>JALGPY010000011.1:13070000-18070000 GCA_023055425.1 Linanthus parryae
GCTAGGGTCTCTAAGTCTCGGAAAGGTTCTAAAGTCAATCGTATCACTTATCGTGTCAGCACACGAAACTAAATAACACACAAAACAGATGATCTCATAACAGCAATTAGAAGCTCAAGCTAGCAAGAATCACAAAACAGCACTCCTGGCAACTAAGGACTTAAGCTATCCCGCAATTCCGGCTTGTTCAATTTTATTACCGGTTTCAGTTGTCCTATATCCATTTTAATTTTAAAAAATCTTATTTTAGTTGAAACCGAAGGGTCGTACTAACTTAGAACCGTCGACTGTGATAGCAGATGCAACACTCCCCGAAATCGCAAGGCCGGCCGGGTCTTGTTTCGGTAAAACAGAGGAGAGAAAGAGAGATGTGTAAGTGGTGGTGGTGATGGGATTAGGCAGAGAGAGAGAGAGTTGGCGGTATGTGGTGGCGGTGGTTGTGTCCGATGGTGGTGGTGTTTTTGGTGATAATGAAGAAGAGTAGGAGAAGGAGTTAAATAGAAAAAGGAAGAAGAGGGGGAGAGTTTGCGTGGGATGGGATGAGTGAAAGAGTTGGGGAACACAAAAATTGTCAGGTGAGTTGGGGGAAACAATTTTTTTTTTTAATTGTTTCATTCATTTTTTTATATTATCATAATATATGTATAAATACAGTATTACACATGTATAGTTATGCAGTATAGTATACGTATAGTAACTGGTATAAATACGAATAAAGGAAGCATATATACGTAATTACATACCAAAGCTTTCGTAAAAGACAACTACAACCCCTAGTTTTTCAGAATAAAACGTATATAATTACATATAATCAAATAATCAATCACTACGACATCACACCCGATTTCTCAAACGTCATATAACGGGTAACATCGAACTAACACGTCCTCACACTTCTGAAAATTCCTTTCGACGAGTAAGTTTTACTGAAATGCCCCTAGAGTAGAATACGGGTTGTTACAGCTGTCCCATATGCGACTCATGTATGCTATAGAGGAGACATGTTCAGCTGTTATATATGCAGACCCAATATTAATTGCAACAATCTTATGAGATCTCCGCATTGATCACTTAATGGGGCTTTATTAACGTTTTAGCCCTCCATTACCGTTACATACTGATTCTGTACATATAGTGGGCTTATCCTTTTAATAGATGTTCGGTTATTTTGGCATTATTTCTATTGATCAACCCTAACAAGCTGTCTCTCTTCTATGTTGCCTACATTGCTTATTTCCACTTCTTTTCCATTATCGTCTTCCTGTTTCCATTCTCCAGACACTTGTTTGGTTGTGGCTCTTGCTCCCTGAAGCAGGAACACAGTCTCATCATTCTGTCACACAACCCCATCTACACACTCTTACCCCATCATTTCTTGAAATTGCTCTAGAAGCTTGCCTGAAAATCTAGGGGTGTTATACACAAATTGTTATTGAATTTTTCAAATGATTTTATAATTGAAGATAAATTAGTATTTTTTGACAAATTCTGAAAATTCAAACAGAAGCGCACAAAACAAAACCATTAGAGAGGTTGTCTCTAAAAAAAACCCACTAGAGAGGCCTTTTTACATCATTTTCCAGAGGATTTTTCGCCCGCACCCTTAGGTGGTGGAATAAAATGCAATTAGGCCCAGATGAATGGAATTATCATTTCTTCAAAAGGATCCAAATGAATGTCATAAGTCTGAGTAATTCTTAGGTGCTCATAGAGCAAAACCACGTGGTGCTCCATTCCTGTAATAAAAGTGGCGTGAGTGGGAGAGAGAAAATAGCCAAGAAGAAATCTGTTTTTTTTTCTACAACTTATAGGAATTGTGGTTAACAGTAGTGGAACATGTGTGAGTTAATGAATGGTGTGTCGTGCTTACGTGGTACTCTTGTACTCTTGCGTGGCGTGTCGTGCAGATGATGTGGCAGATTCGGCGTGTGTCCGGGTGATATGTCGTGCTTACGTGGTACTCTTGCAATATCCTCCTTTCATGAGCAAACACTTTAGTTCATGGTTTTTTATTAGGAATTTTCAGAGTTGTTAATGGTGAAAAGAGGGCGTAAAGAGCAGGGGAGTAAACAAACACAGAGTGAGAGAGGGGAGAGAGAGAGAATGGGGTTAAGAGAAGTGATGTCTTTAGTGGAGAGAGAAATTAGAATTTAATAAAAAATTACACTATGACGTGGCCAATTCGGCCTCTCTCCGGGAGAAATGTTCGGCATGCCTAGCATGACTCATAAAATTTTGGGTTGCTTCCATCCATATAATTTTTACAGATTGCGGGTTATGGACTCTGCTCTACCTACTACTACCCCCATTTTGAAGCACAGTAACTAGGTCAAGCCGAGATCACGAGAAGGATCATGTCGAGTGTCATCTTCAAGCTCCTCCGATTCCTGATGCATTTCACACCTATGGTTTGGGACAGGATCATCCCCTCCACTCAACGTTTGGGGAATGGATGGAGGAGGAAGGAACAGCAATAGAGCGGGGGTTTGATGGATGGATGACGAAGCAACGAGGTTAAATGCGCGACTTTGTGGAGGAGGGTACCAGGCGGCTTGATCACTGGAATCATTGCCGGACAAGGTAAAGTAAACAATGATCCACTAATGTTTACTATCGTTTCTTTCTAGATTTCAACACAGGGTTAGTATTTAGCAGAAAAAATATGCCTGAAAATGGATTTGGTAATTGGAGTGTTAAGTTGTGGTATTGGGGTCACATCACATGGGTGGTTTTTCAGGAATAACTGATGATAGTCTGGATGATGAGTATCCTTAGAAATATTTATGGGGTAAGATATATCCTATAAATATTGTCTCATTGATGATTTATGGGACATTAGGTTGCGGAACTCATTCTAATAATTTTTACCAGATGACAAGAATGGAAGTCCGGTTATGATCACCATTTTTGCTCGAATGCTAATATTTTGCATTGCATCTGTCTGTACCCTTCCTACCCTCCATACTATTCTTTTGTTATGCTTCACTGCTGCATGAATTAGACTACCATACGGTCCAGTTGAATTTACGCAATATCCTAACAAACATTTACCCCGCTGATACATATTTTTTGAGGTACTTAGAAATTACTGTTTCATTCAACTGTCTCCCTGCATGTATATCCAACCTCGGGTTTAGAAACCTTTGTTCTTCCTATCTTTTAAATTAATTACTTAACCCCATACCATAACCCAAATGGTAAAATTAAGGCATCTTTGCTCGAATCAGAGAAGAATGTTCTCTTTATCATCGGATTACTTACAAGCTGTCTGACGTTTACACTTGAAGTTTATGAAGTTATCTTTGTACTAGACTCATGCATCATATTTCCTGAGATTCTGAAATTATTGTGCGATGCCTTATTGGGATCGGAGTGGACAGCAAGCTTTGTGCAAAGGGATGGGGAGTTAGCTCAACTGAAATACTTGAAAGTTCAGTCTTTGGAGATTGTGTCTTGGAACATCTCAAGCAATTACTTTCGGAATCTTCAGCATTTAATGTTGGTTGGATGTGGAGTGACTCGTAAGTTACCATCTGATTTAGATGTATCCACACTACAGACAGTGGCGTTAAGACTATGTAACTCTTTTAGCAACTCTCTTCCATAGAAATCAAGGAAAAGCAGGAAAGGATGGGAACTACTCACTGAAAATTATTGTCAATCGGAATGAGGACTGAAGGCTGGACCGTTCAGTATAACTTTGAATATATCATGGTTTATTTTCCGATAGTCTGGCACTGGACGGGTGTTCAAAAACTCCATGAAACAAATTTATAACAGTTTCGTTGCCAGATATATGTTATCCTTTTTTGAGATGCACCTAAGTAGGTAATATTACAATATCGCTGTCATGCTGTGCATCCAATTTACCTGGATTATCTACCTGTACACTGGCATTTCTCAGTACATGGATAAAGGATACTATGATGCCGATATTATAGCTAAAACCCTTGAAGATATCAAATTGAAAAGTTAAGATGATGGAAACAGATAGTTGCAGCTTACAAGGTCTGTTGGCTGATCCAACAATAGGTGGTGGTGGTGATCGATTGCTGCGTTGGTGGTGGTTCGTGCTTGTTTGTGGGAAGTTTGATAGTGGTGATTAGTTCATGCAGAAGCTGTGTCCGCTGTGCAAATTGTCTGTTTCATGGAAACCGATTCAGACGTGGTAATGGCTAGATCAAAGGTTTTTTTTTTGGTTTTATTAAGGGTATATAATTGGTTATGGTAGTGCTGGTGGTTTTAACGCTAGTTACAGGGGCGAAGTGGTAGGGTTGTGGTGTTTTCTAGTTTAGGGCTGTCGTTGGTGGGTACAAGTTGTGACTCTGTTGATGTGTGGTGGAGATAGTTTTGTTGTGGTAGGATAAAAGAGAGGACTTGTTTTGAAATTGTACACGATATTGTGGTTATCCCACACATAGTTCTCACTTCTTTCATCTGGTCAAACAAGCATTGCTTCCTTCTCGGAAGATCTCTTTTCCTGCTAATATTTTGCATTGCATCTGTCTGGACCCTGCTACACTCCATATCCATTCTTTCCTATGCTTCACTGCTACATGAATTAGACTACCATATGGGCATGTTGATTTTACACAATATCGTAACGGACTTTTACCCCACCCATACAGTGTTTTTGACGTACTTAAGACTTACTGTTTTATTCAACTATCTCCCTGCATCTATATCCAACCTCTGGGATTTATAAACCCTCGTTCTTTCTATCTTTGAATTCGTTACAGAGTCTCACGTTTGCACTCGAAGTTTTATGAAGATATCTTCTTGTCTCATACTAGACTCATGTATGATATTTCATGATTTACACCATCTGAACCACCTTCACGTTTTAAGGTTGTTTAGTACCGCGAGGCCTTTGGGTTTAAATTGGTTGTTAGACTGCGGACTGGTTAGATTCCCACCAAATCTTAAGAAGCCAACCATGGAGAAAACTTGCCCGAAATGGGCGGATATGTCAATTCTTCGAATGTTACCTAATCTTGAGATTCTGAAATTATGATGGGTTTCCTTCTTGAGGTCGGAGTGGACAACAAGGGATGGGGAGTAAGCTCAACTGAAACACTTTAAACTTCAATCTTTGGAGATTTTGTCTTGGAACATCTCAAGCAATCACTTTCCAGCCTTCATCATTTGTTACCATCTGATTTAGTGGATATACCCACACTATAGACATTGGAGTTAAGATTATGTATAATGTCTTTCGCCTTGCCGGATTCAGCCACAAAATTGTCATAACTGAAGAGAGTACCCTGTTTATGAATCAGTCAGCATACCAAATTTATTCTAGTAAATTATTTTATAGTAGGATTAGAAGTAGTGACTAGTGACTTATGTAATAGCTAGAATTATTCATGGTCTATGATCACCTTGTCTGACATTCATCGAATGACAACCTGTCTGATTTCCTCTGGAAAAAAAATCAATTTATACCCTTAACGTATAAGACAAGTCTCATTATGTTCTTTAATATTTTAAAATTCCCATCTCAATCCCTAAGCTATGCTTCTGGGAATAACTCATTATGTTATGTTGCATGTGAAAATCTTGTAAAACTCGTAGTTCATGACATATGTTACGATCTAGCAAACCTACTTTGTATTTCGAAAAAAATGCAATTTTACTTTTAGTAATGCAATAATAGAAGCCGGTAAAGTAATTATTTTCTGAATCTTTGACAAGACTATCATTCCCATCATCTTACCTTGTAACAACAATCTATTCCACCCACAAAGCGGAAACCTGGCAAAACTATGATTCTTGTTTCAAAAGAAGTTGCCCAAATAGGAACTGTGTACAAATTCAAAGGCTGAAACGCCATTCTTCGAAGATAAGGACAATAACTTCAATGGTTTTGTTATATTGGGTTTTGTTGAACGCAGAGTTGGGTACCAATGTTATAGTATTGGATGGCAGTGATACTGAACGATTTGTGTGAAGGGGGCAGTTGTGATGGGTTGGATCGCTGATGGATCGGTTTCGAAAGTTGTCGTACAGGTAGTGTGATAGTGGAGATTATGTGCACAGGGGGAGGGGTTATTTCGTGAGTGGAACGTCGAGGAGGTGAAATTCAGAAATAAGAGTATCATTTATTGTAGAAACATTAAAACATATTCATGAAATAAGGAAAAATAACAGAAAACTGCTTCAGTATGAAAATCTCGTATGAAGAAGGCACCAAACGAGCAAAGATAACATTAGGAATTTGTTACAACTGGATGTTGGCTTGTTCAATGGAGAAGCTACTTAGTTCTGTAGAGAACTAGAAGGATTAGAAATTCTCAGTGGATCAATTTTCATTTCTATATCTTTGACCTTTTCGTCAAGAATGCTATGAATAGCACGAATGTCCTCCACTGCTAGACCCTGTAGCTCCCTGTTACCACTCATATGCGATTTCTTCAATCTCCATCAGTCTATTCCTTCTCTCAAGCGTCTTCAACTTCTCATTTGTTTTGGAGATATTTTCTCTCATCAGACTTTCATGGTTGAACATCCTCCTGATTTGCAATCTCTTCTGCTTTTTCTTGAAGTTTACTAACATGCATTGTGTCTCCAATTTGTTTGGCCACAAAGGTCAGGTTCCGAGTCGTTAAGGCTATAAACGACCACACGAGCTTCTATCCAACAAAGAGTTCTCACCTCATTCATCTTCTGAAACAAGCATTTTTACTTCTCGTTTTCCTTGACTAGTCATCAATTATGTACTCAGTCTCCGTTGTTGGTTTTTGTTGACTGGTCATCGATTATGCAATCTTCCTTAGGGATATATGCGACCGCACAAGCTTCTATCCCACACAGTTCTCACGACAACTTTCGAAACAAGCATAGGTCACTTATACTTCCGATACAGAAGATTTCATGTCCTGCACGAAAAGCAGAAGGAAAGATTTACATCCAAATGCATCATGCCCTTGCTAAACGAGCTCATCAAATCATTCTCATAGACAGAAAAGAGCCAAGCTAAGTCATCAGTTCTGACTAAGATCCCTGGTTCATGACTCCCTATACGTTTCACTTCTGGTCAGATATAGTACATCCCCATCCTTCAAAAGCTTATAATTTAGTCCGTGTTGTGGGTTAATAAATGGCTCAGTTTAGGGTTCAGTTTAGATTTTGTTTGGTTTGGTGGATCTTTTCCGGTTCAGTTTAGGGTTGGTATAATCTTAAATTATTTACTTTTCCTATTATCCTAAACCACACCATTTAATGGCGTCAGTTTAGGTTTGGGAAAATCCAAAACCGTTAAGGATTCTCCCACTTTTAAGGAAAACAACCAAAACCTTCAACTAAAGTTTCTGTCTATGAGAATGATTTGATAGGGAGTCATGAACCAGAGATCATAGTTCAGAATTGATGACTTAGCTTGGCTCTTTTCTGTCTATGAGAATGATTTGATGTGCTCGTTTGGCCATGGCATGAAGCATTTCGACACAAATCTTTCCTTCTGCTTTTCAGGCAGAACATGAAATCTTCTGTATCTGAAATAAAAGAGACCAATGTTTTCTTCCTCATCCCTAAAAGTTGTTTTCTTTCTGGTCAACGGTTATTTACTCGATCTTTGTTTTGCTTGACATGGCTGAAATAGAAAACAAGCAACCAATTAATAAAGCAAAGCATAGCTCAAAGCCTCAAATGTAAACAATTAATGCATCTTACATATCATGGCAATAATTTCTCCTTCTAGAAGGTTTTTTTCTAGGACTCAAGCTGTTTATAAACGAGTTCAAGTGTATAATTGGGCAAAATCTGTCGAACCCGTTTAACATTCATCTTTAATTAGGCGGGTTAAAGGACATTATATTAAGAGATTTAACTTCGAAAGCAACATGTTAAACATAACATGCCATATTGTATTTCCCAACCCATCTTTGACAAACTTTGTCCTAGTTTTTTATGTGCGACGAATATAAAGAATATTTCACAAAACTCATGTAAATACTACCGGACTGATGAATGCAGAATTACAAATGTTTGGAGGATAATAGTGTTGTTGGGAGAGGAGTTAACTTGATTAAAACAACCTTAAGATGTGTATAATATAATTATATGACGAGAGTTCTCCAAAGAATAAAAGGAAGCCTTCCTAATTGGATGACCTCGCCAACCAAGTAGTCAAATATACAAAAAAAAAGGTAAATGTAATAGAGCTCAAAAGGAAATATAATCCTTGAGGATGACAAGCTTAATCTAACGGATTGTCAGAACATTCCAACTTGATTGTGTTTTATATTGCTTCTGGAGGTTAGGTAAACACAAAAGGGTGTATTACAATGTTTCTGACCCCTTTTGCGTTTCCTAACCGTCATAAGCATGATAAAACACAACCAAAATTGGAATAGTTTGACAATCCATTCGATTAAGCTTCTCTCCTCTCATCCTCAATTCTGTTTCCTTCTGAGCTTTACTACATTAACTTTTCTGTACGCTCCCAGTTATTCTTTGGAGAACTTTCCTCATATAATTATGCTATATACATGTTGTAGTTTCTTAATCCAGTTGATTTCTTCCAACCACACTATTATTCTAAAAACTTTTGTAATTTTTGCAATCATTACTTCAGTAGTAACTTACTTGAGTTTTTTGAGATACTTATTCTTTAGATTCGTAGCGCGTAGAAACTAGGACAAAATGTGTCAAAGATGGGTTGGGAAATACAATATGGTATGTTTTGATCAACACACTGCTTCCGTAGTTAGATCTCCTCATTAAAGATGAATGTTGAGCGGGTTAAGATGGATTGATCCTAATTATACTTGAAGTTGTTATAAACAGGCTAAATTCGGTCGTTTGACAGCTCTAGAAAAGACAAATTCTTACGGAAAGAGACATTATTGACATGACATGTAACTATATTAAGTAATTATTGACATTTGTGCTATGCTTCACTTTATGAATTGGTTGTTTGTGTTCTATTTGAGCTACGTCAAATAAAAAAACGAAGATTGAGTACATAACCAATTACCACTCAAGGAAAACAGATTGTTGGATGTTCATCGAGGTGAGATTCTTTGTGGGATAGAAGCTTGTGCAGCCGATTATAACACTAACGAAGATTGAGTACATAGCCGATGACCAGTCAACAAAAACTAAGAGTTTTTGACCAGTCGAGGAAAACGACTTTTGGGAGATGGAGAAATACTAGTTTCCGAAGATGAATTAGGTGAGAACTATGTGTGGGATAGATCTTTGTGCGGTCGTTTATGCCCTAACGACTTGGGGCATGAGGTTTGGCAACACAAATTAGAGGCACAATGCATATTCGCAGGCTTCAAGTAGTAGCCGAAGAGATTGCAAAAGAAGAGGATGTTCAACTATGAATGACCGATGAGGGAATAGATCTCCAAAACAATTGAGAAATTCAAGAAGTTTGAACAAGAGAGTCGGACAAATGGAGATGACGGGGAACACATACCAATGTTGAAGTGGTAACACGGAGCAGGATGAAGCAGCGGGGACCTGCGTGCTATTCAGGGCGTTTTCGATAAAAATGTTAAAGGTATAGAAATGAAAATTGCTTTACTGAGATTTTTTGATCCTTCTAGTTCTTCTCTAAAGCTTTTGGTAGATTCTTCATTGAACAGGCAGCCTCTTGGTAACAAAGTCATCATGTTGTCTTAGCCTTGTTTGGTGCCGTCTTCATTTGCGAGGGCGACTGTAATTTTCATACTGGAGCCGGGAGGGGGGGGGGCTTACTAGAACTGCCATGAAATTGTTAGGATTCCGATACGCGAGAGACAAGAGAAAGCAAAAAAAAAACAAGAAGATCAAGAACGCAAGAAATTTAACGTGGTTCACTAGTTTTGAGACTAGCTAATCCACGGCCAAACCAACCAATTTATTGATGTGAAGAAACAATTACAAGCACACCAAAAAGTCTTGACCCTAACATATACTTATATACTAGTACAAAACTTGGACCCAAAGCAAAAAATAGAATCGACCTAATATTTGTTTCCTAAACAAATAATGAGTACCCAAAATAAAAACCGTCCAAACAATTTGTTTTCCAAAAACAAACTTTCCAAAAAAAACCCCACTAGCCCATACTAGCGGCCTTTGACTCTTACTACTACTGCCCTAACTCCAAACCCATTGTCAATCAGCTACAGTGCACGCACATGCACTAATGCACTTCCGTTGTTTGGCCACTTTTCTTTTGTTGTTTTTTTTCTTGTTTTTATTTTTTTTTCTTTTTTTCTTTGTTTGAATCAACTAAAACCCAACAAACGTCCCCCTTGATTCAAACCCCATAGCTACCGAACCAATTCTTCTCATCAACAAACCAAATTCGAGTGTATTCCCAATTTGCGGAATTGAACACACTCCCGATGCGTCCCAACAAACGCCTCTTCAATGCACCATGACTAATGCATACCCAATGTCACTCCAATGACACTTAGTGACAAAAGTGTCTATCAAACGATGTCATGCCAATTTGCGCCGCCACCCGCACCAATGCGCAAACCCAATAACCCGATGCGCGTCAATCCAAGATCCAATCGCGCTTCCAATCCCCGTGCCCAATAACACGCTCCCATGCTCCATGCCTGGAGCCCGAACCGCTCTCAAGGGGCCTAGAGAGCATCATCGTCCTCGGGTGTTGTCCCTCCTCCTCCCCCTGAAGCGATAGCTACAGACGTCCGATTCTTGGGACACTCCCTCTTCCAATGACCTTTCTGCCTACAAAAAGCACATACGTCTGAAGGTAAGTCGGATCCACCTCGCCTATATCCCTTACCTTTTCCTCTCCTAACAATCAACGCTCCAGAAGCATGATCATCCTTCCCAACCGCCTTGTGCCTCAATTCCCTCGTATGAAGGGCCGACCTAACTTCCTCTAGGGCTATCGTTTCTTTCCCAATAACGAACGATTGAACGAAACCCTCAAAAGACGGTGGCAAGGAAACTAATAAAATCAATGCCGCGTCAACATCACTAACAATCTCATCACTATTGCGCAGTTCAAGCAATATAGTGTTAAGATTGTCTAAGTGATCACCAATACGCGTACCTTCAACCATCCGAAGACTGAATAGCCGCTGCTTCAACATCAATTTGTTGGCCACGGATTTCTTCGCGTAGAGATCCTCCAATTTTTCCCACAATCCAGCTGCGGTATCCTGATCTGCAACCCCAGTAATCACGTCGTCTGCGAGGCACAACATGATCGTCGAATGCGCCTTCTCCTCCATCTTCACAAACTCCGGTGTGGTCTTGTCAATGCCCGATTTGTTAGCTAGTGGAAACCACAGATCTTGTTGCTTCAATAAAGCACGCATCTTGAATTGCCACAAGCTGAAACTATTCCTCCCATCAAAACGATCGATCTTGATCATCGTACTCGCCATTGCTTCTCTTGAGACTCAACGGAACCTGGCTCTGATACCACTTGTTAGGATTCCGATACGCGAGAGACAAGAGAAAGCAAAAAAAAACAAGAAGATCAAGAACGCAAGAAATTTAACGTGGTTCACTAGTTTTGAGACTAGCTAATCGCCGTCCAAACCAACCAATTTATTGATGAGAAGAAACAATTACAAGCACACCAAAAAGTCTTGACCCTAACATATACTTATATACTAGTACAAAACTTGGACCCAAAGCAAAAAATAGAATCGACCTAATATTTGTTTCCTAAACAAATAATGAGTACCCAAAATAAAAACCGTCCAAACAATTTGTTTTCCAAAAACAAACTTTCCAAAAAAACCCCACTAGCCCATACTAGCCGCCTTTGACTCTTACTACTACTGCCCTAACTCCAAACCCATTTTGAATCAGCTACAGTGCACGCACATGCACTAATGCACTTCCGTTGTTTGGCCACTTTTCTTTTGTTGTTTTTTTTCTATGTTTTTCTTTTTTTTTTTTCTTTTTTTCTTTGTTTGAATCAACTAAAACCCAACATAAATATATCCTATTTTTATGATGTACGCAGCCGAACTTTAATAACAGACAAAACAAGGTGACCTTTTGAATCATTGCAAGCCATATAAACTTAATCACAGCAGAATACAGTTGTTAAGGTTGCTAGGAGGACTAGTATGTGATTTATAATAGTTATCATATAACTACCAGTAGGGCAAATAACGTTGGTTTGAGCTCACAATTATCTCTGCCAACATGGTATCAGAGCGACCCTTGAGATTATTGTTTGAAAATCAAAACCCTTGAATATTGTAAGCAGCTGACTATCTCCAACTCCTTTCTCTATGCGGAAAATCTCATTATGCAGCAGAGATAAGGGTGTCGAAGTCGTAGTACATGAAGGTGGACCACCAACACAGTTTTTTTGAGGTACTGAGGACCTACTGTTTCGTTCAATATCTCTCAGCATCTATATCCAATTTCTGGGACCTAGAAACCCTTGTTTCTATCTTTGAATTCGGTACTTTACCATAACCCAAATGGTAAAGGCATCTTTGTAATAGTGGAGAAGGGCTGTTTAAAATTGAAGGACAGTATAATTTCAGAAAAGAAGTTTTTTTTTTTTTTTAGTTGGATAACTTACAGATTGTCTTATTATTGCACTCGAAGTCTTATGCAGATTTCTTATTGTCTAGGACTCGTAATCTCAAAGCTCTGGTCTTTGTACTAGACTCATGTATGATATTTTTTGATTAACACCATCTGAACCGCCTTCGAAAGTTAAAGGTTGTCTAATACCAGGAGGTCTTTGAGGTTAAATTGGTCGGCGGACTGGTTAGATTCCCACCAAATCTTAAGAAGCTAACCCTAGATAAAACTTACCTGAAATGGGCGGATATCTCAATTATTCGAATGTTACCCAATCTTGAGATTCTGAATTTCTTGTGCGATGCCTTACTGGGATCGGAGTGGACAGCTAGGGATGAGGATTTAGCTCAACTGAAATACTCGAAAGTTCAGTCTTTGGAGATTGTGTCTTGAAACATCTCAAGCAATCACTTTCGCCAACTTCCGCATTAAATGTGGTTGGCACTTAAGACTATGTAACTCCTTTTCTTAACTCTCTTCCATAGAAATCAAGGAAGAGCAGGAAGGGGCGGGAAACTACCGGCTGAAGCTTATTGTCGATCAGAATGAGGATTGAAGGTTGGACGGTTCAGTTAAACTTTGAACATATGGTAATCCAACTGAACTCACGGTTTATTTTCCCATTGTCTGGTATTGACGTATTGCACGAATGTTGAAAGGCTCCATGAAATTTTTTTATAACAGATTGATTGGTAGATATACATTATCCCTTTCTTGCTACACACCTAAATAGGAAATATTATAATACTTCTGTGCACCCAGTTCACCTAGATTATCTACCTGTACAGTGGCATTTCTTGGTACATGGATAAAGGATACTATAATTCCAATACTACAGCTAGAACCCTTAAATACATCAAATGGAAATGTTAAGATGGCGTAAACGGATATTGCAAGATCATATTGGTTTGGGGATAGTTTCTACTAGTACTATGAAGAGTGTATGTGATTCTTTCTATGTTCTGTCACGTATGATGTCTTTGGTTTTGCCGGATTCGGCAACAACATTGTCATAACTGAAGAGAGTACCCTGTTTATGAATCAGTTAGCATAACAAATTTACTCTTGTAAATTAATTTATAATAGCATTAGAAGTAGTGACCAGTAACTTAGCCTTGTCTGACATTAATTGAACGACAACTAGTCTGATTTCTTTGGAAAAAAATCAATTTATACCCCTAACGTATAAGACAAGTCCCATTATCGTCTTTAATTTTAGAAATTCCTATTTTAATCCCTCAGCTATGTTTCTGTGAATAATTCATTATGTTATGTAGCATGTGAAAATCATGTAAAACTTGTAGTTCATGACACGTGTTACGATCTAGAAAACCTACTATGTATTTCGAAAAAAATGTGCATTCTTTTTAGTAATGCAATAAAAGAAATCAATTAAGTAATTATTTTCTGAAGCATTGACAAGTCTATCCTACCCATCATCTTACCTTGTAACAAAATCTATTCCACCCACAAATTGCGGAAACTTGGCAAACTTATGATTCTTGTTTCAAAAGAAGTTGCCCAAATAGGACTTTGTTGCCAACTGGTTGTTGGCTTGTTCAATGGAGAAGCTACTTAGTGCCGTAGAGAACAAGAAGGACCAGAAATTATCAGTGAAGCAATTTTTATATTTGACCATTTCGTCAAGTATGCAATGAATAGTACGAATGTCCTGCACTGCTAGATTCTGTAGCTCCCTGTTACCACTCCATTATTAATACGCGATTGCTTCAATCTCCATCTAGTTCTAGTCTATTCCCTCTCTCAAGCTTCTTCAACTTCTCAATTGTTTTGGAGATCTTTTCTCTCAACAGACTTTCATGGTTGAACATCTTCCTGATTTGCAATCTCTTCCACTTCTTCTTGAAGTCTACTAACATGCATTGTGCCTCCAATTTGTTTGGCCACAAAGCTCAGGTTCTGAGTCGTTAAGGCTATAAACGACCACACAAGCTTCTGTCCCAGAGAGAGTTCTCAACTCATTCATCTTCTGAAACAAGCATTTCTTTCTTCTCCTAAAAGTTGTTTTCCTTGACTAGTCATCAATTATGTACTCAGTCTTCGTTTTTGTTCACTGGTCATCAGTTATGCAATCTTTGTTAGGGCTATATGCGACTGCACAAGCTTCTAATCCAACACATAGTTCTCACCTTATTCATCTTCTGAAACAAGCATTTCTTCTTATCCCTAAAAGTTTTTTTTCCAATGACTGGTCAATGGTTATTTACTCAATCTTCGTTTTGCTTGAAATGGCTGAAATAGAAAACAAGAAACCAATTCATAAAGCGGAGCATACCTCAAATGTCAATAATTAATGTATCTTACATATTCATGGCAATAATTTCTCCTTCAGGAAGGGGTTTTTTTTCTAGGGCTGTCAAACGGGCGGGCGGTTCATGCTGTTTATAAACGAGTTTAAGTGTATAGTTAGGCTCAATCTGTCGAACCCGTTTAACTTTCATCTTTTATTAGGCGGGTTAAGGGACATCATCTTAATTGATCTAACTACAAAAGCAACGTTTTAAACAAAAAAAAATGCCATATGTATTTCCCAACCCATTTTTGACCAACTTTGTCCTAGTTTCTACGCACAACCAATATAAAGAACAATTATCTTACAAAACTGTTGAAAGTTTCTAATAGACTGATGAATGCAGAATAACAAAAGTTTTGAGAATAATAGTTGTTGTTGTTGGAAGAGGAATTAACTTGATTAAAACAACCTTAAGATGGGGTTCAGATTTGCTGCGGTTTAAATCTATCCGGTGATGGTGCAATTCAGTTTGTGCGGCTGATGATGAGCCACGTCGCATTAGTTAAAGAAGACAATAAAAATGAGTAATTCAACCACCACGCGCGCATGTTCTCACCTTTTAATTCATCTCTCTATCCTAGAATCCAACTCTCTCTCTCTCTCTCATGTTCATATCTCTTTTTCTGAATCCATTTACTGTAATTCCTTGCATTTCCTCGTTCATCTTTTATGTGTTCCCTCAATTCAATTTCGATGAATCATTTTTTCAACTCTCATCGTCTCTTTTCATTTACACATATTGTGAATTGGAATTATTGTTCTTCAAATTTAGCAAACTTTTTGTGGTTGAATCAATTGCTTACTTGTTTTCACACCAAATCACCAACTATTGTGGTTGAATCAATTCAACGTTGTTGACGACGGAAGATGTGAGACAGAGGTCGGACGCTGAAAGTAACCGAGACGATGTTTCTCAAGTGGGTTTCATTAGTGGAAGAGATGATGGGAGTTGTGAAAGTGTGTAATGTAGACTAAATACAGGACCTAAATACTCTAGAAGGGGGGGGGGGTTGAATAGAGTATGGAAACTTTTTGCAAAACTTAAAGTTTAACAAGACAGCTTTGTGTGAAACTCAAATCTCAAGGCCTTGAGATTTTGTAAACTGTCTCAAACTCACTAAGGCAAAAATGTAAGCTTCAAGGCCTTGACCTGTGAACAATTCTAAGCAGCTTATAAACCCTAGTTTGATTTGAGTTGTGTGCAGCAGAAAATAATCAAACAAGAAAAGTAAATAACACAATGTAATTTACAGAGTTCAGTCCCAATGGACCTAACCTCTGCCTGAGGGATCTAATCCTACCAGGATTGGGAAAACACTTCTTATTACTCACACAAAAAAAGCCCTAGATTTTCAAGCCTAAGTGATTTCCCTTACACCTATACAGCTTGTGGTTCCAAACCTATCTAGTTCCAGCTACTAACTGTTGAGCTAACAAGAACCTCTTGTTGTTCACTTGAACAACCAACCACTAGGTTAAGTGAGGTTTAAGATAATATAGAGATACACAGATGAAGTATAGATGAAGAACATAGTATAAAGATAAGTTGTTGAAGCCTGGAAGTGTTCTTCAGGAATGACTGGATTGACTTGATCTTCAGAAGTCTGGAATGAAGCTTGAATGATTGTGTGTTTGAATTGATGATCTCCCACGAATTTGTCACACCTCTCAGAGTATTCTGCAAGCCTCTCCCCCTTTCAAAATTCAAACCAGTCTCTTTTATCCACAGGTGCAACTGCTTGAGAGATTTTAGGATCTCAGTTCCTACAAATCCTCCTTCTGTTTTCAACTTAAATTCAAACAGCTTCAGGTGGATATCTGTTGGAGTTTGTTGAGATTTCTGCTGCACGTTTAACAACCCTACAATAGCATAGAAACACTGCAACAACAAAATCCGAACATCTAACAGTACTGAGACTGTTTGGTTATACAGTTTCTGATAAAACTGTTTAACAAACTTAGAACAATAATCTGCATATTCTCTAGAACAAATAAGACGTGGAAAACAAGTTTAAGACACTTAGAAGTGAGTGAATAATCACAATACTAAGAGTCATAACCTGCAAGAAAGAATCAATTAAGTTCTGCAAAAGCTGTCAGCAGCTCAAGACATATCTCAAGGCCTTGGAGCTCTGAACCTGCTTCACAGCATTTCAAAATTACACAGATAACTTTGATTCTTCTTGTTCTGATCATCTGCAATTGTGTTAGATATATAAATAGTACAAACCACAAGTATATACCATAAACCACTGATTTGAATAATCAGATATCCAATTCTGCAACACAAAAATGTTAGAACACATAGCAGGATAAGATAACTCAAGGCTTTGAAGTTCAGTCAATCTCAAGGCCTTGAGATAACTCAAAAGTCTTTGCTGCTGGTGTTTTGGCCTTTTGTCTTTCATCACTCAAAACAATTAGCAGTCAAAGCACATTCAGGGATCTAGACTCAACAATCTCCCCCTTGATGAAAGACAAAACCTACAGTCTTGCATAGATCTTCCTGCCACTCATATTCAAAAATTTAATGACCACAATCTGCAGATACAAAATATATACTGAACCCAAACAGATAACCAGGAGAATAAATATTACAAAATTCCACAGAATTACCACAGAAATAAAAATTTACCAAAAATAAAGACCAACTCTTATTATTATTACTAGATGCTGCAAAAAACAAGAAATGTAGGATCATTACTCAGAGTTTGAAAATAAACTTAAAACAAAAAACTAGCTAAAAAGTCAAGGCCGTGAGAGAGAAAAGATAGAAGAGAATGAGATAGAATGTCAAGGCTTTGGCAGTCTCTAATCTTCACTTCTTCTTTTATGTCTGGCCTTTCTCTGAGTCTTCCCCAATTTCTTCCTCACTTGCAGCTTCTTCTGCAGACTGACTACCTTCTTGTTCAGCTTCATCTTCAGCAACCACTTCTTGGATTATCTCATCTACTTTCTTCTTAGCCTGTACTAAATCTACCTCTGTAGCTGCATCCATACCTGTATCTTCATCAGCATCTTCTTCATCAGTTTTCTCAAACAAGTCTTTTGAAGCTAGCACCACTGGAATTGGCTTCTTCTTCTTCTTCAGAAAATCTCCTAGCTTCTCTTCTGAATCCACACTGGTGTCATGACTAGTAGCAGAAGGTATCTTCTCCAGATTCAAGCCCTTGATGACAACATCTAACTTCCCATTCATAGTATTCATCAAGCCCTTGAACTGATGAAATTCAGTTGACAAGTCAAACAACCTTTGTCTGAGATCCTCAATCTCAACCTGCTGATCTTCTAACTTCTCAACCAGCAGAGAGTAATCCTCATTGGCTTGCCCTTTCCCAGATCCAGTCCCCTTAGGCTTCACAAACTCCTTCTCAGCAAGTTCCTCCTTTGAGAAATCAGAATAGAATTTCAAATGCCATTTCCCATTCTGAACCACCCGAATCCTCTGAAGTGCACTCTCATCTATCAACCCAAAACCTCCAGTAATCTTTTCTTCTCCCTTCACAGGCACATCAGAATACTCAAGGAAAAGAGGTAACAGGTTGGCATATGGAAGAGGATGGTTTCTAGTCCTGGTTGCACAATAAATCATATGCTCCATAACAACTGTAGGCAGATCTATCTCAAACCCTTGAGATATAAGATACATCAAAATCAGAACTTTATCAGTTACCAGCTCTCTTCAGTTCTCCCTGGGAACTACACTCCTCATCAAAATAGTAAATAAAATTTTGAATTCACAGTTGAGCACAGAGTGTGTCAACTGCTTTGGACCAGAGGGATCACCTTCAACAAAGAACATCTCTTTTGCTTCATCTAAACACTCCTTCCTGTCAGGATAATCTCCAACATTGTATTTCCTAGGAATGCCCAAGACTTTGGCAAAAGTCCTATGATCTAACCTCAAGTCCACACCAGCCACTTTAGATGTTAAAACCATTTTATCATCACCTTCAGACACCAAGTTCAGATAAAATAACCTCATTAACCTAGGATAAGCCTTTGAACTAGGATTTAAAACTTTCCAAACAGCAGTTTCCCTCAATTTTCTCATGTATTCTATGCCCAGTTTATCCAACAACTCATCAGAAATCATGCTACAGAAAGCCACTTTAGATGATGCATACCCTTGCATCCAAACTGTTCTAACTTCAGAACTAATAAACCACTCAGTTGGAAGTACATTCTTACCTTGATATCCTTTCTTCGTTGCAGCAGCAACTTGCTTAACCCTAGTCTTCTTCTCAGAGGGTTTGGCCTTTTCTTGTACTCCTTTAGTTGATTTCTTCTGGCTCTCCTGAGTTGACTTCCCTTTTTCCTCTTCAGTAGCCTTTTTATTTTCTCCCCCTTTCTTCTTCTCTGACCTAGGTTGATCACCACCCTGAGTCTCCTGTTGTGGATCAACACTTGAGCCTTCATCTCCCTTCTCTGTCCTTGACATCTTTGCAGGAGGGGTATCCTCATGCACACTTTGAGTGTTTTCTGAATCTGAATCAGAAATAACTATCTTCTCCTTCTTGTTTGCTCTCTTCTTGGATCTGCCAGAGGGCTTCCCCTGTTGTTGAATTCTGGCTTATTTTCGCTCCATTTTAGGGTTTAGGGTTTTGAGAAGAGAATGTGATTGAGAGGAATTAAGAGAGAGAGAGTAGTCGCAGAAAATTGGAAGAGAAAGAGAAGAAAAAGCCCTGGCTTTCAGCTTAAGTAGGTTGAAAAGTATGAGTCATAAAAAAACTCTGCAATATCTACATGCAAAAATAGAATATTGAAAAAGCTTTTTGGGATATTTTAGAAAATTCTCTGAGTAATTCAAATATTATACAATTATCTAAAAAGATAAGATATAATATTTGTTGATCCAATTTTTTTAAAAAAAAATTACTGATATTATCAAGACCTGGAGAAGAATCTCAAGGCCTTGAGATTTTCTGCAGTTTGAGAAACTTCAAAGCTTTGAGCTAGACTTTCAAGGCTTCAGAAAGTATAATCTCAAGGCTTTGAGATTCCAGCACATATACACATATAGGTACTAATACTCCGCCTAAACCAATGCATCCTTGTTTAACATCCCCAATTCAAGCCTTAGAGATGAAAACCTATCATCTGGCAAAGGTTTAGTGAAAGTATCAGCAATCTGCATTGAGGTAGAAATAAAATTTAAAACAACATCACCTTGTTCTGCATGATCTCTAAGAAAATGATGTCTCACATCTTTGTGCTTTGTCCTTGAGTGCTGAACTGGATTCTTAGATATTGAAATAGCACTTGTATTGTCACAACGAATTGGCACATTTCTGAAGTTGTAGCCAAGATTTCTAAGTTGCTGAGCAATCCATAACACTTGTGAACAGCAAGCACCAGCTGTAATGTATTCAGCTTCTGCAGTTGATAGTGCTACAAGATTTTGCTTTTTGGAATGCCAACTGATCAATGAAGATCCAAGAAATTGACAGCATCCAGAAGTACTTTTCCTGTCTACTTTATAACCTGTAAAATCTGCATCTGAATAGCCACTAAACATGAAATTAGATCTTCTTGGATACCAAATCCCTAAGTCTCTGGTTCCATTCAAATATCTAAAAATTCTTTTAACTGCAGTTAGATGACTTTCCTTAGGATCTGCTTGAAATCTAGCACACATACAGACACTGAACATAATTTCAGGTCTGCTAGCAGTTAAATACAATAGTGATCCAATCATACCTCTGTATTCCTTCTGATTCACACTCTTACCAGTTGAATCTATGTCTAAAGAGAGTGATGAGCTCATAGGAGTCTTAAGCGCCTTGGACTGTGACATATTGTACTTATTCAGTAAGTCCTTTGTATATTTTCCTTGATGCACCAAAATCCCTTTCTTCATTTGTAATATATGAAGTCCAAGAAAGAAATTTAGTTCACCCTTTACGCTCATCTCAAACTCCCTGCACATCAGACTAGAAAACTCTTTTGAAAGAGCATCATTAGTAGCACCAAATATTATATCATCTACATAAATCTGAACTACTAAAAAATCACTTTGTTGGTGTTTAATGAAAAGAGTTTTGTCAACTAATCCTCTACTGAAATTGTTTTCAAGTAGAAATTTTGAAAGTCTGTCATACCAAGCCTATGGAGCTTGTTTTAAACCATAAAGAGCTTTATCCAGTTTATAAACATGATCAGGAAAATTTTCATCTTCAAAACCAGGAGGTTGTGCTACAAAAACATCTTCTTGTAAATATCCATTTAGAAAAGCACATTTAACATCCATTTGATAAAGTTTTATGTGATTGTGAGATGCAAAAGCAAGAAGTATTCTAATAGCTTCTAACATGGCGACATGAGCAAAAGTCTCCTCATAATCTATACCTTCTTCCTGATTATATCCTTGAGCTACCAGTCTTGCTTTATTTCTTACCACTTTGTCATTCTCATCAAGCTTGTTTCTGAATACCCATCTAGTTCCAATAAATGACTTCTCTTTAGGTCTGGGGACCAGATTCCAAACCTGCATTGCAATAATCCATTCTGCATCTTCCAGAGCTTCCTTGGTATTCTTAGGCTCAATCAAAGAAAAAAATGCACTGAAAGCACACAAGTTCTTTAACTATCCTCTTGTCTGTGTTCCAATTGATGGATCTGATATAATGTTATCAGCTGGATGGTCTGCAAGGTACTTAAACTTATTTCTTGGTACCTAGGAGTATTCTACTTCAAGGCTTTGAGTCCTTGAAACAGTAGATGGAGCATCATAGAAAGTTTCAGCTTCTGTCTCAAGGCTTTGAGATTTTGATTCAGCAGGAGGTTCAAGGCCTTGAGATTCTGCTGGTTGATTCTGTACAACAGTTTTGCTTTTGTCTTCTTTTACAGCATCATCATCTGATTCATGCTTGTTCAAATCTAGATCTGCAAAAATTTCACTCAGAGAATCCTTAGTACTTTCATCAAAAATTACATTAATGCTCTCTTTCACAATCTTGGTTTTTCTATTATAAACTCTATAAGCTTCGCTAGTTTGAGAATATCTGACGCCGAATTGAATCGAGGCGAGGGATCAAACGCAGCAGAAAAACGAATAAAAGGGCATAAACCAGTAGAGAGGCTCTCTAGGGTTCGAAGAAAATATCAATAACTCAAAAACTGCTCAATTCTGCCCACAAGCCGGGCATATATAGTTGAAATCATAAAATATGCCAAAAATGGCAAAATCCCGAAATTGGCCCAACAGTTTTGCCTTATTGAAAGAAACACGTACGTGAAAGTTTGACCCAAAAAGGTTTCAAACTGAGGTCCTAATAAGCAATAGAAATGTTACCAAAAATAGTAAAAATTAACTAAAAACGCTCGTTTGAAGGGTCAAACAGCGGAATTTGGGGATGAAGATGGACCCCGATGGAGCGTAGCTCGATCGGAACTTCGTGCGTCTCGTCGAGAGCTTTCCGAATTGGGGTGGCTCGCGTCATTCTGATACCCGTAGCCAAAGTTATGGCCCGAACAGCGCGACGACACCAAAAGCTGCAATTTCCTCCGTCCCTTGTGCTTATCTTCCATTTCATGGTAGAGAATAGCCAAATTAGTCGCATCTGACAGTTCAGCTTCATCTGGATCGTCTGCTCCTGCATCAGTCTCCCCGGGTTGGAAAGAACTCGTCCTCGAGTTCACAGCAATGTCTTCAGAATCCACAAAGCAAGGAGTGAGATGCTTCACATTGAACACGTCCGAGGTCTTCAGGTGACTGGGAAGGCTCAACCTGTAAGCATTATCATTGATCTTCTGCACGATCTCACAAGGCCCAATCTTCCGATCCTTGAGCTTATTGTACTCGCCAACAGGGAAACGATCACGAGTCAATACAGCCCATACAAAATCACCAACATCAAATAGTACCTGACGACGATGCTTGTCCACCCGAGCCTTGTACTTGCTTTTATTCTCCTCAATCTTGCTCTTCACCTGGTCATGAATACCTCTCAAGTGTTGTGCCATCTCCCCGGCCTTAGGATGAATGCGGCCCACACGCGGAATAGGGGCTAAGTCCAACACCTTTGATGGATTTTGACCATTGACAACCTGAAATGGACTCAAGCCAGTGGTCCTACTCGTCGATCTGTTGTAGGCAAACTCTGCTTGAGGAAGTGATAAGTCCCACTGCTTCGGTTTAGATCCTGCCAAACATCGGAGAAGGTTGCCCAAACAGCGATTCACCACTTCGGTCTGACCATCTGTCTGAGGATGATAAGCGCTACTGAAGTTCAATTGAGTTCCCAGCTTCTCCCACAGACTCTTCCAGAATTGGCTCATGAACTTCGTGTGACGGTCTGAGGTGATGGAACGAGGAACTCCATGAAACCGCACAATCTCCCTGAAATAAAGGTGAGCAATCCGCACAGCATCCATAGTCTTCCTGCATGGTACAAAATGTGCCATCTTGGAAAACCTGTCAACAACTACAAGAACAGAATCTGCCGCTCTTTGTGTGCGTGGTAAGCCAAGCACAAAATCCATGCTAACATCAAACCAAGGAGCTTCAGGGACATGTAATGGAGTATAAAGACCTGCATTAGTGAGAACTCCCTTCGAACGCTGGCAAACATAGCATCGATCCACATAATGGGCCACGTCACTACTCAACTTTGGCCAGTAAAAGTCAGCAGAAACAAGAGCCAACGTCTTGTCTCGGCCAAAGTGTCCTTCATTGTGGAGCTCACTAATAATCTGATGTCTCAAGGAACAGCCGGGAACACACAACCGATGCCCCCGAAACAGATAACCATTATGAACAATAAAATCATGGCGCTGACCAGAAGTTACCTCCATAAATATCTTCCCAAACGAAGGATCAGACTCATACATGTCTGCGAACGCCTCAAATCCAGCTACACGGCTGCTCATGGTGGAGAGAAACACGTTGCGACGACTCAAAGCATCTGCCACGCGATTCAAACTTCCCGCTTGGTGCTTCAGTGCGAAAGTGAATTCCTGCAAGTACGCCACCCACTTGGCATGCCGCCGAAAAAGCTTGTGTTGTCCGTTGATGTACTTCAGGGCTTCATGATCAGTGAACAGAATAAACTCCTTCTGTATTAAGTAATGGCGCCAATGCTTCAGAGACTGAACTATGGCGTGGAACTCCAGATCATAAGTGGAGTAATTCTTCTTGGACCCTGACAACTTTTCACTGAAGAATGCAACCGGACGCCCTGACTGGCTAAGAACACCTCCAATGCCTATGCCCGATGCATCACAATTAACCTCAAACACTTTGTCAAAATCGGGAAGTGCTAGAACTGGTGCTTCAATCATCCTCTTCTTCACTTCCTGAAAACTGGACTCGGCTTCATCAGACTACTGAAAATCACGCCCCTTGAGACACTCGGTGATGGGGGCAATCAAGCCGCTAAAGTTTCTGATGAACCTGCGATAAAAAGATGCCAAACCATGGAAACTGCGAATGTCGTGCAGCGTCCTTGGCCTAGGCCATTCCACAATCGCTTCAATCTTTGAAGGATCTGCATGAACACCATTAGTAGACACCACAAATCCCAAAAACTGCACAGAAGTAGTAAAGAAGAAACACTTCTTTCTGTTGATGAACAAGTTCTCCGCCTTTAGTGCCTCAAACACAACACGTAGATGATCAAAATGGGCAGCCCAAGTAGGACTGTAAATAAGAATATCTTCGAAATAAACGACCACAAACTTTCCCATGAAAGGCCTCAATACCTGATGCATAAACCGCATGAACGTGCTGGGTGCGTTGGATAACCCAAAAGGCATAACCATCCACTCGTACAAGCCATGTTGGGTCTTAAACGCTGTCTTCCACTCATCTCCAGGCTTGATCCGAATCTGGTGGTATCCACTCTTAAGATCAATTTTTGAGAAGATCTTAGAGCCGGATAGCTGGTCTAGCATGTCATCAAGTCGCGGGATGGGAAATCTGTACTTCACTGCACTCCGGTTTATGGCTCTACTGTCAACACACATCCGCCAAGAACCATCCTTCTTCGGCACTAACAGAGCAGGGACTGCACATGGGCTCATGCTCTCTCTGATGTAGCCTCTCTCAAGTAACTCGACAACTTGCCGCTGTAACTCTTCTGCCTCCTTGGGGCTGAGACGGTAGGCTGGCCTGTTAGGTAGAATCAACCCAGGCACTAGGTCAATCTGGTGCTGAATGTCTCTCATTGGTGGCAAACCAGGAGGAAGATCTTCTGGCATCAAGTAAGAGAACTCAGCTAATAACTGCTGCACCTCCTGCGGTAAGTCATCATCCTCATCACTTGCATTACTAGTAGAAGGCACTAGAGCATATACCACCTTCTCATGCTCAAGCTCCTCCAAGAACCTGGATCTCGAAAGAAGATTAGTAGTGGCAGCAGTCGGGGTTGGAGTTGCCCCCTCTCGCCGTGGTGCCAATACAATTTTCTTCCCCTTCATGAAAAATGAGTAGGTGTTCTTGTGACCATCATGGAAAACATGGCGATCATACTGCCAAGGCCTACCCAACAACATGTGACACGCATCCATTCTAACCACATCACACCAATGGCTGTCGTAATATTTGTTACCAATTGAAAAAGAAACAAGACATCTCTTATCAACTGTTACCTCGGAGCCCTTTATCAGCCATGACAGCTTGTAGGGTGTAGGATGACGCTCTGTCTTCAACTGCAGTTTCTTGACAGCTTCCTCAGAAACTATGTTGTCACAGCTACCGCCGTCCACTATCACCTTGCAGACCTTGTTTCCGATGGTGCAGGTGGTGTGAAAGATATTGGTCCTCAACCAATCATCTTCAGAATCGCCCTTTGGAGCCAGCAAACTCTTGCGGACGACCAGATTCTCGTGACCATCCCCGTAAAGAACTTCATCGTCTGCGTAATCATCATAGACGGGCTCACTCAAATCTTCAGTGCCTTCAACCTCTTCATTCACACCTTCCTCGATAAATAGGGCTTTACCCCTTTGCACAGCAGGCTTGCTGCACTCATTTGCCCTATGCCCCGGTTCACCACATCGATAGGACTTGATAGCACTGTTGGAAGCGCCCTCTGTTGCCTGCGTGGTAGGACGAGATTCTTGGGGTCGGGCCGAACGATTGCTTTGATCGCTCCTCGCTACGGGCTTCCTGCCCTGCTGCTTCTCCAAAGCAAGTGCTCTCTGGTAGGCTTCAGAGACAGTCCACAGCGAGTGTAGGCTAAGGACGTCCTGCAAGGACTGCCGCAAACCTCCGAGATATCTAGCCACCATCTGCTCCTCCGTCTCCGATAGATCGTTACGGGCGATCAAATGTTAGAACTCCTCCGTGTAATCGTCAATGGATTTGGCGCCCTGCCTCAGCGTATGGAGTCGCTGAAATAGGGTTTGGGTGTAGCCGAATGGAAGAAAGTGGGCCTGCATCTTCTTCTTCATCTTCTCCCAGTCCGTGATCTTGGCCTTGCCCTGCCTTTCACGGGAACGGCGCAACTGCTCCCACCACGCAGAGGCTCTGCCCTTCAGTTTGATGGCCACTAGCTTCACCTTCTCGCGATCCGTAACCTCCTTATACTCAAAGATGCGATCCACCTCGTTGAGCCAGTCGATGAAATCGTCGGCTTTCAACGTACCTTCAAAGCTGGGCAACTCAACCTTGAACCCTAGACCTCCGCGACTCTCGTGCTGACTCCAGTGCTCCCGGACGCGTGGTCCACGATGGTAGGAGTTCTCAAACGACGACACAGAGGCGTCTTCTGAGGCTTCGTCTTCCTGCAGATCTTGCGCCGCCAAGCGCCGTGTCAGTTCTGTGACCTGCCGTTGCAGATCCTTTATCAACATCACGTCTTCCACGTTGCGTTCTCGCTGGGGGGCTTCTTCAGCCGGAGGCTGCCCACGACCACGAGCACGTCCACGAGGCATCGTCGATGGTGATCTTCCTCCCACGCCGAACTGAGCTCTGATACCAACCTGACGCCGAATTGAATCGAGGCGAGGGATCAAACGCAGCAGAAAAACGAATAAAAGGGCATAAACCAGTAGAGAGGCTCTCTAGGGTTCGAAGAAAATATCAATAACTCAAAAACTGCTCAATTCTGACCACAAGCCGGGCATATATAGCTGAAATCATAAAATATGCCAAAAATGGCAAAATCCTAAAATTGGCCCAACAGTTTGGCCTTATTGAAAGAAACACGTACGTGAAAGTTTGACCCAAAACAGTTTCAAACTGAGGTCCTAATAAGCAATAGAAATGTTACCAAAAATAGTAAAAATTAACTAAAAACGCTCGTTTGAAGGGTCAAGCAGCGGAATTTGGGGATGAAGATGGACCCCGATGGAGCGTAGCTCGATCAGGACATCGTGCGTCTCGTCGAGAGCTTTCCGAATTGGGGTGTCTCGCGTCATTCTGATACCCGTAGCCAAAGTTATGGCCCGAACAGCGCGGCGACACCAAAAGCTTCAATTTCCTCCGTACCTTGTGCTTATCTTCCATTTCATGGTAGAGAATAGCCAAATTAGTCACATTTGACAGTTCAGCTTCATCTGGATCGTCTGCTCCTGCATCAATATCCAAGAAATACACCTTCATCACTTGTAGCATCAAACTTACCAAGATTGTCTCTACCATTATTATGCACAAAACAAATCAAAATCAAGTTGATCACTCTCTCTACCATGATCACTTCTAATGGATGCAACGGGTAAGTTCTTCAAGGTTTGAAGTTCTTTGCACAATCTAGAAAACTCATATAAAGCTTCAGTTTTGTCTCTAATAACCATCACCCAAGTAAATCTAGAATAATCATCAATTATAACAAGCATATACCTCTTACCTTTTGGGGTCTGAACTCTCATAGGACCACACAAGTCCATATGCAGCAATTCTAAGGGTCTAGAAGTACTTACAAAGTTCTTTGGCTTGAAAGAGCTTTTGGTCTGTTTACCTTGTTCACTGGCCTTGCAAACCTCATCATCTGAAAATTTCTGTGATGGTAAACCTCTTATCAAGTCCTTTGAGATGAGTTTGTTCAAAGTATGTATACTAATATGCCCAAGCTTTCTGTGCCAAATCTTTGAATCTTCCTTCAAGGCCTTGAGGCATTTTAGCTTATCACCTGCAACACTGTTAGTATTCATAGCATATAGATTATATGACCTAGGAGCAGTGAGTATGCAATCACCAGATTTCTCATCTTAAACCACACATTTCTCCTTGTCAAAAACAGCTTTATAACCTTTATCACATAATTGAGAGATACTAAGCAAATTATACATAAGTCCATCTACCAAATAAAAATCAGATATAGAATTTGTCGAACCATTACCAATACTACCTATACCAATGATATTGCACTTTGCTTTGTCACCAGGTGTGATTGTTCCTCCAGATTTTTCAGTAAGTTCAGTAAACAGAGACCTCTTTCCACTCATATGTCTGGAACATCAACTGTCTAATATCCATTTTTGATCTTTCAAGGCCTTGGTGACATCCTGCAAAAACAAATCATTGCCTCAACAGGCTATTAGACCAAGTGCAGAACTTTGAGTCATACTCAGAATCAGCCATATTAGGTGGCCTAATTCCTTTTGGAACCCAAATCTGCCCAACCTGTCCCTTAAGCTGATAAGGATAAGTATTCCTCATAATATGAGGTTCTGATCTTCTGAAGGGAGAAGTTAATCTGACATGACCAATTTTTCCACAGTAATGACATTTTGGAGAATGTCTGCTACCAGATTTGAAAAAAGTAGTTTGGCCTTTCTTTGGAAAATCTGGATTATAGCCAATCCCACTTTTATGCATTGATTTCAGAATTCCTCCAAGAATGAGATTTAGATTGTGTTCTGAGCCGTAAACTTAGCTAGGACCTTCTTGGACTCTTGAAGTTTCTCAGTCAGAGTACAGATATGTTGTTCTAAATTCTCAGAATGAGCCTTTAGATCAGCATATCTTTCAGTTAAAAGAGTGTTTTGATCAACAACCTCTTTTATCTGTGCCTTCAAGACTTTGAACCTGCTGTCCAAGGCCTTGAAGTCTTTTTCCAGCTTTGTCTTAGAAACTTCAACAGTTTTGTTTGAAAATACTAGGTCAAGGTTCTCTTTTACCTGCTCATGAACCTTAATCTTTAAAGCAGAAATCTCATTTCTATAACTCTCCTCATTCGAAAACATACTTTTGAGAATTTCAGGAAGTACATCAGAAGGACTAGCAAGTAAATTTTTTACCATGTCTTCAATGTGTTTGTCAGATGAACCTTCCTCATTATGCTTTGCCATGAAGCATAAGTTTGCTTGTTCTTCTTCTGTGTCTGAATCACTTGATGAATCAGAATCACTCCAGGAAGCCATCATGGCTTTCTTCCTTCTGTTGTCACCATCCTTTTTCTGAAAGTTCATGTTCTTCTTCTTTTATGAACAGTCCCTTACTAAATGATCTGCATCACCACACTCAAAACAATTCATTACTTTAGTTTTAGGTGACTGTGATGAAGATTTACCTTTGTAATCCTTGCTGCCTGAGGGTCTTGATCTCTCTTTGTTGCAATCCCTGTTACCAGAGTTTCTTTTCTTTTTAAGAATCCTGGCCAAGGCCTCGGAGATCAATGCTAAAGCCTCTTCATCATCAGGTTCCTCCTCAGTCTCAAGGCTTTGAGATTTTTCATTGTCTTTTGCCTTAAGAGCTAGGTTCCTGATATTTTCACTCAGATCACCTTCCACATCCTTCATAGACATTTCATGAGTGAGCAGCTTTCCTTGTAGATCATCTAGCTGAAGAAGACTCAAGTCCTGAGCTTCCTCAATGGCTGTTGTCTTTGGCTCCCACTTTGCTTTCGGCAAACTTCTCAGAATCTTCCTGACCTTCTCTTCATTTGAGAATTTCTTTCCCAATGACCCCAGGTTGTTCACCACATCAATGAATCTTTTGAACATTTCTTTGATGGTCTCATCTGAATTCATCTTGAACAACTCATATTGCCTCAGAAGTATGTTGATTTTTGTCTGCTTAACCTGGCTGGTTTCTTCATATGTCACCACCAGTTTATCCCACACTACTTTGGCACTCTTGCAGTTTGATACTCTGTTGAACTCATCTGCATTTAAAGCACGGTATAAAAAATTCATAGCTTAGTAATTTTTGGATACCTTTTCCAGTTCAGTAACTGAGTGATTTTCCTCAGATTTGACAGAGTTGACTCCATCAATTGTAGTGTAATACTCATGAGGACCATTCTGTACTATTGACCATAGTTCCATGTCTTGATCTATGATGAACATCTTCATCAATGCCTTCCAATGCAGGAAATTGTCACCATAGAACAATGGAGGTCTGTTGGCTGCCCTTCCTTGTGAGAATCCACCATCTCCTACATTACGCATAATCACCAGATTGTTAGATCTAAAAACAGTGACACAAGCTCTGATACCAATTGAAAGTGTGTAATGTAGACTAAATACAGGACCTAAATACTCTAGAATGGGGGGGGGGGGTTGAATAGAGTATGGAAACTTTTTGTAAAACTTAAAGTTTAACAAGACAGCTTTGTGTGAAACTCAAGTCTCAAGGCCTTGAGATTTTGTAAATTGTCTAAAACTCACTAAGGCAAAACTGTAAGCTTCAAGGCCTTGAGCTGTGAACAATTCTAAGCAGCTTATAAACCCTAGTTTGATTTGAGTTGTGTGCAGCAGGAAATAATCAAACAGAAAAGTAAAGAACACAAAGTAATTTACAGAGTTCGGTCCCAATGGACCTCATCTCTGCCTGAGGGATTTACCCACCAGGATTGGGGAAACACTTCTTATTACTCACACAAAAAAAGCCCCAGATTTTCAAGCCTAAGTGATTTCCCTTACACCAATACAGCTTGTGGTTCCAAACCTATCTAGTTCCAGCTACTAACTGTTGAGCTAACAAGAACCTCTTGTTGTTCACTTGAACAACCAACCACTAGGTTAAGTGAGGTTTAAGATAATATAGAGATACACAGATGAAGTACAGATGAAGAACACAGTATAAAGATAAGCTGTTGAAGCCTGGAAGTGTTCTTCAGGAATGACTGGATTGATTTGATCTTCAGAAGTCTGGAATGAAGCTTCAATGATTGTGTGTTTGAATGAATGATCTCCCACAAATTTGTCACACCTCTCAGATTATTCTGCAAAACTCTCCCCCTTTCAAAATTCAAACCAGTCTCTTTTATCCACAGCTGCAACTTACTGAGAGATTTTAGGATCTCAGTTCCTACAAATCCTCCTTCTGTTTTAAACTTAAATTCAAACAGCTTCAGGTGGATATCCGTTGGAGTTTATTGAGATTTCTGCTGCACGTTTAACAACCTTGCAACAGCATAGAAACACTGCAACAACAAAATCCAAACATCTAACAGTACTGAGACTGTTTGGTTATACGGTCTGATAAAACTGTTTAACAAACTTAGAACAATAATCTGCATATTCTCTAGAACAAATAGGACATGAAAAACAAGTTTAAGACACTTAGAAGTGAGTGAATAATCACAATACTAAGATTCATAACGTGCAAGAAAGAATCAATTAAGTTCTGCAAAAGCTGTCAGCAGCTGAAGACATATCTCAAGGCCTTGGAGCTCTGAACCTGCTTCACAGCATTTCAAAATTAAACCCAGATAACTTTTATTCTTACTGTTCTGATCATCTTCAATTGTGTTAGATATATAAATAGTACAAACCACAAGTATATACCATAAACCACTGATTTGAATAATCAGATATCCAATTCTGCAACACAAAAATGTTAGAACACATAGCAGGATAAGATAACTTAAGGCTTTGAAGTTTTGTCAATCTCAAGGCCTTGAGATAACTCAAAAGTCTTTGCTGATGATGTTTAAGCCTTTTGTCTTTCAAGTAGCGTCGGTGTTGATAATAGACCATCCCTCCGGTGGCAGTTTGGGGGCTGTGTCTGAGGGAGATGGGTAGATCTGATCCGAGGCCTTCAAAGAATCCATATACATGTGTTACTGGATCTCAGATAGATATATCTCTGCATCTGTCACTGTTTGTGTTGGGTCTTCTTCTTTCTTTTTGAAAATACGGTTTATTTCTGCTGATCCAGATCTGATAGATGAGTACACTCATCTTGATTTGAGTATCTTTGTTCACTGCTAAACATGTTTGTGGGAACCAGATCTCAAAAGGGGGTGAAATTTCTGGATAAGTTCTCCCCGAGAAGCAGATTTCAACATTGCTTGGCAAATTCACACACCAAAAACAGATGAGTTTTCGATTCCTTCTCTTCTTTATAGAACGCACATGAATCTTCAACTTCTATACCTCTGTACTTAAGATTTGAACGAACTGGGTGGGTATGGTTAAAGCCCTCCAAATTGGATAAAGTATCCTCTTTGGGACCTTATGTTGCCAGAAGATTTTCCACCAGTCCTGATTTGGATAAGAAACTCCCCCGAATTGGTTTTTTTCTGAACTCTCTTTTTGTTGAATCAAGAGTCTGTACGCCGACTTGACCGTGTACTTACCATGATTGGAGTAGTGCCATATGAGACGGTCTGGAACCGAGATAGTTGGAATTGAAATCCTTTTTATTTCTTCTATGTCTTCGTCCCAGAATTTTTTTTAATCTAGACTCATCCCAAGTGCGATTATCTGTGATCAGGTCTGCCACAAAGATCAGCGAATTTATAGGCTTTGGAGTAAAGGGCTTGAATTGGTGTGGTTTAAACAACCATGGATCATCAAAAGCATCCACCTTTTCTCCGTTTCCTAATCGCCATCGGCTGCCACTTAGAATCAACTTTTTACTGGACAACACACTTCTCCACAGGTACGACCCCCCTGATTTAACTTCTGCTTTTAAAAGTCCAGTATCTCTGAAATACTTGTGCCTCAAAATCCTTGCATGAAGTTTTTCTGGGTTGTAAAGGATACGCCATAGCTGTTTACCCAACATAGCTATATTAAAAATATTTAAATGATGAAACCCGATTCCACCTTTATCTTTACCGTTCTTCATTTTTTCCCATGAAATCCAACTCATTTTCCTCTTCTCCTCTGTAGATCCCCACCAGAAGCGGGCCATGTCCGACTCTAACTTGTCACAGAGAGTCAGCGGCAGTTTAAATACTCCCATTGCGTAAGTTGGGATCGATTCCACCATAGCCTTCAGAAGGATCTCTTTGCCAGCTGGACTCAGGTATTTTTCCTTCCAATTCTTCAGTTTTGATTCTATTCTTTCATCGATACTCTTGAAGCTTCTCATTCTTTCTTTACCCATTTCAGTGGGAAGACCCAAGTATTTATCGTGAAGCTCATCTCTTTTGACGTTCAGAAGGCTGCAAAGATGGTTACTCACCTCTGTTGAGACGTTACTTGAAAAGACTGCAGAAGACTTGTCCAAGTTGATTTTTTGACCGGTTTCTCTTTCAAATTTTTCTAAAATAGCTGGTAGGACTGTAATTTCTTCTGTGCTTGCCTTTGTAAAGAGCATACTGTCGTCCGCGAAGAAGAGGTGCGATACACGGGGCCCTCCTCGCGACGCTGTAGCTCCTAAAATACAACCACTAGACAACGCATACGTGAGAGCACGAGAAAGAATTTCACCACAAAATAAGAATAAATAGGGTGAGATGGGACAGCCTTGACGAAGCCCTCGCTCGGGCCTAATATAAACAACTACTTGTCCTTTAAACCTAAAAGAAAACGAATCTCCACTCAACACGGTCAAGAATATTCACAATGAGTATCCACTCAACACGGTCATATGCTTTACATAAGTCCGTTTTGAGAGCCATCACCCCAGATTTGCCTTTAATTCTGTGTTTCATAGTGTGGAGGATTTCGAAAGTCGTAATGATATTTTCCGTAATAAGACGCCCGGGGACAAAAGCCGACTGAATCTCTGAAATAATCTCAGGGAGAATTTTCTTAAGCCGGTTCGCCATTTTTTTAGAAACCAATTTGTACATAACCGTGCATAGACTGACAGGGCGCATGTACGCAACTGTACGGACCTTCTTTATCTTGGGAATTAATGCCTAAATCGTATGGTTAAATTCCGCAACACTTCTTTCACCATTAAGGATGTCCACCACTGTCATACCCACATCACCTTTTAGCTCCTCCCAATATTTTTGAAAGAATAAAGCTGGAAAACTATCGTATCCTGGGGCTTTAAGCTGCCCCATTTGCGACTTTCGGTAACATCATTAAGGGTATAGGGGGCTTCCATGAAATCCCTTTGACATTTAGTGATCCCCTCTGTAACATATTGTAACATTGTAGGGTTTTGATTCATGGATCGCGCAAACGGAAGCATAATCAAACAAACAACCATGCAAAACCCTCCAAGGATCACAAGTCTAGATGCATAACGATAGTGAAGGTAAGAAATCATAAACACACCTTTGGGTTCTCCTTGATGACTTCAAACGCGAATAGTGTCACGTTCTCTATAGTTGATCCACGCCTAGAGTTGATCCTAGATCTCCAATCTCCTTGGTGCTAGCCCGGAATGAGAGGAGGGTGAAGGAATCACGCAAAACGAGGCACAAAAAGGGGGTTCGGCCCTCTTGTGGCGTCGGGGACGAGGGGCGGCGGCAAGGGGGCGGCGTCCTCCTTGTTGCTTGCTCTCTCTCTCCTTTGTTCTCTCCCACTCTTGTTATGTTCTCTTTAGAGCATAAGTTATGAGGAAGGAAGGAAGGAGGGTCCTTTATATAGTCCAACAACTCCTTGTTAACTACCTAAAGGACTTATTCTAGACCTACTAGAATTCAATTTAGTCCCTTCCTTGCAAATTAGTCCCTACTAACTTTGCAAGGGTTTGCAAAATGATCCTTCTAATTAATTAATCCAATTAATTAATTCCCAAATCTAGTACAACTCTATATAGCGTGTGACCCCATAGGTTCTATCTAGTTGGTAGCAACTCTTTGCTAATATGGAGTGGTTTCTAGCAAAACATCCATTCTAGCCAACTAATAGAATAGTCATCTAGACAACCTTGTACAAGTAATTGTCTCATCCCTTTGCCTCCATATCCGGATTGGACACGAGACATACAAGTCACACTCGTATATCCAATCCCTAGTTTCTCGATCCATGGAATAGCCTTATTCGTGCAAATAACATCAATATCCCATATATTGATTTATTTGAGTCTGGCCAGACATTCTATAAGCACTATCCTCGAGTGGCCTAGGATATTTGCTCCCGTTATGTGGGAGGGGCAAATCCTCTCTACGTCCACTACGATCTCTAAGCTTGCTTCTCATTGTATCCAGTACACGCCTTTATAACTACCCAGTCACGGTGTAGCGTTTAACGCTACCAAGATCACAATGATCCACAACTAGAATATCTAGTGACTTCAAGTCTAAGGATGACAATACCATTGTACCCGAGAAGCACTTGTGACTCAACATAACGTATATGTAGCCTTCTCGGTGATGGGTCAATCCAGTGCGACATTCCGTAATGCACACCTATGTGTTGGATCGTGATATCTCCATATCAATCCAACCCCATACTAGTCTATAGATGATTGTCCCATTTAATCATTATACTTGACTAGGGATATTTAAGATAAACAACACGATTGTAAATCTAAGGACTTCATTATATTAAATATCCAATAAATAATAAATGAATTTTCTAGCCAATTACAAATTCATACCAAACTAGATTGCCTCTAGGGCATCTATTCCAACAGTCTCCCACTTGCACTAGAGCCAATCTGGCGCATCTCGTATGCCCATACTCCTAGTGTGCCCTTCATGCTTCCACTGCGTGAGAGGCTTCGTAAGCGGGTCTGACAGATTATCATCTGTAGGAATCTTGCATATCCGAACGTCTCCTCTATCGATAATATCTCGAATCAGATGAAACTTCCTGAGCACATGCTTGGACTTCTGGTGCGATCTGGGTTCCTTTGATTGCGCGATCGCCCCAGTGTTGTCACAGAACAACTCCACTGGATCCGCAATGCTAGGGACCACACCAAGTTCAGAAACAAACTTTCTGATCCAAACAGCCTCCTTTGCTGCGCCATTTGCAGCAATGTACTCAGCCTCTGTTGTAGAATCAGCTACCGTCTCTTGCTTGGAACTCTTCCAGCTCACCGCTGCTCCATTCAGGCAAAATACATATCCCGACTGTGATCTAAAGTCATCTCTATCGGTTTGGAAGCTTGCATCAGTGTAACCCCTTACACGCAACTCTTCCTCACCGCCAAACATCAAGAAAGCATCCTTAGTTCTTCTCAAGTACTTTAGGATGTTCTTGACAGCAATCCAGTGACTCTCACCCGGATTGGATTGGTATCTGCTTGTCATACTCAAGGCATATGACACATCTGGTCTAGTACATAACATGGCGTACATGATAGATCCTATGGCCGAGGCATAGGGAATCCTACTCATGCGTTCCTTCTCAATCTCATTGGAAGGACAACCACTCTTCGAAAGAGCGATTCCATGTGACATGGGCAAGAATCCCTTCTTGGAATCTTGCATGTTGAACCGTTTCAACACCTTGTCAATATATGTACTCTGACTTAGGCCTAGCAACCTCTCAGATCTATCTCTATAGATCTTTATACCAAGTATATAGGCTGCTTCTCCTAAGTCCTTCATTGAGAAACACTTTCCTAGCCAATTTTTCACAGATTGCAGCATGGGAACGTCGTTTCCAATGAGTAGTATGTCATCTACATACAAGACCAGAAAAGCTACAGAGCTCCCACTAACCTTCTTGTAGACACAAGACTCATCTTCGTTTCTGATGAAGCCAAACTCTTTGACCACTTCATCAAAACGTCGATTCCAACTCCTAGAAGCTTGCTTCAATCCATAAATGGATCGTTGCAGTTTACAGACTTTGTTGGCTTGCTTTGGATCCTCAAAACCCTCCGGCTGTATCATATACACATCCTCGAGGAGATTCCCATAAAGGAATGCTGTTTTGACATCCATCTGCCAAATCTCATAGTTGTAGTATGCTGCAATCGCAAGTAGGATTCGGATGGATTTGGTCATAGCGACTGGTGAAAAGGTTTCATCATAGTCAATACCATGAATCTGTCTGAATCCTTTAGCCACCAATCGGCCCTTATAGGTAATCACATTACAATCCATGTCGATCTTCTTCTTGAAGACCCACTTGCACCCTATGGGCCGCGCCCCATCAGGTGGTTCCACCAAAGTCCATACTTTGTTGGTGTACATGGATTCCATCTCGGTTCTCATGGCTTCAAGCCACTTATGCGATTCTGGGCCATTCATGGCCTCCTCATAGGTAGTAGGCTCATCATCTATGAGCATCATGTCACCGGAATCAGTTACGAGAAGTCCATACCTCTCGGGTTCCTGGCGCACTCTACTAGATCTACGAAGCTCTTGTGTTACCTGAACAGGTGGATCCACAACTGCTTGTGATTCCTGTTCATGTTCCATAATCGGTTCAGTGATTTGTGGTTCTTGAACTTCTTCATGTTCTACATTCCTCCCACTTGCTTCTTTAGAGACAAACTCTCTTTCTAGAAACACGCCGGTCGGAGCAACAAACACTTTGTTCTCGGTTGGATTGTAGAAGTAGTATCCCTTAGTTTCCTTAGGGTACCCCACAAATTTACACTTATCCGATTTAGGCCCTAGCTTGTCTGATTGTAAACGTTTAACATAGACATCGCAGCCCCAAATTCTCATGAACGACAGTGTGGGACGCCTCCCACTCCTCATCTCATATGGTGTCTTCATGACTGATTTAGATGGAACACGGTTAATGGTGAAAGCTGCACTTAATAGAGCGTAGCCCCAAAATGATAATGGAAGATCGGTTTGACACATCATAGACCGAACCATATCCAATAGGGTTCGATTCCTCCTCTCGGACACGCCATTCCATTGTGGCGTTCCGGGTGGAGTGAGTTGGGACACGATCCCACACTCTCTAAGATAGTCGCCAAACTCTTGGCTCAAGTATTCTCCTCCACGATCCGATCGTAGAGCCTTGATACTTTTGCCAAGTTGCTTTTCTACTTCATTCTTTGAATTCTTTGAACACTTCAAAGGATTCGGATTTTGCCCTCATAAGGTACACAAATCCATATCTACTGAAATCATCAGTAAACGTAATGAAGTAGACATAACCACCCCTGGCAGGCGTGGCAAATGGCCCACACACATCGGTATGTATGAGCGCCAATTGCTCACTAGTCCTCTCACCTTTCTTATTGAAAGGGGACTTTGTCATTTTTCCCAATAAACAAGCCTCACATGTCTCATATGATTCAAAATCAAATGAGTCTAGTAATCCATCCTTATGGAGTCTAGATACACGTTTCTCATTTATGTGGCCTAAACGACAATGCCATAAATAAGCAGGATTTAAATCATTTATTTTAATCCGCTTGGTATTAATGTTGTAGACAGGATTGCTTAGATCAAGGACATAAAGTCCATTAAATAATTGCGCACTAAAATAGTGAATATTATTTAAATAAAAGGAACAACAATTGTTCATTATTGAAATAATAAAACCTTCCTTGTCCAAACAAGAAATAGAAATAATGTTTCTGCTCATAGCAGGCACAAAATAGCAATTATTTAATTCTAAAACTAATCCTGAAGGGAGAGATAGCTCGCACACGCCTATGGCCAACGCAGCAACCTTTGCTCCATTCCCAACGCGCAGATCTACCTCCCCTTTAGCCAATCTTTTACTTCTCTTTAGATCCTGCATATTTCGACAAATATGAGATCCACATCCAGTATCTAATACCCATGATGTAGAGACAGTTAAATTGACATCTACAACAAAAATACCTGGTGGTGGTGGAATCACTATTCCAAGCCTCTTGTCCTCCAGATATTTTGGGCAGTTCCTCCTCCAGTGTCCAGGTTGACTACAGTAGTGACATTCACCCTTAGTCACGACCTTGGCAATGCTACCAACAGGCTTAAGGGCTTGTTCCTTGGATTTAGGAACTGACTTGCCTTTGCCCTTGGAGGAAGATGCAAACTTTTTGCCCTTTCCTTTATGCACCATCATAATGGCCTTGCCCTTACCCTTGTTGATGCTCTGTTCAGCCGTCCTCAACATGTTGAGCAAATCTGGCAGTGGTTTAACGATCTCGTTAATGTTATAGTTCATAATGAACTGTCCATAACTTTCAGGCAACGATTGCAACACGAGATCCGTTGCCAACTCTTGGCCGACCGGGAACCCAAGCCGGGCGAGATTCTCCAAGTACCCGATCATTCGGAGTACATGGGGTCCCACCGGGTTCCCTTCTGCCAGATGACATTTGAACAGTGCCTTTGAGACCTCATACCTCTCTACCCTTGCCTGCTCTTGGAAGAGCTGCTTTAGATGTTCGATCATATCGACAGCATTCATGTTCTCATGTTGCTTCTGAAGCTCAGAGGTCATGGTGCAAAGCATTAGGCAGGCCGCATCATTAGCGTCGTCAACACGCTTTTGATACGCCTTTAAGGCAGCAGGTGTCTGATTCTCTGGACCTTCTGGAACCTGCTCCTCTATTGCGTACAGCTTCTTTTCTTGCTTGAGAACAATTCTCAAGTTTCTGTACCAATCAAGAAAGTTGGTTCCAGAGAGCTTGTCCTTCTCAAGGACAGATCGTAGGGAATGTTGTGAACTCGATGAGTTGTTTGCCATTTGGAATTCTACAAAAGGAAAATATGCAAGTTTTAGTATTTGTGAATTTTTGACTATATTTAATAATGGCTAGTTTATTAAATATAGCTCCCACTATTTTTCTACGGATTAATAACCCTCAAGATATTAATGCGGAAAATATCCTTATATTTTCTAGTGGGCCAAGATCCATCCTTTTCATCTCCTTATGAGCTTTCTTTGGCAAGTCACCCATAATTCGACTACTTCTTAGGTAGGAACAATTCCAATTGCATCCCATATGCAACTCTTGGTTCAATCGGGCAAATAACTCCTTATTTATCCATCCATATGGATAATCCCAATTGATTGCCTCTAGGTTTCTTAATCAAATTAATAGCCTAGTTGTGTTCAACCTCTTATCTAAACAATTGCACATTGTTACGTGCCATCGCATTCCATCATTATGAACCAAGTCGCCATGCTTTGGCACGCACGAACTTCCTAAATAATGATGATAATGAGTGTTTAAATAACGAGAAGGCAAGAACACAATATTTTAATTTGAGGGATTTTAAATTCAATTATTTTGTTGATCAATATCAACTAATCTATCTATTTGAGTTTGGGCAGAACTCCAAATAATAGATTCGGGTTGTCTAATTATCTTATTATCCTAATTGCATGCATCATTCATACACCAACCACACAAATAATAAGACAATAAATAAACAACCACAAAACAGAAATTAAACGTGATGTGGATATGGCCTTTTCTAGACTAAGATAATTCCAAGCCAATGGAATTATCTATGAACCCTAAACAAACACATCTCCATGCGTCTTGATCTTTTGGTCCATCCTTCATAGTCATGTGGTGTGCTCCATGCTCCATGCTCCATCTTTTGTGGCTTCTTTGGCTTTGGGCTTCTTTTCTCCAATCTTGGCTAACAATCTACTTTATCTAGCACTAGCTAATATCTATACTAAATAAAAATAAATCTCACAAGTTAAGAAAAAATTGGCACGCAGGCCATAAAACCCTAATTAATTATTACAATTAAATGATCAGCTCGCAGGCCGTAAAACCAAACCACAAAATTAAACATCCACATCAAACCACATCCTAAGGCCATATCCAATCACCATGCGATTTGCACATAAACAGTTAAAATCCAATTTTAACGCGCTTGGTCAATTTTAATTGATTTTAGGATTTCTAGGGTTAAAACGGTCCATGGGCCCAACAATCCAATTGCCCGGGCCCTAACAAAGTGAACCATAAAGCCCTAGGGCCGGCCCGGCCCAAAACCCGCAAGCTAGGCCCGCGGGTTAGGGCCGCCCGGCCCCTTAGGGCGCCAAGCTTGGGCGGCAAGCAAGGGGACGGTCCCCTAGGGGGCCGAACCTCCTTGTGGAGGTTGTTTCCAAAACAACCTCCTTGCTTGGAGCCCAAGTTTGGTTGTTTCCTTGTTTTGGGAGAACTCCTTCATCCCCAAGGATGCCCAAACCCTAGATCTAAGATCCTAAAATTTCTCAAACTCACCAATTCATGCATCCAATGCAATAATTGGGTCTTGTTATGATTAATTCTTTGACAAATTGCATCCAATGCTTGATTTGTCTTGTTTTACGCGATAAACAACAAATTAAGGTGTAAAACAACAAGAATGTAACACATAAACTACGTTTATGCTCTATGACCTGTGGCTCTGATACCACTGTAGGGTTTTGATTCATGGATCGCGCAAACGGAAGCATAATCAAACAAACAACCATGCAAAACCCTCCAAGGATCACAAGTCTAGATGCATAACGATAGTGAAGGTAAGAAATCATAAACACACCTTTGGGTTCTCCTTGATGACTTCAAACGCGAATAGTGTCATGTTCTCTATAGTTGATCCACGCCTAGAGTTGATCCTAGATCTCCAATCTCCTTGGTGCTAGCCCGGAATGAGAGGAGGGTGAAGGAATCACGCAAAACGAGGCACAAAAAGGGGGTTCGGCCCTCTTGTGGCGTCGGGGACGAGGGGCGGCGGCAAGGGGGCGGCGTCCTCCTTGTTGCTTGCTCTCTCTCTCCTTTGTTCCTTGCCGGCGTCCTCCTTGTTGCTTGCTCTCTCTCTCCTTTGTTCTCTCCCACTCTTGTTATGTTCTCTTTAGAGCATAAGTTATGAGGAAGGAAGGAAGGAGGGTCCTTTATATAGTCCAGCAACTCCTTGTTAACTACCTAAAGGACTTATTCTAGTCCTACTAGAATTCAATTTAGTCCCTTCCTTGCAAATTAGTCCCTACTAACTTTGCAAGGGTTTGCAAAATGATTCTTCTAATTAATTAATCCAATTAATTAATTCCCAAATCTAGTACAACTCTATATAGCGTGTGACCCCATAGGTTCTATCTAGTTGGTAGCAACTCTTTGCTAATATGGAGTGGTTTCTAGCAAAACATCCATTCTAGCCAACTAATAGAATAGTCATATAGACAACTTTGTACAAGTAATTGTCTCATCCCTTTGCCTCCATATCCGGATTGGACACGAGACATAAAAGTCACACTCGTATATCCAATCCCTAGTTTCTCGATCCATGGAATAGCCTTATTCGTGCAAATAACATCAATATACCATATATTGATTTATTTGAGTCTGGCCAGACATTCTATAAGCACTATCCTCGAGTGGCCTAGGATATTTGCTCCCGTTATGTGGGAGGGGCAAATCCTCTCTACGTCCACTACGATCTCTAAGCTTGCTTCTCATTGTATCCAGTACACGCCTTTATAACTACCCAGTCACGGTGTAGCGTTTAACGCTACCAAGATCACAATGATCCACAACTAGAATATCTAGTGACTTCAAGTCTAAGGATGACAATACCATTGTACCCGAGAAGCACTTGTGACTCAACATAACGTATATGTAGCCTTCTCGGTGATGGGTCAATCCAGTGCGACATTCCGTAATGCACACCTATGTGTTGGATCGTGATATCTCCATATCAATCCAACCCCATACTAGTCTATAGATGATTGTCCCATTTAATCATTATACTTGACTAGGGATATTTAAGATAAACAACACGATTGTAAATCTAAGGACTTCATTATATTAAATATCCAATAAATAATAAATGAATTTTCTAGCCAATTACAAATTCATACCAAACTAGATTGCCTCTAGGGCATCTATTCCAACAAACATCTCATCAATATCCTCATTGGTAGGATTAGTAGAAGAAAATAAATCTTCAAAAAGATTTGAAACATCTCATCAATATCCTCATTGGTAGGATTAGTAGAAGAAAATAAATCTTCAAAAAGATTTGAAAGCGTACCGATAATCTCTTCCTCTTCAGTGACCCAAAGTCCGCTTGCATTTTTGATACCTTTGATGGTGTTTCGGGCTCTCCGAGCAGAAGCCTTTTTGTGAAAAAGGAGGTATTTCGATCCCCGCTTTTCAACCATTGAACTCTGGAACGTTGATGCCAATAATCCTCCTCACTTTTCAGTAGGAGATTCATTTCTCTTAGGGCTTGTCTAAGATTTCTCATAGTAGAAGGACTTGGCTTTTGACTCTGTAGTCTTGCTATCTTCTTCCGCAACACACTCATCTTCTTTTTGGTATTTCCAAACTGGTCTTTTCCCCAAGAACGCAGTGTGTTGGCACAATGAGTAAGTTTTTCACTTACTGAAATCCCACCATTTTTCTATTCATCCATAACTTTTTGATCACAACTACTATCTTGCAACCAAGCGGCTTCAAAAAAGAAGCACTTAGTCCTTGGGTTATCTCTCGGTTCTCTTGTTTCGTGATCTTTACCTCTATCGGGCAGTGATCCGATGTGGAGCTCACAAGATGTTCCACCCTTGCGTTGCCAAACATGTTTCTCCAACCAAGGTTAGCAACTACACTGTCCATACGTTCGCGGATATGAGCATTGTCTTCTTGATTGTTTCTCCAAGTAAATGGGTTTCTTACGAAACCCAAATCTTTGAGATCACAATCCCATAACAATTGTCGAAATGGGATTGTTTGATTTTCACTCACATCTCCTCCACCTTCTTTTTCCAATGGGGATAGCACTTCGCTAAAATCACCCATAACACACCATGGAGCATCTCCATGTGGTTTGAGTCGACGAAGGATTTCCCAAGCATGATGACGTTCGCTTCTTTTTGGGTCTCCATAAAACCCAGTGAAGTACCACGGCTGATCGATGTCTTCAAACTTGAACTTGAAGTGTATGAAACGTGTGTGACTAGAGAGAATAGTAACCTCCATACTCTCATCCCATAAAAGGGCCAATCCACCTCTTCGGGCGATGGTGCTAACAAACTCCCCTTTTGCATACTCAATTTTTTCTGATCATTTCCATCTCATCTTCATGCAATCTTGTCTCCATAAGAAAAACAAGATTGGGACGGCTTTCCTTCACAATATCGCGAAGGGATAGAACGTTATGAGGGTTTCCAAGCCCCCGAACGTTCCAACTGAGGCAACTCATTGATCTAGGCAGGGCTGTTGTGCAGCCTCTGCCTTTTTGTCCGTTGTGTTTTTAACGATGTCACATATCATCGCCTCTGAAAAGGTTGTAGGATTGTCTTCTTCACTTGCCAGTGAGCTAGACTCTGTTCACTTCAAACTCTGCCGTCTCAACAAAGGCATTATTATTGCAAGCTCTTTTTCCCCCCTGCTGTCGACAGACCTTTCTCAGTAATTGAAATGGAATTATTGGTTGTTGGTTTCCTTATCCCCGGATTGCTTCCTTCAACTTCATCAATCAGACCTTTCATTTTCCTTCTCGCCTTTTCCTTAATGTTCACTTTTTTCCTCGATGTTGCCTTCATTCCTCCAAACTAGATATTCTTCCTTGATTCCGCTATTGTTGGGAATGGGTTTGGCAACATAGCTGTCGCGGAAGGATTTGCTTCTATCACGTTAAATTTTTCCTTCACAAACGAGGATTTTGGGAATGTGACAGAGGTAGATTGGTTTGACTCAATCACCTTGCTAATCCCATTCTGATTTGGGGAGGATTTTGGTTGCCAAAACACTTGATTCGGGAATTTTCACTTGTGAAATGACGATCTTGTCCCTCACCAGATCTTCGTTTTCCGTCCACCTTCTCTTGATCGGAAATCTTTCTCTTTCTCTTCCATGCTTGTGAAATAACCTTCTATTGTTATTCTGAATCGTTTCCTCTCTCTTTGTACAAGATTTGGTTTGGTGATTGATCAGACCACACCATTCACATATGCTCGGGATTCTCTCGTACTTGCGATAAACCCAAAATTGATCACCTTCTTCTGTCCGAACTTTAACTCGTCTTCTTAGTGGTTTGTAGGTTTTTATTCTAGTTCGTACTCGGATACAACAATCATCTTCAACTCCATCGAGGTGAACAGAATTTGACCAACTTCACCAATAGAAGCCGCAATCAAGGCACCTATATCAGCATGTAGTAGGTGTAGCGGTACCCCTACTATTTGGATCCAGACCCAAAGATCTTTGAACCTGCAATCCTTGAATTCATTGTTAATATCCCATTCCTTTAAGAAAAGGATATGGGAATCAAATCTCTAAGGCCCTCCCCAAAGAGCCATGTGCATAGTTTCCTTGTCTTCAAATCTAAAGATATAGGTGTTTGGGGAAACATCCGTAACCTTCAGATAATTTTCCGGGCACCAAAGATGCCTGAACAGTTCCCTCATTCCCTGACCATCGATATGTTCATCACCAACAAAGTGACCGATTAGGCAGAGTTTCCAGTCTTTTTTGACCTTTAAACAAACTTCCTTCGTGATCACCACCTCTTCCAGCTCCTCATCCGACTGATTAATGCGATTAACCCAATCGGATTCCTCCGTTCATTCCGCCATTCTAGACCAAAAAACCTCTTTCTAGAGAGAGTTTCTAGAGAGAAAAAACTATAACTACAACTTCAACCTACACTATTATTCTAAAGATTTTTGCAATTTTTGCGTTCAACACTTCCAGTAGTAACTTAGATGAGTTTTGTGAGATAATTATTCTTTAAGTATAAGAAATGAAGAAGTTTGTTTGAGATGGGTTGGAAAATAAAATATGGTGGGTTTTGATCAACACACTGCTTCCGTAGTCAGATCTCCTAAAATATGGTCATTCAACCCGCCCGATTAAAGATGAATGTTAAGCTGTTTAAGATGGATTAAGCCTAATTATACTTGAAGTTGTTTGTAAACGGGCTAAAGCCGTCTGTTTGACAGCTCTAGAAAAGAAAAAACCTTCTGGAAATGACATTATTGACATGATATGGAATTTTATCAAGTAATTTTATTTGAAAGGGTAAATTTTATAAACTAAGCACTCAGGCCCAAACAATTACCAGCAAAAACATCCGAAGCCAAATCTGGCTCTTGAAAAACCACACATTACAGTTGGAAGGCACTAAACCTTTCTTAGCAAATAAATGGGCACTTTTATTTTTGTCTCGAGACACCCACTGGACCATGTGCTATGTATCTGTTCCCAACGTCTCCATGCACTCCTCAATGATATTCATAGCTTCCGAGATGTCATCTCCATCTTTCATTCTTCCTCTTCTCTTTATACTCTCCATCCAAAGTTTGACAAGGTTCTTTGAATCATTTTCAAAGATGAGCCCCTTTAGATCCAAATCGGAAGCTAGCTTAACACCTTCTCTCAAAGGCTTGAGCTTCTGCCATTTTCGCTGAGCTCCCAAAAGGAATTTCAGAAACCTTACCGGCGATGAAGATACGAAATTTGTCTCTAATGAGGATTTCGGCAGTGGATTTCTTCGTTCTGATGTCCCACGTAGCATCAGAGTTGATTTTAATCCATCCTGACGGCAGCTTTGACCAACATGCAGTTAGTGAAAAGGGGATCTAAGGCGGACTCTTTCGAAACCCTCGGTGTCAACTCTGCCTCCGACAGCCGGTCCACTAGACAGGTCGAAATTTCACTAGTTTTCATCTTCTCATATTTAAACACTTTCTTATTTCCCCTCCATCAAATTGCCCAAATTCCTCCCACTAATCGAATCCTGTCTTTCATTGGAAGGGAGATGAAAGATTCTTTGAACCAGATCTGGAAGTTTCCGTCGATCTTCATGAGGAAGTCATTTCCCAAGCAGCTCATCCAAAATTTCAGCAATTTCCGACAACTCATATAGAGGTGAGCTTCCGATTCTGGTTCATTTTCCACATAGGGGGCACTTTATTTCTGTTTATACTCCTATCTTTTCTAGATTAGTTCTAACCGGGAGACTATTGCGAACTGCTCGCCAAGACGGGAACATCATTTTCCTCGGAATCGAGAGCTTCCGGAAACTGTTCCACCATGTAGTATAACCACCTTCCTTACTGAACATTCACCCCTACTGTCCTCTTTTTGAAGTAATTTAAAACCCGATTTAACTGCATATTTATCATCATATTCGTAATTCCAGATTAACCTATCCGGAACATCTGTAATTGGAATCTCCATGTTGATGACAGCTTCCACGTCTTCTTCCCAGAAAAGTTGTTTTATTTTCTCAACGTCCCAGGTAAGCGAGTAAATATCGAAAAGATCGGCCACCATAATGTTTTGAGAATCTGGGGATGAAATCGGCGTAAATGGTTTAAAGGTGGATGGTCGCTGCAGCAAGGGGTCTGAGAACGCCTTGATATGCTGGCCATTACCTAAAACCTATCTCGCTCCTTTCAAAAAAAAAATCTTTTGCCCTTCAATAATACTTCTCCAAATAAACTTCTCCCATCTGTCTTTGCTTGCAATAAACCTGAACTAGCATAATATTTTGCTCTCAAAACCTGGGAAATTAAAGAACTGGGTCTATATAACAATCTGAAAAATTGTTTCACTAGCATCGCTTTATTGAATTTCCTGAAGTTGCGAAAGTCCAACCTTCCTTCTTCTTTAGAGATTTGAATTTTCTGCTTGGACATCCAGTGAATTTTTTCCCCCTTCCTTAGTTCCCCACCTGAAATTAGCAATGGTTGCATCTAACCGATCGCATAAATATTGTGGTAGGAGAAAGCAACTCATGGCGTAGCTCGGAACCGCTTGCTTCACTGCCTTTATTAAGACCACTTTCTCAGCAAAGCTAAGATTTTTCTCCTTCCACCCCTTCAATTTGTTTTTACTTTCTCGAAGACATGATTAAAATTAACCATCTTCTTCCTTCCAATTGAAGTAGGAAGATCGAGATAGCGTCCACGAAGTACTTACAGTCTCATACCACATATACTACTCAACTGGATCTGTCTCCCCTTCGCCACATTACTCAAGAAGACCACAGCGGATTTCACCAAGTTTAACCTTTGACCCGTCGCAGTTTCGTAGCATTGTAATAGGTTGAAAAAATTTGTAATTTCTTCCTCATTCGCTTTTGTAAATAACATACTATCGTCTGCAAAAAAAGTTGGGAAATAGAAGGACCCCCTCTAGAAGCAGATACGCAAGACAACAAACCACTATTCATATAATGCGAGAGAGCACGTCAGAGGCCTCCCCACATAGCATAAATAAATATGGGGAGAGATGACATCCTTCCCTAAGACCTCTTTCCGGTTTAACAAACCCCACAACTCTTCCTTTAAAATTGAATGAAATGGAATTGGTGGAAATACAGTTAAGCACCACATCAGTCCACTTGGGGCCAAAACCGAGTTTAGAGAGCATGTTACGGATAAAACCCCACTCCACACGATCATAAGCTTTGCTTATGTTAATTTTTAGATCCATACATCCTTCTTTCCCTTTTTTCCTCGACAGAATGTAGAAGTTCAAAGGCTAAGACCACATTATCGGTTATAAGGCGACCCAGAACGAAAGCCTCAGAAACAGGTAAAACTTCTTTGAACCTATTAGCCATCGTTTTAGTCACTAACTTATAAATTATGATGCAGAGAGTGATTTGTCTCAAATCTGTAGTCTTTCGAACTTGTTTCACCTTTGGAATGACCGTAAGAACCGTGTGATTGAATTTTTCTGCTCTACACTAACCATTTAAAATACTCAGAACATAGTCACTTATCTCGTCACCTATGGTGCTCCAATATTTTTGGTAGAAACAAGATGGGAATCCGTCTATCCCGGGCGTTTTGGTTGACCCCATCTGCTTTAAACTGTCCTCCACTTCTGCACTGGTGTTGTCCCTTTCCAGAAAGTCCTTGTCTGCCGACGAAACCGTTTCTTTAACGAAATCAAGAACGGCGTTCAAGTTGGATTCTTTTGGCTGGTTGGAACTCAAAATCTTTCGAAAATAGTTCTCTATAATCTAGATAACTTCCGTGCCATCTGTTTTCCACACTTCGTCTTCATCTTCTAAACTTCGGAGAGTATTTTTTGCTCTTCTTCCCGACGCCTTTTGGTGAAAAAAATTTGTATTCATGTCCCCATTTTCCACCCAGGTAATCCTCGATCGTTGTTTCCAATAAATTTCTTCATTAAGAAGAAGATCATTGATTTGTTTCCGTAAAACTCTTGTTTGGGATAACACCCCATTTGTCTCACGTCTCCTTTGGAGGCTCCGTAACTGCTGCTTCAATTTTGAAATCTTGCACCTCAAGTTGCCAAATTTCTTCTTGCCCCAGTTTGAAAGGACTGACGCCATTTCCTCCAATTGTTCATAATCAGCCTTGCTCCACACTTCTTTCACAATTTATGTACACACTGAACTTGGTCAGCCGACATTTCTTCGAGAAAAAAAAAGAAAAGTTTCGTTCCTAAGACCCCAGTTGAAGACCTCATCTTATCAAAACAGATAGCAATTGGGGAATGATCCAACGAAGACGCGATGACATGATTAACTTTAGCAAATCAATATAAATTTTTCCACGATCGGTTTGCCAATGCTCGATCTAAACGTTTCAAAACGTTTGCCTCATCTTCTCTAAGATTATTCCACGTGTCCGAATTCCCAACAAAACCCAAATCATCCAGTTCACAATGGGAGAGCGCCTCCCGAAAAGCGTTAAGGTGGTTCGGGTGGTACTAAGTAATTATTAACAGTTGAGATATTCTTCAGTTGATGAATTGGTTGCTTGTTTTTGGTTTTAGCTATGCCAAAAAAAAAGATAACCGATGACCAGTAAAGGAAAACTGATTGTTGGAGGAAGAAATGCTTGTTTCATCGAGGTGGGAACATGTGTGGTATAGAATCTTGTAGAACCGACTATAAAAGTAATGAATATTGAGTACCTCAACATTCCGAAGTTTTTTCTTGTGTTCAAATACTCCCCGCGCGTCTTATTCCTGCAAATCACAATACGAACACACCCTAGAAGATCAATTGTGATAAAAAATATACCAAATTACACGTAAATCAATGCACTGACTTCACGTTTACGCTCGAATACTCATTTATGCATGTTTTTTTCTTTAATATATTGACTTGAATTTTAGCACTTCGCACCGAAAACGCACACAAAATAGCAGTGTATGACACAAAAAAAGATAGCTCTAACTAAGGAATTATCACTCGGTCATATTAGTGAACGTATGCAGGAACTTCACACGAAATGCTATCTCACTAGGCACACGCCCAACAGCCTAGGGTTTTGTGAGAACTGCGTATATGGGAAGTTACAACGTAGAAAGTTCCCAAAAGTCGTTCATGGAACTAAAGGTAATCTTGATTACATCCATCAGGATTGCCGGCGGCCATCTAGAGTTGGGGTGATTGGCGGGTACATGTTCTGAGCATCATAGACGACTACTCATGAATGACTTGGATATTCGTGATGAAGCACAAAAGTGAAGCATTCACAAAATTCAAGGAGAGAAATGAATTTGCTTATTCCCATGATTTCTGCATGAGGGATGCTACATAACCGTTTTATACTTTTAGTTCATCATTTATGTGCAAGAGTTTTACTATTGGTTATAATTATCTGGTAATTGGTAAAAACTTATTTTGTAATTTTCTTTTCAAAAAAATTTACCATCAAACCAGTGAAACAAAGTCGGTGATTTGCATCATTTCTCTTGGTCTATAGGGAATTAGCATAATACTGTTTTGGCAGAAAGACAAATTGACTAAACATTACATTTTTCTATATAATAAACTCAAATTGATTAGGTACAGATACAAGACACTTAGACCCCCAGTAGTTTGAGCAAAGGACACTCCCATCCCTCTCTGTTTGGAAAACGACACTTACACCCCTTCAAACTGACGGTGACTAACGGTTATTGTAAATAGACCACCCTTCCCCTTTTATATATTGTAACAACAAAAAATATCTGGTTTCTTGTGCAATGTCCACAATACATACGATTCGTGAATATCGGAAGTTTGCTACAAAGTGGTTTGATCTCAGATTTCAATTCTTCCATGTTTGAGCAGTAGCATATTGTTCCATGGAGCTAAGGTCCAAGATATGGAAGAAAGAAGTGTTTTCATGCCTCTCCCACCCAGTCAATTCTTTTCTGGAAATTGCAGACTGGAACCACCACTGAGTTATATTCTATGGCCTGATAAATGCTGCAGAAAGCACTCTTCTTTGGCTCTTATCAAGCAGAAATCACGCAACAGTTTGTGGACACGGCAGATCTCAAATCCACCATCAGCGCTTCTTCTGGATACACGTACAAGATTTCTGCCAACTAGATCCATCAAATATTCTTCTGCAACTTCCTTCCCATTTTTGTGCTCAATTTTTGCAACGAATCCTTCAGCCACCCATAGCTGTATCAACTTCCGCACTTGGATTTTAAAATCTTCAGGAAATGCTCCAAAATAGAGAAAACACGGTCTCAGATGATGAGGCAAATGGTCGTAACTAAGTGACAAAGTGTAATCCATGCATCGCTGTGGATCATCAACGGAAAACGAAATCAAGGTTTGAAGGATTTGCTCCCAGAAATCTTGGCTATTCTTTTCCGTGGAAAGGATTCCGGCTACCAATAGTATTGCTAGAGGTAAACCTTGACATTTACTAGCTATCGTCTTTCCAAGTTCCATCAAAATGTTAGTGTGAGAGACCTTATTTTGGACTAGATCCCAACTTTCACCTTCGGTTAATAAATGCAAACTGTGAGCCTGTGGAAGCCTATTCCCTTTTACACCCAATCCAACATCTGTAAGTCAAGTGGTTATCATAATCCGACTTCCATTGTTGTCATCTGGTAAGATTCGTTCCACTTTATTCCACAACCCAATGTCCCATATATCATCAATGACAATGAGATATGTCTTAACCTTTAAGCTTTTGCAAAGCTGTTGTTGTAACAGAACTCCTGTTTCAGAGCTCTGCTACTAGTTTATTATAACCTGTAGGTATTCAAACAAGAACAATGAAGCGAAAATCAGAACGAGACAAATATTTAACGTGGTTCACTAACGAATTCGTAACGAACCCGCTAGCTACTCCATGGCCTGAACCATATATTTTATTGAGAAGAGAACCCAATTACAATGCACGCCGTGGCCACAACAGCCATGGCGGCCACCCCGATTAACCCACCAGACACACACACTACCAAAGCTAAAGTCACTGCCGTGTGTTGTTAAGACCCGTGTGTACTGTATGTGTGTAACAAACAAAAACAAGACAAAACCATTAAATACACATTTGGTGAGTGTGGCGGTGAATTTCCATATGATCAGCTTTGACTTTTCCTTGTACCAAATTCTTACCAAATTTGATTCTAAGTCAAACTTTCGTAACAAATCTCCACCTTGACTTGAATCATCTCAGAAACCCGAAACTGGAACTTGATGCTTCTGTTCTCAAACGTGAACCGGATGCGTCTCCCATAACCTGAAACGAGTACGCCTCTCCAAACTGATATTTCACAGCTGTATGCGAAACCCGAATCGCAAATCGTTGCTCCAACTACCATGCGTTCCAGCAACGAATGCGCCAGATGTGGATGCACTTCCAGAAACAGAAAAAAGTGCTCCACCCATAACCATACTCGAATACATTCACTGAGAAAGCAGGACTGAATGTATTCCTGATGCGCCCAATTGCGCCAGATAGATGCACCATGACAGAATGCCCAGTTGTCATCCAGACCAGATGCACCGATGACGAGTGCCAAAAATTGTCATGCCCGATGCGCCCCGTATGCCTCAGATGCTCGCCAGAAACAGATTGCGCCAGATGCGAGATCAATGCATGTCATGGTACCCGCCCCAAAACCAGAACATATGCACGCCAGAACAAACTCGTGCATAATGCGCGCCAGAACCAGGATCAGATGTGCGTGCCAGCAATCTCACGCGCCAGATGCTCCATGTCGTTGCTCCAACTCTAACGAGTTCCTGCAACGCATGAGCCGGAACCAGATTCAATTCACTCGCCAGATGCTCCACGCCGAGAGCCAAATTGTGCATGAACGTCAATCGCTAGAACGCCAAATGCGCGTCAACCGCCAGAGTCAAGCCAGTACCGAATGCGTGATGGATTTGCCAGATCTCGTGCACGCCTAATCAGAAGCGCGCCAGATTGCTCCGGCAGGAGCCCGGATAGCCCCCTCCACGAGGCTCCAGATGGTGGGTGTACCAGTTTCTCACTCACGAGCAGATTGATCTTGATCGCCAAACCATACATCGTTCTTGGCGAAATCTCGAAACCCAACTTCGGATAGCCTGCTCTACTTGAATCGGCTAACCCTAGCTTTGAGTTCCACCAAAACGTGAAACCCTAGCTCTTGGCTCCACCCTGATCTTGGAACCCTGGCTCTGATACCAGTTTGTTGTAACAGAACTCCTGTTTCAGAGCTCTGCTACCAGTTTGTTATAACCTGTAGGTATTCGAGCAAGAACGATGTAAAGCAAAACAAGAACGACACAAATATTTAACGTGGCTCACTAACGAATTCGTAACGAACACGCTAGCTACTCCACGGTTAGAACAAGATATTTTATTGAGAAGAGAACCCGATTACAATGCACGTCGTGGCCACAACGGTCACGGCGGCCACCCCGATTAACCCACCAGACACACACACTACCAAAGCTAAAGTCACTGCTGTGTGTTGTTAAGACCCGTGTGTACTGTATGTGTGTAACAAACCAAAAGAAGACAAAACCTTTAAATACACATTTGGTGAGTGTGGCGGTGAATTACCAAGACCACAACACACCCCATCTGCGGGCTTGAAGTTTCCATATGATCGGCTTTGACTTTTCCTTGTACCAAATTCTTACCAAATTTGATTCTAAGTCAAACTCTCCTAACAGCTGTTCACACAGCTCGTCATCACTTATTCCAGAAAAATCGCCCATGTGATCTATAGCACAACTCAAAATTCCAAGTAGTAAACTCCTCTTTTGGCCTTCTTGTGAAACAGTAGTCCAAGCTCGAATGTGAAAGTTATGTATACTCAGACCATCATTGTACACTGACCTGGCCAGAGTCGTCTTACCTTGTCCTGCCAATCCAGTAATCAATATAACATCTCGCTTGCTGGTTCCACGTACAAGCAGGTCCTTCATCCTCCCTACCTCTTCATCAAACCCCACTATTTTTTCTTCCTCAAGTATAGAAGTGCTTACTGTTCTTGATGCTTCAAGTTCTCATGTTGGAATCGCCCCCCTTCCCAATCTTCGACGAAATTCCTCACAATTCTGAGTTCTTCAAGAAGATACTCAATTTGATCCTTCTCATCCAGAATCAAACGGGACTTGAAGTTAATCAAATGCCTCAAGTTCTCCATAAGGAAATTGACCGAAGTTCTGGCCATATCTCTCAGCTGAACTCGTTATACTCGCGCTGGTAGGTGCATAATGAAATCCCAAAGTTCTTCAACATTACTTTACACTGGATAATCCATCAGGACCACCACTAGGTGGTACAATTGATTAAAATAAAGTTGACCCACAAATTGCTGGGATTAAAACATTTTCTTATGCTTATTTTAGCTTTACTAAATTAGACTTGTCATAGACCCGCATGTCCAACTTGGCATCAGGTAATTAATAATATCCAATCATTAGTTGACGTTGAATTGGTATATGCCAGAAGTTTAGACAATACACAATGCCTATTGGGGTGCATGAAGATGCATCATGCCTTGCATATTAATGGCTCTTGTAATTACTAAAACAATTGTATGTAAAAAGTCAGAGCAAGAATGTTATATATAAGAACATGCACCTCATAATAATTATTCCAAGTTGTCGCATCATCCTCATCCATTTGCTCAGCTTTTTCCTCCATCAATGTATGCTATACTGGATCAGAGTTCCCTCCTCTCATCGACCTGCCCTTTCAACAAAAAAAAGCCATGTCAAATTAATCTACGCCAAATCAATCCACAGAAAACCGAGATAGAAAAAGTGATGCTTAAGTACTTTGATGTCTAGGGATGCTATATTCTTTCACTTTTAATCACAAAAATACACGGTCCCTTACCAAAATTCGATGTTATTCCATAATAAAGCTTAAAGAAACCTATCTTCATGAGTCCTATCGTCGACATTGGTTGTTAGACAGGCAGAATGAAGGAGATAAAGTGGATTTGTAAAATTCAGCATGTTTAGGCATTTCTGAAGAAGAAGAAAAAAAAAACTCAGAATGTTTAGGCAATTGGTTCTTAGACAGGCAATCAAGTGGAGCTGTAAGCTTTTGTTTTATATCACGAACAAGTCCTATTGTTGAAATTTTATGAAGAAAATATAACTTATTTATTATGTCATCGTGATTTGTTAATACCAAATCAAACATTCAATAGTCAGATCTGAGAAAAATATGTTCAAGTCGAAATCAGATAAGCGATGAACATCGCTGATGACATACAGATTGTGATATACTATGTAGCACAGGTGCGGGTGGGGGAACTGGGTGCGGCGGGGGTGCGGCGACTTTATTCATATTTTCATTTTATATTATTTGTGATACCATTACACTAAAATAAAAACAACCATAATAGTAATCAAAATTAGAATCAATCAGGAATTAGTTCACAGATTCAATGATACGTAGTTACTATAGCAACAATATAATCTCTACCTGTTATTGTTTCGTAGCTATGGGACAAGTAATCTAAGGGTTAAAATGTTCACATAGATGCATTTTGTTGGTTAAATTGTACGTTCAGAAGACCTCTCAACTAAGTCTTTCAAAATGACCATGCCTTATCCTCAAAGCACCCGCAAATCACCCACGAAGCACCCAAGCACCCACAAGCACCCGATGCGAGTGCGCGACCTCCCAGAAGCACATGTGCAACATAGGTGATAATTGTCACTTCTCATGTTTAAGAGATTGCATGGTGGGTTTAATGATCTTTGTCGTATTATGAAAAGCTTGCATTAAGATAAGTTCAGTGGTTGTTGTTTAAGCTCAGATACGTCAAACTGGAGGCTTTCCAGTGTCTGCAATGGTTGCAATGTCTAGTGGCCGAATTCGTGAAAGCAGCAGCCATGGTGGTTGACAGCAACTTTCTGAGCACGACTCGCCTAGTGTTTCCTAGCTTAATCTCAGCTCACAGGCAAAATGCATAAAAGCTTATTCTCTTTGTTTTGGTAAAAAAATGCGTATGATTCCATAAAAGGGTTACCAGTCTGACATAATTTAGAAACACTCCACGATGGCCAAATAAAATCTTAAACTGAAAAACTAAACACATTCATGAAATTAAACCAAACTACAATAAAAGGAGCTCAAGACTGCAGCAAGTTTCAATGATGTCCACATATTTACAAATACTAGTAAGGAGCACGTGCTTTGCACGTGAAAAACATATGTTCTACTATTCACTTGAATACTAAAAACAAATGACGAAAAGGAGAAACAATATTGTAACAATGGAAACAACTCCTAATTGAAATCCAAATAGCTTAATTTTATTTTGAAGTTCGAATTATTACATGACAACAACAACAAAGGTTTAAATGATTGTCTTACCACAATGACACATCAAAACGAATCATGAATAACTTGTGTAAGGATTTAACGGAGAAGGCTCTATCTTCCCATTCTCGAACCAGTGGGAAAGTAAATTCATACGTCGCTTCAAAATATGTGCTCTCACGACATCATGAGAAAAATTGGCACACTTCAATAGACGATATCGCTGAAGGCAATTAATGGAATTCATGAGGTGAAAAGAAAAAAAAAATGCTACGAAAAATCAAGTTCATCATTGGATTTGGCAACTCCCTCGTGCTACCATCATTGTTAATTTTCTGCTCCGCCCATACCCAGTTAACAAATAAAAAAAACAGAATTATGTGTCCCTTGAGTTTCGCTATAGTTAATCTACACAGTCGAATCTCTCTCAATCAAAAGACTGCTCAAGTTCACGACAAGTATAAGACGTGATAATTTCTCACATGAAATGTCTGTTTCAAGTTTACGGTTGATACTTGCTCAATCTAGTACATAAGAAGACAATAAAACGCAAGACCGAAATGTCAATTATAACTGTGGGAAAATCAAGTGTAAAAAATAAACCTTCCAGCCCAAAATAAAAAATGCTAACACCGCGTAATTGTAAGCTTCAAAACCACCAGCCAAAGCTGCAGCAAAGTGATCTGACTTGGAACAAAAATGTTGCATGGAGTGAAAACGATTCATTGACCCATCCCATCAAAATCAACGTGGATAATGGGTTTAGAAAATTGATTGTTAATACTAAGTTGACGCATAAGAGCCGACCAATAAATGACTGTATGATCATTTGCTTGATAAGGTTATTGTTAACCTCCATCCTCAGAATTGCAACAACCCATAGTCATCATTACAGAATCCCTTAGTTGCCATATTATATAACTTTTAGTTCTTTGTTAACTGATTCTACAATTAGAATCCTGAGGGCACTTTTTGAGACTCATAATACCACCCTGAAACAGACTAAAAACCAATGATTCTTTCTCAAAAATCATTTAAATATAACTTAAGAAGCAGTTGTTGATGAGCACGAACTGATCTTGTGAGCAGTATCACGATCTTAAAATGGGAGAGTTAATTACATACAAGAAAGAAAAAAATCAGTCAGCGCCACAAAATCTTTTGAGGAACCTAGCCAAAAATCAAATGCGATGTATTGTCAAATGGTATAGTCTGACTTGTGAAGTAGAACATGAATACCATCAACCATACATTGTTTTATCCATAAAATTTCGGTAGCCTTCAATCAACTAAATTTAGATTCAATTTAACCTGCAACGGAATTATGTATGCCAAACCGAGTGAATTTGAGAAAAAAATAAATAGTAAATGGCCATCTCATATTTGCAAATAAAGTTACTCAAGATGAACCTATTGTAAAGGAATACTACCCAAAACATGTCAGATTATGGCTATCGTGACCAGTATGACATTGGGTTTTTTTTTTTTTTTTTTTTTTTTGGAAAAAATAGGCAATTTTGAATCTTACACAATTTATGTCACAGGGGGTGGTCGACAGTCCCATTCCTACCCTTCAAGAATTGCCCCAATCTCACCATGAACGACAGTACACTGACCAATTCTTTTCTGCATACCCAGAGCCAACCACCATGAACATCCCTGCACACCACCCCAATAGCAATGTTCCCATTCACATCAGAAGTGGTACAAACAACATTAATCTCAATCCAACCAGGGGTGACTTCTCGCACTTAACCATTAATAACGAAAATTTCAAGAAATCTAAACTGACCGAAAAAAATCAAATAACAGGCAGAACTCCGGAATTTAAATCATATAGCTACATACAAGGTGTTTGATAGAATACCTTGAAGAACTTATACGAACTTAGCCGAATCAGATTTACGTGGGAGAGCGAAGCCACTCTTCTCGAAGGCGTGCTTGGCAGCGCCGCTGTTGCCTTTGCAGAGCACCGGAAGCTTCTTTATACGTATTACAGCAATGACTTACCGTTCAAAGGTTCCGTTTCAGGATCGTGCAAGATATCGATTTCCTGAAAGCCAGAATTAAGTACAGAAGAGTGAATTCAGTTACACTCAGAAGAGAAACAAAATTTAATTACATGAAACAAATCAAAGAACCTCCATCTCCACTTCTACCACCACCAACACATCAACCTTCATCAGCCAAGTCAGCCTAGTCCTTGTAACTCGTATGTTGAACCAATGTGAAGGCGAGAGATAGAGGGTGAATGAAAAGATGGAGAAAGGTAGAGATAAGAAAGGGGACAACGTGTTCTCACCGTCTTCTTCATTTTGGTTTACATATCAATTTATTTTTTCTTTTGCTTTAATGATATTTTCAGCTGATAATTTTACCCTCCAATATCTTTAGTGAATGGACGGATATTCTACAAAAAGGTTGATTGCTACACTTATAAAATTGGGGAGGGAATTGAAGACAGGTTCAGCATAGGGGAGAGTCTTATGACAGTTTTGCTACAGTCGTGGTGGGAAATAAGGAATCAAGACAATAATAATAAAACTCATGCATCAACAGTCGAAGGACCAACACACGTAATTTTGTTTCATTAACTGATATTAAGAGATTCATTGTTTAAGAGGGCAGGTCATAATGCAATGGCAAAAATACACAATACACAATACATTAGTTTTAGAATTTAGAACATGACATCAAACAATAGCTCTTTACTTGGGATTGCACACACTGACTGAGGAGGCTTGCACTGCAATGAAGAGCAAAAACTGCAAGTTGTATATGTAGTTTTGGCTGAATAGAGTAAATAATATATAATTGATCAATGTAAGAAGGGAAAACTTCTACCAATGGATAACAAGGAATTGTTTTATATTAATTAACGGGTAGCAAACGGATTTTGAGTTTCTTATACATAACAATAAGATACTACCGACGTGCAAAGATACTGCAACATTCTTCCTACGACACATTTGATTCCACATTGTGCAGTCTATAACCATATTTTCTTTCATCACCCTCCAATCCCATTACCTCGATGTATAAAATGCAATGCCACATGGACTTCTATTAACTGAAGGAGTTTACTGGTAATGTATATTTCCTTTGGTGGCTGATAAATTATTTTGGTGGCCGGGTGCACAATCTTTACACTTTTAAAAGAGTGAATAATCTCAATTGACACCTAAGAGTGGTTATTATAAAAGGGCCTCTCTTAAAATATGTAATTACATTTCTAAAAGAAGCTATGAAGAGAGGAAGTCCTAACCTCATCGTGTTGTTGATTCATAGGAATGGACGATGGGAAGTTTCATAAAAAAGAAAGAAGGTGGGGGATAGGAATGCTTGTTCCGCCTCAACTTCTTCGTAAGCTTCTTCCTGATCGTGAAACTCTTATGCAACGACTGTGAAACAGAAATCAAACTACGATTAGAATACAAATCAGACGAGGCAGCAAAAGTAACCGGAAATTTACAGAACATACGTCGGTGACAGAGGGAGAGAGGGGAGGAGTTTCGCCATTTTCGTGTTCCAGAGTTGGGCAACGGCGACCATAAGCGAGAAGACCCCTTACAAAGAAACCCTGGACGTGAAGATAGAGATGCCGGCTACGTTTCCAAGCATAGCTGATGAAGTAGATTGAGTTTAACAGCATAGGGAATGGATACTGGAGGTTCATAGGAAGGATGAAGGAGAAAATTATAAGGCAATAGAGAAGAAACCAAGGAAGTTTTACCTTTTGAGAATTGAGCCAAAACGACAAGTTCTATACCCAACAACTCATCGGAGGTTTGATTGATATCTCCTTGAAATACAGCAACCTGCCAAGCTCCATGCTATGACTGACCAGGGCTATGTTTAAAACAAGATCAGTCTTCTTTTCTTTCTTTGTTTAACTTTGGAGAAAATTAAAACAAGAATACTGCATACATGAAACAATCACAGTATCCTTTGCGCAGTAAAAAGTAAACCAACGCAGACCAAGCAAGGTGATGCATCAGTATGAGATTAGAAGCATCATACGTCCTGTACCAAATCAAAGAGAAGCAGAGAGGTTATTCCTCGCTTACATACACGTACTCTGAGATCGATGCATTCAACGCGGCCATGCCCTAAACACTAAATTAACACCCACTGAATATTGGTTATACATCGAAAAATTTGTGAGAGGTCATCTGAGTCATTTTTATCTAAACCCTTGAGAAAGAAAAAGATATACCTTATTGTTTTGGTTGTTTTGCATCGGAACCCAAGAGGGCAGTCGCTCGGTCGTAATCAATAGTTAAGACGATGCTCTCATTACAATAAAGAATTAGAACAATGAATTCGCCTACCCATAAACTGAAAGCAAGGGTTTCAATGGGTTCTCCGAAGATGTTCTGATCACAGAGATCGCTCAGAGAGATGGACGAAGTAGATTAGGTGGTTAGATATGTGCAATTTCATTCACTTTGTTCCGATATAAGAGACGTGTATGAGGCGTTTGGTGAAACGTCGTGAAGCAGTTGAAGGGTTTAGTTAAAGTGGGGGTAAAATGTAATTACATATTTTAAGAGAGGCACTTTAATAATAAACACTCTTAGGAATCAATTGAGATCATTCACTCTTTTAAGATAGCCACAAAATCGTGCACAATTCCAAAGCAAGTCCTTCCACTCTTTTATTCTACCACAACTAGAAAAACTATCTCCACCACACATCAACAGAGTCAAAACTGGTACCAATCTCTCTACCAACCAAAAGACAACCATAAGCAGACAATCACCGGCACTTTACCACTCCGCCAATGTACCTATAATTAAAACCACTACCATGACCGATTCTATACCATTGAAAGAAAAAAGACTTTGACCTAGCCATGAACCACTTCTGAATAGGTTTTCATATAACTGCCGACAAAACCACAGCTGCCGCCTAACCAATCATCACTTTCAGAACAGCATGGACCACCACCAACGCCCGTAATGGATCACCACCACTACCTATCTTTGTATCAGCCCACAGACCTTGTACAATCAATGAAGAAAAGGAGAAACTGAGCAGGAAGCTGGAGGGCAGATCAAGAGAAGAGCGAAAGAGAAATTCAGAGAGCCCGCCAAATTTTCCGTTCTTTTTCTGCCAGAAATGGGCCGAAAGTTACTCAAACAGCGCACCCCCTGATGGAGTATCCGTGCAGCATAGCCCCACGCCATAGCCTCTGCCTCCCCATGCACATATTCTCCAATATCACTGCCTATATGACAGCTTTCCAAAGCATCCAAACCCGCCCGCTGCCGTTCCAACCCATCACAGCCGCCCCCTTAACCCAAATCTTTCAGTATCACCACCATCCAATATTATAAACCCTAATACCCCAACTCAGCACTGAACAAAACCCAATCTGACATCCCATTGACGATATTATAATTTATTTTGAAGAAAAATTTGGTGTTTCAGACTTTGACTTGGTAAACAAAGTTCCTATTTGTGCAACTTCTTTTGAAGCAAGAATCTTAGGTTTGCATTTGTGGTCAGATTAGATTTTTGTTACAAGGTAAGATGATGATGGGAAGGATCGTATGTCAATACGTAAGAAAATAATTACTTAATGGGTTCTTTTTTTTTGCATTATTGAAAATAAATCGTAATTTTATCAGAATACATAGTAGGTTTGCTTGATCGTAACGCGTTTCATGAACTACGAGTTTTACGTAATTTTCACATGCTACATAACAGAATGAATTATTGACATAAGCAGTGCTTAGGGATTAAAATAGGAATTGTAAAAATATAGACCATTTTGAGACTTTACTATACGTTAAGGGTGTAAATTGATTTTTTGCCAAAAAAAAAAAAAAAAAAAAAAAAAAAACAAGTTAAGCTGTCATTTGATTAATGTCAGACAAGGTAATCATAGTCCAAGAATACTATTATAGATTGATTTACTAGATTAAATGTTATACGCTAACTGATTCATAACCAGGGTACTCTCTTCAGTTATGACATTTTGTGGCCGAACATTTGCAAAAGTGAGAGACAGGAGACAAGATAGAAAGAATCACATACACTCTCATAATAGACAATGCCACCAAACCAATTATCTGTTTACGCCATCTCAGCTTTTCAATTTGATGTCTTTAAGGGTACAGATAATATATTGGTATCCCACTGCACAGGTAGATAATCCAGGTGAATAGCTATAATTAGGGATGGCAATATGGTCCGATCCGATCTGTGATCCGAGCGATCCGGGCCGAATGGATCGGATCCGAATCCGATCCAATTGAAAATGGATCGGATTTGGATCTGGAAAGCCAGATCCGATCGGATTTGGATCTGGATTTGGATCTAAGGGCAGATCCACCGGGTTCCGACCCGATCCGATCCGACGTATATGTGTGTTTACAAATATATTCATATTACCTCCCCACTTTCACTTCCAAGACGAATACAATAATAATTCCAACCTACAAAGCTATTTATGTTGTGTTTTAGGCTTCATAACTTGCGAACATGCCTTAGCGCATGAAATAGTGTTTATTTCTTATGTTATTTCTTGTATTTTATTGCAAACCCAAGTCGGATCCGAACAGAATCCGATCCGACCACGTATTATATGGATCTACGGATCGGATTTGGATCAGCTGGATGAAACCCGATCCGATCTGATCCGAATCCGGTGATGATCCGAACGGATCTGGATCGGATCTGGATCTCATTTCTCCTAGTCGGATCTGGATCGAATCTAGCCTGATCCGATCCGGATCCGACCCGTTGCCATCCCTAGCTATAATATTGTTAATTATGCTATACCCAAAAAAAAAGGGAGAGGGGAAGAAGAAGGGGGGGGGGCGGAGGTGGTGGTTATGTATCTCAGCCAACAGGGAAAAAACAAACCATCAGTGCAGTTGGATTACCATATATTCAAAGTTAACTGAACTGTCCAACCTTCAATCCTCAGTCCGATTGACAATAATCTTCAGCCAGTAGTTCCCCAACCTGCTCTTCCTTGATTTCTTTTGGCAGAGAGTGGGAAAAAGGGGTTACATAATTTTAACTCCATTTTCTGTAGTGTGGGTATATCCAATAAAATAGATGGTAACATAAGAGAAACTCTACAATCAACCAGCATTAAATGATGAAGTTTTGGAAATTATTGCTTCAGATGTTGCATGCTGAAATTTCAAGTATTTCAATTGAGCCAACTCCCCATCCCTTGCTGTCCACTTCGATCCCAAAAAGGCATCTATATCTTACGACCTATATAAAAGAAGTTAAGGCCACACTGCGTGGCAGGTGTGGCCCAATCATGTGCTGCCAACTCGGTCCAACTGCCAGCGAAATAGTGACGTGTAGAAAATGACCGTATCGCCCTTGCTGCTGCAAAACAAGTACGCTGTGGTTGAAGGGCGATATGGTCATTTTGGATCTTCTTTGCCTGGTTTGTGTGTCCTTCCCTCACGCGGCTTCGAAGAGAAGCCATTCCACTGGTTTCTAGAGAGATCTGATCTATCTCTGTCTATCGATTGCGTCGCTCCAGACACAAAGAAAGGCGGTGGCGGTTGGCACTGTTGTTGTCATCGACCCACAGATATGCCGCCACTGTTGTGGTAGCGGAGACTTCAGGCCGTCGATTCGACCGAAGCCTCTCTCTCTTCTCTCCGCCTCTCTTGGATGAGAAGGCTCTGGCTCATTCCCAGATACCTATCGTCTCTGTCACTCTCTCTCACCGTGTTCTCTGTGTTCCGTCTTCTTCTGCTCTGTTGATGAATTGTTTCAGTTAGAGGCAGCGAAGAGAGTACCAGACCTCCCAACTAGGTCGTTGCGGTGCTCTGTGGTGGGTTTGCATGTTCAGATCTGGTTCTTCTTCTTCTTTCTCCGCCACCGACGGTCAATCCTGGCACTTGCATGCTGCCGTCTTCGATTCGTCTTACAGCTTCAGGTACTGCGTTTCCCCTTCTTCTTTATGCTTTTCAGTTTCATGTACTTCTTCTTCTCTTTTTTTCCTACTTGTAGTAGGTTGAGAAAGGGCACATAAGTTGCAGAAATTAAGTTTATGTATGATGTTTATTGCAGTTAAATGTTCACATTCGTCCATCCCCGATATGCCAAAGTGTACCAAAATTTGATTAACTCCCTTTCTGCCAGTAACTTCTGAAGGTATAAGAAATTGGATTCCTTTGTTCAACTATTAGGATTCAGCTTTCTTGGAAGGGGGATTTACATGTCCACTTAATTTATAGCAATTAGTGGATAACTAATTGCAATCAGTTACTTAATCTTCTTCTTTAGCCCATCTTTTAGCAATGTGATCTGTATCAGTCTTTGTTTGGTTCAGTTGGAGCATTGCAATTTTTAGGTACTTATGGATGATAACTTTTATTATGTTTTCGGTGCAGCTTTGGTTAAATTTCAAAGGATCGAGCTCTACGGGTGCGGGGGAAGGTGTTGGTTCAATTGTAACAGAGCTCATTCACAAGGTATATACAAAGAAAATTTTCTTTGCTATCTAATTTCTTTACTAGCCAAAAACAACGCATAGCAAATTGTGTGGGAACCAGATCCATAAAGACCCATGGTTTGCAAAAAAAATGGTATTGTGCTTATTTTCTATGCATATCCCATTTAGGTAGAGATCTGTGCATATCTATTTTCTAAATGATTCGGAATTTCCACTAAGCTCTGTTTAAATAACTAAGAAAAATGTAACTGTTACTAGAACTCGACTACAAAAATCTGTTATAAAACAAACGAGGCAGTTGAAAACCACTAAGCTCACTCTTTTCAGTCCTGCCATGTTGGGCTTTGAGTTGATTAGCTTTCTGGTATTAATCCATAGTGAAGGATCCTTGACCTGAAACACAATGAAGTTAGTTAAGAAAAAGAGAAACTGTAACCCCAAAATGTGCTTATATTGAATTTGATACTATTCAGTCCTCCAGTCCTCCTAGATTTATGCTACTGATTAATGATTATAGGAGCTAGCGGGAATCGCCATCCTCTTTGTCTCGCTTGGGTTGCATCTAGCCGCCAATCCCTAGCCGCCAATGCTAGGGTTTTGATCACCCTATTCATAACAATGGATTTGAAGTCGAAGCCTAATTCATGAGGAACCTTTGCGTTTAGGGATTTTCCGGAATCTTCTGGTAGTTACAGCTGCTGGGTAACTGATTGAAATCATTATAGAAAGTGTTTGCTATGTGGGATTTGAATGAATTGCCTAACTTTCATTCGCCAACAATACCCGTAACATCTCACTAAATACCCATGCTGGTGATGTTTATGAATGCGGGCATTCTTTTGTATGGTCCACTTGAGCTCGCATTCAGATTTCATGATGAATTTCTTGTTTTACTGATTGAAGAGGAAATGATGCATAGTACTCCCTTTAAGCCTTTTCAGCTTAGGATACTATTATTGGGATTTCTGATGACATTTTACCGTGTTACTCAATACGTTCAGATAGCGGTAATTCTACGCTATAAATGTGATTTGTTTCTTATTTGACTGCTTCATAGTTACCTAGGCATATTTATTTCATAGATTGAAAGTAGTTAGCTAGGCATGTTATGCTACGTACAATATTATACTACCTCAAGTTTAATGTGTTCAAAAGTAGGGTATCAGTTTCCTTGCTTTTTGCATTTATATTACAGAAACTCTTCTGATATCCATACACTTATCTCTACTTATTTATTTCTCCTGGACCAGTTTTACTTCTCAGCTAAGAGATGGTTTGGCAAAGTTTGGAGTTCCTAGCAATGTACTGGATTTCCTATTCAACTGGACGGATATACGTGAGAGTTATCCAAAGTATCCGGAGGCAAAAGGAGCAATCAGTGCAATTCGGAGTGAGGCTTTCTTTATTCCTCTGTATGAGCTTTTCATCACCTATGGGGGACTCTTCATATTGACTTTCGGCCTGAAGGTTTTGTTTCGTTATATTTATAATAATGTATCTTTACTTTCCATATCATTGGGAACATAGGTATCTCATACTAAGTTTGTGCTCAACTTTTGTCTGCTCCAAGTCTCTAATTGGTCCATATCAAAACTTGTCTGCAGTCCTTTCTGATTGTTTCTGATCCATCCATTACTAAGCATATACTAAGGGACAACTCAAAGGGATATTCAAAGGTAATCAATGGATTAGCTAGCTTGTTCTTTTCTCGACTTCTCAGTCATAGGTTAGTGTCTAAGTCTGTTATTCCTGTTTTGACCTTTCTACCTCCACAATCTTTCAGAGTATACTGGTAGAAATCCTAGATTTCGTGATGGTGAAAGGGCTTATCCCAGCCGACGGGGAGCATTGCATCAGAAGGTAGATTGTGCCTTTAATGTTTTCTTCTAATCAAAGTGGCACTGATCCTGTTTGTCTCAGTATATTCCGATGTATGAAAATGTTAAGATGTTTACACCTTTTTTACCCCTTTTTGGTTCCACTATCTACCCAAGTTGCGACTGCTTTCTTAAGATACATGTCTGAAGTTTTTGCTATATATGTTGCAGTATGTAGCAGCAATGATAGGCTTATTTGGACGAGCTACAGATAGACTGTGCAATAAGTTGGATGCGGCTGCATCTGATGGAGAAGATGTAGAGATGGAATCTCTTTTTTCGCGCTTGACCTTGGATATTATCGGAAAAAAAGTTTTCAATTATGATTTTGATTCTTTAACAAAAGATACCGGGATAGTTGAGGTAACTACATTGAGGTTTACTTTTTTACTTTGACTTCGTCATCATCATAAAGATGAATTCTATTTCCGTATTCAATGCTTTAGTATCTAATGAATCATGCAGATGTATCTTTGTAATTTGGGGAAGTGAATGGCTGGTTCTGGTTCGTGGAACGGGAACACAAAGCCTTACGGAATTTTGTATGATAGGGGTGGGCTTCTTTGGTTACGTTGATAAGAGTTATACAATGTTTCGCTAATTGTAAAGTCTAAAAATGATATTATTTGTTGTCAGGTGCTGTACAAGGCATGTTGTACGAGGCATTAAAAAGGTATTTATTGTGAAGAGCGCTCAGAAAGTGGTTGTCAGCCTCCAGGTGACTTAATCGAATCTCTTTCTTTTATGGCTTCTAATTTGGTATTCAATCCGAGTAAACTTTCTCCCTGAGGTTCCACTTGTGCCCTTCAGATGATGCGAATTCGCTCTCAGGGTGGGGGTGAGAGGTATCATAAGCTTGGTCAAAGATCCTTGAAATTGATCGCAATGGTAATAAGAAAGTGCATCAACCGCCAGGAATTAAGTTCAAAGAAAAGGTACCGATGTGCTTCTTTAACCATCTCTTTTTTGCCATTCACTTCCCCAAATTAAAATAATGAATGGGAATAGACTTTGAATATGTAACAAAATAAGTACTGCAGCAACCTTTTTCTTTTATGTTTCGTTTCTATTTTCCAAAAGGTGTATGAGATGGCTCGCATTTACCTTTCTTTTATATCACATCATAACAGGGAGAAAGCTTCAATTGGAGAACCCACATGCGGTAACATGAAATGGTTAAGTAAGACCAGTGATGCTTTAGTTTTCGATTTTAATTTTTTATACTCTGTCATTATATGTCATGTCACTTTTTAATAAAATTTAGATCAAAACTCTTGGCTGCTGTCATCATTGTCACATGAGTTAGTAACGGAAGCATTGTTGTGGAACTTCTTTGTTTTCAGTGTGAGTAAGCAGATCTTTTATGCATTTGGGCTGTAGAGCTTGCGCAACGCGACTACCTACTGACCCAGAAACTGGTCACTGTAACAGTTTTGCATTTGGTCATGTACAAATTGTTTCGGTTTTCTTTGAAACGATTTATACATTCTTGGTAAAGGAGCTTTTATTTATTTATTTAATTTTTTTCTAATGACTGCTCAACATTCTCTTATAGTTTGCAATTTGTTTCATTTTGGGTCTGAGAATGCAATTGAAGAATTATCCTTTTGGGTTTTGATTGATGTGTTCATTTGGTCTCATATTTGTGTGAAGTGATGTTCTTTGGAGGGCAAAGCCTTTCTTTTATACTGAGATAGTAATATTACAGAGTGGTATTTACATATTCACTTTACTAAATTTTACCTTCACCCCCTTCTGGTTTTGGTTGATACGAGGCTGTGACGATGAATTCTCTCGAGCAAATGATTCAAGCACGGAGATTGAACCGCGTGTTGGCGGGGCGACTCGGAGGTCTTTTGGCCACCGTAGTTGCAGCCATGGTGGTTCGTTCTCAGCCTATCACTTTAACATATCTAAGCCTCTCCCTAACATTCAGTCAGACTCTAATATGCCTGTGTTGGTTGGGACACTGGTTGTTTATATTTTCCAAACTAGAAGGGTAAAAGTGTACTTGCATCGAACTTGAGGGAGTGAAAATGTGTTTGCATCAAGGATTCCCTACGGATATGCTCATGAGTATGGGGGAGCTTATTTTAATGGCGGGGTTTTGCTCACCCGCTACTGGGAGGAGCGCAGTCTCAACATTGTCCTTAGGCTATGTTTTTGAGGATGTTTATATTGGTGGATTAGCCTTTTGCTTTGAATTTTGATATTTGAAACCTAATTTCTTTTTTGTTTGATCTGTTGTCTAAATTGGGGTTGATTGTTTGGTTTCAGGTCATGTTATCTAAATCGAAGAAATAGGTACGAGTACTCTTCTTCTGGTCTGTTCACCTCTTCTTCTAATATCCTCTTTCGTATTTGGCTTCCCATAAATGATGAAATCATTCAGCACAATTGCTGCTGCAGAGTGTTGGAAAAATGGGATTTTTTGGTTGTTCCATGTTTGAGAAGTTTGGTTATCTAGGTTTTTTCATGGTTCAACTGATTGATTACGTTTGTATTATTTTTGGTTGGGTTACGAACAGAGACGATCACCGCCTATAACACCCTTGACTTGTATAGGACTAACCCCTGACACGACCGTTACAGACGAGTTTTGGCATAAACAGTAGGACATTGCCAGTGCTCGCTGTTGAGATAGTTTATTTGATTTATGTTTGCTATTTGTATTCAAATTCTTGACTTGATAAGAAGGCAGGTCTCCTTTTCATTCAATGTTGGTGTTAGGCCATTATAGACACTATACATCTCTTTCGGAGCTGAGCATTGAAATGGGTTGTGCATTGTTTTTGGAAAATATGATTGAAATCGTCTTGTACTGCTTTCTAAAGCTTTTCAGCACTTAATGTTTTCTTTTTCAGGCCTTGGATCTAATAAGGGGGGAAAATCTTTTGCTACTGATGGATTCATCCTTGGAAGGACAATATGCTGAAGAAGATGCAACCGCATTGGTTGAACTTGCTTTGAAATGTTTTCAGTATGGAGCCGAACTCGCACATAAGTAACCCCCATAGAAGCACTTGTAATTGTATAATATATGCATCATCAAAGAACATAAGTTCAGTTATCTGGATTTTCACATTTGATGGATATTATGTGACTTTGTTAAAACTATGTGTGTTGCTGGCTTCCAGGGTTTTACTTCTCCCAATTTCAAAAAGGAGCATTTTTCTTTGCTGTTTATGTCTTCTAGAGTCTGAAATTTTTGTGAGCGCAGTCTCAACATTGACCTTAGGCTATGTTTTTTAGGATGTTTATATTGGTGGATTAGCCTTTTGCTTTGAATTGTAATATTTGAAACCTAATTTCGTTTTTGCTTGATCTGTTGTCTAAATTGGGGTTGATTGTTTGGTTTCAGGTCATGTTATCTAAATCGAAGAAATAGGTACGAGTACTCTTATTCTGGTCTGTTCACCTCTTCTTCTAATATCCTCTGTCGTATTTGGCTTCGCATAAATGATGAAATCATTCAGAAGAATTGCTGCTGCAGAGTGTTGGAAAAATGTGATTTTTTGGTTGTTCCATGTTTGAGAAGTTTGGTTATCTAGGTTTTGTCATGGTTCAAGTGATTGATTACGTTTGTATGATTTTTGGTTGGGTTACGAACAGAGACGATCACCGCCTATAACACCCTTGACTTGTATCGGACTAACCCCTGACACGACCGTTACAGACTATTTCTGGCATAAACAGTAGGACATTGCCAGTGCTTGCTGTTGAGATAGTTTATTTGATTTATGTTTGCTATTTGTATTCAAATTCTTGACTTGATAAGAAGGCAGGTCTCCTTTTCATTTAATGCTGGTGTTAGGCCATTATAAACACTATACATCTCTTTCGGAGCTGAGCATTGAAATGGGTTGTGCATTGTTTCTGGAAAATATGTTTGAAATCGTCTTGTACTGCTTTCTAAAGCTTTTCAGCACTTAATGTTTTCTTTTTCAAGCCTTGGATCTAATAAGGGGGGAAAATCTTTTGCTACTGATGGATTCATCCTTGGAAGGACAATATGCTGAAGAAGATGCAACTGCATTGGTTGAACTTGCTTTGAAATGTTTTTAGTATGGAGCCGAACTCGCACATAAGTAACCCCCATAGAAGCACTTGTAATTGTATAATATATGCATCATCAAATAACATAAATTTAGTTATCTGGATTTTCACATTTGATGGATATTATGTGACTTTGTTAAAACTATGTGTGTTGCTGGCTTCCAGGGTTTTACTTCTCCCAATTTCAAAAAGGAGCATTTTTCTTTGCTGTTTATGTCTTCTAGAGTCTGAAATTTTTGTGAGCGCAGTCTCAACATTGACCTTAGGCTATGTTTTTTAGGATGTTTATATTGGTGGATTAGCCTTTTGCTTTGAATTGTAATATTTGAAACCTAATTTCTTTTTTGCTTGATCTGTTGTCTAAATTGGGGTTGATTGTTTGGTTTCAGGTCATGTTATCTAAATCGAAGAAATAGGTACGAGTACTCTTCTTCTGGTCTGTTTACCTCTTCTTCTAATATCCTCTGTCGTATTTGGCTTCCCATAAATGATGAAATCATTCAGAAGAATTGCTGCTGCAGAGTGTTGGAAAAATGGGATTTTTTGGTTGTTCCATGTTTGAGAAGTTTGGTTATCTAGGTTTTGTCATGGTTCAAGTGATTGATTACGTTTGTATGATTTTTGGTTGGGTTACGAACAGAGACGATCACCGCCTATAACACCCTTGACGTGTATCGGACTAACCCCTGACACGACCGTTACAGACGATTTTTGGCATAAACAGTAGGACATTGCCAGTGCTTGCTGTTGAGATAGTTTATTTGATTTATGTTTGCTATTTGTATTCAAATTCTTGACTTGATAAGAAGGCAGGTCTCCTTTTCATTCAATGCTGGTGTTAGGCCATTATAGACACTATACATCTCTTTCGGAGCTGAGCATTGAAATGGGTTGTGCATTGTTTCTGGAAAATATGTTTGAAATCGTCTTGTACTGCTTTCTAAAGCTTTTCAGCACTTAATGTTTTCTCTTTCAAGCCTTGGATCTAATAAGGGGGGAAAATCTTTTGCTACTGATGGATTCATCCTTGGAAGGACAATATGCTGAAGAAGATGCAACTGCATTGGTTGAACTTGCTTTGAAATGTTTTCAGTATGGAGCCGAACTCGCACATAAGTAACCCCCATAGAAGCACTTGTAATTGTATAATATATGCATCATCAAAGAACATAAATTCAGTTATCTGGATTTTCACATTTGATGGATATTATGTGACTTTGTTAAAACTATGTGTGTTGCTGGCTTCCAGGGTTTTACTTCTCCCAATTTCAAAAAGGAGCATTTTTCTTTGCTGTTTATGTCTTCTGGAGTCTGAAATTTTTGTGTGTGCTATATGCAGGCTTTGTGCTTGTGCTGTCCTGAACTCAATGATTTGATTTTGAACTCTTGTACAAACTTGCATCCTGGTACTTGATCTTGATTCTGTCTTTTTCATTGCATGGTGGTATTAGCTTCATGGTTCTCAGTTCTCAATCTAACTTTGTTGTTGTTACAGACAAACTGGTTCTCCAGTGCCCAAATTTGGCTAGCGTCCATGTCCTCGGTTGCAAAGATTCATTGGTTAGGAAAATCCAATACCAGGTAAATAGTCGGCGCTGTCTAATTTGTTTACTAATTTTATGGGGATAACTCTTAATCTATTCATCTTAATATTATGAGATAATTGAAATTCTAGGTCTTCATTTTGCGTAGTAATCAATTTTGAGAAAGCACGGGGATTTAAATTTATGGTAATTCTAAACAATTTTTGAACTGAAAGAAACTCCATTAAGTTCAATAAAGGTAGTAGACTTATAATTAAAATATAGAATCATGTTTTCTATTATTGTCACCTAATCATATCAGATACCTGCAGGAACTGTGGTAATGCTGAATGCCACACTATTAGTGAAGTATGATTTAGGACTTTGATTTCTCTTTCGATATTTGTTCAAAATTCAACAACTTTGCGGGATTCTTTCTGACTCAAGGATTTTTGGAACTTTTCTACGATCCTTGCTATGTGTTCTGGGTTTAAGCATTCGTGTTTGAAGGTCAAGGTTTTTCTGTTACAGTCATGTGCTCTTGTGTGCATATGTGCTCTGTATCATTTCACTCCGTAGTATATTTTAACTTAATGATACTTAAATATACTGGAATTCTGTATGCTAACTATTCTTCCACTATAGTAGTATCAATTACCTCCCCTTTGGCAGTTTGTTTGTAGTTTTCTGTTTTGAACTCGATTTTGGAAAACTGTCTCAGTAAGTTTCTTAGAGATGAAAGCATTAATCTACCACCAGATATACAATGGCCCTATAAACTCAGGGCCGGCCTTACTGCAAGGAAATGAGTAACCTGGCGTCCGGTCCATCATTGTAGTTGGGCCCCGATTTTTACATGTGTATATTTATGTACGAATTTTCTGATTGAAAAGTCTCAAGAATGCACCTTTTCTGCAGGTAATATTGTTATTTCAGCCTTCATGGACAACATATTATCTGAATCAAATTTGTCCAATCCATTGGTAATTGAATACCTAAATTACGTTTACCTGTTGATCCTGGATGAGCTGTTAGGATTTTAGTCCAGGAATCTGTTCTTGGGTTTACCAGTAGGTAGTTGTCGTATCTTTCGCCATTTAGGAATTAAGATGATGTTTTTTTCTGTTGCGTTAGGAATTTGGTCGAGGGGAATGGAAGGGATTTGTTGGATACTTGGAAAGGGAATGTGAAACCGTGGTTGTGTGGATGTTGATGTTTAGGATATAATATAGGTTGAATATTTTCTTTGCGCGGAAGGTTATATGGTAGTATTGATAGTTATCTTAAACTATTATTACTTTAATTAGTCATTTATTTATATAGCTTGAATAATGATTAATTGAGAAAGGGAATATTTGCAGCCCCATTTGTGTAGCTGTGTGTGATAAAAAAAATACAAACCCCCTTCAGGATTCTGAGTTTTGTTGCTATTTCATTGGGGTTTATTATGGATGATCCGGTTGTTATCCCTGATTTCTTTTTCTTGCAAGAGTTGTTGCTTATCCCAGATTCTTGACAGCTTTGATTTAAACAAAAAATGATGCAAATTTGACAACTATGCCCGAATTTATGCTGCGAAGTTAAAAAAACCCTAAGAACGTTGTGTATGAAATCAGATAAATGAATGTTAGTTTGGGAATGGAGTGCCATAGAATTGTGTTGTTGTTGCGTGTTGCTAATTGTTTGATTTCCCTCTTGTTATGTCCACTACTACTGTTACGTTCCACCAACAAATTCCAATTGGTAAAATAAAATTAGTTTTGGCCAATGAGTTTATTATTCCTTGGATATGTTCCTTTCTTGTCAGAAGACTAAGAATTATACAAAGGTCTAATGAACTCTCTTCAAAATTTCCGTTGTTTGAACATTTAACAATTATATTCCTGTAATTCTACGAATTGTGAATTGAGGGGCGTGCTATCATAAAATAACTTGGGTTTTTCATGAGTACGTCTTTTTAAGGTTGATTATGGAAGTTCCAAAAGTCTATGAAAATAATTATTTGGGAAAATGTACTAATTCCTTCTGAATGCTGCACCAGACAAAATCTGAAGTGGTGTGCTCTGAAATTTGTAGGTTTCGCATATATGGCTATGGCAGATAATAGGCAGAGATCCATGCCCTTGCCGGAGGACCGATTTTCTAACAGAGGTCAACAGCGTGCCTACGCAGAAACAGTTCTGCTGGTTAATCCTGTTGAACCAGAGTTCAAAGAAGAGGTACTTCAGTTCGTCCAATATAGTCGTATTTCTCATTCATGTGTCATTGCCTTGGAGACTAACATCTTTCTTCAGTCTTATTTGACACTTCTGACATTAATGAAATGACAGTTAATCTTATCTATCTATCTACCTAATGTAACAGCAGAAATGGCCCTTACATGTAGGCGCCACTTCAGCGTTTTATGCCACTGTGTCCGTTTCTTCTTCTGCCAGGTCTGCTTCCCGAATTACCTATGTTGCCCTTCATAAGTAGGTGCTGTCTTTTGTAATTTGAGGGGTGAAATAAAAGCAGAAATGGCCCTTACACACTGGCACCACGTCAGCCTTTTGATCCACCGTGTCCAATTGTTCTGTTGCCACATCTGCTTCTCAAAATCCCCAAAATGCCCTTCTTTTCAATACTCTGCTATGTCTTTGTCTGCTGGGAAATATACACTTATGCAGGTGGATGACAAGTATCAGTACTCTTGTGAGAGTACTATGCTACTATTATTTGAAGCTATGATGACATCTCTACGTAGTTTTTAAGTTATCGGAGATTGAATGATTCTGAGCCCTACTTCTTGGCGAGGCAATTCCGGGTACATGTGAAATATCTCTGACTCTGGATTTTGCAGCCATCGTAGGGACATCCATTCCATCCTCTGATGCTATATTAGAGCTATGAGATCTGAGCTTTCTAACAAGCAAGGCAATCATCGTCTTCCAGTCCCTTTGTTGCTTTACTATTTTGTCTCAGGATTGGTTTCAAATTATCGGAGCTGAGACACTGAGTGTGCAATTGGTATTTCTGTAATTGTGATGATTCAAAGCCCGGTCTCATTTTAAAACTATGCTATTATTATTTGAAGCTATGATGACATCTCTATGTAGTTTCAAAGCTATTAGAGATTGAATGATTTTGATCCCTACTTCTTGGCGAGGCAATTCCGGGGACATGTGATATATCTCTGACTCTGGACTTTGCAGCCGTCGTCGGGACATCCATTCCATCCTCTGATGCTATATTAGAACTATGAGATCTGAGCTTTCTGACAAGCAACGCAATCATCGTCTACCCCTAGATACAGACGTATTTGTATCTTTTCCCGTGCCCCAAGTTGATTTCCTGTATAGGGCGTGATGAACTTTGGTTTGATTTCCGCAGTTGTGCTTCCCATGGATGAGCAACCGATGCCTTTGTAATATCTGAATATTGTTGGAAGGCATAGCTTTCAAAGTTACCAATTATAGTATGTCCTTCAAATCAATTTGGATATTTTGGTCTGAGTAGTAATTGCCTTCACACTAGATTGATCACGGGGTGAAGTGAAAGAGCTTATTTAGAACGTTCCCAACACTGTGGTGGGATTAGGATTTAAAAACAAAATTCTTAGATTTTTCGCGAGATAAAGCGAAAGAGCATATTTTGATTGATGGATTAAGTTGTTTTGACTGATTATATCTCCATAATTAAGGACAGATTGGTAGTTTCCCCGTGACAGTGGCCAAGTGCTTCCTTTGACTTGTAAATTCTTCAAAGGTTAAAGTTTGTTCATGTTATATGTGTAGCTGCTCCGGCAAACCTTTATTTGATGCTCAATATACATGATAGTTGTGCTAGAGAGATCAGTAGTACTAGGAGGATGATATTTGCTTTTCATTATAATGCAAATGTCTTTTGCTATTTACAGGCTACCCAGAGCATTTTAGGTCATTTGACTGTGGTGCCAGAGGAAGCATGAGAGGGTTGTGGAACCAACTGTTTAGGAATCAATGACTGCCGATGAAGACACTATAACTGGAGATAGGCAATTGTTACGCGATGCATAGAACTTAAAGGTATGATCCAATGATGAAGTTATGCACCCATCAACGAAGACTTCCTTATATTAATTATTTGGAAACGTCATGTATGGACATATACATCTCCAGGACTAGAATTTTGAGGATAATGTCCTTGCTGTAGAAGGTCAGAAGTCATTACTTTTGCCTCGCTGAAACATAAGGTTGAAATTTGAGGTATTTTATTTTTTATGCATTATATGGTTGACTTGTCTTATCATGTCAAGTTCGTGATGATACTTTGTTTTGTGTAGGCATTATTCCTGCTTTGTGTTACTGCATTCTGAATTCTTTCTCTCTAGTTGCCTCATATAGCATAGATTCCTTGAAAAAACGGTGCACTTAGCCGACTTCAATATGAAAAGTTTCATCTATCGTACGAGCGGTATTTGTTTAAATCAGGTGATGAATAACACAAGTCTCTCACATTAATATAGTTTCAGTACCCTTGAAAGCAAAATACAACCATCTAAGTTATGCATCTTTTTTAAATGGCCGGATTTCATGGCATTGGGATAAGGAACAGGGATGAAGTCCTCCATCACAGACTCCGGCTACTAGGTAAAGAGTAAAGAATAATTTGATGAGAGTCACAGTTTTAACATCATTTTATTATCAGTTTTATCTTGTAATACATTTGGTTCCCAGTCTTTCTACCATGGTTTTCATGATTCATAGGGTATCCATTACCTAAAAACCTTAGAATTTGAGATCAACATTGCCTTCTTTAGCTCAGATTATATAGAGTTCCGGGGGTGTTAGATACCAAATGGTTTTTTGTTGATACTGAAAAGGGCAGCCCAAATCAAAATGGTCTCCTTGAATGATACTGGAATGTTTCTGAGACTGCTGGACAGAAGTCAGACAATGCCAAGTCTATGCTATATATTAGTCATTTACTCAATGAAGCTACTTATGATCAAATTGCTTTGATCATTAGGTTCCTCATTCACTCAATAAAGAATTTGGGTTTAAACATATATATATATATATATATATATATATATATATATAAAAGAAGACATCGCCTCTTCCACGTTGGCCGTTTATGCCACGCTTTCCATTTTGTTGCCTTCCAACTCGGTTTTAATACGCTTGCGTCACGTGCAGTTTTTGCAAAAGTCTGTTTTGTCCCTGTTGCTTTTTTCTATTTGTGCGGAGGCAGAGAGTGAGTGGCATAGCTAATTCTCTGGCCGCGTCCGTCCCCCCCCCCCCCATTTGCTCTTTCTGGAAGTTGAATTTGGGTGGTTCAATAATTTTTGATCTGTTTGAACTAAAGTAACCTCACTCGATCTACAAATCACATACCCAGAATTCATTTTTGATATCTCTTGGAAAACTGGTGTGTCTCATCCTATCTTTAGTTTAGTTTTCATGCTTTAAAATTTGTTATTACTTAATTTAGGTTTTCATGAAGTATATTTAGCCTATTTTCTTTACGAATTTCTATTTATGGGGTGGATGGAGGGTTTTTCTTTTGCCTATTCTCTTTTCCACTTGATGTTTGACATTGAAGTCTCTTTTTTTTGGTATGTAATTGATTTATATGTCTGGGTATCTTACTTCGGAAAAAATGTTCAGTAGAACCGTTCTAGATAGGTTCTTCATTCAAAATTTGACACGTGGTACTTTTAAGTAGATATTTTCCTTGAAAGCGTCTATTATCCGCCGTCCAGTGTAGGCCGCATGCTTCTCTTTACATTCAAAATTAGTTCCATAGAAATTTCTAATTTTCAAGAACCTTCATTAATTGAGCAAGATAGATTTAAGCTTCTATATACGGGAAACATTCAACAATTAAAAATACCTTAACCAACATAATATGTTACCACGCATAATCATCTTATTATTCAACAATTATCATTTTGTAGTTTCTCTTTTAGACTTATTTCTCTTATGAAAACATTGTTCAACAATTGAATCCCCCATTGTTGTTCCGTCTAGCCTGAAATCTATAAGTGAAGAAGACAATATCAAGGATTCTACAAGTTTAATTATTGAACATCTAAATTTAAAGACCGCGCCATGGCGCGTGATACAGGCTAGTTAACATAATTTCAGATCTCAAGATTGGGTAACATTTAAAGGAATTGACATATCCGTCCATTTCATGCATGTTTTCTCCATGGTAGGCCAGTTAAACACGAATTCAACCCAGTTAAGTACGAAGGCCTATGTTATGCGCATCTATCAACCCAGTTAAACATGAAGTCATTGTGGTGTTAACCAACCTTAACTAGTGAAGGTGGTTTAGATGGTATAAATCAGGAATTTCAAATACCGGTCAAAAACCAAGACCAGAGCTTTGATATTGGGAGTTCTAGACAAGAAACCTTCAGAACACTTTGAGTGCAAACGTGAGAAAGTTTGTAGGAATCATATGATAAATAACCTTCATCACTAGCTTCTGAAATTATACGGTCTTTCAATTTTAAACAGCCCTTCTCCGGTAATACAAAGATGCCTTTACCATTTGAGTAATGGTATGGGTAAAGTCACGAATTCAAAGATAGGAAGAACAAGGGTTTCTAAATTTTATAGCTTGAATATAGATGCAGGGAGATCATCCAATGAAACACTAAGCCCCAGGTACCTCAAAAGAACTACTTGTTATGTCATTGGGGGTATAAGTCAAATCATGATTTCGCTATATTCAACACCCTAAGAAGCTTAAATGGTTGATACGAAAATTCAGCAACATTTAATCCGAAAATTCTCATCAGTCATTGTTTGATTATTCAACAAACGATAAACAAAACAAGTATCAGCGAAGCAAACGATGAAGTTCTCACGGAGTCATGATTGGAACCCTAGATTTCAGTTAGAATAACTAGAACCAACAAAAGTCTAAATTAATTGCTAAGAAGATTATTAGAGAGAGGAGTTGCGAAAACTTATTGGTGGAGATAGGAAAATCACAATCTGCCAATGGAGTTTCGAGCAACTCCTATGTATTTCATAAGTCTACTTTTTTTTTGTAGAACCTACCTTTGTGGTAGGGCGGTATAAACCCCTCTTATATTAATAAAATTGGACTCCCAACCCATAAAACAAGTGGGGGGATATAGACCTTACCCACTAATTTTACAAACCAAATGAATTTAAGCCCAATCACTATTCTACACAATAGAAGCCCACAAGAAAACTAAGACAGCCCGAATGAAAACAACAACCAACAAAAACTAAGAAACCAGAAAAACGACAGAAAACCAAACAAGGACTAAGAACTGCAAGAGTCAGTGACCTCTTCATTGTCTGCCGCTTCGTTGTTAGGGTTTTCTTCATTATCTGCATCTAGATAACTGCAGAGGTAGCTCGGTGGCTGAACAATGTATACGATTGGATTCTCCTCATGTAGTCCCTTCGATGCCATTACATGCGCCGCTTGGTTGCCTTCTCTTCCTATATAAACCAGATTACCTTTCAACTGATCGATGATGATATAGCGAAGCTCTACCAAAAAGGTATTACATTCGTTAAACCAATTCTGAGATCCATTCATTCTGCTACAAACATTCAAAGAGTCTATCTCAAAGATCTTCTCTTCTGTCAAAGATCCCAAATCACGTATCATCCTGGAACATTCCAATAAGGCTCTAGCTTCACCAAGATTAGAATCAATGGTAAGCGGAACTGGGATTGTCATCGCCATCAAGAACTCTCGTTTGTGGTTTCTGCACACACAACCTACACTTGCATGACTGTTGAGTCCGGAAGATGCAAAATCAACATTAATTTTTATCACACCTTCTGGTGGCGGTGACCAGGTGGCAGGTATTATCTGATGATCCTGTCTTGGCTGAGTTTGATTGCAATTCTTCCAATCAATTAAAATCAAATCAATCCAATTAAGGATTTGTTTTTTATTCTACTCCTGTTTTTCAAAAACTTTCTGTTTACGAAGTCTCCAAATTATCCAGATACAAGCAATGAAGAGAACCTGGCCTTGCTTATCGTTTTGGAGAAGAACGATATTAATCCAGTCCCTGTCACTTGTAAAATTTCCTGATAAGTCCAGAACACACTCATAGTGCTTCCATATGAATTTAAAGTAGGCACAGTCTCTGAATATGTGATGTTGTGATTCTGCTGGAAATACACACAAACTGCACTCAATGTCCAGTTGAATACCACGGTGATGCAAATTAGTTTTGACAGGGAGATAGTTGGCACACAAGCGCCAGAGAAAACATTTGATACGTGGAGGAATAGGTAACTTCCAAATACTACTCCAATCTTGTTGAGTTACTCCATTGCTAGACTCTCCTGTAACTTTAGCACTCTTCATAGAGTTCTTGTATGTAAAAGTCCTCTTCTAACCTGTTTTAATTGAATACTCACCGTTAATAATGTGACCCCAACAAAGACCATCTGCAGTCATTCTTGGACCGATAGGAGTTCTGATAATATCTGCAAAATCGTCATGATTGAAGTGCCTAGAGATGAAATTAAATTACATTCCCTATTATGGGTTATGAGAGAGCTAACAGTGGAATTAATAGGGAGAGTTGGAGAACTATGAACCTTTCTTCCACCATTTTCCATTATCCATTTGTCTTTATACACCAAAATCCCATCTCCAATACCAACTCATTCTAAAACCATCTTTCAGATGACATTTAGCTCTATGAAGACTTCTCCAAATGTAGGAGGGGGAGCAACCAAGATCAGCCTGAAGAATAGTAGTGTCTCTGTAATACTTGGCCCCGAGAACCTTGGAAACAAAAAGGTTAGGATTTTGAAGAACTATCCAAACTTGTTTAGCCAAAAGAGAAATATTAAAAGATTCCATATCCCTCATGCCCAATCCCCTATTCTTCTTACAAAGACATAGCTTATTCCAAGAAGCCAAGTGAACACAATTCTTATCCATTTCATTACTCCATAAAAATTTAGACATTATTCCTTCAATGTATTTAATTATAGTAGTAGGTAACATGAAGCAAGACATGTAGTAGGTAGGTAGTGCTTGTACCACTTCCTTTAGGAGAATCTCCTTACCAGCAGGTGACAACATTTTCTCTTTCCAAGTAGAAACCTTTTTCCAAACTCTTCCCTTGAGGTTGCTAAAAATTCTTCTTCTATCCTTACCAATAGTAGTAGGCAGTCCTAAATACTTTTCACGGCACAAAGCTGCTGGGATTTCAAAAATATCGTGAAGTGAAGTCTTAGCCATATCTGAAACTGATGGTGAAAAACCAAGTGCAGATTTGTGGCAGTTAACTTTTTGTCCTGAGGCATTACAGAAAATATCAATAATAATTTTTAGAGTGGTTGCCTCTTCGGGAGTTGCCTTGCCAAAAAATGTTGAATCATCTGCAAAGAAAAGCTTAGAGATGATAGGGCCATTGCCAACTGATCTGTAACCTTGGAGTCTTCCCCCAGTCACTGCCTTATTTATCAAAGAAGTAAAACACTCAGAACAAAGCAGGAAAAGATAAGGTGAAATTGGATCACCTTGTCTTAATCCTCTTGTAGGTTGAAAAGAATTTGTTCTTCCACCATTGATCAGGATTGAATAAGAAACTAAAGTCACACATCTCATAGAAAAAAGACATGTCTGCCAATGTTTCTTCACTCCTACTTCTCTTGTTGTCTTTAGCAAGAGATGCAGTTTCTTCACTCTCAATACTGTACTCAATCTCTTTGGTACTTTTACCCTCCGTTGTGTAAAGAGACTCACTAATATGAGCAGCTTTGTTTGTGTAAGTTTTTCTTTTTATCTTCTGGCCTTCATGCAAGTTGGTAGTAATGTTTGTCACAACAGAATGAACAATTATCACCTCTTTTACTTTGAGAGTAGGATCAATCTTGGAACCTGTAAAAGAAGACTTATGTGCTGCAGTGTTACCAGGGATCCCAGAATTATAGGGTACAGAGTTTCTTTTGGCATTGAAATTGTCAGCATTATTCAAATTAGGCTTCTGAAATGGGTTATTGACAAGATTTGCAGGATTCTGGGCACTCCTCAGCCAAGCTCCATACATGCAAGAAGTGGTAAACCCAGTTTTTGATTCTTCTAAAAGTTGGCACATACTTTGACATCATATCCAATCAATCCACAAAAATCACAATGAAAAGGTAATTTTAAATACCTAATATCAACCTAAACCAAGTTTCGAGTTACTGGGTTTTTTATTTTTATGCATCTAGGGAGAGGCTTTGTGATCAACTTATCAACTTTAGCCTGATATATCTCCTATCCCAATGATGCGCTATTTAGCGTGCTATTCGCAAGTATACGAATCAAGTAATATAGAGAGTATTTTCGACTCGGATTATCGATCCCACAGGGACTTTGCAGGTTTTTCTAGTAATCAGTTTTAACGAACAGAGTGTAAAAAGGAGGAATATTTTGAGAGTTTGTAACTACGAACTAAGTACTGTACGTAAATAACTGAAACGTAAATATTTTTGTGGAAGTTTTCTGAATAATCTTAAGTTTGTGAAACTAGGGTTTGAGATACTAGGTCCCGGGATCCCCTAGGGTTCTTCAGATTTTCGTTCTTTGTTTGCCATGAAAACACACAGCAGTCTCGTTATCCGTGCCACGTACCAATTGTGCAGTATCTTTTCTTTTCCTGCACGTTATCACAATACTGCAGACTGTCGGATTCCTGTTAAGCTGCCTAAGTCTGCAGTCTCGTTCTAAGGCTGCTAGGGTTTCTAACCTGTCCTGATGGCCCGGGTCAGATTCTCTAACAGTTGGTCTCAACGATTTCAGGCTAGTCCTATCTTCGCTTCGCTAGTCGGCCCATCGGGGTAAGGTGCTAAATTCTGTCTTTTCTTCCTAACCCTAACCGGACGTTTTCACCTACCGGCTCGGGTCTGTAACAATTCTGGTTAGCTACTCCGATCATGCATGAACAGTAAAATTCAAAGACAGAATAACAGATAAAGCTGCTGAATTAAGATAGTACGATCATGAATTCATAGTCAAAACGTAGAACTAACTCTGAAAACGAAACCCTAGGTTCACCGAGAACCTAGGTAAAAGTTTAGCTACTGAAATTCATAACGTAAATAACACAGTTTTTGAATGAGAGAGAAGAAGAGCAAACGGGTGTCTTGAATCTGGATTCACGTTTCCGTGCTCTCCCGGGATGCTCTGACTTCTCCTTCGATTGTGCTGTCTTGTGTTGATGATCAAAACGAGTCTGGACGAGTCTTTAAATAGTGTTGTTTTTTCATGAAACGCTTGCGCCAAAAATTACGAAAACTGCCATCGGTCCACCGACTCTGGAAAAAAGTCAAACTGGCTGCGTATATACGCAGGGTTGCGTATATACGCAACCAGGGGCCAAAATCCTCCAACCATCACCTCCCTGCCTGCGTATATACGCAAGGCTGCGTATATACACAAGCCTGCATATATACGCAACCAGGGGGTGTGATGGTGGCCCTTGGTTGGTCCTTTGGTGGGCCTGGTTGGGTCTCCTGGGTCCCACACTTCTGCCTGAAATCTCCGGTTTGCCTTCCTTGGTGTCTTCCTGCTTTCCCGTGTTCCCGTCTTGCGTTTTGACCCGAAACTTGTCAAAATTACCAAAATACCACTGGGTCAAAACCGCTCCAAATTCTGTCCAATCCTGACTCCGGCCATAGGAAAACTGCTGACTGAATTTGGGAAACAAAATCTGAACTTGACTCCGGAAACCCGGGCCTGGTGCCAAAATGACCAAAATACCCCTAGGCCAAAACTGTCTCGGAAATCGTCACGAACATGAAATAGTTGCTCCTGACTCTGGACACCGGGAACCAAGACCCCTTACTCGGGCGTGGCCTGTCTGGGACCCACACTTGACGGGAGTTGGTTTTTTGGCCGGACTCCGTTTCAGCATTATAACCTGTTTTTGGAAAGCCCTTGACGTCTCCGTTCTTTTGCCCCTGGTTTCACTTCAAAATTCCAAGTCAAGCTCAAGATATTGTCAATCGAGCGCATCCCGGTGATTCTCGGTTTTGCGTTTTCAGCTTCCTCGGTCGGTTTTCACTGCTCGTTTTTCCTCCAGTCTTTCCGTTTTCCATTCCGCTCCAATTTTTACCAGTCTCGGTCAAATCCTGTCCCGAGCATTTTCTGCACGTTTCCCGAGGCGATCTCTGTTCTGTCTCGGCACGCATCCCAATGCACTTTTCGAACCTGTTCCTGTAAAAACATGAAAAAAAAACCCGCGATCATATCCAATAAAAGTACGAAACATGCAGAAATTCACGAAGAGCAAATAAACGTCTCGTTCCTAAAACCGAGGCTTTCCGAGGGTGAATTCTGGCTAAAACGCGGTTTTCCAGCACATATACACATCTTTTCAGGCTATAAAATAACCCCTATTTGGGCGTTATCACCCAACTAGCCCTTTCTGGAATTTCAACACTATGTTTGATACCCAGGGCATTAGCAATTCCATCCCCTACTTTCACATTAAGACATTCAGAAGGCATATTTTTGAAATGCAGAACAAACATGGCATTGTTATAATCCACTGTCAGCATATTTTCTCCCTCAACCCAGGTTTTCATCACTATCAAACTCCCATTGAACAGTCAGGGTTTATTACTCAAAACTTTGTCCATGTCTTCTTCATTATTAAACAAGAACTGAAAAATATTTTTTCCAATTGTGTGGATTTGAAAACCTTTTGGATCTTCCCATAAATTTCATAAAGCTGCATACAAACCTACGGAGTTAATAGGCCTATTATGGTAGGTCTTACCGAAGATGCTATTTTTGCAGTCTTTGATGCCTTCATCCAGAGAGTCCTCAGGGAGATAAACAACCTGATCCTCTTCTTCAGTTAAAGTCATCTGGTTCATGGTGTAGGTGAGATCAGGTTCTGTGTGAACCTCTTCAGACCCTTGAGTTGATCCTTCCTCGAAACAGCAAAGAGAAGGTTGCAAAGAAAACAGTGAATGGAAAAAGATCTCAGCAATGGAGTGAAATTTCTCTAATCAAGTAGAGAAGATTGCAGTAGTATCAGGCAGACAAACGCCAGAAACTGCCTTACATGGTGGTAAAAAACACTTCTTAACTGCCAGATAGGGTGGAGAACTGCTTGAAAAAGTTTGAAATTGGTAGTTAACTGTCAGAAACTATTTCTACGGTGAGGAGAGTGGTCAGAGTAAAATTATCAGTGGTTTTTCATAAGTCTACTTTGATTCGTTTATCCGAATTTTTTCTCTCTTTTTTTGTTTAAGTTGGACATATAAAGTTTTATTTTAAAATTGAAATAGTATAAAATTAGTAACCCCAATTTTAGGGATTCTTTTCAAATCTAAATGGCAATTACTCCAATAAGACTCATTTCTTGAGAGGCAACTTCTAAAATTTTGATTTTCTTTAATTAAATCTAAATTGTTAAAAAAAGTGAAAAATTAGCGAGACGTGTTCTATTCTATAATACAATGTAGTTTGCATTTTCACACCTACCAACTATCATAAGGGGGAATTTGATATATGTCATTCTGTGAAATGCTCTTTGAGTTATGCACTTTGGTTGAATTGGTATTTTAAAAAACAGTCATCTCCAAAAGCAAGTGATATCGGTACGATTACCCTCATCTCCAAAAGCAAGCAAGTGATGACATTTAAAGTTGTGAGAAAATTGGTTCCCTGCAACTTTGTCAGTGAAAATCAAACAAACCCTACACGGGCATCTCTCTCTAACCAAACATTGAATTTTTCCATCTACCTCAACCTACCGAGTACAGTAGAATTTACTCCAACTGTAAACTTTATGAATGTATACCTTAAACTCCTCAAGAATATGTCTCATTTTTCACTCTCATTGGCTCCACCCCTCCCACAGAAGTCTCCCATTTGTATGTACAAGTCTCTCTCTGTTTCCCCATTTTTGTTCTTCAGCTAAGGTAAAAACTAATACTCAGTTTTGTACTTTTTTCTTGTAATATGTTGATCACAATACTCTGAAATGTATGGTATTCTCATTTTATTGATTTCATTCTTCTTATATTTTCATCACATTACTCTAAAATATATGTTGTGTTCGCTTCTATGTTCTTGATTCTGGGTTTAATGTGTGTTGTTGTATGTGGAGAGACTGGGACGAGTAGGTTCATCGTCTCTGTCTTCTCATCAGACTGAGATGAGAAATATGATAGTCTCTGTCTTTTTGAGAAGACAGATACGAGTATCTTACTCGTACTAATCTATCACATGCACAACTGCGAAGAGCAAGATCTTCCAGACTGGGACGAGTGATCTCTCGTCTGGCATTTAAAACACATACGAGTTCAGTTTTCCATACTGGGACAAGTGATCTCTCGTCCCAGTCTGGCAGGTCTTACTCTTCCCAGTTGTGCATGTGATAGACTAGTACGAGTAAGATACCCGCCTCTGTATTCTCACAAAGACAGAGACGAGCATATTTCTCGTCTCAGTCTTATGAGAAGACAGAGAACATGAATCTACTCGTCCTAGTCTCTCCATATACAACAACACACAGCAGAGACGAGCATACCATAAACCCTAAACCCTGAAATCTGTTATCTCTTATCATGAAAAAATGGTATTCAATACTTTTAAAAATGGTAATTGTAAGTCCTAAACCATATAATCATGTAATCTAAACTATAAAGTCAAAATCCTATAATCATCATCTCTTAATCATGTAAAGCCTAAACCTTATACTCTAAACCATATACCATCTAACCAAAACCCAACATTGAACCAACTAAGTATCATTACTATGGACACTAAAAGTGATATTGAATCATGTTAACCCATCAGATCAATAAAACAACAAGACACTAAGAGTCATAACCCAAAACCCTAAGTCATGTAAACCCATAAACTCTAGATCATCAAACATAAATCCCAAAATTGTGGACACTAAACACTAGAACCAACTAAGTATCATTACTACAACTACATGAAGTGTTATTCAATGATATTAATCCCCCTCAGTAAACCTGAATCCCTAAATAGTAAATCATGTTAACTAAACCCTAAAATTGTACACTAAGTATCATTACGAAATCTAAGACTGGGAAGAGTGTGTACTCTTCTCAGTTAGTATCATTACTAAATCTAATCACTCGTCCCGACGTTGGGGGTCATGCTCGTCCCTGTCTTCTCTGACAAAAGTGAAGGAAAAGAACATTCCATAATGACTCACCAAGACTGGGACGAGTGAGTGATCTAAATGCCCATCTCTGTTAGAAAAACCAGACGAGAGAGTCACTCGTTCCAGTTTTGGTTGTCCTTCTCGTTCATGTATTCTCTGACAAAAGTAAAAGAACATTCTGTTATGCTCATCAGATGTAGGGTATGGTGAGGGAAACACCTTATTACTTTCTCAGGCCAAACCCTAAAATCATCAGAACCCTAAAGTCATCCAAACCCTAACCAATGTGCTTTATTGATCATATTCATATACAAGCAAAATATTTACACAAATAATCATACCTCACGTAGGCACCAAGATAAATATTTAATGAAGATGATATTTGCTACTGGTAAAAATAATTTATTTATGACAATATTTTCGTCACTTTAAACATCGTAATTATGTGAGGATTGCGAACCACTGTTTGGCAGTGCAGGCATGAAATCTCGCATGCACCAAACTAGAAATAGGTTATCACATGAGATTTGGTCCGTCTTCACGCTCAAAACCTCTATCAACTTCGAGACCTGAGTGTAAATGACTTTGGTGTGGAGAATCCAACCAATTCTTATGCGTAAGGACGAAAATTGAAATTCAATTTCAAGTCGCAGATGTGATCGAAATATTTTCTGGCACTTTTGGTCCCATACCACCTCCAAGAGTACGGGCAGGATGACGCATTTGTCTTTGACCATGTCCTTATCGTAATTTCCGAAGGTATAGGAGCATATCTTGACCACTAATCATAGACCCACATGGTCAAGAACCCTTGGTTCAATAAGGAGAGAAGATCACACATTCCCTGCGACTGTGTGACGCCTTCAAAAGTTGGTTAAGCCTCCCATACAAGGTACCCAAGAACAGAGGGGCTAGGGCGAGCCTTTTTCCCATAGACAGTTGCACGGATAATGACAGCACATGCATAAAAACACCATCGTGTGGAGAACCATCTATAATGAACTTAGAAACCCACACGCAGAAAAACCCATAAAGGGTATCATTATATCCTGCACCAACTGCATAAGAAGGGAGCCCATCTATCTCTAACCATGAGTTGGCTTCCTTGGGTGCATAGTCTATGAAGAAATACAATACTCACCTATTCCAGGTGCTTTTTGGAGAAAATGTTCTAACCTTCGCCTAGAACATTTTCCTGCCATCTGGTCACGACCTTGGGCAAGTCTACCATCGAAGCAGACATGCGTGTGAACAGATTCAATTCTTTTGTTGACTCAAAGGCTCTAAGAGGATCAAAGAGGCCATGCGTAGGGAGATCCATCAAGACATAGCAATCTTCCAAGGTTGTGTAGCTTTTTATTCGGCGAAGTGGACGGTGCGCGTTATGGGCACCACCGTGAGGACAATGTGTCGATCTTTTCTGCATCAGGAGCTGTCCAATACCATGGGGTGGTCGTAAATGCATGAGAGATACCAACATTCTTAAGAACAACCTCATCGTGCTTCAGGACATACATTATCCCCTCTTCAACTAAATCCACAGTAGTGTGGTAAGAGCAGTGGTCAACATGGTAGTAAGGGTATCATGAAGCCTCCACACCCAATCTATGAATATTCTTACTCTCTATGATATTGGTGCGCAATTTAGCGTGCTATTCGCAAGTATACGAATCAAGTAATATAGAGAGTATTTTCTACTCGGATTATCGATTCCACAGGGACTTTGCAAGTTTTTTCTAGTAATCAGTTTTAACGAACAGAGTGTAAAAAGGATGAATATTTTGAGAGTTTGCTTAAGTACTGAAAGTAAATAACTAAAAACGTAAATCTTTTTGCGAGAATTTTCTGAATAATCTTAAGGTTGTAAAACTAGGGTTTCAGATACTAGGTCCCGGGATCCCCTAGGGTTCTTCAGATTTTCGTTCTTTGTTTGACATGAAAACACACAGCAGTCTCGTTATCCATGCCACGTACCAATTGTGCAGTATCTTTTCTTTTCCTGCACGTTATCACAATCCTGCAGACTTTCGGATTCCTGTTAAGCTGCCTAAATCTGCAGTCTCGTTCTAAGGCTGCTAGGGTTTCTAACCTGTCCTGATGGCTCTGGTCAGATTCTCTAACTGTTGGTCTCAACGATTTCAGGCTAGTCCTAACTCCCCTTCGCTAGTCGGCCCATCGGGGTAAGGTGCTAAATTCTGTCTTCTCGTCCTAACCCTAACCAGACGTTTTCACCTACCAGCTTGGGTCTGTAGCAATTCTGGTTCGCGACTCCGATCATGCATAAACAATAATAATCAAAGACAGAATAACTAATAAAGCTGCTGATATTAAGATAGTACGATCATGAATTCATACTCAAACTGCAGAACAATGTCTGAAAACGAAACCCTAGGTTGTAAAAGTTTAGCTACTGAAATTCATAACATAAATAACACAATTTTTGAATGAGAGAGAAGAAGATCAAACTAGGTCTTCGAATCTGGAATCACGCTTCCGTGCTCTCCGGGGATGCTTCGACTTCTCCTTCCGTTGTGCTGTCTTGTATTCTCTGTATTGTGTTGTACCTCTCAAAACGAGTCGGGACGAGTCTTGAAATAGTGTTGTTTTTTCCCGAAACGCTTGCGCCAGAATTTACGAAAACTGCCATCGGTCCACCGAATCGGGAAAAAAGTCAAACTGGCTGCGTATATACGCAGGGTTGCGTATATACGCAACCAGGGCCCAAAAAAATCATCATCCCACACCCCCTGCCTGCGTATATACGCAGCCCTGCGTATATACGCAGACAGGGCTGTGTCCTGGCCCGGCTTGGTCCTCTAGTGGGCCCGGTTGGGTCTTCTGGGTCCCACACTTCTGCCTAAAATCTCCGCTTTTTCCTTCATCGGTGTCTTCCTGCTTTCCCGTGTTCCCGTCTTGCGTTTTGACCCAAAACTTGTCAAAATTATCAAAATACCCCTGGGTCAAAACCGCTCCAAATTCTGCCCAATCCTGACTCTTGCCATAGGAAAACTGCTAACTGAATTTGGGAGACAAAATCTGAACTTGACTCCGGAAACCCGGGCCCGGTGCCAAAATGACCAAAATACCCCTAGGCTAAAACTGTCCCGGAAATCGTCACGAACATGAAATAGTTTCTCCTGACTCTGGACACCGGGAACCGAGACTCCTTACTCGGGCGTGGCCTGACTGGGACCCACACTTGACGGAAGTCGGTTTTTCGGCCGGATTCCGTTTTAGCATTATAACCTGTATTCGGAAAGCTCTTGACGTCTCCGTTCTTTTGCCCCTGGTTTCACTTCAAAATTCCAAGTCGAGCTCAAGATATTGTCAACCGAGCGCATCCCGGTGATTCTCGGTTTTGGCTTTTTCAGCTTTCTCGGTCGGTTTTCACTGCTCATTTTTCCTCCAGTCTTTCCGTTTTTCATTCCGCTCTGCCTTGTACCAGTCTCGGTCAAATCCTGCTCCGAGCATTTTCTGCACGTTTACCGAGGCGAACCTGGTTCTGTCTCGGCACGCATCCCAATGCACTTTCCGAACCTGTTTCTGTAAAAACATAAAAAAAACCCGCGATCATATCCAATAAAAGTACGAAACATGCAGAAATTCACGAAGAGCAAATAAACGTCTCGTTCCTAAAACCGAGGCTTTCCGAGGGTGAATTCTGGCTAAAACGCGGTTTTCGAGCACACATACACATCTTTCAGGCTATAAAATAACCCCTATTTGGGCGTTATCAAATACCCCCACACTAAACTTTGCTCGTCCCGAGCAAACTCCAGCAATATACTACCAATGCATACTATCCCGAATCAATCCAGAGCGGTGTAACTACACTTATTTAAAAACAGTATTATTATTATAAAAACAGTTTATATATTTTTTTTTGTGAGACTGGGCAATCTCTTCAACTCAAACTGAACATCATCAAGTTCTCATATTCCCCTCGATTTCAGAAACTGCGGTGATCGAAAGAACTCGCGGCCAGCCTAGGTTAGGAACAAGAACGAACACCACTTACTTCCGCTTTTGCACGCAAACCGAACGTATCCCTAACGCACACCTTCCGTGCTTTTACTCCGGGTGTAATGTAAATCTGCCGGCTTTGGGAAGGTAGGATAAGTCATTTAGAAGCGATGTCCTAAACGTCACAGCACACTCACACATACCCCAATCTCAGACTCCCTCACCAAGATGACGAAAACTGACCCAAATCACCTAAGATTCTAGACACTCAATTTCCCCAGTCCCGGTGTAACTGCCGTTCTCGCGGCCACAACTGTGAACGAATATGAAACTGCGATAAAAATTGTCGGTCTGAGGTTTTGAAATAAAATCAAACAAGCACCCTGAATTTTCTGTCTTTGATACTTTTTTTGTATTTTTTTTCTATTTTTTTTTTGGCATGCAACACAATAAATACAAGAATATAAACCAGGCAAACTCTATATAAACAAAAAACGTGGGATGGCAAAAAAATACAGAAATCAGATCTGAAACGACCACCCCCACACTAATTCCGAACCATGTAGTCAATCTGTAAAATATTCGCGCTTTTCCAACCGAGCCTCCTCACTACAAGGATGTCTATATCGCACAGCGCGTCCTCCAAATAACCCTTTCAACCCAAGTTCCCCATGTCGTGCGGAAAATTTACGCACTACGGCTCTCCTCCTGTGCTCACGGTGTAAAGTCGTGAGTCACCGCCACACCGAAGTGTGCTGCCGTCACTATCTCACCCTTACACACCCTCAAATATAAAAATAAAGCTCATCTACTATCAAATATGAAAATTCTGATCTACCCCAGAAAATCCCCCTCAACTCAACTCCCTCGTGCCATGACGCGTAGGAAAGGTAAAAATACTAACAATGATGCGAGTATCAAAAAACGGCTTCCTAGGTCAAACCGTTACCAAGAAAAGGGTTAATGGATCAACGGGGCTCACTAGTGGACCTAAGGCGCGAGGCAGAACGTGAGGTCCCCTATGGCCTATCACTCCACCAAATGATGTGGTGACCGTGATGGCGGGTTGACTACTACCTGGTGACGGTGGTCTGGCAGCTAGTCGGATACATAGCTCGGGGACAGCTACTTGCGTTTTCTGAAGTGCATTGGCTCTATTAACTCCCCTAGACAGATTCTCGCAGCTCTTCCTCACCTAAGTTCGTCCACTTCGGGAAATTTTCTATCATTAAGCTCTCTCCTGTTTTAAGCTAAATCCTTCACCCAGTCTCAAAATATTAATTTTTTAATTTTTAAATTTTATTTTTTTAATTTTTATAAAAAGTAATGCAGTTACAACGCCACCACCCCCACACTGGATGGTGCCATGCCCTCATGGTACTAATCATCAGACATATAATCTGGATTGGATGAGCTGGCTTGCCCCATCGAATGGGAACAACTGGCAGCATACGCAGAAAAATAAAGCGAGAGACAGAAATTGAACCTGTGCACCCGGAGGAATTTTTCGCAGATTCCGGTGGAGCAGGACCGTTGACCGTTCGCCAGAAAATTTTTCGACGTAATTTGTCAACCTTCCGGGATCTATGTGCGCTTTTCAAATGTGCAATCCCCGAGCACCATTGTGTCTGACAATGTGCTCCCATATGGTCGAGTATAGTTTCGTACACCGGGGTCGATTGCTCCGTTCTGCAGAAAAACTGTTCCTGAAAAATCCCCAACTCGTACGAGTCCCTGTGATGGTCGAGTGTGCCAGAACACACCAGGGTCGATTCTTCAAGATTTTCTGAATTCGCTTCAAACTCCACGGATCTGTGTATGGAGGTAGAGTGAGAAAAATGTGGCAAAAACGTGCTGTTGTCCGAAAAAAAAATATATTTTTTTTTCTTCTTCTGCCTGCGTATATACGCAGTGGTGCGTATATACGCAACCAGGGAGCAATTTTTTTTTTTTTTTTTTTTAATTCCACATTTTCGCTCCTGACTGCGTATATACGCAACCCTGCGTATATACGCAGACAGCAGGTAAAAATATACGCAACCAGCATGTAATTTTCGCTGCTGACTGCGTATATACGCAGGGTTGCGTATATACGCAACAAGCATGTAATTTTTTATTTTTTTCAAAATTCTGAAATTTTACCGCTGGCTGCGTATATACGCAGCACCTGCGTATATACGCAGTCAGCACCGAAATTTCAATTTTTCAATTTTTTTTTCAAACATTATATTTTTTTCTCTCTCTACCCCCTGTGTGCGTATTATACGTACAGGATGGGCGTAAAATACACACACAAAGTATTTCTACTCCTTTTTGTTATCATTTTCTGCTCTGCTGTATCTGCACATGCTCAATTCAAAGTCAATACCCACTCATCTTACCTCTCTCAAAATTCAAAACTTAAAATAAAACATTGAAATAATTTAAAATAACTTACTACGTTGGGTTGCCTGCCAACCAGCGCTTGTAATTTACGGCCGACGGCCCGACCTAGTTACCTCATGTCTGCTCAAGGGACGTCAAAACCGCCAGGGTCCACCTTGACGTCTGCTTTCGGGCCCAAATATGGCTTGACCCGCTTTCCGCTCACCCTGCAAGTTGTACTGTCAGGCGGATTATCCAATTCGACCGCATCCCATGAAAGTACTTCTTTGATGATAAACAGTCCTGACCACCGGGATCTCATTTTCCTGGAAAAAGCTGCTTCCGAGACTCGCCGAGAAGTGCTTTCTTCCCTTCTTGAAACTGCTTTGGCTTTGCTGAACGTTGATGGCTCGGGAGCGGCTTAAGCTCTAGGGTTGGTTGCTCTTTATGTGACGGCACCCGGGCCAATTTCTGTCCATCTTTTTCGTCCAGCTGTAAACTGGTCCGGTTTTCAGCTTGCATGGCCTGCTCCTCCTGGAATCTCTCCTCGTTCTCTCTGTCCACTATGTCAATTTGTTCCCAAAGCTCATCCATCTCCTCGTTTTCCCAGCTTTCTTCGACTACCTCCACTGCGAAGATGTCTTCATGCTCGTAGTAATTCGGTAGTTGCAGATTTTTGAAAACGTTGAACTTCACCTTGTCTTCATTAATCTGCATGGTCAGTTCTCCGCTCTTGCAGTTTATCATGGCTTCTCCAGTGGCCAGAAACGGTCTGCCCATAATGAGTGGTACGTCTCCTGCCTCCATGTCCAGAATTACAAAATCTGCCGGAAAAATCAATTCTCCGACTTTCACCAGAATATCTTCAATAACTCCGTAAGCCTGCTTCAGGGATCTGTCCGCCATCTGCAGCTTGATTCTGGTGGGCCTAAGTTCACCGATTTTCAATGTTTTGAAAATTGATAAAGGCATCAGATTGATACTGGCCCCTAGGTCACACAGAGCCTTTCCTGTGTAAGCATTACCTAGGGTTAGCGGGATGACAAAACTGCCAGGGTCCTTCCTCTTCCTCGGTAGCCCATTCTTCAGACAATTGCTCACTTCTGCCGTCATATTTATCGTCTCGAAATCGCTCATAAGTTTCTGTCCATACAAAATATCTTTGAGGAACTTGGCATAAGTGGGCATCTTTGCCAACGCCTCCGCAAAGGGTATGTTGATCTTCAGCTGTTTGAAAATCTCGAGAAATCTGGCGTAGTCCTTGCTATCATCCCTCTTTCGTGTCTTCCAAGGATACGGCACTTCCTTGGAGACAGGTACCGTTTCTGCTTCCTTCTCTTCGTTCTGCACTGCATCCTTCTCAACCGAGTCCTTCGGCTGGGGGCGGTCGGCTGAGCTGTTATCCTGGCCAAATATTTCGCGCTCGATTTCCTTCGACTTTTCTGCACGTGCATGGCTAGGATACAGCGGATCCTGTAGTGCTAATCCACTCCGAGTGGTGATGGCATTGACCTGAGCACGTGGATTATTTACTGTGGTTGAGGGTAAGTTCCCCGGTGCTCTCTCAGTTTAGCTGTTTTGCTAACTGCCCTACTTGAACCTCCAAAGCGCGCACTGACGTTTTGGTCGTCTGCACGTCGGCTGTCAGGGCGTCCATGTGTGCAAACCGGGACTCCATGGTCTGAAACATGGACTCGATTTTCTTCATCGGGGCGTCGTACTGCTGTGCAGATGGGCCTGTCTGAATCTGCTGTGTCGGTGCCGCCTGCTGGGCCGGTGGCTTGTGCTGGAATCCCGGTGCATAAATTGCAGAATTCGGGTTTCCGTACCAGAACCCGGGATGATCTCTCGTGCCCGGTCTGTACCGGCTCGGATCCCACTGCTGCTGTACGTAACTGGCATCTTCGTTTCCGAGCCCCTCGATGGCTGTGTCCAAATCTGGTCCGTCTACTGCCACAACAGTCTTCTTTTCCGAGTAGACTTTCTTGACCAAATCTTGTACTATCTTGGCCAGATTGTCTATCCGGTCGTCTTCCACTGGCTCGGCTCGGGCTGTGATCCTGTGATCATCAAACAGTCGAGTGTCCTGCTTGGCTAACTGCTTCATCAGCTCATAGGCACCGTCCTTGTCCACATGGTACAAGAAGTTTCCTCCGGCTTCTCTGTCAATCCTGTCAGCACTCTCCCTGTCTAGGGCATGGTAGAATACCTCCAGGATCTTCGGGTCTCCAAAACCGTGGTTCGGACATCTCTTCACCAATCTCATCAACATGTCCCATGCGTCTACCACCGTCTCCCCTGTCTTCTCCTTGAATGACAGAATCTCGCTTTGTAACTGGATGATCCGGGAGGCGGGGTAAAATTTGGCCAGAAAATCGGTGACGCATCCTTCCCATGTAGTGATCGATCTGGGTGGTCGGGATTCGAGCCAGTCGTTGGCCACTCCGTACAGACAATATGGGAAAAGGATTAGCATAACCGCCTCTGCGTCTACCCCCTTGTATCGGACCTTTTTGCAGTAATCCTCGAATTTCCCGATAAAGTCGTTCGTGTCTTCGTCGGCCTTGCCATAAACGGACATAGAGTCTGTACCGTCTGGATGGTGGATGGTTTTATGTCAAAGTGTTCTGCGGTGATCTCGGGCACCACAATAGCTCGTTCATGCCCCCCGATCGGGACCTCAAAATTTTCCACCAACGCCTTCCCAAACCGGTTGTATGTCCTCTGGTTGCTCCGGGCAGCTAATCCTGCTGCGATCAGATCCTCGATGTACCGAGCCATCTCGGCTGGAGTACGTGTCTCGGGCAGTTCTGGCGTTCTCTCGGTATTGTCGCCCATCCTGGAAAAATAGAGATCTCAAGAGCAGTGAGATAACAAAAAATAAAAATAAAAACTACAATAAAATAAAAAATCTGAAAATTAATTCGGATTACTAAATAAATACTAAAAAGTCCCCGACAACGGCGCCAAAAACTTGATGCGCAATTTAGCGTGCTATTCCCAAGTATACGAATCAAATAATATAGAGAGTATTTTCGACTCGGATTATCGATTCCACAGGGACTTTGCAGGTTTTTTCTAGTAATCAGTTTTAAAGAACAGAGTGTAAAAAGGAGGAATATTTTGAGAGTTTGCTTAAGTACTGAAAGTAAATAACTAAAAACGTAAATCTTTTTGCGAGAATTTTCTGAATAATCTTAAGGTTGTAAAACTAGGGTTTGAGATACTAGGTCCCGGGATCCCCTAGGGTTCTTCAGATTTTCGTTCTTTGTTTGACATGAAAACACACAGCAGTCTCGTTATCCGTGCCACGTACCAATTGTGCAGTATCTTTTCTTTTCCTGACGTTATCACAATCCTGCAGACTTTCGGATTCCTGTTAATTTGCCTAAATCTGCAGTCTCGTTCTAAGGCTGCTAGGGTTTCTAACCTGTCCTGATGGCCCGGGTAAGATTCTCTAACAGTTGGTCTCAACGATTTCAGGCTAGTCCTAACTCCCCTTCGCTAGTCGGCCCATGGGGGTAAGGTGCTAAATTCTGTCTTCTCGTCCTAACCCTAACCAGACGTTTTCACCTACCGGCTCGGGTCTGTAGCAATTCTGGTTCGCGACTCCGATCATGCATAAACAATAATAATCAAAGACAGAATAACTGATAAAGCTGCTGATATTAAGATAGTACGATCATGAATTCATACTCAAACTGCAGAACAATGTGTGAAAACGAAACCTTAGGTTCACCGAGAACCTAGGTAAAAGTTTAGCTACTGAAATTCATATTTGAATGAGAGAGAAGAAGATCAAACTAGGTCTTCGAATCTGGAATCACGCTTCCGTGCTCTCCGGCGATGCTCCGACTTCTCCTTCCGTTGTGCTGTCTTGTGTTCTCTGTATTGTGTTGTACCTCTCAAAACGAGTTTGGACGAGTCTTTAAATAGTGCTGTTTTTTCCCGAAACGCTTGCGCCAGAATTTACGAAAACTGCCATCGGTCCACCGACTCGAGAAAAAAGTCAAACTGGCTGCGTATATACGCAGGGTTGCGTATATACGCAACCAAGGCCCAAAAAAATCATCATCCCACACCCTCCTGCCTGCGTATATACGCAGACAGGGCTGTGTCCTGGCCCGGCTTGGTCCTCTGGTGGGCCCGGCTTGGTCCTCTGGTGGGCCCGGTTGGGTCTTCTGGGTCTTACACTTCTGCCTGAAATCTCCGGTTTTCCTTTCTCGGTGTCTTCTTGCTTTCCCGTGTTCCCGTCTTGCGTTTTGACCCAAAACTTGTCAAAATTACCAAAATACCCTGGGTCAAAACCGCTCCAAATTCTGCCCAATCCTGACTCTGGCCATAGGAAAACAACTGACTGAATTTGGGAGACAAAATCTGAACTTGACTCCGAAAACCCGGGCCCGGTGCCAAAATGACCAAAATACCCCTAGGCCAAAACTGTCCCAGAAATCGTCACGAACATGAAATAGTTGCTCCTGACTCTGGACACCGGGAACCGAGACTCCTTACTCGGGCGTGGCCTGACTGGGACCCACACTTGACGAAAGTCGGTTTTTCGGCCGGATTGCGTTTCAGCATTATAACCTGTTTTCGGAAAGCTCATGACGTCTCTGTTCTTTTGCCCCTGGTTTCACTTCAAAATTCCAAGTCGAGCTCAAGATATTGTCAACCGAGCGCATCCCAGTGATTCTCGGTTTTGGCTTTTTCAGCTTCCTCGGTCGGTTTTCACTGCTCATTTTCCTCTTGTCTTTCCGTTTTCCATTCCGCTCTCCCTTGTACCAGTCTCGGTCAAATCCTGCTCCAAGCATTTTCTGCACGTTTCTCGAGGCGAACCTGGTTCTGTCTCGACACGCATCCCAATGCACTTTCCCGAACCTGTTTCTGTAAAAACATGAAAAAAAACCGCGATCATATCCAATAAAAGTACGAAACATGTAGAAATTCACGAAGAGCAAATAAACGTCTCGTTCCTAAAACCGAGGCTTTCCGAGGGTGAATTCTGGCTAAAACGCGGTTTTCCAACACACATACACATCTTTTCAGGCTATAAAATAACCTCTATTTGGGCGTTATTAGATGTCCCAATCATCCTATTTGAAGATCTTCCAAAGTATCCTGGGTTCCATCCCTGCAATAAGCACTGTTTTACCAAATGACATGGTCAAAGGGTGGTAATAATCACACTCATCGAACCATTGAGCCTTCTCAATAACTCTTTTGGAAGGGTAATAAAATCTCCTGCTTTACTCTTCACAGATATGTAATTCTTGTTAGATCTGTTTTGGACGGGAAGAACAAAGTTACAACCCTAATCTACACAAAGTTGATTCTTTTTCCTAAATTAATCCCCTTTTTCAACTTGTTTCCTGATATATTCTTAGTTTTCAAATCGTAGACAATTTCTAACACAGTCTTCAACCACAACTTTTATTATTAGATTATGATACCTTATTTAGAAAACTTCAAAGTTTATGTGTTGATTCAAGTTTTGAGAAGAGGATTCAAGTTTGTTGAAAGTCTTTGATTTGTCAAAATCTTTTGCTTTCTCACAACTTCTTTCTCTCTTTGGAATTCAGTTGAACGTAAGGAGCAAAAGCGTATAAGTCACCTGCTTTTATACTATAAGAAACCCAACCGCTCCAGATCTCTCACAATTCCAATCGATTTTTTGAAACCTCTTTGATTGAACCGCCATAATATCATTTATGGCATTTAATCACGTCATCAATCGGATTAATCGACAACTCATGCCAATCGTTGGACCAATCAAGTGAACGATCGCGTGCACATGTGGTACTCCACCACACCGTCTGTCATACTGGCTAGTCTACTACAGTCTACTAAGTAGAAATATATCTCGTCCTCCGACTCATAAGAACTAGGGGGTTGCAAGGATGCGCCTAGTTTTCGCGATATCATTATGCGCAAGGGGACTAAATGTAGATAGTCCAAAACATCGCCATAGTCTGTGATAACTCCTTAGTTAGAGTCATCTTTCGTATGTAATACATTTTTATTTGTGTGCATTTCGGTAAAAAAGTGATGGAATTTAGGCCAATTCTTGCGAAGAATGAGCTTGTTGTGATTTATTGCTAGTCCGGGCATTTCTATGCGTTTTTAGATATTATTTGTCAAATATAATCGCTTGGTATGCTTGTTCATGTTGTCATGATAGGAAATGATGCTAAACGATTGCTAGGAGGCATGAAACAAACTTCGGAAGATGAGAAAAGCTCGGGAATGGCCAAGAAGAATGAGGAGAAGCAAAGTTAGAGGAGAAAAAGTGACCAACCTTCACTATTTTGATGATATCATGAGTTCTACAGGACCTGCTATAGTAATACCAGTTCCAAATGAAAGTAGGCTCAAATATATTTCCAACGGTAGGTCACATAGCTCAATCAAAGGCCGGACAAGAAAGATATGGTCCGGCGAAGATGACGCAAAAACGAAGAAGAGCTGGAAAAGTTCACTGGACCAGTCTTCAGTATTCGGGCTGTATCTGGTGTTATATATACAATTTTGGAGCAAGGCCTACGCCATTAGAAAGTAGACATCCAGGGCTTTCGAACGGTATAATATAGGCCCAAAACGGAGTCCGGATGAGGGAGAAAAGGCCCGCGCAAGATCAGCTTATGAGATTTGTCCCAGAATTGCAAACTAGAAGGGCTGAATTGCAAATTCGGGAAATATACATTAAAAATCGTGCCCAGCCCTATATATGACGATTTTTAATACCTAAAGGCAGAGTAGGCTGCTGGAGACAAAGAAGAACGAAGGCTTGGAGCTTGGAGTTCGTCGTGAGAGCGAGGATTCCATCGTTTGATATCTCTTCTCTATCTTTTTCATTGTTTTTGATCATGAACAACATAAACTTCATCTTGTTACTCATGAATCTCAGTAGTTAAGTTCATTATCGGGATTTCTCCATGGTAGCTAGAGTTTGAAGCCGTTTTGGCGGATTATGAATTTGATTCACGTTTTGCTTAAACTTAATTGATGATGTTCTTGTTTGCTATGTTTAATTCATGCTCTTAATCTATCTTGCTATTGTGAGACGTTGAAGTAGGAATATCATAGGTAATAAGTGAAAGCAACGAATTACCCGGATAATTGAATTAAGCACGTAGTCATAGGTTAGAGAAATTAACCACCGACTGTGAACGTTGAGTAGAATTAGATGATCGTCATTATATGTTTTAGGGATAATTAGAACTTGGTAACTCGGTTGTAATTTGACCTAGGCATAGAAAGCTAGCTTGGTAACTCGGTTAGAATTATTGCTCGTTTGACAAATTAAATCATCATCTATGTTTCAGAACGTAATTCGTTAACGCTGGAAACTTAGTGAACCTAGAGAAAATCCTGATATTTGTCTCATCAATTTTACTCTCTTTAAAAATAATTGCGTTTTTATTTATTTTTCTTAGTTACTAGAAAACTGAAATTGTTTGCCCACAAGAAGTTAATAATCCTAATTGATTCACAACAAGTCCTCTGGGATTCGACAACCCTATCTTCCACATTTATTACTAGAGCGATAACTGTACACTTGCAGAGATCGTATCAGTCTGCAGACACGTGGACCTATCAATAGATCGCATATGGCCAAGTATATGTGCTCCAGATGTACTAGATCATGCCATGTCCCTCCTTAGATTGCAGCTCAATGGGTACCGGGGGATTAACTGTCTTGGAGGTTGGAATAAGGCTCGTCGCATATGGTTGTTGTCACATCTGCGACCCATGAATGCTATAGAGGACACTCGTTCAGCCGTTATATATGAATATGCGGTACTAGTGGCAACAGTGTTCCGAGATCTTTGCCTTGACCACGTAATGGGGCATGATTAATGCCGTAACCCCCCATTACCGTTACGTACTAGTTCTATATATATAGTTGGCTTAACCTATTCATAGATGTTCAACCCTAACAAGCTGTCTCTTCTCTGTTGCATACATTGCTTATTTTCACTCTTTTTTCCGTTTTCATTTTCCTTGTTTCCATTCTCCAGATATTTGTTTGATTGTGGCTTTTGCTCCCTGAAGCATGTACAAAGTCTCATCATATGGTCACCCAACTCCATCTACACACTCTTACCTAGCGTTTCCTTGAATTTGCTCTAGAAGCCTGCATGAAAATCTAGGACTGACACACGGATTGTTAATGAATTTTTAAAATGAATTTATAACTGGAAATAAACAAAGTCATTTTTTTGACAAATTTCTGAAAATTCAAACAGTAGCGCACAGAACAAAATCATTAGAGAGGTTCTCCTAAAAATCATTCATGCTTGAGAAGATTTTTTCGCTCGCACCCTTAGGTCGTGGGTTAAAATACATTTAACCCCAAATGTATGTAATTAGCCTACTTCATTTCTTCAAAAGGATCCAAATGAATGTCAAAAGTCAAGTGGGGTTGCTCCCATATAATTTTCTCAAATTGCAGGTTAAGCCAACTTGGGTTTTTTTTTTGTTTTTTTTGTTTTTGTTTTTTTTTTTTTTAATTCCCCACTTCAACCTATTATTCCAATAATCTCATAAACCCTAGTCACATTTAACTAGGGCAAGCCTTTTATGAAATGGCCGCAACATTGGTCACTTTCTGGAGGACGAAGCAACGAGGTTAAATGCGCGACTTTGTGGAGGATCATCGCCGGACAAAGGTAAGATCCTCGTAACATTTTACCATCGTTTCTTTCTGGATTTGAGCACCGGGTTAGTGTTTCGGGAATAAGTGATGATAATCTGGATGATGAGTATCCTTACAAATGCATATAAGGGTAACATTTATCTCTCATTGTCATTGATGATGATATATGGGACACTAGCTTTAGTTGTGGAACCAATTCAATTAAGTCGGGTTATGATCACCATTTTTGCCCTAATGAAAATAAGCTGCTCCTCTCTTTTCATGCTAATATTTTGCCATTGCATCTGTCTACATGAATTAGATTACCATACGTGCCTTTCGATTTTTGAGGAGGTACTTAGGACTCACTGTTTCTTTCAACTATCTATCTCCCTGCATCTATATCCAACCTCTGGGATTAAGAAACCCCCATTCTTTCTATCTTTGATTTCGTTACAGACTGTCTCCGTTTGCACTCGAAGTTTTATGAAGATTTCATCTTGTCTGCACTCAAAAACTTATTAAGATTTCTTCTTGTCTGGGAATCCCATCTCAAAGCCCTGGTGTTTGTACTAGACTCATGTATGATATTTTCTGATTTACACAATCTGACCCACCTTTGCTAGTTAAAGTTGTTTAATACTGCAAGCCTTTCGGGGTTAAATTGGTTGTTAGACCGCGGACTGGTTAGCTTCCCACCAAATCTCAAGAAGCTAACCCTGAAGAAAACTTACCTGAAATGGGCGGATATGTCAATTCTTCGAATGTTACCCAATCTTGAGATTCTGAAATTAATATGGGTTTCCTTCTGGGGATCGGAGTGGACAACAAGTGATGGGGAGTATGCTCAACTGAAATGCTTTAAACTTCAATCTTTGGAGATTTTGTCTTGGAACAATCTCAAGCAATCACTTTCCAGACATGATCATTTATTGTTGGGTGATTGTAAAGTTCCTCTTAAGTAACCATCTGATTTAGTGGATATATCCACACTACATACAATGAAGTTAAGATTATGTAACTCCTTTTCCCCACTCTCTGCCATAGGCATCAAAGAAAGAGCAGGAAAGGATGGGAAACTACTGGCTGAAGATTATTGTTGATCAGAATGAGGATTGAAGGCTGGACAGTTTAGTTTAGACTTTGAACATATAGTAATCCAACTGAACTCATGGATTGTTTTCCCATTGTCTGGTATTGCCGTACTGCACAGATGTTGAAAGACTCAATGAAACAAATATTATAATAGCTGAAAGCCATATTATCTACCTGTACAGTGGCATTTCTTGGTACATGGATAAAGGATACTATAATAGCTAAAACCCTTAAATACATCAAATGGAAATGTTGAGATGACGTAAACAGATAATTGCATAACATATTGGTTTGGCGGTATTGTCTACTAGTACTATGAGAGTGTATGTGATTCTTTCTATCTTGTCTCATGTATCTTGTCTTTCGCTTTTGCCTGATTCAGCCACAAAATTCGCTTCCTGATGAATTTCACCTATGGTTCGGGACGGGATCATCCCCTTTACCCTTCACCTTTTACTCAACGTTTGGGGAATGGATGGAGGAGGAAAAAGAAACAGCAACAGGGCGGGGGTTTGATGGATGATGAAGGAGGGTATCAGCCGGCTCGATGTTAAATCGATAACTGGGATCATCGCTGGACAAAGGTATGACAGGCTCTAGCTGGTAAAGTGAACAACGATCCTCTTAATATTTACAATCCGTTTCTTTCTAGATTTGAGCACGGATTGGTATTTTGCAAAAAGATGCCAGAAAAGGGATTTGGTAATTGGAGAGTTAAGTTGTGGTTTATCTCATTCTCATTGATGAGTATTCCTTACAAATGCATATAGGGTAACATTTATCTCATTCTCATTGATGATATATGGGACACTTGGTTGTGGAACCAATTCAATTAAGTCGGGTTATGATCACCATTTTTTTCACTAATGAAGATATCCTGCTCCTCTCTTTTCATGCTAATATTTTTCATTTCATCTGTCTGTAGCCTGCTTCACTCCATATCCATTTTTTCCTATGCTTCAATGCTACATGAATTAGACTACCATATGGGGATGTCGATTTTAGGCAATATCCTATTGGGCTTTTTCCCCAGTACTAATACAGTTATTTTTTTGAGGTACTTAGGAATTACTGTTTCATTCAACTATCTCCCTGCATGTATATCCAACCTCTGGGGTTCAGAAACCCTTGTTCTTCCTAAATGGTTAAGGCATCTTTGCTCGAATCAGAGAAGAATGTTTTCTTTATCGTCGCATAACTTACTGACTGTCAGACGTTTACGCTCGAAGTTTACGAAGTTATCTTTGTACTAAACTCATGCATGATATTCCCTGATTTACACCATCTGAACCGCATTTGAAAGCTAAAGGTTTGGGGTTAAATTCGTCGTCCGGCTGGTTAGATTCCCACCAAATCTTAAGAAGCTAACCCTAGAGAAAACTTACCTGAAATGGGCGGATATGTCAATTATTCGAATGTTACCTTGAGATTCTGAAATTATTGTGCGATGCCTTATTTGGATCGGAGTGGACAACAAGGGATGGGGAGTTAGCTCAACTGAAATACTTGAAAGTTCAGTCTTTGGAGATTGTGTCATGAAACATCTCAAGCAATTACTTTCGGAATCTTCAGTATTTAATGTTGTTGGATGTTGTGGGAAGACATATTCATATTTTTTATTGACAATTGGTCACAGGCGAACTACCCACAGCTATCCCTTTCTGGTATTACACTTATGAGTTAGAACACGAAATCATCATTAATTTGTTACCTTTGGTCGTAATGAATCTCTTGTTTTAATTGGTGGGAAATTCGTGGGAATTACCTTTATCATTGTTTTGTTTTTGTTTCCTTCTTTGCGTACCATGGCTCGCAATAATAAAAAGTTTTAACAGTTTGGCTGTGTAGTCAATAACGTCGGGTGAATTTTTATGGTAGTTCTAGTAAGCCTGCCCCCACTGCCCAAGAAAAAAAATCAACCCTCGGTAGAGACACCCTTCCTTATTATCATATATTATTAGAATGCCGCATCGCATCCGTAAGAGGAGGGATCTGCACTTAGTCTCATTCTGTTACTAGCACATCAAGACAAAAAAACACGAAAATGCGACTAGAAATTCAGATAAAAGTATCACTTATTGCAGAAATATTAAAACATACATGAAAATATTACAAAATAAGGAAAAAAACATAAAATTGCTTCAGTATGAAAATTTATCTTGCTTTCTCGTATGAAGAAGGCACCAAACGAGCTAATGTTACATCAGGGCTTTGTTACCACAACTAGAGAACTAGAAGGATCGGATGTGAAGAAATTTTCATATCTATATCGTTGACCTTTTCATCAAGAACACCATGAATAAAACTCATGCCCTCCACTGCTAGATCCTTAGCTCCCTGTTACCACTCCATCATTCGTACGCGGTCGCTTCAATCTCATTCTGTCGGTTCCCTTTCTCAAGCTTCTTCAACTTCTCAATTGTTTTGGAGATAGTTTCTCTCATCTGACTTTCATGGTTGGATATCCATTGGATTAGCAATCTCTTCGGCTACTTCTTGAAGTCCAAGAACATGCACTTCGCCTCCAATTTGTTTGGCCAAACCTCATGTTCTGAGTCGTTAGGGTTATAAACGATTGCACAAGCTTCTATCCCAAACATAGTTCTCACTTCATTCGTCTTGTCAAAAAAGCATTGCTTCCTTCTCCGAAAAGTTGTTTTTCTTGACTGGTCATCGACTATGTACAAAATCTCCGTTTTCTTGACTGGGAATCGGTTATGTAGTCAATCTTTGTTAGGGCTATAAAAGAAATCACAAGCATCTATCCCACACATTTATTTCACCTCATTCATTTTCTAAAACAAGCATTTCTCCGTTATCCTAAAAGTTGTTTGCCTTGACTAGTCATCAATTATATACTCATGCTTCGTTTAGCTTGACATGGCTAAGGTAGAAACCAAGCAACCCATTCATAAAGCGAAGCATAGCTCAAATGTAAACAATTACTTCATCTATCTTACATATCATGACAATCATTTCTCTTTATAGAAGGATTTATAATTTCTAGAGCTGTCAAACGGGCGGTTTGTGCCAGTTTATAACGAGTTCAATAATGTGATTGGGCTGAATCTGTTGAACCCATTTAACATTCATCTTTAATTAGGTGTGTTAAAGGACCTTATCTTAGGAGATCTAACTCCGAAAGCAATGTGTTAATGCAAAATGCCATATTGTATTCCCAACCCATCTTTGATAACTTTTTTCAAGTACGCACGACCAATATGAAGACAAATTATCTCACAAAGCTCATTTAAGTTACTACTAAACTGATGAATGCAAAGTTTACAGAAGTTTCCAGAATAATAGTGTTGTTGGAAGAAGAATTAACTTGATTAGACAACCCTAACATGTATATAATATAATAATGATGAGAATCCTCCAAAGAATTAGTGAAAGCATACCTAATAGGGTGACCTTGCCAACTAAAATAGTCAAATACACAGAAAAGTAAATGTACTGGAGCTTAAAAGGAAATAGAATCCTTGAGGATGAAAGGAGAGAAGCTTAATGTAATGGATTGTCCGGTTTGGTTGCGTTTTATCTTGCTTCTGACGGTTAGGTAACACAAAAGGGTTTATTACGAAATTTCTGACCCCTTTTGCTTTTTTCTAGTCATCGTAAGTAAGATTTAACATAACCAAACCAAAATCTGTTAGCAATCCATTCCATTAACTTTATTGTATATTTGACTATTTGGTTGGCTGGGTCACGCTGTTAAGGCACACTTCCTCTTGTTTTTTGGAGAATTGTCCTCATATAGTCATCTTTTATCCATGTTATGGTTATTATATAGTGTTAATTCTTATTCTAACTACACCACTATCCTCAAAACTTAAGTAATTTTTGCATTCATTTGTTCGCTAGGAACTTACATGAGTATTGTGAGATATTTTTTCTTTATATTGGTCGTGTCTAGAAACAAGAAGTTTGTCAGAGATGGGTTGGAAAACACAATATGGTATGTTTTGATTATCACACTGCTTTCGTAGTTAGATTTACTAAGATAAGGTCTTTTAACGCACCTAATTAAAGAAATATTAGACAGATTGAGTCTAATTATATTCCATATAGTTTATAAATAGGCTCAATTCACTCATTTGACAGCTGTAGATAGAACCAATCCTGCCAGAAAGAGAAATTATTGACATGGTATGTAACTATATTAAGTAATTATTGACATTTGAGCTATGCTTGGATAGAAATCGGAGACAATGTGGTTGGATTGAAGAATATCCGGGGCTCATCTCTATTGCTTGCCACCAAAGGGTGTTTGACGAAATGAAGCAGTGAGCGAGTGAGTTTCCAGTGGGAGTGGAAGAAGACTGGGGAAGAGAGAGCGAGCGAAAGAGCCCTCTCTTTCTCTTCCCCATTCTTCTTCCACTACCACTGGAAACTCACTCGCTCACTGCATCATTTCGTCGAACACCCTTTTGATGGCAAGCAATAGAGATCAGCCCCGGACATTCTTGAATCGAACCACATTGTCTCCGATTTCTGTCTTGCAATTAACTGTATGAATTGGTTGCTTGTTTCCTGTTTCATCTATGTCTAAAAGAATACGAAGATTGAGTACATAACCGATGACTGGTCAAGGAAAACGAATTGTAGGAGAAGGAAGAAATGCTTATTTCAGGAGATTATTGAGGCGAGAAATTGTGTTGGACAGAAGCTTGTGAATTCGCTTATAGCACTAATGAAGATTGGGTACATAACTGATGACCAGTCAATAAACCCGAAGACTGAGTACATAATTGATGACCATTCAAGGAAAACAGTTTTTAGGAGAACGAAGGAATGCTTGGTTTCTGTAGATGAATGAGTTGAGTACTATGTACGGGTAGACGCTTGAGCGGTTATTTATAGCCCTAACGACTTATAATCTGAGGTTTGGACAAAAAAATTTGAGGGACAATGCATTCCGCCGACTTCAAGAAGAAGCCGAAGAGATTGCAAATCCAGAGGTGTCTAACCATGAAACTCTGATGAGGGAAAAGATCTCCAAAACAAGTAAGAAGCTTGAACAAGAGAATTGAGATATGGAGATGACAGCGAACGCATACTAATGTTAGTGGCAACAGGGAGATGCAGGATGTAGCACTGTGGACCTGCGTGCTAATCATGGCGTTCTCGAGAGAAGGTCAAAGATATAGACATGAAAATTGCTTCAGTGAGAATTTTCGATCTTTCATGCTCTTCTCTGGAGCCCTTGGTAGCTTTTTCATCGAACAACGGTAGTCTCGAGTTGATGTTGTCTTGGATCGTTTGGTGCCTTCTTTATATGTAAGAGCGAGAGAATTTTTCACACTCAGATCGTTTTTTCCTTATTTCATAAAACTGTGTTTTTGTGTTTCTACAATGACATTCTTATCTGATTTTTTGTTAATTTGCGCCCGTGTCTTGAAATGCTAGCAACAGAAGGAGATCAAGTGTGGATCCCTCCCCTCATTGGGTGCGATTTGATATTCTGGTAACATGTGATAAGAAAGCGTTTGTCTATTGAGGGTGGGTTTTCTTTTGTTGGGGCCTTGGGGGTTGGGGCTCACTAGAACTGCCACGAAATTTATCCCATGCTACGTACTATCTCTGTTTCTTCTCTTTCAGCCTACTTCCTAAACGGGAAATATCTTATCTTTCAGCGTACTTTCCTTATGTAGTAACTTTTTCTTTTAAAATGTCTAATGTACCCATAAACTATCTCTAGACTTCAACCCTACCCACCCCACCCCACTCCACTCCACTCCTCCTCATACCTACCTCCTCCCCATTCACAATGCAGACACACGGAGAGCGATAGAGAGAGAGAGAAAGAGAGAAGAGGAGATGAGGAAGAGGTAGCCATCCGTGAGAGAGGGAGACTACTAAGAGGAAGGCGATCTGTGTGAGAGAGATAAGGAAGAGGATGATGTCATTCATAAGGCAAGGAGATCGCCAAATTTCTCTCTCTCTTTCAATTTCTCTTCTCAGGCATCAACAGATCGAGATGGTGAAGCAACAGATCCGGCCCGTTGAGGGGTGTAGGTTGCGGTGGCGTCGGATTTGACTGTGGCGGTGGCGTCAGATTTGACTGTGGCGGTGGCATTCGTTGTTCCGGCAGCGAGGCCTTTAAACAGCTTCTTATTCCTCTCTGATGTATGTCGATGCAGGGAGGACTGGAGGCGACGGTCGTCGATGGTTTCTTGGGGCGAGGCGGCGGCTGTATTCTGCTTGTTCAGCCTTCATCTTCTTCTTCTCCTCCTCCTCCTTCTCTTCTCTACTTCTTCCTCTCGTAAACTGTTACTCGAAAAAGCCAATTTTTTTAGATATGTTGTTTTGGGGTGAAGATCGGTTACTTTTTGTTTGATTATTTTTGATTTGTTAAGTTTTTCTTGCTGCAGTTGTTTTTGGTTGTGTTGCTGGTGATGGTGATTACTCAAAAATACCAATTTTTTGGATATGTTTTTTTCAGGTGAAGATCTCTTAATTTTTGATATGTTAAGTTGTTTTTGCTGCTGCTGTTATTGGTTGTGTTACTGGTGGTGGAGATAATCCGGTGATTGGTGGTGGTGATGTTACTGGAGGGAGGGAGGGAGGGATGGACTGTAATTAGATGGATGTGTGAGGGTAAAAATGAATAGGAAAACCTGTGCCCATTTTCTCTCAGCTAAACCTAAGGAAACAGAGGTAGTAGTACACAATCGAACTTTAATTACTGAACAAGCAGGTTAACCTTTTGAATTATTGCAAGCCGTATAAACTCAATCATAGTAAAAAAAATTGACACTAATTCAAGAATGGCACAACAAACACGGAATTCACAGTTACTGAGTAGTGAGTACAATATCACAAAAATCGCCAAATATCGGCTGATGCATACCAGTCCAGAAGTGGTACATCACACGGTAACCAAAATAGGTGGTATAAACCAGATAGTGGGACAGATTAAACAGGTTTCATACAATAATTGTTTGAAGCTGTATACCCGCAACTTCTTCTTGAAAACGACAAACGAGTTCGCAGGTATATGCAGATGAATAGAAATGCGTGAAAGCAAGATGCAAGGCAAACCTGTGCTAGAAAAAGCAAGAAGCAGCATAGCATTAAATGACCTTTCGAAGCCTCAACAATTCATCATAATTTGAAGGTCTGAATATATCCTTGGCAGAAGCTAGAGAAGTAGAAGAGGTGTGATAGAGCTTTATAAATATGTTATCAGCGATATTGCTCATCAGAGTTTGACATGAATATGTTTTTCTCTATGGTATAAAAAATCAGCACTACATAATAAATAAGATATGTTTTTTCTTCATACCATTTCGACTATAGTACTACTTCTTTGTATTGGCCAGAAATGTTTACAGCTTCCCTTGATTACCCGTCTTAGAACCAATGACCTAAACATTCCGAGTTCTTTTTATTTCTGGGTAGTACCTATAGGTGGAGACGAGCTTGTTTATGCTTTATTGTAGAATAACTTTGTATTCGGTAAGGGACCATGTATTTTTGTAAGTGAAAGAATATACCATTCTTACACATCAAAGTGCTTGAGCCTCACTTTAACTATTTTTCTTTTCTATTGGTTGATTTGGCGTATTTCTGATTGCCTTAATTTTTTGACAAAAAAAAAAAAGATTGCCTTAATTTAACGTGGCTTAGTTTTTTTTGAAAGGGCAGGTGATAAGAGGAGGGAACTTTGATCAAGTATAGCATTAATGATGGAGGAGAAAGCTGAGAAAATTGATGTTTTATAATGCTACAACTTGGAATAATTACTACAAGGTGCATGTTCTTTATATAACGTTCTTTATCTCACTATTTCCATCGAATGTTTTAGTAAATACAAGATCCATTAAATGTACAAAGCATGATGCATCTTCCTTACACCCCAAGAGGCTAAATTGTATATTATCTAATTTTCTTGTAGAACTGCTTCTATGTTATACCTATTCAAGGTCGATCAATGATGGAAATATTTGATGACCTGATACCAAGTTAGTCATGTTGGTTTATGTGGGGTTTAAAATTGGTAAAACTAAAATGGCATATGAAAAGGTTTGATTCACAGCAATATGTGGGCCAACTTTCTTTTAATCGATCTTACCACCTAGTAGTGGATAATTCAGTGTAAACTAACGTTGAAGAACTTTGCGATTTCATTATGCTCCTAGAACCGAGTTAAAGAGTTCAGCTGAGAGATATGGCCAATACAACAGTCAATTTCCTAATGGAGAACTTGAAGAAATTTGATTAACTTAATTTAATTCTAGGTGAGAAGGATCAAATCGAGTATCGTATTGAAAAACTCAGATTTGTGAGGAATTTCGTCAAAAATTGGGAGGGCAAATGTCAGCATGAAATACAGTGGCTCAAATTAGAGATTTGGCCTCTAAGGATTAGGGTTCAGCGGTCAATTTCCTTATAGAGATTTGGTCTCTAAGGATTTATTTCTTTCCTGAAATACAGTGGCACGGCCAATAAATTTGGTCAATTTGTTCACTCCTCACTAGGGTGTTAAAAGAGAGATACGGGTACTTAGATGACAGATGAGTGGGATTAATATATAGGAGCTGGTAATTTTCAGCTGGTGCTTCTTCATCAAGAATAGTAAGCATTCCTGGATGTTATATCGATTGCTAGAATGGTGGGACGACTCTGGAATTTGGACACCCCTGTTCTTTCTATCCCTGAATTTATGACGTTATGATTTTACTCAAATGGTGAAGTTAAGGCATTTTTGTATCATTGGAAGGGCTATTTAATTTTGGAAGACCGAATAGTTTCAGAGAAAGTAGAGATAAAGGTTATTTATCATTGGATAACCTACAGACTATCTACAGTTTGAACTCGAAGTTTTCTTGTCTAGGACTCCCAATCTCAAAGCTCTGGTCGTGGTACTAGTCCGGAATTCGATATTTTCTGATTTACACCATCCAAACCACCTTCACAAGTTGACTGGGTTGATAGACGCAGACTGGTCCGATTCGCACTGAATCTTAAGAAGGTAACATTGGAGAAAACATGGCCGAAATGGACAGAGATGTAAATTCTTCGAATGTTACCCAATCACGACGTCCTGAAATTATTGTTTAAACTCTGTGCCTCGTTTGAAGTTCATTCTCAAGTTCTATAATCGGACCTCCTCCCCTAATCTTATTTATCTTAATTTATTGTTCATTTTTTTTTTACTTCATTTTTGTTGATATTTCGAAATTATTTTATAATTAAGGGTAAATAAGTAACTTTTTTGACAAATTCCGAAAATCCCAACAGAGGCGCACAAAAACCAAACCATTAGAAGGGTCCTTTACATCATTTCGAGGTCGAGGGGGTCTTCCACTCACAGCCCCTATTAGGGGGTGGGGTAAAATGCAATTAACCCTAGACGTATGTAATTAGCCTACATGATTTGTTCAATTTAGCAAATCTAAGGGTTAAAATGAATGTCAAAAGTCGAAGCGGGATGTTCCCACATAATTTACGCAGATTATGCGTTCGCCCAATTTTTACACTGTAATATTTCCTATGCTTCACTGCTACATGAATTAGACTACCATATGGGCCTGTTGAGGTACTTAGGACTTACTGTTTCATTCAACTATCTCCCTGCATCTATAACCAACATCTGGGATTTAGAAACCCCCGTTCTTCCTATCTCTGAATTCGTTACAGACTGTCTCACGTTTGCATTCGAAGTTTTATGAAGATTTCTTCTTGTCTAGGAATCTCATCTCACATCTCTGGTTTGTACTAGACTCATGTTTGATATTTCCTGATTTGCACCAATCTGAACAACCTTTGCAAGTTAATGTTGTTTAATACTGCGAGGCTTTCGGGGTTAAATTGGTTGTTAGACCAGGAAGTGCAAAACAGATCAGAGCTGATATATATCCACTTGAAATTAGCAGCCTTAACAAATTAGTTAAGAGATCAGCAAAATGCCGTATGCAATGCAAAATGAACAGAGAAGCCCCCCGCTGTTAATCATTCAAATCTTTAATAATTCTTGCTTGTCGCTGAATGTTATTCCTGAATATTTCAAATCAAATCACCATTATCATTGGACCCCCTCATCTTCCTAACTAACTCCAAGTTGACCGAATACCCATGATACTCATCAAGAATGATGCCACCACATCTGAATTCTTATCCATTTGCCTACACTCATTTACTTTATCTTATCCCGAATTTTAAGAACTGATACAGGGAATTGCCTCCCATTTTATCCCGGACGCAGACTGGAAACCTTGAACCAGTGATCTAAAGTAATCCATGAGTAACAATATTGCTTAGAACTATACCACTAGAACCTTTTCTTGTACGCTTGAAGTTAGGCAAACAACTACCTAAAAAAAGGTTTATGCACAGAACCAGTTGGGTTTAATTGGGCTCCGCATATTTACACACGACAAACATCAGCTGATGCAATTTGCAATGAGTCAAAAAAAACTATCTGAAACACAAGAAAATGTTAACCACTTGGGTTCTGAGCTCAGCATATTTTCAAGAGGAAAAACATCAGTGATCCAATAAGCTAAACTTGAAATAACACATCCCATAATTTTATAATCAAGATGAAGTAGTCAAGGAACTTGACATGAAAAAAGAACAAGAAGCTGACAACAAAATAACAATAAAGGCACTCCTAACCTGCACTGTCCGAGAAGGAATCTGATCTCTTCCACACTCGTGGTCTCACAACAAAGAAAGATCACTGTCCAAAGTGTTGTGAAAAGCACAATTAGATCGTTGCATGTCCAGAGCCTGCTCGAATAAATGTTCCAATCTTCTTTTAGGAATTGTTAATTCTGCTGGAAACGACTTCTGCAGTTTCTCAAGAAATCTAGATCTTGAGTTCAGACAATCATTATCTTGACTGCAATGCCCAAGCACAAGAGAAGGTAGGATAATGCAAGTAGCAAGTTCATGAACTCCCCCCACAGTGATGGAAAGAGGCGCAATCTCATTTCTCAGAGTGTGTAGGGCATCTACAAGTTTTTCCTGTTCCAAAAGCTCTAGAAACTTCTGTTCCAGTATCATGAATGATGCCGCTTTCACAACTGAGGCATCAGGAAGACCAATACTGCACGGCGTAACTAAACATTCAGCCCAACTTCCATCCAGCACTTGCTGCATAAACAAACTAACTGGTGATGAATGCAGCGGTATACCGGATTCTTCCTGTCGAAGAGCCCCAGACTTTTTCTTATCCAGGAGAGTAGAGAGTTCTAGTTATAATCTTCACAATTTTATGCCTCTTCAAAACTCCTTTCGGACCCATTCTATCTTCATCACCTCGGGCATATAGTGGTCTAGCCATTGGGTCTTCAAGTGATCCAGATGGAAATCTTGTATACAATGAGTTATTCAATGAATTCTCTGAAACTGCAGTAGGAGATTTTACACGTTTCAGGGGAGGTTCGGCCTCCTCTATATCTCCCCTGAAAAATTACCTTAGCCCATGAAGGATCTAGACCTAGATAAAATAATTAAATAAATGAGATATCATTAAAGGTTACAAATTTTAAAAGAAGAACTTAGGAAGGATGAATTCCACATCATTCCTTTCATTTGGTTGATCACAAAGAGCTCCTGATTATTTGAAATTAACTATGTCTCAGTCAATAAGAATGTAAAGAAGCAAAAGATAAAATAGATGAAAAAAGTGCAATACTAGTACTGAGCTAAAACAATATGATGGGTTCCTGAGAAATATTCTTAATGAGAAATTAAAACTCTAGCCCATGTTCAGCATTATAAATTTATGCATATACCATATCTGACATGTAATTCTAAAAAAGATCGAAATAAAACTATATTAAAACTTCTCCAATATAAGAGTAATTAACTATGCCCCTTCACCTAAATGTATATTAATGATGCACATTTGTACCATCGCTACTACTATATGACTTAAAAGTATTCAAACACCCAATCATCTGAAAATTGAAGTGCAAACCACACATCATAAGAAACAGGAAGCAATCAACACCTAAACCAGAATCAGCAACATCAAAATCTCAACAAGAAAATAAAGTGGAAAATATGGGTCTGGGCAAAAGATAACAATTTTGGGACAGGAACCCTAAACCGGAAAGGAACATCAGATTACAAAAAGAAATGCACTGAAAAGTAAGGAGGAAAAACAAGAACTTTGAACTGGAAATCCAGAAATGGGGCAAGTGGTGAAGGTAAAGGGACCTGGGAGCATTAATGATGAATGAAGGAATCGAGGTCAGGTTTAGCAGTCGGATCTTGAGGATTCGAAGCTTGATTGAAGAGATTGTAGAGAGAGAGAGAGAGAGAGAGAGAGAGAGAGAGAGAAAGAGAGGGGGAGATGGCTTAGGAAGAAAGACCACCGCTGTAGGTTTTGGTACTTGTGGGAAGAGAGGAAGACAAGAGAAGAGGTTAAGGGATATTATTATATACTCCTCCTTTGCAAGGGATTGCACAAAAATGCTACTTTTGGAAAGAAAAAAATTGTTATTTTCTTAATGTTAATTCTCTCTAAATGAATTTACATTTTCTGAAATTTGAGGGAAACGGTAGTGATTTTCTTTTTCTCAACAATAATTTGCTAAAAGAATGTGTTTAGAGGTAGAAGTGAAGATAGTAGTAGCTAGTGTTGGTAGAAATGTGCATCATTCATAAACATTTACGTGAAGGAGCATAGTTAATTACTCTAATATTGGAGAAGTTTTAATATAGTTTAATTTCGATCTTTTTTAGAATTTCATGTCAGATACGGTATATGCATAAAGTTTTGAATGTAGGAGTAGAGTTTTAGTTTCTCATCAAAAATGTTTGTCAGGAAATCATCATATTGTTTTAGCTCAGTACTAGTATTGCACTTTTTTTTTTTTTTTTTTTGATCTGTTTTATATTTTGCCTCTTTACATTCTTATTGAGTGAGGCATAGTTAGTTTCAAATGATCAGGAGCTCTTTGTTATCAACCAAATGAAAGGACTGATGTGGAATTCATTCTTCCTATGTTCTTATTTTAAAATTTGTAACCTTTAATGATATCTGATTTATTTAGTTATTGTATGTAGTTATAGATCCTTCATGGTCTATGGTCATTTTTCATGGGAGATATAGAGGATGCTGAACCTCCTCTGAAACGTGTACAATTTCCTTATGTAGTTTCAGAGAATTTATTGAATAACTCATTGTATACAAGATTTCTATCTCAATCACTTGAAGACCCAATGGCTAGACCACTATATGCACGAGGTGATGGAGATAAAGTGGGTCCTAAAGGAGTTTTGAAGAGGCATTGAATTGTGAAGATTATAACTAGAACTCTGTACTCTCTTGGATACGAAAAGTCGGGGCTCTTTTACAGGAAGAATCCGTAATACTGCTGCATTCATCACCAGTTAGTTTGTTTATGCAGCAAGTGATGGATGGAAATTGGGCTGAATGTTTATTTACGCTGCGCAATATTGATCTTTCTGATGCCTCAGTTGTGAAAGCGGCGTCATTCATGATACTGGTAATAGAATAATAAGCTTTACTATGATTAAAGCATTGTATAGGGACAAATGTGTAAATACTTGTTTGCATAACCCTATTTGTATTACAATGGGCAGTCCGATTGAGGAATTTCATACAATCTGTCCATCTTACACGGTATTAGAGCAGTTACGAGCCCTAGCTCCGTCACTGTACACGCTGTGAATCAGATCAGTTACTAGCCCTAGCTCCGTCACTGTACACGCCGGGATTCCACCCATCTCTTTTCACCAATGAAGCCACGGTAGCCCTCGTTCCCGGCGTCCTCTTCTTCTCCGCGGCCGGTGACCTCCTCCTTGCGATTCGGGTCAAACTCGAATTCTATCGACGATCAGAGTCGCAAGAACAATGATCAGTATCAGACTTGTCTCTCCGTGTACTGATGCTCTCGTCACTGTTGGACTTGCCGTCGTCTCTTCGAATAACTGTATACTGTTTTCGCCGCATCTCCACCTCCAGCAATCGGGTCGCTGCCCTCTCTCCGCATCTCAGGTTATTGCCTCTGTGTAGTGCCATTCAACACACATTTGACTTTGTCTGCATCAACTATTGCGTGCCACTGTTATTAACTGCATTGTGGGTTTCAAATCCACTGGTGCAAATTATTTTTTGTGGCTCAACAATTGTTGTGTCCTTTGTGTTGTGTCCTTTGTGACCCCTGAATCTTTGAGGATATTTGGTACTGTGATTCTTCGCCAGTTGTGTTTCTCTTCGTGGTCATCCGTCATGTCGACCGCCAAGCAAACATATTCTCTCCCTCTAGCACGCCTAGGCAATAGTAATCGTCGTCAGTCTGGCTAAAAAAGTCATGAACGCACTCAGCAACACCCTGCCCCACCTGCCTCCCCTCACGGCAGCTAGGTGTGGTGTCCTACCCCATCGTCCACGACTGCTCCATCGTGCCTCTATTCCCCAGCATAGGAGCCTGCAGCCACGTCAGGTATCCTCGGACCAGGACCCGCTCAGCGACACCCTTCCCTTTGCCCCTTCACAATATTCCCTTTGATATAGTTCATAGTGATTTATGGACTTCACCTGTTTTGAGCAAGTCCAATTACAAGTATTATCTTCTTTTACTTGATGACTTCTCTCATTTTCTATGGGTGTTTCCTCTCAAACACAATTCTGAGGCGTTTGTTAAGTTAAAAAAGCTTAGCGTCTTTGTTTGCACTCATTTTGATCGATCAGTGCGCAGTTTTCAATGCGACCTTGGGGTGAATTTGGCAACAGTCCATTTCATGAGTATGCCGCTAACCATGGACTAGTTTTTCGTTTTTTGTGTCCTCAGACGTCGCCACAAAATGGAAAAGAAGAACGCATGATTCGTCGTCTCAACGATATTTCTCGGACTCTCTTATCTCATGCCTCTCTCCCTCTGTCCTTTTGGGTTAAGTCTCTTCATATGGCAGCCTACCTCCACAAAATCCTTCCCACCAAAGCTCTTAACAACGGTATTCTCGCTGTTCTCCTCTATCAGCGCATGCCCACATATAACCATCTTCGAACTTTTGGCTGTCTATGTTACCCCAATCACTCCGCTACCGCACTTACAAGCTCGCTCCCCGATCCACTCCGTGTGTATTTCTTGGGTATCCTCTTAACCATCGTGGCTATCGGTGCCTCGACATTGCGACTGGTCGTGTCTACACCTCTCGTCATGTCACGTTCGACGAGTCTGCATTTCCTTTTCGAGACTCTGGCCCTCTTTCCCCTCCCGTGTACCGGCCTCCTGACCCTGTTGACTCTTCCTCCTCTCAACTGGGTTCATCGGAGTCAAAATCCTTCTTAACCCGCACCTCCTCCCACCTTTAGCCCTCTCATTGTTTCTCCTTACCATTGCATTTTTCGCGGCGTCCCTCCACAGCCGCACCACCTTCATCTAGTGGCCCGACAACTATGCCTCCAGATTTCCTGTCTTCCTCGACTCCAGTTACGCACTCGGCCCCTACTCATGATCCGATCCCTCCATCCCACTCTCCTCAAATGACCACACGCTCCAAACACGGTATTACCAAATCGGTAAATCGTCTCACTCTTAATGCCCAACACCCTAAATCCGTATCTCCCTTAACTAGGTCTCATGTGCCTGCTTTTACGGAACCACACTGGAAGGCTCCCATGGATGATGAATTTCGCGCTATGGTTCGGAATCACACTTGGGATTTGGTTCCTCGGCCCGCAAGGGCAATATTCTTTCGGCTTTTTGGTTGTTTCGGCACAAGTTCGGACTTATGGTACTTTGCAGAGATACAATGCTCGAATGGTAGCCAATGGTCGTTCCCAAATGGTTGGGGTGGACTGTGAGGAGACTTTTAACTCGGTTGTCAAGCTGGCTACCATTCGTACTGTCTTGACCATAGCTATGGCACATTCTTGGCCTATCCGCCAACTTGATGTCAAGAACGCTTTCTTGCATAGGGATCTTGAGAAGACTGTCTACATGCATCAGACGCCAGTTTACCATGATTCTCGCCATCCTGATTATGTTTGTCGTCTTCAGAAAATGGCCTCAAACAGGCACCCAGTGCATGGTTTCAGCGTTTTTCTACGTTTCTTTCTGGTTCATTGGAATTTTCAGGATGCATAACAGACGACTATCTCTTTGTCTACCGTCGAGGATCTAACATTTTATATCTCCTTCTCTATGTGGACGATATCATCATTAGCGGCTCCTGCTTTCACACCATTCAGCAGCTAGTTGCGCAGATCTTTGACCTCTGCATCATTTTCTCGGTATTGCTGTCTCTCGGGACTCTTCTAGGTTGTCTTGTCCCAACGACAATATGCTATGGGCATTATTGATCGTGCTTCGATGGGGGCTTGCAAACACGCCACCACTCCCGTTGAGACGGGCACCAAGCTCACCGGGGGGTCTGGCCCACTTATTATCGATCCTACTGTATACAGAAGTTTGACAGGTGCACTTCAGTATCTCACGTTCACTCGCCATGAGTTATCCTATGCTGTGCAATAGATATGCCTCTTCATGCATGACCCTTGTGAATCCCATTTTCACGCACTGAAGCGCATCCTCTGGTATTTATGTGGCACTCTTGATTATGGGGTTCGGATCTCTGCATCGGCTCCCACTGTTATGACCGTCTACACTGGCGCTGACTGGGCTGGATGTCCTGGCACTCGGCGATCCACCTCTGGTTATTGTGATTTCTATGGTGACAACCTTCTCAGTTGGTCATCCAAACGCCAACACACGATATCTCGCGCTAGTGCAGAAGGCGAATATCGTGGTGTGGCTAATGCCGTCACTGAGTTGTGTTGGCTACGCAATCTCCTAATTGAGCTCCAGGTAAATCCTCCCTCAGCTTCTGTTGTATACTGTGACAACGTGAGTGTTGTGGATCTCTCTAATAACCCGGTTCAGCATCAGGGAAATAAACACATTGAGATTGACTTACATTTTGTTCGTGAGAAGGTTCGTTTGGGGCACCTACGTGTCTTACACATTCCTGCCGCCTACCAGTACGCCGATATTTTTACTAAGGGGTTGCCCCGCAATCTCTTTGTGGGTCTTCGTTCCATTTTGAGCGTCTATCCTACTGTTCCGACTGAGGGGGTGTAATAGAATAATAAGCTTTACTATGATTATAGCATTGTATAGAGACTAATGTGTAAATACTTGTTTGTGCAACCCTATTTGTATTGGAATACAATGGGCAGTCTGATTGAGGACTTTCACACCATCTCTCGATCTTACAACTAGAACATAAGTTTCTAGAGCTTTTGATACAACAAAACTTGTAGATGCCCTACACACTCTGAGAAATGAGATTGCGCCTCTTTCCATCAATGTGGGGCGAGTTCATGAACTTGCTACTTGCATCATCCTACCTTCTCTTGTGCTTGGGCATTGCAGTCATGATAATGATTGTGTGAACTCAAGATCTAGATTTCTTGAGAAACTGCAGAAGTTGTTTCTGGCAGAATTAACATTGGAACATTTATTCGATCAGGTTCTGGACATGCAACGATCTAATTTTGCTTTCCACAACACTTTGGACATTGATCTTTCTTTGTTGTCAGACCACGAGTGTGGAAGAGATCAAATTCCTTCTAGGACAGTGCAGGTTAGAAGTGCCTTTATTGTTATGTTGTTGTCAGCTTCTTGTTCTTTTTTCACGTTAAGTTCCTTGGCTACTTCATCTTGATTATAAAATTATGGGATGTGTTATTTCAAGTTTAGTTTATTGGATCACTGATGTTTTTTCTCTTCAAAATATGCTGAGCTCAGAACCCAAGTGGTTAACGTTTTCTTTTGTTTCAGATAGTTTTATTTAACTCCTTGCAAATTGCATCAACTGATGTTTGTCGTGTGTAAATATGCGGAGCCCAATTAAACCCAACTGGTTCTGTGCATAAACCTTTTTTTTCGGAGTTGTTTGCCTAACTACTATCTCCGTTTCTTCTGGATTGTCCTACTTTGACTTTTTAACTCGTAACTGTGCCACTTTCACTCGGTACTTTAGATAGTAAAACGATATATTTTTTTGGCAACTTTTACATGGTGTTGTAGAGTAAACTTTACTCTACAAGACCATGCAAAGATTATCAAATTCTTATATTGTTTTGCTAATCAAATCACCGAATCAAAGTGACTCAGTCAATAGTGACAAAAAGTGAAGTAGGCTGAAAAAAAAGAAACAGAAGTAGTACAAGCGTACAAGCAAAGGTTCTAGTGGTATAGTTCTATGCGAAATTGCTATTCATGGATTACTTTAGATCATTGGTTCAAGGTTTCCAGTCTGCGTCCGGGATAAAATAGAAGGAAATTCCTGTATCAGTTCTTAAAGTTGGGGATAAGATAATGTAAAGGAGTGTAGGCAAATGGATAAGAATTCAGATGTGGCATTACTCTTGATGAATATAATGGGTATTCGATCAATTGGGAGTTAGTTAGGAAGATGAGGTAGTCAATGATAATGGTGATCTGATTTGAAATATTCAGGAATAACATTCAGCCATAAGCAAGAATTATTAAAGATTTGAATGGTTAACAACGGGGGGCTGCTCTGTTCATTTTGCATTGCATACGGCAACCCGAAGATTATAATCGATCAGAATGAGGATTGAAGGCTGGACAGTTCAGTTTATACTTTGAACATATAGTAATCCAACTGAACTCATGGATTATTTTCCCATTGTCTGGTATTGCCGTACTGCACAGAGGTTGAAGACTCCATGAAACAAATATTATAATACTTCTGTGCATCCCATTCACCTGGATACAGTGACATTTCTTGGTATATGGGTAAAGGATACTATAATAGCTAAAACCCTTAAATCCATCAAATGGAAATGTTTGTTTGTTTGTTTGTTTGTTTGATTTTGTTTTTGTTTTTGTTTTTTTTTGTTTTGTTTTTGTTTTTTGTTTTTTTTTTTTTTTTTTGAGAGAGAGAGAGAAAGAAATCAAATGGAAATGTTGAGATGACGTAAACGGATAATTGCAGAACATAGTGGTTTGGCGGTATTGTCTACTAGTACTATGAGAGTGTATGTGATTCTTTCTATCTTGTCTCATGTATCTTGTCTTTCGCTTTGGCTTCAGCCACAATATTGTCATAACTGAAGAGAGTACCCTGTTTATGAATCAGTTCGCTTAGCAAATTAATCTATTATAGGATTAGCAGTGCTGACTACTGACTATTGACTTATTTAATAGCTAGAACTATTCATGAACTATGATCACCTTGTCTGACATTAATAGAATGACAACATGTCTCGTTTCCTTTGGAAAAAAGCAATTTATACCCTTAATGTATAAGACAAGTCTCGTTATGGTCTTTAATCCTTACATTCTCATTTTAATCCATATGCTATGCTTCTGTGAATAATTCATTATGTTATGTAGCACATGAAAATCATGCAAAACTCGTAGTTCATGACATGTGTTACGATCTAGCAAACCTACTATGCATTTTGAAAAGAATGCGATTTTATTTTTAGTAATGCAACAAAAGAAGCCGGTAATGTAATTATGTCCTGAAGCATTGACAAGACTATCCTTCCCATTATCTTAGCTTGTAACAAAGATCTATTCCACCCACAAATTGAGGAAACCTGACAAACCTATGATTCTTGTTTCAAAGGAAGTTGCACAAATAGGAACTGTGTACAAACTCAAAGGCAGAAACAACAATTCTTTTTTTTTTTTTTTTTTTTTTTTTTTTTTTTTTATTTTTTGAAGAAAAAGATAATAACTTCAATGACTTTGTTAGATTGGGTTTTGTTGAATGCTGAGTTGGGTACCAGGGTTATAATATTGGATGGTGATTCTGAACGATTTGGGTTAAGGGGGCAGTTGTGATGGGTTGGAACGGCGATTGATGGGTTTCGAAAGTTGTCGTGTAGGCAGTGTGATAGTGGAGATTATGTGCACATGGGAAGGGGTTACTTTCGTGAGTGCAACGTAAAGGAGGTGGAGGATGGCACGGTGGTTTGCTATGTTTCCCGGACAATCCATCAGGGTTGCTTTCTGAGTAATTTTCCACTCTCCAAGAAAAAACCCACCTTCAGTAAAGACACACTTTCTTATCATATATTACCAGAATGTCAGATCGCACCCCGTAAGGGGAGGGATCCTTTTTTTTTCTTAGCTTTTCAAGACAAAAAACTCAAAAACTCGACTATTATATTTAGATAAGAGTATTACTTATTGTAGAAACATTCAAACGTACAGTACATTTCATGAAATTAGGAAAAACATAAGATTGCTTCAGTATGAAAATCTCTCTCCGTCTCTCTCTCGTTTGAACATTAGGACTTTGTTACCACAACTTGATGTTGGCTTGTTCAATGGAGAAGCTACCTAGTCATTGTGAGAACTAGAAGGATTAGAAATTCTTAGTGACGCAATTTTCATGTCTATATCTTGACCTTTTCGTCAAGAATGCAATAAATAGAATGACTGTCCTCCATGTTGAGAAGTCCGACATCAGACATTCAAGAAGTAGAAATATAATTAATGAGTGTCCTGGGCTACCCCATGGATTTATACGCTCCACTGCTAGATCCTGTAGCTCCCTGTTACCATTCCATTATTCATAAACGATCACTTCAATCTCCATCAGTCTATTCTCTCTCTCAAGCTTCTTCAACTTCTCATTTCTTTTAAAGATCTTTTCTCTAATCAGACTTTCATGGTTGAACATCCTCCTGATTTGCAATCTCTTCAACTTATTCTTGAATTCTACTAACATGAATTGTGTCTCCAATTTGTTTGGCCACAAAGCTCAGGTTCCGAGTCATTAAGGCTATATACGACCACACAAGCTTCTTTCCCACAAAGAGTTCTCACCTCATTCATCTTCTGAAAGGAGCATTTTTTTCTTCTCCTGAAAGTTTTTTTGCTTGACTATTCATCAATTATGTACTAAGTCTTCTTTTTTGGTTTTTCTTGACTGGTCATCTGTTATGCAATCTTCGTTAGGTCTATATGCGACCGCACAAGCTTCTATCCCACACGTAGTTCTCACCGTATTCATCTTCTGAAACAAGTATTTCTTTCTTATCCCTAAAAGTTGTTTTCTTTGACTGGTCAACAGTTATTTACTCGATCTTTGTTTTGCTTGACATGGCTGAAATATAAAACAAGCGACCAATTCAAAAAGCGCAGCACAACTCGAATGTCAATAATTAATGTATCTTACATGTCACGGCAATAATTTCTCATTCTAGAAGGTTTTCTTCTAGGGCGGTTCAAGCTGTTTATAAACGAGTTCAAGTGTATAATTGGGCTCGATCTGTTGAACCCGTTTAACATTCATCTTTAGTTAGGCGGGTTAAAGGACATTATCTTAAGAGATCTAACTACGAAATAAACGTGTTAAATAAAATATGCCATATTGTATTTCCCAACCCATCTTTGACAAACTTTGTCCTTGTTTCTAAGCACGACTAATATGAAGAACAAATATTTCACAAAACTCATGTAAGTTACTACTGGACTGATGAATGCAGAATAACAAAGGTTTTGAGAATAATTGTGTTGTTGGAAGAGGATATACTTGATTAAAAAAACCTTAAGATGTATATTAATTAATTATATGATGAGAGTTCTCCAAAGAATAAAAGGAAGCCTACCTAATAGGATTACCCCGCCAACCAAATAGTCAAATAACAAAAATTAAATGTAGTAGAGCTCGAGAGGAAATATAGTCCTTGGAGGAAAGGAGACCAGCTTAATCTAATGGATTGTTAAAACAGTCTGTTTAGATTGAGTTTTATATTGCTCTTGGCAGCTCGGTAAACACAAAATGGTTTATTACAATGTTTCTGACGCAATGTTTCTGACCTGTTTTGATATTCGTAACTGCCATAAGCAAATAAAAACAACCAAGTCGGAGTGTTTTGACAATCCATTACTTATGAGCTTTACTACATTTGCTTTTCTGTATAATTGACTATTTTGTTGGTAGTGTCACCCTATCCGTACGCGTCCTCTTTCTCTTTGGAGAACTTCCCTCATATAAATATGTTGTATACATGTTATGGTTTCTTAATCGAGTTGATTTCTTCCAACTACCCTATTATTCTAAAGACTTGAGTAATTTTTTCATCCATCTCTTCAGTAGTAACTTACATGAGTTTTGTGAGATTATTATTCTTTATTGGTTGCGCGTAGAAACATGAAAAAGTTTGTTAGAGATGGGTTGGAAAATACAATATGGTATGTTTTGATCAATACACTGCTTCTGTAGTTAGATGTCCTCAAATAAGGTCTTTCAACCAGCCCAATTAAAGATAAATGTAAAGCGGGTTAAGATGGATAGAGCCAAATTATACTTGAAGTTGTTTATAAACAGGCTAAATCCGGCCGTTTGAGTTCTAGAAAAGACAAATCCTTCCGAAAAGAGACATTATTGACATGATATGTAACTATATTAAGTAATTATTGACATTTAAGCTATGCTTCAATTTATGAATTGGTTGCTTATTTTCTATTTTAGCCATGTCAAAAAGATAAATAAATAAACGATGATTAAGTACATAACCGATGACCAGTCAAGGAAAATAGATTGTTGGAGGAAGAAATTCTTGTTTCATTGAGGTGAGAACTTGTGTGGGATAGAAGCTTGTGCGGACGATTATAGAACTAACGAAGATTGAGTACATAACATATGACCAGTCAACAAAAAGGAAGATTCGGTGACCAGTCGAGGAAAATGACTTTTAGGAGAAGGAAGAAATGCTTGATTCCCAAGATGAGTGAGGCGAGAACTATATGTGGGATAGACCCTTGTGAGGTCGTTTATGCCCTCACAACTTGGGACTTGAGGTTTGGCCAAACAAATTAGAGGCACAGTGCATATTCGCAGACTTCAAGTAGAAGTCGAAGAGATTGCAAATCCAGAAGATGCTCAAATATGAAATTCTGATGAGGAAAACGATCTCCAAAACAAGTGAGAATTGAAGAAGCTTCAACAAGAGAGTCGGACAAATGGAGATGATGGGGAACACATACCAATGTTGGAATCGTAACACGCAGCAGGGTGTCGTAGTGGGGACCTGCGTGCTATTCAGGGCGTTCTCGATGAAAAGGTTGAAGTTATAGATATGAAAATTGCTTTACTGAGAATTTTTGTTCCTTCTAGATTCTTCGTCGCACTGGCAGCCTCTCGTTTGGTAACAAAGTCCTAATGTTGTCTTAGCTTGTTTTGTGCGGTATTGATTTGAGGGCGCAAGAGTAATTTTCATACTGGAGGAATTTTTTTGTTTTTCCTTACTTCATTAAACTCTATGTTTTTTTCGCCTAAAAAAAACTCTATGTTTTTATGTTTCTAGAATAAGTGTTACACTTATTTCTATTTCTGGTGTCAAGTTTCTTTTCCCTTTCTTTCGTTGTGTGTCTTTCTCCTTACTGGGTGCGATGTGACATTCTGGTAATATATGAGTACTGGTTTATTTTATTTGGTTTTGGGGGGGGGGAGAGTGGAGGGTGAATACTTTAACTTCCATGAAATCTAACCATGCTTATGATGTACGCCGCCGAACTTACCAAACAGGTTAACCTTTTGAATCATTGCAAGTCGTATGAACTTAATCATAGCATAATAGGAAAAACGCAACAAGAAGTGGAACGAATTCCGGGATGCCATTGACAGTTGTTAAGGTTTTATACGTTCCTATAGACTTGCTATGAGACTAATATGTAATCTGTAATAGTTATCATATAAATACCAGTAGGGTTAACCACGTTGGTTTGAGCGTACAATCATCTTTGTCATATGGTATCAGAGCGACTCATGAGATTATTTTGTGAAAATCAAAACTGTAAGTTCACAGGTTTTACAGGTTTGAAATAGCAGGCCTTGAACCAGTTTTCAAAGCCTTGAATCTGGTTTCACAGAGCTATTTTAAGGTCTTGAAACAGGAATCAAAGCCTTGAAACTGTCTGACCTATATGCATATTCTCAGGGGGAGTTTTTATGAACTCTTGTGATCTGATTCTATCTCTCTCACCCCTATGCTTGATCTATTATTATTGGGTGATGAAAGAAAAACTATTTTGATATATTTAACACCATTTAATCCATCTGTTCGACTCAGTTTTGCAGGGAAGTTTATTTCCTAGTTTGCAGGATTGGTTTCCTAATCTGGATTTTGAAGAAAGGAACCTTGGAGAGAATGTGATTCTGTGATCAATTAGACACTCAGAACAATATCTTAGAAGATTATGATCAACTATCCGTTGGAGAAGTCTGTTAAAGGAGTCAAAGTTGCTGCCTACAAAAAAGAAAGTTTGTTGCTGAAAATCTGGGAACATTTGAAGAGCTCTGAGATTTATAAATAGAGCTCACTTTGAAGCAAGAATACACAACACTCAACGGGCAAAAAGAGAGAGACACATTCCAGGATTGTCAAGCATCAAAGAAGCACATCATTCTTCACTGCAGTTCTACACTTCAGTGTTCTTCTGACTTGTACTCAATTTGTATATCATTCTTATACTACTTATTTCTCTCATTCTCAAGGATTGTTCAAAGTGAACAATACAGAATTCGTAGTTAATCAGTTAGCTTGAGCAAGTACTAGATACGTTAGAGAGAACCTCAAGCTGTAACAGAGTAAGGCATATCTCTGTGCTGGAGATCTCGGGCTTAGCTTTTGATTATTAAGAACTGTGTTGTAATCCTGCAGGGAGAAGATCCCTGAGGTAGAGACGTAGGTTCAAGTGGACTGAACTCTATAAATCTAGTGTCTCTTGCATTTATAGTTCATTTACATACTCAGTTTTTGCAGCATTCAAACTAGTCTGTTTTCAAGGGTTTGAAATTAATTTCAAGGCCTTGAAAAGACTTGTCTTTTTTCTTTCAAACTGTATTTCATTCCCAAGGCTTGAAACTATTTTCAAGGCCTTGAACTTCACTGATCTTTTTAGAAACTCCTCTCCTCTACAAGTTTTGCTAAAAGTTGGCATACTCTATTCAACCCCCCCCCCCTCTAGAGTATCTGTGCTGCGTTTCTACATGCATACTCCCCTTTCAAAAAACCTTGACCGTAGTTGGCGGTTGACCATTTCCAACTCGTCTCTCTTGCAGACAAGACGGACGCGGCTGACGACAAACTCGTCCTCTTCTGGAAGAGAATGCGAGGATCGAATCTGGATTTCAAGAAAGCTGAATCTCATCTATTAGTTTCGGTGGTTCAATTATATGAGGTATCCAATAGGGTGAGTATATGAATTTCTGCATCTAGTAAACTGACGGTCCCTAATATTGGAGTTACCTAGACGTCTGCGAAGAGGTAATGGTGGTGATTTAATGTGTTAACACTTGAATTTTCACTAGAATGGGCTTGTTTGGACTGAAAACTAACTTTTGATCCCCATCCGGGGCATACTACCAAAATGAGCTCGTTTTGAACCGAAAATTGAAGTATCGGTTTTTGGCTCTAAAAACCATATATGGATCTCGTATATCTGCTTCTTGAAGCTGATAATCAGATTATCGGTTTTAAAAAACCGATAGTGGTAATCTCGGTTCAATAGTTATCTTGACTATCTGTGATTTCCCTCGTTTCTCTCCCTTGCTGTCTCTTGGTATTTTTGCAGCCGTCGAAGGCGAAAAACGACGATCTCACTTGTACGCTTAAGTATGTCTCTTACGTGGGTGGTTTTTCTGGAATAAGTGATGACAATCTGGATGACTATCCTTATAAATGTTTATCCCATTTTCATTGTCTCATTGATGATATATGGGACAGTGTAATTTCAGAGAAGTAGTTTATTTTATTTTATTTTTATTTTTTTTATTTTTTTTTGTGTCGTTGGATAACTTACAGACTCTCATATTTGCATTAAAAGTTTTTTGTCGTTGGAGATGTTGTGGTAAGGCTACAACTTCTCCTTATTTGCCGCCTCCAGGATCTCTTCGTGCGAAGGCCCTTGTGTGAAGACACTCACGCTCTTCGTGTGGAGAGCTTCCTGCTTTGAGACCGCATAGTGTTCTGCGAACAATTTTGGCTTCTTGAAATGTGTCTTCGTGCGAAGACCCTATTGTATTCGTGCGAAGACCCCTGGTACCTTCCTTTGCGCTCCTTTGAGTCTCCTCAATCCTTCAAGGCACTTTACAAACAAATCTCCACCTTGACTTGAAGTCTCTCGTCTGCAACAAAGTCTTCTCCTCCTTGCGAACAAATCTTGTCTTTATGCCTCCCCATGTCTCCCATCACGGAGACTCACTGGACCTCGTAGGGTTCGACATTCCCCTACGCGCTCAATGGCTCATGATGTTGAGTAATTCTAGACAATTCTGATACTCTCTCACCGGCACTGGCTTTGTGAACATATCTGCAGGTTTAGCAGCTGTCCCCACCTTCATCACCTTGATCCCCCTTTCACTTCTTAGAAAATTATACCAGACATCAATATGCTTGGTCCTTTCATGATGAACCTGATCCTTATTCAAACAAATTGCACTCAATCTATCACAATAGACTATCACTTGATCTTGAAGTAAGCCTGGATCATTGACCATTCCTTAAAGTCAAATTGACTCCTTTGCTGCTTTCGTTAGATGCATATACCCTGCCTCTGTGGTAGACAAATTCACCGTCGGCTGTAGCGTAGCCTTCCAACTCAAAACAAATTAATGACAACCAGTGAGAAGATCTTGTTGTAGTCAACCCATTCTTCTTGACTGAACCCTCTTACAACTGACATTGCTTTATACTTGATTCCCTCTCCAAATGTAGTTCCTTCCTTTCTTCTGAAACCCACTTGCAACTGACTATCTTCCTTCCCTCGGACAATTTAACAAGCTCCCAAGTCGAGTTCTTGCTAAGAGACTCCATCTCTTCTCCCATTGCAGCAATCCATCGTGCCGAGTTATAACTAGATATACAGCGGCCTTGTAGGTGGATGGCTCATCGTCCACCTCGTCCGCTACATGAAATGCATAACCCACCATATTGTCATCTCTGTAGGCCTTATGAATCTCCTTGATCTTCCTGAAGTAATACTTTGATGATCCGGTTCCTCTTGTAGTGACGCATCTCCATCATATTATTCTGCTTCTTTCTCTTCGGTTTCCAGCGGTGGTGTAGAAATTTCGGATTCCTTAGGATTAGTATGATATGAATTTCTTTCCACCTTCTTCTCTACATCCCCAACCTCTATCTCCATGGAATTATTCAACATTTAACTGTCACTTTTGCTAAGTATAATCTTGTTGTCTGTCCAAATCTTGTATCCCTTCACACATGCTCCAAAGCCCATGAATACTCCCTTCTTTGCTCTTGGTTCTAGTTTGTCATTATCAACGTGATAATAGGCAATGCAACCAAAGACTATCAAATCGGAGTAATCTAAAGCTCTCTCGGACCAAACTTCAATAGGAATCTTGCATCATATACCTGTGTGTGGCTTCCGATTTACGAGATAGCATGCCATGGAAACTGCTTCTCCCTAGAAACCCCTAGAAAGACTTGCATTCGAAAGCATACACCTTACTTCGCTAAAAGTGTATGATTCATTCTTTCGGCTATATCATGCTGCAGTGGTGTCTGCCGAACGGTGTGATAGAGAGCAATTCCCTGATCCTTGTACATTCCATTAAAATCTGATAACAAAACTCTAAGACGTTGTCCGTGCGCAGCCTCTTCACCTTCTTTCCCACCTGATTCTCTACCAAGGTCTACCACTCCTTAAATATTGCGAAGCCTTCACTCTTGTGCTTCATCATGAATATCCAAGTCATCCTTGAGTAGTCGTCTATGATGCTCAGAAAATACATGTACCCGCCAGTCGCCTCAACTCGAGATGGACCCCAACAATCCCAATAGATGTAATCAAGAGTACCTTTCTTTCTATGAACCGCCTTAGGGAACTTGCTACGCTGCAGCTTCCCGTACACGTAGTGCTCACAAAACCCTAGGCTCTTAGGCGCATTCCCATTGAGATAGCCTTTTCTGTGAAGTTCATGCGGTCCACGTTCACTCATATGATCGAACCTCATAAGCCATAGCTTGGTTTGATCAGCTTAATCTCGGCTGAGACAACTCCGACATACTCTGTGATAGACGAAACCTTTAGTACATACAAAGTCCCATCCTTGACTCCCTTGAGTAGCACATCTGAACCCTTGTAGACCCATAAATCTCCACCTTCACCCTTGAAGGTAAATCCCTTGCTGTCGAGTAGACTCAAAGAAATCAGATTTTTTGTTACAAGGGGTACGTGTCTAACCTCCTTCAATGTGCATATCCTCCCGTCGCACGTTTTAATCTAACTGAACTTTTTCCTATGCAAACAACTCCGTTTACCGTATGACCGGATACTCCATCTGCATGGTTGTAGCTTGAAAATAGTTCTCTTTTAGAAAAGATGTGATAGGAAGCCTGCGAGACAAGAAACCATGCATCGGGTTGATGCGCGACGTGATCCGCCAGTAGAATGAAATCATATTCAGACAAATTCTCCTTCTCTACCATGGCTTCAGAGCCACTTTGTCCTTGTTGAACTTGTTCCGGGCAATCTCTCTTTAAGTGCCCCTTTTCCTTGCACCAAGAACATACATCCTTGGGTAACTAAGAACCAGAATACTGCTTTTTCTTGTTTTTCTTACCCTTCTTGCTTCCCCCCGTCGCCATCAATCCGGAAGCATGGTCATCTATACCTGTGTCTGCACCCTTATGGCGCAGTTCCCTAACATGGAGCGCGGATCTGACCTCTTCAAGGGTTAAGTCATACTTATTCACAATAAAAGGCTGCACAAAATTTTGTTATGATGGAGGTAACGAGATCAACAACAAGAGTACGCCATCCTAATCATCCACTTTCTCGCCAATATAACACAAGTTTAAAAGAATTGTATTCAATTGATCATGATGGTCCTTGAGAGTCATACCTTCGAGCATCCGCAGAGTAAAGAGCCTTTTCTTTAGCATGAACTTGCTAGTGAGACTCTTCTTCATGTAGAGGCTCTCCATCTTGATCCATATATTTTTTGCTTGCTTCTGATATGCGACCTCAATGATCACGTCATCCGATAAGCACAGCATGATGATTGAATGTGCCTTCTCCTCCATCGTCTTGAAATCTGATGTTGTTGTATCCATGCCCCCTTGTCTGTGGTCAAGGGTGCCCATAGGCCTTGTGATTGGTGCAAAGCCTCCATGTTTATCTTTCACAGACTGAAGCTGTTCCCTCTTGTGAACCTGTCGCGCTTCACCATCGCTGCGGACATCATTCTTGGTGGAGTGATCTCGACCTAAGCTCTGATACCAATTTTTAAAGAAACTTACAATCGCTCACACCTCACGAACGATAAGTAAGCGATGCAATCACACAAAATTACATGGTTCGCTAGCACAAAATATGCTAACTATGTCCACGGGCAAGAAAGTTTTTATTCAATTGAGGAGAACATTTCACAATGCTTACATAATTTTATCAGACCCCAAAGAATCAATTTATACCCCCCAAAACCTCCCCGATGCCCTAAGGAATTATTTTCTTTCTTATCTGCCGCCTCCAGGATCTTCTCGTGCGAAGACATTCGTGCTCTTCGTGCGAAGAGCTTCCATCTTTGAGACTGCAGGGTGTTATGCAAACACTTTTGGCTTCCTGAGAGGTGTCTTTGTGCGAAGACCCCTGGGACCTTCCTTTGTGCTCCTTTGAGTCTCCTCAAGCCTTCAAGGAACTTTCCCAACATAAGGTTTGGCAAAAAACAGATTAGAGGCACAACGTATGTTATCAGACATCAAGAAGAAGTCGGAGAGTCTGCAAATCAAGAGTATGTCCAGCCACGAATGTGTGATGAGGGAAAAGATCTCCAATAAATGTGAGAAGTTGAAGAATCTTGAAAGACAAAGTCGACCAGTGGAAATTCTAGTCATTGCGTACCAATGATGGAGTGGAACTAGGAAGATGCAAGATGTAGAAACAGTGAGGACATGCTATTTAGGGGTTCTTGATGAAAATGTCACATATACAGATATGAAAATTGCTTCACCAAGAATTTATGATCCTTCTAGTTCTTATCTACAGCACAAGGGCAGCCTCCTATTGTGGTAACAAAATCTCAATTTCATCTAGTGACTTATTCATGGGAGAGAGCTAGATGAATATTCATAAACGGCCCATTTTCTATTTTTTCCTTATTTGGCAAACTCAGTATTTTGTCTTCTACCACTGATAGTCTTATCTGAATTTCTATCGGCTTGGCATGCTGGAAACAGAAAGAGAATGTGTGGTTCAATTGAAACCTAAGATTCCAAGTACATAAAAGTTTGGTGAATCAATTAAAATAAAAAATCAGACAACTCAAACCAAAAAATCCATAGCACTACATAACATAACGTGAGAATACAGCCTCTACAAGTATCCACAAACAATAAGACTGGGCTGTGACAACACAGCAAGCCCAATCCATTGCAAAGGACTAAAGTGAAACCCAATACAAACTTGGAGCACTCTCTCGCACACGGCAGAAGTTTGAGGACCAAAATTGTAAATATCAACGTTTCTCTCATCAATGCCGTAGATTCTCCTTGACTTATCAAATGGTCACAATCGTGATAAATCTGTATAAATGTCCCTCTGATTTGCGATGCAATACAATGAACACAATATTGTTCATCTCATTCTCTCTCCCTTTACTGCTCTTTTCTCTCTGAATTGGGATGAACCCTAGTTCTTAACTCTCACCATTTTACATGGTATCAGAGCCGCTGCTACACAGCTCCAATGTCGATTGCGTGGGCTTCCTCTGAAACTTCTTCCGCTCTTGTCACTGTCACTGGATCTGGTGGCGCAAATCCCTTGAATCTGCTCTCGAACCACTACAACAAATTCGGCCTCCGTTGACAAAAAAAATTGTCGCTAGAAAGGCCAAATATGTCGGTAGAAATTCTACCGACAAATAATTTTTTGACGGAAAATGGTCACTACAAGTCGGTCGTTAGTATTAAGGCCGACAAATCTCAATTACATCGGCAGAAAGAAAAAAACGTCAAATTTTTTTTTCGTCAGTTTAAATCTAACAACAAACATTTTCTGTCGGCAGTACAACTACCGACAAATAAATTTAGTAGTTTATGTAGATAAGTGACAAAAATATTTGTCACCAGTAGAGATGATTACATCTTCATGGCGACACACATGTTTGTCGATAGTATCACGACTAAATAAAAAATAATAATGGATTTTTTACATATATGCAGACATGCACCCAAAATTCAAACACTACCCTGAAACATATATGCACAACTGTGCTCAAATCCAAGATCAACCCTCCAAAAGTGGGACTTTTTACATCACAAAAAAAATTATACTGCATAATAACTATTTTGCATCCTTAGCCGAGTTAACAACCGTCCAGCAATTCACTCTAATTAAAGAGTCGCATAAATTAAAGCAATATTAAGTTAACAAAACAAGTAGCTTGCGTTTCAAAGTTCAAAAACTATTACATCTAGAGGAATCAAGTGCCCAGAAACCAGCTACTAATCAAGTGTCCAGAATCACCGGCGAGTACTTATTTGGGTCCTTCGAAGCCCTGAACCTATACCAGCGACGCTAAAGCCTGCAAACAATGAAAAAAAAGAATCATAAGATAGTGGTAGAAATCATTTAGATCAGAGACATAAATACTCGGAAAAATACTAAAAAATGGGTTTTCTAAACTTTACATATGCATTGAAATTAAAATGATTCAATTTGCAAGAAGTAAGCTTACTTTCTGTGGATTGCTAGAACTTACAAAATTGCATTAGACTTGACTATTTAATTCAGGTTCAAAGACTAAAGGAAAACATGTATCCCGCAAAATTAGAAAAAAACCCAAATCTCAACAGTCAGTAAAACCCAATTCAAGACAACCTTGAGAGCCCTAGATTTTCTTGGATGAGGGGGTTAAATGATTCGGAGTACCTGCACATAATCCATCACTCAGACAGTTCATGACCTTAGCTACTGCCAATTTTCTCTACAGTACCAATTCACAGAAATTGAAATCGAAACCTAAAATTGAAAACTATGAAATTAGGTTAGTTATTCATCAACAATGAAATACAAATCACTTCCTAAACAATTTTACAAACCTGGACTTGAAGTATGAATGATTTTGTAGGCCGCCAATTAGAAACTTGATGATGGAGTAGACTCGTAGAGACTGATTTACTGAATTGCCAGACAGGAAAGCCCCAAATCGAATTCTCTATGGGAACATGCCATTCTCCGAGGCTCTGCAAAACCCACCCTAAATCCAACCAGGGGAACATAAATTCAATGGAACATCTGGTAAACATAAACACTACAATTGAAACAGGTCAACAAAGAAATGGAAGGAGCTCCATCATCATCTTCCTGTCGTCCTCCTCATCATCGTCCTTGTCATAACCTCCTCGAAGAAGCACCTCTCCAAGCGATCTCAGCGAAATCCTAGAAACCGCCTCCCCTCGAACTCTCTCGCTTTCTTCTCTCTTTCATTCTAATTCTTTCTGTGTCCCTTTCTCTCTCTCCCCGCCAGAATAGTCCAATTCTCCATCATCATAAATTCACTCCAATTACCACAAGAACACCACAAGACCAACGACAATAGCAGCAACAACATCATAACAAATTAAACAACAAAACTAACAAATTTGATCAGCATTTCAACTGCAGATTTGATAAAAATAAATATGATTTTGCCACAACACAACCCCAACCACAAAGAACAAAACAGATCTAAAAACCAGAACAAGTAACTGATCTAAAGTTAACGATGTGAGATATGTGGGAAAAGAATAACAAAAAAAAGAACATGAGAAAGCAGAAGCATGTCCGAAGAGAAGAACAGAGGAAGTTCCTTCAACCCTCCGAATGATATCCAGAGGATCCCCGAAGGACAGAGAGAGAGCCGACGATGCCGCTGGGAGTTCTCTCATGCCCCTGGCCGGCTAGCCGGAGCTGTTCCCGGCGCAATGTCGCCCGGACCAGGAGGTCCCAATTCTCGGATGGCCTGACCATCGAGGGAGGGGAGAATCAGACGGATTGCACAAAACGAGAGCTCTGAAAGTTGGCTCCTCCGGTTGGGGGTCCAGATCTGGAGATGAAGAGGGTTTGAATCGGAAGAGGTTGTTCTTTGGTATTCCGACTACTAGTGGGGAGATATAATAGAATTAGTACGATGGCATCGAGAGTGGACCTGTGGGAAAAAGTTGACGACAGAAAAGGTTGACGTGAGGGAGATTGAGATGAAGACGTCGTCGCTCCGGTGGATCTCCACCTCCTCGACGGCCGCCGTCGCAGCCCACAGCCATTAGAGACCTGCACCGTCACGGCGTCGAAATCACCGCCACCGCTGAACGCCACCACCAAAATCACCGCCAGCGACGATCGATCTTCCAGATCTGTAAAGAGACTACATCAACAAACTTTTGCTGCGGTGGTGCTAGCTGCTAAATGTGACAGGTAGGATGTAGAGAGAGAGGAAGAGATGAAATGAGAGAAAGAAATAACGTTGGAATGAACGGCTGTGAAAGAGGGTATTGAGTTTTGGGTGGGTTGTTATGGAAAAAAGTGGGGTATTATTTCAGGGATAGTAATTTTTTATTCCCTCCTTACAATTTGGGAGAGCGGGAAATACTAATTTTTTACCCTCTAATTTTTTTTGCAGGAGTTGACAATTGGGTTTGTCACAATATAATTAGTTGTCAAACTTAAATAAATAGTCACAATCTTTGACTAAATTGTTGGGTAGAATAAAAGAAAAACCAAAATGTCGACAAAAAAAATCATATGCATCGAGAAAAACAAATATTGTCGACTAATCACACAACTAGCTACATAAAACCGTCTGTCGACAAAAAAACTGTCAACAAAGGTCATATTTGTTGTAGTGAACATTCATAATATGATCACCTTCAAGTTGGATGGAACCAACTACGTAATCTGGAAGTACCAGATCTCCTCTCTGCTTCGAACCCAATCTGTCTTTGGGTATCTCGATGGATCAATTGTGTGTCCGGCTGAGTTTGTGACTAAATCTGACGGGTCAGTTTCAACCACTGTAAATCCCGCATTCAAGTCTTGGCAAATCCAATATCAGGAACTGATGACAGTTCTCAATGCAACACTAAGCCAAGAGGCATTATCCATGGTAATTGGACAAACTTCCTCTCGATCTATCTGGCCAGCGCTAGAGCGAAGGTACGCCTCACTCTCTCGGTCAAATGTATTGCAATTAAAGAATGAATTGCAGAATTCCAAAAAGAAATCAGACACTGTCGATGCCTATATGCAGAAGTTGAAAAATGTTAGGGACAATTTACTTGTTGCTAAAGTGAACATTGATGATGAGGATATGATCATCTATGCCCTAAATGGGCTACCATCTGAGTATAACTCTATGCGTACTACTCTTTCTGTTTGTACTAATCCTATTACATTTGAAGATCTTCATGTGTTGTTGAAGTCCAATGAACTGATGCTAGAGTCACAATTAAACACCATTGTTAATTCAATTGAAAATGATGCTGCTTTTAACACTCGGACAACTACTGGAAATGGACTATCTGGTAAGGTAGAGACCGTGGTTATGGACACAACAATAATGGTAATAATAATGGTCAAGGTCGTGCTTATAACCGTGGAGGATATCAGGGTAGATCAGGTAAAAACTACTATGGTTATGATAATCGTGGAAGGTCTAATTATGCCTGTGGATGGCGTGCTGACTCTTATCGAGGAAGGCACAATGGGTTCGGTTACCCTCATCACAACAACAACAACACGGTTACTTGTCAAATCTGTGGTCAAGGCTACCACACAGCCCTTGACTGCATTCATAGGATGGATGACGCTTATCAAGGAAAAATACCCACTGATAAGCTCACCGCCATGACTGCCTCAACACAAAACAACAATTCATTATATTCCAATTATTGGCTGTCCGACACCGGTGCTACAAATCATATGACCAACGACTTTGGAAACATGACTTTATCTGATCCTTATACTGGCACTGATAAAGTTGTTGTAGGCAACAGGTAAACTCTTCCCATTCATCACTCCTGTACGACTGTTTTGTCTACATCTTCTTACAAGTTTCAGTTAGTACAAATTTATTATCAGTACAAATTCCCATGTCCCTAAGCTTAGTACAAATTTATTATCAGTACACAAACTTTGCACTAATCATAACTGCCATTATATTTTTGACTCGACTTCTTTTTCTATTAAGGATATAACCACGAGCAAAATACTCTACCAAGGCCAGAGTAAAAATGGGCCATACCCCATTGATTCCTTTTTTTTAGAATGCTCCTCAAGCTTTTTTAGGCAATAAAGTCTCTGCAGACACTTGGCATGCCCGATTAGGTACCCTTCTACTTCTGTCATGCATAAAATAATTCCCAATTCGAGAAATTTGAATAATAATATTTGTCATTCTTGTTTACTTGGAAAAATGCATCGCTTACCTTATAGTCACTCTCACACTCACACTAATACACCATTACACCTCTTACATGGCGCGTTTAGGGTCCCTCTAGTACTTTGTCGCATCATGACTATCTCTATTATGTACTTTTCATATAAGACTACTACAAATATACATGGATCTTTCCTTTGCATAATAAATCTTTTGTAACCTCTGTTTTTCCGAACTTTAAATTACAAATTAAAAAACTCCTACAACATCAAATTCGTATTTTACGAAGTGATGGAGGGGGAGAGTATACCTCTTTTATTTTGCAGCAATTATTATCTGAAAGTGGTATCACTCACCAAAAAAATTGTCCTCACACCCCTCAGCAAAATGGGGTTGCCGAGAGGAAACATCGTCATATTATGGAGACAGCTGTTACTTTACTTCAAATGCCTCCGTACCTAAGAAATGTTGGTATCACGCCATTAAAATTGCAGTTTATTTGATAAATCGTATTCCAAGAAAAAACACAGCAAATAAATTACCATTTGAACTTCTTTTTAAAACTGCCCCAGATTATTCACGCTTAAGATTTTTTGGTTGCTCTTGTTTCCCTTACCTTCTCCATTATTCTCAATCTAAACTAGATGCTAAGAATAAATTGTGTGTATTTCTTGGATATGCAAATCATTACAAGGGATACTTGTGTCTCGACAAAGTCAAAAGTGGAATTTATATTCGCCGTGATGTAGTATTTAATGAAAATACTTTTCCCTTTGATACATCTACTACTGATGACTCGCCTACTCATGTTTCAGGTCAGATTACAACACCCCCCAAAAGTGGGGGCCCGCACCATCAGGGATGAGCTGGGAGTACACGACACATGAGGTACCGGTAGCTGCCGAAGCATTGAAGCCTACCGGTTCTCCTGAACCAGTCCCGATAGACCCAACAGACACTACACCCGCAACGGTTCCCGAAGCCGGTCTAGGCAAGGCATCTTCACCAATCACCGCAGTCCCTTCACTGTCCCAAACAGCATATGAGATGGCACCTCCTCCTAGCCACCCCACGCTAACTCGCAGTAAATCCGGCATGAGTAAACAGAAAGCTGGTTTTTCTGTCACTACTTGACGCCGAATTTAATCGAGGAGTTTTATGGGAGAAGCAAGAAGCAACGAAGATGGAAGGAAATCATGAAAGAACCTCCATAGGATTCATAGAAAACACAACGTTTTCTGAAATAAACTCAATATTTGATTAATTAATGAAATAAGTCCACAAGCCGGACTTAATAGCCAAAGACCTAAATTCACCAAAAATAACAAAATCTCAATAATTATTCTGAATTAAAGTCATATTAAATAAAAGCACGCTAAAAAAAGAATGAACCAAAACGGGTTGAAATTGACCTCCTAATTATTGATATGATTATTACTAAAAATAGCAAATTTGAAGATTTTGTGCCCTAAACAGCCGAATTTGGCCAAATCAGCATGGTGCTCGTGACTGAGTCACGAGTTATCTTTAGAACGTCGTTTTTGGTCAGATTCATATATGGTTCGACCCCTCTCACCAATCCTTCAACTCTGCCCCTGATTCTTCGTATGGGCCGAAACAGCTTTTTTGAAACTGGCAAAAAATTTCTTGCATCAATCACCCCCTCTTCAAAAGAACTCGTCCTCGTGTTCAATCTAGGCGCACAAATGAAAGTCTCCATCAAGAATGGATCGCTATAGAAAGATGACAACTTGAAAGGACAATTGACATACTTCTCTAATTCAACTTTAACCTTTTCAACTTCAAATTCTTCATCATCTCCATAATCATCGTAAACAGGAGGGATTGTCCAATCCACCTTAGTTTCACATGATTTGTAAATACATTTATAAAAGATCGCATCACCAAAAACGTGCTCAATCTGCAACATAACCGAAAAAGCTAGCTTGTCGACCATGAAACTTGGTCCTCCATAACGCTCGCGATTGAATGGAATCTCGAACGCGGGCCCAAGTCATGATCCAAGGCTTTACCTTCCGACACCATCATCATAACCCCTTGGAGGTTAATTTTCCGTTGGGGGGCTTCCTCAGCCAGAACCTGCCCGCAGCCGCCAGGTCGTCCACACACCATGGTTATGACAATCTTCTTCCTACGTCGAATTGAGCTCTGATACCAACTGACGCCGAATTTAATCGAGGCGTTTTTATGGGAGCTGCAAGAAGCAACGAAAATGGAAGGGAAATCATGAAAGACCTCCAAAGGGTTCATAGAAAACACAACGTTTTTTTGAAATAAACTCAATATTTGATTAACTAATGAAATAAGTCCACAAGCCAGACTTAATAGCGAAAAAAATAAATTTACCAAAAATAACAAAATCCCAATAATTATTCTGAATTAAAGTCCTACTAAATAAAAGCGCGCTGGAAAAATAATGAACCACAACGTGTTGAAATTGACCTCCTAATTATTGAAAGTATTATTACTAAAAATAGCAAATTTGAAGATTTTGTGCCCTAAACAGCCGAATTTGGCCAAATCAGCATGGTGCTCGTGACTACATATAAGGTTCAATCCCGCTCATAAATCCTTCAATTCTTCCCCTGATTGTGCGTATAGACCGAAACAGCTTTTTTGAAACTGGAAAAATTCTTCCTGCATCACTACTACTACTTCTACTGACCCTACATCTTTTACCGAGGCTAGTAAACACTCGTTGTGGCGTCAAGAAATGACTGACGAGTATACCAGCCTCATAAAGCAAAATACATGGACTCTTGTGCCGCCCCCCAAAACGCAAACATAATTGGGTGTAAATCGGTTTTTCGCACTAAGTTCAACCCAAATGGGACTGTTTCTCGATACAAGGCACGTCTAGTGGCCAAAGGTTTTCATCAAAATGCAGGAATCGATTATGACAAAACCTTTAGTCCCGCTGTTAAACACTCTACAGTTTGCACTATCCTTTCACTTGCAGCCAATTTTAATTGGCCACTACAACAACTTGACGTTAAAAATCGCCTTCCTACACGATACCCTCAAATAAACAGTCTTTATGGCCCAATATCAAGGGTTCAAAAACCCTAAATTTCCCAACTACGTTTGCCGTTTGCACAAGTCCATATATGACTCAAACAAGCTCCTCGAGCTTGGTTCGAACGGTTCACCAATTATTTATTTTCACATGGTTTTTCTGCATTCTATGCTGATTCGTCATTATTTATTCGTCACAATGGCAACAAATGCACCATTTTATTGCTTTATGTAGATGATGATATCATTTTACCTGGTAGTGATAATGTCTATATACCACAACTTGTTCCCAAATTACACTCTGAATTTTCTATGAAAAATATAGGCTCTCCTACTTACTTCTTGGGTCTTGAAATAAACCGCAACAATGCCGGCATATTTATCAATCAGCCTAAGTATGTTTCTGACATATTATCTTGCTTTGACATGACCAATTGCAAGCTCCTACTCCACTAGCTGCATGTACAAAGTTTCATATTTTAGATGGCAAAAAGCTCACTGATCCTTCTCCCTATCGCCAACTTCTAGGAGCCCTACAATATATAACATTCAGTAGGCCAGATATTTCCTTTGCTGTACATCACCTCTTTCAATTTATGCACACACCCACTGATACACACCTCATTGCGTCTAAATGCATATTACGCTACCTCGAAGGTACCAAACATCAAGGCCTTCTTTACCAAAAAGGCCATATGCCCATCAATGCCTATTCAGATGCCAACTGGGCAAGAAACCTAACCAACTGCCGTAGCACATCCGGTTTCATTGTCTTTCTTGGACCCAATCCCATCCATTGGGGCGCCAAAAGGCAACCCACCGTAGCCCGATCCTCCACGGAGGCTGAATATAGGGCTCTTGCCTCTACTGCGGCCGAGCTAGCTTGGCTCAAAAACGTTTTCTTTGATCTCCGGATCCCTATCACTGAAAAACCCATCCTTTGGTGTGATAACCTGTCCACTATAGCCATGAACGCCGACCTAATAATGCATGCTCACACTAAAAACATCAAAATCGATTACCACTACATTCGAGAAAAGTGCTCTCTCGTGACATACGCGTTCTTTTTATTAATAGTGGAGATCAACTTGCAGACATCTTCACCAAATGACTATCCACTCATCATTTCAACAGTCTCAAGGACAAACTGATGGTTCTCCAGCCACCATCGCTTCGAGGGGGAGTGTGAGAATACAGCGTCTACAAGTATCCACAAACAACAAGACTGGGCTGTGACAACACAGTAAGCCCAATCCATTGCAAAAGACCAAAGTTAAACCCAATACAAACTTGGAGCACTTTCTGGAACATTGTAGAAGTTTGAGGACCAGAATTGTAAATATCACTGTTTCTCTCATCAATGCTGTAGATTTCTCATTGACTTATCAAATAGTCACAATCGTGACACTTCTGTATAAATGTCCCTATGATTTGCGATGCAATACAATGAACACAATATTGTTCATCTCAATCTCTCTCCCTTTACTGCTCTGTTCTCTCTGAATTGGGATGAACCCTAATTCCTAACTCTCACCATTTTACACATAACATATTTGGATGTAACTTTCCGAAAAAAAACATATTTGGATGAAAGTTTACTACCTGCAACATTTTTTCTATGAAACTACCAGCAACTTAAAATAGATGAAAATATATATGAATGTTTCCTGGGAAATTATGGGTCTGTAAGGGCCTGTTTGGTAGCAGCTAAAAGTCAGAAAATTTGGCTAAAAATCGTGTGGATGAAAAATTCAGCTGAGCTTAAAATCAAAATATGTTTGGTACGAGATGAAATTATACATTATAAATTTGATTCCATTTGAAAACAATCAAAGAGAACTACAGTAAACTACTTTAATACATCCCTTTATCCATGAACCGTGATCATACTAATTTAAAAACACTTTAAACTTATTTTTTTCAGAGTTTTCCAGCTAATAGATGTTCAATTTTAGAGATTAGACAATAGCCTTGAGATTTTTTAGTCTGCATATTTTCAAATCAAATTTTTATATCGTAACAAACGAGTTGTCTAAACAGACGTATTTTTAATTCGAATTGTATTAAAATCCATGATGATGCACTAATAGGTCGGAATTTCAGGTTATCTTGAGGTTTGATAATTTACAAAAAAATTGATGAGCCTCTATCATTTATTTTCAAGCTTGTCCTCACTGACAAGGGAATGTAAAATAGAAGTTACAACAACATCCACCTCAAGGAAGACAAACAGAAGAAACAAGGCAACACGGTGAGCAAAGATGTGATAGAAGTAGGTGGCCATGCTCTGAAAGAAAACATAACAAAATGCAAGGTTGCTACACTAGACTCAGGATTTGTTCAAGTCCCCGAAATCCAAAGGCTAGAGTAGCAACCTTGCATTTTGATAGAATTTGTTAAAAAATATAAAAATAAGGAAACTTATAAAAAATAAAAAAAAAAATGAAATTTGGAGTTGGACACATAAGAGTTAATGCAAAAACTGAAAAGAGCTTAATGATAGAATTTCCAGATAGTTGGAAGAACCACGCTTAGGACAAATTCCGCTGAATTAATTCCATGCACAGTTGTGCTAATGTCCTCAAAATTGTGTTTTAATTACTTATTAAGGTATATATGCACTCCCTCTAGTGTGTTAGTTGGAAGGGGTTCCCCAGTGCTCATTCTATCAAAGAGTCGCAGTGCCTAGTCTGCAAATCTCAGATAATGTCTTGTAAGCTTTTGCGCCAATGCTCTCCATGAAAACCAAAGTAATAACCAACTTTAATTCCTTAAAAGTTGATATTAATAAGGCCTTTGATTGAATTGAACTTCTCAGCCTGTGATGGAGAGAATAGAATTCTGACTTTTGGACTGATCTTCTGATGCGGTATATAACTACGGTAATATATCATGTTAGAAAATCGTACAGTTGTGGGATTGATCATACATGAGAGAGTTGTTATATAGGCGTTATGAATCTAAGCACAAAAAAATTAAAAATTAACATATATAGGCAAGCAGCAGACGTAGTGTCATGAATCTATGAACGTTTAGTATAAATATGTCATAAGGTTTGATTTTTGTTATGAGTGCCTTGAATCAAAGAAATCAAGAATCGATGAAGAAGGACGAGGAAGACAAATTTGCAGTATCCGGGAAGTTCCAGAATCATCTGCTATTTCAGAAACCCTATGGGTTGTTTTGTAAATCTCACAAACTATTGTACCGTTGTGTAACGGCACTATCTAGAAGCACACAGCTGTCTTAACTCTTGGTTTATTCCTTACTATGGTTAAGTTAGGTTAATGAGACCTGGTATAAATTCATTTTATTCTCTAGGGTTATTCTATCGACAGATTCATTCTCTTCTCTTCATGTATCAGCCTTCAATGGCTCAATCGATTCAGTTATCAATAAAAAACCTATCGTTTCTTTGATTCTCTTTATATGGTATCAAAGCCTTTGTGCCTGATATTTTGCTCTTTTGGATTATGACTCTCTCCACCGCCACCACACCGACTCCTTTGTTTCTCCTCACAAATATACACAACCTCTTACCATTTAAGCTTGATAATCACAACTATTTTCTTTGGCGACATCAAATCACTGCGATCTTTCGCACACGGTCTCTCTTTGGTCATCTCGACGGCTCCATCCCGATTTCGTCGGAGTTTCTGCCAAATCCATTCGGATTTGGCCAATCCGTGGTGAATCCTGTGTTTACTGTTTGGAGTAATCACGATCAGACTCTTCTCAACGTCCTAAACACCACTCTCACACCGGAAGCCCTCTCTCATGTCATCGGTGAAACAACTTCTCAGGATGCATGGTCTATTCTCGAGCGACGGTATGCTTCTTTAACTCGCTCTAACATCTTGGATCTGAAAGCTGAACTTCAAACCATCAAGAAAAGGTCAGACTCTATTGATACGTATATGCAACGTTTAAAAACGATTAGAGACAAATTGTATGCTGCTCTTATTAAAATTGATGATGAAGACATGCTCGTATATACTCTAAATGGTCTTCCTATTGAATATAACTCTTTTCGTTCGTCTTTACGAACCAAATCTGAAGCTATTTCTCTATAAGAATTGCATGTCCTGTTAAAAGGTGAAGAACGCATGATTGAGTCCCAAAATGAATTAAATACGTCTACTGTCTTTGTTGCTGTGTCTGCTGGTTCTGGATCTGATATTTCTGCTTCCTATTCTCAACATGGCTATGTGAATCAGAGAGGTCGTGGTCGTGGTAGGTGTGGTAAAAATGATTTTTAAAATAGAAACCAAGGTCGACATTATTTTAATCAAAACCGCGGAGGAGGTCGTTCTTACTTTAACTCTCGTGGTAGTGGCCGTTTTTCAAATGGTCGCGGTTACACACCCCCTATTACTTGTCAAATTTGTGGAAATGATTATCCTGATTCTGTTGATTGTTGGCACCGCATGGATCATGCGTATCAGGGAGGGAAACCCTCTGAGCAGTTAACTGCTCTAACTGCCGCAACACAATAACCATTTTCTGGGGCTGGGTCTGTTTTTGGGTATTCTTCTGGTCACAACTCTGGTTATGCTGGGTCTTCTTCTACATGGCTATAAGAAACTAGTGCTACAAATCATTTAACCTCAGATTTTAACAACCTATCTATGGCTGAACCATATGGTGGAAGTGATCAAGTGTCTATTGATAATGGGTCTTCTATGCCCATAAGTCACTCTAGTATTTCTCTTTTGACCACTTCTACACACTCTTTTCAACCTTCAAATACCTTACATGTTCCAAATCTTGCTGTTAACTTGCATTCTGTGCATAAAATTTGTCTAGATCACAATTGCAGATTTATTTTTTGATGCATCTACCTTTTATATACAGGACAAGGCTTCGGATATAATTCTATATCAGGCAAGAGTGAAAATGGGCTTTATCCCATTCACACTCTCCCAACAGCGTTTTTGTCGAAACCTCAAGCTCTTCTTGGTCGTAAAATATGTAATCCTTTGTGGCATGCTCGTTTAGGACATCCAACTGATGAAATTTAGTTTAAAACTTTACCTTCTCTGTCTTTATCTTCTGTAAAAGCTGGCACTCATATGTGTGAACCATGTTTGAAAGGAAAAATGGCTAGATTGCCTTATCAAAATTCCAAAACTGTTGCAACTGTTCCTTTGCATATATTACACTCAGATGTTTGGGGTCCTGCTTCTGTTAAGTCTTATAATGAATACAAGTTTTATGTACTATTTGTTGACAATTTCTCTCGCTATACATGGATCTTCCAACTTTTTTCATAAATCTGAAGTTGCAGGAGTTTTTCCAAAATTTAAAACTCCTATTGAACAATTACTTGGCTACAATATTAGAATTTTGCAATCTGATGGAGGGGGTCTTTATAGTTGGATTGTGTGATCGCATGAGCAAGGCATCGGAGTACTCGCACGAGCAAGTGGTTGATCGCACGAGCAAAACAGTAACTCCTGGGATCAGGATTTTGGTTGCTACGGTTTTGGTTGTTTCCTTGTGGTTTTGATATCAAGTCTAGATTCCGTTATGTCTATAAAATGGTTCTAGGTCGGGCCTAAGTGAGTGGTGTATTTTCTGGCATTTCAGGTTTCCCCGTCAGTACTTAACATCAGTTTTATTTGGTCGTGGAGGTAGGTAACGATTGTTAATGAATTACGTTAATTCTGTCTTGTTAATTTTTGTTTATTCGTTCTATTCTCAATACCCCAGTCATAACAAATTTTCAAAAAGGAATTTTACTTGACATAATCTTAAAAGTTCTCAAACAGTGTAAGTTCATGCTAAACCATAACTTGGTTCAGAAGCATCAGCTGAGATTATAAACGAATCACCAAAACAAGCTGAATTATTTAACCAAAAGTAAAGAATCAAATTCATATAGTCACTGAATGAATTTCTAAATTTGAATTCAGACTTTTTCATCTTTAATTGTTTTCGTGAATTTTGAGTCCGTATTCTGTCCGTGTACATTCACAAATGTTCAAAGATGGATCAAATTGTAAGAACCCGTTGCAAAGTGAGGTATAGATGCACTCGAAGACATGCTGTTATTGTGAGATTTTCAAGTCTTCTGAAACTGTGTTGTCTCTCACTTTCAATTAGAATACGACAGACATATCACCTATGTTTGAGTAAATGGCTGTGATAAATTAATCAATTTTGATTAAAAACTGGTATGAATCGATGAAACTAGATGATAGCCCACCGAATAGAAGCAGAGTAATGAACAAAAATAACACAATACGACATGTTTTTTCTACATGAAAACCGTTTCTGGAAACAAAGGTTTATCATCACTATCATGAGAACAGAGAAGTAATTGGATACACACCACAATTCCATCTAGGATATAGTTCTCAACGTCTATAGAAGAAGGAGCTGGATGGTGTGAAAACCTATCAGTGCTGCCCAGCGAAAACATAGTGGTCGAAGAAAGAAAGGTCATATGGCAGCTGATCGAGGTTGTCCATGACCAGAAAGTCGCAAACATCAATTGTTCCCTGCGTTCCTTCTAATCCCTGCTCCTCCTGTTGATGTGGTCCGGAATCAAAGATATTGTCAGGATGAGTTGCATTATCGGCGCCATGTAGTCGAGGTAGATTTTCTTGGGATTCATCGTTGTTAATGAGTTCTGATATTTCATCAACATCGAATGTTAAGTTCAAGTCTTCTTCGTCTAGTTGATAATCATAATGGACGATCTGATCTCTATTCTGATGTAGGGAGGGAGCTTCATTCAGATATTGATGCGAATAATCACCGCTGCAACTTATTTGATCATGGAATGGTTGTTGGAAACCAGTAAGGGTTGACGCCGACCCAGAGTATAAGTCAATGTCTTGGGCTTCTTCTTCTTCTCGCTCTTCATTCTCAATGTCTTGGGCTTCTTTGTGGTTCATCTTCAGCTTCTTATCTTTTTGCAGGAGGCCATTGTTGTTGTCTTGTTCAACATCAGAAGTGCCACTGCATGGCCTAGCTCGCTTCATGGATGTTAACGTCTTCTTGTTCGACATCTTGTTTTTGCGACGTCGCCATTCTGGGGCTGTCCTCAGAGGCTTGGAATAGTCTCTAGATATCTTGCATATAACGTAATTGTTGTTGTGGTTGTTTTGTTCTGTACCCTGCATGGTGCTGCTAAATTCGTGCATGATCCAATGCCCGGGGTTCTCATCTGTATTCACCTCGGACTCGGCAGCAGTAACTTCAAAGCAAAAAGTCTTCTTCACGCCAACAGTTTGACCATTGTTGTCAAAGATTTGAAGAGGCCCTGCTTCACCGTGCCACACGCCGCAGCCAGCAACCCTTGATATTCTACTTTCACTGGCTTTTTTTAATTGGGTGATCACATAAATGTTGCGTTCAGTCCGGTCTTTAAGCTTCGTTGTCTGCCAAGGATCGGAGTGATCACAAAACAAATCCCAGGGAGAATTTCGTCCGTAGAGATCGCGCTCCAGAACATATTGTGGAGCATAGGATGGCAGTCCCCTGAACTTTCGATCAAGGTAGTGGACGATTAACTCGTCATCAGTTGGTAGGAAACGGAGTCCAGGGTCCATCGAATTCAAAAGACTGTTTCGGGTTAGGGTTGTGAGTATAACAATGCAACCACGGTAGTTTATGCATGGCATATTTATAGGTTTTGTTTGCTTGCGTCCAAAGCAATTCACTGCACAACACGCAGAAAACTGGGATTACCAATCCGAGTCTGGAAACTGTGAAAACTTTCGGGTCGGTTGTACATTTCTTTTTTGTTTAGAAAGGGTCGGTTGTAAATTTTGAACTAAGAACATTGAGTAATTATTTTATTTTTTTTGATAAGACTTTGTGTTTTAAATAACGATTGAACCAGACCAAAATGGATTTTGATACGGGTCAACCTGTCATCATCAACTCTACTATTTATATATTTACTTAAATCAGTTTTTTTTGGCAAACTTAAATACCTTCATTAGATAAAATCCATAATTACAACCGAATGAAAGAGATCAAAGCAAACACCAACAGAACATCGACATGAGTTTTAACCAACTGCACAAGAGACAAACCACCACAAAAGCAAGCTCTAACCAAGAGCTGCAAACCACAAGAAAAACTGAAGGACTAAATGTTCAAGAGTACTTAACAAAGACGGAAAGAACTCTAGTAGGAAGAAGCAGATAATCCTGCCAATAAGCTAATCCATGATGTAGGGAACAATGGCATCCATGTTAACAGACGACTCCGGGAGAGGAGGATGAGCAAAATCAACCAACTGAGCTAAGCCTGGTGGGAGGGCCACCACAAAAGCATCACAAGGGGGTACACTTGGGCAGGAGGGAAGAAACACATAATCCTCCAAATCAGCATGAGAAGGAACATCAACCACTGGAGCTTCACTCAAAGGGAACACATCTGGGGGAATGGAAGCAAGGGCCTAGCCTCCACCACTGGAAGAATACTGGAACAAGCAGTAAATTGTGACTTAGCATGCATCTAGGAAGGAGCTCCATCAACCACTGCCACTTCAACCATCTCTGATAAGTCTGAATATAAGATCAGAGAGTACTAGTATTAGACACAATAATATCCTTAAGTGATAAAATGAGATCCTGAGCTTGATGATATAGTTGTTCCAAAGAAGAACACTCCTTGTTGAAAACCTGTTTATTTCTGGCAATACACAGGGTCCATAAAACAGCTGGAAACCAATGCCAGTTTGGGTTAGTGATCAAGACTTTTTTGGGTCTTAACCAACTTTTAACCCCGTAAATAATATCATTTGAAATGAAAGAATTAATATAACCAAAGCCCTTGAGCCCTTTCACAGTGCATAAATAAATGAATTTGTGTCTCATGGTGATTATGACATAAATGACAAAGGGGGTTACAATTACAAATTCTGGAATGCAAATTTGACGCTGGGTTATTCACCCAACGAGGGATCACAGCAGAATCAAGCTATGGAAAAGGGTACGAAAACTAGGGCACAAAAGCTCTCTAGAATTTCAGAAGTAATAATTTCATAAAACTGTCCAATTTTACCCACAAGCCGGGTATAAATTTTTGAAAAGTCTAATAATTCGAAATATGGTAAAAATCCTAAGTTTAATGCTAAATAATATATCTAACCTAATAAAATATTCAACTATAAGATTTATCCAAAACGGGTTTAAATGAAAAATCCTAATTAAAGAAATAAGTATTCTGAAAAATAGAAAACTGGCGATTTTGGACCTCTAAACGGTCGATTTTGACCAAATCAGGGCAGTGTTCGTGACCAAATAGTCACGGGTTCTTTTTAGAACGTCGTTTCTGATCAGAATTATGTATGGTTCGACCCAAAACATGCATCCTTCAATTCTGCCTCTGATTCTGCGCTTTGACCGAAACTGCTTTTCTGGACGCGACTGATTAATTCTCCAATTTTCTCCTACATCAGTCACCCCCTCTTCAAAAGAACTCGTCCTCGAGTTCAATCTAGACACATGAATGAAAGTGTCCACCATGAATGGATCACAATAGAACGATGGTGGCTTTATCGGAAAGATGAAGGATGTCGATTTTAACTCAATCTTCGCCTCATTGTCTTCATATGAAACTTCGTATTCAAACGTACTTGATGGACTAATAACTTGTGAAGGATTTGAAATTACCTCAAGTTGAATAGAGACATCGGAATTGACCTCGCATTCCTCCAATTCAAGGTAGCGAAGTGCGAAACTGGTCGCGTCTGATAGCTCTGCCCCGTCTGTGTCATGTGCGAAACTGGTCGCGTCTGATAGTTCTGCTTCATCTGGATCGTCTGCTCCTGCATCAGTCTCCCGGTGTTGGAAATAACTCGTCCTCGAGTTCACACCAATGTCTTCAGAATCCACAAAGCAAGGTGTGAGATGCTTCAAATTGAACACGTCCGAGGTCTTCAGGTGACTAGGAAGCCTCAACCTGTAAGCATTATCATTGATCTTCTGCACGATCTCACAAGGCCCAATCTTCCGATCCTTGAGCTTATTATACTCGCCAACAGGGAAATGATCACGAGTCAATACAGCCCATACAACATCACCAACATCAAATAGTACTTGACGACGATGCTTGTCCACCCGAGCCTTGTACTTGCTGTTATTCTCCTCAATCTTGCTCTTCACCTGGTCATGAATACCTCTCAAGTGTTGTGCCATCTCCTCGACCTTAGGATGAATGCGGCCCACACGCGGAATAGGGGCTAAGTCCAACACACTTGATGAATTTTGACCATTGAAAACCTGAAATGGACTCAAGCTAGTGGTCCTGCTCGTCGATCTGTTGTAGGCAAAATCTGCTTGAGGAAGTGATAAGTCCCACTGCTTCGGTTTAGATACTGCCAACCATCGGACAAGGTTTCCCAAACTGCGATTCACCACCTCTGTCTGACCATCTGTGATAGGCGCTACTGAAGTTCAATTAAGTTCCAAACTTCTCCCACGGCTCTTCCAGAATTGGCTCATGAAATTCGTGTTACGGTCTGAGGTGATGGAACGAGGAACTCCATGCAACCGCACAATCTCCCTGAAATAAAGGTGAGCAATCCGCACAGCATCCATAGTCTTCCTGCATGGTACAAGCCATCTTGGAGAACCTATTAACAACTACAAGAACAAAATCTTCTGCCCTTTGGGTGGGGGGTAAGCCAAGCACAAAATCCATGCTAACATCAAACCAAGGAGCTTCAGGGACAGGTAATGGAGTATAAAGACCTGCATTAGTGAGAACTCCCTTCGAACGCTGGCAAACATAGAATCGATCCACATGATGGGCCACCTCACCACTTAACTTTGGCCAGTAAAAGTCAGCAGATACAAGAGCCAACGTCTTGTCTCGGCCAAAGTGTCCTTCATTGTGGAGCTCACTGATAATCTGATGTTGCAAGGAACAGTCTGGAACACACAACCGTTTCCCCCGAAAAAGATAACCATTACGAACAATAAAATCATGGCGCTGACACGAAGTTACCTCCATAAATATCTTCTCAAACGAAGGATCAGACTCATACATGTCTGCGAACGCCTCAAATCCAGCTACACGGCTGCTCATGGTGGAGAGAAAAACGTTGCGACGGCTCAAAGCATCTTCCACGCGGTTCAAACTTCCCGCTTGGTGCTTCAGCGCGAAAGTGAACTTCTACAAGTACGCCACCCACTTGGCATGTCGCCGACTAAGCTTGTGTTGTCCGTTGATGTACTTCAGGGCTTCATGATCAGTGAATAGAATAAACTCCTTCTGTATCAAGTAATGGCACCAATGCTTCAGAGACTGAACTATGGCGTAGAACTTCAGATCATAAGTGGAGTAATTCTTCTTGGGCCCTGATAACTTTTCACTTAAGAATGCAACCGGACGCCCTGACAGGCTAAGAACACCTCCAATGCCTATTCCCGGTGCATCACAATTAACCTCAAACACTTTGTAAAAATCGGGAAGTGCCAGAACTAGTGCTTCAGTCATCCTCTTCTTCACTTCCTGAAAACTGGCTTAGGCTTCATCAGACCACTAGAAATCACACCCCTTAAGACACTCGGTGATGGGGAAAATCAAGGCGCTAAAGTTTTTGATGAACCTGCGATAAAAAGATGCCAAACCATGGAAACTGCGAATGTCGTGCAGCGTCCTTGGCCTAGGCCACTCCAAAATCGCTTCAATCTTTGAAGGATTGTTGAAGTCGATAATCGAAGTATAGGATATCGCTACAAGTAGTACCTGAGTAAGAAGGGGGTCGATTTCCACAAGGATTGGGAAAGAGATTAAACACTCTAAGCTAACTAGTAAACTACTAAGCAACTAACTAAATTAACAAATCGAGTTTCTCAAAGGCTTTAGAGCTAGCCAAGCTTTGAATCCACCACTCAATTGATGGAGCAAGAGTTGTTGATATTGCTAGAGCAAATGACTAAGAAAGAAACAACCAACTACTAACACTATTACTAGTACGATTCAAACGAGTTTGTCAATAAGAGAGTAAGTTGGGTCAATCGATTCCAATAGAGGCCTTGTGTGTGAGCATCAACACCCAAAGTTCTTGTCAAAGGAAAGCATGGATTATATAGTAAGAGGATTTGTCTAGCTCTTGTATTCAGGAGTGAAATGCAAAATCGAGTTATGTCAAGCATCTTTCATATGTAAACAAGTGCGTTTCCATATGAAAGATCAAGCCACAATTCGGATTTGATATTCAACACTTGAATACTACGAATTCGACATCAAACTTATAACACTAGAAGAACAATTGAATTTATCACACACAAGTCATCTATCTTCATCAATCAACCCAACAAGTAGCATAGTTGTTCATATTCAAGAGCAAGACACAAAAATCAAGAGCAATCATGAAAATAGTCATTATATTCAAGCTCAAATACTCTTCAATTCAACCAAATAACACCAACTTGCTACCAAATGATGAACAAAGTCCTAGTATTTGATTCAAACAATACTTTAACCAATCTAAAGAAGCTAACAACCCAACATATTCAAAGCTAACAGCAGCTAAATCACAAGTTACTGCTGTTGCAATCACAGTTCAAGAACAGTGCAAAAAAAGAGCCAAAAACAGTGCTCCAAAATAGAGTGGATCGAACCCAGACCTAACCCTCTCTCCCTTGGTTGTTGTTGGCTCCGTGATAGCTCGGGACGAGCTCGGAATCACCAGAATGAACCCAGAAACCGGCCAAGTACCGAGAGAGAAGAGAGAGAAGAAGAGTTTAGGCTAAGCCTTGTGCGTGGGTCGTCGTCCTCTTCTTCTTCTTTCTCTTCGGCTTATATAGGCAGTGAGGGAGGGTTGTCGTAGCCTCCAAGGATTGATCTGAGCCATCCAATTCATCCTAGAACAACTTCTTCGTTGATTTGAAGAAGCTTCACGAACCCTAACTGATTTGGGGCTTTTCTCTTCACTTCGATTTTGGCCAAATTGAGGGGTGCACTAGAGAGGATATGGGCTGGGGATCAATTTGGTACCGGGTAGGCGTGATTTTGTGGAGATTTGGAGTGGTTTCGGGGCGGCTGAGGAAGCTTCGAAGAGCTTCCATGGAGGAAACTCTGTTTTTCCGTTTGTTTCAGCGACGGGGAGAGAGAAGGCTTCGCTGGGGGCGAGCTGGTTGTTGGAATAGATGCCCTAGAGGCAATCTAGTTTAGTATGAATTTGTATATGGCTAGAAAATTCATTTATTATTTATTGGATATTTAATATAATGAAGTCCTTAGATTTATAATTGTGTTGTTTATCTTAAATATCCCTAGTCAAGTATAATGATTAAATGGGACAATCATCTATAGACTAGTATGCGGTTGGATTGATATGGAGATATCACGATCCAACACATAGGTGTGCATTAGGGAATGTTGCACTGGATTGACCCATCTCCGAGAAGGCTACATACACGTTACGTTGAGTCACAAGCGCTTCTCGCGGTGCAATGGTATTGTCATCCTTAGACTTGAAGTCACTAGATATTCTAGTTGTGGATTATTGTGATCTTGGTAGCGTTAAACGCTACACCGTAACTGGGTAGTTATAAAGGCGTGTACTAGATACAATAAGAATCAAGCTTAGAGATCGTAGTGGACGTAGATAGGATTTGTCCCTCCCACATAACAGGAGCAAATATCCTAGGCCACTCGAGGGATAGTGCTTATAGAATGTCTGGCCAGACTCAAATAAATCAATATAGGATATTGATGTTATTTGCACGAATAAGGCTATTCCCATGGATCGAGAAACTATGGATTGGATTTACGAGTGTGACTTGTATGTCTCGTGTCCAATCCGGATATAGAGACAAAGGGATGAGACAATTACTTGTACAAAGGTTGTTAAGATGACTATTCTATTAGTTGGCTAGAATGGATGTTTTGCTAGAGACCGCTCCATATTAGCAAATAGTTGCTACCAACTAGATAGAACCTATGGGGTCACACGCTATATAGAGTTGAACTAGATTTGGGAATTAATTAAGTGGATTAATTAATTAGAAGGATGATTTGCAAACCCTTGCAAACTTAGTAGGGACTAATTTGCAAGGAAGGGACTAAATTGAATTCTAGTAGGACTAGAATAAGTCCTTTAGGTAGTTAACAAGGAGTTGTTGGACTATATAAAGGACCTTCCTTCCTTCCCACATAATAACTTATGCTCATTAAGTGAACATAACAAGAGTGGAAGAGAACAAAGGAGAGAGAGCAAGCAACAAGGAGGCCCGAACCGCCCCCTTGCCGCCGCCCCATCCCCGTCGGCCAAAGGAGGCCGAGACCCTCCTTTGGGTCTCGTTTTGCGTGATTTCTTCTTCCTCTTCCTCTTCCGGGCTAGCACCAAAGGATTTGGGAGATCTAGGATCAACTCTAGGCGTGGATCAACTATAGAGAACGTGACACAATTCGCGTTTGAAGTCATCAAGGAGAACCCAAAGGTGTGTATATGATTTCTAACCCTTACCATCGTTATGTCTCTTGACTTGTGATCCTTGGAAGGTTTTGCATGGTTTTATGTTTGATTATGCTTCCGTTGTGCGATCCATGAATCAAAACCCTACAGTGGTATCAGAGCCACAGGTCGTAGAGCATAAACGTGGTTTATGTGTTACTTTTAGTTGTTTTACACCTTAATTTGATTGTTTATCGCGTAAAACAAGACAAATCAAGCATGGGATGCAATTTGTCAATAATTAATCATAACAAGATCCAATTTTTGCATTGGATGCATGAATTGGTGAGTTTGAGAAATTTTAGGATCTTAGATCTAGGGTTTGGGCATCCTTGGGGAAGAAGGAGTTCTCCCAAAACAAGGAAACAACCAAACTTGGGCACCAAGAAAGGGAGTTGTTTTGGAAACAACTCCCATAAGGAGGTTCGGCCCCCTAGTGAACCGCTCCCCTTGCTTGCCGCCCAAGCTTGGCCGCCCTAGGGGCCGGGCGGCCCTAACCCGCGGGCCTAGCCTTGTGGGTTTTGGGCCGGGCCGGCCCTAGGGCCTTGTGGTTCACTTCATTGAGCCCGGGCAATTTGATTGTTGGGCCCATGGACCGTTTTAACCCTAGAAATCCTAAAATTAATTAAAATTGACCAAGCGCGTTAAAATTGGATTTTAACTGTTTGTGTGCAAATCGCATGGTGATTGGATATGGCCTTAGGATGTGGTTTGATGTGGATGTTTAATTTTGTGGTTTGGTTTTACGGCCTGCGAGCTGATCAATTAATTGTAATAATTAATTAGGATTTTATGGCCTGCGTGCCATTTTTTTCTCAACTTGTGAGATTTATTTTATTTAGTATAGAAGTTAGCTAGTGCTAGATAAAGTAGATTGTTAGCCAAGATTGGAGAAAAGAAGCCCAAAGCCAAAGAAGTCACAAAAGATGGAGCATGGAGCATGGAGCAATCCACAAGATTATGAAGGATGGACCAAAAAGATCAAGACGCATGGAGATGTGTTTGCTTTAGGGTTCATAGATAATTCCATTGGCTTGGAATTATCTTAGTCTAGAAAAGACCATATCCACATCACGTTTAATTTCTGTTTTGTGGTTGTTTATTTTATTGTCTTATTATTTGTGTGGTTGGTGTATGGATGATGCATGCAATTAGGATAATAAGATAATTAGACAACCCGGATCTATTATTTTGAGTTGTGCCCAAACTCAAATAGATAGATTAGTTGATATTGATCAACAAAACAATTAAAATTGAATTTAAAATCCCTAATTCAAATATTGTGTTCTTGCCTTCTCGTTATTTAAACACTCATTATCATCATGATTTATCAAGTTCGTGCGTGCCAAAGCATGGCGACTTGGTTCATAATGATGGAATGCGATGGCACGTAACAATGTGCAATTGTTTAGATAAGAGGTTGAACACAACTAGGCTATTAATTTGATTAAGAAACCTAGAAGCAATCAATTGGGATTATCCATATGGATGGATAAATAAGGAATTATTTGCCAAATTGAACCAAGAGTTGCATATGGGATGCAATTGGAATTGTTCCTACCTAAAGTAGTCAAATTATGGGTGACTTGCCAAAGCAAGCTCATAAGGAGATGAAAGATGGATCTTGGCCCACTAGAAAATATAAGGATATTTTCCGCATTAATATCTTGAGGGTTATTAATCCGTAGAAAAATAGTGGGAGCTATATTTGATAAACTAGCCATTATTAAATATAGTCAAAAATTCACAAATACTAAAACTTGCGTATTTTCCTTTTTGTAGAATTCCAAATGGCAAACAACTCATCGAGTTCACAACATTCCCTACGATCTGTCCTTGAGAAGGACAAGCTCTCTGGAACCAACTTTCTTGATTGGTATAGAAACTTGAGAATTGTTCTCATGCAAGAGAAGAAACTGTACGCAATAGAGGAGCATGTTCCAGAAGGTCCAGAGAACCAAACACCTGCTGCCTGAAAGGCGTATCAAAAGCGTGTTGATGACGCTAATGATGCGGCCTGCCTAATGCTTTGCACCATGACTTCTGAGCTTCAGAAGCAACACGAAAACATGAATGATGTCGATATGATCGAACATCTAAAGGAGCTCTTCCAAGAGCAGGCGAGGGTAGAGAGGTATGAGGTCTCAAAGGCACAGCTCAAATGTCATCTGGCAGAAGGGAACCTGGTGGGACCCCATGTACTCCGAATGATCGGGTACTTGGAGAATCTCGCCCGAATGGGGTTCCCGGTCGGCCAAGAGTTGGCAACCGATCTCGTGTTGCAATCGTTGCCCGAGAGTTATGGACAGTTCATTATGAACTATAACATGAACGAGATCGTTAAACCACTGCCAGATTTGCTCAACATGTTGAGGACGGCTGAACAGAGCATCAACAAGGGTAAGGGCAAGGCCATAATGATGGTACAGAAAGGAAAGGGCAAAAGGTTTGCCTCTTCCTCCAAGGGCAAAGGCAAGTCAGTTGCCAAGTCCAAGGAACCTGCCCTTAAGCCTGTTGGTGGCATTGCCAAGGCCGTGACTAAAGGTGAGTGTCACTACTGCAGTCAGCCTGGACACTGGAGGAGGAACTGCCCAAAATATCTGGAGGACAAGAGGCTTGGAATAGTGATTCCACCACCACCAGGTATTTTTGTTGTTGATGTCAATTTAACTGTCTCTACATCATGGGTATTAGATACTGGATGTGGATCTCATATTTGTCGAAATATGCAGGATCTAAAGAGAAATAGAAGATTGGCTAAAGGAGAGGTAGATCTGCGCGTTGGGAATGGAGCAAAGGTTGATGCGTTGGCCATAGGCGTGTGCGAGCTATCTCTGCCTTCATGATTAGTTTTAGAATTAAATAATTGCTATTTTGTGCCTGCTATGAGCAGAAACATTATTTCTATTTCTTGTTTGGACAAGGATGGTTTTATTATTTCAATAAAGAATAATTGTTGTTCCTTTTATTTAAATAATATTCACTATTTTAGTGCGCAATTATTTAATGGACTTTATGTCCTTGATCTAAGCAATCCTGTCTACAACATTAATACCAAGCGGATTAAAATAAATGATTTAGATCCTGCTTATTTATGGCACTGTCGTTTAGGCCACATAAATGAGAAACGTGTATCTAGACTCCATAAGGTGGATTACTAGACTCATTTGATTTTGAATCATATGAGACATGTGAGGCTTGTTTATTGGGAAAAATGACAAAGTCCCCTTTCAATAAGAAAGGTGAGAGGACTAGTGAGCATTTGGCGCTCATACATACCGATGTGTGTGGGCCATTTGCCACGCCTGCCAGGGGTGGTTATGTCTACTTCATTACATTTACTAATGATTACAGTAGATATGGATTTGTGTACCTTATGAGGGCAAAATCCGAATCCTTTGAAGTGTTCAAAGAATTCAAGAATGAAGTAGAGAAGCAACTTGGCAAAAGTATAAAGGCTCTACGATCGGATCGTGGAGGAGAATACTTGAGCCAAGAGTTTGACGACTATCTTAGAAAGTGTGGGATCGTGTCCCAACTCACTCCACCCGGAACGCCACAATGGAATGGCGTGTCCGAGAGGAGGAATCGAACCCTATTGGATATGGTTCGATCTATGATGTGTCAAACCGATCTTCCATTGTCATTTTGGGGCTACGCTCTGTTAAGTACAGCTTTCACCATTAACCTTGTTCCATCTAAATTAGTCATGAAGACACCGTATGAGATGTGGAGTGGGAGGCGTCCCACATTGTCGTTCATGAGGATTTGGGGCTGCGATGTCTATGTTAAACGTTTACAATCAGACAAGCTAGGGCCTAAATCGGATAAGTGTAAATTTGTGGGGTACCCTAAGGAAACTAAGGGATACTACTTCTACAATCCAACCGAGAACAAAGTGTTTGTTTCTCGGACCGGCGTGTTTATAGAAAGAGAATTTGTCTCTAAAGAAGCAAGTGGGAGGAATGTAGAACTTGAAGAGGTTCAAGAACCACAAATCACTGAACCGATTATGGAACATGAACAGGAACCAAAAGCAGTTGTGGAGCAACCTGTTCAGGTAACACAAGAGCTTCGTAGATCTAGTAGAGTGCGCCAGGCACCCGAGAGGTATGGACTTCTCGTAACCGATTCCGGTGACACGATGCTCATAGATGATGAGCCTACTACCTATGAGGAGGCCATGAGTGGCCCAGACTCTCAGAAGTGGCTGGAAGCCATGAGATCCGAGATGGAATCCATGTATACCAACAAAGTATGGACTTTGGTGGAACCACCCGATGGGGCGCGGCCCATAGGGTGCAAGTGGGTCTTCAAGAAGAAGATCGACATGGATGGTAATGTGATTACCTATAAGGGCCGATTGCTGGCTAAAAGATTCAGACAGATTCATGGTATTGACTATGATGAAACCTTTTCACCAGTCGCTATGACCAAATTCATCTGAATCCTACTTGCAATTGCAGCATACCACGACTATGAGATTTGGCAGATGGATGTCAAAACAGCATTCCTTTATGGGAATCTCCTCGAGGACGTGTATATGATACAGCCGGAGGGTTTTGAAGATCCAAAGCAAGCCAACAAAGTCTGTAAGCTGCAACGATCCATTTATGGATTGAGGCAAGCTTCTAGGAGTTGGAATCGACGTTTTGATGAAGTGGTCAAGGAGTTTGGCTTCATCAGAAACGAAGATGAGTCTTGTGTCTACAAGACGGTTAGTGGGAGCTCTGTAGCTTTTCTGGTCTTGTATGTGGATGACATACTACTCATTGGAAACGACATTCCCATGCTGCAACCTGTTAAAGATTGGCTAGGAAAGTGTTTCTCAATGAAGGACTTAGGGGAAGCAGCCTATATACTCGGTATAAAGATCTATAGATATAGATCTAAGAGGTTGCTAGGCCTAAGTCAAAGTACATATATTGACAAGGTGTTGAAACGGTTCAACATGCAAGATTCCAAGAAGGGATTCTTGCCCATGTCACATGGAATCACTCTTTCGAAGAGTGGTTGTCCTTCCAATGAGATTGAGAAGGAAATCATGAGTAGAATCCCCTATGCCTCGGCCATAGGATCTATCATGTACGCCATGTTATGTACTAGACCAGATGTGTCATATGCCTTGAGTATGACAAGCAGATACCAATCCAATCCGGGTGAGAGTCACTGGATTGCAGTCAAGAACATCCTAAAGTACTTGAGAAGAACTAAGGATGCCTTCTTGATATTTGGCGGTGAGGAAGAGTTGCGTGTAAGGGGTTACACTGATGCAAGCTTCCAAACCGACAGAGATGACTTTAGATCACAATCGGGATATGTGTTTTGTCTGAATGGAGCAGTGGTGAGCTGGAAGAGTTCCAAGCAAGAGACGGTAGCTGATTCTACAACAGAGGCTGAGTACATTGCTGCAAATGGCGCAGCAAAGGAGGCTGTTTGGATCAGAAAGTTTGTTTCTGAACTTGGTGTGGTCCCTAGCATTGCGGATCCAGTGGAGTTGTTCTGCGACAACACTGGGGCGATCGCGCAATCAAAGGAACCCAGGTCGCACCAAAAGTCCAAGCACGTGCTCAGGAAGTTTCATCTGATTCGAGATATTATCGATAGAGGAGACGTTCGGATATGCAAGATTCCTACAGATGATAATCTGTCAGACCCGCTTACGAAGCCTCTCACGCAGTGGAAGCATGAAGGGCACACTAGGAGTATGGGCATACGAGATGCGCCAGATTGGCTCTAGTGCAAGTGGGAGACTGTGGGAATAGATGCCCTAGAGGCAATCTAGTTTAGTATGAATTTGTATATGGCTAGAAAATTCATTTATTATTTATTGGATATTTAATATAATGAAGTCCTTAGATTTACAATTGTGTTGTTTATCTTAAATATCCCTAGTCAAGTATAATGATTAAATGGGACAATCATCTATAGACTAGTATGGGGTTGGATTGATATGGAGATATCACGATCCAACACATAGGTGTGCATTAGGGAATGTTGCACTGGATTGACCCATCTCCGAGAATGCTACATACATGTTATTTTGAGTCACAAGCGCTTCTCGCGGTGCAATGGTATTGTCATCCTTAGACTTGAAGTCACTAGATATTCTAGTTGTGGATTATTTTGATCTTGGTAGCGTTAAACGCTACACCGTAACAGGGTAGTTATAAAGGCGTGTACTGGATACAATAAGAAGCAAGCTTAGAGATCGTAGTGGAGGTAGATAGGATTTGTCCCTCCCACATAACGGGAGCAAACATCCTAGGCCACTTGAGGGATAGTGCTTATAGAATGTCTGGCCAGACTTAAATAATAAGGCTATTCCCATGAATCGAGAAACTATGGATTGGATATACGAGTGTGACTTGTATGTCTCGTGTCCAATCCGGATATAGAGACAAAGGGATGAGACAATTACTTGTACAAAGGTTGTCAAGATGACTATTCTATTAGTTAGCTAGAATGGATGTTTTGCTAGAGACCGCTCCATATTAGCAAATAGTTGCTACCAACTAGATAGAACCTATGGAGTCACACGCTATATAGAGTTGAACTGGATTTGGGAATTAATTAATTGGATTAATTAATTAGAAGGATCACTTTGCGAACCCTTGCAAACTTAGTAGGGACTAATTTGCAAGGAAGGGACTAAACTGAATTCTAGTAGGACTAGAATAAGTCCTTTAGGTAGTTAACAAGGAGTTGTTGGACTATATAAAGGACCTTCCTTCCTTCCTTCCCACATAATAACTTATGCTCATTAAGTGGACATAACAAGAGTGGGAGAGAACAAAGGACAGAGAGCAAGCAACAAGGAGGCCCGAACCGCCCCCTTGCCGCCGCCCCGTCCCCGTCGGCCAAAGGAGGCCGAGACCCTCCTTTGGGTCTCGTTTTGCGTGATTTCTTCTTCCTCTTCCTCTTCCGGGCTAGCACCAAAGGAGTTGGGAGATCTAGGATCAACTCTAGGCGTGGATCAACTATAGAGAACGTGACATAATTCGCGTTTGAAGTCATCAAGGAGAACCCAAAGGTGTGTATATGATTTCTAACCCTTACCATCGTTATGTCTCTTGACTTGTGATCCATGGAGGGTTTTGCATGGTTTTATGTTTGATTATGCTTCCGTTGTGCGATCCATGAATCAAAACCCTACACTGGTTCGGTGAAATTGCACCCGGCTCCACCTAGTTTGCTCATACCTTTTAAAATACCCCCATCTCCTCTTAAAAACATTTGGGAAATAGCAAATAACACCCCAACTACGTTAAGTCCCTTCATAACAGCCCTTCAAACGTTTAGAAATCTACACTTTAGCCCCAATTTCGTTAAGTTCTTCTCTAATTTTCCATCCACTTCAACCTTTGGCTCTAATTTTGACCTCTTTTCTTCTAAATCTTCAATAAAGACCCCATATTCTTCTCTTGTCTTCTCAAATATGTCTTCAAATCTTCACTTTAACTTGCAAATTAGTTGCTTTGTCTTCAACTTTAGCCTCTTTATCACTTGACTTCTTTAAATTAAGCCTTCAAATTCTTTCTTCACTTCTCTTGGCCCCTCCAAAGCCTCTCAATTCCTCATTCAAGCTTTCACAACTAGCCCCTTGCGTTTCTAAATCACGTCTTTGCCTACAAAATGAGAGAAAACAACCAAAACTACGAAAACAAGCATAAGTCTAGAAGGAGAGATAAAATAGCTAAATTACACATATTAGCAAGTTATTAAGAGTTCCTTAACATACTAAAATATGCAATTTTGAGTTGTTAACAAGGATCTGCATGAACACCATCAGTAGACACCACAAATCCCAAAAACTGCACAGAAGTAGTAAAGAAGAAACATTTCTTTTTGTTGATGAACAAGTTCTCCGCCTTTAGTGCCTCAAACACAACGCGTAGATGATCAAAATTGGCAGCCCAAGTGGGACTATAAATAAGAATATCTTCGAAATAAATGACCACAAACTTTCCCATGAAAGGTCTCAATACCTGATGCATAAACCGCATGAACGTGCTGGGTGTGTTGGATAACCCAAAAGGCATAACCATCCACTCGTACAAGTCATGTTAAGTCGTATTGGCTAGTGGACGGTAAGTATGCAAAGCGGTGGGGGTATACATTTGTCGGGAATGGTATTTATGTAATGTCTCTTGTGTGGGGTTGAGCGACACCGTTGCTGGTGAAGAGAAAAGTGCAAGTGTGGGGGGACTTGATAGCGCCTTTTAGGAGCAATATTTATTTAGCATTTGCCACATATTTGAGAGGTTTTTGTGAAATTTAAGAGCATATTGTTGATGGCAGAGCACATGTTTTATCACTTTTTGCGTCATATGCTTAATTCCAATCTGGGAACATCTTATATGCTCTATTTATGCTTAATTGATGGATTTAATCGCTTGGTATAGTGTTTGTTGTCTTTGACAGGAAATAGGGCTTATTTAATGAGCGTATTGGTTCAGAGACGTGACCTTCGGAAGCTTGGAAGCACAATGAAAGAGTCTTGAGAACCAAGAAGTGAAGATTCAAGGAGAATTCTGCATGACCATTTCGGTCCTTTTGCACGAAAGGATCGGGCATTCACACGAAAGGCTCTGAAGCTGTAGCATATTCCTCGGGTTAATTTGCAAATATCAAGAATTGGACTTCTTAACTTCCACCTTGGCAACAAAAGACGGTAGAACACAGCATAACACAAGTTATGAAGACCAGGAGAGAAAAAAAAAAGAGTAGCTAGGAGCAAGGAGAAGAGCTAGGATCGACGCCATGACTCGCGTTTTAGCGTTTTAATCTATTTTACTCTTTACTCTCTTGTAAGGAATATTATACTGTGTTTTCTTTAGTAATGAGTATCTAAAATCGTACGTAGGCATCTACAGAGAGCCTAGGGTTTATGGTTTAATGGACTTTCTGAATTTTGGATGAACTTTTATGCGTAGGATTTGATTATGAATGAAGTACTATTTTGTTAATCTTGTGAACATAATATTTGACATTGTTGAGTGAAGATGTATGATTAATACTTGTACTTCTATTTCATAAAGTAATCTTGCTTAAAGATAATTCTTGTTTGTTAATCATTTGTAATATGTGCTTCAATATTGGTGAGAAAGGAGTCATGACCCGGACTCATTATTTAGCTAGTGAATGTGCAAGAGAAACTCTTCCCTAGTTGGGATGAAATTAAAAATGAATTCCCAAATCAACAAGACCGTTAGGTGATTTGAGTCGGAGTGGCTAGAAGATGGTAAATTAAGTAGGAGATAGTGGTATGTTCGTGTAGTGGTGGACCGAAAGACACCGTTACCATGCTCATCGTTAGTTTACTAGAACATATGAGTAGACGAAGATGGAGCGAAAGGGCCAACATGTAGACGAATGTGTAGAACGACAAAAGACTATTAGGTGATTGTCAAAATCATCACCCATCTTAGCTCAACACTAGAATTATCGTGTTAGATCACTGAAGCTGGAAACCATTAACTACCATAGGTGATCTATATTGCCTAGTATTCTCTATCTTGATCACTTTTACGTTGTTTATTTACATTGTTAGGATTGGAAACTAGTCACTTGTTTGAGGGTGACAACCTTTAAATCAAACACCATTTTTACCGGTTACTTAGTAAATTAGATTTTTGAATTCTAGAATAGTAAGCCCACATCCCTTGAGTTCGATAACTCGGAGTTCTAATATATTCCATTATACTACTTGACCGTATACTTGCGCAATACGCGTAATATAGGCGCGCCATTTGTGATCTTCACCAGTCAGTGCGACTGAGGTAACCTTCTAAACATCAGTTTATGCTCCTTCACATGGGTCCTTGGTGAGTTTTAGGCAATTATATTTTGTATTTTCGCTGCGTTTTATTGCCAAAAACCCAACACAAAGCAACAGTAAGGGTAACATGAAGCCTGCGCACCTAATCTACACAAAGTTGATTATTTTCCATAAATTAATTCCCCTTCAAGTTGTTTCGTGGTTTGTTTGTAGTCTCAAACCCTAGACAATTTATAACACTGTCTTCAACCACAACTTTACTCTTATATTAGAATACCTGATTTGGAAAACTTCAAAATTTTGTTTAGACTCAAGTTTTGAAAAGAAAAATCCAAATTTGTTGAAGTCTTTGCTTTGTCAAAATCTATTGCTTTCTCACAACTTCTTTATCTATATGGAAATTAGTTCAAGGTAAAGAGCAAACATGTCTAAGTCCTCTACTTTTTATGCTAGAAAAAACCCAACCGCTGCAGTTCTCTCAAAATCCCAATCAATTTTTTGAACCCCTCGTTGACTGAACCGCAAAAATAGCAATTATGACCTTTAATCACGTTGACAATAAGATCAAACAACAACACAAGCCAACCGTTGGATTAGTCAAATGAAAGATTCCGTGCACATTTGGGACTCCACGATGCCGCCTGTCATAAAGACTTGTCTTCTACAATTTGCTAAGTGGAAAGATGACTCACTTGCTGACTCGTCAGAACTACGGGGCTGCGAAGATGCACCTACGTTTCGAGAGATAAACTTATGCACAAGTGGGGTAAATGTCGATAGTCCAAAACATGGTTATAGTCTGCAGACATGTGGACCTATTAACAGCTCCCATCTGGCCAAGTATATTTTCTCAAAATGGACTAGATCATGCCATGTTCCTCCGCATATTGCAGCTCGCACAGATACCAGAGGATTTAGTGGCTTGTAGGCTGGAATAAGGCTCGTCGCAGATGGTTGCTGTTGAAACACTCCCCGAAATTGCAAGGTCGGCCGGGTCTTCTTTCGGTAAAACAGAGGAGAGATAGAGAGAGGTGTAAGTGGTAGTGGTGATGGGATTGGGCAGAGAGAGAGAGAGAGAGTTGGCGGTATGTGGTTGCGGTGGTTGTGTCCGATGGTGGTGGTGTTGTTGGTGATGGTGAAGAAGAGTAGGAGAAGGAGTTAAATAGAAAAAGGAAGAAGAGGGGGGAGAGTTTGCGTGGGATGGGATGAGTGAAAGAGTTGGGGAACACAAAAATTGTCAGGTGAGTTGGGGGAAACAAACTTTTTTTTTAATTGTTTCATTCATTTTTTTATATTATAATAATATATGTATAAATACAGTATTACACATGTATAGTTATGCAAACTGGTATAAATACGAATAGAGGAAGCATATATACGTACTTACATACCAAAGCTTTCGTAAAAGACAACTACAACCCCTAGTTTTTCAGAATATAACGTATAAAATTACATATAATCAAAAAATCAATCACTACGACATCACACCAAATCTCTCAAACGTCATATAACGGCTAATACTAACATCGAACTAACACGTCCTCACACTTCTGAATATTCCTTTCGACGAGTCAAATTTACTGAAATGCCCCTAGAGTAGAATACGGGTTGTTACATCCTCCCCCCCCCTTAAAGAGAGCTTCGTCCTCGATGCTAGAGCTGAAACTACGGTCTCGGGTCTTAGAGTCACCACAAACGCTATGATACTTAGAAAGTCACTAATACAAGTAGAATTCAGGCATACAACGAGGGTCCAGAGGTACGGTACATAGGATCGTCACCCTAGTCCGTCCTAAGTTCCTCGGGCTGGTACGGTACGTGGGATCGTCACCCCAGTCTGACCTTGATTCTAGGAATAAACACTGGGACAAGTAACATACATTAAGTTGCACACTAAGCAAGTATCAACACGTACTTTCTATATATTCAAGTCCTTAACACAAGGAGCACTTCACAAGCTGGAAATAGAGAATATCAATCAACCACATAACATATATCTCGTCGAGGTATACTAAGAAGGATCCTCAGGTAGAGAAGACACCCATATGTCTAAAACAGCACTAGGGCCCAACACGGAACAGGGTAAATCTCGGATAATACGTAGCAACTTATCATGTAGGTGTCTATAAAGGATTACACCCCCAAATACCCGGCTTTCTGTATTTATCTTTCCCTACGTTCATTTTAGGTTACCCTACAGGTTTTAAATTCTCTTTTTGGAACGAACTGCTCTGATACCAGCTGCAACACTCCGCGAAATCGCAAGGCCGGTCGGGCCCCTTGTTCGGAAAGAGATGTCTCCGCCTGAGGTGATGAGCCTCATTGGGAACGGATAAGGATCGTCGGTTCACAGCTAGTACAACCATCGATAACATAAAACTTCAGTAGATAACTTTTACAATTTCAATATAAATACAAACAATGATAATCTTTTCAAAATTAAGGAATACACTTTCCAGTGAGATAATATACTATGTGATGTTTTCAACTAACAAGCCTTCCTGTCCAAGTGTCGTGAATGTTCCCTTACCTCGATAGCCAACCTGCGGTTTTAAAATAGCAAAAGCCGACGCAGTTTTTACAGAAAATGATCAACAAACGGCTGAGTAAGATAACACCCATAGCACGTAACAGATTATGAGACATATGACAGGCAAAACGTATTCGCTGATAAATAAATATCAAATATTCGCGGGAAAAGCGTTCACAGCTGATATGGTATGTCAAACTTCGTAACGATCTCAAATTTCGTGTTCCAACCCAAAGATGTGGTCCATCTCGGGAACTCACTGATAATAACAAATCACAATATTACTTTAATCTCAAGATATCTCATATCAATAGGAATCGAGTCCAGAAGTTCATTTTAGTAACTAGTTGATACGGGGTGTGACCATATCCAATCCACAACCTCTTTTTCACAGCGCCTCATAACCATAATATAATCAAAAGGAGGTCAGAGCCTCATAATCTCATCATCAGTTACCAAACACAATATGTTAGAAATGTATCGTATCAGGGATATGGCACAAACCCACGCACAACAGCTTTCCACTTTACATAATTACAAATTTTCATTCAAGATGTAGAATCGTGTAAGGAGCTCCGAACAAAAGCCGGTGTGGAAAAATAATAATAATCGATGTACGATTGAGAGATATTCTGATTTGACTAAAAAGTGAGCGGTGTGCTACTCTTGGAAACCGAGGCAACAATTTGAAATTTCGTATTTCCAACCCAATGACGTGGTCCGTCTTGGGAATCACTTTTACAAGTATTTCGCAATATCATTTAGATGTTCGTCTTTCGGATTGTTATTTAGATGTGGATGCCAATTTCAAACGAGACTTCAAAGAGGAGCATTTCAAAACAAGTAAACAACTCAAATAAATCAAGTACGGTAGTAAGTTCACAAATAACACACGCGATACGCGAAATGAAAGAAAGGCACACGAGGCTAGGCATATTAACTTACCGAAATCCAAGCACGTCCTATAATTCATTCTCGTCTACGGAATCGTCGCCTACAAATCGGAGCTTCTAACTTAATACAATCTCAACAAATATACATGCTATATATATTTCTAGCTCATTCTATTTTTCTCAAGAAAATATTCATTTTATCTTATTTATAAACCCCAAAACATATATTCTTCAATAATATATATATCCCCAAAAATATAGTTATTAATTTAAAAATAATAAATTAAATAAAAAATAATTTTATAATTGAATCTGAAATTAAAAACTGCATCTACCTCCCCAAAAGTTTCTGAAATTACATTATAACCCCCAGAAAAGTTTCTCAAAATGACACTTTAACCCCTAAGCACGAACATTCAAACTAACAAATCAAATCTTGGATTTAAGGCTTTAAAACTTGGTTTTGATTATTAAAAAAAAACTCAGGGAAAGATTTCAAGCATACCCAGTCCAAAAATTGCGAGAAACGGTGAAGAAATGGGTCCGGTCGAGGCCGCCGTCGGTGTCGCCGGAGATGGAGCTCGCCTGGGCGTTCTCCGGTCGTTCTTGGCTTTGGTTGAGGCCTCCTGGAGCTTAGTCGGACTCCTCTGAGTCGAATGGTACGGGTTTGGAGGCATGGGTCGTCACGTTGAACTCCGACGAAGTTCTCGTCGGAATTCATGGTGGCTCGCCGGTGTTGGCGGCGGTCTGCTATTGCAGCGCTGCTGCTGTTGTTTCCGTCTTCTTCCTCTTCTTCTGGTAGCGCAGAGAAAGGGAGAGAGAGAGATAGCAGTGGAAAGAGAGGTGGATGGGTGGCAGTGGTGTTGGCCATAATTTCCGGCGGGTTCTCCGGTGGTGGCAGCGGTTATTGCTGTTGCTGTTGCTGTTGCGTTCTTGTCGGCAAAACAGAGGGAAGGGAGAGATTGAGAGGGGAGAGATGGGTCGTGTGGAGGCTGTGGAGATGGTGGTTGTCGTGTTTGGGGTGTTCCCGGTGGTGGTGGGTCGCCGGAGATTGCAGCGGCCATTGTTGCCGCTGCTGTTGCTGCTTCTGTTTCGTCGGGGCAGACAGAGGAGATGGTGGAGAGGTAGGCAGAGGTGGAGGTGGTGAGGGTGTCGGGTGGTAATGGTGTTGAAGGAGAAGGAAGAAGGAGAAGGTATAGAGGAGGGAGGGGAGAGAGAGAGAGAGAGGGTGACGGGGAGAAAGAGGGAGAAGAGAGTGAGAAGAGGTGTGTGTTGTTGGAAAACACAACATTGCAGGTGGTGTTGGTGAATGGGATGCCAAACAAATGAGAGGGAATAAAAGAATGAAAAATTTGTTGGGGTGGGGGAGAAGTTTGATGTAGATGAATGGGGATAAAGTTATATTTTATATTATAATTATTATAATAAAATTATTATAGTATAAAATATAGTATAAGATACATAGTATGTATATAGTATAATTATGTATAGGTAGAGAGTATAAAATACGTATAGTATAAATACAAATACAAGTATTAAATACTAAAAGTTTTATAAAAGACAAATAATACCCCCCAACAACAACTATTTAATATTATCTAAATTACAACTACCTTCCCGCTCGCTATATATTTTTGAAAATAACTGATTAAACTTTACGAAAAATACGTCAAAAATATTCGGAAAAATACGGGGTGTTACATCCTTCCCCCCTTAGAGAAAGCTTCGTCCTCGAAGCTAGGGTCTCTAAGGTTCTAAAGTCAATTGTATCACTTATCGTGTCAGCACACGAAACTAAATAACACACAAAACCGATGATCTCATAACAGCAATTAGAAGCTCAAGCTAACAAGAATCACAAAACAGCACTCCTGGCAACTAAGGACTTAAGCTATCCCGCAAACCCGGCTTGTTCAATTTTATTACCTGTTTCAGTTGTCCTATATCCATTTTAATTTTGAAAAATCTTATTTTAGTTGAAACCGAAGGGTCGTACTAACTTAGAACCGTCGACTCTGATACCAGCTGCAACACTCCCCGAAATCGCAAGGCCGGCCCGGTCTTCTTTCGGTAAAACAGAGGAGAGAAAGAGAGATGTGTAAGTGGTGGTGGTGATGGGATTAGGCAGAGAGAGAGAGAGTTGGCGGTGGTTGTGTCCGATGGTGGTGGTGTTTTTGGTGATAATGAAGAAGAGTAGGAGAAGGAGTTAAATAGAAAAAGGAAGAAGAGGGGGAGAGTTTGGGTGGGATTGGATGAGTGAAAGAGTTGGTGAAACAACCCGAAATTTAATTGCGTATTTTAAGAATAAATATGCATGTTTTATGGTAATATAGAGTGTAAACTGACATCTTGACCTTAATATTTGGTGGTATTATTTTTATAATGCTAAGTTCTAATAAAAATAACATGGTGCTATATGTCTACCACAATAATATTTGATAACGTGTACATATTATAGTATCACATATTTTACGTGGCGACTTTTATCGTGCTATGCCTATTATAACGGTACAATCATCACACCCGATTATTTACAACATGTCGGTAAGATTATTTTCTGCAAAGTTCAACTGCATCAAAGAAATTTTGCCAAACATTTAATTCCCTATAAAATGGATCTTGCCTAGGTGAAAAACACATTCACATTCTGACAACTTTTACCCTTTATTTCCTATTTCTTTTCATCATTTCCTACCTATAAATATGACCCAAACTCTATTGCTACTTCACGGCAAAAACCAACAACACCATAACAAGAGCTTCAGAAACTCCATAGCCACCACCACCATCATCACCACCAACTCTTCCATCTCCAACACCAACACCACCTCCACCAACACAACCCCTTCACCTCGCCGGAAAACTCCATAGCCACCAAGCTTTGGTGACTTCCCGAGAGCACTACACAACTGTCTTGTTCACCAACACCGCCAACGACCACCGTTTAAGTCACGGTTACTACCAATCACTTCGTGACACTCCATAGACTCATTTACAACTATCCGCAGAGACTCACAAGGTCCCAAAAGCTCATTCCATTTCACCGCCTACTTTAGCGAAAAATCGGTACAACTTCCTTACCTTACTTCGCATTCAACATATTCTTGCATATTCTTGCTCACACATGTCTCTAGAGTCATCCATGTTAATTTGGTCAAAAACGGAACGTTAGAAATCGTCATAGCTAATTATTTCATATTTTGGGGTAGTAGTTGTCTTTTACAATTACTTTCAGTCAATTTTTTTTAGGAATTAAACGCTCTAAAAAGAGCAGTGTTTGAAACTACCGTCCATATATTTTTACATAAAAATGATAATTAGTGTCCCGGGAACCACCCACGTTATTTTCGTCGAAATCGGAAAAGTTAAAAAAATAATGTTTTGTAATGGGGTTAAAGTGTCTTTTAAGAAACTAGCAACAACTTGTTTTTGAGAATTTGATTACTTTAAGGGTAAATGTGCTATTTCCTACCCTACCCATACTTTCCTATAAATACAAATGACTACCCTTGTTTTATTTTAGTACTTGGTTAGTAAACTAAGGTTAATTAAAATTAGGACTAGTGGTTAGCATATAAATAATTAGAGTTATTAAACTAAGATTAAGACGTGTAGATTAGTATTAGTTTAGTAATTAAATAAATAAATAAATATTAACTATTTTGGACCAATAAAAATGTCATAAGATTTTAATTAGAGGAACACCGTTAAGACTTAAGTAGGTCACGTGCCTAATCATTAACTAGGATCAACACGCATATCATACATATTATATTAGCACTTGCATATTAAGCGATTAAGTGTTAATTAGGGTTTATCCTTATTTGTAGACACCGAGTTTATCGACGAAGGCTACGTCGAGTACATTTGAACCACAAACGGACGTGTAGGTGAGTTCGTAGGCTCAACCCTTACTCTCAAAACGCGTGTTTAACTATAATGCCTCTACTTGCTTTGATTTGGATAGTAAATGTTTTTAAATCATGTTTACTTAATACTTGTGTTTACTAAATATTTCATTTCGTTAATTGATCTACATTCTTTAACACGTTCAAATTAAATATTTCGGGAATTTTACATGGTTGACCAAGCAAAGCTTGGGACTTAATATGGTAGACCAAGCAAGGCTTGGGACATGAGTCGAAGGTGACTCTATGAGTACCCCTGGGGCACATTAGCACAGGGTTAGGCTCTAGTACTACTCTCTTGGGACAAAAGCTTCCCTCGTAGGGGGTGTCGACACTTAAGGTCTAGTTGCCGAGGTGGAATTGGTTCGGACACGCGAATTACTTCGTCGTCCACACTGGATACGATATTGGTTATGGATCATCCTGATTAAATAATTAAACTGCTTTTTCGGAATAAATAAATTTGGAATAACTTGTTGTGCCTCATTCTTGTTTACGCGTTGTGATACGTTCTCGCTCAGTTTTCACTGACTTTTCAACTGTGGTGTCCTTGTTTTGTAAAACCACCACAGGAGAGGCCTACGCAGGGGATGGGAACGTCGAGTACTAGCGCAAGCATCACCTAGCCTAAATAAAGTAGTAATCTCACTATTTTCCGCTGTTTGTAAGATATTGGTTTGTAATAACTCTGAACAAGGTTGTGAACGCTTTTATGTATTGAAGTATGTTTTTCTGAATCCGAAGCAAAGATCCTTTTCCTGATCATGGTGGGTAACTCTCCATGAGAAGGGCACGCCCAGACTTTCAGTAATGAAAATTTGGGTGTGTTACAGTTGGTATCAGAGCATCTTTGGATTCAAATTTTAATACACCCTAATTAAAGTGGAAATCGATTTCCGAAAAAAAAAAATAAATAAAACGCAAGATCTTTTTTTCACAAAAATGGATTAGGGAAAGATAAAATATGAACTTAAGGAATGAGAACGGGGGAAAAAGGGGTACCAACGATAATGTGAGAAGCATGCTCTATTTACGTGGTATAACAGGACACTAAACGTGTAATTCCTTTCTAGATGGAAATCTGGAAGAGTCGCGAGCTAGACAGTGACCACCCGGTCAACACCACCTTGGGTGATGGGGAGGATTTTACCGACTACCTCGAGCGTATGATTGACCGATGTTCCGATTGGGCGGACATGCATGAGGGCTACACCGAGAGCAGATTTTTGAACCCGAAGGTCATTACGTACTGCATGCTAGCGGCCTTACCCAATCGACAACCCTGGATCCTACTCAAGGAGCGATACCAAGATGCCATCACAGGCAATTTCTTCCCGAACCCCTATGTGTACCCCCTCATATCCTGTCCACGAACACTTCCAGACCTAATGCTAGGAGTCAAGGAGCACTGGGAGAGACGAAGATTTTCTGGTAATGTCTATAGGAGGCGTAGAAAGTGCAAACCGAGACCGAGATGCAGAATAACAACTGCGAGGAAGAGTGTGTTAGCCCGCCCAGGTTTGCCTAAATGAATGGTTGGGTCTAGCTAAGCGTGTTATTATGATGCCTAAGTATTATGTGTGCGAATAATTATGTGGTGTGCCTTAATGATCTTGTTGTGTGTACTTGTACTACGTAGTCATGTTGATCTTGTAATAAAAGACTTCTTGTTAGAAATATTGGTAACTCATTGCAAAAAAAAAAGATGTGACTTTTATTCAAAAAGGAAAAATAGGAAATAACTACATCACTGGTACTTCATCCTTTCGTACATCGCTGTCTCCTGTTTTTCCCAACGAAATGCTACCAACATGAGAATGAAGCCGAACAACCAAATCAGAAGGAAAGGAAGCAATGGGTGATTGATGAAGGGGAAGCCGAGTCGCACGAAGAGGACCACCACATACAACGTAAGGATTAGTGCCATAATAGCCATAGTACCCTCCGAAGACATTTATATATATGTTTGAGTTGTGGGAGTCGTATGGTACGAAGCTTCTATTTATGGATACCCCAAGGACATCAATTTACGTTTCTAACCTCCCTACTAGCCGTTATACGCATAGGTTGAAGGGTATAATTGACTTTTAGCCTTTTATAGCCGTTGGAGGGACTGCTGACCGTTGGAGGAAAAAAAATGTTTCTTTTCTGTAATTATAACCGTTGGGGGGGGGGCAATTATGACATTTAATAATAATAATAATATTCTGCTAAACATGCTTAGGACTAATAATTCATTACTTCCTTAAGAACGGAGAAAATACAATGCCGAGACCATTACACTTAGAGACACATAGTACAACACCGAATATGACCATGGACTATCTAGGAACGAGCATTCTGTGACCCTTAATTACGTGTCTGTCTTCTAGGATCAGCTAGATCCCGAATAGCATGACGAGCGTGCCGAAAAAGCCATTCAATAACTTGGGTGTCATTGTGGAGCCTAAGCAACCGCCCGAATTGACCCAGGCGAACGTGAACCTCTTCTGAGAGCATGACCGAACATGCACGAGCAGCGAAACGTGGCCGACCCACTGGCCGAGATGGCAAAATTGAGGATGACCTCGGCACCGAAGGTGCCGAAGGTGGAGTTGGATATGGCATTGGGATGCTGCATAGCCAAGGGAGGGGACCTGACGAATCTCTATGGAAAGAAGAAATACCAAAGATAGCCTCTGTCTCCGAAATAACGCACACCGGCTCAGGCTCTGGTATAGGCACCGAGGGATTCGGAAGAGCTAAGGACCACGAGGACGGAGAAGGAGGGGGAGTCCTTGTGGGAGACTCAGACATGGCGATGCCTAAAGGACCATACCAACTTCGAAAATGAGTTAAAGGAGGGGTGTGGTACGTTCTATCTGAGGTGAAGGTCTAATATAGGCAATAAGAAGAACTGTTAGGGGAACCATACCCGCAAACTAAGAAGAGTGCATCGTAAACTTGTCTCCTTATTCCATGCCACTGAGACTTTTGACTACGAATGTTTGACCATCGACCTAGTTGGCAACACATCAGGGAACACAGCATAGATATTGTAACCCCTAATTTATAATGCTTAGATACGTGTTACCATTAGCCTTTCCCTGAGTGAACTACTCTAACTGCGCTATTGTAATAGGAACTCGAAAATGTCGGCAGCAAGGAGGAGCGCCCAAATGGAGGAACTACTCATACACTATTGTGATCTCGTTGCGCGGAGAGAAGAGAAGGAACAAAGAGAAGAGAGGGAAAGAGAAGAGAGAGAACAAAGGGAACATGTCGGGACAAACTGGGCTAAGAGAGTTGCCGAGAGAAACCCAACCTACTACCTGGGGCAAGAGGACCCAGTAACCCTCGAGAACTGGATCCGAAAAATGGAGAAAATCCTGATCTCTGTCGGATGCCCACCCGACCAAAAGGTGGATATAGTGGCACTCTACCTCGACGAAGAGGCAGATACCTGGTGGACCCTCAATAAGGACAGGTTGATGGCCCATGGTAACCTTGACTGGGAAACATTTGTGGAAGCACTGAGGGAACGCTTCTATCCCTTCCATGTTAGGGACCTGAAGTATGAAGAGTTTTTGACCCTGAAGCAAGGCAACATGACAGTGTCGGAATACTACAGTAAGTTCACAGAATTGTCACGCTTTGCCGGGGCACTGGTGGAAACCGAAGAATTAAAGGTCAGACGCTTCGTCAAAGGACTTCGCTACGGCATCCAGAGGGACGTGATTCCTGCTAGGAGTGCTAACCTAAGGGAGGCGTACGAAGTAGCAGCTCTCATTGGGGAAGTCGAGGGAGTGCATGGGAATCGGGCCAACAAGAGGAAGGAGGAAGAAGTAAACAACTCCAAGGAACACAACCATGCTAACAAGAGGTCCAAACCCAACACATCCGAGGGATACCGTGGAATGAACCGCACTAACTTCAGGAACTACAACACTGATGCCAACGGACGACCCCGTCACTACCATTGCAAGCAATGTGGTAAAGACCACCCTGGAGTTGACTGCGAAGGAAAGACTGTGGAATGTTTCTACTGTAAGAAGCGTGGCCACCGAGTGTTTGAATGTAACGCTAAGAAAGCTGATCTCCAGAATGGTAGGGCAGGAGGGAGCGGATACCCGAGACAGAACCAGGGAAACCCTCGCCCGAACTACCAGCATGGAAACAAGTGCCCACCTAACAATAACCAATTCGGAGGAAATGGTCGTGGAAACATCAACAATCAGGAAGGGAAAACCCAAGGGAACAACTACAACGCACCTGCAGGAAGCAACAACCGGAATGCACAACCAGCTGGGAACGGGAGCAATAACAACAAGGGGAACGGAAACCCGAGGAGCGCGGGGCAAATCTATGCCATGAACCAGACGGAAGCAGACGCTGCGACGAACGTGGTTACTGGTACATTCTTAGTTCACAACACTCCTGCTTACGTACTCTTTGATAGTGGAGCATCCTATTCTTTCATATCGTCATCTCTTGCTAGAAAACTAGGACTTCAATCCTCTCCTATGAACCCTGTGTCTATATCTACACCTGCAAAACGGGTAGTAAATTGTGATTCCATCATAAGGGGAGTAGTCATAACCATCCAGAAAAGTGAGATACCCACTGACTTAATCCTCTTCGACCTACAAAACCTTGACGTTATCCTAGGAATGGACTGGCTAGGAAAACACCATGCTCATATCGATTGTCGTAACCAAAAGGTAAGCCTTAGAGGACCAGATGGGAATAGAATCTCTCACATAGGAATCACCGAGAAACCCAATGTCAAGATTGTGTCTGCACTTTCTGTAGTTAAAGCCATAAGTAAGGGTCACCAAGCCTATCTATGTTCTGTACGAGACGATAGTGTGGGAACGATGAAACTTGAGGACATCCCAGTTGTTCATGAGTTTCCCGATGTATTTCCCGACGATATTCCAGGAATGCCACCTCAAAGAGCCGTCGAGTTTACCATCGACCTTGTACCAGGGACAGGACCGATCTGCAAAGCACCTTATAGGATGGCGCCAGTAGAGCTAGAAGAGTTGAAGGAACAACTAAGGGAGCTTTTGGATAAGGGGTATATCAAGCCGAGTGTTTCACCATGGGGGGCACCAGTCTTGTTTGTCAAGAAGAAGGATGGTAGTTTAAGACTGTGCATTGATTACAGGGAGCTTAACAATGTGACCGTCAAAAACCGATACCCACTTCCAAGGATAGATGACCTCTTTGACCAGCTACAGGGAGCCGATACCTTTTCCAAGATCGACTTAAGGTCAGGTTATCACCAGTTAAGGGTAGCCGAGAAGGACATCCCTAAGACTGCCTTTAGAACCAGATATGGGCATTACGAGTTCACTGTTATGCCTTTTGGTCTAACCAATGCTCCTGCTGTATTCATGGATGTGATGAACCGGGTCATGAAACCTTACTTGGACCGCTTTGTGGTAGTGTTCATTGATGACATTTTGGTGTACTCTAAGGGGAAAGAAGAACACAAGGAACACCTTAGAGCAGTTTTGCAAACCCTGAGGCAAGAACAGTTGTATGCTAAGTTCTCCAAGTGCGAATTTTGGCTGGATAGGGTACCTTTCTTGGGACACATAATATCTAAGGAGGGAATATCTGTAGACCCGGGAAAGATAACCGCTGTTAGGGATTGGCAACGACCCAAGAGTGCAACAGACATCCGTAGTTTCTTGGGACTAGCAGGTTATTACCGGAGATTCGTGAAGGATTTTTCCAAAATAGCCAGACCACTGACCAATCTGATGAAGAAAACCACCAAATACCATTGGGATGAGAAATGTGAGGAAGCCTTCCAAACCCTAAAAGAAAGGCTAACCACAGCACCTATTCTGACCCTACCATCAGAGTCGAGGGAGTTTGAGGTCTATAGTGATGCTTCGAAACACGGGTTAGGATGTGTCCTAATGCAAGAAGGGAAGGTGATTGCATATGCTTCACGACAGCTAAAATCTTATGAGGAGAATTACCCAACTCATGACCTAGAGCTAGCCGCGATTGTCCACGCGTTGAAAATTTGGAGACACTACCTTTATGGTGCAACCTGTAAGATTTTCACCGACCACAAAAGCCTTAAGTATTTGTTTACCCAAAAGGACTTGAACATGAGGCAAAGGAGATGGTTGGATTTGATCAAGGACTATGAACTGCAAATCCAATACCATGAAGGAAAGGAAAATGTAGTTGCAGACGCCTTAAGCAGAAAGACGAGCCATACCATCAATGCGTTAAGAATCTTACCGAGGGAGTTGCGAAATGACATTCAGAAACTAGGAATTGAAATCAATAAGAACGGAGCAAGGGAAGAAGTGTTGTGTAATTTAGTAGCCACCCTAGACATCTTTGAAGAAATTAGAAAAGGACAACCAGGAGATGTAAAGCTAGAAAGGATCAGGAAGAAGATTGAGGATGGATCGACCAAGGACTTCCGAGTACACGACGATGGGAGCATAAGGTACAAAGAGAGATGGTGTGTACCCCCGAAGTGTACGGAGGTTAAGGAACGACTAATGAAGGAAGCCCACAACACGCCATACTCAGTCCATCCAGGAGGTGATAAATTGTACAAGGACCTGAAGAAGCAGTTCTGGTGGCCAAGGATGAAGAACGAAGTTGCAGAGTTTGTAGCTCGATGCCTCACTTGCCAAAAGGTGAAGTTCGAACACAAGAGGAAAGGAGGTTTGGTGCAACCTTTAGAAGTACCCATGTGGAAATGGGATTCCATCTCGATGGACTTTGTGACTGCTTTGCCAGTGACGAAGAATGGCCTCAACCAGATTTGGGTTGTGGTGGACAGATTGACAAAGACGGCAAGGTTCATCCCAATGAAGGACACTTGGGATATGGAACAGCGAGCGGACGCATACATTAAAAATATCGTTCGATACCATGGAGTGCCAAAGGACATCGTGTCAGACCGAGACCCAAACTTTCTGTCACATTTCTGGCAAGCATTACAGAAAGCCTTAGGAACTCAGCTAAAGTTCAGTACCGCTTTCCACCCAGCTACTGATGGACAAACAGAACGAACCATACAGACCCTGGAGGATATGCTACGAGCATGTGTCATGGATTTCCAAGGTTCTTGGGTAGACCGGTTGCCACTAATAGAGTTCTCGTACAACAACAGTTACCACGCAAGTATAGGGATGGCACCCTATGAGGCACTGTACGGGCGAAAATGTAGGACACCCTTGTGTTGGAACGACATCAGCGAGACGCTAGTATTAGGGCCACAAATGATTGAGGAGATGATGAGTCAGGTCAGAATCATCCAACAGCGGATGAAAGCAGCTCAGGATCGACAGAAGTCTTATGCTGACCAGAAACGAAGACCCGTGGAGTTTCAGGTTGGAGAAAAGGTCTTCCTGAAGGTATCACCGACCAAAGGAGTCTCTCGTTTCAATCAGAAAGGAAAACTCAGTCCCAAGTTCATCGGTCCCTACGACGTACTGGACAGGATAGGAGAAGTAGCCTACCGCCTAGATCTTACTTCCAATTTAGGTCGAGTCCATAATGTCTTCTATGTGTCTCAACTTAAGAAGTACATTCCAGACCCATCACATATCCTAGATCCTGAACCCTTGGAATTAGACCCTATTCCTACATCCGAAGAACATCCTGTTAAAATCCTAGACTCAAAAACTAGAAAGACTCGTACCACGTCAACCACGTTAGTCAAAGTGTTATGGAACAGTCATCTGACTGAAAATGTCACCTGGGAAGCTGAAGCCGACATGAAACAACGATATCCACACTTATTTGACCAGGTACTAACTCGAGTGACGAGGACGTCACTCCTTTAAGGGGGAGGAGATCGTCGCACTTTTATTGTCACACGTTCATACTACATTACATACATTGCATTCTTATCATTACATTTACCTCTATGAGATATTATCTTTGCGCTTCGAGGACGAAGCTTGATCTTAAGGAGGGAAGGATGAAACAACCCGAAATTTAATTGCGTATTTTAAGAATAAATATGCATGTTTTATGGTAATATAGAGTGTAAACTGACATCTTGACCTTTGGTGGTATTATTTTTATAATGCTAAGTTCTAATAAAAATAACATGGTGCTATATGTCTACCACAATAATATTTGATAACGTGTACATATTATAGTATCACATATTTTACGTGGCGACTTTTATCGTGCTATGCCTATTATAACGGTACAATCATCACACCCGATTATTTACAACATGTCGGTAAGATTATTTTCTGCAAAGTTCAACTGCATCAAAGAAATTTTGCCAAACATTTAATTCCCTATCAAATGGATCTTGCCTAGGTGAAAAACACATTCACATTCTGACAACTTTTACCCTTTATTTCCTATTTCTTTTCATCATTTCCTACCTATAAATATGACCCAAACTCTATTGCTACTTCACGGCAAAAACCAACAACGCCATAACAAGAGCTTCAGAAACTCCATAGCCACCACCACCATCATCACCACCAACTCTTCCATCTCCAACACCAACACCACCTCCACCAACACAACCCCTTCACCTCGCCGGAAAACTCCATAGCCACCAAGCTTTGGTGACTTCCCGAGAGCACTACACAACTGTCTTGTTCACCAACACCGCCAACGACCACCGTTTAAGTCACGGTTACTACCAATCACTTCGTGACACTCCATAGACTCATTTACAACTATCCGCAGAGACTCACAAGGTCCCAAAAGCTCATTCCATTTCACCGCCTACTTTAGCGAAAAATCGGTACAACTTCCTTACCTTACTTCGCATTCAACATATTCTTGCATATTCTTGCTCACACATGTCTCTAGAGTCATCCATGTTAATTTGGTCGAAAACGGAACGTTAGAAATCGTCATAGCTAATTATTTCATATTTTGGGGTAGTAGTTGTCTTTTACAATTACTTTCAGTCAATTTTTTTTAGGAATTAAACGCTCTAAAAAGAGCAGTGTTTGAAACTACCGTCCATATATTTTTACATAAAAATGATAATTAGTGTCCCGGGAACCACCCACGTTATTTTCGTCGAAATCGGAAAAGTTAAAAAAATAATGTTTTGTAATGGGGTTAAAGTGTCTTTTAAGAAACTAGCAACAACTTGTTTTTGAGAATTTGATTACTTTAAGGGTAAAGGTGCTATTTCCTACCCTACCCATACTTTCCTATAAATACAAATGACTACCCTTGTTTTATTTTAGTACTTGGTTAGTAAACTAAGGTTAATTAAAATTAGGACTAGTGGTTAGCATATAAATAATTAGAGTTATTAAACTAAGATTAAGACGTGTAGATTAGTATTAGTTTAGTAATTAAATAAATAAATAAATATTAACTATTTTGGACCAATAAAAATGTCATAAGATTTTAATTAGAGGAACACCGTTAAGACTTAAGTAGGTCACGTGCCTAATCATTAACTAGGATCAACACGCATATCATACATATTATATTAGCACTTGCATATTAAGCGATTAAGTGTTAATTAGGGTTTATCCTTATTTGTAGACACTGAGTTTACCGACGAAGGCTACGTCGAGTACATTTGAACCACAAACGGACGTGTAGGTGAGTTCGTAGGCTCAACCCTTACTCTCAAAACGCGTGTTTAACTATAATGCCTCTACTTGCTTTGACTTGGATAGTAAATGTTTTTAAATCATGTTTACTTAATACTTGTGTTTACTAAATATTTCATTTTGTTAATTGATCTACATTCTTTAACACGTTCAAATTAAATATTTCGGGAATTTTACATGGTTGACCAAGCAAAGCTTGGGACTTAATATGGTAGACCAAGCAAGGCTTGGGACATGAGTCGAAGGTGACTCTATGAGTACCCCTGGGGCACATTAGCACAGGGTAAGGCTCTAGTACAACTCTCTTGGGACAAAAGCTTCCCTCGTAGGGGGTGTCGACACTTAAGGTCTAGTTGCGAGGTGGAATTGGTTCGGACACGCGAATTACTTCGTCGTCCACACTGGATACGATATTGGTTATGGATCATCCTGATTAAATAATTAAACTGCTTTTTCGGAATAAATAAATTTGGAATAACTTGTTGTGCCTCATTCTTGTTTACGCGTTGTGATACGTTCTCGCTCAGTTTTCACTGACTTTTCAACTGTGGTGTCCTTGTTTTGTAAAACCACCACAGGAGAGGCCTACGCTGGGGATGGGAACGTCGAGTACTAGCGCAAGCATCACCTAGCCTAAATAAAGTAGTAATCTCACTATTTTCCGCTGTTTGTAAGATATTGGTTTGTAATAACTCTGAACAAGGTTGTGAACGCTTTTATGTATTGAAGTATGTTTTTCTGAATCCGAAGCAAAGATCCTTTTCCTGATCATGGTGGGTAACTCTCCATGAGAAGGGCACGCCCAGACTTTCAGTAATGAAAATTTGGGGGTGTTACAGTTGGCGAACACAAAAATTGTCAAGTGAGTTGGGGGAAACAAACTTTTTTTTAATTGTTTCATTAGTTTTTTTATATTATCATAATATATGTATAAATACAGTATTACACATGTATAGTTATGCAGTATAGTATATGTATAGTAACTGGTATAAATACGATTAAAGGAAGCATATATACGTAATTACATACCAAAGATTTCATAAAATACAACTACAACCCCTAGTTTTTCAGAATACAGCGTATATAATTACATATAATCAAATAATCAATCACTACGACATCACACCCAATTTTTCAAACGTCATATAACGGGTAACATCGAACTAACACGTCCTCACACTTCTGAAAATTCCTTTCGACGAGTAAGTTTTACTGAAATGCCCCTAGAGTAGAATACGGGTTGTTATAGCTGTCCCATATGGGACCCATGTATGCTATAGAGGAGACTTGTTCAGCTATTATATATGCAGACCCAATATTAATTGCAACAATCTTATGAGATCTCCGCATTGATCACTTAATGGGGCTTTATTAACGTTGTAACCCTCCATTACCATTACACACTGATTCTGTACATATAGTGGGCTTATCCTATTAATAGATGTTCGGTTATTTTGGCATTATTTCTATTGATCAACCCTAACAAGCTGTCTCCCTTCTATGTTGCTTACATTGCTTATTTCCACTTCTTTTCCATTATCGTCTTCCTGTTTCCATTCTCCAGACACTTGTTTGATTGTGGCTCTTGCTCCCTGAAGCAGGAACACAGTCTCATCATTCTGTCACACAACCCCATCTACACACTCTTACCCCATCATTTCTTGAAATTGCTCTAGAAGCTTGCCTGAAAATCTAGGGGTGCTATACACAAATTGTTATTGAATTTTTCAAATGATTTTATAATTGAAGATAAATTAGTATTTTTTGACAAATTCTGAAAATTCAAACAGAAGCGCACAAAACAAAACCATTAGAGAGGTTGTCTCTAAAAAAAACCCACTAGAGAGGCCTCTTTACATCATTTTCCAGAGGATTTTTTGCCCGCACCCTTAGGTGGTGGAATAAAATGCAATTAGGCCCAGATGAATGGAATTATCATTTCTTCAAAAGGATCCAAATGAATGTCATAAGTCTGAGTAATTCTTAGGTGCTCATAGAGCAAATCCACGTGGTGCTCCATTCCTGTAATAAAAGTGGGGTGAGTGGGAGAGAGAAAATAGCCAAGAAGAAATCTGTTTTTTTTTTCTACAACTTATAGGAATTGGGGTTAACAGTAGTGGAACATGTGTGAGTTAATGAATGGCGTGTCGTGCTTACGTGGTACTCTTGTACTCTTGCGTGGCGTGTCGTGCAGATGATGTGGCAGATTCGGCGTGTGTCCGGGTGATATGTCGTGCTTACGTGGTACTCTTGCAATATCCTCCTTTCATGAGCAAACACTTTAGTTCATGGTTTTTTATTAGGAATTTTCAGAGTTGTTAATGGTGAAAAGAGGGCGTAAAGAGCAGGGGAGTAAACGAACACACAGAGTGAGAGAGGGGAGAGAGAGAGAATGGGGTTAAGAGAAGTGATGTCTTTAGTGGAGAGAGAAATCAGAATTTAATAAAAAATTACACTATGACGTGGCCAATTCGGCCTCTCTCCGGGAGAAATGTTCGGCATGCCTAGCATGACTCATAAAATTTTGGGTTGCTTCCATCCATATAATTTTTACAGATTGCGGGTTATGGACTCTGCTCTACCTACTACTACCCCCCTTTTGAAGCACAGTAACTAGGTCAAGCCGAGATCACGAGAAGGATCATGTCGAGTGTCATCTTCAAGATCCTCCGATTCCTGATGCATTTCACACCTATGGTTTGGGACAGGATCATCCCCTCCACTCAACGTTTGGGGAATGGATGGAGGAGGAAGGAACAGCAATAGAGCGGGGGTTTGATGGATGGATGACGAAGCAACGAGGTTAAATGCGCGACTTTGTGGAGGAGGGTACCAGGCGGCTTGATCACTGGAATCATTGCCGGACAAGGTAAAGTAAACAATGATCCACTAATGTTTACTATCGTTTCTTTCTAGATTTCAACACAGGGTTAGTATTTAGCAGAAAAAAGATGCCAGAAAATGGATTTGGTAATTGGAGTGTTAAGTTGTGGTATTGGGGTCACATCACATGGGTGGTTTTTCAGGAATAACTGATGATAGTCTGGATGATGAGTATCCTTAGAAATATTTATGGGGTAAGATATATCCTATAAATATTGTCTCATTGATGATTTATGGGACATTAGGTTGCGTAACTATATTAAGTAATTATTGACATTTGAGCTATGCTTCAATTTATGAATTGGTTGCTTATTTTCTATTTTAGCCATGTCAAAAAGATAAATAAATAAACGATGATTAAGTACATAACCGATGACCAGTCAAGGAAAATAGATTGTTGGAGGAAGAAATGCTTGTTTCATTGAGGTGAGAACTTGTGTGGGATAGAAGCTTGTGCGGCCGATTATAGAACTAACGAAGATTGAGTACATAACATATGACCAGTCAACAAAAAGGAAGATTCGGTGACCAGTCGAGGAAAATGACTTTTAGGAGAAGGAAGAAATGCTTGATTCCCAAGATGAATGAGGCAAGAACTATATGTGGGATAGACCCTTGTGAGGTCGTTTATGCCCTCACAACTTGGGACTTGAGGTTTGGCCAAACAAATTAGAGGCACAGTGCATATTCGCAGACTTCAAGTAGAAGTCGAAGAGATTGCAAATCCAGAAGATGCTCAAATATGAAATTCTGATGAGGAAAACGATCTCCAAAACAAGTGAGAATTGAAGAAGCTTCAACAAGAGAGTCGGACAAATGGAGATGATGGGGAACACATACCAATGTTGGAATCGTAACACGCAGCAGGGTGTCGTAGTGGGGACCTGCGTGCTATTCAGGGCGTTCTCGATGAAAAGGTTGAAGTTATAGATATGAAAATTGCTTTACTGAGAATTTTTGTTCCTTCTAGATTCTTCGTCGCACTGGCAGCCTCTCGTTTGGTAACAAAGTCCTAATGTTGTCTTAGCTTGTTTTGTGCGGTATTGATTTGAGGGCGCAAGAGTAATTTTCATACTGGAGGAATTTTTTTTTTTCCTTACTTCATTAAACTCTATGTTTTTTTCGCCTAAAAAAAACTCTATGTTTGTATGTTTCTAGAATAAGTGTTACACTTATTTCTATTTCTGGTGTCAAGTTTCTTTTCCCTTTCTTTCGTTGTGTGTCTTTCTCCTTACTGGGTGCGATGTGACATTCTGGTAATATATGAGTACTGGTTTATTTTATTTGGTTTTGGGGGGGGGGGGGAGAGTGGAGGGTGAATACTTTAACTTCCATGAAATCTAACCATGCTTATGATGTACGCCGCCGAACTTACCAAACAGGTTAACCTTTTGAATCATTGCAAGTCGTATGAACTTAATCATAGCATAATAGGAAAAACGCAACAAGAAGTGGAACGAATTCCGGGATGCCATTGACAGTTGTTAAGGTTTTATACGTTCCTATAGACTTGCTATGAGACTAATATGTAATCTGTAATAGTTATCATATAAATACCAGTAGGGTTAACCACGTTGGTTTGAGCGTACAATCATCTTTGTCATATGGTATCAGAGCGACTCATGAGATTATTTTGTGAAAATCAAAACTGTAAGTTCACAGGTTTTACAGGTTTGAAATAGCAGGCCTTGAACCAGTTTTCAAAGCCTTGAATCTGGTTTCACAGAGCTATTTTAAGGTCTTGAAACAGGAATCAAAGCCTTGAAACTGTCTGACCTATATGCATATTCTCAGGGGGAGTTTTTATGAACTCTTGTGATCTGATTCTATCTCTCTCACCCCTATGCTTGATCTATTATTATTGGGTGATGAAAGAAAAACTATTTTGATATATTTAACACCATTTAATCCATCTGTTCGACTCATTTTTGCAGGGAAGTTTATTTCCTAGTTTGCAGGATTGGTTTCCTAATCTGGATTTTGAAGAAAGGAACCTTGGAGAGAATGTGATTCTGTGATCAATTAGATACTCTTGACATCTTCCCAATCTGTTTAAAGACAAGATCAGAACAATATCTTAGAAGATTATGATCAACTATCCGTTGGAGAAGTCTGTTAAAGGAGTCAAAGTTGCTGCCTACAAAAAAGAAAGTTTGTTGCTGAAAATCTGGGAACATTTGCAGAGCTCTGAGATTTATAAATAGAGCTCACTTTGAAGCAAGAATACACAACACTCAACGGGCAAAAAGAGAGAGACACATTCCAGGATTGTCAAGCATCAAAGAAGCACATCATTCTTCACTGCAGTTCTACACTTCAGTGTTCTTCTGACTTGTACTCAATTTGTATATCATTCTTATACTACTTATTTCTCTCATTCTCAAGGATTGTTCAAAGTGAACAATAGAGAATTCGTAGTTAATCAGTTAGCTTGAGCAAGTACTAGATACGTTAGAGAGAACCTCAAGCTGTAACAGAGTAAGGCATATCTCTGTGCTGGAGATCTCGGGCTTAGCTTTTGATTATTAAGAACTGTGTTGTAATCCTGCAGGGAGAAGATCCCTGAGGTAGAGACGTAGGTTCAAGTGGACTGAACTCTATAAATCTAGTGTCTCTTGCATTTATAGTTCATTTACATACTCAGTTTTTGCAGCATTCAAACTAGTCTGTTTTCAAGGGTTTGAAATTAATTTCAAGGCCTTGAAAAGACTTGTCTTTTTTCTTTCAAACTGTATTTCATTCCCAAGGCTTGAAACTATTTTCAAGGCCTTGAACTTCACTGATCTTTTTAGAAACTCCTCTCCTCTACAAGTTTTGCTAAAAGTTGGCATACTCTATTCAACCCCCCCCCCCTCTAGAGTATCTGTGCTGCGTTTCTACATGCATACTCCCCTTTCAAAAAACCTTGACCGTAGTTGGCGGTTGACCATTTCCAACTCGTCTCTCTTGCAGACAAGACGGACGCGGCTGACGACAAACTCGTCCTCTTCTGGAAGAGAATGCGAGGATCGAATCTGGATTTCAAGAAAGCTGAATCTCATCTATTAGTTTCGGTGGTTCAATTATATGAGGTATCCAATAGGGTGAGTATATGAATTTCTGCATCTAGTAAACTGACGGTCCCTAATATTGGAGTTACCTAGACGTCTGCGAAGAGGTAATGGTGGTGATTTAATGTGTTAACACTTGAATTTTCACTAGAATGGGCTTGTTTGGACTGAAAATTAACTTTTGATCCCCATCCGGGGCATACTACCAAAATGAGCTCGTTTTGAACCGAAAATTGAAGTATCGGTTTTTGGCTATAAAAACCATATATGGATCTCGGATATCTGCTTCTTGAAGCTGATAATCAGATTATCGGTTTTAAAAAACCGATAGTGGTAATCTCGGTTCAATAGTTATCTTGACTATCTGTGATTTCCCTCGTTTCTCTCCCTTGCTGTCTCTTGGTATTTTTGCAGCCGTCGAAGGCGAAAAACGACGATCTCACTTGTACGCTTAAGTATGTCTCTTACGTGGGTGGTTTTTCTGGAATAAGTGATGACAATCTGGATGACTATCCTTATAAATGTTTATCCCATTTTCATTGTCTCATTGATGATATATGGGACAGTGTAATTTCAGAGAAGTAGTTTATTTTATTTTATTTTTATTTTTTTATTTTTTTTTGTGTCGTTGGATAACTTACAGACTCTCATATTTGCATTAAAAGTTTTTTGTCGTTGGAGATGTTGTGGTAAGGCTACAACTTCTCCTTATTTGCCGCCTCCCGGATCTCTTCGTGCGAAGGCCCTTGTGTGAAGACACTCACGCTCTTCGTGTGGAGAGCTTCCTGCTTTGAGACCGCATAGTGTTCTGCGAACAATTTTGGCTTCTTGAAATGTGTCTTCGTGCGAAGACCCTATTGTATTCGTGCGAAGACCCCTGGTACCTTCCTTTGCGCTCCTTTGAGTCTCCTCAATCCTTCAAGGCACTTTACAAACAAATCTCCACCTTGACTTGAAGTCTCTCGTCTGCAACAAAGTCTTCTCCTCCTTGCGAACAAATCTTGTCTTTATGCCTCCCCATGTCTCCCATCACGGAGACTCACTGGACCTCGTAGGGTTCGACATTCCCCTACGCGCTCAATGGCTCATGATGTTGAGTAATTCTAGACAATTCTGAAACTCTCTCACCGGCACTGGCTTTGTGAACATATCTGCAGGTTTAGCAGCTGTCCCCACCTTCATCACCTTGATCCCCCTTTCACTTCTTAGAAAATTATACCAGACATCAATATGTTTGGTCCTTTCATGATGAACCTGATCCTTATTCAAACAAATTGCACTCAATCTATCACAATAGACTATCACTTGATCTTGAAGTAAGCCTGGATCATTGACCATTCCTTAAAGTCAAATTGACTCCTTTGCTGCTTTCGTTAGATGCATATACCCTGCCTCTGTGGTAGACAAAGTCACCGTCGGCTGTAGCGTAGCCTTCCAACTCAAAACAAATTAATGACAACCAGTGAGAAGATCTTGTTGTAGTCAACCCATTCTTCTTGACTGAACCCTCTTACAACTGGCATTGCTTTATACTTGATTCCCTCTCCAAATGTAGTTCCTTCCTTTCTTCTGAAACCCACTTGCAACTGACTATCTTCCTTCCCTCGGAAAATTTAACAAGCTCCCAAGTCGAGTTCTTGCTAAGAGACTCCATCTCTTCTCCCATTGCAGCAATCCATCGTGCCGAGTTATAACTAGATATAGCGGCCTTGTAGGTGGATGGCTCATCGTCCACCTCGTCCGCTACATGCAATGCATAACCCACCATATTGTCATCTCTGTAGGCCTTATGAATCTCCTTGATCTTCCTGAAGTAATACTTTGATGATCCGGTTCCTCTTGTAGTGACGCATCTCCATCATATTATTCTGCTTCTTTCTCTTTGGTTTCCAGCGGTGGTGTAGAAATTTCGGATTCCTTAGGATTAGTATGATATGAATTTCTTTCCACCTTCTTCTCTACATCCCCAACCTCTATCTCCATGGAATTATTCAACATTTAACTGTCACTTTTGCTAAGTATAATCTTGTTGTCTGTCCAAATCTTGTATCCCTTCACACATGCTCCAAAGCCCATGAATACTCCCTTCTTTGCTCTTGGTTCTAGTTTGTCATTACGAACGTGATAATAGGCAATGCAACCAAAGACTATCAAATCGGAGTAATCTAAAGCTCTCTCGGACCAAACTTCAATAGGAATCTTGCATCATATACCTGTGTGTGGCTTCCGATTTACGAGATAGCATGCCATGGAAACTGCTTCTCCCTAGAAACCCCTAGAAAGACTTGCATTCGAAAGCATACACCTTACTTCGCTAAAAGTGTATGATTCATTCTTTCGGCTATATCATGCTGCAGTGGTGTCTGCCGAACGGTGTGATAGAGAGCAATTCCCTGATCCTTGTACATTCCATTAAAATCTGATAACAAAACTCTAAGACGTTGTCCGTGCGCAGCCTCTTCACCTTCTTTCCCACCTGATTCTCTACCAAGGTCTACCACTCCTTAAATATTGCGAAGCCTTCACTCTTGTGCTTCATCATGAATATCCAAGTCATCCTTGAGTAGTCGTCTATGATGCTCAGAAAATACATGTACCCGCCAGTCGCCTCAACTCGAGATGGACCCCAACAATCCCAATAGATGTAATCAAGAGTACCTTTCTTTCTATGAACCGCCTTAGGGAACTTGCTACGCTGTAGCTTCCCGTACACGTAGTGCTCACAAAACCCTAGGCTCTTAGGCGCATTCCCATTGAGATAGCCTTTTCTGTGAAGTTCATGCGGTCCACGTTCACTCATATGATCGAACCTCATAAGCCATAGCTTGGTTTGATAAGCTTAATCTCGGCTGAGACAACTCCGACATACTCTGTGATAGACGAAACCTTTAGTACATACAAAGTCCCATCCTTGACTCCCTTGAGTAGCACATCTGAACCCTTGTAGACCCATAAATCTCCACCTTCACCCTTGAAGGTAAATCCCTTGCTGTCGAGTAGACTCAAAGAAATCAGATTTTTTGTTACAAGGGGTACGTGTCTAACCTCCTTCAATGTGCATATCCTCCCGTCGCACGTTTTAATCTAACTGAACTTTTTCCTATGCAAACAACTCCGTTTACCGTATGACCGGATACTCCATCTGCATGGTTGTAGCTTGAAAATAGTTCTCTTTTAGAAAAGATGTGATAGGAAGCCCGCGAGACAAGAAACCATGCATCGGGTTGATGCGCGACGTGATCCGCCAGTAGAATGAAATCATATTCAGACAAATTCTCCTTCTCTACCATGGCTTCAGAGCCACTTTGTCCTTGTTGAACTTGTTCCGGGCAATCTCTCTTTAAGTGCCCCTTTTCCTTGCACCAAGAACATACATCCTTGTGTAACTAAGAACCAGAATACTGCTTTTTCTTGTTTTTCTTACCCTTCTTGCTTCCCCCCGTCGCCATCAATCCGGAAGCATGGTCATCTATACCTGTGTCTGCACCCTTATGGCGCAGTTCCCTAACATGGAGCGCGGATCTGACCTCTTCAAGGGTTAAGTCATACTTATTCACAATAAAAGGCTGCACAAAATTTTGTTATGATGGAGGTAACGAGATCAAAAACAAGAGTACGCCATCCTAATCATCCACTTTCTCGCCAATATAACACAAGTTTAAAAGAATTGTATTCAATTGATCATGATGGTCCTTGAGAGTCATACCTTCGAGCATCCGCAGAGTAAAGAGCCTTTTCTTTAGCATGAACTTGTTAGTGAGACTCTTCTTCATGTAGAGGCTCTCCATCTTGATCCATATATTTTTTGCTTGCTTCTGATATGCGACCTCAATGATCACGTCATCCGATAAGCACAGCATGATGGTTGAATGTGCCTTCTCCTCCATCGTCTTGAAATCTGATGTTGTTGTATCCATGCCCCCTTGTCTGTGGTCAAGGGTGCCCATAGGCCTTGTGATTGGTGCAAAGCCTCCATGTTTATCTTTCACAGACTGAAGCTGTTCCCTCTTGTGAACCTGTCGCGCTTCACCATCGCTGCGGACATCATTCTTGGTGGAGTGATCTCGACCTAAGCTCTGATACCAATTTTTAAAGAAACTTACAATCGCTCACACCTCACGAACGATAAGTAAGCGATGCAATCACACAAGATTTACATGGTTCGCTAGCACAAAATATGCTAACTATGTCCACGGGCAAGAAAGTTTTTATTCAATTGAGGAGAACATTTCACAATGCTTACATAATTTTATCAGACCCCAAAGAATCAATTTATACCCCCCAAAACCTCCCCAATGCCCTAAGGAATTATTTTCTTTCTTATCTGCCGCCTCCAGGATCTTCTCGTGCGAAGACATTCGTGCTCTTCGTGCGAAGAGCTTCCATCTTTGAGACTGCAGGGTGTTATGCGAACACTTTTGGCTTCCTGAGAGGTGTCTTTGTGCGAAGACCCCTGGGACCTTACTTTGTGCTCCTTTGAGTCTCCTCAAGCCTTCAAGGAACTTTCCCAACATAAGGTTTGGCAAAAAACAGATTAGAGGCACAACGTATGTTATCAGACATCAAGAAGAAGTCGGAGAGTCTGCAAATCAAGAGTATGTCCAGCCACGAATGTGTGATGAGGGCAAAGATCTCCAATAAATGTGAGAAGTTGAAGAATCTTGAAAGACAAAGTCGACCAGTGGAAATTCTAGTCATTGCGTACCAATGATGGAGTGGAACTAGGAAGATGCAAGATGTAGAAACAGTGAGGACATGCTATTTAGGGGTTCTTGATGAAAATGTCACATATACAGATATGAAAATTGCTTCACCAAGAATTTATGATCCTTCTAGTTCTTATCTACAGCACAAGGGCAGCCTCCTATTGTGGTAACAAAATCTCAATTTCATCTAGTGACTTATTCATGGGAGAGAGCTAGATGAATATTCATAAACGGCCCATTTTCTATTTTTTCCTTATTTGGCAAACTCAGTATTTTGTCTTCTACCACTGATAGTCTTATCTGAATTTCTATCGGCTTGGCATGCTGGAAACAGAAAGAGAATGTGTGGTTCAATTGAAACCTAAGATTCCAAGTACATAAAAGTTTGGTGAATCAATTAAAATAAAAAATCAGACAACTCAAACCAAAAAATCCATAGCACTACATAACATAACGTGAGAATACAGCCTCTACAAGTATCCACAAACAATAAGACTGGGCTGTGACAACACAGCAAGCCCAATCCATTGCAAAGGACTAAAGTGAAACCCAATACAAACTTGGAGCACTCTCTCGCACACGGCAGAAGTTTGAGGACCAAAATTGTAAATATCAACGTTTCTCTCATCAATGCCGTAGATTCTCCTTGACTTATCAAATGGTCACAATCGTGATAAATCTGTATAAATGTCCCTCTGATTTGCGATGCAATACAATGAACACAATATTGTTCATCTCATTCTCTCTCCCTTTACTGCTCTTTTCTCTCTGAATTGGGATGAACCCTAGTTCTTAACTCTCACCATTTTACATGGTATCAGAGCCGCTGCTACACAGCTCCAATGTCGATTGCGTGGGCTTCCTCTGGAACTTCTTCCGCTCTTGTCACTGCCACTGGATCTGGTGGCGCAAATCCCTTGAATCTGCTCTCGAACCACTACAACAAATTCGGCCTCCGTTGACAAAAAAAATTGTCGCTAGAAAGGCCAAATATGTCGGTAGAAATTCTACCGACAAATAATTTTTTGACGGAAAATGGTCACTACAAGTCGGTCGTTAGTATTAAGGCCGACAAATCTCAATTACATCGGCAGAAAGAAAAAAACGTCAAATTTTTTTTTCGACAGTTTAAATCTAACAACAAACATTTTCTGTCGGCAGTACAACTACCGACAAATAAATTTAGTAGTTTATGTAGATAAGTGACAAAAATATTTGTCACCAGTAGAGATGATTACATCTTCATGGCGACACACATGTTTGTCGATAGTATCACGACTAAATAAAAAATAATAATGGATTTTTTACATATATGCATACATGCACCCAAAATTCAAACACTACCCTGAAACATATATGCACAACTGTGCTCAAATCCAATATCAACCCTCCAAAAGTGGGACTTTTTACATCACAAAAAAAATTATACTGCATAATAACTATTTTGCATCCTTAGCCGAGTTAACAACCGTCCAGCAATTCACTCTAATTAAAGAGTCGCATAAATTAAAGCAATATTAAGTTAACAAAACAAGTAGCTTGCGTTTCAAAGTTCAAAAACTATTACATCTAGAGGAATCAAGTGCCCAGAAACCAGCTACTAATCAAGTGTCCAGAATCACCGGCGAGTACTTATTTGGGTCCTTCGATGCCCTGAACCTATACCAGCGACGCTAAAGCCTGCAAACAATGAAAAAAAAGAATCATAAGATAGTGGTAGAAATCATTTAGATCAGAGACATAAATACTCGGAAAAATACTAAAAAATGGGTTTTCTAAACTTTACATATGCATTGAAATTAAAATGATTCAATTTGCAAGAAGTAAGCTTACTTTCTGTGGATTGCTAGAACTTACAAAATTTCATTAGACTTGACTATTTAATTCAGGTTCAAAGACTAAAGGAAAACATGTATCCCGCAAAATTAGAAAAAAACCCAAATCTCAACAGTCAGTAAAACCCAATTCAAGACAACCTTGAGAGCCCTAGATTTTCTTGGATGAGGGGGTTAAATGATTCGGAGTACCTGCACATAATCCATCACTCAGACAGTTCATGACCTTAGCTCCTGCCAATTTTCTCTACAGTACCAATTCACAGAAATTGAAATCGAAACCTAAAATTGAAAACTATGAAATTAGGTTAGTTATTCATCAACAATGAAATACAAATCACTTCCTAAACAATTTTACAAACCTGGACTTGAAGTATGAATGATTTTGTAGGCCGCCAATTAGAAACTTGATGATGGAGTAGACTCGTAGAGACTGATTTGCTGAATTGCCAGACAGGAAAGCCCCAAATCGAATTCTCTATGGGAACATGCCATTCTCCGAGGCTCTGCAAAACCCACCCTAAATCCAACCAGGGGAACATAAATTCAATGGAACCTCTGGTAAACATAAACACTACAATTGAAACAGGTCAACAAAGAAATGGAAGGAGCTCCATCATCATCTTCCTGTCGTCCTCCTCATCATCGTCCTTGTCATAACCTCCTCGAAGAAGCACCTCTCCAAGCGATCTCAGCGAAATCCTAGAAACCGCCTCCCCTCGAACTCTCTCGCTTTCTTCTCTCTTTCATTCTAATTCTTTCTGTGTCCCTTTCTCTCTCTCCCCGCCAGAATAGTCCAATTCTCCATCATCATAAATTCACTCCAATTACCACAAGAACACCACAAGACCAACGACAATAGCAGCAGCAACATCATAAAAAATTAAACAACAAAACTAACAAATTTGATCAGCATTTCAACTGCAGATTTGATAAAAATAAATATGATTTTGCCACAACACAACCCCAACCACAAAGAACAACACAGATCTAAAAACCAGAACAAGTAACTGATCTAAAGTTAACGATGTGAGATATGTGGGAAAAGAATAACAAAAAAAAGAACATGAGAAAGCAGAAGCATGTCCGAAGAGAAGAACAGAGGAAGTTCCTTCAACCCTCCGAATGATATCCAGAGGATCCCCGAAGGACAGAGAGAGAGCCGACGATGCCGCTGGGAGTTCTCTCATGCCCCTGGCCGGCTAGCCGGAGCTGTTCCCGGCGCAATGTCGCCCGGACCAGGAGGTCCCAATTCTCGGATGGCCTGACCATCGAGGGAGGGGAGAATCAGACGGATTGCACAAAACGAGAGCTCTGAAAGTTGGCTCCTCCGGTTGGGGGTCCAGATCTGGAGATGAAGAGGGTTTGAATCGGAAGAGGTTGTTCTTTGGTATTCCGACTACTAGTGGGGAGATATAATAGAATTAGTACGATGGCATCGAGAGTGGACCTGTGGGAAAAAGTTGACGACAGAAAAGGTTGACGTGAGGGAGATTGAGATGAAGACGTCGTCGCTCCGGTGGATCTCCACCTCCTCGACGGCCGCCGTCGCAGCCCACAGCCATTAGAGACCTGCACCGTCACGGCGTCGAAATCACCGCCACCGCTGAACGCCACCACCAAAATCACCGCCAGCGACGATCGATCTTCCAGATCTGTAAAGAGACTACATCAACAAACTTTTGCTGCGGTGGTGGTAGCTGCTAAATGTGACAGGTAGGATGTAGAGAGAGAGGAAAAGATGAAATGAGAGAAAGAGATAACGTTGGAATGAACGGCTGTGAAAGAGGGTATTTAGTTTTGGGTGGGTTGTTATGGAAAAAAGTGGGGTATTATTTCAGGGATAGTAATTTTTTATTCCCTCCTTACAATTTGGGAGAGCGGGAAATACTAATTTTTTACCCTCTAATTTTTTTTGCAGGAGTTGACAATTGGGTTTGTCACCATATAATTAGTTGTCAAACTTAAATAAATAGTCACAATCTTTGACTAAATTGTTGGGTAGAATAAAAGAAAAACCAAAATGTCGACAAAAAAAATCATATGCATCGAGAAAAACAAATATTGTCGACTAATCACACAACTAGCTACATAAAACCGTCTGTCGACAAAAAAACTGTCAACAAAGGTCATATTTGTTGTAGTGAAAATTCATAATATGATCACCTTCAAGTTGGATGGAACCAACTACGTAATCTGGAAGTACCAGATCTCCTCTCTGCTTCGAACCCAATCTGTCTTTGGGTATCTCGATGGATCAATTGTGTGTCCAGCTGAGTTTGTGACTAAATCTGACGGGTCAGTTTCAACCACTGTAAATCCCGCATTCAAGTCTTGGCAAATCCAATATCAGGAACTGATGACAGTTCTCAATGCAACACTAAGCCAAGAGGCATTATCCAAGGTAATTGGACAAACTTCCTCTCGATCTATCTGGCCAGCGCTAGAGCGAAGGTACGCCTCACTCTCTCGGTCAAATGTATTGCAATTAAAGAATGAATTGCAGAATTCCAAAAAGAAATCAGACACTGTCGATGCCTATATGCAGAAGTTGAAAAATGTTAGGGACAATTTACTTGTTGCTAAAGTGAACATTGATGATGAGGATATGATCATCTATGCCCTAAATGGGCTACCATCTGAGTATAACTCTGTGCGTACTACTCTTTCTGTTTGTACTAATCCTATTACATTTGAAGATCTTCATGTGTTGTTGAAGTCCAATGAACTGATGCTAGAGTCACAATTAAACACCATTGTTAATTCAATTGAAAATGATGCTGCTTTTAACACTCGGACAACTACTGGAAATGGACTATCTGGTAAGGTAGAGACCGTGGTTATGGACACAACAATAATGGTAATAATAATGGTCAAGGTCGTGCTTATAACCGTGGAGGATATCAGGGTAGATCAGGTAAAAACTACTATGGTTATGATAATCGTGGAAGGTCTAATTATGCCTGTGGATGGCGTGCTGACTCTTATCGAGGAAGGCACAATGGGTTCGGTTACCCTCATCACAACAACAACAACACGGTTACTTGTCAAATCTGTGGTCAAGGCTACCACACAGCCCTTGACTGCATTCATAGGATGGATGACGCTTATCAAGGAAAAATACCCACTGATAAGCTCACCGCCATGACTGCCTCAACACAAAACAACAATTCATTATATTCCAATTATTGGCTGTCCGACACCGGTGCTACAAATCATATGACCAACGACTTTGGAAACATGACTTTATCTGATCCTTATACTGGCACTGATCAAGTTGTTGTAGGCAACAGGTAAACTCTTCCCATTCATCACTCCTGTACGACTGTTTTGTCTACATCTTCTTACAAGTTTCAGTTAGTACAAATTTATTATCAGTACAAATTCCCATGTCCCTAAGCTTAGTACAAATTTATTATCAGTACACAAACTTTGCACTAATCATAACTGCCATTATATTTTTGACTCGACTTCTTTTTCTATTAAGGATATAACCACGAGCAAAATACTCTACCAAGGCCAGAGTAAAAATGGGCCATACCCCATTGATTCCTTTTTTTTTAGAATGCTCCTCAAGCTTTTTTAGGCAATAAAGTCTCTGCAGACACTTGGCATGCCCGATTAGGTACCCTTCTACTTCTGTCATGCATAAAATAATTCCCAATTCGAGAAATTTGAATAATAATATTTGTCATTCTTGTTTACTTGGAAAATTGCATCGCTTACCTTATAGTCACTCTCACACTCACACTAATACACCATTACACCTCTTACATGGCGCGTTTAGGGTCCCTCTAGTACTTTGTCGCATCATGACTATCTCTATTATGTACTTTTCATATAAGACTACTACAAATATACATGGATCTTTCCTTTGCATAATAAATCTTTTGTAACCTCTTTTTTTCCGAACTTTAAATTACAAATTAAAAAACTCCTACAACATCAAATTCGTATTTTACGAAGTGATGGAGGGGGAGAGTATACCTCTTTTATTTTGAAGCAATTATTATCTGAAAGTGGTATCACTCACCAAAAAGCATGTCCTCACACCCCTCAGCAAAATGGGGTTGCCGAGAGGAAACATCGTCATATTATGGAGACAGCTGTTACTTTACTTCAAATGCCTCCGTACCTAAGAAATGTTGGTATCACGCCATTAAAATTGCAGTTTATTTGATAAATCGTATTCCAAGAAAAAACACAGCAAATAAATTACCATTTGAACTTCTTTTTAAAACTGCCCCAGATTATTCACGCTTAAGATTTTTTGGTTGCTCTTGTTTCCCTTACCTTCTCCATTATTCTCAATCTAAACTAGATGCTAAGAATAAATTGTGTGTATTTCTTGGATATGCAAATCATTACAAGGGATACTTGTGTCTCGACAAAGTCAAAAGTGGAATTTATATTCGCCGTGATGTAGTATTTAATGAAAATACTTTTCCCTTTGATACATCTACTATTGATGACTCGCCTACTCATGTTTCAGGTCAGATTACAACACCCCCCAAAAGTGGGGGCCCGCACCATCAGGGATGAGCTGGGAGTACACGACACATGAGGTACCGGTAGCTGCCGAAGCATTGAAGCCTACCGGTTCTCCTGAACCAGTCCTGATAGACCCAACAGACACTACACCCGCAACGGTTCCCGAAGCCGGTCTAGGCAAGGCATCTTCACCAATCACCGCAGTCCCTTCACTGTCCCAAACAGCATATGAGATGGCACCTCCTCCTAGCCACCCCACGCTAACTCGCAGTAAATCCGGCATGAGTAAACAGAAAGCTGGTTTTTCTGTCACTACTTGACGCCGAATTTAATCGAGGAGTTTTATGGGAGAAGCAAGAAGCAACGAAGATGGAAGGGAATCATGAAAGAACCTCCATAGGATTCATAGAAAACACAACGTTTTCTGAAATAAACTCAATATTTGAATAATTAATGAAATAAGTCCACAAGCCGGACTTAATAGCCAAAGACCTAAATTCACCAAAAATAACAAAATCTCAATAATTATTCTGAATTAAAGTCATACTAAATAAAAGCACGCTAAAAAAAGAATGAACCAAAACGGGTTGAAATTGACCTCCTAATTATTGATATGATTATTACTAAAAATAGCAAATTTGAAGATTTTGTGCCCTAAACAGCCGAATTTGGCCAAATCAGCATGGTGCTCGTGACTGAGTCACGAGTTATCTTTAGAACGTCGTTTTTGGTCAGATTCATATATGGTTCGACCCCTCTCATCAATCCTTCAACTCTGCCCCTGATTCTTCGTATGGGCCGAAACAGCTTTTTTGAAACTGGCAAAAATTTTCTTGCATCAATCACCCCCTCTTCAAAAGAACTCGTCCTCGTGTTCAATCTAGGCGCACAAATGAAAGTCTCCATCAAGAATGGATCGCTATAGAAAGATGACAACTTGAAAGGACAATTGACATACTTCTCTAATTCAACTTTAACCTTTTCAACTTCAAATTCTTCATCATCTCCATAATCATCGTAAACAGGAGGGATTGTCCAATCCACCTTAGTTTCACATGATTTGTAAATACATTTATAAAAGATCGCATCACCAAAAACGTGCTCAATCTGCAACATAACCGAAAAAGTTAGCTTGTCGACCATGAAACTTGGTCCTCCATAACGCTCGCGATTGAATGGAATCTCGAACGCGGGCCCAAGTCATGATCCAAGGCTTTACCTTCCGACACCATCATCATAACCCCTTGGAGGTTAATTTTCCGTTGGGGGGCTTCCTCAGCCAGAACCTGCCCGCAGCCGCCAGGTCGTCCACACACCATGGTTATGACAATCTTCTTCCTACGTCGAATTGAGCTCTGATACCAACTGACGCCGAATTTAATCGAGGCGTTTTTATGGGAGCTGCAAGAAGCAACGAAAATGGAAGGGAAATCATGAAAGACCTCCAAAGGGTTCATAGAAAACACAACGTTTTTTTGAAATAAACTCAATATTTGATTAACTAATGAAATAAGTCCACAAGCCAGACTTAATAGCGAAAAAAATAAATTTACCAAAAATAACAAAATCCCAATAATTATTCCGAATTAAAGTCCTACTAAATAAAAGCGCGCTGGAAAAATAATGAACCACAACGGGTTGAAATTGACCTCCTAATTATTGAAAGTATTATTACTAAAAATAGCAAATTTGAAGATTTTGTGCCCTAAACAGCCGAATTTGGCCAAATCAGCATGGTGCTCGTGACTACATATAAGGTTCAATCCCGCTCATAAATCCTTCAATTCTTCCCCTGATTGTGCGTATAGACCGAAACAGCTTTTTTGAAACTGGAAAAATTCTTCCTGCATCACTACTACTACTTCTACTGACCCTACATCTTTTACCGAGGCTAGTAAACACTCGTTGTGGCGTCAAGAAATGACTGACGAGTATACCAGCCTCATAAAGCAAAATACATGGACTCTTGTGCCGTCCCCCAAAACGCAAACATAATTGGGTGTAAATGGGTTTTTCGCACTAAGTTCAACCCAAAGGGGACTGTTTCTCGATACAAGGCACGTCTAGTGGCCAAAGGTTTTCATCAAAATGCAGGAATCGATTATGACAAAACCTTTAGTCCCGCTGTTAAACACTCTACAGTTTGCACTATCCTTTCACTTGCAGCCAATTTTAATTGGCCACTACAACAACTTGACGTTAAAAATCGCCTTCCTACACGATACCCTCAAATAAACAGTCTTTATGGCCCAATATCAAGGGTTCAAAAACCCTAAATTTCCCAACTACGTTTGCCGTTTGCACAAGTCCATATATGACTCAAACAAGCTCCTCGAGCTTGGTTCGAACGGTTCACCAATTATTTATTTTCACATGGTTTTTTTGCATTCTATGCTGATTCGTCATTATTTATTCGTCACAATGGCAACAAATGCACCATTTTATTGCTTTATGTAGATGATGATATCATTTTACCTGGTAGTGATAATGTCTATATACCACAACTTGTTCCCAATTTACACTCTGAATTTTCTATGAAAAATATAGGCTCTCCTACTTACTTCTTGGGTCTTGAAATAAACCGCAACAATGCCGGCATATTTATCAATCAGCCTAAGTATGTTTCTGACATATTATCTTGCTTTGACATGACCAATTGCAAGCTCCTACTCCACTAGCTGCATGTACAAAGTTTCATATTTTAGATGGCAAAAAGCTCACTGATCCTTCTCCCTATCGCCAACTTCTAGGAGCCCTACAATATCTAACATTCAGTAGGCCAGATATTTCCTTTGCTGTACATCACCTCTTTCAATTTATGCACACACCCACTGATACACACCTCATTGCGTCTAAATGCATATTACGCTACCTCGAAGGTACCAAACATCAAGGCCTTCTTTACCAAAAAGGCCATATGCCCATCAATGCCTATTCAGATGCCAACTGGGCAAGAAACCTAACCAACTGCCGTAGCACATCCGGTTTCATTGTCTTTCTTGGACCCAATCCCATCCATTGGGGCGCCAAAAGGCAACCCACCGTAGCCCGATCCTCCACGGAGGCTGAATATAGGGCTCTTGCCTCTACTGCGGCCGAGCTAGCTTGGCTCAAAAACGTTTTCTTTGATCTCCGGATCCCTATCACTCAAAAACCCATCCTTTGGTGTGATAACCTGTCCACTATAGCCATGAACGCCGACCTAATAATGCATGCTCACACTAAAAACATCAAAATCGATTACCACTACATTCGAGAAAAGTGCTCTCTCGTGACATACGCGTTCTTTTTATTAATAGTGGAGATCAACTTGCAGACATCTTCACCAAATGACTATCCACTCATCATTTCAACAGTCTCAAGGACAAACTGATGGTTCTCCAGCCACCATCGCTTCGAGGGGGAGTGTGAGAATACAGCGTCTACAAGTATCCACAAACAACAAGACTGGGCTGTGACAACACAGTAAGCCCAATCCATTGCAAAAGACCAAAGTTAAACCCAATACAAACTTGGAGCACTTTCTGGAACATTGTAGAAGTTTGAGGACCAGAATTGTAAATATCACTGTTTCTCTCATCAATGCTGTAGATTTCTCATTGACTTATCAAATAGTCACAATCGTGACACTTCTGTATAAATGTCCCTATGATTTGCGATGCAATACAATGAACACAATATTGTTCATCTCAATCTCTCTCCCTTTACTGCTCTGTTCTCTCTTAATTGGGATGAACCCTAATTCCTAACTCTCACCATTTTACACATAACATATTTGGATGTAACTTTCCGAAAAAAAACATATTTGGATGAAAGTTTACTACCTGCAACATTTTTTTTATGAAACTACCAGCAACTTAAAATAGATGAAAATATATATGAATGTTTCCTGGGAAATTATGGGTCTGTAAGGGCCTGTTTGGTAGCAGCTAAAAGTCAGAAAATTTGGCTAAAAATCGTGTGGATGAAAAATTCAGCTGAGCTTAAAATCAAAATATGTTTGGTACGAGATGAAATTATACATTATAAATTTGATTCCATTTGAAAACAATCAAAGAGAACTACAGTAAACTACTTTAATACATCCCTTTATCCATGAACCGTGATCATACTAATTTAAAAACACTTTAAACTTATTTTTTTCAGAGTTTTCCAGCTAATAGATGTTCAATTTTAGAGATTAGACAATAGCCTTGAGATTTTTTAGTCTGCATATTTTCAAATCAAATTTTTATATCGTAACAAACGAGTTGTCTAAACAGACGTATTTTTAATTCGAATTGTATTAAAATCCATGATGATGCACTAATAGGTCGGAATTTCAGGTTATCTTGAGGTTTGATAATTTACAAAAAAATTGATGAGCCTCTATCATTTATTTTCAAGCTTGTCCTCACTGACAAGGGAATGTACAATAGAAGTTACAACAACATCCACCTCAAGGAAGACAAACAGAAGAAACAAGGCAACACGGTGAGCAAAGATGTGATAGAAGTAGGTGGCCATGCTCTGAAAGAAAACATAACAAAATGCAAGGTTGCTACACTAGACTCAGGATTTGTTCAAGTCCCCGAAATCCAAAGGCTAGAGTAGCAACCTTGCATTTTGATAGAATTTGTTAAAAAATATAAAAATAAGAAAACTTATAAAAAATAAAAAATAAAATGAAATTTGGAGTTGGACACATAAGAGTTAATGCAAAAACTGAAAAGAGCTTAATGATAGAATTTCCAGATAGTTGGAAGAACCACGCTTAGGACAAATTCCGCTGAATTAATTCCATGCACAGTTGTGCTAATGTCCTCAAAATTGTGTTTTAATTACTTATTAAGGTATATATGCACTCCCTCTAGTGTGTTAGTTGGAAGGGGTTCCCCAGTGCTCATTCTATCAAAGAGTCGCAGTGCCTAGTCTGCAAATCTCAGATAATGTCTTGTAAGCTTTTGCGCCAATGCTCTCCATGAAAACCAAAGTAATAACCAACTTTAAGTCCTTAAAAGTTGATATTAATAAGGCCTTTGATTGAATTGAACTTCTCAGCCTGTGATGGAGAGAATAGAATTCTGACTTTTGGACTGATCTTCTGATGCGGTATATAACTACGGTAATATATCATGTTAGAAAATCGTACAGTTATGGGATTGATCATACATGAGAGAGTTGTTATATAGGCGTTATGAATCTAAGCACAAAAAAATAAAAAATTAACATATATAGGCAAGCAGCAGACGTAGTGTCATGAATCTATGAACGTTTAGTATAAATATGTCATAAGGTTTGATTTTTGTTATGAGTGCCTTGAATCAAAGAAATCAAGAATCGATGAAGAAGGACGAGGAAGACAAATTTGCAGTATCCGGGAAGTTCCAGAATCATCTGCTATTTCAGAAACCCTATGGGTTGTTTTGTAAATCTCACAAACTATTGTACCGTTGTGTAACGGCACTATCTAGAAGCACACAGCTGTCTTAACTCTTGGTTTATTCCTTACTATGGTTAAGTTAGGTTAATGAGACCTGGTATAAATTCATTTTATTCTCTAGGGTTATTCTATCGACAGATTCATTCTCTTCTCTTCATGTATCAGCCTTCAATGGCTCAATCGATTCAATTATCAATAAAAAACCTATCGTTTCTTTGATTCTCTTTATATGGTATCAAAGCCTTTGTGCCTGATATTTTGCTCTTTTGGATTATGACTCTCTCCACCGCCACCACACCGACTCCTTTGTTTCTCCTCACAAATATACACAACCTCTTACCATTTAAGCTTGATAATCACAACTATTTTCTTTGGCGACATCAAATCACTGCGATCTTTCGCACACGGTCTTTCTTTGGTCATCTCGACGGCTCCATCCCGATTTCGTCGGAGTTTCTGCCAAATCCATTCGGATTTGGCCAATCCGTGGTGAATCCTGTGTTTACTATTTGGAGTAATCACGATCAGACTCTTCTCAACGTCCTAAACACCACTCTCACACCGGAAGCCCTCTCTCATGTCATCGGTGAAACAACTTCTCAGGATGCATGGTCTATTCTCGAGCGACGGTATGCTTCTTTAACTCGCTCTAACATCTTGGATCTGAAAGCTGAACTTCAAACCATCAAGAAAAGGTCAGACTCTATTGATACGTATATGCAACGTTTAAAAACGATTAGAGACAAATTGTATGCTGCTCTTATTAAAATTGATGATGAAGACATGCTCGTATATACTCTAAATGGTCTTCCTATTGAATATAACTCTTTTCGTTCGTCTTTACGAACCAAATCTGAAGCTATTTCTCTATAAGAATTGCATGTCCTGTTAAAAGGTGAAGAACGCATGATTGAGTCCCAAAATGAATTAAATACGTCTACTGTCTTTGTTGCTGTGTCTGCTGGTTCTGGATCTGATATTTCTGCTTCCTATTCTCAACATGGCTATGTGAATCAGAGAGGTCGTGGTCGTGGTAGGTGTGGTAAAAATGATTTTTCAAATAGAAACCAAGGTCGACATTATTTTAATCAAAACCGCGGAGGAGGTCGTTCTTACTTTAACTCTCGTGGTAGTGGCCGTTTTTCAAATGGTCGCGGTTACAGACCCCCTATTACTTGTCAAATTTGTGGAAATGATTATCCTGATTCTGTTGATTGTTGGCACCGCATGGATCATGCGTATCAGGGAGGGAAACCCTCTGAGCAGTTAACTGCTCTAACTGCCGCAACACAATAACCATTTTCTGGGGCTGGGTCTGTTTTTGGGTATTCTTCTGGTCACAACTCTGGTTATGCTGGGTCTTCTTCTACATGGCTATAAGAAACTAGTGCTACAAATCATTTAACCTCAGATTTTAACAACCTATCTATGGCTGAACCATATGGTGGAAGTGATCAAGTGTCTATTGATAATGGGTCTTCTATGCCCATAAGTCACTCTAGTATTTCTCTTTTGACCACTTCTACACACTCTTTTCAACCTTCAAATACCTTACATGTTCCAAATCTTGCTGTTAACTTGCATTCTGTGCATAAAATTTGTCTAGATCACAATTGCAGATTTATTTTTTGATGCATCTACCTTTTATATACAGGAGAAGGCTTCGGATATAATTCTATATCAGGCAAGAGTGAAAATGGGCTTTATCCCATTCACACTCTCCCAATAGCGTTTTTGTCGAAACCTCAAGCTCTTCTTGGTCGTAAAATATGTAATCCTTTGTGGCATGCTCGTTTAGGACATCCAACTGATGAAATTTAGTTTAAAACTTTACCTTCTCTGTCTTTATCTTCTGTAAAAGCTGGCACTCATATGTGTGAACCATGTTTGAAAGGAAAAATGGCTAGATTGCCTTATCAAAATTCCAAAACTGTTACAACTGTTCCTTTGCATATATTACACTCAGATGTTTGGGGTCCTGCTTCTGTTAAGTCTTATAATGAATACAAGTTTTATGTACTATTTGTTGACAATTTCTCTCGCTATACATGGATCTTCCAACTTTTTTCATAAATCTGAAGTTGCAGGAGTTTTTCCAAAATTTAAAACTCCTATTGAACAATTACTTGGCTACAATATTAGAATTTTGCAATCTGATGGAGGGGGTCTTTATAGTTGGATTGTGTGATCGCATGAGCAAGGCATCGGAGTACTCGCACGAGCAAGTGGTTGATCGCACGAGCAAAACAGTAACTCCTGGGAGCAGGATTTTGGTTGCTACGGTTTTGGTTGTTTCCTTGTGGTTTTGATATCAAGTCTAGATTCCGTTATGTCTATAAAATGGTTCTAGGTCGGGCCTAAGTGAGTGGTGTATTTTCTGGCATTTCAGGTTTCCCCGTCAGTACTTAACATCAGTTTTATTTGGTCGTGGAGGTAGGTAACGATTGTTAATGAATTACGTTAATTCTGTCTTGTTAATTTTTGTTTATTCGTTCTATTCTCAATACCCCAGTCATAACAAATTTTCAAAAAGGAATTTTACTTGACATAATCTTAAAAGTTCTCAAACAGTGTAAGTTCATGCTAAACCTTAACTTGGTTCAGAAGCATCAGCTGAGATTATAAACGAATCACCAAAAAAAGCTGAATTATTTAACCAAAAGTGAAGAATCAAATTCATATAGTCACTGAATGAATTTCTAAATTTGAATTCAGACTTTTTCATCTTTAATTGTTTTCGTGAATTTTGAGTCCGTATTCTGTCCGTGTACATTCACAAATGTTCAAAGATGGATCAAATTGTAAGAACCCGTTGCAAAGTGAGGTATAGATGCACTCAAAGACATGCTGTTATTGTGAGATTTTCAAGTCTTCTGAAACTGTGTTGTCTCTCACTTTCAATTAGAATACGACAGACATATCACCTATGTTTGAGTAAATGGCTGTGATAAATTAATCAATTTTGATTAAAAACTGGTATGAATCGATGAAACTAGATGATAGCCCACCGAATAGAAGCAGAGTAATGAACAAAAATAACACAATACGACATGTTTTTTCTACATGAAAACCGTTTCTGGAAACAAAGGTTTATCATCACTATCATGAGAACAGAGAAGTAATTGGATACACACCACAATTCCATCTAGGATATAGTTCTCAACGTCTATAGAAGAAGGAGCTGGATGGTGTGAAAACCTATCAGTGCTGCCCAGCGAAAACATAGTGGTCGAAGAAAGAAAGATCATATGGCAGCTGATCGAGGTTGTCCATGACCAGAAAGTCGCAAACATCAATAGTTCCCTGCGTTCCTTCTAATCCCTGCTCCTCCTGTTGATGTGGTCCGGAATCAAAGATATTGTCAGGATGAGTTGCATTATCGGCGCCATGTAGTCGAGGTAGATTTTCTTGGGATTCATCGTTGTTAATGAGTTCTGATATTTCACCAACATCGAATGTTAAGTTCAAGTCTTCTTCGTCTAGTTGATAATCATAATGGACGATCTGATCTCTATTCTGATGTAGGGAGGGAGCTTCATTCAGATATTGATGCGAATAATCACCGCTGCAACTTATTTGATCATGGAATGGTTGTTGGAAACCAGTAAGGGTTGACGCCGACCCAGAGTATAAGTCAATGTCTTGGGCTTCTTCTTCTTCTCGCTCTTCATTCTCAATGTCTTGGGCTTCTTTGTGGTTCATCTTCAGCTTCTTATCTTTTTGCAGGAGGCCACTGTTGTTGTCTTGTTCAACATCAGAAGTGCCACTGCATGGCCTAGCTCGCTTCATGGATGTTAACGTCTTCTTGTTCGACATCTTGTTTTTGCGACGTCGCCATTCTGGGGCTGTCCTCAGAGGCTTGGAATAGTCTCTAGATATCTTGCATATAACGTAATTGTTGTTGTGGTTGTTTTGTTCTGTACCCTGCATGGTGCTGCTAAATTCGTGCATGATCCAATGCCCGGGGTTCTCATCTGTATTCACCTCGGACTCGGCAGCAGTAACTTCAAAGCAAAAAGTCTTCTTCACGCCAACAGTTTGACCATTGTTGTCAAAGATTTGAAGAGGCCCTGCTTCACCGTGCCACACGCCGCAGCCAGCAACCCTTGATATTCTACTTTCGCTGGCTTTTTTTAATTGGGTGATCACATAAATGTTGCGTTCAGTCCGGTCTTTAAGCTTCGTTGTCTGCCAAGGATCGGAGTGATCACAAAACAAATCCCAGGGAGAATTTCGTCCGTAGAGATCGCGCTCCAGAACATATTGTGGAGCATAGGATGGCAGTCCCCTGATCTTTCGATCAAGGTAGTGGACGATTAACTCGTCATCAGTTGGTAGGAAACGGAGTCCAGGGTCCATCGAATTCAAAAGACTGTTTCGGGTTAGGGTTGTGAGTATAACAATGCAACCACGGTAGTTTATGCATGGCATATTTATAGGTTTTGTTTGCTTGCGTCCAAAGCAATTCACTGCACAACACGCAGAAAACTGGGATTACCAATCCGAGTCTGGAAACTGTGAAAACTTTCGGGTCGGTTGTACATTTCTTTTTTGTTTAGAAAGGGTCGGTTGTAAATTTTGAACTAAGAACATTGAGTAATTATTTTATTTTTTTGATAAGACTTTGTGTTTTAAATAACGATTGAACCAGACCAAAATGGATTTTGATACGGGTCAACCTGTCATCATCAACTCTACTATTTATATATTTACTTAAATCAGTTTTTTTTGGCAAACTTAAATACCTTCATTAGATAAAATCCATAATTACAACCGAATGAAAGAGATCAAAGCAAACACCAACAGAACATCGACATGAGTTTTAACCAACTGCACAAGAGACAAACCACCACAAAAGCAAGCTCTAACCAAGAGCTGCAAACCACAAGAAAAACTGAAGGACTAAATGTTCAAGAGTACTTAACAAAGACTGAAAGAACTCTAGTAGGAAGAAGCAGATAATCCTGCCAATAAGCTAATCCATGATGTAGGGAACAATGGCATCCATGTTAACAGACGACTCCGGGAGAGGAGGATGAGCAAAATCAACCAACTGAGCTAAGACTGGTGGGAGGGCCACCACAAAAGCATCACAAGGGGGTACACTTGGGCAGGAGGGAAGAAACACATAATCCTCCAAATCAGCATGAGAAGGAACATCAACCACTGGAGCTTCACTCAAAGGGAACACATCTGGGGGAATGGAAGCAAGGGCCTAGCCTCCACCACTGGAAGAATACTGGAACAAGCAGTAAATTGTGACTTAGCATGCATCTAGGAAGGAGCTCCATCAACCACTGCCACTTCAACCATCTCTGATAAGTCTGAATATAAGATCAGAGAGTACTAGTATTAGACACAATAATATCCTTAAGTGATAAAATGAGATCCTGAGCTTGATGATATAGTTGTTCCAAAGAAGAACACTCCTTGTTGAAAACCTGTTTATTTCTGGCAATACACAGGGTCCATAAAACAGCTGGAAACCAATGCCAGTTTGGGTTAGTGATCAAGACTTTTTTGGGTCTTAACCAACTTTTAACCCCGTAAATAATATCATTTGAAATGAAAGAATTAATATAACCAAAGCCCTTGAGCCCTTTCACAGTGCATAAATAAATGAATTTGTGTCTCAGGGTGATTATGACATAAATGACAAAGGGGGTTACAATTACAAATTCTGGAATGCAAATTTGACGCTGGGTTATTCACCCAACGAGGGATCACAGCAGAATCAAGCTATGGAAAAGGGTACGAAAACTAGGGCACAAAAGCTCTCTAGAATTTCAGAAGTAATAATTTCATAAAACTGTCCAATTTTACCCACAAGCCGGGTATAAATTTTTGAAAAGTCTAATAATTCGAAATATGGTAAAAATCCTAAGTTTAATGCTAAATAATATATCTAACCTAATAAAATATTCAACTATAAGATTTATCCAAAACGGGTTTAAATGAAAAATCCTAATTAAAGAAATAAGTATTCTGAAAAATAGAAAACTGGCGATTTTGGACCTCTAAACGGTCGATTTTGACCAAATCAGGGCAGTGTTCGTGACCAAATAGTCACGGGTTCTTTTTAGAACGTCGTTTCTGATCAGAATTATGTATGGTTCGACCCAAAACATGCATCCTTCAATTCTGCCTCTGATTCTGCGCTTTGACCGAAACTGCTTTTCTGGACGCGACTGATTAATTCTCCAATTTTCTCCTGCATCAGTCACCCCCTCTTCAAAAGAACTCGTCCTCGAGTTCAATCTAGACACATGAATGAAAGTGTCCACCATGAATGGATCACAATAAAACGATGGTGGCTTTATCGGAAAGATGAAGGATGTCGATTTTAACTCAATCTTCGCCTCATTGTCTTCATATGAAACTTCGTATTCAAACGTACTTGATGGACTAATAACTTGTGAAGGATTTGAAATTACCTCAAGTTGAATAGAGACATCGGAATTGACCTCGCATTCCTCCAATTCATGGTAGCGAAGTGCGAAACTGGTCGCGTCTGATAGCTCTGCCCCGTCTGTGTCATGTGCGAAACTGGTCGCGTCTGATAGTTCTGCTTCATCTGGATCGTCTGCTCCTGCATCAGTCTCCCGGTGTTGGAAATAACTCGTCCTCGAGTTCACACCAATGTCTTCAGAATCCACAAAGCAAGGTGTGAGATGCTTCAAATTGAACACGTCCGAGGTCTTCAGGTGACTAGGAAGCCTCAACCTGTAAGCATTATCATTGATCTTCTGCACGATCTCACAAGGCCCAATCTTCCGATCCTTGAGCTTATTATACTCGCCAACAGGGAAATGATCACGAGTCAATACAGCCCATACAACATCACCAACATCAAATAGTACTTGACGACGATGCTTGTCCACCCGAGCCTTGTACTTGCTGTTATTCTCCTCAATCTTGCTCTTCACCTGGTCATGAATACCTCTCAAGTGTTGTGCCATCTCCTCGACCTTAGGATGAATGCGGCCCACACGCGGAATAGGGGCTAAGTCCAACACACTTGATGAATTTTGACCATTGAAAACCTGAAATGGACTCAAGCTAGTGGTCCTGCTCGTCGATCTGTTGTAGGCAAAATCTGCTTGAGGAAGTGATAAGTCCCACTGCTTCGGTTTAGATACTGCCAACCATCGGAGAAGGTTTCCCAAACTGCGATTCACCACCTCTGTCTGACCATCTGTGATAGGCGCTACTAAAGTTCAATTGAGTTCCAAACTTCTCCCACGGCTCTTCCAGAATTGGCTCATGAAATTCGTGTTACGGTCTGAGGTGATGGAACGAGGAACTCCATGCAACCGCACAATCTCCCTGAAATAAAGGTGAGCAATCCGCACAGCATCCATAGTCTTCCTGCATGGTACAAGCCATCTTGGAGAACCTATTAACAACTACAAGAACAAAATCTTCTGCCCTTTGCGTGGGGGGTAAGCCAAGCACAAAATCCATGCTAACATCAAACCAAGGAGCTTCAGGGACAGGTAATGGAGTATAAAGACCTGCATTAGTGAGAACTCCCTTCGAACGCTGGCAAACATAGAATCGATCCACATGATGGGCCACCTCACCACTTAACTTTGGCCAGTAAAAGTCAGCAGATACAAGAGCCAACGTCTTGTCTCGGCCAAAGTGTCCTTCATTGTGGAGCTCACTGATAATCTGATGTCGCAAGGAACAGTCTGGAACACACAACCGTTGCCCCCGAAAAAGATAACCATTACGAACAATAAAATCATGGCGCTGACACGAAGTTACCTCCATAAATATCTTCTCAAACGAAGGATCAGACTCATACATGTCTGCGAACGCCTCAAATCCAGCTACACGGCTGCTCATGGTGGAGAGAAAAACGTTGCGACGGCTCAAAGCATCTTCCACGCGGTTCAAACTTCCCGCTTGGTGCTTCAGCGCGAAAGTGAACTTCTACAAGTACGCCACCCACTTGGCATGTCGCCGACTAAGCTTGTGTTGTCCGTTGATGTACTTCAGGGCTTCATGATCAGTGAATAGAATAAACTCCTTCTGTATCAAGTAATGGCACCAATGCTTCAGAGACTGAACTATGGCGTAGAACTTCAGATCATAAGTGGAGTAATTCTTCTTGGACCCTGATAACTTTTCACTTAAGAATGCAACCGGACGCCCTGACAGGCTAAGAACACCTCCAAAGCCTATTCCCGGTGCATCACAATTAACCTCAAACACTTTGTAAAAATCGGGAAGTGCCAGAACTAGTGCTTCAGTCATCCTCTTCTTCACTTCCTGAAAACTGGACTAGGCTTCATCAGACCACTAGAAATCACACCCCTTAAGACACTCGGTGATGGGGGAAATCAAGGCGCTAAAGTTTTTGATGAACCTGCGATAAAAAGATGCCAAACCATGGAAAATGCGAATGTCGTGCAGCGTCCTTGGCCTAGGCCACTCCAAAATCGCTTCAATCTTTGAAGGATTGTTGAAGTCGATAATCGAAGTATAGGATATCGCTACAAGTAGTACCTGAGTAAGAACGGGGTCGATTTCCACAAGGATTGGGAAAGAGATTAAACACTCTAAGCTAACTAGTAAACTACTAAGCAACTAACTAAATTAACAAATCGAGTTTCTCAAAGGCTTTAGAGCTAGCCAAGCTTTGAATTTACCACTCAAGTGATGGAGCAAGAGTTGTTGATATTGCTAGAGCAAATGACTAAGAAAGAAACAACCAACTACTAACACTATTACTAGTACGATTCAAACGATTTTGTCAATAAGAGAGTAAGTTGGGTCAATCGATTCCAATAGAGGCCTTGTGTGTGAGCATCAACACCCAACGTTCTTGTCAAAGGAAAGCATGGATTATATAGTAAGAGGATTTGTCTAGCTCTTGTATTCAGGAGTGAAATGCAAAATCGAGTTATGTCAAGCATCTTTCATATGTAAACAAGTGCGTTTCCATATGAAAGATCAAGCCACAATTCGGATTTGATATTCAACACTTGAATACTACGAATTCGACATCAAACTTATAACACTAGAAGAACAATTGAATTTATCACACACAAGTCATCTATCTTCATCAATCAACCCAACAAGTAGCATAGTTGTTCATATTCAAGAGCAAGACACAAGAATCAAGAGCAATCATGAAAATAGTCATTATATTCAAGCTCAAATACTCTTCAATTCAACCAAATAACACCTACTTGCTACCAAATGATGAACAAAGTCCTAGTATTTGATTCAAACAATACTTTAACCAATCTAAAGAAGCTAACAACCCAACATATTCAAAGCTAACAGCAGCTAAATCACAAGTTACTGCTGTTGCAATCACAGTTCAAGAACAGTGCAAAAACAGAGCCAAAAACAGTGCTCCAAAATAGAGCGGATCGAACCCAGACCTAACCCTCTCTCCCTTGGTTGTTGTTGGCTCCGTGATAGCTCGGGACGAGCTCGGAATCACCAGAATGAACCCAGAAACCGGCCAAGTACCGAGAGAGAAGAGAGAGAAGAAGAGTTTAGGCTAAGCCTTGTGCGTGGGTCGTCGTCCTCTTCTTCTTCTTTCTCTTCGGCTTATATATGCAGTGAGGGAGGGTTGTCGTAGCCTCCAAGGATTGATCTGAGCCATCCAATTCATCCTAGAACAACTTCTTCGTTGATTTGAAGAAGCTTCACGAACCCTAACTGATTTGGGGCTTTTCTCTTCACTTCGATTTTGGCCAAATTGAGGGGTGCACTAGAGAGGATATGGGCTGGGGATCAATTTGGTACCGGGTAGGCGTGATTTTGTGAAGATTTGGAGTGGTTTCGGGGCGGCTGAGGAAGCTTCGAAGAGCTTCCATGGAGGAAACTCTGTTTTTCCGTTTGTTTCAGCGACGGGGAGAGAGAAGGCTTCGCTGGGGGCGAGCTGGTTGTTGGAATAGATGCCCTAGAGGCAATCTAGTTTAGTATGAATTTGTATATGGCTAGAAAATTCTTTTATTATTTATTGGATATTTAATATAATGAAGTCCTTAGATTTATAATTGTGTTGTTTATCTTAAATATCCCTAGTCAAGTATAATGATTAAATGGGACAATCATCTATAGACTAGTATGCGGTTGGATTGATATGGAGATATCACGATCCAACACATAGGTGTGCATTAGGGAATGTTGCACTGGATTGACCCATCTCCGAGAAGGCTAAATACACGTTATGTTGAGTCACAAGCGCTTCTCGCGGTGCAATGGTATTGTCATCCTTAGACTTGAAGTCACTAGATATTCTAGTTGTGGATTATTGTGATCTTGGTAGCGTTAAACGCTACACCGTAACTGGGTAGTTATAAAGGCGTGTACTAGATACAATAAGAATCAAGCTTAGAGATCGTAGTGGACGTAGATAGGATTTGTCCCTCCCACATAACAGGAGCAAATATCCTAGGCCACTCGAGGGATAGTGCTTATAGAATGTCTGGCCAGACTCAAATAAATCAATATAGGATATTGATGTTATTTGCACGAATAAGGCTATTCCCATGGATCGAGAAACTATGGATTGGATATACGAGTGTGACTTGTATGTCTCTTGTCCAATCCGGATATAGAGACAAAGGGATGAGACAATTACTTGTACAAAGGTTGTTAAGATGACTATTCTATTAGTTGGCTAGAATGGATGTTTTGCTAGAGACCGCTCCATATTAGCAAATAATTGCTACCAACTAGATAGAACCTATGGGGTCACACGCTATATAGAGTTGAACTAGATTTGGGAATTAATTAATTGGATTAATTAATTAGAAGGATGATTTGCAAACCCTTGCAAACTTAGTAGGGACTAATTTGCAAGGAAGGGACTAAATTGAATTCTAGTAGGACTAGAATAAGTCCTTTAGGTAGTTAACAAGGAGTTGTTGGACTATATAAAGGATCTTCCTTCCTTCCCACATAATAACTTATGCTCATTAAGTGAACATAACAAGAGTGGAAGAGAACAAAGGAGAGAGAGCAAGCAACAAGGAGGCCCGAACCGCCCCCTTGCCGCCGCCCCATCCCCGTCGGCCAAAGGAGGCCGAGACCCTCCTTTGGGTCTCGTTTTGCGTGATTTCTTCTTCCTCTTCCTCTTCCGGGCTAGCACCAAAGGATTTGGGAGATCTAGGATCAACTCTAGGCGTGGATCAACTATAGAGAACGTGACACAATTCGCGTTTGAAGTCATCAAGGAGAACCCAAAGGTGTGTATATGATTTCTAACCCTTACCATCGTTATGTCTCTTGACTTGTGATCCTTGGAGGGTTTTGCATGGTTTTATGTTTGATTATGCTTCCGTTGTGCGATCCATGAATCAAAACCCTACAGTGGTATCAGAGCCACAGGTCGTAGAGCATAAACGTGGTTTATGTGTTACTTTTAGTTGTTTTACACCTTAATTTGATTGTTTATCGCGTAAAACAAGACAAATCAAGCATGGGATGCAATTTGTCAATAATTAATCATAACAAGATCCAATTTTTGCATTGGATGCATGAATTGGTGAGTTTGAGAAATTTTAGGATCTTAGATCTAGGGTTTGGGCATCCTTGGGGAAGAAGGAGTTCTCCAAAAACAAGGAAACAACCAAACTTGGGCACCAAGAAAGGGAGTTGTTTTGGAAACAACTCCCATAAGGAGGTTCGGCCCCCTAGTGAACCGCTCCCCTTGCTTGCCGCCCAAGCTTGGCCGCCCTAGGGGCCGGGCGGCCCTAACCCGCGGGCCTAGCCTTGTGGGTTTTGGGCCGGGCCGGCCCTAGGGCCTTGTGGTTCACTTTATTGAGCCCGGGCAATTTGATTGTTGGGCCGATGGACCGTTTTAACCCTAGAAATCCTAAAGTGAATTAAAATTGACCAAGCGCGTTAAAATTGGATTTTAACTGTTTGTGTGCAAATCGCATGGTGATTGGATATGGCCTTAGGATGTGGTTTGATGTGGATGTTTAATTTTGTGGTTTGGTTTTACGGCCTGCGAGCTGATCAATTAATTGTAATAATTAATTAGGATTTTATGGCCTGCGTGCCATTTTTTTCTCAACTTGTGAGATTTATTTTATTTAGTATAGAAGTTAGCTAGTGCTAGATAAAGTAGATTGTTAGCCAAGATTGGAGAAAAGAAGCCCAAAGCCAAAGAAGTCACAAAAGATGGAGCATGGAGCATGGAGCAATCCACAAGATTATGAAGGATGGACCAAAAAGATCAAGACGCATGGAGATGTGTTTGCTTTAGGGTTCATAGATAATTCCATTGGCTTGGAATTATCTTAGTCTAGAAAAGACCATATCCACATCACGTTTAATTTCTGTTTTGTGGTTGTTTATTTTATTGTCTTATTATTTGTGTGGTTGGTGTATGGATGATGCATGCAATTAGGATAATAAGATAATTAGACAACCCGGATCTATTATTTTGAGTTGTGCCCAAACTCAAATAGATAGATTAGTTGATATTGATCAACAAAACAATTAAAATTGAATTTAAAATCCCTAATTCAAATATTGTGTTCTTGCCTTCTCGTTATTTAAACACTCATTATCATCATGATTTATCAAGTTCGTGCGTGCCAAAGCATGGCGACTTGGTTCATAATGATGGAATGCGATGGCACGTAACAATGTGCAATTGTTTAGATAAGAGGTTGAACACAACTAGGCTATTAATTTGATTAAGAAACCTAGAAGCAATCAATTGGGAAATCCATATGGATGGATAAATAAGGAATTATTTGCCAAATTGAACCAAGAGTTGCATATGGGATGCAATTGGAATTGTTCCTACCTAAAGTAGTCAAATTATGGGTGACTTGCCAAAACAAGCTCATAAGGAGATGAAAGATGGATCTTGGCCCACTAGAAAATATAAGGATATTTTCCGCATTAATATCTTGAGGGTTATTAATCCGTAGAAAAATAGTGGGAGCTATATTTGATAAACTAGCCATTATTAAATATAGTCAAAAATTCACAAATACTAAAACTTGCGTATTTTCCTTTTTGTAGAATTCCAAATGGCAAACAACTCATCGAGTTCACAACATTCCCTACGATCTGTCCTTGAGAAGGACAAGCTCTCTGGAACCAACTTTCTTGATTGGTACAGAAACTTGAGAATTGTTCTCATGCAAGAGAAGAAACTGTACGCAATAGAGGAGCATGTTCCAGAAGGTCCAGAGAACCAAACACCTGCTGCCTGAAAGGCGTATCAAAAGCGTGTTGATGACGCTAATGATGCGGCTGCCTAATGCTTTGCACCATGACTTCTGAGCTTTAGAAGCAACACGAAAACATGAATGATGTCGATATGATCGAACATCTAAAGGAGCTCTTCCAAGAGCAGGCGAGGGTAGAGAGGTATGAGGTCTCAAAGGCACAGCTCAAATGTCATCTGGCAGAAGGGAACCTGGTGGGACCCCATGTACTCCGAATGATCGGGTACTTGGAGAATCTCGCCCGAATGGGGTTCCCGGTCGGCCAAGAGTTGGCAACCGATCTCGTGTTGCAATCGTTGCCCGAGAGTTATGGACAGTTCATTATGAACTATAACATGAACGAGATCGTTAAACCACTGCCAGATTTGCTCAACATGTTGAGGACGGCTGAACAGAGCATCAACAAGGGTAAGGGCAAGGCCATAATGATGGTACAGAAAGGAAAGGGCAAAAGGTTTGCCTCTTCCTCCAAGGGCAAAGGCAAGTCAGTTGCCAAGTCCAAGGAACCTGCCCTTAAGCCTGTTGGTGGCATTGCCAAGGCCGTGACTAAAGGTGAGTGTCACTACTGCAGTCAGCCTGGACACTGGAGGAGGAACTGCCCAAAATATCTGGAGGACAAGAGGCTTGGAATAGTGATTCCACCACCACCAGGTATTTTTGTTGTTGATGTCAATTTAACTGTCTCTACATCATGGGTATTAGATACTGGATGTGGATCTCATATTTGTCGAAATATGCAGGATCTAAAGAGAAATAGAAGATTGGCTAAAGGAGAGGTAGATCTGCGCGTTGGGAATGGAGCAAAGGTTGATGCGTTGGCCATAGGCGTGTGCGAGCTATCTCTGCCTTCATGATTAGTTTTAGAATTAAATAATTGCTATTTTGTGCCTGCTATGAGCAGAAACATTATTTCTATTTCTTGTTTGGACAAGGATGGTTTTATTATTTCAATAAAGAACAATTGTTGTTCCTTTTATTTAAATAATATTCACTATTTTAGTGCGCAATTATTTAATGGACTTTATGTCCTTGATCTAAGCAATCCTGTCTACAACATTAATACCAAGCGGATTAAAATAAATGATTTAGATCCTGCTTATTTATGGCACTGTCGTTTAGGCCACATAAATGAGAAACGTGTATCTAGACTCCATAAGGTGGATTAGTAGACTCATTTGATTTTGAATCATATGAGACATGTGAGGCTTGTTTATTGGGAAAAATGACAAAGTCCCCTTTCAATAAGAAAGGTGAGAGGACTAGTGAGCAATTGGCGCTCATACATACCGATGTGTGTGGGCCATTTGCCACGCCTGCCAGGGGTGGTTATGTCTACTTCATTACATTTACTGATGATTACAGTAGATATGGATTTGTGTACCTTATGAGGGCAAAATCTGAATCCTTTGAAGTGTTCAAAGAATTCAAGAATGAAGTAGAGAAGCAACTTGGCAAAAGTATAAAGGCTCTACGATCGGATCGTGGAGGAGAATACTTGAGCCAAGAGTTTGACGACTATCTTAGAAAGTGTGGGATCGTGTCCCAACTCACTCCACCCGGAACGCCACAATGGAATGGCGTGTCCGAGAGGAGGAATCGAACCCTATTGGATATGGTTCGATCTATGATGTGTCAAACCGATCTTCCATTGTCATTTTGGGGCTACGCTCTATTAAGTACAGCTTTCACCATTAACCTTGTTCCATCTAAATTAGTCATGAAGACACCATATGAGATGTGGAGTGGGAGGCGTCCCACATTGTCGTTCATGAGGATTTGGGGCTGCGATGTCTATGTTAAACGTTTAGAATCAGACAAGCTAGGGCCTAAATCGGATAAGTGTAAATTTGTGGGGTACCCTAAGGAAACTAAGGGATACTACTTCTACAATCCAACCGAGAACAAAGTGTTTGTTTCTCGGACCGGCGTGTTTATAGAAAGAGAATTTGTCTCTAAAGAAGCAAGTGGGAGGAATGTAGAACTTGAAGAGGTTCAAGAACCACAAATCACTGAACCGATTATGGAACATGAACAGGAACCAAAAGCAGTTGTGGAGCAACCTGTTCAGGTAACACAAGAGCTTCGTAGATCTAGTAGAGTGCGCCAGGCACCCGAGAGGTATGGACTTCTCGTAACCGATTCCGGTGACACGATGCTCATAGATGATGAGCCTACTACCTATGAGGAGGCCATGAGTGGCCCAGACTCTCAGAAGTGGCTGGAAGCCATGAGATCCGAGATGGAATCCATGTATACCAACAAAGTATGGACTTTGGTGGAACCACCCGATGGGGCGCGGCCCATAGGGTGCAAGTGGGTCTTCAAGAAGAAGATCGACATGGATGGTAATGTGATTACCTATAAGGGCCGATTGCTGGCTAAAAGATTCAGACAGATTCATGGTATTGACTATGATGAAAACTTTTCACCAGTCGCTATGACCAAATTCATCTGAATCCTACTTGCAATTGCAGCATACCACGACTATGAGATTTGGCAGATGGATGTCAAAACAGCATTCCTTTATGGGAATCTCCTCGAGGACGTGTATATGATACAGCCGGAGGGTTTTGAAGATCCAAAGCAAGCCAACAAAGTCTGTAAGCTGCAACGATCCATTTATGGATTGAGGCAAGCTTCTAGGAGTTGGAATCGACGTTTTGATGAAGTGGTCAAGGAGTTTGGCTTCATCAGAAACGAAGATGAGTCTTGTGTCTACAAGACGGTTAGTGGGAGCTCTGTAGCTTTTCTGGTCTTGTATGTGGATGACATACTACTCATTGGAAACGACATTCCCATGCTGCAATCTGTTAAAGATTGGCTAGGAAAGTGTTTCTCAATGAAGGACTTAGGGGAAGCAGCCTATATACTCGGTATAAAGATCTATAGATATAGATCTAAGAGGTTGCTAGGCCTAAGTCAAAGTACATATATTGACAAGGTGTTGAAACGGTTCAACATGCAAGATTCCAAGAAGGGATTCTTGCCCATGTCACATGGAATCACTCTTTCGAAGAGTGGTTGTCCTTCCAATGAGATTGAGAAGGAAATCATGAGTAGAATCCCCTATGCCTCGGCCATAGGATCTATCATGTACGCCATGTTATGTACTAGACCAGATGTGTCATATGCCTTGAGTATGACAAGCAGATACCAATCCAATCCGGGTGAGAGTCACTGGATTGCAGTCAAGAACATCCTAAAGTACTTGAGAAGAACTAAGGATGCCTTCTTGATATTTGGCGGTGAGGAAGAGTTGCGTGTAAGGGGTTACACTGATGCAAGCTTCCAAACCGACAGAGATGACTTTAGATAGCAATCGGGATATGTGTTTTGTCTGAATGGAGCAGTGGTGAGCTGGAAGAGTTCCAAGCAAGAGACGGTAGCTGATTCTACAACAGAGGCTGAGTACATTGCTGCAAATGGCGCAGCAAAGGAGGCTGTTTGGATCAGAAAGTTTGTTTCTGAACTTGGTGTGGTCCCTAGCATTGCGGATCCAGTGGAGTTGTTATGCGACAACACTGGGGCGATCGCGCAATCAAAGGAACCCAGGTCGCACCAAAAGTCCAAGCACGTGCTCAGGAAGTTTCATCTGATTCGAGATATTATCGATAGAGGAGACGTTTGGATATGCAAGATTCCTACAGATGATAATCTGTCAGACCCGCTTACGAAGCCTCTCACGCAGTGGAAGCATGAAGGGCACACTAGGAGTATGGGCATACGAGATGCGCCAGATTGGCTCTAGTGCAAGTGGGAGACTGTGGGAATAGATGCCCTAGAGGCAATCTAGTTTAGTATGAATTTGTATATGGCTAGAAAATTCATTTATTATTTATTGGATATTTAATATAATGAAGTCCTTAGATTTACAATTGTGTTGTTTATCTTAAATATCCCTAGTCAAGTATAATGATTAAATGGGACAATCATCTATAGACTAGTATGGGGTTGGATTGATATGGAGATATCACGATCCAACACATAGGTCTGCATTAGGGAATGTTGCACTGGATTGACCCATCTCCGAGAATTCTACATACATGTTATTTTGAGTCACAAGCGCTTCTCGCGGTGCAATGGTATTGTCATCCTTAGACTTGAAGTCACTAGATATTCTAGTTGTGGATTATTTTGATCTTGGTAGCGTTAAACGCTACACCGTAACAGGGTAGTTATAAAGGCGTGTACTGGATACAATAAGAAGCAAGCTTAGAGATCGTAGTGGACGTAGATAGGATTTGTCCCTCCCACATAACGGGAGCAAACATCCTAGGCCACTTGAGGGATAGTGCTTATAGAATGTCTGGCCAGACTCAAATAATAAGGCTATTCCCATGGATCGAGAAACTATGGATTGGATATACGAGTGTGACTTGTATGTCTCGTGTCCAATCCGGATATAGAGACAAAGGGATGAGACAATTACTTGTACAAAGGTTGTCAAGATGACTATTATATTAGTTAGCTAGAATGGATGTTTTGCTAGAGACCGCTCCATATTAGCAAATAGTTGCTACCAACTAGATAGAACCTATGGGGTCACACGCTATATAGAGTTGAACTAGATTTGGGAATTAATTAATTGGATTAATTAATTAGAAGGATCACTTTGCGAACCCTTGCAAACTTAGTAGGGACTAATTTGCAAGGAAGGGACTAAACTGAATTCTAGTAGGACTAGAATAAGTCCTTTAGGTAGTTAACAAGGAGTTGTTGGACTATATAAAGGACCTTCCTTCCTTCCTTCCCACATAATAACTTATGCTCATTAAGTGAACATAACAAGAGTGGGAGAGAACAAAGGACAGAGAGCAAGCAACAAGGAGGCCCGAACCGCCCCCTTGCCGCCGCCCCGTCCCCGTCGGCCAAAGGAGGCCGAGACCCTCCTTTGGGTCTCGTTTTGCGTGATTTCTTCTTCCTCTTCCTCTTCCGGGCTAGCACCAAAGGAGTTGGGAGATCTAGGATCAACTCTAGGCGTGGATCAACTATAGAGAACGTGACATAATTCGCGTTTGAAGTCATCAAGGAGAACCCACAGGTGTGTATATGATTTCTAACCCTTACCATCGTTATGTCTCTTGACTTGTGATCCATGGAGGGTTTTGCATGGTTTTATGTTTGATTATGCTTCCGTTGTGCGATCCATGAATCAAAACCCTACACTGGTTCGGTGAAATTGCACCCGGCTCCACCTAGTTTGCTCATACCTTTTAAAATACCCCCATCTCCTCTTAAAAACATTTGGGAAATAGCAAATAACACCCCAACTACGTTAAGTCCCTTCATAACAGCCCTTCAAACGTTTAGAAATCTACACTTTAGCCCCAATTTCGTTAAGTTCTTCTCTAATTTTCCCTCCACTTCAACCTTTGGCTCTAATTTTGACCTCTTTTCTTCTAAATCTTCAATAAAGACCCCATATTCTTCTCTTGTCTTCTCAAATATGTCTTCAAATCTTCACTTTAACTTGCAAATTAGTTGCTTTGTCTTCAACTTTAGCCTCTTTATCACTTGACTTCTTTAAATTAAGCCTTCAAATTCTTTCTTCACTTCTCTTGGCCCCTCCAAAGCCTCTCAATTCCTCATTCAAGCTTTCACAACTAGCCCCTTGCGTTTCTAAATCACGTCTTTGCCTACAAAATGAGAAAAAACAACCAAAACTACGAAAACAAGCATAAGTCTAGAAGGAGAGATAAAATAGCTAAATTACACATATTAGCAAGTTATTAAGAGTTCCTTAACATACTAAAATATGCAATTTTGAGTTGTTAACAAGGATCTGCATGAACACCATCAGTAGACACCACAAATCCCAAAAACTGCACAGAAGTAGTAAAGAAGAAACACTTCTTTTTGTTGATGAACAAGTTCTCCGCCTTTAGTGCCTCAAACACAACGCGTAGATGATCAAAATTGGCAGCCCAAGTGGGACTATAAATAAGAATATCTTCGAAATAAATGACCACAAACTTTCCCATGAAAGGTCTCAATACCTGATGCATAAACCGCATGAACGTGCTGGGTGTGTTGGATAACCCAAAAGGCATAACCATCCACTCGTACAAGTCATGTTAAGTCGTATTGGCTAGTGGACGGTAAGTATGCAAAGCGGTGGGGGTATACATTTGTCGGGAATGGTATTTATGTAATTTCTCTTGTGTGGGGTTGAGCGACACCGTTGCTGGTGAAGAGAAAAGTGCAAGTGTGGGGGGACTTGATAGCGCCTTTTAGGAGCAATATTTATTTAGCATTTGCCACATATTTGAGAGGTTTTTGTGAAATTTAAGAGCATATTGTTGATGGCAGAGCACATGTTTTATCACTTTTTGCGTCATATGCTTAATTCCAATCAGGGAACATCTTATATGCTCTATTTATGCTTAATTGATGGATTTAATCGCTTGGTATAGTGTTTGTTGTCTTTGACAGGAAATACGGCTTATTTAATGAGCGTATTGGTTCAGAGACGTGACCTTCGGAAGCTTGGAAGCACAATGAAAGAGTCTTGAGAACCAAGAAGTGAAGATTCAAGGAGAATTCTGCATGACCATTTCGGTCCTTTTGCACGAAAGGATCGGGCATTCACACGAAAGGCTCTGAAGCTGTAGCATATTCCTCGGGTTAATTTGCAAATATCAAGAATTGGACTTCTTAACTTCGACCTTGGCAACAAAAGACGGTAGAACACAGCATAACACAAGTTATGAAGACCAGGAGAGAAAAAAAAAAGAGTAGCTAGGAGCAAGGAGAAGAGCTAGGATCGACGCCATAACTCGCGTTTTAGCGTTTTAATCTATTTTACTCTTTACTCTCTTGTAAGGAATATTATACGGTGTTTTCTTTAGTAATGAGTATCTAAACTCGTACGTAGGCATCTACGGAGAGCCTAGGATTTATGGTTTAATGGACTTTCCGAATTTTGGATGAACTTTTATGCGTAGGATTTGATTATGAATGAAGTACTATTTTGTTAATCTTGTGAACATAATATTTGACATTGTTGAGTGAAGATGTATGATTAATACTTGTACTTATATTTCATAAAGTAATCTTGCTTAAAGATAATTCTTGTTTGTTAATCATTTGTAATATGTGCTTCAATATTGGTGAGAAAGGAGTCATGACCCGGACTCATTATTTAGCTAGTGAATGTGCAAGAGAAACTCTTCCCTAGTTGGGATGAAATTAAAAATGAATTCCCAAATCAACAAGACCGTTAGGTGATTTAAGTCGGAGTGGCTAGAAGATGGTAAATTAAGTAGGAGATCGTGGTATGTTCGTGTAGTGGTGGACCGAAAGACACCGTTACCATGCTCATCGTTAGTTTACTAGAACATATGAGTAGACGAAGATGGAGCGAAAGGGCCAACATGTAGACGAATGTGTAGAACGACAAAAGACTATTAGGTGATTGTCAAAATCATCACCCATCTTAGCTCAACACTAGAATTATCGTGTTAGATCACTGAAGCTGGAAACCATTAACTACCATAGGTGATCTATATTGCCTAGTATTCTCTATCTTGATCACTTTTACGTTCTTTATTTACATTGTTAGGATTGGAAACTAGTCACTTGTTTGAGGGTGACAACCTTTAAATCAAACACCATTTTTACCGGTTACTTAGTAAATTAGATTTTTGAATTCTAGAATAGTAAGCCCACATCCCTTGAGTTCGATAACTCGGAGTTCTAATATATTCCATTATACTACTTGACCGTATACTTGCGCAATACGCGTAATATAGGCGCGCCATTTGTGATCTTCACCAGTCAGTGCGACTGAGGTAACCTTCTAAACATCAGTTTATGCTCCTTCACATGGGTCCTTGGTGAGTTTTAGGCAATTATATTTGTATTTTCGCTGCGTTTTATTGCCAAAAACCCAACACAAAGCAACAGTAAGGGTAACATGAAGCCTGCGCACCTAATCTACACAAAGTTGATTATTTTCCATAAATTAATTCCCCTTCAAGTTGTTTCGTGGTTTGTTTGTAGTCTCAAACCCTAGACAATTTATAACACTGTCTTCAACCACAACTTTACTCTTATATTAGAATACCTGATTTGGAAAACTTCAAAATTTTGTTTAGACTCAAGTTTTGAAAAGAAAAATCCAAATTTGTTGAAGTCTTTGCTTTGTCAAAATCTATTGCTTTCTCACAACTTCTTTATCTATATGGAAATTAGTTCAAGGTAAAGAGCAAACATGTCTAAGTCCTCTACTTTTTATGCTAGAAAAAACCCAACCGCTGCAGTTCTCTCAAAATCCCAATCAATTTTTTGAACCCCTCGTTGACTGAACCGCAAAAATAGCAATTATGACCTTTAATCACGTTGACAATAAGATCAAACAACAACACAAGCCAACCGTTGGATTAGTCAAATGAAAGATTCCGTGCACATTTGGGACTCCACGATGCCGCCTGTCATAAAGACTTGTCTTCTACAATTTGCTAAGTGGAAAGATGACTCACTTGCTGACTCGTCAGAACTACGGGGCTGCGAAGATGCACCTACGTTTCGAGAGATAAACTTATGCACAAGTGGGGTAAATGTCGATAGTCCAAAACATGGTTATAGTCTGCAGACATGTGGACCTATTAACAGCTCCCATCTGGCCAAGTATATTTTCTCCAAATGGACTAGATCATGCCATGTTCCTCCGCATATTGCAGCTCGCACAGATACCAGAGGATTTAGTGGCTTGTAGGCTGGAATAAGGCTCGTCGCAGATGGTTGCTGTTGAAACACTCCCCGAAATTGCAAGGTCGGCCGGGTCTTCTTTCGGTAAAACAGAGGAGAGATAGAGAGAGGTGTAAGTGGTAGTGCTGATGGGATTGGGCAGAGAGAGAGAGAGAGAGAGTTGGCGGTATGTGGTGGCGGTGGTTGTGTCCGATGGTAGTGGTGTTGTTGGTGATGGTGAAGAAGAGTAGGAGAAGGAGTTAAATAGAAAAAGGAAGAAGAGGGGGGAGAGTTTGCGTGGGATGGGATGAGTGAAAGAGTTGGGGAACACAAAAATTGTCAGGTGAGTTGGGGGAAACAAACTTTTTTTTTAATTGTTTCATTCATTTTTTTATATTATAATAATATATGTATAAATACAGTATTACACATGTATAGTTATGCAAACTGGTATAAATACGAATAGAGGAAGCATATATACGTACTTACATACCAAAGCTTTCGTAAAAGACAACTACAACCCCTAGTTTTTCAGAATATAACGTATAAAATTACATATAATCAAATAATCAATCACTACGACATCACACCAAATCTCTCAAACGTCATATAACGGCTAATACTAACATCGAACTAACACGTCCTCACACTTCTGAATATTCCTTTCGACGAGTCAAATTTACTGAAATTCCCCTAGAGTAGAATACGGGTTGTTACATCCTCCCCCCCCCCCTTAAAGAGAGCTTCGTCCTCGATGCTAGAGCTGAAACTACGGTCTCGGGTCTTAGAGTCACCACAAACGCTATGATACTTAGAAAGTCACTAATACAAGTAGAATTCAGGCATACAACGAGGGTCCAGAGGTACGGTACATAGGATCGTCACCCTAGTCCGTCCTAAGTTCCTCGGGCTGGTACAGTACGTGGGATCGTCACCCTAGTCTGACCTTGATTCTAGGAATAAACACTGGGACAAGTAACATACATTAAGTTGCACACTAAGCAAGTATCAACACGTACTTTCTATATATTCAAGTCCTTAACACAAGGAGCACTTCACAAGCTGGAAATAGAGAATATCAATCAACCACATAACATATATCTCGTCGAGGTATACTAAGAAGGATCCTCAGGTAGAGAAGACACCCATATGTCTAAAACAGCACTAGGGCCCAACACGGAACAGGGTAAATCTCGGATAATACGTAGCAACTTATCATGTAGGTGTCTATAAAGGATTACACCCCCAAATACCCGGCTTTCTGTATTTATCTTTCCCTACGTTCATTTTAGGTTACCCTACAGGTTTTAAATTCTCTTTTTGGAACGAACTGCTCTGATACCAGCTGCAACACTCCGCGAAATCGCAAGGCCGGTCGGGCCCCTTGTTCGGAAAGAGATGTCTCCGCCTGAGGTGATGAGCCTCATTGGGAACGGATAAGGATCGTCGGTTCACAGCTAGTACAACCATCGATAACATAAAACTTCAGTAGATAACTTTTACAATTTCAATATAAATACAAACAATGATAATCTTTTCAAAATTAAGGAATACACTTTCCAGTGAGATAATATACTATGTGATGTTTTCAACTAACAAGCCTTCCTGTCCAAGTGTCGTGAATGTTCCCTTACCTCGATAGCCAACCTGCGGTTTTAAAATAGCAAAAGCCGACGCAGTTTTTACAGAAAATGATCAACAAACGGCTGAGTAAGATAACACCCATAGCACGTAACAGATTATGAGACATATGACAGGCAAAACGTATTCGCTGATAAATAAATATCAAATATTCGCGGGAAAAGCGTTCACAGCTGATATGGTATGTCAAACTTCGTAACGATCTCAAATTTCGTGTTCCAACCCAAAGATGTGGTCCATCTCGGGAACTCACTGATAATAACAAATCACAATATTACTTTAATCTCAAGATATCTCATATCAATAGGAATCGAGTCCAGAAGTTCATTTTAGTAACTAGTTGATACGGGGTGTGACCATATCCAATCCACAACCTCTTTTTCACAGCGCCTCATAACCATAATATAATCAAAAGGAGGTCAGAGCCTCATAATCTCATCATCAGTTACCAAACACAATATGTTAGAAATGTATCGTATCAGGGATATGGCACAAACCCACGCACAACAGCTTTCCACTTTACATAATTACAAATTTTCATTCAAGATGTAGAATCGTGTAAGGAGCTCCGAACAAAAGCCGGTGTGGAAAAATAATAATAATCGATGTACGATTGAGAGATATTCTGATTTGACTAAAAAGTGAGCGGTGTGCTACTCTTGGAAACCGAGGCAACAATTTGAAATTTCGTATTTCCAACCCAATGACGTGGTCCGTCTTGGGAATCACTTTTACAAGTATTTCGCAATATCATTTAGATGTTCGTCTTTCGGATTGTTATTTAGATGTGGATGCCAATTTCAAACGAGACTTCAAAGAGGAGCATTTCAAAACAAGTAAACAACTCAAATAAATCAAGTACGGTAGTAAGTTCACAAATAACACACGCGATACGCGAAATGAAAGAAAGGCACACGAGGCTAGGCATATTAACTTACCGAAATCCAAGCACGTCCTATAATTCATTCTCGTCTACGGAATCGTCGCCTACAAATCGGAGCTTCTAACTTAATACAATCTCAACAAATATACATGCTATATATATTTCTAGCTCATTCTATTTTTCTCAAGAAAATATTCATTTTATCTTATTTATAAACCCCAAAACATATATTCTTCAATAATATATATATCCCCAAAAATATAGTTATTAATTTAAAAATAATAAATTAAAGAAACAATAATTTTATAATTGAATCTGAAATTAAAAACTGCATCTACCTCCCCAAAAGTTTCTGAAATTACATTATAACCCCCAGAAAAGTTTCTCAAAATGACACTTTAACCCCTAAGCACGAACATTCAAACTAACAAATCAAATCTTGGATTTAAGGCTTTAAAACTTGGTTTTGATTATTAAAAAAAAAAACTCAGGGAAAGATTTCAAGCATACCCAGTCCAAAAATTGCGAGAAACGGTGAAGAAATGGGTCCGGTCGAGGCCGCCGTCGGTGTCGCCGGAGATGGAGCTCGCCTGGGCGTTCTCCGGTCGTTCTTGGCTTTGGTTGAGGCCTCCTGGAGCTTAGTCGGACTCCTCTGAGTCGAATGGTACGGGTTTGGAGGCATGGGTCGTCACGTTGAACTCCGACGAAGTTCTCGTCGGAATTCATGGTGGCTCGCCGGTGTTGGCGGCGGTCTGCTATTGCAGCGCTGCTGCTGTTGTTTCCGTCTTCTTCCTCTTCTTCTGGTAGCGCAGAGAAAGGGAGAGAGAGAGATAGCAGTGGAAAGAGAGGTGGATGGGTGGCAGTGGTGTTGGCCATAATTTCCGGCGGGTTCTCCGGTGGTGGCAGCGGTTATTGCTGTTGCTGTTGCTGTTGCGTTCTTGTCGGCAAAACAGAGGGAAGGGAGAGATTGAGAGGGGAGAGATGGGTCGTGTGGAGGCTGTGGAGATGGTGGTTGTCGTGTTTGGGGTGTTCCCGGTGGTGGTGGGTCGCCGGAGATTGCAGCGGCCATTGTTGCCGCTGCTGTTGCTGCTTCTGTTTCGTCGGGGCAGACAGAGGAGATGGTGGAGAGGTAGGCAGAGGTGGAGGTGGTGAGGGTGTCGGGTGGTAATGGTGTTGAAGGAGAAGGAAGAAGGAGAAGGTATAGAGGAGGGAGGGGAGAGAGAGAGGGAGAGGGTGACGGGGAGAAAGAGGGAGAAGAGAGTGAGAAGAGGTGTGTGTTGTTGGAAAACACAACATTGCAGGTGGTGTTGGTGAATGGGATGCCAAACAAATGAGAGGGAATAAAAGAATGAAAAATTTGTTGGGGTGGGGGAGAAGTTTGATGTAGATGAATGGGGATAAAGTTATATTTTATATTATAATTATTATAATAAAATTATTATAGTATAAAATATAGTATAAGATACATAGTATGTATATAGTATAATTATGTATAGGTAGAGAGTATAAAATACGTATAGTATAAATACAAATACAAGTATTAAATACTAAAAGTTTTATAAAAGACAAATAATACCCCCCAACAACAACTATTTAATATTATCTAAATTACAACTACCTTCCCGCTCGCTATATATTTTTGAAAATAACTGATTAAACTTTACGAAAAATACGTCAAAAATATTCGGAAAAATACGGGGTGTTACATCCTTCCCCCCTTAGAGAAAGCTTCGTCCTCGAAGCTAGGGTCTCTAAGGTTCTAAAGTCAATTGTATCACTTATCGTGTCAGCACACGAAACTAAATAACACACAAAACCGATGATCTCATAACAGCAATTAGAAGCTCAAGCTAACAAGAATCACAAAACAGCACTCCTGGCAACTAAGGACTTAAGCTATCCCGCAAACCCGGCTTGTTCAATTTTATTACCGGTTTCAGTTGTCCTATATCCATTTTAATTTTGAAAAATCTTATTTTAGTTGAAACCGAAGGGTCGTACTAACTTAGAACCGTCGACTCTGATACCAGCTGCAACACTCCCCGAAATCGCAAGGCCGGCCGGGTCTTCTTTCGGTAAAACAGAGGAGAGAAAGAGAGATGTGTAAGTGGTGGTGGTGATGGGATTAGGCAGAGAGAGAGAGAGTTGGCGGTGGTTGTGTCCGATGGTGGTGGTGTTTTTGGTGATAATGAAGAAGAGTAGGAGAAGGAGTTAAATAGAAAAAGGAAGAAGAGGGGGAGAGTTTGGGTGGGATTGAATGAGTGAAAGAGTTGGTGAAACAACCCGAAATTTAATTGCGTATTTTAAGAATAAATATGCATGTTTTATGGTAATATAGAGTGTAAACTGACATCTTGACCTTAATATTTGGTGGTATTATTTTTATAATGCTAAGTTCTAATAAAAATAACATGGTGCTATATGTCTACCACAATAATATTTGATAACGTGTACATATTATAGTATCACATATTTTACGTGGCGACTTTTATCGTGCTATGCCTATTATAACGGTACAATCATCACACCCGATTATTTACAACATGTCGGTAAGATTATTTTCTGCAAAGTTCAACTGCATCAAAGAAATTTTGCCAAACATTTAATTCCCTATAAAATGGATCTTGCCTAGGTGAAAAACACATTCACATTCTGACAACTTTTACCCTTTATTTCCTATTTCTTTTCATCATTTCCTACCTATAAATATGACCCAAACTCTATTGCTACTTCACGGCAAAAACCAACAACGCCATAACAAGAGCTTCAGAAACTCCATAGCCACCACCACCATCATCACCACCAACTCTTCCATCTCCAACACCAACACCACCTCCACCAACACAACCCCTTAACCTCGCCGGAAAACTCCATAGCCACCAAGCTTTGGTGACTTCCCGAGAGCACTACACAACTGTCTTGTTCACCAACACCGCCAACGACCACTGTTTAAGTCACGGTTACTACCAATCACTTCGTGACACTCCATAGACTCATTTACAACTATCCGCAGAGACTCACAAGGTCCCAAAAGCTCATTCCATTTCACCGCCTACTTTAGCGAAAAATCGGTACAACTTCCTTACCTTACTTCGCATTCAACATATTCTTGCATATTCTTGCTCACACATGTCTCTAGAGTCATCCATGTTAATTTGGTCGAAAACGGAACGTTAGAAATCGTCATAGCTAATTATTTCATATTTTGGGGTAGTAGTTGTCTTTTACAATTACTTTCAGTCAATTTTTTTAGGAATTAAACGCTCTAAAAAGAGCAGTGTTTGAAACTACCGTCCATATATTTTTACATAAAAATGATAATTAGTGTCCCGGGAACCACCCACGTTATTTTCGTCGAAATCGGAAAAGTTAAAAAAATAATGTTTTGTAATGGGGTTAAAGTGTCTTTTAAGAAACTAGCAACAACTTGTTTTTGAGAATTTGATTACTTTAAGGGTAAATGTGCTATTTCCTACCCTACCCATACTTTCCTATAAATACAAATGACTACCCTTGTTTTATTTTAGTACTTGGTTAGTAAACTAAGGTTAATTAAAATTAGGACTAGTGGTTAGCATATAAATAATTAGAGTTATTAAACTAAGATTAAGACGTGTAGATTAGTATTAGTTTAGTAATTAAATAAATAAATAAATATTAACTATTTTGGACCAATAAAAATGTCATAAGATTTTAATTAGAGGAACACCGTTAAGACTTAAGTAGGTCACGTGCCTAATCATTAACTAGGATCAACACGCATATCATACATATTATATTAGCACTTGCATATTAAGCGATTAAGTGTTAATTAGGGTTTATCCTTATTTGTAGACACCGAGTTTACCGACGAAGGCTACGTCGAGTACATTTGAACGACAAACGGACGTGTAGGTGAGTTCGTAGGCTCAACCCTTACTCTCAAAACGCGTGTTTAACTATAATGCCTCTACTTGCTTTGATTTGGATAGTAAATTTTTTTAAATCATGTTTACTTAATACTTGTGTTTACTAAATATTTCATTTCGTTAATTGATCTACATTCTTTAACACGTTCAAATTAAATATTTCGGGAATTTTACATGGTTGACCAAGCAAAGCTTGGGACTTAATATGGTAGACCAAGCAAGGCTTGGGACATGAGTCGAAGGTGACTCTATGAGTACCCCTGGGGCACATTAGCACAGGGTAAGGCTCTAGTACTACTCTCTTGGGACAAAAGCTTCCCTCGTAGGGGGTGTCGACACTTAAGGTCTAGTTGCCGAGGTGGAATTGGTTCGGACACGCGAATTACTTCGTCGTCCACACTGGATACGATATTGGTTATGGATCATCCTGATTAAATAATTAAACTGCTTTTTCGGAATAAATAAATTTGGAATAACTTGTTGTGCCTCATTCTTGTTTACGCGTTGTGATACGTTCTCGCTCAGTTTTCACTGACTTTTCAACTGTGGTGTCCTTGTTTTGTAAAACCACCACAGGAGAGGCCTACGCTGGGGATGGGAACGTCGAGTACTAGCGCAAGCATCACCTAGCCTAAATAAAGTAGTAATCTCACTATTTTCCGCTGTTTGTAAGATATTGGTTTGTAATAACTCTGAACAAGGTTGTGAACGCTTTTATGTATTGAAGTATGTTTTTCTGAATCCGAAGCAAAGATCCTTTTCCTGATCATGGTGGGTAACTCTCCATGAGAAGGGCACGCCCAGACTTTCAGTAATGAAAATTTGGGGGTGTTACAGTTGGTATCAGAGCATCTTTGGATTCAAATTTTAATACACCCTAATTAAAGTGGAAATCGATTTCCGAAAAAAAAAATAAATAAATAAAACGCAAGATCTTTTTTTCACAAAAATGGATTAGGGAAAGATAAAATATGAACTTAAGGAATGAGAACGGGGGAAAAAGGGGTACCAACGATAATGTGAGAAGCATGCTCTATTTACGTGGTATAACAGGACACTAAACGTGTAATTCCTTTCTAGATGGAAATCTGGAAGAGTCGCGAGCTAGACAGTGACCACCCGGTCAACACCACCTTGGGTGATGGGGAGGATTTTACCGACTACCTCGAGCGTATGATTGACCGATGTTCCGATTGGGCGGACATGCATGAGGGCTACACCGAGAGCAGATTTTTGAACCCGAAGGTCATTACGTACTGCATGCTAGCGGCCTTACCCAATCGACAACCCTGGATCCTACTCAAGGAGCGATACCAAGATGCCATCAGGGGCAATTTCTTCCCGAACCCCTATGTGTACCCCCTCATACCCTGTCCACGAACACTTCCAGACCTAATGCTAGGAGTCAAGGAGCACTGGGAGAGACGAAGATTTTCTGGTAATGTCTATAGGAGGCGTAGAAAGTGCAAACCGAGACCGAGATGCAGAATAAAAACTGCGAGGAAGAGTGTGTTAGCCCGCCCAGGTTTGCCTAAATGAATGGTTGGGTCTAGCTAAGCGTGTTATTATGATGCCTAAGTATTATGTGTGCGAATAATTATGTGGTGTGCCTTAATGATCTTGTTGTGTGTACTTGTACTACGTAGTCATGTTGATCTTGTAATAAAAGACTTCTTGTTAGAAAATATTGGTAACTCATTGCAAAAAAAAAAATGTGACTTTTATTCAAAAAGGAAAAATAGGAAATAACTACATCACTGGTACTTCATCCTTTCGTACATCGCTGTCTCCTGTTTTTCCCAACGAAATGCTACCAACATGAGAATGAAGCCGAACAACCAAATCAGAAGGAAAGGGAGCAATGGGTGATTGATGAAGGGGAAGCCGAGTCGCACGAAGAGGACCACCACATACAACGTAAGGATTAGTGCCATAATAGCCATAGTACCCTCCGAAGACATTTCTATATATGTTTGAGTTGTGGGAGTCGTATGGTAAGAAGCTTCTATTTATAGAAACCCCAAGGACATCAATTTACGTTTCTAACCTCCCTACTAGCCGTTATACGCATAGGTTGAAGGGTATAATTGACTTTTAGCCTTTTATAGCCGTTGGAGGGACTGCTGACCGTTGGAGGAAAAAAAATGTTTCTTTTCTGTAATTATAACCGTTGGGGGGGGGGGCAATTATGACATTTAATAATAATAATAATATTCTGCTAAACATGCTTAGGACTAATAATTCATTACTTCCTTAAGAACGGAGAAAATACAATGCCGAGACCATTACACTTAGAGACACATAGTACAACACTGAATATGACCATGGACTATCTAGGAACGAGCATTCTGTGACCCTTCATTACGTGTCTGTCTTCTAGGATCAGCTAGATCCCGAATAGCATGACGAGCGTGCCGAAAAAGCCATTCAATAACTTGGGTGTCATTGTGGAGCCTAAGCAACCGCCCCAATTGACCCATGCGAACGTGAACCTCTTCTGAGAGCATGACCGAACAAGCACGAGCAGCGAAACGTGGCCGACCCACTGGCCGAGATGGCAAAATTGAGGATGACCTCGGCACCGAAGGTGCCGAAGGTGGAGTTGGATATGGCATTGGGATGCTGCATAGCCAAGGGAGGGGACCTGACGAATCTCTATGGAAAGAAGAAATACCAAAGATAGCCTCTGTCTCCGAAATAACGCACACCGGCTCAGGCTCTGGTATAGGCACCGAGGGATTCGGAAGAGCTAAGGACCACGAGGACGGAGAAGGAGGGGGAGTCCTTGTGGGAGACTCAGACATGGCGATGCCTAAAGGACCATACCAACTTAGAAAATGAGTTAAAGGAGGGGTGTGGTACGTTCTATCTGAGGTGAAGGTCTAATATAGGCAATAAGAAGAACTGTTAGGGGAACCATACCCGCAAACTAAGAAGAGTGCATCGTAAACTTGTCTCCTTATTCCATGCCACTGAGACTTTTGACTACGAATGTTTGACCATCGACCTAGTTGGCAACACATCAGGGAACACAGCATAGATATTGTAACCCCTAATTTATAATGCTTAGATACGTGTTACCATTAGCCTTTCCCTGAGTGAACTAATCTAACTGCGCTATTGTAATAGGAACTCGAAAATGTCGGCAGCAAGGAGGAGCGCCCAAATGGAGGAACTACTCATACACTTTTGTGATCTCGTTGCGCGGAGAGAAGAGAAGGAACAAAGAGAAGAGAGGGAAAGAGAAGAGAGAGAACAAAGGGAACATGTCGGGACAAACTGGGCTAAGAGAGTTGCCGAGAGAAACCCAACCTACTACCTGGGGCAAGAGGACCCAGTAACCCTCGAGAACTGGATCCGAAAAATGGAGAAAATCCTGATCTCTGTCGGTTGCCCACCCGACCAAAAGGTGGATATAGTGGCACTCTACCTCGACGAAGAGGCAGATACCTGGTGGACCCTCAATAAGGACAGGTTGATGGCCCATGGTAACCTTGACTGGGAAACATTTGTGGAAGCACTGAGGGAACGCTTCTATCCCTTCCATGTTAGGGACCTGAAGTATGAAGAGTTTTTGACCCTGAAGCAAGGCAACATGACAGTGTCGGAATACTACAGTAAGTTCACAAAATTGTCACGCTTTGCCGGGGCACTGGTGGAAACCGAAGAATTGAAGGTCAGACGCTTCGTCAAAGGACTTCGCTACGGCATCCAGAGGGACGTGATTCCTGCTAGGAGTGCTAACCTAAGGGAGGCGTACGAAGTAGCAGCTCTCATTGGGGAAGTCGAGGGAGTGCAAGGGAATCGGGCCAACAAGAGGAAGGAGGAAGAAGTAAACAACTCCAAGGAACACAACCATGCTAACAAGAGGTCCAAACCCAACACATCCGAGGGATACCGTGGAATGAACCGCACTAACTTCGGGAACTACAACACTGATGCCAACGGACGACCCCGTCACTACCATTGCAAGCAATGTGGTAGAGACCACCCTGGAGTTGACTGCGAAGGAAAGACCGTGGAATGTTTCTACTGTAAGAAGCGTGGCCACCGAGTGTTTGAGTGTAACGCTAAGAAAGCTGATCTCCAGAATGGTAGGGCAGGAGGGAGCGGATACCCGAGACAGAACCAGGGAAACCCTCGCCCGAACTACCAGCATGGAAACAAGTACCCACCTAACAATAACCAATTCGGAGGAAATGGTCGTGGAAACATCAACAATCAGGAAGGGAAAACCCAAGGGAACAACTACAACGCACCTGCAGGAAGCAACAACCGGAATGCACAACCAGCTGGGAACGGGAGCAATAACAACAAGGGGAACGGAAACCCGAGGAGCGCGGGGAAAATCTATGCCATGAACCAGACGGAAGCAGACGCTGCGACGAACGTGGTTACTGGTACATTCTTAGTTCACAACACTCCTGCTTACGTACTCTTTGATAGTGGAGCATCCTATTCTTTCATATCGTCATCTCTTGCTAGAAAACTAGGACTTCAATCCTCTCCTATGAACCCTGTGTCTATATCTACACCTGCAAAACGGGTAGTAAATTGTGATTCCATCATAAGGGGAGTAGTCATAACCATCCAGAAAAGTGAGATACCCACTGACTTAATCCTCTTCGACCTACAAAACCTTGACGTTATCCTAGGAATGGACTGGCTAGGAAAACACCATGCTCATATCGATTGTCGTAACCAAAAGGTAAGCCTTAGAGGACCAGATGGGAATAGAATCTCTCACATAGGAATCACCGAGAAACCCAATGTCAAGATTGTGTCTGCACTTTCTGTAGTTAAAGCCATAAGTAAGGGTCACCAAGCCTATCTATGTTCTGTACGAGACGATAGTGTGGGAACGATGAAACTTGAGGACATCCCAGTTGTTCATGAGTTTCCCTATGTATTTCCCGACGATATTCCAGGAATGCCACCTCAAAGAGCCGTCGAGTTTACCATCGACCTTGTACCAGGGACAGGACCGATCTGCAAAGCACCTTATAGGATGGCGCCAGTAGAGCTAGAAGAGTTGAAGGAACAACTAAGGGAGCTTTTGGATAAGGGGTATATCAAGCCGAGTGTTTCACCATGGGGGGCACCAGTCTTGTTTGTCAAGAAGAAGGATGGTAGTTTAAGACTGGGCATTGATTACAGGGAGCTTAACAATGTGACCGTCAAAAACCGGTACCCACTTCCAAGGATAGATGACCTCTTTGACCAGCTACAGGGAGCCGATACCTTTTCCAAGATCGACTTAAGGTCAGGTTATCACCAGTTAAGGGTAGCCGAGAAGGACATCCCTAAGACTGCCTTTAGAACCAGATATGGGCATTACGAGTTCACTGTTATGCCTTTTGGTCTAACCAATGCTCCTGCTGTATTCATGGATGTGATGAACCGGGTCATGAAACCTTACTTGGACTGCTTTGTGGTAGTGTTCATTGATGACATTTTGGTGTACTCTAAGGGGAAAGAAGAACACAAGGAACACCTTAGAGCAGTTTTGCAAACCCTGAGGCAAGAACAGTTGTATGCTAAGTTCTCCAAGTGCGAATTTTGGCTGGATAGGGTACCTTTCTTGGGACACATAATATCTAAGGAGGGAATTTCTGTAGACCCGGGAAAGATAACCGCTGTTAGGGATTGGCAACGACCCAAGAGTGCAACAGACATCCGTAGTTTCTTGGGACTAGCAGGTTATTACCGGAGATTCGTGAAGGATTTTTCCAAAATAGCCAGACCACTGACCAATCTGATGAAGAAAACCACCAAATACCATTGGGATGAGAAATGTGAGGAAGCCTTCCAAACCCTAAAAGAAAGGCTAACCACAGCACCTATTCTGACCCTACCATCAGAGTCGAGGGAGTTTGAGGTCTATAGTGATGCTTCGAAACACGGGTTAGGATGTGTTCTAATGCAAGAAGGGAAGGTGATAGCATATGCTTCACGACAGCTAAAATCTTATGAGGAGAATTACCCAACTCATGACCTAGAGCTAGCCGCGATTGTCCACGCGTTGAAAATTTGGAGACACTACCTTTATGGTGCAACCTGTAAGATTTTCACCGACCACAAAAGCCTTAAGTATTTGTTTACCCAAAAGGACTTGAACATGAGGCAAAGGAGATGGTTGGATTTGATCAAGGACTATGAACTGCAAATCCAATACCATGAAGGAAAGGCAAATGTAGTTGCAGACGCCTTAAGCAGAAAGACGAGCCATACCATCAATGCGTTAAGAATCTTACCGAGGGAGTTGCGAAATGACATTCAGAAACTAGGAATTGAAATCAATAAGAACGGAGCAAGGGAAGAAGTGTTGTGTAATTTAGTAGCCACCCTAGACATATTTGAAGAAATTAGAAAAGGACAACCAAGAGATGTAAAGCTAGAAAGGATCAGGAAGAAGATCGAGGATGGATCGACCAAGGACTTCCGAGTACACGACGATGGGAGCATAAGGTACAAAGAGAGATGGTGTGTACCCCAGAAGTGTACGGAGGTTAAGGAACGACTAATGAAGGAAGCCCACAACACGCCATACTCAGTCCATCCAGGAGGTGATAAATTGTACAAGGACCTGAAGAAGCAGTTCTGGTGGCCAAGGATGAAGAACGAAGTTGCAGAGTTTGTAGCTCGATGCCTCACTTGCCAAAAGGTGAAGTTCGAACACAAGAGGAAAGGAGGTTTGGTGCAACCTTTAGAAGTACCCATGTGGAAATGGGATTCCATCTCGATGGACTTTGTGACTGCTTTGCCAGTGACGAAGAATGGCCTCAACCAGATTTGGGTTGTGGTGGACAGATTGACAAAGACGGCAAGGTTCATCCCAATGAAGGACACTTGGGATATGGAACAGCGAGCGGACGCATACATTAAAAATATTGTTCGATACCATGGAGTGCCAAAGGACATCGTGTCAGACCGAGACCCAAACTTTCTGTCACATTTCTGGCAAGCATTACAGAAAGCCTTAGGAACTCAGCTAAAGTTCAGTACCGCTTTCCACCCAGCTACTGATGGACAAACAGAACGAACCATACAGACCCTGGAGGATATGCTACGAGCATGTGTCATGGATTTCCAAGGTTCTTGGGTAGACCGGTTGCCACTAATAGAGTTCTCGTACAACAACAGTTACCACGCAAGTATAGGGATGGCACCCTATGAGGCACTGTACGGGCGAAAATGTAGGACACCCTTGTGTTGGAACGACATCAGCGAGACGCTAGTATTAGGGCCACAAATGATTGAGGAGATGATGAGTCAGGTCAGAGTCATCCAACAGCGGATGAAAGCAGCTCAGGATCGACAGAAGTCTTATGCTGACCAGAAACGAAGACCCGTGGAGTTTCAGGTTGGAGAAAAGGTCTTCCTGAAGGTATCACCGACCAAAGGAGTCTCTCGTTTCAATCAGAAAGGAAAACTCAGTCCCAAGTTCATCGGTCCCTACGACGTACTGGACAGGATAGGAGAAGTAGCCTACCGCCTAGATCTTCCTTCCAATTTATGTCGAGTCCATAATGTCTTCCATGTGTCTCAACTTAAGAAGTACATTCCAGACCCATCACATATCCTAGATCCTGAACCCTTGGAATTAGACCCTATTCCTACATCCGAAGAACATCCTGTTAAAATCCTAGACTCAAAAACTAGAAAGACTCGTACCACGTCAACCACGTTAGTCAAAGTGTTATGGAACAGTCATCTGACTGAAAATGTCACCTGGGAAGCTGAAGCCGACATGAAACAACGATATCCACACTTATTTGACCAGGTACTAACTCGAGTGACGAGGACGTCACTCCTTTAAGGGGGAGGAGATCGTCGCACTTTTATTGTCACACGTTCATACTACATTACATACATTGCATTCTTATCATTACATTTACCTCTATGAGATATTATCTTTGCGCTTCGAGGACGAAGCTTGATCTTAAGGAGGGAAGGATGAAACAACCCGAAATTTAATTGCGTATTTTAAGAATAAATATGCATGTTTTATGGTAATATAGAGTGTAAACTGACATCTTGACCTTTGGTGGTATTATTTTTATAATGCTAAGTTCTAATAAAAATAACATGGTGCTATATGTCTACCACAATAATATTTGATAACGTGTACATATTATAGTATCACATATTTTACGTGGCGACTTTTATCGTGCTATGCCTATTATAACGGTACAATCATCACACCCGATTATTTACAACATGTCGGTAAGATTATTTTCTGCAAAGTTCAACTGCATCAAAGAAATTTTGCCAAACATTTAATTCCCTATAAAATGGATCTTGCCTAGGTGAAAAACACATTCACATTCTGACAAATTTTACCCTTTATTTCCTATTTCTTTTCATCATTTCCTACCTATAAATATGACCCAAACTCTATTGCTACTTCACGGCAAAAACCAACAACGCCATAACAAGAGCTTCAGAAACTCCATAGCCACCACCACCATCATCACCACCAACTCTTCCATCTCCAACACCAACACCACCTCCACCAACACAACCCCTTCACCTCGCCGGAAAACTCCATAGCCACCAAGCTTTGGTGACTTCCCGAGAGCACTACACAACTGTCTTGTTCACCAACACCGCCAACGACCACCGTTTAAGTCACGGTTACTACCAATCACTTCGTGAAACTCCATAGACTCATTTACAACTATCCGCAGAGACTCACAAGGTCCCAAAAGCTCATTCCATTTCACCGCCTACTTTAGCGAAAAATCGGTAAAACTTCCTTACCTTACTTCGCATTCAACATATTCTTGCATATTCTTGCTCACACATGTCTCTAGAGTCATCCATGTTAATTTGGTCGAAAACGGAACGTTAGAAATCGTCATAGCTAATTATTTCATATTTTGGGGTAGTAGTTGTCTTTTACAATTACTTTCAGTCATTTTTTTTAGGAATTAAACGCTCTAAAAAGAGCAGTGTTTGAAACTACCGTCCATATATTTTTACATAAAAATGATAATTAGTGTCCCGGGAACCACCCACGTTATTTTCGTCGAAATCGGAAAAGTTAAAAAAATAATGTTTTGTAATGGGGTTAAAGTGTCTTTTAAGAAACTAGCAACAACTTGTTTTTGAGAATTTGATTACTTTAAGGGTAAATGTGCTATTTCCTACCCTACCCATACTTTCCTATAAATACAAATGACTACCCTTGTTTTATTTTAGTACTTGGTTAGTAAACTAAGGTTAATTAAAATTAGGACTAGTGGTTAGCATATAAATAATTAGAGTTATTAAACTAAGATTAAGACGTGTAGATTAGTATTAGTTTAGTAATTAAATAAATAAATAAATATTAACTATTTTGGACCAATAAAAATGTCATAAGATTTTAATTAGAGGAACACCGTTAAGACTTAAGTAGGTCACGTGCCTAATCATTAACTAGGATCAACACGCATATCATACATATTATATTAGCACTTGCATATTAAGCGATTAAGTGTTAATTAGGGTTTATCCTTATTTGTAGACACCGAGTTTACCGACGAAGGCTACGTCGAGTACATTTGAACCACAAACGGACGTGTAGGTGAGTTCGTAGGCTCAACCCTTACTCTCAAAACGCGTGTTTAACTATAATGCCTCTACTTGCTTTGACTTGGATAGTAAATGTTTTTAAATCATGTTTACTTAATACTTCTGTTTACTAAATATTTCATTTCGTTAATTGATCTACATTCTTTAACACGTTCAAATTAAATATTTCGGGAATTTTACATGGTTGACCAAGCAAAGCTTGGGACTTAATATGGTAGACCAAGCAAGGCTTGGGACATGAGTCGAAGGTGACTCTATGAGTACCCCTGGGGCACATTAGCACAGGGTAAGGCTCTAGTACAACTCTCTTGGGACAAAAGCTGCCCTCGTAGGGGGTGTCGACACTTAAGGTCTAGTTGCCGAGGTGGAATTGGTTCGGACACGCGAATTACTTCGTCGTCCACACTGGATACGATATTGGTTATGGATCATCCTGATTAAATAATTAAACTGCTTTTTCGGAATAAATAAATTTGGAATAACTTGTTGTGCCTCATTCTTGTTTACGCGTTGTGATACGTTCTCGCTCAGTTTTCACTGACTTTTCAACTGTGCTGTCCTTGTTTTATAAAACCACCACAGGAGAGGCCTACGCTGGGGATGGGAACGTCGAGTACTAGCGCAAGCATCACCTAGCCTAAATAAAGTAGTAATCTCACTATTTTCCGCTGTTTGTAAGATATTGGTTTGTAATAACTCTGAACAAGGTTGTGAACGCTTTTATGTATTGAAGTATGTTTTTCTGAATCCGAAGCAAAGATCCTTTTCCTGATCATGGTGAGTAACTCTCCATGAGAAGGGCACGCCCAGACTTTCAGTAATGAAAATTTGGGGGTGTTACAGTTGGCGAACACAAAAATTGTCAAGTGAGTTGGGGGAAACAAACTTTTTTTTAATTGTTTCATTAGTTTTTTTATATTATCATAATATATGTATAAATACAGTATTACACATGTATAGTTATGCAGTATAGTATATGTATAGTAACTGGTATAAATACGATTAAAGGAAGCATATATACGTAATTACATACCAAAGATTTCATAAAATACAACTACAACCCCTAGTTTTTCAGAATACAACGTATATAATTACATATAATCAAATAATCAATCACTACGACATCACACCCAATTTTTCAAACGTCATATAACGGGTAACATCGAACTAACACGTCCTCACACTTCTGAAAATTCCTTTCGACGAGTAATTTTTACTGAAATGCCCCTAGAGTAGAATACGGGTTGATATAGCTGTCCCATATGGGACCCATGTATGCTATAGAGGAGACTTGTTCAGCTATTATATATGCAGACCCAATATTAATTGCAACAATCTTATGAGATCTCCGCATTGATCACTTAATGGGGCTTTATTAACGTTGTAACCCTCCATTACCATTACACACTGATTCTGTACATATAGTGGGCTTATCCTATTAATAGATGTTCGGTTATTTTGGCATTATTTCTATTGATCAACCCTAACAAGCTGTCTCCCTTCTATGTTGCTTACATTGCTTATTTCCACTTCTTTTCCATTATCGTCTTCCTGTTTCCATTCTCCAGACACTTGTTTGATTGTGGCTCTTGCTCCCTGAAGCAGGAACACAGTCTCATCATTCTGTCACACAACCCCATCTACACACTCTTACCCCATCATTTCTTGAAATTGCTCTAGAAGCTTGCCTGAAAATCTAGGGGTGCTATACACAAATTGTTATTGAATTTTTCAAATGATTTTATAATTGAAGATAAATTAGTATTTTTTGACAAATTCTGAAAATTCAAACAGAAGCGCACAAAACAAAACCATTAGAGAGGTTGTCTCTAAAAAAAACCCACTAGAGAGGCCTCTTTACATCATTTTCCAGAGGATTTTTTGCCCGCACCCTTAGGTGGTGGAATAAAATGCAATTAGGCCCAGATGAATGGAATTATCATTTCTTCAAAAGGATCCAAATGAATGTCATAAGTCTGAGTAATTCTTAGGTGCTCATAGAGCAAATCCACGTGGTGCTCCATTCCTGTAATAAAAGTGGGGTGAGTGGGAGAGAGAAAATAGCCAAGAAGAAATCTGTTTTTTTTTTTCTACAACTTATAGGAATTGGGGTTAACAGTAGTGGAACATGTGTGAGTTAATGAATGGTGTGTCGTGCTTACGTGGTACTCTTGTACTCTTGCGTGGCGTGCCGTGCAGATGATGTGGCAGATTCGGCGTGTGTCCGGGTGATATGTCGTGCTTACGTGGTACTCTTGCAATATCCTCCTTTCATGAGCAAACACTTTAGTTCATGGTTTTTTATTAGGAATTTTCAGAGTTGTTAATGGTGAAAAGAGGGCGTAAAGAGCAGGGGAGTAAACGAACACACAGAGTGAGAGAGGGGAGAGAGAGAGAATGGGGTTAAGAGAAGTGATGTCTTTAGTGGAGAGAGAAATCAGAATTTAATAAAAAATTACACTATGACGTGGCCAATTCGGCCTCTCTCCGGGAGAAATGTTCCGCATGCCTAGCATGACTCATAAAATTTTGGGTTGCTTCCATCCATATAATTTTTACAGATTGCGGGTTATGGACTCTGCTCTACCTACTACTACCCCCCTTTTGAAGCACAGTAACTAGGTCAAGCCGAGATCACGAGAAGGATCATGTCGAGTGTCATCTTCAAGATCCTCCGATTCCTGATGCATTTCACACCTATGGTTTGGGACAGGATCATCCCCTCCACTCAACGTTTGGGGAATGGATGGAGGAGGAAGGAACAGCAATAGAGCGGGGGTTTGATGGATGGATGACGAAGCAACGAGGTTAAATGCGCGACTTTGTGGAGGAGGGTACCAGGCGGCTTGATCACTGGAATCATTGCCGGACAAGGTAAAGTAAACAATGATCCACTAATGTTTACTATCGTTTCTTTCTAGATTTCAACACAGGGTTAGTATTTAGCAGAAAAAAGATGCCAGAAAATGGATTTGGTAATTGGAGTGTTAAGTTGTGGTATTGGGGTCACATCACATGGGTGGTTTTTCAGGAATAACTGATGATAGTCTGGATGATGAGTATCCTTAGAAATATTTATGGGGTAAGATATATCCTATAAATATTGTCTCATTGATGATTTATGGGACATTAGGTTGCGGAACTCATTCTAATAATTTTACCAGATGACAGGAATGGAAGTCCGGTTATGATCACCATTTTTGCTCGAATGCTAATATTTTTGCATTGCATCTGTCTGTACCCTTCCTACGCTCCATACTATTCTTTTGTTATGCTTCACTGCTGCATGAATTAGACTACCATACGGTCCAGTTGAATTTACGCAATATCCTAACAAACATTTACCCCGCTGATACATATTTTTTGAGGTACTTAGAAATTACTGTTTCATTCAACTGTCTCCCTGCATGTATATCCAACCTCGGGTTTAGAAACCTTTGTTCTTCCTATCTTTTAAATTAATTACTTAACCCCATACCATAACCCAAATGGTAAAGTTAAGGCATCTTTGCTCGAATCAGAGAAGAATGTTCTCTTTATCATCGGATTACTTACAAGCTGTCTGACGTTTACACTTGAAGTTTATGAAGTTATCTTTGTACTAGACTCGTGCATGATATTTCCTGAGATTCTGAAATTATTGTGCGATGCCTTATTGGGATCGGAGTGGAAAGCAAGCTTTGTGCAAAGGGATGGGGAGTTAGCTCAACTGAAATACTTGAAAGTTCAGTCTTTGGAGATTGTGTCTTGGAACATCTCAAGCAATTACTTTCGGAATCTTCAGCATTTAATGTTCGTTGGATGTGGAGTGACTCGTAAGTTACCATCTGATTTAGATGTATCCACACTACAGACAGTGGCGTTAAGACTATGTAACTCTTTTAGCAACTCTCTTCCATAGAAATCAAGGAAAAGCAGGAAAGGATGGGAACTACTCACTGAAAATTATTGTCAATCGGAATGAGGACTGAAGGCTGGACCGTTCAGTATAACTTTGAATATATCATGGTTTATTTTCCGATAGTCTGGCACTGGACGGGTGTTCAAAAACTCCATGAAACAAATTTATAACAGATTCGTTGCCAGATATATGTTATCCTTTTTGAGATGCACCTAAGTAGGTAATATTGCAATATCGCTGTCATGCTGTGCATCCAATTTACCTGGATTATCTACCTGTACACTGGCATTTCTCAGTACATGGATAAAGGATACTATGATGCCGATATTATAGCTAAAACCCTTGAAGATATCAAATTGAAAAGTTAAGATGATGGAAACAGATAGTTGCAGCTTACAAGGTCTGTGGGCTGATCCAACAATAGGTGGTGGTGGTGATCGATTGCTGCGTTGGTGGTGGTTCGTGCTTGTTTGTGGGAAGTTTGATAGTGGTGATTAGTTCATGCAGAAGCTGTGTCCGCTGTGCAAATTGTCTGTTTCATGGAAACCGATTCAGACGTGGTAACGGCTAGATCAAAGGTTTTTTTATATATATATATTTTTTTTTTTGGTTTTTTTAAGGGTATACAATTGGTTATGGTAGTGCTGGTGGTTTTAACGCTAGTTACAGGGGCGAAGTGGTAGGGTTGTGGTGTTTTCTAGTTTAGGGCTGTCGTTGGTGGGTACAAGTTGTGACTCTGTTGATGTGTGGTGGAGATAGTTTTGTTGTGGTAGGATAAAAGAGAGGACTTGTTTTGAAATTGTACACGATATTGTGGTTATCCCACACATAGTTCTCACTTCTTTCATCTGGTCAAACAAGCATTGCTTCCTTCTCGGAAGATCTCTTTTCCTGCTAATATTTTGCATTGCATCTGTCTGGACCCTGCTACATTCCATATCCATTATTTCCTATGCTTCACTTCTACATGAATTAGACTACCATATGGGCATGTTGATTTTACACAATATCCTAATGGACTTTAACCCCACCCATACAGTGTTTTTGACGTACTTAAGACTTACTGTTTTGTTCAACTATCTCCCCGCATCTATATCCAACCTCTGGGATTTATAAACCCTCGTTCTTTCTATCTTTGAATTCATTACAGACTCTCACGCTTGTACTCGAAGTTTTATGAAGATATCTTCTTGTCTCATACTAGACTCATGTATGATATTTCAGGATTTACACCATCTGAACCACGTTCGCGATTTAAGGTTGTTTAGTACCGCGAGGCCTTTGGGTTTAAATTGGTTGTTAGACTGCGGACTGGTTAGATTCCCACCAAATCTTAAGAAGCCAACCATGGAGAAAACTTTCCCGAAATGAGCGGATATGTCAATTCTTCGAATGTTACCCAATCTTGAGATTCTGAAATTATTATGGGTTTCCTTCTTGAGGTCGGAGTGGACAACAAGGGATGGGGAGTAAGCTCGACTGAAATACTTTAAACTTCAATCTTTGGAGATTTTGTCTTGGAACATCTCAAGCAATCACTTTACAGACTTCATCATTTGTTACCATCTGATTTAGTGGATATACCCACACTATAGACAATGGAGTTAAGATTATGTATAATGTCTTTCGCCTTGCGGGATTCAGCCACAAAATTGTCATAACTGAAGAGAGTAACCTGTTTATTAATCAGTCAGCATACCAAATTTATTCTAGTAAATTATTTTATAGTAGGATTAGAAGTAGTGACTAGTGACTTATGTAATAGCTAGAATTATTCATGGTCTATGATCACCTTGTCTGACATTAATCGAATGACAACCTGTCTGATTTCCTCTGGAAAAAAAATCAATTTATACCCTTAACGTATAAGACAAGTCTCATTATGTTCTTTAATATTTTAAAATTCCCATCTTAATCCCTAAGCTATGCTTCTGGGAATAACTCATTATGTTATGTTGCATGTGAAAATCTTGTAAAACTCGTAGTTCATGACATATGTTACGATCTAGCAAACCTACTTTGTATTTCGAAAAAAATGCAATTTTACTTTTAGTAATGCAATAATAGAAGCCAGTAAAGTAATTATTTTCTGAATCATTGACAAGACTATCATTCCCATCATCTTACCTTGTAACAACAATCTATTCCACCCACAAAGCGGAAACCTGGCAAAACTATGATTCTTGTTTCAAAAGAAGTTGCCCAAATAGGAACTGTGTACAAATTCAAAGGCTGAAACGCCATTCTTCGAAGATAAAGACAATAACTTCAATGGTTTTGTTATATTGGGTTTTGTTGAACGCAGAGTTGGGTACCAATGTTATAGTATTGGATGGCAGTGATACTGAACGATTTGTGTGAAGGGGGCAGGTGTGATGGGTTGGATCGCTGATGGATCGGTTTCGAAAGTTGTCGTACAGGTAGTGTGATAGTGGAGATTATGTGCACAGGGGAAGGGGTTATTTCGTGAGTGGAACGTCGAGGAGGTGAAATTCAGAAATAAGAGTATCATTTATTGTAGAAACATTAAAACATATTCAAGAAATAAGGAAAAATAACAGAAAACTGCTTCAGTATGAAAATCTCGTATGAAGAAGGCACCAAACGAGCAAAGATAACATTAGGAATTTGTTACAACTGGATGTTGGCTTGTTCAATGGAGAAGCTACTTAGTTCTGTAGAGAACTAGAAGGATTAGAAATTCTCAGTGGATCAATTTTCATTTCTATATCTTTGACCTTTTCGTCAAGAATGCTATGAATAGCACGAATGTCCTCCACTGCTAGACCCTGTAGCTCCCTGTTACCACTCCATTATTTATACGCGATTTCTTCAATCTCCATCAGTCTATTCCTTCTCTCAAGCGTCTTCAACTTCTCATTTGTTTTGGAGATATTTTCTCTCATCAGACTTTCATGGTTGAACATCCTCCTGATTTGCAATCTCTTATGCTTCTTCTTGAAGTTTACTAACATGCATTGTGTCTCCAATTTGTTTGGCCACAAAGGTCAGGTTCCGAGTCGTTAAGGCTATAAACGACCACACGAGCTTCTATCCAACAAAGAGTTCTCACCTCATTCATCTTCTGAAACAAGCATTTTTACTTCTCGTTTTCCTTGACTAGTCATCAATTATGTACTCAGTCTCCGTTTTTGGTTTTTGTTGACTGGTCATCGATTATGCAATCTTCCTTAGGGATATATGCGACCGCACAAGCTTCTATCCCACACAGTTCTCACGACAACTTTCGAAACAAGCATAGGTCACTTATACTTCCGATATAGAAGATTTCATGTCCCGCACGAAAAGCAGAAGGAAAGATTTACATCCAAATGCATCATGCCCTGACTAAACGAGCTCATCAAATCATTCTCATAGACAAAAGAGCCAAGCTAAGTCATCAGTTCTGACTAAGATCCCTGGTTCATGACTTCCTATACGTTTCACTTCTGGTCAGATATAGTACATCCCCATCCTTCAAAAGCTTATAATTTTGTCCGTGTTGTTTGGTTTGGTGGATCTTTTCCGGTTTGGTGGATCCCCATCCTTCAAAAGCTCAGTTTAGGGTTCAGTTTAGATTTTGTTTTGGTTTGGTGGATCTTTTCCGGTTCAGTTTAGGGTTGGAATAGTCCTAAATGATTTACTTTTCCTATTATCCTAAACCACACCATTTAATGGCATCAGTTTAGGTTTGGGAAAATCCAAAACCGTTAAGGATTCTCCCACTTTTAAGGAAAACAACCAAAACCTTCAACTAAAGGTTCTGTCTATGAGAATGATTTGATAGGGAGTCATGAACCAGAGATCATAGTTCAGAATTGATGACTTTGCTTGGCTCTTTTCTGTCTATGGGAATGATTTGATGAGCTCGTTTGGCCATGGCATGAAGCATTTCGACGCAAATCTTTCCTTCTGCTTTTCAGGCAGAACATGAAATCTTCTGTATCTGAAATAAAAGAGACCAATGTTTTCTTCCTCATCCCTAAAAGTTGTTTTCTTTCTGGTCAACGGTTATTTACTCGATCTTTGTTTTGCTTGACATGGCTGAAATAGAAAACAAGCAACCAATTCATAAAGCAAAGCATAGCTCAAAGCCTCAAATGTCAACAATTAATGCATCTTACATATCATGGCAATAATTTCTCCTTCTAGAAGGTTTTTTTCTAGGACTCAAGCTGTTTATAAACGAGTTCAAGTGTATAATTGGGCAAAATCTGTCGAACCCGTTTAACATTCCTCTTTAATTAGGCGGGTTAAAGGACATTATATTAAGAGATCTAACTTCGAAAGCAACATGTTAAACATAACATGCCATATTGTATTTCCCAACCCATCTTTGACAAACTTTGTCCTAGTTTTTTATGTGCGACGAATATAAAGAATATTTCACAAAACTCATGTAAATACTACCGGACTGATGAATGCAGAATTACAAATGTTTGGAGGATAATAGTGTTGTTGGGAGAGGAGTTAACTTGATTAAAACAACCTTAAGATGTGTATAATATAATTATATGACGAGAGTTCTCCAAAGAATAAAAGGAAGCCTTCTTAATTGGATGACCTCGCCAACCAAGTAGTCAAATATACAAAAAAAAAAAAAAAAAGTAAATGTAATAGAGCTCAAAAGGAAATATAATCCTTGAGGATGACAAGCTTAATCTAACGGATTGTCAGAACATTCCAACTTGATTGTGTTTTATATTGCTTCTGGAGGTTAGGTAAACACAAAAGGGTGTATTACAATGTTTCTGACCCCTTTTGCGTTTCCTAACCGTCATAAGCATGATAAAACACAACCAAAATTGGAATGCTTTGACAATCCATTCGATTAAGCTTCTCTCCTCTCATCCTCAATTCTGTTTCCTTTTGAGCTTTACTACATTAACTTTTCTGTACGCTCCCAGTTATTCTTTGGAGAACTGTCCTCATCAAGGTGAGAATTTTTTGTGGGATAGAAGCTTGTGCAGCCGATTATAACACTAACGAAGATTGAGTACATAGCCGATGACCAGTCAACAAAAACTAAGAGTTGTTGACCAGTCGAGGAAAACGACTTTTGGGAGATGGAGAAATACTAGTTTCCGAAGATGAATTAGGTGAGAACTATGTGTGGGATAGATCTTTGTGCGGTCGTTTATGCCCTAACGACTTGGGGCCTGAGGTTTGGCAACACAAATTAGAGGCACAATGCATATTCGCAGGCTTCAAGTAGTAGCCGAAGAGATTGCAAAACAAGAGGATGTTCAACTATGAATGACCGATGAGGGAATAGATCTCCAAAACAATTGAGAAATTCAAGAAGCTTGAACAATAGAGTCGGACAAATGGAGATGACGGGGAACACATACCAATGTTGAAGTGGTAACACGGAGCAGGATGAAGCAGCGGGGACCTGCGTGCTATTCAGGGCGTTTTCGATAAAAATGTTAAAGGTATAGAAATGAAAATTGCTTTACTGAGATTTTTTGATCCTTCTAGTTCTTCTCTAAAGCTTTTGGTAGATTCTTCATTGAACAGGCAGCCTCTAGTTTGGTAACAAAGTCATCATGTTGTCTTAGCCTTGTTTGGTGCCGTCTTCATTTGCGAGAGCGACTGTAATTTTCATACTGGAGCCGGGAGGGGGGGGGGGGGGCTTACTAGAACTGCCATGAAATATATCCTATTTTTATGATGTACGCAGCCGAACTTTAATAACAGACCAAACAAGGTGACCTTTTGAATCATTGCAAGCCATATAAACTTAATCACAGCAGAATACGGTTGTTAAGGTTGCTATGAGGACTAGTATGTGATTTATAATAGTTATCATATAACTACCAGTAGGGCAAATAACGTTGGTTTGAGCTCACAATTATCTCTGCCAACATGGTATCAGAGCGACCCTTGAGATTATTGTTTGAAAATCAAAACCCTTGAATATTGTAAGCAGCTGACTATCTCCAACTCCTTTCTCTATGCGGCAAATCTCATTATGCAGCAGAGATAAGGGTGTCGAAGTCGTAGTACATGAAGGTGGACCACCAACACAGTTTTTTTGAGGTACTGAGGACCTACTGTTTCGTTCAATATCTCCCTGCATCTATATCCAATTTCTGGGACCTAGAAACCCTTGTTTCTATCTTTTAATTCGGTACTTTACCATAACCCAAATGGTAAAGGCATCTTTGTAATAGTGGAGAAGGGCTGTTTAAAATTGAAGGACAGTATAATTTCAGAAAAGAAGTTTTTTTTTTTAGTTGGATAACTTACAGATTGTCTTATTATTGCACTCGAAGTCTTATGCAGATTTCTTATTGTCTAGGACTCGTAATCTCAAAGCTCTGGTCTTTGTACTAGACTCATGTATGATATTTTCTGATTAACACCATCTGAACCGCCTTCGAAAGTTAAAGGTTGTCTAATACCAGGAGGTCTTTGGGGTTAAATTGGTCGGCGGACTGGTTAGATTCCCACCAAATCTTAAGAAGCTAACCCTAGATAAAACTTACCTGAAATGGGCGGATATCTCAATTATTCGAATGTTACCCAATCTTGAGATTCTGAATTTCTTGTGCGATGCCTTACTGGGATCGGAGTGGACAGCTGGGGATGAGGATTTAGCTCAACTGAAATACTCGAAAGTTCAGTCTTTGGAGATTGTGTCTTGAAACATCTCAAGCAATCACTTTCGCCAACTTCCGCATTAAATGTGGTTGGCACTTAAGACTATGTAACTCCTTTTCTTAACTCTCTGCCATAGAAATCAAGGAAGAGCAGGAAGGGGCGGGAAACTACCGGCTGAAGCTTATTGTCGATCAGAATGAGGATTGAAGGTTGGACGGTTCAGTTAAACTTTGAACATATGGTAATCCAACTGAACTCACGGTTTATTTTCCCATTGTCTGGTATTGACGTATTGCACGAATGTTGAAAGGCTCCATGAAATTTTTTTATAACAGATTGATTGGTAGATATACATTATCCCTTTCTTGATACACACCTAAATAGAAAATATTATAATACTTCTGTGCACCCAGTTCACCTAGATTATCTACCTGTACAGTGGCATTTCTTGGTACATGGATAAAGGATACTATAATTCCAATACTACAGCTAGAACCCTTAAATACATCAAATGGAAATGTTAAGATGGCGTAAACGGATATTGCAAGATCATATTGGTTTGGGGATAGTTTCTACTAGTACTATGAAGAGTGTATGTGATTCTTTCTATGTTCTCTCACGTATGATGTCTTTGGTTTTGCCGGATTCGGCAACAACATTGTCATAACTGAAGAGAGTACCCTGTTTATGAATCAGTTAGCATAACAAATTTATTCTTGTAAATTAATTTATAATAGCATTAGAAGTAGTGACCAGTAACTTAGCCTTGTCTGACATTAATTGAACGACAACTAGTCTGATTTCTTTGGAAAAAAATCAATTTATACCCCTAACGTATAAGACAAGTCCCATTATCGTCTTTAATTTTAGAAATTCCCATTTTAATCCCTCAGCTATGTTTCTGTGAATAATTCATTTTGTTATGTAGCATGTGAAAATCATGTAAAACATGTAGTTCATGACACGTGTTACGATCTAGCAAACCTACTATGTATTTCGGAAAAAATGTGATTTCTTTTTAGTAATGCAATAAAAGAAATCAATAAAGTAATTATTTACTGAAGCATTGACAAGACTATCCTACCCATCATCTTACCTTGTAACAAAATCTATTCCACCCACAAATTGCGGAAACTTGGCAAACTTATGATTTTTGTTTCAAAAGAAGTTGCCCAAATAGGACTTTGTTGCCAACTGGTTGTTGGCTTGTTCAATGGAGAAGCTACTTAGTGCCGTAGAGAACAAGAAGGACCAGAAATTATCAGTGAAGCAATTTTCATATTTGACCTTTTCGTCAAGTATGCAATGAATAGTACGAATGTCCTGCACTGCTAGATTCTGTAGCTCCCTGTTACCACTCCGTTATTAATACGCGATTGCTTCAATCTCCATCTAGTTCTAGTCTATTCCCTCTCTCAAGCTTCTTCAACTTCTCAATTGTTTTGGAGATCTTTTCTCTCAACAGACTTTCATGGTTGAACATCTTCCTGATTTGCAATCTCTTCCACTTCTTCTTGAAGTCTACTAACATGCATTGTGCCTCCAACTTGTTTGGCCACAAAGCTCAGGTTCTGAGTCGTTAAGGCTATAAACGACCACACAAGCTTCTGTCCCACAGAGAGTTCTCAACTCATTCATCTTCTGAAACAAGCATTTCTTTCTTCTCCTAAAAGTTGTTTTCCTTGACTAGTCATCAATTATGTACTCAGTCTTCGTTTCTGTTCACTGGTCATCAGTTATGCAATCTTTGTTAGGGCTATATGCGACTGCACAAGCTTCTAATCCCACACATAGTTCTCACCTTATTCATCTTCTGAAACAAGCATTTCTTCTTATCCCTAAAAGTTTTTTTTCAATGACTGGTCAATGGTTATTTACTCAATCTTCGTTTTGCTTAAAATGGCTGAAATAGAAAACAAGAAACCAATTCATAAAGCGGAGCATAGCTCAAATGTCAATAATTAATGTATCTTACATATTCATGGCAATAATTTCTCCTTCAGGAAGGGGTTTTTTTTCTAGGGCTGTCAAACGGGCGGGCGGTTCATGCTGTTTATAAACGAGTTTAAGTGTATAGTTCGGCTCAATCTGTCGAACCCGTTTAACTTTCATCTTTTATTAGGCGGGTTAAGGGACATCATCTTAATTGATCTAACTACGAAAGCAACGTGTTAAACAAAAAAATGCCATATGTATTTCCCAACCCATTTTTGACCAACTTTGTCCTAGTTTCTACGCACAACCAATATAAAGAACAATTATCTTACAAAACTGTTGAAAGTTTCTAATAGACTGATGAATGCAGAATAACAAAAGTTTTTAGAATAATAGTTGTTGTTGTTGGAAGAGGAATTAACTTGATTAAAACAACCTTAAGATGGGGTTCAGATTTGCTGCGGTTTAAATCTATCCGGTGATGGTGCAATTCAGTTTGTGCGGCTGATGATGAGCCACGTCGCATTAGTTAAAGAAGACAATAAAAATGAGTAATTCAACCACCACGCGCGCATGTTCTCACCTTTTAATTCATCTCTATATCCAAGATTCCAACTCTCTCTCTCTCATCTTCATATCTCTTTTACTGAATCCAGTTACTGTAATTCCTTGCATTTCCTCGTTCATTTTTATGTGTTCCCTCAATTCAATTTCGATGAATCATTTTTTCGGACATAAAATTTCTCTCGCCCTCATTTCAACTCTCATCGTCTCTTTTCATTTACACATATTGTGAATTGGAATTATTGTTCCTCAAATTTAGCAAACTTTTTGTGGTTGAATCAATTGCTTACTTGTTTTCACACCAAATCACCAACTATTGTGGTTGAATCAATTCAACGTTGTTGACGACGGAAGATGTGAGACAGAGGTCGGACGCTGAAAGTAACCGAGACGATGTTTCTCAAGTGGGTTTCATTAGTGGAAGAGATGATGGGAGTTGTGAAAGTGTGTAATGTAGACTAAATACAGGACCTAAATACTCTAGAAGGGGGGGGGGTTGAATAGAGTATGGAAACTTTTTTCAAAACTTAAAGTTTAACAAGACAGCTTTGTGTGAAACTCAAATCTCAAGGCCTTGAGATTTTGTAAACTGTCTGAAACCCACTAAGGCAAAAATGTAAGCTTCAAGGCCTTGAGCTGTGAACAATTCTAAGCAGCTTATAAACCCTAGTTTGATTTGAGTTGTGTGCAGAAGAAAATAATCAAACAGAAAATTAAAGAACACAATGTAATTTACAGAGTTCATTCCCAATGGACCTAACCTCTGCCTGAGGGATCTAATCCCACCAGGATTGGGAAAACACTTCTTATTACTCACACAAAAACAGCCCTAGATTTTCAAGCCAAAGTGATTTCCCTTACACCTATACAGCTTGTGGTTCCAAAACTATCTAGTTCCAGCTACTAACTATTGAGCTAACAAGAACCTCTTGTTGTTCACTTGAACAACCAACCACTAGGTTAAGTGAGGTTTAAGATAATATAGAGATACACAGATGAAGTACAGATGTAGAACATAGTATAAAGATAAGTTGTTGAAGCCTGGAAGTGTTCTTCAGGAATGACTGGATTGATTTTATCTTCAGAAGTCTGGAATGAAGCTTGAATGATTGTTTGTTTGAATGGATGATCTCCCACGAATTTGTCACACCTCTCAGAGTATTCTGCAAGCCTCTCCCCCTTTCAAAATTCAAACCAGTCTCTTTTATCCACAGGTGCAAATGATTGAGAGATTTTAGGATCTCAGTTCCTACAAATCCTCCTTCTGTTTTCAACTTAAATTCAAAGAGCGTCAGGTGGATATCTGTTGGAGTTTGTTGAGATTTTTGCTGCACGTTTAACAACCCTGCAATAGCATAGAAACACTGCAACAACAAAATCCGAACATCTAACAGTACTGAGACTGTTTGGTTATACAGTTTCTGATAAAACTGTTTAACAAACTTAGAACAATAATCTGCATATTCTCTAGAACAAATAAGACATGAAAAAACAAGTTTAAGACACTTAGAAGTGAGTGAATAATCACAATACTAAGAGTCATAACCTGCAAGAAAGAATCAATTAAGTTCTGCAAAAGCTGTCAGCAGCTCAAGACATATCTCAAGGCCTTGGAGGTCTGAATCTGCTTCACAGCATTTCAAAATTAAACCCAGATAACTTTGATTCTTCCTGTTCTGATCATCTGCAATTGTGTTAGATATATAAATAGTACAAACCACAAGTATATACCATAAACCACTGATTTGAATAATCAGATATCCAATTCTTTAACACAAAAATGTTAGAACACATAGCAGGATAAGATAACTCAAGGCTTTGAAGTTGAGTCAATCTCAAGGCCTTGAGATAACTCAAAAGTCTTTGCTGCTGGTGTTTTAGCCTTTTGTCTTTCATCACTGAAAACAATTACCAGTTAAAGCACATTAAGGGATCTTGACTCAACAATCTCCCCCTTGATGAAAGACAAAACCTACAGTCTTGCATAGATCTTCCTGCCACTCATATTCAAAAATTTAATGACCACAATCTGCAGATACAAAATATATACTGAACCCAAACAGATAACCAGGAGAATAAATATTACAAAATTCCACAGAATTACCACAGAAATAAAAATTTACCAAAAATAAAGACCAACTCTTATTATTATTACTAGATGCTGCAAAACACAAGAAATGTAGGATCATTACTCAGAGTTTGAAAATAAACTTAAAACAAAAAACTAGCTAAAAAGTCAAGGCCGTGAGACAGAAAGATAGAAGAGAATGAGATAGAATGTCAAGGCTTTGGCAGTCTCTAATCTTCACTTCTTCTTTGATGTCTGGCCTTTCTCTGAGTCTTCCCCAATTTCTTCCTCACTTGTAGCTTCTTCTGCAGACTGACTACCTTCTTGTTCAGCTTCATCTTCAGCAACCACTTTATGGATTATCTCATCTACTTTCTTCTTAGCCTGTACTAAATCTACCTCTGTAGCTGCATCAACACCTGTATCTTCATCAGCATCTTCTTCATCAGTTTGCTCAAACAAGTCTTTTGAAGCTAGCACCACTGGAATTGGCTTCTTCTTCTTCTTCACAAAATCTCCTAGCTTCTCTTCTGAATCCACACTGGTGTCATGACTAGTAGCAGAAGGTATCTTCTCCAGATTCAAGCCCTTGATGACAACATCTAACTTCCCATTCGTAGTATTCATCAAGCCCTTGAACTGATGAAATTCAGTTGACAGGTCAAACAACCTTTGTCTGAGATCCTCAATCTCAAACTGCTTATCTTCTAACTTCTCAACCAGCAGAGAGGAATCCTCATTGTCTTGACCTTTCCCAGATGCAGTCCCCTTGGGCTTCACAAACTCCTTCTCTGCAAGTTCCTCCTATGACAAATTAGAATAGAATTTCAAATGCCATTTCCCAGTCTGAACCACCTGAATCCTCTGAAGTGCAGTCTCATCTATCAACCCAAAACCTCCAGTAATATTTTCTTCTCCCTTCACAGGCACATCAGAATACTCAAAGAAAAGAGGTAACAGGTTGGCATATGGAAGAGGATGGTTTCTAGTCCTGGTTGCACAATAAATCATATGCTCCATAACAACTGTAGGCAGATCTATCTCAAACCCTTGAGATATCAGATACATCAAAATCAGAACTTTATCAGTTACCAACTCTCTTGAGTTCTCCATGGGAACTACACTCCTCATCAAAATAGTAAATAAAATTTTGGCTTCACAGTTGAGCACAGAGTGTGTAACCTGCTTTGGACCAGAGGGATTACCTTCAACAAAGAACATCTCTTTTGCTTTATCTAAACACTCCTTCCTGTCAGGATAATCTCCAACATTGTATTTCCTAGGAATGCCCAAGACTTTGGCAAAAGTCCTATGATCTAACCTCAAGTCCACACCAGCCACTTTAGATGTTAAAACCATTTTATCATCACCTTCAGACACCAAGTTCAGATAAAATAACCTAATTAACCTAGGATAAGCCTTTGAAATAGGATTTAAAACTTTCCAAATAGCAGTTTCCCTCAATTTTCTCATGTATTCTATGTCCAGTTTATCCAACAACTCATCAGAAATCATGCTACAGAAAGCCACTTTAGATGATGCATACCCTTGCATCCAAACTGTTCTAACTTCAGAACTAATAAACCACTCAGTTGGAAGTACATTCTTACCTTGATATCCTTTCTTCGTTGCAGCAGCAACTTGCTTAACCCTAGTCTTCTTCTCAGAGGGTTTGGCCTTTTCTTGTACTCCTTCAGTTGATTTCTTCTGGCTCTCCTGAGTTGACTTCCCTTTTTCCTCTTCAGTAGCCTTTTTCTTTTCTCCCCCTTTCTTCTTCTCTGACCTAGGTTGATCACCACCCTGAGTCTCCTGTTGTGGATCAACACTTGAGCCTTCATCTCCCTTCTATGTCCTTGACTTCTTTGCAGGAGGGGTATCCTCATGCACACTTTGAGTGTTTTCTGAATCTGAATCAGAAATAACTATCTTCTCCTTCTTGTTTGCTCTCTTCTTGGATCTGCCAGAGGGCTTCCCCTGTTGTTGAATTCTGGCTGATTTTAGCTCCATTTTAGGCTTTAGGGTTTTGAGAAGAGAATGTGATTGAGAGGAATTGAGAGAGAGAGAGAGTAGTCGCAGAAAATTGGAAGAGAGTGAGAAGAAAAAGCCCTGACTTTCAGCTTAAGTAGGTTGAAGAGGATGAGTCATAAAAGGACTCTGCAATATCTACATGCAAAAATAGAATATTGAAAAATCTTTTTGGGATATTTTAGAAAATTCTCTGAGTAATTCAAATATTATACAATTATCTAAAAAGATAAGATATAATATTTGTTGATCCAATTTTTTTTTTAAAAAAATACAGATATTATCAAGACCTGGAGAACAATCTCAAGGCCTTGAGATTTTCTGCAGTTTGAGAAACTTCAAAGCTTTGAGCTATACTTTCAAGGCTTCAGAAAGTATAATCTCAAGGCTTTGAGATTCCAGCACATATACACATATAGGTACTAATACTCCGCCTAAACCAATGCATCCTTGTTTAACATCCCCAATTCAAGCCTTAGAGATGAAAACCTATCATCTGGCAAAGGTTTAGTGAAAATATCAGCAATCTGCATTGAGGTAGAAATAAAATTTAAAACAACATCACCTTGTTATGCATGATCTCTAAGGAAATGATGTCTCACATCTTTGTGCTTTGTCCTTGAGTGTTGAACTGGATTCTTAGATATTGAAATAGCACTTGTATTGTCACAATGAATTGGCACATTTCTGAAGTTGTAGCCAAGATTTCTAAGTTGCTGAGCAATCCATAACACTTGTGAACAGCAAGCACCAGCTGTAATGTATTCAGCTTCTGCAGTTGATAGTGCTACAAGATTTTGCTTTTTGGAATGCCAACTGATCAATGAAGATCCAAGAAATTGACACCATCCAGAAGTACTTTTCCTGTCTACTTTATAACCTGTAAAATCTGCATCTGAATAGCCACTCAACATGAAATTAGATCTTCTTGGATACCAAATCCCTAAGTCTCTGGTTCCATTCAAATATCTAAAAATTCTTTTAACTGCAGTTAGATGACTTCCTTAGGATATGCTTGAAATCTAGCACACATACAGACACTGAACATAATTTCAGGTCTGCTAGCAGTTAAATACAATAGTGATCCAATCATACCTCTGTATTCCTTCTGATTCACACTCTTACCAGTTGAATCTTTGTCTAAAGAGAGTGATGAGCTCATAGGAGTCTTAAGCACCTTGGACTGTGACATATTGTACTTATTCAGTAAGTCCTTTGGATATTTTCCTTGATGCACAAAAATCCCTTTCTTCATTTGTAATATATGAAGTCCAAGAAAGAAATTTAGTTCACCCTTTAGGCTCATCTCAAACTCCCTGCACATCAGACTAGAAAACTCTTTTGAAAGAGTATCATTAGTAGCACCAAATAATATATCATCTACATAAATCTGAACTACTAACAAATCACTTTGTTGGTGTTTAATGAAAAGATTTTTGTAAACCAATCCTCTTCTGAAATTGTTTTCAAGTAGAAACTTTGAAAGTCTATCATACCAAGCCCTTGGAGCTTGTTTTAAACCATAAAGAGCTTTATCCAGTTTATAAACATGATCAGGAAAATTTTCATCTTCAAAACCAGGAGGTTGTGCTACAAAAACATCTTCTTGTAAATGTCCATTTAGAAAAGCACATTTAACATCCATTTGATAAAGTTTTATGTGATTGTGAGATGCAAAAGCAAGAAGTATTCTAATAGCTTCTAACATGGCCACAGGAGCAAAAGTCTCCTCATAATCTATACCTTCTTCCTGATTATATCCTTGAGCTACCAGTCTGGCTTTATTTCTTACCACTTTGTCATTCTCATCAAGCTTGTTTCTGAATACCCATCTGGTTCTAATAAATGACTTCTCTTTAGGTCTGGGGACCAGATTCCAAACCTTGTTCATTTTAAACTCATTCAGCTCACACTGCATTGCAATAATCCATTCTGCATCTTCCAGGCTACCTTGGTATTCTTAGGCTCAATCAAAGATGCGAATGCATTGAAAGCACACAAGTTCTTTAACTGTCCTCTTGTCTGTGTTCCAATTGATGGATCTGATATAATGTTATCAGCAAGATGGTCTGCAAGGTACTTAAACTTATATCTTGGTACCTAGGAGTATTCTACTTCAAGGATTTGAGTCCTTGAAATAGTAGATGGAGCATCATAGAAAGTTTCAAATTCTGTCTCAAGGCTTTGAGATTTTGATTCAGCAGGAGGTTCAAGGCCTTGAGATTCTGCTGGTTGATTCTGTACAACAGTTTTGCTTTTGTCTTCTTTTAGAGCATCATCATCTGATTCATGCTTGTTCAAATCTAGATCTGCAAAACTTTCACTCAGAGAATCCTTAGTACTTTCATCAAAAATTACATTAATGCTCTCTTCCACAATCTTGGTATTTCTATTATAAACTCTATAAGCTTTGCTAGTTTGAGAATATCCAAGAAATACACCTTCATCACTTGTAGCATCAAACTTACCAAGATTGTCTCTACCATTATTATGCACAAAAGAAATCAAAATCAAGTTGATCACACTCTCTACCATGTTCACTTCTAATGGATGCAACAGGTAAGTTCTTCAAGGTTTGCAGTTCTTTGCACAATCTAGAAAACTCATATAAAGCTTCAGTTTTGTCTCTAATAAACATCACCCAAGTAAATCTAGAATATTAATCAATTATAACAAGCATATACCTCTTACCTTTTGGGTTCTGAACTCTCATAGGACCACACAAGTCCATATGCAGCAATTCTAAGGGTCTAGAAGTACTTACAAAGTTCTTTGGCTTGAAAGAGCTTCTGGTCTGTTTACCTTGTACACATGCCTTGCAAACCTCATCATCTGAAAATTCTGTGATGGTAAACCTCTTATCAAGTCCTTTGAGATGAGTTTGTTCAAAGTATGTATACTAATATGCCCAAGCTTTCTGTGCCAAATCTTTGAATCTTCCTTCAAGGCCTTGAGGCATTTTAGCTTATCACCTGCAACACTGTTAGTATTCATAGCATATAGATTATATGACCTAGGAGCAGTGAGTATGCAATCACCAGATTTCTCATCTTGCACCACACATTTCTCCTTGTCAAAAACGGCTTTATAACCTTTATCACATAATTGAGAGATACTAAGCAAATTATACATAAGTCCATCTACCAGATAAAAATCAGATATAGAATTTGTCGAACCATTATCAATACTACCTATACCAATGATATTGCACTTTGCTTTGTCACCAGGTGTGATTGTTCCTCCAGATTTTTCAGTAAGTTCGGTAAAGAGAGACCTCTTTCCACTCATATGTCTGGAACATCCACTGTCTAATATCCATTTCTGATCTTTCAAGGCCTTGGTGACATCCTGCAAAAACAAATCATTGCCTCAACAGGCTATTAGACCAAGTGCAGAACTTTGAGTCATACTCAGAATCAGCCATATTAGGTGGCCTAATTCCTTTTGGAACCCGAATCTGCCTAACCTGTCCCTTAAGCTGATAAGGATAAGTATTCCTCATAATATGAGGTTCTGATCTTCTGAAGGGACAAGTTAATCTGACATGACCAATTTTTCCACAGTAATGACATTTTGGAGAATGTCTGCTACCAGATTTGACAAAAGTAGTTTGGCCTTTCTTTGGAAAATTTGGATTATAGCCAATCCCACTTTTATGCATTGATTTCAGAATTCCTCCAAGAATGAGATTTAGATTGTGTTTTGAGCCGTAAACTTAGCTAGGACCTTCTTGGACTCTTGAAGTTTCTCAGTCAGAGTACAGATCTGTTGTTCTAAATTCTCAGAATGAGCCTTTAGATCAGCATTCTTTCAGTTAATAGAGTGTTTTGATCAACAACCTCTTTTATCTGTGCCTTCAAGACTTTGAACCTGCTGTCCAAGGCCTTGAAGTCTTTTTCCAGCTTTGTCTTAGAAAATTGAACAGTTTTGTTTGAAAATACTAGGTCTAGGTTCTCTTTTACCTGCTCATGAACCTTAATCTTTAAAGCAGAAATCTCATTTCTATAACTCTCCTCATTCGAAAACATACTTTTGAGAATTTCAGGAAGTACATCAGAAGGACTAGCAAGTAATTTTTTTACCATGTCTTCAATGTGTTTGTTTGATGAACCTTCCTCATTATGCTTTGCCATGAAGCATAAGTTTGCTTGTTCTTCTTCTGGGTCTGAATCACTTGATGAATCAGAATCACTCCAGGAAGCCATCATGCCTTTCTTCCTTCTGTTGTCACCATCCTTTTTTCTGAAAGTTCATGTTCTTCTCCTTTTATGAACAGTCCCTTACTAAATGATCTGCATCACCACACTCAAAACAATTCATTACTTTAGTTTTATGTGACTGTGATGAAGATTTACCTTTGTAATCCTTGCTGCCTGAGGGTCTTGATCTCTCTTTGTTGCAATCCCTGTTACCAGAGTTTCTTTTCTTTTTAAGAATCCTGGCCAAGGCCTTGGAGATCAATGCTAAAGCCTCTTCATCATCAGGTTCCTCCTCAGTCTCAAGGCTTTGAGATTTTTCACTGTCTTTTGCCTTAAGAGCTAGGTTCCTGATATTTTCACCCAGATCACCTTCCACATCCTTCATAGACATTTCATGAGTGAGCAGCTTTCCTTGTAGATCATCTAGCTGAAGAAGACTCAAGTCCTGAGCTTCCTCAATGGCTGTTTTCTTTGGCTCCCACTTTGCTTTTGGAAAACTTCTCGGAATCTTCCTGACCTTCTCTTCATTTGAGAACTTCTTTTCCAATGACTCCAGGTTGTTCACCACATCAATTAATCTTTTGAGCATTTCTTTGATGGTCTCATCTGAATTCATCTTGAACAACTCATATTGCCTCAGAAGTATGTTGATTTTTGTCTGCTTAACCTGGCTGGTTTCTTCATATGTCACCACTAGTTTATCCCACACTTCTTTGGCACTCTTGCAGTTTGATACTCTGTTGAAATCATCTGCATTTAAAGCACGGTATAACAAATTCATAGCTTTGTAATTTTTGGATAACTTTTCCAGTTCAGTAACTTAGAGATTTTCCTCAGATTTGACAGAGTTGACTCCATCAATTGTAGTGTAATACTCATGAGGACCATTCTGAACTATTGACCATAGTTCCATGTCTTGATCTATGATGAACATCTTCATCAATGCCTTCCAATGCAGGAAATTGTCACCACAGAACAATGGAGGTCTGTTGGCTGCCCTTCCTTGTGAGAATCCACCATCTCCTACATTACTCATAGTCACCAGATTGTTAGATCTAAAAACAGTGACACAAGCTCTGATACCAATTGAAAGTGTGTAATGTAGACTAAATACATGACCTAAATACTCTAGAATGGGGGGGGGGGGGGTTGAATAGAGTATGGAAACTTTTTGCAAAACTTAAATTTTAACAAGACAGCTTTGTGTAAAACTCAAGTCTCAAGGCCTTGAGATTTTGTAAACTGTCTGAAACTCACTAAGGCAAAAATGTAAGCTTCAAGGCCTTGAGCTGTGAACAATTCTAAGCAGATTATAAACCCTAGTTTGATTTGAGTTGTGTGCAGCAGGAAATAATCAAACAGAAAAGTAAAGAACACAAAGTAATTTACAGAGTTCGGTCCCAATGGACCTAATCTCTGCCTGAGGGATTTACCCACCAGGATTGGGCAAACACTTCTTATTACTCACACAGAAACAACCCTAGATTTTCAAGCCTAAGTGATTTCCCTTACACCAATACAACTTGTGGTTCCAAACCTATCTAGTTCCAGCTACTAACTGTTGAGCTAACAAGAACCTCTTGTTGTTCACTTGAACAACCAACCACTAGGTTAAGTGAGGTTTAAGATAATATAGAGATACACAGATGAAGTACAGATGAAGAACATAGTATAAAGATAAGATGTTGAAGCCTGGAAGTGTTCTTCAGGAATGACTGGATTGATTTGATCTTTAGAAGTCTGGAATGAAGCTTGAATGATTGTGTGTTTGAAAGGATGATCTCCCACAAATTTTTAACACCTCTCAAAGTATTCTGCAAGCCTCTCCCCCTTTCAAAATTCAAACCAGTCTCTTTTATCCACAGCTGCAACTGACTGAGAGATTTTAGGATCTCAGTTCCTACAAATCCTCCTTCTGTTTTCAACTTAAATTCAAACAGCTTCAGGTGGATATCCGTTCGAGTTTGTAGAGATTTCTGCTGCACGTTTAACAACCTTGCAACAGCATAGAAACACTGCAACAACAAAAATCCAAACATCTAACAGTACTGAGACTGTTTGGTTATACAGTTTCTGATAAAACTGTTTAACAAACTTAGAACAATAATCTGCATATTCTCTACTAAGATTCATAACCTGCAAGAAAGAATCAATTAAGTTCTGCAAAAGCTGTCAGCAGCTCAAGACATATCTCAAGGCCTTGGAGCTCTGAACCTGCTTCACAGCATTTCAAAATTAAACCCAGATAACTTTGATTCTTACTGTTCTGATCATCTGCAATTGTGTTAGATATATAATTAGTACAAACCACAAGTATATACCATAAACCACTGATTTGAATAATCAGATATCCAATTCTGCAACACAAAAATGTTAGAACACATAGCAGGATAAGATATCTTAAGGCTTTGAAGTTCAGTCAATCTCAAGGCCTTGAGATAACTCAAAAGTCTTTGCTGCTGATGTTTAAGCCTTTTGTCTTTCATCACTTTAAACAATTACCAGTCAAAGCACATTCTGGGATCTTGACTCAACAATTTGGAATGAGGGAGAGAAACAGATTGAGGGGAAAACAAAAAGGAAGCAGGGTTCAATGAGAGAGAATAGAAATTAGGGATATGATAGGGAATGGAAGAGGAGAGGGAGAGATTAAATCGAGAAAGCATGCGCGTGGTGGTTGGTTTCTGTTTCTTTCACAAATACCATGTTGTCCATCATGAGCCGTTAGATCAAAACTGCATAATCACCAGACAGATCTTAACTGAACCAAATCCGAACCCCTTAAGATGTAAATAATGTAATTATATGATGAAAATTCTCCAAATAATAAAAGGAAACCTACCTTATAGGATGACCTCGCCAACCAATTAGTCAAATATACAAAAAAGTAAATGTACTAGAGCTCAAAAGGAAATTTAATCCTTGAGGTGGAAAGGAGATAAGCTTAATCTAATGGATTGTCAAAACATTCCGTTTTGATTGCGTTTTGTATTCCTTCTGCCATAAACACAACAGGATGTATTACAATGTTTCTGACCCCTTTTGCGTTTCCTAACCGTCATAAGCAAGATAAAGCAAAACCAATTCGGAGTGTAATGATAATCCATTCAATTAAGCTTCTCTCCTCTCAAGCTCAAGGGTTCTATTTTCTTCTCACCTTTAATACATTTTCTTTTATGTATAATTGAGTATTTCGATGGCAGGATCACCCTATCATGTACGCTTCCTCTTATTCTTTGGAGAACTTTCCTCATATAATTATGCCGTATACATGTTATGGTTTCTTAATTGAGTTGATTTCTTCCAACTACACTATTATTATTTTATTTTTATTTTTTTGAAAAAATCCATTGGATTAGATAGAGTTGGCCTTAAACGACCCAAATAATCGTACATGAGAACATCACAAGCCCAATCTGGCGGGCTGTACAACCAAGTTTGGCTTTTATTAAGATCTAGACCCGAGCCCATATGTGCAAACCGATCCGCAGCTTGGTTCCATTTCCGAGAAACATGCACCACCTCTTGACTATCGGCATCTCGAGGAAGTCTTTACTTTCCTCTTTCAATATTTGTGCTTCCGTTATATCTTCTAGTTCATTCTTTCATCTCTTCATCTCTCTCATCTCTCTGGTTAGAGAGAGAGAGAGAGTCCATCTCTAGCAAGAATCGTTTCACTTTAAGCTCAGACGCTAGTCTCAACCCCTCCACCATGGCTTCCGCTTCTGCGACCTTTGCAGATATGGTGAAGGGGAGGTGTTTGGCTCTCTTGGAGATGAAGATGCCATTTCTGTCTCTAATAATCACACCCGCCGCTGCAGTTCTCCTTTGCGGATTCCAAGTAGCGTCGGTGTTGATAATAGACCATCCCTCCGGTGGCAGTTTGGGGGCTGTGTCCGAGGGAGATGGGTAGATCTGAGCCGAGGCCTTCAAAGAATCCATATACATGTGTTACTGGATCTCAGATAGATATATCTCTGCATCTGTCACTGTTTGTGTTGGGTCTTATTCTTTCTTTTTGAAAATACGGTTTATTTCTGCTGATCCAGATCTGATAGATGAGTACACTCATCTTGATTCGAGTATCTTTGTTCACTGCTAAACATGTTTGTGGGAACCAGATCTCAAAAGGGGGTGAAATTTCTGGATAAGTTCTCCCCGAGAAGCAGATTTCAACATTGCTTGGCAAATTCACACACCAAAAACAGATGAGTTTTCGATTCCTTCTCTTCTTTATAGAACGCACATGAATCTTTAACTTCTATACCTCTGTACTTAAGATTTGAACGAACTGGGTGGGTATGGTTAATAGCCCTCCAAATTGGATAAAGTATCCTCTTTGGGACCTTATGTTGCCAGAAGATTTTCCACCAGTCCTGATTTGGATAAGAAACTCCCCCGAATTGGTTTTTTTCTAAACTCTCTTTTTGTTGAATCAAGAGTCTGTACGCCGACTTGACCGTGTACTTACCATGATTGGAGTAGTGCCATATGAGACGGTCTGGAACCGAGATAGTTGGAATTGAAATCCTTTTTATTTCTTCTATGTCTTCGTCCCAGAAATTTTTTTAATCTAGACTCATCCCAAGTGCGATTATCTGTGATCAGGTCTGCCACAAAGATCAGCGAATTAATAGGCTTTGGAGTAAAGGGCTTGAATTGGTGTGGTTTAAACAACCAGGGATCATCAAAAGCATCCACCTTTTCTCCGTTGCCTAATCGCCATCGGCTGCCACTTAGAATCAACTTTTTACTGGACAACACACTTCTCCACAGGTACGACGCCCCTGATTTAACTTCTGCTTTTAAAAGTCCAGTATCTCTGAAATACTTGTGCCTCAAAATCCTTGCATGAAGTTTATCTGGGTTGTAAAGGATACGCCATAGCTGTTTCCCCAACATAGCTATATTAAAAATCTTTAAATGATGAAACCCGATTCCACCTTTATCATTACCGTTCTTCATTTTTTCCCATGAAATCCAACTCATTTTCCTCTTCTCCTCTGTAGATCCCCACCAGAAGCGGGCCATGTCCGACTCTAACTTGTCACAGAGAGTCAGCGACAGTTTTAATACTCCCATTGCGTAAGTTGGGATCGATTCCACCATAGCCTTCAGAAGGATCTCTTTGCCAGCTGGACTCAGGTATTTTTCCTTCCAATTCTTCAGTTTTGATTCTATTCTTTCATCGATACTCTTGAAGCTTCTCATTCTTTCTTTACCCATCTCAGTGGGAAGCCCCAAGTATTTATCGTGAAGCTCATCTCTTTTGACGTTCAGAAGGCTGCAGAGATGGTTACTCACCTCTGTTGAGACGTTACTTGAATAGACTGCAGAAGACTTGTCCAAGTTGATTTTTTGACCGGTTTCTCTTTCGTATTTTTCTAAAATAGCTGGTAGGACTATAATTTCTTCTGTGCTTGCCTTTGTAAAGAGCATACTGTCGTCCGCGAAGAAGAGGTGCGATACACGGGGCCCTCCTCGCGACGTTGTAGCTCCTAAAATACAACCACTAGACAACGCATACTAGAGAGCACGAGAAAGAATTTCACCACAAAATAAGAATAAATAGAGTGAGATGGGACAGCCTTGACGAAGCCCTCGCTCGGGCCTAATATAAACAACTACTTGTCCTTTAAACCTAAAAGAAAACGAATCTCCACTCAACACGGTCAAGAATATTCAAAATGAATCTCCACTCAACACGGTCATATGCTATACATATGTCCGTTTTGAGAGCCATCACCCCAGATTTGCCTTTAATTCTGTGTTTCATAGTGTGGAGGATTTCGAAAGTCGTAATGATATTGTCCGTAATAAGACGCCCGGGGACAAAAGCCGACTGACTCTCTGAAATAATCTCAGAGAGAATTTTCTTAAGCCGGTTCGCCATTGTTTTAGAAACCAATTTGTACATAACCGTGCATAGACTGATAGGGCGCATGTACGCAGCTGTACGGACCTTCTTTATCTTGGGAATTAATGCCTAAATCGTATGGTTAAATTCCGCAACACTTCTTTCACCATTAAGGATTTCCACCACTATCATACCCACATCACCTTTTAGCTCCTCCCAATATTTCTGAAAGAATAAAGCTGGAAAACTGTCGAATCCTGGGGCTTTAAGCTGCCCCATTTGCGACTTTCGGTAACATCATTAAGGGTATAGGGGGCTTCCATGAAATCCCTTTGACATTGAGTGATCCCCTCTGTAACATATTGTAACATCTCATCAATATCCTCATTGGTAGGATTAGAAGAAGAAAATAAATCTTCAAAAAAATTTGAAAGCGTACCGATAATCTCTTCCTCTTCAGTGACCCAAAGTCCGCTTGCATTTTTGATACCTTTGAAGGTGTTTCGGGCTCTCCAAGCAGAAGCCTTTTTGTGAAAAAGGAGGTATTTCGATCCTCGCTTTTCAACCATTGAACTCTGGAACGTTGATGCCAATAATCCTCCTCACTTTTCAGTAGGAGATTCATTTCTCTTCGGGCTTGTCTAAGATTTCTCATAGTAGAAGGACTTGGCTTTTGACTCTGTAGTCTTGCTATCTTCTTCCGCAACACAGTCATCTTCTTTTTGGTATTTCCGAACTGGTCTTTTCCCCAAGAACGCAGACTGTTGGCACAATGAGGCAGTTTTTCACTTACTGAAATCCCACCATTTTTCTATTCATCCATAACTTTTTGATCACAACTACTATCTTGCAACCAAGCGGCTTCAAAAAAGAAGCACTTAGTCCTTGGGTTATCTCTTCGATTCTCTTGTTTCGTGATCTTTACCTCTATCGGGCAGTGATCCGATGTGGAGCTCACAAGATGTTCCACCCTTGCGTTGCCAAACATGTTTCTCCAACCAAGGTTAGAAAATACACTGTCCATACATTCGCGGATATGAGCATTGTCTTCTTGATTGTTTCTCCAAGTAAATGGGTTTCTTACGAAACCCAGATCTTTCAGATCACAATCCCATAACAATTGTCGAAATGGGATTGTTTGATTTTCATTCACATCTCTTCCACCTTCTTTTTCCGATGGGGATAGCACTTCGTTAAAATCACCCATAACACACCATGGAGCATCTACATGTGGTTTGAGTCGACGAAGGATTTCCCAAGCATGATGACGTTCGCTTCTTTCTGGGTCTCCATAAAACCCAGTGAAGTACCACGGCTGATCGATGTCTTCAAACTTGAACTTGAAGTGTATGAAACGTGTGTGACTAGAGAGAATAGTAACCTCCATACTCTCATCCCATAAAAGGTCCAATCCACCTCTTCGGCCGATGGTGCTAACAAACTCCCCTTTTGCATACTCAATTTTCTTCTGATCATTTCCATCTCATCTTCATGCAATCTTGTCTCCATAAGAAAAACAAGATTGGGACGGCTTTCCTTCACAGTATCGCGAAGGGATAGAACGTTCTGAGGGTTTCCAAGCCCCCGAACGTTCCAACTGAGGTAACTCATTGATCTAGGCAGGGCTGTTGTGCAGCCTCTGCCTTTTTGTCCGTTGTGTTTTTAACGATATCACATATCATCGCCTCCGAAAAGGTTGTAGGATTGTCTTCTTCACTTGCCAGTGAGCTAGACTCTGTTACTGGCATCACAGGGTCCGACTCTGCCGTCTCAACAAAGGCATTATTATTGCAAGCTCTTTTTCCCCCTGCTGTCGACAGACCTTTCTCAGTAATTGAAATGGAATTATTGGTTGTTGGTTTCCTTATCCCCGGATTGCTTCCTTCAACTTCATCAATCAGACCTTTCATTTTCCTTCTCGCCTTTTCCTTAATGTTCACTTTTTTCCTCGATGTTGCCTTCATTCCTCCAAACTAGATATTCTTCCTTGATTCCGCTATTGTTGGGAATGGGTTTGGCAACATAGCTGTCGCGGATGGATTTGCTTCTATCACGTTAAAGTTTTCCTTCACAAACGAGGATTTCGGGAATGTGACAGAGGTAGATTGGTTTGACTCAATCACCTTGCTAATCCCATTCTGATTTGGGGAGGATTTTGGTTGCCAAAACAGACCCTTGCCTTTATCACCAAAGGATTTGGGTTTATCCTTTCCATGTGGGACGTTGATTCGGGGATTTTCACTTGTGAAATGACGATCTTGTCCCTCACCAGATCTTCGTTTTCCGTCCACCTTCTCCTGATCCGAAATCTTTCTCTTTCTCTTCCATGCTTGTGAAATAACCTTCTATTGTTATTCTGAATCATTTCCTCTCTCTTTGTACGAGATTTGGTTTGGTGATTGATCAGACCACACCATTCACATATGCTCGGGATTCTCTCGTACTTGCGATTAACCCAAAATTGATCACCTTCTTCTGTCCGAACTTTAACTCGTCTTCTTAGTGGCTTGTAGGTTTTTATTCTAGTTCGTACTCGGATACAACAATCATCTTCAACTCCATCGAGGTGAACTAGAATTTGACCAACTTCACCAATAGAAGCAGCAATCAAGGCACCTATATCAGCATGTAGTAGGTGTAGCGGTACCCCTACTATTTTGATCCAGACCCAAAGGTCTTTGAACCTGCAATCCTTGAATTCATTCTTAATATCCCATTCCTTTAAGAAAAGGATATGGGAATCAAATCTCTAAGGCCCTCCACAAAGAGCCATGTGCATAGTTTCCTTGTCTTCAAATCTAAAGATATAGGTGTTTGGGGAAACATCCATAACCTTCTGATAATTTTCCGGGCACCAAAGATGTCTGAACAGTTCCCTCATTCCCTGACCATCGATATGTTCATCACCAACAAACTGACCGATTAGGCAGAGTTTCCAGTCTTCTTTGACCTTTAAACAAACTTCCTTCGTGATCACCACCTCTTCCTGCTCCTCATCCGACAGATTAATGCGATTAACCCAATCGGATTCCTCCGTTCATTCTGCCATTCTAGACCAAAAAACCTCTTTCTAGAGAGAGTTTCTAGAGAGAGAAAAAACTATAATTACAACTTCCAACTACACTATTATTCTAAAGACTTTTGCAATCTTTGCGTTCAACACTTCCAGTAGTAACTTACATGAGTTTTGTGAGATAATTATTCTTTAAGTATAAGCAATGAAGAAGTTTGTTTGAGATGGGTTGGAAAATAAAATATGGTGGGTTTTGATCAACACACTGCTTCCATAGTCAGATCTCCTAAAATATGGTCATTCAACCCGCCCGATTAAAGATGAATGTTAAGCTGTTTAAGATGGATTAAGCCTAATTATACTTGAAGTTGTTTGTAAACGGGCTAAAGTCGTATGTTTGACAGCTCTAGAAAAGAAAAAACCTTCTGGAAATGACATTATTGACATGATATGGAATTTTATCAAGTAATTTTATTTGAAAGGGTAAATTTATAAACGAAGCACTCAGGCCCAAACAATTACCAGCAAAAACATCCGAAGCCCAATCTGGCTCTTGAAAAACCACACATTACAGTTGGAAGGCACTAAACCTTTCTTAGCAAATAAATGGGCACTTTTATTTTTGTCTCGAGACACCCACTGGACCATGTGCTATGTATCTGTTCCAAACATCTCGATGCACTCCTCAATGATATTCATAGCTTCCGAGATGTCATCTCCATCTTTCATTCTTCCTCTTCTCTTTATAATCTCCATCCAAAGTTTGACAAGGTTCTCTGAATCATTTTCAAAGATGAGCCCCTTTAGATCCAAAGCGGAAGCTAGCTTAACACCTTCTCTCAAAGGCTTGAGCTTCTGCCATTTTCGCTGAGCTCCCAAAAGGAATTTCTGAAACCTTACCGGCGATGAAGATACCAAATTCGTTTCTAATGACGATTCCGGCAGTGAATTTCTTCGTTTTGATGTCCCACGTAGCATCAGAGTTGATTTTAATCCATCCTGACAGCAGCTTTGACCAACATGCAGTTAGTGAAAAGGGGATCTAAGCCGGACTCTTTCGAAACCCTCGGTGTCAACTCTGCCTCCGACAGCCGGTCCACTAGACAGGTCGAAATTTCACTAGTTTTCATCTTCTCATATTTAAACACTTTCTTATTTCCCCTCCATCAAATTGCCCAAATTCCTCCCACTAATCGAATGCTGTCTTTCATTGGAAGGGAGATGAAAGATTCTTTGAACCAGATCTAGAAGTTTCCGTCGATCTTCATAAGGAAGTCATTTCCCAAGCAGCTCATCCAAAATTTCAGCAATTTCCGACATCTCATATAGAGGTGAGCTTCCGATTCTGGTTCATTTTCCACACAGGGGGCACTTTATTTCTGTTTATACTCCTCTGTTTGCTAGATTAGTTCTAACCGGGAGACTATTGCGAACTGCTCGCCAAGACGGGAACATCATTTTCTTCGCAATCGAGAGCTTCCGGAAACTGTTCCACCACGTAGTATAACCACCTTCCTTACTGAACATTCACCCCTACTGTCCTCTTTTTGAAGTAATTTAAAACCCGATTTAACTGCATATTTATCATCATATTCGTAATTCCAGATTAACCTATCCGGAACATCTGTAATTGGAATCTCCATGTTGATGATAGCTTCCACGTCTTCTTCCCAGAAAAGTTGTTTTATTTTCTCAACGTCCCAGGTACGCGAGTAAATATCGAAAAGATCGGCCACCATAATGTTTTGAGAATCTTGGGATGAAATCGGCGTAAATGGTTTAAAGGTGGATGGTCGCTGCAACAAGGGGTCTGAGAACGCCTTGATCTGCTGGCCATTACCTAAAACCCATCTCGCTCCTTTCAAAAAAAAATCTTTTGCCCTTCAATAATACTTCTCCAAATAAACTTCTCCCATCTGTCTTTGCTTGCAATAAACCTGAACTGGCATAATATTTTTCTCTCAAAACCTGGGAAATTAAAGAACTGGGTCTATATAACAATCTGAAAATCTGTTTCGCTAGCATCGCTTTATTGAATTTCCTGAAGTTGCGAAAGCCCAACCCTCCTTCTTCATTAGAGATTTGAATTTTATGCTTGGACATCCAGTGAATTTTTTTCCCCCTTCCTTAGTTCCCCACCTGAAATTAGCAATGGTTGCATCTAACCTATCGCATAAATATTGTGGTAGGAGAAAGCAACTCATGGCGTAGCTCGGAACCGCTTGCTCCACTGCCTTTATTAAGACCACTTTCTCAGCGAAGCTAAGATTTTTCTCCTTCCACCCCTTCAATTTGTTTTCCACTTTCTCAAAGACATGATTAAAATTAACCATCTTCTTCCTTCCAATTGAAGTAGGAAGACCGAGATAGCGTCCACGAAGTACTTACAGTCTCATACCACATATACTACTCAACAGGATCTGTCTCCCCTTCGCCACATTACTCAAGAAGACCACAGCGGATTTCACCAAGTTTAACCTTTGACCCGTCGCAATTTCGTAGCATTGTAATAGGTTGAAAAAATTTGTAATTTCCTCCTCATTCGCTTTTGTAAATAACATACTATCGTCTGCAAAAAAAGTTGGGAAATAGAAGGACCCCCTCTAGAAGCAGATACGCAAGACAACAAACCACTATTCATATAATGCGAGAGAGCACGTCAGAGGCCTCCCCACATAGCATAAATAAATATGGGGAGAGATGACATCCTTCCCTAAGACCTCTTTCCGCTTTAACAAACCCCACAACTCTTCCTTTAAAATTGAATGAAAAGGAAGTGGTGGAAATACAGTTAAGCACCATATCAGTCCACTTGGGGCCAAAACCGAGTTTAGAGAGCATGTTACGGATAAAACCCCACTCCACACGATCATAAGCTTTGCTTATGTTAATTTTTAGAGCCATACATCCTTCTTTCCCTTTTTTCCTCGACAGAATGTAGAAGTTCAAAGGCTAAGACCACATTATCGGTTATAAGGCGACCCGGAACGAAAGCCTCAGAAATAGGTAAAACTCCTTTGAACCTATTAGCCATCGTTTTAGTCACTAACTTATATATGATGATGCAGAGAGTGATTGGTCTCAAATCTGTAGTCTTCCAAACTTGTTTCACCTTGGGAATGAGCGTAAGAACCGTGTGATTGAACTTTTCTGCTCTACACTAACCATTTAAAATACTCAGAACACAGTCACTTATCTCGTCACCTATGGTGCTCCAATATTTTTGGTAGAAACAAGATGGGAATCCGTCTATCCCGGGCGTTTTGGTCGTCCGTCTGCTTTAAACTGTCCTCCACTTCTGCACTGGTGTTGTCCCTTTCCAGAAAGTCCTTGTCCGCCGACGAAACCGTTTCTTTAACGAAATCAAGAACGGCGTTCAAGTTGGCTTCTTTTGGCTGGTTGGAACTCAAAATCTTTCAAAAATAGTTCTCTAGAATCTAGATAACTTCCGTGTCATCTGTTTTCCACACTTCGTCTTCATCTTCTAAACTTCAGAGAGTATTTTGTGCTCTTCTTCCCGACGCCTTTTGGTGAAAAAAATTTGTATTCATGTCCCCATTTTCCACCCAGTTAATCCTCGATCGTTGTTTCCAATAAATTTCTTCATTAAGAAGAAGATCATTGATTTGTTTCCGTAAAACTCAGGTTTGGGATAACACCCCTTTTGTCTCACGTCTCCTTTGGAGGCTCCGTAACTGCTGCTTCAATTTTGAAATCTTGCACCTCAAGTTGCCAAATTTCTTCTTGCCCCAGTTTGAAAGGACTGACGCCATTTCCTCCAATTGTTCATAATCAGCCTTGCTCCACATTTCTTTCACAATTTATGTACACACTGAACTTGGTCGGCCCACATTTCTTCGAAAAAAAAAAAGAAAAGTTTCGTTCCTAAGACCCCAGTTGAAGACCTCATCTTATCAAAACAGATAGCAATTGGGGAATGATCCAACAAAGACGCGATGACATGATTAACTTTAGAAAATCCATATAAATTTTTCCACGATCGGTTTGCCAATGCTCGATCTAAACGTTTCAAAATGTTTGCCTCATCTTCTCTAAGATTATTCCACGTGTACGAATTCCCAACAAAACCCAAATCATCCAGTTCACAATGGGAGAGCGCCTCCCGAAAAGCGTTAAGGTGGTTCGGGTGGTACTAAGTAATTATTAACAGTTGAGATATGCTTCAGTTGATGAATTGGTTGATTGTTTTTGGTTTTAGCTATGCCAAAAAAAAAAGATAACCGATGACCAGTAAAGGAAAACTGATTGTTGGAGGAAGAAATGCTTGTTTCATCGAGGTGGGAACATGTGTGGTATAGAATCTTGTAGAACCGACTATAAAAGTAATGAATATTGAGTACCTCAACATTCCGAAGTTTTTTTCTTGTGTTCAAATACTCCCCGCGCGTCTTATTCCTGCAAATCACAATACGAACACACCCTAGAAGATCAATTGTGATAAAAAAAATACCAAATTACACGTAAATTAATGCACTGACTTCACTACGCTCAAATACTCATTAATGCATGTTTTTTTCTTTAATATATTGACTTGAATTTTAGCACTTCGCACCGAAACGCACACAAAATAGCAGTGTATGACACAAAAAAAGATAGCTCTAACTAAGGAATTATCACTCGGTCATATTAGTGAACGTATGCAGGAACTTCACACGAAATGCTATCTCACTAGGCACACGCTCAACAGCCTAGGGTTTTGTGAGAACTGCGTGTATGGGAAGTTACAACGTAGAAAGTTCCCAAAAGTCGTTCATGGAACTAAAGGTAATCTTGATTACATCCATCAGGATTGCCGGCGACCATCTAGAGTTGGGGTGATTGGCGGGTACATGTTCAGAGCATCATAGACGACTACTCATGAATGACTTGAATATTCGTGATGAAGCACAAAAGTGAAGCATTCACAAAATTCAAGGAGAGAAATGAATTTGCTTATTCCCATGTTTTCTGTATGAGGGATGCTACATAACCGTTTTATACTTTTAGTTCATCATTTATGTGCAAGAGTTTTACTATTGGTTATAATTATCTGGTAATTGGTAAAAACTTATTTTGTAAATTTCTTTTCAAAAAATTTTACCATCAAACCAGTGAAACAAAGTCGGTGATTTGCATAATTTCTCTTGGTCTATAGGGAATTAGCATAATACTGTTTTGGCAGAAAGACAAATTGACTAAACATTACATTTTTTATATATAATACACTGAAATTGAATAGGTACAAGTACAAGACACTTAGACCCCCTGTTGTTTGAGCAAAGGACACTCCCATCCCTCTCTGTTTGGAAAACGACACTTACACCCCTTCAAACTGACAGTGACTAACAGTTATTGTAAATAGACCACCCTTCCCCTTTTATATATTGTAACAACAAAAAATATCCGGTTTCTTGTGCAATGTCCACAATACATACGATTTGTGAATATCGGAAGTTTGCTACAAAGTGGTTTGATCTAAGATTTCAATTCTTCCATGTTTGAGCAGTAGCATATTGTTCCATGGAGCTAAGGTCCAAGATATGGAAGAAAGAAGTGTTTCCATGCCTCTCCCACCCAGTCAATTCTTTTCTAGAAATTGCAGACTGGAACCACCACTGAGTTATATTCTATGGCCTGATAAATGCTGCAGAAAGCACTCTTCTTTGGCTCTTATCAAGCAGAAATCACGCAACAGTTTGTGGACACGGCAGATCTCAAATCCACCATCAGCGCTTCTTCTGGATACACGTACAAGATTTCTGCCAACTAGATCCATCAAATATTCTTCTGCAACTTCCTTCACATTTCTGTGCTCGATTTTTGCAACGAATCCTTCAGCCACCCATAGCTGTATCAACTTCCGCACTTGGATTTTAAAATCTTCAGAAAATACTCCAAAATAGAGAAAACACGGTCTCAGATGATGAGGCAAATGGTCGTAACTAAGTGAAAAAGTGTAATCCATGCATTGCTGTGGATCATCAACGGAAAACGAATTCAAGGTTTGAAGGATTTGCTCCCAGAAATCTTGGCTATTCTTTTCTGTGGCAAGGATTCCGGCTACCAATAGTATTGCTAGAGGTAAACGTTGACATTTACTAGCTATCGTCTTTCCAAGTTCCATCAAAATGTTAGTGTGAGAGACCTTATTTTGGACTAGATCCCAACTTTCACCTTAGGTTAATAAATGCAAAATGTGAGCCTGTGGAAGCCTATTCCCTATAACACCCAATCCAAAATCTGTAAGTCAAGTGGTTATCATAATCCGACTTCCATTGTTTTCATCTGGTAAGAATCGTTCCACTTTATTCCACAACCCAATGTCCCATATATCATCAATGACAATGAGATATGTCTTAACCTTTAAGATTTTGCAAAGCTGTTGTTGTAACAGAACTCCTGTTTCAGAGCTCTGCTACTAGTTTATTATAACCTGTAGGTATTCGAACAAGAACAATGAAGCGAAAATCAGAACGAGACAAATATTTAACGTGGTTCACTAACGAATTCGTAACGAACCCACTAGCTACTCCATGGCCAGAACCATATATTTTATTGAGAAGAGAACCCAATTACAATGCACGCCGTGGCCAAAACAGCCATGGCGGCCACCCCGATTAACCCACCAGACACACACACTACCAAAGCTAAAGTCACTGCCGTGTGTTGTTAAGACCCGTGTGTACTGTATGTGTGTAACAAACAAAAACAAGACAAAACCATTAAATACACATTTTGTGAGTGTGGCGGTGAATTACCAAGCCCACAACACACCAACCATCTGCCGGATTGAAGTTTCCATATGATCGGCTTTGACTTTTCCTTGTACCAAATTCTGACCAAATTTGATTCTAAGTCAAACTTTCGTAACAAACCTCCACCTTGACTTGAATCATCTCAGAAACCTGAAACTGGAACTTGATGCTTCTCTTCTCAAACGTGAACCGGATGCGTCTCCCATAACCTGAAACGACTACGCCTCTCCAAACTGATATTTCACAGCTGTATGCGAAACCCGAATCGCAAATCGTTGCTCCAACTACCATGCACTTCCAGAAACAGAAAAAAGTGCTCCACCCATAACCATACTCGAATACATTCACTGAGAAAGCAGGACCGAATGTATTCCTGATGCGCCCAATTGCGCCAGATAGATGCACCATGACAGAATGCCCAGTGGTCATCCAGACCAGATGCACCGATGACGAGTGCCAAAAATTGTCATGCCCGATGCGCCCCGTATGCCTCAGATGCTCGCCAGAAACAGATTGCGCCAGATGCGAGCTCAATGCATGTCATGGTACACGCCCAAAAACCAGAACATATGCACGCCAGAACAAACTCGTGCATAATGCGCGCTAGAACCAGGATTAGATGTGCGTGCCAGCAATCTCACGCGCCAGATGCTCCATGTCGTTGCTCCAACTCTAACGAGTTCCTGCAACGCATGAGCCGGAACCAGATTCAATTCACTCGCCAGATGCTCCACGCCGAGAGCCAAATTGTGCATGAACGTCAATCGCTAGAACGCCAAATGCGCGTGAACCGCCAGAGTCAAGCCAGTACCGAATGCGTGATGGATTTGCCAGATCTCGTGCACGCCTAATCAGAAGCGCGCCAGATTGCTCCGGTAGGAGCCCGGATAGCCCCCTCCACGGGACTCCAGATGGTGGGTGTACCAGTTTCTCACTCACGAGCAGATTGATCTTGATCGCCAAACCATACATCGTTCTTGGCGGAATCTCGAAACCCAACTCCGGATAGCCTGCTCTACTTGAATCGGCTAACCCTAGCTTTGAGTTCCACCAAAACGTGAAACCCTAGCTCTTGGCTCCACCCTGATCTTGGAACCCTGGCTCTGATACCAGTTTGTTGTAACAGAACTCCTGTTTCAGAGCTCTCCTACCAGTTTGTTATAACCTGTAGGTATTCGAGCAAGAACGATGTAAAGCAAAACAAGAACGAGACAAATATTTAACGTGGTTGACTAACGAATTCGTAACGAACACGCTAGCTACTCCACGGTCAGAACAAGATATTTTATTGAGAAGAGAACCCGATTACAATGCACGTCGTGGCCACAACGGTCACGGCGGCCACCCCGATTAACCCACCAGACACACACACTACCAAAGCTAAAGTCACTGCCGTGTGTTGTTAAGACCCGTGTGTACTGTATGTGTGTAACAAACCAAAAGAAGACAAAACCATTAAATACACATTTGGTGAGTGTGGCGGTGAATTACCAAGCCCACAACACACCTAGGGATGGCAATGCGGTTCGATCCTATCCGAAATCCGTGTGATTCGATTCGAATGGATCAAGTCCGAATCCGACCTATTTTAAAATGGATCGGATATGGATATTAAAAATCAAAATCCGATTCGTATCCGGATTCGATCCGATTATATTAGGATATCCGATGGATATCCGACCCGAAAGGATCCGAACACACATAATTTTACGAAAATACCCTTAGAGTTATAAAATTATGTTTTTACTACATATATATAAACACACCACACAAATCACTACACATTATGTTTTCAGGCAAGAAAAAATTTTCAACTATGGTTATTGTAGACAATTTTAGACATTATTGGTGTCTTAAGCCTTTGAATGGCTTGCTTATATTTTTTGGTAGATTTACGTTTGTCATATTTGTAAAATATATTTAATATATTTTTACTTTTTTAGGCAGATTTTTTTTGGTGTGGTGACTCTTTTTACGTATTTTTTTTGGATTTGTTGTGTATTTTGTATGAGAAGTAAAAAAAATGCTCAGGATCCGAATATGGATCCGATTCAGATCCGTTTCTGGAGATTTGGATTGTGGATTGAATATGGATATTGCAAATTAAATCCGGTCCGAATTCGATCCGAATCCGTTTAGGATCCGGTCGGATTTGGATCGAATATGGATCTACTTATTTTGATCGGATTTGGATATGGATATGGAGATAGGTGAATCCGATCCAAATCCGATCCATTGCCATCCCCAAACACACCCCATCTGCGGGCTTGAAGTTTCCATATGATCGGCTTTGACTTTTCCTTGTACCAAATTCTTACCAAATTTGATTCTAAGTCAAACTTTCCTAACAGCTGTTCACACAGCTCGTCATCACTTATTCCAGAAAAATCGCCCATGTGATCTATAGCACAACTCAAAATTCCAAGTAGTAAACTCCTCTTTTGGCCTTCTTGTGAAACAGTAGTCCAAGCTCGAATGTGAAAGTTATGTACACTCAGACCATCATTGTACACTGACCTGGCCAGAGTCGTCTTACCTTGTCCTGCCAATCCAGTAATCAATATAACATCTCGCTTGCTGGTTCCACGTACAAGCAGGTCCTTCATCCTCCCTACCTCTTCATCAAACCCCACTATTTTTTCTTCCTCAAGTATAGAAGTGCTTACTGTTCTTGATGAGGAAGCTCCAGAAGAAGAAATTCCAACTTCTGTATCTCTCTTTTAACATCCCCCATGTTAGTGAAGGGTGAACAATATGCCCCAATTTCTCGGCTGTGCCACTGTATTTCATGAAAGCATCAACTACAAACAAGTCAATAGCATCTTCAGCCTTAGAGACCAAATCTCTAATTTGTGCCAGCAGATGCTTCAAGTTCTCATGTTGGAATCGCCCCCCTTCCCAATCTTCGACGAAATTCCTCACAATTCTGAGTTCTTCAAGAAGATACTCAATTTGATCCTTCTCATCCAGAATCAAACGGGACTTGAAGTTAATCAAATGCCTCAAGTTCTCCATAAGGAAATTGACCGAAGTTCTGGCCATATCTCTCAGCTGAACTCGGTATACTCGCGCTGGTAGGAGCATAATGAAATCCCAAAGTTCTTCAACATTACTTTACACTGGATAATCCATCAGGACCACCACTAGGTGGTACAATTGATTAAAATAAAGTTGACCCACAAATTGCTGGGATTAAAACATTTTCTTATGCTTATTTTAGCTTTACTAAGTTAGACTTGTCATAGACCCGCATGTCCAACTTGGCATCAGGTAATTAATAATATCCAATCATTAGTTGACGTTGAATTGGTATATGCCAGAAGTTTAGACAATACACAATGCCTATTGGGGTGCATGAAGATGCATCATGCCTTGCATATTAATGGCTCTTGTAATTACTAAAACAATTGTATGTAAAAAGTCAGAGCAAGAATGTTAAATATAAGAACATGCACCTCATAATAATTATTCCAAGTTGTCGCATCATCTTCATCCATTTGCTCAGCTTTTTCCTCCATCAGTGTATGCTATACTAGATCAGAGTTCCCTCCTCTCATCGACCTGCCCTTTCAACAAAAGAAAGCCATGTAAAATTAATCTACGCCAAATCAATCCACAGAAAACCGAGATAGTTAAAGTGATGCTCAAGTACTTTGATGTCTAGGGATGCTATATTCTTTCACTTTTAATCACAAAAATACACGGTCCCTTACCAAAATTCGAAGTTATTCCATAATAAAGCTTAAAGAAACTCATCTTCATGAGTCCTATCGTCGAAATTGGTTGTTAGACAGGCAGAATGAAGGAGATAAAGTGGATTTGTAAAATTCAGCATGTTTAGGCATTTCTGAAAAAAAAAAAAAAAAAAAAAAAAAAAAAAAAAAAAAAAAAAAACTCAGAGTGTTTAGGCAATTGGTTCTTAGACAGGCAATCAAGTGGAGCTGTAAGCTTTTGTTTTATACCACGAACAAGTCCTATTGTTGAAATTTTATGAAGAAAATATAACTTATTTATTATGTCATCGTGATTTGTTAATACCAAATCAAACATTCAATAGTCAGATCTGAGAAAAATATGTTCAAGTCGAAATCAGATAAGCGATGAACATCGCTGATGACATACTGATTGTGATATACTATGTAGCACAGGTGCGGGTGGGGGAACTAGGTGCGGCGGGGGTCCGGCGACTTTATTCATATTTTCATTTTATATTATTTGTGATACCATTACACTAAAATAAAAACAACCATAATAGTAATCAAAATTAGAATCAATCAGGAATTAGTTCACAGATTCAATGATACGTAGTTACTATAGCAACAATATAATCTCTACCTGTTATTGTTCGTAGCTATGGGACAAGTAATCTAAAGATTAAAATGTTCACATAGATGCATTTTGTTGGTTAAACTGTAGTTGTACTTTCAGAAGACCTCTCAACTAAGTCTTTCAGAATGACCATGCCTTATCCTCAAAGCACCCGCAAATCACCCACGAAGCACCCAAGCACCCACAAAGCACCCAGAAGCACCCGATGCGAGTGCGCGACCTCCCAGAAGCACATGTGCAACATAGGTGATAATTGTCACTTCTCATGTTTAAGAGATTGCATGGTGGGTTTAATGATCTTTGTCGTATTATGAAAAGCTTGCATTAAGATAAGTTCAGTGGTTGTTGTTTAAGCTCAGATACGTCAAACTGGAGGCTTTCCAGTGTCTGCAATGGTTGCAATGTCTAGTGGCCGAATTCGTGAAAGCAGCAGCCATGGTGGTTGACAGCAACTTTCTGAGCACAACTCGCCTAGTGTTTCCTAGCTTAATCTCAGCTCGCAGGCAAAATGCATAAAAGCTTCTTCTCTTTGTTTTGGTAAAAAAATGCGTATGATTCCATAAAAGGGTTACCAGTCTGACATAATTTAGAAACACTCCACGATGGCCAAATAAAATCTGATAGTTAAAAACTAAACACATTCATGAAATTAGATACATAGTGAAATTACAAAGCCATAATGTGTGACCTTAAACCAAACTACAATAAAAGGAGCTCAAGACTGCAGCAAGTTTCAATGATGTCCACATATTTACAAATATTATAGTATTACCACACAATCCTATACAATTGCAAGGCAAGTCCTTCCACTCTTTTAACTAGAAAAACTATCTCCACCACACATCAACAGAGTCACAACTGGTACCAATCTCTCTACCCACCAAAAGACAACCATAAGCAGACAAACACCGGCACTTTACCACTCCGCCAATGTACCTATAATTAAAACCACTACCACTACCATGACCGATTCTATACCATTGAAAGAAAAAAGACTTTGACCTAGCCATGAACCACTTCTGAATAGGTTTCCATATAACTGCCGACAAAACCACAGCTGCCGCCTAACCAATCACCACTTTCAGAACAGCATGGACCACCACCAACGTGAAAGTGGTAAAATCTTCCGTGCTTTTCATTGATTATTTACACCCTTAAATAGGTAAAATACAATGCTAAATTATACAACTAGTCCTCTAATTATTTACATAAGAGTCCTATAACTATTACTCCCCCGCAGTCGAAACTGTAGGTGTGCCAACACTGAGACTGGAACGGAAGCGCTGGAACAAGGGCCGAGGAAGACCCTTGGTGAAGATGTCGGCGTACTGATAATCTGCTGGAATGTGCAACACACGAAGCTGACCCAAACGAACCTTCTCACGAACGAAGTGGAGATCGTGCGCTGATGCTGAACAGGATTACCAGAGAGATAGACAGCACTCACATTGTCGCAATACACGACGGTGGCCCGAGGCGGGGCAACACGAAGCTGAAGAAGCAAATTCCGAACCCAGCAGAGTTCGGAGACGGCGTTAGCAACACCGCGATACTCAGCCTCAGCACTAGAATGAGATACCGTGGCCTGTCGCTTGGACGACCAACTCAGAAGATTGTCTCCATAGAAGACACAGTAACCAGAAGTGGAGCGGCGCGTGTCAGGACAACCAGCCCAATCTGCGTCAGTGTAGGCGGTGAGGGAATCAGCAGCAGAGGCAGAGAGCCGAAGACCATACTCTAGTGTCCCACTGATGTAGCGCAAGATACGCTTCAGGGCATGAAAGTGCGGCTCACGGGGATCGTGCATGAAGAGACAGACCTGCTGAACGGCAAACTGGATGTCTGGTCGAGTGAACGTGAGGTACTGCAAGGCCCCAGCAAGGCTGCGGTATAGTGTAGGATCAGCAACTGGTGGGCCAGATGTGGCTGTGAGTTTACTCCCGACCTCAACAGGGGTGGCAGTAGACTTACAGGCCGACATAGAGGCACGACGAAGAATCTCGGTCGCATACTGATGCTGAGACAGGAACAGGCCAGACGAATCACGGGTGACAGCGATGCCCAGAAAATGATGCAGATGGCCCAGGTCAGTCATAGCAAACTCTCCAGAGAGCTGGGAGACAATCTGATCCAAGACAACCGGAGACGACCCAGTGATGACGATATCATCCACATAGAGCAGGAGGTAGACGATGTCCGAGCCACGACTGTAGACGAAGAGAGACTCATCACACGAGCAACCAGAGAAACCGATAGTCTGTGTGAGGATGGTGGAAAATCGCTGAAACCAAGCACGGGGAGCCTGCTTCAGACCATATAAGGATTTGCGTAACCGGCAAACAAAGTCAGGATGGCGTGTGTCGCGGTAGCCAGGGGGCTGATGCATGTATACCGTCTCAGAGAGATCACCATGAAGAAAAGCGTTCTTGACATCCAGCTGACGGATAGGTCAAGAGCGCGTGACTGCAATGCTGAGAACTGTACGGATGGTGGTCGTTTGACAACCGAGCTGAAAGTCTCCTCACAATCAATCCCAACCATCTGGGACTTCCCATTAGCTACCAATCACTCCTTATAGCGCTGCAGACTACCATCAGCGCGAAACTTGTGGCGAAAGAGCCACATAGATCGCAGAACATTAGCCCCTGTCGGGCGAGGAACCAGATCCCAAGTGTGGTTCGTAACCATAGCTCCAAACTCATCATCCATGGCCGCTTTCCAGTGAGGATCCGACAAGGCTAGGATGGGGGATTTCCGAAGGGGCGAGATGGGGTCTGGTGGCTGGACCGCTAAAGTGAGACGGGTGACTGGTTTGACTATGCCATGCATGGATCTGGTAGTCATCTGAGGAGAGAGATGGGGAGGAGAAGTGGCCACTGGGCTCGGTGTGGGTGACTCAGGGGGGTCAGGTAACACAGAGGGTACAGGACGAGGGAGAGTGAACACAGATCGACGGACGTATTTCTGAGGAAAAGGTTCCACAAGGTTCCTGGACGGGGAAAGCTATGTGGGTGCCCTAGTAGGTGCGGGTGGTGATGTGGATGCCCTAGGAGGGGTGGGTGAGGGTGTTTGTCCCACAGGGTTATGAGCACGATGAGTGAAAAGGGGAGACGGAAGACTGTCATCGGGATCAGACGTCCTGTGGACAGAGGGAGACACAGACCCACGAGTGGAGAAAGGAAACACCGTCTCATTAAAGGTGACATGACAGGAAGTGTGAACCCGACCAGTACTCAAGTCTAGAAACCTGTACCCACGATGATTAAGAGGGTACCCCAGAAAGACACATCGAACAGAGCGTGGTGCAAGCTTGTGAGGTGAGGTGGCAGAGAGGTTCGGGTAACACAAGCATCCAAACGTGCGGAGATGCTCATAGGATGATGAGCGATGGTAGAGGGCAACAGCAGGAATATTGTTGCCAAGGACTTTGGTGGGAAGAATGTTATGAAGGTAGACAGCAGTTAGAAGAGACTCAACCCAGAAAGAGGCTGGAAGGGAGGCCTGAGCTAGGAGGGCACGACTGATTTCATTGATTCGACGAATCATGCGTTCAGCTTTGCCATTTTGAGATGAAGTCTGAGGACACACAAACCGGAAGACAAGTCCATGATTAATGGCGTGAGAGTGAAAAGAGCCATTATCGAATTCTCCACCAAGGTCACATTGAAAAGTTTTGATGGGTCGCTCAAATTGAGTTTGTACGAAGGTAGTGAATTGTTTAAATTTTGATATCGCTTCGCTTTTCTGTTTAAGTGGGAAAACCCAGAGAAAATGGGTATAGTCATCTAATAGTAGTAGGTAGTATTTGTAGTGCGATTTGCTTAAGACCGGAGATGTCCATAAATCACTGTGAACAATGTCAAAGGGACGAGAAGTAGAAGAGGTAGATGGTGAAAAAGGCAAACGCACGTGTTTACTAATTTGACAAGCATGACAAAGAGCTTCTGAATTATGCCTACTACAAGAAATTAAATGACTATTGCGAAGCGAATCTAAAACTAGATGTCCAGGATGACCAAGGCGGTTGTGCCAAACGGAAGCAGGAAGAGCAGCAAAAGAGACAGCAGACGACGGTGGTGGGACAGACTGGAATGGATAGAGATCACCCGAACTGTTTCTCCTCTATAAAAGAGCTCCCGATCGTAGGTCCTTTACAGAAAAACCAAAAGGGTCAAACTCAACGGAGACATTGTTGTCAGTAGTGAATTGACGAACAGAAACTAGGTTTTTGATAACGTTTGGGGTGAGTAAGACATTTCTAAGGTAAAGGGAACGGGAGTTGGTGGTAAGGGTGTGATTGCCGGATCCTTTCACTGGAATGCTAGAGCCGTTTCCCACAAGTATGTTAGGAAAAGGACAAGATGACGAGAGAGAGGAGAGTATACCTGACTGCGGAGTGAGATGAGCAGATGGGCCTGAATCAAGATACCAAGTCTGATCCGGAACGTTGAGTGTCATGCCAGAGAACTGAGATCCCAAATCAGTAGCAGTCGGGTAGGCAGAAGCGGCTGTGAGGCCCTGCTGAGAAGGTCCTGGACCAAGAATACCTGATGTAACTGTAGGCTGATAGGGTCCTGACTGTGTCCAACCTGGAGTCGGGGGATATGGGCCTGACTGAACAGTCGGAGACGACGGGGCAGGACACCACACCCAGTTGCCGTGAGAAGAGGCAGTGTCGGTGGTGGAAGACATGGCGTTGTAGAGGAGAAGTGAAAGAATAAGCTAAATAGGGCCGCTGAAGAAGCCGAGCCGAAGTCACACAGGAGCCGAGCAGGAGAAGAAAACGCGGAATGAAACTATTTGTTCCACTAGTGAACAGTGAGTTTATCAAACAAACTTTCCCACCATTAAAAAAATCAACTCCAATTGAAGTTTGTGAGTCACCAACTAATGCCACAACCAAGTAATTAATGATGAGTCACTGGCAGTGAACAAAAACGTGACTCACAGCCCTTCTTTTCTCCAAACTCACAACCAAGTACGTACGTGGTCCCACCAATAATTCAATTTCCCAGTTAACAATTGGACTTCTAGGAAACCCAGATAGCTAAGTTTTGTGAACAGTGAAGTGAGGAGGATTCTTCACTCTGTAATTACGCAGAGGTAATTTAGTTGACGCGTGAAAGCGTGTTTTTGCCGGAGATTACAGAGAGAACGATGCTGGGCACTCGTCCGATGCAGTGAGCGATCGAGAGGGAGACGACTGGAGCGGCAGATCGCAGCAGCGGTGACCGGAGCAGAAGACGGCCTGAAGTAGAGCCGACCGGAGAGGAGAAGAGGATCTGCGCAGAGTCTCGACGGCGACCACGATCGACGGAGAAGAGACGATGCGGTGCAGAGACGTGGCCGGAGGAGTGAGCGGAAGCTGGAGGAGTGGCCGGCGGTCGTCCGAGAGGGAGGACGACGGCAGCCTGCGGTGGCGTGAGGCCGGCGACGGGAGGGTAAAAAAAATGCATAGACCTAATTAGTGCTCTGATACCATGAAAGTGGTAAAATCTTCCGTGCTTTTCATTGATTATTTACACCCTTAAATAGGTAAAATACAATGCTAAATTATACAACTAGTCCTCTAATTATTTACATAAGAGTCCTATAACTATTACAACGCCCATAATGCATCACCACCACTACCTATCTTTGGATCAGCCCACAGACCTCGTACAATCAATGAAGAGAAGGAGAAACTGAGCAAGAAGTTGGAGGGCAGATCAAGAGAAGAGCGAAAGAGAAATTAAGAGAGCCCGCCAAATTTTCCGTTCTTTTTCTGCCAGAAATGGGCAGAAAGTTACTCAAACAGCGCACCCCCTGATGGAGTGTCCGTGCAGCATAGCCCCACGCCATAGCCTCTGCCTCCCCATGCACATATTCTCCAATATCACTGCCTATATGACAGCTTTCCAAAGCATCCAAACCCGCCCGCCGCCGTTCCAACCCATCACAGCCGCCCCCTTAACCCAAATCTTTCAGTATCACCACTATCCAATACTATAATACCCAACTCAGCACTAAACAAAACCCAATCTAACATCGCATTGACGTTATTATTATTTTTTTCGAAGAAAAATTTGGTGTTTTAGACTCTGACATGGTAAACAAAGTTCCTATTTGTGCAACGTCTTTTGAAGCAAGAATCTTAGGTTTGCATTTGTGGTCAGAATAGATTTTTGTTACAAGGTAAGATGATGATGGGAAGGATCGTATGTCAATACGTAAGAAAATAATTACTTTAATGGGTTCTTCTTTTTTTTTGCATTATTGAAAATAAATCGTAATTTTATCAGAATACATAGTAGGTTTGCTAGATCGTAACGCGTTTCATGAACTACGAGTTTTATGTGATTTTCACATGCTACGTAACAGAATGAATTATTGACATACGCAGTGCTTAGGGATTAAAATGGGAATTGTAAGAATATAGACCATTTTGAGACTTGCCTTATACGTTGTAAATTGGTTTTTTGCCAAAAAAAAAAAAAAAAAAAAAAAAACAACAACAACAAGTTAGGCGGTCATTCGATTAATGTCAGACAAGGTAATCATAGTCCAAGAATACTATTATAGATTGATTGACTAGATTAAATGTTATACGCTAACTGATTCATAACCAGGGTACTCTCTTCAGTTATGACATTTTGTAGCCGAACATGTTAGCAATTGGTGCGCCCATGTGGGGTGCCCAATGCAATTATCATAACCTTATGGGGTTAGTTGCACTAATGCACAAACTAGAAGGGTTAGTAGCTATGGCTCAAACCCTAGGGGTTTATGTGCAAACCTAGGAGAAGTTTTGCCTATATAAAGAGGTAGCCTCCTACACATTATGGTGTGCCATAGTGCTATTATGCTAAGGCTAATAGGCTATTCCAGAGAATAAAGTTACTCTGTCTAGATTCATACTAGTTGTAGAGAACCCTAGTCTCTCTCCAACTTCATCCAAGGAGGTGGAACGTGGTGTGGAAATCAGTGTTCGTCCTCGAGATTCACACTAGATTGGTGGGAGCAAGATCAAAGAGGAGGCGCGTGAAAGCAAGCAACACAACGATCATCCGCTGCATCAAGGAGCTTAGGAAGACAAGGTAAACACATGAATATTCCGCTTTAATTCATGTTGTAGATCTGAATGTGTTAGATCCTTCCTGCCCTTCATTGGTATCAGAGCCATAGGCTTGTTTTTCGTGCCTCGATAAGCGTTCCCGAACCTGTATTAAAAATCGCGTTTCTGAAATTTCATAACCAGTAGACGAAACCTATATGGTTAGGTAGGGTTTTTCACGAGGATTCCAGATATATAAATTTTATATTTTTTGGATTTACGGTGAATTAGTTATGATTTTTCAAAGTTTCGGAACTGTATTAATCTGGACTGCTAGATCCAATAATAGAACACGTTTTTCAAAAACTGGTTAAAATTGGATTTTGACCACATAATCGGGATCAGGACGAAAAGACGATCACGGCAAAATTAATTTCGTCGCGAACGGAGCACGGGAAGGCGGCGCGTGGGCTTCACGCGCCACCGACGCCGCCCCCACGCGCGGCCACGCGCCGTCACGCGCCGCACGCGCCCAAGGGCTGGCAGCGGCTGCTCACGTGGCCCTAGGGCTGACGTGGCGATGACGTGGCAGCCACGTGGCAGCTGACGTGGCGGGCTGACGTGGCAGGTGACGTCAACATAGGTGCTGACGTGGCATGCCACGTGGCATGCCACGTGGCATGCTGACGTGGCACATGGCCGACGTCGGCGCGTGGCGGAGGCGGACGCGCCCACGCGCGGCGGCGCGTGGGGGCGCGTGCGGCCTCCTCCCGCTGTCATTTTTCGTCCGGTTTTTTCCTAGGGACTCCAAATTAAATTTCCTATTTTGTGGGTATTTTTTCATAATTTTTGGAGCGACGGAAATGTTTAGTAATTTCTAGATTAATTAATTAGTGTTTAGCACACTTCCCGAGGCAGTTTGACGACCTTAAACACACTGTTTTGAACCCAAATTTTTTTCTGGAGACTAAGGTCATTTTTCCCTACGTTTTGCCATAGGTGGTGAGACCCTAAGTGGTAGGGAGCAATTTTCGATCTTTTTAGTTGATTAGATTATTGCTTATTAATTTCCAGTAATTATTGCTTAATTCCGGAAATTTCCAGAAAATTCCAGTATGTTTATTATATTGTTATACATGCTGATGTGGGTTGAATGGATGTGTTTGGTGCATGGATGTGGCATAGATGTTTTATATTTTGGTTTTGGTATTGGTTTTTGAATATGTAATCAAAAAAAAAATACGGCCTGCGTGTCGTGCCTCTCTATGCTCTAGTGTCTTCTCTTCTCATCCACTCGCCTCTATGAGGTTACTTCTTATTAGAAATAAGATAGTTAGTAGAGATTGAAGATTGAAGCTTCAAGAGAGGTGGCCAAACCAAAAGCTATGGCGCAAGGTGCATGGAGCAATTAGACGGTCCAATGGAGCCTCAAGCTTGGAGTCCTCAAGTAGGCGAGATGGCATGAGATGGAGTTCAAGACTTGCTCAAGAAGTGCTCTCAATAGTGGGAGTGCACCTTAGGGGCCACATCCATTGCATATTTATTTATGCTTATGCTTGTTTTATGTTATAACTGCGTGTGATTGGATATATATGTTTAACCTCGCATGCTAAAGAACTAAAACAAAAGAGCTCACATGATGACATGGTTAAAATTGATAGGAAATCACAAGTGATGAGATTTGATTCCTAGGATATACGCTAGGTTTTGGTGGAGTCCTTGTGAGGAACTATTAAGTTTTAATCGATGTAACATGTTATTTTGGAGCTAAGTAAATGCTAGTGATTAACTTCCACAATGTCTCTATCAATCGTTTCTAAATCTAAACTGTAAAGGCTAAATGGTGACAACAACGACATGATAAGCCGTCGTACTATGTAACCATCCGTTGGACATAGGTTGTCAGCCACCTACAAACATGGTCGAACCTGTGATGAATAAGTTGTCACAGCAGCACATAGACATTATCTTTAGGCTCACCAATAGTGGGAGGCAGCAGTCAAGATAATGTCATAGAGCATGCTATGAAAAGGTGGGGAAATGACCTCATCAGCATGTTCTAGACCACTTTTAAAATTGTAGGAAGCCAAAGAAGAATCTAGGATCCATCTTAGCAATATGCGTACATAAATTCTGAGCATTGGCTCATAATAATCCTACCTCTACTATGAGTTATGGCTCATGTCATAATATTGAGCACTCGACTTTAAAGTCTGAGATTGATGCCATGTATGATAAAAGAGTTAAGGGTTGTCAGGTAAGCTATCCGATTTGCAATTTGCTGCAATCTCTGCCACGTTTCATGGAACTTTCATGAAACGTCACATGACACACCTTGGACGTGTCTGGATGTTTGGATAAGACCAAAACATGTCAGGATGTTTGGATTAGGCCAAACATCACCCTGTTCTAGGATCTAAGCAAAAAGAGTTTGCTAAGAATACTAGTCCAGCATACTTCGGATGTCTAAGCAATATATGATTGCTAAAGGCTGTTAGTGAAGTATGATCATACTTAGTGAAGTATGATAGGCAGATAAATCCCCTAGCCCGGTATTAGGACCAAGGCAACAGGTGGGGCAAGGATAATGGAATTTAGGGGCAATATTGGTATAAGACCAAACAACCCCAAAGACTGACAAACGCAAAAGGAGCAAAGGAGTTTCTCCTAAGACTAAGAGAAAAGGCCAGAACTGGCAAATAACTTCTCGTCTAAGGATCCGTATGATTATCTTTGAGGGAGTAGCCACCAAAATTTGGTTTGGTCACAGTTTTAACTTTGGATATGGTTATATCATGGTGTTTGCGTTCTTAAGATTCTAGCATGAATGATGCCTCAGAATTCTTGGATGTCAACTTAAGAGTATGACTTAAGATTCTGATATGTGGCGCGCTAGATTAAGACACACGCTGACAGGAAAGGATGTTCAGGCTAGCTAGGGCAGGCCTGCTTGGATTTTGCCCAAGATACCCTTACCTGTGTGTGATTCTTGCCGGACATGAAAGGCAAAAACGCAAAATCATCCAGTAGAGCATTAAGGACTACTGAGTCTTTGTATATTATTCATTCTGTTATTATGTTCCATTATTTGTTAGAGCTAAGATATGGTGCTTACTGTTCCTTCACATTCGTAGATAATTGCCCACGTCTCAACTATGTGTGCTTGGACCACATAAGTCTGAGGCACAAGGGTGCTTCAGACAGGTCTCTACAAAAGGTAGAAAACCGTCTGGATAAAAGGATATGTCCTTGGCCAGAAAGAGACTGGAAGTATCTATCTTAGCAACAGCTATGTGATGGAGAGAAATAGTAAGGCAGTTGGCTATTCCCACGCCTCAGCAGGGTGCTGTAGAGAATAAAAGGAATAGGTCACTGTAAGAGATGGTCTGATGTATGATAGAGCGTGCAAAGTACAAGTTCCCTATTCGGAGGAGACACTTTGCTAAACGACTATCAACATACGCAACCATAAGTCCACCAAGTCTGTAGCCACTACACCCTACGAGATGTGGACCAAAAGGAAACCTGAATGAGGTCACCTTAGGCCATGGGGATCGGCAGCTTATGTACTAACTAAATTTCAAGTCAGGAAGAGGTTCGTCGAGAAACAAGTCTCTACGAAACAAAAGTTTCACTGGATGACACCCCATCCCTGAATGATCAACAGGGAATAGTTCCTACGGATCTTCAGGACAGTGGGAGTAACTTGCCTAGTGAACAAGCCCATCATATATTATGACTATGAGGAGGAACCCTCTTTGCGTAGGAACGTTCTTTGGAGCGTACCCCATCGATGAATTGACATCGAAAGGAAGACCATAAGGGTCACCACGCAAGATAATGATGAACCTAGGGTGTTTGTCCCAGGATCTTTCATCACCTGACAAGAAGGAATTGGAAGTTAGACCCTAGATGGAAGAAACGTATCTTCATGGAGTAACGTATCTTCTCATGCTATTCGGAGCATCCTAGGGGTTGCGTATTTGAAACGCAATAACCGATAAGTAGTGTAACATAAATGGATTCACGAGATATATGATTTCTCATAGGAGATGTCCATAATTAAGGGATATGTTCGTAGAGATGATAATCTCCACGAGCATGGAGGATACCGCTGGAAGATACCCGTTCATTAAATCGATTATGAGGAATTAGTCCCTCAAGGATCCTTTGAACAGTGGGAGTGACTTTCCAAGCTGGGTGCCCCATCCATAAGGGATGAGAGCAAATGATGATCCTCCTATGCAAAGGAATTGCTCATAGGAGCATACCCCATCGACTACTTGAGATCAGAGGGATGATCTTAATGGTCACCTTGCATAAATGATAGGATAGAATCCTAGGCCTTATCGTTCCCTAATTATGAAGAATGAATAGTGAGCTTTACAGGATGAATTAGAGTCTATAAAGGGCCAACCGAGTTTAAGAACTAGGTTGACTTTCCAACTGGATGGAAGACTATTGGAGATTGATGGATTTCCAAGGTCAATCAGAGGCCCAGACGGAAGCGTGGTAAGGCATACGACTTGCGTAGAAGCGAATAAGCCTACACTCATTTTGAGAGTAGACATCGACGGTTTTGAGTCGATCAGACGAATTTGCGTTAGTACAACAAGGTATCCTTCCCAAGGCTTTGGGTGGTAAGGATTACGTTGATTCGCTTGGTAGCATCAATAGTTGTGGATCTATTCTCGATAGACGTGACAACTGAATTTCTCAATGGAGAAATCCTAGAGGTGACTAAGGTCAAATGAACAGAATGTGTGCAAGCTAACCAAGTCCATATGGGATCTTAGCTAGTCCTCTGGACAGTGGTATTTCATCAGGGATCGTTTACTATATGTTTACGATAACAAATGCAAACCGCTGTGTATCACTCTTACTGGTAAATGAGTTGAATATCGCGTCACTTAATATCGATAGACACACTATTGGCTAGTGGAGCTTAGGGATTGTTCGAGTCCCCTAAGGAGTAATTGTACTCCTGTAGCTCAGCGCAAGACTTTACGAGCCTAGGCATGTGCCCTAAAAGACGCCATAAAATAATGACCAAGTGACCAGAGTGCCTGATGCAGTATGATTCTTATATGCACTATGGTGTGTACTCAGACCTAGCGAACACTATGCAATCGGAAGAATTGGATTTCAGGATATTCCAATTTAAGACACAAGATTGTAACCAGGATACTCTATATGATGGATCACGTGCCATGACTATCGAAGAAGATGCTTCGACTAGTTAGCCACATATGCTAACTAGGGTGGGGACCTAGATGCACATGGATCAAACTCAGGCTTTCATCCATGCTCGATGATAGACTCGCATGGAACAAATGCAATATAAGTGTTGCATGATCGTATTGGACTGCTCCATTGACCATGGAAGCAAAGCACGATTGCCTGTTCTGCCATAGGGCAGAAATGTGTTTAACCAAGAAGGTTTCTTGTAAGCTTATGAGATATCAACAAACCTATTACCATGAGTAGTGCTAGCACACGGCTTTAACATTGCGGTAAAGACAAACACATAGTCGAGGGTACTATTTCACAAAAGGTGAAATAACTACTAAGAGAGTAATGCTGGAGTGGATCGACTATGGGCCAGGATGATGGCTCATCCCATTCCTAAACCACATGAGAGTCGTCCTTGTGGATCTATTTAGAGAATTGGGACTTGGTAGTCGATAACTGGCAATATGATTGATGAGCACACGAGACATTGATTGACTGGATTTTAATTGGATTTGTTTTAAGCAGCATGTTGTTTTTGATACATGTATGATATGTCACATTTCCTGTACTAGCATAGAGCATGTCACGCAGACACTAGGTTGGCTCACTCACACGAGCAACCGCCTTCGCAATATCCTGGATATGTCTGGGTGTGGCGGAAGATGAGACGGAATCCAGATAAGCGCTGAAAGCCTGCGATATGATATGTGATGCCTTCTTCATATGAGCATATGGCCTATGATAAGAGCTAGAAGTCTATCAGTAGAGCTAGGAGCCTGTCAGATGGATTCGATTGTCGCATTGGAAACAAGTTCCAAGGTGAGGTTGGTTATGGCCGATCGAACATGGTTATTACCCCGAACCATGTATAGTCTGTGTAGAAGAAGCCAGATGCGAGAGCTGATAATTGATCACAATAGTGTGACATGGCAGCACTCGGGCTGGTGGCCATAAGGGCTACCGGATAGACATCTGCATAGTGGTCCTTTTTACAAGGATAAGACATGCGCTCTGATCAGAGTCTAAACACTATGGCGCATATTCCCTCTTGAATAACGCGCGCTTATGAGTGACCATGAGGTGATGAGTAGAATTAGTCCCTGGAATTCCTCATCGTGTGAGCCTCGTCGATCATATAAGGATGATTGACACGGTATACTCTTTGTACTTACGTCTGTGTCATGAGGAGACGGGTCGGTGGTGCTACTTTGGCGTGACACCTTACGGCTATGGATGATTCGGCCTTCCGGACACTGCTGGGAAAGCAGCTGAGCCGAATCTGAGTGACACATGTATGTAAGGAAAGATTCTCGTTGCATCGCTCTTTATTATCTTTCATTGGGCCCACCTGCAAGATCTTATGGGATCATGCAGGATATGAAAATATAAAGGAGATGTGGACTCATTGGAGCATGGCCTTCGGGACAAGGCAGGTGCTCATGATCCACGAGATGACAATCGGAGGAATCTGGGGAATACGAGAGTTACGGAGAGCATTATAACTGTTTTATGTTTTAAGGGTGCCTTCCTGCGCTGGCTATACGAGTTTGGTATGTGGATCTCCCGAGAGGGTTCCTTCCCATGCTGGCTATACGAGTTTGGTGTACGGATCTCCCGAAATGCAGGTACTCTCACCGGTCACACGCCACGGCCACACAATACTCTTTTGTAGATGATAGAAAGTTGGAGATTGATGGAGACTAGATGAATTGTGCAACCCCACTGTGCGAGTGGGAGATGTTAGCAATTGGTGCGCCCATGTGGGGTGCCCAATGCAATTATCATAACCTTATGGGGTTAGTTGCACTAATGCACAAACTAGAAGGGTTAGTAGCTATGGCTCAAACCCTAGGGGTTTATGTGCAAACCTAGGAGACGTTTTGCCTATATAAAGAGGTAGCCTCCTACACATTATGGTGTGCCATAGTGCTATTATGCTAAGGCTAATAGGCTATTCCATAGAATAAAGTTACTCTGTCTAGATTCATACTAGTTGTAGAGAACCCTAGTATCTCTCCAACTTCATCCAAGGAGGTGGAACGTGGTGTGGAAATTAGTGTTCGTCCTCGAGATTCACACTAGATTGGTGGGAGCAAGATCAAAGAGGAGGCGCGTGAAAGCAAGCAACACAACGATCATCCGCTGCATCAAGGAGCTTAGGAAGACAAGGTAAACACATGAATATTCCGCTTTAATTCATGTTGTAGATCTGAATGTGTTAGATCCTTCCTGCCCTTCAGAACATTTGCAAAAGTGAGAGACTGGAGACAAGATAGAAAGAATCACATACACTCTCATAATAGACAATGCCACCAAACCAATATGTTCTGCAATTATCTGTTTAACCAACAAGAGAACTGCCAGACTGGGACGAGTGATCTCTCGTCTGGCATTTAAATCACAAACGAGTTCAGTTGTCTAGGCTGGGACAAGTGATCTCTCGTCCTAGTCTGGCAGGTCTTGCTCTTCCCAGTTGTGCATGTGATAGACTAGTACGAGTAAGATACTCGTCTCTGTCTTCTCAAAAAGACAGAGACGAGCATATTTCTCGTCTCAGTCTTATGAGAAGACAGAGAACATGAATCTACTCGTCCTACTCTCTCCACATACAACAACACACAACAGAGACGAGCATACCCTAAACCTAAACCCTGAAATCATCTTATCTCTTATCATGAAAAAATGGTATTTTATATTTTTAAAAATGGTAATTGTAAGTCCTAAACCATATAATCATGTAATCAAAACTATAAAGTCAAAATCCTATAATCATGTAAAGCCTAAACCTTATACTCAAAACCATATACCATCTAACAAAAACCCTACATTAGTAGAGACTAAACACTAGAACAAACTAAGTATCATTACTTTGGCCACTAAAAGTGTTATTGAATCAAGTTAACCCATCAGATCCATAAACCAACAAGACACTAAGAGTCATAACCCTAAACCCTAAGTCATGTAAACCCCTAAACTCTAGATCATCAAACCTAAACCACAAAATTGTGGACACTAAACACTAGAACCAACTAAGTATCATTACTATGGCCACTTAAAGTGTTATTCAATAATAGATCATCTTAACTAAACCCTAAAATTGTACACTAAGTATCATTACGAAATCTAATACTGGGACGAGTGTGTGCTCGACTCAGTTAGTATCATTACTAAATCTCATCACTCGTCCCAACGTTGGGGGTCATGCTCGTCCCTGTCTTCTCTGACACAAGTGAAGGAAAAGAACATTCCATAATGACTCACCAAGACTGGGACGAGTGAGTGCTATGAATGCTCGTCTATGTTAGAAAAACCAAACGAGGGAGTCACTCGTTCCAGTGTTGGCTGTCCTTCTCGTTCCTGTATTCTTTGACAAAAGTAAAAGAACATTCTGTTATGCTCACCAGATGTGGGGTATGGTGAGAGAAACATCTTTTTACTTTCTCAGGCAAAACCCTAAAATCATTCTCTCCTGACCAAATTCTACAATCATTCAAACACTAAAATCATTCAAACCCTAAAATCATCGAAACCCTAACCAATGTGCTTTATTGACATGTAAAAATGGTGAGAAATTGATGTTCCATACTGTGCTGGGCCAATCGAAAAAGACACCCACAATCAGTCAAGTACAGGAGGTCGCCAAAGATCTAGGAAGTATATTATCGTACTGGGGGGGGGGGTGGTATGCACGTCAAAGGGCCAAACAGATGATCCTGGGTACTCGTGCTCAAAATTACGCCGATCTTCCCGTATTCATGCATTTTTGTCAAATCTTGAACCCTGGTACTTTATGGGATATGGGAGTGGACAAAGATGGGTTTTTCATGTACTGCTTCCTTGCTTTTGGCGCACAAATTCAGGGGATACCGTATATGCAACCCTTAATTGTCATCGATATGTCGCACATGAAGAAAGAACCACTGCAATTGGTCGTATGCACAATGGTTGATAGCGACAAACAGTGCTACCCCATTGCATGGGGACTAGTGGACAAGGAGAACACCCCTGCATGGACTTGGTTCTTAACCAGACTGAGCTCAATGGTCAACGATCACGATGAGTTGACGTTTGTTTCAGATCAGCACCAGGCTATCATCAATTCAATCAAGGCGGTGATCAGCACCAGGCTATCATCAATTCAATGAAGGCGGTGTACCCTTATCCAACAACGTCCATTGCTATCACCATTTGAAAATAAACGTTCTGTCGCATTACAATTCACAGAAGTGGGTGCCTCATTTCTACAAAGCGGCATATACATTTGATAGAGTGGCATTTGAGTCAAATCTGACGAACATTGGTATTGAGTGCGACCGTGTAAACAGCGTGAACAATAAGACCGTCGAGCGTTACCAACGGGATGCCGGTCTAGAGAAATGGTCAAGGTCGCATTGTAAAACAGCACGATTTGAGTAGCTTACATCCAACCATGCAGAGTCTATCAACTTGTCCCTGATGGTGCGCGGCCTGACGAAGCTCTTACAATTTTCTCCCAAAAATGCGACCAACAAAGCGATTGGCACCTCAGAAAACGAAACCAGGGTATTGACATCGGAAAGACCTACTTGACTGTGAAAAGGGAGAAAAGAATGTTGAGTCGTGCTCAAAAGTGTATAGGTTTTTGCGTGCAAGCAATTACAGAGTCTCTCTGCAAAGTCTGCGGTAATGACCTGAAAACTTATCTAGTGGAATTCCAACCAGGACATTGCCTCGGAACCTGCATGTGCGGAAACTACCAACAGATGTGGTTCCCGTGAGTACATGCGTAAGATTGTGCAACAGAACTCAGGAACTTGGCTGTTACAATGTCTAGAACGATATGGAGGTCATGTACGACCACACCAACGTGTTCTATTCACTCGCCTCCTACAAAAAGGCCTATGCTGGTACAATTAATACTCCTCCCAACCCAGCAACGTGGGACTCAAGCGAAGTACGTGGAGACATAAGAAACTGCCACCCACTTCCACCAAAGAAAGTGATCACAGTTGGGAGGGAAAAGGAGAAAAGACACAAACCAATGGTCGAAACCGTGCAGAAAAGAAGCGAAGAGTGGGAATGTACGGATGTAGACATTACCATGTAAAAGGGCATACCAAAAAGATTTTCCCTCGATTGAAACATCAACGTTGTGATAAAAGCTGTAGTTCTTCGTTCTTTGTAATATCAAGTTTGCAACCTCTTCCGCAGATTGCCCAAACAATATATCTTTTGTTTCTATCAATTTATGTTTTTTTAATATGCAAATTATTCTATTCTCTAAAATTATCCAAATTATTACATTTTTCTATCTTAAATGTTTTAAATTTTGATACATTTTTTAGAAAACATGCAAATTATTACATTCTTGAAAATGTATCCAAATTCTTACTTTTTCTAGAAAACATGCAAAACTTAACCACGACACATGAACCTGTAAAAGTGCCACCGTCTCTTCATCTACCCACGATTTCATCTATAAAATCCACTAATCTATTCCCCCAAAGTCATCAATCAGAAATTTCAAAAAACAGCCCACCCCCACCAAAGAATTTTGTAAGTGACGAAGAGAAAGTAGATGAGGAAGATGAAGGACAAGAAACGGACGAAGAAGAAGAATCTGAGGAAAAACTGAAGACGATGAAGATATAGCACCATATGTTGCAAAGAGAGGCTCCGAAACAACTCTGTACACTGAGGATGAAGACGAAAAGGAAGAGTAAGACACGGCTTATTCATCGCCATCTCCTCTGCTGAAGAAAAGAAACAGTGATGAGAGCAGTGACAACGATTGGAGTCTGGATGCCTCTCCATGGGATCGCAAGCCCGAAAAACCTAAAAAATGTAATATTTGTCCACTTTTTTTTAATTTTTAATGTCAATGAACTTGTTTCTTTTCACTTCTGATCATCTGTGTTCACTTTTAACTGTTCATTTTCGTTAGTTTTTTATTCAAGTTTTGGAAAAAAATACAGTTTCTGTGTTAGACGAGCTACTGCTCGTCCCAGTATTCTTTGTTCGTCTCAGTCTCAGAGTTGCAATATACTGAGACGAGCTGAACTCTCTGTTGGAATAGATGCCCTAGAGGCAATCTAGTTTAGTATGAATTTGTATATGGCTAGAAAATTCATTTATTATTTATTGGATATTTAATATAATGAAGTCCTTAGATTTACAATTGTGTTGTTTATCTTAAATATCCCTAGTCAAGTATAATGATTAAATAGGACAATCATCTACTGACTAGTATGGGGTTGGATTGATATGGAGATATCACGATCCAACACATAGGTGTGCATTACGGAATGTTGCACTGGATTGACCCATCTCCGAGAAGGCTACATACACGTTATGTTAAGTCACAAGCGCTTTTCGCGGTGCAATGGTATTGTCATCCTTAGACATGAAGTCACTAGATATTCTAGTTGTGGATTATTGTGATCTTGGTAGCGTTAAACGCTACACCGTAACTGGGTAGTTATAAAGGCGTTTACTGGATACAATAAGAAGCAAGCTTAGAGATCGTAGTGGACGTAGAGAGGATTTGTCCCTCCCACATAACGGGAGCAAATATCCTAGGCCACTCGAGGGATAGTTGCTTATAGAATGTCTGGCCAGACTCAAATAAATCAATATGGGATATTGATGTTATTTGCACGAATAAGGCTATTCCCATGGATCGAGAAACTATGGATTAGATATACGAGTGTGACTTGTATGTCTCGTGTCCAATCCGGATATAGAGACAAAGGGATGAGACAATTACTTGTACAAAGGTTGTCAAGATGACTATTCTATTAGTTGGCCAGAATGGATGTTTTGCTAGAGACCGCTCCATATTAGCAAATAGTTGCTACCAACTAGATAGAACCTATGGGGTCACACGCTATATAGAGTTGAACTAGGTTTGGGAATTAATTAATTGGATTAATTAATTAGAAGGATCACTTTGCAAAACCTTGCAAACTTAGTAGGGACTAATTTGCAAGGAAGGGACTAAATTGAATTCTAGTTGGACTAGAATAAGTCCTTGAGGTAGTTAACAAGGAGTTGTTGGACTATATAAAGGAGCTTCCTTCCTTCCTTCCCACACACAACTTATGCTCATTAAGTGAACATAACAAGAGTGGGAGAGAACAAAGGAGAGAGAGCAAGCAACAAGGAGACCCGACGCCACCCTTGCCGCCGCCCTCGTCCCCGTCGGCCAAAGGAGGCCGAGACCCTCCTTTAGGTCTCGTTTTGCGTGATTTCTTCTTCCTCTTCCTATTCCGGGCTAGCACCAAGGAGTTGGGAGATCTAGGATCAACTCTAGGCGTGGATCAACTATAGAGAACGTGACATTATTCGCGTTTGAAGTCATCAAGGAGAACCCAAAGGTGTGTTTATGATTTCTAACCCTTACCATCGTTATGTCTCTTGACTTGTGATCCTTGGAGGGTTTTGCATGGTTTTTGTTTGATTATGCTTCCGTTGTGCGATCCATGAATTAAAACCCTACAGTGATATCAGAGCCACAGGTCGTAGAGCATAAACGTGGTTTATGTGTTACGTTTTAGTTGTTTTACACCTTAATTTGATTGTTTATCGCGTAAAACAAGACAAATCAAGCATGGGATGCAATTTGTCAACAATTAATCATAACAAGATCAAAATTTTGCATTGGATGCATGAATTGGTGAGTTTGAGAAATTTTAGGATCTTAGATCTAGGGTTGGGCGTCCTTGGGGAAGAAGGAGTTCTCCCAAAACAAGGAAACAACCAAACTTGGGCACCAAGCAAGGGAGTTGTTTTGGAAACAACTCCCTCAAGGAGGTTTGGCCCCCCTAGGGACCGCCCCACTTGCTTGCCGCCCAAGCTTGGCCGCCCTAGGGGCCGGGCGGCCCTAGGGCCTTGTGGTTCACTTTGTTGGGCCCGGGCAATTTGATTGTTGGGCCCATGGACCGTTTTAACCCTAGAGAACCTAAAATCAATTAAAATTGACCAAGCGCGTTAAAATTGGATTTTAACTGTTTATATGCAAATCGCATGGTGATTGGATATGACCTTAGGATGTGGTTTGATGTGGATGTTTAATTTGTGGTTTGGTTTTACGGCCTGCGAGCTGATTAATTAATTGTAATAATTAATTAGGGTTTTATGGCCTGCGTGCCATTTTTTTTCTCAACTTGTGAGATTTATTTTATTTAGTATAGATATTATCTTAGTCTAGAAAAGGCCATATCCACATCACGTTTAATTTTTGTTTTTGTGGTTGTTTATTTTATTGTCTTATTATTTGTGTGGTTGGTGTATGAATGATGCATGCAATTAGGATAATAAGATAATTAGACAACCCGGATCTATTATTTGGAGTTGTGCCCAAACTCAAATAGATAGATTAGTTGATATTGATCAACAAAAACAATTAAAATTGAATTTAAAATCCCTCAAAATTCAAATATTGTGTTCTTGCCTTCTCGTTATTTAAAAACTCATTATCATCATTATTTATCAAGCTCGTGCGTGCCAAAGCATGGCGACTTGGTTCATAATGATGGAATGCGATGGCACGTAACAATGTGCAATTGTTTGGATAAGAGGTTGGACACAACTAGGCTATTAATTTGATTAAGAAACCTAAAGGCAATCAATTGGGATTATCCATATGGATGGATAAATAAGGAGTTATTTGTCCGATTGAACCAAGTGTTGCATATGGGATGCAATTGGAATTGTTCCTACCTAAAGTAGTCAAATTATGGGTGACTTGCCAAAGCAAGCTCATAAGGAGATGAAAGATGGATCTTGGCCCACTAGAAAATATAAGGATATTTTCCGCATTAATATTTTGAGGGTTATTAATCCGTAGAAAAATAGTGGGAGCTATATTTGATAAACTAGCCATTATTTAATATAGTTAAAAATTCACAAATACTAAAACTTGCGTATTTTCCTTTTTGTAGAATTCCTAATGGCAAACAACTCATCGAGTTCACAACATTCCCTACGATCTGTCCTTGAGAAGGACAAGCTCTTTGGAACCAACTTTCTTGATTGGTACAGAAACTTGAGAATTGTTCTCAAGCAAGAGAAGAAACTGTACGCAATAGAGGAGCATGTTCCAAAAGGTCTAGAGAACCAAACACCTGCTGCCTTAAAGGCGTATCAAAAGCGTGTTGATGACACTAATGATGCGGCCTGCCTAATGCTTTGCACCATGACTTCTGAGCTTCAGAAGCAACACGACAACATGAATGCTGTCGATATGATCGAACATCTAAAGCAGCTCTTCCAAGAGCAGGCGAGGGTAGAGAGGTATGAGGTCTCAAAGGCACTGTTCAAATGTCATCTGGCAGAAGGGAACCCGGTGGGACCCCATGTACTCCGAATGATCGGGTACTTGGAGAATCTCGCCCGACTAGGGTTCCCGGTCGGCCAAGAGTTGGCAACCAATCTCGTGTTGCAATCGTTGCCCGAGAGTTATGGACAGTTATAGTTCATTATGAACTATAACATGAAGGAGATCGTTAAACCACTGCCAGATTTGCTCAACATGTTGAGGACGGCTGAACAGAGCATCAACAAGGGTAAGGGCAAGGCCATTATGATGGTACAAAAAGGAAAGGGCAAAAGGTTTGCCTCTTCCTCCAAGGGCAAAGGCAAGTCAGTTGCTAAGTCCTAGGAACCTGCCCTTAAGCCTGTTGGTGGCATTGGCAAGGCCGTGACTAAGGGTGAGTGTCACTACTGCAGTCAGCCTGGACACTGGAGGAGGAACTGCCCAAAATATCTGGAGGACAAGAGGCTTGGAATAGTGATTCCACCACCACCAGGTATTTTTGTTGTAGATGTCAATTTAACTGTCTCTACATCATGGGTATTAGATACTGGATGTGGATCTCATATTTGTCGAAATATGCAGGATCTAAAGAGAAGTAGGAGATTGGCTAAAGGAGAGGTAGATCTGCGCGTTGGGAGTGGAGCAAAGGTTGCTGCGTTGGCCATAGGCGTGTGCGAGCTATCTCTGCCTTCAGGATTAGTTTTAGAGTTAAATAATTGCTATTTTGTGCCTGCTATGAGCAGAAACATTATTTCTATTTCTTTTTTGGACAAGGATGGTTTTATTATTTCAATAAAGAACAATTGTTGTTCCTTTTATTTGAATAATATTCACTATTTTAGTGCGCAATTATTTAATGGACTTTATGTCCTTGATCTAAGCAATCCTGTCTACAACATTAATACCAAGCGGATTAAAATAAATGATTTAAATCCTGCTTATTTATGGCACTGTCGTTTAGGCCACATAAATGAGAAACGTGTATCTAGACTCCATATGGATGGATTACTAGACTCATTTGATTTTGAATCATATGAGACATGTGAGGCTTGTTTGTTGGGAAAAATGACAAAGTCCCCTTTCAATAAGAAAGGTGAGAGGACTAGTGAGCAATTGGCGCTCATACATACCGATGTGTGTGGGCCATTTACCACGCCTGCCAGGGGTGGTTATGTCTACTTCATTACTTTTACTGATGATTACAGTAGATATGGATTTGTGTACCTTATGAGGGCGAAATCCGAATCCTTTGAAGTGTTCAAAGAATTCAAGAATAAAGTAGAGAAGCAACTTGGCAAAAGTATAAAAGCTCTACGATCGGATTGTGGAGGAGAATACTTGAGCCAAGAGTTTGACGACTATCTTAGAGAGTGTGGGATCGTGTCCCAACTCACTCCACCCGGAACGCCACAATGGAATGGCGTGTCCGAGAGGAGGAATCGAACCCTATTGGATATGGTTCGATCTATGATGTGTCAAACCGATCTTCCATTGTCATTTTGGGGCTACCCTCTATTAAGTGCAGCTTTCACCATTAACCGTGTTCCATCTAAATCAGTCATGAAGACGCCATATGAGATATGGAGTGGGAGGCGTCCCACACTGTCGTTCATGAGGATTTGGGGCTGCGATGTCTATGTAAAACGTTTACAATCAGACAAGCTAGGCCCTAATTCGGATAAGTGTAAATTTGTGTGGTACCTTAAGGAAACTAAGGGTTACTATTTCTACAATCCAACCGAGAACAAAGTGTTTGTTGCTCGGACCGGCGTGTTTCTAGAAAGAGAGTTTGTCTCTGAAGAAGCAAGTGGGAGGAATGTAGAACTTGAAGAGGTTCAAGAACCAAAAATCACTGAACCGATTATGGAACATGAGCAGGAACCACAAACAGTTGTGGAGCAACCTGTTCAGGTAACACAAGAGCTTCGTAGATCTAGTAGAGTGCGCCAGGAACCCGAGAGGTATGGACTTCTCGTAACCGATTCCGGTGACACGATGCTCATAGATGATGAGCCTACTACCTACGAGGAGGCCATGAATGGCCCAGACTCTCAGAAGTGGCTGGAAGCCATGAGATCCGAGATGGAATCCATGTATACCAACAAAGTATGGTCTTTGGTGGAACCACCCGATGGGGCGCGGCCCATAGGGTGCAAGTGGGTCTTCAAGAAGAAGATCGACATGGATGGTAATGTGATTACCTATAAGGGCCGATTGGTGGCTAAAGGATTCAGACAGATTCATGGTATTGACTATGATGAAACCTTTTCACCAGTCGCTATGACCAAATCCATCCGAATCCTACTTGCGATTGCAGCATACCACGACTATGAGATTTGGCAGATGGATGTCAAAACAGCATTCCTTTATGGGAATCTCCTCGAGGACGTGTATATGATACAGCCGGAGGGTTTTGAAGATCCAAAGCAAGCCAACAAAGTCTGTAAGCTGCAACGATCCATTTATGGATTGAAGCAATCTTCTAGGAGTTGGAATCGACGTTTTGATGAAGTGGTCAAAGAGTTTGGCTTCATCAGAAACGAAGATGAGTCTTGTGTCTACAAGAAGGTTAGTGGGAGCTCTGTAGCTTTTCTGGTCTTGTATGTGGATGACATACTACTCATTGGACACGACGTTCCCATGCTGCAAACTGTTAAAGATTGGCTAGGAAAGTGTTTCTCAATGAAGGACTTAGGGGAAGCAGCCTATATACTCGGTATAAAGATCTATAGAGATAGATCTAAGAGGTTTCTAGGCCTAAGTCAAAGTACATATATTGACAAGGTGTTGAAGCGGTTCAACATGCAAGATTCCAAGAAGGGATTCTTGCCCATGTCACATGGAATCACTCTTTCGAAGAGTGGTTTTCCTTCCAATGAGATTGAGAAGGAACGCATGAGTAGAATACCCTATGCCTCGGCCATAGGATCTATCATGTACGCCATGTTATGTACTAGACCAGATGTGTCAAATGCCTTGAGTATGACAAGCAGATACCAATCCAATCCAGGTGAGAGTCACTGGATTGCAGTCAAGAACATTCTAAAGTACTTGAGAAGAACTAAGGATGCTTTCTTGATATTTGGCGGTGAGGAAGAGTTGCGTGTAAGGGGTTACACTGATGCAAGCTTCCAAACCGACAGAGATGACTTTAGATCACAATCGGGATATGTGTTTTGCCTTAATGGAGCAGCGGTGAGCTGGAAGAGTTCCAAGCAAGAGACGGTAGCTGATTCTACAACAGAGGCTGAGTACATTGCTGCAAATGGCGCAGCAAAGGAGGCTGTTTGGATCAGAAAGTTAGTTTCTGAACTTGGTGTGGTCTCTAGCATTGCGGATCCAGTGGAGTTGTTCTGCGACAACACTGGGGCGATTGCGCAATCAAAGGAACCCAGATCGCACCAGAAGTCCAACAACGTGCTCAGGAAGTTTCATATTATTCGAGATATTATCAATAGAGGAGACGTTCTGATATGCAAGATTCCTACAGATGATAATCTGTCAGACCCGCTTACGAAGCCTCTCACGCAGTGGAAGCATGAAGGGCACACTAGGAGTATGGGCATACGAGATGCGCCAGATTGGCTCTAGTGCAAGTGGGAGACTGTTGGAATAGATGCCCTAGAGGCAATCTAGTTTAGTATGAATTTTTATATGGCTAGAAAATTCATTTATTATTTATTGGATATTTAATCTAATGAAGTCCTTAGATTTACAATTGTGTTGTTTATCTTAAATATCCCTAGTCAAGTATAATGATTAAATAGGACAATCATCTATAGACTAGTATGGGGTTGGATTGATATGGAGATATCACGATCCAACACATAGGTGTGCATTACGGAATGTTGCACGGGATTGACCCATCTCCGAGAAGGCTACATACACGTTATGTTAAGTCACAAGCGCTTCTCGCGGTGCAATGGTATTGTCATCCTTAGACTTGAAGTCACTAGATATTCTAGTTGTGGATTATTGTGATCTTGGTAGCGTTAATCGCTACACCGTAACTGGGTAGTTATAAAGGCGTGTACTGGATACAATAAGAAGCAAGCTTAGAGATCGTAGTGGACGTAGAGAGGATTTGTCCCTCCCACATAACGGGAGTAAATATCCTAGGCCACTCGAGGATAGTGCTTATAGAATGTCTGGCCAGACTCAAATAAATCAATATGGGATATTGATGTTATTTGCACGAATAAGGTTATTCCCATGGATCGAGAAACTATGGATTGGATATACCAGTGTGACTTGTATGTCTCGTGTCCAATCCGGATATAGAGACAAAGGGATGAGACAATTACTTGTACAAAGGTTGTCAAGATGACTATTCTATTAGTTGGCCAAAATGGATGTTTTGCTAGAGACCGCTCCATATTAGCAAATAGTTGCTACCAACTAGATAGAACCTATGGGGTCACACGCTATATAGAGTTGCACTAGGTTTGGGAATTAATTAATTGGGTTAATTAATTAGAAGGATCACTTTGCAAAACCTTGCAAACTTAGTAGGGACTAATTTGCAAGGAAGGGACTAAATTGAATTCTAGTTGGACTAGAATAAGTCCTTTAGGTAGTTAACAAGGAGTTGTTGGACTATATAAAGGAGCTTCCTTCCTTCCTTCCCACACACAACTTATGCTCATTAAGTGAACATAACAAGAGTGGGAGAGAACAAAGGAGAGAGAGCAAGCAACAAGGAAGCCCGACGCCACCCTTGCCGCCGCCCTCGTCCCCGTCGGCCAAAGGAGGCCGAGACCCTCCTTTGGGTCTCGTTTTGCGTGATTTCTTCTTCCTCTTCCTATTCCGGGCTAGCACCAAGGAGTTGGGAGATCTAGGATCAACTCTAGGCGTGGATCAACTATAGAGAACGTGACATTATTCGCGTTTGAAGTCATCAAGGAGAACCCAAAGGTGTGTTTATGATTTCTAACCCTTACCATCGTTATGTCTCTTGACTTGTGATCCTTGGAGGGTTTTGCATGGTTTTTGTTTGATTATGCTTCCGTTGTGCGATCCATGAATCAAATCCCTACACTCTCGTCCCAGTTTATTGCCACTCTCAGACGAGTAAAGAAAACTGAGACGAGTAAGGAAATTGCCACTCTGAGACGAGTACAGAAAATTGGGACGAGCAAGGAAATCTCACGTCGTTAGGAAAAGAGAAGAGAGTTTTTTTTTTTTGAATAGGTTAATTAAGAGAAAACTGAGTTAATTACAATTTTTAACCTAAAGTGAGAGGAGGGTATTTTTTAAAGACCAATTCGCCAGACGGGTAGCACGCCAATTCTTTCCTATAATAATGAATCACCTTTGTTCACAAATTAGTGAGGGCCAGGAAAAAGAGGTGAATGTTTTTCAAATTTGGCTTAATAACTTAATGCATGCCTCTAGTATACTGAAACTAACACATTGCAACCCCCCATTTAGGCTTATTGCATCCCCCTAGTGTAATAAATCCTACTTATTGAAATTGGTAAAAAGAAAACCATCCAATCCCACAAGGGAATATTTCGTTAGTTGACGAACTTATCCTTTTCATTGAGGGTAAATAGGTCCACTCCTTAAAAATATGAATATCACCATAAGAAACCCAGATTCTGGCCAAAACGCAGATTCTCCTGCTACACAAACGCTGGCTCCGGCCACACAAACGCACATCCTGGTGAATCAATCTCTATCTCACTCATTCATAATACTATCCTAAACCATTCCAATCTATTCAGCACAGAAGTAACCCATTGAAGGCAGCCCAAAAAAACCTCCCCCATTCTCTTCTTCCCTAAGCCTAACCCTTTCAATAATCAGCCGCAAATTACCCAGTACCGACCACCAACCGTCCCTCCCATGACCCCAAATCCCAAATCATAGAACCATCTAACTCGCGCCCTCGATCTGTCATGAAATTGAAACGAATTGCGAAGGTGCGCCATCAGTCAAAACAGAGAAGTAGTAAATTGAGATGTGGGATTTCAGATTGAGAATAAAGAACCCCCAAATTAAAGCTCTATACTTTTCAGTATGGGGAAAATCGACCGGGGAGGAACCTGGACGAGAGAGAAACAGGACCAACAACATTGGCGGCTCTGATGGTTTTCTGTCGGCTACTATTGTTGAAGGGCTCCTTGCGCAGAACCAAAGGAACGAAAGAATGAGAGCGAGAAGGAGAAAAAGAGCAGGCATGAGAGAGGAGATGAAATAAGAGAAGAATCAGGTGAGAGATTTTGGGGAGGTGGTTGAGAGATTTTGGGGATGGGACCGTGGGACAACTGATCTTCTTCCCCTTCTCATCTTCTTCAACTATATCCTTTTTAGTATTTTTTTTCATTTTTTATTTCTATATAATTTTATTATTTTTTTAATTTATAAATATACCCTGCCTTAGTGGATGGTGTTCGGATGAATTATTTTACCTGTTTCAACAAGTAGAATTTATTACAACGAGGGATGCAATAAGCCTACTAGAATTTATTGCAACTGGGGATGCAATAAGCCAATTCTAGAATGGGGGTTGCAACGTGTTAGTTTCGATAATTTGGGGGTACGCATTAAGTAATTAAGCCTTCAAAATTTGTACATATATAATAGGCTTAATTACTTAATGCATACCTCCAGTACACCTAAACTAACACATTGCAACCCCCACTTTTGAAATGAGCTTATTGCATAAATCATACTTGTTGAAACTGGTAAAATAACTCCGTCCAATACTTAACGGAACGATCCGTTAGTTGACAACTTAATCCTATCTTACTTAGGGTAAAATTGTCCACCCATTAAATTTAAAAAAACCACCACACCCTCCCCCCCTTTCCACCTAACAAGCCCAGATTCCAGCCGCCACATCCGTCATGCCAACGAGAATAGCCTTCACCCACAACCACAACAACAATTCCACAGTCTCGTATCCCCTCCATCGTCCCTTCAAGTGCTTTCTCCTGGTCGGCCATACCTCTATATCATACACCCAAACTCGTCTCAACCAAATCCTCCATCCTAGATGGTGCTTACCCAAACCCAGAAACCACAATATCAAAATCGTAGATAACAAAATTGAAGAAAGGAAATTCACAAATTCACCATTCTCATGAGTTGTTTTTCCATCTCCAATTCGTCGATAATGTTCCCCAATTCCAGTATTGCCTGCAAGACCCATGTACAGTGGAAGATTTCGGTGGAGATTCGAAAACAATGATTCAATTACACCCATATTCTGGTTTTCCTTGTTAGCTCCCAAATCAAACCCATATTTTGACCCCGACGCCCCCAAATCCAAATCAGAAAACACCACCAGATCCGGAAAAGAGAGAGGGAGAAGGTCGCTGGAGGGAGAGAGAGAGGGAAAATAGATAGGGAGAGTCGGAGAGAGAAATAGAGAAAGAAAGAGCAAACCCTATTTCCCTTTCCTGTGTCGGAGCTTGCTGAATAGAGACAGGGAGAGACGACGGAGATGAGGCAAAGAAACGGGAAAGAAAAAGATATTCATCTTCCTATCTTTCTTATCTTCATCGATTTCTTTTTTATTTTTCTTTATTTTACTTTTAAAACTTTAATATCATTTTTTTGTGTGTTGACAATAGTACCCTCTTAATGTGGATGGAGTTAGAATGCTTTACTTTACCAGTTTCAACAAGTAGGATATATTGCAAATGGGGATGCAGTAAATATATTCTAGAAGTGGGAATTGTAATGTGTTAGTTTTGATATACTGGGTGTATGCATTAAGTAATTAAGCCTATATAATAACACACAAGGGTTCAGGGAGAAATATAGAAGGTATGAGATGGTGATTTCCATGTACTTAGGGTCCTGCAGATTGGGAAGACGAGTTTGGGGAAATGGGAGGCCTCGGGTAATCAATTCCCAAGGCTTCAACCACTCAAACTCAAACACTGTGAAAGATTTAACAGGTCCCCAGCGGATTGGCGAGGGTGTGTTCTCTTAAGATTAGAGCTCTCTCAGACCTCTTCCTCCAAGGATATTCAGGCAAAAAACTATCTTTCTCCGGACCTTTCGATTATTATGAATTGTTAAGGCTCTTAAAGCTTAGTAAATGCTGAATAGCATGCAAGTCCCCGCTGCTACATCATGCACCTCCATGTTACCACTCCAACATTGATGTGTTTGCTGTCATCTCCATCTGTCGACTTCCTCGTTCAAGCTTCTTCAATATCTCACTTGTTTTGGAGATGTTTAACCTCACCAAGCTTTCATGATTGGACAGCTCTTGAATTGCTAACTCTCTCGCTTCATCTTGAAGTCTGCTAATATGCGTTGTGCCTCCAATTTGTTTTCCAAACCTCAGATTCTGTGTCGTTAGGGCTAGAAACGACCGCACAAGCTTCAATCCAACACAAAGTTCTCACCTCATTCATCTTTTGAAACAGGCATTTCTTGCTTCTCCTAAAAGTTATTTTCCTTGATTTGTCATGGGTTAAGTACTCAATCCTCGTTTCTCTTTACTTGTCATCTGTTACTAAATTTTCGTGAGGGTTATAAATGACCGGACAAGCTTATATCCCACACATAGTTCTCACCTCATCATCTTCTGAATCAAGCATTTCTTCCTTCTCTTAAAAGTTATTTCCTTCACTTGTCATCGGTTAGCTCAAATGTCAACTATATAGTTACATACTATGTCAATAATTTCTCTGTATGGACGGATTTGCTTTTTTTTTTTTTTTTTTTTCTAGTCAAGCAGATGAGTCGAGTCCGTTTACAAATGACTTTAAGAATAGTTAGGCTCAATCTGTCTAACCCGTTTAACATTCATCTCTAATAATTGGGCGGATCAAAGGGCCTAATCTTAGGAGAACCCAATATGAAAGCAATATGTTAATCAAAATATACCATATTGTATTTTTCATGTCATTACTAACAAATATTTTCCTAGTTTCTACCACGGCCAATATAAAGAAAAATATTACCTCACAAAACTCATGCAAGTTACTACTGAGCTTGTGAATCAAAAACTTACAAAAGTTTTGAGAATAATTGTGTAGTTCGTAATAGTCTTAGGACGGTTTTGTATGTACCGTACTTAGTAGTACAATCGTAGTCCTCTACTAATAATAGTCTTAGGACGGTTTTGTATCTACCGTACTTAGTAGAGAACTACGATTGTAATTAGCAAATTAGTGTATGTAATTTCTATATAAGCTTTGTGAATACTCAATGAAAATTATGGATTTCTCACACTTTCATGGTATCAGAGCGAACCTAACCACCGTTGCTGCCGCACTGCCCCTTCCTCTGCACTGCCGCCGCCACTGCCTAGGGCTCCGATCTCTCTCCCTCTCACTTCCGTTGACCCCGTCGCCCTCTCAGTAAGCGTTCACTGCTCTTGCCCCCGTCGCCCTCTCAGTAGGCGATTCTCTACTCTCTGTTTGGTTCGTCGAAGTGAACCCAGACGAGCCAAGCCCTAACTCCGTCTGAGCAGAACTTAGCGCCGTCGGCGTCACCCTCCAAGCCTTCCTGCGACGCACGCCGCTACTTCATCGATCTCTTTTCACCGCCGCCAAACTGGTTCAATCGTTGAACAACCCGCTGCTGCTGATTCTTCTTTGCTTCAGAGTTTGCTTCAGGTCGCCCTATCTCCTGATCGATCTCTCCCCTGAATTCTTTCTACTTGGTCGAATTGAGAAACAGCAGCCGATCACATCATCAGCGTGAACTATATCTCTCACACCGCCAATCATAACGCTCTCTCTGGTCAGAGATCACCATCGTCACCACTACCCTTTCCGCAAGACTCTTGGTTGCTTTTTGTTCTGTATATGATCAACAAATTCATTCGTGGGCTATTTTTTATTACTACTTGGGTGATCAATTCACCTGTGGGTCCAATTGCTTCCTCTTGGTAGTCAAAACAATAAGTCCATTTTCTTTGGTTGCACTACAACAAACCAGTTTTAACTGCTTTGTTGTGCCTCGTCAATTTATAGTGCACTGTTTGACTGGCAGTGCTTGTGTGGTGATAAATTTGGACGTTTAAATTGCAAGAAGATAAATATTTGAGTTTGACTGGTTTACAATGACTACGTATCAAGGATCTTGTCAGACAGCCGCTACTCATCTTACGACGTCACCGCAAACCCAGCATGGTCGTCGTCAGTTTAGTCGGAAAGAACGCAATTGCACTCAACTGCACCATCAGCAGCACCAACCATTGCTTGCCTATCCTCAGGGCAGGTGGGTGTGGTGTCCCGCCTCTTCATCACCAACTGCTCAGTCGGGCCCCCATTCCCCGACACCGGGTTGGAGTACTCCTCGGCCCAGCCGTGCTGGCCTTCTCGGCCCACCACCGACTGCGTGACAGCAGGGCCTCACAGCTTCTTCTTCCTACCCGACTACTACTAATTTGGGATCTCAGTTCTCTAGCATGACACTCAACGTTCCGAATCAGACTTGGTATCTTGATTCCGGCGCATCTGCTCATCTCACTCCGCAGTCAGGTATACTCTCCTCTCTCTCGTCATCTTGTCATTTTCCTAACATACTTGTGGGAAACGGCTCTAGCATTCCAGTGAATGGATCCGGCAATCACACCCTTACCACCAACTCCCGTTCCCTTCACCTTAGAAATGTCTTACACACGCCAAACGTTATTAAAAATCTAGTTTTTGTTCGTCAATTCACTACTGACAACAATGTTTCCGTTGAGTTTGACCCTTTTGGTTTTTCTGTAAAGGACCTACGATCGGGAGCTCTTCTACAGAGGAGCAACAGTTCGGGTGATCTCTATCCATTCCAGTCTGTCCCACCACCGTCGTCTGCTGCCTCTTTTGCTGCTCTTCCTTCTACAGTTTGGGACAACCGCCTTGGTCATCCCGGGCGTCTATTTTTAGTTTCGCTTCGTAGTAGTCATTTCATTTCTTGTAGTAGGCATAATTCAGAAGCTCTTTGTCATGCTTGTCAAATTAGTAAACACGTGCGTTTGCCTTTTTCACCATCTACTTCTTCTACTTCTAGTTCATTTGACATAGTTTACAGTGATTTATGGACATCTCCGGTCTTAAGCAAATCGCACTACAAATACTACCTACTACTATTAGATGACTATACCCATTTTCAATGGGTTTTCCCACTTAAACAGAAAAGCGAAGCGATATCAAAATTTAAACAATTCACTACCTTCGTCCAAACTCAATTTGAGCGCCCCGTCAAGAGTTTCCAATGTGACCTTGGTGGAGAAGTCGATAATGGCACTTTTCACTCTCACGCCGTTAACCATGGACTTGTCTTTCGATTTGCGTGTCCTCAGACGTCAACAAAAAATGACAAAGGTGAATGCATGATTCGTAGAATCAATGACATCAGTCGTGCCCTCCTAGCTCAGGCCTCTCTTCCAGCCTCTTTCTGGGTTGAGTCTCTTCACACTGCTGTCTACCTCCATAACATTCTTCCCACCAAAGTCCTTGGCAACATTATTCCTACTGTTTCCCTCTACCGTCGCTCACCCTCCTATGAGCATCTCCGCACATTCGGATGTTTGTGTTACCTGAACCTCTCTGCCACCTCGCCTCACAAGCTTGCACCACGTTCTATTCGATGTGTATTCGTGGGGTACCCTCTTAATCATCGTGGGTACAGGTGTCTAGACTTGAGTACTGGTCGGTTTCACACTTCACGTCACGTCACCTTTGATGAGACGGTGTTTCCTTTCTCCTCTCCAGGGTCTGTGTCTCCCTCTGTTCACAGGACGTCTGATCCTGATGACAGTCTTCCGTCTCCCCTATTCAATCATCGTGCTCATAACCCTGTGTCCCACACACCCTCACCCACCCCTCCTAGGGTACCCACATCACCACCCATACCTACTAGGGCACCCACACAGCTTTCCCCGTCCAGGACCCTTATGGAGCCTTTTCCTCAGCACTACGTCCGTCGGTCTGTGCCCACTCGCCCTCCTCTCGTACCCTCTGTGCCTGTGTTACCTGACCCCCCTGAGTCACCCACACCGAGCCCAGTGGCCACTTCTCCTCCCCATCTCTCTCCTCAGATGACCACCAGATCCATGCATGGCATAGTCAAACCAGTCACCCGTCTCACTTTAGCTGTCCAGTCACCAGACCCCATCTCGCCCCTCCCAAAATCCCACATCCTCGCCTTGTCGGATCCTCACTGGAAAGAGGCTATGGATGATTAGTTTGGAGCTATGGTTACGAACCACACTTGGGATCTGGTTCCTCGCCCGGCAGGGGCTAATGTTCTGCGAGCTATGTGGCTTTTTTGCCACAAGTTTCGCGCTGATGGTAGTCTGCAGCGCTATAAAGCGCGATTGGTGGCTAACGGGAAGTCACAGATGGTTGGGATAGATAGTGAGGAGATTTTACTGTTCTTAGCATTGCCGTCACACGCTCTTGGCCTATCCGTCAGCTGGATGTCAAGAACGCTTTTCTTCATGGTGATCTGTCTGAGACGGTATACATGCATCAGCCCCCTGGCTACCGCGACACACGCCATCCTGACTGTGTTTGCCGATTACTTAAATCGTTATATGGTCTGAAGCAGGCTCCTCGTGCTTGGTTTTAGCGATTTGCCACCGGTGTCACACAGACTATCGGTTTCTCAGGTTACACGTGCGATGAGTCTCTCTTCGTCTACAGTCGTGGCTCGGACATCGTCTACCTCTTGCTATATGTGGATGATATCGTGATCACTGGGTCGTCTTTTGTTGTCTTGGATCAGATTGTCTCCCAGCTCTCTCGAGAGTTTGATATAACTGATCTGGGTCATCTGCATCACTTTCTGGGCATTGCTGTCACCCGTGATTCGTCCGGCTTGTTCCTGTCTCAGCACCAGTATGCGACCGACATCCTTCGTCGTGCCTCTATGTCGACCTGTAAGTCTACTGCCACCCCTGTTGAGGTCTGTAGTAAACTCACAGCAACATCTGGCCCACCGGTTGCTGATCCTACGCTATATCGCAGCCTTGCTGGGGCCTTGCAGTACCTCACGTTCACTCGACCAGACATCCAGTATGCAGTTCAGCAGGTCTGTCTCTTCATGCATGACCCCCGTGATCCGCACTTTCATGCTCTAAAGCGTATCTTACGCTACATTAGTGAGACTCTTAAGCATGGTCTTCGGCTCTCTCCCTCAGCTGCCGATTCTCTCACCGCCTACACTGATGCTGATTGGGCTGGTTGCCCGAACACGCGCCGCCCCACTTCTGGTTATTGTGTCTTCTTTGGAGACAATCTTCTCATTTGGTCGTCCAAGCATCAGGCTACGGTCTCTCGCTCCAGTGCCGAAGCTGAGTATCGTGGTGTAGCTAACGCCGTCTCTGAACTTTGCTGGGTCCGGAATTTACTACTTGAGCTTCGCATCACTCCGCCTCGGTCCACTGTGGTCTGCTGTGACAATGTGAGTGCGGTCTATCTTTCTGGTAATCCTGTTCAGCATCAGCGCACTAAACACGTTGAAATTGATCTACACTTCGTTCGTGAGAAGGTTCGTTTGGGTCAGCTTCGCGTGTTACATATCCCTGCGGATTATCAGTACGCCGACATTTTCACCAAGGGTCTTCCTCGGCCCTTGTTCCAGAATTTTCGTTCCAGTCTCAGTGTTGGCGAGCCTACAGTTTCGACTGCGGGGGACTAATAGTCTTAGGACGGTTTTGTATGTACCGTACTTAGTAGAGGACTACGATTGTAATTAGCAAATTAGTGTATGTAATTTCTATATAAGCTTTGTGAATACTCAATGAAAATTACGGAAGATTTCTCACACTTTCAGTTCGAAGAAGAATTAACTCGATTTAACTAACAACCATAACATGTGTAAAATATAATTCTATGAAGAGGGTTTTCCAAAGAATAAGAGGAACCGTACCTAATAGGGCGAGCCGCCAACCAAATATAGAGAAAAGTAATGTAATAGAGCTCAAAAAGAAATAGAATCCTTGAGGATGGAAGGAGAGAAGCTTAATCCAATGGATTTCAAGACATTCAGATTTGGTTATGTTTGATCTTGCTTCTGACAGTTACAAAACACAAAAGGTTTAGTGATTGCATAAATTTAGTGTTGTTTAATATTATTTTATGTAATCATTGGAATCATAAATTGAAGAATTTGAGCAAATATGTGACAAGGCATATTAGTGCGTTTACAGAGAAATAAAATGTGGTATGTTACCCCTACCATGCCTTGTCGCCTATTTTTTTTATAGCACTAATTCTTAAATTTATGAATCTAATTATTACGTAGAAACAATGCCAAATTTTTCCATTGCATGATTGCAATCACTAAACCCTTTAGCATATCAAACTGTCAGAAGCAAGATGATAGACAACGAAATCGGAATGTTTGACAATCCATTCGTTTCAGCTTCTCTCCTTTCATCCTCAAGGATTCTATTTTCGTTTGAGCTTTATTACATTTACTTTTCCGTGTATTTTTTGCGTATTTGGTTGGCACGGTCACCCTATTAGGTACGCATTGATCCTGGGAGCATTGCATCATAAGGTAGATTGTGCCTTTAATGTTTTCTTCTAATCAAAGTGGCACTGATCCTGTTTGTCTCAGTATATTCCGATGTATGAAAATGTTAAGATGTTTACACCTTTTTTACCCCTTTTTGGTTCCACTATCTACCCAAGTTGCGACTGCTTTCTTAAGATACATGTCTGAAGTTTTTGCTATATATGTTGCAGTATGTAGCAGCAATGATAGGCTTATTTGGACGAGCTACAGATAGACTGTGCAATAAGTTGGATGCGGCTGCATCTGATGGAGAAGATGTAGAGATGGAATCTCTTTTTTCGCGCTTGACCTTGGATATTATCGGAAAAGAAGTTTTCAATTATGATTTTGATTCTTTAACAAATGATACCGGGATAGTTGAGGTAACTACATTGAGGTTTACTTTTTTACTTTGACTTCGTCATCATCATAAAGATGAATTCTATTTCCGTATTCAATGCTTTAGTATCTAATGAATCATGCAGATGTATCTTTGTAATTTGGGGAAGTGAATGGCTGGTTCTGATTCGTGGAACGGGAACACAAAGCCTTACGGAATTTGGTATGATAGGGGTGGGCTTCTTTGGTTACGTTGATAAGAGTTATACAATGTTTCGCTAATTGTAAAGTCTAAAAATGATATTATTTGTTGTCAGGTGCTGTACAAGGCATGTTGTACGAGGCATTAAAAAGGTATTTATTGTGAAGAGCGCTCAGAAAGTGGTTGTCAGCCTCCAGGTGACTTAATCGAATCTCTTTCTTTTATGGCTTCTAATTTGGTATTCAATCCGAGTAAACTTTCTCCCTGAGGTTCCACTTGTTCCCTTCAGATGATGCGAATTCGCTCTCAGGGTGGGGGTGAGAGGTATCATAAGCTTGGTCAAAGATCCTTGAAATTGATCGCAATGGTAATAAGAAAGTGCATCAACCGCCAGGAATTAAGTTCAAAGAAAAGGTACCGATGTGCTTCTTTAACCATCTCTTTTTTGCCATTCACTTCCCCAAATTAAAATAATGAATGGGAATAGACTTTCAATATGTAACAAAATAAGTACTGCAGCAACCTTTTTCTTTTATGTTTCGTTTCTATTTTCCAAAAGGTGTATGAGATGGCTCGCATTTACCTTTCTTTTATATCACATCATAACAGGGAGAAAGCTTCAATTGGAGAACCCACATGCGGTAACATGAAATGGTTAAGTAAGACCAGTGATGCTTTAGTTTTCGATTTTAATTTTTTATACTCTGTCATTATATGTCATGTCACTTTTTAATAAAATTTAGATCAAAACTCTTGGTTGCTGTCATCATTGTCACATGAGTTAGTAACGGAAGCATTGTTGTGGAACTTCTTTGTTTTCAGTGTGAGTAAGCAGATCTTTTATGCATTTGGGCTGTAGAGCTTGCGCAACGCGACTACCTACTGACCCAGAAACTGGTCACTGTAACAGTTTTGCATTTGGTCATGTACAAATTGTTTCTGTTTTCTTTGAAACGATTTATACATTCTTGGTAAAGGAGCTTTTATTTATTTATTTAATTTTTTTCTAATGACTGCTCAACATTCTCTTATAGTTTGCAATTTGTTTCATTTTGGGTCTGAGAATGCAATTGAAGAATTATCCTTTTGGGTTTTGATTGATGTGTTCATTTGGTCTCATATTTGTGTGAAGTGATGTTCTTTGGAGGGCAAAGCCTTTCTTTTATACTGAGATAGTAATATTACAGAGTGGTATTTACATATTCACTTTACTAAATTTTACCTTCACCCCCTTCTGGTTTTGGTTGATACGAGGCTGTGACGATGAATTCTCTCGAGCAAATGATTCAAGCACGGAGATTGAACCGCGTGTTGGCGGGGCGACTCGGAGGTCTTTTGGCCACCGTAGTTGCAGCCATGGTGGTTCGTTCTCAGCCTATCACTTTAACATATCTGAGCCTCTCCCTAACATTCAGTCAGACTCTAATATGCCTGTGTTGGTTGGGACACTGGTTGTTTATATTTTCCAAACTAGAAGGGTAAAAGTGTACTTGCATCGAACTTGAGGGGGTGAAAATGTGTTTGCATCAAGGATTCCCTACGGATATGCTCATGAGTATGGGGGAGCTTATTTTAATGGCGGGGTTTTGCTCACCCGCTACTGGGAGGAGCGCAGTCTCAACATTGTCCTTAGGCTATGTTTTTGAGGATGTTTATATTGGTGGATTAGCCTTTTGCTTTGAATTTTGATATTTGAAACCTAATTTCTTTTTTGTTTGATCTGTTGTCTAAATTGGGGTTGATTGTTTGGTTTCAGGTCATGTTATCTAAATCGAAGAAATAGGTACGAGTACTCTTCTTCTGGTCTGTTCACCTCTTCTTCTAATATCCTCTTTCGTATTTGGCTTCCCATAAATGATGAAATCATTCAGCACAATTGCTGCTGCAGAGTGTTGGAAAAATGGGATTTTTTGGTTGTTCCATGTTTGAGAAGTTTGGTTATCTAGGTTTTTCATGGTTCAACTGATTGATTACGTTTGTATGATTTTTGGTTGGGTTACGAACAGAGACGATCACCGCCTATAACACCCTTGACTTGTATAGGACTAACCCCTGACACGACCGTTACAGACGAGTTTTGGCATAAACAGTAGGACATTGCCAGTGCTCGCTGTTGAGATAGTTTATTTGATTTATGTTTGCTATTTGTATTCAAATTCTTGACTTGATAAGAAGGCAGGTCTCCTTTTCATTCAATGCTGGTGTTAGGCCATTATAGACACTATACAACTCTTTCGGAGCTGAGCATTGAAATGGGTTGTGCATTGTTTTTGGAAAATATGATTGAAATCGTCTTGTACTGCTTTCTAAAGCTTTTCAGCACTTAATGTTTTCTTTTTCAGGCCTTGGATCTAATAAGGGGGGAAAATCTTTTGCTACTGATGGATTCATCCTTGGAAGGACAATATGCTGAAGAAGATGCAACCGCATTGGTTGAACTTGCTTTGAAATGTTTTCAGTATGGAGCCGAACTCGCACATAAGTAACCCCCATAGAAGCACTTGTAATTGTATAATATATGCATCATCAAAGAACATAAGTTCAGTTATCTGGATTTTCACATTTGATGGATATTATGTGACTTTGTTAAAACTATGTGTGTTGCTGGCTTCCAGGGTTTTACTTCTCCCAATTTCAAAAAGGAGCATTTTTCTTTGCTGTTTATGTCTTCTAGAGTCTGAAATTTTTGTGAGCGCAGTCTCAACATTGACCTTAGGCTATGTTTTTTAGGATGTTTATATTGGTGGATTAGCCTTTTGCTTTGAATTGTAATATTTGAAACCTAATTTCGTTTTTGCTTGATCTGTTGTCTAAATTGGGGTTGATTGTTTGGTTTCAGGTCATGTTATCTAAATCGAAGAAATAGGTACAAGTACTCTTATTCTGGTCTGTTCACCTCTTCTTCTAATATCCTCTGTCGTATTTGGCTTCGCATAAATGATGAAATCATTCAGAAGAATTGCTGCTGCAGAGTGTTGGAAAAATGTGATTTTTTGGTTGTTCCATGTTTGAGAAGTTTGGTTATCTAGGTTTTGTCATGGTTCAAGTGATTGATTACGTTTGTATGATTTTTGGTTGGGTTACGAACAGAGACGATCACCGCCTATAACACCCTTGACTTGTATCGGACTAACCCCTGACACGACCGTTACAGACGATTTCTGGCATAAACAGTAGGACATTGCCAGTGCTTGCTGTTGAGATAGTTTATTTGATTTATGTTTGCTATTTGTATTCAAATTCTTGACTTGATAAGAAGGCAGGTCTCCTTTTCATTTAATGCTGGTGTTAGGCCATTATAAACACTATACATCTCTTTCGGAGCTGAGCATTGAAATGGGTTGTGCATTGTTTCTGGAAAATATGTTTGAAATCGTCTTGTACTGCTTTCTAAAGCTTTTCAGCACTTAATGTTTTCTTTTTCAAGCCTTGGATCTAATAAGGGGGGAAAATCTTTTGCTACTGATGGATTCATCCTTGGAAGGACAATATGCTGAAGAAGATGCAACTGCATTGGTTGAACTTGCTTTGAAATGTTTTTAGTATGGAGCCGAACTCGCACATAAGTAACCCCCATAGAAGCACATGTAATTGTATAATATATGCATCATCAAATAACATAAATTCAGTTATCTGGATTTTCACATTTGATGGATATTATGTGACTTTGTTAAAACTATGTGTGTTGCTGGCTTCCAGGGTTTTACTTCTCCCAATTTCAAAAAGGAGCATTTTTCTTTGCTGTTTATGTCTTCTAGAGTCTGAAATTTTTGTGAGCGCAGTCTCAACATTGACCTTAGGCTATGTTTTTTAGGATGTTTATATTGGTGGATTAGCCTTTTGCTTTGAATTGTAATATTTGAAACCTAATTTCTTTTTTGCTTGATCTGTTGTCTAAATTGGGGTTGATTGTTTGGTTTCAGGTCATGTTATCTAAATCGAAGAAATAGGTACGAGTACTCTTCTTCTGGTCTGTTTACCTCTTCTTCTAATATCCTCTGTCGTATTTGGCTTCCCATAAATGATGAAATCATTCAGAAGAATTGCTGCTGCAGAGTGTTGGAAAAATGGGATTTTTTGGTTGTTCCATGTTTGAGAAGTTTGGTTATCTAGGTTTTGTCATGGTTCAAGTGATTGATTACGTTTGTATGATTTTTGGTTGGGTTACGAACAGAGACGATCACCGCCTATAACACCCTTGACGTGTATCGGACTAACCCCTGACACGACCGTTACAGACGATTTTTGGCATAAACAGTAGGACATTGCCAGTGCTTGCTGTTGAGATAGTTTATTTGATTTATGTTTGCTATTTGTATTCAAATTCTTGACTTGATAAGAAGGCAGGTCTCCTTTTCATTCAATGTTGGTGTTAGGCCATTATAGACACTATACATCTCTTTCGGAGCTGAGCATTGAAATGGGTTGTGCATTGTTTCTGGAAAATATGTTTGAAATCGTCTTGTACTGCTTTCTAAAGCTTTTCAGCACTTAATGTTTTCTCTTTCAGGCCTTGGATCTAATAAGGGGGGAAAGTCTTTTGCTACTGATGGATTCATCCTTGGAAGGACAATATGCTGAAGAAGATGCAACTGCATTGGTTGAACTTGCTTTGAAATGTTTTCAGTATGGAGCCGAACTCGCACATAAGTAACCCCCATAGAAGCACTTGTAATTGTATAATATATGCATCATCAAAGAACATAAATTCAGTTATCTGGATTTTCACATTTGATGGATATTATGTGACTTTGTTAAAACTATGTGTGTTGCTGGCTTCCAGGGTTTTACTTCTTCCCAATTTCAAAAAGGAGCATTTTTCTTTGCTGTTTATGTCTTCTGGAGTCTGAAATTTTTGTGTGTGCTATATGCAGGCTTTGTGCTTGTGCTGTCCTGAACTCAATGATTTGATTTTGAACTCTTGTACAAACTTGCATCCTGGTACTTGATCTTGATTCTGTCTTTTTCATTGCATGGTGGTATTAGCTTCATGGTTCTCAGTTCTCAATCTAACTTTGTTGTTGTTACAGACCAACTGGTTCTCCAGTGCCCAAATTTGGCTAGCGTCCATGTCCTCGGTTGCAAAGATTCATTGGTTAGGAAAATCCAATACCAGGTAAATAGTCGGCGCTGTCTAATTTGTTTACTAATTTTATGGGGATAACTCTTAATCTATTCATCTTAATATTATGAGATAATTGAAATTCTAGGTCTTCATTTTGCGTAGTAATCAATTTTGAGAAAGCACGGGGATTTAAATTTATGGTAATTCTAAACAATTTTTGAACTGAAAGAAACTCCATTAAGTTCAATAAAGGTAGTAGACTTATAATTAAAATATAGAATCATGTTTTCTATTATTGTCACCTAATCATATCAGATACCTGCAGGAACTGTGGTAATGCTGAATGCCACACTATTAGTGAAGTATGATTTAGGACTTTGATTTCTCTTTCGATATTTGTTCAAAATTCAACAACTTTGCGGGATTCTTTCTGACTCAAGGATTTTTGGAACTTTTCTACGATCCTTGCTATGTGTTCTGGGTTTAAGCATTCGTGTTTGAAGGTCAAGATTTTTCTGTTACAGTCATGTGCTCTTGTGTGCATATGTGCTCTGTATCATTTCACTCCGTAGTATATTCTAACTTAATGATACTTAAATATACTGGAATTCTGTATGCTAACTATTCTTCCACTATAGTAGTATCAATTACCTCCCCTTTGGCAGTTTGTTTGTAGTTTTCTGTTTTGAACTCGATTTTGGAAAACGGTCTCAGTAAGTTTCTTAGAGATGAAAGCATTAATCTACCACCAGATATACAATGGCCCTATAAACTCAGGGCCGGCCTTACTGCAAGGAAATGAGTAACCTGGCGTCCGGTCCATCATTGTAGTTGGGCCCCGATTTTTACATGTGTATATTTATGTACGAATTTTCTGATTGAAAAGTCTCAAGAATGCACCTTTTCTGCAGGTAATATTGTTATTTCAGCCTTCATGGACAACATATTATCTGAATCAAATTTGTCCAATCCATTGGTAATTGAATACCTAAATTACGTTTACCTGTTGATCCTGGATGAGCTGTTAGGATTTTAGTCCAGGAATCTGTTCTTGGGTTTACCAGTAGGTAGTTGTCGTATCTTTCGCCATTTAGGAATTAAGATGATGTTTTTTTCTGTTGCGTTAGGAATTTGGTCGAGGGGAATGGAAGGGATTTGTTGGATACTTGGAAAGGGAATGTGAAACCGTGGTTGTGTGGATGTTGATGTTTAGGATATAATATAGGTTGAATATTTTCTTTGCGCGGAAGGTTATATGGTAGTATTGATAGTTATCTTAAACTATTATTACTTTAATTAGTCATTTATTTATATAGCTTGAATAATGATTAATTGAGAAAGGGAATATTTGCAGCCCCATTTGTGTAGCTGTGTGTGATAAAAAAATACAAACCCCCTTCAGGATTCTGAGTTTTGTTGCTATTTCATTGGGGTTTATTATGGATGATCCGGTTGTTATCCCTGATTTCTTTTTCTTGCAAGAGTTGTTGCTTATCCCAGATTCTTGACAGCTTTGATTTAAACAAAAAATGATGCAAATTTGACAACTATGCCCGAATTTATGCTGCGAAGTTAAAAAAACCCTAAGAACGTTGTGTATGAAATCAGATAAATGAATGTTAGTTTGGGAATGGAGTGCCATAGAATTGTGTTGTTGTTGCGTGTTGCTAATTGTTTGATTTCCCTCTTGTTATGTCCACTACTACTGTTACGTTCCACCAACAAATTCCAATTGGTAAAATAAAATTAGTTTTGGCCAATGAGTTTATTATTCCTTGGATATGTTCCTTTCTTGTCATAAGACTAAGAATTATACAAAGGTCTAATGAACTCTCTTCAAAATTTCCGTTGTTTGAACATTTAACAATTATATTCCTGTAATTCTACGAATTGTGAATTGAGGGGCGTGCTATCATAAAATAACTTGGGTTTTTCATGAGTACGTCTTTTTAAGGTTGATTATGGAAGTTCCAAAAGTCTATGAAAATAATTATTTGGGAAAATGTACTAATTCCTTCTGAATGCTGCACCAGACAAAATCTGAAGTGGTGTGCTCTGAAATTTGTAGGTTTCGCATATATGGCTATGGCAGATAATAGGCAGAGATCCATGCCCTTGCCGGAGGACCGATTTTCTAACAGAGGTCAACAGCGTGCCTACGCAGAAACAGTTCTGCTGGTTAATCCTGTTGAACCAGAGTTCAAAGAAGAGGTACTTCAGTTCGTCCAATATAGTCGTATTTCTCATTCATGTGTCATTGCCTTGGAGACTAACATCTTTCTTCAGTCTTATTTGACACTTCTGACATTAATGAAATGACAGTTAATCTTATCTATCTATCTACCTAATGTAACAGCAGAAATGGCCCTTACATGTAGGCGCCACTTCAGCGTTTTATGCCACTGTGTCCGTTTCTTCTTCTGCCAGGTCTGCTTCCCGAATTACCTATGTTGCCCTTCATAAGTAGGTGCTGTCTTTTGTAATTTGAGGGGTGAAATAAAAGCAGAAATGGCCCTTACACACTAGCACCACGTCAGCCTTTTGATCCACCGTGTCCAATTGTTCTGTTGCCACATCTACTTCTCAAAATCCCCAAAATGCCCTTCTTTTCAATACTCTGCTATGTCTTTGTCTGCTGGGAAATATACACTTATGCAGGTGGATGACAAGTATCAGTACTCTTGTGAGAGTACTATGCTACTATTATTTGAAGCTATGATGACATCTCTACGTAGTTTTTAAGTTATCGGAGATTGAATGATTCTGAGCCCTACTTCTTGGCGAGGCAATTCCGGGTACATGTGAAATATCTCTGACTCTGGATTTTGCAGCCATCGTAGGGACATCCATTCCATCCTCTGATGCTATATTAGAGCTATGAGATCTGAGCTTTCTAACAAGCAAGGCAATCATCGTCTTCCAGTCCCTTTGTTGCTTTACTATTTTGTCTCAGGATTGGTTTCAAATTATCGGAGCTGAGACACTGAGTGTGCAATTGGTATTTCTGTAATTGTGATGATTCAAAGCCCGGTCTCATTTTAAAACTATGCTATTATTATTTGAAGCTATGATGACATCTCTATGTAGTTTCAAAGCTATTAGAGATTGAATGATTTTGATCCCTACTTCTTGGCGAGGCAATTCCGGGGACATGTGATATATCTCTGACTCTGGATTTTGCAGCCGTCGTCGGGACATCCATTCCATCCTCTGATGCTATATTAGAACTATGAGATCTGAGCTTTCTGACAAGCAACGCAATCATCGTCTACCCCTAGATACAGACGTATTTGTATCTTTTCCCGTGCCCCAAGTTGATTTCCTGTATAGGGCGTGATGAACTTTGGTTTGATTTCCGCAGTTGTGCTTCCCATGGATGAGCAACCGATGCCTTTGTAATATCTGAATATTGTTGGAAGGCATAGCTTTCAAAGTTACCAATTATAATATGTCCTTCAAATCAATTTGGATATTTTGGTCTGAGTAGTAATTGCCTTCACACTAGATTGATCACGGGGTGAAGTGAAAGAGCTTATTTAGAACGTTCCCAACACTGTGGTGGGATTAGGATTTAAAAACAAAATTCTTAGATTTTTCGCGAGATAAAGCGAAAGAGCATATTTTGATTGATGGATTAAGTTGTTTTGACTGATTATATCTCCATAATTAAGGACAGATTGGTAGTTTCCCCGTGACAGTGGCCAAGTGCTTCCTTTGACTTGTAAATTCTTCAAAGGTTAAAGTTTGTTCATGTTATATGTGTAGCTGCTCCGGCAAACCTTTATTTGATGCTCAATATACATGATAGTTGTGCGAGAGAGATCAGTAGTACTAGGAGGATGATATTTGCTTTTCATTATAATGCAAATGTCTTTTGCTATTTACAGGCTAACCCAGAGCATTTTAGGTCATTTGACTGTGGTGCCAGAGGAAGCATGAGAGGGTTGTGGAACCAACTGTTTAGGAATCAATGACTGCCGATGAAGACACTATAACTGGAGATAGGCAATTGTTACGCGATGCATAGAACTTAAAGGTATGATCCAATGATGAAGTTATGCACCCATCAACGAAGACTTCCTTATATTAATTATTTGGAAACGTCATGTATGGACATATACATCTCCAGGACTAGAATTTTGAGGATAATGTCCTTGCTGTAGAAGGTCAGAAGTCATTACTTTTGCCTCGCTGAAACATAAGGTTGAAATTTGAGGTATTTTATTTTTTATGCATTATATGGTTGACTTGTCTTATCATGTCAAGTTCGTGATGATACTTTGTTTTGTGTAGGCATTATTCCTGCTTTGTGTTACTGCATTCTGAATTCTTTCTCTCTAGTTGCCTCATATAGCATAGACTCCTTGAAAAAACGGTGCACTTAGCCGACTTCAATATGCAAAGTTTCATCTATCGTACGAGCGGTATTTGTTTAAATCAGGTGATGAATAACACAAGTCTCTCACATTAATATAGTTTCAGTACCCTTGAAAGCAAAATACAACCATCTAAGTTATGCATCTTTTTTAAATGGCCGGATTTCATGGCATTGGGATAAGGAACAGGGATGAAGTCCTCCATCACAGACTCCGGCTACTAGGTAAAGAGTAAAGAATAATTTGATGAGAGTCACAGTTTTAACATCATTTTATTATCAGTTTTATCTTGTAATACATTTGGTTCCCAGTCTTTCTACCATGGTTTTCATGATTCATAGGGTATCCATTACCTAAAAACCTTAGAATTTGAGATCAACATTGCCTTCTTTAGCTCAGATTATATAGAGTTCCGGGGGTGTTAGATACCAAATGGTTTTTTGTTGATACTGAAAAGGGCAGCCCAAATCAAAATGGTCTCCTTGAATGATACTGGAATGTTTCTGAGACTGCTGGACAGAAGTCAGACAATGCCAAGTCTATGCTATATATTAGTCATTTACTCAATGAAGCTACTTATGATCAAATTGCTTTGATCATTAGGTTCCTCATTCACTCAATAAAGAATTTGGGTTTAAACATATATATATATATATATATATATATATATATATATATATATATATATATATATATATATATATATATATATAAAAGAAGACATCGCCTCTTCCACGTTGGCCGTTTATGCCACGCTTTCCATTTTGTTGCCTTCCAACTCGGTTTTAATACGCTTGCGTCACGTGCAGTTTTTGCAAAAGTCTGTTTTGTCCCTGTTGCTTTTTTCTATTTGTGCGGAGGCAGAGAGTGAGTGGCATAGCTAATTCTCTGGCCGCGTCCGTCCCCCCCCCCCATTTGCCCTTTCTGGAAGTTGAATTTGGGTGGTTCAATAATTTTTGATCTGTTTGAACTAAAGTAACCTCACTCGATCTACAAATCACATACCCAGAATTCATCTTCATACGGCTACTAAAATTGTTCAGATTTGGGTCTCTGGATCTGTGTTGTATTGCATAGTTTCACTTGTTTTGGCTATCTAATTGGTGGTTAGTGATTGTAATTTCAAAGGGTTAATGCCATTTGTGGGTATTCATCAGGGAAGTGATGCTAGAGAAGCAGCTCACTGGTCATTGGGTTAATAGGTCCATATGTGCATGGTTCTGGGATCAAGCCATCTCCCAAGGTGATTTCTTTAAGGTATCTCACATGCAATGCTTTGGGTTTGTGATGTTATTGGGTTTCATTTGCATATGATTTCTGACTTGGTTTTGCTATTCACACAAGAAAATGCTGAAGCTGAGTTGCGAACTTCTCCGATTCTTTGTCACAGGTGCTTATTGCCTAGGGTAAAACTTTTCAGTTATGCATTTTGGAAATGATATATGTTCCCTTTTGCTTTGCTGCTCTTCAATATTTTATCTAGATTCTTTGTTGTAATAGAGACACTTCAATGGGCTGCTGCTATTGCTCAAGTAGAGGGTGCCAGTAAAATCAAAGCAACTCACCTGGAAAGGATTCTTCGTAATTAGTTTTCGAATGACAAATGTAATAATTTTAGCAGATTAATGTTGTAATTAACATATACGAGTTCATCTACGTGTTACATAGCACTTGCATTCCATACGCAATCTGCTTTTGTTTTTATGATTTTGGACTATGTTGTAATATTGGTACAACTCTTCTAGAATGTCAGCAAAGCTAATCCACATTGAGAATTCAATACTGGTTGTAATCAAAGCTGCACCGGGCGCAACGCGCCCGGGGCAAAACCTAGTCTATATAAAAGCAAGGTGAAATAGAAGGCTTCCTCTCCTTACGCCACATCAGTTGTGAGAAGCTATGTATACATGACATGTGTCATCCAAGTTTTACTTACATGTATGAATATTCCACTAAAAGTTTGCCAATTTAGAATTCTGCTCCATGTGTACAGTCCAACCAGGATGAGTTATAAAGTCATGTATTTTGGAAGCCGGTCAGACAAAGACGTTGCACTTACCAAATATATAGTCATTTCTTTTTTGACAATATAAACAATATCCTCACATAATGCTGGATGCATTAACCTCTCAATCTCTGTTACTTTTAGGAAGATAATTAATTCGCCTATAAACTTTTGTTTCACATTATTCCATGCTCGGAGGATGAAGGCAGTATTTCTATTCTTGGTTGCTATGATTAAGCTGACTTCTCAGGATTCACATTTCATCTATTAGGCTAAACATCTATATTTTCTATCCACTAGCCAAGCCGTAGAAAAATAAAATTGGTCATATCCAAATTCGAGAGCTGGTTGTAGTATTCTGTTCTATCTTTGTGAACTACTACTCTACAAAAGGTTGACTTGAGTTTTCATTCTCAAGATTTGGTGTACTAAATCGGTCAAGATGAAATTGAAATCCTCACTTTTGGCGGTCGCAATTACAAGAAAATCCAACGCTTTAGAAGATCCAACATTTTAGAATTTCTTGCTTCAGCGAAAATTGGTAAATCTAACTTGGACTTTTCCAACAATCTTCATCGTCTAGAAAAATGCATTTCGTTCTGCTATATTAAGTTAATTGCCATTGCTCTTTCAGTTTAGTTCCTCTTATTCTCATTTCATCAGTTAGCAATTTAACTGTCAGTTCGTTTGCTCTACATCTTCTACATGATTCTAATCTGAGGGGTTTCGATATCTACATCCTTTCTCGAATTTTTCTTTTCAAAAATAATCTATCATATGGTTTTTTGGTTACCATTGGCAATTAACTAATTCTGCATTTTCTCATTGCCAGGTTCCCTCTTAACTAAGAATGACCGAACTAAGCTTCAAGGGCAAAGGCGATTTAGTGATTAAGCTTCTGCAGGCAGGACAATAGGTAAATTTACGCTGACGTAAGTGTGTGTTTGTTAATCTAAAAAAAATTAAGTGTTTGTTACATTTTTTTGTTTGATACAAAAACATTTGGACCAATAGCAGAATTTTCTGAATTCGGTATAAGGATTTGATTATGAGATAACATCTTTGGTATGAATCAACACCAATGTTTTCTTATACACAGTTTTGGGTTTTGATATCTCTTGGAAAACTGGTGTGTCTCATCCTATCTTTAGTTTAGTTTTCATGCTTTAAAATTTGTTATTACTTAATTTAGGTTTTCATGAAGTATATTTAGCCTATTTTCTTTACGAATTTCTATTTATGGGGTGGATGGAGGGTTTTTCTTTTGCCTATTCTCTTTTCCACTTGATGTTTGACATTGAAGTCTCTTTTTTTTGGTATGTAATTGATTTATATGTCTGGGTATCTTACTTCGGAAAAAATGTTCAGTAGAACCGTTCTAGATAGGTTCTTCATTCAAAATTTGACACGTGGTACTTTTAAGTAGATATTTTCCTTGAAAGCGTCTATTATCCGCCGTCCAGTGTAGGCCGCATGCTTCTCTTTACATTCAAAATTAGTTCCATAGAAATTTCTAATTTTCAAGAACCTTCATTAATTGAGCAAGATAGATTTAAGCTTCTATATACGGGAAACATTCAACAATTAAAAATAACTTAACCAACATAATATGTTACCACGCATAATCATCTTATTATTCAACAATTATCATTTTGTAGTTTCTCTTTTAGACTTATTTCTCTTATGAAAACATTGTTCAACAATTGAATCCCCCATTGTTGTTCCGTCTAGCCTGAAATCTATAAGTGAAGAAGACAATATCAAGGATTCTACAAGTTTAATTATTGAACATCTAAATTTAAAGACCGCGCCATGGCGCGTGATACAGGCTAGTTAACATAATTTCAGATCTCAAGATTGGGTAACATTCAAAGAATTGACATATCCGTCCATTTCATGCATGTTTTCTCCATGGTAGGCCAGTTAAACACGAATTCAACCCAGTTAAGTACGAAGGCCTATGTTATGCGCATCTATCAACCCAGTTAAACATGAAGTCATTGTGGTGTTAACCAACCTTAACTAGTGAAGGTGGTTTAGATGGTATAAATCAGGAATTTCAAATACCGGTCAAAAACCAAGACCAGAGCTTTGATATTGGGAGTTCTAGACAAGAAACCTTCAGAACACTTTGAGTGCAAACGTGAGAAAGTTTGTAGGAATCATATGATAAATAACCTTCATCACTAGCTTCTGAAATTATACGGTCTTTCAATTTTAAACAGCCCTTCTCCGGTAATACAAAGATGCCTTTACCATTTGAGTAATGGTATGGGTAAAGTCACGAATTCAAAGATAGGAAGAACAAGGGTTTCTAAATTTTATAGCTTGAATATAGATGCAGGGAGATCATCCAATGAAACACTAAGCCCCAGGTACCTCAAAAGAACTACTTGTTATGTCATTGGGGGTATAAGTCAAATCATGATTTCGCTATATTCAACACCCTAAGAAGCTTAAATGGTTGATACGAAAATTCAGCAACATTTAATCCGAAAATTCTCATCAGTCATTGTTTGATTATTCAACAAACGATAAACAAAACAAGTATCAGCGAAGCAAACGATGAAGTTCTCACGGAGTCATGATTGGAACCCTAGATTTCAGTTAGAATAACTAGAACCAACAAAAGTCTAAATTAATTGCTAAGAAGATTATTAGAGAGAGGAGTTGCGAAAACTTATTGGTGGAGATAGGAAAATCACAATCTGCCAATGGAGTTTCGAGCAACTCCTGTGTATTTCATAAGTCTACTTTTTTTTTGTAGAACCTACCTTTGTGGTAGGGCGGTATAAACCTCTCTTATATTAATAAAATTGGACTCCCAACCCATAAAACAAGTGGGGGGATATAGACCTTACCCACTAATTTTACAAACCAAATGAATTTAAGCCCAATCACTATTCTACACAATAGAAGCCCACAAGAAAACTAAGACAGCCCGAATGAAAACAACAACCAACAAAAACTAAGAAACCAGAAAAAACGACAGAAAACCAAACAAGGACTAAGAACTGCAAGAGTCAGTGACCTCTTCATTGTCTGCCGCTTCGTTGTTAGGGTTTTCTTCATTATCTGCATCTAGATAACTGCAGAGGTAGCTCGGTGGCTGAACAATGTATACGATTGGATTCTCCTCATGTAGTCCCTTCGATGCCATTACATGCGCCGCTTGGTTGCCTTCTCTTCCTATATAAACCAGATTACCTTTCAACTGATCGATGATGATATAGCGAAGCTCTACCAAAAAGGTATTACATTCGTTAAACCAATTCCGAGATCCATTCATTCTGCTACAAACATTCAAAGAGTCTATCTCAAAGATCTTCTCTTCTGTCAAAGATCCCAAATCACGTATCATCCTGGAACATTCCAATAAGGCTCTAGCTTCACCAAGATTAGAATCAATGGTAAGCGGAACTGGGATTGTCATCGCCATCAAGAACTCTCGTTTGTGGTTTCTGCACACACAACCTACACTTGCATGACTGTTGAGTCCGGAAGATGCAAAATCAACATTAATTTTTATCACACCTTCTGGTGGCGGTGACCAGGTGGCAGGTATTATCTGATGATCCTGTCTTGGCTGAGTTTGATTGCAATTCTTCCAATCAATTAAAATCAAATCAATCCAATTAAGGATTTGTTTTTTATTCTACTCCTGTTTTTCAAAAACTTTCTGTTTACAAAGTCTCCAAATTATCCAGATACAAGCAATGAAGAGAACCTGGCCTTGCTTATCGTTTTGGAGAAGAACGATATTAATCCAGTCCCTGTCACTTGTAAAATTTCCTGATAAGTCCAGAACACACTCATAGTGCTTCCATATGAATTTAAAGTAGGCACAGTCTCTGAATATGTGATGTTGTGATTCTGCTGGAAATACACACAAACTGCACTCAATGTCCAGTTGAATACCACGGTGATGCAAATTAGTTTTGACAGGGAGATAGTTGGCACACAAGCGCCAGAGAAAACATTTGATACGTGGAGGAATAGGTAACTTCCAAATACTACTCCAATCTTGTTGAGTTACTCCATTGCTGGACTCTCCTGTAACTTTAGCACTCTTCATAGAGTTCTTGTATGTAAAAGTCCTCTTCTAACCTGTTTTAATTGAATACTCACCGTTAATAATGTAACCCCAACAAAGACCATCTGCAGTCATTCTTGGACCGATAGGAGTTCTGATAATATCTGCAAAATCGTCATGATTGAAGTGCCTAGAGATGAAATTAAATTACATTCCCTATTATGGGTTATGAGAGAGCTAACAGTGGAATTAATAGGGAGAGTTGGAGAACTATGAACCTTTCTTCCACCATTTTCCATTATCCATTTGTCTTTATACACCAAAATCCCATCTCCAATACCAACTCATTCTAAAACCATCTTTCAGATGACATTTAGCTCTATGAAGACTTCTCCAAATGTAGGAGGGGGAGCAACCAAGATCAGCCTGAAGAATAGTAGTGTCTCTGTAATACTTGGCCCCGAGAACCTTAGAAACAAAAAGGTTAGGATTTTGAAGAACTATCCAAACTTGTTTAGCCAAAAGAGAAATATTAAAAGATTCCATATCCCTCATGCCCAATCCCCTATTCTTCTTACAAAGACATAGCTTATTCCAAGAAGCCCAGTGAACACAATTCTTATCCATTTCATTACTCCATAAAAATTTAGACATTATTCCTTCAATGTATTTAATTATAGTAGTAGGTAACATGAAGCAAGACATGTAGTAGGTAGGTAGTGCTTGTACCACTTCCTTTAGGAGAATCTCCTTACCAGCAGGTGACAACATTTTCTCTTTCCAAGTAGAAACCTTTTTCCAAACTCTTCCCTTGAGGTTGCTAAAAATTCTTCTTCTATCCTTACCAATAGTAGTAGGCAGTCCTAAATACTTTTCACGGCACAAAGCTGCTGGGATTTCAAAAATATCGTGAAGTGAAGTCTTAGCCATATCTGAAACTGATGGTGAAAAACCAAGTGCAGATTTGTGGCAGTTAACTTTTTGTCCTGAGGCATTACAGAAAATATCAATAATAATTTTTAGAGTGGTTGCCTCTTCGGGAGTTGCCTTGCCAAAAAATGTTGAATCATCTGCAAAGAAAAGCTTAGAGATGATAGGGCCATTGCCAACTGATCTGTAACCTTGGAGTCTTCCCCCAGTCACTGCCTTATTTATCAAAGAAGTAAAACACTCAGAACAAAGCAGGAAAAGATAAGGTGAAATTGGATCACCTTGTCTTAATCCTCTTGTAGGTTGAAAAGAATTTGTTCTTCCACCATTGATCAGGATTGAATAAGAAACTGAAGTCACACATCTCATAGAAAAAAGACATGTCTGCCAATGTTTCTTCACTCCTACTTCTCTTGTTGTCTTTAGCAAGAGATGCAGTTTCTTCACTCTCAATACTGTACTCAATCTCTTTGGTACTTTTACCCTCCGTTGTGTAAAGAGACTCACTAATATGAGCAGCTTTGTTTGTGTAAGTTTTTCTTTTTATCTTCTGGCCTTCATGCAAGTTGGTAGTAATGTTTGTCACAACAGAATGAACAATTATCACCTCTTTTACTTTGAGAGTAGGATCAATCTTGGAACCTGTAAAAGAAGACTTATGTGCTGCAGTGTTACCAGGGATCCCAGAATTATAGGGTACAGAGTTTCTTTTGGCATTGAAATTGTCAGCATTATTCAAATTAGGCTTCTGAAATGGGTTATTGACAAGATTTGCAGGATTCTGGGCACTCCTCAGCCAAGCTCCATACATGCAAGAAGTGGTTAAACCCAGTTTTTGATTCTTCTAAAAGTTGGCACATACTTTGACATCATATCCAATCAATCCACAAAAATCACAATGAAAAGGTAATTTTAAATACCTAATATCAACCTAAACCAAGTTTCGAGTTACTGGGTTTTTTATTTTTATGCATCTAGGGAGAGGCTTTGTGATCAACTTATCAACTTTAGCCTGATATATCTCCCATCCCAATGATGCGCTATTTAGCGTGCTATTCGCAAGTATACGAATCAAGTAATATAGAGAGTATTTTCGACTCGGATTATCGATCCCACAGGGACTTTGCAGGTTTTTCTAGTAATCAGTTTTAACGAACAGAGTGTAAAAAGGAGGAATATTTTGAGAGTTTGTAACTACGAACTAAGTACTGTACGTAAATAACTGAAACGTAAATATTTTTGTGGAAGTTTTCTGAATAATCTTAAGTTTGTGAAACTAGGGTTTGAGATACTAGGTCCCGGGATCCCCTAGGGTTCTTCAGATTTTCGTTCTTTGTTTGCCATGAAAACACACAGCAGTCTCGTTATCCGTGCCACGTACCAATTGTGCAGTATCTTTTCTTTTCCTGCACGTTATCACAATACTGCAGACTGTCGGATTCCTGTTAAGCTGCCTAAGTCTGCAGTCTCGTTCTAAGGCTGCTAGGGTTTCTAACCTGTCCTGATGGCCCGGGTCAGATTCTCTAACAGTTGGTCTCAACGATTTCAGGCTAGTCCTATCTTCGCTTCGCTAGTCGGCCCATCGGGGTAAGGTGCTAAATTCTGTCTTTTCTTCCTAACCCTAACCGGACGTTTTCACCTACCGGCTCGGGTCTGTAACAATTCTGGTTAGCTACTCCGATCATGCATGAACAGTAAAATTCAAAGACAGAATAACAGATAAAGCTGCTGAATTAAGATAGTACGATCATGAATTCATAGTCAAAACGTAGAACTAACTCTGAAAACGAAACCCTAGGTTCACCGAGAACCTAGGTAAAAGTTTAGCTACTGAAATTCATAACGTAAATAACACAGTTTTTGAATGAGAGAGAAGAAGAGCAAACGGGTGTCTTGAATCTGGATTCACGTTTCCGTGCTCTCCCGGGATGCTCTGACTTCTCCTTCGATTGTGATGTCTTGTGTTGATGATCAAAACGAGTCTGGACGAGTCTTTAAATAGTGCTGTTTTTTCATGAAACGCTTGCGCCAAAAATTATGAAAACTGCCATCGGTCCACCGACTCTGGAAAAAAGTCAAACTGGCTGCGTATATACGCAGGGTTGCGTATATACGCAACCAGGGGCCAAAATCCTCCAACCATCACCTCCCTGCCTGCGTATATACGCAAGGCTGCGTATATACACAAGCCTGCATATATACGCAACCAGGGGGTGTGATGGTGGCCCTTGGTTGGTCCTTTGGTGGGCCTGGTTGGGTCTCCTGGGTCCCACACTTCTGCCTGAAATCTCCGGTTTGCCTTCCTTGGTGTCTTCCTGCTTTCCCGTGTTCCCGTCTTGCGTTTTGACCCGAAACTTGTCAAAATTACCAAAATACCACTGGGTCAAAACCGCTCCAAATTCTGTCCAATCCTGACTCCGGCCATAGGAAAACTGCTGACTGAATTTGGGAAACAAAATCTGAACTTGACTCCGGAAACCCGGGCCTGGTGCCAAAATGACCAAAATACCCCTAGGCCAAAACTGTCCCGGAAATCGTCACGAACATGAAATAGTTGCTCCTGACTCTGGACACCGGGAACCAAGACCCCTTACTCGGGCGTGGCCTGTCTGGGACCCACACTTGACGGGAGTTGGTTTTTTGGCCGGACTCCGTTTCAGCATTATAACCTGTTTTTGGAAAGCCCTTGACGTCTCCGTTCTTTTGCCCCTGGTTTCACTTCAAAATTCCAAGTCAAGCTCAAGATATTGTCAATCGAGCGCATCCCGGTGATTCTCGGTTTTGCGTTTTCAGCTTCCTCGGTCGGTTTTCACTGCTCGTTTTTCCTCCAGTCTTTCCGTTTTCCATTCCGCTCCAATTTTTACCAGTCTCGGTCAAATCCTGTCCCGAGCATTTTCTGCACGTTTCCCGAGGCGATCTCTGTTCTGTCTCGGCACGCATCCCAATGCACTTTTCGAACCTGTTCCTGTAAAAACATGAAAAAAAAACCCGCGATCATATCCAATAAAAGTACGAAACATGCAGAAATTCACGAAGAGCAAATAAACGTCTCGTTCCTAAAACCGAGGCTTTCCGAGGGTGAATTCTGGCTAAAACGCGGTTTTCCAGCACATATACACATCTTTTCAGGCTATAAAATAACCCCTATTTGGGCGTTATCACCCAACTAGCCCTTTCTGGAATTTCAACACTATGTTTGATACCCAGGGCATTAGCAATTCCATCCCCTACTTTCACATTAAGACATTCAGAAGGCATATTTTTGAAATGCAGAACAAACATGGCATTGTTATAATCCACTGTCAGCATATTTTCTCCCTCAACCCAGGTTTTCATCACTATCAAACTCCCATTGAACAGTCAGGGTTTATTACTCAAAACTTTGTCCATGTCTTCTTCATTATTAAACAAGAACTGAAAAATATTTTTTCCAATTGTGTGGATTTGAAAACCTTCTGGATCTTCCCATAAATTTCATAAAGCTGCATACAAACCTGCGGAGTTAGTAGGCCTATTATGGTAGATCTTACCGAAGATGCTATTTTTGCAGTCTTTGATGCCTTCATCCAGAGAGTCCTCAGGGACATAAACAACCTGATCCTCTTCTTCAGTTAAAGTCATCTGGTTCATGGTGTAGGTGAGATCAGGTTCTGTGTGAACCTCTTCAGACCCTTGAGTTGATCCTTCCTCCATGTTAGAAGAAACAGCAAAGAGAAGGTTGCAAAGAAAACAGTGAATGGAAAAAGATCTCAGCAATGGAGTGAAATTTCTCTAATCAAGTAGAGAAGATTGCAGTAGTATCAGGCAGACAAACGCCAGAAACTGCCTTACATGGTGGTAAAAAACACTTCTTAACTGCCAGATAGGGTGGAGAACTGCTTGAAAAAGTTTGAAATTGGTAGTTAACTGTCAGAAACTATTTCTACGGTGAGGAGAGTGGTCAGAGTAAAATTATCAGTGGTTTTTCATAAGTCTACTTTGATTCGTTTATCCGAATTTTTTCTCTCTTTTTTTGTTTAAGTTGGACATATAAAGTTTTATTTTAAAATTGAAATAGTATAAAATTAGTAACCCCAATTTTAGGGATTCTTTTCAAATCTAAATGGCAATTACTCCAATAAGACTCATTTCTTGAGAGGCAACTTCTAAAATTTTGATTTTCTTTAATTAAATCTAAATTGTTAAAAAAAGTGAAAAATTAGCGAGACGTGTTCTATTCTATAATACAATGTAGTTTGCATTTTCACACCTACCAACTATCATAAGGGGGAATTTGATATATGTCATTCTGTGAAATGCTCTTTGAGTTATGCACTTTGGTTGAATTGGTATTTTAAAAAACAGTCATCTCCAAAAGCAAGTGATATCGGTACGATTACCCTCATCTCCAAAAGCAAGCAAGTGATGACATTTAAAGTTGTGAGAAAATTGGTTCCCTGCAACTTTGTCAGTGAAAATCAAACAAACCCTACACGGGCATCTTTCTCTAACCAAACATTGAATTTTTCCATCTACCTCAACCTACCGAGTACAGTAGAATTTACTCCAACTGTAAACTTTATGAATGTATACCTTAAACTCCTCAAGAATATGTCTCATTTTTCACTCTCATTGGCTCCACCCCTCCCACAGAAGTCTCCCATTTGTATGTACAAGTCTCTCTCTGTTTCCCCATTTTTGTTCTTCAGCTAAGGTAAAAACTAAAACTCAGTTTTGTACTTTTTTCTTGTAATATGTTGATCACAATACTCTGAAATGTATGGTATTCTCATTTTATTGATTTCATTCTTCTTATATTTTCATCACATTACTCTAAAATATATGTTGTGTTCGCTTCTATGTTCTTGATTCTGGGTTTAATGTGTGTTGTTGTATGTGGAGAGACTGGGACGAGTAGGTTCATCGTCTCTGTCTTCTCATCAGACTGAGATGAGAAATATGATAGTCTCTGTCTTTTTGAGAAGACAGATACGAGTATCTTACTCGTACTAATCTATCACATGCACAACTGCGAAGAGCAAGATCTTCCAGACTGGGACGAGTGATCTCTCGTCTGGCATTTAAAACACATACGAGTTCAGTTTTCCATACTGGGACAAGTGATCTCTCGTCCCAGTCTGGCAGGTCTTACTCTTCCCAGTTGTGCATGTGATAGACTAGTACGAGTAAGATACCCGCCTCTGTATTCTCACAAAGACAGAGACGAGCATATTTCTCGTCTCAGTCTTATGAGAAGACAGAGAACATGAATCTACTCGTCCTAGTCTCTCCATATACAACAACACACAGCAGAGACGAGCATACCATAAACCCTAAACCCTGAAATCTGTTATCTCTTATCATGAAAAAATGGTATTCAATACTTTTAAAAATGGTAATTGTAAGTCCTAAACCATATAATCATGTAATCTAAACAATAAAGTCAAAATCCTATAATCATCATCTCTTAATCATGTAAAGCCTAAACCTTATACTCTAAACCATATACCATCTAACCAAAACCCAACATTGAACCAACTAAGTATCATTACTATGGACACTAAAAGTGATATTGAATCATGTTAACCCATCAGATCAATAAAACAACAAGACACTAAGAGTCATAACCCAAAACCCTAAGTCATGTAAACCCATAAACTCTAGATCATCAAACATAAATCCCAAAATTGTGGACACTAAACACTAGAACCAACTAAGTATCATTACTACAACTACATGAAGTGTTATTCAATGATATTAATCCCCCTCAGTAAACCTGAATCCCTAAATAGTAAATCATGTTAACTAAACCCTAAAATTGTACACTAAGTATCATTACGAAATCTAAGACTGGGAAGAGTGTGTACTCTTCTTAGTTAGTATCATTACTAAATCTAATCACTCGTCCCGACGTTGGGGGTCATGCTCGTCCCTGTCTTCTCTGACAAAAGTGAAGGAAAAGAACATTCCATAATGACTCACCAAGACTGGGACGAGTGAGTGATCTAAAAGCCCATCTCTGTTAGAAAAACCAGACGAGAGAGTCACTCGTTCCAGTTTTGGTTGTCCTTCTCGTTCATGTATTCTCTGACAAAAGTAAAAGAACATTCTGTTATGCTCATCAGATGTAGGGTATGGTGAGGGAAACACCTTATTACTTTCTCAGGCCAAACCCTAAAATCATCAGAACCCTAAAGTCATCCAAACCCTAACCAATGTGCTTTATTGATCATATTCATATACAAGCAAAATATTTACACAAATAATCATACCTCACGTAGGAACCAAGATAAATATTTAATGAAGATGATATTTGCTACTGGTAAAAATAATTTATTTATGACAATATTTTCGTCACTTTAAACATCGTAATTATGTGAGGATTGCGAACCACTGTTTGGCAGTGCAGGCATGAAATCTCGCATGCACCAAACTAGAAATAGGTTATCACATGAGATTTGGTCCGTCTTCACGCTCAAAACCTCTATCAACTTCGAGACCTGAGTGTAAATGACTTTGGTGTGGAGAATCCAACCAATTCTTATGCGTAAGGACGAAAATTGAAATTCAATTTCAAGTCGCAGATGTGATCGAAATATTTTCTGGCACTTTTGGTCCCATACCACCTCCAAGAGTACGGGCAGGATGACGCATTTGTCTTTGACCATGTCCTTATCGTAATTTCCGAAGGTATAGGAGCATATCTTGACCACTAATCATAGACCCACATGGTCAAGAACCCTTGGTTCAATAAGGAGAGAAGATCACACATTCCCTGCGACTGTGTGACGCCTTCAAAAGTTGGTTAAGCCTCCCATACAAGGTACCCAAGAACAGAGGGGCTAGGGCGAGCCTTTTTCCCATAGACAGTTGCACGGATAATGACAGCACATGCATAAAAACACCATCGTGTGGAGAACCATCTATAATGAACTTAGAAACCCACACGCAGAAAAACCCATAAAGGGTATCATTATATCCTGCACCAACTGCATAAGAAGGGAGCCCATCTATCTCTAACCATGAGTTGGCTTCCTTGGGTGCATAGTCTATGAAGAAATACAATACTCACCTATTCCAGGTGCTTTTTGGAGAAAATGTTCTAACCTTCGCCTAGAACATTTTCCTGCCATCTGGTCACGACCTTGGGCAAGTCTACCATCGAAGCAGACATGCGTGTGAACAGATTCAATTCTTTTGTTGACTCAAAGGCTCTAAGAGGATCAAAGAGGCCATGCGTAGGGAGATCCATCAAGACATAGCAATCTTCCAAGGTTGTGTAGCTTTTTATTCGGCGAAGTGGACGGTGCGCGTTATGGGCACCACCGTGAGGACAATGTGTCGATCTTTTCTGCATCAGGAGCTGTCCAATACCATGGGGTGGTCGTAAATGCATGAGAGATACCAACATTCTTAAGAACAACCTCATCGTGCTTCAGGACATACATTATCCCCTCTTCAACTAAATCCACAGTAGTGTGGTAAGAGCAGTGGTCAACATGGTAGTAAGGGTATCATGAAGCCTCCACACCCAATCTATGAATATTCTTACTCTCTATGATATTGGTGCGCAATTTAGCGTGCTATTCGCAAGTATACGAATCAAGTAATATAGAGAGTATTTTCTACTCGGATTATCGATTCCACAGGGACTTTGCAAGTTTTTTCTAGTAATCAGTTTTAACGAACAGAGTGTAAAAAGGATGAATATTTTGAGAGTTTGCTTAAGTACTGAAAGTAAATAACTAAAAACGTAAATCTTTTTGCGAGAATTTTCTGAATAATCTTAAGGTTGTAAAAATAGGGTTTGAGATACTAGGTCCCGGGATCCCCTAGGGTTCTTCAGATTTTCGTTCTTTGTTTGACATGAAAACACACAGCAGTCTCGTTATCCATGCCACGTACCAATTGTGCAGTATCTTTTCTTTTCCTGCACGTTATCACAATCCTGCAGACTTTCGGATTCCTGTTAAGCTGCCTAAATCTGCAGTCTCGTTCTAAGGCTGCTAGGGTTTCTAACCTGTCCTGATGGCTCTGGTCAGATTCTCTAACTGTTGGTCTCAACGATTTCAGGCTAGTCCTAACTCCCCTTCGCTAGTCGGCCCATCGGGGTAAGGTGCTAAATTCTGTCTTCTCGTCCTAACCCTAACCAGACGTTTTCACCTACCAGCTTGGGTCTGTAGCAATTCTGGTTCGCGACTCCGATCATGCATAAACAATAATAATCAAAGACAGAATAACTAATAAAGCTGCTGATATTAAGATAGTACGATCATGAATTCATACTCAAACTGCAGAACAATGTCTGAAAACGAAACCCTAGGTTGTAAAAGTTTAGCTACTGAAATTCATAACATAAATAACACAATTTTTGAATGAGAGAGAAGAAGATCAAACTAGGTCTTCGAATCTGGAATCACGCTTCCGTGCTCTCCGGGGATGCTTCGACTTCTCCTTCCGTTGTGCTGTCTTGTATTCTCTGTATTGTGTTGTACCTCTCAAAACGAGTCGGGACGAGTCTTGAAATAGTGTTGTTTTTTCCCGAAACGCTTGCGCCAGAATTTACGAAAACTGCCATCGGTCCACCGACTCGGGAAAAAAGTCTAACTGGCTGCGTATATACGCAGGGTTGCGTATATACGCAACCAGGGCCCAAAAAAATCATCATCCCACACCCCCTGCCTGCGTATATACGCAGCCCTGCGTATATACGCAGACAGGGCTGTGTCCTGGCCCGGCTTGGTCCTCTAGTGGGCCCGGTTGGGTCTTCTGGGTCCCACACTTCTGCCTAAAATCTCCGCTTTTTCCTTCCTCGGTGTCTTCCTGCTTTCCCGTGTTCCCGTCTTGCGTTTTGACCCAAAACTTGTCAAAATTATCAAAATACCCCTGGGTCAAAACCGCTCCAAATTCTGCCCAATCCTGACTCTGGCCATAGGAAAACTGCTAACTGAATTTGGGAGACAAAATCTGAACTAGACTCCGGAAACCCGGGCCCGGTGCCAAAATGACCAAAATACCCCTAGGCTAAAACTGTCCCGGAAATCGTCACGAACATGAAATAGTTTCTCCTGACTCTGGACACCGGGAACCGAGACTCCTTACTCGGGCGTGGCCTGACTGGGACCCACACTTGACGGAAGTCGGTTTTTCGGCCGGATTCCGTTTCAGCATTATAACCTGTATTCGGAAAGCTCTTGACGTCTCCGTTCTTTTGCCCCTGGTTTCACTTCAAAATTCCAAGTCGAGCTCAAGATATTGTCAACCGAGCGCATCCCGGTGATTCTCGGTTTTGGCTTTTTCAGCTTTCTCGGTCGGTTTTCACTGCTCATTTTTCCTCCAGTCTTTCCGTTTTCCATTCCGCTCTGCCTTGTACCAGTCTCGGTCAAATCCTTCTCCGAGCATTTTCTGCACGTTTACCGAGGCGAACCTGGTTCTGTCTCGGCACGCATCCCAATGCACTTTCCGAACCTGTTTCTGTAAAAACATAAAAAAAACCCGCGATCATATCCAATAAAAGTACGAAACATGCAGAAATTCACGAAGAGCAAATAAACGTCTCGTTCCTAAAACCGAGGCTTTCCGAGGGTGAATTCTGGCTAAAACGCGGTTTTCGAGCACACATACACATCTTTTCAGGCTATAAAATAACCCCTATTTGGGCGTTATCAAATACCCCCACACTAAACTTTGCTCGTCCCGAGCAAACTCCAGCAATATACTACCAATGCATACTATCCCGAATCAATCCAGAGCGGTGTAACTACACTTATTTAAAAACATTATTATTATTATAAAAACAGTTTATATATTTTTTTTTGTGAGACTGGGCAATCTCTTCAACTCAAACTGAACATCATCAAGTTCTCATATTCCCCTCGATTTCAGAAACTGCGGTGATCGAAAGAACTCGCGGCCAGCCTAGGTTAGGAACAAGAACGAACACCACTTACTTCCGCTTTTGCACGCAAACCGAACGTATCCCTAACGCACACCTTCCGTGCTTTTACTCCGGGTGTAATGTAAATCTGCCGGCTTTGGGAAGGTAGGATAAGTCATTTAGAAGCGATGTCCTAAACGTCACAGCACACTCACACATACCCCAATCTCAGACTCCCTCACCAAGATGACGAAAACTGACCCAAATCACCTAAGATTCTAGACACTCAATTTCCCCAGTCCCGGTGTAACTGCCGTTCTCGCGGCCACAACTGTGAACGAATATGAAACTGCGATAAAAATTGTCGGTCTGAGGTTTTGAAATAAAATCAAACAAGCACCCTGAATTTTCTGTCTTTGATACTTTTTTTGTATTTTTTTTCTATTTTTTTTTTTGGCATGCAACACAATAAATACAAGAATATAAACCAGGCAAACTCTATATAAACAAAAAACGTGGGCTGGCAAAAAAATACAGAAATCAGATCTGAAACGACCACCCCCACACTAATTCCGAACCATGTAGTCAATCTGTAAAATATTCGCGCTTTTCCAACCGATCCTCCTCACTACAAGGATGTCTATATCGCACAGCGCGTCCTCCAAATAACCCTTTCAACCCAAGTTCCCCATGTCGTGCGGAAAATTTACGCACTACGGCTCTCCTCCTGTGCTCACGGTGTAAAGTCGTGAGTCACCGCCACACCGAAGTGTGCTGCCGTCACTATCTCACCCTTACACACCCTCAAATATAAAACTAAAGCTCATCTACTATCAAATATGAAAATTCTGATCTACCCCAGAAAATCCCCCTCAACTCAACTCCCTCGTGCCATGACGCGTAGGAAAGGTAAAAATACTAACAATGATGCGAGTATCAAAAAACGGCTTCCTAGGTCAAACCGTTACCAAGAAAAGGGTTAATGGATCAACGGGGCTCACTAGTGGACCTAAGGCGCGAGGCAGAACGTGAGGTCCCCTATGGCCTATCACTCCACCAAATGATGTGGTGACCGTGATGGCGGGTTGACTACTACCTGGTGACGGTGGTCTGGCAGCTAGTCGGATACATAGCTCGGGAGACAGCTACTTGCGTTTTCTGAAGTGCATTGGCTCTATTAACTCCCCTAGACAGATTCTCGCAGCTCTTCCTCACCTAAGTTCGTCCACTTCGGGAAATTTTCTATCATTAAGCTCTCTCCTGTTTTAAGCTAAATCCTTCACCCAGTCTCAAAATATTAATTTTTTAATTTTTAAATTTTTTTTTTAATTTTTATAAAAAGTAATGCAGTTACAACGCCACCACCCCCACACTGGATGGTGCCATGCCCTCATGGTACTAATCATCAGACATATAATCTGGATTGGATGAGCTGGCTTGCCCCATCGAATGGGAACAACTGGCAGCATACGCAGAAAAATAAAGCGAGAGACAGAAATTGAACCTGTGCACCCGGAGGAATTTTTCGCAGATTCCGGTGGAGCAGGACCGTTGACCGTTCGCCAGAAAATTTTTCGACGTAATTTGTCAACCTTCCGGGATCTATGTGCGCTTTTCAAATGTGCAATCCCCGAGCACCATTGTGTCTGACAATGTGCTCCCATATGGTCGAGTATAGTTTCGTACACCGGGGTCGATTGCTCCGTTCTGCAGAAAAACTGTTCCTGAAAAATCCCCAACTCGTACGAGTCCCTGTGATGGTCGAGTGTGCCAGAACACACCAGGGTCGATTCTTCAAGATTTTCTGAATTCGCTTCAAACTCCACGGATCTGTGTATGGAGGTAGAGTGAGAAAAATGTGGCAAAAACGTGCTGTTGTCCGAAAAAAAAATATATTTTTTTTTCTTCTTCTGCCTGCGTATATACGCAGTGGTGCGTATATACGCAACCAGGGAGCAATTTTTTTTTTTTTTTTTTTTTAATTCCACATTTTCGCTCCTGACTGCGTATATACGCAACCCTGCGTATATACGCAGACAGCAGGTAAAAATATACGCAACCAGCATGTAATTTTCGCTGCTGACTGCGTATATACGCAGGGTTGCGTATATACGCAACAAGCATGTAATTTTTTATTTTTTTCAAAATTCTGAAATTTTACCGCTGGCTGCGTATATACGCAGCACCTGCGTATATACGCAGTCAGCAGCGAAATTTCAATTTTTCAATTTTTTTTTTCAAACATTATATTTTTTTCTCTCTCTACCCCCTGTGTGCGTATTATACGTACAGGATGGGCGTAAAATACACACACAAAGTATTTCTACTCCTTTTTGTTATCATTTTCTGCTCTGCTGTATATGCACATGCTCAATTCAAAGTCAATACCCACTCATCTTACCTCTCTCAAAATTCAAAACTTAGAATAAAACATTGAAATAATTTAAACTAACTTACTACGTTGGGTTGCCTGCCAACCAGCGCTTGTAATTTACGGCCGACGGCCCGACCTAGTTACCTCATGTCTGCTCAAGGGACGTCAAAACCGCCAGGGTCCACCTTGACGTCTGCTTTCGGGCCCAAATATGGCTTGACCCGGTTTCCGCTCACCCTGCAAGTTGTACTGTCAGGCGGATTATCCAATTCGACCGCATCCCATGAAAGTACTTCTTTGATGATAAACAGTCCTGACCACCGGGATCTCATTTTCCTGGAAAAAGCTGCTTCCGAGACTCGCCGAGAAGTGCTTTCTTCCCTTCTTGAAACTGCTTTGGCTTTGCTGAACGTTGATGGCTCGGGAGCGGCTTAAGCTCTAGGGTTGGTTGCTCTTTATGTGACGGCACCCGGGCCAATTTCTGTCCATCTTTTTCGTCCAGCTGTAAACTGGTCCGGTTTTCAGCTTGCATGGCCTGCTCCTCCTGGAATCTCTCCTCGTTCTCTCTGTCCACTATGTCAATTTGTTCCCAAAGCTCATCCATCTCCTCGTTTTCCCAGCTTTCTTCGACTACCTCCACTGCGAAGATGTCTTCATGCTCGTAGTAATTCGGTAGTTGCAGATTTTTGAAAACGTTGAACTTCACCTTGTCTTCATTAATCTGCATGGTCAGTTCTCCGCTCTTGCAGTTTATCATGGCTTCTCCAGTGGCCAGAAACGGTCTGCCCATAATGAGTGGTACGTCTCCTGCCTCCATGTCCAGAATTACAAAATCTGCCGGAAAAATCAATTCTCCGACTTTCACCAGAATATCTTCAATAACTCCGTAAGCCTGCTTCACGGATCTGTCCGCCATCTGCAGCTTGATTCTGGTGGGCCTAAGTTCACCGATTTTCAATGTTTTGAAAATTGATAAAGGCATCAGATTGATACTGGCCCCTAGGTCACACAGAGCCTTTCCTGTGTAAGCATTACCTAGGGTTAGCGGGATGACAAAACTGCCAGGGTCCTTCCTCTTCCTCGGTAGCCCATTCTTCAGACAATTGCTCACTTCTGCCGTCATATTTATCGTCTCGAAATCGCTCATAAGTTTCTGTCCATACAAAATATCTTTGAGGAACTTGGCATAAGTGGGCATCTTTGCCAACGCCTCCGCAAAGGGTATGTTGATCTTCAGCTGTTTGAAAATCTCGAGAAATCTGGCGTAGTCCTTGCTATCATCCCTCTTTCGTGTCTTCCAAGGATACGGCACTTCCTTGGAGACAGGTACCGTTTCTGCTTCCTTCTCTTCGTTCTGCACTGCATCCTTCTCAACCGAGTCCTTCGGCTGGGGGCGGTCGGCTGAGCTGTTATCCTGGCCAAATATTTCGCGCTCGATTTCCTTCGACTTTTCTGCACGTGCATGGCTAGGATACAGCGGATCCTGTAGTGCTAATCCACTCCGAGTGGTGATGGCATTGACCTGAGCACGTGGATTATTTACTGTGGTTGAGGGTAAGTTCCCCGGTGCTCTCTCAGTTTAGCTGTTTTGCTAACTGCCCTACTTGAACCTCCAAAGCGCGCACTGACGTTTTGGTCGTCTGCACGTCGGCTGTCAGGGCGTCCATGTGTGCAAACCGGGACTCCATGGTCTGAAACATGGACTCGATTTTCTTCATCGGGGCGTCGTACTGCTGTGCAAATGGGCCTGTCTGAATCTGCTGTGTCGGTGCCGCCTGCTGGGCCGGTGGCTTGTGCTGGAATCCCGGTGCATAAATTGCAGAATTCGGGTTTCCGTACCAGAACCCGGGATGATCTCTCGTGCCCGGTCTGTACCGGCTCGGATCCCACTGCTGCTGTACGTAACTGGCATCTTCGTTTCCGAGCCCCTCGATGGCTGTGTCCAAATCTGGTCCGTCTACTGCCACAACAGTCTTCTTTTCCGAGTAGACTTTCTTGACCAAATCTTGTACTATCTTGGCCAGATTGTCTATCCGGTCGTCTTCCACTGGCTCGGCTCGGGCTGTGATCCTGTGATCATCAAACAGTCGAGTGTCCTGCTTGGCTAACTGCTTCATCAGCTCATAGGCACCGTCCTTGTCCACATGGTACAAGAAGTTTCCTCCGGCTTCTCTGTCAATCCTGTCAGCACTCTCCCTGTCTAGGGCATGGTAGAATACCTCCAGGATCTTCGGGTCTCCAAAACCGTGGTTCGGACATCTCTTCACCAATCTCATCAACATGTCCCATGCGTCTACCACCGTCTCCCCTGTCTTCTCCTTGAATGACAGAATCTCGCTTTGTAACTGGATGATCCGGGAGGCGGGGTAAAATTTGGCCAGAAAATCGGTGACGCATCCTTCCCATGTAGTGATCGATCTGGGTGGTCGGGATTCGAGCCAGTCGTTGGCCACTCCGTACAGACAATATGGGAAAAGGATTAGCATAACCGCCTCTGCGTCTACCCCCTTGTATCGGACCTTTTTGCAGTAATCCTCGAATTTCCCGATAAAGTCGTTCGTGTCTTCGTCGGCCTTGCCATAAACGGACATAGAGTCTGTACCGTCTGGATGGTGGATGGTTTTATGTCAAAGTGTTCTGCGGTGATCTCGGGCACCACAATAGCTCGTTCATGCCCCCCGATCGGGACCTCAAAATTTTCCACCAACGCCTTCCCAAACCGGTTGTATGTCCTCTGGTTGCTCCGGGCAGCTAATCCTGCTGCGATCAGATCCTCGATGTACCGAGCCATCTCGGCTGGAGTACGTGTCTCGGGCAGTTCTGGCGTTCTCTCGGTATTGTCGCCCATCCTGGAAAAATAGAGATCTCAAGAGCAGTGAGATAACAAAAAATAAAAATAAAAACTACAATAAAATAAAAAATCTGAAAATTAATTCGGATTACTAAATAAATACTAAAAAGTCCCCGACAACGGCGCCAAAAACTTGATGCGCAATTTAGCGTGCTATTCCCAAGTATACGAATCAAATAATATAGAGAGTATTTTCGACTCGGATTATCGATTCCACAGGGACTTTGCAGGTTTTTTCTAGTAATCAGTTTTAAAGAACAGAGTGTAAAAAGGAGGAATATTTTGAGAGTTTGCTTAAGTACTGAAAGTAAATAACTAAAAACGTAAATCTTTTTGCGAGAATTTTCTGAATAATCTTAAGGTTGTAAAACTAGGGTTTGAGATACTAGGTCCCGGGATCCCCTAGGGTTCTTCAGATTTTCGTTCTTTGTTTGACATGAAAACACACAGCAGTCTCGTTATCCGTGCCACGTACCAATTGTGCAGTATCTTTTCTTTTCCTGACGTTATCACAATCCTGCAGACTTTCGGATTCCTGTTAATTTGCCTAAATCTGCAGTCTCGTTCTAAGGCTGCTAGGGTTTCTAACCTGTCCTGATGGCCCGGGTAAGATTCTCTAACAGTTGGTCTCAACGATTTCAGGCTAGTCCTAACTCCCCTTCGCTAGTCGGCCCATGGGGGTAAGGTGCTAAATTCTGTCTTCTCGTCCTAACCCTAACCAGACGTTTTCACCTACCGGCTCGGGTCTGTAGCAATTCTGGTTCGCGACTCCGATCATGCATAAACAATAATAATCAAAGACAGAATAACTGATAAAGCTGCTGATATTAAGATAGTACGATCATGAATTCATACTCAAACTGCAGAACAATGTGTGAAAACGAAACCTTAGGTTCACCGAGAACCTAGGTAAAAGTTTAGCTACTGAAATTCATATTTGAATGAGAGAGAAGAAGATCAAACTAGGTCTTCGAATCTGGAATCACGCTTCCGTGCTCTCCGGCGATGCTCCGACTTCTCCTTCCGTTGTGCTGTCTTGTGTTCTCTGTATTGTGTTGTACCTCTCAAAACGAGTTTGGACGAGTCTTTAAATAGTGCTGTTTTTTCCCGAAACGCTTGCGCCAGAATTTACGAAAACTGCCATCGGTCCACCGACTCGAGAAAAAAGTCAAACTGGCTGCGTATATACGCAGGGTTGCGTATATACGCAACCAAGGCCCAAAAAAATCATCATCCCACACCCTCCTGCCTGCGTATATACGCAGACAGGGCTGTGTCCTGGCCCGGCTTGGTCCTCTGGTGGGCCCGGCTTGGTCCTCTGGTGGGCCCGGTTGGGTCTTCTGGGTCTTACACTTCTGCCTGAAATCTCCGGTTTTCCTTTCTCGGTGTCTTCTTGCTTTCCCGTGTTCCCGTCTTGCGTTTTGACCCAAAACTTGTCAAAATTACCAAAATACCCTGGGTCAAAACCGCTCCAAATTCTGTCCAATCCTGACTCTGGCCATAGGAAAACTACTGACTGAATTTGGGAGACAAAATCTGAACTTGACTCCGAAAACCCGGGCCCGGTGCCAAAATGACCAAAATACCCCTAGGCCAAAACTGTCCCAGAAATCGTCACGAACATGAAATAGTTGCTCCTGACTCTGGACACCGGGAACCGAGACTCCTTACTCGGGCGTGGCCTGACTGGGACCCACACTTGACGAAAGTCGGTTTTTCGGTCGGATTGCGTTTCAGCATTATAACCTGTTTTCGGAAAGCTCATGACGTCTCTGTTCTTTTGCCCCTGGTTTCACTTCAAAATTCCAAGTCGAGCTCAAGATATTGTCAACCGAGCGCATCCCAGTGATTCTCGGTTTTGGCTTTTTCAGCTTCCTCGGTCGGTTTTCACTGCTCATTTTCCTCTTGTCTTTCCGTTTTCCATTCCGCTCTCCCTTGTACCAGTCTCGGTCAAATCCTGCTCCAAGCATTTTCTGCACGTTTCCCGAGGCGAACCTGGTTCTGTCTCGGCACGCATCCCAATGCACTTTCCCGAACCTGTTTCTGTAAAAACATGAAAAAAAACCGCGATCATATCCAATAAAAGTACGAAACATGTAGAAATTCACGAAGAGCAAATAAACGTCTCGTTCCTAAAACCGAGGCTTTCCGAGGGTGAATTCTGGCTAAAACGCGGTTTTCCAACACACATACACATCTTTTCAGGCTATAAAATAACCTCTATTTGGGCGTTATTAGATGTCCCAATCATCCTATTTGAAGATCTTCCAAAGTATCCTGGGTTCCATCCCTGCAATAAGCACTGTTTTACCAAATGACATGGTCAAAGGGTGGTAATAATCACACTCATCGAACCATTGAGCCTTCTCAATAACTCTTTTGGAAGGGTAATAAAATCTCCTGCTTTACTCTTCACAGATATGTAATTCTTGTTAGATCTGTTTTGGACGGGAAGAACAAAGTTACAACCCTAATCTACACAAAGTTGATTCTTTTTCCTAAATTAATCCCCTTTTTCAACTTGTTTCCTGATATATTCTTAGTTTTCAAATCGTAGACAATTTCTAACACAGTCTTCAACCACAACTTTTATTATTAGATTATGATACCTTATTTAGAAAACTTCAAAGTTTATGTGTTGATTCAAGTTTTGAGAAGAGGATTCAAGTTTGTTGAAAGTCTTTGATTTGTCAAAATCTTTTGCTTTCTCACAACTTCTTTCTCTCTTTGGAATTCAGTTGAACGTAAGGAGCAAAAGCGTATAAGTCACCTGCTTTTATACTATAAGAAACCCAACCGCTCCAGATCTCTCACAATTCCAATCGATTTTTTGAAACCTCTTTGATTGAACCGCCATAATATCATTTATGGCATTTAATCACGTCATCAATCGGATTAATCGACAACTCATGCCAATCGTTGGACCAATCAAGTGAACGATCGCGTGCACATGTGGTACTCCACCACACCGTCTGTCATACTGGCTAGTCTACTACAGTCTACTAAGTAGAAATATATCTCGTCCTCCGACTCATAAGAACTAGGGGGTTGCAAGGATGCGCCTAGTTTTCGCGATATCATTATGCGCAAGGGGACTAAATGTAGATAGTCCAAAACATCGCCATAGTCTGTGATAACTCCTTAGTTAGAGTCATCTTTCGTATGTAATACATTGTTATTTGTGTGCATTTCGGTAAAAAAGTGATGGAATTTAGGCCAATTCTTGCGAAGAATGAGCTTGTTGTGATTTATTGCTAGTCCGGGCATTTCTATGCGTTTTTAGATATTATTTGTCAAATATAATCGCTTGGTATGCTTGTTCATGTTGTCATGATAGGAAATGATGCTAAACGATTGCTAGGAGGCATGAAACAAACTTCGGAAGATGAGAAAAGCTCGGGAATGGCCAAGAAGAATGAGGAGAAGCAAAGTTAGAGGAGAAAAAGTGACCAACCTTCACTATTTTGATGATATCATGAGTTCTACAGGACCTGCTATAGTAATACCAGTTCCAAATGAAAGTAGGCTCAAATATATTTCCAACGGTAGGTCACATAGCTCAATCAAAGGCCGGACAAGAAAGATATGGTCCGGCGAAGATGACGCAAAAACGAAGAAGAGCTGGAAAAGTTCACTGGACCAGTCTTCAGTATTCGGGCTGTATCTGGTGTTATATATACAATTTTGGAGCAAGGCCTACGCCATTAGAAAGTAGACATCCAGGGCTTTCGAACGGTATAATATAGGCCCAAAACGGAGTCCGGATGAGGGAGAAAAGGCCCGCGCAAGATCAGCTTATGAGATCTGTCCCAGAATTGCAAACTAGAAGGGCTGAATTGCAAATTCGGGAAATATACATTAAAAATCGTGCCCAGCCCTATATATGACGATTTTTAATACCTAAAGGCAGAGTAGGCTGCTGGAGACAAAGAAGAACTAAGGCTTGGAGCTTGGAGTTCGTCGTGAGAGCGAGGATTCCATCGTTTGATATCTCTTCTCTATCTTTTTCATTGTTTTTGATCATGAACAACATAAACTTCATCTTGTTACTCATGAATCTCAGTAGTTAAGTTCATTATCGGGATTTCTCCATGGTAGCTAGGGTTTGAAGCCGTTTTGGCGGATTATGAATTTGATTCACGTTTTGCTTAAACTTAATTGATGATGTTCTTGTTTGCTATGTTTAATTCATGCTCTTAATCTATCTTGCTATTGTGAGACGTTGAAGTAGGAATATCATAGGTAATAAGTGAAAGCAACGAATTACCCGGATAATTGAATTAAGCACGTAGTCATAGGTTAGAGAAATTAACCACCGACTGTGAACGTTGAGTAGAATTAGATGATCGTCATTATATGTTTTAGGGATAATTAGAACTTGGTAACTCGGTTGTAATTTGACCTAGGCATAGAAAGCTAGCTTGGTAACTCGGTTAGAATTATTGCTCGTTTGACAAATTAAATCATCATCTATGTTTCAGAACGTAATTCGTTAACGCTGGAAACTTAGTGAACCTAGAGAAAATCCTGATATTTGTCTCATCAATTTTACTCTCTTTAAAAATAATTGCGTTTTTATTTATTTTTCTTAGTTACTAGAAAACTGAAATTGTTTGCCCACAAGAAGTTAATAATCCTAATTGATTCACAACAAGTCCTCTGGGATTCGACAACCCTATCTTCCACATTTATTACTAGAGCGATAACTGTACACTTGCAGAGATCGTATCAGTCTGCAGACACGTGGACCTATCAATAGATCGCATATGGCCAAGTATATGTGCTCCAGATGTACTAGATCATGCCATGTCCCTCCTTAGATTGCAGCTCAATGGGTACCGGGGGATTAACTGTCTTGGAGGTTGGAATAAGGCTCGTCGCATATGGTTGTTGTCACATCTGCGACCCATGAATGCTATAGAGGACACTCGTTCAGCCGTTATATATGAATATGCGGTACTAGTGGCAACAGTGTTCCGAGATCTTTGCCTTGACCACGTAATGGGGCATGATTAATGCCGTAACCCCCCATTACCGTTACGTACTAGTTCTATATATATAGTTGGCTTAACCTATTCATAGATGTTCAACCCTAACAAGCTGTCTCTTCTCTGTTGCATACATTGCTTATTTTCACTCTTTTTTCCGTTTTCATTTTCCTTGTTTCCATTCTCCAGATATTTGTTTGATTGTGGCTTTTGCTCCCTGAAGCATGTACAAAGTCTCATCATATGGTCACCCAACTCCATCTACACACTCTTACCTAGCGTTTCCTTGAATTTGCTCTAGAAGCCTGCATGAAAATCTAGGACTGACACACGGATTGTTAATGAATTTTTAAAATGAATTTATAACTGGAAATAAACAAAGTCATTTTTTTGACAAATTTCTGAAAATTCAAACAGTAGCGCACAGAACAAAATCATTAGAGAGGTTCTCCTAAAAATCATTCATGCTTGAGAAGATTTTTTCGCTCGCACCCTTAGGTCGTGGGTTAAAATACATTTAACCCCAAATGTATGTAATTAGCCTACTTCATTTCTTCAAAAGGATCCAAATGAATGTCAAAAGTCAAGTGGGGTTGCTCCCATATAATTTTCTCAAATTGCAGGTTAAGCCAACTTGGGTTTTTTTTTTGTTTTTTTTGTTTTTGTTTTTTTTTTTTTAATTCCCCACTTCAACCTATTATTCCAATAATCTCATAAACCCTAGTCACATTTAACTAGGGCAAGCCTTTTATGAAATGGCCGCAACATTGGTCACTTTCTGGAGGACGAAGCAACGAGGTTAAATGCGCGACTTTGTGGAGGATCATCGCCGGACAAAGGTAAGATCCTCGTAACATTTTACCATCGTTTCTTTCTGGATTTGAGCACCGGGTTAGTGTTTCGGGAATAAGTGATGATAATCTGGATGATGAGTATCCTTACATATGCATATAAGGGTAACATTTATCTCTCATTGTCATTGATGATGATATATGGGACACTAGCTTTAGTTGTGGAACCAATTCAATTAAGTCGGGTTATGATCACCATTTTTGCCCTAATGAAAATAAGCTGCTCCTCTCTTTTCATGCTAATATTTTGCCATTGCATCTGTCTACATGAATTAGATTACCATACGTGCCTTTCGATTTTTGAGGAGGTACTTAGGACTCACTGTTTCTTTCAACTATCTATCTCCCTGCATCTATATCCAACCTCTGGGATTAAGAAACCCCCATTCTTTCTATCTTTGATTTCGTTACAGACTGTCTCCGTTTGCACTCGAAGTTTTATGAAGATTTCATCTTGTCTGCACTCAAAAACTTATTAAGATTTCTTCTTGTCTGGGAATCCCATCTCAAAGCCCTGGTGTTTGTACTAGACTCATGTATGATATTTTCTGATTTACACAATCTGACCCACCTTTGCTAGTTAAATTTGTTTAATACTGCAAGCCTTTCGGGGTTAAATTGGTTGTTAGACCGCGGACTGGTTAGCTTCCCACCAAATCTCAAGAAGCTAACCCTGAAGAAAACTTACCTGAAATGGGCGGATATGTCAATTCTTCGAATGTTACCCAATCTTGAGATTCTGAAATTAATATGGGTTTCCTTCTGGGGATCGGAGTGGACAACAAGTGATGGGGAGTATGCTCAACTGAAATGCTTTAAACTTCAATCTTTGGAGATTTTGTCTTGGAACAATCTCAAGCAATCACTTTCCAGACATGATCATTTATTGTTGGGTGATTGTAAAGTTCCTCTTAAGTAACCATCTGATTTAGTGGATATATCCACACTACATACAATGAAGTTAAGATTATGTAACTCCTTTTCCCCACTCTCTGCCATAGGCATCAAAGAAAGAGCAGGAAAGGATGGGAAACTACTGGCTGAAGATTATTGTTGATCAGAATGAGGATTGAAGGCTGGACAGTTTAGTTTAGACTTTGAACATATAGTAATCCAACTGAAGTCATGGATTGTTTTCCCATTGTCTGGTATTGCCGTACTGCACAGATGTTGAAAGACTCAATGAAACAAATATTATAATAGCTGAAAGCCATATTATCTACCTGTACAGTGGCATTTCTTGGTACATGGATAAAGGATACTATAATAGCTAAAACCCTTAAATACATCAAATGGAAATGTTGAGATGACGTAAACAGATAATTGCATAACATATTGGTTTGGCGGTATTGTCTACTAGTACTATGAGAGTGTATGTGATTCTTTCTATCTTGTCTCATGTATCTTGTCTTTCGCTTTTGCCTGATTCAGCCACAAAATTCGCTTCCTGATGAATTTCACCTATGGTTCGGGACGGGATCATCCCCTTTACCCTTCACCTTTTACTCAACGTTTGGGGAATGGATGGAGGAGGAAAAAGAAACAGCAACAGGGCGGGGGTTTGATGGATGATGAAGGAGGGTATCAGCCGGCTCGATGTTAAATCGATAACTGGGATCATCGCTGGACAAAGGTATGACAGGCTCTAGCTGGTAAAGTGAACAACGATCCTCTTAATATTTACAATCCGTTTCTTTCTAGATTTGAGCACGGATTGGTATTTTGCAAAAAGATGCCAGAAAAGGGATTTGGTAATTGGAGAGTTAAGTTGTGGTTTATCTCATTCTCATTGATGAGTATTCCTTACAAATGCATATAGGGTAACATTTATCTCATTCTCATTGATGATATATGGGACACTTGGTTGTGGAACCAATTCAATTAAGTCGGGTTATGATCACCATTTTTTTCACTAATGAAGATATCCTGCTCCTCTCTTTTCATGCTAATATTTTTCATTTCATCTGTCTGTAGCCTGCTTCACTCCATATCCATTTTTTCCTATGCTTCAATGCTACATGAATTAGACTACCATATGGGGATGTCGATTTTAGGCAATATCCTATTGGGCTTTTTCCCCAGTACTAATACAGTTATTTTTTTGAGGTACTTAGGAATTACTGTTTCATTCAACTATCTCCCTGCATGTATATCCAACCTCTGGGGTTCAGAAACCCTTGTTCTTCCTAAATGGTTAAGGCATCTTTGCTCGAATCAGAGAAGAATGTTTTCTTTATCGTCGGAAACTTACTGACTGTCAGACGTTTACGCTCGAAGTTTACGAAGTTATCTTTGTACTAAATTCATGCATGATATTCCCTGATTTACACCATCTGAACGGCATTTGAAAGCTAAAGGTTTGGGGTTAAATTCGTCGTCCGGCTGGTTAGATTCCCACCAAATCTTAAGAAGCTAACCCTAGAGAAAACTTACCTGAAATGGGCGGATATGTCAATTATTCGAATGTTACCTTGAGATTCTGAAATTATTGTGCGATGCCTTATTTGGATCGGAGTGGACAACAAGGGATGGGGAGTTAGCTCAACTGAAATACTTGAAAGTTCAGTCTTTGGAGATTGTGTCATGAAACATCTCAAGCAATTACTTTCGGAATCTTCAGTATTTAATGTTGTTGGATGTTGTGGGAAGACATATTCATATTTTTTATTGACAATTGGTCACAGGCGAACTACCCACAGCTATCCCTTTCTGGTATTACACTTATGAGTTAGAACACGAAATCATCATTAATTTGTTACCTTTGGTCGTAATGAATCTCTTGTTTTAATTGGTGGGAAATTCGTGGGAATTACCTTTATCATTGTTTTGTTTTTGTTTCCTTCTTTGCGTACCATGGCTCGCAATAATAAAAAGTTTTAACAGTTTGGCTGTGTAGTCAATAACGTCGGGTGAATTTTTATGGTAGTTCTAGTAAGCCTGCCCCCACTGCCCAAGAAAAAAAATCAACCCTCGGTAGAGACACCCTTCCTTATTATCATATATTATTAGAATGCCGCATCGCATCCGTAAGAGGAGGGATCTGCACTTAGTCTCATTCTGTTACTAGCACATCAAGACAAAAAAACACGAAAATGCGACTAGAAATTCAGATAAAAGTATCACTTATTGCAGAAATATTAAAACATACATGAAAATATTACAAAATAAGGAAAAAAACATAAAATTGCTTCAGTATGAAAATTTATCTTGCTTTCTCGTATGAAGAAGGCACCAAACGAGCTAATGTTACATCAGGGCTTTGTTACCACAACTAGAGAACTAGAAGGATCGGATGTGAAGAAATTTTCATATCTATATCGTTGACCTTTTCATCAAGAACACCATGAATAAAACTCATGCCCTCCACTGCTAGATCCTTAGCTCCCTGTTACCACTCCATCATTCGTACGCGGTCGCTTCAATCTCATTCTGTCGGTTCCCTTTCTCAAGCTTCTTCAACTTCTCAATTGTTTTGGAGATAGTTTCTCTCATCTGACTTTCATGGTTGGATATCCATTGGATTAGCAATCTCTTCGGCTACTTCTTGAAGTCCAAGAACATGCACTTCGCCTCCAATTTGTTTGGCCAAACCTCATGTTCTGAGTCGTTAGGGTTATAAACGATTGCACAAGCTTCTATCCCAAACATAGTTCTCACTTCATTCGTCTTGTCAAAAAAGCATTGCTTCCTTCTCCGAAAAGTTGTTTTTCTTGACTGGTCATCGACTATGTACAAAATCTCCGTTTTCTTGACTGGGAATCGGTTATGTAGTCAATCTTTGTTAGGGCTATAAAAGAAATCACAAGCATCTATCCCACACATTTATTTCACCTCATTCATTTTCTAAAACAAGCATTTCTCCGTTATCCTAAAAGTTGTTCTCCTTGACTAGTCATCAATTATATACTCATGCTTCGTTTAGCTTGACATGGCTAAGGTAGAAACCAAGCAACCCATTCATAAAGCGAAGCATAGCTCAAATGTAAACAATTACTTCATCTATCTTACATATCATGACAATCATTTCTCTTTATAGAAGGATTTATAATTTCTAGAGCTGTCAAACGGGCGGTTTGTGCCAGTTTATAACGAGTTCAATAATGTGATTGGGCTGAATCTGTTGAACCCATTTAACATTCATCTTTAATTAGGTGTGTTAAAGGACCTTATCTTAGGAGATCTAACTCCGAAAGCAATGTGTTAATGCAAAATGCCATATTGTATTCCCAACCCATCTTTGATAACTTTTTTCAAGTACGCACGACCAATATGAAGACAAATTATCTCACAAAGCTCATTTAAGTTACTACTAAACTGATGAATGCAAAGTTTACAGAAGTTTCCAGAATAATAGTGTTGTTGGAAGAAGAATTAACTTGATTAGACAACCCTAACATGTATATAATATAATAATGATGAGAATCCTCCAAAGAATTAGTGAAAGCATACCTAATAGGGTGACCTTGCCAACTAAAATAGTCAAATACACAGAAAAGTAAATGTACTGGAGCTTAAAAGGAAATAGAATCCTTGAGGATGAAAGGAGAGAAGCTTAATGTAATGGATTGTCCGGTTTGGTTGCGTTTTATCTTGCTTCTGACGGTTAGGTAACACAAAAGGGTTTATTACGAAATTTCTGACCCCTTTTGCTTTTTTGTAGTCATCGTAAGTAAGATTTAACATAACCAAACCAAAATCTGTTAGCAATCCATTCCATTAACTTTATTGTATATTTGACTATTTGGTTGGCTGGGTCACGCTGTTAAGGCACACTTCCTCTTGTTTTTTGGAGAATTGTCCTCATATAGTCATCTTTTATCCATGTTATGGTTATTATATAGTGTTAATTCTTATTCTAACTACACCACTATCCTCAAAACTTAAGTAATTTTTGCATTCATTTGTTCGCTAGGAACTTACATGAGTATTGTGAGATATTTTTTCTTTATATTGGTCGTGTCTAGAAACAAGAAGTTTGTCAGAGATGGGTTGGAAAACACAATATGGTATGTTTTGATTATCACACTGCTTTCGTAGTTAGATTTACTAAGATAAGGTCTTTTAACGCACCTAATTAAAGAAATATTAGACAGATTGAGTCTAATTATATTCCATATAGTTTATAAATAGGCTCAATTCACTCATTTGACAGCTGTAGATAGAACCAATCCTGCCAGAAAGAGAAATTATTGACATGGTATGTAACTATATTAAGTAATTATTGACATTTGAGCTATGCTTGGATAGAAATCGGAGACAATGTGGTTGGATTGAAGAATATCCGGGGCTCATCTCTATTGCTTGCCACCAAAGGGTGTTTGACGAAATGAAGCAGTGAGCGAGTGAGTTTCCAGTGGGAGTGGAAGAAGACTGGGGAAGAGAGAGCGAGCGAAAGAGCCCTCTCTTTCTCTTCCCCATTCTTCTTCCACTACCACTGGAAACTCACTCGCTCACTGCATCATTTCGTCGAACACCCTTTTGATGGCAAGCAATAGAGATCAGCCCCGGACATTCTTGAATCGAACCACATTGTCTCCGATTTCTGTCTTGCAATTAACTGTATGAATTGGTTGCTTGTTTCCTGTTTCATCTATGTCTAAAAGAATACGAAGATTGAGTACATAACCGATGACTGGTCAAGGAAAACGAATTGTAGGAGAAGGAAGAAATGCTTATTTCAGGAGATTATTGAGGCGAGAAATTGTGTTGGACAGAAGCTTGTGAATTCGCTTATAGCACTAATGAAGATTGGGTACATAACTGATGACCAGTCAATAAACCCGAAGACTGAGTACATAATTGATGACCATTCAAGGAAAACAGTTTTTAGGAGAACGAAGGAATGCTTGGTTTCTGTAGATGAATGAGTTGAGTACTATGTACGGGTAGACGCTTGAGCGGTTATTTATAGCCCTAACGACTTATAATCTGAGGTTTGGACAAAAAAATTTGAGGGACAATGCATTCCGCCGACTTCAAGAAGAAGCCGAAGAGATTGCAAATCCAGAGGTGTCTAACCATGAAACTCTGATGAGGGAAAAGATCTCCAAAACAAGTAAGAAGCTTGAACAAGAGAATTGAGATATGGAGATGACAGCGAACGCATACTAATGTTAGTGGCAACAGGGAGATGCAGGATGTAGCACTGTGGACCTGCGTGCTAATCATGGCGTTCTCGAGAGAAGGTCAAAGATATAGACATGAAAATTGCTTCAGTGAGAATTTTCGATCTTTCATGCTCTTCTCTGGAGCCCTTGGTAGCTTTTTCATCGAACAACGGTAGTCTCGAGTTGATGTTGTCTTGGATCGTTTGGTGCCTTCTTTATATGTAAGAGCGAGAGAATTTTTCACACTCAGATCGTTTTTTCCTTATTTCATAAAACTGTGTTTTTGTGTTTCTACAATGACATTCTTATCTGATTTTTTGTTAATTTGCGCCCGTGTCTTGAAATGCTAGCAACAGAAGGAGATCAAGTGTGGATCCCTCCCCTCATTGGGTGCGATTTGATATTCTGGTAACATGTGATAAGAAAGCGTTTGTCTATTGAGGGTGGGTTTTCTTTTGTTGGGGCCTTGGGGGTTGGGGCTCACTAGAACTGCCACGAAATTTATCCCATGCTACGTACTATCTCTGTTTCTTCTCTTTCAGCCTACTTCCTAAACGGGAAATATCTTATCTTTCAGCGTACTTTCCTTATGTAGTAACTTTTTCTTTTAAAATGTCTAATGTACCCATAAACTATCTCTAGACTTCAACCCTACCCACCCCACCCCACTCCACTCCACTCCTCCTCATACCTACCTCCTCCCCATTCACAATGCAGACACACGGAGAGCGATAGAGAGAGAGAGAAAGAGAGAAGAGGAGATGAGGAAGAGGTAGCCATCCGTGAGAGAGGGAGACTACTAAGAGGAAGGCGATCTGTGTGAGAGAGATAAGGAAGAGGATGATGTCATTCATAAGGCAAGGAGATCGCCAAATTTCTCTCTCTCTTTCAATTTCTCTTCTCAGGCATCAACAGATCGAGATGGTGAAGCAACAGATCCGGCCCGTTGAGGGGTTTAGGTTGCGGTGGCGTCGGATTTGACTGTGGCGGTGGCGTCAGATTTGACTGTGGCGGTGGCATTCGTTGTTCCGGCAGCGAGGCCTTTAAACAGCTTCTTATTCCTCTCTGATGTATGTCGATGCAGGGAGGACTGGAGGCGACGGTCGTCGATGGTTTCTTGGGGCGAGGCGGCGGCTGTATTCTGCTTGTTCAGCCTTCATCTTCTTCTTCTCCTCCTCCTCCTTCTCTTCTCTACTTCTTCCTCTCGTAAACTGTTACTCGAAAAAGCCAATTTTTTTAGATATGTTGTTTTGGGGTGAAGATCGGTTACTTTTTGTTTGATTATTTTTGATTTGTTAAGTTTTTCTTGCTGCAGTTGTTTTTGGTTGTGTTGCTGGTGATGGTGATTACTCAAAAATACCAATTTTTTGGATATGTTTTTTTCAGGTGAAGATCTCTTAATTTTTGATATGTTAAGTTGTTTTTGCTGCTGCTGTTATTGGTTGTGTTACTGGTGGTGGAGATAATCCGGTGATTGGTGGTGGTGATGTTACTGGAGGGAGGGAGGGAGGGATGGACTGTAATTAGATGGATGTGTGAGGGTAAAAATGAAAAGGAAAACCTGTGCCCATTTTCTCTCAGCTAAACCTAAGGAAACAGAGGTAGTAGTACACAATCGAACTTTAATTACTGAACAAGCAGGTTAACCTTTTGAATTATTGCAAGCCGTATAAACTCAATCATAGTAAAAAAAATTGACACTAATTCAAGAATGGCACAACAAACACGGAATTCACAGTTACTGAGTAGTGAGTACAATATCACAAAAATCGCCAAATATCGGCTGATGCATACCAGTCCAGAAGTGGTACATCACACGGTAACCAAAATAGGTGGTATAAACCAGATAGTGGGACAGATTAAACAGGTTTCATACAATAACTGTTTGAAGCTGTATACCCGCAACTTCTTCTTGAAAACGACAAACGAGTTCGCAGGTATATGCAGATGAATAGAAATGCGTGAAAGCAAGATGCAAGGCAAACCTGTGCTAGAAAAAGCAAGAAGCAGCATAGCATTAAATGACCTTTCGAAGCCTCAACAATTCATCATAATTTGAAGGTCTGAATATATCCTTGGCAGAAGCTAGAGAAGTAGAAGAGGTGTGATAGAGCTTTATAAATATGTTATCAGCGATATTGCTCATCAGAGTTTGACATGAATATGTTTTTCTCTATGGTATAAAAAATACGCACTACATAATAAATAAGATATGTTTTTTCTTCATACCATTTCGACTATAGTACTACTTCTTTGTATTGGCCAGAAATGTTTACAGCTTCCCTTGATTACCCGTCTTAGAACCAATGACCTAAACATTCCGAGTTCTTTTTATTTCTGGGTAGTACCTATAGGTGGAGACGAGCTTGTTTATGCTTTATTGTAGAATAACTTTGTATTCGGTAAGGGACCATGTATTTTTGTAAGTGAAAGAATATACCATTCTTACACATCAAAGTGCTTGAGCCTCACTTTAACTATTTTTCTTTTCTATTGGTTGATTTGGCGTATTTCTGATTGCCTTAATTTTTTGACAAAAAAAAAAAAAGATTGCCTTAATTTAACGTGGCTTAGTTTTTTTTGAAAGGGCAGGTGATAAGAGGAGGGAACTTTGATCAAGTATAGCATCAATGATGGAGGAGAAAGCTGAGAAAATTGATGTTTTATAATGCTACAACTTGGAATAATTACTACAAGGTGCATGTTCTTTATATAACGTTCTTTATCTCACTATTTCCATCGAATGTTTTAGTAAATACAAGATCCATTAAATGTACAAAGCATGATGCATCTTCCTTACACCCCAAGAGGCTAAATTGTATATTATCTAATTTTCTTGTAGAACTGCTTCTATGTTATACCTATTCAAGGTCGATCAATGATGGAAATATTTGATGACCTGATACCAAGTTAGTCATGTTGGTTTATGTGGGGTTTAAAATTGGTAAAACTAAAATGGCATATGAAAAGGTTTGATTCACAGCAATATGTGGGCCAACTTTCTTTTAATCGATCTTACCACCTAGTAGTGGATAATTCAGTGTAAACTAACGTTGAAGAACTTTGCGATTTCATTATGCTCCTAGAACCGAGTTAAAGAGTTCAGCTGAGAGATATGGCCAATACAACAGTCAATTTCCTAATGGAGAACTTGAAGAAATTTGATTAACTTAATTTAATTCTAGGTGAGAAGGATCAAATCGAGTATCGTATTGAAAAACTCAGATTTGTGAGGAATTTCGTCAAAAATTGGGAGGGCAAATGTCAGCATGAAATACAGTGGCTCAAATTAGAGATTTGGCCTCTAAGGATTAGGGTTCAGCGGTCAATTTCCTTATAGAGATTTGGTCTCTAAGGATTTATTTCTTTCCTGAAATACAGTGGCACGGCCAATAAATTTGGTCAATTTGTTCACTCCTCACTAGGGTGTTAAAAGAGAGATACGGGTACTTAGATGACAGATGAGTGGGATTAATATATAGGAGCTGGTAATTTTCAGCTGGTGCTTCTTCATCAAGAATAGTAAGCATTCCTGGATGTTATATCGATTGCTAGAATGGTGGGACGACTCTGGAATTTGGACACCCCTGTTCTTTCTATCCCTGAATTTATGACGTTATGATTTTACTCAAATGGTGAAGTTAAGGCATTTTTGTATCATTGGAAGGGCTATTTAATTTTGGAAGACCGAATAGTTTCAGAGAAAGTAGAGATAAAGGTTATTTATCATTGGATAACCTACAGACTATCTACAGTTTGAACTCGAAGTTTTCTTGTCTAGGACTCCCAATCTCAAAGCTCTGGTCGTGGTACTAGTCCGGAATTCGATATTTTCTGATTTACACCATCCAAACCACCTTCACAAGTTGACTGGGTTGATAGACGCAGACTGGTCCGATTTGCACTGAATCTTAAGAAGGTAACATTGGAGAAAACATGGCCGAAATGGACAGAGATGTAAATTCTTCGAATGTTACCCAATCACGACGTCCTGAAATTATTGTTTAAACTCTGTGCCTCGTTTGAAGTTCATTCTCAAGTTCTATAATCGGACCTCCTCCCCTAATCTTATTTATCTTAATTTATTGTTCATTTTTTTTTTACTTCATTTTTGTTGATATTTCGAAATTATTTTATAATTAAGGGTAAATAAGTAACTTTTTTGACAAATTCCGAAAATCCCAACAGAGGCGCACAAAAACCAAACCATTAGAAGGTTCCTTTACATCATTTCGAGGTCGAGGGGGTCTTCCACTCACAGCCCCTATTAGGGGGTGGGGTAAAATGCAATTAACCCTAGACGTATGTAATTAGCCTACATGATTTGTCCAATTTAGCAAATCTAAGGGTTAAAATGAATGTCAAAAGTCGAAGCGGGATGTTCCCACATAATTTACGCAGATTATGCGTTCGCCCAATTTTTACACTGTAATATTTCCTATGCTTCACTGCTACATGAATTAGACTACCATATGGGCCTGTTGAGGTACTTAGGACTTACTGTTTCATTCAACTATCTCCCTGCATCTATAACCAACATCTGGGATTTAGAAACCCCCGTTCTTCCTATCTCTGAATTCGTTACAGACTGTCTCACGTTTGCATTCGAAGTTTTATGAAGATTTCTTCTTGTCTAGGAATCTCATCTCACATCTCTGGTTTGTACTAGACTCATGTTTGATATTTCCTCATTTGCACCAATCTGAACAACCTTTGCAAGTTAATGTTGTTTAATACTGCGAGGCTTTCGGGGTTAAATTGGTTGTTAGACCAGGAAGTGCAAAACAGATCAGAGCTGATATATATCCACTTGAAATTAGCAGCCTTAACAAATTAGTTAAGAGATCAGCAAAATGCCGTATGCAATGCAAAATGAACAGAGAAGCCCCCCGCTGTTAATCATTCAAATCTTTAATAATTCTTGCTTGTCGCTGAATGTTATTCCTGAATATTTCAAATCAAATCACCATTATCATTGGACCCCCTCATCTTCCTAACTAACTCCAAGTTGACCGAATACCCATGATACTCATCAAGAATGATGCCACCACATCTGAATTCTTATCCATTTGCCTACACTCATTTACTTTATCTTATCCCGAATTTTAAGAACTGATACAGGGAATTGCCTCCCATTTTATCCCGGACGCAGACTGGAAACCTTGAACCAGTGATCTAAAGTAATCCATGAGTAACAATATTGCTTAGAACTATACCACTAGAACCTTTTCTTGTACGCTTGAAGTTAGGCAAACAACTACCTAAAAAAAGGTTTATGCACAGAACCAGTTGGGTTTAATTGGGCTCCGCATATTTACACACGACAAACATCAGCTGATGCAATTTGCAATGAGTCAAAAAAAACTATCTGAAACACAAGAAAATGTTAACCACTTGGGTTCTGAGCTCAGCATATTTTCAAGAGGAAAAACATCAGTGATCCAATAAGCTAAACTTGAAATAACACATCCCATAATTTTATAATCAAGATGAAGTAGTCAAGGAACTTGACATGAAAAAAGAACAAGAAGCTGACAACAAAATAACAATAAAGGCACTCCTAACCTGCACTGTCCGAGAAGGAATCTGATCTCTTCCACACTCGTGGTCTCACAACAAAGAAAGATCACTGTCCAAAGTGTTGTGAAAAGCACAATTAGATCGTTGCATGTCCAGAGCCTGCTCGAATAAATGTTCCAATCTTCTTTTAGGAATTGTTAATTCTGCTGGAAACGACTTCTGCAGTTTCTCAAGAAATCTAGATCTTGAGTTCAGACAATCATTATCTTGACTGCAATGCCCAAGCACAAGAGAAGGTAGGATAATGCAAGTAGCAAGTTCATGAACTCCCCCCACAGTGATGGAAAGAGGCGCAATCTCATTTCTCAGAGTGTGTAGGGCATCTACAAGTTTTTCCTGTTCCAAAAGCTCTAGAAACTTCTGTTCCAGTATCATGAATGATGCCGCTTTCACAACTGAGGCATCAGGAAGACCAATACTGCACGGCGTAACTAAACATTCAGCCCAACTTCCATCCAGCACTTGCTGCATAAACAAACTAACTGGTGATGAATGCAGCGGTATACCGGATTCTTCCTGTCGAAGAGCCCCAGACTTTTTCTTATCCAGGAGAGTACAGAGTTCTAGTTATAATCTTCACAATTTTATGCCTCTTCAAAACTCCTTTCGGACCCATTCTATCTTCATCACCTCGGGCATATAGTGGTCTAGCCATTGGGTCTTCAAGTGATCCAGATGGAAATCTTGTATACAATGAGTTATTCAATGAATTCTCTGAAACTGCAGTAGGAGATTTTACACGTTTCAGGGGAGGTTCGGCCTCCTCTATATCTCCCCTGAAAAATTACCTTAGCCCATGAAGGATCTAGACCTAGATAAAATAATTAAATAAATGAGATATCATTAAAGGTTACAAATTTTAAAAGAAGAACTTAGGAAGGATGAATTCCACATCATTCCTTTCATTTGGTTGATCACAAAGAGCTCCTGATTATTTGAAATTAACTATGTCTCAGTCAATAAGAATGTAAAGAAGCAAAAGATAAAATAGATGAAAAAAGTGCAATACTAGTACTGAGCTAAAACAATATGATGGGTTCCTGAGAAATATTCTTAATGAGAAATTAAAACTCTAGCCCATGTTCAGCATTATAAATTTATGCATATACCATATCTGACATGTAATTCTAAAAAAGATCGAAATCAAACTATATTAAAACTTCTCCAATATTAGAGTAATTAACTATGCCCCTTCACCTAAATGTATATTAATGATGCACATTTGTACCATCGCTACTACTATATGATTTAAAAGTATTCAAACACCCAGTCATCTGAAAATTGAAGTGCAAACCACACATCATAAGAAACAGGAAGCAATCAACACCTAAACCAGAATCAGCAACATCAAAATCTCAACAAGAAAATAAAGTGGAAAATATGGGTCTGGGCAAAAGATAACAATTTTGGGACAGGAACCCTAAACCGGAAAGGAACATCAGATTACAAAAAGAAATGCACTGAAAAGTAAGGAGGAAAAACAAGAACTTTGAACTGGAAATCCAGAAATGGGGCAAGTGGTGAAGGTAAAGGGACCTGGGAGCATTAATGATGAATGAAGGAATCGAGGTCAGGTTTAGCAGTCGGATCTTGAGGATTCGAAGCTTGATTGAAGAGATTGTAGAGAGAGAGAGAGAGAGAGAGAAAGAGAGGGGGAGATGGCTTAGGAAGAAAGACCACCGCTGTAGGTTTTGGTACTTGTGGGAAGAGAGGAAGACAAGAGAAGAGGTTAAGGGACATTATTATATACTCCTCCTTTGCAAGGGATTGCACAAAAATGCTACTTTTGGAAAGAAAAAAATTGTTATTTTCTTAATGTTAATTCTCTCTAAATGAATTTACATTTTCTGAAATTTGAGGGAAACGGTAGTGATTTTCTTTTTCTCAACAATAATTTGCTAAAAGAATGTGTTTAGAGGTAGAAATGAAGATAGTAGTAGCTAGTGTTGGTAGAAATGTGCATCATTCATAAACATTTACGTGAAGGAGCATAGTTAATTACTCTAATATTGGAGAAGTTTTAATATAGTTTAATTTCGATCTTTTTTAGAATTTCATGTCAGATACGGTATATGCATAAAGTTTTGAATGTAGGAGTAGAGTTTTAGTTTCTCATCAAAAATGTTTGTCAGGAAATCATCATATTGTTTTAGCTCAGTACTAGTATTGCACTTTTTTTTTTTTTTTTTTTTTGATCTGTTTTATATTTTGCCTCTTTACATTCTTATTGAGTGAGGCATAGTTAGTTTCAAATGATCAGGAGCTCTTTGTTATCAACCAAATGAAAGGACTGATGTGGAATTCATTCTTCCTATGTTCTTATTTTAAAATTTGTAACCTTTAATGATATCTGATTTATTTAGTTATTGTATGTAGTTATAGATCCTTCATGGTCTATGGTCATTTTTCATGGGAGATATAGAGGATGCTGAACCTCCTCTGAAACGTGTACAATTTCCTTATGTAGTTTCAGAGAATTTATTGAATAACTCATTGTATACAAGATTTCTATCTCAATCACTTGAAGACCCAATGGCTAGACCACTATATGCACGAGGTGATGGAGATAAAGTGGGTCCTAAAGGAGTTTTGAAGAGGCATTGAATTGTGAAGATTATAACTAGAACTCTGTACTCTCTTGGATACGAAAAGTCGGGGCTCTTTTACAGGAAGAATCCGTAATACTGCTGCATTCATCACCAGTTAGTTTGTTTATGCAGCAAGTGATGGATGGAAATTGGGCTGAATGTTTATTTACGCTGCGCAATATTGATCTTTCTGATGCCTCAGTTGTGAAAGCGGCGTCATTCATGATACTGGTAATAGAATAATAAGCTTTACTATGATTAAAGCATTGTATAGGGACAAATGTGTAAATACTTGTTTGCATAACCCTATTTGTATTACAATGGGCAGTCCGATTGAGGAATTTCATACAATCTGTCCATCTTACACGGTATTAGAGCAGTTACGAGCCCTAGCTCCGTCACTGTACACGCTGTGAATCAGATCAGTTACTAGCCCTAGCTCCGTCACTGTACACGCCGGGATTCCACCCATCTCTTTTCACCAATGAAGCCACGGTAGCCCTCGTTCCCGGCGTCCTCTTCTTCTCCGCGGCCGGTGACCTCCTCCTTGCGATTCGGGTCAAACTCGAATTCTATCGACGATCAGAGTCGCAAGAACAATGATCAGTATCAGACTTGTCTCTCCGTGTACTGATGCTCTCGTCACTGTTGGACTTGCCGTCGTCTCTTCGAATAACTGTATACTGTTTTCGCCGCATCTCCACCTCCAGCAATCGGGTCGCTGCCCTCTCTCCGCATCTCAGGTTATTGCCTCTGTGTAGTGCCATTCAACACACATTTGACTTTGTCTGCATCAACTATTGCGTGCCACTGTTATTAACTGCATTGTGGGTTTCAAATCCACTGGTGCAAATTATTTTTTGTGGCTCAACAATTGTTGTGTCCTTTGTGTTGTGTCCTTTGTGACCCCTGAATCTTTGGGGATATTTGGTACTGTGATTCTTCGCCAGTTGTGTTTCTCTTCGTGGTCATCCGTCATGTCGACCGCCAAGCAAACATATTCTCTCCCTCTAGCACGCCTAGGCAATAGTAATCGTTGTCAGTCTGGCTAAAAAAGTCATGAACGCACTCAGCAACACCCTGCCCCACCTGCCTCCCCTCACGGCAGCTAGGTGTGGTGTCCTACCCCATCGTCCACGACTGCTCCATCGTGCCTCTATTCCCCAGCATAGGAGCCTGCAGCCACGTCAGGTATCCTCGGACCAGGACCCGCTCAGCGACACCCTTCCCTTTGCCCCTTCACAATATTCCCTTTGATATAGTTCATAGTGATTTATGGACTTCACCTGTTTTGAGCAAGTCCAATTACAAGTATTATCTTCTTTTACTTGATGACTTCTCTCATTTTCTATGGGTGTTTCCTCTCAAACACAATTCTGAGGCGTTTGTTAAGTTAAAAAAGCTTAGCGTCTTTGTTTGCACTCATTTTGATCGATCAGTGCGCAGTTTTCAATGCGACCTTGGGGTGAATTTGGCAACAGTCCATTTCATGAGTATGCCGCTAACCATGGACTAGTTTTTCGTTTTTTGTGTCCTCAGACGTCGCCACAAAATGGAAAAGAAGAACGCATGATTCGTCGTCTCAACGATATTTCTCGGACTCTCTTATCTCATGCCTCTCTCCCTCTGTCCTTTTGGGTTAAGTCTCTTCATATGGCAGCCTACCTCCACAAAATCCTTCCCACCAAAGCTCTTAACAACGGTATTCTCGCTGTTCTCCTCTATCAGCGCATGCCCACATATAACCATCTTCGAACTTTTGGCTGTCTATGTTACCCCAATCACTCCGCTACCGCACTTACAAGCTCGCTCCCCGATCCACTCCGTGTGTATTTCTTGGGTATCCTCTTAACCATCGTGGCTATCGGTGCCTCGACATTGCGACTGGTCGTGTCTACACCTCTCGTCATGTCACGTTCGACGAGTCTGCATTTCCTTTTCGAGACTCTGGCCCTCTTTCCCCTCCCGTGTACCGGCCTCCTGACCCTGTTGACTCTTCCTCCTCTCAACTGGGTTCATCGGAGTCAAAATCCTTCTTAACCCGCACCTCCTCCCACCTTTAGCCCTCTCATTGTTTCTCCTTACCATTGCATTTTTCGCGGCGTCCCTCCACAGCCGCACCACCTTCATCTAGTGGCCCGACAACTATGCCTCCAGATTTCCTGTCTTCCTCGACTCCAGTTACGCACTCGGCCCCTACTCATGATCCGATCCCTCCATCCCACTCTCCTCAAATGACCACACGCTCCAAACACGGTATTACCAAATCGGTAAATCGTCTCACTCTTAATGCCCAACACCCTAAATCCATATCTCCCTTAACTAGGTCTCATGTGCCTGCTTTTACGGAACCACACTGGAAGGCTCCCATGGATGATGAATTTCGCGCTATGGTTCGGAATCACACTTGGGATTTGGTTCCTCGGCCCGCAAGGGCAATATTCTTTCGGCTTTTTGGTTGTTTCGGCACAAGTTCGGACTTATGGTACTTTGCAGAGATACAAGGCTCGAATGGTAGCCAATGGTCGTTCCCAAATGGTTGGGGTGGACTGTGAGGAGACTTTTAACTCTTTTGTCAAGCTGGCTACCATTCGTACTGTCTTGACCATAGCTATGGCACATTCTTGGCCTATCCGCCAACTTGATGTCAAGAACGCTTTCTTGCATAGGGATCTTGAGAAGACTGTCTACATGCATCAGACGCCAGTTTACCATGATTCTCGCCATCCTGATTATGTTTGTCGTCTTCAGAAAATGGCCTCAAACAGGCACCCAGTGCATGGTTTCAGCGTTTTTCTACGTTTCTTTCTGGTTCATTGGAATTTTCAGGATGCATAACAGACGACTATCTCTTTGTCTACCGTCGAGGATCTAACATTTTATATCTCCTTCTCTATGTGGACGATATCATCATTAGCGGCTCCTGCTTTCACACCATTCAGCAGCTAGTTGCGCAGATCTTTGACCTCTGCATCATTTTCTCGGTATTGCTGTCTCTCGGGACTCTTCTAGGTTGTCTTGTCCCAACGACAATATGCTATGGGCATTCTTGATCGTGCTTCGATGGGGGCTTGCAAACACGCCACCACTCCCGTTGAGACGGGCACCAAGCTCACCGGGGGGTCTGGCCCACTTATTATCGATCCTACTGTATACAGAAGTTTGACAGGTGCACTTCAGTATCTCACGTTCACTCGCCATGAGTTATCCTATGCTGTGCAATAGATATGCCTCTTCATGCATGACCCTTGTGAATCCCATTTTCACGCACTGAAGCGCATCCTCTGGTATTTATGTGGCACTCTTGATTATGGGGTTCGGATCTCTGCATCGGCTCCCACTGTTATGACCGTCTACACTGGCGCTGACTGGGCTGGATGTCCTGGCACTCGGCGATCCACCTCTGGTTATTGTGATTTCTATGGTGACAACCTTCTCAGTTGGTCATCCAAACGCCAACACACGATATCTCGCGCTAGTGCAGAAGGCGAATATCGTGGTGTGGCTAATGCCGTCACTGAGTTGTGTTGGCTACGCAATCTCCTAATTGAGCTCCAGGTAAATCCTCCCTCAGCTTCTGTTGTATACTGTGACAACGTGAGTGTTGTGGATCTCTCTAATAACCCGGTTCAGCATCAGGGAAATAAACACATTGAGATTGACTTACATTTTGTTCGTGAGAAGGTTCGTTTGGGGCACCTACGTGTCTTACACATTCCTGCCGCCTACCAGTACGCCGATATTTTTACTAAGGGGTTGCCCCGCAATCTCTTTGTGGGTCTTCGTTCCATTTTGAGCGTCTATCCTACTGTTCCGACTGAGGGGGTGTAATAGAATAATAAGCTTTACTATGATTATAGCATTGTATAGGGACTAATGTGTAAATACTTGTTTGTGCAACCCTATTTGTATTGGAATACAATGGGCAGTCTGATTGAGGACTTTCACACCATCTCTCGATCTTACAACTAGAACATAAGTTTCTAGAGCTTTTGATACAACAAAACTTGTAGATGCCCTACACACTCTGAGAAATGAGATTGCGCCTCTTTCCATCAATGTGGGGCGAGTTCATGAACTTGCTACTTGCATCATCCTACCTTCTCTTGTGCTTGGGCATTGCAGTCATGATAATGATTGTGTGAACTCAAGATCTAGATTTCTTGAGAAACTGCAGAAGTTGTTTCTGGCAGAATTAACATTGGAACATTTATTCGATCAGGTTCTGGACATGCAACGATCTAATTTTGCTTTCCACAACACTTTGGACATTGATCTTTCTTTGTTGTCAGACCACGAGTGTGGAAGAGATCAAATTCCTTCTAGGACAGTGCAGGTTAGAAGTGCCTTTATTGTTATGTTGTTGTCAGCTTCTTGTTCTTTTTTCACGTTAAGTTCCTTGGCTACTTCATCTTGATTATAAAATTATGGGATGTGTTATTTCAAGTTTAGTTTATTGGATCACTGATGTTTTTTCTCTTCAAAATATGCTGAGCTCAGAACCCAAGTGGTTAACGTTTTCTTTTGTTTCAGATAGTTTTATTTAACTCCTTGCAAATTGCATCAACTGATGTTTGTCGTGTGTAAATATGCGGAGCCCAATTAAACCCAACTGGTTCTGTGCATAAACCTTTTTTTTCGGAGTTGTTTGCCTAACTACTATCTCCGTTTCTTCTGGATTGTCCTACTTTGACTTTTTAACTCGTAACTGTGCCACTTTCACTCGGTACTTTAGATAGTAAAACGATATATTTTTTTGGCAACTTTTACATGGTGTTGTAGAGTAAACTTTACTCTACAAGACCATGCAAAGATTATCAAATTCTTATATTGTTTTGCTAATCAAATCACCGAATCAAAGTGACTCAGTCAATAGTGACAAAAAGTGAAGTAGGCTGAAAAAAAAGAAACAGAAGTAGTACAAGCGTACAAGCAAAGGTTCTAGTGGTATAGTTCTATGCGAAATTGCTATTCATGGATTACTTTAGATCATTGGTTCAAGGTTTCCAGTCTGCGTCCGGGATAAAATAGAAGGAAATTCCTGTATCAGTTCTTAAAGTTGGGGATAAGATAATGTAAAGGAGTGTAGGCAAATGGATAAGAATTCAGATGTGGCATTACTCTTGATGAATATAATGGGTATTCGATCAATTGGGAGTTAGTTAGGAAGATGAGGTAGTCAATGATAATGGTGATCTGATTTGAAATATTCAGGAATAACATTCAGCCATAAGCAAGAATTATTAAAGATTTGAATGGTTAACAACGGGGGGCTGCTCTGTTCATTTTGCATTGCATACGGCAACCCGAAGATTATAATCGATCAGAATGAGGATTGAAGGCTGGACAGTTCAGTTTATACTTTGAACATATAGTAATCCAACTGAACTCATGGATTATTTTCCCATTGTCTGGTATTGCCGTACTGCACAGAGGTTGAAGACTCCATGAAACAAATATTATAATACTTCTGTGCATCCCATTCACCTGGATACAGTGACATTTCTTGGTATATGGGTAAAGGATACTATAATAGCTAAAACCCTTAAATCCATCAAATGGAAATGTTTGTTTGTTTGTTTGTTTGTTTGATTTTGTTTTTGTTTTTGTTTTTTTTTTGTTTTGTTTTTGTTTTTTGTTTTTTTTTTTTTTTTTTTTTTTTTTTTGAGAGAGAGAGAGAGAAAGAAATCAAATGGAAATGTTGAGATGACGTAAACGGATAATTGCAGAACATAGTGGTTTGGCGGTATTGTCTACTAGTACTATGAGAGTGTATGTGATTCTTTCTATCTTGTCTCATGTATCTTGTCTTTCGCTTTGGCTTCAGCCACAATATTGTCATAACTGAAGAGAGTACCCTGTTTATGAATCAGTTCGCTTAGCAAATTAATCTATTATAGGATTAGCAGTGCTGACTACTGACTATTGACTTATTTAATAGCTAGAACTATTCATGAACTATGATCACCTTGTCTGACATTAATAGAATGACAACATGTCTCGTTTCCTTTGGAAAAAAGCAATTTATACCCTTAATGTATAAGACAAGTCTCGTTATGGTCTTTAATCCTTACATTCTCATTTTAATCCATATGCTATGCTTCTGTGAATAATTCATTATGTTATGTAGCACATGAAAATCATGCAAAACTCGTAGTTCATGACATGTGTTACGATCTAGCAAACCTACTATGCATTTTGAAAAGAATGCGATTTTATTTTTAGTAATGCAACAAAAGAAGCCGGTAATGTAATTATGTCCTGAAGCATTGACAAGACTATCCTTCCCATTATCTTAGCTTGTAACAAAGATCTATTCCACCCACAAATTGAGGAAACCTGACAAACCTATGATTCTTGTTTCCAAGGAAGTTGCACAAATAGGAACTGTGTACAAACTCAAAGGCAGAAACAACAATTCTTTTTTTTTTTTTTTTTTTTTATTTTTTGAAGAAAAAGATAATAACTTCAATGACTTTGTTAGATTGGGTTTTGTTGAATGCTGAGTTGGGTACCAGGGTTATAATATTGGATGGTGATTCTGAACGATTTGGGTTAAGGGGGCAGTTGTGATGGGTTGGAACGGCGATTGATGGGTTTCGAAAGTTGTCGTGTAGGCAGTGTGATAGTGGAGATTATGTGCACATGGGAAGGGGTTACTTTCGTGAGTGCAACGTAAAGGAGGTGGAGGATGGCACGGTGGTTTGCTATGTTTCCCGGACAATCCATCAGGGTTGCTTTCTGAGTAATTTTCCACTCTCCAAGAAAAAACCCACCTTCAGTAAAGACACACTTTCTTATCATATATTACCAGAATGTCAGATCGCACCCCGTAAGGGGAGGGATCCTTTTTTTTTCTTAGCTTTTCAAGACAAAAAACTCAAAAACTCGACTATTATATTTAGATAAGAGTATTACTTATTGTAGAAACATTCAAACGTACAGTACATTTCATGAAATTAGGAAAAACATATAATTGCTTCAGTATGAAAATCTCTCTCCGTCTCTCTCTCGTTTGAACATTAGGACTTTGTTACCACAACTTGATGTTGGCTTGTTCAATGGAGAAGCTACCTAGTCATTGTGAGAACTAGAAGGATTAGAAATTCTTAGTGACGCAATTTTCATGTCTATATCTTGACCTTTTCGTCAAGAATGCAATAAATAGAATGACTGTCCTCCATGTTGAGAAGTCCGACATCAGACATTCAAGAAGTAGAAATATAATTAATGAGTGTCCTGGGCTACCCCATGGATTTATACGCTCCACTGCTAGATCCTGTAGCTCCCTGTTACCATTCCATTATTCATAAACGATCACTTCAATCTCCATCAGTCTATTCTCTCTCTCAAGCTTCTCTACTTCTCATTTCTTTTAGAGATCTTTTCTCTAATCAGACTTTCATGGTTGAACATCCTCCTGATTTGCAATCTCTTCAACTTATTCTTGAATTCTACTAACATGAATTGTGTCTCCAATTTGTTTGGCCACAAAGCTCAGGTTCCGAGTCATTAAGGCTATATACGACCACACAAGCTTCTTTCCCACAAAGAGTTCTCACCTCATTCATCTTCTGAAAGGAGCATTTTTTTCTTCTCCTGAAAGTTTTTTTGCTTGACTATTCATCAATTATGTACTAAGTCTTCTTTTTTGGTTTTTCTTGACTGGTCATCTGTTATGCAATCTTCGTTAGGTCTATATGCGACCGCACAAGCTTCTATCCCACACGTAGTTCTCACCGTATTCATCTTCTGAAACAAGTATTTCTTTCTTATCCCTAAAAGTTGTTTTCTTTGACTGGTCAACAGTTATTTACTCGATCTTTGTTTTGCTTGACATGGCTGAAATATAAAACAAGCGACCAATTCAAAAAGCGCAGCACAACTCGAATGTCAATAATTAATGTATCTTACATGTCACGGCAATAATTTCTCATTCTAGAAGGTTTTCTTCTAGGGCGGTTCAAGCTGTTTATAAAGGAGTTCAAGTGTATAATTGGGCTCGATCTGTTGAACCCGTTTAACATTCATCTTTAGTTAGGCGGGTTAAAGGACATTATCTTAAGAGATCTAACTACGAAATCAACGTGTTAAATAAAATATGCCATATTGTATTTCCCAACCCATCTTTGACAAACTTTGTCCTTGTTTCTAAGCACGACTAATATGAAGAACAAATATTTCACAAAACTCATGTAAGTTACTACTGGACTGATGAATGCAGAATAACAAAGGTTTTGAGAATAATTGTGTTGTTGGAAGAGGATATACTTGATTAAAAAAACCTTAAGATGTATATTAATTAATTATATGATGAGAGTTCTCAAAAGAATAAAAGGAAGCCTACCTAATAGGATTACCCCGCCAACCAAATAGTCAAATAACAAAAATTAAATGTAGTAGAGCTCGAGAGGAAATATAGTCCTTGGAGGAAAGGAGACCAGCTTAATCTAATGGATTGTTAAAACAGTCTGTTTAGATTGAGTTTTATATTGCTCTTGGCAGCTCGGTAAACACAAAATGGTTTATTACAATGTTTCTGACGCAATGTTTCTGACCTGTTTTGATATTCGTAACTGCCATAAGCAAATAAAAACAACCAAGTCGGAGTGTTTTGACAATCCATTACTTATGAGCTTTACTACATTTGCTTTTCTGTATAATTGACTATTTTGTTGGTAGTGTCACCCTATCCGTACGCGTCCTCTTTCTCTTTGGAGAACTTCCCTCATATAAATATGTTGTATACATGTTATGGTTTCTTAATCGAGTTGATTTCTTCCAACTACCCTATTATTCTAAAGACTTGAGTAATTTTTGCATCCATCTCTTCAGTAGTAACTTACATGAGTTTTGTGAGATTATTATTCTTTATTGGTTGCGCGTAGAAACATGAAAAAGTTTGTTAGAGATGGGTTGGAAAATACAATATGGTATGTTTTGATCAATACACTGCTTCTGTAGTTAGATGTCCTCAAATAAGGTCTTTCAACCAGCCCAATTAAAGATAAATGTAAAGCGGGTTAAGATGGATTGAGCCAAATTATACTTGAAGTTGTTTATAAACAGGCTAAATCCGGCCGTTTGAGTTCTAGAAAAGACAAATCCTTCAGAAAAGAGACATTATTGACATGATATGTAACTATATTAAGTAATTATTGACATTTGAGCTATGCTTCAATTTATGAATTGGTTGCTTATTTTCTATTTTAGCCATGTCAAAAAGATAAATAAATAAACGATGATTAAGTACATAACCGATGACCAGTCAAGGAAAATAGATTGTTGGAGGAAGAAATGCTTGTTTCATTGAGGTGAGAACTTGTGTGGGATAGAAGCTTGTGCGGACGATTATAGAACTAACGAAGATTGAGTACATAACATATGACCAGTCAACAAAAAGGAAGATTCGGTGACCAGTCGAGGAAAATGACTTTTAGGAGAAGGAAGAAATGCTTGATTCCCAAGATGAATGAGGCGAGAACTATATGTGGGATAGACCCTTGTGAGGTCGTTTATGCCCTCACAACTTGGGACTTGAGGTTTGGCCAAACAAATTAGAGGCACAGTGCATATTCGCAGACTTCAAGTAGAAGTCGAAGAGATTGCAAATCCAGAAGATGCTCAAATATGAAATTCTGATGAGGAAAACGATCTCCAAAACAAGTGAGAATTGAAGAAGCTTCAACAAGAGAGTCGGACAAATGGAGATGATGGGGAACACATACCAATGTTGGAATCGTAACACGCAGCAGGGTGTCGTAGTGGGGACCTGCGCGCTATTCAGGGCGTTCTCGATGAAAAGGTTGAAGTTATAGATATGAAAATTGCTTTACTGAGAATTTTTGTTCCTTCTAGATTCTTCGTCGCACTGGCAGCCTCTCGTTTGGTAACAAAGTCCTAATGTTGTCTTAGCTTGTTTTGTGCGGTATTGATTTGAGGGCGCAAGAGTAATTTTCATACTGGAGGAATTTTTTTGTTTTTCCTTACTTCATTAAACTCTATGTTTTTTTCGCCTAAAAAAAACTCTATGTTTTTATGTTTCTAGAATAAGTGTTACACTTATTTCTATTTCTGGTGTCAAGTTTCTTTTCCCTTTCTTTCGTTGTGTGTCTTTCTCCTTACTGGGTGCGATGTGACATTCTGGTAATATATGAGTACTGGTTTATTTTATTTGGTTTTGGGGGGGGGGGGGGGAGAGTGGAGGGTGAATACTTTAACTTCCATGAAATCTAACCATGCTTATGATGTACGCCGCCGAACTTACCAAACAGGTTAACCTTTTGAATCATTGCAAGTCGTATGAACTTAATCATAGCATAATAGGAAAAACGCAACAAGAAGTGGAACGAATTCCGGGATGCCATTGACAGTTGTTAAGGTTTTATACGTTCCTATAGACTTGCTATGAGACTAATATGTAATCTGTAATAGTTATCATATAAATACCAGTAGGGTTAACCACGTTGGTTTGAGCGTACAATCATCTTTGTCATATGGTATCAGAGCGACTCATGAGATTATTTTGTGAAAATCAAAACTGTAAGTTCACAGGTTTTACAGGTTTGAAATAGCAGGCCTTGAACCAGTTTTCAAAGCCTTGAATCTGGTTTCACAGAGCTATTTTAAGGTCTTGAAACAGGAATCAAAGCCTTGAAACTGTCTGACCTATATGCATATTCTCAGGGGGAGTTTTTATGAACTCTTGTGATCTGATTCTATCTCTCTCACCCCTATGCTTGATCTATTATTATTGGGTGATGAAAGAAAAACTATTTTGATATATTTAACACCATTTAATCCATCTGTTCGACTCAGTTTTGCAGGGAAGTTTATTTCCTAGTTTGCAGGATTGGTTTCCTAATCTGGATTTTGAAGAAAGGAACCTTGGAGAGAATGTGATTCTGTGATCAATTAGACACTCTTGACATCTTCCCAATCTGTTTAAAGACAAGATCAGAACAATATCTTAGAAGATTATGATCAACTATCCGTTGGAGAAGTCTGTTAAAGGAGTCAAAGTTGCTGCCTACAAAAAAGAAAGTTTGTTGCTGAAAATCTGGGAACATTTGAAGAGCTCTGAGATTTATAAATAGAGCTCACTTTGAAGCAAGAATACACAACACTCAACGGGCAAAAAGAGAGAGACACATTCCAGGATTGTCAAGCATCAAAGAAGCACATCATTCTTCACTGCAGTTCTACACTTCAGTGTTCTTCTGACTTGTACTCAATTTGTATATCATTCTTATACTACTTATTTCTCTCATTCTCAAGGATTGTTCAAAGTGAACAATACAGAATTCGTAGTTAATCAGTTAGCTTGAGCAAGTACTAGATACGTTAGAGAGAACCTCAAGCTGTAACAGAGTAAGGCATATCTCTGTGCTGGAGATCTCGGGCTTAGCTTTTGATTATTAAGAACTGTGTTGTAATCCTGCAGGGAGAAGATCCCTGAGGTAGAGACGTAGGTTCAAGTGGACTGAACTCTATAAATCTAGTGTCTCTTGCATTTATAGTTCATTTACATACTCAGTTTTTGCAGCATTCAAACTAGTCTGTTTTCAAGGGTTTGAAATTAATTTCAAGGCCTTGAAAAGACTTGTCTTTTTTCTTTCAAACTGTATTTCATTCCCAAGGCTTGAAACTATTTTCAAGGCCTTGAACTTCACTGATCTTTTTAGAAACTCCTCTCCTCTACAAGTTTTGCTAAAAGTTGGCATACTCTATTCAACCCCCCCCCCTCTAGAGTATCTGTGCTGCGTTTCTACATGCATACTCCCCTTTCAAAAAACCTTGACCGTAGTTGGCGGTTGACCATTTCCAACTCGTCTCTCTTGCAGACAAGACGGACGCGGCTGACGACAAACTCGTCCTCTTCTGGAAGAGAATGCGAGGATCGAATCTGGATTTCAAGAAAGCTGAATCTCATCTATTAGTTTCGGTGGTTCAATTATATGAGGTATCCAATAGGGTGAGTATATGAATTTCTGCATCTAGTAAACTGACGGTCCCTAATATTGGAGTTACCTAGACGTCTGCGAAGAGGTAATGGTGGTGATTTAATGTGTTAACACTTGAATTTTCACTAGAATGGGCTTGTTTGGACTGAAAACTAACTTTTGATCCCCATCCGGGGCATACTACCAAAATGAGCTCGTTTTGAACCGAAAATTGAAGTATCGGTTTTTGGCTCTAAAAACCATATATGGATCTCGTATATCTGCTTCTTGAAGCTGATAATCAGATTATCGGTTTTAAAAAACCGATAGTGGTAATCTCGGTTCAATAGTTATCTTGACTATCTGTGATTTCCCTCGTTTCTCTCCCTTGCTGTCTCTTGGTATTTTTGCAGCCGTCGAAGGCGAAAAACGACGATCTCACTTGTACGCTTAAGTATGTCTCTTACGTGGGTGGTTTTTCTGGAATAAGTGATGACAATCTGGATGACTATCCTTATAAATGTTTATCCCATTTTCATTGTCTCATTGATGATATATGGGACAGTGTAATTTCAGAGAAGTAGTTTATTTTATTTTATTTTTATTTTTTTTATTTTTTTTTGTGTCGTTGGATAACTTACAGACTCTCATATTTGCATTAAAAGTTTTTTGTCGTTGGAGATGTTGTGGTAAGGCTACAACTTCTCCTTATTTGCCGCCTCCAGGATCTCTTCGTGCGAAGGCCCTTGTGTGAAGACACTCACGCTCTTCGTGTGGAGAGCTTCCTGCTTTGAGACCGCATAGTGTTCTGCGAACAATTTTGGCTTCTTGAAATGTGTCTTCGTGCGAAGACCCTATTGTATTCGTGCGAAGACCCCTGGTACCTTCCTTTGCGCTCCTTTGAGTCTCCTCAATCCTTCAAGGCACTTTACAAACAAATCTCCACCTTGACTTGAAGTCTCTCGTCTGCAACAAAGTCTTCTCCTCCTTGCGAACAAATCTTGTCTTTATGCCTCCCCATGTCTCCCATCACGGAGACTCACTGGACCTCGTAGGGTTCGACATTCCCCTACGCGCTCAATGGCTCATGATGTTGAGTAATTCTAGACAATTCTGATACTCTCTCACCGGCACTGGCTTTGTGAACATATCTGCAGGTTTAGCAGCTGTCCCCACCTTCATCACCTTGATCCCCCTTTCACTTCTTAGAAAATTATACCAGACATCAATATGCTTGGTCCTTTCATGATGAACCTGATCCTTATTCAAACAAATTGCACTCAATCTATCACAATAGACTATCACTTGATCTTGAAGTAAGCCTGGATCATTGACCATTCCTTAAAGTCAAATTGACTCCTTTGCTGCTTTCGTTAGATGCATATACCCTGCCTCTGTGGTAGACAAAGTCACCGTCGGCTGTAGCGTAGCCTTCCAACTCAAAACAAATTAATGACAACCAGTGAGAAGATCTTGTTGTAGTCAACCCATTCTTCTTGACTGAACCCTCTTACAACTGACATTGCTTTATACTTGATTCCCTCTCCAAATGTAGTTCCTTCCTTTCTTCTGAAACCCACTTGCAACTGACTATCTTCCTTCCCTCGGACAATTTAACAAGCTCCCAAGTCGAGTTCTTGCTAAGAGACTCCATCTCTTCTCCCATTGCAGCAATCCATCGTGCCGAGTTATAACTAGATATAGCGGCCTTGTAGGTGGATGGCTCATCGTCCACCTCGTCCGCTACATGCAATGCATAACCCACCATATTGTCATCTCTGTAGGCCTTATGAATCTCCTTGATCTTCCTGAAGTAATACTTTGATGATCCGGTTCCTCTTGTAGTGACGCATCTCCATCATATTATTCTGCTTCTTTCTCTTCGGTTTCCAGCGGTGGTGTAGAAATTTCGGATTCCTTAGGATTAGTATGATATGAATTTCTTTCCACCTTCTTCTCTACATCCCCAACCTCTATCTCCATGGAATTATTCAACATTTAACTGTCACTTTTGCTAAGTATAATCTTGTTGTCTGTCCAAATCTTGTATCCCTTCACACATGCTCCAAAGCCCATGAATACTCCCTTCTTTGCTCTTGGTTCTAGTTTGTCATTATCAACGTGATAATAGGCAATGCAACCAAAGACTATCAAATTGGAGTAATCTAAAGCTCTCTCGGACCAAACTTCAATAGGAATCTTGCATCATATACCTGTGTGTGGCTTCCGATTTACGAGATAGCATGCCATGGAAACTGCTTCTCCCTAGAAACCCCTAGAAAGACTTGCATTCGAAAGCATACACCTTACTTCGCTAAAAGTGTATGATTCATTCTTTCGGCTATATCATGCTGCAGTGGTGTCTGCCGAACGGTGTGATAGAGAGCAATTCCCTGATCCTTGTACATTCCATTAAAATCTGATAACAAAACTCTAAGACGTTGTCCGTGCGCAGCCTCTTCACCTTCTTTCCCACCTGATTCTCTACCAAGGTCTACCACTCCTTAAATATTGCGAAGCCTTCACTCTTGTGCTTCATCATGAATATCCAAGTCATCCTTGAGTAGTCGTCTATGATGCTCAGAAAATACATGTACCCGCCAGTCGCCTCAACTCGAGATGGACCCCAACAATCCCAATAGATGTAATCAAGAGTACCTTTCTTTCTATGAACCGCCTTAGGGAACTTGCTACGCTGTAGCTTCCCGTACACGTAGTGCTCACAAAACCCTAGGCTCTTAGGCGCATTCCCATTGAGATAGCCTTTTCTGTGAAGTTCATGCGGTCCACGTTCACTCATATGATCGAACCTCATAAGCCATAGCTTGGTTTGATCAGCTTAATCTCGGCTGAGACAACTCCGACATACTCTGTGATAGACGAAACCTTTAGTACATACAAAGTCCCATCCTTGACTCCCTTGAGTAGCACATCTGAACCCTTGTAGACCCATAAATCTCCACCTTCACCCTTGAAGGTAAATCCCTTGCTGTCGAGTAGACTCAAAGAAATCAGATTTTTTGTTACAAGGGGTACGTGTCTAACCTCCTTCAATGTGCATATCCTCCCGTCGCACGTTTTAATCTAACTGAACTTTTTCCTATGCAAACAAATCCGTTTACCGTATGACTGGATACTCCATCTGCATGGTTGTAGCTTGAAAATAGTTCTCTTTTAGAAAAGATGTGATAGGAAGCCTGCGAGACAAGAAACCATGCATCGGGTTGATGCGCGACGTGATCCGCCAGTAGAATGAAATCATATTCAGACAAATTCTCCTTCTCTACCATGGCTTCAGAGCCACTTTGTCCTTGTTGAACTTGTTCCGGGCAATCTCTCTTTAAGTGCCCCTTTTCCTTGCACCAAGAACATACATCCTTGGGTAACTAAGAACCAGAATACTGCTTTTTCTTGTTTTTCTTACCCTTCTTGCTTCCCCCCGTCGCCATCAATCCGGAAGCATGGTCATCTATACCTGTGTCTGCACCCTTATGGCGCAGTTCCCTAACATGGAGCGCGGATCTGACCTCTTCAAGGGTTAAGTCATACTTATTCACAATAAAAGGCTGCACAAAATTTTGTTATGATGGAGGTAACGAGATCAACAACAAGAGTACGCCATCCTAATCATCCACTTTCTCGCCAATATAACACAAGTTTAAAAGAATTGTATTCAATTGATCATGATGGTCCTTGAGAGTCATACCTTCGAGCATCCGCAGAGTAAAGAGCCTTTTCTTTAGCATGAACTTGCTAGTGAGACTCTTCTTCATGTAGAGGCTCTCCATCTTGATCCATATATTTTTTGCTTGCTTCTGATATGCGACCTCAATGATCACGTCATCCGATAAGCACAGCATGATGATTGAATGTGCCTTCTCCTTGAAATCTGATGTTGTTGTATCCATGCCCCCTTGTCTGTGGTCAAGGGTGCCCATAGGCCTTGTGATTGGTGCAAAGCCTCCATGTTTATCTTTCACAGACTGAAGCTGTTCCCTCTTGTGAACCTGTCGCGCTTCACCATCGCTGCGGACATCATTCTTGGTGGAGTGATCTCGACCTAAGCTCTGATACCAATTTTTAAAGAAACTTACAATCGCTCACACCTCACGAACGATAAGTAAGCGATGCAATCACACAAAATTACATGGTTCGCTAGCACAAAATATGCTAACTATGTCCACGGGCAAGAAAGTTTTTATTCAATTGAGGAGAACATTTCACAATGCTTACATAATTTTATCAGACCCCAAAGAATCAATTTATACCCCCCAAAACCTCCCCGATGCCCTAAGGAATTATTTTCTTTCTTATCTGCCGCCTCCAGGATCTTCTCGTGCGAAGACATTCGTGCTCTTCGTGCGAAGAGCTTCCATCTTTGAGACTGCAGGGTGTTATGCAAACACTTTTGGCTTCCTGAGAGGTGTCTTTGTGCGAAGACCCCTGGGACCTTCCTTTGTGCTCCTTTGAGTCTCCTCAAGCCTTCAAGGAACTTTCCCAACATAAGGTTTGGCAAAAAACAGATTAGAGGCACAACGTATGTTATCAGACATCAAGAAGAAGTCGGAGAGTCTGCAAATCAAGAGTATGTCCAGCCACGAATGTGTGATGAGGGAAAAGATCTCCAATAAATGTGAGAAGTTGAAGAATCTTGAAAGACAAAGTCGACCAGTGGAAATTCTAGTCATTGCGTACCAATGATGGAGTGGAACTAGGAAGATGCAAGATGTAGAAACAGTGAGGACATGCTATTTAGGGGTTCTTGATGAAAATGTCACATATACAGATATGAAAATTGCTTCACCAAGAATTTATGATCCTTCTAGTTCTTATCTACAGCACAAGGGCAGCCTCCTATTGTGGTAACAAAATCTCAATTTCATCTAGTGACTTATTCATGGGAGAGAGCTAGATGAATATTCATAAACGGCCCATTTTCTATTTTTTCCTTATTTGGCAAACTCAGTATTTTGTCTTCTACCACTGATAGTCTTATCTGAATTTCTATCGGCTTGGCATGCTGGAAACAGAAAGAGAATGTGTGGTTCAATTGAAACCTAAGATTCCAAGTACATAAAAGTTTGGTGAATCAATTAAAATAAAAAATCAGACAACTCAAACCAAAAAATCCATAGCACTACATAACATAACGTGAGAATACAGCCTCTACAAGTATCCACAAACAATAAGACTGGGCTGTGACAACACAGCAAGCCCAATCCATTGCAAAGGACTAAAGTGAAACCCAATACAAACTTGGAGCACTCTCTCGCACACGGCAGAAGTTTGAGGACCAAAATTGTAAATATCAACGTTTCTCTCATCAATGCCGTAGATTCTCCTTGACTTATCAAATGGTCACAATCGTGATAAATCTGTATAAATGTCCCTCTGATTTGCGATGCAATACAATGAACACAATATTGTTCATCTTATTCTCTCTCCCTTTACTGCTCTTTTCTCTCTGAATTGGGATGAACCCTAGTTCTTAACTCTCACCATTTTACATGGTATCAGAGCCGCTGCTACACAGCTCCAATGTCGATTGCGTGGGCTTCCTCTGAAACTTCTTCCGCTCTTGTCACTGTCACTGGATCTGGTGGCGCAAATCCCTTGAATCTGCTCTCGAACCACTACAACAAATTCGGCCTCCGTTGACAAAAAAAATTGTCGCTAGAAAGGCCAAATATGTCGGTAGAAATTCTACCGACAAATAATTTTTTGACGGAAAATGGTCACTACAAGTCGGTCGTTAGTATTAAGGCCGACAAATCTCAATTACATCGGCAGAAAGAAAAAAACGTCAAATTTTTTTTTCGACAGTTTAAATCTAACAACAAACATTTTCTGTCGGCAGTACAACTACCGACAAATAAATTTAGTAGTTTATGTAGATAAGTGACAAAAATATTTGTCACCAGTAGAGATGATTACATCTTCATGGCGACACACATGTTTGTCGATAGTATCACGACTAAATAAAAAATAATAATGGATTTTTTACATATATGCAGACATGCACCCAAAATTCAAACACTACCCTGAAACATATATGCACAACTGTGCTCAAATCCAAGATCAACCCTCCAAAAGTGGGACTTTTTACATCACAAAAAAAATTATACTGCATAATAACTATTTTGCATCCTTAGCCGAGTTAACAACCGTCCAGCAATTCACTCTAATTAAAGAGTCGCATAAATTAAAGCAATATTAAGTTAACAAAACAAGTAGCTTGCGTTTCAAAGTTCAAAAACTATTACATCTAGAGGAATCAAGTGCCCAGAAACCAGCTACTAATCAAGTGTCCAGAATCACCGGCGAGTACTTATTTGGGTCCTTCGAAGCCCTGAAGCTATACCAGCGACGCTAAAGCCTGCAAACAATGAAAAAAAAGAATCATAAGATAGTGGTAGAAATCATTTAGATCAGAGACATAAATACTCGGAAAAATACTAAAAAATGGGTTTTCTAAACTTTACATATGCATTGAAATTAAAATGATTCAATTTGCAAGAAGTAAGCTTACTTTCTGTGGATTGCTAGAACTTACAAAATTGCATTAGACTTGACTATTTAATTCAGGTTCAAAGACTAAAGGAAAACATGTATCCCGCAAAATTAGAAAAAAACCCAAATCTCAACAGTCAGTAAAACCCAATTCAAGACAACCTTGAGAGCCCTAGATTTTCTTGGATGAGGGGGTTAAATGATTCGGAGTACCTGCACATAATCCATCACTCAGACAGTTCATGACCTTAGCTCCTGCCAATTTTCTCTACAGTACCAATTCACAGAAATTGAAATCGAAACCTAAAATTGAAAACTATGAAATTAGGTTAGTTATTCATCAACAATGAAATACAAATCACTTCCTAAACAATTTTACAAACCTGGACTTGAAGTATGAATGATTTTGTAGGCCGCCAATTAGAAACTTGATGATGGAGTAGACTCGTAGAGACTGATTTGCTGAATTGCCAGACAGGAAAGCCCCAAATCGAATTCTCTATGGGAACATGCCATTCTCCGAGGCTCTGCAAAACCCACCCTAAATCCAACCAGGGGAACATAAATTCAATGGAACATCTGGTAAACATAAACACTACAATTGAAACAGGTCAACAAAGAAATGGAAGGAGCTCCATCATCATCTTCCTGTCGTCCTCCTCATCATCGTCCTTGTCATAACCTCCTCGAAGAAGCACCTCTCCAAGCGATCTCAGCGAAATCCTAGAAACCGCCTCCCCTCGAACTCTCTCGCTTTCTTCTCTCTTTCATTCTAATTCTTTCTGTGTCCGTTTCTCTCTCTCCCCGCCAGAATAGTCCAATTCTCCATCATCATAAATTCACTCCAATTACCACAAGAACACCACAAGACCAACGACAATAGCAGCAACAACATCATAACAAATTAAACAACAAAACTAACAAATTTGATCAGCATTTCAACTGCAGATTTGATAAAAATAAATATGATTTTGCCACAACACAACCCCAACCACAAAGAACAAAACAGATCTAAAAACCAGAACAAGTAACTGATCTAAAGTTAACGATGTGAGATATGTGGGAAAAGAATAACAAAAAAAAGAACATGAGAAAGCAGAAGCATGTCCGAAGAGAAGAACAGAGGAAGTTCCTTCAACCCTCCGAATGATATCCAGAGGATCCCTGAAGGACAGAGAGAGAGCCGACGATGCCGCTGGGAGTTCTCTCATGCCCCTGGCCGGCTAGCCGGAGCTGTTCCCGGCGCAATGTCGCCCGGACCAGGAGGTCCCAATTCTCGGATGGCCTGACCATCGAGGGAGGGGAGAATCAGACGGATTGCACAAAACGAGAGCTCTGAAAGTTGGCTCCTCCGGTTGGGGGTCCAGATCTGGAGATGAAGAGGGTTTGAATCGGAAGAGGTTGTTCTTTGGTATTCCGACTACTAGTGGGGAGATATAATAGAATTAGTACGATGGCATCGAGAGTGGACCTGTGGGAAAAAGTTGACGACAGAAAAGGTTGACGTGAGGGAGATTGAGATGAAGACGTCGTCGCTCCGGTGGATCTCCACCTCCTCGACGGCCGCCGTCGCAGCCCACAGCCATTAGAGACCTGCACCGTCACGGCGTCGAAATCACCGCCACCGCTGAACGCCACCACCAAAATCACCGCCAGCGACGATCGATCTTCCAGATCTGTAAAGAGACTACATCAACAAACTTTTGCTGCGGTGGTGCTAGCTGCTAAATGTGACAGGTAGGATGTAGAGAGAGAGGAAGAGATGAAATGAGAGAAAGAAATAACGTTGGAATGAACGGCTGTGAAAGAGGGTATTGAGTTTTGGGTGGGTTGTTATGGAAAAAAGTGGGGTATTATTTCAGGGATAGTAATTTTTTATTCCCTCCTTACAATTTGGGAGAGCGGGAAATACTAATTTTTTACCCTCTAATTTTTTTTGCAGGAGTTGACAATTGGGTTTGTCACCATATAATTAGTTGTCAAACTTAAATAAATAGTCACAATCTTTGACTAAATTGTTGGGTAGAATAAAAGAAAAACCAAAATGTCGACAAAAAAAATCATATGCATCGAGAAAAACAAATATTGTCGACTAATCACACAACTAGCTACATAAAACCGTCTGTCGACAAAAAAACTGTCAACAAAGGTCATATTTGTTGTAGTGAACATTCATAATATGATCACCTTCAAGTTGGATGGAACCAACTACGTAATCTGGAAGTACCAGATCTCCTCTCTGCTTCGAACCCAATCTGTCTTTGGGTATCTCGATGGATCAATTGTGTGTCCGGCTGAGTTTGTGACTAAATCTGACGGGTCAGTTTCAACCACTGTAAATCCCGCATTCAAGTCTTGGCAAATCCAATATCAGGAACTGATGACAGTTCTCAATGCAACACTAAGCCAAGAGGCATTATCCATGGTAATTGGACAAACTTCCTCTCGATCTATCTGGCCAGCGCTAGAGCGAAGGTACGCCTCACTCTCTCGGTCAAATGTATTGCAATTAAAGAATGAATTGCAGAATTCCAAAAAGAAATCAGACACTGTCGATGCCTATATGCAGAAGTTGAAAAATGTTAGGGACAATTTACTTGTTGCTAAAGTGAACATTGATGATGAGGATATGATCATCTATGCCCTAAATGGGCTACCATCTGAGTATAACTCTATGCGTACTACTCTTTCTGTTTGTACTAATCCTATTACATTTGAAGATCTTCATGTGTTGTTGAAGTCCAATGAACTGATGCTAGAGTCACAATTAAACACCATTGTTAATTCAATTGAAAATGATGCTGCTTTTAACACTCGGACAACTACTGGAAATGGACTATCTGGTAAGGTAGAGACCGTGGTTATGGACACAACAATAATGGTAATAATAATGGTCAAGGTCGTGCTTATAACCGTGGAGGATATCAGGGTAGATCAGGTAAAAACTACTATGGTTATGATAATCGTGGAAGGTCTAATTATGCCTGTGGATGGCGTGCTGACTCTTATCGAGGAAGGCACAATGGGTTCGGTTACCCTCATCACAACAACAACAACACGGTTACTTGTCAAATCTGTGGTCAAGGCTACCACACAGCCCTTGACTGCATTCATAGGATGGATGACGCTTATCAAGGAAAAATACCCACTGATAAGCTCACCGCCATGACTGCCTCAACACAAAACAACAATTCATTATATTCCAATTATTGGCTGTCCGACACCGGTGCTACAAATCATATGACCAACGACTTTGGAAACATGACTTTATCTGATCCCACTACTAGAAATATTGTCAAAAATGGCAGGAAGCTATTGCCACGTAAGATACCAAAAACTGCCATTTAAGCTTAAAACGGCAATACTTGTGGCAATAATGGAGCGGCCGCGTTGAGCATTGCCGTTTTTGTCTTGTGGCGGTACAATTCTTGCCGTTTTAGATAATCTTGGCGGGAAACCATTTCCTGCCGTTTTTCCTACTTTTACGCGGCAAGAGATCTTGCCATATTTGAGCCTTCTATTTACGGCAAGAGTGTCTCTCCGTTTATACCCCACTTTAGGCGGCAATAATTCTTGCTGTATCTTACTTTTATTTTGCCGTATTTGACTACACTATATACGGCATTAGACTCCCTCCATTTTTGGCCCCCCTTAAACGGCAATGCATTTGCCAGTTTTTGTTTTATTACTGCCTCATTTGGTGACACCATATGTGGCAGTAATATATCTACCTCCGGTTTTGGGAATATTAAAAATGGCAAGAAATAAAATTAAAGAGGAAAACCTGCAAATTGTATATATACCATAACCCCTCTTACCAGAATTAAGGTCATGTAACCTGCATATTTCAACCCAACAAGCACACTTTTCAACCTAGCAAGCACACATCATACACGTAGGATTGCGCCCACATCTTACGGGAATAAATTAACTTTTGAACATTAGACTTTGTAAAAAGTACAGAGTCAAAATAACATTTGCAAGCATTATCTTCAAACTCGTGCTCTTAGCTAGCCCTATATAATAATCTAATCTAAACTTGCTTCAATAAAAATATGCATACAATTTTGTGCACCGTAACTTAGACTCCACCAAGAATGCAAGCTAGCTAGTTGCTTCAACTGTGCGCTCTTTGCTTTTTCCATCCAAAGTGAGATTAATACTTTGAGGATCAATGAAGCGAAAGCATTTGACTGCGAACCATCGTCAACCTGTCCAAGAATCCAGGAAATGAATTAGGAGTATGTTGTTACCAAAGTAAGGAACTTAACTAAAATAAGTACCTAATATCTAAATGAACTCAGTAATCAATTTACTAACTCATTAACCAAGCATAGCAAAAAAAAAAGGCCAGGAAATCTATATACTTGTGTGGCTACAGTTTCATCAAACTACGAATGGCTATGCCTTGCTATGTAATCTCAATTTGAATTAAACTCCAGGACTTGATCTGTAAATTAACAAATCTCAGGGCTTAACCAAATGGAATCAGCGAGTTCAACAACTCAGACATGACGGTGGTTGTGAAGAAAATCTGAAGGCAATCTAAACAGGGAAAAGAAGAGTATATCACTGAGGTCTAGATCATTAACCGACTGCAAGCATGATCTTAACTTTAGCAGTTTTGGCTACCTGTTACAACCTTAATATGTCCAAAAGTATCAAGAAATTATGTTTTTAAAATTGACTTAACATTTACACGGTTGAGCCAGTACCTTCAGTCATTTCCTTGAACCTTCATCGTGGTAATTTAAAAGGCTGGTAGGTGAATTTTGACCATCAATAAAGTAAGAAACCATACTGATTGTCTGAGTTCTTTTTATTTTATCATGCCATGCCAAATAAGCTGTCTATTTATGTAAACTAACCTCTAGATTGAAATAAAATGCTATTTTTTATGTGCCTAGTCAACATAAGCTTGTGATAATCTCATTCGTCGATCTATGAGGGGAATAATCCAGATGAGAACTCGACAACTAGAAGAGGAGTTCGAAGTGAGAAGAAGAGGACCCAGTTCATCTAAAATACCCAGTTCTTGTCATGACTACCTCCCGCAACAACCTTCAGAGTTCAGAAGACACTCACATGTCTCTCTTCTTCTTCATCCTCTTTCTTCTTTCAGTAGTTAGTTCAGTTGATTTTCATATATCGCGCTTTCATGCTGAGACAACCGACATTGTCTATGAAGGAGATGCATCATCTTCCCGTGTAGGGTGGGCTACTTATAAAGAAAAGCTCCCCATCTGGAACTTAGATTCAGAGAAGTTCACCGACTTCACAACATGGTTTTCCTTTACCATTGACACACAAGGGAGCTCTACGTACGGCAGTGGCCTGACATTCTTCCTTGCTCCAGAAACTTTCATCATGCCACAAAACTCAAGTGGGCGGTTTCATGGGCTTATTCAACACTAATACTAGTGATTCTCGAAGTAACCAAATGGTTGTTGTTGAGTTTGACTCGCATCCGGATTCCTGGGATCCTGAATATGAGCATGTTGGCATCAACGTCAACTCCATTTCTTCAGTAGTAACTACTCCTTGGAATGCATCTCTGCACAGTGGAGATACTGCTGATGTTTTGATTGCATATAACTCCACTACTACTAAGAATCTTGGTCCTAAGATAACATGTAAAGAATCCTCAATATTCCAGGTTTATAAGTACTCCTAGGCTGACTATTGCAAGGTCACAATAAATAGTTCGCTGTTTCCCTAAAAATTTCTTCTATGGGACCCATGTTAGTAGCACAAAACACATACGTGCAATCATCAACCTCATGATCGTATTTCTGTCCTATCACTCAAGAATTTATGTACACAATCATATATTGGTCCAGGTACTTCTTTCCTAGAAATTAGAGTAATGTAAGTGGCTCAATTCCTAGCAAATAGTGAGGCAAGTCCAGCACATATCAGTACAAATCATATCATCTAGTATATACATTTGTTTAATTATGAAAAAGTATATATTGAAGTAAAGTGGGAAAAGGTAGTGGAAAACTAACCATTAACATCAAAGAAAATTTTCTGGTTGCGTCTATCTCTACCAAACCTCATACACCTTCTGGACGGAAAGAAAGTGGCTCCCGATAGACGACCGGGCTGTTGATTGAATTAGGCCCACAAATTAACGGGTTGCCTATTATCCTGAAAGAAACCAAAATGAGAACTTCAGATATTACAACATGTCAAAGCAAATAGGAAATAAAATGAGACCAGGAAAACTCACTTGGAAGTTCTCTTTGATATTGTTTTGATGGAACCGCTTTGGTTGTTGAAAGACATGTCCCTGGAAACATATCAGCAAAGCATATAGTAAAAAAATGATTGCTTAAACCAACCAGAACTATGTTTGTAAGTTCTGATGGTAAACATGTTATGACATACACAAGAGTGAGACTTCGAACTTTTGACAGGATTCTGGAACCGGTCCAGTGAGACTGTTGTAGTTTTAGACGCCTGAATGGATTATGAGAAGAAACAAACCGTGAATACTTGGAAACCCTTCAGGCACTTAAAACTGTGTGAAATGTTCAGAGACCTATAATCATGCAATACAGTAAGATCAAGGTTTAAAAAAGTCGGAAACCTACAAATAATTCAGACCTTTCAGGTCTCCAACTGAACTGGATATTTCACCATTGAAATAATAGTTGTAGAGATCAAGGGTCTGAAGCTGCTCCAACCTCCCTATGACATCAGGACTAGGACCAGAAATGGTATTGTTCTGCAGTAACTTGCTCATTTATAACCGAAGCTATTTATTAGTAATCATCAAGTACTACACTCCATTAAGGTATTTATTTAAATTTCCTCCATATCAGGGGGCTTGCTACATCCCTTTCTTCTCAAGGACTTTTCTGATACTGAAGACAAATGGTGGTTGTTTCACAAACATCTATCCATGTCCATCTTATACTTCTTCAGTTTGTATTCTCAATCTATAAAGTGCATAACAGTAACCCCCAACACACCATCATGTTATTATTGAGCACCTCTTGCACCAGGATAACAACTACAAATTATAGGCTATGTTGGTATCTTCAGTCTACTGGAGATGGGATTAACATAATAGTATAACCTTCAAATTTTCACAAATCTTATTGTTGAGTCTTCAAACAAATTCATGTATTTCTACCTTAGAAATTTAGAACATGTTTCCTAATTGTTGTGAAACTACCACTGTATCACCCCAAATATTGATTTCTCGCAGATGGTCAGTTGAAATCTAAAGCTACCTACACAACAATTAAGGGGAGAAAGTACTCGACAAGTTCCATCTCCTACAAGAATTGACATATTCTCAATCTATACAGTGGATATATGCTTTCAGTTTCTATTTTTAGTCTTTCACCATATATTTGTTTATAATTGATTTACAGATATGAATGCTCTCTCAGTCTCTCCCATCTCTGTTCGCAAGCCCCAATTCATAATTGAGTCCCTGAAAGTTCAAGGAAACTGGTACACATCGGAGATCGATAAAGAACTAAAGACGGATGAAACTTGAAACCGTACCTGGAATCAAACCGCACTGAAACATGAGCAAGCTCTGCAATGGTGGGAGATGAGCAAACTGCGATGTGGACTTACGATCGGGGAGCACATCCGTTGAGCAATGGCATCGAAATCTCTTCTCTTCTCTTCTCTTCTCTCTTCTTTCTCTTCTATGTCTTCTCTTCTTCTCTCAGCTGCGTCGTTGACCTCTATGGCGCGCGGGCTATTGAAATTTACCCCAAATTTTGGCTAGGGCGCGATTCTCCCAAAAATTTGGCTAGGGCGCGCACGGTATAAGTGGATCAGATTTGGTAGTGATCTTGTGGTTATTATTCAAGCCACGTCTACTAAGGTAAATAGGGCAGGAATTTCCTGCTAGATAAGACCCTCTAATACGGAGGTAAATATATTGTCGCCGCTTTTGTTAACTTTTTTTTACGGAGAGAATATAGATTGCCACTATTGTTAATTTCTTGCCGTTTTCATACCTTTTTTACGGAGGGTTTTATTTCTTGTCACTATAAAAATTATTCTTGCCGTTTTTGGTATTCTATTTACGGAAATAACTATTTCTTGCCGTTATTAATAGTTTTAAATGGAAATTTTGTTTACTGCCACATTAAGTAACAAAAAATAGCAAGAAAATTATTGTCACACAGATTATTGCCGTTAATGTGAATATTTCTAGTAGTGTCCTTATACTGGCACTGATAAAGTTGTTGTAGGCAACAGGTAAACTCTTCCCATTCATCACTCCTGTACGACTGTTTTGTCTACATCTTCTTACAAGTTTCAGTTAGTACAAATTTATTATCAGTACAAATTCCCATGTCCCTAAGCTTAGTACAAATTTATTATCAGTACACAAACTTTGCACTAATCATAACTGCCATTATATTTTTGACTCGACTTCTTTTTCTATTAAGGATATAACCACGAGCAAAATACTCTACCAAGGCCAGAGTAAAAATGGGCCATACCCCATTGATTCCTTTTTTTTAGAATGCTCCTCAAGCTTTTTTAGGCAATAAAGTCTCTGCAGACACTTGGCATGCCCGATTAGGTACCCTTCTACTTCTGTCATGCATAAAATAATTCCCAATTCGAGAAATTTGAATAATAATATTTGTCATTCTTGTTTACTTGGAAAAATGCATCGCTTACCTTATAGTCACTCTCACACTCACACTAATACACCATTACACCTCTTACATGGCGCGTTTAGGGTCCCTCTAGTACTTTGTCGCATCATGACTATCTCTATTATGTACTTTTCATATAAGACTACTACAAATATACATGGATCTTTCCTTTGCATAATAAATCATTTGTAACCTCTGTTTTTCCGAACTTTAAATTACAAATTAAAAAACTCCTACAACATCAAATTCGTATTTTACGAAGTGATGGAGGGGGAGAGTATACCTCTTTTATTTTGCAGCAATTATTATCTGAAAGTGGTATCACTCACCAAAAAAATTGTCCTCACACCCCTCAGCAAAATGGGGTTGCCGAGAGGAAACATCGTCATATTATGGAGACAGCTGTTACTTTACTTCAAATGCCTCCGTACCTAAGAAATGTTGGTATCACGCCATTAAAATTGCAGTTTATTTGATAAATCGTATTCCAAGAAAAAACACAGCAAATAAATTACCATTTGAACTTCTTTTTAAAACTGCCCCAGATTATTCACGCTTAAGATTTTTTGGTTGCTCTTGTTTCCCTTACCTTCTCCATTATTCTCAATCTAAACTAGATGATAAGAATAAATTGTGTGTATTTCTTGGATATGCAAATCATTACAAGGGATACTTGTGTCTCGACAAAGTCAAAAGTGGAATTTATATTCGCCGTGATGTAGTATTTAATGAAAATACTTTTCCCTTTGATATATCTACTACTGATGACTCGCCTACTCATGTTTCAGGTCAGATTACAACACCCCCCAAAAGTGGGGGCCCGCACCATCAGGGATGAGCTGGGAGTACACGACACATGAGGTACCGGTAGCTGCCGAAGCATTGAAGCCTACCGGTTCTCCTGAACCAGTCCCGATAGACCCAACAGACACTACACCCGCAACGGTTCCCGAAGCCGGTCTAGGCAAGGCATCTTCACCAATCACCGCAGTCCCTTCACTGTCCCAAATAGCATATGAGATGGCACCTCCTCCTAGCCACCCCACGCTAACTCGCAGTAAATCCGGCATGAGTAAACAGAAAGCTGGTTTTTCTGTCACTACTTGACGCCGAATTTAATCGAGGAGTTTTATGGGAGAAGCAAGAAGCAACGATGATGGAAGGAAATCATGAAAGAACCTCCATAGGATTCATAGAAAACACAACGTTTTCTGAAATAAACTCAATATTTGATTAATTAATGAAATAAGTCCACAAGCCGGACTTAATAGCCAAAGACCTAAATTCACCAAAAATAACAAAATCTCAATAATTATTCTGAATTAAATTCATACTAAATAAAAGCACGCTAAAAAAAGAATGAACCAAAACGGGTTGAAATTGACCTCCTAATTATTGATATGATTATTACTAAAAATAGCAAATTTGAAGATTTTGTGCCCTAAACAGCCGAATTTGGCCAAATCAGCATGGTGCTCGTGACTGAGTCACGAGTTATCTTTAGAACGTCGTTTTTGGTCAGATTCATATATGGTTCGACCCCTCTCATCAATCCTTCAACTCTGCCCCTGATTCTTCGTATGGGCCGAAACAGCTTTTTTGAAACTGGCAAAAAATTTCTTGCATCAATCACCCCTTCTTCAAAAGAACTCGTCCTCGTGTTCAATCTAGGCGCACAAATGAAAGTCTCCATCAAGAATGGATCGCTATAGAAAGATGACAACTTGAAAGGACAATTGACATACTTCTCTAATTCAACTTTAACCTTTTCAACTTCAAATTCTTCATCATCTCCATAATCATCGTAAACAGGAGGGATTGTCCAATCCACCTTAGTTTCACATGATTTGTAAATACATTTATAAAAGATCGCATCACCAAAAACGTGCTCAATCTGCAACATAACCGAAAAAGCTAGCTTGTCGACCATGAAACTTGGTCCTCCATAACGCTCGCGATTGAATGGAATCTCGAACGCGGGCCCAAGTCATGATCCAAGGCTTTACCTTCCGACACCATCATCATAACCCCTTGGAGGTTAATTTTCCGTTGGGGGGCTTCCTCAGCCAGAACCTGCCCGCAGCCTCCAGGTCGTCCACACACCATGGTTATGACAATCTTCTTCCTACGTCGAATTGAGCTCTGATACCAACTGACGCCGAATTTAATCGAGACGTTTTTATGGGAGCTGCAAGAAGCAACGAAAATGGAAGGGAAATCATGAAAGACCTCCAAAGGGTTCATAGAAAACACAACGTTTTTTTGAAATAAACTCAATATTTGATTAACTAATGAAATAAGTCCACAAGCCAGACTTAATAGCGAAAAAAATAAATTTACCAAAAATAACAAAATCCCAATAATTATTCTGAATTAAATTCCTACTAAATAAAAGCGCGCTGGAAAAATAATGAACCACAACGGGTTGAAATTGACCTCCTAATTATTGAAAGTATTATTACTAAAAATAGCAAATTTGAAGATTTTGTGCCCTAAACAGCCGAATTTGGCCAAATCAGCATGGTGCTCGTGACTACATATAAGGTTCAATCCCGCTCATAAATCCTTCAATTCTTCCCCTGATTGTGCGTATAGACCGAAACAGCTTTTTTGAAACTGGAAAAATTCTTCCTGCATCACTACTACTACTTCTACTGACCCTACATCTTTTACCGAGGCTAGTAAACACTCGTTGTGGCGTCAAGAAATGACTGACGAGTATACCAGCCTCATAAAGCAAAATACATGGACTCTTGTGCCGCCCCCCAAAACGCAAACATAATTGGGTGTAAATCGGTTTTTCGCACTAAGTTCAACCCAAATGGGACTGTTTCTCGATACAAGGCACGTCTAGTGGCCAAAGGTTTTCATCAAAATGCAGGAATCGATTATGACAAAACCTTTAGTCCCGCTGTTAAACACTCTACAGTTTGCACTATCCTTTCACTTGCAGCCAATTTTAATTGGCCACTACAACAACTTGACGTTAAAAATCGCCTTCCTACACGATACCCTCAAATAAACAGTCTTTATGGCCCAATATCAAGGGTTCAAAAACCCTAAATTTCCCAACTACGTTTGCCGTTTGCACAAGTCCATATATGACTCAAACAAGCTCCTCGAGCTTGGTTCGAACGGTTCACCAATTATTTATTTTCACATGGTTTTTCTGCATTCTATGCTGATTCGTCATTATTTATTCGTCACAATGGCAACAAATGCACCATTTTATTGCTTTATGTAGATGATGATATCATTTTACCTGGTAGTGATAATGTCTATATACCACAACTTGTTCCCAAATTACACTCTGAATTTTCTATGAAAAATATAGGCTCTCCTACTTACTTCTTGGATCTTGAAATAAACCGCAACAATGCCGGCATATTTATCAATCAGCCTAAGTATGTTTCTGACATATTATCTTGCTTTGACATGACCAATTGCAAGCTCCTACTCCACTAGCTGCATGTACAAAGTTTCATATTTTAGATGGCAAAAAGCTCACTGATCCTTCTCCCTATCGCCAACTTCTAGGAGCCCTACAATATCTAACATTCAGTAGGCCAGATATTTCCTTTGCTGTACATCACCTCTTTCAATTTATGCACACACCCACTGATACACACCTCATTGCGTCTAAATGCATATTACGCTACCTCGAAGGTACCAAACATCAAGGCCTTCTTTACCAAAAAGGCCATATGCCCATCAATGCCTATTCAGATGCCAACTGGGCAAGAAACCTAACCAACTGCCGTAGCACATCCGGTTTCATTGTCTTTCTTGGACCCAATCCCATCCATTGGGGCGCCAAAAGGCAACCCACCGTAGCCCGATCCTCCACGGAGGCTGAATATAGGGCTCTTGCCTCTACTGCGGCCGAGCTAGCTTGGCTCAAAAACGTTTTCTTTGATCTCCGGATCCCTATCACTGAAAAACCCATCCTTTGGTGTGATAACCTGTCCACTATAGCCATGAACGCCGACCTAATAATGCATGCTCACACTAAAAACATCAAAATCGATTACCACTACATTCGAGAAAAGTGCTCTCTCGTGACATACGCGTTCTTTTTATTAATAGTGGAGATCAACTTGCAGACATCTTCACCAAATGACTATCCACTCATCATTTCAACAGTCTCAAGGACAAACTGATGGTTCTCCAGCCACCATCGCTTCGAGGGGGAGTGTGAGAATACAGCGTCTACAAGTATCCACAAACAACAAGACTGGGCTGTGACAACACAGTAAGCCCAATCCATTGCAAAAGACCAAAGTTAAACCCAATACAAACTTGGAGCACTTTCTGGAACATTGTAGAAGTTTGAGGACCAGAATTGTAAATATCACTGTTTCTCTCATCAATGCTGTAGATTTCTCATTGACTTATCAAATAGTCACAATCGTGACACTTCTGTATAAATGTCCCTATGATTTGCGATGCAATACAATGAACACAATATTGTTCATCTCAATCTCTCTCCCTTTACTGCTCTGTTCTCTCTGAATTGGGATGAACCCTAATTCCTAACTCTCACCATTTTACACATAACATATTTGGATGTAACTTTCCGAAAAAAAACATATTTGGATGAAAGATTACTACCTGCAACATTTTTTCTATGAAACTACCAGCAACTTAAAATAGATGAAAATATATATGAATGTTTCCTGGGAAATTATGGGTCTGTAAGGGCCTGTTTGGTAGCAGCTAAAAGTCAGAAAATTTGGCTAAAAATCGTGTGGATGAAAAATTCAGCTGAGCTTAAAATCAAAATATGTTTGGTACGAGATGAAATTATACATTATAAATTTGATTCCATTTGAAAACAATCAAAGAGAACTACAGTAAACTACTTTAATACATCCCTTTATCCATGAACCGTGATCATACTAATTTAAAAACACTTTAAACTTATTTTTTTCAGAGTTTTCCAGCTAATAGATGTTCAATTTTAGAGATTAGACAATAGCCTTGAGATTTTTTAGTCTGCATATTTTCAAATCAAATTTTTATATCGTAACAAACGAGTTGTCTAAACAGACGTATTTTTAATTCGAATTGTATTAAAATCCATGATGATGCACTAATAGGTCGGAATTTCAGGTTATCTTGAGGTTTGATAATTTACAAAAAAATTGATGAGCCTCTATCATTTATTTTCAAGCTTGTCCTCACTGACAAGGGAATGTACAATAGAAGTTACAACAACATCCACCTCAAGGAAGACAAACAGAAGAAACAAGGCAACACGGTGAGCAAAGATGTGATAGAAGTAGGTGGCCATGCTCTGAAAGAAAACATAACAAAATGCAAGGTTGCTACACTAGACTCAGGATTTGTTCAAGTCCCCGAAATCCAAAGGCTAGAGTAGCAACCTTGCATTTTGATAGAATTTGTTAAAAAATATAAAAATAAGAAAACTTATAAAAAATAAAAAAAAATGGAATTTGGAGTTGGACACATAAGAGTTAATGCAAAAACTGAAAAGAGCTTAATGATAGAATTTCCAGATAGTTGGAAGAACCACGCTTAGGACAAATTCCGCTGAATTAATTCCATGCACAGTTGTGCTAATGTCCTCAAAATTGTGTTTTAATTACTTATTAAGGTATATATGCACTCCCTCTAGTGTGTTAGTTGGAAGGGGTTCCCCAGTGCTCATTCTATCAAAGAGTCGCAGTGCCTAGTCTGCAAATCTCAGATAATGTCTTGTAAGCTTTTGCGCCAATGCTCTCCATGAAAACCAAAGTAATAACCAACTTTAATTCCTTAAAAGTTGATATTAATAAGGCCTTTGATTGAATTGAACTTCTCAGCCTGTGATGGAGAGAATAGAATTCTGACTTTTGGACTGATCTTCTGATGCGGTATATAACTACGGTAATATATCATGTTAGAAAATCGTACAGTTGTGGGATTGATCATACATGAGAGAGTTGTTATATAGGCGTTATGAATCTAAGCACAAAAAAATTAAAAATTAACATATATAGGCAAGCAGCAGACGTAGTGTCATGAATCTATGAACGTTTAGTATAAATATGTCATAAGGTTTGATTTTTGTTATGAGTGCCTTGAATCAAAGAAATCAAGAATCGATGAAGAAGGACGAGGAAGACAAATTTGCAGTATCCGGGAAGTTCCAGAATCATCTGCTATTTCAGAAACCCTATGGGTTGTTTTGTAAATCTCACAAACTATTGTACCGTTGTGTAACGGCACTATCTAGAAGCACACAGCTGTCTTAACTCTTGGTTTATTCCTTACTATGGTTAAGTTAGGTTAATGAGACCTGGTATAAATTCATTTTATTCTCTAGGGTTATTCTATCGACAGATTCATTCTCTTCTCTTCATGTATCAGCCTTCAATGGCTCAATCGATTCAGTTATCAATAAAAAACCTATCGTTTCTTTGATTCTCTTTATATGGTATCAAAGCCTTTGTGCCTGATATTTTGCTCTTTTGGATTATGACTCTCTCCACCGCCACCACACCGACTCCTTTGTTTCTCCTCACAAATATACACAACCTCTTACCATTTAAGCTTGATAATCACAACTATTTTCTTTGGCGACATCAAATCACTGCGATCTTTCGCACACGGTCTCTCTTTGGTCATCTCGACGGCTCCATCCCGATTTCGTCGGAGTTTCTGCCAAATCCATTCGGATTTGGCCAATCCGTGGTGAATCCTGTGTTTACTGTTTGGAGTAATCACGATCAGACTCTTCTCAACGTCCTAAACACCACTCTCACACCGGAAGCCCTCTCTCATGTCATCGGTGAAACAACTTCTCAGGATGCATGGTCTATTCTCGAGCGACGGTATGCTTCTTTAACTCGCTCTAACATCTTGGATCTGAAAGCTGAACTTCAAACCATCAAGAAAAGGTCAGACTCTATTGATACGTATATGCAACGTTTAAAAACGATTAGAGACAAATTGTATGCTGCTCTTATTAAAATTGATGATGAAGACATGCTCGTATATACTCTAAATGGTCTTCCTATTGAATATAACTCTTTTCGTTCGTCTTTACGAACCAAATCTGAAGCTATTTCTCTATAAGAATTGCATGTCCTGTTAAAAGGTGAAGAACGCATGATTGAGTCCCAAAATGAATTAAATACGTCTACTGTCTTTGTTGCTGTGTCTGCTGGTTCTGGATCTGATATTTCTGCTTCCTATTCTCAACATGGCTATGTGAATCAGAGAGGTCGTGGTCGTGGTAGGTGTGGTAAAAATGATTTTTCAAATAGAAACCAAGGTCGACATTATTTTAATCAAAACCGCGGAGGAGGTCGTTCTTACTTTAACTCTCGTGGTAGTGGCCGTTTTTCAAATGGTCGCGGTTACAGACCCCCTATTACTTGTCAAATTTGTGGAAATGATTATCCTGATTCTGTTGATTGTTGGCACCGCATGGATCATGCGTATCAGGGAGGGAAACCCTCTGAGCAGTTAACTGCTCTAACTGCCGCAACACAATAACCATTTTCTGGGGCTGGGTCTGTTTTTGGGTATTCTTCTGGTCACAACTCTGGTTATGCTGGGTCTTCTTCTACATGGCTATAAGAAACTAGTGCTACAAATCATTTAACCTCAGATTTTAACAACCTATCTATGGCTGAACCATATGGTGGAAGTGATCAAGTGTCTATTGATAATGGGTCTTCTATGCCCATAAGTCACTCTAGTATTTCTCTTTTGACCACTTCTACACACTCTTTTCAACCTTCAAATACCTTACATGTTCCAAATCTTGCTGTTAACTTGCATTCTGTGCATAAAATTTGTCTAGATCACAATTGCAGATTTATTTTTTGATGCATCTACCTTTTATATACAGGACAAGGCTTCGGATATAATTCTATATCAGGCAAGAGTGAAAATGGGCTTTATCCCATTCACACTCTCCCAACAGCGTTTTTGTCGAAACCTCAAGCTCTTCTTGGTCGTAAAATATGTAATCCTTTGTGGCATGCTCGTTTAGGACATCCAACTGATGAAATTTAGTTTAAAACTTTACCTTCTCTGTCTTTATCTTCTGTAAAAGCTGGCACTCATATGTGTGAACCATGTTTGAAAGGAAAAATGGCTAGATTGCCTTATCAAAATTCCAAAACTGTTACAACTGTTCCTTTGCATATATTACACTCAGATGTTTGGGGTCCTGCTTCTGTTAAGTCTTATAATGAATACAAGTTTTATGTACTATTTGTTGACAATTTCTCTCGCTATACATGGATCTTCCAACTTTTTTCATAAATCTGAAGTTGCAGGAGTTTTTCCAAAATTTAAAACTCCTATTGAACAATTACTTGGCTACAATATTAGAATTTTGCAATCTGATGGAGGGGGTCTTTATAGTTGGATTGTGTGATCGCATGAGCAAGGCATCGGAGTACTCGCACGAGCAAGTGGTTGATCGCACGAGCAAAACAGTAACTCCTGGGAGCAGGATTTTGGTTGCTACGGTTTTGGTTGTTTCCTTGTGGTTTTGATATCAAGTCTAGATTCCGTTATGTCTATAAAATGGTTCTAGGTCGGGCCTAAGTGAGTGGTGTATTTTCTGGCATTTCAGGTTTCCCCGTCAGTACTTAACATCAGTTTTATTTGGTCGTGGAGGTAGGTAACGATTGTTAATGAATTACGTTAATTCTGTCTTGTTAATTTTTGTTTATTCGTTCTATTCTCAATACCCCAGTCATAACAAATTTTCAAAAAGGAATTTTACTTGACATAATCTTAAAAGTTCTCAAACAGTGTAAGTTCATGCTAAACCTTAACTTGGTTCAGAAGCATCAGCTGAGATTATAAACGAATCACCAAAAAAAGCTGAATTATTTAACCAAAAGTGAAGAATCAAATTCATATAGTCACTGAATGAATTTCTAAATTTGAATTCAGACTTTTTCATCTTTAATTGTTTTCGTGAATTTTGAGTCCGTATTCTGTCCGTGTACATTCACAAATGTTCAAAGATGGATCAAATTGTAAGAACCCGTTGCAAAGTGAGGTATAGATGCACTCAAAGACATGCTGTTATTGTGAGATTTTCAAGTCTTCTGAAACTGTGTTGTCTCTCACTTTCAATTAGAATACGACAGACATATCACCTATGTTTGAGTAAATGGCTGTGATAAATTAATCAATTTTGATTAAAAACTGGTATGAATCGATGAAACTAGATGATAGCCCACCGAATAGAAGCAGAGTAATGAACAAAAATAACACAATACGACATGTTTTTTCTACATGAAAACCGTTTCTGGAAACAAAGGTTTATCATCACTATCATGAGAACAGAGAAGTAATTGGATACACACCACAATTCCATCTAGGATATAGTTCTCAACGTCTATAGAAGAAGGAGCTGGATGGTGTGAAAACCTATCAGTGCTGCCCAGCGAAAACATAGTGGTCGAAGAAAGAAAGATCATATGGCAGCTGATCGAGGTTGTCCATGACCAGAAAGTCGCAAACATCAATAGTTCCCTGCGTTCCTTCTAATCCCTGCTCCTCCTGTTGATGTGGTCCGGAATCAAAGATATTGTCAGGATGAGTTGCATTATCGGCGCCATGTAGTCGAGGTAGATTTTCTTGGGATTCATCGTTGTTAATGAGTTCTGATATTTCACCAACATCGAATGTTAAGTTCAAGTCTTCTTCGTCTAGTTGATAATCATAATGGACGATCTGATCTCTATTCTGATGTAGGGAGGGAGCTTCATTCAGATATTGATGCGAATAATCACCGCTGCAACTTATTTGATCATGGAATGGTTGTTGGAAACCAGTAAGGGTTGACGCCGACCCAGAGTATAAGTCAATGTCTTGGGCTTCTTCTTCTTCTCGCTCTTCATTCTCAATGTCTTGGGCTTCTTTGTGGTTCATCTTCAGCTTCTTATCTTTTTGCAGGAGGCCACTGTTGTTGTCTTGTTCAACATCAGAAGTGCCACTGCATGGCCTAGCTCGCTTCATGGATGTTAACGTCTTCTTGTTCGACATCTTGTTTTTGCGACGTCGCCATTCTGGGGCTGTCCTCAGAGGCTTGGAATAGTCTCTAGATATCTTGCATATAACGTAATTGTTGTTGTGGTTGTTTTGTTCTGTACCCTGCATGGTGCTGCTAAATTCGTGCATGATCCAATGCCCGGGGTTCTCATCTGTATTCACCTCGGACTCGGCAGCAGAACTTCAAAGCAAAAAGTCTTCTTCACGCCAACAGTTTGACCATTGTTGTCAAAGATTTGAAGAGGCCCTGCTTCACCGTGCCACACGCCGCAGCCAGCAACCCTTGATATTCTACTTTCGCTGGCTTTTTTTAATTGGGTGATCACATAAATGTTGCGTTCAGTCCGGTCTTTAAGCTTCGTTGTCTGCCAAGGATCGGAGTGATCACAAAACAAATCCCAGGGAGAATTTCGTCCGTAGAGATCGCGCTCCAGAACATATTGTGGAGCATAGGATGGCAGTCCCCTCATCTTTCGATCAAGGTAGTGGACGATTAACTCGTCATCAGTTGGTAGGAAACGGAGTCCAGGGTCCATCGAATTCAAAAGACTGTTTCGGGTTAGGGTTGTGAGTATAACAATGCAACCACGGTAGTTTATGCATGGCATATTTATAGGTTTTGTTTGCTTGCGTCCAAAGCAATTCACTGCACAACACGCAGAAAACTGGGATTACCAATCCGAGTCTGGAAACTGTGAAAACTTTCGGGTCGGTTGTACATTTCTTTTTTGTTTAGAAAGGGTCGGTTGTAAATTTTGAACTAAGAACATTGAGTAATTATTTTATTTTTTTTGATAAGACTTTGTGTTTTAAATAACGATTGAACCAGACCAAAATGGATTTTGATACGGGTCAACCTGTCATCATCAACTCTACTATTTATATATTTACTTAAATCAGTTTTTTTTGGCAAACTTAAATACCTTCATTAGATAAAATCCATAATTACAACCGAATGAAAGAGATCAAAGCAAACACCAACAGAACATCGACATGAGTTTTAACCAACTGCACAAGAGACAAACCACCACAAAAGCAAGCTCTAACCAAGAGCTGCAAACCACAAGAAAAACTGAAGGACTAAATGTTCAAGAGTACTTAACAAAGACTGAAAGAACTCTAGTAGGAAGAAGCAGATAATCCTGCCAATAAGCTAATCCATGATGTAGGGAACAATGGCATCCATGTTAACAGACGACTCCGTCCGGGAGAGGAGGATGAGCAAAATCAACCAACTGAGCTAAGACTGGTGGGAGGGCCACCACAAAAGCATCACAAGGGGGTACACTTGGGCAGGAGGGAAGAAACACATAATCCTCCAAATCAGCATGAGAAGGAACATCAACCACTGGAGCTTCACTCAAAGGGAACACATCTGGGGGAATGGAAGCAAGGGCCTAGCCTCCACCACTGGAAGAATACTGGAACAAGCAGTAAATTGTGACTTAGCATGCATCTAGGAAGGAGCTCCATCAACCACTGCCACTTCAACCATCTCTGATAAGTCTGAATATAAGATCAGAGAGTACTAGTATTAGACACAATAATATCCTTAAGTGATAAAATGAGATCCTGAGCTTGATGATATAGTTGTTCCAAAGAAGAACACTCCTTGTTGAAAACCTGTTTATTTCTGGCAATACACAGGGTCCATAAAACAGCTGGAAACCAATGCCAGTTTGGGTTAGTGATCAAGACTTTTTTGGGTCTTAACCAACTTTTAACCCCGTAAATAATATCATTTGAAATGAAAGAATTAATATAACCAAAGCCCTTGAGCCCTTTCACAGTGCATAAATAAATGAATTTGTGTCTCAGGGTGATTATGACATAAATGACAAAGGGGGTTACAATTACAAATTCTGGAATGCAAATTTGACGCTGGGTTATTCACCCAACGAGGGATCACAGCAGAATCAAGCTATGGAAAAGGGTACGAAAACTAGGGCACAAAAGCTCTCTAGAATTTCAGAAGTAATAATTTCATAAAACTGTCCAATTTTACCCACAAGCCGGGTATAAATTTTTGAAAAGTCTAATAATTCGAAATATGGTAAAAATCCTAAGTTTAATGCTAAATAATATATCTAACCTAATAAAATATTCAACTATAAGATTTATCCAAAACGGGTTTAAATGAAAAATCCTAATTAAAGAAATAAGTATTCTGAAAAATAGAAAACTGGCGATTTTGGACCTCTAAACGGTCGATTTTGACCAAATCAGGGCAGTGTTCGTGACCAAATAGTCACGGGTTCTTTTTAGAACGTCGTTTCTGATCAGAATTATGTATGGTTCGACCCAAAACATGCATCCTTCAATTCTGCCTCTGATTCTGCGCTTTGACCGAAACTGCTTTTCTGGACGCGACTGATTAATTCTCCAATTTTCTCCTGCATCAGTCACCCCCTCTTCAAAAGAACTCGTCCTCGAGTTCAATCTAGACACATGAATGAAAGTGTCCACCATGAATGGATCACAATAGAACGATGGTGGCTTTATCGGAAAGATGAAGGATGTCGATTTTAACTCAATCTTCGCCTCATTGTCTTCATATGAAACTTCGTATTCAAACATACTTGATGGACTAATAACTTGTGAAGGATTTGAAATTACCTCAAGTTGAATAGAGACATCGGAATTGACCTCGCATTCCTCCAATTCATGGTAGCGAAGTGCGAAACTGGTCGCGTCTGATAGCTCTGCCCCGTCTGTGTCATGTGCGAAACTGGTCGCGTCTGATAGTTCTGCTTCATCTGGATCGTCTGCTCCTGCATCAGTCTCCCGGTGTTGGAAATAACTCGTCCTCGAGTTCACACCAATGTCTTCAGAATCCACAAAGCAAGGTGTGAGATGCTTCAAATTGAACACGTCCGAGGTCTTCAGGTGACTAGGAAGCCTCAACCTGTAAGCATTATCATTGATCTTCTGCACGATCTCACAAGGCCCAATCTTCCGATCCTTGAGCTTATTATACTCGCCAACAGGGAAATGATCACGAGTCAATACAGCCCATACAACATCACCAACATCAAATAGTACTTGACGACGATGCTTGTCCACCCGAGCCTTGTACTTGCTGTTATTCTCCTCAATCTTGCTCTTCACCTGGTCATGAATACCTCTCAAGTGTTGTGCCATCTCCTCGACCTTAGGATGAATGCGGCCCACACGCGGAATAGGGGCTAAGTCCAACACACTTGATGAATTTTGACCATTGAAAACCTGAAATGGACTCAAGCTAGTGGTCCTGCTCGTCGATCTGTTGTAGGCAAAATCTGCTTGAGGAAGTGATAAGTCCCACTGCTTCGGTTTAGATACTGCCAACCATCGGAGAAGGTTTCCCAAACTGCGATTCATCACCTCTGTCTGACCATCTGTGATAGGCGCTACTAAAGTTCAATTGAGTTCCAAACTTCTCCCACGGCTCTTCCAGAATTGGCTCATGAAATTCGTGTTACGGTCTGAGGTGATGGAACGAGGAACTCCATGCAACCGCACAATCTCCCTGAAATAAAGGTGAGCAATCCGCACAGCATCCATAGTCTTCCTGCATGGTACAAGCCATCTTGGAGAACCTATTAACAACTACAAGAACAAAATCTTCTGCCCTTTGCGTGGGGGGTAAGCCAAGCACAAAATCCATGCTAACATCAAACCAAGGAGCTTCAGGGACAGGTAATGGAGTATAAAGACCTGCATTAGTGAGAACTCCCTTCGAACGCTGGCAAACATAGAATCGATCCACATGATGGGCCACCTCACCACTTAACTTTGGCCAGTAAAAGTCAGCAGATACAAGAGCCAACGTCTTGTCTCGGCCAAAGTGTCCTTCATTGTGGAGCTCACTGATAATCTGATGTCGCAAGGAACAGTCTGGAACACACAACCGTTGCCCCCGAAAAAGATAACCATTACGAACAATAAAATCATGGCGCTGACACGAAGTTACCTCCATAAATATCTTCTCAAACGAAGGATCAGACTCATACATGTCTGCGAACGCCTCAAATCCAGCTACACGGCTGCTCATGGTGGAGAGAAAAACGTTGCGACGGCTCAAAGCATCTTCCACGCGGTTCAAACTTCCCGCTTGGTGCTTCAGCGCGAAAGTGAACTTCTACAAGTACGCCACCCACTTGGCATGTCGCCGACTAAGCTTGTGTTGTCCGTTGATGTACTTCAGGGCTTCATGATCAGTGAATAGAATAAACTCCTTCTGTATCAAGTAATGGCACCAATGCTTCAGAGACTGAACTATGGCGTAGAACTTCAGATCATAAGTGGAGTAATTCTTCTTGGACCCTGATAACTTTTCACTTAAGAATGCAACCGGACGCCCTGACAGGCTAAGAACACCTCCAATGCCTATTCCCGGTGCATCACAATTAACCTCAAACACTTTGTAAAAATCGGGAAGTGCCAGAACTAGTGCTTCAGTCATCCTCTTCTTCACTTCCTGAAAACTGGACTAGGCTTCATCAGACCACTAGAAATCACACCCCTTAAGACACTCGGTGATGGGGGAAATCAAGGCGCTAAAGTTTTTGATGAACCTGCGATAAAAAGATGCCAAACCATGGAAAATGCGAATGTCGTGCAGCGTCCTTGGCCTAGGCCACTCCAAAATCGCTTCAATCTTTGAAGGATTGTTGAAGTCGATAATCGAAGTATAGGATATCGCTACAAGTAGTACCTGAGTAAGAACGGGGTCGATTTCCACAAGGATTGGGAAAGAGATTAAACACTCTAAGCTAACTAGTAAACTACTAAGCAACTAACTAAATTAACAAATCGAGTTTCTCAAAGGCTTTAGAGCTAGCCAAGCTTTGAATTTACCACTCAAGTGATGGAGCAAGAGTTGTTGATATTGCTAGAGCAAATGACTAAGAAAGAAACAACCAACTACTAACACTATTACTAGTACGATTCAAACGAGTTTGTCAATAAGAGAGTAAGTTGGGTCAATCGATTCCAATAGAGGCCTTGTGTGTGAGCATCAAAACCCAACGTTCTTGTCAAAGGAAAGCATGGATTATATAGTAAGAGGATTTGTCTAGCTCTTGTATTCAGGAGTGAAATGCAAAATCGAGTTATGTCAAGCATCTTTCATATGTAAACAAGTGCGTTTCCATATGAAAGATCAAGCCACAATTCGGATTTGATATTCAACACTTGAATACTACGAATTCGACATCAAACTTATAACACTAGAAGAACAATTGAATTTATCACACACAAGTCATCTATCTTCATCAATCAACCCAACAAGTAGCATAGTTGTTCATATTCAAGAGCAAGACACAAGAATCAAGAGCAATCATGAAAATAGTCATTATATTCAAGCTCAAATACTCTTCAATTCAACCAAATAACACCAACTTGCTACCAAATGATGAACAAAGTCCTAGTATTTGATTCAAACAATACTTTAACCAATCTAAAGAAGCTAACAACCCAACATATTCAAAGCTAACAGCAGCTAAATCACAAGTTACTGCTGTTGCAATCACAGTTCAAGAACAGTGCAAAAACAGAGCCAAAAACAGTGCTCCAAAATAGAGCGGATCGAACCCAGACCTAACCCTCTCTCCCTTGGTTGTTGTTGGCTCCGTGATAGCTCGGGACGAGCTCGGAATCACCAGAATGAACCCAGAAACCGGCCAAGTACCGAGAGAGAAGAGAGAGAAGAAGAGTTTAGGCTAAGCCTTGTGCGTGGGTCGTCGTCCTCTTCTTCTTCTTTCTCTTCGGCTTATATAGGCAGTGAGGGAGGGTTGTCGTAGCCTCCAAGGATTGATCTGAGCCATCCAATTCATCCTAGAACAACTTCTTCGTTGATTTGAAGAAGCTTCACGAACCCTAACTGATTTGGGGCTTTTCTCTTCACTTCGATTTTGGCCAAATTGAGGGGTGCACTAGAGAGGATATGGGCTGGGGATCAATTTGGTACCGGGTAGGCGTGATTTTGTGAAGATTTGGAGTGGTTTCGGGGCGGCTGAGGAAGCTTCGAAGAGCTTCCATGGAGGAAACTCTGTTTTTCCGTTTGTTTCAGCGACGGGGAGAGAGAAGGCTTCGCTGGGGGCGAGCTGGTTGTTGGAATAGATGCCCTAGAGGCAATCTAGTTTAGTATGAATTTGTATATGGCTAGAAAATTCATTTATTATTTATTGGATATTTAATATAATGAAGTCCTTAGATTTATAATTGTGTTGTTTATCTTAAATATCCCTAGTCAAGTATAATGATTAAATGGGACAATCATCTATAGACTAGTATGCGGTTGGATTGATATGGAGATATCACGATCCAACACATAGGTGTGCATTAGGGAATGTTGCACTGGATTGACCCATCTCCGAGAAGGCTACATACACGTTATGTTGAGTCACAAGCGCTTCTCGCGGTGCAATGGTATTGTCATCCTTAGACTTGAAGTCACTAGATATTCTAGTTGTGGATTATTGTGATCTTGGTAGCGTTAAACGCTACACCGTAACTGGGTAGTTATAAAGGCGTGTACTAGATACAATAAGAATCAAGCTTAGAGATCGTAGTGGACGTAGATAGGATTTGTCCCTCCCACATAACAGGAGCAAATATCCTAGGCCACTCGAGGGATAGTGCTTATAGAATGTCTGGCCAGACTCAAATAAATCAATATAGGATATTGATGTTATTTGCACGAATAAGGCTATTCCCATGGATCGAGAAACTATGGATTGGATATACGAGTGTGACTTGTATGTCTCTTGTCCAATCCGGATATAGAGACAAAGGGATGAGACAATTACTTGTACAAAGGTTGTTAAGATGACTATTCTATTAGTTGGCTAGAATGGATGTTTTGCTAGAGACCGCTCCATATTAGCAAATAGTTGCTACCAACTAGATAGAACCTATGGGGTCACACGCTATATAGAGTTGAACTAGATTTGGGAATTAATTAATTGGATTAATTAATTAGAAGGATGATTTGCAAACCCTTGCAAACTTAGTAGGGACTAATTTGCAAGGAAGGGACTAAATTGAATTCTAGTAGGACTAGAATAAGTCCTTTAGGTAGTTAACAAGGAGTTGTTGGACTATATAAAGGATCTTCCTTCCTTCCCACATAATAACTTATGCTCATTAAGTGAACATAACAAGAGTGGAAGAGAACAAAGGAGAGAGAGCAAGCAACAAGGAGGCCCGAACCGCCCCCTTGCCGCCGCCCCATCCCCGTCGGCCAAAGGAGGCCGAGACCCTCCTTTGGGTCTCGTTTTGCGTGATTTCTTCTTCCTCTTCCTCTTCCGGGCTAGCACCAAAGGATTTGGGAGATCTAGGATCAACTCTAGGCGTGGATCAACTATAGAGAACGTGACACAATTCGCGTTTGAAGTCATCAAGGAGAACCCAAAGGTGTGTATATGATTTCTAACCCTTACCATCGTTATGTCTCTTGACTTGTGATCCTTGGAGGGTTTTGCATGGTTTTATGTTTGATTATGCTTCCGTTGTGCGATCCATGAATCAAAACCCTACAGTGGTATCAGAGCCACAGGTCGTAGAGCATAAACGTGGTTTATGTGTTACTTTTAGTTGTTTTACACCTTAATTTGATTGTTTATCGCGTAAAACAAGACAAATCAAGCATGGGATGCAATTTGTCAATAATTAATCATAACAAGATCCAATTTTTGCATTGGATGCATGAATTGGTGAGTTTGAGAAATTTTAGGATCTTAGATCTAGGGTTTGGGCATCCTTGGGGAAGAAGGAGTTCTCCCAAAACAAGGAAACAACCAAACTTGGGCACCAAGAAAGGGAGTTGTTTTGGAAACAACTCCCATAAGGAGGTTCGGCCCCCTAGTGAACCGCTCCCCTTGCTTGCCGCCCAAGCTTGGCCGCCCTAGGGGCCGGGCGGCCCTAACCCGCGGGCCTAGCCTTGTGGGTTTTGGGCCGGGCCGGCCCTAGGGCCTTGTGGTTCACTTTATTGAGCCCCGGCAATTTGATTGTTGGGCCCATGGAACGTTTTAACCCTAGAAATCCTAAAATGAATTAAAATTGACCAAGCGCGTTAAAATTGGATTTTAACTGTTTGTGTGCAAATCGCATGGTGATTGGATATGGCCTTAGGATGTGGTTTGATGTGGATGTTTAATTTTGTGGTTTGGTTTTACGGCCTGCGAGCTGATCAATTAATTGTAATAATTAATTAGGATTTTATGGCCTGCGTGCCATTTTTTTCTCAACTTGTGAGATTTATTTATTTAGCATAGAAGTTAGCTAGTGCTAGATAAAGTAGATTGTTAGCCAAGATTGGAGAAAAGAAGCCCAAAGCCAAAGAAGTCACAAAAGATGGAGCATGGAGCATGGAGCAATCCACAAGATTATGAAGGATGGACCAAAAAGATCAAGACGCATGGAGATGTGTTTGCTTTAGGGTTCATAGATAATTCCATTGGCTTGGAATTATCTTAGTCTAGAAAAGACCATATCCACATCACGTTTAATTTCTGTTTTGTGGTTGTTTATTTTATTGTCTTATTATTTGTGTGGTTGGTGTATGGATGATGCATGCAATTAGGATAATAAGATAATTAGACAACCCGGATCTATTATTTTGAGTTGTGCCCAAACTCAAATAGATAGATTAGTTGATATTGATCAACAAAACAATTAAAATTGAATTTAAAATCCCTAATTCAAATATTGTGTTCTTGCCTTCTCGTTATTTAAACACTCATTATCATCATGATTTATCAAGTTCGTGCGTGCCAAAGCATGGCGACTTGGTTCATAATGATGGAATGCGATGGCACGTAACAATGTGCAATTGTTTAGATAAGAGGTTGAACACAACTAGGCTATTAATTTGATTAAGAAACCTAGAAGCAATCAATTGGGATTATCCATATGGATGGATAAATAAGGAATTATTTGCCAAATTGAACCAAGAGTTGCATATGGGATGCAATTGGAATTGTTCCTACCTAAAGTAGTCAAATTATGGGTGACTTGCCAAAGCAAGCTCATAAGGAGATGAAAGATGGATCTTGGCCCACTAGAAAATATAAGGATATTTTCCGCATTAATATCTTGAGGGTTATTAATCCGTAGAAAAATAGTGGGAGCTATATTTGATAAACTAGCCATTATTAAATATAGTCAAAAATTCACAAATACTAAAACTTGCGTATTTTCCTTTTTGTAGAATTCCAAATGGCAAACAACTCATCGAGTTCACAACATTCCCTACGATCTGTCCTTGAGAAGGACAAGCTCTCTGGAACCAACTTTCTTGATTGGTACAGAAACTTGAGAATTGTTCTCATGCAAGAGAAGAAACTGTACGCAATAGAGGAGCATGTTCCAGAAGGTCCAGAGAACCAAACACCTGCTGCCTGAAAGGCGTATCAAAAGCGTGTTGATGACGCTAATGATGCGGCTGCCTAATGCTTTGCACCATGACTTCTGAGCTTCATAAGCAACACGAAAACATGAATGATGTCGATATGATCGAACATCTAAAGGAGCTCTTCCAAGAGCAGGCGAGGGTAGAGAGGTATGAGGTCTCAAAGGCACAGCTCAAATGTCATCTGGCAGAAGGGAACCTGGTGGGACCCCATGTACTCCGAATGATCGGGTACTTGGAGAATCTCGCCCGAATGGGGTTCCCGGTCGGCCAAGAGTTGGCAACCGATCTCGTGTTGCAATCGTTGCCCGAGAGTTATGGACAGTTCATTATGAACTATAACATGAACGAGATCGTTAAACCACTGCCAGATTTGCTCAACATGTTGAGGACGGCTGAACAGAGCATCAACAAGGGTAAGGGCAAGGCCATAATGATGGTACAGAAAGGAAAGGGCAAAAGGTTTGCCTCTTCCTCCAAGGGCAAAGGCAAGTCAGTTGCCAAGTCCAAGGAACCTGCCCTTAAGCCTGTTGGTGGCATTGCCAAGGCCGTGACTAAAGGTGAGTGTCACTACTGCAGTCAGCCTGGACACTGGAGGAGGAACTGCCCAAAATATCTGGAGGACAAGAGGCTTGGAATAGTGATTCCACCACCACCAGGTATTTTTGTTGTTGATGTCAATTTAACTGTCTCTACATCATGGGTATTAGATACTGGATGTGGATCTCATATTTGTCGAAATATGCAGGATCTAAAGAGAAATAGAAGATTGGCTAAAGGAGAGGTAGATCTGCGCGTTGGGAATGGAGCAAAGGTTGATGCGTTGGCCATAGGCGTGTGCGAGCTATCTCTGCCTTCATGATTAGTTTTAGAATTAAATAATTGCTATTTTGTGCCTGCTATGAGCAGAAACATTATTTCTATTTCTTGTTTGGACAAGGATGGTTTTATTATTTCAATAAAGAACAATTGTTGTTCCTTTTATTTAAATAATATTCACTATTTTAGTGCGCAATTATTTAATGGACTTTATGTCCTTGATCTAAGCAATCCTGTCTACAACATTAATACCAAGCGGATTAAAATAAATGATTTAGATCCTGCTTATTTATGGCACTGTCGTTTAGGCCACATAAATGAGAAACGTGTATCTAGACTCCATAAGGTGGATTACTAGACTCATTTGATTTTGAATCATATGAGACATGTGAGGCTTGTTTATTGGGAAAAATGACAAAGTCCCCTTTCAATAAGAAAGGTGAGAGGACTAGTGAGCAAATGGCGCTCATACATACCGATGTGTGTGGGCCATTTGCCACGCCTGCCAGGGGTGGTTATGTCTACTTCATTACATTTACTGATGATTACAGTAGATATGGATTTGTGTACCTTATGAGGGCAAAATCCGAATCCTTTGAAGTGTTCAAAGAATTCAAGAATGAAGTAGAGAAGCAACTTGGCAAAAGTATAAAGGCTCTACGATCGGATCGTGGAGGAGAATACTTGAGCCAAGAGTTTGACGACTATCTTAGAAAGTGTAGGATCGTGTCCCAACTCACTCCACCCTGAACGCCACAATGGAATGGCGTGTCCGAGAGGAGGAATCGAACCCTATTGGATATGGTTCGATCTATGATGTGTCAAACCGATCTTCCATGGTCATTTTGGGGCTACGCTCTATTAAGTACAGCTTTCACCATTAACCTTGTTCCATCTAAATTAGTCATGAAGACACCATATGAGATGTGGAGTGGGAGGCGTCCCACATTGTCGTTCATGAGGATTTGGGGCTGCGATGTCTATGTTAAACGTTTACAATCAGACAAGCTAGGGCCTAAATCGGATAAGTGTAAATTTGTGGGGTACCCTAAGGAAACTAAGGGATACTACTTCTACAATCCAACCGAGAACAAAGTGTTTGTTTCTCGGACCGGCGTGTTTATAGAAAGAGAATTTGTCTCTAAAGAAGCAAGTGGGAGGAATGTAGAACTTGAAGAGGTTCAAGAACCACAAATCACTGAACCGATTATGGAACATGAACAGGAACCAAAAGCAGTTGTGGAGCAACCTGTTCAGGTAACACAAGAGCTTCGTAGATCTAGTAGAGTGCGCCAGGCACCCGAGAGGTATGCACTTCTCGTAACCGATTCCGGTGACACGATGCTCATAGATGATGAGCCTACTACCTATGAGGAGGCCATGAGTGGCCCAGACTCTCAGAAGTGGCTGGAAGCCATGAGATCCGAGATGGAATCCATGTATACCAACAAAGTATGGACTTTGGTGGAACCACCCGATGGGGCGCGGCCCATAGGGTGCAAGTGGGTCTTCAAGAAGAAGATCGACATGGATGGTAATGTGATTACCTATAAGGGCCGATTGCTGGCTAAAAGATTCAGACAGATTCATGGTATTGACTATGATGAAAACTTTTCACCAGTCGCTATGACCAAATTCATCTGAATCCTACTTGCAATTGCAGCATACCACGACTATGAGATTTGGCAGATGGATGTCAAAACAGCATTCCTTTATGGGAATCTCCTCGAGGACGTGTATATGATACAGCCGGAGGGTTTTGAAGATCCAAAGCAAGCCAACAAAGTCTGTAAGCTGCAACGATCCATTTATGGATTGAGGCAAGCTTCTAGGAGTTGGAATCGACGTTTTGATGAAGTGGTCAAGGAGTTTGGCTTCATCAGAAACGAAGATGAGTCTTGTGTCTACAAGACGGTTAGTGGGAGCTCTGTAGCTTTTCTGGTCTTGTATGTGGATGACATACTACTCATTGGAAACGACATTCCCATGCTGCAATCTGTTAAAGATTGGCTAGGAAAGTGTTTCTCAATGAAGGACTTAGGGGAAGCAGCCTATATACTCGGTATAAAGATCTATAGATATAGATCTAAGAGGTTGCTAGGCCTAAGTCAAAGTACATATATTGACAAGGTGTTGAAACGGTTCAACATGCAAGATTCCAAGAAGGGATTCTTGCCCATGTCACATGGAATCACTCTTTCGAAGAGTGGTTGTCCTTCCAATGAGATTGAGAAGGAAATCATGAGTAGAATCCCCTATGCCTCGGCCATAGGATCTATCATGTACGCCATGTTATGTACTAGACCAGATGTGTCATATGCCTTGAGTATGACAAGCAGATACCAATCCAATCCGGGTGAGAGTCACTGGATTGCAGTCAAGAACATCCTAAAGTACTTGAGAAGAACTAAGGATGCCTTCTTGATATTTGGCGGTGAGGAAGAGTTGCGTGTAAGGGGTTACACTGATGCAAGCTTCCAAACCGACAGAGATGACTTTAGATCACAATCGGGATATGTGTTTTGTCTGAATGGAGCAGTGGTGAGCTGGAAGAGTTCCAAGCAAGAGACGGTAGCTGATTCTACAACAGAGGCTGAGTACATTGCTGCAAATGGCGCAGCAAAGGAGGCTGTTTGGATCAGAAAGTTTGTTTCTGAACTTGGTGTGGTCCCTAGCATTGCGGATCCAGTGGAGTTGTTATGCGACAACACTGGGGCGATCGCGCAATCAAAGGAACCCAGGTCGCACCAAAAGTCCAAGCACGTGCTCAGGAAGTTTCATCTGATTCGAGATATTATCGATAGAGGAGACGTTCGGATATGCAAGATTCCTACAGATGATAATCTGTCAGACCCGCTTACGAAGCCTCTCACGCAGTGGAAGCATGAAGGGCACACTAGGAGTATGGGCATACGAGATGCGCCAGATTGGCTCTAGTGCAAGTGGGAGACTGTGGGAATAGATGCCCTAGAGGCAATCTAGTTTAGTATGAATTTGTATATGGCTAGAAAATTCATTTATTATTTATTGGATATTTAATATAATGAAGTCCTTAGATTTACAATTGTGTTGTTTATCTTAAATATCCCTAGTCAAGTATAATGATTAAATGGGACAATCATCTATAGACTAGTATGGGGTTGGATTGATATGGAGATATCACGATCCAACACATAGGTGTGCATTAGGGAATGTTGCACTGGATTGACCCATCTCCGAGAATGCTACATACATGTTATTTTGAGTCACAAGCGCTTCTCGCGGTGCAATGGTATTGTCATCCTTAGACTTGAAGTCACTAGATATTCTAGTTGTGGATTATTTTGATCTTGGTAGCGTTAAACGCTACACCGTAACAGGGTAGTTATAAAGGCGTGTACTGGATACAATAAGAAGCAAGCTTAGAGATCGTAGTGGACGTAGATAGGATTTGTCCCTCCCACATAACGGGAGCAAACATCCTAGGCCACTTGAGGGATAGTGCTTATAGAATGTCTGGCCAGACTCAAATAATAAGGCTATTCCCATGGATCGAGAAACTATGGATTGGATATACGAGTGTGACTTGTATGTCTCGTGTCCAATCCGGATATAGAGACAAAGGGATGAGACAATTACTTGTACAAAGGTTGTCAAGATGACTATTCTATTAGTTAGCTAGAATGCATGTTTTGCTAGAGACCGCTCCATATTAGCAAATAGTTGCTACCAACTAGATAGAACCTATGGGGTCACACGCTATATAGATTTGAACTAGATTTGGGAATTAATTAATTGGATTAATTAATTAGAAGGATCACTTTGCGAACCCTTGCAAACTTAGTAGGGACTAATTTGCAAGGAAGGGACTAAACTGAATTCTAGTAGGACTAGAATAAGTCCTTTAGGTAGTTAACAAGGAGTTGTTGGACTATATAAAGGACCTTCCTTCCTTCCTTCCCACATAATAACTTATGCTCATTAAGTGAACATAACAAGAGTGGGAGAGAACAAAGGACAGAGAGCAAGCAACAAGGAGGCCCGAACCGCCCCCTTGCCGCCGCCCCGTCCCCGTCGGCCAAAGGAGGCCGAGACCCTCCTTTGGGTCTCGTTTTGCGTGATTTCTTCTTCCTCTTCCTCTTCCGGGCTAGCACCAAAGGAGTTGGGAGATCTAGGATCAACTCTAGGCGTGGATCAACTATAGAGAACGTGACATAATTCGCGTTTGAAGTCATCAAGGAGAACCCAAAGGTGTGTATATGATTTCTAACCCTTACCATCGTTATGTCTCTTGACTTGTGATCCATGGAGGGTTTTGCATGGTTTTATGTTTGATTATGCTTCCGTTGTGCGATCCATGAATCAAAACCCTACACTGGTTCGGTGAAATTGCACACGGCTCCACCTAGTTTGCTCATACCTTTTAAAATACCCCCATCTCCTCTTAAAAACATTTGGGAAATAGCAAATAACACCCCAACTACGTTAAGTCCCTTCATAACAGCCCTTCAAACGTTTAGAAATCTACACTTTAGCCCCAATTTCGTTAAGTTCTTCTCTAATTTTCCCTCCACTTCAACCTTTGGCTCTAATTTTGACCTCTTTTCTTCTAAATCTTCAATAAAGACCCCATATTCTTCTCTTGTCTTCTCAAATATGTCTTCAAATCTTCACTTTAACTTGCAAATTAGTTGCTTTGTCTTCAACTTTAGCCTCTTTATCACTTGACTTCTTTAAATTAAGCCTTCAAATTCTTTCTTCACTTCTCTTGGCCCCTCCAAAGCCTCTCAATTCCTCATTCAAGCTTTCACAACTAGCCCCTTGCGTTTCTAAATCACGTCTTTGCCTACAAAATGAGAGAAAACAACCAAAACTACGAAAACAAGCATAAGTCTAGAAGGAGAGATAAAATAGCTAAATTACACATATTAGCAAGTTATTAAGAGTTCCTTAACATACTAAAATATGCAATTTTGAGTTGTTAACAAGGATCTGCATGAACACCATCAGTAGACACCACAAATCCCAAAAACTGCACAGAAGTAGTAAAGAAGAAACACTTCTTTTTGTTGATGAACAAGTTCTCCGCCTTTAGTGCCTCAAACACAACGCGTAGATGATCAAAATTGGCAGCCCAAGTGGGACTATAAATAAGAATATCTTCGAAATAAATGACCACAAACTTTCCCATGAAAGGTCTCAATACCTGATGCATAAACCGCATGAACGTGCTGGGTGTGTTGGATAACCCAAAAGGCATAACCATCCACTCGTACAAGTCATGTTAAGTCGTATTGGCTAGTGGACGGTAAGTATGCAAAGCGGTGGGGGTATACATTTGTCGGGAATGGTATTTATGTAATTTCTCTTGTGTGGGGTTGAGCGACACCGTTGCTGGTGAAGAGAAAAGTGCAAGTGTGGGGGGACTTGATAGCGCCTTTTAGGAGCAATATTTATTTAGCATTTGCCACATATTTGAGAGGTTTTTGTGAAATTTAAGAGCATATTGTTGATGGCAGAGCACATGTTTTATCACTTTTTGCGTCATATGCTTAATTCCAATCTGGGAACATCTTATATGCTCTATTTATGCTTAATTGATGGATTTAATCGCTTGGTATAGTGTTTGTTGTCTTTGACAGGAAATACGGCTTATTTAATGAGCGTATTGGTTCAGAGACGTGACCTTCGGAAGCTTGGAAGCACAATGAAAGAGTCTTGAGAACCAAGAAGTGAAGATTCAAGGAGAATTCTGCATGACCATTTCGGTCCTTTTGCACGAAAGGATCGGGCATTCACACGAAAGGCTCTGAAGCTGTAGCATATTCCTCGGGTTAATTTGCAAATATCAAGAATTGGACTTCTTAACTTCGACCTTGGCAACAAAAGACGGTAGAACACAGCATAACACAAGTTATGAAGACCAGGAGAGAAAAAAAAAAGAGTAGCTAGGAGCAAGGAGAAGAGCTAGGATCGACGCCATAACTCGCGTTTTAGCGTTTTAATCTATTTTACTCTTTACTCTCTTGTAAGGAATATTATACGGTGTTTTCTTTAGTAATGAGTATCTAAACTCGTACGTAAGCATCTACGGAGAGCCTAGGATTTATGGTTTAATGGACTTTCCGAATTTTGGATGAACTTTTATGCGTAGGATTTGATTATGAATGAAGTACTATTTTGTTAATCTTGTGAACATAATATTTGACATTGTTGAGTGAAGATGTATGATTAATACTTGTACTTATATTTCATAAAGTAATCTTGCTTAAAGATAATTCTTGTTTGTTAATCATTTGTAATATGTGCTTCAATATTGGTGAGAAAGGAGTCATGACCCGGACTCATTATTTAGCTAGTGAATGTGCAAGAGAAACTCTTCCCTAGTTGGGATGAAATTAAAAATGAATTCCCAAATCAACAAGACCGTTAGGTGATTTAAGTCGGAGTGGCTAGAAGATGGTAAATTAAGTAGGAGATCGTGGTATGTTCGTGTAGTGGTGGACCGAAAGACACCGTTACCATGCTCATCGTTAGTTTACTAGAACATATGAGTAGACGAAGATGGAGCGAAAGGGCCAACATGTAGACGAATGTGTAGAACGACAAAAGACTATTAGGTGATTGTCAAAATCATCACCCATCTTAGCTCAACACTAGAATTATCGTGTTAGATCACTGAAGCTGGAAACCATTAACTACCATAGGTGATCTATATTGCCTAGTATTCTCTATCTTGATCACTTTTACGTTCTTTATTTACATTGTTAGGATTGGAAACTAGTCACTTGTTTGAGGGTGACAACCTTTAAATCAAACACCATTTTTACCGGTTACTTAGTAAATTAGATTTTTGAATTCTAGAATAGTAAGCCCACATCCCTTGAGTTCGATAACTCGGAGTTCTAATATATTCCATTATACTACTTGACCGTATACTTGCGCAATAAGCGTAATATAGGCGCGCCATTTGTGATCTTCACCAGTCAGTGCGACTGAGGTAACCTTCTAAACATCAGTTTATGCTCCTTCACATGGGTCCTTGGTGAGTTTTAGGCAATTATATTTTGTATTTTCGCTGCGTTTTATTGCCAAAAACCCAACACAAAGCAACAGTAAGGGTAACATGAAGCCTGCGCACCTAATCTACACAAAGTTGATTATTTTCCATAAATTAATTCCCCTTCAAGTTGTTTCGTGGTTTGTTTGTAGTCTCAAACCCTAGACAATTTATAACACTGTCTTCAACCACAACTTTACTCTTATATTAGAATACCTGATTTGGAAAACTTCAAAATTTTGTTTAGACTCAAGTTTTGAAAAGAAAAATCCAAATTTGTTGAAGTCTTTGCTTTGTCAAAATCTATTGCTTTCTCACAACTTCTTTATCTATATGGAAATTAGTTCAAGGTAAAGAGCAAACATGTCTAAGTCCTCTACTTTTTATGCTAGAAAAAACCCAACCGCTGCAGTTCTCTCAAAATCCCAATCAATTTTTTGAACCCCTCGTTGACTGAACCGCAAAAATAGCAATTATGACCTTTAATCACGTTGACAATAAGATCAAACAACAACACAAGCCAACCGTTGGATTAGTCAAATGAAAGATTCCGTGCACATTTGGGACTCCACGATGCCGCCTGTCATAAAGACTTGTCTTCTACAATTTGCTAAGTGGAAAGATGACTCACTTGCTGACTCGTCAGAACTACGGGGCTGCGAAGATGCACCTACGTTTCGAGAGATAAACTTATGCACAAGTGGGGTAAATGTCGATATTCCAAAACATGGTTATAGTCTGCAGACATGTGGACCTATTAACAGCTCCCATCTGGCCAAGTATATTTTCTCCAAATGGACTAGATCATGCCATGTTCCTCCGCATATTGCAGCTCGCACAGATACCAGAGGATTTAGTGGCTTGTAGGCTGGAATAAGGCTCGTCGCAGATGGTTGCTGTTGAAACACTCCCCGAAATTGCAAGGTCGGCCGGGTCTTCTTTCGGTAAAACAGAGGAGAGATAGAGAGAGGTGTAAGTGGTAGTGCTGATGGGATTGGGCAGAGAGAGAGAGAGAGAGAGTGGGCGGTATGTGGTGGCGGTGGTTGTGTCCGATGGTAGTGGTGTTGTTGGTGATGGTGAAGAAGAGTAGGAGAAGGAGTTAAATAGAAAAAGGAAGAAGAGGGGAGAGAGTTTGCGTGGGATGGGATGAGTGAAAGAGTTGGGGAACACAAAAATTGTCAGGTGAGTTGGGGGAAACAAACTTTTTTTTTAATTGTTTCATTCATTTTTTTATATTATAATAATATATGTATAAATACAGTATTACACATGTATAGTTATGCAAACTGGTATAAATACGAATAGAGGAAGCATATATACGTACTTACATACCAAAGCTTTCGTAAAAGACAACTACAACCCCTAGTTTTTCAGAATATAACGTATTAAATTACATATAATCAAATAATCAATCACTACGACATCACACCAAATCTCTCAAACGTCATATAACGGCTAATACTAACATCGAACTAACACGTCCTCACACTTCTGAATATTCCTTTCGACGAGTCAAATTTACTGAAATGCCCCTAGAGTAGAATACGGGTTGTTACATCCTCCCCCCCCCCTTAAAGAGAGCTTCGTCCTCGATGCTAGAGCTGAAACTACGGTCTCGGGTCTTAGAGTCACCACAAACGCTATGATACTTAGAAAGTCACTAATACAAGTAGAATTCAGGCATACAACGAGGGTCCAGAGGTACGGTACATAGGATCGTCACCCTAGTCCGTCCTAAGTTCCTCGGGCTGGTACAGTACGTGGGATCGTCACCCTAGTCTGACCTTGATTCTAGGAATAAACACTGGGACAAGTAACATACATTAAGTTGCACACTATGCAAGTATCAACACGTACTTTCTATATATTCAAGTCCTTAACACAAGGAGCACTTCACAAGCTGGAAATAGAGAATATCAATCAACCACATAACATATATCTCGTCGAGGTATACTAAGAAGGATCCTCAGGTAGAGAAGACACCCATATGTCTAAAACAGCACTAGGGCCCAACACGGAACAGGGTAAATCTCGGATAATACGTAGCAACTTATCATGTAGGTGTCTATAAAGGATTACACCCCCAAATACCCGGCTTTCTGTATTTATCTTTCCCTACGTTCATTTTAGGTTACCCTACAGGTTTTAAATTCTCTTTTTGGAACGAACTGCTCTGATACCAGCTGCAACACTCCGCGAAATCGCAAGGCCGGTCGGGCCCCTTGTTCGGAAAGAGATGTCTCCGCCTGAGGTGATGAGCCTCATTGGGAACGGATAAGGATCGTCGGTTCACAGCTAGTACAACCATCGATAACATAAAACTTCAGTAGATAACTTTTACAATTTCAATATAAATACAAACAATGATAATCTTTTCAAAATTAAGGAATACACTTTCCAGTGAGATAATATACTATGTGATGTTTTCAACTAACAAGCCTTCCTGTCCAAGTGTCGTGAATGTTCCCTTACCTCGATAGCCAACCTGCGGTTTTAAAATAGCAAAAGCCGACGCAGTTTTTACAGAAAATGATCAACAAACGGCTGAGTAAGATAACACCCATAGCACGTAACAGATTATGAGACATATGACAGGCAAAACGTATTCGCTGATAAATAAATATCAAATATTCGCGGGAAAAGCGTTCACAGCTGATATGGTATGTCAAACTTCGTAACGATCTCAAATTTCGTGTTCCAACCCAAAGATGTGGTCCATCTCGGGAACTCACTGATAATAACAAATCACAATATTACTTTAATCTCAAGATATCTCATATCAATAGGAATCGAGTCCAGAAGTTCATTTTAGTAACTAGTTGATACGGGGTGTGACCATATCCAATCCACAACCTCTTTTTCACAGCGCCTCATAACCATAATATAATCAAAAGGAGGTCAGAGCCTCATAATCTCATACAGAGTTACCAAACACAATATGTTAGAAATGTATCGTATCAGGGATATGGCACAAACCCACGCACAACAGCTTTCCACTTTACATAATTACAAATTTTCATTCAAGATGTAGAATCGTGTAAGGAGCTCCGAACAAAAGCCGGTGTGGAAAAATAATAATAATCGATGTACGATTGAGAGATATTCTGATTTGACTAAAAAGTGAGCGGTGTGCTACTCTTGGAAACCGAGGCAACAATTTGAAATTTCGTATTTCCAACCCAATGACGTGGTCCGTCTTGGGAATCACTTTTACAAGTATTTCGCAATATCATTTAGATGTTCGTCTTTCGGATTGTTATTTAGATGTGGATGCCAATTTCAAACGAGACTTCAAAGAGGAGCATTTCAAAACAAGTAAACAACTCAAATAAATCAAGTACGGTAGTAAGTTCACAAATAACACACGCGATATGCGAAATTAAAGAAAGGCACACGAGGCTAGGCATATTAACTTACCGAAATCCAAGCACGTCCTATAATTCATTCTCGTCTACGGAATCGTCGCCTACAAATCGGAGCTTCTAACTTAATACAATCTCAACAAATATACATGCTATATATATTTCTAGCTCATTCTATTTTTCTCAAGAAAATATTCATTTTATCTTATTTATAAACCCCAAAACATATATTCTTCAATAATATATATATCCCCAAAAATATAGTTATTAATTTAAAAATAATAAATTAAAGAAAAAATAATTTTATAATTGAATCTGAAATTAAAAACTGCATCTACCTCCCCAAAAGTTTCTGAAATTACATTATAACCCCCAGAAAAGTTTCTCAAAATGACACTTTAACCCCTAAGCACGAACATTCAAACTAACAAATCAAATCTTGGATTTAAGGCTTTAATACTTGGTTTTGATTATTAAAAAAAAACTCAGGGAAAGATTTCAAGCATACCCAGTCCAAAAATTGCGAGAAACGGTGAAGAAATGGGTCCGGTCGAGGCCGCCGTCGGTGTCGCCGGAGATGGAGCTCGCCTGGGCGTTCTCCGGTCGTTCTTGGCTTTGGTTGAGGCCTCCTGGAGCTTAGTCGGACTCCTCTGAGTCGAATGGTACGGGTTTGGAGGCATGGGTCGTCACGTTGAACTCCGACGAAGTTCTCGTCGGAATTCATGGTGGCTCGCCGGTGTTGGCGGCGGTCTGCTATTGCAGCGCTGCTGCTGTTGTTTCCGTCTTCTTCCTCTTCTTCTGGTAGCGCAGAGAAAGGGAGAGAGAGAGATAGCAGTGGAAAGAGAGGTGGATGGGTGGCAGTGGTGTTGGCCATAATTTCCGGCGGGTTCTCCGGTGGTGGCAGCGGTTATTGCTGTTGCTGTTGCTGTTGCGTTCTTGTCGGCAAAACAGAGGGAAGGGAGAGATTGAGAGGGGAGAGATGGGTCGTGTGGAGGCTGTGGAGATGGTGGTTGTCGTGTTTGGGGTGTTCCCGGTGGTGGTGGGTCGCCGGAGATTGCAGCGGCCATTGTTGCCGCTGCTGTTGCTGCTTCTGTTTCGTCGGGGCAGACAGAGGAGATGGTGGAGAGGTAGGCAGAGGTGGAGGTGGTGAGGGTGTCGGGTGGTAATGGTGTTGAAGGAGAAGGAAGAAGGAGAAGGTATAGAGGAGGGAGGGGAGAGAGAGAGAGAGAGGGTGACGGGGAGAAAGAGGGAGAAGAGAGTGAGAAGAGGTGTGTGTTGTTGGAAAACACAACATTGCAGGTGGTGTTGGTGAATGGGATGCCAAACAAATGAGAGGGAATAAAAGAATGAAAAATTTGTTGGGGTGGGGGAGAAGTTTGATGTAGATGAATGGGGATAAAGTTATATTTTATATTATAATTATTATAATAAAATTATTATAGTATAAAATATAGTATAAGATACATAGTATGTATATAGTATAATTATGTATAGGTAGAGAGTATAAAATACGTATAGTATAAATACAAATACAAGTATTAAATACTAAAAGTTTTATAAAAGACAAATAATACCCCCCAACAACAACTATTTAATATTATCTAAATTACAACTACCTTCCCGCTCGCTATATATTTTTGAAAATAACTGATTAAACTTTACGAAAAATACGTCAAAAATATTCGGAAAAATACGGGGTGTTACATCCTTCCCCCCTTAGAGAAAGCTTCGTCCTCGAAGCTAGGGTCTCTAAGGTTCTAAAGTCAATTGTATCACTTATCGTGTCAGCACACGAAACTAAATAACACACAAAACCGATGATCTCATAACAGCAATTAGAAGCTCAAGCTAACAAGAATCACAAAACAGCACTCCTGGCAACTAAGGACTTAAGCTATCCCGCAAACCCGGCTTGTTCAATTTTATTACCGGTTTCAGTTGTCCTATATCCATTTTAATTTTGAAAAATCTTATTTTAGTTGAAACCGAAGGGTCGTACTAACTTAGAACCGTCGACTCTGATACCAGCTGCAACACTCCCCGAAATCGCAAGGCCCGCCGGGTCTTCTTTCGGTAAAACAGAGGAGAGAAAGAGAGATGTGTAAGTGGTGGTGGTGATGGGATTAGGCAGAGAGAGAGAGAGTTGGCGGTGGTTGTGTCCGATGGTGGTGGTGTTTTTGGTGATAATGAAGAAGAGTAGGAGAAGGAGTTAAATAGAAAAAGGAAGAAGAGGGGGAGAGTTTGGGTGGGATTGGATGAGTGAAAGAGTTGGTGAAACAACCCGAAATTTAATTGCGTATTTTAAGAATAAATATGCATGTTTTATGGTAATATAGAGTGTAAACTGACATCTTGACCTTAATATTTGGTGGTATTATTTTTATAATGCTAAGTTCTAATAAAAATAACATGGTGCTATATGTCTACCACAATAATATTTGATAACGTGTACATATTATAGTATCACATATTTTACGTGGCGACTTTTATCGTGCTATGCCTATTATAACGGTACAATCATCACACCCGATTATTTACAACATGTCGGTAAGATTATTTTCTGCAAAGTTCAACTGCATCAAAGAAATTTTGCCAAACATTTAATTCCCTATAAAATGGATCTTGCCTAGGTGAAAAACACATTCACATTCTGACAACTTTTACCCTTTATTTCCTATTTCTTTTCATCATTTCCTACCTATAAATATGACCCAAACTCTATTGCTACTTCACGGCAAAAACCAACAACGCCATAACAAGAGCTTCAGAAACTCCATAGCCACCACCACCATCATCACCACCAACTCTTCCATCTCCAACACCAACACCACCTCCACCAACACAACCCCTTAACCTCGCCGGAAAACTCCATAGCCACCAAGCTTTGGTGACTTCCCGAGAGCACTACACAACTGTCTTGTTCACCAACACCGCCAACGACCACCGTTTAAGTCACGGTTACTACCAATCACTTCGTGACACTCCATAGACTCATTTACAACTATCCGCAGAGACTCAAAAGGTCCCAAAAGCTCATTCCATTTCACCGCCTACTTTAGCGAAAAATCGGTACAACTTCCTTACCTTACTTCGCATTCAACATATTCTTGCATATTCTTGCTCACACATGTCTCTAGAGTCATCCATGTTAATTTGGTCGAAAACGGAACGTTAGAAATCGTCATAGCTAATTATTTCATATTTTGGGGTAGTAGTTGTCTTTTACAATTACTTTCAGTCAATTTTTTTAGGAATTAAACGCTCTAAAAAGAGCAGTGTTTGAAACTACCGTCCATATATTTTTACATAAAAATGATAATTAGTGTCCCGGGAACCACCCACGTTATTTTCGTCGAAATCGGAAAAGTTAAAAAAATAATGTTTTGTAATGGGGTTAAAGTGTCTTTTAAGAAACTAGCAACAACTTGTTTTTGAGAATTTGATTACTTTAAGGGTAAATGTGCTATTTCCTACCCTACCCATACTTTCCTATAAATACAAATGACTACCCTTGTTTTATTTTAGTACTTGGTTAGTAAACTAAGGTTAATTAAAATTAGGACTAGTGGTTAGCATATAAATAATTAGAGTTATTAAACTAAGATTAAGACGTGTAGATTAGTATTAGTTTAGTAATTAAATAAATAAATAAATATTAACTATTTTGGACCAATAAAAATGTCATAAGATTTTAATTAGAGGAACACCGTTAAGACTTAAGTAGGTCACGTGCCTAATCATTAACTAGGATCAACACGCATATCATACATATTATATTAGCACTTGCATATTAAGCGATTAAGTGTTAATTAGGGTTTATCCTTATTTGTAGACACCGAGTTTACCGACGAAGGCTACGTCGAGTACATTTGAACCACAAACGGACGTGTAGGTGAGTTCGTAGGCTCAACCCTTACTCTCAAAACGCGTGTTTAACTATAATGCCTCTACTTGCTTTGATTTGGATAGTAATTTTTTTTTAAATCATGTTTACTTAATACTTGTGTTTACTAAATATTTCATTTCGTTAATTGATCTACATTCTTTAACACGTTCAAATTAAATATTTCGGGAATTTTACATGGTTGACCAAGCAAAGATTGGGACTTAATATGGTAGACCAAGCAAGGCTTGGGACATGAGTCGAAGGTGACTCTATGAGTACCCCTGGGGCACATTAGCACAGGGTAAGGCTCTAGTACTACTCTCTTGGGACAAAAGCTTCCCTCGTAGGGGGTGTCGACACTTAAGGTCTAGTTGCCGAGGTGGAATTGGTTCGGACACGCGAATTACTTCGTCGTCCACACTGGATACGATATTGGTTATGGATCATCCTGATTAAATAATTAAACTGCTTTTTCGGAATAAATAAATTTGGAATAACTTGTTGTGCCTCATTCTTGTTTACGCGTTGTGATACGTTCTCGCTCAGTTTTCACTGACTTTTCAACTGTGGTGTCCTTGTTTTGTAAAACCACCACAGGAGAGGCCTACGCTGGGGATGGGAACGTCGAGTACTAGCGCAAGCATCACCTAGCCTAAATAAAGTAGTAATCTCACTATTTTCCGCTGTTTGTAAGATATTGGTTTGTAATAACTCTGAACAAGGTTGTGAACGCTTTTATGTATTGAAGTATGTTTTTCTGAATCCGAAGCAAAGATCCTTTTCCTGATCATGGTGGGTAACTCTCCATGAGAAGGGCACGCCCAGACTTTCAGTAATGAAAATTTGGGGGTGTTACAGTTGGTATCAGAGCATCTTTGGATTCAAATTTTAATACACCCTAATTAAAGTGGAAATCGATTTCCGAAAAAAAAAATAAATAAATAAAACGCAAGATCTTTTTTTCACAAAAATGGATTAGGGAAAGATAAAATATGAACTTAAGGAATGAGAACGGGGGAAAAAGGGGTACCAACGATAATGTGAGAAGCATGCTCTATTTACGTGGTATAACAGGACACTAAACGTGTAATTCCTTTCTAGATGGAAATCTGGAAGAGTCGCGAGCTAGACAGTGACCACCCGGTCAACACCACCTTGGGTGATGGGGAGGATTTTACCGACTACCTCGAGCGTATGATTGACCGATGTTCCGATTGGGCGGACATGCATGAGGGCTACACCGAGAGCAGATTTTTGAACCCGAAGGTCATTACGTACTGCATGCTAGCGGCCTTACCCAATCGACAACCCTGGATCCTACTCAATGAGCGATACCAAGATGCCATCACAGGCAATTTCTTCCCGAACCCCTATGTGTACCCCCTCATACCCTGTCCACGAACACTTCCAGACCTAATGCTAGGAGTCAAGGAGCACTGGGAGAGACGAAGATTTTCTGGTAATGTCTATAGGAGGCGTAGAAAGTGCAAACCGAGACCGAGATGCAGAATAAAAACTGCGAGGAAGAGTGTGTTAGCCCGCCCAGGTTTGCCTAAATGAATGGTTGGGTCTAGCTAAGCGTGTTATTATGATGCCTAAGTATTATGTGTGCGAATAATTATGTGGTGTGCCTTAATGATCTTGTTGTGTGTACTTGTACTACGTAGTCATGTTGATCTTGTAATAAAAGACTTCTTGTTAGAAATATTGGTAACTCATTGCAAAAAAAAAAATGTGACTTTTATTCAAAAAGGAAAAATAGGAAATAACTACATCACTGGTACTTCATCCTTTCGTACATCGCTGTCTCCTGTTTTTCCCAACGAAATGCTACCAACATGAGAATGAAGCCGAACAACCAAATCAGAAGGAAAGGGAGCAATGGGTGATTGATGAAGGGGAAGCCGAGTCGCACGAAGAGGACCACCACATACAACGTAAGGATTAGTGCCATAATAGCCATAGTACCCTCCGAAGACATTTCTATATATGTTTGAGTTGTGGGAGTCGTATGGTAAGAAGCTTCTATTTATAGAAACCCCAAGGACATCAATTTACGTTTCTAACCTCCCTACTAGCCGTTATACGCATAGGTTGAAGGGTATAATTGACTTTTAGCCTTTTATAGCCGTTGGAGGGACTGCTGACCGTTGGAGGAAAAAAAATGTTTCTTTTCTGTAATTATAACCGTTGGGGGGGGGGGCAATTATGACATTTAATAATAATAATAATATTCTGCTAAACATGCTTAGGACTAATAATTCATTACTTCCTTAAGAACGGAGAAAATACAATGCCGAGACCATTACACTTAGAGACACATAGTACAACACTGAATATGACCATGGACTATCTAGGAACGAGCATTCTGTGACCCTTCATTACGTGTCTGTCTTCTAGGATCAGCTAGATCCCGAATAGCATGACGAGCGTGCCGAAAAAGCCATTCAATAACTTGGGTGTCATTGTGGAGCCTAAGCAACCGCCCCAATTGACCCAGGCGAACGTGAACCTCTTCTGAGAGCATGACCGAACATGCACGAGCAGCGAAACGTGGCCGACCCACTGGCCGAGATGGCAAAATTGAGGATGACCTCGGCACCGAAGGTGCCGAAGGTGGAGTTGGATATGGCATTGGGATGCTGCATAGCCAAGGGAGGGGACCTGACGAATCTCTATGGAAAGAAGAAATACCAAAGATAGCCTCTGTCTCCGAAATAACGCACACCGGCCCAGGCTCTGGTATAGGCACCTGACACGTTCCAACTGCAAGTGCACAGCCGTCGTGTGTAGTAATAAACCGGAAATCCGGGTTGTCGAACCCAAGGGACTTTGTTTAAATTAATTATTATTCTATACCTTATGTGGGCAAGTCGCAAGTTGTGTTGTTATCTAAATTCTAAGAAATTAAACGCACAATTCCCAATTAACCAAGTGAAATAATTCACGATTAATAAAGAATGAATATTTGGAGGTTTTTATCAATACGGGAAAAGCACCGGGAATTCTCTAGGTTCACTAGGTCGATCTAAATTTATGTTTTGATTCGTAAAACAACCACGTGTTATCCACTATTAATCACGCAACGTTGAACTTACCGAGTTACCAAGTAAATCCACTATACTTAAACTAAACTAAACCGAGTTACCAAGCCTAATTTAGGTTCAAGTATGCATTAAGATTACGATTCTACTTTAACGATCCTAGTTAACGATGCCGAGTTACCAAACATTGATACGACTAGGTGGATTATTCGATTTACCGACTAGTTATCACGGAGTTACCGCGTGAAACTAATTAATTCTATCTCTACGTTAGCTACTCGCAAAGATAATAAGATTAAGATCGCAAACAATCCATAATAATGAATAAATACGAGAGATTAAGCTAAAGCATGCATCACAATCATCAAAACATAGACTTTAGATCAAACCCTAGCTACACCAAACAAGAATTCCCAGCAAAAGGTGTTTAGCTACTCATATTCATAATCAAAACAACGATTATAATGAGTTTAAACATGAAAATCAAGAAAAACGAGAGTTTAGAATTCAAACGAATGATCCCAAAAGCTCCTAAGCTCTCTCCTAGCTTCTTGATCTCCAAAGATGTCTCTAATCCTCCAAAACTACTGAAAAAGACGACCTAAAAGTCTTAAATACGTTCCCATAATAATATTACAAAGTTTGGAAATAATACGGAAAAGCCCCAAAAAATTGCTGCTGAACCACGATCTCTTCGCACGAAGACAGTTGTCTTCGCACGAAGAGTCTTCGTACGAAGACTTCTGTCTCTTCGTGCGAAGATCTTCTCATTTAGATACTGCAACATGTTTTGCGAAGAGAATTCTGCAGACTTGAAAATTTGGCTAAGTGTTGTCTTCGCACGAAGACAAATGTCTTCGCACGAAGACACTGTGTTCCAGCCCCCTTCTTGCTTCCTTTGACTTTTCTCTTCTCTTCTTTGACTTCCTTCTTCCATTCTTTCTTCCTTTGACTTTCTTTGACTTTCTTTGACCTTTCTCTTCTGTTTGACTTTTCCTTTGACTTTCCATTGACCTCCTTTGACTTTTGACTCTCCTCTTGACTTGTCTTTGAGTTCCTCGTTTCCGAAGTTCGCTTCCAAATCCCGCACGATCATCCAAGCCCTGTTTTCCTGCGAATCACAACACGAAAACACAACCCGCGATCATATCACAATAAAAAGCTCATAAATCTAAAGAAACGCCCGGATTTAACAAGTTTTGCACATGAACTCATATTTTCACATTTACGCGCAATTTACTCAAAAGACGACAAATTCTCCATTATAAGCATGCAAAACGTAGAAATAAAAGGCATAAAATAACTCCGAAAACGGAGTTATCAACTACCCCCACACTACCTTTTGCTCGTCCCGAGCAAATCTCTCAAGTCAATTTCATCTCTCTCAAGTCAAAGCTTCTTTCGCTTTTCCGCAATTCATCCAACTTTGCATACTACTCATTGCATACTTCCCTACGCCATTTGCATACTATCACCTCACATTGCATACAATACCAAACACTTTTGCATACTTATCCGAGTAGAACCATTCACCAACCATCCTTCCTACTAGTCGACACGACTCGATTATACACAATGCACCTATATGCAAATGCAATATTCACAATGCAAGTATTGAAATACAATTTTTTTTTTTTCTTTTCTTTTGCGAGATTGGGCAATCTCCATTAGCTTAAACCGATTCACACGAAGCGATGAGAAATCTAGGCACAAGGAATGATTCGAAATCAAATTCGTCAACATGAATTCCCCCTAGCTAGTATAGAGAACCTAACTTTACTAAGTACAAGAACGCAATACCTCTTCATGTGTGCCACAAAATAAAAGGCTACGCTAGGCTAAGCCACGTTCAAGGTCCGAGCTCCTAATCCGCTAACGGGTTTAAATGATGAGGCTTTAGGGACAAATAGGATAAAAATCAAATACAAGTCCTAAAGCGTCACATTCTCACAAATACCAATGCTCACACACCCTCACAACAATAATGGAAACCAAGCCCGAAACTCACCATCTCCGGCCCTCGATCCCCTCAAACCCCGGTACAATTACGATTTCCGCGGCCATCGTCATGAATGATGCATAAACCAAAATTTCCCGTTTGTGAACTAGTCGCTTCTCCACTCGTTCTTCCACAAAGCTTCTCATTCAACCTTTATTCATCTCTCCTTTTTTTCTCTCTTTTTCTTTTTTTTTTTTTTTTTTTTTTTTTTTTTTTTTTTTACTATATCTCTCAAAATCTGCACAATTTCTTCAATGTCTTCCACGAGTGGTCTTCCAATGAATCAAGCTAATCATGTAATCGTAAGGAGAGACAATATCAAAATCACGTATAAATCACAAATTAGTGTCTCTCCCTTTCTCAATGAAATCCTCGGTGTAAATCAACAAAGCCGCTAACAAAGAAGAGTATGTGTGGGGATGGAGTCGTCGCAAACGCAATCTCGATGTCCGAAGTCAAATGTCGACACCCCCACACTCGAATGTAATCCTGTCCCCTCTCAAGTAGTCGATCAAATGTCGGTCTCGTGCCTAATCCAACCAAACCTCCTACACCATGATGAGTAAGATCCGGTACCTAGCACGATCCACCTATTAAATTCTCCCAACCCAAGTTTCGTGTGTATTAGATGTACACACTCACGGCTCTCCTCACTTGTGTCCATGTTGTAATGCCATGGAACACCGCCACACCGAAGTGCGCAAGCCCACTCTCACTCACCCTCGCATTCCCCTCGAAGATCACAAATGAAGTGCATGCGATATGTAAGACTCACACAAATATAGCATGAAGTACTCCCTCATCGAACCCCCTCAACTACAACACCCTCGTGACGCACTAAAGCGGTGATCCTAACCAATCAATGCTGAAGGCCAAGAATCGTCACCCTAAGTCCAAAGGTTGTCAAAGAATCCATGGTTCAAATACGGGTTCGCTAGTGGTCCTACAAGGTAAGTTCTAGAAGCAGTGAGTGCTCTAATACACACCTCGCACAGCTGTTCTGTGTGCCACTACGAGGCGGGTTGGCGACTACCTAAGACGTACACAAGAACGTTCGGCTTGTTTAGCTCACACCTAGCTCAACTCTTGTAAGAAAATTAGGCACACACTTTAAATTTGAAAGAATTAAATTTGAGTGTAAAATAGGCACGCATTCCCGTAAAGAGAGTTTCTCTATACTTACTAAGGGACTCTCACATTGTCACTCTCGATCGCGATTCACGCCCTACGCCTAAAAGTCTCACACTTCTCGATTTTACCGAATTTTCAGCTTTTGTCAATTGCCCTTTCTCAAATTTTTAATTTTTTTGGATTTTTCACATTTTTAGTTTTTTTTTTTTTTTTTTTTTTTTTTTTTATACCTACACTATATGCAAGGCCAACTCGATTACGACTCAACAATGGTAGGTTGACTCAAAAATACCAAAACATGCAAAAAGATGAATAATAAAAAGACAAATAAGGACATAACCAAAAACCTCTAACTATATGCAGACACTGGCGATGCAAAGACACGACACTGACTAGTAACAAGGATTCAACCACCCCCACACTAGAATGCATCGTTGTCCTCAACGATAACACGAGGACTCAACAATTCTAGCGCGAGGGCACACTCCACTACTCGTCATCTTCCTCCTCATCTTCCTCATCCTCATCATCTTCTTCTTCCTCATCCTCACTCGGCGGAACCTCATACTCAAAGTCATCCTCCTGAAACCACGGATCCGCCGTCGGGACTGGTGGAACAAACTCCCCCGGTGCCTGACCACTCGACTGTATCACCCACTGGCCAACCATCTGGATCAAACCCCCCAGCTTCGCCTGATTGTCCCGAGTGTGGGCAAACTGGCGTCTTCTCTCAAGTCTATCTCGGGCCATCTCCTCTCTCAGGTGGTCGTAGGCAACCTGGTTGTCAAACCTAGAGGTGTTCATCCTCCTACCCTTGCCCTTCTTTCTCGCTGTCTCGTCAAACCTATGCCACTTCCTAGCCGTAAACGGTTTCAAGTCCATATCTCTCCCTATGACTACCTCGGCAGTTTTGGCTAGGTGAGTGATCAAGCAGGTATGACCGGGGCCCAATTTGTTTGTCCTCGACACCCTCTCAAGACAGTTCTCCCAAATCAGTTTGGGGATATCAATTCTAACCCCGGTGTAAAGACAAAGGGCCCAAACCGAGAGGCGGAAAGAATAACTAGGGTTTCGTGTGATTCCCAAAACCCAGTTTTCTAGCACTTCACAACACCACCTAGCCTCCGGCCTATAAAACCTCTTCTCGGCCTTCCAATGAATCACCTCTCCCTTCCTGTCCCATGGATCAACCCCCTTCGCAAAACAAAAAGCATTTAGACGAGACCAAAGGTTCTCACTACGAAGAACCGTCTCTAACCCACAACCATCTTTCAAAGCGGGGAAACCCATGGCGAGAGCGATAGTCTCTGGCGTGAAGACTATCCACTCGTTCCGACAGTAAACGAGACGAGGATCTTGACTCTCACCGTCCTTTGCATAACGCAAATTGAACAAAAACTCTCTCGTAATGTGTGAACTCGACTGCCCTACAAGCTTAAACCAATTATCTAGCTTCTCTCGCTCATAAATTTCCTTAATTGCTTGAGGCATGTCCTCGTGCAAAGGAAAAGCTTTCTCGGGCTGCCCGTTCTTAGTCAAATACGTATCTCTACGAGAGTCAAGATGGGCCTCGTGGGTGACAAACCGATAACTATCATAATAACCTGGCGCAATACTACGCTCTTTCAAATTGGCCTTGGCCTTTCGTCGGCCGACAATAACCGGTTTAGCCGGGAAAGGGGCCGTCAAGATGGCATATTGGGGAGTAGGCGGTATCTCCAATTGGGGATCGCCCGATCCCGATGCTTCTTGCGACGAACCCTCTCCCGTCTTTCTCTTCTTACCACCCGCCATTTAAAATTTGATTGCAAGTAAAACAAACAATTCAACACTTGTGCACGTGAACAAGAAGTGTAAACGAAACAAAACACGTAGGCACGTAACAAGTAGTTCCTAGGACTTTACGCAATCGCCCCCAAATACGCTTCTAAGCGCAACAAATATAACCGGGCTTTTACTCAATGTGCCTAAGACTCGATTATGAAATTGCGAAGTTTAGATAGTACCTACGCGTCCGGAGCAAGTCTTACGGACGCAAAAATTTCCCAATTTGACGAACCCGGACTGATTTTTGATGGTGCCGGAAAAATTTGTCGAAATTTTGAATTTCTTGCTGCCCCGTACTCCTTGCGTAGTACCCGTCAATGTTTCCTTCTCGTCCGAAAGGTGAATCAGCTCCCAACTCGTCCAATTCTTCAAATCTTCTTCCAAACCCTAGCTTTCTTCTCCTCTGATTTCTCTCTTGTCTTGCACTCTCTCTCAAAACCACCTATGGAACCTTGTTCTCCTTGGAATCGCGAGCAAAACCCTAGGTAGAGTGTTGAGTTTGGTGAAGAAACAAGGTGGAGGTGAATTCAAGTGTGGTGCGGCTATGGAGGATGAGAGCTGAGGTTGAAGATGAGGAATGAAGAAATGAATCCATTAGCAGCTGGTTATCCATCGAGTTTGTGCCAAAATGTCTAAAAAGCCCCCATATAATAACCCCCAAGCTGCTATCTGTGCCGGCCAAAGTTGTCATTCTGCGCGAAGTCTTCGTGCGAAGACACTTTTCTTCGTGCGAAGAGTCTTCGTACGAAGACTAGTTGTCTTCGCACGAAGGTCTTCTCACTTAGATACTGAGAGCTGTTATAGGAAGACAATTCAGAGGATCAAAAATTTTTCTAAGTACAATGTCTTCGTACGAAGACAATTGTCTTAGTACGAAGACACTTCTGAATTGTGCCAAAAACATCCTTTTTGTCGATTTTTCGCGTCTTCGATCGTGCCTTTGCTTTCCGAAGGATCTCCTCGACCTCGAGACTCCCTTTCCACCTTAAAACACTCCCAAAATCCGGGGAATGTTTTATTTGTCAATTTCACGCGTTCCAAGGCACGTTTTGCATTTCCGGATGCTTTTGGCCTCGTTTTACTTGCAAAAACATCCTTTTTGGCGTAACTTTCTCATCCGGACTCCGATTTGCGCGATCCACCCGTCTACAGAAAGCTCTCGACCACCCCCACACGTTGGCATTGTTCAATTCTCATTTTAGTCTGTCCTTCAAAATTTCACCTCGTAATCCGTGCCGGCGTGCTAGCTTTCTCCGTTCACTAATCAAATTCTTGCGCAAATCAAGACGGGGAGTCCGGGAACATGATCTTCCCCAGGTGCGTGTGTTGAATAGATGCAGGAATGGCTTCTACCTTCAATTTCTTCACTTTGGATCCCGATACGCGTATTTAGCTGCAAATTCGGACTTTTTACTCTGTTTCGCACGCGCGCATCAAGAAAGGGGATCCGAAATAGGCCTTTCACCTCGTATTCCTGCACATACTCATTGGAAATATTAAATCCACTCTCTCGCACCTCTCAATAACATCAAACCGAATAAAAATTACAAAACAGTATTAAAATCTATCCTAAAGCAATAAATAGGTTGGGTTGCCTCCCAACAAGCGCTTTGTAATTTAAGGTCGACGGCCCGACCCAGTTACCTCAGAGACTTCTCAAGTTGCGGGAGTTGCATGAAGCCATTCAATGACTCCAATGAAATTCCCGTCCACGTACGGTTTCGCTCTCTGACCATTCACCTTAAACCTGTTCCCATTTGCGTCCTCTACCTCAAGAGATCCCCATGGATAAACTTCAGTAATCGTGTAGGGACCACTCCACCTAGATTTCAATTTCCCTGGAAACAGCTTTAGTCTTGCATTGAAGATCAACACTTTCTGTCCTACCCTGAAGTCTCTCGGGATGATGTGCCTGTCGTGCCACAGTTTTGTCCTTTCCTTATAGATTTTCGCACTCTCATACGCCATCAATCGAAATTCTTCAAGTTCAAGTAGCGCTTGCTTTCGTAGCTCACCTGAGAGCTTAGCGTCCAAATTGATCTTCTTCAAAGCCCAGAATGCCTTGTGCTCGAGTTCCACCGGAAGATGACACGACTTCCCAAACACTAACTGATAGGGAGACATGCCCAAAGGAGTCTTGTAAGCAGTCCTATACGCCCATAAGCTATCATCTAAATGCAGAGACCAATCCTTGCGTCCCGGGTTGACTGTCTTCTCCAGAATCCCTTTTATCTCTCGATTAGACACTTCTGCTTGCCCATTCGACTGCGGATGATAGGCCAGTGATATCTTATGCGTCTTTACCCCATATTTGCTCAAGACATTGGCAAAGACTTTATTCACAAAATGCGATCCTTCATCACTGATTATGGCTCTAGGAGTTCCAAACCGCGTAAAAATGCTCTTTCGCACGAATCTCTCTACAGTAGCTCCATCGTTCTTCGGGCAAGCCATTGCCTCCACCCACTTGGTCACATAATCCACAGCTAACAGTATATAAAGATTACCAAGTGAAGACGGGAATGGTCCCATGAAGTCGATGCCCCAGACATCAAAGGGCTCTACTTCCAACACGAAATTTTGAGGCATCTCGTTTCGGCTGGAGATATTGCCGGTTCTCTGACACCGATCACATTGCTGCACGAATAGATGAGCATCTTTATGTAAAGTAGGCCAGTAAAATCCACTTTGCAATACCTTTGCCACTGTACGCGCTTTGCCAAAATGTCCTCCGCAATTCAATTCGTGGCAGTGTCTAAGAATGTCCAAAGTGTCTGGCTCAGCTACGCATCTTCTCAACACATTGTCAGCTCCCAACCTAAACAAATAGGGGTCATCCCAGAAATAGTGTCGTGCATCTGCGAAAAATTTCTTTTTCTGATGGAACGTCATATCTTTCGGGACAATTTTGAGCGCCTTGAAATTTGCCAAATCCGCAAACCAAGGCACAGCTGCTACCACTACCATAAGTTGTTCGTCTGGAAAATTTTCTCTAATCGGCACATCTTCTTGTTTTTCGTTATCCAGTCGTGACAAATGGTCTGCAACAACATTCTCTACACCCTTTTTGTCCTTTATCACTATATCGAACTCTTGCATCAGTAACACCCATCGGATCAATCTAGGCTTCGCATCCTTCTTAGCAAGAAGATATTTGAGGGCTGCATGGTCTGTGAAAATAGTCACCTGGGAACCCACAAGATATGGACGAAACTTGTCCAATGCGAAGATAATAGCCAACATCTCTTTCTCCGTGGTGGCATAATTAACCTGTGCAGTGTTAAGAGTACGACTAGCATAGTAAATAACATGAGCTACCTTGTCTTTCCGCTGTCCCAGCACTGCTCCCACCGCGTAATCGCTGGCATCACACATAAGTTCGAACGGTAGAGTCCAGTCTGGAGTAGCTATAATGGGAGAACTAATCAGCTTCTTCTTGAGCAAATCAAAAGCTGTCTTGCAGTCTTCATTGAAATCAAACACGGCATCTTTCTCAAGCAAACCAGATAAAGGCTTTGTGATTTTCGAAAAGTCCTTAATGAAACGCCGATAGAAACCTGCATGTCCCAAGAAACTCCGTACCCCTTTGACAGACGTAGGGTAAGGAAGCTTCTCAATCACCTCAATCTTCGCCCGGTCTACCTCTAAACCTTTACTGGAGATCTTGTGTCCCAACACTATTCCCTCGGTCACCATGAAATGGCACTTCTCCCAGTTAAGCACTAGGTTGGTGTCAATACATCTGTCCAGTACCCGAGCTAGCTGCTGGAGACAATCTTCGAACCCATCACCATAAAGTGAAAAATCATCCATGAAGACTTCAAAATTCTGCTCCATCATATCTGAGAAGATAGACATCATGCACCTCTGAAAGGTAGCTGGGGCATTGCATAGCCCGAATGGCATGCGTCTGAATGCAAACGTCCCATATGGACAAGTAAATGTCGTCTTCTCCTGGTCAGCTGGCTCAATCGCTATCTGATTATACCCAGAATATCCATCCAAAAAGCAGTAGTGTGAATGGTGAGCTAGCCTATCAAGCATCTGGTCCACGAATGGGAGGGGAAAATGATCCTTCAAAGTGGCATCATTGAGTTTGCGGTAATCCATGCAAACTCTCCACCCAGTAACGGTACGTGTGGCAATTTGATCACCTTTTTCCCCTTCTACCACAGTTATACCTCCCTTCTTGGGAACACATTGTACCGGGCTAGTCCACGTGCTGTCGGAAATCGGATAGATGATACCTGCTTCCAACCATTTAAGCACCTCTTTCTTCACCACCTCCTGCATGTGAGGGTTGAGGCGGCGCTGAAATTGAACTACCGGCTTCTTGTCTTCCATGAGCCTGATCTTATGCTGGCAAACTGTGGGGCTGATCCCCTTAATATCTGCTATTGTCCATCCCATAGCTGCCTTCCTCTTCTGTAGTACTTCGAGAAGCTGCTCCTCCTGTTCCCTGTCCAAATGTGCAGATACAATCACAGGTAAAGTATCATTAGATCCCAAGTATAAATATTTCAAATGAACAGGTAAAGGCTTTAACTCTAAAACAGGAGCAGTAATAAGAGAGGGAGTAAGAATCTTCCTGCTTCCCTCATTAAAGAGGGGTAATGGTGGGCGCCAATGAACATCCAAGGCTTGCTCTTTCTCGCTGGAATCAAAGAGAGCCAGCTCCTCATATAGTTGCTCCAACAAAATATCGTCCTCCTCTTCCAGCGTGTATGCCTCCACCCCAAAGCACTGCTCGCTCACCGCATATGCGGGAAACTTCATAGCCTCAAATACATTGAAGGCCACCTTCTCATCATTGATCTGCATAGTCAGCTCCCCATTGGCCACATCAATGATAGTTCTCCCAGTGGCCAAGAATGGACGGCCCAAAATAAGAGGAACATCCTCGTCGGCCTCCATGTCTAAGATCACAAAATCCGCTGGGAAGATGAGTCCTTCAACTCTCACTAGTACATCCTCTAAAACACCCCTGGGGCGTTTTATTGTGCGATCAGCCATCTGCAAGCACATCCTGGTAGGCTTAGGATCTCCCACACCAAGTTGCTCAAAAACCGATGTAGGCATCAAATTAATACTCGCACCAAGGTCACACAATGCCCTCCCATGAAATGCGTCTCCCAATGTAACAGGAATGATGAAACCGCCCGGATCTTTCATCTTCTTTGGTAGCGCTTTTTGCACGACGGCGCTACACTCCTCATTTAGAGTCACTGTTTCAAAATCATCCATGCGCCTCCTATTAGAAAGGAGGTCCTTGAGAAATTTAGCATATTTAGGCATTTGTGAGATTGCCTCCGCGAAAGGTATATTAATGTGCAGTTTCCTGAAGATATCCACAAACTTCTTGAAATGCTTGGCATCCTCTTGGCTCTTCAATCTCTGCGGGTATGGCACTCGCACACTGTATTCCTCCCTAGGCTTCTGTTTCTCATCCGACTTCCTCACCGTGTCCTTTGATTGGGGACTCACGGTAGGCACGGGAATCTCTTCATCCAAAGCTTTCTCAGTGGCCTTAGTCGCCTCGGCTCGCGCGTGGCTAGGATATGGGGGATCCTCAGTAGTGATGCCACTGCGAGTTGTGATGGCATTTAGCTGCTCGTTAGGAGTGATAGTATTTGCTGGAAGCATGCCTGGTGGAAGCTTGACGTTTTGATTGGCGATCTGCCCAATCTGAGTCTCATGGCTTTTTATTGTTGCTTGTATTGAGACAATCGCGCTCTCCATCCTGTCGTGATTGGCTAGAAGCTTTCTCAATAGGGCATTTGTCTCTTGCTCTTCTTTTTGTGGAGCCTGCTGCTGTGGAGCTTGCCTCGCTTGATATGGAACATTGGGTCTCTGTCCGGGTGCATATAATCCACTGTTTGGATTGGCATAGCTGAAGTTGGGATGATTACGGTTGTTGGGATGATAGGTGTTAGGCCATTGCTGCTGTCGCATAAAATTCACATCTTCAACACTGTTATCATATCCCTGGCTTTCATCTGCTAGTAATTCACCCATGGGCTTCTGAGTTGGGGGGTGCATACCGTGAAATGCTGAAGTCATGGATTCCAACTTTTGTTCCATCGATTCAATCTTGTTGACTAAGGATGTATCCCCCGGTTTGGAATACCTACGCGTTTCAGATCGTGTAGTCTCTCTCTTTGACGCATTGTTCAGCAAATCTTGAGCTCGCTGTGCTCCAAGTCCCATAAAATTACCTCCAGCTAGCATATCCAATTGGTCAGCTGTCTCCTTGTCCAATGCAGTGTAGAAATAATGGAAGAGCTTGTGCCATGGCTCTCCATGATTCGGGCATCTACGGAGAATTTGGCTGAACTTCCTCCATGCATCTCCCAAAGAGCTGTCTTCATCCTGAGTGAACTTTGCAATCTCTGCCATCTGCTGCGCGACTCTGGATGGTGGCAAATACTTCCTCAGAAACTCATGACAACAATCTGCCCATGTCACTATGCTTCCAGCTGGCAGCTCCATAAGCCACTTCTTGGCTTTTCCAGATAAGGAGAATGGAAATAGTAAAAGCTTAACTGTCTCATCTGGAACTCGCTGATCGTGCAGGGTTGATGTGATTTGCTCAAACACCAGCAGATGGTGATTGGGGTCATCTCCTGGAGCTCCGTTGAATGCGCACTCATCACGAACCATGTTGATCATATGTTGGCGCAACTCGAAGTGTTGGGCATTGATCTGCGGCCTAACAATGGTAGGCTGATAACATGCTGGAGTAGTCCTGAAATAATCCACCATCGGGCGTTCTTCATTCTCAGCATTGTTCTGCCTGTTGTTTTCCCCATTATTACCATTGTTGTTCCCACCGATGTTCGCCACTTGTGCCCCCACACCATGACGTGGTTGTGGATTTGGGGGAGCCATGCGATCCATCCTTGCCTGCATCTCAGCCATTTGAGCTCTCACCTCTTCAGTTTCTGCGGCTCTTCGTGCAGCCTCCTCTACAGCTGCAACTCTAGCTGCTTCCGCATCCTGCAAACCTTTGCGGATCCTCTCATACTCAGCTCTCGTTTCTTCGTCCATAACTACTGAGCTTGAATTCCTCTTGTCTCTACGCTGTGCTTTTAATAAGGATTCCGGGTCTTCAAACGTTGGATACAAAGGCTCGTCTCGAGAACGGGTCATGCACCGAGTAAATCAACCTGAAATCACGAAACACGCAAAACGTAGGTGAGTAACGGATATAAACAATAAATTAAAATCCCTAAGGCTAGGAATTATAACTAATTTAGCCGAAGTCCCCGGCAACGGCGCCAAAAACTTGACACATTCCAACTGCAAGTGCACAGCCGTCGTGTGTAGTAATAAACCGGAAATCCGGGTTGTCGAACCCAAGGGACTTTGTTTAAATTAATTATTATTCTATACCTTATGTGGGCAAGTCGCAAGTTGTGTTGTTATCTAAATTCTAAGAAATTAAACGCACAATTCCCAATTAACCAAGTGAAATAATTCACGATTAATAAAGAATGAATATTTGGAGGTTTTTATCAATACGGGAAAAGCACCGGGAATTCTCTAGGTTCACTAGGTCGATCTAAATTTATGTTTTGATTCGTAAAACAACCACGTGTTATCCACTATTAATCACGCAACGTTGAACTTACCGAGTTACCAAGTAAATCCACTATACTTAAACTAAACTAAACCGAGTTACCAAGCCTAATTTAGGTTCAAGTATGCATTAAGATTACGATTCTACTTTAACGATCCTAGTTAACGATGCCGAGTTACCAAACATTGATACGACTAGGTGGATTATTCGATTTACCGACTAGTTATCACGGAGTTACCGCGTGAAACTAATTAATTCTATCTCTACGTTAGCTACTCGCAAAGATAATAAGATTAAGATCGCAAACAATCCATAATAATGAATAAATACGAGAGATTAAGCTAAAGCATGCATCACAATCATCAAAACATAGACTTTAGATCAAACCCTAGCTACACCAAACAAGAATTCCCAGCAAAAGGTGTTTAGCTACTCATATTCATAATCAAAACAACGATTATAATGAGTTTAAACATGAAAATCAAGAAAAACGAGAGTTTAGAATTCAAACGAATGATCCCAAAAGCTCCTAAGCTCTCTCCTAGCTTCTTGATCTCCAAAGATGTCTCTAATCCTCCAAAACTACTGAAAAAGACGACCTAAAAGTCTTAAATACGTTCCCATAATAATATTACAAAGTTTGGAAATAATACGGAAAAGCCCCAAGAAATTGCTGCTGAACCACGATCTCTTCGCACGAAGACAGTTGTCTTCGCACGAAGAGTCTTCGTACGAAGACTTCTGTCTCTTCGTGCGAAGATCTTCTCATTTAGATACTGCAACATGTTTTGCGAAGAGAATTCTGCAGACTTGAAAATTTGGCTAAGTGTTGTCTTCGCACGAAGACAAATGTCTTCGCACGAAGACACTGTGTTCCAGCCCCCTTCTTGCTTCCTTTGACTTTTCTCTTCTCTTCTTTGACTTCCTTCTTCCATTCTTTCTTCCTTTGACTTTCTTTGACTTTCTTTGACCTTTCTCTTCTGTTTGACTTTTCCTTTGACTTTCCATTGACCTCCTTTGACTTTTGACTCTCCTCTTGACTTGTCTTTGAGTTCCTCGTTTCCGAAGTTCGCTTCCAAATCCCGCACGATCATCCAAGCCCTGTTTTCCTGCGAATCACAACACGAAAACACAACCCGCGATCATATCACAATAAAAAGCTCATAAATCTAAAGAAACGCCCGGATTTAACAAGTTTTGCACATGAACTCATATTTTCACATTTACGCGCAATTTACTCAAAAGACGACAAATTCTCCATTATAAGCATGCAAAACGTAGAAATAAAAGGCATAAAATAACTCCGAAAACGGAGTTATCAGCACCGAGGGATTCGGAAGAGCTAAGGACCACGAGGACGGAGAAGGAGGGGGAGTCCTTGTGGGAGACTCAGACATGGCGATGCCTAAAGGACCATACCAACTTAGAAAATGAGTTAAAGGAGGGGTGTGGTACGTTCTATCTGAGGTGAAGGTCTAATATAGGCAATAAGAAGAACTGTTAGGGGAACCATACCCGCAAACTAAGAAGAGTGCATCGTAAACTTGTCTCCTTATTCCATGCCACTGAGACTTTTGACTACGAATGTTTGACCATCGACCTAGTTGGCAACACATCAGGGAACACAGCATAGATATTGTAACCCCTAATTTATAATGCTTAGATACGTGTTACCATTAGCCTTTCCCTGAGTGAACTAATCTAACTGCGCTATTGTAATAGGAACTCGAAAATGTCGGCAGCAAGGAGGAGCGCCCAAATGGAGGAACTAGTCATACACTTTTGTGATCTCGTTGCGCGGAGAGAAGAGAAGGAACAAAGAGAAGAGAGGGAAAGAGAAGAGAGAGAACAAAGGGAACATGTCGGGACAAACTGGGCTAAGAGAGTTGCCGAGAGAAACCCAACCTACTACCTGGGGCAAGAGGACCCAGTAACCCTCGAGAACTGGATCCGAAAAATGGAGAAAATCCTGATCTCTGTCGGTTGCCCACCCGACCAAAAGGTGGATATAGTGGCACTCTACCTCGACGAAGAGGCAGATACCTGGTGGACCCTCAATAAGGACAGGTTGATGGCCCATGGTAACCTTGACTGGGAAACATTTGTGGAAGCACTGAGGGAACGCTTCTATCCCTTCCATGTTAGGGACCTGAAGTATGAAGAGTTTTTGACCCTGAAGCAAGGCAACATGACAGTGTCGGAATACTACAGTAAGTTCACAGAATTGTCACGCTTTGCCGGGGCACTGGTGGAAACCGAAGAATTGAAGGTCAGACGCTTCGTCAAAGGACTTCGCTACGGCATCCAGAGGGACGTGATTCCTGCTAGGAGTGCTAACCTAAGGGAGGCGTACGAAGTAGCAGCTCTCATTGGGGAAGTCGAGGGAGTGCAAGGGAATCGGGCCAACAAGAGGAAGGAGGAAGAAGTAAACAACTCCAAGGAACACAACCATGCTAACAAGAGGTCCAAACCCAACACATCCGAGGGATACCGTGGAATGAACCGCACTAACTTCGGGAACTACAACACTGATGCCAACGGACGACCCCGTCACTACCATTGCAAGCAATGTGGTAGAGACCACCCTGGAGTTGACTGCGAAGGAAAGACCGTGGAATGTTTCTACTGTAAGAAGCGTGGCCACCGAGTGTTTGAGTGTAACGCTAAGAAAGCTGATCTCCAGAATGGTAGGGCAGGAGGGAGCGGATACCCGAGACAGAACCAGGGAAACCCTCGCCCGAACTACCAGCATGGAAACAAGTACCCACCTAACAATAACCAATTCGGAGGAAATGGTCGTGGAAACATCAACAATCAGGAAGGGAAAACCCAAGGGAACAACTACAACGCACCTGCAGGAAGCAAAAACCGGAATGCACAACCAGCTGGGAACGGGAGCAATAACAACAAGGGGAACGGAAACCCGAGGAGCGCGGGGCAAATCTATGCCATGAACCAGACGGAAGCAGACGCTGCGACGAACGTGGTTACTGGTACATTCTTAATTCACAACACTCCTGCTTACGTACTCTTTGATAGTGGAGCATCCTATTCTTTCATATCGTCATCTCTTGCTAGAAAACTAGGACTTCAATCCTCTCCTATGAACCCTGTGTCTATATCTACACCTGCAAAACGGGTAGTAAATTGTGATTCCATCATAAGGGGAGTAGTCATAACCATCCAGAAAAGTGAGATACCCACTGACTTAATCCTCTTCGACCTACAAAACCTTGACGTTATCCTAGGAATGGACTGGCTAGGAAAACACCATGCTCATATCGATTGTCGTAACCAAAAGGTAAGCCTTAGAGGACCAGATGGGAATAGAATCTCTCACATAGGAATCACCGAGAAACCCAATGTCAAGATTGTGTCTGCACTTTCTGTAGTTAAAGCCATAAGTAAGGGTCACCAAGCCTATCTATGTTCTGTACGAGACGATAGTGTGGGAACGATGAAACTTGAGGACATCCCAGTTGTTCATGAGTTTCCCGATGTATTTCCCGACGATATTCCAGGAATGCCACCTCAAAGAGCCGTCGAGTTTACCATCGACCTTGTACCAGGGACAGGACCGATCTGCAAAGCACCTTATAGGATGGCGCCAGTAGAGCTAGAAGAGTTGAAGGAACAACTAAGGGAGCTTTTGGATAAGGGGTATATCAAGCCGAGTGTTTCACCATGGGGGGCACCAGTCTTGTTTGTCAAGAAGAAGGATGGTAGTTTAAGACTGTGCATTGATTACAGGGAGCTTAACAATGTGACCGTCAAAAACCAATACCCACTTCCAAGGATAGATGACCTCTTTGACCAGCTACAGGGAGCCGATACCTTTTCCAAGATCGACTTAAGGTCAGGTTATCACCAGTTAAGGGTAGCCGAGAAGGACATCCCTAAGACTGCCTTTAGAACCAGATATGGGCATTACGAGTTCACTGTTATGCCTTTTGGTCTAACCAATGCTCCTGCTGTATTCATGGATGTGATGAACCGGGTCATGAAACCTTACTTGGACCGCTTTGTGGTAGTGTTCATTGATGACATTTTGGTGTACTCTAAGGGGAAAGAAGAACACAAGGAACACCTTAGAGCAGTTTTGCAAACCCTGAGGCAAGAACAGTTGTATGCTAAGTTCTCCAAGTGCGAATTTTGGCTGGATAGGGTACCTTTCTTGGGACACATAATATCTAAGGAGGGAATTTCTGTAGACCCGGGAAAGATAACCGCTGTTAGGGATTGGCAACGACCCAAGAGTGCAACAGACATCCGTAGTTTCTTGGGACTAGCAGGTTATTACCGGAGATTCGTGAAGGATTTTTCCAAAATAGCCAGACCACTGACCAATCTGATGAAGAAAACCACCAAATACCATTGGGATGAGAAATGTGAGGAAGCCTTCCAAACCCTAAAAGAAAGGCTAACCACAACACCTATTCTGACCCTACCATCAGAGTCGAGGGAGTTTGAGGTCTATAGTGATGCTTCGAAACACGGGTTAGGATGTGTTCTAATGCAAGAAGGGAAGGTGATAGCATATGCTTCACGACAGCTAAAATCTTATGAGGAGAATTACCCAACTCATGACCTAGAGCTAGCCGCGATTGTCCACGCGTTGAAAATTTGGAGACACTACCTTTATGGTGCAACCTGTAAGATTTTCACCGACCACAAAAGCCTTAAGTATTTGTTTACCCAAAAGGACTTGAACATGAGGCAAAGGAGATGGTTGGATTTGATCAAGGACTATGAACTGCAAATCCAATACCATGAAGGAAAGGCAAATGTAGTTGCAGACGCCTTAAGCAGAAAGACGAGCCATACCATCAATGCGTTAAGAATCTTACCGAGGGAGTTGCGAAATGACATTCAGAAACTAGGAATTGAAATCAATAAGAACGGAGCAAGGGAAGAAGTGTTGTGTAATTTAGTAGCCACCCTAGACATATTTGAAGAAATTAGAAAAGGACAACCAGGAGATGTAAAGCTAGAAAGGATCAGGAAGAAGATCGAGGATGGATAGACCAAGGACTTCCGAGTACACGACGATGGGAGCATAAGGTACAAAGAGAGATGGTGTGTACCCCAGAAGTGTACGGAGGTTAAGGAACGACTAATGAAGGAAGCCCACAACACGCCATACTCAGTCCATCCAGGAGGTGATAAATTGTACAAGGACCTGAAGAAGCAGTTCTGGTGGCCAAGGATGAAGAACGAAGTTGCAGAGTTTGTAGCTCGATGCCTCACTTGCCAAAAGGTGAAGTTCGAACACAAGAGGAAAGGAGGTTTGGTGCAACCTTTAGAAGTACCCATGTGGAAATGGGATTCCATCTCGATGGACTTTGTGACTGCTTTGCCAGTGACGAAGAATGGCCTCAACCAGATTTGGGTTGTGGTGGACAGATTGACAAAGACGGCAAGGTTCATCCCAATGAAGGACACTTGGGATATGGAACAGCGAGCGGACGCATACATTAAAAATATCGTTCGATACCATGGAGTGCCAAAGGACATCGTGTCAGACCGAGACCCAAACTTTCTGTCACATTTCTGGCAAGCATTACAGAAAGCCTTAGGAACTCAGCTAAAGTTCAGTACCGCTTTCCACCCAGCTACTGATGGACAAACAGAACGAACCATACAGACCCTGGAGGATATGCTACGAGCATGTGTCATGGATTTCCAAGGTTCTTGGGTAGACCGGTTGCCACTAATAGAGTTCTCGTACAACAACAGTTACCACGCAAGTATAGGGATGGCACCCTATGAGGCACTGTACGGGCGAAAATGTAGGACACCCTTGTGTTGGAACGACATCAGCGAGACGCTAGTATTAGGGCCACAAATGATTGAGGAGATGATGAGTCAGGTCAGAATCATCCAACAGCGGATGAAAGCAGCTCAGGATCGACAGAAGTCTTATGCTGACCAGAAACGAAGACCCGTGGAGTTTCAGGTTGGAGAAAAGGTCTTCCTGAAGGTATCACCGACCAAAGGAGTCTCTCGTTTCAATCAGAAAGGAAAACTCAGTCCTAAGTTCATCGGTCCCTACGACGTACTGGACAGGATAGGAGAAGTAGCCTACCGCCTAGATCTTCCTTCCAATTTATGTCGAGTCCATAATGTCTTCCATGTGTCTCAACTTAAGAAGTACATTCCAGACCCATCACATATCCTAGATCCTGAACCCTTGGAATTAGACCCTATTCCTACATCCGAAGAACATCCTGTTAAAATCCTAGACTCAAAAACTAGAAAGACTCGTACCACGTCAACCACGTTAGTCAAAGTGTTATGGAACAGTCATCTGACTGAAAATGTCACCTAGGAAGCTGAAGCCGACATGAAACAACGATATCCACACTTATTTGACCAGGTACTAACTCGAGTGACGAGGACGTCACTCCTTTAAGGGGGAGGAGATCGTCGCACTTTTATTGTCACACGTTCATACTACATTACATACATTGCATTCTTATCATTACATTTACCTCTATGAGATATTATCTTTGCGCTTCGAGGACGAAGCTTGATCTTAAGGAGGGAAGGATGAAACAACCCGAAATTTAATTGCGTATTTTAAGAATAAATATGCATGTTTTATGGTAATATAGAGTGTAAACTGACATCTTGACCTTTGGTGGTATTATTTTTATAATGCTAAGTTCTAATAAAAATAACATGGTGCTATATGTCTACCACAATAATATTTGATAACGTGTACATATTATAGTATCACATATTTTACGTGGCGACTTTTATCGTGCTATGCCTATTATAACGGTACAATCATCACACCCGATTATTTACAACATGTCGGTAAGATTATTTTCTGCAAAGTTCAACTGCATCAAAGAAATTTTGCCAAACATTTAATTCCCTATAAAATGGATCTTGCCTAGGTGAAAAACACATTCACATTCTGACAAATTTTACCCTTTATTTCCTATTTCTTTTCATCATTTCCTACCTATAAATATGACCCAAACTCTATTGCTACTTCACGGCAAAAACCAACAACGCCATAACAAGAGCTTCAGAAACTCCATAGCCACCACCACCATCATCACCACCAACTCTTCCATCTCCAACACCAACACCACCTCCACCAACACAACCCCTTCACCTCGCCGGAAAACTCCATAGCCACCAAGCTTTGGTGACTTCCCGAGAGCACTACACAACGGTCTTGTTCACCAACACCGCCAACGACCACCGTTTAAGTCACGGTTACTACCAATCACTTCGTGACACTCCATAGACTCATTTACAACTATCCGCAGAGACTCACAAGGTCCCAAAAGCTCATTCCATTTCACCGCCTACTTTAGCGAAAAATCGGTACAACTTCCTTACCTTACTTCGCATTCAACATATTCTTGCATATTCTTGCTCACACATGTCTCTAGAGTCATCCATGTTAATTTGGTCGAAAACGGAACGTTAGAAATCGTCATAGCTAATTATTTCATATTTTGGGGTAGTAGTTGTCTTTTACAATTACTTTCAGTTAATTTTTTTTAGGAATTAAACGCTCTAAAAAGAGCAGTGTTTGAAACTACCGTCCATATATTTTTACATAAAAATGATAATTAGTGTCCCGGGAACCACCCACGTTATTTTCGTCGAAATCGGAAAAGTTAAAAAAATAATGTTTTGTAATGGGGTTAAAGTGTCTTTTAAGAAACTAGCAACAACTTGTTTTTGAGAATTTGATTACTTTAAGGGTAAATGTGCTATTTCCTACCCTACCCATACTTTCCTATAAATACAAATGACTACCCTTGTTTTATTTTAGTACTTGGTTAGTAAACTAAGGTTAATTAAAAGTAGGACTAGTGGTTAGCATATAAATAATTAGAGTTATTAAACTAAGATTAAGACGTGTAGATTAGTATTAGTTTAGTAATTAAATAAATAAATAAATATTAACTATTTTGGACCAATAAAAATGTCATAAGATTTTAATTAGAGGAACACCGTTAAGACTTAAGTAGGTCACGTGCCTAATCATTAACTAGGATCAACACGCATATCATACATATTATATTAGCACTTGCATATTAAGCGATTAAGTGTTAATTAGGGTTTATCCTTATTTGTAGACACCGAGTTTACCGACGAAGGCTACGTCGAGTACATTTGAACCACAAACGGACGTGTAGGTGAGTTCGTAGGCTCAACCCTTACTCTCAAAACGCGTGTTTAACTATAATGCCTCTACTTGCTTTGACTTGGATAGTAAATGTTTTTAAATCATGTTTACTTAATACTTCTGTTTACTAAATATTTCATTTCGTTAATTGATCTACATTCTTTAACACGTTCAAATTAAATATTTCGGGAATTTTACATGGTTGACCAAGCAAAGCTTGGGACTTAATATGGTAGACCAAGCAAGGCTTGGGACATGAGTCGAAGGTGACTCTATGAGTACCCCTGGGGCACATTAGCACAGGGTAAGGCTCTAGTACAACTCTCTTGGGACAAAAGCTGCCCTCGTAGGGGGTGTCGACACTTAAGGTCTAGTTGCCGAGGTGGAATTGGTTCGGACACGCGAATTACTTCGTCGTCCACACTGGATACGATATTGGTTATGGATCATCCTGATTAAATAATTAAACTGCTTTTTCGGAATAAATAAATTTGGAATAACTTGTTGTGCCTCATTCTTGTTTACGCGTTGTGATACGTTCTCGCTCAGTTTTCACTGACTTTTCAACTGTGCTGTCCTTGTTTTGTAAAACCACCACAGGAGAGGCCTACGCTGGGGATGGGAACGTCGAGTACTAGCGCAAGCATCACCTAGCCTAAATAAAGTAGTAATCTCACTATTTTCCGCTGTTTGTAAGATATTGGTTTGTAATAACTCTGAACAAGGTTGTGAACGCTTTTATGTATTGAAGTATGTTTTTCTGAATCCGAAGCAAAGATCCTTTTCCTGATCATGGTGAGTAACTCTCCATGAGAAGGGCACGCCCAGACTTTCAGTAATGAAAATTTGGGGTGTTACAGTTGGCGAACACAAAAATTGTCAAGTGAGTTGGGGGAAACAAACTTTTTTTTAATTGTTTCATTAGGTTTTTTATATTATCATAATATATGTATAAATACAGTATTACACATGTATAGTTATGCAGTATAGTATATGTATAGTAACTGGTATAAATACGATTAAAGGAAGCATATATACGTAATTACATACCAAAGATTTCATAAAATACAACTACAACCCCTAGTTTTTCAGAATACAACGTATATAATTACATATAATCAAATAATCAATCACTACGACATCACACCCAATTTTTCAAACGTCATATAACGGGTAACATCGAACTAACACGTCCTCACACTTCTGAAAATTCCTTTCGACGAGTAAGTTTTACTGAAATGCCCCTAGAGTAGAATACGGGTTGTTATAGCTGTCCCATATGGGACCCATGTATGCTATAGAGGAGACTTGTTCAGCTATTATATATGCAGACCCAATATTAATTGCAACAATCTTATGAGATCTCCGCATTGATCACTTAATGGGGCTTTATTAACGTTGTAACCCTCCATTACCATTACACACTGATTCTGTACATATAGTGGGCTTATCCTATTAATAGATTTTCGGTTATTTTGGCATTACTTCTATTGATCAACCCTAACAAGCTGTCTCCCTTCTATGTTGCTTACATTGCTTATTTCCACTTCTTTTCCATTATCGTCTTCCTGTTTCCATTCTCCAGACACTTGTTTGATTGTGGCTCTTGCTCCCTGAAGCAGGAACACAGTCTCATCATTCTGTCACACAACCCCATCTACACACTCTTACCCCATCATTTCTTGAAATTGCTCTAGAAGCTTGCCTGAAAATCTAGGGGTGCTATACACAAATTGTTATTGAATTTTTCAAATGATTTTATAATTGAAGATAAATTAGTATTTTTTGACAAATTCTGAAAATTCAAACAGAAGCGCACAAAACAAAACCATTAGAGAGGTTGTCTCTAAAAAAAACCCACTAGAGAGGCCTCTTTACATCATTTTCCAGAGGATTTTTTGCCCGCACCCTTAGGTGGTGGAATAAAATGCAATTAGGCCCAGATGAATGGAATTATCATTTCTTCAAAAGGATCCAAATGAATGTCATAAGTCTGAGTAATTCTTAGGTGCTCATAGAGCAAATCCACGTGGTGCTCCATTCCTGTAATAAAAGTGGGGTGAGTGGGAGAGAGAAAATAGCCAAGAAGAAATCTGTTTTTTTTTTCTACAACTTATAGGAATTGGGGTTAACAGTAGTGGAACATGTGTGAGTTAATGAATGGTGTGTCGTGCTTACGTGGTACTCTTGTACTCTTGCGTGGCGTGTCGTGCAGATGATGTGGCAGATTCGGCGTGTGTCCGGGTGATATGTCGTGCTTACGTGGTACTCTTGCAATATCCTCCTTTCATGAGCAAACACTTTAGTTCATGGTTTTTTATTAGGAATTTTCAGAGTTGTTAATGGTGAAAAGAGGGCGTAAAGAGCAGGGGAGTAAACGAACACACAGAGTGAGAGAGGGGAGAGAGAGAGAATGGGGTTAAGAGAAGTGATGTCTTTAGTGGAGAGAGAAATCAGAATTTAATAAAAAATTACACTATGACGTGGCCAATTCGGCCTCTCTCCGGGAGAAATGTTCGGCATGCCTAGCATGACTCATAAAATTTTGGGTTGCTTCCATCCATATAATTTTTACAGATTGCGGGTTATGGACTCTGCTCTACCTACTACTACCCCCCTTTTGAAGCACAGTAACTAGGTCAAGCCGAGATCACGAGAAGGATCATGTCGAGTGTCATCTTCAAGATCCTCCGATTCCTGATGCATTTCACACCTATGGTTTGGGACAGGATCATCCCCTCCACTCAACGTTTGGGGAATGGATGGAGGAGGAAGGAACAGCAATAGAGCGGGGGTTTGATGGATGGATGACGAAGCAACGAGGTTAAATGCGCGACTTTGTGGAGGAGGGTACCAGGCGGCTTGATCACTGGAATCATTGCCGGACAAGGTAAAGTAAACAATGATCCACTAATGTTTACTATCGTTTCTTTCTAGATTTCAACACAGGGTTAGTATTTAGCAGAAAAAAGATGCCAGAAAATGGATTTGGTAATTGGAGTGTTAAGTTGTGGTATTGGGGTCACATCACATGGGTGGTTTTTCAGGAATAACTGATGATAGTCTGGATGATGAGTATCCTTAGAAATATTTATGGGGTAAGATATATCCTATAAATATTGTCTCATTGATGATTTATGGGACATTAGGTTGCGGAACTCATTCTAATAATTTTACCAGATGACAGGAATGGAAGTCCGGTTATGATCACCATTTTTGCTCGAATGCTAATATTTTTGCATTGCATCTGTCTGTACCCTTCCTACGCTCCATACTATTCTTTTGTTATGCTTCACTGCTGCATGAATTAGACTACCATACGGTCCAGTTGAATTTACGCAATATCCTAACAAACATTTACCCCGCTGATACATATTTTTTGAGGTACTTAGAAATTACTGTTTCATTCAACTGTCTCCCTGCATGTATATCCAACCTCGGGTTTAGAAACCTTTGTTCTTCCTATCTTTTAAATTAATTACTTAACCCCATACCATAACCCAAATGGTAAAGTTAAGGCATCTTTGCTCGAATCAGAGAAGAATGTTCTCTTTATCATCGGATTACTTACAAGCTGTCTGACGTTTACACTTGAAGTTTATGAAGTTATCTTTGTACTAGACTCATGCATGATATTTCCTGAGATTCTGAAATTATTGTGCGATGCCTTATTGGGATCGGAGTGGAAAGCAAGCTTTGTGCAAAGGGATGGGGAGTTAGCTCAACTGAAATACTTGAAAGTTCAGTCTTTGGAGATTGTGTCTTGGAACATCTCAAGCAATTACTTTCGGAATCTTCAGCATTTAATGTTCGTTGGATGTGGAGTGACTCGTAAGTTACCATCTGATTTAGATGTATCCACACTACAGACAGTGGCGTTAAGACTATGTAACTCTTTTAGCAACTCTCTTCCATAGAAATCAAGGAAAAGCAGGAAAGGATGGGAACTACTCACTGAAAATTATTGTCAATCGGAATGAGGACTGAAGGCTGGACCGTTCAGTATAACTTTGAATATATCATGGTTTATTTTCCGATAGTCTGGCACTGGACGGGTGTTCAAAAACTCCATGAAACAAATTTATAACAGATTCGTTGCCAGATATATGTTATCCTTTTTGAGATGCACCTAAGTAGGTAATATTGCAATATCGCTGTCATGCTGTGCATCCAATTTACCTGGATTATCTACCTGTACACTGGCATTTCTCAGTACATGGATAAAGGATACTATGATGCCGATATTATAGCTAAAACCCTTGAAGATATCAAATTGAAAAGTTAAGATGATGGAAACAGATAGTTGCAGCTTACAAGGTCTGTGGGCTGATCCAACAATAGGTGGTGGTGGTGATCGATTGCTGCGTTGGTGGTGGTTCGTGCTTGTTTGTGGGAAGTTTGATAGTGGTGATTAGTTCATGCAGAAGCTGTGTCCGCTGTGCAAATTGTCTGTTTCATGGAAACCGATTCAGACGTGGTAACGGCTAGATCAAAGGTTTTTTTTATATATATATATTTTTTTTTTGGTTTTTTTAAGGGTATACAATTGGTTATGGTAGTGCTGGTGGTTTTAACGCTAGTTACAGGGGCGAAGTGGTAGGGTTGTGGTGTTTTCTAGTTTAGGGCTGTCGTTGGTGGGTACAAGTTGTGACTCTGTTGATGTGTGGTGGAGATAGTTTTGTTGTGGTAGGATAAAAGAGAGGACTTGTTTTGAAATTGTACACGATATTGTGGTTATCCCACACATAGTTCTCACTTCTTTCATCTGGTCAAACAAGCATTGCTTCCTTCTCGGAAGATCTCTTTTCCTGCTAATATTTTGCATTGCATCTGTCTGGACCCTGCTACATTCCATATCCATTCTTTCCTATGCTTCACTTCTACATGAATTAGACTACCATATGGGCATGTTGATTTTACACAATATCCTAATGGACTTTAACCCCACCCATACAGTGTTTTTGACGTACTTAAGACTTACTGTTTTGTTCAACTATCTCCCCGCATCTATATCCAACCTCTGGGATTTATAAACCCTCGTTCTTTCTATCTTTGAATTCATTACAGACTCTCACGCTTGTACTCGAAGTTTTATGAAGATATCTTCTTGTCTCATACTAGACTCATGTATGATATTTCAGGATTTACACCATCTGAACCACGTTCGCGATTTAAGGTTGTTTAGTACCGCGAGGCCTTTGGGTTTAAATTGGTTGTTAGACTGCGGACTGGTTAGATTCCCACCAAATCTTAAGAAGCCAACCATGGAGAAAACTTTCCCGAAATGAGCGGATATGTCAATTCTTCGAATGTTACCCAATCTTGAGATTCTGAAATTATTATGGGTTTCCTTCTTGAGGTCGGAGTGGACAACAAGGGATGGGGAGTAAGCTCGACTGAAATACTTTAAACTTCAATCTTTGGAGATTTTGTCTTGGAACATCTCAAGCAATCACTTTACAGACTTCATCATTTGTTACCATCTGATTTAGTGGATATACCCACACTATAGACAATGGAGTTAAGATTATGTATAATGTCTTTCGCCTTGCGGGATTCAGCCACAAAATTGTCATAACTGAAGAGAGTAACCTGTTTATTAATCAGTCAGCATACCAAATTTATTCTAGTAAATTATTTTATAGTAGGATTAGAAGTAGTGACTAGTGACTTATGTAATAGCTAGAATTATTCATGGTCTATGATCACCTTGTCTGACATTAATCGAATGACAACCTGTCTGATTTCCTCTGGAAAAAAAATCAATTTATACCCTTAACGTATAAGACAAGTCTCATTATGTTCTTTAATATTTTAAAATTCCCATCTTAATCCCTAAGCTATGCTTCTGGGAATAACTCATTATGTTATGTTGCATGTGAAAATCTTGTAAAACTCGTAGTTCATGACATATGTTACGATCTAGCAAACCTACTTTGTATTTCGAAAAAAATGCAATTTTACTTTTAGTAATGCAATAATAGAAGCCAGTAAAGTAATTATTTTCTGAATCATTGACAAGACTATCATTCCCATCATCTTACCTTGTAACAACAATCTATTCCACCCACAAAGCGGAAACCTGGCAAAACTATGATTCTTGTTTCAAAAGAAGTTGCCCAAATAGGAACTGTGTACAAATTCAAAGGCTGAAACGCCATTCTTCGAAGATAAAGACAATAACTTCAATGGTTTTGTTATATTGGGTTTTGTTGAACGCAGAGTTGGGTACCAATGTTATAGTATTGGATGGCAGTGATACTGAACGATTTGTGTGAAGGGGGCAGGTGTGATGGGTTGGATCGCTGATGGATCGGTTTCGAAAGTTGTCGTACAGGTAGTGTGATAGTGGAGATTATGTGCACAGGGGAAGGGGTTATTTCGTGAGTGGAACGTCGAGGAGGTGAAATTCAGAAATAAGAGTATCATTTATTGTAGAAACATTAAAACATATTCATGAAATAAGGAAAAATAACAGAAAACTGCTTCAGTATGAAAATCTCGTATGAAGAAGGCACCAAACGAGCAAAGATAACATTAGGAATTTGTTACAACTGGATGTTGGCTTGTTCAATGGAGAAGCTACTTAGTTCTGTAGAGAACTAGAAGGATTAGAAATTCTCAGTGGATCAATTTTCATTTCTATATCTTTGACCTTTTCGTCAAGAATGCTATGAATAGCACGAATGTCCTCCACTGCTAGACCCTGTAGCTCCCTGTTACCACTCCATTATTTATACGCGATTTCTTCAATCTCCATCAGTCTATTCCTTCTCTCAAGCGTCTTCAACTTCTCATTTGTTTTGGAGATATTTTCTCTCATCAGACTTTCATGGTTGAACATCCTCCTGATTTGCAATCTCTTATGCTTCTTCTTGAAGTTTACTAACATGCATTGTGTCTCCAATTTGTTTGGCCACAAAGGTCAGGTTCCGAGTCGTTAAGGCTATAAACGACCACACGAGCTTCTATCCAACAAAGAGTTCTCACCTCATTCATCTTCTGAAACAAGCATTTTTACTTCTCGTTTTCCTTGACTAGTCATCAATTATGTACTCAGTCTCCGTTTTTGGTTTTTGTTGACTGGTCATCGATTATGCAATCTTCCTTAGGGATATATGCGACCGCACAAGCTTCTATCCCACACAGTTCTCACGACAACTTTCGAAACAAGCATAGGTCACTTATACTTCCGATATAGAAGATTTCATGTCCCGCACGAAAAGCAGAAGGAAAGATTTACATCCAAATGCATCATGCCCTGACTAAACGAGCTCATCAAATCATTCTCATAGACAGAAAAGAGCCAAGCTAAGTCATCAGTTCTGACTAAGATCCCTGGTTCATGACTTCCTATACGTTTCACTTCTGGTCAGATATAGTACATCCCCATCCTTCAAAAGCTTATAATTTTGTCCGTGTTGTTTGGTTTGGTGGATCTTTTCCGGTTTGGTGGATCCCCATCCTTCAAAAGCTCAGTTTAGGGTTCAGTTTAGATTTTGTTTGGTTTGGTGGATCTTTTCCGGTTCAGTTTAGGGTTGGAATAGTCCTAAATGATTTACTTTTCCTATTATCCTAAACCACACCATTTAATGGCATCAGTTTAGGTTTGGGAAAATCCAAAACCGTTAAGGATTCTCCCACTTTTAAGGAAAACAACCAAAACCTTCAACTAAAGGTTCTGTCTATGAGAATGATTTGATAGGGAGTCATGAACCAGAGATCATAGTTCAGAATTGATGACTTTGCTTGGCTCTTTTCTGTCTATGGGAATGATTTGATGAGCTCGTTTGGCCATGGCATGAAGCATTTCGACGCAAATCTTTCCTTCTGCTTTTCAGGCAGAACATGAAATCTTCTGTATCTGAAATAAAAGAGACCAATGTTTTCTTCCTCATCCCTAAAAGTTGTTTTCTTTCTGGTCAACGGTTATTTACTCGATCTTTGTTTTGCTTGACATGGCTGAAATAGAAAACAAGCAACCAATTCATAAAGCAAAGCATAGCTCAAAGCCTCAAATGTCAACAATTAATGCATCTTACATATCATGGCAATAATTTCTCCTTCTAGAAGGTTTTTTTCTAGGACTCAAGCTGTTTATAAACGAGTTCAAGTGTATAATTGGGCAAAATCTGTCGAACCCGTTTAACATTCCTCTTTAATTAGGCGGGTTAAAGGACATTATATTAAGAGATCTAACTTCGAAAGCAACATGTTAAACATAACATGCCATATTGTATTTCCCAACCCATCTTTGACAAACTTTGTCCTAGTTTTTTATGTGCGACGAATATAAAGAATATTTCACAAAACTCATGTAAATACTACCGGACTGATGAATGCAGAATTACAAATGTTTGGAGGATAATAGTGTTGTTGGGAGAGGAGTTAACTTGATTAAAACAACCTTAAGATGTGTATAATATAATTATATGACGAGAGTTCTCCAAAGAATAAAAGGAAGCCTTCTTAATTGGATGACCTCGCCAACCAAGTAGTCAAATATACAAAAAAAAAAAAAAAAAGTAAATGTAATAGAGCTCAAAAGGAAATATAATCCTTGAGGATGACAAGCTTAATCTAACGGATTGTCAGAACATTCCAACTTGATTGTGTTTTATATTGCTTCTGGAGGTTAGGTAAACACAAAAGGGTGTATTACAATGTTTCTGACCCCTTTTGCGTTTCCTAACCGTCATAAGCATGATAAAACACAACCAAAATTGGAATGTTTTGACAATCCATTCGATTAAGCTTCTCTCCTCTCATCCTCAATTCTGTTTCCTTTTGAGCTTTACTACATTAACTTTTCTGTACGCTCCCAGTTATTCTTTGGAGAACTGTCCTCATCAAGGTGAGAATTTTTTGTGGGATAGAAGCTTGTGCAGCCGATTATAACACTAACGAAGATTGAGTACATAGCCGATGACCAGTCAACAAAAACTAAGAGTTGTTGACCAGTCGAGGAAAACGACTTTTGGGAGATGGAGAAATACTAGTTTCCGAAGATGAATTAGGTGAGAACTATGTGTGGGATAGATCTTTGTGCGGTCGTTTATGCCCTAACGACTTGGGGCCTGAGGTTTGGCAACACAAATTAGAGGCACAATGCATATTCGCAGGCTTCAAGTAGTAGCCGAAGAGATTGCAAAACAAGAGGATGTTCAACTATGAATGACCGATGAGGGAATAGATCTCCAAAACAATTGAGAAATTCAAGAAGCTTGAACAAGAGAGTCGGACAAATGGAGATGACGGGGAACACATACCAATGTTGAAGTGGTAACACGGAGCAGGATGAAGCAGCGGGGACCTGCGTGCTATTCAGGGCGTTTTCGATAAAAATGTTAAAGGTATAGAAATGAAAATTGCTTTACTGAGATTTTTTGATCCTTCTAGTTCTTCTCTAAAGCTTTTGGTAGATTCTTCATTGAACAGGCAGCCTCTAGTTTGGTAACAAAGTCATCATGTTGTCTTAGCCTTGTTTGGTGCCGTCTTCATTTGCGAGAGCGACTGTAATTTTCATACTGGAGCCGGGAGGGGGGGGGGGGGGGCTTACTAGAACTGCCATGAAATATATCCTATTTTTATGATGTACGCAGCCGAACTTTAATAACAGACCAAACAAGGTGACCTTTTGAATCATTGCAAGCCATATAAACTTAATCACAGCAGAATACGGTTGTTAAGGTTGCTATGAGGACTAGTATGTGATTTATAATAGTTATCATATAACTACCAGTAGGGCAAATAACGTTGGTTTGAGCTCACAATTATCTCTGCCAACATGGTATCAGAGCGACCCTTGAGATTATTGTTTGAAAATCAAAACCCTTGAATATTGTAAGCAGCTGACTATCTCCAACTCCTTTCTCTATGCGGCAAATCTCATTATGCAGCAGAGATAAGGGTGTCGAAGTCGTAGTACATGAAGGTGGACCACCAACACAGTTTTTTTGAGGTACTGAGGACCTACTGTTTCGTTCAATATCTCCCTGCATCTATATCCAATTTCTGGGACCTAGAAACCCTTGTTTCTATCTTTTAATTCGGTACTTTACCATAACCCAAATGGTAAAGGCATCTTTGTAATAGTGGAGAAGGGCTGTTTAAAATTGAAGGACAGTATAATTTCAGAAAAGAAGTTTTTTTTTTTAGTTGGATTGTCTTATTATTGCATTCGAAGTCTTATGCAGATTTCTTATTGTCTAGGACTCGTAATCTCAAAGCTCTGGTCTTTGTACTAGACTCATGTATGATATTTTCTGATTAACACCATCTGAACCGCCTTCGAAAGTTAAAGGTTGTCTAATACCAGGAGGTCTTTGGGGTTAAATTGGTCGGCGGACTGGTTAGATTCCCACCAAATCTTAAGAAGCTAACCCTAGATAAAACTTACCTGAAATGGGCGGATATCTCAATTATTCGAATGTTACCCAATCTTGAGATTCTGAATTTCTTGTGCGATGCCTTACTGGGATCGGAGTGGACAGCTGGGGATGAGGATTTAGCTCAACTGAAATACTCGAAAGTTCAGTCTTTGGAGATTGTGTCTTGAAACATCTCAACCAATCACTTTCGCCAACTTCCGCATTAAATGTGGTTGGCACTTAAGACTATGTAACTCCTTTTCTTAACTCTCTGCCATAGAAATCAAGGAAGAGCAGGAAGGGGCGGGAAACTACCGGCTGAAGCTTATTGTCGATCAGAATGAGGATTGAAGGTTGGACGGTTCAGTTAAACTTTGAACATATGGTAATCCAACTGAACTCACGGTTTATTTTCCCATTGTCTGGTATTGACGTATTGCACGAATGTTGAAAGGCTCCATGAAAATTTTTTATAACAGATTGATTGGTAGATATACATTATCCCTTTCTTGATACACACCTAAATAGAAAATATTATAATACTTCTGTGCACCCAGTTCACCTAGATTATCTACCTGTACAGTGGCATTTCTTGGTACATGGATAAAGGATACTATAATTCCAATACTACAGCTAGAACCCTTAAATACATCAAATGGAAATGTTAAGATGGCGTAAACGGATATTGCAAGATCATATTGGTTTGGGGATAGTTTCTACTAGTACTATGAAGAGTGTATGTGATTCTTTCTATGTTCTCTCACGTATGATGTCTTTGGTTTTGCCGGATTCGGCAACAACATTGTCATAACTGAAGAGAGTACCCTGTTTATGAATCAGTTAGCATAACAAATTTATTCTTGTAAATTAATTTATAATAGCATTAGAAGTAGTGACCAGTAACTTAGCCTTGTCTGACATTAATTGAACGACAACTAGTCTGATTTCTTTGGAAAAAAATCAATTTATACCCCTAACGTATAAGACAAGTCCCATTATCGTCTTTAATTTTAGAAATTCCCATTTTAATCCCTCAGCTATGTTTCTGTGAATAATTCATTATGTTATGTAGCATGTGAAAATCATGTAAAACATGTAGTTCATGACACGTGTTACGATCTAGCAAACCTACTATGTATTTCGGAAAAAATGTGATTTCTTTTTAGTAATGCAATAAAAGAAATCAATAAAGTAATTATTTACTGAAGCATTGACAAGACTATCCTACCCATCATCTTACCTTGTAACAAAATCTATTCCACCCACAAATTGCGGAAACTTGGCAAACTTATGATTTTTGTTTCAAAAGAAGTTGCCCAAATAGGACTTTGTTGCCAACTGGTTGTTGGCTTGTTCAATGGAGAAGCTACTTAGTGCCGTAGAGAACAAGAAGGACCAGAAATTATCAGTGAAGCAATTTTCATATTTGACCTTTTCGTCAAGTATGCAATGAATAGTACGAATGTCCTGCACTGCTAGATTCTGTAGCTCCCTGTTACCACTCCGTTATTAATACGCGATTGCTTCAATCTCCATCTAGTTCTAGTCTATTCCCTCTCTCAAGCTTCTTCAACTTCTCAATTGTTTTGGAGATCTTTTCTCTCAACAGACTTTCATGGTTGAACATCTTCCTGATTTGCAATCTCTTCCACTTCTTCTTGAAGTCTACTAACATGCATTGTGCCTCCAACTTGTTTGGCCACAAAGCTCAGGTTCTGAGTCGTTAAGGCTATAAACGACCACACAAGCTTCTGTCCCACAGAGAGTTCTCAACTCATTCATCTTCTGAAACAAGCATTTCTTTCTTCTCCTAAAAGTTGTTTTCCTTGACTAGTCATCAATTATGTACTCAGTCTTCGTTTCTGTTCACTGGTCATCAGTTATGCAATCTTTGTTAGGGCTATATGCGACTGCACAAGCTTCTAATCCCACACATAGTTCTCACCTTATTCATCTTCTGAAACAAGCATTTCTTCTTATCCCTAAAAGTTTTTTTTCAATGACTGGTCAATGGTTATTTACTCAATCTTCGTTTTGCTTAAAATGGCTGAAATAGAAAACAAGAAACCAATTCATAAAGCGGAGCATAGCTCAAATGTCAATAATTAATGTATCTTACATATTCATGGCAATAATTTCTCCTTCAGGAAGGGGTTTTTTTTCTAGGGCTGTCAAACGGGCGGGCGGTTCATGCTGTTTATAAACGAGTTTAAGTGTATAGTTCGGCTCAATCTGTCGAACCCGTTTAACTTTCATCTTTTATTAGGCGGGTTAAGGGACATCATCTTAATTGATCTAACTACGAAAGCAACGTGTTAAACAAAAAAATGCCATATGTATTTCCCAACCCATTTTTGACCAACTTTGTCCTAGTTTCTACGCACAACCAATATAAAGAACAATTATCTTACAAAACTGTTGAAAGTTTCTAATAGACTGATGAATGCAGAATAACAAAAGTTTTTAGAATAATAGTTGTTGTTGTTGGAAGAGGAATTAACTTGATTAAAACAACCTTAAGATGGGGTTCAGATTTGCTGCGGTTTAAATCTATCCGGTGATGGTGCAATTCAGTTTGTGCGGCTGATGATGAGCCACGTCGCATTAGTTAAAGAAGACAATAAAAATGAGTAATTCAACCACCACGCGCGCATGTTCTCACCTTTTAATTCATCTCTATATCCAAGATTCCAACTCTCTCTCTCTCATCTTCATATCTCTTTTACTGAATCCAGTTACTGTAATTCCTTGCATTTCCTCGTTCATTTTTATGTGTTCCCTCAATTCAATTTCGATGAATCATTTTTTCGGACATAAAATTTCTCTCGCCCTCATTTCAACTCTCATCGTCTCTTTTCATTTACACATATTGTGAATTGGAATTATTGTTCCTCAAATTTAGCAAACTTTTTGTGGTTGAATCAATTGCTTACTTGTTTTCACACCAAATCACCAACTATTGTGGTTGAATCAATTCAACGTTGTTGACGACGGAAGATGTGAGACAGAGGTCGGACGCTGAAAGTAACCGAGACGATGTTTCTCAAGTGGGTTTCATTAGTGGAAGAGATGATGGGAGTTGTGAAAGTGTGTAATGTAGACTAAATACAGGACCTAAATACTCTAGAAGGGGGGGGGGGTTGAATAGAGTATGGAAACTTTTTTCAAAACTTAAAGTTTAACAAGACAGCTTTGTGTGAAACTCAAATCTCAAGGCCTTGAGATTTTGTAAACTGTCTGAAACTCACTAAGGCAAAAATGTAAGCTTCAAGGCCTTGAGCTGTGAACAATTCTAAGCAGCTTATAAACCCTAGTTTGATTTGAGTTGTGTGCAGAAGAAAATAATCAAACAGAAAATTAAAGAACACAATGTAATTTACAGAGTTCATTCCCAATGGACCTAACCTCTGCCTGAGGGATCTAATCCCACCAGGATTGGGAAAACACTTCTTATTACTCACACAAAAACAGCCCTAGATTTTCAAGCCAAAGTGATTTCCCTTACACCTATACAGCTTGTGGTTCCAAAACTATCTAGTTCCAGCTACTAACTATTGAGCTAACAAGAACCTCTTGTTGTTCACTTGAACAACCAACCACTAGGTTAAGTGAGGTTTAAGATAATATAGAGATACACAGATGAAGTACAGATGTAGAACATAGTATAAAGATAAGTTGTTGAAGCCTGGAAGTGTTCTTCAGGAATGACTGGATTGATTTTATCTTCGGAAGTCTGGAATGAAGCTTGAATGATTGTTTGTTTGAATGGATGATCTCCCACGAATTTGTCACACCTCTCAGAGTATTCTGCAAGCCTCTCCCCCTTTCAAAATTCAAACCAGTCTCTTTTATCCACAGGTGCAAATGATTGAGAGATTTTAGGATCTCAGTTCCTACAAATCCTCCTTCTGTTTTCAACTTAAATTCAAAGAGCGTCAGGTGGATATCTGTTGGAGTTTGTTGAGATTTTTGCTGCACGTTTAACAACCCTGCAATAGCATAGAAACACTGCAACAACAAAATCCGAACATCTAACAGTACTGAGACTGTTTGGTTATACAGTTTCTGATAAAACTGTTTAACAAACTTAGAACAATAATCTGCATATTCTCTAGAACAAATAAGACATGAAAAAACAAGTTTAAGACACTTAGAAGTGAGTGAATAATCACAATACTAAGAGTCATAACCTGCAAGAAAGAATCAATTAAGTTCTGCAAAAGCTGTCAGCAGCTCAAGACATATCTCAAGGCCTTGGAGGTCTGAATCTGCTTCACAGCATTTCAAAATTAAACCCAGATAACTTTGATTCTTCCTGTTCTGATCATCTGCAATTGTGTTAGATATATAAATAGTACAAACCACAAGTATATACCATAAACCACTGATTTGAATAATCAGATATCCAATTCTTTAACACAAAAATGTTAGAACACATAGCAGGATAAGATAACTCAAGGCTTTGAAGTTGAGTCAATCTCAAGGCCTTGAGATAACTCAAAAGTCTTTGCTGCTGGTGTTTTAGCCTTTTGTCTTTCATCACTGAAAACAATTACCACTTAAAGCACATTAAGGGATCTTGACTCAACAATCTCCCCCTTGATGAAAGACAAAACCTACAGTCTTGCATAGATCTTCCTGCCACTCATATTCAAAAATTTAATGACCACAATCTGCAGATACAAAATATATACTGAACCCAAACAGATAACCAGGAGAATAAATATTACAAAATTCCACAGAATTACCACAGAAATAAAAATTTACCAAAAATAAAGACCAACTCTTATTATTATTACTAGATGCTGCAAAACACAAGAAATGTAGGATCATTACTCAGAGTTTGAAAATAAACTTAAAACAAAAAACTAGCTAAAAAGTCAAGGCCGTGAGACAGAAAGATAGAAGAGAATGAGATAGAATGTCAAGGCTTTGGCAGTCTCTAATCTTCACTTCTTCTTTGATGTCTGGCCTTTCTCTGAGTCTTCCCCAATTTCTTCCTCACTTGTAGCTTCTTCTGCAGACTGACTACCTTCTTGTTCAGCTTCATCTTCAGCAACCACTTTATGGATTATCTCATCTACTTTCTTCTTAGCCTGTACTAAATCTACCTCTGTAGCTGCATCAACACCTGTATCTTCATCAGCATCTTCTTCATCAGTTTGCTCAAACAAGTCTTTTGAAGCTAGCACCACTGGAATTGGCTTCTTCTTCTTCTTCACAAAATCTCCTAGCTTCTCTTCTGAATCCACACTGGTGTCATGACTAGTAGCAGAAGGTATCTTCTCCAGATTCAAGCCCTTGATGACAACATCTAACTTCCCATTCGTAGTATTCATCAAGCCCTTGAACTGATGAAATTCAGTTGACAGGTCAAACAACCTTTGTCTGAGATCCTCAATCTCAAACTGCTTATCTTCTAACTTCTCAACCAGCAGAGAGGAATCCTCATTGTCTTGCCCTTTCCCAGATGCAGTCCCCTTGGGCTTCACAAACTCCTTCTCAGCAAGTTCCTCCTTTGACAAATTAGAATAGAATTTCAAATGCCATTTCCCAGTCTGAACCACCTGAATCCTCTGAAGTGCAGTCTCATCTATCAACCCAAAACCTCCAGTAATATTTTCTTCTCCCTTCACAGGCACATCAGAATACTCAAAGAAAAGAGGTAACAGGTTGGCATATGGAAGAGGATGGTTTCTAGTCCTGGTTGCACAATAAATCATATGCTCCATAACAACTGTAGGCAGATCTATCTCAAACCCTTGAGATATCAGATACATCAAAATCAGAACTTTATCAGTTACCAACTCTCTTGAGTTCTCCATGGGAACTACACTCCTCATCAAAATAGTAAATAAAATTTTGGCTTCACAGTTGAGCACAGAGTGTGTAACCTGCTTTGGACCAGAGGGATTACCTTCAACAAAGAACATCTCTTTTGCTTTATCTAAACACTCCTTCCTGTCAGGATAATCTCCAACATTGTATTTCCTAGGAATGCCCAAGACTTTGGCAAAAGTCCTATGATCTAACCTCAAGTCCACACCAGCCACTTTAGATGTTAAAACCATTTTATCATCACCTTCAGACACCAAGTTCAGATAAAATAACCTAATTAACCTAGGATAAGCCTTTGAAATAGGATTTAAAACTTTCCAAATAGCAGTTTCCCTCAATTTTCTCATGTATTCTATGTCCAGTTTATCCAACAACTCATCAGAAATCATGCTACAGAAAGCCACTTTAGATGATGCATACCCTTGCATCCAAACTGTTCTAACTTCAGAACTAATAAACCACTCAGTTGGAAGTACATTCTTACCTTGATATCCTTTCTTCGTTGCAGCAGCAACTTGCTTAACCCTAGTCTTCTTCTCAGAGGGTTTGGCCTTTTCTTGTACTCCTTCAGTTGATTTCTTCTGGCTCTCCTGAGTTGACTTCCCTTTTTCCTCTTCAGTAGCCTTTTTCTTTTCTCCCCCTTTCTTCTTCTCTGACCTAGGTTGATCACCACCCTGAGTCTCCTGTTGTGGATCAACACTTGAGCCTTCATCTCCCTTCTATGTCCTTGACTTCTTTGCAGGAGGGGTATCCTCATGCACACTTTGAGTGTTTTCTGAATCTGAATCAGAAATAACTATCTTCTCCTTCTTGTTTGCTCTCTTCTTGGATCTGCCAGAGGGCTTCCCCTGTTGTTGAATTCTGGCTGATTTTAGCTCCATTTTAGGCTTTAGGGTTTTGAGAAGAGAATGTGATTGAGAGGAATTGAGAGAGAGAGAGAGTAGTCGCAGAAAATTGGAAGAGAGTGAGAAGAAAAAGCCCTGACTTTCAGCTTAAGTAGGTTGAAGAGGATGAGTCATAAAAGGACTCTGCAATATCTACATGCAAAAATAGAATATTGAAAAATCTTTTTGGGATATTTTAGAAAATTCTCTGAGTAATTCAAATATTATACAATTATCTAAAAAGATAAGATATAATATTTGTTGATCCAATTTTTTTTTTAAAAAAATACAGATATTATCAAGACCTGGAGAACAATCTCAAGGCCTTGAGATTTTCTGCAGTTTGAGAAACTTCAAAGCTTTGAGCTATACTTTCAAGGCTTCAGAAAGTATAATCTCAAGGCTTTGAGATTCCAGCACATGTACACATATAGGTACTAATACTCCTCCTAAACCAATGCATCCTTGTTTAACATCCCCAATTCAAGCCTTAGAGATGAAAACCTATCATCTGGCAAAGGTTTAGTGAAAATATCAGCAATCTGCATTGAGGTAGAAATAAAATTTAAAACAACATCACCTTGTTATGCATGATCTCTAAGGAAATGATGTCTCACATCTTTGTGCTTTGTCCTTGAGTGTTGAACTGGATTCTTAGATATTGAAATAGCACTTGTATTGTCACAATGAATTGGCACATTTCTGAAGTTGTAGCCAAGATTTCTAAGTTGCTGAGCAATCCATAACACTTGTGAACAGCAAGCACCAGCTGTAATGTATTCAGCTTCTGCAGTTGATAGTGCTACAAGATTTTGCTTTTTGGAATGCCAACTGATCAATGAAGATCCAAGAAATTGACACCATCCAGAAGTACTTTTCCTGTCTACTTTATAACCTGTAAAATCTGCATCTGAATAGCCACTCAACATGAAATTAGATCTTCTTGGATACCAAATCCCTAAGTCTCTGGCAGTTAGATGACTTCCTTAGGATATGCTTGAAATCTAGCACACATACAGACACTGAACATAATTTCAGGTCTGCTAGCAGTTAAATACAATAGTGATCCAATCATACCTCTGTATTCCTTCTGATTCACACTCTTACCAGTTGAATCTTTGTCTAAAGAGAGTGATGAGCTCATAGGAGTCTTAAGCACCTTGGACTGTGACATATTGTACTTATTCAGTAAGTCCTTTGGATATTTTCCTTGATGCACAAAAATCCCTTTCTTCATTTGTAATATATGAAGTCCAAGAAAGAAATTTAGTTCACCCTTTAGGCTCATCTCAAACTCCCTGCACATCAGACTAGAAAACTCTTTTGAAAGAGTATCATTAGTAGCACCAAATAATATATCATCTACATAAATCTGAACTACTAACAAATCACTTTGTTGGTGTTTAATGAAAAGATTTTTGTAAACCAATCCTCTTCTGAAATTGTTTTCAAGTAGAAACTTTGAAAGTCTATCATACCAAGCCCTTGGAGCTTGTTTTAAACCATAAAGAGCTTTATCCAGTTTATAAACATGATCAGGAAAATTTTCATCTTCAAAACCAGGAGGTTGTGCTACAAAAACATCTTCTTGTAAATGTCCATTTAGAAAAGCACATTTAACATCCATTTGATAAAGTTTTATGTGATTGTGAGATGCAAAAGCAAGAAGTATTCTAATAGCTTCTAACATGGCCACAGGAGCAAAAGTCTCCTCATAATCTATACCTTCTTCCTGATTATATCCTTGAGCTACCAGTCTGGCTTTATTTCTTACCACTTTGTCATTCTCATCAAGCTTGTTTCTGAATACCCATCTGGTTCCAATAAATGACTTCTCTTTAGGTCTGGGGACCAGATTCCAAACCTTGTTCATTTTAAACTCATTCAGCTCACACTGCATTGCAATAATCCATTCTGCATCTTCCAGGCTACCTTGGTATTCTTAGGCTCAATCAAAGATGCGAATGCATTGAAAGCACACAAGTTCTTTAACTGTCCTCTTGTCTGTGTTCCAATTGATGGATCTGATATAATGTTATCAGCAAGATGGTCTGCAAGGTACTTAAACTTATATCTTGGTACCTAGGAGTATTCTACTTCAAGGATTTGAGTCCTTGAAATAGTAGATGGAGCATCATAGAAAGTTTCAAATTCTGTCTCAAGGCTTTGAGATTTTGATTCAGCAGGAGGTTCAAGGCCTTGAGATTCTGCTGGTTGATTCTGTACAACAGTTTTGCTTTTGTCTTCTTTTAGAGCATCATCATCTGATTCATGCTTGTTCAAATCTAGATCTGCAAAACTTTCACTCAGAGAATCCTTAGTACTTTCATCAAAAATTACATTAATGCTCTCTTCCACAATCTTGGTATTTCTATTATAAACTCTATAAGCTTTGCTAGTTTGAGAATATCCAAGAAATACACCTTCATCACTTGTAGCATCAAACTTACCAAGATTGTCTCTACCATTATTATGCACAAAACAAATCAAAATCAAGTTGATCACACTCTCTACCATGTTCACTTCTAATGGATGCAACAGGTAAGTTCTTCAAGGTTTGCAGTTCTTTGCACAATCTAGAAAACTCATATAAAGCTTCAGTTTTGTCTCTAATAAACATCACCCAAGTAAATCTAGAATATTAATCAATTATAACAAGCATATACCTCTTACCTTTTGGGTTCTGAACTCTCATAGGACCACACAAGTCCATATGCAGCAATTCTAAGGGTCTAGAAGTACTTACAAAGTTCTTTGGCTTGAAAGAGCTTCTGGTCTGTTTACCTTGTACACATGCCTTGCAAACCTCATCATCTGAAAATTCTGTGATGGTAAACCTCTTATCAAGTCCTTTGAGATGAGTTTGTTCAAAGTATGTATACTAATATGCCCAAGCTTTCTGTGCCAAATCTTTGAATCTTCCTTCAAGGCCTTGAGGCATTTTAGCTTATCACCTGCAACACTGTTAGTATTCATAGCATATAGATTATATGACCTAGGAGCAGTGAGTATGCAATCACCAGATTTCTCATCTTGCACCACACATTTCTCCTTGTCAAAAACGGCTTTATAACCTTTATCACATAATTGAGAGATACTAAGCAAATTATACATAAGTCCATCTACCAGATAAAAATCAGATATAGAATTTGTCGAACCATTATCAATACTACCTATACCAATGATATTGCACTTTGCTTTGTCACCAGGTGTGATTGTTCCTCCAGATTTTTCAGTAAGTTCGGTAAAGAGAGACCTCTTTCCACTCATATGTCTGGAACATCCACTGTCTAATATCCATTTCTGATCTTTCAAGGCCTTGGTGACATCCTGCAAAAACAAATCATTGCCTCAACAGGCTATTAGACCAAGTGCAGAACTTTGAGTCATACTCAGAATCAGCCATATTAGGTGGCCTAATTCCTTTTGGAACCCGAATCTGCCTAACCTGTCCCTTAAGCTGATAAGGATAAGTATTCCTCATAATATGAGGTTCTGATCTTCTGAAGGGACAAGTTAATCTGACATGACCAATTTTTCCACAGTAATGACATTTTGGAGAATGTCTGCTACCAGATTTGACAAAAGTAGTTTGGCCTTTCTTTGGAAAATTTGGATTATAGCCAATCCCACTTTTATGCATTGATTTCAGAATTCCTCCAAGAATGAGATTTAGATTGTGTTTTGAGCCGTAAACTTAGCTAGGACCTTCTTGGACTCTTGAAGTTTCTCAGTCAGAGTACAGATCTCTTGTTCTAAATTCTCAGAATGAGCCTTTAGATCAGCATTCTTTCAGTTAATAGAGTGTTTTGATCAACAACCTCTTTTATCTGTGCCTTCAAGACTTTGAACCTGCTGTCCAAGGCCTTGAAGTCTTTTTCCAGCTTTGTCTTAGAAAATTGAACAGTTTTGTTTGAAAATACTAGGTCTAGGTTCTCTTTTACCTGCTCATGAACCTTAATCTTTAAAGCAGAAATCTCATTTCTATAACTCTCCTCATTCGAAAACATACTTTTGAGAATTTCAGGAAGTACATCAGAAGGACTAGCAAGTAATTTTTTTACCATGTCTTCAATGTGTTTGTTTGATGAACCTTCCTCATTATGCTTTGCCATGAAGCATAAGTTTGCTTGTTCTTCTTCTGGGTCTGAATCACTTGATGAATCAGAATCACTCCAGGAAGCCATCATGCCTTTCTTCCTTCTGTTGTCACCATCCTTTTTTCTGAAAGTTCATGTTCTTCTCCTTTTATGAACAGTCCCTTACTAAATGATCTGCATCACCACACTCAAAACAATTCATTACTTTAGTTTTATGTGACTGTGATGAAGATTTACCTTTGTAATCCTTGCTGCCTGAGGGTCTTGATCTCTCTTTGTTGCAATCCCTGTTACCAGAGTTTCTTTTCTTTTTAAGAATCCTGGCCAAGGCCTTGGAGATCAATGCTAAAGCCTCTTCATCATCAGGTTCCTCCTCAGTCTCAAGGCTTTGAGATTTTTCACTGTCTTTTGCCTTAAGAGCTAGGTTCCTGATATTTTCACCCAGATCACCTTCCACATCCTTCATAGACATTTCATGAGTGAGCAGCTTTCCTTGTAGATCATCTAGCTGAAGAAGACTCAAGTCCTGAGCTTCCTCAATGGCTGTTTTCTTTGGCTCCCACTTTGCTTTTGGAAAACTTCTCGGAATCTTCCTGACCTTCTCTTCATTTGAGAACTTCTTTTCCAATGACTCCAGGTTGTTCACCACATCAATGAATCTTTTGAGCATTTCTTTGATGGTCTCATCTGAATTCATCTTGAACAACTCATATTGCCTCAGAAGTATGTTGATTTTTGTCTACTTAACCTGGCTGGTTTCTTCATATGTCACCACTAGTTTATCCCACACTTCTTTGGCACTCTTGCAGTTTGATACTCTGTTGAAATCATCTGCATTTAAAGCACGGTATAACAAATTCATAGCTTTGTAATTTTTGGATAACTTTTCCAGTTCAGTAACTTAGAGATTTTCCTCAGATTTGACAGAGTTGACTCCATCAATTGTAGTGTAATACTCATGAGGACCATTCTGAACTATTGACCATAGTTCCATGTCTTGATCTATGATGAACATCTTCATCAATGCCTTCCAATGCAGGAAATTGTCACCACAGAACAATGGAGGTCTGTTGGCTGCCCTTCCTTGTGAGAATCCACCATCTCCTACATTACTCATAGTCACCAGATTGTTAGATCTAAAAACAGTGACACAAGCTCTGATACCAATTGAAAGTGTGTAATGTAGACTAAATACATGACCTAAATACTCTAGAATGGGGGGGGGGGGTTGAATAGAGTATGGAAACTTTTTGCAAAACTTAAATTTTAACAAGACAGCTTTGTGTAAAACTCAAGTCTCAAGGCCTTGAGATTTTGTAAACTGTCTGAAACTCACTAAGGCAAAAATGTAAGCTTCAAGGCCTTGAGCTGTGAACAATTCTAAGCAGATTATAAACCCTAGTTTGATTTGAGTTGTGTGCAGCAGGAAATAATCAAACAGAAAAGTAAAGAACACAAAGTAATTTACAGAGTTCGGTCCCAATGGACCTAATCTCTGCCTGAGGGATTTACCCACCAGGATTGGGCAAACACTTCTTTTTACTCACACAGAAACAACCCTAGATTTTCAAGCCTAAGTGATTTCCCTTACACCAATACAACTTGTGGTTCCAAACCTATCTAGTTCCAGCTACTAACTGTTGAGCTAACAAGAACCTCTTGTTGTTCACTTGAACAACCAACCACTAGGTTAAGTGAGGTTTAAGATAATATAGAGATACACAGATGAAGTACAGATGAAGAACATAGTATAAAGATAAGATGTTGAAGCCTGGAAGTGTTCTTCAGGAATGACTGGATTGATTTGATCTTTAGAAGTCTGGAATGAAGCTTGAATGATTGTGTGTTTGAAAGGATGATCTCCCACAAATTTTTAACACCTCTCAGAGTATTCTGCAAGCCTCTCCCCCTTTCAAAATTCAAACCAGTCTCTTTTATCCACAGCTGCAACTGACTGAGAGATTTTAGGATCTCAGTTCCTACAAATCCTCCTTCTGTTTTCAACTTAAATTCAAACAGCTTCAGGTGGATATCCGTTCGAGTTTGTAGAGATTTCTGCTGCACGTTTAACAACCTTGCAACAGCATAGAAACACTACAACAACAAAAATCCAAACATCTAACAGTACTGAGACTGTTTGGTTATACAGTTTCTGATAAAACTGTTTAACAAACTTAGAACAATAATCTGCATATTCTCTACTAAGATTCATAACCTGCAAGAAAGAATCAATTAAGTTCTGCAAAAGCTGTCAGCAGCTCAAGACATATCTCAAGGCCTTGGAGCTCTGAACCTGCTTCACAGCATTTCAAAATTAAACCCAGATAACTTTGATTCTTACTGTTCTGATCATCTGCAATTGTGTTAGATATATAATTAGTACAAACCACAAGTATATACCATAAACCACTGATTTGAATAATCAGATATCCAATTCTGCAACACAAAAATGTTAGAACACATAGCAGGATAAGATATCTTAAGGCTTTGAAGTTCAGTCAATCTCAAGGCCTTGAGATAACTCAAAAGTCTTTGCTGCTGATGTTTAAGCCTTTTGTCTTTCATCACTTTAAACAATTACCAGTCAAAGCACATTCTGGGATCTTGACTCAACAATTTGGAATGAGGGAGAGAAACAGATTGAGGGGAAAACAAAAAGGAAGCAGGGTTCAATGAGAGAGAATAGAAATTAGGGATATGATAGGGAATGGAAGAGGAGAGGGAGAGATTAAATCGAGAAAGCATGCGCGTGGTGGTTGGTTTCTGTTTCTTTCACAAATACCATGTTGTCCATCATGAGCCGTTAGATCAAAACTGCATAATCACCAGACAGATCTTAACTGCACCAAATCCGAACCCCTTAAGATGTAAATAATGTAATTATATGATGAAAATTCTCCAAATAATAAAAGGAAACCTACCTTATAGGATGACCTCGCCAACCAATTAGTCAAATATACAAAAACGTAAATGTACTAGAGCTCAAAAGGAAATTTAATCCTTGAGGTGGAAAGGAGATAAGCTTAATCTAATGGATTGTCAAAACATTCCGTTTTGATTGCGTTTTGTATTCCTTCTGCCATAAACACAACAGGATGTATTACAATGTTTCTGACCCCTTTTGCGTTTCCTAACCGTCATAAGCAAGATAAAGCAAAACCAATTCGGAGTGTAATGATAATCCATTCAATTAAGCTTCTCTCCTCTCAAGCTCAAGGGTTCTATTTTCTTCTCACCTTTAATACATTTTCTTTTATGTATAATTGAGTATTTCGATGGCAGGATCACCCTATCATGTACGCTTCCTCTTATTCTTTGGAGAACTTTCCTCATATAATTATGCCGTATACATGTTATGGTTTCTTAATCGAGTTGATTTCTTCCAACTACACTATTATTATTTTATTTTTATTTTTTTGAAAAAATCCATTGGATTAGATAGAGTTGGCCTTAAACGACCCAAATAATCGTACATGAGAACATCACAAGCCCAATCTGGCGGGCTGTACAACCAAGTTTGGCTTTTATTAAGATCTAGACCCGAGCCCATATGTGCAAACCGATCCGCAGCTTGGTTCCATTTCCGAGAAACATGCACCACCTCTTGACTATCGGCATCTCGAGGAAGTCTTTACTTTCCTCTTTCAATATTTGTGCTTCCGTTATATCTTCTAGTTCATTCTTTCATCTCTTCATCTCTCTCATCTCTCTGGTTAGAGAGAGAGAGAGAGAGTCCATCTCTAGCAAGAATCGTTTCACTTTAAGCTCAGACGCTAGTCTCAACCCCTCCACCATGGCTTCCGCTTCTGCGACCTTTGCAGATATGGTGAAGGGGAGGTGTTTGGCTCTCCCGGAGATGAAGATGCCATTTCTGTCTCTAATAATCACACCCGCCGCTGCAGTTCTCCTTTGCGGATTCCAAGTAGCGTCGGTGTTGATAATAGACCATCCCTCCGGTGGCAGTTTGGGGGCTGTGTCCGAGGGAGATGGGTAGATCTGAGCCGAGGCCTTCAAAGAATCCATATACATGTGTTACTGGATCTCAGATAGATATATCTCTGCATCTGTCACTGTTTGTGTTGGGTCTTATTCTTTCTTTTTGAAAATACGGTTTATTTCTGCTGATCCAGATCTGATAGATGAGTACACTCATCTTGATTCGAGTATCTTTGTTCACTGCTAAACATGTTTGTGGGAACCAGATCTCAAAAGGGGGTGAAATTTCTGGATAAGTTCTCCCCGAGAAGCAGATTTCAACATTGCTTGGCAAATTCACACACCAAAAACAGATGAGTTTTCGATTCCTTCTCTTCTTTATAGAACGCACATGAATCTTTAACTTCTATACCTCTGTACTTAAGATTTGAACGAACTGGGTGGGTATGGTTAATAGCCCTCCAAATTGGATAAAGTATCCTCTTTGGGACCTTATGTTGCCAGAAGATTTTCCACCAGTCCTGATTTGGATAAGAAACTCCCCCGAATTGGTTTTTTTCTAAACTCTCTTTTTGTTGAATCAAGAGTCTGTACGCCGACTTGACCGTGTACTTACCATGATTGGAGTAGTGCCATATGAGACGGTCTGGAACCGAGATAGTTGGAATTGAAATCCTTTTTATTTCTTCTATGTCTTCGTCCCAGAAATTTTTTTAATCTAGACTCATCCCAAGTGCGATTATCTGTGATCAGGTCTGCCACAAAGATCAGCGAATTAATAGGCTTTGGAGTAAAGGGCTTGAATTGGTGTGGTTTAAACAACCAGGGATCATCAAAAGCATCCACCTTTTCTCCGTTGCCTAATCGCCATCGGCTGCCACTTAGAATCAACTTTTTACTGGACAACACACTTCTCCACAGGTACGACGCCCCTGATTTAACTTCTGCTTTTAAAATTCCAGTATCTCTGAAATACTTGTGCCTCAAAATCCTTGCATGAAGTTTATCTGGGTTGTAAAGGATACGCCATAGCTGTTTCCCCAACATAGCTATATTAAAAATCTTTAAATGATGAAACCCGATTCCACCTTTATCATTACCGTTCTTCATTTTTTCCCATGAAATCCAAATCATTTTCCTCTTCTCCTCTGTAGATCCCCACCAGAAGCGGGCCATGTCCGACTCTAACTTGTCACAGAGAGTCAGCGACAGTTTAAATACTCCCATTGCGTAAGTTGGGATCGATTCCACCATAGCCTTCAGAAGGATCTCTTTGCCAGCTGGACTCAGGTATTTTTCCTTCCAATTCTTCAGTTTTGATTCTATTCTTTCATCGATACTCTTGAAGCTTCTCATTCTTTCTTTACCCATCTCAGTGGGAAGCCCCAAGTATTTATCGTGAAGCTCATCTCTTTTGACGTTCAGAAGGCTGCAGAGATGGTTACTCACCTCTGTTGAGACGTTACTTGAATAGACTGCAGAAGACTTGTCCAAGTTGATTTTTTGACCGGTTTCTCTTTCGTATTTTTCTAAAATAGCTGGTAGGACTATAATTTCTTCTGTGCTTGCCTTTGTAAAGAGCATACTGTCGTCCGCGAAGAAGAGGTGCGATACACGGGGCCCTCCTCGCGACGTTGTAGCTCCTAAAATACAACCACTAGACAACGCATACTAGAAAGCACGAGAAAGAATTTCACCACAAAATAAGAATAAATAGAGTGAGATGGGACAGCCTTGACGAAGCCCTCGCTCGGGCCTAATATAAACAACTACTTGTCCTTTAAACCTAAAAGAAAACGAATCTCCACTCAACACGGTCAAGAATATTCAAAATGAATCTCCACTCAACACGGTCATATGCTATACATATGTCCGTTTTGAGAGCCATCACCCCAGATTTGCCTTTAATTCTGTGTTTCATAGTGTGGAGGATTTCGAAAGTCGTAATGATATTGTCCGTAATAAGACGCCCGGGGACAAAAGCCGACTGACTCTCTGAAATAATCTCAGGGAGAATTTTCTTAAGCCGGTTCGCCATTGTTTTAGAAACCAATTTGTACATAACCGTGCATAGACTGATAGGGCGCATGTACGCAGCTGTACGGACCTTCTTTATCTTGGGAATTAATGCCTAAATCGTATGGTTAAATTCCGCAACACTTCTTTCACCATTAAGGATTTCCACCACTATCATACCCACATCACCTTTTAGCTCCTCCCAATATTTCTGAAAGAATAAAGCTGGAAAACTGTCGAATCCTGGGGCTTTAAGCTGCCCCATTTGCGACTTTCGGTAACATCATTAAGGGTATAGGGGGCTTCCATGAAATCCCTTTGACATTGAGTGATCCCCTCTGTAACATATTGTAACATCTCATCAATATCCTCATTGGTAGGATTAGAAGAAGAAAATAAATCTTCAAAAAAATTTGAAAGCGTACCGATAATCTCTTCCTCTTCAGTGACCCAAAGTCCGCTTGCATTTTTGATACCTTTGAAGGTGTTTCGGGCTCTCCAAGCAGAAGCCTTTTTGTGAAAAAGGAGGTATTTCGATCCCCGCTTTTCAACCATTGAACTCTGGAACGTTGATGCCAATAATCCTCCTCACTTTTCAGTAGGAGATTCATTTCTCTTCGGGCTTGTCTAAGATTTCTCATAGTAGAAGGACTTGGCTTTTGACTCTGTAGTCTTGCTATCTTCTTCCGCAACACAGTCATCTTCTTTTTGGTATTTCCGAACTGGTCTTTTCCCCAAGAACGCAGACTGTTGGCACAATGAGGCAGTTTTTCACTTACTGAAATCCCACCATTTTTCTATTCATCCATAACTTTTTGATCACAACTACTATCTTGCAACCAAGCGGCTTCAAAAAAGAAGCACTTAGTCCTTGGGTTATCTCTTCGATTCTCTTGTTTCGTGATCTTTACCTCTATCGGGCAGTGATCCGATGTGGAGCTCACAAGATGTTCCACCCTTGCGTTGCCAAACATGTTTCTCCAACCAAGGTTAGAAAATACACTGTCCATACATTCGCGGATATGAGCATTGTCTTCTTGATTGTTTCTCCAAGTAAATGGGTTTCTTACGAAACCCAGATCTTTCAGATCACAATCCCATAACAATTGTCGAAATGGGATTTTTTGATTTTCATTCACATCTCTTCCACCTTCTTTTTCCGATGGGGATAGCACTTCGTTAAAATCACCCATAACACACCATGGAGCATCTACATGTGGTTTGAGTCGACGAAGGATTTCCCAAGCATGATGACGTTCGCTTCTTTCTGGGTCTCCATAAAACCCAGTGAAGTACCACGGCTGATCGATGTCTTCAAACTTGAACTTGAAGTGTATGAAACGTGTGTGACTAGAGAGAATAGTAACCTCCATACTCTCATCCCATAAAAGGTCCAATCCACCTCTTCGGCCGATGGTGCTAACAAACTCCCCTTTTGCATACTCAATTTTCTTCTGATCATTTCCATCTCATCTTCATGCAATCTTGTCTCCATAAGAAAAACAAGATTGGGACGGCTTTCCTTCACAGTATCGCGAAGGGATAGAACGTTCTGAGGGTTTCCAAGCCCCCGAACGTTCCAACTGAGGTAACTCATTGATCTAGGCAGGGCTGTTGTGCAGCCTCTACCTTTTTGTCCGTTGTGTTTTTAACGATATCACATATCATCGCCTCCGAAAAGGTTGTAGGATTGTCTTCTTCACTTGCCAGTGAGCTAGACTCTGTTACTGGCATCACAGGGTCCGACTCTGCCGTCTCAACAAAGGCATTATTATTGCAAGCTCTTTTTCCCCCTGCTGTCGACAGACCTTTCTCAGTAATTGAAATGGAATTATTGGTTGTTGGTTTCCTTATCCCCGGATTGCTTCCTTCAACTTCATCAATCAGACCTTTCATTTTCCTTCTCGCCTTTTCCTTAATGTTCACTTTTTTCCTCGATGTTGCCTTCATTCCTCCAAACTAGATATTCTTCCTTGATTCCGCTATTGTTGGGAATGGGTTTGGCAACATAGCTGTCGCGGAAGGATTTGCTTCTATCACGTTAAAGTTTTCCTTCACAAACGAGGATTTCGGGAATGTGACAGAGGTAGATTGGTTTGACTCAATCACCTTGCTAATCCCATTCTGATTTGGGGAGGATTTTGGTTGCCAAAACAGACCCTTGCCTTTATCACCAAAGGATTTGGGTTTATCCTTTCCATGTGGGACGTTGATTCGGGGATTTTCACTTGTGAAATGACGATCTTGTCCCTCACCAGATCTTCGTTTTTCGTCCACCTTCTCCTGATCCGAAATCTTTCTCTTTCTCTTCCATGCTTGTGAAATAACCTTCTATTGTTATTCTGAATCATTTCCTCTCTCTTTGTACGAGATTTGGTTTGGTGATTGATCAGACCACACCATTCACATATGCTCGGGATTCTCTCGTACTTGCGATTAACCCAAAATTGATCACCTTCTTCTGTCCGAACTTTAACTCGTCTTCTTAGTGGCTTGTAGGTTTTTATTCTAGTTCGTACTCGGATACAACAATCATCTTCAACTCCATCGAGGTGAACTAGAATTTGACCAACTTCACCAATAGAAGCAGCAATCAAGGCACCTATATCAGCATGTAGTAGGTGTAGCGGTACCCCTACTATTTTGATCCAGACCCAAAGGTCTTTGAACCTGCAATCCTTGAATTCATTCTTAATATCCCATTCCTTTAAGAAAAGGATATGGGAATCAAATCTCTAAGGCCCTCCACAAAGAGCCATGTGCATAGTTTCCTTGTCTTCAAATCTAAAGATATAGGTGTTTGGGGAAACATCCATAACCTTCTGATAATTTTCCGGGCACCAAAGATGTCTGAACAGTTCCCTCATTCCCTGACCATCGATATGTTCATCACCAACAAACTGACCGATTAGGCAGAGTTTCCAGTCTTCTTTGACCTTTAAACAAACTTCCTTCGTGATCACCACCTCTTCCTGCTCCTCATCCGACAGATTAATGCGATTAACCCAATCGGATTCCTCCGTTCATTCTGCCATTCTAGACCAAAAAACCTCTTTCTAGAGAGAGTTTCTAGAGAGAGAAAAAACTATAATTACAACTTCCAACTACACTATTATTCTAAAGACTTTTGCAATCTTTGCGTTCAACACTTCCAGTAGTAACTTACATGAGTTTTGTGAGATAATTATTCTTTAAGTATAAGCAATGAAGAAGTTTGTTTGAGATGGGTTGGAAAATAAAATATGGTGGGTTTTGATCAACACACTGCTTCCATAGTCAGATCTCCTAAAATATGGTCATTCAACCCGCCCGATTAAAGATGAATGTTAAGCTGTTTAAGATGGATTAAGCCTAATTATACTTGAAGTTGTTTGTAAACGGGCTAAAGTCGTATGTTTGACAGCTCTAGAAAAGAAAAAACCTTATGGAAATGACATTATTGACATGATATGGAATTTTATCAAGTAATTTTATTTGAAAGGGTAAATTTATAAACGAAGCACTCAGGCCCAAACAATTACCAGCAAAAACATCCGAAGCCCAATCTGGCTCTTGAAAAACCACACATTACAGTTGGAAGGCACTAAACCTTTCTTAGCAAATAAATGGGCACTTTTATTTTTGTCTCGAGACACCCACTGGACCATGTGCTATGTATCTGTTCCAAACATCTCGATGCACTCCTCAATGATATTCATAGCTTCCGAGATGTCATCTCCATCTTTCATTCTTCCTCTTCTCTTTATACTCTCCATCCAAAGTTTGACAAGGTTCTCTGAATCATTTTCAAAGATGAGCCCCTTTAGATCCAAAGCGGAAGCTAGCTTAACACCTTCTCTCAAAGGCTTGTGCTTCTGCCATTTTCGCTGAGCTCCCAAAAGGAATTTCTGAAACCTTACCGGCGACGAAGATACCAAATTCGTTTCTAATGACGATTCCGGCAGTGAATTTCTTCGTTTTGATGTCCCACGTAGCATCAGAGTTGATTTTAATCCATCCTGACAGCAGCTTTGACCAACATGCAGTTAGTGAAAAGGGGATCTAAGCCGGACTCTTTCGAAACCCTCGGTGTCAACTCTGCCTCCGACAGCCGGTCCACTAGACAGGTCGAAATTTCACTAGTTTTCATCTTCTCATATTTAAACACTTTCTTATTTCCCCTCCATCAAATTGCCCAAATTCCTCCCACTAATCGAATGCTGTCTTTCATTGGAAGGGAGATGAAAGATTCTTTGAACCAGATCTAGAAGTTTCCGTCGATCTTCATAAGGAAGTCATTTCCCAAGCAGCTCATCCAAAATTTCAGCAATTTCCGACATCTCATATAGAGGTGAGCTTCCGATTCTGGTTCATTTTCCACACAGGGGGCACTTTATTTCTGTTTATACTCCTCTGTTTGCTAGATTAGTTCTAACCGGGAGACTATTGCGAACTGCTCGCCAAGACGGGAACATCATTTTCTTCGCAATCGAGAGCTTCCGGAAACTGTTCCACCACGTAGTATAACCACCTTCCTTACTGAACATTCACCCCTACTGTCCTCTTTTTGAAGTAATTTAAAACCCGATTTAACTGCATATTTATCATCATATTCGTAATTCCAGATTAACCTATCCGGAACATCTGTAATTGGAATCTCCATGTTGATGATAGCTTCCACGTCTTCTTCCCAGAAAAGTTGTTTTATTTTCTCAACGTCCCAGGTACGCGAGTAAATATCGAAAAGATCGGCCACCATAATGTTTTGAGAATCTGGGGATGAAATCGGCGTAAATGGTTTAAAGGTGGATGGTCGCTGCAACAAGGGGTCTGAGAACGCCTTGATCTGCTGGCCATTACCTAAAACCCATCTCGCTCCTTTCAAAAAAAAATCTTTTGCCCTTCAATAATACTTCTCCAAATAAACTTCTCCCATCTGTCTTTGCTTGCAATAAACCTGAACTGGCATAATATTTTTCTCTCAAAACCTGGGAAATTAAAGAACTGGGTCTATATAACAATCTGAAAAACTGTTTCGCTAGCATCGCTTTATTGAATTTCCTGAAGTTGCGAAAGCCCAACCCTCCTTCTTCATTAGAGATTTGAATTTTATGCTTGGACATCCAGTGAATTTTTTTCCCCCTTCCTTAGTTCCCCACCTGAAATTAGCAATGGTTGCATCTAACCTATCGCATAAATATTGTGGTAGGAGAAAGCAACTCATGGCGTAGCTCGGAACCGCTTGCTCCACTGCCTTTATTAAGACCACTTTCTCAGCGAAGCTAAGATTTTTCTCCTTCCACCCCTTCAATTTGTTTTCCACTTTCTCAAAGACATGATTAAAATTAACCATCTTCTTCCTTCCAATTGAAGTAGGAAGACCGAGATAGCGTCCACGAAGTACTTACAGTCTCATACCACATATACTACTCAACAGGATCTGTCTCCCCTTCGCCACATTACTCAAGAAGACCACAGCGGATTTCACCAAGTTTAACCTTTGACCCGTCGCAATTTCGTAGCATTGTAATAGGTTGAAAAAATTTGTAATTTCCTCCTCATTCGCTTTTGTAAATAACATACTATCGTCTGCAAAAAAAGTTGGGAAATAGAAGGACCCCCTCTAGAAGCAGATACGCAAGACAACAAACCACTATTCATATAATGCGAGAGAGCACGTCAGAGGCCTCCCCACATAGCATAAATAAATATGGGGAGAGATGACATCCTTCCCTAAGACCTCTTTCCGGTTTAACAAACCCCACAACTCTTCCTTTAAAATTGAATGAAAAGGAAGTGGTGGAAATACAGTTAAGCACCATATCAGTCCACTTGGGGCCAAAACCGAGTTTAGAGAGCATGTTACGGATAAAACCCCACTCCACACGATCATAAGCTTTGCTTATGTTAATTTTTAGAGCCATACATCCTTCTTTCCCTTTTTTCCTCGACAGAATGTAGAAGTTCAAAGGCTAAGACCACATTATCGGTTATAAGGCGACCCGGAACGAAAGCCTCAGAAATAGGTAAAACTCCTTTGAACCTATTAGCCATCGTTTTAGTCACTAACTTATATATGATGATGCAGAGAGTGATTGGTCTCAAATCTGTAGTCTTCCGAACTTGTTTCACCTTGGGAATGAGCGTAAGAACCGTGTGATTGAACTTTTCTGCTCTACACTAACCATTTAAAATACTCAGAACACAGTCACTTATCTCGTCACCTATGGTGCTCCAATATTTTTGGTAGAAACAAGATGGGAATCCGTCTATCCCGGGCGTTTTGGTCGTCCGTCTGCTTTAAACTGTCCTCCACTTCTGCACTGGTGTTGTCCCTTTCCAGAAAGTCCTTGTCCGCCGACGAAACCGTTTCTTTAACGAAATCAAGAACGGCGTTCAAGTTGGCTTCTTTTGGCTGGTTGGAACTCAAAATCTTTCAAAAATAGTTCTCTAGAATCTAGATAACTTCCGTGTCATCTGTTTTCCACACTTCGTCTTCATCTTCTAAACTTCAGAGAGTATTTTGTGCTCTTCTTCCCGACGCCTTTTGGTGAAAAAAATTTGTATTCATGTCCCCATTTTCCACCCAGGTAATCCTCGATCGTTGTTTCCAATAAATTTCTTCATTAAGAAGAAGATCATTGATTTGTTTCCGTAAAACTCAAGTTTGGGATAACACCCCTTTTGTCTCACGTCTCCTTTGGAGGCTCCGTAACTGCTGCTTCAATTTTGAAATCTTGCACCTCAAGTTGCCAAATTTCTTCTTGCCCCAGTTTGAAAGGACTGACGCCATTTCCTCCAATTGTTCATAATCAGCCTTGCTCCACATTTCTTTCACAATTTATGTACACACTGAACTTGGTCGGCCCACATTTCTTCGAAAAAAAAAAAGAAAAGTTTCGTTCCTAAGACCCCAGTTGAAGACCTCATCTTATCAAAACAGATAGCAATTGGGGAATGATCCAACAAAGACGCGATGACATGATTAACTTTAGAAAATCCATATAAATTTTTCCACGATCGGTTTGCCAATGCTCGATCTAAACGTTTCAAAATGTTTGCCTCATCTTCTCTAAGATTATTCCACGTGTACGAATTCCCAACAAAACCCAAATCATCCAGTTCACAATGGGAGAGCGCCTCCCGAAAAGCGTTAAGGTGGTTCGGGTGGTACTAAGTAATTATTAACAGTTGAGATATGCTTCAGTTGATGAATTGGTTGATTGTTTTTGGTTTTAGCTATGCCAAAAAAAAAAGATAACCGATGACCAGTAAAGGAAAACTGATTGTTGGAGGAAGAAATGCTTGTTTCATCGAGGTGGGAACATGTGTGGTATAGAATCTTGTAGAACCGACTATAAAAGTAATGAATATTGAGTACCTCAACATTCCGAAGTTTTTTTCTTGTGTTCAAATACTCCCCGCGCGTCTTATTCCTGCAAATCACAATACGAACACACCCTAGAAGATCAATTGTGATAAAAAAAATACCAAATTACACGTAAATTAATGCACTGACTTCACTACGCTCAAATACTCATTAATGCATGTTTTTTTCTTTAATATATTGACTTGAATTTTAGCACTTCGCACCGAAACGCACACAAAATAGCAGTGTATGACACAAAAAAAGATAGCTCTAACTAAGGAATTATCACTCGGTCATATTAGTGAACGTATGCAGGAACTTCACACGAAATGCTATCTCACTAGGCACACGCTCAACAGCCTAGGGTTTTGTGAGAACTGCGTGTATGGGAAGTTACAACGTAGAAAGTTCCCAAAAGTCGTTCATGGAACTAAAGGTAATCTTGATTACATCCATCAGGATTGCCGGCGACCATCTAGAGTTGGGGTGATTGGCGGGTACATGTTCAGAGCATCATAGACGACTACTCATGAATGACTTGAATATTCGTGATGAAGCACAAAAGTGAAGCATTCACAAAATTCAAGGAGAGAAATGAATTTGCTTATTCCCATGTTTTCTGTATGAGGGATGCTACATAACCGTTTTATACTTTTAGTTCATCATTTATGTGCAAGAGTTTTACTATTGGTTATAATTATCTGGTAATTGGTAAAAACTTATTTTGTAATTTTCTTTTCAAAAAAATTTACCATCAAACCAGTGAAACAAAGTCGGTGATTTGCATAATTTCTCTTGGTCTATAGGGAATTAGCATAATACTGTTTTGGCAGAAAGACAAATTGACTAAACATTACATTTTTTATATATAATACACTGAAATTGAATAGGTACAAGTACAAGACACTTAGACCCCCTGTTGTTTGAGCAAAGGACACTCCCATCCCTCTCTGTTTGGAAAACGACACTTACACCCCTTCAAACTGACAGTGACTAACAGTTATTGTAAATAGACCACCCTTCCCCTTTTATATATTGTAACAACAAAAAATATCCGGTTTCTTGTGCAATGTCCACAATACATACGATTTGTGAATATCGGAAGTTTGCTACAAAGTGGTTTGATCTAAGATTTCAATTCTTCCATGTTTGAGCAGTAGCATATTGTTCCATGGAGCTAAGGTCCAAGATATGGAAGAAAGAAGTGTTTCCATGCCTCTCCCACCCAGTCAATTCTTTTCTAGAAATTGCAGACTGGAACCACCACTGAGTTATATTCTATGGCCTGATAAATGCTGCAGAAAGCACTCTTCTTTGGCTCTTATCAAGCAGAAATCACGCAACAGTTTGTGGACACGGCAGATCTCAAATCCACCATCAGCGCTTCTTCTGGATACACGTACAAGATTTCTGCCAACTAGATCCATCAAATATTCTTCTGCAACTTCCTTCACATTTCTGTGCTCGATTTTTGCAACGAATCCTTCAGCCACCCATAGCTGTATCAACTTCCGCACTTGGATTTTAAAATCTTCAGAAAATACTCCAAAATAGAGAAAACACGGTCTCAGATGATGAGGCAAATGGTCGTAACTAAGTGAAAAAGTGTAATCCATGCATTGCTGTGGATCATCAACGGAAAACGAATTCAAGGTTTGAAGGATTTGCTCCCAGAAATCTTGGCTATTCTTTTCCGTGGCAAGGATTCCGGCTACCAATAGTATTGCTAGAGGTAAACCTTGACATTTACTAGCTATCGTCTTTCCAAGTTCCATCAAAATGTTAGTGTGAGAGACCTTATTTTGGACTAGATCCCAACTTTCACCTTAGGTTAATAAATGCAAAATGTGAGCCTGTGGAAGCCTATTCCCTATAACACCCAATCCAAAATCTGTAAGTCAAGTGGTTATCATAATCCGACTTCCATTGTTTTCATCTGGTAAGAATCGTTCCACTTTATTCCACAACCCAATGTCCCATATATCATCAATGACAATGAGATATGTCTTAACCTTTAAGATTTTGCAAAGCTGTTGTTGTAACAGAACTCCTGTTTCAGAGCTCTGCTACTAGTTTATTATAACCTGTAGGTATTCGAACAAGAACAATGAAGCGAAAATCAGAACGAGACAAATATTTAACGTGGTTCACTAACGAATTCGTAACGAACCCACTAGCTACTCCATGGCCAAAACCATATATTTTATTGAGAAGAGAACCCAATTACAATGCACGCCGTGGCCAAAACAGCCATGGCGGCCACCCCGATTAACCCACCAGACACACACACTACCAAAGCTAAAGTCACTGCCGTGTGTTGTTAAGACCCGTGTGTACTGTATGTGTGTAACAAACAAAAACAAGACAAAACCATTAAATACACATTTTGTGAGTGTGGCGGTGAATTACCAAGCCCACAACACACCAACCATCTGCCGGATTGAAGTTTCCATATGATCGGCTTTGACTTTTCCTTGTACCAAATTCTGACCAAATTTGATTCTAAGTCAAACTTTCGTAACAAATCTCCACCTTGACTTGAATCATCTCAGAAACCTGAAACTGGAACTTGATGCTTCTCTTCTCAAACGTGAACCGGATGCGTCTCCCATAACCTGAAACGACTACGCCTCTCCAAACTGATATTTCACAGCTGTATGCGAAACCCGGATCGCAAATCGTTGCTCCAACTACCATGCACTTCCAGAAACAGAAAAAAGTGCTCCACCCATAACCATACTCGAATACATTCACTGAGAAAGCAGGACCGAATGTATTCCTGATGCGCCCAATTGCGCCAGATAGATGCACCATGACAGAATGCCCAGTGGTCATCCAGACCAGATGCACCGATGACGAGTGCCAAAAATTGTCATGCCCGATGCGCCCCGTATGCCTCAGATGCTCGCCAGAAACAGATTGCGCCAGATGCGAGCTCAATGCATGTCATGGTACACGCCCAAAAACCAGAACATATGCACGCCAGAACAAACTCGTGCATAATGCGCGCTAGAACCAGGATTAGATGTGCGTGCCAGCAATCTCACGCGCCAGATGCTCCATGTCGTTGCTCCAACTCTAACGAGTTCCTGCAACGCATGAGCCGGAACCAGATTCAATTCACTCGCCAGATGCTCCACGCCGAGAGCCAAATTGTGCATGAACGTCAATCGCTAGAACGCCAAATGCGCGTGAACCGCCAGAGTCAAGCCAGTACCGAATGCGTGATGGATTTGCCAGATCTCGTGCACGCCTAATCAGAAGCGCGCCAGATTGCTCCGGTAGGAGCCCGGATAGCCCCCTCCACGGGACTCCAGATGGTGGGTGTACCAGTTTCTCACTCACGAGCAGATTGATCTTGATCGCCAAACCATACATCGTTCTTGGCGGAATCTCGAAACCCAACTCCGGATAGCCTGCTCTACTTGAATCGGCTAACCCTAGCTTTGAGTTCCACCAAAACGTGAAACCCTAGCTCTTGGCTCCACCCTGATCTTGGAACCCTGGCTCTGATACCAGTTTGTTGTAACAGAACTCCTGTTTCAGAGCTCTCCTACCAGTTTGTTATAACCTGTAGGTATTCGAGCAAGAACGATGTAAAGCAAAACAAGAACGAGACAAATATTTAACGTGGTTGACTAACGAATTCGTAACGAACACGCTAGCTACTCCACGGTCAGAACAAGATATTTTATTGAGAAGAGAACCCGATTACAATGCACGTCGTGGCCACAACGGTCACGGCGGCCACCCCGATTAACCCACCAGACACACACACTATCAAAGCTAAAGTCACTGCCGTGTGTTGTTAAGACCCGTGTGTACTGTATGTGTGTAACAAACCAAAAGAAGACAAAACCATTAAATACACATTTGGTGAGTGTGGCGGTGAATTACCAAGCCCACAACACACCTAGGGATGGCAATGCGGTTCGATCCTATCCGAAATCCGTGTGATTCGATTCGAATGGATCAAGTCCGAATCCGACCTATTTTAAAATGGATCGGATATGGATATTAAAAATCAAAATCCGATTCGTATCCGGATTCGATCCGATTATATTAGGATATCCGATGGATATCCGACCCGAAAGGATCCGAACACACATAATTTTACGAAAATACCCTTAGAGTTATAAAATTATGTTTTTACTACATATATATAAACACACCACACAAATCACTACACATTATGTTTTCAGGCAAGAAAAAATTTTCAACTATGGTTATTGTAGACAATTTTAGACATTATTGGTGTCTTAAGCCTTTGAATGGCTTGCTTATATTTTTTGGTAGATTTACGTTTGTCATATTTGTAAAATATATTTAATATATTTTTACTTTTTTAGGCAGATTTTTTTTGGTGTGGTGACTCTTTTTACGTATTTTTTTTGGATTTGTTGTGTATTTTGTATGAGAAGTAAAAAAAATGCTCAGGATCCGAATATGGATCCGATTCAGATCCGTTTCTGGAGATTTGGATTGTGGATTGAATATGGATATTGCAAATTAAATCCGGTCCGAATTCGATCCGAATCCGTTTAGGATCCGGTCGGATTTGGATCGAATATGGATCTACTTATTTTGATCGGATTTGGAGATGGATATGGAGATAGGTGAATCCGATCTGAATCCGATCCATTGCCATCCCCAAACACACCCCATCTGCGGGCTTGAAGTTTCCATATGATCGGCTTTGACTTTTCCTTGTACCAAATTCTTACCAAATTTGATTCTAAGTCAAACTTTCCTAACAGCTGTTCACACAGCTCGTCATCACTTATTCCAGAAAAATCGCCCATGTGATCTATAGCACAACTCAAAATTCCAAGTAGTAAACTCCTCTTTTGGCCTTCTTGTGAAACAGTAGTCCAAGCTCGAATGTGAAAGTTATGTACACTCAGACCATCATTGTACACTGACCTGGCCAGAGTCGTCTTACCTTGTCCTGCCAATCCAGTAATCAATATAACATCTCGCTTGCTGGTTCCACGTACAAGCAGGTCCTTCATCCTCCCTACCTCTTCATCAAACCCCACTATTTTTTCTTCCTCAAGTATAGAAGTGCTTACTGTTCTTGATGAGGAAGCTCCAGAAGAAGAAATTCCAACTTCTGTATCTCTCTTTTAACATCCCCCATGTTAGTGAAGGGTGAACAATATGCCCCAATTTCTCGGCTGTGCCACTGTATTTCATGAAAGCATCAACTACAAACAAGTCAATAGCATCTTCAGCCTTAGAGACCAAATCTCTAATTTGTGCCAGCAGATGCTTCAAGTTCTCATGTTGGAATCGCCCCCCTTCCCAATCTTCGACGAAATTCCTCACAATTCTGAGTTCTTCAAGAAGATACTCAATTTGATCCTTCTCATCCAGAATCAAACGGGACTTGAAGTTAATCAAATGCCTCAAGTTCTCCATAAGGAAATTGACCGAAGTTCTGGCCATATCTCTCAGCTGAACTCGGTATACTCGCGCTGGTAGGAGCATAATGAAATCCCAAAGTTCTTCAACATTACTTTACACTGGATAATCCATCAGGACCACCACTAGGTGGTACAATTGATTAAAATAAAGTTGACCCACAAATTGCTGGGATTAAAACATTTTCTTATGCTTATTTTAGCTTTACTAAGTTAGACTTGTCATAGACCCGCATGTCCAACTTGGCATCAGGTAATTAATAATATCCAATCATTAGTTGACGTTGAATTGGTATATGCCAGAAGTTTAGACAATACACAATGCCTATTGGGGTGCATGAAGATGCATCATGCCTTGCATATTAATGGCTCTTGTAATTACTAAAACAATTGTATGTAAAAAGTCAGAGCAAGAATGTTAAATATAAGAACATGCACCTCATAATAATTATTCCAAGTTGTCGCATCATCTTCATCCATTTGCTCAGCTTTTTCCTCCATCAGTGTATGCTATACTAGATCAGAGTTCCCTCCTCTCATCGACCTGCCCTTTCAACAAAAGAAAGCCATGTAAAATTAATCTACGCCAAATCAATCCACAGAAAACCGAGATAGTTAAAGTGATGCTCAAGTACTTTGATGTCTAGGGATGCTATATTCTTTCACTTTTAATCACAAAAATACACGGTCCCTTACCAAAATTCGAAGTTATTCCATAATAAAGCTTAAAGAAACTCATCTTCATGAGTCCTATCGTCGAAATTGGTTGTTAGACAGGCAGAATGAAGGAGATAAAGTGGATTTGTAAAATTCAGCATGTTTAGGCATTTCTGAAAAAAAAAAAAAAAAAAAAAAAAAACTCAGAGTGTTTAGGCAATTGGTTCTTAGACAGGCAATCAAGTGGAGCTGTAAGCTTTTGTTTTATACCACGAACAAGTCCTATTGTTGAAATTTTATGAAGAAAATATAACTTATTTATTATGTCATCGTGATTTGTTAATACCAAATCAAACATTCAATAGTCAGATCTGAGAAAAATATGTTCAAGTCGAAATCAGATAAGCGATGAACATCGCTGATGACATACTGATTGTGATATACTATGTAGCACAGGTGCGGGTGGGGGAACTAGGTGCGGCGGGGGTGCGGCGACTTTATTCATATTTTCATTTTATATTATTTGTGATACCATTACACTAAAATAAAAACAACCATAATAGTAATCAAAATTAGAATCAATCAGGAATTAGTTCACAGATTCAATGATACGTAGTTACTATAGCAACAATATAATCTCTACCTGTTATTGTTCGTAGCTATGGGACAAGTAATCTAAAGATTAAAATGTTCACATAGATGCATTTTGTTGGTTAAACTGTAGTTGTACTTTCAGAAGACCTTTCAACTAAGTCTTTCAAAATGACCATGCCTTATCCTCAAAGCACCCGCAAATCACCCACGAAGCACCCAAGCACTCACAAAGCACCCAGAAGCACCCGATGCGAGTGCGCGACCTCCCAGAAGCACATGTGCAACATAGGTGATAATTGTCACTTCTCATGTTTAAGAGATTGCATGGTGGGTTTAATGATCTTTGTCGTATTATGAAAAGCTTGCATTAAGATAAGTTCAGTGGTTGTTGTTTAAGCTCAGATACGTCAAACTGGAGGCTTTCCAGTGTCTGCAATGGTTGCAATGTCTAGTGGCCGAATTCGTGAAAGCAGCAGCCATGGTGGTTGACAGCAACTTTCTGAGCACAACTCGCCTAGTGTTTCCTAGCTTAATCTCAGCTCGCAGGCAAAATGCATAAAAGCTTCTTCTCTTTGTTTTGGTAAAAAAATGCGTATGATTCCATAAAAGGGTTACCAGTCTGACATAATTTAGAAACACTCCACGATGGCCAAATAAAATCTGATAGTTAAAAACTAAACACATTCATGAAATTAGATACATAGTGAAATTACAAAGCCATAATGTGTGACCTTAAACCAAACTACAATAAAAGGAGCTCAAGACTGCAGCAAGTTTCAATGATGTCCACATATTTACAAATATTATTGTATTACCACACAATCGTATACAATTGCAAGGCAAGTCCTTCCACTCTTTTAACTAGAAAAACTATCTCCACCACACATCAACAGAGTCACAACTGGTACCAATCTCTCTACCCACCAAAAGACAACCATAAGCAGACAAACACCGGCACTTTACCACTCCGCCAATGTACCTATAATTAAAACCACTACCACTACCATGACCGATTCTATACCATTGAAAGAAAAAAGACTTTGACCTAGCCATGAACCACTTCTGAATAGGTTTCCATATAACTGCCGACAAAACCACAGCTGCCGCCTAACCAATCACCACTTTCAGAACAGCATGGACCACCACCAACGTGAAAGTGGTAAAATCTTCCGTGCTTTTCATTGATTATTTACACCCTTAAATAGGTAAAATACAATGCTAAATTATACAACTAGTCCTCTAATTATTTACATAAGAGTCCTATAACTATTACTCCCCCGCAGTCGAAACTGTAGGTGTGCCAACACTGAGACTGGAACGGAAGCGCTGGAACAAGGGCCGAGGAAGACCCTTGGTGAAGATGTCGGCGTACTGATAATCTGCTGGAATGTGCAACACACGAAGCTGACCCAAACGAACCTTCTCACGAACGAAGTGGAGATCAATCTCAACATGCTTAGTGCGCTGATGCTGAACAGGATTACCAGAGAGATAGACAGCACTCACATTGTCGCAATACACGACGGTGGCCCGAGGCGGGGCAACACGAAGCTGAAGAAGCAAATTCCGAACCCAGCAGAGTTCGGAGACGGCGTTAGCAACACCGCGATACTCAGCCTCAGCACTAGAATGAGATACCGTGGCCTGTCGCTTGGACGACCAACTCAGAAGATTGTCTCCATAGAAGACACAGTAACCAGAAGTGGAGCGGCGCGTGTCAGGACAACCAGCCCAATCTGCGTCAGTGTAGGCGGTGAGGGAATCAGCAGCAGAGGCAGAGAGCCGAAGACCATACTCTAGTGTCCCACTGATGTAGCGCAAGATACGCTTCAGGGCATGAAAGTGCGGCTCACGGGGATCGTGCATGAAGAGACAGACCTGCTGAACGGCAAACTGGATGTCTGGTCGAGTGAACGTGAGGTACTGCAAGGCCCCAGCAAGGCTGCGGTATAGTGTAGGATCAGCAACTGGTGGGCCAGATGTGGCTGTGAGTTTACTCCCGACCTCAACAGGGGTGGCAGTAGACTTACAGGCCGACATAGAGGCACGACGAAGAATCTCGGTCGCATACTGATGCTGAGACAGGAACAGGCCAGACGAATCACGGGTGACAGCGATGCCCAGAAAATGATGCAGATGGCCCAGGTCAGTCATAGCAAACTCTCCAGAGAGCTGGGAGACAATCTGATCCAAGACAACCGGAGACGACCCAGTGATGACGATATCATCCACATAGAGCAGGAGGTAGACGATGTCCGAGCCACGACTGTAGACGAAGAGAGACTCATCACACGAGCAACCAGAGAAACCGATAGTCTGTGTGAGGATGGTGGAAAATCGCTGAAACCAAGCACGGGGAGCCTGCTTCAGACCATATAAGGATTTGCGTAACCGGCAAACAAAGTCAGGATGGCGTGTGTCGCGGTAGCCAGGGGGCTGATGCATGTATACCGTCTCAGAGAGATCACCATGAAGAAAAGCGTTCTTGACATCCAGCTGACGGATAGGCCAAGAGCGCGTGACTGCAATGCTGAGAACTGTACGGATGGTGGTCGTTTGACAACCGAGCTGAAAGTCTCCTCACAATCAATCCCAACCATCTGGGACTTCCCATTAGCTACCAATCACTCCTTATAGCGCTGCAGACTACCATCAGCGCGAAACTTGTGGCGAAAGAGCCACATAGATCGCAGAACATTAGCCCCTGTCGGGCGAGGAACCAGATCCCAAGTGTGGTTCGTAACCATAGCTCCAAACTCATCATCCATGGCCGCTTTCCAGTGAGGATCCGACAAGGCTAGGATGGGGGATTTCGGAAGGGGCGAGATGGGGTCTGGTGGCTGGACCGCTAAAGTGAGACGGGTGACTGGTTTGACTATGCCATGCATGGATCTGGTAGTCATCTGAGGAGAGAGATGGGGAGGAGAAGTGGCCACTGGGCTCGGTGTGGGTGACTCAGGGGGGTCAGGTAACACAGAGGGTACAGGACGAGGGAGAGTGAACACAGATCGACGGACGTAGTTCTGAGGAAAAGGTTCCACAAGGTTCCTGGACGGGGAAAGCTATGTGGGTGCCCTAGTAGGTGCGGGTGGTGATGTGGATGCCCTAGGAGGGGTGGGTGAGGGTGTTTGTGCCACAGGGTTATGAGCACGATGAGTGAAAAGGGGAGACGGAAGACTGTCATCGGGATCAGACGTCCTGTGGACAGAGGGAGACACAGACCCACGAGTGGAGAAAGGAAACACCGTCTCATTAAAGGTGACATGACAGGAAGTGTGAACCCGACCAGTACTCAAGTCTAGAAACCTGTACCCACGATGATTAAGAGGGTACCCCAGAAAGACACATCGAACAGAGCGTGGTGCAAGCTTGTGAGGTGAGGTGGCAGAGAGGTTCGGGTAACACAAGCATCCAAACGTGCGGAGATGCTCATAGGATGATGAGCGATGGTAGAGGGCAACAGCAGGAATATTGTTGCCAAGGACTTTGGTGGGAAGAATGTTATGAAGGTAGACAGCAGTTAGAAGAGACTCAACCCAGAAAGAGGCTGGAAGGGAGGCCTGAGCTAGGAGGGCACGACTGATTTCATTGATTCGACGAATCATGCGTTCAGCTTTGCCATTTTGAGATGAAGTCTGAGGACACACAAACCGGAAGACAAGTCCATGATTAATGGCGTGAGAGTGAAAAGAGCCATTATCGAATTCTCCACCAAGGTCACATTGAAAAGTTTTGATGGGTCGCTCAAATTGAGTTTGTACGAAGGTAGTGAATTGTTTAAATTTTGATATCGCTTCGCTTTTCTGTTTAAGTGGGAAAACCCAGAGAAAATGGGTATAGTCATCTAATAGTAGTAGGTAGTATTTGTAGTGCGATTTGCTTAAGACCGGAGATGTCCATAAATCACTGTGAACAATGTCAAAGGGACGAGAAGTAGAAGAGGTAGATGGTGAAAAAGGCAAACGCACGTGTTTACTAATTTGACAAGCATGACAAAGAGCTTCTGAATTATGCCTACTACAAGAAATTAAATGACTATTACGAAGCGAATCTAAAACTAGATGTCCAGGATGACCAAGGCGGTTGTGCCAAACGGAAGCAGGAAGAGCAGCAAAAGAGACAGCAGACGACGGTGGTGGGACAGACTGGAATGGATAGAGATCACCCGAACTGTTTCTCCTCTATAAAAGAGCTCCCGATCGTAGGTCCTTTACAGAAAAACCAAAAGGGTCAAACTCAACGGAGACATTGTTGTCAGTAGTGAATTGACGAACAGAAACTAGGTTTTTGATAACGTTTGGGGTGAGTAAGACATTTCTAAGGTAAAGGGAACGGGAGTTGGTGGTAAGGGTGTGATTGCCGGATCCTTTCACTGGAATGCTAGAGCCGTTTCCCACAAGTATGTTAGGAAAAGGACAAGATGACGAGAGAGAGGAGAGTATACCTGACTGCGGAGTGAGATGAGCAGATGCGCCTGAATCAAGATACCAAGTCTGATCCGGAACGTTGAGTGTCATGCCAGAGAACTGAGATCCCAAATCAGTAGCAGTCGGGTAGGCAGAAGCGGCTGTGAGGCCCTGCTGAGAAGGTCCTGGACCAAGAATACCTGATGTAACTGTAGGCTGATAGGGTCCTGACTGTGTCCAACCTGGAGTCGGGGGATATGGGCCTGACTGAACAGTCGGAGACGACGGGGCAGGACACCACACCCAGTTGCCGTGAGAAGAGGCAGTGTCGGTGGTGGAAGACATGGCGTTGTAGAGGAGAAGTGAAAGAATAAGCTAAATAGGGCCGCTGAAGAAGCCGAGCCGAAGTCACACAGGAGCCGAGCAGGAGAAGAAAACGCGGAATGAAACTATTTGTTCCACTAGTGAACAGTGAGTTTATCAAACAAACTTTCCCACCATTAAAAAAATCAACTCCAATTGAAGTTTGTGAGTCACCAACTAATGCCACAACCAAGTAATTAATGATGAGTCACTGGCAGTGAACAAAAACGTGACTCACAGCCCTTCTTTTCTCCAAACTCACAACCAAGTACGTACGTGGTCCCACCAATAATTCAATTTCCCAGTTAACAATTGGACTTCTAGGAAACCCAGATAGCTAAGTTTTGTGAACAGTGAAGTGAGGAGGATTCTTCACTCTGTAATTACGCAGAGGTAATTTAGTTGACGCGTGAAAGCGTGTTTTCGCCGGAGATTACAGAGAGAACGATGCTGGGCACTCGTCCGATGCAGTGAGCGATCGAGAGGGAGACGACTGGAGCGGCAGATCGCAGCAGCGGTGACCGGAGCAGAAGACGGCCTGAAGTAGAGCCGACCGGAGAGGAGAAGAGGACCTGCGCAGAGTCTCGACGGCGACCACGATCGACGGAGAAGAGACGATGCGGTGCAGAGACGTGGCCGGAGGAGTGAGCGGAAGCTGGAGGAGTGGCCGGCGGTCGTCCGAGAGGGAGGACGACGGCAGCCTGCGGTGGCGTGAGGCCGGCGACGGGAGGGTAGTGCTCTGATACCATGAAAGTGGTAAAATCTTCCGTGCTTTTCATTGATTATTTACACCCTTAAATAGGTAAAATACAATGCTAAATTATACAACTAGTCCTCTAATTATTTACATAAGAGTCCTATAACTATTACAACGCCCATAATGCATCACCACCACTACCTATCTTTGGATCAGCCCACAGACCTCGTACAATCAATGAAGAGAAGGAGAAACTGAGCAAGAAGTTGGAGGGCAGATCAAGAGAAGAGCGAAAGAGAAATTAAGAGAGCCCGCCAAATTTTCCGTTCTTTTTCTGCCAGAAATGGGCAGAAAGTTACTCAAACAGCGCACCCCCTGATGGAGTGTCCGTGCAGCATAGCCCCACGCCATAGCCTCTGCCTCCCCATGCACATATTCTCCAATATCACTGCCTATATGACAGCTTTCCAAAGCATCCAAACCCGCCCGCCGCCGTTCCAACCCATCACAGCCGCCCCCTTAACCCAAATCTTTCAGTATCACCACTATCCAATACTATAATACCCAACTCAGCACTAAACAAAACCCAATCTAACATCGCATTGACGTTATTATTATTTTTTTCGAAGAAAAATTTGGTGTTTTAGACTCTGACATGGTAAACAAAGTTCCTATTTGTGCAACGTCTTTTGAAGCAAGAATCTTAGGTTTGCATTTGTGGTCAGAATAGATTTTTGTTACAAGGTAAGATGATGATGGGAAGGATCGTATGTCAATACGTAAGAAAATAATTACTTTAATGGGTTCTTCTTTTTTTTTGCATTATTGAAAATAAATCGTAATTTTATCAGAATACATAGTAGGTTTGCTAGATCGTAACGCGTTTCATGAACTACGAGTTTTATGTGATTTTCACATGCTACGTAACAGAATGAATTATTGACATACGCAGTGCTTAGGGATTAAAATGGGAATTGTAAGAATATAGACCATTTTGAGACTTGCCTTATACGTTGTAAATTGGTTTTTTGCCAAAAACAAAAAAAAAAAAAAAAAAAAAAAAAAAAAACAACAACAAGTTAGGCGGTCATTCGATTAATGTCAGACAAGGTAATCATAGTCCAAGAATACTATTATAGATTGATTGACTAGATTAAATGTTATACGCTAACTGATTCATAACCAGGGTACTCTCTTCAGTTATGACATTTTGTAGCCGAACATGTTAGCAATTGGTGCGCCCATGTGGGGTGCCCAATGCAATTATCATAACCTTATGGGGTTAGTTGCACTAATGCACAAACTAGAAGGGTTAGTAGCTATGGCTCAAACCCTAGGGGTTTATGTGCAAACCTAGGAGAAGTTTTGCCTATATAAAGAGGTAGCCTCCTACACATTATGGTGTGCCATAGTGCTATTATGCTAAGGCTAATAGGCTATTCCAGAGAATAAAGTTACTCTGTCTAGATTCATACTAGTTGTAGAGAACCCTAGTCTCTCTCCAACTTCATCCAAGGAGGTGGAACGTGGTGTGGAAATCAGTGTTCGTCCTCGAGATTCACACTAGATTGGTGGGAGCAAGATCAAAGAGGAGGCGCGTGAAAGCAAGCAACACAACGATCATCCGCTGCATCAAGGAGCTTAGGAAGACAAGGTAAACACATGAATATTCCGCTTTAATTCATGTTGTAGATCTGAATGTGTTAGATCCTTCCTGCCCTTCATTGGTATCAGAGCCATAGGCTTGTTTTTCGTGCCTCGATAAGCGTTCCCGAACCTGTATTAAAAATCGCGTTTCTGAAATTTCATAACCAGTAGACGAAACCTATATGGTTAGGTAGGGTTTTTCACGAGGATTCCAGATATATAAATTTTATATTTTTTGGATTTACGGTGAATTAGTTATGATTTTTAAAAGTTTCGGAACTGTATTAATCTGGACTGCTAGATCCAATAATAGAACACGTTTTTCAAAAACTGGTTAAAATTGGATTTTGACCACATAATCGGGATCAGGACGAAAAGACGATCACGGCAAAATTAATTTCGTCGCGAACGGAGCACGGGAAGGCGGCGCGTGGGCTTCACGCGCCACCGACGCCGCCCCCACGCGCGGCCACGCGCCGTCACGCGCCGCACGCGCCCAAGGGCTGGCAGCGGCTGCTCACGTGGCCCTAGGGCTGACGTGGCAGATGACGTGGCGGTGCCACGTCAGCAAGCGGCTGACGTGGCGATGACGTGGCAGCCACGTGGCAGCTGACGTGGCGGGCTGACGTGGCAGCTGACGTCAACATAGGTGCTGACGTGGCATGCTGACGTGGCATGCTGACGTGGCACATGGCCGACGTCGGCGCGTGGCGGAGGCGGACGCGCCCACGCGCGGCGGCGCGTGGGGGCGCGTGCGGCCTCCTCCCGCTGTCATTTTTCGTCCGGTTTTTTCCTAGGGACTCCAAATTAAATTTCCTATTTTGTGGGTATTTTTTCATAATTTTTGGAGCGACGGAAATGTTTAGTAATTTCTAGATTAATTAATTAGTGTTTAGCACACTTCCCGAGGCAGTTTGACGACCTTAAACACACTGTTTTGAACCCAAATTTTTTTCTGGAGACTTAGGTCATTTTTCCCTACGTTTTGCCATAGGTGGTGAGACCCTAAGTGGTAGGGAGCAATTTTCGATCTTTTTAGTTGATTAGATTATTGCTTATTAATTTCCAGTAATTATTGCTTAATTCCGGAAATTTCCAGAAAATTCCGGTATGTTTATTATATTGTTATACATGCTGTTGTGGGTTGAATGGATGTGTTTGGTGCATGGATGTGGCATAGATGTTTTATATTTTGGTTTTGGTATTGGTTTTTGAATATGTAATCAAAAAAAAAATACGGCCTGCGTGTCGTGCCTCTCTATGCTCTAGTGTCTTATCTTCTCATCCACTCGCCTCTATGAGGTTACTTCTTATTAGAAATAAGATAGTTAGTAGAGATTGAAGATTGAAGCTTCAAGAGAGGTGGCCAAACCAAAAGCTATGGCGCAAGGTGCATGGAGCAATTAGACGGTCCAATGGAGCCTCAAGCTTGGAGTCCTCAAGTAGGCGAGATGGCATGAGATGGAGTTCAAGACTTGCTCAAGAAGTGCTCTCAATAGTGGGAGTGCACCTTAGGGGCCACATCCATTGCATATTTATTTATGCTTATGCTTGTTTTATGTTATAACTGCGTGTGATTGGATATATATGTTTAACCTCGCATGCTAAAGAACTAAAACAAAAGAGCTCACATGATGACATGGTTAAAATTGATAGGAAATCACAAGTGATGAGATTTGATTCCTAGGATATACGCTAGGTTTTGGTGGAGTCCTTGTGAGGAACTATTAAGTTTTAATCGATGTAACATGTTATTTTGGAGCTAAGTAAATGCTAGTGATTAACTTCCACAATGTCTCTATCAATCGTTTCTAAATCTAAACTGTAAAGGCTAAATGGTGACAACAACGACATGATAAGCCGTCGTACTATGTAACCATCCGTTGGACATAGGTTGTCAGCCACCTACAAACATGGTCGAACCTGTGATGAATAAGTTGTCACAGCAGCACATAGACATTATCTTTAGGCTCACCAATAGTGAGAGGCAGCAGTCAAGATAATGTCATAGAGCATGCTATGAAAAGGTGGGGAAATGACCTCATCAGCATGTTCTAGACCACTTTTAAAATTGTAGGAAGCCAAAGAAGAATCTTGGATCCATCTTAGCAATATGCGTACATAAATTCTGAGCATTGGCTCATAATAATCCTACCTCTACTATGAGTTATGGCTCATGTCATAATATTGAGCACTCGACTTTAAAGTCTGAGATTGATGCCATGTATGATAAAAGAGTTAAGGGTTGTCAGGTAAGCTATCCGATTTGCAATTTGCTGCAATCTCTGCCACGTTTCATGGAACTTTCATGAAACGTCACATGACACACCTTGGACGTGTCTGGATGTTTGGATAAGACCAAAACATGTCAGGATGTTTGGATTAGGCCAAACATCACCCTGTTCTAGGATCTAAGCAAAAAGAGTTTGCTAAGAATACTAGTCCAGCATACTTCGGATGTCTAAGCAATATATGATTGCTAAAGGCTGTTAGTGAAGTATGATCATACTTAGTGAAGTATGATAGGCAGATAAATCCCCTAGCCCGGTATTAGGACCAAGGCAACAGGTGGGGCAAGGATAATGGAATTTAGGGGCAATATTGGTATAAGACCAAACAACCCCAAAGACTGACAAACGCAAAAGGAGCAAAGGAGTTTCTCCTAAGACTAAGAGAAAAGGCCAGAACTGGCAAATAACTTCTCGTCTAAGGATCCGTATGATTATCTTTGAGGGAGTAGCCACCAAAATTTGTTTTGGTCACAGTTTTAACTTTGGATATGGTTATATCATGGTGTTTGCGTTCTTAAGATTCTAGCATGAATGATGCCTCAGAATTCTTGGATGTCAACTTAAGAGTATGACTTAAGATTCTGATATGTGGCGCGCTAGATTAAGACACACGCTGACAGGAAAGGATGTTCAGGCTAGCTAGGGCAGGCCTGCTTGGATTTTGCCCAAGATACCCTTACCTGTGTGTGATTCTTGCCGGACATGAAAGGCAAAAACGCAAAATCATCCAGTAGAGCATTAAGGACTACTGAGTCTTTGTATATTATTCATTCTGTTATTATGTTCCATTATTTGTTAGAGCTAAGATATGGTGCTTACTGTTCCATCACATTCGTAGATAATTGCCCACGTCTCAACTATGTGTGCTTGGACCACATAAGTCTGAGGCACAAGGGTGCTTCAGACAGGTCTCTACAAAAGGTAGAAAACCGTCTGGATAAAAGGATATGTCCTTGGCCAGAAAGAGACTGGAAGTATCTATCTTAGCAACAGCTATGTGATGGAGAGAAATAGTAAGGCAGTTGGCTATTCCCACGCCTCAGCAGGGTGCTGTAGAGAATAAAAGGAATAGGTCACTGTAAGAGATGGTCTGATGTATGATAGAGCGTGCAAAGTACAAGTTCCCTATTCGGAGGAGACACTTTGCTAAACGACTATCAACATACGCAACCATAAGTCCACCAAGTCTGTAGCCACTACACCCTACGAGATGTGGACCAAAAGGCAACCTGAATGAGGTCACCTTAGGCCATGGGGATCGGCAGCTTATGTACTAACTAAATTTCAAGTCAGGAAGAGGTTCGTCGAGAAATAAGTCTCTACGAAACAAAAGTTTCACTGGATGACACCCCATCCCTGAATGATCAACAGGGAATAGTTCCTACGGATCTTCAGGACAGTGGGAGTAACTTGCCTAGTGAACAAGCCCATCATATATTATGACTATGAGGAGGAACCCTCTTTGCGTAGGAACGTTCTTTGGAGCGTACCCCATCGATGAATTGACATCGAAAGGAAGACCATAAGGGTCACCACGCAAGATAATGATGAACCTAGGGTGTTTGTCCCAGGATCTTTCATCACCTGACAAGAAGGAATTGGAAGTTAGACCCTAGATGGAAGAAACGTATCTTCATGGAGTAACGTATCTTCTCATGCTATTCGGAGCATCCTAGGGGTTGCGTATTTGAAACGCAATAACCGATAAGTAGTGTAACATAAATGGATTCACGAGATATATGATTTCTCATAGGAGATGTCCATAATTAAGGGATATGTTCGTAGAGATGATAATCTCCACGAGCATGGAGGATACCGCTGGAAGATACCCGTTCATTAAATCGATTATGAGGAATTAGTCCCTCAAGGATCCTTTGAACAGTGGGAGTGACTTTCCAAGCTGGGTGCCCCATCCATAAGGGATGAGAGCAAATGATGATCCTCCTATGCAAAGGAATTGCTCATAGGAGCATACCCCATCGACTACTTGAGATCAGAGGGATGATCTTAATGGTCACCTTGCATAAATGATAGGATAGAATCCTAGGCCTTATCGTTCCCTAATTATGAAGAATGAATAGTGAGCTTTACAGGATGAATTAGAGTCTATAAAGGGCCAACCGAGTTTAAGAACTAGGTTGACTTTCCAACTGGATGGAAGACTATTGGAGATTGATGGATTTCCAAGGTCAATCAGAGGCCCAGACGGAAGCGTGGTAAGGCATACGACTTGCGTAGAAGCGAATAAGCCTACACTCATTTTGAGAGTAGACATCGACGGTTTTGAGTCGATCAGACGAATTTGCGTTAGTACAACAAGGTATCCTTCCCAAGGCTTTGGGTGGTAAGGATTACGTTGATTCGCTTGGTAGCATCAATAGTTGTGGATCTATTCTCGATAGACGTGACAACTGAATTTCTCAATGGAGAAATCCTAGAGGTGACTAAGGTCAAATGCACAGAATGTGTGCAAGCTAACCAAGTCCATATGGGATCTTAGCTAGTCCTCTGGACAGTGGTATTTCATCAGGGATCGTTTACTATATGTTTACGATAACAAATGCAAACCGCTGTGTATCACTCTTACTGGTAAATGAGTTGAATATCGCGTCACTTAATATCGATAGACACACTATTTGCTAGTGGAGCTTAGGGATTGTTCGAGTCCCCTAAGGAGTAATTGTACTCCTGTAGCTCAGCGCAAGACTTTACGAGCCTAGGCATGTGCCCTAAAAGACGCCATAAAATAATGACCAAGTGACCAGAGTGCCTGATGCAGTATGATTCTTATATGCACTATGGTGTGTACTCAGACCTAGCGAACACTATGCAATCGGAAGAATTGGATTTCAGGATATTCCAATTTAAGACACAAGATTGTAACCAGGATACTCTATATGATGGATCACGTGCCATGACTATCGAAGAAGATGCTTCGACTAGTTAGCCACATATGCTAACTAGGGTGGGGACCTAGATGCACATGGATCAAACTCAGGCTTTCATCCATGCTCGATGATAGACTCGCATGGAACAAATGCAATATAAGTGTTGCATGATCGTATTGGACTGCTCCATTGACCATGGAAGCAAAGCACGATTGCCTGTTCTGCCATAGGGCAGAAATGTGTTTAACCAAGAAGGTTTCTTGTAAGCTTATGAGATATCAACAAACCTATTACCATGAGTAGTGCTAGCACACGGCTATAACATTGCGGTAAAGACAAACACATAGTCGAGGGTACTATTTCACAAAAGGTGAAATAACTACTAAGAGAGTAATGCTGGAGTGGATCGACTATGGGCCAGGATGATGGCTCATCCCATTCCTAAACCACATGAGAGTCGTCCTTGTGGATCTATTTAGAGAATTGGGACTTGGTAGTCGATAACTGGCAATATGATTGATGAGCACACGAGACATTGATTGACTGGATTTTAATTGGATTTGTTTTAAGCAGCATGTTGTTTTTGATACATGTATGATATGTCACATTTCCTGTACTAGCATAGAGCATGTCACGCAGACACTAGGTTGGCTCACTCACACGAGCAACCGCCTTCGCAATATCCTGGATATGTCTGGGTGTGGCGGAAGATGAGACGGAATCCAGATAAGCGCTGAAAGCCTGCGATATGATATGTGATGCCTTCTTCATATGAGCATATGGCCTATGATAAGAGCTAGAAGTCTATCAGTAGAGCTAGGAGCCTGTCAGATGGATTCGATTGTCGCATTGGAAACAAGTTCCAAGGTGAGGTTGGTTATGGCCGATCGAACATGGTTATTACCCCGAACCATGTATAGTCTGTGTAGAAGAAGCCAGATGCGAGAGCTGATAATTGATCACAATAGTGTGACATGGCAGCACTCGGGCTGGTGGCCATAAGGGCTACCGGATAGACATCTGCATAGTGGTCCTTTTTACAAGGATAAGACATGCGCTCTGATCAGAGTCTAAACACTATGGCGCATATTCCCTCTTGAATAACGCGCGCTTATGAGTGACCATGAGGTGATGAGTAGAATTAGTCCCTGGAATTCCTCATCGTGTGAGCCTCGTCGATCATATAAGGATGATTGACACGGTATACTCTTTGTACTTACGTCTGTGTCATGAGGAGACGGGTCGGTGGTGCTACTTTGGCGTGACACCTTACGGCTATGGATGATTCGGCCTTCCGGACACTGCTGGGAAAGCAGCTGAGCCGAATCTGAGTGACACATGTATGTAAGGAAAGATTCTCGTTGCATCGCTCTTTATTATCTTTCATTGGGCCCACCTGCAAGATCTTATGGGATCATGCAGGATATGAAAATATAAAGGAGATGTGGACTCATTGGAGCATGGCCTTCGGGACAAGGCAGGTGCTCATGATCCACGAGATGACAATCGGAGGAATCTGGGGAATACGAGAGTTACGGAGAGCATTATAACTGTTTTATGTTTTAAGGGTGCCTTCCTGCGCTGGCTATACGAGTTTGGTATGTGGATCTCCCGAGAGGGTGCCTTCCCATGCTGGCTATACGAGTTTGGTGTACGGATCTCTCGAAATGCAGGTACTCTCACCGGTCACACGCCACGGCCACACAATACTCTTTTGTAGATGATAGAAAGTTGGAGATTGATGGAGACTAGATGAATTGTGCAACCCCACTGTGCGAGTGGGAGATGTTAGCAATTGGTGCGCCCATGTGGGGTGCCCAATGCAATTATCATAACCTTATGGGGTTAGTTGCACTAATGCACAAACTAGAAGGGTTAGTAGCTATGGCTCAAACCCTAGGGGTTTATGTGCAAACCTAGGAGACGTTTTGCCTATATAAAGAGGTAGCCTCCTACACATTATGGTGTGCCATAGTGCTATTATGCTAAGGCTAATAGGCTATTCCATAGAATAAAGTTACTCTGTCTAGATTCATACTAGTTGTAGAGAACCCTAGTATCTCTCCAACTTCATCCAAGGAGGTGGAACGTGGTGTGGAAATTAGTGTTCGTCCTCGAGATTCACACTAGATTGGTGGGAGCAAGATCAAAGAGGAGGCGCGTGAAAGCAAGCAACACAACGATCATCCGCTGCATCAAGGAGCTTAGGAAGACAAGGTAAACACATGAATATTCCGCTTTAATTCATGTTGTAGATCTGAATGTGTTAGATCCTTCCTGCCCTTCAGAACATTTGCAAAAGTGAGAGACTGGAGACAAGATAGAAAGAATCACATACACTCTCATAATAGAAAATGCCACCAAACCAATATGTTCTGCAATTATCTGTTTAACCAACAAGAGAACTGCCAGACTGGGACGAGTGATCTCTCGTCTGGCATTTAAATCACAAACGAGTTCAGTTGTCTAGGCTGGGACAAGTGATCTCTCTTCCTAGTCTGGCAGGTCTTGCTCTTCCCAGTTGTGCATGTGATAGACTAGTACGAGTAAGATACTCGTCTCTGTCTTCTCAAAAAGACAGAGACGAGCATATTTCTCGTCTCAGTCTTATGAGAAGACAGAGAACATGAATCTACTCGTCCTACTCTCTCCACATACAACAACACACAACAGAGACGAGCATACCCTAAACCTAAACCCTGAAATCATCTTATCTCTTATCATGAAAAAATGGTATTCAATATTTTTAAAAATGGTAATTGTAAGTCCTAAACCATATAATCATGTAATCAAAACTATAAAGTCAAAATCATATAATCATGTAAAGCCTAAACCTTATACTCAAAACCATATACCATCTAACAAAAACCCTACATTAGTAGAGACTAAACACTAGAACAAACTAAGTATCATTACTTTGGCCACTAAAAGTGTTATTGAATCAAGTTAACCCATCAGATCCATAAACCAACAAGACACTAAGAGTCATAACCCTAAACCCTAAGTCATGTAAACCCCTAAACTCTAGATCATCAAACCTAAACCACAGAATTGTGGACACTAAACACTAGAACCAACTAAGTATCATTACTATGGCCACTTAAAGTGTTATTCAATAATAGATCATCTTAACTAAACCCTAAAATTGTACACTAAGTATCATTACGAAATCTAATACTGGGACGAGTGTGTGCTCGACTCAGTTAGTATCATTACTAAATCTCATCACTCGTCCCAACGTTGGGGGTCATGCTCGTCCCTGTCTTCTCTGACACAAGTGAAGGAAAAGAACATTCCATAATGACTCACCAAGACTGGGACGAGTGAGTGCTATGAATGCTCGTCTATGTTAGAAAAACCAAACGAGGGAGTCACTCGTTCCAGTGTTGGCTGTCCTTCTCGTTCCTGTATTCTTTGACAAAAGTAAAAGAACATTCTGTTATGCTCACCAGATGTGGGGTATGGTGAGAGAAACATCTTTTTACTTTCTCAGGCAAAACCCTAAAATCATTCTCTCCTGACCAAATTCTACAATCATTCAAACACTAAAATCATTCAAACCCTAAAATCATCGAAACCCTAACCAATGTGCTTTATTGACATGTAAAAATGGTGAGAAATTGATGTTCCATACTGTGCCGGGCCAATCGAAAAAGACACCCACAATCAGTCAAGTACAGGAGGTCGCCAAAGATCTAGGAAGTATATTATCGTACTGGGGGGGGGGGGTGGTATGCACGTCAAAGGGCCAAACAGATGATCCTGGGTACTCGTGCTCAAAATTACGCCGATCTTCCCGTATTCATGCATTTTTGTCAAATCTTGAACCCTGGTACTTTATGGGATATGGGAGTGGACAAAGATGGGTTTTTCATGTACTGCTTCCTTGCTTTTGGCGCACAAATTCAGGGGATACCGTATATGCAACCCTTAATTGTCATCGATATGTCGCACATGAAGAAAGAACCACTGCAATTGGTCGTATGCACAATGGTTGATAGCGACAAACAGTGCTACCCCATTGCATGGGGACTAGTGGACAAGGAGAACACCCCTGCATGGACTTGGTTCTTAACCAGACTGAGCTCAATGGTCAAGGATCACGATGAGTTGACATTTGTTTCAGATCAGCACAAGGCTATCATCAATTCAATCAAGGCGGTGATCAGCACCAGGCTATCATCAATTCAATGAAGGCGGTGTACCCTTATCCAACAACGTCCATTGCTATCACCATTTGAAAATAAACGTTCTGTCGCATTACAATTCACAGAAGTGGGTGCCTCATTTCTACAAAGCGGCATATACATTTGATAGAGTGGCATTTGAGTCAAATCTGACGAACATTGGTATTGAGTGCGACCGTGTAAACAGCGTGAACAATAAGACCGTCGAGCGTTACCTACGGGATGCCGGTCTAGAGAAATGGTCAAGGTCGCATTGTAAAACAGCACGATTTGAGTAGCTTACATCCAACCATGCAGAGTCTATCAACTTGTCCCTGATGGTGCGCGGCCTGACGAAGCTCTTACAATTTTCTCCCAAAAATGCGACCAACAAAGCGATTGGCACCTCAGAAAACGAAACCTGGGTATTGACATCGGAAAGACCTACTTGACTGTGAAAAGGGAGAAAAGAATGTTGAGTCGTGCTCAAAAGTGTATAGGTTTTTGCATGCGAGCAATTACAGAGTCTCTCTGCAAAGTCTGCGGTAATGACCTGAAAACTTATCTAGTGGAATTCCAACCAGGACATTGCCTCGGAACCTGCATGTGCGGAAACTACCAACAGATGTGGTTCCCGTGAGTACATGCGTAAGATTGTGCAACAGAACTCAGGAACTTGGCTGTTACAATGTCTAGAACGATATGGAGGTCATGTACGACCACACCAACGTGTTCTATTCACTCGCCTCCTACAAAAAGGCCTATGCTGGTACAATTAATACTCCTCCCAACCCAGCAACGTGGGACTCAAGCGAAGTACGTGGAGACATAAGAAACTGCCACCCACTTCCACCAAAGAAAGTGATCACAGTTGGGAGGGAAAAGGAGAAAAGACACAAACCAATGATCGAAACCGTGCAGAAAAGAAGCGAAGAATGGGAATGTACGGATGTAGACATTACCATGTAAAAGGGCATACAGAAAAGATTTTCCCTCGATTGAAACATCAACGTTGTGATAAAAGCTGTTGTTCTTCGTTCTTTGTAATATCAAGTTTGCAACCTCTTCCGCAGATTGCCCAAACAATATATCTTTTGTTTCTATCAATTTATGTTTTTTTAATATGCAAATTATTCTATTCTCTAAAATTATCCAAATTATTACATTTTTCTATCTTAAATGTTTTAAATTTTGATACATTTTTTAGAAAACATGCAAATTATTACATTCTTGAAAATGTATCCAAATTCTTACTTTTTCTAGAAAACATGCAAAACTTAACCACGACACATGAACCTGTAAAAGTGCCACCGTCTCTTCATCTACCCACGATTTCATCTATAAAATCCACTAATCTATTCCCCCAAAGTCATCAATCAGAAATTTCAAAAAACAGCCCACCCCCACCAAAGAATTTTGTAAGTGACGAAGAGAAAGTAGATGAGGAAGATGAAGGACAAGAAACGGACGAAGAAGAAGAATCTGAGGAAAAACTGAAGACGATGAAGATATAGCACCATATGTTGCAAAGAGAGGCTCCGAAACAACTCTGTACACTGAGGATGAAGACGAAAAGGAAGAGTAAGACACGGCTTATTCATCGCCATCTCCTCTGCTGAAGAAAAGAAACAGTGATGAGAGCAGTGACAACGATTGGAGTCTGGATGCCTCTCCATGGGATCGCAAGCCCGAAAAACCTAAAAAATGTAATATTTGTCCACTTTTTTTTAATTTTTAATGTCAATGAACTTGTTTCTTTTCACTTCTGATCATCTGTGTTCACTTTTAACTGTTCATTTTCGTTAGTTTTTTATTCAAGTTTTGGAAAAAAATACAGTTTCTGTGTTAGACGAGCTACTGCTCGTCCCAGTATTCTTTGTTCGTCTCAGTCTCAGAGTTGCAATATACTGAGACGAGCTGAACTCTCTGTTGGAATAGATGCCCTAGAGGCAATCTAGTTTAGTATGAATTTGTATATGGCTAGAAAATTCATTTATTATTTATTGGATATTTAATATAATGAAGTCCTTAGATTTACAATTGTGTTGTTTATCTTAAATATCCCTAGTCAAGTATAATGATTAAATAGGACAATCATCTACTGACTAGTATGGGGTTGGATTGATATGGAGATATCACGATCCAACACATAGGTGTGCATTACGGAATGTTGCACTGGATTGACCCATCTCCGAGAAGGCTACATACACGTTATGTTAAGTCACAAGCGCTTTTCGCGGTGCAATGGTATTGTCATCCTTAGACTTGAAGTCACTAGATATTCTAGTTGTGGATTATTGTGATCTTGGTAGCGTTAAACGCTACACCGTAACTGGGTAGTTATAAAGGCGTGTACTGGATACAATAAGAAGCAAGCTTAGAGATCGTAGTGGACGTAGAGAGGATTTGTCCCTCCCACATAACGGGAGCAAATATCCTAGGCCACTCGAGGGATAGTTGCTTATAGAATGTCTGGCCAGACTCAAATAAATCAATATGGGATATTGATGTTATTTGCACGAATAAGGCTATTCCCATGGATCGAGAAACTATGGATTAGATATACGAGTGTGACTTGTATGTCTCGTGTCCAATCCGGATATAGAGACAAAGGGATGAGACAATTACTTGTACAAAGGTTGTCAAGATGACTATTCTATTAGTTGGCCAGAATGGATGTTTTGCTAGAGACCGCTCCATATTAGCAAATAGTTGCTACCAACTAGATAGAACCTATGGGGTCACACGCTATATAGAGTTGAACTAGGTTTGGGAATTAATTAATTGGATTAATTAATTAGAAGGATCACTTTGCAAAACCTTGCAAACTTAGTAGGGACTAATTTGCAAGGAAGGGACTAAATTGAATTCTAGTTGGACTAGAATAAGTCCTTGAGGTAGTTAACAAGGAGTTGTTGGACTATATAAAGGAGCTTCCTTCCTTCCTTCCCACACACAACTTATGCTCATTAAGTGAACATAGCAAGAGTGGGAGAGAACAAAGGAGAGAGAGCAAGCAACAAGGAGACCCGACGCCACCCTTGCCGCCGCCCTCGTCCCCGTCGGCCAAAGGAGGCCGAGACCCTCCTTTGGGTCTCGTTTTGCGTGATTTCTTCTTCCTCTTCCTATTCCGGGCTAGCACCAAGGAGTTGGGAGATCTAGGATCAACTCTAGGCGTGGATCAACTATAGAGAACGTGACATTATTCGCGTTTGAAGTCATCAAGGAGAACCCAAAGGTGTGTTTATGATTTCTAACCCTTACCATCGTTATGTCTCTTGACTTGTGATCCTTGGAGGGTTTTGCATGGTTTTTGTTTGATTATGCTTCCGTTGTGCGATCCATGAATTAAAACCCTACAGTGATATCAGAGCCACAGGTCGTAGAGCATAAACGTGGTTTATGTGTTACGTTTTTGTTGTTTTACACCTTAATTTGATTGTTTATCGCGTAAAACAAGACAAATCAAGCATGGGATGCAATTTGTCAACAATTAATCATAACAAGATCAAAATTTTGCATTGGATGCATGAATTGGTGAGTTTGAGAAATTTTAGGATCTTAGATCTAGGGTTGGGCGTCCTTGGGGAAGAAGGAGTTCTCCCAAAACAAGGAAACAACCAAACTTGGGCACCAAGCAAGGGAGTTGTTTTGGAAACAACTCCCTCAAGGAGGTTTGGCCCCCCTAGGGACCGCCCCCCTTGCTTGCCGCCCAAGCTTGGCCGCCCTAGGGGCCGGGCGGCCCTAGGGCCTTGTGGTTCACTTTGTTGGGCCCGGGCAATTTGATTGTTGGGCCCATGGACCGTTTTAACCCTAGAGAACCTAAAATCAATTAAAATTGACCAAGCGCGTTAAAATTGGATTTTAACTGTTTATATGCAAATCGCATGGTGATTGGATATGACCTTAGGATGTGGTTTGATGTGGATGTTTAATTTGTGGTTTGGTTTTACGGCCTGCGAGCTGATTAATTAATTGTAATAATTAATTAGGTTTATGGCCTGCGTGCCATTTTTTTTCTCAACTTGTGAGATTTATTTTATTTAGAATAGATATTATCTTAGTCTATAAAAGGCCATATCCACATCACGTTTAATTTTTGTTTTTGTGGTTGTTTATTTTATTTTCTTATTATTTGTGTGGTTGGTGTATGAATGATGCATGCAATTAGGATAATAAGATAATTAGACAACCCGGATCTATTATTTGGAGTTGTGCCCAAACTCAAATAGATAGATTAGTTGATATTGATCAACAAAAACAATTAAAATTGAATTTAAAATCCCTCAAAATTCAAATATTGTGTTCTTGCCTTCTCGTTATTTAAAAACTCATTATCATCATTATTTATCAAGCTCGTGCGTGCCAAAGCATGGCGACTTGGTTCATAATGATGGAATGCGATGGCACGTAACAATGTGCAATTGTTTGGATAAGAGGTTGGACACAACTAGGCTATTAATTTGATTAAGAAACCTAAAGGCAATCAATTGGGATTATCCATATGGATGGATAAATAAGGAGTTATTTGTCCGATTGAACCAAGTGTTGCATATGGGATGCAATTGGAATTGTTCCTACCTAAAGTAGTCAAATTATGGGTGACTTGCCAAAGCAAGCTCATAAGGAGATGAAAGATGGATCTTGGCCCACTAGAAAATATAAGGATATTTTCCGCATTAATATCTTGAGGGTTATTAATCCGTAGAAAAATAGTGGGAGCTATATTTGATAAACTAGCCATTATTTAATATAGTTAAAAATTCACAAATACTAAAACTTGCGTATTTTCCTTTTTGTAGAATTCCTAATGGCAAACAACTCATCGAGTTCACAACATTCCCTACGATCTGTCCTTGAGAAGGACAAGCTCTTTGGAACCAACTTTCTTGATTGGTACAGAAACTTGAGAATTGTTCTCAAGCAAGAGAAGAAACTGTACGCAATAGAGGAGCATGTTCCAAAAGGTCTAGAGAACCAAACACCTGCTGCCTTAAAGGCGTATCAAAAGCGTGTTGATGACGCTAATGATGCGGCCTGCCTAATGCTTTGCACCATGACTTCTGAGCTTCAGAAGCAACACGACAACATGAATGCTGTCGATATGATCGAACATCTAAAGCAGCTCTTCCAAGAGCAGGCGAGGGTAGAGAGGTATGAGGTCTCAAAGGCACTGTTCAAATGTCATCTGGAAGAAGGGAACCCGGTGGGACCCCATGTACTCCGAATGATCGGGTACTTGGAGAATCTCGCCCGACTAGGGTTCCCGGTCGGCCAAGAGTTGGCAACCAATCTCGTGTTGCAATCGTTGCCCGAGAGTTATGGACAGTTATAGTTCATTATGAACTATAACATGAAGGAGATCGTTAAACCACTGCCAGATTTGCTCAACATGTTGAGGACGGCTGAACAGAGCATCAACAAGGGTAAGGGCAAGGCCATTATGATGGTACAAAAAGGAAAGGGCAAAAGGTTTGCCTCTTCCTCCAAGGGCAAAGGCAAGTCAGTTGCTAAGTCCTAGGAACCTGCCCTTAAGCCTGTTGGTGGCATTGGCAAGGCCGTGACTAAGGGTGAGTGTCACTACTGCAGTCAGCCTGGACACTGGAGGAGGAACTGCCCAAAACATCTGGAGGACAAGAGGCTTGGAATAGTGATTCCACCACCACCAGGTATTTTTGTTGTAGATGTCAATTTAACTGTCTCTACATCATGGGTATTAGATACTGGATGTGGATCTCATATTTGTCGAAATATGCAGGATCTAAAGAGAAGTAGGAGATTGGCTAAAGGAGAGGTAGATCTGCGCGTTGGGAGTGGAGCAAAGGTTGCTGCGTTGGCCATAGGCGTGTGCGAGCTATCTCTGCCTTCAGGATTAGTTTTAGAGTTAAATAATTGCTATTTTGTGCCTGCTATGAGCAGAAACATTATTTCTATTTCTTTTTTGGACAAGGATGGTTTTATTATTTCAATAAAGAACAATTGTTGTTCCTTTTATTTGAATAATATTCACTATTTTAGTGCGCAATTATTTAATGGACTTTATGTCCTTGATCTAAGCAATCCTGTCTACAACATTAATACCAAGCGGATTAAAATAAATGATTTAAATCCTGCTTATTTATGGCACTGTCGTTTAGGCCACATAAATGAGAAACGTGTATCTAGACTCCATATGGATGGATTACTAGACTCATTTGATTTTGAATCATATGAGACATGTGAGGCTTGTTTGTTGGGAAAAATGACAAAGTCCCCTTTCAATAAGAAAGGTGAGAGGACTAGTGAGCAATTGGCGCTCATACATACCGATGTGTGTGGGCCATTTGCCACGCCTGCCAGGGGTGGTTATGTCTACTTCATTACTTTTACTGATGATTACAGTAGATATGGATTTGTGTACCTTATGAGGGCGAAATCCGAATCCTTTGAAGTGTTCAAAGAATTCAAGAATGAAGTAGAGAAGCAACTTGGCAAAAGTATAAAAGCTCTACGATCGGATTGTGGAGGAGAATACTTGAGCCAAGAGTTTGACGACTATCTTAGAGAGTGTGGGATCGTGTCCCAACTCACTCCACCCGGAACGCCACAATGGAATGGCGTGTCCGAGAGGAGGAATCGAACCCTATTGGATATGGTTCGATCTATGATGTGTCAAACCGATCTTCCATTGTCATTTTGGGGCTACCCTCTATTAAGTGCAGCTTTCACCATTAACCGTGTTCCATCTAAATCAGTCATGAAGACGCCATATGAGATATGGAGTGGGAGGCGTCCCACACTGTCGTTCATGAGGATTTGGGGCTGCGATGTCTATGTAAAACGTTTACAATCAGACAAGCTAGGCCCTAAATCGGATAAGTGTAAATTTGTGTGGTACCTTAAGGAAACTAAGGGTTACTATTTCTACAATCCAACCGAGAACAAAGTGTTTGTTGCTCGGACCGGCGTGTTTCTAGAAAGAGAGTTTGTCTCTGAAGAAGCAAGTGGGAGGAATGTAGAACTTGAAGAGGTTCAAGAACCAAAAATCACTGAACCGATTATGGAACATGAGCAGGAACCACAAACAGTTGTGGAGCAACCTGTTCAGGTAACACAAGAGCTTCGTAGATCTAGTAGAGTGCGCCAGGAACCCGAGAGGTATGGACTTCTCGTAACCGATTCCGGTGACACGATGCTCATAGATGATGAGCCTACTACCTACGAGGAGGCCATGAATGGCCCAGACTCTCAGAAGTGGCTGGAAGCCATGAGATCCGAGATGGAATCCATGTATACCAACAAAGTATGGTCTTTGGTGGAACCACCCGATGGGGCGCGGCCCATAGGGTGCAAGTGGGTCTTCAAGAAGAAGATCGACATGGATGGTAATGTGATTACCTATAAGGGCCGATTGGTGGCTAAAGGATTCAGACAGATTCATGGTATTGACTATGATGAAACCTTTTCACCAGTCGCTATGACCAAATCCATCCGAATCCTACTTGCGATTGCAGCATACCACGACTATGAGATTTGGCAGATGGATGTCAAAACAGCATTCCTTTATGGGAATCTCCTCGAGGACGTGTATATGATACAGCCGGAGGGTTTTGAAGATCCAAAGCAAGCCAACAAAGTCTGTAAGCTGCAACGATCCATTTATGGATTGAAGCAATCTTCTAGGAGTTGGAATCGACGTTTTGATGAAGTGGTCAAAGAGTTTGGCTTCATCAGAAACGAAGATGAGTCTTGTGTCTACAAGAAGGTTAGTGGGAGCTCTGTAGCTTTTCTGGTCTTGTATGTGGATGACATACTACTCATTGGACACGACGTTCCCATGCTGCAAACTGTTAAAGATTGGCTAGGAAAGTGTTTCTCAATGAAGGACTTAGGGGAAGCAGCCTATATACTCGGTATAAAGATCTATAGAGATAGATCTAAGAGGTTTCTAGGCCTAAGTCAAAGTACATATATTGACAAGGTGTTGAAGCGGTTCAACATGCAAGATTCCAAGAAGGGATTCTTGCCCATGTCACATGGAATCACTCTTTCGAAGAGTGGTTTTCCTTCCAATGAGATTGAGAAGGAACGCATGAGTAGAATACCCTATGCCTCGGCCATAGGATCTATCATGTACGCCATGTTATGTACTAGACCAGATGTGTCAAATGCCTTGAGTATGACAAGCAGATACCAATCCAATCCAGGTGAGAGTCACTGGATTGCAGTCAAGAACATTCTAAAGTACTTGAGAAGAACTAAGGATGCTTTCTTGATATTTGGCGGTGAGGAAGAGTTGCGTGTAAGGGGTTACACTGATGCAAGCTTCCAAACCGACAGAGATGACTTTAGATCACAATCGGGATATGTGTTTTGCCTTAATGGAGCAGCGGTGAGCTGGAAGAGTTCCAAGCAAGAGACGGTAGCTGATTCTACAACAGAGGCTGAGTACATTGCTGCAAATGGCGCAGCAAAGGAGGCTGTTTGGATCAGAAAGTTAGTTTCTGAACTTGGTGTGGTCTCTAGCATTGCGGATCCAGTGGAGTTGTTCTGCGACAACACTGGGGCGATTGCGCAATCAAAGGAACCCAGATCACACCAGAAGTCCAACAACGTGCTCAGGAAGTTTCATATTATTCGAGATATTATCAATAGAGGAGACGTTCGGATATGCAAGATTCCTACAGATGATAATCTGTCAGACCCGCTTACGAAGCCTCTCACGCAGTGGAAGCATGAAGGGCACACTAGGAGTATGGGCATACGAGATGCGCCTGATTGGCTCTAGTGCAAGTGGGAGACTGTTGGAATAGATGCCCTAGAGGCAATCTAGTTTAGTATGAATTTTTATATGGCTAGAAAATTCATTTATTATTTATTGGATATTTAATCTAATGAAGTCCTTAGATTTACAATTGTGTTGTTTATCTTAAATATCCCTAGTCAAGTATAATGATTAAATAGGACAATCATCTATAGACTAGTATGGGGTTGGATTGATATGGAGATATCACGATCCAACACATAGGTGTGCATTACGGAATGTTGCACGGGATTGACCCATCTCCGAGAAGGCTACATACACGTTATGTTAAGTCACAAGCGCTTCTCGCGGTGCAATGGTATTGTCATCCTTAGACTTGAAGTCACTAGATATTCTAGTTGTGGATTATTGTGATCTTGGTAGCGTTAAACGCTACACCGTAACTGGGTAGTTATAAAGGCGTGTACTGGATACAATAAGAAGCAAGCTTAGAGATCGTAGTGGACGTAGAGAGGATTTGTCCCTCCCACATAACGGGAGTAAATATCCTAGGCCACTCGAGGATAGTGCTTATAGAATGTCTGGCCAGACTCAAATAAATCAATATGGGATATTGATGTTATTTGCACGAATAAGGTTATTCCCATGGATCGAGAAACTATGGATTGGATATACCAGTGTGACTTGTATGTCTCGTGTCCAATCCGGATATAGAGACAAAGGGATGAGACAATTACTTGTACAAAGGTTGTCAAGATGACTATTCTATTAGTTGGCCAAAATGGATGTTTTGCTAGAGACCGCTCCATATTAGCAAATAGTTGCTACCAACTAGATAGAACCTATGGGGTCACACGCTATATAGAGTTGCACTAGGTTTGGGAATTAATTAATTGGGTTAATTAATTAGAAGGATCACTTTGCAAAACCTTGCAAACTTAGTAGGGACTAATTTGCAAGGAAGGGACTAAATTGAATTCTAGTTGGACTAGAATAAGTCCTTTAGGTAGTTAACAAGGAGTTGTTGGACTATATAAAGGAGCTTCCTTCCTTCCTTCCCACACACAACTTATGCTCATTAAGTGAACATAACAAGAGTGGGAGAGAACAAAGGAGAGAGAGCAAGCAACAAGGAAGCCCGACGCCACCCTTGCCGCCGCCCTCGTCCCCGTCGGCCAAAGGAGGCCGAGACCCTCCTTTGGGTCTCGTTTTGCGTGATTTCTTCTTCCTCTTCCTATTCCGGGCTAGCACCAAGGAGTTGGGAGATCTAGGATCAACTCTAGGCGTGGATCAACTATAGAGAACGTGACATTATTCGCGTTTGAAGTCATCAAGGAGAACCCAAACGTGTGTTTATGATTTCTAACCCTTACCATCGTTATGTCTCTTGACTTGTGATCCTTGGAGGGTTTTGCATGGTTTTTGTTTGATTATGCTTCCGTTGTGCGATCCATGAATCAAATCCCTACACTCTCGTCCCAGTTTATTGCCACTCTCAGACGAGTAAAGAAAACTGAGACGAGTAAGGAAATTGCCACTCTGAGACGAGTACAGAAAACTGGGACGAGCAAGGAAATCTCACGTCGTTAGGAAAAGAGAAGAGAGTTTTTTTTTTTGAATAGGTTAATTAAGAGAAAACTGAGTTAATTACAATTTTTAACCTAAAGTGAGAGGAGGGTATTTTTTAAAGACCAATTCGCCAGACGGGTAGCACGCCAATTCTTTCCTATAATAATGAATCACCTTTGTTCACAAATTAGTGAGGGCCAGGAAAAAGAGGTGAATGTTTTTCAAATTTGGCTTAATAACTTAATGCATGCCTCTAGTATACTGAAACTAACACATTGCAACCCCCCATTTAGGCTTATTGCATCCCCCTAGTGTAATAAATCCTACTTATTGAAATTGGTAAAAAGAAAACCATCCAATCCCACAAGGGAATATTTCGTTAGTTGACGAACTTATCCTTTTCATTGAGGGTAAATAGGTCCACTCCTTAAAAATATGAATATCACCATAAGAAACCCAGATTCTGGCCAAAACGCAGATTCTCCTGCTACACAAACGCTGGCTCCGGCCACACAAACGCACATCCTGGTGAATCAATCTCTATCTCACTCATTCATAATACTATCCTAAACCATTCCAATCTATTCAGCACAGAAGTAACCCATTGAAGGCAGCCCAAAAAAACCTCCCCCATTCTCTTCTTCCCTAAGCCTAACCCTTTCAATAATCAGCCGCAAATTACCCAGTACCGACCACCAACCGTCCCTCCCATGACCCCAAATCCCAAATCATAGAACCATCTAACTCGCGCCCTCGATCTGTCATGAAATTGAAACGAATTGCGAAGGTGCGCCATCAGTCAAAACAGAGAAGTAGTAAATTGAGATGTGGGATTTCAGATTGAGAATAAAGAACCCCCAAATTAAAGCTCTATACTTTTCAGTATGGGGAAAATCGACCGGGGAGGAACCTGGACGAGAGAGAAACAGGACCAACAACATTGGCGGCTCTGATGGTTTTCTGTCGGCTACTATTGTTGAAGGGCTCCTTGCGCAGAACCAAAGGAACGAAAGAATGAGAGCGAGAAGGAGAAAAAGAGCAGGCATGAGAGAGGAGATGAAATAAGAGAAGAATCAGGTGAGAGATTTTGGGGAGGTGGTTGAGAGATTTTGGGGATGGGACCGTGGGACAACTGATCTTCTTCCCCTTCTCATCTTCTTCAACTATATCCTTTTTAGTATTTTTTTTCATTTTTTATTTCTATATAATTTTATTATTTTTTTAATTTATAAATATACCCTGCCTTAGTGGATGGTGTTCGGATGAATTATTTTACCTGTTTCAACAAGTAGAATTTATTACAACGAGGGATGCAATAAGCCTACTAGAATTTATTGCAACTGGGGATGCAATAAGCCAATTCTTGAATGGGGGTTGCAACGTGTTAGTTTTGATAATTTGGGGGTACGCATTAAGTAATTAAGCCTTCAAAATTTGTACATATATAATAGGCTTAATTACTTAATGCATACCTCCAGTACACCTAAACTAACACATTGCAACCCCCACTTTTGAAATGAGCTTATTGCATAAATCATACTTGTTGAAACTGGTAAAATAACTCCGTCCAATACTTAACGGAACGATCCGTTAGTTGACAACTTAATCCTATCTTACTTAGGGTAAAATTGTCCACCCATTAAATTTAAAAAAACCACCACACCCTCCCCCCCCTTTCCACCTAACAAGCCCAGATTCCAGCCGCCACATCCGTCATGCCAACGAGAATAGCCTTCACCCACAACCACAACAACAATTCCACAGTCTCGTATCCCCTCCATCGTCCCTTCAAGTGCTTTCTCCTGGTCGGCCATACCTCTATATCATACACCCAAACTCGTCTCAACCAAATCCTCCATCCTAGATGGTGCTTACCCAAACCCAGAAACCACAATATCAAAATCGTAGATAACAAAATTGAAGAAAGGAAATTCACAAATTCACCATTCTCATGAGTTGTTTTTCCATCTCCAATTCGTCGATAATGTTCCCCAATTCCAGTATTGCCTGCAAGACCCATGTACAGTGGAAGATTTCGGTGGAGATTCGAAAACAATGATTCAATTACACCCATATTCTGGTTTTCCTTGTTAGCTCCCAAATCAAACCCATATTTTGACCCCGACGCCCCCAAATCCAAATCAGAAAACACCACCAGATCCGGAAAAGAGAGAGGGAGAAGGTCGCTGGAGGGAGAGAGAGAGGGAAAATAGATAGGGAGAGTCGGAGAGAGAAATAGAGAAAGAAAGAGCAAACCCTATTTCCCTTTCCTGTGTCGGAGCTTGCTGAATAGAGACAGGGAGAGACGACGGAGATGAGGCAAAGAAACGGGAAAGAAAAAGATATTCATCTTCCTATCTTTCTTATCTTCATCGATTTCTTTTTTATTTTTCTTTATTTTACTTTTAAAACTTTAATATCATTTTTTTGTGTGTTGACAATAGTACCCTCTTAATGTGGATGGAGTTAGAATGCTTTACTTTACCAGTTTCAACAAGTAGGATATATTGCAAATGGGGATGCAGTAAATATATTCTAGAAGTGGGAATTGTAATGTGTTAGTTTTGATATACTGGGGGTATGCATTAAGTAATTAAGCCTATATAATAACACACAAGGGTTCAGGGAGAAATATAGAAGGTATGAGATGGTGATTTCCATGTACTTAGGGTCCTGCAGATTGGGAAGACGAGTTTGGGGAAATGGGAGGCCTCGGGTAATCAATTCCCAAGGCTTCAACCACTCAAACTCAAACACTGTGAAAGATTTAACAGGTCCCCAGCGGATTGGCGAGGGTGTGTTCTCTTAAGATTAGAGCTCTCTCAGACCTCTTCCTCCAAGGATATTCAGGCAAAAAACTATCTTTCTCCGGACCTTTCGATTATTATGAATTGTTAAGGCTCTTAAAGCTTAGTAAATGCTGAATAGCATGCAAGTCCCCGCTGCTACATCATGCACCTCCATGTTACCACTCCAACATTGATGTGTTTGCTGTCATCTCCATCTGTCGACTTCCTCGTTCAAGCTTCTTCAATATCTCACTTGTTTTGGAGATGTTTAACCTCACCAAGCTTTCATGATTGGACAGCTCTTGAATTGCTAACTCTCTCGCTTCATCTTGAAGTCTGCTAATATGCGTTGTGCCTCCAATTTGTTTTCCAAACCTCAGATTCTGTGTCGTTAGGGCTAGAAACGACCGCACAAGCTTCAATCCAACACAAAGTTCTCACCTCATTCATCTTTTGAAACAGGCATTTCTTGCTTCTCCTAAAAGTTATTTTCCTTGATTTGTCATGGGTTAAGTACTCAATCCTCGTTTCTCTTTACTTGTCATCTGTTACTAAATTTTCGTGAGGGTTATAAATGACCGGACAAGCTTATATCCCACACATAGTTCTCACCTCATCATCTTCTGAATCAAGCATTTCTTCCTTCTCTTAAAAGTTCTTTCCTTCACTTGTCATCGGTTAGCTCAAATGTCAACTATATAGTTACATACTATGTCTGTTAGCAATTGGTGCGCCCATGTGGGGTGCCCAATGCAATTAACATAACCTTATGGGGTTAGTTGCACTAATACATAAACTAGAGGGGTTAGTAGCTAAGGCTCAAACCCTAGGGGTTTATGTGCAAACTTAGGAGAAGTTATGCCTATATAAGGAGGCAGCCTCCTACATATTATATTGGCTATTCCATACAGAAAAGTCTCTCTGTCTAGATTCATACTAGTTGTAGAGAACCCTAGTCTCTCTCCAACTTCATCCAAGGAGGTGGAACGTGGTGTGGAAATCAGTGTTCGTCCTCGAGATTCGCACTCGATTGGTGGGAGCAAGATCAAGGAGTAGGCGCGTGAAAGCAAGCAACAAACCGATCATCCGCTGCACTAAGGAGCTTAGGAAGACAAGGTAAACACATGAATATTCCGCTTTAGTTCATGTTGTTGATCTGAGCATGTTAGATCCTTCCTGCCCTTCATTGGTATCAGAGCCCTAGGCTTACTTTTCGTGCCTCGATAAGCGTTCCCGAACCTGTTATAAAAATCGCGTTTCTGAAATTTCATAACCAGTAGACGAAACCTATATGGTTAGGTAGGGTTTTTCACGAGGATTCCAGATATATAAATTTTATTTTTTTGGATTTACGGTGAATTAGTTATGAATTTTCAAAGTTTCGGAACAGTATTAATCTGGACTGCTAGATCCAATAATTAGAACACGGTTTTCAAAAACTTGTTAAAATTGGATTTTGACCACATAATCGGGATCAGGACGAAGAGACGATCACGGGAAAATTTTTCTCGTCGCGATCGGAGCAAGGGAAGGCGGCGCGTGGGCTTCACGCGCCACCGACGCCGCCCCCACGCGCGGCCACGCGCCGCCACGCGCCGCACGCGCCCAAGGGCTGGCGGCGGGTGCTGACGTGGCCCTAGGGCTGACGTGGCAGATGACGTGGCGGTGCCACGTCAGCAAGCGGCTGACGTGGCGATGACGTGGCAGCCACGTGTCAGCTGACGTGGCAGCTGACGTGGCGATGACGTGTCGGGCTGACGTGGCAGCTGACGTCAGCATAGGTGCTGACGTGGCATGCCACGTGGCATGCTGACGTGGCACATGGCCGACGTCAGCGCGTGGCGGAGGCGGACGCGCCCACGCGCGGCGGCGCGTGAGGGCGCGTGCGGCCTCCTCCCGCCGTCATTTTTCGTCCGGTTTTTTCCTAGGGACTCCAAATTGAATTTCCTATTTTTTTGGGTATTTTTTCATAATTTTTGGAGCGACGGAAAATTTTAGTAATTTCCAGATTAATTAATTAGTGTTTAGCACACTTCCCGAGGCAGTTTGACGACCTTAAACACACTGTTTTGAGCCCAAATTTTTTCTGGAGACTTAGGTCAATTTTCCCTACGTTTTGCCATAGGTGGTGAGACCCTAAGTGGTAGGGAGCAATTTTCGATCTTTTTAGTTGATTAGATTATTGCTTATTAATTTCCAGTAATTATTGCTTAATTCCGGAAATTTCCAGAAAATTCCAGTATGTTTATTATATTGTTATACATGCTGTTGTGGGTTGATTGGATGTGTTTGGTGCATGGATGTGGCATAGATGTTTTATATTTTGGTTTTGGTATTGTTTTTGAATATGTAATCAAAATACGGCCTGCGTGTCGTGCCTCTCTATACTCTAGTGTCTTCTCTCCTCATCCACTCGCCTCTATGAGGTTACTTCTTATTAGAAATAAGATAGTTAGTAGAGATTGAAGATTGAAGCTTCAAGAGAGGTGGCCAAACCAAAAGCTATGGTGCAAGGTGCATGGAGCAATTAGACGGTCTAATGGAGCCTCAAGCTTGGAGTCCTCGAGTAGGCGAGATGGCGTGAGATGGAGTTCAGGACCTGCTCAAGAAGTGCTCTCAATAGTGGGAGTGCACCTTAGGGGGCCACATCCATTGCATATTTATTTATGCTTGTGCTTGTTTTATGTTATAACTGCGTGTGATTGGATATATATGTTTAACCTCGCATGCTAAAGAACTAAAACAAAAGAGCTCACATGATGACATGATTAAAATTGATAGGAAATCACAAGTGATGAGATTTGATTCCTAGGATATACGCTAGGTTTTGGTGGAGTCCTTGTGAGGAACTATTGAAAGTAATCGATGTCACATGTTATTTAGGAGCTAAAAACAAAGCTAGTAACTAATATCCATTTTGTCTCGTTTTTCAGTCACGATGAACACGAATCTATTTCCTAAATCTGCTATAATTCTAAAGGGAGACAACTTCCGTGCATGGTACAGAAGTGCGATATGTCGCATGATTGAGCTAGGATTGTCTGATCATTTGCATATGGCAAAGATGGAGCCATGGGTACCACCGGGCGGCCCAACTGATGCATATAGACGTGATCTTGAGGCTTACCAGAAATGGGAAGTTGATGACAAGAAAGCATGTCTAGAATTGATGGATCTAGTGAGGACTGATCTCCTAGAGTCAATTGTGATTGATTATGCAAAGAAGCTCTGGGAAGACATTCTAGGACTGTACGGAACTGCAGACGAATTCCAAAAGACATGTCTATGGATGATGCTCACTTCCACGGTGAAGGAAGATAATGTCTCTATGGATACGCACCTAAAGACTTTATCATTCTATATTACTGAGCTTATAAACTCTGGGCATGATGTATCCGATGAGAGACAGCTAAAGGCTGTGAGAATGTCTCTACCAAATTCATGGGATTCCGTGAGAAAAGTGTTGCAAGGATCAGATGACATTAAGACATTTGATGATGCAAAGCGATATTTGTTGTTTGAGGAAAAGAGACTGGAATTTGCCAGACCTTCTAGTCCAACATCGCAGGTAGAGAGCCCTCCCATGGCATATGTGCCAAAGGGTCAGGAAGTCATCGTAGAGCACGAGAGTGGAGGCCACATGGGCCCATGCCGCAAGATCAGTAAGCGCCAAATGTGGAAGAGGTCCAAGAGGGATATGAGACGAGTTATGTGCTATAACTGCCAGGCATATGGCCACTTTGCTCGTGACTGCGCCGAGCCAAAGGTACACTATAATCCAAACTCTGACTGTTATGTTATAAGTCAAGTTTATATTGCTGATTCCCCTAATGTGTGGGTATTGGATTCAGGTGCGAGTGACCACCTAGCATGTGACCGAGACGCGTGCACGGATTATAGGCGAGTACCAGTGGGCAGTAGAAGAGTGTACATGGGGAACAACTCTTTCGTTGATGTGGTGGGCATTGGCACATATCAGCTGAAGATGAAGTCTGGAAAGACGCTTGTTCTTCATGACGTTTTATACGCTCCTGATGCACGCAAGAACTTAGTTTCAGTTTCTAGACTTTTGGATTTGGATTTTAGACTTGTTTTTGAGGGTGTTTTTGCCAAACTGTTTGTTGGCAATTCATGTTTTGGTACTGGTTACATTTCTCGTGGTTTATTTTATTTAGACATTGTTGGTTCTAGCATTGATGATGTTTATGATTCTCGTTCATATATTACATCTTCTAGTGATGATGATGCCACTAGATGGCATGCTAGATTGGGACATATAGGACAGGACAGGATGAACAGGCTGGCTAAGGCAGGCCTACTTGGAGATATGCCCAAGATATCATTACCTGTATGTGAGTCTTGTCTTGCAGGAAAAGCTAAACGCAAACCGTTCGGTAAAGCAGTAAGGGCTACTGAGCCTTTACAACTTATTCATTCTGATGTTTGCGGTCCATTAAATGTTAGAGCTAGACATGGTGCTCGCTATTTCATCACATTCATAGATGATCACACTCGTTTTGGTTATGTGTATTTGATGGCACATAAATCTGAAGCGCTAGGGTGCTTCAGAAAATTTCTGCAAGAGGTAGAGAACCAACTGGACAAAAGAGTTAAGGCTCTTAGGACAGATCGAGGGCGTGAATATCTATCTGAGCAATTTAAGGAGCTCTGTGAGACTAAAGGAATAGTGAGGCAGTTGACTATTCCCTTCACACCGCAGCAAAATGGTGTAGCGGAAAGAAGGAATAGAACACTGTTAGAGATGGTTCGTAGTATGATGGCAAATGCGAATCTGCCTATCTCCTATTGGGGAGATGCATTGATGACAGCCACGTACATACTAAACCGTGTGCCCACCAAGTCTGTAGCCACAACCCCTTACGAGATGTGGACCAAAAGGCAACCCGAATTGGGTCACCTTAGGCCATGGGGGTCGGCCGCCTATGTACGTAACGTCTCCCATGTTCATGGGAAATTGGGTGCTAGAGGTAAGAAGTGCATCTTCATACGGTACTCTGAGCACTCTAAGGGTTACGTGTTCATAGCGCAACAGCCGGATGGTAGTCTAACGGAGATGGAATCGCGAGATGTAGAATTTCTCGAGAGAGATTTTCCTAGTCAGGGAGAAGCACGTGGAGATGGCATTCTCTACGAAGAAGAGGAACCACTGGATGACACTCAGTTCTCTACAGACCTACAGGGAACAGTCCCTATGGATCTTCAGAACAGTGGGAGTGACTTGCCTAGTGAGCAGCCCATCATATATGATGATGAAGCTGAAGAAGAACCCTCTTTGCGTAGGAGCGCTCGTGGGAGCGTACCCCGTCGACGATTTGACATCGAAGGGGAGGCCATGATGGTCACCACGCAAGAAGATGATGAACCTAGGACATTGTCTGAAGCTCTCTCATCCCCTGACAAGAAAGAATGGAACATTGCTTTACAAGAAGAACTGGAGTCAATGAAAACCAATCATGTTTGGGACTTAGTTGACTTGCCTCCTGGACGTAGGGCCATTGGAAACAAATGGGTTTTCAAGGTCAAGAGGAAGGCAGACGGAAGCGTTGAGAGGCATAAGGCCCGGCTAGTGGCGAAAGGCTACACCCAACAACAGGGTGTAGATTACGAGGAGACGTTCTCACCGGTTGTGAGAATTGCCTCCATTCGTCTTATACTTGCAATAGTGGCTAGCATGGACTTGGAACTACATCAAATGGATGTTAAGACTGCATTTCTCAATGGAGAACTAGATGAGGAGATCTATATGGCTCAACCGGAAGGTTTTGAGAAGAAAGGTCAAGAGCACAAAGTGTGCAAACTGATTAAGTCCATATATGGACTGAAGCAGTCCTCAAGACAGTGGTATTTGAAGTTTCATCAAGACATTGTGGCATACGGCTTCACAATGGTAGATGAAGACCACTGTGTGTATGTCAGACGTTCCGGAAAGAAGTTCATGATACTGTCATTATATGTAGATGACATACTACTAGCCAGCAATGATAAAGGAATGCTCGGAACTACCAAAGGGTGGTTATCCTCTCGTTTTTCAATGAAGGATATTGGAGAAGCGAGTTACATCCTTGGGATAAAGATCCTAAGGAACCGCTCTAAGAGACTTCTTGGCTTGTCTCAAGAGACATACATCAAGAAGATACTTGAACGGTTCCAGATGATGGACTCTAAGCCATTCGAGACTCCCATTGCACATGGCGAGAAACTCAGCCTTGAAATGTGTCCCAAGACCCAACACGAGAGAGACCAGATGGCCAAAGTACCCTATGCAAGTGCTGTCGGAAGTTTAATGTACGCAATGATGTGTACAAGGCCCGACATATGTCATGCTGTCGGTTTAGTTAGCAGATATCAGTCTAATCCCGGTGTTGGACACTGGAAGGCTGTTAAGAGGATTCTCCGATATCTCAAAGGGACTAAGGATTACGTGTTATGCTACCGAGGCTCTGAGCTAAGGCTCATTGGCTACAGTGATGCTGACTGGGGTGGGGACCTAGACGCACGTAAATCGACCTCAGGCTACGTCTTCATGCTGGGTGGAGGAGCCATCACATGGCACAGTAGCAAGCAGACTTGCACTGCCTTATCAACCATGGAAGCTGAATACGTTGCCTGCTCCGCGGCAGCGCAGGAGAGTGTTTGGCTGAAGAGATTTCTGGTCAGCTTAGGAGCGGTTGACGAACCAAGACCAGTAACGCTTCGTTGTGATAGTATGTCGGCCATAGCTTGTGCTAAAGATCCGAAATACCACAGCAAGGCCAAACATATTGAGATAAAGTACCACTTCATTAGGGAAGTAGTAGCTAAGGGAGATATCACTCTAGAGCATATTCCTACGAATCAGATGTTAGCTGATCCAATGACCAAGCCTCTTCTTAAGGCTACTTTTGTTGGTCATACTAGGAATATAGGGTTAGGCAAATAGAACTAGATGTGAGACTGATTAAACATTTTGAGACATTGATTGATTGGATATTAGGAATGGATTTGTCTATTTATGCTGCATGTTATTTTGATACGTGTATGATATGTTACATTTCCTGTACTAGCTTAGAGCATGTCATACAGACACTAAGTTGGCTCACTCACACGAGCAACTGCCTTCGCAGTATCCTGGATATGTCTGGGTGTGGCGGAAGATGAGACGGAATCCAGATAAGCGCTGAAGGCCTACGATATGATATGAGATGCCTTCTTCATATGAGCATATGGCCTATGATAAGAGCTTGAAGTCTATCAGTAGTGCTAAGAGCCTATCAGACGGATTCAAAAGTCGCATTGGAAATAAGTTCCAAGATGAGATCGGTTATGGCCAATCGAACATGGTTGTTACCCCGAACCATGTATAGTCTGTACAGAAGAAGCCAGATGCGAGAGCTGATAAATGATCACAACCGTGTGACATGGCAGCACTCGGGCTGGTGGCCATAAGGGCTACCGGATAGACATCTGCATAGTGGTCCTTTGCAAGGATAAGACATGCGCTCTCACAAGAGTCTAAACACTATGGCGTATATTTCCCTTTGAATAATGCGCGCTTATGAGTGACCATGAGGTGATGAGTAGAATTAGTCCCTGGGATTCCTCATCGTGTGAGCCTCGTCGATCGTATGAGGATGATCGACACTGTATACCCTTTGTACTTACGTCTGTGTCATGAGGAGACGGGTCGGTGGTGCTACTTTGGCGTGACACCTTACGGCTATGGATGATTCGGCCTTCCGGACACTGCTGGGAAAGCAGCTGAGCCGAATCTGAGTGACACATGTATGTAAGGAAAGATTCTCGTTGCATCGCTCTTTATTATCTTTCATTGGGCCCACCTGCAAGATCTTATGGGATCATGTAGGATATGAAAATATAAAGGAGATGTGGACTCATTGGAGCATGGCCTTCGGGACAAGGCAGGTGCTCATGATCCACGAGAAGACAATCGGAGGAATCTGGGGGATACGAGAGTTACGGAGAGCATTATCACTGTTTTATGTTTTAAGGGTGCCTTCCTGCGCTGGCTATACGAGTTTGGTATGTGGATCTCCCGAGAGGGTGCCTTCCCATGCTGGCTATACGAGTTTGGTGTACGGATCTCCCGAAATGCAGGTACTCTCACCGGTCACACGCCACGGCCACACAATACTCTTTTGTAGATGATAGAAAGTTGGAGATTGATGGAGACTGGATGAATTGTGCAACCCCACTGTGCGAGTGGGAGATGTTAGCAATTGGTGCGCCCATGTGGGGTGCCCAACGCAATTAACATAACCTTATGGGGTTAGTTGCACTAATACATAAACTAGAGGGGTTAGTAGCTAAGGCTCAAACCCTAGGGGTTTATGTGCAAACTTAGGAGAAGTTATGCCTATATAAGGAGGCAGCCTCCTACATATTATATTGGCTATTCCATACAGAAAAGTCTCTCTGTCTAGATTCATACTAGTTGTAGAGAACCCTAGTCTCTCTCCAACTTCATCCAAGGAGGTGGAACGTGGTGTGGAAATCAGTGTTCGTCCTCGAGATTCGCACTCGATTGGTGGGAGCAAGATCAAGGAGTAGGCGCGTGAAAGCAAGCAACAAACCGATCATCCGCTGCACTAAGGAGCTTAGGAAGACAAGGTAAACACATGAATATTCCGCTTTAGTTCATGTTGTTGATCTGAGCATGTTAGATCCTTCCTGCCCTTCAATGTCAATAATTTCTCTGTATGGACGGATTTGCTTTTTTTTTTTTTTTTTCTAGTCAAGCAGATGAGTCGAGTCCGTTTACAAATGACTTTAAGAATAGTTAGGCTCAATCTGTCTAACCCGTTTAACATTCATCTCTAATAATTGGGCGGATCAAAGGGCCTAATCTTAGGAGAACCCAATATGAAAGCAATATGTTAATCAAAATATACCATATTGTATTTTTCATGTCATTACTAACAAATATTTTCCTAGTTTCTACCACGGCCAATATAAAGAAAAATATTACCTCACAAAACTCATGCAAGTTACTACTGAGCTTGTGAATCAAAAACTTACAAAAGTTTTGAGAATAATTGTGTAGTTCGTAATAGTCTTAGGACGGTTTTGTATGTACCGTACTTAGTAGTACAATCGTAGTCCTCTACTAATAATAGTCTTAGGACGGTTTTGTATCTACCGTACTTAGTAGAGAACTACGATTGTAATTAGCAAATTAGTGTATGTAATTTCTATATAAGCTTTGTGAATACTCAATGAAAATTATGGATTTCTCACACTTTCATGGTATCAGAGCGAACCTAACCACCGTTGCTGCCGCACTGCCCCTTCCTCTGCACTGCCGCCGCCACTGCCTAGGGCTCCGATCTCTCTCCCTCTCACTTCCGTTGACCCCGTCGCCCTCTCAGTAAGCGTTCACTGCTCTTGCCCCCGTCGCCCTCTCAGTAGGCGATTCTCTACTCTCTGTTTGGTTCGTCGAAGTGAACCCAGACGAGCCAAGCCCTAACTCCGTCTGAGCAGAACTTAGCGCCGTCGGCGTCACCCTCCAGGCCTTCCTGCGACGCACGCCGCTACTTCATCGATCTCTTTTCACCGCCGCCAAACTGGTTCAATCGTTGAACAACCCGCTGCTGCTGATTCTTCTTTGCTTCAGAGTTTGCTTCAGGTCGCCCTATCTCCTGATCGATCTCTCCCCTGAATTCTTTCTACTTGGTCGAATTGAGAAACAGCAGCCGATCACATCATCAGCGTGAACTATATCTCTCACACCGCCAATCATAACGCTCTCTCTGGTCAGAGATCACCATCGTCACCACTACCCTTTCCGCAAGACTCTTGGTTGCTTTTTGTTCTGTATATGATCCACAAATTCATTCGTGGGCTATTTTTTATTACTACTTGGGTGATCAATTCACCTGTGGGTCCAATTGCTTCCTCTTGGTAGTCAAAACAATAAGTCCATTTTCTTTGGTTGCACTACAACAAACCAGTTTTAACTGCTTTGTTGTGCCTCGTCAATTTATAGTGCACTGTTTGACTGGCAGTGCTTGTGTGGTGATAAATTTGGACGTTTAAATTGCAAGAAGATAAATATTTGAGTTTGACTGGTTTACAATGACTACGTATCAAGGATCTTGTCAGACAGCCGCTACTCATCTTACGACGTCACCGCAAACCCAGCATGGTCGTCGTCAGTTTAGTCGGAAAGAACGCAATTGCACTCAACTGCACCATCAGCAGCACCAACCATTGCTTGCCTATCCTCAGGGCAGGTGGGTGTGGTGTCCCGCCTCTTCATCACCAACTGCTCAGTCGGGCCCCCATTCCCCGACACCGGGTTGGAGTACTCCTCGGCCCAGCCGTGCTGGCCTTCTCGGCCCACCACCGACTGCGTGACAGCAGGGCCTCACAGCTTCTTCTTCCTACCCGACTACTACTAATTTGGGATCTCAGTTCTCTAGCATGACACTCAACGTTCCGGATCAGACTTGGTATCTTGATTCCGGCGCATCTGCTCATCTCACTCCGCAGTCAGGTATACTCTCCTCTCTCTCGTCATCTTGTCATTTTCCTAACATACTTGTGGGAAACGGCTCTAGCATTCCAGTGAATGGATCCGGCAATCACACCCTTACCACCAACTCCCGTTCCCTTCACCTTAGAAATGTCTTACACACGCCAAACGTTATTAAAAACCTAGTTTTTGTTCGTCAATTCACTACTGACAACAATGTTTCCGTTGAGTTTGACCCTTTTGGTTTTTCTGTAAAGGACCTACGATCGGGAGCTCTTCTACAGAGGAGCAACAGTTCGGGTGATCTCTATCCATTCCAGTCTGTCCCACCACCGTCGTCTGCTGCCTCTTTTGCTGCTCTTCCTTCTACAGTTTGGGACAACCGCCTTGGTCATCCCGGGCGTCTATTTTTAGTTTCGCTTCGTAGTAGTCATTTCATTTCTTGTAGTAGGCATAATTCAGAAGCTCTTTGTCATGCTTGTCAAATTAGTAAACACGTGCGTTTGCCTTTTTCACCATCTACTTCTTCTACTTCTAGTTCATTTGACATAGTTTACAGTGATTTATGGACATCTCCGGTCTTAAGCAAATCGCACTACAAATACTACCTACTACTATTAGATGACTATACCCATTTTCAATGGGTTTTCCCACTTAAACAGAAAAGCGAAGCGATATCAAAATTTAAACAATTCACTACCTTCGTCCAAACTCAATTTGAGCGCCCCGTCAAGAGTTTCCAATGTGACCTTGGTGGAGAATTCGATAATGGCACTTTTCACTCTCACGCCGTTAACCATGGACTTGTCTTTCGATTTGCGTGTCCTCAGACGTCATCAAAAAATGACAAAGGTGAATGCATGATTCGTAGAATCAATGACATCAGTCGTGCCCTCCTAGCTCAGGCCTCTCTTCCAGCCTCTTTCTGGGTTGAGTCTCTTCACACTGCTGTCTACCTCCATAACATTCTTCCCACCAAAGTCCTTGGCAACATTATTCCTACTGTTTCCCTCTACCGTCGCTCACCCTCCTATGAGCATCTCCGCACATTCGGATGTTTGTGTTACCTGAACCTCTCTGCCACCTCGCCTCACAAGCTTGCACCACGTTCTATTCGATGTGTATTCGTGGGGTACCCTCTTAATCATCGTGGGTACAGGTGTCTAGACTTGAGTACTGGTCGGTTTCACACTTCACGTCACGTCACCTTTGATGAGACGGTGTTTCCTTTCTCCTCTCCTGGGTCTGTGTCTCCCTCTGTTCACAGGACGTCTGATCCTGATGACAGTCTTCCGTCTCCCCTATTCAATCATCGTGCTCATAACCCTGTGTCCCACACACCCTCACCCACCCCTCCTAGGGTACCCACATCACCACCCATACCTACTAGGGCACCCACACAGCTTTCCCCGTCCAGGACCCTTATGGAGCCTTTTCCTCAGCACTACGTCCGTCAGTCTGTGCCCACTCGCCCTCCTCTCGTACCCTCTGTGCCTGTGTTACCTGACCCCCCTGAGTCACCCACACCGAGCCCAGTGGCCACTTCTCCTCCCCATCTCTCTCCTCAGATGACCACCAGATCCATGCATGGCATAGTCAAACCAGTCACCCGTCTCACTTTAGCTGTCCAGTCACCAGACCCCATCTCGCCCCTCCCAAAATCCCACATCCTCGCCTTGTCGGATCCTCACTGGAAAGAGGCTATGGATGATTAGTTTGGAGCTATGGTTACGAACCACACTTGGGATCTGGTTCCTCGCCCGGCAGGGGCTAATGTTCTGCGAGCTATGTGGCTTTTTTGCCACAAGTTTCGCGCTGATGGTAGTCTGCAGCGCTATAAAGCGCGATTGGTGGCTAACGGGAAGTCACAGATGGTTGGGATAGATAGTGAGGAGATTTTACTGTTCTTAGCATTGCCGTCACACGCTTTTGGCCTATCCGTCAGCTGGATGTCAAGAACGCTTTTCTTCATGGTGATCTGTCTGAGACGGTATACATGCATCAGCCCCCTGGCTACCGCGACACACGCCATCCTGACTGTGTTTGCCGATTACTTAAATCGTTATATGGTCTGAAGCAGGCTCCTCGTGCTTGGTTTTAGCGATTTGCCACCGGTGTCACACAGACTATCGGTTTCTCAGGTTACACGTGCGATGAGTCTCTCTTCGTCTACAGTCGTGGCTCGGACATCGTCTACCTCTTGCTATATGTGGATGATATCGTGATCACTGGGTCGTCTTTTGTTGTCTTGGATCAGATTGTCTCCCAGCTCTCTCGAGAGTTTGATATGACTGATCTGGGTCATCTGCATCACTTTCTGGGCATTGCTGTCACCCGTGATTCGTCCGGCTTGTTCCTGTCTCAGCACCAGTATGCGACCGACATCCTTCGTCGTGCCTCTATGTCGACCTGTAAGTCTACTGCCACCCCTGTTGAGGTCTGTAGTAAACTCACAGCAACATCTGGCCCACCGGTTGCTGATCCTACGCTATATCGCAGCCTTGCTGGGGCCTTGCAGTACCTCACGTTCACTCGACCAGACATCCAGTATGCAGTTCAGCAGGTCTGTCTCTTCATGCATGACCCCCGTGATCCGCACTTTCATGCTCTAAAGCGTATCTTACGCTACATTAGTGAGACTCTTAAGCATGGTCTTCGGCTCTCTCCCTCAGCTGCCGATTCTCTCACCGCCTACACTGATGCTGATTGGGCTGGTTGCCCGAACACGCGCCGCCCCACTTCTGGTTATTGTGTCTTCTATGGAGACAATCTTCTCAGTTGGTCGTCCAAGCATCAGGCTACGGTCTCTCGCTCCAGTGCCGAAGCTGAGTATCGTGGTGTAGCTAACGCCGTCTCTGAACTTTGCGGGGTCCGGAATTTACTACTTGAGCTTCGCATCACTCCGCCTCGGTCCACTGTGGTCTGCTGTGACAATGTGAGTGCGGTCTATCTTTCTGGTAATCCTGTTCAGCATCAGCGCACTAAACACGTTGAAATTGATCTACACTTCGTTCGTGAGAAGGTTCGTTTGGGTCAGCTTCGCGTGTTACATATCCCTGCGGATTATCAGTACGCCGACATTTTCACCAAGGGTCTTCCTCGGCCCTTGTTCCAGAATTTTCGTTCCAGTCTCAGTGTTGGCGAGCCTACAGTTTCGACTGCGGGGGACTAATAGTCTTAGGACGGTTTTGTATGTACCGTACTTAGTAGAAGACTACGATTGTAATTAGCAAATTAGTGTATGTAATTTCTATATAAGCTTTGTGAATACTCAATGAAAATTACGGAAGATTTCTCACACTTTCAGTTCGAAGAAGAATTAACTCGATTTAACTAACAACCATAACATGTGTAAAATATAATTCTACGAAGAGGGTTTTCCAAAGAATAAGAGGAACCGTACCTAATAGGGCGAGCCGCCAACCAAATATAGAGAAAAGTAATGTAATAGAGCTCAAAAAGAAATAGAATCCTTGAGGATGGAAGGAGAGAAGCTTAATCCAATGGATTTCAAGACATTCAGATTTGGTTATGTTTGATCTTGCTTCTGACAGTTACAAAACACAAAAGGTTTAATGATTGCATAAATTTAGTGTTGTTTAATATTATTTTATGTAATCATTGGAATCATAAATTGAAGAATTTGTGCAAATATGTGACAAGGCATATTAGTGCGTTTACAGAGAAATAAAATGTGGTATGTTACCCCTACCATGCCTTGTCGCCTATTTTTTTTATAGCACTAATTCTTAAATTTATGAATCTAATTATTACGTAGAAACAATGCCAAATTTTTCCATTGCATGATTGCAATCACTAAACCCTTTAGCATATCAAACTGTCAGAAGCAAGATGATAGACAACGAAATCGGAATGTTTGACAATCCATTCGTTTCAGCTTCTCTCCTTTCATCCTCAAGGATTCTATTTTCGTTTGAGCTTTATTACATTTACTTTTCCGTGTATTTTTTGCGTATTTGGTTGGCACGGTCACCCTATTAGGTACGCTTCCAACCCATCCCAACCGGCCCCTAACCCAAATCATTCAGTATCACAACCATCCAATATTATAACCCTAGTAACCAACTCTGTATTAGACAAAACCAATTCAAGAAAAACCATTGAAGTTATTATCTGTTCTTCGAAGGAAAAATTGGTATTTCAGCCTTCGACTTCGTAGAAAGAGTTCCTATTAGTGAAACTTCTTTTGAAGCAAGAATCAATAGAATCATAGCTTTGCCGGGTTTTGCAATTCGTGGGTCTATTACAGAGTAAGATGTTAACGTGAAGGATAGCATTGTCAATACGTAAGAAAATATTTATTTACCTGCTTATTTAATTTTATTGCATTACTGAAAATAAAATCATACTTTTATCGAATTTTATGTTTGGTAGATCGTAACAGGTGTCATAAACTACGAGTTTAACATGATTTTGGCGTGGTACATTATAAAATGTATTCTTGACAGAAACATAGCCTCGGGACTAAAATGAAAATTTTATAAATTATAGACAATTTTGAAAATTGCCTTATACGTTAAGGGTGTAAATTGATTTTTTGCCAAAGAAATTTAGACCGGCTTTCATTCGAATAATGTAAGACGAGGTGATCATTGTCCATGAAAATTCTGGCTATTAAAGAAGTCACTACTCACTACTTTCAATCCTTTGATAAATTGATTAACTAGAATAATTTTCTATGCTAACTTACTTATAAATAGGAAACTCTCTTCAGGTAGATAATCCAGGTGAATGGGATGTATAGCAATGCTATAATGTTACCTACTTAGGTGCATAGCAAAAAAAGGGATTATGTATGTATACCGACGAATCTCCAATAAATTTGTTTCATGAAGTCCTTCAAAAACCGTGCAATACCAGACAGTGGGGAAATAAACCATGAGTTCAGTTGGATTACCAGATATTCAAAGTTTAACTTAACTGTCCAGCCTTCAATCCTCATTCCGATTGACAATAGTCTTCTACCAGTAGTTTCCAATCCTTTCCTGCTCTTCCTCGATTCCTGTGGCCGAGAGTGGGGAAAAGAGTTACATAATCAGATGATAACTTAAGAAGCACACTGCAATCAACCAACATCAGATGATGAAGTTTGGAAAAAGTGATTTCTTGAGATGTTCCAAGACAAAATCTCCGAGGTATTGAAGTTTAAAGTATTTCAGTTGTCCACTCTGATCCCAAGAAGGCAACACAGGTTGATTTCAGAATCTCAAGATTGGGTAAAATTCGAAGAATTGACTTATCAGCCCATTTCAGGAAAGTTTTCTGCAGGGTTGGCTTCTTAAAAGTAGGTGTGAATCTAACCAGTCAGCAGTCTAACAACCAATTTAACTTGAAGACCCCACAATATTAAACAACCTTAACTTGCAATGGTGGTTAAAATGGTGTAAGTCATGAAATTTCATGCATGCATGACATGAGTCTAGTACGAAGACCAGAGACTTGAGATTGGGAGTCCTAGACAAGAAGAAATCTTCATAAAACTTCAAGAGCAAACGTGAGACAGGTTGTAAGTTATCCGGTGATAGAAAAAACAAAAAACGGTTTCTAAATCCCAAAGGTTAAGGTTGTTTAATACTGTCCTTCATTTTTAAACAGCCGTTCTCCACTAATACAAAGATGCCTTTACCATTTGGGTTCTGGTAAAGGAATCATTGTACTAGTATAAAGTAACGAATTCAAAGATAGAAAGTAACAACGGTTTCTAAATCCCAAAGGTTTGATATAGATGCAGGGAGATAGTTGAATCAAAAACTAAGTAGCTCTAAAAGATTTGTATCAGTGGGGTACCAATCCATGGGGATATTGCATACATCCAACATCTAAGAAGTTTAAATACCCGATAAGCAAATTCAACACAACTAGCAGTGAAGCATATGAAAGAGCAAATATTGGGTTTAGCAAGGTGTAGACAGATGCAATGCAAAATACAATTTTAAACGATACCTATACTCTACCGGTTAGAGAAGTCTCCCCAGAATTTGCAACTTCTGTATCTCCATTTCTCTATTCAATCCGGCATGTTGAATGAAGTGACAAGGAGGAGATGGCCGACGAACAAGACGACGGTATATTCAACCTCTGATTCTTCTCGAATGAGTGGCTTTTGCTTGGAGCGCTTCAAGTTCTCCGTCAGGAAATTCCCCTAGTTTTGGTGCAAAGGAGCTTCTACGGAAAGAGAGGGGGGGGGGGGGGGGGGGGGCAAACCGTATTTTTATACGGTTTAGAGCATCTCCAATAGGTCATATATATCTTTAAAATATGCATAAGATGAGAAAAATATTATCTCCAATAGGCTCTTTACTCCGCTCTTTATTTTAGCGGATAGTTATCACACTCACTATATTTGAAGAGCCGGATCAATAACTTCATACTTTCTTTAACAATGTTCTTAGCGGTTATGTCCTAAGTTTCTTAAAATTCTCTTGTAGAAAGTATTGAGCATGTGTCACATGTTATTTAGCTAAGCCTTTAACTAATACTATTCGAGCACTTACTAAAATTTTACAATATCTAAAATAAAAATGTTTGATTTTCATCAAATTACAAATAACTTTTACCTACTACTACTGGAGATGCTCTTATTGCTCTATTTGGTGCAAGGAGCTTCTACGGATGGAGAGGCAGGGGCAAAATCGTATTTTTATACGGTTTATTGCTCTATTTGGTGCAAGGAGCTTCTCCGGATGAAGAGGGAGGGGAAAGTGTGGGTTATTTTAGCTTTTGGGTGTGGATGGGGGATGGTAAGGGTCTACTTTTTCTCTCTGTCAACTGTATTTTTATATCACTCCGTTCCACCTCTTTTGCTTTATTTAGACTTTTACTATTATTCACTGAGTCACTTTGACCAAATTCTTTGGATAGCATAAATTTGCATTTTTAAATAATTTTTTCATTGTGTTGTAGAGTAACTCTTATTCTACAAGACCATAAAAAATTATCAAAAAATTGTAATATTTTGCAATCAAAATCACCGGGTCAAAGTGATCTAGTTACGGGTGGAGAAGTCGAATGGTGCATTTGAGGTATATGTTGATTATACTTAATGATATTTTATGATAATAATATTTGTTTTTAATTACGACTAACATATTGTAATGAGTATTTTCATTAACTAAATAAATAAATAATATTTTATCGATAAACTGAACGAAATTTTAATTATTTTATTTTGTTGTCAATTTGATATATCTTTTTTGTGATAATTAGCACTTATGTTTATTAAATATTTTAAACACACAGTTAAAAAGATGCAACATTTATTGAATAGTGACTAGAAGTCTAGAATAAGACAAAGACGCATAAAATACAACATAATTTGTACACGTTTCAATCGTTGTTAATTTACTTTATTGCACTATGTTGCGTGTTTTAGTACCGTTCTACTAGTTGTGGTTTGTAATATTGTTTAATTACTTATTTTCTTGTATTTGTTATCGTTATTTTTCAGAATAGAAGTGTTGTTTGTTATTATTTATTATTATTATTATTATTATTATTATTATCATTTTTGTGAATATGTTTTCATATCGGTAATATTTTGTATTTTTTTATTATTAATAATTTATTTTCAACTTGTTAAATATATTTTGAAAATAAAACTTTATCAAATGGGGAAGGATTGATTGTAGACGAGTAGAAGTTTGGGGGAAGGAGAAGGACGAAAAAAATTTGTGGGTTCGTGGGAGAAGGGGAGGGGAAAAGAGCAATGTTTGGGGATGTTCTAAGAGCTCGTTTAGAATTGATTTCGCTTTCTAGAACGCTACTTTTCGAATTCTAAAGTGGTATTTTTGTGTTTGGTAAGTCTTATTTTACTGCTTTCTAGAAAGCAATTGCTTTCCCACAGCAGCTTTGAAAAGCAGGGGAGGGGCTGCTTTCTACAACTTGTTTTTTGATTAATTTGTCATTTGACATCATTATCCATTAATAAATATTAATAATATTTTATTGTAACTGTACTTTTTATTTTATCGTGTCCGAATTGGTCGTTTTGACACTAATAAAAATCTAAAGCACTAATTACCTAACACAAAATGTAAAAGTACTTTTTCACAACAAATATTATACGGAGTTTACCCCACACTTTTTTGTGTAGATTCCCACAGCAGCTTTCTCACAATGCTTTCTACACAGCAGCTTTCTCACAATGTTTTCCACACATCAGCTTTCTCACAATGCTTTCTACACAGCAGCTTTCTAAACCGCCACAACATCACCAAACTAGCCCTAAGAGAGGTCGTTTTAGAAGAAGTCAATAGCTAGAGAGATTTTTTAGGTGTATAGCTAGAGGCTGTTAGAGACCAATCCTCCAGAGATCGCCGAAGTGGGTCATTTTCCATATGCAATTACCAGTATTCGAATCATGGACCTCAAACTTAAGGGATCTCAAACTTTGTAGTGTATCAAGACAAGGCAGTGGTAGCTAAAATTAGCAAGGCAGCAACAATCTTTATTTTTGTGCTATTACTAAAGTTCCTAGAACTCTTGTAGAATATGCTAATACGTACAGGTATCGTTTGTGAAGTTGTTTGGAGAAGCTTCAATCTCCCATGTTGCGATTCGAGAGGCTACGAAATAAACTAAAACTACGTTACGAAAATAAATTGAATTCGTATTCCATGATTAATAATGAAATAGTACATTGCTTAAATAGATGAACTGTTGAACGCTAAACCTAACCCTATACTCTTACGGGCCAAAGCCATAATCAAGTAAATACTAAATAACATAATTAAATAGCTAATAATCGATTAACTACTAATTAAATGAATACTAACATAATATTGATACATGACCTATATCAACTCCCTCACGTTTGAAAATCGTCTTGTCCTCAAGGTGGATGTCGAAAAATCGTCAATACTCTTGTCCATATCAAATTGATGTCGAACATACTTGAGAACACCACTTTGAAGGTCAAATCAGGAAAAACGATGGACGGGATCGAAGTCGGGAGGTCGAAAATGTAACACCCCCAAATGGCCCAAGCCGGAGTCCCGGGGATGTCACTCCGTACCCGAGAGGAGCCCGGATACAAGGAGATTTTATAACACGGTTCTCAAGCAAAAATATCCACAATAATAATTAAAACTAATTGAAACAATGCATTATCACAATCCAACATCCTAGCCACAAACCGGGCATAAAAAAACTAAAGTGTTTAAACTAATTAAGAGTTCAAGTTCAAATAACTACGAGTGATCCATATGATGATACGCGTCCCCTTCTATGCCAGATAACCATCCTCTAAACCTGTGGTGCGGAATCAAAAAGAAACACCACAGTACAAAATCAGCATGAAATACTGGTAAATAAACATCCAAACATGTAAAACGATGATGGGATAGTTATAAAACAACTTCTCATTTGTAAGTAAGAGTTTTTCGCAAACACAGCGGTAATAAAGTTGACTCTTGTAATAAAACATAAGAGTTTCCAATTCCATAATATTTCCAAATCAATTCCATAATCATTAGGAAAAATCCAAATCTATTGTTAACTCCTTTCCGTTAACAAAACCAAAATACTCATTATTAATTCGTTGTGACGGGGGAAAACCAAATAAACCACAACTTCCATGACCTTAAGTGTCGACACCCCCCTAAGACTACGCCTGCCAAAGGAGTGAGTACATGCCGCTATCCGAGGACTTGCAACCGGATCAAAAAGAGACGGGACCGCAGCCAACACCGCCCAAAGAGAATAATAATGTCCCCGCACAACTTCTTCCACTTTACGTTATAGCTCATTTATATCATGGTGATGTCTTTCAACAAAAACATTTAACAAGTAGAAATCGTGTATTCCAAGTCATGTAGCACATAAACACATTTTGAGACGTAACAAATCAAATATTCATTTGACACGAAAGAGATAAGCACACTAGGCTTGGAATATTTACTTACCTCAAAAAAAATTCCAACTATAGAAACTCAATCAACGTACTCTACGTACTCGTCGTGGACGAACTCGTTACCTACACGCAACAATATTCTAATCAAACAAATATTCTAGCAATATACTTGCTATACTAATTACATGCATATGATAGTCAATGGTTTAGGGTTCTGACACCAACCTAACATCCCACTCAATTCATACTTCAAAACAAAACCCAAAACTTTGCTTCAAAATTCTCTAACCTAAAGCATACATAATCCATCATAACTCCATCAATCTATTATTCCAGTTTTCCAAACAGATCATGGTCTAAAAACAGTTCCATTGGATTCAAAACGTTTGAAATAATAATTTTGGCCTCAAACGGATCTTAATTTCGATTCCTGAATCAAAAGTTACACTAGTTTCAAGTTTCCAATTTCACTCAAAATATCCATACGGGAATTGTCAATCTTCATGAAACTTTTCCCCCAAGCATCTAGTTCATCCTATATTCATACTCAACCTAATAAATTCCCACATTCAAATCAGATTGTTACCCACATACTATGACCATTCAAACACCCAAATCGTTTAATCAAACTTCTCTTCCAAACTAGGGTTTTTCCCCAACACCCAAACTTGATTATCAATCCTACGAATTCATGAAAAATGATCCTAACAATAACAAACTGAATATTAGAGATTACATGCAACATACATGAATCATGAACAAGTGGTCACAAGAATACGAGATCAATCAAGAGAAAATAAAAGAAGAAACAAACTAGCTCTAACCCGCCGCCATGGAGGCCGGACAGGAAGAGAGAGACGGAGAGAGAGAAAGAAAGAAAGAGAGAAAGAAAAAGAGAAAGAAAGAAAAGATAAAGAGAGAGAGAGAGAGAGAAATTACCTCAACGGAAAAGAGAGACGGCGGCGGCGGTGGGGTGGCTGCCGTCGGGTAGAGAGAGAGGCTGAGAGAGAGTGAGAGAGGGACGGGTGAGAGTGCGGGAGACGTGAGAGAGCGATAGAGAAAATAGGGAGAGTGAGGGTTTTATGGGAGTTGGAAATAAAATCAACTTCATAAGTAGGGAACCCTCTTGAATTAGGAAACTTTTACGCAGGAAGAAAAGTTAGGTCAAAAGACACTTATTCCCCCTTAGTTTTGCCAAAAGACAAATACCTCCCCCAAACTCAAGTAAAAGACACTAAAACCTTTAATTAAAATCACCAAGATTCCCCAAACTCTCATAACCAATATAATTAACTCTCTACAATTAAATTAACTTCCCAACACTTAAAATAATATCACAAAATACCCATAGTCATAAAACAGGGTATTTCATCCTTCGCTCCTTAAAGAGAACTTCGTCCTCGAAGTTTAAACTAAAACCTCCCTCCTTAATGAGAACTCGTCCTTGAAGTTTAAACTAAACCTTAACCACACTAAGGTATTAACCTTTTCTCAATGGTACAACTACTAAATGCAAACCTAAGGTCATGAATGATATGCAATATACTATTAGTAGTATTGTATTAAAAATCGAAGGATTACATCCTCTCCCCCTTAGAGGAGTGACGTCCTCGTAACTCAAGGTACCTCGTCAAACAGGTGAGGGTACTTCATCCTCATATCATCCTCCGCTTCCCAAGTTGCCTCTTCAGTGAGGTGGTTTGTCCATAAGACCTTTACAATCTTGACACTCTTGTTACGGGTGTTTCTTGTCTTGGTGTCTAAAATCTTGACAGGATGTTCTTCATAACTCAAAGACGGGTCCAGTTCTACTGGTTCAGGATCTAATACATGAGATGCATCAGGCATATACTTCTTCAGCTGCGATACATGGAATACATTCTGAACACGACCCAAATTCGATGGTAAATTTAATCGATAAGCCACTTCTCCAATCTTCTCTATGACATCATATGGTCCAATGAATTTCGGGCTCAACATCCCTTTCTAATTAAACCTCATGACTCCCTTAGTCGGCGAAACTTTAAGAAATGCTTTTTCTCCAACTTGAAATTCCAACGGTCTTCTTTTTTGATCAGCGTAGGACTTCTGTCTACCCTGCGCTGCCTTCATTCGCTGCTGTAAAAGTCTCACTTGATATGTCATGTCTTCAGTAAGTTGTGGACCAATTACTATCGTCTCACTTATGTCGTTCCAACACAATGGTGTTCTACACTTCCTTCCATACAAAGCATCATGTGGTGCCATTCCAATACTGGCATGGTAACTGTTATTGTAGGAGAATTCTATCAAAGGTAATCTATCAACCCATGAACCTTGAAAATTCATAACACACGATCTTAACATGTCTTCCAACGTTTGGATTGTCCTCTCGGTTTGTCCATCTGTAGCAGGGTAAAATTCCGTGCTAAACTTCAACTGAGTTCCCAATGCCTCCTGGAGTGCTTTCCAGAAGTGAGAAAGAAAATTGGGATCTCTGTCGGAAACTAATAGAGCTTGGTACTCCATGATACCTCACAATGTTCTTCATATACGCATCAGCTCTTTGTTCCATATTCCATGTGTCTTTCATCGGAATGAACCTTGCTGTCTTGGTCAATTTGTCGACTACGACCCAAATCTGATTCAGTCCATTCTTCGATGTCGGTAACGCAGTCACGAAATCCATTGAAATAGAATCCCACTTCCAAACTGGGACGTCTAATGTTTGTACTAAGCCTTCCATTCTTTTATGTTCAAACTTCACCTATTGACAAGTTAGACATTTTGCCACAAATTGTGCCACTTCTTTCTTCATGTTAGGCCACCAAAACATCTTCTTCATGTCCTTATAAAGTTTGTCACATCCTGGATGTACTGAGTAGGGTGTGTTGTGCGCTTCTCGCATCAACTTTTCCTTGGTTTCTGCACACTTATGTGGTACACATCACCTTCCTTTGTAGCGGATACTTCCATCCTCATGGATCTTGAAATCCTTTGCCTCATGGATCTTGAAATCCTTTGCCTAACCTTCTGCAATCTTCTTCTTTATCCTTTCAAGCTTCACATTTCCTAGCTGGTTACTCCTTATTTCTTCTAAGACATCTTGCACAACTGTCATATTTCCAATGATATTCTTCACTCCTCCTTGTTCTACCACTTCAATTCCAAGTTTTCGGAACTCTCGGCATAGCCGATCAGGCAAAACTAGCATAGTATCCAAAGTATGGCTCGATTTTCGGCTTAACGCATCAGCTACTACGTTTGCCTTCCCTTCGTGGTATTGGATACGCAAATCATAATCCTTTATGACTTCTAACCAACGTCTTTGCCTGTTGTTTAGCTCTTTCTGCGTGAAGATGTACTTGAGACTGCTGTGATCCCTATACAACCTACACACAGATCCATACAAATGATGTCTCCATATCTTTAGTGCGAAAACTATAGCTGCAAGCTCTAAGTCATGCGTAACATAGTTCTCTTCATGAGTTTTCAGTTGTCTTGAAGCATAGGCAAAAACTCTCCTTTCTTGCATAAGCACGCATCCTAAACCCTTCTTCGACGCATCACTAAAAACATCAAACTCGCCAGAATCATTGGATAAAGCTAACACAGGTGTTGTAGTCAACTTTTCCTTCAATGTCTGGAATGCTTCTTCACAATCTTCGCTCCACTTATACCTTACCGTCTTCTTGGTTAGCGTAGTAGGCGGTCTAGCGATCTTCGAGAAATCTTTCACGAAACGTCTGTAATATCCTGCTAATCCGAGAAAACTTCTTACTTCGGACACATTCTTCGGAGTAGGCCAATACTTACCTGCTGAAATCTTTCCTGGATCCATGGATATTCCCTCCTTGGAGATTATGTGACCCAAAAATGGAACATGTTTTAGCCAAAACTCACACTTCGAGAGTTTAGCATATAGCTTCTCATGTCAAAAAGTTTCTAACACTTCTTTGAGATGTTCTTCGTGTTCTTCCTCGCTCTTTGAATAAAAAAGGATGTCATCAATAAAGACGACCACGAAACGATCTAGAAACGTCCTCATAACGCGATTCATTAGATCCATAAATACTGCAGGAGCATAGGTTAGACCAAAAGGCATAACAGTAAACTCGTAGTGTCCATACCTCGTTCTAAAGGCTTTCTCCGGGATGTCCTTCTCGGCTACTCAAAGCTGGTGATACCTTGATCTCAAGTCTATCTTTGAGAAAACGCTCGCCCCTTGTAACTGATCAAACAAGTCGTCAATTCGGGGTAAAGGGTATTTGTTCTTGATTGTTGCGCTATTCAACTCTCTATAGTCAATGCACAACCTCAAGCTTCTGTCCTTCTTCTTCACAAACAACACCGGTGCACCCCAAGGGGAAACACTCGGCCTTATGTAACCCTTTTGAAGTAATTCTTGCAACTGATCCTTTAGTTCTTTCAACTCTACTGGCGCCATTCCGTACGGTGCCTTTGAAATTGTAGCTGTTCCAGGTGCTAAGTCCATAGTGAATTCAATCTCCCTTCTAGGTGGCATTCCTGGAATTTCGTCCGGGAACACATCAGGAAAATCTCTAACTATTGGTATCTCTTCGAGCACATTCTCCTTCTTAGACATATCTTGAACATAACATAAATAAGCACTATTCCCCTTCTTCACTTGGTTGAGTATGGTCAAAGCTGACACTAGTCGGATACATGGTTCCTTTGTGATACCACGGTAGGAAACTTTTTCCCCTTTTGGACCTTTAAGCCTGATCTTCTGATTGTGACAGTCTATTACTGCTCGATATTTACCCAGCTAATCCATTCCCAATATAACATCTATTCCTCCAAGATCAAACTGTATCAGGTTGGCTGGCAAGGTACTAGCTGAAATCTTAACTTCTACTCCTTCAAAAATGGCGTCACATACTCTTACATGACTGGTTGGGGTAGCTACGGGGATGGATATTTTAGACGGCTTATTGAGACTCAATATTTCCACAAATGATGATGAAATAAATGAATACGATGCTCCGGAATCAAATAGAGTGAATGCTGGTTGATCATGAACAAGAAATGTACCAGTGACTACTCCATTTGCTGCTTCCGCTTCAGTCCTGCTCATGACAGCGATCCTTGCAACATTCCCGTTCTGCGTTGCGGTAGTTCCTGCCGTACCAATCCCATTGTTGTTGGCGTTAGCTGGAGCGTTGTTGTTCCTATTCCCGTTCTGAGCTCCATTGTTCCTTCCATTGCCTTAGTTGTTCACTTGCTGCCTACCATAAGTGTTGCCTCCATTATTCTGGTTGTTGTAGTTCCCATTGTTCCGGTTTCCGCCCTGATTGTTGTTGTTGAACTGTCGGTTCCCTGGGTAATTGCCTCCTTGGTTCCCTTGTTGATTTCCATTTGGTTTCGATCGACACTCGAACGAACGATGACCCTTCTTGCCACAGTGGTAGCAAGTGACAAGATTTCCTTGACAGTCCTTTCCTGGGTGATTATGTTGACACTTCTTGCAGATATAACGGCGAGATTGCTCATCTCCATTGTTCTGCTTGTTACCACGGTGATAACTCCGTTTTCGGAGTTATTTTATGCCTTTTATTTCTACGTTTTGCGTGCTTATAATGGAGAATTCGTCGTCTTTTGAGTGAATTGAGCGTAAATGTGAAAATATGAGTTCATATGCAATACTTGTTAAATCCGGGCGTTTCTTTGGATTTTTGAGCTTTTATTGTGATATGATCGCGGGTTGTGTTTTCGTGTTGTGATTCGCAAGAAAACAGGGCTTGGAGGATCGTGCGGGATTTGGAAGCGAACTTCGGAAGCAAGGAACTCAAAGGCAAGTCAAAAGGAAGGAGAAAGTCAAAAGAAAGTCAAAGGAAAGTCAAACAGAAGAGAAAAGTCAAAGGAAGGAAGAAGAAAGTCAAAGAAAGAGGGCTGGACACAGAAGTCTTCGTGCGAAGACATTTGTCTTCGTGCGAAGACAAATACTTAGCCAAAATTCAGTTCGGAAAAATTCTCTTCTCAAACACAGTTGCAGTATCTACATAATAAGACCTTCGCACGAAGAAGCAGAAGTCTTCGTACGAAGACTCTTCGTGCGAAGACAACTGTCTTCGTGCGAAGAGATCGCTGGACAGTGCAGTTTTTTTTGGGGCTTTTTCGTATTTTATCCAAACTTTGTATTATGATTATGGGAACATATTTAAGGCTTTTAGGTCGACTTTTTCAGTAGTTTTTGGAGATTAGAGACATCTTTGGAGATCAAGAAGCCTTTGGGAGAGCTTAGGAGCTTTTGGATCATTCGTTTGGATTCTAAACTCTCGTTTTTCTTGATTTTTATGTTTGAACTCATTATAATCGTCGTTTTGATTATGAATATGAGTAGCTAAACACTTTTTGCTGGGAATTCTCGGTTGGTGTAGCTAGGGTTTGATCTAAAGTGATGTTTTGATGATTGTAATGCATGCTTTAGCTTAATCTCAAGTGTTTATTCACTATTATGGATTATTTACGTTCTTAATCTTATTATCTTTGCGAGTAGCTAACGTAGAGATAGAATCAATTAGTTTTCACGCGGTAACTCCGTGATAATTAGTCGGTAAATTGAATAATCCACCTAGTCGTATCAATGTTTGGTAACTCGGCATCGTTAACTAGGATCGTTAAAGTAGAATTATGTTATTAATGCGTGCTTAAAGCTAAATAAGGCTTGGTAACTCGGTCTAGTTTAACCTAAGTATAGTGGACTTGCTTGGTAACTCGGTAAGTTCAACGTTGCTTGATTAATAGTGAATAACACGTGGTTGTTTCACAAATCAAAATATAAATTTAGATCAACCTAGTGAACCTAGAGAATTCCCGGTACTTTTCCCTTATTTGATAAAAACCCAATAATTCATTCTTTATTAATCGTGAACTATTTCACTTGGTTAATTGAGAATATTGCGTTTATTTTTCTTAGAATTAGATAAAAACACAACTTGCGACTTGCCCACACAAGGTTTAGAATAGTAATTAATTTGCACAAAGTCCCTTGGGTTCGACAACCCGGATTTCCGGTTTATTACTACACACGACAGCTGTGCACTTGCAGTTAGAGCGTGTCAAGTTTTTGGCGCCGTTGCCGGGGACTTCGGCTAAATTAGTTATAATTCCTAGCCTTAGGGATTTTAATTTATTGTTTATATCCGTTACTCACCTACGTTTTGCGTGTTTCGTGATTTCAGGTTGATTTACACGGTGCATGACCCGTTCTCGAGACGAGCCTTTGTATCCAACGTTTGAAGACCCGGAATCCTTATTAAAAGCACAGCGTAGAGACAAGAGGAATTCAAGCTCAGTAGTTATGGATGAAGAAACGAGAGCTGAGTTTGAGAGGATCCGCAAAGGTATGCAGGATGCGGAAGCAGCTAGAGCTGCAGCTGTAGAAGAGGCTGCACAAAGAGCCGCAGAAGCTGAGGAGGTGAGAGCTCAAATGGCTGAGATGCAGGCAAGGATGGATCGCATGGCTCCCCCAAATCCACAACCACGTCATGGTGTGGGGGCACAAGTGGCGAACATCGGTGGGAACAACAATGGTAATAATGGGGAAAACAACAGGCAGAACAATGCTGAGAATGAAGAACGCCCTATGGTGGATTATTTCAGGACTACTCCAGCATGTTATCAGCCTACCATTGTCAGGCCACAGATCAATGCCCAACACTTCGAGTTGCGCCAACATATGATCAATATGGTTCGTGATGAGTGCGCATTCAACGGAGCTCCAGGAGATGATCCCAATCACCATCTGCTGGTATTTGAGCAAATCACATCAACCCTGCACGACCAAAGAGTTCCAGATGAAACAGTTAAACTATTACTATTTCCCTTCTCCTTATCTGGAAAAGCCAAGAAGTGGCTTATGGAGCTGCCAGCTGGTAGCATAGTGACATGGGCAGACTGTTGTCATGAGTTCCTGAGGAAGTATTTGCCACCATCCAGAGTCGCGCAGCAGATGGCAGAGATTGCAAAGTTCACTCAGGATGAAGACAGCTCGTTGGGAGATGCGTGGAGGAAGTTCAGCCAAATTCTCCGTAGATGTCCGAATCATGGAGAGCCATGGCACAAGCTCTTCCATTATTTCTACACTGCATCAGACAAGGAGACAGCTGACCAGTTAGATATGCTAGCTGGAGGTAATTTTATGGGACTTGGAGCACAGCGAGCTCAAGATCTGCTGAACAACACGTCAAAGAGAGAGACTACACGATCTGAAACGCGTAGGTACTCCAAACCGGGGGATACATCCTTAGTCAACAAGATTGAATCGATGGAACAAAAGCTGGAATCCATGACTTCAGCATTTCACGGTATGCACCCTCCGACACAGAAGCCCATGGGTGAATTACTAGCAGATGAAAGCCAGGGATATGATAACAGTGTGGAAGATGTGAATTTTATGCGACAGCAGCAATGGCCTAACACCTATCATCCCAACAATCGTAATCACCCCAACTTCAGCTATGCCAATCCAAACAGTGGATTATATGCACCCGGACAGAGACCCAATGTTCCATATCAAGCGCAAAGGCAAGTTCCACAACAGCAGGCTCCACAAAAAGAAGAGCAAGAGACGAATGCTCTATTGAGAAAGCTCCTAGCTAATCAAGACAGGATGGAGAGCACGATTGTCTCAATACAAGCCACAATGAAAAGCCACGAGACGCAGATTGGGCAGATCGCCAATCAAAATATCAAGCTTCCACCAGGTATGCTTTCTAGCAAATACCATCACTCCTAATGAGCAGCTTAATGCCATCACAACTCGCAGTGGCATCACTACTGAGGATCCCCCATATCCTAGCCACGCGCGAGCTGAGGCGACTAAGGCCACTGAGAAAGCTTTGGATGAAGAGATTCCCGTGCCTACCGTGAGTCCCCAATCAAAGGACACGGTGAGGAAGTCGGATGAGAAACAGAAGCCTAGGGAGGAATACAGTGTGCGAGTGCCATACCCGCAGAGATTGAAGAGCCAAGAGGATGCCAAGCATTTCAAGAAGTTTGTGGATATCTTCAGGAAATTGCACATTAATATACCTTTTGCGGAGGCCATTTCACAAATGCCTAAATATGCCAAATTTCTCAAGGACCTCCTTTCTAATCGGAGGCGCATGGATGACTTTGAAACTGTAACTCTGAATGAGGAGTGTAGCGCCGTTGTGCAAAAAGCGCTACCAAAGAAGATGAAAGATCCGGGCGGTTTCATCATTCCTGTTACATTGGGAGACGCATTTCATGGGAGGGCATTATGTGACCTTGGTGCAAGTATTAATTTGATGCCTACATCAGTTTTTGAGCAACTTGGTGTGGGAGATCCTAAGCCTACCAGGATGTGCTTGCAGATGGCTGATCGCACAATAAAACGCCCCAGGGGTGTTTTAGAGGATGTATTAGTGAGAGTTGAAGGACTCATCTTCCCAGCGGACTTTGTGATCTTAGACATGGAGGCCGACGATGATGTTCCTCTTATTTTGGGCCGTCCATTCCTGGCCACTGGGAGAACTATTATTGATGTGGCAAACGGTGAGCTGACTATGCAGATCAACGATGAGAAGGTAGCCTTCAATGTATTTGAGGCTATGAAGTTTCCCGCATACGCGGTGAGCGAGCAGTGCTTTGGGGTGGAGGCATACACGCTGGACGAGGAGGACGATATTTTGTTGGAGCAACTATATGAGGAGCTTGCTCTATTTGATTCCAGCGAGAAGGAGCAAGCTTTAGATGTTCATTGGCGCCCACCATTACCCCTCTTTAATGAGGAAAGCAGGAAGATTCTTACTCCTTCTCTTATTACTGCTCCAATTTTAGAGTTAAAGCCTTTACCTGTTCATTTGAAATATTTATATTTGGGATCTAATGATACTTTACCTGTGATTGTATCTGCATGTTTGGACAGAGAACAGGAGGAGCAGCTTCTCGAGGTACTACAGAAGAGGAAAGCAGCTATGGGATGGACCATAGCAGATATTAAGGGGATCAGCCCCACAGTTTGCCAGCATAAGATCAGGCTCATGGAAGACATGAAGCCGGTAGTTCAATTTCAGCGCCGCCTCAACCCTCACATGCAGGAGGTGGTGAAGAAAGAGGTGCTTAAATGGTTGGAAGCAGGTATCATCTATCCGATTTCCGACAGCACGTGGACTAGCCCGGTACAGTGTGTTCCCAAGAAGGGAGGTATAACTGTGGTGGAAGGGGAAAAAGGTGATCAAATTGCCACACGTACCGTTACAGGGTGGAGAGTTTGCATGGATTACCGCAAACTCAATGATGCCACTTTGAAGGATCACTTTCCCCTCCCATTTGTGGACCAGATGCTTGATAGGCTAGCTCACCATTCACACTACTGCTTTTTGGATGGATATTCTGGGTATAATCAGATAGCGATTGAGCCAGCTGACTAGGAGAAGACGACATTTACTTGTCCATATGGGACGTTTGCATTCAGACGCATGCCCTTTGGGCTATGCAATGCCCCAGCTACGTTTCAGAGGTGTATGATGTCTATCTTCTCAGACATGATGGAGCAAAATTTTGAAGTCTTCATGGATGATTTTTCGCTTTATGGTGATGGGTTCGAAGACTGTCTCCAGCAGCTAGCTCGGGTACTGGACAGATGTATTGACACCAACCTAGTGCTTAACTGGGAGAAGTGCCATTTCATGGTGACCGAGGGAATAGTGTTGGGGCACAAGATCTCCAGTAAAGGTTTAGAGGTAGACCGGGCGAAGATTGAGGTGATTGAGAAGCTTCCTTACCCTACGTCTGTCAAAGGGGTACGGAGTTTCTTGGGACATGCAGGTTTCTATCGGCGCTTCATTAAAGACTTTTCGAAAATCACAAAGCCTTTATCTGGTTTGCTTGAGAAAGATGCCGTGTTTGATTTCAATGAAGACTGCAAGACAGCTTTTGATTTGCTCAAGAAAAAGCTGATTAGTTCTCCCATCATAGCCACGCTTGACTGGACCCTACCGTTTGAACTTATCTGTGATGCCAGCGATTACGCGGTGGGAGCAGTGCTGGGACAGCGGAAAGACAAGGTAGCTCATGTTATTTACTATGCTAGTCGTACTCTTAACACTGCACAGGTTAATTATGCCACCACGGAGAAAGAGATGTTGGCTATTATCTTCGCATTGGACAAGTTTCGTCCATATCTTGTGGGTTCTCAGGTGACAATTTTCACGGACCATGCAGCCCTCAAATATCTTCTTGCAAAGAAGGATGCGAAGCCTAGATTGATCCGATGGGTGTTGCTAATGCAAGAGTTTGACATAGTGATAAAGGACAAAAAGGGTGTAGAGAACGTTGTTGCTGACCATTTGTCACGATTGGATAACGAAAAACAAGAAGATGTGCCGATTAGAGAAGATTTTCCAGATGAACAACTTATGGTAGTGGTAGCAGCTGTGCCTTGGTTTGCGGATTTGGAAAATTTCAAGGCGCTCAAAATTGTCCCGAAAGACATGACGTTCCATCAGAAAAAGAAATTTTTCGCAGATGCACGACACTATTTCTGGGATGACCCTTATTTGTTTAGGTTGGGAGCTGACAATGTGTTAAGAAGATGCGTAGCTGAGCCAGACACTTTGGACATTCTTAGACACTGCCACGAATTGAATTGCGGCGGACATTTTGGCAAAACGCGTACTGTGGCAAAGGTATTGCAAAGTGGATTTTACTGGCCTTCTCTACATAAAGATGCTCATCTATTCGTGCAGCAATGTGATCGGTGTCAGAGAACCGGCAATATCTCCAACCGAAACGAGATGCCTCAAAATTTCGTGTTGGAAGTAGAGCCCTTTGACGTTTGGGGCATCGATTTCATGGGACCATTCCCGTCTTCACTTGGCAATCTTTATATACTGTTAACTGTGGATTATGTGACCAAGTGGGTGGAGGCAATGGCTTGCCCCAAAAACGATGGAGCTACTGTAGAGAGATTCGTGCGGAAGAGCATTTTTACACGGTTTGGAACTCCCAGAGCCATAATCAGTGATGAAGGATCGCATTTCGTGAATAAAGTCTTTGCCAATGTCTTGAGCAAATATGGGGTAAAGACGCATAAGATATCACTGGCTTATCATCCGCAGTCGAATGGGCAAGCAGAAGTTTCTAACCGAGAGATAAAAGGAATTCTGGAGAAGACAGTCAACCCGGGACGCAAGGATTGGTCTCTGCATTTAGACGATAGCTTATGGGCGTATAGGACTGCTTACAAGACTCCTTTAGGCATGTCTCCCTACCAGTTAGTGTTTGGGAAGTCGTGTCATCTTCCGGTGGAACTTGAGCACAAGGCATTCTGGGCCTTGAAGAAGATCAATTTGGACGCTAAGCTCTCAGGCGAGCTACGAAAGCAAGCGCTACTTGAACTTGAAGAATTTCGATTGATGGCGTATGAAAGTGCGAAAATCTATAAGGAGAGGACAAAACTGTGGCACGACAGGCACATCATCCTGAGAGACTTCAAGGTAGGACAGAAAGTACTGATCTTTAATGCAAGACTAAAGTTGTTTCCAGGGAAACTGAAATCTAGGTGGAGTGGTCCCTATACGATTACTGCAGTTTATCCATGGGGATCCCTTGAGGTAGAGGATGCAAATGGGAACAGGTTTAAGGTGAATGGTCAGAGAGCAAAACCGTATGTGGACGGGAATTTCATTGGAGTCATTGAATGGCTTCATGCAACTCCCGCAACTTGAGAAGTCTCTGAGGTAACTGGGTCGGGCCGTCGACCTTAAATTACAAAGCGCTTGTTGGGAGGCAACCCAAACTATTTATTGCTTTAGGATAGATTTTAATACTGTTTTGTAAATTTTTATTCGGTTTGATTTTATTGAGAGGTGCGAGAGAGTGGATTTAATATTTCCAATGAGTATGTGCAGGAATACGAGGTGAAAGGCCTATTTCGGATCCCCCTTCTTGATGCGCGCGTGCGAAACAGAGTAAAAAGTCCAGATTTGCAGCTAAATACGCGTATCGGGATCCGAAGTGAAGGAATTGAAGATAGAAGCCATTTCTGCACCTATTCAACACACGCACCTGGGGAAGATCATGTTCCCGGACTCCCCGTCTTGATTTGCGCGAGAATTTAATTAGTGAACGGAGAAAGCTAGCACGCCGGCACGGATTACGAGGTGAAATTTTGAAGGACAGACTGAAATGAGAATTGAACAATGCCAACGTGTGGGGGTGGTCGAGAGCTTTCTGTAGACAGGTGGATCGCGCAAATCGGAGTCCGGATGAGGAAGTTACGCCAAAAAGGATGTTTTAGCGAGTAAAACGAGGCCAAAAGCATCCGGAAATGCAAAACGTGCCTTGGAACGCGTGAAATTGACAAAAAGAATATTCCCCGGATTTTGGGAGTGTTTTAAGGTAAAAAGGGAGTCTCGAGGTCGAGGAGATCCTTCGGAAAGCAAAGGCGCGATCGGATACGCGAAAATTTGACAAAAAGGATGTTTTTGGCACGATTCAGCATTGTCTTCGTATGAAGACAATTGTCTTCGTAGGAAGACTCAATACTTAGAAAAAATTTCAAGTCTGAAGATTGTCTTCTCAAAACCAAGTGCAGTATCTATGTGAGAAGACCTTCGTGCGAAGACAATTTGTCTTCGTACGAAGACTCTTCGCACGAAGAAAACTGTCTTCGCACGAAGACAGCGGGCGAAATGACAGACTTGGCCACGCACGGACATAGGCTTGAAGTTATTTCTTGGGGGTTTTTTAGACCTTTTGCACCTTGAAGCTTCATCATCTGCTGGGCATCGATCTCTTCTCCTCATTCTTCATCTTCACAGCAGCCTTCACTCTCCATAGCCGCACCTCACTCCAATTCACCCCACCCTTGATTCTTCACCAAATTCAACAACCCACCTAGGGTTTTGCTCGCAATTCAGAGGAGAACAAGATTCCAGAGGTGGTTTTGAGAGAGAGTGCGAGACAAGAGAGAAATCAGAGGAGGAAGGAGCTAGGGTTGTGAAGAAGAACTGAGAAATTGGACGAGTTACAGCTTGATTCAGCTTACGGACGAGAAGACAACGCTAACGGGGACTACGCAAGGAGTACGGAGCATCCAACAATTCAATGTTTCGACAAATTTTTCCGGCGACATCAAAATCAGCCCGGGTTTGTCAAAATTGTGAAATTTTTGCGTCCGTAAGACTTGCTCCGGACGCGTAGGTACTATCTAAACCTCGTTATTTCAATATTCGAGTCTTAGGCACATTGAGTAAAAGCCCGATTATTTGTTGTTGCGCTTAGATGCGTACTTTGGGGGCGATTGCGTAAAGTCCTAGGAAATATTTGTTACGTGCCTACGTGTTTCATTCGAGTACACACTTCTTGTCACGTGCACAATAGTTGAATTGTTCGTTTTACTTGAAATTGAATTCTAAATGGCGGGTGGCAAGAAACGGAAGACGGGAGAGGGGTCTTCGCAAGAAACATCGGGATCGGGCGATCCTCAATTAGAGATACCGCCCACTCCCCAATATGCTATCTTGAATGCCCCTTTTCCGGCTAAACCGGGCATTGTAGGCCGACGAAAGGCCAAGGCTAATTTGAAGGAGCGTAGTATTGGGCCCGGATACTATGATAGTTTCCGTTTCGTCACTCACGAGGCCCATCTTGACTCTCGACGAGATACTTACTTGACTAAGAACGGGCAGCCCGAAAAGGCATTTCCATTGCACGAGGACATGCCTCAAGCAATCAAGGAAATTTTTGAGCGCGAGAAGCTTGACAATTGGTTTAAGCTAGTAGGGCAGTCTAGTTCACATATTGCGAGAGAGTTTTGTTTCAATTTGCGTTATGCAAAGGATGGTGAGAGCCAAGACCCTCGTCTTGTTTACTGTCGGAACGAGTGGATAGTCTTCACGCCAGAGACTATCGCTCTAGCCATGGGTTTCCCCGCTTTGAAAGAGGGTTGTGGGTTAGAGACTGTTCTTCGTAGTGAGAACCTTTGGTCTCGTTTAAATGCTTTTTGCTTTGCGAAGGGGGTTGATTCATGGGACAGGAAAGGGGAGGTGCTTCATTGGAAGGCCGAAAAGAAGTTTTATAGGCCGGAGGCTAGGTGGTGCTGTGAATTGTTAGAAAACTGGGTTTTGGGAATCACACGAAACCCTAGTTATACTTTCCGCCTCTCTGTCTGGGCTCTTTGTCTTTACACCGGGGTTAGAATCAATATCCCCAAACTGATTTGGGAGAATTGTCTTGAGAGGGTGTCGAGGACGAACAAATTGGGCCCCGGTCATACTTGCTTGCTCACTCACCTAGCCAAAACTGCCGAGGTAGTCATAGGGAGAGATATGGACTTGAAAGCGTTTACTGCTAGGAAGTGGCATAGGTTTGATGAGACCGCAAGGAAGAAGGGCAAGGGTAGGAGGATGAACACCTCTAGGTTTGATAACCAGGTTGCCTATGACCACCTGCGAGAGGAGATGGCCCGGGATAGACTCGAGAGGAGACGCCAGTTTGCCCACACTCGGGACAATCAGGCGAAGCTGGGGGGATTAATCCAGATGGTGGGCCAGTGGGTTATACAGTCTAGTGGTCAGGCGGCGGGGGAGTTTGTTCCACCAGTCCCGACGGCGGATCCGTGGTTCCAGGAGGATGAATTTGAGTATCCGGTTCCGCCGAGTGAGGAAGAGGAAGAAGAAGATGATGAGGAGGAAGATGATGAGGATGAGGAAGATGACGAGTAGTGGAGAGTGCCCTCGTGCTAGAATTGTTGAGTCCTCGTGTTATCGTTGAGGACAACGATGCATTCTAGTGTGGGGGTGGTTGAATCCTTTTTACTAGTCAGTGTCGTGTCTTTGCATCGCCAGTGTCAGCATGTAGTTAGAGATTTTTGGTTATGTCCTTGTTTTTCTTTTTATTATTCATCTTTTTGCGTGCACGTTTTGGTATTTTTGAGTCAACCTACCATTGTTGAGTCGTTAGTTGAGTTGGCCGTGCATATAGTCAGTGTCGTGTCTTTGCATCGCCAGTGTCAGCATGTAGTTAGAGATTTTTGGTTATGTCCTTGTTTTTCTTTTTATTATTCATCTTTTTGCGTGCACGTTTTGGTATTTTTGAGTCAACCTACCATTGTTGAGTCGTTAGTTGAGTTGGCCGTGCATATAGTATAGGTATATAAAAAAAAAAAAAAAAAAAAAAAAAAAAACTAAAAATGTGGAAAACACCAAAAAAATTAAAAATTTGAGAAAGGGCAATTGAAAAAAAGCTGAAAATTCGGTAAAATCGAGAGGCGTGAGACTTTTAGGCATACGGCGTGAATTGCGATCGAGAGTGACGATGTGAGTTTCCCTTAGTAAGTATAGAGAAACTCCCTTTACGGGAATGCGTGCCTATTTTACACACGAGCTTAATTTTTTTCAAATCTAAAGTGTGTGCCTAATTTTCTTACAAGAGTTGAGCTAGGTGTGAGCTAAACAAGCCGAACGTTCTTGTGTACGTCTTAGGTAGTCGCCAACCCGCCTCGTAGTGGCACACAGAACAGCTGTGCGAGGTGTGTATTAGAGCACTCACTGCTTATAGAACTTACCTTGTAGGACCACTAGTAAACCCGGATTTGAACCATGGATTCTTTGACAACCTTTGGACTTAGGGTGACGATTCTTGGCCTTCAGCATTGATTGGTTAGAATCACCGCTTTAGTGCGTCACGAGGGTGTTGTAGTTGAGGGGGTTCGATGAGGGAGTACTTCATGCTATAATTGTGTGAGTCTTGCATATCGCATGTGCTTCATGTGTGATCTTTGAGGGGAATGCGAGGGTGAGTGAGAGTAGGCTTGCGCACTTCGGTGTGGCGGTGTTCCATGGCATTACAACATGGACACAAGTGAGGAGAGCCGTGAGTGTGTACCATCTAATACACACAAAACTTGGGTTGGGGGAATTTAATAGGTGGATCGTGCTAGGTACCGGATCTTACTCATCGTGGTGTAGGAGGTTTGGTTGGATTAGGCACGAGACAGATATTTGATCGACTACTTGAGAGGGGACAGGATTACATTCGAGTGTGGGGGTGTCGACATTTGACTTCGGACATCGAGATTGCGCTTGCGACGACTCCATCCCCACACATGCTCTATTATGTTAGCGGCTTTGTTGGTTACACCGAGGATTTCATCGAGATAGGGAGAGACATTGATTTGTGATTTATACGTGTTAATTTGGAATTTGTCTCCCCTTACGATTATATGTTAGCTTGGCACTTGGAAGACCACTCGGGACGTATATTGAGGAAAGAATGCAGGAATTTGAGAGATAAAAAAAACAAAAAAAAAAAAAAAAAAAAAAAAAAAAAAAAAATCATAAAAAAAAAGAAAAGAGAGAATAAAAAAAGGAGAGATGAATAAAGGTAGAATGAGAAGCTTTGTGGAAGAACGAGTGGAAAAGCAACTAGTTCACGAACGGGAAATTTTGGCTTATACATCATCCATGACAATAGCCGCGGAGATCGTAATTGTACCGGGGTGTGAGGAGATCGAGGGCCGGAGATGGTGAGTTTAGGGCTTGGTTTCTATCATTGTTGTGAGGGTGTGTGAGCTATGGTATTTGTGAGAATGTGACGCTTTAGGACTTGTATTTGATTCTTATCCGATTTGTCCCTAAAGCCTCATCATTTTAAACCCGTTAGCGGATTAGGAGCTCGGACCTTGAACGTGGCTTAGCCTAGCGTAGCCTTTTATTTTGTGGCACACATGAAAAGGTATTGCATTCTTGTACTTAGTAAAGTTAGGTTCTCTATACTAGCTAGGGGGAATTCATGTTGACGAATTTGATTTCGAATCATTCCTTGTGTCTAGATTTCTCATCGCTTCGTGTGAATCGGTTTAAGCTAATGGAGATTGCCCAATCTCACAAAAGAAAAAGAAAATTTGTTATTTCAATACTTGCATTGTGAATATTGCATTTGCATATAGGTGCATTGTGTATAATCGAGTCGTGTCGACTAGTAGGAAGGATGGTTGGTGAATGGTTCTACTCGGATTAGTATGCAAGGTTTCATGGTTTTGTATGCAATGTGAGGTGAAAGTATGCAAATGGCGTAGGGAAGTTATGCAATGAGTAATTAGATGAGTATGCAAAGTTGGATGAATTGCGGGAAAGCGAAAGAAGTTTTGACTTGAGAGAAATGGATTTGACTTGGGAGATTTGCTCGGGACGAGCAAAAGGTAGTGTGGGGGTAGTTGATAACTCCGTTTTCGGAGTTATTTTATGCCTTTTATTTCTACGTTTTGCGTGCTTATAATGGAGAATTCGTCGTCTTTTGAGTGAATTGAGCGTAAATGTGAAAATATGAGTTCATATGCAATACTTGTTAAATCCGGGCGTTTCTTTGGATTTTTGAGCTTTTATTGTGATATGATCGCGGGTTGTGTTTTCGTGTTGTGATTCGCAGGAAAACAGGGCTTGGAGGATCGTGCGGGATTTGGAAGCGAACTTCGGAAGCAAGGAACTCAAAGGCAAGTCAAAAGGAAGGAGAAAGTCAAAAGAAAGTCAAAGGAAAGTCAAACAGAAGAGAAAAGTCAAAGGAAGGAAGAAGAAAGTCAAAGAAAGAGGGCTGGACACAGAAGTCTTCGTGCGAAGACATTTGTCTTCGTGCGAAGACAAATACTTAGCCAAAATTCAGTTCGGAAAAATTCTCTTCTCAAACACAGTTGCAGTATCTACATAATAAGACCTTCGCACGAAGAAGCAGAAGTCTTCGTACGAAGACTCTTCGTGCGAAGACAACTGTCTTCGTGCGAAGAGATCGCTGGACAGTGCAGTTTTTTTTGGGGCTTTTTTGTATTTTATCCAAACTTTGTATTATGATTATGGGAACATATTTAAGGCTTTTAGGTCGACTTTTTCAGTAGTTTTTGGAGATTAGAGACATCTTTGGAGATCAAGAAGCCTTTGGGAGAGCTTAGGAGCTTTTGGATCATTCGTTTGGATTCTAAACTCTCGTTTTTCTTGATTTTTATGTTTGAACTCATTATAATCGTCGTTTTGATTATGAATATGAGTAGCTAAACACTTTTTGCTGGGAATTCTCGGTTGGTGTAGCTAGGGTTTGATCTAAAGTGATGTTTTGATTATTGTAATGCATGCTTTAGCTTAATCTCAAGTGTTTATTCACTATTATGGATTATTTACGTTCTTAATCTTATTATCTTTGCGAGTAGCTAACGTAGAGATAGAATCAATTAGTTTTCGCGCGGTAACTCCGTGATAATTAGTCGGTAAATTGAATAATCCACCTAGTCGTATCAATGTTTGGTAACTCGGCATCGTTAACTAGGATCGTTAAAGTAGAATTATGTTATTAATGCGTGCTTAAAGCTAAATTAGGCTTGGTAACTCGGTCTAGTTTAACCTAAGTATAGTGGACTTGCTTGGTAACTCGGTAAGTTCAACGTTGCTTGATTAATAGTGAATAACACGTGGTTGTTTTACAAATCAAAATATAAATTTAGATCAACCTAGTGAACCTAGAGAATTCCCGGTACTTTTCCCTTATTTGATAAAAACCCAATAATTCATTCTTTATTAATCGTGAACTATTTCACTTGGTTAATTGAGAATATTGCGTTTATTTTTCTTAGAATTAGATAAAAACACAACTTGCGACTTGCCCACACAAGGTTTAGAATAGTAATTAATTTGCACAAAGTCTCTTGGGTTCGACAACCCGGATTTCCGGTTTATTACTACACACGACAGTTGTGCACTTGCAGTTAGAGCGTGTCACACGGTACTGTCCCTGGTTACTTCCTCCATGGTTAGGCTTAAACCTCTTGTCCTGACTACCATGGTTAATCCTTTTCTGATTGTTTCCATAGCCCACAGCGTTCTCAACCTTGCGCTTTCCACGCTTCTCATCTTGTGCCTCTTGAATGCGCCACACGGCTGCAGCTCTATCATAAGCTTCCTGAAGAGTATCGTACGTCCTGCACATCATGTCTTTCTGCAGATGAAGTTCGGGACCAGACATGAACTTCCTAACTTTAGTCGCTTCATCAGGCATCAGCTGACATGCGAATCGGGATAGTTCCATGAATTTCTTGAAGTACTCTGTCACAGAACCGTTCCCTTGTGTCAGAGTCACGAAGTCTATGTACTTTTGATTCTGGACATGGTCCGGATAAAAGCGAGTGCGAAGTGCAGTTTGAAGAGCTTCCCAATTGAAATTGGGTTGAGCCAAAAAGTTCTGACGTGTGCTCCTCCACCATGTATTAGATTCGTTCTTCAAGTCGAATGCCGCGCAAAAAACCTTGCGGTCTTCGGGGCACTCAACTAGCTCAAGGACCTTATCCATCTCATCGATCCAATTTTCGAGCTCAACAGGATCCTCATTGCCTGTAAAGTTCCCTGGCTTCATGTCTGCCACTTTCTTTGCCCAATTTGCGTTATTCTGCCTTCCCTGGTTTGCACTCTGCGCCATTTGAGCAAATTGCGCGAAGAACTGCTCCATATTGTTGTTATTGTTGTTGTTGTTGTTTGGTGCTGCCATTGGTACTTGGCGATTTCTCCTGGTGTAGTATTGATGTGGTCTATCAGTCATAATCCCTACACTATAACCTATTGTATTACTTATAAAGTATCAATAAGTACAAACAATCATGCATATGTGGCATGTAGTGCACAATTAAGCCACACATTGATCATTATTTACATCAATTACTCATGTATTTCCACATAGGCTGATCGCGTCTCAACTTTTCATCTTCTACAAAAATTGGAAAAAGGATCAATAGAACAAGAAAAAATTGTGACTTTTTGTGTGCAACAACCTCTCTGAGTCTACTTTCATAATCAAAGAGAATCAACTCAAAATAAATTGTAGAACTCAAGATACACAGGAAATACTACAGCTGCTGTCACAGCCCATCAGAACAGAAAGTTTGACTTTGAAAAGCCTTAAACTGACTTTAAAATTCTCAAAATGAGCTAGGCTTTCTCCAAGAGTTAGCCAAACGTGTCTAGTAGTTGTCATAAAAAATTGAGATCAAAACAAGATCTAGAAGATAGGTAAAAATGAAAAATGCTACAGCTAGTCACTTTGCAATTCTGCTACTGAACCATCAACTTTGAAAATTCGTAACTAATACTTCAGAACTCGTATGGGGCTGAAATGTTTATGGGAGATAACTGGGTATGTCTTAACTCCAAAATTAAATACGTCTGCTACAACAAAAACTCACTGTTGCGCAGATTCAACAACACCAAAGATCAAAGTTTTCACGTTCTAACTCCATGAACACTTTCTACGCATTTAATCAATAATAAGAAAGCATAACGCAACCTTAATCCATCAAATCATACTCCAAAATTCAGAAAGCTAAATTTATTAAACTCCCCAAATCGGGTCCTCAAAACATAACATTATTCATCCCCTAAAGCAAAACGCTAAAAATTAAACTCTACCCCAAAAGTGACTATTCAAAATTGTTCTAAAACTTCAAAGTGTTGCTTGGCTCCATATCCTTATTCAAACCAATAAATAGAACTCAAAAAGCATCAAGTCTAGGAAATCTAAAGAATTCTAACAAGCTTAATCCTCGTCCGCATCGCTTTCATCCATCTCTTCCTCTTCATCGAAATCATACTCGTGCTCTTCATCTTCACTCGGGTCTTCTTCACTTTCTTCATACTCCATGGGATCTTCCTCAATCTCGGGGTATTCATCGACATCTTCCATTGGATCTTCTTCAACTTCCTCATCGTCACTAAAGTCTATAATAATCACATATTTTTCATCACTAGAGCTTATGTAGATCATGTCTTCTTCATCACTGGACTCTATCTCAATAACTGTATAACTTTGCCACTTAAGATAAGTCTCCATCAATAGCTTGCATATAAAATCTGCACTTACCGTCCATTCACCTTGGCAACAATAATCCCTATCATTCAGACGATTCATCCTGCCCATGATGTTGCTATACTTCGTAATAATTTCCCCAAACATGGGTTTCATAGGTAATGTCTTCACCATACAGTAAGCCTGAAAAACTGGATTTCTATACCGAGGAAAATCTAAGGCTTGAAATCTATCCTCACAATATTGAACCACGCGGTCACGAAAATCTGGAAAGTCTTCACCTTCGACCCAACGTGTCACAACAGGGTGCTTCTCAACTGGCAACACACACTTCCTTGCTATATGCTTAGTTCTAGCAATCTACAAGAGGACACAACTTAATAAATCTCTAATTTCACAAGGCATATATCGTAATCGGAAATAACTACTCTTTACAACCAATAATCATTTCCAAGACTCCAAATTGACAGTCACAAGACTCATGAAGAAATTTCCGAACAAAATCCCTTAAAAGTAGGCTTACAACTAGAACTCAAATGAAACACTTCAAAATTTCAATCCATTAGCATCTTGGATAGAGTAAGACTCTTAGTTAGGAATGGATGGGTGGAAGTACTTGCTTTCTATCCTATTTTCTAAACACTTACACATAATAATCCTATCCATACTACCCAGATTCCCACGGCTTATCAAATTTTAAGTTATTTCTCCTATATTCATTTAAGTTACCCTAATAAATTTCGATTTCATTTTTGGAATGCCTGCTCTGATAACACCCCCAAATGGCCCAAGCCAGAGACCCGGGGATGTCACTCCGTACCCGAGAGGAGCCCAGATACAAGGAGATTTTATAACACAGTTCTCAAGCAAAAACATCCACAATAATAATTAAAACTAATTGAAACAATGCATTATTACAATCCAACATCCTAGCCACAAACCGTGATCCATATGATGATACGCGTCCCGTTCTATGCCAGATAACCATCCTCTAAACCTGTGGTGCGGAATCAAAAAGAAACACCACAGTACAAAATCAGCATGAAATACTGGTAAATAAACATCCAAACATGTAAAACGATGATGGGATAGTTATAAAACAACTTCTCATTTGTAAGTAAGAGTTTTTCGCAAACACAGCGGTAATAAAGTTGACTCTTGTAATAAAACATAAGAGTTCCCAATTCCATAATATTTCCAAACCAATTCCATAATCATTAGGAAAAATCCAAATCCATCGTTAACTCCTTTCCGTTAACAAAACCAAAATACTCATTATTAATTCGTTGTGACGGGGGAAACCAAATAAACCACAGCTTCCATGACCTTAAGTGTCGACACCCCCCTAAGACTACGCCGGCCAGAGGAGTGAGTACATGCCGCTATCCGGGGACTTGCAACCGGATCAAAAAGAGACGGGACCGCAGCCAACACCGCCCAAAGAGAATAATGATGTCCCCGCACAACTTCTTCCACTTTACGTTATAGCTCATTTATATCATGGTGATGTTTTTCAGCAAAAACATTTAACAAGTAGAAATCGTGTATTCCAAGTCATGCAGCACATAAAACACATTTTGAGACGTAAAAAATCAAATATTCATTTGACACGAAAGAGATAAGCGCACTAGGCTTGGCATATTTACTTACCTCAAAGAAAATTCCAACTATAGCAAATCAATCAACGTACTCTACGTACTCGTCGTCGACGAACTTGTTACCTACACGTAACAATATTTTAATCAAGCAAATATTCTAGCAATATACTTGCTATACTAATTACATGCATATGATAGTCAATGGTTTAGGGTTCTAACACCAACCTAACATCCCGCTCAATTCATACTTCAAAACAAAACCCAAAGCTTTGCTTCAAAATTCTCTAACCTAAAGCGTACATAATCTATCATAACTCCACCAATCTATTATTCCATTTTACCAAACAGATCATGGTCTAAACACAGTTCCATTAGATTCAAAACATTCAAAATAATAAGTTTAGCCTCAAACGGATCTTAATTTCGATTCCTGAATCAAAAGTTTCACTAGTTTTAAGTTTCCAATTTCACTCAAAATATCCATACGGGAATTCTCAATCTTCATAAAACTTTTCCCCCAAGCATCTAGTTCATCCTATATTCATACTAAACCTAATAAAACATGATTCCCACATTCAAATCAAATTGTTACCCACATACTATGACCATTCAAACACCCAAATCGTTTAATCAAACCTCTCTTTAAACTAGGGTTTTTCCCCACACCCAAGAACATGATAAACCCTAAAACTTGATTATCAATCCTACGAATTCATGAAAAATGATCCTAACAATAACAAACTGAAAATTAGAGATTACAATGCAACATACATGAATCATGAACAAGTGATCACAAGAATAAGAGATCAATCAAGAGAAAATAAAAGAAGAAACAAACTAGCTCTAACCCGCCGCCATGGAGGCCGGACGGGAAGAGAGAGACGGGGAGAGAGACAGAAAGAAAGAAAGAGAGAAAGAAAAAGAGAAAGAAAGAAAAGAGAGAGAGAGAGAGAGAGAGAGAGAGAGAGAGAGAGAAATTCCCTCAACGGAAAAGAGAGACGGCGGCGGCAGTGGGGTGGCTGCTGTCGGGTAGAGAGAGAGGCCGAGAGAGAGTGAGAGAGGGACGGGTGAGAGTGAGGGAGACGTGAGAGAGCGATAGAGAAAATAGGGAGAGTGAGGGTTTTATGAGAGTTGGAAATAAAATCAACTTCATAAGTAGGAAACCCTCTTGAATTAGGAAACTATTACGTAGGTAGAAAAGTTAGGTCAAAAGACACTCATTCACCCTTAGTTTTGCCAAAAGACAAATGCCTCCCCCAAACTCAAGTAAAAGACACTGAAACCTGTAATTAAAATCACCAAGATTCCCCAAACTCTCATAACCATTATAATTAACTCTCTATAATTAAATTAACTTCCCAACACTTATAATAATATCACAAAATACCCATAGTCACAAAACGGGGTATTTTAGAAAAACCTTGGGTAAGAGTCCAGGGCTTAAAATATTGGAGAAGCAGCTCAAAAAAGGCTAAAAGGAGGCTTGTAGCTCACTTTGAGCCAAGGGGGAGTTGGCAGCTTGGTCTGAGCCAACCGCAAGCTGAGCCGCTGAGAAGCCGATGGGGCCAGACAAGCTGAGTACCAATCTGCGGATAGATCGAGCCACTTTTGAGCCGTTCTCTCTCCATCGGCTAGATCGAGCCGAATCACGGGAAATTGCGGCCACTCCGCTGCATTCGACGACGACGACGTGGAGTGGGGTGGTAGAGAGCGGTCTGTTTGAGGCGGAGGAGGCAGCCGGTGCTTTGTATGTGGTCGTCGACCACTGTGGCAGTGCCGGATGGCACTGGTTTTCCGCCGGTTTCTTGGGCGACGCGGGGTCGCTGTTGACGGCCGATTTGGCGTGTTGGAGGCTGCTGTCAGTCGGAGGATGGTCGCTAGAGGGGTCTGTGGTGCCAGAAAACTCTGGGATGCTAGGAATTTTCCGGAGGCGGCCGTCCTGGTTGCTAAAGCCTTCGACAATGGATCTTGGTGGTTCTCCAGTTGATGTTGTTTCTTTTGTGACCTGCTAAGATATGGAACGCCGTTGAGGGCTTCAAAGTCATCGGAAAATTCTTGATAATCGACCTGTTGCTGGTCTTGATTTTGTGGCGGTGGCAGACTTGGAGCAGATTGTTGCTGCTGGTCCGCTAATGGTGGTTGTTCTTCGGCTCTGATTATGTGATGGATGCGACACAATTCCTCAGTGGTCACCACTCGTAATCGTCCCCCACTGGCTTTCATGTCTTCTAGATCTGCCATGGTGAGATACCCACTCGCTTGGAGGTGTTCCAGGTCTGCCATGGTGAGATAATTAATCGTTTCATTCACTTGCTGGCAGAGCTCTTCGATGTCTTTGGGATCTTCGAGAATGAGAACGGCGCAAGGGAGATTACCCATGTACGTCATTCTCTCAATGAAAGAACCAATTGATACGTACCAGTATCGTTTGTGAAGTTGTTTGGAGAAGTTTCAATCTCCCACGTAGCTTTTCGAGAGGCTACGGTATAAACTAAAACTACATTACGAAAATAAACTGACTTAATTGAAATAACTCAAGAAAACAATTCTAAATCCATCATTAATAATGAACGAGTACATTGCTTAAATAATGAACTGCTGAACTTACACCTAACTCTAGACTCCTACGGGCGAAAGTCCGGATCAAGTAAATACTAAATAACTTAATTAAATAACTAATAATTGATTAACTACTAAATAAATGAATATTAGGATAATATTGATACGTGAATCGTATCATATACTCATGGTCAGGCCGAGTTCGGAGGCACATGGAGGCACGGGGTGGCACGTGCACCCTTAATATTTTTCAGAAACTATATTTTCACCAACTTTTTAAATTACAATTCATTTTGACTTGCATTTATTATAAAAGTGCACCCAAGAGACAGGTGTTTAATTTTTTTTTTACTCGAAAACTGGATTCCTCGTAGTATAAACAGGTGTGCGCATTTGTTTGCTCAACAAGGGATGGTGCTGCCTCAGAACTCGATGCGGACGTGGATAGAGCCCGACTGGGCAGTGGATATAATTATTGATGATTTGGTTGGTGTTAGTGCTTGATTAATGAAGTTTAGTTCTACAAAAAAGAGTTTGATTATAGAAATGGTGCCACTCCAGTGTCGAAATTCTGGCTCAACCACTGGTGAGGCCCGAGGTATCACGTAGATGTTAGGCGCCGGTTTGTTTTCTGACCAAATGTCCTAGTTTAATGCTCTTTTACTTCTCAACATATCTAGAGCTTATAGATGCATTGTGTTGTTGACTCGATCCTTGTAGTTATCCCCCATTATTTAATCATAAGGTCTATGTTTTCTGACAACAAAAAAATCTAAGGTTAAATTCAATTTAACACCCCCGCCCCCATTAATGAAGGGTGTGAGCAAAAGATCCACGGGTGTTTGAAAAGCTTAATTATTTAATGTATGATTACAAAATTACTTGATTGCAACCCCACTCTTATTGTAGCTCTCACTTGTAATAAATACGAAAATTGGTTAAAACACACCGTTACAAACTTAACGGTGATTGTCCGTAGTTGACATTAAATGACCCTTTTGAAGGGGCAACTTTTTTCTTTTCACCTCTCACCTTTGTCAGCCGGACATAAAAAGGAAAACGAAATATTCATTTGGCCACTTGGCTTAAATTTCCAAAAAATTTGGTAGGCTTTTAACTCTCTTATATTTGTGCATTCAATTGGAGGAGTAGGTGAGATTTCTACGAATGAGTATTACTCATAAGATCATTGTTTTGAGACGAAGGGAAGTGGTTGCCATTGGAGATATGCCGCAGAGCAATCGCCATTGGCTAATGGGTCAATATAAGAAGAAGATTAGTGGTTGGTGCACATGTTAGGCTTGGTAAGTTAAATTTCTTATTTTAATTGTTTTGCTTCGCATGTGAGCAGTCTAGAACCGATCAAATACGTCAAACGACAATGTTAGTAGAGTAAAATAAGTTATCAATGACGAGAATAATAAAACGAATAAAATAAGTTATCAATGATGAGAATACTAACATTTTATTGACAATGATGAAAAAGGTTTATTTGCCATAAGGCTTACATCGTATAAATAGTTTAAAATTCTAAAATACATTAAATTACTCAAAAAAGCAAAAATAAACTAACAAGATATTCCACTAGCCCAAACTATTCTGAAATCAGTAAGTAAATGGCTGCCTCTTGGAATCAAGACCGTTTCTTCCCCCTTCACCGCACCTAAAATCATCTTCTTAACTTTTGATTGAGAGTTTGCATGCTAGGGTTAGGTTTTCTCCCATTGTGTATGGTGTGTGAGAGAAAGGGGATAGGAGAATGAAGGAAAATGTGGAGAAAAACATAAATTTCTTTTCTTGGTGTATTATATTTACAACTTTGTGTTTAAGTCACTTTTTATCCATAAATTATGTAAACATACACATAGCCCCCCCCCCCCCATGCGTATAAAACTTATGTAACTTGCAGTTTTGAGCTAAAAAAGAATTCATATCTTACTCTAAAGCACTTGCTTCTTTATAACTTTAAAGTACTCAACTCATCTTATCTAAAATAAAGTACACAAATAATCACACCTCACGTAGGCACCAAGATAAATATTTAGTGAAGATGATATTAGCTACTGGTAAAAATAAATTATTTATGAAAATATTTTCGTCACTTTAAACATCGTAATTATGTGAGGATTGCGCACCACTGTTTGGCAGTGCGGGCATGAAACCTCGCATGCACCAAACTAAAAATAGCTTATCACATGAAATTTGGTCTTTCTTCACGCTCGAAACATCTATCAACTTGGAGACCTGAGTGTAAAGGACTTTGGTGTGGAGAATCCAACCAATTCTTATGCGTAAGGACGAAAATTGAAATTCAATTTCAAGTCGCAGATGTGATCGAAAGATTGTATGGCGCTTTTGGTCCCATACCACCTTCAAGAGTGCGGGCAGGATGGCGCAATTTGTCTTTGACCATGTCCTTATCGTAATTTCCGAAGAAATAAGAGCATATCTTGACCACTGTTCATAGACCCACATGGTCAAGAACCCTTGGTTCAAGAAGGAGAGAAGATCACACATTCCATGCGACTGTGTGACGCCTTCAAAAGATGGTTAAGCCTCCCATACAAGGTACCGAAGAACAGAGGAGCTAAGGCGAGCCTTTTTCGCATAGACAAATGCACGGCTAATTAGAGCATATGCATAAAAACACCATCGTGTGGAGAACCATCTACAATGAACTTAGAATGCCACACGCAGAAAAACCCATAAATGGTATCATTAAATCCTGCACCAACTGCATAAGAAGGGCGCCCATCTATCTCCAACCATGAGTTGGCTTCCTTGGGTGCATAGTCTATGAAGAAATACAATACTCACCTATTTCAGGTGCTTTTTGGAGAAAATGTTCTTACCTTCGCCTAGAACATTTTTCTTCCATCTGGTCATGACCTTGCGCAAGTCTACCATTGAAGCAGACATGCGTATGAACAGAGTTAATTCTATTGTTGACTCCAAGGCTCTAAGAGGATCAAAGATGCCATGCGTAGGGAGATGCATCAAGAAATAGCAATCTTCCAAGGTTGGTGTAGTTTTGTATTCGGCGAAGTGGAAGGTGCGCGTTTTTGGGCACCACCGCGAGGACAATGTGTCGATCTTTTCTGCATCAGGAGCATTCCTATACCCCAGGGTGGTCGTGATTGCATGACAGATACCAAAATTCTTAAGAACAACTTCATCGTGCTTCAGTACATACATTATCCCCTCTTCAACTAAATCCACACTAGTGTGGTAAGAGCAGTGGTCAACATGGTAGTAAGGGTATCATGAAGCCTCCACACCCAATCTATGAATATTCTTACTCTCTATGATGTCCCAATCATCCTATTTGAAAATCTTGCAAAGTATCATGAGTTCCTTCCCTGCAATAAGCAATTTTTTACCAAATGACCTGGTTAAAGGGTGGTAATAATCACACTCATCAAACCATTGAGCCTTCTCCGTAACTCTTTTACAAGGGTAATAAAATCTCCTGCTTTTCTCTTCACAAATATGTAATTCTTGTTAGATCTGTTTTGGACGAGAAGTACAAAGTTAAAACCCTAATCTACACAAAGTTGATTCTTTTCTCTAAATTAATCCCCTTTTTCAATTTGTTTTTTGATATATTCTTAGTTTTCAAATCCTAGACAATTTCTAACACAGTCTTCAACCACAACTTTTATTATTAGATTATGATACCTTATTTAGAAAACTTCAAAGTTTATATGTTGATTCAAGTTTTGAGAAGATGATTCAAGTTTCTTGAAAGTCTTTCATTTGTCAAAATATTTTTCTTTCTCACAACTTCTTTCTCTCTTTGGAATTCAGTTGAAGGTAAAGAGAAAAAGCGTATAAGTCACCTGCTTTTATACTATAAGAAACCCAACCGCTCCAGATCTCTCAAAATTCCAATCGGTTTTTGGAAACCCTCGTTGATTGAACCGCCATAATCTCATTGATGGCATTTAATCACGTCATCAATCGGATTAATCGACAACTCATGCCAACCGTTGGACCAATCAAGTGGACGATCACGGGCACATGTGGTACTCAACCACGCCGTCTATCATACTGGCTAGTCTACTATAGTCTACTAAGTAGAAATATATCTCGTCCGCCGACTCACAAGAACTACGGGGCTGCGAAGATGGGCCTAGTTTTCGCGATATCATTATGCGCAAGGGGGCTAAATGTAGATAGTCCAAAATATCACCATAGTCTCCAGACACGTGGACCTATCAACAGATCGCATATGGCCAAGTATATGTGCTCCAGATGTACTAGATAATGCCATGTCCCTCCTTAGATTGCAGCTCCACGGGTACCGGGGGATTAACTGTCTTGGATGCTGGAATAAGGCTCGTCGCAAATGGTTGTTGTCCCATCTGCGACCCATGAATGCTATAGAGGAGACTCGTTCAGCCGTTATATATGAATATGCGGTACTAGTGGCAACGGTCTTCCGATATCTCTGCCTTGACCACGTAATGGGGGCATGATTAATGCCGTAACCCCCCATTACCGTTACGTACTAGTTCTATATATACAGTGGGCTTAACCTATTCATAGATGTTCGGTTCTTCAGACATTATTGCTATATATCAACCCTAACAAGCTGTCTCTTCTCTGTTGCATACATTGCTTATGTTCACTCTTTTTTCCGTTTTCATTTTCCTTGTTTCCATTCTCCAGATACTTGTTTGATTGTGACTTTTGCTCCGTGAAGCACTCTTACCTAGCGTTTCCTTGAATTTGCTCTAGAAGCTTGCATGAAAATCTAAGACTGACACACGGATTGTTAATGAATTTTTAAAACGAATTTATAACTGGAAATAAACAAAGTCAATTTTTTGATAAATTCTGAAAATTCAAACAGTAGCGCACAGAACAAAATCATTAGAGAGGTTCTCCTAAAAATCATTCAAGCTTGAGAGGATTTTTTCGCTCGCACCCTTAGGTCGTGGGTTAAAATACAGTTAACCCCAAATGTATGTAAGAGCATCTCCAACCCATTGCTTTTTCCCCCTCCCCTCACCTCCCCCTCCCCCTCCCCCTCCCCCCACGGGCCCACCATTTTCCCCCTCCCCCTCCCCCTCCCCCTCCCCTTCCGCCAAACTACTAATCGTCTCCAACCCATTTCTTTCCCCCCACCCAAAAAATTAATTTTTAATATATATTTAATGATTTAAAAATGAATTGTTAGTACAAAAAAAGTAAATGAAAAATTATTTACCAATGTATATACACACACACAAAAAAAGATGTTAATAACAATGATAATAATACTAATAATAATTAAAATAATATTAACAAACAAAACTTTTATTCGAAAAAATAACGATTACAAGTACGAAAAAGTCGTTATTTCAAGAAATAAAATTAAACAGTACTACAAAAATGCAACGAGTAGAGCGACAAAACACACAAATTGAAATAAACCAACCTAACAACGATTACATAAAATAGTTATTTCGTTAGTTGAAAGGATTAAATTTCAAAAAAATAAAATAACGATGACTTTTCGTAAAGATACTCTCCAACAATCGTGAATACATTATTAATTTTAAAAAATAACAAAAAATAAAATTTATTAATCATAATAATAAAATACATAATATAATCATAAAATATTAGTATGTGTAATTAAAACTTAAAAGTATCAAATATTCAATTAATTAATCATTCCATGTAGGGGGAGGGGGAGGGGATGTCCATGGGGAAATCCCCCCTAACCATCCCTCACCCAAGGTAATATTTATCCCCATAGCACCCCCTCCCTCTCCCCTTCCCCCCATGAGGTTGGACATGAACCGTATTTTTATACGATTTTCCCCTTCCCCCTCCCCCTCCCCCCATGGGGTTGGAGATGCCCTAATTAGCCTACTTCATTTCTTCAAAAGGATCCAAATGAATGTCAAAAGTCAAGTGTGTTGCTCCCATATAATTTTTGCAGATTGCAGGTTAATCCAACTTTTTTTTTTTTTAGTTCCCCACTTCAACCTATTATTCCAATAATCTCATAAACCCTAGTCACATATAACTAGGGCAAGCCTTTTAAGAAATAGCCGCAACATTGGTCACTTTCTTCCTGGAGATCACGACAAGGATAAAGTGGAGCGGGGGTTTGTGGAGGATCATCGCCGGATAAAGGTAAGATCCTCTTTAACATTTTAGTATCGTTTCTTTCTGGATTTGAGCACAGGGTTAGTGTTTTGCAAAAGGGATTTGATAATTGGAGTTGTGGTATGATGGGTGGGTTTTTCGGGAATAAGTGATGATAATCTGGATGATGAGTATCCTTAAAAATGCATATAAGGGTAACATTTATCTCTCATTGTCATTGATGATGATATATGGGACACTAGGTTTAGTTGTGGAACCAATTCAATTAAGTCGGGTTATGATCACCATTTTTGCCCTAATGCAAATAAGCTGCTCCTCTCTTTTCATGCTAATATTTTGCCATTGCATATGAGTTAGCAATGATCCGGATCTTCCTTGGGTGCATAGTCTACATGAGTTAGATTACCATATGGGCCTGCCGATTTTACGCAATATCCTTATGGACTTTTACCCCACTGATACAGTTTTCTTTTTGAGGTACTTAGGACTCACTGTTTCATTCAACTATCTATCTCCCTGCATCTATATCCAACCTCTGGGATTAAGAAACCCCCGTTCTTTCTATCTTTGATTTCGTTACAGACTGTCTCCGTTTGCACTCGAAGATTTATGAAGATTTCTTCTTGTCTGCACTCAAAAATTTATTAAGATTTCTTCTCGTCTAGGAATCCCATCTCAAAGCTCTGGTGTTTGTACTAGACTCATGTATGATATTTTCTGATTTACACAATCTGAACCACCTTTGCTAGTTAGATTTGTTTAATACTGCAAGCCTTTCGGGGTTAAATTGGTTGTTAGACCGCGGACTGGTTTGCTTCCCACCAAATCTCAAGAAGCTAACCCTGAAGAAAACTTACCTGACATGGGCGGATATGTCAATTCTTCGAATGTTACCCAATATTGAGATTCTGAAATTAATATGTGTTTCTTCTGGAAGTCGGAGTGGACAACAAGGGATGGGGGGTATGCTCAACTGAAATGCTTTAAACTCCAATCTTTGGAGATTTTGTCTTGGAACATCTCAAGCAATCACTTTCCAGACTTGATCATTTATTGTTGGGTGATTGTAAAGTGCCTCTTAAGTAACCATCTGATTTAGTGGATGTATCCACACTACAGACAATGAATTTAAGATTATGTAACTTCTTTTCCCCACTCTCTGCCATAGGAATCAAAGAATGAGCAGGAAAGGATGGGAAACTACTGGCTGAAGATTATTGTTGATCAGAATGAGGATTGAAGGCTGGACAGTTTAGTTTAAACTTTGAACATATAGTAATCCAACTGAAGTCATGGATTATTTTCCCATTGTCTGGTATTGCCGTACTGCACAGATGTTGAAAGACTCAATGAAACAAATTTTATAATACTTCATCCCATTCACCTGGATTATCTACCTGTACAGTGACATTTCTTGGTACATGGATAAAGGATACTATAATAGCTAAAACCCTTAAATACATTACATATTGGATAATTGCATAACATATTGGTTTGGCGGTATTGTCTACTAGTACAATGAGAGTGTATGCGATTCTTTCTATCTTGTCTCATATATCTTGTCTTTCGCTTTTGCCTGATTCAGCCACAAAATTCGCTTCCTGGTGAATTTCACCTATGGTTCGGGACGGGATCATCCCCTTTACCCTTCACCCTTCACTCAACATTTGGGGAATGGATAAAGGAGGAAGGAAGAAACAGCAACAGGGCGGGGGTTTGATGGATGATGGAGGAGGGTATCAGCCGGCTCGATGTTAACCGATCACTGGGATCATCGCCGGACAAAGGTATGACAGGCTCTAGCTGGTAAAGTAAACAACGATCCTCTTAATATTTACAATCCGTTTCTTTCTAGATTTGAGCACGGATTGGTATTTTGCAAAAAGATGCCAGAAAAGGGATTTGGTAATTGGAGTGTTAAGTTGTGGTTTTGGGGGGGGGGGGGGGGGTTACATGGGTGATTTTTCTTGAACAAGTGATGACAATCTGGATGATGAGTATTCCTTATAAATGCATGTAGGGTAACATTTATCTCATTCTCATTGATGATATATGGGACACTAGGTTGTGGAACCAATTCAATTAAGTCGGGTTATGATAACCATTTTTGCCCTAATGCAAATATCCTGCTCCTCTCTTTTCATGCTAATATTTTTCCTTTCATCTGTCTGTAGCCTGCTACACTCCATATCCATTCTTTCCTATGCTTCACTGCTAGTGCTACATGAATTAGAGTACCATATGGGGATGTCGATTTTAGGCAATATCCTATTGGGATTTTTCCCCAGTACTGATACAGTTATTTTTTTGAGGTACTTAGGAATTACTGTTTCATTCAACTATCTCCCTGCATGTATATCCAACCTCTGGGGTTCAGAAACCCTTGTTCTTCCTAAATGGTTAAGGCATCTTTGCTCGAATCAGAGAAGAATGTTCTCTTTATCGTCGGATAACTTACTGACTGTCAGACGTTTACGCTCGAAGTTTACGAAGTTATCTTTGTACTAGACTCATGCATGATATTCCCTGATTTACACCATCTGAACCGCATTTGAAAGCTAAAGGTTTGGGGTTAAATGCGTCGTCCGACTGGTTAGATTCCCACCAAATCTTAAGAAGCTAACCCTAGAGAAAACTTACCTGAAATGGGCGGATATGTCAATTATTCGAATGTTACCTTGAGATTCTGAAATTATTATGCGATGCCTTATTGGGATTGGAGTGGACAACAAGGGATGGGGAGTTAGCTCAACTAAAATACTTGAAAGTTCAGTCTTTGGAGATTGTGTCATGGAACATCTCAAGCAATTACTTTCGGAATCTTCAGTATTCATATTTTTTAGGGTAAAAGACATTTTCCACCCTCCAACTATGGAGAAAAGACATTTTACCCCTGATTTATGGAAAAAGACATTTTGCACCCTTGTCAGAGTTAAAACTAACAACAGAATTAACGGAGAGAGAAAAAGACAAAACTACCCATGAACTGTTGAAAAATTACCCCATTATAAATTCCCTTTTCTTCCTCTCCTCCTCATTTCCAAACCCTAACCTTATCTTCCCCCCTCTCTCTTCCTCTCTCTCTTCTGCCTCTCTTCTCCTCCAGCCCCATCATAGTTCTTTGCCGTTCTTGAGGGCAAGCCACTGAAGCATCGACACAGCCTTCGTCGGCTTCAACAAACCACCAAATTTACTAACCAAACCGACCAATTCACTGGAAATCGGCGAACACCTGGTGGGTTCAGATCCAATTCGTGCCTCCTGTTGTTCCTCTGTTGGTTGTATACAAATTTGATCTGAACCAACCACGAAGAATTGGTTCGAAGATCTGGGTGAAGTAAAAGAGTCATTCATGGATGACTTCGGTTCAGACCCCAAGGCAAATCGGCTACCATGGCTCCTCCCAAAGCAACGTTGGATCCAAATGGCCGGGGTCGTTTTGCGACAATTGATTTACATACGATCATTGTTCAGCGATGTGTTTGGTGGTCCTCCCAAGTACACGCCTGCAACAACGGTAAATCAGCTTCGTCGTTGTCAGATTTCTATTATGATTCGATTTCAAGAGCTCGGAGAACACTTATGAGAACAACAAGTCTCTTGGGTCTGGGCCGGTGTATGATAAGCCAGTCTATGATGAAGACATTTTTGAAGGACAACCTGGCTTGAAGAGTAAATCGATGTCTTCCAAGGTCAGTTACGAAGAAGACATTTTTGATTGGTGTTGGTGACAGTGGTGGTTGCGACCCCTGTTTCTGGGTTTGACAAAGCACTTCCAGGCAGATAGAGAAAGAGAGAAATGGTGAAAGACTTCGGAGAAATCGAAGTCGTCGGAGGGGGAGCTTGAGGATTCGGGGATGGTGAGCTTGGTGAGGTTGCTGGAGAGCTTGGAGTGAAGCGACTTCTTCTGAGATGTGAACACCATTTCTGTATCTGGGTATTGAGAGAGAGAGAGGGAGATCAGAAGGGCCAAGCCAAGAAAAAGCTTCAAGGCAGGCACAGAAGGGTGAGGAGTTACATCTTAAGAGGGGAGAGATGATAGAATTGAGATCGGAACTAGCCGAAATGGATTGTGGTTGAGATGAAATCGATTGATTCGTCTGAGAGAGAGATGGAATCGATCAATGGATCAAGTTTCAGAGCAGATGATATATACCTGGAAAAGCTAAAAGAGTGGGAGATTGTTACACCATTTTCAGTTAGCTATCTTTTGTTTCTCTGTCAAATTCAAAGAATTAAAGAATGGGCCATAAATAAATGGGGCTGTACCAGTTTAATTGACATTTGAATCAACTTTGACTTCTTTTACACTTTAAATTTGGGTGGTGGCGATGCCAGGGGTGGGATAAATGGGTCAGGGGAGGGAAGAAGAAGATACAGAGCACCAGAGAGATAGCTATTATGCAATTGTTGATTGTTGTTGTTGTTGTTGTAGTGGTGGTGGTGGTGGTGGTGGTGGTGGTGGTGGTGGTGGTGGTGGTGGTGGTGGTTGTGGTTGTGGTTGTGGTTGTGGTGGTGGTGGAGTCAGTGGTGGTGGGGATTTTTGGTGGTGAAGTGGAGGTGGTGTTCAAGATTACGAAGAACATCAAGAACATTATGAACACTATAATAAACAAAAAAAGATGGTATTTGTCCACGATCAATAAGGGTAAAATGGTCACAAAAAGTCGATTTGCACCCCTTCACTAACAGATTGTAACAGAAGGGTGGTATCTGTCCACCTTCTATCTGTTAACAAGGGTACAAAATGTCTTTTTCCATAAATCAGAGGGTAAAATGTCTTTTCTTCATATTTGGAGGGTGGAAAATGTCTTTTACCCTATTTTTTAATGACAATTGGTCACAGGCGAACTACCCACAGCTATCCCTTTCTGGTATTACACTTACGAGTTAGAACACGAAATCATCATTAATTTGTTACCTTTGGTCGTAATGAATCTCTTGTTTTAATTGGTGGGAAATTAGTCGGAATTACCGTTATCATTGTTTTGTTTTTGTTTCCTTCTTTGGCGTACCATGGCTCGCAATAATAAAAAGTTTTAACAGTTTGGCTGTGTAGTCAATAACATGTGGAATTGTTATGGTAGTTCTAGTAAGCCTGCCCCCAGTGCCCAAGAAAAAATCTACCCTCGGTAGAGACACCCTTCCTTATTATCATATATTATTAGAATGCCGCATCGCATCCGTAAGAGGAGGGATCTGCACTTACTCTCATTCTGTTGCTAGCACATCAAGACAAAAAAACTCGAAAATGCGACTAGAAATTCAGATAAAAGTATCACTTATTGCAGAAATATTAAAACATACATGTAAATTTTACGAAATAAAGGAAAAAACATAAAATTGCTTCAGTATGAAAATTTATCTTGCTTTCTCATATGAAGAAGTCACCAAACGAGCTAATGTTACACCAGGGCTTTGTTACCACAATTAGAGACCTAGAAGGATCGGAAGTGAAGAAATTTTCATATCTATATCGTTGACCTTTTCATCAAGAACAATATGAATAAAACTCATGCCCTCCACTGCTAGATCCTTAGCTCCATGTTACCACTCCATCATTCGTACGCGGTCGCTTCAATCTCATTCTGTCGGTTCCCTTTCTCAAGCTTCTTCAACTTCTCAATTGTTTTGGAGATAGTTTCTCTCATCTGACTTTCATGGTTGGATATCCACCCGATTAGCAATCTCTTCGGCTACTTCTTGAAGTCCAAGAACATGCACCTTGCCTCCAATTTCTTTGGCCAAACCTCATGTTCTGAGTCGTTGGGGTTAAAAACGATTGCACAAGCTTCTATCCCAAACATAGTTCTCACTTCATTCATCTTGTCAAAAAAGCATTGCTTCCTTCTCTGGAAAGTTGTTTTTCTTGACTGGTCATCGACTATGTACAAAATCTCAGTTTTTTTTACTGGGAATCGGTTATGTAGTCAATCTTTGTTAGGGATATAAGAGAAATCACAAGCATCTATCCCACACATTTATTTCACCTCATTCATCTTCTAAAACAAGCATTTCTCCGTTATCCTAAAAGTTTTTCTCCTTGACTGGTCATCAATTATATACTCATGCTTCATTTAACTTGACATGGCTGAAGTAGAAACCAAGCAACCCATTCATAAAGCGAAGCATAGCTCAAATGTAAACAATTACTTCATCTATCCTACATATCATGATAATCATTTCTCTTTATGGAAGGATTTATAATTTCCAGAGCTGTCACCGGGAGGTTTGAGCCAGTTTATAACGAGTTCAATAATGTGATTGGGCTGAATCTGTTGAACACATTTAACATTCATCTTTAATTAGGTGTGTTAAAGGACCTTATATTTCCAACCCATCTGTGATAAACTTTTTCTAGTACGCACGACCAATATGAAGACAAATTATCTCACAAAGCTCATTTAAGTTACTACTAAACTGATGAATGCAAAGTATACAGAAGTTTCGAGAATAATAGTGTTGTTGGAAGAAGAATTAAGTTGATTAGACAACCATAACATGTATATAGTATAATAATGATGAGAATCCTCCAAAGAATTAGAGAAAGCATACCTAATAGGGTGACCTTGCCAACTAAAATAGTCAAATACACAGAAAAGTAAATGTACTGGTGCTTAAAAGGAAACAGAATCCTTGAGGATGAAAGGAGAGAAGCTTAATCTAATGGATTGTCCGATTTGGTTGCGTTTTATCTTGCTTATGACGGTTAGATAACACAAATGGGTTTATTACAAAATTTCTGACCCCTTTTGCTTTTTCTAGTCATCGTATGTAAGATTTAACATAACCAAACCAAAATCTTTTAGCAATCCATTCCATTAACTTTATTGTATATTTGACTATTTGGTTGGCTGGATCACGCTGTTAAGGAACACTTCCTCTTGTTCTTTGGAGAATTGTCCTCATATAGTCATCTTGTATACATGTTATGTTTCTTCTTCTAGAAACAAGAAGTTTGTCAGAGATGGCTTGGAAAACACAATATGGTATGTTTTGATTATCACACTGCTTTCGTAGTTAGATTTACTAAGATAAGGTCCTTTAACGCACTAAATTAAAGAAATGTTAGACAGATTGAGTCTAATTATTATATTCCATATAGTTTATAAATTGGCTCAATTCACTCATTTGACAGGTGTAGATAGAACCAATCCTGCCAGAAAGAGAAATTATTGACATGGTATGTAAATTTATTAAGTAATTATTGACATTTGAGCTATGCTTGGATAGAAATCGGAGACAATGTGGTTGGATTGAAGAATATCCGGGGCTCATCTCTATTGCTTGCCACCAAAGGGTGTTCGACGAAATGAAGCAGTCAGCGAGTGAGCTTCCAGTGGGAATGGAAGAAGACTGGGGAAGAGAGAGCGAGCGAGCGAAAGATCCCTCTCTTTCTCTTCCCCATTCTTCTTCCACTACGTCTGGAAACTCACTCGCTCACTGCGTCATTTCGTCGAACACCCTTTTGATGGCAAAGATCAGCCCCGGACTTTCTTGAATCGAACCACATTGTCTCCGATTTCTGTCTTGCAGGTAACTGTATGAATTGGTTGCTTGTTTCCTGTTTCATCTATGTCAAAAGAATAATGAATTGGTTGCTTGTTGATTGAGTACTTAACTGATGACCGATCAAGGAAAACGAATTGTAGGAGAAGGAAGAAATGCTTATTTCAGGAGATTAATGAGGCGAGAAATTGTGTTGGATAGAAGCTTGTGCATTCGTTTATAGCACTAATGAAGATTGAGTACATAGCAGTCACTAAACCCGAAGACTGAGTACATAATAGATGACCATTCAAGGAAAACAATTTTGAGGAGAACGAAGGAATGCTTGGTTTCTGTAGATGAATGAGGTGAGTACTATGTAGGGGTAGACGCTTGAGCGGTTGGTTATAGCCCTAACGACTTATAATCTGAGGTTTGGACAAACAAATTTGAGGGACAATGCATTTCCGCAGACTTCAAGAATAAGCAGAAGAGATTGCAAATCCAGAGGATGTCTAACCATGAAACTCTGATATAGCCCTAACGACTTATAATCTGAGGTTTGGACAAACAAATTTGAGGGACAATGCATTTCCGCAGACTTCAAGAATAAGCCGAAGAGATTGCAAATCCAGAGGATGTCTAACCATGAAACTCTGATGAGGGAAAAGATCTCCAAAACAAGTAAGAAGCTTGAACAAGAGAGTTGAGATATGGAGATGACAGCGAACACATACTAATGTTAGTGGCAACAGGGAGATGCAGGATGTAGTACTGTGGACCTGCGTGCTATTCATGGCGTTCTTGAGAGAACGTCAAAGATATAGACATGAAAATTGCTTCAATGAGAATTTCTGATCTTTCATGCTCTTCTCTGGAGCCCTTGGTAGCTTTTTCATCGAACAAGGGTAGTCTCGAGTTTATTATTCTTGGATCGTTTGGTGCCTTCTTTATATGTATGAGCGAGAGAAATTTTCACACTCAGATCGTTTTTTCCTTATTTCATAAAACTGTATTTTTGTGATTCTACAATTACACTCTTATCTGAATTTTTGTTAATTTGTGCGCGTGTCCTGAAATGCTAGCAACAGAAGGAGATCAAGTGTGGATCCCTCCCCTCATTGGGTGCGATTTGATATTCTGTTAACATGTGATAAGAAAGCGTTTGTCTATTGAGGGTGGGTTTTCTTTTGTTGGGGCCTTGGGGGTGGGGGCTCACTAGAACTGCCACGAAATTTTTCCCATGCTACGTACTACCTCTGTTTCTTCTCTTTCAGCCTACTTCCTAAACGGGAAGTTTCTTCTCTTTCAGCCTACTTTCCTTTTGTAGTAACTTTTTCGTTTAAAATGTCTAATGTACCCTTAAACTATCTCTAGACTTTCAACCCTACACACCCAACCCACTCCACTCCTCCTCATACCTACCTCCTCCCCATTTACTATGCAGACACACGGAGAGCGAGAGAGAGAGAGAGAAAGTGAGAAGAGGAGATGAGGAAGAGGAAGCCATCTTTGAGAGAGGGAGACTACGAAGAGGAAGGCGATCTGTGTGAGAGAGATAAGGAAGAGGATGATGCCGACCATAAGGCAAGGAGATCGCCGAATTTCTCTCTCTTTCAATTTCTCTTCTCAGGCATCAACAGATCGAGATGGTGAAGCAACAGATCCGGCCCATTGAGGGGTGTAGGTTGCGGTGGCGTCGGATTTGACTGTGGCGGTGGCATTCGTTGTTCCGGCGGCGAGGCCTGTAAACAGCTTCTTATTCCTCTCTGATGTATGTCGATGCAGGGAGGACTGGAGGCGACGATCGTCGATGGGTTCTTGGGGCGAGACGGTGGCTGTATTCTGCTTGTTCAGCCTTCATCTTCTTCTTCTTCTTCTCCTCCTCCTCCTTGTCTTCTCTACTTCTTCTTCCTCTTGTAAACTGTTACTCGAAAAAGCCAATTGTTTTAGATATGTTGTTTTGGGGTGAAGATCTGTTACTTTTTGTTTGATTATTTTTGATTTGTTAAGTTTTTCTTGCTGCAGTTGTTTTTGGTTGTGTTGCTGCTGGTGGTGATTACTCAAAAACGCCAATTTTTTGGATATGTTTTTTTCAGGTGAAGATCTGTTAATTTTTGATATGTTAAGTTGTTCTTGCTGCTGCTGTTATTGGTTGTGTTACTGGTGGTGGTGATGGTCCGGTGATTGGTGGTGGTGATGTTACTGGAGGGAGGAAGGGAGGGATATACTGTAATTAGATGGATGTGTGAGGGTAAAAATAAAAAGGAAAACTTGTGCCCATTTTCTCTTCAGCTAAACGTAAGGAAACAGAGGTAGTAGTACACAGTCGAACTTTAATTACTGAACAAGCAGGTTAACCTTTTGAATTATTGCAAGCCGTATAAACTCAATCATAGTCAAAAAAATTGGCACTAATTCAAGGATGGCACAACAAACACGGAATTCACAGTTACTGAGTAGTGAGTACAATATCACCGAAATCGCCAAATATCGGCTGATGCATACCAGTCCAGAAGTGGTACATCACACGGTAATCAAAATAGGTGGCATAAACCAGATAGTGGGACAGATTAAACAGGTTTCATACAATAATTGTTTGAAGCTGTATACCCGCAACTTCTTCTCGAAAACGACAAAAGAGTTCGTAGGTATATGCAGATGAATAGAAATGCGTGAATGCAAGATGCAAGGCAAACCTGTGCTAGAAAAAGCAAGAAGCAGCATAGCATTAAATGACCTTTCGAAGCCTCAACAATTCATCATAATTTGAAGGTATGTATATATCCTTGGCAGAAGCTAGAGCAGTAGAAGAGGTGTGATAGAGCTTTATAAATGTGTTATCAGCGATATTGCTCATCTGAGTTTGACATGAATATGTTTTCCTCAAATCTAACTATTGAATGTTTGATTTGGTATAAAAAATCACCACTACATAATAAATAAGATATGTTTTTTCTTCATACAATTTCGACTATAGTACTACTTCTTTGTATTAGCCAGAAATGTTTACAGCTTCCCTTGATTACCCGTCTTAGAACCAATGACCTAAACATTCCGAGTTCTTTTTATTTCTGGGTAGTACCTATAGGTGGAGACGAGCTTGTTTATGCTTTATTGTAGAATAACTTTGTATTCGGTAAGGGACCGTGTATTTTTGTGGTTAAAAGTGAAAGAATATACCATTCTTACACATCAAAGTGCTTGAGCCTCACTTTAACTATTTTCTTTTCTATTGGTTGATTTGGCGTATTTCTGATTGCCTTAATTTAACGTGGCTTACTTTTTTTTGAAAGGGCAGGTGATAAGAGGAGGGAACTTTGATCAAGTATAGCATCAATGATGGAGGAGAAAGCTGAGAAAATTGATGTTTTATAATGCTACAACTTGGAATAATTACTACGAGGTGCATGTTCTTTATATAACGTTCTTTATCTCACTATTTCCATCGAATGTTTTAGTAAATACAAGATCCATTAAATGTACAAAGCATGATGCATCTTCCTTACACCCCAAGAGGCTAAATTGTATATTATCTAGTTTTCTTGTAGAACTGCTTTTATGTTATACCTATTCAAGGTCGATCAATGATGGAAATATTTGATGACCTGATACCAAGTTAGTCATGTTGGTTTATGTGGGGTATAAAATTGGTAAAACTAAATAGGCATATGAAAAGGTTTGATTCACAGCAATATGTGGGCCAACTTTCTTTCAATCGATCTTACCACCTATTAGTGGATAATTCAGTGTAAACTAACGTTGAAGAACTTTGCGATTTCATTATGCTCCTAGAACCGAGTTAAAGAGTTTAGCTGAGAGATATGGCAAGAACAAGTCAATTTCCTAATGGAGAACTTGAAGAAATTTGATTACCTTAATTTAATTCTAGGTGAGAAGGATCAAATCGAGTATCGTATTGAAACACTCAGATTTGTGAGGAATTTCGTCAAAATTGGGAGGGGAAATGTCAGCATGAAATACAGTGGCTCAAATTAGAGATTTGGCCTCTAAGGATTAGGGTTCATCGGTCAATTTCCTTATAGAGATTTGGTCTCTAAGGATTTATTTCTTTCCTGAAATACAGTGGCACGGCCAATAAATTTGGTCAATTTGTTCACTCCTCACTAGGGTGTTAAAAGAGAGATAAGGGTACTTAGATGACAGATGAGTGGGATTAATATATAGGAGCTGGTAATTTTCAGCTGGTGCTTCTTCATGAAGAATAGTAAGCATTCCTGGATGTTATATCGATTGCTAGAATGGTGGGACGACTCTGGAATTTGGACACCCCTGTTCTTTCTATCCCTGAATTTATGACTTTATGATAAATGGTAAAGTTAAGGCATTTTTGTATCATTGGAAGGGCTATTTAATTTTGGAAGATCGAATAGTTTCAGAGAAAGTAGAGATAAAGGTTATTTATCATTGGATAACCTACAGACTATCTACAGTTTGAACTCGAAGTTTTCTTGTCTAGGACTCCCAATCTCAAAGCTCTGGTCTTGGTACTAGTCCGGCGTTCGATATTTTCTGATTTACACCATCCAAACCACCTTCACAAGTTGACTGGGTTGATAGACGCAGACTGGTCCGATTCGCACTGAATCTTAAGAAGGTAACATTGGAGAAAACATGGCCGAAATGGACAGAGATGTAAATTCTTCGATATGTTACCCAATCACGACGTTCTGAAATTATTGTTTAAACTCTGTGCCTCGTTTGAAGTTCATTCTCAAGTTCTATAATCGGACCTCCTCCCCTAATTTTATTTATCTTCATTTATTGTTCATTTTTTTACATCAGATATTTGTTAATATTTCGAAATTATTTTATAATTAAGGGTAAATAAGTAACTTTTTTGACAAACTCCGAAAATCCCAACAGAGGCGCACAAAAACCAAACCATTAGAAGGGTCCTTTACATCATTTCGAGGTCGAGGGGGTCTTCCACTCACAGCCCCTATTAGGGTGTGGGGTAAAATGCAATTAACCCTAGACGTATGTAATTAGCCTACATGATTTGTTCAATTTAGCAAATCTAAGGGTTAAAATGAATGTCAAAAGTCGAAGCGGGATGTTCCCACATAATTTACGCAGATTATGCGTTCGTCCAATTTTACACTGTAATATTTCCTATGCTTCACTGCTACATGAATTAGACTACCATATGGGCCTGTTGAGGTACTTAGGACTTGCTGTTTCATTCAACTATCTCCCTGCATCTATAACCAACATCTGGGATTTAGAAACCCCCGTTCTTCCTTTCTCTGAATTCGTTACAGACTGTCTCACGTTTGCACTCGAAGTTTTATGAAGATTTCTTCTTGTCTAGGAATCTCATCTCACATCTCTGGTTTGTACTAGACTCATGTTTGATATTTCCTGATTTGCACCAATCTGAACAACCTTTGCAAGTTAATGTTGTTTAATACTGCGAGGCTTTCGTGGTTAAATTGGTTGTTAGACCAGGAAGTGCAAAACAGATCAGAGCTGATATAAATCCACTTGAAATTAGCAGCCTTAACAAATTAGTTAAGAGATCAGCAAAATGCCGTATGCAATGCAAAATGAACAGAGAAGCCCCCCGCAGTTAATCATTCAAATCTTTAATAATTCTTGCTTGTCGCTGAATGTTATTCCTGAATATTTCAAATCAAATCACGATTATCATTGGACCCCCTCATCTTCCTAACTAACTCCAAGTTGACCGAATACCCATGATACTCATCAAGAATGATGCCACCACATCTGAATTCTTATCCATTTGCCTACACTCATTTACTTTATCTTATCCCGAATTTTAAGAACTGATACAGGGAATTGCCTCCTATTTTATCCCGGACGCAGACTGGAAACCTTGAACCAGTGATCTAAAGTAATCCATGAGTAACAATATTGCATAGAACTATACCACTAGAACCTTTTCTTGTACGCTTGAAGTTAGGCAAACAACTACCTAAAAAAAGGTTTATGCACAGAACCAGTTGGGTTTAATTGGGCTCCGCATATTTACACACGACAAACATCAGTTGATGCAATTTGCAATGAGTCAAAAAAACTATCTGAAACAAAAGAAAATGTTAACCACTTGGGTTCTGAGCTCAGCATATTTTCAAGAGGAAAAACATCAGTGATCCAATAAGCTAAACTTGAAATAACACATCCCATAATTTTATAATCAAGATGAAGTAGTCAAGGAACTTGACATGAAAAAAGAACAAGAAGCTGACAACAAAATAACAATAAAGGCACTCCTAACCTGCACTGTCCGAGAAGGAATCTGATCTCTTCCACACTCGTGGTCTGACAACAAAGAAAGATCACTGTCCAAAGTGTTGTGAAAAGTACAATTAGATCGTTGCATGTCCAGAGCCTGCTAGAATAAATGTTCCAATCTTCTTTTAGGAATTGTTAATTCTGCCGGAAACAACTTCTGCAGTTTCTCAATAAATCTAGATCTTGAGTTCAGACAATCATTATCTTGACTGCAATGCCCAAGCACAAGAGAAGGTAGGATAATGCAAGTAGCAAGTTCATGAACTCCCCCCACATTGATGGAAAGAGGCGCAATCTCATTTCTCAGAGTGTGTAGGGCATCTACAAGTTTTTCCTGTTCCAAAAGCTCTAGAAACTTCTGTTCCAGTATCATGAATGATGCCGCTTTCACAACTGAGGCATCAGGAAGACCAATACTGCACGGCGTAACTAAACCTTCAGCCCAACTTCCATCCAGCACTTGCTGCATAAACAAACTAACTGGTGATGAATGCAGCGGTATACCGGATTTTTCCTGTCGAAGAGCCCCAGACTTTTTCTTATCCAAGAGAGTACAGAGTTCTAGTTATAATCTTCACAATTTCATGCCTCTTCAAAACTCCTTTCGGACCCATTCTATCTTCATCACCTCGGGCATATAGTGGTCTAGCCATTGGGTCTTCAAGTGATCCAGATAGAAATCTTGTATACAATGAGTTATTCAATGAATTCTCTGAAACTGCAGAAGGAGATTTTACACGTTTCAGAGGAGGTTCAGCCTCCTCTATATCTCCCATGAAAAATTACCTTAGCCCATGAAGGATCCAGACCTAGATAAAATAATTAAATAAATGAGATATCATTAAATGTTACAAATTTTAAAAGAAGAACTTAGGAAGGATGAATTCCACATCATTCCTTTCATTTGGTTGATCACAAAGAGCTCCTGATTATTTGAAATTAACTATGTTTCAGTCAATAAGAATGTAAAGAAGCAAAAGATAAAATAGATGAAAAAAAGTGCAATACTAGTACTGAGCTAAAACAATATGATGGGTTCATGAGAAATATTCTTAACGAGAAATTAAAACTCTAGCCCATGTTCAGCATTCAAAATTTATGCATATACCATATCAGACATGAAATTCTAAAAAAGATCGAAATCAAACTATATTAAAACTTCTCCAATATTAGAGTAATTAACTATGCCCCTTCACCTAAATGTATATTAATGATGCACATTTGTACCATCGCTACTACTATATGATTTAAAAGTATTCAAACACCCAATCATCTGAAAATTGAAGTGCAAACCACACATCATAAGAAACAGGAAGCAATCAACACCTAAACCAGAATCAGCAACATCAAAATCTCAACAAGAAAATAAAGTGGAAAAATATGGGTCTGGGCAAAAGATAACAATTTTGGGACAGGAACCCTAAATCGGAAAGGAACATCAGATTACAAAAAGAAATGCACTGAAAAGTACGGAGGAAAAACAAGAACTTTGAACTGGAAATCCAGAAATGGGGCAAGTGGTGAAGGTAAAGGGAACTGGGAGCATTAATGATGAATGAAGGAATCGAGGTCAGGTTTAGCAGTCGGATCTTGAGGATTCGAAGCTTGATTGAAGAGATTGTAGAGAGAGAGAGAGAAAGAGAGGGGGAGATGGCGTAGGAAGAAAGAACAGGTTTTGGTACTTGTGGGAAGAGAGGAAGAGAAGAGAAGAGGTTAAGGGATATTATTATATACTCCTCCTTTGCAAGGGATTGCACAAAAAGGCTACTTTTGGAAAGAAAAAAAATTGTTATTTATTAATGTTAATTCTCTCTAAATGAATTTACATTTTCTGAAATTTAAGGGAAACGATAGTGATGTTCTTTTTCTCAACAATAATTTGCTAAAAGAATGTGTTTAGAGGTAGAAGTGAAGATAGTAGTAGCGTTGGTAGAAATGTGCATCATTCATAAACATTTACGTGAAGGAGCATAGTCAATTACTCTTATATTGGAGAAGTTTTAATATAGTTTAAGTTCGATCTTTTTTAGAATTTCATGTCAGATATGGTATATGCATAAAGTTTTGAATGTAGGAGTAGAGTTTTAGTTTCTCATCAAAAATATTTGTCAGGAAACCATCATATTGTTTTAGCTCAGTACTAGCATTGCACATTTTTTTATTTTATTATTTTTTTTTATCTGTTTTATATTTTGCCTCTTTACATTCTTATTTACTGAGGCATAGTTAATTTCAAATGATCAGGAGCTCTTTGTTATCAACCAAATGAAAGGACTGATGTGGAATTCATCCTTCCTAAGCTCTTATTTTAAAATTTGTAACCTTTAATTATATCTGATTTATTTAGTTATTGTATGTAGTTATAGATCCTTCATGGGCTATGGTCATTTTTCATGGGAGATATAGAGGATGCTGAACCTCCTCTGAAACGTGTACAATTTCCTTATGTAGTTTCAGAGAATTTATTGAATAACCATTGTATACAAGATTTCTATCTGGATCACTTGAAGACCCAATGACTAGACCACTATATGCCCGAGGTGATGGAGATAAAGTGGGTCTTAAAGGAGTTTTGAAGAGGCATGGAATTGTGAAGATTATAACTAGAACTCTGTACTCTCTTGGATACGAAAAGTCCGGGGCTCTTTTACAGGAAGAATCCGGTATACTGCTGCATTCATCACCAGTTAGTTTGTTTATGCAGCAAGTGATGGATGGAAATTGGGCTGAATGTTTATTACGCTGCGCAGTATTGATCTTTCTGATGCCTCAGTTGTGAAAGCGGCGTCATTCATGATACTGGTAATAGAATAATAAGCTTTAATATGATTAAAGCATTGTATAGGGACAAATGTGTAAATACTTGTTTGCATTACCCTATTTGTATTACAATGGGCTGTCCGATTGAGGACTTTCATACAATCTCTCGATCTTACACGGTATTAGAGCAGTTACGAGCCCTAGCTCCGTCTCTGTACTCGCTGTGATTCAGATCAGTTACTAGCCCTAGCTCCGTCACTGTACTCGCCCGGATTCCTCCCCTCTCTTTTCACCAACGAAGCCCCGGTAGCCCTCGTTCACGGCGTCCTCTTCTTCTCCGGCCGGTGACCTCCTCCTTGCTATTCGGGTCAAACTCGAAGTCTATCGTTGATCAGAGTCGCAAGAACAATGATAAGTATCAGACTTGTCTCTCCGTGTACTGATGCTCTCGTCACTATTGGACTTGCCGTCGTCTCTTCGAATAACTGTATACTGTTTTCGCCGCATCTCCACCTCCAGCAATCTGGTCGCTGCACTCTCTCCGCATCTCAGGTTATTGCCTCTGTGTAGTGCCATTCAACACACATTTGACTCTGTCTGCATCAACTATTGCATGCCAGTCTTGCTAGTCTTGTTAACACAGTGGGTACCAACTACCAAGCATTAAATTATTAATTGCATTGTGGGTTTCAAATCCACTGGTGCAAATTATTTTGTGTGGCTCAACAGTTGTTGTGTCCTTTGTGTTGTGTCCTTTGTGACCTTTGTGTTGTGTCCTTTGTGACCCCTGAATCTTTGGGGGTATTTGGTACTGTGATTCTTCACCAGTTGTGCTTCTCTTCGTGGTCACCCGTCATGTCGACCGCCAAGCAAACAGATTCTCTCCCTCTAGCACGCCTAGGCAATAGTAATCGTCGTCAGTCTGGCTAAAAAGGTCATGAACGCACTCAGCAACACCCTGCCCCACCTGCCTCCCCTCACGGCAGCTGGGTGTGGTGTCCTACCCCATCGTCTACGACTGCTCAACCATGCCTCTATTCCCCAGCAAAGGAGCCTGCAGCCACGTCAGGTATCCTTGGTCCAGGACCCGCTCAGCGTCCACAGGTTCTTGCTGTCACTGTGGGTTCGTCTCTCTTTGTTACCGCTTTGAGTTCAGGACTTTCTGGCACGACCCTTAATGCTCCGGATAAGACTTGGTACATGGACTCTCGGGCCTCCTCATCTCACATCAGACTCTCTCCCCTGTCTCATCAAGTTCCCCGATTTTTAATATGGTGGTTGGTAATAGGATGCAAATTCCAGTGTGTGGTTTCGGTCAGCAGACTATTACTACCCTATCCCGTCACCTACACCTCAAAAATGTTCTCCTTGCTTTAAATATAATTAAGAACCTTGTGTCTGTCTGTCAGTTCACCATTGATAATAATGTCTACCGAGTTTGACCCGGCTGGTTTTTCTATGAAGGACCTTCATTCGGGGACCCTTTTAGTACGGAGCAATAGTTCAGGGAACATATATCCTCTTATTTCCAGCATGTCCTCCTCTCCTGCCCATTTTCTTTCCATTCTTCCAGTCCTAGTGTGGCAGAACCGTCTTCGACATCCTGGTCGCCACGTCTTAGATCATCTTAGCTCTAGTCATTTAACCTCTTGTACCAAAACTAAGCAGGCCGGATTATGCCATGCATGCCAACTCAAAAAACACGTTAGACTTCCCTTTGCCCCTTCACATTATTCCCTTTGATATAATTCATAGTGATTTATGGACTTCACATGTTTTGAGCAAGTCCAATTACAAGTATTCTCTTCTTTTACTTGATGACTTCTCTCATTTTCTCTGGGTGTTTCCTCTCAAACACAAGTCTGAGGCGTTAGTTAAGTTAAAAAAGCTTAGCATCTTTGTTCGCACTCAATTTGATCGATCAGTGCGCAGTTTTCAATGCGACCTTGGGGTGAATTTTGCAACAGTCCATTTCATGAGTATGCCGCTAACCATGGACTAGTTTTTCGTTTCTTGTGCCCTCAGACGTCGCCACAAAATGGCAAAGCAGAACATATGATTCGTCATCTCAACGATATTTCTTGGACTCTCTTATCTCATGCGTCTCTCCGTATGTCCTTTTGGGTTAAGTCTCTTCATATGGCTGCCTACCTCCACAAAATCCTTTCCACCAAAGCTCTTAACAACGGTATTCTCACTGTTGTCGTCTATCAGCGCATGCCCACATATAACCATCTTTGAACTTTTGGCTGTCTATGTTACCCCAATCACTCCGCCACCGCACCTACAAGCTCGCTCCCCGATCCACTCCGTGTGTATTTCTTGGGTATCCTCTTAACCATCGTGGCTATCAGTGCCTCGACATTTCCACTGGACGTGTCTAAACCTCTCGTCATGTCACGTTCGACGAGTCTGCATTTCCTTTTCGAGACTCTGGCCCTCTTTCCCCTCCCGTGTACCGGCCTCCTGACCCTGTTGACTCTCTTTCTCCTCTCAACTGGGTTCATCGGAGTCAAAATCCTTCTTAACCCGCACCTCCTCCCACCTCTAGCCCTCCCATTGTTTCTCCTTACCATTTCATTTTTCGCGGCGTCCCTCCACAGCCGCACCACCTTCATCTAGTGGCCCGACAACTATGCCTCCAAATTTCCTGTCTTCCTCAACTCCAGTTACGCACTCGGCCCCTACTCATGATCCGATCCCTCCATCCCAATCTCCTCAAATGACCACACGCTCCAAACACGGTATTACCAAACCAGTAAATCGTCTCACTCTAATGCCCAACACCCTAAATCCATATCTCTCTTACCTAGGTCTCATGTGTCTGCTTTTACGGAACCAAACTGGAAGGCTCCCATGGATGATGAATTTCGTGCTATGGTTCGGAATCACACTTGGGATTTGGTTCCTCGGCCTGCAAGGGCAATATTCTTTCGGCTTTTTGGTTGTTTCGGCACAAGTTCGGACTTATGGTACTTTGCAGAGATACAAGGATCGACTGGTAGCCAATGGTCGTTCCCAAATTGTTGGGGTGGACTGTGAGTAGACTTTTAGCTCGGTTGTCAAGCCGGCTACCATTCGTACTGTCTTGACCATAGCTATGGTGCATTCTTGGCCTATCCGCCAACTTGATGTCAAGAACGCTTTCTTACATAGGGATCTTGAGGAGACTGTGTACATGCATCAGACGCCAGTTTACCATGATTCTCGCCATCCTGATTATGTTTGTCGTCTTCAGAAAATGGCCTCAAACAAGCACCCAGTGCATGGTTTCAGCGTTTTTCTACGTTTCTTTCTGGTTCACTGGGATTTTCAGGATGCATAACAGACGACTCTCTCTTTGTCTACCGTCGAGGATCTAACATTTTATATCTCCTTCTCTATGTGGACGATATCATCATTAGCGGCTCATCCTTTCACACCATTCAGCAGCTAGTTGCGCAGTTGTCTCATGAGTTCGCCATGTCAGATCTTTGACCTCTACATCATTTTCTCGGTATTGCTGTCTCTCGGGACTCTTCTGGGTTGTTTTGTCCCAAGGACAATATGCTATGGGCATTCTTGATCGTGCTTCGATGGCGGCTTGCAAACACGCCACCACTCCCGTTGAGACGGGCGCCAACCTCATCGGGGGGTCTGGCCCACCAATTTTCGATCCTACTGTATACAGAAGTTTGACAGGTGCACTTCAGTATCTCACGTTCACTCGCCATGAGTTATCCTATGCTGTGCAATAGATATGCCTCTTCATGCATGACCCTTGTGAATCCCATTTTCACGCACTGAAGCGCATCCTCCGGTATTTATGTGGCACTCTTGATTATGGGGTTCGGATCTCTGCATCGGCTCCCACTGTTCTGACCGTCTACACTGGCGCTGACTGGGCTGGATGTCCTGGCACTCGGCGATCCACCTCCGGTTATTGTGATTTCTATGGTGACAACCTTCTCAGTTGGTCATCCAAACGCCAACACACGATATCCCGCGCTAGTGCTGAAGGCGAATATCGTGGTGTGGCTACGCAATCTCCCACTGAGTTGTGTTGGCTACGCAATCTCCTAATTGAGCTCCAGGTAAATCCGCCCTCAGCTTCTGTTGTATACTGTGACAACGTGAGTGTTGTTGATCTCTCTGATAACCCGGTTCAGCATCAGGGAACTAAACACATTGAGATTGACTTACATTTTGTTCGTGAGAAGGTTCGTTTGTGGCACCTACGTGTCTTACACATTCCTGCGGACTACCAGTACGCTGATATCTTTACTAAGGGGTTGCCCCGCAATCTCTTTGTGCGTCTTTGTTCCATTTTGAGCGTCTATCCTACTGTTCCGACTGAGGGGGTGTAATAGAATAATAAGCTTTACTATGATTATAGCATTGTATAGGGACTAATGTGTAAATACTTGTTTGTGCAACCCTATTTGTATTGGAATACAATGGGCAGTCTGATTGAGGACTTTCACACCATCTCTCGATCTTACAACTGGAACACAAGTTTCTAGAGCTTTTGATACAGCAAAACTTGTAGATGCCCTACACACTCTGAGAAATGAGATTGCGCCTCTTTCCATCAATGTGGGGCGAGTTCATGAACTTGCTACTTGCATCGTCCTACCTTATCTTGTGCTTGGGCATTGCAGTCATGATAATGATTCTGTGAACTCAAGATCTAGATTTCTTGAGAAACTGCAGAAGTTGTTTCTGGCAGAATTAACATTGGAACATTTATTCGATCAGGTTCTGGACATGCAACGATCTAATTGTGCTTTCCACAACACTTTGGACATTGATTTTTCTTTGTTGTCAGACCACGAGTGTGGAAGAGATCAGATTCCTTCTCGGACAGTGCAGGTTAGAAGTGCCTTTATCGTTATTTTGTTGTCAGCTTCTTGTTCTTTTTTTCACGTTAAGTTCCTTGGCTACTTCATCTTGATTATAAAATTATGGGATGTGTTATTCAAGTTTAGTTTATTGGATCACTGATGTTTTTTCTCTTCAAAATATGCTGAGCTCAGAACCCAAGTGGTTAACGTTTTCTTTTGTTTCAGATAGTTTAATTTAACTCCTTGCAAATTGCATCAACTGATGTTTGTCGTGTGTAAATATGCGGAGCCCAATTAAACCCAACTGGTTCTGTGCATAAACCTTTTTTTCGGAGTTGTTTGCCTAACTACTATCTCCGTATCTTCTGGATTGTCCTACTTTTACTTTTTAACTCGTAACTGTGCCACTCTGACTCGGTACTTTAGATAGCAAAACGATATATTTTTTTGGCAATTTTTCCATGGTGATGTAGAGTAAACTTTACTCTACAAGACCATGCAAAGATTGTCAAATTCTCATATCGTTTTGCTAATCAAATCACCGAATCAAAGTGACCCAGTGAATAGTGACAAAAAGTGAAGTAGGCTGAAAGAAAAGAAACAGAGGTAATACAAGCGTACAAGCAAAGGTTCTAGTGGTATAGTTCTCTGCGATATTGCTATTCACGGATTACTTTAGATCATTGGTTCAAGGTTTCCAGTCTGTGTCCGGGATAAAATAGAAGGCAATTTCTGTATCAGTTCTTAAAGTTGGGGATAAGATAAAGTAAATGAGTGTAGGCAAATGGATAAGAATTCAGATGTGGTGGCATCATTCTTGATGAGTATCATGGGTATTCGGTCAACTTGGAGTTAGTTAGGAAGATGAGGGGGTCCAATGATAATCGTGATTTGATTTGAAATATTCAGGAATAACATTCAGCGACAAGCAAGAATTATTAAAGATTTGAATGATTAACTGCGGGGGGCTTCTCTGTTCATTTTGCATTGCATACGGCATTTTGCTGATCTCTTAACTAATTTGTTAAGGCTGCTAATTTCAAGTGGATTTATATCAGCTCTGATCTGTTTTGCACTTCCTGGTCTAACAACCAATTTAACCACGAAAGCCTCGCAGTATTAAACAACATTAACTTGCAAAGGTTGTTCAGATTGGTGCAAATCAGGAAATATCAAACATGAGTCTAGTACAAACCAGATATGTGAGATGAGATTCAGGAAGATGAGGGGGTCCAATGATAATGGTGATTTGATTTGAAATATTCAGGAATAACATTCAGCGACAAGCAAGAATTATTAAAGATTTGAATGGTTAACAACGGGGGGCTGCTCTGTTCATTTTGCATTGCATACGGCAACCCGAAGATTATAATAGATCAGAATGAGGATTGAAGGCTGGACAGTTCAGTTTAAACTTTGAACATATAGTAATCCAACTGAACTCATGGATTATTTTCCCATTGTCTGGTATTGCCGTACTGCACAGAGGTTGAAGACTCCATGAAACAAATATTATAATACTTCTGTTCATTATAAATCAAATGGAAATGTTGAGATGACGTAAACGGATAATTGCAGAACATATTGGTTTGGCGGTATTGTCTACTAGTACTATGAGAGTGTATGTGATTCTTTCTATCTTGTCTCATGTATCTTGTCTTTTGCTGTGGCTGGATTCAGCCACAATATTGTCATAACTGAAGAAGTACCCTGTTTATGAATCAGTTAGCTTAGCAAATTAATCTATTGTAGGATTAGAAGCGCTGACTACTGACTAGTGCTTTATTTAATAGCTAGAACTATTCATGAACTATGATCACCTTGTCTGACATTAATAGACTGACAACCTGTCTCGTTTCCTTTGGAAAAAAACAATTTATACCCTTAATGTATAAGACAAGTCTCGTTATGGTCTTTAATCATTCCAATTTTAATCCCTATGCTATGCTTCTGTGAATAATTCATTATGTTATGTAGCACGTGAAAATCATGCAAAACTCGTAGTTCATGACATGTGTTACGATCTAGCAAACCTACTATGCATTTTGAAAAGAATGCAATTTTATTTTTAGTAATGCAACAAAAGAAGCCGGTAATGTAATTATGTCCTGAAGCATTGACAAGACTATCCTTCTCATTATCTTAGCTTGTAACAAAGATCTATTCCACCCACAAATTGAGGAAACCTGACAAACCTATGATTCTTGTTTCAAAGGAAGTTGCACAAATAGGAACTGTGTACAAACTCAAAGGCAGAAACAGCAATTTTTTTTTTGAAGAAAAAGATAATAACTTCAATGACTTTGTTAGATTGGGTTTTGTTGAATGCTAAGTTGGGGACCAGGGTTATAATATTGGATGGTGATTCTGAACGATTTGGGTTAAGGGGGCAGTTGTGATGGTTGGAACGGCGGTTGATGGGTTTCGAAAGTTGTCGTGTAGGCAGTGTGATAGTGGAGATTATGTGCACATGGGAAGGGGTTACTTTCGTGAGTGCAACGTAAAGGAGGTGGAGGATGGCACGGTGCTTTTTGAGTAATTTTCCACTCCCCCAAGAAAAAAACCCACCTTCAGTAAAGACACACTTTCTTATCATATATTACAGAATGTCAGATCGCACCCCGTAAGGGGAGGGATCCTTTTTTTTCTTAGCATTTCAAGACAAAAAACACAAAAACTCGACTATTATATTTAGATAAGAGTATTACTTATTGTAGAAACATTCAAACGTACAGTACATTTCATGAAATTAGGAAAAACATAAAATTGCTTCAGTATGAAAATCCCTCTCTGTCTCTCTCTCATTTGAACATTAAGACTTTGTTACCACAACTTGATGTTGGCTTGTTCAATGGAGAGGCTACCTAGTAATTGTGAGAACTAGAAGGATTAGAAATTCTTAGTGACGCAATTTTCATATCTATATCTTGACCTTTTCGTCAAGAATGCAATGAATAGAATGACTGTCCTCCATGTTGAGAAGTCCGACATCAGACATTCAAGAAGTAGAAATATAATTAATGAGTGTCCTGGGCTACCCCATGGATTTATATGCTCCACTGCTAGATCCTGTAGCTCCCTGTTACCATTCCATTATTCATACACGATCACTTCAATCTCCATCGGTCTATTCTCTCTCTCAAGCTTCTTCAACTTCTTATTTGTTTTGGAGATCTTTTCTCTCATCAGACTTTCATGGTTGAACATCCTCCTGATTTGCAATCTCTTCCGCTTATTCTTTAATTCTACTAACATGAATTGTGCCTCCAAATTGTTTGGCCACAAAGCTCAGGTTCCGAGTCATTAAGGCTATAAACGACCCACAAGCTTCTTTCCCACAAAGAGTTCTCACCTCATTCATCTTCTGAAAGGAGCATTTTTTTCTTCTCCTGAAAGTTTTTTTGCTTGACTAGTCATCAATTATGTACTAAGTCTTCTTTTTTGGTTTTTCTTGACTGGTCATCTGTTATGCAATCTTCGTTAGGGCTATATGCGACCGCACAAGCTTCTATACTCGATCTTTGTTTTTCTTGACATGGCTGAAATATAAAACAAGCGACCAATTCAAAAAGCGCAGAACAACTCGAATGTCAATAATTAATGTATCTTACATGTCATGGCAATAATTTCTCATTCTAGAAGGTTTTTTTCTAGGGCGGTTCAAGCTGTTTATAAACGAGTTCAAGTGTATAATTGGGCTCAATCTGAACCCGTTTAACATTCATCTTTAACTAGGCGGGTTAAAGGACATTATCTTAAGAGATCTAACTACGAAATCAACGTGTTAAATAAAATATGCCATATTGTATTTCCCAACCCATCTTTGACAAACTTTGTCCTTGTTTCTACGCACGACTAATATGAAGAACAAATATTTCACAATACTCATGTAAGTTACTACTGGAATGATGAATGCAGAATAACAAAAGTTTTGAGAATAATTGTGTTGTTGGAAGAGGAATTAATTTGATTAAAACAACCTTAAGATGTATATTAATTAATTATATGATGAGAGTTCTCCAAAGAATAAAAGGAAGCCTACCTAATAGGATTACCCCGCCAACCAAATAGTCAAATAACAAAAATTAAATGTAGTAGAGCTCGAGAGGAAATATAGTCCTTGGAGGAAAGGAGACCAGCTTAATCTAATGGATTGTTAAAACAGTCTGTTTAGATTGAGTTTTATATTGCTCTTGGCAGCTCGGTAAACACAAAAGGGTTTATTACAATGTTGCTGACCCGTTTTGATATTCGTAACTGCCATAAGCAAATAAAAACAACCAAGTCGGAGTGTTTTGACAATCCATTACTTCTGAGCTTTACTACATTTGCTTTTCTGTATAATTGACTATTTTGTTGGTAGTGTCACCCTATCCGTACGCGTCCTCTTTCTCTTTGGAGAACTTCCCTCATATAATTATCTTGTATACATGTTATGGTTTCTTAATCGAGTTGATTTCTTCCAAGTAAGCTATTATTCTAAAGACTTGTGTAATTTTTGCATCCATCACTTCGGTAGTAACTTACATGAGTTTTGTGAGATTATTATTCTTTATTGGTTGCGCGTAGAAACAAGAAAAAGTTTGTTAGAGATGGGTTGGAAAATACAATATGATATGTTTTGATCAATACACTGCTTCTGTAGTTAGATCTCCTCAAATAAGGTCCTTCAACCAGCCCAATTAAAGATAAATGTAAAGCGGGTTAAGATGGATTGAGCCAAATTATACTTGAAGTTGTTTATAAACGGGCTAAATCCGGCCGTATGAGTTCTAGAAAAGACAAATCCTTCCGAAAAGAGACATTATTGACATGATATGTAACTATATTAAGTAATTATTGACATTTGAGCTATGCTTCACTTTATGAATTGGTTGCTTATTTTCTATTTTAGCCATGTCAAAAAGATAAATAAATAAACGATGATTAAGTACATAACCGATGACCAGTCAAGGAAAATAGATTGTTGGAGGAAGAAATGCTTGTTTCATTGAGGTGAGAACTTGTGTGGGATAGAATCTTGTGCGGCTGATTATAGAACTAACGAAGATTGAGTACATAACATATGACCAGTCAACAAAAAGGAAGATTCGGTGACCAGTCGAGGAAAATGACTTTTAGGAGAAGGAAGAAATGCTTGATTCCCAAGATGAATGAGGTGAGAACTATATGTGGGATAGACCCTTGTGAGGTCGTTTATGCCCTCACAACTTGGGACCTGAGGTTTGGCCAAACAAATTAGAGGCACAGTGCATATTCGCAGACTTCAAGTAGAAGTCGAAGAGATTGCAAATCCAGAAGATGTTCAAATATGAAATTCTGATGAGGAAAACTATCTCCAAAACAAGTGAGAACTGAAGAAGCTTCAACAATAGAGTCGGAAAAATGGAGATGATGGGGAACACATACCAATGTTGGAATGGTAACACGCAGCAGGGTGTCGCAGTGAGGACCTGCGTGCTATTCAGAGCGTTCTCGATGAAAAGGTTGAAGTTATAGATATGAAAATTGCTTTACTGAGAATTTTTGTTCCTTCTAGATTCTTCGTCGCACTGGCAGCCTCTAGTTTGGTAACAAAGTCCTAATGTTGTCTTAGCTTGTTTTGTGCGGTATTGATTTGAGGGCGCAAGAGTAATTTTCATATTGGAGTAATTTTTCTGTTTTTCCTTTTCATAAAACTCTATGTTTTTTTTCGCCTAAAAAAAAAAACTCTACGCTTTTATGTTTCTAGAATAAGTGTTACTCTTATTTCAATTTCTGGTGTCAAGTTTCTTTTCCCTTTCTTTCGTTGTGTGTCTTTCTCCCTACTGGGTGCGATGTGACATTCTGGTAATATATGAGTACTGGTTTATTTTATTTGGTTTTTTGGGGGGGGGGGAGGAGGAGGGTGCGTACTTTAACTTCCATGAAATCTATCCCATGCTTATGATGTACGCAGCCGAACTTACCAAACAGGTTAACCTTTTGAATCATTGCAAGTCATATGAACTTAATCATAGCATAATAGACAAAAAGCAACAAGAAGTGGCACGAATTCAGGGATGCCATTGACAGTTGTTAAGGTTTTATACGTTCCTATAGACTTGCTATGAGACTAATATGTAATCTGTAATAGTTATCATATAAATACCAGTAGGGTTAACCACGTTGGTTTGAGCGTACAATCATCTCTGTCATATGGTATCAGAGCGACCCATGAGATTATTTTGTGTAAATCAAAACTGTAAGTTCACAGGTTTTAAAGGTTTGAAATAGCAGGCCTTGAACCAGTTTTCAAAGCCTTGAATCTGGTTTCATAGAGCTATATTAAGGTCTTGAAACAGGATTCAAAGCCTTGAAACTGTCTGACCTATATGCATATTCTCAGGGGGATTTTTTCTGAACTCTTCTGATCTGATTCTACCTCTCTCACCCCTATGTTTGATCTGTTATTATTGGATGATGAAAGAAAAGTATTTTGATATATATATATATAACACCATTTAATCCATCTGTTTGACTCAGTTTTGCAGGGAAGTTTATTTCCTAGTTTGCAGGATTGGTTTCCTAATATGGATTTTGCAGGAAAGGAACCTTGGAGAGAATGTGATTCTGTGATCAATCAGACACTCTTGACATCTTCCCAATCTGTTTAAAGACAAGATTAGAACAATATCTCAGAAGATTATGATCAACTATCCGTTGGAGAAGTCTGTTAAAGGAGTCAACGTTGTTGCCTACAAAAAAGAAAGTTTGTTGCTGAAAATCTGGGAACATTTGCAGAGCTCTGAGCTTTATAAATAGAGCTCATTTAGAAGAAAGAAGACACAACAGTCAACGGGCAAAAAGAGAGAGACACATTCCAGGATTGTCAAGCATCAAAGAAAGCACATCATTTCACAATCCATCTCACAGAAGATCATTGCATTCTTCACTGCAGTTCTACACTTCAGTCTTCTTCTGACTTGTACTCAATTGAGATATCATTCTTATACTACTTCTTTCTCTCATTCTCAAGGATTGTTCAAAGTGAACAATAGAGAATTCTTAGTTAATCAGTTAGCTAGAGCAGGTACTAGATACGTTAGAGAGAACCACAAGCTGTAACAGAGTAAGGCATACCTCTGTGCTGGATATCTCGGGCTTAGCTTTTGATTAATAAGAACTCTGTTGTAAATCCTGAAAGGAGAAGATCTCTGAGGTAGAGACATAGGTCCAAGTGGACTGAACTCTATAAATCTAGTGTCTCTTGCATTTACTGTTTCATTTACATACTCAGTTTTTGCAGCATTCAAACTAGTCTATTTTCAAGGGTTCAAAATTCTTTTCAAGGCCTTGAAAAGACTTGTCTTTTTTCTTTCAAACTGTATTTTCCCAAGGCTTGAAACTATTTTCAAGGCCTTGAACTTCACTGATCCTTTTAGAAACTCCTCTCCTCTACAAGTTTTGCGAAAAGTTGGCATACTCTATTCAACCCCACCCCCTTCTAGAGTATATGTGCTGCGTTTCTACATGCATACTCCCCTTTCAAAAAACCTTGACCGTAGTCGGCGGTTGACCATTTCCAACTCGTCTCTCTTGCAGAGAAGGCGGAGGCGGTTGACGACAAACTCGTCCTCTTCTGGAAGAGAATGCGAGGATCGAATCTGAATTTCAAGAAAGCTGAATCTCATCTATTAGTTTCGGTGGTTCAATTATATGAGGTATCCAATAGGGTGAGTATATGAATTTCTGCATCTAGTAAACTGGCGGTCCCTAATATTGGAGTTACCTTGACAGTCTGCTAAGAGGTACTGGTGGTGATTTAATGTGTTAAAACTTGAATTTTCACTAGAATGGGCTTGTTTGGACTGAAAATTAACTTTTGATCCCCATCTGGGGCATACTACCAAAATGAGCTCGTTTTGAACCGAAAATTGAAATATCAATTTTTGGCTCTGAAACCCATATATGGATCTCGGATATCTGCTTCTTGAAGATGATACTCAGATTATCAGTTTTAAAAAACCGATAGTGGTAATCTCGGTTCAATATTTATCTTGACTATGTGTGATTTCCCTCGTCTCTCTCCCTTGCTGTCTCTTGGTATTTTTGCAGCAATTGAAGGCGACAAACGACGATCTCACTTGTACGCTTAAGTATGTCTCTGACGTGGGTGGTTTTTCTGAAATAAGTGATGACAATCTGGATGACTATCCTTTGAAATATTTATCCCATTTTCATTGTCTCATTGATGATATATGGGACAGTGTAATTTCAGAGAAGTAGTTTTTTTGTCGTTGGATAACTTACAGACTCTCATATTTGCATTAAAAGTTTTTTGTCGTTGGAGAAGTTGTGGTTCGGGCTACAACTTCTCCTTATTTTCCACCTCTAGGATCTCTTCGTGCGAAGGCCCTTGTGTGAAGAAACTCACGCTCTTGGTGTGGAGAGCTTCCTGCTTTGAGACCGCATAGTGTTCTGCGAACACTTTTGGCTTCTTGAAATGTGTCTTCGTGCGAAGACCCTATTGTCTTCGTGCGAAGACCCCTGGTACCTTCCTTTGCGCTCCTTTGAGTCTCCTCAATCCTTCAAGGCACTTTCCAAACAAATCTCCACCTTGACTTGAAGTCTCTCGTCTGCAACAAAGTCTTCTCCTCCTTGCGAACAAATCTTGTCTTTATGCCTCCCCATGTCTCCCATCACGGAGATTCAGTGGACCTCATAGGGTTCGACATTCCCCGACGCGCTCACTGGCTCATGATGTTGAGCAATTCTAGACAATTCTGAAACTTTCTCACCGGCACTGGCTTTGTGAACATATCTGCGGGTTGGTCAGCTGTCCCCACCTACATCACCTTGATCCCGCTTTCACTTCTTAGAAAATGATACCAGACGTCAATATGCTTGGTCCTTTCATGATGAACCTGGTCCTTATTCAAAAACTTGCACTCAATCTATCACGATAGACTATCGCTTGATCTTGAAGTAAGCCTAAATCATTGACAATTCCTTTAAGTCAAATTGACTCCTTTGATGCTTTCGTTAGATGCATATACCCCGCCTCCGTGGTAGACAAAGTCACCGCCGGCTGTAGCGTAGCCTTCCAACTCAAAATAAATTTATGACAACCAGTGAGAAGATCTTGTTGTAGTCAACCGATTCTTTCTGACTGAACCCTCTTACAACTGACATTGCTTTATACTTGATTCCCTCTCCAAATGTAGTTCATTCCTTTCTTCTAAAACCCACTTGCAACTGACCATCTTCCTTCCCTCGGACAATTTAACAAGCTCCCAAGTCGAGTTCTTGCTAAGAGACTCCATCTCTTCTCCAATTGCGGCAATCCATTGTGACGACTTATAACTAGATATAGCGGACTTGTAGGTGGATGGCTCATCCTCCACCTCGTCCGCTACATGCAATGCATAACCCACCATACTGTCATCTCTGTACCTTGCAAGAAGGCCTTATGACTCTCCTTGATCTTCCTGAAGCAATACTTTGATGATCCGGTTCCTCTGGTAGTGACGCATCTCCATCATATTATTCTGCTTCTTTCTCTTCAGTTTCCAGCGGTCGTGTAGGAATTTCGGACTCCTTAGGATTAGTATGATATGAATTTTCCTCCACCTTCTTCTCTACATCCCCAACCTCTATCTCTATGGAATTATTCAACATTTAACTGTCACTTCTCCAAAGTATAATCTTGTTGTCTGTCCAAATCTTGTATCCCTTCACACATGCTCCAAAGCCCATGAGTACTCACTTCTTTGCTCTTGGTTCTAGTTTGTCATCATCAACGTGATAATAGGCAATGCAACCAAAGACTATCAAATCGGAGTAATCTAAAGCTCTCTCGGACCAAACTTCAATAGGAATCTTGCATCTTATACCTGTGTGTGGGTTCCGATTTACGAGATAGCATGCCATGGAAATTGCTTCTCCCTAGAAACCCCTAGAAAGACTTGCATTCGTAAGCATACACCTTACTTCGCTAAAAGTGTCTGATTCACTCTTTCCGCTATATCATGTTGCGGTGGTGTCCGCCGAACGGTGTGATAGAGAGCAATTCCCTGATCCTTGTAGAATCCATCAAACTCTGATAACAAAACTCTAAGTCGTTGTCCGTGCGCAGCCTCTTCACCTTCTTTACCACCTGATTCTCTATAAGGTCTACCACTCCTTAAATCTTGCGAAGGCTTCACTCTTGTGCTTCATCATGAATATCCAAGTCATCCTTGAGTAGTAGTCTATGATGCTCAGAAAATACATGTACCCGCCAGTCGCCGCAACTCGAGATGGACCCCAGCAATCCCAATAGATGTAATCAAGAGTATGTTTCTCTTTTTTGAACCGCCTTAGGGAACTTGCTACGCTGTAGCTTCCCGTACACGCAGTGCTCACAAAACCCTAGGCTCTTAGGCGCATTCCCATTGAGATAGCCTTTTCTGTGAAGTATATGCGTTCCACGTTCACTCATATGATCGAACCTCATAAGACATAGCTTGGTTTGATCAGCTTAATCTCGGCTGAGACAACTCCGACATACTTTGTTATAGCCAAAACATGTAGTATGACTCCCTTGAGTAGCACATATGAAACCTTGTAGACCCATAAATCTCCACCTTCACCCTTGAAGCTAAATCCCTTGCTGTCGAGTAGACTCAAAGAAATCAGATTTTTTGTGACAAGTGGTACGTATCTAAAGCTCCTTCAATGTGCATATCCTCCCGTCGCACGTTTGAATATAACTGAACTTTTTCCTATGCAAACAACTCCGTTTACCGTATGACCGGATCCTCCATCTGCATGGTTGTAGCTTGAAAATAGTTCTCTTTTTGAAAAGATGTGATAGGAAGCCCGCGAGACAAGAAACCATGCATCGGGTTGATGCGCGACATGATCCGCCAGTAGAATGAAATCATCTTCAGACAAATTCTCCTTCTCTACCATTGCTTCAGAGCCATTCTGTCCCTGTTGACCTTGTTCCGGGCAATCTCTCTTTAAGTGCCCCTTTTCCTTGCACCAAGAACATACATCCTTGGGTAACTTAGAACCAGAATACTGCTTTTTCTTGTTCTTCTTACCCTTCTTGCTTCCCCCTGTCGCCATCGATCCGGAAGCATGGTCATCTATAGTTGTGTCTGCACCCTTATGGCGCAGTTCCCTAACATGGAGCGCCGATCTGACCTCTTCAACGGTTAAGTCATACTTATTCACAATAAAGGACTGCACGAAATTCTGTTATGATGGAGGTAACGAGATCAACAACAAGAGTATGCCATCCTAATCATCCACTTTCTCGCCAATATAACACAAGTTTAAAAGAATTGTATTCAATTGATCATGATGGTCCTTGAGATTTATACCTTCGAGCATCCGCAGAGTAAAGAGCCTTTGCTTTAGCATGAACTTGCTAGTGAGACTCTTTTTCATCTAGAGGCTCTCCATCTTGAGCCAAATATTTGTTGCTTGCTTCTGATCTGCGACCTCAATGATCACGTCATCCGATAAGCACAACATGATGGTTGAATTTGCCTTCTCCTTCATCGTCTTGAACTCTGATGTTGTTGTATCCATGCCCCCATGTCCGTGGTCAAGGGTTCCCATAGTCCTTGTGATTTGTGCAAAGCGTCCATCTTTATCTTTCACAGACTGAAGCTGTTCCCTCTTGTGAACCTGTCGCGCTTCACCATCGCTGCGGACATCATTCTTGGTGGAGTGATCTTGACCTAAGCTCTGATACCAATTTCTTAAGAAACTTACAATCGCTCCCACCTCACCAACGGTAAGTAAGCTATGAAATCACATAATATTTACGTGGTTCGCTAGCACAAAATATGCTAACTACGTCCACGGGCAAGAAATTTTTTATTCAATTGAGGAGAACGTTTCACAATGCTTACATAATTTTCTCAGACCCCAAAGAATCAATTTATACCCGCCAAAACCTCTCCGATGACCTAAGGAATTGTTTTCTTTCTTATTTTCCGCCTCCAGGATCTTCTCGTGCGAAGACATTCGTGCTCTTCGTGCGAAGAGCTTCCAGCTTTGAGACTGCACAGTGTTATGCGAACACTTTTGGCTTCCTGAGAGGTGTCTTCGTGCGAAGACCCCTGGGACCTTCCTTTGTGCTCCTTTGAGTCTCCTCAAGCCTTCAAGACACTTTCCCAACATAAGGTTTGGAAAAATCAGATTAGAGGCACAAAGCATGTTAGCAGACATCAAGAAGAAGTCGAAGGGTTTGCAAATCAAGAGTATGTACAGCCCAGAATGTGTGATGAGGGAAAAGATCTCCAATACATGTGAGAAGTTGAAGAATCTTGAACGACAAAGTCGACGAGTGGAAATTCCACTCATTGCGTACCAATGCTGGAGTGGAACTAGGAAGCTGCAAGATGTAGAAACAGTGAGGACATGCTATTTAGGGGTTCTTGATGAAAATGTCACATATACAGATATGAAAATTGCTTCACCAAGAATTTATGATCCTTCTAGTTGTAACACCCCCAAAATGACCAAGCCGGAAACCCAGGGGTGTCACTCCGTACCCGAGATTAAACCCGGATACAAGGAGGCTTAAAACAGAGAATCCAAACAACACTTCAATAAACTTTAAAATAATACTTTATTGACAATTCAAATCCTTGTGCCATTAACATGGGCAAATCTAGCTAAACAGAGTTCTATGATACTAAATGAAGGTTCAAATAATTTAAATGTAATCTCCTACTTGTATAAGTGATGATTCACGTCCCTGCTAAGCTATGCCCCCACCATCTCGACCTGTGGTGCAAAAACAAAAGAGAACACCACACTTTCCAAAGTCAACAGAAATACTGAGTAAGTAACACCCAAGCATGTAAACAGATCATGAAGTAATTTGAAAATAATTTTGTAGTAGTTTTGCTAAAACAAAGTGAAAGTAAAAGCTTTGGCCCTTTTATAAAAGAAATAAGATGAGAGATTACAAGTTCGTTTATATTTTCCAAATCACATCCATTATCCAAATAATGGGATTTCCAAAACTCATGATATTCTATTTTCCATTAACAACATCCAATCCAAAACCAATTTGTTAATTCGTTGATACGGGGAAAACCAACCAACCACTTCGCAAGCATCCAAGACATTAAGTGTCGACACCACCTTACAGACTTCTTGCGGCCAGAAGAGTGAGTATAAGGAGCTATCCGGGGACTTGTAATCGGATTAAATAAATTAAATTGGACGAGATACCGAAGCCAACACGCCCAATGCCAATAGTAACCATACAACAATAATCATCCCCGTACAACTCTTCCACTTTACGTTATCATCGATTATTAGATTGCAGTGATATTTTCAAAGAACATTTCAACAATTTGAAACAAGTATTCAATCAGCATATATTTTGCATAAAATCATTTTGAGACAAGTAGGAATGAAAACATTTGACGCGAAAATAGGAATGGGCGCTAGGCCTGGCATGTTTACTTACCTTAAGTCTCAAGCAAAAGCAAATCTTTTCCGAGTAACACTCGACGTATCCTTCGTAGGAGAACTCGTTACCTAAAAATTTAATAATATCCTAATCAACATATTGCACACGAAGTCCTATGAAATAAATCCCTTACTAACTCTCCCCAATCTTGCTTACGTGAACAACCTCTTTTATAATAAATACGCTTTATAAATCTAACGTTTATTATTTGTAAAAACATACTAAGCTATAATTATATAAATATAACTTATAAGATTAGATAAACTATCATTTTTATTATTTAGAGTAGAGAAGCATATTATTTTACCCAAAAAATACTTTTAATTCAAATAGTAGTTTCTCTCAATCCAAACAAGCCTTAGTAGAGAATATAAGTTATAAACTAACTAACTTTCATTTAAAAGAAATAACAAATTTATTTATAGAAAATAACTTATTCTAACTTGTTAGAAACTTATAAAACTAAATAAGAAAAATTTTCTTTTATCAATCCTTATTCTACACTTTTATTTTGGAGTGAAGATGAGTACAAAAATATTACTTTAAACTTGTATAAAAAGAATTGTCTTTTGAAAGATTCGAACCTAGAATCTCACTTCCACCTACCCAACAAGCCTTTAAGTGTTAGCATTTAACCACTGGGCCAACAGCCCTTTTGTTCTTTCCTTCCCAGCTAATATTATTAAAAAGCTAACCAAATTAAATAATGTGAAACAAAACAAAACAAAAGAGAAAGGAGAGAGAGAGAGAGGGAAAAACGGGTTTGTACCCGAGAGAGAATGAACCAACGGGACTTGAGGTGGCGGTGGTGACGGACGGTGGTTCCTGCGAAGGGGGAGGACGACGGCGGCGTTGGGCTCAGCTGGGCTCTGTCCAGCCTGGCTCGGTCGAGTTTCGGCGACCCGGTAGGAAAAAATGAGAGAGAGAGAGAGAGAGAGAGAGAGAGAGAGAGAGAGAGAGAGAGAGAGAGAGAGAGGGAGAGAGAGAGAGAGAGAGAGAGAGAGAGAGAGAGAGAGAGAGATCGAAGGAGAGATTGAGAGATGAGGGATTGAGATCGTGGGTTAACAAAAATCTGAGAAATTATGGGTTTATATAGGTAGAGAGGTGAGAAATTCAACCGGAAAGAGGAAACCCACTTTGAATTTTCCGATTCCGAATTGAACTATGTTTTGGGCAAAATTACTTCTCTTGGTGAACAAGATTGGGTCTCTACTGAAATAGGAGTGTATTGGGGCGAAAATCAACGAGTTTGATGGAGATTTGGAGTGGTAATGGTGGTGTTCGAGTTGGAGATGGAGTCTCCCTTCCATGGAAGTGTTTGAGGAAGAAGATGACTTCTTTTAGGGTTAAAGACACTTTCACCCCCACTGTTTTGGATAAAAGTCACTAGCACCCCCCTGTGTTAAATAAAAGACTCTTTATAAAGTTGAGAAAATACATAATAACCCCAAGTAGTTACTAGTAATAAAAATTAACTTCCTACCAATAAAATTAGCTCCCAATACTTATACTAATTTCATATTGACACCAAATAATGTCATAAAAATATAATAGTAGCATAACACCCAATACTTATAATAATATCCTAAATACCCATATTCACAAAACGGGGTATTTCACTAGTTCTTATCTAAATCACAAGGGCAGCCTCCACTTGTGGTAACAAAATCTCAATGTCATCTAGTGACTTCTCAATGCCAAAAAATCCATAGCACTATAAAACATAATGTGAGAATACAGCCTCTGCAAGTATCCACAAACAATAAGACTAGGCTCTGACAACACAGCAAGCCCAATCCATTGCAAAAGACTAAATTGAAACCCAATACAAACCTGGAGCACTCTCTGGCTCACGGTGGAAGTTTGAGGACCAAAATTTTAAATATCAACGTTTCTCTCAATGTCGTAGATTTCTCCTTGACTTATCAAATGGTCACAATCGTGACACATATGTATAAATGTCCCTCTGATTTGCGATGCAATACAATGAACACAATATTGTTCATCTCATTCTCTCTCCCTTTACTGCTCTTTTCTCTCTGAATTGGGATGAACCCTAGTTCTTAACTCTCACCATTTTACATGGTATCAGAGCCGCTGCTACACAGCTCCGATGTCGATCTCGTCGGCTTCCTCTGGAACTTCGTCCGCTCTTGTCACTGTCACTGGATCTGGTGGCGCAAATCCCTTAAATCTGCTCTCGAACATTCATAATATGATCCCCTTCAAGATGGATGGAACCAAATGCGTAATATGGACGTACCAGATCTCCTCTATGCTTCGAACCCAATCTGTCTTTGGGTATCTCAATGGATCAATTGTGTGTCCGGCTGAGTTCGTGACTGAATCTGACGGGTCAGTTTCAACCACTGTAAATCCCGCATTCAAGTCTTGGCAAATCCAAGATCAGGAACTGATGACAGTTCTCAATGCAACACTAAGCCAAGAGGCATTATCCCTGGTAATTGGACAAACTTCCTCTCGATCTCTCTGGCCTGCTCTAGAGCGAAGGTACGCCTCACTCTCTCGGTCAAATGTATTGCAATTAAAGAATGAATTGCAGAATTCCAAAAAGAAATCAGTCACTGTCGATGCCTATATGCAGAAGTTGAAAAATGTTAGGGACAATTTACTTGTTGCTAAAGTGAACATTGATGACGAGGATATGATCATCTATGCCCTAAATGGGCTACCATCTGAGTATAACTCTCTGCGTACTACTCTCTCTGTTAGTACTAACCCTATTACATTTGAAGATCTTCATGTGCTGTTGAAGTCCCATGAACTGATGCTAGAGTCACAATTATACACCACTGTTAATTCAATTGAAAATGATGCTGCTTTTAACACTGTGACTACTACTGGAAATGGACAATATGGTAAAGGTAGAGACCGCGGTTATGGACACAACAATAATGGTAAAAATAATGGTCAAGGTCGTGGTTATAACCGTGGAGGATATTAGCGTAGATCAGGAAGAAACTACTATGGTTATGATAATCGTGGAAGGTCTAATTATGCCCGTGGAGGGCGTGCTGACTCTTATCGAGGAAGGCACAATGGGTTTGGTTACCCTCATCACAACAACAACAACACGGTTACTTGTCAAATCTGTGGTCAAGGCTACCACACAGCCCTTGACTGCATTCACAGGATGGATTACGCTTATCAAGGCAAAATGCCCACTAATAAGCTCACCTCCATGACTGCCTCAACACAAAACAACAATTCATTATATTCCAATTATTGGTTGTCCTACACCGGTGCTACAAATCATATGACCAACGACTTTGGAAACATGACTTTATGTGATCCTTATACTGGCACTGATCAAGTTGCTGTAGGCAACGGGTAAAGTCTTCCCATTCATCACTAGGGTACGGTTGTTTTGTCTACATCTTCTTACAAGTTTCAGTTAGTACAAATTTATTATCAGTACAAATTTCCATGTCCCTAAGCTTAGTACAAATTTATTATCAGTACACAAACTTTGCACTAATCATAACTGCCGTTTTATTTTTGACTCGACTTCTTTTTCTAATCAGGATATAACCACGAGCATAATACTCTACCAAGGCCTGAGTAAAAGTGGACTATACCCCCATTGAGTCCTTTTCTTTTTAGAATGCTCCTCAAGCAACTAGTTGTAAGTAGTGCACGTGGCACTACTTCTAAATAGTATTTTATTAGAAAAAATTGTTAGCATAACATAAACTTTCTTTACAGAAAGATCAGCTAACAACTGTAGTACTTGCAAAAAGAATTCTAAAGTAATTCTTTACTACCGTGTAACAAAGTAAGAGTGACTTAGTCATGCATTGTTAATTTTTTGTCCATGCCAACAAGATGTAAATATCGAAAATGAAAAAGAGTGAGCAACTCTTGTACAATCTTCCATATTACAATCCATACCTTAAGAAGATGCATCATTGAAACAAGCTGAACCTTATACACTATTCTTTGAAGACACTTTTTTCTAAGAGTCCACATCATGTCATAAATCTTTGGATAGATAATGCTAAAATGAGGATGTCAGACATTGCAGTAGCCAAATCATTCATTGTTTTTATTGACACGATTGTAAAACGTAAATCGTTCTTGCATAGTGATGCATAAGTAGCATGATTGGTTTCTCTAGTGATGTCGGTCAACGAATTGAAAATAGTGATCTCGTTACCCACAATCTAGATAAGGAATTATTGATTATGCCAGGCAGAGCAGTAATTTATTGTCAGTAAAATTTTTCCAATAAAAAAAATGAAAATTGCGCATTTCAATTGATATCCTGTTTGTAGTATTCATGTAAACTTACGATATGATTTTCCAAGCATCTCCACGACAATGACAAAATGATCAAAATTCCATCATTAAAATTTTCATTTACATTCACTTTCAAGCCAAGATACTTCCCTCAAGACACAAACAAATCTTCCGAAGACGCTTACAACAATAGTTCTAATACCCTTAAGTAAATCTCATATTATTTGTGTTGAAAAGTTTCGCTGGTTTTATTTATAGTTTATGTTTTCTTAGTAATTATTCTTTTGTATTTTTACTTTTTTTTCGTAAAAGGTAAAGGAGTTGAGGTGCTATATATCTCGTCGTCAGGACGATATGAGGCCTCTAACAAGAACTTACATATCACCATGAAGAATGATTTGCAGTAGCTAATTGTGTTTCTTCTAATTTGTATATCCGATGAAAATATAACAATTGAAATGAGAATATGAAAACTGATATGGTAAATATAGCTCCGCTATAAGGGTCAACTGTCATTTGATACTTTGCCTCTACAAAACGAAGGTTGGTATGAAGTAACACAACAATAACATCATTAATTAGGAGTATTCGTTGCAGTCGCTTCTACAAAAATAATTAACTAAATGTAAATATATGATTTCTTATTCATTTTTTGTATTGTATTCTCATGGCGAGCAGTGTGCACGAATCCAAAATGTTATGGAAATATCATACTATGAAACAACAAGAAGGTAGCGCATCAGGGACACGTATGCTTCCCTTTTTCGTTTAGTCTCCGTGTATTTTGTTAAACTTGATTGGGATCAAAACCTGTCCACCTTAAATCCCTTGCATCCCATCTGTCCGGCTTCTAGTGTGGATTAAAAAGAGAAACAAAGCAAGAATCACATTACTGAATATATGAGTTAAACTTTAAGAAATGTAATGAAATGTGAAATGAGCTTCAAAAAAGAAAGGAACAAGTAAGAGGTGTCTTACCTGAGAAGCTACCCAAGTAAGAAAATTACATTTAAGTATTAGTAAAACTGTAAAAAGGTTACACAGGAAAATTTGGAACCTCAAAGCAAAGATTAACTATACCGGATTGCAAATTTCATGTTTTCGCATAATATTATCAGCATCATAAATTTACAAATCAGTTTGCACCGAAAAAATATCCATACACAAACAAAGAGATGGAGACATAATCTGTAGAGAAATTTCAACTCTAAATGACACCAGTAATCTCACATTTTAGCAGGATTGTATCTTCTTCAATAAACAACAAACCAACATGATCTCGGTTAATATCATGTTCATTTAATTTCAATAAAACATAAAAGAAAAAGAATAAACAACTCACCATCAAGTTACAGGCACGATCTTGTGTTAAGAGTTGAAAAAACCTGAAGAGAAGATGCATAAATGTTAAGATGAGATAACAATAGATAAATGAAGATGAATCTTATTTGACAAGATAAAATATAAGCATGCGGTAGTTTCAGAATTTCCACCATCAACCTGGATTGAGGAAACTGAAACCAGATAACACAAATTAAGAAAACGTTAACCCGGAGCAGTCACAAAAATTTGAAAGAACTTTCAAAAAGAAGTGCTTAGACTTTTTTTGACAAGATAGTGTTGGGTCCAAGCCCATTAAGTTTTGGCCCAAACAATAAATGAGCCCACGTTTTGAGGCGGTGTTGTGGGCGGCTGAATTGAGTATGCAGTGTGTTTCTTTGGATCAAAGAAAAGTCAAAAGGTTTCCATAATTCTCACCGCCACCCATGTGCCTATATAAGGCAGTGGGCATCAACTTGATTTAGACACCACAAAAAGGAATTCCTCTACAGAGATATTGAGAAGAGTAATGCCTCTTAAGCATTACAAAGACTCGGCTTATGTGATCGACACAGTGATCAATTCAAAAGATTGTTGGCTTCGTTTGTGTGTGGTGGCGACGCAATAAGGATTCCCGCGACGTGATCGTTCGCGACGCCGACAAAGTTTCAGGAACTAATTCCGGGTAACTTTTTTAGCAAGTAGTTTGCTTAGTTTCCGCCTAGCGGCGAGGTTTTATTTTACCCGTTTATTAGTTTTTAGTTTGTTTACCCACTTTTTAGTGGAGGATTTGTGTACCCATTATAATTGATATAGTGGAAGCTTAGTGGGTCGTTTTGTCCCACTCGTTTAGAGGGTTTTTCCCACGTTAAATTCTCTAGTCCTACATCTTCTAATTTTCCGCACTTGTTCGTGTTGGCGTTGTTTTCACATTCTAGTCCGTCTGATTCAGCCCAGTAACCCAACAAAAGTGGTATCAGAGCCCAGTTCAATGGGGGAGTCAACGGGTTCCATGATCAACTTGACAGCTAGCAACTATTTGATATGGAAGCCTAGGATGCAAGACTTGCTTTATTGCAAGGATTTGATGGATCCTATTCTTGCGAAAGGGGTCAAGTCAGCCGAAGTTAAAGATGATGAGTGGACCAAGATGAATATGAAGACGATTGTTCATATCCGCTAGTGGATCGACAATTCGGTGTTCCACAATTGTTGCTCAAGAGACTGATGTCTACCAGCTATGGATAAAGTTGGAGGGCATGTATGAGAGGAAGACTGCCAGGAACAAAGCGTTGCTGATGAGATCGCTCGTGAACTTGAAGTACAGAGACGGTCAACAAGTTGCTGAGCACTTGAGTGAGTTTCAGAGTCTCATAAACCAATTGGCTACCGTCAATCTCAATTGGGATGATGAGACACAAGCCTTGTTGCTGCTTAGCTCCCTACCAACCTCGTGGGAGACGTTGGTCGTGTCATTTAGCAATTCTGCCCCTGATGGAAAGCTGTCCATGAGTATGGTCAAGGACGCGATGTTCAACGAGGAGGCAAGGAGGAAGGAGAGGGGCTCTGACAGTGCACATGCTCTTGTCACGGACAATAAAGACAAGAACAAGGATCGAGGGAGAATCCAAACAAGGAACAAGAACAGAGGTCGCAGCAAGTCCAGGAATGGAGGTTCTCAGCCAAGATCCAAGTTCAAGTGCTACAACTGTTGAAGGCAGGGTCACATGGCAAGATCGTGCCGATTCCCGAAGAATGATCAGAACCAAGGCGACAATAGAAGAAACCAGAAGAATGATAAGAGTGAGGATGATGATACAACTGCCACAGTCTCACAGGTTGTGGTACTCTCTGTGGGAGAAGAAGAAGCCTTCACGTTGCAGCGAATCAGGAAACTAAGTGGGTTGTTGATATAGCCGCTTCATACCATGAAACTTCGAGACGAGATTTCTTCACTACATAAAAAGCTGGAGACTTTGGAACTGTGAAGATGGGTAATACGAGTACCTCGAAGATCACAGGGATTGAAGATATTCGCATCCAAGCCAATATTCGCATCCACGACTGAACCTACTCTCTGGTATTTCTTTAGATTGCCAAGGTTACGATAACTACTTCGGTAGTGGTAAGTGGAAGCTCACTAAAGGATCAATGGTTGTGGCTAGAGGAGAAGCTTGCTGCACACTCTACAAGACTCATGTGAAGGTTCTTGGTGATAGCCTGAATGCAGTTGAGGATGCAGCATCACCAAACTTGTGGCACAAGAGGCTTGCTCACATGAGTGAGAAAGGGTTGAAGATTCTGGAAAGGAAGTCTCTAATTCCTTTTTCCAAAGGTACACCACTGAATCCTTGTGATTATTGCTTGTTTGAAAAACATCACATGATTACGTTTAGTTCCTCTGCTAAAAGAAAGTCGAAGATACTGGAGTTAGTGCACTCTGATGTGTGTGGTCCCATAGAGGTGGAGTATATTGGCGGTCGCAGATACTTTGTGACCTTTATTGACGATGCTACACGCAAAGTGTGGGTGTATTTCCTGAAGACTAAAGATGAAGTATTTGATTACTTCAAGAAGTTTCATGTCATGGTTGAAAGAGAGACAGGCCATCCTTCGAAGCGTCTACGTATAGGCAATGGTGGTGAATATACTTCAAAGGAGTTCGAAGCCTATTGTGATGCCCACGGTATTCGGCATGAGATGACGGTTCCAGGTACCCCACAACATAACGGCGTTGCCGAGAGGATGAACCAGACTATTGTAGAGAGAGTCCGATGTATGCTCAGAATGGCAAAGCTGCCAAAGTCATTCTGGGGTGAAGCAGTTCGTACCGCCTGTTATGTGATTAACAGGTCTCCATCTGCTCCTTTGGGTTTTGAGATTCCAGATAAGGTATGGCACGGCAGAGACGTTTCCTACTCTCATCTGAAGGTGTTTGGCTGCAAGGCGTTCGCGCTTATACCTAAGGAGAAACGACTTAATCTTGATGACAAAGCCAATCCATGTGTTTTTGTGGGCTATGGAGATGCGGAGTTTGGCTACAGGTTATGGGATCCAGTGAATAAGAAGCTAATTAGAAGCAGGGATGTGGTTTTCTATGAGAACCTGACTATTGAAGATATTTAGATGTCTTCAAAGTCGAAGGAAGTTGTTGTTCCCGACCTCAGTCCAGATACCTCCCCTAGTGCTACGGATGGAGAAGAGATTCCTGGAGATGTTCCAGAGATAGAGATTCCAGAGATGGAAGATGACGATGACGATGACGATGATGATTCCGATGAAGAGGGTGTTGAGCAGGGGGAGCAGCCCCCTTCACTAGAGAACGAAGGACCTCAGCTGAGAAGGTCCACTAGGAATCCGCAACCATCTGTCAGGTACCCATCGTCTGAGTATATTTTAGTTACTGATGAGGGGGAGCCAGAAAGTTTCCGGGAGGCACAAACTCATAAAGATAAATCCATTTGGATGAAGGCTATGCAAGAAGAGATAAGTTCCTTGCAGAAGAATGATACTTATGATTTAGTAAAGCTACCGAAGGGAAGAAAAGCACTGAAGAACAAGTGGGTGTTCAATCTCAAGAAGGATAATGATGGAAAGCTAGTGAAGTACAAAGCTCGATTGGTGGTCAAAGGATTCGGCCAAAAGAAAGGTATTGACTTTGATGAGATCTTTTTGCCAGTTGTTAAGGTGACCTCAATTCGGGTAGCCTTAGGGCTAGTAGCTAGCATGGACCTCGAGCTTGAACAACTTGATGTGAAGACTGCCTTTCTCCATGGTGACTTGGAGGAAGAGATATACATGGAGCAGCCTGAAGGATTTGAAGTGAAAGGGAAGGAGAACATGGTTTGCAAACTGAAGAAGAGTCTATATGGCCTTAAGAAAGCGCCAAGACAATGGTACAAGACGTTTGACTCATTCATGATGAGTCATGGGTACAAGAGAACACAGGCAGACCAGTGTGTTTACATAAGAAGATTCCCCGATGGTAACTTCATCCTGTTATTGCTGTATGTCGATGACATGTTGGTTATCGGTAAGAGTTCGGAGATGATTGGAAAGCTGAAGAAGGATTTATTCAAGTCTTTCGACATGAAGGATTTAGGTTCCGCTCAACAGATATTGGGCATAAAGATTGTTCGTGACAGGAAAGCAGGGAAGCTTTGGTTGTCGCAAGAGAAGTAAGTTGAACGCGTGATTGAGAAGTTCAACATGAAAGGTGCTAAGCCTACTAGCACTCCACTTGCTAGTCACTTCAAGTTGAGTAAGAGATCGTGTCCCTCTAGCGATGCAGCTAGAGATGGTATGGCAGCTATTCCCTACTCCTCTGCAGTAGGAAGTTTGATGTATGCTATGGTTTGCACCCGACCAGACATCGCTCATGCCGTTGGGGTAGTGAGAAGGTTTCTCTCTAACCCTGGGAGAGAACATTGGGAAGTAGTCAAGTGGATTCTGAGTTACTTGAAGGGGACTTCCAATTGGTGCTTGTGCTTTGGTGGTTCCAAACCAGTCCTGGAAGATTTTACAGACGACGATATGGCAGGCGGCCTCGATAGTCGAAAGAGAACTTCTGGATACTTGTTTACTTTTGCAGGGGGAGCTGTTTCATGGCAGTCCAGACTGCAAAAATGTGTTGCTATATCAACTACCGAGGCTGAGTACATTGCTGCAGGGCAAGCCGGCAAAGAGATGTTATGGTTGAAGCGATTTCTCCAAGAGCTGGGTTTGAAGCAAGACGTGTATTTTGTTAATTGTGATAGTCAAAGTGCTTTGGACTTAAGCAAGAGTTCCATGTACCATTCCCGCACGAAGCACATTGATGTTCGGTATCACTGGATACGCGAAGTGATAGAGAGGCAACTGATGCAACTCAAAAAAATTCACACTGATCAGAATCCGTCCGACATGCTGACGAAGGTAGTGACCAGGGACAAGTTCGAGTTCTGCAGAAGCAGGGCCGGGATGGACTCCGAGTAAGGATTCGTGGTAGCATTCCCTCCTCCAGTTGGGCTTGGAGGGGGAGATTTGTTGGGTCCAATCCCATTAAGTTTTGGCCCAAACAATAAATGAGCCCACGTGTTGAGGCGGTGTTGTGGGCGGCTGAATTGAGTATGCAGTGTGTTTCTTTGGATCAAAGAAAAGTTAAAAGGTTTCCATAATTCTCACCGCCACCCATGTGCCTATATAAGGCAGTGGGCATCAACTTGATTTACACACCACAAAAAGGACTTCCTCTACAGAGATATTGAGAAGAGTAATGCCTCTTAAGCATTACAAAGACTAGGCTTTCTTAGATGTGATCGACACAGTGATCAATTCAAAAGATTGTTTGCTTCGTTTGTGTGTGGTGGCGACGCAATAAGGATTCCCGCGATGTGATTGTTTGCGACGCCGATAAAGATTCAGGAACTCATTCCGGATAACTTTTTTATCAAGTAGTTTGCTTAGTTTCCGCCTAGCGGCGAGGTTTTATTTTACCCGTTTATTAGTTTCTAGTTTGTTTACCCACTTTTTAGTGGAGGATTTGTGTACCCATTATATTTGATATAGTGGAAGTTTAGTGAGTCGTTTTGTCGCTCTCGTTTAGAGGGTTTTTCCCACGTTAAATTCTCTTGTCCTACATCTTCTACTTTTCCGCACTTGTTCGTGGTGGCGTTGTTTTCACATTCTAGTACGTCTGATTCAGCCCAGTAACCCAACAAATAGCACTGTAATTTGCAAATATATAATCTTTGATGGATACGTTTCAAAAGGGTTCAAAGATGAAAATTCAGACTTCAACCAATCAAAGCTCAAATAAATGACAAATTAAAAAGCATTTATGTCTAGAGAAAACGTTATGTGTATTGTTTTAGTAGGACATGGCTAATTAACATTTCAAATGAATGACCATACAATTCATAAATCTTAGCTGAAACGTTCCAAAATATTAATCTGTAAAACCAAATTTTGACTTCCTTGTCGGGAAAGAGTTAAAGAAAAGCAGTAAATCTTACTTTTATTCAGGGGTATTTTTGGTGAATTGAAAAATGTAGAAAACTTAAAAAGGGAGAAAACACATGGAAGTGTTAAACTCTCAAAAGTGTAAAACATGTAGAGGTGTTAAACATTAAAAGCTCCTTCAGCTTTTTATAGTAGAGAAGATAAAGTCTCTGCAGACAATTGGCATGCCCGGTTAGGGCAGCCTTCTAGTTCTGTCATGCATAAAATAGTTCCCAATTCGGGAAATTTGAATAATAATATTTTTAATTCGTTTTTACTTGGAAAAATGCATCACATACCTTATAGTCACTCTCACACTCACACTACTACACCATTACACCTCTTACATAGCGCGTTTGGGGTCCCTCTAGTACTTTGTCGCATCATGACTATCGCTATTATGTAATTTTCATAGAAGACTACTACAAATATACATGGATCTTTCCTTTGCATAATAAATCTGATGTAATCTCAGTTTTTCCCAACTTTAAATTACAAATTAAAGTGAAGCGACAAGGCCCCGATTTGGTATTCCTGATGGAGACCAAAGTGAGCAAGGAAGTCATGGAGAAGATTGGTAAACAGGTTGGGTATGCAAAATGTTTTTATGTAGATCCGGTGGGTACAAAAGGGGGGCTTGGCTTGATGTGGAGAGCCCCCCTCAAGGTTAGGGTGAGATATTCCACAACACATCACATCGATGCGTTTGTGGATGAAGGAAACGGTAGGATGTGGAATTTCACAGGCTTTTACGAAATCCTGGTAAGAGAGGATAGAAAGATGTCGTGGGAGTTGTTACAACGAATCAAACCAAACCCGGAAAGTGCGTGGTTGGTTGTCGGCGACTTTAACGCCATTGTATCTGAAAACGAGAAACAAGGAGGTAAGGGGGTTACCTACAGTCAAATCTCATATTTCAAGGATGCGCTTAACGAGTTGGAACTGCATGATTTGGGCTACTATGGTAGTCTATTTACCTGGAATAACAATCGGTCATAGGAGAATATACGGGAGAGAATAGACAGGGTTATTGCCATGTCCAAATGGAGGGACGACCACCGTGGTACACGGGTGAAAAATCTGGTCTGGCCCAATTCGGACCACCACCCAGTTCTGGTACAATGGGGTCAAAGGAAGCAAAATAGTACGGAGCGAAGATTTCAATACGAGCAAATGTGCAGCGACATGAGAGTTTTGATAGCTTCATACGGAACAGCTGGAGTATCTCGGCAGGTGGATAAATCCATGATCGGTTGACAACTTTGGGAGACGAATGCAATACTTGGAATAAGAACATTTTTGGCTCGGTCAGGAAGGAATCTGCGAAGTGCAGACATGAGCTAGAGCTCTTAGACAAACAGAGAGTAACGGAACAGATCATTCAAAGGAAACGACAAGTGGAAAGAAGATACAATACCTACTGCAGTCGGAGGAAATAATGTGGAAACAGAGGTCCAGAGTTGACTGGCTCAAGTATGGTGACCGAAATACATGATTTTTCCACCAAAAAGCAACAATCCGAAGGGCAAAAAATGCTATGGAGGGAATTGAAGACAAAGAAGGGAGGTGGTTCACAGAGGAAGAAGACATCACAAGAGTTCTAAAGAATCATTTTCTTGATATTTTCAACTCGGATAGACCATCTCATGTTGATATAGAGAATGGTTTGTCCGAAGTGGATATAAGTATTAGCCATGCCGAGCGGAGCTGGATGGAGGCACCGTACACAGCCGAAGAGGTCAAATCGGCTTTATTTATGATGCAGCCGGACAAAGCCCATGGGTGGACGGTTTCAACGTGGGTGTTTACCAACGGTACTGGGAGCTGGTTGGGGAGGAAGTTACAGCTACTTGCCTGGGAGTCTTGAACGAAGGGAGGTCCCTAGAGGAGCACAAAAAAACCCTTCTAGCACTAATTCCCATGGTTAAGCAACCAAGGAAATCAGGTGACTACCGCCCTATCAGTCTTTGTATTATAATCTACAAAATTATTTAAAAGGCAATCGCAAATCGATTGAAAAGGATCCTTCATACTATTATCAGTGAGAATCAAAGCGCCTTTGTCCCGGGGCATCTAATTTCTGACAATATTCTTACAGCCTTTGAAGTGATCCACTCACTTAAGACTCGGAAAAAGGGGAAGAAGGGTTATCTAGCGCTTAAGGTAGACATGAGTAAAGCGTATGACAGAGTGGAATGGCAGTTTATGAGGGAAACCCTAATCCAACTGGGCTTCGGGCCTAAGTTTATCGAGCAGGCTATGAATTGCATGACTACAGTTCAGTTTGCTTTTATCAGAAACGGTGCAATAGTGGGGAGTGTTGTCCCGGAACAAGGGTTGAGGCAAGGGTGTCCGTTTTCCCCGTACCTCTTCCTCATTTGTAGTGAAGTTCTTTCGAGAGCTGTTACTGCTGCAGTGGAGAAAGGGGAATTGGCAGCAGTTACAGCTTCTCGTGGTGGGCCGTCAGTGTCCCAACTTTTTTTCGCTGACGATAGTTTGTTTTTTTTATACAGGCTTATACAGAGGACCTATCCAGACTACTACACATTATACAAAGATACAGTGCTGCATCAGGACAACAAATAAATATAGAAAAGTCGGCAGTCGTGTTCTCGTCAAATGTCATAGCACCAACGAAGAAGCAGATCCTGGATCAATGTGGCATGGTGGAAGTGGCAAAATACGATAAGTACTTGGGACTCCCTACAACAATGGGGATAAACAAGTCGATATCTTTCAATAGTCTCTTGGAAAAGTTGAGCGGCGTATTAAAGGGGTGGAATGAAAGAACCCTTACCCAGGAAGGAAAATAAATTCTCATTAAGGCCATTGCAGAGGCAATTCCTACCTACGCGATGTCCTGCTTCCTCCTCCCAAATGGAATCTGCGAAAGGATGGAAAGATTGGTGAGACAATTCTGGTGGAATAAAACTGGACAAGATCGTGGTATAGCATGGATAGGGTGGGAAAAAATGCAACAAAACAAAATGGAAGGAGGCTTAGCTTTCCGAGACTTCAAGACCTTCAACCGTGCTATGTTAGCGAAACAGGGGTGGAGGATTCTACAGCAGCCCAACTCAATCCTGGCTAGAGTACTACGAGCAAAGTACTTCAACAATGAGACTTCTTAGAAGCAAAACTGGGAAACAACCCGTCATTTGCGTGGCGTAGAATCTTAGACGGGAGGAAAATTTTGAACAACGGCCTCCGGTGGAAATATCGAGAACGACAAGTCAGTCAGAGTGCACGATAGGTGGATTCCGAGACAGCCAAGCTTCTCACTGATCTCTCAGTCCCCTGAAATGGAAAATGTTCGGGTCAGTGAGCTAATTATTCAGGGAAGACATGAGTGGGATGTGGAGAAAATCAAGCAAACAGTAAAGCCATGGGATGTTGCTGAGATCACAGAAATACAGCTCCTTGAAGAAAGCTGTAGAGATAAGCTAATATGGCATTTCGAGGAAGATGGGGTATACAAAGTCAAATCTGGGTATAAAATAGCAAAAGAGAGAGAACTTACCCTAAAGATCGGTTCATCCGAGAAGAAGGAAGTCCCAATCGCAAAGATCTGGAACACGAAGCTACCGTCGAAAATCAAGCACTTTGTTTGGAGATCTTGCTGGGATAGTCTGGCAACAACGAAGAACCTGCAAAGGAGAGGGATACAAGTTAGAAGATGCTGCCCTTTTTGCCATAAGTATGAAGATTCAAGCAGACATGTCTTTCAATTGTGTAAATCAACAAAAGTAGTTTGGGAGAAACTTTTCGATGCAGAGTTTGTAGACAAGATGGTCAACTCAAAGTACCCAGATTGGATTAAAGCACAATTTGAAAATAGCACACAAGAACACCAAATGATTTTTAGCCTTACCCTATGGGCAATTTGGTTTCAAAGAAACAAAACAGTTTTTCAAGGAGCCCAACCAGATCTAAAAGTTCTACCCAGGCAAGTTATTGCTCACTATGAGGAAATTAGAGATGTGTTCAAAACAGAGAAGAGAGAGGTACCCGAAGCAGCACAGGAGGAAAATCAGAAATGGAGACCACCACCAGGAAACTTCGTCAAAACTAACTATGATGGGTCTTGGATTCCGACAACCAGGACGGCAAGCTCTGGATTTGTTATCAGAGACCACTATGGCCACTTTCTTGGTGCCGGGTCAATGTTTCATCGGAGATGTGAGAATGCAATAGAAGCAGAGATGCGTGCGGCTAAGCTGGGATCAGAGGAGGCCGTCGAAAAGGGATTCCGGCGACTTATTCTTGAGGGAGACTCTATGGTCGTCTCCAGAAGCATTTCTAGAGCGAGAAACGGGGAGACATGGATGGACTTTTCAAGTGCTGGTGATGTACTCGAGTCAATGAAGACGATGCTTCGAGAAGTGGAGGCATTAAAGGTGGAAGCTATTCCACGCAAAATGAATGCGGTGGCTGACCACGTGGCAAAAACTGGTCACAACACGCTAGTCTTATCTCTCTGGGAAATGGAACCAGAATGGCTAAAAGATGTGATGAAATTTGATTATTTTGTACCAGTTGACAGAGTTTTGCTTTTACAAAATTCGTCCTTTTTCCTCAAAAAAAAAAAATTACAATTTAAAAAACTCCTACAACATCAAATTCGTATTTTACAAAGTGATGGAGGGGGAGAGTATACCTCTTTTATTTTTCAGCAATTATTATCTGAAAGTGGTATCACTCACCAAAAAGCATGTCCTCACATTCCTCAGCAAAATGGGGTTGCCGAGAGGAAACATCGTCATATTATGGAGAAAGCTGTTACTTTACTTCATATGCCTCCGTACCTAAGAAATGTTGGTATCACGCCGTTAAAACTGCAGTTTATTTGATAAATCGTATGCCAAGCAAAAACACGGCAAATAAATTACCATTTGAACTTCTTTTTAAATCTGCCCCAGATTTTTCACGCTTAAGAATTTTTGGTTGCTCTTGTTTCCCTTACCTTTGCCATTATTCTTAATCTAAACTAGATGCTAAGACTAAATTGTGTGTATTTCTTGGATATGCAGATCATTACAAGGGATACTTGTGTCTCGACAAAGTCACAAGTCGAATTTATATTAGCCGCGATGTAGTATTTAATGAAAATTCTTTTCCCTTTGCTACATCTACTGCTGATGACTCGCCTACTCATGTTTCAAGTCAGATTACAACACCCCCAAAATGGGGGGGGGGCACTGATAACTCTGTTTTGGAGTTATATTATTCCTTATTTTTGCTATGTTTTGCGTGCTTATCATGGAGAATTTTATCGTCTTTGAGCGTTTTTATGCCAAAATGTGAAAATTTAGTTTTTGAGTGATCATCGTTAAATCCGGGCATTTCTCGTATATTTTGTTGCTTTTATTGTGATATGATCGCGGGTTAGTGTTTCGTGTTGTGGTTGGCAGGAAATAGGACGCGAGGATCAAGGGTGGTGAAGAAACGAGCTTCGGAAACAAAGAAAGCTAGGAAAACTCAAGAAAAGGAGCCAGAAAAAAAGCTAAGGCAGAATCTCTTCCTGTGACATGATACTGTCTCAAAGTAGGAGGACTTTTGCAGGAAGAGTTCAGACAGAGGGGACAATCTCTTCGCACGAAGAGACAAGGTCTTCGCACGAAGAGTTCGGCCAGAAAGCTAAAATCGTTCGGGGTTTTTTTGCAATTATTAGAAACTTTGTCATATCATTATAGAAACGTATTTAAGTGTGTTAGGTCGACTTTTTGAGTAGTTTTTGACGGTAGACACATCTTTTGGAGATCAAGGAGCTATTGGGAGGGCTTAGGAGCTTTGGATCATCTGTTTGGATTCTCAACTCTTCTCTTTTCTTGATTTTTATGCTTAAACTCATGAGACTTATCGTTTTGAGTATGAATATGAGTAGCTAAACGTTATTTGCTGGGAATTCTCGTTTGGTGTAGCTAGGGTTTGATCTAAATATCATGTTTTGATGATTGTGATTCATGTTTTAGCTTAATCTCACGTAATCTTTCATTATTATGGATTATTTACGTTTGTAATCAAATTATCTTTGCGAGTAGCTAACGTAGAGATAAACTTAATTAGTTTTCACGCGGTAACTCCGTGAGAATTAGTCGGTAAGTTGAATAATCCACCTAGTCGAATCAATGTTTGGTAACTCGACATCGTTAACTAGGATCGTTAAAGTAGAATTATGGTTTTAATGCATGCGTAAAGCTAGAATAGACTTGGTAACTCGGTTTGTTTTGGTTTAAAGTATAGTAAACTTACTTGGTAACTCGGTAAGTTTAATGTTGCTTGGTTGATAGTGAAAGATACGTGGTTGTTTTACAAGTAAAAACATAAATTTAGCTCAACCTAGTGAACCTAGAGAATTCCCGGTGTTTTTCCCTTATATTACAAAAAAATCCTAAAATTCATTCTTTATTAATCGTGAACTACTTCACTTGGTTATTTGAGAATATTGCGCTTTTACTTTCGTAGAATTAGATCAAAACACAACTTGCGACGTACCCACATAAGGTTTAGAATAATTAATTTAAACAAAGTCCCTTGGGTTCGACAACCCGGATTTCCGGTTTATTACTACACACGTCAGCTGTACACTTGCAGTTGGAGCTTGTCAAGTTTTTGGCGCCGTTGCCGGGGACTTCGGCTAAATTAGTTATAATTCCTAGCCTTAGGGATTTTAATTTATTGTTTATATTCGTTACTCACCTACGTTTTGCGTGGTTTGTGATTTCAGGTTGATTTACACGGTGCATGACCCGTTCGAGAGACGAGCCTTTGTATCCAACGTTTGAAGACCCGGAATCCTTATTAAAAGAACAGCGTAGAGACAAGAGGAATTCAAGCTCATTCGTCATGGATGAAGAAACGAAAGCTGAGTTTGAGAGAATCCGCAAAAATGTGCAAGATGCGAAAGTAGCTAGAGCAGCTGCTTTAGAGGAGGCTGAAAACAGAGCCGCGAAATATGAGCAACTTAGGGCTCAAATGGCTGAGATGCTGGCGATGATAGATCGCATGAACCCTCCGAATCCACAACAACTTCTTGGTGCGGAAGTGGTTGGCAGAAATAACAGTGGCAATGGGAATAATGGGGGCAATAATCGGAACAATAACGGTAGGAATGTGGTGGAGCAAGTCAACAATGCTGAGGAGGATGAGCGTCCTTTGGTAGACTACTTCAGGACTACACCAGAGGGATATCAGCCCACCATTGTCAGGCCTCAAATTAATGCAGCCCATTTCGAGATTCGCCAACCGTTGATCAACATGGTTAGGGATGAGTGCTTATTCACTGGAGCCCCGAGTGATGATCCACATCAACACTTGCTCAATTTCGAGCAGATCACTTCTACTATGTATGATCAGAGAGTTCCACTCGAGACGATAAAGCTCATGCTTTTCCCCTTCTCCTTATCGGGAAAGGCAAAGACATGGCTTATGGAACTTCCAGCAGGCAGCATAGTTACATGGGCAGATTGTAGTAGAGAGTTTCTCAGGAAAGTATCTTCCACCATCCATGGTTGCTCAACGGATGGCTGACATAACCAAATTTACACAGCAGGAAGATGATTCGTTGGGAGACACGTGGAGAAAGTTCAACCAACTCCTTCGCAGATGCCCTACTCACGGAGAACCATGGTATAAACTTCTCCACTACTTTTATAATGCTTTGGATAGAGAGACTGCTAGTGAATTGGACATGATGGCTCAAGGAAATTTTATGGGAATGGGACTACAGAGATGTCGTGATTTGCTAGATAATGTAGCCAAACGCGAATCCACGAGGTCCGAGACGCGTAGAAGCACGAAATCAGATGGGGCATTGGTTAGTAAGATTAAGTCCATGGTGGAACAGAAATTTGAACATCAGATGGCAGTGATGACTTTGGCTTTCAGTAATTTGAATCCATCGGCATAGGTGAAGTCAGTGGGAGAGATGGTAGCAGATGCAAATCAGGGATATGGGGATGGTATTGAAGACGTGAACTACATGGGTCAAAGACAGCAGCAATGGCAAAACACCTATCATCCCAACAACCGCAACCACCCCAACTTCAGTTATGCCAATCCGAATAGTGGACTATATGCGCCAGGTCAAAGTCCAACTCTTCCTTATCAAGCTCAGAGACAGGCTCCACAGCAACAGGCTCCTCCACCACCTCCATCTTCAGAAGAACAGGACACAAACGCGTTGTTAAAGAAAATGTTAGCTAGCAATGATAAGATTGAGAGAAAGATTGTCGCGATAGAAGCCTCGATAAAAAGCCATGAAACACAGATTGGGCAAATAGCCAATCAAAATACTCGACTTCCACCTGGTATGCTTCCTTCCAACACTATTACTCCAAATGAGCAGTTGAAGGCTATTACTACTCGCAGTGGGACCACTACTCAGGATCCCCCATATCCTACCCATGCGCGAGCTGAGGCGACTAAGGCCACTGAAAAAGCCTTGGATGAAGAGATTCCCGTGCCTACCGTGATTCCCCAATCAAAGGACACGGTGAGGAATTCGGATGAGAAACAGAAGCCAAAGGAGGAATACAGTGTGCGAGTGCCATACCCGCAGAGATTGAAGAGTCAAGAGGATGCCAAACATTTCAAGAAGTTTGTGGATATCTTCAAGAGGCTGCACATTAATATCCCTTTTGCGGAAGCCATTTCGCAAATGCCTAAATATGCTAAATTTCTCAAGGACCTCCTCTCTAATAGGAGGCGCATGGATGACTTTGAGACCGTGACCCTGAATGAGGAGTGTAGAGCCGTAGTGCAAAAAGTGCTACCCAAAAAGATGAAAGATCCGGGTGGTTTCATTATTCCTGTGACCTTGGGAGATGCGTTCCATGGTAGAGCGTTATGTGATCTTGGAGAAAGCATAAACTTGATGCCTACATCAGTACGTATTTGAGCAACTCGGTGTAGGAAATCCAAAACCCACTCGTATGTGTTTACAGATAACTGGCCGTACAATAAAACGACCACAGGGTGTTTTGGAGGATGTTCTTGTGAGAGTCGAAGGACTCATCTTTCCCGCAGATTTTGTGATCCTAGATATGGATGCTGACGATGATGTCCCACTCATATTGGGACAGCCATTCCTTGCTACGGGAAAGACGATGATTGATTTTGCCAATGGAGAATTGACTATGCGTATTAACGATGAGAAGGTGGCATTTAATGTCTTTAAAGCTATGAAATTCCTTGCATATGCAGTGAGTGAACAGTGCTTTGGTGTGGAGGCATACACACCAGACGAGGAGGACGATATATTATTGGAGCAGCTGTATGAGGAACTTGCCTTAATTGATTCGAGTGAAAAAGAACAGCCTATGGAGGCCAGCTGGCGTTCACCCCTACCCCTCTTGAATGAGGGAAGCAGGAAGATTCTTACTCCTTCTCTTATTACTGCTCCTGATTTAGAATTGAAACCGTTACCTGCTCATTAAAATATTTATACTTGGGATCTGATGAAACTTTACCTGTTATTGTTTCTGCATGTTTGGACAGGGAACAGGAGGAGCAACTTCTCAAGGTATTGCAGGAGAGGAAAGCAGCTATGGGATGGACCATAGCGGATATTAAGGGGATCAGCCCCACGGTTTGCCAACACAAGATCCGGCTCATGGAAGACAAGAAGCCGGTAGTTCAGTTTCAGCGCCGCCTCAACCCTCACATGCAAGAGGTGGTGAAGAAATAGGTGCTTAAATGGTTGGAAACAGGTATAATCTATCCGATTTCCGACAGGACGTGGACTAGCCCGGTGCAGTGTATCCCTTAGAAGGGAGGTATAACTGTGGTGGAAGGGGAAAAGGTGATCAGATTGCCACTCGTACAGTTACTGGGTGGAGAGTTTGCATGGATTACCGCAAACTCAATGATGCCACTTTGAAGGATCATTTTCCCCTCCCATTTGTGGACCAGATGCTTGATAGGCTGGCACGTCATGCGCATTACTTCTTTATGGGACTTTTGCATTCAGGAGAAAACGACATTTACTTGTCCTTATGGGACTTTTGCATTCAGGCGCATGCCCTTTGGGCTATGCAATGCCCCTGCCACGTTTCAGAGGTGTATGATGTCTATCTTCTCAGACATGATGGAGCAAAATTTCGAAGTCTTCATGGATGATTTTTCGCTTTATGGTGATGGTTTCGAAGACTGTCTCCAGCAGCTAGCTCGGGTACTGGACAGATGTATTGACACCAACCTAGTACTTAACTGGGAGAAGTGCCATTTCATGGTGACCGAGGGGATAGTGTTGGGGCACAAGATCTCCAGTAAAGGCTTAGAGGTAGATCGGGCAAAAATTGAGGTGATCGAGAAGCTTCCGTATCCTACATCTGTCAAAGGGGTACGGAGTTTTCTGGGACATGCAGGTTTCTACCGGCGCTTCATTAAAGACTTTTCGAAAATCACAAAGCCTTTATCTGGGTTGCTTGAGAAAGATGGCGTCTTTGATTTCAATGAAGAGTGCAGGACAGCTTTTGATTTGCTCAAGAAAAAGCTGATCAGTTCTCCCATTACAGCCACCCAGACTGGACCTTACCGTTCGAGCTTATGTGTGATGCCAGCGATTATGCGGTGGGAGCAGTGCTGGGACAGCGGAAAGACAAGGTAGCTCATGTAATTTACTATGCCCGTCGTACTCTTAATAATGCACATGTTAATTATGCCACCGCGGAGAAGGAGATGTTGGCCATTATCTTCGCATTGGAAAAGTTTCTTCCATACCTTGTGGGTTCTCAGGTGACCATCTTCACGGACCATGCAGCCCTTAAATATCTTCTTACTAAGAAGGCTGCGAAGCCTAGATTGATCCGATGGGTGTTGCTTATGCAAGAGTTTGACATAGTGATCAAGGACAAAAAGGGAGTAGAGAACGTTGTTGCAGACCATTTGTCACGACTGGAGAACGAAAAACAAGAAGATGTGCCAATTAGAGAAGATTTTCCAGATGAACAACTCATGGTAGTGGTAGCAGCTGTGCCTTGGTTTGCGGATTTGGCAAATCTCAAGGCGCTCAATATTGTCCCAAAAGACATGTCTTTCCATCAGAAAAAGAAATTTTTCGCAGATGCACGACACTATTTCTGGGATGACCCTTATTTGTTCAGGTTGGGAGCTGACAACGTGTTGAGAAGATGCGTAGCTGAGCCAGCCATTTTGGACATTCTTAGACATTGCCATGAACTGAATTGCAGAGGGCATTTTGGCAAAACGCGCACTGTGGCAAAGGTGTTACAAAGTGGATTTTATTGGCCTTCTTTATATAAAGATGCTCATTTTTTTGTACAGCAGTGTGATCGATGTCAGAGAACTGGCAATATCTCCAACCGAAATGAGATGCCTCAGAATTTCGTGTTGGAAGTAGAGCCCTTTGATGTTTGGGGCATTGATTTCATGGGACCATTCCCGTCTTCACTTGGAAATCTTTATATACTATCAGCTGTGGATTATGTGACCAAGTGGGTAGAGGCTATGGCTTGCCCTAAAAACGATGGAGCTACTGTAGAGAGATTTGTGCGTAAGAGCATATTTACACGGTTTGGGACTCCTAGAGCCATTATCAGTGATGAAGGATCGCATTTCGTGAACAAAGTCTTTGCCAATGTCTTGAGCAAATATGGGGTAAAGACGCATAAGATATCACTGGCTTATCATCCGCAGTCGAATGGGCAAGCAGAAGTTTCTAACCGAGAGATAAAAGGGATTCTTGAGAAGACAGTCAACCCGGGACGCAAAGATTGGTCTCTGCATTTAGATGATAGCTTATTGGCATATAGGACTGCTTACAAGACCCCTTTAGGCATGTCTCCCTATCAGTTAGTATTTGGGAAGTCATGTCATCTTCCGGTGGAACTTGAGCACAAGGAATTCTGGGCTTTGAAGAAGATCAATTTGGACGCTAAGCTCTCAGGTGAGCTACGGAAGCAAGCACTGCTCGAACTTGAAGAATTTTGATTGATGGCATATGAAAGTGCAAAAATCTATAAGGAGAGGACAAAACTGTGGCACGACAGGCACATCATCCCGAGAGACTTCAAAGTAGGACAGAGGGTGCTGATCTTCAACGCCAGACTAAAGCTGTTTCCAGGGAAATTAAAATCTAGATGGAGTGGCCCCTACACAATTACCGCAGTTTATCCCTGGGGATCTCTTGAGGTGGAGGACGCAAATGGGAACATGTTTAAGGTGAACGGCCAGAGAGAGAAACCGTACGTGGACGGGAATTTCATTGGAGTCATTGAATCTCTTCATGCAACTCCCGCAATTTAATTAATCTCTGAGGTAACTGAGTCGGGCCGTCGACCTTAAATTACAAAGCGCTTGTTGGGAGGCAACCCAACCTATTTATTGCTGTAGAGTAGGTTTTAATACTGTTTTGTATTTTTATTTTATTTGATTTATTTGAGAGGTGCGAGAGAGGGGATTTAATATTTCCAATGAGTATGTGCAGGATTCCAAGGTGAAAGGCCTATTTCGGATCCCCCGTCTTGATGCGCGCGTGCAAAATAGAGTAAAAATTAAAGATTTCCAGCCCAAAACGCGCATCGGGATCCGAAGTGAAAGAAGTGGAGAATGAAGCCATTCCTGCGCTCATTCAACACGCGCACCTGAGGAAAATCATGTTCCCGGACTCCCCGTCTTGATATACGCAAGGATTTGATTAATTAACGGAGAAAGCTAGCTCACTGGCACGGATTACGAGGTAATATTTTGAAGAAAAGACTGAAAACAGAATTGAAGAGTGTCATTGTGTGGGGGTAGTCGAGAGATTTCTGTGGATTGGTGGATCGCGTAAATCGGAGTCCGGACGAAGAAGTTAGGCCAAAAAGGATGTTAAGCAGGCAAAAAGTCGTCGAAAAGCATCCGGAATTGCCAAACGGGTCTTTGGAAGGGTCAAATTGAAGAATAAAGGATTCCCCGGACATTGGGAATCTTTTATGATGCAAAAGGAATCTCGAGGTCGAGGAGATTCATGAAGAAGCAAAGGCACGAGTAAAATGGCGAAAAAAAGGATGTTCGAGCGGCTTAAAACATCCGGAAATTTTCAACGGATCTTCGAGAGCATGAATTTGAAGGATAAAATATTCCCCGGACTTTGGGAATCTTTTATCATCTACACGGGATCTCGAGGACGAGGAGATTCATGAAGACTCGAAGAAACGAGTAAATAGTCGAAGGAAATCAAGCAAAAGAAGGATTTTTAAGCACTGCTCAGTACTCTTCGCACGAAGACTCAAACTCTTCGCACGAAGAGTTGGTACTTAGAAAAAAAAAATTCTTCCTGTGACAGTCTTTTGTCTTAAAACAGGAAGACTGTCACACAAAGAAGAAGGAGGCATTCTGGACATTCTCTTCGCACGAAGAGAAATTCTCTTCGCACGAAGAGAATGCCCAGATTGCGTGAAAGGTCCAAAATGCCCGTAACAAAGCAAGGAGGATGGATTTCTGGAGGGGTATTTGGGGCAATTCATCTAAAGGGTATTTAAACCCAGTTGACCCGAATAGTTCATCAGTTTCTTCATTCCTCTTACAGCCACGAACACAGCTCTCCTCCTCCATAGCCGCGCGCACGACACCAAGCTCCATCACCCTTGTTTCTTCGTCAAATTCAACATCCAAGTACAAGTTTTGCTCGCGACAGAGAGGAGAACAAGGATTCGAGGGTGGCTTTAAGTGAGATTGAGAGACGAAAGAGAAATCAGAGGAGGAAGAACTAGGGTTCCGAAGCTAAAATTGAGAAATTGGACCACTTGGAGTGTGATTCAGCTTACGGTCAAGAAGGCAACACTAACGGGGACTTCACAAGGATTACGGAGCATCAAACAATTCGGAGTTTCGACAATTTTTTTTCGGCAACCTCAAAACAGCCCGAATTGTAAAATTTCTGAGATTTTTGTGCCCGTAAGACTTGCTCCGGGCACGTAGGTACGCTCTCAAACTAGTTTTTTCACTATTCGAGTCTTAGGCACAAATTGAGTAAAAGCCCAATTTACTTTTTGTGTCGCTTAGTAGCGCGCTTGGGGGCGATTGCTTAGAGTCCTAGGAATTACGTGCCTACTTGCCTACGTGTTTAATTCTGTACACACTTCCTGTCACGGTGCACAGTTTAAATTTTCATCGAATTTGCTTGATTTGCTAAATGGCCTCGAAAAAGAGAAAGACGGGTGAGGGGTCGTCTATGGAGGCGTCCGGTTCTGCTCCGCCTACCATAGAGGCGCCCGAATCGCCCAAATATGATTTGTTAAAAACTCTGTTCCCTAACCGACCCGTGATGAGACAAAGAAGAGAGGGGAAGGTGAATGTGAGGAGATTGACTGAGTCGAACTTTGACTCGTATCGCTTCGTGACTCACGAGGCGCATTATGATTATGACCATGACCATTACCTTACCAAACATGGACAACCAGAGAAAGTGTTCGAATTACACCCGGACATGCCCCCACCTATTAAGAGCATTTACAATCGGGAAGGGCTTCTTAAGTGGTTCAAATTGGTCGGAATTTCGAGCGCACCAATCGCTAGGGAGTTTGTTGTCAACCTTAGGTATGCGTTGGATGGTGAGAGTCGCGACCATAGGTTGGTGTACTGTCAAAACAAGTGGATAGTCTTCACACCGGATTCTATCGCCTTTGCACTTAAATTCCCACCTCTAGCGGATGCGTGTGCTTTTTCTCGGGTAGTGTCAGACGAGAACATTTATGACAAGGTCCAAAAATTTTGTTTTCCGCCGGGTAAGTCTCCATGGGATAGGAAAGGGTCAATGCTTAAATGGAAGGTTCCAACTGGGGAGTTAAAACCGGAGGCTCGATGGATTTGTGAGTTATTGGAGAATTGGGTTTTGGGAACCACTTCAAACCCCACATTCTCCTTTAGACTTTGTTTGATGGCGTTGTGTCTTTGGGAGGGGCAGAGAATTGATATTCCTCGATTCATATGGGGTAATATCATGGATCAAATTTCTAGAAACAACAAAATGGCCCCCGGACATACTTGCTTGCTCACCCACTTAGCCGTTGTTTCTGAGGTGGCGATTCCCAAATACGAGAAAGTCATTCCCGTCTTCCCTAAGAGAGAATGGTCTAATTTTGACGCCACGACCAAAGATTTGAAGCGGAATAACGGTCGGAGGAAGAGTATAGGGGTAACGAGAGCTGGTTTTGATGGTGAGGCCGCCTTCAACCAGTTGCGAGAGGAGATGACAGTAGATAGGGAAGAGAGGAGGCGTCAGTTTGAGTGCTTACAAAGTAACCAAGCCCAATTGTGTAATTTGGTTCAAATGGTTGGAGAATGGGTGCTTTACTCGACTGAAGTGCCTAGAGAGGAATTTGTGCCACCTGTCCCTACCACTGAGAGATGGTATCAAGGGGCCGCGTATGAGGCCCCGCCTGATGAGAATGCGGACGAGGAAGTTGGGGATGATGAAGACGGAGGCGAGGAGGACTCGTACTCCGAAGAGGAACACGAGTAGTGGAGTTGGCCCTCGTGCTAGGATTGTTGAGTCCTCGTGTGATCTTTGAGGACAACGATGCATCCTAGTGTTGGGTTGGTGGTACCCTTTTTACTAGTCAGTATTGAGTCTTTGCATCGCCCGTGTCAGCATTTAGTTAGAGATTTTTGGTTATGTCCTTATTTTTCTTTTTATTATTCATATTTTTGCGTGCACGTTTTGGTATTATTAAGTCATCCCACCAAGGTATCGAGTCATTAGTCGAGTTGGCCGTGCATGTAGTATAGGTATTATATAAAAAAAAACTAAAAAATGTGAAAACCCAAAAAAATTAAAAATTTGAGAAAGGGCAATCAAAAGAGGCTGAAAATTCGATAACATCGAGAAGTGTGAGACTTTTAGGCATAGGGCGGGAATTGCGATCGAGAGTGACAATGTGAGTTTCCCTTAGTAAGTATAGAGAGAGTTTCTTTACGGGAATGCGTGCCTATTTTATACACGGACTTAATTTTTCAAATCTAAAGTGTGTGCCTAGTTTTCTTACAAGAGTTGAGCTAGGTGTGAGCTAAACAAGCCGAACGTTCTTGTGTACGTCTTAGGTAGTCGCCAACCCGCCTCGTAGTGGCACACAGAACAGCTGTGCGAGGTGTGTATTAGAGCACTCACTGCTTATAGAGCTTACCTTGTAGGACCACTAGTAAACCCTGTTTTGAACCTTGGATTCTTTGATAACTTGTGGACTTAGGGTGACGATTCTTGGCCTTCATCATTGATTGGTTAGAATCACCGCTTTAGTGCGTCACGAGGGTGTTGTAGTTGAGGTGGTTTGATGAGGGAGTACATCATGCTATACTTGTGTGAGTATTACATATCGCATGCACTTTATTTGTGATCTTCGAGGGGAATGCGAGGGTGAGTGAGAGTAGGCTTGCGCACTTCGGTGTGGCGGTGTTCCATGGCATTACAACATGGACACGAGTGAGGAGAGCCGTGAGTGTGTACCATCTAATACACACACAATTTGGGTTGGGGAATTTAATAGGTGGATCGTGCTAGGGACCGGATCTTACTCATCATGGTGTAGGAGGTTTGGTTGGATTAGGCACGAGACATATATGTGATTGGCTACTTGAGAGGGGACAGGATTACATTCGAGTGTAGGGGTGTCTACATTTGACTTCGGACATCGAGATTGAGCTTGCGACGACTCCATCCCCACACGTGCTCTATTGTGTTAGCGGCTTCGTTTGTTACACCGAAGATTTCATCGAGATAGGGGTAGAAACATTTATTTGTGATTTATACGTGTTGATTTGGATATTATCTTCCCTTATTATCATTTTTAGCTTGACACTTGGAAGACCACTCGAGACGTCTATTGAAGAAATTGTGTAGAAAGTTGAGAGATTCAAAAAAAAAAAAAAAAAAGAGAGAAAAATAGGAGAGTTGAATAAAGGAAGAATGAAAAGTTGTGTGGAAGAACGAGTGGAGAAGCAACTAGTTCACGAACGGGAAATTTTGGCTTATACATCATTCATGACAATAGCCGCGGGGATCGTAATTGTACCGGGGTGTGAGGGGATCGAGGGCCGGAGATGGTGAGTTTCGGGCTTGGTTTCTATCATTGTTGTGAGGGTGTGTGAGATGTGGTATGTGTGAGAATGTGACACTTAAGGACTCGTGCTTGATTATTTACCTATTTGTCCCTAAAGCCTCATCATTCTAAACCCGTTAGCAGATTAGGAGCTCGGACCTTGAACGTGGCTTAGCCTAGCGTAGCCTCTTATTTTGTGGCACACATGAAAAGGTATTGCGTTCTTGTCTTTAGTAAAGCTAGGTTCTCTATACTAGCTAGGGGGAGTTCGTGTTGTCAAGTTTGATTTCAATTCATTCCTTGTATCTAGATTTCTCATCGCTTCGTGTGAATCGGTTTGAGCTAATGGAGATTGCCCAATCTCGCAAAAGATTTTTTTTTTTTATTTCAATACTTGCATTGTGAATATTGCATTTGCATATAGGTGCATTGTATATAATCGAGTCGTGTCGACTAGTAAAAAGGATGGTTTGTGAATTGATCTACTCGGACTCGTATGTAATTGGTAATGGTTTTGAATGCAATGTGAGGTAGGAAGTATGCAAATGATGTTGTGATAAGTATGCAATGGTAAATGTGGTATGTATGCAAAGAAAGTTTGGAAATCGGGAGAGATTTGAGGAAGTGAGATGAGATTGTGAGAATTGGCTTGAAGATTTGCTCGAGACGAGCAAAATTTAGTGTGGGGGTAGTTGAAAACTCCGTTTTGGAGTTATATTATTCCTTATTTTTTCTATGTTTTGCGTGCTTATCATGGAGAATTTTATTGTCTTTGAGCGTTTTTATGCTAAAATGTGAAAATTGAGTTTTTGAGTGATCATCGTTAAATCCGGGCGTTTCTCGTATATTTTGTTGCTTTTATTGTGATATGATCGCGGGTTAGTGTTTCGTGTTGTGGTTGGCAGGAAATAGGACGCGAGGATCAAGGGTGGTGAAGAAACGAGCTTCGGAAACAAAGAAAGCAAGGAAAACTCAAGAAAAAGGAGCCAGAAAAAAAGCTAAGGCAGAATCTCTTCGCACGAAGAGAAAAGGTCTTCGCACGAAGAGAAGACTTAGCCAAAATTTCAGTTCTCTTCCTGTGACATGATGCTGTCTCAAAGTAGGAGGACTTTTGCAGGAAGAGTTCAGACAGAGGGGACAATCTCTTCGCACGAAGAGACAAGGTCTTCGCACGAAGAGTTCGGCCCGAAAGCTAAAATCGTCCGGGGTCTTTTTGAAATTATTAGAAACTTTGTCATATCATTATAGAAACGTATTTAAGTGTGTTAGGTCGACTTTTTGAGTAGTTTTTGACGGTAGACACATCTTTTGGAGATCAAGGAGCTATTGGGAGAGCTTAGGAGCTTTGGATCATCCGTTTGGATTCTCAACTCTTCTCTTTTCTTGATTTTTATGCTTAAACTCATGAGACTTATCGTTTTGAGTATGAATATGAGTAGCTAAACGTTATTTGCTGGGAATTCTCGTTTGGTGTAGCTAGGGTTTGATCTAAATATCACGTTTTGATGATTGTGATTCATGTTTTAGCTTAATCTCACGTAATCTTTCATTATTATGGATTATTTACGTTTGTAATCAAATTATCTTTGCGAGTAGCTAACATAGAGATAAGCTTAATTAGTTTTCACGCGGTAACTCCGTGAGAATTAGTCGGTAAATTGAATAATCCACCTAGTCGAATCAATGTTTGGTAACTCGACATCGTTAACTAGGATCCTTAAAGTAGAATTATGGTTTTAATGCATGCGTAACGCTAGAATAGACTTGGTAACTCGGTTTTTTTTTGTTTAAAGAATAGTAAACTTACTTGGTAACTCGGTAATTTTAATGTTGCTTGGTTGATAGTGAAAGATACGTGGTTGTTTTACAAGTCAAAACATAAATTTAGCTCAACCTAGTGAACCTAGAGAATTCCCGGTGTTTTCCCTTATATTACAAAAAAATCCTAAAATTCATTCTTTATTAATCGTGAACTACTTCACTTGGTTAATTGAGAATATTGCGCTTTTACTTTCGTAGAATTAGATCAAAACACAACTTGCGACGTACCCACATAAGGTTTAGAATAATTAATTTAAAAAAAGTCCCTTGGGTTCGACAACCCGGATTTCCGGTTTATTACTACACACGACAGCTGTACACTTGCAGTTGGAGCGTGTCACCCACCATCAGTGATGAGCTTGGAGTACACGACACATGAGGTACCGGTGGCTGCCGCAGCAATGAAGCCTACCGGTTCTCCCGAACCAATCCCGATAGACCCAACAGACACTACACCCGCAACGGTTCCCGAAGTCGGTCTAGGCAAGGCATCTTAACCAGTCACCGTAGTCCCTTCACCATCCCAAATAGCATCTGAGTTGGCACCTCCTCCTAGCCACCCCACGCAAACTCGCAGTAAATCCGGCATGAGTAAACGGAAAGTTGGTTTTTCTGTCACTACTTGACGCCGAATTTAATCGAGGAGTTTTATGGGAGAAGCAAGAAGAAAATAAGATGGAAGGGAAATCATGAAAGAACCTCCATAGGGTTCATAGAGACACAAGGTTTTCTGAAATAAACTCAATATTTGATTAATTAATGAAACAAGTCCACAAGCCGGACTTAATAGCCAAAGACCTAAATTTACCAAAAATAACAAAATCTCAATATTTATTCTGAATTGAAGTCCTACTAAATAAAAGCACGCTAAAAAAAGAATGAACCACAACGGGTTGAAATTTACCTCCTTATTATTGAAAAGATTATTACTAAAAATAGCAAATTTGAAGATTTTATGCCCTAAACAGCCGAATTTGGCCAAATCAGCATGGTGCTCGTGACTGAAGTCAAGAGTTATCTTTAGAACGTCGTTTTTGGTCAGATTCATATATGGTTCAACCCCGCTCATCAATCCTTCAATTCTGCCCCTGATTCTGCGTATGGGCCGAAACAACTTTTCTGAAACTAGCAAAATTCTTCCTGCATGAGTCACCCCCTCTTCAAAAGAACTCTTCCTCGAGTTCAATCTAGGCACAAAAATGAAAGTCTCCAACAAGAATGGATCGCTATAGAAAGATGACAACTTGAATGGAAAATTGACATACTTCTCTAATTCAACTTTAACCTTTTCAACTTCAACTTCTTCATCATCTCCATAATCATCGTAAACAGGAGGGATTGTCCAATCCACCTCAGTTTCACATGATTTGGAAATACGTTTACAAAAAATTGCATCACGAAAAACGTGCTCAATCTGCAACATACCCGAAAAAGCTAGCTTGTCGACCATGAAACTTGGCCCTCCATAACGCTCGCGATTGAATGGAATCTCGAACGCGGGCTCCGAGTCATGATCCAAGGCTTGACCTTCCGACACAATCATCATAACCCCTTGGAGGTTAATTTTCCGTTGGGGGGCTTCCTCAGCCGGAACCTGCCCGCAGCCGCCAGGTCGTCCACACACCATGGTTATGACAATCTTCTTCCCACGTCGAATTGAGCTCTTATACCAACTGACGCCGAATTTAATCGGGGCGTTTTATGGGAGAAGCAAGAAGCAACGAAGATGGAAGGGAAATCATGAAAGAACCTCCAAAGGGTTCATAGAAAACACAACGTTTTCTGAAATAAACTCAATAATTGATTAACTAATGAAATAAGTATACAAGCCGAACTTAATAGCGAAAAACATAAATTTACCAAAAATAACAAAATCTCAATAATTATTCTGAATTAAAGTCATACTAAATAAAAGCGCGCTGGAAAAATAATGAACCAGAACGGGTTGAAATTGACCTCCTAATTATTGAAAAGATTATAACTAAAAATAGCATATTTGAATATTTTGTGCCCTAAACAGCCGAATTTGGCCAAATAAGCATGGTTCTCGTGACTTCATATATGGTTCGACCCCACTCATAAATCCTTCAATTCTGCCCCTGATTCTGCGTATAGACCGAAACAGCTTTTCTGAAACTGGCAAAATTCTTCCTGCATCACTACTACTTCTACTTCTACTGACCCTACATCTTTTACCGAGGCTAGTAAACACTCGTTATGGCATCACGAAATGACTGACGAGTATACCAGCCTCACAAAGCAAATACATTGACTATTGTACCACCACCTCAAAACGCAAACGTAATTGGGTGTAAATGGTTTTTTCGCACTAAGTTCAACCCAAATGGGACTGTTTCTCGATACAAGGCACGTCTAGTGGCCAAGGGTTTTCATCAAAATGCAGGAATCGATTATGACGAAACCTTTATCGTTGTTGAACACTCTACAATTCGCACTATCCTTTCACTTGCAGCCAATTTTAATTGGGCACTACGACAACTTGACGTTAAAAATGCCTTCCTACACGGCACCCTCAAAGAAATAGTCTTTATGGCCCAATCTCAAGGGTTCAAAAACCCAAAATTTCCCAACTATGTTTGTCTTTTGCACAATCCATACATGGACTCAAACAAGCTCCTCGAGCTTGGTTCAAACGCTTCACCAATTATTTATTTTCACATGGTTTTTCTGCATCCTATGCTAATTCTTCATTATTTATTCGTCACAACGGCAACAAATGCACCATTTTATTGCTTTATGTAGATGATATCATTTTACCTGGTAGTGATAATGTCTATATACCACAACTTGTTCACAATTTACACTCCGGATTTTCTATGAAAAATTTAGGATCTCTCACTTACTTCTTGGGTCTTGAAATAAAGTGCAACAATGCCGGTATATTTATCAGCCAACCTAAGTATGTTTCTGACATATTATCTTGCTTTCACATGACCAATTGCAAGCTCCTACTCCACTAGCTGCAGGTACAAAGTTTCATATTTTAGATGCCAAAAAGCTCACTGATCCCACTCCTATCGCCAACTTCTAGGAGCCCTACAATATCTAACATTCAGTAGGCCAGATATTTCTTTTGCTGTAAATCACCTCTGTCAATTTATGCACACACCCACTGACAAAACCTCATTGCGGCTAAACGCATATTACGCTACCTCCAAGGTACCAAACATCAAGGCCTTCTTTAACAAAAAGGCCATATGCCCATCAATGCCTATTCAGATGCCGACTGGGCAAGAAACCTAACCGACCGCCGTAGCACATCCGGTTTCATTGTCTTTCTTGAACCCAATTCCATCCATTGGGGCGCCAAAAGGCAACCCACCTTAGCCCGATCCTCCACGGAGGCTGAATATAGGGCTCTTGCCTCTACTGCGGTCGAGCTTGCTTGGCTAAAAAACCTTTTATTTGATCTCCGGATCCCTATCACTGAAAAACCCATACTTTGATGTGATAACCTGTCCACTATAGCCATGACCGCCAACCTAATAATGCATGCTCGCAATAAACACATCGAAACCGATTACCACTACATTCCTGAAAAAGTGCTCTCTCGTGACTTTCGCGTTCTTTTTGTTAATAGTGGAGATCAACTTGCAGACATCTTCACCAAAGGACTATCCACTCATCATTTCAACAGTCTCAATGACAAACTGATGGTTCTCCAGCCACCATCGCTTCGAGGGGGAGTGTGAGAATACAGCGTCTACAAGTATCCACAAACAACAAGACTGGGCTTTGACAACACAGCAAGCCCAATCCATTGCAAAAGACCAAAGTGAAACCCAATACAAACTTGGAGCACTCTCCGGCACATTGTAGAAGTTTGAGGACCAAAATTGTAAATATCAACGTTTCTCTCATCAATGATGTAGATTTCTCCTTGACTTATCAAATGGTCACAATCGTGACACATCTATATAAATGTCCCTATGATTTAGATGCAATACAATGAACACAATATTGTTCATCTAATTCTCTCTCCCTTTACTGCTCTGTTCTCTCTGAATTGGGATGAACCCTAATTCCTAACTCTCACCATTTTACACATAACATATTTGGATGTAACTTTCCGAAAAAACAAAATATATGGATGAAAGTTTACTACCTGCAACGTTTTTGTTTAAAGAAACTACCTGCAACTTAAAATAGATGAAAATATATATGAATGTTTCCGGAGAAATTATGGGTCTGTAAGGGCCTGTTTGGTAGCAGCTAAAACTCAGAAAATTTGGCTAAAAATCGTGTGGATGAAAAATTCAGCTGAACTTAAAATCAAAATATGTTTGGAACGAGATGAAATTATAAATTATAAATTTGATTCCATATGAAAACAATCAAAGATCACTACAGTGAACTACTTTAATACATCCCTTTATTCATGAACCGTGATCATACTAATTTAAAAACACTTTAAACTTATTTTTTTCAGAGGTTTCCAGCTAAAAGATCTCCAATTTTAGAGATTATACAATAGCCTTGAGATTTTTTAGTCTGCATATTTTCAAATCAAATTTTTATATCGTAACAAATGAGTTGTCTAAAAAGACGGATTTTTAATTCGAATTGTATTAAAATCCATGATGATGCACTAATAGGTCGGAATTTCAGGATATCTTGAGGTTTGATAATTTACCAAAAAATTGATGAGCCTCTATCATTTATTTTCAAGCTTGTCCGCACTCACAAGGGAATGTCAATAGAAGTTACAACAACATCCACCTCAAGGAAGACAAACAGAAGAAACAAGGCAACGCGGTGAACAAAGATGTGATAGAAGTAGGTGACCATGCTCTGAAAGCAAACATAACAAAATGCAAGGTTGCTACACTAGACTCAGGATTTGTTTAAGGCCCCAAAATCCAAAGGCTAGAGTAGCAACCTTGCATTTTGATAGAATTTGTTAAAAAATATAAAAAATAAGAAAATTTATAAAAAATAAAAAATAAATATATGAAATTTGGAGTTGGACACATAAGAGTTAATTGAAAAATTGAAAAGAGCTTAATGATAGAATTTCCATATAGTTGGAAGAACATGCTTAGGAAAAATTCCGCTGCATTAATTCCATGCATAGTTCTGCTAATGTCCTAAAAATTGTGTTTTAATTACTTATTAAGGTATGTATGAACTTCCTCTAGTGTATTAGTTGGAAGGGGTTCCCCAGTGCTCAGTCTATCAAAGAGTCGCGGTGCCTAGTCGGCAAATCTCTGATAATTTCTTGTAAGCTTTTGCGCTAATACTCTCCATGAAAACCAAAGTAATAACCAACTTTAAGTCCTTAAAAGTTGATATTAATAAGTCCTTCGATTGAATTGAAGTTCTCAGCCTGTGATGGAGAGAATAGAATTCTGACTTTTGTTGGACTGATCTTCTGATGCGGTATATAACTACGGTAATATATCATGTTAGAAAATGGTACAGTTGTGGGATTGATCATACATGAGAGAGTTGTTATATAGGCGTTATGAATGTAAGCAAAAAAGATAACAAATTAACATATAAGCAAGCAGCAGACGTAGTGTCATGAATCTAAGAAGGTTTAGTATAGATATATCATAAGGTTTGATTTTTGTTATGAGTGCCTTGAATCAAAGAAATCAAGAATCGGCGAAGAAGGACGAGGAAGACAAATTTGCAGTATCCGGGAATTGAACGGACTTGCACGTGCAGTAATCAACTCGCACGAGTTGGTATTAAGAGAAAAGGATCAAAATGACAAATCAAGACAAAGTTCCAGACTCATCTGCTATTTCAGAAACCCTATGGGTTGTTTTGTAAATCTCAGAAACTATTGTACCGTTGTGTAACGACACTATCTAGAAGGACACAGCTGTCTTAACTCTTGGTTTATTCCTTACTATGGTTAAGTTAGGTTAATGAGACTTTGTATAAATTCATTGTATTCTCTAGGGTTATTCAATCGACAGATTCATTCTCTTCTCTTCATGTATCAGCCTTCAATGGCTCAATCGATTCAGTTATCAATAGAAAACCTATCGTTTCTTTGATTCTCTTTATATGGTATCAAAGCCTTTGTGCATGATCTTTTGCTCTTTATACTTATGGCTCTCTCCACCGCCACCACACCGTCTCCATTGTGATCTTTCGCACACAGTCTCTCTTTGGTCATCTCGACGGCTCCATCCCGATTCCGCCAGAGTTTCTCCCAGATCCAACCGGATCTGGCCAATCCGTGGTGAATCTTGCGTTTACTGTTTGGAGTAATCACGATCAGACTCTTCTCACCGTCCTCAACGCCACTCTCACACCGGAAGCCCTCTCTCATGTCATCGGTCAAACAAATTCTCGGGATGCATGGTCTATTCTCGAGCGACGGTATGCTTCTTTAACTCGCTCTAACATCTTGGACCTGAAAGCTGAACTTCAATCCATCAAGAAAAGGTCAGACTCTATTGATATGTATATGCAACGTTTAAAAACGATTAGAGACAAATTGTCTGCTTCTCTTCTTAAAATTGGTGATGAAGACATGCTTCTACATACTCTAAATGGTCTTCCTGTTGAATATAACTCTTTTCGTTCGTCTTTACGAACCAAATCTGAAGCTATTTATCTAGAAGAATTTCATGTTCTGTTAAAAGGTGAAGAACGCATGCTTGAGTCCCAAAATGAATTAAATGTGTCTACTTCCTTTGTTGTTGTGCCTGCTGGTTCTTGATCTGGTATTTCTGCTTCCAATTCTCAACGTGGCTATGTGAATCAGAGAGGTCGTGGTCGTGGTAGGTCTGGTCAAAATGATTTTTCAAATAGAAACCAAGGTCGAAATTATTTTAATCAAAACCGTGGAGGAGGTCGTTCTTACTTTAACTCTTGTGGTAGTGGTCGTTTTTCAAATGGTCGTGGTTACAGACCCCCTATTACTTGTCAAATTTGTGGAAATGATTATCCTAGTGCTGTTGATTGTTGGCACCGCATGGATCATGCGTATCAGAGAAGGAAACTCTCTGAGCAGTTAACTGCTCTGACTGCCACAACACAATCACCATTTCTGTATGTTTCATGGTATTCTTCTGGTCACAACTCTGGTTATGCTGGGTCTTCTTCTACATGGCTATCAGACACTAGTGCTACAAATCATTTAACGTCAGATTTTAACATGGCTATCTGACCCTGGGGATGGTAGTTCTCGATATCTTTGATCAGTTTGACACAGAAGTCCATCATCCATCCTGGATCTTCAACATCCGCACAAAGATTTTCATACTCTATTGTCCATGACACGGAATTGTTTCCCACATCCCCGTGGTAGATGTAGTTAAAAGACTTGAAATGCTCACACAGGTCTCCATCAGTTGTCTTGAAAACCACAGTTTTATTTTCCTTGTCTACCAATTCAAGAACCTCCTTAGAAGTCTTTAGGTTCCCCTCTGCAAGTTCACATTTCAATTTACGACCCGGATAAGTCATATATCTAAGTAAGAGCCCGTTTGACAATGTTTTTACTTTGTAGAACGATACTTTTCGAATCCGAAAAACATACTTAATTTGTTTGGTAGTATTATTCAGTTTTCTGAAAAACAGTTTACTTTCCCACTGTAGCTTTTGAAAAGCGGGGGAGAGGTGGCTTTTTATGACTTGCTTTCTGATAAATACATTAATGGACATTTTATCCATGTGATAGAAATATGTTATTTACTTTTAATAACATTATTTATTTCATCATGTCTGATATTGTCATTTCAAAACTTACAACAAATCTAAAACAATAATTATCAAACAAAAAAAATCTAAAAGTGTTTTTCACATCACGCTATTTAGGTGGATTTCCACAACTACTTTCTCATCACACTTTCTTGAAAAAAAACTTTCTAAAATGGCACAACATTAACGAATGTAAAGTATTCTTGTTGTGTGTTTTGCACTCATTTTTAGCACAAAAACTTAGCACATATTTTTTTTTTGACTAGTTTGATATTCGAATTAAAAAAGATTGCATACCATGATCAGTGAACCTCCAGAGAATGGTAGCTCCGGTAGTGCCCCATTCACCTGTAAGCAGATCAACACCCTGTACGAGCTCAGGAGACGTGTCAGCAAACCGGTGTAGTTCTCCGCAAACTACCTCGTTAATTGCATCCCTGTTCAGTTGTGTCTCTATCTTCCTTACAATTTTCCCACTCAAACTCATCTTTTCTGAGGAACCACACAATTGAGTACGTTCGATTTGGAAGAAAGTAATTTGATGATTTTGTCATGTCTAAAGCCAGATATATATAGTATATTGCAGTTCATAGACTTCTCTCTAACTTCAAAGCTTCTCCAATTAAAGGAAGACCATACCTTATTAAGTGCGTCTTTATGTTATTCGATATGATCGATAAGGAACCTTACTTATTCATACAAGCTGAGACACATACACACTCAATGGCTAGTATTGAGTTGAGCTTTAAATCATTTGGATTCGATATTTCATTGGTCATCTTTAAAAATGATGTCCTGATTCTCCTACTTTTCAAACCCTTTAATTATTCCATGGACAATTTCTAGCAGAACCATAAGTCAGTAACAGCACAATGGGAGCTGATAATTACCGCACATAAAACACTAGTTGCAGCACAATTCATTCTTGAAGTAGTATATTATCCTTTAACTACTTAGGTTAGTGTGCTTCTACTATCTATCAAATCATTGTGCGCCACTGGAATCTATATCTCTCACCCCTCCGACTCTTTTTCTGTTGGAGTAAAACTATTTCCCACATCCAACAATTAAAGCACCATTCTTCTTAAAAAAGCACACCATTAAAGCACCACAGGAGTGAACCGCTCCAGGCCTTTGTTCAATCTTTGTTTTGGCAAACGTTGATGAAAACTGAGCTTTGACGAACCAAACTACCCAACATCGCACTCAACTGTCTTCATCTTCTGATTCGGTGCTGCAAATAGCACTTGAGTTTAATGGCGAGAAATAACAATGGCGAGTCGAACTATGAAAATTTTGTTCCATGGTCCGACTTTAAACTCTTAAAAATTTGATGCAAACTCGAAGCCCAACATGGTTTTTTTTTTTAAGGGTTGGTTTTATTAAACCGGGCCCATATTAAAACGGCCCAAACAATCAGAGTTGAACACATTCAAAGCCCAACTAGTTGGGGTAAAAATCCAACTACTATCTAGATAATTCCGGATAGCTTCACGGGCAAAACAATGCGCTGGACCGTTCCATTTACGTGGCACGTGATTAACGCTATGGACGGTTACTTCATCGAGGAGAGCTTTACATTCTTCGAGAATGGTCTTTACTTCTGTGTTATCCTTCGGTCTTCCTCCATTATTGAGTTGTTTCATTTCTCTCACTAGAGAGAGCGCATCCGTCTCCACCCAGATCCGATCTAGACTTCTCTCAGTTGCAAGCTTAATTCCTTCTTTGATAGCTTCAGCTTCCGCTACTTTAGCTGTGATAGAGAAGGGGATCGATCTGGCTAAACCGGCAATGAAGACACCTTTCCAATCACGGATTGTCACACCAATCGCTGTTTTCCTCAGCGTGGGGTTCCAAGCAGCCTCAGTGTTGATGATTGACCATCCTTCCGGCGGCGAATCGCCGGAGAAGAGGATCGGGGAGTTGGTCTGAGCCACCGGAGACGTGTTTCGATCTTGCATGTGGTCTTTCAGCTCCGCGAGGTAATAAATAACATCATCTCTAATCTGTTCTGCTGTAGATCGACTGTTCTTGAAGATCAGGTCGTTTCTGTTTTACCAGAGCCTCCACACCAGTAAACTCATAATCTCCCTCTGTTGTGTATTCGCATATAAGAAGGTTGAAGGCCACCAGATATGGAAATGGGGTTGAAAGAGATCCACATAATCTTTCCCTAGTAGGGAAATCCAGCATCTTCGAGCTAGCTTACAATACATAAACAAGTGAGCCTCTGTTTCTCTTTCGTTGTTGCAAACCGCACAGATATTTTCAACTTGAATCCCTCGTCTGTTGAGGTTTTCACGGACCGACACCCTTTCAAAAGAGCTCTCCAAATTGGAAAGAGAATTATTTTCGGAATTTTTTGTTTCCAAAAGGAATTCCACCAATCTGGGTTTGAGTCCGAAGAACTACCAAATTGAAACATCTTGCTCCGTTTTTCAGAATCGATAAAAAGACGATACCCTGAATTGACTGAATAACTGCCATCTGTGGAGTAGTGCCTAATCAATTCATCTGTGGTTGAAATTTTTGGGATAGAGATTCTTCTGATCTCTTCAACATCTTCCTCCCAGAATAAAAATTTTAGCAAATCTTCATTCCACTTTCTGTCTTCGGTTAATGAATCTGCAACTTTCAGATCTTGTACATTGCCTGAGATTGGAGTTAATGGTTTGAAAGAAGGCTCTCTGAAGAGACAGGGGTCAGAAAAGACCTTTAGATTCTCACCCTTGCCCACTCTCCATCAGCAACCACTGACAATGAGCTTCTTGCTGGACATGATGCTACGCCACAAAAAGGAACACCCTGTTTTAGCTTCAGCTTTGAAAATATCTTTGAAATATTTGTGTTTTAGAATCTTCGCATGTAAGGCTTCTGGTCTTGTAAAAACTCTCCAAAATTGCTTCCCCAACATAGCAATATTGAAGTGCTGCAAGTGGTGAAATTCAAGACCTCCCTCTGATCTATCATTTTTCATTCTGTCCCAACTTATCCAGCTCAATTTTTTCTTACTGTCATCTAACCCCCACCAAAATTTTCCCATTTATTTTTCCAGCTTTTCACACAGATTTACTGGAAGTTGGAAGCATCCCATAACACACGTGGGAATGGATTCAATAACGGATTTGAGAAGGACTTCTTTACCGGCTGGAGACAGGTATTTCTCCTTCCAACCCTTCATTTTAAAACGAACTTTGTTAGAGATGTTCTGAAAATTTACCATTCTTTTCCGACCAATTTCAGTTGGTAGTCCAGGTATCGGTCGTGAAGTTTCTCCTTCTTCACTCCACAAAGAGAACTCAGCTGATCCCCAAGATCGTTGGAGACGTTTTTTGCGAAGACTGCTGACGACTTCTCCAAGTTTATTTGTTGACCGGTAGCTCTCTCGTAGTCATGTAGTAGCGTAGAAAGATTCTGTACTTCTGTAGTTGTAGATTTAGTGAATAGTATGCTGTCATCCGCTAAAAAGAGGTGTGACACTTTAGGTCCTCATCGCGATGCAGCCACACCAGTTATAGAACCACTAAGCATTGAACTCGTGAAAGCACGTGAGAGAACTTCCCCACAAAATAAAAAGAGATAAGGTGAGATGGGACACCCCTGCCGAAGCCCGCGTTTGGGCACAACACTACCAACTATTTGTCCCTTAAAAGAAAAGGAAGAAGTAGTTGTAGAGATGCAGTCATACACACGATTGATCCGTTTTGGGCCAAACCCCATCTTCGCAAGGACTTTGGTAAGGAATGACCACTCCACCCGGTCATAAGCCTTGCTAATGTCCATTTTGAGCGCCATATGGCCTTCTTTTCCTTTGAATCTTTTCCTCATCGAGTGGAGGATTTCAAAGGCAGCGATGATGTTATCAGAAATTAGTCTGCCGGGCACGAAGGCACTTTGGCTTTCCGATATGATATGAGGCAGAATCTTTTTAAGTCTATTGGCCATAGTCTTTCGAAACCACTTTGTAAATCACTGTGCAGAGACTGATTGGCCCCAGATCCGCTGGTTTTCGGACTTGCTTGATCTTTGGAATCAAAGCTAGGAGTGTATGATTGAATTCTTCTACACTTTGACGTCCAATTTAAATGTTTAGCACACAAGTACCAACATCATCTTTGAGTGTGTCCCAATATCTTTGAAAAACGATTGCAGGGAAGCCATCCACCCCTGGATCCTTTAAAGCTCCTATTTGCGTTAAACTTTCGGTTACTTCTTGGATCGAATAGGGGCTTTATAGAAAGTTACGATGATCCATACTAATACCATCTGTTACGTAATCTAACATTTTATGAACTTCGTTGTCCGAAGAGTTAGACGAATCAAAGATAGTATTGAAATAGTTGGATAGCACCTGAATAATGTCCTCATCGGACGTTTTCCAGTTGCCCTCTTCATCTTCAAGGCCTCTGATGTAATTTCGAGCTTTCCTGGCCGAGGCTTTCCTGTGGAAAAACGCTGTGTTTCTGTCGCCACTTTTAAGCCATTGGATCTGTGATCCTTGCTGCCAAATTTTCTCCTCTTTTAGAAGGAGATCTGAGAGTTCCTTTATAACCCTTCTACATTGCGCTGCAATAGGGCCGAACTGCTTTTGTCTTTCTAATCTTGCAATCTTCTTCCTGAGCTCCTTAATCTGTTTTTCAACGTTTCCAAACTTTGTTTCTGCCCAAACTTTTAGCTCATCTGCACACAACGCCAACTTGTTTTTCACATTGCAATAGTAGTAGGGTCACGTAGTATTGATTGTATCATCACATTCACCGTTTTGGATCCAAGCAGATTCAAAGAAAAATCTTCTTGGACCAATATGAGAATTAACATTGTGCCGCTTCCCAAATAGAAGTTCTATCGGGTTGTGATCGGAAGTGGAGGCAACTTGGTGGTTGACACGACAGCTGTCATAGTTATTCCGCCAGCCAAAGTTTGCCTACTCGGTCTAGTCGTTCCCGAATGTTCACCTCTTCGTCTTGGTTATTATTCCAAGTGAAAGGGTTTCCCGAGAACCCTAGGTCTTTTAAATCACACTGTGTGAGCACCGAATTAAAAGGATCGATCTGGGATAGAAGGACATTCCTACCTCCTTCCTTTTCATCTTAGGTCAAGATTTCATTAAATTCACCCATAACACACCATGGGGCGTCCCCTTAGGGTTTTAATCGGGTAAGGAGAGTCCACGAATTGTGTCTCTCATTTTTTTCAGGATCCCCATAGAATCCCGGGAAATACAGAGAAAGCATTCTGGATTGAAAAGCATCAAAGAAGTTCTTCGTCTCTTCCAATCCATTCACAGAAGTTCACTGCATTTCACTACAGTTTTCTACTCTTAAGTGATCTTCTGTATAGATCTATATTGGTAGATCATTTATGTATTATTTCTACATTTACTTTAAAGAATTTTTCAAGGTGAACAATAGAGAAATCTTAGTTAATCAGTTAGCTAGAGCAGGTACTAGACTGGTTAGGGAAAACCACAAGCTGTAACAGAGTAAGGGAACTCACTGTGCTTGAGTTCTAGGGCTTAGCTTTTGATTAATAAGAATTGATTTGAAAATCCAGCAGGGATCTAATCCCTGAGGTAGAGACGTAGGTCCAAGTGGACTGAACTCTATAAATCACTTGTCTTGTGCATTTTCTGTTCATTAACTTTCAAAGCTTTGCAGCATACAAAAACTGTTTATTTTTCAAGGGTTTGAACTTGTTTTCAAGGCCTTGAAAAAGGCATACTTGTTCTAAAACTTTCTGCTACATTTCAAAGTCTTGAACTTGTGTCCAAGGAGTTGAAGTTCATTGTCTGCACTAGTTCTTCTACTTGTTAGCTAGTTTTGCAAAAATTTTGCATACTCTATTCAACCCCCCCCCCCCCCCTTCTAGACTATCTTAGTTGCTTATACATCTGCATACTCACACTTTCAATTGGTATCAGAGCTTGTATCACTGTATAAGATTTAACCATCTGGTGATCATTAGTACTGCAGGTGATGGTGGCTTCTCACAAGGAAGAGCTGCTAACAGACCTCCTCTATTCTGTGGAGAAAATTTTTGCTCACTCGAAAGCTCTCATAAAAATGTTTATCATTGATCAATATCTAGAGCATTGGAACATTATTAAATATGGACCTCATACTTTCTATACAGAGAAAGATGGGATGAGAACTCCTAAAACAGAAGACTCACTCTCCTCTTCTGAATTAGAGCAATTTTATAAGAACTACAAGGCTATTAACATTTTGCATTATGCTTTGAGTATAGATGAATTCAACAGGATCTCTGGATGCACAACTGCTAAAGAAATTTGGGATAAACTTGTGGTTACCTTTGAAGGAACCAGTCAAGTCAAGCAGACCAAGATCAACATTTATCTCAGAAAAAATGAGCTGTTCAAAATGAATGAAGATGAGTCCATCAGAGATATGTTCAAAAGATTCATTGATATTGTCAACAACCTTGACTCACTGGGAAAACACTTTTCCAATGAGGAAAAGGTGAGGAAGATACTCAAAAGTCTTCCAAAGGCAAAATGGGAACCAAAAACCACAACTATTGAAGAAGCTCATAATCTCTCAACTTTACAACTTGATGACCTACAAGGGAAGCTCCCGACACATGAGATATCTATTAATGAAGTTGATGGAGAACTCCCAGAATGTGTCGAAAATCTATCCCTCAAAGCCAAAGAGAATGAGAGAATTTAAAGCCTTGAAACTGAGGATGGTGATGATGAAGATCCAATTGCCTTGATTTCCAAAGCCTTGACAAGAATTCTCAAAATGAAGAAAAACTCTAGAAACAAAGAATTTAACAGAGAAAGGCATAGACAATCCATCAGCAAGGACTAAAACGGTAAGTCCTCTTCACAAAACAAGTCAAAAGTTATGAACTGCTTTGAGTGTGGTGATGCAGGATACTTGATAAGAGATTGTCCACACAAAAAGGGCAAGAACTTTCTGAAGAAAGATCATGACAGAAGAAAGAGAGCCATGATAGCTTCATGGAGTGATTCAGACAGCTCCAGTGAATCTGATTCTGAAGAAGAAATGCCAATCTATGCTTCATCGCCAAGCATGATGATAGTTCTGAAAAGAACATTGAGGTAATGGTTAAATGTTTAATTTCAAAGCCAAAAAAAGATCTTTTAGAATATCTCAGAACAATGCTTTTAAATGAGGAAGATTATCTGAAAGAAATCTGGCTTTTGAAAGAGAAAGTACATGAGCAAGCAAAAGAAAACTTACAACCTGTTTGCCTAACTCAGAATCTTGAAATCTCTTAGAAGAAAACTGACAGTTGATTTCAAGGCCTTGAAAACCTGTTTCAAAGCCTTGAAAACACAAGTCAAGGAAGTAGTCACTGAAAACTCCTCTGTGAATGACAGCCTTGTTAATCTAAGAAATCATGTTGATGATTTAGAAAGACAAAAGACTACTCTTACTAAGAAACTTCAAGAATCTGAACTAGTCAAAATCAAGCTTGCTGGTTCAGAATAGAAGTTGAACTTGATTCTTGGAGGAAGTTTACAGTCTGTTCACAAAGCTGGTATTGGATTCAATCCAAACTTTCCAAGAAGAAACAGTACCAGATTTGTGAAAGCTGGAAACAAAACCTCTCCTACCTGTCACTACTGCTGTAAAATTGGTCATGTTAAAATGACTTGTCCTTTTAGAAGAAGAGACCCTCACATAATGAGGAACACTTTTCCTATTCAACTTAAATGAAAGGTTAAGCAGATTTGGGTTCCTAAAGGGGTTAAACCACCAAACATGGTTGATCCTGAATATGAATCCAAATTCCGCACTTGGTCTAACAGCTGGGTAATGCAGTGATTGGTGGTTGCAGGTTGTCACCAAGGAACAAAAGTGGTTCATGGAAAGTGGTTGCTCAAGACACATGAGTGGAAAGAGATCTCTATTATTAGAATTAAAGGAGCAATCAGAAGGTTCAATAACACTTGGTGACAAACGAAAGTGCAATATTCTTGGTATTGGAAAATTTGGTACAAATTCTAAAAACTCTATTTCTGATGTTTATCTAGTTGAAGGTTTGAAGTTTAATTTCCTTAGTGTATCTCAGCTTTGTGATAATGGCAAAAAATTCATCTTTGATAAATATAAGTGTGTGGTGCAAAATGATAAATCAGGAGTTTGCATTCTCACAGCCTCTAGATCAAACAATGTTTATACTTTTCAGACTAACAAAGTTGCAGGTTAAAGTTTGAAGTGCCTCAAGGCCTTGAAAGAATATTCAAAGCTTTGGCATATGAAGCTTGGTCATATCAGTTTGCATACTCTGAACAAATTGATCTCCAAAGATTTGGTTAGAGGATTGCCATCCAGCAAGTTCAAAGAAGATGAGTTATGCAAAGCCTGTGCACAAGAAAAGAAGACCAGACGCTCCTTTAAGCCAAAGAAGTTTGTAAGTACAACTAGACCTATTGAATTAATTCACATGGATCTCTATGGTCCTATGAGGACTACTACTCCAAAAGGTAAAAGGTATATGCTAGTTGTTGTAGATGATTTTTCTAGATACACTTGGGTTATGTTTCTCAAAGAAAAATTGAACCTCTCTTTGAATTTTCAAAGCTTTGCAGAGAACTTCAAAACTTGAAAAACCTACCTGTAGCTTCAATCACAAGTGATCAAGGTAGAGAATTTGATCAGTTAGAGTTTGATTTATTCTCTGATAAGCATGGTATGTCTCATAACTTTTCTGCTCCAAGAACTCCTCAACAGAATGACGTTGTTGAAAGAAAGAACAGGACTCTGGAAGATATGTCAAGGACAATGCTTCTTGAGAACAAGTTGCCAAAACACTACTGGGCAGAAGCTGTGAATACAGCAATCTATATTTTGAACAGGTACTTGATCAGACCAATTCTAAAGAAGACCCCCTATGAACTATTCAAAGGGAGAAAGCCAAACATCTGTTACTTCAGACCCTTTGGATGCACCTGCTTTATCCATAAAAATGGAAAAGACGATATTTTTAAGTTTGATGCAAGAAGTGATGACGGTATATTTATTGGCTACTCACAGAATAGCAAAGCTTATAGAGTTTACAATAAAAGAACCAAACTGGTTGAAGAGAGCATTCATGTTACTTTTTATGAAAGCCATGATGGTTCTTTGAGTGAAAGTTTTACATATTTGAACTTGAACAAGCATGAATCAGAGGAAGAGACTGAGAATCCACTTGGATTCAAGAAAGACTCAGAAGAAAATAGAAGACATTTTCAAGACCTTGAAAATAGCTCTCAAGGCCTTGAAAATACAGCTCAAAGCCTTGAAAAAGATGATCAGAAGGATTCAAGTGACAAAGCCACTACTTCAAGACCAGAGAAGATCTATGGTGATCCTGAACCATGGTCTCCAAGGAGGAGATTTAAATATCTCTCATCCCATCCAGCTAATAATATCATATAAGATCCAACCACTGGTACACAAACTAGATCACAGTTGAAGAACTTATGTGCTTTTAATACTTTTATTTCTCTTGTAGAACCAAAAACTGTGAAGGAAGCTTTGCAAGAAGCAGACTGGATTATTGCTATGCAAAGTGAGCTCAATGAGTTTGAGAGGAATAAAGTTTGGAACCTGGTTCCAGCACCAACAAACCAGTCTGTCATTGGTACCAGATGGGTATTCAGAAACGAGTTGGATGAAAGTGGCAATGTAATCAGAAACAAAGCAAGGTTAGTTGCTCAAGGTTACAATCAAGAAGAAGGTATAGATTATGAAGAACAGTTTGCTCAAGTTGCCAGGTTAGAAGCAATTAGAATTTTACTTGAATTTGCATCCTACAAGAACATGAAACTATTTCAAATGGATGTAAAGTGTGCTTTCTTGAATGGTTATTTACAAGAAGAAGTTTATGTTGCACAACCACCTGGTTTTGAAAATGAAAAATTTCCTGATCATGTTTACAAACTTTACAAAGCTCTTTATGGTTTGAAACAAGCTCCAAGGGCTTGGTATGAAAGACTGTCAAAGTTTTTACTTGAAAATAATTTCAAAGGGGGTTTAGTAGACAAGACTCTTTTCATTAAGACTCATGAGAAAGATTTACTTGTAGTCCATATATATGTTGATGATATACTGTTTGGAGCTACTAATGATCAATTATGCAGAGAATTCTCAAGTCTTAGGAGCAGGGAATTTGAGATGAGCATGATGGGAGAACTAAACTTCTTCAAAGGACTTCAAATACATCAATTGAAGAAGGTTATCTTTCTGAATCAAAACAAGTACAAAATAGACTTGCTAAATAAGTACAGGATGGCTCAATGCAAGGAAGCCAAGACCCCAATGAGCTCTACGCTATCCTTAGACAAGGATGGATCTGGTAAGAGTGTCAATGTAAAAGATTATAGAGGCATGATTGGATCATTACTCTATCTGACTGCATGAAGACCAGATATTATGTTTAGTTTATGCGTGTGTGCTAGATTTCAAGCTGATCCAATAGAATCACACTTAACTGCTGTGAAGAGAATATTCAGATATCTCAATGGTACCAAAGACTTAGGGCTTTGGTATCCAAGACATTCTAACTTCTCTTTAAGTGGTTTTTCAGATGCTAACTTTGCAGGCTATAAAGTTGATAGAAAAAGAACCTTTGGAACCTGTCAATTCATTGGATCATCTTTGATTAGCTGGCATTCCGAGAAACATAATTCAGTTGCTCTATAAACAGCTAAAGCTAAATATATAGCTACAGGAGCATGTTGCTCACAAGTACTATGGATTGCTCAACAACTAAGAGACCTTGGATTTGACTTCAGAGGCATACCTATTAAGTGTGACAACACTAGTGCAATTTCAATTACAAATAATCCTGCACAACACTCAAAAACCAAGCACAGTGATGTCAGACACCACTTCATTAGAGATCATGCTGATAAAGGTGATATTGTTCTTGAATTTGTTGCTACTAACATGCAAATTGCAGATATCTTCACAAAACCATTAGCAGATGAGAGGTTCTCATCTGCTAATGGTTTTGTGAAGATATCTGCAATTGCATTGCATTGGTTTAGGGGGAGCTTAAGGTAAGAAATGTAAGTTATTTGTGTTTACAATGGTTTGAATTGAGTTTCAAAGCCTTGAAAATCAGTTGAAAGCTTTGATCTTTTATCTATTGCAGTGTTAATGTTTTTCAAGGCCTTGAAAGCCTTTTCAAAGCCTTGAAAATGAATCTGTTACACTAATAGTCAATAAACTTGGATCATTCTATACTGGGTGATATCTCTGTAGATATTTGCCTGATATAGTCCCTACCCTTTTAAAATTTATTAGCCAAAAATAGTATTAGTATATTCTTTTTCCAACGGCATAATAATTTGAAATTTTCTCTGATCTTTGCAAATCTTTTTAGAATCCGAGAGATACTAGTTTCCTTTTGAAAGTCAAACTCTTTTAGTATTTATCCTATTCTCTTCTCCTTCATTCCGTATCATTCCATCTCTCTCTTTTCTTCTCCCTAACCCTAATGTGCACAAGAAGAGCCTCATATCGAATCAAGATGGCTGGTGGTTCAAAACCTGTCTCAGAGAAGAAGAGAAAAGCAGCAGTGGAAGAGGTTCTAGAAGTCAGTGGAGACTCTAGCTCCAGAACTCCTAGTGCAGAAGCAGTTCCAGATCCTCCTCCACCAAAGAAGAAGATCAAGAAGACTACAATCTCCTCTTCAGAAAAGCAGAAGAAGGAGAAGGCTATTACAGAAAAGCAACCAGAAAAAGAGCCTACCAGTTCAAAGAAGGTGAAGAAGAAGGCAACTCAAGTAGAAAAAGGGAAAGTGAGGGTGACTGAAGCACAACGAGAAGGTCAATTGGAGAAGGCATTGCAAATCTATTCTCAGGTCTCAACAAAGAACACAGCTCTAGATGAGACATGGTTTATCTCAAACATCTCTAAATGTCAGTGGTTAGATGGTTTTGCTTCAAGGTCTCTTGGTTTTTGCAATTTGATTAATAAGTATGTGCTGGAAAATATGAAACTCAAGTGCATCTCTATGTTAAAGAAGAGCTATTTGTGGTGTATGCTTAATCCTAGAGAAATAGCCTACCCCAGACTCACCAGACTCTTCTATCTGAACTTAACCCAAGTTAAGAGATCTGCACATTTGGTGATCAAATCTAAAGTTGCAGGGATCATACTAGCAACCATCCACCAAAGTCAGAAACTTTGAAGCTTGCCAAAGAAGAATTATTTCTTTCACACATCTCAACCTCAGCAAAACAGTTAACACACTCCGTGTTGAATGTTGAAGTCAAAGTCCTTCACACTATACTAGTGAGATGTGTCTTTCCTAGTGAGCACTCAAGAGAGTTGGTGACTGAGAGAATGCTGCACATCATGTACTTGTTTATGCATGGCTATGAGATTGATCTCCCAAAACTAGTTCTTGAACACATGCTCTTCAGCCTAACCAGTAAGAGGATTCACCCTCTGCCATATTCAAACCTCCTCACCATGTTCTTTGAGCATTTTGAGATCTCTTTTACTGGATAAGAATCAGTCACATCTGGGTTTGGGGAACTGAATGAGAAAGCCTTTGAGAAAATTGGAGTTTTGAAAACAAAAGAGAAAGTTTGGAAACTTTACTCTGACCTGACTGAAGCAGAACTAGGAGCAAAGAAATTTTCTAAGCCCCAGACCTTGAATCCCACTTAAAGTCGGACCTCTCAGCCTACAGACAATCAAAGACTTGATGGTTTGGAACTGGACATGGAGGATGTCAAAGCTACTTGTTTTGTACTAGAAAGTTATATGGGACAAGTCAAGTATATGGTGGAAAGTTTCTTCAGAAGCATGACCTTACTTGATGTTCCTGAGGATCCCGAAGGAACAAAGAAAGGAGAATAAGACAAGGACTTGCCTAGTGAGCATTCAGACCAGGAAGAAGCTACTCCAGTCTCAGATAAGGGTAAGCAGGCAGCAGAACAGGCAGAAGATGAAGTCAATAGCCCTGATTCAGATGAGCTGCTGATCACTTTGAAGAAGAAGAAGAAATCACCAAAGACTGCTGAAAAGGACAAGACTAGAGACAGCTGTTGCAGAAGGGGTTGTAGAAGAACAGGAGGAGTAGGACAAGACTGAAGAAGAAGACAATGAGAAAGAGGAAGGGGATCAGGGGGAAGATGAAGATCAAACCCCTTAATATTTCCTATTATTTCTTCCACATTCTCTAAGCTTTAATTATTTCTTTAAGTTTTCAAAATTTTCCAAACAGTTGATCCAACTTCTTCAGTCTTTTTGATGAAAGTCAAAAAGGGGGAGAAAATTCTAGGTTTCAGTTTAGGATTTTAGGTTTATTTAATGTTACCTGCTGAATTATTTAGGTGTTTTTGTTGGTATTTAAATAAGTTGGATCTTTTTGGAATAACTGTGTATTTAAATTGCAGACTAATGAGTTTATTTTCCAGAGACTAAGGATCAAACATAATTTGGTTTTGTCTTTCATCAAGGGGGAGATTGAAAGCTCAGGTTGTTCAAGAATTGAAAGAGCTTGGCTATTTCAAGGCCTTGAAACAGCTTTCAAAGCCTTGTATCAGCTTCAGAGGTTTCAAAATAGTGTTGGATATTTTCAAGGCCTTGAAACTGGATTCAAAGCCTTGAAACTGTTAAACCTGAAAGCATATTCTCAGGGGGAGTTTTTCTATTAACTCTCTGATCTAATTATTATCTCTCTTGCATATGTTTGATTACCTGTTGCTAGATGATGAAAGACAAATTGTTAAACATGTTTTGAAGCGTACTATATCAATTGTTTGACCATGATAATGTAGGAAATGTTGTTTCTAAATTTGCAGGATTGTTTCCTAAATTGGATTGCTGCAGATTTGGAATCACTTGATGACTTTGATCCTGTGATCAATCAGACGTGTTTGACATCTTCTCATAATATTTAAATGAAGGTCTACAATAATATCTTTGAAGATCATGATCATTGAACCGTTGGAGAAGATCTCAAAGTAGTCAAACTTTGTTGCCTACAAAATAGGAAGGTTGTTGCTGAAAATCTGGAGAGATTTGCAGAGCTGTTTGAAGTATTTAAAGAGCTCAAATTCGAAGCAACAACAACACAATTCTCAACGGGCAAATAGAGAGAAAGCATTCGGGTATTGAAAAGCATCAAAGAAGTTCTTCATATGTTCCAATCCATACACAGAAGCTCACTGCATTTCACTGCAGTTTTCTACTCTTAAGTGATATTCTGTATAGAGCTACATTGGTAGATCATTTCTTTATTATTTTTACATTTAGTATCAAGGATTGTTCAAGGTGAACAATAGAGAATTATTAGTTAATCAGTTAGCTAGAGTAGGTAATAGACAGGTTAGGAAAAACCGCAAGGTGTAACAGAGTAAGGGAACTCTCTGTGCTTGAGTTCTAGGGCTTAGCTTTTGATTAATAAGAATTGAGTTGAAAATCCTGCAGGGATCTAATCCCTCAGGTAGAGATGTAGGTCCAAGTGGACTGAACTCTATAAATCACTTGTCTTGTGCATTTTCAGTTCATTTACTTTCAAAGCTTTGCAACATACAAAAACTATTTATGTTTCAAGGGTTTGAACTTGTTTTCAAGGCCTTGAAAAAGACATACTTGTTCTAAAACATTCTGCTACATTTCAAAGGCTTGAACATGTGTTCAAGGCCTTGAAATTCATTGTCTGCACTAGTTCTTCTACTTGTTAGCTAGTTTTGCAAAAAGTTGGCTTACTCTATTTAAGCCCCCCCCCCCCCCTTCTAGAGTACCTTAGTTGCTTATACATCTGCATACTCACACTTTCAGTGTTGTCTAAGACAAAAGAATGATTAAGTGTGTTAAAGTAAGCAGTACCAGTGTGTGTGATTTGTGAACCTTGAACATTACCAATGGTGACTTGATCAGAACCAGTATAGGTATCAACAAGAGAAAGATTCCTTAGGTCAGCAGTCATATGATTTCTTTCTCCAGAATCAGACAACCAGTAATCTGAAGTAGAAGAGCCAGATGCAGAAGCATGATAACCAGTGATTTGATTAGAGGTTGGCTTTCCTTGATAGGAATAGTCCATCATATGCAAAAAATCAATAGCAGAGTGACAGTTTAGACCACAAATTTGATAGTTTATAGGTGTAGTAGAAGAGCCATTTCCATTTCTAATATAAGATTGATTAGGGTTTCGTCTTCCATTTGCAGAACGACCACCCCGATTAGACCCAGAACGCCCCCTTTGGAAGTCAAAACGTCCACCCTGATTAGAACCAAAACGACCACCAGAACCCTGATTTCGGGTTCTACCATACCCACCACGGTTAGGGTTTGGTCCAGGACCAAAAATTCCATGACCTCTACGACGACCGCGAAGAAAAATTAGACTAGACAGAGAAATTAGTAAGCACAGTGTTATCAGCAGATTGAGAATCCAACATTTGTTCTTACCCTTTTAATAAAACATGAAGATATTCAAGACTCATAGGTTCAGATCTAATCCGTAATGAAGAGCGAAAAGAATTATACTCAGGAGGCAGACCGTTTAAGACATATAGAAGCATATACTCATCAACAATTTGAAACCTAGCCACAACAAGTTTGTCACGAACATATTTAATCTTTTGCATGTATAGATTTATGGAATTAGAACGCTTATGCATGGTTTGTAACTTATTTTTCAACATCAAAATGTTAGATCGAGTCAAGGAAGCATACCTGGCCTCAAGAGCAAGCCAAACGGCTCTCGAGTAGGTCTTACCGATGACATGAGTGAGTGCTTCGGGAGTGAGAGTAGTGTTGATGAGCGTCTGGAGAGCTTGATCTTGTTGAAACCAGTCACTATACGCCGGATTTGGAGATCCACCGCCGTCAGGGAGAGAAACAATCTCCGGCGGAGGAGTAACAGAACCGTCAAGAAACCCATAAAGCTGTTGTGTGCAATGCAATGTAGAGAGCTGGTGCTTCCATAGAACATAATTGGTGTTATCTAATTTGTAGGGAACGAGATTGTGAATATTAGAGAGGAGACAGAGAGGATTTGATGGTGGTGTAGCCATGGAGGCGAGCATTAGAGCTCTAATACCATGAAAAGCTTTAGAATAGCTACGGTTTGATTAGAGAGAAAAGGGAAGAACAGTCATGAAGACGAAGAGAGAATGATTCTCAGCTTGATTATTCCATTAATGAAGAGACACTTAAATACACTGAGATGAACGGTCAGATATGTGACCATTCACAAAACCCTAGGAGACATTAACAAATAAACGTCATAAATTCACAGCTCATTACAATAAGGTCCTTCTAGAATAATCAGGAGACATGGGCTTCAATGCTCTTGGGCTTCATTTGTGATTCTGGATTCTTAACTTGGGCCTTGATTTGGACTGGGTCTTGATCTGGACTTTATCTTCTAATTTGAAGAAGGCCCCGAAAGTCAATTCTGCTATTGCCTTTTCCGGCAGAATAGGATTCCCACAGTGCTGTTTTGAAGGTGATTCCAAGAGCCTCATTCAGGAAGTACTTCATAGAATAAATGGCGGTGATCGGACCGACTTCACAGAGGTTGAAGAGGAGATAAACAGGGCAAGTTTAGAGCTGAACAAGATTCCTCAACCCACGGTGGTTTTCTCCAAGAGAACAAGCTATAACTTAGCTCATGAGTTGGCTCGGTTTAGGCGCAGTGAACAATCAGATTATGAATGGGTGGAGCTAATCTCCGGTTGGATTTCTCCTGTTCAGAATGTAAGTCCTCCTGTTCCCCCTTAGGGACTTCTATAAAATTTCGTCTTCTCAAAAAAAAAAAAGAAATTGCAATAATAATTGTTACTATACATTAGGACTGTTACTCGGGGGCTGTAGACGAGCAATTCTTAGGTGCTCATAGAGCAAATCCACGTGGTGCTCCACCCTACTCACATTTCAACATGTGTAATAAAAGTGTGGTGAGTGGGAGAGAGAAAATAGCCAAGTAAGATCTGTTTTTTTTTTTTCTATAACCTATAGAGGTAGTGGTTAACCCTAGTGGAACATGTGTCAGCTAATGAATGGCGTGTAGCAACAAGTGTCGTGCTTACGTGGTGCTCTTGGAGTATCTAAAATTTTCTCGGCTGTAGACTATCTGGACACAATATTGTCAACTTAATTACCCAATGACTAGACGATCTGTGAAACCAAACCAGATCCAAATCCCAAAAAACGAGTCAGCATACTTTTTTGGTGGGCGCTCGACAACCCCACGAAGAATTTCTCATTCTTTTTGTGGTTTACACTTGCACCAGATGAAATTGGAGGAAACCTTCGGATTAAGCTTCCAAGAAATAAGTTTACAACAAGGAAATTAAATGTCCCAGGGATTACATCATTGCTGATAAACATTACATTTCCTCACAACACACATGAAACATAAAGACACACAAACAAAGGTCGAATTATTTCTGAGAAACAGTTCTCAAACACACACATGACAACGATGCATGCCATCGTAAGCGATCCCTTAGTAATATTTTACTGACCCTGGAGATGGTAGTTCTCGATATCTTGGATCAGTTTGACACAGAAGTCCATCATCCATCCTGGATCTTCAACATCCGCACGAAGCTTCTCATACTCTATTGTCCATGACACGGAATTGTTTCCCACATCCCCGTGGTAGATGTAGTTAAAAGACTTGAAATGCTCACACAGGTCTCCATCAGTTGTCTTGAAAACCACAGTTTTATTTTCCTTGTCTACCAATTCAAGAACCTCCTTAGAAGTCTTTAGGTTCCCCTCTGCAAGTTCACATTTCAATTTACGACCCGGATAAGTCATATATCTAAGTAAGAGCCCGTTTGACAATGTTTTTACTTTGTAGAACGATACTTTTCGAATCCGAAAAACATACTTAATTTGTTTGGTAGTATTATTCAGTTTTCTGAAAAACAGTTTACTTTCCCACTGTAGCTTTTGAAAAGCAGGGGAGAGGTGGCTTTTTATGACTTGCTTTCTGATAAATACATTAATGGACATTTTATCCATGTGATAGAAATATGTTATTTACTTTTAATAACATTATTTATTTCATCATGTCTGATATTGTCATTTCAAAATTTACAACAAATCTAAAACAATAATTATCAAACAAAAAAAATCTAAAAGTGTTTTTCACATCACGCTATTTAGGTGGATTTCCACAACTACTTTCTCATCACACTTTCTTGAAAAAAAACTTTCTAAAATGGCACAACATTAGCGAATGTAAAGTATTCTTGTTGTGTGTTTTGCACTAATTTTTAGCACAAAAACTTAGCACATATTTTTTTTTTTTGACTAGTTTGATATTCGAATTAAAAAAGATTGCATACCATGATCAGTGAACCTCCAGAGAATGGTAGCTCCGGTAGTGCCCCATTCACCTGTAAGCAGATCAACACCCTGTACGAGCTCAGGAGACGTGTCAGCAAACCGGTGTAGTTCTCCGCAAACTACCTCGTTAATTGCATCCCTGTTCAGTTGTGTCTCTATCTTCCTTACAATTTTCCCACTCAAACTCATCTTTTCTGAGGAACCACACAATTGAGTACGTTCGATTTGGAAGAAAGTAATTTGATGATTTTGTCGTGTCTAAAGCCAGATATATATAGTATATTGCAGTTCATAGACTTCTCTCTAACTTCAAAGTAGGCCCTTCTCCAATTAAAGGAAGACCATACCTTATTAAGTGCGTCTTTATGTTATTCGATATGATCGATATGGAACCTTACTTATTCATACAAGCTGAGACACATACACACTCAATGGCTAGTATTGAATTGAGCTTTAAATCATTTGGATTCGATATTTCATTGGTCATCTTTAAAAATGATGTCCTGATTCTCCTACTTTTCAAACCCTTTAATTATTCCATGGACAATTTATAGCAGAACCATAAGTCAGTAACAGCACAATGGGAGCTGATAATTACCGCACATAAAACACTAGTTGCAGCACAATTCATTCTTGAAGTAGTATATTATCCTTTAACTACTTAGGTTAGTGTGCTTCTACTATCTATCAAATCATTGTGCGCCACTGGAATCTATTTCTCTCACCCCTCTGACTCTTTTTCTGTTGGAGTAAAACTATTTCCCACATCCAACAATTAAAGCACCATTCTTCTTATAAAAGCACACCATTAAAGCACCACAGGAGTGAACCGCTCCAGGCCTTTGTTTAATCTTTGTTTTGGCAAACGTTGATGAAAACTGAGCTTTGACGAACCAAACTACCCAACTTCGCACTCAACTGTCTTCATCTTCTGATTCGGTGCTGCAAATAGCACTTGAGTTTAATGGCGAGAATAACAATGGCGAGTCGACCTATGAAAATTTTGTTCCATGGTCCGACTTTAAACTCTTAAAAATTGATGCAAACTCGAAGCCCAACATGGTTTTTTTTTTGAAGGGTTGGTTTTATTAAACCGGGCCCATATTAAAACGGCCCAAACAATCAGAGTTGAACACATTCAAAGCCCAACTATGTGGGGTAAAAATCCAACTACTATCTAGATTATTCCGGATAGCTTCACGGGCAAAACAATGCGCTGGACCGTTCCATTTACGTGGCACGTGATTAACGCTATGGACGGTTACTTCATCGAGGAGAGCTTTACATTCTTCGAGAATGGTCTTTACTTCTGTGTTATCCTTCGGTCTTCCTCCATTATTGAGTTGTTTCATTTCTCTCACTAGAGAGAGCGCATCCGTCTCCACCCAGATCCGATCTAGACTTCTCTGAGTTGCAAGCTTAATTCCTTCTTTGATAGCTTCACCTTCCGCTACTTTAGCTGTGATAGAGAAGGGGATCGATCTGGCTAAACCGGCAATGAAGACACCTTTCCAATCACGGATTGTCACACCAATCGCTGTTTTCCTCAGCGTGGGGTTCCAAGCAGCGTCAGTGTTGATGATTGACCATCCTTCCGGCGGCGAATCGCCGGAGAAGAGGATCGGGGAGTTGGTCTGAGCCACCGGAGACGTGTTTCGATCTTGCATGTGGTCTTTCAGCTCCGCGAGGTAATAAATAACATCATCTCTAATCTGTTCTGCTGTAGATCGACTGTTCTTGAAGATCAGGTCGTTTCTATTTTTCCAGAGCCTCCACACCAGTAAACTCATAATCTCCCTCTGTTGTGTATTCGCATATAAGAAGGTTGAAGGCCACCAGATATGGAAATGGGGTTGAAAGAGATCCACATAATCTTTCCCTAGTAGGGAAATCCAGCATCTTCGAGCTAGCTTACAATACATAAACAAGTGAGCCTCTGTTTCTCTTTCGTTCTTGCAAACCGCACAGATATTTTCAACTTGAATCCCTCGTCTGTTGAGGTTTTCACGGACCGACACCCTTTCAAAAGAGCTCTCCAAATTGGAAAGAGAATTATTTTTGGAATTTTTTGTTTCCAAAAGGAATTCCACCAATCTGGGGTTGAGTCCGAAGAACTACCAAATTGAAACATCTTGCTCCGATTTTCAGAATCGATCAAAAGACGATACCCTGAATTGACTGAATAACTGCCATCTGTGGAGTAGTTCCTAATCAATTCATCTGTGGTTGAAATTTTTGGGATAGAGATTCTTCTGATCTCTTCAACATCTTCCTCCCAGAATAAAAATTTTAGCAAATCCTCATTCCACTTTCTGTCTTCGGTTAATGAATCTGCAACTTTCAGATTTTGTACATTGCCTGAGATTGGAGTTAATGGTTTGAAAGAAGGCTCTCTGAAGAGCCAGGGGTCAGAAAAGACCTTTAGATTCTCACCCTTTCCCACTCTCCATCGGCAACCACTGACAATGAGCTTCTTGCTGGACATGATGCTACGCCACAAAAAGGAACACCCTGTTTTAGCTTCAGCATTGAAAATACTTGAATCTTTGAAATATTTGTGTTTTAGAATCTTTGCATGTAAGGCTTCTGGTCTTGTAAAAACTCTCCAAAATTGCTTCCCCAACATAGCAGTATTGAAGTGCTGTAAGTGGTGAAATTCAAGACCTCCCTTTGATCTATCATTTTTCATTCTGTCCCAACTTATCCAGCTCAATTTTTTCTTACTGTCATCTGACCCCCACCAAAATTTTCCCATTTATTTTCCAGCTTTTCACACAGATTTACTGGAAGTTGGAAGCATCCTATAGCACACGTGGGAATGGATTCAATAACGGATTTGAGAAGGACTTCTTTACCGGCTGGAGACAGGTATTTCTCCATCCAACCCTTCATTTTAAAACGAACTTTGTCAGAGATGTTCTGAAAATTTACCATTCTTTTCCGACCAATTTCAGTTGGTAGGCCAGGTATCGGTCGTGAAGTTTCTCCTTCTTCACTTCACAAAGATAACTCAGCTGATCCCCAAGATCGTTGGAGACGTTGTTTGAGAAGACTGCTGACGACTTCTCCAAGTTTATTTGTTGACCGGTAGCTCTCTCGTAGTCATGTAATAGCGTAGAAAGATTCTGTACTTCTGTAGTTGTAGATTTAGTGAATAGTATGCTGTCATCCCCTAAAAAGAGGTGTGACACTTTAGGTCCTCATCGCGATGCAGCCACACCTGTAATAGAACCACTAAGCATAAAACTCGTGAGAGCACGTGAGAGAACTTCCCCACAAAATAAAAAGAGATAAGGTGAGATGGGACACCCCTGCCGAAGCCCGCGTTTGGGCACAACACTACCAACTATTTGTCCCTTAAAAGAAAAGGAAAAAGTAGTTGTAGAGATGCAGTCATACACACGATTGATCCGTTTTGGGCCAAACCCCATCTTCGCAAGGAATTTGGTAAGGAATGACCACTCCACCCGGTCATAAGCCTTGCTAATGTCCATTTTGAGCGCCAAATGGCCTTCTTTTCCTTTGAATCTTTTCCCCATCGAGTGGAGGATTTCAAAGGCAGCGATGATGTTATCAGTAATTAGTCTGTCGGGCACGAAAGCACTTTGGCTTTCCGATATGATATGAGGCAGAATCTTTTTAAGTCTATTGGCCATAGTCTTTCGAAACCACTTTGTAAATCACTGTGCAGAGACTGATTGGCCCCAGTTCCGCTAGTTTTCGGACTTGCTTGATCTTTGGAATCAAAGCTAGGAGTGTATGATTGAATTCTTCTACACTTTGACGTCCAATTTAAATGTTTAGCACACAAGTACCAACATCAGCTTTGAGTGTGTCCCAATATCTTTGAAAAATGGTTGCAGGAAAGACATCCACCCCTGGATCCTTTAAAGCTCCCATTTGCGTTAAACTTTCGGTTACCTCTTGGATCGAATAGGGGCTTTCTAGAAATTTACGATGATCCATACTAATACCATATGTTACGTAATCTAACATTTTATCAACTTCGTTGTCCGAAGGGTTAGACGAATCAAATATAGTATTGAAATAGTTGGATGGCACCTGAATAATGTCCTCATCGGACGTTTTCCAGTTGCCCTCTTCATCTTCAAGGCCTCTGATGGAATTTCGAGCTTTCCTGGCCGAGGCTTTCCTGTGGAAAAACGCTGTGTTTCTGTCGCCACTTTTAAGCCATTGGATCTGTGATCCTTGCTGCCAAATTTTCTCCTCTTATAGAAGGAGATCTGAGAGTTCCTTTATAACCCTTCTACATTGCGCTGCAATGGGGCAAGACTGCTTTTGTCTTTCTAATCTTGCAATCTTCTTCTTGAGCTCCTTAATCTGTTTTTCCACGTTTCCAAACTTTGTTTCTGCCCAAACTTTTAGCTCATCTGCACACAACGCCAACTTGTTTTTCACATTTCCATAGTAGTAGGGCCACGTAGTATTGATTGTATCATCACATTCACCATTTTGGATCCAAGCAGATTCAAAGAAAAATCTTCTTGGACCAATATGAGAATTAACATTGTGCCGCTTCCCGAATAGAAGTTCTATCGGGTTGTGATCGGAAGTGGAGGCAACCAGGTGGTTGACACGGCAGCTTTCATAGTTATTCCGCCAGCCAAAGTTTGCCTACTCGGTCTAGTCGTTCCCGAATGTTCGCCTCTTCGTCTTGGTTATTATTCCAAGTGAAAGGGTTTCCCGAGAACCCTAGGTCTTTTAAATCACACTGTGTGAGCACCGAATTAAAAGGATCGATCTGGGATAGAAGGACATTCCTACCTCCTTCCTTTTCATCTTAGGTCAAGATTTCATTAAATTCACCCATAACCCACCATGGGGCGTCCCCTTGGGGTTTTAATCGGGTAAGGAGAGTCCACGAATTGTGTCTCTCATTTTTTTCAGGATCCCCATAGAATCCCGGGAAATACAGAGAAAGCATTCTGGATTGAAAAGCATCAAAGAAGTTCTTCGTCTCTTCCAATCCATACACAGAAGTTCACTGCATTTCACTACAGTTTTCTACTCTTAAGTGATCTTCTGTATAGATCTATATTGGTAGATCATTTATGTATTATTTCTACATTTACTTTCAAGAATTGTTCAAGGTGAACAATAGAGAATTCTTAGTTAATCAGTTAGCTAGAGCAGGTACTAGACTGGTTAGGGAAAACCACAAGCTGTTACAGAGTAAGGGAACTCTCTGTGCTTGAGTTCTAGAGCTTAGCTTTTGATTAATAATAATTGATTTGAAAATTCAGCAGGGATCTAATCCCTGAGGTAGAGACGTAGGTCCAAGTGGACTGAACTCTATAAATGACTTGTCTTGTGCATTTTCAGTTCATTAAATTTCAAAGCTTTGCAGCATACAAAAACTGCTTATTTTTCAAGGGTTTGAACTTGTTTTCAAGGCCTTGAAAAAGTCATACTTGTTCTAATACTTTCTGCTACATTTCAAAGTCTTGAATTTGTGTCCAAGGAGTTGAAGTTCATTGTCTGCACTAGTTCTTCTACTTGTTAGCTAGTTTTGCAAAAAGTTGGCATACTCTATTCAACCCCCCCCCCCTTCTAGACTATCTTAGTTGCTTATACATCTGCATACTCACACTTTCAATTGGTATCAGAGCTTGTATCACTGTATAAGATTTAACCATCTGGTGATCATTAGTATTGCAGGTGATGGTGGCTTCTCACAAGGAAGAGCTGCTAACAAACCTCCTCTATTCTGTGGAGAAAATTTTGCTCACTCGAAAGCTCTCATGAAAATGTTTATCATTGATCAATATCTAGAGCATTGGAACATTATTCAAAATGGACCTCATACTTTCTATACAGAGAAAGATGGGATGAGAACTCCTAAAACAGAAGACTCACTCTCCTCTTCTGAATTAGAGCAATTTCATAAGAACTACAAGGCTATTAACATTTTGCATTATGCTTTGAGTATAGATGAATTCAACAGGATCTCTGGATGCACAACTGCTAAAGAAATTTGGGATAAACTTGTGGTTACCTTTGAAGGAACCAGTCAAGTCAAGCAGACAAAGTTATTTGTGTTTAAAATGGTTTGAATTGAGTTTCAAAGCCTTGAAAATCGGTTGAAAGCTTTTATCTTTTATCTATTGCAGTGTTAAAGTGTTTCAAGGCCTTGAAAGCCTTTTCAAAGCCTTGAAAATGAATCTGTTACACTAATAGTCAATAAACTTGGATCATTCTATACTGGGTGATATCTCTGTAGATATTTGCCTGATATAGTCCCTACCCTTTTCAAAAAAATTTATTAGCCAAACATAGTATTAGTATATTCTTTTTCCAACGGCATAATAATTTGAAATTTTCTCTGATCTTTGCAAATCTTTTTTAGAATCCGAGAGAGACTAGTTTCCTTTTGAAACTCAAACACTTTTAGTATTTATCCTATTCTCTTCTCCTTCATTCCGTATCATTCCATCTCTCTCTTTTCTTCTCCCTAACCCTAATGTGCACAAGAAGAGCCTCATATCGAATCAATATGGCTGGTGGTTCAAAACCTGTCTCAGAGAAGAAAAGAAAAGCAGCAGTGGAAGAGGTTCAAGAAGTCAGTGGAGACTCTAGCTGCAGAACTCCTAGTGCAGAAGCAGATCCTCCTCCACCAAAGAAGAAGATCAAGAAGACTACAACCTCCTCTTCAGAAAAGTAGAAGAAGCAGAAGGCCATTACAGAAAAGCAACCAGAAAAAGAGCCTACCAGTTCAAAGAAGGTGAAGAAGAAGGCAACTCAGGCAGAAAAAGGGAAAGTGAGGGTGACTGAATCACAACCAGAAGGTCAATTGGAGAAGGCATTGCAGATCTATTCTCAGGTCTCAACAAAGAACACAGCTCAAGATGAGACATGGTTTATCTCAAACATCTCTAAATGTCAGTGGTTAGATGGTTTTGCTTCAAGGTCTATTGGTTTTTGCAATTTGATTAATAAGTATGTGCTGGAAAATATGAAACTCAAGTGCATCTCTATGTTAAAGAAGAGCTATTTGTGGTGTATGCTTAATCCTAGAGAAATAGCCTACCCCAGACTCACCAGACTCTTCTATCTGAACTTAACCCAAGTTAAAAGATCTGCACATTTGGTGATCAAATCTAAAGTTGCAGGGATCATACTAGCAACCATCGACCAAAGTCAGAAACTTTGAAGCTTGCCAAAGAAGAATTATATCTTCCACACATCTCAACCTCAGCAAAACAGTTAACACACTCCGTGTTGAATGTTGAAGCCAAAGTCCTTCACACTATACTAGTGAGATGTGTCTTTCCTAGTGAGCACTCAAGAGAGTTGGTGACTGAGAGAATGCTGCACATCATGTACTTGTTTATGCATGGCTATGAGATTGATCTCCCAAAACTAGTTCTTGAACACATGCTCTTCAGCCTAACCAGTAAGAGGATTCACCCTCTGCCATATGCAAACCTCCTCACCATGTTCTTTGAGCATTTTGAGATCTCTTTTACTGGATAAGAATCAGTCACATCTGGGTTTGGGGAACTGAATGAGAAAGCCTTTGAGAAAATTGGAGTTGTGAAAACAAAAGAGAAAGTTTGGAAACTTTACTCTGACCTAACTGAAGCAGAACTAGGTGCAAAGAAATTTTCTAAGCCCAAGACCTTGAATCCCACTTCAAGTCAGACCTCTCAGCCTACAGACAATCAAAGACTTGATGGTTTGGAACTGGACATGGAGGATGTCAAAGCTACTGGTTTTGGACTAGAAAGTTATATGGGACAAGTCAAGTATATGGTGGAAAGTTTCTTCAGAAGCATGACCTTACTTGATGTTCCTGAGGATCCTGAAGGAACAAAGAAAGGAGAATCAGACAAGGACTTGCCTAGTGAGCATTCAGACCAGGAAGAAGCTACTCCAGTCTCAGATAAGGGTTAGCAGGCAGCAGAACAGGCAGAAGATGAAGTCAATAGCCCTGATTCAGATGAGCTGCTGATCACTTTGAAGAAGAAGAAGAAATCACCAAAGACTGCTGAAAAGGACAAGACTGGAGAGACAGCTGTTGCAGAAGGGGTTGTAGAAGAACAGGAGGAGTAGGACAAGACTGATGAAGAAGACAATGAGAAAGAGGAAGGGGATCAGGAGGAAGATGAAGATCAAACCCCTTAATCTTTCCTATTCTTTCTTCCACATTCTCTAAGCTTTAGTTATTTCTTTAAGTTTTCAAAACATTCCAGACACTTGATCCAACATCTTCAGTCTTTTTGATGAAAGTCAAAAAGGGGGAGAAAATTCTAGGTTTCAAATTAGGATTTTGGGTTTATTTAATGTTACCTGCTGAATTATTTAGGTGTTTTTGTTGGTATTTAAATAAGTTGGATCTTTTTGGAATAACTGTGTATTTAAATTGTAGACTAATGAGTTTATTTTCCAGAGACTAAGGATCAAACAGAATTTGGTTTTGTCTTTCATCAAGGGGGAGATTGAAAGCTCAGGTTGTTCAAGACTTGCAAGAGGTTGGCTATTTCAAGGCCTTGAAACAGCTTTCAAAGCCTTGTATCAGCTTCAGAGGTTTCAAAATAGTGTTGGATATTTTCAAGGCCTTGAAACTGGATTCAAAGCCTTGAAACTGTTAAACCTGAAAGCATATTCTCAGGGGGAGTCTTTCTATTAACTCTCTGATCTAATTTATTATCTCCCTTGCATATGTTTCATTACCTATTGCTAGATGATGAAAGACCAATTGTTAAACATGTTTTGAAGCGTACTATATCAATTGTTTGACCATGATAATGTAGGAAATGTTGTTTCTAAGTTTGCTGAATTGTTTCCTAAATTGGATTGCTGCAGATTTGGAAACACTTGATGACTTTGATCCTGTGATCAATCAGACGTGTTTGACAGCTTCTCATAATAGTTAAATGAAGGTCTACAATAATATCTTTGAAGATCATGATCATTGAATCGTTGGAGAAGATCTCAAAGTAGTCAAACTCTGTTGCCTACAAAATAGGAAGGTTGTTGCTGAAAATCTGGAGAGATTTGCAGAGCTGTTTGAAGTATTTAAAGAGCTCAAATTCGAAGCAACAACAACACAATTCTCAACGGGCAAATAGAGAGAAAGCATTCTGGTATTGAAAAGCATCAAAGAAGTTCTTCATATGTTCCAATCCATACACAGAAGCTTTGCATTTCACTGCAGTTTTCTACTCTTAAGTGATATTCTGTATAGAGCTATATTGGTAGATCATTTCTGTATTATTTTTACATTTAGTCTCAAGGATTGTTCAAGGTGAACAATAGAGAATTATTAGTTAATCAGTTAGCTAGAGCAGGTAATAGACAGGTTAGGGAAAACCACAAGCTGTAACAGAGTAAGGGAACTCTCTGTGCTTGAGTTCTAGGGCTTAGCTTTTGATTAATAAGAATTGAGTTGAAAATCATGCAGGGATCTTTATCCCTCAGGTAGAGACGTAGGTCCAAGTGGACTGAACTCTATAAATCACTTGTCTTGTGCATTTTCAGTTCATTTACTTTCAAAGCTTTGCAACATACAAAAACTATTTATGTTTCAAGGGTTTGAACTTGTTTTCAAGGCCTTGAAAAAGGCATACTTGTTCTAAAACTTTCTGCTACATTTCAAAGGCTTGAATATGTGTTCAAGGCCTTGAAATTCATTGTCTGCACTAGTTCTTCTACTTGTTAGCTAGTTTTGCAAAAAGTTGGCTTACTCTATTCAAGCCCCCCCCCCCCTTCTAGAGTATCTTAGTTGCTTATACATCTGCATACTCACACTTTCAGTTTTGTCTAAGACAAAAGAATGATTAGGTGTGTTTAAGTAAGCAGTACCGGTGTGTGTGATTTGTGAACCTTGAACATTACCAATGGTGACTTGATCAAAACCAGTATAGGTATCAGCAAGAGAAAGATTCCTTAGGTCAGCAGTCATATGATTTATTTCTCCAGAATCAGACAACCAGTAATCTGAAGTAGAAGAGCCAGATGCAGAAGCATGATAACCAGTGATTTGATTAGAGGGTGGCTTTCCTTGATAGGAATAGTCCATCATATGCAAAAAATCAATAGCAGAGTGACAGTTTAGACCACAAATTTGATAGTTTATAGGTGTAGTAGAAGAGCCATTTCCATTTCTATTATAAGATTGATTAGGGTTTCGTCTTCCATTTGCAGAACGACCACCCCGACTAGACCCAGAATGCCCCCTTTGGAAGTCAAAACGTCCACCTTGATTAGACCCAAAACGACCACCAGAACCCTGATTTCGGTTTCTACCATACCCACCACGGTTAGGGTTTGGTCCAGGACCAAAAAGTCCATGACCTCTACGACGACCGCGAAGAAAAATTAGACTAGACAGAGAAAGTAGTACGCACAGTGTTATCAGCAGATTGAGAATCCAACATTTGTTCTTAACCTTTTAATAGAACATGAAGATCTTCAAGACTCATAGGTTCAGATCTAATCCGTAATGAAGAGCGAAAAGAATTATACTCAGGAGGCAGACCGTTTAAGACATATAGAAGCATATAAGCATCAACAATTTGAAACCTAGCCACAACAAGTTTGTCACGAACATATTTAATCTTTTGCATGTATAGATTTATGGAATTAGAACGCTTATGCATGGTTTGTAACTTATTTTTCAACATCAAAATGTTAGATCGAGTCAAGGAAGCATACCTGGCCTCAAGAGCAAGCCAAACGGCTCTCGAGTAGGTCTTACCGATGACAAGAGTGAGTGCTTCGGGAGTGAGAGTAGTGTTGATGAGCGTCTTGAGAGCTTGATCTTGTTGAAACCAGTGTTTATACGCCGAATTTGGAGATCCACCGCAATCAGGGAGAGAAACAATCTACGGCGGAGGAGTAACAGATTCGTCAAGAAACCCATAAAGCTGTTGTGTGCAATGCAATGTAGAGAGCTGATGCTTCCATAGAACATAATTGGTGTTATCTAATTTGTAGGGAACGAGATTGTGAATATTAGAGAGGAGATAGAGAGGATTTGATGGTGGTGTAGCCATGGAGGCGAGCATTAGAGCTCTAATACCATGAAAAGCTTTAGAATAGCTACGGTTTGATTAGAGAGAAAAGGGAAGAACAGTCATGAAGACGAAGAGAGAATAATTCTCAGCTTGATTATTCCATTAATGAAGAGACACTTAAATACACTGAGATGAACGGTCAGATATGTGACCATTCACAAAACCCTAGGAGACATTAACAAATAAACGTCATAAATTCACAGCTCATTACAATAAGGTCCTTCTAGAATAATCAGGAGACATGGGCTTCAATGCTATTGGGCTTCATTTGTGATTCTGGATTCTTAACTTGGGCGTTCATTTGGACTGGGTCTTGATCTGGACTTTATCTTCTAATTTGAAGAAGGCCCCGAAAGTCAATTCTGCTATTGCCTTTGCCGGCAGAATAGGATTCCCACAGTGCTGTTTTGAAGGTGATTCCAAGAGCCTCATTCAGGAAGTACTTCATAGACTAAATGGCGGTGATCGGACCGACCTCACAGAGGTTGAAGAGGAGATAAACAGGGCAAGTTTAGAGCTGAACAAGATTCCTCAACCCACGGTGGTTTTCTCCATTTCTCCTGTTCAGAATGTAATTCCTCCTGTTCCCCCTTAGGGTCTTCTATAAAATTTCGTCTTCTCAAAAAAAATAATAATAACAATAATAATTGTTACTATACATTAGGACTGTTACTCGGGGGCTGTAGACGAGCAATTCTTAGGTGCTCATAGAGGAAATCCACATGGTGCTCCACCCTAATCACATTTCAACATGTGTAATAAAAGTGTGGTGAGTGGGAGAGAGAAAATAGCCAAGTAAGATCTGGTTTTTTTTTCTATAACCTATAGAGGTAGTGGTTAACCCTAGTGGAACATGTGTCAGTTAATGAATGGCGTGTAGCAACAAGTGTCGTGCTTACTTGGTGCTCTTGGAGTATCTAAAATTTTCTCGGCTGTAGACTATCAGGACACAATTTTGTCAACTTAATTACCCAATGACTAGACGATCTGTGAAACCAAACCAGATCCAAATCCCAAAAAACCGGTCAGCATACTTTTTTGGTGGGCGCTCGACAACCCCACGAAGAATTTCTCATTCTTTTTGTGGTTTACACTTGCACCAGATGAAATTGGAGGAAACCTTCGGATTCAGCTTCCAAGAAATAAGTTTACATTACAAGGAAATTAAATGTCCCAGGGATTACATCATTGCTGATAAACATTACATTTCCTCACAACACACATGAAACATAAAGACACACAAACAAAGGTCGAATTATTTCTGAGAAACAGTTCTCAAACACACACATGACAACGATGCATGCCATCGTAAGCGATCCCTTAGTAATATTTTACTGACCCTAGAGATGGTAGTTCTCGTTATCTTTGATCAGTTTGACACAGAAGTCCATCATCCATCCTGGATCTTCAACATCCGCACGAAGCTTCTCATACTCTATTGTCCATGACACGAAATTGTTTCCCACATCCCCGTGGTAGATGTAGTTAAAAGACTTGAAATGCTCACACAGATCTCCATCAGTTGTCTTGAAAACCACAGTTTTATTTTCCTTGTCTACCAATTCAAGAACCTCCTTAGAAGTCTTTAGGTTCCCCTGTGCAAGTTCACATTTCAATTTACGACCCGGATAAGTCATATATCTAAGTAAGAGCCCGTTTGACAATGTTTTTACTTTGTAGAACGATACTTTTCGAATCCGAAAAACATACTTAATTTGTTTGGTAATATTATTCAGTTTTCTGAAAAACAGTTTACTTTCCCACTGTAGCTTTTGAAAAGCGGGGGAGAGGTGGCTTTTTATGACTTGCTTTCTGATAAATACATTAATGGACATTTAATCCATGTGATAGAAATATGTTATTTACTTTTAATAATATTATTTATTTCATCATGTCTGATATTGTAATTTCAAAACTTACAACAAATCTAAAACAATAATTATCAAACAAAAAAAATCTAAAAGTGTTTTTCACATCACGCTATTTAGGTGGATTTCCACAACTACTTTCTCATCACACTTTCTTGAAAAAAAACTTTCTAAAATGGCACAACATTAACGAATGTAAAGTATTCTTGTTGTGTGTTTTACCCTCATTTTTAACACAAAAACTTAGCACATATTTTTTTTTTGACTAGTTTGATATTCCAATTAAAAAAGATTGCATACCATGATCAGTGAACCTCCAGAGAATGGTAGCTCCGGTAGTGCCCCATTCACCTGTAAGCAGATCAACACCCTGTACGAGCTCAGGAGACGTGTCAGCAAACCGGTGTAGTTCTCCGCAAACTACCTCGTTAATTGCATCCCTGTTCAGTTGTGTCTCTATCTTCCTTACAATTTTCCCACTCAAACTCATCTTTTCTGAGGAACCACACAATTGAGTACTACCTCTGTCCCAGCTCTTGCCCATCATTGGGAATATTTGACTCGTATATAGGTCACTTTGACCGGGTGATTTCGATAGCAAAATAATGCAATTTTTCGATAATTTTTCACGGTATTATAGAGCAACTAATAGTCTACAACACCATGAAAAAATTATTAAAAAATTAAATTACTTTGCTATCCAAATCACCGAGTCAAAGTGACCCAGTGAATAGTAGTAAAAGTCAAAATGATGTGGAAGAGATAGGACAGAGTAGTACGTTCGATTTGGAAGAAAGTAATTTGATGATTTTGTCATGTCTAAGGCCAGATATATATAGTATATTGCAGTTCATAGACTTCTCTCTAACTTCAAAGTAGGCCCTTCTCCAATTAAAGGAAGACCATACCTTATTAAGTGCGTCTTTATGTTATTCGATATGATCGATAAGGAACCTTACTTATTCATACAAGCTGAGACACATACACACTCAATGGCTAGTATTGAATTGAGCTTTCAATCATTTGGATTCTTGATATTTCATTGGTCATCTTTAAAAATGATGTCCTGATTCTCCTACTTTTCAAACCCTTTAATTATTCTACTGGACAATTCTAGCAGAACCATAAGTCAGTAACAGCACAATGGGAGCTGATAATTACCGCACATAAAACACTAGTTGCAGCACAATTCATTCTTGAAGTAGTATATTATCCTTTAACTACTTAGGTTAGTGTGCTTCTACTATCTATCAAATCATTGTGCGCCACTGGAATCTATATCTCTCACCCCTCCGACTCTTTTTTTTGTTGGAGTAAAACTATTTCCCACATCCAACAATTAAAGCACCATTCTTCTTAAAAAAGCACACCATTAAAGCACCACAGGAGTGAACCGCACCAGGCCTTTGTTCAATCTTTGTTTTGGCAAACGTTGATGAAAACTGAGCTTTGACGAACCAAACTACCCAACTTGCACTCAACTGTCTTCATCTTCTGATTCGGTGCTGCAAATAGCACTTGAGTTTAATGGCGAGCAATAACAATGGCGAGTCGAACTATGAAAATTTTGTTCCATGGTCCGACTTTAAACTCTTAAAAATTTGATGCAAACTCGAAGCCCAACATGGTTTTTTTTGAAGGGTTGGTTTTATTAAACCGGGCCCATATTAAAACGGCCCAAACAATCAGAGTTGAACACATTCAAAGCCCAACTAGGTGGGGTAAAAATCCAACTACTATCTAGATTATTCCGGAGAGCTTCACGGGCAAAACAATGCGCTGGACCGTTCCATTAACGTGGCACGTGATTAACGCTATGGACGGTTACTTCATCGAGGAGAGCTTTACATTCTTCGAGAATGGTCTTTACTTCTGTGTTATCCTTCGGTCTTCCTCAATTATTGAGTTGTTTCATTTCTCTCACTAGAGAGAGCGCAACCGTCTCCACCCAGATCCGATCTAGACTTCTCTGAGTTGCAAGCTTAATTCCTTCTTTGATAGCTTCAGCTTCCGCTACTTTAGTTGTGATAGAGAAGGGGATCGATCTGGCTAAACCGGCAATGAAGACACCTTTCCAATCACGGATTGTCACACCAATCGCTGTTTTCCTCAGCGTGGGGTTCCAAGCAGCGTCAGTGTTGATGATTGACCATCCTTCCGGCGGCGAATCGCCGGAGAAGAGGATCGGGGAGTTGGTCTAAGCCACCGAAGACGTGTTTCGATCTTGCATGTGGTCTTTCAGCTCCGCGAGGTAATAAATAACATCATCTCTAATCTGTTCTGCTGTAGATCGACTGTTCTTGAAGATCAGGTGGTTTCTGTTTTTCCAGAGCCTCCACACCAGTAAACTCATAATCTCCCTCTGTTGTGTATTCGCATATAAGAAGGTTGAAGGCCACCAGATATGGAAATGGGGTTGAAAGAGATCCACATAATCTTTCCCTAGTAGGGAAATCCAGCATCTTCGAGCTAGCTTACAATACATAAACAAGTGAGCCTCTGTTTCTCTTTCGTTTTTGCAAACCGCACAGATATTTTCAACTTGAATCCCTCGTCTGTTGAGGTTTTCACGTACCGACACCCTTTCAAAAGAGCTCTCCAAATTGGAAAGAGAATTATTTTTGGAATTTTTTGTTTCCAAAAGGAATTCCACCAATCTGGGTTTGAGTCCGAAGAACTACCAAATTGAAACATCTTGCTCCGTTTTTCAGAATCGATCAAATGACGATACCCTGAATTGACTGAATAACTGCCATCTGTGGAGTAGTGCCTAATCAATTCATCTGTGGTTGAAATTTTTGGGATAGAGATTCTTCTGATCTCTTCAACATCTTCCTCCCAGAATAAAAAAATTTTAGCAAATCTTCATTCCACTTTCTGTCTTCGGTTAATGAATCTGCAACTTTCAGATCTTGTACATTGCCTGAGATTGGAGTTAATGGTTTGAAAGAAGGCTCTCTGAAGAGCCAGGGGTCAGAAAAGACCTTTAGATTCTCACCCTTGCCCACTCTCCATCGGCAACCACTGACAATGAGCTTCTTGCTGGACATGATGCTACGCCACAAAAAGGAACACCCTGTTTTAGCTTTAGATTTGAAAATACTTGAATCTTTGAAATATTTGTGTTTTAGAATCTTCGCATGTAAGGCTTCTGGTCTTGTAAAAACTCTCAAAAATTTCTTCCCCAACATAGCAGTATTGAAGTGCTGTAAGTGGTGAAATTCAAGACCTCCCTTTGATCTATCATTTTTCATTGTGTCCCAACTTATCCAGCTCAATTTTTTCTTACTGTCATCTGACCCCCACCAAAATTTTCCCATTTATTTTCCAGCATTTCACACAGATTTACTGGAAGTTGGAAGCATCCCATAGCACACGTGGGAATGGATTCAATAACGGATTTGAGAAGGACTTCTTTACCGGCTGGAGACAGGTATTTCTCCTTCCAACCCTTCATTTTAAAACGAACTTTGTCAGAGATGTTCTGAAAATTTACCATTCTTTTCCGACCAATTTCAGTTGGTAGTCCAGGTATCGGTCGTGAAGTTTCTCCTTCTTCACTCCACAACGAGAACTCAGCTGATCCCCAAGATCGTTGGAGACGTTGTTTGAGAAGACTGCTGACGACTTCTCCAAGTTTATTTGTTGACCGGTAGCTCTCTCGTAGTCATGTAATAGCGTAGAAAGATTCTGTACTTCTGTAGTTGTAGATTTAGTGAATAGTATGCTGTCATCCGCTAAAAAGAGGTGTGACACTTTAGGTCCTCGTCGCGATGCAGCCACACCTGTAATAGAACCACTAAGCATAGAACTCGTGAGAGCACGTGAGAGAACTTCCCCACAAAATAAAAAGAGATAAGGTGAGATGGGACACCCCTGCCGAAGCCCGCGTTTGGGCACAACACTACCAACTATTTTTCCCTTAAAAGAAAACGAAAAAATAGTTGTAGAGATGCAGTCATACACACGATTGATCCGTTTTGGGCCAAACCCCATCTTCGCAAGGACTTTGGTAAGGAATGACCACTCCACCCGGTCATAAGCCTTGCTAATGTCCATTTTGAGCGCCATATGGCCTTCTTTTCCTTTGAATCTTTTCCTCATCGAGTGGAGGATTTCAAAGGCAGCGATGATGTTATCAGTAATTAGTCTGCCGGGCACGAAAGCACTTTGGCTTTCCGATATGATATGAGGCAGAATCTTTTTAAGTCTATTGGCCATAGTCTTTCGAAACCACTTTGTAAATCACTGTGCAGAGACTGATTGGCCCCAGATCCGCTGGTTTTCGGACTTGCTTGATCTTTGGAATCAAAGCTAGGAGTGTATGATTGAATTTTTCTACACTTTGACGTCCAATTTAAATGTTTAGCACACAAGTACCAACATCATCTTTGAGTGTGTCCCAATATCTGTGAAAAACGATTGCAGGGAAGCCATCCACCCCTGGATCCTTTAAAGCTCCCATTTGCATTAAACTTTCGGTTACCTCTTGGAGAGAATAGGGGCTTTCTAGAAAGTTACGATGATCCATACTAATACCATCTGTTACGTAATCTAACATTTTATCAACTTCGTTGTCCGAAGGGTTAGACGAATCAAAGATAGTATTGAAATAGTTGGATAGCACCTGAATATTATCCTCATCGAACGTTTTCCAGTTGCCCTCTTCATCTTCAAGGCCTCTGATGGAATTTCGAGCTTTCCTGGCCGAGGCTTTCCTGTGGAAAAACGCTGTGTTTCTGTCGCCACTTTTAAGCCATTGGATCTGTGATCCTTGCTGCCAAATTTTCTCCTCTTTTAGAAGGAGATCTGAGAGTTCCTTTATAACCCTTATACATTGCGCTGCAATAGGGCCGGACTGCTTTTGTCTTTCTAATCTTGCAATCTTCTTCTCGGGCTCCTTAACCTGTTTTTTCACGTTTCCAAACTTTGTTTCTGCCCAAAATTTTAGCTCATCTGCACACACAACGCCAACTTGTTTTTCACATTGCAAAAGTAGCAGGGCCACGTAGTATTGATTGTATCATCACATTCACCATTTTGGATCCAAGTAGATTCAAAGAAAAATCTTCTTGGACCAATATGAGAATTAACATTGTGCCGCTTCCCGAATAGAAGTTCTATCGGGTTGTGATCGAAAGTTGAGGCAACCAGGTGGTTGACACGGCAGCTGTCATAGTTATTCCTCCAGCCAAAGTTTGCCTACTCGGTCTAGTCGTTCCCGAATGTTCGCCTCTTCGTCTTGGTTATTATTCCAAGTGAAAGGGTTTCTCGAGAACCCTAGGTCTTTTAAATCACACTGTGTGAGCACCGAATTAAAAGGATCGATCTGGGATAGAAAGACATTCCTACCTCCTTCCTTTTCATCTTAGGTCAAGATTTCATTAAATTCACCCATAACACACCATGGGGCGTCCCCTTGGGGTTTTAATTGGGTAAGGAGAGTCCACGAATTGTGTCTCTCATTTTTTTTCAGGATCCCCATAGAATCCCGGGAAATACAGAGAAAGCATTCTGGATTGAAAAGCATCAAAGAAGTTCTTCGTCTCTTCCAATCCATACACAGAAGCTCACTGCATTTCACTACAGTTTTCTACTCTTAAGTGATCTTCTGTATAGATCTATATTGGTAGATCATTTATGTATTATTTCTACATTTAGTTTCAAGAATTGTTCAAGGTGAACAATAGAGAATTCTTAGTTAATCAGTTAGCTAGAGCAGGTACTAGACTAGTTAGGGAAAACCACAAGCTGTAACAGAGTAAGGGAACTCTCTGTGCTTGAGTTCTAGGGCTTAGCTCTTGATTAATAAGAATTGATTTGAAAATCCAGCAGGGATCTAATCCCTGAGGTAGAGACGTAGGTCCAAGTGGACTGAACTCTATAAATCACTTGTCTTGTGCATTTTCAGTTCATTAACTTTCAAAGCTTTGCAGCATACAAAAACTGTTTATTTTTCAAGGGTTTGAACTTGTTTTCAAGGCCTTGAAAAAGGCATACTTGTTCTAAAACTTTCTGCTACATTTCAAAGTCTTGAACTTGTGTCCAAGGAGTTGAAGTTCATTGTCTGCACTAGTTCTTCTACTTGTTAGCTAGTTTTGCAAAAAGTTGGCATACTCTATTCAACCCCCCCCCCCCCTCCTTCTAGACTATCTTAGTTGCTTATACATCTGCATAACTTTCAATTGGTATCAGAGCTTGTATCACTGTATAAGATTTAACCATCTGGTGATCATTAGTACTGCAGGTGATGGTGGCTTCTCACAAGGAAGAGCTGCTAGCAGACCTCCTCTATTATGTGGAGAAAATTTTGCTCACTCGAAAGCTCTCATGAAAATGTTTATCATTGATCAATATCTGGAGCATTGGAACATTATTCAAAATGGACCTCATACTTTCTATACAGATAAATATGGGATGAGAACTCCCAAAACAGAAGACTCACTCTCCTCTTCTGAATTAGAGCAATTTTATAAGAACTACAAGGCTATTAACATTTTGCATTATGCTTTGAGTATAGATGAATTCAACAGGATCTCTGGATGCACAACTGCTAAAGAAATTTGGGATAAACTTGTGGTTACCTTTGAAGGAACCAGTCAAGTCAAGCAGACCAAGATCAACATTTATCTCAGACAAAATGAGCTGTTCAAAATGAATGAAGATGAGTCCATCAGAGATATGTTCAAAAGATTCATTGATATTGTCAACAACCTTGACTCACTGGGAAAACACTTTTCCAATGAGGAAAAGGTGAGGAAGATACTCAAAAGTCATCCAAAGGCAAAATGGGAACAAAAAACCACAACTATTGAAGAAGCTCATAATCTCTCAACTTTACAACTTGATGACCTACAAGGGAAGCTCCCGACACATGAGATATCTATGAATGAAGTTTATGGAGAACTCCCAGAAGGTGTCGAAAATCTATCCCTCAAAGCGAAAGAGAATGAGAGAATTTAAAGCCTTGAAACTGAGGATGGTGATGATGAAGATCCAATTGCCTTGATTCCAAAGCCTTGACAAGAATTCTCAAAATGAAGAAAAACTCTAGAAAAAAAGAATTCAACAGAGAACGGCATAGACAATCCAGCAGCAAGGACTACAACGGTAAGTCCTCTTCACAAAACAAGTAAAAAGTTATGAACTGCTTTGAGTGTGGTGATGCAGGATACTTGATAAGAGATTGTCCACACAAAAAGAGCAAGAACTTTCTGAAGAAAGATCATGACAGAAGAAAGAGAGCCATGATAGCTTCAGGGAGTGATTCAGACAGCTCCAGTGAATCTGAATCTGAAGAAGAAATGCCAATCTATGCTTCATCGCCAAGCCTGATGATAGTTCTGAAAAGAACATTGAGGTAATGGTTAACTGTTTAATTTCAAAGACAAAAAAAGCTCTTTCAGAATATCTCAGAACAATGCTTTTAAATGAGGAAAATTATCTGAAAGAATTCTGGCTTTTGAAAGAGAAAGTACATGAGCAAGCAAAAGAAAACTTACAACCTGTTTGCCTAACTCAGAATCTTGAAATCTCTTAGAAGAAAACTGACAGTGATTTCAAGGCTTTGAAAACATGTTTCAAAGCCTTGAAAACACAAGTCAAGGAAGAAGTCACTGAAAACTCCTCTGTGAATGACAGCCTTGTTAATCTGAGAAATCATGTTGATGATTTAGAAAGACAAAAGACTACTCTTACTAAGAAACTTCAAGAATCTGAACTAGTCAAAATCAAGCTTGCTGGTTCAGAATAGAAGTTGAACTTGATTCTTGGAGGAAGTTCACAGTCTGTTCACAAAGCTGGTATTGGATTCAATCAAAACTTTCCAAGAAGAAATAGTACCAGATTTGTGAAAGCTGGAAACAAAACCTCTCCTACCTGTCATTACTGCTGTAAAATTGGTCATGTTAAAATGACTTGTCCTTTTAGAAGAAGAGACCCTCACATAATGAGGAACACTTTTCCTTTTCAACTTAAATGAAAGGTTAAGCAGATTTGGGTTCCTAAAGGGGTTAAACCACCAAACATGATTGATCTTGAATATGAATCCAAATTCCGCACTTGGTCTAACAGCTGGGTAATGCAGTGATTGGTGGTTGCAGGTTGTCACCAAGGAACAAAAGTGGTTCATGGAAAGTGGTTGCTCAAGACACATGAGTGGAAAGAGATCTCCATTATTAGAATTAAAGGAGCAATCAGAAGGTTCAATAACACTTGGTGACAAACGAAAGTGCAATATTCTTGGTATCGGAAAATTTGGTACAAATTCTAAAAACTCTATTTATGATGTTTATCTAGTTGAATGTTTGAAGTTTAATTTCCTTAGTGTATCTCAGCTTTGTGACAATGGCAACAAAGTCATCTTTGATAAAGATAAGTGTGTGGTGCAAAATGATAAATCAGGAGTTTGCATTCTCACAGCCTCTAGATCAAACAATGTTTATACTTTTCAGACTAACAAAGTTGCTGGTTAAAGTTTGAAGTGCCTCAAGGCCTTGAAAGAAGATTCAAAGCTTTGGCATAGGAAGCTTGGTCATATCAGTTTGCATACTCTGAACAAATTGATCTCCAAAGATTTGGTTAGAGGATTGCCATCCAGCAAGTTCAAAGAAGATGAGTTATGCAAAGCCTGTGCACAAGGAAAGAAGACCAAACGTTCCTTTAAGCCAAATAAGTTTGTATATATAACTAGACCTATTGAATTAATTCACATGGATCTCTATGGTCCTATGAGGACTACTACTCCAAAAGGTAAAAGGTATATGCTAGTTGTTGTAGTTGATTTTTCTAGATACACTTGGGTTATGTTTCTCAAAGAAAAATATGAACCTCTCTTTGAATTTTCAAAGCTTTGCAGAGAACTTCAAAACTTGAAAAACCTACCTGTAGCTTCAATCACAAGTGATCATGGTAGAGAATTTGATCAGTTAGAGTTTGATTTATTCTCTGATAACCATGGTATGTCTCATAACTTTTCTGCTCCAAGAACTCCTCAACAGAATGATGTTGTTGAAAGAAAGAACAGGACTCTGGAAGATATGTCAAGGACAATGCTTCTTGAGAACAAGTTGCCAAAACACTACAGGGCAGAAGCTGTGAATACAGCAAAATATATTTTGAACAGGTACTTGATCAGACCAATTCTAAAGAAGACCCCCTATGAACTATTCAAAGGGAGAAAGCCAAACATCTGTTACTTCAGACCCTTTGGATGCACTTGCTTTATCCATAACAATGGAAAATACAATAATTTTAAGTTTGATGCAAGAAGTGATGACGGTATATTTCTTGGCTACTCACAGAATAGCAAAGCTTATAGAGTTTACAATAAAGGAACCAAACTGGTTGAAGAGAGCATTCATGTTATTTTTGATGAAAGCTATGATGGTTCTTTGAGTGAAAGTTTTACAGATTTGAACTTGAACAAGCATGAATCAGAGGAAGAGACTGAGAATCCACTTGGATTCAAGAAAGACTCAGAAGAAAATAGAAGACATTTTCAAGACCTTGAAAATAGCTCTCAAGGCCTTGAAAATACAGCTCAAAGCCTTGAAAAAGATGATCAGAAGGATTCAAGTGACAAAGCCACTACTTCAAGACCAGAGAAGATCTATGGTGATCCTGAACCATGGTCTCCAAGGAGGAGATTTAAATATCTCTCATCCCATCCAGCTGATAATATCATATCAGATCCAACCACTGGTACACAAACTAGATCACAGTTGAAGAACTTATGTGCTTTTAATACTTTTATTTCTCTTGTAGAACCAAAAACTGTGAAGGAAGCTTTGCAAGAAGCAGACTGGATTATTGCTATGCAAAGTGAGCTCAATGAGTTTGAGAGGAATAAAGTTTGGAACCTGGTTCCAGCACCAACAAACCAGTCTGTCATTGGTACCAGATGGGTATTCAGAAACGAGTTAGATGAAAGTGGCAATGTAATCAGAAACAAAGCAAGGTTAGTTGCTCAAGGTTACAATCAAGAAGAAGGTATAGATTATGAAGAACAGTTTGCTCAAGTTGCCAGGTTAGAAGCAATTAGAATTTTACTTGCATTTGCATCCTACAAGAACATGAAACTATTTCAAATGGATGTAAAGTGTGCTTTCTTGAATGGTTATTTACAAGAAGAAGTTTATGTTGCACAACCACCTGGTTTTGAAAATGAAAAATTTCCTGATCATGTTTACAAACTTTACAAAGCTCTTTATGGTTTGAAACAAGCTCCAAGAGCTTGGTATGAAAGACTGTCAAAGTTTTTACTTGAAAATAATTTCAAAAAGGGTTTAGTAGACAAGACTCTTTTCATTAAGACTCATGAGAAAGATTTACTTGTTGTCCATATATATGTTGATGATATACTGTTTGGAGCTACTAATGATCAATTATGCAGAGAATTATCAAGTCTTACGAGCAGGGAATTTGAGATGAGCATGATGGGAGAACTAAACTTCTTCAAATGACTTCAAATACATCAATTGAAGAAGGGTATCTTTCTGAATCAAAACAAGTACAAAATAGACTTGCTAAATAAGTACAGGATGGCTCAATGCAAGGAAGCCAAGACCCCAATGAGCTCTACGCTGTCCTTAGACAAGGATGGATCTGGTAAGAGTGTCAATGTAAAAGATTATAGAGGCATGATTGGATCATTACTCTATCTGACATCATGAAGACCAGATATTATGTTTAGTTTATGCGTGTGTGCTAGATTTCAAGCTGATCCAATAGAATCACACTTAACTGCTGTGAAGAGAATATTCAGATACTTAATGGTACCAAAGACTTAGGGCTTTGGTATCCAAGACATTCTAACTTCTCTTTAAGTGGTTTTTCAGATGCTAACTTTGCAGGCTACAAAGTTGATAGAAAAAGAACCTCTGGAACCTGTCAATTCATTGGATCATCTTTGATTAGCTGGCATTCCGAGAAACATTATTCAGTTGCTCTATAAACAGCTAAAGCTAAATATATAGCTACAGGAGCATGTTGCTCACAAGTACTATGGATTGCTCAACAACTAAGAGACCTTGGATTTGACTTCAGAGGCATACCTATTAAGTGTGACAACACTAGTGCAATTTCAATTATAAATAATCCTGCACAACACTCAAGAACCAAGCACATTGATGTCAGACACCACTTCATTAGAGATCATGCTGATAAAGGTGATATTGTTCTTGAATTTGTTGCTACTAACATGCAAATTGCAGATTCCTTCACAAAACCATTAGTAGATGAGAGGTTCTCATCTGCTAATGGTTTCGTGAAGATATCTGCAATTGCATTGCATTGGTTTAGGGGGAGCTTAAGGTAAGAAATGTAAGTTATTTGTGTTTACAATGGATTGAATTGAGTTTCAAAGCCTTGAAAATCGGTTGAAAGCTTTGATCTTTTATCTATTGCAGTGTTAAAGTGTTTCAAGGCCTTGAAAGCCTTTTCAAAGCCTTGAAAATGAATCTGTTACACTAATAGTCAATAAACTTGGATCATTCTATACTAGGTGATATCTCTGTAGATATTTGCCTGATATAGTCCCTACCCTTTTCAAAAAAATTTATTAGCCAAAAATAGTATTAGTATATTCTTTTTCCAACGGCATAATAATTTGAAATTTTCTCTGATCTTTGCAAATATTTTTAGAATCCGAGAGATACTAGTTTCCTTTTGAAACTCGAACTCTATTAGTATTTATCCTATTCTCTTCTCCTTCATTCCGTATCATTCCATCTCTCTCTTTTCTTCTCCCTAACCCTAATGTGCACAAGAAGAGCCTCATATCGAATCAAGATGGCTAGTGGTTCAAAACCTGTCTTAGAGAAGAAGAGAAAAGCAGCAGTGGAAGAGGTTCAAGAAGTCAGTGGAGACTCTAGCTCCAGAACTCCTAGTGCAGAAGCAGTTCCAGATCCTCCTCCACCAAAGAAGAAGATCAAGAAGACTACAACCTCCTCTTCAGAAAAGCAGAAGAAGGAGAAGGCCATTACAGAAAAGCAACCAGAAAAAGAGCCTACCAGTTCAAAGAAGGTGAAGAAGAAGGCAACTCAGGCAGAAAAAGGGAAAGTGAGGGTGACTGCAGCACAACCAGAAGGTCAATTGGTGAAGGCATTGCAGATCTATTCTCAGGTCTCAACAAAGAACACAGCTCCAGATGAGACATGGTTTATCTCAAACATCTCTAAATGTCAGTGGTTAGATGGTTTTGCTTCAAGGTCTATTGGTTTTTGCAATTTGATTAATAAGTATGTGCTGGAAAATATGAAACTCAAGTGCATCTCTATGTTAAAGAAGAGCTATTTGTGGTGTATGCTTAATCCTAGAGAAATAGCCTACCCCAGACTCACCAGACTCTTCTATCTGAACTTAACCCAAGTTAAGAGATATGCACATTTGGTGATCAAATCTAAAGTTGCAGGGATCATACTAGCAACCATCCACCAAAGTCAGAAACTTTGAAGCTTGCCAAAGAAGAATTATTTCTTCCACACATCTCAACCTCAGCAAAACAGATAACACACTCCGTGTTGAATGTTGAAGCCAAAGTCCTTCACACTATACTAGTGAGATGTGTCTTTCCTAGTGAGCACTCAAGAGAGTTGGTGACTGAGAGAATGCTACACATCATGTACTTGTTTATGCATGGCTATGAGAGTGATCTCCCAAAACTAGTTCTTGAACACATGCTCTTCAGCCTAACCAGTAAGAGGATTCACCCTCTCCCATATGCAAACCTCCTCACCATGTTCTTTGAGCATTTTGAGATCTCTTTTACTGGATAAGAATCAGTCACATCTGGGTTTGGGGAACTGAATGAGAAAGCCTTTGAGAAAATTGGAGTTGTGAAAACAAAGGAGAAAGTTTGGAACCTTTACTCTGACCTGACTGAAGCAGAACTAGGTGCAAAGAAATTTTCTAAGCGCAAGACCATGAATCCCACTTCAAGTCAGACCTCTCAGCCTACAGACAATCAAAGACTTGATGGTTTGGAACTGGACATGGAGGATGTCAAAGCTACTGGTTTTGGACTAGAAAGTTATTTGGGACAAGTCAAGTATATGGTGGAAAGTTTCTTCAGAAGCATGACCTTACTTGATGTTCCTGAGGATCCTGAAGGAACAAAGAAAGGAGAATCAGACCAGGACTTGCCTAGTGAGCATTCAGACCAGGAAGAAGCTACTCCAGTTTCAGATAAGGGTAAGCAGGCAGCAGAACAGGCAGAAGATGAAGTCAATAGCCCTGATTCAGATGAGCTGCTGATCACTTTGAAGAAGAAGAAGAAATCACCAAAGACTGCTGAAAAGGACAAGACTGGAGAGACAGCTGTTGCAGAAGGGGTTGAAGAAGAACAGGAGGAGTACGACAAGACTGATGAAGAAGACAATGAGAAAGAGGAAGGGGATCAGGAGGAAGATGAAGATCAAACCCCTTAATCTTTCCTATTATTTCTTCCACATTCTCTAAGCTTTAATTATTTCTTTAAGTTTTCAAAATTTTCCAAACAGTTGATCCAACATCTTCAGTCTTTTTGATGAAAGTCAAAAAGGTGGAGAAAATTCTAGGTTTCAGTTTAGGATTTTAGGTTTATTTAATGTTACCTGCTGAATTATTTAGGTGTTTTTGTTGGTATTTAAATAAGTTGGATCTTTTTGGAATAACTGTGTATTTAAATTGCAGACTAATGAGTTTATTTTCCAGAGACTATGGATCAAACAGAATTTGGTTTTGTCTTTCATCAAGGGGGAGATTGAAAGCTCAGGTTGTTCAAGACTTGAAAGAGCTTGGCTATTTCAAGGCCTTGAAACAGCTTTCAAAGCCTTGTATCAGCTTCAGAGGTTTCAAAATAGTGTTGGATATTTTTAAGGCCTTGAAACTGGATTCAAAGCCTTGAAACTGTTAAACCTGAAAGCATATTCTCAGGGGGAGTATTTCTATTAACTCTCTGATCTAATTTATTATCTCTCTTGCATATGTTTGATTACATGTTGCTAGATGATGAAAGAAAAATTGTTAAACATGTTTTGAAGCGTACTATATCAATTGTTTGACCATGATAATGTAGGAAATGTTGTTTCTAATTTGCAGGATTGTTTCCTAAATTGGATTGCTGCAGATTTGGAAACACTTGATGACTTTGATCCTGTGATCAATCAGACGTGTTTGAAATCTTCTCATAATATTTAAATGAAGGTCTACAATAATATCTCTGAAGATCATGATCATTGAACCGTTGGAGAAGATCTCAAAGTAGTCAAACTCTGTTGCCTACAAAATAGGAAGGTTGTTGCTGAAAATCTGGAGAGATTTGCAGAGCTGTTTGAAGTATTTATAGAGCTCAAATTCGAAGAAACAACAACACAATTCTCAACGGGCAAATATAGAGAAAGCATTCAGGTATTGAAAAGCATCAAAGAAGTTCTTCATATGTTCCAATCCATAAACAGAAGCTCACTGCATTTCACTTCAGTTTTCTACTCTTTAGTCATATTCTGTATAGAGCTATATTGGTAGATCATTTCTGTATTATTTTTACATTTAGTCTCAAGGATTTTTCAAGGTGAACAATAGAGAATTATTAGTTAATCAGTTAGCTAGAGCAGGTAATAGACAGGTTAGGGAAAACCACAAGCTGTAACAGAGTAAGGGAACTCTCTGTGCTTGTGTTCTAGGGCTTAGCTTTTGATTAATAAGAATTGAGTTGAAAATCCTGCAGGGATCTAATCCCTCAGGTAGAGACGTAGGTCCAAGTGGACTGAACTCTATAAATCACTTGTCTTGTGCATTTTTAGTTCATTTACTTTCAAAGCTTTGCAACATACAAAAACTATTTATGTTTCAAGGGTTTGAACTTGTTTTCAAGGCCTTGAAAAAGGCATACTTGTTCTAAAACTTTCTGCTACATTTCAAAGGCTTGAACATGTGTTCAAGGCCTTGAAATTCATTGTCTGCACTAGTTCTTCTACTTGTTAGCTAGTTTTGCAAAAAGTTGGCTTACTCTATTCAAGCCCCCCCCCCCCACCTTCTAGAGTATCTTAGTTGCTTATACATCTGCATACTCACACTTTCAGTGTTGTCTAAGACAAAAGAATGATTAGGTGTGTTTAAGTAAGCAGTACCAGTGTGTGTGATTTGTGAACCTTGAACATTATCAATGGTGACTTGATCAGAACCAGTATAGGTATCAGCAAGAGAAAGATTCCTTAGGTCAGCAGTCATATGATTTCTTTCTCCAGAATCAGACAACCAGTAATCTGAAGTAGAAGAGCCAGATGCAGAAGCATGATAACCAGTGATTTGATTAGAGGGTGGCTTTCCTTCGTCGGAATAGTCCATCATATGCAAAAAATCAATAGCAGAGTGACAGTTTAGACCAGAAATTTAATAGTTTATAGGTGTAGTAGAAGAGCCATTTCCATTTCTATTATAAGATTGATTAGGGTTTCGTCTTCCATTTGCAGAACGACCACCCCGATTAGACCCAGAACGCCCCCTTTGGAAGTCAAAACGTCCACCCTGATTAGACCCAAAACGACCACCAAAACCCTGATTTCGGGTTCTACCATACCCACCACGGTTAGGGTTTGGTCCAGGAACAAAAAGTCCATGACCTCTACGACGACCGCGAAGAAAAATTAGACTAGACAGAGAAATTAGTAAGCACAGTGTTATCAGCAGATTGAGAATCCAACATTTTTTCTTACCCTTTTAATAAAACATGAAGATCTTCAAGACTCATAGGTTCAGATCTAATCCGTAATGAAGAGCGAAAAGAATTATACTCAGGAGGCAGACCGTTTAAGACATATAGAAGCATATACTCATCAACAATTTGAAACCTAGCCACAACAAGTTTGTCACGAACATATTTAATCTTTTGCATGTATAGATTTATGGAATTAGAACGCTTATGCATGGTTTGTAACTTATTTTTCAACATCAAAATGTTAGATCGAGTCAAGGAAGCATACCTGGCCTCAAGAGCAAGCCAAACGGCTCTCGAGTAGGTCTTACCGATGACATGAGTGAGTGCTTCGGGAGTGAGAGTAGTGTTGATGAGCGTCAGGAGAGCTTGATCTTGTTGAACCCAGTCACTATACGCCGGATTTGGAGATCCACCGCTGTCAGGGAGAGAAACAATCTCCGGCGGAGGAGTAACAGAACCGTCAAGAAACCAATAAAGCTGTTGTGTGCAATGCAATGTAGACAGTTGATGCTTCCATAGAACATAATTGGTGTTATCTAATTTGTAGGGAACGAGATTGTGAATATTAGAGAGGAGATAGAGAGGATTTTATGGTGGTGTAGACATGGATGCGAGCATTAGAGCTCCAATACCATGAAAAGCTTTAGAATAGCTACGGTTTGATTAGAGAGAAAAGGGAAGAACAGTCATGAAGACGAAGAGAGAATGATTCTCAACTTGATTATTCCATTAATGAAGAGACACTTAGATACACTGAGATGAACGGTCAGATATGTGACCATTCACAAAACCCTAGGAGACATTAACAAAAAAACGTCATAAATTCACAGCTCGTTACAATAAGGTCCTTCTAGAATAATCAGGAGACATGGGCTTCAATGCTCTTGGGCTTCATTTGTGATTCTGGATTCTTAACTTGGGCCTTGATTTGGACTGGGTCTTGATCTGGACATTATCTTCTAATTTGAAGAAGGCCCCGAAAGTCAATTCTGCTATTGCCTTTGCCGGCAGAATAGGATTCCCACAGTGCTGTTTTGAAGGTGATTCCAAGAGCCTCATTCAGGAAGTACTTCATAGACTAAATGGCGGTGATCGGACCGACCTCACAGAGGTTGAAGAGGAGATAAACAGGGCAAGTTTAGAGCTGAACAAGATTCCTCAACCCACGATGGTTTTCTCCAAGAGAACAAGCTATAACTTAGCTCATGAGTTGGCTCGGTTTAGGCGCAGTGAACAATCAGATTATGAATGGGTGGAGCTAATCTCCAGTTGGATTTCTCCTGTTCAGAATGTAATTCCTCCTGTTCCCCCTTAGGGTCTTCTATAAAATTTCGTCCTCTCAAAAAAAAAGGAAAAAAAATAACAATAATAATTGTTACTATACATTAGGACTGTTACTCGGGGGCTGTAGACGAGCAATTCTTAGGTGCTCATAGAGCAAATCCACGTGGTGCTCCACCCTACTCACATTTCAACATGTGTAATAAAAGTGTGGTGAGTGGGAGAGAGAAAATAGCCAAGTAAGATATGGTTTTTTTTTCTATAACCTATAGAGGTAGTGGTTAACCCTAGTAGAACATGTGTCAGTTAATGAATGGCGTGTAGCAACAAGTGTCGTGCTTACGTGGTGCTCTTGGAGTATCTAAAATTTTCTCGGCTGTAGACTATCTGGACACAATATTGTCAACTTAATTACCCAATGACTAGACGATCTGTGAAACCAAACCAGATCCAAATCCCAAAAAACGGGTCAGCATACTTTTTTGGTGGGCGCTCGACAACCCCACGAAGAATTTCTCATTCTTTTTGTGGTTTACACTTGCACCAGATGAAATTGGAGGAAACCTTCGGATTAAGCTTCCAATAAATAAGTTTACATTACGAGGAAATTAAATGTCCCAGGGATTACATCATTGCTGATAAACATTACATTTCCTCACAACACACATGAAACATAAAGACACACAAACAAAGGTCGAATTATTTCTGAGAAACAGTTCTCAAACACACACATGACAACGATGCATGCCATCGTAAGCGATCCCTTAGTAATATTTTACTGACCCTGGAGATGGTAGTTCTCGTTATCTTTGATCAGTTTGACACAGAAGTCCATCATCCATCCTGGATCTTCAACATCCGCACGAAGCTTCTCATACTCTATTGTCCATGACACGAAATTGTTTCCCACATCCTCGTGGTAGATGTAGTTAAAAGACTTGAAATGCTCACACAGATCTCCATCAGTTGTCTTGAAAACCACAGTTTTATTTTCCTTGTCTACCAATTCAAGAACCTCCTTAGAAGTCTTTAGGTTCCCCTGTGCAAGTTCACATTTCAATTTACGACCCGGATAAGTCATATATCTAAGTAAGAGCCCGTTTGACAATGTTTTTACTTTGTAGAACGATACTTTTCGAATCCGAAAAACATACTTAATTTGTTTGGTAGTATTATTCAGTTTTCTGAAAAACAGTTTACTTTCCCACTGTAGCTTTTGAAAAGCGGGGGAGAGGTGGCTTTTTATGACTTGCTTTCTGATAAATACATTAATGGACATTTAATCCATGTGATAGAAATATGTTATTTACTTTTAATAATATTATTTATTTCATCGATATTGTCATTTCAAAACTTACAACAAATCTAAAACAATAATTATCAAACAAAAAAAATCTAAAAGTGTTTTTCACATCACGCTATTTAGGTGGATTTCCACAACTACCTTCTCATCACACTTTCTTGAAAAAAAACTTTCTAAAATGGCACAATATTAACGAATGTAAAGTATTCTTGTTGTGTGTTTTACCCTCATTTTTAGCACAAAAACTTAGCACATATTTTTTTTGACTAGTTTGATATTCCAATTAAAAAAGATTGCATACCATGATCAGTGAACCTCCAGAGAATGGTAGCTCCGGTAGTGCCCCATTCACCTGTAAGCAGATCAACACCCTGTACGAGCTCAGGAGACGTGTCAGCAAACCGGTGTAGTTCTCCGCAAACTACCTCGTTAATTGCATCCCTGTTCAGTTGTGTCTCTATCTTCCTTACAATTTTCCCACTCAAACTCATCTTTTCTGAGGAACCACACAATTGAGTACGTTCGATTTGGAAGAAAGTAATTTGATGATTTTGTCATGTCTAAGGCCAGATATATATAGTATATTGCAGTTCATAGACTTCTCTCTAACTTCAAAGTAGGCCCTTCTCCAATTAAAGGAAGACCATACCTTATTAAGTGCGTCTTTATGATCGCTAAGGAACCTTACTTAGTCATACAAGCTGAGACACATACACACTCAATGGCTAGTATTGAATTGAGCTTTAAATCATTTGGATTCTTGATATTTCATTGGTCATCTTTAAAAATGATGTCCTGATTCTCCTACTTTTCAAACCCTTTAATTATTCTACAGGACAATTTCTAGCAGAACCATAAGTCAGTAACAGCACAATGGGAGCTGATAATTACCGCACATAAAACACTAGTTGCAGCACAATTCATTCTTGAAGTAGTATATTATCCTTTAACTACTTAGGTTAGTGTGCTTCTACTATCTATCAAATCATTGTGCCTCACTGGAATCTATATCTCTCACCCCTCCGACTCTTTTTTTGTTGGAGTAAAACTATTTCCCACATCCCACAATTAAAGCACCATTCTTCTTAAAAAAGCACACCATTAAAGCACCACAGGAATGAACCGCTCCAGGCCTTTGTTCAATCTTTGTTTTGGCAAACGTTGATGAAAACTGAGTTTTGACGAACCAAACTACCCAACTTCGCACTCAACTGTCTTCATCTTCTGATTCGGTGCTGCAAATAGAACTTGAGTTTAATGGCGAGAAATAACAATGGCGAGTCGAACTATGAAAATTTTGTTCCATGGTCCGACTTTAAACTCTTAAAAATTTGACGCAAACTCGAAGCCCAACATGGTTTTTTTCTAAAGGGTTGGTTTTATTAAACCGGGCCCATATTAAAACGGCCCAAAGAATCAGAGTTGAACACATTCAAAGCCCAACAAGGTGGGGTAAAAATCCAACTACTATCTAGATTATTCCGGATAGCTTCACGGGCAAAACAATGCGCTGGACCGTTCCATTTACGTGGCACGTGATTAACGCTATGGACGGTTACTTCATCGAGGAGAGCTTTACGTTCTTCGAGAATGGTCTTTACTTCTGTGTTATCTTTCGGTCTTCCTCCATTATTGAGTTGTTTCATTTCTCTCACTAGAGAGAGCACATCCGTCTCCACCCAGATCCGATCTAGACTTCTATGAGTTGCAAGCTTAATTCCTTCTTTGATAGCTTCAGCTTCCGCTACTTTAGCTGTGATAGAGAAGGGGATTGATCTGGCTAAACCGGCAATGAAGACACCTTTCCAATCACGGATCGTCACACCAATCGCTGTTTTCCTCAGCGTGGGGTTCCAAGCAGCCTCAGTGTTGATGATTGACCATCCTTCCGGCGGCGAATCGCCGGAGAAGAGGATCGGGGAGTTGGTCTGAGCCACCGGAGACGTGTTTCGATCTTGCATGTGGTCTTTCAGCTCCGCCAGGTAATAAATAACATCATCTCTAATCTGTTCTGCTGTAGATCGACTGTTCTTGAAGATCAGGTCGTTTCTGTTTTTCCAGAGCCTCCACACCAGTAAACTCATAATCTCCCTCTGTTGTGTATTCGCAGATAAGAAGGCTGAAGGCCACCAGATATGGAAATGGGGTTGAAAGAGATCCACAAAATCTTTCCCTAGTAGGGAAATCCAGCAGCTTCGAGCTAGCTTACAATACATAAACAATTGAGCCTCTGTTTCTCTTTCGTTCTTGCAAACCGCACAGATATTTTGAACTTGAATCCCTCGTCTGTTGAGGTTTTCACGGACCGACACCCTTTCAAAAGAGCTCTCCAAATCGGAAAGAGAATTATTTTTGGAATTTTTTGTTTCCAAAAGGAATTCCACCAATCTGGGTTTGAGTCCGAAGAACTACCAAATTGAAACATCTTGCTCCGTTTTTCAGAATCGATCAAAAGACGATACCCTGAATTGACTGAATAACTGCCATCTGTGGAGTAGTGCCAAATCAATTCATCTGTGGTTGAAATTTTTGGGATAGAGATTCTTCTGATCTCTTCAACATCTTCCTCTCAGAATAAAATTTTTAGCAAATCTTCATTCCACTTTCTGTCTTCGGTTAATGAATCTGCAACTTTCAGATCTTGTACATTGCCTGAGATTGGAGTTAATGGTTTGAAAGAAGGCTTTCTGAAGAGCCAGGGGTCAGAAAAGACCTTTAGATTCTCACCCTTGCCCACTCTCCATCGGCAAACACTGACAATGAGCATCTTGCTGGACATGATGGCTTTGAAAATACTTGAATCTTTGAAATATTTGTGTTTTAGAATCTTAGCATGTAAGGCTTCTGGTCTTGTAAAAACTCTCCAAAATTGCTTCCCCAACATAGCAGTATTGAAGTGCTCTAAGTGGTGAAATTCAAGACCACCCTCTGATCTATCATTTTTCATTCTGTCCCAACTTATCCTGCTCAATATTTTCTTACTGTCATCTGACCCCCTCCAAAATTTTCCCATTTATTTTTCCAGCTTTTCACACAGATTTACTTGAAGTTGGAAGCATCCCATACCACACGTGGGAATGGATTCAATAATGGATTTGAGAAGCACTTCTTTACCGGCTGGAGACAGGTACTTCTCCTTCCAACCCTTCATTTTAAAACGAACTTTGTCAGAGATGTTCTGAAAATTTACCATTCTTTTCCGACAAATTTCAGTTGGTAGTCCAGGTATCGGTCGTGAAGTTTCTCCTTCTTCACTCCACAAAGAGAACTCAGCTGATCCCCAAGATCGTTGGAGACGTTGTTTGAGAAGACTTCTGACGACTTCTCCAAGTTTATTTGTTGACCGGTAGCTCTCTCGTAGTCATGTAATAGCGTAGAAAGATTCTGTACTTCTGTAGTTGTAGATTTAGTGAATAGTATGCTGTCATCCGCTAAAAAGAGGTGTGACACTTTAGGTCCTCATCGCGATGCAGCCACACCTGTAATAGAACCACTAAGCATAGAACTCGTGAGAGCACGTGAGAGAACTTCCCCACAAAATAAAAAGAGATAAGGTGAGATGGGACACCCCTGTCGAAGCCCGCGTTTGGGCACAACGGTACCAACTATTTGTCCCTTAAAAGAAAAGGAAAAGGTAGTTGTAGAGATGCAGTCATACACACGATTGATCCGTTTTGGGCCAAACCCCATCTTCGCAAGGACTTTGGTAAGGAATGACCACTCTACTCGGTCATAAGCCTTGCTAATGTCCATTTTGAGCGCCATATGGCCTTCTTTTCCTTTGAATCTTTTCCTCATCGAGTGGAGGATTTCAAAGGCAGCGATGATGTTATCAGTAATTAGTCTGCCGGGCACGAAAGCACTTTGGCTTTCCGATATGATATGAGGCAGAATGTTTTTAAGTCTATTGGCCATAGTCTTTCGAAACCACTTTGTAAATCACTGTGCAGAGACTGATTGGCCCCAGATCCACAAGTTTTCGGACTTGCTTGATCTTTGGAATCAAAGCTAGGAGTGTATGATTGAATTCTTCTACACTTTGACGTCCAATTTAAATGTTTAGCACACAAGTACCAACATCATCTTTGAGTGTGTCCCAATATCTTTGAAAAACGATTGCAGGGAAGCCATCCACCCCTGGATCCTTTAAAGCTCCCATTTGCGTTAAACTTTCGGTTACCTCTTGGATCGAATAGGGGCTTTCTAGAAAGTTACGATGATCCATACTAATACCATCTGTTACATAATCTAACATTTTATCAACTTCGTTGTCCGAAGGGTTAGACGAATCAAAGATAGTATTGAAATAGTTGGATAGCACCTGAATAATGTCCTCATCGGACGTTTTCCAGTTGCCCTCTTCATCTTCAAGGCCTTTGATGGAATTTCGAGATTTCCTGGCCGAGGCTTTCCTGTGGAAAAACGCTGTGTTTCTGTCGCCACTTTTAAGCCATTGGATCTGTGATCCTTGCTGCCAAATTTTCTCCACTTTTAGAAGGAGATCTGAGAGTTCCTTTATAACCCTTCTACATTGCGCTGCAATAGGGCCGGACTGCTTTTGTCTTTATAATCTTGCAATCTTCTTCTTGAGCTCCTTAATTTGTTTTTCCACGTTTCCAAACTTTGTTTCTGCCCAAACTTTTAGCTCATCTGCACACAACGACAACTTGTTTTTCACATTGCAATAGTAGTAGGGCCACGTAGTATTAATTGTATCATCACATTCACCATTTAGGATCCAAGCAGATTCAAAGAAAAATCTTCTTGGACCAATATGAGAATTAACATTGTGCCGCTTCCCGAATAGAAGTTCTATCGGGTTGTGATCGGAAGTGGAGGCAACCAGGTGGTTGACACGGCAGCTGTCATAGTTATTCCTCCAGCCAAAGTTTGCCTACTCGGTCTAGTCGTTCCCGAATGTTCGCCTCTTCGTCTTGGTTATTATTCCAAGTGAAAGGGTTTCCAGAGAACCCTAGGTCTTTTAAATCACACTGTGTGAGCACCGAATTAAAAGGATCGATCTGGGATAGAAGGACATTCCTACCTCCTTCCTTTTCATCTTAGGTCAAGATTTCATTAAATTCACCCATAACACACCATGGGGCGTCCCCTTGGGGTTTTAATCGGGTAAGGAGAGTCCACGAATTGTGTCTCTCATTTTTTTCAGGATCCCCATAGAATCCCGGGAAATAAAGAGAAAGCATTCTGGATTGAAAAGCATCAAAGAAGTTCTTCGTCTCTTCCAATCCATACACAGAAGTTCACTGCATTTCACTACAGTTTTCTACTCTTAAGTGATCTTCTGTATAGATCTATATTGGTAGATCATTTATGTATTATTTCTACATTTACTTTCAAGAATTGTTCAAGCTGAACAATAGAGAATTCTTAGTTAATCAGTTAGCTAGAGCAGGTACTAGACTGGTTAGGGAAAACCACAAGCTGTAACAGAGTAAGGGAACTCTCTGTGCTTGAGTTCTAGGGCTTAGCTTTTGATTAATAAGAATTGATTTGAAAATCCAGCAGGGATCTAATCCCTGAGGTAGAGACGTAGGTCCAAGTGGACTGAACTCTATAAATCACTTGTCTTGTGCATTTTCAGTTCATTAACTTTCAAAGCTTTGCAGCATACAAAAACTGTTTATTTTTCAAGGGTTTGAACTTGTTTTCAAGGCCTTGAAAAAGGCATACTTGTTCTAAAACTTTCTGCTACATTTCAAAGTCTTGAACTTGTGTCCAAGGAGTTGAAGTTCATTGTCTGCACTAGTTCTTCTACTAGTTAGCTAGTTTTGCAAAAAGTTTGCATACTCTATTCAACCCCCCCCCCCTTCTAGACTATCTTAGTTGCTTATACATCTGCATACTCACACTTTCAATTGGTATCAGAGCATGTATCACTGTATAAGATTTAACCATCTAGTGATTATTAGTACTGCAGGTGATGGTGGCATCTCCAAGGAAGAGCTGCTAACAGACCTCCTCTATTCTGTGGAGAAAATTTCGCTCACTCGAAAGCTCTCATGAAAATGTTTATCATTGATCAATATCTAGAGCATTGGAACATTATTCAAAATGGACCTCATACTTTCTATACAGAGAAAGATGGGATGAGAACTCCTAAAACAGAAGACTCACTCTCCTCTTCTGAATTAGAGCAATTTTATAAGAACTACAAGGCTATTAACATTTTGCATTATGCTTTGAGTATAGATGAATTCAACAGGAACTCTGGATGCACAACTGCTAAAGAAATTTGGGATAAACTTGTGGTTACCTTTGAAGGAACCAGTCAAGTCAAGCAGACCAAGATCAACATTTATCTCAGATAAAATGAGCTGTTCAAAATGAATGAAGATGAGTCCATCAGAGATATGTTCAAAAGATTCATTGATATTGTCAACAACCTTGACTCACTGGGAAAACACTTTTCCAATGAGGAAAAGGTGAGGAAGATACTCAAAAGTCTTCCAAAGGCAAAATGGGAACCAAAAACCACAACTATTGAAGAAGCTCATAATCTCTCAACTTTACAACTTGATGACCTACAAGGGAAGCTCCCGACACATGAGATATCTATGAATGAAGTTGATGGAGAACTCCATGAAGGTGTCGAAAATCTATCCCTCAAAGCCAAAGAGAATGAGAGAATTTAAAGCCTTGAAACAGAGGATGGTGATGATGAAGATCCAATTGCCTTGATTTCCAAAGCCTTGACAAGAATTCTCAAAATGAAGAAAAACTCTAGAAACAAAGAATTCAACAGAGAAAGGCATAGACAATCCAGCAGCAAGGACTACAACGGTAAGTCCTCTTCACAAAACAAGTAAAAAGTTATGAACTGCTTTGAGAGTGGTGATGCAGGATACTTGATAAGAGATTCAGACAGCTCCAGTGAAGAAATATCATGACAGGAAGAGCAAGAACTTTCTGAAGAAAGATCATGACAGAAGAAAGAGAGCCATGATAGCTTCATGGAGTGATTCATACAGCTCCAGTGAATCTGAATCTGAAGAAGAAATGCCAATCTATTCTTCATCGCCAAGCATGATGATAGTTCTGAAAAGAACATTGAGGTAATGGTTAACTGTTTAATTTCAAAGCCAAAAAAAGCTCTTTCAGAATATCTCAGAACAATGCTTTTAAATGAGGAAGATTATCTGAAAGAAATCTGGCTTTTGAAAGAGAAAGTACATGAGCAAGCAAAAGAAAACTTACAACCTGTTTGCCTAACTCAGAATCTTGAAATCTCTTAGAAGAAAACTGACAGTGATTTCAAGGCCTTGAAAACCTGTTTCAAAGCCTTGAAAACACAAGTCAAGGAAGTAGTCACTGAAAACTCCTCTGTGAATGACAGCCTTGTTAATCTAAGAAATCATGTTGATGATTTAGAAAGTCAAAAGACTACTCTTACTAAGAAACTTCAAGAATCTGAACTAGTCAAAATCAAGCTTGCTGGTTCAGAATAGAAGTTGAACTTGATTCTTGGAGGAAGTTCACAAAGCTGGTATTGGATTCAATCCAAACTTTCCAAGAAGAAACAGTACCAGATTTGTGAAAGCTGGAAACAAAACCTCTCCTACCTGTCATTACTGCTGTAAAATTGGTCATGTTAAAATGACTTGTCCTTTTAGAATAAGAGACCCTCACATAATGAGGAACACTTTTCCTTTTCAACTTAAATGAAAGGTTAAGCAAATTTGGGTTCCTAAAGGGGTTAAACCACCAAACATGGTTGATCCTGAATATGAATCCAAATTCCGCACTTGGTCTAACAGCTGGGTAATGCAGTGATTGGTGGTTGCAGGTTGTCACCAAGGAACAAAAGTGGCTCATGGAAAGTGGTTGCTCAAGACACATGAGTGGAAAGAGATCTCTATTATTAGAATTAAAGGAGCAATCAGAAGGTTCAATAACACTTGGTGACAAACGAAAGTGCAATATTCTTGGTATTGGAAAATTTGGTACAAATTCTAAAAACTCTATTTATGATGTTTATCTAGTTGAAGGTTTGAAGTTTAATTTCCTTAGTGTATCTCAGGTTTGTGATAATGGCAACAAAGTCATCTTTGAAAAAGATAAGTGTGTGGTGCAAAATGATAAATCAGGAGTTTGCATTCTCACAGCCTCTAGATCAAACAATGTTTACACTTTTCAGACTAACGAAGTTGCAGGTTAAAGTTTGAAGTGCCTCAAGGCCTTGAAAGAAGATTCAAAGCTTTGGCATAGGAAGCTTGGTCATATCAGTTTGCATACTCTGAACAAATTGATCTCCAAAGATTTGGTTAGAGGATTTCCATCCAGCAAGTTCAAAGAAGATGAGTTATGCAAAGCCTGTGCACAAGGAAAGAAGACCAGACGCTCCTTTAAGCCAAAGAAGTTTGTAAGTACAACTAGACCTATTGAATTAATTCACATGGATCTCTATGGTCCTATGAGGACTACTACTCCAAAAGGTAAAAGGTATATGCTAGTTGTTGTAGATGATTTTTCTAGATACACTTGGGTTATGTTTCTCAAAGAAAAATCTGAACCTCTCTTTGAATTTTCAAAGCTTTGCAGAGAACTTCAAAACTTGAAAAACCTACCTGTAGCTTCAATCACAAGTGATCATGGTAGAGAATTTGATCAGTTAGAGTTTGATTTATTCTCTGATAAGCATGGTATGTCTCATAACTTTTCTGCTCCAAGAACTCCTCAACAGAATGACGTTGTTGAAAGAAAGAACAGGACTCTGGATGATATGTCAAGGACAATGCTTCTTGAGAACAAGTTGCTAAAACACTACTGGGCAGAAGCTGTGAATACAGCAAACTATATTTTGAACAGGTACTTGATCAGACCAATTCTAAAGAAGACCCCCTATGAACTATTCAAAGGGAGAAAGCCAAACATCTGTTACTTCAGACCCTTTGGATGCACTTGCTTTATCCATAACAATGGAAAAGACAATATTTTTATGTTTGATGCAGGAAGTGATGACGGAATATTTCTTGGCTACTCCCAGAATAGCAAAGCTTATAGAGTTTACAATAAAAGAACCAAACTGGTTGAAGAGAGCATTCATGTTATTTTTGATGAAAGCTATGATGGTTCTTTGTGTGAAAGTTTTACAGATTTGAACTTGAACAAGCATGAATCAGAGGAAGAGACTGAGAATCCACTTGGATTCAAGAAAGACTCAGAAGAAAATAGAAGACATTTTCAAGACCTTGAAAATAGCTCTCAAGGCCTTGAAAATACAGCTCAAAGCCTTGAAAAAGATGATCAGAAGGATTCAAGTGACAAAGCCACTACTTCAAGACTAGAGAAGATCTATGGTGATCCTGAACCATGGTCTCTAAGGAGGAGATTTTAATACCTCTCATCCCATCCAGCTGATAATATCATATCAGATCCAACCACTGTTACACAAACTAGATCAGAGTTGAAGAACTTATGTGCTTTTAATACTTTTATTTCTCTTGTAGAACCAAAAACTGTGAAGGAAGCTTTGCAAGAAGCAGACTGGATTATTGCTATGCAAAGTGAGCTCAATGAGTTTGAGAGGAATAAAGTTTGGAACCTGGTTCCAGCACCAACAAACCAGTCTGTCATTGGTACCAGATGGGTATTCAGAAACGAGTTGGATGAAAGTGGCAATGTAATCAAAAACAAAGCAAGGTTAGTTTCTCAAGGTTACAATCAAGAAGAAGGTATAGATTATGAAGAACAGTTTGCTCAAGTTGCCAGGTTAGAAGCAATTAGAATTTTACTTGCATTTGCATCCTACAAGAACATGAAGCTATTTCAAATGGATGTAAAGTGTGCTTTCTTGAATGGTTATTTACAAGAAGAAGTTTATGTTGCAAAACCACCTGGTTTTGAAAATGAAAAATTTCCTGATCATGTTTACAAACTTTACAAAGCTCTTTATGGTTTGAAACAAGCTCCAAGGGCTTGGTATGAAAGACTGTCAAAGTTTTTACTTGAAAATAATTTCAAAAGGGGTTTAGTAGACAAGACTCTTTTCATTAAGACTCATGAGAAAGATTTACTTGTAGTCCATATATATGTTGATGATATACTGTTTGGAGCTACTAATGATCAATTATGCAGAGAATTCTCAAGTCTTATGAGCAGAGAATTTGAGATGAGCATGATGGGAGAACTAAACTTCTTCAAAGGACTTCAAATACATCAATTGAAGAAGGGTATCTTTCTGAATCAAAACAAGTACAAAATAGACTTGCTAAAAAAGTACAGGATGGCTCAATGCAAGGAAGCTAAGACCCCAATGAGCTCTACGCTAGCCTTAGACAAGGATGGATAGGGTAAGTGTGTCAATGTAAAAGATTATAGAGGCATGATTGGATCATTACTCTATCTGTCAGCATGAAGACCAGATATTATGTTTAGTTTATGCGTGTGCGCTAGATTTCAAGCTGATCCAATAGAATCACACTTAACTGCTGTGAAGAGAATATTCAGATATCTCAATGGTACCAAAGACTTAGGGCTTTGGTATCCAAGACATTCTAACTTCTCTTTAAGTGGTTTTTCAGATGCTAACTTTGCAGGCTACAAAGTTGATAGAAAAAGAACCTCTGGAACCTGTCAATTCATTGGATCATCTTTGATTAGCTGGCATTCCGAGAAACATAATTCAGTTGCTCTATAAACAGCTAAAGCTAAATATATAGCTACAGGAGCATGTTGCTCACAAGTACTATGGATTGCTCAACAACTAAGAGACCTTGGATTTGACTTCAGAGGCATACCTATTAAGTGTGACAACACTAGTGCAATTTCAATTACAAATAATCCTGCACAACACTCAAAAACCAAGCACATTGATGTCAGACACCACTTCATTAGAGATCATGCTGATAAAGGTGATATTGTTCTTGAATTTGTTGCTACTAACATGCAAATTGCAGATATCTTCACAAAACCATTAGCAGATGAGAGGTTCTCATCTGCTAATGGTTTTGTGAAGATATCTTCAATTGCATTGCATTGGTTTAGGGGGAGCTTAAGGTAAGAAATGTAAGTTATTTGTGTTTACAATGGTTTGAATTGAGTTTCAAAGCCTTGAAAATCGGTTGAAAGCTCTGATCTTTTATCTATTGCAGTGTTAAAGTGTTTCAAGGCCTTGAAAGCCTTTTCAAAGCCTTGAAAATGAATCTGTTACACTAATAGTCAATAAACTTGGATTATTCTATACTGGGTGATATCTCTGTAGATATTTGCCTGATATAGTCCCGACCCTTTTAAAATTTATTAGCCAAAAATAGTATTAGTATATTCTTTTTCCAACGGCATAATAATTTGAAATTTTCTCTGATCTTTGCAAATCTTTTTAGAATCCGAGAGATACTAGTTTCCTTTTGAAACTCAAACTCTTTTAGTATTTATCCTATTCTCTTCTCCTTCATTCCGTATCATTCCATCTCTCTCTTTTCTTCTCGCTAACCCTAATGTGCACAAGAAGAGCCTCATATCGAATCAAGATGGCTGGTGGTTCAAAACCTGTCTCAGAGAAGAAGAGAAAAGCAGCAGTGGAAGAGGTTCAAGAAGTCAGTGGAGACTCTAGCTCCAGAACTCCTAGTGCAGAAGCAGTTCCAGATACTCCTCCACCAAAGAAGAAGATCAAGAAGACTACAACCTCCTCTTCAGAAAAGCAGAAGAAGGAGAAGGCCATTACAGAAAAGCAACCAGAAAAAGAGCTTACCAGTTCAAAGAAGGTGAAGAAGAAGGCAACTCAGGCAGAAAAAGGGAAAGTGAGGGTGACTGAAGCACAACCAGAAGGTCAATTGGAGAAGGCATTGCAGATCTATTCTCAGGTCTCAACAAAGAACACAGCTCCAGATGAGACATGGTTTATCTCAAACATCTCTAAATGTCAGTGGTTAGATGTTTTTGCTTCAAGGTCTATTGGTTTTTGCAATTTGATTAATAAGTATGTGCTGGAAAATATGAAACTCAAGTGCATCTCTATGTTAAAGAAGAGCTATTTGTGGTGTATGCTTAATCCTAGAGAAATAGCCTACCCCAGACTCACCAGACTCTTCTATCTGAACTTTACCCAAGTTAAGAGATCTGCACATTTGGTGATCAAATCTAAAGTTGCAGGGATCATACTAGCAACCATCCACCAAAGTCAGAAACTTTGAAGCTTGCCAAAGAAGAATTATTTCTTCCACACATCTCAACCTCAGCAAAACAGTTAACACACTCCGTGTTGAATGTTGAAGCCAAAGTCCTTCACACTATACTAGTGAGATGTGTCTTTCCTAGTGAGCACTCAAGAGAGTTGGTGACTGAGAGAATGCTGCACATCATGTACTTGTTTATGCATGGCTATGGGATTGATCTCCCAAAACTAGTTCTTAAACACATGCTCTTCAGCCTAACCAGTAAGAGGATTCACCCTCTGCCATATGCAAACCTCCTCACCATGTTCTTTGAGCATTTTGAGATCTCTTTTACTGGATAAGAATCAGTCACATCTGGGTTTGGGAAACTGAATGAGAAAGCCTTTGAGAAAATTGGAGTTGTGAAAACAAAAGAGAAAGTTTGGAAACTTTACTCTGACCTGACCTTGAATCCCACTTCAATTCAGACCTCTCAGCCTACAGACAATCAAAGACTTGATGGTTTGGAACTGGACATGGAGGATGTCAAAGCTACTGGTTTTGGACTAGAAAGTTATATGGGACAAGTCAAGTATATGGTGGAAAGTTTCTTCAGAAGCATGACCTTACTTGATGTTCCTGAGGATCCTGAAGGAACAAAGAAAGGAGAATCAGACAAGGACTTGCCTAGTGAGCATTCAGACCAGGAAGAAGCTACTGCAGTCTCAGATAAGGGTAAGCTGGCAGCAGAACAGGCATCAGATGAAGTCAATAGCCCTGATTCAAATGAGCTGCTGATCACTTTGAAGAAGAAGAAGAAATCACCAAAGACTGCTGAAAAGGACAAGACTGGAGAGACAGCTGTTGCAGAAGGGGTTGTAGAAGAACAGGAGGAGTAGGACAAGACTGATGAAGAAGACAATGAGAAAGAGGAAGGGGATCAGGAGGAAGATGAAGATCAAACCCCTTAATCTTTTCTATTCTTTCTTCCACATTCTCTAAGCTTTAATTATTTCTTTAAGTTTTCAAAATTTTCCAGACACTTGATCCAACATCTTCAGTCTTTTTGATGAAAGTCAAAAAGGGGGAGAAAATTCTAGGTTTCAGTTTAGGATTTTAGGTTTATTTAATGTTACCTGCTGAATTATTTAGATGTTTTTGTTGGTATTTAAATAAGTTGGATCTTTTTGGAATAACTGTGTATTTAAATTGCAGACTAATGAGTTTATTTTCCAGAGACTAAGGATCAAACAGAATTTGGTTTTGTCTTTCATCAAGGGGGAGATTGAAAGCTCAGGTTGTTCAAGACTTGAAAGAGCTTGGCTATCTCAAAGGCCTTGAAACAGCTTTCAAAGCCTTGTATCAGCTTCAGAGGTTTCAAAATAGTGTTTGATATTTTCAAAGCCTTGAAACTGGATTCAAAGCCTTGAAACTGTTAAACCTGAAAGCATATTCTCAGGGGGAGTTTTTCTATTAACTCTGTGATCTAATTTATTATCTCTCTTGCATATGTTTGATTACCTGTTGCTAGATGATGAAAGACAAATTGTTAAACATGTTTTGAAGCGTACTATATCAATTGTTTGACCATGATAATGTAGGAAATGTTGTTTCTAAGTTTGCAGGATTGTTTCCTAAATTGGATTGCTGCAGATTTGGAAACACTTGATGAATTTGATCCTGTGATCAATCAGACGTGTTTGACAGCTTCTCATAATATTTAAATGAAGGTATACAATAATATCTCTGAAGATCATGATCATTGAACCGTTGGAGAAGATCTCAAAGTAGTCAAACTCTGTTGCCTACAAAATAGGAAGGTTGTTGCTGAAAATCTGGAGAGATTTGCAGAGCTGTTTGAAGTATTTAAAGAGCTCAAATTCGAAGCAACAACAACACAATTCTCAACGGGCAAATAGAGAGAAAGCATTCTGGTATTGAAAAGCATCAAAGAAGTTCTTCATATGTTCCAATCCATACACAGAAGCTCACTGCATTTCACTGCAGTTTTCTACTCTTAAGTGATATTCTGTATAGAGCTATATTGGTAGATCATTTCTGTATTATTTTTACATTTAGTCTCAAGGATTGTTCAAGGTGAACAATAGAGAATTATTAGTTAATCAGTTACCTAGAGCAGGTAATAGACAGGTTAGGGAAAACCGCAAGCTGTAACAGAGTAAGGGAACTCTCTGTGCCTGAGTTCTGGGCTTAGCTTTTGATTAATAAGAATTGAGTTGAAAATCCTGCAGGGATCTAATCCCTCAGGTAGAGACGTAGGTCCAAGTGGACTGAACTCTATAAATCACTTGTCTTGTGCATTTTCAGTTCATTTACTTTCAAAGCTTTGCAACAGACAAAAACTATTTATGTTACAAGGGTTTGAACTTGTTTTCAAGGCCTTGAAAAAGGCATACTTGTTCTAAAACTTTCTGCTACATTTCAAAGGCTTGAACATGTGTTCAAGGCCTTGAAATTCATTGTCTGCACTAGTTCTTCTACTTGTTAGCTAGTTTTGCAAAAAGTTGGCTTACTCTATTCAAGCCCCCCCCCCCCTTCTAGAGTATCTTAGTTGCTTATACATCTGCATACTCACACTTTCAGTGTTGTCTAAGACAAAAGAATGATTAGGTGTGTTTAAGTAAGCAGTACCAGTGTGTGTGATTTGTGAACCTTGAACATTACCAATGGTGACTTGATCAGAACCAGTATAGGTATCAGCAAGAGAAAGATTCCTTAGGTCAGCAGTCATATGATTTCATTCTCCAGAATCAGATAACCAGTAATCTGAAGTAGAAGAGCCAGATGCAGAAGCATGCTAACCAGTGAATTGATTGGAGGGTGGCTTTCCTTGATAGGAATAGTCCATCATATGCAAAAAATCAATAGCAGAGTGACAGTTTAGACCACAAATTTGATAGTTTATAGGTGTAGTAGAAGAGCCATTTCCATTTCTATTATAAGATTGATTAGGGTTTCGTCTTCCATTTGCAGAACGACCACCCCGATTAGACCCAGAACGCCCCCTTTGGAAGTCAAATTGTCCACCCTGATTAGACCCAAAACGACAACCAGAACCCTGATTTCGGGTTCTACCATACCCACCACGGTTAGGGTTTGGTCCAGGACCAAAAATTCCATGACCTCTATGATGAACGCGAAGAAAAATTAGACTAGACAGAGAAAGTAGTAAGCACAGTGTTATCAGCAGATTGAGAATCCAACATTTGTTCTTACCCTTTTAATAAAACATGAAGATCTTCAAGACTCATAGGTTCAGATCTAATCCGTAATGAAGAGCAAAAAGAATTATACTCAGGAGGCAGACCGTTTAAGACATATAGAAGCATATACTCATCAACAATTTGAAACCTAGCCACAACAAGTTTGTCACGAACATATTTAATCTTTTGCATGTATAGATTTATGGAATTAGAACGCTTATGCATGGTTTGTAACTTATTTTTCAACATCAAAATGTTAGATCGAGTCAAGGAAGCATACCCGGCCTCAAGAGCAAGCCAAACGGCTCTCGAGTAGGTCTTACCGATGACATGAGTGAGTGCTTCGGGAGTGAGAGTAGTGTTGATGAGCGTCTGGAGAGCTTGATCTTGTTGAAACCAGTCACTATACGCCGGATTTGGAGATCCACCGCCGTCAGGGAGAGAAACAATCTCCGGCGGAGGAGTAACAGAACCGTCAAGAAACCCATAAAGCTGTTGTGGGCAATACAATGTAGAGAGCTGATGCTTCCATAGAACATAATTGGTGTTATCTAATTTGTAGGGAACGAGATTGTGAATATTAGAGAGGAGACAGAGAGGATTTGATGGTGGTGTAGCCATGGAGGCGAGCATTAGAGCTCTAATACCATGAAAAGCTTTAGAATAGCTACGGTTTGATTAGAGAGAAAAGGGAAGAACAGTCATGAAGACGAAGAGAGAATGATTCTCAGCTTGATTATTCCATTAATGAAGAGACACTTAAATACACTGAGATGAACGGTCAGATATGTGACCATTCACAAAACCCTAGGAGACATTAACAAATAAACGTCATAAATTCACAGCTCATTGCAATAAGGTCCTTCTAGAATAATCAGGAGACATGGGCTTCAATGCTCTTGGGCTTCATTTGTGATTCTGGATTCTTAACTTGGGCCTTGATTTGGACTGGGTCTTGATCTGGACTTTATCTTCTAATTTGAAGAAGGCCCCGAATGTCAATTCTGCTATTGCCTTTGCCGGCAGAATAGGATTCCCACAGTGCTGTTTTGAAGGTGATTCCAAGAGCCTCATTCAGGAAAGTACTTCATAGACTAAATGGCGGTGATCGGACCGACCTCACAGACGTTGAAGAGGAGATAAACAGGGCAAGTTTAGAGCTGAACAAGATTCCTCAACCCACGGTGGTTTTCTCCAAGAGAACAAGCTATAACTTAGCTCATGAGTTGGCTCGGTTTAGGCGCAGTGAACAATCAGATTATGAATGGGTGGAGCTAATCTCCAGTTGGATTTCTCCTGTTCAGAATGTAATTCCTCCTGTTCCCCCTTAGGGTCTTCTATAAAATTTCGTCTTCTAAAAAAAAAAAAATAATAATAATTGTTACTATACATTAGGACTGTTACTCGGGGGCTGTAGACGAGCAATTCTTAGGTGATCATAGAGCAAATCCACGTGGTGCTCCACCCTACTCACATTTCAACATGTGTAATAAAAGTGTGGTGAGTGGGAGAGAGAAAATAGCCAAGTAAGATCTGTTTTTTTTTTCTATAACCTATAAAGGTAGTGGTTAACCCTAGTGGAACATGTGTCAGTTAATGAATGGCGTGTAGCAACAAGTGTCGTGCTTACGTGGTGCTCTTGGAGTATCTAAAATTTTCTCGGCTGTAGACTATCTAGACACAATATTGTCAACTTAATTACCCAATGACTAGACGATCTGTGAAACCAAACCAGATCCAAATCCCAAAAAACGGGTCAGCATACTTTTTTGGTGGGCGCTCGACAACCCCACGAAGAATTTCTCATTCTTTTTGTGGTTTACAGTTGCAACAGATGAAATTGGAGGAAACCTTCGGATTAAGCTTCCAATAAATAAGTTTACATTACAAGGAAATTAAATGTCCCAGGGATTACATCATTGCTGATAAACATTACATTTCCTCACAACACACATGAAACATAAAGACACACAAACAAAGGTCGAATTATTTCTGAGAAACAGTTCTCAAACACACACATGACAACGATGCATGCCATCGTAAGCGATCCCTTAGTAATATTTTACTGACCCTGGAGATGGTAGTTCTCGATATCTTTGATCAGTTTGACACAGAAGTCCATCATCCATCCTGGATCTTCAACATCCGCACGAAGCTTCTCATACTCTATTGTCCATGACACGGAATTGATTCCCACATTCCCGTGGTAGATGTAGTTAAAAGACTTGAAATGCTCACACAGATCTCCATCAGTTGTCTTGAAAACCACAGTTTTATTTTCCTTGTCTACCAATTCAAGAACCTCCTTAGAAGTCTTTAGGTTCCCCTGTGCAAGTTCACATTTCAATTTACGACCCGCATAAGTCATATATCTAAGTAAGAGCTCGTTTGACAATGTTTTTACTTTGTAGAACGATACTTTTCGAATCCGAAAAACATACTTAATTTGTTTGGTAGTATTATTCAGTTTTCTAAAAAACAGTTTACTTTCCCACTGTAGCTTTTGAAAAACGGGGGAGAGGTAGCTTTTTATGACTTGTTTTCTGATAAATACATTAATGGACATTTTATCCATGTGATAGAAATATGTTATTTACTTTTAATAACATTATTTATTTCATCATGTCTGATATTGTCATTTCAAAACTTACAACAAATCTAAAACAATAATTATCAAACAAAAAAAATCTAAAAGTGTTTTTCACATCACGCTATTTAGGTGGATTTCCACAACTACTTTCTCATCACACTTTCTTGAAAAAAAACTTTCTAAAATGGCACAACATTAACGAATGTAAAGTATTCTTGTTGTGTGTTTTACACTCATTTTTAGCACAAAAACTTAGCACATATTTTTTTTGACTAGTTTGATATTCCAATTAAAAAAGATTGCATACCATGATCAGTGAACCTCCAGAGAATGGTAGCTCCGGTAGTGCCCCATTCACCTGTAAGCAGATCAACACCCTGTACGAGCTCAGGAGACGTGTCAGCAAACCGGTGTAGTTCTCCGCAAACTACATCGTTAATTGCATCCCTGTTCAGTTGTGTCTCTATCTTCCTTACAATTTTCCCACTCAAACTCATCTTTTCTGAGGAACCACACAATTGAGTACGTTCGATTTGAAAGAAAGTAATTTGATGATTTTGTCATGTCTAAGGCCAGATATATATAGTATATTGCAGTTCATAGACTTCTCTCTAACTTCAAAGTAGGCCCTTCTCCAATTAAAGGAAGACCATACCTTATTAAGTGCGTCTTTATGTTATTCGATATGATCGATAAGGAACCTTACTTATTCATACAAGCTGAGACACATACACACTCAATGGCTAGTATTGAATTGAGCTTTAAATCATTTGGATTCTTGATATTTCATTGGTCATCTTTAAAAATGATGTCCTGATTCTCCTACTTTTCAAACCCTTTAATTATTCTACTGGACAATTTCTAGCAGAACCATAAGTAAGTAACAGCACAATGGGAGCTGATAATTACCGCACATAAAACACTAGTTGCAGCACAATTCATTCTTGAAGTAGTATATTATCCTTTAACTACTTAGGTTAGTGTGCTTCTACTATCTATCAAATCATTGTGCGCCACTGGAATCTATATCTCTCACCCCTCCGACTCTTTTTTTTGTTGGAGTAAAAATATTTCCCACATCCAATAATTAAAGCACCATTCTTCTTAAAAAAGCACACCATTAAAGCACCACAGGAGTGAACCGCTCCAGGCCTTTGTTCAATCTTTGTTTTGCCAAACGTTGATGAAAACTAAGCTTTGACGAACCAAACTACCCAACTTCGCACTCAACTGTCTTCATCTTCTGATTCGGTGCTGCAAATAGCACTTGAGTTTAATGGCGAGAAATAACAATGGCGAGTCGAACTATGAAAATTTTGTTCCATGGCCCGACTTCTCTTAAAAATTTGATGCAAACTCGAAGCCCAACATGGTTTTTTTTTGAAGGGTTGGTTTTATTAAACCGGGCCCATATTAAAACGGCCCAAACAATAAGAGTTGAACACATTCAAAGCCCAACTAGGTGGGGTAAAAATCCAACTACTATCTAGATTATTCCGGATAGCTTCACGGGCAAAACAATGCGCTGGACCGTTCCATTTACGTGGCACGTGATTAACGCTATGGACGGTTACTTCATCGAGGAGAGCTTTACATTCTTCGAGAATGGTGTTTACTTCTGTGTTATCCTTCGGTCTTCCTCCATTATTGAGTTGTTTCATTTCTCTCACTAGAGCGAGCGCATCCGTCTCCACCCAGATCCGATCTAGACTTCTCTGAGTTGCAAAATTAATTCCTTCTTTGATAGCTTCAGCTTCCGCTACTTTAGCTGTGATAGAGATGGGGATCGATCTGGCTAAACCGGCAATGAAGACACCTTTCCAATCACGGATTGTCACACCAATCGCTGTTTTCCTCAGCGTGGGGTTCCAAGCAGCCTCAGTGTTGATGATTGACCATCCTTCCGGCGGCGAATCGCCGGAGAAGAGGATCGGGGAGTTGGTCTGAGCCACCGCAGACGTGTTTCGATCTTGCATGTGGTCTTTCAGCTCCGCCAGGTAATAAATAACATCATCTCTAATCTGTTCTGCTGTAGATCGACTGTTCTTGAAGATCAGGTCGTTTCTGTTTTTCCAGAGCCTCCACACCAGTAAACTCATAATCTCCCTCTGTTGTGTATTCGCAGATAAGAAGGCTGAAGGCCACCAGATATGGAAATGGGGTTGAAAGAGATCCACAAAATCTTTCCGTAGTAGGGAAATCCAGCAGCTTCGAGCTAGCTTACAATACATAAACAAGTGAGCCTCTGTTTCTCTTTCGTTCTTGCAAACCGCACAGATATTTTCAACTTGAGTCCCTCGTCTGTTGAGGTTTTCACGGACCGACACCCTTTCAAAAGAGCTCTCCAAATTGGAAAGAGAATTATTTTTGGAATTTTTTATTTCCAAAAGGAATTCCACCAATCTGGGTTTGAGTCCGAAGAACTACCAAATTGAAACATCTTGCTCCGTTTTTCAGAATCGATCAAAAGATGATACCCTGAATTTACTGAATAACTGCCATCTGTGGAGTAGTGCCTAATGAATTCATCTGTGGTTGAAATTTTTGGGATAGAGATTCTTCTGATCTCTTCAACATCTTCCTCCTAGAATAAAAATTTTAGCAAATCTTCATTCCACTTTCTGTCTTTGGTTAATGAATCTGCAACTTTCAGATCTTGTACATTGCCTGAGATTGAAGTTAATGGTTTGAAAGAAGGCTCTGAGAAGAGCCAGGGGTCAGAAAAGACCTTTAGATTCTCACCCTTGCCCACTATCCATCGGCAACCACTGACAATGAGCTTCTTGCTGGACATGATGCTACGCCACAAAAAGGAACACCCTGTTTTAGCTTCAGCTTTGAAAATACTTGAATCTTTGAAATATTTGTGTTTTAGAATCTTCGCATGTAAGGCTTATGGTCTTGTAAAAACTCTCCAAAATTGCTTCCCCAACATAGCAATATTGAAGTGCTGTAAGTGGTGAAATTCAAGACCACCCTCTGATCTATCATTTTTCAATCTGTCCCAACTTATCTAGCTCAATTTTTTCTTACTGTCATCTGACCCCCTCCAAAATTTTCCCATTTATTTTTCCAGCTTTTCACACAGATTTACTGGAAGTTTGAAGCATCCCATAGCACACGTGGGAATGGATTCAATAACGGATTTGAGAAGGACTTCTTTACCGGCTAGAGACAGGTATTTCTCCTTCCAACCCTTCATTTTAAAACGAACTTTGTAGGAGATGTTCTGAAAATTTACCATTCTTTTCCGACCAATTTCAGTTGGTAGTCCAGGTATCGGTCGTGAAGTTTCTCCTTCTTCACTCCACAAAGAGAACTCAGCTGATTCCCAAGATCGTTGGAGACGTTGTTTAAGAAGACTGCTGACGACTTCTCCAAGTTTATTTGTTGACCGGTAGCTCTCTCGTAGTCATGTAATAGCATAGAAAGATTCTGTACTTCTGTAGTTGTAGATTTTGTGAATAGTATGCTGTCATCCGCTAAAAAGAGGTGTGACACTTTAGGTCCTCATCGCGATGCAGCCACACCTGTAATCGAACCACTAAGCATAGAAATCGTGAGACCACGTGAGAGAACTTCCCCACAAAATAAAAAGAGATAAGGTGAGATGGGACACCCCTCCCGAATCCCGCGTTTGGGCACAACACTACCAACTATTTGTCCCTTAAAAGAAAAGGAAAAACTAGTTGTAGAGATGCAGTCATACACACGATTGATCAGTTTTGGGCCAAACCCCATCTTCGCAAGGACTTTGGTAAGGAATGACCACTCCACCCGGTCATAAGCCTTGCTAATTTCCATTTTGAGCGCCATATGGCCTTCTTTTCCTTTGAATCTTTTCCTCATCGAGTGGAAGATTTCAAAGGCAGCGATGATGTTATCAGTAATTAGTCTGCCGGGCACGAAAGCACTTTGGCTTTCCGATATGATATGAGGCAGAATCTTTTTAAGTCTATTGGCCATAGTCTTTCAAAACCATTTTGTAAATCACTGTGCAGAGACTGATTAGCCCCAGATCCGCTGGTTTTCGGACTTGCTTGATCTTTGGAATCAAAGCTAGGAGTGTATGATTGAATTATTCTACACTTTGACGTCCAATTTAAATGTTTAGCACACAAGTACCAACATCATCTTTGAGTGTATCCCAATATCTTTGAAAAACGATTGCAGGGAAGCCATCCACCCCTGGATCCTTTAAAGCTCCCATTTGCGTTAAACTTTCGGTTACCTCTTGGATCGAATAGGGGCTTACTAGAAAGTTACGATGATCCATACTAATACAATCTGTTACGTAATTTAACATTTTATCAACTTCGTTGTCCGAAGGGTTAGACGAATCAAAGATAGTATTGAAATAGTTGGATAGCACCTGAATAATGTCCTCATCGGACGTTTTCCAGTTGCCCTCTTCATCTTCAAGGCCTCTGATGGAATTTCGAGCTTTCCTGGCCGAGTCTTTCCTGTGGAAAAACGCTGTGTTTCTGTCGCCACTTTTCAGCCATTGGATCTGTGATCCTTGCTGCCAAATTTTCTCCTCTTTTAGAAGGAGATCTGAGAGTTCCTTTATAACCCTTCTACATTGCGCTGCAATAGGGCCGGACTGCTTTTGTCTTTCTAATCTTGCAATCTTCTTCTTGAGCTCCTTAATCTGTTTTTTCACGTTTCCAAACTTTGTTTCTGCCCAAACTTTTAGCTCTTCTGCACACAATGCCAACTTGTTTTTCACATTGCAATAGTAGTAGGGCCACGTAGTATTGATTGTATCATCACATTCACCATTTTGGATCCAAGCAGATTCAAAGAAAAATCTTCTTGGACCAATATGAGAATTAACATTGTGCCGCTTCCCGAATAGAAGTTCTATCGGGTTGTGATCGGAAGTGGAGGCAACCAGGTGGTTGACACGGCAGCTGTCATAGTTATTCCGCCAGCCAAAGTTTGCCTACTCGGTCTAGTCGTTCCCGAATGTTCGCCTCTTCGTCTTGGTTATTATTCCAAGTGAAAGGGTTTCCCGAGAACCCTAGGTCGTTGAAATCACACTGTGTGAGCACCGAATTAAAAGGATCGATCTGGGATAGAAGGACATTCCTACCTCCTTCCTTTTCATCTTAGGTCAAGATTTCATTAAATTCACCCATAACACACCATGGGGCGTCCCCTTGGGGTTTTAATCGGGTAAGGAGAGTCCACAAATTGTGTCTCTCATTTTTTTCAGGATCCCCATAGAATCCCGGGAAATACAGAGAAAGCATTCTGGATTGAAAAGCATCAAAGAAGTTCTTCGGCTCTTCCAATCCATACACATAAGTTCAATGCATTTCACTACAGTTTTCTACTCTTAAGTGGTCTTCTATATAGATCTATATTGGTAGATCATTTATGTATTATTTCTACATTTACTTTCAAGAATTGTTCAAGGTGAACAATAGAGAATTCTTAGTTAATCAGTTAGCTAGAGAAGGTACTAGACTGGTTAGGGAAAACCACTAGCTGTAACAGAGTAAGGGAACTCTCTGTGCTTGAGTTCTAGGGCTTAGCTTTTGATTAATAAGAATTGATTTGAAAATCCAGCAGGGATCTAATCCCTGAGTTAGAGACGTAGGTCCAAGTTGACTGAACTCTATAAATCACTTGTCTTGTGCATTTTCAGTTCATTAACTTTCAAAGCTTTGCAGCATACAAAAATTGTTTATTTTTCAAGGGTTTGAACTTGTTTTCAAGGCCTTGAAAAAGACATACTTGTTCTAAAACTTTCTGCTACATTTCAAAGTCTTGAACTTGTGTCCAAGGAGTTGAAGTTCATTGTCTGCACTAGTTCTTCTACTTGTTAGCTAGTTTTGCAAAAAGTTTGCACACTCTATTCAACCCCCCCCCCCTTCTAGACTATCTTAGTCGCTTATACATCTGCATACTCACACTTTCAATTGGTATCAGAGCTTGTATCACTGTATAAGATTTAACCATATGGTGATCATTAGTACTGCAGGTGATGGTGGCTTCTCACAAGGAAGAGCTGCTAACATACCTCCTCTATTCTGTGGAGAAAATTTTGCTCACTCGAAAGCTCTCATGAAAATGTTTATCATTGATCAATATCTAGAGCATTGGAACATTATTCAAAATGGACCTCATACTTTCTATACAGAGAAAGATGGGATGAGAACTCCTAAAACAGAAGACTCACTCTCCTCTTCTGAATTAGAGCAATTTTATAAGAACTACAAGGCTATTAACATTTTGCATTATGCTTTGAGTATGATGAATTAAACAGGATCTCTGGATGCACAACTGCTAAAGAAATTTGGGATAAACTTGTTGTTACCTTTGAAGGAACCTGGCAAGTCAAGCAGACCAAGATCAACATTTATCTCAGACAAAATGAGCTGTTCAAAATGAATGAAGATGAGTCCATCAGAGATATGTTCAAAAGATTAATTGATATTGTCAACAACCTTGAATCACTGGGAAAACACTTTTCCAATGAGGAAAAGGTGAGGAAGATACTAAAAAGTCTTCCAAAGGCAAAATGGGAACCGAAAACCACAACTATTGAAGAAGCTCATAATCTCTCAACTTTACAACTTGATGACCTACAAGGGAAGCTCCCGACACATGAGATATCTATGAATGAAGTTGATGGAGAACTCCCAGAAGGTGTCAAAAATCTATCCCTCAAAGCCAAAGAGAATGAGAGAATTTAAAGCCTTGAAACTGAGGATGGTGATGATGAAGATCCAATTGCCTTGATTTCCAAAGCCTTGACAAGAATTCTCAAAACGAAGAAAAACTCTAGAATTAAAGAATTCAACAGAGAAAGGCATAGACAATCCAGCAGCAAGGACTACAACGGTAAGTCCTCTTCACAAAACAAGTAAAAAGTTATGAACTGCTTTGAGTGTGGTGATGCAGGATACTTGATAAGAGATTCAGACAGCTCCAATGAAGAAAGATCATGACAGAAAGAGCAAGAACTTTCTGAAGAAAGATCATGACAGAAGAAAGAGAGCCATGATAGCTTCATGGAGTGATTCAGACAGCTCCAGTGAATCTGAATCTGAAGAAGAAATGCCAATCTATTCTTCATCGCCAAGCATGATGATAGTTCTGAAAAGAACATTGAGGTAATGGTTAACTGTTTAATTTCAAAGCCAAAAAAAGCTCTTTCAGAATATCTCAGAACAATGCTTTTAAATGAGGAAGATTATCTGAAAGAAATCTGGGTTTTGAAAGAGAAAGTACATGAGCAAGCAAAAGAAAACTTACAACCTGTTTGCCTAACTCAGAATCTTAAAATCTCTTAGAAGAAAACTGACAGTGATTTCAAGGCCTTGAAAACCTGTTTCAAAGCCTTGAAAACACAAGTCAAGGAAGTAGTCACTGAAAACTCCTCTGTGAATGACAGCCTTGTTAATCTAAGAAATCATGTTGATGATTTAGAAAGACAAAAGACTACTCTTACTAAGAAACTTCAAGAATCTGAACTAGTCAAAATCAAGCTCGGTGGTTCAGAATAGAAGTTGAACTTGATTCTTGGAGGAAGTTCACAAAGCTGGTATTGGATTCAATCCAAACTTTCCAAGAAGAAACAGTACCAGATTTGTGAAAGCTGGAAACAAAACCTCTCCTACCTGTCATTACTGCTGTAAAATTGGTCATGTTAAAATGACTTGTCCTTTTAGAAGAAGAGACCCTCACATAATGAGGAACACTTTTCCTTTTCAACTTAAATGAAAGGTTAAGCAAATTTGGGTTCCTAAAGGGGTTAAACCACCAAACATGGTTGATCCTGAATATGAATCCAAATTCCGCACTTGGTCTAACAGCTGGGTAATGCAGTGATTGGTGGTTGCAGGTTGTCACCAAGGAACAAAAGTGGTTCATGAAAAGTGGTTGCTCAAGACACATGAGTGGAAAGAGATCTCTATTATTAGAATTAAAGGAGCAATCAGAAGTTTCAATAACACTTGGTGACAAACGAAAGTGCAATATTCTTGGTATTGGAAAATTTGGTACAAATTCTAAAAACTCTATTTCTGATGTTTATCTAGTTGAAGGTTTGAAGTTTAATTTCCTTAGTGTATCTCAGCTTTGTGATAATGGCAACAAAGTCATCTTTGATAAAGATAAGTGTGTGGTGCAAAATGATAAATCAGGAGTTTGCATTCTCACAGCCTCTAGATCAAACAATGTTTATACTTTTCAGACTAACAAAGTTGCAGGTTAAAGTTTGAAGTGCCTCAAGGCCTTGAAAGAAGATTCAAAGCTTTGGCATAGGAAGCTTGGTCATATCAGTTTGCATACTCTGAACAAATTGATCTCCAAAGATTTGGTTAGAGGATTGCCATCCAGCAAGTTCAAAGAAGATGAGTTATGCAAAGCCTGTGCACAAGGAAAGAAGACCAGACGCTCCTTTAAGCCAAAGAAGTTTGTAAGTACAACTAGACCTATTGAATTAATTCACATGGATCTCTATGGTCCTATGAGGACTACTAATCCAAAAGGTAAAAGGTATATGCTAGTTGTTGTAGATGATTTTTCTAGATACACTTGGGTTATATTTCTCAAAGAAAAATCTGAACCTCTCTTTGAATTTTCAAAGCTTTGCAGAGAACTTCAAAACTTGAAAAACCTACCTGTAGCTTCAATCACAAGTGATCATGGTAGAGAATTTGATCAGTTAGAGTTTGATTTATTCTCTGATAAGCATGGTATGTCTCATAACTTTTCTGCTCCAAGAACTCCTCAACAGAATGACGTTGTTGAAAGAAAGAACAGGACTCTGGAAGATATGTCAAGGACAATGCTTCTTGAGAACAAGTTGCCAAAACACTAGTGGGCAGAAGCTGTGAATACAACAAACTATATTTTGAACAGGTACTTGATCAGACCAATTCTAAAGAAGACCCCCTATGAACTATTCAAAGGGAGAAAGCCAAACATCTGTTACTTCAGACCCTTTGGATGCACTTGCTTTATCCATAACAATGGAAAAGACAATATTTTTAAGTTTGATGCAAGAAGTGATGACGGTATATTTCTTGGCTACTCACAGAATAGCAAAGCTTATAGAGTTTACAATAAAAGAACCAAACTGGTTGAAGAGAGCATTCATGTTATTTTTGATGAAAGCTATGATGGTTCTTTGAGTGAAAGTTTTACAGATTTGAACTTGAACAAGCATGAATCAGAGGAAGAGACTGAGAATCCACTTGGATTCAAGAAAGACTCAGAAGAAAATAGAAGACATTTTCAAGACCTTGAAAATAGCTCTCAAGGCCTTGAAAATACAGCTCAAAGCCTTGAAAAAGATGATCAGAAGGATTCAAGTGACAAAGCCACTACTTCAAGACTAGAGAAGATCTATGGTGATCCTGAACCATGGTCTCCAAGGAGGAGATTTAAATATCTCTCATCCCATCCAGCTGATAATATCATATCAGATCCAACCACTGGTACACAAACTAGATCACAGTTGAAGAACTTATGTGCTTTTAATACTTTTATTTCTCTTGTGGAACCAAAAACTGTGAAGGAAGCTTTGCAAGAAGCAGACTGGATTATTGCTATGAAAAGTGAGCTCAATGAGTTTGAGAGGAATAAAGTTTGGAACCTGGTTCCAGCACCAACAAACCAGTCTGTCATTGGTACCAGATGGGTATTCAGAAACGAGTTGGATGAAAGTGGCAATGTAATCAGAAAAAAACAAAGGTTAGTTGCTCAAGGTTACAATCAAGAAGAAGGTATAGATTATGAAGAACAGTTTGCTCAAGTTGCCAGGTTAGAAGCAATTAGAATTTTACTTGCATTTGCATCCTACAAGAACATGAAACTATTTCAAATGGATGTAAAGTGTGCTTTCTTGAATGGTTATTTACAAGAAGAAGTTTATGTTGCACAACCACCTGGTTTTGAAAATGAAAAATTTCCTGATCATGTTTACAAACTTTACAAAGCTCTTTATGGTTTGAAACAAGCTCCAAGGGCTTGGTATGAAAGACTGTCAAAGTTTTTACTTGAAAATAATTTCAAAAGGGGTTTAGTAGACAAGACTCTTTTCATTAAGACTCATGAGAAAGATTTACTTGTAGTCCATATATATGTTGATGATATACTGTTTGGAGCTACTAATGATCAATTATGCAGAGAATTCTCAAGTCTTATGAGCAGGGAATTTGAGATGAGCATGATGGGAGAACTAAACTTCTTCAAAGGACTTCAAATACATCAATTGAAGAAGGGTATCTTTCAAAATCAAAACAAGTACAAAATAGACTTGCTAAATAAGTACAGGATGGCTCAATGCAAGGAAGCCAAGACCCCAATGAGCTCTACGCTATCCTTAGACAAGGATGGATCTGGTAAGAGTGTCAATGTAAAAGATTATAGAGGCATGATTGGATCATTACTCTATCTGACAGCATGAAGACCAGATATAATGTTTAGTTTATGCGTGTGTGCTAGATTTCAAGCTGATCCAATAGAATCACACTTAACTGCTGTGAAGAGAATATTCAGATATCTCAATGGTACCAAAGACTTAGGGCTTTGGTATCCAAGACATTCTAACTTCTCTTTAAGTGGTTTTTCAGATGCTAACTTTGCAGGCTACAAAGTTGATAGAAAAAGAACCTCTGGAACCTGTCAATTCATTGGATCATCTTTGATTAGCTGGCATTCCGAGAAACATAATTCAGTTGCTCTATAAACAGCTAAAGCTAAATATATAGCTACAGGAGCATGTTGCTCACAAGTACTATGGATTGCTCAACAACTAAGAGACCTTGGATTTGACTTCAGAGGCATACCTATTAAGTGTGACAACACTAGTGCAATTTCAATTACAAATAATCCTGCACAACACTCAAGAACCAAGCACATTGATGTCAGACACCACTTCATTAGAGATCATGCTGATAAAGGTGATATTGTTCTTGAATTTGTTGCTACCACTACTAGAAATATTAGCAAAAGCGTCATTAGATTAATGCGGTATTTGGTAAAATTAATGCTGTTTTTGGCAAAAACAGCATTAATTGCAGCATTAATACTAATGCTGCATTTGCCAATGCTGTTTTTTGAATTGCAGCATTAAGCTAATGCTGCTAGCAAAAAAGCATTACTTGCAGCATTAACTAATGCTGCATACATGTACTCACACCCTGCAGCATTAACACAATAATGCTGCATTTCAGAATGAAATTGCAGCATTATAGGCTTTAATGCTGCAATTTCGCACTTATTCTTGCAGCATTATTTCAACTTAATGCTGCATTTCACAGCTTATGTTGCAGCATTACAGCGATTAATGCTGCAATTTTGAGGCATTATTTGCAGCATTATGAGGAGTAATGCTGTTTTTTTTATACTATTTTGCAACATTTGACTAATGCTGCAAAGTGTATGTAATCACACCACATTTATTCCTATTATCAATATAAACCCTGCTAAATACAAAAATTCATATACAACCTGCTAAATACAAAACACACAACACAATTAAATTGCTAAATAGACAACTTTCATTACAAATTAATAAATAATTGTGCTTACATTACAGTCAATGTACACGTACAAAAACTGTGAAGTCAAATTCACATTACAAACTCACATATAACTTTACAAACTACTGCACTTTCTAATTTAACCGAGCTATCAAAATACCATGTGCGCACGATCAGTGTATCGACATGCCAAAATGCTCTAGCTTGCTATCTTGTCTCCTCCAACTGAACCTTGCTTACTCGAGCGATCAACGTACCCAGCTAGTTCTTCTTAGGCACCAACTATAAGAACACAAACCATCGACACGAAGACGCTGGAACGATCAACAGCAGTGAATAACAAAACACTGGGATACGAAAAACTACCACCATAAATACCAAACAGTTGGACAACTCTCAATTTCCACCACAAACCATATTCCCAGTATTTTAGAACAATTTCATTCCAACTTCAGCTCAAACATAAGCCAATGCTACTTGCAGTTTTCTTACCAGTTTTGTACGTTATTCCTCCTATTTTCTGTGATGTTCTGGGTGGTTGTGAATCGTTAGCTGCTGAACATATCAAACTTCAGCAGCTAACCATTCAAACCCACCCAAAACAGCACTGAAAATAAGAAGACGAATAACAGAACTTAAGAAAACTGCAACCATCTCAGGCTCACAACTGTATTCTGGATGCAAACATATCGAACTCGCTCAAATGGAAGCATATTCAAATTGCAAATCAAAACAAAGGACCAGTAGCGCGGCAATGGTTCATTTCGTCTACGGTTTCATCACATCATATTCAAATTCAGATGGATTTCAAGTATATAAGAGCAATCAAAAGCATAAAAACAATGATATACACTAACAGCCTACAACCACTGCCACAGCCATTGGCATCGCCACCCAGATTCTGGAAATTAAGTAAGCCCAGAATACAGTGACCAAGAACACCTCACCGAGCAGAGATGTACTTCACACCTACACTCCAACAATCACCTCCATCATAACAGAAAATTCCCAGTACAACAATTAAGCCGCCACCACTACCAGTTGACAAGTCACTTTACAAAATGTCCCTAGCCCACTAAACAAGCTTGATAAATTTTAAGAGAGTTTCGATAACTGTGGAGTCGAAACTGAGAAAGCTAGCTGAGGCATGTTATTGCTAGGGTTTAAACTTGAAACTTAAAATTATGTTTATTGAATAATCACCCCAACTGTGGAATCGATCTCCTAAAATCTTACTTCGCTTCACATTAAACTGCTATCTGTCCAAAAAGCAACATGACATATCAACAAAGCTGTCATTGAATAATTGGAACCAAATTGAGAAAGCACCTAACCCTATGGTAATGATAATCGTGCAACCATGTATGATGAGAGCAGTAGTCAAGCAATTGGTTCAACTCACCAATCGACTCAAAATTCAGTTTCCTAACCGTTTCTTAAGTTAACTGGATATCATTTTTACGCAAATATACTCATGATTACACACTTTCCACAAGAATAACATAACAAGTTGACAACAATTATGCTATAATGAATTAACAACAAAATGCATCAAAACTAATAGTAATAAGGTGAAAGATAAGCTTACAAGATTCCCCGGCCATGCTATGGATTTGTTTTCTGCATCTCCAATTTTCATCATCGAGTATTTTGATTTCAGCAAGTGGTATTCTCGTTTCACCGCCTTCGTAACGTGCACTTCATAATAGCCCACGCCAATAGGTTCTCTGTTGACTATGGTTTGTGGTTTACTTGAAATGAGAAGTCCTCCCGCAACAACCATCCTCTGTTTCCCGATTCCAAGCAACTACACGGATGGATGTCCACCCTGCACAAGCAAAATGGAAGTCACTGACAGCATCCTAAAGAATAATGAGCATACTGGAAATAGCATAACCAACTTGCTGTTATACTTACGTCAACTGCATCTTCGACATGATCAGCACGAGAGTTATCGGATGATGCTGCTTGCACAATACTTTGAGGAGGACCTTGAGGCACTGGTGCACGTTGGCGGGCCACTTGAACTCGGCCAGAATCAGACAGTTGCTTAAATTTTGACTGGATTGAATTGTTTTCTTTTAGTCTTGCTTCCATTGCCTCCATTTGCACCATCATCATATCACTAAACTCGTCGCGTAGCTCAGTACGCAGCTCATCGCGTAGCTCAGTACGCAGCTCATCCCGTAGTTCAGTACGCATCTCACCTCGCATCTCCTCGCGTACCTCGTTACGTATCTCACCTCGCAACTCCTAGCGCATCTCGATACGCATCTCCTCACGCAAAACATTGCGTATCTCATCTCGCATCCTGTCCACTTCAAGGGAAACAAGTGCATTGCTAGGTCCAAATGTGCTTCCAAACACTTCAGTTGGGAAAGGCCCACATCCCAATGTACGAACACGACCGCAATTATCTGGTCCCATGACCTCAACAAACACAGATTCTCGGTACGATTCAGAATCCTTATCCTCCTGACTTGCTTTGTCCAATTTATCTTCGATTTGAGCCTGCGAAAATAGAGTAGGAATGAATTCATAAAACTGTAATGATATGCATAAGCAATTCAAAATATTATTTGTGGAAAAACTTACGATATTTTCACCAGACACAGAGTCAGAAGGCTCTTCAGAATTTTTCTTCCTGTGGGTAGCGATGTAAACAGCCATACGATCATGCTGTTTCCCATCTTTCTTAAGCTGCATTATATACACCATAAGTCTCAATCTGTCAGGTTGTAAAAAAAATTCAAAACATATATGTACATATGTATATACATATATATATATATATGTATAATGTAAAAAAAACAGCTTATAAACTAAAAACAAACCTCTTCTGCTACTTGTGCATGAGATTTTCTCCCGCTCCTATGTAAACCTTTTTGGCCTCGTCTTACAGTCTTGTTTTTCAAGCACTTAACCTGTTATTTACATAAGATATATATATATATATATATATATATATATATATATATATATATATATATATATATATATATATATATATACACACATATATATATATGCATATATTAGTAGACAATTGTAAACCGCTTTATACAATATACTAGTTTTCTAGTATGTACGTGTACTTCAGGCCGTCCCCATTATTTCCCATTGATCGTATATCACACGCGATGGGCAGTTTGCCAGACGCTCTTCGTCAGTTTCATATGCCACATAATACTTCCTCCTCACAGTTGCCTTCCATTGGTTCCACTTTCTACTGAGATCCTTCAAACATTTACGCCGAAAAGCCTCGGGCACATTAATGTTAGCCTACAAATAGAATCAATCAACCATACTGAGATAGTATATCCACCAAGGACACAGTTTGCTGTTGAATTGTGACACATCCAGGTTGGACTTATGCCAGTGGCATCGGTCAACGAGTGATTCTAAGCTTGCTACTCAGTTTCCTAATGTGCATTGTGGTTTTTTTTTATCCTATTAGTCTTCTTTGTATTGTTTTACCAAAGTTTACGCTCTGCAGCTACTTCACTAAAAATTATCAAACTAAATTGAGTATGTTAATTACTAATTGTATTGAATGGTAACTATGTTCCCACAGCTGGATTGTGGCATAACCACAAAAGCTGGCTTTCCAAACAGCAGCGAAGTGGGGCCGGAACTGCGTGGCGCCACAGTTTATACAGTCGAAATTAACAAGTGTAATGTGAATACTTATTGAAAGATATGTTGAGACTTAGGTAACTATTTTTAACTTTATATATAGATAGATTTGTCTATCCACACATTCTCTCCTCCAAACAAAATCAGTGGTAAGCCACAACGGAGCAACCTCGACGAGCATGACAAAGTTTCAGGGCAAATCGATGGGAGGAAGCGGTGGAGAGCCGTCAGAGCATCGATCGAAGACGACGAGCAGTTTAAAGAATGGTGTTGCCGAAGAAGGTCTCAACAACTGCTCGTCGTCTCCGATCGATGCACTGACAGCACTCCACCACTTTCTCCCGTCGAGTTGCCCTGAAACTTTGTCATGGTCATCGAGGTCGTGCCCTTGTGGATTGTCCGCTAGGTTTGTTTGGAGGAGAAAATGTGTAGGTAGAAAATTCTATCCATATATAAAGTTAAAAACAGTTACCTAAATCCAAACATATCTTTCAATAATTTTTTGTAAACTAATTTGCTTAACCAATCCAAATTGTTCACTTCACAACTGTTTAGGCATTACACCCTAGCGGACAACCCACAACGGCGAGAGGGGGTAACCGAACTAGTCTAACAAACAGTTCATACGACATGCGACTCGGGGCTGACTACTTCTAACTGGCAAATTTAGTACTACTACGATCGCATATAAATGTAAAAACACGCCATGCATAATCATAGAACAGCACAATCACAAACTCCCTACATTACCTTTATTTCTTTCCAGAAATTCTCCTTAAGCGGTGCCAACTCCTTAGCCCTCCAATCTATGAATGTCAGAGGCAGCATGTTCCCTTTCCTAGCAAGCACGCCTAGTTGGGATGCATATATTTTCCTGTTTGGGCCTACGGGGACCATGTACTTGTTGAATTGAAGGTCCAACTTTTTGCCAGTACCCCAGTCTCCACAGGGTCGACCTCCCTGTCTCTTATTCATGCTACTTTGGCCTGTAACATTCAGAAATAGCAGCTCCCATAACTATTATTCGGAAAAATTAATATCAATATCAAAGGTGTAAAGACAAATTTGTACCAATTTCACTCCCATTGTCAGAAGTTTGGATATTCACTTCCACATTAGGTTGCTGTAAATTTGGAGTTCCATCAGCTGGAGTTGCCATGTTAGTCAGAGCAGCAGAAGGACCGTCTTCAACCTCGACACATACTGAGCTCCTCGTTCGATTTGCAACATATCCAGAAACCTTGTATACGAGCACCACACGGAACATGAATGTTATACATGTAATAATTATTAAAAAACAATCATATTATATATGTATGCATCCTTACATTGTTTCCCTCAATGACCGTATTATTTTATGTAACGTTGTTACATGCTGAGGTTTTTCTACGCATCCTGCTACTTTGGGACTCCTGAAACATTAACAACAACATAACAAGTAAAAAATAACAATAATACGATGCATGTGCAATGTAACATTATTTTAGGTCTACAGTTCACTTACGTTGCTAACATGAATACCCATAGCACTGTCATTATTATCCGAAAATCTGTTAAGTCCCAAAGCTTCCATTTTTGCTCTATTTTCTTCGATTGTCTTCCTCCTCTGTATCTCATACTCTGCAAGCTTCTCTGGACCTCAACTGGAACACACCATCTACATGTACAGTAAAATTCTTACACTACGTAACATATAGACAGTAATTAGTTAGGAGGCATAAATACTACATACACTACACTTACGTTCATAGAATGAACCATAGCACCGTCCATATTATCCGGGGGACATGCCTTGTTCTTAGATCATTTTGCAGTACTCACATGTTCCTATCGTAAACACACAAAAGAAAGCCAATGTCTACATATTTACAAATGGTAAGCATACAAACTACAATTTGTAATGAAAGAGCTACAAAGAAGCTACACTATCTCGCCAACTCAGACATTTAGATGTCAGAGACGCACGACAACTCAGATACTTGCACCAAAAGGTGGACATGCTATGTTAGCTTTACGGTTGCAAGACACGTACAGCAATCAGGATGGTTTCTCAGATTACATTGCATTAGATTTCAAAAACAGTTAAAAAAACCAGACTGTTAAAATTGCGTTAATATGAAAGAGTTAAAAACAAGCAGACTGTTAAAATTGCGTTAATGTGAAGGGAATAAGGGTATATTACAATGTTGTTGGCATCCGAAGCATCCATAGCACGAGCGGAGAATAACGAGCGTTTGGCCGTCATCGTAACCTGAAAACCAACTTATATCCATAGACTGTTAATACCATGTTCATAAATATTGTTGCAGAGTATAAACTTATGACGAAAAATGTCTATGCTTACAATTTTTTCAAATGTAACTAAAATGTGAACTGAACAACAAAATCATCAGCACATCAACATCGTTCTCGTCTTCATCATGGTCACTAAGTATAACATCATCCTCAGAAATATAATCACCGTCGTAATCATAGTCATCTTCATCGGTGCCACTCTCATCTCCGACGGCGGTTGCGACAGTTTTATCAACATGAGGGAGGTCAACTGAGGTTCCTTCTAAATCCGCCCTACTCCAGCGAATTGGAACATCGTCCAGCTGTTGACTACTTAAAGGTTCTGCCAGAGTACAGGTAACAGAATCATTGCAATTTTCTCTCTTAGGTACATCACAAAACTCTCTCGGTGTCATCCCCTATAGCAACACTCCAGTCGGCATGAACAGGGTCTTTCATATACCAAACTTGCTGAGCTTGAGAGGCTAAGATGAATGGTTCATCCGTTACTAAGTTCCGTTTATACAACAGATGCTTAAAGTTAACTAGAGTAAACTTGTACTCGTCTTGTTACAAACCAAATCTGTTATCCACCCAGTCACACTTGAACATCACAAACTTGACGTCATTCGAGTAACGTAGTTCAATCACTTTTGGCAGTATGCCATAAAACGCCACGTCACCAGTACGTGGACGTCGGTCATTTGCAGTGGCGTAACTCTGTGTCGATGCACTAACCATAACTCCACTATTTTGGGTTCTCCTCCTTCTTTCTCTATATTTTGTATGAAACCTTAGACCATTGACTACATACCCTGAGTATTGTCTTGCCCACTGATCAGGACCAGATGACAAAATCCGTACTTCATCGGATATATGAGATCCGGTTCCTGAAGCGTTAACCTACAATTACACCAATATATTGTTTTATATCATATAAATTTCATATTACATATGACGAGTATTAAACATGATTTACAAACTTACACGGTTCTGTAGCCAACTTGGAAAGCTTTCATTATGTTTTTTCTTGATTTCCCACTCAGTTGATCGACCATTTGCTGACCTTATTAGTGCAAGATGTTCACTGCATATAAATAAATATAAGTGTTAAACTAGATTTTATTAAATTTTGTAAGGATTTAACTCGATAATTAAAGTGCGGAATTACTCTCTGAACGGGTCAATTGAGGCCGTATTCTCCAGTACGTATATGACACTGCTCCCACTCGACAGTATCTAGGAAAACCTGTTTTGCAGCACCTATGGGACGACCACCACTCCCATCATCAACATTCCTTGAAGGCCGATTCAATTTTTTCTCCACGTCATCCAAGTACCTACTACAAAAGTTTAAACACTCTTCGACTAAGTAACCCTCAGCAATGGAGCCCTCTGGATGATTTCGGTTCCGAACGTACTTTTTTAGGGTAAGCAGGTACCTATTTAAATAGAAAAATGCATTAGTGAGAACTAAAAATACACGTGACCAGGTCATTTTAGAAGTAAAATGTTAATTTACTGTATGTGAAATTACCTCTCAATATGGTACATTCATCGATAAACGACTGGTCCTGCAATTCTAGCTTCTTCTGCTAAATGAATTGGAAGATGTAGCATGATATCGAAAAACGACGGAGGAAATATCTTCTCCAAGTGAACCATTGTTAATTTAATTTTCTCTTGAAGCTCGCTAAATTGGAATTGATCCAACCCTTTTGAGCACAGCTTTCGAAAGAAAGTACACAACTCAATCAACACGCTGACAACATTCTTGGGTAAAAGACCTCGCAAAGCAACAGGCAACAACTGTTGCATTAATATATGACAGTCGTGACTTTTGACTCCGGTAATAGTTCCCTTCGTAAGATTTATACGTCGTGAAATATTCGAAGAATACCCACCTGGGACTTTTACATCTTTCAGTACTTTCAAAAACTGAGCCTTATCAGCTTTAGTCATAGTGAAACTAGCATGGGGCAAAATAGCTTTTCTGTTGGCCTTATATTGAGGATGGAGGTCACTACGTATTTTCCATTCTTCAAGATCGAGCCGAGCATTTAAATTATCTTTACTCTTTCCTTGAACGCCAAGAATAGTATTAACAACACTATCGCAAACATTCTTTTCAATGTGCATAACATCAAGATTGTGGCGTATTAGGTGATCCTTCCAGTAAGGTAAATCAAAGAAAATAATTTTCTTTTTCCAATTTGAGGACTGGTCATTCTGACCGGTGTCTCTAGATCTAGATTTACGCTTCCTCTTTTGACCAACCAACAACGGCCCACTTTTTTCAACCTTTCCAAACTTGTTTTGAATGTGCTTAACCTGCTCTAAGATATCCTCCCCAGATAATACTGGGGATGTTCTCTGGTTTCTGTTTCTCCGTTAAAGTTTCTTTTATCGCTCCTTAACCTGTGACCCTCATCGAAGAAGCGACGATGCCCTAGATAACAATGTTTCTTACTATTCCTCAACCAGTGAGAATCAGTGTTGTTATTGCAAGGTGGGCAAGCCAATCTTCCCTTTGTGCTATAACCTGATAAGTTTGCATACGCAGGAAAATCATTTATTGTCCACAAAAGAGCAGCTTTCATTTGAAAATATTCACCCTTATGAGCATCCCACGTACAAAAACCAACTGACAAAAATTCGTTCAATTCCTCAATCAATGGTTGCATATAAACATCAAGATCATTACCGGGTGCACGTGGACCATCAACCAATACAGACAATATAAAGAATGGCTGTTTAAAACATAACTCAGGAGACAAATTGTAATTCAAAAGAACAACAGGCCATGTACTATGTGCAATGCTCATTGTCCGAAATGGATTTAAACCATCGGCTGCCAAGCCAAGTCTAACATTTCGACACTCTTTGCCAAATGAGTCGTGATGTTTCATATCGAAGGTTTTCCAAGCCAATGAATCAGCTGGATGTCGTAAAATTCCATCGTCTACCCGTACCTCATCGTGCCATCTCATATCAGATGCTGTTTTGGCACATATACAACCGCTGAAGTCTTGGTTTCAAAGGGAAATACCTGACTTGTTTTAATGCAACCTTAGAGAACTTAGTTGTTCCATCATCTAAGGTAACATCAGAATCTTTGTACCTCATACTGCCGCATATATCGCATTTATCTAGAGATTGCTTATCCTTCCAGAACAACATGCAGTCATTTGGGCAAGCATCATACTTTACGAAACTAAAACCCAAGGACTCTTTAATCTTTTTGGCTCGATAAAATGAATTTGGTAAATGTTTTCTCATTGGATATGCTTTTTTTATCAATTGGATAGTGTCATCAAATGCGACATTCGGTAATCCATACAATACTTTTATGTGTAGTAATTTAACCACAAAAGATAATGTAGTGAAATAGGTGCAACCAGGATACAACTCTCGCTCGGCATCCTCTAAGAGCTTCTTATATTTGTTATACTCCTTATCTTTCTCGGGATTTGAATTCTCATTTTGCATTCCATTAAGAAACGCATGTTCATGATGAACCCCAAAGGCCTCATTCACCATACCAACCATGTCATCACCAATGCATTCATCCACATTTCCCCCCTCATTGACCTCACAGGACTCTCCATGATCTGTCCACTTAGTATACGCAGCATAAAATCCGTTACAGATTATGTGCTCCCAAACGACTTGCCGTGTTACGTAAAATCGGTTTACACACTTTCGACAAGGGCAAGTTATCTTGCCATCCTCTGGTTGGTTTATGTGGGCAAAATTAAGAAACCTTTCACAACCCTCCAAATAAGATGGATCACTCTATCTTTTAAATGAATCCAACTCTTATCCATTACCCATCTCTTAATTAAGCAGGAAACAATACCTATATGCATCACATAAAACATACACCATGCATGTCAATAAAACAGAATTAACCAGGCATACTTGCGAAAGAAACAAAAACATAATTGAACTCCTAAATTAGGAAACAATTACATTAATTTTGAAACACCAGTGAAGTTATCATAAGCACATTCGGTACTTGAAATTTCAACATAACGTATGAAGATTGAACCAATTCATATTTTGCGATTAAGGATTCATATAGATTGAACCTATTCACAGATTCAAGTAGATTGAATCCATTACAGATTCATATAGATTGAACCAATTCATAATGTAAGAAGATTGAACCAAATCATCAATTAAACCAATGCATGATTTCTACAACACACAGTATTTACCAAATAGAGTAGGCACACTACAGCAGTAGAAGATAACACAGATCACAACTAAGCTTTCAATTGACATGAAATAGATAGTAAACCAAATTCAAGTTCAGAAATCAAAACAAGAGAAGAGAGAGGATAGTACCTGAACTGAGCTTTGTAAACAAGAACAAAGAACCCTAATTGAACTCCTGTATTAAACCTGAACAAAGAACCCTAATTGAAATCAGAACCCTAATTGAAATCAGAACCCTAATTGAAACCACGAACCATAATTGAATTAGACGAAGAGACTACCTGAGACTAGAACCACAAACTCCGGTTGTAAAGGGCCACCTGAGACTAGAACCACGAACTCCGGTTGTAAAGGGCCACCTGAGACTAGAACCACGAACTCCGGTGCCGAGCCACGAACTCCTGTTGTAAATGACTTTTGAGATTTGAGATGAGTTTTGGTGAAAGATTGAGAGGGAAATTAGTTTCAAATTGAGAGGGAGATGAAGATTTGGTGAAAGATCGAGAGGGAGATGAAGATTGGGTGAAAGATTGAGAGGGAGATGAAGATTTGGTGGAATTTTTTGAGAGGGAGATGAAGGAGATGGCGGGTTGAGTGAAATTTCTGAGAGGGAGATGAAATGAGCATCGGGTTTTGTTTCAGATGAGGCTTCTGTTTCCTTTTTTTTATTTTCCTCATTGCAGCATTAACGTTAATGCTGTACAGCTGAGTAAAAAAAAAGTAGCATTAATGGGATCAATGCTGCAATGTGTATGCTGTTTAGCCAAAACCTTGCAGCATTAATCCACTAATGCTGCAATGTGTATGCTGTTTAGCCAAAACCTTGCAGCATTAATCCATTAATGCTGCAATTTAAAAGCACTTTAGCCAAAAATTGCAGCATCATAGAATTAATGCTGCAATTTTACAGCATTTGCTCTGCAACATTAATATTAATGCTGCTTTAGCGTACCAATTACCGCATTTGTTCAAATGCTGCAAAAAAAATGTTGTATTTGCTAATATTTCTAGTAGTGTACTAACATGCAAATTGCAGATATCTTCACAAAACCATTAGCAGATGAGAGGTTCTCATCTGCTAATGGTTTTGTGAAGATATCTGCAATTGCATTGCATTGGTTTAGGGGGAGCTTAAGGTAAGAAATGTAAGTTATTTGTGTTTACAATGGTTTGAATTGAGTTTCAAAGCCTTGAAAATCGGTTGAAAGCTTTGATCTTTTATCTATTGCAGTGTTAAAGTGTTTCAAGGCCTTGAAAGCCTTTTCAAAGCCTTGAAAATGAATCTGTTACACTAATAGTCAATAAACTTGGATCATTCTATACTGGGTGATATCTCTATAGATATTTGCCTGATATAGTCCCTACCCTTTTAAAATTTATTAGCCAAAAATAGTATTAGTATATTCTTTTTCCAACGGCATAATAATTTGAAATTTTCTCTGATCTTTGCAAATCTTTTTAGAATCCGAGAGATACTAGTTTCCTTTTGAAACTCAAACTTTTTTAGTATTTATCCTATTCTCTTCTCCTTCATTCCGTATCATTCCATCTCTCTCTTTTATTCTCCCTAACCCTCATGTGCACAAGAAGAGCCTCATATCGAATCAAGATGGCTGGTGGTTCAAAACCTGTCTCAGAGAAGAAGAGAAAAGCAGCAGTGGAAGAGGTTCAAGAAGTCAGTGGAGACTCTAGCTCCAGAACTCCTAGTGCAGAAGCAGTTCCAGATCCTCCTCCACCAAAGAAGAAGATCAAGAAGACTACAACCTCCTCTTCAGAAAAGCAGAAGAAGGAGAAGGCCATTACAGAAAAGCAACCAGAAAAAGAGCCTACCAGTTCAAAGAAGGTGAAGAAGAAGGCAACTCAGGCAGAAAAAGGGAAAGTGAGGGTGACTGCAGCACAACCAGAAGGTCAATTGGAGAAGGCATTGCAGATCTATTCTCAGGTCTCAACAAAGAACACAGCTCCAGATGAGACATGGTTTATCTCAAACATCTCTAAATGTCAGTGGTAAGATGGTTTTGCTTCAAGGTCTATTGGTTTTTGCAATTTGATTAATAAGTATGTGCTGGAAAATATGAAACTCAAGTGCATCTCTATGTTAAAGAAGATCTATTTGTGGTGTATGCTTAATCCTAGAGAAATAGCCTACCCCAGACTCACCAGACTCTTCTATCTGAACTTAACCCAAGTTAAGAGATCTGCACATTTGGTGATCAAATCTAAAGTTGCAGGGATCATACTAGCAACCATCCACCAAAGTCAGAAACTTTGAAGCTTGCCAAAGATGAATTATTTCTTCCACACATCTCAACCTCAGCAAAACAGTTAACACACTCCGTGTTGAATGTTGAAGCCAAAGTCCTTCACACTATACTAGTGAGATGTGTCTTTCCTAGTGAGCACTCAAGAGAGTTGGTGACTGAGAGAATGCTGCACATCATGTACTTGTTTATGCATGGCTATGAGATTGATCTCCCAAAACCTGTTCTTGAACACATGCTCTTCAGCCTAACCAGTAAGAGGATTCACCCTCTGCCATATGCAAACCTCCTCACCATGTTCTTTGAGCATTTTGAGATCTCTTTTACTGGATAAGAATCAGTCACATCTGGGTTTGGGGAACTGAATGAGAAAGCCTTTGAGAAAATTGGAGTTGTGAAAACAAAAGAGAAAGTTTGGAAACTTTACTCTAACCTGACTGAAGCAGAACTAGGTGCAAAGAAATTTTCTAAGCCCAAGACCTTGAATCCCACTTCAAGTCAGACCTCTCAGCCTACAGACAATCAAAGACTTGATGGTTTGGAACTGGACATGGAGGATGTCAAAGCTACTGGTTTTGGACTAGAAAGTTATATGGGACAAGTCAAGTATATGGGGGAAAGTTTCTTCACAAGCATGACCTTACTTGATGTTCCTGAGGATCCTGAAGCAACAAATAAAGGAGAATCAGACAAGGACTTGCCTAGTGAGCATTCAGACCAGGAAGAAGCTACTCCAGTCTCAGATAAGGGTAAGCAGGCAGCAGAACAGGCAGAAGATGAAGTCAATAGCCCTGATTCAGATGAGCTGCTGATCACTTTGAAGAAGAAGAAGAAATCACCAAAGACTGCTGAAAAGGACAAGACTGGAGAGACAGCTGTTGCAGAAGGGGTTGTACAAGAACAGGAGGAGTAGGACAAGACTGATGAAGAAGACAATGAGAAAGAGGAAGGGGATCAGGAGGAAGATGAAGATCAAACCCCTTAATCTTTCCTATTCTTTCTTCCACATTCTCTAAGCTTTAATTATTTCTTTAAGTTTTAAAAATTTTCCAGACACTTGATCCAACATCTTCAGTCTTTTTGATGAAAGTCAAAAAGGGGGAGAAAATTCTAGTTTTCAGTTTAGGAATTTAGGTTTATTTAATGTTACCTGCTGAATTATTTAGGTGTTTTTGTTGGTATTTAAATAAGTTGGATCTTTTTGGAATAACTGTGTATTTAAATTGCAGACTAATGAGTTTATTTTCCAGAGACTAAGGATCAAACAGAATTTGGTTTTGTCTTTCATCAAGGGGGAGATTGAAAGCTCAGGTTGTTCAAGACTTGAAAGAGCTTAGCTATTTCAAGGCCTTGAAACAGCTTTCAAAGCCTTGTATCAGCTCAGAGGTTTCAAAATAGTGTTGGATATTTTCAAGGCCTTGAAACTGGATTCAAAGCCTTGAAAATGTTAAACCTGAAAGCATATTCTCAGGGGGAGTTTTTCTATTAACTCTCTGATCTAATTTATTATCTCTCTTGTATATGTTTGATTACCTGTTGCTAGATGATGAAAGACAAATTATTAAACATGTTTTGAAGCGTACTATATCAATTGTTTGACCATGATAATGTAGGAAATGTTGTTTCTAAGTTTGCAGGATTGTTTCCTAAATTGGATTGCTGCAGATTTGGAAACACTTGATGACTTTGATCTTGTGATCAATCAGACGTGTTTGACAGCTTCTCATAATATTTAAATGAAGGTCTACAATAATATCTCTAGAGATCATGATCATTGAACCGTTGGAGAAGATCTCAAAGTAGTCAAACTCTGTTGCCTACAAAATAGGAAGGTTGTTGCTGAAAATCCGGAGAGATTTGCAGCGCTGTTTGAAGTATTTAAAGAGCTCAAATTCGAAGCAACAACAACACAATTCTCAACGGGCAAATAGAGAGAAAGCATTCTGGTATTGAAAAGCATCAAAGAAGTTCTTCATATGTTCCAATCCATACACAGAAGCTCACTGCATTTCACTGCAGTTTTCTACTCTTAAGTGATATTCTGTATAGAGCTATATTGGTAGATCATATATGTATTAGTTTTACATTTAGTCTCAAGGATTGTTCAAGGTGAACAATAGAGAATTATTAGTTAATCAGTTAGCTAGAGCAGGTAATAGACAGGTTAGGGAAAACCGCAAGCTGTAACAGAGTAAGGGAACTATCTGTGCTTGAGTTCTAGGGCTTAGCTTTTGATTAATAAGAATTGAGTTGAAAATCCTGCAGGGATCTAATCCCTCAGGTAGAGACGTAGGTCCAAGTGGACTGAACTCTATAAATCACTTGTCTTGTGCATTTTCAGTTCATTTACTTTCAAAGCTTTGCAACATACAAAAACTATTTATGTTTCAAGGGTTTGAACTTGTTTTCAAGGCCTTGAAAAAGGCATACTTGTTCTAAAACTTTCTGCTACATTTCAAAGGCTTGAACTTGTGTTCAAGGCCTTGAAATTCATTGTCTGCACTAGTTCTTCTACTTGTTAGCTAGTTTTGCAAAAAGTTGGCTTACTCTATTCAAGCCCCCCCCCCTTCTAGAGTATTATAAATCTGCATACTCACACTTTCAGTGTTGTCTAAGACAAAAGAATGATTAGGTGTGTTTAAGTAAGCAGTACCAGTGTGTGTGATTTGTGAACCTTGAACATTACCAATGGTGACTTGATCAGAACCAGTATAGGTATCAGCAAGATAAAGATTCCTTAGGTCAGCAGTCATATGATTTCTTTCTCCAGAATCAGACAACCAGTATTCTGAAGTAGAAGAGCCAGATGCAGAAGCATGATAACCAGTGATTTGATTAGAGGGTGGCTTTCCTTGATAGGAATAGTCCATCATATGCAAAAAATCAATAGCAGAGTGACAGTTTAGACCACAAATATAGGTGTAGTAGAAGAGCCATTTCCATTTCTATTATAAGATTGATTAGGGTTTCGTCTTCCATTTGCAGAACGACCACCCCGATTAGACCCAGAACGCCCCCTTTGGAAGTCAAAACGTCCACCCTGATTAGACCCAAAACGACCACCAGAACCCTGATTTCGGGTTCTACCATACCCACCACGGTTAGGGTTTGGTCCAGGACCAAAAATTCCATGACCTCTACGACGACCGCGAAGAAAAATTAGACTAGACAGAGAAATTAGTAAGCACAGTGTTATCAGCAGATTGAGAATCCAAAATTTGTTCTTACCCTTTTAATAAAACATGAAGATCTTCAAGACTCATAGGTTCAGATCTAATCCGTAATGAAGAGCGAAAAGAATTATACTCAGGAGGCAGACCGTTTAAGACATATAGAAGCATATACTCATCAAGAATTTGAAACCTAGCCACAACAAGTTTGTCACGAACATATTTAATCTTTTGCATGTATAGATTTATGGAATTAGAACGCTTATGCATGGTTTGTAACTTATTTTTCAAAATCAAAATGTTAGATCGAGTCAAGGAAGCATACCTGGCCTCAAGAGCAAGCCAAACGGCTCTCGAGTAGGTCTTACCGATGACATGAGTGAGTGCTTCGGGAGTGAGAGTAATGTTGATGAGCGTCCGGAGAGCTTGATCTTGTTGAAACCAGTCACTATACGCCGGATTTGGAGATCCACCACCGTCAGGGAGAGAAACAATCTCCGGCGGAGGAGTAACAGAACCGTCAAGAAACCCATAAAGCTGTTGTGTGCAATGCAATGTAGAGAGCTGATGCTTCCATAGAACATAATTGGTGTTATCTAATTTGTAGGGAACGAGATTGTGAATATTAGAGAGGAGACAGAGAGGATTTGATGGTGGTGTAGCCATGGAGGCGAGCATTAGAGCTCTAATACCATGAAAAGCTTTAGAATAGCTACGGTTTGATTAGAGAGAAAAGGGAAGAACAGTCATGAAGACGAAGAGAGAATGATTCTCAGCTTGTTTATTCCATTAATGAAGAGACACTTAAATACACTGAGATAAACGGTCAGATATGTGACCATTCACAAAACCCTAGGAGACATTAACAAATAAACGTCATAAATTCACAGCTCATTACAATAAGGTCCTTCTAGAATAATCAGGAGACATGGGCTTCAATGCTCTTGGGCTTCATTTGTGATTCTGGATTCTTAACTTGGGCCTTGATTTGGACTGGGTCTTGATCTGGACTTTATCTTCTAATTTAAAGAAGGCCCCGAAAGTCAATTCTGCTATTTCCTTTGCCGGCAGAATAGGATTCCCACAGTGCTGTTTTGAAGGTGATTCCAAGAGCCTCATTCAGGAAGTACATCATAGACTAAATGACGGTGATCGGACCGACCTCACAGAGGTTGAAGAGGAGATAAACAGGGCAAGTTTAGAGCTGAACAAGATACCTCAACCCACGGTGGTTTTCTCCAAGAGAACAAGCTATAACTTAGCTCATGAGTTGGCTCGGTTTAGGCGCAGTGAACAATCAGATTATGAATGGGTGGAGCTAATCTCCGGTTGGATTTCTCCTGTTCAGAATGTAATTCCTCCTGTTCCCCCTTAGGGTCTTCTATAAAATTTCGTCTTCTCAAAAAAAGAAAAAATAAAAATAATAATTGTTACTATACATTAGGACTGTTACTCGGGGGCTGTAGTCGAGCAATTCTTAGGTGCTCATAGAGCAAATCCACGTGGTGCTCCACCCTACTCACATTTCAAAATGTGTAATAAAAGTGTGGTGAGTGGGAGAGAGAAAATAGCCAAGTAAGATCTGGTTTGTTTTTCTATAACCTATAGAGGTAGTGGTTAATCCTAGTGGAACATGTGTCAGTTATGAATGGCGTGTAGCAACAAGTGTCGTGCTTACGTGGTGCTCTTGGAGTATCTAAAATTTTCTCGGCTGTAGACTATCTGGACACAATATTGGCAACTTAATTACCCAGTGACTAGACGATCTGTGAAACCAAACCAGATCCAATCCCAAAAAACGGGTCAGCATACTTTTTTGGTGGGCGCTCGACAACCACACGAAGAATTTCTCATTCTTTTTGTGGTTTACACTTGCACCAGATGAAATTGGAGGAAACCTTCGGATTAAGCTTCCACGAAATAAGTTTACATTACAAGGAAATTAAATGTCCCAGGGATTACATCATTGCTGATAAACATTACATTTCCTCACAACACACATGAAACATAAAGACACACAAACAAAGGTCGAATTACTTCTGAGAAACAGTTCTCAAACACACACATGACAACGATGCATGCCAGCGTAAGCGATCCCTTAGTAATATTTTACTGACCCTGGAGATGGTAGTTCTCGATATCTTTGATCAGTTTGACACAGAAGTCCATCATCCATCCTGGATCTTCAACATCCGCACGAAGCTTCTCATACTCTATTGTCCATGACACGGAATTGTTTCCCACATCCCCGTGGTAGATGTAGTTAAAAGACTTGAAATGCGCACACAGATCTCCATCAGTTGTCTTGAAAAACCACAGTTTTATTTTCCTTGTCTACCAATTCAAGAACCTCCTTAGAAGTCTTTAGGTTCCCCTCTGCAAGTTCACATTTCAATTTACGACCCGGATTAGTCATATATCTAAGTAAGAGCCCGTTTGACAATGTTTTTACTTTGTAGAACAATACTTTTCGAATCCGAAAAACATACTTAATTTGTTTGGTAGTATTATTCAGTTTTCTTAAAAGCAGTTTACTTTCCCACTGTAGCTTTTGAAAAGCGGGGGAGAGGTGGCTTTTTATTACTTGCTTTCTGATAAATACATTAATGGACATTTTATCCATGTGATAGAAATACGTTATTTACTTTTAATAACATTATTTATTTCATCATGTCTGATATTGTCATTTCAAAACTTACAACAAATCTAAAACAATAGTTATCAAACAAAACAAATATAAAAGTGTTTTTCACATCACGCTATTTAGGTGGATTTCCACAACTACTTTCTCATCACACTTTCTTGAAAAAAAACTTTCTAAAATGGCACAACGTTAACGAATGTAAAGTATTCTTGTTGTGTGTTTTACACTCATTTTTAGCACAAAAACTTAGCACATATTTTTTTTTTTTGACTAGTTTGATATTCGAATTAAAAAAGATTGCATACCATGATCAGTGAACCTCCAGAGAATGGTAGCTCCAGAAGTCCCCCATTCACCTGTAAGCAGATCAACACCCTGTACGAGCTCAGGAGACGTGTCAGCAAACCGGTGTAGTTCTCCGCAAACTACCTCGTTAATTGCATCCCTGTTCAGTTGTGTCTCTATCTTCCTTACAATTTTCCCACTCAAACTCATCTGTTCTGAGGAACCACACAATTGAGTACGTTCGATTTGGAAGAAAGTAATTTGATGATTTTGTCATGTCTAAGGCCAGATATATATAGTATATTGCAGTTCATAGACTTCTCTCTAACTTCAAAGTAGGCCCTTCTCCAATTAAAGGAAGACCATACCTTATTAAGTGCGTCTTTATGTTATTCGATATGATCGATAAGGAACCTTACTTATTCATACAAGCTGAGACACATACACACTCAATGGCTAGTATTGAATTGAGCTTTCAATCATTTGGATTCTTGATATTTCATTGGTCATATTTAAAAATGATGTCCTGATTCTCCTACTTTTCAAACCCTTTAATTATTGTACTGGACAATTTCTAGCAGAACCATAAGTCAGTAACAGCACAATGGGAGCTAATAATTACCGCACACAAAACACTAGTTGCAGCACAATTCATTCTTGAAGTAGTATATTATCCTTTAACTACTTAGGTTAGTGTGCTTCTACTATCTATCAAATCATTGTGCGCCACTGGAATCTATATCTCTCACCCCTCCGACTCTTTTTTAATTTTGTTGGAGTACAACTATTTCCCACATCCAACAATTAAAGCACCATTCTTCTTAAAAAAGCACACCATTAAAGCACCACAGGAGTGAACCGCTCCAGGCCTTTGTTCAATCTTTGTTTTGGCAAACGTTGATGAAAACTGAGCTTTGACGAACCAAACTACCCAACTTCGCACTCAACTGTCTTCATCTTCTGATTCGGTGCTGCAAATAGCACTTGAGTTTAATGGCGAGAAATAACAATGGCGAGTCGAACTATGAAAATTTTGTTCCATGGTCCGACTATAAACTCTTAAAAATTTGATGCAAACTCGAATCCCAACATGGTTTTTTTTTAAGGGTTGGTTTTATTAAACCGGGCCCATATTAAAACGGCCCAAACAATCAGAGTTGAACACATTCAAAGCCCAACTAGGTGGGGTAAAAATCCAACTACTATCTAGATTATTCCGGATAGCTTCACGGGCAAAACAATGCGCCGGACCGTTCCATTTACGTGGCACGTGATTAACGCTATGGACGGTTACTTCATCGAGGAGAGCTTTACATTCTTCGAGAATGGTCTTTACTTCTGTGTTATCCTTCGGTCTTCCTCCATTATTGAGTTGTTTCATTTCTCTCACTAGAGAGAGCGCATCCGTCTCCACCCTGATCCGATCTAGACTTCTCTGAGTTGCAAGCTTAATTCCTTCTTTGATAGCTTCAGCTTCCGCTACTTTAGCTGTGATAGAGAAGGGGATCGATCTGGCTAAACCGGCAATGAAGACACCTTTCCAATCACGGATTGTCACACCAATCGCTTTTTTCCTCAGCGTGGGGTTCCAAGCAGCCTCAGTGTTGATGATTGACCATCCTTCTGGCGGCTAATCGTCGGAGAAGAGGATCGGGGAGTTGGTCTGAGCCACCGCAGACGTGTTTCGATCTTGCATGTGGTCTTTCAGCTCCGCCAGGTAATAAATAACATCATCTCTAATCTGTTCTGCTGTAGATCGACTGTTCTTGAAGATCAGGTCGTTTCTGTTTTTCCAGAGCCTCCACACCAGTAAACTCATAATCTCCCTCTGTTGTGTATTTGCAGATAAGAAGGCTGAAGGCCACCAGATATGAAAATGGGGTTGAAAGAGATCCACAAAATCTTTCCGTAGTAGGGAAATCCAGCAGCTTCGAGCTAGCTTACAAAATATAAACAAGTGAGCCTCTGTTTCTCTTTCGTTCTTGCAAACCGCACAGATATTTTCAACTTGAAACCCTCGTCTGTTGAGGTTTTCACGGACCGAAACCCTTTCAAAAGAGCTCTCCAAATTGGAAAGAGAATTATTTTTGGAATTTTTTGTTTCCAAAAGGAATTCCACCAATCTGGGTTTGAGTCCGAAGAACTACCAAATTGAAACATCTTGCTCCGTTTTTCAGAATCGATCAAAAGACGATACCCTGAATTGACTGAATAACTGCCATCTGTGGAGTAGTGCCTAATCAATTCATCTGTGGTTGAAATTTTTGGGATAGAGATTCTTCTGATCTCTTCAACATCTTCCTCCCAGAATAAAAATTTTAGCAAATCTTCATTCCACTTTCTGTCTTCGGTTAATGAATCTGCAACTTTCAGATCTTGTACATTGCCTGAGATTGGAGTTAATGGTTTGAAAGAAGGCTCTCTGAAGAGCCAGGGGTCAGAAAATACCTTTAGATTCTCACCCTTGCCCACTCTCCATCGGCAAACACTGACAATGAGCTTCTTGCTGGACATGATGGCTTTGAAAGTACTTGAATCTTTGAAATATTTGTGTTTTAGAATCTTCGCATGTAAGGCTTCTAGTCTTGTAAAAACTCTCCAAAATTGCTTCCCCAACATAGCAGTATTGAAGTGCTGTAAGTGGTGAAATTCAAGACCTCCCTCTGATATATCATTTTTCATTCTGTCCCAACTTATCCAGCTCAATTTTTTCTTACTGTCATCTGACCCCCACCAAAATTTTCCCATTTATTTTTCCAGCTTTTCACACAGATTTACTAGAAGTTGGAAGCATCCCATAGCACACGTGGGAATGGATTCAATAACGGATTTGAGAAGGACTTCTTTACCGGCTGGAGATAGGTATTTCTCCTTCCAACCCTTCATTTTTAAACGAACTTTGTCAGAGATGTTCTGAAAATTTACCATTCTTTTCCGACCAATTTCAGTTGGTAGTCCAGGTATCGGTCGTGAAGTTTCTCCTTCTTCACTCCACAAAGAGAACTCAGCTGATCCCCAAGATCGTTGGAGACGTTGTTTGAGAAGACTGCTGACGACTTCTCCAAGTTTATTTGTTGACCGGTAGCTCTCTCGTAGTCATGTAGTAGCGTAGAAAGATTATGTACTTCTGTAGTTGTAGATTTAGTGAATAGTATGCTGTCATCCGCTAAAAAGAGGTGTGACACTTTAGGTCCTCATCGCGATGCAGCCACACCTGTAATAGAACCACTAAGCATAGAACTCGTGAGAGCACGTGAGAGAACTTCCCCACAAAATAAAAAGAGATAAGGTGAGATGGGACACCCCTGCCGAAGCCCGCGTTTGGGCACAACACTACCAACTATTTGTCCCTTAAAAGAAAAGGAAAAAGTAGTTGTAGAGATGCAGTCATACACACGATTGCTCCGTTTTGGGCCAAACCCCATCTTCGCAAGGACTTTGGTAAGGAATGACCACTCCACCCGGTCATAAGCCTTGCTAATGTCCATTTTGAGCGCCATATGGCCTTCTTTTCCGTTGAATCTTTTCCTCATCGAGTGGAGGATTTCAAAGGCAGCGATGATGTTATCAGTAATTAGTCTGCCGGGCACGAAAGCACTTTGGCTTTCCGATATGATATGAGGAAGAATCTTTTTAAGTCTACTGGCCATAGTCTTTCGAAACCACTTTGTAAATCACTGTGCAGAGACTGATTGGCCCCAGATCCGCTGGTTTTCGGACTTGCTTGATCTTTGGAATCAAAGATAGGAGTGTATGATTTAATTCTTCTACACTTTGACGTCCAATTTAAATGTTTAGCACACAAGTACCAACATCATCTTTGAGTGTGTCCCAATATCTTTGAAAAACGATTGCAGGGAAGCCATCCACCCTTGGATCCTTTAAAGCTCCCAATTGCGTTAAAATTTCGGTTACCTCTTGGATCGAATAGGGGCTTTCTAGAAAGTTACGATGATCCATACTAATACCATCTGTTACGTAATCTAACATCTTATCAACTTCGTTGTCCGAAGGGTTAGACGAATCAAAGATAGTATTGAAATAGTTGGATAGCACCTGAATAATGTCCTCATCAGACGTTTTCCATTTGCCCTCTCCATCTTCAAGGCCTCTGATGGAGTTTCGAGCTTTCCTGACCGAGGCTTTCCTGTGGAAAAACGCTTTCTTTCTGTCGCCACTTTTAAGCCATTGGATATGTGATCCTTGCTGCCAAATTTTCTCCTCTTTTAGAAGGAGATCTGAGAGTTCCTTTATAACCCTTCTACATTGCGCTGCAATAGGGCCGGACTGCTTTTGTCTTTCTAATCTTGCAATCTTCTTCTTGAGCTCCTTAATCTGTTTTTTCACGTTTCCAAACTTTGTTTCTGCCCAAACTTTTAGCTCTTCTGCACACAATGCCAACTTGTTTTTCACATTGCAATAGTAGTAGGGCCACGTAGTATTGATTGTATCATCACATTCACCATTTTGGATCCAAGCAGATTCAAAGAAAAATCTTCTTGGACCAATATGAGAATTAACATTGTGCCGCTTCCCGAATAGAAGTTCTATCGGGTTGTGATCGGAAGTGGAGGCAACCAGGTGGTTGACACGGCAGCTGTCATAGTTATTCCGCCAGCCAAAGTTTGCCCACTCGGTCTAGTCGTTCCCGAATGTTCGCCTCTTCGTCTTGGTTATTATTCCAAGTGAAAGGGTTTCCCGAGAACCCTAGGTCTTTTAAATCACACTGTGTGAGCACCGAATTAAAAGGATCGATCTGGGATAGAAGGACATTCCTACCTCCTTCCTTTTCATCTTAGGTCAAGATTTCATTAAATTCACCCATAACACACCATGGGGCGTCCCCTTGGGGTTTTAATCGGGTAAGGAGAGTCCACGAATTGTGTCTCTCATTTTTTTCAGGATCCCCATAGAATCCCGGGAAGAACCAATGAACATCATCATCAGTCTTGATCCGACAGTGGATATAATTGATCGAGCTTGACAAATGGGTTACCTCAATCTTCTTATCCCAGAGTAGAGCTAATCCTCCGCTTCGACCCATGCTATCCACATACATGCCATTTGCATACCCAACCTTCAGTTTGACTGTCTCCATCTCATGTGAAAGCAATCTAGTCTCCATGAGAAAAACTAGATTGGGGCTTCTATCCTTTACTGTATCGCAAAGGGAGAGAATGTTGCGGAGGTTCCCAAGCCCCCGCACGTTCCAACTTAGGGCACTCATTGATCTAGGCAGAGCTGCTTAGCAGACTCTGCCTCTGTAATGGTTGGATTTGATTCTTCAAAGATCATTTCTTCCTCCATGGCCGCACCTTCTTCACCTGGTTTAGGTTCGGGTGGCATTTCAGCCTTTCCCGAGTCTGATCCAAGAGTGTTGCTTCCCGGGTTACAGTATCTCTTGCCACCCCCATCCAACGAACAAGTTTCGGTGGTGGTGATAACTATTTGACCAGCTATTTTCCTTCGTGTAACAACTCCTTCATCTTGAACCTTGTCTTTCGCTTTATTTCTGGCTCTGTCTTTCCTATTGACCACTTTTCTTTTGTTTCCCGATCCCTTAGAAAGGTTAAAGTTGACCCCACGTGGCATCGCGACTTTTGCAAGACTCCCCGAACTAAAATTCGGTTTCTCTCCATTGGATAAGGAGAAATCAGAAAATGGTACTGGGATTGAAGATTGACTCCAATCTTTAAGGATTTTATCCGATTGAATGGCCAAATTTTGTGATTTTGGTTGCCAGTTTGACTTGACTCCCTTATCACCAAATTTTGACTTTCCTTTATGGATATTTTCAAATCCCCCCTTCCCATTAGGGAAATTACGCTTTACCCCTTTGCCGGAAAAAGCTTTTCCGATAGGGTTTGCCGTCTGGTTCTCCCTTTTCTTGCTTCCTTGCTTTCCGATCAACCATCTACCATATTCGGGAGCTTTATCTTCTTGAATCAAACTTTGTATCTTCTCACATTTACTTGCTTGGTGGTCTACCCTGCCGCACCATTCGCAAATACTTGGGATTCTCTCATAAGAGATATTTGCCCAGTGCCCCTTCTTCCGTTTTGACCAGGGCTCTTCTTCGTAAGGATCTGTAAGTCTTGATTCTAACTCGAGATCGAGTACATCTGTCCTTCTCTTCACCTTAAACATGAACTGAAACTCTTCCTACTTCTCCAATAGATGCTGCTACCAGAGAACCCACATCTTCATGAATGAGATATAGAGGCAATCCTCTGATCTGGATCCAGAACAATAGATCGTTAATTCTGCCATCATCGCTTCCTCCATTGATGTCCCATTCCTTCAATAAAAGCAATTGGTTGTTGAAGTTCCACGGACCACCAAAGAGGGCCTTCTCCAACGACTCTTTTTTGCTAAATCTGAACACAAACTTATTGTTGCCCTCCTCCATAACGAAAAGATCATCGTCGGGGCACCAAAGTCTTCGAAAAAGTTCTTTCACGCCATGGACGTCAAGTTTGTCTTCTCCCACAAATTTGCGGATTAGGAACAACTTCCAATCCGCCCTAACCTTCGTGATAGTTTCTTTTCGGACGAAGACTTCAGTCTTCTCTTCTTCCGATAGTGTTATTCGATTGATTCACCCATCGTCGTTGAACTCCATCTCAAAACAACCTTCTTTCCAGAGGGAGTGCTCTAGAGAGAAAAATCTTTAACCACTTTGTTCTGCGAGAATAAAATCCAAAATGGTTTTTATGTGTACATCAAAATGTTCTTCTGTGTTATTCCTCTGAGGTCGCCCTTGGTTATCAATAGCGATTCTAGCAAGAGACCTGAGTTAATTTCTTTGAAAAATTTGTTTTGGAAGTCAGGCATTCTTTAAGGCTAACGTTCAACCATTCAAAAGATCTTCAATACTCTTCTTGTGAATATATTGGAAATCTGAAACGCCTCAGATTGATTTCCTAACTACCCAATTAATTGATAAATTATTGTAATGTTAGTTTTTGTGATTCAAATACCTAGCATAAAAAATTGACTTGGTCCAAGGCGGCTAAGAATTGTTTCCTTGTACGTTTTAGTAACATTAGGCCTTGCTTTGGGCACAAGTCAATAGTCTAGGCTTATCTATTGGTATAGGTTGTTGGTATTAGCTTATGTGGTGTGTCTTGGATTGTAATTGGCTCTTTCATCAATAAATTGGGATTGTTTGGCCTTGGATGTAGCTAGACTCAAAGCTAGTGAACCACGTTAAATCGTTGTTTGTTTCATCGTTTGGTTCTTCGTCTCATCGCTCTTCCTGATTCCTAACAAGTGGTATCTTGCTTCTGCGTTCGTTTCTAACAATTAGTAACAAAGTCAGGTTGTTGGATTAGTGTTTGTGAGGAGTGATGGCGAATTCGTTTGGGATGAAGATGTATCGTTTTAATGAGAAGAGTATTGTTGATACACCGACCACCAAGTTCCTTATTAAGGGAACTATCGGTTTCCTTGTAGGGGGAAAGATCGGGTTCCTTATTGGAGGAGCTATCGGGTTTTTTTTCAAGGAGCACCAGGCGCGTATTCCAGTGTGAATCTAGCGATTCACGTGCAGTTGTCTTTCCGGCGAAATCGGGCTACCTGCGTGGAGCATAGGGCGCTTGGATCTCATTCTGGCTGCTATGAGCATTCAATTCAAGGTGGAGACGATTCGAATCAACTGGCGGATTTGGCTCGTGGCATGGAGCAATTGACTCATCTTGGGACGCGATTGGTTGCACAAGTTTTTTGGATACACACTGATTGGGATGCATGTTATTGGGAATGTGTTCTTTGGGGGCGTGTTATTGTGCACACATTGATTGTTGGCGCGTTATTGGACGTGTCTCGGTTTGCACATTTGTACGGTGCTTTGGTTTCTTGGCTTGACATTGATTGGTTGATGGGAGCTTTCATCATCAAGTGTCATTGAGATGATATTGGGGAGATGCACTGTCTCGTGGTGCATCAGATGTGTTGATTGGAAATCACAAATTATGCGTTTGTTGAGAAGTAAAAACGCGCTTATTGTGGCGCATAGGTGAAAGTGTGTAATGCAGGTATAAAACAGGATCAATATACTCTAGAGGGGGGGGGGGGGGGGGTTGAATAGAGTATGCAAAATTTTGTTAAAATTGAACTTTTGAAATTTAATGCAGGGTAATGATGGAATCTCGAATCTTTGGAAAAGTATAAAGAGGTTTGAGATTGTTGAAAATAGTCTGGAACTTCAAAGCTTTGAAGCAGGGAATCCTCCAAAGCTTTGGAGCTTCTCTGTGTTGCGCAAAATCAAAATGCAGAACTGTAAAGTACAGGAACCTAGTGAGTTTTTACGAAGTTCAGCCATCAATGGGGCTAATCTCTACCTGAGGGATAATATCCCTCCAGGATTAGAACAACTTCTTTTAATCACAGACTTAGCCTAGATCTCAAGCTTAAGTGAAATCCCTTACACCAATACAGCTTGTGGTTCCCAACCTATCTAGTTTCAGCTAAAATCTTATGAAACAATAAGAACCTCTTGTTATTCACATGAACAACTAACTTACTAAAGTTTATGAGGTATGAAATTCAAATGAAATACATAGTTAAAAGCACAATACAGAAGTACACGGGGAGTAGAAGCAGTGCTGCTGAGAAGTGTTCTTCAGAGTTATGGAATGATGAATCTTCTGCATTGTTGAATCTCCAATTTGATTGAATAGATGAAGAGTTGATTGATGATCTACCACGAATATTCTCTCTTCAGTTTCTCTGTTTTTCAGTCCTTTCTTTGCTTCAAATCAAATCCGATATATAACAACTTGCAGTAACAATCAGAGAGATTTTAGGAACAAATTTCTTACAAATCCTCAACCCCTAACAACATCTTTCAACATCTATATTTGAAAAACTGATTTGATTTTGTTAGGCAGACCAACGACTAGTCCAGCAAAACTTGAACACAAGATCAAACAAAATCCAGACAGAATAGCATAAGTATAGTGATCTGTTTAACATATCATATTATCCAATAATTCCTGCTATTTTATGAGATAAAAATCAATAAATATAACTTATTATATATAGCCAAATAATATTATCTAATAAGATTATAACTTAGAATAAGTCAATAACCCAACACATAGCCAGATAGATTATCCTGCGGCAAGAATTGCCAGAAAAACTCATCAAAGAATCCAGTATGAACCTAGTATGAACTCCAAAGCTTTGGAACTTTTGTTTTCCTTCAAAGATTTGGGATGCAAGCAGTGATTCTTAAGGCAAACAATATGCACACTTGTTTATCAATGTGAGAACAATATATAAGTTCTAGAATATTTGGGAGAAACAATATAAAGACTTCTAAATCAGCGTTGAACCCAATGCTAAGCCTGCAACACATAAACTATCAAACAAGTATATAGCAAGACTATTGACAATCTTAATCCTCAAAGCTTTGTAGCTCTGAACATATCTCTCAAAATAGTCATGTCTTTCATCATCTTCAAAGTATAACTCCCCCTGAGTTTAAACACCTCATAATCCATGAGGGATTGAATTATCAATCTCCCTCCTAGATGAAAGAGAAAACAAATATTCTTCCGGTAAAACTGTCCTGAAACTTGATAGCAATTAAATCCAGCAGAAAGATATATAAACCAAACAACAATAAGAGTATAACACTTAACACATAGCGAGTGCCACAAGAAAAAAAACCAAATACTGAAAACACAGAAATAAATCCTACAAAACCAGTACAACTACATAACACTACCACATAGCACATATCCTCTTCCCCTTTTTGACTTTCATCAAAAGAGATTTAGGAATGTAGGATCTTGTTCAGAGTTTAAAAAGAATATAAAACAAAACCTTAAGTAGTTTGAAAAGGCCCCAAGGTTTTGAGATAGAAGAAAGAAATAGATAGAAGAAAGGAAGGGTTCAAGGCTTTGAAACACCAGCTTCTGGTTCAATATCCTTCTTGGCTTTCTTCTTCCCACCGTTTTCCTTGCTCTTTTTCTTTTCCTTGCTATTATCTGTCTCCGCTTCCTCATGTTCAACTTCTTCTTTGCTTCCTCTTCTTTCTCATCGCCCAATTCTTCTTCATCACCAACAACCTCTTTGTTACCAGTAACTTCATGAACTGTAACTTCTCCAATGATCACATTTGAAGCTATGCTATCATTATCTTGACTCTCAGCAGATGGTACCTTCTCTAGATTCAATCCTTTGATGATCAAGTCTAGCTTTGGTTCCACTGATGACTTGAACTTCTCAACTTCCTTGTACAGGTTAAAATGACCTTGTCTCCAAATCCTCAAGTCCATCTTCCATAAAGTCAAGTTTGTCTATGATCTAGAAAAGTCTAGATTGGTTGAAGTTGTGGGTTTGGTTGCTGCTTTTGGTTTGATAAAGTTCTTCTCTTTAATCTCGGCATATGATAACTCATAGTAAAACTTACAACTCCCCTACCTGTCTGTACTACTCCAATCCTTTGGAGAGAAGTATCATCAAATAACCCAAAACAACTGGTGATCTTTCCTGATCTTTCACAGGCACCTCATAATACCTAAAGATAAGAGGTAACAATTTTGCATAGGGTAGGGAATGGTATCTAGTCCTAGTGCCACAATAAACCATATGCTCCATTACAACACTAGATAATTCAATGTCAAAGCCTTGACATATCAGATATATCAGAATCAAAACCCTATCAGTATACAGTTCCTTTGAGAGCTCCCTGGGAACTACACACCACATAATTATGGAAAACATAATTTTGGCTTCACAATTCAACACCGAATGTGCCAATTGTTTTGGTCCAGATGGTGTACCCTCCAGAAAGAACTCATCTTTTTCTTTCTATAAACATTCCTTCATGTCAGGATGTTCATGAACCTAAAACTTCCTAGGAATCCCCAAAACTTTGTCAAAGACTTTGTGATCAAGTCTTATGTCCACACCAGCCATCCTAGAGGTTAAACATCACTCTCTTCTTGCACAAGATTCAGAAAAAAAAAATCTATTTAACCTAGGGTAAGCCTCACAACTAGGGTTTGAGATATGCCAAACAGAAGAATCTCTTAATTTCTCACGAAGTCTCTATCCAGTTTATCCAATGACTCTTTAGAAATTATACTGCAATAAGCTATCTTAGAAGATGCATACCCATCCATTCATACACCTTTAACCTCAGAAGTTATAAACCAAGAATCAGGAAGCAAGTTCTTACCATGACTGGAAACCACTTTTCCCTTTGATTTCACAAAACCTGCTTGACTCTTATCTTCTTTTATGAAGTCTGATCCCTTATTTTCTTCTTCTGGTTTCTTATTCTTCTGAACAACTTTCTCCTCTACTCCTGTCTTCTTTTGCTTTTCACCTCCTTTCTTCTTCTCAGGTGTTTGATCACCCTGATCCTTCTTGCTTAATCCCTGTTTCTTCTCAGAATAAGAACCTGTTTGCTGCACATCCTTCTCCTTTCTCATCTTCTTTGCTAGAGGAGAAGTATCTTGCATGCTTGCTGTTTTCTCATAATCTCAATCAGAGATTGTGATCTCAGTCTTCCTGTTAGCTCTTATATTCTTCCTCATTGTTGATCCTTGACTTTCTTTCTGAATGCTTTGTGATTTTCGTTCGATTAGGGTTTAGGGTTTTAGAAGAAATTGGAGAGAGAACGAGAGCGAGAGAGATAGAGAGAGATATAGAGATAGATGTTATGAGAGATAGAAAATAAGCCTGGAGAGTTTGACTTAATTAGGAAAAGAATTTGAAGTAAAAAGGGACTTTTTAAAAAAAATGGTGTAAACTGTATCTAAAAGATATTTTTGGATATTTTGAAACATTCTCTGAACATTTATAATATCCTGCAATCATCTGTTGATAATGCAAAATATTAACTGATCCAATTTTTGAATAAAATATGGAGGATTACTCTCCAAAGCTTTGAGATATAGGTTCAAACCTTTGAGAAATTACAAAACAGACAGGAAACTCCAAAGCTTTGAAGAATACTTTCAAGGCTAATAAAGTATTATCTCAAGGATTTAAGAATTTCACACACATAATACATGTATACTAATACTGTAATCGATGTATCTTTGTTTAGCATGTCCAATTGAAGCCTTAGTGCTGCAAACCTTTCATCTGGCAATGGTATAGTGAAAATATCAACAATCTCATGTCTCACATCAATGTGTTTAGCTCTGGAGTGTTGCACAGGGTTCTTTGTGATTCAAATGACACTTTTGTTGTCACATTTGATAGGTAATTCTCTGAATTTATATCCAAGATCTCTCATATGCTGAGCAATCCACAACACTTGTGAGGAACATGCTCCATCTGCTATATTATAAATGTTGACAAGGCTATTGAGTTTTGATTCTTTGAATGTCAGCTAACCAGTGAGGAGCCAAGGAATTGGCAACATTCTGATGTGCTCTTCCTGTCAACTTTGCATCCTACAAAATTTGCATCTGAATAAACACTCAATGAGAAATTAGACCTTCTTGGATACCAAATCCCCAAGTCTTTGGTACATTCAGATACCTAAAAAATCTCTTAACAACAACTAAGTGACATTCCTTAGGATCTGCTTGAAACATTGCACACATACAGACACTAAACATGATATCTGGTCTACTAGTAGTTAAAAACAATAGTGAACCAATCATACCTCTATATTCCTTTTGATTCATACTCTCACAATTTGTATCATTGTATTAGGATAATGAAGAACTCATAGGGGTCTTAGCTACCTTAAATTGAGACATTTTTACTTATTTAGCAAGTCTTTGGTATATTTTCCGATGCACAAAAATTTCTTTCTTCATTTTGTGTACATGAAGTCCCAGAAAGAAATTTAATTATCCCATTAAGCTCATTTCAAATTCCCTGCACATAAGACTAGAAAACTCTTTTGACAGAGCATCATTAGTAGCACCAAATAATATATCATCAACATAAATATATACTAATAGGATGTCTTTTCATGAGTCTTAATGAAAATAGTTTTATCTACTAAGCCTCTCTTAAAATCATTTCAAGTAAATACTTTGAAAGTATGTCCTACGAATCCCTTAGAGCTTGTTTGAGGTCATAAAGAGCTTTGTAAAATTTGTAAACATGATCAGGGAAATTATCATCTTTAAAACCAGGAGGTTAAGAAACAAACACTTCTTCTTGTAAATATCCATTTAAGAAAGCACATTTGACATCCATTTGATAAACCTTTATGTGTTTGTGAGATGAAAATTTAAGAAGTATTCCGATAGCTTCTAACCTGGCAACAGGAGCAAATGTCTCCTCATAATCAATACCTTGTTCTTGATTATACCCCCTCCGTCACAAGTCTGGCTTTGTTTTTGAAAATTTTACCACTCTAATCAAGCTTGTTTCTGAACACCCACCTGGTGCCAACCACTCGTTGATTCTTTGGCCTAGGAACCAAGTTTCATACCTTGTTTCTTTCAAATTAATTTAGCTCACTATGCATTGCAATGATCCAATGTGCTTCTTGTAATGTCTCCTTTTCATTCTTAGGCTGTATAAGTGATAGAAAGGCATTGAATGCACATAGATTATTCAATTTCCCTCTAGTATGTGTACTAGTAGTTGGATCAGATTTAATATTGTCAACTGGATGAACTGATAGGTATTTGAATATCTTCCTTGGTGTCTAGGGTTCTGGTTCTCCAGTAATCTTTTCAACTCTTTGAGAGGTTAATGAAGTGGCTGCAAAATTTAGTGATCTGTTAGGTCTTGTCTCAAAGCTTTGAGAATTTTTTTCAGAAGGTTGTTAAAAGCTTTGAGATTCTCCTGGCTGTTCCTGCAGGTTAGTTTTGCTGATTTTCTCCTACTCAATATCATCATCTGCCTCATACTTATTTAGATTGAGATCTGTAAAACTATCACTCAAGGAACCATCATAGCTTTCATAAAAAATCACATGAATGCTCTTTATACAACATTGGTTCTCTTATTGAAAACCATATATGCTTTGCTAGAATGAGAATACCCAAGAAATACACCTTCATCGCTTCTAGCATCAAACTTACCAAAATTGTCCTTGCCATTACTATGTACATAAGAAGTACAACTAAAAGGTTTAAAATAGAAACACTTGGATTTCTACCTTTGAAAAGTTCATATGGAGTTTTCTTCAAAATAGGTCTAATCAAGCATCTATTGAGCACATAATTGGCAGTGTTAACAGCTTCTGCCCTAAACTATTTCGGTAAATTGTTTTCAAAAAGCATGGTTCTAGACATATATTCAAGTGTCCTATTCTTTGTCCTTACCACTACATTTTGTTGTGGAGTTCTAGGTGTAGAAAAGTTGTGTGAGATGCCATACTGTTCAAAACATAAGTCAAACTCAAGCTGATCAAATTCTCTACCATGATCACTTATAACAGAGGCAACATGCACATTTTTCAAATTTTGAAGTTCTTTACAAAGCTAAGAGAATTCATGCAGTACTTCAGATTTTTCTCTAATAAATATAACCCAAGCAAAACTAGAATAATCATCTACCACAACAAGCATGTACTTTTTACCTTTGGGTGTTTGAACGCTCATAGGACCACACAAGTCCATGTGTAACATACCTAAGGGTCTAATAGTACTTACAAATTTCTTTGGCTTAAATGAACTCCTTGTCTTTTTACCTTGGGTACATGCCTTGCATATCTCATTATTTAAGATAATAGTACTTACAAACTTCGTTGATGGTAGTCCTCTTACCAAGTCGTTTAAGATAAGCTTATATGCCCAAGTTTTCTATTCAATGCTTTGGATCTTCCTTCAAAGCTTTGAGGCACTTCAGACTTTCTCTTGCAACTTTTTAAGTACACATAGCATAGATAGTGTATGACAGAGGAGCAGTGCATATGAAATTTCCATATTTATCATCTTGCACCACACATTTCTCCTTGTCAAAAATGAATTTATTACCCTTATCACATAATTGAGAGATACTAAGCAAGTTATACTTCAAACAATCACAAATAGAGCGAGCAGATTCATTACCTATACTACCTATACCAATGATGTTGCATTTAGCCTTGTCACCAAGTGTGATTGTTCCTCCAGAATATTCTTTGAGTTCTGTAAAGAGAGACTTCTTACCACTCATTTGCATGGAGCAACCACTTTTCAAAACCCATTTCTGATCCTTAGCCTTGGCGGACAACCTGCGAAATTCAATCAATTCTTAAAAGGAAATTAGACCAAGTGTAGAATTCGGACTCATATTCAGAATCAACCATACTAGGTGTTCGGAATCCTTTAGGAACCCAAATCATCTTCACTTGTCCCTTAAGCTGATTAGGATATGTGTTCCTCATTATGTGAGGTTTTGTCCCTTTAAAGCGGCAAGTTAGCTTCACATGACCAAGCTTTCAACTGTAGAAACATTTTGGATAATGTTTGTTTCCCGCTTTCACAATGGTCGTTTGGTTTTTGTTTGGAAAATTTGGATTGTAAGCAATTCTACTTTTTTGTAAAGAATGAGGAATTCCTACAAGCATGAGATTGAGTTTATGTTATGAGCCTGCAAATATTGATAAAACTTTCCTCGATTCTTGAAGTTTTTCACTTAATGAAGTGTTTTGTTTTTCTAAATCATCTGAATGATGTTTCAAATCAACAAACCTATCAGTTAAAAGAGTATTTTCATCTACCACTTCCTTAACCTGTGCCTTCAAGTCTTTGAACCTGCTATCCAAAGCTTTGATGTCACTGTAAGTTTTTGACTGAGAGACTTTGAGAGTTTTGTTAAGCAAAACTAACTCTAAATTTTATTTTTCCTGCGCATGAACTTCACTTTCAAAGATCAATCTCATTTCTATAACTTTTGTCATTTAAAAGTATGCTTTTGAAAATTTCAGGTAGAACATCAGAAGGACTAGCAAGAAGACTTTTTACCCTCTCCTCAATGTCTTTGTCTGGGCTGTTTTCTTCTGCATGCTCAATCATTAGGTAAATATTAGCTTGTTCTTCATCTGAATTTGAATCAGTTGATGAATCAGAATAACTCCATGAAGCAACCATGGATTTCTTCCTTCTATTGTCAGTTTCGTTCTTAGGGAAATTCTATTCTTTTTCTTTGGAGGAAAATTACTCACCAAGTGATTTGCATCTCCACATTCCAAGCAATTCATTACATTATATGTATATGATTGTGAAGAAGACTTACCTTTGTGATACATGCTCCTTGAGGGTCTTGCTTTGTCTTTGTATTAGTCCTTGTTCCCAAATCATTTCTTCATTTTCAGTATTTCAGGTCAAAGTGTTAGAGATCAAGGCTAAGTCTTCCTCATCATCATCATCTTCCTGTTCAAGGCCTTGGGATTTCTCATTATCTTTTTCCTTAAGTGCCATTTTCTTGATGTTGTCACTCATATCACCATCTACTTCTTTCATATTAATCTCATGAGTGAGCAATTTGCCTTGCAGATCATCTCGCACCAGAAGGCTCAAATCATGAGCTTCCTCAATTGCAGTTGTCTTTGGTTCCCACTTGGCCTTAGGTGGACTTCTTAGAATCTTTCAGACCTTTTCTTCATTTGAGAATGCTTTCCCCATGGACTCTATGTTATTTCACAACGTATGTGAACCTTTTAAACATGTCCTTGCTAGATTCATCAGAATTCATCTTGAATAACTCATATCGCCTCAGAAGAATGTTGATTTTAGTCTGCTTGAATTGAGTAGTTCCTTCATATGTCACAACCATCTTGTCCGAAATCTCCTTGGCACTTTTTCAGTTGGATATTCAGTTGAAATCATCTGTACTAAGAGCAAAATATAACAAGTTCATAGCTTTATAATTTTTTGATACCTTTTCCAATTCAGTGACTGGAAGATCATCCTCAAACTTGACAGTCCTGATCCCATCCGTTGAAAAAGGTAGTATGAAAAATAGATATTGCTAGAACATTCATTGCATTATTTATTGGATATTTAATATAATAAAGTCCTTAGATTTACAATTGTGTTGTTTATCTTAAATCCCTAGTCCATTATAATGATTAATGGGACAATCATCTATAGACTAGTATGGGGATGGATTGATATGGAGATGTCATGATCCAAAACATGAGTATGCATTAGGAGTAATGGCATACTGGATTGACCCACTCCGAGAAGGCTACATACAAGTTATGTAAAGTCACAAGTGCTTCTCGCGGTGACAACGGTATTGTCATCGTTAGACTTGAAGTCCCTAGATCTTCTAGTTGTGGAATGTTATAATTTGTTAGCGTCAAACGCTACACCGTGATAGGGTAGTCATAAAGGCGCGTACCGGATACAATATGAAGCAAGCTTAGATATCGTAGTGATGCAGATAGAATTTGTCTCTCCCACTTAACGGGAGCGAATATCCTAGGCCACTCGAGGGATAGTGCTCATAGATGGTCCGGCCAGACTCAAATAAATCAATATGGGATATTGATGTTAATTTCACTAATAAGGCTATTCCCATTATCGAGGAACTATGCATTGGATATACGAGTGGGTCTTGTATGTCTCGTGTCCAATACAGATATTGAGGCAAAGGGATGAGATAATACTTGCACAAGATTTGTCATGATGACTATCTCTATTTGTTGGCTAGAATGGATGTCTTGCTAGAGGCCTCTCCAAATATATTAGTAAGTAGGTATTACCAACTAAAGAGAACCAATGGGTTCACACGCCATATATGACTGAACTTGACATGGGAATTAATTAAATAATATAATTAATTAATTAGAAGGATCAAATAGCAACAAATTTCTAACTTAGTAGGACTAATATGCAAGTTGGACTAATCCGAACTTGATTAGGATTTGGAGAGGGCCTTTATGTAGTAACAAGGAGTTGTTGGACTATATAAAGTATGATCATAGCTTCCTTCCCTACAACTAATGCTCACAACATTCATTGATTAGGAGAGAAGGAAGGAGGCAGAAAGACAATAAGGAGGGCCAAAATCCCGTTTCCGTCCGCCCAACCCGTCGGCCAACTGAGAGAGAGAGGGACGCCCCTCTCTATGGTTCTCCGTTGCGTGATTTCTTCATCCTCTTCCATGCTTCATAGCTAGCACAAGGTTTTTGGAAGATCTAGATCTCAATACTAGGCGTGGATCAACCGTATAGGCGTGGTACATTTCGCGTTAGAAGTCATCTAGGAGACCTACAAGGTACATAACACGAATCCTTTACCATCGTCATGATTTCTCTTCCTGTGATCCTTGGAGGGTCTTGATCGGATAAATTTCTATTAGTCCGGTGCGTATCCATGATCAAAACCCTACACCATCTGTTGTAGAATAGTAGACATATGGACCATTCTGAGTTATTGACCATAGCTCATGTCTTGATCTATGATGAACTTTTTCGTCAATGTTTTCCAATGCACAAATTTGTCACCATAGAACATTGGAGGTATCTTGGATGCCCTTCCGTGTGAGAATCCTCCATCAATTACATTACTCATTTTCACAAGATGGTTTGATCTTATATAGTGACCCAAGCTCTGATACCAATTGAAAGTGTGTAATGCAGGTATAAAACATGAGCAATATACTCTAGAAGGGGGGGGGGTTGAATAGATCATTCAAACTTTTGTAAAAAATTAACTTTTGAAACATAAACACAGAGTAATGATGCAATCTCAAAGATTTCGACAAGTATAAATATGTTTGAGATTGTTGGAAACAGTCGTGAACTTCAAAGCTTTGAAGCAGGGAATCCTCCAAAGCTTTGAAGCTTCTCTTGTTGTGCAGAATTAAAATGTAGAACTGTAAAGTAGATGAACACAGTAATTTTTTACGAAGTTCAGCCACTAATAGGCCTACTCTTTTCGAGAGGGATACTATCCCTCCAAGATTTGAACAACTTCTTATTAATCACAGACTTAGCCCTATATCTCAAGCCTTAGTGAATCACCTTACACCTATAAAGCTTGTGCTTCCCAACCTATCTAGTTTCAGCTACAATCTGATGAAACAATTAGAACCTCTTATTTTTTCACTTGAGCAACTAACTTACTAAAGTTGATGAGGTATTAAATTGTAATGAAATACACAATTAAAACACAATACAGAAGAACACATGAAGTAGAATAAACAGTAATGCTCAGAAGTGTTCCTCAGAGTTCTTGAATGATGAATCTTCTGCAATGTTTAATTTACAATGTGATTGAATAAATGAAGAGTTGATTGATGACCTCCCACGAATATTCTCTCTTTAGTTTCTCAGTTTTTCAGTCCTTTGTTTAGTTGAAATTCAAATCCAATATATAACAACTTGCAGTAACAACCTAAGAGATTTTAGGAATATATTTTCTACAAATCCTCAACCCATAACAGCTTCTTTCAACAGAACTATTTGAACAGGATTTTGTTAGGCAGGTTAGACTAAAGACTAGTCCTGCAAAGCTTGAACACAAGATGAAACAAAATCCAGACATAATAGTATAAGTATAGTGATCTGTTTGACAGATCAGATTATCCAATAATATAAGCTATTTTCTGAGATAATATTCAATATATATAACTCAGTCTATATAGCCAAATAATATTATCTAATAATAGTATAACTTCTAATAATTCAATAAGCAAACACATAGAAAGATAGATTATCCTGCAATAAGAATTGGTTAGCCAGAAGAACTCAGCAAAGAATCTAGTATGAACTCAGTATGAACTCCAAATATTCGGATGTTTGGTTTTCCTTCAAAGCTTTGGCCTGCAAGCTATGATTCTCAAGGCAAACGATATGCACACTTGTTCATCAATGTATGCACAACATATATGTTCAAGAATATTAGAGAGAAACAATATAAAGACTTCTAAAACAGCATTGAACCCAATGCTACACCATCAACATATAAACTATCAAACAAGTATATAAAAAGACTATAGACAATCATTAACTTAAAATATTTCGAGCTTTGAACATATTCTCTCAAAACAGTCACGTCTTTCATCATCTTCAAAGTATAACTCCTCCTGATTTTATACACCACATAATTCAGAAGGGATTGTATTATCAATAGGTAAAGTATTCCAACGCCGAAAGAGTTGAAGAATCGTCATAATCAAGAACCCAAAACAGGAATCAATCTCAACTATCCAAAAAAGTACGTCTAAGCATAACCCTAGAAAGTATCTAGATGCTCATGGCAATCGAAAACGCTACATTTTTCTTCATACATAATTAAAGTGAAGAGATAAAGTAATCAAATGGGGAACATCTTCGGTTTGGCGATGAACCCTAGCAATCTGCTATGCTCCAAGCTCTCTTGAGTCTTCGTCTTGTGCCTCTTAATGCGTGAATGATTGTCCGTGTCCCCTAGGTCATTCTTGAGTCAATTCCTGTCAATACTCTTCAGTATTTTCATTTTTACCCCAAAATTCGTGCTTTTGAGTCAGTGCCATTCATGTGAATGCTTCGGGAATTTGTACGAAGGCATTGCTGCGAATACCTTCCCTACGAATGGAATATGACATTATCTTCTCCGGGCCATATCTACTTCATCCGATCTCTTATTTTGTTCCTTGACCTACCGTTGGAAAGCTCTTGGAGTCTACTTTCATTTGGATAACTAAAGAAGAATGCATATAGGAAGAAACGAGTGACAATACGAATTACATTCTTTGGAAATTAGGCTCAAATCTCTCATATTTAGGTGGTGAATTACATTAAGATATATCTCCCAAAAGGCGCTATAAAATTCCTCCACACTTGCTCTTTCTCGTCTCGATCAATAACTTTTTTCACAATCCCAACAATTTCCCTACTAGTAATTACTAGTCATGCGACACAAACAACTCACACACACACGACTTTGCAATCTACATGATTTGTACGATGCACCTCAATTGTCAAGTAATTCAAATATTGAGAAAAAAATTATTTAGAGATCGGGAAATCTCGCTATCACTAACCAAATCATCAAGTTCGATGACTAGTCACTTTTGAACTCCACACAACCAATAGCAAGAAGTAGAGATAGAATGACTGTATGCACTATCTCACTAAGGTGTCCCCAAACATCCACCACAAACGTTCCAATATTCGGGAACGTCCTTTAGCTTAGAGGGTCTAGTCATGCTAAGTACTAAGATATTATTTCATTTCCAAGTCATTTGAGATTAATGTATTAGCCGCAATTTCAATTGAATGAAAATTTCCCCAGTGAAAGGAGACACGACTCCGTGTTATACAACTTGAATTTAATTTTCCTTAATCACTCTAATTGGATTGAATCCATATTCCCCACGTGAACGGAGGCACATTGGGTTGTTCCCCGGCAACGACACCAAAAACTTGACCACGATGTAATAACGCGTAAACACAAGCGCACGGTCACGTAATAAAGAGTGAATATATACGTACTAAGGTTGTCGAATCCCATTAGGAAAATCTTGTAAAATGTTTTAATCAACAAATTAATTAAGTGTTAAGAATAACCATGAGGAAATAGTGCAAGAATTGTGGATTTGCGACCCCCAACATGTGAATGAATGCTAAAGACTAAAAATACTATCTTTTTGTGTTTTTTCTAATTAAACAAGATTTAATCACAGATGGAGAACAACTAGGCGATCTATGGATCACCTAGGGATGTTAGACAATTCCGGATACTGTATTAAATTACGCTAATCATAATTCCGTTATGCCATGTAACTAGTTAATGCGATCTTCTGTCGTTCTCACGCAATTCTACGTCTCGGTATACTTTGGATCCTGTCGGTAAACCTCTGTCTACTGGGTAGTTCTAGTAGGCTAACTACGTGCACGACAACGAGTCCAGTCGGCACGCCGTTGCACAAAACAATTTCTATACCCACCAAATCTACCCAAGTGGCAAATCATATTCAAATTACGTTCCAGTATTTTTGATTCGGGATTGTGTTCATGTTCTATAACCCACTGGGATGATTCTCCATCGAGCACTCCACCTAAGTACTAGTAATTTTGGGTAGATACTCCATTGAAGCTAAGGTTAAAGATCAGAGCATTAACTAAACTAGATTAAACATTAAATATGACATCACAATTATGCATCAGAATCATTCTCTAACGGTCATTCATCTTATCACAAGGGTGTGATAAAAACCCAAATTCAACAATACACCAAAAGAGTTGAATAATACTCATAGTCATGGATCCAAAACGTGAATCTTTCTCAAGTATTTGGAAAAGATGAGTCTAAGATAACCGTGGGCTCTCAATAGAGCCTAGCGAAGTATCTAGCTGCTCATGACAATCAAAAATTCTACAAAATTCTCCACAGATAGTTAAATAGAATGAGAAAAGTAATCAAACAGGACATCTCTGGTTTGGGAATGATCCCAAGCCATCTCCACAGCTCCAAGCTCCCTTGACTCTTCGTCTATTGCTTCCTAATGCGTGAATAATTGTTTTCTAGTCACGTAGGTCGTTCTTAAGTCAATTCCCGTCTTTTTTCTTCAATATTTGCATTCTAACCCCAAAAATTGTGCTATGGTGTCAGTTCAATTCGTGCAAATGCTTCGGGCATTCGTACGAATGCTATCCTGCGAATGGGAATCCCTTTTGAACAAATGGAATCAGGACCCTAACTTCTCCGGGCCTTAACTTCTTCGTCCGATCTCCGATTTAGCTCCGTGACCTATCGTTGAAAGTGTCTTTGAGTCTACTTTAGAACCGATCTCATTCAAATATGCCTTGCAGAAATCTCGATGTCATGAAAAGAGTGCAGGCTAGTCATTCTAGCTTCTCCAACTTTACATCTCTTCACTCCACTTGAGCTCCCATTGTTTCCGAAGTTCGTTTCATGCCTCCTAGCAACCAATTACCTTCAGTTCCTGTCAAGACAACATGAACAAACATACCAAGAGATTATATCAAAACATCAAAATATGCATAGAAAGCCCGGACAAACAATTAAGCGCATATGAAGCATCAAGTTACAAAGTGAATCATATTCTTTGCAATTAGGCTCAAATCTCTCATATTAATGTTGCAAATGAAAATAAGATATAGCTCCTCAAATTTGCAATAAAATCCCTGCATACTTGTTCTTTCTCATCCTGAGCAATTACTTGCTTCACAACCCTAACGAATTGCATATTTACTAGCCATGCGACACAAACAACTCACACACATGACTATGCAATCTACATACTCTGTTCAATGAAACTCGATTACCAAAATAAGTAATATTGATATAAACACACATCTTTTTTTATTTTCTTTCAAGATTGGGCAATCTCATTATCATCAACTGAAATCATCAAGTTTCTAACAAGCCTCTTCCGTAATTTCACAAAAAATAGCAAGAAATTATGATAGACCGATCCTACGCACAAGCTCACTAAGGGGACCCCAAACATCCACGATTTTATACCAAGATTCGGGCACGTCCTTTAGCACAGAGGGTCTATGCATCCGAAATCCTACTGTAGTATTTTGTCGTCAATTCATTTGATATTAAATCTCATAGATGTGATTGCTTTTGAATGCAAATTGTTCCACTAACGGGAGACATAACTCCGTGTAATACAACTAAACTTTAATTTTCCTCAGTTTCTCTAATTGGACATAATCCAAATTATGTGCGTGAACGAAGGCACATTAGGTTATTTCTCCTTTAAGTACAAACTTTTATAAATTAGTCATTTTATTTCATTTTCTCTGTTGTTTTTACAATCGTGCATTAGAGCTTAAGAGTTTGGGTTTTTTAGGATTTTCTCTTGGAACCACTGTAAGGGGTGGTGGTTTGTGCTCCACCACTTCACTTAGGCCTAAGACTCGTACCACATGGAACTAACTCCACATGAGGTCCACCTCAGACTCCAAGAGTCCACAAGTTTACACAGAAAATGGATAACTCAACTACCTAGGGACCTATCCTCCTAGAAAACTAAATAAGTAAAAATGTATACCCGTTATCTACTTCCACAATCCCGGAATACCTGAGACATCCTTTCGTACTAGCCCATAAAATGATAGAACCAATATATCCCTACTACGGTGATTCCTACTCTCATGAACTATTTCATTGGATTCTCTTTGGTTTTTATGTTCGAATTAGTTGCACATTTTTCTCAAAAATTTTCAATTTCTAGGGTTTTTCTAATTATAATTTTTTTTAACTTTTAATTTTCAGCGTCCTAAATTGCCAAAAACATGACACACTTTCTCATGTGTTACCGAACCTGCACACTCCATGTAATATAGGTCAACCCGAGTTATCGATACCACGTGAAAAATGTGGAGATTATTTAGCTAAAAGATTAGTTTAGAGTGAAGTAATGGGAGGAAATTGATTGATTTAAAGATTTGTCACCCCTGAACAAGTGATTGAGATAACTAAAAGACAATTCTTTTGTGTCTTTCAAAATAAACAAGGGTTAAATTCTGAGAACAACTCTTTAAAAAAGTTTCCACGAGATATGGAGTATTCAACTAACTCCTAATTAAACAGGGTTCTAAAAGCACTAATACTGAAAATAACTTCTACGAGTTTGGTTGTAATTTTTTTTTTTTTATATTTTTTGTATGCGTTCTAGTGAACTTATATAAACTCAGATGGGGGTAGCTCCTCCCCTGGCTCCTACATGGAACACACCCTGCTAATTATCCCTGCATCAGGTTCGGTACCTCTAAGTAAGAATTATAGGTTTGCTAGTTCTTAATTTTCAATAGAAATATTTATCGTAAGAAGATATCTCCTAGAAAATTAAGCAAAATAACTTTTCATTTGGAATTTGTATATATAGTTTGTAGAGAGCATATTTTTCCATTCCCAAACAACAAAAGTTATTCATTGAGATTTTATTCTAAAATTTGTTATTCACGACTAGTCATCATTCCAATTTTCTCAATTTGTTTGTGTGTTATACTTCTTCGGTTATAATTCAATTATGAATTTAAAATTTACTAATTCTTCCCAATTTCTCAATTACGGTGTTCTAGTCTGATGAATCGTATCTCAGTTGCGTTCTAAACAGCGAGCAATGTATCGACACCAAACCAGTTGAAGTTGAGGAAACATTGCTATTCAGCCAACTGGTTCATACAATCCTCAAATATTAATACCCGGAGACTCTAAAATTGCACGCCATGATCAATTCACATTGCCATATCCAGGTTATTTGGTTTTAAAGTACTTTGCTTGGAGAAGCTCTTACACATATATTTTTCCAAAGAGTGAAAAACTTGTATGTTTAAGTACTTAAATATTGTTAGATTCTCCTTAAAGGTCATACTTAAGAATTGTTAAGAATTGATGATCTAAACCCTAGCTTTGGAATTGGCAAAGCAACAAGTAACAGGAAAGGGAATCAAAGTTGTGGTGCATCAGGGTTCACGAGTAGGTCGTGCGACCTGGTGGCAGTTTGTATGACCTAATAGGTTTGCTTGCACAGGTCGTGCGACATGATGTACTACTTCATGCGACTTGGTTTTGATATGGAAACTTTATGGATATATATATATATATATATATAATTTAAAAGCAGGAAAGTGATGAGAGTTAATTTAGAATTGTCATTTGTCAGTTAATATTTAGTGAATTGTGAACATGTGTACGCTTGCTTGGAATGCTAACCAATAAAAATCGTTTAAAGTGCCAACCTATCAAATCATTATACAACATGTCAAATGACTCATCATGTAACCTTCATATTAGTAATTTCTAATTAATTCTTTAACTTCACCAATTAAAACCAACATTAATTAGTTATTTGATAATATGACTTACAAAATCATCACTAATCCAATTTATGTAAATAGTACGATAATCTATATATTCTTAGTTACACTTTTAAAATATATGTGGATAATCTTATCCATGATAGTGAATGTAACATATATATATATATATAATATTAAATAATCTCTTTCATTTTTCCATATAAAATACGAATTGTATCATATTTGTAAAAACAAGAAAGTTTTGATGGACCACGTGATGTTAATATGACTTCAAGTCAATTTCTAACCCATGACTAATGAATTATATCATTGATACTTCAAATGAAAATAAAGAAACAAACACATTGATTATCTATTATTGAAAATAAAAAAATCACCTAATGTAACAGTCAAATATTATCCCATCTAATGTATATTATATAATATTTTCGTTCTCCTACCATATTGAGTACCCATAAAACAATCCGGAACCTACGGTTCCTTGCTAGTACAACTTAATGATATCCAAAAGTACTTTATTGAAAAGAGAGGAGAAACCTCCAACAAAGTTTTAAAGGAAACAGCGATGATAAAGTTTGAATTCTCAAAATACAGCTAATGCTAATAATTTAATTAGGTGATTCCTGTCTTGTCATTTCCTTCAACTACGTGTGCGCGTTCCCTTACCTTTATTCATAACCTGCGGGTTTTCAAATGGCAAAAGCCGACGAAGAAAAACATTTTGTATGCGAAAACTGAGTAAGTATATACAACAACATGTAAAGGATGAGTTTTTGGCTAAATAAAATAAAGATAAACAACCACGGTAACCAAGTTTTAATCACGTCTTTGGTTGAGGCGTAGCCTACGAGCACCATTAGGTACGTTGTGGACAGAGAGGTCACGATGTAATAAATCATAATAATAGGGGAGCTTCGTGGGATATACCAATTATCCCCGGACGTGAGTAGATAGCCCTTCGCTATCCCGACCAAACCATACTAATGAGACCTTAAGTCTCGACACCCCTATACAATAGTGACCTACACATGCATAGGTATTACTCATAGATTCCACGATAACATAAATCGGTATAAACCCTAAGGGGAATCAACACACGTGTGTCCCTGGCCGTAGCCTTCATGCACATCCTCTGCACATCGTCCTAATTCCATTATCATACATTTGCTCTTTATTTTATCACATGTAATGAACCAGAAGTTTGAAAGACAACCAAATGCTTTCATAAATTTTTGCTAGGAAACTCCAAATACTGTAAAACGGAATTGAAGTTGCAGATTCAGATATTCACACGAAAACAACACATTTTGATAGATGAAGGTGTTGTGCATATAACTTACCTGGAAATGAAGTGAGAACTTCACACACAAGCTAGCACTAAACTAGTAGTAGGGGTCCTCAATGAACTCGCCTCCTACGAACTCGGTATCTACAATAATCACATAATCCTGTATTAACACATATACATCACACGACAAATTGCAATTAAATTGTCCTATATGAAATGCAATCGAAACTCCCCAGTAAATCCCCAAGCAAAATATATCATACTAGATATAATTACACGTTTATAATATACGCTAAATGAGAAGATGGTGGCTTATAATTATAAGAGTAATAATTGAGGTAAGGAAACTCTAAATATAAAAATAGAATTTTATTTGATTTAAAAAAATATATTCATATGAAGAAAAGGTAGCTAATATTAATTTAACGCTAATATTAATAAAGGAGAACTTTTACTAGATTCTAAAAATTACTTTATTACAAAATTCGTATTAACAAGAACGGTGTTATTAAGAGACAAAGGTACTATTTTTTTTTCGAAATTTACAAAACGAGGCAAATAAGTTGTTAGGAAAAATATAATACAAAAGTTATACTAGAAAAAAAAAAACATTTTTAACATTATAAAGATTTAAGTTTATTTTTCAGAATTGTAATTATCTTTAATAAGGTAAAAAAAATAGTACTTTAAATTTTTATTAGAAACCATAACATGACCCTTCACAATATGAACCGGATTACGAAAAGGACAATTTCACCCCCTCTAGTTTCCCAACATACACAACAGCCACCACCAGTTTCATAATCTACAAGATAACCCCCAACCTTTACAACCATTTCAATTTCATCTTTCTTCCTCAAACAATACTGTAAGTGTTCTACCTTCAAACCACAACAAATTTTCAAATCCCAAACAACCTAACTCATTATAGTACTATTACTACCCAAACGAAGGGGTAAAATAAGAGTTGAAATTGTAATGAAAAAAGAACAGGGGGGGTTTTGTTTACCATCGAACTGGGACGGAAGACGAAGACGACGACGAAAATGATTGGGTCACCGCCGCTGCTAGGTGCGCCGGAGAAGAGGGAGCGGTAGAGAGTGGCTGACGGCGAAAGGGGCGGAGCGGGGCTGGCGGCATTTGAGCAGAGGACGACGACGACAAGGAAAGGGTGGTGTTCGGCGGCGGTCCTGGGTTTTGGGCCTTGTTCCGTCGCCTGGTTTGCTTTGGTGGCTTCGACAGAGAGCAGAGAGCGAGAGAGAGGCAGCGTGCCAGTGAGAGAGAGAGAGAGGGACGAGAGAGATAGAGTGGTTGTGTTTGAAACCCGATCGAAAAAATTGACGAAGTGATTTCCAAGCTTGATTTGGGGATGGAAAATTGACGAAATTGATTGCTTGAAAGGTAATATTCGATTACATAGCGCGATTGGATGAATCGAGACTGAAATCGGGAAAAAGGAAAGTGGTAAATTTTTGGCTCTTGCCGTGAAGAGGTCGCCGGAAAATCAGGGGAAGAACATCCCCCGTTCATCAATGCTAATGGGGAAGATGAAAGGAGGAAGGTTAGGGTATGGGGGGCACACTGTATGACGCGGTGGTTGGTTACGTAAAAGTTATTAAAAGCTACGTTTTGGTAATGCTAAAATATTTAAACAACAAGTAACGAATTCACTAACTAACCAACAAAATTTAATCTATATAAAAAAAATAAACAAGTAGGTACTTATGTAAAAAGAAAGTTTGTTGTTAAAATATATATTTTTCTTATAAACATATATATACATATAGAACTATAAAAAGAGATTGAAAAAAATAACTATTTTCAAAAGTAAAAAATAACTTTTATACTTCAAATAATGGTCCGAAATATTCATTAAACGTCTAAAAATACCCCCTAAAATACCGAGGTATTACATCACATCCCCCTTAAAACAAACCTTCGTCCCCGAAGCTTAACGTAACTCAATCACCCAATGCAAGTATGCAGTTCTAATGTGCACAAAGTAACAAGACAAGACGGTAATTAAATGCACGGCTTTTAAATCGCATCTCCCTTAAAAGGAGTGGCGTCCTCGTCACTCGGCTCATACCTGGTCGAAGAGGTGTGGGTAACGTTTCCTCATGTCCTCCTCGACTTCCCAAGTTTCTTTTCTTCGGTTTAGTGATTTCACCATAGAACTTTGACCAGCGTGGTGGACTTGGTACGGGTGTTCCTGGTCTTTATATCAAGGATTTTGATTGGTTGTTGTTCAAAGGTAAGGGAGGGGTCGAGTTTGATGGGCAAATTACAGGCTATTCGCAAGTACACGAAATCAAGTAATAACGGGTGTATTTCACCTTGGGTTGTCGATCCCACAAAGACTGTTTCGGGTTTTCTTAAGTAACCAGTTTCAATTAAGAGAGTGTAACTAAGAGGAGGAGTTGGTTGTGATTGTAGATTACTAACCTAAAAATTAAAATATGAAAACATAAATATTTTTTGTGACGTTTTTTTTTCTGGAATAAGCTTAATTGGTTGGAACTGTAGTTGATGGGAACTAGGCTCTAGGATCCCCTAGGTTTTGTACATATTTCAGTTTTTCGTTTGATATGAAAACACCCAGCAATTTTGTTATCTGTGCAACGTACCGGTTGTGCAGTGACCTTTCAGCTCCCACACGTAATCCCGATCCTGCAGACTTTCGGATTCCTGTTAAGCTGCCTAAGTCTTGAGTCTCGTTCTAATCCTGTTAGGGTTTCCAATCTGTCCGAATGGCCCAGGTCAAATTCTCTAACAAATGCTCTATCTCCCTTTCTCTGGTCGGTCCATCACGGTAAGGTACTAAATCATGACTTTTCTTCATAACCTAACCTGACGTTTTCACCTACAAGCTCGGGTCTATAAAAATCCTGGGTGATCAATCCTATCATGCATATACAAGAATAATCAAAGCCAGAATAAGAGATACAACTGCTGAATTAAGATAATAATCATGAATCCATAATCAAACTAGTTATAAAATCTGAATACGAAATCCTAGGTTCACCGAGAACCTAGGTAAAAATTTTATCTGCTCAGTCAAACTAATAAAACACATTTTCTGAATAAAACACATTTTCCGAATCTCGAATTCCTCTTCTGTGCTCTTTAGGGATGCTCAGACTCGTCCTTAGGTGGTGTTGTCTGTCTTCAAAACGAGTCTGGACGAGTCTTTATATAGTGCTGTTTTTTCCCGAAACGCTGTGCCAGAATTTACGAAACTGCCACCGGTCCACCGACTCAAAAAAAGTCAACCTGCCTACGTATATACGCAGCCAGGGCCCACAAAATGAATCTCCCTCTCTCATGCCTGTGTATATACGCAATAGGCTACGTATATACGCAGGAAGGTGCTTCCATGTGGCCTGGCTTGGTCCTCTGCTGGGCCTGGCTGGGTCTTCTGGGTCCCATACTTCTGCCTGAAATCTCCATTTTGCCTTTCTTGATGTCTTCCTGCTTTCCCTTGTTCCCGTCTTGGTTAGATCTCGTGCACTTTTCCGGAGACGAACCCCGGGCTTGTCTCGCCACGCATCCCGATGCACCTTTCAAACCTGTTCCTGAAAAGACAACACGAACTGAACCTGCGATCATATCCAATAGAAGCATGAAAAAAGCAGGAATCCCGAAAGTACACATAAACATCTCGTTCTAACTTTCCAAGGCTTTCAAGGGCAAATCCCGGCAAAAGATTCTGTTTTCTGACACAAACACTCGTGAAATCAGGCAAAAAGATAACCCCTATTTGGGCGTTATGAAAAAACCCCCACACTAGGCTTTGCTCGTCCTGACCAAACCCCTAGTAAACTATCCTGCATGCATACATTTCTGCCTTTGCGGAACCGACCCTATCGTGCATACTCTACCTATGCATACTCCCTGCAATTGCATACTCTTTCGACCAGAACCTTATGGCCAGACGACTCGATAGAAAGACTGACTCAGATAGAATATACACAGACTCAATGAACAATGACTCAAAACATACTAATGACAAATTATTTTTGGCGTGATTGGGCAATCTCCAAAACATAACCAGTGTGTCCTCGAGACCTCACCCTTTTTTAGAAAGTACTTCCCTGCAAGCGATCGGTAAGTCTGAACAGATTTCTATGGTGGATTTAAGCACTGGATCAAAGTACTATTACTTTCGTTATCAACCTGAGCAAATCCCTAGCTAACCTACCATTCGAGCTTTTTCCGAAAGGGTCTAACTCTAAAAGGTAGGATATATATATATATATATATATATATATACAGGTACGACACAATCGTACTTGTTGTGACATCCTCGCAATTTACCAAACTCACACCCCTCACCGAGATCCCGAAAAACAGTCCGAAACACCTAAGTTCCTACTTTCTTAATATCCCTGGCCCACGGTGTGTCTTCGCCGTACTCGCGGCCACAAATGTTTAGCGGTGCAAATGTCCCCAAAATTGTGCCACCCACTCAGCTTTTCTTTTCTCTCTTTTTTTTTTGATTTTTTTATCTTTTTTTACAAAAAAAAACTATATACATAAATCAATACACGAAGATTGACAATAAGTAACTGACTAAAGCAGAGTGAGGAAAAAATAAATCTCTGTCGTGGGGTACGTAAGATGTCCTCATGTGAAGTACCCCCACACTAATCCGGAAGCGTTGATCATGTGGTCGAGATGATACTGTGCAGTCGTAGCGAACCTCCTCATCACCAAAGATGTAGAAAAACGGCACAACCACCAATTAACCCCACAACCCCCGGAACCCCCATTTTGTGCGAAAATATGCTCGCACGCGACTAACTCCTTCTGTGGTCACTATGTAATGCAGTGATCCACCTCCTCAATTTAATGCACTGTCGCCGCTAACTCACCCTGTCCTTCCCTCGAAAAACGTGTCGTATCAAAACTGTCCAAAACTGATAGATCATGAAGCTCTCCCATCTAAAACCCTCCCTACTCACTCCCTCTGTCATAATGCATAGAATAGCTAACTAACGAATGATGAAGGTCTCAAAGAAGGCTGCCTAGGCTGTAGTGGATATGAATTAAGGGGTAAATGGCTTCAAACGGGCTGACTAGTTGGACCCAGGGGTAAGAAACAGGACGTGAGGTCGCTTGATAGCTAGTGACTCCACCGAAAAACGTGATGACCTTGACGGCGCCCGTGGGCGGCTTGTCAACTACTTAGATGACGGTGGTGTAGCAACTAGTCGGATCCTTAGCTCAGGTGATAATTATTTGCGGATTCAAACGGTCACTCTCACCTAACTACTATACCTCGGTGCAATTTTTCTTTTCCGTCAAAGGGGTCAAACCTGGATTTCTTCACAGTATCTGTCATCTTGATTGCCCTTTCTCAAAATGTTCTGATTTTTAATTTTTAGGATTTTTTTTTCTGAAAAAAAACACTGCTGTCTGCATATATACACAGCAGCCTGCGTATATGCTGCGTACATACGCAAGCAGCAGTATTAATTTTTAATTTTTTTTAAGCTAATACACAATGAAATGCTACAATGTTTATAGTGGGTTGACTCAAATAACAAAAATATGCTGACTTTAAATTTAATAATAATAAATTCTGCAAATAAATATGAAAAAATGTGCAGACGTGGTTAATAGAGACTCGACTACCACCCGTACACTAAGAGGTGGCATGCCCTCATGGCACTCACTCGTCGGGAATATAAGGCGGTTCTGACCCGGTATCCGAGGAACCGGGTATGCTACTCGTGGAGCTGCCGCTAGTGTCGGTCCGGTAGACGGCCGTCCGACGTGCTCGTGGACGGGGACGGGAGTCGGAGGACTGTGACTCTGATCTAGTCCAACTGCTGGGTGGCTGCGATCGTAACCCCGTCCGGCCACTCGAAGGCAGGATTGGTTTGCGACCCAGACTGACGACCCGTGGGCTGCTGGGACCGTGTCCCAGACTGACGTCTCTATGGTGGCGGAGGTGGGGCGGAGACAAACTCGCTGGAGTCTGCCTCGTCTGACCAACTCGTAGTGTAGCTGCTGGAGTAGGTAGGAGGGAAACATAGCGGTAATGGCGGTTCTCGACCTGTGTGCCGGGCCGCCTCACACTGCTCCTCTGGAATACTGGTCAGTGCAGCATTATGGTCCTTGGCCATCTACTTCTGAGTCCGTTGGGAGTGCTTTAGTGCCCTCCAAATCTTGCCCGCTTTCTCGAGCAGTTTCTCCCCAATGGACTTCTGGCCCCATGACATCCCTCAAATCCCTCATCTACTCGGGACAGCCTACCCGGTGGGCCCGGTCTGGCTCTCGCAGTCGGGTTGGCCCGTGGGGTCGGCTCGGCTCTCTCAGTGGCTGGCTGACTCGGGCCAGCTCCCTGACTATCCTGCCGACTCGACTTCCCACGCTCAAAATCTCGACTCGTATGGCATCGCGGAAGTCCGGCTGATGCCGGCCCACTGACGTCTCTCTCCTGGGTCGATATACTCCTAGGGGCAGGGGCAGGTGCAGTGTAAGGGTACTCCTCCATGGGGTCATCATCCCCGTCTAGGTCAACGACCGGCTCGTGATGGCCAGGCGGTCCCGGGTTACGGGCCACTATCTTTCTATAGGTCCTCAGAACTGGAGGGTCTAGGTCGCCCTCCTGGAGAATCAAAGGGACATCGTGCTCCCGAGCCAGTTTGGCAATGAGGTTGCTATACCCCAGCCCCTTATGGCTTGAGGTCACATTCCGCTCCTGCATGTATACCCAAATGCGACGTGGGATGACGACATCTCTCCGGAGTACTAAGCAATACACCAACATGACATACTCATAATCCAAATGGGTAAAATGCTGGATCCCCACCACAGGGTTCACCACCCACTCGGCCCACCACCGTGGTAGCCCTGTAATGTATCGAGAGTGCAACTTGGTGCCTCTCTGCCCGTCACTCCCTCTCTGGAAGCGGGCCACCTCAGCACCAACGGTCACGACTTGCTGAATTTCTGCATCGCTAGGTGGGTAATCAATACACTCAGCATAGGCTCATGGGACATTCATCAAGGCGATCTTGTAGGCCTGGCGGATACTGTCCACCGTCACCAACATAAAATTCCTACGGAAAAATACCCAGCGGGCGTCATTGTGTGCCTCCCCTGCCCCCTTATGCATAAGGTTGCTAAAAAACTCTCTCATCAAAGAGGAGCTAGATGCTTCTTCAAACCCACTGAGGGATTGACCGAAGAGGTCAAAAAGACTAGCATACTCAACCACCTCCGGAGGCATACTTACGTCTCCACCTCAAAACGGTACTCCTTAGGAAGACTATACCCCATCTTAACCGCCGTCATAAAATAGTAATGGGCATGATGGTTCACAAAACGAAAACTGTCGTAATTACATGAGTTAATTGACTCATTCGGGTAATCGGCAGGGTAGGTGGCCTGAATTTCGTAAACAATGAGCACACCGTAATCCATGGCACAAAAAAATCTAGAAAAACGTGTCGCCTAGGGAGACGTGCAAAATTAGCTAAACGTGCCCGTGAATTGTGTGTCCCAGTAAATAGTCCACCTGGAATCTACCAGAGGTCCACACGGCAAGTGCCGTTCTAAAATAAAAAATAACCGCAGAAATAACTGACCCTGCTACGGGTCGTGCCAAAACTGAAAAACAAAGCGAGAGTTGAAATGTTTCGACCTTCCCTAAAAAGGGGTGAAGAACGCAGAAACTGCCCGGGGAGTGACCGGAAAAATCGCCGGCGGTTAACGGAAAACGAAACTGCCGGAATCAAATTCTGAAACCACCAAATCGAAGCTCTCGTCCTCCTCTTTCAACTTCCCTTCTACGATTTTTTGTAATTCCGCCTATAACTCCTTCGAATAGGCCCTTTTTCTAAAGAACACCCCATTCTTAGATCTAAAATTCTCGCTTGATTCTTGCTTGTTTCTGAATTTTGATGGTAGCTTAGGACTCCTTGCGACGAGAGGATACCATAAATGTGTTCGAAATTTGATTTGGAGGTCCGTAGCAAAACGTTTGTTCTTCAAGTGGAGAAAAACTAGAGGAAGAGAGAGAAAATGGAGGTGTGCTAATGTGCCCGTCGGCCACCTCCCTCCTTATAACCTTAAAATTTTGAAAATTTACCAAAATACCCCTGGGATTTGAAAAATTTTAATTAATTATTTATTTATTTTTTTCTTCTGCCTGCCTATGCGTATGTACGCAAACAGGGAGCATTTTCAAAGAGAAAAAAAAAATAAAAAAATTGATGCTGGTTGCGTATATACGCAGCAGCCTGCGTATATACGCAGTAGCTATATTTTTTTTTTTAATTTTTATTTTTTTCCTCTTTCTTCCTCTTTCCCCTTTTCTGCCTGTTTTCTGTTTTGTTGTATCTGTACATACTCAATTTCAAGTCAAAAACCCACTCAACTTACCTCTCTCAAAAATTATCAGAACTGAATAAAATAACTGAAATAAACTAATTAACGATTACTTTGGGTTGCCTCCCAATCAACGCTTTGTAATTTGCGGTCGACGGCCCGACCTGGTTACCTTTCACGGGTCGTCAAAATAGACGGGTCTACCTTGGCGACTTCAGCTGTCTCGAGATACGGCTTGATCCGATTCCCATTCACCCTTAAACTGGAATTAACTTTTGGATTCTCCAGCTCAAATGCACCCCATGCAAAAATCTTCTTGATAATGAACGGGCGCGACCAACGAGACCTCAGCTTTCCAGAAGCATTATCTCCTTCGTTAAACTGCTTTGGCGTGATGCGCTGATCATGCCATTTCTTTGTCTTCTCTTTATAAATCTTTTCGATCTCAAAATCCGTCCTGCGGAACTCGTCCTATTCCAGCAGCGCCATCTTTCTCTTATCTCCTGCCAGATTCTGATCCATGTTGAATAGCTTGAAGGCCCAGTACCCTTTATGCTCCAATTCTACCGGTAAGTGGCACGCTTTCCCAAACACGAGCTGGTATGGGACATTCCCAGCGGCGTTTTGAAAGCTGTCCTGTAGGCCCAGAGTGCATCAACCAGTCTCATGGACCAATCCTTTCGGCCGAGATTCACTGTTTTCTCGAGTATGATTTTTAGCTCTCTGTTTGAAACCTCGGCTTGTCCGTTCGTCTGTGGATGATAAGGTAGTGACACCTTGTGAAATGAAACGCCGTATTGTTTCAGAACTTTGGCAAAAACTCGATTGATGAAGTGTGAGCCCTCGTCACTGATCATCGCCATGGGAGTTCCAAAAATGCTGTACGGTAGCTGCATCATTTTTGTGACACGCGATCGCCTCGATCCACTTAGTCACATAATCAACTGCTAGCAGAATGTAGAGGTTTCCCATAGACGATGGGAATGGCCCCATAAAGTCAATACCCCACACATCGAAAGGCTCCACTTCCTGCCAGACGGTCATCGGCATCTCGTCCCTGTATGACGTGTTTACTGTTCTCTGGCATCTATCACATTCCTGCACATTGTCGTGACAATCCTTAAAGATTGTTGGCGAGAAAAAAAAAAAGATTGCAGTATTTTATGTGCTGTGCGGGTTCCCCAAAAATGACCCCCACACTGTGCTGAGTGACAGTGCCTGATTACGTTCCAGGCTTCGTGGGTCAGAATGCAGCTTCTCGGGATGTTATCGGCCCCCTGTTTGAATAAGTACGGGTCATCCCAAAAATACTGTCGGCTCTCGGAAACAAACCGGTTTCGCTGAGACGGGGTGAGATCCTCGGGAAGCGTGCTAGTTACCAAGTAATTGGCTATGGCGTAGTACCACGGTCTCCCGATTTTAATTTCCATGATTTGCTCGTCCGGGAAGTTTTCCTTGATTGGTATCGGGTCCACCTTAGCATTCTCGAACCTGGATAAATGATCCGCTACTACGTTCTCAACTCCCTTCTTGTCCCGGTTTTCCACATCGAATTCCTGCATCAATAATACCCACCTCAGCAAGCTCGGTTTTGCGTCCTTCTTGTCTAACAGTTATTTCAGGGCACTATGGTAGGTAAAAACGATAACCTTTGACCCGACCAAATATGTCCTGAATTTATCCAGGGCATATACCACAGCAAGCAGTTCCTTCTCTGAAGTGCCATAGATGATCTGATCATCGTTAAGTACCCGACTTGCATAATATATCACATGGCAGACCTTATCCTTTCGCTGCCCCAAGACCGCACCGACAGCGTAGTCGCTGGCGTCACGCATCAGCTCAAACGGAAGTGACAAATCCGGCGTAGTAATAGCCGGGGCTGTGGTCAGCTTCTCCTTCAAATGGTCAAATGTCTGCTGACATGTTGTATCAAAGTCAAAGGGCACGTCCTTTCCAAGTAAAGAGCAGAGTGGCTTTGTTATCTTGGAAAAATCTTTGATGAACCTCCGGTATAATTCTGCATGTCCTAGAAAACTCTTGATCGCCTTTACGTTTGTCAGGTATGGAAGCTGTTTTATCACCTCGATCTTGGCTCTGTCAACCTCGAGTCTCTTGCTGGAAATTTTGTGACCCAGCACGATCCCCTCAGTGACAATAAAGTGACACTTCTCCCAGTTTAGTACCAAGTTCGCTTTCTTGCATTGGATTAGAACCTGACCCAGATGGTGCAGGGAGTCATCGAAACTGTCCCCGAATAGTGAAAAATCGTCCATAAAGACCTCTAGATATTTCTCGATCATGTCGGAGAATATCGTCATCATGCATCTCTGGAACGTGGCTGGAGCGTTACACAACCCGAATGGCATGCGACGGAACACAAACGTACCATACGGGCAGGTAAATGTTGTCTTTTCCTGATCTTCCGTCCAGAAACACTAATAAGCGTGATGGGCTAGCCTGTCCAACATCTGGTCCATGAATGGTAGCAGGAAGTGGTCTTTAAGTTTTGCATCGTTTAGCCTCAGATAGTCCATACAGATCGCCAGCCTGTAACGGTGCACTGCGCAATCTGTTCCCGGTCATTATTCAGCACCACCAAAATACCCCCATTTTTTAGCACGCACTGGACCGGGCTGATCCAAGTGCTGTCAGATATGGGGTATATGATTCCCGCTTCAAGCCACTTCATGACCTCCTTGCGCACAACATATTTCATGTTTGGATTCAGTCTCCGCTGGGGCTGAATCACCGGTTTCTTGCCTTCCTCAATTTTGATCTTGTGCATGCAATAAGAGGGGATGATCCCCTTTATATATGAAATCGTCCAAGCAATTGCTTCCTTGTGCTCTCGCAATACCTCAAGCAATTCCTGCTCTTGTTCTTGAGATAAACGCGAAGAAACAATTACGGGCAGAGTACTATTATCACCAATATACGCATACGTGAGATGGCTCGAGAGCGACTTCAGCTCAAGTGCGGGTGGTTCCTTGAGTGACGGAACCAGAATAATCTTTGGCCCGCCATCTTCGTCCTGGTGCAAAGTGGTCCAATCTTCGGCTTTCATGGCATGCTCGCACTGATTCTCCTCCTTTTCTTCCCCGTACATGGTGTCAATCTCTTCCCACAATTGGTCCATCTCCTCTTTTTCCCAGCATTCGTCAACCACGTCTATGGCAAAGATATCTTTGTGCTCATAATAATTTGGCAGTTGCAGATTTTTGAAAACGTTAAATTTAACCTTGTCCTCGTTAATCTGCATGGTCAGTTCTCCGCTCTTGCAGTTTATCATAGCTTCTCCAGTGGCCAAAAACGGCCTGCCGATACCTCCCCTGCCTCCATGTCCAGTATTACGAAATCTGCCGGAAAAATCAGCTCGCCGACTTTTACCAAAATATCCTCAATAACTCCATAAGCTTGTTTTACGGACCTGTCCGCCATGTGCAGCATGATCCTGGTGGATCGGGGTTCACCGACTTTCAAACTCTTGAAAATCGTTAATGGCATCAGGTTGATGCTGGCCCCTAGGTCACACAGAACTTTCCTGTGTAAGCATTACCTAGGGTGACCGGTATAACAAAACTGCCAGGATCCTTTCTCTTCCTCGGTAGCCCATTCTTCACACAGTTGTTCACTTCTGTCGTCATGTTTATGGTCTTGAAATCGCTCATTCGCCTCCTCCCAAACAGAATTTCTTTGAGGAATTAGGCGTAAGTGGGCATCTTTGCCAAAGGCTCAGCAAAGGGTATGTTGATCTGCAGCTGCTTCAACATCTCGAGAAACCAGGCGTAGTCCTTGCTTTCATCCCTCTTTCGTGTCCTCAAGGGGTATGGAACCTCCTTGGAGACATGTAGCGTTTCTGTAACTGTCTCGTTTTGCACTACATCCTTCTCAACCGAGCCCTTCGGCTGGGGGCGATCGACTGAGCTGTTATCCTTGCCAGACAGTTTGCGTTCTACTTCTTTCGACTTTTCTGCGTGAGTGTGGCTAGGATACGGTGGATCCTGTAATGGTAATTCACTCGGAGTGGTGATAGCATTTATCTGAGACCGTGGATTATTCACTATATTCGAGGGAAAGTTTCCTGGCTGTCTCTTCGTTAGCTGCTGTGCTAAAAACTGCCCCACTTGTACCTCCAAAGCGCGCACTGACGTTTTGGTCGTCTGCATGTCGGCTGTCAGGGCGTCCATGTGCGCGAACCGGGACTCCATGGTCTGAAACATGGACTTGATCTTCTTCATCTGGGCGTCGTACTGCTTTGCAGATGGGCCCGGCTGAACCTGCTGTGTCGGTGCAGCCTGCTGGGCTGGTGGCCTGTGCTGGAATCTCGGTGCATAAAGTGCGGAATTCGGGTTTCCATACCGGAACCTGGGATGATCTCTCGTACCCGGTCTGTAGGCTCGGGTCCCACTGCTTTTGTACGTAATTGGTGTCTTCGGTTCTTAGCTCCTCAATGGTCGCGTCGATTTATGGTTCTCCTATTGCTGCAACGGTTTTCTTGTCCGAGTAGTCCTTCTTAACCAAGTCCTGAACGATCTTGGCCAGATTATCTATCCGGTCATCTTCTGCTGGCTCGGCTCTAGCCGTCATCCTGCAATCGTCAAAAAGTCGGGTGTTCTGTTTGGCTAATTGCTTCATCAGGTCGTATGCACCATCTTTGTCCACATGATACAAGAAGTTCCCCCCGGCTTCTCTGTCAATCCTGTCAGCACTCTCCCTGGCTAGGGCGTGGTAGAATACCTGCAGGATTTTCGCATCTCCAAAACCGTGATTCGGGCATCTTTTCACCAATCTCATCAATCTGTCCCATGCGTCTACTACCGTCTCCCCTGACTTCTGCTTAAATGACAGAATCTCTCTCTGAAATTTAATGACCCGGGAGGCGGGAAAAAACTTTGCCAGAAAATATGTGACACACCCCTCCCATATCGTGATGGATCTGGGTAGTCGGGATTCGAGCCAGTCTTTGGCTACTCCATATAGGCAATATGGGAACAGGATTAGCATAAGCGCCTCTGCGTCTACCCCCTTGGATCGGACCTTGTTAAAGTAATCCTCGAATTTCCCGATAAAGTCGTTCGGGTCTTCGTCGGCTTTGCCGTAAAACGGGCAGAGGGTCTGTACCGTCTGGATGGTGGAGACTTTGATGTCAAAGTGTTATGCGGTGATCTCGGGCACCACAATAGCTCGCTCATGCCCCCCTGTTAAGACTTTGAAATTCTCCACCAACGCTTTCCCAGATCGGTTATATGTTCTCGGGTTGCTTCGGGCAGCAAAGCCTGCTGTGACAAGCTCTCCGATGTAACGAGCCATCTGGGCTGGGGTACGTGTCTCTCGTTCCTCCCCACTGATTGCTGGGTATTCGGGATTGTCTCTCTGGTTGGTTCCCATTCTGATTTTTCCGTTTCTGCAGTTCTGTTCGGTATACAGCTTCTCTGGATTGTCGAGTGGTGGTACCAAATCGCGAGGCAGTCTGGGCATCAACTAAACAGTCCTGAAAAACGCAGATTCAAAAAGCAGTGAGATAAAAGAAAAATAAAGAAACAGGAAATAAAAAATAAAAAATAAAACTCTGAAAACTAATTCTGACAACTAAATAGACCCTAAAAAGTCCCCGCCAACGGCGCCAAAAACTTGATGCGCAAATTACAGACTATTCAAAGTTATACTAAATCAACTAATACCGAGTGTATTTCAACTCGGGTTGTCGATCCCACAGAGACTGTTTCGGGTTTTCTTAAGTAACCTGTTTCAATTAACAGAGTGTAACTACGAGGAGGAGTTGGTTGTGATTGTAGATTACTAACCTAAATATTAAAAGACAAAAACGTAAATATTTTTTGTGACGTTTTTTTCAAGAATAAGCTTAATTGGTTGTAAATATAGTTGATGGGAACTAGGCTCCAGGATCCCCTGGGGTTTCTACAGATTTCATTTTTTCGTTTGAAATGAAAATGCCTCGCTGTTTTGTTATATGTTCAACGTACCGATTGTGCAGTGACCTTTCAGCTCCCACGTAATCCCGATCTTGCAGACTTTCGGATTCCTGTTAAGCTGCCTAAGTCTGTTGTCTCGTTCTAATCCTGTTAGGGTTTCTAATTTGTCTGAATGGCCCGGGTCAAACTCTCAAACAGTTGGTCTCACGTTTTTCGGTGCTAGCCCTATCTCCCTTTCTCTGGTCGGTCCATCAGGGTAAGGTACTAAATCATGACTTTTCTTCCTAACCCTAACCTGACCTTTTCACCTACAAGCTCGGGTCTATAACAATCCTGGGTGATCAATCCTATCATGCATATACAATAATAATCAAATCCAGAATAATAGATAGAACTGCGGAATTAAGATAATAATCATGAATCCATAATCAAACTAGTTAAAAAATCTGAATACGAAACCCTAGGTTCACCGAGAACCTAGGTAAAAAGTTTAGCTGCTAATAGTCATACTAATAAAACACATTTTCTGAATAAAGAGGGAGAGAGAGTGAAATCAAACTAAGTCTTCAAATCTCAATTGCTCTTCCGTTCTCTCCAGGGATGCTCAGACTCGTCCTTAGGTTGTGCTGTTTATCTTCAAAACGAGGCTGGACGAGTCTTTAAATAGTGCTGCTTTTTCCCGAAACGCTGTGCCAGAATTTACGAAACTTCCATCGGTCCACTGACTAAAAAAAAAGTCAACCTGCCTGCGTATATACGTAGCCTGTTGCGTATATACGCAGCCAGGGCCCAAAAAATCAATCTACCTCTCTCCTGCCCGCGTATATACGCAACAGGCTGCGTATATACGCAAGCCCCTGCGTATATACGCAGGCAGGGGCGTCCTGGTTACCTGGCTTGGTCCTCTGCTGGGCCTGGCTGGGTCTTCTGGATCCCATACTTCTGCCTGAAATCTCCATTTTGCCTTTCTTGGTGTCTTACTGCTTTCCCGTGTTCCCTTCTTGGTTAGATCTCGTGCACGTTTCCTGAGACGAACCCGAATCTGTCCTGACACGCATCCCGATGCACCTCCCGAACCTGTTCCTGAAAAGACAACACGAACAGAATCCGCGATCATATCCAATAAAAGCATGAAATAAGCAGGAATCCAGAAAGTACACATAAACATCTCGTTGTAACTTTCCAAGGCTTTCTAGGACAAATCCCGGGAAAAGTTGCTGTTTTCTGACACAAACGCTCGTGAAATCAGGCTAGAAGATAACCCCTATTTGGGCGTTATCAGAGTTCAACATGCTCGGGATCAATGATATGACTTGGGTCCGGTACACAAGCTTTGAGTTGGGACACATGAAAGATGTTATAGACTCTTTCTTTGCTGTTTGGAAGATTCAGGCAATAGGCAACCTCTCCTACACGATCCTGTACTTCGTAGGGTCCAATAAACTTGGGACTGAATTTTCCTTTCTGATTAAATCGCATAACCCCCTTTGTAGGTGAAACCCTTAGGAACACTTTGTCGCCAGCCTTGAATTCCAATGGCCTTCTCTTTAAATCCACGAAAGACTTTTGTCGATCCACGGCCGCCTTCATCCTTTGCTGAATCATCCGAATATGATTTGTCGATTCCTCGATCATTTGTTGTCCAAGAATGATCGTCCCGCTGATGTCGCTCCAACACAGTGGTGTCCTGCACTTCCTCCCATAAAGTTATTTGTAGGGTGCCATCCCTATGCTAGCATGGTATCTGTTGTTATAAGAGAATTCGATAAGTTGTAACTTGTTCACCCATGAACCTCCAAAGTCCAAAATGCAAGCTCGTAGCATGTCTTCCAACTTTTGAATCGTCTTTTCAGTCTGTGAATCCATAGCTGGTTGAAATGCTGTGCTGAACATTAGCTTGGTACCCATGGTCTTTTGTAGCTCCTTCTAGAAGTGTGATAAGAAGTTTGGATTCCTATCTGAAATAATTGAGATAGGTACTCAGTGTAGTCTTATAACATTCTTGATGTATGCATCCGCCCTCTTTTCCATGTCCCACGCGTCCTTTAGGGAAATTAATCTTGCAGTCGTCTTCAATCTATCAACTACTACCCGAATCAGGTTCAGTCCATTCGTCGAGACGGGTAAAGCCGTTACGAAATCCATTGAGATGGAATCCCATTTCCATACCGGTATCTCCAATGGTTGCAACATCCCCCCAGGTCTCTTGCGCTCGAACTTAACCTTTTGGCACGTCAAACATTGAGATACAAAATCATCTACTTCCTTCTTCATACCTTTCCACCAGAAGTTCTTCAAATCCCCGTACAACTTGTCTCCTCCTGGATGTACCGAATAAGGCGTGTTATGAGCTTCTCTCATGATCATCTCCTTAACCTCTGTGCATTTTATTGGTACACACCATCTTCCCTTGAATTTCACGCTTCCGTCTTCCTCCACTTTGAAATCAAGTGCTTCGCCTTTGTTGATCTTCTCCTTGATCTTTTGTAGGAAAGCATCTTCTTTATGTGCTTCCTTTATGTCTTCAAAGATGTCCGTTACTATGGGCAAATTACATAGCATGTTACTTGGGTTTCCCTTTGTGCAGACTTCAATCTCCAGCCTTCGAAACTCTTCGCAAAGATTGGTCGGCAAAACCCACATTGCATTTACCGTTGCACCGTCTTTTGGGTCAATGCATCCGCTACTATGTTGGCTTTCTCTTCATGGTATTGGATCTTGATATCATAATCTTTCACCAATTCTAGCCACCTCCTTTGTCGCATATTCAGCTCATTTTGAGTAAATATGTACTTCAGGCTCTTGTGATCGGTAAAGATCTTGCACGTCATATCGTAAAGGTAATGCCTCCATATTTTTAGCACAAACACGATAGCTGCTAACTCCAAATCGTGAGTGGGGTAATTCTCCTCGTAGGACATTAGTTGCCTTGAAGCATACGTAATCACTTTGCCATCTTGCATCAAAACACATCCTAACCCATGCTTGGACGCATCGCTGTAGACTTCAAATTATCCTCCTTTAGTAGGTAACGTTAACACATGTGCCGACGTTAGCCTATCCTTCAGGGTTTGGAATTATTCCTTGCAATTGCTCTCCCACACGTACTTGCTTGTCTTCTTCATTAAAGCGTCATGGGTTTTGCTATCTTGGAGAAATCCTTCACGAATCTTCGATAGTAACCCGCCAATCCTAAGAAACTTCTTATCTCCGTCACGGTTTTTGGTGTGGGCCAGCCCTTTACAGCTGATATCTTTCCAGGGTCTACAGACATACCTTATTTGGATATAATATGCCCTAATAAAGGCACTCTCTCCAACCAAAATTCACACTTTGACAACTTCCCATTCAACTTCTCTTCCCTTAGGGTTTCCTACACCTCCCTCAAATGCTGTGCATGTTCTTCCCTCCCTTTCGAGTAGATTAGAATGTCATAGATGAAAACGACAACAAACTTATCTAGGTACTTCTGAAGAACGCAATTCATCAACTCCATGAATGTTGCTGGAGCATTAGTGAGACCGAATGGAATTACCGTAAGCTTGTAGTTGCCATAGCAAGTTCAAAATTCCGTTTTAGGAATATCCTGTTCAGCTATCCTAAGCTGATGATATCCTGATCTTAAATCAATTTTTGAAAAGGTGTTGGCTCCTTGAAGTTGGTCGAATAAGTCATCTATCCTTGGAATTGGGTACTTATTCTTAACAGCTACTCCATTCAATTCACGATAGTCAATCGAAAGTCTTAGGCTACCATCCTTCTTCTTCAAGAAAAAAATAGGTGCTCCCCATGGTGAAACACTAGGTCTAATGAAACCCTTGTCCAATAACTCCTTGAGTTGCTCCTGAAGCTCCTTTAAATCGGCTGGTGCCATCCTATTTGGTACCTTCGAGATTGGTCCAGTTCCTGGTACTAAGTCGATCGCAAAGTCTACGGCTCTCTTTGGTGGCATTCTTGGAAGCTCTTCTAGAAAGACATATGGAAATTCATTCACAACTAGGATTTCCTCTAATTTCTCCCCTTATTTCTCCTGATGATGGATCGTAAAGAGGTATGCCCTATGTCCTTTCTTCACATCGGAGAGGATGGTTAAGGCTGACACGATTTAGATTTTAGGGCCACTAGTTATATCCCTATCGGATAGGCGTTCACCTTTCGGTCCACGGAAACTGACTTTTTGGTTGGCACACTCTATGGTTGCTTTGTACTTGCTAAGCCAGTCCATACCTAAGATGACATCTAGGTTGCCGAGATCGAAGAGAATCAAATCAGAAGGTAGCATGGACCAATCCTTTCGGCCCAGAGTGCATCATCCAGTCTCCTGGACCAATCCTTTCGGCCGAGATTCACTGTTTTCTCGAGTATGCTTTTGTTCTCTCTATTTGAAACCTCGGCTTGCCTGTTCGTCTGTGGATTATAAGGTAGTGACACCTTGTGAACTGACACGCCGTATTGTTTCAGAAATTTGGTAAAAACTCGATTGATGAAGTGTGAGTCCTCGTCACTGATCATCGCCCTGGGAGTTCTGAAACGTGTAAAAATGTTGCGTTTCAAAAAACGCTCAACCGTAGCTGCATCATTTTTCTGACACGCGATCGCCTCGATCCACTTAGTCACATAATCCACTGCTAGCAGAATGTAGAGGTTTCCCATAGACGATGGGAATGGCCCCATAAACTCAATACCCCACACATCGAAAGGCTCCACTTCCTGCCACACGGGCATCGGCATCTCGTCCCTGTATGACGTGTTTCTTGTTCTCTGCAATCTATCACATCCCTGCACATATTCATGACAATCCTTAAAGATTTTCGGCCAGAAAAAACCAGATTGCATTATTTTATGTGCTGTGCGGGTTCCCCCAAAATGACCCCCACACTATGCTGAGTGACAGTGCCTGATTACATTTCAGGCTTCGTGGGTCGGAATGCACCTTCTCAGGATGTTATCGGCCCCCTGTTTGAATAAGTACGGGTCATCCCCGAAATACTGTCGGCTCTCGGAAACAAACCGTTTTCGCAGAGGCGGGGTGAGATCCTCGGGAAGCGTGCCAGTTACCAAGTAATTTGCTATGGCGTAGTACCACGGTCTCCCGATTTTAACTGCCATGATGTGCTCGTCCGGAAAGTTTTCCTTGATTGGTACCGGGTCCACCTTAGCATTCTCGAGCCTTGATAGGTGATCCGCTACTACGTTCACAATTCCCTTCTTGTCCCGGATTTCCACATAGAATTCTTGCATCAATAATACCCACCTCAGCAGTCTAGGTTTTGCGTCTTCTTGTCCAGCAGATATTTTAGGGCACTATGGTCGGTAAAAACGATATCCTTTGACCCGACCAAATATGGCCTGAATTTATCCGGGGAATATACCACAGCAAGCAGTTCCTTATCTGTAGTGCCATAGTTGATCTGGACATCGTTGAGTACCCGACTCGCATAATATATCACATTGCAAACCTTATCCTTTCACTTCCCCAAGACCGCACCAACTGCGTAGTCGCTGGCGTCACATATCAGCTCAAACGGAAGTGACCAATCCGGCGTAGTAATAGCCGGGGCTGTGGTCAGCTTCTCCTTCAAATGGTCAAATGTCTGCTGACAAGCTATATCAAAGTCGAAGGACACGTCCTTTCCAAGTAAATCACAAAGTGGCTTTGTGATCTTGGAAAAGTCTTTGATGAACCTCCGGTAAATCCTGCATGTCCTTGAAAACTCTTGATCGCCTTTAGGTTTGTCGGGTATGGAAGCTGTTTTATGACCTCGATCTTGGCCCTGTCCACCTCGAGTCCCTTGCTGGAAATTTTGTAACCCAGCACGATCCACTCAGTGACCATAAAGTGAAACTTCTCCCAGTTTAGTACCAAGTTCGCTTTCTTGCATCAGATCAGAACCTGACCCAGATGGTGAAGGGAGTCATCGAAACTTTCCCCGAATAGTGAAAAATCGTCCATAAAGACCTCCAGATTTTTCTCAATCATGTCGGAGAATATCGCCATCATTCATCTCTGGAACGTGGCTGGAGCGTTACACAACCCGAATGGCATGCGACGGAACGCAAACGTACCATACGGGCAGGTAAACGTTGTCTTTTCCTGATCTTGTGGGGCTATGCAAATCTGGTTGTACACGGAGTATCCGTCCAGAAAATAGTAATAAGCGTGATGGGCTAGCCTGTCCAACATCTGGTCCATGAATGGTAGCGTGAAGTGGTCTTTCAGTGTTGCATTGTTTAGCCTCAGATAGTCTAGAAAGATCCGCTAGCCTGTAACGGTGCGCTGCGCAATCTGTTCCTGTTCGTTATTCTGCACCACCGTATGACAGCTTGAAAATGTATTAGTCTGGGACATCTTTTTACCATTAGTTTTAACCCTGTGAGAGTTGAGTTTGGCCATTTTCAGCTTATTTTCCATCTGATACGAGGCAGAGACTTATAGATCATGATTGTAAAATTTGAGTAATTTTATGCATACTTTTGTTTGTTGGGTATGATCGCGGGTGCGTGTTATGATGTGCAGGTAACAGGTGCCGAAAAATGCATGAGATTAACTTGGATGGGAGGCAGCGTGTCAGGAAAGCTGAGCGGAAAAAGAGGAAAAAATGCTAAGTGGTGCGTTCAAACGCAGGAGCTGCGTTCAAACGCACAAGACGGGAGCAGCGGGAAAATGACAGGAAATTGGCTAAGTCCTGCGTTCAGACGCAGGCATTCTGCGTTCAAACGCAGGGGGGCAGAGGCCGAAGTGCTGAAAAATGCTAAGGGGTGCGTTCAAACGCACTTCCTGCGTTCAAATGCAGGACTCAACACTCAAGAGAAGAAACGGCCAAGGGGTGCGTTCAAACGCAGAGGAGCTGCGTTCAAACGCATGGGTCCAGGAGCCAGAAGAGGAAAAAGGAAAAAACGGCTAAGGCCTGCGTTCAAACGCAGAAGGTGTGCGTTCAGACGCACTGCGTTTGAACGCAGGAAGTGTGCGTTCGAACGCACAGAAGGTTTCCAGAAGCTTCCAGGACGGGTCTTTTCGAGGGTAAAACAGGAATTTCGTGCGTCAATTTTGGAGACTGTGGCAGTATAAAAGGAGGTGTCCCAGCACTGAATTAGGGTTACGCATACACACTCACAGCTATCATCATCATCAGCAGCCAGTTTCAGAGCAGCCAGGGTTGGAGCAGAGCAGGATTGGAGCAGTTTTCCAGTATTTTCAGAAAAATAACTAGTTTGATCTTTTCTCTCTTTATGAAACGTTGTTTTTAAATAATGCAAGCTAGCTAGACCTTTTGCCTAGGTTCTTGGTGAACCTAGGGTTTATGAATTCAGCAGACTTGGTTGTTTTGATTTTCAGATGCATGGCTAGCTAAGTCTTAATACAGGATGGTTTGTTTATTATTCTGTCTTTGATTTTATTTACATACATGAATGGCTTGATCACCCAGGAGTGTTACAGACAGGATCTGGTGCGCGAGAGTGACCAGTGAACGTTAGGAAGAAAAGACAGGATTTAGTACTCTGCCTTGATGGACCGAGAAGTGAAGAGAATCAGGGGACTAGCCCAGAAGCATTAGACCAACTGTTAGACGTTTAGGGGGAGACCGAGAGGAGAACCTGTAACCCTAGCAGACTTAGAACGAACCTGCAGATTTAGGTGGACCCAGAGGACCCGAAAATCTGCAGTAGAGTGATAGGTGCATGAGACCGAGAGGAGATTGTACTATTGGTATGCTGGCATAAACAAAAACCACTGTGTGTTTCTGAAATTGAATATACTATGAAAGCTGGAGAGTAACCCTAGGGGATCCTGGAATCTAGATTTTTAGAATTATCGACTTTTACAACTACAACAATTTCTGCGAAAATATTCAACAGAAAAATAAAATAAGCTTTTATAAATACTGTTCTTATTTACTGCAATTTAGTAAGTAGAGTCAAATCCCAAACCTTCCTCTTTTTTACAAACTTTGTGTCTAGTTCTAATTCGAATTAACAAAACTTAAACAGTTCTCGTCGGTTCGACAACCAGAGTCACAATTACATACTCTATATTACTTGATCGTACACTTGCGAAAAAGCAGATAGGTTTACGCTGTCAAGTTTTTGGCGCCGTTGCCGGGGAACGGTTACAGTTTTTGTTAAAGAGACATTAGAATAAGTCTCACAGTTTTTCTTTTATTTTTACAGTTACTTTCTTTCAACTTACTGCTCGTGAAATCTGATTTTCAGGCTATTCTAGTTTATGCCCAGATTGCCCAGCAAACTGGTATCACCACTCGAAGATCCCGAAAAACTTTTCAGAGAGCAAAGTCGCAGACACCGAGCCGCGATGTCTGAGCACGGAGAAGACACCACAACCGAAACAGGAACACCCACAGGACAGCCGCAACGTACTCCTGCACATATGGCTTTTTACATTGAAGAGCTGATAGCAGCAGGTTTTGCTGCCAGGAACAATCAGAGGACTTATAACAGGTCTGGAAGGGCACTGGTCGAAAACTTTGAAGTCCCAACCGGAGGACATCAACCAGCTATTGTAGTGCCTCCCATTACAGCTGAGCACTTCGACCTGAAATCATCCACCATTCAGACCGCCCAGACCCATTGTCCTTTTAATGGGAAGGCAGATGAAGATCCAAACGACTTCCTTGGAAAATTTGAGGATTACTGCAATAAGATTAAGTATAGAGGGGTCGAAGCGGACACGCTAAAGCTGATTTTATTCCCATACTGTTTGTTCGGAACAGCAAAGGATTGGCTGGAGGCAAGACCACCGAGGTCTATCACTACCTGGGAAGGATGTGTTGCTGATTTCTTGGCGAAATTCTACCCTGCATCCCGCGTTATCAAGCTGCAGAGCGAGATCTTATCTTTCAAACAGCAGATGGGGGAGACAGTGGTAGATGCATGGGACAGGTTGATGAGACTCGTTAAAAAATGCCCCAACAACGGCTTCGGGGACGCAAAGATTCTGCAGGTATTCTACCATGCACTTGACAGGGAGAATGCAGACAGGATTGATAGGGAAGCTGGGGGTAACTTTTTATACCATGTGGACAAGGATGGAGCATACGAACTGATGAAGCAATTAGCCAAACAGGATACTCGCCTGTTTGATGACCGCAGGCTCGCAGCAGCAGCAGAACCAGTGGTTGATGACAGGATTGACAATCTCACGAAAGTGGTACAGGACTTAGTCAAGAAGGTGTATATAGAAAAGAAACCGGTGGCATCAGTGGACGAACCTGACTTTGACGCAGCAATTCTGGAGCTTCAGACCGAAGATGCCAACTATGTTCAGCAGCAGTGGGATCCTAGTCGCTACAGACCTGGCACACGTGACCATCCAGGGTTTCGCTACGGAAATCCCAATGCAGCAGTATATGCACCAGGATTCCAGCACAGGCCACAGGCACAACAGATAGCTCCAACTCAGCCTGCACAAGCAGCACCACAACTAAACCTGTCTCAGCAACATTTTGAGTCCTATATGGAGAAATTCAATAAGCAGTTGGAAACTAGATTCGCACTGATGGACTCATTAACTGCTGATGTAAGCCAGATGAAGATTGCTATCCGCAACTTGGAAGTACAGAATGGACAGCTTGCACAGAACCAGGCAGAACGAGCCCCAGGGAATTTACCATCTAACACAGTGAACAATCCACGCGCTCAAATCAATGCTATCACAACTCGGAGTGGAATTGCACTGCAGGATCCACCGTATCCCAGTCATGCACGCGCAGAAAAGTCCAAGATTATTGAACAGGAAGTGATTGACCGGGAAGACAGTTCAACCGCTAACCCTCAGAAAAGGGGTTCGGTCGAGCAGGAAGCAGCGCAGACGAATGAGGGTAATCCAGAGACAGTGCCAACTTCTAAGGAGGTTCCTTACCCTCTGAAGACACGTAAGAGAGATGACAGCAAAGACTACGCCAGATTTCTGGAGGTATTCAAGCAATTACAGATAAATATACCTTTTGCTGAAGCACTTGCCAAAATGCCTACTTATGCGAAGTTTCTCAAAGACATCTTGTATGGTAGAAGGCGAATGAGTGACTTCGAAATAGTGAATCTGACGGCAGAAGCGAGCAGTTGTGTAAAAAATGGTCTACCACTGAAAAAGAAAGACCCTGGCAGCTTTGTTATTCCAGTAACCCTGGGCAGTGCATACACAGGAAAAGCCTTATGCGACTTGGGTGCCAGCATCAACTTGATGCCACTGACCATCTTCAAAAGTCTGGGGGTCGGAGAACCACGTCCAACAAGAATTATGCTTCAAATGGCTGACAGATCCGTGAAACCTGCCTATGGAGTAATTGAAGATATCCTGGTAAAAGTGGGAGAGCTTATTTTTCCAGCAGATTTTGTGATACTGGATATGGAGGCAGGAGAGGTTCCGCTGATCCTGGGCAGACCTTTCCTGGCGACTGGTGAAGCCATTATTAACTGCAAAAGTGGAGAGCTGTCCATGCAAATCAATGAAGAGAAAGTAAAATTTAATGTTTTCGAATCTCTCAAGCTTCCCGATCATTATGGGCATGAAAACTGTTTTGCAGTAGAGGTAATTGATGATCTGGAAAGCGATGAGATAGAAGATTTATGGGAGGAATTTGAAGACATATTTCCAGAGGAAACAGAAGAGCAACAGGATGAGCAGATCATGGGAACAGAAAGCTGGGTCAAGCTATACAGAGATGAAGGAGGCGAGCAGAAAATGACATTGGTCCCGTCACTCCAGGAACCACCTGCCCTGGAATTAAAACAGTTGCCAGAACACCTCAGGTACGCTTTCATTGGTGAAAATAATACCCTGCCGGTAATTGTTTCTTCTCTTTTATCTCAGGAACAGGAACAAAAGTTACTGGAGGTACTCCGAGAGCATAAAGAAGCCATAGGATGGACAATTGCAGACCTGAAGGGAATCAGTCCTGACTATTGCATGCACAAAATAAGAATCGAAGAAGGCAAGAAGCCAGTTATCCAGCCTCAAAGAAGATTAAACCCAATTATGAAAGATGTGGTACGTAAGGAGGTCATGAAGTGGTTAGAAGCAGGAATTATATACCCCATATCAGACAGCACCTGGGTGAGTCCTGTCCAGTGTGTACCGAAGAAAGGGGGTATTACAGTAGTGCAGAATGCTGATCAGGAACAGATCGCCCAGCGAACTGTCACTGGCTGGCGAATCTGTATGGACTATCGAAAGCTGAACGATGCCACACTGAAAGACCACTTCCCGCTGCCCATCATGGACCAAATGTTGGACAGACTAGCGCACCATGCTTATTACTGCTTTCTTGACGGGTACTCTGGCTACAATCAGATCTATATAAATCCAGAAGACCAAGAAAAGACGACGTTCACTTGCCCGTACGGAACGTTCGCCTTTAGACGAATGCCATTTGGACTGTGCAATGCTCCAGCAACATTCCAGAGATGTATGATGGCTATTTTCTCTGATATGAGAGAGAAAAATTTAGAAGTTTTCATGGATGATTTTTCGTTATTCGGAGAAACCTTTGAAGATTGCTTATACCATCTGGCCAGAGTTCTGATTCGCTGCAGAAAAACAAACCTGGTACTCAACTGGGAAAAATGCCACTTCATGGTTACTGAAGGAATAGTGCTGGGACACAGGATTTCCAGTAAAGGGCTGCAAGTAGACAGAGCAAAAATAGAGGTGATCAAGCAGCTGCCGTATCCAACCACAGTGAAGGCAATCAAGAGCTTTTTGGGCCACGCAGGATTTTACAGAAGGTTTATTAAAGATTTCTCAAAAATTACAAAGCCACTATGTAATTTGTTGGGAAAAGATGTGCCCTTCGTATTTGACGAAGCCTGCAAAGAAGCTTTTGACGTGCTTAAAGAGAGGCTGACGACTGCACCCATTATCACAACACCGGACTCGACCCTCCCGTTCGAGCTGATGTGCGACGCCAGTGATTACGCTGTGGGCGCGGTACTGGGACAGAGGAAGGACAAGGTGTGCAGCGTCATTTACTATGCCAGCAGGGTCCTGAATGAGGCGCAGATTAATTATGGGACTACAGAGAAGGAGCTGCTGGCAGTCGTTTTTGCCCTGGATAAATTCAGATCATACCTGGTAGGCTCTAAAGTCATTATTTTTACAGATCACAGTGCACTGAAATACTTGCTGGAAAAGAAAGATGCAAAGCCAAGGCTGCTGCGTTGGATTCTGCTGATGCAGGAATTTGATGTCGAAATCAGGGATAAAAAGGGAGTTGAAAATGTAGTAGCAGATCATCTATCTCGTCTGGAAAAACCTACAGAAGAAGTGGTGCCCATTCAAGAAAATTTTCCAGATGAACATATTATGAAAATCAAGACCAATAGACGGCCCTGGTACTATGCGATAGCCAATTATTTGGTCAATGGAGCACTCCCTAAAGACATCACCCCTTGGCAGAAAAAGAAATTTATTTCAAAATGCAGGCAATATTTCTGGGACGATCCTTATCTGTTCAAGCAAGGGGCAGATAATATTCTCCGACGATGCATTCCATGTCACGAAATTTTGGAGGTAATTCAGCACTGCCACTCAGCACAGTGTGGGGGACACTTCAGCGGACCGAGAACAGCTCACAAGGTGCTGCAGTCAGGATTTTTCTGGCCAACAGTTTTCAAGGACTGCTATGATTATGCGCAGAGTTGTGATCGCTGCCAAAGGACAGGAAATATCTCCCAGCGGAATGAAATGCCCATGACACTTTGGCAGGAAGTCGAACCTTTCGACGTATGGGGTATTGATTTTATGGGTCCTTTTCCTTCGTCTCTGGGAAATCTATACATCTTATTGGCAGTAGATTACGTGTCAAAATGGGTGGAAGCAATAGCCTGCCAGAAGAATGATGCGTCAGTCGTGGAAAAGTTCCTCAAACGAAACATCTTTACCAGATTTGGAACACCGAGGGCCATGGTCAGTGATGAAGGTTCTCATTTTATCAATAAAGTCTTTGCCAAGGTTCTAAAGCAGTACGGGGTGTCTATCCATAAGGTATCACTGCCTTATCACCCTCAGGCAAACGGGCAAGCAGAGGTGTCCAACAGGGAGATAAAGAGCATACTGGAAAAAACTGTGAATCCTGGACGCAAGGACTGGTCGTTAAAGCTGGATGATGCACTTTGGGCATACAGAACTGCTTACAAAACCCCACTGGGAATGTCCCCGTACCAGCTGGTGTTTGGAAAAGCATGTCACTTACCAGTAGAATTGGAACACAAAGCTTACTGGGCAATCAAACAGCTGAATATGGATCACAGTTTATCAGGAAATAAACGGAAGATTGCACTCCTTGAACTGGAAGAATTCCGTAAAACTGCATATGAGAGTGCCAAAATTTATAAAGAAAAAACAAAGAAGTGGCATGACAACCGCATTCTACCAAAGAAGATAGAAATCGGGCAGAAGGTTCTCCTCTACAATTCAAGGATGAAATTCTATCCAGGGAAGCTGCGCTTAAGATGGTCTGGACCATTTATTGTGAAGGACATTACATAATGGGGAGTGGTAGAGCTGGAGAACCCGAGGGACAATACAGTTTTCAAGGTGAATGGGAACAGAGTCAAGCCATACAGGGATCCTCAGGAAATCATGGAGGTAGAGGCACTCTACCTCGACATTCCGTGATTACTGCAGAGGTAACAAAGTCGGGCTGTCGACTGTAAATCACAAGCGCTGGTTGGGAGGCAACCCAACATAGATTAGTTGTTTTTATATAATTTTTACAATGTTCATAATTTGAGAGAAAAGTGAGAAAGAGGAATTTAATGTTGAACTCAGTGTTTCAGGAAGAAGAGGCGTGCGTTCAAACGCAGAAGACATGCGTTCAAACGCACTTGTGCGTTCAAACGCACAGACCTTGCGTTCAAACGCAGCCCCACCAAAGGACAGAAAAGCACTGGAAACGGTTAACACTTTTGCGTTCAAACGCAGAAGACCTGCGTTCAAACGCAGATCGCACAGAAAAATTTCCAGCCACCAAGTTGTGCGTTTAAACGCAACTCAGGTGCGTTCAAACGCAAGAAGACAGAGATGAGGTGGAAAAATCTAAGGACGTGCGTTTAGACGCAGATCCTGCGTTCAAACACAGAACCATGCAGTAGAGAATTTCTAGAGACAAAGGCGTGCGTTCAAACGCAACTCATGTGCGTTCAAACGCAGCTCATCCGAGATGCAGAAGATAAGCATTGCGTTCAAACGCAACTCATGTGCGTTCAAACGCAACTCATCAGACCCAGAAAATTCAAAGAACATTCAAGCACTGCGTTCAAACGCACACCGTGCGTTCAAACGCAGATCATCAGATCTTCAAATTTTCCAGAAAAACTAAGCTGTGCGTTCAAACGCAGGAGCTGCGTTCAAACGCACATTCGAGCGGGATCAAAAATTTCGGAAAATTTTGAAAAATTTTGAAATTTTGGGGCCATTCTGCAATTTCTGAAAGTTTGCCTATATATACTGTACGGATGACAGTGACTCATTTTCACACAAGTCTTCCAGTTTTCAACTCTCTCTCTAGAAAATTCTCTCTGTCCTAGCAGCCGCCAGAGCAGTCTGCGGCCAGCAGCCTCCAACGACCACCGCAGGACCACCAGAAGGTCAGGAACAGTGTGGGGGTGGTCAAACTCATCCGATCCAAACACCAATAGATCCACTTCAGAGAGAAATTTCCAGATCTGTACCCGTAAGATTCACTCCGGGTATCCAGGTTCTATCTTTTCATTCTCTTTGAATATTTTCAATTTTTACTGTTTGCATCTTGAAATGGAGGAGGATCAACCTTACATGAGGCCGGATAGGGCAATTGCACCTTTGAATATCATAGACTGCCGACTGCTTAGGGCTAACCACTTCTGCGACCATAGGTTTGTTAACATGGAGGCTCACCGTTTCTTTCTGCAAGACAAAAAGATTCGGTATGACATACCTGCTGAGAGGACCTTTCCCCGTGATAGAGTAGCAATGGGGGATGAACTGTTCAACTATACTGGGCAGGATCATTTTGGGGATTTGTTTACTGGGTTTACCAATCTGCAGGTCAGTTCTATGCTGGCTAAGGAGATTTACAGCAATCTCCAGCAGTGCATGAACAGTGAAGCCCAGTCAATTGACTGGATTTACTGCAGAAAGAGATGGATTCGAATCACCCCAGAGAGTATCCGAGAGAGTCAGGGTCTGGAGTTAGTGTTGGATGACTGTCAGTTTCAGGAACTGAGACGTCATCCATCTGAGCAGTTGAGTGAGCAGATCTTGACCACCCTGTGTGCTGGTGTACCCGGCGCTGCTTGGTACCACCCTGAAAGGAGTCCGTCCTACCGGAAACTCCCTGCGACCTACCTGATTCGAGAGGCGAGATGGTGGACAGAGTGGGTGAACAACAGAGTTGTGGGTATAAAACACTTTACCCACATTGATTATAATATTGCCCTGCTTGTTTACTGTCTGATGGCCCGCGAGCCTGTGAGCCTCCCGGAGATTATTTGTGAGTTTTTCCGGGAACGGAGAGAGACTCATAGCAAGAAGGGTTTGGGTCTCCTGGGGATGTTAACAAATATGGCACAGGACTATCTGGTGGTTATTCCTGGCGACTTGAGAGATATTCGACCAATTCAGGTTAGAAAGTACAAGAACATGAGATGTGCGCTGCATGAGGCCGTGCACGGTCCTCCTGAATATGTCCAAGTGGATGATGATGAGGATGTTGTTCCACCTCAGGGTGGGGGTGTTGGCATGCCACCACCGCCTCCTCCCGGTGATGGGGGTTTTCCAGCCTTACCAGGACCCTTCCCACTGCCCCGATCTGCCAGTTCCAGTGAACACAGGCAGGCCGACCCTGACTTGGGGCAGTCCAGCAGAGGGGCCAGGCGCAGCTCTTTTGGGCGCCTGGAGAGGACTGAGCATGAGGAGTGGGTCAGAAAGAAAATTAAGGCCCAAGAAAAAGTACAGAACTACCTGGTAAGGACGGTCAAGAAAATGGCCAGGGGTCTTGGCAAATTGTTCAAGACCCAGAAGCATATCTACCACGCTCACACGGCCGCCATGAGAGCTCATGAGGCGGCACTTGCTGAAATTCAGAGCAACATGCGTGGTAAGCGGTTTAATTTTCCGGACCGCTATTCGAGTGATAATTGTCCAAGCTGGACAATGGAGGATAGTCGGCCATATGATAGCTTCTCTGGCCATGACTCCACACCGAGCCCGGAACATGCAGACAGTGTAGGTGACCCCGGCAGACCCGGTACCCAGTACCCACCTAGGAGAGAGCATGCAGACCCAGGGGCCAGTAGTGCCCATCCCGGTGCCAGCCACGCTGGTACCGCTGCCGCAGCACGCCATGCTGCGAGGAAACGCGCCAGAGGGCGAACCCCTTCACCATCTCCCGAGCCGACTGACCAGTCTACTCCGGAGAACACAGATTCGAGTTACCGACCAGATCAGTAGAGTCGCGAGGACGCGCCACCTCTAGTGTGGGGGTGGGGAATCGTGTCCTCCTGCATAGCCATGTCAGCATATTTTTGTCAATTTTATTTTTCATTCGATTTTCATTTTTGAGTCAGCACGTTTTTTATGTTGAGTCTACCCACCAACCTTTCTGACCTTGCATGAAAAAAAAAAAAATAATAATATATAAAAAAAAATTAAAAATAATAATAAATAAATAATTCTAAAATTTCTTTTGAGAAAGGGCAACTTAGGACCTAGAAACTGAAGAGGATCCAATGAAAGAGCTTATGAGAGTAGGAAGCACCGTAGCAGGGATACTTCAAATTTTAGTATTTTGTGCACAATTTTCACGACAGGCTATCCCGGGTATTCAGGAATGTGGAAAGTAGATAACAGGCATACTTTTGACTTCTCTAGAGTCGGTTTTATGTGGTACAAATCTGTAGCCTAAGCGAAGTTGGAGAATGTACACCACCATCCCTTAAGGTGGTTCGAAGAGAAAATCCTAAAAAGCCCGCACTCTTAACGCTCTACTGCACAGTTGTAAAAAACAGAGGGGATTATGAAAAAAAAAGAAAGAAAAAAAAAATAATAAATAAATAATATTTTGTGCTTAAAGAAGAAACAACATAATGTGCTTCCATTCACATGGAAAATTTGGATTCAATCCAATTTAGAGCTTAAGAGGGAAATTAAAGTCAAGCCGTATTACATAGGAGTTGTGTCTCCCAGCAATGGGACAATTTGCAAATCAAACGCAATAACGGCTAAGAGGGTCTGAAAACCTCAAATGACTTGGCGAAGAAAAATTATCTGTTGACTATAGATGCCTGGACCCTCTAAGTCAAAAGACGTGCTTTATCTTGGTTGGTTTGGTGGATGTTTGGGGATACCTTAGTGAGTTTGTGCATAGGATCAGTTTATATCATTTCTTGCTGCGTGTTGTGGAATTTCGAAATGAGCTTGTGAGGATTTGATGATTTCAGTTTATGATAGAGAGGTTGGCCAATTTCAGAAAATATATAAAAAAAAAAAAAAAAGTTTTTAGCTGTGTCTTGAGTCAGTTTGTGTATATTCTGTATCTGAGTCAGTCGTCTATTGAGTGTTTTGGTCTGTGTCTTGAATCTGTGAAAAAGGGGAAGTATGCAATTAAAGTATGCAAAAAATGGGTCTGCAAGGTAGTATGCAAGGGTCTGCTCGGGACGAGCAGAGATAAGTGTAGGGGTATTTTGACAGCTTGAAAATGTATTAGTCTGGGACATCTTTTTACCATTAGTTTTAACCCTGTGAGAGTTGAGTTTGGCCATTTTCAGCTTATTTTCCATCTGATACGAGGCAGAGACTTATAGATCATGATTGTAAAATTTGAGTAATTTTATGCATACTTTTGTTTGTTGGGTATGATCGCGGGTGCGTGTTATGATGTGCAGGTAACAGGTGCCGAAAAATGCATGAGATTAACTTGGATGGGAGGCAGCGTGTCAGGAAAGCTGAGCGGAAAAAGAGGAAAAAATGCTAAGTGGTGCGTTCAAACGCAGGAGCTGCGTTCAAACGCACAAGACGGGAGCAGCGGGAAAATGACAGGAAATTGGCTAAGTCCTGCGTTCAGACGCAGGCAGTCTGCGTTCAAACGCAGGGGGGCAGAGGCCGAAGTGCTGAAAAATGCTAAGGGGTGCGTTCAAACGCACTTCCTGCGTTCAAACGCAGGACTCAACACTCAAGAGAAGAAACGGCCAAGGGGTGCGTTCAAACGCAGAGGAGCTGCGTTCAAACGCATGGGTCCAGGAGCCAGAAGAGGAAAAAGGAAAAAACGGCTAAGGCCTGCGTTCAAACGCAGAAGGTGTGCGTTCAGACGCACTGCGTTTGAACGCAGGAAGTGTGCGTTCGAACGCACAGAAGGTTTCCAGAAGCTTCCAGGACGGGTCTTTTCGAGGGTAAAACAGGAATTTCGTGCGTCAGTTTTGGAGACTGTGGCAGTATAAAAGGAGGTGTCCCAGCACTGAATTAGGGTTACGCATACACACTCACAGCTATCATCATCATCAGCAGCCAGTTTCACAGCAGCCAGGGTTGGAGCAGAGCAGGATTGGAGCAGTTTTCCAGTATTTTCAGAAAAATAACTAGTTTGATCTTTTCTCTCTTTATGAAACGTTGTTTTTAAATAATGCAAGCTAGCTAGACCTTTTGCCTAGGTTCTTGGTGAACCTAGGGTTTATGAATTCAGCAGACTTGGTTGTTTTGATTTTCAGATGCATGGCTAGCTAAGTCTTAATACAGGGTGGTTTGTTTATTATTCTGTCTTTGATTTTATTTACATACATGAATGGCATGATCACCCAGGAGTGTTACAGACAGGATTTGGTGCACGAGAGTGACCAGTGAACGTTAGGAAGAAAAGACAGGATTTAGTACTCTGCCTTGATGGACCGAGAGGTGAAGAGAATCAGGGGACTAGCCCAGAAGCATTAGACCAACTGTTAGACGTTTAGGGGGAGACCGAGAGGAGAACCTGTAACCCTAGCAGACTTAGAACGAACCTGCAGATTTAGGTGGACCGAGAGGACCCGAAAATCTGCAGTAGAGTGATAGGTGCATGAGACCGAGAGGAGATTGTACTATTGGTATGCTGGCATAAACAAAAACCACTGTGTGTTTCTGAAATTGAATATACTATGAAAGCTGGAGAGTAACCCTAGGGGATCCTGGAATCTAGATTTTTAGAATTATCGACTTTTACAACTACAACAATTTCTGCGAAAATATTCAACAGAAAAATAAAATAAGCTTTTATAAATACTGTTCTTATTTACTGCAATTTAGTAAGTAGAGTCAAATCCCAAACCTTCCTCTTTTTTACAAACTTTGTGTCTAGTTCTAATTCTAATTAACAAAACTTAAACTGTTTACGTGGGTTCGACAACCAGAGTCACAATTACATACTCTATATTACTTGATCGTACACTTGCGAAAAAGCAGATAGGTTTACGCTGTCACCGTAATACCCCCCTTTTTGGGCACGCACTGGACCGGGCTGATCAAAGTGCTGTCAGATATGGGGTATATGATTCCCGCTTCCAGCCACTTCCTGACCTCCTTGCGCACAACATCTTTCATGTTCGGATTCAGTCTCCGCCATGTCCGGATTCAGTCTCCGCTAGGGCTGAATAACTGGTTTCCTGCCTTCCTCAATTCTGATCTTGTGCATGCAATAAGAGGGGCTGATCCCCTTTATATCTGCAATCGTCCAAGCAATTGCTTCCTTGTACTCTCGCAATACCGCCAGCAATTTCTGCTCCTGTTCCTGAGATACACGGGAAGAAACAATTACGCTCAGAGTACTATTATCACCAATATACGCATACGTGAGATGGCTCGGGAGCGGTTTCAGCTCAAGTGCGGGTGGTTCCTTGAGTGACGGGACCAGAATCATCTTTGGCCCGCCATCTTCGTCCCTGTGCAAAGTGGTCCAGTCTTCAGATCTCATGGCATGCTCGCACCGAGTCTTCTCCTTTTCTTCACCGTACATGCTGTCAATCTCTTCCCACAATTTATCAATCTCCTCGTTTTCCTAGCCTTCTTCAACCACGTCTATGGCAAAGATATCTTCGTTCTCATAATAATTTGGCAGTTGCAGATTTTTGAAAATGATAAATTTAACCTTGTCCTCGTTAATCTGCGTGGTCAGTTCTCCGCTCTTGCAGTTTATCATAGCTTCTCCTGTGGCCAAAAACGGCCTGCCAAGTATGAGCGGTACCTCCCATGCCTCCATGTCCAGGACTACGAAATCCGCCGAAAAAAACAGCTCGCCGACTTTTACCAAAATATCCTCGATAACTCCATAAGCCTGTTTTACGGACCTGTCCGCCATCTTCAGCATGATCCTGGTGGATCGGGGTTCACCGAATTTCAAACTCTTGAAAATCGTAATTGGCATCAGGTTGATGCTGACCCCTAGGTCACACAGAGCCTTTCCTATGTAAGCATTACCTAGGGTGACTGGTATAACAAAACTGCCAGGATCCTTTCTCTTCCTCGGTAGCCCATTCTTCACACAGTTACTTCTTCCGTCAGGTTTATGGTCTCGAAATCGCTCATTCGCCTCCTCCCATACATAACGTCTTTGAGGAATTTGGCGTAAGTGGGCATCTTTGCCAAGGCCTCAGCAAAGGGTATGTTGACCTGCAGATTCTTGAACATCTCGAGAAAGCTGGAGTAGTCCTTGGTGTCATCCCTCTTTCGTGCCCTCAAGGGGTATGGCACCTCCTTGGAGATATGTACCATTTATGTAACTGTCTCGTTTTGCACTGCATCCTGCTCAACCGAGCCCTTCTGCTGGGGGCGATCGACTTAGCTGTTAGCCTGGCCAGACAGTTTGCGTTCTACTTCTTTCGACTTTTTTGCGCGAGCGTGGCTAGGATACGGTGGATCCTGTAGTGGTAATCCACTCCGAGTGGTGATAGCATTTATCTGAGCCCGTGGATTATTCACTGTATTGGAGGGAAAGTTTCCTGGCTGTCTCTCCGTTAGCTGCTGTGCTAACTGCCCACTTTTACTTCCAAAGCGCGCAATGACGTTTTGGTCGTCTGCATGTCGGTTTTCAGGGCATCCATATGCGCGAACCGGGACTCCATGGTCTGAAACATGGACTCGATCTTCCTATAATTTCTCCCCTTCTTTCTCCTGATGATGGATCGTACAGAGGTATGCCCTATGTCCTTTCTTCACATCGGAGAGGATGGTTAAGGCTGACACGATATGGATTTTAGGGCCACTAGTTATATCCTTATCGGATAGGCGTTCACCTTTCGGTCCACGGAAACTGACTTTTTGGTTGGCACACTCTATGGTTGCTTTGTACTTGCTAAGCCAGTCCATACCTAAGATGACATCTAAGTTGCCGAGCTCGAAGAGAATCAAATCAGAAGGTAGGTGTGCTGGATGGCTGCCACGTGGCTGTGATCTAACTGTCTGGAAAGCCCCATCTACATTAGCCCCCTTTTGCGTGAATGTCACGCGCGCGTTTGCCTTGTAGTCGCGTAAAACCAGCCGTGCGTGGTCCCCACGCGGATCTTCGTACTATTTTCCGTAAAATTTAAATTCCGTGTACCCAGTCATAGCCATGATTTCTTGGGGTTTAGAATCGCCTTTTAGCCTCTGACGAAGCGTGGCCACTGTGAAGTTAATTAGACGCCACCCACATATTTTTGCCGACTTTCGAGGCAAGAATAACTCAGAACGATCTGATTGGTCACCAATTTTGCCTGATATCGAAGTGTTGCTGACTCATCAATCGTCAGCAGTTGCGACCATTCAGTCCTTGAGGGTTATTTAAACCCTTTTGCTTCTTCAATTGGGACATTTCCACCTTCATTGCTTGCGAGGTAATATGAACCAGAGATAGAATCAGCAGCTAGAAACAGAGACTTTCTACCCTCCAAGCGTATCCTATGGAGGACGCCTTACAACTAGTGCCTGAACCGAAGAGTTCTGACTTGGAGGTAGCAAACACCCAAGATGTGCATCGGCTAGGTCTTGAAGCCGGCCTGTACGCGTTCACCGTTGTACTTCCCCAAGCCTTCATGGAAGGCCTCGACTGGATGGAGGAGTCGACAGAGCCCATTTTTGACAATTATGCGAAGGAGCTGAAGCGAGCCAATATTTTCGATGTCGTACGCGTGACAAAAGGCATCAGTGTTACGGTTGATCATGTCATGCTGCAGACCCTGCTCTCTAGATATTCGAAGAAGACACATACTTTCCACTTCCCCAACTTCGAATCCACGCCCACTGTGGAGGACATAAAAGTTTTATTACTTCTTCCGAGTATGGGGAGCGTCGATCCCCTGGCTCCTCTGACTGATCCGGAAGAGCTCCGATTATTTGAACAAATGAATGTCCGCATAGTGGATATGAAGAAGGCTGCTTCAGGATGGAAGGCACACGCGACAGAGACCTGCAAAACGTATATTTTCGTGGCTTCCAGTACGAGGAACATTTGGTCTTAATGGGTAAAGTACTTTTTCATGGACTTTATGAAGCCGAATGTTGCTCGGGAGTGGCGAGAGAAAAATCCAGAGGCCATCATTGCTGTTGACGGTAAGGGCTTCGCTTTTACCCTATGTGTCTTTCTTTGTGTGTGGTTATCGCGCTACCTGATAGATGGGTCTCCCCGCGACGGAATCTTCCTCCATGTGCTCGCGGTTGCTGTTAGACTGACACTTGGATAGAAGGTAGCTCTAGGGCCCCTAGTCCTGGGAACATTATAACATCGTCTGGACCTGGCCATGACAGATATTGAGCAGTCACAGGGGAGGGTTAATGTCGTCTCCTTCGTTAATACCGCGTTCCTGTCCATGTGGGTCTTCGAGAGGTGGCCCACATATGCCCCGGTTCCTATCCAAGTAGAGTTATGGAATACACCTAATTCCAGAAGGATTGACTTCTTCCCTCGCTCATGGTGTTGGTATAAAACAAGAGCTCCACAACGCTCGTTTTCCCTGATTTGAGATGACATCCGGTACTTTGAACCCAGACCCTATGTTGTTCAGGTAAATGATGTAGTTTTCTTGGAAAGCTTCTACCCCGAGGAGGATACACAGTTCGAAGCTCAGCACATAAATGAAGGGGAATGGATCTTTGGGCGCTTCAATAATTCGGTGCGAAGGGGATATCTGCCTGCTCTTCTTGAGTATGTGCTACGACCAGAAAGCACTAACTACGAACGCATCACCGTCTTCTATGGTCCCATTCGTGTGAGCCCCCAGTTGGGCTATGATGCTGTCGCACCTCCGCTATGGCCCGACTCTATTGTCAAGGGCTGCTACGATGGTGTTTTATATGAGAAGAGTAATGCCCTCTTGCTTGCTGAACTTCCCTTGACCCAGCCTTCTCGAAACAGAAGGGGGCGGAATACCCCTGGTTGGGTCGTCTTTTGGAACTTCCAAACTCGCCGTCTTATCAGGCCACAGGCCCAACTTCAGCCCGGCAAGGCGCCAGAACTTGCCACAAAATAATATCCCTCGAAAACAAATCGCAACTGAGCCGATTCCCAATATGGCTTCTATGCTCTGTTAGCCAAGGACCATCATCTGTGTGCACAACTAATTCTACCGCGCGATTCAAATATGTGGATAACTTTAACCAGGTATATTCGCGCGCATTCTCCTCATTCTCGTGCACATGAACTTTTCTTAACTTTTCCTTCTTGATGATAGTGTTATCTAAGGTGTTTCACGTGCGGAGACTGTAGCACGAGCTTTATAGATCTTTTTTCGATTGAGGAAGGCGTCCGCACCCGATGGTTGTATTACTCCAGCGAGGCCTATTCCCCCATGAGCTCCCACAAGTTATCTCCAATGTGCTAGAGGCCTATCTAGTTCCTTCTATCAGGACCTCCCGGAGGAAGAGGGCTGTCGACGAGCCCGAGGCTGGTGACACAGTTGCTCAACAATGAAAACGTCCTCGAGGCGAAACTGCTACTTCTGCTAAGAAGTACTTTCCTGCGAAGCAGACTGCTGCTTAAAAGAAATTCATCAGGAGGAAAGGTAATAATTTCTCCTGTTTCTTTGACCCCCCTCCGTTTTTAGTAAACTCTTTGTTGGTAAGCCCTAAAAATGTCGTTCTCTCTGCTTTAGATAGCGACGAATGTAACGAAGAGGAGATGGGAGAGACGCTTATCATGACTGAAGAAGAGGCAATCGCAGAATCCAAGATCTTGGCTGAAGAAAGAGAGAGAAGAGACAAAGAAGAAGAAGAATATATGCAATTTCAAGAGGCTCTGGAGAAAAGCGTCAAAGAGGGAGGTCCTCCCTTACGGCCCGCTACGCGCCCCTCCGAAATTCAAACTCGTTCAACCATTTCCCAGATGCAACAATCACAAATAGCCCTCCATGACCTTACAGAAGATGTGGACGAAGAAGGTACAATCCTTAAATTTTCTTTATCACATCACGAACTTATCTTGGGTACCATATATCATGGGGTATCGAGACATGACATACGCAGATGGTTAAGGGATCAGTGTGGGGAATCCTCAAGTATATTCACCTCTTTAGCACCATCCTACTTCATGCTTGTTCTTGCGTTACAATAGAGGTTTATTTGTACCTCAGGTCACGCGAAGTTCAAAAGAATTCATAATAATCTTTGCGCGAATACTTCGTATGAACCTGGAAAAAGTTTGTTCCATTATAATAGCCTTTTTAGCCTTCCAATGTGACTGACTGCAAATATTCATTTTGTTGAAGGTACAGAGCCAGAGACTCAAAGATCTCGCCAGCTTCGAAGTTTTGTTGTTCGTGTTCCTGATCCTGTCAAGCCCGAAAGGCTTTCTACTGAAGAAGTAACCATGGTGCCAGCTAAGTCAAGTGCTGAAGCTATAGACTCTGAGAGAGAGCGTCTTGACTTCATAGTGGAACAAGAACAGGAAGAGGCGGGACTTCGGCAAGAGCAAGGACTAGATGATGGGGAAAGGAATGTCCCTAAGCAGAATTTGCCTCCAATTTATGAGACTCCCGCCATTGAAACTCCCGTGGGGATGGCGCAACAAGGCTAGGATTACGTGGAAGCAGTCTTTTCAACCCCTCAGGATAACATCACACCTGGCCAGGTCATTGTGGATGTTCAAACTTTCTTTATTGCAACTTCTAAGATATCCCCCCGTGTTGCGCGCGAGAGTCACCTGAAGCTCTGAAGTCCGTCCCAAGTCTGGATGAGGCAGGAGAAGGGCATGAGGATGTATTCATGTCGGAACCCCCTCAGAGCGCGAAAGGATGGTACTCCCTCAAAGGGTCCAAGTGAACACTTTCCACTGTTCCGCATGAATATCGACGCTCCTAATTTTGACTTCGATGCACTTGAGAATCCATGGGCTTCATGGGGTTTGCAAGTCACCGAGCTAGCTGCTGTTGTAAGGAGTTATGCCATTCCAGAGGAGTACTTTGCTCGTGAAGCCTTAGCGGATCGCACGTTAGCCGAAGCTTCTAGTGGTGGCTCAGCGACTACTCCCAGCCCTTTACTTCGGCAGGATGTCTAAGGATCTGATAAGTTATTTACTTTTCTAGCGCCCGGCACACTATCTCATATTTTTTGCTAAATACTTTGCTTTTGAACTTGCGCGTGCAGACATATATCAAGCTCGTCTTGAATGGCTTATGAGGGTGCGTGTTTCACACCCGGCTGCGTTTGCGATAGTCCTGGAGCTTGCACCAGAGGATAAACAGGCTCTTTTCAAGAAGATGACTGCTCTACTGGAGAAAGTGCAAAAGGAAACCCCAGCAAGTACCTCAGTTCCTAGTGCTCAAAGGTTTCTTTCGGATGCGACGAGCCTTCAACAACTGGCGGCAGGAAGACTGAACTTGGACTTCCTTGTGCAGAGGTTGACTAGGATATGCAATTCTACTCAGGTCAGGTCTGAGTATTCTGCGTATGCCCAGGAGAAGGATACTCTCAAGGCGCGTAAGGCGGAGCTCGAGAAAGCTATCAGGGAGTATGAGGAAGCTGCGAGGCGTAATGAGAATGATAAGGCTTGCCTGGAGCAAATAGCTACTAACTGCATTAAGTTGTCCGCCGTTGATTTCCTTCTCAAGGATTTATTCCAAGATCAGTAGCTTAGCACTGCGATAGTTTTTCTCTTCTGAACTATCTTCTACAGCTTGTAAGCTTTTGGAATTCTTTTGAACAATGTTGCCTGATTTTGTGCGCTTTGACTTTCGCGTTTTAAACATTGCTTTGCTGCTTTTGTCTTGTATTTTTTATTGATGTTTGATTTGTGTGTTTAACTCTAATGAGTAAACGTCTTAGGCTTTTCCATTATCCGCCAATGGGCTTGAATAAGGTGCTTCTATCAGGACAGATAGTCTTACGCTCGCGTATAGTTGCTATCTAGACAGATAGGTGTTTACATTTGCTAATTATTTTTCTCATATGTCTAGAAATATTTCTTGTTGCTATCTTAGGTAGATAGACTTACGCGCTCATATGATGGCCAATACCGCGCGGAATTCCATATGTGCTATTTGCGTTGAGAACCGAGTATCTTCACGCGGCTCTTTGGAAACCCTTGATTAATTTAATGCCTGAAAACCCTAGTCCCCATAAGCCTTCATTATTGCTTAGGTTGTTGTAGCGTCGTAGGCTTAAATAGGGTATGCCCGTTATACGATAAACCAAGCCTCATCATTGCCTAGGGCTGCAGTAGCGTCATAGGCTTTAATAGGGTTCTCGATTCTTGCCTATTTCCGATGTATGGCTGACTCATCCTGGAACTGAAGAGTCACCACTTTATGTGTCCTATATAAACCTCTTTCTTGCATCTCGTTATTCACCATTGATGTCTTCTTGATTTCTCCATTAAAAGATAATACTTCACCTTCCTTCTTTCCATGATTCAATACCAGGTTCCAACAACCATGCCGCCGTTTTTGAGTTCTTGGCCTCCTTGGCATTCTTTTCACTGGCTCTGGATCTGTAATTCTATATGTATCCATTGTGCTATAGAGATGGCTCCCTAGAAATCCATGAAATAAACCTTTGATTCGCCCAAGCTTTTCAAAGACCAGTGGCGTCAGTTCTCTTACGAAAGTTGGAATGTCCTTTCTCTAATTATGTTCGAAGAGATTTTCTTTGGTGGATCGTTTTCGGGAGATACCTCGCCGCTAATGTTTGATCATGGGAGTAATGAGCGGGGTGCACAATCAGCTTTCTCCCCATGAGTTGTTCTCCCATTTGGTCTTCACATCAGCAGCCTTCATTGTTCGAAGATTATCTTTCATCTCACCATGTCAGGGCAATCGACAAGAGCTCTGTTTTGTTTGAGGACGTCGATGGCAGCAGCTAGTTAGCCGTAGCTAATTCGACAATCTAGAGTCTTGTGTAGGAGTCTAGGCTATTCTTTTGAGAATGCTTTTTGATGTATGGATTTTTCTTTTTCCAAATTTTGCTTGCTTGTAGCAATCGCGTTTAGATGCTATCTAAATAGATAGGCTTTAGTTCACATTTTGCTATTCTGCAAACGGAGTTTTTTTCGCATATATATAGATTTAAATCTGCCTTTGCTGCTTTCTCAATAACTAGACTTTAGCTCGCATTTGCTTCTATCTAGACATATAGGGTTTGAACTTGTATTTGCTGCTATCTAAACAGATAGGCTTTCATTTGCTGCTATCTAAACAGATAGGCTTATAGTTTGTGTTTGCTGCAATCTAAACATATAGGCTTTGATTCGCGCTTACTTCTATCTAACAGATAGGCTTTTTAATTTGTATTTGCTGCTATCTAAACAGATAGGATTTCATTCGCGTTTGCTGCTACCTAAACAGATAGGCTTTGAATTTGCGTTTGCTACTATCTAAGCAGATAGGCTTTGGATTTGCGTGTGCTGCTATCTAAACATATAGGCTTTAATTTGGTTTTTTGCTGCTATCTAAACAAATAGGCATAAAGTTGGTGTTTGCAGTGTGATCAATTGTCACACTATACGAAGCAATAATGGAATGAAGCTTATCAACTGATAAAAGATCTGGAGATTTATGATCATTTACTTAGTCCTCATATTGGAGGATATTGGGAAATATGTATGATGCAAAGCTAAAGCAAAAAGAGAGGGCTAAGGATAGTACATTTTGAGTTATCGCATGTTTATTGGTGTGGGCGTTGTGGCAGTCCCATGACACCGCATGATGGTGCAGTAGCCACTATCAAACACCCCATTCACTTCAAAAGGTCTTTCCGCAGCAAACTTGGGATGAGTTGCCTCGCGCATGCAGTGGTCAGGATCTCGTAGGATCAGGTCTCCCACTGCGAAGTCCCGATGCTGGACGTTTTTTTTGTACTTGGTGTTTGTTTTCTAGCTAAATCGTGCTTCTCCACAAGCAGTATAAGGTCGTGATCTCGCTCATTGTCGTACAAGGCACTGAAAGCTAGCCTTGAAAATTTTATCTGCACTTCAGCGGGGACCACTACTTCAGCTCCATAACAGAGCGAAAATGGGTTAGTCCAGTAGGAATCCTTGGTGATGTTCGATATGCCCAAAGCGCCGTTCCCAGTGAGTCCGTCCACCTTTTATGATCATCTGCGACCAGCTTACTCAGTATTCTGAGTAGTGTCTTGTTTGTGCCCTCCGCTTGTCTGTTCCCCTTCGGATAATAGGGCGTCGAGCATATCGGCCTTACATTGTACTCCATTAATTTTGCAGCCACCTGTCGATTGACAAAGGGGGTTCCATTGTCAGATAGGATAGTGTTGGGGACCCCAAAACGGTGAACAATGTTCTCCTGTATGAACTTTACCACAGCTGCTGTGTTGGCCGTCTTGAGCAGGACTGCCTCAACCCATTCGATGAATTGCTCTGTCCCGGTGAGGATGAACTGATTTCTATGAGACGGTGGACGAATGGGACCAATGAAGTCTAAAGAACAAGTAAGAAATGGACAGGGAGTTCCCAGCGCGTGCAGATCAACAGCCGGGGCATGGACTAGTTTCCATGGAACGGGCATTGTTGGCATCTCTTGACCTTCACGCGACAGTCTGCCTCCATGATTGGCCAAAAGTAACCAACAGTTAGGAGCTGCCTGCACAATTTCACGCCTCCTTGGTTCTCCACTTGATGGGACATCTCCATGACTTCCTGGATTTCTTCCCCGTTTAGGCATCTGAGTAAGTTCTCGTTGTGCCCTTTTCGCCAAAGTAGATCTTCTTGCAAGACGTATCGAGCTACCTTTCCTTTTAAGCTTGTCAGCTTCCCTTCTATCGTTCGGCAAAGTCCTGTCTCGCAGATAATCAATTATATGTTTTGGCCAATCCGCATCTTCAATTGCAGCAACTTCCGGGGAGTCTTTTATCAGCGCGCAACTTCTGGGTCTTTCTGTAGATTGAGATATCGTTTACTCCGCACGAGTGCTGATGGATCTTTTAAAAGGTTTCTCGTCCTTCCTCTTCTATCACACAACGCATCCGAAATCCCCCAGGGCCTTTGTAATAGAGGACTGTCATGTATGCAAAACCGTTTTGTGGAAACCCAAATTTCTTTGCTCGTGCTTTTAGCTATCGCGCGCACTATGGGCTTTCTCCATTCCGCCTCCTCCGCAGACTCTTCTTCGCATAGATCTTTTATGAGAGATGTAGTTGTCTTAACCTCGATTGATATTTTTGCTGGACACTTATCGGAACTGATCTTAGATCCCAAAGTGGCTAGTGCATCCGCCTGTCGGTTTGTGGAGTGTGTTCGTACCATACAGATTTGAATTTCTGGACCAGCTTTTGGACTATTGACCTCTATTTTAGCCAGTTAATTTCTTTCAACGCGTACTCACCTGAAGCTTGCTTTACTATTGGCTTTGAGGCCCCCATGATGATGAGATTCAGAACCTCCAAGGCCTTAGCTGCATGCAATCCTGCGATCAGAGCTTCATACTCAGCTTCATTATTGGTCACCGCGAAGTCTATCTTGGTCGACATCTGACTGACTTCCTGATCAGGTTTGATCAACACCACTCCAATTCCACCTTCAGACCTTGTGGATGAACCATCAAATTGCAGCCTCCAATAGAGATTGTTGATCGCGTATATCTCTGGCCCTTCTAATTCCTCCTTTGCTAAAGGTTCGTAGCTTTCATCAGGGAACTGGGCCAACAAGTCCGCCAGTGCTTGTGATTTAATTTCCTTTGGACGCGCACAGACTATGTCGTATTGGGAGATAGCCATGTACCACTTGGCCAATCTCCCACAAAGAGGTGAGTGCCCCAGCAGATATCGAATAGGATCGTTCTTTGTAATGATGACCACTTTTTGTGAAGAAAAATAGTGTTTTAATTTTTCAATGGCGAAAAATAAAGCAAGGCAGTGGCGTTCGATATCCGTGTACCTGGATTCTGCACCCTGGATCACGCGTAAGATGTAGTATACTGCCCTTTCTTGTCCCTCGCACACCTGGGCTAGCAATGCCCCAATCGACTTCTTTGTTGAATTAGGGTATAATAGCAGAGGCGATCCCAGTTGGGGTGCGATCATGACTCTTGGAGATGTTAATAACTTGTCCATCTTCTCAAATGCAGCCTGATGTTCCTCCTTCCATAAGAATGTCACATTCTTTTGGAGCAAATTACCAAAGCAAAAGGTTAATTCCGCTATGGATGGTATGAATCTTCTAAGGAAGGACAGATTTCACATAAATGTCTTCAAGGTGCTCTGAGATTTTGGCATAGGTAGACTGGTGATTGCAGAGATCTTCGTAGGATAAGGCTCAATTCCGTGCCGATGAATCACTCGGCCTAGGAATGGTCCTGAGGTTACCCCAAACGCGCATTTCATGGGGTTCATCTTTAGTTGGTACGCCCGACATCTCTCGAAGACTTTCCTCAAGTCTTTCCAATGATCGTCTTTCTGCCTAGATTTGAACACTAAGACGTCCAACTCGACCTCCTGATGCATCTTATCGTGGAAAAACGCCATCATTGGGCGCCGGTTAGTAGCGCCTGCATTCTTTAGACCGAACGGCATAACCGTGTTATTGAATACTCCCACAGCCGTAATAAAAGATGCCTTCTTCGCGTCTCCTGGGTCCATTTATATCTTTTTGTAGGCGGTGAATCCGTCCATAAAGCTGAACATTTCTTAGCCTGCAGTGGAGCCGATCAGGAGGTCGATGGTTGGCAGTGGGAAATCATCCTTCAGGCAGAATTTCGTCAGATCCCTGAAATCAACACAAACGTGGAGACTTCATGAAGTCTTCCTTTATCTTGGCATAATGTTGGCGAGCCATGTGGGATGATGTTTAGGCTCGATGAACTTAGAATTTAGCAACTTCATGAAGTCTTCCTTAATCTTGACATTTATTTCGTCCACCCTTCCGCCATCTCTTGCAAAGAGTTATCGCGTCATAAATTGAGCATGGCAAGGGTAGTGCCTCCCGTGGCACGGGTCGCTGCTGCTTCTGAGGAGACGACATTGCATTTACATCAACGCCCCGTTCGCGCTTGTAGCTGAATCTCCCGATCTTGAAGCCAGAACTAGCTGGCGCACGGTCGTGAGTGTTCTTCTTCCTCATCTTCTCCATCAAGTTCTCAATGTTCCTGGTGCATTCAATCAACTTCGAGAATGAAGGCATGTTCATGTTGATTAACAAACATTTTTATTCATCAAGCATGCCTTGAAGGCGTATCCCACCAGGCGGCCTTCTGAGACCTCATCGATGCATTCCAGAGACCTGGCTGTGAACTTCTGGTACATGCGGGAGAGGTGGATAGTGGTGACTTTCTCTTCTATTTGGAATAATTAGGTGTATAATATCTTCACCATATATTCCCACATCTTGACAGACCCTGCCTCGAGTCTTTACCACTTGTACGCGACGGTCCCCTGAGACTTGGGGAATTCGCGCATTAGCAGGCTTGTGTCAACTCCATGTGGCCCCATTAGATCAACGAACCTCATCACATGTTCGTGTGCATTCCTACTGACTTCATCAAACTTCTCCCATTTGGACGCCTTGTACCCAGCAGGATTGGGCATTAAGTATATATCCCACGGGATGGGAGGCGCACTGTCCACTTTTGGGAAAACATTGTCTGCGAAGCTCTGATTCGCGATGATGTTATCAAAACGCTGTTCTAGGGCTAAGACGCTGGCGGGAGTACATCCTCTGGAAGTTAATGACGGTGTCGCGGAAAAGCCCGGGATGTAGGGCATATTTGGATCATAGGGAGGCAGAGGTTGGAGTGCATAACATCCCTAAGCTCTGTTCGTGTGCGCGGGAAACACAAGTACGTAGAAGGATTCCCGATGGATGTCAGGGACGAGCTTGATTGAATCCTTGGCGCCTGGGGCGTAGGCCCATTGGGCAGGAAAGCATGAGGGCTTGGCAGGACGGGCGTGTGCACAACGGAGGTTGCGGGTGCCCCTGATGGAGGCAACTGAGCTGCCGGTGATGGGACCGATGATCCTTGTGCGCTGTTCTGAACAAGGCTCCCCAAATTGCCATGATATGGGCGATCTGAACGGACTGAGCCTGCATGACTTCAGCCTGGCTCAAATTGTGGCTTGCAATGCCTCTAAAGAGGGCCGATTTCCCGTAACCCTTTGAGTGTTTGTGTTGGTGTTGGGGGTCTCTTCCCCCAGAGTGTCATCTCTCAAAGGAGATTGGTCTCCCTCACGGCGATAGGCTTCAAGAGATATGGTAGCTAGGTTGATTGGCTTAGAAAGGTCGAAGGTGGATGGATTCAGGTCAGGTTCACCAAATTGTGTACAACGGAAATCCTCAAGAGAGATCCAAGTGTACACCTCAAGTAGGGGATTGGAACACGAGGAAGAGTATAGAGAGAGAAAGCAAAGGTAAGTGTTCTTGAATGCTAGACGGTGAACTAACAAGAGATTGGAGAGAGGTTCAGCTGTCCAAGAGATTCAGAGATTCAAAGAGAGTCTCCTGGAGGGCTAAAGATCCTATATATGGTGGGGAAGTAGGGGGGTTAATGCACCATAAATGGCGGCTTAATAATATCCACTGTAACGACATGTTCGACCATGTATGTAGGGACCGTTACGCACCTGCCCGCATATATCGGAGACTGTTATGAGATCGTCCGGATTTATGGGCTACGTGAGCCTTAAACCTCTCAGTCAGTTGCCAGAGGTCGCATGCGAGCTTGGTTCTTGCTCTCGCGCGACGGGCCTTACTCTAGCCTCCAAACCACAAGTCCCTACAAGTCCCGTGCGGTTGGTACGCGAGGGCCTATCTCGCAGCCCCCAAGTGGAAAAGCATAGGTAGTTATCCGCTGTACATGGAGCATAGCAAGGTGTGCTAGATGGCTGCCACGTGGTTGTGATCTGTCTGTCTCAAAAGCCCCATTTACACCGGTTTTTCACACAACTGCTCGTTTCTGCCGTCAGATGTATTGTATTGAATTCACTCATTCGCCTCCTTCCATACAGTATGTCCTTGAGGAATTTAGCATAAGTGGGCATTTTAGCTAACGCCTCGGCAAATTGTATGTTGATCTGCAACTTCTTGAATACTTCGAGAATCTTTGCTATCATCCCTCTTGCGTGTCTTCAAAGGGTATGGTACCTCCTTGGAAATTGGCACTGTTTCCGGTTTACCCTTATCAGTCTGTACGCATCCTGTCCGACCGGGCCCTTCGGCTGGGGGCTGACGGTTGATCTGTCTTCCCTGTCAAAAACTTCGTGTTCGATATTCTTAGACTTTTCTCCATGTGCATGAATGGGATACGGCAGATCCTGTAGTGCAACTCCACTCCGAGTGGTAATGGCATTGATCTGAGCGCTCGGATTCTTCACTACGTTTGATGGTAGGTTCCTTGGAGCTCTTTTTGCCTGAGTTTGTGCAAGCTGACCGTTTTGTACCTCCAAGGTGCATATTGGAATTTTCATTTGACTTACGTCAGTAGTGAGTGCATCAAGCTGCGAGAATTCGGCTTCCCATTGTTTATAAAATTTTTCCATGTAGTTCTTAAAATGCTGTATTGATAGGTTAAGCTGTGGTTCTGCTATTGGTGCATGCTGTGGGGCTGCCTGCTGTATCTCTGGCCTGTGTTGAAAACCTGGTGCATAGACTGCTGCATTAGGGCTTCCGTACCGGAACCTAGGATGGTCACGTGTGCTTGGTCTGTAGCGGCTTGGATCCCACTGTTGTTGCACGTAGTTAGCGTCCTCATTCTTAAGTTCCTTGATGGCTGCATCCAAGTCTGCTTCATCCACTGCTGCTACAGTCTTCTTTTCTGTGTAGACCTTCTTGACCAGGCTTGAACCACTTTCATCAGATTGTCAATTCGATCATCAGCCTTTGGTTCTACTAGTGCTGTGAGCTTGCGGTATTCAAAAAGGAGAGTATCCTGTTTGGCTAGTTGCTTCATCAGCTCATAGGCTCCATCTTTATCCACATGGTACAGAAAATTACCCCCCAGCTTCCCTGTCAATCCTGTCAGCATTCTCTCTATCCAGAGCATGATAGGGCATCTTTTTTCAAGTCTCATCAACCTGTTTGGCTAGTTGCGTCCCCGAAGCCGTGGATAGGGCATCTTTTTTCAAGTCTCATCAACCTGTCCCATGCGTCTACCACCGTCTAGCCCATCATCTGTTTGAAAGACAAGATTTCTCTTTGAAGTTTGATAACTCGAGAAGCGGCGTATAATTATGCCGAAAAGTCAGAAACACAGCCTTCCCAGGTAGTGATGGATCTCGGCGGTCTGGCTTCCATCCAGTAGTTTGCTGTCCCGAACAAGCAGTAGGGAAACAAGTTAAATTTTAGTGTGTCTGATTCAACTCCTCTGTATTTGATCTTGTTACAGTAATCTTTAAACTTCCCGAGGAAATCGTTTGGGTCTTCTTCAGCTTTCCCATTGAACAGACAATGGGTCTGGGCAGTTTGGATAGTGGATGATTTCGGATCGAAGTGCTCCGCTGTTATTGGAGGCACTACGATGGCTGGCTCATGTCCTCCAGTACGAACTTCAAAATAATCAACTATCGCCCTCCCAGATCTGTTGTAGGTTCTCTGGTTTTTCCGGGCAGCAAAGCCTGCTGCAATCAGATCCATAATGTAACGAGCCATCTGGGCTGGGGTGCGTGTTTCTGGTTCTGTGGGTGTATCATCTCCGTGTTCAGACATCTTGGCTTGGTATCTGCGGTTTACCTCTTTGAAAAGTTTTTCTGGATCTTCGAGTGGTGCCACCAGTTCTCTAGGCAATCTAGGCATACATTTAGAATGGCCTGAGAAACAGAGTTTAAGAGCAGTAAGATAAGAGAAAAGATAAAAATAAGAGAAAAAACTACGAAACTAACTCTGATTCCTAAGAGAAATCGTCACCGTTCCCTGGCAACGGCGCCAAAAACTTGATATCGTAAATCTAGGTGGGCTTTTTTGTAAGTGTACGATCAAGTAATATATAGTACGTATTTGTGACTCAGAGTATCGAACCCACAAGAATAGGACAATTTTTAACTTTCGAAAATCAGAACTAATTGAAAAGCTGTAAAAAGGATCAGTAGTTTTGTGTGATTTACTAAACTAAATTGCAGTAAATAAAAAAAGTGAATAAGTGTAGATAGTGCTTTCTGAGCTGACAGATCTTGGCCACGTGGCAACCATCCAGCACACCATATTGTGCTCCACAAACACTGGATCACCAGCCGAGCTGATCCATGTGGGGGCTGCGAGACAGAGCCCTCGCATACCACTGCACGGGACTTGTAGGGACTTAGTGGTTTGGAGGCTAGAGTAAGCCCTGTCGCGCGCGAGCCAGGCCCGCACGCGAGCTTTAGTAACTGCTTTGAGAGATTTATGGCACGAGCTCCATAAATCCGGTCAAACCCGGTCAACCTCGTAACGGTTCCGGTATTCGCGCACAACGTGCTGTAACGGTCCCTATATACTCGGACGAACGTGCCGTTATGGTTAGGCTAATTAAGCCGCCATTAGTGGGCGCATTAACCACACTACAACGGTCACGTTCTCTGCTATATATAGGGCGTTAACCTTTCCATACAAAGGGGGACACATTAGCCATACGCGGAAGCTCTGCCAAACCTCTGTCTCTCTCTCAGACATTACTACTGCCTTACTCTCTCCCTACACACAACCCAACTCTTCCTGTGCGATCTCTGATCCTCTACATACGGTGTACACGGAGGTCTCCCCGCCGGAATCTCTTGTGCACATTTTGGTGAACCCGACGTGAACTTACCAGCAAAAGCAACCATGTCTCAGGAGGATGATGTTAGCAACAGATCGCCTTCCACTGAAGCTGCCTCAGGAGAGGAGACCCGCCGTGCTCTTGCGACTCCCAGCGAGGCACCGACGCTAGAATCCTTGGACGCTACCGTACAAGGTCAGGCGAAAGCTCTCAAAGCCCAGTCCGTGCAGCTAGAACGGATCTTGGCCGTTCAGGGCACCGTTGCACCAAATCCTTCAACAGCCACCGCCGTCTCTCAAAGAGGAGGAGGCCCTACCGCTCCAGGATTGGGAGTGTCCGCCACACCTCCCAACCCTAATCTGCAGACTCCACCGGCGACTACGCAGCTGCCTTCGATTCAGGGGTCAATAGCTCAGATGTTGCCTCTCACTGCTCATACTCTTCATCCTCCGGTTTTGGCTTCTAATTCAGCTTCGCAGTATCCCGCGCCTCCGTCAATGGCGATATGGGGTAACGCAAGCAGCCAATATGCTCCCAATCTTCCGGCGGCGTATGTGTCGCCTCCGCCCGCAGTAACCCCTCCTTCTGCTACTGAGGGAAGCATTCCAGAATGCATGACGTCTCTGCAGAAGCGCATGGACACTATTCTGGCTCACCAGTCATTCGCGGATACCATTATCCCGAAGCTAGACAACGATCCACCCATCCCGCGGGAGATCTATCTCATGCCTAACCCAGTGGGGTATAAGGCTCCTAAATGGGACAAGTTAGAGGATGTCAATGGGAACGCTGATGAGCATGTCATGAGTTTCATCGATGTCATGGGGCCATACGGAGCTGATCCCGAACTGCTGATGCGATAGTTCCCAAAATCCTTGGGGAACGTAGCGTACAAGTGGTACCGAACGTTGGAAGCCGGATCTGTGAAGACTTGGGACGACATGGTCCAGAAGTTTTACACCAAGTTCTTCCAGATGGAAGAAAAGGTGACAATGATCCATCTCTCGCAGGTGTATCAGAAGCGCGAGGAGGACGGGATCACTTTCATCAAGAAATTCAGGGCGAAGTCCCTGGAGTGCAAAGATCCAATGCTCGAAAGCCGGCTCGTAGAGATATGCCTGCAGTGCATGCGAGACGAGTACAAAGGTATGCTCATCAATTTTCAAACACCTACTTTTTCAAAGCTAATTGAATGCACGAAGAACATCGAGCCTATAGTCGAGAGGCAGAAAAAGAAGAACGCTCCGGAGCGATCTTCGAGCGGAACCACCTACAAGATCGGGAGATTCAGTTACAAGAGGGGACGCGAAGCTGATGTCAATACAGTTTCACCCAAGAAGCATGCGAAGGTTGTGAACTTCGACGTACCACCTCTGCCATGCTCGGTAGAGGAGGCAAGCGACCTCTGCAGGCAGTGGCGCAAGGACGGTGTCCTACCGCCGCTCGAGAAGATACCCTCCAAGGAGATGGTAAGGGACCCTAAGTGGTGCGAGTACCACGGCAAGGTCATGCACCCCACAGCGGAATGTAAGAAGCTCAGGTTTACATTCGACCACAAGATGAAGAACGGCGAGCTGATCGTCAGCGATCACAGGAAGGATGTGCGCAACAATCCGCTTCCTGCCCATGCGGAGCAAGACTCAAAAGGCACAGAGGTTGCCATGATCTCGATCGTGGACTTGGAAGAAGTCGCAGAGGATGGTCTACCCATCATCACCGAGGTCCATGATGACGAGGACTACAGTGTAGACACAGAGGATGAACGTGCCGATCGGATGAAGGGGTCGCACGGCTTTAGCAGATTCTTCGACGAAATGAACTTCTCCGAGAAGTGCCGGACAGAAATGACGAAAGCAATCTTGAGGATAGCGGAGGACTATGAGGAGGATCTTGTAGTTTCCAACGGGAAAGTCATCAGGGCGTCTCGCTCTACAGAAAAGATTATGACCTTTTCGGCCAGCGACAAAAGGACAGATGCGAGCCATCAGAGGCCTCTGTACGTGACGGCCATCATCAATGGCGTGGAATTCAAACGAGCATTCGTAGACGGAGGAGCAGCGGTCAACGTCGTTTCGCTCCACACACTGAAGCTAGCAGGGATCCCCGAGCACAAGATTGTTAGGTGTCCATCCCCGCTGATGGGATTCGAAAGCGACTCTAGAATGACGATCAGATGATCCGCCTGGGTGTTCAGATTGGCAAGATCAAGTGCTCAGCGAAGTTCTATGTCATAGATGCGAACACTACGTACCATATGATCATAGGTCGATCCTGGATTCATCGCTTCGGCGCAGTTCCTTCAACGGCTCACCAAGTCATGAAAGCTATCTGGAACGACAGGATAGTCGAGATACCGGCTTCAACGAATCCATTCAACTTGGATGAAGCACATCTTAGCGAGGCAGTGTGGTTCACCGAGATGGCGGACGAGCAAACAACGGGACCAATCAACCCTACTCCTTTGCTTCTCTGGGAAGACATCAAGGACCAGTCACCTGCGGGGGTAATGGTGACAAAGGAAGAGGCCAAAGGAAAGCCGCCTACACGCGAAGAGGCGCCGCGTATCGCATACCATCGAAAGAACGTGTACACTCTGAAGAGAATTGCAAAGCATGACCCCGAAGGCAAGGAGATAGAGAGCTTCTACGCCAATGGGAAGAAGTGCTATCGCATATGAAGGTGCGCGGGGATGTCCTCACACGGGCATGGGGATATCCCTGGGCAAATCAACGAAATCGAGCAAATTGTGCTGACGGAAGAGCCAATGCAGGGCACTCCGGATGAGAATCTCAAAAAAGCACCTGAATGCATGGAGGATAGGCCCAGGACAAAAAAGCAAGAGCTGAAGGATGTGTTCCTCAGCCCGAACGAGGAAAAGAAAAGGCCAGTCTTTCTAAGTGCGGACCTCACAAGCGAGGAGGAGCAAGGACTGCTACAGCTCGTAACTGAATACAAGGATGTGTTCGCATGGGAGTATGATGAGATGCTAGGATTGGATACAAGCATCACTATGCACCGCTTAGACATCATTCCAGGGTCTAAGCCGGTAAAGCAGAGCACAAGAAGCTTCAGGCCGGAGCTTAACGTGAAAATCAAACAGGAGATTGTCAAACTCCTGGATGCCAAATTTATAGAACCAAATCATCATCCCACATGGCTGGCCAACATTGTGCCAGTGGTAAAGAAGAACGGACAGCTTTGCATCTGTGTGGACTTCCGGGATCTCAATCGCTTCTGCCCAAAGGACGATTTTCCACTGCCCAACACCGATTTGCTTATCGATTCAACAGCGGGCCACCGTATGTTCAGCTTCATGGGCGGCTTCAGCGGGTACAACCAGATCAAGATGGACCCCGAGGATGCGCGGAAGACCGCGTTTTATCACTCCGGTGGGGGTGTTCAACTACACAGTCATGTCGTTCGGTCTCAAAAACGCGGGTGCGACCTATCAGCGGGCCATGATGGCCCTATTCCACGACATGATGCACAAAGAAGTGGAATTTTATGTGGACGACCTGGTGGTTAAATCCAAGCAGGAAGCAGATCACCTCGCAGATCTGCGGAAAGTGCTCAATAGATGTAGACGCTTTGAACTGAAGATGAATTCCAAGAAATGCGCATTTGGGGTAACATCAGGGAAGTTCTTCGGATGCGTTGTCCATCGCCAAGGAATCGAGCCTGACCCTGCGAAAGTATCAGCCATAACTGGCATGACGCCGCCCCATAACCAAAGTGCCTTGAAGACATTTTTGGGAAAACTATCCTATCTGCAGAGATTCATCCCATCGATCGCTGAAATCACCTGCTGTTTTAGTGCCCTTCTCAAGAAAGATGCCGTATACAGCTGGGCTCCGGAGCACGAAGCTGCATTTGAAAAGCTGAAAGATCTGCTGACGTCCTCAAAAATAATGATCGCACCTCAACTGGGATCACCGCTTCTGCTATATCTGACGTCAACAAGGAGGTCCATAGGAGCACTCTTGGCTCAGGAGTACGAAGGCCAGGGAAGGCCTATCTACTACATCTCTCGCATTGTGCAACCTGCTAAATCAAGGTACACAGACATCGAACGTCACTGCCTTGCTTTGTTCTTTGTAATAGAGAAATTGAAACACTACTTTGTGTCGCACAAAGTGGTAGTGGTCACCAAGAGTGATCCCATACGATATCTGCTAACCCACACTACCCCTGGAGGAAGATTGGCGAAATGGTACATGACCATCTCTCAATACGATATCACATGCGTGCGACTGCGAGCGATCAGGTCGCAGGCGGTAGCGGATTTGTTGGCACAGTTCCCCGACAACAGCCACGAGCCTGTGATCGAAGACGAGCTCGAAGGCCCTGAAATCTATGCAATCGACGTGCCCTATTGGACGCTCCACTTCGACGGCTCGTCAACAAGGAAAGGCGGAGGCATTGGGATAATTTTGACCAAGCCGGATGGAGAGGTCATACAGATGTCCGCCAAGCTCAACTTCGCAGTCACAAACAATGAAGCGGAATATGAGGCCCTCATCGCGGGGCTCCGTGCGGCGAAAGCTTTGGAAGTAAGCAATCTGACGGTCATGGGAGACTCCAAGTTGATCGTCAAGCAAGCCTCGGGCGAGTACGGTTTGAAGGAGATTAACCTTCTGTCTGACCGGACTCTAGTACAAAAGCTGGTACAGCAATTCTGCGATATGAGGTACGAGCACAAGCCCCGAGTAGACAACAGGCATGCAGACGCTTTGGCAACCTTGGCATCTAAGGTTAGTACAGACAAATTTCCCGCAAGGATCTCCATCGAAGTGCGAACGTCGTCGGCATTGACAGAAGATGCGTGCGACGACGAACACATGGATGACACGGACTCGAGAAAAGCAATCCTACGAGCTATTGCAGAAGGTACAAGCAGTGAAAGCTGGGCACTCACCAAGGGGTACTGCATACATGATAACACCCTCTACTACAAGGGTCCCGGCGGAATACTCATGCGATGCGTCTCCGAGCAAGAGGGAAAGCTGTTGCTAGAAAAGATTCACCAACATGCTTGCGGAGAAAGTGAGGTGTCAATCTATCGGAAGGCTCAGAGATATGGCATTCATTGGCCAGACATGTCAACAGCCGCGGCCCTGATACAAGGGAAGTGCGAAAGTTGCGCACTAATCAAAGATTCTCTACTCATTGCCCTGATACAAGGGAAGTGCGAAAGTTGCGCACCAAAGTGCAACGTTGCCAGGAATGCCAATTCAAAGGAAACCTATTGCACGCTCCCGCCGTGGATCTACATGCATTGGGAACGCCATGGCCATTTCACACATGGGCTCTGGACTTCATCGGTCCCATCCGACCAACGTCACACGGGAATCATTTTATTCTCACTGCTACTGAGCTATTCACCAAATGGGTGGAGGCGATACCACTAAAGACGGCAAATGCGCTAGCTGTGGTCAATTTCATCCAGGAAAGCATCATATGCAGGTTCGGAATTCCAAACACTATTCTTTCGGATAATGGTACTCCCTTTGTTAATCGCCAGGTAGCTGCGAAATTAGCGGAGTACAATATCAGGCAAATATGTTCCACCCCCTACTACCCGAAGGGGAACGGGCAAGCCGAAGCGACCAACAAAACGATGTTGAGGATTTTGAGCAAGATGGTCGCGGATGACCACAAGAAGTGGGCTGATTCTCTAAGAATAGCTCTGTGGGCCTACCGAACTTCTCCAAGGACACCCACGGGGGCCTCACCGTTCCTACTATGCTATGGGGCCGAGGCCGTGGTACCTGCGGAGGTGAGAGTCAATTCGGCAAGATTGGCCTTCCACACACTCTACGAAAATCAACGTGATCATGACTTAGTCTTGCTGGAGAAAAAGCGAGAACAAGCCAAAAGGACCAACAAGCGGTATCAAGAAAGGATCGCTCGCGCTTACAATAAGACGGTCCAACGAAGGGATTTCGCAGTTGGAGACTTGGTCCTGCGCGCATCCGACCACTGCATGCGAGAAGCGGCTCACCCAAAATTCGCAGCCAATTGGGAAGGACCCTTCGAAGTCACAGAAGTCTTCGACAGTGGCTACTGCAGTATACGAAGGTTGCACGGTACAACCTCAACCCCGAGTTCAGCCAACATGCGCTAGATTAAGAAGTACTATCCCTGACTTCTCTCATTTCATGCGTTTTATTATAACGCCGCTTAATGTCTTGTATGGCTACGATTTACACAATCTCCTCTCCCATATGAGAGGATTGTAATCTCATATCTCCCATATGAGAACATTATAATAAGAGAATTCTCCCAAATGAGAACTTCATATTTATGGATGTCAATTTTGCTTCATTTTAGCTTGTTATAACAGTTAACAATGGGTTATCCGCCACAATAGCAATCTGTACAACTGCGATCTTAATTGATCATCTAAGCCTATCTGTCACGATAGCAGCTCATGCGAAATGCGATCTTAATTGATCATCTAAGCCTATCTGTCACGATAGCAGCTCATGCGAAATGCGATTTTAATTGATCATCTAAGCCTATCTGTCACGATAGCAGCTCATGCGAAATGCGATCTTAATTGATCATCTAAGCCTATCTGTCACGATAGCAGCTCATGCGAAATGCGATCTTAATTGATCAACTAAGCCTATCTGTCACGATAGCAGCTCATGCGAAATGCGATCTTAATTGATCATCTAAGCCTATCTGTTACGATAGCAGCCTATGCAAATGCGATCTTAATTGATCCTCTAAGCCTATCTGTCACGATAGCAGCCTATGCAAAATGATCTTAATTGATCTTTTAAAAGCCTATCGGCCACGATAGCAGCCTATGCGAAAAACGATCTTAATTGATCTTCTAAAGCCTATCTGCTACGATAGCAACTCATGCGAAAAACGATCTTAATTGATCTACTAAAGCCTATCTGCTACGATAGCAACTCATGCGAAAAATGATCTTAATTGATCTTCCAGGCCTATCTGCGGTGATAGAAGCATTATACAAATGCGATAGCAATATGGTGCAAAATGATCTTAAGTGATCTACAAAGGTCTATCTGATATGATAGCACTTGAATCTGAAAGCAAATCACAAGCCCATCTGCCAAGATGGCACAGCTGCGAAAATACGATCTCGAACGATCTAATAAAACATCTGTGAATTTATATGGCAGATAGCAAATGCGAAACGTGTATATAGCATTATGCAAGGCGAAATATGCCGATACGCATGCGAAATTGTATTTTGTTGTAACAAGACAGCAGATAATACAAAAAGCTATTTATCATTATGAGTCGAAAAGACTTACAATTTATCTGTCTAGATAGCAGCTTACAAACGAAAAAGCTCAAATCTAACTACGCAGCCAACATGGCTTACAATACATTTGAAAAGTAGCTGACAAGCCAGCAGTGACACACCGAGGGAATCGTAATTGAGAAAGGATGAACCCAACGGTTCTAGCAGCGGCTATGCGACACGCAGATCTACGGCCAAAGATCTGTAGCAAGTAGGATGCTTCTGCGAAGAGATCAACTCGCCATTAGCTGCATCCATGGCGGAAATGGTCTGGGTGGTCCTATGTCCAAGATCTCAGGATCTGACAAGACCCCTGTCTGATCAAGATATGTACCGGAGGAACCTCCTGATCCGGCGCACACAGTCGCCCAAAACAGGGGAAGCAGTCATTCCTCTGGTACTGGGTTCCTTGTCATGATTGACAAGGGCATTGACAAGCCTCCTGAGTTCAAGAACGAAGAGGCAAGAAATCCTCCTGCAGGGATGCTGGAGGAGAATTCCGCCGTTCATTACGAGACGGTAGCACGGTCACTACGGCGCTGCACCTCACCGGGAGGCGGCCAGAAACATGACCTGCAAACATAATACACGAAGAAAATTCTTCGAACACACATGAGATATCATCTCCATCTTCTCTATGATGGTTATAAAGAGCAATAAGCCTCATAAAGTGGATCTTGGAAACTATTTCTACAGCACAAAGCGCAAACTCAGGATTCACAACTTGAAGTTGCCATGAATCAATGAAAAACAAGCGTTGAAGCCAGCAGTCGTAAGGACTCACGGCAAAGCACATTTTTGGGATAAAGAACCCAAATGGCAAAGACAGGGTTTATATAGACCTTGTGGAGACTCTTCAGTTGCTAAGATGAGTCAACAGAATTCGAAAAGAGGGTAAGGCCAATCACTTACGCCTTGAAAAACGGTAACGATCAATTACCCTACTAAAGGCTACGACGATTCAGTTGCGTATCCTAATAAATGACGGATAGTCATGATTTGGATGAACTTCCCAAGGAAAGCGTGCTTATCTTCCGAGAAATTGCTGATGTCATAATTAGATATGCACAGAGATATTCCATCAAATCCCTGAAAAGGGCAAAACGGGCATGCCGATCTTTTTGTTAAAAAAAAAGGGGGGAGAAACCCTAGCAACATTACATTAATGTTTCAACATTACATTAATGTTCCAGCTATTTTTCAAATTCAAAAAGTCAAAGCAAATTCTTGATCAAGGAGTCAGAGGGCGCGAACTGATGGCTCAGCTTCTCTACCTGCTCCACTTCTTGCTTCAATTGCTCGCACTTGGCATTCATCTCATGATAGAGCTTCATAGCTTCTTCAGCCTTTTGCTTATGCTGCCCACCTTCTGCTTTTCAGCTGCGAGGTTCTGATGGCCGAGCTTCAAAGTTACGGCTGCGCGAATCAGAGTAACTCTTTTCATAAGAAATCTGAAACCCAGTCTGCCTTGAACTTTGTTAAGAAGATTTTGGCTTATGCCAAAAAGCAATTCGGCACTCTGGACAGAAATGGTCGCAGGCGTGGCCACAGACAGCTGCTCCAAAATCCAAATGGCTTCGGTAAGAAACAGCCTCCTGTCAAAGCGCCCTATCTCCAGAGATCTCGCAAATGATTGGGGGTAGGTGAGGCGCATCCGGACCACCCAGTCCACATCAGTTTGCTTCAAACCTAAAGCAATGTCAAAGCTAAGTTATGCTATTACACTCGCAAACGAATAATGCGAGATACAAACAACGAATCACTACTTACCGGTTCCTTCAAGAATCTCCCGAAGAGAAGGAATGCGCATTGCTGGAGTAGTCGAAGACTGCCCTCGCTATGCCTCTCCTATCAGCTGCGAGCTCTAATCCCTCATAGTTAGGAGGAAGAGCATAAGCCGCACCAGCTGCGACTGCATTCCCAACCTGCGAGTCCCAAAAGCTCCACGCAGGAAGAGGTGCCGCCGACTCAGTCATCGCCGGAGGCGAAGTGACAGCCGAAGATGCTTGGCGAGGGACGTTCTCAGATGCGGAAGCATCAGCAGCACTTGTTCTTACTTCCTCAGCGCCAGTATGGGCATCTTCCTCCATTAGCACAGCGTCAGCTTCAGCATCATCAGAAAGTTTGATGATGTCCTCAAGAGGCTCTCCTGCTTATTCAGCAGCTGCGACGAGCTTCTCGTTATGGGAACTCGGAATCGGAACATAGGACGCAGAAGGCTGACTTCTTTGCTCCAGCACAGGTTCCTCAACATTGCCTGCGACACAAAATGCGATAGTATAAGGTAACTTGCATTTTATGTTATTTTACTATCTTTGCTAAAGCTAAGAGCAAGCACCTCCACGCGAAGGTGGGATTGATGTATCTTCGTCATACACTAAAGACGTGGAACCATGCCCTATTAGTGTGTCCTCATTAAGCAGGTCCTTAAAATGAGCGTGACCTGGGACGCGAAGAAACCAGTCATGTTTCTGTTTCAAGTTGCTAAGGTCTAGTACATGCATATCGCTCGAATGATTACCTGAAGGTTCTCCGCACTTGCCTACTAGCCAACGGCGAATGTCAGCCTTTGACACACCATGCTTTAACGCACCCACAATAACATCTCTATAAGTTACTGCGAGATTGAAGATCTCACCTTTATCGCCGCCTGCGATTTCTTCAAAGTCTGCTTGGGCTTGCTCCACTGCTGCTGCATCCTCTTCTGGAACCGCATTCTCATCCTCCGCCTGAGGAGCCACCTCTTCGGGAAGCGCATCTTCCCCGTCAACTGGACGCACTAAGTCGTCAACATGTTGCTCTTCGAGGCTCCGCTGTCTCACACGCTCGAGCTCCTCCTCTTCGTGCGGCCTCCTTCTTTCGGCAGCTTCCGCGGCTGTCTTTCGGGACTCGGCAAGAACGTCCTCGCTTATGGGATCGTCTGGAATGCCAGAATGGGTATCTCTCTTTTGTCTCTTGGCCAAAAGGCCACCGATGATCTCATCATCATCATCATCGGCGAAGAAATGATTGGTTTAAGAAAGAATTGCAAAAGAATTACGATAATGAGAAGGGAAACGCGATGGAGGTACCTCCTGATTCTTCCTCATGTATCACAATTGTTCTTTCTTCTTTTTCTTCATCACCTTCTCTGGGCTCCTGCCTCTCTTCTTCTTCGTCCTGGTTGAATGGAACGAAGGTCTCAACTGCGAGCTCCTTCCGCAGTCGCTGGAGGGGACGGATCATCTCTGGGAGGAGACGAGGCCGGAGCATTGTCTATCAGCGAGTCAACAAAAGCGTTCATGACTGTGCGAATCCTGGTTTCGACCTCAGGGTCCATCCTCCATGCTAGTAGGAACGACTGTTTTTTCCTTCTAGTGGCAACAATGGTGTTAACCAATGACTTGGAACGATCACCAGATGCGAATCTCCGCACATGACACTACATCAAACAGTACAGAATAAAGGCGTCAGCATAGGGAAATCAAGAAGCTTAACGCACGCGGAAAAATTGCTTACCTTAGCAAATGCCTCGCTATATCTGATGAAATGCGTGTCGCCCTTCTTAACTGCGGCGATCTTTTCCTTCAGAATGACGTCAGGGCACAAATGGTTCTCATGATCCAACAATGAGTAGCAACCATATTCAGACTCGCTCAGACTGCAACTGGGGCGAAACGGAAAAGAGTTTCTCTTGATCAAGGGAGCTCTACTCGGCTGAGCAGCCGACTGCGTCTCAATCCTCGTTTGCTGGGCGACCAGTATGCGAGCCAGTTCTGGGAACAACCGCCCTCGCGGATACCTGCAGGCTGCTCAAAGGGAAGATTGTTCATGAAGACTGTCTTGCACTCCTTTGTTAGCAAGCGCTTATAGAAACCTCTGATAATGGACTAGGGCCAGATTGATGGCGCCACTGCATCAAAGCCGAACTGGGGAGAAGCTCGAGTGGGGTCAACATCCACGGTAATCCTCTCATACCTAGGCGCGAGCTCACGAATATGCTCTGCAAGAGCAGGAAGGGAACCTCGCAGACACCAGCAAAAGAACTCGCGATAGCGCTCATGGAAGTGCGATCCCTCTTCAAAGAGGAGCTCTTCTGAAAAGACAACACCCTTAGAAGGGTACAGCTTTGGAAACCATCACACGTTCTCGATGCGCGTGGCATAGGGCCTGGCAGTGAACTCTTGCCGCTTGTCACAGATCAAACTCCAAGCGCACTTGGTATTGTTCGCTCCGAACCACCTCGCAGCTCTGCCACTGTTACGCTCGTCCGTCTCGCCTGGGGGACACCACTTGTTGGGCTTAAGAGCAGTTGGGGCATTGGATGGACACCGCTCGAAAACCCACATCGTCAAGAAAGAAATGTTGACAAAAGTCAGTATGTCGAGGCGGCCACGCGACTCTTTCATGGCCAGAACCAGCTGATCCAATCTGTAATACAATGTGCCCAAGACCAGGGGTCCGAGTGCGACTCTCTGGGCGAGGGCGAGCCTCACAGAAAGTGGCAAAACATGGTAGAAAACCCCATCATGCGGGTGACCATCGATTAAGTACCTCGATAGCCATGCACAAAGGAAACCACAAAGGGTCAAGTGATAGCCTTTACCCTCCACATAATTCTTGGCCTCCGGGTCCTCACTCAGAAGCTTCTTGGTGATACTGCTGTTCGCGTAGTCACGAAAGAAGTACTGAAACCATTTGTCCAGGTATTCTTCGCGGACGTATCAACCAACTGCCAGTTCGGAAGTGCTTTGGTAGTAGTCCACCGGGTGGAGATCTTCTTCACCTCTGATAGGCATTCTTCCATCTGCGTATACAAAGCGATCTCCGCAGCCGTCGTAAAAGGACTCAAAGGGTCCACCTCACCCATGGGAGAAAAATCGTACAGCATATGCACGTCCTCGAGTGTGGGGGAAGCCTCGAACTCAGCAAAGTGGAAAGTGTGAGTCGCAGGCGAGTAGCGGGAAAGAAGGTCTAGAAGCATGGACTGGTCCAGCTTCACGGCAGCACCCTTCATAGCACGAACAGCGAAGTATACGCCGGACTCATTAAGAGTCGCAGCATGATCGATCAACACGTGGTCGATCCACTCGTCCATGAAGACCAATTTCTGGACAAAAGCTTGGGTGGAAATCGCAGCGTAGGGAAAGTACCCATTTTCGATTCCTAATCGAACCACGTCCTCGGAGCCAATAAACTCGAGCAAGGCTGAGTTAACTGGGGGAGTCAGTGTTAGCAATCCCTCATTGGGAACAGAAGCAGGTAACTTCTTCGCTTTAACCCTCGCGTGGTAGAAATCTTTGCCACCCAGATAGGGGGCTTTTCGCCACAAAGCTTGCGGAAGATCAGGTATCTCCTCGTCCTCCTTGATGGATTTGGTTCCTTTTGTCTTGGCCATTCCTGCGGAAGAGCAAGAAATAGGGGGGAGAAATATGCCACACTCAGTTTGAATTTCGAGATTCAAGATCTATGGAAAGAAAGATGAACAGTTCCTGGTATCAATTTTGGAGATGAACAGTTCCTGGTATCAATTTTGGAAATCAGAGGGTTGCATTATCAGGGATTTCAAAACCCTATCCAAGGTCCTTATTATTGAAGGATTAAGCTGGAATTGGGTCCAAAGTTTGAAGATTCTTCACAAGTTTCAACAGATTATATGTTATGGGTTTACAGATTCAACGCAGTTCAAGGCATACACTGGTATTTTAAATTGAAATTGAACAAGGCCAACCTTGTTTTCGCGAAGCCTGCTTGGATATACACAGTTGAAGAAGGCGATTTGCAGTTCTGAACTGGTGATTGATTATCTGAATCTGCTCCCGAAGACTTCCGGGTACCATTCACTTTAAGAGAAAGAAGTGATGCTTTGCAACAATGGAGGATACAAAGTATTTATCCAAAAACAATGAAGGGTTGCGTCCTTTCAGTAGTCGAATCGCAACCGTCGCTGTCGAATCGCGCAATCACAGGACAAGCTGACGTCACGCCTAAAACCCTAAAGGCCAGACGGCACGACTTTAGGGGTTTTAGGTCATAATGGCACGCACGGGGGCTGAACTTACCCGTATTTGAATTGGTGCGTGGCGACGACGCGTATGTTGGTTTCCGCATGGAAGTCTAGGCAGCTATGAGTCTTCACGCGCAGAAAGGGGGCTAATGTAGATAGTGCTTTCTGAGCTGACAGATCTTGGCCACGTGGCAACCATCCAGCACACCATATTGTGCTCCACACACACTCGATCACCAGGCGAGCTGATCCATGTGGGGGTTGCGAGACAGAGCCCTAGCATACCACTGCACGGGACTTGTATGGACTTAGTGGTTTGGAGGCTAGAGTAAGCCCTGTCGCGCGCGAGCCAGGCCCGCATGCGACCTTTAGTAACTGCTTTGAGATATTTATGGCACGAGCTCCATAAACCAGGTCAATCCGGTCAAACCCGGTCAACCTCGTAACGGTTCCGGTATTCGCGCACAACGTGCTGTAACGGTCCCTATATACTCGGACGAACGTGCCGTTATGGTTAAGCTAATTAAGCTGCCATTAATGGGCGCATTAACCACACTACAACGGTCACGTTCTCTGCTATATATAGGACGTTAACCTTTCCATACAAAGGGGGACACATTAGCCATACGCGGAAGCTCTGCCAAACCTCTGTCTCTCTCTCAGACATTACTACTGCCTTACTCTCTCCCTACACACAACCCAACTCTTCCTGTGCGATCTCTGATCCTCTACATACGGTGTACACGGAGGTCTCCCTGCCGGAATCTCTTGTGCACAATAAGGAAACTGTTTTTGATGTAAATTTTATGGGAATTTTTTTAAGTCTGAAAACTGACGAGTAGTTTTGTGTGATTTACTATTCAGCTTTTAGAGTTTACTTTGATTTCAGAAACACACAGCAGTATTGTTTATGCCAGCATACCAGTGATAAAATCTCCTCTCGGTCTCATGCATCTATCACTCTCCTACAGATTTTCGGATCCCCTTGGTTCACCTCGATATGCATGTTTGTTCTAATTCTGCTAGGGTTACAAGTTCTCCTCTCGGTCTCCCCCTAAACTTCTAGCAGTTGGTCTAATACTTCTGGGCTAGTCCCCTGATTCTCTTCACCTCTCGGTCCATCAAGGCAGAGTACTAAATCCTATCTTCTCTTTCTAACTCTCACTAGCCACTCTCGCGCACCAGATTTTGTCTATAGTAGTCCTGGGTGATCGGGCCCATCATGCATAAATATAAAATCGAAAAATAATAATAAACAATCCAATATTGTATTAAGATTTCAAACTAGTCATGAATCTGATAATCAAAACAAACTACGCCGCTGAATGCATAAACCCTAAGTTCACCGAGAACCTAGGTAAAAGGTTTAGCTAGCGTACATTTTTGAAAAATAAAGTTTCATAAAATAAAGATAAGGTAGATCCAACGAGATTATTGCTGGAAATTGAAACTGCTCCGTGCTCTGCTCTGCTCCAGTATTCCCGTTCTGATGATGACTTGTGTGATAAATAATTCTATGCTGGGACGCCTCTTTTATACTGCCACGGTCTCTTAAACTAAGGCCTGAAATTCCTGTTCTGCCCCTGTCTAAACCGCCCTGGGAAGTTTCTGGAAGTCCTACTGTGCGTTTGGACGCACCCACCTGCATCTGAACGCACATGTGCGTTTGAACGCACATCCCTTCGTTCGGACGCACAATGCTGATTTTGACTCTTTGACTCTCATGGCTTCCGTTGACTTTCTGGGTTGTGCGTTTGGACGCACAATGTGCGTTTGAATGCACATACTTGCTATTCTGGTTGACTTCTTCCTGAATCAGACCTTTTGAAATTTGAAGTCTCTTGCGTTTGGACGCAGGATGTGCATTTGAACGCACAACACTTGGTCATTTTTCTGCCAGTTTTCCATGTCTTCTACTGCTACACTGTGCTTTCCGTTTGAACGCAAAATGTGCGTCTGAATGCACAGACTTAGTCAATTTCTGCAGTTTTCTACTTTGACTCCTTAGTACGCTGCCTTCATTCCGAGCCTTCCTCATGCATTTCTGGTACCTGTTTCCTGCACAAAAGAGCAAGTACCCGCAATCATACCCGAATAGACAAAATTATGCATGAAATTCCTCAAATATAGAAATCATACTCTCAGCGTCCTCTTTCCTTTATCAAGTGGAAAACTGACAAAAAACAGGCAAATTCAATCTCAAGAAGGTCAGAACCAATAGTAAAAAGGGCGCCCCAAACTAACTCTATCTGTGAGCTATGAGAATCGTCTTTGTGGATTGCTTTAGAAAATTGGGACTCGGTATTCGTTCACTAGAATTATGATTGATGAGCATATGAGACATTGAAAGTTGGATATTAATTGGATCTGTTTAATTATGCAACATGTTGTTTGATACGTATATGATATGTTTACATATCTTGTACTAGCATAGAACATGTTGTGCATACACTAGGTTGTATCCCTCACACTAGCAACCGCATTTACGATATCCTGGATAGCCTAGGTGAGTAGAAGATGAGACAGAAGCCCGATAAGTGCTAGAAGCCTATTATATGATATGAGACGCCTATCATATCAGGAGTATGGCCTATGATATGAGCTAAATGTCTATCACTAGTGCAAGACGCCAGTCAGACGGATTTAATTGTCGCATTACAATAAGTTCCAAGGTGAGATTCGCTTATGGCCATTTAAACATAGTCAGTACCCCAAGCCGGGTATAGTCTGCGTAGAGAAAGCCAGATGAGAGAACTGATTTCGATTCTCATATGTGTGACATTCAGTACTCAAGTAAGTAGCCATAAGGGCTATTGGAATTATATCTGCGTAGTGGTCCTTATGGGATATGACATGTGCTCTGATTAGAGTCCAAACACTATGGCGCATATCTTCCCGAGATAGCGCGTGCTGATGAGTGACATGAGGTGGCGAGTAGAACCAGTCCCCGAGTTTCCTCGCCGTGTGAGCCTCGTCAATCCTATAAGAATGATTAACAGTGTATACCCTTAGTACCTTTATCCATGTCGTGGAGAGACAGGTCGGCGGTTCTACTTTAGCGTGACATCTTACGGCTATGAATGATTTGGCCTTCCGCAAATTGCTATGAAAGCAGTTGAGTCGAATCAAAGTGACACAATGGATGGAAAAGAAGATTCTCATTGCATCACTCTTTGTTATCATCATTGGTCCCACCTACAAGATCTTATGGGATCATGCAGGATATGAAAATAATAAAGGAGATGTAAAATCATTGGTCCACGATCTTCGGGACAAGGTATGTGCTCATGGTCTACGAGATGACAATCGATCGAATCTGGGGGATACGAGATATATATATATATGTGTGTGTGTGTGTGTGTGTGTGTGTGTGTGTGTGTGTGTGTGTTTTGAGTCAAAGACCCTTGAATGTGTTTTGGTTGGTAATTGTTTTGAGTGATGAAACACAAAGACTAAGACATAAGCAGCAAAGCATCTCAGTTATCCCAAGGCCTTGAGATATTGACTGAACTTCAAAGCCTTGAGTGTTATCTTATTCTACTATATGTTCTAACAGTTCTGTGTTGCAGATTGGATATCTGATAATAAAGATCAGTGGTTTACTGCATATACTTGTATACTACACTATTTATATGTCTAACACAATTGCAGATGATCAGAACAGGAAGAATCAAAGTTATCTGGGTTTAACTTTGAAATTATGTGAAGCATGTTCAGAGCTCCAAGGCCTTGAGATGTGCCTTGAGCTGTTGACAGTTTTTACAGAACTTAGTTGATTCTTTCTTGCAGGTTGTGATTCTTAGTATTGTGATTATTTACTCACTTCTAAGTGTCTTAAACTTGTTTTTTCATGATTCATATGTTTTAGAAGATATACAGGTTATTGTTCTAGTCTGTTAAACAGTTTTGTCATAAACTGGATAACCAAACAGTCATAGCACTGTTATCTTTCTGGATTTTGTTGTTGCTGTGTTTCAATGTTGTCGCAGGGTTGTTAAACGTGCAGGTGCAATCTCAACAAACTTTAACGGATATCCACTTGAAGCTGTTTGAATTTCAGTTGAAAACATAAAGAGGATTTGTAGGAACTGAGATCCTAAAATCTCTCAATTAGTTGCAGCTGTGGATAAAAGAGACTGGTTTGAATTTTGAAGAAAAGAGAGGCTTGCAGAATACTCAGAGAGGTTTAACAAAATCGTGGGAGATCATTCATTCAAACACACAATCATTCAAGCTTCATTCCAGATTCCAGAAGATCAAATCAATCCAGTTTTCCAGAAGAACACATCCAGGCTTCAACAGCTTATCTTCATACTGTGTTCTTCACTTGTACTTCTATCTGTGTATCTTTATATTATCTTAAACCTCACTTGACCTAGTGGTTGGTTGTTCAAGTGAACAAAAAGAGGTTCTTGTTAGCTCAACAGTTAGTAGTTGGAACTAGATAGGTTTGGAACCACAAGCTGTATAGGTGTAAGGGAAATCACTTAGGCTTGAAGAACTAGGGCTTTTTTTGTGTGAGTAATAAGAATTGTTTGCCCAATCCTGGTGGCATTAGATCCCTCAGGCAGAGATTAGGTCCATTGGGAATGAACTTTGTAAATTTCTTTGTCTTCTTACTTTACAGTTTGATTATTATCTGCTGCACTCAACTCAAATTAAACTAGGGTTCAAAATCTCTTTAGAATTGTTCACAGCTCAAGGCCTTGAAGCTTACTATTTTGCCTATGTAAGTTTCAGACAGTTTTCTAAAATCTCAAGGCCTTGAGATTTGAGTTTCACACAAAGTCTTTATGTTAAACTTTGAGTTTTGCAAAAAGTTTTTATACTCTATTTAACCCCCCCCCCCCTCTCTAGAGTATGTAGGTAATGTATTTAATCTACATTACACACTTTTGATATGTATTGCATTAATTGTAAAGGTAGAGTGTGCCTGATGCTAGCTCGTCTCGTATGAGTTTAGATTATGGAACTCCCAAAATGCAGGTTCTCTCAACAGTCACACACCAAGCCCGCAAAACACTTTGGCAGATGAAAATAGTTGGAGATTGAGGGAGACTAGATGAACTGTGATTGTGCAACCCCACTGTGCGAGTGGGAGATGTTAGCATTTTGTGCGCCCATGTGGGGTGCCAAATCACAACCTTATGGTGTTAGTTGAAACAATGCTCAAACCTTATGGGGTTAGTAGCAAAGACACAAACCCTAGGGGTTATGTGCAAAGTAGGTATAAGTCTGTCTATATAAGGAGACAGCCTCCTACACATTATTATAAGCTTAATACACAACTGTGTAGAGATCATGTGCTGATCAAAGACAATTCTATGAACCCTAGCCTACCTCTCTAAATAGCCTCCATTGGTGGAACATGGTGTGGATAAGAGCTCTCGTCCTAGTGATTCGAGCCAGACTGTGGGAGCAAGACGTTGGTGCGTGGAAGCAAGCAATCTACGATCAACCGCTGCGTTAGGAGCATAGGAAGAGAAGGTACATACAAACTTCCGCTTTATTATGTGTTTGGATCTATGTATGCTTCGATCAAGTTCTTCCTTCAATGCAGTTTGTAGAGAGTATGTTTTTCCATTTTCAAACAACTAAAGTATTCCCTTGAGATTTCATTCTAAACGCTGTTATTCATGACAAGTCATCATTCAAATTTTCTCAATTTGGTTGTGTGTTTTAATTCTTCTATTATAATCAAGGGTAAAAGACAAAAACCACTCCTCGAGTATGGGTTATATAAAAAAAAAAACCCTCGTGTTCGAGAATATACAAAAACCACCCTTGAGGTAACGGTGACATAACAGAGGAGAAAGAAGACATATATACCCTCAAATTGAAAAAAAAATGACACTACTATATAATAATTTTTTCTCCACATTCTCCTCATTTCATACCTTACCATCTCTTCCCCCTCTCTCTCTCCACTTCCACTGCCTCCTCCATTCTCAAACCCTAATCCAAAATCTCCCTCAACTTCTACCTCCGTTTCAATCTCCCATCTCCCACACGCACACCATCAGCATCCCCATCTTTCTGAACGCCACCGCCACATCCTACAACGCCGTCGCCGTCACCGCCTCCTCCTCCAATCTGATCTATCGAGATCCAAAACACCAACTCCGGAGGACGCCAAACACCCTAACGGTATTGATTAAGGTACCGGACCATGTAATCTGCGGCCTTGGAGGAACGAAACTCTCACTATCTTAGTCGCTGGAGCCGCTGCCGACGAAGGATTCAGACGGACGGGCTTCGACGGCGTTGGTGAGGGATCGATGTCTTCAATAACTGTGGCTTCATCCAGCGCTCTGTTGAAACCGACGAGCCATATTTTTCAGATCTTTTCTTTCTTCTTCATCATCTTCTTCTCCTTCTATTCATTCTCCTTCTTGTTCTTGTTATTGTTCTTTTATGTTATTTCATAGAGATTTTCTTTGGTTTGATATTGGTTCAGAGTTTTGTCTGTTGTATATGATTTGTAGATAGAGATTGGTTCGATTCAACAATATTTGGTTTAAAATTGTGACTTTTGGGTGAAAGAAACGTCAACGGGAGATTAGATGTTGTGTCAATGTATTGCTTTGAAGTTGTTACTGGTTGTGATGGTGGCGAATTGATTGTTGTTGGTTGAATTTCTTGGTATGTTTTGGTGTTCTTCTGGAGAGGTTGAGGTCGGTGTTTGCTTTGAATTTGGGTGGATGGATTCGTGTATGACCTTGCTTTGAATTGGAGATTTGGGTGTAGGTCGCAGAAGTGAATGGTTGCTTTGGATTGGGATGTAATGTCTTTGGTTGTTTGTGTTGGTGTTGTTGGTGGTGGTGGTGGTGGAGGTGTAGGTGCTTGTGGTGGTGGCCAAGAACATCAATAACAATAACAAAAAAAACACAAAAAAGGGCAAAATAGTCATAAAAAAGGTCAGATTGCACCCCATCTCAATTGACATTAATAGAAGGGTGGTTTTTGTCCAACATCCGTCCACTGGAAGGGGTGGTTTTGTCTCGACATGGGTGGTTTTTGTATATCCCCGAACACGAGGGTTGTTTTTGTATATAACCCATTCTCGAGGGGTGGCTTTTGTCTTTTTCCCTATAATCAAATAAGAATTTAAAATTTACTAATTCTTCTAAAGTTTTCAATTACGGTGTTGTTCTGGTCTGATGAATCGTGTTTCATTTGAATTCTAGCAGCGAACACTGTGTCAACACCAAATAAATCGAACTTGACAAAACATTGCTATCTAGCCAACTGGTTCATACAATCCTAGAATATTAATACCTCAAGACTTGGAATTTGCACGCCTTCATCAATTCACATTGCTATATCTAGATTCTTCAGTTTAAAAGTACTTTACTTGGAAAACCTCCTACCCATATTTGTTTGGAGAGTGAAAAACTTCTATGTTTATGTACTTATATATTTTTAGATTCTCCTTAAAGGTCTTGCTTAAGATTTGTTATCAATTGGTGACCAAAACTTGGGTTTTAGAATTGGCAAAGCAAAGAGCAAGAAGGCAAAGGAATCAAAGTTGCAGCGCATTTGGGTTTAGGAGTAGGTTGTGCGACGTGGTGACATAGTTCGTACATCTAGTAGGTTTGCTGGCACAATTCGTGCGACATGCTCTACTAGGTCGTGCGAGTTGTTTCGGATATGGCAACTTTCTGGATATAGTTATAAAATATAAATGAATGTGCTCACTGTTATGAAATTTTTATTTGGGCTTAGGGTGAATATTCACCATAGTGGGTAGCCCATGTTTTATGTTTACAGTTAGGCCTATTAGCCTACCCTAAAATGTATATAAAGGGTGTTGTGCTAGTGATTATTTTACACACATCAATAAGATCCCTCCTTATTTTCTCTCTCAAATACTTCTCATTCTTAACCACGTTATCAGCACGCCGGTCTCAAAAATACTATAAGGTACAGTTCTATGTTGATCTGACTTCTCGTATGTGTGAGAGAGGCACTAGAAAAGTTTCTACCAAGTGGTAGTTCAACTAATCTTGTGAAACCTCCAAAGCATATTGTTTAAAACCGAAAAACCCAAGTATTAGTCTAATAGTAGTACTTTGTTTTTTGTCCTTTTCATTCTCTCTGTTATTAGAGAATATAATAGGACTTCAATGCATGTGGTCATATGTATTTGAAAATAAGTATTATCAAACCGCTTATAACGATTTAGATGTAATCAATTGCTAGACGGTAGCTTAGTTATTTATTTATTGTTTTTATTTTACATTCGTTAGATGTGAAGAAGGCACCGTATATCATTGGCCAAAAAGTACTAGGGCTTATTTGTTTTGCTTGTTCTCTTCTTTTATTTCTTCAAAATATCAATACTTAACAAAGTAGAGTAACCCTTTGTTCTTCATATGCATAAGTGTGAAAATTTGGTGCTTTCACACTCAAGTGATTCTATGGCGTCAGTTCGTCAATGTAAACGATGAATTTACTGTTACTAAAATTACAGTGTTCTCTTAGTTTATGATTACATATTTAATCAAACATCCTGAAGATGTTTGTCATGTTTCATACGGGAGTTATGGATTACATGAAGTATTGACCGTAACCTGGAGTTACGATATTTTATGACCTGAAATCATACTATTTTAGTGTTACGTCTCCTGAAGAGATGTCTGACATTTTTTTTTCTAAACCTCCTGAAGAGGTTATGTTATGCTACTTTATTTTATTCAATCTTTACACATTTTTTTTTCTCATTACGTAATGATGTGATCTTAACATTGAAAGCTCAGGTTGTACAAGACTTGAAATAGCTTGAATATTTCAAGCCCTTGAAACAGCTTCCAAAACCTTGAATCAGCTTCAGAGGCTTGAAAATAGTTTGGCTATTTTCAAGGCCTTGAAACTATTTAACCTGAATGCATATTCTCAGGGGGAGTTTTTGTGCTAACTCTCTGATTTTATTTATTCGCTTTCCTTCATATGCTTGATTATCTGTTATTAGATGATAAAAGACAAATTGTTGAACATGTTTTGAATCGCATTATATCATCTGTTTGACCATGATAATGCAGGAAAGTTTGTTTCTAAGTTTTGCAGGATTGTTTCCTAAATTGAATTGCTGCAGACTTGGAAACAATTGAACACACTTTGATCCTGTGACCAATCAGACGTGTATGACAGCTTCTCATGATGGTTAAATGAAAGATTACAACAATATCTCTGAAGATTGTGATCATCCAACCGTTGGAGAAGATTTCAAAGTAGTCAAACTCTGTTGCCTATAAAATAGGAAGGTTGTTGCTGAAAATCTGGAGAGATTTGCAGAGCTGTTTGAAGTAATTATAGAGTTCAAATTTGAAGCAACAAGACAATACTCAACGGGCAAATACGGAGAAAGTATTCTGGATTGACAAAGCATCAAAGAAATTCTTTATCTACTCCAATCCATTCACAGAAGTCCATTGCATTTCACTGCAGTTTTCTACTCTTAAGTGTTCTTCAGTATAGAGTTATATTGGTAGATCATTTATGTATTATTTCTACATTCATTCTCAAAGATTGTTCAAAGTGAACAATAGAGAATTATTAGTTAATCAGTTAGCTAAAGCAGGTACTAGACAGGTTAGGGAAAACCACAAGGTGTAACAGAGTAAGGGAACTCTCTGTGCTTGAGTTCTAGGTCTTAGCTTTTCATTAATAAGAATTGAGTTGAAAATCCTGTAGGGATCTAATCCCTGAGGTAGAGACGTAGGTCCAATCGGACTGAACTCTATAAATTACTTGTCTTGTGCATTTTCAGTTTAATTACTTTCAGAGCTTTTGCAGCATACAAAAACTTTTTATTTTTCAAGGGTTTGAACTTGTTTTCAAGGCCTTGAAAAATGCATACTTGTTCTAAACTTTCTGCATCTTCTTCAAAGGCTTGAACTTGTGTCCAAGGCCTTGAAATTCATTGTTTTCATAAGTTTTTCATCTTCCTAGAAAGTTTTTCATAAAGTTGGCATACTCTATTCAAACCCCCTTTCTAGAGTATCTTAGCTACTTATTTATCTGCATACTCACACTTTCAAACATGAAGTAACAACATAACCAAACAAGCGCACCTACAAGATGCAGCTACTTCATGGATTATAACCCGAAGTAACAAACAAGCGCATCTAGAAGATGCAGCTATTTCATGGCTTGTAACATGCAGTTACATATTATTAAATCTCTAGAAGGGACGCTTTTACAATTCTAGCCATTTTTTACAACCTCCTGAAGAGGTTGCGGTCTGTTTATTTTATTATATTTTGATGTTACGCAGTTCTTTTCTTTTATATATTTATGTCATTTATTCATTATAGAGCAAAAACACACCTCCTGAAGACGATTCTAAATTGCCATGGATGTTAAATCTTGCCATGCCATATGTACCCGAAGTTACATATTACATGATATCATAACTTGCATTTATGAATATTAGAACCTGTAGTTCTAAAATATTATAACGAGAAATCTCCTAAAGAGATAACTTATGATCCACCCTCCATAAGAGGATGAACTGCATTTACTGTTTAATTGTCCTTATTATTACTATCTTTTATTTATAGTTACATTACTTGTAAAAACTTTTTAGTAACTAAGAATGTTTTTATATAATTGTTGTAGATGTCATTTATCATCAATCCTCAATTAGTCTCTGGTGTGGCCCCACCCCCTAAAGCGGGTGGAAGAGCATTCCCTTAAGTGAATGCTGCTGATTTACAAGTTCAGAGTAATCCACATGACCGGGCTTCCGGTCGTGGAAAACACCAGAATAGGGAAAGAAAACATGGGAAAAAGAAAATACAATGCACCAGAAGTTGCAATTGGAGTTCCCCCAGAAAATATGAATATTTGTCGTCGATGTGGCACAAGTGGGCATTGATCTCGTACCTGTCGTACACCAAGGCACTTAGTTGCCCTTTACATGGCATCTCAAAAGGAGAAACCCGAGTTAAATCTCGTGGAATTTGAGGCACCACTCGCGGAGTTTAACTTCGACGATTTACTTTCCACTGAAACAGATTTTGACGCTATGATTTATGACAGTAAAAACTTTTAAGAAGCCCATTAAATTTATTTGATGTTTGATTTAGGATTCTTATTTCACATATTTTAGAACTTCGAGTTTTTTTTTTTATTATATTATCATTTGGGTTAGTATTTTTAGGCTATAAAATTTGAATTAGAGACTTATTTAAGGATCACAATTTTAAATTCCTATTTACGTATAAACTGTCTTTTAAATTTTAGATACCATGGTGATTAGCGTCGACATATTTTTTGGTGGATAGTGGAACCACACACACAATACTACGCCATAAAGAGTACTTCTTCAATTTATCAGTAGTTCAAGCAAATGTACATACAATTTTTGGTATGTCTAGTCCTAATTAAGGGCTTCGGAAGAGCATCAATTATTTTTCCGGGCGGAACAATACTCCATATAAAAGAGGCTTTGTATTCTATAAAATCCAACAGAAATTTGCTAAGTTTTAACGGCATCCGTCTAAACGGATATCGTATTGAAACTCCCGATGAGTATAAGATTGAGTATATGTGCATTATTTATAATAGTTCGTGCCAGAAGCATGTATTAGAAAAAATTCCTGTTTTATCCCCTAGATTATATCATACTTACATTCAAGTAGTTGAAACAAATGTCGTTATGAAATCAAGTGATCCAGAAAATTTGCTTCTTTGGCATAACCGACTTGGTCACCGAGGCGCCACCATGATAAGCCGTATTATTGAGAATCCAACTGGACATCCCTTAAAGAACCAGAAGATTCTTTTACCAAATGAACACCTATGTATTGTGTGTTCACAAGGAAAACTCATAATACGACCTTCACCAATGAAAGTTGGTCTTGAATCTCCTAAGTTTTTTTAGAACGGATTCAAGGAGATATATGTGGACCAATTCATCCGCCTAATGGTCCATTTTATTATTTTATGTTGTTAGTATATGCATCTACTAGATGGTCACATGTGTGCCTGTTATCCACATGAAATGTTGGTTTTGCCCGTCTTTTGGGCATGATAATTAAATTGAGAGAACATTTTCCTGATCATCCTATAAAGTCAATACGACTACTTAATGCTGGTGAATTCACATCACATTTTTTTGATAATTATTGCATGCCAGTTGGTATACATGTTGAGCACTGTGTACGAGAGAATCCTTTAGGGAGAATTCAATATACACCAAGAGTAGAGGATTAGAACATAGGAAGAGTAAGGTTGTGTGTAGGGAGAGAGCAAGACAATAGCACTGTATGAGAGAGAGACAAAATTTTGGCAGAGCTTCCGCGTAGTTCAGGTGATTCGCCCTTGTATGGAAGGGTCAACGATCCTAAATATAACGGAGAATGTGACCGTTGTAGTGGTTTAATGCGCCCATGAATGGCGGCTTAATTAGCTTAACCACAACGGCACGTTCGTCCGCGTATAGAGGGACCGTTACGCACGTTAACCGCGTATATCGGAACCGTTATGAGGTTAACCAGGTTTATGGAGCTCGTGACATAAATCCCTCAAAGCAGTTACTAAAGGTCGCGCGCGATCTTGGTTGTCGCTCGCACTCGGCAGAACTTACTCTAGCCTCCAAACCACTAAGTCCCTATAGGTCCCGTGTGGTGGTATGCGAGGGCCCTGTCTCGCAGCCCCCACGTGGATCAGCGCGGGTCGTGATCCAGTGTGTGTGGAGCACAGCTAGGTGTGCTGGATGATCGCCACGTGGCTAAGATTTGCCTGTCCAGAAAGCACTATCTACATTAGCCCCCTTTCTGCGCGTGAAGGCACATAGCCGGACAGGCTTCAATGCGCAGGAACCAATGTACACGTCGCCTCCACGCACCAATTCAAATACACGCAAAATCAGCCCCCGTGCGTGCCATTATGACCTAGAATCCCAGGATTCGTGCCGTCTGTTCCTTTAGGGTTTTAGGCGTGACGTCAGCTTGCCCTGTGATTGCGCGATTCGACGGTGACAGTTGCGATTCGACTACTGAAAGAACGCGACTCCTCATTGTCTTGGATAAATACTCTGTGCTCTCCAATGTTGCAAAGCATCACTTCTTCCTCTAAAGTGAATGATACCCGCAAGCCTTCAAGAGCAGATTCAAGTGATCAATCATCAGTTCTTCCTTGTCAATCGTCTCCTTCAAATTGCTTCGTCAAAACAAGCCTTACCAAAACAAGGTAGGCTTTGCTCAATTCCATTTAATGTAATCAAATATTCTTTGAACTGTCTTGGATCTGTAAACCCATAGTTATTTAGGATATGTCGTTCGTTAAGAACTGCAAAAGAGACCCTTTTCTTAAACCCAGAACTGACCCAATCACTGGATTGTGACGATTTTGAATGCGGAACTTCTGAAATTCTGAGCAATTGTTGGAATTGTGCACTAGAGGCAATCAATTAATTGTGACACTTATGGATTTACGATTCATTATGTTATCGATATGGAGATATGTTAACGTGAATGAAGTCCTTAGAATATAAGTGTTATATTCTTAAATATCCCTAGTCAATTATAATGATTAATAGGACAATCATCTATATACTAGTATGGGGTTGGATTGATATGGAGATATCATGATCCAACACATGGGTATGCATTAGGAGTAATGGCATACTGAATTGACCCATCTCCGAGAAGGCTACATACACGTTATGTTGAGTCACAAGCGCTTTTAGCGGTGCAATGGTATTGTCATCCTTAGACTTGAAGTCACTAGATATTCTAGTTGTGGATTATTGTGATTTTGGTAGCGTCAAATGCTACACCGTAACTGGGTAGCTATAAAGGCGTGTACTGGATACAATAAGAAGCAAGCATAGAGATCGTAGTGGACGTAGATAGAATTTTTCCCTCCCACATAACGGGAGCAAATATCCTAGGCCACTCGAGGGATAGTGCTTATAAAATGTCTGGCCAGACTCAAATAAATCAATATGGGATATTGATGTTATTTGCACGAATACGGCTATTCCCAGGATCGAGAAACTATGGATTGGAGATACGAGTGTGACTTGTATGTCTCGTGTCCAATCCGGATATTGGGACAAAGGGATGAGACAATTACTTGCACAAGGTTTGTCATGATGACTATTCCATTTGTTGGCTAGAATGGATGTCTTGCTAGAGGCCGCTCCATATTAGTAAATAGTTACTACCAACTAAATAGAACCTACGGGGTCACACGCCATATAGGGGTGAATTAGACATGGGAATTAATTAATTAATATGATTAATTAATTAGAAGGATCAAATCGCAACAACTTGCTAACTAAGTAGGACTAATATGCAAGTTGGACTAATCTATATATAGACATGATTAGGATTTGCCAAGGTGGCCTAATTCATGTAGAGACATGATTAGGATTAATTTGAAAATAGAAACTAATCCATGTATTGACATGATTAGGACTATTTTGCAAAAGGGGACTAATCTGAACTTGAGTAGGATTAGGAGAGGGGTTCTTTATGTAGTAGGACATGGAGTTGTTGGACTATATATAGAACACTCCATGCTTATTTCTCTCTCTACACATACACACATCTATATGATAGAGTAGGAGAGAACAAAGCAAGGAGAGAGAGCAAGTCCCAAAAGAGGGCCGAACCCCGCATTGGGATCGCCCCCTACCCGTCGGCCAAAAGGAGAGCCGCCCCACCTTTGGCACTCCATTGTTGGCGATTTATTCTTCCTCTTCCATTCTTCCTAGCTAGCACAAAGGAATTGGAAGATCTAGATTTCACCTCTAGGCGTGGATCAACCGTAGAGACGTGACACAATTCGCGTTTGAAGTCATCAAAGGAGAACCCTAAGGTGTGTTATTGATTTCTTCCTTCACCATCGTTATGTCTCTTGACTTGTGATCCTTGGAGGGTTTTGCATGGTTTATTTTGTTTCCGTTGCGCATCCATGAATCAAAACCCTACAGTAGTATCAGAGCCACATGTCGTAGAGCATAAACGTGGTTTATGTGTTACGTTTTAGTTGTTTTACACCTTAATTTGATTGTTTATCGCGTAAAACAAGACAAATCAAGCATGGGATGCAATTTGTTAATAATCTTTCATCACAAGATCCAATTTTTGCATTGGATGCATGAATTGGTGAGTTTGAGAAATTTTAGGATCTCAGATCTAGGGTTTGGGCATCCCTGGGGAAGAAGGAGTTCTCCCAAAACAAGGAAACAACCTAACTTGGGCACCAAAAAAGGGAGTTATTTTGGAAACAGCTCCCTCAAGGAGGTCCCCCCCCCCTAGGGGACCGCTCCTCTTGCTTGTCTCCCAAGCTTGACGCCCTAGGAGCCGGGCGGCCCTAACCCGCGACCTAGGCGTGTGGGTTATGGGCCGGGCCGTCCCTAGGGCCTTGTGGTTCACCTTTTGGGCCCGGGAAATTTGATTGTTGGGCCCATGGACCGTTTTAACCCTAGAATCCTAAAATAAATTAAAATTGACCAAGCGCGTTAAAATTGGAATTTCACTGTTTATGTGCAATTCGCATAGTGATTGGATATGGCCTTCGGATGTGGTTTGATGTGGATGTTTAATTTTGTGATTTGGTTTTACGGCTTGCAAGCTGATCAGTTAATTGTAATAATTAATTAGGGTTTTATGGCCTGCGTGCCATTTTTTTTTTCTCAACTTGTGAGATTTATTTTATTTAGTATAGAAGTTAGCTAGTGCTAGATAAAGTAGATTGTTAGCCAAGATTGAAGAAAAAAAGCCCAAAGCCAAAGGAGCCACAAAAGATGGAGCATGGAGCATGGAGCATTCCACATAACTATGAAGGATGGACCAAAAGATCAAGACGAATGGAGATGTGTTTGTTTAGGGTTCATAGATAATTACATTGGCTTGGAATTATCTTAGTCTAGAAAAGGCCATATCCACATCACGTTTAATTTCTGTTTTGTGGTTGTTTACTTTATTGTCTTATTATTGTGTGGTTGGTGTATGGTTGATGCATGCAATTAGGATAATAAGATAATTTGACAACCCGGATCTATTATTTGGAGTTGTGCCCAAACTCAAATAGATAGATTAGTTGATTTTGATCAACAAAACAATTAAAATTGAATTTAAAAATCCCTCAAAATACAAATATTGTGTTCTTGCCTTCTCGTTATTTAAACACTCATTATCATCATTATTTATCAAGTTCTTGCGTGCCAAAGCATGGCGACTTGGTTCATAATGATGGAATGCGATGGCACGTAACAATGTGCAATTGTGTAAGTAAGAGGTTGAACACAACTAGGCAATTAATATGATTAAGAAACCTAGAGGCAATCAATTGGGATTATCCATATGGATGGATAAATAAGGAGTTATTTTCCCAATTGAACCAAGAGTTGCATAAGGGATGCAATTGGAATTGTTCCTACCTAAAGTAGTCAAGTTATGGGTGACTTGCCAAAGCAAGCTCATAAGGAGATGAAACATGGATCTTGGCCCACTAAAAAATATAAGGATATTTTCCGCATTAATATCTTGAGGGTTATTAATCCGTAGTAAAATAGTGGGAGCTATGTTTAACAATTTAAATCCTTGTTAAATATAGTTAAACGTCACAAACATTGCATAATCCTATTATTTTGAATACCCATGGCATTAAACAAACAAAACACGACTTTATCTATTTCGTAGACTGGTATAAAATTGAGAATCGTTCTCAAATAAAAGAGAATTTGTTGTACTTCGTAGAACATAAAGCTCTCTTCCACCAAACTACCAAAACACACTAAAACCTATGAAAGGAACACCAAAGAATGGTTCTTTGGTTATGACTTGCCTCATGTTAGCTGCCATGAACTCTGAGCTTTGGAAGCAAGAAGAGAAACATGGAGAAGTATGATATGATCATACATTGAAAGAAGCTCTTTCAAGAGAGCGAGCTAAACATGAAAGGTTTGAAGTGTTGCTCCAATTTGCTTTATGCAAATAAGGTAATTCAATATGATTGAAACATTTGTGAATGGGCATTATCTATGAGATAGATAAAGAATAAACGGTTATTCACCCCAAGTGGACCAAGAATTGCATTGGATGCAATTATAGTTTTGTTTTAAAGTTGCTTTACTCAATATGATTGAAAAATCACTAAACAAAACACTCATAATGGGAATGGGCAAAGCTGTTAATGGTTAACAGAATGGGTAAAGGCAAATGATTTGCGCCGACCCCATGGGTATAAAGCAAGCCTATTGCTAAGACCAAGTTGCCTTGGAGTCCCATAGGTGGTGTAGAGGAAGAGAAGCTACCCAAAGTACCTGGAAGTAAGTAATAAAGGAATTATGAATTCCAATATAGGTATATTGTTATAGAAATCAATGTGTCTATCTCATGATCATAAGTATATGATACTAGATGAGGAACTCACATTTATAGAAATGTGGAGGATCCCAAGAGACGAAGAAAATTGGATAAGGAAGAAATAATCCAACACGTGGCGCTATGAAGCAAAGAGTTGTTGAATACGCCGTAGGGAATTATTTCTACCTTTAAGAAATTGTTCATGAATTAGACAAAAAGCGATCATGTCCTAGCTATGAGTAGGACCATTATCATAGTTTCTTGTTTGGACAAGAAAGCTCCTTATCATAATAGAAGACAAATGTTGTTCAATTTATTATGATATGCATTATTGTGATGCAATTTTGTCTAAGTGGATTCTATATCCATGATCATGATAATTTCATTTATAACATTAATACCTAGAGGTTTGCATATAATGATATGAACTTCACTTATCTTTAGCATTATCATTTAGGCCTCATAGATAAGAGATACATATCAAGAACTCCATGAGGATGGATTTCTGGAACTGATTTGATTATTGAATCATATGAGACATGTAAGACTTATTAGGCAAATATATGATCTTTTGGGAATCACACATATTGATGTATGAAGGCCGCTAAGCACAAATGCTAAAGATGGTTTTCAGTACTTCATCATATTTACTGATAGGATCAGAGAAATATGAATTTGTGTATCTTATGAAGAAACAAATCAGAATCCTTTGAATTGTTCAAAGTATTCAGGAATGAAGTAGAGAACCAGCTTGGAAAAAGTATTAGGGCTCTACGATTGGGTCATAGAGGAGAGTACTTGAGCCAAGAGTTTGACAAGAATCTATGGGAGTGTTGGATATGATCCAAAACTCGCTCCACCGAGCACACCACATGGGTTTGGCGTGTCTAAGAGGAGAGTTCGGACCTTGTAGGACATGGTTCGGTCCATGATGAGTCAAACTGAACTTCCAGTTTACTTTTGGGGGCTATTTTCTAATTACAGCAAATTTCGCCCTTAACCTTGTTCCATCAAAACAGATTATGGAAAAACACCATATGAGATATGGACTAGGAAGTGTCCTAGTATGTCATTCATAAAGATTTGGGGTTATGAAGTTTATGTAAAAGAGTTTACAAATGAACTTGGACCCAAGTCGGATAAATGTTTTGTGGATAACCTGAAAAGGATATTATTTCTAAACCCAATCGAGAACAAATTGTTTGTTGCTCGAACTACAGTGTTTCTAGGTAGATATTGTCTCTAAGAGAAACAGTGGGAGGGCAGTAGAACTTGAATAAGTTCAAGAACCACAACAGAACATTGATTCTTTTTGATGGAACATGAGCAGGATCACAAGGTGTTGTGGAGTAACCTACTCAGAAGACACAAGAACCTCGTAAGTTAGGTAGGATATATCAAGGGACTAGAGAAATAAGGATTTCTCATAACCCATGATATATTACTCATAAAGATGAGCCTACAACCTACGAGATGGTCACGAATGCACCATACTCACCGAAATGGCTTGGAGCCATGGGATACAAAATGGAATCCATGTATACCAACAAAGTATGGACTTTGGTGGAACCACCTGAAAGGTGCAAGTGGGTTATGAGGAAACCAACATGGATGATAAAATGATTACCTTTAAGGGACAATTGGTTGGATAAGGATTTCCTGCGAGTTCATAGTAAAGACTATGACGAAATATTTTCCCAATTGTGATGCTTAAATCCATTCATATCTTGCTTGTAGCAATCTGTCTATAGATTGAGTCAAGCTTCTTAGAGTTGGATTCTTCAAATTAATGATGCAATCAAAGGAGTTTGGTTCCATCAAAATTGAAGATGAGACTTGTGTTTAAGAAGGTTAGTGGGAGCACAGTTATTTTTCTGGTCTTGTATGTGGACACATACTTATCATTGGGAATAATGTCCCTACTCGGCAGTCTTACGAAGATTGACTAGGGAATTGATTTTCAAATGATAGACTTAGGCAAAACAACCTATAAAGATCTATGGAGATAGATCAACATGGTTGTGCAGCTTAGGTCATAGTACATAAATTGACAAAGGTGTTGAAATGGTTCAACATGTTGAGAATATGGATTCTACCTATGTCACATGGAATTGGTCTTTTTGAGGACTAGTTGTCTTTCCAATTAGATTGGGAAGGGACCGTATGAATACGATTTATGAGATACGCCATGTTATGTACTAGGCCAGTTGTGTCATATGGTATGACACAAATATACCAGTCAAATCTGGGTGAGAGTCACGAGGATAAATTATCAATATTATCCTTTAGTACTTGAGAAGCACTAAGGATAATTTTTTGGTAAATGGAGGATAGGAAGAGTTTACTGTAAGGGGTTACAGTGATGCGAACTTCAAATCTGACAAAGAAGATACATATTATAAGTCGAGTTTTAAGTTTTTTGCCCTAGTGGGAGCGAATTTGAGCAGGAAAGGTTCCAGGCAAGATTCAGTCACTGATTCTAACATAGAGGACTGAGTAAATTAATGCATAAGATGCATTTACTCAGAATATTCAATCTCAATCAAAATTGTTGATGGAGGAGATGTGAATATTTGCAAGGTGCCAGCATATGTCTCGCCCCTACGCAGTGTAAGCGTGGAGGGCCGCGCTAGATCAATAGGCATATGATGCATGGGGATTGACTCTAGTGCAAGTGGGAGACTGTTGGGTTGTGCCCTAGAGGCAAGCAATTAATTGTGACACTTATGGATTTACGATTCATTATGTTATCGATATGGAGATATGTTAACGTGAATGAAGTCCTTAGAATATAAGTGTTATATTATTAAATATCCCTAGTCAATTATAATGATTAATAGGACAATCATCTATAGACTAGTATGGGGTTGGATTGATATGGGGATATCATGATCCAACACATGGGTATGCATTAGGAGTAATGGCATACTGGATTGACCCATCTCCGAGAAGGCTACATACACGTTATGTTGAGTCACAAGCGCTTCTCGCGGTGCAATGGTATTGTCATCCTTAGACTTGAAGTCACTAGATATTCTAGTTGTGGATTATTGTATTTTGGTAGCGTCAAACGCTACACCGTAACTGAGTAGCTATAAAGGCGTGTACTGGATACAATAAGAAGCAAGCTTAGAGATCGTAGTGGACGTAGATAGAATTTGTCCTTCCCACATAACGGGAGCAAATATCCTAGGCCACTCGAGGGATAGTGCTTATAAAATGTCTGGCCAGACTCAAATAAATCAATATGGGATATTGATGTTATTTGCACGAATAAGGCTATTCCCATGATCGAGAAACTATGGATTGGATAGACGAGTGTGACTTGTATGTCTCGTTTCCAAAACGGATATTGGGAGAAAGGGATGAGACAATTACTTGCACAAGGTTTGTCATGATGACTATTCTATTTGTTGGCTAGAATGGATTTCTTGCTAGAGGCCGCTCCATATTAGTCAATAGTTACTACCAACTTAATAGAACATATGGGGTCACACGCCATTAAGGGGTGAACTAGACATAAGAATTAATTAATTAATATGATTAATTAATTAGAAGGATCAAATCGCAAAAACTTGCTAACTTAGTAGGACTAATATGCAAGTTGTACTAATCTATATACAGACATGATTAGGATTTGCCAAGGTGGCCTAATTCATGTAGAGACATGATTAGGATTAATTTTCAAATAGAAACTAATCCACGTATTGACATGATAAGGACTATTTTGCAAAAGGGGACTAATCCGAACTTGAGTAGGATTAGGAGAGGGGTTCTTTATGTAGTAGGACAAGGAGTTGATGGACTATATAAAGAACACTCCTAGCTTATTTTTCTCTCTACACATAAACACATCTATATGATAGAGTAGGAGAGAACAAAGCAAGGAGAGAGAGCAAGTCCTAAAAGAGGGCCGAACCCCCCATTGGGACCGCCCCCTACCCGTCGGCCAAAAGGAGAGCCGCCCCACCTTTGGCACTCCATTGTTGGAGATTTATTCTTCCTCTTCCATTCTTCCTAGCTAGCACAAAGGAATTGGAAGATCTAGATCTCACCTCTAGGTGTGGATCAACCGTAGAGACGTGACACAATTCGCGTTTGAAGTCATCAAAGGAGAACCCTAAGGTGTGTTATTCATTTCTTCCTTCACCATCGTTATGTCTCTTGACTTGTGATCCTTGGAGGGTTTTGCATGGATTATTTTGTTTCCGTTGCGCATCCATGAATCAAAACCCTACAGCAATATATGCAAATTCTGAACTTCTAAACCCAGAATTGACCCCGGACTGTTCATCTTCTTTTGACAAAAACATAATTGCTTCCAGAAATTCAAACTGAAAGTGTGTATATTTCACCCCCCTTTCTTCTTCCTCTTCCGCAGGAATGGCCAAGATAAAAGGATCCATACCCATTAAAGAGGCCGAAGAAATACCTGATCTTCCCCAGACCATGTGGCGAAAATCCCCTTATTTGGGTTGAAAAGATTTCTATCATGCTAGAGTTAAGGTGAAGAATCTACCGACTCCTGCTTCTTCTGGAGAGTTTCGGACTTTGACCCCGCATGTCAATGTAGCCATGCTAGAATTAATGGACTCCAAGGATGTTGTTAGGTTATGGGTTGAAAATGGGTTTTTCCCCCATACCAAGATTTCTACCCAAGAGTTTGTCCAAAAATTGGACTTCATGGATGAGTGGACCGACCACGTATTGACCCACCATGCCATCGCATTGAACAATGCTGGTATTTATTTCGCAGTTCGTGCTATGAAGGGTGCTGCCGTGAAGTTGGATCCGTCCATGCTTCTAAACCTTCTCTCTCGCTATTCACCTGCGAATCATACCTTCCACTTTGCTGAGTTTGAGGCTGCTCCCACTTTGGAGGATGTGCACATGTTGTATGATTTTTCTCCCATTGGTGAGGTGGATCCTCTGAGCCCTTTGAGGACTGATCCAGTACTTGCTCTATACAAGCAGATGGAGGAATGCTTGTCCGAGGTAAAGAAGATTTCCACTCGATGGACATCTGCGAAAGTTCTTCCTGACTGGAACCTTGTTGATACATCTCCGAAGAACACCTGGGGCAAATGGATGCAATAATTCTTTCGCGACTATGTGAATAGTAGTATCACCAAGAAACTTCTGGACCAGAACCCAAAGGCGAAAAATTATGTAAATGGGAAAGGGTACCATCTAACCTTGTGCGGCTTCCTCTGTGCCTAGTTGTCAAGGTACCTGATCGATTGTCATCCTCATGATGGAGTTTTCTATCATGTCCTCCCTCTTGCTGTTAAATTGGCCCTCAGTCAGAGTGTCGCACTTGGGCCTCTCGTCTTGGGCACTTTATATCACAGATTGGACCAATTGGTAGTGGCGATCAAGGAATCTCGCGGTCGCCATGATGTGCTGACTTACGTGAACATCGCATTCCTGACCATGTGGGTTTTAGAGCGATGGCCCTCTTATGCTCATGTTCCTTCTAGGCCCAACAAGTGGTGTGTCCCAGGTGCGGAGGATGAACTTTCAAGTGGGAGAGCTGCTCGATGGTTTAGAACCAATCGTCCCAAGTGCCCCTGGAGCCTGATATGCGATGACCGAAGCAAGTTACAGCTAGGCCATATGCCACTCGCATTGAGAATGTGCGATGGTTCCCGAAGCTGTATCCCGCCAAATCTATTGCTTTCTCAGAAGAACTCCTTTTCGAAGGTCATGAGCGCATTCATGAGCGCTATCGCGAATTCCTCGGCTGGTGTTTAAGGGGTTCTCTCCCTGCTCTTGCTGAGTATGTTCCTGAACTTACTTCCAGGTATGATAGGATCACAGTGGATGTTGATCCAACTCGCGTTTCTCCCCAGTTTGGCTTTGATACAGTGGCGCCCTCCGTTTGGCCTAGATCAATCGTAAGAGGCTGCTACAAGAGACTATTGTCTTGCCAGTGACAAACGATCTTGAGGAGCAACTTGCCCTTCGTTCAACCTTCAGGTGGCCGTGCAGGTCGCTTCTCCAAAAATTGGGTTGCTTACTGGACTACTCAGCAGGCCAGGTTCGAGACACAGTCGACCCCTCAGCCCAGCAGAGCTCCTATAATCAAGAGGAATGCCTTCCCATTCCGTCCTAACTGCAGCTTGGATGACTCCCAGTATGGCTGCTACTCCTTGCTGGATCATGACAATCACTTGAGCCCATCCACCATTCTTGAGGAGAAGATGACCGCAGTTACAGATGGTGCTTCGCACGTTATCAAATACAGCGAAGATTTTTCCAAGGTAAATAATTTCCTTTGTGCGTGTTAAATCTCTTTCCTTTGTTGCATTGGAACTTATTCCCCCTCTTCTGTTTTAGTGCTATCTGAGGAGGTTCGCATCTGGAGAGCGCTCCAAATCGCTGATCAATACTATTGTTGCTGCGAGAAGGCAGGGCAAGAAAATTCTGCTAACAATGGGAATGTCTCCCACAGTCGAGGCTCGGATTCGCGAGGTAATGGATGCATTTGCTGACTCGCTGGTAGACAATACTCCAGCTCTGTCTCCTCCCAGGGATGCTCCGCCTTCTCCAACAGATGTTGCCCCGAGGGCCAAGAGACAAAATCAGGAGGGTATTGCAATCTCCTCTCCTCCCAAGAGTGCCCCAGCTTCATCTCCTGCGAAGTCTCTTAATTCTAAGGATAAGGGCAAAGGTCGCATGCCAGGTAGAGTGCGGAAAGAGCTCGCAGTTGAGTCTTTTGTTCCTTTTGGTCAGGAGGAAGAGGAGGATGAGAGGAGAGAAGTGAGAGGAAGAGATGATGATGAAGAAGAAAGAGTCGAAAGTGAAGAAGAAAGAGGTGGGATGCAAGAAGAAGATTCGGAAGGTATTTCAAACAAACACCTCTTCTTCGAACTTTAGCTCTTGCAATATTTGTTGAACACTTTGTTTTTTCCCAAATGACGACACATAAACCATCAGCACCCTTGTGGCTAAGAAACAGAAGAGCATCAAGGGTTCTCACTCAGGCGTTTCCAACGAAGCCATAGACGAGGACATCCTTGCTGAGTCTGAAAGAACAGCTGCGGAGGCTGCAGAGAGAAGGAGGAAGCGAGAAGAAGATGAGATTGAGCTCATAAAGAGGATCAGTTTAGAAGAGCAACATGTGGATGACTTGGTGGAGCAAGCTGATGATTTGGATGCGGCTGCTTTGGAACAAGCTCAAGCAGACTTTGAGGAAATCGCAGGTGGTAAACAAGGTGAGATTTTTAACCTTGCTGTGACTTACCAAGAAGTGATTACTGGTGCGTTACAGCATGGCTTATCAAAAGCTGATATTCGCTGATGGCTAGTATGCAAGTGTGGTGAACCCTCAGGTAATCATTCAAGCAATGTTTGTACACCAGGCTTAGTAACCCAATCATCATTGTAACGAGTTTCTACGCACCCCAGGTCACGCTCACCTTAAAGATGTGCTTAATGAAGATACCCTAGTAGGATATGGTGTCGCATCTTTAGCATATGATGAAGGTGCTGCAATCCCACCTAAGTGTGGAGATGCCCGCTTTTGATCTATTAAAATATCGAAAAGCTGTGTGATACAAGTTACCTAACTATTTTCTGTCTTGTATCGCAGGCGTTGCTGAAGAGGATGTGCCGGAACAAAGAGGTTAGCCCCCTGCATCTTATGCTCCAGAGCGAGGCCCCCACGTTGAGAAGCCTGTCGCAGCTACTGAGTATGCATGCGAGCCTTTGGAGGACATCATTGAGGTGTCTGATGATATCGAAGCTGACACCGTGCTAGGAGAGGAATATGTCGATGCTGTAGTTGGGGAAATGGAAACAGATGGTGCTGGAGATGATGTTCATGAAAATGAACAAGTCATGGAAGACACAACATCGCATGCAAATGTTGATGTCCAGATGAATGCTCCCGAGCCACAAGAGTCCCTCGCAGCCGAAGAAGTTCCTGGTCGAGTAGCAGCTACTAACGTTGCCATTCCTTCAACAGAGGTAGAGCTTCTAGAGGTTCCCCAAGCATGGAGTTTTTGAAACTCGCAAGTTGGAGCTGCTGTCGCGCCTGTTACGGCCTATACTCTTCCTGCCAACTATGATGAGCTCCAGCTCGCGGCTGACAGACGAGCAATGGAGCGAGGGCAGACTTCAGCTTTTCCGGCAATGCGCATTTCCTCCTTGCGTGAAATCCTTGAAGGAACTAGTATGTTACTCTTTTTCGCATTCTACACCCTTGTTTAAAAGTTTTCATGCTCTAATCTTGAATCATCTTTATCAGGATTGAAGCAAGCTGATGTGGACTGGCTAATTCAGATGCGCCTCTCGTACCCCTGGTCATTCGCGAGATCTCTAGAGATAGAACCATATGACAGGAGGCTTTTCTTGACCGAAGCCATCTGGATTCTGGAGCAACTATCTATGGCTACTCCTGCGACCATTTCTCCTCACAGTGCACAGCTGCTTTTTAGCACATGCCAAGGGCTTCAAGCTAAAGTTCAAGGCAAGCTGGGCTTCGGATATCTTCTCAACAGGATTAACCAAATTCGCGCAGCTGTAAATCTGAAACGCGGCTTCCACAACCTCGCAGCTGAGAGACGGAAGGTAGAGGAGCAAAGGCAAAAGGGTGAAGAAGCTGTCAAACCTTTCCATGCGATGAACGCCAAGTACGAGTAGCTGAAGCGAGAAGTGGACCAAGTGAGAGAGAAATCACTCTTGTTTTCTCCAGAAGACCCTTTGATCAAGGATTTATTTTGAGAAAGAAACAAAAATATTTGTTTGAAACAAAAATATTATTGTAATGCTGCTAGGGTTTCTCCCCTTTTTTTATCTGGAACTTGCATGTCCCATTTTGCCCTTTTGGGGATTTTCTCAAATATCTTGGTACGTATCAATTATGACATCACATAGCGATGTATCTGCCTTGATTTTTGCGCTAATGATTTATTAGATAAGCACGATTTCCTTGGGAAGCCCATCCTTATTATGACCTTCCGTCATTAATTAGGGCGTGCCACCGAAACTTCATAGCCTTAGTAGGGTAATTGAATTTTACCTCTTTTGATACGTAAGTAATTGATTCTTACCCGTTTTCCAAGATTTGCTGACTCAGCTAGGGAACTTAAGAGTCCCCGTAGAGTCTATATAAACCCTGCCTCTTGCTGCTTGGGTTCTTCATCCCAAAATGTGGCTTGCCATGAGTCCTTACGATTGCTGGCTTCAATGCTTGTCTTTTGTTGATTCATGGCAATTTCAAGTTGTGAAACCTGAGTTTGTGCCCTGTGCCATAGAAATAGCTCCCAAGATCTTCTTTATGAAGCTTACTGATCTTCATGACCACTTTGAAGAAGATATACATAATACCTCATGTTTGTACGAATATGCTTCTTCGTCTATTATGTTTGCAGGTCGTATCTCCGGCTGCCTTCCGCCGAGGTACAGTTCCATACTGACCTTTTTACCAACTCGTAATGAATGGAGTGTTTCTCCTCTAGCTTTCCTGGAGGAGAACTATTGCCTCCACGTTCTTGAACTAGGGGTGACGAGCCATGGCGCTCGTCTCCATGGACAATAAGCTTTCTGCCGTAGGAGCTGTTCTCCACTTGTTCTTCACCGCCGCATCTGTCTGAACACGGGGTTCATCCGGCGCATCTCTTGGGCAGAAGACCAGTCAAGAGACTTGTTCAGATCTAGGACCTCGACGATGGCGTCGCATAGCTTTTGTTAGCATTTGTAGGCCGCTCATTTTACAGTAACAATTTTCTTACTATAAACCTTTGCTTGTAAGCTGCTATGTCGCATAGCTTGTGTTAGGGCAAGTAGGCCGATCGTTTTATAGTAAGAATTTCCTTACTATGAGCTTTTGCTTGTAAACTGCTATCTAGACAGATAAATTGTAAGTCATTTTGACTACTAATGAAATGCACTTTACTATTTGCTGTTCTTGTTTGATACAACAAATTGTAATATCGCATGCGTGTTGGCTATAAAACAAGTTATGTTTCTTTCTCCTTTTGCATTTGAATGCGCGCCTAAATAATTCTTTATTTCAAGCGTGATAAATTTTGCATTCGCATAGGGCGTTGTTGCTATAGCTTGCTATCTAAGCAGATAGGCTTACAGATCAGTTAAGATCACTTCTGTCATTTCGGCAGATGGGTTTTGGATCACATGGAATCGTATATCATGCCTGCTATATAGGCAGATAGGCTTTTGGATCAATTATGATCATATATTATGGCTGCTATCTAGGCAGATAGGCTTTTGGATCACTTAAGATCGCATTTAAACATTGCTGCTATCTCGGCAGATAGGCTTTGGATCACATAGGATCATACATTACAGCTGCTATCTCAGCAGATAGGCTTTTGGATCACTTAATATCGCGTTTGAACCTTGCTGCTATCTCGGAAGATAGGCTTTGGATCGCATAGGATCATACATTATAGCTGCTATCTCGGCAGATAGGCTTTTAGATCACTTAAGATAGTTTTTGAACTTTGCTGCTATCTCGGCAGATAGGCTTTTGTTGTAAGTAAGCAGAGAAGTAAATAAAATGATAAGAGCCAACTAAAGTAATAAAATTCCTCTCATATGGTAGAATTCTTTTATTATTAACACCCTCATATGGGAGAGGCGAAATTACAAGTCCCTCATATGGGAGAGGCAGGCTTACAAGTTCCTCATATGGGAGGAAACAACGCATGAATCTATCATAGTAAACGTACTTTTCAATAGACATATGAATCCGATGTATGTAAAGAGAGAGTTTAAGGATAATTCTTTTTAATCCAGCGCATATTGACTGAGCTTTGGGTTGTGGCTGTCCCATGAAGCCTCTGTATTTTGCAGTAACCGCTTTCAAAGACTTCTTTAACTTCGAATGGTCCTTCCCAATTAGCTGCGAACTTTGGATGGGCTGCCTCCCGCATGCAATGATCTGAGGCACGTAAAACCAAGTCCCCAACCGCGAAGTCTCGATGTTGGACTGTTTTGTTGTATGCCCGTGCGATCCTCTCCTTGTACCGCTTTTTAGCCCGCTTGCCTTGCTCTCGCTTTTCATCCAATAAGATCAGGTCGTGGTCGCGTTGATTGTCATACAATGCATGAAAAGCCAATCTTGCGCAGTTGACTTTCACCTCCGCCGGTACAACAGCTTCGGCTCCATAGCATAGAAGGAAAGGGGAAACTCCTGTGGGAGTCCTTGGCGAAGTCCGATATGCCCATAATGCTATGTTCAAGGAATCAGCCCATCGCTTGTGATCGTCTGCGACCATCTTGCTCAGAATCCTTAGGAGTGTCTTGTTGGTTGCTTCCGCTTGACCATTCCCTTTCGGATAATAAGGAGTGGAACAGACCTGCCTTATGTTGTACTCTGCTAGTTTCGCGGCTACTTGTCGATTTACAAAGGGCGTGCCATTATCCGAAAGGATTGTGTTAGGGATTCCGAACCTACATATGATGTTTTCTTGAACGAAATTCACCACTGTGAGCGCATTAGCTGTCTTGAGCGGTATTGCCTCCACCCATTTAGTAAACAACTCCGTTGCAGTTAGAATGAACTGGTTTCCATGGGAGGCCGGTCGAATGGGGCCGAAAAAATCTAAAGCGCAAGTGTGGAATGGCCATGGCATCCCTAGTGCACGCAGGTCTGCGGCAGGAGCATGTACGAGGTTGCCCTTGAATTGGCATTCCTGGCATCTCCTTACGTTGGTGGGGCAATCCGCCTCCATTGTTGGCCAAAAATATTCGATTGTGAGGGGCTGTCTGGATAGCTTTGCGCCCCCTTGATGCTCTACTTGATGAGATAGATCCATCACCTCTTGCGCTTCTTTGTTATCTAGGCACCGAAGTAGATTACCTTCATGACCCCTTCGTCAGAGTATGATTTCTTGTACCACATATCGTGCTGCCTTTATTTTAAGCTTCTCAGCTTCTTTCCTTTGCTCAGGCTCGATTCCTTCTGTGAGAAAGTCGAAGAGTGGTTTTCTCCAGTCCGTGTCATCATCTACCAAAGCGATTGTCAGGGAATCCTTGATCAATGTGCAGCTCTCGCAATTCCCTTGAATCATCGCCGCAGCCGTTGACATGTCGGGCCAATGAATCCCATATCTTTGGGCTTTCCGCTAGATTGACACCTCACTTTCTTCGCAAGTGTGCTGGTGAATCTTTTATAATAACGCTTGTCCTTCCTGCTGCGAGATGCATCGCATGAGTATTCCTCCTGGGCCTTTGTAGTAGAGGGCGTTATCATGTATGCAATACCCCCTAGTGGATGCCCAGTTTTCTTTGCTCGTTCCTTCGGCTATTGCGTGCAATATCGGTTTTCTCTAGACTGCATCATCCATGGACTCTTCTTCGCATGCGTCCTCCGTCAATGCCGGGGACATTCAAACTTCGATTGAGATTCTCGTAGGTCATTTGTCGCACTAACTTTGGATCCCAAAGTAGCTAGAGCGTCAGCATGCCGATTATCTGCTCTAGGCGCGTGTTCGTACCTAACATCGCATAATTGTTGTACCAGCTTCTGTACCAAAGTCCGGTAGGGTAACATATTTGCTTCTTTCAATCCGTATTCACCTGAAGCCTGCTTGACGATTAACTTAGAGTCCCCCATAACCGTCAGATTGCTTACTTCCAATTCCCTAGCCGCACGGAGGCCTGCGATGAGAGCCTCATACTCCTCTACATTGTTAGTCACTGGGAAATCAAGTTTTGTGGACATTAGGATGACCTCCCCATCCGGTTTAGTCAAAACGATTCCAAATCCTCCACCTTTCCTTGTTTACGATCCATAAAAATGAAGCTTCCAGTAAGGTAACTCGATTTCATAGATCTCGGGTCTCTCTAGTTCCTCCTCGATCATGGGCTCATAGCTGTTATCCGGGTACTGTGCCAGAAGATCCGCCACTGCTTGCGATTTGATTGCTCGTGGTCGAACACACGTGATGTCGTAATGGGAAATGGTCATATACCACTTTCCCAATATTCCTCCGGGAGAGGTGTGAGTCAAGAGATACCGTATAGGGTCACTCTTTGTAACCACCCCAACTTTGTGCGAGGCGAAATAGTGCTTCAACTTTTCGATGACAAAAAATAAGGCAAGACAATGACGTTCGTTGACTTTGTTCCTTGATTCAGCTGGCTGCACTATCGTGAAATATAGTAAATCGGTCTTTCTTGCCCTTCATATTCTTGAGCCAAGAGCGCCCCTATAGACCTCTTTGTCGACGTCAGGTAAAGCAGAAGCGGCGATCCAAGCTGCGGTGCGATCATTACCAGCAGGTCCTTTAACTTTCCGAACGCGAACTCATGTTCCACGGTCCAATTGTACGCGGCATTCTTCGTGAGGAGATCGCTGAAGCAGAAGGTTATTTCTGAGATTGCTGGAATGAATCTCCGCAGATATGATAGTTTCCCCAGAAATGTCTTCAAAGTACTTTGATTGTGTTGCGCCGTCATGCATGTGATAGTTAATACCTTTGCGGGTTCAGGCTCGATGCCCTGGCGATGTATTACACATCCCTAGAACTTCCCTGAAGTCACTCCGAATGCACACTTCATGGGGTTCATCTTTAGCTGGAAACTCCTGCATCTTTCAAATACTTTACGCAGGTCCCCCAAATAATATACTTCCTCTTTGGACATGACAACCAATTCATCAACATAGAACTCCAATTCTTTGTGCAGCATGTCATGAAATAGAGCCATCATGGCTCGCTGATAAGTCGCGCCCGCGTTCTTGAGTCCAAACGGCATAACCGTTTAATTAAAGACTCCTACTGGCGTGATGAACGCGGTTTTCCTTTTATCTTCAGGGTCCATTTTGATTTGGTTATATTCACTGAAACCATCCATGAAGCTGAACATTCGATGACCCGTAGTAGAATCAATGAGCAAGTCGATATTGGGCAACGGAAAGTCGTCCTTGGGGCAGAAGCGGTTGAGGTCTCTGAAATCTACGCATATGCGAAGTTGCCCATTCTTCTTCACCACTGGCACAATGTTAGCCAACCAGGTGGGATGATAATTCGGTTTGATGAACCTAACATTCAACAGCTTGACGGTCTCTTGCTTGATTTTCACATTGATTTCCGGCCTAAAAATTCTCGTGCTTTGCTTTACTGGTTTAGATCCTGGTATAACATCTAACCTGTTCATAGTGATGCTTGTGTCCATGTTGGAATTGTGCCCTAGAGGCAATCAATTAATTATGACATTTATGGATTTACGATTCATTATGTCATCGATATGGAGATATGTTAACATGAATGAAGTCCTTAGAATATAAGTGTTATATTCTTAAATATCCCTAGACAATTATAATGATTAATAGGACAATCATCTATAGACTACTATGGGTTGGATTGATATGGAGATATCATGATCCAACACATGGGTATGCATTGAGAGTAATGGCATACTGGATTGACCCATCTCCGAGAAGGCTACATACACGTTATGTTAAGTCACAAGCGCTTCTTGCGGTGCAACGGTACTGTCATCCTTAGACATGAAGTCACTAGATATTCTAGTTGTGGATTATTGTGATTTTGGTAGCGTCAAACGCTACACCGTAAATGGGTAGCTATAAAGGCGTGTACTGGATACAATAAGAAGCAAGCTTAGAGATCGTAGTGGACGTAGATAGAATTTGTCCCTCCCACATAACGGGAGCAAATATCCTAGGCCACTCGAGGGATAGTGCTTATAAAATGTCTGGCCAGACTCAAATAAATCAATATGGGATATTGATGTTATTTGCACGAATAAGGCTATTCCCAGGATCGAGAAACTATGGATTGGATATACGAGTGTGACTTGTATGTCTCTTGTCCAATCCGGATATTGGGACAAAGGGATGAGACAATTACTTGCACAAGGTTTGTCATGATGACTATTCTATTTGTTGGCTAGAATGGATGTCTTGCTAGAGACCGCTCCATATTAGTAAATGGTTACTACCAACTAAATAGAACCTATGGGGTCACACGCCATATAGGGGTGAACTAGACATGGGAAATAATTAATTAATATGATTAATTAATTAGAAGGATCAAATCGCAACAACTTGCTAACTTATTGGACTAATCCATGTATAGACATGATTAGGATTTGCCAAGGTGGCCTAATTCATGTAGAGACATGATTAGGATTAATTTGCAAATAGAACTAATCCATGTATTGACATGATAAGGACTATTTTGCAAAAAGGGGACTAATCCGAACTTGAGTAGGATTATGAGAGGGGTTCTTTATGTAGTAGGACAAGGAGTTGTAGGACTATATAAAGAACAATCCTAGCTTATTTTTCTCTCTACACACAACACACATCTATATGATAGAAGAAAGGAGAGGACAAAGCAAGGAGAAAGAGCAAGTCCCAAGCAAGGGCCGAACCCCCCCTTGGTACCGTCGCGCCTACCCGTCGGCCATGAAGGGTGCCGCCGCACCTTTGGCACTCCATTGTTGGCGATTCCTTCTTCCTCCTCCATTCTTCCTAGCTAGCACAAGGATTTGGAGGATCTAGATCTCACCTCTAGGCGTGGATCAACCTTAGAGACGTGACACTATTCGCGTTTGAAGTCATCAAAGGAGAACCCTAAGGCGTGTTATTGATTTCTTCCCTTACCATCGTTATGTCTCTTGACTTGTGATCCTTGGAGGGTTTTGCATGGTTTATGATTGTTTGTGTTTCCGTTGCGCATCCATAAATCAAAACCCTACCGTGGTATCATAGCCACAGGTCGTAGAGCATAAACGTGGTTTATGTATTACGTTTTAGTTGTTTTACACCTTAAATTGATTGTTTATCGCGTAAAACAAGACAAATCAAGCATGGGATGCAATTTTTCAATAAACTTTCATAACAAGATCTAATTTTTGCATTGGATGCATGAATTAGTGAGTTTGAGAAATTTTAGGATCTTAGATCTAGGGTTTGGGCATCCTTGGGGAAGAAGGAGTTCTTCCAAAACAAGGAAACAACCAAACTTGGGCACCATGCAAGGGAGCTGTTTTGGAAACAATTCCCTATAGAGGTTCGGCCCCCTAGGGGACCGCCCCTATTGCTTGCCGCCCAAGTTTTGGCCGCCCTAGGGGTCGGGCGGCCCTAGCCCGCGGCCTAGCCACGTGGGTTATGGGCCGGGCCGGCCCTAGGTCCTTGCGGTTCACCCTTTTAGACCCGGGCAATTTGATTGTTGGGCCCATGGACCGTTTCAACTCTAGAAATCATAAAATCAATTAAAATTGACCAAGCGCGTTAAAATTGGATTTTAACTGTTTATGTGCAATTCGCATGGTGATTGGATATGGCCTTAGGATGTGTTTTGATGTGGATGTTTAATTTTGTGGTTTGGTTTACGGCCTGCGAGCTGATCAATTAATTGTAATAATTAATTAGGGTTTTATGGCCTGCGTGCCATTTTTTTTTGTTAACTTGTGAGATTTATTTTATTTAGTATAGAAGTTAGCTAGTGCTAGATAAAGTAGATTGTTAGCCAAGATTGAAGAAAACAAGCCCTAAGCCAAAAGAAGCCACAAAAGATGGAGCATGGAGCATGGAGCATTCCACAAGACTATGAAGGATTGACCAAAAGATCATGACGCATGGAGATGTGTTTGCTTTTAGGGTTCATAGATAATTCCATTGGCTTGGAATTATCTTAGTCTAGAAAAGGCCATATCCACATCACGTTTAATTTTTGTTTTGTGGTTGTTTACTTTATTGTCTTATTATTTTGTGGTTGGTGTATGGTTGATGCATGCAATTAGGATAATAAGATAATTAGACAACCCGGATCTATTATTTTAAGTTGTGCCCAAACTCAAATAGATAGATTAGTTGATATTGATCAACAAAACAATTAAAATTGAATTTAAAAATCTCTCAAAATTTAAATATTGTGTTCTTGCCTTCTCGTTATTTAAACACTCATTATCATCATTATTTATCAAGTTCGTGCGTGCCAAAGCATGGCGACTTGGTTCATCATGATGGAATGCGATGGCACGTAACAATGTGCAATTGTTTAGATAAGAGGTTGAACACAAGTGGGCTATTAATAAGACTAAGAAACCTAGAGGCAATCAATTGGGATTATCCATATGGATGGATAAATAAGGAGTTATTTTCCCAATTGAACAAAGAGTTGCATATGAGATGCAATTGAAATTGTTCCTACCTAAAGTAGTCAAATTAGGGGTGACTTGCCAAAGCAAGCTCATAAGGAGATGAAACATGGATCTTGGACCACTAAAAAATATAATGATATTTTCCGCATTAATATCTTGAGGGTTATTAATCCGTAGTAAAATAGTGGGAGCTATATTTGACAATTTAAATACTTGTTGAATATAGTTAAACGTCACAAACTTTGCATGATCCTATTATGTTGAATACACATGGCATTAAACAAACAAAACACGACTTTATCTTTTTCTAGACTGGTATAAAATTGAGAATTGTTATCAAATAAAAGAGAAATTGTTGTACATCGTAGAACATAAAGATCTCTTCCTACCAACTACAAAAACACACTAAAACCTAATGGAAGGGACATCAAAGAATGGTTCTTTGAATGTGAGTTGCCTCATGTTAGCTGCCATGAACTCTGAGCTCTAATGGAAAAGTATGATATGATCATACATTGAAAGAAGCTCTTTCAAAAGAGGGAGCTAGACATGAAAGGTTTGAAGTGTTGCTCCACTTTGGGTTATGCAAATATACTAATTCAATATGATTGAAACATTAGTGAATATGCATTATCTATGAGATAGATAAAGAATAAAAGGTTATTCACCCAAGTGGACCAAGCATTGCATTGGATGCAATTATAGTTTTGTTTTAAAGTTGATGTACTCAATATGATTGAAAAATCACTAAACAAAACACTAATAATGGGCATGGGCAAAGTTGTTAATGAATAACAACATGGGTAAGGGAAAAAACAGTTTGCGCCAACCCCATGGGTATAAAGCAAGCTTGTTTCTAAAACCAAGTTTCCTTGAAGTCCCATAGATGGTTTACAGGAAGAGAAACTACCCAAAGTACCTGGAAGTAAATAATAAAGGAATTATGAATTCCGATTTGGGTATTTTTGTTATATAAATCAATGTGTCTATCTCATCATCATAAGTATATGATACTAGATGAGGATCTCACATTTTTAGAAATGTGGAGGATCTCAAGAGACGAAGACAATTGGATAAGGAAGAAATAATCCTACACGTTGGGCTATGAAGCAAAGGGTTGCTGAAAAGCCGTAGGGAATTATTTGTACCTTCAAGAAATTTTACGTGAATTAGACAAAAGCGATAATGTCCCTGCTATGAGTAGGATCATTATCATAGTTTCATGTTTGGACAAGAAATCTCCTTATCATAATAAAAGGACAAATGTTGTTCCGTTTATTATGGTATGCATTATTATAATGCAATTTTGTCTTAGTGGATTCTATATCCATGGTCATGATAATTTCATCTATAACATTAATACCTAGAGGTTTGCATATAATGATATGAACTTCACTTATCTTTAGCATTATCGTTTAGGTCCCATAAATAAGAGATACATATCTGGAACCCCATGAGGATGGATTTCTGGAACTCATTTGATTATTGAATCATATGAGACATGTAAGACTTATTAGGCAAAGATATGATCTTTTGGGAATCATACATATCGATGTATGAAGGCCACTAAGCACAAATGCTAAAGATGGTTTTCAGTACTTCATCATAATTACTGATGGGATCAGAGAAATATGGATTTGTGTATCTAATGAAGAAACAAATCAGAATCATTTGAATTGTTCAAGGTATTCAGGAATGAAGTAGAGAACTAGCTTGGCAAAAGAATTAGGGCTCTACGATTGGATCATAGAGGAGAGTACTTGAGCCAAGAGTTTGAAAAGAATCTATGGGAGTATTGGATATGATCCAAAACTCGCTCCACCTAGCACGCCACATGGGTTTGGCGTGTCTAAGAGGAGAGTTCGGACCCTGTAGGACAAGGTTCGGTCCATGATGAGACAAACAGAACTTCCAGTTTACTTTTGGGGTTATGTTCTAATTACAGCAAATTTCGCCCTTAACCTTGTTCCATCAAAACAGATTATGAAAAACACCATATGAGATATGGACTAGGAAGGTGTCCTAGTATGTAATTCATAAAGATTTGGGGTTATGAAGTTTATGTAAAATAGTTTACAAATAAACTTGGACCCAAGTCGGATAAATGTTTTGTGGGATATCCTGAAAAGGAAATTATTTCTACAATCCAATCGAGAACAAACTGTTTGTTGCTCGAACTACAGTGTTTCTAGGTAGAGAATGTCTCTAAGAGAAACAGTGGGAGGACAGTAGAACTTGAAAAGTTAAAGAACCACAATAGAACATTGATCCGTTTGATGGAACATGAGCAGGATCACAAGGTGTTGTGGAGTAACCTACTCAGATAACACAAGAACCTCGTAGGTAAGGTAGGATATATCGAGGGACTAGAGAAATAAGGATTTCTCATAACCCCTGATATATTGCTCATCAAGATGAGCCTACAACCTATGAGATGGCCACGTGTAAGCCATACTCTCAGAAATGGCTTGGAGCCATGAGATACGATATGGAATCCATGTATACCAACAAAGTATAGACTTTGGTGGAACCACCTGAAGGGTAGGACCCATACGGTGCAAGTGGGTTATGAGGAAACCAACATGGATGGTAATATTATTACCTTTAAGGGAAAATTGGTAAGAAAGAGATTTCATGCGAGCTCATAGTATAGACTATGACAAAATCTTTCCCTAATTGTGATGCTTAAATCCATTCGCATCTTGCTTGTAGCAATCTATTATTAGATTGGATCAAGCTTCTAGGAGTTGGACTCTTCAAATGGATGATGTAATCAAAGGAGTTTGGTTTCATCAAAATTGAAGATGAGACTTGTGTCTACAAGAAGGTTAGTGGGAGCACAGTTATGTTTCTGGTCGTGTATGTGGAGACATACTTAATCATTGGGAATGTTGCCCCTACTTGGCAGTCTTACGTAGATTGGCTAGGGAGTTGACTTTCTAATGGTAGACTTAAGCGAAGCAACTTGTGAAGATCTATTGAGGTAGATCAAGATGGTTGTATAGCTTAGGTCATAGTACACATATTGACAAAGGTGTTGAAATGGTTCAACGTGAAAAGAATATTGATTCTTACCCATGTCACATGGAATTAGTATTTGGAAGGCTAATTGTCTTACCAATTAGATTGGGAATGGACCGTATGAATTAGATTCACGAGATACGCCATGAGATGTACTAGGCCAGACGTGTCATAAAGCATGACACAAAGATACCAGCCATATCCGGGTGAGAGTCACTGGATAAATTATCAAGATTATCCCTAAGTACTTGAGAAGCACTAAGGATGAATTTTGATAAATGGAGGATGCGAAGAGTTTACAGTAAGGGGTTACAGTGGTGCGAACTTCAAATCTGACAAAGAAGATTTCAGATTATAAGTCAAGTTTTGAGTTTTTCCTTAGTGGGAGCGACTGTGAGCTGGAATGGTTCCAGGCAAGATTCAGTCACTGATTCTAACATAGAGGACTGAGTAAATTAATGCATAAGATGCATTTATTCAGAATATTAAATCTCAATCAAATTGTTGATGGAGGAGATGTGAATATTTGCAAGGTGCCAGCATATGTCTCGCCCCTACGCAGTGTAAGCGTGGAGGGCCGCGCTAGATAAAAAGGCATATGATGCAGTAGATTGACTCTAGTGCAAGTGGGAGACTGTTGGAATTGTGCCCTAGAGGCAATCAATTAATTGTGACATTTATGGATTTACGATTCATTATGTTATCGATATGGAGATATGTTAACATGAATGAAGTCCTTAGAATATAAGTGTTATATTCTTAAATATCCCTAGTCAATTATAATGATTAATAGGACAATCATCTATAGACTAGTATGGGTTGGATTGATATGGAGATATCATGATCCAACACATGGGTATGCATTAGGAGTAATGGCATACTGGATTGACCCATCTCCGAGAAGGCTACATACACGTTATGTTAAGTCACAAGCGCTTCTTGCGGTGCAACGGTATTGTCATCCTTAGACTTGAAGTCACTAGATATTCTAGTTGTGGATTATTGTGATTTTGGTAGCGTCAAACGCTACACCGTAACTGGGTAGCTATAAAGGCGTGTACTGGATACAATAAGAAGCAAGCTTAGAGATCGTAGTGGACGTAGATAGAATTTTTCCCTCCCACATAACAGGAGTAAATATCCTAGGCCACTCGAGGGATAGTGCTTATAAAATGTATGGCCAGACTCAAATAAATCAATATGGGATATTGATGTTATTTGCACGAATAAGGCTATTCCCAGGATCGAGAAACTATTGATTGGAAATACGAGTGTGACTTGTATGTCTCGTGTCCAATCAGGATATTGGGATAAAGGGATGAGACAATTACTTGCACAAGGTTTGTCATGATGACTATTCTATTTGTTGGCTAGAATGGATGTCTTGCTAGAGACCGCTCCATATTAGTAAATTGTTACTACCAACTAAATAGAACCTATGGGTTCACACGCCATATAGGGGTGAACTAGACATGGGAAATAATTAATTAATATGATTAATTAATTAGAAGGATCAAATCCCAACAACTTGCTAACTTAGTAGGACTAATATGCAAGTTGGACTAATCCATGTATAGACATGATTAGGATTTGCCAAGGTGGCCTAATCCATGTAGAGACATGATTAGGATTAATTTGCAAATAGAACTAATCCATGTATTGACATGATAAGGAATATTTTGCAAAAAGGGGACTAATCCGAACTTGAGTAGGATTAGGAGAGGAGTTCTTTATGTAGTAGGACAAGGATTTGTTGGACTATATAAAGAACACTCCTAGCTTATTTTTCTCTCTACACACAACACACATCTATATGATAGAAGAAAGGAGAGGACAAAGCAAGGAGAGAGAGCAAGTCCAAATTAAGGGCCGAACCCCCCCTTGGGACCGCCGCCCCTACCCGTCGGCCATGAAGGGTGCCGCCCAACCTTTGGCACTCCATTGTTGGCGATTCCTTCTCTCTCTTCCATTCTTCCTAGCTAGCACAAGGATTTGGAGGATCTAGATCTCACCTCTAGGCGTGGATCAACCGTAGAGACGTGACACTATTCGTGTTTGAAGTCATCAAATGAGAACCCTAAGGTGTGTTATTGATTTCTTCCCTCACCATCGTTATGTCTCTTGACTTGTGATCCTTGGAGGGTTTTGCATGGTTTATGATTGTTTGTGTTTCCGTTGCGCATCCATGAATCAAAACCTTACAGTCCAGGCCAGGCATTTCATCGTATTCCCAGGCAAACACATCTTTGTACTCTGTTAGCAACTGCAGCAATCTCGCCTCTTCATCGCTTGTGAGGTCTGCGCTAAAAAAGACGGGTCTCTTCTTTTATTCGTTTGGGCTTAGGAACACTTCCTTCAGCTCCTGCTTCTAAGGTTTCGGCTTATCCTCAATCCATTCAGGCGCTTATTTCAGATTTTCCTCTGAACCCTCTGATGTTGGTTTGTCCTGCTCAACTTGATTGATTTTCCCAGGGATATCCCCATGCTCGAATGGGGTACCCCCGCGCGCCTTCATATGCGGTAGCACTTCTTCCCATTGGAGTAGAAGCTTTCTATCTCTTTGCCTGCGAGATCATGTTTGACCACTCTTTTCAGAGTATACACGTTCTTCCTTTGGTAGGCGACTTGTTGTGCCTCTTCGCGTGTGGGCAACTTTTCTTTAGCATCCTCCCTTGTCACCATCACTCCCGCTGGTGATTGATCCCTGATATCCTCCCATCGAGGCAAAGGAGTCGGATTAAACGGTCCCGGCGTTTGCTCATCCGCCATTTCGGTGAACCACACTGCTTCAATGAGATGCGCCTCATCTAGATTGAAAGGGTTTACCGAAGCCAGTATTTTCACCACTCTATCCTTCCAGATAGCCTGCATCAGTTGGTGAGCTGTCGAGGGGACTGCATCGAAGCGATGAATCTAGGCTCGCCCTATGATCATGTGATACGTAGTGTTCGCATCAATGATGTAAAATTTGGCTGAACACTTAATCTTCCCTATCTGAACGCCCAGACGAATCCATCCTATCGTCATTCTAGAATCACTCCCGAATCCCATCAGCGGGGACGGGCGTCTGACAATCTTCTTCTCCAGGATTCCTGCCAAATTTAGAGTGTTGAGCTAGACCACGTTAACGGCTGCTCCCCCATCAACAAATGCCCTCTTGAATTCGACATCATTAATCACCGCCGTCACGTACAAAGGCTTCTGGTGACTCGAATCCGTCTTCTTGTCACTTGCGGAGAAGGTCATAACCTTTTCCGTAGAGCGAGACGCCCTAAACACTTTTCCATTTGAGACCAAGATATCATCTTCGAAGTCTTTTGCTACCCTTAAAATTGCCTTTGTCATTTCCTTCCGGCACTTCTATGAGAAGTTCATTTCGTCGAAGAACTTGTTGAACCCGTGCGACCCTTTAATTCGATCGGCACACTCGTCCTCCGTGTCTATGTTGTAGTCCTCATCATTGTGAATCTCAACAATGACAGGCAAACCATCTTCCGCAATCTCTTCAAGATCCATAATCGCAATCATGGCTACTTCTTTGCCTTTCGGATCTTGCTCTTTGTGGGCCGGCAGCGGGTTGTTTCGCACGTCTTGTCTCTGATCGCTGACAATCAACTCGCCGGCCTTCATTTTTCGACTCACCATGTGCCTGAGTTTCTTGTAGTCGGCTGTAGGATGCATAATTTTCCCGTGGCACTCGCACCACTTCGGGTCCCTCATCATCTCCTCAGAAGGTATTCTTTCGAGCGGGGCCAAGATTCCATCCTTACGCCATTGTTTGCATAAGTCGATCACCTCCTCTATGGAACATGGCAGAGGCGGCGCATCTGAGTTGGTAACCCTGGGCTGCTTGTGCGGCGAAACTGTATTAACCTCAGCCTCGCGCCCCCTCTTATTACTAAATCTTCCAATCTTGAAAGTGGTTCCCCCTGAGGGTCGTTCAGGGGCGTGCCTCTTCTTCTGCCTTTCCACTATAGGCTCTATGTTTTTCGTGCATTCGATTATCTTTGAAAAGGTAGGAGTTTGTAGGTTGATCAGCATACCTTTGTACTCATCTTGCAAGCCTTGCAGACATATTTCCACGAGCCTGCCCTCAAGCACTTCATCTCTGCACTCCAAGGATTTGGCCCTGAATTTCTTATGAATGTGACTCCATCTTCCTCGCGCTTCTGGTACATACGAGAAAGATGAATCATCCTCACCTTCTCTTCCACTTGGAATAATTTTGTATAGAACTTCTGAACCATGTCGTCCCAGGTCTTTACAGATCCGGCCTCCAACGTCCTATACCATTTGTAGGCCACATTTCCCAAAGATTTCGGGAACTTGCGCATCATCAACTTGGGATCAGCCCCGTATGGTCCCATCACATCGATGAAACGCATGACGTGTTCTTGGGCATTCCCATTGACATCTTCAATTTGTCCCACTTAGGAGCCTTATAACCCGCGGGGTTAGGCATGAGATAAATCTCATGTGGGATAGGCGGATCGTTCTCGACCTTTGGAATAATGGTGTCTGTGAACGGCTGATTGGCCAAGAAGGTCTCTATGCGCCGTTGTAGCGATTTCATACACTCCGCTGCACGTCCCCCAGCAGCGGAGGAAGGGTTGTTGTAGCCGGGGGGGACACATATGCTGCGGTCGGGCTAGGAGTGTATTGTGAAGTCACGCTGCCCAGCAGTGCCGCCGGAGGAAGCAAGGGGTATTGTGAAGAAAGGTTGGGTGCCACAGTTGGTGGTTGGGGAGTAAGTGTGGTAACAGGCGATATTTGGGTTGTCTGCCCCTTAACATAGGGTAATTGCACCATTGCTAGTGGGGTTTGCGAATTAGGGTTAGGTGGTATCGGTACCAACCCAGGTCCCTGAGTGGTAGAGGTTCCCCCTCCTTGGGAGACAGCAGTGCCCGATGTAGAGTTCGGAGCAAGGGTTCCCAGGATGGCCATTATACATTCCATCTGTGCGGATTGAGCCTGAAGGGCCTTCCGATGATTCTGGATGGTGGCATTAGAGCCTCAAACGTCGGGTTCCCACTGGCGGCCGCAGAGACGTGACGGGTCTCCTCTCTCGAGGTGGTCTCCGTGGAGGGTGATCTGTTACTGACGTCATCTTCATGAGACATGGTTTCTTGCAGTGGTTCGATTCACGTCGGGTTCACCAAATGTGTATGAGAGAATCCTTTAGGGAGAATTCAATATACACCAAGAGTAGAGGATTAGAACATAGGAAGAGTAAGGTTGTGTGTAGGGATAGAGAAAGACAATAGCACTGTATGAGAGAGAGAGAGACAGAAGTTTGGCAGAGATTCCGCGTAGTTTAGGTGATTCGCCCTTGTATGGAAGGGTTAACGATCCTATATATAACAGAGAATGTGACCGTTGTAGTTGTTTAATGCGCCCATTAATGGCGGCTTAATTATCTTAACCACAACGACACGTTCGTCCGCGTATATAGGGACCGTTACGCACGTTAACCGCGTATATCGGAACCGTTATGAGGTTGACCAGGTTTATGCAGCTCGTGCCATAAATCTCTCAAAGCAGTTACTAAAGGTCGCGCGCGAGCTTCGTTGTCGCTCGCACGCGGCAGGACTTACTCTAGCCTCCAAACCACTAAGTCCCTACAGGTCCCGTGTGGTGTTATGCGAGGGCCTTGTCTCGCAGCCCCCACGTGGATCAGCGCGGGTGGTGATCCAGTGTGTGTGGATCACAGCTAGGTGTGTTGGATGATCGCCACGTGGCTAAGATCTTCCTGTCCAGAAAGCACTATCTACAAGCACCCCATTGCCCATGTACACACCCAAAGTGGTTTAGCTGAATCTTTTATTAAAAGAATTTAATTGATAGCTAAACCCTTATTGATGAAAAAAAAGTTTACCCATTTCTGTTTGGGGACATGCTGTTTACATGTTGCCGCTTTAATACGCTTACGACCTACTTCTTATCTTAAAAACTCCCCTTTACAACTTGTACTATGTCAACCACCAGATATCTCCCACCTACGTATTTTTGGGTGCGCTGTGCAAGTTCCTATTGTGCCACCACATCGTAGTAAGATGGGTCCCCAGCGGTGAATGGGTATTTATGTAGGTTTTGAGTCCTCTTCTATCATTAGATATCTGGAACCCCTAACATTTGATTTATTCCAAGCACGCTTTGCAGACTGCCATTTTGATGAGACGGTATTTTTTGAAATTAGGGGGAGACAAGTCAGAGCCTGAAGCTCGATATATAATTTCTTGGAATACTTCAACAATATTACACATGGATCCATGAACTAAAAAGTGTGAATTTGAAGTTCAAAGAATTCTTAAGCTGCAAATCATAGCAAATGAAATGCTTGATGCATTTGTGGATACAAGTAAAGTTGTAAAATCCAATATACCAGCTGTGAATGCTCCAGAACGGATAATAGTCCCAGTAGGAAAAGATTCGAGCATAAAAGCGAATGAATCTAGAGCACGCCAGAAGCGTGGAAGACCAGTAGGTTCAAAAGATTTAGTTCCTAGAAAAGGGAAGGTAAATCAAGCAACTATAGTAAATCCAAGTGATTTTTCAAAGAAAAAAAGATAAAACCAATGTTGGTGATGAGTTCCCCAGAGTAATTGATCTAAATGTAGCCCCTGAAGAGACAATGGTACCTGAAAATGAAGAGATCTCGATCAATTACATATGTTCCGGACATATATGATAACGAAGAAATGTAGTCATTGATGACACATTTGTCGTTAATGTTGCACTTGAGATAAGTGGTGACGACCACGAACCACGCTCGGTTGATGAGTGTGAACGACATGAGGATTGGTCAAAATGGCAAGGAGCAACACAAGCTCAATTAAAATCTCTAGCAATGTGCAAGGTGTTTCGACCTTTAGTTCAAACTCCAAGTGATGTGAAACCCGTTGAATCAAAATGGGTATTTGTGCTGAAACGCAATGAGAAATTGAGATTACAAGAAACAAAGCTCGACTCGTAGCGACCAGGTATTGATTATGAAGAAACATACTCGCCACTTATGGATGCAACAAGTTTTCGATTCTTAATCAGTTTAGCTGCATCCAAAAATTTGGACATGCAATTGATGGATGTTGTGACAGCATACCTATATGGGTCACCTTATAGCGATATCTATATGAAAGTCCAGAAGGATTTAAGTTGCCTAAAGCAACTCAACCACGTAGTGTTATTCAATTTAACTCCAGAGATCATTATACGGTTGAAACAATCTTGAAGTATGTGGTATAATCGCTTAAGTGAATATTTATTGAAGAAGGGTATGTCAATAACCAAATATGTCCTTGCATATTCATAAATAAATCTCTTAATGGATATGTGATTGTTCCAGTTTATGTAGATGATTTTAATATCGTCGGAACTATTGAAGAGATTATTGAAATTGCTTCATATCTAAAAAAGGAATTTGAGATGAAAGATTTGGGAAAGACTAAGTTTTTTCTTGGTTTACAAATAGAGAATTTTAAAGAAGGAATTTTACTTCATCAATCAAATTATACTAAGAAAATAATTGAGAGATTTAGCATGGACAAAGCACATCTATTAACTACCCTGATGGTAGTTAGGTCACTTGATGTAAACAATGACCCGTTTCGTCAGCAAGAGGATGGCGAAGAATTACTTGGTCCTGAAGTACCATACCTTAGTGCGATTGGTGCATTGATGTATTTAGAAATTTTAATAGGCCTGATATTGCATTATCTGTTAATGTTTAGCTCAAATCCTACTCGCAGGCATTGGAATGGATTTAAGCATATATTGCGATACTTTGCGTGGGTCCACAAATTTGGGTCTATTCTATATTAGAGGTTCAGATGCTTCTCTAGCTGGATATGCTGATGATGGTTACTTGTAGGACCCACACAATGCAAGATCACAAACAGGATATGTATTCAGCTATGGAGGCATAGCGATATATTGGCGATCAATGAAGCAGACAATGACAACAACTTCTTCTAATCATTCTGAGATCCTTGCAATTCATGAAGCTAGCTGAGAATGTGTATGACTGAGATCAATGGTGCATCATGTTAAAGAAGCTTGTGGATTATCATTCAACAAAGTAAGCCTGATACCATTACATGAAGATAATGCCTCTTGCACCACACGACTTAAGGAAGGGTTCATTAAAGGTGATCGTACTGAACACATTTCCCCTAAGTTCTTTAACACACATGAGCTCCAAAAGGAAGGCATAGTTACTTTTCAGCTAGTACGATCAATTGAGAATCCTGCAGATTTATTTACGAAAGCACTGCGATCCTCAACATTGAAGCTACATATCCGAAAGTGTGGAATGCGCCATCTCATGGAGCTGTTATGATTGATGCTATCATGAGGGAGAGTCGGTATTCTAAGTGTTTGTACTCTTTTTCCTTCATAATAGTTTTCCCACTGGGTTTTTCGTGATAAGGTCTTAACGAGGCAAACCATACCGGTCTCCCATCACCATTGTACTCTTTTCTTAGTCATAGATTTTTCCCACCGGAATTTTCCTTTACAAGGTTTTTATCGAGGCATAGTTATGGTGATATTCAAGGGTAAGTGTTATGAAATTTGTATTTGGGATTAGGGTGAATATCCACCATAGTGGGTAGCCCATGTTTTATATTTGCAGTTAGGCCTATTAGCCCACCCTAAAATCTATATAAAGGGGTAGGGCTAGTGATTATTTTACACAAATTAATAAAATCTCTCCTTATTGTCTCTCTCAAATACTTCTCATTCTTAACACTCACCTAATTTTTTAAAATGCTCACATGCAACTGTTGTAACAGAACTCCTGTTTCAGAGCTCTAATACCAGTTTGTTATAACCTGTGGGTATTCGAGCAAGAACGATAAGAAAAAATAAAAAATGAGACAGATACTTAAAGTTGTTCACTAACGAATTCGTAATGAACCCGCTAGCTAATCTACGGCCAGAACCAGATATTTTATTGAGAAGAGAACCCGATTACAATGCACGTCGTGGCCAAAACAGCCACGGCGGCCACCTGAAACAAAACCCACCCGGCACACACAAGCTCTCAAATTCACTTCTCTCAAACCTGTCCCTCCGTGTGTGTTTTTCATTACAAACCAAATGCCTTTAAATAGTAACACATGGTGACAGCTTGAAAATGTATTAGTCTGGGACATCTTTTTACCATTGGTTTTAACCCTGTGAGAGTTGAGTTTGGCCATTTTCAGCTTATTTTCCACTTGATACGAGACAGAGATTTATATATTATGATTGCAAAATTTGAGTAATTTTATGCATACTTTTGTTTGTTGGATATGATCGCGGGTGCGTGTTATGTGCAGGTAACAGGTGCCGGAAAAATGCATGAGATTGACTTGGATTGTAGGCAGCGTATCAGGAGAGCTGAGCAGAAAAAGAGGAAAAAATGACTAAGTTGTGCGTTCAAACGCAGAGGCTGCGTTCAAACGCACAAGACAGGCAGCAAGGAAAAATGGCAGAATTTGGCTAAGTTGTGCGTTCAAACGCAGAGGCAGGCTGCGTTCAAACGCAGGAGTCAGAGACCAAGTGCAGAAAAAAACTAAGTCCTGCGTTCAAACGCAGGTTGTGCGTTCATACGCAGGGCTCAACACTCAGGAGAAGAAACGGCCAAGGGGTGCGTTCAAACGCAGGGGAGCTGCGTTCAAACGCATGGGTTCAGGAGCCAGAAGAGGAAATTGACTAAGTCCTGCGTTCAAACGCAGGAGGGGTATGCGTTCATACGCACTGCGTTTAAACGCAGGAAGTGTGCGTTTGAACGCACAGACGTGTTCCAGAATCTTCCAGGACGGATCTTTTCGAGGGTAAAATAGGAATTTCGTGCATCAGTTTTGGAGACTGTGGCAATATAAAAGGAGGTGTCCCAGCACTGTTTTAGGGTTACGAAGGCATACCACAGCTATCATCATCAACAGCAGCCAGGATTGGAGCAGTTCTCCAGTATCTTCAGAAATAACTAGTTTGATCTTTTCTCTTTTTATGAAACATTGTTTTTGAATAATGCAAGCTAGCTAGACCTTTTGCCTAGGTTCTCGGTGAACCTAGGGTTTATGAATTCAGCAGACTTGGATGTTTTGATTTTCAGATGCATGGCTAGCTAAGTCTTAATACAGATGGTTTGTTTATTATTCTGTCTTTGATTTTATTTATATACATGAATGGCTTGATCACCCAGGAGTGTTACAGACAGGACCTGGTGCGCGAGAGTGACCAGTGAATGTTAGGAAGAAAAGACAGGATTTAGTACTCTGCCTTGATGGACCGAGAGGTGAAGAGAATCAGGGGACTAGCCCAGAAGCATTAGACCAACTGTTAGACGTTTAGGGGGAGACCGAGAGGAGAACCTGTAACCCTAGCAGACTTAGAACGAACCTGCAGATTTAGGTGGACCGAGAGGACCCGAAAATCTGCAGTCGAGTGATAAGTGCATGAGACCGAGAGGAGATTGTACTATTGGTATGCTGGCATAAACAAAACCACTGTGTGTTTCTGAAATCAAATAAACTATGGAAGCTGGAGAGTAACCCTAGGGGATCCTGGAATCTAGATTTTTAGAATTATCAACTTTCACAACTACAACAATTTCAGCAAAATATTCAGCAGAAAAATAAAATAAGTCTTTTTACTGTTTTTATTTATTATAATTCAGTATAATCAAATCCCAAACCTTCCTCCTTTTTACAAACTTCGTGTCTTATTCTAATTCTGATTAGCAAAAACTTAAACTGTTCTCGTGGGTTCGACAACCAGAGTCGCAATTACATACTCTATACTACTTGATCGTACACTTGCGAAAAAGCAGATAGTTTACGCTGTCAAGTTTTTGGCGCCGTTGCCGGGGAACGGTTACAGTTTTTGTTAAAGAGACATTAGAATAAATCTCAGAGTTTTTCTTTTATTTTTACAGTTACTTTCTTTCGACTTACTGCTCTTGAAATCTGATTTTCAGGCAATTCTAGTTTATGCCCAGATTGCCCCGCAAACTGGTATCACCACTCGAAGATCCCGAAAAACTTTTCAGAGAGCAAAGTCGCAGACACCGAGCCGCGATGTCTGAGCACGGAGAAGACACCACAACCGAAACAGGAACACCCACAGGACAGCCGCAACGTACTCCAGCACAGATGGCTCTTTACATTGAAGAGCTGATAGCAGCAGGTTTTGCTGCCAGGAACAATCAGAGGACTTATATAACAGGTCTGGAAGGGCACTGGTCGAAAATTTTGAAGTCCCAACCGGAGGACATCAACCAGCTATTGTAGTGCCCCCCATTACAGCAGAGCACTTCGACCTGAAATCATCCACCATTCAGACCGCCCAGACCCATTGTCCTTTTAATGGGAAGGCAGATGAAGATCCAAACGACTTCCTTGGAAAATTTGAGGATTACTGCAACAAGATTAAGTACAGAGGAGTCGAAGCGGACACGCTAAAGCTGATTTTATTCCCATACTGTTTGTTCGGTACAGCAAAGGACTGGCTGGAGGCAAGACCACCGAGGTCTATCACTACCTGGGAGGGGTGTGTTGCTGATTTCTTAGCAAAATTCTACCCTGCATCCCGCGTTATCAAGCTGCAGAGCGAGATCTTATCTTTCAAACAGAAGATGGGGAGACAGTGGTGGATGCATGGGACAGGCTAATGAGACTTGTGAAAAAATGCCCCAATCACGGCTTCGGGGACGCAAAGATTCTGCAGGTATTCTACCACGCACTTGACAGGGAGAATGCAGACAGGATTGACAGGGAAGCTGGGGGTAACTTTTTGTACCATGTGGATAAAGATGGAGCCTACGAACTGATGAAGCAACTAGCCAAACAGGATACTCGCCTGTTTGATGACCGCAGGCTCGCAGCAGTAGCAGAACCAGTGGTTGATGACAGGATTGATAATCTCACGAAAGTGGTACAGGACTTAGTCAAGAAGGTGTACACAGAAAAGAAGCCGGTGGCATCAGTAGACGAACCTGACTTTGACGCAGCAATTCTGGAGCTTCAGAACGAAGATGCTAACTATGTTCAGCAGCAGTGGGATCCTAGTCGCTACAGACCAGGCACACGTGACCATCCAGGGTTTCGCTACGGAAATCCCAATGCAGCAGTGTATGCACCAGGATTCCAGCACAGGCCACAGGCACAACAGACAGCTCCAGCCCAGCCTGCACAAGCAGCACCACAACTAAATCTGTCTCAGCAACATTTTGAGTCCTATATGGAGAAATTTAATAAGCAGTTGGAAACTAGATTCGCACAGATGGACTCATTAACTGCTGATGTGAGCCAGATGAAGATTGCTATCCGCAACCTGGAAGTACAGAATGGACAGCTTGCACAGAACCAGGCAGAACGAGCCCCAGGGAATTTACCGTCTAATACAGTGAACAATCCACGCGCTCAAATCAATGCTATCACGACTCGGAGTGGAATTGCACTGCAGGATCCACCGTATCCCAGTCATGCACGCGCAGAAAAGTCAAAAATTATTGAACAGGAGGTGATTGACCGGGAAGACAGTTCAACCGCTGACCCTCAGAAAAGGGGTTCGGTCGAGCAGGAAGCAGCGCAGAAGAATGAGGGTACTCCAGAGACAGTGCCAACTTCTAAGGAGATTCCTTATCCTCTGAAGACACGCAAGAGAGATGACAGCAAAGACTACGCCAGATTTCTGGAGGTATTCAAGCAATTACAGATAGATATACCTTTTGCTGAAGCACTTGCCAAAATGCCTACTTATGCGAAATTTCTCAAAGACATCTTGTACGGTAGAAGGCGAATGAGTGACTTCGAAACAGTGAATCTGACGGCAGAAGCGAGCAGTTGTGTAAAAAATGGTCTACCACTGAAAAAGAAAGACCCTGGCAGCTTTGTTATTCCAGTAACCCTGGGCAGTGCATACACAGGAAAAGCCTTATGCGATTTGGGTGCCAGCATCAACTTGATGCCACTGACCATCTTCAAAAGTCTGGGAGTAGGAGAGCCACGCCCAACCAGAATTATGCTTCAAATGGCTGACAGATCTGTGAAACCCGCTTATGGAGTAATTGAAGATATCCTGGTAAAAGTGGGAGAGCTTATTTTTCCAGCAGATTTTGTGATACTGGATATGGAGGCAGGAGAGGTTCCGCTGATCCTGGGCAGACCTTTCCTGGCGACTGGTGAAGCCATTATTAACTGCAAAAGTGGAGAGCTGTCCATGCAAATTAATGAAGAAAAAGTAAAATTTAATGTTTTCAAATCTCTCCAGCTTCCCGATCATTATGGGCATGAAAACTGTTTTGCAGTTGAGGTAATTGATGACCTGGAAAGCGATGTGATAGAAGATTTATGGGAGGAATTTGAAGACATATTTCCAGAGGAAACAGAAGAGCAGCAGGATGAGCAGATCATGGGAACAGAAAGCTTGGTCAGGCTATACAGGGATGAAGGAGGCGAGCAGAAAATGACACTGGTCCCGTCACTGCAGGAACCACCAGCCCTGGAATTAAAGCAGTTGCCAGACCACCTCAGGTACGCTTTTATCGGTGAAAATAATACACTACCGGTAATTGTTTCATCTCTTTTATCTCAGGAACAGGAACAAAAGCTACTGGAGGTACTCCGAGAGCATAAAGAAGCCATAGGATGGACCATTGCAGACTTGAAGGGAATCAGTCCTGATTATTGCATGCACAAAATAAGAATTGAAGACGGAAAGAAGCCAGTCATCCAGCCTCAAAGAAGATTGAACCCAATTATGAAAGATGTGGTACGTAAGGAGGTCATGAAGTGGCTAGAAGCAGGAATTATATACCCCATATCAGACAGCACCTGGGTGAGTCCTGTCCAGTGTGTACCGAAGAAAGGGGGTATTACAGTAGTGCAGAATGCTGATCAGGAACAGATCGCCCAGCGAACTGTCACTGGCTGGCGAATCTGTATGGACTATCGGAAGCTGAACGAGGCCACACTGAAAGACCACTTCCCACTACCATTCATGGACCAAATGTTGGACAGACTAGCACACCATGCTTATTACTGCTTTCTGGACGGGTACTCGGGCTACAACCAGATCTACATAAATCCAGAAGACCAAGAAAAGATGACATTCACTTGCCCGTATGGAACGTTCGCCTTTAGAAGAATGCCGTTTGGACTGTGCAATGCTCCAGCAACATTCCAGAGGTGTATGATGGCTATTTTCTCTGATATGATAGAGAAAAACCTGGAAGTTTTTATGGATGATTTTTCATTATTTGGAGACAGCTTTGAAGATTGCCTATACCATCTGGCCAGGGTTCTGATTCGCTGTAGGAAAACAAATCTGGTACTCAACTGGGAAAAATGCCACTTCATGGTGACTGAAGGAATAGTGCTGGGACACAGGATTTCCAGTAAAGGGCTGGAAGTAGACAGGGCAAAAATAGAGGTGATCAAGCAGCTGCCGTATCCAACCACAGTGAGGGCAATCAAGAGCTTTTTGGGCCACGCAGGATTTTACAGAAGATTTATTAAAGACTTCTCAAAAATTACAAAGCCACTTTGTAATTTGTTGGGAAAAGATGTGCCCTTCGTATTTGACGAAGCCTGCAAAGAAGCTTTTGACGTGCTTAAAGAAAGGCTGACGACTGCACCCATTATCACAACACCAGACTGGACGCTCCCGTTCGAGCTGATGTGCGACGCCAGTGATTATGCTGTGGGCGCAGTACTGGGACAGAGGAAGGACAAGGTGTGCAGTGTCATCTATTATGCCAGCAGGGTCCTGAATGAGGCGCAGATTAATTATGGGACTACAGAGAAGGAGCTGCTGGCAGTCGTTTTTGCCCTGGATAAATTCAGATCGTACCTGGTAGGCTCTAAAGTCATTATTTTTACAGATCACAGTGCACTGAAATACTTGCTGGAAAAACCTACAGAAGAAGTGGTGCCCATTCAAGAAAATTTTCCAGATGAACATATTATGAAGATCAAGACCAACAGACGGCCGTGGTACTATGCCATTGCCAATTATTTGGTCAATGGAGCACTCCCTGAAGATATCACCCCTTGGCAGAAAAAGAAATTTATTTCAGATTGCAGGCAATATTTCTGGGACGACCCTTATCTGTTCAAGCAAGGGGCAGATAATATTCTCCGACGATGCATTCCATGTCACGAAATTTTGGAGGTAATTCAGCACTGCCACTCAGCACAGTGTGGAGGACACTTCAGCGGACCGAGAACAGCTCACAAGGTGCTGCAGTCAGGATTTTTCTGGCCAACAGTTTTCAAAGACTGCCATGATTACGCGCAGAGTTGTGATCGTTGCCAACGAACAGGAAATATCTCCCAGAGGAATGAAATGCCCATGACACTATGGCAGGAAGTCGAGCCTTTCGACGTGTGGGGTATTGATTTTATGGGTCCTTTTCCTTCGTCGCTGGGAAATCTCTACATCTTATTGGCAGTGGACTACGTGTCAAAGTGGGTCGAAGCAATAGCCTGTCAGAAGAATGATGCGTCAGTTGTGGAAAGGTTCCTCAAACGCAACATCTTTACCAGATTTGGGACACCGAGAGCCATGGTCAGTGATGAAGGTTCTCATTTTATCAATAAAGTTTTTGCCAAGGTTCTAAAGCAGTATGGGGTGTCTATCCATAAGGTATCACTGCCTTATCACCCTCAGGCAAACGGGCAAGCAGAGGTGTCCAACAGGGAGATAAAGAGCATACTGGAAAAAACTGTGAATCCTGGACGGAAGGACTGGTCGTTAAAGCTGGATGATGCGCTTTGGGCATACAGAACTGCTTACAAAACCCCACTGGGAATGTCCCCGTACCAGCTGGTGTTTGGGAAAGCATGTCATTTACCAGTAGAATTGGAGCACAAAGCTTACTGGGCAATCAAACAGCTGAATATGGATCACAGTTTATCAGGAAACAAACGGAAGATGGCGCTCCTTGAACTGGAGGAATTTCGTAAAACTGCATACGAGAGTGCCAAAATTTATAAGGAGAAAACAAAGAAGTGGCATGACAACCGCATTCTACCAAAGAAGATAGAAATCGGGCAGAAGGTTCTCCTATACAATTCAAGGATGAAATTCTATCCAGGGAAGCTGCGCTCAAGATGGTCTGGACCATTTATTGTGAAGGACATTACATCATGGGGAGTGGTGGAGCTGGAGAACCCGAGGGACAATACAGTTTTCAAGGTGAATGGGAACAGAGTCAAGCCATACAGGGATCCTCAGGAAATCATGGAGGTAGAGGCACTCTACCTCGACAGTCCGTGATTACAGCAGAGGTAACAAAGTCGGGCTGTCGACTATAAATCACAAGCGCTGGTTGGGAGGCAACCCAACGTAGGTTAGTTGTTTTTAGATAATTTTTACAATGTTCATAATTTGAGAGAAAAGTGAGAAAGAGGGATTTAATGTTGAACTCAGTGTTTTCAGGAAACAGAGGCGTGCGTTTAAACGCAGAAGACTTGCGTTCAAACGCAGTGCGTTCAAACGCAGAAATCTTGCGTTCAAACGCAGCCCCACCAATGGACAGGAAGAGCACTGGAAACTGCTAACACTTTTGCGTTCAAACGCAGGAGGCCTGCGTTCAAACGCAGATCACATCATGAAAATTTTCAGCCACCAAGTGGTGCATTTAAACGCAACACAGTGCGTTCAAACGCAAGATGACAACGAAGAGGTGAAAATTCTTAAGGCGTGCGTTTAAATGCAAATCCTGCGTTCAAACGCAAACCCAATCAGCAGAGATTTTCTAGAGAGACAAAGGCATGCGTTTAAACGCAACTCATGTGCGTTCAAACGCAGCTCATCCGAGATGCAGAAGATAAGCGTTGCGTTCAAACGCAGCTCATGTGCGTTCAAACGCAGCTCATCAGACCCAGAAAAGTTCAAGAACGTTCAAGCACTGCGTTCAAACGCACACCCTGCGTTTAAACGCAGCTCATCAGATCTTCAAATTTTCCAGAAAAACTAAGCAGTGCGTTCAAACGCAGGACCTGCGTTCAAACGCACATTTGAGCGGGATCAAAAATTTCGGAAAATTTTGAAAAATTTTGAAATTTTGGGGCCATTCTGCAATTTCTGAAAGTTCGCCTATATATACTGTACGGATGACAGTGACTCATTTTCACACAAGTCTTCCAGTTTTCAACTCTCTCTCTAGAAAATTCTCTCTGCCCTAGCAGCCGCCAGAGTAGTCCGCCGCCAGCAGCCTCCGACGACCACCGCAGCACTGCCAGAAGGTCAGGAACAGTGTGGAGGTGATCCAAATCAGCCGATTCAAACACCAACAGATTCATCTCAGAGAGATATTTCCAGATCTGTACCCGTAAGATTCACTCTGGGTACCCAGGTTCCATCTTTTCATTCTCTTTGAATATTTTCAATTTTTACTGTTTGAATCTGAAATGGAGGTGGATCAACCTTTCATGAGGCCAGATAGGGCTATTGCACCATTGAACATCATAGACTGCCGTCTGCTTAGGCCTAACTATTTCTGCGACCATAGGTTTGTTAACATGGAGGCTCACCGTTTCTTTTTGCAAGACAAAAAGATTCGGTATGACATTCCCGCTGAGAGGACCTTTCCACGTGATAGGGTAGCCATGGGGGACGAACTGTTTGAATTTACTGGGCAGGATCAATTTGGGGATTTGTTTACTGGGTTTCCCAATCTGCGGGTGAGTTCTGTGCTGGCTAAGGAGATTTACAGCAATCTCCAGCAGTGCATGAACAGTGAAGTCCAGTCAATTGACTGGATTTACTGCAGAAAGAGATGGATTAGAATCACCCTAGAGAGTATCCGAGAGAGTCTGGGTCTGGAGTTGGTGTTGGATGACTGTCAGTTCCAGGAACTGAGACGTCATCCATCTGAGCAGTTGAGTGAACAGATCCTGACCACCCTGTGTGCTGGTGTCCCCGGCGCTGTCTGGTACCACCCTGAGAGGAGTCCTTCCTACCGGAAACTGCCATCGACCTACCTGATTAGAGAGGCGAAATGGTGGACAGAGTGGGTGAACAACAGAATTGTTGGTATAAAACACTTTACCCACATTGATTATAATATTGCCCTGCTTGTGTACTGTTTGATGGCCCGGGAGCCTGTGAGCCTCCCGGAGATTATTTGTGAGTTTTTCCGGGAAAGGAGGGAGACCCATAGCAAGAAGGGTTTGGGTCTTCTGGGGATGTTGACAAAAATGGCGCAGGATTATCTTGTGGTCATTCCTGGCGAGCTGAGAGACATTCGACCTGTTCAAGTACGAAAGTACAAGAACATGAGATGTGCGCTGGAGGAGGCCATTCACGGCCCTCCTGAATATGTCCAAGTGGACGATGATGATGATGTTGTTCCACCTCAGGGTGGGGGTGGTGGCATGCCACCACCGCCTCCTCCCGGTGATGGGGGTTTACCAGCTTTACCAGGACCCTTCCCACTGCCCCGTTCTGCCAGTTCCAGCGAACACAGGCAGGCCGACCCTGACTTGGGGCAGTCTAGCAGAGGGGCCAGGCGCAGCTCTTTTGGGCGCCTGGAGAGGACTGATCAGAAAGAAAATTAAGGCCCAAGAAAAAGTACAAAACTACCTGGTAAAGACGGTCAAGAAAATGGCCAGGGGTCTTGGCAAATTTTTTAAGACCCAGAAGCACATCTACCACGCTCACACAGCCGCCATGAGAGCTCATGAGTCGGCACTTGCTGAAATCCAGAGTAACATGCGTGGTAGGCAGTTTAATTTTCCGGCCCGCTATTCTAGTGATAATTGTCCAAGCTGGACAATGGAGGATAGCCGGCCATTTGATAGCTTCTCTGGCCATGACCCCACACCGAGCCCGGAACATGGAGACAGTGTCGGTGACCCCGGCAGACCCGGTACCCAGTACCCACCTAGGAGAGATCATGCAGACCCAGGGGCCAGCAGTGCCCATCCCGGTGCCAGCCACGCTGGTACCGCTGCCGCAGCACGCCATGCTGCGAGGAAACGCGCCAGAGGGCGCACCCCTTCACCATCTCCCGAGCCGACTGACCAGTCTACTCAGGAGAACACAGATTCGAGTTACCGACCAGATCAGTAGAGTCGCGAGGACGCGCCACCTCTAGTGTGGGGGTGGGGAATCGTGTCCTCCTGCATAGCCATGTCAGCATATTTTGGTCAATTTTATTTTTTATTTTATTTTCATTTTTTTTGAGTCAGCACGTTTTTTTTATGTTGAGTCTACCCACCAATCTTTCTGACCTTGCATGATAAAAAAAAAAAAAAAAAAAAAAAAAAATAAAAAATAAAAAAAAAAATAATAAATAGGGAAAATTAATAAATATTTTTTCTGAGAAAGGGCAACTTAGGACCTAGAAACTGAAGAGGGTCCAATGAAAGAGCTTATTAGAGTAGGAAGCACCGTAGCAGGGATACTTCAATTTTAGTATTTTGTGCACAATTTTCACGACAGGCTATCCCGGGTATTCAGGAATGTGGAAAGTAGATAAAGGCATACTTTTGACTTCTCTAGTGTGCTAGGCAGATTCGGTCTTTAGATAGTTGAATATTCTGTTTCCCGTAGAAACTGGTGGACTCTTGGAATCTGGGGTGGACCTTCGTGTTGAGTCGGTTTTATGTGGTACAAATCTGTAGCCTAAGCGAAGTTGTAGAATGTACACCACCATCCCTTAAGGTGGTTCCAAGAGAAAATCCTAAAAAGCCTACACTCTTAACGCTCTACTGCACGGTTGTAAAAAACAGAGGGGAATAAATAAATAATAAAAAAAATAAATAATAAAAAAAAAATATATATATATATATATATATATTTTGTGCTTAAAGGAGAAACAACATAATGTGCTTCCATTCACATGGAAAATTTGGATTCAATCCAATTTAGAGCTTAGGAGGGAAATTAAAGTCAAGCCGTATTACACAGGAGTTGTGTCTCCCAGCAATGGGACAATTTGCGAATCAAACGCAATAACGGCTAAGAGGGTCTGAAAACCTCAAATGACTTGGCGAAGAAAAACTATCTGTTGACTATAGATGACTGGACCCTCAAAGTCAAAAGACGTGCCTTGTCTTGGTTGGTTTGGTGGATGTTTGGGGATACCTTAGTGAATTTGTGCATAGGATCAGTTTATATCATTTCTTGCTGCGTGTTGTGGAATTTCGAAATAAGCTAGTGAGGATTTGATGATTTCAGTTTATGATAGAGAGGTTGCCCAATTTCAGAAAATATATATTTATAAAAAAAAAAAAAAAAATTAGTTGTGTCTTGAGTCAGTTTGTGTATTCTGTATCTGAGTTAGTCGTCTATCGAGTGTTTTGGTCTGTGTCTTGAATCTGTGAAAGAGGGAAAGTATGCAAATTGAAGTATGCAAAAATGGGTCTGCAGGGCAGTATGCAAGGGTCTGCTCGGGACGAGCAGAGATAAGTGTGGGGGTATTTTGACAGCTTGAAAATGTATTAGTCTGGGACATCTTTTTACCATTGGTTTTAACCCTGTGAGAGTTGAGTTTGGCCATTTTCAGCTTATTTTCCACTTGATACGAGACAGAGATTTATATATTATGATTGCAAAATTTGAGTAATTTTATGCATACTTTTGTTTGTTGGATATGATCGCGGGTGCGTGTTATGTGCAGGTAACAGGTGCCGGAAAAATGCATGAGATTGACTTGGATTGTAGGCAGCGTATCAGGAGAGCTGAGCAGAAAAAGAGGAAAAAATGACTAAGTTGTGCGTTCAAACGCAGAGGCTGCGTTCAAACGCACAAGACAGGCAGCAAGGAAAAATGGCAGAATTTGGCTAAGTTGTGCGTTCAAACGCAGAGGCAGGCTGCGTTCAAACGCAGGAGTCAGAGACCAAGTGCAGAAAAAAACTAAGTCCTGCGTTCAAACGCAGGTTGTGCGTTCATACGCAGGGCTCAACACTCAGGAGAAGAAACGGCCAAGGGGTGCGTTCAAACGCAGGGGAGCTGCGTTCAAACGCATGGGTTCAGGAGCCAGAAGAGGAAATTGACTAAGTCCTGCGTTCAAACGCAGGAGGGGTATGCGTTCATACGCACTGCGTTTAAACGCAGGAAGTGTGCGTTTGAACGCACAGACGTGTTCCAGAATCTTCCAGGACGGATCTTTTCGAGGGTAAAATAGGAATTTCGTGCATCAGTTTTGGAGACTGTGGCAATATAAAAGGAGGTGTCCCAGCACTGTTTTAGGGTTACGAAGGCATACCACAGCTATCATCATCAACAGCAGCCAGGATTGGAGCAGTTCTCCAGTATCTTCAGAAATAACTAGTTTGATCTTTTCTCTTTTTATGAAACATTGTTTTTGAATAATGCAAGCTAGCTAGACCTTTTGCCTAGGTTCTCGGTGAACCTAGGGTTTATGAATTCAGCAGACTTGGATGTTTTGATTTTCAGATGCATGGCTAGCTAAGTCTTAATACAGATGGTTTGTTTATTATTCTGTCTTTGATTTTATTTATATACATGAATGGCTTGATCACCCAGGAGTGTTACAGACAGGACCTGGTGCGCGAGAGTGACCAGTGAATGTTAGGAAGAAAAGACAGGATTTAGTACTCTGCCTTGATGGACCGAGAGGTGAAGAGAATCAGGGGACTAGCCCAGAAGCATTAGACCAACTGTTAGACGTTTAGGGGGAGACCGAGAGGAGAACCTGTAACCCTAGCAGACTTAGAACGAACCTGCAGATTTAGGTGGACCGAGAGGACCCGAAAATCTGCAGTCGAGTGATAAGTGCATGAGACCGAGAGGAGATTGTACTATTGGTATGCTGGCATAAACAAAACCACTGTGTGTTTCTGAAATCAAATAAACTATGGAAGCTGGAGAGTAACCCTAGGGGATCCTGGAATCTAGATTTTTAGAATTATCAACTTTCACAACTACAACAATTTCAGCAAAATATTCAGCAGAAAAATAAAATAAGTCTTTTTACTGTTTTTATTTATTATAATTCAGTATCATCAAATCCCAAACCTTCCTCCTTTTTACAAACTTCGTGTCTTATTCTAATTCTGATTAGCAAAAACTTAAACTGTTCTCGTGGGTTCGACAACCAGAGTCGCAATTACATACTCTATACTACTTGATCGTACACTTGCGAAAAAGCAGATAGTTTACGCTGTCACATGGCAGTGAAGTTTCCTTTTGCCTTTGTTAACTTGCTGCGAAAGGAAACAAAAAATCCACTTCCCAAAATATTTCCTTGTTTTCTTTTGACTTTTTCTTATTTGCCGATTTAGTAATTCAATTTACGACCCAACAAATCTCCACCTTGACTTGAATCATCTAAGTAACCTGAAACCAGAACCTGATGCTTCTCTTATCAAACCAGAAACGAATGCGTCTCCCAAAACCAGAAACGAGCACGCCTCCCCAGACAGATGTTCCGCAGCTGTATGCAAAACGCAAATCGCCAAATCGTTGCTCCAACTACCATGCGTTCCTGCAACGAATGCGCACGATGTCAATGCACTCCCTGAAACAGAAACAAGTGCTCCACCCAGAACCTGTCTAGAATACATTCACTGAGAAAACAGGACCGAATGTATTCCTGATGCGCCCAATTGCACCAGACAGATGCACAATGACAAAGTGCCCAGATATCGCTACCAGACCCGATGCACTTAGCGATGAGTGCCCCAACAGTTGTCATGCCCGATGCGCCCCGTATGCCTCTGATGCGCCAGATGCTCGCCAGAAACAGATCGCGCCAGATGCGAGCTCAATGTGCGTCATGGTACACGCCCCAGAACCAGATGCACGCCAGAACAGACCTGTGCCCAATGCGCGCCAGAACTAGAACCAGGTGCGCGTGCCCAAAATCTCACGCGCCAGATGCTCCATGTCGTTGCTCCAACTCCAACGAGTTCCTTCCGGGCATGAGCCAGAACGAGATTCAATTCACACGCCATATGCTCCACGTCGGGAGCCGGATTGCGCCTGAACGTCAATTGACAGAACGCCAGATGCGCGTGAACCGCCAGATTTGTGCTAGTACCGAATGCGTGCAAGATTTGCCAGATCTCTTGCACGCCTAATCAGATGCGCGCCAGATTGCCCCATCAGGAGCCAAAATTGCCCTCTCCATGGGACTTCAAATGATGGGTGTACCTCCTTCTCTCTCATGAACAGATCGATCTTGATCGTCAAACCAGACATCGTTCTTGGCGGAATCTCGAAACCCAACTCCCGATAGCCTTCTCCACCTGAAACTTGAAACCCTAGCTTTGAGTTCCACCAAAACGTGAAACCCAAGCTCTTGGCTCCACCCTGATCTTGGAACCTGGCTCTGATACTTGTTTGTTGTAATAGAACTCATGTTTCAGAGCTCTATTACAAGTTTGTTATAACCTGTGGGTATTCGAGCAAGAACGATAAGACGAAATCAAGAACGAGACAAAATTTAACGTCGTCCACTAACGAATTCGTAACGAACCCGCTAGCTAATCCACGGCCAGAACCAGATATTTTATTAAGAAGAGAACTCGATTACAATGCACGCCGTGGCCAAAACGGCCACGGCGGCCACCCGAAACAAAACCCACCCGGCACACACAAGCTCTCAAATTCACTACTCTCAAACATGTCCCTCCGTGTGTGTGTTTTTCATTACAAACCAAAGGCCTTTAAATAGATGCAAATGGCGGTGAAGTTTACTTTTGCCTTTGGTAACTTGCTGCCAAAGGAAACAAAAAAATCCACTGCCCCAAATATTTCCTTCTTTGCTTTTGACTTTTTCTTATTTGCCGATTTAGTAATTCAAGTCACGACCCAACAGCAACGCACGGGCAAAGCAAACCTGTACAGGAAAAATTATGTACCTAAGATTTTGGAGGTTCTTGTTAACACTACTAGAAAAATTGCTTAAAACGGCGGTTGCGAAATGGGTCCACCGTTTTTAGAATATGTTAACGGCGGTTACATTTAAAGCGCCGTAGTTACGGCGGTTATTACCAAACCGTTGTTTACATGATACAGTATACGACGGTTAAACAAAAAGCGTCGGTTTTGAATTTGTAAAGGGCGTTTTTAAACTTAACACCGTTAATATTAAAGGCGCTTCTTCGGTTTAGCGCCGTTAATCGCCGTTAACATTAACGACGCTATTTCTAACCACGATTTTTTCCTTTAACTTTATGGGGATTCAATCTTGACCGTTCAATTGGAAACCCTAGTAGCTTATAAGCTGACCCAACCCATCCCCTCCCTCATTTCACTGCGGCGCCCATCTTGCCCTCACAGTGACCTCCAACTCCCTCCCCATCATTCTCTCCTCGTTCTTATCCATGGTGACTGTTGTATCATCAGGTAACTCCCTTTCTCAAATCTCTGTTCACTCTCTCCCTTCTCCCTCTCCACTGTTCTCCTTCTTCTCTCCCTGATTCGTCTTCCAACCTCATAGATCTGCTTCCTCTCCTTCTCGATCTGTTGTCTCTCGCCGCCCACTTCCTCTCCTTCGTCGTTCTGTATCAGGTATAACTGTCTTCATCCTCGTCCTCCTTCTCTGTCCCTCTCTGTCTTTCACCGTCTCTGTTTCTCTCTCTGTTTTTCCGTCTCCGCCTCTCTCTCTCCTTCTCTGTGCCTCTCCGTTTTTCCATCTCCGCCCCTCTCTCTTTCTCTGCGCTCGCTGTTTCTCCATCTCCGTCCCTCTCTCTCCTTCGCCGACCATATCTCTGTTTCTCTTTTTCTCTGTTTCTCTGTCTCGATCTCTCTTTCCCTTTCCCCTCGCTCTGTTTCTCCCTCTCCACCGCTTCTCTCTCTCTTTCTCTTCGGAAATCACTTGCAGAAATTCATGATTTGAAATGTTGCGAAGAAATTTTGTCTGAAGATTCATCAAATGGGTTGAAGAATTTGTAGATCTGGAATGCCCGAAGAATTCCAGAATGACTTGCACAAATTCCCGATCCAGAAAATTCATGTGATGGTATCAAAATTTGGATTCACCTTCTGTAAAGCACTCATATTAAAAAAGAAATTCAGTTATTTTAATTTATAAACAAATATAATTTCATTTTAACGTAAATGTAAGCTATTAACTGAATTAATTTAAAAAGAATAAAAAATCGGTATAAAAGGCGGTTTCTAGATTGTACCGTTACCGTTTAAGGCGCTTATGTCCCTCGCCGTTAACATTTAAGGCGCTTTATAACAGCCGCCGTTATATGAAACGGCGCTTGGAACCGCCGTTATTCTATTTACGACACTTAGTTTAACGGCACAGTAAAAACAGCCGTAAAGGCTAAGAACGGCGGTTTTTGAGCTCCTTAAGGGCGGTTTGCAAGCGCCCTTTTGGGCGATTTTTCTAGTAGTGTAAAGTTTATGCTTAACATTAGAAGAGGATAATCAATTCTAATCCCCGTGTTATTTACATCATATTAGATCCCAAATCAAGTCTAGCATTTGGTAACAATAAACACATGCTTCGTTTCATTATGACAAATGCATTCAAACACTAAATCTCAAGAACAAAATGGAAATGAATTCAAATACTTTATTCGAGCTAGACCTCCACGCTGTTATGTTTTATAGAGATGGAGCTTACTATTATTATTCCACTACATGTAGATAGATAAATAGATAGATAGTAACGTTTCAGCCCATTTTGTGAATCCCTTTCAGCGAGAAAACCGGCGGTCCACCAAATGGGCCATAGGAAACATCCACTTCGTATTTGCTAACAGATCCGGTGCCATCCATCCCGGCTATCACCAATTGGTAGTTGATTCCACCAGCGAGCTGGTAGTCGCCACTAACGACATTCTGCGATACCAAGTGACCTCTAGTATACTTCTTGACGGCGTCCTTCGCAAACTTGATGGCTTGCATCACAATTTTATCACTAAAATCAGTGATCTGTGTGAAACAGTCGAGGCAACTTTCCTCGCTACTGACAACTGAGAGAGAGAAAGAAACAGAGAAGATTGCAAGAAATAGGAGGATGATTTGTGATCTGGCTTTCATTGTGGTCCCCGCCTCCTGTGTCCACAAAGTGTTTTTGAGATCGAATATTTCACGTTGTGTTGTTATAAGTACGAACAAGCAAGAGAACTCTGAGGAAATTGAGTGCCAGAGATTGCAGCCATTTATATAGGCAATTGTGCTTACTAGAAGAGCTAAAATTCAGGCACTACAACAACTAACAATATAATAGGTATAACTTTTTCCTCTTTGGAAACTCTCCACTAGAATTAGCCACATGATCCTATTTTCTCTCAACAAATTAAGTATCCCCAATTAATAGGAGAGAGAATTTTTTTTTTGATAACTCCCACGTCTCATATTTTTATCCCATGTTTGTAGGGTGTTTCTCCACATTTTTTTTGAAAGATGTTTCTCAACATCTTTGGAACCGGTGATTATCAATTTTCTTTTTTTTGGAAAAAAAACCAAACCTAGTCTTACGTTACTATTATCAATTTCCTAACAATAACTAAGAAAATAAAAAGTATTGTTGATACTGGTGATTATTAATTTTCTTAACATAACTAAAAAAAAGTTTTGTCGTCATGTATATTCGCAACTATTTTCATCACTAGTGTTCTTCTTCAACAGAATTGCCATATATTACTATTCCTGCTTATACCAAAAAAGTTGTCAGACCAAATCAATACTAATGTTGATGAGAAATAATGCTTAGTTACGATGTCAGACTATTTTTTTTCAAAAGTTTGAACATGAACTCGATTTCCCAAATTCTTCAACGATTTTTTTTTTTTTTTTTTTTTTTGCTCAGTACAATTAAACCAAAGTTCCTGAAATAATGATATATGAACAAACTTATTCATAAAAATCAATTAAATAATTTTGATATATGATCACGTACCTGTAATTTTAACTTCTCCTATTTGTTTTCTTATAAGTATGTTTCCTGCTTTCTTTTTTCCTTCTCACGGATTACGGTAGAAGCGAGAACAATTTCCAAAAAAAAAAAAAAAAAAAAAATCCTTCAAGCAGAGATTACACGGAAGTTCCCTCCATTTTGTAGTTATTTGCCGCCAATTTTGTTAGGATCAACTAGCGGTGAAAATAGTTGAGTTTCAATACTTCTTATTTTTTTTAGTTATTTTAAGAAAATTGATAATCACCGGTTTCAAAGATGTGGAAAATTGATATTCAATTTTATTTTATTTTTATTTTTTGGAAATAATCATTTTTCTTTTAGTTTCCCAAAAAAAGATGTGGAAAAAAACACTACAAACATGGGATAACTAAATATGAGCGTGCGAGTTATAAAAAAACAACCAAAAAAATAAAATATCTTTCTCTTCTTTTTCTCTCTCAATGTGTTGATGTGGCATGCCACATCATATTCTGGCTACGGTTCTGGCTACGGGAGTGGGCTACTTATCATTACTCATAAAAAAATCTCTCTCCTACTAATTAGGGATAGTAAATTTGTTGAGAAAAAATAGGACCAGATGACTAATTCTAGTGGAGAGTTTTCAAAGAGAGTGGATAAGGAGATTTTTCTTAGCATTTCTCATTATATAATACTTATAATGCTTACTCCAAATAACTTTGACTACAAACTAGAAAATAGGGGTATGAATAATGCTTATTTCTAACCAACTTGACGACAAACTAGAAAATAAGTACACGGGATAATGTTTAGTTCAAACTTATCAAATCAGCATTAAAACGCGTATGGTTCAAATTTATACAGAAAGAGAGAGAAAAATAAAAATTGTGAGGGTTAAGGACTGTTTGTTTCCATGTCCAGCTGTTTAATAAATCCGCGGCCACAAAAGATATGTTTTAACCATTTTACTGCATTTGAATAATTATTTTCATGGCTATCTTTTGATTTTACATATGGCATTCTTCTACTCGTGTGTTTTTATCAATGAAATTATTGTATTATTGTCAAAAGGAAAAGAACGCATAATTGCCATAACCATGCATTTAAACCAGTAAGAAGCAAAATTGGTGCTAGCTATTTATTTATTTATTTATTTTTTTGAGGAAAATGCTAGCTCAATTCTAAAAGCACCAATACTTGTAAAAATTTGTACAAGCCGGGTTGTAATTTTTGAAATATGTTTGTAAATGTTCTAGTGAAATTATGTAAACTATGATGGGGTGACAGCGGATTGCTATCGATTTGGAGCGATTCGAGAAGTTTTGGGTCTCCAGCACACACGAAACACATGAACACGTGTAAACTTTTACTTTTTGACTGATTGATGATAAAAATACTAAAACCACAAGTGTTTAAATAGATAAAACTAACTCTAACTAGACGGTTATACCTAACAGGCCCGGGAAAAACCGACAAGAAAACCCGGTCCACCTAATACCTTGTAGTGTTTTCTCTGTTTTCTACATTTTTGGCTTTGCAAAATACCCGAAAATAGTTTCATTAAATACTTAAAAAATTATAAGTAATAGAAATGGGTTTTAATGTGTAACCCCTCAAACATTTTTCCTAATAATTTTATTCTCATTGTTGAAATTCATTATAGCATAAATGAACTATAACTACCCTAACCATCATGTACCACAAAAATTAACCCACACAACCTCTTATATGCTAAGAGGGTTTAACCTACAACGTTTCTTTATGTTTTCCTTGCTCATCTTCTAACAGACCATTTATTACCACTTTAACTGGACACCAAGGTTGTGTTTCTTCATTACGGTGGTTTTTTCCAAAATTCAGTTTTTCTAGGGTTCCAAAATTCAGTTATTCAACCAGTATCTTGCGTTTCCGGTCTTCCATCGTTTATCAATTTAATTTTCTTTTTTATCTAATACTAGGGGATTGCCCGTGCCCTAGGACACTACCCCAGACAAACACCAACAAATATTTCAACAGTTTAAATGTGCCGAAAAGAAAATCAAGCATCGAGCAAGAGAAAACGAGAGACTGAAGGGGTGTACAGTAGGTAGAAATATAATATCAATACTCTAGAGGGGGGGGGTTGAATAGAGTATGCTGACTTTTGCCAAACTTTGCAAGAATAGTGGTTTCAAAAGATTTGTAAAGAGATTCAAGTCCTTGAAATGAGTTTCAAGCCCTTGGAATGAAAGCAGTTAGATTATTAAATGAATAAGTCTATTTCAAGGCCTTGAAATGAGTTTCAAACCCTTGAAATGAAACAGTTTTGAATGCTGCAAAAGTTCTATGTATGTAACTGAAAAGTAAATGCAAGAGACACAAGATATATAGATGTGCACAAGAGATTCCGGCGAGGAGACCTCCGTGTACACCGTAAGTAGAGAATCAGAGATAGCACAGGAAGAGTTGGGTTGTGTGTAGGGAGAGAGTAAGGCAGTAGTAATGTCTGAGAGAGAGACAGAGGTTTGGCAGAGCTTCCGCGTATGGCTTGTGTGTTCTCCTTTGTATGGAAAGGTTAACGTCCTATATATAACGAAGAATGTGACCGTTGCAGTGTGGTTTATGCGCCCATCAATGGAGGCTTAATTAGCTTAACCACAACGGCACGTTCGTCCGCGTATATAGGGACCGTTACAGCACGTTATGCGCGAATACCGGAACCGTTATGGGGTTGACCGGGTTTGACCGGATTGACCGGGTTTATGGAGCTCGTGCCATAAATCTCTCAAAAGCAGTTACTAAAGGTCGCGTGCGGGCTTGGCTTGCACGCGACAGGACTTACTCTAGCCTCCAAACCACTAAGTCCCTACAAGTCCTGTGCAGTGGTATGCGAGGGCCCTGTCTCGCAGCCCACACATGGATCAGCGCGGCTGATGATCCAGTGTGTGTGGAGCACAATATGGTTTGCTGAATGGTTGCCACGTGGCCAAGATCTGTCAGCTCAGAAAGCACTATCTACATTAGCCCCCTTTCTGCGCGTGAAGACTCATAGCTGGATAGACTTCCATGCGCGGAAACCAACCACTACAAAAAAAATAGCCAAATACGACGGCCAAAAAATACAACGGTCGGCTTGACCGTCGTATTTTACATATAACCGACGGGTCCTATCTGGCCGTCGTATAAATATTTAATACTACGGTCAATTTAAATAACCGTCTTATTTACCTATTAAAATCGACACGTGCTCTGTGACCGTCGCTTATAGGATTACAGTCGACCGTAGTATTTGTTTGCAACGATGCCGTTTTAACGGGGAAATAATTTTAATAACTTTTTCCCCTCGTCCCTTCTCCCCAAATATCACTCCACGTACGGTTTCTGAGGGAACCCTCGATCCTCTCTGCGGCACTGTTTCTGAGGAAACCCTCGTTCCTCTCTGCGGCAGTTGTTGCGCCATCATCAATCGGTGGTCGAAGGCGACTCAGGTAGGTACTCACTTATCTCTTTCCTCTCTGTTCATTGATAAGTCTCTGGTACATCGTTCAATTGTAGTGTGAATTGATTTAGTGGTAAATTGAACTGCAGTCTCCAGTGTTAGTTTGAAGAACTCGAAATCGGAGTGGAAGCACCACTGTGTCTTCTTCAGCAGATTGTAGGTAAGATCGTCCCCTCTGTTTTTCTCTTTGTCTGGGTCTTAATCATGCTTAATGGATCTGTCCCCTCTTTCCTACTCTTCTTCCTACTTAATGTCTTTTTTTTATGAAAAAAGATATGTTTTAAGGACCAACGCCAAAGGGAACAAAACTGTGTTCTTCAGACCCTACAAGAGGATCAAAAACAGTAGGTATAGAATAATTATCAAAACTACCAATATAATTGTTAACCTTAGCCCACTTGACCAGGTTATGGGCTAAGTCATTTGCTGATCTGGGGGTAAAAGATAACTTCGCTCCTACAGACTTCATCATCTTGGCGCAAGTTTGACTTCTGGTGTTCAAAGACCAGAAACCTCTCTTTTTTTCTTCAAAAAATTTTACCACCATAAGAAAATCAGTTTCAATAACAGTGGTGCTCCAGTTTTGCATTTGGATTCTGAGAATGGCTTTCTCAACCGATGCAAATTCAGCTTCTACTTAATGTCTAAGTTGATTATATTTGTTGAGGGTTTGCAATTTATGATTAGGGACTGATTTGATGTCCTAGGGTTTACAATCAGTAATCAAAGGTTTCTGAGACCCAAAATTTATGTATCTTCAGTTGTTCCTTGTGTGCAAGTAGAAGCTAATGTGTTTGTTCTGGGACCTCCAACCCAAGTAGTAATAGTAGCAGAACGTGCACTGGGGTGTACGAAGTGAAAAAACATCTTGATTTGGGTGAATAGCATGACTCGTAACTTACTTCTATCACTTTTAATTAGAAAAAGTTACAGTTGTGATTTTCCTTAAAAGTTCCAAAGAAAACAATGAACACAATTGACACTCGTGAGAGAATACACAGTGTCGAAAACTTGTGAAATTTGTACACAATGTTTATAAAGAAGTCTATAATCTCCTACGAAAACAGTTTTTGAAAAGCATGATTGAATCTTGCGTTATGCGTAAAAACACAATGGTTGCTGTATTTGCAACCTGAAACTGTCGTGGCAAGGTTCAAATTTGAATTTCTTTCAAACCGTTGAGTCAAAATCTACAAAACTTGGACAGTAGGATCCTATTAGTGTCTATTACATCCCACAAAAACAGTTTTTGAAAATATAGAGAGGTGGAGGAGTTATGAGGCAAAACATGCGGCTGATTTCAAGAAAGTCAGAACTGAAACTGTAACTTTAAAATTCGATAACTCCAAAACCGTCGGTCGAAAACTTGTGAAATTTGTACACAATGTTGATCAAGAAGTCTGTAATCTCCTACGAAAACAGTTTTTGAAAAGCATGATTCAATCTTGCGTTATGCGTAAAAACACAATGGTTGCTGTATTTGCAACCTGAAACTGTCGTGGCAAGGTTCAAATTTGAATTTCTTTCAAACCGTTGAGTCAAAATCTACGAAACTTGGACAGTAGGATCCTATTAGTGTCTATTACATCCCACAAAAACAGTTTTTGAAAATATAGAGAGGTGGAGGAGTTATGAGGCAAAACATGCGGCTGATTTCAAGAAAGTCAGAACTGAAACTGTAACTTTAAAATTCGATAACTCCAAAACCGTCGGTCGAAAACTTGTGAAATTTGTACACAATGTTGATCAAGAAGTCTGTAATCTCCTACGAAAACAGTTTTTGAAAAGCATGATTCAATCTTGCGTTATGCGTAAAAACACAATGGTTGCTGTATTTGCAACCTGAAACTGTCGTGGCAAGGTTCAAATTTGAATTTCTTTCAAACCGTTGAGTCAAAATCTACGAAACTTGGACAGTAGGATCCTATTAGTGTCTATTACATCCCACAAAAACAGTTTTTGAAAATATAGAGAGGTGGAGGAGTTATGAGGCAAAACATGCGGCTGATTTCAAGAAAGTCAGAACTGAAACTGTAACTTTAAAATTCGATAACTCCAAAACCGTCGGTCGAAAACTTGTGAAATTTGTACACAATGTTGATCAAGAAGTCTGTAATCTCCTACGAAAACAGTTTTTGAAAAGCATGATTCAATCTTGCGTTATGCGTAAAAACACAATGGTTGCTGTATTTGCAACCTGAAACTGTCGTGGCAGGGTTCAAATGTGAATTTCTCTCAAACCGTTGAGTCAAAACCTACGAAACTCGGACAGTAGGATCCTATTAGTGTCTATTACATCCCACAAAAACAGTTTTTGAAAATATAGAGAGGTGGAGGAGTCATGATGGAAAACGTGCGGCTGATTTGAAGAAAGTCAGAACTGCAACTCTAACTTTAAAATTCGATAACTCTAAAACCGTGGGTCGAAAACTTGTGAAATTTGTACACAATATTGATAAAGAAGTCTATAATATCCTACGAAAACAGTTTTTGAAAAGCATGATTCAATCTTGCGTTATGCGTAAAAACACAATGGTTGGTGTATTTGCAACCTGAAACTGTCGTGGCAGGGTTCGAATGTGAATTTCTCTCAAACTGTTGAGTCAAAACCTATGAAACTCTTTTGCAGTTTATCAGGGGTTAGCATCTTCCATGTATTGAGACAACCAATGTCCTGTCATAAACCTCAAGTAATATGCCCTGAGAATAGCTGGAGTTTGATATTCTCTCTGGATCTGCAGTTTTAGAAATTCAATTATCTTTTTTGTTGATTTTGTGGCAGTGATGGTTGTATAAAAGGTCAAATTAAATTAAAATTTGCTAAGCTACAGTCAGTTTTAGAGTTTCTACTTCAAAATACTCCATTCATAATTTCAGAAAAATGTTAAAACTATGAGAAAGGTATCCAAAGAAGCCCACCCAATCACACCGAATTCCATAGGGTATTGCGTTCGGCATACCCATTAGACGAACCGGAACGATCCGTATTCTCTGACTTGTTCCATAAGCAGGAGCTGCAAGACCCTCTTCATCTTTAGATCAATAGTGCCTTTGATTAGCCTTATACCTAAACTCTGTGTCTCTTACCTACCACTGTGATTAGTTGTAGATTCGCAAAGTAGTATTTTTTAAAAAACAGTACATGAAGGATAACCTAAGAAAGAGTTGGTATATTATTATTATTATTATTATTATTATTATTATTATTATTATTATTATTATTATTATTATTATTATTATTATTATTATTATTATTATTATTATTATTATTATTATGCCTCTGCCTTTACATTTTGTATTGGGTTACAAAGCTAGCAAGAGTGAGCTTCTTCTGTTTTCCACATTGCTTTGCGTAATGTGGTGTCTTGCTGTTTCAGGACAAGCTTTCAATTAGGACCACCTTTCACTTGAGGCTTCCTACGTTCTCCCCAAGAGCAGGTTTGTTTCAAATTTCTTAATCTGCTGAAAGTCATATTATCTTGCACTATGAAAACGTTTTTGTCTGAATCATGTTTCAAATTCTGCTGAAGCATTATGATTGATGATTCATCACACCACAAAGCCACTTTTTTGTTGATTTTGTTTCATTCATTAGTTTTCTGGTCTTGAGAAGATGAAAAAGTGTAGGACTGATCTGACTTTCTTTCTATGCCGATCCAAGACCCAATTCTCCTTCATGAAAACAAGTTATTATGTTTGAAATCTGAATAATTTGCTCGAAATTCCAAGTTTGTCAAACTAGTTATACATTCACCAACCCCTAAATATCTGTTGTAAGCGCATCATAGGGTTAGTTTTGTGCAGATATGTTTACATTATGTCTCTTATGTTTGAATGTTGGCTGTTATGTCTCCTATAGTGTTATTCTATGCTAATTTAGATTAATAAATGTCACTATCTACTTGTTTAACGGGCTAGTTTTGTGCAGAATTTTTCTTTTACCCGAATACATATGATGGATAAAAGTTGGATTCATCTGAGCGCAAAGTCGTCTATGAAATATCTGGTTGGTTGTGGGTCATTTTTAGATTTTGCATTCTCCAACAACAATGGGTTGGATGTGATACAATGTCCATGTACGAAGTGCATGAATCGGTATTATCACAAGAGGCTCGACGTACTAGATCATCTCCTTTGGAACGGATTTGACACAAATTACAAAATTTGGACACGGCATGGAGAGTCAGCCTCTTTTGGTATCACCGAAGAGAATACTGAAAGTAGGAATAACGAGTTTGGGGATGAAATGTTTGATATGCTACACGATGCATTCGGTCATCCGCACATGGATAAAGAGGGTGGAATGGAAGATATGGATGAAGAGACTTCAGACTTCTACAAATTGTTAGATGACGCAGAGAAGGAATTGTATCCAGGTTGTACGAAGTTCTCAACTCTCTCATTCACTGTTAGATTATTGCATTTGAAAGTGTTGTATGGTTGGAGTGACAAGTCATTCAATGAGTTGTTGAAGTTGTTGAAAGATGTGCTTCCAGTAGGCGAGACAGTGCCCAAGTCATACTACAAAGCAAAAAAGTTTTTCAGGTCATTAGGTTTCAATTACAAGAAGATTGATGCTTGTCCTAACGATTGCATGTTGTTTTGGAAGGAAAACGAAGGACTAGAGGCTTGTGCTGTTTGTGGTAAAGAAAGATATGAATACGTCGAGGAAGATGATGATGATGATGGTAAGACCAAGAGGAAACGCAAGGCTATCAAGAGGATGCGTTACTTCCCTTTAAAGCCAAGACTTAGAAGGTTGTTTATGTCTTCAAAAACAGCTTCCTCAATGAAATGGCATTCAGAAGAAAGAGTAGACGATGGTGTAATGAGACACCCTGCGGACACTCCTGCTTGGAAATCATTGGATGAGCGACATCCAGACTTTGCTGCAGAGAGTCGAAATATAAGGCTTGGTTTAGCATCTGATGGTTTCAATCCTTTCAGAACAATGCACATTCCTTATAGCACGTGGCCAGTCGTGTTAATTATTTACAACTTTGCACCGTGGCTACTTATGAAACCAGCATCCTACATTTTGTCTATCTTGATTGATGGGCCTGAAAGTCCTGGAAATAATATTGATATTTACTTGCAACCATTGATAGAGGAACTTAATCAGTTTTGGACCCCTGGTATTCGTGCTTTTGATGCAGCTAGTAATTCAATGTTTCAATTGCGTGCCGCTCTTCTGTGGACCATAAATGATTTCCCTGCCTACGCCATGATGTCAGGTTGGAGCACCAAGGGAAAGTTTGCGTGTCCAAATTGCAATAAAGATACTGATTTTGTTCGGCTCAAACATTGTAAGAAGTTCTGTTATCTAGGTCATCGAAGATTCTTAGATGCGGATCACAAGTTGCGAAGAGATGCTACAAATTTTTATGGCAAAAGAGAAAGTAGACCGAGTCCCATGATGTTGTCAGGTGAAGACATTTTGAGACAAGTACAACACATTGACAATAAATTTGGGAAGTATGATGATGATACAAAGAAACGGAAGAGGACGGCCATCAGCAAAAATACACCTGCACATATACCGACTTACAATTGGAAGAAAAAAAGCATATTTTTTGAGTTGCCTTATTGGAGCGGTCACTTGATACGACACAATCTCGATGTCATGCACACTGAGAAAAACGTATGTGAGAGTATTTTGCATACTTTGCTGGATGTGAAAGGCAAAAGCAAGGATGGCATCAAGGCTCGCAGAGATCTCAAAGATATGCGTATTCGCAAGTCCCTACACCCCGTACGGCGTGGTAATGGCAGATTTGAGTTGCCACCAGCAGCTTTTACGATGTCTAATGATGAGAAGACTACATTTTGTAAGGTTCTAAAGAGTGTTAAAGTGCCCGACAATTATTCGTCTAACCTCTCTAGATGTGTGAAGGTAAAGGAGAAAACCATTTCCGGATTAAAGAGCCACGATTGTCATGTGTTGATGCAACAAATTTTACCCGTGGCCATCCGTAGAGCTTTACCATCAAATGCAGCTAAGATTTTGATGGATTTGTGCAATTACTTCAGGAGTCTATGTGAGAAGGAGTTGCATGAATCTGAGATTGCACAGATTCAAGAGCGTATCAAAGTAACACTGTGTGAAATGGAGAAGATGTTCCCACCATCTTTCTTTGATATAATGGTACATTTGCCCATTCATTTGGCCGAGGAAGCTAGTGTGGCAGGGCCAGTTTGGACAAGATGGATGTATGGTATTGAGAGGTGCGTACAAATTTATTATAAATTATACATTGTTATTTAATTTTTATGAACTTCATTATTTATTTTATGAAATTAGGTATCTAGTTACGCTTAAGCAATACGTGCGGCAAAGAAATTACCCTGAAGGATCTATAGCTGAAGGGTATTTGGCAGAAGAATGCTTAGCATTTTGCAGCAGGTACCTGGATGAGGATGTTGAAACAAAGCTGAACCGAACTGCACGATATACAGATGGTGGAAATGGAAAACAAGTCAAGTTTATCCTATCGGAGATTGAGCTACAACAAGCTCATAGATACGTCTTAGCAAACACTTCGTCCGTTGACCCATATCGTGAGTGAGTATACACCTCCTACCCCATTCTATTTGAATATGATTTCTCTACGTATAAATCTTTCATCTTGCTAAAACTATTTCAGGATTCACTTTCGTCACCTGAAAAAGACAAATATGCGGAAATTAGCTCCTCATGCTATAGAAAAAAAACATAATGAAGAGTTTCCAATGTGGCTTAAAGATTATGTAAGTCACTGCTCATATGTTGTCCATACTACTTCAATTGTGACATTTACTAAACCTCTTTTTTCACACCATAGGTTTTGCAGACGAACGGTGACCGTAACATACCCGAGGAAGTTAAAATCTTAAGTGGAGGACCTAGCATTTATTCGGTGAGATACAAAAAAGGGTATACGATCAACGGTCTGAAGTTCCACACTGTATCATATGGTGCAAACAAGAAAAGTCAGAATACTGGAGTAACATTAAGAGCAGATACACCGAGTTACTCTAGTGTTAAAGATAAAAGACCTGTAACTGGACCGGTGTCTTACCATGGAAGATTGAGAGATGTCATAGAATTGCGCTACTCAATGGACGTGAAGTTTGATTTATTTAAATGCGATTGGGTGCACCCAACACTTGGCCAGAAAGTGGATAAGTTCAACTTCACAGTTGTTAATTTCAAGCATCTCCTCTACCAAGGAAATCTTATATCAGATGAACCGTTTATATTTGCATCTCAAGCAGAACAAGTGTGGTATGTCCCAGATCCCATTGATCCAGACTGGAGTGTGGCTGTGACAATGAAAGCTCGAGGCGCTTTCAACACGTCCACACTGGCGACATGTCCTCAAGCAGAGCCTTATGGGTTTCAACAATTGAATACTCTAGAGGACACAAACAATATTGAGGATGAATGTGTTAGAACAGATGTTCCTGCAATTTTGATCGTTGATGATGCAAATGATGATCATATTGCTGCTGGCGATAGAGATGCGAATGATGATTTTATTGTTGCTGATGAAGATACTGAATACGACGATGCTGTGGGTGAAGACAGTGATGAGGTTGATGAGGACGACGATGTTGGTGACGATGATGACGATGATGACGATGATGACGATGATGACGATGAAGAGGGTGATGATGGTGATGACGGAGATGATGGTGATGAGTGATGACGGTTATGCGTGGGGATAGATAATAATTGTTTAGATTTAGTTATTTTGGATTTCGCAAGTATGATCTTTGTAATTGGAGAGTGGTTCAATTGAAGATTAGTTCAGTTTGTTTCTTACAATTGGTTGTTTTTTCTGGCCTAGCATTGATTGTTTTGACACAGTACATGTTATTTTACATGTAGTATATAATCATTTATTTTAATGAACTGATTACTGAAAATAATATCATATTCTTATTTGTTTAGGTTGCAATGGTGAACCGTACAGACGTATCGCGCAAAAGAGCTGCATCAACACCTCTTCAGCAGAATCGGAGCGCACCTTTTGCTGCACCGAGGTCTAAACATATCAACATCCCTTCGACTTCCGATCCAGGACTTCAGGAGGAGAGTTCAAATGATGCAGATCCTTCTAATGATGACCACGCCATACCATCACCACATGAAAGTTTTGAAGGTAACAACATAGTAATTCAATGATTTTGTTTGCAACCTGAAACTGTCGTGGCTGGGTTCAAATGTTAATTTCTCTCACACCGTTGACCAAAGTTGTACAGAAGTAGGTCTAGCAATTCGCTACTTAACTAACAAAGAAGAGAAATGTCCGCACAAAAGTGTTCAGCTGTGGGCAAACTAGCATACTACATTCCACAAAAGTTGTAAAATTGCTGTAGGTTCCCGAACTTTGATCCTTGAACTGACCGTGGATAGAAATTCTAGCAGATCATACCCAATAACTCTGACCTTTAATCCTTCTTTTTCTGAAATAAACAAGGATTGTACCCTTACTGGAGTTTTATTAATCTTGACACCAACACAGAGTTTTCTTTTCTTTCTCAAGTCTGAGCTTTGCAAGGACAGCATACGGCTAGAATCAGTTCAGGGTTTCATCTTTCACAGAGATTTTGGTTGTGAAATTGAATCCTCGCAGCCCAGTGTAATATTGCTCAATAATTACTTGAGCTCATTAGTAACTCGCACTGTGTTTCCTACTTCTTTTCCTGGTGTCAATCATTTCAATCTAGAGACATTCCTTTGCAACAAAAACAGTAATGAAATGCAGTAAATCCTCCTTATGTTGAAACTTAATTTCTCTCAAACCGTTGAGTCAAAACCTACGAAACTTGGACAGTAGGATCCTAATGGTGTCTAATACTTCCCACAAAAACAGTTTTTGGAAATATAGAGAGGTTGAGGAGTTTTGAGGGAAAACGTGTGGCTGCTCGTAAGAAAGTCAGAACTGAAACTGTAACTTTAAAATTCAATAACTCCAAAACCGTCGGTCGAAAACTTGTGAAATTTGTCCACAATGTTGATAAAGAAGTCTATAATCTCCTACTAAAACAGTTTTTGAAAAGCATGATTCAATCTTGCGTTATGCGTAAAAACACAATGGTTAGTGTATTCGCAACCTGAAACTGTCGTGGCAGGGTTCGAAACTTAATTTCTCTCAAACCGTTGAGTCAAAACCTACGAAAATCGGACAGTAGGATCCTAATGGTGTCTAATACTTCCCACAAAAACAGTTTTTGGAAATATAGAGAGGTTGAGGAGTTTTGAGGGAAAACGTGTGGCTGCTCGTAAGAAAGTCATGACTGAAACTGTAACTTTAAAATTCAATAACTCCAAAACCGTCGGTCCAAAACTTGTGAAATTTGTCCACAATGTTGATAAAGAAGTCTATAATCTCCTACTAAAACAGTTTTTGAAAAGCATGATTCAATCTTGCGTTATGCGTAAAAGCACAATGGTTAGTGTATTCGCAACCTGAAACTGTCGTGGCAGGGTTCGAAACTTAATTTCTCTCAAACCGTTGAGTCAAAACCTACGAAACTCGGACAGTAGGATCCTAATGGTGTCTAATACTTCCCACAAAAATAGTTTTTGGAAATATAGAGAGGTTGAGGAGTTTTGAGGGAAAACGTCTGGCTGCTCGTAAGAAAGTCAGAACTGAAACTGTAACTTTAAAATTCAATAACTCCAAAACCGTCGGTCGAAAACTTGTGAAATTTGTCCACAATGTTGATAAAGAAGTCTATAATCTCCTACTAAAACAGTTTTTGAAAAGCATGATTCAATCTTGCGTTATGCGTAAAAACACAATGGTTAGTGTATTCGCAACCTGAAACTGTCGTGGCAGGGTTCAAAACTTAATTTCTCTCAAACCGTTGAGTCAAAACCTACGAAACTCGGACAGTAGGATCCTAATGGTGTCTAATACTTCCCACAAAAACAGTTTTTGGAAATATAGAGAGGTTGAGGAGTTTTGACGGAAAACGTGTGGCTGATCGTAAGAAAGTCAGAACTGAAACTGTAACTTTAAAATTCAATAACTCCAAAACCGTCGGTCGAAAACTTGTGAAATTTGTACACAATGTTGATAAAGAAGTCTATAATCTCCTACTAAAACAGTTTTTGAAAAGCATGATTCTATCTTGCGTTATGCATAAAAACATTTGGTGTGCATTCACCCAATTTGTATTACATTTTATGCACTGAAATTAACATTTTTATATTGGTGTGCCTTCACCCAGGTTTTACGACTCATAATAATTAATTCTTATATATTGTTCTATATGCTACATGTTGTTAGATTCTTCATCCAACTCTCACAAGAAGAAACGGTCAGATGCTCAACCACTCAGCGGATGGGAGAGTGGTACGGCTAAATTGATTGTCGAAGTGAACGAGTTGAATCAGCCTTGTTGCGAAAAATCTCCAATTCTTGGAAGTCAACTCGGGGTGATGGTTAAGGATGGGTCGCAGTTTCCTTTGACTCCGAAACATTGGGACGACAAAAGTTTAACCGAAAAAAAAGAGAAAGCATGGGATAAAATCAAGGTATAATATAATTTAACCATTTAATGTATAAATCTTTTGTATGATTTTTGGTACCTAAAAATATCTTATAGTATTAAGATAGTATTGGACTGATAATGAGAAGTTTGAGTGAACTAGTTTTCACAATGTTTATTAATGCGTCACATATATGGTTTCATTTTCACAGAAGAATACAGGTCTGAGCGATGAATCGAAAGAAATTGTGTTGGCAAATCTTGGCAGGTTATGGAAAGATTGGAAGGCAACCTTGAAGAGAAAGTACTACAGGAAATATGATACCGATGAGGAGCGGTTATCGAATTGTCCCGCTAGAGTTAGTCCAGACCAGTGGGAGGACATGGTGAAGCACTGGGGTAAACCAGAGACAGAGGCATGTATCTTTTGTTAAGCTAATATTGTTATTAGATATAGGCTGACTTTAATGTGGTGGCTAAAGTTGTAATATATGTCAGGCTGAAAGTCTACAAAATAGCGTGAACAAGGCCGAGATAACTGATCCTCCTAAGAGTGGTAGGAGGAGCATTCCACGGATTCGGGATAAGGTATTCCATATTTGTTACTTTCCGAGCCATTTGTACATTACCTACAAATATTTACGCATTTTCCCATATATTGTTAAACTGGACCAAGTTTTTGCAATTTTCTTTTGCAATATTGAATCCTAGGTAAGCATTGAAATTCATTACGTTTGATATTGTTGTATAGTTACAAAAGGCTGGGAGGCCAAATGACCGTTGTGAAGTATACATTGAGACAAGAGGAGGAGATTCGGAGACTCTGGTAAGAATTTTGTATTTTTTTAAATATAAATGCAAGCATAGTCAGTTCATCTTTATATTTGAGGTAGGAGGTCAAATATTATACTCGACATTTGTTTCGTAGGCGGAGATCAAAGGAAAACTCGAATCTACTCCACAAGAGGAACAAACAACCGAGTATCGTGCGGAAGTTTTCACCGATGTTGTAGGACCAGACAGACATGGCCGTGTGAAATGTATGGGCAGTGGGTTATGTCCAACAAAAGTATTTGGATCCAATAACTCCAAATCTTCGAAGAAACAGGTTGCTCAGTTGGAGTCTCAAATTGAAGAAATGCGGTCTGCTAACCAAGAAACTCAGGATCGATTGAAAGCAATGGAAGCTCAAGTGACATCTATGACAGGAATGTTCGCTTCGTTTTTAGGAAGAGGTGCAGGTGACAACTCCATTCAACCTAACATGACACATATGACGGAATTGTTTGCTTCGATTTTTGGTAGAGGTGCAAGTGACCCCTTAACCATTCCACTATCGGTTGATCCATCAGCTACTGCACCACGTATGACTCCATCGCCATCTCATGCTATTACTCCTCCCCTTCGCAATCCAATACCCCCAAATACTGCTCCTCCTCCTCCATCACTTCGCAATCCAATACCCCCAAGTACTACTCCTCCTTTATCACTTCGCAATCCAATACCCTCAAGTACTGCTCCTCCTCCATCACTTCGCAATCCAATACCATTCAATGCTCCGCTATCTTCTCCACCAGCATCTGATCAGATTAATGTCACAAATTCTGCTCCAGGACAGACATTCGGGACTATTCAGGTGACTTATATTACCATGAACATGTCATATTTTTATTGTTCTTTATCTAAAATTTATCTTCCATAAGTTCATTTATTGTGATTAAAAAATGCATTATGTGGAAGGATATGAAGCTTAAAAAATGCATTGTTTGAAGGGATATGAAGCTACTTGTCATATCTTAACTGGATTTTAGATATAGTTAATGTCAAATGATAAGTTTGTAGAACTAACTAATGAAATATGTAGTAAATTCTATAGTAGATGGAAAATACATAATTGTGATTAATCTAACTTTTTTCTTAAAGATTTTTAACTTCAAATTTCATTGTACTCAGGAAATCGGAGGATGTCTTTGTTGGACCTACACCGTTTTATCTTATTAGATAGGTACTCATGGTTGTTGTACTTGTTTGTTTTGCTGTAGGTTGGGTCGAAGGTTGATATTTTGTCAAAATCAAAACCTAGTTTTGCAATAGCACGTGGTGTTATAGAAGCTACTGATCCATCTACTATAGTGCATGGATTACGGTTGGGGAAAACTTATGTAGGGGTTAGAATCGAGACATGCATTGAGGGTAAATTCAAGTTGTGTCACAAAATTTCATGCGGGGACGATATACAAAGTGCAGAAGGACAGTGCGTAGTATGGCCAACGAAATGGGTATACATTTTTTTTATAATTATCTCTTATAATTTGCTAATTTCGCTAGATGCACAAATAATTCTATTTTTTTTGGTTGTGGTACAGGTCAAATTACTGAAGTAGTAAAGTGAAGATTATCTTGAAGCAGTGTTGAGTTTAACAAATTGGTTAATAAACGCTCTTGTTTGATGGCATGTGAATTTTGATGCTCAAGTAGAAAGCATAATCGTAGTGGCCGTTGGTGCCGAGTCATGATTAATGGTTTTTTGTAGTTAATTTTAAGTCATTTTTTTGGTGGCTAAGTATTGAATTGAATTAATTGTGATGTTTTGACATGCTCTTCAGGAAGATTGGTATGTAAACACTTTGCGGATTTTGATGGATTTTATTCCAAGAATTTTCTGGGCATGTTTTTTCGATTTTAGTGGATAGATTTGTTGCATGAGTTGGAGCAGGTTTAGAGAAGTGCAAAACAATTCAGGGACCTGGAAAAATGAACATAACGACGGTCATTAAGCTGTCGTAAATATACATAAACGACGGTCAGGGAGTAAACTCGGGAAACCGTCGTATTTATACATTACGACGGTCGTTATAAACCGTCGTATTTTCTTCTAACGACGGTCTTTATAAACCGTCGTATTTTCTTCTAACGACGGTCTTAAAAGAGCCGTCGTATTTTCAAGTTTACGTCGGTCAAAGTACAACCGTCGTATTTAGTTTTAACGACGGTCACAAACAAGCCGTCGTATTTATACCTTTTATCGACGGTCACAACTATACCGTCGTATTAAGTGCTATACGACGGTCGCTAACCGTCGTATAAGTAAAAACGACGCCATTCCATACGACGGTCAGTTTGCCGTCGTAAATGTATAAAACGACGCGAATTTTCTCATATACGACGCTTTCTGGCCGTCGTATTTGACTATTTTTTTTGTAGTGAACATACGCGTCGCCGCTACGCACCAATTCAAATATGAGTAAATTCAGCCCCCGTGCGTGCCATTATGACCTAAAACCCCTAGAGTCGTGTCGTCTGGCCTTTAGGGTTTTAGGCGTGACGTCAGCTTGTCCTGTGATTGCGCGATTCGACGGTGACGGTTGCGATTCGACTACTGAAAGGACGCAACCCTTCATTGTTTTTGGATAAATACTTTGTACTCTCCATTGTTGCAAAGCGTCACTTCTTTCTCTTAAAGTGAATGATACCCGAAAGTCTTCAAGAGCAGATTCAGATAATCAATCACCAGTTCAGAATTGCAAATCGTCTTCTTCAACTGTCTGCATCCAAGCAAGCTTTACAGAAACAAGGTTGGCCTTGTTCAATTTCGATTTAATATGCTAACATATGCTTTGAACTGCGTTGGATTTGCAAACCCATTATCTACTGAAAAACTTGTGAAGAAGCTCACAATCTTTGAATCGATTAGTCCTCCAATGATAAAGACCTTGAATGTAGGGTTTTGAAATCTTTGATAATGCAATCAATTCAAATCTCTAATTTCTGAAATTGGTACCAGAAACTGTTCATCTTTCTTCCCGTAGATCTTGAATCTCCAAATTCAAACTGAAGTGTGCATATTTCTCCCCCCTTTTTTTCTTTCTTTTCCGCAGGAATGGCAAAGACAAAAGGAACTAGACCCAGCAAGGAGGAAGAAGAAATACCTGATCTTCCGCAAGCTCTATGGCGAAAAGCCCCCTATCTGGGTGGCAAATACTTCTACCATGCGAGGGTTAAGGTGAAGAAACTGTCTTCTTCTGTCCCCAATGAGGGATTGCTAACATTAACCCCTCCAGTTAACTCGGCCTTGCTTGATTTGATTGGTTCTGAGGACGTGGTTCTATTGGGAATCGAAAATGGGTACTTCCCGTACACTGCGATTTCCACCCAAGCTTTCGTTCAGAAATTGGACTACATGGATGAGTTGATTGACCATGTGTTGACCAATCATGCTGTGACTCTTAATGAGGCCAGCGTATACTTCGCCGTTCGTGCTATGAAGGGTGCTGCCGTGAAGCTGGACAAGTCCATGCTTCTAAACCTTCTTTCCCGCTACTCGCCTGCGACTCACACTTTTCACTTTGCTGAGTTCGAGGCTGCCCCCACGCTCGAGGACGTGCACATGCTGTATGATCTGTCTCCCATGGGCGAGGTGGACCCTTTGAGTCCCTTGAGGACGGATGCGGAGACTGCTCTGTACACGCAGATGGAGGAGTGCTTGTCAGAGGTAAAGAAAATCTCCACCCGGTGGACCACCACAAAAGCCCTTCCTGATTGGCAGTTGGTTGACACATCTGCGAAGAATACTTGGAACAAATGGGTGCAATACTTTTTCCATGATTACGCGAATAGCAGCATTACCAAGAAGCTTCTGAGTCAAGACCCAGAGGTTAAGAACTATGTGGAGGGTAAGGGTTATCACTTGACCCTTTGTGCCTTTCTCTTGGACCCTTGGTCTTGGGCACGCTGTACTATAGACTGGATCAGCTGGTTGTGGCCATGAAGGAATCGCGTGGCCGCCTCGACATACTGACTTTCGTTAACATTTCCTTCTTGACAATGTGGGTCTTTGAGCGATGGCCTTCCTATGCCCCAACTGCTTCTAAGCCCAACAACTGGTGTCCCCCAGGCGCGGTGGAGGAACGTAACAGCGGCAGAGCTGCGAGGTGGTTCGGAACGAACGATACCAAGTGCGTTTGGAGCCTGATATGCGACAATCGACAAGAGTTCATACCCAGGCCCTATGCCATGCGTGTTGAAAACGTGCGATGGTTTCCAAAGCTGTATCCTTCTAAGGGTGTTGTCTTTTCGGAAGAGCTCCTCTTCGAAGATGGAGAGCATTTCCATGAGCATTATCGCGAATTCTTTTGCTGGTGCATGCGAGGTTACTTTCCTGCTCTCGCAGAGCATATTCGTGAGCTCGCGCCAAGGTATGAGAGGATTACTGTGGATGTTGATCCCACTCGCGTTTCTCCCCAATTCGGCTTTGATGATGTGGCACCATCAATCTGGCCACAGTCTATTATCAGAGGCTGCTATAAGCGTTTGTTAACAAAGGAGTGCAAAACAGTCTTGCTGAGCAGTCTTCCCTTCGAGCAACCGGCAGGTAATCGTGAAGGCGGTTGTTCCAAAAACTGGCTCGCATATTGGAACGCCCAGCAGACAAGATTTGAGACGCATTCGGCCCCCCAGCCAAGCAGAGCTCCTGTGATCAAAAGAAATTCTTTTCCTTTTTGTCTTAATTGCAGCCTGGACGAGTCTGAATATGGTTGCTACTCATTGCTGGATCACGAGAACCATTTTTGTCCTGCCATCATTCTAGATGAAACGATCGCCGCGGTCAGAAAAGGCGACTCGCATGTCATCAGATATAGCGAAACTTCTGCTAAGGTAAGCTGCCCCTTTTTTTTCGCATGCACTAAGCCTTTTTTTATTATTTCAACATATTGACAACCTCATTCTACACTGCTTGCTGTAGTGCCATGTCCAGAGGTTTGCATCTGGTGATCGTTCCAAATCGCTGGTTAACACCATTGTTACCACAAGAACACAAGGACAGTCGTTCCGGCTAGCATCGAGGATGGATCCTAAGGTCAAAGCCAGGATTCGCGAGGTCATGAATGCTTTTGCTGACTCGCTGATAGACAATGCTCCGACCTTGTCTCCCCCTAGAAATGACCCGTCTCCTCCAGCGACTGCCGCGCCAAGAGCGAAGAGACCCAGGTAAAGAGGAATTACAATTTCTTCCCCTAGAAGCGCTCCAACATCCCCTCCTGCGAGGTCCCTTTCTGCCAAGGACAAAGGCAAAGGTCGCATGCCCAGTAAAACGCGGAAGGAGCTCGCAGTTGAGACCTTCGTTCCATTCGGCCAGGAGGAAGAAGAGGAGAGGCGGGAGCCAAGAGAAGGAGATGAAGAAGAAGAAGAAAGAGTAAATGTGATACATGAGGAAGAATCAGGAGGTATCTCACTCGCGTTTCCCTTCTCATTATCGTAACTCTTTTGCAACTTGATTCCGAACCAATCGTTTCTTCGCAGATGATGATGATGAGACCATCAGTGGCCTTTTGGCCAAGAGAAAGAAGAGGGGTGCTCATTCTGGCATTTCTGACAAATCCATAAGCGAGGACATTCTCGCCGAGTCCAGGAAGACAGCTGCGGAAGCTGCTGAAAGGAGAAGAAAGCGAGAAGAGGAGGAGCTTGAGCGTGTGAGGCAGAGGAGATTCGGAGAACAACATGTTGACGACTTAGTGCATCCAACTGATGAGGAAGATGTGCTTCCCGAAGAGGTGGCTCCTCGAGCTGAGGAGGAGGATGTGGCTCAAGAAGAGGATGCAGCAGCTTTGGAGCAAGCCCAAGCAGATTTTGAAGAAATTGCAGGCGGCAATGAAGGTGAGATTTTTAATCTCGCAGTAACTTATCGAGATGTTATTGTTGGTGCATTAAAGCATGGTGTGTCAAAAGCTGACATTCGCCATTGGCTAGTAGGAAAGTGCGGTGAACCCTCAGGTAATCACTTGAATGATATGCATGAACTGGACTTAGCAACTCAAAACATGATCATGACTGGTTTCTTCGCGCCCGAGGTCACGCTCATCTTAAAGACATGCTTAATTATGACACGTTAATAGGGTAAGGTTCCATGTCCTTAGCGTATGACGAGGATACGGCAATCCCACCTTCGCGTGGAGGTGCTTGCTCTTAGCTTAGCAAAGATAAATAAATATCATACGATACAAGTTACCTCATACTATTGCATTTTGTATCGCAGGCAATGCTGATGAACCCTTGTTGGAGCAAAGGAGTCAACCTTCTGCGTCCTATGTCCCGGTTCCGAGTTCTCATACCGAGAAGCCCGTCGCAGCTGCTGAATATGCAGGAGAGCCTTTTGAGGACATCATCGAAATTTCTGATGATGCCGAGACTGACACTCTGCTAATGGAGGAAGATGTCCATGCTGGTGCTGAGGAAATAAGAACAAGTGCTGTTGATGCTATCGCATCTGAAAGTGTCCCTCGCCAAGCAACTTCGGCTGCCACTACGCCTACAGCGATGACTGATTCGGCGGCACCTCTTCCTGCGTGGAGCTTTTGGGGCTCGCAGGTCGGGGCTGAAATCGCAACTGGTGCGGCTTATACTCTTCCCCCCAACTATGAGGAGTTAGAGCTCGCAGCTGATAGAAGGGCTATGGAACGAGGACAGTCTTCAACCACCCCAGCAATGCGCATTCCTTCTCTTCGTGAGATCCTTGAAGGAACTGGTAAGTCGTGGTTTGCTGTTTGCATTTCGCATTATTCATTTGCGAGTTTCATAATATAACTTGGCTTTGATATTGCTTCAGGTTTGAAGCAAGCCGATGTGGACTGGCTAGTTCGGATGCGCCTCGCCTACCCCCAGTCATCTGCGAGGTCTCTGGAGATAGGTCCTTTTGACAGGAGGCTACACCTGCGACCATTTCTCCTCAGAGTGCCGAATTGCTTTTTGTCATGTGCCAAAATCTTCTCGCCAAAGTTCAAGGCAGTCTGGGCTTCAAGTTTCTTGTCAAAAGAGTTACCCTGATTCGTGCGACCGTAACTTTGAAACGCGGCCATCAAAACCTCGCAGCTGAGAAGCAGAAGGTAGAGCAGCAAAAGCAAAAGGTTGAAGAGGCTATGAAGCTCTATCGTGATATGAATGCCAAATGCGAGCAATTGAAGCAGGAAGTGGAGCAGGTGGAAAATCTGAGCCGTCTTCACCCCCCATGACTCCTTGATCAAGGGTTTATTTTGATTTTTGATTTTGAAAAGTAGAAAATAAATAGCTGAAACATTATTGTAATGTTGCTAGGGTTTCTCCCACTTTTTTTCAAAAACAAAAGAATCGAAGTGCCCATTTCGCCCTTTCCGGGATTTGCTAGAATATCTCTGTGCATATCAATTTATGACGTCTGCAATTGATATTCTGCCTTGATTTTCGCGCTAATTGCTCATTAGATAAGCACGCTTTCCTTGGGAAGTCCATCCGAATCATGACAATCCGTCATTAATTAGGATACGCAACTGAATCGTCGTAGCCTTTAGTAGGGTAATTGATTGTTACCGCTTTTCAAGGCGTAAGTGATTGATCCTTACCCTCTTTTCAAATTCTGCTGACTCATCTTGGAAACTGAAGAGTCTTTACAAGGTCTATATAAACCCTGCCTTTTGCCATTTGGGTTCTTCATCCCACAATGTGCTTTGCCGTGAGTCCTTACGACTGCTGGCTTCAACGCTTGTTTTTCGTTGATTCATGGCAACTCCAAGTTGCGAAACCTGAGTTTGCGCTTTGTTCTATAGAAATAGCTTCCAAGATCCGCTTCATAAGGCTTATTGATCTTTATAATCATCATAAAGAAGATGGAGATAATACCTCATGTTTGTTCGAAGAATTGTCTTCGTCTATTATGTTTGCAGGTCATGTTTCCGGCCGCCTCCCGGCGAGGTGCAGCGCCGTACTGACCTTGCTACTGACTCGTAATGAACGGTGGGATTCTCCTCCAGCATGCCCGGAGGAGAATTTCTTGCCTCCTCGTTCTTGAACTCAGGGTGGAAAGCCAATGCGCTTGTCTATTTGAACAAGGAGCCCAGTACCCGAGTAATGACTGCTCCCCAGTTTTGCACGACTGCATACGCCGGAACAGGTGGTTCCTCTGGTACATATCTTGATCAGACAGAGACCTTGTCAGATCCTGGAGTCTTGGACGTAGCGTCACCCAGATCCTGCTGCTAGGGACGTAGCGAATGGCGAGCTGATCTCTTCGCAGGAGCGTCCTACTTGCTACAGATCTTTGGCCGCAGATTTGTGTATCGCATAGCTGGTGTTAGGACCGTTAGGTTCATCCTTTTTCAGTTAGGATTCCCCCGATGTGTAACTTCTCGCTTGTAAGTTACCATTTTTTTACTGCATTGTAAGCCATGTTTGCTGTGTTAGATTTGAGCTTTTGCGCTTGTAAGCTGCTATCTAGACAGATAAATTGTAAGTGCTTTTGACTCATAATGATAAATTGCTTTGTATGATTTGCTGTCTTGTTACAACAAATTACAATTTCGCATGCGTATTGGCAAATCTCGCCTTTTGTAGTGCTATATACACACTTTGCATTTGCAGTCTGCCGTATAAATTCGCAGATATGTTCTTAGATCGTTCGAGATCGTGCTCGCGCAGCTTTGCTATCTTGGCAGATAGGCTTATGATTTGCTCCAGATTAAAGTGCAGGTGCTATCTCATCAGATAGGCCTTTGTCGATCACTTAAGATCATTTTGCATAATGTTGCTATCACAATAGATAGACTTAAGAACTAATTTTTAAATCGCATTTGTATAGCGCTGCTATCGCGACGGATAGGCTTGAAAGATCATTTAAGATCATGTTCGCATGAGCTGCTATCGTGGCAGATAGGCTTAGAAGATCAATTAAGATCATTTTCGCCTGAGCTGCTATCGTGGCAGATAGGCTTAGAAGATCGATTGAGATCATTTTCGCATGAGCTGCTATCGTCTCAGATAGGCTTAGAGGATCAATTAAGATCGCATTTGCATGGGCTGCTATCGTGACACATAGGCTTAGAAGATCAATTAAGAGATCATTCGTATTGGCTGCTATCGTGACAGATAGGCTTAGAAGATCAATTAAGATCGCATTCGTATTGGCTTCTATCGTGACAGATAGGCTTAGAAGATCAATTAAGATCGCATTTGCACAGGTTGCTATCGTGACAGATAGGCTTAGAAGATCAATTAAGATCGCATTTGCACAGGTTGCTATCGTGACAGATAGGCTTAGAAGATCAATTAAGATCGTATTCGAATAAGTTGCTATCGCGGCGGATAGAATATTGCTAACAGTAATAATAAACTGTATCAAACAATAAAGACATTTTGAAGCATAAAGTTCTCATTTGGGAGAAGCCTTTTATTATAGTACTCTCATATGGGAGAGGTGAGATTACAATTCTCTCATATGGGAGAGAAGATTGTGCGAATCATAGCTATACAGAGCATAAGGCAACGTCGTAATAAAACGCATAAAATGAGAGAAGTCAAGGATAGTACTTCTTCATCCAGCGCATGTTGACTGAGCTTGGGGTTGAGGTCGTTCCGTGCAACCTCCGTATGCTGCAGTAGCCACTGTCAAAGACTTCTGTGACTTCAAAGGGCCCTTCCCAATTGGCTGCGAACTTCGGGTGAGCCGCCTCTCGCATTCAATGGTCAGATGCGCGCAAGACCAAATCTCCAACTGCGAAATCTCTCCGTTGGACTGTTTTATTGTACGCACGAGCAATCCTTTCTTGATACCGTTTGTTGGTCCTTTTAGCTTGCTCTCGCTTTTCTTCCAGCAAGACTAAGTCATGATCGCGTTGATTGTCGTACAATGCGTGGAAGGCCAGTTTTGCTGAGTTAATTTTCACCTCTGCAGGCACCACAGCCTTAGCCCCATAGCATAGGAGGAATGGCGAAACCCCTGTGCGTGTCCTTGGAGAAGTCCGGTAAGCCCATAGGGCTATGCTTAGAGAATCAGCCCACTTCTTGTGGTCATCTGCGACCATCTTGCTCAAGATCCTCAACAGCGTCTTGTTGGTCGCTTCTGCTTGCCCATTCCCCTTCGGGTAGTAGGGGGTGGAGCATATCTGCCTGATGTTGTATTCTGCTAGCTTCGCAGCCACCTGGCGATTAACAAAAGGAGTACCATTATCTGAAAGGATGGTGTTGGGAACCCCGAACCTGCATATGATGTTTTCTTGGATGAAATGGACCACAGCTAGCGCATTTGCCGTCTTCAGTGGTATTGCCTCCACCCATTTGGTGAACAGCTTAGTCGCGGTGAGAATGAAATGATTCCCATGCGAAGTTGGTCGGATGGGACCAATGAAATCTAGAGCCCACGTGTGAAACGGCTACGGTGTTCCCAATGCATGTAGATCTACAGAGGGAGCGTGCATTAGGTTTCCTTTGAATTGACACTCCTGGCAGCGTCGTACTTTGGTGCGGCAATCAGCCTCCATCGTAGGCCAGAAATATCCAATTGAGAGGAGTTGCCTGCATAATTTCGCACCCCCTGGTGTTTCACCTGATGAGAGAGGTCCATCACTTCTTGTGCTTCCCTGCTGTCTAGACATCGCAGTAAGTTGCCCTCATGGCCCCTTCGCCAAAGCAGGTTTTCTTGTACCACGTATCGGGATGCTTTCCTCCTCAATTTCTCAGCTTCTTTTCTCGATTCGGGTGCGGTGCCCCGGGTGAGAAAATCAAAGAGTGGTTTCCTCCAATCCGCATCATCATCGGTTAGAGCAATGAGTAGAGAATATTTTATTAGTGAGCAACTCTCGCACTTTCCTTGTATCCGTGCCACGGCTGTTGACATGTCTGGCCAGTGAATGCCGTATCTCTGAGCTTTCCGATAGATTGACACCTCGCTTTCTCCGCAAGCATGTTGGTGAATCTTCTCTAACAGCAGTTCTCCTTCCTCCTCGGAGACACATCGCATGAGTATTCCGCCGGTGTCCATGTAGTAAAGCGCGTTGTCATGTATGCAATACCCCTTTGTGAGTGCCCAGCTCTCGCTGCTTGTGCCTTCTGCGATGGCTCGTAAGATTGCCTTTCTCCAGTCCGCATCGTCCATGTGTTCATCGTCGCACGCGTCTTCTGTTAACGCCGACGATGTTCGCACTTCGATCGAGATTCTTGCGGGACATTTGTCCGTACTAACCTTGGATCCCAAGGTGGCCAAAGCGTCTGCATGCCTGTTATCCGCTCGGGGCTTGTGCTCGTACCTAACGTCGCGGAATTGCTGCACCAGTTTTTGTACCAAAGTCCGGTAGGACAGAAGATTTATCTCCTTCAAACCGTACTCGCCCGAGGCTTGCTTGACAATTAGCTTGGAGTCCCCCATGACCGTCAGGTTGCTTACTTCCAAAGCCTTCGCTGCACGAAGTCCCGCTATGAGGGCTTCATATTCTGCCTCGTTGTTGGTGACTGCGAAGTCAAGCTTTGTGGACATCTGTGTGACCTCCCCATCTGGCTTGGTCAAGACTATCCCAATGCCTCCACATTTCCTTGTTGACGAACCGTCGAAATGGAGCGTCCAATAGGGTACATCGACTGCATAGATTTCAGGTCCCTCGAATTCTTCTTCGATCACAGGCTCGTGACTGTTATCGGGGAACTGTGCCAACAAATCTGCCACCGCCTGCGACTTAATCGCTCGCGGTCGTACGCATGTAATATCGTATTGAGAGATGGTCATATACCATTTCGCCAATCTTCCCCCCGGGGTGGTGTGAGTCAGCAGATATCGTATGGGATCAATTTTTTTGACCACCACCACTTTGTGCGACGCAAAGTAGTGTATCAACTTCTCTAATACGAAGAATAGGGCAAGGCAATGACGCTCGATGTCCGTGTACCTTGATTCGGCGGGCTGCACGATGCGAGAGATGTAGTAGATGGGCCTTTCCTGGCCCTCGTACTCCTGAGCCAAGAGTGCTCCTATGGACTTCCTCGTTGACGTCAGATACAACAAAAGCGGTGATCCTAATTGAGGTGCGATAATTATTTTTGAAGACGTCAGCAGATCCTTTAGCTTCCCGAACGCAGCTTCGTGCTCCGGAGTCCAGCTGTATACGGCATCTTTCTTGAGAAGGGCACTAAAACAGCAAGTGATTTCGGCAATCGCTGGGATGAATCTCCGCAGGTATGACAGCTTTCCCAGAAATGTCTTCAAGGCACTTTGGTTATGTGGCGGCGTCATGCCGGTGATGGCTGATACTTTCGCAGGATCAGGCTCCATTCCTTGGCGATGCACTACGCATCCCAAGAACTTCCCTGATGTTACCCCGAATGCGCACTTCATGGGATTCATCTTCAGTTGAAAGCGTCTGCATCTATTGAAAACTTTCGTAAATCCGCCGGGTGATCTGCCTCCTGCTTGGATTTAACCACCAGGTCGTCCACATAAAAATCCACTTCCTTGTGCATCATGTCGTGGAACAGGGCCATCATGGCCCGCTGATAAGTTGCACCCGCGTTTTTGAGACCAAACGGCATCATCGTGTAGTTGAATACCCCTACTGGAGTGATAAATGCAGTTTTCCGCGCGTCGTTAGGGTCCATCTTGATCTGATTGTACCCGCTGAAGCCGTCCATGAAACTGAACATGCGATGACCCGCTGTCGAATCAATAAGCAGATCAATGTTGGGGAGCGAAAAATCGTCCTTGGGGCAGAAACGATTGAGATCCCGGAAATCCACGCAGATGCGAAGCTGTCCGTTCTTCTTTACCACCGGCACAATGTTGGCCAGCCATGTAGGATGGTGATTCGGCTCTATGAACTTGGCGTCCAGGAGTTTGACAATCTCCTGCTTAATCTTCACGTTAAGCTCCGGCCTGAAGCTTCTTGTGCTTTGCTTTACCGCTTAGACCCCGGAATGATGTCTAAACGGTGCATGGTGATACTTGTGTCCAGACCGGGCATCTCATCATACTCCCATGCGAACACATCCTTGTATTCAGTTAGGAGCTGTAGCAGTCCTTTCTCCTCTTTGCTTGTGAGGTCCGCACTTAGAAAGACTGGCCTTTTCTTTTCTTCGTTTGGGCTTAGGAACACCTCCTTTAGCTCTTGCTTCTGCGGTCTGGGTTTGTCTTCCATGTATTCGGGTGCTTCTTTGAGCTTTTCGTCTGGAGTGCTCTGCATTGGTTTTTCCGTTACCGCAACCTGCTCGATTTGGTTGATTTGCTCAGGGATATCCCCATGCCCGCGTGAGGACATCCCCGCGCACCTTCATATGCGATAGCACTTCTTCCCGTTGGCGTAGAAACTCTCTGTCTCCTTGCCTTCAGGGTCATGCTTTGCTATTCTCTTCAGAGTATACACGTTCTTTTGCTGGTAGGCGATCCGCGGCGCCTCTTCCTGCGTGGGCGGCTTTTCCTTGGCATCCTCCCTTGTCACCATCACTCCCGCAGGTGACTGATCCTTGATATCTTCCCATAAGGGTAAAGGAGTAGGGTTGAATGGTCCCGGTGTTTGTTCGTCCGCCATCTCGGTGAACCACACCGCCTCGCTGAGATGTGCTTCATCCAGGTTGAATGGATTTGTTGAAGCCGGTATCTCGACTATTCTGTCGTTCCAAATAGCCTCCATGACTTGGTGAGCTTTTGAAGGGACCGCGTCAAAGCGATGAATCCAGGCTCGACCTATGATCATGTGATACGTAGTGTTCGCATCTATGACATAGAACTTCGATGAGCACTTGATTTGCCGATCTGGACGCCCAGGCGGATCCATCCTATCGTCATTATGGAGTCGCTTCCAAATCCCATCAGCGGAGATGGACGCCTGACAATCTTGTACTCGGGGATCCCTGCTAGCTTCAGTGTGTGGAGCGAAACGACGTTAACCACTGCTCCTCCGTCGACGAACGCTCTTTTGAACTCGACGCCATTGATGATGGCTGTCACATACAGAGGCCTCTGGTGGCTCGCATCTGTCTTTTTGTCGCTGGCAGAAAAGGTCATAATCTTTTCAGTAGAGCGAGACGCCCTGATGACTTTCTCATTGGAGACTACGAGATCCTCCTCATAGTCTTCTGCTATCCTTAAGATACCTTTCGTCATTTCTGTCCGGCATTTCTTTGAGAAGTTCATCTCGTCGAAGAATCTGCTGAAGCCGTGCGACCCCTTCATCCGGTCGACACGTTCGTCCTCCATGTATGCTGTAATCCTCATCCTCATGGACTTAGGCAATGATGGGTAGACCATCCTCTGCAACCTCTTCCAGATCCACAATCGATATCATTGCGACCTCTTTACCTTTCGAGTCTTGCTCCGCATGGGCAGGAAGTGGATTGTTGCGCACATCCTTCCTGTGATCGCTGACGATCAGCTCGCCGTTCTTCATCTTTTGGCTGAACACAATCCTAAGCTTTTTACAGTCGGCTGTGGGATGCATGACCTTGCCGTGGTACTCGCACCACTTCGGGTCCCTTACCATCTCCTTGGAGGGTGCCCTCTCAAGCGGCGGCAGGACGCCGTCCTTACGCCACTGCCTGCAGAGGTCGCTTTCTTCTTCCACCGAACACGGCAGAGGTGGTGCGTCAAAGTTTACAACCTTCGCCTGCTTCTGGGGCGAAACTGTATTGACTTCAGCTTCGCGTCCCCTCTTGTAACTGAATCTCCCGATCTTGAAGGTAGTACCACTCGAGGATCGCTCCAGAGCGTTTTTCTTTTTCTGCCTCTCCACTATAGGCTCGATGTTCTTCGTGCATTCGATTAGTTTTGAAAATGTAGGCGTTTGCAGGTTGATGAGCATACCTTTGTATTCATCTCGCATGCACTGCAGGCATATTTCTACGAGCCGACTTTCGAGCATCGGATCTTTGCATTCCAAGGACTTCGCCCTGAACTTCTTGATGAAAGTTATCCCGTCCTCCTCGCGCTTCTGATACATCCGCGAGAGGTGGATCATTGTCACCTTTTCTTCCATCTGGAAGAACTTGGTGTAGAACTTTTGGACCATGTCATCCCAGGTCTTCACAGATCCGGCTACCAACGTTCTGTACCACTTGTACGCTACGTTCCCCAAAGATTCTTGGAAATCTCGCATCAGCAGTTTGGGATCGGCTCCATATGGCCCCATGACATCGATGAAACGCATGACATGTTCATGAGCGTTTCCATTGACATCTTCGAACTTGTCCCATTTAGGAGCCTTGTACCCCACCGGGTTAGGCATGAGATAGAGCTCTCGCGGGATAGGTGGATCGTTGTCTAGCTTCGGGATGATGGTATCCGCGAATGATTGATGAGCCAGAATAGTGTCCATGCGCTTCTGCAGAGACTTCATACATTCTGGAATGTTTCCCTCAGTATGAGGAGGAGGGGTTGCCGCAGGCGGAGGCGACACATATGCCGCCGGAGGATTGGGGACGTATTGGGCGTTCGCACTGCCCTAAATTGCCGTTGGAGGAGGCAAGGGATACTGCGAGGCCGGATCAGGTACTAAAGCCGGAGGCTGAGGAGTATGAGCAGTGAGGGGCAACATTTGAGCTCTTAGCCCTTGGACTGAGGGTAGCTGCGTAGTCGCCAGTGGAGTCTGCAGATTAGGGTTGGGGGGTGTGGTTGACACTCCCAGTCCTTGAGCGGTAGGGGCTCCTCCTCCCTAAGAAACGGCGGTTGCTGGTGCGGGGTTTGGTGCAAGAGTCCCCAAGACAGCCATCATCCGTTCTAACTGCGCAGATTGAGCTTTGAGAGCCTTCGCCTGACTCTGGATGGTAGCGTCAAAGGTCTCTAGCGTCGGGGCTTCACCGGTGGTCGTAGGAGTGCGGCGGACCTCCTCTCCTGATGCGGCTTCGGTGGAAGGCGATCTGTTACTTACATCATCCTCCTGAGACATGGTTGCTTTTGACGGTAAGTTCACGTCGGGTTCACAAAAATGTGCACAAGAGATTCCGGCGAGGAGACCTCCATGTACACCGTAAGTAGAGAATCAGAGATAGCACAGGAAGAGTTGGGTTGTGTGTAGGGAAAGAGTAAGGCAGTAGTAATGTCTGAGAGAGAGACAGAGGTTTGGCAGAGCTTCCGCGTATGGCTAGTGTGTTCTCCTTTGTATGGAAAGGTTAACGTCCTATATATAACGGAGAATATGACCGTTGCAGTGTGGTTAATGCGCCCATCAATGGCGGCTTAATTAGATTAACCACAACGGCACGTTCGTCCGCGTATATAGGGACTGTTACAGCACGTTATGCGCGAATACCGGAACCGTTATGGGGTTGACCGGGTTTGACCGGATTGACCGGGTTTATGGAGCTCGTGCCATAAATCTCTCAAAGCAGTTACTAAAGGTCGCGTGCGGGCTTGGCTCGCACGCGACAGGACTTACTCAAGCCTCCAAACCACTAAGTCCCTACAAGTCCCGTGCAGTGGTATGCGAGGGCTCTGTCTCGCAGCCCCCACATGGATCAGCGCGGCTGGTGATCCAGTGTGTGTGGAGCACAATATGGTGTGCTGAATGGTTGTCACGTGGCCAAGATCTGTCAGCTCAGAAAGCACTATCTACAATAGAGTTCAGTCCACTTTGACCTAGGTCTCTACCTTAGGGATCTTCTCCTTGTTGAATTTTCAACACAATTCTTATTAATCCACAGCTAAGCCCTAGATCTCAAGCACAGAGAGATACCTTAATTTGTTACAGCTTGTGGTTCTCACTAACCTATCTAGTACGTGCTCTAGCTATCTGCTTTACTAAGAATTTCTCTATTGTTCGCCCTGAAAAATCCTTGAGAATGAGAGCTAGAAGTATTATCAAAATGATATACAAATGATGGAACAACCATGGAACCTACGATCCCTTGCTAGTGCAACCAGACGGAAATCCAAGTGTATTTATTGAAATAAAACCGGACAATTCCTCCAACAATAGCCTTGAAAGAAATAAACATATTACATTGTCTAAGTTCTCTAAATAAAATACTTCATAGATAAATGAAAATTCATCCTAGCATCCTGATCCCAGCTCCATCTTACGTGTGCGCGTTCCCTCACTTTATTCATAACCTGCGGGGTTTCAAATAGCAACAGCCAACCGGAGAAAACGTTTATCAATAAAAACTGAGTACGCATACATCACAACATGTAAAACAGAGCTGGCTAACAGAAAGGAATAACCACATTTTAATCGTTGCTTTGGTTGAGGCGTAGCCTACGAGCCCCAACAAGTACGATGTAAACAGAGATGCCACGATGCAATAAATCCAATAATGGGGTACATTCTTAGGTATACCAATTTCTCCCCGAACGTTAGTAGATAGCCCTTCGCTATCCCGACCTAACCATTCTAATGAGACCTTAAGTGTCGACACCCCTATAAAGTCATGACCTAAACATGCATAGTTAGTACTCATAGATTCCACGATAAATAAGAGGGTATAAACCCTAGATAAATCACTCAATTGTGTTCCCGGCAATAGCCTTCACGCACATCCTCTGTACATCATTCCCAATTCCATTATCATTCATAAATCCTTCCACATGATTCACACGAGTACTATAAGTTTGAAATCCACGTGCTCCTCAAAACAGTTTCATAGTATTGAAGTAACTCACACAAATCATCACACACATTTGGATAGTTGAAAGTGTTGTGCACATATACTTACTTGGATTGGAAGAGAGATCGTCACACGAAAGCAAGTACTCCTAGTAGTTGTAGTATGGATCCTCCACAAATTCACCGTCTACGAAACCGGTGTCTACAATAACAAGTAGTCCTAATCAATACACTACGAACACGCCAATATACATACAAACCCTATATGCAATGCACATAAATCCCCCTTATTTATCTTTCCCAAAATTTGCTAAAGTAAGAATACAAATTTTTATTTAAAACACGATTTATATAGAAAAAGTTTCTATTATTATTAAAACATAATAACATATATATAATAAGGTAACAAAGATAATTCTTTTATTATTATTATTGGAACAAAGAAAATTAGTTAATACTTTATTAGTTATCAACAAAACATGTTAAAATGTAAATATGAGGGTATAATCAAATATTAATCAAAACCTATGTTTTTCTTTTCTTTTTGTAAAGAGCTAATTTTTCTGAAAATTGAAACCCATACTGCCACAGTTTGATAAAGGACAACAAGTACCCCCAAAGTTTCTTAATGAACAAAAATAACCCCAAGCTTGTACTAGATATCAACCCACTAAACAAAACATAAAAACATTCTCCAGTAGACAAAGAAGAGAGTTGGGTTTTTGAGTTGTACCCGACAGAGGAGACGGGGATGACGACGAGGGCGAGGTCAGACGGCGGCAGCCGCACGGTGGCGAGGACGGAGGTGAGTCGGAGGCGGAGCCAGCGCTGGGTCGGACAGAGCTGGGCGAAACAGAGGGCGAAGCCGCGGCGATTGGAGACGACGGCGTCAATTGGAGACACTGCCGCTGCTGCGAGCTCGTCGGAAAGGGGGAAATGCCGGAAAGAATGGAGGAGGCGGCGTCGGAACCGGCCGGACCTGGTTTGGCTTCTTCAGGCTTGGGTTCGGTCGTATCAATCTGCTGGGTTTCCGGCGAAAGAGGGCAGAGAGAGAGAGAGAGGGTGATTGAGATAGAGAGATGAGAGCCTTTGGGTGTCGATTTCTGGGTTTTCACAGGGGGTTTAAATAGGCTATGAGAGGAGCGTTTCCGAGAGGCAGTTGGAATTCGCCGGCAGTGATTTCGGCTTCCAATTGGGGCAAAGTTTTGGGGCGTGATTCAAATCCGAAGGATAGGCGAACTCTTCTCCTGAATTTCGATGGAATTCGGCCATGGTGGAGGCGGTGTCGGGGAAGTAGAGTTGAAGGCGGAGATGGAGACATCGTCTCCTGGTGAAGGAGGAGATCGTGGAAGAAATCTGGTGTGGCGGGTTTATGTGGCATCGCGGTGGTCGTTACGTAAAAATTAATTACAACGTGACGTTTAAACACGTTAAAAATGTTACACGACCCACAACTTTTAATAACTAAAAACTTATATAAATTTTATAACTTTTACAAAATATTAATATATAAAAACAAAGATTTAATTTTTTATTATAATTATCATTTTTCTACATATATATAAATAAAATATTTAAATAAAATACATATCATAAAAATTAATAAAACTACCTTCATAATCCCCTATTATCGCCCCAAAATATTTGTTAAACTCCTAAAAATACCCCCAAAACTACGGGGTATTACATCCCATATCCCTTAAAACAAAGCTTCGTCCCCGAAGCTTAAACTAACTCCCCGATGCAATGTATGAAATTCTAATGCACAAGTAATAGCAAGACATGCAATACGAAATAGGATGGGTAATTGAAATGCACGACTGTTAAACCACATCTCCCTTAAAAGGGAGTGACGTCCCCGTCACTCGACTCGTACCTGGTCGAAAAGGTGTGGGTATGTATTCTTCGGCTTCCCACGTCGCTTCTTCAGTGAGATGGTTCGACCAAAGAACCTTAACCAACGCAGTTGACTTGGTATGGGTTTCCCTAGTCTTTCGATCTAAGATTTTGATTGGCTGCTCTTCATAAGTCAAGGATATGGTTCGGGTCATGGATATAAGGTTTGAGTTGAGAGACATGGAAAACATTATGGACTCGACCTAGATTATTAGGAAGATTAAGGCGATAGACTACCTCTCCGATCTGATCCAAAACTTTATAGGGTCCAATGAACTTAGGACTAAGCTTTCCTTTTTGGTTAAAACGCATAACCCCCTTCGTCGGTGAGACCTTTAGGAACACTTTGTCTCAAAACTTAAATTCAAGTTGTCTTCTTTTCGTATCCGCGTAAGACTTTTGTCGATCTTGCGCCGCCTTCATCCTTTGTTGAATCATCCGAATCTGGTTCATTGACTCCTCTATCATTTGAGGTCCTAGAATGACCGGCTCGCTAATGTCGCTCCAACAAAAAGGTGTCCTACACTTCCTTCCATACAACGCCTCATAGGGTGCCATGCCTATGCTAGCATGATAGCTGTTGTTGTAAGAGAATTCTATAAGTGGTAACTTGTCCACCCATGAACCTCCAAAGTCCAAAATACAAGCTCTTAGCATGTCTTCGAGTGTCTGAATCGTCCTTTCAGATTGTCAAAGCGTTGCTGGGTGAACTGTGCTAAATCGAAACTCTGTTCCCATAGCTTTCTGCAACTCTTTCCAAAAGTGAGACAAGAAATTTGGGTCCCTGTCAGAAAAAATTGAACTAGGTACTCCATGTAATCTTACAATATTCTTAATGTAAGCATCCGCTCTCTTCTCCATATCCCACGTGTCCTTCATGGTGATGAATCTAGCTGTTTTCGTCAGTCGATCGACTACCACCCAAATCTGGTTCAGACCATTTGTCGAAACGGGTAAAGCCGTAACAAAGTCCATTGAGATTGAATCCCATTTCCATACGGGTATTTATAAAGGTTGCAACATCCCTCTTGGTCTCTTATGCTCGAATTTCACCTTTTGACAAGTCAATCACCGAGATACAAAGTCTGCTACTTCCTTTTTCATACCCTTCTACCAAACATTCTTCTTTAGATCCTTGTTTAACTTATCTCCTCCTGGGTGTACCGAATACGGCGTGTTATGAGCTTCCTTCAAAATCTTCACCTTCACTTCTGCACATTTCATTGGTACACACCCCCTTCCTTCGAACTTTATGCTTCCGTCTTCTTCTACTTTGAAGTCAGTTGCTTCGCCTTTATTGATCTTCTCTTGAATGTTTTGTAAAAAAGCATCATCCGTTTGAGAAACCTTTATTTCCACAAAGATATCCGGTACTATTGTCAAATTGCACAACAAGTTAGACGTGGATCCTTGTGTGCAAACCTCAATCTCCAACTTTCGGAACTCCTGGTAATGTTTAGGTGGTAACACCCACATTGCATTTGCCGTATGATCCGTCTTTCGGCTCAACGCATCCGCTACTACGTTGGACTTTCCTTCGTGGTATTGGATCTTAACATCGTAATCCTTTACTAACTATAACCACCTCCTTTTTCGCATATTCAGCTCCTTTTGCGTGAATATGTACTTCAAACTCTTGTGATCCGTGAAAATCTTACACGTCGTACCGTAAAGGTAGTGCCTCCATATCTTCAGTGCAAACACGATAGCTGCTAACTCCAAATCATGAGTGGGTTAGTTCTCTTCGTAAGGCTTCAGTTGTCTGGAAGCATAGGCAATCACTTTTCCATCTTGCATCAGAACGCATCCTAGGACATGCTTCGAGGCATCACTGTATACCTCGAATTCTCCTCCTTCGGTAGGTAAGGTCAAAACAGGTGCTGACGTTAACCTATCCTTCAAAGTTTGGAATGCTTCCTCACACTTGCTTTCCCTTACATAATTGCTCGACTTCTTCATTAATGTCGTCATAGGTTTAGCTATCTTAGAGAAATCCTTTACAAATATTCGATAGTAACCCGCCAATCCTAAGAAAATTCTTATCTCTGTCACGCTCTTTGGTGTGGGCCAGTCCTTTACTGCCGAAATCTTTCCTAGGTCCACTGACACACCTTCCTTGGATATGATATGCCCTAGGAAAGGCACTTTATCCAACCAAAATTCACACTTCGTTAACTTTCCGAACAACTTCTCTTCCCTTAGGGTTTCCAATACCTCTCTCAAATGCTGCTCATGTTCGTCTTTCCCTTTTGAGTAGATTAGAATGTCGTCGATGAAAACAACAACAAACCTATCTAGGTACTTTTGAAGAACTCGGTTCATCAGTTCCATAAATGCTGCTGGAGAATTGGTTAGACCGAATGGCATTACAGTAAACTCGTAGTGGCCATATCGACTTCGAAATGCCGTTATAGGAATATCCTGTTCAGCTATCCTAAGCTGGTGATATCCGAACTTTAAATCGATCTTCGAAAATGTATCAGCTCCTTGTAACTGGTCGAACAAGTCGTAGATCCTGGGAAGTGGGTATCTATGCTTAACGGTTACAACATTTAACTCCCAGTAATCTATGCAAAGTCTTAAACTTCCATCCTTCTTCTTCACGAACAAAACTGGTGCTCCCCAGGGTGATACACTAGGTCTGATGAATCCTTTGTCTAATAACACCTTAAGTTGTTCTTGTAGCTCCTTGAGCTCGGCTGGTTCCATCCTATGTGGAGCCTCCGATACTGGTCCAGTTCCTGTTACTAAATCAATAGAAAAGTCTACGGCTCTTTTTGGTGGCATTCCTTGAAGCTCTTCCGGAAAGACGTTTGGAAATTCTCTCACTATTGGAATATCTTCTAACTTTTCCCCTTCTTTGTCCTGATCGTTAATCATACACAGTTATGCCTTACGCCCTTTCTTCACATAGGATAGGATGGATAAGGCTGTCACGATTTGGATTTTGGGTCCGCTGGTTATACCCCTATAGGATAGGCGTTCACCTTTCGGACCACACAATCTAACTTTTTGGTTGGAACATTCTATGGTTGCTTTGTATTTTCTAAGCCCGTCCATACCTAAGATGACGTCTAGGTTTCCTAGATCGAAAAGAATCAGGTCAGAAGGTAGTTTGGCTCCTAATATATCTAGGTTGATTCCAAGATACATGGTTTTACAAGGTGTGACTTCTCCACTAGGGCTAGAGATGGTAATAGATATTGGGGTAGGAGTTGGCATGTCTAACTTCTTAGCAAAAGTAGATGATATGAAAGAAAATTTGGCTCCAGAATCAAATAAAACTAAAGTGGGGGTGGAATGGTTTAGGAATGGACTAGTCACCACGTTGGCTTGCTCAGCTTGAGTCTGATTCATAACGTTGATAGTTCGTGCTGCGCTACGGGTCGTGGCAGCTGCTGCTGTAGGAGCTGTTGTTGTGGTCAAGGATCCAGCAACACTTCCTTGTGGCTTGTTGTTATAGTTATTTCCTCCTTGCCCATAATTGCCTTGGTTGTTCCTTCCTCCATTTGTAGCCATTGTTGTTCCTCCAGGTTTTATTGCCTCCATTGTTGTAGCCATTGTTGTTCCATCAGTTGTTGTTGCCTCCATTGTTGTAGCCTCCTTGGTTATATCCACCGTAGTTGTTGTTTCCATGGTTGAATCCTCCATTTCCTCCCTGATTCCAGCGCTGTTACTTATTGTGGTTCTTACTCGGCATTCATACCTTCGATGGCCTAGCTTTCCACAGTTGAGGCAAGTCACCTTCATGCCTTGGCAGTTCACCCCTGGGTGATTTCCACCGCATCTCTTGCAGTGCTAAGTCCTTAACTGGCCCTGTCCACCTTGGGCTTGGTTCCCAAATTGATTGGTGGGGGCTGGGTTGGGACGAAACCTTTTATCTCCACTATCGTTTCCTGCACCGCGAATTTTTGATCCAGTTGCTGCCGGTGCATCGGTCTTTCTCTTCTTACTTTCCTCATTGTCCTCGTCAATCAAATTTTGGGCGTCCTGAGTTGCCCCATAAGCATCCATGAGGGTGTCGAATCGGATTGCAATCAAGGCCATTCGAAGTTTGAAGTTTAAACCTTCTATAAACCTCTTGATCATCTTTGCCTCGGTCGGCACCGGTTCCCTTCCAAACCTCATCTTCCCACACAATCTAAATTTTTGGTTGGAACATTCTATGGTTGATTTGTATTTGCTAAGCCAGTCCATACCTAAGATGACGTCTAGGTTTCCTAGATCGAAAAGAATCAGGTCAGAAGGTAGTTTGGCTCCTAAGATATCTAGGTTGATTCCAAGATACATGGTTTTACAAGGTGTGACTTCTCCACTAGGGCTAGAGATGGTAATAGATATTGGGGTAAGAGTTGGCATGTCGAACTTCTTAGCAGAAGTAGATGATAAGAAAGAAAATTTGGCTCTAGAATCAAATAAAACTAAAGTAGGGGTGGAAAGGATTAGGAATGTACTAGTCACCACGTTGGCTTGCTCAGCTTGAGTCTGATTCATAACGTTGATAGTTCCTGCTGCGCTACGGGTTGTGGCAGCTGCTGCTGTAGGAGCTGTTATTGTGGTCAAGGATCCAGCAACACTTCCTTGTGGCTTGTTGTTACAGATATTTCCTCCTTGCCCATAATTGCCTTGGTTGTTCCTTCCTCCATTGTTGTAGCCATTGTTGTTCCTCTAGTTGTTGTTGCCTCCATTGTTGTAGCCATTGTTGTTCCTCCAGTTGTTGTTGCCTCCATTATTGTAGCCTCCTTGGTTATATCCACCGTAGTTGTTGTTTCCATGGTTGAATCCTCCATTTCCTCCCTGATTCCAGCGCTATTACTTATTATGGTTCTTACTCGGCATTAATACCTTCGATGGCCTAGCTTTCTAAAGTTGAGGCAAGTCACCTTCATGCCTTGGCAGTTCACCCCTGGGTGATTTCCACCGCATCTCTTGCAGTGCTAAGTCCTTAACTGGCCATGTCCACCTTGGGCTTGGTTCCCAAATTGATTGGTGGGGGCTGGGTTGGGACGAAACCTTTTATCTCCACTATCGTTTCCTGTAACGCGATTTTGGGATCCAGTTGCTGCTGGTGCCTCGGTCTTTCTCTTCTTAGTTTCCTCATTGTTCTCGTCAATCAAATTTTGGGCGCCTGAGCTGCCCCATAAGCATCCATGAGGGTGTCGAATCGGATTGCAATCAAGGCCATTCGAAGTTGGAAGTTTAAACCTTCTATAAACCTCTTGATCTTCTTTGCCTCAGTCGGCACCAGTTCCCTTCCAAACTTCATCTGCTCCATGTATTTCTGATGATAAACATAAGAGCTGTCACTTCCTTGTTTCAAGTTCATGGATTCTTTGAACTTCCTATCCTTGACATGGTCAGGATAGAAACGTTCTCGTAGCGCCGCTTTCAGCTGTTCCCAGACAAATCCCTGCGGGGCAAGAAGTTTTTCTCCCTTGGCTGACCACTAGTCGTCAGCCTCTTTCTTGAAGTAGAAGATGGCTACTCCAACTCGCTGATCCTCAGGGCAGCGCACAGATACTAGGACTTTACGGAAGTCCCTGATCCAGTTTTCCAAGGTGGTGGGGTCATCTGTCCCAAAAAAGAAGCCCGAGCAGAGTTCAGCTACCTTGCTCATCACATTTCCCCCATCGTGGGTATTCTGTAGAATTTGAGTGAGAGCTAGAGTTGCCTACTGCATCTCCTGGAATTCAACCGGGTCCACAGGTGGAGCTTGTCCGCCTTGTTGACCTTGTTGACCTCCTTGATTCATTGCTCCTGCTTGTCTTGAACGACTCCTGGTTTAATACTGCATTGTACCTTATAAATGAGACTTAGTTTTAATACAATCCTATCATATGGCATTTATAAACACTAACTTGCATGACATAATCATGCCATGCCTTATGGAGAAGCTCCAGGTCCAAAGGTTGATGCAGCGGGAACGAGTAGGGGTGCCATATGAGAAGAGGCGAGAGAAATTTCAAAATCATCCCAAATCCACGTACACTCATATTCTTAACAAAATTAATCTAAATAATCTAAAATAGTAAAACCACATCGATCACATATGCAGAGCAACTATCACAGTAATATCCATAGCACATAACAACCCTCAAATCCAGAAATCTCAAAAAGGTAGCTAAGAATACATCTAAACTATCCCATAACCTTGACTTGTTTAAATTTTATTGCCAAATTTTAGATATCCTATATTCGTTTTAATTTTTGAAAAGTTATTAATTAGATTTTATATTTAGTGGAAGTCGTAGGGTAGCACTAGAGTCAAAATCGTAGGCTCTGATACCAACTGGAACAACCCTGGAACCTACGATCCCTTGCTAGTGCAACCAAACGGAAATCCAAGTGCATTTATTGAAATAAAACCGGAGAAATCCTCCAACAATAGTCTTGAAAGAAATAAACATATGACATTGTCTAAGTTCTCTAAATAAAATACTTCCTAGATAAATGAAAATCCATCCTAGCACCCTGATCCTAGCTCCCTCTTACGTGTGCGCGTTCCCCCACTTTATTCATAACTTGCGGGTTTTCAAATAGCAACATCCGACAGCAAAAAACGTTTATCAGTAAAAGCTGAGTAAGCATTCATCACAACATGTAAAACAAAGTTGAGTAACAGAAAGGAATAACCACATTTTAATCGTTGCTTTGGTTGAGGCGTATCCTACGAGCCCCAACAGGTACGATGTAAACAGAGAGGTCACGATGCAATAAACCAATAATGGGGTACATTCTTGGGTATACCAATTTCTCCCCGAACGTTAGTAGATAGCCCTTCGCTATCCCGCCGTAACCATTCTAATGAGACCTTAAGTGTCGACACCCCTATACAGTCATGACCTAAACATGCATAGGTAGTACTCATAGATTCCACGATAAATAAGAGGGTATGAACCCTAGGGAAATCACTCAATTGTGTTCTCGAAATTAGCCTTCACGGACATCCTCTGTACATCATTCCCAATTCCATTATCATTCATTAATCCTTCCACATGATTCACACGAGTACTATAAGTTTGAAATCCACGTGCTTCTCAAAACAGTTTCATAGTATTGAAGTAACTCACACAACGCATCACACACATTTTGATAGTTGAAAGTGTTGTGCACATATACTTACTTGGATTGGAAGAGAGATCGTCACACGAAAGCAAGTACTCCTAGTAGTCGTAGTATGGATCCTCCACAAATTCACCGTCTACGAAACCAGTGTCTACAATAACAATTAGTCATAATCAATACACTACTTACACGCCAATATACATACAAACCCAATGCACATAAATCCCCCTTATTTATCTTTCCCAAAATTTGCTAAAGTAAGAATACGACTTTTTATTTAAAATACGATTTACATAGAACAAGTTTCTATTATTATTAAAACATAATAACATATATATAATAAGGTAACTAAGATAATTATTTTATAATTATTATTAGAACAAAGAAAATTATTTAATACTTTATTAGTTATCAACAAAACATGTTAAAATGTAAATATGAGGGTATAATCAAATATTAATCAAAACCTATGTTTTTTTTTCTTTTTGTAAAGAGCTAATTTTTCTGAAAATTGAAACCCATACTACCACAGTTTGATAAAGGACAACAAGTACCCCCAAAGTTTCTTAATGAACAAAAATAACCCCAAGCTTGTACTAGATTTCAACCCACTAAACAAAACATAAAAACATTCTCCAGTAGACAAAGCAGAGAGTTGGATTTTTGAGTTGTACCCGAAAGAGGAGACGGGGACGACGACGAGGGAGAGGTCAGACGGCGACGGCCGCACGGTGGTGGTCGCACGGTGGCGAGGAAGGAGGCGGAGTCGGAGGCGGAGCCGGCGCTGGGTCGGCCGGCGCCGGGCGAAACAGAGGGCGAAGCTGCGGCGATTGGAGACGACGGTGTCAAATGGAGATACTGCCGCTGCTGGGAGCTCGTCGGAAAGGGGGAAACGCAGGAAAGAATGGCGGAGGCGGCGTCGGAACCGGCCGGACCTGGTTTGGCTTCGTCGGGCTTGGGTTCGGTCGGACCAATCTGCTGGGTTTCCGGCAAAACAGGGCAGCAAGAGAGAGAGGGTGATTGAGATAGAGATATGAGAGCTTTTGGGTGTCGATTTCTGGGTTTTCACAGGGGGGTTTAAATAGGCTGTGAGAGGAGAGTTTCCGAGAGGCAGTTGGAGTTCGCCGGAGGTGATTTCGACTTCGAATTGGGGCAAAGTTTTGGGGCGTGATTCAAATCCGAAGGATAGGCGAACTCTTCTACTGAATTTGGATTGAATTCGGCCATGGTGGAGGTGTATGGAGGCAGTGTCCGGGAAGTAGAGTTGAAGGCGGAGATGGAGACATCGTCTCCTGGTGAAGGAGGAGATTGGGGAAGATGAAGGGAGAAGAAATTTGGTGTGGCGGGTGTATGTGGCATCGCGGTGGTTGTTACGTAAAAATTAATTAAAATGTGACGTTTAAACAAGTTAAAAATGTTACACAACCCACAACTTCTAATAACTAAAAACTTATATAACTTTTATAACCTTTACAAAATATTAATATATAAAAACAGAGATTCAATTTTTTATTATAATTATCATTTTTTTACATATATATAAATAAAATATTTAAATAAAAATATCTCATAAAAATTAATAAAACTACCTTTATAATCCCCTATCAACGCCCCAAAATATTTGTTAAACTCCTAAAAATACCCCCAAAACTACGGGTTATTACAAATGAAGTTCAGAAAAAAGAAGAACACATGAAATGAATCTGCAATGAGTATGCAATGTTCTTCTGATGCTTGGACTGAGATATGAATCTTCTCCTTTGTTGTTTGTAAATCCTTCAATGTGTTTGTGTCTCTGTGAATTGCTCTGTGTAGTTGTGTCTTCGAATTCCTTCAACAATTCTCCTTTTAAGCACTCAGTTTGAATGGAAGATCTTCAGAAACTTCTCAAAAAACTTTCCTAAATATTTTCTTCAAAGAGCTTCTCCCAACGGCTAGTTGATACTAATTTGATCTTAGTGGACGTATGTTGGGAAGCTTTTAAACACAACAGATTGATCACAAAATCAATCATCAACCAGTTGCATACTTTCAAAACTTATGTTAGGAAACAGATTCCTACAAAATAGGAAACATAATTCCCTGCAATACTGAATCAAACAGATGATGTTAGATCCTGCAAACTGTGTCAAAATACTTTGTCTTTCATCATCAAGTATCAACTAATCTTGCACAGGGTTTTAGGAGTGGGATTAAGATCAGAAACTCCCCCAAAGTTCGTTCATATGAAGCTTAATCAGTTCAAGGCTTTGAAAACAGTTTCAAGGCAGCTATTTCAAGCATTAATCCTGCATTGAACTTACAATCTCCCCATTGATGAAAGATAAAATCACAACCTTCCAATCTGTTTTATACTGTGATTATGCAACAAATACTCCTTATCAAATGGAAGAATAAATCATATAATGTCAACTCATAATGTCCAAAAGATTCAACTCATTAAACAAACTGAAAATAGCAAATAACATCACAGTTTCAGATACTCCTACTGACCAAAACCAGGTCTCTCAAATAAAATTATAATACCAGGTCTCTATATTTGAAAAGATTTTGAAAAAAAAATGTTTTCAAAAGATAAGTTTTTCAAGACTTTGAAAAGGATTTCATGGCCTTGAAAAGTAAACGAAAAAGTAGGCAAGAGTTAAGGGTAGGATCTCCATCTCCTTGCTGCTCTGCATCTTCTTCCTGACTATCTCCCTCATCATCATGTTCTTCTTCTTCTTGTTGAGCCACATCATAAATTGTTGTACTTATTGTCTTGATCACACTATTGAACAGGAAGGTTAACCCTTCTAATGCCTTCCTTCCATGTTTCAATTTCTTCTTTACAAAGCACATTTTCTTCGTCAATGTGGAATTTTTCTTCTGATTCTTTCTTTCAGATTCCATGCTGGATTCTGACTCAGCTTCTTGGAGATCTTCTTGTCATCCCTTTTTCAAACTGAATATACTTCATAGGAACTTGAGGTTTCATCCGAATCGGAGTCTTGAATGTATATCTTCTCTTTTCCTTTTCCCTTATAAGTTATTTCAGCTTTCGTCTTTGTCTTCATAGGGCTACCAATCTGAATTCCATTCAGTTTTTCAGGTGCAAACTCAACTGCCTTCTTCTTCTTTTTGATGGACACTGGTGTCTCATCTTTCTTGGCCTTCTTATTGGGAAGAGGAAGTGCTATGTCTTTTGCAGTACGGTTCTTTGAAATGGATTCCCCACTAATGGTCTGAACCTCTTCCACAGTGGTAATTCTTTTCTTCTCTGTTGCAGCTTTTGAACCACCAACCATCTTGATTCTGTCTGAGGCTCTTTTGGTGCTCATTAGGGTTTGGATAAGAAAAGAGAGGTTGGATAGATATGAAGTAGAGAAAGAAGAAAGGAGAAAAATATAAGAGAGTTTCAGTTTGAAAATGAAACTAAATATTCTTTCTGATCTTTGAAGATCTGATGAATCAACAAGATTCAAATTTGTGTGTGCCGTTTGAAATAAAAGATGTAATACTATTTTGGCTAAATAGGAGTATTTGAAAATTGAGGGGCAACATTGAGCAATTATCTAGAAAGATAACACCCAATATTGAAAGGTCCATTTTGAATGACTATCTAGCATGTAGTCTTATTTTCAAGGCTTTCGAAAAGATCTCAAGGCCTTGAAAAGTTGTATGATGTAATGCACATATACTCAAAGCTTTGAAATGATTTTCAAGGCTTTGAAAATCAGTTCAAACCTTTGAAACACATAAAAATTACCTGATTCTTCCCCTATACCAATGCTTCTTTATTTTGCATGCCCAAGTCCAATCTTAAGGACTGAGAATCTTTCATATTGCAATGTTTTAGTGAAGATGTCTGCAAATTGCAGGTTAGTAGAAAAAAATTCAAGAATAATATCACCTTTTTCAGCATGTTCTCTGATGATGCGATGTCTAACATCAATATGCTTTGTTCTGGAATGCTGAACTGGATTCTTTGTAATCGATATTTCACTTGTGTTGTCACACTTGATAGGTATATCTATGAAATCACATCCAAGATTTCTCATTTGTTGTGCTATCCATAACACTTGTGAGCAGCAAGCTCCAGCTGCTATGTATTCAGCTTCAGCTATTAATAGTGCAACTGAGTTTTGCTTCTTTGAATGCCAGCTGATTAAGGATGATCCAAGAAACTGACAGCATCATGATGTGCTCTATCTCTCAACTTTATATCCTGCAAGTCAGCATCTCAATAGCCACACAAAGAGAAGTTAGAATGTTTAGGATACCAAAGTCCTAAGTCTTTGGTACCATTGAGATATCTAAAAATTTCTCTTAAGTGCAGTCAAGTGTGATTTTTTAGGTTCAGCTTGAAATTTAGCACACATGCACACACTGAACATGATATTTTGTCTACTGGTTGTGAGGTTGAGTAATGATCCAATCATACCTCCATACTATTTTACATTCACACTTTTACCAGATTCATCTTTGTCTAAAGACAGTGTAGAACTCATGGGGGTCTTAATATCTTTGGACTGACACATGTTATACTTTCTCAACAAGTCCTTTGTGTACTTGCTTTGATGAAGGAATATGCCCTACTTCATCTAATTAATTTGAAGTCCAAGAAAGAAGTTCAATTTTCCCATCAAGATCATTTCAAATTCCATGCTCATAAGACTTGAGAATTCCTTACAGAGAATATCATTAGTAGCTCCAAACAGAATATCATCAACATAAATCTAAACTACAAGCATGTCTTTCTCATGAGTCTTTATGAAAAGGGTTTTGTCTACTATTCCTCTTTTGAATTCATTTTCAAGTAGAAACTTTTACAATCATTCATACCAAGCTCTTGGAGCTTGTTTCAAACCATAAAGAGTTTTGTCAAGTGTGTAAACATGATCCGGAAACTTCTCTTTGACAATACCTAGAGGTTTAGCAACATAAACTTCTTCTTGCAGATAGCCATTTGGAAATGCATACTTCACATCCATTTGAAATAGTTTAATATTTTTGTGAGATGCAAATGCAAGTAGAATTCTAATTGCTTCTAACCTGGCAACAGGAGAAAAAATTTCTTCATATTCAATACCTTCTTCTTGATTGTAGCCTTGAGCTACCGATCTAGCTTTGTTCCTGATTACCTTTCCATTCTCATTTAACTCTTTTCTGAATAGCCATCAAGTGCCAATGACAGACTGATTTCTTGGTGGAGGAACTACATTCCAGACCTTGTTCCTTTCAAACTCATTAAGTTCACTTTGCATTGCTATAATCCAGTCTGCTTCTTGTAATGCTTCCCTCGCAGTTTTAGGTTCTACAAGAAAAATGAAAGCATTAAAAGAACAAAGATTCTTCAAATGTGATCTGGTTTGTGTACCAGTGGTTAGATCAGAAATGATGTCATCAACAGGATGATATGAGAGATATTTAAATCTCTTCCTTGGTGTCCATGGTTCAGGCTCTCCTGTTTTCTTCTCAAGTCTCTGAGAACTTGAAGTGGTAGCTTGTTCTGCTATTCTCTCTGGAGATTCTGTTTCAAGGCTTTGAACCTTAGTTTCAAGGCCTTGAAAATGTCTTTCTTGTTCCTGTGAAATTTCTTTGGATTCTTTTGAGGATTCTTATTCAGTATCTGAATCATGTTTGTTCAGACTGAGATCTGCAAAACCATCATAGCTTTCATTAAAATTAACATGAGTGCTTTCTTCAACAAGCTTGGTTCTCTTATTATAAACTCTATAAGCTTTGCTTTTCTGTGCATACGCAAGAAAAATACCTTCATCACTTCTTACATAAAAATTACCAAGATTTTCCTTACCTTCATCACTTCTTACCTTTGAAGTAAGAATTGTTTGGCTTTGTTCCTTTGAATAAGCGGTCTTCTTCAGAATATGTCTGATCAAGCATCTGTTAAGAGTGTAGTTTGCAGTATTCACAGCTTCTGCCAAATAATATGTTGGCAACTTATTTTCCAGAAGCATTGTTCTTGACATGTCTTCAAGAGTCCTTTTCTTTCTTTCAACTACTCCATTATGTTGAGGAGTTCTAGGAGCAGAAAAGTTGTGAGAGATACCATACTTAGAACATAATATATCAAACTCAAGTTATCAAACTCTCTACCATGATCACTCTTGGTAGAAGCAATAGGTAGGTTTTTCAATGTTTGAAGTTTTCTACAAAGGTTTGAAAATTTAGTGAGAGCTTCAGATTTTCTCTAAGTAACATAACACAAGTATATCTAGAGAAATCATCTACAATAACAAGCATGTACTTCTTACCATTTGGAGTTGGAGTTCTCATAGGACCACAGAGATCCATATGCAATAGTTCAATAGGTCTAGTAGTAATTACTAAGTTCTTGGGCTTGAAAGAGCTTCTAGTTTGCTTGCCTTATGCACATGCCTTGCATACTTCTTCATTTATGAACTTAATAGAGGGTAGAGCTCTTACTAAGTCCTTGGAAACTAACTTGTTCAAGGTACGCAAGCTAATGTGTCCCAACTTTCTGTGCCAAAACTTTGAATCTTTTTTCAAGGCCTTGAGACACTTTAAGTTTTCACCTGCAACTTTGTTAGATTGAAAAGTATAAACATCTTTTGATCTAGAGGCTGTGAGGATGCAATATCCTGATTTCTCATTTTGCACCACACATTTCTCCTTACGAAAAATAACCTTGTTGCCATTGTCAAAAAGCTGAGACAAACTAAGTAAATTTAATTTCAAGCCATCTACTAGATATACATCAGAAATAGAAATTTCAGAATTTCTACCAACTTTACCAATACCAAGAATGTTGCATTTGCCTTTGTCACCAAATGTAGTTGATCCATATTATTGCTCTTTCAGTTCTGAGAATAGAGATCTCTTTCCACTCATGTGTCTTAAGCAACCACTGTCCATGAATTATTTTTTTGATCTTGGTGACAACCTGCAAACACCATTCATTGCCTTACCCAGCTGTTAGACCAAGAGCTGAATTTAGATTCATATTAGGGTCAAACATGGTAGTTTTTTAACCCCTTTAGGAACCCAAATTTGTCTAACTTTTCCTTTCAGTTGGAAGGTAAAAGTGTTCCTCATTATGTGTGGGTCTCTTCTTCTAAAAGGACAAGTCATCTTAACATGACCAATCTTACTACAGTTTTGGCCTGTAGGAGATGTTTTGCTTCTTGCTTTCACAAATCTGGTATTGTTTTTCTTTGGAAAATTTGGATTGTATTCAATACCAGTTTTGTGAACAGACTTTAAGCTACCTCCAAGAATCAAGTTCAAGTTTTGTTCTGAGCCTGTAATTTTTTATTTGACCAATTCAGATTCTTGAAGTTTCTCAGTCAGAGTAGTCTTTTGTTTCTCTAATTCACCAACTTGATGTCTTTGATTAACAATACATTCACTCAAGAGAGAGTTTTCAGTGACCACTTCCTTGACTTGAGTTTTCAAGGCTTTGAAACTGGTTTTCAAGGCCTTGAAATCACTGTCAGTTTTTTTATGAGAGATTTCAAGATTCTGATTCAGCCAAACAAGATGCAATTTTTCTTTTGCTTGCTCATGAACTTTTTCTTTCAAAACTCCAATTTATTTCAAATAGCCCTCTTCATTTAAAAGAATTGGGCTTCTGTTGGTTTTGAAATCAAGCAGTTTACCATTATCTTAATGTTCTTTTCAGAACATTCATCATGCTTGACCATAATGCATAGGTTGGCATGTTCTTTTTCAGATTCAGAGTCACTTGATATGTCTGAATCACTCCTTGAAGATGTCATGGCTTTCTTTCTTCTATCATGATCTTTCTTATGAGAGTTCTTGCTCTTCTTGTGTGGACATTCTCTGGTTAAGTGTCCTGCATCACCACACTCAAAGCAATTCATGACTTTTGACTTATTACCATGTGAAGAAGATTTACCTTTGTAGTCTTTTCTACTAGAGAATCTATTTCTATCTCTGGTGAAGTCCTTGTTTCTGAAGTTTTGCTTAATTTTAAGAGTTCTAGTCAAGGCTTTGGAAATCAAGGCAATTGGATCTTCATCATCATCTTCAGTTTCAAGGCTTTGAAATTGCTCATTCTTGACACCTTATGGTATTTATCCATCAACTTCATTCATGTATATTTCATGTGTAAGGAGCTTCCCTTGTAGGTCATCAAGTTGAAGTGATGAGAGATCCTGAGCTTCCTCAATTTCAGTAGTCTTTGGTTCCCATTTTTCCTTTGGAAAACTTCTCATAATCTTTCTAACCTTTTCTTCATTGGAAATGTGCTTTCCCAAAGAGTCACGGTTTTTGACAATGTCATTGAATCTTTTGAACATGTCTCTGATTGACTCATCTCCATTCAACTTGAACAGCTCATATTGCCTGAGATATATGTTGATTTTTGGTTTTCTTGACTTGGCTGGTTCCTTCAAAAGTTACCACAAGCTTATCCCATATCTCCATGGCAGTCTTGCAACTTCAGATCCTGTGAAATTCATCTGCACTCAAAGCACAATATAATAGATTCATAGCTTTATAATTTTTTGAAAATTGTTCTAACTCAGATGAAGAAAGAGAGTTTTCAGATTTGGGATTTCTAATCCCATCTTTTTCTGTGTAGAAAGTATGAGGACTATTCTGAATGATAGTTTAGAGTTCCATATCTTGATCAATGATGAACATTTTCATCAAAGCTTTCCAGTGAACAAAATTGTCTCCACAGAACAGAGGAGGTCTATTAGCAGCTCTTCGCTGAGAGAAACCACCATCACCTATAGTACTCATTATCACAAGATGGTTAAATCTATGCAGTGATACAAGCTCTGGTGCCAATTGAAGAGGTGTACAATGGGTAGAAGTACAAGATCAATACTCTAGAAGGGGGGGGGGGTTGAATAGAGTATGCAGACTTCTGCTAAAATTTGCAAGAATAGTGGTTTCAAAAGATTTGTAAAGAGATTCAAGACCTTGAATTGAGTTTCAAGCCCTTGGAATGAAAGAAGTAATATTATGAAATTAATAAGTCTATTTCAAGGATTTGAAATGAGTTTCAAACCCTTGAAATGAAACAGTTTTGGATGCTGCAAAAGATCTAAGTATGTAACTGAAAAGTAAATAAAAGAGACACTATAGAGTCCAGTGCACTTGGACCTACGTCTCTACCTCATGGATCTTCTCCCTGTAGGATTTTCAACACAGTTGTTATTCATCCACATCTTGTGGTTCTCACTAACCTATTATCTAGTACCTGCTCTAGCTATCTTATTAACTAATAATTTCTCTGTTGTTCACCTTGAACAATCCTTGAGAATGAGAACTAGAAGTATTATCAAAATGATATACAAATTAAATTCAGAAAAAAAGAACACAGGAAATGAATCTGTAGTGAGTATGCAGTGTTCTTCTGATGCTTGGATTGAGATATGAATCTGCGTCTTTGTTGTTTATCAATCCTTGAATGTGTTTGTGTCTCTGTGTAGTTGTGTCTTCGAATTCCGTCAGCAATTCTCCTTTTAAGCACTCATTTTGAATGGAAGATCTTCAGAATCTTTTCAAAAAGCTTTCCTGAATATTTTCTTCAAATCATGACTCTTCTAACAGCTTCTCCCAACGGCTAGTTGGTTAGTATATTTAGATATACTGATTTGATCTTGTTCGAAGTATGTTGGGTAGCTTTTAAACACATCAGATTGATCACATAATCAATCATCAATCAGTTACCATATATGCAAAACATAGGTTAGGAAACAGATTCCTACAAAATAGGAAACATAATTCCATGCAATACTGAATCAAAAAAATGATGTTAGATCCTGCAAAATGTGTCAAAATACTTTGTCTTTCATCATAAAGTATCAACTAATTATGCACAGGGGTTTAGGAGTGGGATTAAGATCAGAAACTCCCCCTAAGTTCATGCATATAAAGCTTAGTCAGTTTCAAGGCTTTGAAAACAGTTTCAAGGCCTTGAACTAGACAAGCCATTTCAAGTCTTAATCCTGCATTGAACTTATAGAGACCAACACTACGATAGACCAAGCGTAAGCTTATGGAGGAGAAGCTATATGTCAGCTTTCTGTCCTATGATGCCGATGAGTAAATATAGATTACTCTTTTTGGTAAAGGAAACACATCGATTCCTTTGCATTTATACATTTTTTTCGCAAAACAAAATATGTTTAACTGAAATTCCATTCAATTAAATTTGCTAAAAGGAGCACATTGATTCAGTTATGAATTTGGTAGTGTGTATTTTTTTCTTTGTAGTTTGGCTTTCTACTCTATACAAATGGCTCTAAAATAATAATTATGTTTAGAATTAAGGCTCAGTTAATAAGTCAGCAAAAATTGATGAAAAATCAATGAGACTAATATTACACTGATGCAATTTTGACAACTTGACATCACCCAAAACAGTTTACGAAACTGCAATACCTAGAAAGGAGGCAGAGGGAAATCCATAACAGCATCCACATCGAGCTCTTCGGTTCAGAGAGACCCCAGTTAATACATTTGAAAAAGCAAATGCAGACAGCTACAGGAAAGTGCAACACGTAAGCGAAAATAAGACGCCTACAATTCTAAAAAGGCCTCTTAGCTTGGGGGTATCCAAGGTCTTCAATTTCAGTGTAATATATTCAGTTCTGGTAAAATGCCGCAAGTTTCCAATAAAAGAAATAGCAGTTTTCAACAGAGAGATAGAGAACTTCCTAAGTGTTCAACAATTCTGAATTTCCAAATGAGGAGTCTTTCTCTCCTCCAACTTGCTCAATCCAATGGCACGATAGAAGACGTTTCGAGGTACTAACTTCAATTTTCTTCATTCTAAGCCTGCCAATGCTGCAATTTCCTCAAGATAGTTCCCTATGGGAAGAGCAAAGAGGTTGAAACATTTCACCTTCGAAATTTCAATTATCAAGAACAATGTGCACCTCAAGTGCTATTCGACACATTAACAATGTTAAATGGAAAATAAAAATTAAGTGGACACAATATATATTCCCGAGTTTGGTATTCATTTTAAAATGAAAGGTTAGGAGACATAGGAAATATATAAGTACAGCTACAATTTTAAAAAAATCATGTACGAATTAGAACTCAACAAAGCCGATAAGAACATTGCAATTTTACCCCCTGTATGTATAATGGTATTGTAGAATGAAACAAACAATAAAAGAATTCTTTTCATGTGACATTTAATCTCTAAAACAACCTATTCAAAATCATGGCTGGGGAGGGAACGGAAGAGTGAGAAGAGAAATAACTGAAGTTCCTACAAAAGAACATCACTGAGACAATTGGACCATTTCCTCGTACAAAATTTGTAGCTAGCAGTCAATTTTAATGTATAATGTTGTCACAGGTAGAACTTGACTGGGAGAGTACACTTTCATATGTTCCCTCTTGCGGGGGTGAAAATCATCAGTCTCATTGTTTGAATTGGAATGCCCCCTGCAAAGAAATTGACACAATTTAAAGAAGCATAATTTGTTCAAAATTTTCACTATCTTGAGCGCACATTTTTTACTTGGTTACATTCTTGCTAAGTTTTAATACATAATTTTAGTGCAAATACACATCATATTGACCAAGTCTATGTCATTCAGACTTGAAAACCAAATTTAACAATGAAAATTTACTGCAAAATGTTAATACGAAACTTCAAGACACAAAAAGATTATAGTAGTTACACACGACAATAGAAGAGCTGAAAATGGGTAAATTTTTCCCTTTATGATTGGTACAGAGCGTAGAATGTTTGTGTTGCTAATCAAGTACTAATCCTCTGCAGTAAATTTTAGCGTCCTTGTACATAAACAACTAACAAGTACAGCCATGGAAGTTCCTTTCATCAGGGCAAAGCACTATGAAATTCAAGTACATTGATCGACTTGTTCATATTGTAATGTCCCCTAATATGCCATCAGGTTCATAATATGATCAAAAAAGAAATAACCAAGGTTAGATTCCGAAGATATAGCTAAAGGTGAATATAAAATAACAGATCATTATGACCTCTACAACTATTACTGGCTTTAAATCAAACATTTTCCTTCTCAAATTATTAAAACCTGCTTTCCAGGGAACTCCAGTCTTAACCTCTGAGCCTGTCACATGAGTGGGGCTATAAGGATCACTACTAAATTCGCATAATCATGAGTAGTAACCACTTCTTGGCTCTCCAGATAAAACGCATACCACCCAAGAAAAAACAAAACTCGCTGTTCCTCTAGGTTCTGCATTATGTGCGCGCACGAAAAACTTTAAAATGAAGAGAGAACGATGAACTTACCAGATGAGAGAGAGGGAGTGTTTGGGTACGACTTTGACTCTTCTCTCTAGGGATAGGCACGACTTTGACAGAGAACGTCAGGGGTGTTTGGGTTGTTGCTTTGGGTTGAAATTTCTGTGTTTTTGGTATTCGATTATTCTAGAGAAAGAAGAGAGGGGGCATCGAGGACCTAGCCGACCATGGGAAAAAAGGGTTATTCCGGACAAAATAAAATCAAAGAGGTTTTATGGGCAAAGATGGACAAATCAGAGCTCGAGAACGAACGATGAGAAAGACATGGTACTTGTAAGGTCAGGTTGTGCAAGGCTTGAAATAGTCTGCAAGGCCTTGAACCAGCTTTCAAAGCCTTGAATCAGTTCTAGCTATTTTCAAGGCCTTGAAACTGGATTCAAAGCATTGAAACTACTTAACCTGTGTGAACACTCTCAGGGGGAGTTTTCTGCAAACTCTCTGAGTTGATTTCCTTTCTATCCTTCGTATGCTTGATTTACTCTTATTTGATGATGAAAGACAAAGTATCCTAACTCGTTTGACCATTGAATATCATCCGTTTGAATATGCTTTTTGCAGGATATTTTATTTTTTAAAGAAAATGAGAGAACTCAAAGCCTTAAAAACGAGGATGGTGATGATGAAGATCCATTTTCTTTGATTTCCAAAGCATTGACAAGAATTCTTAAAATGAAGAAAACCTTTGGAAACAAAGACTTCAACAGAGAAAGACACAGACCATCCAGTAGGAAGGACTACAAAGGTAAGTCTTCTTCACAAAGTAATCAAAGGTTATGAGTTGCTTTGAATGTGGTGATGCAGGACATTTGATAAGAGATTGTCCACACAAGAAAATCAAGAGCTTTCAAAAGAAAAATCATGAAAGAAGAAAGAACACTATTATAGCTTCATGGAGTGATTCAGATAGCTCAAGTGAATCAGAAGCTGAAGAAGAACATGTCAACCTTTGCTTCATGGCCAAGCATAATGAAAGTTCTGAAAAGAACATTGAGGTAATGGTCAAATGTTTTGATTTCTAAACCAAAAGATACACTTTCTGATTATCTCAGAACAATGTTTTTAAATGAAGAATATTATCTGAAAGGGATCAAACTTTTGAAAGAAATAGTTCACGAGCAAGCAAAAGAGAACTTACAACTTGTTTGTCTAAATGAGAATCTTAAAATCTATCAGAACAAAACTGACAGTGATTTCAAGGCCTTGAGAACCAGTTTCAAAGCCTTGAAAACACAAGTCAAGGAAGTATTCAGTGAGAACTCTGTGATGAGTAACATCCTTGTTAATCTAAAACATCAAGTTGATGAATTAGATAAACAAAAGACTAATCTAACTGAGAAACTTCAAGAATCTGAATTGGTTAAAGTTAAGCTTGTTGGATCAGAAAACCAGTTGAACTTGATTCTGGGACGAAGTTCACAGTCAGTTCACAAAGCTGGTATTGGATTCAATCCAAACTTTCCAAGAAAGAACAATACCAGATTTGTGAAGGCTGGAAACAAAACTTCTCCTAAATGTCATTACTGATGTAAAACCGGTCATGTTAAGATGACTTGTCCTTTCTGAAGAAGAGACCCTCACATAATGAGGAAAACTTTTCCTTGTCAACTCAAATGACAAGTTCAGTAGATTTGGGATCCTAAAGGGGTTAGACCACCTAACATGGTTGATCCTGAATATGAATTCAAATTCCACACTTGGTCCAACAACTGGGTAAGGCAGTGATTGGTGTTTGCAGGGAATCACCAAAGAACAACAGTGGTTTATGGACAGTGGTTGCTCAAGACACATGAGTGGAAAGATATCTCTATTCACACAATTGAAGGAGCAATCAGAAGGTTCAATTACACTTGGTTAGAAAGGAAAATGCAATATTCTTGGTATTGGTAAAGTTGGTACAAATTCTGAAAACTCTATTTATGATGTGTATCTAGTTGATGGTTTGAAATTTAACTTGCTTAGTGTATCTCAGCTTTGTTACAATGGCAACAAAGTTATATTTGATAAATAGAAGTGTGTGGTGCAAAATGAGAAATCAGGAGATTGCATTCTCACATCCTCTAGATCAAACAATGTTTATACTTTTCAGACTAACAAAGTTGCAGGTAAAACTTTGAAGTGTCTCAAGGCCTTGAAAGAGGATTCAAAGCTTTGGCACATGAAGCTTGGTCATATTAATTTGCATACTCTGAACAAGTAGATTTCCAAAGACCTGGTAAAATGCTTGCCATCCATCAAGTTTAGAGAAGATGAATTGCGCAAAGCTTGTGCTCAGGGCAAGCAGACCAGAAGCTCTTTTAAGACAAAGAAGTTTGTAAGTACAACTAGACCCATTGAATTGCTTCATATGGATATATGTTGTCCTATAAGAACTCCTACTCCAAAAGATAGAAGGTATATGCTAGTTGTTGTAGATGATTTTTCTAGATATACTTGGGTTATGTTTCTCAAAGAAAAATTTGAAGCTCTCTATCTGAATTTTCAAAGCTTCATAGAGAACTTCAAACTATGAAAAACCTATATGTAGCTTCAATTAGAAGTGACCATTGTAGAAAATTTGATCAATTAGGATTTGATTTGTTCTGTGATAAGCATGGTATTACTCACAACTTTTCTTCTCCAAGAAATCATCAACAGAATGGTGTTGTTGAAAGAAAGAACAGGACTCTTGAAGACATGTCAAGGACAATGCTTCTTGAAAACAAACTTCCAAAACATTATTGGGCAGAAGTTGTGAATACAGCAAACTGCATACTGAACAGGTGCTTGATCAGACCTATTCTGAAGAAGACCCCCTATGAACTATTCAAAGGAAGGAAGCCAAACATTTCATACTTCAGGCCCTTTGGGTGTACATGCTTTATCCACAACAATGGAAAAGACAATCTTGGTAAGTTTGATGCAAGAAGTGATGAAGGTATCTTTGTTGGTTACTCTCTGAATAGCAAAGCTTATAGAGTTTAGACTAAAAGAACCAAACTGGTTGAAGAAAGCATTCATGTTACTTTTTATGAAAGCTATGATGGTTCTTTGAGTGAAAGTTTTGCAGACTCGAATTTAAACAAGCATGAATAAGAGGAAGAGACTAAAAATCCTCTAGGATTCCAGAAAGGCTCAGAAGAAAACAGAAGACATTTTCAAGACCTTGAATATAGTGCTCAAGGCCTTGAAAATAAGCCTCAAATCCTTGAAAAAGATGATCAGAAGGATACAAGTGACGAAGCCACTACTTCAAGACCTGAGAAGATCTATGTAGAACCTGAACCCTGGTCTCCAAGAAATAGATTCAGATATCTCTCATCTCATCCACTTGACAATATCATTTCAGATCTAACCACTGGTACACAAACTAGATCACAGTTGAAGAACTTATGTGCTTTTAATGCTCTCATCTCTCTTGTAGAATCAAATATTGTGAAAGAAGAAGTACAAGAAGCAGACTAGATCATTGCTATGCAAATTGAACTCAATGAGTTTGAAAGAAATAAGGTGTGGAACATGGTTCCTTCTCCTACAAACTAGTCTGTCATTGGTACTAGATGGGTGTTCAGAAATAAGTTTGATGAAAGTGGCAAAGTGATCACAAACAAAGCAAGTTTAGTTTCTCAAGTTTACAACCAAGAAGAAGGTATTGATTATGAGGAAACTTTTTCTCCAGTTTCCAGGTTTGAAGCAATTAGAATTTTACTTGCATTTGCGTCTTACAAGAACATGAAATTGTTTCAAATGGATGTGAAGTGTGCTTTCATGAATGGCTACTTACGAGAAGAAGTTTATGTAGCACAACCTTCTGGTTTTGAAAATGGCAATTTTCTAGATCATGTCTACAAACTGGACAAAGCTCTTTATGGTTTAAAACAAGCTCCAAGAGCTTGGTATGAAAGATTGTCAAAGTTTTTGCTTGAAAATAATTTTCAACGAGGTCTAGTAGACAAGACTCTTTTCATAAAGACTCAGCAGAAATATTTGCTTTTAGTTCAGATCTATGTTGATGATATCTTTTTTGGACCTACTAATGAACAATTGTGCAGAGAATTCTCAAGTCTTATGAGCAGGGAATTCGAAATGAGCATGATGGGAGAGCTGAACTTCTTCCTAGGACTTCAAATACATCAGTTGAAGAAGGGCATCTTTCTACATCAAAGCAAATACACAAGAGACTTGTTAAGAAAATATAGCATGGCTCAATGTAAGGAAGCAAAGACTCCTATGAGTTCTACACTGTCCTTAGACAAGGATGAATGTGGTAAGAGTGTCAATGTGAAAGAGTATAGCGGTATGATTGGATCATTACTCTATATCATAGCAAGTAGACCAAATATCATGTTTAGTGCATGTATATGTGCTAGATTTCAATTTGATCCAAAAGAATCACACTTGACTGCTGTAAAGAGAATATTCAGATATCGCAATCGTAACAAAGACTTAGGGCTTAGGTATCCAAGACATTCTAACTTCTCATTGCATGGATTTTCAGATGATGACTTTGCAGGTTACAAAGTTGATAGGAAAAGCACCTCAGGAAATTGCCAATTTATTGGATCATCCTTGATCATTTAGCACTCCAAGAAACAGAATTCAGTTGCTATATCAACAGCTGAAGTTGAATATATGGCTGCAGGAGCATGTTTCTCACAAGTACTATGGATTTCCCAACATCTAAGAGACTTTGGATTTGATTTCAGAAGCATACCTATCAAGTGTGATAACACAAGTGCAATTTAAATTACAAGGAATCCAGTTCAACATTCAAGAACCAAGCATATTGATGTCAGACACCATTTCATCAGAGATCATGCTGAGAAGGGTGATATTTCTCTTGAATTTGTTGCTACTAACATGCAAATTGCAGATATCTTCACTAAACCATTAGCAGATGAAGGATTCTCATATCTAAGCTTGGAACTGGGGATGCTAAATAAAGGTGCATTGGTTTAGGGGGAGCATCAGGTAAAAAAGGTAAGCTGTACGTGTTTTCAAAAGGTTTGAACTGATTTTTAAAGCCTTGAAAATAACTTCAAAGCTTTGATTTTTTATCTGTTGCAATGTTACAGCGTTTCAAGACCTTGAAAACCTTTTCAAAGCCTTGAAAATAAGTCTGCTAGATATTTGCTCAATATAGCCCCTACCTTTTTCGGAAAAAAAAAATCGTTTCATCCAAAAATATTATTGAAATATTTTATTTTCCAATGGCCTAAAATATTTGAATTCTCACTGATTATTGCAAACCTTTTGAGATCAGAGAGATATTCTAGTTTCCTTTTGACACTAGAACTCTCTTATTATTTATCTTCTTCTATTCTCTTCTCTCCTTATCATTCCTGCCTCTCTCTATTCTTCTCCCAAAACCTAATGAGCACAAGGAGAACATCAGACATCATCAACATGGAAGGAGGATCAAAACATGGTTCAGAGAAGAAAAGAAAGGCTGCAGTGGATGAAGTTCAAGAGCTTAGTGGAGACTCTAGCTCTAGAACTCTTAGCGCAGAGGAAGTTGTAGATCTCCCTCCTCCTCAAAAGAAAGCCAGGAAGGTTGCAACTCCTTCCACAGAAAAGACAAACCAGAAAGAGAAGGCTGATGTAGGGAAGAAAGCTGTTACAGAGGTCTCCAGTTCCAAGAAGTTAAAGAAATAGAAGAAGGCAACTCAAGCTGAAAAAGGGAAAGGGAAGGTGACTTAAGAACAGCTAGAAGATCATATGAAGAGAGCTCTGCAAGTTTACTCAAAGAACCCAAACCCTGATGAAACCTGGTTTGTCTCAAACACCTCCAAAGGTCAGTGTCTAGATGGTTTTTCTTCCAGATCTATTGCATTATGTAGTATGATCAATATGCATATGGTGGAACACATGAACTTAAGTGCATCTCTACGTTAAAGAAAAGTTCTCTGTGTTTTATGCTGAACCCTAAAGAGTTTGCCTATCCTAGACTCACCAGACTTTTCTATCTGAACTTGACACAAGTTAAGAGAACTTCACACTTGGTGATCAAATCTAGAGTTGCTGGGATAGAGATTGAATTGGACCACTCTGATTTTGCCAATGTGTTAGGCTGTCCCAAGAGGTATGACACTAGAAATCAGCCACCAAAAACAGAAATACTGAAACTAGCCAGAGAAGAGTTATACCTACCAAATACTCCCACCACAGCCAAACAATTAACGCACTTTGTGTTAAATGTTGAAGCCAAAGTCCTTCACACTATTATGGAAAGGTGTATCTTTCCCTGAGAGCAATCTAAGGAATTGGTGACTCAGAGAATGTTGGAGATTATGTATATGATCATGAATGGCTATGAGATTGACCTTCCAAAGTTAGTGATTGAACACATGCTCTTTAGCCTTACAGATGAAAGGAAACATCATCGTCCCTATGCTAATCTGCTCACACTGTTCTTTGAACACTTTGAGATTCCAGCTGGTGGAGAGGAATCAGTCACTTCTGGCATGGGAATGCTCAATGAGAAGGCCTTTGAGAGCATTGGAGTGGTGAAAACTAAAGAGAAGTTTTGGAAATTGTAGTCAGATTTGACTGAAGCAGAACTAGGTGCCAAGAAGTTTTTTAAGCCCAAGACCTTGACTCCCACTTCAAGTCAAACTTCTTAGCCTACAGAAAATCAGAGACTTGATGATTTGGAGTTGGATATGGAAGAAATCAAAGAAACTGTCTATGGACTTGATACTGATTTGAGTCAAGTGAAGTATATGGTGGAAAGTATTTTTAGGAGTATGACTTTGCTTGATGTTCCTGAGGATGAAGAAGGTACAAATAAGGGTGAATTTGACAAGAATTTTCCTAGTGAACACTCAAATTAGGAAGAGACTGCTCCAGTCAAGGATAAGGAAAGCAAGTGGTTGAGTAAGCTGCTCAGAAAGGAGATGAAGTGAGAAGTCCTGGCTGAGATGACCTGCTGATTACTTTGAAGAAAAAGAAGAAATCTCCAAAGGCTGCTACAAAGGACATGACTAAAGAAGCTCATGTTGCTGGTTAGAATGAAGATGATTAGGAAGAACGGGACAAGACTGATGCTTAAAACAGTGAGGAAGAAGAAGGAGATCAGGATGGAGATGAAGACCCAACCCCTTAATCTAGCCTTTTCTTTCTTCTCCAGTGTCTTCTCTTAAGATTTTTTTGTTTTTTTTTTTCTAATTTTCAAAATTTCCCAGACACTGGATCCAACATCCACTCAATATTTTTGATGAAAGTTTGAAAGGGGGAGAAATTTTAGGTTTTTAGGTTTTATTTTTAGGTGTTATTTGCTATTTGCTGAACTTTTTATTTTCTGTTGGTAAATTGAATAAGTTGGATCTTTTTGGAATTACTGTGTTATTATAAATTGTGAACTAACCAGTATTTTTTTTTTCAGAGACTAAGGATCAAACAGAATTTGGTTTTGTCTTTCATCAAGGGGGGGATTGTAAGGTCAGGTTGTGCAAGGCTTGAAATAGTCTGACTATTTCAAGGCCTCGAACCAGTGTTCAAAGCCTTGAATCAGTTCTCATAGGCTTGAAAATAGTTTAGCTATTTTGAAGGCCTTAAAAAACTGATTTAAACCCTTGAAACTACTTAACCTGTTTACACTCTCAGGGGGAGTTTTCTGCAAACTCTCTGAGTTGATTCCCTTTCTATCCTTCATATTCTTGATTTACTGTTATCTAATGATGAAAGATAAAGTATCCTAACTCGTTTGAACATAGAATATCATCTGTTTGACTATGCTTTTGCACGAGATTTTATTTCCTAAAGTTTGCAGAGATTGTTTCCTAATTTGACTTTTGCAGGGAAGGAAATAATCAACAAGATAATTCAGTGTTTGATCTGAATGACTTGACAGCTTCTCAACCTATTCAATTACAATATCATGACATTATCTCTGAAGATTGTGATCACTTAACCGTTGGAGAAGATTGTCAAGGAGTCAAAGTCTGTTGCCTACAAAATAAGAGTTTTGTTGCTGAAAATCATGGAAGATATTTAAGGCTGTTTGAAGTTTAAATAGAGCTCAATTCTGAAGCAACATGACACAACACTCAACGGGCAAATAGAGAGAAAGATTTCTGGATTGACAAGCATCAAAGAAGTTCATCAATCTTCCAATCCATTCACAGAATATCACTGCATATTTCACTGCAGTTTCTACACTCTAAGTGTTCTTCTGTATTGTGCTTTATTGGTAGATCAATTCTGTAATATTTCTATCTCCATTATCAAGGATTGTTCAAAGTGAACAATAGAGAATTCTTAGTTAATCAGTTTGCCAGAGCAGGTACTAGATAAGTTAGGGAAAACCACAAGATGTAATAGAGTAAGGTAATTCTCTGTGCTTGAGATCTAGGACTTAGATTTTGATTAATAAGAATTGAGTTGAAATTCCTACAGAGATCAAATTTCTGAGATAGAGACGTAGGTCCAAGTGGACTGAACTCTATAAATCAATTGTCTCTTCCATTTACAGTTCATTCCTTTGATAGTTCCTGCAGCTCTCATAATTGTCCGTTTTTCAAGGGTTTGAAACTCTTTTCAAGGCCTTGAAAAAGTCTTATTTCCTTTAGTACAAAATATATCTCTTTCAAAGGCTTGAACTAGTTTTCAAGGCCTTGAACTTCACTAGTTTTCATAAGTTCTCATCTTCCTAGCAAAAATTTTAAAAGTTGGCATACTCTATTCAACCCCCCCCCTTCTAGAGTATATATGCTGCATTACCACCTGCACACTCACACTTTCAGTACTGGTTCCATTCCCCGCCCAACAGCCCAAAGAGAAGAAGCAGAGGGACTTCAAGATTCAGAGGGTCGGCAGATAATCTCTCCCTCACTTTGAAATTGAAGAAGAACCTGAAAATCGAAGAAGGTAGAGCCGGAAAAAGAAGGTAGAGCGAGGTTTTCCTTCGGTGGTGGCCGGTCGTGGGAGTGGGAAGGGAGAGAGACGAAGTGAGAGTGAGTGAAGGTGGAGAGTTTAAGTTGAGGTAGTGTGGTTAATTCTGAGGACGTGTGTTAATTTTTTTTTAAATCCATATTCTAAAGTAGGTGAAATCTAAGAGTTGGGGATGATTTAATCCAAACGCTGAAAAGAGACATTTCAAAGTAAAACCATGCTGTTTTATAGAATAGACTAGGGGACTGTCCGTGCCCGGGGAAACTACCAAAAAACACGTTTCATAATCGATTTTGCGGGAGGATAAGATGAAAATAGCATCCCAGGTAATGTTATATGATATCCATCAAGTCATGTTCTTACACACTTTTGATAGGTTACGTAAATTAATCCGAGAGAGAAGGTAAATTTTCAAGTACTGGATAGTTAAGTGGGCAGTTAAGTAGTGCGTAGTTAAGTTGGTGGTATGTGAGATCTAAGGGTTGGGGCTGATTTAACCTAAAGGCTGAAAACTCATAAGTTAGTTAAACCATGCTGTCTTATAGAATAGATTTTGCGCTGCTAGTGCGGTAGGTTGAAGGTGGAATGGTACGTCAACCGAGTTTGATGAAGGTCAAAAAGGTCTTTCGCATACTCCTTAAGTTTGATGCTTTATGTTAATCCATGCAAGTTTTCATATAGCCATTATGGTGATAACAAAAACAATTATATTTTTTCCATTTATCTGAATTTGATGAGTTTTCTCATATCTTCTTATGTTCTTCAGGCCGATCTTTTATCATGTCAAAATTCACAAATTTTAGTAGCTAGGTATACATCTTTCTTCTTGTCTCTAAACTGATTATCATACTATTTGTAGCATAGAAGTGTGGTAAGTCAGAAGTTTGTAGCACATGGTTAATGTTTAATTGTAATCTAGGCAAGTTTTCAAATTTTTGGAAATTACATAGGTCTGTTGTACATGCTTCACATTGCTAAAAAGCTATTGCAAGAATTTTCTCCCATATTCATGAATCATGTGGTTCATGAAATAAATAACATATTTCATTATCCAATTCCCAGAATATATCACACATACCTGATGTCCTAAACGACATATGTAATAATTTCTAGACGGCTCTACGTGTTTATAAGAATTACCCAGTTTTGTCACAGCTACAATTTTGTTTTGAGCAACCCAATTGGGCATTGCTATGTTGATCTATACATTCTCAATACATAATTTTACCATTAGTCCATGATACGGATCAAGTATCACTATTATTTAGCTATTTATTTATTAACTAGTTATTTAGTTATTTAATAATTAGCCTTTATTTAATAATTAGTCCGGCCCGTTGCATAGGCCTGTTAGGTTAGGGTTAGGTTCTTTATGTATTTAAGTGATGTAATCTCTCATTATCAGACAATCAATAAGAATATTATATTTCTCTCTGAATTCTATCTCTCCCTAATTCTTGTCTCTACTCTCGTCTAATTTCATCTTCTCTCAATTTCTCATCTAAATCTTCTATTTCTTCACTTAATTCGACAGTCTCTACTCTCGTCTACGTTATCACTTGCATATCATTTTTGGGAATTCTCTATCTGTCTCTTTCTTTCATTTTCTTTTCACATAGTTCTTGTAATCTCATATAAATTGTAGTGGTAGCTTACTTCTGCCCAATGCTCTTGTCCAGTACAAGAGTAAAGGATCATTCTCTCGAGCATACTATGGGGTATCCGGTGAAGTCTATAACTTCTTGCAGACTTGAACGAACAGACCCATAGAAATGTCACGGGCCAGAGTTAAAGTAAGTAGTGTTTATGTTTATAATCAAAGCCAAAATTGCCATACGAATTAGTTACTTATTTGAGTTTATTCAAAAATAGCCAATCGAATTGACAAAAAAGTGAATGTCATAGAAACTAAGCCAAAACTTGTCTTGGATACCAGTACCCTTAGAGCAACTCCAAAAGATGGAGCAAACTCCCTTTTGGACCAAAATATGCTCCACATCAGGGAAAACAGACTTTCAGCAGAAGGAGCATCTGCTGGTGCAAAACCAAGGACAGTAAATTGGATGACTAAACCTGGGACAAACTGTTCAGAAGAGCAAAAAATAAAAAAACTGATTTTTAATCAAAAAATGATTGCTCCCTTCATTTCAAACAATCCAACGAGTATATTTACATAAATATAATTATATACAGTAAAATCTGATATATATATATATATATATATTGGAATATGTCCGTTCAAAAATAGCCGATGGAATTAGTGATCAGAAAACAATTCTTTTTTTATAATAATTCAAATAATCACAATATAATATTGTATTAATTACATATTTATTTGTTTAAATAAACAATACTTAGTTACTTTATACTAATTTATATGGAAATGTAATTAATTAACAACAATAACAGAAAGTAATAAAATACAATTATTTGTGTCCAAGGACAATTTTTGCTCCTCACTGTTGGAGCTCAAACAACAAAGTGAAGGAGCAAATTTTGCTCCAGGACCAAATTTGGTCCAAGGACAATTTTTTTTCCTCCTTCTCTTGGAGATGCTCTTACAATACATTTCAAAACACCCCACCAAACTATTTTTTATTTTATTTTTTTGTTTTTGTTTTTGAGAGAAATCTATTGAATTAAGAGGAAGGGGCTCTATATCAACCCATTACGTCAGAAAGAATAATATCCACAACCCAAACCGGCGGGAAGTTAAACCGTAATTGAGTAATATAAAGCCCAAGAGAGAGCCCGAATCTAGCAAACCTATCTGCTAGAAGGTTCTATTTGCGTGGCAGATAGACCACCACGTGGTCGTCCAATTGACTGAGAAGGTGGGCAGCTTCTACGATACATCTCCTCGTTTCTGTTACATCCCTCTGCATTTCTCCTCCCGAATTTACATTTCTCATCTCTTTTGCAAGAGAGAGAGAGAATATGTTTCAAACCAGATATTGGTTTGGTTCATCTCCAAGGCAAGCTTCATACCTTTGACCATGGCTTCTGCTTCGGCAGGTTTGGCTGAATTGGCGAACGGAATCTGCTTCGCCCTTCGGGCGATGCAGATACCAATGTTATCTCGAATCACCACTCCTCTCGCCGCTGTTCCTCTCTAGGGTTTCCAGGCGGCGTCGGTATTCACGGTGAGACACCAATCCGTCATTCTTGTGACTGATTCCACCTGTGGGTGAGTGTAGATCTGAGACGGAATCGAAGGTTTCCCACTTTACATGTGCTGGTTGAGTTCATCTAGGTACTCTGTTGTATCTTTCACCACTGTTTCTGGGTTCTTTTTCTTGTCCCTAAAGATATGGTTATTGCGAGACCACCAGATCTTTGAGATCAAGATACACATCTTCCTTATGTCTTCTTTGAGGGAACTATGTCTGAAAAGGACCTGAGATCTATATGGCAAATTGTTTCCTAGTACAGACTCCAACATTATTTTTAACACTTGGACTCAAGACAGAGATGGGTTTCAGTTTCTATTTCTACTTTACAAATTGCACATGTTTCTTCAACTTGAATATCTCGATACATGAGGTTCGATCTGACGGGAGGCTATTATTGATACCCATCCAAATTGGGTATAACACCCTTTTTGCAACTTTCTGTTTCCAGAAAGTGTTCCACCAATCATGGGTTTGCGAAAAAACACCACATTTCTGAAACTTTTCTTTAACTTCATCTTGGAAAATCAGCACATTATGGCACGATTTGGGGGATAGCAATTCTCTGAAATTCTGTAACCTCATCATCCCTGAAAAGCTCCTCTAAACGTTGCTCATCCCACCTCTCTTCTGTAATTAAATCTCCAACCTTAAACTGATAAGGGACCCTTTTTGGATTAAAGGGTCTGAACTTGGATGGTCGGAAAACCCACGGATCCACAAAGGCATCCAGTCTTTTGTCATTGTCGAGGTGTCACCGACATCCACTTAATACCTGATAAGAACATCCACCCTTACCTTCTAACTTAATCAAAACTGTGTCCTTCTACCCTACCTAAACAGTCCACGTAGGAGCCCTTTTCATAATGAACCTTATGTTTGATTCTATCCATCTCACTTGCATTTAGACTTGTCTCCATGAGAAAGACAAGGTTGGGCCGGGCTTACCTTCACGGTGTCTCAGTGAGATAAAACGTTGCAGGGGTTGCCAAGCCCCCGAATGTTCCATCTTAAAGCACTAATTGCTCTAGGAAGAGCTTCTTAACAGACTCTTCCTCTGGTATGATTTATGTGGGTGTTTCTTCTATCTCCATAGTCGTTACTATCATCTTGTTGTGGAGCTCGTTTTGGTTTTTGGCCGTCCCCTCGGAGTCCACATTATCCACCTCATCCTGAAATCCTCCATTGCAATTTCTGTTACCTCCATCGGAGATAATGCCTTTCTCTGAGAACTCGATCACAGGCTGAGTCGGCTTCCTTTCTGCTGAGGCTGGGTCCCCCTTGTCTTCATTGCTCTTCATTTTGTTCCTAGTCCCTGTCCTTAATGCTGAACTTCTTCCTTTTTTTGGATTTTGGCTGCTCTAAAAACCACGTTTTGGGGGGTTCGAGCAAATGGTTTCAGGAAAGGTTGGGAAAAGATCTTCTCATGCTTCTATGGTAATTTCCCGAATCTGATCCCGACAAATCAGGCAAGGGGAAAAACATGGCTTGATTCTGTTGAATTTGTTGGTTGACCCCCAACAAATCCCTTCCAAATGAATGAGCAATAGATTCATTTGATTGGGGCTTCGGTTGCCAAAAGATGCCCTTTAACTTATCCCCAGATTTGTTCAAATATTTTCCCCTGTTCCATGGTTTGTCCGTCCACAAATTCCAACATTTCCCGTCGTCGGTCCTTCCATCGCCAGAGCATTTCTTCCCCTCCTTCGAGCCAATGAGCTGTTCTTCCTCTTTACGGACATCTTGCCTAGAATACATGGATCTAATTCAGGGTTTTATCTGTATCCAATCATCATACTTATTCTTGGGCATTCCTTAGCTACGTGGTCGACTAAGCCACACCGCTCACAAACTTGAGTGACTCTTTCATACTTGAGATTAACCCAGCATTGTTCCCCCTCTTCAGTTTCAACGTTCGCTCGTCTTCAGAGTGGCTCGTAAGTTTTTATCCGAACCTTGGCTCTGATGCACCTTTCCTTCTCCTCCCCCTCCAGATGAACCGTGAGTTTATCTACTTCGCATATAGACAGGACGATTACAAGACAAATGTCTTCATGGAGGAGGTGAACCGGAAGTCCCCTAATCACAATCCAGACCCTGATAACTCCCTTTATCTATTGGGCATAATTGAGATAAAACCGTTGTGTTTTCTTGGGTTTTGAGCCGGTTTTAGCACTAAAAGTCTTGTTAATGCACGCGACATGCATTTGAGCAAAAAATCGGGATTTTGAGTATTTTCTGCATAAGTTTCATATTTATATTTGGATATGATCATGGGTTTGTTCATGTTGTCTTTACCGAACGATTTCGGGAAGTGCATTGGGAAGCATGTCGAGACAGAATCGGGTTCACCTCGGGAAACGTGCAGAAAATGCCCGGGGCAGAATTTGACCTAGACTGGTACAAGGGAGAGCGGAACAGAAAACAGAAAGACCGGAGGGGAAATGGGCGTGAAAACCTACCGAAAATGACCTGGATACACACGGTTGACAATATCTTGAGTTCTACTTGGAGTTTTGAAATAAAACCAGCGTAAGAAGAAAGTAGACGTCAAGGGCTTTCCGAAAACAGGTCATAAGGCTTAACCGAAGTCCGGAAAAAAACCGACTCCCACCCAAGCGTGGGTCCCAGACAGGCCACGTCCAAATATGGGTCTCGCGTCCCGATGTCCGGAGTCGTGATCAGTTATTTCATGTTTCAGATCAATTTGACAAACAGTTTTGACCTAGGGGTATTTTGGTAATTTTGAAAAAATTCCCGGGTTTTTGGAATTGAGTTTGGATTTTGGCGCCCAAATTCAGTCAGCAAATTTACTATGACCAAAGTCAGGATTGTGGAGAATTTGGAGCGGTTTTGACCCAGGGGTATTTTGGTAGTTTTGATAAGTTTCGGGTCAAAACGCAGCCCGAGCAGACGGGATTCACAAACAGGCCAGAATGGAGAGAAGAAGCTACTGCTTGCGTGGCTAGCTTCCAGGCATGCGGTAGCCACGCAGGCCGAGAGCAAGAATAGAGAGAAAATTGCAAAAAATTCAAGCCAGAGACCCCTGTCTGCATGGCTAGCTGCCAGCCACGCAAGCAGGGAGGAAAGATAGAGATTTTGAGGTGCCAGAAGACCCTGTCTGTATGGCTAGCCACGCAGCAGCCACGCAGATAGGGAAGGAAGATAGGGATTTTGCGATGCTGGAAAGCCCTGTCTGCGTGGCTAGCTGCCTGCCACGCAGCAGCAACGCAGGCAGGGGGCTAGAGAGAGATTTTTGGAGCAGGCAAAGTCACTGTGTGCGTGGCTAGCTGCCAAGCACGAAGACAACACCTATTTCTGAGGCGGTTTTGGCCAGTGGCAGTTTCGTAATTTCAGGCAGTTTTCCGGAAGCTTCCAGCACTATATAAAAGAACGTCCAAAGCTCGTTTTTGAGACACAATACCCCAAGGAGAATTCAGAGTACCCTCAGAGAGCACGAAAGCGTAGATCCAGATTCCAAGAACACTCGTTTTAGAAAGATTTACTTTTCAAAATTTACTTTCAGCACTTAGTTAGTAACCAAAATCTCAACTTCTTACTCCTATTTTACACTCTGTCTTTTGAAACCGACTACATAATAAAACAAGAAATAGTCCTCGTGGGAACAATAACCCGATTTGAAATACACCCAGTACTACTTGACTCGTACACTTGTGACCATCACGCTAATTTGAGCATCAAGTTTTTGGCGCCGTTTTCGGGGACTTTTTACGATTTATTTAGTGCTCAGAATTAATTTTCAAAGTTTTCTCTTCTTTTATTTTTTTTTTTATTTTGTTCGTTTATCTCACTGCTCTTGAGATCTTTGTTTTTCACTACTGTTTATTTGATGCCTAGATTGCCACGCGACTTGGTTCAGCCACTCGACAATCCAGAGCAACTTTACAGAGACCGAAACCGCTGAAACCTAGAAAGCATGATGGGAAACAACACCCAAGGAACGCCAGAACTGCCCGAGACACGTACCACAGCCCAGATGGCTCGGTACATCGAGGAACTTATCACAGCAGGTTTTGCTGCCCAGAACAACCTGAGGACGTACAACATGTCAAGGCGTTGGTGGAAAATTTTGAGGTCCCTACGGGAGGACATGAGCTTGTTATTGTGTTGCTCGAGATCACCGCTTAGCACTTTGACTTGAAATCCTCCACCATCCAGACTGGCCAAACTCACTGTCTGTTCCATGGCCGAGCCGATGAAGACCCGGATGACTTCATCGGGAAATTCAATGACTACTACAACAAAGTCAATTACAGGGGAGTCGATGCAGAGACGCTCAAGCTAATATTTACAAAGCATCCAAAGATTGGCTCGAATCCTGACGACCCAACTACATCATTACTTGGGAAGGATGTGTTGCAGATTTTATGGACAAATTTTACCCCGCCTCTGTGGTGATCTAATTGCAGAGCGAGATTTTGTCATTCATGAAGTGGATAGGAGAGACGGTGGTAGATGCATGAGACACGCTGATGAGATTGGTGAAAAACTGCCCTAATCATGTTTTTGGAAACCTGAAAATTCTGCAGGTATTCTATCATGCCCTAGACAGGGAGAATGTTGACATAATTGACCGAGAAGCCGGAGGAAATTTTCTGTACCATGTGGAAAAGGACGTTGCCTATGTTCTGATGAAGCAGTTAGCCAAGCAGGACAATCGCCTATTGACAATCACAGGATCACTGCCCGAGTCGAGCTAGTGGAAGATGACCGAATAGATAATCTGACTAGGGTTGTTCAAGACCTGGTCAAGAAAGCTATTCAGAAAATAAGGTTGTTGCATCAGTAGGAGAGCCAGATTTACCCACAGCCATCGAGGAGCTCACGACTGAGGATGCCAATTACGTACACCATCAGTGGGATCCAAGCCGGTAAAGACCGGGCACAAGAGATCATCCTGGGTTCCGGTACAAGAATCCAAATTTTGCGATTTATGCACCAGGCTTTCAGCACAAATCACAGGCGCACCAAGCACAACCAGCACAGCAAACCCAATCCGGATTATCAGCACAACAATTCGACAAACACATGAATAAACTGGATGCCACACTTTAGGCCATGAATGCTAGGTTCGCACATCCTGACGAAAAAATTGACTCAACTGTCAACACTTTGACAGTCGACATAGGCCAGACCAAAACTGCGTTGCGAACATTGGAAGTACAATTCGGACAGTTGGCACATCAGCAGACCGAGAGAGCACCCGGGAACTTACCCTCGACCATTGTGAACAATCTCCGTGCTCAGATCAATGCCATCACCACTTGGAGTGGATTAGCACTACGAGATCCGCCGTACCCTAGCCATGCATTTGTAGAAGAGTCAAAAAATATTGAACACAAAATTTTTTGCCAGGAAGACATTTTAGCCGACCGCCCCAGCCGAAGGGCTCAGTTGGAAAGGATGCAGGGCAGAATGAGAAGGAAGCTGAAACAGTACCTATCTCCAAAGACGTGTCGTATCCTTTGAAGACACGCAAGAGGTATGATTGCAAAGACCACGCCAGATTTTTCGAGATATTCAAACAGTTGCAAGACCAACATACCCTTTGCTGATGCGTTAAAAAGATTCCCACTTATGTCAACTTCCTCAAAAACATTTTGTAAGGAAGAAGGCGTATGAGAAATTACAAGACCATAAATATGACGCAAGAAGTGAGAAATTGTGTGAAGAATTGGCTACCTAGGAAGAGGAAGGACCCTGGTAGTTTTGTCATCTCGGTGACCCTAGGTAATTCTTACACAGGAAAGGCAATGTGTGACCTAGGGGCCAGTATCAATCTGATACCCTTGTCAATTTTGAAAAATTTGAAAAAGGTGAACTTAGGCCCACCAGAATAATGCTTTAGATAGCGGACACATCCATAAAACAAGCATTTGGAGTCATTGAATATATTCTTGTGAAAGTCGGAGAGTTGATTTTTCCAACATATGTCGTAATTGTGGACATGGAGGCAGGATATGTACCACTCATTCTGCGCATACCGTTTCTGGCGACTGGAGAGGCCATGATAAACTACAAAAGAAGAGAATTGAACATGAAGACTGCTTCGTTGTGGAGGTAGTTGATGATTGTCTAGAAAACGAGGAGTTGGACGAGCTTTGGGCATAGATTGACAGCAGGCAATGCAAGCAGAACACATAACCAATTTACATATGGTCGAAGAAGGTGGGCAGAAATTTACCCTAGTCCCGTCACTTAAAGAGCCTCCAACTCTAGACCTGAAACCGCTCCCGAGCCATCTAATTTCAGCGCATCCAAAGCAGTTTCAAGTAGGGCAGAAAGTACTTCTCTACGATTCTCAGACGAAGTTTTTTCCGGGAAAAATGAGATCCAGAGGGTCAGGACCATTCATCATCAAAGAGATATTATAATGGGATGCAGTGGAATTGGAGAATCCGCAAGACAATACAACTTTTAGGGTGAAATGAAACAGGGTCAAGCCATATTTGAACCCGGAATTTTTCGTCAAGGTAGACTGTTTTTACGTCCCTTGATCTGACATGAGGTAACTGGGTCAGTTCGTTGATCTTAAATTAGAAGCGCTTGTTGGGAGGCACCCAATTTAGGAGTAGGATAATTTAGTCAATTATGTTGAAATTCAGAGAGGTGAGATGAGTGTGATCTAATATCTATACAAGCATGTGCAGACAACAGGAGAAAATTGCAGGAAAAAGGGTCAGAAAGTTGCTGTCTGCGTGGCTGGCTGGTAGCCACGCAACCAGAGAGGTGTTGCAAAAAATTTTGTGACCCAAAAAGTTGCGGTCTGCGGGGCTGGCTGGCAACCATGCAGAAGCAACGTAGATAGAAGGAGAAAAATTTTCAGAAACGCAGCCTGGGAGTGCAGAAACGCAATTAGGATGTGCAGAAACGTAGTCTGGGAGTGCAGAAACGCAGTTAGGATGTGCATAAACGCAACCAGGGAGTGCAGAAACGCAATCCACAACCCTATCCATGCAGACAGAGCCTCAGCCACGCAGGCTGAGGGGTAGCCACGCAGAAATAGAAAGATTTTCGGCAAAATATTACGGTGTGCGTGGCTATTTGTGTAGAAACGCAGACAAGAGAAGGTTTTTGGACATGAAACAAAAAATGGAGAAGAAAAGTTGATGTCAGCATAGCTACGGAGGTAGCAAAGCAGACTTATCAGAAAAGGCAAATTTCTAAAATCTTGAAAAATCGACCCTGGTGTGTTTTGGCACACTCGACCATCACAAAGACTTATACGAGTTGGGGAATCTTAAAGAACAGTTTTCAGTATAAATATAGCAACCGATCCCGGTGTACGAATATACACTCAACAATATTGGAGCACATTTTCACACACAATGATGCTTGGGGATTGCACACTTGAAAAGCGCATGAAGAGCCCGGGAGGTTGACAACTTCCGTCGAGAAATTTTCCGGTGACCGTTCAGCGGTCCTTCTCTGACGGAATTTGCATAAAATTCAGCACCCGTAAGACTTGTTCCGGGTGCTCAGGTCCAGATTCCCTTCCTTTCTTTATTTTGAGTTTTAGGCACGAGCCTGTGCCCGTCTCGAGATTTTTCTGCATTTTCTCAGTTTCGTGCCGACTGTGGTAGTGTAGGGTTTTGAATCATGGATGCGCAACGGAAACACAAACAATCATAAAAACCATTAAAAACCCTCCAAGGATCACAAGTCAAGAGACATAACGATGGTAAGAGTAAGAAATCAATAACACACCTTAGGGTTCTCCTTTGATGACTTCAAACGCGAATTGTGTCACGTTCTCTATGGTTGATCCACGCCTAGAGTTAATCCTAGAATCTCCCAAGTCCTTGGTGCTAGCCCGGAAGAGGAAGAGGAAGAAGAATCACGCAAAACGTGACCCAAAGGAGGGCTCTCGGCCTCCTTGTGGCCGACGGGATGGGCGGCGAGCAAAGCGGCGGTCGGCTCCTTTGCTTGTTGCTCTCTCTCCTTCTTTTGTTCTCTCCCACTCTTTTTATGTTCAATAATGAGCATAAGTTATATGGGAAGGAAGGAAGGAAGGAAGGAAGGTCCTTTATATAGTCCAACAACTCCTTGCCAACTACCTAAAGGACTTATTCTAGTCCTACAAGAATTCAATTTAACCCCTTCGTTGCAAATTAGTCCCTACTAAGTTTTCAAGGTTTTGCAAAGTGATCCTTCTAATTAATTAATCCAATTACTTAATTCCCAAATCTAGTTCAACTCTATATAGCGTGTGACCCCATAGGTTCTATCTAGTTGGTAGCAACTATTTGCTAATATGGAGCAGTTTCTAGCAAAACATCCATTCTATCCAACTAATAGAATAGTCATCTTGACAACCTTTGTACGAGTAATTGTCTTATCCCTTTGTCTCTATATCCGGATTGGACACGAGACATACAAGTCACACTCGTATATCCAATCCATAGTTTCTCGATCAATGGGAATAGCCTTATTCGTGCAAATAACATCAATATCCCATATTGATTTATTTGAGTCTTGCAAGTCATTCTATAAGCACTATCCCTCGAGTGGCCTAGGATATTTGCTCCCGTTATGTGGGAGGGACAAATCCTATCTACGTCCACTACAATCTCTAAGCTTGCTTCTTATTGTATCCAATACACGCCTTTATAACTACCCAGTTACGGTGTAGCGTTTAACGCTACCAAAATCACAATAATCCACAACTAGAATATCTAGTGACTTCAATTCTAAGGATGACAATACCATTACACCGCGAGAAGCGCTTGTGACTCAACATAACGTGTATGTAGCCTTCTCGGAGATGGTTCAATTCAGTGCAACATTCCCTAATGCACACCTATGTGTTGGATCGTGATATCTCCATATCAATCCAACCCCACACTCGTCTATAGATGATTGTCCCATTAATCATTATACTGGACTAGGGATATTTAAGATAAACAACACAATTGTAATTCTAAGGACTTCATTATATTAAATATCCAATATATAATAAATGAATTTCTAGCCACAAATAAATTCATACTAAACTAGATTGCCTCTAGGGCATCTATTCCGACAGTCTCCAACTTGCACTAGAGCCAATCTGTCGCATCTCGTATGCCCATACTCCTAGTGTGCCCTTCATGCTTCCACTGCGTGAGAGGCTTTGTAAGCGGGTCTGACAGATTATCATCTGTAGGAATCTTGCATATCCGAACTTCCTGAGCACGTGCTTGGACTTCTGATGCGATCTTGGTTCCTTTGATTGCGCGATCGCCCCAGTGTTGTCACAGTACAACTCAACTGGATCCGCAATGCTAGGGAGCACACCAAGTTCATAAACAAACTTTCTGATCCAAACAGCTTCCTTTGCTGCGCCATTTGCAGCATTGTACTCAGCCTCTGTTGTAGAATCAGCTACCGTCTCTTGCTTGGAACTCTTCCAGCTCACCGCTGCTCTATTCAGGAAAAACACATATCCCGACTGTGATCTAAAATCATCTCTGTCGGTTTGGAAGCTTGCATCAGTTTAACCCCTTACACGCAACTCTTCCTCACCGCCAAATATCTAGAAAGCATCCTTAGTTCTTCTCAAGTACTTTAGGATATTCTTGACAGCAATCCAGTGACTCTCACCTAGATTGGATTGGTATCTGCTTGTCATACTCAAGGAATATGACACATCTGGTCTAGTACATAACATGGCGTACATGATAGATCCTATGGCCGAGGCATAGGGAATTCTACTCATGCGTTCCTTCTCAATCTCATTGGAAGGAAAACCACTCTTCGAAAGAGTGATTCCATGTGACATGGGCAAGAACCCCTTCATGGAATCTTGCATGTTGAACCGTTTCAACACCTTGTCAATATATGTACTTTGACTTAGGCCTAGCAACCTCTTAGATCTATCTCTATAGATCTTTATACCGAGTATATAGGCTGCTTCCCCTAAGTCCTTCATTGAGAAACACTTCCCTAGCCAATCTTTGACATATTGAAGCATGGGAACGTCGTTTCCAATGAGTAGTATGTCATCCACATACAAGACCAGAAAAGCTACAGAGCTCCCACTAACCTTCTTGTAGACACAAGACTCATCTTCGTTTCTGATGAAGCCAAACTCTTTGACCACTTCATCAAAACGTCGATTCCAACTCCTAGAAACTTGCTTTAATCCATAAATGGATCGTTGCAGTTTACAGACTTTGTTGGCTTGCTTTGGATCCTCAAAACCCTCCGGCTGTATCATATACACGTCCTCGAGGAGATTCCCATAAAGGAATGCTGTTTTGACATCCATCTGCCAAATCTCAAAGTCATGGTATGCTGCAATTGCAAGTAGGATTCGGATGGATTTGGTCATAGCGACTGGTGAAAAGGTTTCATCATAGTCAATACCATGAATCTGTCTGAATCCTTTAGCAACCAATCGGCCCATATAGGTAATCACATTACCATCCATGTCGATATTCTTCTTGAAGACCCACTTGCACCCTATGGGTCGCGCCCCATCAGGTGGTTCCACCAAAGTCCATACTTTGTTGGTATACATGGATTCCATCTCGGATCTCATGGCTTCTAGCCACTTCTGAGAGTCTGGGCCATTCACGGCCTCCTTATAGGTAGTAGGCTCATCATCTATGAGCTTCGTGTCACCGTAATCGGTCACGAGAAGTCCATACCTCTCGGGTTCCTGGCGCACTCTACTAGATCTACGAAGCTCTTGTGTTACCTGAACAGGTTGCTCCAAAACTGCTTGTGGTTCCTGTTCATGTTCCATTATCGGTTCAGTGATTTGTGGTTCTTGAACCTCTTCGAGTTCTACATTCCTCCCACTTGCTTCTTTAGAGACAAACTCTCTTTCTAGAAACACGCCGGTCCGAGCAACAAACACTTTGTTCTCGGTTGTATTGTAGAAGTAGTATCCCGTAGTTTCCTTAGGGTACCCCACAAATTTACACTTATCCGATTTTGCCCCTAGCTTGTCTGATTTTAAACGTTTTACATAGACATCGCAGCCCCAAATCCTCATGAACGACAGTGTGGGACGCCTCCCACTCCACATCTCATATGGTGTTTTCATGACTGATTTAGATGGGACACGGTTAATGGTGAAAGCTGCACTTAATAGAGCGTAGCCCCAAAATGATAATGGAAGATCGGTTTGACACATCATAGATCGAACCATATCCAATAGGGTTCGATTCATCCTCTCGGACACGCCATTCCATTGTGGCGTTCCGTATGGAGTGAGTTGGGACACGATCCCACACTCTCTAAGATAGTCGTCAAACTCTTGGCTCAAGTATTCTCCTCCAAGATCCGATCGTAGAGCCTTGATACTTTTGCCAAGTTGCTTCTCTTCTTCATTCTTGAATTCCTTGAACACTTCAAAAGATTCGGATTTCACCCTCATGAGGTACACAAATCCATATCTACTGTAATCATCGGTAAATGTAATGAAGTAGACATAACCACCCCTGGCAGGTGTGGCAAATGGCCCACACACATCAGTATGATTCAAAGGGGACTTTGTCATTTTTCCCAATAAACAATCCTCACATGTCTCATATGATTCAAAATCCAATGAGTCTAGTAATCCATCCTTATGGAGTCCAGATACACGTTTCTCATTTATATGGCCTAAACGACAGTGCCATAAATAAGAAGGATTTAAATCATTTATTTTAATCCGCTTGGTATTAATGTTGTAGACATGATTGCTTAGATCAAGGACATAAAGTCCATTAAATAATTGCGCACTAAAATAGTGAATATTATTTAAATAAAAGGAAAAACAATTGTTTTTTATTGAAATAATAAAACCATCCTTGTCCAAACAAGAAATAGAAATAATGTTTCTGCTCATAGCAGGCACAAAATAGCAATTATTTAATTCTAAAACTAATCCTGAAGGCAGAGATAGCTCGCACACGCCTATGGCCAACGCAGCAACCTTTGCTCAATTCCCAACGCGCAGATCTACCTCTCCTTTAGACAATCTTCTACTTCTCTTTAGATCTTGCATATTTCTACAAATATGAGATCCACATCCAGTATCTAATATACATTATGTAGAGACATTTAAATTGACATCCACAACAAAAATACCTGGTGGTGGTGGAATCACTATTCCAAGCCTCTTGTCCTCCTGATATTTTGGGCAGTTCCTCCTCCAGTGTCCAGGCTGACTGCAGTAGTGACACTCACCTTTAGTCACACCTTTGGCATTGCCACCAACAGGCTTAAGGGCAGGTTCCTTGGACTTGGCAACTGAGTTGCCTTTGCCCTTGGAGGATGAGGCAAACCTTTTGCCCTTTCCTTTCTGCACCATCATAATGGCCTTGCCCTTACCCTTGTTGATGCTCTGTTCAGCCATCCTCAACATATTGAGTAAATCTGGCAGTGGTTTCACGATCTCGTTCATGTTATAGTTCATGATGAACTGTCCATAACTGTCGGGCAACGATTGCAACACGAGATCGGTTGCCAACTCTTGGCCGACTGGGAACCCTAGTCAGGCGAGATTCTCCAAGTACCCGATCATACGGAGTACATGGGGTCCCACCGGGTTCCCTTCTGCCAGATGACACTTGAACAGTGCCTTAGAGACCTCATACCTCTCTACCCTTGCCTGCTCTTGGAAGAGCTGCTTCAAATGTTCGATCATATCGACAGCATTCATGTTTTCGTGTTGCTTCTGAAGCTCAGAAGTCATGGTGCATAGCATAAGGCAGGCCGCATCATTAGCCTCATCAACACGCTTTTGATACACCTTTAGGGCAGCAGGTGTTTGGTTCTCTGGACCTTCTGGAACATGCTCCTCTATTGCGTACAGTTTCTTCTCTTGCTTGAGAACAATGTTGGAATAGATGCCCTAGAGGCAATCGTAGATTTAGTATGAACAATGTTTTGGCTAGAATATTCATTTATTATTTATGGCGATATTTAATATAATGAAGTCGTTAGATAAATTGTGTTATTTATCTTAAATGTCCCTAGTCCATTATATTGATTAATAGGACAATCAAATATAGACTAGTATATGGGTAGATTGATATGGAGATATCAAGTCTAACATATGGGTATGCATTAGGAGTAATGGCATACTGGATTGACCCACGACGAAAAGGATTCATTAGATTATGTGAAGTCACAATCGCTTTTCGTAGTGCTAATATTATTGCAATCCTTGGACTTGAAGTCACTAGATACTCTAGTTGTGAAATATTGCGCTTTGATGTTATCAAACGTTACACCGTAACTGGGTAATCATAAAGGTGGCTATCGGGCGTAATAGGAAGCAAGCTTAGAGATCGTAGTGATGTAGATAGGATTTTTCCCTCCCACATAATGGGAGTAAATATCCACGGCCACTCGAGGGATGAGGCTTATTGAATGTCTGGCCAGACTCAGATAAATTAATATGGAGATATTAATGTTATCTGCAAGCGTAAGCATATTCCCAGGATCGAGGAACTATGGATTGGATATACGAGTGTGACTATTTATGTCTCGTGTCCAATCCGGATATGGAGACAAAGGGATAATGCAATATGACATATTGGGCACAAAGGTTTGTCGGGATCACTGACTATTTCTATTGGTTGGGTGGCATGGATGTGTTGCTAGACACCGCTCCATGTTAGTAATAGTTACTACCAACTATATAGAAACCTATGGGGTCACACGTCAAATAGAGTAGAGCTAGATTTGGGATTAATTAATAGAAGGATCATTGTGCAACACCTTGCAAACTTAGTAGGACTAATTTGCAAGGAAGGGAATAGTTCTAGTCCTACTAGAACAAGAAAACTCTTTTATGGAAACAACAAGGAGTTGTTGGAGTATATAAAGGAGGCTCTAGCTTCCTTCCCACTACATGAGTTATTAGTCATAACACACAAAGAGTTGGAGAGAGCAAAAGAGAAAGCAAGACAAGGTGCTAGGGCCGAAACCCTAGCCACCCGTCCGCCCCCCTACCCGACGGCAAAGAGAGGCCGCCCCTCTCTTGTGCTTTTTGGTGATTTGTTGCTTTGATCTTCATCCCTCTTCCTCCAAGGTTCAAGCTCGCACTTGATTGAAGGAAGAATCTAGATCTCACCTCTAGACGTGGATCAACCGTAGAGACGAGGACATCATTCTTCGTGTGATCTCACAAATCAAAAGGTACACATCTTCTATGTCCTTAATCATGTTATGATATCTCTTCCTGTGATCCTTGGTGGGCTTTGAGTAGGATTAATTTTTGTTATTCCGCTGCGTTACCTACGTCAAAACCCAACAGTGGTATCAGAGCCACAGGTCGTAGAGCATAACATGATATTATGTGTTTACGATTTCAGTTCATACACCGTATTATTATTCATTACGCGAAAACTGAAAAATTGGCATAGTAGATGCAATATTGAATTTGATTCAATTAAACAAGACCCAATTTAACATTGGATGTTAGAATTGGTGAGTTTTATCACATAGGATGTGAATAATTGGGTTCTTGAAAATTAGGGTTCATGGGCACATGATTGAAAAGGAGTTTTCAATTATGGAAATAAAATTATGGAAATAAATCCATATGGAAACAACCTTGCTTGGGCAACAAGGAAGGAGGAAGGGGACTAGGGCCGAAAACCTAGCCGCCCGCCCCTCCCTTGCGCGCCAAGCAAGGCCGCGGCCTCCTAGGCATGCGGCGGTCCTAGGGTTCGGGCCACTTGTTAGCTTGGACCCTTTGGACCGTTGTGAAACCCTAGTTACCCAATTTCATTAAAATTAAACAAGCGCGTTAAAAATTGGTTTTAACTGTATTATGTGCTTTATTGCATGGTGGATGGATATGGCCTAGGATTTGGATGTTTATTGTTTTTGTGGTTTGGTTTACGGCCTGCGAGCTGATCAAATTAATGTAATAATTAATTAAGTTTTACGGCCTGCGAGTCGTTCTTTTTCTCCTCGACATGTGAGGCTTTTGTTATTTATTTATTCTAGATGTTAGGCTAGAATTAGAAATATTTAGATGATAGCCAAGAGCATGGAGAAGAAGACTGGAGAACCAAAGGAGCCAAAAGACATCCCTAGGCGCGCAGCTATGGTGGAGCACATGGAGATGAGCTCGGCACTTTAGGGCAATTAGATATTATCATTGGCTTGATAATATCATTAGTCTAGAGGCCATATCCATGCCACGTTTTTTTTATTTATTTTGTGGATGTTTATTATTCATGCCTTGTTATTTATTTTGTGTGTATGGCGCTACAAGCAAAACAATAACAAGATAATAATAAACAAAGTTGGTCTTTTATTGTGGATGGCCCAATCCAAATAAGTAGACCATGTTGATAAGATCATCCAAACATATTAAAAGAAATCCCTCAATTAAATATTGCGTTTTGCCTTCTCTTGCCAAAACACCCTTCATGATCATGGCTTATTAAAATTCGGGCTTACCAAAGCAAGGCGATTTTAATTTTCATGATGTGTCGCGGACGACGCAAGCCAGTAATGCGTGTATGTTGAAAGCAAGAGGTTGGACGCAACTAGGCAAGAGTCAATTGGATTGATGAGCTTAGAGGCATGACAATTAGGAGTTATCCAATTGGATAAAGAATAAAAGGAATTTATTCACCTAATTGGACCAAGAGTTGCATGGGATGCAATTGGAATGGTTCCTACCTAAATAACCAAGTCTTGGGTGACTTGCCAAAGCAAGCTCAAGGAGAAGTGAAATAAGGATCTTGGACCCACTAGAAAATATAAAGATATTTTCCGCTTTAATAGTGAGGGCTATTAATCCGAGAAAAATAGTGGGAGCTATATTTAATGATCTAGCCATTGTTAAATATAGTTAAATTGTTCAAAATACTAAATTGCATATTTCTCGTTTTGTAGAATTCCAAATGGGAAACAACAACGCATCGAGTTCATCCCTACGATCAGTCCTTGAGAATGATAAATTGTCTGGAACAAATTTCCTTGACTGGTACAGAAACTTGAGGATTGTCCTCAAGCAAGAAAAGAAGTTGTACGTCTTGGACACTCCAATTCCAGACCCACCACAAGATGAGTCTCTATTAGCGGAAGTAAGGGCACGTCAGAAACATATTGATGATTCTAATGACGTGACTTGCCTCATGCTTTGTACCATGACTGGTGAGCTTCAGAAGCAACACGAGAACATGGAAGCCTATGATATGATCAGACATTTGAAACAATTGTTTCAGGAACAGGCAAGGCATGAGCGCTATGAAGTCTCTAAAGCATTGTTCAAAAGTAGTCTTGCAGAGGGGAATCCAGTAGGCCCTCATGTACTCCGAATGATCGGGTACATAGAGAACCTTGAGAGACTGGGGTTCCCACTCGGCCAGGACTTGGTGACTGATCTCGTCTTGCAATCGTTGCCTGACAGTTATAATCAGTTCATTATGAACTATAATATGAATGAGATCAACAAGTCTTTGCCAGACCTATTGAACATGCTAAAGACAGCTGAGCAAAGCATCAATAAAGGCAAGGGCAAGGCCATAATGATGGTACACAAGAAGAAGGGCAAGTCAGTTGCATCTACTTCAAAAGGAAAACGCAAGAAAGTTGCGAAATCCAAGGAAGCCCTAAAGCCTAGTGGAGGCGTGGCTAAAGGTGAGTGTCACTACTGCAGCCAGCCGGGTCACTGGAGGAGGAATTGCCCTAAATATCTGGAGGATAAGAAGCTTGGAATAGTGATTCCACCACCACCAGGTATTTATGTTATAGACGTCAATCTTTCTATTTCATCATCCTGGGTATTAGATACCGGATGTGGTTCTCACATTTGTCGTAATGTGCAGGATTTGAAAAGAAGTAGAAGATTGCGAAAAGGGGAGATAGACTTGCGCGTCGGGAATGGAGCAAAGGTTGCTGCATTGGCTGTAGGCGTTTATGAGCTATCTTTGCCTTCTGGACTTATTTTAGAATTAGACAATTGCTTTTATGTGCCTGCTATGAGCAGAAACATTATTTCCGCTTCTTGTTTGGACGAGAAAGGTTTTTCTATTTCAATAAAGGACAAGTGTTGCTCCATTTATTTTGATAGTATGCACTATTGTAGTGCGCATTTGTCTAATGGATTGTATATCCTTGATCTAAATAATCCAATCTATAACATAAATACTAAAAGGATTAAAACTAATGATTTAAATCCTACATATCTATGGCACTGTCGTTTAGGCCATATAAATGAGAAAACGCATATCTAGACTCCATAAGGATGGACTTCTAGACTCATTTTATTTGGAATCATATGAGGCATGTGAATCTTGTTTATTAGGAAAAATGACAAAGTCCCCTTTCAATAAGAAAGGCGAGCGGACTAGTGAGTTATTGGCACTCATACATACTGATGTATGCGGGCCATTCCCCACGCCTGCCAGAGGTGGTTATACCTACTTCATCACATTTACTGATGATTTCAGTAGATATGGATTTGTATACCTTATGAAGGCAAAATCCGAATCCTTTGAATTTTTCAAAGAATTCAAGAGTGAAGTAGAGAAGCAACTTGGCAAGAGTATTAAAGCTCTACGATCGGATCGTGGAGGTGAATACTTAAGCCAAGAGTTTGATGAGTATCTTAGAGAGTGTGGGATAGTATCCCAGCTCACTCCACCCGGAACACCACAATGGAATGGTGTATCTGAGAGGAGGAATCGCACTCTATTAGATATGGTGCGATCTATGATGTCTCAAACAGATCTTCCGATATCCTTTTGGGGACATGCTCTAATGACGGCAGCTTTTACCATTAACCGTGTTCCATCCAAATCAGTCATGAAGACGCCATATGAGATATGGACTGGGAAGCGTCCCATAGTGTCGTTTATGAAGATTTGGGGCTGCGACGTTTATCTAAAGCGTTTAAAAACAGACAAGCTCGGGCCTAAAGCGGATAAGTGTAAGTTTGTGGGGTATCCTAAGGAAACTAAAGGATATTACTTCTATAACCCTACCGAAAACAAAGTGTTTGTTGCTCGGACCGGCGTGTTTCTAGAAAGAGAACTAGTCTCGAAAGAAGCAAGTGGGAGGGTTGTAGAACTTGAAGAAATTCATGAACCACAAACCACTGAACCGATAATGGAACATGAACAGGAACCGCAAGAAGTTGTGGAAGAACCTGTTCAGGTAACACAGGAACTCCGTAGATCAGGAAGAGTGCGTCATGAGCCAGAGAGGTATGGACTTCTCGTGACTGAGCCCGATGACGTACCACTCATGGATGATGAGCCTGCAAACTATGGAGAAGCCATAAGTGGCCCAGACTCTAAGAAGTGGCTAGAAGCCATGAGATCCGAAATGGATTCCATGTATACCAACAAAGTATGGACTTTGGTGGAACCACCCGAAGGGGCTCGACCCATAGGGTGCAAGTGGGTCTTCAAGAAGAAGACCGACATGGATGGCAAGGTAGTTGCCTATAAGGGCCGATTGGTGGCCAAAGGTTATAGACAGATTCATGGTATTGACTATGATGAGACCTTTTCACCAGTCGCCATGACTAAATCCATTCGAATCTTACTTGCTATTGCAGCATACTACGACTATGAGATTTGGAAAATGGATGTCAAAACAGCGTTACTTTATGGGAACCTCCTTGAGGATGTGTACATGACACAACCAGAGGGTGTTGAGGATCCAGAGAATGCCAATAAAGTCTGTAAACTGCAAAGGTCCATTTATGGATTAAAGCAAGCTTCTAGGAGCTGGAATCGACGTTTTGATGACGCGGTCAAAGAGTTTGGCTTCATCAAAAACGAAGATGAGCCTTGTGTTTACAAGAAGGTTAGTGGGAGCTCTATAGTATTTCTGGTCTTGTATGTGGATGACATACTAATCATTGGCAATGACATTCCTACTCTGCAATCTGTTAAAGATTGGCTAGGAAAGTGCTTTGCGATGAAAGACTTAGGAGGCGCAGCCTATATACTGGGTATAAAGATCTATAGAGATAGATCTAAAAGGTTGCTTGGCCTAAGTCAGAGTACATATATTGACAAGGTGTTGAAGAGGTTCAACATGCAAGATTCCAAGAAGGGATTCTTGCCCATGTCACATGGAGTCACTCTTTCCAAAAATGACTGTCCCTCCAACGAGATGGAGAAGGACCGCATGAGCAGGATACCCTATGCTTCGGCCATAGGATCCATCATGTACGCCATGCTATGTACTAGACCAGACGTATCATACGCGTTGAGTATGATGAGCAGATATCAGTCCAATCCGGGTGAGAGTCACTGGATTGCTGTCAAGAACATCCTAAAGTACTTAAGAAGAACTAAGGATGTGTTCTTGATATTTGGAGGAATGGAAGAGCTAAGTGTAAAGGGTTACACTGACGCAAGCTTCCAAACCGACAAGGATGATTACAGATCGCAGTCTGGATACGTGTTTTGCTTGAATGGAGGAGCTGTGAGCTGGAAGAGTTCCAAGCAAGGCACGGTTGCTGATTCTACAACAGAAGCTGAGTACATTGCTGCTGCGGAAGCGGCGAAAGAGGCAGTATAGATAAAGAAGTTTATCACTGAGCTCGGTGTGGTCCCTAGCATAGTGGATCCCGTGGAGTTGTACTGTGACAACTCTGGGGCAATCGCACAAGCGAAGGAACCAAGATCGCACCAAAAGTCAAAGCATGTACTTAGGAGATTCCATCTTATTCGTGATATGATCGATCGAGGAGATGTGAAGATATGCAAGATTCCGACAGATGACAACGTGTCAGATCCGCTTACGAAACCTCTTGCGCAGCGAAAGCATGAAGGGCACGCCAGATCTATAGGCATACGAGATGCGCCGGATTGGCTCTAGTGCAAGTGGGAGACTGTTGGAATAGATGCCCTAGAGGCAATCGTAGATTTAGTATGAACAATGTTTTGGCTAGAATATTCATTTATTATTTATGGCGATGTTTAATATAATGAAGTCCTTAGATAAATTGTGTTATTTATCTTAAATGTCCCTAGTCCATTATATTGATTAATAGGACAATCAAATATAGACTACTATATGGGTAGATTGATATGGAGATATCAAGTCTAACATATGGGTATGCATTAGGAGTAATGGCATACTGGATTGACCCACGACGAAAAGGATACATTAGATTATGTGAAGTCACAATCGCTTTTCGTAGTGCTAATATTATTGGAATCCTTGGACTTGAAGTCACTAGATACTCTAGTTGTGAAATATTGCGCTTTGATGTCATCAAACGTTACACCGTAACTGGGTAATCATAAAGGTGGCTATCGGGCGTAATAGGAAGCAAGCTTAGAGATCGTAGTAATGTAGATAGGATTTGTCCCTCCCACATAATGGGGGTAAATATCCACGGCCACTCGAGGGATGAGGCTTATTGAATGTCTAGCCAGACTCAGATAAATTAATATGGAGATATTAATGTTATCTGCAAGCGTAAGCATATTCCCAGGATCGAGGAACTATGGATTGGATATACGAGTGTGACTATTTATGTCTCGTGTTTCCAATCCGGATATGGAGACAAAGGGATAATGCAATATGACATATTGGGCACAAAGGTTTGTCCGGATCAATGACTATTTCTATTGGTTGGGTGGCATGGATGTGTTGCTAGACACCGCTCCATGTTAGTAATAGTTACTACCAACTATATAGAAACCTATGAGGTCACACGTCAAATAGAGTAGAGCTAGATTTGGGATTAATTAATAGAAGGATCATTGTGCAACACCTTGCAAACTTAGTAGGACTAATTTGCAAGGAAGGTAATAGTTCTAGTCCTACTAGAACAAGAAAACTCTTTTATGGAAACAACAAGGAGTTGTTGGAGTATATAAAGGAGGCTCTAGCTTCCTTCCTACTACATGAGTTATTAGTCATAACACACAAGGAGTGGGAGAGAGCAAAAGAGAGAGCAAAACAAGGTGCTAGGGCCGAAACCCTAGCCACCCGTCCGCCCCCCTACCCGACGGCAAAGAGAGGCCGCCCCTCTCTTGTGCTTTTTGGTGATTTGTTGCTTTGATCTTCATCCCTCTTCCTCCAAGGTTCAAGCTAGCACTTGATTGAAGGAAGAATCTAGATCTCACCTCTAGACGTGGATCAACCGTAGAGACGAGGACATCATTCTTTGTGTGATCTCACAAATCAAAAGGTACACATCTTCTATGTCCTTAATCATGTTATGATATCTCTTCCTGTGATCCTTGGTGGGCTTTGAGTAGGATTAATTTTTGTTATTCCGCTGCGTTACCTACGTCAAAACCCAACAAACAATTCTCAAGTTTCTGTACCAATCAAGAAAGTTGGTTCCAGAGAGCTTGTCCTTCTCAAGGACAGATCGTAGGGAATGTTGTGAACTCGATGAGTTGTTTGCCATTTGGAATTCTACAAAAAGGAAAATACGCAAGTTTTAGTATTTGTGATTTTTTTTTGACTATATTCAATAATGGCTAGTTTATCAAATATAGCTCCCACTATTTTACTACGAATTAATAACCCTCAAGATATTAATGCGGAAAATATCCTTATATTTTCTAGTGGGCCAAGATCCATCTTTCATCTCCTTATGAGCTTGCTTTGGCAAGTCACCCATAATTTGACTACTTTAGGAAGGAACAATTCCAATTGCATCCCATATGCAACTCTTGGTTCAATTGGCCAAATAACTCCTTATTTATCCATCCATATGAATAATCCCAATTGATTGCCTCTAGGTTTCTTAATCAAATTAATAGCCTAGTTGTGTTCAACCTCTTATCTAAACAATTGCACATTGTTACGTGCCATCGCATTCCATCATTACGAACCAAGTCGCCATGCTTTGGCACGCACGAACTTGATAAATAATGATGATAATGAGTGTTTAAATAACGAGAAGGCAAGAACACAATATTTGAATTTTGAGGGATTTTGAATTCAATTTTTAATTGTTTTGTTGATCAATATCAACTAATCTATCTATTTGAGTTTGGGCACAACTCCAAATACTAGATCCGGGTTGTCTAATTATCTTATTATACTAATTGTATGCATCATCCATACACCAATCACACAATAATAAGACAATAAAATAAACAACCACAAAACAGAAATTAAACGTGATGTGGATATGGCCTTTTCTAGACTAAGATGTGTTTGTTTTAGGGTTAGATAATTCCAAGGCAATGGAATTATCTATGAACCCTAAAACAAACACATCTCCATGCGTCTTGATCTTTTGGTTAATCCTTCATAGTCATGTGGAATGCTCCATGCTCCATGCTCCATCTTTTGTGGCTTCTTTGGCTTTGGGCTTCTTTTCTTCAATCTTGGCTAACAATCTACTTTATCTAGCACTAGCTAACTTCTATACTAAATAAAATAAATCTCACAAGTTGAGAAAAAAATGGCACGCAGGCCATAAAACCCTAATTCATTATTACAATTAATTAATCAGCTCGCAGGCCGTAAAACCAAATCACAAAATTAAACATCCACATCAAGCCACATCCTAAGGCCATATCCAATCACCATGCGATTTGCACATAAACAGTTAAAATCAAATTTTAACGTGCGTGGTCAATTTTAATTGATTTTAGGATTTCTATGGTTAAAACGGTCCATGGGCCCAACAATGAAATTGCCCGGGCCCAATAAGGTGAACCACAAGGCCCTAGGGCCGGCCCGGCCCAAAACCCACAACCTAAGGCCGCGAATTAAGGCCTCCCAGCCCCTAGGGCGGCCAAGCTTGGGCGGCAAGCAAAGGGGGGGGGGGCGGTCCCCTAGGGGGCCGAACCTCCTTATGGGAGTTGTTTCCAAAACAACTCCCTTGCTTGGTGCCCAAGTTTGGTTGTTTCCTTGTTTGGAAGAACTCTTTCTTCCCCAAGGATGCCCAAACCCTAGATCTAATTTCCTAAAATTTCTCAAACTCACCAATTCATGCATCCAATGCAAAAATTATATCTTGTTATGATTAATTATTGACAAATTGCATCCCATGCTTGATTTGTCTTGTTTTACGCGATAAACAATCAAATTAAGGTGTAAAACAACTAAAACGTAACACATAAACCACGTTTATGCTCTACGACCTGTGGCTCTGATACCACTGTAGGGTTTTGAATCATGGATGCGCAACGGAAACACAAACAATCATAAAACCATGCAAAACCCTCCAAGGATCACAAGTCAAGAGGTATAACGATGGTAAGAGTAAGAAATCAATAACACACCTTAGGGTTCTCCTTTGATGACTTCAAACGCGAATTGTGTCACGTTCTCTATGGTTGATCCACACCTAGAGTTGATCCTAGAATCTCCCAAGTCCTTGGTGCTAGCCCGGAAGAGGAAGAGGAAGAAGAATCACGCAAAACGAGACCCAAAGGAGGGCTCTCGGCCTCCTTTTGGCCGACGGGATGGGCGGCGAGCAAAGGGGCGGTCGGCTCCTTTCCTTGTTGCTCTCTCTCCTTCTTTTGTTCTCTCACACTCTTTTTAAGTTCAATAATGAGCATAAGTTATATGGGAAGGAAGGAAGGAAGGAAGGTCCTTTATATAGTCCAACAACTCCTTGCCAACTACCTAAAGGACTTATTCTAGTCCTACTAGAATTCAATTTAGTCCCTTCCTTGCAAATTAGTCCCTACTAAGTTTTCAAGGTTTTCCAAAGTGATCCTTCTAATTAATTAATCCAATTACTTAATTCCCAAATCTAGTTCAACTCTATATAGCGTGTGACCCCATAGGTTCTATCTAGTTGGTAGCAACTATTTGCTAATATGGAGCAGTTTCTAGCAAAACATCCATTCTAGCCAACTAATAGAATAGTCATCTTGACAACCTTTGTACAAGTAATTGTCTCATCCCTTCGTCTCTATATCTGGATTGGACACGATACATACAAGTCACACTCGTATATCCAATCCATAGTTTCTCGATCCATGGGAATAGCCTTATTCGTGCAAATAACATCAATATCCCATATTGATTTATTTGAGTCTGGCCAGACATTCTATAAGCACTTTCCCTCGAGTGGCCTAGGATATTTTCTCCCGTTATGTGGGAGGGAAAAATCCTATCTACGTCCACTACGATCTCTAAGCTTGCTTCTTATTGTATCCAGTACACGCCTTTATAACTACCCAGTTACGGTGTAGCGTTTAACGCTACGAAATCACAATAATCCACAACCAGAATATCTAGTGACTTCATGTCTAAGGATGACAATACCATTGCAACGCGAGAAGCGCTTGTGACTCAACATAACGTGTATGTAGCCTTCTCGGAGATGGGCCAATCCAGTGCAACATTCCCTAATGCACACCTATGTGTTGGATCGTGATATCTCCATATCAATCCAACCCCATACTAGTCTATAGATGATTGTCCCATTAATCATTATACTGGACTAGGGATATTTAAGATAAACAACACAATTCTAAATCCAAGGACTCCATTATATTAAATATCTAATTAATAATAAATGAATTTCTAGCCACAAATAAATTCATACTAAACTAGATTGCCTCTAGGGCATCTATTCCAACAGGTAGAACCCCTGGTAGTTTTAGGAGGTTATTTGCTAAGACGCACGCATCAGGGGCACATAATTTAGCTTAATTTCTGCACATTTTTTCTGCTTTATTTTTCTACGTCATTGTGACCTGACCGGTACCGGCAGCAGTTCTACCAGCACTATGCCTGGAACCACAGATTCATTTTCAGACCCGAATTTTTTTTGCTTAATCAATTTGTGCCATCAGGGCATGCCACCTCTTAGTGTGGGGGGTGGGATTCGTGTCTGCATTAACCTGGTCTGCACGTTTTTTCAGCTTTATTTGTGTTTTTATTTTACTTTTGAGTCTGCACATTTTCTTTAGCTTGATTCAACCCACTACTGTGTCTTACCTTGCATTGTAGATAATTAGTAAAAAAATAAAAAAAAAAACCAAATAAATTCAAAAAAAAAAATTAAAAAATTCAGATAATTGAAAATTTGAAAAATCATAAAATTTTGAGAAAGACCAATTCAGATAACAAAGAACTGGGAAAAGACCAATGATAATCTTCTGACAGGGAAGAAAAACCGCACTGAGGTTTAGTAGATTGGGCTTTTGTACGGTTTGGTTAGAGCTAGTGCGCCTCAGAATCATGAAGTAGTTATCTCCTGAGATAGAAATCAGGATTAGTGCGGGGGTACTGCGCATGAGGAAATTTTTCGTACCCCGCGACATTAAATTTTTTCTGCACCACTCAGCTTATACTAGTTTGCTTACTTACCTTATTGTATTTGTACAAAAAAAAAAGCGAGAAAAAAAGATAAAAAAAACGAAAAAAAAGAGAAAAAAAAGAATAAAATATGTTATAATTTTTGGAAATTTTTCAGTTATTTAGTTATTTAGAATCAAAGCTGAGTTGGTGGCATTGTTTTATGGATTCAGCATCGCTTCACATTTGTGGACGCAAGAACGGCGAATACACACCGGGAAATGGGGAAATTGAGTTAGCAGAAACTTGGTTGTTTTGGCCAGTGTGTTGGGAACTCGGTGAGGGGTGTGAGTTGGGAAACATTGAGAATGTCATAACAAGTAGGATCATGCCGTACCACATTACACATATCCTACCGGTTAGACTTAGAATCATGGATTCAGAAATAGCTCGGATGGTCGGTTAGCTAGGGATTTTCTTAGGTTAAGTACGAAAGTAACAGTATGTGGTGCCAGCGCTTATTTTCCGCTCTTAAATTTGGTCATACTCTTCGATCGCTTGCGGATTAGTAATTCCTGGAAAGACGGTGAGGTCTGGATGACACGCCGGTTCGCGTTTTGAGGTTTCCAAATCTGTCTAAAAAGAATTTTTTACTGTTTAAATTTATGAGTATGCGTTAACTGAGTCGTTGTATATTCTTTCTGAGTCGGTCGTATAGTTGAGTCATTTGGTACTTAAGTCTGGGTCAGCAGGTAGGTATGCAACGTTATTAGTACGCAAAGCAGAATCCTTCGAGATTGCCTTTGACGAGCAATGGGCAGTGTGGGGGTATTTGATTACTCCCATAAAGGATATTGAGCATAATTGAGATAAAACTGTTGAGTTTTCTTGAGTTTGAGCCGGTTTTTGACACGATTTCTTACGTGTATCCGCAAGTGCACGGTCAAGTAATATAGGGGTGGTATTTCAACCCCGAGTTATCGATCCCACGAGGACAGACTTTAGATTATCTAATTAGTTATTTAATTTAGAGTACGGTGCATGAGGAAAGATTTGATTGATTTTAGAAATTTAAATAACAACTAAGCTAATATTTTTGTATTTTTTATATTTAAGAAATAGATATGGAGAAACTAAGCAATCTCTAGATCACCTAGGGCAATAGACGATTTTCAATTCAGCTATGTAACACATAAATTCTATTTTAGTTCAGCCGGGTAATTGCACTGACAATCTCCTATCGGTCTCATGTCATTTTACGTCTCGTTTAACTACAATCTCCTCTCGGTCTCATGTTGTCTACCGGTCTGTTCTACTAGGTCATCTACTGGTACGATAATGGGTCCTGTCGGCCCACCGTTTCACAGAACAACTAAATAATCCTACCGAATCTACCCACACTAGGCCAATTTTAACACTTCTCCTTTTCGGCCTCGGTGATACTGACATACTGACTTTCGTTAACATTGCCTTCTTGACAATGTGGGTCTTTGAGCGATGGCCTTCCTATGCCCCAACTGCTTCTAAGCCCAACAAGTGGTGTCCCCCAGGCGCGGTGGAGGAACGTAACAGCGGCAGAGCTGCGAGGTGGTTCGGAACGAACAATACCAAGTGCGTTTGGAGCCTGATATGCGACAATCGACAAGAGTTCATAGCCAGGCCCTATGCCATGCGTGTTTAAAACGTGCGATGGTTTCCAAAGCTGTATCCTTCTAAGGGTGTTGTCTTTTCGGAAGAGCTCCTCTTCGAAGATGGATAGCATTTCCATGAGCGATATCGCGAATTCTTTTGCTGGTGCCTGCGAGGTTCCCTTCCTGCTCTCGCAGAGCATATTCGTGAGCTCGCGCCAAGGTATGAGAGGATTACTGTGGATGTTGATCCCACTCGCGTTTCTCCCCAATTCGGCTTTGATGCAGTGGCACCATCAATCTTGCCACAGTCTATTATCAGAGGCTGCTATAAGCGTTTGTTCACAAAGGAGTGCAAAACAGTCTTGCTGAGCAGTCTTCCCTTCGAGCAACCGGCAGTTAATCGTGAAGGCGGTTGTTCCAAAAACTGGCTCGCATATTGGAACGCCCAGCAGACAAGATTTGAGACGCAGTCGGCCCCGCGGCCAAGCAGAGCTCCTGTGATCAAAAGAAATTCTTTTCCTTTTCGTCCCAATTGCAGCCTGGACGAGTCTGAATATGGTTGCTACTCATTGCTGGATCACGAGAACCATTTGTGTCCTGCCATCATTCTAGATGAAAAGATCGCCGCGGTCAGAAAAGGCGACTCCCATGTCATCAGATATAGCGAAACTTTTGCTAAGGTAAGCTGCCCCTTTTTTTTCGCATGCGCTAAGCCTTTTTTTTATTATTATTTCAACATATTGACAACCTCATTCTACACTGCTTGCTGTAGTGCCATGTGCGGAGGTTTGCATCTGGTGATCGTTCCAAATCGCTGGTTAACACCATTGTAACCACAAGAACACAAGGACAGTCGTTCCGGCTAGCATCGAGGATGGATCCTAAGGTCAAAGCCAGGATTCGCGAGGTCATGAATGCTTTTGATGACTCGCTGATAGACAATGCTCCGGCCTTGTCTCCCCCTAGAAATGACCCTTCTCCTCCAGCGACTGCCGCGCCAAGAGCGAAGAGACCCAGACAAAGAGGAATTAAAATTTCTTCCCCTAGAAGCGCTCCAACTTCCCCCCCTGCGAGGTCCCTTTCTGCCAAGGACAAAGGCAAAGGTCGCATGCCCAGTAAAACGCGGAAGGAGCTCGCAGTTGAGACCTTCGTTCCATTCGGCCAGGAGAAAGAAGAGGAGAGGCGGGAGCCAAGAGAAGGAGATGAAGAAGAAGAAGAAAGAGTAAATGTGATACATGAGGAAGAATCAGGAGGTATCTCACTCGCGTTTCCCTTCTCATTATCGTAACTCTTTTGCAACTTAATTCTGAACCAATTGTTTCTTCGCAGATGATGATGATGAGACCATCAGTGGCCTTTTGGCCAAGAGGCAAAAGAGGGGTGCTCATTCCGGCATTTCTGACGAACCCATAAGCGAGGACATTCTCGCCGAGTCCAGGAAGACAGCTGCGGAAGCTGCTGAAAGGAGAAGAAAGCGAGAAGAGGAGGAGCTCGAGCGTGTGAGGAAGAGGAGCCTCGAAGAACAGCATGTTGACGACTTAGTGCGTCCAACTGATGAGGAAGATGTGCTTCCCGAAGAGGTGGCTCCTCGAGCTGAGGAGGAGGATGTGGCTCCAGAAGAGGATGCAGCAGCTTTGGAGCAAGCCCAAGCAGATTTTGAAGAAATCGCAGGCGGCAATGAAGGTGAGATTTTTAATCTCGCAGTAACTTATCGAGATGTTATTGTTGGTGCATTAAATCATGGTGTGTCAAAAGCTGACATTCGCCATTGGCTAGTAGGCAAGTGCGGTGAACCCTCAGGTAATCACTTGAATGATATGCATGAACTGGACTTAGCAACTCAAAACATGATCATGACTGGTTTCTTCGCGCCCCAGGTCACGTTCATCTTAAAGACATGCTTAATGAAGACACGTTAATAGGGCAAGGTTCCACGTCCTTAGCGTATGACGAGGATACGGCAATCCCACCTTCGCGTGGAGGTGCTTGCTCTTAGCTTAGCAAAGATAATAAAATATCATACGATACAAGTTACCTCATACTATCGCATTTTGTATCGCAGGCAATGCTGATGAACCCTTGTTGGAGCAAAGGAGTCAACCTTCTGCGTCCTATGTCCCGGTTCCGAGTTCTCATACTGAGAAGCCCGTCGCAGCTGCTGAATATGCAGGAGAGCCTTTTGAGGACATCATCGAACTTTCTGATGATGCCGAGACTGACACTGTGCTAATGGAGGAAGATGTCCATGATGGTGCTGAGGAAATAAGAACAAGTGCTGTTGGTGCTATCGCATCTGAAAGTGTCCCTCGCCAAGCAACTTCGGCTGCCACTATGCCTACAGCGATGACTGAGTCGGCGGCACCTCTTCCTGCGTGGAGCTTTTGGGGCTCGCAGGTCGGGGCTGCAATCGCAACTGGTGCGGCTTATACTCTTCCCCCCAACTATGAGGAGTTAGAGCTCGCAGCTGATAGAAGGGTTATGGAACGAGGACAGTCTTCAACCACCCCAGCAATGCGCATTCCTTCTCTTCGTGATATCCTTAAAGGAACTGGTAAGTCGTGGTTTGCTGTTTGCATTTAGCATTATTCATTTGCGAGTTTGATAATATAACTTGGCTTTGATATTGCTTCAGGTTTGAAGCAAGCCGATGTGGACTGGCTAGTTCGGATGCGCCTCGCCTACCCCCAGTCATTTGCGAGGTCTCTGGAGATAGGTCCTTTTGATAGGAGGCTATTTCTTTCCGAAGCCATCGGTATTTTGGAGCAGCTGTCCGCGGCCACACCTGCGACCAATTCTCCTCAGAGTGTCGAATTGCTTTTTGGCATGTGCCAAAATCTTCTCGCCAAAGTTCAAGGCAGGTTGGGCTTCAAGTTTCTTGTCAATAGAGTTACCCTGATTCGTGCGGCCGTAACTTTGAAACGCGGCCATCAAAACATCGCAGCTGAGAAGCAGAAGGTAGAGCGGCAAAAGCAAAAGGTTGAAGAGGCTATGAAGCTCTATCGTGAGATGAAGGCCAAATGCGAGCAATTGAAGCAGGAAGTGGAGCAGGTGGAAAATCTGAGCCGTCAGTTCACCCCCCATGAATCCTTGATCAAGGGTTTATTTTGATTTTTGATTTTGAAAAGTAGCAAATAAATAGCTGAAACATTATTGTAATGTTGCTAGGGTTTCTCCCACTTTTTTCAAAAACAAAAGAATCGAAGTCCCCATTTTGCCCTTTCCGGGATTTGCTAGAATATCTTTGTGCATATCAATTTATGACGTCAGCAATTGATATTCTGCCTTGATTTTCGCGCTAATTGCTCATTAGATAAGCACGCTGTCCTTGGGAAGTACATCCGAATCATGACCATCCGACATTAATTAGGATACGCAACTGAATCGTCGTAGCCTTTAGTAGGGTAATTGATTGTTACCGCTTTTCAAGGCGTAAGTGATTGATCCTTACCCTCTTTTCAAATTTTGCTGACTCATCTTGGCAACTGAAGAGTCCTTACAAGGTCTATATAAACCCTGCCTTTTTCCATTTGGGTTCTTCATCCCACAATGTGGTTTGCCGTGAGTCCTTACGACTGCTGGCTTCAACGCTTGATTTTCGTTGATTCATGGCAACTCCAAGTTGCGAAACCAGAGTTTGTGCTTTGTGCTATAGAAATAGCTTCCAAGAACCGCTTCATAAGGCTTATTGATCTTTATAATCATCATAAAGAAGATGGAGATAATACCTCATGTTGGTTCGAAGAATTTTCTTCGTCTATTATGTTTGCAGGTCATGTTTCCGGCCGCCTCCCGGCGAGGTGCAGCGCCGTACTAACCTTGCTACCGACTCGTAATGAACGGTGGGATTCTCCTCCCGCATGCCCGGAGGAGAATTTCTTTCCTCCTCGTTCTTGAACTCAGGGTGGCAAGCCAATGCGCTTGTCTATTTGAACAAGGAGCCCAATACCCGAGGAATGACTGCTCCCCTGTTTTGCACGACTACATACGACGGAACAGGTGGTTCCTCTGGTACATATCTTGATCAGACAGAGGCCTTGTCAGATCCTGGAGTCTTGGACGTAGCGTCACCCAGATCCTGCTGCTAGGGACGTAGCGAATGGCGAGCTGATCTCTTCGCAGGAGCATCCTACTTGCTACAGATCTTTGGCCGCAGATCTGTTTATCGCATAGCTGGTGTTAGGACCATTTGGTTCATCCTTTTTCAGTTAGGATTCCCCCGATGTGTAACTTCTCGCTTGTAAGTTACCTTTTTTTTACTGCATTGTAAGCCATGTTGGCTGCGTAGTTAGATTTGAGCTTTTGCGCTTATAAGCTGCTATCTAGACAGATAAATTGTAAGTGCTTTTTACTCATAATGATAAATTGCTTTGTATGATTTGCTGTCTTGTTACAACAAATTACAATTTCGCATGCGTATTGGCAAATCACGCCTTTTGTAGTGCTATATACACACTTTGCATTTGCTGTCTGCCGTATAAATTCGCAGATATGTTCTTAGATCGTTCGAGATCGTGCTCGCGCAGCTTTGCTATCTTGGCAGATAGGCTTATGATTTGCTCCAGATTAAAGTGCAGGTGCTATCTCATCAAATAGGCCTTTGTAGATCACTTAAGATCATTTTGCATAATGTTGCTATCACAATAGATAGACTTAAGAATGACTTTTTAAATCGCATTTGTATAGCGCTGCTATCGCGACGGATAGGCTTGAAAGATCATTTAAGATCATGTTTGCATGAGCTGCTATCGTGGCAGATAGGCTTAGAAGATCAATTAAGACCATTTTCGCATGAGCTGCTATCGTGGCAGATAGGCTTAGAAGATCGATTGAGATCATTTTCGCATGAGCTGCTATCGTCTCAGATAGGCTTAGAGGATCAATTAAGATCGCATTTGCATGGGCTGCTATCGTGACAGATAGGCTTAGAAGATCAATTAAGAGATCATTCGTATTGGCTGCTATCGTGACAGATAGGCTTAGAAGATCAATTAAGATCGCATTCGTATTGGCTTCTATCGTGACAGATAGGCTTAGAAGATCAATTAAGATCGCATTTGCACAGGTTGCTATCGTGACAGATAGGCTTAGAAGATCAATTAAGATCGCATTTGCACAGGTTGCTATCCTGACAGATAGGCTTAGAAGATCAATTAAGATCGTATTCGAATAAGTTGCTATCGCGGCGGATAGAATATTGCTAACAGTAACAATAAACTGTATCAAACAATAAAGACATTTGGAAGCATAAATTTCTCATTTGGGAGAAGCCTTTTATTATAGTACTCTCATATGGGAGAGGTGAGATTACAATTCTCTCGTATGGGAGAGAAGATTGTGCGAATCATAGCTATACAGAGCATAAGGCAACGTTATAATAAAACGCATAAAATGAGAGAAGTCAAGGATAGTACTTCTTAATCCAGCGCATGTTGACTGAGCTTGGGGTTGAGGTCGTTCCGTGCAACCTCCGTATGCTGCAGTAGCCACTGTCAAAGACTTCTGTGACTTCAAAGGGCCCTTCCCAATTGGCAGAGAACTTCGGGTGAGCCGCCTCTCGCATGCAATGGTCAGATGCGCGCAAGACCAAATCTCCAACTGCGAAATCTCTCCGTTGGACTGTTTTATTGTACGCACGAGCAATCCTTTCTTGATACCGTTTGTTGGTCCTTTTAGCTTGCTCTCGCTTTTCTTCCAGCAAGACTAAGTCATGATCGCGTGGATTGTCGTACAATGCGTGGAAGGCCAGTTTTGCTGAGTTAATTTTCACCTCCGCAGGCACCACAGCCTCAGCCCCATAGCATAGGAGGAATGGCGAAACCCCTGTGCGTGTCCTTGGAGAAGTCCGGTAAGCCCATAGGGCTATGCTTAGAGAATCAGCCCACTTCTTGTGGTCATCTGCGACCATCTTGCTCAAGATCCTCAACAGCATCTTGTTGGTCGCTTCTGCTTGCCCATTCCCCTTCGCGTAGTAGGGGGTGGAGCATATCTGCCTGATGTTGTATTCTGCTAGCTTCGCAGCCACCTGGCGATTAACAAAAGGAGTACCATTATCTGAAAGGATGGTGTTGGGAATTCCGAACCTGCATATGATGTTTTCTTGGATGAAATGGACCACAGCTAGCGCATTTTCCGTCTTCAGTGGTATTGCCTCCACCCATTTGGTGAACAGCTCAGTCGCGGTGAGAATGAATTGATTCCCATGCGAAGTTGGTCGGATGGGACCAATGAAATCTAGAGCCCACGTGTGAAACGGCCACGGTGTTCCCAATGCATGTAGATCTACAGCGGGAGCGTGCACTAGGTTTCCTTTGAATTGACACTCCTGGCAGCGTCGTACTTTGGTGCGGCAATCAGCCTCCATCGTAGGCCAGAAATATCCAGTTGAGAGGAGTTGCGTGCATAATTTCGCAACCCCCTGGTGTTCCACCTGATGAGAGAGGTCCATCACTTCTTGTGCTTCCCTGCTGTCTAGACATCGCTGTAAGTTTCCCTCATGGCCCCTTCGCCAAAGCAGGTTTTCTTGTACCACGTATCGGGATGCTTTCCTCCTCAATTTCTCAGCTTCTTTTCTCGATTTGGGTGCGGTGCCCCGGGTGAGAAAATCAAAGAGTTGTTTCCTCCAATCCGCATCATCATTGGTTAGAGCAATGAGTAGAGAATCTTTGATTATTGCGCAACTCTCGCACTTTCCTTGTATCCGTGCCGCGGCTGTTGACATGTCTGGCCAGTGAATGCCATATCTCTGAGCTTTCCGATAGATTGACACCTCGCTTTCTCCGCAAGCATGTTGGTGAATCTTCTCTAACAGCAGTTCTCCTTCCTGCTCGGAGACACATCGCATGAGTATTCCGCCGGGGCCCTTGTAGTAAAGCGCGTTGTCATGTATGCAATACCCCTTTGTGAGTGCCCAGCTCTCGCTGCTTGTGCCTTCTGCGATGGCTCGTAAGATTGCCTTTCTCTAGTCCGCATCGTCCATGTGTTCATCGTCGCACGCGTCTTCTGTTAACGCCGACGATGTTCGCACTTCAATCGAGATTCTTGCGGGACATTTGTCCGTACTAACCTTGGATCCCAAGGTGGCCAAAGCGTCTGCATGCCTGTTATCCGCTCGGGGCTTGTGCTCGTACCTAACGTCGCGGAATTGCGGCACCTGTTTTTGTACCAAAGTCTGGTAGGACAGAAGATTTTTCTCCTTCAAACCGTACTCGCCCGAGGCTTGCTTGACAATTAGCTTGGAGTCCCCCATGATCGTCAGGTTGCTTACTTCCAAAGCCTTCGCTGCACGAAGTCCCGCTATGAGGGCTTCATATTCTGCCTCGTTGTTGGTGACTGCGAAGTCAAGCTTTGCGGACATCTGTATGACCTCCCCATCTGGCTTGGTCAAGACTATCCCAATGCCTCCACATTTCCTTGTTGACGAACCGTCGAAATGGAGCGTCCAATAGGGTACATCGACTGCATAGATTTCAGGTCCCTCGAATTCTTCTTCGATCACAGGCTCGTGACTGTTATCGGAGAACTGTGCCAACAATTCTGCCACCGCCTGCGACTTAATCGCTCGCGGTCGTACGCATGTAATATCGTATTGAGATATGGTCATATACCATTTCGCCAATCTTCCCCCCGGGGGTGGTGTGAGTCAGCAGATATCGTATGGGATCACTTTTTGTGACCACCACCACTTTGTGCGACGCAAAGTAGTGTCTCAATTTCTCTATTACGAAGAATAGGGAAAGGCAATGACGCTCGATGTCCGTGTACCTTGATTCGGCGGGCTGCACGATGCGAGAGATGTAGTAGATGGGCCTTTCCTGGCCCTCGTACTCCTGAGCCAAGAGTGCTCCAATGGACTTCCTCGTTGACGTCAGATACAGCAAAAGCGGTGATCCTAATTGAGGTGCGATAATTATTTTTGAAGACGTCAGCAGATCCTTTTGCTTCCCAAACGCAGCTTCGTGCTCCGGAGTCCAGCTGTATACGGCATCTTTCTTGAGAAGGGAACTAAAACAACAAGTGATTTCGGCAATCGCTGGGATGAGTCTCCGCAGGTATGATAGCTTTCCCAGAAATGTCTTCAAGGCAATTTGGTTATGTGGCGGCGTCATGCCGGTGATGGCTTATAATTTTGCAGGATCAGGCTCGATTCCTTCGCGATGCACTACGCATCCCAAGAACTTCCATGATGTTACCCCGAATGCGCACTTCATGGGATTCATCTTCAGTTGAAAGCGTCTGCATCTATTGAACACTTTCCGTAAATCTGCCAGGTGATCTGCCTCCTGCTTGGATTTAACCACCAGGTTGTCCACATAAAATTCCACTTCCTTGGGCATCATGTCGTGGAACAGGGCCATCATGGCCCGCTGATAAGTTGCACCTGCGTTTTTGAGACCGAACGGCATCACCGTGTAGTTGAATACCCCTATTGGAGTGATAAATGCAGTTTTCCGCGCGTCGTTAGGGTCCATCTTGATCTGATTGTACCCACTGAAGCCATCCATGAAACTGAACATGCGATGACCCGCTGTCGAATTAATAAGCAGATCAATGTTGGGGAGCGGAAAATCGTCCTTGGGGCAGAAACGATTGAAATCCCGGAAATCCACGCAGATGCGAAGCTGTCCGTTCTTCTTTACCACAGGCACAATGTTGGCCAGCCATGTTGGATGGTGATTCGGCTCTATGAACTTGGCGTCCAGGAGTTTGACAATCTCCTGCTTAATCTTCACGTTAAGCTCCGGCCTAAAGCTTCTTGTGCTCTGCTTTACCGCCTTAGACCCCGGAATGATGTCTAAACTGTGCATGGTGATACTTGTGTCCAGACCGGGCATCTCATCATACTCCCATGCGAACACGTCCTTGTATTCAGTTAGGAGCTGTAGCAGTCTTTTCTCCTCTTCGCTTGTGAGGTCCGCACTTAGAAAGACTGGCCTTTTCTTTTCTTCGTTTGGGCTTAGGAACACCTCCTTTAGCTCTTGCTTCTGCGGTCTGGGTTTGTCTTCCATGTATTCGGGTGCTTCTTTGAGCTTTTCGTCTGGAGTGCTCTGCATTGGTTTTTCCGTTACCGCAACCTGCTCGATTTGGTTGATTTGCTCAGGGATATCCCCATGCCCGCGTGAGGACATCCCTGCGCACCTTCATATGCGATAGCACTTCTTCCCGTTGGCGTAGAAACTCTCTATCTCCTTGCCTTCAGGGTCATGCTTTGCTACTCTCTTCAGAGTATACACGTTCTTTCGCTGGTAGGCGATCCGCGGCACCTCTTCCTGCGTGGGCGGCTTTTCCTTGGCATCCTCCCTTGTCACCATCACTCCCGCAGGTGACTGATCCTTGATATCTTCCCATAAGGGTAAAGGAGTATGGTTGAATGGTCCCGGTGTTAGTTCGTCCGCCATCTCGGTGAACCACACCGCCTCGCTGAGATGTGCTTCATCCAGGTTGAATGGATTTGTTGAAGCTGGTATCTTGACTATTCTGTCGTTCCAAATAGCCTTCATGACTTGGTGAGCTGTTGAAGGGACCGCGTCAAAGCAATGAATCCAGGCTCGACCTATGATCATGTGATACGTAGTGTTCGCATCTATGACATAGAACTTCGCTGAGCACTTGATTTTGCCGATCTGGACGCCCAGGCGGATCCATCCTATCGTCATTATGGAGTCGCTTCCAAATCCCATCAGCGGAGATGGACGCCTGACAATCTTGTACTCGGGGATCCCTTCTAACTTCAATGTGTGGAGCGAAACAACGTTAACCGCTGCTCCTACGTCGACGAACGCTCTTTTGAACTCGACGCCATTGATGATGGATGTCACATACAGAGGCCTCTGGTGGCTCGCATCTGTCTTTTTGTCGCTGGCAGAAAAGGTCATAATCTTTTCAGTAGAGCGAGACACCCTGATGAATTTCCCATTGGAGACTACGAGATCCTCCTAATAGTCTTCTGCTATCCTTAAGATCGCTTTCGTCATTTCTGTCCGGCATTTCTCTGAGAAGTTCATCTCGTCGAAGAATCTGCTGAAGCCGTGCGACACCTTCATCCGGTCGGCACGTTCGTCCTCCATGTCTATGCTGTAATCCTCATCCTCATGGACTTAGGCAATGATCGGTAGACCATCCTCTGCAACCTCTTCCAGATCCACAATCGAGATCATTGCGACCTCTTTAACTTTCGAGTCTTGCTCCGCATGGGCAGGAAGTGGATTGTTGCGCACATCCTTCCTGTGATCGCTGACGATCAGCTCGCCGTTCTTCATGTTTTGCCTGAACAAAATCCTGAGCTTTTTACAGTCCGCTGTGGGATGCATGACCTTGCCGTGGTACTTGCACCACTTCGGGTCCCTTACCATCTCCTTGGAGGGTGCCCTCTCAAGCGGCGGCAGGACGCCGTCCTTGCGCCACTGCCTGCAGAGGTCGCTTTCTTCTTCCACCGAACACGGCAGAGGTGGTGCGTCAAAGTTCACAACCTTCGCCTGCTTCTGGGGCGAAACTGTATTGACTTCAGCTTCGCGTCCCCTCTTGTAACTGAATCTCCCGATCTTGAAGGTAGTACCACACGAGGATCGGTCCAGAGCGTTTTTCTTTTTCTGCCTCTCCACTATAGGCTCGATGTTCTTCGTGCATTCGATTAGTTTTGAAAACGTAGGCGTTTGCAGGTTGATGAGCGTACCTTTGTATACATCTCGCATGCACTGCAGGCATATTTCTACGAGCCGACTTTCGAGCATCGGATCTTTGCATTTCAAGGACTTCGCCCTGAACTTCTTGATGAAAGTTATCCCGTCCTCCTCGCTACGTTCCCTGATGCGCAATTTAGCGTGCTATTCGCAAGTATACGAATCAAGTAATATAGAGAGTATTTTCAACTCGGATTATCGATCCCACAGGGACTTTGCAGGTTTTTCTAGTAATCAGTTTTAACGAACAGAGTGTAAAAAGGAGGAATAGTTTGAGGTTTTGATTACTAACTAAGTACTGGAAGTAAATAACTGAAACGTAAATCTTTTTGTGAGAATTTTCAAAAGAATCTTAAGGTTGTAAAACTAGGGTTTGAGATACTAGGTCCCGATATCCCTTAGGGTTCTTCAGATTTCCGTTCTTTGTTTGACATGAAAACACACAGCAGTCTCGTTATCCGTGCCACGTACCAATTGTGCAGTATCTTTTCTTTTCCTGCACGTTATCACAATCCTGCAGACTGTCGGATTCCTGTTAAGCTGCCTAAATCTGCAGTCTCGTTCTAAGGCTGCTAGGGTTTCTAACCTGTCCTGATGGCCCGGGTCAAATTCTCTAACAGTTGGTCTCAACGATTTCAGGCTAGTCCTAACTCCCCTTCGCTAGTCGGCCCATCGGGGTAAGGTGCTAAATTCTGTCTTCTCTTCCTAACCCTAACCAGACGTTTTCACCTACCGGCTCGGGTCTGTAGCAATTCTGGGTAGCTACTCCGATCATGCATAAACAGTAAAATTCAAAGACAGAATAACGAATAAAGCTGCTGATATTAAGATAGTGCAATCATGAATTCATAGTCAAAACTCAGAACTAATCTCTGAAAACGAAACCCTAGGTTCACCGAGAACCTAGGAAAAGGTTTAGCTACTGAAATTCATATCTAAATAACACAGTTTTTGAATAAGAGAGAGAATAAGAGCAAACGAGTGTCTTGAATCTGGATTCACGTTTCCGTGCTCTCCGGGGATGCTCCGACTTCTCCGTGGATGTGTTGATGTGTTATTGATGTCCTCAAAACGAGTCTGGACGAGTCTTTATATAGTGCTGAAGACGTTTCTGGAAACTGCCTTTATTTACGAAACTGCCACTGCCCGAAACCGCCTCAAATTTTGTGCTGTCTGCGTAAAATACGCAGGATCCTGCGTATAATACGCAGACAGTAGCCTGACATGTGCTGATTTCTGCGTATTTTCCTCCCTGGCTGCGTATTTTTCCATCCTGGTTGCGTATTTCACCTCCCTGGCTGCGTATTTTTCCATTTTCCTGCGTATTTTCTTCCCCTGGCTGCGTATAATACGTAGGATGCTGCGTATAATACGCAGACAGGGTCAGAAACTGGCCAAAAATCCTCCCTCTGGCTTGCTGTCTGCGTATAATACGCAGCATTCTGCGTATAATACGCAGCATCCTGCGTATAATACGCAGACAGCAAGGAAAACTGCTCTTCTCTGCATCGACCTGCGTTTTGACCCGAAACTTGACAAAATTACCAAAATACCCCTGGGTCAAAATCGCTCCAAATTCTGCCCAATCGTGACTCTGGCCATAGGAAAACTGCTGCCTGAAATTGGGAGACAAAATCTGAACTTGACTCCGGAAACCCGGGCCCGGTGCCAAAATGACCAAAATACCCCTAGGCCAAAACTGTCCCGGAACTCGTCCCGAACATGAAATAGTTGCTTATGGCTCCGGACACCGGAAAACGAGACTCCTTACTTGGGCGTGGCCTGTCTGGGACCCACACTTGACGGGAGTCGGTTTTCCGGCCGGACTCCGTTTCAGCATTATAACCTGTTTTCGGAAAGCCCTTGACGTCTCCGTTCTTTTGCCCCTGGTTTCACTTCAAAATTCCAATTCTAGCTCAAGATATTGTCAACCGAGCGCATCCCGGTGATTCTCGGTTTTGGCGTTTTCAGCTTCCTCGGTCGGTTTTCACTGCTCGTTTTTCCTACAGTCTTTCCGTTTTCTGTTCCACTCTCCCTTTTACCAGTCTCGGTCGAATCCTGCTTCGAGCATTTTTCTGCACGTTTCCCGAGGCGAACCTGATTTTGCCTCGGCACGCATCCCAATGCATTTGCCGAACCTGTTCCTGTGAAGACAACATGAACAAACCCGTGATCATATCCAATAAAAGTACGAAACATGCAGAAATTTACGAAGAGCAAATAAACGTCTCGTTCCTAAAACCGAGACTTTCCGAGGCTGAATTCTGGCTAAAACGCGGTTTTCCAGCACACATACACATCTTTTCAGGCTATAAGATAACCCCTATTTGGGCGTTATCAAATACCCCCACACTAAACTTTGCTCGTTCCTAGCAAACTACAGCAATATAATACCAATGCATACGATCCCGAATCAATCCAGAGCAGTGTAACTGCACTTATTTAAAAACAATATTAATACTATAAAAATAATTTATCTTTTTAGTGAGACTGGACAATCTCTTCAACTCAAACTGAACATCATCAAGTTCTCATATTCCCCTTAATTTCAGAAACTGCGGTGATCGGAAGAACTCGCGGCCAGCCTAGGTTAGGAACAAGCACGAACACCACTTACTTCCGCTTTTGCACGCAAACCGAACGTATCCCTAGCGCACACCTTCTGTGCTTTTACTACGGGTGTAATGTAAATCTGCCGGCTTTGGGACGGTAGGATAAGTCATTTAGAAGCGGTGTCCTAAACGTCACAGCACACTCACACATACCCCAATCTCACACTCCCTCACCAAGATGACGGAAACTGACCCAAATCACCTAAGATTCTAGACACTCAATTTCCCCAGTCCCGGTGTAACTGCCGTTCTCGCGGCCACAACTGTGAACAAATGTGAAACTGTGATAAAAATTGCCGGCCTGGCGTTTTGAAATAAAATCAATCAAGCACCCTGAATTTTCTGCCTTTGATACTTTTTTTCGTGTTTTTTTTTTTTTCTTTCTGTCGGTTTTTTTTTTTTTTTTTTTTTTTTTTTTTTTTTTTTTTTTTTTAGTGCAGGGCAACAAAGTAAACAACAATAATATAAGCCAGGCCAATTCTATGTTAAACTAAAAACGTGGGGTGGCAGAAAAAATACTGAAATAAAATCTGAAACGACCACCCCCACACTAATTTCGAACCATGTAGTCAACATGTAAAATAATCGCGCTTTTCCAACCGATCCTCCTCACTCCAAGGATGTCTAAATAGCACAACGCGTCCTCCAATAACCCTGTCAACCCAAGTTCCCCATGTCGTGCGGAAAAATGTTCACGCACTACGGCTCTCCTCCTGTGCTCACGGTGTAATGTCGTGAGTCACCGCCACACCGAAGTGTGCTGCCGTCACTATCTCACCCTTACACACCCTCAAATATAAAAATATGACGCTCATTCACTATCAAATATGCCAATTATGCTCTACCCCAGAAAATCCCCCTCAACTCAACTCCCTCGTGCCATGACGCGTAGGAAAGGTCAAAATACTAACAATGATGCGAGTATCAAAAAACGGCTTCCTAGGTCAAACGGTTACCAAGAAAAGGGTTAATGGATCAACGGGGCTCACTAGTGGACCTAAGGCGCGAGACAGGACGTGAGGTCCCCTATGGCCTATCACTCCACCAAATGATGTCGTGACCGTGATGTCGGGTTGACGACTACCTGGTGACGGTGGTCTGGCAGCTAGTCGGATACATTGCTCGGGAGACAGCTACTTGCGTTTTCTGGAGTGCATTGGCTCTATTAACTCCCCTAGACAGATTCTCGCAGCTCTTCCTCACCTAAGTTCGTCCACTTCGGGAAATTTTCTATCATTAAGCTCTCTCCAGTTTTAAGCTAAATCCTTCACCCAGTCTCAAAATTTTCAATTTTCATCAACTTTTTTTTAAAAAATTTAAAATTTTTCACAAATATTTTTTTTTAATAAAAAGTAATGCAGTTACAACGCCACCACACCCCACACTGGAGGGTGCCATGCCCTCATGGTACTAATCTTCAGGCATATAATCTGGATTGGATGAGCTCGCTTGCCTCATCGAATGGAAAACTGGTAGCACATGATAGCATATGCAGAAAAATAAAGCGAGAGAAAGAAATTGAACCTGTGCACCCGGAGTCAGTTCTTACAGGTGCTGACTTTTTCGCAGAGTCCGGCAGTGAAGGACCGTTGGCCGGTCGCCGAAAATTTCTCGACGAAAGTTGTCAATGTGCAATCCCTGAGCACCATTGTGTGTGACAATGTGCTCCCATATGGTCGAGTATACGTCGTACACCGGGGTCGATTGCGACGTTCTGCAGAAAAACCATTCCTGAAAAATCCCCAACTCGTACGAGTCCCTGTGACGGTCGAGTGTGCCAGAACACACCGGGGTAGATTCTTCAAGTTTTCGGAAATCCGCCTTTTCTTCCACGAAATTTCCTAAATTCGCTTCAAACTCCACGGACCTGTGTATGGTGGTAGAGAGAGAAAAGAGGCCAAAAATGGCTCCAACCCGTCGGCCTTAAAAACCCTACTTTTGCCAAAATTACGAAAATGCCCTTCATGTAGAATTTGAAAAAAAACTAAGTTTTGTGCATATAATACGCATACTGTGCGTATTTTACGCACACAGGGCCATCTGGAGTGAACAAAAATGCAAAAAAAAAAATTGATGTTTTGCTTGCTGCCTGCGTATAATACGCAGGTTCTGCGTAAAATACGCAGACAGCAGGCAAAATGCCATTTTTTTTTTTTTTTTTATTTTTTTTTCAGAAAAAAACAGTTAACACTGCTGGCTGCGTATAATACGAAGAAAGCCGCGTAAAATACGCAGACAGTAGCTAAAATAATTTTTCAAAAATATTTTTTTTTCAAAAATCAAGTTTTTCTTGCTGGCGCAGACAGCAGCAAAAAATAAATTTTCAATTTTTTTTTTTTTTTTTTTTTTTTTTTTTTTTTTTTTTTACTGCTGGCTGCGTATAATACGCAGAACTTGCGTAAAATACGCAGACAGCAGCAAAAATAAAATTTTCAATTTTCTTTTTTTTCAAAAGTTTGGCAAACTGGGCTGCGGTGTGCGTAAAATATACACAGTGTGCGTAAAATACGCACACAGCAGCCTAGACATAGATATTTTTTTTTTCTCTACCGTATTCATGCTCCGTTTTCTTCTCGTTTTCTGCTCTGCTGTATCTGCACGTACTCAATTCAAAGTTAATACCCACTCATCTTACTTCTCTCAAAATTCAAAACTGAAAATAAAACTGAAATAATTTAAACTAACTTACTACGTTGGGTTGCCTCCCAACCAGCGCTTGTAATTTACGGTCGACGGCCCGACCCAGTTACCTCATGTTTTCTCAAGGGACGTCAAAACCGCCAGGGACTACCTTGACGTCTGCTTCCGGGCCCAAATATGGCTTGACCCGGTTTCCGCTCACCCTGCAAGTTGTATTGTCATGTGAATTCTCCAATTCAACCGCATCCCATGAAAGTACCTCTTTTATGATAAACGGTCCTGACCACCGAGATTTCAATTTTCTCGTGAAAAATTGCCTCCGAGACTCGCAGAGAAGTACGTTCTGACCTACTTGAAACTGCTTTGGCTGTGCCGAACTTTAATGGCTCGGGAGCGGTTTAACCTCTCGGTTCGGTGGCTCTTTGAGTGACGGGACTGGGGCCAATTTCTGCTCGCCTTTTCCGTCCAGCTGTAAACTGGTCCGATTTTCAGCTTGAGTGGCCTGCTCCTCCTGGAATCTTTCCTCATTCTCTCTATCCACTCTGTCAATCTCAGCCCATAGCTCGTTCATCTCCTCGTTTCCCATCTTTCTTCGACTACCTCCACTTCGAAGATGTCTTCATGCTCATAATAATTCGGCAGTTGCAGATTTTTGAAAACGTTGAACTTCACCTTGTCTTCATTAATCTGCATAGTCACTTCTCCGCTCTTGCAGTTTATCATGGCTTCTCCGGTGGCCAGAAACGGTCTGCCCAGAATGAGTGGTACGTCTCCTGCCTCCATGTCCAGAATTACAAAATCTGCCGGAAAAATCAATTCTCCGACTTTCACCAGAATATCTTAAATAACTCCGTAAGCCTGCTTCACAGATCTGTCCGCCATCTGCAGCTTGATTCTGGTGGGCCTGAGTTCACCGATTTTCAAAGTTTTGAAAATCGACAAGGGCATCAGATTGATACTGGCCCCTAGGTCACACAGCGCCTTTCCTGTGTAAGCATTACCTAGGGTCACCGGGATGACAAAACTGCCAGGGTCCTTCCTCTTCCTCGGTAGCCCATTCATCACACAATTGCTCACTTCTGCCGTCAGATTTATAGTCTCGAAATCGCTCATACGTTTCCGTCCATACAAAATATCTTTAAGGAACTTGGCATAAGTGGGCATCTTTGCCAACGCCTCCGCAAAGGGTATGTTGATCTTCAGCTGTTTGAAAATCTCGAGAAATCTGGCGTAGTCCTTGCTATCATCCCTCTTTCGTGTCTTCAAAGGATACGACACCTCCTTGGAGACAGGTACCGTTTCTGCTTCCATCTCGTTCTGCACTACATCCTGCTCAACCGAGCCCTTCGGCTGGGGGCAGTCGGCTGAGCTGTTATCCTGGCCAAATACTTCGCGCTCGATTTCCTTCGACTTTTCGGCACGTGCATGGCTAGGATACGACGGATCCTGTAGTACTAATCCACTCCGAGTGGTGATGGCATTGACCTGAGCACGTGGATTATTTACTGTGGTCGATGGTAAGTTCCCTGGCTGTCTCTCTGTTAGCTGCTGTGCTAGCTGCCCAACTTGTACCTCCAAAGCACGCAGTGACGTTGTGGTTGTCTGCACGTCGGCTGTCAGGGCGTCCATATGTTTGAACCGGGACTCCATGGTCTGGAACATGGACTTGATCTCCTTCATCTGAGCGTCGTACTGCTGGGCATGGGGCCCGACTGAGCCTGCTGCGTCGGTGCAGCCTGGTAGGCTGGTGGCCTGTGCTGGAACCCCGGTGCATAAACTGCTGTGTTCGGGTTTCCGTACCGGAACCCGGGAAGTTCTCTCGTGCCCGGTCTGTACCGGCTCGGGTCCCACTGCTGCTGTACGTAATTGGCATCGTCGTTTATGAGCCCCTCAATGGCTGTGTCCAAATCTGGCCCGTCCACCACTGCAACAGTCTTATTTTCTGAGTAGACTTTCTTAACCAAGTCTTGCACGATCTTGGCCAGATTATCTATCCGGTCATCTTCCATTGGCTCGGCTCGGGCAGTGATCCTGCGATCGTCAAACAGGCGAGTGTCCTGTTTGGCTAACTGCTTCATCAACTCATAGGCACCGTCTTTGTCCACATGGTACAGGAAGTTTCCTCCGGCTTCTCTGTCAATCCTGTCAGCACTCTCCCTGTCTAGGGCATGGTAGAATACCTGCAGGATCTTCGGGTCTCCAAAATCGTGGTTCGGGCACCTCTTCACTAATCTCATCAATATGTCCCATGCGTCTACCACCGTCTCCCCTGTCTTCTGTTTGAATGACAGAATCTCGCTTTGTAACTGGATGACCCGGGAGGAGGGGTAAAATTTGGCCAGAAAATCTTTGACGCATCCTTCCCATGTAGTGATGGATCTGGGTGGTCGGGATTCGAGCCAGTCGTTGGCCACTCCGTACAGGCAGTAGGGAAAGAGTATTAGCATGAGCGCCTCTGCGTCAACTCCCTTATACCGTACTTTGTTGTAGTAGTCCTCGAACTTCCCGATAAAGTCGTTCGGGTCTTCGTCGGCTTTCCCATAAAACGGGCAGAGGGTTTGAACAGTCTGGATGGTAGAGGGTTTTATGTCAAAGTGTTCTGCGGTGATCTCGGGCACCACAATAGCTCGTTCATGCCCCCCCGTGGGGACTTCGAAATTCTCCACCAATGCCTTCCCAGACCGGTTGTATGTCCTCTGTTTGCTCCGGGCAGCAAGGCCTGCTGTGACGAGCTCTTCGATGTACCGAGCCATCTCGGCTGGAGTACGTGTCTCAGGCAGTTCTGGCGTTCTCTCGATTGTCGCCCATCCTGAAAAAGTAGAGATCTCAAGAGCAGTGAGATAACAGAAAAATAAAAAATAAAATAAAATAAAAATAAAAACTCTGAAAATTAATTCGGATTACTAAATAAACCCTAAAAAGTCCCCGGTAACGGCGCCAAAAACTTGATGCGCAATTTAGCGTGCTATTCGCAAGTATATGAATCATGTAATATAGAGAGTATTTTCAACTCGGATTATCGATCCCACAGGGACTTTGCAGGTTTTTCTAGTAATCAGTTTTAACGAACAGAGTGTAAAAAGGAGGAATAGTTTGAGGTTTTGATTACTAACTAAGTACTAGAAGTAAATAACTGAAACGTAAATCTTTTTGTGAGAATTTTCTGAAGAATCTTAAGGTTGTAAAACTAGGGTTTGAGATACTAGGTCCCGGGATCCCCTAGGGTTCTTCAGATTTTCGTTCTTTGTTTGACATGAAAACACACAGCAGTCTCGTTATCCGTGCCACGTACCAATTGTGCAGTATCTTTTCTTTTCCCGCACGTTATCACAATCCTGCAGACTGTCGGATTCCTTTTAAGCTGCCAAAATCTGCAGTCTCGTTCTAAGGCTGCTAGGGTTTCGAACCTGTCCTGATGGCCCGGGTCAAATTCTCTAACAGTTGGTCTCAACGATTTCAGGCTAGTCCTAACTCTCCTTCGCCAGTCGGCTCATCGGGGTAAGGTGCTAAATTCTGTCTTCTCTTCCTAACCCTAACCACACGTTTTCACCTACCGGCTCGGGTCTGTAGCAATTCTGGGTAGCTACTCCGATCATGCATAAACAGTAAAATTCAAAGACAGAATAACGAATAAAGCTGCTGATATTAAGATAGTGCAATCATGAATTCATAGTCAAAACTCAGAACTAATCTCTGAAAACGAAACCCTAGGTTCACCGAGAACCTAGGAAAAAGTTTAGCTACTGAAATTCATATCTAAATAACACAGTTTTTGAATAAGAGAGAGAATAAGAGCAAACGAGTGTCTTGAATCTGGATTCACGTTTCCGTGCTCTCCGGGGATGCTCCGACTTCTCTGTGGATGTGTTGATGTGTTATTGATGTCCTCAAAACGAGTCTGGACGAGTCTTTATATAGTGCTGAAGACGTTTCTGGAAACTGCCTTTATTTACGAAACTGCCACTGCCCGAAACCGCCTCAAATTTTGTGCTGTCTGCGTAAAATACGCAGGATCCTGCGTATAATACGCAGACAGTAGCCTGACATGTGCTGATTTCTGCGTATTTTCCTCCCTGGCTGCGTATTTTTCCATCCTGGCTGCGTATTTCACCTCCCTGGCTGCGTATAATACGCAAGGCTGCGTATTTTTCCATTTTCCTGCGTATTTTCTTCCCCTGGCTGCGTATAATACGCAGGATGCTGCGTATAATACGCAGACAGGGTCAGAAACTGGCCAAAAATCCTCCCTCTGGCTTGCTGTCTGCGTATAATACGCAGCATCCTGCGTATAATACGCAGACAGCAAGGAAAACTGCTCTTTTCTGCATCGACCGGCGTTTTAACCCGAAACTTGACAAAATTACCAAAATACCCCTGGGTCAAAATCGCTCCAAATTCTGCCCAATCGTGACTCTGGCCATAGGAAAACTGCTGCCTGAAATTGGGAGACAAAATCTGAACTTGACTCCGGAAACCCGGCCCGGTGCCAAAATGACCAAAATACCCCTAGGCCAAAACTGTCCCGGAACTCGTCCCAAACATGAAATAGTTGCTTATGGCTCCGAACACCGGAAAACGAGACTCCTTACTTGGGCGTGGCATGTCTGGGACCCACACTTGACAGGAGTCGGTTTTCCGGCCGGACTCCGTTTCAGCATTATAACCTGTTTTCGGAAAGCCCTCTACGTCTCCGTTCTTTTGCCCCTGGTTTCACTTCAAAATTTCAATTCTAGCTCAAGATATTGTCAACCGAGCGCATCCCGGTGATTCTCGGTTTTGGCGTTTTCAGCTTCCTCGGTCGGTTTTCACTGCTCGTTTTTCCTCCAGTCTTTCCGTTTTCTGTTCCACTCTCCCTTTTACCAGTCTCGGTCAAATCCTGCTTCGAGCATTTTTCTGCACGTTTCCCGAGGCGAACCTGATTCTGTCTCGGCACGCATCCCAATGCATTTCCCGAACCTGTTCCTGTGAAGACAACATGAACAAACCCGTGATCATATCCAATAAAAGTACGAAACATGCAGAAATTTACGAAGAGCAAATAAACGTCTCGTTCCTAAAACCGAGACTTTCCGAGGCTGAATTCTGGCTAAAACGCGGTTTTCCAGCACACATACACATCTTTTCAGGCTATAAGATAACCCCTATTTGGGCGTTATCATTCCCCAAGGATTTTGGGAACTCTCGCATCAGCAGTTTGGGATCGGCTCCATATGGCCCCATGACATCGATGAAACGCATGACATGTTCATGAGCGTTTCCATTGACATCTTCGAACTTGTCCCATTTAGGAGCCTTGTACCCCACCGGGTTAGGCATGAGATAGATCTCTCGCGGGATAGGTGGATCGTTGTCTAGCTTCGCGATGATGGTATCCGCGAATGATTGATGAGCCAGAATAGTGTCCATGCGCTTCTGCAGAGACGTCATACATTCAGGAATGTTTCCATCAGTAACAGGAGGAGGGGTGGCCGCAGGCGGAGGCGACACATATGCCGCCGGAGGATTGGGGACGTATTGGGCGTTCGCACTGCCCCAAATTGTCGTTGGAGGAGGCAAGGGATACTGCGAGGCCGGATTAGGTACTAAAGCCGGAGGCTGAGGAGTATGAGCTGTGAGGGGCAACATTTGAGCTCTTGGCCCTTGGATTGAGGGTAGCTACGTAGTCGCCGGTGGAGTCTACAGATTAGGGTTGGGGGTGTGGTTGACACTCCCAGTCCTTGAGCGGTAGGGGCTCCACCTCCCTGAGAAACGGCGGTAGCTGGTGCGGGGTTTGGTGCAAGAGTCCCCAAGACTGCCATGATCCGTTCTAACTGCGTAGATTGAGCTTTGAGAGCCTTCGCCTGAACCTGGATGGTAGCGTCCAAGGTCTCTAGCGTCGGGGCTTCACCGGTGGTCGTAGGAGTGTGGCGGACCTCCTCTCCTGAGGCGGCTTCGGTGGAAGGCGATATGTTACCGACATCATCCTCCTGAGACATGGTTGCTTTTGACGGTAAGTTCACGTCGGGTTCACCAAAACGTGCACAAGAGATTCCGGCGAGGAGACCTCCGTGTACATCGTAAGTAGAGAATCAGAGATAGCACAGGAAGAGTTGGGTTGTGTGTAGGGAGAGAGTTAGGCAGTAGTAATGTCTGAGAGAGAGACTGAGGTTTGGCAGAGCTTCCGCGTATGGCTAGTGTGTTCTCCTTTGTATGGAAAGGTTAACGTCCTATATATAACGGAGAATATGACCGTTGGAGTGTGGTTAATGCGCCCATCAATGGCGGCTTAATTAGCTTAACCACAACGGCACGTTCGTCCGCGTATATAGGGACCGTTACAGCACGTTATGCGCGAATACCGGAACCGTTATGGGGTTGACCGGGTTTGACCGGATTGACCGGGTTTATGGAGCTCGTGCCATTACTCTGTCAAAAGCAGTTACTAAAGGTCGCGTGCGGGCTTGGCTCGCACGCGACAGGACTTACTCTAGCCTCCAAACCACTAAGTCCCTACAAGTCCCGTGCAGTGGTATGCGAGGGCCCTGTCTCGCAGCCCCCACATGGATCAGCGCGGCTGGTGATCCAGTGTGTGTGGAGCACAATATGGTGTGCTGAATGGTTGCCACGTGGCCAAGATCTGTCAGCTCAGAAAGCACTATCTACAATAGAGTTCAGTCAACTTTGACCTACATCTCTACCTTAGGGATCTTCTCCCTGTTGGATTTTCAACACAATTCTTATTAATCCACAGCTAAGCCCTAGATCTCAAGCACAGAGAGATACCTTAATTTGTTACAGCTTGTGGTTCTCACTAACCTATCTAGTACGTGCTCTAGCTATCTACTTTACTAAGAATTTCTCTATTGTTCGCCCTGAAAAATCCTTGAGAATGAGAACTAGAAGTATTATCAAAATGGTATACAAATGATGGAACAACCATGGAACCTACGATCCCTTGCTAGTGCAACCAGACGGAAATCCAAGTGTATTTATTGAAATAAAACCGGACAATTCCTCCAACAATAGCCTTGAAAGAAATAAACATATTACATTGTCTAAGTTCTCTAAATAAAATACTTCATAGATAAATGAAAATTCATCCTAGCATCCTGATCCCAGCTCCATCTTACGTGTGCGCGTTCCCCCACTTTATTCATAACTTGCGGGTTTTCAAATAGCAACAGCCGACCGCAGAAAAACGTTTATCAATAAAAACTGAGTACGCATACATCACAACATTTAAAACAGAGCTGGCTAACAGAAAGGAATAACCACATGTTAATCGTTGCTTTGGTTGAGGCGTAGCCTACGAGCCCCAACAGGTACGATGTAAACAGAGAGGCCACGATGCAATAAATCCAATAGTGGGGTACATTCTTAGGTATACCAATTTCTCCCCGAACGTTAGTAGATAGCCCTTCGCTATCCCGCCCTAACCATTCTAATGAGACCTTAAGTGTCGACACCCCTATAAAGTCATGACCTAAACATGCATAGTTAGTACTCATAGATTCCACGATAAATAAGAGGGTATAAACCCTGGAGAAATCACTCAATTGTGTTCCCGGCAATAGCCTTCACGCACATCCTCTGTACATCATTCCCAATTCCATTATCATTCATAAATCCTTCCACATGATTCACACGAGTATTATAACTTTGAAATCCACGTGCTCCTCAAAACAGTTTCATAGTATTGAAGTAACTCACACAAAGCATCACACACATTTTGATAGTTGAAAGTGTTGTGCACATATACTTACTTGGATTGGAAGAGAGATCGTCACACGAAAGCAAGTACTCCTAGTAGTTGTAGTATGGATCCTCCACAAATTCACCGTCTACGAAACCGGTGTCTACAATAACAAGTAGTCCTAATCATTACACTACGAACACGCCAATATACATATAAACCCTATATGCAATGCACATAAATCCCCCTTATTTATCTTTCCAAAAATTTGCTAAAGTAAGAATACGAATTTTTATTTAAAATACGATTTATATAGAAAAAGTTTCTATTATTATTAAAACATAATAACATATATATAATAAGGTAACTAAGATAATTATTTTATTATTATTATTAGAACAAAGAAAATTAGTTAATACTTTATTAGTTATCAACAAAACATGTTAAAATGTAAATATGAGGGTATAATCAAATATTAATCAAAACCTATGTTTTTCTTTTCTTTTTGTAAAGAGCTAATTTTTCTGAAAATTGAAACCCATACTGCCACAGTTTGATAAAGGACAACAAGTACCCCCAAAGTTTCTTAATGAACAAAAATAACCCCAAGCTTGTACTAGATTTCAACCCACTAAACAAAACATAAAAACATTCTCCAGTAGACAAAGCAGAGAGTTGGGTTTTTGAGTTGTACCTGACAGAGGAGACGGGGATGATGACGAGGGCGAGGTCAGACGGCGGCAGCCGCACGGTGGCTAGGACGGAGGCGAGTCGGAGGCGGAGCCAGCGCTGGGTCGGACAGAGCTGGGCGAAACAGAGGGCGAAGCTGCGGCGATTGGAGACGACGGCGTCAATTGGAGACACTGCCGCTGCTGGGAGCTCTTCGGAAAGGGGGAAACACCGGAAAGAATGGCGGAGGCGGCGTTGGAACCGGCCGGACCTGGTTTGGCTTCTTCAGGCTTGGGTTTGGTCGTACCAATCTGCTGGGATTCCGGCGAAACAGGACAGCGAGAGAGAGAGAGGGTGATTGAGATAGAGAGATGAGAGCCTTTGGGTGTCGATTTCTGGGTTTTCACAGGGGGTTTAAATAGGCTATGAGAGGAGAGTTTCTGAGAGGCAGTTGGAGTTCGCCGGCAGTGATTTCGGCTTCCAATTGGGGCAAAGTTTTGGGGCGTGATTCAAATGCGAAGGATAGGCGGACTCTTCTCCTGAATTTGGATGGACTTCGGCCATGGTGGAGGCGGTGTCGGGGAAGTAGAGTTGAAGGCGGAGATGGAGACATCGTCTCCTGGTGAAGGAGGAGATCGGGGAAGATGAAGGGAGAAGAAATATGGTGTGGCGGGTTTATGTGGCATCGCGGTGGTCGTTACGTAAAAATTAATTACAACGTGACGTTTAAACACGTTAAAAATGTTACACGACCCACAACTTTTAATAACTAAAAACTTATATTAATTTTATAACTTTTACAAAATATTAATATATAAAAACAAATATTTAATTTTTTATTATAATAATCATTTTCTACATATATATATAAATAAAATATTTAAATAAAATATATCTCATAAAAATTAATAAAACTACCTTTATAATCCTCTATTATCGCCCCAAAATATTTGTTAAACTCCTAAAAATACCCCCAAAACTACGGGGTATTACATCACATATCCCTTAAAACAAAGCTTCGTCCCCGAAGCTTAAACTAACTCCCCGATGCAATGTATGAAATTCTAATGCACAAGTAATAGCAAGACATGCAATACGAAATAGGATGGGTAATTGAAATGCACGACTGTTAAATCACATCTCCCTTAAAAGGGAGTGACGTCCCCGTCACTCGACTCGTACCTGGTCGAAAAGGTGTGGGTATGTATTCTTCGGCTTCCCACGTCGCTTCTTCAGTGAGATGGTTCGACCAAAGAACCTTAACCAACGCAGTTGACTTGGTATGGGTTTCCCTAGTCTTTCGATCTAAGATTTTGATTGGCTGCTCTTCATAAGTCAAGGATATGGTTCGGGTCATGGATATAAGGTTTGAGTTGAGAGACATGGAAAACATTATGGACTCGACCTAGATTATTAGGAAGATTAAGGCGATAGGTTACCTCTCCGATCTGATCCAAAACTTTATAGGGTCCAATGAACTTAGGACTAAGCTTTCCTTTTTGGTTAAAACGCATAACCCCCTTCGTCGGTGAGACCTTTAGGAACACTTTGTCTTAAAACTTAAATTCAAGTTGTCTTCTTTTCGTATCCGCGTAAGACTTTTGTCGATCTTGCGCCGCCTTCATCCTTTGTTGAATCATCCAAATCTGGTTCGTTGACTCCTCTATCATTTGAGGTCCTAGAATGACCGTCTCGCTAATGTCGCTCCAACAAAAAGGTGTCCTACACTTCCTTCCATACAACGCCTCATAGGGTGCCATGCCTATGCTAGCATGATAGCTGTTGTTGTAAGAGAATTCTATAAGTGGTAACTTTTCCACCTATGAACCTCCAAAGTCCAAAATACAAGCTCTTAGCATGTCTTCGAGTGTCTGAATCGTCCTTTCAGATTGTCAAAGCGTTGCTGGGTGAAAAGCTGTGCTAAATCGAAAGTCTGTTCCCATAGCTTTTTGCAACTCTTTCCAAAAGTGAGACAAGAAATTTGGGTCCCTGTCAGAAACAATTGAACTAGGTACTCCATGTAATCTTACAATATTCTTAATGTAGGCATCCTCTCTCTTCTCCATTCCCACGTGTCCTTTATGGGGATGAATCTAGCTGTTTTCGTCAGTCGATCGACTACCACCCAAATTAGGTTCAGACCATTTGTCGAAACGGGTAAAGCCGTAACAAATTCCATTGAGATTGAATCCCATTTCCATACGGGTATTTATAAAGGTTGCAACATCCCTCTTGGTCTCTTATGCTCGAATTTGACCTTTTGACAAGTCAAACACCGAGATACAAAGTCTGCTACTTCCTTTTTCATACCCTTCTACCAAAAATTCTTCTTTAGATCCTTGTATAACTTATCTCCTCCTGGGTGTACTGAATAGGGCGTGTTATGAGCTTCCTTCACAATCTTCTCCTTCACTTCTGCACATTTCATTGGTATACACCACCTTCCTTTGAACTTTATGCTCCCGTCTTCTTCTACTTTGAAGTCAGTTGCTTCGCCTTTATTGATCTTCTCTTGAATCTTTTTTAGAAAAGCATCATCCTTTTGAGCAACCTTTATTTCCACAAAGATATCCGGTACTATTGTCAAATTGCACAAAAAGTTAGACGTGGATCCTTGTGTGCAAACCTTAATCTCAAACTTTCGGAACTCCTCGTAAAGTGTAGGTGGTAACACCCACATTGCATTTGCCGTATGATCCGTCTTTCGGCTCAACGCATCCGCTACTACGTTGGCCTTTCCTTCGTGGTATTGGATCTTAACATCGTAATCCTTTACTAACTCTAACCACCTCCTTTTTCGCATATTCAGCTCCTTTTGCGTGAATATGTACTTCAAACTCTTCTGATCCGTGAAAATCTTACACGTCGTACGTAAAGGTAGTGCCTCCATATCTTCAGTGCAAACACGATAGCTGCTAACTCCAAATCATGAGTGGGGTAGTTCTCTTCGTAAGGCTTCAGTTGTCTGGAAGCATAGGAAATCACTTTGCCATCTTGCATCAGAACGCATCCTAGGCCATGCTTCGAGGCATCACTGTATACCTCGAATTCTCCTCCTTCGGTAGGTAAGGTCAAAACAGGTGCTGACGTTAACCTATCCTTCAAAGTTTGGAATGCTTCCTCACACTTGCTTTCCCTTACATAATTGATCGACTTCTTCATTAATGTCGTCATAGGTTTGGCTATCTTAGAGAAATCCTTTACAAATCTTCGATAGTAACCCGCCAATCCTAAGAAAATTCTTATCTCTGTCACGCTCTTTGGTGTGGGCCAGTCCTTTACTACCGAAATCTTTCCTAGGTCCACTGACACACCTTCCTTGGATATGATATGCCCTAGGAAAGGCACTTTATCCAACCAAAATTCACACTTCGTTAACTTTCCGAACAACTTCTCTTCCCTTAGGGTTTCCAGTACCTCTCTCAAATGCTGCTCATGTTCTTCTTTCCCTTTTGAGTAGATTAGAATGCCGTCGATGAAAACAACAACTAACTTATCTAGGTACTTTTGAAGAACTCGGTTCATCAGTTCCATAAATGATGCTCGAGAATTGGTGAGACCGAATGGCATTACAGTAAACTCGTAGTGGCCATATCGACTTCGAAATGCCGTTTTAGGAATATCCTGTTCAGCTATCCTAAGCTGGTGATATCCGAACTTTAAATCGATTTCGAAAATGTATCAGCTCCTTGTAACTGGTCGAACAAGTCGTAGATCTTGGGAAGTGGGTATCTATGCTTAACGGTTACAACATTTAACTCCCGGTAATCTATGCAAAGTCTTAAACTTCCATCCTTCTTCTTCACGAACAAAACTGGTGCTCCCCAGGGTGATACACTAGGTCTGATGAATCCTTTGTCTAATAACTCCTTAAGTTGTTCTTGTAGCTCCTTGAGCTCGGCTGGTTCCATCCTATGTGGTGCCTTCGATACTGGTCCAGTTCCTGTTACTAAATCAATAGAAAAGTCTACGGCTCTTTTTGGTGGCATTCCTTGAAGCTCTTCCGGAAAGACGTTTGGAAATTCTCTCACTATTGGAATATCTTCTAACTTTTCCCCTTCTTTATCCTGATCGTGGATCGTACACAGTTATGCCTTACGCCCTTTCTTCACATAGGATAGGATGAATAAGCCTGTCACGATTTGGATTTTCGATCCGCTGGTTATACCCGTATAGGATAGGCGTTTACCTTTCGGACCACACAATCTAACTTTTTGGTTGGAACATTCTATGGTTGATTTGTATTTTCTAAGCCAGTCCATACCTAAGATGACGTCTATGTTTCCTAGATCGAAAAGAATCAGGTCAGAAGGTAGTTTGGCTCCTAAGATATCTAGGTTGATTCCAAGATACATGGTTTTACAAGGTGTGACTTCTCCACTAGGGCTAGAGATGGTAATAGATATTGGGGTAGGAGTTAACATGTCTAACTTCTTAGCAAAAGTAGATGATATGAAAGAAAATTTGGCTCCAGAATCAAATAAAACTAAAGTAGGGGTGGAATGGATTAGGAATTTACTAGTCACCACGTTGGCTTGCTCAGCTTGAGTCTGATTCATAACGTTGAGTCTGATTCATAACGGCTAGAGATGGTAATAGATATTGGGGTAGGAGTTAACATGTCTAACTTCTTAGCAAAAGTAGATGATATGAAAGAAAATTTGGCTCAAGAATCAAATAAAACTAAAGTAGGGGTGGAATGGATTAGGAATGTACTAGTCACCACGTTGGCTTGCTCAGCTTGAGTCTGATTCATAACGTTGATAGTTCCTGCTGCGCTACGGGTCGTGGCAGCTGCTGCTGTAGGAGCTGTTGTTGTGGTCAAGGATCCAGCAACACTTCCTTGTGGCTTGTTGTTATAGTTATTTCCTCCTTGCCCATAATTGCCTTGGTTGTTCCTTCCTCCATTTGTAGCCATTTTTGTTCCTCCAGTTGTTGTTGCCTCCATTGTTGTAGCCGTTGTTGTTCCTCCAGTTGTTGTTGCCTCCACTGTTGTAGCCTCCTTGGTTATATCCACCGTAGTTGTTGTTTCCATGGTTGAATCCTCCATTTCCTCCCTGATTCCAGCGCTGTTACTCATTGTGGTTCTTACTCGGCATTCATACCTTCGATGGCCTAGCTTTCCACAGTTGAGGCAAGTCACCTTCATGCCTTGGGAGTTCACCCCTGGGTGATTTCCACCGCATCTCTCGCAGTGCTAAGTCCTTAACTGGCCCTGTCCACCTTGGGCTTGGTTCCCAAATTGATTGGTGGGGGCTGGGTTGGGACGAAACCTTTTATCTCCACTATCGTTTCCTGTACCGTGAATTTTTGATCCAGTTGCTGCTGGTGCCTCGGTCTTTCTCTTCTTAGTTTCCTCATTGTTCTCGTCAATCAAATTTTGGGCGTCCTGAGTTGCCCCATAAGCATCCATGAGGGTTTCGAATCGGATTGCAATCAAGGCCATTCGAAGTTGGTAGTTTAAACCTTCTATAAACCTCTTAATCATCTTTGCCTCGGTCGGCACCAGTTCCCTTCCAAACCTCATCTTCCCACACAATCTAACTTTTTGGTTGGAACATTCTATGGTTGCTTTGTATTTGCTAAGCCAGTCCATACCTAAGATGACGTCTATGTTTCCTAGATCGAAAAGAATCAGGTCAGAAGGTAGTTTGGCTCCTAAGATATCTAGGTTGATTCCAAGATACATGGTTTTACAAGGTGTGACTTCTCCACTAGGGCTAGAGATGGTAATAGATATTGGGGTAGGAGTTGGCATGTCTAACTTCTTAGCAAAAGTAGATGATATGAAAGAAAATTTGGCTCCAGAATCAAATAAAACTAAAGTAGGGGTGGAATGGATTAGGAATGTACTAGTCACCACGTTGGCTTGCTCAGCTTGAGTCTAATTCATAACGTTGATAGTTCCTGCTGCGCTACGGGTCGTTGCAGCTGCTGCTGTAGGAGGTTTTGTTGAGGTCAAGGATCCAGCAACACTTCCTTGTGGCTTGTTGTTACAGATATTTCCTCCTTGCCCATAATTTCCTTGGTTGTTCCTTCCTCCATTGTTGTAGCCATTGTTGTTCCTCTAGTTGTTGTTGCCTCCATTGTTGTAGCCATTGTTGTTCCTCCAGTTGTTGTTGCCTCCATTATTGTAGCCTCCTTGGTTATATCCACCGTAGTTGTTGTTTCCATGGTTGAATCCTCCATTTCCTCCCTGATTCCAGCGCTGTTACTTATTATGGTTCTTAGTCGACATTAATACCTTCGATGGCCTAGCTTTCCACAGTTGAGGCAAGTCACCTTAATGCCTTGGCAGTTCACCCCTGGGTGATTTCCACCGCATCTCTTGCAGTGCTAAGTCCTTAACTGGCCCTGTTTACCTTGGGCTTGGTTCCCAAATTGATTGGTGGGGGCTGGGTTGGGACGAAACCTTTTATCTCCACTATCGTTTCCTGTACCGCGATTTTGGGATCCAGTTGCTGCTGGTGCCTCGGTCTTTCTCTTCTTAGTTTCCTCATTGTTCTCGTCAATCAAATTTTGGGCGTCCTGATTTGCCCCATAAGCATCCATGAGGGTTTCGAATCGGATTGCAATCAAGGCCATTCGAAGTTGGTAGTTTAAACCTTCTATAAACCTCTTAATCATCTTTGCCTCGGTCGGCACCAGTTCCCTTCCAAACCTCATCTTCCCACACAATCTAACTTTTTGGTTGGAACATTCTATGGTTGCTTTGTATTTGCTAAGCCAGTCCATACCTAAGACGACGTCTATGTTTCCTAGATCGAAAAGAATCATGTCAGAAGGTAGTTTGGCTCCTAAGATATCTTGGTTGATTCCAAGATACATGGTTTTACAAGGTGTGACTTCTCCACTAGGGCTAGAGATGGTAATAGATATTGGGGTAGGAGTTGGCATGTCTAACTTCTTAGCAAAAGTAGATGATATGAAAGAAAATTTGGCTCCAGAATCAAATAAAACTAAAGTAGGGGTGGAATGGATTAGGAATGTACTAGGCACCACGTTGGCTTGCTCAGCTTGAGTCTGATTCATAACGTTGATAGTTCCTGCTGCGCTACGGGTCGTGGCAGCTGCTGCTGTAGGAGCTGTTGTTGAGGTCAAGGATCCAGCAACACTTCCTTGTGGCTTGTTGTTAAAGATATTTCCTCCTTGCCCATAATTTCCTTGGTTGTTCCTTCCTCCATTGTTGTAGCCATTGTTGTTCCTCAAGTTGTTGTTGCCTCCATTGTTGTAGCCATTGTTGTTCCTCCAGTTGTTGTTGCCTCCATTATTGTAGCCTCCTTGGTTATATCCACCGTAGTTGTTGTTTCCATGGTTGAATCCTCCATTTCCTCCCTGATTCCAGCGTGTTACTTATTATGGGTCTTACTCGGCATTAATACCTTCGATGGCCTAGCTTTCCACAGTTGAGGCAAGTCACCTTAATGCCTTGGCAGTTCACCCCTGGGTTATTTCCACCGCATCTCTTGCAGTGCTAAGTCCTTAACTGGCCCTGTTTACCTTGGGCTTGGTTCCCAAATTGATTGGTGGGGGCTGGGTTGGGACGAAACCTTTTATCTCCACTATCGTTTCCTGTACCGCGATTTTGGGATCCAGTTGCTGCTGGTGCCTCGGTATTTCTCTTCCTAGTTCCCTCATTGTTCTCGTCAATCAAATTTTGGGCGTCCTGAGCTGCCCCATAAGCATCCATGAGGGTGTCGAATCAGATTGCAATCAAGGCCATTTGAAGTTGGAAGTTTAAACCTTCTATAAACCTCTTGATCTTCTTTGCCTCAGTTGGCACCAGTTCCCTTCCAAACATCATCTGCTCCATGTATTTCTGATGATAAACATAAGGGTGGTCACTTCCTTGTTTCAAGTTCATGGATTCTTTGAACTTCCTATCCTTGACATGGTCAGGATAGAAACGTTCTCGTAGCGCCGCTTTCAGCTGTTCCCAGACAAATCTGTGCTGGGCAAGAAGTTTTTCTCCCTTGGCTGACCACCAATCGTCAGCCTCTTTCTTGAAGTAGAAGATGGCTACTCCAACTCGCTGATCCTCAGGGCAGCGCACAGATACTAGAACTTTACGGAAGTACCTGATCTAGTTTTCCAAGGTGGTGGGGTCATCTGTCCCATAAAAGAAGTCCGAGCGGAGTTCAGCTACCTTGCTCATCACATTTCCCCCATCGTGGGTATTCTGTAGAATTTGAGTGAGAGCTAGAGTTGCCTGCTGCATCTCCTGGAATTCAACCGGGTCCACAGGTGGAGCTTGTCCGCCTTGTTGACCTTGTTGACCTCCTTGATTCATTGCTCCTGCTTGTCTTGAACGACTCCTGGTTTAATATTGCATTGTACCTTATAAATGAGACTTAGTTTTAATACACTAACTTGCATAACAAAATCATGCCATGCCTTATGGAGAAGCTCCAGGTCCAAAGGTTGATGCAGCGGGAACGAGTAGGGGTGCCATATGAGAAGAGGCGAGAGAAATTTCAAAATCATCCTAAATCCACGTACACTCATATTCTTAACAAAATTAATCTAAATAATCTAAAATAGTCAAACCACATCGATCACATATGCGGAGCAACTATCACAGTAATATCCATAGCACATAACAATCCTCAAATCTATAAATCTCAAAAAGGTAACTAAGAATACATCTAAACTATCCCATAACCCCGACTTGTTTAAATTTTATTGCCAAGTTTTAGATATCCTATATTCGTTTTAATTTTTGAAAAGTTATTAATTAGATTTTATATTTAGTGGAAGTCGTAGGGTAGCACTAGAGTCAAAATCGTAGGCTCTGATACCAACAGGAACAACCCTGGAACCTACGATCCCTTGCTAGTGCAACCAAACGGAAATCCAAGTGCATTTATTGAAATAAAACCGGAGAAATCCTCCAACAATAGTCTTGAAAGAAATAAACATATGACATTGTCTAAGTTCTCTAAATAAAATACTTCCTAGATAAATGAAAATCCATCCTAGCACCCTGATCCTAGCTCCCGCTTACGTGTGCGCGTTCCCCCACTTTATTCATAACTTGCGGGTTTTCAAATAGCAACATCCGACAGCAAAAAACGTTTATCAGTAAAAACTGAGTAAGCATACATCAAAACATGTAAAACGGAGTTGAGTAACAGAAAGGAATAACCACATTTTAATCGTTGCTTTGGTTGAGGCGTATCCTACGAGCCCCAACAGGTACGATGTAAACAGAGAGGTCACGATACCATAAATCAATAATGGGGTACATTCTTGGGTATACCAATTTCTCCCCAAACGTTAGTAGATGGCCCTTCGCTATCCCTCCCTAACCATTCTAATGAGACCTTAAGTGTCGACACCCCTATACAGTCATGACCTAAACATGCATAGGTAGTACTCATAGATTCCACGATAAATAAGAGGGTATGAACCCTAGGGAAATCACTCAATTGTGTTCTCGAAATTAGCCTTCACGCACATCCTCTGTACATCATTCCAAATTCCATTATCATTCATTAATCCTTCCACATGATTCACACGAGTACTATAAGTTTGAAATCCACGTGCTTCTCAAAACAGTTTCATATTATTGAAGTAACTCACACAACGCATCACACACATTTTGATAGTTGAAAGTGTTGTGCACATATACTTACTTGGATTGGAAGAGAGATCGTCACACGAAAGCAAGTACTCCTAGTAGTCGTAGTATGGATCCTCCACAAATTCACCGTCTACGAAACCAGTGTCTACAATAACAATTAGTCATAATCAATACACTACTTACACGCCAATATACATACAAACCCAATGCACATAAATCCCCCCTTATTTATCTTTCCCAAAATTTGCTAAAGTAAGAATACGACTTTTTATTTAAAATACGATTTATATAGAACAAGTTTCTATTATTATTAAAACATAATAACATATATTTAATAAGGTAACTAAGATAATTATTTTATAATTATTATTAGAACAAAGAAAATTAGTTAATACTTTATTAGTTATCAACAAAACATGTTAACATGTAAATATGAGGGTATAATCAAATATTAATCAAAACCTATGTTTTTCTTTTCATTTTGTAAAGAGCTAATTTTTCTGAAAATTGAAACCCATACTGCCACAGTTTCATAAAGGACAACAAGTACCCCCAAAGTTTCTTAATGAACAAAAATAACCCCAAGCTTGTACTAGATTTCAACCCACTAAACAAAACATAAAAACGTTCTCCAGTAGACAAAGCCGAGAGTTGGGTTTTTGAGTTGTACCCGAAAGAGGAGACGGGGAAGACAACGAGGGAGAGGTCAGACGGCGACGGCCGCACGGTGGTGGTCGCACGGTGGCGAGGAAGGAGGCGGAGTCGGAGGCGGAGCCGGCCCTGGGTCGGACGGCGCCGGGCGGAACAGAGGGCGAAGCTGCGGCGATTGGAGACTACGGTGTCAATTGGAGATACTGCCGCTGCTGGGAGCTCGTCGGAAAGGGGGAAACGCAAGAAAGAATGGCGGAGGCGGCGTCGGAACCGGCCGGACCTGGTTTGGCTTCGTCGGGCTTGGGTTCGGTCGGACCAATCTGCTGGGTTTCCGGCGAAACAGGGCAGCGAGAGAGAGAGGGTGATTGAGAATGAGATATGAGAGCTTTTGGGTGTCGATTTCTGGGTTTTCACAGGGGGTTTAAATAGGCTGTGAGAGGAGAGTTTCCGAGAGGCAGTTGGAGTTCGCCAGAGGTGATTTCGACTTCGAATTGGGGCAAAGTTTTGGGGCGTGATTCAAACCCGAAGGATAGGCGAACTCTTCTCCTGAATTTGGATGGAATTCGGCCATGGTTGAGGTGTATGGAGGCGGTGTCCGGGAAGTAGAGTTGAAGGCGGAGATGGAGACATCGTCTCCTGGTGAAGGAGGAGATTGGGGAAGATGAAGGGAGAAGAAATTTGGTGTGGCGGGTGTATGTGGCATCGCGGTGGTTGTTACGTAAAAATTAATTAAAATGTGACGTTTAAACAAGTTAAAAATGTTACACGACCCACAACTTCTAATAACTAAAAACTTATATAACTTTTATAACTTTTACAAAATATTAATATATAAAAACAAAGATTCAATTTTTTATTATAATTATCATTTTTTTACATATATATAAATAAAATATTTAAATAAAATATATCTCATAAAAATTAATAAAACTACCTTTATAATCCCCTATTAACGCCCCAAAATATTTGTTAAACTCCTAAAAATACCCCCAAAACTACGGGGTATTACAAATCAAGTTCAGAAAAAGAAGAACACATGAAATGAATCTGCAGTGAGTATGCAATGTTCTTCTGATGCTTGGACTGAGATATGAATCTGCTTCTTTGTTGTTTGTCAATCCTTTAATGTGTTTGTGTCTCTGTGAATTGCTCTGTGTAGTTGTGTCTTCGAATTCCTTCAGCAATTCTCCTTCTAAGCACTCAGTTTGAATGGAAGATCTTCAGAATCTTCTCAAAAAACTTTCCTAAATATTTTCTTCAAAGAGCTTCTCCCAACGGCTAGTTGATACTAATTTGATCTTAGTGGACGTATGTTGGGAAGCTTTTAAACACAACAGATTGATCACAAAATCAATCATCAACCAGTTGCATACTTTCAAAACATATGTTAGGAAACAGATTCCCACAAAATAGGAAACATAATTCCCTGCAATACTGAATCAAACAGATGATGTTAGATCCTACAAACTGTGTCAAAATACTTTGTCTTTCATCATCAAGTATCAACTAATCTTGCACAGGGTTTTAGGAGTGGGATTAAGATCAGAAACTCCCCCAAAGTTTGTTCATATGAAGCTTCATCAGTTTCAAGGCTTTGAAAACAGTTTCAAGGCAGCTATTTCAAGTATTAATCCTGCATTGAACTTACAATCTCCCCATTGATGAAAGATAAAATCACAACCTTCCAATCTGTTTTATACTGTGATTATGCAACAAATACTCCTTATCAAATGGAAGAATAAATCATATAATGTAAACACATAATGTCCAAAAGATTCAACTCATTAAACAAACTGAAAATAGCAAATAACATCACCGTTTCAGATACTCCTACTGACCAAAACCAGGTCTCTAAAATAAAACCATAATACCAGGTCTCTATATTTGAAAAGATTTTGAAAAAAAAAAAATTCAAAAGATAAGCTTTTCAAGACTTTGAAAAGGATTTCATGGCCTTGAAAAGTAGACGAAAAAGTAGGCAAGAGTTAAGGGTAGGATCTCCATCTCCTTGCTGCTCTGCATCTTCTTCCTTACTATCTCCCTCATCATCATGTTCTTCTTCTTATTGTTGAGGCACATCATAAATTGTTGTACTTATTTTCATGATCACACTATTGAACAGGAAGGTTAACCCTTCTAATGCCTTCCTTCCATGTTTCAATTTCTTCTTTACAAAGCACATTTTCTTCGTCAATGTGGAATTTTTCTTCTGATTCTTTCTTTCAGATTCATTGCTAGATTTTGACTCAGCTTCTTGGAGATCTTTCTTCTTGTCATCCCTTTTTCAAACTGAATATACTTCATAGGAACTTGAGGTTTCATCCGAATCCGAGTCTTGAATGTATATCTTCTCTTTTCCTTTTCCCTTATAAGTTATTTCAGCTTTCCTCTTTGTCTTCATAGGGCTACCAATCTGAATTCCATTCAGTTTTTCAGGTGCAAACTCAACTGCCTTCTTCTTCTTTTTGATGGACACTGGTGTCTCATCTTTCTTGGCCTTCTTATTGGGAAGAGGAAGTGCTATGTCTTTTGCAGTACGGTTCTTTGAACTGGATTCCCCACTAATGGTCTGAACCTCTTCCACAGTGGTAATTCTTTTCTTCTCTGATGCAGCTTTTGAACCACCAACCATCTTGATTCTGTCTGAGGCTCTTTTGGTGCTCATTAGGGTTTGGATAAGAAAAGAGAGGTTGGATAGATATGAAGTAGAGAAAGAAGAAAGGAGAAAAATATAAGAGAGTTTCAGTTTGAAAATGAAACTAAATATTCTTTCTGATCTTTGAAGATCTGATGAATCAACAAGATTCAAATTTGTGTGTGCCGTTTGAAATAAAAGATGTAATACTATTTTGGATAAAAAGGAGTATTTGAAAATTGAGGGGCAACATTGAGCAATTATCTAGAAAGATAACACCCAATATTGAAAGGTCCATTTTGAATGACTATCTAGCATGTAGTCTTATTTTCAAGGCTTTCGAAAAGATTTCAAGGCCTTGAAAAGTTGTATGATGTAATGCACATATACTCAAAGCTTTGAAACGATTTTCAAGGCTTTGAAAATCAGTTCAAACCTTTGAAACACATAAAAATTACCTGATTCTTCCCCTATACCAATGCTTCTTTATTTTGCATGCCCAAGTCCAATCTTAAGGACAGAGAATCTTTCATATTGCAATGTTTTAGTAAAGATGTCTGCAAACTGCAGGTTAGTAGAAAAAATTCAAGAATAATATCACCTTTTTCAGCATGTTCTCTGATGAAGTCATGTCTAACATCAATATGCTTTGTTCTGGAATGCTGAACTGGATTCTTTGTAATCGATATTTCACTTGTGTTGTCACACTTGATAGGTATATCTATGAAATCACATCCAAGATTTCTCATTTGTTGTGCTATCCATAACACTTGTGAGCAGCAAGCTCCAGCTGCTATGTATTCAGCTTCAGCTATTAATAGTGCAACTGAGTTTTGCTTCTTTGAATGCCAGCTTATTAAGGATGATCCAAGAAACTGACAGCATCATGATGTGCTCTTTCTATCAACTTTATATCCTGCAAAGTCAACATCTCAATAGCCACACAAAGAGAAGTTAGAATGTTTAGGATACCAAAGTCCTAAGTCTTTGGTACCATTGAGATATCTAAACATTTCTCTTAAGTGCAGTCAAGTGTGATTTTTTAGGTTCAGCTTGAAATCTAGCACACATGCACACACTGAACATGATATTTTGTCTACTGGTTGTGAGGTTGAGTAATGATCCAATCATACCTCCATATTTTACATTCACACTTTTACCAGATTCATCTTTGTCTAAAGACAGTGTAGAACTCATGGGGGTCTTAATATCTTTGGACTGACACATGTTATACTTTCTTAACAAGTCCTTTGTGTACTTGCTTTGATGAAGGAATATGCCCTACTTCATCTGATGAATTTGAAGTCCAAGAAAGAAGTTCAATTTTCCCATCAAGATCATTTCAAATTCCATGCTCATAAGAGATGAGAATTCCTTACAGAGAATATCATTAGTAGCTCCAAACAGAATATCATCAACATAAATCTAAACTACAAGCATGTCTTTCTCATGAGTCTTTATGAAAAGGGTTTTGTCTACTATTCCTCTTTTGAATTCATTTTCAAGTAGAAACTTTTACAATCTTTCATACCAAGCTCTTGGAGCTTGTTTCAAACCATAAAGAGTTTTGTCAAGTGTGTAAACATGATCTGGAAACTTGTTATTTTCAAAACCTAGAGGTTTAGCAACATAAACTTCTTCTTGCAGATAGCCATTTGGAAATGCATACTTCACATCCATTTGAAATAGTTTAATATTTTTGTGAGATGCAAATGCAAGTAGAATTCTAATTGCTTCTAACCTGGCAACAGGAGCAAAATTTTCTTCATAGTCAATACCTTCTTCTTGATTGTAGCCTTGAGCTACCGATCTAGCTTTGTTCCTGATTACCTTTCCATTCTCATTTAACTCTTTTCTGAATAGCCATCAAGTGCCAATGACAGACTGATTTCTTGGTGTAGGAACAAGATTCCAGACCTTGTTCCTTTCAAACTCATTAAGTTCACTTTGCATTGCTATAATCCAGTCTGCTTCTTGTAATGCTTCCCTCGCAGTTTTAGGTTCTACAAGAAAAATTAAAGCATTAAAAGCACAAAGATTCTTCAAATGTGATCTGGTTTGTGTACCAGTGGTTGGATCAGAAATGATGTCATCAGCACGATGATATGAGAGATATTTAAATCTCTTCCTTGGTGTCCATGGTTCAGGCTCTCCTGTTTTCTTCTCAAGTCTCTGAGAACTTGAAGTGGTAGCTTGTTCTGCTATTCTCTCTGGAGATTCTGTTTCAAGGCTTTGAACCGTAGTTTCAATTCCTTGAAAATGTCTTTCTTGTTGCTGTGAAATTTCTTTGGATTCTTTTGAGGATTCTTATTCAGTATCTGAATCATGTTTGTTCAGACTGAGATCTGCAAAACCATCATAGCTTTCATTAAAATTAACATGAATGCTTTCTTCAACAAGCTTGGTTCTCTTATTATAAACTCTATAGGCTTTGATTTTCTGTGAATAGGCAAGAAAAATACCTTCATCACATCTTACATAAAAATTACCAATATTTTCCTTAACTTCATCACTTCTTACCTTTGAAGTAAGAATTGTTTGGCTTTGTTCCTTTGAATAAGCGGTCTTCTTCCGAATAGGTCTGATCAAGCATCTGTTAAGAATGTAGTTTGCAGTATTCACAGCTTCTGCCAAATAATATGTTGGCAACTTATTTTCCAGAAGCATTGTTCTTGACATGTCTTCAAGAGTCTTTTTGTTTCTTTCAACTACTCCATTATGTTGAGGAGTTCTAGGAGCAGAAAAGTTGTGAGAGATACCATACTTAGAACATAATATATCAAACTCAAGTTATTAAACTCTCTACCATGATCACTCTTGGTAGAAGGAATAGGTAGGTTTTTCAATGTTTGAAGTTTTCTACAAAGGTTTGAAAATTTAGTGAGAGCTTCAGATTTTCTCTAAGAAACATAACACAAGTATATCTAGAGAAATCATCTAAAATAACAAGCATGTACTTCTTACCATTTGGAGTTGGAGTTCTCATAGGACCACAGAGATCCATATGCAATAGTTCAATAGGTCTAGTAGTACATACTAAGTTCTTGGGCTTGAAAGAGCTTCTAGTTTGCTTGCCTTATGCACATGCCTTGCATACTTCTTCATTTATGAACTTGATAGAGGGTAGAGCTCTTACTATGTCCTAGGAAACTAACTTGTTCAAGGAATGCAAGCTAATGTGTCCCAACTTTCTGTGCCAAAACTTTGAATCTTCTTTCAAGGCCTTGAGACACTTTAAGTTTTCACCTGCAACTTTGTTAGATTGAAAAGGATAAACATCTTTTGATCTAGAGGCTGTGAGGATGCAATATCCTGATTTCTCATTTTGCGCCACACATTTCTCTTTACAAAAAATAACCTTGTTGCCATTGTCAAAAAGCTGAGATACACTAAGTAAATTTAATTTCAAGCCATCTACTAGATATACATCAGAAATAGAATTTTCAGAATTTCTACCAACTTTACCAATACCAAGAATGTTGCATTTGCCTTTGTCACCAAATGTAGTTGATCCATCTTATTGCTCTTTCAGTTCTGAGAATAGAGATCTCTTTCAACTCATGTGTCTTAAGCAACCACTGTCCATGAATTATTTTTTAGATCTTGGTGACAACCTGCAAACACCATTCACTGCCTTACCCAGCTGTTAGACCAAGTGCTGAATTTAGATTCATATTCAGGGTCAAACATGGTAGTTTTTTAACCCCTTTAGGAACCCAAATTTGTCTAACTTTTCCTTTGAGTTGGAAGGTAAAAGTGTTCCTCATTATGTGTGGGTCTCTTCTTCTAAAAGGACAAGTCATCTTAACATGACCAATCTTACTACAGTTTTGGCCCGTAGGAGATGTTTTGCTTCCAGCTTTCACAAATCTGGTATTGTTTTTCTTTGGAAATTTTGGATTGTATTCAATACCAGTTTTGTGAACAGACTTTAAGCTACCTCCAAGAATCAAGTTCAAGTTTTGTTCTAATCCTGTAATTTTTTTTTTTGACCAATTCAGATTCTTGAAGTTTCTCAGTCAGAGTAGTCTTTTGTTTATCTAATTCACCAACTTGATGTCTTTGATTAACAATACTTTCACTCAAGAGAGAGTTTTCAGTGACCACTTCCTTGACTTGAGTTTTCAAGGCTTTGAAACTGGTTTTCAAGGCCTTGAAATCACTGTCAGTTTTTTTATGAGAGATTTCAAGATTCTGATTCAGCCAAACAAGATGCAATTTTTCTTTTGCTTGCTCATGAACATTTTCTTTCAAAACTCTAATTTATTTCAAATAGCCCTCTTCATTTAAAATAATTGGGCTTCTGTTGGTTTTGAAATCAAGCAGTTTACCATTATTTCAATGTTCTTTTTCAGAACATTCATCATGCTTGACCATACTGCATAGGTTGGCATGTTCTTCTTCAGATTCAGAGTCACTTGATCTGTCTGAATCACTCCTTGAAGTTGTCATGGATTTATTTCTTCTATCATGATCTTTCTTATGAGAGTTCTTGCTCTTCTTGTGTGGACATTCTCTGGTTAAGTGTCCTGCATCACCACACTCAAAGCAATTCATGACTTTTGACTTATTACCATGTGAAGAAGATTTACCTTTGTAGTCTTTTCTACTAGAGGATCTATTTCTATCTCCGGTGAAGTCCTTGTTTCCGAAGTTTTCCTTAATTTTAAGAGTTCTAGTCAAGGCTTTGGAAATCAAGGCAATTGGATCTTCATCATCATCTTCAGTTTCAAGGCTTTGAAATTGCTCATTCTTGACACCTTATGGTATTTATCCATCAACTTCATTCATGTATATTTCATGTGTAAGGAGCTTCCCTTGTAGGTCATCAAGTTGAAGTGATGAGAGATCCTGAGCTTCCTCAGTTTCAGTAGTCTTTGGTTCCCATCTTTCCTTTGGAAAACTTCTCATAATCTTTCTAACATTGTCTTCATTGGAAATGTGCTTTCCCAAAGAGTCACGGTTTTTGACAATGTCATTGAATCTTTTGAACATGTCTCTTATTGACTCATCTCCATTCAACTTGAACAACTCATATTGCCTGAGATATATGTTGATTTTGGTTTTCTTGACTTGGCTGGTTCATTCCAAAGTTACCACAGGCTTATCCCATATCTCCATGGCAGTCTTGCAACTTCAGATCCTGTGAAATTCATCTACACTCAAAGCACAATATAATAGATTCATAGCTTTATAATGTTTTGAAAATGGTTCTAACTCAGATGAAGAAAGAGAGTTTTCCGATTTGGGATTTCTAATCCCATCTTTTTCTATGTAGAAAGTATGAGGACTATTCTGAATGATAGTTTAGAGTTCCATATCTTGATCAATGATGAACATTTTCATCAAAGCTTTCCTGTGAACAAAATTGTCTCCACAGAACAGAGGAGGTCTATTAGCAGCTCTTCGCTGAGAGAAACCACCATCACCTATAGTACTCATTATCACAAGATGGTTAAATCTATGCAGTGATACAAGCTCTGGTACCAATTGAAGAGGTGTACAATGGGTAGAAGTACAAGATCAATACTCTAGAAGGGGGGGGGTTGAATAGAGTATGCAGACTTCTGCTAAAATTTGCAAGAATAGTGGTTTCAAAAGATTTGTAAAGAGATTCAAGGCCTTGAATTGAGTTTCAAGCCCTTGGAATGAAAGAAGTTAGATTATGAAATTAATAAGTCTATTTCAAGGATTTGAAATGAGTTTCAAACCCTTAAAATGAAACAGTTTTGGATGCTGAAAAAGATCTAAGTATGTAACTGAAAAGTAAATGCAAGAGACACTATAAAGTCCAGTGTACTTGGACCTACGTCTCTACCTCATGGATCTTCTCCCTGTAGGATTTTCAACACAGTTCTTATTCATCCACATCTTGTGGTTCTCACTAACCTATTATCTAGTACCTGCTCTAGCTATCTAATTAACTAATAATTTCTCTGTTGTTCACCTTGAAAAATCCTTGAGAATGAGAACTAGAAGTATTATCAAAATGATATACAAATTAAATTCAGAAAAAAAGAACACAGGAAATGAATATGTAGTGAGTATGCACTATTCTTCTGAAGCTTGGATTGAGATATGAATTTGCGTCTTTGTTGTTTATCAATCCTTGAATGTGTTTGTGTCTCTGTGTAGTTGTGTCTTCGAATTCCGTCGGCAATTCTCCTTTTAAGCACTCATTTTGAATGGAAGATCTTCAGAATCTTTTCAAAAAACATTCCTGAATATTTTCTTCGAATCTTGACTCTTCTAACAGCTTCTCCCAACGGCTAGTTGGTTACTATATTTAGAGATACTGATTTGATCTTGTTCGAAGTATGTTGGGTAGCTTTTAAACACATCAAATTGATAACATAATCTATAATCAATCAGTTACCATATATGCAAAACATAGGTTAGGAAACAGATTCCTACAAAATAGGAAACATTATTCCATGCAATACTGAATCAAAAAAATGATGTTAGATCCTGCAAAATGTGTCAAAATACTTTGTCTTCCATCATAAAGTATCAACTAATCATGCACAGGGGTTTAGGAGTGGGATTAAGATCAGAAACTCCCCTTAAGTTCATGCATATGAAGCTTAGTCAATTTCAAGGCTTTGAAAACAGTTTCAAGGCCTTGAACTAGACAAGCTATTTCAAGTCTTAATCCTGCATTGAACTTATAGAGACCAACACTACGATAGACCAAGCGTAAGCTTAGGGAGGATAAGCTATATGTCAGCTTTCTGTCCTATGATGCCGATGAGTAAATATAGATTACTCTTTTTCGTAAAGGAAACACATCGATTCAGTTATGAATTTGGTAGTGTGTATTTTTTTCTTTGTAGTTTGGCTTTCTACTCTATACAAATGGCTCTAAAATAATAATTATGTTTAGAATCCAGGCTCAGTTAATAAGTCAGCAAAAATTGATGAAAAATCAATGAGACTAATATTACACTGATGCAATTTTGACAACTTGACATTACCCAAAACAGTGTACGAAACTGCAATACCTAGCAAGGAGGCAGAGGGAAATCCATAAGAGCATCCACATCGAGCTCTTCGGTTCAGAGAGACCCCAGTTAATACATCTGAAAAAGCAAATGCAGACAGCTACAGGAAAGTGCAACACGTAAGCGAAAATAAGACGCCTACAATTCAAAAAAGGCCTCTTAGCTTGGGGGTATCTAAGGTCTTCAATTTCAGTGTAATATATTCAGTTCTGGTGAAATGCCGCAAGTTTCCATTAAAAGAAATAGCAGTGTTCAACAGAGAGATAGAGAACTTCCTAGGTGTTCAAAAATTCTGAATTTCCAAATGAGGAGTCTTTCTCTCCTCCAACTTGCTCAATCCAATGGCCCGATAGAAGACGTTTCGAGGTACTAACTTCAATTTTCTTCACTCTAAGCCTGCCAATGCTGCAATTTCCTCAAGATAGTTCCCTATGGGAAGAGCAAAGAGGTTGAAACATTTCACCTTCGAAATTTCAATTATCAAGACAAATGTGCACCTCAAGTGCAATTCGACACATTGACAATGTTAAATGGAAAATAAAAATTAAGTGGACACAATATATATTCGCGAGTTTGGTATTCATTTTAAAATGAAAGGTTAGGAGACATAGGAAATATATAAGTACAGCTACAATTTTAAAAAAATCATGTACTAATTAGAACTCAACAAAGCCGATAAGAACATTGCAATTTTACCCCCTGTATGTATAATGGTATTGTAGAATGAAACACACAATAAAAGCATTCTTTTAATGTGACATTTAATCTCTAAAACAACCTATTCAAAATCATGGCTGGTGAGGGAACGGAAGAGTGAGAAGAGAAATAACTGAAGTTCCTACAAAAGAACATCACTGAGAAAATTGGACCATTTCCTCGTACAAAATTTGTAGCTAGCAGTCAATTTTAATGTATAATGTTGTCACAGGTAGAACTTGACAGGGAGAGTACACTTCCATATGTTCCCTCTTGCGGGGGTGAAAATCACCAGTCTCATTGTTTGAATTGGAATGCCCCCTGCAAAGAAATTGACACAATTTAAAGAAGCATAAAAAATTTGTTCAAAATTTTCACTATCTTGAGCGCACATTTTTTACTTGGTTACATTCTTGCTAAGTTTTAATACAGAATTTTAGTGCAAATACACATCATATTGACCAAGTCTATGTCATTCAGACTTGAAAACCAAATTTAACAATGCAAATTTACTGCAAAATGTTAATACGAAACTTCAAGACACCAAAAGATTATAGTAGTTACACACGACAATAGAAGAGCTGAAAATGGGTAAATTTTTCCCTTTATGATTGGTACAGAGCGTAGAATGTTTGTGTTGCTAATCAAGTACTAATCCTCTGCAGTAAATTTTAGCGTCCTTGTACATAAACAACTAACCAGTACAGCCATGGAAGTTCCTTTCATCAGGGCAAAGCACTATGAAATTCAAGTACATTGATCGACTTGTTCATATTGTAATGTCCCCTAATATGCCATCAGGTTGATAATATGATCAAAAAAGAAATAACCAAGGTTAGATTCCGAAGATATAGCTAAAGGTGAATATAAAATACCAGATCATTATGACCTCTACAACTATTAGTGGCTTTAAATCAAACATTTTCCTTCTCAAATTATTAAAACCTGCTTTCCAGGGAACTCCAGTCTTAACCTCTGACCCTGTCACATGAGTGGGGCTATAAGGATCACTACTAAATTCGCATAATCATGAGTTCTTTATCTATGAAAAACTCATTCCCATCAGTAGTAACCACTTCTTGGCTCTCTAGATAAAACGCATACCACCCAAGAAAAAACAAAACCCGCTGTTCCTCTAGGTTCTGCATTATGAGCGAGCACGAAAAACTTTAAAATGAAGAGAGAACGATGAACTTACCAGATGTGAGCGAGGGAGTGTTTGGGTACGACATTGACTCTTCTCTCTAGGGATAGGCACGAATTTGACAGAGAACGTCAGGGGTGTTTGGGTTGTTGCTTTGGGTTGAAACTTCTGTGTTTTTGGTATCCGATTATTCCAGAGAAAGAAGAGAGGGGGCATCGAGGACCTAGCCGACCATGGGAAAAAAGGGTTATTCCGGACAAAATAAAATCAAAGAGGTTTTATGGGCAAAGATGGACAAATCAGAGCACGAGAACGAACGATGAGAAAGACATGGTACTTGTAAGGTCAGGTTGTGCAAGGCTTGAAATAGTCTGCAAGGCCTTGAACCAGCTTTCAAAGCCTTGAATCAGTTCTAGCTATTTTCAAGGCCTTGAAACTGGATTCAAGGCTTTGAAACTGCTTAACCTGTGTGAACACTCTCAGGGGGAGTTTTCTGCAAACTCTCTGAGTTGATTTCCTTTCTATCCTTCGTATGCTTGATTTACTCTTATTTGATGATGAAAGCCAAAGTATCCTAACTCGTTTGACCATTGAATATCATCTGTTTGAATATTCTTTTTGCAGGGTATTTTATTTTTTTAAGAAAATGAGAGAACTCAAAGCCTTAAAACTGAGGATGGTGATGATGAAGATCCATTTTCTTTGATTTCCAAAGCATTGACAAGAATTCTTAAAATGAAGAAAAACTTTGGACACAAAGACTTCAACATAGAAAGACACAGACCATCCAGTAGGAAGGACTACAAAGGTAAGTCTTCTTCACAAAGTAATCAAAGGTTATGAGTTGCTTTGAATGTGGTGATGCAGGACATTTGATAAGAGATTGTCCACACAAGAAAATCAAGAGCTTTCAAAAGAGAAATCATGAAAGAAGAAAGAACACTATGATAGCTTCATGGAGTGATCCAGATAGCTCAAGTGAATCAGAATCTGAAGAAGAACATGTCAACCTTTGCTTCATGGCCAAGCATAATGAAAGTTCTGAAAAGAACATTGAGGTAATGGTCAAATGTTTTGATTTCTAAACCAAAAGATGCACTTTCTGATTATCTCAGAACAATGTTTTTAAATGAAGAATATTATCTGAAAGGGATCAAACTTTTGAAAGAAATAGTTCACGAGCAAGCAAAAGAGAACTTACAACTTGTTTGTCTAAATGAGAATCTTGAAATCTATCAGAACAAAACTGACAGTGATTTCAAGGCCTTGAAAACCAGTTTCAAAGCCTTGAAAACACAAGTCAAGGAAGTATTCAGTGAGAACTCTGTGATGAGTAACATCCTTGTTAATCTAAAAAATCAAGTTGATGAATTAGATAAACAAAAGACTAATCTTACTGAGAAAATTCAAGAATCTGAATTGGTTAAAGTTAAGCTTGCTGGATCAGAAAACCAGTTGAACTTGATTCTGGGACGAAGATCACAGTCAGTTCACAAAGCTGGTATTGGATTCAATCCAAACTTTCCAAGAAAGAACAATACCTGATTTGTGAAGGTTGGAAACAAAACTTCTCCTAAATGTCATTACTGCTGTAAAACCGGTCATGTTAATATGACTTGTCCTTTCTGAAGAAGAGACCCTCACATAATGAGGAACACTTTTCCTTCTCAACTCAAATGACAAGTTCAGTAGATTTGGGATCCTAAAGGGGTTAGACCACCTAACATGGTTGATCCTGAATATGAATTCAAATTCCACACTTGGTCCAACAACTGGGTAAGGCAGTGATTGGTGTTTGCAGGGTGTCACCAAAGAACAACAATGGTTTATGGACAGTGGTTGCTCAAGACACATGAGTGGAAAGATATCTCTATTCACAGAATTGAAGGAGCATTCAGAAGGTTCAATTACACTTGGTTAGAAAGGAAAATGCAATATTCTTGGTATTGGTAAAGTTGGTACAAATTCTGAAAACTCTATTTATGATGTGTATCTAGTTGATGGTTTGAAATTTAACTTGCTTAGTGTATCTCAGCTTTGTGACAATGGCAACAAAGTTATCTTTGATAAATAGAAGTGTGTGGTGCAAAATGAGAAATCAGGAGATTGCATTCTCACATCCTCTAGATCGAACAATGTTTATACTTTTCAGACTAAAACAGTTGCAGGTAAAACTTTGAAGTGTCTCAAGGCCTTGAAAGAGGATTCAAAGCTTTGGCACATGAAGCTTGGTCATATTAGTTTGCATACTCTGAACAAGTAGATTTCCAAAGACCTGGTCAGATGCTTTCCATCCATCAAGTTTAGAGAAGATGAATTGCGCAAAGCTTGTGCTCAGGGCAAGCAGACCAGAAGCTCTTTTAAGCCAAAGAATTTTGTAAGTACAACTAGACCCATTGAATTGATTCATATGGATATCTGTTGTCCTATGAGAACTCCTACTCCAAAAGATAGAAGGTATATGCTAGTTGTTGTAGATGATTTTTCTAGATATACTTGGGTTATGTTTCTCAAAGAAAAATTTGAAGCTCTCTATCTGAATTTTCAAAGCTTTACAGAGAACTTAAAACTATGAAAAACCTATATGTAGCTTCAATTAGAAGTGACCATGGTAGAGAATTTGATCAATTAGGATTTGATTTGTTCTGTGATAAGCATGGTATTACTCACAAATTTTCTTCTCCAAGAAATCCTCAATAGAATGGTGTTGTTGAAAGAAAGAACAAGACTCTTGAAGACATGTCAAGGACAATGCTTCTTGAAAACAAACTTCCAAAACATTATTGGGCAGAAGTTGTGAATACAACAAACTGCATACTGAACAGGTGCTTGATCAGACCTATTCTGAAGAAGACCCCCTATGAACTATTCAAAGGAAGGAAGCCAAACATTTCATACTTCAGGCCCTTTGGATGTACATGCTTTATCCACAACAATGGAAAAGACAATCTTGGTAAGTTTGCTGCAAGAAGTGATGAAGGTATCTTTCTTGGTTACTCTCTGAATAGCGAAGCTTATAGTGTTTAGAATAAAAGAACCAAACTGGTTGAAGAAAGCATTCATGTTACTTTTTATGAAAGCTATGATGGTTCTTTGAGTGAAAGTTTTGCAGACTTGAATTTAAACAAGCATGAATCAGAGGAAGAGACTGAAAATCCTCTAGGATTCAAGAAAGGCTCAGAAGAAAACAGAAGACATTTTCAAGACCTTGAATATAGTGCTCAAGGCCTTGAAAATAAGCCTCAAATCCTTGAAAAAGATGATCAGAAGGATACAAGTGACGAAGCCACTACTTCAAGACCTGAGAAGATCTATGTAGAACCTGAACCCTGGTCTCCAAGAAATAGATTCAGATATCTCTCATCTCATCCACTTGACAATATCATTTCAGATCTAACCACTGGTACACAAACCAGATCACAGTTGAAGAACTTATGTGCTTTTAATGCTCTCATCTCTCTTGTAGAATCAAATATTGTGAAAGAAGAAGTACAAGAAGCAGACTGGATCATTGCTATGCAAATTGAACTCAATGAGTTTGAAAGAAATAAGGTATGGAACTTGGTTCCTTCTCCTACAAACTAGTCTGTCATTGGTACTAGATGGGTGTTCAGAAATAAGTTTGATGAAAGTGGCAAAGTGATCACAAACAAAGCAAGGTTAGTTTCTCAAGTTTACAACCAAGAAGAAGGTATTGATTATGAGGAAACTTTTTCTCCAGTTTCCAGGTTTGAATCAATTAGAATTTTACTTGCATTTGCGTATTACAAGAACATGAAATTGTTTCAAATGGATGTGAATTGTGCTTTCTTGAATGGCTACTTACGAGAAGAAGTTTATGTAGCACAACCTTCTGTTTTTGAAAATGACAATTTTCTAGATCATGTCTACAAACTGGACAAAGCTCTTTATGGTTTAAAACAAGCTCCAAGAGCTTGGTATTAAAGATTGTCAAAGCTTTTGCTTGAAAATAATTTTCAACGAGGTCTAGTAGACAAGACTCTTTTCATAAAGACTCAGCAGAAATATTTGCTTTTAGTTCAGATCTATGTTGATGATATCTTTTTTGGACCTACTAATGATCAATTGTGCAGAGAATTCTCAAGTCTTATGAGCAGGGAATTCGAAATGAGCATAATGGGAGAGCTGAACTTTTTCCTAGGACTTCAAATACATCAGTTGAAGAAGGGCATCTTTCTACATCAAAGCAAATACACAAGAGACTTGTTAAGAAAATATAGCATGGCTCAATGTAAGGAAGCAAAGACTCCTATGAGTTCTACAGTGTCCTTAGACAAGGATGAATGTGGTAAGAGCGTCAATGTGAAAGAGTATAGAGGTATGATTGGATCATTACTCTATATCATAGCAAGTAGACCAAATATCATGTTTAGTGCATGTATATGTGCTAGATTTCAATTTGATCCAAAAGAATCACACTTGACTGCTGTAAAGAGAATATTCAGATATCGCAATCGTAACAAAGACTTAGGGCTTAGGTATCCAAGACATTCTAACTTCTCATTGCATGGATTTTCAGATGCTGACTTTGCAGGTTACAAAGTTGATAGGAAAAGCACCCCAGGAAATTGCCAATTTATTGGATCATCCTTGATCAGTTGGCACTCCAAGAAACAGAATTCAGTTTCTATATCAACAGCTGAAGTTGAATATATGGCTGCAGGAGCATGTTTCTCACAAGTACTATGGATTTCTCAACATCTAAGAGACTTTGGATTTGATTTCAGAAGCATACCTATCAAGTGTGATAACACAAGTGCAATTTAAATTACAAGGAATCCAGTTCAACATTCAAGAACCAAGCACATTGATGTCAGACACCATTACATCAGAGATCATGCTGAGAAGGGTGATATTTCTCTTGAATTTGTTGCTACTAACATGCAAATTGCAGATATCTTCACTAAACCATTAGCAGATGAAGGATTCTCATATCTAAGATTGGAACTGGGGATGCTAAATAAAGGTGCATTGGTTTAGGGGGAGCATCAGGTAAGAAAGGTAAGCTGTACGTGTTTTCAGAAGGTTTGAACTGATTTTTAAAGCCTTGAAAATAACTTCAAAGCTTTGATTTTTATCTGTTGCAATGTTACAGCGTTTCAAGACCTTGAAAACCTTTTCAAAGCCTTGAAAATAAGTCTGCTACTCTAGTAGTCACTAAACATGGATCGTTCTATATTGGGTGATATCTCTGTAGATATTTGCTCAATATAGCCCCTACCTTTTTCGGAAAAAAAATCGTTTCATCCAAAAATATTATTGAAATATTTTATTTTCCAATGGCCTAAAATATTTGAATTCTCACTGATTATTGCAAATCTTTTTAGATCATAGAGATATTCTAGTTTCCTTTTGACACTCAAACTCTCTTATTATTTATCTTCTTCTATTCTCTTCTCTCCTTATCATTCCTACCTCTCTCTATTCTTCTCCCAAAACCTAATGAGCACAAGGAGAACATCAGACATCATCAACATGGAAGGAGGATCAAAACATGGTTCAGAGAAGAAAAGAAAGGCTGCAGTTGATGAAGTTCAAGAGCTTAGTGGAGACTCTAGCTCTAGAACTCTTAGCGCAGAGGAAGTTGTAGATCTCCCTCCTCCTCAAAAGAAAGCCAGGAAGGTTGCAACTCCTTCCACAGAAAAGACAAACCAGAAAGAGAAGGCTGATGTAGGGAAGAAAGCTGTTACAGAGGTCTCCAGTTCCAAGAAGTTAAAGAAACAGAAGAAGGCAACTCAAGCTGAAAAAGGGAAAGGGAAGGTGACAGAAGAACAGCTAGAAGATCATATGAAGAGAGCTCTGCAAGTTTACTCAAAGAACCCAACCCCTGATGAAACCTGGTTTGTCTGAAACACCTCTAAAGGTCAGTGTCTAGATGGTTTTTCTTCCAGATCTATTGCATTATGTAGTATGATCAATATGCATATGGTGGAACACATGAAACTTAAGTGCATCTCTACGTTAAAGAAAAGTTCTCTGTGTTTTATGTTGAACCCTAAAGAGTTAGCCTATCCTAGACTCACCAGACTTTTCTATCTGAACTTGACACAAGGAAAGAGAACTTCACACTTGGTGATCAGATCTAGAGTTGCTGGGATAGAGATTGAATTGGACCACTCTGATTTTGCCAATGTGTTAGGCTGTCCCAAGAGGTATGACACTAGAAATCAGCCACCAAAAACAGAAATACTGAAACTAGCCAGAGAAGAGTTATACCTACCAAATACTCCCACCACAGCCAAACAATTAACGCACTTTGTGTTAAATGTTGAAGCCAAAGTCCTTCACACTATTCTGGAAAGGTGTATCTTTCCCTGAGAGCACTCTAAGGAATTGGTGACTCATAGAATGTTGGAGATTATGTATATGATCATGAATGGCTATGAGATTGACCTTCCAAAGTTAGTGATTGAACACATGCTCTTTAGCCTTACAGATCAAAGGAAACATCATCGTCCCTATGCTAATCTTCTCACACTGTTCTTTGAACACTTTGAGATTCCAGCTGGTGGAGAGGAATCAGTCACTTCTGGCATGGGAATGCTCAATGAGAAGGCCTTTGAGAGCATTGGAGTGGTGAAAACTAAAGAGAAGGTTTGGAAATTGTACTCAGATTTGACTGAAGCAGAACTAGGTGCCAAGAAGTTTTTTAAGCCCAAGACCTTGACTCCCACTTCAAGTCAAACTTCTTAGCCTACAGACAATCAGAGACTTGATGGTTTGGAGTTGGATATGGAAGAAATCAAATAAACTGTTTATGGACTTGATACTGACTTGAGTCAAGTGAAGTATATGGTGGAAAGTATTTTTAGGGGTATGACTTTGCTTGATGTTCCTGAGGATGAAGAAGGTACAAATAAGGGTGAATTTGACAAGAATTTGCCTAGTGAACACTCAAATCAGGAAGATACTGCTCCAGTCAAGGATAAGGAAAGCAAGTGGTTGAACAAGCTGCTCAGAAAGGAGATGAAGTCAGAAGTCCTGGCTGAGATGACCTGCTGATTACTTTGAAGAAAAAGAAGAAATCTCCAAAGGGTAATGTTGCTGGTGAGAATGAAGAAGATTAGGAAGAACGGGACAAGACTGATGCTGAAAAAAGTGAGGAAGAAGAAGGAGATCAGGATGGAGATGAAGACCCAACCCCTTAATCTAGCCTTTTCTTTCTTCTCGAGTGTCTTCTCTTAAGATTTTTTTTTTTAAATTTTCAAAATTTCCCAGACACTTGATCCAACATCCACTCTATATTTTTGATGAAAGTTTGAAAGGGGGAGAAATTTTAGGTTTTTAGGTTTTATTTTTAGGTGTTATTTGCTATTTGCTGAACTTTTTATTTTCTGTTGGTAAATTGAATAAGTTGGATCTTTTTGGAATTACTGTGTTATTATAAATTGTGAACTAACCAGTATTTTTTTTTTGCAGAGACTAAGGATCAAACAGAATTTGGTTTTTTCTTTCATCAAGGGGGAGTTTGTAAGGTCAGGTTGTGCAAGGCTTGAAATAGTCTGACTATTTCAAGGCCTCGAACCAGTGTTCAAAGCCTTGAATCAGTTCTCATAGGCTTGAAAATAGTTTAGCTATTTTGAAGGCCTTGAAACTGATTTAAACCATTGAAACTACTTAACTTGTGTGTACACTCTCAGGGAGAGTTTTCTGCAAACTCTCTGAGTTGATTCCCTTTCTATCCTTCATATTCTTGATTTACTGTTATCTAATGATGAAAGATAAAGTATCCTTACTCGTGAGAACATAGAATATCATCTGTTTGACTATGCTTTTCCACGAGATTTTATTTCCTAAAGTTTGCAGAGATTGTTTCCTAATTTGACTTTTGCAGGGAAGGAAATAATCAACAAGATAATTCAGTGTTTGATCTGAATGACTTGACAGCTTCTCAACCTATTCAATTACAATATCATGACATTATCTCTGAAGATTGTGATCACTTAACCGTTGGAGAAGATTGTCAAGGATTCAAAGTCTGTTGCCTACAAAATAAGAGTTTTGTTGCTGAAAATCTGGGAAGATATTTAGAGCTGTTTGAAGTTTAGATAGAGCTCAATTCTGAAGCAACATGACACAACACTCAACGTGCAAATAGAGAGAAAGATTTCTGGATTAACAAGCATCAAAGAAGTTCATCAATCTTCCAATCCATTCACAGAATATCACTGCATATTTCACTGCAGTTTCTACACTCTAGGTGTTCTTCTGTATTGTGCTTTATTGGTAGATCATTTCTGTAATATTTCTATCTCCATTCTCAACGATTGTTCAAAGTGAACAATAGAGAATTTTTAGTTAATCAGTTTGCTAGAGCAGGTACTAGATAAGTTAGGGAAAACCACAAGATGTAATAGAGTAAGGCAATTCTCTGTGCTTGACGCCTAGGACTTAGCTTTTGATTAATAAGAATTGAGTTGAAAATCCTACAGAGATCAAATTTCTGAGATAGTGACGTAGGTCCAAGTGGACTGAACTCTATAAATCAATTGTCTCTTCCATTTACAGTTCATTCCTTTGATAGTTCTTGCAGCTCTCATAATTGTCCGTTTTTCAAGGGTTTGAAACTCTTTTCAAGGCCTTGAAAAAGGCTTATTTCCTTTAGTACAAAATATATCTCTTTCAAAGGCTTGAACTAGTTTTCAAGGCCTTGAACTTCATAGTTTTCACAAGTTCTCATCTTCCTAGCAAAAATTTCAAAAGTTGGCATACTCTATTCAACCCCCCCCCCTTCTAGAGTATATATGCTGCATTACCACCTACACACTCACACTTTCAGTACTGGTTCCATTCCCCGCCCAACAGCCCAAAGAGAAGAAGCAGAGGGACTTCAAGATTCAGAGGGTCGGCAGATAATCTCTCCCTCACTTCGAAATTGAAGAAGAACCTGAAAATCGAAGAAGGTAGAGCCGGAAAAAGAAGGTAGAGCGAGGCTTTCCTTCAGTGGTGGCCGGTCGTGGGAGTGGGAAGGGAGAGAGACGAAGTGAGAGTGAGTGAAGGTGGAAGTTTAAGTTGAGGTAGTGTGGTTAATTCTGAGGACGTGTGTTTATTTTTTTTTGAATCCATATTCTAAAGTAGGTGAAATCTAAGAGTTGGGGATGATTTAATCCAAACGCTGAAAAGAGACATTTCAAAGTAAAACCATGCTGTTTTATAGAATAGACTAGGGGACTGTCCGTGCCCGGGGACACTACCAAAAAACACGTTTCATAATCGATTTTGCGGGAGGATAAGATGAAAATAGCATCCCAGGTAATGTTATATGATATCCATCAAGTCATGTTCTTACACACTTTTGATAGGTTACGTAAATTAATCCGAGAGAGAAGGTAAATTTTCAAGTACTGGATAGTTAAGTGGGCAGTTAAGTAGTGCGTAGTTAAGTTGGTGGTATGTGAGATCTAAGGGTTGGGGCTGATTTAACCTAAAGGCTGAAAACTCATAAGTTAGTTAAACCATGCTGTCTAATAGAATAGATTTTGCGCTGCTAGTGTGGTAGGTTGAAGGTGGAATGGTACGTCGACCGAGTTTGATGGAGGTCAAAATGGTCTTTCGCATACTCCCCAAGTTTGATGCTTTATGTTAATCCATGCAAGTTTTCATATAGCCATTATGGTGATAAAAAAAACCATTATATTTTTTCCATTTATCTGAATTTGATGAGTTTTCTCATATCTTCTTATGTTCTTCAGGCCGATCTTTTATCATGTCAAAATTCACAAATTTTAGTAGCTAGGTATACATCTTTCTTCTTGTCTCTAAACTGATTATCATACTATTTGTAGCATAGAAGTGTGGTAAGTCAGAAGTTTGTAGCACATGGTTAATGTTTAATTGTAATCTAGGCAAGTTTTCAAATTTTTGAAAATTACATAGGTCTGTTGTACATGCTTCACATAGCTAAAAAGCTATTGCAAGTATTTTCTCCCATATTCATGAATCATGTGGTTCATGAAATCAATAACATATTTCATTATCCAATTCCCAGAATATATCACACATACCTGATGTCCTAAAGGACATATGTAATAATTTCTAGACCGCTCTACGTGTTTATAAGAATTACCCAGTTTTGTCACAGCTACAATTTTGTTTTGAGCAACCCAATTGGGCATTGCTATGTTGATATATACATTCTCAATACATAATTTTACCATTAGTCCATGATACGGATCAGGTATCACTATTATTTAGCTATTTATTTATTAACTAGTTATTTAATTATTTAATAATTAGCCTTTATTTAATAATTAGTCCGGCCCGTTGCATAGGCCTGTTAGGTTAGGGTTAGGTTCTTTATGTATTTAAGTGATGTAATCTCTCATTATCAGACAATCAATAAGAATATTATATTTCTCTCTGAATTCTATCTCTCCCTAATTCTTGGCTCTACTCTCGTCTAATTTCATCTTCTCTCAATTTCCCATCTATTTCTTCTATTTCTTCACTTAATTCGTCAGTCTCTACTCTCGTCTACGTTATCACTTGCATAACATTTTTTGGAATTCTCTATCTGTCTCTTTCTTTCATTTTCTTTTCATATAGTTCTTGTAATCTCATATATATTGTAGTGGTAGCTTACTTCTGCCCAATGCTCTTGTCCAGTACAAGAGTAAAGGATCATTCTCTCGAGCATACTATGGGGTATCCGGTGAAGTCTATAACTTCTTGCAGACTTGAACGAACAGACCCATAGAAATGTCACGGGCCAGAGTTAAAGTAAGTAGTGTTTATGTTTATAATCAAAGCCAAAATTGCCATACGAATTAGTTACTTATTTGAGTTTATTCAAAAATAGCCAATCGAATTGACAAAAAAGTGAATGTCATAGAAACTAAGCCAAAACTTGTCTTGGATACCAGTACCCTTAGAGCAACTCCAACAGATGGAGCAAACTCCCTTTTGGACCAAAATATGCTCCACATCAGGGAAAACAGACTTCCAGCAGAAGGAGCATCTGCTGGTGCAAAACTAAGGACAGTAAATTGGATGACTAAACCTGGGACAAACTGTTCAGATGAGCAAAAAATAAAAAAAACTGATTTTTAATCAAAAAATGATTCCTCCCTCCATTTCAAACAATCCAACGAGTATATTTACATAAATATAATTATATACAGTAAAATCTGATATATATATATATATATATATATATATTGGAATATGTCCGTTCAAAAATAGCCGATGGAAATAGTGATCAGAAAACAATTCTTTTTTTATAATAATTCAAATAATCACAATATAATATTGTATTAATTACATATTTATTTGTTTAAATAAACAATACTTAGTTACTTTATACTAATTAATATGGAAATGTAATTAATTAACAGCAATAACAGAAAGTAATAAAATACAATTATTTGTGTCCAAGGACAATTTTTGCTCGTCACTCTTGGAGCTCAAACAACAAAGTGAAGGAGCAAATTTTTCTCCAGGACCAAATTTGGTCCAAGGACAATTTTTTTTCCTCCTTCTCTTGGAGATGCTCTTACAATACATTTCAAAACACCCCACCAAACTATTTTTTATTTTATTTTTTTGCTTTTTTTTTGAGAGAAATCTATTGAATTAAGAGGAAGGGGCTCTATATCAACCCATTACGTCAGAAAGAATAATATCCACAACCCAAACCGGCGGGGAGTTAAACCGTAATTGAGTAATATAAAGCCCAAGAGAGAGCCCAAATCTAGCAAACCTATCTGCTAGAAGGTTCTATTTGCGTGGCAGATAGACCACCACGTGGTCGTCCAATAGACTGAGAAGGTGGGCAGCTTCTACGATACATCTCCTCGTTTCTGTTACATCCCTCTGCATTTCTCCTCCCGACTTTACATTTCTCATCTCTTTGCAAGAGAGAGAGAGAATATGTTTCAAACCAGATATTGGTTTGGATAATCTCCAAGGCAAGCTTCATACCTTTGACCATGGCTTCTGCTTCGGCAGGTTTGGCTGAATTGGCGAACGAAATCTGCTTTGCCCTTCGGGCGATGCAGATACCAACGTTATCTCGAATCACCACTCCTCTCGCCGCTGTTCCTCTCTAGGGTTTCCAGGCGGCGTCGGTATTCACGGTGAGACACCAATCCGTCATTCTTGTGACTGATTCCACCTGTGGGTGAGTGTAGATCTGAGACGGAATCGAAGGTTTCCCACTTTACATGTGCTGATTGAGTTCATCCAGGTACTCTGTTGTATCTTTCACCACTGTTTCTGGGTTCTTTTTCTTGTCCCTAAATATATGGTTATTGCGAGACCACCAGATCTTTGAGATCAAGATACACATCTTCCTTATGTCTTCTTTGAGGGAACTATGTCTGAAAAGGACCTGAGATCTATGTCGCAAATTGTTTCCTAGTACAGACTCCAACATTGTTTTTAACACTTGCACTCAAGACAGAGATGGGTTTCAGTTTCTATTTCTACTTTACAAATTGCACATGTTTCTTCAACTTGAATATCTCGATACATGAGGTTCGATCTGACGGGAGGCTATTATTGATACCCATCCAAATTGGGTATAACACCCTTTTTGCAACTTTCTGTTTCCAGAAAGTGTTCCACCAATCATGGGTTTGCGAAGAAACACCACATTTCTGAAACTTTTCTTTAACTTGATCTTGGAAAATCAGCACATTATGGCACGATTTTACTGTATTATGACCATTCTTAGAGTTGTGCAAGATCATCCTGTCGGGCATAGGATTTTGGGGGATAGCAATTCCCTGAATTTCTGTAACATCATCATCCCTCAAAAGCTCCTCTAAACGTTGCTCATCCCACCTCTCTTCTGTAATTAAATCTGCAACCTTAAACTGATAAGGGACCCTTTTTGGATTAAAGGGTCTGAAATTGGATGGTCGGAAAACCCACGGATCCACAAAGGCATCCAGTCTTTTGTCATTGTCGAGGTGTCACCGACATCCACTTAATACCTGATAAGAACATCCACCCTTACCTTCTAACTTAATCAAAACTTTGTCTCTATAGTATTTATGACGTAGAACTCGAGCGTGTAGAGTTATAGGTTTCATAAGGATCCCTCTAGATCTGCTTTCCTAATATAGCTGTATTGAACTGTTTCAAGTGGCAAAACCCGATGCATGCGTCGGATTTGCATTGATTCATATGCTCCCAGGAGACCCACCTCATCTTCCTCTTCTCCTTGGTCGAACCCCACCAGAACCGGGTCATTTAAGAATCGAACTTGTCATAGAGGTTGGAGGGGAGCCTGAAGCAGCACATAGAGAATGTTGGAATCGCGTCTACAACAACTTTCAGGAGAATCTCTTTCCCAGCTTGAGAGGGGTATTTTTCCGTCAAATTCTGTCTTGGCTTTAACTAGGTCAAAGGTAGCTTTGAAGTTGACCATTCTTTTTTTACCCATCTATGATGGTAAACCCATGTATTTTTCATGGATGCCCTCCTTCTTTACACCAAGGATGGAACTGAGAAGATCTCCTGTCTCAGACGACAAGTTGCTGGAGAAAACAACAAAAGATTTATGTAGGTTTATTTTCTGTACGGTATCTGCTTCTTAGTTTCTTAGCACTGTAGATAGGTTTGTGACTTATTCTACAGTAGCTTTTGCAAAAATCATGATGTCTTTGGCAAAAAAAAAAATAGGTGGGAGACTCGTGGACCCCCTCGCGACGCAGCTGCTGCTGTAATAGTACAACTACACAACGAAAACATGAGAGCACGAGAGAGTAACTCACCACAAAATAAAAATAAGTAAGGTTAGATGGGAAATCCTTGACGATAGGCCTGTCAATGGGCCGGGTCAAATCCAGACCCTACCATGACCCGACCCGCTTAAACCCGAACCGAACAGACCGAAACCCTACACAAGACCAATAGACCCGACCCATTTGCAACCCGTGGGATCTCGACCCAGACCCGACTGGACCCGAGAGACCTTTTTATAGACCAAGACCCTTCTAACATGTAGTGAGATTGAATTTGAAACATGTTGTTTAGAAAAAATGGAGGTTTGTGGGTTCAAAGCAAAAGCAGTGAATAGGGAGAGAGAGTTCTAACATAGAGAGGGGCTGATTAACGAGAGGGAGAGATTTACGAGAGATTTCAAAGAGATTTATGAAGAAAGTGAGTGAGGAAGAGATTAATGAAGGAGAGATAGAGACAAAGAAAAGCCAGCGTGAATAATTACGTGACAGAAAAGATTTAGGCAAGAGAGAGTTGCGGCAGCTGAGGGATACTTGTGAAGTAATTATGGATATCTGAGATTGAAATCTTGAGGAGTTACAATTCCCTAAAAAATGGGATATTGACGAACTTTTTCTTCTTCTTTTTTTTAGGAATCTAATCTTTTCTTGAGGAAAATCGTGAGAAGTTAGGAGAGAAAGTAGGAGAGAATTGTGGAAAATGAGAGAGAGAGAGAGTGAGTGAAACCAGACGGAATTAGGATAGATTAATTACGATATTTAATTAGTGCGATTGAATAGTGAGTTGTTTAAGCATGAAGGTAGAAAGTAATGTGAAAATAATGGTAAATGAGAGAGAGATGGTGCTGTGAAATAGAATAGTTAGGGAAATTTCGTCATTAGGGGACAGAGATAATTTATTATGGAGGAGAGAAAGTTAGGGAGTAATCAATGAGTAGATGGAAGGAAAAATAGTTAGTAACCAAAATAAAAAAAATATTAGTGCAGGAGGGTAAAATAGGAAACCAGAACGGGTCGGGTCGGGTTCTAGGGTCAGACATGGGTCGGGTCTAGGTTTGTCAAAATATGGGTCGCCTATTAGCGGGTCAGGTTTTGGCCCACCAGTGATGGGTCGGGTCTCTAATGGGTTCGGGTCGTGTCGGGTCGAGACCCAGCCCATTGACCGACCTACTTGACGAAGCCCCCGCTAGGGCACGAATGACCAACTACTTGTCCCTTATAAGTAAAAGAGAAAGAAGTTGTTGAAATGCAATCATACACTAAGCGAACCTATTTCGGACCGAATCCTATCTTCGTTAGGACTTTAGTAATAGAAGGCCATTCCACCCGGTCATACGCCTTTCTTATATCAGTTTTAAGGGCAAGAATCCGAAATTTGCCCGAAAGTATCTTTCTCATCGTGTATGAGAGTTCAAAAGCCATAATAATGTTATCGGTGATTAACCGACCGGGAACAAAGGCACATTGGCTTCCGAAAATAACCGGGAGAACCCTTTTCAGCCTATTGGCCATAGTTTTTCACACCAATTTATAGATGACGGTACATAGGCTAATAGGCCGAAGGTTGGCAGGGGAGCGTACCTGTTTGATTTTTAGAATCAAACCCAAAAGAGTGTGATTGAACTCAGCTACACTTCTTTCACCATTAAGGATCTGGGTAACACACTCCCACATCATCCTTCAAGGTGTTCATATATTTTTGGAAGAAAATGTCGGGGAAACAATCTACACCCGGGGCCTTTACGGGTCCATATGCATAACACTCTCAGTGACTTCGTGAATGTTTTAAGGAGCCTCCAGATATTCACATTGAGCTTCAGAGATCCCATTAATAAAAAAACCCAGCATCAAATCGATGTCCTCATGGTTTGGGTTTGCCGATTGGAATAGGTCTTCATAGTAACTTATGAGAATACAGAGGATATCTCCACCTTCGGTTTTCCACACTACATTGGCATCTTCAATACCTGTTATAGTGTTTCTAGATTTCCGTGCAGAGTCTTTTTGGTGGAAAAACTTTGTGTTTTTGTCGCCACTATTGCGCCACTAGACTCTCGATCGCTGTGCCACTTATCTTCCTCATGGCGCAAGAGTTTGTTAAGATCTCGTTTTGCCTGAAGAAGATTTTTTCTAACCCAAGCTCTTGGACGGAGTCTATCCAAACGGGCGATAGTATTCTTTATTTCCTTAATCTTCCGACTGACATCTCCAAAATCGTCCTTGCTCCAATGTTTCAATCTTTCCGCACAGTCGGCCAACCTTTACCGATCCACCTTCAATCCATTCTGCTCGAATAGTATTGTCGCAATCGGAATCATGGAGCCACACAGCTTCGATGTAGAATCTTTTAGAACCCACAACATTATTATGGGCGACTAGTTTGGTAACTTTAAGCTCAACCAGGAAGTGGTCCGATGTTGAACTAACAAGGTGCGTTACTATGGCTTTCCCATAACGGTTCTTCCAAGTGAAATTAGAAAATACCCTGTCAAGCCTTTCTTTGATGTTAGCTTCTTCATCCTGGTTGTTGTCCCATGTGAATGGGTTCCCAACGAAACGCAGATTCATAAGACGACAATCCAAAAGCATTTCTTTAAAGTGTTTGATTTGGCTGTCCGTGACTACTCTTCCCCCTTCTTTCTCTTGGTATGAACTTACTTCATTGAAATCTCCCATCACGCACCAAGGAGCGTCCCCTTGAGGTTTTAGGCGAAGTAGGTTCCAGTAGTGGTACCTTTCAATCCTCACCAGTCCCCATAGAACCCTGTGAAGTATCATGGAACCGCACAATCCACAAATTTAACCAAACGATGAATATAGTGAATACTGTCAGAAAGGACTTTTACCTCTGTGCTCTCATCCCTGAGAACGGATAGTCCTTCTACCCTACCTAAACAGTCCACGTAGGAGCCCTTTTCATAATGAACCTTATGTTTGATTCTATCCATCTCACTTGCATTTAGACTTGTCTCCATGAGAAAGACAAGGTTGGGCCGGGCTTACCTTCACGGTGTCTCAGTGAGATAGAACGTTGCAGGGGTTGCCAAGCCCCCGAATGTTCCATCTTAAAGCACTAATTGCTCTAGGAAGAGCTTCTAACAGACTCTTCCTCTGGTATGATTTATGTGGGTGTTTCTTCTATCTCCATAGTCGTTACTATCATCTTGTTGTGGAGCTCGTTTTGGTTTTTGGCCGTCCCCTCGGAGTCCACATTATCCACCTCATCCTGAAATCCTCCATTGCAATTTCTTTTACCTCCACCGGAGATAATGCCTTTCTCTGAGAACTCGATCACAGGCTGAGTCGGCTTCCTTTCTTCTGAGGCTGGGTCCCCCTTGTCTTCATTGCTCTTCATTTTGTTCCTAGTCCCTGTCCTTAATGCTGAACTTCTTCCTTTTTTTGGATTTTGGCTGCTCCAAATACCACGTTTTGGGGGGTTCGAGCAAATGGTTTCAGGAAAGGTTGGGAAAAGATCTTCTCATGCTTCTCTGGTAATTTCCCGAATCTGATCCCGACAAATCAGGCAAGGGGAAAAACATGGCTTGATTCTGTTGATTGTGTTGGTTGACCCCCAACAAATCCCTTCCAAATGAATGAGCAATAGATTCATTTGATTGGGGCTTCGGTGGCCAAAAGATGCCCTTTAACTTATCCCCAGATTTGTTCAAATATTTTCCCCAGTTCCATGGTTTGTCCGTCCACAAATTCCAACATTTCTGGTCGTCGGTCCTTCCATCGCCGGAGCGTTTCTTCCCCTCCTTCGAGCCAATGAGCTGTTCTTCCTCTTTACAGACATCTTGCCTAGAATCCATGGATCTAATTCAGGTTTTTATCTGTATCCAATCATCATACTTATTCTTGGGCATTCCTTAGCTACGTGGTCGACTAAGCCACACCGCTCACAAACTTGAGTGACTCTTTCATACTTGAGATTAACCCAGCATTGTTCCCCCTCTTCAGTTTTAACGTTCGCTCGTCTTCGGAGTGGCTTGTAAGTTTTTATCTGAACCTTGGCTCTGATGCACCTTTCCTTCTCCTCCCCCTCCAGATGAACCGTGAGTTTATCTACTTCGCATATAGACAAGACGATTACAAGACAAATGTCTTCATGGAGGAGTTGAACCGGAAGTCCCCTAATCACAATCCAGTCCCTAATAACTCCCTTTATCTATTGGGCATAATTGAGATAAAACCGTTGTGTTTTCTTGGGTTTTGAGCCGGTTTTAGCACTAAAAGTCTTGTTAATGCACGCGACATGCATTTGAGCTAAAAATCGGGATTTTGAGTATTTTCTGCATAAGTTTCATATTTATATATGGATATGATCATGGGTTTGTTCATGTTGTCTTTACCGAACGATTTCGGGAAGTGCATTGGGATGCACGTCGAGACAGAATCGGGTTCACCTCGGGAAACGTGCAGAAAATGTCCGGGGCAGAATTTGACCTAGACTGGTACAAGGGAGAGCGGAACAGAAAACAGAAAGACCGGAGGAGAAATGGGCGTGAAAACCTACCGAAAATGACCTGGATACACACGGTTGACAATATCTTGAGTTCTACTTGGAGTTTTGAAATAAAACCAGCGGAAGAAGAAAGTAGACGTCAAGGGCTTTCCGAAAACAGGTCATAAGGCTTAACCGAAGTCCGGGAAAAAACTGACTCCCACCCAAGCGTGGGTCCCAGATAGGCCACGTCCAAATATGGGTCTCGCGTCCCGATGTCGGGAGTCGTGATCAGTTATTTCATGTTTCAGATCAATTTCACAAACAGTTTTGACCCAGGGGTATTTTGGTAATTTTGACAAAATGCCCGGGTTTTTGGAATTGAGTTTGGATTTTGGCGCCCAAATTCAGTCAACAAATTTACGATGACCAGAGTTAGGATTGTGGAGAATTTGGAGCGGTTTTGACCCAGGGGTATTTTGGTAGTTTTGATAAGTTTCGGGTCAAAACGCAGCCCGAGCAGACAGGATTCAGAAACAGGCCAGAATGGAGACAAGAAGCTACTGCTTGCGTGGCTAGCTGCCAGGCATGCAGTAGCCACGCAGGCCGAGAGCAAGAATAGAGAGAAAGTTGCAAAAAATTCAAGCCAGAGACCCCTGTCTGCATGACTTGCTGCCAGCCACACAAGCAGGGAGGAAAGATAGAGATTTTGAGGTGCCAGAAGACCCTGTCTGTGTGGCTAGCCACGCAGCAGCCACGCAGATAGGGAAGGAAGATAGGGATTTTGCGATGCTGGAGACCCCTGTCTGCGTGGCTAGCTGCCTGCGACGCAGCAGCAACGCAGGCAGGGGATAGAGAGAGATTTTTGGAGCAGGCAAAGTCACTGTGTGCATGGCTAGCTGCCAAGCTCGAAGACAACACCTATTTTTGAGGCGGTTTTGGCCAGTGGCAGTTTCGTAATTTCAGGTAGTTTTCCGGAAGCTTCCAGCACAATATAAAAGAACGTCCAAAGCTCGTTTTTGAGACACAATACCCCAAGGAGAATTCAGAGTACCCTTAGAGAGCACGAAAGCGTAGATCAAGATTCCAAGAACACTCGTTTTAGAAATATTTACTTTTCAAAATTTACTTTCAGCACTTAGTTAGTAACCAAAATCTCAACTTCTTACTCCTATTTTACGCTCTGTCTTTTGAAACCGACTACATAATAAAACAAGAAATAGTCCTCGTGGGAACAATAATCCGATTTGAAATACACCCAGTACTACTTGACTCGTACACTTGTGACCATCACGCTAATTTGAGCATCAAGTTTTTGGCGCCGTTTTCGGGGACTTTTTACGATTTATTTAAGGCTCATAATTTATTTTCAGAGTTTTCTCTTCTTTTATTTATTAATATTTTTATTTTCTTCGTTTATCTCACCGCTCTTGAGATCTTTGTTTTTCACTACTGTTTATTTGATGCCTAGATTGCCACGCGACTTAGTTCAGCCACTCGACAATCCAGAGCAACTTTACAGAGACCGAAACCGCTGAAACCTAGAAACCAGGATGGGCAATAACACCCAAGGAACGCCAGAACTGCCCGAGACACGTACCACAGCCCAGATGGCTCGGTACATCGAGGAACTTATCACAGCAGGTTTTGCTACCCAGAACAACCTGAGGACGTACAACATGTCAAGGCATTGGTGGAAAATTTTGAGGTCCCTACGGGAGGACATGAGCTTGTTATTGTGTTGCCCGAGATCACCGCTTAGCACTTTAACTTGAAATCCTCCACCATCCAGACTTCCCAAACTCACTGTCTGTTCCATGGCCGAGCCGATGAAGACCCGAATGACTTCATCGGGAAATTCAATGACTACTACAACAAAGTCAAGTACAGGGGAGTCGATGCAGAGACGCTCAAGCTAATATTTACAAAGCAGCCAAAGATTGGCTCGAATCCCGACCACCCAACTACATCATTACTTGGGAAGGATGTGTTGCAGATTTTATGGACAAATTTTACCCCGCCTCTGTGGTGATTCAATTGCAGAGCGAGATTTTGTCATTCATGAAGTAGATAGGAGAGACGGTGGTAGATGCATGGGACACGCTGATGAGATTGGTGAAAAACTGCCCTAATCACGTTTTTGGAAACCTTAAAATTCTGCAGGTATTCTATCATGCCCTAGACAGGGAGAATGCTGACATAATTGACCGAGAAGCCGGAGGAAATTTTCTGTACCATGTGGAAAAGGAAGTTGCCTATGTGCTGATGAATCAGTTAGCCAAGCAGGACAATCACCTATTGACAATCACAGGATCACTGCCCGAGTCGAGCTAGTGGAAGATGACCGAATAGATAATCTGACTAGGGTTGTTCAAGACCTGGTCAAGAAAGTCTATTCAGTTAATAAGGTTGTTGCAGCAGTAGGAGAGCCAGATTTACCCACAGCCATCGAGGAGCTCACGAGTGAGGATGCCAATTACGTACACCAGCAGTGGGATCCAAGCCGTTACAGACGGGGCACAAGAGATCATCCTGGGTTCCGGTACAAGAATCCAAATTTTGCGATTTATGCAACAGGCTTTCAGCACAAATCACAGGCGCACCAAGCACAACCAGCACAGCAAACCCAATCCGGATTATCAGCACAACAAATCGACAAACACATGAATAAACTGGATGCCACACTTTAGGCCATGAATGCTAGGTTCGCACATCCTGACGAAAAAATTGACTCAAATGTCAACACTTTGACGGTCGACATAGGCCAGACCAAAACTGCGTTGCGAACATTGGAAGTACAATTCGGACAGTTGGCACATCAGCAGACCGAGAGAGCACCAGGGAACTTACCCTCGACCATTGTGAACAATCTCCGTGCTCAGATCAATGCCATCACCACTTGGAGTGGATTAGCACTACGAGATCCGCCGTACCCTAGCCATGCATTTGTAGAAGAGTCAAAAAATATTGAACACAAAATTTTTGGCCAGGAAGACATTTTAGCCGACCGCCCCCAGCCGAAGGGCTCAGTTGGACAGGATGCAGGGCAGAATGAGAAGGAAGCTGAAACAGTACCTATCTCCAAAGACGTGTCGTATCCTTTGAAGACACGCAAGAGGTATGATTGCAAAGACCACGCCAGATTTTTCGAGATATTCAAACAGTTGCAAGACCAACATACCCTTTGCTGAGGCGTTAAAAAAGATGCCCACTTATGTCAAGTTCCTCAAAGACATTTTGTAAGGAAGAAGGTGTATGAGAAATTACAAGACCATAAATATGACGCAAGAAGTGAGAAATTGTGTGAAGAATTGGCTACCTAGGAAGAGGAAGGACCCTGGTAGTTTTGTCATCTCGGTGACCCTAGGTAATTCTTACACAGGAAAGGATATGTGTGACCTAGGGGCCAGTATCAATCTGATACCCTTGTCAATTTTCAAAATTTGAAAAAGGTGAACTTAGGCCCACCAGAATAATGCTTTAGATAGCGGACACGTCCATAAAACAAGCATTTGGAGTCATTGAATATATTCTTGTGAAAGTCGGAGAGTTGATTTTTCCAACATATGTCGTAATTCTGGACATGGAGGCAGGATATGTACCACTCATTCTGCGCATACCGTTTCTGGCGACTGGAGAGGCCATGATAAACTACAAAAAAGAGAATTGACCATGAAGACTGCTTCGTTGTGGAGGTAGTTGATGATTTTATAAAAAACAAGGAGTTGGACGAGCTTTGGGCATAGATTGACAGAGTGGAAAAAGAGAACGAGGAGCAGTTCAAGGAGGAGCAGGCAATGCAAGCAGAACACATAACCAATTTACATATGGTCGAAGAAGGTGGGCAGAAATTTACCCTAGTCCCGTCACTTAATGAGCCTCCAACTCTAGACCTGAAACCGCTCCCGAGCCATCTAATTTCAGCGCGTCCAAAGCAGTTTCAAGTAGGGCAGAAAGTACTTCTCTACGACTCTCAGACGAAGTTTTTTCCGGGAAAAATGAGATCCAGAGGGTCAGGACTATTCATCATCAAATAGATATTATAATGGGATGCAGTGGAATTGGAGAATCCGCAAGACAATACAACTTTTAGGGTGAAAAGAAACAGGGTCAAGCCATATTTGAACCCGGAATTTTTCGTCAAGGTAGACTGTTTTGACGTCCTTGATCTGACATGAGGTAACTGGGTCAGGTCGTCGATCTTAAATTAGAAGCGCTTGTTGGGAGGCACCCAATTTAGGAGTAGGATAATTTAGTCAATTATGTTGAAATTCAGAGAGGTTAGATGAGTGTTATCTAATATCTATACAAGCATGTGCAGACAACAGGAGAAAATTGCAGGAAAGTGGGTCAGAAAGTTGCTGTCTGCGTGGCTGGCTGGTAGCCACGCAACCAGAGAGGTGTTGCAAAAAATTTTGTGACCCAAAAAGTTGCGGTCTGCGGGGCTAGCTGGCAACCATGCAGAAGCAACGTAGATAGAAGGAGAAAATTTTTCAGAAACGCAGCCTGGGAGTGCAGAAACGCAATTAGGATGTGCAGAAACGTAGTCTGGGAGTGCAGAAACGCAGTTAGGATGTGCATAAACGCAGCCTGGGAGTGCAGAAACGCAATCCACAACCCTATCCATGCAGATAGAGCCTCAGCCACGCAGGCTGAGGGGTAGCCACACAGAAATAGAAAGATTTACGGCAAAATTTTACGGTGTGCGTGGCTATTTGTGTAGAAACGCAGACAAGAGAAGGTTTTTGGACATGAAACAAAAAATGGAGAAGAAAAGTTGATGTCAGCATAGCTACGGAGGTAGCAAAGCAGACTTATCAGAAAAGGCAAATTTCTAAAATCTTGAAAAATCGACACCGGTGTGTTTTGGCACACTCGACCATCACAAAGACTTATACGAGTTGGGGAATCTTAAAAAACAGTTTTCAGTATAAATATAGCAACCGATCCCGGTGTACGAATATACACTCAACCATATTGGAGCACATTTTCACACACAATGATGCTTGGGGATTGCACACTTGAAAAGCGCATGCAGAGCCCGGGAGGTTGACAACTGCCGTCGAGAAACTTTCAGGTGACCGTTCAACGGTCCTTCTCTGACGGAATTTGCATAAAATTCAGCACCCGTAAGACTTGTTCCAGGTGCTCAGGTCCAGATTCCCTTCCTTTCTTTATTTTGAGTTTTAGGCACGAGCCTGTGCCCGTCTCGATATTTTTCTGCGTTTTCTCAGTTTCGTGCTGACTGTGGTAGTGTAGGGTTTTGAATCATGGATGCGCAACGGAAAAACAAACAATCATAAAACCATGCAAAACCCTCCAAGGACCACAAGTCAAGAGACATAACGATGGTAAGAGTAAGAAATCAATAACACACCTTAGGGTTCTCCTTTGATGACTTCAAACGCGAATTGTGTCACGTTCTCTATGGTTGATCCACGCCTAGAGTTGATCCTAGAATCTCCCAAGTCCTTGGTGCTAGCCCGGAAGAGGAAGAGGAAGAAGAATCACGCAAAACGAGACCCAAAGGAGGGCTCTCGGCCTCCTTGTGGCCGACGGGATGGGCGGCGAGCAAAGGGGCGGTCGGCTCCTTTGCTTGTTGCTCTCTCTCCTTCTTTTGTTCTCTCCCACTATTTTTATGTTCAATAATGAGCATAAGCTATATGGGAAGGAAGGAAGGAAGGAAGGTCATTTATATAGTCCAACAACTCCTTGCCAACTACCTAAAGGACTTATTCTAGTCCTACTAGAATTCAATTTAACCCCTTCCTTGCAAATTAGTCCCTACTAAGTTTTGAAGGTTTTGTAAAGTGATCCTTCTAATTAATTAATCCAATTACTTAATTACCAAATCTAGTTCAACTCTATATAGCGTGTGACCCCATAGGTTCTATCTAGTTGGTAGCAACTATTTGCTAATATGGAGCAGTTTCTAGCAAAACATCCATTCTAGCCAACTAATAGAATAGTCATCTTGACAACCTTTGTACAAGTAATTGTCTTATCCCTTTGTCTCTATATCCGGATTGGACACGATACATACAAGTCACACTCGTATATCCAATCCATAGTTTCTTGATCAATGGGAATAGCCTTATTCGTGCAAATAACATCAATATCCCATATTGATTTATTTGAGTCTTGCCAGTCATTCTATAAGCACTATCCCTCGAGTGGCCTAGGATATTTGCTCCCGTTATGTGGGAGGGAAAAATCATATCTACGTCCACTACAATCTCTAAGCTTGCTTCTTATTGTATCCAATACACGCCTTTATAACTACCCAATTACGGTGTAGCGTTCAACGCTACCAAAATCACAATAATCCACAACTAGAATATCTAGTGACTTCAAGTCTAAGGATGACAATACCATTTCACCGCGAGAAGCGCTTGCGACTCAAAATAACGTGTATGTAGCCTTCTCGGAGATGGGTCAATTCAGTGCAACATTCCCTAATGCACACCTATGTGTTGGATCGTGATATCTCCATATCAATCAAACCCCATACTAGTCTATAGATGATTGTCCCATTAATCATTATACTAGACTAGGGATATTTAAGATAAACAACACAATTGTAAATCAAAGGACTTCATTATATTAAATATCCAATATATAATAAATGGATTTCTAGCCACAAATAAATTCATACTAAACTAGATTGCCTCTAGGGCATCTATTCCAACAGTCTCCCACTTGCACTAGAGCCAATCTGTCGCATCTCGTATGCCCATACTCCTAGTGTGCCCTTCATGCTTCCACTGCGTGAGAGGCTTTGTAAGCGGGTCTTACAGATTATCATATGTAGGAATCTTGCATATCCGAACGTCTCCTCCATCGATAATATCTCGAATCAGATGAAACTTCATGAGCACGTGCTTGGACTTCTGATGCGATCTTGGTTCCTTTGATTGCGCGATCGCCCCAGTGTTGTCACAGTACAACTCAACTGGATCCGCAATGCTAGGGACCACACCAACTTCAGAAACAAACTTTCTGATCCAAACAGCTTCCTTTGCTGCGCCATTTGCAGCAATGTACTCAGCCTCTGTTGTAGAATCAGCTACCGTCTCATGCTTGGAACTCTTCCAGCTCGCCGCTTCTCCATTCAGGCAAAACACATATCCCGACTGTGATCTAAAATCATCTATGTCGGTTTGGAAGCTTGCATCAGTGTAACCCCTTACACGCAACTCTTCCTCACCGCCAAATATCAAGAAAGCATCCTTAGTTCTTCTCAAGTACTTTAGGATATTCTTGACTGCAATCCACTGACTCTCACCTGGATTGGATTGGTATCTGCTTGTCATACTCAAGGAATATGACACATCTGGTCTAGTACATAACATGGCGTACATGATAGATCCTATGGCCGAGGCATAGGGAATTATACTCATGTGTTCCTTCTCAATCTCATTGGAAGGAAAACCACTCTTCGAAAGAGTGATTCCATGTGACATGGGCAAGAATCCCTTCTTGGAATCTTGCATGTTGAACCGTTTCAAAACCTTGTCAATATATGTACTTTGACTTAGGCCTAGCAACCTCTAGACCTATCTCTATAGATCTTTATACCGAGTATATAGGCTGCTTCCCCTAAGTCCCTCATTGAGAAACACTTCCCTAGCCAATCTTTGACAGATTGAAGCATGGGAACGTCGTTTCCAATGAGTAGTATGTCATCCACATACAAGACCAGAAAAGCTACAGAGCTCCCACTAACCTTCTTGTAGACACAAGACTCATCTTCGTTTCTGATGAAGCCAAACTCTTTGACCACTTCATCAAAACGTCGATTCCAACTCCTAGGAACTTGATTTAATCCATAAATGGATCGTTGCAGTTTACATACTTTGTTGGCTTGCTTTGGATCCTCAGAACCCTCCAGCTGTATCATATACACGTCCTCGAGGAGATTCCATAAAGGAATGCTGTTTTGACATCCATCTGCCAAATCTCAAAGTCATGGTATGCTGCAATTGCAAGTAGGATTCGGATGGATTTGGTCATAGCGACTGGTGAAAAGGTTTCATCATAGTCAATGCCATGAATCTGTCTGAATCCTTTAGCCACCAATCGACCCTTATAGGTAATCACATTACCATCCATGTCGATCTTCTTCTTGAATACCCACTTGCACCCTATGGGTCGCGCCCCATCGGGTGGTTCCACCAAAGTCCATATTTTGTTGGTATACATGGATTCCATCTCGGATCTCATGGCTTCTAGCCACTTCTAAGAGTCTGGGCCATTCACGGCCTCCTTATAGGTAGTAGGCTCATCATCTATGAGCATCGTGTCACCGGAATCGGTCACGAGAAGTCCATACCTCTCGGGTTCCTGGCGCACTCTACTAGATCTACGAAGCTATTGTGTTACCTGAACAGGTTGCTCCACAACTGCTTGTGGTTCCTTTTCATGTTCCATTATCGGTTCAGTGATTTGTGGTTCTTGAACCTCTTCGAGTTCTACATTCCTCCCACTTGCTTCTTTAGAGACAAACTCTCTTTCTAGAAACACGCCGGTCCGAGCAACAAACACTTTGTTCTCGGTTGGATTGTAGAAGTAGTATCCCTTAGTTTCCTTAGGGTACCCCACAAATTTACACTTATCCGATTTTGGCCCTAGCTTGTCTGATTTTAAACGTTTTACATAGACATCGTAGCCCCAAATCCTCATGAACGACAGTGTGGGACGCCTCCCACTACACATCTCATATGGTGTTTTCATGACTGATTTAGATGGAACACGGTTAATGGTGAAAGCTGCACTTAATAGAGCGTAGCCCCAAAATGATAATGGAAGATCGGTTTGACACATCATAGATCGAACCATATCCAATAGGGTTCGATTCCTCCTCTCGGACACGCCATTCCATTGTGGCGTTCCGGGTGGAGTGAGTTGGGACACGATCCCACACTCTCTAAGATAGTCGTCAAACTCTTGGCTCAAGTATTCTCCTCCACGATCCGATCGTAGAGCCTTGATACTTTTGCCAAGTTGCTTCTCTACTTCATTCTTGAATTCCTTGAACACTTCAAAGGATTCGGATTTCGCCCTCATGAGGTACACAAATCCATATCTACTGTAATCTACGGTAAATGTAATGAAGTAGACATAACCACCCCTGGAAGGCGTGGAAAATGGCCCACACACATCAGTATGTATGATTGCCGATTGCTCACTAGTCCTCTCACCTTTCTTATTGAAAGGGGACTTTGTCATTTTTCCCAATAAACAATCCTCACATGTCTCATATGATTCAAAATCAAATGAGTCTAGTAATCCATCCTTATGGAGTCCAGGTACACGTTTCTCATTTATATGGCCTAAACGACAGTGCCATAAATAAGAAGGATTTAAATAATTTATTTTAATCCGCTTGGTATTAATGTTGTAGACAGGATTGCTTAGATCAAGGACATAAAGTCCATTAAATAATTGCGCACTAAAATAGTGAATATTATTTAAATAAAAGGAACAACAATTGTTCTTCATTGAAATAATAAAACCATCCTTGTCCAAACAAGAAATAGAAATAATGTTTCTGCTCATAGCAGGCACAAAATAGCAATTATTTAATTCTAAAACTAATCCTGAAGGTAGAGATAGCTCGCACACGCCTATGGCCAACGCAGCAACCTTTGCTCCATTCCCAACGCGCAGATCTACCTCTCCTTTAGCCAATCTTCTACTTCTCTTTAGATCCTGCATATTTCGACAAATATGAGATCCACATCCAGTATCTAATATCCATGATGTAGAGACAGTTAAATTGTCATCTACAACAAAAATACCTGGTGGTGGTGGAATCACTATTCCAAGCCTCTTGTCCTCCTGATATTTTGGGCAGTTCCTCCTCCAGTGTCCAGGCTGACTGCAGTAGTGACACTCACCTTTAGTCACACCTTTGGCAATGCCACCAACAGGCTTAAGGGCAGGTTCCTTGGACTTGGCAACTTACTTGCCTTTGCCCTTGGAGGATGAGGCAAACCTTTTGCCCTTTCCTTTCTGCACCATCATAATGGCCTTGCCCTTACCCTTGTTGATGCTCTGTTCAGCCATCCTCAACATATTGAGTAAATCTGGAAGTGGTTTCACGATCTCGTTCATGTTATAGTTCATGATGAACTGTCCATAACTCTCGGGAAACGATTACAACACGAGATCGGTTGCCAACTCTTGGCCGACCGGGAACCCTAGTCGGGCGAGATTCTCCAAGTACCCGATCATACGGAGTACATGGGGTCCCACCGGGTTCCCTTCTGCCAGATGACACTTGAACAGTGCCTTAGAGACCTCATACCTCTCTACCCTTGCCTGCTCTTGGAAGAGTTGCTTCAAATGTTCGATCATATCGACAGCATTCATGTTTTCGTGTTGCTTCTGAAGCACAGAAGTCATGGTGCATAGCATAAGGCAGGCCGCATCATTAGCGTCATCAACACGCTTTTGATACGCCTTTAGGGCAGCAGGTGTTTTGGTTCTCTGGACCTTCTGGAACATGCTCCTCTATTGCGTACATTTTCTTCTCTTGCTTGAGAACAATTCTCAAGTTTCTGTACCAATCAAGAAAGTTGGTTCCAGAGAGCTTGTCCTTCTCAAGGACAGATCGTAGGGAATGTTGTGAACTCGATGAGTTGTTTGCCATTTGGAATTCTACAAAAAGGAAAATACGCAAGTTTTAGTATTTGTGATTTTTTTTTTGACTATATTCAATAATGGCTAGTTTATCAAATATAGCTCCCACTATTTTACTACGAATTAATAACCCTCAAGATATTAATGCGGAAAATATCCTTATATTTTCTAGTGGGCCAAGATCCATCTTTCATCTCCTTATGAGCTTGCTTTGGCAAGTCACCCATAATTTGACTACTTTAGGTAGGAACAATTCCAATTGCATCCCATATGCAACTCTTGGTTCAATTGGGCAAATAACTCCTTATTTATCCATTCATATGAATAATCCCAATTGATTTCCTCTAGGTTTCTTAATCAAATTAATAGCCTAGTTGTGTTCAACCTCTTATCTAAACAATTGCACATTGTTACGTGCCATCGCATTCCATCATTATGAACCAAGTCGCCATGCTTTGGCACGCACGAACGTTGTAAATAATGATGATAATGAGTGTTTAAATAACGAGAAGGCAAGAACACAATACTTGAATTTTGAGGGATTTTGAATTCAATTTTTTAATTGTTTTGTTGATCAATGTAAACTAATCTATCTATTTGAGTTTGGGCACAACTCCAAATACTAGATCCGGGTTGTCTAATTATCTTATTATCCTAATTGTATGCATCATCCATACACCAACCACACAATAATAAGACAATAAAATAAACAACCACAAAACAGAAATTAAACGTGATGTGGATATGGCCTTTTCTAGACTAAGATGTGTTTGTTTTAGGGTTCATAGATAATTCCAAGCCAATGGAATTATCAATGAACCCTAAAACAAACACATCTCCATGCGTCTTGATCTTTTGGTCCATCCTTCATAGTCATGTGGAATGCTCCATGCTCCATGCTCCATCTTTTGTGGCTTCTTTGGCTTTGGGCTTCTTTTCTTCAATCTTGGCTAACAATCTACTTTATCTAGCACTAGCTAACTTCTATACTAAATAAAATAAATCTCACAAGTTGAGAAAAAAATGGCACGCAGGCCATAAAACCCTAATTAATTATTACAATTAATTAATCAGCTCGCAGGCCGTAAAACCAAATCACAAAATTAAACATCCACATCAAACCACATCCTAATGCCATATTCAATCACCAAGCGATTTGCACATAAACAGTTAAAATCAAATTTTAACGCGCTTGGTCAATTTTAATTGATTTTAGGATTTCTAGGGTTAAAACGGTCCATGGGCCCAACAATGAAATTTCCCGAGCCCAATAAGGTGAACCACAAGGCCCTAGGGCCGGCCCGGCCCAAAACTCACAACCGAAGGCCGCGGGTTAGGGCCGCCCGGCCCCTAGGGCGGCCAAGCTTGGGCGGCAAGCAAAGGGGGGGGGGGGTCCCCTAGGGGGCCGAACCTCCTTATGGGAGTTGTTTCCAAAACAACTCCCTTGCTTGGTGCCCAAGTTTGGTTGTTTCCTTGATTTGGAAGAACTCCTTCTTCCCCAAGGATGCCCAAACCCTAGATCTAAGATCCTAAAATTTTTGAAACTCACCAATTCATGCATCCAATGCAAAAATTAGATCTTGTTATGATAAATTATTGACAAATTGCATCCCATGCTTGATTTGTCTTGTTTTACACGATAAACAGTCAAATTAAGGTGTAAAACAACTAAAACGTAACACATAAACCAGGTTTATGCTCTACGACCTGTGGCTCTGATACCACTGTAGGGTTTTGAATCATGGATGCGCAACGGAAACACAAACAATCATAAAACCATGCAAAACCCTCCAAGGATCACAAGTCAAGAGGCATAACGATGGTAAGAGTAAGAAATCAATAACACACCTTAGGGTTCTCCTTTGATGACTTCAAACGCGAATTGTGTCACGTTCTCTATGGTTGATCCACGCCTAGAGTTGATCCTAGAATCTCCCAAGTCCTTGGTGCTAGCCCGGAAGAGGAAGAGGAAGAAGAATCACGCAAAACAAGACCCAAAGGAGGGCTCTCGGCCTCCTTGTGGCCGACGGGATGGCGGCGAGCAAAGGGGCGGTCGGCTCCTTTGCTTGTTGCTCTCTCTCCTTCTTTTGTTCTCTCCCACTCTTTTTAAGTTCAATAATGAGCATAAGTTATATGGGAAGGAAGGAAGGAAGGAAGGTCCTTTATATAGTCCAACAACTCCTTGCCAACTACCTAACGGACTTATTCTAGTCCTACTAGAATTCAATTTAGTCCCTTCCTTGCAAATTAGTCCCTACTAAGTTTTCATGGTTTTGCAAAGTGATCCTTCTAATTAATTAATCCAATTACTTAATTCCCAAATCTAGTTCAACTCTATATAGCGTGTGACCCCATAGGTTCTATCTAGTTGGTAGCAACTATTTGCTAATATGGAGCAGTTTCTAGCAAAACAACCATTCTAGCCAACTAATAGAATCGTCATCTTGACAACCTTTGTACAAGTAATTGTCTCATCCCTTTGTCTCTATATCCGGATTGGACACGAGACATACAAAGCACACTCGTATATCCAATCCATAGTTTCTCGATCCATGGGAATAGCCTTATTCGTGCAAATAACATCAATATCCCATATTGATTTATTTGAGTCTGGCCAGACATTCTATAAGCACTATCCCTCGAGTGGCCTAGGATATTTGCTCCCGTTATGTGGGAGGGAAAAATCCTATCTACGTCCACTACAATCTCTAAGCTTGCTTCTTATTGTATCCAGTACACGCCTTTATAACTACCCAGTTACGGTGTAGCGTTTAACGCTACCAAAATCACAATAATCCACAACTAGTATATCTAGTGACATCAAGTCTAAGGATGACAATACCATTGCACCGCGAGAAGCGCTTGTGACTCAACATAACGTGTATGTAGCCTTCTCGGAGATGGGCCAATCCAGTGCAACATTCCCTAATGCACACCTATGTGTTGGATCGTGATATCTCCATATCAATCCAACCCCATACTAGTCTATGGATGATTGTCCCATTAATCATTATACTGGACTAGGGATATTTAAGATAAACAACACAATTCTAAATCTAAGGACTTCATTATATTAAATATCCAATAAATAATAAATGAATTTCTAGCCACAAATAAATTCATACTAAAGTAGATTGCCTCTAGGGCATCTATTCCAACAGGTAGAACCCCTGGTAGTTTTAGGAGGTTATTTGCTAAGACGCAAGCATCACGGGCACATAATTTAGCTTAATTTCTGCACATTTTTTCTGCTTTATTTTTCTGCGTCATTGTGACCTGACCGGTACCGGCAGCAGTTCTACCAGCACTATGCCTGGAACCACAGATTCATTTTCAGACCCGATTTTTTTTTGCATAATCAATTTGTGCCATCAGGGCATGCCACCTCTTAGTGTGGGGGGTGGGATTCGTATCTGCATTAACCTGGTCTGCACGTTTTTTAAGCTTTATTTGTGTTTTTATTTTATTTTTGAGTCTGCACATTTTCTTTAGCTTGATTCAACCCACTACTGTTTCTTACCTTGCATTGTAGATAATTAGTAAAAAAACAAAAAAAACCAAATAAATTCAAAAAAAAATTAAAAAATTCAGATAATTCAAAAATTGAAAAATCATAAAATTTTGAGAAAGACCAATTGAGATAACAAAGAACTGGGAAAAGACCAATGATAATCTTCTGACAGGGAAGAAAAACCGCACTGAGGTTTAGTAGATTGGGCTTTTGTACGGTTTGGTTAGAGCTAGTGCGCCTCAGAATCATGAAGTAGTTATCTCCTGAGATAGAAATCAGGATTAGTGCGGGGGTACTGCGCATGAGGAAATTTTTCGTACCCCGCGACATTAAATTTTTTCTGCACCACTCAGCTTATACTAGTTTGCTTACTTACCTTATTGTATTTGTACAAAAAAAAAGCGAGAAAAAAAGAGAAAAAATACGAAAAAAAGAGAAAAAAAAGAATAAAATATGTTATTTTTTTGGCAATTTTTCAGTTATTTAGTTATTTAGAATCAAAGCTGAGTTGGTGGCATTGTTTTTTGGATTCGGCATCGCTTCACATTTGTGGACGCAAGAACGGCGAATACTCACCGGGAACTGGGGAAATTGAGTTAGCAGAAACTTGGTTGTTTTGGCCAGTGTGTTGGGAACTCGGTGAGGGGTGTGAGTTGGGAAACATTGAGAATGTCATAACAAGTAGGATCATGCCGTACCACATTACACATATCCTACCGGTTAGACTTAGAATCATGGATTCAGAAATAGCTCGGATGGTCGGTTAGCGAGGGATTTTCTTAGGTTAAGTACGAAAGTAACTGTATGTGGTGCCAGCGCTTATTTTCCGCTCTTAAATTTGGTCATACTCTTCGATCGCTTGCGGATTAGTAATTCCTGGAAAGAGGGTGAGGTCTGGATGACACGCCGGTTCGCGTTTTGAGGTTTCCAAATCTGTCTAAGTAGAATTTTTTTACTGTTTAAATTTATGAGTATGCGTTAACTGAGTCGTTGTATATTCTTTCTGAGTCGGTCGTATAGTTGAGTCATTTGGTACTTAAGTCTGGGTCAGCAGGTAGGTATGCAACGTTAGTAGTACGCAAAGCATAATCCTTTGAGATTGCCTTGGACGAGCAATGGGCAGTGTAGGGGTATTTGATTACTCCCATAAAGGATATTGAGCATAATTGAGATAAAACTGTTGAGTTTTCTTGAGTTTGAGCCGGTTTTTGACACGATTTCTTACGTGTATCCGCAAGTGCACGGTCAAGTAATATAGGGGTGGTATTTCAACCCCGAGTCATCGATCCCACGAGGACAGACTTTAGATTATCTAATTAGTTATTTAATTTAGAGTACGGTGCAGGAGGAAAGATTTGATTGATTTTAGAAATTTAAATAACAACTAAGATAATATTTCTGTATTTTTTTATATTTAAGAAATAGATATGGAGAAACTAAGCAATCTCTAGATCACCTAGGGCAGTAGACGATTATCAATTCAGCTATGTAACACATAAATTCTATTTTAGTTCAGCCGGTTAATTGCACTGACAATCTCCTATCGGTCTCATGTCATTTTACGTCTCGTTTAACTACAATCTCCTCTCGGTCTCATGTTGTCTACCGGTCCGTTCTAGCAGGTCATCTACTGGTACGATAATGGGTCCTGTCGGCCCACCGTTTCACAGAACAGCTAAATAATCCTACTGAATCTACCCACACTAGGCCAATCCTAACACTTCTCCTTTTCGGCCTCGGTGATTCGGGATTGTGTTCAAATTCTCTACACAATTAGGTTGAGTCACTGTCGTGCACTCATCTAATTAGCTAGTACGTCCGGGTAGCTACTCCATTAATACTAAAGATTAAGCATAGAACAAGAACGTGTAACTAGAACGAATATTAACTTTAAGCAATGAATTTATTCACAAATTAACCCTAGTTTCGTTGAATATGAAATCATATCCTAATCGTGTCAATAGACTAAGATCAACAACAAGTTCAAGAAACTAACATTCAATTGAAGAATCAAATCCAAACGCATGAAACAAAGTATGAAATCCGGAAAATAACATTCTACATAAACCCTAGGCTCTCGTAGAGATGCCTAGCAAAGTATTTAGCTAAGATGAATCAACCAGACACAACTTATAAGTTTCTCCATTCCAAGATTGAGAAAGAAGAAGAATAAATCAACAACCTAGCTCTCCAATGGTGGCTTGTTCTCTTCGTCCCCGTCTTCCTCCAGCTCTCTAGACTCCAAATATGTGTCAATACCCCCTTAGGATCGTCCCAATACGTTAGAATAGGGCTGGACTCTTTAAAATTTCAAGAAATTACCAAAAGAACCCAAAAAATTGCGTTTGGCCTCTCTGTTCGCACGAACACCCGACTGTTCGTGCGAACAGTGTTCGTGTGAACCGAAATTTTGTTCTTATTTTCCAGCAGTCCCTTTTTCACTTCTTTTGAATTTAAAAAAATTTTCTAAGGCATTTTGTTCGTGCGAACAAAATTTTGTTCGCACGAACACCCCTGGGAATTTTCTCAGATTTGCATCCTCTTTTTCGGACCATATCTTTCTCGTCCGATCTCCGTTTTAGCTCTGTGACCTTTCGTTGGAAAGATCTTTGAGTCTACTTTCATTTTCCACTGGTCTCACCCCAAAATGAATTGTAGAACTCAATATAATATCAAAATAGTGGAGATTGGTCACTTTTGCTCTTCCGACTTTGCTTCTCTTGCTTCCTCTTGAGTTTTCTTTGTTTGCGAAGTTCGTTACATGCATCCTAGCCATCATTTAGCATCCGTTCCTGTCAAGACAACATGAACAACCATACCAAGCAATTATATTTGACAAATAACATCGAAATATGCATCGAAACGCCCGGATTAACAATAAAGTGCTAGAAACTCAACTTTCTACGTTTTCTCAACATTCATAGTGTAAAACTCATATTTCAACCCGGGAATCACGCAAACGACATAGAAAAATGCAAGAAATATAACTCTAATAGCGAGTTATCAGTTTTAGCACTAAAAGACTCGGTAACTCCTTAATTAGAGTTATCCTACGTACGTTTCACATTGTTATTTGTGTGCGTTTCTGTGCGAAGTAATAGATTCTGGGCTGATTTGGGAAGAAAATGCAATTTTGGATGTTTTTTAGCTTAAACGAACAATCGAGGCGTTTCTTAATTGTTTTGAGTATGATTTTGATAACTATCTCATTTGATCTTCGCGTTAGTATTCGTATTGTTGTTTGACACGTCTTACGCATGCAGGAATCAATTGGAGAGAAGAAACGAGTTTCGGAATAGAAGTGAAAGGCGATTAGCGTGTGTTAGATGTTTTTGCCAAATTTGGGCAATAATTGAGAAAAACAGGAAATTGTCCGGAAACGGGAATTTTTCTACATGGATGAAGTCTATGTCGCGAAAGAAATCCAAAGGTGCAAAAATTACGTTCATCGGAGTTCGGGATCAAAATCCGGGTCCTTATTTTCTTTTCAAAAAGCTTAGTTGCTTTTCAATGATGTTTTGGAGGAAATTCAGGATTTTCAAAGTGTGGAAAACCAAATAAGCCATCCCCCGATTATCCTTCTGATTCCACCTTCATCACCATTCTCCATTGCTTCAAATACCACATTCTACACCCAAAACCTCAATGCCTATTGATAATTCCTTAATAAGAGTTATCCAACGTACGTTTCACATTGTTATTTTTATGTGTTTCAGTGCAAATGATGGATTCTGGGATGATTTTGGAAGAAAATGCACTTTTGGATGTTTTAGAGCATAAATGTAGAATATGGGCGTTTCTTAATGGTTTTGAGTATGATTTTGATAATTTGTCACATTTGATCTTCGTGGTAGTGTTCGTGTTGTTTTTTGACAGGAATTACGCAGGAGGGAATCAAGTGGAGAGATGAAACGAGCTTCGGAATAGAAGAGAAAGGCGAATTTAGCGCGTTTTGGATGTTTTCGCCAAAATTGGGCAATAATTGATCAAAAAGAAAAAACGGTCTGGAAACGGGATTTCACTACATGCTTAAAGTGTACTTCGCGAAAGGACTATAAAGGTGCAAAAAATCATTCATCGTCGTTCGGGATCAAGATCCGGGTCCTTATTTGCTTTTCCAACAGCTTAGTTTGTTTTCCAGGATGTTTTAGAGTAAATTAAGGGTATTTTGAGGATATTTTCGGTTCTACAATGAAGATGGAAGTGAGATCTGTGGCAATTAAAAGTAGACTCGATGAGCTTTCCAACGGCGGGCCACGGAGCTAAAACGGACTTCAGACAAAAAAGTAATGGACCGTTGAAGAAGAAGACAAGACTTACAAGAATCCTGGAGCTACAGGGTCTTCTCACGAAGACAATTTTCTTTGCACGAAGACCTTCCCGCGAAGACAATTTGTCTTCGCATGAAGACTTTACTTAGCCAAAATTTCAGAAGTCTTCGGGAAACAGCTCTCAGTCTTGAAATAAGAAGGTCTTCGTTGGAAGACTGAAACTCTTTGGACGAAGAGTCGAAGTCTTCGCACGAAGAGACTGACAACATCAGCAGATTTCAGCGGGGCTTTTTCATAATTTAGCCAAACTTGTTTCAATGTTTTGGGAAAAGTATTTAAGCAATCTAGGTCGTATTTTTATGGGGGAGGAATGTTTTACGCATATTTTGGAGCTAAGGAGCGATCGTGGGAGCTTGGGACCTTCGTTTGGATCTTGTCTCTTCCGTTTCTCTCTTGTTTTTGCTTATGATCATTGAACTTGTTTATTTGATCATGTGTAGTCATAGCTTTACCCTTTTCACTGGGAATTCTTATTTCGTAGCTAGGGCTTTGGTATGAACTCATTATTTTGAGCTTGTGATTCATGTTTTGACTTAATTAAACATGTTCTTCTATTATGATGAATCATTCATGTGCTAAACTCTATCTTTCTTGCGCCTAGCTAATGTAGGATTGATGTTAATTAATACTCACGTGGTAACTTAGTGAGAATTGGTCGGTAAATTGGACGTTTCACCTAGTTGTATCATTACTTGGTAACTCAGTAGTGTTAACTAGGATCGTTGGAAGTAGAATAAGGAATATAAATGCAAACTTAGAATTAAATCAAGCTTGGTAACTCGGTTTGAATTGGCTCTACGTACAGACGACTTATTTGGAAACTTGGTAAGTTGTATTTTTCTTGATTAATAATAGAAGACATTTTAGTGTTGCATGAATCAAAACATAGTTCGTATCATCCCTAGTGATCCTAGAGAGAATTCCCGGTACTTGCCACGTTATTATGTACCTCTTACAATCTTTCTCTGTTAATTGTGAAATCATTCATTCGATTAATTGAGTATTTGTTTCTTTATTTTAGTAGAATTAGAAAACAAACAACGCAATTTGCCTAGACAAGGTTAAGAAATATAAACTAAGTTACAAGAATTCCTTTGGGTTCGACAAACCTGGTCTTACCGGAATTATTAATACACCGACAACTGTAAACTTGCAGTTGGAGCGTGTCAAATTTTTGGCGCCGTTGCCGGGACTTCGGCTATATTAGTTATTATTCCTAGCCTTATGAATTTTACCTTTTGTTTATATCTGTTACTTACCTACTGTCTTTGTGTAATCTATGTTTCAGGTTGAAGTTCACGGTTCATGACCCGTTCTAGAAATGGGACTTTGTATCTAGTACTTGAAAACCCAGAGACTTTGATACGAACAGAACATAGAGACTCGAGCTGATTTTGAGAGGATCCGCAAGGGTATGCAAGATGCGGAGGCAGCTAGACTTGCAGGTATAGAAGATGCAGCTGATCGGGCAAGAGAAACTGAGCAACTCAGAGCTCAGATGGTCGAGATGCAGGCTGCAATGGCTTGCTTGAACCCCCAAAATCCACAACCACTTCCTGGTGTGGGCGTACTAGGGGGAAACAATGGAGGTAACAACGGTGGGAATAATGGAGGCAAAATGGGGGAAATAACGGTGGAAACAACATGCAGAATGCCACGGCACAAGTCAACAATGCTGAATTTGATGAGCGTCCTTTGGTAGACTACTTCAGAACCACACCGTATGGATAATTGCCCATGATCGACAGGCCACAGATCAATGCAGCTCATTTTGAATTGCGTCAGTAGTTAAGCAATATGGTTTGAGATGAGTGTGTGTTTACTGGAGCTCCGGGGGATGATCCAAATGCCCATTTACTCAATTGCAACCAAATTACTTCCACAATTCATGATCAGAAGGTGCCACATGGCACTGTAAAGCTGATGCCCTTTCCCTTTTCAGTATCGAGGAAAGCGAAGACATGGATCATGGAGCTTCCGGCGAGTTGTATTACTTCATGGGCAGAGTGTTGCCAAGAGTTTCTCATGAAATATCTTCCACCGTCCAAGGTTGCACAAAGAATGGCTGACATCACAAAGTTTACTCACGGAGAGCCATGGTTGAAACTACTGCACTACTTCTACATGCCCTAGATAGAGAGACAGCAAAGGAACTGGACATAATGGCTCAGGGTAATTTTATGGGCTTGGGAGTGTAGAGATGCCAGGACTTGCTTAAGAGTGTGGCAAAGCGTGAGTCTACGAGGTCTGGGTCTGGTAGGAAATCAAAATCCAATGGGGCACTGGTCTGCAAAATTGAGTCAATGGTGGAGCAAAAATTTGAACAGCAAATGGCAGTTATGTCCTCGGCCTTCAACAATATGAATCCATCGGCGTGGGTAAAATAAGTGGGAGAGATTATGGCGGATGGGAATAAGAGATATGGCGTTGCAATTGAAGATGTGATCTACATGGGTCCACCACGATAGCAGCAGTGGTCTAACACTGATCATCCTAATAACCACAATCACCTCAACTTCAGCTATTCGAATCCAAACAGTGGGTTATATGCACTGGGTCATCAGCCAAATCCGCCATACTAGGTTTAGACAGGCTCCAAAGCAGCAGGCTCCGAACAAGAGGACCAAGAGAAAAAAAAATTATTGAGAAAACTGCTTGATAATCAAGGTAGAATGGAGAGCAAAATTGTCTCCATGGAAGCCACAATGAAGAGTCATGAAACGCAGATTGGGAAAATTGCCAATCAAAATACTAGGCTTCCACCTGGCATGCTTCCATCTAATACCATTGTTCTTACTGAGCACCTTAAAGCTATTACTACTCGCACTGGCGTGACTACTCAGGATCCTCCATATCCTAGCCATGCAAGAGCTGAAACTACTAAGACTACAGAGAAAGAACTGGGTGAAGAAGTGACCAAGGCCGTGAGTCCCCAATCAAAGGACACTGTACGAAAGAAAGAAGAGACCAAGAACACTCTAAATCCGCCTAAGTATGTGCCATATGGGCCATATCCAGCGGCAAAAAAAATGAATGATGAGGAACACTTTGGGAAATTTCTGAACATATTCAAACAACTGCATATAAACATCCCTCTTGGGGAAGCACTTGCTCAGATGCTCAAATATAAGAATTTTTGAAAGAGATTTTGTGGGGCAATAAGAGTATTGACCCTTATGCCACCTTAAAGCTGACAGAGACGTGTTGTAATATTATACAAAAGGACATTTCCAAGATGAGAGATCCAGGCAGTGTAATCTTAGGTTGCACTCTTGGGGGTGGAAATAATACACATGGTCTTTGTGACTTAGGCGCGAGTATTAATCTCATGTCATTTTCCATATTTCAGAGGTTGGGCATTGGTGCGCCAACCCCAGTGAAAATGGGTCTCCAATTGGCAGACAATTCTATTATTACTGCAAAAGGGGTGATTGAGAACTTGCTTGTCAAAGTAGGTGCATTTTTCTTTCTAGTCCACTTCGTGATACTGGACATCAAGGAGGATGGCAATGTTCCGCTCATCTTTGGAAGACCATGGTTGAGCACAATGCGTGCAAATGTGGATTTACAGACTGAGGAGTTTACAACCAAAGCTCTAGACTCATCACTGGTGTTCAAGTCATTTGTCCCGGGAAAGGGGAAGAATAAATTGGCCATGATCAAATTTAGAGAAAAGGGTGTGGATCCTACTCCTGGTTTGTCTACATTTTTGCATCCCGATCCACCCGAATCAGAGGAGAAGCCAAATGTGGTGAGTGCACATGATGTGGTGCGGAAAATCAAGAGCAAGAAATTGAAGGAGGAGGCCCGTCGTGATAGACCTCCTTAAAATCTTTTGAGGTAGCTGGGTTGGGTCGTCGACCTTAAATTACAAGGCGCTTGTTGGGAGGAAACCCAACGTATTTATGCTTTAATTTAGGGAGTGAGTTTTTAATATAGTTGTGTTTTGTTTATTTATTTATTTATTTATGTGGAAAGATGAGAGAGAGGTGGGACTAATGATGTTTCCTAGTGACATATTTGAGCAGGTTATGGTAGAATCTACCCCAATGTTCCATGGAACACATGACCTTTACATGGATTCGCATGCGCGAGTTGGAGATTCTCCATATACATATTCTAGCAGTGGAGGGCAGTCGACCCCGGTGTGCGTGAACACACTTACTATATAGGAGAATGGTGGCGCCACCACCAGTGCTTGGGGACTTCTTGGCACAATTTTATTCCCCCCTCTTGAGGAGGTTATGAGTATTTCTTCCCTTTGTTTTTGATTTGTGTATAATTCTTTTATTATATATCTATATATATATATATATATATATATGTCATAGCTCCATCTCATCTACTGGCCTACGCATTTGAATGTTGAGTTCTCTTGCATGATCTCTAAATTCGTTGAGGACAACGAAGCATTCAGTGTGGGGGTGGTTTATTGTCTACTAGTTGATTTGTTTTGCATAGCCAGTTACATGTAGGATGTGTTTAGATTGTGTTGTGAGTCAGTATTGTGGTTTATGTCATGTTTTTAATTATATTTACGTATTGTGTAGAGTAGTTTACATATTGTTTGAACTTTTACATAATTGAGTATACCCACCAAAATTTTTGTTTGTGTAGTGTCAATTCTTTTTTCGAGTCTAATCTTTGCATATAGACTTAGGACTTCGGAAAGATTAAAAAAATGAGAAAATAGAAAACCCATAAAAATTGAAAATTTTGAAAATTTGAGAATAAGGCAATTGAAGATCTTGAAATTGAAGAGCGTAGTGAATGAATCCTTTTGAGTAGGAGTGCCGTAGAAGGAAATTTTTTTTTCTTTGAGTAGTCAATGTAGATGTTTCAGTAAGGATGTCCCCGGAGTTTTTGGAAGTTGTGGAAAGAATGACACGGTAAGGCATACCTAAGATTCCTATAGTGTGCTAATTAGATTGGATTTCAAAGTAGCTGCATATTCTATTTTCAAGTGGAAACTTGTATTCTCTTGTTGATCCGGGGTGGAACTTCGTGTAGAGTTGGTTTCATGTGGTACGATTGCCTCAGCCTAAGTGAAGTTGAGGGGCGTACACCATCATCCCTTACGGTGGTCACAAGATTTAATCGAAAAAGCCCACACTCTCTAGCTCGCAGTTGAAAAACAGAGGAGAAACATGCTAAAAACAAAAATAAGAGAAAGCGAGTGCTCAAGAATAACGAGAACAACCAATGTTGAGTTAGAGGGGAAAACTAGAGTCAAGCCTTAATTCAAAGGAGTTGTGACTCCTTACACTGGGATAATTTGCATTCAAACGCAATAAAGTCTAAGACGGTCCGAAAACCTCATATGCTTCGGCAAAGAAAGGCTGCAATGAAATTTGAGTTGAATTAGACCCAATGATGCCTAGGAAGTGCTTGTGCCTTAGTTTGAATTGAAGGAAGAAAGGGGACGTCTTAGTGAGCTCATACATGGAATCGCTTTAATTTAAATTCTTGCTATGTGTATGTGAATTTTAAAAGGATAAGTTAGAGCTTGTGGAGATTCAGTTGATGAGAGGGACATTGTCTGATCTTACCAAAAACAGAGAAAGTGGATGTTTTTGTTTTAAAGATGTGTTTTAATACCGAGTCTAGAATTGCATTGCATCATCTTGCTGCATTGTTCTGTCATGAGTCTTGTTGAGTCGTTTGTGTCTTGTCGACTAGTGGATAGTTAGATGCAGTAGTTTTGTCTTTGCTCGGGACGCGCAAATGGCAGGTGTGGGGATATTTGATAACTCCTTAATAATATTTATCCTATGTAGGTTTACATTGTTATTTGTGTGCGTTTCGGTGTAAAGTGATGTATTATGGGCTGATTTGGGAAGAAAATGCACTTTTGGATGTTTTAGAGCTTAAATGTACAATCCAAGCGTTTCTTAATGGTATTAAGTACGATTTTGATAATTTATCACATTTGATCTTCGTGTTAGTGTTCTTGTTGTTGTTTGACAGGAATTACGCATGCGGGAATCAAGTGGAGAGAAGAAACGATCTTCGGGATAGAAGAGAGAGGAGAATTTGGCGCGTTTTGGATGTTTTCACCAAAATTGGGAAATAATTGAGAAAAACGAGAAAACGTTCTGGAAATGGGAATTTCTCTTCATGATAAAAGTCTACGTCGCGAAAGGACTCCAAATGTGCAAACATCACATTCATCGAAGTTCGGCCCAGGTCCTTATTTCCTTTTCAAAAAGCTTAGTTGCTTTTCCAGGATGTTTTAGAGCAAATTAAGGATATTCTGAGGATATTTTGGGTTATTACAATGAAGATGAAAGTGAGATCGGTGGAAATTGAATGTAGAACTGAAGAGCTATTCAACGGCCGGTCACGGAGCTAAAACGGACATCGGACGAAAAAGTTATGGACCATTGAAGACTAAGACAAGACTTAGAAGAATAGTGGAGCTACAGGTTCTTCGCACAAAGACCTTCCACAAAGACAATTTTCTTCGCACGAAGACTTTAATTAGCCAAAATTTCAAGAGTCTTTGGGAAACAACTCTCAGTCTGGAAATAAGAAGGTCTTCGTACAAAGACTGAAATTCTTCGCACAAATGTCTTCGCACGAAGAGTCGAAGTCTTCGCACGAAGAGATTGGCAACATCAGCGGATTTCAGCAGGGCTTTTCCATAATCTAGTTAAACTTGGTCTAATCTTCTGGGAACATATTTCAGCAATTTAGGTCGTATTTTCCAGGGAAGTGGAAGGTTTTACGCATCTTTTGTAGCTAAGGAGCAGTCGTGGGAGCCAGGGACCTTTGTTTGGAACTTTTTTCTTCTCTTTTTCTCTAGTTTTTGCTAATGATCATTGAACTTGTTGATTTGATCATGTGTAGTCGTAGCTAAACCCTTTTGAATGGGAATTCTTGTTTGGTAGCTAGGGTTTTGGTATGAACTCGTTGTTTTGAGCTTGTGATTCATGTTTTGACCGCATTAGATGTGTTTTTCTATTATTATGAACCATCCATGTGCTAAACTCTATTTTTATTGTGCCTAGCTAACTCTTACAATCATTCTCTGTTAATCGTGAAATCATTCATTCGACTAATTAGGTAGTTGTTTATTTATTTTAGTAGAATTAGAAAAAAACAAAGCGATTTGCCCACACAAGGTTAAGAAATATAAACTAAGTTACAAGAAGTCATTTGGGTTCGACAAACCCGGTCTTACCAGAATTATTGCTACACCGACAGCCGTACACTTGCAGTTGGAGCGTGTCACCTATACACCTAAACACCCTTAGCCACAATTCCCTAATACCTACACCATCAATGGCAAACTAAACTAAATCCAATTTCACATTACACCACCTGAATTCTACTACTAACACCCATAACCCTTACACATTCTGACCCCAAAATAGATTAAATTCCCCATCCACCACCATTACATCAACCTGCACCTTTACAACAAAACACCAACTAAATCACCATAGCCACCATTATGACTTCATCTCAAATAAACACCAATGCCAACTAATTAACCAAACTCTAAACAACAGTCACCCACCATTTCACCTATTGCAAACCTTAGCCTTAAACCACTAGTAACTCCATCAAAACCAACTATACCTCTACCACTATCTCCTCCTAGTCTCTGCCACAAACTTACACAAAATTACCACCACTGCTACTTCACAAACGTACCAACACAAGCAATCCTTAACACCTTCAAAACCCACAACAATCCACCTACTAGCACCATAAAAACCCATACCTGAATTCACCATAGCCACATCCAGCTTCGTACACCACAACCCTGGCTTTCCTCCACACATTACACCACTGAAATCACCTTCACTACCACTATTCTCCTCAATACCAAATTACCATCCAACTCATCATAAACCCACATTAAACAGTTAAACCCATCACCATGACTTGCCAATACCCCACTTTCAATCACCAATTCAACTATCTCTACACTAATATTGAACCTATAACTCCATTAACCAAGCCCTAACTTCATTTCACCAGAACAACCCACCATGCAATCCCCAATCAAAAGCACCTATTTCCGCTGCAGTTACCTGCAAAAGCCACGACCTGAAATTGAAGCAAGGCGAGCAACGAACCAGCAGCAGGAAGGTTGAAGAAGCAGCACTAGGGTAAAGGCACATAAAAAAGAAGAAAGAAGTCGAAGCTAGAATCAATCAGAGGCCGCAAGGCAATAGAAGAGAAGTAGCATAGTTCCAAGGGTGTTCGTGCGAAGAGATTATCTCTTCGCGCGAACACAATTCCTTGGCCAAAATCATAGGAAGACAAGAATGTCTTTGTGATCACGCTCTCTCTCACAAAATACGAACGCCTTTGTGCGAAGGGTTGCTGTGTTCGTGCGAAGAGTTTCTCCAGGCGGATGAAAATTCTGATTTTCAATTGAGGGATTTTGTGCAATAATCAAAACTTATTTAAACAATTAGGAAGGGTATAAAAAGCCCTAAGAACGTGATTTGCTGGAAGAGAACAGACGTAGAAAAGAAGAGGACGGGATTGTGGGGCTTGGAGCATCGTTTGGAGCGTCCGAATTCCTCGTTTGGATTATCTTCTCTTCTCTTTTCTTTAGTTTTTGGTTTATGATCATAAAAATTTGTATTGCGATCATGTATTGTTGTATCTAAACAATTTATTCGGGATATGTCGTAGGTACCTAGGGTTCGCACACCGCGTTTGGTAATTTATGGATCTTGTTTCATGCTTTTAGCTTAATTGAATGTTTTTTACTTAGTTATGCTTGGTTTATGAGGTTAATCTATCTTTCATATTTTTTGATATCACAATAGGATTGATATAGGTAGTGGATGTTAGAGGAATCGACATTTGTTGTTGGAACTTGAATCAAGCACTAGCCGTATCTGGGGTTGATGAATTATGCTAGTTAGCTAGAACTAAGAGTAGACCACAAGAACATAATACGTACTTAAACTTGAGTAGGCTGCAGGAATCAGGTACAATAGTTTGAATATAGATTTTGGTTGAGGAATCTTCAAAGTATAATTTAACCAAATCTGTAGATGAAAAGTGTTTGAATGGTTTTGTTTGTAGACAAAATAACTCTAATTCTGCCTCATTGTATTGATGGGTTCATGATCTTATTTAAGGTTGTGTTCAAGAACAAAGTGTTACCTATAACTTCTTACAAATACATAAATTACAACCATATAAATAGAATTGTTGTAATTTTATAATATAATATAATATATATATTTTTCGACGTTTGCATGTGAATTACGATTTTGGAATTCCCACAACCCCCCACCCCCCCAAATCCTGGCTCCGCCACTAATTGGACCAGTAGAGGGTCATAAAGTTCAACAAGGAGAGTCCTGCAATCATTTAGAATAGATAGGAAGCATTCACATCACTAACGGCAAGAGAGTGAGTAAGGTAGGAAGAGTTCACATCACTAACAAGGTCCTTGCAGTTACTATCCACATATAAATTGATTTTTAACATTTAACTAAAATGAAAGAACTAAGCCAAGCTCGATTAACTTAAGAACATTCTATGAAACTCAGTTCGTGCAGTATTTATATGTTCATTTCAAAAGAGACACAAAAGAATCAGAAGCGAAGGGATATAATGTTAGAGTGTTGTGCGTCTACATTTGACCTTGAATTGGTTCAATTACATTCAACAATTCTCCACGAATTCTAGATGACTTGATGTACATTTAAGTATGATATATTTTAGTTTAAACTATAAGTTGGTGGAGAAAAAACATGAGTTCTGTTTGGATGTAGAAGAAATGATCATTATATGTTTTCAATTTACCTAAACTGAAAGCCCACAATTGTGAACAAACATGAAGGATTGAATAAAGGGTAAAAGACAAAAACCACCCCTCGAGTATGGGTTATATACAAAAACATCCCTCGTGTTCGGGGATATACAAAAACCACCCCTGATAGTGGATGGACGTTGGACAAATACCACCCTTCTGTTAGTGTCAGTCAGTAGAGGGTGCGATATGACTTTTTTATGACCATTTTGCCCCTCTTTGTATTCTTGTGTTTATTTTGTTGATGTTCTTGGTGTTCTTGATTTTCTTGACCACCACCACCGCCAACGCTACCGCCACCGATTCAACAGACAGTTTCAATAAACTAGAGTTATGCAACATGTAATTGAACGTAAATATTATTTTACAACTTGTTTGCTACCGGTTAAAAGCAAAGGAAATAATATAATAGAATCTGTGTTTTTCCAAAAAGCAAAACAACCTAAAAACACCCCAAAAAAACAGCAGACCAAACTCATTTTGATTTGAAACTCACTTTTCAGCAGTGGTGTTCAAAAACATGATTGCCAAAATCCAAACAAGCACTACATACTAGTTTAACCGATTCTTCATTTGAGCTAATTTTAATGGTTTTATCTTTTCCAGAGAGCAAGGAATATTTCAAGAAACCGCTGTTTTTCGTGGGAGAGATCGGAGGAAACCACTAAAACTCCCAGTTCTTCTCCTTTAAAACCAGTAGTACCCAAGAGATGAAGCTCTCAGTACCTCTGGTCGTTGGCGAGTGACGAGTCTAAGCCTTCAACCGTTCGATTCAAGCCGAATGGAAACCCAGATCTAGCGAGAGAGATGGCGTTGTGGTGGCGGCGGCGACGACTTAGGGTTCCGGTACCAAAGCTCCGACCGACTACCTGTCGTCGATTGCTCCGGCGGCCTACCGCCCCCTCCTCACCTGCATCCCGTAGCATGTCATCACCTGTTGTGTTGGTTCGATTTGGGTCGGTGCGTTTGACTGGGAAAGCTGGGGGGTTTTCAATAGTTGGTTCGATTTTGTAGATTGGGGCCTCGATCTGGTGTTGTTATAGTTTTGGTTGTTGCAGGGTTTGAATTTAGTCGGAGACAGAGGAAGTAAAAGAGGTTGTGGGTTGGTTGAAAGAGATGAGGAAGAAAGGATAATGTTGATAAGGATCTTCAGATTGCAATGGGAGAGAGGAGAGAAGAGAAGATATGTGGATAAAAATAAAGGAAAAGGAGAAAAAAAACTGATGTAGCAGGGTATTTTTTTTTCATTTGAGGGTAAAATGGGTATTTAGTGTGTTCCGTTAGTTTCCGTTACTCACCGTTAGTTGACAGGGGTGGTTTTTGTATATCCCCGAACACGAGGGATGTTTTTGTATATAACCCATACTCGAGGGGTGGTTTTTGTCTTTTACCCTTGAATAAATGATATAATTTCAGGTATTATGGCTTTGCCTGCTTTAATTTTTATTTTGAATAGTGAAACAAATTATTGAAAATAAACTCCAGTGACTGATAAGGAAGACTTTTTTATTTGATTCCGGTGATATTTAGTACACTGCGTATCATATATGTTTTGAACTTTAACGTTTACTAAAAGTCTGATTCAAATTACATACACATATAAAATTATACTTCCATTTTTTGTTTTGTCGAGTCTTGACACTATTGTAATCTTCACGACCATGTATTTGGGCATGCTTGTTATACGATAAACGTATCGAAAACAACGAAGTACTGAAAGTAAAGGAAGAGAGAGTAGGGAGAGATTAGAGTTGAGAGAAATATGTCTTATTGCTTGATTAATAATGAAAGATGACACTGCTTAAATCGATAAATTTGTAAACCTATTAGCCTAAACCTATTTGGGCCTACCCTACGGGCTGAACTTTAATTAAATAATCGATAATTAAAGAACTAGTAAATAAATTAATAATATTGATACGTGACCCATATCAACTGCCCCACGCTTGAAAACCACCTAGTCCTCAAGGTGGATGTTGAAAAATCCTCAATATTATTGCCCGGATCAAACGAGTGTAGAACGAGCCTTGTAAAAGCTTTCTCATCACCATGATTACCATAACCAAACGAGTATAAGTTATGGTTAGTAAAAATAAGGACACAGATTTCCCATAGACCGAGTTATAGGAGCTCCTATAGGTCTTGACATGGCAAGTTCTTATTGGTCCTTATGGAAATATTTATTTTAAAATTAGGCTGACTTGAAATCCTATTATTGGTAATCATTTGTCAATTATTTTCTTTAAGGAAATCTACAAGTCAGTATTGCAATCATTGACTACAATAGATATATTGTAATTAATTTTCATGTTAATCAATAATTTTTTTTGTTTATTTAGATAACTAAAATAATTTTTGGAAAAAACAAAAATCATAAAATCAACTCACTTTGTTTTGTCAAATGTAGTTCACTATAAGTGTCCCGCAAAAAATTCAATAAATGATTTTTTTACTATATTATATTATCTAAAATAATAATTTAATATTATATTATATTAACATATTTTGTTTTTCTATAAAACTTAATATTAAATCAACTTACGGTGCTCACAATGCTCTGATTAGACAAACCGTGAGTTTATTTTCTGATTTTTAATTTTTTCAAAAATTATTTCATAAGTTATTATATTATTCTCGAAAATTATGGTTATGCAAATAAAATGAAAATTTACTACAAGGTCTCTATTGACTTATAGATTTCCTTAAATATGATTGACAAAATATTACCAATAATTGGATTCCAAGTCAGCCTAATTTTAAAATAAATATTTTCACATGGACTAATAAAAACTTGCCATGTCAAGAATTTATAGGAGCTCCTACAACTCGGTCTATATAAAATCCGTGTCCTAAAAATAAAATCAGCATAGCTCAAACGTCCATGCGCACCCCAATCTGTGGCAGTGAAACTTGTGGTGTACGGTTTTTTCACCAAAAAAATACCATGCTAGTAGTTGTGGTAGTATTTTTCTCCCCAGCCAAACTTAAAGAGGAAAACAAGTACCAACTGTAGGGTTTTGATCATGGATTAGCAGCGGAATAAACAATAATTTATCCGATCAAGACCCTCCAAAGATCACATTAAGAGAATTCATGACGATGGTAAAGGGTTTGTGTTATGTACCTTGTAGGTCTCCTTTGATGACTTCTAACACGAAAAGTACCACGTCTCTACGGTTGATCCACGCCTACATTACAACAAATATGTCCTTTGTTGACAGTTTTTTTGTCGACAGACGATTTTATGTAGCTCGTTGCGCGATTAATCGACAATATTTATGTTTGTTGATGCATATGATATTTTTTGTCGACCTTTTAGTTTTTATTTTATTCTACCCAAAAATTTGGTCAATATATTGTGAGTATTTATTTAATTTTGACAACTACTTATATAGTGACATATCAAATTGTCAACTCCTGCCAAAAAAAATTAGAGGGTAAATAATTGGTGTTTCTCGCACTCCCAAATTGTAAGGAGGGAATAAAAATTAATTCCCACCAACACACATTTTACGAGGTTAATCATCAGACTCTCTCACCCTCTCTCACATTCTCACGACTCTCCCAATTCTTTCTCAGACGCTCTCACCCTCAATCGGTCGAATCGATCACTCAACTCTCTCAATCGATCGAATCCTTCAACAATCTTTGTCGGAGATGCTGTGAAGGCCTCTTTCATCTTCGCCGAAGATGCTGCGAACGCCTCTTCAATCGATTTCAGGTATGGGACTCTTTCATCTTCTTCTTCTTTGATCTCTCTGGAATCGCCTATTTCTTCTTCTTCTTCTTCTTCTTCTTCTTCTTCTTCTTATTCTTCTTCTTCTTCTTCTGTTTGATGTTCTTGTTCCATCTCTCTGTAATCGCCTCTTTCAATTTCTTGTCTTCTTCCATCTATCTGATGATTTGCATGTTCTATTGATTTACTCTGATGATTCTGTCTTCCTCCGGTTGATGTGTCTGATTATTTTGTCTTCTTCCATCTTGTATTGATTTATGAGATGTATGTGTTGATGATTTCGTCTTATAGAGTTTCTACGGATGGGTTCATGTTCTAGGGTTTGGCCTCTTTCAATTACTTCTGACATATATGTGTTCATGTTCAAGGGTTTCTGCAGATGGGTTTATGTTCTAGGATTTGGCCTCTTTAAATTTCTTTTGTCGTGTATGTGTTCTTGTTCTAGGGTTTTCTGTCATGTATGTATTCTTTCTTGGTGATTGAATGTGTGGGGAAAATCCAGCTTTGATTGCTCAGAAGGTTATGCTATATACTGCCTTGTTTATGGTTATTTGTTTCCGGAATGTGTAATGTATTTGGGTAAACATGTCTTGATTTACTTAGCAACCTGAAACAGTTAGTTATCGACTTCCTCCACATAGTGATATACACAGATCATTAAACATTTCAATTTTTCCATGTAAACACAAATCACAAAAGCAGTCTAGTACTCACTCTCAATCAATCTAAAGTCATGTAGCAATTGATAGAATCATGAATCAAATGCAGGACATACAAAATAATGGTCAAAAACTAGTCCAAACTAACGAGATATCAAAGCAGAAAATGAAAAAGGACAAGCTAATTGACGCATACCTAGAAGTACTTATGTAAACTTCAAATGATACTGCAGTGAATTGGAATGATTCAATTAACTAACAAACTATTATGATCAAACTAGTGCACACACTTGGACAACAACTTCTGCAGTGATATACACGAATAACTAAACATTTCAATTGTTCATGTACACACAATAAGCATTCTAGTTCTCACTATTAATCAGTCTAAAATCTTTAAACGGAATTCATGAATCAAATTACCAAACTTTTCAAACCAAATCACTTGACACATTAGATAACTACTGATGCTAACTTTAAAGTTTTATGTTCGGTGCACTGCATATAGGATTACCTGTTCTGCATATCATTACATGTTTTTTGTTCCAGAGTCTTATTGTGGTTATGTTAGATAGTAGATTACAGTATCTCTTTATTGTAAGTTCTGAACAGATGAAGTAATTTTTGCAGAATACGGTGGTGACTATAAAGCTTGAGGAGACTAAAGTTTGTCGGATTGTTACGTACTTGGCTGTCTCTTCTCGTTGATAATTTTTGCCCTCCACTCTGCCAGTATGTTACTTCACATTTGTTATTCTTTTCTCTGCAGTTTCATTTTTTCGTCTGTGACTTGTTTTCGTTTAAGCTCTCTGTGTCCTCCAGAAATTGACATATAAATTGCATCTTCTAAGTATTTACTGTTAATATTATTTTTGATCTACATTGTTGCTATCCATAACTTGACTTAATTAAGAATCCTGCCATCTTCATGTACTCTAGTTGTCTGAGTATCAACCGATACTTGCTTGTTTCTTGCTGCTTTAGTGTAGTGTTTTCTTTGCGTTTCATTGATTACAGAAAGTTCTTATTTGAAAATCATGACTTTGTTTATGAAGCAGTTAGGGATAATGTACTGCATAGTGTCGGAATTCGTTCTTGTGTTGTTTGAAAATCATGACTTTGTTCAACTTTCAACTGTGTTAAGGGTGACATAACTGTTTCAACTTTCAACTTTCAACTTTCAACTTTCAACTGTGTTAAGGGTGACATAACACCATGATAGCTATATATATAACGTGTAGGTAGTGATGGATCGAAGTTGGCTTGGGTTGAATGATAAATGGTGTGAGGAATATGTTAATGGTATTTAAAACACCATTAAGTTTTCGAGTCGTCATGCTGATGGAAGAAATAGGATACGTTGTCCATGTTCTAGTTGTGTTAACGTGACCTTTAGATCTCTTACTGATGTAAGAGAACATCTTCATCATAATGGTATGCTTCAAGGATATATGAAGTGGGTATTTCATGGAGGTGGACTTCTTCCTCCCCTCACTACTGTTAGCACAGGAACCCACGAGCCTTATCGTAAGCTTACTGACTGTGTAGATGACATACCTGAGACACGCGTAGACGTTGAGGGCTTGATAGGGGACTTACAAGAGGGTAGGTTTGCTGGTAATCTTGGGGATGATATATCATCCGATGAAACACATTTAAAAAAAGGGGAGGGTGATACAATTGCTAAGCTGTTAAGCGATGCTCAATGTGAGGCATACCCGGGGTGTCAGAAGTTCTCTAAGCTGTCACTAATAATAAGGTTGATGCATATTAAGACTCTTTGTAAATAGAGTAATAAATCGGTGAACATGGTGTTAGATCTTCTTAGAGAGTTAGTGCCTCCGGGTCACAGTCTACCAATGTCGTTTTATGAAGCTAAAAATATTTTTCGTGAACTTGGGCTTGGCTATGTCAATATCCATGCATGTCCAAACAATTGTGCTTTGTATTGGAAGGAAAATGAGAATTTGGATCACTGTCCCAATTCTGACTGTAATGAATCTAGATGGAAGGAATGTGGCAATGGGAAGAAAATTTCTCGGAAGGTTCTTAGATACTTTCTTGTGAAACCCAGGCTTCAAAAATTGTTCATGTCAAAAAATATTGCCAAGGATATGCGTTGGCACAAGGATCGGCGTGTGCATGACGACAATGTCATTGCGCACCCGGCTGATGCTAAGCAATGATAAGATTTTAACAAATAACATGAATTGTTTGCTCAAGATCCTCATAATATTAGGTTGGGATTAGCCAGTGATGGTTTTAATCCTTTCAGTAATATGAGTAGTACGTATAGTATGTGGCCTGTAATGCTTGTTATATACAATGTGGGGGCTACACAGGTTATGAAAGATCTGTTTATTATTATGCCCCTAATAATACCAGGGCCGCATTCACCGGGAAATGATATTGATGTTTTCTTTCGTCCATTAATTGATAACTTGAAAGACATGTGGCAAGAAGGTATAGAAACGTATGATGCTTATTCTGGTGATAGACTTATGTTGCATGTTGCACTGTTGTGGACAATAAATGATTTCCTTGCATGTGGTATGTTGTCCGGATGGAGTACCAAATAGCAATTAGCGTGTCCACCGTGTAAAAAGGAAACTCACCATATAAGATAGAAGCATAGTAAGAAACAGGTTTACATGGTTAATCCTCGGTTCTTACCACTCAATCATCCATAGCGACGGAATAAAAAATTTAATGGTAAATGTGAGCCTAAACCTAAGCCGAAGGAGTAATCTGGGGATGATGTTCTTGATCAATTAAAGTCACTTCCTTCAGATTTCATGTTGGGAAAGACTTTAACTAACAAGAAGAGAAAACTCCCCGACAAAGAATGAAACTGGAGGAAAAAAAAGTATATTTTTCGAATTAAGCTATTGGAAAACACTTAAGATCATACATAACTTGGATGTCATGAATGTAGAAAAAAATATTTGTGAGAGTGTGCTTGGGGCTTTGATGAGTATTGATGGGAAAACAAAAGATACGGAAAATTCACGTAAGGATTTGGCGGAACTGAGTATTATGAAAGAGCTGCATGTACGCAAAGATGGTGATAGGGATGTCATTCCCCATGCACCCTACTGTCTGCATGTCGGTGGAAGGAAAAATATTTGTAAATGGTTAAAAAATATTAAATTCTCTGACGGTTACGCTTCAAATATATCTCGTTGTGTGAGCAGCAATGATAACAAGATAATTGGCATGAGAAGCCATGATTATCATGTACTTTTACAACGGTTGCTTCCTCTTGCTATACGTCGGAACTTGAGCAAACATATTTGTGGTGCATTAATTGAGCTTAGTATGTTCTTCAAATAACTTTCTTCGCGAACTTTTACGGTGGAGTGCTTGGAGGGATTAGAAAGGGATATTGTGTTGATACTCTGTAAATTGGAGTTTATATTTCCTCCATCGTTCTTTGATGTTATGATGCACCTGCCAATCCACCTTCCTCGAGAGGTAATGTATGGAGGACCAGTTCAATATCGCTGGATGTATCCCATTAAAAGGTTAGGCCTTTCGTAATTTATGAGGTTTTTACATAATGCCCTCAACAAATTTGTTATTCATATATATTATGTGTAAACATATTTCTATATACGCTAAAGCAATATGTGAGAAATAAGGCTCGACTTGAAGGTTCAATTGCCGAAGCATACATCGACAATGAATATTTAAATTTATGTTCGATGTATCTTAACGCCTACTAGGCAGACCAGAAAAAAAACAGCATCAAATTCCAGGACGACTGCTCGGAACAACAATGGTACAAATGTTGAAGTGGACTCGCTTCGTTCTGACGATGACATGGATCCTGCTGTAAGTAGCAGTACAAATTTTTACATTTGAACTTAACATACAAACTGGTAATCTGTCTAATTTATGGTAGAATGTGCTGCATGTTACGACACACGATGTTGGTGTAAGAAGATCGAATTGATCGACGCCTGGTAGGTTGCTGAACAGAAAAAATGCAGCATCAAACCCTAGGACAACTGCTCGGAAAAAATCCGCCAGAGATAATGAAATGGAAGGGTTAGATCAGTCAGACGATGAGATTGCTCCTGATGTAAGAAGCAGTTGGACGTATTTCTTTTTAATATTCAGCTATTGTTTGCTTGTGTCTTATTTAACGTTTTATTGTAGAATGTGGTGCCTTGTGGTTCGTCGAGAAGGTCGCTTCGTCTGAAATCCAGAACAAGGGAACAAACACCACCAATTTATGTGGGACATGTTGAGAACGTGGCTGCCGAATGTATGTATCGTATAAGTTATGTTGATTCTTTAATACGGGGATATATTAATTATTAATATTTTTATTCACTTGAAATTGGATGCTTTTCCTAATGTATTAATTGTTCTCTCGTAGATCCCCAAATAACTAGAACTGAAAGAGGAGTGACGCGTGGGCTAAGTATCAGAAGAATGACCAAAAAAAGGGAGGTAAGATTGATGTGTACATTCCTCTGGGGAAGCGGAGACCAGTGGGTGATGGCCCTTTGGAGCTCACGGCTGAGGTTGGTGTTGCTGTACGCATGCATGCACAGGCTACAAGTCCGTCATGGAAGAAAATGGAGGATCATCACAGGAAACCCATATTCGATCACCTACTTGTGAGTGCAGCTATTGCATGCTTCATGTTTACTTACGTTAAAAAGGATTTGTTATGTCTTCATTTGCTAGTTCTCTCTGAGTTGTTGGATTAAACTTGAAAATTGAATTAGTAATTGAAATGCGCATGAACCTTGATTCTCTGTATTTTATCGTTTTGGGGATGTTTAATCTGGATTTTTCGAAGAAGCATATTGTTCGTGTCATTAATTCCATGTGCAGCAGAGCATAAAGTTACTACAGATACAAGATGGATAGACATTACAAGAGTTTCCATAGCCATACTGACGCAAGGCGTCATCCATCCCCACTTGTAACCCAAAGTGATTGGGAGATCTTGTGTTCATACTTTCAGTCCGAGCCCTGCAAGGTAAAACCAATATAAGAAATGAGCTGTAATTTATGTATTTACTATGTTATGGAGTTCCTTACACAATTTTGTTGGGATACATTCACAGGTTAAGAGTAGAAGAGGTACTTCAAGCCGAGAGCATGTTAAGAAGCTGCACTGTTCTGGTTCGAAGACATTTGTCCAGGACCTGCACGATATGGTAATGTGTTTAACTTGATCTCATTCAATTGTAATACGCATTCACGTATACGTGTAACAATCATTCATAAAAAATTGTAGGAAGAACCCTCACTCATTGAAAACTACAAGATCACGCACTGCAAAAGTGGCACATCTGTCTGGCTGTCGCATGAAGCCTTGGAAAAAATATGTAAGTTTTGTATTGATTTATTACAAAAACATCTTATTTTCCAAAGCTATATATGGGCCTTATGAAATGTTGTCAAAGGACAGAATCAAATAAAAGAAATGAGAGACAATGACGTGGATCATGACATAACTGAATAAGAGATTGTGGAGGCGGTACTTGGAAAAAGGCCGGGTGTTGTTGTTGGCTATGGTGGAGGTGAGGTCCCAAAGACTGCATGGACATACGATGACGGCGTGTCTGAATCGCTAGCAAGGGCTGAAGCAGCAGAAAAGAAATCAAATACATATAGAAGAAGGGCTGAAGCTGAACGAAGAAGGGAAGAGGCTGCAGAAAGGCGTAATGAGGCCCTCGAGAAGAGGATATCCAATGTGGAGAGACTGATTTTGAAGGGCGTGCAAGTTGAAAAGGATTATGAAACAGAATCAGAGGAGGAATCCGAGAGGGAATCCGAGGAGGGGTCTGAATCATTCTATTCAGAAAGTGAATGAGGTAAGAGAATAAATTGAATGCGTCTACTTCTTTTCCATATACACATGACATGTTCATATATTACATTATGTGAATGCTTTCATTTTATTATTTCCATATGCTTATATAGATAATATACATATATGCATGTCCTCACCAGTTAGGAAACAAGCATCCTGTAACGAATGGACTTGTAATACATAAATTATTAGACAACAGATTTGCTGTTAATTGACTACTTTTAAGAAATTCGATTCGAGTTTAGACAACAGTGTACTTTTAATACGTAACAAATGGAGTTTAGACAACAGATTTGATATTAAGAAATTCGATTCGAGTTTCCTGTAGTGCATGTGCTTAATACGTAACAGATTGACTACTTTTAAGAAATTTGATTAGAGTCTCATGTATTGCCTGTACTTTTACCAAATTCACTACTGAATAAGTTAATTAAGATGGCTGTTGGATGAGAATGGGATATATAGCTCTGTAGATTTTGGCTTGCAATTGAATGCGTCCAATATAGGTATTCCATGAAAGTATGGATTCCTACAACAGACAGGGTTTATGGTAACATTCACGGCCTACACTTAATTATGTATATGGCATAATTAACTGTAGGGTGAATTAGCTTATTATTGGATGCTGTCGTAAGGGTTATGGTTTTAACGGTTTTGACTCTTCCTTTCTGTTAATGAAATCAATTGTGGGTTTTCAATCGTTTTTGAATTTGTGATTACTTTAGATCATACATAACAAATTTTATCAGTCCATCTCAGTTTGGTTGTTTGATCTTACTGAAACTTGAATTACGGCTTCATTGGACCTGAACTTAGGTTGCTAGGCACTTTGAAAAGCGTTCCATTTTGAGAATGTGTACAAAGAGTTAGCCGTGCTAGCCCACCATTTCAAGTTTTTTTAATTTTACAATGGCTGAAGTCTCTTCGAATATTTTTTTTGATACGTCGGAATGAAAGTCTCTTCGACTATGCAGTGCATTGAAGACAACTTTTGTTCTGAAATGTGTTCTAGTCTGCTTCAAGTCTAGTGTACTTAATAATGTTAGATTTTGACAAGTACGATATCTGCCATCATGCATATGCATATTGTTGTATATTCTGAGAAAACATTATATAAATGAAACTGTATTTTAGGGCTTCATTTGACACGAACTTAGGTTGCTAGGAAAATTTGGAAAGAGTTCCCTTTCCAGAATGTGTACAGAGAGTTAGTCGTGCTAGCCACCATTTTTTGCTTTGTTAATCTTACAATGGCTGAAGTCTCTTAATAAGACTATGCACTGTATTGAAGACATCTTTTGTGCTGAAATGTGTTCAACTATGCTCGCAGAATCCGTAATAATGTGAGATTTTGAAAAGTATGATGTCTGCATATTTAGGAGATATTCTCACAGAAAACTGTACTTGTACATTGGCTGGCCTATATGCCGTATACAATAATTGTAACTCGAATGTGTAAAAATATATATTCAATGGCAGCGTGTGTAGTTAGCTAAGTAGGCTATTGATGTATATCGTAGCCGATTTTCATTGTTGTTAAACCATACAGCCACGATCTTATGATTATTTATTTCATTGTTTGCAGGTTTAAGCGTCGCTTGCATTTCACAGGTTCAGGGCATCGAAGGACCCACTGGCCGTTGATTCTGGACATGCAGTTCATATAACACGTTGTAGATGTTTTAATTCTGGGCACTTGATACTTTTTGAAATTTTTGAACTCTGAAACACAAGCTAGCTACTTATTTTGTAAATTAACTTAATACTGTTTTGATTTGTACGACTGTTGAATTAGAGTGACCGTACTGGACGGTCACTAACACGGCTAAGGATGAAAATTTGCTAAAAAGTCCCGCTGTTGAAGGGTTGTTTTTGGATTTCAGCACAGTTGTGCATCTATATGTTTGAGTATGTTTATATTTTGGGTGCATTTATGGTTGATCTTTGCTTTCAGCACAAATCTGCATATTTGTAAAAAAATTTCATTATTCTTTTTTATTTGGTCGTGATACAGGCGACAAACATGTGTGTCGCCAGGAAGATGTAAAAGTGAGAAACATATCTACTGGTGACAAACAGAATTTGTCACTTATCTACATAAACTACTAAATTTACTTGTCGGTAGTTTTACTAGCGACAGAAAAGGTTTGTTGTTAGATTTAAACTGTCGACAAAAACTGATGTCGCCTTTTTTTTCGGCCGACATACTTGAGGTTTGTCGGCTTTAATACTAACGACCGAGTTGTAGTGACCATTTTGCGTCAAAAAATTATTTGTCGATAGAATTTCTACCGACATATTTGGCCTTTCTAGCGACAATTTTTGCTGTCAACGGAGGCAGAATTTGTTGTAGTGCTAGGATTGAGATCTAGATCCTCCAATCTCCTTGCGCTAGCTATGATGAATGGAATAGGAAGAAGAAATCAGGCAACGGATCACCAAAGAGAGGGTCGGCCTCTCTTCTTTAGCCGACGGGTAGGGGCGGACGACAAGGGATATTCGGCCCCCTTGTTGTCTTGCTCTGTCCTTGCTTCTCTCCTAATCAACTTATGTTTATGAGAATTAGTTGTAGGGAAGGAAATAAGGAGCATCATTTATATAGTCTAACAACTCCTTGTTACTACATAAAGGCCCACTCCTAATCCTACTCAAGTTCGGATTAGTCCAACTTGCATATTAGTCCTACTAAGTTAGCAAGTTGTTACAATTTGATCCTTCTAATTAATTAATCATATTAATTAATTCCCAAGTCTAGTTCAATCCTATATGGCGTGTGACCCCATAGGTTTCTACTTAGTTGGTAGTAACTATTTACTAATATGGAGCGTCCTCTAGCAAGACATCCATTCTAGCCAACTAATAGAAATAGTCATCCGGCAAACCTTGTGCAATTACTGTCTCAACCCTTCGTCTCAATATCCGGATTAGAAACGATACATACTGAGTCACACTCGTATATCCAATCCATAGTTCCTCGATCCTGGGAATAGCCTTATTCGTTCAGATAACATCAATATCCCATATTGATTTATTTGAGGCTGGCCAGACATTCTATAAGCACTATCGCTCGAGTGGCCTAAGATATTTTCTCCCGTTATGTGGGAGGGACAAATTCTATCTACATCACTACGATATCTAAGCTTTCTTCCTATTGTGTCCAATACGCGCCTTTATGACTACCTAGTCGCGGTATAGCATTTGACGCTACCAAAACACAATATTGCACAACTAGATGATGTAGTGACTTCAAGTCTAAGGATGACAATACTGTTGTCACCGCGAGAAGCACTTGTGACTTTACATAACTTCCATGTAGCCTTCTCGGAGATGGGTCAATCCAGTATGTCATTACTCCTAATGCATACCCATTGTTGGATCGTGATATCTCCATATCAATCCAACCTCATACTAATCTATAGATGATCGTCCTATTAATCATTACAATGGACTAGGGATATTTAAGATAAACAACACAATTATAAATCTAAGGACTCCATTATATTAAATATCTCAATAAATAATACAATAAATTTATAGCCAATTTATTATTCATACTCAACTAGATTGCCTCTAGGGCACCTATTCCAAAAGTCTCCCACTTGAACTAGAACCAATCTGGTACATCTCCAATGCCAATGCTCCTAGTGTGCCCTTCATGCTTGCGCTGAACAAGCGGCTTTGTAAGTGGATCTAACAGGTTCTCATCTGTAGAAGTCTTGCATATCCGAACGTCTCCTCTTTCGATAATATCTCGAATAAGATGGAACTTCCTGAGTACGTGCTTGGATTTCTAGTGTGACCTGGGTTCCTTTGATTGCGAGATCGCCCCAGTGTTATCACAATACAACTCTACTGGATCCTCAATGCTAGGAACCACACCAAGCTCAGTGATGAATTTTCTGGTGTGACCCGGTTTCCTTAGCTTCCCCGTCAATGATGGTTTAGTATATTGGCAGAAGGAAAAAAAATAGTTTTTATTTGCTCAAATCATATTAAATTATAAATGAAGTAATATGAATAAGCCTCACTTAAAATATCAACTGTAAGTGTCAATTTGGGTCTTTTGATGGTCATTGATACATTGACTATAATATATACAAACATATATATATATATATGTATATATATATATACACACACACACACACATACAAATATATATATATATATATATAGTGAGAGAGAGACACAAACACACACTTTAAGAGTTGTAGCTACTTCGAATATTTCATTATCAATCTACTGTAATCATCACTAATGTTGCTGAAAAAATTCTATCTATTTTGTAGTCCTTAAATAGTTCTATTTGCTCATTTTTTACAATTTTGTTTCAGAAAATTCTTTATCTTTTGTTGAAGAAGTAAGTTTTTTCGAACAATAAAATTTCCTACTTTTCTTATCTAAATTCATTTTTAGGTCATAAAATAGCTGTAAGCGTCAATTTTTCTAAAAAAGTAACGAAATTTTTCTACATTTTTATTTTTAAAAGTGTGCAAGATTTTTTTTAGAAAAGACAAAAGTAACCTAAAATCAAGAAAGTCCCAAGTGCTTAGTTGAAAGATTAATGTATGGGCTTTTCAAAATTCACTTATTAAGTTGGCTTTTACTTAAATGATGGTTTAGTTTACTGGTCTAGGTACCAATTGTGGTCTTTTGATGGTCATATTGGACGTCCACTCCCATATATGCATACGTGTGTGTATATATATATATATATATATATATATCAAGAGGTATAACTAATTTGAATATTTCACTATTAATCTATTGTAATGATCAATTATTTTTCTAAAAAAATCAAAATTATATTTACTTCTAAATATTTATTGTAGATGATGTTTCGTAATAGACATGGCATGCAGACGTGATGCACTAATACTATACAGGCCAAAGACGGGGATAGACATTAATTCATGGAAAATATTAGTTGTTGAGAGTGACGCGGATGCATCTTATCTTTCTATCAAACTCGCATCGTTCAAGAATTCATCCCAAGAAAATCTTTGTATAATATAATTGAACTTTCAGGATTTAAATATTGCAAAACTCGACAGAGAGAATAGTATACTTAGTGCACATGAAAAAATGTTGTTAGGGAATATAAATTATGGGTGACCCAAAGGGCTACAACCACTCAGTTTTTGATTTTAATATTTTATACTATAATTATATTTTGATAAGCGTCCAAATAGTTTACATTATAGGCCGATTGTTAAATTTTTCTGAAGATAGTCAATTTTTAATTTGATAGTTTACTCTATCTTTTCTAAATGTATTCAATTTAGACCCAAATTATATTCTCTTTTCGCCCGAAAAACTTATATTTCAATTATTCAAAAGCATTTTTAGTGTCTTTGAAAGAAACTCACATTTAAATTGGTTACATTTTTTAACTTCTCTCATGCTATATTCTTTTTTTGTTTGAGAAATAAAGTTGTATTACTAGAGGCCAAACCGCTCTAAATCTCTGGCTAATACATCGGATGCCCAGGAGGGCTTTTGAGTAAACAGAGATACTTATTCATACTGAAGCGCCATCTGAGCGAAAAGATAAGCAACCTCGTTTCCAGTTCTAAGCACATGTTGCACTTTTACTTCTGCAAATATGTTGAGTTGCTGACGAATATTGTCAATTAGAGCTTTGATCTGGGAGCTGACATCATCGAACTGTTTCCTGGTGCTCCAACTTCGTATCAAGTTTGTGGCCATCAAGCTATCAGATTCAACTACAAGGCGAGAGCAGCCTGTTCCAACAGCCAGGTTGACGCCATCTTTTATTGCACTAAGCTCGAGAGTTAGAACTGAACTGTGGGGTTCCATACACCTGCATCTACCCGCAACAAACTATCCGGTGGTATCACGAAGAACAGAGCCCAAGCCCGCAACTTCCAGAACCTGTTTTGCTGCATCACAGTTCAACTTTACCCATCCCTCTGGCGGCGGAATCCACTGCTGCTGCCTTGTATCCTCCACTGGTTGGGCTGAGCAATTCATGATCTCAGTTTGCTTGAAAAAACGTAGATGGTCTTCTACCTTGTCCTTCATTTCTTGAATTGAAAAATCTTCACCCCGAAAGCGGATCGCATTCCTTGTGTACAAGGTAACCCACACTCCAACCGCCCATCTTTCTCTCTGTTGAATAGAAGCAGAACTAAACACCAATTCCATCCAACCTTTGGCATTGAGACCTTCCTTTCCAAGCTTTGAAGCGCCCAGAAGATAATTCCAAAACTGATCAAGCACCACAAAGTTTAAAAAAAGATGATCCTCTGTCTCGAAAGCTGCCTCACAGAAATAACACTCCCCTGGCACTGAGATTCCCCGATGCCGTAGTTTCGCCACCACCGGATGCGATGTGTTCCACAACCTCCAAGACGTATAAATCACCTTCTTCGGGATCCTTAAGGTCCAAAGATTCCGCAGCCATTTCCTATCCATCCCATTCGAGGGCTCCTGTAAAGATGAAACATGTGAGCATTGAACCTTATAACCGGAAGCAACCGAATACACTCCCGTTTCTGTGTGAAGCCAGTACCTTACATCCTCTTCCCCAATCGCTGGAATTTGAATCTTCTTAATTTCTTCCACGTCGATCTCCCAAAAGTGTGTGCGGAGTTTCATCTCATGCCATGCTCCCTCAACTTTAAAGTCAGAAACTTTGAGTGTAGACCACTCCGGCCCTGGGGTTATAAGTTTGTAGCTGTTAGATCGCAAAATCCACCTTACAAAAAAAGGTCTTATTGTTGAGCCATTACCTAGCCGACAGAAAGTACCTTTTTGGATGAGATCATGCCCCAGTAGTGATAACTCCGTTTTCGAAGTTATTTTATGCCTTTTATTTCTACGTTTTGCGTGCTCAACATGGAGAATTCGTCGTCTTTTGAGTAAATTGAGCTTTAATGTGATAATGTGAGTTCATATGCTTTACTTGTTAAATCCGGGCGTTTCTTTAGTTATTTGAGCTTTTATTGTGATATGATCGCGGGTTGTGTTTTCGTGTTGTGATTCGCAGGAAAACAGGGCTTGGAGGATCATGCGGGAGATGGAAACGAACTTCGGAAGCAAGGAACTCAAAGGAAAGTCAGAGGAATAAGGAATAAAGGAGAAAGTCAAAGGAAGGAAAGAAAATTCAAAGAAAAGAAAGCTGAAAATCTTCGTACGAAGACAATGTACTTAGCCAAAATTTGGAGTCTCCAGAATGTCTTCCTAAACAAGCTCTCAGTATCTACATAAGAAGACCTTCGTACGAAGACAATTTGTCTTCGTACGAAGACAATTTGTCTTCGTACGAAGACTCTTCGTGCGAAGACAAATGTCTTCGTACGAAGACTTCGCTGAATTTCAGAATTTTTGCCGGGGCTCTTTCGTAGTTTATCCAAACTTTGTAATAGGATTATGGAAACGTATTTAAGCATTCTAGGTCAACTTTTTCAGTAGTTTTGGACGTTAGGAACATCTTTTGGAGATCAAGAAGCTATTGGGAGAGCTTTGGATCATCCGTTTGGATTCTCAACTCTTCTCTTTCTTGATTTTTATGTTTAAACTCATGAGACTTGTCGTTTTGAGTATGATTATGAGTAGCTAAACGTTATTTGCTGGGAATTATCCCTTGGTGTAGCTAGAGTTTGATCTAAATATCATGTTTTGATGATTGTGATTCATGTTTTAGCTTAATCTCACGTGTTTCTTCATTATTATGGATTATTTACATTGGTAATCTTATTATCTTTGCGAGTAGCTAATGTAGAGATAAAATTAATTAGTTTTCACGCGGTAACTCCGTGAGAATTACTCGGTAAATTGAATAATCCACCTAGTCAAATCAATGTTTGGTAACTCGACATCGTTAACTAGGATCGTTAAAGTAGAATTATGGTTTTAATGCATGCTTAAAGCTAGAATAGACTTGGTAACTCGGTTTGTTTTGGTTTAAAGTATAGTAAACTTACTTGGTAACTCGGTACGTTTAATATTGCTTGATTGATAGTGAAAGAAACGTGGTTGTTTTACAAGTCAAAACATAAATTTAGCTCAACCTAGTGAACCTAGAGAATTCCCGGTATTTTTCCATTATATTGTTGGAATAGATGCCCTAGAGGCAATCTAGTTTAGTATGAATTTGTAATTGGCTAGAAATTCATTTATTATTTATTGGATATTTAATATAATGAAGTCCTTAGATTTACAATCGTGTTGTTTATCTTAAATATCCCTAGTCAAGTATAATGATTAAATGGGACAATCATCTATAGACTAGTATGGGGTTGGATTGATATGGAGATATCACGATCCAACACATAGGTGTGCATTACGGAATGTTGCACTGGATTGACCCATCACCGAGAAGGCTACATGCACGTTATGTTGAGTCACAAGTGCTTCTCGGGTACAATGGTATTGTCATCCTTAGACTTGAAGTCACTAGATATTCTAGTTGTGGATCATTGTGATCTTGGTAGCGTTAAACGCTACACCGTAACTGGGTAGTTATAAAAGCGTGTACTGGATACAATGAGAAGCAAGCTTAGAGATCGTAGTGGACGTAGAGAGGATTTGCCCCTCCCACATAACGGGAGCAAATATCCAAGGCCACTTGAAGGATAGTGCTTATAGAATGTCTGGCCAGACTCAAATAAATCAATATATGGGATATTGATGTTATTTGCACGAATAAGGCTATTCCATGGATCGAGAAACTAGGGATTGGATATACGAGTGTGATTTGTATGTCTCGTGTCCAATCCGGATATGGAGGCAAAGGGATGAGACAATTACTTGTACAAGGTTGTCTAGATGACTATTCTATTAGTTGGCTAGAATGGATGTTTTGCTAGAAACCGCTCCATATTAGCAAATAGTTGCTACCAACTAGATAGAACCTATGGGGTCACACGCTATATAGAGTTGTACTAGATTTGGGAATTAATTAATTGGATTAATTAATTAGAAGGATCACTTTGCAAACCCTTGCAAACTTAGTAAGGACTAATTTGCAAGGAAGGGACTAAATTGAATTCTAGTAGGACTAGAATAAGTCCTTTAGGTAGTTAACAAGGAGTTGTTGGACTATATAAAGGACCCTCCTTCCTTCCTTCCCTACACAACTTATGCTCTAAGAGAACATAACAAGAGTAGGAGAGAACAAAGGAGAGAGAGAGCAAGCAACAAGAGGGACGCCGCCCCTTGCCGCCGCCCACTCGTCCCCGACGCCACAAGAGGGCCGAGTCCCCCTTTTGTGCCTCGTTTTGCGTGATTCCTTCACCCTCCTTTCATTCCGGGCTAGCACCAAGGAGATTGGAGATCTAGGAACAACTCTAGGCGTGGATCAACTATAGAGAACGTGACACTATTCGCGTTTGAAGTCATCAAGGAGAACCCAAAGGTGTGTTTATGATTTCTTAACTTTACTATCGTTATGCATCTAGACTTGTGATCCTTGGAGGGTTTTGCATGGTTGTTTGTTTGATTATGCTTCCGTTTGCGCGATCCATGAATCAAAACCCTACAGTGGTATCAGAGCCACAGGTCATAGAGCATAAACGTAGTTTATGTGTTACATTCTTGTTGTTTTACACCTTAATTTGTTGTTTATCGCGTAAAACAAGACAAATCAAGCATTGGATGCAATTTGTCAAAGAATAGATCATAACAAGACCCAATTATTGCATTGGATGCATGAATTGGTGAGTTTGAGAAATTTTAGGGTATTAGATCTAGGGTTTGGGCATCCTTGGGGAAGAAGGAGTTCTCCCACAACAAGGAAACAACCAAACTTGGGCTCCAAGCAAGGAGGTTGTTTTGGAAACAACCTCCACAAGGAGGTTCGGCCCCCTAGGGGACCGCCCCCTTGCTTGCCGCCCAAGCTTGGTGCCCTAAGGGGCCGGGCGGCCCTAACCCGCGGGCCTAGCTTGCGGGTTTTGGGCCAGGCCGGCCCTAGGGCTTTATGGTTCACTTTGTTTGGGCCCGGGCAATTGGATTGTTGGGCCCATGGACCGTTTTAAACCTAGAAATCCTAAAATCAATTAAAATTGACCAAGCGCGTTAAAATTGGATTTTAACTGTTTATGTGCAAATCGCATGGTGATTGGATATGGCCTTAGGATGTGGTTTGATGTGGATGTTTAATTTTGTGGTTTGGTTTTACGGCCTGCGAGCTGATCAATTAATTTTAATAATTAATTAGGGTTTTTATGGCCTGCGTGCCATTTTTTTCTCAACTTGTGAGATTTATTTTATTTAGTATAGACGTTAGCTAGTGCTAGATAAAGTAGATTGTTAGCCAAGATTGGAGAAAAGAAGCCCAAAGCCAAAAGGAGCCACAAAAGAAGGAGCATGGAGCATGGAGCACACCACATGACTATGAAGGATGGACCAAAAGATCAAGACGCATGGAGATGTGTTTGTTTAGGGTTCATAGATAATTCCATTGGCTTGGAATTATCTTAGTCTAGAAAAAGGCCATATCCACATCACGTTTAATTTCTGTTTTTGTGGTTGTTCATTTATTGTCTTATTATTCGTGTGGTTGGTGTATGGATGATGCATGCAATTAGGATAATAAGATAATTAGACAACCCGGATCTATTATTTGGAGTTGTGCCCAAACTCAAATAGATAGATTAGTTGATATAGATCAACAAAATAATTAAAATTGAATTGAAAAATCCCTCAAATTTTAAAATATTGTGTTCTTGCCTTCTCGTTATTTAAACACTCATTATCATCATTATTTATCAAGTTCGTGCGTGCCAAAACATGGCGACTTGGTTCATAATGATGGAATGCGATGGCACGTAACAATGTGCAATTGTTTAGATAAGAGGTTGAACACAACTAGGCTATTAATTTGATTAAGAAACCTAGAGGCAATCAATTGGGATTATCCATAAGGATGGATAAATAAGGAGTTATTTGCCCGATTGAACCAAGAGTTGCATATGGGATGCAATTGGAATTGTTCCTACCTAAGAAGTAATCGAATTATGGGTGACTTGCCAAAGCAAGCTCATAAGGAGATGAAAAAGATGGATCTTGGCCCACTAGAAAATATAAGGATATTTTCCGCATTAATATCTTGAGGGTTATTAATCCGTAGAAAAATAGTGGGAGCTATATTTAATAAACTAGCCATTATTAAATATAGTCAAAAGTTCACAAATACTAAAACTTGCGTATTTTCCTTTTGTAGAATACCAAATGGCAAACAACTCATCGAGTTCACAACATTCCCTACGATCTGTCCTTGAGAAGGACAAGCTCTCTGGAACCAACTTTCTCGATTGGTACAGAAACTTGAGAATTGTTCTCAAGCAAGAGAAGAAGCTGTACGCAATAGAGGAGCATGTTCCAGAAGGTCCAGAGAATCAGACACCTGCTGCCTTAAAGGCGTATCAAAAGCGTGATGATGACGCTAATGATGCGGCCAGCCTAATGCTTTGCACCATGACCTCTGAGCTTCAGAAGCAACATGAGAACATGAATGCTGTCGATATGATCGAACATCTAAAGCAGCTCTTCCAAGAGCAGGAGAGGGTAGAGAGGTATGAGGTCTCAAAGGCACTGTTCAAATGTCATCTGGCAGAAGGGAACCCGGTGGGACCCCATGTACTCCGAATGATCGGGTACTTGGAGAATCTCGCCCGGCTTGGGTTCCCGGTCGGCTAAGAGTTGGCAACCGATCTCATGTTGCAATCGTTGCCCGAGAGTTATGGACAGTTCATTATGAACTATAACATGAACGAGATCGTTAAACCACTGCCAGATTTGCTCAACATGTTGAGGACGGCTGAACAAAGCATCAACAAGGGTAAGGGCAAGGCCATTATGATGGTGCATAAAGGAAAGGGCAAAAAGTTTGCATCTTCCTCCAAGGACAAAGGCAAGTCAGTTGCCAAGTCCAAGGAACAAGCCCTTAAGCCTGTTGGTGGCATTGCCAAGGTCGTGACTAAGGGTGAATGTCACTACTGTAGTCAACCTGGACACTGGAGGAGGAACTGCCCAAAATATCTGGAGGACAAGAGGCTTGGAATAGTGATTCCACCACCACCAGGTATTTTTGTTGTAGATGTCAATTTAACTGTCTCTACATCATGGGTATTAGATACTGGATGTGGATCTCATATTTGTCGAAATATGCAGGATCTAAAGAGAAGTAAAAGATTGGCTAAAGGGGAGGTAGATCTGCGCGTTGGGAATGGAGCAAAGGTTGCTGCGTTGGCCATAGGCGTGTGCGAGCTATCTCTGCCTTTAGAATTAGTTTTAGAATTAAATAATTGCTATTTTGTGCCTGCTATGAGCAGAAACATTATTTCTATTTCTTGTTTGGACAAGGAAGGTTTTATTATTTCAATAAAGAACAATTATTGTTCCTTTTATTTGAATAATATTCACTATTTTAGTGCGCAATTATTTAATGGACTTTATGTCCTTGATCTAAGTAATCCTGTCTACAACATTAATACCAAACGGATTAAAATAAATGATTTAAATCCTGCTTATTTATGGCATTGTCGTTTAGGCCACATAAATGAAAAACGTGTATCTAGACTCCATAAAGATGGATTACTAGACTCATTTGATTTTGAATCATATGAGACATGTGAGGCTTGTTTATTGGGAAAAATGACAAAGTCCCCTTTCAATATGAAAGGTGAGAGGACTAGTGAGCAATTGGCGCTCATACATACTGATGTGTGTGGGCCATTTGCCACGCCAGCCAGGGGTGGTTATGTCTACTTCGTTACATTTACTGATGATTACAGTAGATATGGATTTGTGTACCTTATGAGGGCAAAATCCGAATCCTTTGAAGTGTTCAAAGAATTCAAGAATGAAGTAGAGAAGCAACTTGGCAAAAGTATCAAGGCTCTACGATCGGATCGTGGAGGAGAATACTTGAGCCAAGAGTTTGACGACTATCTTAGAGAGTGTGGGATCGTGTCCCAACTCACTCCACCCGGAACGCCACAATGGAATGGCATGTCCGAGAGGAGGAATCGAACCCTATTGGATATGGTTCGGTCTATGATGTGTCAAACCGATCTTCCATTATCATTTTGGGGCTACGCTCTATTAAATGCAGCTTTCACCATTAACCGTGTTCCATCTAAATCAGTCATGAAGACACCATATGAGATGTGGAGTGGGAGGCGTCCCACACTGTCGTTCATGAGGATTTGGGGCTGCGATGTCTATGTAAAACGTTTACAATCAGACAAGCTAGGGCCTAAATCGGATAAGTGTAAATTTGTAGGGTACCCTAAGGAAACTAAGGGATACTACTTCTACAATCCAACCGAGAACAAAGTGTTTGTTGCTCGGACCGGCGTGTTTCTAGAAAGAGAGTTTGTCTCTAAAGAAGCAAGTGGGAGGAATGTAGAACTTGAAGAAGTTCAAGAACCACAAATCACTGAACCGATTATGGAACATGAACAGGAATCACAAGCAGTTTTGGATCCACCTGTTCAGGTAACACAAGAGCTTCGTAGATCTAGTAGAGTGCGCCAGGAACCCGAGAGGTACGGACTTCTCGTAACTGATTCCGGTGACACGATGCTCATAGATGATGAGCCTACTACCTATGAGGAGGCCATGAATGGCCCAGACTCGCAGAAGTGGCTTGAAGCCATGAGATCCGAGATGGAATCCATGTATACCAACAAAGTATGGACTTTGGTGGAACCACCTGATGGGGCGCGACCCATAGGGTGCAAATGGGTCTTCAAGAAGAAGATCGACATGGATGGTAATGTGATTACCTATAAGGGCCGATTGGTGGCTAAAGGATTCAGACAGATTCATGGTATTGACTATGATGAAACCTTTTCACCAGTCGCAATGACCAAATCCATCCGAATCCTACTTGCAATTGCAGCATACTACGACTATGAGATTTGGCAGATGGATGTCAAAACAGCATTCCTTTATGGGAATCTCCTCGAGGACGTGTATATGATACAGCCGGAGGGTTTTGAGGATCCAAAGCAAGCCAACAAAGTCTGTAAGCTGCAACGATCCATTTATGGATTGAAGCAAGCTTCTAGGAGTTGGAATCGACGTTTTGATGAAGTGGTCAAAGAGTTTGGCTTCATCAGAAACGAAGATGAGTCTTGTGTTTACAAGAAGGTTAGTGGGAACTCTGTAGCTTTTCTGGTCTTGTATGTGGATGACATACTACTCATTGGAAACGACATTCCCATGCTGCAATCTGTGAAAGATTGGCTAGGAAAGTGTTTCTCAATGAAGGACTTAGGGGAAGCAGCCTATATACTCGGTATAAAGATCTATAGAGATAGATCTAAGAGGTTGCTAGGCCTAAGTCAAAGTACATATATGACAAGGTGTTGAAACGGTTCAACATGCAAGATTCCAAGAAGGGATTCTTGCCCATGTCACATGGAATCACTCTTTCGAAGAGTGCTTGTCCTTCCAATGAGATTGAGAAGGAACGCATGAGTAGGATTCCCTATGCCTCGGCCATAGGATCCATCATGTACGCCATGTTATGTACTAGACCAGATGTGTCATATGCCTTGAGTATGACAAGCAGATACCAGTCCAATCCGGGTGAGAGTCACTGGATTGCTGTCAAGAACATCCTAAAGTACTTGAGAAGAAATAAGGATGTTTTCATGATGTTTGGCGGTGAGGAAGAGTTGCGTGTAAGGGGTTACACTGATGCAAGCTTCCAAACCGATAGAGATGACTTTAGATCACAGTCGGGATATGTGTTTTGCCTGAATGGAGCAGCGGTGAGCTGGAAGAGTTCCAAGCAAGAGACGGTAGCTGATTCTACAACAGAGGCTGAGTACATTGCTGCAAATGGCGCAGCAAAGGAGGCTGTTTGGATCAGAAAGTTTGTTTCTGAACTTGGTGTGGTCCCTAGCATTGCGGATCCAGTGGAGTTGTTCTGTGACAACACTGGGGCGATCGCGCAATCAAAGGAACCAAGATCGCACCAGAAGTCCAAGCACGTGCTCAGGAAGTTTCATCTGATTCGAGATATTATCGATAGAGGAGACGTTCGGATATGCAAGATTCCTACAGATGATAATCTGTCAGACCCGCTTACGAAGCCTCTCACGCAGTGGAAGCATGAAGGGCACACTAGGAGTATGGGCATACGAGATGCGCCAGATTGGCTCTAGTGCCAGTGGGAGACTGTTGGAATAGATGCCCTAGAGGCAATCTAGTTTAGTATGAATTTGTAATTGGCTAGAAATTCATTTATTATTTATTGGATATTTAATATAATGAAGTCCTTAGATTTACAATCGTGTTGTTTATCTTAAATATCCCTAGTCAAGTATAATGATTAAATGGGACAATCATCTATAGACTAGTATGGGGTTGGATTGATATGGAGATATCACGATCCAACACATAGGTGTGCATTACGGAATGTTGCACTGGATTGACCCATCACCGAGAAGGCTACATGCACGTTATGTTGAGTCACAAGTGCTTCTCGGGTACAATGGTATTGTCATCCTTAGACTTGAAGTCACTAGATATTCTAGTTGTGGATCATTGTGATCTTGGTAGCGTTAAACGCTACACCGTAACTGGGTAGTTATAAAAGCGTGTACTGGATACAATGAGAAGCAAGCTTAGAGATCGTAGTGGACGTAGAGAGGATTTGCCCCTCCCACATAACGGGAGCAAATATCCAAGGCCACTCGAAGGATAGTGCTTATAGAATGTCTGGCCAGACTCAAATAAATCAATATATGGGATATTGATGTTATTTGCACCAATAAGGCTATTCCATGGATCGAGAAACTAGGGATTGGATATACGAGTGTGACTTGTATGTCTCGTGTCCAATCCGGATATGGAGGCAAAGGGATGAGACAATTACTTGTACAAGGTTGTCTAGATGACTATTCTATTAGTTGGCTAGAATGGATGTTTTGCTAGAAACCGCTCCATATTAGCAAATAGTTGCTACCAACTAGATAGAACCTATGGGGTCACACGCTATATAGAGTTGTACTAGATTTGGGAATTAATTAATTGGATTAATTAATTAGAAGGATCACTTTGCAAACCCTTGCAAACTTAGTAGGGACTAATTTGCAAGGAAGGGACTAAATTGAATTCTAGTAGGACTAGAATTAAGTCCTTTAGGTAGTTAACAAGGAGTTGTTGGACTATATAAAGGACCCTCCTTCCTTCCTTCCCTACACAACTTATGCTCTAAGAGAACATAACAAGAGTAGGAGAGAACAAAGGAGAGAGAGAGCAAGCAACAAGAGGGACGCCGCCCCTTGCCGCCGCCCACTCGTCCCCGACGCCACAAGAGGGCCGAGCCCCCTTTTGTGCCTCGTTTTGCGTGATTCCTTCACCCTCCTTTCATTCTGGGCTAGCACCAAGGAGATTGGAGATCTAGGAACAACTCTAGGCGTGGACCAACTATAGAGAACGTGACACTATTCGCGTTTGAAGTCATCAAGGAGAACCCAAAGGTGTGTTTATGATTTCTTACCTTTACTATCGTTATGCATCTAGACTTGTGATCCTTGGAGGGTTTTGCATGGTTGTTTGTTTGATTATGCTTCTGTTTGCGCGATCCATGAATCAAAACCCTACATATATAAAAAAAAAACCCTAAAATTTCATTCTTTATTAATCGTGAACTACTTCACTTGGTTAATCGAGAATATTGCACTTTTACTTTCGTAGAATTAGATCAAAACACAACTTGCGACGTACCCACATAAGGTTTAGAATAATAATTAATTTAAACGAAGTCCCTTGGGTTCGACAACCCGGATTTCCGGTTTATTACTACACACGACAGCTGTACACTTGCAGTTGGAGCGTGTCAAGTTTTTGGCGCCGTTGCCGGGGACTTCAGCTAAATTAGTTATAATTCCTAGCCTTAGGGATTTTAATTTAATGTTCATATCCGTTACTCACCTACGTTTTGCGTGGTTTGTGATTTCAGGTTGATTTCCACGGTGCATGACCCGTTCGAGAGACGAGCCTTTGTATCCAACGTTTGAAGACCCGGAATCCTTATTAAAAGCACAGCGTAGAGATAAGAGGAATTCAAGCTCAGTCACTATGGATGATGAAACGAGAGCTGAGTTTGAGAGAATCCCCAAAAATGTGCAGGATGCGGAAGCAGCTAGAGCAGCTGCTGTAGAGGAGGCTGCAAACAGAGCCGCGGAATCTGAGCAACTTAGGGCTCAAATGGCTGAGATGCAGGCGATGATTGATCGCATGAACCCTCTGAATCCACAAAAACTTCCTGGTGCGGAAGTAGTTGGCAGAAATAACGGTGGCAATGGGAACAATGGAGCCAATAATCGGAACAACAACGGACGGAGTGTGGTAAAGCAAGTTAACAATGCTGAGGAGGATGGATGTCCTTTGGTGGACTACTTCAGGACTACACCGGAGGGATATCAGCCCACCATCGTCAGACCTCGGATTAATGCAGCCCATTTCGAGATTCGCCAACCGTTGATCAACATGGTTAGGGATGAGTGCTAATTCACTGGAGCTCCGAGTGATGATCCACATCAACACTTGCTAAATTTCGAGCAGATCACTTCTACCATGTATGATAAGAGAGTTCCACTCGAGACGATAAAGCTCATGCTTTTCCCCTTCTCCTTATCGGGAAAGGCAAAGACATGGCATATGGAACTTCCAGGAGGCAGCATAGTTACATGGGCATATTGTAGTAGAGAGTTTCTCAGGAAGTATCTTCCACCATCCAAGGTTGCTCAACGGATGGCTGACATAACCAAATTTACACAGCAGGAAGATGATTCTTTGGGAGACACGTGGAGAAAGTTCAACCTGCTCTTGCGCAGATGCCCTACTCACGGAGAGCCATGGTATAAACTCCTCCATTACCTCTATAATGCTTTGGACAGAGAGACTGCTAGTGAGCTGGACATGATGGCTCAAGGAAAATTTATGGGAATGGGACTACAGAGATGTCGTGATCTGCTAGATAATGTAGCCTAACACGAATCCACGAGGTCTGAGACTCGTAGAAGCACAAAATCAGATGGGGCATTGGTTAGTAAGATTGAGTCCATGGTGGAGCAGAATTTGAACATCAGATGGCAGTGATGACTTCAGATTTTAGTAATTTGAATCCATCGGCACAGGTGAAGTCAGTGGGAGAGATGGTAGCAGATGCAAACCAGGGATATGGGGACAGTATTGAAGACGTAAACTACATGGGCCAAAGGCAGCAGCAATGGCCAAGCACCTATCATCCCAACAACCGCAATCATCTTAACTTCAGTTATGCCTATCCGAATAGTGGAGTATATGCGCCAGGTCTAAGGCCAAATATTCCTTATCAAGCTCAGCGACAGGCTCCACAGCAACAGGCTCCTCCACCACCTCCATCTTCAGAAGAGCAGGACACAAACGCGTTGTTGAAGAAACTGTTAGCTAGCAATGATAAGATTGAAAGCAAGATTGTTGCGATAGAAGCCTCGATAAAAAGCCATGAAACACAGATTGGGAAAACAGCCAATCAAAATACTCGTCTTCCACCTGGTATGCTTCCGTCCAACACTATTACTCCAACTGAGCAATTGAAGGCTATTACTTCTCGCAGTGGGACCACTACTCAGGATCCCCCATATCCTACCCATGCGCGAGATGAGGCGACTAAGGCCACTGAAAATGCCTTGGATGAAGAGATTCCCGTTCCTACCATGATTCCTCAATCAAAGGACACGGTGAGGAAGTCGGATGAGAAACAGAAGCCAAAGGAGGAGTATAATGTTCCTGTTCCCTACCTGCAGAGATTGAAGAGCAAAGAAGATGCCAAGCATTTCAAGAAATTTGTTGATATTTTCAAAAAGTTACACATCAATATACCCTTCGCTGAAGCAATTTCACAAATGCCTAAATATGCAAAATTTCTCAAGGACCTACTCTCTAATCGAAGACGCATGGATGACTTTGAGACCGTGACCCTGAATGAGGAGTGTAGCGCCGTGGTGCAAAAAGTGCTACCCAAAAAGATGAAAGATCCGGGTGGTTTCATTATTCCTGTGACATTGGGAGATGCGTTCCATGGTAGGGCGTTATGTGATCTTGGCGCAAGCATAAACTTGATGCCTACATCAGTATTTGAGCAACTCGCTGTAGGAGATCCATAACCCACTCGTATGTGTTTACAGATGGCTGACCGTACTATAAAACGACCACGGGGTGTTTTGGAGGATGTGCTTGTGAGAGTCGAAGGACTCATCTTTCCCGCAGATTTTGTGATCCTAGATATGGATGCTGACGATGATGTCCCACTCATATTGGGACGGCCATTCCTTGCTACGGGAAAGACGATGATTGATGTTGCCAATGGAGAATTGACTATGCGTATTAACGATGAGAAGGTGGCACTTAATGTCTTTGAAGCTATGTAATTCCCTGCATATGCAGTGAGTGAGTAGTGCTTTGGTGTGGAGGCATACACACCAGACGAGGAGGACGATATATTATTGGAGCAGCAATATGAGGAACTTGCCTTACTTGATTCGAGTGAAAAAGAACAGGCTATGGAGGCCAGCTGGCGTTCACCCCTACCCCTCTTTAATGAGGGAAGCAGGAAGATTCTTACTCCTTCTCTTATTACTGCTCCTGACTTAGAATTGAAACCGTTACCTGCTCATTTAAAATATTTATACTTGGGATCTGATGAAACTTTACCTGTTATTGTTTCTGCGTGTTTGGACAGGGAACAGGAGGAGCAGCTTCTCAAGGTATTGCAGGAGAGGAAAGCAGCTATGGGATGGACCATAGCAGATATCAACGGGATCAGCCCCACAGTTTGCCAGCACAAGATCCGGCTCATGGAAGACAAGAAGCCGATAGTTCAGTTTCAGTGCCACCTCAACCCTCACATGCAGGAGGTGGTGACGAAAGAGGTGCTTAAATGGTTGGAAGCAGGTATCATCTATCCGATTTCCGACAGCACGTGGACTAGCCCGGTGCAGTGTGTCCCTAAGAAGGGAGGTATAACTCTGGTGGAAGGGGAAAAAGGTGATCAGATTGCCACTCGTACAGTTACTGGGTGGAGAGTTTGCATGGATTACCGCAAACTCAATGATGCCACTTTAAAAGATCATTTTTCCCTCCCATTTGTGGACCAGATGCTTGATAGGCTGGCACGTCATTCACATAACTGCTTTTTGGATGGATACTCTGGGTATAATCAGATAGCGATTGAGCCAGCTGACCAGGAGAAGACGACATTTACTTGTCCTTATGGGACATTTGCATTCAGGCACATGCCCTATGGGCTATGCAATGCCCCTGCCACGTTTCAGAGGTGTATGATGTCTATCTTCTCAGACATGATGGAGCAAAATTTCGAAGACTTCATGGATGATTTTTCGCTTTATGGTGATGCTTTTGAAGACTGCCTCCAGCAGCTAGCTCGGGTACTGGACAGATGTATTGACACCAACCTAGTGCTTAACTAGGAGAAGTGCCATTTCATGGTGACCGAGGGGATAGTGTTGGGGCACAAGATCTCCAGTAAAGGCTTAGAGGTAGATCGGGCAAAAATTGAGGTGATCGAGAAGCTTCCTTATCCTACATCTGTCAAAGGGGTACGGAGTTTTCTGGGACATGCAGGTTTCTACCGGCGCTTCATTAAAGACTTTTCGAAGATCACAAAGCCTCTATCTGGGTTGCTTGAGAAAGCTGCCGTCTTTGATTTCAATGAAGAGTGCAAAGCAGCTTTCGATTTGCTCAAGAAAAAGCTGATTAGTTCTCCCATTATAGCCACCCCAGACTGGACCTTACCGTTCGAGCTTATGTGTGATGCTAGCGATTATGCGGTGGGAGCAGTGCTGGGACAGCGGAAAGACAAGGTAGCTCATGTAATTTACTATGCCAGTCGTACTCTTAATACTGCACAGGTTAATTATGCCACCACGGAGAAGGAAATGTTATCTATTATCTTCGCATAGGATAAATTTCGTCCATACCTTGTGGGTTCTCAGGTGACTATCTTCACGGATCATGCAGCCCTAAAATATCTCCTTACTAAGAAGGATGCGAAGCCTAGATTGATTCGATGGGTGTTGCTAATGCAAGAGTTTGATATAGTGATCAAGGACAAAAAGGGAGTCGAGAACGTTGTTGCAGACCATTTGTCAAGACTGGAGAACGAAAAACAAGAAGATGTGCCAATTAGAGAAGATTTTCCAGATGAACAACTTATGGTAGTGGTACAAGCTGTGCCTTGGTTTGCGGATTTGGCAAATTTCAAGGCGCTCAATATTGTCCCAAAAGACATGTCTTTCCATCAAAAAAAGAAATTTTTCGCAGATGCACAACACTATTTCTGGGATGACCCTTATTTGTTCAGGTTGGGAGCTGATAACGTGTTGAGAAGATGCGTAGCTGAGCCAGACACTTTGGACATTCTTAGACATTGCCATGAGATGAATTGCGGAGGGCATTTTGGCAAAACGCGCACTGTGGCAAAGGTATTGCAAAGTGGATTTTATTGGCCTTCTTTACATAAAGATGCTCATTTGTTTGTACAGCAGTGTGATCGATGTCAGATAACTGGCAATATCTCCAACCGAAATGAGATGCCTCAGAATTTCATGTTGGAAGTAGAGCCCTTTGATGTTTGGGGCATTGATTTCATGGGACCATTCCCGTCTTCACTTGGAAATCTTTATATACTGTTAGTTGCGGGTTATGTGACCATGTTGATCGAGGCAATGGCTTGCCTTAAAAACGATGGAGCTACTGTAGAGAGATTCGTGCATAAGAGCATTTTTACACGGTTTGGAACTCCCAGAGCCATTATCAGTGATGAAGGATCGCATTTCGTGAATAAAGTCTTTGCCAATGTCTTGAGCAAATATGGGGTAAAGACGCATAAGATATCACTGTCTTATCATCCGCAGTCGAATGGGCAAGCAGAAGTTTCTAACCGAGAGATATAAGGGATTCTGGAGAAGACAGTCAACCCGGGACGCAAAGATCGGTCTCTGCATTTAGATGATAGCTTATGGGCGTATAGGACTGCTTACAAGACCCCTTTGTGCATGTCTCCCTATCAGTTAGTATTTGGGAAGTCGTGTCATCTTCCGGTGGAACTTGAGCACAAGGCATTATGGGCTCTGAAGAAGATCAATTTGGACGCTAAGCTCTCATGTGAGCAACGGAAGCAAGCACTGCTTGAACTTGAAGAATTTCGATTGATGGCGTATGAAAGTGCGAGAATCTATAAGGAGAGGACAAAACTGTGGCACGACAGGCACATCATCCCGAGAGACTTCAAAGTAGGAAAGATGGTGCTGATCTTCAACGCCAGACTAAAGCTATTTCCAGGGAAATTAAAATCGAGATGGAGTGGTCCCTACACAATTACCGCAGTTTATCCGTGGGGATCTCTGGAGGTGGAAGTTGCAAATGGGAACAGATTTAAGGTGAATGGCCAGAGAGCGAAACCGTACGTGGACGGGAATTTCATTGGAGTCATTGATTGGCTTCATGCATCTCCCGCACTTTGATTAATCTCTGAGGTAACTGGGTCGGGCCGTCGACCTTAAATTACAAAGCGCTTGTTGGGAGGCAACCCAACCTATTTATTGCTGTAGAGTAGGTTTTCATACTGTTTTGTGATTTTTATTCTGTTTGATTTCATTGAGAGGTGAGAGAGAGTGGATTTAATGTTTCCAATGAGTATGTGCAGGATTACGAGGTGAAAGGCTTATTTCGGATCCCCCTTCTTGATGCGTGCGTGCGAAACAGAGTAAAAATTGAAGATTTACAGCCCTATACGCGTATCGGGGTTCGAAGTGAAGGAATTGAAGCTAGAAGGCATTATTGTACCTACTCAACACACGCACCTGAGGAATATCATATTCCCGGACTCCCCGTCTTAATATGCGCAATAATTTGATTGATGAACGGAGAAAGCTAGCACGCCGGCACGGATTACGAGGTGAAATTTTGAAGAAAAGATGAAAAACAGAATTGAACAATGCCAACGTGTGGGGGTGGTCGAGAGCTTTCTGTAGACAGGTGGATCGCGCATATCGGAGTCCAGATGAGGAAGTTACGCCAAAAAGGATGCTTTAGAGAGTATAACGATGCCAAAAACATCCGGAAATGCAAACCGTGCCTTGGAACGCGTGAAATTGACAAATGAAATACTCCCCGGATTTTGGGAGTGTTTTAAGGTGAAAAGGGAGTCTCAAGGTCGGGGAGATCCTTCGGAAAGCAAAGGCGCGATTAAATACGGAAAAATTTGACGAAAATGATGTTTTTGGCAAGCTCCAGCATTGTCTTCGTACGAAGACAATTGTCTTCGTACGAAGACTTTATACTTAGAATTTTTTTAAGCTCTGAAGATTGTCTTCTTATAACAGCATGCAGTATCTATATAGGAAGGCCTTCGTACGAAGACAAATTGTCTTCTTACGAAGACTCTTCGTACGAAGACAAATCTGGCAGAATGACAATTTTGGCCACACACGAAGAACAGCCATGGGTTACTTCTTGGGGGCATTATGGACTTTTGGCTCACAATTTGTTGAAGACATCAGCTGGCCCCGTTCCTCTTCTTCATTCTTCACAAACCCAGTTTTCTCTTCTCCTCCATAGCCGCAGACACACAAATCGCCTCCTCCCTTGTTTTCTTCACCAAATTCAGCAAGCTACCATAGGTTTTGTTCGCGATTCAGAGGAGAACAAGGATTGCAAGGTGGTTTTGAGGGAGATTGAGAGACAAGAGAGAAATCAGAGGAGGAAGAAGCTAGGGTTCCGAAGCTAAGTTGAGGAATTGGACAAATTGGAGCTTGATTCAGCTTACGGTCAAGAAGGCAACGCTAACAGGGACTTCACAAGGAGTACGGAGCATCAATCAATTCGGAGTTTCGACAAATTTTTTGGGCGACCTCAAAACTGCCCGGTTTGTCAAATTTCTGAGATTTTTGTGCCCGTAAGACTTGCTCCGGGCACGTAGGTACATTCTCAAACTAGTTATTTCAATATTCGAGTCCTAGGAACAAATTGAGTAAAGCCCAATTTCTTTTTTGTTGCGCTTAGTAGCGCGCTTGGGGGCGATTGCTTAGAGTCCTAGGAATTACATGCTTACTTGCCTACGTGTTTAATTCTGTACACACTTCTTTTCACGTGCACAAAAGTTGAATTTCTTGTTATACCTGAATTTGTATTCTAAATGGCGGGTGAAAATAAACGGAAGACGGGAGAGGGTACCTCGCAAGAAGCATCGGGGTCGAGCGAGCCTCAATTAGAAATACCGCCCATTCCCCGATATGAAATCTTGAGTGCCCCTCCCCCGTCTAAACCGGGCATTGTAGGACGACGAACGGCAAAAGTTAATCTGAAAGAACGGAGTATTGTGCCCGGGTGTTATGATAGCTTCCGTTTTGTCACCTACGAGGCCCACCTAGACTCTCGTAAGGACACGTATTTGACTAAGAACGGGCAGCCCGAAAAGGAATTTCCATTGTATGAGGATATGCCTAATCCCATCAAGGAAATTTTTGAGCGCGAGAAGCTTACAACTGGTTTAAGCTAGTAGGGCCGTCTAGTTCCCATATTGTGAGAGAGTTTTGCCTCAACTTGAGGTATTCAAAAGATGGTGAGAGCCGAGACCCTCGTCTTGTGTACTGTCGGAACGAGGGGATAGTCTTCACGCCAGAGGCTATCGCTTTGGCCATGGGTTTCCCCGCTTTGCGAGAGGGTTGTGGGTACGAGACTGTTCTTCGTAGTGAGAATTTGTGGTCTCGTCTGAATGCATTTTGTTTTGCAAAAGGGGTAGATCCTTGGGACAGAAAAGGGGAGGTGATTCATTGGAAGGCCGAGAAGAGGTACTATAGGCCGGAGGCGAGGTGGTGCTGTGAATTGCTCGAGAACTGGGTTTTGGGAATCACACAAAACCCTAGTTACTCTTTCCGCCTATCGGTTTGGGCTCTCTGTCTTTACACCGGGGTTAGGATCGATATCCCTAAGTTTATATGGGAAAACTGTCTAGAGAGGGTGTCGAGGACTAACAAGTTAGGTCCCGGTGATACTTTCTTGCTGACTCACCTAGCCAAAACAGCCGAAGTAGTCATTGGGAGAGACATGGACTTGAAACCATTCACGGCTAGGAAATGGCATAGGTTTGATGAGACAGCGAGGAAGAGGGGCAAGGGTAGGAGGATGAACACCTCTAGGTTTGATAACCTGGTTGCCTATGACCACCTGAGAGAGGAGATGGCCCGGGATAGAATCGAGAGAAGACGCCAGTTTGCCCACACTCGAGACAATCAGGTGAAGTTAGGTGGATTAATCCAGATGGTGGGCCAGTGGGTGATACAGTCGAGTGGTCAGGCAGCGGGGGAGTTTGTCCCACCAGTCCCGACGGCGGATACGTGGTTCCGCTGAGTGAGGACGATGAAGAAGAAGAGTATGAGACAGAAAATGAGGAGGAAGAGGAGGAAGACGAGTAGTGGAGTTGGCCCTCGTGCTAGGATTGTTGAGTCCTCGTGTGATCGTTGAGGACAACGATGCATCCTAGTGTGGGGGTGGTTGATACCTTTTTACTAGTCAGTATTAAGTCGTTGCATCGCCCTTGTCAGCATGTAGTTAGAGATTTTTAGTTATGTCCTTATTTTTCTTTTTATTATTCATATTTTTGCGTGCACGTTTTGGTATTATTGACTCATCCCACCACTATCGAGTCATTAGTCGAGTTGGTCGTGAATGTAGTATAGGTATATAAAAAAAAAACTAAAAAGTTAAAAAAACCAAAAAAATTAAATATTTGAGAATTGGCAATCGAAAGAAGCTGAAAATTCGGTAAAATCGAGAAGTGTGAGACTTTTAGGCAAAGGGCGTGAATTGCGATCGAGAGTTACAATGTGAGTTTCCCTTTGTAAGTATAGAGAAACTTTCTTTACAAGAATGCGTGCCTATTTTACACACGGACTTAATTTTCAAATCTAAAGTGTGTGCCTAGTTTTCTTACAAGAGTTGAGCTAGGTGTGAGCTAAACAAGCCGAACGTTCTTGTGTACGTCTTAGGTAGTCGCCAACCCGCCTCGTAGTGGCACACAGAACAGATGTGCGAGGTGTGTACTAGAGCACTCACTGCTTATAGAACTTACCTTGTAGGACCACTAGTAACCCTGATTTGAACCTTGGATTCTTTGATAACCTGTGGACTTAGGGTGACGATTCTTGGCCTTCATCATTGATTGGTTAGAATCACCGCTTTAGTGCGTCACGAGGGTGTTGTAGTTGAGGGGGTTCGACGAGGGAGTACTTCATGCTATAATTGTGTGAGTCTTACATATCGCATGCACTTTATTTGTGATCTTCGAGGGGAATGTGAGGGTGAGTGAGAGTAGACTTGCGCACTTCGGTGTGGCGGTGTTCCAAGACATCACAACATGGACACGAGTGAGGAGAGCCGTGAGTGTGTACGATCTAATACACACAAAACTTGGGTTGGGGGAATTTAATAGGTGGATCGTGCTAGGTACCGGATCTTACTCATCATGGTGTAGGAGGTTTGGTTGGATTAGGCATGAGGCATATATGTGATTGGCTACTTGAGAGGGGACAGGATTACATTCGAGTGTGGGGGTGTCGACTTTTGACTTCGGACATCGAGATTGAGCTTTCGACGACTCCACCCCCACACGTGCGTTATTGTGTTAGCGGCTTTGTTTGTTACACCCACTACTACAAATTTTGTCAAAAATGGCAGGAAGCTATTGCCACGTAAGATACCAAAAACAGCCATTTAAGCTTAAAACGGCAATACTTGTGGCAGTAATGGATCGGCCGCGTTGAGCGTTGCTGTTTTTGTCTTGTGGCGGTACAATTCTTGCCGTTTTAGATAATCTTGGCGGGAAACCATTTCCTGCCGTTTTTGTTACTTTTACGCGGCAAGAGATCTTGCCATATTTGAGCCTACTATTTACGGCAAGAGTATCTCTCCGTTTATACCCCACTTTAGGCGGCAATAATTCTTGCTGTATCTGACTTTTATTTTGCCGTATTTGACTACACTATATACGGCATTAGACTCCCTCCATTTTTGGCTCCCCTTAAACGGCAATGCATTTGCCAGTTTTTGTTTTATTACTGCCTCATTTGGTGACACCATATGTGGCAGTAATATATCTACCTCCGGTTTTGGGAATATTAAAAATGGCAAGAAATAAAATTAAAGAGGAAAACCTGCAAATTGTATATATACCATAACCCCTCCTACCAGAATTAAGGTCATGTAACCTGCATATTTCAACCCAACAAGCACACTTTTCAACCTAGCAAGCACACATCATACACGTCGGATTGCGCCCACATCTTACGGGAATAAATTAAATTTTGAACATTAGACTTTGTACAAAGTACAGAGTACAAAATAACATTTGCAAGCATTATCTTCAAACTCGTGCTCTTAGCTAGCTCTATATAATAATCTAAGCTAAACTTGCTTCAATAAAAATATGCATACAATTTTGTGCACCGTAACTTAGACTCCAACCAAGAATGCAAGCTAGCTAGTTGCTTCAACTCTGCGCTCTTTTCTTTTGCCATCCAAAGTGAGATTAATACTTTGAGGATCAATGAAGCGAAAGCATTTGACTGCAAACCATCGTCAACCTGTCCAAGAAGCCAGGAAATGAATTAGGAATATGTTGTTACCAAAGTAAGGAACTTAACTAAAATAAGAAGTACCTAATATCTAAATGAACTTAGTAATCAATTTACTAACTCACTATCCCAGCATAGCAAAAAAAAGGGCCAGAAAATCTATATACTTGTGTGGCTGCTACAGTTTCATCAAACTACGAATGGCTATGCCTTGCTATGTAATCTCAATTTGAATTTGAACTCCAGGACTTGATCTGTAAATTAACAAATCTCAGGGCTTAAACAAAATGGAATCAGCGAGTTCAACAACTTAGACATGACGGTGGTTGTGAAGAAAATCTAAAGGCAATCTAAACAGGGAAAAGAAGAGTATGTCACTGAGGTCTAGATCATTAGCCGACTGCAAGCATGATCTTAACTTTAGCAGTTTTGGCTACCTGTTACAAGCTTAATATGTCCAAAAGTATCAAGAAATTATGTTTTTAAAATTGACTTAACATTTACACGGTTGAGCCAGTACCTTCAGTCATTTCCTTGAACCTTCATCGTGGTAATTTAAAAGGCTGGTAGGTGAATTTTGACCATCAAGAAAGTAAGAAACCATACTGATTGTCTGAGTTCTTTTTATTTTATCATGCCATGCCAAATAAGCTGTCTATTTATGTAAACTAACCTCTAGATTGAAATAAAATGCTATTTTTTATGTGCCTAGTCAACATAAGCTTGTGATAATCTCAGTCGTCGATCTATGAGGGGAATAATCCAGATGAGAACTCGACAACTAGAAGAGGAGTTCGAAGTGAGAAGAAGAGGACCCAGTTCATCTAAAATTCCCAGTTCTTGTCATGACTACCTCCCGCAACAACCTTCAGAGTTCAGAAGACACTCACATGTCTCTCTTCTTCTTCATCCTCTTTCTTCTTTCAGTAGTTAGTTCAGTTGATTTTCATATATCGCGCTTTCATGCGGAGACAACCGACATTGTCTATGAAGGAGATGCATCATCTTCCCGTGTAGGGTGGGCTACTTATAAAGAAAAGCTCCCCATCTGGAACTTAGAATCAGAGAAGTTCACCAACTTCACAACATGGTTTTCCTTTACCATTGACACACAAGGGAGCTCTACGTACGGCAGTGGCCTAGCAATCTTCCTTGCTCCAGAAACTTTCATCATCCCACCAAACGCAGTGGGCGGTTTCATGGGCTTATTCAACACTAATACTAGTGATTCTCGAAGTAACCAAATGGTTGTTGTTGAGTTTGACTCGCATCCGGATTCCTGGGATCCTGAATATGAGCATGTTGGCATCAACGTCAACTCCATTTCTTCAGTAGTAACTACTCCTTGGAATGCATCTCTTCACAGTGGAGATACTGCTGATGTTTTGATTGCATATAACTCCACTACTACTAAGAATCTTGGTCCTAAGATAACATGTAAAGAATCCTCAATATTCCAGGTTTATAAGTACTCCTAGGCTGACTATTGCAAGGTCACAATAAATAGTTTGCTGTTTCCCTAAAAATTTCTTCTATGGGACCCATGTTAGTAGCACAAAACACATACGTGCAATCATCAACCTCATGATCGTAATTCTGTCCTATCACTCAAGAATTTATGTACACAATCATATATTGGTCCAGGTACTTCTTCCCCAGAAATTAGAGTAATGTAAGTGGCTCAATTCCTAGCAAATAGTGAGGCAAGTCCAGCACATATCAGCACAAATCATATCATCTAGTATATAGATTTGTTTAATTATGAAAAAGTATATATTGAAGTAAAGTGGGAAAAGATAGTGGAAAACTAACCATTAACATCAAAGAAAATTTGCTGGTTGCGTCTATCTCTACCAAACCTCATACACCTTCTGGAGGGAAAGAAAGTGGCTCCGGATAGACAACCGGGCTGTTGATTGAATTAGGCCCACAAATTAACGGGTTGCCTATTATCCTGAAAGAAACCAAAATGAGAACTTCAGATATTACAACATGTCAAAGCAAATAGGAAAGAAAATGAGACCAGGAAAACTCACTTGGAAGTCCTCTTTGATATTGTTTTGATGGAACCGCTTTGGTTGTTGAAAGACATGTCCCTGGAAACATATCAGCAAAGCATATAGTAAAAAAATGATTGCTTAAACCAACCAAAACTATGTTTGTAAGTTCTGATGGTAAACATGTTATGACATACAGAAGAGTGAGACTTCGAACTTTTGACAGGATTCTGGAACCGGTCCAGTGAGACTGTTGTTGTTTTAGACGTCTGAATGGATTATGAGAAGAAACAAACCGTGAATACTTGGAAACCCTTCAGGCACTTAAAACTGTGTGAAATGTTCAGAGACCTATAATCATGCAATACAGTAAGATCAAGGTTCAAAAAATGTCGGAAACCTACAAATAATTCAGACCTTTCAGGTCTCCAACTGAACTGGATATTTCACAGTTGAAATAATAGTTGGAGAGATCAAGGGTCTGAAGCTGCTCCAACCTCCCTATGACATCAGGACTAGGACCAGAAATGGTATTGTTCTGCAGTAACTTGCTCATTTATAACCGAAGCTACTTATTAGTAATCATCAAGTACTACACTCCATTAAGGTATTTATTTAAACTTCCTCCATATCAGGGGGCTTGCGACATCCCTTTCTTCTCAAGGACTTTCTGATACTGAAGACAAATGGTGGTTGTTTCAGAAACATCTATCCATGTCCATCTTATACTTCTTCAGTTTGTATTCTCAATCTATAAAGTGCATAACAGTAACCCCCAACACACCATCATGTTATTATTGAGCACCTCTTGCACCAGGATAACAACTACAAATTATAGGCTGTGTTGGTATCTTCAGTCTACTGGAGATGGGATTAACATAATAGTATAACCTTCAAATTTTCACAAATCTTATTGTTGAGTCTTCAAACAAATTCATGTATTTCTACCTTAGAAATTTAGAACATGTTTCCTAATTATTGTGAAACTACCACTGTATCACCCCAAATATTGATTTCTCGCAGATGGTCAGTTGAAATCTAAAGCTACCTACACAACAATTAAGGGGAGAAAGTATTCGACAAGTTACATCTCCAACAAGAACTGACATATTTTCAATCTATACAGTGGATATATGCTTTCAGTTTCTCTTTTAGTCTTTCACCATATATTTGTTTATAATTGATTTACAGATATGAATGCTCTCTCAGTCTCTCCCATCTCTGTTCGCAAGCCCCAATTCATAATTGAGCCCGAGAAAGTTCAAGGAAACTGGTACACATCGGAGATCGATAAAGAACTAAAGACGGATGAAACTCGAAACCGTACCTGGAAGCAAACCGCACTGAAACATGAGCAAGCTCTGCAATGGTGGGAGATGAGCAAACTGCGATGTGGACTTACGATCGGGGAGCACATCCGTTGAGCAACGGCATCGAAATCTCTTCTCTTCTCTTCTCTCTTCTTTCTCTTCTATGTCTTCTCTTCTTCTCTCAGCTGCGTCGTTGACCTCTATGGCGCGCGGGCTATTGAAATTTTCCCCAAATTTTGGCTAGGGCGCGCGGGCTATTGAAATTCTCCCAAAATTTTGGCTAGGGCGCGCACGGTATAAGTGGATCAGATTTGGTAGTGATCTTGTGGTTATTATTCAAGCCACGTCTACTAGGGTAAATAGGGCAGGAATTTCCTGCTAGATAAGACCCTCTAATACGGAGGTAAATATATTGTCGCCGTTTTTGGTAACTTTTTTTTACGGAGAGAATATAGGTTGCCACTATTGTTAATTTCTTGCCGTTTTCATGCCTTTTTTTACGGAGGGTTTTATTTCTTGTCACTATAAATATTATTCTTGCCGTTTTTGGTATTCTGTTTACGGAAATAACTATTTCTTGCCGTTAATAATAGTTTTAAATGGGAATTTTTTTTACTGCCACATTAAGTAACAAAAATAGCAAGAAAATTATTGCCACACAGATTATTGCCGTTAATGTGAATATTTCTAGTAGTGACCAAGGATTTCATCGAGTTAGGGGGAGAGACATTTACTTGCTATTCATATGTGTTTATTTGGCTATTTGTCTCCCTATTATCATATTTTGTCTTGACACTTGGAAGACCATTCGATACATATATTGAAGAAATTGTGCAGAAATTTGAGAGAAAAAAAAAAAAAAAAAAAAATAAACGAAAAAAATAAAGAGAGAAAAAATAAGAGTTGAATAAAGGAAGAATGAGAAGCTTTGTGGAAGAACGAGTGGAGAAGCGACTAGTTCACGAACGGGAAATTTTGGCTTATACATTATTCATGACAATAGCCGCGGGGATCGTAATTGTACCGGGGTGTGAGGGGATCGAGGGACGGAGATGGTGAGTTTCGGGCTTGGTTTCTATCATTTTTGTGAGGGTGTGTGAGATATGGTAATTGTGAGAATGTGACGCCTTAGGACTCGAGTTTGATTATTATCCTATTTGTCCCTAAAGCCTCATCATTCTAAACCCGTTAGCGGATTAGGAGCTCGGACCTTGAACGTGGCTTAGCCTAGCGTAGCCTCTTATTTTGTGGCACACATGAAAAGGTATTGCGTTCTTGTACTTAGTAAAGCTAGGTTCTCTATACTAGCTAAGGGGGATTCGTGTTGTCGAATTTGATTTCAACTCATTCCTTGTGTCTAGATTTCTCATCGCTTCGTGTGAATCGGTTTAAGCTAATGGAGATTGCCCAATCTCGCAAAAGAAAAGAAAAAATTTTTGTTAGTTCAAGACTTTCATTGTTAATATTGCATTTGCATATAGGTGCATTGTGTATAATCGAGTCGTGTAGACTAGTAAAGAGGATGGTTTGTGAATTATTCTACTCGGATTAGTATGCAAGTGGTAATGGTTTTGTATACAATGTGAGGTGAAAGTATGCAATTGGCGTAGGGAAGTTATGCAATGACTAATTTGGTTGGTATGCAAAGTTGGATGGATTGCGGGAAAGCGAGAGAAGTGTTTACTTGAGAGAATATGGAATTGACTTGGGAGATTTGCTCGGGAAGAGCAAAAGGTAGTGTGGGGGTAGTTGATAACTCCGTTTTCGGAGTTATTTTATGCCTTTTATTTCTACGTTTTGCGTGCTCAACATGGAGAATTCGTCGTCTTTTGAGTAAATTGAGCTTTAATGTGATAATGTGAGTTCATATGCTTTACTTGTTAAATCCGGGCGTTTCTTTAGTTATTTGAGCTTTTATTGTGATATGATCGCGGGTTGTGTTTTCGTGTTGTGATTCGCAGGAAAGCAGGGCTTGGAGGATCATGCGGGAGATGGAAACGAACTTCAGAAGCAAGGAACTCAAAGGAAAGTCAAAGGAAGAAGGAAGAAAGGAGAAAGTCAAAGGAAGGAAAGAAAAGTCAAAGAAAAGAAAGCTGGAAATCTTCGTACGAAGACAATGTACTTAGCCAAAATTTGGAGTCTCCAGAATGTCTTCCTAAACAACCTCTCAGTATCTACATAAGAAGACCTCCGTACGAAGACAATTTGTCTTCGTACGAAGACTCTTCGTGCGAAGACAAATGTCTTCGTACGAAGACTTCGCTGAATTCCAGAATTTTTGTCGGGGCTTTTTCGTAGTTTATCCAAACTTTGTAATAGGATTATGGAAACGTATTTAAGCATTCTAGGTAGACTTTTTCAGTAGTTTTGGACGTTGGGAACATCTTTTGGAGATCAAGAAGCTATTGGGAGAGCTTAGGAGCTTTGGATCATCCGTTTGGATTCTCAACTCTTCTCTTCTCTTGATTTTTATGTTTAAACTCATGAGACTTGTCGTTTTGAGTATGATTATGAGTAGCTAAACGTTATTTGCTGGGAATTCTCGTTTGGTGTAGCTAGGGTTTGATCTAAATATCATGTTTTGATGATTGTGATTCATGTTTTAGCTTAATCTCACGTGTTTCTACATTATTATGGATTATTTACGTTGGTAATCTTATTATCTTTGCGAGTAGCTAACGTAGAGATAAAATTAATTAGTTTTCACGCGGTAACTCCGTGAGAATTAGTCGGTAAATTGAATAATCCACCTAGTCGAATCAATGTTTGGTAACTCGACATCGTTAACTAGGATCGTTAAAGTAGAATTATGGTTTTAATGCATACTTAAAGCTAGAATAGACTTGGTAACTCGGTTTGTTTTGGTTTAAAGTATAGTAAACTTACTTGGTAACTCGGTACGTTTAATATTGCTTGATTGATAGTGAAAGACACGTGGTTGTTTTACAAGTCAAAACATAAATTTAGCTCAACCTAGTGAACCTAGAGAATTCCCGGTATTTTTCCATTATATAAAAAAAAATCCTAAAATTTCATTCTTTATTAATCGTGAATTACTTCACTTGGTTAATCGAGAATATTGCACTTTTACTTTCGTAGAATTAGATCAAAACACAACTTGCGACGTACCCACATAAGGTTTAGAATAATAATTAATTTAAACAAATTCCCTTGGGTTCGACAACCCGAATTTCCGGTTTACTACTACACACGACAGCTGTACACTTGCAGTTGGAGCGTGTCAAGTAGAACACCAAGGAAACCATAAGAAATCGATCCCCTTGGTTTAGCATCCATAATCGAACCTCCCATATAGTACGTGTGCTGCAAAATACGGTTGAGAAGGAAGTCGGGGTTGTGCTCTAGCCTCCACGCTTGTTTGGCCAAGAGTGTGATGTTAAGATTGTGTATATCCCGAAAGGCAAGATGACCTACCTTCTTGTACTCTTTCAGACGATCCCAATTAATCCAGTGCAGCCTCCTCGTCTCCTTCGTATCGCCCCACCAAAAATATCTTATCAACTTTTCAATGACATCGCAAAGTCCTTTTGGGAAAAAAAATCAACTCATCGCGTAGTGTGGAATAGCCTGGGCGATCGACTTTATAAGTATTTCCTTTCCGGCCACTGAGAGTGTTTTGTCCTTCCATCCTTTTAAAAGCGCACTGATTCTCCCTACAATCTTCTGAAAAAGGATTGTTTTGTTCCTACCGAAACATGTTGGCCGCCCCAAATACACGTCGTGACAATCCACCACTTGAACACCATAGTCCACCGAGGCACTGCCTATCCAGTTCGGTCACATTACTTGAGAAGACCATGGCTGATTTTTGGAAGTTCAAGGACTGGCAAGAAGCAAATTCGTAAGTATTTAGCAAATGTAATAAACAAGAAAGCTCTCTTACATTAGCTTTCGTGAAAATAAGATTGTCATCGGCGAAGAACAGATGGGACACCACCGGGCCTCCCCTCGAAGCTGTGACGCCTGAAATTGTGCCTTCCTGAACAGCATGAGATAGATCTATGGATAGTGTTTCACTCGCCAAGAGAAAGAGATAAGGACAAAAGAGGACATCCTTGACGTAATCCCCTCTGGGGAACTATATTACCCTCCACTCTACCATTAATAATTAGACTGTTAGTAGCAGTGGTGATGCAGCGCATAACAACTTCGATCCATTTGTAACTAAACCCCATCGTCTCCATAATAGCTCGTAAAAAACCCCATTCCACCCGCTCATATGTCTTGCTCATATCAAATTTCAGCGCCGTAAAACCTTCGTGACCCTTTTTCTTCTTCATGGAGTCTAAAAGCTCGAAGGCCGTAAGTATGTTATCGCTAATCAACCACCCCGGTACAAAGGCACTTTGATTCTCCTAAACTAGATCAGACAGGACAGGTTTCAGCCGGTTCGCTAATACTTTCGTAAAAAGTTTGTAAATAGTTGTGCAAAGTGAAATAGGACGAAAATCTGCAACTTTCCGTACCTGTTTGACTTTCTGGATCAAGACAATAAGCGTGTGATTAAAATCAGAGATGTCTCCCTCTTCATTCAGAAATTTCAAGAAAGTTTCTGTAACTTCGACACCGATCGTGGACCAAAATTTCTGATAGAAAAGTGGAGGAAAACCGTCATGTCCCAGAGCCTTCTCCGACACCATTCTTTTCAAAGATGCCAGCACCTCATCTGATGTGTACGGAGATTCCAACCATGTTCTGCTTGCCGGGCTGAGAATTTCTTCAATAGGATCCATTAAATCCTCCATATCTGCGCGCATAGGATTTGTAGATTGGAAAATATTTGAGAAGTCATTCTCAAAAACTTTAACGATTTCCTCATCATCTTCTATCCACATACTTGTGTTATCTTCAATGTCACTGATATTGTTACGTGCCCGTTGTATGCTCCCTTTCCTATGGAAATACTTTGTGTTCTTGTCCTCACTTTTCAACCATAACATCCGAGATCGTTGCCTCCAAAGAACTTCCTCGTGTTCTAAAAGAGTGGCTATCTCATTTTTGCGTTCCTTTATGCTGCTATTGTCTGAGCTGTCTGAGGGCCACTAGCCAATACTGCTACTTCATTGCGAAGTATTCTCAGCCGATGAATAATATTACTGAAACATTCTCTGTTCCAGGGAGTAAGATCATTTGCCACGAGTGTAAGTTTATCACGTACTCCACCCGTGGATGACATCCATTTAGAGCACACCACCTCTTTGTAGTTATCATTCTGTAACCAAACTGATTCGAATTGGAAACGTCGTGGAACTTTCTTTCTGTCAGCACGCTTATGGTCCATAGTTACCTCGATTGGTACATGGTCCGAAGTGTCTGCAATCAGATGATTAACTCTCGGCCAACCGAACAGATTATCCGACATATCAGTGGCCAAACCGCGATCAATGCGTTCCCTGCTAAAACTCCATCTTCCATATTATTTTCCCATGTAAATATATTACCTGTAAAACCCAAGTCCCGCAATTGCAGCTACTGGATAACTCTGCGAAGTCCTCGGTTTGTTAGAAGGTGACTACTCTTCCACCTTCCTTCTCAGTCGAAGACGTTATCGCATTGAAGTCTTCGACGATCAGCCACGCAAGATTTTTAGGTTGTAGTTTCCTCAATAACTTCCAAAAGTTCCTACGTTCCCGTCTTACAGGATCACCGTAGAAACCCGTAAGGACCCAGGTGAACTCGGAATCAGCAGTCGAAACAAAACCTTGAATATGAAAACGATAATAGTTCTGAAGTGTGAAAGAGACTTCATCACTCCAAAATTGCCCCAGGCCTCCTCGTCGATCAACACAATCAACGAAAAAACCATTCAAAAACCCCAGTTTGCATCTAACATTCTCCATTTCTTTTGCATACAATCTGGTTTCCATAACAAAAACCATTGTGGTCTTCTGTCTCCTCACTAGATTGCGAAGAGAAAGAACGTTTCGAGGGTTCCCAAGACCTCGAACGTTCCAACTTATGATACTCATTGTGCCTGGCAGTGTTGCTTCGCAGCCACTGCCAATCTTGCATCTAGGGTTTTTAAGGTGCCCCCTCCTTGTTTGGAATGTGAGTATCAGAAACCGGGTTTGAGATTTTTCCTTCCACCTTATCACTTCGATTTGACCCCTGCTATTATCATGGCCTTGGCATTTTTGGTTTGTCATTCGCCAGTGGATTCGCGGCTGCATCACGGGCTTTCCTCTTGTTTGGTGGTTTCTTAGGTGAGACCTTGTTCGACTTCGACTTCTGGGAACTAGTTTTCGATGTTGGCAAGCTAATTCCCTTACCTTTGTCAAGGACCTGAGTCCTCACTGATTTAGCCGAATCCTCTCTGGCCATTGGGTTGTCATGAATGACTATCCCATGTGACTTCCTCTGTGTTTACATTCTGTTCATCCATTGCCACATCTATGTCATATGAGTCTCCCAGATTTGTTTCATCGTCATAGCTTCTCTCAGAACCGAAGTTCTCCATATCATCCCCTTCCATAGCGTCAACTGCCTCAGATTGAACCTCCTCTTCATGCACAAACTTCTTCTTTCGCGGAGGAGGTTTAAACAAAAGCCAATGGCCAAAACCAGACTCATCCATCGAAACATCCACAGGTTTTCCAGGACCATTGCCGCTATAAAGATTCAGACGTCCGCACCATTCACATATATGCGGAATCCATTCATAACGATAATCCAGCCACAGTTTACCGTCATTGACTTGAACAAAACCACCCCGACGAACTGGATTTTTAGCATCAATACGGACCCTCACCCGCATATAATCCCCAGCATCTCCGGACATTATGCGTGTATCCGAATCTAGGATCGTACCCATACGCTGGACTGCATAACAAGCATCCTCCTGTGTGTGACAAAACGGAGGGAGATAGTGAACTTGGACCCAAACATCAATATTATCGAAACCCACCGAAGCCTCGACTACCCAAGGCTACAGAAGCAGAACATCATCGTCAAAAATCCAGGGTCTTCCGTTAAGATCCCGATCCATCGATTGCTTTGAAGGGAAACAGGAAATAAATACATTCTGACGTGATTCATTGGCCCATCCATATTTTCTTAAATAACAGCTTCTTGGCCCATGTGTTCTTCCGTCCTCCCAGCAAGAAAGAACCCACCAGGCAAAAACCGAACTTTTTATTGCCTTTGCACATCTGGCAGGGTTGAGTTCAACGATCTCTTCCTCCTCAACCGATAATGGTTGTAGTATTCCGCCGTCCTTCACCGTAGCCTCCATGACCTACGGTTTCCCCGTCCGCCTTCTTTTTTCCCGAATTTGTCGGAGCTGTAAAACTGTTGGCAAAAATCAACCGAACTGGACTGTGGGGTACTAGAAATGCCATGCTATATTTCTTAATCCACTATGAACATGATTATATTATGTTAGTACTAATCAAATGTATCATACATACTGTGTGACATAAATAAATGGCTCTCCATAATTTAAAAGGAAATCCAGTGACTGCAATTATATTTGAATTACAACTTTTCTTTGCGAACCCGCTCTTTAGCGCGGGGTACCTTCTAGTTACTTGATTAATAATGAAAGATTACACTGCTTAAATAGATAAGCTGGTAAACATAAAGTAGCCTAAACCTAACGGGTCTACCCTACGGACTGGACTTTAATTAAATAATTGACAATTAAATAACTAGTAAATAAATATCTAATATTGATACGCCCGTAGCATGTTGGCAATGAATGTTGCATTGAATTATTATTAAATGTGTTTTCGGAGAGGGATTTATTGTGTATCGCACATTTAGTATTGTCAATATTGAACACTTTTTTGTCATTTCAGCTAGGTGCTATGAGGCGGGATTTAAATGTTCAGAATTAATTCAGAATTTGGGTGGAGCAAGTGACTACCCTTGCTCTACCCTTGCGCTTAGATAATTTGAAACAATGGGGTTAAAGTCCTTGAGAAAAGCACAAATCCTCAGTTGATTTTTTTTAAAGAATCCGGATATTTGAGTAATGTTCTTACATTCATGTCAGTCGTCTATTAATTTTGCGGCATTGTACGTTGTATTATATAGATTCTTTTATATAAGTCTCCTTTTTGATATATTTTAATTAAAATCGTTCAATATTAGTCTCATAATATAGTTTGAAGATATAATTAAAAAGTAATTTACTTTTTATGCCACTACATTAGTAGTTATAAATTATAATGAATGTGCTCACCTAACTTTTTTTAAACGTTCACGTGCAATGCACGAGCACTGAAATTAGTATACGAACAATATTGTTCATAAGATTTTTGGAGGTTCTTTTTTAAGTTTGTGCTTAACATTAGAAGTCTAGCATTGGCTAAAATTAAACACATGCTTCATTTCATTGTGACAAATGCATTCAGACACTAAATCTCAGGAACAAAAAGGGAATGAATTCAAATACTTTATTCGAGCGAGACCTCCACGCTGTATTTTTAAAGAGATGGAGCTTATTATTATTATGCCAGTACAAATAGATAGATAGGTAGATAGACAGAAACGTTTCAGGCAATTTTGTGAACCCCCTTCAGCGAGAAATCCGGCGGTCCACCAAATGGGCCATAGGAAACATCCACTTCGTACTTGCTAACGGATTCGGTGCCATCCATTGCCGCTATCACCAATTGGTAGTTGATTCCACCAGCGAGCTGATAGTCGCCACTAACGACATTCTGTGACAGCAAGTCATCTCCAGTTTGCTTCTTGATGACTTCCTTCGCAAACTTGATGGCTTCCACCACGATTTTATCACTAAAATCCGTGATCCGTTTGAAACAGTCAAAGCAATCTTCCTGGCTTTTAACAACTGGGAGAGCGAAAGAAACGGAGAAGATTGCAAAGATAGGAGGATGATTTGTAATATGGCCTTCATTGCCTTTAGTGTCTGCAAAGTGTTTTTGAGATTGTATATTTCACGTTTTGTTGTTATAAGAATGAACAAGCAAGAGAACTCTGAGGAAATTGAGTGCCAGAGACTGCAGCCATTTACATAGGCAATTATGCTTACTAGAAGAGCTAAAATTCAGCCACTACAACAACTAACAATATGATAGGTATATGTGATAATCTTACTCCAAACAACTTTGACTAGCACCCACCAAGGGTGTTGTTGCATGAAAACATTGGTTGCATTGAATTGTATCCCTACAATTGTAACTCTAAATAGAAATGCAGTTATAGATTGTGCTTTCTGAGCTGACAGATCTTGGCCACGTGGCAACCATCCAGCACACCATATTGTGCTCCACACACACTGGATCACCAGCCGAGCTGATTCATGTGGGGGCTGTGAGACAGAACCCTCCCATACCACCGCACGGGACTTGTAGGGACTTAGTGTTTTGGAGGCTAGAGTAAGCCCTGTCGCGTGCGAACCAAGCCCGCGCGCGACCTTTAGTAACTGCTTTGAGAGATTTATGGCACGAGCTCCATAAACCCGGTCAATCCGGTCAAACCCGGTCAACCTCGTAACGGTTCCGGTATTCGCGCACAACGTGCTGTAACGGTCCCTATATACTCGGACGAACGTGCCGTTATGGTTAAGCTAATTAAGCCGCCATCAATGGGCGCATTAACCACACTACAACGGTCACGTTCTCTGCTATATATAGGACGTTAACCTTTCCATACAAAGGAGAACACACTTGCCATACGCGGAAGCTCTGCCAAACCTCTGTCTCTCTCTCTCAGACATTACTACTGCCTTACTCTCTCCCTACACACAACCCCACTCTTCCTGTGCGATCTCTGATCCTCTACATACGGTGTACACGGAGGTCTCCCCGCCGGAATCTCTTGTGCACATTTTTTACACTTGCCATATGCGGAAGCTCTGCCAAACCTCTGTCTCTCTCTCAGACATTAATACTGCCTTACTCTCTCCCTACACACAACCCCACTCTTCCTGTGTGATCTCTGATCCTCTACATACGGTGTACACGGAGGTCTCCCCGCCGGAATCTCTTGTGCACATTTTGGTGAACCCGACGTGAACTTACCAGCAAAAGCAACCATGTCTCAGGAGGATGATATCAGCAACAGATCGCCTTCCACCGAAACCGCCTCGGGAGAGGAAACCCCCCGTACTCCTACCACTCCCGGCGAGACACCGACGCTAGAGTCGTTGCCGCACCAAAGTACAACGCTGCCAGGAGTGCCAATTCAAAGGAAACCTAGTGCACGCTCCCGCCGTGGATCTACATGCATTAGGGACGCCATGGCCATTTCACACATGGGCTCTAGACTTCATCGTTCCCATCCGACCAACGTCACACGGGAATCATTTTATTCTCACTGCAACTGAGCTATTCACCAAATGGGTGGAGGCAGTACAACTCAAGACGGCAAATGCGCTAGCTGTGGTCAACTTCATTCAAGAAAACATTATATGCAGGTTCGGAATCCCAAACACCATTCTTTCAGATAATGGTACTCCCTTTGTTAATCGCCAGGTAGCTGCGAAGTTAGCGGAGTACAATATCAGGCAGATATGTTCTACCCCTTATTACCCGAAGGGGAACAGACAAGCCGAAGCGACCAAGAAAACGCTGTTGAGGATTTTGAGCAAGATGGTCGCAGACGACCACAAGAGGTGGGCCGACTCCCTAAGCATAGCTCTATGGGCGTACCGAACTTCTCCAAGGACACCCACGGGGGCCTCGCCATTTCTACTATGTTATGGGGCCGAAGCTGTGGTACCTGCGGAGGTGAGAGTCAATTCGGCAAGGTTAGCCTTCCACGCACTCTATGAAAATCAACGTGATCATGACTTAGTCTTGCTGGAGGAAAAGCGAGAACAAGCCAAAAGGACCAACAAGCGGTATCAAGAAAGAATCGCTCGCGCTTACAATAAAACGCTCCAGCGAAGAGATTTCGCAGTTGGAGACTTGGTCTTGCGCGCATGTGACCACTGTATGCGAGAAGCGACTCACCCGAATTTCGCAGCCAATTGGGAAGGACCTTTCGAAGTCACAGAAGTCTTCGACAGTGGCTACTGCAGCATACGAAGGTTGCACGGTACAACCTCAACCCCGAGTTCAGTCAACATGCGCTGGATTAAGAAGTACTATCCCTGACTTCTCTCATTTCATGCGTTTTATTATAACGTCGCTTAATCTCTTGTATGGTTACGATTTACACAATCTCTTCTCCCATATGAGAGGATTGTAATCTCATCTCTCCCATATAAGAGCGTTATAATAAGAGACTTCTCCCAAATGAGAACTTTATATTTCTGGATTATCAATTGTGCTTCAGTTTAGTTTGTTACAACTGTTAACAATGGTTATTCGCCACAATAGCAATCTATACAAATGCGATCTTAATTGATCCTCTAAGCCTATCTGTGACGATAGCAGCCTATGCAAATGCGATCTTAATTGATCATCTAAGCCTATCTGTCACGATAGCAGCCTATGCAAATGCGATCTTAATTGATCATCTAAGCCTATCTGTCACGATAGCAGCCTATGCAAATGTGATCTTAATTGATCATCTAAGCCTATCTGTTACGATAGCAGCCTATGCAAATGCGATCTTAATTGATCATCTAAGCCTATCTGTCACGATAGCAGCCTATGCAAATGCGATCTTAATTGATCATCTAAGCCTATCTGTTACGATAGCAGCCTATGCAAATGCGATCTTAATTGATCATCTAAGCCTATCTGTCACGATAGCAGCCTATGCAAATGCGATCTTAATTAATCATCTAAGCCTATCTGTTACGATAGCAGCCTATGCAAATGCGATCTCAACTGATCATCTAAGCCTATCGGTCACGATAGCAGCCTATGCAAATGCGATCTTAATTGATCCTCTAAGCCTATCTGTTACGATAGCAGCCCATGCAAAAACGATCTTAATTGATCTTTTAAAGCCTATCTGCTGCGATAGCAACTCATGCGAAGAACGATCTTAATTGATCTGCTAAAGCCTATCTGCTACGATAGCAACTCATGCGGAAAATAATCTTAATTGATCTTCCAAGCCTATCTGCGGCGATGGAGGCATTCTACGAATGCGATAGCAATATTGTGCAAAATGATCTTAAGTGATCTACAAAGGTCTATCTGGTACGATAGCAAATCAGGTATGATAGCAAATCAAAAGCCCATCTGCCAAGATGGCACAACTGCGCAAGTACGATCTCGAACGATCCAATAAAACATCTGCGAATTTATATGGCAGATAGCAAAAGCGAAACGTGTACACAGCATTATGCAAGGCGAAATATGCCGAAACGCATGCGAGATCATATTTTGTTGTAACAAAACAGCAGATAATACAAAAGCTATTTATCATTATGAGTCGAAAAGACTTACAATTTATCTGTCTAGATAGCAGCTTACAAGCGAAAAAGCTCGAATCTAACTACACAGCCAACATGGCTTAGAATACAATCGAAAAGTAGCTGACAAGCCAGCAGAGACACACTACAGGAATCCTGACTGAAAAGGATGAACCCACCGGTCCTAACACCGGCTAGGCAATACGCAGATCTGCGGCCAAAGATCTATAGCAAAAGGGATGCTGCTGCGAAGAGATAAGCTCGTCATTCGCTACGTCCCTATCGGCAAGATCTGGGAAACGGTACGTCCAAGACCCCAAGAGGTGACAAAGGCCTCTGTCTGATCAAGATAGGCACCGAAGGAACCTCCTGTTCCGGCGTATGCCGCCGTGCAGAACAGGGGAAGCAGTCATTCCTCTCGTGATGGGTTCCTTGTCATGATTGACAAGCGCATTGACAAGCCCCCTGAGCTCACGAACGTGGGGGCAATAAGTTCTCCTCCAGGGATGCTGGAGGAGAATTCCGCCGTTCATTACGAGACGGTAGCACGGTCACTTCGGCGCTGCACCTCACCGGGAGGCGGCCGGAAACATGACCTGCAAACATAATACACGAAGAAAGTTCTTCGAACACACATGAGATATCATCTCCATCTTCTTTATGTTGGTTATAAAGAGCAATATGCCTCATAAAGTGGATCTTGGAAACTATTTCTATAGCACAAAGCGCAAACTCAGGATTCACAACTTGAAGTTGCCATGAATCAACGAAAAACAAGCGTTGAAGCCAGCAGCCGTAAGGACTCACGGCAAAACACATTTTTGGGATGAAGAACCCCAATGGCAAAGACAGGGTTTATATAGACCCTGTGGAGACTCTTCAGTTGCCAAAGATGAGTCAGCAGAATTCGAAAAGAGGGTAAGGTCAATCACTTACGCCTTGAAAAGCGGTATAGATCAATTACCCTACTAAAGGCTACGACGATTTAGTTGCGTATCCTAATAAATGCGGATGGTCATGATTCGGATGGACTTCCCAACGAAAGCGTGCTTATCTTCCGAGAAATTAGCGCGAAAATCAAGCAGAGTATCAATTGCTGATGTCATAATTGGATATGCACAGAGATATCCTATCAAATCCCGGAAAGGGCAAAACGGGCCAGTTGATTCTTTTTGTTAAAAAAAAAGGGGAGAGAAACCCTAGCAACATTACATTAATGTTTTCAAACATTACATTAATGTTTCAGCTAATTTCCTTGCTATTTTTTTCAAAATTCGAAAAGTCAAAGCAAATTCTTGATCAAGGAGTCATGGGGCGCGAACTGATGGCTTAGCTTCTCTACCTGCTCCACTTCTTGTTTCAATTACTCACACCTGGCATTCATCTCATGATAGAGCTTCAGAGCTTCGTCAACCTTCTGCTTTTGCTGCTCCACCTTCTGCTTTTCGGCTGCGAGGTTCTGGTGGCCGAGCTTCAAAGTTACGGCTGCGCGAATCAGAGTAACTCTTTTCATAAGAAATCTGGAACCCAGCCTGCCTTGAACTTTGGTCAGGAGATTTTGGCACATGCCACAAAGCAATTCGGCACTCTGGACAGAAATGGTCGCAGGCGTAGGCGCAGACAGCTGCTCTAAGATCCAAATGGCTTCAGTAAGAAATAGCCTCCTGTCGAAGGGCCCTATCTCCAGAGACCTCACAAATGATTGGGGGTAGGTGAGGCGCATCCGAACCACCCAGTCCACATCAGTTTGCTTCAAACCTAAAGCAATGTCGAAGCCAAGTTATGATGTCAAACTCGCAAGTGAATAATGCGAGATGCAAACAGTAAATTTCTACTTACCAGTTCCTTCCAGAATCTCATGAAGAGAAGGAATGCGCGCTGCTGGGGTGGTCGAAGACTATCCTCGCTCCATAGCTCTCCTGTCAGCTGCAAGTTCTAACCTCTCGTAGTCAGGAGGAAGAGTATAGGCCGCACCAGCTGCGACTTCATTCCCAACCTGCGAGCCCCAAAAGCTCCACGCAGGAATAGGTGCCACTGACTCAGTCATCGCCGGAGGCGAAGTGACAGCCGAAGCAGCTTGGCGAGGGACGCTCTCAGATGCGGAAGCATCAGCAGCACTTGTCCTTATTTCCTCAATGCTAGTATGGGCATCTTCCTCCATTAGCACAACATCAGCTTCAGCATCATCAGAAAGTTCGATGATGTCCTCAAGAGGCTCTCTTGCATATTCAGCGGCTGCGACGGGCTTCTCGGTATGGGAGCTCGGAATCGGAACATAGGATGCAGAAGGCTGACTCCTTTGCTCCAGCGCAGGTTCCTCTACATTGCCTGCGACACAAAATGCGATGGTATGAGGTAACTTGCATTGAATGTTATTTTACTATCTTTGCTAAAGCTCAGAGCAAGCACCTCCACGCGAGGGTGGGATTGATGCATCTTCGTCATACACTAAAGACGTGGAACCATGTCCTATTATTGCATCCTCATTAAGCAATTCTTTAAAAGGAGCGTGACCTGGGATGCGACGAAACCAGTCATGATTCTGTTTCAAGTTGCTCAGGTCTAGTACATGCATATCGCTCAAATGGTTACCTGAAGGTTCTCCGCACTTGTCTACTAGCCAATGGCGAATGTCAGCCTTTGACACACCATGCTTTAACGCATCCACAATAACATCTCTATAAGTTACTGCGAGTTTGAAGATCTCACCTTTATCGCCGCCTGCGATCTCTTCAAAGTTTGCTTGGGCTTGCTCCAGGGCTGCTGCATCCTCTTCTGGAACCGCGTCCTCCTCCTCAGCCTGGGGAGTCACTACTTCGGGGAGCACATCTTCCTATTCAACTGGACGCACTAATTCGTCAACATGCTGCTCTTCGAGGCTCCGCTGTCTCACACGCTCGAGCTCCTCCTCCTCTCCCTGCCTTCTTCTTTCAGCAGCTTCCGCGGCTGTCTTCCGGGACTCAGCAAGAACGTCCTCGCTTATAGGATTGCCTGAAATGCCAGAATGGGTATCTCTCTTTTGTCTCTTGGCCAAAAAGCCACCAATGATCTCATCATCATCATCATCATCTTCGAAGAAATGATTTGTCTAAGAAAGAATTGCAAAAGAATTACGATGAGGGGAAAAGAAACGCGACGGAAGTACCTCCTGACTCTTCCTCATGCATCACAACTGTTCTTTCTTCTTCTTCTTCTTCGTCACTCTCTCTGGGCTCCTGCGTCTCTCCTTCTTCCTCTTGGTTGAATGGAATGAAAGTCTCAACTGCGAGCTCTTTCCGCACTTTGCTGGGCATGCGACCCTTGCCTTTATCCTTGACAGAAAGGGACCTCGCCGAGGGAGAAGTTGGAGCACTTCTAGGGGAAGAAATCGTAATTCCCTTTTTCCTGGGCCTCTTCACTCTCGGCGCCGCAGTCGCTGGAGGGGACGGATCATCTCCGGGAGGAAACGAGGCCGGAGCATTGTCTATCAGCGAGTCAGCAAAAGCACTCATGACTGCGCGAATCTTGGTTTCGACCACAGGGTCCATCCTCCATGCTAGCAGAAACGGCTGCTTTTGTCTTCTGGTGGCAACAATGGTGTCAACCAATGACTTGGAGCGATCACCAGATGCGAATCTCCGCACATGACACTACAGCAAACGGTACAGAATAAAGGCGTCAGCATAAGGAAATCAAGAAGCCTAAAGCACGCGGGAAAAATTGCTTACCTCAGCAAATGCCTTGCTGTATCTGACGACATGCGTGTCGCCTTTCTTATTTGCGGCGACCTACTCCTTCAGAATAAAGTCAGGACACAAATGGTTCTCACGATCCAACAGTGAGTAGCAACCATATTCAGACTCGCTCAGGCTGCAATTGGGGCGAAACGGAAAAGAATTTCTCTTGATCAAGGGAGCTCTACTTGGCTGCGCGGCTGACTGCGTCTCAATCCTCGTTTGCTGAGCGACCCAGTATGCGAGCCAGTTCTGAGAACAACCACCCTCGCGGGTCCCTGCAGGCTATTCAAAGGGAAGATTGTTCATGAATACTGTCTTACACTCCTTTGCTAGCAAGCGCTTATAGCAAACCCTGATTATGGACTGGGGCCAGATTGAGGGTGTCGCTGCATCGAAGCCGAACTGGGGAGAAACTCGAGTGGGGTCAACATCCACGGTAATCCTCTCGTACCTTGGTGCGAGCTCACGAATATGCTCTGCGAGGGCGGGAACGGAACCTCGTAAGCACCAGCAAAAGAACTCGCGATAGCGCTCATGGAAATGCGATCCCTCTTCGAAGAGGAGCTCTTCTGAGAAGACGACACCCTTAGAGGGGTACAGTTTTGGAAACCATCGCACGTTCTCAATGCATGTGGCATAGGGCTTGGCAGTAAACTCTTTCCGTCTGTCGCATATCAAGCTCCAAACGCACTTGGTATTGTTCGCTCCGAACCACCTCGCAGCCCTGCCGCTGTTACGCTCCTCCGTCTCGCCTGGGGGACACCACTTGTCGGGTTTGAGAGCAGTTGGGGCATAGGATGGCCATTGTCTCGAAAACCCACATTGTCAGAAAGGAAATATTGACAAAAGTCAGCACATCGAGGCGGCCACGCGACTCTTTCATGGCTACAACCAGCTGATCAAGCCTGTAGTACAGCGTGCCCAAGACCAAGGGTCCGAGTGCGACTCTCTGGCCAAGGGCGAGCCTCACAGCAAGTGGCAAAACATGATAGAAGACCCCATCATGTGGATGACCGTCAATCAAGTACCTCGACAACCAAGCACAGAGGAAAGCACAAAGGGTCAAGTGATAGCCTTTACCCTCTACATAATTCTCGGCCTCTGGGTTCTCACTCAGAAGCTTCTTAGTGATGCTGCTATTCGCATAGTCTCGAAAGAAGTACTGTAACCATTTGTTCCAGGTGTTCTTCGCAGACGTATCAACCAACTGCCAGTTTGGAAGGGCTTTTGTAGTAGTCCACCGGGTGGAGATTTTCTTTACCTCTGCCAGGCATTCCTCCATCTGCGTGTACAAAGCAATCTCCGCAGTCGTCCTCAAAGGAGTCAAAGGGTCCACCTCACCCATGGGAGAAAGATCGTACAGCATATGCACGTCCTCGAGTGTGGGGGCAGCCTCGAACTCGGCAAAGTGGAATGTGTGAGTCGCAGGCGAGTAGCGGGAAAGAAGGTCTAGAAGCATGGACTGATCCAGCTTCACGGCAGCACCCTTCATAGCACGAACAGCGAAGTATACGCCGGCTTCATCAAGAGTCGCGGCATGATTGGTCAACACGTGGTCAATCCACTCATCCATGTAGTCCAATTTCTGGACGAAAGCCTGGGTAGAAATCGCAGTGTAGGGGGGAAGTACCCATTTTCGATTCCCAATCGAACCACATCCTCGGAGCCAATTAACTCGAGTAAGGCTGAGTTAACCGGGCGAGTCAGTGTTAGCAATCGCTCAATTGGGACAGGAGCAGGCATCCTCTTCGCCTTAACCCTCGCATGGTAGAAATCTTTGCCACCTAGATAGGGGGCTTTTCGCCACAAAGCCTGCGGAAGATCGGGTATCTCTTCGTCTTCCTTGGCGGGTCTGGTTCCTTTTGTCTTAGCCATTCCTGCGGAAGAGCAAGAAAAAGGGGGGAGAAAGGTGCTACACTTCAGTTTGAATTTCGTCTATGGGAAAGAAAGATAAACAGTTTTTGGTGTCAATTTCAGAAATTAGAGGATTGCATTATCAGTAATTCCAAAACCCCACATCCGAAGTTCTTATTATTGAAGGATTAAAGCCGCAATTGGGTCCAAAGCTTGAAGCTTCTTCACAAGTTTCAACAGATTATATGGGTTTACAGAATCAACGCAGTTCAAGGCATACACTGGTATTTTAAATCGAAATTGAACAAGGCCAACCTTGTTTTCGCAAAGCTTGCTTGGATATACACAGTTGAAGAAGACAATTTGCAGTTTTGAACTGATGATTGATTATCTGAATCTGCTCTCGAAGATCTCCGGGTACCATTCACTTTAGGAGAAAGAAGTGATGCTTTGCAACAATGGAGGATACAAAGTATTTATCCAAAAACAATGAAAGGTTGCGTCCTTTCAGTAGTCGAATCGCAACCGTCACCGTCGAATCGCGCAATCACAGGACAAGCTGACGTCACGCCTAAAACCCTAAAAGCCAGACGGCACGGCTCTAGGGGTTTTAGGTCATAATGGCACGCACGGGGGCTGAACTTACCCGTATTTGAATTGGTGCGTGGCGGCAACGCGTATGTTGGTCTCCGCGCATGGAAGTCTATACAGCTATGAGTCTTCACGCGCAGAAAGGGGGCTAATGTAGATAGTGCTTTCTGAGCTGACAGATCTTGGCCACGTGGCAACCATCCAGCACACCATATTGTGCTCCACACACACTGGATCACCAGCCGAGCTGATCCATGTGGGGGCTGCGAGACAGAGCCCTCGCATACCACCGCACGGGAGTTGTAGGGATTTAGTGGTTTAAAGGCTAGAGTAAGCCCTGTCGCGTGCGAGCCAAGCCCGCGCGCGACTTTTAGTAACTGCTTTGAGAGATTTATGGCACGAGCTCCATAAACCCGGTCAATCCGGTCAAACCCGGTCAACCTCGTAACGGTTCCGGTATTCGCGCACAACGTGCTGTAACGGTCCCTATATACTCGGACGAACGTGCCGTTATGGTTAAGCTAATTAAGCCGCCATCAATGGGCTCATTAACCACACTACAACGGTCACGTTCTCTGCTATATATAGGACGTTAACCTTTCCATACAAAGGAGAACACACTTGCCATACGCGGAAGCTCTGCCAAACCTCTGTCTCTCTCTCAGACATTACTACTGCCTTACTCTCTCCCTACACACAACCCCACTCTTCCTGTGCGATCTCTGATCCTCTACATACGGTGTACACGGAGGTCTCCCCGCCGGAATCTCTTTTGCACAGTAGTATTTGCTGTATGAGTAGTATTCTCTAAAAAAAATAACTTTGACTACAAACTAGAAAATAGGGGTATGAATCAAACTAGAAAATAAGAACATGAGATCATGCTTACTCCCAACAAATTTGAGTCTTTGGCTAGACTAGTTCAAAACTAATCGAATCAACATTAAAATGCGTATGATTCAAATTTGTACAGAAAGAGATATCTAAAAATAAATTAGTGATGGTTAGGGACTATTTGTTTCTATACCCAGCTGTTTAAGAAATCCGCTGTCATATACAACTTAAAACTTGTTAAGGTGAGTGTTGAGGGAACCTAGGGTTTCTCTCCTATGGCGATCAACTTCAAGGAGATGATCGACAAGGTGAAAGCGACAGAGATAGAAGAAAAGGCGACCGTTATCAACAAGGCTGTTAGTGATCGGGCGAAGGCAAGGTTCGAGAACTGTTTGGTAGGAAGATTTTTGGGGGAGAAGAAGATTAACGAGTTGATGATGCGAGATCTGTTTAAGCGTCTGTGGTGTCCAAAGACAAACTGAAGATTATTGCAACGGGGGAGAACACTTTCATCTTCAAGTTCCCATCTAGGGAAATGATGATGTGTGTAAAAACCAATGGCCCATGGATATTTGATGACCAATTTCTGCTACTGAAGCCATGGTCATTGAAGAGCAGGACAGAGGATATTATTTTCAATGAAGTGGTGGTGTGGACTCAAATCTGGGGTTTACCATTAGCTCTCATTGATGAAGAGGTAGGCGAGTTGATTGGTAGTTCGCTGGGAGAGGTGTATCGGGCTGAAATGAGGGAAGAAAGTGACGAAAATTCTCTTTTTATCAGAGTCAAAGTGCGTATTTGAGCGGACAAACCATTACGAAGGAAGGGGGTCATCGAACTTGAAGAAGGAGGCAGACTAGAAGTGGCCTTCAAGTACGAAAAGCTTCCAGGAATGTGGCAGTGGTGTGGTTGTGTTTCTCATGTTTCCAGGAATTGTCTTCTTAGAGATCTTTTAGTGGAAACTAAACAGGTTCCAGATTATGGGGAGTGGCTGCTCTCTTCTGTGGTGAGAAAGCAGAGGCCTGAGAATTGGTCCAATCGTAACTTTGAAAGCTCGCCGGAGATGGCCAAGAAGATCGGAGAGCAGCGGCGGATTCCAACAAAGGTTTCGAGGAAGCAAAATCGAGGAGATTTCAGATCCCACGATATGCGGAATCAAAAAATTTGGGCTCCAAAATCGCATGAGATTGAGAAGATCAATAATAAGGGAAAAGATATTAATGGGGCGAATAAAAAGATTTTCGACTTAGAAAAGATTTTGGTAATCCTGCTGTTGGTGGAACAAACTTAACCCCAAACAAATCAAAAGATATCATTTTACCAGAGAATATCACCTTCTCTGCGGGAAAGGGTTTGAAAGGCAAATGGGATAAGAGAAATGCTAGGGAACCCACCCATATCTCCCACTCATCTCCCAAATTCCTTCTAGAAAAATGCAATCATGCCAAATAAATATTCATGTTGCCAATTTTACACTTGGGTGGGAGATGAGTGGGAGATATGGGTGGGCTCCCTAGCATATCTCAATGGGATAATCTAAAAGCTGGAGATCGGAAAAGGAAACCCCTTCTCAGTGTGGATCTTAATGTTCCACGTCCGAATGAAGAAGAAGCTGTCAAGAGGAAGCCAATTTTGAATATTCCTTTATCGCTCTCTGAGAGAGGAACTATTTAGGGGGGTGGCAAGAGAGCTTGTAACGTTAAAACTTCGTCTGAGTCGAAAGAGAAAGAAGGGGCTGCTTCAAGTGTGAATGAAAGGGGAGATCTTTGAAAGTAGCCCAGTTGTAAGTATGGAGGAGGAAGACACGATGAATATAGAGGCGGTGAGTGAAACGCACCACAGCCTGGAACAATGATCGTATTGAGTTGGAACGTATGAGGGCTCGGGAACCCTCGTAACGTTCTTACCCTTCGAGATATTTTGAAGGACAAGTGTTGGGAGGAGTGGAGGATGGGCATTACTTTGAAATGATCAAGTAGATGTCTCAATCAGATCATTCGGACAATTCTACATCGATTGTAAGGTTGATTTTGAAGGTGGCGAAAATACTTGGAACTTCACCGGTTTTTACGGTGATCCAGAAAAACAATTCTGATATTTTTCTTGGGAGCTGCTCAAGAGACTCAAGCCAAGTAATGACGTTCCGTGGCTAGTTTTTGGAGATTTTAATGCAATCGCTAAAGTTGAGCAAAAAAATGGAGGACGGTCCATTGATCTGGGGCAACTAGATGCTTTCGGGGAAGCTCTTGGTTATTGTGAAATCGATGACCTTGGATTTTCAGGTAATGCGTTTACTTGGAATAATTTTCGGGAAGATGAAGAAAATATTAGACAACGTTTGGATCGGGCGTTGGCTAATAGATCTTGGAAGAATTTGTACGGTTTCGCCAAGGTTACACATATTGTCGCCTCCACTTCGGATCACTCGCCGATCGAGATTTGTTTTGATAAATACAATTTTGAGAATGTGGTGACTGCGCCGAGGAGGTTTTTCTTTGAAGAGGTATGGTCAGATCACGACCAGTGCAAATATATTATTTATCAAGCTTGGAATATTGCCAACATGCGAATTGATACGGATAAGAAGCTTGAAAAAGTGGCGATATCTCTTTCGAAGTGGGGAAAAGAAACCTTCGGCAATTTCCGTAAAAAAAATTTAGAGCTGAAAACACGTTTGGGCCACTTACAAAACCGAAGACAAAATAAAGAAACTGTGAGGAAGGCCAAGGATCTCCGGAGTCAGATTGACACTTTGCTTCTTCAAGAAGAATGTTATTGGAAGCAACGGTCAAGGGTTATGTGGTTGGAAAAGTGAGATCGCAATACAAAATTCTTCCACCAAAAATCTTCGGGGAGAAGGGCCAGGAATTCAATCCGGGGTATTGAAGATAATAATGGAGACTGGAAGACTGAGGGAGATATTATTAAAATATTTGAAGAATATTTCAAGAATATTTTCAAATCAAACGAGCCGTCCGAAGAGGTTATGAACACGATCCTACAGTTCGTTTCAGCGTCGCTTTCGACAGAGGACAGTGAGGTTCTCGATCGTGACTACTCAAGAGAAGAGGTGTATCAAAACCAATCCAATTGAAGTCTAGGAAACTGAACCCATCCAGCCAAGTGTTTCGTACAATCAGTTCACATTGCCATGTCCGATACTTCGGTTTCAAAGTACTTTACTTGGGGAAGCTCCTACCCATATGTGTCCAAAGAGTGAAAAACTTGTATGTTTATGTATTTAATTGTTTTAAGATTCACCCTAAAGGTCGTGCTTAGGATTAAAATATGATAAGCTAGTCTTATCGTGGAGTTTTTTTGCAACATATTAGATCCCTAACAAAGTCTAGGAGTGCTTAGGATTAAACGCCATATCTCACGCACAAGAAGGAAATGAATTCAAACATGTTATTGAAGCTAGATCTCCAGAGAATTTTGTTTTATGGAGATGGATCTTATTATAAGTATTGCAAAACAGATAGGTAGATAGATAGACGGTAACTTCTCACTCAAATTTGTGAAACCCCGTCCCTGCAAGGGCAGGCGATCCACCAAACGGGCCATAAGAAACATCCACTTCCTAAATAAGGCTGCAAGAACCGCTGGAATCCATCTCCTATATCACCAGTTGTTAGTATATTCCCTCAACCAGCTCCTACTTGTTGGGAAAATGTCGATTTCGGGTCGACTTTGGACCCGATTTGTGAGGAAACAGGTTGACGATTCGTCGAGGTGAAAGTAGTTAAGGAAACCTGGTGTCGAGGAGATCGTCCTACTCTTTATTTCGACCCAAATTGAGCTCGGGTAAACGAAAAAATCATGGGTGAAGATGGCTACCTCAAGAAGGTGATGAACGATACTTCTAGTGGGAAAACTAATTCATCCCACATTGGAGGGAAGAACAAACTTGTTCAATATATATTGTTCAAGTTTGCACTAAAGGGCACGCCCTTTGGGCAAAGCAATTTTTTCAAGGACAATGCACGCGCCGCCGCCTCCGGCTGGCCCAGTCTCGGGTTCGGGCACGGGCGGGCACGGGCCGTGACATGGTGTGGTGTGGGCTTGGGCCTGGTTAAGCAATGTCTCAATCTTTTTGGGCAAAAAACCAACTCTTTTTCAGAATTGTATTCAGCCCGAAATTAATTCATCATCAGTCTGTTTTGTAACTACCATTGTCAGCAGTTGCAACTTTTTTTCGTTCCCCAACTGTTCTGAATGGGTGTCTGTCTTCTGTATTCCGAAATCACACCAAATAACAAGTTCGACGGGTGCAATGCAGACGGTACTTCTGCTTGCACGGAGAGAGGCGATTATCCTGGGAGGCCTTCGCTCCAGATCAAAAGTACCTATTGGGAGCGAATAAAGCCTTAAGGCCATCGTGTCTATGCACGAGATCGCATCTGTTTTACTACTTCAGTTCTCCAAACTCTGTTAGTTTTGTTCTTTCAGTTTATTTCACGGGTCACATTCTTGTACAGTTTCCAACAATCTTAAGGCTTTACTTTCTGAATATGTTCCAAGTTTCTACTGTTGTTACTGTTCTGTTTTAACTTCTCTGCAGTAGAAAATTGATGTCCCGATTTTATTTTCTGTATCATTTTATTTATCTCTTACTGTTAAATAATACTGCTGTTTATTTTTCTGTTACAGTAATATTTCTTCAGTTTCTATCGAAATTTTTTGCTACAGTTAAATAGACTGCTTCGTTTATTTTTTTGTAACATATTTTTTTTCTGTTTTTGTCTGATTTTCTTTAAAGGTCAGATTATCTGTTAGGAAACTATCTTTCGGAATCAATTATCGAAAGAAGTTGTTGTTTCCGATTTAATTTTTAAGTTTACTTCATTAACTGATAAATTTCAGAAACTATATTATCTTGTTTTACATAACTGTATATCAACTTATACATCCATTGGTACTGAATTTTTGCGTTGCAATCATTTAGCGATGGCAGAAGGAACCAGTTCTAGAAGTACCACCAGACCCGCGACAGTGATGGCTATCGGCTGACATGGGGAACGTCCAGAAAAGTTCACCGGGAAGGATTTCAAGAGATGGCAACAAAAAATGCTATTCTACTTAACAACACTCAACTTGGCCGGCGTTCTAAATGAAGATGCGTGTAAGCATTCGGAGTTTTTGGCTAAAAATTACATTCTTAACGGATTGGAAAATTCATTGTATAGTGTGTATTGTGATGCCAAATCCGCTAGGGAACTGTGGGACTCTTTAGAAAAAAAGTACAAAACGGAAGATACTAGGGCCAAAAAGTTTGTAGTGGCTAGATTCCTGAAATTTTGTATGGTAGACTCAAAACTGTAATAAGTCAGGTTCAGGAATTGCAGGTGATTCTCCATGAGATCCATGCCGAAGGGATGGTTCTAAGCGAATCATTCCAAGTCGCTTGTATAATTGAGAAGTTTCCTCCATCGTGGAAGGACTTCAAGAATTATCTCAAGCACAAAGCAAGGAAATCAAGCTCGAGGAACTCATCGTGCATTTGAGGATTGAGGAGGACAACCGCAACTCCGAACACAAAACAGGAATTGTGCAATCCAAAGCAAACGTCGTGGAACAAGGGCCGAAAAAGAAAAGAAAGGCTAAAGACATGGAATCTGCCGATGCAGGTTAGAAATCGTTCAAGGGGAAGTGCTTTAATTGCGACAAAACGGGGCATCATCGAAGCGAGTGCAAAGAGAAGCGCAAACCTTAAAAGAACAAGACGTCCGAGGCCAACGTTGCAGAAGAAAAAGAGGATGATGGGATTAGCTTGTCAGCGGTCGTCTCGGAGATGAACATGATTGGCAGCAAACCAAGGGATTAGTGGGTCGACACCGACGCGACACGCCATATTTTCTCGGATAAACTGATGTTTACCAAATACGAGGAGGTGAAAAATGGAGAACCAGTCTTCATGGGCAAATCCGCCTCGTCTACCGTCGATGGACAAGGCACCGTCACTCTCAAAATGACCTTGGGAAAGATACTCGTGCTCAACGATGTGCTCCATGTACCGGAGATTCACAAGAAATTCGTCTCAAGATCCGTTTCAGTTAAGAAGGGATTCAAGCGTGTCTTCGAATCCGATAAAATTGTACTAGTTAAAAATGGGTCGTATGTAGGCAGGGGATACCTTAGCGATGGTTTGTTCAAGCTAAATGTAATGACCGTGACGTCAAATAAGGCTATGAATAAGAGCGTCAATTCTATTTACTTGTTGGAGTATTCTAATATATGGTATAGTAGATTAGGACATGCAAATCTTGAATCCATTCGCAAATTAATGTCTATGGAACACCTTCCTAGTGCAAAAATTGATAGAGCCCACAAATGCGAAACATGCGTTGAAGCAAAGCAAACAAAGAAATATTTTCGACCAATTGATGGGAAAGTTACATCCTCTCTTGAGTTAATCCACACGGATATATGCGATCTAAAATATGCTTAAACAAGAGGAGAAAGGAAATACTTCATTACCTTTGTAGATGATGGCACTAAATACTGCTACGTCTATCTTCTTAGAAGAAAAGACGAAACGGTAGACATGTTCAAACATTACAAAAATGAAGTAGAAAATCAATTGTATAGGACAATTAAAATTGTGCGTAGTGATCGAGGAGGTTATTTTGAATCACCACTTAAGAACGTTTGTCTAGAATGTGGGATTATTCATCAAATTACGACACCGTATTCACCACAACAAAATGGCATTGCGGAGAGGAAAAATCGAAATTTAAAGGAAATGATGAATGCATTACTTATAAGTTAGGGTTTACCTCAAAATTTGTGGGGGAAATCCCTGCTGACCGCTAACCTTATCCGAAATAGGATTCCTCCAAAAAGGCTTAGCAAAACTCCATCTTTAGCTATTTATATGCTTAGTTTCTGCATAGCGGTGAGGTTTAGTTTTACCCATTTATTAGTTTCTAGTTTGTTTACCCACATCTTTGTGGAGGATTTGTCTACCCATTGTAATTGCTATAGTGGAAGTTTAGTGGGGGTTTTTTTGTCCCTCTCACTTAGAGGATTTTTCCTACGTTAAATTCCTGTGTCCTACATCTTCTACTTTTTCGCACTTGTTCGTGTTGGCGTTGTTTTTGCATTCTAGTCCATCTGATTAAGCCTCGTGACCTAAGGACAGCAACCGTCCAACACACAAGCACGCAGCTTGTTTGATTCATTACAATTTGGTGAGGAGAATCTTCCGACCCAATCATTGAGTGGTTCATTGTTTTTTATTACCGACCAAATCTTGAGAGTTTTGTGCGTTATTAACAACGAACATGTAGGTCAAGTCTTCGGCCTCATCTTCTTCTTCTCCCTCGCTCTCTGTCATCGAATCCTCAACCATGGCCGACGACTCCCGATCTTCTCAAGTCACTGACCCATTCTCCATCACACAGGTCATGGGTCTGGTCCATTACCTTCAACGTGACACAGGAAGGATTGACGCTCGCCTGAACATCTAGCCGACGCCTCCACCACCACCGCAACAGCGCAGCGTACCCGGCGCCAAGCCCATTCCCCTGCCACTACCTCCCGATCGCCGGCACTCCACGGCTGTGCGCCCCACGGGTTGGCATTGACATGATCTAACCACAAGTGTATGGCCGCCGTGTGTAGTAATATCCGGAAGTCCGTGTTTATCGAACCTAAGGGACTTTTTGTGAACTAATTAACACTATTAACTTTATGCGGGCAAGCAGTTGAGAGAGTTTTCTAAACTTTATAATTGAAAAGACAACGCAAATTTATAAATGTTGAGAATTAATATTGGAGAAACAACCAGGACACCTCGTTTGGGAGATTGCTAGGATCTTCTAATTGATTACAATCTATGACTTGTGAAACTCGAATAACATTTACTTTCCTACTCGAGGAATACTAACTCACCGAGTTACGAAGTGAGCATCCTATGCCTAGGTCCGATTAAAACCAATTTACCAAATTATAATTATCCCTAATCTAAACATGCATTAACGTGGAATTCTACTCTATTGATCTCATTCAACTAGAACAGTTACCAAGCCTATGAACGGTTTATTGTTTGCTTTCCGGTTTAAAGATTACGGATTTACCAAATAATTACAAACTAATTTCTAGATAACAAGACGTCTCTAAGTAACTAGATAGGACAAAGACACAAAACAATCATAGCAAACACAAAATTATCAATTAGGTTTATCAAAACATGAATCTCAATTCATAAAACGCCTAATAAATGTGAAAACCCTAACCCCAAACTCGGGTCGTGATCTAATTGGTTTAGCTACCCATACTCATGATCAAAAAGACAAGATTTTGTGGGATCATGAGCAAAACAAAGAAACGAGGGAGAAAAGAGATCAAACTAGGAGTTATCACAAAGTGACCCTAGAAGTTTCCCAAAAAATTTTGTTGCGGACCTGGTCGCACGGCCTCCTTCCCCAGGTCGCACAACCTTTGGATTTGTGGTTGGAGGTCGTGTGACCTCTGAAATAGGTCTTGCAGGACCTCATGGCATGCAACTGAAATCTGCTGGAAGTGAAGCAGGTTGTGCGACCTCAATCATATGTCGTGCAACCTCCCTTAAATTTTCTGCACGCTGTTTTGATATTCTCTAGGTTGTGTGACCTCATTTCAGAAGTCCTGCGACCTCCACAAGACCTGGCAACTTACAGATTTTCCCCATTTCGCTTCCAAGGCCTTCCTTTCATCTTCCAACTCTTCATCTTGCCTTCAAACTTCGTTTCTTGTCACCGAATTCTTCCCCGAGCATCAACTCATCACTTTCTAGATATTTTTTAAGTAAAAGTTATCATGGAAAATAAATTAAGCTTTTTCAAAAGTGAATATGGACCCGAATCTTGATCCCAAACTCTGATTAACGTGATTTGTGAACCTATGGAGTCCTTTCGCGTTGTAGACTTTGATCATGTAGAGAACACCCGGTTTACTGACAGTTTTCTTGCTTTTCTCGATTATTGCCCAATTTTCACGCAAATATCCAAAATGCGCCAAATTCGTGTTTTTCTTAAATTCTGAAGCTCGTTTCTTCTCTTCACTACAGCGAAGATCAAATGTGATAAATTATCAAAATCATACTCAAAACCATGCAAGGAATGCCCGGATTGTATTTTTAAAGCTCAAAAACATCCAAAAGTGCATTTCTTCATGTTTTATCTCGAATATCGTCACTTTGCACCAAAATGCACACAGATGACATTATATAGTGAAGGGGGAGTAAGTAGGTAGTAATGCAGTACAAATACTCTAGAAGGTGGGGGGTGAATAGAGTATGCCAATTTTTTTCAAAACTTGTAAGAATAATATTTTATGTGAAGTAGTAAAGAAGTTAAAGGCCTTGAAACAAGTTTCAAGCCTTTAAAGTGGAAAACTGATTTGAGTAAAAAAGACCAGTCTATTTCAAGGCCTTGAAAAGAGTTTCAAACCCTTGAAATTAGACTTGTTTGAAAGCTGTGTAAACCAAAGTAAAAGAGTAGAAAGAGGAAAACAAGAGACACAAGATATATAGAGTTCAGTCCACTTGGGCTACGTCTCTACCTCATGGATCTTCTCCTTGTAGGATTTTCAACACAATTCCTATTAATCAAAAGCTAAGCCCTAATTCTCAAGCACAGAGATATGCCTCACTCTGTTACACCTTGTGGTTCTCACTAACCTATATAGTACCTTCTCTAGCTAACTGATTAACTAAGAATTCTCTATTGTTTACTTTGAACAATCCTTGATAATTAGAGCTACAAATAGTATATGAATGATATGCAAATTAAGTACAAAAAAGAAGAACACTGGAAGTGAAACTGCAATGAGAATGCAGTGTTCTTATGAGAATTGGATTGAGAGAATGGTCTGCTTCTTTGATGCTTTCCAATCCTCGAATGTGTCTCTGTTTTTTCTCGTTGAGTTGTGTTTCAAATGCATGGTATTGAGCTCCATTTATACTGCTCAAATGATCAGCAAATCGTCCTGATTTTCAGCAACAAACTTCCCTGTTTATTAGGTAACAACTTGGACTTCTCTAACAGTCTTCTCCAACGGATAGTTGATCATAATCTTGAAAGATTTTGAGGTGATCTTGTCTTTAAATGAATTGAGACGCTATCATAAGTGTTTGATTAATCACATAATCACAATCTCTCAGTATTTCCTTTCCTTCAAAACTCAGGTTAGGAAACCAACTTTGTAAAATAGGAAATGAACTTTCCCTGCAAAACTAAATCAAACAGGTTAATCACATGAAGTCTAAGTGAATCAAAAGCTTTTTCTTTTCCATCATCAAGTAATTATTGATCAATTATAGGGGTGAGAGAGTTAGAGTAAGATCATAATAACTCCCCTTAGCATATGCATATAGGACAGACAATTTCAAAGCTTTGAATGTTAATTCAAGGCATTGAAAGCTGTTTCAAGGAAGAGCTATTTCAATTCTGTGAAACCACTTTCTCTTTGATGCAGTTTCTGCAAAAAATACTTATTAGCACATAGCACAAAGAGACATAACACATAAGTTCCAAAAAGATTCAACTTATTTAGTAACCAACTTAAGCAGAAAAACAAGTAAGTCTCAGACAATCCCTACTGACCAAAAATACAAGTCACTAAAACATAAAAACAACCCTAAGATTTCTCCCCCTTTCTGACTTTCATAATGAGAAAGTGTTGAATCAGAGTCTTTGGAAATTTTTTGAAAAGAAATTTGAAAAGATTAGGCAAGAGTTTATGGGGTTGGGTCTTCATCTCCTTCCTGTCCTCCTTCCTCTTCCACACTGTCTTCCTCGTCAGCCTGTTCTTTTTGTTGAACCACATTAATTTCCTAAATTATGGAACTAATTGTTTTGATAACACTGTTGAAAAAAAAAGTGAGTCCATCTAAAGCTTTCCTTCCATGCTTTAGTTTCTTCTTCGCATAAACATTTTTTTGTAGTGCAGAGGAGATTTTGTGATGATCGCTCCTTCAAGTTTTCAAGTTCAGCTCTTACTCAGTTTCTGGAAGTTTTTCCTCATGTCTTCCCTTTTTAGATACACTCCATAGGATCCTGAATTAGTCTTTGAATCCGAGTCTGGAATGTAGATATCTTTTCCTTTTCCCTTGATCCCTGTGTCTGCCTCTTTTCCTTCATAGGGCTTCCAATATGGATTCCCTTATGCTTCTCGTGTAGTCTCCATTGTCTTTTTCTTCTTTCCTGACACTGAAATCTGGTTCTTCTTTTCCTTCTTCTTGGAGGGAGAAGACTACAAATCTTCATCAGTAGAGGCCTTTGATTCTGAGTCTTCACTGATATCTTGAACCTCTTCTACAGGGGTCTTGATTTTCTTCTCTGCACTAGACTGTGAACCACTAGCCATCTTGATTCTGTCTGAGGCTCTTATTGTGCTCATTAGGGTTTGGGAGAAGAATAGAGAGAGGTAGGAATGATACGGAGAGGAAGAGAAGAGAAGAAGATAAATACGAAAATAGTTTGAGTTTGAAAAGGAAACATCAATATCTTTCTGATCTTAAAAGATTTGAAATGATCAGAATATATTCAAATCTTTGAAGCCGTTGGAAACATATATTTTAATACTATACTTGGCTGAAAGAAATTTTGAAAATGGTTAGGGGCAATATTAATAAAAATACCTACAGAGATAGCACCCAATATTGATTGATCAAAGAGTTAATGTCTTAACAGTTATTAGACTTATTTTCAAGGTTGTGAAAAGGATTTCAAGGTCTTGAAAAGCTTTTTTACTAAAACAAATAAAATCAAAGCTTTGAAAACAATTTAAAGGCTTTGAAAATCAGTTCAGACCTTTGAAGCACATGACTTTCCTTCCTTACCTGACACTCCCCATAAACCAATTCTTATTTATTTAGCATGCCCAATTCCAGTCTTAGAGCTGAAAATCTTTTGTCTGGAAATGGTTTGGTGAAGATATTTGCAAGTTGTATGTTAGTAGAAACAAATTCAAGAACAATATCACCTTTCTCAGCATGATCTCTGATGAAATGGTGTCTAACATCAATATGCTTAGTTCTTGAATTCTGGACTGGATTCTTTGTGATTGATATTGCACTAGTTTTGTCAAATTTGATAGGTACTCTTCTGAAATTGAATCCGAGATCACTCAACTATTGAGCAATCCATAAGACTTGTGAACAACAGGCTTCAGTAGCTATGTATTCAGCTTCAGCTGTTAATAATGCAACGAAGTTTTGTTTCTTAGAATGCCAACTGATCAAGGAAGATCCAATAAGTTGACAACTTTCTAAAGTGCAACAATAGAATATCCACACAAAGAAAAGTTTGAATGTCTTGGATACCAAAGCCCTAGGTCTTTGGTACCATTTAGATATCTGAAGATTCTATTCACATTACTTAAGTGTGATTCCTTTGGATCAGCTTGAAATCTAGCACACATACGTACAACGAACATGATATCTGGTCTACTAACAATAATGTATAGTAAAGATCCAATCATACCTCTATACTCTTTCACATTAACACTCTTACCAAATTCATCCTTGTCTAAGGACAGTGTAGAACTCGTAGGGGTCTTGATTTCTTTAGATTGAGACAAACTGTACTTGTTCAAAAGGTCCCTAGTGTACTTGATTTGATGTAGAAAGATACCTTTCTTCATCTGATGTATTTGAAGTCCAAGGAAGAAATTCAAATATCCCATCAAGCTCATTTCAAATTCCCTGCTCATAAAACTTGAGAATTCCTTGCACAATAGATCATTAGTAGCTCCATATAAAATATCATCAACATAAATCTGAACTACAAGTAAATCTTTCTCATGAGTATTTATGAAAAGGGACTTGTCTACTAATCCTCTTTTGAAATCATTTTCAAGTAAAAATTTGACAATATTTCATACTAAGCTTATTTCAAACCTTAGAGAGATTTTTCAAGTTTGTAAACATGATCTGGAAATTTATCATTTTCAAAACCAGGAGGTTGTGCAACATAAACTTCCTCTTGCTAGTATCCATTTAAAAATGCACACTTCAAATCCATTTGAAATAGTTTCATGTTCTTGTAAGATGCAAAAGCAAGTAAAATTCTAATTGCCTCTAACTTGGAAACAGGAGGAAAGGTTTCCTCATAATCAATAACTTCTTCTTGGTTGTAACAATGAGAAACTAACCTTGCTTTGTTCCTGATCACTTTGCCATTTTCGTCCAATTTTTTTTTGAACACCCATCTGGTACCAATGACAGACTGGTTTGTTGGTGAAGGAACTAGGTTCAACACCTTATTTCTTTCAAACTCATTGAGTTTACTTTTCATAGCTATTATCCAGTCTGCTTCTTGTAAAGCTTCCTTCACAGTTTTGGTTTCTACAAGAGAGATAAAAGCATTCAAACCACAAGGTTATTCAACTGTGATATTGTTTGTGTACCAGTGGTTGGATCAGAAATGATGTTGTCAACTGGATGAGATGAAAGATATTTGAATCTCTTTCTTGGAGACCAAGGTACAGACTCTCCATATTGCTTTTCTGGTCTTTAAGAAGTAGCCTGATAAATCATATCTTTCTGATCATCATTTTCAAGGATTTTAACTCTATTTTCAAGGCCTTAAGACCTATTTTCAAGGTCTTGAAAGTGGCTTCTGTTTACTTCTGAACCTTTCTTGACCAAGTGAGTTTTCATCTTCTTCTTCTGATTCATGCTTGTTCAGATTCAAGTCTGCAAAACTTCATCACTTCTTGCATCAAACTTACCCAAATTGTCTTTTCCATTGTTGTGGACAAAAAAAGTGCATCCAAAAGGCTTGAAATAAGAAATGTTTGGCTTTCTCCCTTTGAATAGTTCATAGGGAGTCTTCTTCAAGATAGGTCTTATCAAGCACTTGTTCAAAATATAATTTGCTGTATTCACAGCTTCTACCCAATAGTGTTTTGGCAGCATGTTTTCTATAAGCATTTTTCTTGACATATTTTCAAGAGTCTTGTTCTTTCTTTCAACAACTCCATTCCGTTGAGGAGTTCTAGGAGCAAAAAAATGGTGAGAGATACCATGCTTAACACAGAACAAGTCAAATTCTAACTGATCAAACTCTCTACCATGATCACTTCTGATTAAAGCAATAGGTAGGTTTTCAAGGTTTGAAGTTCTCTGCAAACATTTGAAAATTCAAAGAGAGCTTCAGATTTTTCTTTAAGAAACATAACCCAAGTAAATCTGGAATAGTCATCTACAATAACTAGCATATACTTCTTACCTTTTGGAGTTGGAGTCCTCATAGGACCAAAGAGATCCATGTGAAGTAATTCAATAGGTCTAGTAGTACTTACAAACTTCTTTGGCTTGAATGAGCATCTGGTTTGCTTAACATGAGCACAAGCTTTGCATACTTCATCATCGTTGAACTTAATAGATGGTAAACCTCTTACCAGATCTTTAGGGATCAATTTGTTCAAGGTATGCAAGCTAATGTGACCAAGCTTTATGTTCCAAAGATTTGAATCCTCTTTCAAGGCCTTGAGACACTTCAAGTTTTCACCTGCAACTTTGTTAGTCTGAAAAGTGTAAACATTGTTTGATATAGAGGTTGTGAGCATGCAATTTCGTGATTTCTCATTATGACCCACACACTTCTCTTTATCAAAGATAACCTTATTACCATTATCACAAAGCTGAGATACGCTATGGAAGTTAAATTTCAAGCCATCTACTATATATAAATCAAAAATGGAATTTTCAGAACCTGTACCAACTTTACCAATACCAAGAATGTTGTATTTTCCTTTTTCACCAAGTATAATTGAATTTTTTGATTGCTCTTTCAATTCTGATCAAAGAGATCTCTTTCGACTCATGTGTCATGAGCAACCACTGTCCATAAACCATATATGCTCTATGACATTGATGAAAACCTGCAAACACCAATCACTCCCTTACCCAGCTGTTAGACCAAGTGTGGAATTTGGATTCATATTCAGGATCAACCATGTTGGGTGGTCTGACCCCTTTAAGAACCCAAATCTGTTTGACTTGTCCTTTGAGTTGAAAGGGAAATGAGTTCCTCATTATGTGAGGGTCTCTTCTTCTGAAAGGACAAGTCATCATAACATGACCAATTTTGTTGCAATAATGACACTTAGGAGAAATTTTGTTTTTAGCTTTCACAAACCCGGTACTGTTCTTTCTTGGAAAATTTGGATTGTATCCAATACCTTTTTTGTGAACAGACTTTGAACTTCCTCCAAGAATCAAGTTCAAATTGTGTTCGGAGCCTACAAGCTTGGCTTTGACTAATTCAGATTCTTGAAGTTTCTCAGTAAGAGTAGTCTTTTGTTTATCTAATTCATCAACTTGATGTCTCAGATTAACAAGGCTATAACTCAATAGAGAGTTCTCAGTGACTACTTCCGTGACTTGTGTTTTCAAGGCTTTGAAACTGGTTCTCAAGGACTTGAAATCATTGTCAGTTTTTTTCTCAGAGATTTCAAGATTCTGATTCTGACAAACAAGATTTCAATTCTCTTTTGCTTGCTCATGAACTTTTTCTTTCAAAACTCTAATTTCTTTCAGATAGTCCTCTTCATTTAAAAGCATTATTCTAAGATAATCTGAGAGGACTCCTGTTGGTTTTGAAATCAAACAATTTACCACGAACTAAATGTTCTTTTCAGAAATTTCATCATGCTTGGCCATAAAGAATAGGTTGACATGTTCTTCTTCAGATTCATAGTCACTTGAGGTATCTGAATCACTCCATGAAGCTGTCATAGCTTTCTTTATCCTGTCATGATCTTTCTTATGGAAGTTCTTGCTTTTCTTCTGTGGACAGTCTGTAATCAAGTTTCCCGCATCACCACACTCAAAGCAAGTCATGACTTTAGATTTATTATTTTGTGAAGAAGACTTACCTTTGTAGTCCTTGCTACTAGATGATCTGTGTCTTTCTCTGTTGAATTCTTTGTTTCCAAAGTCTTTCTTCATCTTAGGGATTTTGGTCAAGGCTTTGGAAATCAAAGCAATTGGATCTTCATCATCATCCTCAGTTTCAAGTCTTTGAATTTTCTCATTCTCTTTAGCCTTGAGTGCTAAGTTCTTGAAACCTTCTGGTAGCTCTTCATGTGCTTCATTCATGAATATTTCATGCGTCAGAAGCTTCCCTTGTATTTCATCAAATTGGAGTGATGAGAGATCTTGAGCTTCCTCAATAGCAGTAGTCTTTGGTTACCATTTTGACTTTGGAAGACTTCTACGAATCTTCCTCACCTTTTCTTCATTGGAAATATGTTTTCCTAGTGAATCAAGGTTATTAACAATGTCTGTGAACCTCTTGAACATGTCTCTTATTGACTCATCTGCATTCATCTTGAATAACTCATACTGCCTGAGATAGATGTTGATCTTCGTTTGCTTGACTTGGTGTTTAAAAGGAAATCCTTGGAAGAGATCCAAGTGTACACCTCAAGTAGGGGATGATAATATGAAATCAGAGAAGTGTAGGGTGTGAGAAGGGAGAGAGTAAGCAAAGGCAACTATTTAAGATAGAGACAACTTAATGACGTCTGGAGAGATTAGAAAGCAGAACCATTGCCATGTAAGGCTAACATTCATATATATAGTGGGAAAGTGACCGTTGTGGGGGGTTAATGCACCAAAAATGGCGGCTTAATGATAGCCCCTGTAACGGCACATTCGACCGTATATATTGGGAACATTACGCACCTGTCCGCAGATACCGAAGACCGTTATGAGATCAACCGGTTTTATAGGAAGTGGTCATTAAGTCTCTCAAAGTCAGTTACAAGGGGTCGCGCGCGATCCACGTTGTCGTTCGCGCGCGACGGACCTTACTCTAGCCTCCAAACCACTCAATCCCTACAGGTCCCGTGTGGTAAGCATCGCGGGTGGCCCTGTCTCGCAACCCCCAATGGATAAGTATGAGCAGTGATTGGGTGTGTATGGAGCATAGTCAGATGTGCTGGATGGCTGCCACGTTGCTATGACCAGTCTATTTGGAAAGCAGCATCTATATTAGCCCCCTTTTGCCCGAATGTCATGCACGCGTTTGCCGTGTAGTCGCGCAAAATTAGTCGTGCGTGGTCCCGACGCTGATCCTCGTAATATTTTGAATAAATTCGAATCCCTAGCCCCCGGGTATAGCCATGAATGCCTAGGTTTTGGTGATGCCGTATAGCCTTTGATGAAGCGTGGTCATTGCGAAGTTAACCAGACGCCACCCATAGATTTTTGCCGATTTTCGAGGCAAGAATCACTCAGAGTTAACTGATAGGTCACTAATTTCGCTGGTTATCGAAGCGTTGCTTACTCAGCGGTCATCATCAGTCGTGACTCTTCAATTTTGAGGGCTATTTAAACTATTTTGCTTCTTCAATTAGAACTTTTCTACCGTCGTTGGGACTCAAATTTTATGATCCATAGAGAGGATCTACAGGAAGAATCCGAGACCTTTCATCAACTTCTCGACAGAGTCTCCCAAGAAATTAAGGCCCTCAAACATTTTCAACAAGGTTAGTGATTCTTTCCCCCTTCCATTGTGAATTTGAAATCGGACTAGCAAATATTCTCCCCCTATATTCTTTGCATGGGATCCAACTTAGGTCTCATGTTTATGAGCTTACAAAAATGGCTCCCAGGAAATCTAACAAAGTAGCCGTTGAGTTGCCAGAACTTCCCAAGGACCATTGGTGCTAAGCCCTCTACATGGGTGCGGATGATTTCTCCATGGCCACCGTCAAGGCGACCACACTCCAAGCGTCTCAAGTAGAGGACGCTCTGCAATTGGTTCAAGAACCACAGAATTCCGACTGGAACGTGGCCAGTACCCAAGACGTACAACGGCTCGGTCTTGAAGCAGGTTTGTATGCGTTAACTGATGTCCTTCCACATTCCTTCATGGAGGGACTTGAGGGGATGGAGGAGTGGTTGGAGTTCATCCTGGATAACTATGAGAAGGAACTGAACCGAGCCAATATTTTTCTTTCCGTTCGCGCGAAGAATGGCCTTAGTGTCAGGGCCAATCATGTCATGCTGTAGACCCTATTTTCCAGGTATTCGAAGAAGACCCATACCTTTCATTTCCCCAATTTTGAAGGCTCACCTACTTTGGAAGACATATAAGCTTTGTTGCATCTTCCGAGCATGGGGAGTGTCGACCCCTTGGCTCCTCTGGCTTGTAAGGAAGAACTCACTCTCGTTGAACAAATGAAGGTCCGTATACCAGATATGATGAAGGCTGCTTCGAGATTAAAACGAAACACGAATTCCCCTTGCGATTCTTAGATGTCCGTCACTTCCGGCTTGAAGAATATTTGGTCGAAGTGGGTGATGTAGTTTTTCATGGACTTTTTCAAACCAAATGTGGCTCGAGAGTGGCGAGAGCAAGACCAAAATGCCTTTATCAGTGTCAAAGTAAAAGGCGCTGCCTTTACCTTATGTGGCTTTCTTTGTGTGCGGCTGTCGCGTTACTTGATAGACAGGTCCCCTCGCGACGGAGTCTTCACCCACAACAAATTGTACCATTTTCTGGATTTAGCCGTGATGCACGTTGAGCAGTCGCAGGGCAGGGTTCATGTTGTCTCCTTCGTTAATACTGCGTTCCTGTCGATGTGGGCTTTCGAAAGGTGGCCCACGTATGCCCCAGTCCCTATCGATGTGGACTTATGGAACACGCCTAATGCCAAGAAAGTCGACTTCTGGCCTCGAGCTTGGAGTTGGTACAAGACAAAGGCCCCTCAACGTACCTTTTCTTTGATATGCGACGACATTCGCTACCTCGAGCCAAGGCCCAATGTTTCCCGGTTTGAAAACATAGCTTTCTTGGAGGGATTTTACCCTGAGGATGACATCAAGTTCGAGAATGAGCACATAACTGAAGGAGATTGGATTTTATGGAAGATTCGTTAACTGGATTTGAAGGGGGTATCTGCCTGCTCTACCCGAGTACGTTCCAGGTCCTGAAACCCCTAGCTACGAACGGATCACTGTTTTCTATGATCCCTTCCATGTGAGTTCCAATTTGGCTATATTGCCATCGCACCTCCCCTGTGGTCCGACTCTATCGTCAAAGGCTGCTATGATGGGGAGATATATGAGAAAAGTGCCGCCCTACTCGTTTTTGCGCTTCCCTTCATTCAGCCTGCGCGAAACACAAAAGGGCGGAACACTCTCGACTGGGTTAACTTCTGGAACTTCCAAATTCGCCGTCTTATCAAACCTCAGGCCCAACTTCAACCCAGCAAGGCACCAGCGCTTTTGACAAAAGAATATCCTTTCAAAACAAACTATGGTCGGGAAGATTCAATATGGCTTCTACTCTCTATTGGCCAAGGATCATCATCTGTGTGCATTGCTGATTCTTGATGAAAAGACTGCCATTGTTGAGCTGAAATCTTTCAGGGTAAAATTCAAGTACGTGGATGACTTAAAACTGGTACGCTTCGAGTATGCTTCCTCATTGCTATAAATAAAATCAAATCAAAACCTTGACCATTTACTTCTTTATGTTAGTGCTATCTGAGACGTTTCGCGTCCGGAGACCGCAGTGTAGGCTTTGTAGACTTCTTACGAGCGAAGAAGGCAACCGCGCCAAACACTCTTATTACCCCAAAGATGCCCATGACCCCTAAAGCCCAAAAATTGGTCTCCGATGCACTAGAGGCCTTCCTATCACCAAATACATCTGTGAGGAGGACATCTGACGAGCCTGAAGCTAGTGGCGCAGCCACTCAGCAATCTAAGCGTCCTAGGAGCGAACCTGCTCCCCGGGAGACTGTTGATCCAGCTAAGAAGGCTCATCCTGCCAAGCACACTGCTGCTAAGACAAAATTTATTAGGAGGAAATGTAATCCTATCTCCTATTTCTCTCCCCTTTTTCTATAAAATCTTTGTTGATTAGCCTCTGAGACATTGCTTTCACTTTTCTATAGGCAGCAACGGTGATTACGAGGGGGAGATGGGAGAGATGGAAGTCATAACTGAGGAAGAAGAAATCGCAGAGTCCAAGACCATGGCTGAGGAAAGAGAAAGGAAAGAAAAGGAAGAAGTAGATAGGAATATCCAAGAGGCCTTGCAGAAAAGTGTAGAAGAACGGGGTCCTCTCAAAAGGTCTTCTTCGCGCCCAGCTAGAAGCCAAGTACCACAGACACGTTCGTTTGCTGCTCAGATGCAACAGGCACAGGTAGCCTACAACGATCTTATCGGTGATGAGGACGAAGAAGGTACGGTATTTAAATTTGCACTATCACACCACGAACTTGTCTTAAAGGCATTATATCACGGGAAATCTAGATATGATATTCGCAGATGGTTAAGGGATCAGTGTGGGGAATCCTCAGGTATATCCACCTCCTTAGCATCATCATGCTTAGTATTATCCTCGCACTTCAATAAAGATTTACCAAACACTTCAGGTCATGCTATATCCAAAGGAATTGACGATAATCTTTTTCGCAGATGCTCCACTTAGAGCGGAAAAAGTGTGTCGTCGTGATAGCCCTCTCAACCCTTTTATGATTGATTTTTAACTTGGAAGTGACTGTGAATCTTGATGTTTTAGAAGATGTTGAGCCATTGGTTCATACATATCACCGGCTTCACAGCGCCATTGTTTGTGTTCCTCATTTTGTCATTGAGGCCAATCAGGGGGACACTGAAATGGAAGACGCAGCAGCCATGCCTCCAGAATTTAGTACCAAAGACGCTACAATCACGCCTCAAGGGCCAATTACCGAAGATATAGCAATCGCTCCGCCAGGGACCAGTACTGAAGTGGTGGATTTTGAGAGCGAGCGTCTCGAATTCATCATGGAACAAGAGCAAGCAGAGGAGGCACTTCAGCAAGAAGGAGCACCGTGCTGAAAAAAGGGAGAAAGATGTTTCCCCAGGATTTGATGCCTCTGAGGAAAAAGAAGTATCCCCATGAGTTGATGCCTATGAGAAAAATGTGCCTCCAACTTCTGAAGTTCCTTCGACTAAGACCCCTATTGAAATGGACCAGCAAGTCGAGTGTTCTTTCGAGGCAGTGATTTCAAGTCCTCCAACTTCAGGAGTACCTCTAGGTTCTTCCCTTGCAACTGCTTCGCATGCTGAGCGAGTTGAGGTCGCGGATGAGGCAACAATTTCAAGCCTTTTGCCTGAATATGCAACAACCGATCAAGGAGAGGCTGAGCTTGAAACAAATGTGGATATCATCGCACCTGACCAGGCCATGACGGATGTTCAATCACCCGGTCTTGATGTCAATATTGCTGCAACTCCTGGGACACAATCCGATGTCGCGCAAGACAGTGTGCCAGAAGGGCCGGAGTCTGAGCCCGAGGCGAGAGAAAGGCATGAAGATGTAGTCATGTAAGAAACCTCATCAAGAGGCAACTTCCAAGACCAGTACACCTGCAGCTGCAACTGAGGTGCCATCAAGGCCCTCCCCCACTGTACAAGATACCTCAAGAGGTGTTGCATCCTTAGAGGGACCAAGTGAAAACCTTTCACTTCCTAGCATGGTTGTGGACTCCTATAGTTTTGATCTAGGTGCGCTTTTTGCTCAAAATCCATGGGAGTGTGGGGCTCGCAAGTTGCTGAACCTGTGGTTGTTGAAAGGAGCATTTTCATCCCTGATTCATACTTCGCGCGTGAAGCTTTGACAGACCATAGGTTAGCTGCAACAGCCCCTTCTAGTGGTGGTCCCGCAGCAGCCCCAATTAGCTTACTTCGGCAGATTATTGAAGGAACTGGTAAGACCATTTTCTTTCTAGTGTACAGTGCGTGACTTTATACCTTTTCTAAGTCCTTCTTTTCCACCCTTGCATGTGTAGGTATTAATCGGGCTTGCCTTGAGTGGCTCATGAAGGTTCGCATATCGCATCCGACAGCATTTGCAAGAATTCAGGAGCTCGCGCCTAGAGACAGAGGGGATCTTCTTAGAGAGATGGTAGCTCTCTCGGAAAGAGTGCATAACACAACTCCCGCAAGAACCTCAGTTACCAGTGCTCAAAGCCTTCTTTCGAGTGGGAATGGCCTTCAGCAAGTCGCGACAAGTAGGGTGAACTTGGATTTTGTTATTCAGAGGCTGGCCAAAATCAACAACTCTGCGCAACTTAGGCTCGAGTATATTAATTATAGCAAGGAAAAGGCTGCCTTGAAGGCGCGCAAAGAAGTGCTTGCTAAAGCCATCCAGGAGTTTGAAGAAGCTGCAAGGCATCACAGAAGCAACAAGGATCGCTTGGGTTAACTATCCGCTAATTGCATAAAGTTGTCAGCTAAATATTCCCTTCTAAAAGACTTTTTCGAAGGTCAGTAATCCAGTCCTGTAATTGTTCAATTATTTTTCTAAACTATGTTTTGATGTAATATTTTGCGCCATTTATGGCCGCGAGCTTTTGCCCCTGTTTCTGCCCTGCACATGTTTAACATTGTTTGGCTGTCTCTGACTTGTGCTCTTGATTGCAGTTTTACTGGCGTGTCAATGCTAACGAGTAAACTGCTTAGGCTTTGCCATTATTCATAAATAGGCTTGATTAAGGTACTGCTATCTAGAAAGATAGGCTATGTCTGGACAGATAGGCTTACACTCGCGAATACTATTTTTGAAGCAGGCAGCTTCGCTTTTGCAACCTAAACAGATAGGCTCTGTCTTTTTGCTATCTTAAACAGATAAGCTTACACTCGCGTGCTGTTGCTACTGTCGCCCAGAATCGCGGGCACATTTGCTTTAATGGTTACAAACTCAGCCGCGAATCCTTTTAATTTTTGAATAATTTAATGCCTACAAAGACACCAGTCCCCATAAGCCGTCATCATTTCCTAGGGCTTCTGTAACATGATAGGCTTTAAATAGGGGGTGTCCGTTACACAGTAACCCAAGCGTCATCTGCATACTTTTGCCAGTTCTCGAGGAAAATCCCACAGGCCATTGACTCTAACCTGTTCCCGAGACGTTGCTTACTCAGCAAAAAAAAGTAGGGAGTCACCCTCTCTAGGTCTGATAACTCTTTATAGAGTTATATTTCTTCCACGTGTTAACATAATATTTCGTGCGTTCTGGGTAAATATTATGAATTTTGCACTTTGAATGCGAGGATTTTGTGTAAGTGAGCTAGTTGTGATTAAGTGAAGAGTTCAGGCGTTTTCTAATTGAGTTGAGCTATATTTGTCATATTTTATGCCCGGTATTGGTTGTTGTTTAATTCTCAGATGCCGGAGGCTCAGGAGCGTGGAACAAGGATGAAAACGAACTTCGGAACACAAGTAAAGCTCAAGAAAGTTGCAAGCAATCTGTTGTGAAGGTCAAAGAGGAACAAGCTGCTTCAATATAGCAATTCTACCTTCACCATTAACCAACATCAATTAACCATAGACATTACTAAAAGACATATCTAACTCATTCACCATCAGACCTACTTCCAAATAACAACCTGGCCTTTAAACAATTAACCACCAAACAACACCCTGCCACCATGAGAAACTCAACCCATAACAGCCACACTCCATCACAATACTCACCAGCAACATCAATCCCCATTCACCATAACTAACAACACCTATTCATTATCTCATCTACTGACTTCAAAATAAAAATATATCACCAAGCATAACCAACGTGACCTCCAAACCTCCACAACACCAGCCATTACCTTAGCCTAATGCTACCATTTTCACCCCAACAACAACCTGTTGCCTTCAACCAAAATAAACTTTTAGCTACTAGCAGACACCACAATACCTTCACTGCATATGATCTCCATTAATCCAATTAGCCACCATAATCGAGCAACCTACAAACTGTCACTTTCTCCACCTCCTAACATACCTGCACCGTAAACACCACCCAACTTCTCCTATCAACACCAAACCCACCTGAATCACGACCTCCTAACAACCTCCATTACACCTGCGACCCAATACTCCATAACAACCATACCCAGCAGCGCACAAGGGCATAGAAGAACCCATAAATCAAGAAAAACAACAGGGCAACAACCCATTGTCCAATAACCCACCTGAAGCACCACCGGAAAGCCATGAATTCTGGCTAAAAGCACAGCAGCGCAAGAGAAGAAAGCCGAGAAGAAACAGAGACCCAATCACCGCCGCAAAACAGAGACAAGAAATGTTAAGTGTGAAGACTGTTTTGTAACCTAGTCTAAATTAGAGGGGCTTACAAGCAATTCATGTATTACTATCTCTATATAAATTAACCTAGCTCTAGGGTTAGGGTATCACATCACAGAGAGAGGCTGAGAGATCTTGTGTATTTTTCATTCGTTCATCATAGTGAAGTGGGTGTGGACCGTGGATGTAGCCAATTTGGTGAACCACGTAAATCGTCGTGTTCTTGTTCGTGTGATTTCGTTTTGCTTTTCGTTGCGTTGTTATATCGCTCCGAGTCGATCCTAACAACTGGTATCAGAGCCACGTCAAAACGGTGCAAAGAATCGAAGTTTTTCTTCGCAATCGGAACAAACCATCGGCAGTCGTAGTGGGGTTCGCAAGTAGAAGAAGTCTGTTGATTTTTTTCTTTGGCGGCGACAAGAGGTTGTTCGTCACCGACCCTAGAGGAAGAACAAATATTTTGGACAGAAAAGCTCTAGGACTTGTGAGATTGAGTCTCGCATCGTCAGTTCTGTTCAATGTGTCGAAAGAAACGACGACGAAGGGTTTGATGGATTCTCTCTCACATTTGTATGAGAAACCTTCAGCAGCGAACAAGGTGTTTCTCATGCAGAAGCTCTTTGAATGAGGATGGCCGAGAGTGGTAATGTTTCCCAGTTCCTGAACGAGCTGAACATCGTCATAAGACAGTTGGAATCCGTCGGGATTACATGCTTTGACGACAAGATGAAGGCACTGTTGGTTCTGTCCGGCTTACCCAAGAGTTGGGGTGGCGTAGTGACTGCTGTGAGCAATTTTGCTGGAAAAGACAAGCTAGGGTACGACAACGTGGTGAGCACGGTACTCGGTGAAGAGATGCGCAGGAAGAGCAGTGGATCTAGCAAATCCTCTGATGGTGCGTTGTATGTCGAGCAGAGAGGGAGATCAGCAGACAGGAAGAACGGAAACAAGGGTCGAGGTCGATCTAAGTCAAAGTCAAAGTGGAAGAAAAAGGACATTAAGGACATCGAGTGCTACAACTGCGGTGAAAGCGGACATTTTGCAAGGGAGTGCAAGAATCCGAGCAAGAAGAAGTCAGACAACCACAAAGGTAATGATTCTATTAATATTTCTGAAAGTGATCCTTAAACATTAATATTATCTGTATCCTCAAAGGAGGATGTGTGGGTGGTCGATTCTGGTGCTTCGTTCCATGCGACAGGTAGAAAGGATATTCTTCATAATTACGTGCAGGGTGATTTCGGGAAGGTGTATCTCGGAGACGATGAGGCATGTAAGATTGTTGGGAAGGGAGAAATCCAATTGAACTTGGATAATGGAACAGCTTTGCAGTTGACTGATGTCAGACATGTTCCGATGTTGAAGAGGAATCTTATCTCGGTAGGCCAGCTTGCAGCATCAGGTTGCAAAACTACTTTTGGAGTTGATTCCTGGAAAGTAACAAGAGGATCTATGGTGATCGCTCACGGTAAGAAGGAGGGTACTTTGTATGTGACTGCAGGAACGGACAGTACCATAGTTGTCGCGTCTTCTGATATTGGCGCAAGTACCTGGCACCACAGGCTAGGACACATGAGTGAGAAGGGCATGGAGATAATGCTCAAAACAGGCAAGCTCAAGGGTTTGAAGGAACTTGATTTGGAGTTTTGCGAGGATTGTGTCTACGGGAAGCAGAAGAGAGTCAGCTTCACCAAAGTTAGCCGCGGTAGAAAGCTCAACAGGTTGGAGTTAGTGCATACAGATGTATGGGGTCCACCGAATGTAGCTTCTAATGGGGGCGCGTCTTACTTTGTTACTTTTATTGATGATGCCACTAGAAAACTATGGGTTTACTTCTTGAAGCACAAATCAGATGTGTTTGATGTGTTTAAGAAGTGGAAGGCTACTATTGAGAATGAGACAGGTCGGAAACTTAAGTGTTTGAGATCTGACAATGGTGGCGAGTATTGCAGCAATGAGTTTGAGGAGTTCTGCGCAGAGAACGGCATCAAGAGAAAAAAGACAATTCCAAACAAGCCTAGACAGAATGGAGTTGCAGAGCGCATGAATAGAACCCTCACAGAGCGTGCAAGGTGCATGAGGATACACGCTGGATTGCCTAAGTAATTTTGGGCTGAGGCAGTGAACACAGCTGCATACTTAATCAACAGAGGCCCATCGACAGCACTAGATTTTGGATTGCCTGAGGAAGCTTGGACAGGAAAACAGGTATGTTTGTCGCATTTGAGAACATTTGGATGTACCGCTTATGTTCATGTTGATGCAGAACAGAGATCCAAGTTAGATCCTAAGTCGAAGAAGTGCGCGTTTATCGGATATGGCATTAACAGTTTTGGCTATCGATTTTGGGATTTCGATAAGCACAAGGTTGTTAGAAGCTTGGATGTGGTATTTAACGAGTCAGTTATGTACAAGGATTGAAAACAGGGACAGGTTTCAGATGAGAAGGAAACAGTAGAGCTTGAGATTGGAGACGTCCAACCACAAGTTGAAGCCCCTGCTCCAGTACAAAGTTCAGAAGTTGAAGCAGTCGCTCCAACACGAAGAATTTCAGGAAGGTCGACTAAAGGTCAGAATCCAGCTCGTTATTTATCATCATTGTCATATCTTTTGCTCACAGATAGTGGTGAACCCGAAAGCTTCGAGGAAGAAGTTCAGAGTGAAGCTTGAGTCAAGTGGGAGCATGCAATGAATGATGAGATGCAGTCTCTCTACTCCAATAAGACATGGGATCTTGTGGAGTTGCCCCGAGGGAAGAAGGCTTTGCACAACAAGTGGGTTTACAGACTTAAGGAGGAGCATGATGGATCAAAGAGGTACAAGGCTAGACTGGTGGTGAAAGGATTTCAGCAGAAAGCAAGCGTAGACTTCACTGAAATCTTCTCTCCAGTTGTGAAGATTTCCACCATCCGCACGGTACTTAGCATTGTGGCAGTTGAAGATTTGCACCTTGAGCAGTTAGATGTCAAGACAGCCTTTCTACACGGGGATTTAGAAGAAGACATCTATATGGTACAGCCACAAGGGTACAAAGCAGCAGGTAAAGAGAATATGGTGTGCAAACTAAGGAAGAGTTTGTATGGCTTGAAGCAGGCACCAAGGCAGTGGTACAAGAAGTTTGATAACTTCATGTCTAGGCAAGGATACAAGAAGTGTCAAGGGGATCACTGTTGCTACTTCAAGAGGTTCAAGAATTCTTACACTATTCTCTTGTTATATGTGGATGATATGCTTGTTGCAGGATCAAGCATGGGGGAAATTCAGAAGCTGAAAGAGAGCTTATCTTAAGAGTTCTCAATGAAGGATTTGGGACCTGCGAAGAAAATCCTTGGCATGAGAATCAACAGGGATAGAATTGGCAAGAAGCTAGTTTTATCACAAGCTGATTATGTTCAGAAAGTCTTGAAGAGGTTTAACATGCATGATGCTAAACCAGTGAGTACTCCGTTGGCGAGTCACTTCAAACTTTCAAAAGACCAGAGGCCAGCTACAGATGAGGAGAAGGACTACATGGCTAAAGTTCCTTATGCATCTGCTGTGGGAAGCTTGATGTATGCTATGGTGTGCACACGTCCAGATATTGCTTAAGCAGTGGGAGTTGTTAGCAGATTCATGAGAGATCCCGGTAAGGAGCATTGGAGAGCTGTGAAGTGGATTTTCAGGTATCTGAGAGGTACACAGGATGTAGCTTTGTGCTATGGAGGGTCGGAGATCAGTTTGAAAGGGTATGTTGATTCAGACATGGCTGGTGATGTGGACAGAAGAAAGAGCACTACAGGCTATGTGTTTACACTTGGAAGTGGAGCAGTCAGTTGGGTTTCGAGGTTGCAGAAAATTGTTGCCCTATCTACTACTGAAGCCGAATATGTAGCAGCTACGGAAGCGTGCAAAGAGATGGTTTGGCTAGAGAGTTTCTTGAGGGAACTTGGGAAGAAGCAGAGGAGTTGTAAGATGTATAGTGACAGTCATAGTACAATTCATCTGGCATAGAATTCCACTTTTCGTTCATTGTTGGAGATAGACGTGATAAAGTTGGAGAAGATCCACACGAGCCAGAATCCCGCGGATATGTTTACCAAGGTTGTGACCTTGGAGAAGCTGAGAACCTGCTCGGCTTCGGTTGGCCTAGTTGCATGATGAGGGGCCAAGTCCACACTCATGGAGGATGTTGAATTGAAGCTGGGAGAAGTACACTCAGAGTTAATCAGTCTTCAAGTGGGAGATTGTTAAGTGTGAAGACTGTTTTGTAACCTAGTCTAAATTAGAGGGGCTTACAAGCAATTCATGTATTACTATCTCTATATAAATTAACCTAGCTCTAGGGTTAGGGTATCACATCACAGAGAGAGGCTGAGAGATCTTGTGTATTTTTCATTCGTTCATCATAGTGAAGTGGGTGTGGACCGTGGATGTAGCCAATTTGGTGAACCACGTAAATCGTCGTGTTCTTGTTCGTGTGATTTCGTTTTGCTTTCCGTTGCGTTGTTAGATCGCTCCGAGTCGATCCTAACAAGAAAGAAGCAAACCCAGAACAGAGCATCAGATTTGGCCCCAGGGCATTTTGTGCGAAATACTTGATTTCGTACGAATAGGACGACACTTAGCCGATTTCAGGAAATCTATTATGGGGCGAAATCAAAATACCCCCGGGTTTCACTTCTTCGATTTGATTTCGTGAAAGATTTCGTGTGAAATAGAATTCTGGCGGCTGTGATTTGGAGCAAAGTGCAATTGCTGAGAATTTGGGAGAAGAGGGGCTAATAAAGAGATCTAAATGAAGAAGGAGGCTGCGGGTATTAATTGAACAGACCTAGGATTTCATGGCTAATTTGGAGCTCCATAAATCTCGGAGGGGTAAAATTGAAAATAATTGTTTTTTTTTACTCCAAGTGATTCACGGGCCAGATATACAATTGACCCTAGGGGCTGATCATTATCATTCTCTATTCTACGTCAACATGAGCAGAAAGAATAATTCACGAAGGAAGTCACGAAGGACGACGAAGAAGAGGACAAAGAAGACAAAGTCCGGATTGCTAGTTTGATCTTTTTCTCTTCTCTTTTCATTATGTGTATGGAGGAACTCGTATTGTTTACCTATTTTATGAGTAGCTAAATAATTTTGCTAGGTTCTATGGAGATGAACTTAAGGTTTATGCACTAGAATTTTCCGGATTCAGTATTTGATTCATGTTTCGATTCTCTCAATCATATTGTTCTTCTTTGTTTATCGTATATCTTGATCACTATGGCTATCGACACATCTTGGGTGACAAGAACAACTTTAGGAAGATGAATCAATAGACTAGTTGAATTGTAGCTTAAAGATTATTATCTTGTTAATTGGATTGATTAATCTGAACTTAATACTTAGCGTAAAAGGAGTCGCGAACCAGTTTGGCTAGCTTTCTAGGTGGGTGCTCGAGAGAGACTTTACCGTATACGAACGAGAACAAGAAATTAGCCCAAATCATTGAGACTGAGAGGTGAGATAATAGGACTAGTCGTGTGAGGGTAGATTTGATTGTATTGCGTTAGACTTGGGAACTGGTGGACCGATAGGACCCAGTGATCGACTTAACGTTAGGCGGTTAGAACCACATCGGTGGACCGACAGGACCCGTAGTCGACGGATAGGTAGTGCGACATGAGAACGAGAGGAGATTATCAGTGCTATTACCTGACACAACTAATTAGATGATAGCGTTTTTCAGTACATTATCCGGAACTGTCTAAAACCCTAGGGTATCCATAGATCGCCTAGTTGTTATCCATATTTATCAGAAAAATACAAAAACATTAGTTTAGTTGTTATTTTATTTCAGTCACTTCTTTGAAGGTGACGACTTTTATAAATCAATTTCTTCCTCACATTATTTTACTCTAAATTAATAACTAATTATATAATCTCAAGCTTGTCCTCGTGGGATCGATAAGTCGGGGTTGAAATACCACCATATATTACTTGACCGTGCACTTGCACATACGCGTTAAGAAATCGCTTCGAGGTCCTATATAAACCCTTCTTTATGAAGCTGGCCTTTCACCATTATCATCCCCTTGGGCTTATGAATGGGAGAGAAGAAGTCATCGCTTGACTGATCATGCAAGCTCCTCTGAGTTTTTGTTGTTCTTCACGACGCTTTTCATTACTTTAAAACTCGTACCGACTCTGGATCTCTAATTCTGTATGTGTCCGTTGTGCTATAGAAATGGTTCCCAAGAAATCCACAAAGGAAGCCATTGACTTGACCCAACTTTCCAAAGACCGGTTGTGTAACTTCTGTTATTCGGGTGGAGATGTCTTTTCCCTATTCATGTTTGAGGAAGCCATCCGTGAAGGACCTCTGAAGGAATTAACTCTGTAACTAGTGCCTGAACTAGAGTGTGACGATTGGAGTGAAACTTTCTTATGCACAATCAGCTTTTTGCCCCATGGGCTGCTCTTCCCATTTCTTCTTCCCATAAGAAGCCTCCGATGTTGAAGTTCATCTGGCATCTCACCATGTCAGGGGAATTGACAAGAGTAGTTTTTTGATCGAGGACGTCGATGATGACTGTGAGTCAGTCGTAGTTATTCCTGTATTTTACATGTTCTATGAGGTGAAGTGAGGCGAATCCCTGGACCAGTTCGATCGCATGTCTGCTATACCGATTAAAACTTGTTTCAACATGAACGCTATAAACCCTACTAGGCGGAATTAGGGTTCATACCTGCGTCCAAGCTATCTGATGTAGGTCTGAACACTCCGGATCTTCTTTCGTATTCCTGAAGTTCCTCCTGGATGCAAGTGTGGGCTTGCTGCTTCCAGAATCCTTCTTCGCCTCCAGACGAATTGCTCTCACTCTCGAAACCCTAGATTTCGGTGTGTATCTTAAGCATACGAATTCCGAAGACTAAGGACACTTATATAGGCTACGGGAGGGACCTGGAGGAGAAAATACGAATCAGGCTCCTAAATTTATTAGGACTTCAGGTTCCACCCGAACCTAGTCCGAATAAAGTTAATAACAGTTAGTACCACTAAATAACTGTTATTGCACTCCTGTCCATATTTTCAAAACTAATATTTCGAGCTCCTGTTATTAAATACTTATTATCTCCCCATGTTAAGATTACAGATATCCGTCGATTAAATTAATTACTGACTAATTCATTTAATCGACCTCTTCCCATTTCCTTGATCCTTACCACTTAACTTATTTGATATGTCCAGATTACCAAGTAATCTACCTGCATGGTTTGACATAATCAAAACTTATAAGCTTCATCAAGGGGATATCATCAATCCCATAACTGGGACATGGATTCCTTCGATATATCAATTTACACCATGGACTCAATAGTATCACCCAACTCATCGAGGTTATTGATTCCATAGGAATCTCACTCACTTGACTTGTCAAAGCAATAACTACTAAATACATGTGCACATTGACTATCTAAGGATTAAGAGCATAAGTAATCATAATAACCATGAGACATAGCTTGTCTTATTATGTCTGTACAAAGACAATGATCGCAACTTGGTCCTGTTCAATATACACAAAGTATACTAGCACATTGAGTTGAAACTATAGTATGAACTATACTCTTTCCTGTAGCCAAGACAGACATACTAAAACAATGTCCTACAATCGTTCCAATGGTTTGTCTAATTCCATCTAGATTGTGAACTCACAACTTTCATTCTACAAGAACCGAAGATAAGATCTTCTGTGTGTAAGCTAGACTCTACACACCAGATCTTCTACTATGTAGAACAATAGACAACTATGCACAATAATAACATAATGCAAAAAACATTGCCCAAAACCATTCTCATAAATATCAAATTCATATAATCCAATACAAAAAGCATGGCTTTTAGTATTCAATCTAACAATCTCCCACTAAGACTCAAAGCCATGCAGCAACACACCTCAAACCCATTCCCTCTACGTGACCATCAAAAGCCTTAGCTGTCAAACAATTCGTAAATGGGTCTGCCAGGTTAACCGCTGATGCAATCTTCATCACTGCCACATCACCTCTGTGCACGATTTCTCTAATCAAATGATACTTACGCTCTATGTGTTTTCCTTTCTTGTGAGCTCTTGGGTCCCTTGAGTTTGCAACCGCGCCGCTATTATCGCAATAAAGCGTCATAGCCGGTTGTGCACTCGGTACCACTCCAAGATACATTAGAAAGTTTCTAAGCCAAACAGCTTCCTTAGCAGCTTCAGAAGCAGCCACATATTCAGCTTCCATGGTGGAATCAGCAATACAAGATTGCTTGATGCTCCTCCAACTAATGGCTCCACCTCCTAATGTGAAAACATATCCAGAGGTAGACTTCCGGGAATCCCTATGTGACTGAAAATCTGAGTCTGTGTACCAGATGGGTACAAGACTATTTTCATGGTAAACCAACATATAGTCTCGAGTCCTATGCAGGTACTTCAATATATGTTTTACCGCAGTCCAATGTTCTCTGCCAGGGTTAGACTGATATCTGATAACACCCAAATAGGGTTTATCTTTTAGCCTAATTTGACGTGTCTTTGTGTCGGAAAGCCGCGTTTTAGCCAGAATTCACCCTCGGAAAGCCTCGATTTTAGGAACGAGACGTTTATTTGCTCTTCGTGAATTTCTGCATGTTTCGTACTTTTATTGGATATGATCGCGGGTTTTTTTCATGTCTTTACAGGAACAGGTTCGGAAAGTGCATTGGGATGCGGGCCGAGACAGAACCGGGATCGCCTCAGGAAACGTGCAGAAAATGTTCGGAGCAGGATTCGATCGAGACTGGTACAAGGGAGAGCGGAATGGAAAACGGAAAGACTGGAGGAAAAACGAGCAGCGAAAACCGACCGAGGAAGCTGAAAACGCCAAAATCGAGAATCACCGGGATGCGCTCGGTTGACAATATCTTGAGCTTGACTTGGAATTTTGAAGTGAAACCAGGGGCAAAAGAACGGAAACATCAAGGGCTTTCCGAAAACAGGTTATATTGCTGAAACGGAGTTCGGCCGAAAAACCGACTCCCGTCACGTGTGGGTCCCAGTCAGGCCACGCCCGAGTAAGGGGTCTCGGTTCCCGGTGTCCAGAGTCAGGAGCAACTATTTCATGTTCGTGACGATTTCCGGGACAGTTTTGGCCTGGGGGTATTTGGGTCATTTTGACACCGGGCCCGGGTTTCCGGACTCAAGTTCAGATTTTGTCTCCCGAATTCAGTCAGCAGTTTTCCTATGGCCAGAGTCAGGATTGAACAGAATTTGGAGCGGTTTTGACCCAGGGGTATTTTGGTAATTTTGACAAGTTTCGGGTCAAAACGCAAGACGGGAACACGGGAGAGCAGGAAGACACCGAGGAAGGAAAACCAGAGATTTCAAGCAGAAGTGTGGGACCCAGATGACCCAACCGGGCCCACCAGAGGACGAAGCCGGGCCAGGACACAGCCCTTTCTGCGTATATACGCAGGGCTGCGTATATACGCAGGCAGGGGGGTGTGGGATGATGATTTTTTTTGGGCCCTGGTTGCGTATATACGCAACCCTGCGTATATACGCAGCCAGTTTGACTTTTTTCCCGAGTCGGTGGCCCGATGGCAGTTTTCCTAAATTCTGGCACAAGCGTTTCGGGGATAAATAGCACTATTTAAAGACTCGTCCAAACTCGTTTTGAGACACGGAACACATAACACAAGACAGCACAACCGGAGGAGTCTGAGCATCCCGGGAGAGCACGAAAGCGCAATTCCAGATTCGAAGACCCGTTTGCTTTTCTTCTCTCTCATTCAAAAATTGTGTTATTTACGTTATGAATTTCAGTAGCTAAACTTTTACCTAGGTTCTCGGTGAACCCAGGGTTTCGTTTTCAGATTAGTTCAACGTTTTGACTATGAATTCATGATTACGTTATCTTAATTCAGCAGCTTTATTCGTTATTCTGTCTTTGAATTTTACTATTTATGCATGATCGGAGTCGCGAACCAGAATTGCTACAGACCCGAGCCGGTAGGTGAAAACGTCTGGTTAGGGTTAGGAAGAGAAGACAGAATTTAGCACCTTACCGCGATGGGCTGACTAGCGAAGGGGAGTTAGGACTAGCCTGAAATCGTTGAGACCAACTGTTAGAGAATCTTACCCGGGCCATCAGGACATGTTAGAAACCCTAGCAGCCTTAGAACGAGACTGCAGATTTAGGCAGCTTAACAGGAATCCGACAGTTTGCAGGATTGTGATAACGTGCAGGAAAAGAAAAGATACTGCACAATTGGTACGTGGCACGGATAACGAGACTGCTGTGTGTTTTCATGTCAAACAAAGAACGAAAATCTGAAGAACCCTAGGGGATCCCGGGACCTAGTATCTTAAACCCTAGATTTACAACCTTAAGATTATTCATAAAATTCTCACAAAAAGATTTACGTTTTATTTGTTTATTTTCAGTACGTAGTTAGTAAACACACTCTCAAATCACTCCTCATTTTTACACTCTGTTTGTTAAAACTGATTACTAGAAAAACCTGCAAAGTCCCTGTGGTATCGATAATCCGAGTCGAAAATACTCTCTATATTACTTGATTCGTATACTTGCGAATAGTACGCTAAAAAGCGCATCAATATCTACTAACCATGCCAACAGCAAAGCAAATATATGGTCTAGTACATAACATCGCATACATGAGGCTTCCTACTGCAGAAGAATAAGGAACTGCTTTCATACTTTCTATCTCATCAGGTGTCTTGGGACACTGATCCTTAGATAGACTGATTCCATGTCTGAAAGGGATCAACCCTTTCTTGGAATCCTGCATGCTAAACCTTGCAAGAACAGTATCAATATAATTGGCTTGCGACAAGCCCAACATCATATTTTTCCGATCTCGCATAAGCTTGATCCCTAGAACGTATGTTGCTTCTCCCAAGTCTTTCATATCAAATTGACTTGATAACCATACCCGCACACTAGATAATACACCCACATTGTTTCCAATGAGCAATATATCATCAACGTAAAGTATCAAGAATACCACAACGTTTTTTTTACACTTCTTGTACACACACGGCTCATCCGGACATTGATCAAAACCAAAAGATTTGATTGCCTGATCTAAACGGATGTTCCATGATCTAGATTCCTGCTTAAGTCCATAAATAGACCTCTTAAGCTTGCACAACTTGTGCTCCTGGCCCTTAGCTACAAATCCTTCTGGTTGCATCATATAAATGCACTCATCAAGACTTCCATTAAGGAAAGCTGTCTTGACATCCATTTGCCAAATTTCGTAATCGAAATGAGCCACAATGGACAAGAGAATCCTGATAGACTTAATCATGGCTACTGGCGAAAAAGTTTCCTCATAGTCGATCCCGCGGATATGTTTACCAAGGTTGTGACCTTGGAGAAGCTGAGAACCTGCTCGGCTTCGGTTGGCCTAGTTGCATGATGAGGGGCCAAGTCCACACTCATGGAGGATGTTGAATTGAAGCTGGGAGAAGTACACTCAGAGTTAATCAGTCTTCAAGTGGGAGATTGTTAAGTGTGAAGACTGTTTTGTAACCTAGTCTAAATTAGAGGGGCTTACAAGCAATTCATGTATTACTATCTCTATATAAATTAACCTAGCTCTAGGGTTAGGGTATCACATCACAGAGAGAGGCTGAGAGATCTTGTGTATTTTTCATTCGTTCATCATAGTGAAGTGGGTGTGGACCGTGGATGTAGCCAATTTGGTGAACCACGTAAATCGTCGTGTTCTTGTTCGTGTGATTTCGTTTTGCTTTTCGTTGCGTTGTTATATCGCTCCGAGTCGATCCTAACAAGAAAGAAGCAAACCCAGAACAGAGCATCAGATTTGGCCCCAGGGCATTTTGTGCGAAATACTTGATTTCGTACGAATAGGACGACACTTAGCCGATTTCAGGAAATCTATTATGGGGTGAGATCAAAATACCCCCGGGTTTCACTTCTTCGATTTGATTTCGTGAAAGATTTCGTGTGAAATAGAATTCTGGCAGCTGTGATTTGGAGCAAAGTGCAATTGCTGAGAATTTGGGAGAAGAGGGGCTAATAAAGAGATCTAAATGAAGAAGGAGGATGCGGGTATTAATTGAACAGACCTAGGGTTTCATGGCTAATTTGGAGCTCCCAAAATCTCGGAGGGGTAAAATTGAAAATAATTGTTTTTTTTACTCCAAGTGATTCACGGGCCAGATATACAATTGACCCTAGGGGCTGATCATTATCATTCTCTATTCTACGTCAACATGAGCAGAAAGAATAATTCACGAAGGAAGTCACGAAGGACGACGAAGAAGAGGACAAAGAAGACAAAGTCCGGATTGCTAGTTTGATCTTTTTCTCTTCTCTTTTCATTATGTGTATGGAGGAACTCGTATTGTTTACCTATTTTATGAGTAGCTAAATAATTTTTGCTAGGTTCTATGGAGATGAACTTAAGGTTTATGAACTAGAATTTTCCGGATTCAGTATTTGATTCATGTTTCGATTCTCTCAATCATATTGTTCTTCTTTGTTTATCGTATATCTTGATCACTATGGCTATCGACACATCTTGGGTGACAAGAACAACTTTAGGAAGATGAATCAATAGACTAGTTGAATTGTAGCTTAAAGATTATTATCTTGTTAATTGGATTGATTAATCTGAACTTAATACTTAGCGTAAAAGGAGTCGCGAACCAGTTTGGCTAGCTTTCTAGGTGGGTGCTCCAGAGAGACTTTACCGTATACGAACGAGAACAAGAAATTAGCCCAAATCATTGAGACTGAGAGGTGAGATAATAGGACTAGTCGTGTGAGGGTAGATTTGATTGTATAGCGTTAGACTTGGGAACTGGTGGACCGATAGGACCCAGTGATCGACTTAACGTTAGGCGGTTAGAACCACATCGGTGGACCGACAGGACCCGTAGTCGACTGATAGGTAGTGCGACATGAGAACGAGAGGAGATTATCAGTGCTATTACCTGACACAACTAATTAGATGATAGCGTTTTTCAGTACATTATCCGGAACTGTCTAAAACCCTAGGGTATCCATAGATCGCCTAGTTGTTATCCATATTTATCAGAAAAATACAAAAACATTAGTTTAGTTGTTATTTTATTTCAGTCACTTTTTTGAAGGTGACGACTTTTATAAATCAATTTCTTCCTCACATTATTTTACTCTAAATTAATAACTAATTATATAATCTCAAGCTTGTCCTCGTGGGATCGATAAGTCGGGGTTGAAATACCACCATATATTACTTGACCGTGCACTTGCGCATACGCGTTAAGAAATCGCGTCGAGGTCCTATATAAACCCTTCTTTATGAAGCTGGCCTTTCACCATTATCATCCCCTTGGGCTTATGAATGGGAGAGAAAAAGTCATCGCTTGACTGATCATGCAAGCTCCTCTGAGTTTTTGTTGTTCTTCACGACGCTTTTCATTACTTTAAAACTCGTACCGACTCTGGATCTCTAATTCTGTATGTGTCCGTTGTGCTATAGAAATGGTTCCCAAGAAATCCACAAAGGAAGCCATTGACTTGACCCAACTTTCCAAAGACCGGTTGTTTAACTTTTGTTATTCGGGTGGAGATGTCTTTTCCCTATTCATGTTTGAGGAAGCCATCCCTGAAGGACCTCTGAAGGAATTAACTCTGTAACTAGTGCCTGAACTAGAGTGTGACGATTAGAGTGAAACTTTCTTATGCACAATCAGCTTTTTGCCCCATGGGCTGCTCTTCCCATTTCTTCTTCCCATAAGAAGCCTCCGATGTTGAAGTTCATCTGGCATCTCACCATGTCAGGGGAATTGACAAGAGTAGTTTTTTGATCGAGGACGTCGATGATGACTGTGAGTCAGTCGTAGTTATTCCTGTATTTTACATGTTCTATGAGGTGAAGGGAGGCGAATCCCTGGACAAGTTCGATCGCATGTCTGCTATACCGATTAAAACTTGTTTCAACATGAACGCTATAAACCCTACTAGGCGGAATTAGGGTTCATACCTGCGTCCAAGCTATCTGATGTAGGTCTGAACACTCCGGATCTTCTCTCGTATTCCTGAAGTTCCTTCTGGATGCAAGTGTGGGCTTGCTGCTTCCAGAATCCTTCTTGGCCTCCAGACGAATTGCTCTCACTCTCGAAACCCTAGATTTCGGTGTGTATCTTAAGCATACGAATTCTGAAGATCAAGGACACTTATATAAGCTACAGGAGGGACCTGGAGGAGAAAATACGAATCAAGCTCCTAACTTTATTAGGACTTCTGGTTCCACCCGAACCTAGTCCGAATAAAGTTAATAACAGTTAGTACCACTAAATAACTGTTATTGCACTCCTATCCATATTCTCAAAACAAAGATTTTGAGCTCCTGTTATTAAATAATTATTATCTCCCTATGTTAAGATTACAGATATCCGTCGATTAAGTTAATTACTGACTAATTCATTTAATCGACTTCTTCCCATTTCCTTGATCCTTACCACTTAACTTATTTGATATGTCCAGATTACCAAGTAATCTACCTGCAGGGTTTGACATAATCAAAACTTATAAGCTTCATCAAGGGGATATCATCAATCCCATAACCGGGACATGGATTCCTTCGATATATCAATTTACACCATGGACTCAATAGTATCACCCAACTCATCGAGGTTATTGATTCCATAGGAATCTGACTCACTTGCTTGTCAAAGCAATAACTACTAAATACATGTGCACGTTGACTATCTAAGGATTAAGAGCATAAGTAATCATAATAACCATGAGACATAGCTTGTCTTATTATGTCAGTACAAAGACAATGATCTCAACTTGGTCCTGTTCAATATAAACAAAGTATACTAGCACATTGAGTTGAAACTATAGTATGAACTATACTGTTTCCTGTAGCCAAGACAGACATACTAAAACAATGTGCTACAATCGTTCCGATGGTTTGTCTAATTCCTCGAGCTTGGATTTGGTACAAGACAAAGGCCCCTCAACGTACCTTTTCTTTGATATGCGACGACAGTCGCTACCTCGAGCCAAGGCCCAATGTTTCCCGGTTCGAAAACATAGCTTTCTTGGAGGGATTTTACCCTAAGGATGACATCAAGTTCGAGAATGAGCACATATTTGAAGGAGATTGGATTTTATGGGAGATTCGTTAACTGGATTTGAAGGGGGTATTTGCCTGCTCTACCCGAGTACGTTCCAAGTCCTGAAACCCCTAGCTACGAACGGATCACTGTTTTCTATGATCCCTTCCATGTAAGTTCCAATTTGGCTATATTGCCATCGCACCTCCCCTGTGGTCCGACTCTATCGTCAAAGGTTGCTATGATGGGGTGATATATGAGAAAAGTGCCGCCCTACTGGTTTTTGTGCTTCCCTTCATTCAGCCTGCGCGAAACACAAAAGGGCAGAACACTCTCGACTGGGTTAACTTCTGGAACTTCCAAATTCGCCGTCTTATCAAACCTCAGGCCCAACTTCAACCCAGCAAGGCACCAGCGCTTTTGACAAAAGAATATCCTTTCAAAACAAACTGTGGTCGGGAAGATCATTATGGCTTCTACTCTCTATTGGCCAAGGATCATCATCTGTGTGCATTGGTGATTCTTGATGAAAAGACTGCCATTGTTGAGCTGAAATCTTTCAGGGAAAAATTCAAGTACGTGGATGACTTCAAACTGGTACGCTTCGAGTATGCTTCCTCATTGCTATAAATAAAACCAAATCAAAACCTTGACCATTTACTTCTTTATGTTAGTGCTATCTGAGACGTTTCGCGTCCGGAGACCGCAGTGTAGGCTTTGTAGACTTCTTACGAGCGAAGAAGGCAACCGCGCCAAACACTCTTATTACCCCAAAGATGCCCATGACCCCTGAAGCCCAAAAATTGGTCTCCGATGCACTAGAGGCCTTCCTATCACCAAATACATCTGTGAGGAGGAGGACTTCTGACGAGCCTGAAGCTAGTGGCGCAGCCACTTAGCAATCTAAGCGTCCTAGGAGCGAACCTGCTCCCCGGGAGACTGCTGAACCAGCTAAGAAGGCTCATCCTGCCAAGCAGACTGCTGCTAAGACAAAATTTATTAGGAGGAAATGTAATCATATCTCCTATTTCTCTACCCTTTTTCCATAAACTCTTTGTTGATAAGCCTCTGAGACACTGCTTTCACTTTTCTATAGGCAGCAACGGTGATTACGAGGGGGAGATGGGAGAGATGGAAGTCATAACCGAGGAAGAAGAAATCGCAGAGTCCAAGACCATGGCTGAGGAAAGAGAAAGGAAAGAAAAGGAAGAACTAGATAGGCATATCCAAGAGGCCTTGCAGAAAAGTGTAGAAGAACGGGGTCCTCTCAAAAGGTCTTCTTCGCGCCCAGCTAGAAGCCAAGTACCACAGACACGTTCGTTTGCTGCTCAGATGCAACAGGCACAGGTAGCCTACCACGATCTTATCGGTGATGAGGACGAAGAAGGTACGGTCTTTAAATTTGCACTATCACACCATGAACTTGTCTTAAAGGCATTATATCACGGGAAATCTAGATATGATATTCGCAGATGGTTAAGGGATCAGTGTGGGGAATCCTCAGGTATATCCACCTCCTTAGCATCATCATGCTTAGTATTATCCTCGCACTTCAATAAAGATTTACCAAACACTTCAGGTCATGCTATATCCAAAGGAATTGACGATAATCTTTTTCGCATATGCTCCATTTAGAGCAGAAAAAGTGTGTCGTCGTGATAGCCCTCTCAACCCTTTTATGATTGATTTTTAACTTGGAAGTGACTGTGAATCTTGATGTTTTAGAAGATGTTGAGACATTGGTTCATACATATCACCGGCTTCACAGCGCCATTGTTTGTGTGCCTCATTTTGTCATTGAGGCCAATCAGGGGGACACTGAAATGGAAGACGCAGCAGCCATGCCTCCAGGATTTAGTACCAAAGACGCTACAATCACGCCTCAAGGGCCAATTACCGAAGATATAGCAATCGCTCCGCCAGGGACCAGTACTAAAGTGGTGGATTTTGAGAGCGAGCGTCTCGAATTCATCATGGAACAAGAGCAAGCAGAGGAGGCACTTCAGCAAGAAGGAGCACCGTGCTGAAAAAAGGGAGAAAGATGTTTCCCCAGGATTTGATGCCTCTGAGGAAAAAGAAGTATCCCCATGAGTTGATTCCTATGAGAAAAATGTGCCTCCAACTTCTGAAGTTCCTTCGACTAAGACCCCTATTGAAATGGACCAGCAAGTCGAGTGTTCTTTCGAGGCAGTGATTTCAAGTCCTCCAACTTCAGGAGTACCTCTAGGTTCTTCCCTTGCAACTTCTTCGCATGGTGAGCGAGTTGAGGTCGCGGATGAGGCAACAATTTCAAGCCTTTTGCCTGAAGATGCGACAACCGATCAAGGAGTGGCTGAGCTTGAAACAAATGTGGATATCATCGCACCTGACCAGGCCATGACGGATGTTCAATCACCCGGTCTTGATGCCAATATTGCTGCAACTCCTTGGACACATTCCGATGTCGCGCAAGACAGTGTGCCAGAAGGGCCGGAGTCTGAGCCAGAGGGGAGAGAAAGGCATGAAGATGTAGTCATGTAAGAAACCTCATCAAGAGGCGACTTCCAAGACCAGTACACCTGCAGCTGCAACTGAGGTGCCTTCAAGGGCCTCCCCCACTGTACAAGATACCTCAAGAGGTGTTGCATCCTTAGAGGGCCCAAGTGAAAACCTGTCACTTCCTAGCATGGTTGTGGACTCCTATAGTTTTGATCTAGGTGCGCTTTTTGCTCAAAATCCATGTGGGTGTGGGGCTCGAAAGTTGCTGAACCTGTGATTGTTGAAAGGAGCTTTTTCATCCCTGATTCATACTTCGCGCGTGAAGCTTTGACATACCATAGGTTAGCTGCAACAGCCCCTTCTAGTGGTGGTCCCGCAGCAGCCCCAATTGGCTTACTTCGGCAGATTGTTGAAGGAACTGGTAAGACCATGACTTTATACCTTTGCTAAGTGCTTCTTTTCCACCCTTGCATGTGTAGGTATTGATCGGGCTTGCCTTGAGTGGCTCATGAAGGTTCGTATACCGCACCGACAGCATTTGCAATAATTCAGGAGCTCGCGCCTAGAGACAGAGGGGATCTTCTTAGAGAGATGGCCGCTCTCTCGGAAAGAGTTCATAACACAACTCCCGCAAGAACCTCAGTTACCAGTGCTCAAAGCCTTCTTTCGAGTGGGAATGGCCTTCAGCAAGTCGCGACAAGTAGGGTGAACTTGGATTTTGTTATTCAGAGGCTGGCCAAAATCAACAACTCCGCGCAACTTAGGCTCGATTATATCAATTATAGCAAGGAAAAGGCTGCCTTGAAGGCGCGCAAAGAAGTGCTTGCTAAAGCCATCCAGGAGTTTGAAGAAGCTGCAAGGCATCACAGAAGCAACAAGGATCGCTTGGGTTAACTATCCGCTAATTGCATAAAGTTTTCAGCTAAATATTCCCTTCTAAAAGACTTTTTCGAAGGTCAGTAATCCATTCCTGTAATTGTTCAATTATTTTTCTAAACTATGTTTTGATGTAATATTTTGCGCCATTTATGGCCGCGAGCTTTTGCCCCTGTTTTCTGCCCTGCACATGTTTAACATTGTTTTGCTGTCTCTGACTTGTGCTCTTGATTGCAGTTTTATTGGCGTGTCAATGCTAACGAGTAAACTGCTTAGGCTTTGCCATTATTCATAAATAAGCTTGATTAAGGTACTGCTATCTAGAAAGATAGGCTATGTCTGGACAGATAGGCTTACACTCGCGAATACTGTTTTTGAAGCAGGCAGCTTCGCTTTTGCAACCTAAACAGATAGGCTCTGTCTTTTTGCTATCTTAAACAAATAGGCTTACACTCGCGTGCTGTTGCTACTGTCCATAACAACCATACCCAGCAGCGCACAAGGGCATAGAAGAACCCATAAATCAAGAAAAACAACAGGGCAACAACCCATTGTCCAATAACCCACCTGAAGCACCACCGGAAAGCCATGAATTCTGGCTAAAAACACAGCAGCTCAAGAGAAGAAAGTCGAGAAGAAACAGAGACCCAATCACCGCCGCAAAACAGAGACAAGAAAGAAGCAAACCCAGAACAGAGCATCAGATTTGGCCCCAGGGGATTTTGTGCAAAATCCTTGATTTCGTACGAATAGGACGACACTTAGCCGATTTCAGGAAATCTATTATGGGGCGAAATCAAAACACCCTCGGGTTTCACTTCTTCGATTTGATTTCGTGAAAGATTTCGTGTAAAAGAGAAGTCTGGCGGCTGTGATTTGGAGCAAAGTGCAATTGCTGAGAAGTTGGGAGAAGAGGGGCAAATAAAGAGAACTAAATGAAGAAGGACGCTGCGGGTATTAACTGAACAGACCTAGGGTTTCATGGCAAATTTGGAGCTCCCAAAATCTTGGAGGGGTAAAATTGAAATAATTGTTTTTTTACTCCAAGTGATTCACGATCCAGATTTACAATTGACCCTAGGGGCTGATAATTATCATTCTCTATTCTACGTCAACGTGAGCAGAAAGAATAATTCACGAAGGAAGTCACGGAGGACGACGAAGAAGAGGACAAAGAAGACAAAGTCCGCATTGCTATTTTGATCTTTTTCTCTTCTCTTTTCATTATGTGTATGGAGGAACTCGTATTGTTTACCTATTTTATGAGTAGCTAAATAATTTTGCTAGGTTCTATGGAGATGAACTTAGATTTTATGCACCAGACTTTTCCTGATTCAGTATTTGATTCATGTTTCAATTCTCTCAATTGTATTGTTCTTCTTTGTTTATCGTATATCTTGATCATTATGGCTATTGACACGTCTTGGGTGACAAGAACAACTTTAGGAAGATGAATCAATAGACTAGTTGAATCGTATCTTAAATATTATTATCTTGTTAATTGGATTGATTAATCTGAACTTAATACTTAGCGTAAAAGGAGTCGCGAACCAGTTAGGCTAGCTTTCTAGGTGGGTGCCCGAGAGAGACTTTACCGGATACGAACGAGAACAAGAAATTAGCCCAAATCATTGAGACTGAGAGGTGAGATAATAGGACTAGTCGTGTGAGGGTAGATTTGATTGTATAGCGTTAGACTTGGGAACTGGTGGACCAATAGGACCCAGTGATCGACTTAACGTTAGGCGGTTAGAACCACATCGGTAGACATCGGTGGACCGACAGGACCCGTAGTCGACTGATAGGTAGAGCGACATGAGAACGAGAGGAGATTGTCAGTGCTATTACCTGACACAACTAATTAGATGATAGCGTTTTTCAGTACATTATTCGGAACTGTCTAAAATCCTACGGTATCCATAGATCTCCTAGTTGTTATCCATATTTATTAGAAAAATACAAAAATATTAGTTTAGTTGTTCTTTTATTTCAGTCACTTGTTTGAAGGTGACGACTTCTTATAAATCAATTTCTTCCTCATATTACTGTACTCTAAATTAATAACTAATTACATAATCTCAAGCTTGTCCTCGTGGGATCGATAAGTCGGGTTGAAATACCACCCTATATTACTTGACCATGCACTTGCGCATACACGTTAAGAAATCGCGTCGAGGTCCTATATAAACCCTTCTTTATGCAGCTGGCCTTTCACCATTATCATCCCCTTGGGCTTATGAATGGGAGAGAAAAAGTCATCGCTTGACTAATCATACAAGCTCCTCTGAGTTTTTGTTGTTCTTCACGACGCTTTTCATCATTTTAAAACTCGTACCGACTCTGGATCTCTAATTATGTATATTTCCGTTGTGCTATAGAAATGATTCCTAAGAAATCCACAAAGGAAGCCATTGACTTGCCCCAACTTTCCATAGAACGGTGGTGTAAATTCTGTTATTAGGGTGGAGATGTCTTTTCCCTATTCATGTTTGAGGACGCCATCCCTGAAGGACCTCTGAAGGAATTAACTCTGCAACTAGTGCCTGAACTAGAGTGTGACGATTGGAGTGAAACTTTCTTATGCGCAATCAGATTTTTCCCCATGGGCCGCTCTTCCCATTTCTTCTTCACATCAGAAGCCTCCGATGTTGAAGTTCATCTGGCATCTCACCATGTCAGGGGAATTGACAAGAGTAGTGTTTTGATCGAGGACGTGGATGATGACTGTGACTCAGTCGTAGTTATTCCTGTAGTTTACATGTTCTATGTAGAAGTCTTGGATGTTCTTTGAGAACGCTTTTGATGTATGGATTTTTTTTCCAAGTTTTGCTTATATAAAATTGCCTTTTGTTTTCGCTCTTGTTGCCTGAACATTGATTTCTTATTTTGCGAACATGATTGATAAACTCATGTCTTGCGAGTATCGCGTGTATCTGCTATTATGGATTTATGAGCAAGCTAGTATTTCTTAGAATAATGGCGCTATCAAAGAGATAGGCTTAATTTTTGCTGCCTCCTAGACAGATAGGCTTGAAATCGCGTTTGGCTGCTATCTAGACAGATAGGCTTTAGATCACATATTGTTGCTGCTATCTAAACAGATATGCTTTAGAGTACATTTGTTCTGCTATCTAGACATATAGGCTTTACATCGCATTTGTGCTGCTATCAAGACAGATAGGCTTTAGTTATTATTACTTCTATCAAAGTAGATAGGCTTACGTTCGCATATTGCTGCTATATAGACAGATAGTCTTTAGTTAAGCAGGGTGATCGACGGTCAGTCTACTAGAAAGGCAAATAATAAAATGAAGCCAGTAATTGATAAAAGAGCTCTCATATGGGAGAGTTTTTATCATTAATTGAATCCTCATATGGGAGGATATAAGAAAATTTACAGTTCGAATGTAAAGCAAAAGAGAAGGCTAGGGATAGTAATTCCTGATCCATCGCATATTGATCGGGTGGGAGTAGTGGCAGTCCCATGGAAACGTAGAATATTGCAATAGCCACTATTAAAGACCTCCTTGACCTCAAAAGGCCCTTCCTAGTTGGTATCAAACTTGGGATAACCTTCTTCACGCATGCAATGGTCGGAAGCCCGTAGGACCAGGTCTCCCACTGCGAAGTCCCAAAGCTGAATGGTCTTATTGTAAGCCTGCGAGATTCTCTCCTGTACTTAGTGTTTTCCCTCTTAGCTAGTTCACGCCTCGCTTCAAGAAGAATGAGATCATGGTCGCGCTCGTTTTCATACAGGGCACTGAAGGCCAGTCTTGCAGAGTTTATCTTGACCCCAGCAGGGACCACTACTTCAGCTCCATTGCAAAGCATAAATGGAGAAGTACCAGTAGGAGTCCTTGGTTATGTGCGATACACGCAGAGCGCCGTACCAGGAGAATCTGCCCACTTTTTGTGATCATCAACGACCATCTTACTTAGGATTCTGAGCAGCGTCTTTTTTGTGGCTTAAGCTTGGCCATTTCCTTTCGGGTGGTAAGGCGTCGAGCACACCTGTCTTACATTATACTCCATTAAATTCGGAGCCACTTTTCGATTGAAAAATGGAGTTCCATTGTCGGATAGGATAGTGTTGGGAATCCCAAAGCGGTGGATAATGTTCTCTTGTATGAACTTGACCACACCTGCTGCGTTTGCTGTTTTGAGCGGGACCGCCTCAACCCATTTGGTGAATTTCTCTGTTCCGGTAAGGATGAATTGGTTCCCACGCAAAGGGGGTCGGATTGGACCAATGAAACCCAAGGACCAAGAGTGGAATGGCCAGGGAGTTCCTAACGCGTGCAAGTCAACGGCCGGGGCGTTGACTAGATTATCGTGAAATTGGCATTGCTGGAATCTCCTAACCTTTGCGCGACAATCAGCTTCCATGGTTGGCCAGAAGTAACCAATAGTTAAGAGATGTCTGCATAACTTCGAGCCCCCTTGGTGCTCCACTTGATGAGACATCTCCATGACCTCCTGGACTTCTTGGCCATTCTGGAACCAGAGTAAGTTCTCATTGTGTCCTTTTCGCCAAAGTAAATTTTCTTGCACGACGTACCGAGCTTTCTTTCTCTTAAGCTTGTCACCCTCCTTCTGTCACTTGGTAGGGTTACATCTTGCAGGTAGTCGAATATAGGTTTCTGCTGATCCTCATCCTCGATCGCGGCGACCTCCAGGGAATCCCTTATCAGTTCCCACTTCTCAAAGTTTCTCTGTATGATAGCAGCGAAATATGCCATCTGTGGCCAGTGTATTCCATATCTCTGTGCCTTTCTGTAGATGGAAATCTCATTTTTTCCGCAAGAATACTGATGGATTTTCTCCAATATTGCTCGACCTTCTTCCTCTATCACGCATCACATCAGAATTCCCCCAGGGCCTTTGTAATACAACAGACTATCATGTATGCAAAACCCTTATGTGGAAAAAAAACTTTCCTTGCTCCTTCCTTCGGCTATCGCGTGCATGATGGGCTTTCTCCAATCTGCTTCTTCTACATAATCCTCTTCGCACATGTATTTTACTAAGGATGGAGTTGTCTTAACCTCTATCGAGATTTTTGATGAGCATTTATCATAGTCGATCTTCGAACCCAAGGTAGCCATTCCATCCGCATGTCGATTATCAGATCTGGAATTGTGCTCATACCCTACAGAATTGAACTTCTGAACAGCTACTGCACTATCGATTTGTATTTTAGCAAGTTAATCTCCTTCAATGCGTACTCCGCTGAAGCTTGCTTTACCATTAGCTTAGAATCTCCCATTACAACGAGATTTTGAACCTCCAAGGCCTTGGCTCCAAGCAATCCTGTTATCAGAGCTTCGTATTCAGCCTCATTGTTGGTCACCGCAAAGTCTATCTTGGTCGACATCTGAATGACCTCATGATCAGGCATGATCAGCACCACTCCAATTCAACCTCCCGACCTTGTCGAGGATCCATCAAAATGCAGCTTCCAATAATGCTGGTTGATCGCGTATATCTCGGCCCCCTCGAGTTCCTCCTTTGCTAAGGGCTCACAATTTTCATCCGGGAACTTATTTAACAAGTCTTCCTGCTTGGCATTTTATGACCTTCGGACGCGCACATACTATGTCATACTAGGAAATGGTCATATACCACTTTGCCAGTCTCCCGCAAGGAGGCGAGTGTCCCAACAGATAACGTATAGGATTGTTCTTGGTTATAATGACAACTTTGTTGGAAGCGAAATAGTGCTTTAACTATTCAATAGCAAAAAATAAAGCCAGGTAGTGGCGTTCGATATATATGTACCTGGATTCTGCAAACTGGATCATACGCGAGATGTAGTACACTGGCCTTTCTTTTCCCTCAAACTCCTGAGCTAGCAACGCTCCAATTGATCTCTTTTTTGAGGTTAACTATAGTAGCAGAGGCGATCCCAGTTGAGGTGCAATCATAACTCTTGGAGATGCTAATAATTTCTTGAGTGTGTCAAATGCAGCCTGGTGCTCCTCCGTCCACAAGAACGTCGCATTCTTCTTGAGAAAATTGCCAAAGCAAAAGGTCAGCTCCGCAATAGCTGGTACGAATCTCCTTAGATTTGACAATTTTCCCAGAAATGTTTTCAGTGTACTCTGAGACTGTGGCGTAGGTATACTTGTGATTTCCGATATCTTTGCGGGATCAGACTCAATCCCGTACCGGTGAATTACACAGCCTCGGAATTTTCCCTAGGTTACCCCAAACGCGCACTTCATGGGGTTCATTTTCAACGGGAAAGCTCGGCATATGTCCTAGAATTTCCTCAAGTCTTTCCAATGGTGTTTCTTCTGCCTTGATTTGACCACCAAGTCGTCCACATTGAACTTAGCTTCCTGATGCATCATGTCATGGAACAATACCATCATTGCACGTTGATAAGTAGCACCTGCATTTTTAGACCAAATGGCATAACTGTGTAGTTTAAGACTCCCACGGGCGTGATGAACGCCGTCTTCTTCGCGTCATCTGGGTCCATTTTTGTGATCTTCTTATATCCGATAAATCCATCCATGAAGCTAAAAATCTCATGTACTGCGGTAGAGTCGATCAGGAGATCTATGTTTGGCAAAGAGAAATCGTCCTTTGGACACAACTTGTTCAGGTCTCTGAAGTCGACAAATACAAGAAGGCTCCCATTCTTTTTCAAGATAGGCACAATATTTTCAAGCTAAGTAGGATGGTGATTGGGCTCAAAGAATTTTTCTTTCTGCAACTCGACAATCTCCTCCTTTATCTTGACATTAATTTCATAATGGAAATTCCTCGCACTTTATTTTACCGGTTTCGAGCCTGGAATGACATCTAGTCTATGCATGGTGATGCCCTGGTATAGCCCCGACATTTTTTCGTAATCCCACGCGAAAAATCCTTGTATTCCTTCAGTAATTCAAGCAATTCTCGTTCTTCCTCTTTGCTAAGATCCGCACTCAAGAAGACCGGTCTCTTCTCTTCCTCAGTTGGGCTCTGGAATACTTCTTTTAGTTCTCGTTTCAGAGGTTTTGGGTGGTCCTTCATGCATTCAGGGACCTCCATTAATTCCTCCAGCAGTGTCTTCCCCTTATATTCATCTGAAGCTTCTGTCAGCTCGCAAATTTGCTCAGAGACACCTTCGATGGGACGGGTTGAAGATGACCCCACGTTGTCATGCTTGACAACCCTCTTCAGGGTGTAGACATTCTTCTTGTTGTAAGTTACTTTGGGAACTTCCTCCCGCACGGGTTGCTTCTCCTTAGGTGCTTCTCGCATCACCATCACCCCAGCTGTTGATTGGTCTTTGATGTACTCCCATTTGGGTAAGGGAGTCGGCTGAAATGGAGATGGAGTAGCTTCATCTGCCATTTCCGTGAACCACACGGCTTAAGACAAGTGCTCTTCCTCCAAATTGAACTGATTTACCGAGACGGGTATCGTGTCCACTATGTCTCTCCAAATGGCCTTTAACACTTGATGAGCCGTATAAGGCACCGCGTCGAAGCGGTGGATCCATGCTCGACCAATGATCATATGATAAGTGGTGTTGGCCTCAATGGCATGGAACTGGCAGAACACCTAATATGTTAAATCTAGATTCCCAAGCGGATCCACCCACATTAATTCAGAAGTCGCTTCCGAAGCCCATCAATGGTGGTGGCTTCTTAACAATCTTGCTCTGTGGGATTCCAGCTAACTCCAGGGTGCTGAGTGGAATCACATTAAATACAGCTCCGCCGTCAACGAGGGCTCTCTTGAACTCAAACATCATTGATGACGACTGCCACATACAGCGGCCTCTGGTGACTCGCGTCTGCTCTCTTGTCCGACTCATCGAACGTCATGACTAGGCCATTTGGTTGTGCGACCCTCACAACTTTGCTGTTCGTGGTGACAAATTCCTCTCCATAGTCTTCTGCCACCCTTAAGACGGCCTTTATCATCTTATGACTGCAGCTGCTTGAGAAATTCAAATCATCAAAGAATTTCTCAAACTTGTTGGAGTTTTTCATCCGCTCACCGCGTGAATCTTTTGTGTCCACACCATAATCCTTGTCTTCGTAGATTTCGGCAACCACTGGAATTTCTGCATCCGCGGCCTCTTCATGTTCCATGATCGAGATCATGGATATTTCTTTTCCTTTGGGCTCCTATCGCGCATGAGACAGAAAAGGGTTGCTGCGTACGTCCTTGGCCGGTTCATCGACAACCAATTGTCCCTCCGTTATCTTTCTATCCACCAGCCACCTGAGCTTTTTGCACTCCTTGGTTGGGTGCATGACCTGCCCATGGAAATCGCACCACATTGGATCTCGCAGTTGATCTTCAAAGGGTTTGTGCTCCACTGCAGGTAAAATTCCATATTTCAGCCACCTTTCACAGAGGTCTATTGCGTCTTCGATCGCACAATGCAGGGGTGGTGCCTCCCTAGGCACGATCCGCTGTTTCTTTTGGGTGGACGTCACCGCATTCACTTCGACATCCCGTCCACGCTTGTAGCTGAATCTCCCGATCTTTAACCTGGAGCTTGTTGCCGCGCGCTAATCAACATATCTTTTCTTCATCTTTCCACCAGTGGCTCAATGTTCCTGGTGCAGTCAATCAATTTTGAAAAGGTAGGCATATTCAAATTGATTAACATACCTATATATTCGTCGTGCATGCCTTGTAGGCATATTTCCACCAGGCGGCCTTTTGAGACCTCATTGATGCATTCCAAGGACCTGGCCCTAAAATTCTTGATTAAAGCGACTCCCTCTGGATCATGCTTCTGGTACATGCAAGAGAGATGGATGGTGGTAACCTTCTCTTCAACTTGGAAGAATTTGGTGTATAACTTCTTCACCATGTCCTCCCACGTCCTGACAGATCCGGCCTCGAGGGTCCTGTACCTTTCAAACGCGACAGTAACCAAAGATTTAGGGAATTCGCGCATCAGTAGCCTAGTATCAACTCCATGCGGGCCCATCAAGTCAACGAATCTCATCACGTGTTCGTGAGCATTCCCGCTAACTTCGTCGAACTTTTCCCACTTGGGCGCCTTGTACCCAGCAGGATTGGGCATCAAATACATGTCTCGCGGGATAGGAAGTGCACTATCAACTTTTGGGATAACATTTTCCGCAAAAATCTGATTTGCGATTATGTTGTCCAATCGTTGTTCCAGGGCCGCGACGTTGGCAGGCGTACTTCCCCCAAGTGTTGGCGATGGTGCTGCAGCAATACCCAGGATGTAAGGAATGTTTGGATCATATGGAGGTGGAGGTGGGAGCGCATAATTCCCCTGGCTCCATTCACGTGTGAAGGCAACGCGGGGTATGGAGGGGGATTCCCAGCAGATATCAGGGACGAGCCCGACTGGGGCCTCGGTGCCTGGGGTGCAGGACCATTGGGGAGAGAAGATTGTGGGTTTGGTGGGATGCGCGTGTCCACTACATAGGTGGCGGTTACCCCTGGTGGAGGCAGATGAGCTGCTGCTGGTGGGGCTAAAGCCCTTGAGCAGTGTTCTGAACAAATCCTCTCATATTCGCCATAATATGGGCGATCTGGAGGGACAGAGCTTGCATAGCCTTGGCCTGGCTTTGTATTGTTGCCTATAGGGCGTCTAGAGAGGGATTGCATACAGTAGCTGTCTGGGTGTTGGTGTTTGTGTTGGTGTTGGTGTTGGGAGTTTCCTCTCTCTGGGTTTCTTCTCCCAAAGGAGATTGGTCACCATCACGAAGGTTACCCACAAGAGACATGACTGCTAAATTGATTGGTTGAAACTTTGAAGGTGGACGAGTTCACGTCGGGTTAACCAAATTGTGTACAAGGAAATCCTTGGGAGACATCCAAGTGTACACCTCAAGTAGGGGATGAGAATATGAACACAGAGAAGTTTAGGATGTGAGTAGGGAGAGAGTAAGCAAAGGAAACTATCTCATAAAGAGACAACTTAATGACGACAGTAGAACTTAGAAAGCAGAACCATTTCCATGGAGGGCTAACATTCCTATATATAGCGGGCAAGTGACCGTTATGGGGGTTAATGCACCATAAATGGAGGCTTAATGATAGCCCCTGTAACAGCACGTTCGACCGTATATATATTGGGAAACTTACGCACATTTCTGAAGATACCGGAAACCGTTATGAGATCAACCAGGTTTATAGGGCGTGGTCATTAAGTCTCTCAAAGTCAGTGATGAGGGGTCGCGCGCGAGCTTGGTTGTTGTTCGCGCGCGACGGACCATACTCTAGCCTCCAAACCACTAAATCCCTACAGGTCCCGTATGGTAAGCATCGCGGGTGACCTTGTCTCGCAACCCCCAGTGGATAAGTATGAGCAGTGATTGGTTGTGTATGGAGCACAGTCTACTGTGCTGGATCACCGCCTCGTGGCAATGACTGGTCTGTCTGGAAAGCACCATCTACACTTGGCTTGTTCCTTCAAATGTCAGTACAATCTTATCCCTGATCTCCTTGCAGTCTTATAGCCTGAAATCCCATTGAATTCATCTGTACTTAAAGCACAATACAAGATATTAATATATTTGAAATTTTTAGAGAATTGCTCTAATTCAAATGCAAAGAGAGTCTTCAGATTCAAGAGTTTTAATCCCATCTTTCTCGGTGTAGAAAGTGTGAGGATCATTCTGAATGATGGTCCATCGCTCTATGTCTTGATCAATGATGAACATTTTCATCAAGGCTTTCTAGGGAGCAAACTTATTTCCACAAAATAGAGGAGGTATGTTAGCAGCTCTTCCCTGTTAGAAACCACCATCATCTGCAGTACTCATGATCACCAGATGGTTAAATCTATACTGTGATACAAGCTCTAATACCAATTGAATGGGTAGTAAGCAGGTAGAAATGAAGTAAAAATACTTTAGAAGGGGGAGGGTTTAATAGATTATGCCAACTTTTTTCAAAACTTGCAAGACTAATTGTTTCTGTGAAGCAGTAACGAAGTTCAAGGTCTTAAAACAAGTTTCAAGCCTTTGAAGTGGAAAACTAATTTGAGTAAAACAGTTAAGTCTATTTCAAGGCCTTTAAAAGAGTTTCAAACCCTTGAAATGAGACTAGTTTGATAGCTGTGTAAACCAAAGTAAAAGAGTATAAATATGAATACAAGAGACACAAGATATATAGAGTTCAGTCCACTTGGACCTACGTATCTACCTCGGGTATCTTCTCCCAGCAGGATTTTCAACACAATTCTTATTAATCAAACGATAAGCCCTAGATCTCAAGCACAGAGATATGCCTTACTCTGTTACAGCTTGTGGTTCTCACTAACCTATCTAGTACATGTTCTAGCTAACTGATTAACTAAGAATTCTCTATTTTTCACCTTGAACAATCCTTGACAATGAGAGCTATAAGTAGTATATGAATGATATACAAATTAAGTACAGAACAGAAGAACACTGGAAGTGAAACTGCAATTATAATGCATTGTTCTTCTAAGAATTGGATTGAGAGAATGATCTGCTTCTTTGATGCTTGGAAATCATTGAATGCGTCTTTATTTTTTCCTGTTGAGTTGTGTTTCAAATGCTTCGTATTGATCTCCATTTATACTGCTCAAATGATCAGCAAATCTTCCTGATTTTCAGCAACAAACTTCACTGTTTATTAGGTAACAACTCTGACTTCTCTAACCGTCTTCTCCAACTAATATTTGATCAGAATCTTCAAATATATTGAGCTTATCTTATCTTTAAACGAATTGAGAAGCTGTTATAAGTTTTTGATTGATCACATAATCACAATCTCTAAGTGTTTCCTTTCCTGCAAAACTCAGGTTAGGAAACCAACTTTGTAAAATAGGAAATGAACTTTCCCTGCAAAAGTAAATCAAACAGGTTAATCAAATGAAGTCTAAGTGAATCAAAAGCTTTTGTTTTTCATCATCAAGAACTAACTGATCAATTACAGGGCTGAGAGAGTTAGAGTACGATCAATAGAACTCCCCCATAGCATATGCATACATGACAGATAGTTTCAAGGCCTTGAAGTGCTATTTCAATCCTTTGAAACCTGTGAACTATGGGCAACACCGATCACGCACCCCATATGCAAGTTGACCCACCACGGTTCACTACCGACGATGAGGTAGGTTGGAACTTTAAAATTCGAAAGTATTTAAATTACTTTCGGACAACGGAAGATGATCGATTACGCTTGGTTTCGATTTTGATTGATCATCCGACATCTTATTGGTTCCATTACTTCATCAGTCAAAATGATTCAGCAACATGTTAGAATTTTCTCTATGCGGTCAAGCAACGATTTGATCAGGCAAATTACGTCGATTACTTTGGCCTCTTGGAGAAGTTGCAACAACAAACCACTGTCGCACAGTACCAGTCAGAGTTCGAAACCTTGCTCAATAAGGTCGCCAACACGGATGAGGGCACCTTGATTCCACTTCAGCCCGAACTTGGCTTGCATAATCCAGCTACCTTGGCAGAAGCTTTTGCACTAGCGCGGGAGTTATCCGAATCCTACACAGAGATTTTCCAGACATGTGGGTCGGCTTCCAAACGATCCTGGACCACACCTCGGCCACAGCCGACGACTCCGCAGCCCGCAACCGTTACCGATCGGACAACTGATCTCCTTCCCTGTTTCCTTACACGCTAGCAGCGCACGAAATGGGGTAGCAAGGGCCTTTATTTCCACTGCAATGAAAAATGGGATGGCAACCACAATTGGTCTCCGAAGTTTCTGATATTTTTGGTGGACCAGGACGGCACTGGTCCGTCTTCTGATGATCAGGAGGACGCTGACATTATCACGGATACGATTCACACCCTGCACACTATCGGGTAACTTGATTCCCCGTTCATTTAAGTTTCTTGGTTCTATCACGGGGATTAATGTGCAGGTACTGATTTATTGTGGGAGTACCCATAACTTCATTCATCCGGTATGGGAAAGCAGCTCCGTTTAGTTTTGCAGTCGGTCACACCCTTTGGGTATACGTTGGCAACCGCGTTTCTTTGCGTTGCTCCTATTATTGTCCAAAGAGGAAACTCACTCTGCAGGATCGCACGTTTGAGATCGAATTACATGTTCTTGATGTGCTGGGTATTGATTGGTTACACACGCTGGGCATTGTGTCCAACGATTATGCGCGTATGACGATGACATTCACGTGGTATGATCATCTTGTTACTCTTCAAGACGATACTGCGGTCCCCAAACAGATCTTGTTTCATCGTCTGGCAGCTTTACGGAACCCCACGCGGAGTGTTATGATCTTAACGTTTTTCCTTTACCGTCCTCGGCCGAGTCCTCGGACCAGCGGTCTTTCCCCCTTACATTCCGCCCACTATTTTGGCAATCCAACATGATCATGTAGGGGTCTTTGTCGTTCCCTCTGGCCTGCCGCCTTCTCATTCCTTTAATCACCACATCAATTTCCTTCCTGGCACCAACCCGGTGAATGTCCGCCCGCATCGTTATCCATACTTTCAGAAGACGAAAATTGAGAAACAGGTACGTGAGATGCTTCAATAGGGAATTATTCAGCCTAGCCGCAATGCCTTCTCGTCGCCTGTTTTTCTTATGCGCAAGAAGGATGTTACTTTTAATTTTTTTAATTGATTAACGTGCTCTTAATGCGGTCACCGTGGCAAATCACTTTCGTAGATGAGCTTTTTGATGGATTTGGCATAGCAAGGTTCTTCACCAAGATGCATTTCTGCTACGGCTACCATCAGATTCGTATGCATCCTTATGACATCCATAAGACTGTGTTCCTCATGCATGAGGGCAACTACAAGTTCATGTTCATTCCTTTCGGCCTCACCAACACTCCCTCCACGTTTCAGGCTGCTTTAAATCAGTTGTTTCAGCCCTTTCGTCGCACTTTCGTGATTGTGTTTTTGATGACATTCTGGTTTACTGCACTACTCTAGAGCAGCACACCTCGCATTTACATCATGTTTTGCTACTACTGTCCACTCATTCCCTATATGTTAAAGTTTCCAAAAGTTCCTTCAGAAGGACGACAGTTGATTATTTGGGTCACATTATCACTACCATTGAGCTCCGGGTCGATCCTCAAAAATTCAAGTCCATGACGGTATGGCCGAGCCCTACTTATGTGCGTCAGTTAAGCGGCTTTTTGGTTCTGATCGGGTATTATCATTGTTTCATCCAAGGCAACGCTGTGCTGGGCGTCCCCCTTACCGACTTGCTCAGGCTTGACAGTTTCAGTTGGTCTCCTCTGGCCGAGCAGAGTTTTCTGGCTCTTAAACATGCCGTTACTTCACCACCGGCTCTCAAAATTCCATATTTTTTTCAGGATTTCTTCGTTGAGACCCATGCCTCCGATACAGGAGTAGGGGCGGTGTTAATTCAGTGTGGTCATCCAGTGGCTTTCTTCAGTAAGAAGTTGGTTTCGCACCGTTAGTCTTCTTCGGCCTATCACAAGGAGTTGTATGCTATTGTGAGGCAAATCAAAAATGGCGCCAGTATTTGTTGGGGCGCAAATTTGTTATCCATATTGATCAGCGCAACTTGAAGGTAGGTTATTCAGACACCCGCCCAACAGTTCTACATTCTCAAGCTGATGGGGGTTCAAGTTTCGCATTATGTATAAGACTGGGGCTTCTAATCGTGTGGCAGATGCGCTTTCCCGGCGCGAGCCTGATTCTTCGGCTGCTATGAGAGCTATGGTTTGTCCCTCGACCGTGTTCGTCGCGAAACGGCGTCCCTTTCGGATTTGTACGCGATTTGCGCCGCCTTGGAATCATCTTCTCCTCTAGCAAATTTTTCATTTGTTGATGGTATCCTGTAATTTTGGATTTTCATTGTATAAGTGGGTTGTCTACCCTTTGTGATGATCACTTGTCCGAATTTCACTCTTCTACGACTCCGGGTCATCCGAGCATTTATCGAACACTCTGACGTCTTGCTTCCACTTTCTATTGGCCTTGCATGCGCGCCGATGTTGTCGTTTTGTGTGTGCTTGTCATACTTCTTAGAAAAAAAATTACTCGATTCAGAATCAAGGGGGTTACTACAGCCACTGCCAGTTCCGGAACGCGTATAAGACGATGCTTCAATGGATTTTACTACAGGTTTGCCTACTTCATTGGGTTTCAGTGCTATTAAAGTTTTTGTGGACCGTCTTACAAAGTATGCTGAATTCGCTGGTCTGCTGGCAGCTTTTGATGGTTCTCGTGTTGCCCGAAATTTCATGATACTGTTGTCAAACATTATGGTTTTCCTTCTTCTCTTGTTTCGGATCGCGACCCTGTTTTCACCAGTACGTTTTGGAAGGAGCTTCTTCGTCTAAGTGGTACGAACCTCAAGTTCAGCACAGATCATCACCCGGAGACCAATGCTCAGACAGAGGTCCTGAACCAGGGGTTGGAAAAGTATTTGTGCGCTTTTGTTCATACGGAGACTACACGGTGGGGACACTACTTACCTTGCGCTGAGTTGGCTTTGAAATTTAGCTATAACCAGAATATCGGGATGTCACCTTTTCGTGCGCTTTATGGACGAGAACTGCCGTCTTTGTTTCCTTCCATTCCTTCTCATGTTCGTGCGCCGGCTGTCTCTGACCTTTTGCGTGAGCGCCATGTTTTGATTCGGGAGTTGAAGCAACACTTACACGTTATGCGGCAGCGCATGCAAGCCGAGGCCAATTAGCATCGTCGTGCGGTTACTTTTGAGGTGGGCGCTCTGGTTTTGCTTCGTCTTCAGCCGTATTGTCCGCATTCAGTGGTGCGGCGTTCCTCGGCCAAGTTGGCACCGTGGTATAAAGGGCCCTTTGAGGTTCTTGAGCGGATTGGTCCCGTTGCCTACCGTTTTCGTTTGCCAGATTCTAGTCGCATCCACGATGTGTTCCATGTTTGGCTTCTATGAGCCTATGTTCCAGGGTCTTCCCCTCCACAGATGGGATCTTTGCCGGACGAGTTCGTTCATGGGGGTCCGTTTCCGTTCCTGCTCGAGCTACAGTGCAGCGCAAGATTTTAGTTCATGGTTTTCCATAGGATCAGTGGCAGATTGAGTGGTCTGACAGTTCTAATGACGCATGGGAGCCTCTTGATGTTATTACTGATAACTTTCCGCACATTCACCTTGAGGACAAGGTGATTTCTGAGGATGGGGAAGTTGATACCCCAAAGGGTTATTCGACGTCCCTCTCATTCAGATGATTTCGTTTGATAGTCATGTTAGTTTTATTGTTTGTTTTCACGTTTTAGTCGTTATTTGGGTTTAATCTCTTTTAGTGGGTATTTTAGTAGGTTTTCAATTATAGTTTTAGATGTACTATAAAAATACATATTACTTTTTATTTGAGGAATATACCAGAAAATTGTCCTAATTCTCTCTCTCTTTTCCCCTCTTCCTCTTCCGAACCCTACCTCTCTTCTCCTTCTTCCATTCGTTTTTCTGTGGTTGTTCGCTACAGGTATCATGTATACTAGTGCAAGAGGTGAAGAATAATTGTAGCAATACGTGATTAACGGTAAGCGGGATATTGAGCGCGATAATTAATTTTAAAAAAACATACAATCCACTCTTACACTTTTTTTAGTTGCTTACAATATTCAAAAAATAATACTTAACTACTTACGAAATATATCATTTTGTTCTGTAAACATGTCCTACATGAATTCATACAATATTATATCTTAAAGTCTAGACGTGAAATCATAAGAGAACGTTGGGCTGGAGTACGTGATCTATAGATACTATTTGAGAATGTCTTCTTAAGTATTGCTTGAGGAATTGCCACGTGGGATTATGGATTAATTAAATGTATTTTCAAATTTTCAATTGACGGTGAAAAAATTACATATTTATAATGAATATTTATGGTAATCAAGGACTAAATCCGTTTATAATTAAATTACATACAAAAAATATGATATATTTAAGGTAATCATGTAATTTGAATGAATATTGGTCAATGAAAATGGAAGAATTCCAAAAAGACATGGTAAAAATTCAAAAGTATAAACTGAACTATATATCCACACAAATGTTATTACGGTCCATGATTTGCTAAAGGGTTAAGGAAAATGGTATTAAATTCCATGATTTGCAGCATAATTGACTTCAATATTCATATAATGTTATCCTTACAACAAAATATATTGCGCCAAAAGAAAAGTAGACCAATTGCATCTCATGACGCCAGTAGGAGAAGAAGAAACTGCGGCCCATTGTCGGAGCTCTAACAACTGTGAGAAATCAGCTATTCTACTTTTTAAAAATGTGTACAAGCAACCAAAAGAAGAAACTACGACCCATCGCCGGAGCTCCAGCAACGGTGAGAAATCAGGTACTTAACGTTTTTAAATTTGTGTACAAGCAACCAAAATTTTATTACAAACAACGCCAGTAGGAGAGGAAGAAACTACGATCCATCCCGGAGCTCTAACAACGGTGAGAAATCAGGTATTTTACGTTTAAAAAATGTGTACAAGCAACCACAAGAAGAAACTATGTGTTGAGTTGGTGCCTTGAATTGGTCAAAGGCGGCCAATATTTTTGTTTCCAACTTTAATTAGAAACATTGGAAGTCAAAGGGGGTTGAGGATTAGTTACGAAACAAGTTTGTTTCCAAATCGGATTTGGAAACTTCAGTGATTTCCTAGCACTATATAATGAACCTTGTAGTCACATTATTAGGTATGCAAAAACATTCTTGTAGTCTTGTTCCTTTTAAGTGAATAAAGGGTGTTTTTCCGCCGTGGACGTAGTTAGCGAAGTTTTGCTAGCGAACCACGTAAGATCCTCGTGTTCTTCTTTATTCGTTCATTGTTCGTGAGGTGGTTTGTCATAACAAACTGGTATCAGAGCTCTGAAACAGGAGTTCTGTTACAACACTATGACCCATCGCCCAAGCTCCAACAACGGTGAGAAATCATGTACTTAAAGTTTTAAAAATGTGTACAAGCAACTAAAATTTAATTACAAACAGATAGCTTTGCTATTGGGTGCAGTTTTTACTCGTTTTGCTTTCCTCAAGTGTTTGATGTAGTGCGACAAAAGAAAAGTAAATCAATTGCATCTCATGACGCCAAAAGGAGAAGAAGAAGCTACGACCCATCGTCGGAGCTCCAAAGACGGTGAGAAATCATGTATCTTACGTTTAAAAATGTGTACAAACAACCAAAATTTTATCACCAACAGATTGATATCGGGTTTAGTTTTTATTTTTTTTGCTTTCCTCAAATGTGATTTTACCATGCAATTTTTATCCTTTTAGTGACAAGAACTTTGTCAGTTATGGATAAAATACAAGAGTGGTGAAATCGTTGTAAGTTGGCTCTCTTGGTTCGCAAGAGAAAGTTAGAGGAGCAAGGGCATGCTCGAGAATCAGGTTAGTTTTATAATTTAATTAACTTCTAAATGTACTTCAAATCTCCTAAAAATGTACATAAAATTAATATATAACTCCAACTCGGAAAGTCTAAATGAAATCAGTCGGAAATTAGACTTCAAGTACAAACCAAATATCATCATCTGCAGAATATCAAGTATCAACTGCATTTGAAATGCAGTCGTAATCGCTAGATTAGTCTGGCATGTACTGTTTGCTTATTAATAATTAAGGGCATAATTAAATTAACAATTGTGATTGTCTTTTGTAATTATCTATCAGACAAATGTTTGAGAATCCAGTGTAATGCATATTAATCTTATGAATGGATTTTGACAATAGTATGCTCATACTCTTCATTGGATTTAAATTACACGAATCTAAAATTAGAAATGAAATCCGTGGATCTTGAAGCATAAAGTCGGTGGCTTCGAATTGAAAACGATATAAAATTATTAATGTGTATATGTATATAAATAATTTCTTACTTAATGTTGTTCTTACGAATCTAACTCATTAAAGTTTCATGTCAAAAGATATCGATTTACAATAACCATTAAAGATTCGACTGGGTTGAAGAGACTACAAAACTTTGATAAACAAGCTAGGATAATTCTAAGGAATCGTAAAGAGAATTCGAAAATTTTACTCCTATGGGTATCGTCTATAATCGATTTTAGTTTAACATGTATTTTATTAAAATTAATTATGTAATTCTCAGTTCATTATTTTTCAAACATGATCCTTTAAGAAAATTGATGCTAGACCGTATTGAAAGCTGCATTAACGAGTCATTCACATTTATCATTGAAGCACCTTCTGAGGGATGGAAAACAATGATCTTAAATGATTTCCAATACTTCCGGTCAATATTATATATTTTTCTTGCTTAAGTTTCTACTTCTTCAATTTTTAAATAAAAAAATATGTTTTCTATTTTAAATATTTAATGAGAAATTATGTCATTTGTGATGCAAGAAAACTAATATTTGGACCGGTCTTAGAGAACCCTTTTAAATGAAATTTCACAGTGCATCGCACCGGTTAAAAGCTAATTGGTTATCTAATTGATACCAGTAAAATTAGTTTTCTTATTCAAAATCATTTGATGCAGATCCGTTGGTATCTTTCTTTATCAGTCATCATTTCTTTGATCAGTACTTTACCACTATTTTCGTTGACTTTTTGTTTGATTTACTTCTTTTTGTGTGGCACATCTCAAGTTTAGCATATAACGGGTGACATTTGATTTATAAAAAGCAATCACCTAAAGACAAGCGATAGGATATATGAATTTGATATATTTTGGACTAAAAACATACAAGCATCGACATAATACAATGAGTATATTGAAACCCAATTCCAGTATATCATTTGAGCATAAACGTAAGAATTTCGCTTCATGTGGACTTTCACAACAAAATCAAGATTTCAAAAAATCCCAGCCTTCATTCGACCAGTCTTAGTACATCAATCGTGCATAATCAAAGAGAGAAATCATCGAGGCATATCACCTTTTACCACTTTAAGTACACACAAGTAGATAGATGAATGCGCTAATCTTTTGATAAAGTCCAAACTAATTTTCTCTTAATTTATGTCGTGTTTAGTTTTGTCATTGTAATGTTTAATGTTACTATAAATGTTTGTAACTCATGAGCAACTATTTGTTACATCAGCGTTGTAGGTATATTGCTAAAAAAACGTTGTAATGGTGGGAATTTTTTCATAAATTTTGATGCGTCATTTTATGACAATATGTTGCTATATTTTTTGGGAGCATTATATTACAATTAAAATATTTATTGTTGGATGACAAAAAGTTACAGACAATTTTATCTCACAAATATAATATTTTTTTGTGCATTATTATAAAATATATATTATACTATCATAAAAAATGCAAGGTAGTGCCATAGCATTTTATGTGATCTTCATTCAAGTGGTTTGCTGCTCCAACGCTTTTGTGAATTCTTTCAAATTGTACTCCGTTACATGATTCTGCACAATAGTTGCAATTGCATTACTACCCATACCAGAGGCTCCATTATGTGTTAATGAATCCCTCATTCACTTCAAAATCTGATTTATTGTACTTATTTTTCCTTTTTTCTTAGAAAATTTTCGTGCAAAGTATGGTTCTTTTTTCCTTCCTCGTAAACTAAGATTCCAACTTCTTTTCTTTGTAAATTCTTTAATATATACTTTCATCAAGATGGCAAATTTACATGATTTCTTGATTTCTTATAATTTTTATTTAACAAAGAATAATTCTTGAATTATCCAAAAATAAATTTTTGTCTTTTTTAAAAATGAATAGATTTTAGGCTCATTAAGTTAAATGATTCAAAAAGAATCCAAATAATGATTAAAATAGATTTAATTTCCCATGTAATATCTAGCCGTAATAGCATTTTCTTTTTCTAAAATATGTAACTCAATAGACGAAGATAGACTAGTTGTATGGGATTAATTTCATTTTTGCTTCTAATTGAATCATTGTCTTCAAAACAGATGTACTTTTCAAGTGCTTTGTACATTATAGATAGCATAACATTCTTGGTCACCGAGGACCTGCAGCAATCATTATTATAGAATAAGTTATGTTAGTGTTTTAATCAGAGATATTGTAAGGAATATTTCCTTTGTTCCTTTTTTGTACAGCATTCATACAGGTACGGTCATGAAAAGTCTTCAATCTTACCTCTGTCAATATTCGGATGTTGGAAATCAAAAAAATTAAGTGATGGGAATAAAAGAGTAAAATCCACTCAAAAAAATTAGATTATTGGGAACTTCGGAAAAAAAATGTTACACGAAAATTGAAGAGGGAAATAGGTGAAATAGATTAAAATTAGAGCAAACGTAATTATAGAAATCATAAGAGATCTGCAAGTCAGAGACGATCAAGAGTTTGCCAATTCAATCCAATAGCTTATTACCAAAAAATTAAATATATTTTATACATTTTAACTATTCCTTACATGAGAAGATTGAATACCAAAATCTTATGTCAATAAATATAATTATATATTTTATAACCATGACCGGGTATAACTACAGATTGAAGAATGTCACAAGTTAAAAACAATACGAACATAACAACATACATACAAATCAATGAACTTTATACTATTTATCCGTTTTGCCGATTTCTCCTTAAAATCGAGGCCACATGTTGCTAATTATGAGTTTTGGGTCTTTCCACAAATGAGTCATTTCGTTTTCATTTGTATTCAATAATTTGTCTTTAATATTTGGATTCAAATAAATCACATGTTCTAATTTCAAACATCTTCATGTACAACTTTAAGAAAAATACATCGAGAAATAACCACTAAAAGTTTAGACAGTTCTCAAATCAATAGTGCAAATGGGAGGTAGCTCACTGGTTAAAAAGGTGTATACAATGGGAGTTTGTTTTCGCAATCTATTTTTAAACTGTTACATTATAGCTCCATTTTGCCTTGATTTGAAATATTTGTCTTTGTCTATTTTGACGTCTCATTTACGTATATGTTCATTAAACTTTTAGCATGACAAAGAAACTAGGGTAAAGATGTTTTATATATGAGGCGCGAGAATCATTTCCGCTCAATTACTTAAATATCAAACTAAGATACCCGTGCTATACCCGCGCGTAGCGCGGGTTCTCGACTAGTTATTATTATGCCACTACAAATAGATAGATAGATAAATAGATAGATTAATAGATAGTAACGTTTCAGTCAATAATATGAAGCTCCTTCACCGAGATATCCGGCTGTCCACCAAGTGGGCCATAGGAAACTTCCACTACGTATTCGCTAACAGATCTGCTCCTATCCGTCGCCGCTATCACAAATTGGTAGTTGATTCCACCAGCGAGCTGGTACTCGCCACTAACGACATTCTGCACCAGCAAGTCATCTCCAGTGTGCTTCTTGATGGCTTCCTTCGCAAACTTGATGGCTTCCATCACGCGTTTATCACTATAATCTGTGATCCGTTCGAAACAGTCAAGGCAATCTTCCTCGCTTCTAACAACTGAGAGGGCGAAAGAAACGGAGAAGATTGCAAGGGATAGGAGGATGATTTGTGACCTGGCCTTCATTGTGGTCGCCATCCCCTGTGTCCGCCAAGTGTTTTTGAGATTGTATATTTCACGTTGTTGTTATAAGGATGAACAAGCAAGAGAACTCTGACGAAATTGAGGGCCAGAGATTGCAGCTATTTATATAGGCGATCATGCTTACTAGAACAGCTAAAATTCAGCCACTACAACAACTAACATTATAATAGGTATATGCGATAACGCTAACTCCAAACAACTTTGACTACGAACTAGAAAATAAGGGTATGAATAATGCTTATTTCTAACCACTTAAACTAGAAACTAGAGAATAAGTACATGTGATAATGTTTACCCCCAACAAATTTGACTTTGGCCAGACTAGTTCAAAACCTATCAAATCTCTACTACTAAAAAGTTTGTAGTGTTCCTAACCCTTAGATTTTCCTAACCCTGAAATGTTCCTAACCTTTTTGAAATGACAAAAATACCCCTTCCCAAAACAAGTTATACCATTCGGACCTCACCCAATCGCGACTCTTCGTATCTCCATCCTCCTACGCAGCCGTTGAGGAACCTCAAGATCAGAAGCATCGTTTACGAAACGATTCATCTAAAAGTTATCAGGAGGAAGAGACGCATAGTTTCGTCTGGCCGTGCCTTCTTCTCCTGCCTATTGCATAATTTCCACGGTATCTTCGTCGGGCCCCGGTCGTTTTCGCCTCTTTGCTATTGCACCATCGTCGGTGCAGTATCATCTCCAACGACTTTCTGCATGCACTTTCTGATGATCTGATCCAAACCGTTCACCGCTGGGGAATTTTTACAGAGAGTGCCGTTCCAAGCATCAATTGTTTCATCCTCCGCTTTCAATTCATTCAACAAAGCATTGCACAAGCCACAAGGAATGTCCACTACTGTTGTGTTAGGGATGCCAGTTTCCCCTTCCTTTGATTCCGCCAGTTACTATCATAGTATGAATTATGCAACTTTAATTAAACATTATGCCGATTCACATTGCCCTTTTTTCTCAAGTCATCCACTTTAGGGTTTGGTTAAACATAGGGATTCAACTATCTGATTATGGATGCCACCAAACTAGGAATTGCAGAAGTAGGAATAATGTGCTTCTAGAAATTTCATCATCAATGTTATGCTCAAAAAGTAGGCAATCGTATCACTTCTGGACACAATTTTATGCCTTTTGCCAATATGTCAGGCTTCCTATATACCATCATACATACATGTCGATTCAAATGACATCTCAATCCATAATCTGTGAAGGATGGGTTAGTTTCCGTTGTGAGGATTATACCGCCCCAACGATAAAGTGCATCAACAATACTCATTCGTTCCAAATTTTTACCATATTGCTTCAAGGTTCTATCTGCCGTCGAAGGGTTTAACTCTAAGTAGTTTTGGTTCACATGTAGTAGGTTGGAGCCTCCAAGTCTATGGAACCACGAACATCAATATCAGACAAACTATTTCCATTCAGTAACAGTTATGGTCGTTTCTCTTGGTGATCCAACTTTAGGGCTTTCATTTGTGATCTAGATATCCCCGAGTGGACGATCCTTGTATCCAATAATAACTTCAAGTTCAACTGTTCGGTTGGGGTTTTTGAACGTAGAATATTAGTGTGCGTAAATAGTTAAGAATGTGTTTAACATCAGCTATAATGCTTAAACGAATCATAGTGGTGCTTTCTAAGGGTTTAGATACCAACTTGAGTGTGGTTCTTTGTGAGGGTTCAGATATCAGACCGTATTTATTTCTCGGTGGAAACTTCTAAACGCCCCTTAACAGAACATGGTGCCAGTTCTATTGCCCCTTATCAGGCCTCCTTGATACGGTGAAGAAGTCAAAAAAGATTCATAAATTGATAAAATCAAGTGTTTGTAAGGCAAACCAAAGTAAATTTCAATTTTGCAGGTGGACTGACTAGCTATATTGCTTCAACTATGTCCTTTTGCGTAAACTTACATATCTTTTTTTTAGAAACATAAACTTATATATCTTGCTGTAAGAAAATTCTTGTATTGTAAGTCCAAAATCAATGTTGCTGAGTGTGATGTAGTCTACATCTTCAACCGTGAAGCTTGTGTGAACAAACCAGTATGTAGTTTCTAGGCCTAATTATACAGCTCGACACTATGTTACTAAAAGGGTACTTACACAGCCGATGCAAGCTCACCCTCATTAGAAGCGAACTCCACAGCTAACAGAACAAAGCAAAACATAAATTATCAAACGTATGAGCTAGAGGAGAGGATTAAAGATGAATGGGTAAAGGAACTGCATATAAATCCAATGGAAGAAAAAAAGCATCTACCTTTTCTGTCATTCTTAAAGAACTTTTACAGGCTACTCAAATGCCACCGCTCTTTTTATTATTTAATGTTTATATATGTATATATATATGTATAAATATATATATATTGTTTGACGAACATACATTTACTCTTCTAACACCATTTACTATCGCTTACTCATTTTTATTGTTATTGTAGGCCATATTCTTTTCATACAGTATCTGACCCTCACATCCAAGATGCAGCCATTAACACGGGGATAAGAGCACATAGGTCATGATAAACTACTTTTTATTTTCAATTGTATTCAATCAAACCTGTGCAAACCTCTGCATTATATGAACCACCAACGGTTTGCTAATACTTACATAATTTGAACCATGCATATGCATGTGTTATGTCAAACCACCTCACGAACGAAGAACGAATAAAAGAAGAACACGAGTATTTTACGTGGTTCGCTAGCAAAATATTTGCTAACTACCTCCACGGCGGAAAAGCACTCTTTATTCACTTAAAAGGAACAATTACAATGTTTTTGCATACTTAGTAATGCGACTACTAGGTTCTTTATATAGTGCTAGGAAATCCCTAAAGTTTCCAAATCCGATTTGGAAACAACTTATTTCCTAACTAATCCTCCACCGCCTTTGGCTTCCAAAGTGTCCTAATCAAAGTTGGAAACAAAGAGTTTGGCAGCCTTTGACCAATTCAAGGCACCAACTCAACAAATCTCCACCTTGACTTGAATTGTCTCGTCAACATTAGTTGTTCCTCTTCTCGTAAATAAAGTTACGTCTTCTCCGCACCCAATTATCTCTCGTCGGAGAGACTCACTGGACCCCACCGGGTCCGACATGCCCCGAAGGGCTTCACTGGCTCAAGATGTTGAGCAATTCCAGACAATGCTGGAACTTGCTCTCCGGAACTGGCTTCGTGAATATATTTGCGGGGTTGTCAGCAATCCCCACCTTCTTCACCTTGATCCTGCTCTCGTTTCTCAGAAAATGATACCTGACGTCGATATGCTTGGTCCTTTCATGAAGAACCCGGTCCTTAGTCAAGCAAATCGCACTCAAGCTATCACAGTAGACTATTGCCTGATCTTGAAGTAGCCCTAGATCATTGACCATTTCCTTAAACCAAATTGCCTCCTTTGCTGCTTCCGTTAGAGCCATATACTCCGCCTCCGTGGTGGAAAAAGTCACCGTCGGCTGTAGCGTCGCTTTCCAACTCACAATAGATGCTCCCAGAGCAAATACGTAGCCTGTCATTGATCTTCTACTGTCAATATCCCCTGCATAGTCCGCATCCGAGAAACCAGCTACCAAGATGTTTTCACGTGACCCATAGCATAGGCAATGTCTAACGTACCCTTAAGGTACCTGAATATACGCTTCACCGCCTGCCAATGGTCCCTACCCGGATGACCATAAAACGACTAACCACCCTAACAGCGAATGCTATGTCCAGTCGAGTACAGACCATAGCATACATGAGACTTCCATATGCGCTAGCATATGGAACCTTGGACATGTACTCCTTCTCCTCAGTCTGAACGGTGTACGTTCCTACCTTGCTGTTAGTTGCCATAGGAGTATCTATAGCTTTAGCCGATAACATCCTGAATCTTGCCAAGATCTTCTTGATGTATCCCTGTTGTGATAAGAAAAGCTTCTTCTTCTTCCTATCTCTATAGATCTCAACTCCCAATATCTTCCGAGCAGCTCCCAGATCCTTCATCTCAAATTCCGCGCTAAGGGACCTCTTCAGTTCTCTGATTTCCTTGATATCCCGAGTTGCAATCAGAATATTATCCACATACAAAACTAGGTAAATACGTGATCCACCATGAAACTCTTTGTGGTACACGCAACAATCATACTCACACTTGTGGTAACCAATCTTCAACATGAAGCTGTCAAACCTCTTGTACCATTGCCTCGGTGACTGCTTAAGTCCGTAGAGAGATCTCTTCAGCTTGCACACGTGGTTCTCTCTTCCGGGAACTTGGAACCCCTCCGGTTGGCTCATGTATATTTCCTCCTCCAACTCTCCGTGCAGGAAAGTTGTCTTGACATACAATTGCTCAAGCTCTAGGTCGTGGTGTGCCACTAGAGCTAGTAACACCCGGATAGAAGTATGTTTGACCACCGGTGAGAGGATCTCGTTGTATTCAACTCCCTCATTCAGACTGAACCCTCTTGCAACTAGCCTTGCCTTATACTTGACGCCCTCTCCAGATGTAGTTCCTTCCTTTCTTCTGAAAACCCACTTGCAGCTGACTATCTTCCTTCCTGCAGGCAATTTAACAAGCTCCCAATTCGAGTTCTTGCTAAGAGACTCTATCTCTTCTCCCATCGCGGCAATCCACTGTGCTGACTCATAACTAGATATAGCGGCCTTGTAGGAGGATGGCTCGTCCTCTACCTCTTCCGCTACGTGTAATGCATATCCCACCATACCGTCATCTCTGTATCTCGCTGGAGGCTTTATGACTCTCCTTGGTCTTCCTTCAACAATACTCTGATGAACCGGTTCCTCTGGTGTAGACGCATCTTCATTATCAGACTCTTCTGCTTCTTCCTCTTCGGCTTCCGGTGGTGGTGTAGGGATTTCAGAATCCTTAGGATCAGTAGGATCCGACTCTCCCTCCACCTTCTTCTCTGCATCCCCAAGCTCCACCTCCACGGAGTTCTTCAACATATGAGTCTCATCGAAGACTACACTTCTTCTAAGTATAATCTTGTTGTCTGCCCATATCTTGTATCCCTTCACACCTGTTCCGAATGCCATGAATACTCCCTTCTTAGCTCTTGGTTCTAGTTTTCCATCATCAACGTGATAATAGGCAACACAACCAAAAACTCTCAAATCAGAGTAATCCACTGCATTACCGGACCAGACTTCCATAGGAATTTTGCATCCTATACCTGTGTGCGGGCTCCGATTTATGAGATAGAATGCCATGGAAACTGCCTCTCCCCAGAAACCTCTAGAAATACCTTCATTCGAAAGCATGCACCTTGCTTTTGCTAAAAGTGTTTGATTCATTCTCTCGGCTACACCTTTCTGCTGCGGTGTGTGCCGAACGGTGCGATGGCGTGCTATTCCCTGATCCTTGCAGAATCCATCAAACTCTGATGAAAAGAACTCTAAGCCGTTGTCCGTGCGCAGCCTCTTCACCTTCTTTCCCACTTGATTCTCTACTAGTGTCTTCCACTCCTTGAATTTTGCGAAGGCTTCACTCTTGTGCTTCATCACGAATATCCAAGTCATCCTGGAGTAGTCGTCTATGATGCTTAGGATATACCTGTACCCTCCAATCGCCTCGACTCGAGATGGACCCCAGCAATCCAAATGGATATAATCAAGAGTACCTTTCGTTATATGAACCGCCTTAGGGAACTTGCTACGCTGTAGCTTCCCATACACGCAGTGCTCACAAAACCCTAGGCTCTTGGGCGCATGCCCGGTGAGATAGCCTTTCTTGTGAAGTTCATGCATTCCACGTTCACTCATATGACCGAGCCTCATATGCCACAGCTTGGTTAGATCAGCTTCCTTAATCTCGGCTGAGACAACTACAGCAGAACCTGTGATCGTCGAACCTTGCAACATGTACAAAGTCCCGCTCTTGACTCCCTTGAGTATCACCTTATAACCCTTGCAGACTTGTAGATCTCCACCTTCACCTTTGAAACTGTATCCCTTGTTGTCGAGTAGTCTCAAGGATATCAGATTCTTCTTAATATGTGGTACATGCCTGACTTGCTCTAAAGTACATAACTTCCCTTCATTCGTCTTCAATCTAACTGAGCCGCTCCCAATCCCCTTACCGACGGCTCCGTTTTCCATGTAGACAGACCCTCCGTCTGTTTGGTTGTATGTCGAGAATAGCTCCCTGTTAGAGAAACTATGATAGGAAGCTCCGGAATCAAGTACCCACGCATCCTGAGAGTGCGTGACAAATTAGAACGTAATCATCCTCAGACGAGTTACCTTGTTCAGCTACGGCTGCGGATCCATTCTGCCCCCGTTGACCTCGTTTCGGGCAATCTCTCTTCCAGTGCCCCTTTTCCTTGCACCAAGCACATACATCCTTGGGTAATTTAGAACCAGAAAACTGCTTTTTCTTGTTCTTCTTACCCTTCTTGCTTACCCCCGTCGCCATCAGTCCGGAAGCATGGTCCTCTGTACCTGTGCCTGCACCCTTATGGCGCAGTTCCCTAGCATAGATTGCCGATCTCACCTCCTCTAGGGATAAGTCGTCCTTGTTCACAATGAACGACTGCACGAAGTTCTCATATGATCGAGGTAACGAGATCAATAACAAAAGTGCAGCATCCTCACCCTCCACCTTCTCGCCAATATTACGCAAATCTAACAGAATTGTGTTCAATTGATCAAGATGGCCCTTGAGAGTCGTACCCTCGAGCATCCGCAGGGTGAAGAGCCTTGCTTTAGCATCAACTTTCTAGTGAGACTCTTCGTCATGTAGAGACTCTCCAAGTTGAGCCAGAGCTTCGCTGCTTCCTTCTGATCTGCGATCTCGATGATCATGTCATCCGATAAGCACATCATAATCGTTGCGTGTGCCTTCTACTCCATCGACTTGAACTTCGCTGATGCAACATTCATGCCTCCCTTGTCCGCGGTCAAAGGTGCCCACAAGCCTTGCGATTTGAGCAAAGCCTCCATCTTTATCTTCCACAGACTGAAGTTGTTCCCTCTAGTGAACTTGTCGATCTTCAACATCGATCCGGACATAGTTCTTGGTGGATCTTGAACTCTAGTCGCGTGCTCCACCTAGATCGCAAAACCCTAGCTTTGAATTCACCAAGTTGTGAAACCCTAGCTTTCCTCCGCCTTGATCTTGATCTTGAAACACCGCCAAACCCGAGCTCTGGTACCAGTTTGTTATGTCAAACCACCTCACGAACGAAGAATTAATAAAAGAAGAACACGAGTATTTTACGTGGTTCGCTAGCAAAATATTTGCTAACTACCTCCACGACGGAAAAGCACTCTTTATTCACTTAAGAGGAACAATTACAATGTTTTTGCGTACCTAATAATGTGACTACTAGGTTCTTTATATAGTGCTAGGAAATCCCTAAAGTTTCCAAATTCGATTTGGAAACAACTTGTTTCCTAACTAATCCTCCACCGCCTTTGAATTCCAATGTTTCCTAATCAAAGTTGGAAACAAAGAGTTTGCCAGCCTTTGACCAATTCAAGGCACCAGCTCAACAGCATGCTTCAGGGTTATACAAGACTAATTGGTAATTGTTAGCATCCACCTTTCTGCCATCGATAGTACCCTCGTGGGATATCAGTGGTTCTTCGCAACTATCTTCCTTGTTATCTTTCCCGTTTCTAATAATATTGGAGTATCCAGAAAGGATTATAACAGTTAGCAACTAGTATGCAACTATGGTTCCGATTCACCTCTATCAGGATTTTGTAAATCTAGATCATATTTTATGAGATTAAAAATTAGATGCCACCCCGAGAGAGTTTCATTTTAATATTTCACAGGATTGTGAGATTTCGCGAGTGATTCGGCAGAATGAAACGAATTTACATTGTCTCTTATCATTGAAAACAATTTCTTAACTTGATCTGGTAATGACTTGTTATAACTTTCGTACAAGTTCTGATTGTGTTTAGTTATCATCTTAGTAATCATACTCAAGAATTAATATTAGCAGAGTAACCCTTTTGAGAACATAAAACTCAGAAAACAGGTTTTCAGAGGTTCTTCATGTGATTTTGGGGAGGATTTAGTAGATTGAGGGTAAGGTCACTTGCAAATGAATCAATCACAGTCGAAGAGCTTCTAAATCGTCTGCATTTCTTCAGCTAGGAACTGCGTATAGTGCCAAGGATTTGGTATGTTGAACTAAGACTCTTACCTTCAAGATGAGTTTTCTATTCATGTTGTAGAGTTATAGTTTCTCGTACTTAATCATCAGCGAGGAAAGAGAAACATCTGCTTTATGATTGAACTAACAACAGTACTATTCAGATATGACTCGTCATTTTTTTTGGAAATAAATATAATGTGCCCCTTTTTCTTTTAAGAAATTATTGGACTTGGATTATGTGGGCTAAAACTCGGTGTTGCATGCTGACCTTATCTTCTATTGAGTAATTATCCTGTCACTGTGTCGTGAGTCTTATTTGTGATGACTTTCCATAAGGTATACTATTGAGTAATTCTCCTTATGCTTTTTTTTATTGTATTAAATTTACCTAGCATGGTTAACCACACATGCTAATAATGCCAGGTACCAGGTTGAACTACATAGTATCACTTCCCTATGATTTCGATTATTCCAGGTGTTAGTTCAGCAACACTACTGTTAGTCTGAATGGTTGTATATGTCTCAACCTGATGTTTTATATTCTCATTGCTGGTGATATTATTTTGAGTAGAAGAGCAATGTTCAAGTATGGAAATTGCTTGTTCTTCCAACGATGATGGACCTTATTTGACGAATTTATTGTACACTAAAAGTGGAGAAAGGGACTGTGATTTGGTACCGATTAAATTGAGGTGACTTTGAAGGATGCGCCGTTCTATCAAGTGGCGATCATATTAGAAGTTTTTGTGGCTGCTTTGAATTTAAATACTTTATACGTTTCATTTTTATCTTCACTCGTGTTTCTCTTTCTAGCGAAATAAGGTTCAAACAGGCCCTAATCCTAACAGACAAAGATCGAACCTGTGTAAAACAAACCAGAGAATTCCTAAGGAGGAAAAAGATGGTATCTAGCGAAATAAGGTTAATTGACATTGAATGTTAAATAAATTTGATGCCCTGGTTTTAAAATTTTCCTTTTCTAAACATGTGTCATATGCAAAGCGTCACCCATTTTTCTTCACCTTTTAATTTCAACTCATGTAGGTTTCTCCGATTGGTAGTTGAATTTTCTACATTTGTCAAAATAAATAATTATCTAAAAACATATCTGGACACGTAGAAGTTTGAATATAAGGAAATAAATGGTGAACATAGCAGCCACGTTCGTACATCCATTCACTTCATGATGTCAGCAACATAGTTATGTCGACATATATAGTTAATTAATAAGCCTATAAAATCATAGGAAAAAATAAAATAAATCTCACGTGCAACGCACATGCACTCAACTAGTCAGCATAAAAGTGTGTGTGGTTCAAAATTATAAGAAAGGGATAAAGAAAGAAAAATAATTTAGTGAGGGTTAACGACCGTTTGTTTTGATGTCCCTGTTTAAGAAATTTGTGGCCACAGAGATTCCTTTTAACCATTTTCTCATGAAATCGAGTGTTCAATGATACTAAATGAGAACGTGATGTGCCATTCTCTTAGCCACATATATCTTTTCATTAAGGAATTTATTCGTGGTAGGATCGTCTCGGGGCGATTTAACAAAGCAACGAAAAGCAAAACGAAATTAAACTACAAACAAGTACACGACGATTTACGTGGTTCAGCAAATTAGCTTCATTCACGGTCCACACCCACTTAACTATGATGAACGAATGAAGAATACGATCAGATCTCTCAGCATCTCTCTGTGTGATGTGATACCCCGACCGTAGAGCTAGATTAATTATATAGAGATAGCTAATACATGAATTGCTTGTAATCTGAAAATCTAGCAATTTTCCTGTGAGACGACATGTCTACTGAATCACAAATGGAAGTCCATGTTACTGAAGACTGAGAAAAAAAGTGTGAGAGACATACTATAGGAGGAAGATTGAGAAAGCAACTAAAATACATTACCACGGCAATTATTAATTACCAATTCCGTGGATAATTAAAACGACACACATGTCATTAGCATAAATCGAGAAAGAAAGTGTGGGTTCCTTTTAAATTTATAATTTATATGAGAGAACATAGAAGAGAAGTAGGATCAAGAAAAACTAAAATAGCATAATAGAAGTGCTCCGGATTACTGAACAAATTTCCATGTGTAATTTATAATAATATATGAAAATGACATTTGTCATGCTTATTTGGTTCCGACAAATAGAAATTTGCCATGTTGTTCTAAACTGATGAACATGTCAGACATTTCTCCATTAACTCAAATTGGCAATCAATGTGAATATAATAATAAGTACTTATCAGTTATAACTTTTTAAAAAAAATTTGCTCAAATTGGCAATCAATGTGAATATAATGTCAATTTCTTATCAGTTACAACATCTTTAAGAAAATTTTGCTACCATTGATATAACTCACGTAAAAATATTATGAAGTACTGTCAAAAGAAAGAGAGTGGAACGATGTGTCTTTCATTTCCCATTCAATAGTGAATTATCTCATTTATGTTCAAATTTTTTTAATTAAATTTATATCATTCAGTACACTAATAAAATAAAATTTAAAGCAAAACGTAAATTCAATTGATTTCCCAAGAGTTTCAAAAGCAATACACTGGAGAAATGTGCCTTTCATTCCCCCATTTATTACCGGATGCTTTTTTATTGCACTTTTGTGGTGTTGGTTTTCAACCATGCTCCACAAGGCTAATTTTGTTTTCCTGAAATTGTTTTTTTTTTCGTCAACCGGGTTTGAAACTGGGAATGAAATACAGATGCTTCCAACGCACTACCAATATTTGGGTTCTTCCTCAATAAATGGGATGTGAAAGATTTCACTGTGTCAGGAGGTAACTAGCTTATGTCTGTTATTTGAATGTTTTGGCAAACTGCTTGGAAGAGATACGGGGTGGACTTTTTCTAATACATTAGAATTACTAGATGGGTTAGAATTGCTAGACTACTTATTTGTTTTAGGTCGTGTTATGTTCTCTAAATTATTTCTACATATTACGTTAATGGAGTTAGAATTGCTATACGGTTTGTTTGTTTAAGGTTATATTGTGTACTCTAAATGTCTAATATGTGAATTACATTACTGAATTTGTTCTCTTCTTCAAGTGCTTTAGTTAGAAGGGTGCACCCTATACATTCATGCAAGTACAATAATCAACATAGGGGTCTTCAAATTTTTGTTACATTTAAATAAGGTAAATTTATTCTATCGTTCTCTTATCTGACTCGAAAACTATGCGGACACCATACTGTTCTTCTTCTCAAGTCCTAAAGATTTATATTTCATTCTAAAATACCCATGGCATAAGGACTATTCTTCTTGCTCATTTTCCAAATGGCCGAAAAATTTCCGATTGCTAATAAACGCATGACCAGTAAAATTAGTTTTCTTATTCAAAATCATTTGATGCAGATTCCGTTGGTATCTTTCTTGATCAGTCATCATTTCTTTCATTACTTTATCACTAATTTCGTTGACTTTTTGTTTGATTTACTTCTTTTTGTTTGGCACATCTCAAGTTTAGCAAATAAGGGGTGACATTTGATTTATAAAAAACGATCACCTAAAGACAAGCGCTAGGATATATGAATTTGATATATTTTTGGACTAAAAACATACAAGCATCGGCAGAATATCTCAATGATGTACAATGAGTATGTTGAAAACCAATTCCAGTATATCATTTGAGCATAAACGTAAGAATTTCGCTTCATGTGGACTTTCACAACAAAATCAAGATTTCAAAAAATCCCAGCCTTCATTCGACCAGTCTTAGTACATCAATCGTGCATAATCAAAGAGAGAAATCATCGAGGCATATCACCTTTTACCACTTTAAGTACAGACAAGTAGATAGATGAATGCGCTAATCTTTTGATAAAGTCCAAACTAATTTTCTCTTAATTTATGTCGTGTTTAGTTTTGTCATTGTAATGTTTAATGTTACTATAAATGTTTGTAACTCATGAGCAACTATTTGTTACATCAGCGTTGTAGGGGTATTGCTAAAAAAACGTTGTAATGGTGGGAATTTTTTCATAAATTTTGATGCGTCATTTTATGACAATATGTTGCTATATTTTTTGGGAGCATTATATTACAATTAAAATATTTATTGTTGGATGACAAAAAGTTACAGACAATTTTATCTCACAAATATAATATTTTTTTGTGCATTATTATAAAATATATATTATACTATCATAAAAAATGCAAGGTAGTGCCATAGCATTTTATGTGATCTTCATTCAAGTGGTTTGCTGCTCCAACGCTTTTGTGAATTCTTTCAAATTGTACTCCGTTACATGACTCTGCACAATAGTTGCAATTGCATTACTACAAATACCAGAGGCTCCATTATGTGTTAATGAATACCTCATTCAATTCAAAATCTGATTTATTGAACTCATTTTTCCTTTTTTCTTAGAAAATTATCGTGCAACGTATGGTTCTTTTTTCCTTCCTCATAAACTAAGATTCCAATTTCTTTTCTTTGTAAATTCTTTAATATATAATTTCATCAAATGGCAAATTACATGATTTCTTGATTTCTTATAATTTTTATTTAACAACGAATAATTCTTCAATTATCCAAAAATAAATTTTTGTCTTTTTTAAAAATGAATAGATTTTAGGCTCATTAAGTTAAATGATTCAAAAAGAATCCAAATAATGATTCAAAATAGATTTAATTTCCCATGTAATATCTAGCCGTAATAGCATTTTCTTTTTCTAAAATATGTATCTTAATAGACGAAGATAGACCAGTTGTATGGGATTAATTTCATCTTTGCTTCTAATTGAATCATTGTCTTCAAAACATATGTACTTTTCAAGTGCTTTGTACATTGTAGTTTGCATAACATTCTTGGTCACCAAGGACCTACAGCAATCACTATTATAGAATAAGTTATGTTAGTGTTTTAATCAGTAATATTGTAAGGAATATTTCCTTTGTTCCTTTTTTGTACAACATTCATACAGGTACGGTCATAAAAAGTCTTCAATCTTACCTCTGTCAATATTCGGATGTTGGAAATCAAAAAAATTAAGTGATAGGAATAAAAGAGTAAAATCCACTCAAAAAAATTAAATTATTGGGAACTTCGGAAAAAAAATGTTACACAAATATTGACGAGGGAAATAGGTGAAATAGATTAAAATTAGAGCAAACCAAATTATAGAAATCATAAGAGATCTTCAAGTCAGAGACGATCAAGAGTTTGCCAAGTCAATCCAATAGCTTATTACCAAAAAATTAAATATATTTTATAAATTTTAACTATTCCTTACATGAGAAGATGGAATACTAAAATCTTATGTCAATAAATATAATTATAGATTTTATTACCATGACCGGGTATAACTACAGATTTAATTCGAATGTCACAAGTTAAAAACGTTACGAACATAACAACATACATACAAATCAATGAACTTTATACTATTTATCCGCTTTGCCGATTTCCCCTTAAAATCGAGGCCACATGTTGCTAATTATGAGATTTGGGTCTTTCCACAAATGAGTCATTTCGTTTTCATTTGTTTTCAATAATTTGTCTTTAATATTTGGATTCAAATAAATCACATGTTCTAATTTCAAACATCTTCATGTACAACTTTAAGAAAAATACATCGAGAAATAACCACTAAAAGTTTAGTCAGTTCTCAAATCAATAGTGCAAATGGGAGGTAGCTCACCGGTTAAAAAGGTGTATACAATGGGAGTTTGTTTTCGCAATCTATTTTTCAACTGTTACATTATAGCTCCATTTTGCCTTGATTTGAAATATTTGTCTTTGTCTATTTTGACGTCTCATTTACGTATATGTTCATTAAACTTTTAGCATGATAAAGAAACTAGGGTAAAGATGTTTTATATATGAGGCGCGAGAATCATTTCCGCTCAATTACTTAAATATCAAACTAAGATACCCGTGCTATACCCGCGCGTAGCGCGGGTTCTCGACAAGTTATTATTATGCCACTACAAATAGATAGATAGATAAATAGATAGATTGATAGATAGTAACGTTTCAGTCAATAATATGAAGCTCCTTCACCGAGATATCCGGCTGTCCACCAAGTGGGCCATAGGAAACTTCCACTATGTATTCGGTAACAGATCTGCTGCTATCCGTCGCCGCTATCACAAATTGGTAGTTGATTCCACCAGCGAGCTGGTACTCGCCACTAACGACATTCTGCACCAGCAAGTCATCTCCAGTGTGCTTCTTGATGGCTTCCTTCGCAAACTTGATGGCTTCCATCACGCGTTTATCACTATAATCTGTGATCCGTTCGAAACAGTCAAGACAATCTTCCTGGCTTCTAACAACTGAGAGGGCGAAAGAAACGGAGAAGATTGCAAGGGATAGGAGGATGATTTGTGACCTGGCCTTCATTGTGGTCGCCATCCCCTGTGTCCGCCAAGTGTTTTTGAGATTGTATATTTCACGTTGTTGTTATAAGGATGAACAAGCAAGAGAACTCTGACGAAATTGAGGGCCAGAGATTGCAGCTATTTATATAGGCGATCATGCTTACTAGAACAGCTAAAATTCAGCCACTACAACAACTAACATTATAATAGGTATAGGCGATAACGCTAACTCCAAACAACTTTGACTACGAACTAGAAAATAAGGGTATGAATAATGCTTATTTCTAACCACTTAAACTAGAAACTAGAGAATAAGTACATGTGATAATGTTTACCCCCAACAAATTTGACTTTGGCCAGACTAGTTCAAAACCTATCAAATCTCTACTACTAAAAAGTTTGTAGTGTTCCTAACCCTTAGATTTTCCTAACCCTGAAATGTTCCTAACCTTTTTGAAATGACAAAAATACCCCTTCCCAAAACAAGTTATACCATTCGGACCTCACCCAATCGCGACTCTTCGTATCTCCATCCTCCTACGCAGCCGTTGAGGAACCTCAAGATCAGAAGCATCGTTTACGAAACGATTCATCTAAAAGTTATCAGGAGGAAGAGACGCATAGTTTCGTCTGGCCGTGCCTTCTTCTCCTGCCTCTTGCATAATTTCCACGGTATCTTCGTCGGGCCCCGGTCGTTTTCGCCTCTTTGCTATTGCACCATCGTCGGTGCAGTATCATCTCCAACGACTTTCTGCATGCACTTTCTGATGATCTGATCCAAACCGTTCACCGCTGGGGAATTTTTACAGAGAGTGCCGTTCCAAGCATCAATTGTTTCATCCTCCGCTTTCAATTCATTCAACAAAGCATTGCACAAGCCACAAGGAATGTCCACTACTGTTGTGTTAGGGATGCCAGTTTCCCCTTCCTTTGATTCCGCCAGTTACTATCATAGTATGAATTATGCAACTTTAATTAAACATTATGCCGATTCACATTGCCCTTTTTTCTCAAGTCATCCACTTTAGGGTTTGGTTAAACATAGGGATTCAACTATCTGATTATGGATGCCACCAAACTAGGAATTGCAGAAGTAGGAATAATGTGCTTCTAGAAATTTCATCATCAATGTTATGCTCAAAAAGTAGGCAATCGTATCACTTCTGGACACAATTTTATGCCTTTTGCCAATATGTCAGGCTTCCTATATACCATCATACATACATGTCGATTCAAATGACATCTCAATCCATAATCTGTGAAGGATGGGTTAGTTTCCGTTGTGAGGATTATACCGCCCCAACGATAAAGTGCATCAACAATACTCATTCGTTCCAAATTTTTACCATATTGCTTTGTCCAAGCATGTTTTTTTTTTCGTTTAACTCGCTAACTACTGCTTCAAGGTTCTATCTGCCGTCGAAGGGTTTAACTCTAAGTAGTTTTGGTTCACATGTAGTAGGTTGGAGCCTCCAAGTCTATGGAACCACGAACATCAATATCAGACAAACTATTTCCATTCAGTAACAGTTATTGTCGTTTCTCTTGGTGATCCAACTTTAGGGCTTTCATTTGTGATCTAGATATCCCCGAGTGGACTATCCTTGTATCCAATAATAACTTCAAGTTCAACTGTTCGGTTGGGGTTTTTGAACGTAGAATATTAGTGTGCGTAAATAGTTAAGAATGTGTTTAACATCAGCTATAATGCTTAAACGAATCATAGTGGTGCTTTCTAAGGGTTTAGATACCAACTTGAGTGTGGTTCTTTCTGAGGGTTCAGATATCAGACCGTATTTATTTCTCGGTGGAAACTTCTAAACGCCCCTTAACAGAACATGGTGCCAGTTCTATTGCCCCTTATCAGGCCTCCTTGATACGGTGAAGAAGTCAAAAAAGATTCATAAATTGATAAAATCAAGTGTTTGTAAGGCAAACCAAAGTAAATTTCAATTTTGCTGGTGGACTGACTAGCTATATTGCTTCAACTATGTCCTTTTGCGTAAACTTACATATCTTTTTTTTTAGAAACATAAACTTATATATCTTGCTGTAAGAAAATTCTTGTATTGTAAGTCCAAAATCAATGTTGCTGAGTGTGATGTAGTCTACATCTTCAACCGTGAAGCTTGTGTGAACAAACCAGTATGTAGTTTCTAGGCCTAATTATACAGCTCGACACTATGTTACTAAAAGGGTACTTACACAGCCGATGCAAGCTCACCCTCATTAGAAGCGAACTCCACAGCTAACAGAACAAAGCAAAACATAAATTATCAAACGTATGAGCTAGAGGAGAGGATTAAAGATGAATGGGTAAAGGAACTGCATATAAATCCAATGGAAGAAAAAAAGCATCTACCTTTTCTGTCATTCTTAAAGAACTTTTACAGGCTACTCAAATGCCACCGCTCTTTTTATTATTTAATGTTTATATATGTATATATATATGTATAAATATATATATATTGTTTGACGAACATACATTTACTCTTCTAACACCATTTACTATCGCTTACTCATTTTTATTGTTATTGTAGGCCATATTCTTTTCATACAGTATCTGACCCTCACATCCAAGATGCAGCCATTAACACGGGGATAAGAGCACATAGGTCATGATAAACTACTTTTATTTTCAATTGTATTCAATCAAACCTGTGCAAACCTCTGCATTATATGAACCACCAACGGTTTGCTAATACTTAGATAATTTGAACCATGCATATGCATGTGTTATGTCAAACCACCTCACGAACGAAGAACGAATAAAAGAAGAACACGAGTATTTTACGTGGTTCGCTAGCAAAATATTTGCTAACTACCTCCACGGCGGAAAAGCACTCTTTATTCACTTAAAAGGAACAATTACAATGTTTTTGCATACTTAGTAATGCGACTACTAGGTTCTTTATATAGTGCTAGGAAATCCCTAAAGTTTCCAAATCCGATTTGGAAACAACTTATTTCCTAACTAATCCTCCACCGCCTTTGACTTCCAAAGTGTCCTAATCAAAGTTGGAAACAAAGAGTTTGGCAGCCTTTGACCAATTCAAGGCACCAACTCAACAAATCTCCACCTTGACTTGAATTGTCTCGTCAACATTAGTTGTTCCTCTTCTCGTAAATAAAGTTACGTCTTCTCCGCACCCAATTGTCTCTCGTCGGAGAGACTCACTGGACCCCACCGGGTCCGACATGCCCCGAAGGGCTTCACTGGCTCAAGATGTTGAGCAATTCCAGACAATGCTGGAACTTGCTCTCCGGAACTGGCTTCGTGAATATATTTGCGGGGTTGTCAGCAATCCCCACCTTCTTCACCTTGATCCTGCTCTCGTTTCTCAGAAAATGATACCTGACGTCGATATGCTTGGTCCTTTCATGAAGAACCCGGTCCTTAGTCAAGCAAATCGCACTCAAGCTATCACAGTAGACTATTGCCTGATCTTGAAGTAGCCCTAGATCATTGACCATTTACTTAAACCAAATTGCCTCCTTTGCTGCTTCCGTTAGAGCCATATACTCCGCCTCCGTGGTGGAAAAAGTCACCGTCGGCTGTAGCGTCGCTTTCCAACTCACAATAGATGCTCCCAGAGCAAATACGTAGCCTGTCATTGATCTTCTACTGTCAATATCCCCTGCATGGTCCGCATCCGAGAAACCAGCTACCAAGATGTTTTCACGTGACCCATAGCATAGGCAATGTCTAACGTACCCTTAAGGTACCTGAATATACGCTTCACCGCCTGCCAATGGTCCCTACCCGGATGACCATAAAACGACTAACCACCCTAACAGCGAATGCTATGTCCAGTCGAGTACAGACCATAGCATACATGAGACTTCCATCTGCGCTAGCATATGGAACCTTGGACATGTACTCCTTCTCCTCAGTCTGAACGGTGTACGTTCCTACCTTGCTGTTAGTTGCCATAGGAGTATCTATAGCTTTAGCCGATAACATCCTGAATCTTGCCAAGATCTTCTTGATGTATCCCTGTTGTGATAAGAAAAGCTTCTTCTTCTTCCTATCTCTATAGATCTCAACTCCCAATATCTTCCGAGCAGCTCCCAGATCCTTCATCTCAAATTCCGCGCTAAGGGACCTCTTCAGTTCTCTGATTTCCTTGATATCCCGAGTTGCAATCAGAATATTATCCACATACAAAACTAGGTAAATACGTGATCCACCATGAAACTCTTTGTGGTACACGCAACAATCATACTCACACTTGTGGTAACCAATCTTCAACATGAAGCTGTCAAACCTCTTGTACCATTGCCTCGGTGACTGCTTAAGTCCGTAGAGATATCTCTTCAGCTTGCACACGTGGTTCTCTCTTCCGGGAACTTGGAACCCCTCCGGTTGGCTCATGTATATTTCCTCCTCCAACTCTCCGTGCAGGAAAGTTGTCTTGACATACAATTGCTCAAGCTCTAGGTCGTGGTGTGCCACTAGAGCTAGTAACACCCGGATAGAAGTATGTTTGACCACCGGTGAGAGGATCTCGTTGTATTCAACTCCCTCATTCAGACTGAACCCTCTTGCAACTAGCCTTGCCTTATACTTGACGCCCTCTCCAGATGTAGTTCCTTCCTTTCTTCTGAAAACCCACTTGCAGCTGACTATCTTCCTTCCTGCAGGCAATTTAACAAGCTCCCAATTCGAGTTCTTGCTAAGAGACTCCATCTCTTCTCCCATCGCGGCAATCCACTGTGCTGACTCATAACTAGATATAGCGGCCTTGTAGGAGGATGGCTCGTCCTCTACCTCTTCCGCTACGTGTAATGCATATCCCACCATACCGTCATCTCTGTATCTCGCTGGAGGCTTTATGACTCTCCTTGGTCTTCCTTCAACAATACTCTGATGAACCGGTTCCTCTGGTGTAGACGCATCTTCATTATCAGACTCTTCTGCTTCTTCCTCTTCGGCTTCCGGTGGTGGTGTAGGGATTTCAGAATCCTTAGGATCAGTAGGATCCGACTCTCCCTCCACCTTCTTCTCTGCATCCCCAAGCTCCACCTCCACGGAGTTCTTCAACATATGAGTCTCATCGAAGACTACACTTCTTCTAAGTATAATCTTGTTGTCTTCCCATATCTTGTATCCCTTCACACCTGTTCCGAATGCCATGAATACTCCCTTCTTAGCTCTTGGTTCTAGTTTTCCATCATCAACGTGATAATAGGCAACACAACCAAAAACTCTCAAATCCGAGTAATCCACTGCATTACCGGACCAGACTTCCATAGGAATTTTGCATCCTATACCTGTGTGCGGGCTCCGATTTATGAGATAGAATGCCATGGAAACTGCCTCTCCCCAGAAACCTCTAGAAATACCTTCATTCGAAAGCATGCACCTTGCTTTTGCTAAAAGTGTTTGATTCATTCTCTCGGCTACACCTTTCTGCTGCGGTGTGTGCCGAACGGTGCGATGGCGTGCTATTCCCTGATCCTTGCAGAATCCATCAAACTCTGATGAAAAGAACTCTAAGCCGTTGTCCGTGCGCAGCCTCTTCACCTTCTTTCCCACTTGATTCTCTACTAGTGTCTTCCACTCCTTGAATTTTGCGAAGGCTTCACTCTTGTGCTTCATCACGAATATCCAAGTCATCCTGGAGTAGTCGTCTATGATGCTTAGGATATACCTGTACCCTCCAATCGCCTCGACTCGAGATGGACCCCAGCAATCCAAATGGATATAATCAAGAGTACCTTTCGTTCTATGAACCGCCTTAGGGAACTTGCTACGCTGTAGCTTCCCATACACGCAGTGCTCACAAAACCCTAGGCTCTTGGGCGCATGCCCGGTGAGATAGCCTTTCTTGTGAAGTTCATGCATTCCACGTTCACTCATATGACCGAGCCTCATATGCCACAGCTTGGTTAGATCAGCTTCCTTAATCTCGGCTGAGACAACTCCAGCAGAACCTGTGATCGTCGAACCTTGCAACATGTACAAAGTCCCGCTCTTGACTCCCTTGAGTATCACCTTATAACCCTTGCAGACTTGTAGATCTCCAACTTCACCTTTGAAACTGTATCCCTTGTTGTCGAGTAGACTCAAGGATATCAGATTCTTCTTAATATGTGGTACATGCCTGACTTGCTCTAAAGTACATAACTTCCCTTCATTCGTCTTCAATCTAACTGAGCCGCTCCCAATCCCCTTACCGACGGCTCCGTTTTCCATGTAGACAGACCCTCCGTCTGTTTGGTTGTATGTCGAGAATAGCTCCCTGTTAGAGAAACTATGATAGGAAGCTCCGGAATCAAGTACCCACGCATCCTGAGAGTGCGTGACAAATTAGAACGTAATCATCCTCAGACGAGTTACCTTGTTCAGCTACGGCTGCGGATCCATTCTGCCCCCGTTGACCTCGTTTCGGGCAATCTCTCTTCCAGTGCCCCTTTTCCTTGCACCAAGCACATACATCCTTGGGTAATTTAGAACCAGAAAACTGCTTTTTCTTGTTCTTCTTACCCTTCTTGCTTACCCCCGTCGCCATCAGTCCGGAAGCATGGTCCTCTGTACCTGTGCCTGCACCCTTATGGCGCAGTTCCCTAGCATAGATTGCCGATCTCACCTCCTCTAGGGATAAGTCCTCCTTGTTCACAATGAACGACTGCACGAAGTTCTCATATGATCGAGGTAACGAGATCAATAACAAAAGTGCAGCATCCTCACCCTCCACCTTCTCGCCAATATTACGCAAATCTAACAGAATTGTGTTCAATTGATCAAGATGGCCCTTGAGAGTCGTACCCTCGAGCATCCGCTGGGTGAAGAGCCTTGCTTTAGCATCAACTTTCTAGTGAGACTCTTCGTCATGTAGAGACTCTCCAAGTTGAGCCAGAGCTTCGCTGCTTCCTTCTGATCTGCGATCTCGATGATCATGTCATCCGATAAGCACATCATAATCGTTGCGTGTGCCTTCTACTCCATCGACTTGAACTTCGCTGATGCAACATTCATGCCTCCCTTGTCCGCGGTCAAAGGTGCCCACAAGCCTTGCGATTTGAGCAAAGCCTCCATCTTTATCTTCCACAGACTGAAGTTGTTCCCTCTAGTGAACTTGTCGATCTTCAACATCGATCCGGACATAGTTCTTGGTGGATCTTGAACTCTAGTCGCGTGCTCCACCTAGATCGCAAAACCCTAGCTTTGAATTCACCAAGTTGTGAAACCCTAGCTTTCCTCCGCCTTGATCTTGATCTTGAAACACCGCCAAACCCGAGCTCTGGTACCAGTTTGTTATGTCAAACCACCTCACGAACGAAGAATTAATAAAAGAAGAACACGAGTATTTTACGTGGTTCGCTAGCAAAATATTTTTTAACTACCTCCACGACGGAAAAGCACTCTTTATCCACTTAAGAGGAACAATTACAATGTTTTTGCGTACCTAATAATGTGACTACTAGGTTCTTTATATAGTGCTAGGAAATCCCTAAAGTTTCCAAATTCGATTTGGAAACAACTTGTTTCCTAACTAATCCTCCACCGCCTTTGAATTCCAATGTTTCCTAATCAAAGTTGGAAACAAAGAGTTTGCCAGCCTTTGACCAATTCAAGGCACCAGCTCAACAGCATGCTTCAGGGTTATACAAGACTAATTGGTAATTGTTAGCATCCACCTTTCTGCCATCGATAGTACCCTCGTGGGATATCAGTGGTTCTTCGCAACTATCTTCCTTGTTATCTTTCCCGTTTCTAATAATATTGGAGTATCCAGAAAGGATTATAACAGTTAGCAACTAGTATGCAACTATGGTTCCGATTCACCTCTATCAGGATTTTGTAAATCTAGATCATATTTTATGAGATTAAAAATTAGATGCCACCCCGAGAGAGTTTCATTTTAATATTTCACAGGATTGTGAGATTTCGCGAGTGATTCGGCAGAATGAAACGAATTTACATTGTCTCTTATCATTGAAAACAATTTCTTAACTTGATCTGGTAATGACTTGTTATAACTTTCGTACAAGTTCTGATTGTGTTTAGTTATCATCTTAGTAATCATACTCAAGAATTAATATTAGCAGAGTAACCCTTTTGAGAACATAAAACTCAGAAAACAGGTTTTCAGAGGTTCTTCATGTGATTTTGGGGAGGATTTAGTAGATTGAGGGTAAGGTCACTTGCAAATGAATCAATCACAGTCGAAGAGCTTCTAAATCGTCTGCATTTCTTCAGCTAGGATATGCGTATAGTGCCAAGGATTTGGTATGTTGAACTAAGACTCTTACCTTCAAGATGAGTTTTCTTTTCATGTTGTAGAGTTATAGTTTCTCGTACTTAATCATCAGCGAGGAAAGAGAAACATCTGCTTTATGATTGAACTAACAACAGTACTATTCAGATATGACTCGTCATTTTTTTTGGAAATAAATATAATGTGCCCCTTTTTCTTTTAAGAAATTATTGGACTTGGATTATGTGGGCTAAAACTCGGTGTTGCATGCTGACCTTATCTTCTATTGAGTAATTATCCTGTCACTGTGTCGTGAGTCTTATTTGTGATGACTTTCCATAAGGTATACTATTGAGTAATTCTCCTTATGCTTTTTTTTATTGTATTAAATTTACCTAGCATGGTTAACCACACATGCTAATAATGCCAGGTACCAGGTTGAACTACATAGTATAACTTCCCTATGATTTCGATTATTCCAGGTGTTAGTTCAGCAACACTACTGTTAGTCTGAATGGTTGTATATGTCTCAACCTGATGTTTTATATTCTCATTGCTGGTGATATTATTTTGAGTAGAAGAGCAATGTTCAAGTATGGAAATTGCTTGTTCTTCCAACGATGATGGACCTTATTTGACGAATTTATTGTACACTAAAAGTGGAGAAAGGGACTGTGATTTGGTACCGATTAAATTGAGGTGACTTTGAAGGATGCGCCGTTCTATCAAGTGGCGATCATATTAGAAGTTTTTGTGGCTGCTTTGAATTTAAATACTTTATACGTTTCATTTTTATCTTCACTCGTGTTTCTCTTTCTAGCGAAATAAGGTTCAAACAGGCCCTAATCCTAACAGACAAAGATCGAACCTGTGTAAAACAAACCAGAGAATTCCTAAGGAGGAAAAAGATGGTATCTAGCGAAATAAGGTTAATTGACATTGAATGTTAAATAAATTTGATGCCCTGGTTTTAAAATTATCCTTTTCTAAACATGTGTCATATGCAAAGCGTCACCCATTTTTCTTCACCTTTTAATTTCAACTCATGTAGGTTTCTCCGATTGGTAGTTGAATTTTCTACATTTGTCAAAATAAATAATTATCTAAAAACATATCTGGACACGTAGAAGTTTGAATATAAGGAAATAAATGGTGAACATAGCAGCCACGTTCGTACATCCATTCACTTCATGATGTCAGCAACATAGTTATGTCGACATATATAGTTAATTAATAAGCCTATAAAATCATAGGAAAAAATAAAATAAATCTCACGTGCAACGCACATGCACTCAACTAGTCAGCATAAAAGTGTGTGTGGTTCAAAATTATAAGAAAGGGATAAAGAAAGAAAAATAATTTAGTGAGGGTTAACGACCGTTTGTTTTGATGTCCCTGTTTAAGAAATTTGTGGCCACAGAGATTCCTTTTAACCATTTTCTCATGAAATCGAGTGTTCAATGATACTAAATGAGAACGTGATGTGCCATTCTCTTAGCCACATATATCTTTTCATTAAGGAATTTATTCGTGGTAGGATCGTCTCGGGGCGATTTAACAAAGCAACGAAAAGCAAAACGAAATTAAACTACAAACAAGTACACGACGATTTACGTGGTTCAGCAAATTAGCTTCATTCACGGTCCACACCCACTTAACTATGATGAACGAATGAAGAATACGATCAGATCTCTCAGCATCTCTCTGTGTGATGTGATACCCCGACCGTAGAGCTAGATTAATTATATAGAGATAGCTAATACATGAATTGCTTGTAATCTGAAAATCTAGCAATTTTCCTGTGAGACGACATGTCTACTGAATCACAAATGGAAGTCCATGTTACTGAAGACTGAGAAAAAAAGTGTGAGAGACATACTATAGGAGGAAGATTGAGAAAGCAACTAAAATACATTACCACGGCAATTATTAATTACCAATTCCGTGGATAATTAAAACGACACACATGTCATTAGCATAAATCGAGAAAGAAAGTGTGGGTTCCTTTTAAATTTATAATTTATATGAGAGAACATAGAAAAAAAGTAGGATCAAGAAAAACTAAAATAGCATAATAGAAGTGCTCCGGATTACTGAACAAATTTCCATGTGTAATTTATAATAATATATGAAAATGACATTTGTCATGCTTATTTGGTTCCGACAAATAGAAATTTGCCATGTTGTTCTAAACTGATGAACATGTCAAGACATTTCTCCATTAACTCAAATTGGCAATCAATGTGAATATAATAATAAGTACTTATCAGTTATAACTTTTTTAAAAAAATTTGCTCAAATTGGCAATCAATGTGAATATAATGTCAATTTCTTATCAGTTACAACATCTTTAAGAAAATTTTGCTACCATTGATATAACTCACGTAAAAATATTATGAAGTACTGTCAAAAGAAAGAGAGTGGAACGATGTGTCTTTCATTTCCCATTCAATAGTGAATTATCTCATTTATGTTCAAATTTTTTTAATTAAATTTATATCATTCAGTACACTAATAAAATAAAATTTAAAGCAAAACGTAAATTCAATTGATTTCCCAAGAGTTTCAAAAGCAATACACTGGAGAAATGTGCCTTTCATTCCCCCATTTATTACCGGATGCTTTTTTATTGCACTTTTGTGGTGTTGGTTTTCAACCATGCTCCACAAGGCTAATTTTGTTTTCCTGAAATTGTTTTTTTTTTCGTCAACCGGGTTTGAAACTGGGAATGAAATACAGATGCTTCCAACGCACTACCAATATTTGGGTTCTTCCTCAATAAATGGGATGTGAAAGATTTCACTGTGTCAGGAGGTAACTAGCTTATGTCTGTTATTTGAATGTTTTGGCAAACTGCTTGGAAGAGATACGGGGTGGACTTTTTCTAATACATTAGAATTACTAGATGGGTTAGAATTGCTAGACTACTTATTTGTTTTAGGTCGTGTTATGTTCTCTAAATTATTTCTACATATTACGTTAATGGAGTTAGAATTGCTATACGGTTTGTTTGTTTAAGGTTATATTGTGTACTCTAAATGTCTAATATGTGAATTACATTACTGAATTTGTTCTCTTCTTCAAGTGCTTTAGTTAGAAGGGTGCACCCTATACATTCATGCAAGTACAATAATCAACATAGGGGTCTTCAAATTTTTGTTACATTTAAATAAGGTAAATTTATTCTATCGTTCTCTTATCTGACTCGAAAACTATGCGGACACCATACTGTTCTTCTTCTCAAGTCCTAAAGATTTATATTTCATTCTAAAATACCCATGGCATAAGGACTATTCTTCTTGCTCATTTTCCAAATGGCCGAAAAATTTCCGATTGCTAATAAACGCATGACCAGTAAAATTAGTTTTCTTATTCAAAATCATTTGATGCAGATTCCGTTGGTATCTTTCTTGATCAGTCATCATTTCTTTCATTACTTTATCACTAATTTCGTTGACTTTTTGTTTGATTTACTTCTTTTTGTTTGGCACATCTCAAGTTTAGCAAATAAGGGGTGACATTTGATTTATAAAAAACGATCACCTAAAGACAAGCGCTAGGATATATGAATTTGATATATTTTTGGACTAAAAACATACAAGCATCGGCAGAATATCTCAATGATGTACAATGAGTATGTTGAAAACCAATTCCAGTATATCATTTGAGCATAAACGTAAGAATTTCGCTTCATGTGGACTTTCACAACAAAATCAAGATTTCAAAAAATCCCAGCCTTCATTCGACCAGTCTTAGTACATCAATCGTGCATAATCAAAGAGAGAAATCATCGAGGCATATCACCTTTTACCACTTTAAGTACAGACAAGTAGATAGATGAATGCGCTAATCTTTTGATAAAGTCCAAACTAATTTTCTCTTAATTTATGTCGTGTTTAGTTTTGTCATTGTAATGTTTAATGTTACTATAAATGTTTGTAACTCATGAGCAACTATTTGTTACATCAGCGTTGTAGGGGTATTGCTAAAAAAAACGTTGTAATGGTGGGAATTTGTTCATAAATTTTGATGTGGTCATTTTATGACAATATGTTACTATATATTTAGGGAGCGTTATATTACAGTCGAAATTATTATTGTTGGATGACAAAAAGTTACAGACAATTTTATCTCAGAAATATAATATTTTTTTGTGCATTATTATAAAATATATATTATACTATCATAAAAAATGTAAGGTAGTGCCATAGCATTTTATGTGATCTTCATTCAAGTGGTTTGCTGCTCCAACGCTTTTGTGAATTCTTTCAAATTGTACTCCGTTACATGACTCTGCACAATAGTTGCAATTGCATTACTACAAATACCAGAGGCTCCATTATGTGTTAATGAATACCTCATTCAATTCAAAATCTGATTTATTGAACTCATTTTTCCTTTTTTCTTAGAAAATTATCGTGCAACGTATGGTTCTTTTTTCCTTCCTCATAAACTAAGATTCCAACTTCTTTTCTTTGTAAATTCTTTAATATATAATTTCATCAAATGGCAAATTACATGATTTCTTGATTTCTTATAATTTTTATTTAACAACGAATAATTCTTCAATTATCCAAAAATAAATTTTTGTCTTTTTTAAAAATGAATAGATTTTAGGCTCATTAAGTTAAATGATTCAAAAAGAATCCAAATAATGATTCAAAATAGATTTAATTTCCCATGTAATATCTAGCCGTAATAGCATTTTCTTTTTCTAAAATATGTATCTTAATAGACGAAGATAGACCAGTTGTATGGGATTAATTTCATCTTTGCTTCTAATTGAATCATTGTCTTCAAAACATATGTACTTTTCAAGTGCTTTGTACATTGTAGTTTGCATAACATTCTTGGTCACCAAGGACCTACAGCAATCACTATTATAGAATAAGTTATGTTAGTGTTTTAATCAGTAATATTGTAAGGAATATTTCCTTTGTTCCTTTTTTGTACAACATTCATACAGGTACGGTCATAAAAAGTCTTCAATCTTACCTCTGTCAATATTCGGATGTTGGAAATCAAAAAAATTAAGTGATAGGAATAAAAGAGTAAAATCCACTCAAAAAAATTAAATTATTGGGAACTTCGGAAAAAAAATGTTACACAAATATTGACGAGGGAAATAGGTGAAATAGATTAAAATTAGAGCAAACCAAATTATAGAAATCATAAGAGATCTTCAAGTCAGAGACGATCAAGAGTTTGCCAAGTCAATCCAATAGCTTATTACCAAAAAATTAAATATATTTTATAAATTTTAACTATTCCTTACATGAGAAGATGGAATACTAAAATCTTATGTCAATAAATATAATTATAGATTTTATTACCATGACCGGGTATAACTACAGATTTAATTCGAATGTCACAAGTTAAAAACGTTACGAACATAACAACATACATACAAATCAATGAACTTTATACTATTTATCAGCTTTGCCGATTTCCCCTTAAAATCGAGGCCACATGTTGCTAATTATGAGATTTGGGTCTTTCCACAAATGAGTCATTTCGTTTTCATTTGTTTTCAATAATTTGTCTTTAATATTTGGATTCAAATAAATCACATGTTCTAATTTCAAACATCTTCATGTACAACTTTAAGAAAAATACATCGAGAAATAACCACTAAAAGTTTAGTCAGTTCTCAAATCAATAGTGCAAATGGGAGGTAGCTCACCGGTTAAAAAGGTGTATACAATGGGAGTTTGTTTTCGCAATCTATTTTTCAACTGTTACATTATAGCTCCATTTTGCCTTGATTTGAAATATTTGTCTTTGTCTATTTTGACGTCTCATTTACGTATATGTTCATGAAACTTTTAGCATGATAAAGAAACTAGGGTAAAGATGTTTTATATATGAGGCGCGAGAATCATTTCCGCTCAATTACTTAAATATCAAACTAAGATACCCGTGCTATACCCGCGCGTAGCGCGGGTTCTCGACAAGTTATTATTATGCCACTACAAATAGATAGATAGATAAATAGATAGATTGATAGATAGTAACGTTTCAGTCAATAATATGAAGCTCCTTCACCGAGATATCCGGCTGTCCACCAAGTGGGCCATAGGAAACTTCCACTATGTATTCGGTAACAGATCTGCTGCTATCCGTCGCCGCTATCACAAATTGGTAGTTGATTCCACCAGCGAGCTGGTACTCGCCACTAACGACATTCTGCACCAGCAAGTCATCTCCAGTGTGCTTCTTGATGGCTTCCTTCGCAAACTTGATGGCTTCCATCACGCGTTTATCACTATAATCTGTGATCCGTTCGAAACAGTCAAGACAATCTTCCTGGCTTCTAACAACTGAGAGGGCGAAAGAAATGGAGAAGATTGCAAGGGATAGGAGGATGATTTGTGACCTGGCCTTCATTGTGGTCGCCATCCCCTGTGTCCGCCAAGTGTTTTTGAGATTGTATATTTCACGTTGTTGTTATAAGGATGAACAAGCAAGAGAACTCTGACGAAATTGAGGGCCAGAGATTGCAGCTATTTATATAGGCGATCATGCTTACTAGAACAGCTAAAATTCAGCCACTACAACAACTAACATTATAATAGGTATATGCGATAACGCTAACTCCAAACAACTTTGACTACGAACTAGAAAATAAGGGTATGAATAATGCTTATTTCTAACCACTTAAACTAGAAACTAGAGAATAAGTACATGTGATAATGTTTACCCCCAACAAATTTGACTTTGGCCAGACTAGTTCAAAACCTATCAAATCTCTACTACTAAAAAGTTTGTAGTGTTCCTAACCCTTAGATTTTCCTAACCCTGAAATGTTCCTAACCTTTTTGAAATGACAAAAATACCCCTTCCCAAAACAAGTTATACCATTCGGACCTCACCCAATCGCGACTCTTCGTATCTCCATCCTCCTACGCAGCCGTTGACGAACCTCAAGATCAGAAGCATCGTTTACGAAACGATTCATCTAAAAGTTATCAGGAGGAAGAGACGCATAGTTTCGTCTGGCCGTGCCTTCTTCTCCTGCCTCTTGCATAATTGCCACGGTATCTTTGTCGGGCCCCGATCGTTTTCGCCTCATTGCTATTGCACCATCGTCGGTGCAGTATCATCTCCAACGACTTTCTGCATGCACTTTCTGATGATCTGATCCAAACCGTTCACCGCTGGGGAATTTTACAGAGAGTGCCGTTCCAAGCATCAATTGTTTCATCCTCCGCTTTCAATTCATTCAACAAAGCATTGCACAAGCCCCAAGGAATGTCCACTACTGTTGTGTTAGGGATGCCAGTTTCCCCTTCCTTTGATTCCGCCAGTTTCCCCTTCCTTTGATTCCGCCAGTTACTATCATAGTATGAATTATGCAACTTTAATTAAACATTATGCCAATTCACATTGCCCTTTTTGCTCAAGTCATCCACTTTAGGGTTTGGTTAAACATAGGGATTCAACTATCTGATTATGGATGCCACCAAACTAAGAATTGCAGAAGTAGGAATAATGTGCTTCTAGAAATTTCATCATCAATGTTATGCTCAAAAAGTAGGCAATCGTATCACTTCTGGACACAATTTTATGCCTTTTGCCAATATGTCAGACTTCCTATATACCATCATACATACATGTCGATTCAAATGACATCTCAATCCAAAATCTGTGAAGGATGGGTTAGTTTCCGTTGTGAGGATTATACCGCCCCAACGATAAAGTGCATCAACAATACTCATTCGTTCTAAATTTTAACCATATTGCTTTGTCCAAGCATGTTTTTTTTTTTTTCGTTTAACTCGCTAACTTCTGGTTCAAGGTTCTATCTGCCGTCGAAGGGTTTGACTCTAAGTAGTTTTGGTTCACATTTAGTAGGTTGGAGCCTCCAAGTCTATGGAACCACGAACATCAATATCAGACAAACTATTTCCATTCAGTAACAGTTATGGTCGTTTCTCTTGGTGATCCAACTTTAGGGCTTTCAATTGTGATCTAGATATCCCCGAGTGGACTATCCTTGTATCCAATAATAACTTCAAGTTCAACTGTTCGGTTGGGGTTTTTGAACGTAGAATATTAGTGTGCGTAAATAGTTAAGAATGTGTGTTAACATCAGCTATAATGCTTAAACGAAATCATGGTGGTGCTTTCTAAGGGTTTAGATACCAACTTGAGTGTGGTTCTTTATGAGGGTTCAGATATCAGACCGTATTTATTTCTCGGTGGAAACTTCTAAATGCCCCTTAACAGAACATGGTGCCAGTTCTAATGCCCCTTATCAAGCCTCCTTGATACGGTGAAGAAGTCAAAAAAGATTCATAAATTGATAAAATCAAGTGTTTGTAAGGCAAACCAAAGTAAATTTCAATTTTGCAGGTGGACTGACTAGCTATATTGCTTCAACTATGTCCTTGTGCGTAAACTTACATATCTTTTTTTTTAGAAACATAAACTTATATATCTTGCTGTAAGAAAATTCTGGTATTGTAAGTCCAAAATCAATGTTGCTGAGTGTGATGTAGTCTACATCTTCAACCGTGAAGCATGTGTGAACAAATCAGCATGTAGTTTCTAGGCCTAATTATACAGCTCGACACTATGTTACTAAAAGGGTACTTACACAGCCGATGCAAGCTCACCCTCATTAGAAGCAAACTCCACAGCTAACAGAACAAAGCAAAACATAAATCATCAAACGTATGAGCTAGAGGAGAGGATTAAAGATGAATGGGTAAAGGAACTGCATATAAATCCAATGGAAGAAAAAAAGCATCTACCTTTTCTGTCATTCTTAAAGAACTTTTACAGGCTACTCAAATGCCACCGCTCTTTTTATTATTTAATGTTTATATATGTATATATATATATATATGTATAAGTATATATATATTGTTTGACGAACATACATTTACTCTTCTAACACCATTTACTATCGCTTACTCATTTTTATTGTTATTGTAGGCCATATTCTTTTCATACAGTATCTGACCCTCACATCCAAGATGCTGCCATTAACACGGGGATAAGAGCACATAGGTCATGATAAACTACTTTTTATTTTCAATTGTATTCAATCAAACCTGTGCAAACCTCTACATTATATGAACCACCAACGGTTTGCTAATACTTAGATAATTTGAACCATGCATATGCATGTGTTATGTCAAACCACCTCACGAACGAAGAACGAATAAAAGAAGAACACGAGTATTTTACGTGGTTCGCTAGCAAAATATTTGCTAACTACCTCCACGGCGGAAAAGCACTCTTTATTCACTTAAAAGGAACAATTACAATGTTTTTGCATAAATTGATAAAATCAAGTTTCCAAATCTGATTTGGAAACAACTTATTTCCATACTAATCCTCCACCGCCTTTGACTTCCAATTTGTCCTAATCAAAGTTGGAAACAAAGAGTTTGGCAGCCTTTGACCAATTCAAGGCACCAAATCAACAAATCTTCACCTTGACTTAAATTGTCTCTTCAACAACAGCTGCTCCTCTTCTCGTAAATAAAGCTACGTCTTCTCCGCACCCAATTGTCTCTCGTCAGAGAGACTCACTGGACCCCCACCGGGTCCGACATGCCCCGAAGGGCTTCACTGGCTCAAGATGTTGAGCAATTCCAGACAATGCTGGAACTTGCTCTCCGGAACTGGCTTCGTGAACATATTCGCGGGGTTGTCAGCAGTCCCCACCTTCTTCACCTTGATCCTGCTCTCGTTTCTCAGAAAATGATACCTGACGTCGAAATGCTTGGTCCTTTCATGATGAACCTGGTCCTTAGTCAAGCAAATCGCACTCAAGCTATCACAGTAGACTATCGCCTGATCTTGAAGTAGCCCTAGATCATTGACCATTCCCTTAAGCCAAATTGCCTCCTTTGCTGCTTCCGTTAGAGCCATATACTCCGCCTCCATGGTGGAAAAAGTCACCGTCGGCTGTAGCGTCGCTTTCCAACTCACAACAGATGCTCCCAGAGCAAATACGTAGCCTGTCATTGATCTTCTACTGTCAATATCCCCTGCATAGTCCGCATCCGAGAAACCAGCTACCAAGATGTTTTCACGTGACCCATAGCATAGGCAATGTCTAACGTACCCTTAAGGTACCTGAATATACGCTTCACCGCCTGCCAATGGTCCCTACCCGGATGAGCCATAAAACGACTAACCACCCTAACAGCGAATGCTATGTCCAGTCGAGTACAGACCATAGCATACATGAGACTTCCAACTGCGCTAGCATATGGAACCTTGGACATGTACTCCTTCTCCTCCTCAAACTGAACGGTGTACGTTCCTACCTTGCTGTTAGTTGCCATAGGAGTATCTATAGCTTTAGCTGATAACATCCCGAATCTTGCCAAGATCTTCTTGATGTATCCCTGTTGTGATAAGAAAAGCTTCTTCTTCTTCCTATCTCTATAGATCTCAACTCCCAATATCTTCCGAGCAGCTCCCAGATCCTTCATCTCAAATTCCGCGCTAAGGGACCTCTTCAGTTCTCTGATTTCCTTGATATCCCGAGTTGCAATCAGAATATTATCCACATACAAAACTAGGTAAATACGTGATCCACCATGAAACTCTTTGTGGTACACGCAACAATCATACTCGCACTTGTGGTAACCAATCTTCAACATGAAGCTATCAAACCTCTTGTACCATTGCCTCGGTGACTGCTTAAGTCCGTAGAGAGATCTCTTCAGCTTGCACACGTGGTTCTCTCTTCAGGGAACTTGGAACCCCTCCAGTTGGCTCATGTATACTAGACGCCCTCTCCAGATGTAATTCGTTCCTTTCTTCTGAAAACCCACTTGCAACTGACTATCTTCCTTCCTGCTGGCAATTTAACAAGCTCCCAATTCGAGTTCTTGCTAAGAGACTTTATCTCTTCTCCCATCGCGGCAATCCACTGTGCTGACTCAGAACTAGATATAGCGGCCTTGTAGGAGGATGGCTCGTCCTCTACCTCTTCCGCTACCTGTAATGCATATCCCACCATACCGTCATCTCTGTATCTCGCTGGAGGCTTTATGACTCTCCTTGGTATTCCTTCAGCAATACTTTTATGAACCGGTTCCTCTGGTGTAGACGCATCTTCACTATCAGACTCTTCTGCTTCTTCCTCTTCGGCTTCCGGTGGTGGTGTAGGGATTTTAGAATCCTTAGGATCAGTAGGATCCGACTCTCCCTCCACCTTCTTCTCTGCATCCCCAAGCTCCACCTCCACGGAGTTCTTCAACATATGAGTCTCATCGAAGACTACACTTCTGCTAAGTATAATCTTGTTGTCTGCCCATATCTTGTATCCCTTCACACCTATTCCGAATCCCATGAATACTCCCTTCTTAGCTCTTGGTTCTAGTTTGCCATCATCAACGTGATAAGAGGCAACACAACCAAAAACTCTCAAATCCGAGTAATCCACTGCATTACCGGACCAGACTTCCATAGGAATCTTGCATCCTATACCTGTGTCCGGGCTCCAATTTATGAGATAGCATGCCATGGAAACTGCCTCTCCCCAGAAACCTCAAGAAAGACCTTCATTCGAAAGCATGCACCTTACTTTTGCTAAAAGTGTCTGATTCATTCTCTCGGCTACACCGTTCTGCTGCGGTGTGTGCCGAACGGTGCGATGGCGTGCTATTCCCTGATCCTTGCAGAATCCATCAAACTCTGATGAACAGAACTCTAAGCCGTTGTCCGTGCGCAAACTCTTCACCTTCTTTCCCACCTGATTCTTTACTAGTGTCTTCCACTCCTTGAATCTTGCGAAGGCTTCACTCTTGTGTGTAGGGTTTTGATTCATGGATCGCGCAACGGAAGCATAATCAAACATAAACCATGCAAAACCCTCCAAGGATCACAAGTCTAGATGCATAACGATAGTAAAGGTTAGAAATCATAAACACACCTTTGGGTTCTCCTTGATGACTTCAAACGCGAATAATGTCACGTTCTCTATAGTTGATTGATGCGCTTTTTAGCGTGCTAGTCGCAAGTATACGAATCAAGTAGTATAGAGTGTATTACGACTCAGATTACCGATCCCACAGGGACTTTGCAGGTTTTTCTAATAATCATTTTTAACGAACAGAGTGTAAAAAGGAGGAATATTATGAGAGTTTGTAACTACGAACTAAGTACTGAACGTAAATAACTGAAACGTAAATATTTTTGTGAGAATTTTCTGAATAATCTTGCGGTTGTAAAACTAGGGTTTGAGATACTAGGTCCCGAGATCCCCTAGGGTTTCTTCAGATTTTCGTTTCTTCGTTTGACATGAAAACACACAGCAGTCTCGTTATCCGTGCCACGTACCAATTGTGCAGTATCTTTTCTTTCCTGCACGTTATCACAATCCTGCAGACTGTCGGATTCCTGTTAAGCTGCCTAAGTCTGCAGTCTCGTTCTAAGGCTGCTAGGGTTTCTAACCTGTCCTGATGGCCCGGGTCAGATTCTTTAACAGTTGGTCTCAACGATTTCAGGCTAGTCTTAACTCCCCTTCGCTAGTCGGCCCATCGGGGTAAGGCGCTAAATTCTGTCTTCTCTTCCTAACCCTAACCTGACGTTTTCACCTACAGGCTCGGGTCTGTAGCAATTCTGGGTGATCAAGCCGAGCATGCATGAACAGTAAAATTCAAAGACAGAATAACAAATAAAGCTGCTAATATTAAGATAGTACGATCATGAATCCATAGTCAAAACGTAGAACTAATCTCTGAAAACGAAACCCTAGGTTCACCGAGAACCTAGGTAAAAAGTTTAGCTACTGAAATTCATATGTAAATAACACAGTTTTTGAATGAGAGAGAGAATAAGATCAAACTAGGTCTTCGAATCTGGAATCACGTTTCCGTGCTCTCCGGGGATGCTCCGACTTCTCCGTGGATGTGTTATTGTGTTGATGTCTTTAAAACGAGTCTTTAAAACGAGTATAGTGCTGAAGACGTTTCTGGAACTTGCCTTTATTTACGAAACTGCCACTGCCCGAAACCGCCTCAAATTTTGTGCTGTCTGCGTAAAATACGCAGGGCTCTGCGTATAATACGCAGACAGTAGCCTGACATGTGCTGATTTCTGCGTATTTTCCTCCCTGGCTGCGTATTTCACCTCCCTGCTGCGTATAATACGCCAGGCTGCGTATTATTCCATTTTCCTGCGTATTTTCTTCCCCTGGCTGCGTATAATACGCAGGATGCTGCGTATAATACGCAGACAGGGTCAGAAACTGGCCAAAAATCCTCCCTCTGGCTTGCTGTCTGCGTATTATACGCAGGATGCTGCGTTTTGACCCGAAACTTGTCAAAATTACCAAAATACCCCTGGGTCAAAACTGCTCCAAATTATGCCAAATCGTGACTCTGGCCACAGGAAAACTGCTGACTGAATTTGGGAGACAAAATCCGAATTTGACTCCAAAAAACCGGGCCCGGTGCCAAAATGACCAAAATACCCCTAGGCCAAAACTGTCCCGGAAATCGTCACGAACATGAAATAGTTCTTTACGACTCCAGACACCGGAAACAAAGATTCCTTACTCAGACGTGGCCTGTCTGGGACCCACACTTGACGGGAGTCGGTTTTTTGGCCGGACTCCGTTTCAGCATTATAACCTGTTTTCGGAAAGCCCTTGACGTCTCCGTTCTTTTGACCCTGGTTTCACTTCAAAATTCCAAGTCAAGCTCAAGATATTGTCAACCGAGCTTATCCCGGTGATTCTCGGTTTTGGCGTTTTCAGCTTCCTCGGTCGGCTTTCACCGCCCGTTTCTCCTCCAGTCTTTCCGTTTTCTGTTCCGCTCTCCCTTGTACCAGTCTCGATCAAATTCTACTCCGAGCATTTTCTGCACGTTTCCCGAGGCGAACCCGGTTCAGTCTCGGCACGCATCCCAATGCGCTTCCCGAACCTGTTCCTGCAAAGAAAACATGAACAAACCCGTGATCGTATCTCGAAATGCGAGAAATAAGCAGAAATTTACGAAGAGCAAATAAACATCTCTTTCTAATTTCCGAGGCTTTCTGCGGCTGAATTCTGGCTAAAACGCGGTTTTCCAGCACACATACACGTCTTTTCAGGCTATAAGATAACCCCTATTTGGGCGTTATCAAATACCCCCACACTAAACATTGCTCGTCCCGAGCAACTTCCAGGTATATACTACCAATGCATACTATCCCGAATCAATCCAGAGCGGTGTAACTGCACTTATTTAAAAACAGTATTACTATGATAAAAACAGTTTATATTTTTGGTGAGATTGGGAAATCTCTTTAACTCAAACTGAACATCATCAAGTTCTCATATTTCCCTAGATTTCAGAAACTGCGGTGATTGGAAAAACTCGCGGCCAGCCTAGGTTAGGAACAAGCACGAGCACAACTTACTTCTGCTTTTGCACACAAACCGAACGTATCCCTAACGCACACCTTCCGTGCTTTTACTCCGGGTGTAATGTAAATCTGTCGGCTTTGGGACGGTAGGATAAGTCATTTAGAAGCGATGTCCTAAACGTCACAGCACACTCACACATACCCCAATCTCACACTCCCTCACCAAGATGTAGAAACTGACCCAAATCACCTAAGATTCTAGACACTCAATTTCCCCAGTCCCGGTGTAACTGCCGTTCTCGCGGCCACAACTGTGAACGAATGTGAAACTGTGATAACAATTGCCGGCCTGGCGTTTTGAAATAAAATCAATCAAGCACCCTGAATTTTCTGCCTTTGATATTTTCTTTTTGGTATTTTTTCATCATTTGTTTTATTATTTTTTCTCCGTTTTTTTTTTCTCTTTTTTTTTGCTTTTTTTTTTTTTTTTTTTTTTTTTTTTTGCGGGACAACACAATAAACACCAATAATATAAATCAGGCCAATCCTATGATAAACCAAAAACGTGGGGTGGCAGAAAAATACTGAAATAAAATCTGAAACGACCACCCCCACACTAATTTCGAACCATGTAGTCAATCTGTAAAATATTCGCGCTTTTCCAACCGATCCTCCTCACTCCAAGGATGTCTAAATAGCACAACGCGTCCTCCAATCAACCCTGTCAACCCGAGTCCCCCATGTCATACGGAAAATTTCCGTACTACGGCTCTCCTCCTGTGCTCATGGTGTAATGTCGTGAGTCACCGCCACACCGAAGTGTGCTGCCGTCACTATCTCACCCTTACACACCCTCAAATATAAAAATATGACTCTCATCCACTATCAATATGACAATTATGCTCTACCCCAAAAAATCCCCCTCAACTCAACTCCCTCGTGCCATGACGCGTAGGAAAGGTAAAAATACTAACAATGATGCGAGTATCAAAAAACGGCTTCCTAGGTCAAACGGTTACCAAGAAAAGGGTTAATGGATCAACGGGGCTCACTAGTGGACCTAAGGCGCGAGACAGGACGTGAGGTCCCCTATGGCCTATCACTCCACCAAATGATGTGGTGACCGTGATGGCGGGTTGACGACTACCTGGTGACGGTGGTCTGGCAGCTAGTAGGATACATTGCTTGGGAGACAGCTACTTGCGTTTTCTGAAGTGCATTGGCTCTATTAACTCCCCTAGACAGATTCTCGCAGCTCTTCCTCACCTAAGTTCGTCCATTTCGGGAAATTTTCTATCATTAAGCTCTCTCCAGTTTTAAGCAAAATCCTTCACCCAGTCTCAAAATTTTCAATTTTTATCATTTTTTTTTTAAATTTTTTAATTAATTTTTTTTAAACAGTTACAATGCAGTTACAACGCCACCACCCCCACACTGGATGGTGCCATGCCCTCATGGTACTGTTCATCAGGCATATAATCTGGATTGGATGAGCTGGCTTGCCTCATCGAGTGAAAACAACTGGTAGTATATGGTAGCATATGCAGAAAAATAAAGCGAGAGAAAGAAATTGAACCTGTGCACCCGGAGTCAGTTCTTACAGGTGCTGACTTTTTTGCAAAGTCCGGCAGTGAAGGACCGTTGGCCGGTCGCCGAAAATTTCTCGACGAAAGTTGTCAATGTGCAATCCCCGAGCACCATTGTGTGTGACAATGTGCTCCCATATGGTCGAGTATACGTCGTACACCGGGGTCGATTGCGACGTTCTGCAGAAAAACCTTTCCTGAAAAATCCCCAACTCGTACGAGTCCCTGTGACGGTCGAGTGTGCCAGAACACACCGGGGTCGATTCTTCAAGATTTTGAAAATCTGACTTTCCTTCTACGAAATATTCTGAATTCGCTTCAAACTCCACGGATCTGTATATGGAGGTAGAGAGAGAAAAGAGGCCAAAAATGGCTCAAACCCGTCGGCCTTAAAAACCCTACTTTTGCCAAAATTACGAAAATGCCCTTCATGTAGATTTTGAAAAAAAATTGAAATTTTGTGCGTATAATACGCATACTGTGCGTATTTTACGCACACAAGGCCATCTGGAGTGATAAAAAAAAATTGCAATTTTACCTGCTGACTGCGTATAATACGCAGGACTTGCGTAAAATACGCAGACAGCAGGTATAATTGATGATTTGATTTTTTTTTTTTTTTTCAGAAAAATCCTGTTTACACTGCTGGCTGCGTATAATACGTAGAAAGCTGCGTAAAATACGCAGACAGCAGCTAAAATAATTTTTCAATTTTTTTTTTTTTTTCAAAAATCAAGTTTTTCTTGCTGGCTGCGTATAATACGCAGAAAGCTGCGTAAAATACGCAGACAGCAGCAAAAAATAAATTTTCAATTTTTTTTTTTTTTTCAAAACTTTTGGCAAACTGGACTGCGGTGTGCGTAAAATAGGCACAGTGTGCGTAAAATACGCACACCGCAGCTTAGACATATATTTTTTTTCTCTCTACCGTATTCATGCTCCGTTTTCTTCTCGTTTTCTGCTATGATGTATCTGCACATACTCAATTCAAAGTCAATACCCACTCATCTTACCTCTCTCAAAATTCAAAACTGAAAATAAAACTGAAATAATTTAAACTAACTTTCTACGTTGGGTTGCCTCCCAACCAGCGCTTGTAATTTACGGTCGACAGCCCGACCCAGTTACCTCATGTTTGCTCAAGGGACGTCAAAACAGTCTACCTTGACGTCCTCTTCCGGACCCAAATATGGCTTGACCCGGTTTCCGCTCACCCTGCAAGTTGTACTGTCATGCGAATTCTTCAATTCAACCGCATCCCATGAAAGTACCTCTTTGAGGATAAACGGTCCTGACCCCCGGGATCTCATTTTTCCCGTGAAAAGCTGCTTCCGAGACTCGCATAGAAGTGCTTTATGCCCTTCTTGAAACTGCTTTGGTTGTGCTGAACTTTGATGGCTCGGGAGCGGTTTATGCTCTCGGGTCGGTGGCTCTTCGAGTGACGGGGCCGGGGCCAATTTCTGCTCGCCTTTTCCGTCCATTTGTAAACTGGTCCGATTTTCAGCTTGCATGGCCTGCTCCTCCTGGAATCTCTCCTCATTCTCTCTATCCACTCTGTCAATCTCAGCCCATAGCTCGTCCATCTCCTCGTTTTCCCAGCTTTCTTCGACTATCTCCACTGCAAAGATGTCTTCATGCTCGTAATAATTCGGTAGTTGCAGATTTTTGAAGACGTTGAACTTCACCTTGTCTTCATTGATTTGCATTGTCAGTTCTCCGCTCTTGCGATTTATCATGGCTTCTCCGGTGGCCAAAAACGGTCTGCCCAGAATGAGTGGTACGTCTCTTGCCTCCATGTCCAGAATTACAAAATCTGCCGGAAAAATAAATTCTCCGACTTTCACCAGAATGTCTTCAATAACTCCGTAAGCCTGCTTCACGGATCTGTCCGCCATCTGCAGCTTGATTCTGGTGGGCCTGAGTTCACCGATTTTCAAAGTTTTGAAAATTGACAACGGCATCAGATTGATACTGGCCCCTTGGTCACACAGAGCCTTTCCTGTGTAAGCATTACCTAGGGTCACCGGGATAACAAAACTCCCAGGGTCCTTCCTCTTCCTCGGTAGCCCATTCTTCACACAATTGCTCACTTCTGCCGTCAGATTTATTGTCTCGAAATCACTCATACGTTTCCGTCCATACAAAATATCTTTGAGGAACTTGGCATAAGTGGGCATCTTTGCCAACACCTCCGCAAAGGGTATGTTGATCTTTAGCTGTTTGAAAATCTCGAGAAATCTGGCGTAGTCCTTGCTATCATCCCTCTTTCGTGTCTTCAAAGGATACGACACCTCCTTAGAGACAGATACCGTTTCTGCTTCCTTCTCGTTCTGCACTACATCCTGCTCAACCGAGCCCTTCGGCTGGGGGCGGTCGGCAGAGCTGTTATCCTGTCCAAATATTTCGCGCTCGATTTCCTTCGACTTTTCTGCACGTGCATGGCTAGGATACGGCGGTTCCTGTAGTGCTAATCCACTCCGAGTGGTGATGGCATTGACCTGAGCACGTGGATTGTTTACTGTATTCGAGGGTAAGTTTCCTGGCTGTCTTTCAGTTAGCTGCTGTGCTAACTGCCCTACTTGTACTTCCAAAGCGCGCAGTGACGTTTTGGTCATCTGCACGTCGGCTGTCAGGGCGTCCATGTGCTTGAACCGGGACTCCATGGTCTGGAACATGGACTTGATCTCCTTCATCTGAGCGTCGTACTGCTGTGCAGATGGGCCCGACTGAGCCTGCTGTGTCGGTGCAGCCTGCTGGGCTGATGATCTCTCGTGCCCGGTCTGTACCGGCTCGGATCCCACTGCTGCTGTACGTAATTGGAATCTTCGTTTCCGAGCCCCTCCATGACTGCGTCCAAATCTGGCGCGTCCACCACTGCAACAGTCTTATTTTCTGAGTAGACTTTCTTAACCAAGTCATGCACGATCTTGGCCAGATTATCTATCCGGTCATCTTCCATTGGCTCGGCTCGGGCGGTGATCCTGCGATCGTCAAACAGGCGAGTGTCCTGTTTGGCTAACTGCTTCATCAACTCATAGGCACCGTCTTTGTCCACATGGTACAGGAAGTTTCCTCCGGCTTCTCTGTCAATCCTGTCAGCACTCTCCCTGTCTAGGGCATGGTAGAATACCTGCAGGATCTTCGGGTCCCCAAAACCGTCATTTTGGGCACCTCTTCACTAATCTCATCAATCTGTCCCATGCGTCTACCACCGTCTCCCCCGTCTTCTGTTTGAATGACAGAATCTCGCTTTGTAACTGGATGACCAGGGAGGCGGGGTAAAATTTGGCAAAAAATCGGTGACACACCCCTCCCATGTTGTGATGGACCTGGGTGGTCGGGATTCGAGCCAGTCGTTGGCCACTCCGTATAGGCAGTACGGGAACAGAATTAGCATGAGTGCCTCGGCTTTAACTCCCTTATACCGGACTTTGTTGCAGTAGTCCTCGAATTTTCCGATGAAATCGTTCGGGTCTTCGTCAGCTTTGCCATGGAATGGACAGAGGGTCTGAACCGTCTGGATGGTGGAGGGTTTGATGGCAAAGTGTTCTGCGGTGATCTCGGGCACCACAATAGCTCGCTCATGCCCCCCCGTGGGGACTTCGAAATTCTCCACCAACGCCTTCCCAGACCGGTTGTATGTCCTCTGGTTGCTTCGGGCAGCGAATCCTGCTGCGATCAGATTTTCGATGTACCGAGCCATCTCGGCTGGAGTACGTGTCTCGGGCAGTTCTGGCGTTCTCTCGGTATTGTCGCCCATCCTGAAAAAGTAGAGATCTCAAGAGCAGTGAGATAACAGAAATAAAAATAAAAAATAAAATAAAATAAAAATAAAAACTCTGAAAATTAATTCGGATTACTAAATAAACCCTAAAAAGTCCCCGGCAACGGCGCCAAAAACTTGATGCGCTTTTTAGCGTGCTAGTCGCAAGTATACGAATCAAGTAGTATAGAGTGTATTACGACTCAGATTATCGATCCCACAGGGACTTTGCAGGTTTTTCTAATAATCAGTTTTAACGAACAGAGTGTAAAAAGGAGGAATATTATGAGAGTTTATAACTACGAACTAAGTACTGAACGTAAATAACTGAAACGTAAATATTTGTGTGAGAATTTTCTGAATAATCTTGCGGTTGTAAAACTAGGGTTTGAGATACTAGGTCCCGGGATCCCCTAGGGTTTCTTCAGATTTTCGTTTCTTCATTTGACATGAAAACACACAGCAGTCTCGTTATCCGTGCCACGTACCAATTGTGCAGTATCTTTTCTTTTCCTGCACGTTATCACAATCCTGCAGACTGTCGGATTCCTGTTAAGCTGCCTAAGTCTGCAGTCTCGTTCTAAGGCTGCTAGGGTTTCTAACCTGTCCTGATGGCCCGGGTCAGATTCTCTAACAGTTGGTCTCAACGATTTCAGGCTAGTCCTAACTCCCCTTCGCTAGTCGGCCCATCAGGGTAAGGTGCTAAATTCTGTCTTCTCTTCCTAACCCTAACCTGACGTTTTCACCTACAGGCTCGGGTCTGTAGCAATTCTGGGTGATCAAGCCGAGCATGCATGAACAGTAAAATTCAAAGACAGAATAACGAATAAAGCTGCTAATATTAAGATAGTACGATCATGAATCCATAGTCAAAACGTAGAACTAATCTCTGAAAACGAAACCCTAGGTTCACCGAGAACCTAGGTAAAAAGTTTAGCTACTGAAATTCATATGAAAATAACACAGTTTTTGAATGAGAGAGAGAATAAGATCAAACTAGGTCTTCGAATCTGGAATCACGTTTCCGTGCTCTCCGGGGATGCTCCGACTTCTCCGTGGATGTGTTATTGTGTTGATGTCTTTAAAACGAGTCTGGACGAGTCTTTATATAGTGCTGAAGACGTTTCTGGAACTTGCCTTTATTTACGAAACTGCCACTGCCCGAAACCGCCTCAAATTTTGTGCTGTCTGCGTAAAATACGCAGGGCTCTACGTATAATACGCAGACAGTAGCCTGACATGTGCTGATTTCTGCGTATTTTCCTCCCTGGCTGCGTATTTCACCTCCCTGGCTGCGTATAATACGCCAGGCTGCGTATTATTCCATTTTCCTGCGTATTTTCTTCCCCTGGCTGCGTATAATACGCAGGATGCTGCGTATAATACGCAGACAGGGTCAGAAACTGGCCAAAAATCCTCCCTCTGGCTTGCTGTCTGCGTATAATACGCAGCATCCTGCGTATAATACGCAGACAGCAAGAAAAACTGCTCTTTTCTGCATCGGCCTGCGTTTTGACCCGAAACTTGTCAAAATTACCAAAATACCCCTGGGTCAAAACTGCTCCAAATTATGCCAAATCCTGACTCTGGCCACAGGAAAACTGCTGACTGAATTTGGGAGACAAAATCCGAATTTGACTCCAAAAAACCATGCCTGGTGCCAAAATGACCAAAATACCCCTAGGCCAAAACTGTCCCGGAAATCGTCACGAACATGAAATAGTTCTTTACGACTCCAGACACCGGAAACCGAGATTCCTTACTCGGACGTGGCCTGTCTGGGACCCACACTTGACGGGAGTCGGTTTTTTGGCCGGACTCCGTTTCAGCATTATAACCTGTTTTCGGAAAGCCCTTGACGTCTCCGTTCTTTTGCCCCTGGTTTCACTTCAAAATTCCAAGTCAAGCTCAAGATATTGTCAACCGAGCTTATCCCGGTGATTCTCGGTTTTGGCGTTTTCAGCTTCCTCGGTCGGCTTTCACCGCCCGTTTCTCCTCCAGTCTTTCCGTTTTCTGTTCCGCTCTCCCTTGTACCAGTCTCGATCAAATTCTACTCCGAGCATTTTCTGCACGTTTCCCGGGGCGAACCCGGTTCAGTCTCGGCACGCATCCCAATGCGCTTCCCGAACCTGTTCCTGCAAAGAAAACATGAACAAACCCGTGATCGTATCTCGAAATGCGAGAAATAAGCAGAAATTTACGAACAGCAAATAAACATCTCGTTCTAATTTCCGAGGCTTTCTGCGGCTGAATTCTGGCTAAAACGCGGTTTTCCAGCACACATACACGTCTTTTCAGGCTATAAGATAACCCCTATTTGGGCGTTATCAAATACGCCCACACTAAACATTGCTCGTCCCGAGCAACTTCCAGGTATATACTACCAATGCATACTATCCCGAATCAATCCAGAGCGGTGTAACTGCACTTATTTAAAAACAGTATTACTATGATAAAAACAGTTTATATTTTTGGTGAGACTGGGAAATCTCTTTAACTCAAACTGAACATCATCAAGTTCTCATATTTCCCTATATTTCAGAAACTGCGGTGATTGGAAAAACTCGCGGCCAGCCTAGGTTAGGAACAAGCACGAGCACAACTTACTTCTGCTTTTGCACACAAACCGAACGTATCCCTAACGCACACCTTCCGTGCTTTTACTCCGGGTGTAATGTAAATCTGTCGGCTTTGGGACGGTAGGATAAGTCATTTAGAAGCGATGTCCTAAACGTCACAACACACTCACACATACCCCAATCTCACACTCCCTCACCAAGATGTAGAAACTGACCCAAATCACCTAAGATACTAGACACTCAATTTCCCCAGTCCCGGTGTAACTGCCGTTCTCGCGGCCACAACTGTGAACGAATGTGAAACTGTGATAACAATTGCCGGCCAGGCGTTTTGAAATAAAATCAATCAAGCACCCTGAATTTTCTGCCTTTGATATTTTCTTTTTGGTTTTTTTTCATCATTCTTTTTATTATTTTTTCTCCGTTTTTTTTTTTTCTCTTTTTTTTTTTTTGCTTCTTTTTTTTTTTTTTTTTTTTTTTTTGCGGGACAACACAATAAACACCAATAATATAAACCAGGCCAATCCTATGATAAACCAAAAACGTGGGGTGGCAGAAAAATACTGAAATAAAATCTGAAACGACCACCCCCACACTAATTTCGAACCATGTAGTCAATCTGTAAAATATTCGCGCTTTTCCAACCGATCCTCCTCACTCCAAGGATGTCTAAATAGCACAACGCGTCCTCCAATCAACCCTGTCAACCCGAGTCCCCCATGTCATACGGAAAATTTCCGTACTACGGCTCTCCTCCTGTGCTCATGGTGTAATGTCGTGAGTCACCGCCACACCGAAGTGTGCTGCCGTGATCGTATCTTGAAATGCGAGAAATAAGCAGAAATTTACGAAGAGCAAATAAACATCTCGTTCTAATTTCCGAAGCTTTCTGCGGCTGAATTCTGGCTAAAACGCGGTTGTCCAGCACACATACACGTCTTTTCAGGCTATAAGATAACCCCTATTTGGGCGTTATCATTGATCCACGCCTAGAGTTGATCCTAGATCTCCCAAACTCCTTGGTGCTAGCCCGGATTAGGAAGAGGAAGAACGAATCACGCAAAACGAGACAAAAAGGGGGCTCCGGCCTCTTTTTGGCCGACGGGGACGAGGGCGGCGGCAAGAGGCGGCGGCGGGCTCCTTGTTGCTTGCTCTCTCTCCTTTGTTCTCTCCCACTCTTGTTATGTTCACTTAATGAGCATAAGTTATGAGGAAGGAAGGAAGGAGGGTCCTTTATATAGGCCAACAACTCCTTGTTAACTACCTAAAGGAATTATTCTAGTCCAACTAGAATTCAATTTAGTCCCTTCCTTGCAAATTAGTCCCTACTAAGTTTGCAAGGGTTTGCAAAGTGATCCTTCTAATTAATTAATCCAATTAATTAATTCCCAAATCTAGTTCAACTCTATATAGCGTGTGACCCCATAGGTTCTATCTAGTTGGTAGCAACTATTTGCTAATATGGAGCGGTTTCTAGCAAAACATCCATTCTAGCCAACTAATAGAATAGTCATCTTGACAACCTTTGTACAAGTAATTGTCTCATCCCTTAGCCTCCATATCCGGATTGGACACGAGACATACAAGTCACACTCGTATATCCAATCCATAGTTTCTCGATCCATGGGAATAGCCTTATTCGTGCAAATAACATCAATATCCCATATTGATTTATTTGAGTCTGGCCAGACATTCTATAAGCACTATCCCTCGAGTGGCCTAGGATATTTACTCCCTTTATGTGGGAGGGGCAAATCCTCTCTACGTCCACTACGATCTCTAAGCTTGCTTCTCATTGTATCCAGTACACGCCTTTATAACTACCCAGTCACGGTGTAGCGTTTAACGCTACCAAGATCACAATGATCCACAACTAGAATATCTAAAGACTTCAAGTCTAAGGATGACAATACCATTTCACCGCGAGAAGCGCTTGTGACTCAACATAACATGTATGTAGCCTTCTCGGAGATGGGTCAATCCAGTGCAACATTCCGTAATGCACACCTATGTGTTGGATCGTGATATCTTCATATCAATCCAACCCCATACTAGTCTATAGATGATTGTCCCATTTAATCATTATACTTGACTAGGGATATTTAAGATACAAAACACAATTGTAAATCAAAGGACTTCATTATATTAAAAATCCAATAAATAATAAATGAATTTTTCTAGCCATATACAAATTCATACTAAACTAGATTGCCTCTAGGGTATCTATTCCAATAGTCTCCCACTTGCACTAGAGCCAATCTGGCGCATCTCGTATGCCCATACTCCTAGTGTGCCCTTCATGCTTCCACTGCGTGAGAGGCTTTGTAAGCGGGTCTGACAGATTATCATCTGTAGGAATCTTGCATATCCGAACGTCTCCTCTATCAATAATATCTCGAATCAGATGAAACTTCCTGAGCACGTGCTTGGACTTCTGGTGCGATCTGGGTTCCTTTGATTGCGCGATCGCCTCAGTGTTGTCACAGAACAACTCCACTGGATCCGCAATACTAGGGACCACACCAAGTTCAGAAACAAATTTTCTGATCCAAACAGCCTCCTTTGCTGCGCCATTTGCAGCAATGTACTCAGCCTCTGTTGTAGAATCAGCTACCGTCTCTTGCTTGGAACTCTTCCAGCTCACCGCTGCTCCATTCAGGCAAAACACATATCCCGATTGTGATCTAAAGTCATCTCTGTCGGTTCGGAAGCTTGCATCAGTGTAACCCCTTACACGCAACTCTTCCTCACCGCCAAATATCAAGAAAGCATCCTTAGTTCTTCTCAAGTACTTTAGGATGTTCTTGACAGCAATCCAGTGACTCTCACCCGGATTGGATTGGTATCTGCTTGTCATACTCAAGGCATATGACACATCTGGTCTAGTACATAACATGGCGTACATGATAGATCCTATGGCCGAGGCATAGGGAATCCTACTCATGCGTTCCTTATCAATCTCATTGGAAGGACAACCACTCTTCGAAAGAGTGATTCCATGTGACATGGGCAAGAATCCCTTCTTGGAATCTTGCATGTTGAACCGTTTCAAAACCTTTTCAATATATGTACTTTGACTTAGGCCTAGCAACCTCTTAGATCTATCTCTATAGATCTTTATACCGAGTATATAGGCTTCTTCCCCTAAGTCCTTCATTGAGAAACACTTTCCTAGCCAATCTTTCACAAATTGCAGCATGGGAATGTCGTTTCCAATGAGTAGTATGTCATCCACATACAAGACCAGAAAAGCTACAGAGCTCCCACTAACCTTCTTGTAGACACAAGACTCATCTTCGTTTCTGATGAAGCCAAACTCTTTGACCACTTCATCAAAACGTCGATTCCAACTCCTAGAAGCTTGCTTCAATCCATAAATGGATCGTTGCAGCTTACAGACTTTGTTGGCTTGCTTTGGATCCTCAAAACCCTCCAGCTGTATCATATACACATCCTCGAGGAGATTCCCATAAAGGAATGCTGTTTTGACATCCATCTGCCAAATCTCATAGTCGTAGTATGCTGCAATCGCAAGTAGGATTCGGATGGATTTGGTCATAGCGACTGGTGAAAAGGTTTCATCATAGTCAATACCATGAATCTGTCTGAATCCTTTAGCCACCAATCGGCCCTTATAGGTAATCACATTACCATCCATGTCGATCTTCTTCTTGAAGACCCACTTGCACCCTATGGGTCGTGCCCCATCGGGTGGTTCCACCAAAGTCCATACTTTGTTGGTATACATGGATTCCATCTCGGATCTCATGGCTTCCAGCCACTTCTGAGAGTCTGGGCCACTCATGGCCTCCTCATAGTTAATAGGCTCATTATCTATGAGCATCGTGTCGCCGGAATCGGTTACGAGAAGTCCATACCTCTCGGGTTCCTTGCGCACTCTACTAGATCTACGAAGCTCTTGTGTTACCTGAACAGGTGGCTCCACAACTGCTTGTGTTTCCTTTTCATGTTCCATAATCGGTTCAGTGATTTTTGGTTCTTGAACTTCTTCAAGTTCTACATTCCTCCCACTTGCTTCTTTAGAGACAAACTTTCTTTCTAGAAACACGCCGGTCCGATCAACAAACACTTTTTTCTCGGTTGGATTGTAGAAGTAGTATCCCTTAGTTTCCTTAGGGTACCCCACAAACTTACACTTATCCGATTTAGGCCCTAGCTTGTCTGTTTGTAAAAGTTTTACATAGACATCGCAGCCCCAAATCCTCATGAACGACAGTGTGGGACGCCTCCCACTCCACATCTCATATGGTGTCTTCATGACTGATTTAGATGGAACACGGTTAATGGTGAAAGCTGCACTTAATAGAGCGTAGCCCCAAAATGATAATGGAAGATCGTTTTGACACATCATAGATCGAACCATATCCAATAGGGTTCGATTCCTCCTCTCGGACACACCATTCCATTGTGGCGTTCCGGGTGGAGTGAGTTGGGACACGATCCCACACTCTCTAAGATAGTCGTCAAACTCTTGGCTCAAGTATTCTCCTCCACGATCCGATCGTAGGGCCTTGATACTTTTGCCAAGTTACTTCTCTACTTCATTCTTGAATTCTTTGAACACTTCAAAGGATTCGGATTTTGCCCTCATAAGGTACACAAATCCATATCTACTGTAATCATCAGTAAACGTAATGAAGTAGACATAACCACCCCTGGTAGGCGTGGTAAATGGTCCACACACATCGGTATGTATGACCGCCAATTGCTCACTAGTCCTCTCACCTTTCTTATTGAAAGGGGACTTTGTCATTTTTCCCAATAAACAAGCCTCACATGTCTCATATGATTCAAAATCAAATGAGTCTAGTAGTCCATCCTTATGGAGTCTAGATACACGTTTCTCATTTATGTGGCCTAAACGACAGTGCCATCAATAAGCAGGATTTAAATCATTTATTTTAATCCGCTTGGTATTAATGTTGTAGACAGGATTGCTTAGATCAAAGACATAAAGTCCATTAAATAATTGCGCACTAAAATAGTGAATATTATTCAAATAAAAGGAACAACAATTGTTCTTTATTGAAATAATAAAACCATCCTTGTCCAAACAAGAAATAGAAATAATGTTTCTGCTCATAGCAGGCACAAAATAGCAATTATTTAATTCTAAAACTAATCCTGAAGGCAGAGATAGCTCGCACACGCCTATGGCCAACGCATCAACCTTTGCTCCATTCCCAACGCGCAGATCTACCTCCCCTTTAGCGAATCTTTTACTTCTCTTTAGATCCTGCATATTTCGACAAATATGAGATCCACATCCAGTATCTAATACCCATGATGTAGAGACAGTCAAATTGACATCTACAACAAAAATACCTGGTGGTGGTGGAATCACTATTCCAAGCCTCTTGTCCTCCAGATATTTTGGGCAGTTCCTCCTTCAGTGCCCAGGCTGACTGCAGTAGTGACACTCACCCTTAGTCACGGCCTTGGCAATGCCTCCAACAGGTTTAAGGGCCGGTTCCTTGGACTTGGCAACTGACTTGCCTTTGCCCTTGGAGGAAGAGGCAAACCTTTTGCCCTTTCCTTTCTGTACCATCATTATGGCCTTGCCCTTACCCTTGTTGATGCTCTGTTCAGCCGTCCTCAACATGTTGAGCAAATCTCGCAGTGGTTTAACGATCTCGTTCATGTTATAGTTCATAATGAACTGTCCATAACTCTCGGGCAACGATTGCAACACGAGATCGGTTGCCAAATCTTGGCCGACCGGGAACCCTAGTCCGGCGAGATTCTCCAAGTACCCGATCATTCGGAGTACATGGGGTCCCACCGGGTTCCCTTCTGCCAGATGACATTTGAACAGTGCCTTTGAGACCTCATACCTCTCTACCCTCGCCTGCTCTTGGAAGAGCTGCTTTAGATGTTCGATCATATTGACAGCATTCATGTTTTCGTGTTGCTTCTGAAGCTCAGAAGTCATGGTGCAAAGCATTAGGCAGGCCGCATCATTAGCGTCATCAACACGCTTTTGATACGCCTTTAAGGCAACAGGTGTTTGGTTCTCTGGACCTTCTGGAACATGCTCCTCTATTGCGTACAGTTTCTTCTCTTGCTTGAGAACAATTCTCAAGTTTCTGTACCAATCAAGAAAGTTGGTTCCAGAGAGCTTGTCCTTCTCAAGGACAGATCGTAGGGAATGTTGTGAACTCGATGAGTTGTTTGCCATTTGGAATTCTACAAAAAGGAAAATACGCAAATTTTAGTATTTGTGAATTTTTGACTATATTTAATAATGGCTAGTTTATTAAATATAGCTCCCACTATTTTTCTACGGATTAATAACCCTCAAGATATTAATGCGGAAAATATCCTTATATTTTCTAGTGGGCCAAGATCCATCTTTCATCTCCTTATGAGCTTGCTTTGGCAAGTCACCCATAATTTGACTACTTTAGGTAGGAACAATTCCAATTGCATCCCATATGCAACTCTTGGTTAAATCGGGCAAATAACTCCTTATTTATCCATCCATATGGATAATCCCAATTGATTGCCTCTAGGTTTCTTAATCAAATTAATAGCCTAGTTGTGTTCAACCTCTTATCTAAACAATTGCACATTGTTACGTGCCATCGCATTCCATCATTATGAACCAAGTCGCCATGCTTTGGCACGCACGAGCTTGATAAATAATGATGATAATGAGTGTTTAAATAACGAGAAGGCAAGAACACAATATTTGAATTTTGAGGGATTTTTAAATTCAATTTTAATTGTTTTGTTGATCAATATCAACTAATCTATCTATTTGAGTTTGGGCACAACTCCAAATAATAGATCCGGGTTGTCTAATTATCTTATTATCCTAATTGCATGCATCATCCATACACCAATCACACAAATAATAAGACAATAAAATAAACAACCACAAAACAAAAATAAACGTGATGTGGATATGGGCTTTTCTAGACTAAGATAATTCCAAGCCAATGGAATTATCTATGAACCCTAAAGCAAACACATCTCCATGCGTCTTGATCTTTTGGTCCATCCTTCATAGTCATGTGGAATGCTCCATGCTCCATGCTCCATCTTTTGTGGCTTCTTTGGCTTTGGGCTTCTTTTCTCCAATCTTGGCTAACAATCTACTTTATCTAGCACTAGCTAATATCTATACTAAATAAATCTCACAAGTTGAGAAAAAAAATGGCACGCAGGCCATAAAACCCTAATTAATTATTACAGTTAATTGATCAGCTCGCAGGCCGTAAAACCACAAAATAAAACATCCACATCAAACCACATCCTAAGGCCATATCCAATCACCATACGATTTGCACATAAACAGTTAAAATCCAATTTTAACGCGCTTGGTCAATTTTAATTGATTTTAAGATTTCTAGGGTTAAAACGATCCATGGGCCCAACAATCCAATTGCCCGGGCCCATTAAAGTGAACCACAAGGCCCTAGGGCCGGCCCGGCCCAAAACCCGCAAGCTAGGCCCGCGAGTTAGGGCCGCCCTGCCCCTTAGGGCGGCCAAGCTTGGGCGGCAAGCAAGGGGGCGGTCCCTAGGGGGGCCGAACCTCCTCATGGGAGTTGTTTCCAAAACAACTCCCTTGCTTGGTGCCCAAGTTTGGTTGTTTCCTTGTTTTGGGAGAACTCCTTCTTCCCCAAGGATGCCCAAACCCAAGATCTAAGATTCTAAAATTTCTCAAACTCACCAATTCATTCATCCAATGCAAAAATTGGATCTTGTTATGATTAATTATTGACAAATTGCATTTCATGCTTGATTTGTCTTGTTTTACGCGATAAACAATCAAATTAAGGTGTAAAACAACAAAAACGTAACACATAAACCACGTTTATGCTCTATGACATGTGGCTCTGATACCACTGTAGGGTTTTGATTCATGGATCTCGCAACGGAAGCATAATCAAACATAAACCATGCAAAACCCTCCAAGGATCACAAGTCTAGATGCACAACGATAGTAAAGGTTAGAAATCATAAACACACCTTTGGGTTCTCCTTGATGACTTCAAACGCGAATAATGTCACGTTCTCTATAGTTGATCCACGCCTAGAGTTGATCCTAGATCTCCCAAACTCCTTGGTGCTAGCCCGGATTAGGAAGAGGAAGAACGAATCACGCAAAACGAGACAAAAAGAGGGCTCCGGCCTCTTTTTGGCCGACGGGGACGAGGGCGGCGGCAAGGGGCGGCGTCGGGCTCCTTGTTGCTTGCTCTCTCTCCTTTGTTCTCTCCCACTCTTGTTATGTTCACTTAATGAGCATAAGTTATGAGGAAGGAAGGAGGGTCCTTTATATAGTCCAACAACTCCTTGTTAACTACCTAAAGGACTTATTATAGTCCAACTAGAATTCAATTTAGTCCCTTCCTTGCAAATTAGTCCCTACTAAGTTTGCAAGGGTTTGCAAAGTGATCCTTCTAATTAATTAATCCAATTAATTAATTCCCAAATCTAGTTCAACTCTATATAGCGTGTGACCCCATAGATTCTATCTAGTTGGTAGCAACTATTTGCTAATATGGAGCGGTTTCTAGCAAAATTTCCATTCTAGCCAACTAATAGAATAGTCATCTTGACAACCTTTGTACAAGTAATTGTCTCATCCCTTTGCCTCCATATCCGGATTGGACACGAGACATACAAGTCACACTCGTATATCTAATCCATAGTTTCTCGATCCATGGGAATAGCCTTATTCGTGCAAATAACATCAATATCCCATATTGATTTATTTGAGTCTGGCCAGACATTCTATAAGCACTATCCCTCGAGTGGCCTAGGATATTTACTCCCGTTATGTGGGAGGGGCAAATCCTCTCTACGTCCACTACGATCTCTAAGCTTGCTTCTCATTGTATCCAGTACACGCCTTTATAACTACCCAGTCACGGTGTAGCGTTTAACGCTACCAAGATCATAATGATCCAAAACTAGAATATCTAGTGACTTCAAGTCTAAGGATGAAAATACCATTGCACCGCGAGAAGCGCTTGTGACTCAACATAACATGTATGTAGCCTTCTCGGAGATGGGTCAATCCAGTGCAACATTCCGTAATGCACACCTATGTGTTGGATCGTGATATCTCCATATCAATCTAACCCCATACTAGTCTATAGATGATTGTCCCATTTAATCATTATACTTGACTAGGGATATTTAAGATAAACAACACAATTATAAATCTAAGGACTTCATTATATTAAATATCTAATAAATAATAAATGAATTTTTCTAGCCATATACAAATTCATACTAAAGTAGATTGCCTCTAGGGCATCTATTCCAACATTGTGCTTCATCACAAATATCCAAGTCATTCTGGGGTAGTCGTCTATGATGCTTAGGAAATACCTGTACCCTCCAATCGCCTCGACTCGAGATGGACCCCAGCAATCCGAATGGATATATTCAAGAGTACCTTTCGTTCTATGAACCGCCTTAGGGAACTTGCTACGTTGTAGCTTCCCATACACGCAGTGCTCACAAAACCCTAGGCTCTTGGGCGCATGCACGGTGAGATAGCCTTTCTTGTGAAGTTCCTGCATTCCACGTTCACTCATATGACCGAGCCTCATATGCCACAGCTTGGTTAGATCAGCTTCCTTAATCTCGGCTGAGACAACTCCAGCAGAACCTGTGATCGTCCAACCTTGCAACATGTACAAAGTCCCGCTCTTGACTCCCTTGAGTATCACCTTATAACCCTTGCAGACTTGTAGATCTCCACCTTCACCTTTGAAACTGTATCCCTTGTTGTCGAGTAGACTCGAGGAGATCAGATTCTTCTTAATATGTGGTACATGCCTAACTTGCTCTAAAGTACATAACTTCCCTTCATTCGTCTTCAATCTAACTGAGCCGCTCCCATTCCCCTTACAGACGGCTCCGTTTGCCATGTAGACAGACCCTCCATCTGTTTGGTTGTATGTCGAGAATAGCTCCCTGTTAGAGCAACTATGATAGGAAGCTCCGGAATCAAGGACCCACGCATCCTGAGAGTGCGTGACAAATTAGAACGTAATCATCCTCAGACGAGTTACCTTGTTCAGCTACGGCTGCGGATCCATTCTGCCCCCGTTGACCTCGTTTCGGGCAATCTCTCTTCCAGTGCCCCTTTTCCTTGCACCAAGCACATACATCCTTGGGCAATTTAGAACCAGAAAACTGCTTTTTCTTGTTCTTCTTACCCTTCTTGCTTACCCCCGTCGCCATCAGTCCGGAAGCATGGTCCTCTGTACCTGTGCCTGCACCCTTATGGCGCAGTTCCCTAGCATAGAGTGCCGATCTCACCTCCTCTAGGGATAAGTCGTCCTTGTTCACAATGAACGACTTCACGAAGTTCTCATATGATCGAGGTAACGAGATCAATAACAAAAGTGCAGCATCCTCATCCTCCACCTTCTCGCCAATATTACGCAAATCTAACAGAATTGTGTTCAATTGATCAAGATGGCCCTTGAGAGCCGTACCCTCGAGCATCCGCAGGGTGAAGAGCCTTTGCTTTAGCATCAACTTGCTAGTGAGACTCTTCGTCATGTAGAGACTCTCCAACTTGAGCCAGAGCTTCGCTGCTTCCTTCTGATCTGCGATCTCGATGATCACGTCATCCGATAAGCACAGCATAATCGTTGCGTGTGCCTTCTCCTCCATCGCCTTGAACTCCCCTGATGCAACATTCATGCCTCCCTTGTCCGCGGTCAATGGTTCCCACAAGCCTTGCGATTTGAGCAAAGCCTCCATCTTTATCTTCCACAGACTGAAGGTGTTCCCTCCAGTGAACTTGTCGATCTTCAACATCGATCCGGACATAGTTCTTGGTGGATCTTGAACTCTAGTCCCGTGCTCCACCTAGATCGCAAAACCCTAGATTTGATTTCACCAAGTTGTGAAACCCTAGCTTTCCTCCGCCTTGATCTTCATCTTGAAACACAGCCAAACCCGAGCTCTGATACCAGTTTGTTATGTCAAACGACCTCACGAACGAAGAATGAATAAAAGTAGAACACGAGTATTTTACGTGGTTCGCTAGCAAAATATTTGCTAACTACCTCCACGGGGGAAAAGCACTCTTTATTCACTTAAGAGGAACAATAACAATGTTTTTGCGTACCTAATAATGTGACTACTAGGTTCTTTATATAGTGCTAGGAAATCCCTAAAGTTTCCAAATCCGATTTGGAAACAACTTTTTTCCTAACTAATCCTCCACCTCCTTTGACTTCCAATGTTTCCTAATCAAAGTTGGAAACAAAGAGTTTGGCAGCCTTTGACCAATTCAAGGCACCAACTCAACAGCATGCTTCAGGGTTATACAAGACTAATTGGTAATTGTTAGCATCCACCTTTCTGCCATCGATAGTACCCTCGTGGGATATCAGTGGTTCTTCGCAGCTATCTTCCTTGTTATCTTTCCCGTTTCTAATAATATTGGAGTATCCAGAAAGGATTATAACAGTTAGCAACTAGTATGCAACTATGGTTCCGATTCACCTCTATCAGGATTTTGTAAATCTAGATCAGATTTTGTGAGATTAAAAATTAGATGCCACCCCGAGAGAGTTTCATTTTAATATTTCACAGGATTGTGAGATTTCGCGAGTGATTCGGCAGAATGAAACGAATTTACATTGTCTCTTATCATTGAAAACAATTTCTTAACTTGATCTGGTAATGACTTGTTATAACTTTCTTACAAGTTCTGATTGTGTTTAGTTATCATCTTAGTAATCATCCTCAAGAATTAATATTAGCAGAGTAACCCTTTTGAGAACATAAAACTCAGAAAACAGGTTTTCAGAGGTTCTTCATAGGGGTGAGCACGGACCGGGTTGGACCGGTTTTGCCGAGTATTCCTACCCGATCCAATATGTACGGGTTGGAGAATGTTCAACCCAAACCTAACCAATGATTTGTGATACCCAAACCAATCGTAACGTATCGACTCGGTCCGGTTCGGACCGGTTAATCGGGTTGGAAAATCTTTAAATTTTACTTGAAAAAAATACATTTATTTGGTTAATTATCTTTGTAATGTTGTCTGTATAAAATTTGAAGTTGAAAACATAAAGTTATTTTCTATGAAAGAGAAATATCTTGAGAAAATTCGAGTATTAAAATGGTGTTAACTTGTAAAACTTAATTTTTAAACCATATATCTAAATAAAATTTACAATGTTTACATATAAAATGTTAATCGGACCGGTTCGGTTTTAAACGGGTATTCCACTTCCAAACCCATGATCGATCGAACTTTGTTCGGGTTGACGAATCCATACCCATAATCAATCAATTAGCATTGATCGATGCTAAAATCAGACCGGTTTGGTGCGAGGCGGTTCGGGGAGGCGGGTTGGACCGGGTTTTGCTCACCCCTAGTTCTTAATGTGATTTTGGGGAGGATTTAGTAGATTGAGGGTAAGGTCACTTGCAAATGAATCAATCACAGTCGATGAGCTTCTAAATTGTCTGCATTTCTTCAGCTAGGAACTACGTATAGTGCCAAGGATTTGGTATGTTGAACTAAGACTCTTACCTTCAAGATGAGTTTTCTTTTCATGTTGTAGAGTTATAGTTTCTCGTACTTAATCATCAGCGAGGAAAGAGAAACATCTGCTTTATGATTGAACTAACATCAGTAATATTCAGATATGACTCGTCATTTTTTTTGGAAATAAATATAATGTGCCCCTTTTTCTTTTAAGAAATTATTGGACTTGGATTATGTGGGCTAAAACTCGGTGTTGCATGCTGACCTTTTCTTCTATTGAGTAATTATCCTGTCACTGTGTCGTGAGTCTTATTTGTGATGACTTTCTATTAGGTATACTATTGAGTAATTCTCCTTATGATTTTTTTTATTGTATTAAATTTACCTAGCATGGTTAACCACACATGCTAATAATGCCAGGTACCAGGTTGAACTACATAGTATCACTTCCCTATGATTTCGATTATTCCAGGTGTTAGTTCAGCAACACTACTGTTAGTCTGAATGGTTGTATATGTCTCAACCTGATGTTTTATATTCTCATTGCTGGTGATATTATTTTGAGTAGAAGAGCAATGTTCAAGTATGGAAATTGCTTGTTCTTCCAACGATGATGGACCTTATTTGACGAATTTATTATTCACTAAAAGTGGAGAAAGGGACTGTGATTTGGTACCGATTAAATTGAGGTGACTTTGAAGGATGCGGCGTTCTATCAAGTGGCGATCATATTAGAAGTTTTTGTGGCAGCTTTGAATTTAAATACTTTATACGTTTCATTTTTATCTTCACTCGTGTTTCTCTTTCTAGCGAAATAAGGTTCAAACAAGCCCTAATCCTAACAGACAAAGATCGAACCTGTGTAAAACAAACCAGAGAATTCCTAAGGAGGAAAAAGATGGTATCTAGCGAAATAAGGTTAATTGACATTGAATGTTAAATAAATTTGATGCCCTGGTTTTAAAATTATCCGTTTCTAAACATGTGTCATATGCAAAGCGTCACCCATTTTTCTTCACCTTTTAATTTCAACTCATGTAGGTTTCTCCGATTGGTAGTTGAATTTTCTACAGATGTCAAAATAAATAATTATCTAAAAACATATCTGGACACGTAGAAGTTTGAATATAAGGAAATAAATGGTGAACATAGCAGCCACGTTCGTACATCCATTCACTTCATGATGTCAGCAACATAGTTATGTCGACATATATAGTTAATTAATAAGCCTATAAAATCATAGGAAAAAATAAAATAAATCTCACGTGCAACGCACATGCACTCAACTAGTTAGCATAAAAGTGTGTGTGGTTCAAAATTATAAGAAAGGGATAAAGAAAGAAAAATAATTTAGTGAGGGTTAACGACCGTTTGTTTTGATGTCCCTGTTTAAGAAATTTGTGGCCACAGAGATTCCTTTTAACCATTTTCTCATGAAATCGAGTGTTCAATGATACTAAATGAGAACGTGATGTGCCATTCTCTTAGCCACATATATCTTTTCATTAAGGAATTTATTCGTGGTTGGATCGTCTCGGGGCGATTTAACAAAGCAACGAAAAGCAAAACGAAATTAAACTACGAACAAGTACACGACGATTTACGTGGTTCAGCAAATTAGCTTCATTCACGGTCCACACCCACTTAACTATGATGAACGAATGAAGAATACGATCAGATCTCTCAGCATCTCGCTGTGTGATGTGATACCCCGACCCTAGAGCTAGATTAATTATATAGAGATAGCTAATACATGAATTGCTTGTAATCTGAAAATCTAGCAATTTTCCTGTGAGACGACATGTCTACTGAATCACAAATGGAAGTCCATGTTACTGAAGACTGAGAAAAAAAGTGTGAGAGACATACTATAGGAGGAAGATTGAGAAAGCAACTAAAATTACATTACCACGGCAATTATTATTTACCAATTCCGTGGATAATTAAAACGACACACATGTCATTAGCATAAATCGAGAAAGAAAGTGTGGGTTCCTTCTAAATTTATAATTTATATGAGAGAACATAGAAGAGAAGTAGGATCAAGAAAAACTAAAATAGCATAATAGAAGTGCTCCGGATTACTGAACAAATTTCCATGTGTAATTTATAATAATATATTAAAATGACATTTGTCATGCTTATTTGGCTCCGACAAATAGAAATTTGCCATGTTGTTCTAAACTGATGAACATGTCAGACATTTCTCCATTAACTCAAATTGGCAATCAATGTGAATATAATAATAAGTACTTATCAGTTATAACTTTTTTAAGAAAATTAGCTCAAATTGGCAATCAATGTGAATATAATGTCAATTTCTTATCAGTTACAACATCTTTAAGAAAATTTTGCTACCAGTGATATAACTCACGTAAAAATAGTATGAAGTACTATCAAAAGAAAGAGAGTGGAACGATGTGTCTTTCATTTCCCATTCAATAGTGAATTATCTCATTTATTTTCACATTTTTTTAATTAAATTTATATCATTCAATACACTAATAAAATAAAATTTAAAGCAAAACGTAAATTCAATTGATTGCCCAAGAGTTTCAAAAGCAATACACTGGAGAAATGTGCCTTTCATTCCCCCATTTATTACCGGATATTTTTTTATTGCACTTTTGTGGTGTTGGTTTTCAACCATGCTCCACAAGGCTTATTTTGTTTTCCAGAAATTGTTTGTTTTTTCGTCAACCGGGTTTGAAACTGGGAATGAAATACAGATGCTTCCAACGCTCTACCAATATTTGGGTTCTTCCTCAATAAATGGGATGTGAAAGATTTCACTGTGTCAGGAGGTAACTAGCTTATGTCTGTAATTTGAATGTTTTTCTGGTATTATTGCTTTCTTTGCTTATGGTTATGTTTAATTTTTCAGGAATAACTTTTGTTTGGCAAACTGCTTGGAAGAGATAAGGGGTGGACTTTTTCTAAGACATTAGAATTACTAGATGGGTTAGAATTGCTATACGACTTCTTTGTTTTAGGTCGTGTTATGTTCTCTAAATTATTTCTACATATTACGTTAATGGAGTTAGAATTGCTATACGGTTTGTTTGTTTAAGGTTATATTGTGTACTCTAAATGTCTAATATGTGAATTACATTACTGAATTTGTTCTCTTCTTCAAGTGCTTTAGTTAGAAGGGTGCACCCTATACATTCATGCATGTACAATAATCAACATAGGGGTCTTCAAATTTTTGTTACATTTAAATAAGGTAAATTTATTCTATCGTTCTCTTATCTGACTCGAAAACTATGCGGACACCATACTGTTCTTCTTCTCAAGTCCTAAAGATTTATATTTCATTCTAAGATACCCATGGCATAAGGACTATTCTTCTTGCTCATTTTCCTAATGGCCGAAAAATTTCCGATTGCTAATAAACGCAGGACCAGTAAAATTAGTTTTCTTATTCAAAATCATTTGATGCATATTCCGTTGGTATCTTTCTTGATCAGTCATCATTTCTTTCATTACTTTATCACTAATTTCGTTGACTTTTTGTTTGATTTACTTCTTTTTGTTTGGCACATCTCAAGTTTAGCAAATGACGGGTGACATTTGATTTATAAAAAGCGATCACCTACAGATAAGCGCTAGGATATATGAATTTGATATATTTTTTGACTAAAAACATACAAGCATCGGCAGAATATCTCAATGATGTACAATGAGTATGTTGAAAACCAATTCCAGTATATCATTTGAGCATAAACGTAAGAATTTCGCTTCATGTGGACTTTCACAACAAAATCAAGATTTCAAAAAATCCCAGCCTTCATTCGACCAGTCTTAGTACATCAATCGTGCACAATCAAAGAGAGAAATCATCGAGGCATATAACCTTTTACCACTTTAAGTACAGACAAGTAGTTAGATGAATGCGCTAATCTTTTGATAAAGTCCAAACTAATTTTCTCTTAATTTATGTCGTGTTTAGTTTTGTCATTGTAACGTTTAATGTTACTATAAATGTTTGTAACTCATGAGCAACTATTTGTTACATCAGCGTTGTAGGGGTATTGCTAAAAAAACATTGTAATGGTGGGAATTTTTTCATAAATTTTGATGCGTCATTTTATGACAATATGTTGCTATATATTTAGGGAGCGTTATATTACAGTTGAAATTATTATTGTTGGATGATAAAAAGTTACAGACAATTTTATCTCACAAATATAATATTTTTATGTGCATTATTATAAAATATATATTATACTATCATAAAAAATGTAAGGTAGTGCCATAGCATTTTATGTGATCTTCATTCAAGTGGTTTGCTGCTCCAACGCTTTTGTGAATTCTTTCAAATTGTACTCCGTTACATGATTCTGCACAATAGTTGCAATTGCATTACTACGCATACCAGAGGCTCCATTATGTGTTAATGAATCCCTCATTCAATTCAAAATCTGATTTATTGTACTCATTTTTCCTTTTTTCTTAGAAAATTATCGTGCAACGTATGGTTCTTTTTTCCTTCCTCATAAACTAAGATTCCAACTTCTTTTCTTTGTAAATTCTTTAATATATACTTTCATCAAGATGGCAAGTTACATGATTTCTTGATTTTTTATAATTTTATTTAACGACGAATAATTCTTCAATTATCCAAAAATAAATTTTTGTCTTTTTTAAAAATGAATAGATTTTAGGCTCATTAAGTTAAATGATTCAAAAAGAATCCAAATAATGATTCAAAATAGATTTAATTTCCTATGTAATATCTAGCCGTAATAGCATTTTCTTTTTCTAAAATATGTAACTCAATAGACGAAGATAGACAAGTTGTATGGGATTAATTTCATCTTTGCTTCTAATTGAATCATTGTCTTCAAAACATATGTACTTTTCAAGTTCTTTGTACATTGTAGTTTGCATAACATTCTTGGTCACCAAGGACCTACAGCAATCATTATTATAGAATAAAATATGTTAGTGTTTTAATCAGTAATATTGTAAGGAATATTTCCTTTGTTCCTTTTTTGTACAACATTCATCCAGGTACGGTCATAAAAAGTCTTCAATCTTACCTCTGTCAATATTCGGATGTTGGAAATCAAAAAAATTAAGTGATAGGAATAAAAGAGTAAAATCCACTCAAAAAAATTAAATTATTGGGAACTTCGGAAAAAAAATGTTACACAAATATTGACGAGGGAAATAGGTGAAATAGATTAAAATTAGAGCAAACCTAATTATAGAAATCATAAGAGATCTTCAAGTCAGAGACGATCAAGAGTTTGCCAAGTCAATCCAATAGCTTATTACCAAAAAATTAAATATATTTTATAAATTTTAACTATTCCTTACATGAGAAGATGGAATACCAAAATCTTATATCAATAAATATAAATATAGATTTTATTACCATGACCGGGTATAACTACAGATTTAAGTCGAATGTCACAAGTTAAAAACGTTACGAACATAACAACATACATACAAATCAATGAACTTTATACTATTTATCCGCTTTGCCGATTTCCCCTTAAAATCGAGGCCACTTGTTGCTAATTATGAGATTTGGGTCTTTCCACAAATGAGTCATTTCGTTTTCATTTGTTTTCAATAATTTGTCTTTAATATTTGGATTCAAATAAATCACATGTTCTAATTTCAAACATCTTCATGTACAACTTTAAGAAAAATACATCGAGAAATAACCACTAAAAATTTAGTCAGTTCTCATATCAATAGTGCAACTGGGAGGTAGCTCACCGGTTAAAAAGGTGTATACAATGGGAGTTTGTTTTCGCAATCTATTTTTCAACTGTTACATTATAGCTCCATTTTGCCTTGATTTGAAATATTTGTCTTTGTCTACATTGACGTCTCATTTTCGTATACGTTCATTAAACTTTTAGCATGATAAAGAAACTAGGGTAAAGATGTTTTATATATGAGGCGCGAGAATCATTTCAGCTCAATTACTTAAATATCAAACTAAGATACCCGTGCTATACCCGCGCGTAGCGCGGATTCTCGACAAGTTATTATTATGCCACTACAAATAGATAGGTAGATAAATAGATAGATTGATAGATAGTAACGTTTCAGTCAATAATATGAAGCTCCTTCACCGAGATATCCGGCTGTCCACCAAGTGGGCCATAGGAAACTTCCACTATGTATTCGCTAACAGATCTGCTGCTATCCGTCGCCGCTATCACAAATTGGTAGTTGATTCCACCAGCGAGCTGGTACTCGCCACTAACGACATTCTGCACCAGCAAGTCATCTCCAGTGTGCTTCTTGATGGCTTCCTTCGCAAACTTGATGGCTTCCATCACGCGTTTATCACTATAATCTGTGATCCGTTCGAAACAGTCAAGGCAATCTTCCTGGCTTCTAACAACTGAGAGGGCGAAAGAAATGGAGAAGATTGCAAGGGATAGGAGGATGATTTGTGACCTGGCCTTCATTGTGGTCGCCATCCCCTGTGTCCGCCAAGTGTTTTTGAGATTGTATATTTCACGTTGTTGTTATAAGGATGAACAAGCAAGAGAACTCTGACGAAATTGAGGGCCAGAGATTGCAGCTATTTATATAGGCGATCATGCTTACTAGAACAGCTAAAATTCAGCCACTACAACAACTAACATTATAATAGGTATATGCGATAACGCTAACTCCAAACAACTTTGACTACGAACTAGAAAATAAGGGTATGAATAATGCTTATTTCTAACCACTTAAACTAGAAACTAGAGAATAAGTACATGTGATAATGTTTACCCCCAACAAATTTGACTTTGGCCAGACTAGTTCAAAACCTATCAAATCTCTACTACTAAAAAGTTTGTAGTGTTCCTAACCCTCAGATTTTCCTAACCCTGAAATGTTCCTAACCTTTTTGAAATGACAAAAATACCCCTTCCCAAAACAAGTTATACCATTCGGACCTCACCCAATCGCGACTCTTCGTATCTCCATCCTTCTACGCAGCCGTTGACGAACCTCAAGATCAGAAGCATCGTTTACGAAACGATTCATCTAAAAGTTATCAGGAGGAAGAGACGCATAGTTTCGTCTGGCCGTGCCTTCTTCTCCTGCCTCTTGCATAATTGCCACGGTATCTTTGTCGGGCCCCGATCGTTTTCGCCTCATTGCTATTGCACCATCGTCGGTGCAGTATCATCTCCAACGACTTTCTGCATGCACTTTCTGATGATCTGATCCAAACCGTTCACCGCTGGGGAATTTTTACAGAGAGTGCCGTTCCAAGCATCAACTGTTTCATCCTCCGCTTTCAATTCATTCAACAAAGCATTGCACAAGCCCCAAGGAATGTCCACTACTGTTGTGTTAGGGATGCCAGTTTCCCCTTCCTTTGATTCCGCCAGTTACTATCATAGTATGAATTATGCAACTTTAATTAAACATTATGCCAATTCACATTGCCCTTTTTGCTCAAGTCATCCACTTTAGGGTTTGGTTAAACATAGGGATTCAACTATCTGATTATGGATGCCACCAAACTAGGAATTGCAGAAGTAGGAATAATGTGCTTCTAGAAATTTCATCATCAATGTTATGCTCAAAAAGTAGGCAATCGTATCACTTCTGGAGACAATTTTATGCCTTTTGCCAATATGTCAGGCTTCCTATATACCATCATACATACATGTCGATTCAAATGACATCTCAATCCAAAATCTGTGAAGGATGGGTTAGTTTCCGTTGTGAGGATTATACCGCCCCAACGATAAAGTGCATCAACAATACTCATTTGTTCTAATTTTTTACCATATTGCTTTGTCCAAGCATGTTTTTTTTTTCGTTTAACTCGCTAACTTCTGGTTCAAGGTTCTATCTGCCGTCGAAGGGTTTGACTCTAAGTAGTTTTGGTTCACATTTAGTAGGTTGGAGCCTCCAAGTCTATGGAACCACGAACATCAATATCAGACAAATTATTTCCATTCAGTAACAGTTATGGTCGTTTCTCTTGGTGATCCAACTTTAGGGCTTTCATTTGTGATCCAGATATCCCCGAGTGGACTATCCTTGTATCCAATAATAACTTCAAGTTCAACTGTTCGGTTGGGGTTTTTGAACGTAGAATATTAGTGTGCGTAAATAGTTAAGAATGTGTGTTAACATCAGCTATAATGCTTAAACGAAATCATAGTGGTGCTTTCTAAGGGTTTAGATACAACCTTGAGTGTGGTTCCTTATGAGAGTTCAGATATCAGACCGTATTTATTTCTCGGTGGAAACTTCTACATGCCCCTTAACAGAACCTGGTGCCAGTTCAAATGCTTCTTATCAGGCCTCCTTGATACGGTGAAGAAGTCAAAAAAGATTCATAAATTGATAAAATCAAGTGTTTGTAAGGCAAACCAAAGTAAATTTCAATTTTGCAGGTGGACTGACTAGCTATATTGCTTCAACTATGTCCTTTTGCATAAACTTGCATATCTTTTTTTTAGAAACATAAACTTATATATCTTGCTGTAAGAAAATTCTGGTATTGTAAGTCCAAAATCAATGTTGCTGAGTGTGATGTAGTCTACAACTTCAACCGTGAAGCATGTGTGAACAAACCATCATGTAGTTTCTAGGCCTAATTATACAGCTCGACACTATGTTACTAAAAGGGTACTTACACAGCCGATGCAAGCTCACCCTCATTAGAAGCGAACTCCACAGCTAACAGAACAAAGCAAAACATAAATCATCAAACGTATGAGCTAGAGGAGGGATTAAAGATGAATGGGTAAAATAACTGCATATAAATCCGATGGAAGAAAAAAAGCATCTACCTTTTCTGTCATTCTTAAAGAACTTTTACAGGCTACTCAAATGCCACCGCTCTTTTTATTATTTAATGTTTATATATATATATATATATATATATATATATATATATATATTGTTTGACGAACATACATTTACTCTTCTAACACCATTTACTATCGCTTACTCATTTTTATTGTTATTGTAGGCCATATTCTTTTCATACAGTATCTGACCCTCACATCCAAGATGCAGCCATTAACACGGGGCTAAGAGCATATAGGTCATGACAAACTACTTTTTAATTTCAATTGTATTCAATCAAACCTGTGCAAACCTATGCATTATATGAACCACCAACAGTTTGCTAATACTTAGATAATTTGAACTATGCATATGCATGTGTTATGTCAAACCACCTCACGAACGAAGAACGAATAAAAGAAGCACACGAGTATTTTACATGGTTCGCTAGCAAAATATTTGCTAACTACCTCCACGGCGGAAAAACACTCTTTATTCACTTAAGAGGAACAATTACAATGTTTTTGCATACCTAGTAATGCGACTACTAGGTTCTTTATATAGTGCTAGGAAATCCCTAAAGTTTCCAAATCCGATTTGAAACAACTTGTTTCCTAACTAATCCTCCACCGCCTTTGACTTCCAATGTTTCGTAATCAAAGTTGGAAACAAAGAGTTTGGCAGCCTTTGACCAATTCAAGGCCCCAACTCAACAAATCTCCACCTTGACTTGAATTGTCTCGTCAACAGCAGCTGCTCCTCTTCTCGTAAATAATGCTACGTCTTCTCCGCACCCAATTGTCTCTCATCAGAGAGACTCACCGGACCCCCACCAAGTCCGACATGCCCCGAAGGGCTTCACTGGCTCAAGATGTTGAGCAATTCCAGACAATGCTGGAACTTGCTCTCCGGAACTGGCTTCGTGAACATATTCGCGGGGTTGTCAGCAGTCCCCACCTTCTTCACTTTGATCCTGCTCTCGTTTCTCAGAAAATGATACCTGACGTCGATATGCTTGGTCCTTTCATGATGAACCTGGTCCTTAGTCAAGCAAATCGCACTCAAGCTATCACAGTAGATTGTCGCCTGATCTTGAAGTAGCCCTAGATCATTGACCATTCCCTTAAGCCAAATTGCCTCCTTTGCTGCTTCCATTAGAGCCATATACTCCGCCTCCGTGGTGGAAAAAGTCACCATCGGCTGTAGCGCCGCTTTCTGATGCGCAAACCAACGTGCTGTCGCAAGTGTACGAATCTTTTAATACCGGGTGCAATTAGACTCGGGTGATCGTTCCCACGAGGACTATTTCGGGTTTACTCACGTTGTCAGTTTCGGTTAACCGAGTGTAGTAACAAGGAGGAGTAGGTTGTGATTGCAGTTTACTAAACTAAAAACAGAAATTAAAAACGTAAACGTAAATATTTTTTGTGACGTTTTCTGAAATAAGTTGAATCGTTTGTTACGATAATAGATGAGAACTAGGCTCCGGGATCCCCTAGGGTTTCTACAGATTTCAGTTTTACGTTTGATTATGAAAACACTCAGCAATTTTGATATCTGTGCAACGTACCAGTTGCGCAGTGACTCTTCAGATTCCACACGTAATCCCGATCCTGCAGACTTTTGGATTCTTGTTAAGCTGCCTAAATCTGCAGTCTCGGTCTAATCCTGTTAGGGTTTCTAACCTGTCCGAATGGCCCGGGTAAAATTCTCTAACAGTTGGTCTCACGTTTTCGATGCTAGCCCTATCTCCCTTTCTCTGTCTATCAGGGTAAGGTACTAAATCCTGGCTTTTCTTCCTAACCCTAACTTGACGTTTTCACCTACAAGCTCGGGTCTATAGCAATCCTGGGTGATCAATCCTATCATGCATGTACGATAATAATCAAAACCAGAATAAGAGATATAACTTGCTGAATTAAGATAGTCATCATGAATCCATAAACGAAGTAGTCATAAAATCTGGATACGAAACCCTAGGTTCACTGAGAACCTAGGTCAGAATTTTAGCTACGACTAGACATAATACAAAACGCAGTTTCTGAATATAAAGAGAGAGAACGAAATCAAACTAAGTCTTCGAATCTTGAATCGCGCTTTCGTGCTCTCCGTGAATGCTCTGACCTGTCCTTCGGTTGTGCTGAGAATTGTGTTGTGTCCTGTGATGAGCACTGGACGAGTCTTTATATAGTGCTGAAGACGTTTCTGGAAACTGTCGAATTTACGAAACTGCCACTGGGCCGAAACCGCCTCGGGAAACGGTCCGTCTGCCACCGCCTCGTGAAACGGGCCAACTGCGCAAGATAGCTGCGTAGCTACCTGCGTAGTTGGCTGCGTAGCTAGTTGCGTAGGTAGCTGCGTAGCTACTTGCGTAGCTAGCAGCGGAGCTAACTGCGTAGGTAGCTGCGTAGCTAGCAGCATAGCTAACTGCGTAGGTAGCTGCGTAGCTACCTGCGTAGGTAGCTGCGTAGCTGGCTGCGTAGGTCGCTGCATAGCTACCTGCGTAGCTAGCTGCGTAGCTCGCAGCGTAGGGAGCTGCCTCCTCGGTTTGCGCCCCAAACTCCTCGGGATGCCTACCAGGCTCCTCGGGATGACTGCTGATCTTCTCGGAGTGTGTTTCGTCCGTCTCGGGATGCGTGCCAAACTGCTCGGGATGCCTCGGGATGCGTGCCAATCTTCTCGACTTGCATGATCGGCTTCTCAGCCTCCTTGGATCCTTCACCCGCATGCCTGCTTCAACGACACGTAACAAAACCCGTGATCATATCTCGATATGCGTGAAATAAAGCAGTTTATGCGTCTAGGAGATAAAAACAGCAAACCGTGAATTCCCGAGTCAAACGGGGAAGAAATCGACTAAAACGCTCATTTAGGACGAAAATACCCCTCAAATTGGGTTAACCGATAACTCCTAGTGAGGAGCTATCACTTTCCAACTCACAACAGATGCTCCCAGAGCAAATACGTAGCCTGTCATTGATCTTCTACTGTCAATATCCCCTGCATAGTCCGCATCCGAGAAACCAGCTACCAAGATGTTTTCACGTGACCCATAGCATAGGCAATGTCTAACGTACCCTTAAGGTACCTGAATATACGCTTCACCGCCTGCCAATGGTCCCTACCCGGATGAGCCATAAAACGACTAACCACCCTAACAGCGAATGCTATGTCCAGTCGAGTACAGACCATAGCATACATGAGACTTCCAACTGCGCTAGCATATGGAACCTTGGACATGTACTCCTTCTCCTCCTCAAACTGAACGGTGTACGTTCCTACCTTGCTGTTAGTTGCCATAGGAGTATCTATAGCTTTAGCTGATAACATCCCGAATCTTGCCAAGATCTTCTTGATGTATCCCTGTTGTGATAAGAAAAGCTTCTTCTTCTTCCTATCTCTATAGATCTCAACTCCCAATATCTTCCGAGCAGCTCCCAGATCCTTCATCTCAAATTCCGCGCTAAGGGACCTCTTCAGTTCTCTGATGTCCTTGATATCCCGAGTTGCAATCAGAATATTATCCACATACAAAACTTGGTAAATGTGTGATCCACCATAAAACTCTTTGTGGTACACGCAACAATCATACTCGCACTTGTGGTAACAAATCTTCAACATGAAGCTGTCAAACCTCTTGTACCATTGCCTCGGTGATTGCTTAAGTCCGTAGAGAGATCTCTTCAGCTTGCACATGTGGTTCTCTCTTCCGGGAACTTGGAACCCCTCCGGTTGGCTCATGTATATTTTCTCCTCCAACTCTCCGTGCAGGAAAGTTGTCTTGACATCCAATTGCTCAAGCTCTAGGTCGTGGTGTGCCACTAAAGCTAGTAACACCCGGATAGAAGTATGTTTGACCACCGGTGAGAGGATCTCATTGTACTCAACTCCCTCTTTCAGACTGAACCCTCTTGCAACTAGCCTTGCCTTATACTTGACGCCCTCTCAAGATGTAGTTCCTTCCTTTCTTCTGAAAACCCACTTGCAACTGACTATCTTCCTTCTCGCTGGCAATTTAACAAGCTCCCAATTCGAGTTCCTGCTAAGAGACTCCATCTCTTCCCCCATCGCGGCAATCCACTGTGCTGACTCAGAACTAGATATAGCGGCCTTGTAGGAGGATGGCTCGTCCTCTACCTCTTCCGCTACCTGTAATGCATATCCCACCATACCGTCATCTATGTATCTCGCTGGAGGCTTTATGACTCTCCTTTGTCTTCCTTCAGCAATACTTTGATGAACCGGTTCCTCTAGTGTAGACGCATCTTCACTATCAGACTCTTCTGCTTCTTCCTCTTCAGCTTCCGGTGGTGGTGTAGGGATTTTCGAATCCTTAGGATCAGTAGGATCCGACTCTCCCTCCACCTTCTTCTCTGCATCCCCAAGCTCCACCTCCACGGAGTTCGTCAACATATGAGTCTCATCGAAGACTACACTTCTGCTAAGTATAATCTTGTTGTCTGCCCATATCTTGTATCCCTTCACACCTGTTCCGAATCCCATGAATACTCCCTTCTTAGCTCTTGGTTCTAGTTTGCCATCATCAACGTGATCATAGGCAATACAACCAAAAACTCTCAAATCCGAGTAATCCACTGCATTACCGGACCAGACTTCCATAGGAATCTTGCATCCTATACCTGTGTCCGGGCTCCGATTTATGAGATAGCATGCCATGGAAACTGCCTATCCCCAGAAACCTCAAGAAAGACCTTCATTCGAAAGCATGCACCTTGCTTTTGCTAAAAGTGTCTGATTCATTCTCTCGGCTACACCGTTCTGCTGCGGTGTGTGCCGAACGGTGCGATGGCGTGCTATTCCCTGATCCTTGCAGAATCCATCAAACTCTGATGAACAGAACTCTAAGCCGTTGTCCGTGCGCAAACTGTTCACCTTCTTTCCCACCTGATTCTCTACTAGTGTCTTCCACTCCTTGAATCTTGCGAAGGCTTCACTCTTGTGCTTCATCACAAATATCCAAGTCATCATGGGGTAGTCGTCTATGATGCTTAGGAAATACCTGTACCCTCCAATCGCCTCGACTCGAGATGGACCCCAGCAATCCGAATGGATATATTCAAGAGTACCTTTCGTTCTATGAACCGCCTTAGGGAACTTGCTACGCTGTAGCTTCCCATACACGCAGTGCTCACAAACCCCTAGGCTCTTGGGCGCATGCCCAGTGAGATAGCCTTTCTTGTGAAGTTCCTGCATTCCACGTTCACTCATATGACCGAGCCTCATATGCCACAGCTTGGTTAGATCAGCTTCCTTAATCTCATCTGAGACAACTCCAGCAGAACCTGTGATCGTCGAACCTTGCAACATGTACAAATTCCCGCTCTTGACTCCCTTGAGTATCACCTTAGAACCCTTGAAAACTTGTAGATCGCCACCTTCACCTTTGAAACTGTATCCCTTGCTGTCGAGTAGACTCAAGGAGATCAGATTCTTCTTAATATGTGGTACATGCCTGACTTGCTCTAAAGTACATAACTTCTTTTCATTCGTCTTCAATCTAACTGAGCCGCTCCCAATCCCCTTACAGACGGATCCGTTTGCCATGTAGACAGACCCTCCATCTGTTTGGTTGTATGTCGAGAATAGCTCCATGTTAGAGCAACTATGATAGGAAGCTCCGGAATCAAGGACCCACGCATCCTTCGGTGCGTGACAAATTAGAACGTAATCATTCTCAGACGAGTTACCTTGTTCAGCTACGGCTGCGGATCCATTCTGCCCCCGTTGACCTCGTTTCGGGCAATCTCTCTTCCAGTGCCCCTTTTCCTTGCACCAAGCACATACATCCTTGGGCAATTTAGAACCAGAAAACTGCTTTTCTTGTTCTTCTTACCCTTCTTGCTTACCCCCGTCGCAATCAGTCCGGAAGCATGGTCCTCTGTACCTGTGCCTGCACCCTTATGGCGCAGTTCCCTAGCATAGAGTGCCGATCTCACCTCCTCTAGGGATAAGTCGTCCTTGTTCACAATGAACGACTGCACGAAGTTCTCATATGATCGAGGTAACGAGATCAATAACAAAAGTGCAGCATCCTCATCCTCCACCTTCTCGCCAATATTACGCAAATCTAACAGTATTGTGTTCAATTGATCAAGATGGCCCTTGAGAGCCGTACCCTCGAGCATCCGCAGGGTGAAGATCCTTTTCTTTAGCATCAACTTGCTAGTGAGACTCTTCGTCATGTAGAGACTCTCCAACTTGAGCTAGAGCTTCGCTGCTTCCTTCTGATCTGCGAACTCGATGATCACGTTATCCGATAAGCACAGCATAATCGTTGCGTGTGCCTTCTCCTCCATCGCCTTGAACTCCGCTGATGCAACATTCATGCCTCCCTTGTCCGCGATCAAAGTTGCCCACAAGCCTTGCGATTTGAGCAAAGCCTCCATCTTTATCTTCCACAGACTGAAGCTGTTCCCTCCAGTGAACTTGTCGATCTTCAACATCGATCCGGACATAGTTCTTGGTGGATCTTGAACTCTAGTCGCGTGCTCCACCTAGATCGCAAAACCCTAGCTTTGATTTCACCAAGTTGTGAAACCCTAGCTTTCCTCCGCCTTTAACTTGATCTTGAAACACCGCCAAACCCGAGCTCTGATACCAGTTTGTTATGTCAAACCACCTAACGAACGAAGAATGAATGAAAGAAGAACACGAGTATTTTACGTGGTTCGCTAGCAAAATATTTGCTAACTACCTCCACGGCGGAAAAGCACTCTTTATTCACTTAAGAGGAACAATTACAATGTTTTTGCATACTTAGTAATGCGACTACTAGGTTCTTTATATAGTGCTAGGAAATCCCTAAAGTTTCCAAATCCGATTTGGAAACAACTTATTTCCTAACTAATCCTCCACCGCCTTTGACTTCCAATGTGTCCTAATCAAAGTTGGAAACAAAGAATTTGGCAGCCTTTGACCAATTCAAGGCACCAACTCAACAGCATGCTTCAGGGTTATACAAGACTAATTGGTAATTGTTAGCATCCACCTTTCTGCCATCGATAGTACCCTCGTGGGATATCAGTGGTTCTTCGCAACTATCTTCCTTGTTATCTTTCCCGTTTCTAATAATATTGGAGTATCCAGAAAGGATTATAATAGTTAGCAACTAGTATGCAACTATGGTTCCGATTCACCTCTATCAGGATTTTGTAAATCTAGATCAGATTTTATGAGATTAAAAATTAGATGCCACCCCGAGAGAGTTTCATTTTAATATTTCACAGGATTGTGAGATTTCGCGAGTGATTCGGCAGAATGAAACGAATTTACATTGTCTCTTATCATTGAAAACAATTTCTTAACTTGATCTGGTAATGACTTGTTATAACTTTCTTACAAGTTCTGATTGTGTTTAGTTATCATCTTAGTAATCATCCTCAAGAATTAATATTAGCAGAGTAACCCTTTTGAGAACATAAAACTCAGAAAACAGGTTTTCAGAGGTTCTTCATGTGATTTTGGGGAGGATTTAGTAGATTGAGGGTAAGGTCACTTGCAAATGAATCAATCACAGTCGATGAGCTTCTAAATCGTCTGCATTTCTTCAGCTAGGAACTACGTATAGTGCCAAGGATTTGGTATGTTGAACTAAGACTCTTACCTTCAAGATGAGTTTTCTTTTCATGTTGTAGAGTTATAGTTTCTCGTACTTAATCATCAGCGAGGAAGAGAAACATCTTCTTTATGATTGAACTAACATCAGTAATATTCAGATATGACTCGTCATTTTTTTTTGAAATAAATATAATGTGCCCCTTTTTCTTTTAAGAAATTATTGGACTTGGATTATGTGGGCTAAAACTCGGTGTTGCATGCTGACCTTTTCTTCTATTGAGTAATTATCCTGTCACTGTGTCGTGAGTCTTATTTGTGATGACTTTCCATTAGGTATACTATTGAGTAATTCTCCTTATGCTTTTTTTTATTGTATTAAATTTACCTAGCATGGTTAACCACACATGCTAATAATGCCAGGTACCAGGTTGAACTACATAGTATCACTTCGCTATGATTTCGATTATTCCAGGTGTTAGTTCAGCAACACTACTGTTAGTCTGAATGGTTGTATATGTCTCAACCTGATGTTTTATATTCTCATTGCTGGTGATATTATTTTGAGTAGAAGAGCAATGTTCAAGTATGGAAATTTCTTGTTCTTCCAACGATGATGGACCTTATTTGACGAATTTATTGTTCACTAAAAGTGGAGAAAGGGACTGTGATTTGGTACCGATTAAATTCAGGTGACTTTGAAGAATGCGCCGTTCTATCAAGTGGCGATCATATTAGAAGTTTTTGTGGCTGCTTTGAATTTAAATACTTTATACGTTTCATTTTTATCTTCACTCGTGTTTCTCTTTCTAGCGAAATAAGGTTCAAACAAGCCCTAATCCTAACAGACAAAGATCGAACCTGTGTAAAACAAACCAGAGAATTCCTAAGGAGGAAAAAAATGGTATCTAGCAAAATAAGGTTAATTGACATTGAATGTTAAATAAATTTGATGCCCTGGTTTTAAAATTATCCGTTTCTAAACATGTGTCATATGCAAAGCGTCACCCATTTTTCTTCACCTTTTAATTTCAACTCATGTAGGTTTCTCCGATTGGTAGTTGAATTTTCTACAGATGTCAAAATAAATAATTATCTAAAAACATATCTGGACACGTAGAAGTTTGAATATAAGGAAATAAATGGTGAACATAGCAGCCACGTTCGTACATCCATTCACTTCATGATGTCAGCAACATAGTTATGTCGACATATATAGTTAATAAATAAGCCTATAAAATCATAGGAAAAAATAAAATAAATCTCACGTGCAACGCACATGCACTCAACTAGTCAGCATAAAAGTGTGTGTGGTTCAAAATTATAAGAAAGGGATAAATATAAGAAAGGGATAAAGAAAGAAAAATAATTTAGTGAGGGTTAACGACCGTTTGTTTTGATGTCCCTGTTTAAGAAATTTGTGGCCACAGAACCATTTTCTCATGAAATCGAGTGTCCAATGATACGATAATGAGATCGTGATGTGCCATTCTCTTAGCCACATATATCTTTTCATTAAAGAATTTATTCGTGGTAGGATCGTCTCGGGGCGATTTAAAAAAGCAACGAAAAGCAAAACGAAATTAAACTACTAACAAGTACACGACGATTTACGTGGTTTAGCAAATTAGCTACATTCACAGTCCACACCCACTTAACTATGATGAACGAATGAAGAATACGATCAGATCTCTCAGCATCTCTCTGTGTGATGTGATACACCGACCCTAGAGCTAGATTAATTATATAGAGATAGCTAATACATGAATTGCTCGTAATATGAAAATCTAGCAATTTTCCTGTGAGACGACATGTCTACTGAATCACAAATGGAAGTCCATGTTACTGAAGACTGAGAAAAAAAGTGTGAGAGACATACTATAGGAGGAAGATTGAGAAAGCAACTAATATTACATTACCACATCAATTATTATTTACCAATTACGTGAATAATTAAAACGACACACATGTCATTAGCATAAATCGAGAAAGGAAGTGTGGGTTCCTTCTAAATTTCTAATTTATATGTGTGAACATAGAAGAGAAGTAGGATCAAGAAAAACTAAAATAGCATAATAGAAGTGCTCCGGATTACTTAACAAATTTCCATGTGTAATTTATAATAACATATGAAAATGACATTTGTCATGCTTATTTGGCTCCGACAAATAGAAATTTGCCATGTTGTTCTAAACTGATGAACATGTCAGATATTTCTCCATTAACTCAAATTGGCAATCAATGTGAATATAATAATAAGTACTTATCAGTTATAACTTTTTTAAGAAAATTAGCTCAAATTGGCAATCAATCTGAATATAATGTCAATTTCTTATCAGTTAACAACATCTTTAAGAAAATTTTTCTACCAGTGATATAACTCACGTAAAAATAGTATGAAGTACTGTCAAAAGAAAGAGAGTGGAACGATGTGTCTTTCATTTCCCATTCAATAGTGAATTATCTCATTTATGTTCACATTTTTTTAATTAAATTTATATCATTCAGTACACTAATAAAATAAAATTTAAAGCAAAACATAAATTTAATTGATTGCCCAAGAGTTTCAAAAGCAATACACTGGAGAAATGTGCCTTTCATTCCCCCATTTATTACCGGATGTTTTTTTATTTCACTTTTGTGGTGTTGGTTTTCAACCATGCTCCACAAGGCTTATTTTGTTTTCCAGAAATTGTTTGTTTTTTTGTCAACCGGGTTTGAAACTGGGAATGAAATACAGATGCTTCCAACGCCCTACCAATATTTAGGTTCTTCCTCAATAAATGAGATGTGAAAGATTTCACTGTGTCAGGAGGTAACTAGCTTATGTCTGTTATTTGAATGTTTTTCTGGTATTATTGCTTCTTTTCTCATGGTTATGTTTAATTTTTCAGGAATAACTTTTGTTTGGCAAACTGCTTGGAAGAGATAGTAGGTGGACTTTTGTTAATACATTAGAATTACTAGATGGGTTAGAATTGCTAGACGACTTATTTGTTTTAGGTCGTGTTATGTTCTCTAAATTATTGCTACATATTACGTTAATGGAGTTAGAATTGCTATCTCTAAATGTCTAATATATGAATTACATTACTGAATTTGTTCTCTTCTTCAGGTACTTTAGTTAGAAGGGTGCACCCTATACATTCATGCAAGTACAATAAACAACATAGGGGTCTTCAAAGTTTTTTTACATTTAAATGAGGTAAATTTATTCTATCGTTCTCTTATCTGACTCGAAAGTTTCACTATGCGGACACCATACTTTTCTTCTTCTCAAGTCTTAAATATTTATATTTCATTCTAAAATACCCATGGCATATGGACTATTCTTCTTGCTCATTTTCCTAATGGCCGAAAAATTTTCGGTTGCTAATAAACGCAGGACCCGTAAAATTAGTTTTCTTATTCAAAATCATTTGATGCAGATTCCGTTGGTATCTTTCTTTATCAGTCATCATTTCTTTCAGTACTTTACCACTAATTTCGTTGACTTTTTGTATGATTTACTTCTTTTTGTTTGGCACATCTCAAGTTTAGCCAATAACGAGTGACATTTGATTTATAAAAAGCGATCACCTAAAGGCAAGCGCTAGGATCAATGAATTTGATGTAACTTTTGACTAAAAACATACAAGCATCGGCACAATATCTCAATGATGTACAATGAGTATGTTGAACCCCAATTCCAGTATATCATTTGAGCAGTCTTAGTAATCTGTAATTTGAATGTTTTTCTGGTATTATTGCTTTCTTTGCTTATGGTTATGTTTAATTTTTAACTTTTGTTTGGCAAACTGCTTGGAAGAGATAAGGGGTGGACTTTTTCTAATACATTAGAATTACTAGATGGGTTAGAATTGCTAGACGACTTATTTGTTTTAGGTCGTGTTATGTTCTCTAAATTATTTCTACATATTACGTTAATGGAGTTAGAATTGCTATACGGTTTGTTTGTTTAAGGTTATATTGTGTACTCTAAATGTCTAATATGTGAATTACATTACTGAATTTGTTCTCTTCTTCAAGTGCTTTAGTTAGAAGGGTGCACCCTATACATTCATGCAAGTACAATAATAACAATAGGGGTCTTCAAAATTTTTTGTTACATTTAAATAAGGTAAATTTATTCTATCGTTCTCTTATCTGACTCGAAAACTATGCGGACACCATACTGTTCTTCTTCTCAAGTCCTAAAGATTTATATTTCATTCTAAAATACCCATGGCATAAGGACTATTCTTCTTGCTCATTTTCCTAATGGCCGAAAAATTTCCGATTGCTAATAAACGCAGGGCCAGTAAAATTAGTTTTCTTATTCAAAATCATTTGATGCAGATTCCGTTGGTATCTTTCTTGATCAGTCATCATTTCTTTCATTACTTTATCACTAATTTCGTTTACATTTTGTTTGATTTACTTCTTTTTGTTTGGCACATCTCAAGTTTAGCAAATAACGAGTGACATTTGATTTATAAAAAACGATCACCTAAAGAAAAGCGCTAGGATATATGAATTTGATATATTTTTGGACTAAAAACATACAAGCATCGGTAGAATATCTCAATGATGTACAATGAGTATGTTTAAAACCAATTCCAGTATATCATTTGAGCATAAACGTAAGAATTTCGCTTCAGGTGGACTTTCACAACAAAATCAAGATTTCAAAAAATCCCAGCCTTCATTCGACCAGTCTTAGTACATCAATCGTGCACAATCAAAGAGAGAAATCATCGAGGCATATAACCTTTTACCACTTTAAGTACAGGCAAGTAGTTAGATGAATGCGCTAATCTTTTGATAAAGTCCAAACTAATTTTCTCTTAATTTATGTCGTGTTTAGTTTTGTCATTGTAATGTTTAATGTTACTATAAATGTTTGTAACTCATGAGCAACTATTTGTTACATCAGCGTTGTTGGGGTATTGCTAAAAAAAACGTTGTAATGGTGGGAATTTTTTCATAAATTTTGATGCGTCATTTTATGACAATATGTTGCTATATATTTAGGGAGCGTTATATTACAGTTGAAATTATTATTGTTGGATGAAAAAAAGTTACAGACAATTTTATCTCACAAATATAATATTTTTTTGTGCATTATTATAAAATATATATTATACTATCATAAAAAATGTAAGGTAGTGCCATAGCATTTTATGTGATCTTCATTCAAGTGGTTTGCTGCTCCAACGCTTTTGTGAATTCTTTCAAATTGTACTCCGTTACATGACTCTGCACAATAGTTGCAATTGCATTACTACCCATACCAGAGGCTCCATTATGTGTTAATGAGTCCCTCATTCAATTCAAAATCTGATTTATTGTACTCATTTTTCCTTTTTTCTTAGAAAATTATCGTGCAACGTATGGTTCTTTTTTGCTTCCTCATAAACTAAGATTCCAACTTCTCTTCTTTGTAAATTCTTTAATATATACTTTCATCAAGATGGCAAATTACATGATTTCTTGATTTCTTATAATTTTTATTTAACAACGAATAATTATTCAATTATCCAAAAATAAATTTTTGTCTTTTTTAAAAATGAATAGATTTTAGGCTCATTAAGTTAAATGATTCAAAAAGAATCCAAATAATGATTCAAAATAGATTTAATTTCCCATGTAATATCTAGCCGTAATAGCATTTTCTTTTTCTAAAATATGTATCTCAATAGACGAAGATAGACCAGTTGTATGGGATTAATTTCATCTTTGCTTCTAATTGAATCATTGTCTTCAAAACATATTTACTTTTCAAGTGCTTTGTACATTGTAGTTTGCATAACATTCTTGGTCACCAAGGACCTACATCAATCATTATTATAGAATAAGTTATGTTAGTGTTTTAATCAGTAATATTGTAAGGAATATTTCCTTTGTTCCTTTTTTGTACAACATTCATACAGGTACGGTCATAAAAAGTCTTCAATATTCGGATGTTGGAAATCAAAAAAATTAAGTGATAGGAATAAAAGAGTAAAATTCACTCAAAAAAATTAAATTATTGGGAACTTCGGAAAAAAAATGTTACACAAATATTGACGAGGGAAATAGGTGAAATAGATTAAAATTAGAGCAAACCTAATTATAGAAATCATAAGAGATCTTCAAGTCAGAGACGATCAAGAGTTTGCCAAGTCAATCCAATAGCTTATATATAAAATTTATATATTTTATAAATTTTAACTATTCCTTACATGAGAAGATGGAATACCAAAATCTTATGTCAATTAATATAATTATAGATTTTATTACCATGACCGGGTATAACTACAGATTTAAGTCGAATGTCACAAGTTAAAAACGTTACGAACATAACAACATACATACAAATCAATGAAACTATTTATCCGCTTTGCCGATTTCCCCTTAAAATCGAGGCCACATGTTGCTAATTATGAGATTTGGGTCTTTCCACAAATGAGTCATTTCGTTTTCATTTGTTTTCAATAATTTGTCTTTAATATTTGGATTCAAATAAATCACATGTTCTAATTTCAAACATCTTCATGTACAACTGTAAGAAAAATACAGCGAGAAATAACCACTAAAAGTTTAGTCAGTTCTCAAATCAATAGTGCAAATGGGAGGTAGCTCACCGGTTAAAAAGGTGTATACAATGGGAGTTTGTTTTCGCAATCTATTTTTCAACTGTTACATTATAGCTCCATTTTGCCTTGATTTGAAATATTTGTCTTTGTCTATTTTGACGTCTCATTTACGTATATGTTCATTAAACTTTTGGCATGATAAAGAAACTAGGGTAAAGATGTTTTATATATGAGGCGCGAGAATCATTTCCGCTCAATTACTTAAATATCAAACTAAGATACCCGTGCTATACCCGCACGTAGCGCGGGTTCTCGACAAGTTATTATTATGCCACTACAAATAGATAGGTAGATAAATAGATAGATTGATAGATAGTAACATTTCAGTCAATAATATGAAGCTCCTTCACCAAGATATCCGGCTGTCCACCAAGTGGGCCATAGGAAACTTCCACTATGTATTCGCTAACAGATCTGCTGCTATCCGTCGCCGCTATCACAAATTGGTAGTTGATTCCACCAGCGAGCTGGTACTCACCACTAACGACATTCTGCACCAGCAAGTCATCTCCAGTGTGCTTCTTGATGGCTTCCTTCGCAAACTTGATGGCTTCCATCACGCGTTTATCACTATAATCTGTGATCCGTTCGAAACAGTCAAGGCAATCTTCCTGGCTTCTAACAACTGAGAGGGCGAAAGAAACGGAGAAGATTGCAAGGGATAGGAGGATGATTTGTGACCTGGCCTTCATTGTGGTCGCCATACCCTGTGTCCGCCAAGTGTTTTTGAGATTGTATATTTCACGTTGTTGTTATAAGGATGAACAAGCAAGAGAACTTTGACGAAATTGAGGGCCAGAGATTGCAGCCATTTATATAGGCGATCATGCTTACTAGAACAGCTAAAATTCAGCCACTACAACAACTAACATTATAATAGGTCTAACTCCAAACAACTTTGACTACGAACTAGAAAATAAGGGTATGAATAATGCTTATTTCTAACCACTTAAACTAGAAACTAGAGAATAAGTACATGTGATAATGTTTACCCCCAACAAATATGACTTTGGCCAGACTAGTTCAAAACCTATCACACTACTAGAAATAGGGGTTTTTGTGGCGGGTAACTTCCGCCATTAATAGAACAAAACCCGCCACAAAAAGTGTTTGCGGCGGCTTTTGTGGCGGTTTTTGTCCGTCTCATCAACTTCGGTCGTAAATACTTTGCAGCGGTAAGAAACCGCCACAAATGCTATTTGTGGCGGTATTTGCGGCGGTTGAAAGCCGCCACAAGAAGAACAATTTGGCGCCAATTTGGTCTTTCTTACGTCGGATTAAAGCCGCCACAAAAACCTTTTTCCGCCGCAAAAGAAAATTTTGGCGCTAAAAAAATTGGTTGTAGCGCCGACTTTTGCTGCCACAAGAGATAATTTTTTCGGCCACAAAAACAAATTGGCGCAACTTTTGGACACCCTAAACTATAATTTTGTTACCATTTTCGACACTTTTTCCACACAATTTTCGTGCCTCCACATGGCGAAACAAGCACGCGCGCCAATTTTTTTTCCACACAATCGACAACTAATTCTAAACTGTTATTGAAGTTTCCAAATGTAAATATAAAAAACAATGAGGCATCATATAAAATCATAAAACCAAGGAAAAAATAAAACCACAAGTTCATAATTAAAAGGAACTGATTGTCCACAGAAAATATAACTAAAGTTCACTTATATTTGAGAAGTTTTTGATTGTATCAAAGAAAACTAAATGACTTTTCAGAAGTTTTTGATTGTATCAAAGAAAACTAAATGACTTTAAAAAATCCATACTCTAACTTCACTGATCCTCTACGCATCAATCACCTCAACCTGTATGGTATTAAGAAAATCACAATTAGCAATTTCATAAGGGAACAAGTACATAATATCCAACATATGATCATATATCAAGAGTTCTTACTTCGCATAAATTCGAAATTATGTTTCTCCTTTCGCCTGACGTCTCCAAGTGTTTCTATTTCCCCCAAATCGGATCACAAAGTAGTTCGGGCTTGTAAGCCCTCGGAACACGTACTTCACATAAGTCGTCTCCTAGATGCACATCAGAAGCCTTTTTTCTTGGCTTGTTAGAGATGAAAATGGCATCTGCAACTACTTCTTTTGGCAAAGTTCCAGAAAGCAATTGCACCTCTGCCCCAATATCAATATGCACCTGAAATAACATATATTTAATCAATGAAATATTTCGAAACATCTTTCTTAATTCAGGGTCCCAATGGATCAACGTTACCTGGACCATGCGACAGCCCTTTTGTGAGTCTCTGCACATATATGCAGCTATCTAGCAGGTTTCCATTCAATTATCATAACTAATTAATTACGAAGAAGTCTGGCTCTTCTTTTTTTACTTTTTCTACTTAATTAAGTAATCAGTTTCTTGGTTTTATAGCTAATCCTTTTCTTCATGAGCTCCAATTTGGTGGTTACCGGATTGAACATCAACATCAGTCCTGAATTTCACATCAACAACATGTCTATATCTTCCCCTAAACACAGTCCAAACACAGATGGAATCCACACCGAGAACACACACAGAATGTGCATATTCACAATTCTATCATAGCCAACGGTGAGTACTAGAAAAGCTGATGAGCAATATTCCATACTGGAAAAAAAAAACCATCCCTTCAATTTAAAATAACACCAAACTGTTGACTTGTGCAGGGGATGATTTCATTTCAATAGGATCTGGGAGCAGGAAAGTTCATATAAAAAAAGTTAGATGTGGCCCAAGTCATGGTATCTGGTACTACCTCTGTTTCGTCTGTTTCGTCTGCGTTTGACTTTTTAACCCGTAACTGAGTCACTTTGACTTGGTGATTTGGGTACCAAAACGATGTAATTTTTTAACAATTTTTTCATGGTGTTTTAGAATAAACTTCCCTCTATAACACCATGCAAAGATTACAAAGTTCTTGTATCGTTTTGCTAATCAAATCACCGGATGAAAGTAACCCAGTGAATAGTGACAAAAAGTGAAGTAGGCTGAAACAGGCGAAACAGAGGTAGTACTACCTACCTACTACTGGTATTTATATACTATATATATAAACAGTGAGCTCTGAGAATAGGGTTTGAGTTTAAAAGAGCTAGAATTCTAGCTCTGGTATTGAAAAAAATGGGTTTTAGAGTTTCCCAATGTCCCTTCACATATACTTTGTCTAGATCCAGAATCCAACACAAATTTCACTAATCACAATTGTGATGATTTGAATGTAGGAAGTGCGGGAGACCTACTTGAAGGAAAAATAAGTACATACTATAATTATTCTTTCTTAATATTCTTCGCTGACATTTTATGCTAATAAATTACATAAATTGAAAACAAGAACTCGCCAAATAATACTTTTACCTCCCACTAATTCAACTGTTCAAGTGCTTAAACATTTCGTTCGCAAATTCTTTTAAGGTTACAAGTTCTCGGCCCAACAGACTATCAATGTAGCATTCAATGATGATACACATATAATCACACGGAGTGCAGAGCATAGCGAATTGCAAAGAAAAAGATACTAGATTCCTGGTCACATTGACCATAGACCACATTTACTGCATTAGTTTCACACAATACAAACAGATCTGAAGAGGGTGCATACTGCATAATTTTCACATAATCATAACAAATTCCAACAATAATCCCTCTCATCTCTCCGTGTAGCCCATAATGTTTTGAAAATTACTAAGATGAATCAAAACAAAAATGGTTTCTTTATCAAACCGAACACATCTAAAGAAGGCAATCCAACATTGTCTAACAAAAGAAGAATCTATTTGCAAGGGACGGAATTAGAACTGACCGAGTGGTTTTCCTAATCCAATTTCACTAAGATTAGGGTTCGATTTGCCTTGAGAAATTGCAAGAACTCGTCTTTCTGGTGCAAGACAGGGAGAGTCATGGAATCAAGAATGGCTCAAGGGTTTGATTGACGGGAAATAAAAGGGAAAGGAAAGCCCTAAGAGATCCTGAAGCTCGCAACAGACGATTCTTCAAAACACACAAAGCGAAATACAAAACTGGCCTGTTCTATTTCTGCCGCTCCTTCATTGCAATGGACAAGAGACGATCGATGGATGAACAGGAAGAGAAGAACGACGACCCGGTGAATCTCGAAGTTGTAGAGATCGTATCGTGTTAACAGAGGCTGATGGATAGGAATAGAGACGCCCGATTGACCAGGGCTTAAAGGGATTGGAATGAGATCGTGTGGAAAAGATCATGTTTATCTCTTTCACTTTTAGCTAATGTGGGTTTTTTTAGTCTTATTAATTTAATTCCTTCTTTGTTTTTTCTTTTGAGGCGATAAAAAATATTAAAGAGGCGGTTTTGATTTTCAGCCAAAAATAATATCTTTTTATGGCTCTTTTCATAGCCACCACAAAAAAATCAGCCACAAATACCCTCTTTTCTAGTAGTGTCAAATCTCTACTACTAAAAAGTTTGAGGTGTTCTTAACCCTCAGATTTTCCTAACCCTGAAATGTTCCTAACCTTTTTGAAATGACAAAAATACCCCTTCCCAAAACAAGTTATACCATTCGGACCTCACCCAATCGCGAGTCTTCGTATCTCCATCATCCTACGCAGCCGTTGACGAACCTCAAGATCAGAAGCATCGTTTACGAAACGATTCATCTAAAAGTTATCAGGAGGAAGAGACGCATAGTTTCGTCTGGCCGTGCCTTCTTCTCCTGCCTCTTGCATAATTGCCACGGTATCTTTGTCAGGCCCCGATCGTTTTCGCCTCATTGCTATTGCACCATCGTCGGTGCAGTATCATCTCCAACGACTTTCTGCATGCACTTTCTGATGATCTGATCCAAACCGTTCACCGCTGGGGAATTTTTACAGAGAGTGCCGTTCCAAGCATCAATTGTTTCATCCTCCTCTTTCAATTCATTCAACAAAGCATTGCACAAGCCACAAGGAATGTCCACTACTGTTGTGTTAGGGATGCCAGTTTCCCCTTCCTTTGATTCCGCCAGTTACTATCATAGTATGAATTATGCAACTTTAATTAAACATTATGCCGATTCACATTGCCCTTTTTGCTCAAGTCATCCACTTTAGGGTTTGGTTAAACATAGGGATTCAACTATCTGATTATGGATGCCACCAAACTAGGAATTGCAGAAGTAGGAATAATGTGCTTCTAGAAATTTCATCATCAATGTTATGCTCAAAAAGTAGGCAATCGTATCACTTCTGGACACAATTTTATGCCTTTTGCCAATATGTCAGGCTTCCTATATACCATCATACATACATGTCGATTCAAATGACATCTCAATCCAAAATCTGTGAAGGATGGGTTAGTTTCCGTTGTGAGGATTATACCGCCCCAACGATAAAGTGCATCAACAATTCTCATTCGTTCTAAATTTTTACCATATTGCTTTGTCCAAGCATGTTTTTTTTTTTTTCGTTTAACTCGCTAACTTCTGGTTCAAGGTTCTATCTGCCGTGAAAGGGTTTAAAGTAGTTTTGGTTCACATTTAGTAGGTTGGAGCCTCCAAGTCTATGGAACAACGAACATCAATATCAGACAAAATATTTCCATTCAGTAACAGTTATGGTCGTTTCTCTTGGTGATCCAACTTTAGGGCTTTCATTTGTGATCTAGATATCCCGGAGCGGACTATCCTTGTATCCAATAATAACTTCAAGTTCAACTGTTCGGTTGGGGTTTTTGAACGTAGAATATTAGTGTGCGTAAATAGTTAAGAATGTGTTTAACATCAGCTATAAGGCTTAAACGAAATCATAGTGGTGCTTTCTAAGGGTTTAGATACTAACTTGAGTGTGGTTCTTTCTGAGGGTTCAGATATCAGACCGTATTTATTTCTCGGTGGAAACTTCTAAATGCCCTGTTCCAATGCTTCTTATCAGGCCTCCTTGATACGGTGAAGAAGTCAAAAAAGATTCATAAATTGATAAAATCAAGTGTTTGTAAGGCAAACCAAAGTAAATTTCAATTTTGCAGGTGGACTGACTAGCTTTATTGCTTCAACTATGTCCTTTTGCATAAACTTGCATATCTTTTTTTTAGAAACATAAACTTATATATCTTGCTGTAAGAAAATTCTGGTATTGTAAGTCCAAAATCAATGTTGCTGAGTGTGATGTAGTCTACAACTTCAACCGTGAAGCATGTGTGAACAAACCATCATGTAGTTTCTAGGCCTAATTATACAGCTCGACACTATGTTACTAAAAGGGTACTTACACAGCCGATGCAAGCTCACCCTCATTAGAAGCGAACTCCACAGCTAACAGAACAAAGCCAAACATAAATCATCAAACGTATGAGCTAGAGGAGAGGATTAAAGATGAATGGGTAAAATAACTGCATATAAATCCGATGGAAGAAAAAAAGCATCTACCTTTTCTGTCATTCTTAAAGAACTTTTACAGGCTACTCAAATGCCACCTCTCTTTTTATTATTTAATGTTTATATATATATATATATATATATATATATATATATATATATATATATATATATATATATATATTGTTTGACGAACATACATTTACTCTTCTAACACCATTTACTATCGCTTACTCATTTTTATTGTTATTGTAGGCCATATTCTTTTCATACAGTATCTGACCCTCACATCCAAGATGCAGCCATTAACACGGGGCTAAGAGCACATAGGTCATGACAAACTACTTTTTAATTTCAATTGTATTCAATCAAACCTGTGCAAACCTCTGCATTATAAGAACCACCAACAGTTTGCTAATACTTAGATAATTTGAACTATGCATATGCATGTGTTATGTCAAACCACCTCACGAACGAAGAACGAATAAAAGAAGAGCACGAGTATTTTACATGGTTCGCTAGCAAAATATTTGCTAACTACCTCCACGGCGGAAAAGCACTCTTTATTCACTTAAGAGGAACAATTACAATGTTTTTGCATACCTAGTAATGCGACTACTAGGTTCTTTATATAGTGCTAGAAAATCCCTAAAGTTTCCAAATCCGATTTGGAAACAACTTGTTTCCTAACTAATCCTCCACCGCCTTTGACTTCCAATGTTTCGTAATCAAAGTTGGAAACAAAGAGTTTGGCAGCCTTTGACCAATTCAAGGCACCAACTCAACAAATCTCCACCTTGACTTGAATTGTCTCGTCAACAGCAGCTGCTTCTCTTCTCGTGAATAAAGCTACGTCTTCTCCGCACCCAATTGTCTCTCGTCAGAGAGACTCACTGGACCCCCACCGGATCCGACATGCCCCGAAGGGCTTCACTGGTTCAAGATGTTGAGAAATTCCAGACAATGCTGGAACTTGCTCTCTGGAACTGTCTTCGTTAACATATCCGCGGGGTTGTCAGCAGTCCCCACCTTCTTCACCTTGATCCTGCTCTCGTTTCTCAGAAAATGATACCAAACGTCGATATGCTTGGTCCTTTCATGATGAACCTGGTCCTTAGTTAAGCAAATCGCACTCAAGCTATCACAGTAGACTATCGCCTAATCTTGAAGTAGCCCTAGATCATTGACCATTCCCTTAATAAAAATTGCCTCCTTTGCTGCTTCCGTTAGAGCCATATACTTCGCCACCGTGGTGGACAAAGTCACCGTCGGCTGTAGCGTCGCCTTCCAACTCACAACAAATGCTCCCAGAGCAAATACGTAGCATGTCATTGATCTTCTACTGTCAATATCCCCTGCATAGTCCGCATCCGAGAAACCAGCTACCTAGATGTTTTCACGTGACCCATAGCATAGGCCAATGTCTGACGTACCCTTAAGGAACCTGAATATACGCTTCACCGCCTGCCAATGATCCCTACCCGGATGAGCCATAAAACGACTAACCACACTAACAGCGAATGCTATGTCCGGTCGAGTACAGACCATAGCATACATGATACTTCCAACTGCGCTAGCATATGGAACCTTGGACATGTACTCCTTCTCCTCCTCAGTGTGAACGGTGAACATTCCTACCTTGCTGTTAGTTGCCATAGGAGTATCTATAGCTTTAGCTGATAGCATCCCAAATCTTGCCAAGATCTTCTTGATGTATCCCTGTTGTGATAAGAAAAGCTTCTTCTTCTTCCTATCTCTATAGATCTCAACTCCCAATATCTTCCGAGCAGCTCCCAGATCCTTCATCTCAAATTCCGCGCTAAGGGACCTCTTCAGTTCTCTGATTTCCTTGATATCTCGAGTTGCAATCAGAATATTATCCACATACAAAACTAGGTAAATACGTGATCCACCATGCAACTCTTTGTGGTACACGCAACAATCATACTCGCACTTGTGGTAACCAATCTTCAACATGAAGCTGTGAAACCTATTGTACCATTGCCTCGGTGACTGCTTAAGTCCGTAGTGAGATCTCTTCAGCTTGCACACGTGGTTCTCTCTTTCCGGAACTTGGAACCCCTCCGGTTGTTTCCTGTATATTTCCTCCTCCAACTCTCCGTGCAGGAAAGTTGTCTTGATATCCAATTGCTCAAGATCTAGGTCGTGGTGTGCCACTAAAGCTAGTAACACTCGGATAGAAGTATGTCTGACCACCGGTGAGAAGATCTCGTTGTATTCAACTCCGTCTTTCAGACTGAACCCTCTTGCAACTAGCCCTGCCTTATACTTGACGCCCTCTCCAGATGTAGTTCCTTCCTTTCTTCTGAAAACCCACTTGCAATTGACTATCTTCCTTCCCGCTGGCAATTTAACAAGCTCCCAATTCGAGTTCTTGCTAAGAGACTCCATCTCTTCTCCCATCACGGCAATCCACAGTGCTGACTCAGAACTAGATATAGCGGCCTTGTAGGAGGATGGCTCGTCCTCTACCTCTTCCGCTACCTGTAATGCATATCCCACCATACCGTCATCTCTGTATCTCGCTGGAGGCTTTATGACTCTCCTTGGTCTTCCTTCAGCAATACTTTGATGAACCGGTTCCTCTGGTGTAGACGCATCTTCACTATCAGACTCTTCTGCTTCTTCCTCTTCGGCTTTCTGTGGTGGTGTAGGGATTTCAGAATCCTTAGGATCAGTAGGATCCGACTCTCCCTCCACCTTCTTCTCTGCATCCCCAAGCTCCACCTCCACGGAGTTCTTCAACATATGAGTCTCATCGAAGACTACACTTCTGCTAAGTATAATCTTGTTGTCTGCCCATATCTTGTATCCCTTCACACCTGTTCCGAATCCCATGAATACTCCCTTCTTAGCTCTTGGTTCTAGTTTGCCATCATCAACGTGATAATAGGTAACACAACCAAAAACTCTCAAATCCGAGTAATCCACTGCATTACCGGACCAGACTTCCATAGGAATCTTGCATCCTATACCTGTGTCGGGGCTCCGATTTATGAGATAGCATGCCATGGAAACTGCCTCTCCCCAGAAACCTCAAGAAAGACCTTCATTCGAAAGCATGCACCTTGCTTTTGCTAAAAGTGTCTGATTCATTCTCTCGGCTACACCGTTCTGCTGCGGTGTGTGCCGAACGGTGCGATGGCGTGCTATTCCCTGATCCTTGCAGAATCCATCAAACTCTGATGAACAGAACTCTAAGCCGTTGTCCGTGCGCAAACTGTTCACCTTCTTTCCCACCTGATTCTCTACTAGGGTCTTCCACTCCTTGAATCTTGCGAAGGCTTCACTCTTGTGCTTCATCACAAATATCCAAGTCATCCTGGGGTAGTCGTCTATGATGCTTAGGAAATACCTGTACCCTCCAATCGCCTCGACTCGAGATGGACCCCAGCAATCCGAATGGATATATTCAAGAGTACCTTTCGTTCTATGAACCGCTTTAGGGATATTGCTACGCTGTAGCTTCCCATACACGCAGTGCTCACAAAACCCTAGGATCTTGGGCGCATGCCCGGTGAGATAGCCTTTCTTGTGAAGTTCCTGCATTCCACGTTCACTCATATGACCGAGCCTCATATGCCACAGCTTGGTTAGATCAGCTTCCTTAATCTCGGCTGAGACAACTCCAGCAGAACCTGTGATCTTCGAACCTTGCAACATGTACAAAGTCCCGCTCTTGACTCCCTTGAGTATCACCTTAGAACCCTTGCAAACTTGTAGATCTCCACCTTCACCTTTGAAACTGTATCCCTTGCTGTCGAGTAGACTCAAGGAGATCAGATTCTTCTTAATATGTGGTACATGCCTGACTTGCTCTAAAGTACATAACTTCCCTTCATTCGTCTTCAATCTAACTGAGCCGCTCCCAATCCCCTTACAGAATGATCCGTTTGCCATGTAGACAGACCCTCCATCTGTTTGGTTGTATGTCGAGAATAGCTCCATGTTAGAGCAACTATGATAGGAAGCTCCGGAATCAAGGACCCACGCATCCTGAGAGTGCGTGACAAATTAGAACGTAATCATCCTCAGACGAGTTACCTTGTTCAGCTACGGCTGCGGATCCATTCTTCCCTCGTTGACCTCGTTTCGGGCAATCTCTCTTCAAGTGCCCCTTTTCCTTGTACCAAGCACATACATCCTTGGGAAATTTAGAACCAGAAAACTGCTTTTTCTTGTTCTTCTTACCCTTCTTGCTTACACCCATCGCCATCAGTCCGGAAGCATGGTCCTCTGTACCTGTGCCTGCACCCTTATGGCGCAGTTCCCTAGCATAGAGTGCCGATCTCACCTACTCTAGGGATAAGTCGTCCTTGTTCACAATGAACGACTGCACGAAGTTCTCATATGATGGAGGTAACAAGATTAATAACAAAAGTGCAGCATCCTCATCCTCCACCTTCTCGCCAATATTACGCAACTCTAACAGAATTGTGTTCAATTGATCAAGATGGTCCTTGAGAGCCGTACCTTCGAGCATCCGCAGGGTGAAGAGCCTTTGCTTTAGCATCAACTTGCTAGTGAGACTCTTCGTCATGTAGAGACTCTCCAACTTGAGCCAGAGCTTCGCTGCTTCCTTTTGATATGCGATCTCGATGATCACGTCATCCGATAACACAGCATAATCGTTGCGTGTGCCTTCTCCTCCATCACCTTGAACTCCGCTGATGCAACATTCATGCCTCCCTTGTCCGTGGTCAAAGGTGCCCACAAGCCTTGCGATTTGAGCAAAGCCTCCATCTTTATCTTCAACAAACTGAAGTTGTTCCTTCTAGTGAACCCGTCGATCTTCAACATCGATCCGGACATAGTTCTTGGTGGATCTTGAACTCTAGTCGCGTGCTCCACCTAGATCGCAAAACCCTAGCTTTGATTTCACCAAGTTGTGAAACCCTAGCTTTGCTCCGCCTTGATCTTGATCTTGAAACACCGCCAAACCCGAGCTCTGATACCAGTTTGTTATGTCAAACCACCTCACGAACGAAGAATGAATAAAATAAGAACACGAGTATTTTACGTGGTTCGCTAGCAAAATATTTGCTAACTACCTCCACGGCGGAAAAGCACTCTTTATTCACTTAAGAGGAACAATTACAATGTTTTTGCATACATAATAATGTGACTACTAGGTTCTTTATATAGTGCTAGGAAATCCCTGAAGTTTCCAAATACGATTTGGAAACAACTTGTTTCCTAACTAATCCTCCACCGCCTTTGACTTCCAATGTTTCGTAATCAAAGTTGGAAACAAAGAGTTTGGCAGCCTTTGACCAATTCAAGGCACCAACTCAACATCATGCTTCATGGTTATACAAGACTAATTGGTAACTGTTAGCATCCACCTTTCTGCCATCGATAGTACCCTCGTGGGATATCAGTGGTTCTTCGCAACTATCGTCCTTGTTATCTTTCCCGTTTCTAATAATATTGGAGTATCCAGAAAGGATTATAACAGTTAGCAACTAGTACGCAATTATGGTTCCGATTCACGTCTATCAGGATTTTGTAAATCTCGATCAGATTTTATGAGATTAAAAATTAGATGCCACCCCGAGAGAGTTCCATTTTAATATTTCACAGGATTGTGAGATTTCGCTAGTGATTCGGTAGAATGAAACGAATTTACATGGTCTCTTATCATTGAAAACAATTTCTTAACTTGATCTGGTAATGACTTGTTATAACTTTCTTACAAGTTCTGATTGTGTTTAGTTATCATCTTAGTAATCATCCGCAAGAATTAATATTAGCAGAGTAACCCTTTTGAGAACATAAAACTCAGAAAACAGGTTTTCAGAGGTTCTTCATGTGATTTTGGGGAGGATTTAGTAGATTGAGGGTAAGGTCACTTGCAAATGAATCAATCACAGTTGAAGAGCTTCTAAATCGTCTGCATTTCTTCAGCTAGGAACTGCGTATAGTGCCAAGGATTTGGTATGTTGAACTAAGACTCTTACCTTCAAGATGAGTTTTCTTTTCATGTTGTAGAGTTATAGTTTCTCGTACTTAATCATCAGCGAGGAAAGAGAAACATCTGCTTTATGATTGAATTAACAACATACTATTCAGATATGACTCGTCATTTTTTTTGGAAATAAATATAATGTGTCCCCTTTTCTTTTAAGAAATTATTGGACTTGGATTATGTGGGCTAAAACTCGGTGTTGCATGCTGACCTTTTCTTCTATTGAGTAATTATCCAGTCAATGTGTCGTGAGTCTTATTTGTGATGACTTTCCATTAGGTACTACTATTGAATAATTCTCCTTATGCTTTTTTTTCGTATTAAATTTACCTAGCATGGTTAACCACACATGCTAATAATGCCAGGTACCAGGTTGAACTACATAGTATCACTTCCCTATGATTTCGATTATTCCAGGTGTTAGTTCAGCAACACTACTGTTAGTCTGAATGGTTGTATATGTCTCAACCTGATGTTTTATATTCTCATTGCTGGTGATATTATTTTGAGTAGAAGAGCAATGTTCAAGCATGGAAATTGCTTGTTCTTCCAACGATGATGGACCTTATTTGACGAATTTATTGTTCAATAAAAGTGGAGAAAGGGACTGTGATTTGGTACCGATTAAATTGAGGTGACTTTGAAGGATGCGCCGTTCTATCAAGTGGCGATCATATTAGAAGTTTTTGTGGCTGCTTTGAATTTAAATACTTTATACGTTTCATTTTTATCTTCACCCGTGTTTCTCTTTCTAGCGAAATAAGGTTCAAACAAGCCCTAATCCTAACAGACAAAGATCGAACCTGTGTAAAACAAACCAGAGAATTCCTAAGGAGGAAAAAGATGGTATCTAGCGAAATAAGGTTAATTGACATTGAATGTTAAATAAATTTGATGCCCTGGTTTCAAAATTATCCGTTTCTAAACATGTGTCATATGCAAAGCGTCACCCATTTTTCTTCACCTTTTAATTTCAACTCATGTAGGTTTCTCCGATTGGTAGTTGAATTTTCTACAGATGTCAAAATAAATAATTATATAAAAACATATCTGGACACGTAGAAGTTTGAATATAAGGAAATAAATGGTGAAATTACTACAAAAAAAGTAGGCAAATACGATAGCCAAAAACCGTCGTTTAATGATAAAAAACCGTCGTATATGTAAAAAACGACGGGCAGGCGACCGTGTAATTGTAAGGCGTCGTATAAGATTATACGACGGGAGCTGACCGTCGTTTATGACCATATACTACGGGAAAAGGAGAAGTGTCGTTATTGAGTTCCTAATACGACGGTCGTGGCTAATGCGTCGGGTACTTTTTTTACCGTCGTTTCCTATAGACAAATACGACAGTCATACTTTAGTATTGTCGTTTTTGTATCTGATACGACGGTTCACCTACTGTCATGTATATATATATATATATATATATACACATACCAAAATTGAAGTTAAGAGTTACAATGTCAAGCCATGAGCACGATACAATGTATTTTCTCCTTAAAGCATAATAATTTATGTTTATATTACAAGTGTTAAAGTCCAATAAAACATACGTAGTAGTTGCCGTACTATTTTTCTATTACATATGGGGAAATTAAAAACTTTTCCTCTTGCCCATTTCTTTGAAGAAAACAACTAGGACGGCGCCCGCGCGTTGCTCGCGGTGTAGCTGTGATCGTTTTCTGGTATTTTTAGCTTTCATATTGCTTAATAGCAATGGTTTGTTTTCCTGTTCATCTTCGGGTAATCAGCTCCAATGGTGATTAGGTCTTTCCAACTGCCTCTTCTTCTCCAATAACATAGCATTGGCTTGTATAATCTGTATCTACAGCTCCCCTATTCAATCCACATAGAAAGATCCAATCAAATTCATAACAAAGTTGGAGTTTGCCATTCATTAGAAACATTTACCTATTAAAATGGCTCTGAAAACGAAAATTGCTGCAAGATAGACAAGTCCCAGATAGGAAACCACAGATATAAAGCTGTCAAAATCAATGGGAAAGATAAAACTTAGCCTCAACACTTGTATATTACAACAGAGAATGGATATGTTATGGGAGTTGGAGCATTATCACTTACCTAAAGTTGAGGTCTTGTGTGTGAGAGAGTGAGATTATGAGCAATGTTCCTACCCCAGCAACGAATGCCGATTTCGAGACATCTCTCCACATCACTAAATCAACTGAAGAAAAATAGCAAAAGACAATGAACATTGCAGGAGAATAAAACGGAAGGGTAAATTAAGAGAGAAATATGGTAACCACAACGAATGCTAGTACATGAGAAGTCAAATTAATTTGTCTCACAGATCAGTGAGTAACCCACTAAAATCACTACACAAAGCCCAACAATCTTAAAATTGATTATACCCTGCCATGAATCATAAGCTGCATTGAGGATGAACAGAGCGGTCTTGATGTCGTCAATTGAGTTCTCAGGGAAGAGGCACTGCCAAGAGAAAATCAGATCAGGTTTCACAATCAAACTTGCACACCACATATGGATCGATTTTTTAGGGTTTTGAAATTAGTTCATCATATGTTTTAACAAAGTTCTTTCTTAATATGGCTCAAGGATGTAGTGAAGTCCAGAGGAAAAATATCCTTGTTCTGGTTACCAAAAAAAGTACTAATATACAGTAAACACAGTTCAGTCATTTTCAATTCAGGCCATACATGCTTCATTTTCTTCTTTGTCTTCAACTACAAGATCCAAGGAGGGCAACAAATAAAGGACTTACCAAAGTTGGGTCAAGACGATTGGTGCATGTAGTCGGCAGATTCTTTTGCAAGTGTTGTAGGAAATATCCCGATCAAACGAGAACATAGACTTCATATTAGAGAGCCAAAGGAAGACAAAAAAGCAAGGAAACCGGAACTAAAAAGCAACACGTCTCTTGACAAATATACGATTGGTGCATGTAGTCGGCAGATTCTTGTGCATTCCCTTTGACATAAACTCTTCCATAGCAGCTGACCATATACGAAGCCCCTTAAATTCCAGATTTGCAGCCTAGAAGCCAAACAAATTTTGTATAAGTTTTTAAAGCATCAAACCGAAGAGTGAAAATTTACAACGTTAGTCACAAAACAATGAAATTATGAAGCTCTAACTTAACACAAGAAGTAATGAACATTTCCATCCGTCAATATGAGTCTTAACCTGTTTGTATGATTAAGCATGTATCAATGATGCAAAAATCGTAACAGTCTTTTACGTATTTTTAGACAATATCCAGGCCTATATAATTAATATGTTTTACATCAACACAAGCCTGAAAAATATAGCCGATAGTATAATATTGCATGATAAATAAGCATTTATTTTCTCTAAAATAGAGCGTATTCGTGAAGATCAGTTGATGCACATTCTGTTTTAATAGTGTTTCATCCACATAAACACCATTCTCATTTTTGGAGAGTTTACAACCTGGAACGATTGGATTGTAAACTGAATTGCAATTCTCCATCGAGAACCTCTTCAATACCTCTGATGCATACTTTCTCTGGCAAATATAAATTCCTTCTGAGTGCTGCAACACTTCTATACCAAGAAAGTACCTCATTCTCCCTAAATCACTCATATCAAACTCTCTTAACATTGAAGCTTTGAATTCAGCATACATCAACTCATCATTCCCTGTAAAGAGTAAATCATCTACGTATAAGCTGACAATGAGAATCTTACCTCCCTTATTTGTTTTAGTGAACAAAGTATGCTCACTATAACACATCTTGAACCCTTGACTAATGAAATGAGCTTCAATGCGGCTGAACCAAGCACTCGGAGCTTGTTTCAACCCATAAAGGGATTTCTTTAACTTGTATACCTTTTGAGGACTGTGCTTCATCTCATAACCCTTAGGCTGCTCCACATACACCTCTTCGCTGAGATCCCCATGTAGGAAGGCAGACTTGACATCAAGTTGATAAATAGTCCATCCTTTTAGGGCGGGTAAAGCAATAATCATTCTCACTGTATCCATTCTTGCAAATGGTGAGAACACTTCAGTGTAATCAATCCCTTGTTGCTGCACATACCCCTTTGCCACCAAGCGAGCCTTGTACTTATCAACTTCTCCATTTTCTTGAGTTTGGTCTTGTAAATCCACTTCAACCCAATAACTTTAAACCCCGTAGGTAAATCAGCGAGTTCCCATGTTTTGTTCCTTTCAATAGCTTTTATCTCAATGTCCATCGCCTTCTTCCAGTTATCATGTTTAACTGCCTCCTCAAAATGCACCGGATCTCCGGAGACAAAGAAAAGCCCAGTTGATGTTTGTATCCGCCTGAAGCAGATTTGTAAGATGCACCGGATCTCCAGAACAAGAAAAGCCCAATTAACGTTTGCATCCTCCTCCTCTGAAATTCCTTCCTCACTTACATAATCTTGCATCCATACCGGGTCTCGCCTAGTCCTCCGTTGATGCTCTCCGTCTTCGTTGACTTGTTCCCCAGAGTTTGCTCCATCATTTTCTATAGTCACTGCTCCATCATTTTCAACATCCGCAACTGCATTATCTTCTTCATTTTCCCATTCCAAATCAGCCATTATCTGATCTTCATAGCTCTTATCCCATTTCCAAGACTTATCTTCCTCAAACACAACGTCTCTGCTAATAAAAATCTTGTTCGAAACTGGATCATAGAGTCTATATGCCTTAGACTCCTCACTTACTCCTAATAACACACAGGGAAAGCTCTTCATGTCCAACTTTTTCCTTCTCACATCAGGAACATGTACATGCGCCAAGCATCCAAAGACCCTAAAGTGATCAACTGTGGGTTTAACGCCACTCCAAGCTTCTTCCGGCGTTAGGTCCTTCACAGCGAATGTAGGAATTCGGTTGAGAACATATATTGTCCAGTTCACCGCCTCTGGCCTGAAATTCTTTGGGATACGTTTTTCATAAAGTAAGCACCGTACCATGTTCATCACTGTTCGATTTTTCCTCTCAGCTACCCCATTTTGCTATGGAGTATATGCTGCAGTCAATTGCCTCCTAATACCATGCTCGGAACAAAATTCGGAGAATTCATCTGATGTGAACTCGCCTCCTCAATCTGTCCTCAAACATTTTAAATAAGCACCTAGTTCTTTCTCAACGTAACTTTTAAATCGCTTAAACATGCTCAATGCCTCAGATTTCTCCGTTAGAAAATAAGTCCATGCTTTTCGAGTAAAGTCGTCAATAAAGCATAAAATATACCTTTTCTTGCTGTTGAAAATAGGAGAGATTGGTCCGCAAATGTCAGCATGAATAAGCTTGAGTTTCTCTGTGGCCCTCCAATTGCTCTTTTTAGGGATTGGAAGCCTGTGTTGCTTCCCGGTCATACACTCGGTGCATGTTGTTGATGGAGCCTTGAACTGAGGTATCCCACCTACCATCTTCTTAAACTGGAGAGTTCTAAATCCTTTGTAGCTTAAATGGCCATAACGACGGTGCCATAAATGTGCCAAATCCTCAGTGGATGTGTTGTAGCAGACTGGTTTTTTTGGAACTGAATCTGCCAGCAACACAAACATCCGATTTGCTGCCATCTCGCTCTCTATGATGAGACCTCTCTTTGGATGGAAAATCTTTAGCTTCCCATTCTGAATTAGAACAGACAACCCCTTTTCTTGTAGTTGCCCGATGCTCAAGATATTGTTCTTTAGTTCAGGTACATAATATACTTCGGTAACAACATGCTTAGAGCCTTTCAAATTCAGCCGCACATTACCTTTTCCTAGCACAGCCATCCTTGTGTCATTTCCCAACTTCACATTCTGTCGGAATTCTTCATTCAGTTCACAAAACAAACTCTTGTTACCACACATGTGGTTGCTACATCCAGAATCAAGGAACCAAACATCCACCTTGGGAGCATTTTGTGTCTCTACCTATGAAATCAATAATATATCTCCTTCTTCGCCAAATTCAGCATAGTTGGCTTCTTTATCCCAACTTGGAAACTCATATTGATAGTGTCCAAGAGCGTGGCACTTATAGCATTCTACCGTTGCTTTGTGATGGCGGCCTCTTCCTCTACCTCTACCTCTGTAACCACCTCGACCTCGACCCCGTCCTCGCACCTCCGATTTGTCTTTGGTTGTTATCTTGAGTGCTTGTTCCTCTCCAGTGTGTCGCTGAAACTTCTGTTCCTGGACAATCAGAGAACTCTGAAGTTCATCGATCGACATTTGATCAATATCCTTGGACTCCTCAATCTTGCAAACAACATAGTTGAACTTCTCACTTAAGGATCGAAGAATTTTCTCCACCACTGCGACATGTTGCATCTTCTCTCCATATGTTCTTATCTTGTTGGCCACAGACAACATTCTGGAGAAGTAATCAGATACTCCTTCTCCTACCTTCGTCTCTAGGGTTTCAAACTCTCAGCAGAGAGCTTGTAGGTGTGACCTCCTAACCCTAGCACTCCCCTTCGTACTTATTTTTCATAGCATCCCAGATCTCCTTGGAAGTGTCTTTCACAAGAATCGTCTCCTGTATTGTCCGATCGATGGCCTGAAAGAGGTAATTTTTAACTTTCAGATCTTTCAGCTTCAGATCCTGTAACGCCTTCTTCTGTGCTTCTGTTTGCATCACTCCACTGCCTTGCTCAGCATATCCGGTCTCGATCAGCCCCAAAAATTCCTTTGATCGCAGGAAGTTCTCTATTAACATGCTGCAATGGTCATAATGACCATCAAAACGTGGAATGGCAGCCTGCATAAAACTTCCTTCGGATGTCATCTTCTGGCTGCTGCACAACCCTCAAAGACTGCTGCTTTGAATGTTTTTTTCTCAGGCCCAGTAGGGGCTCTGATACCAGAATTTTAGGAACTAAAATGAGTTCAAACACTCAACAATTCTGAAAAATGACATACTTGTTATTGATCAACCTAGGCATATAAATAGCCTTTTCAAAATCTAAACAGAATGAGAAGAAATAGGGAACCGTTGCAACTAGAAACAAGAATCAAGGAAACTAATAGATCCTGAAGACCAGGACTAACTTAAACTAAAAGATAATAACTAAAGCAATAACAGTAACCTCAAGAAAAGCATTTATTTTCCGTCACGATCATGCTTACTAGAACAGCTAAAATTCAGCCACTACAACAACTAACATTATAAAAGGTATATGCGATAACGCTAACTCCAAACAACTTTGAGGGATTCATTAAGACATATGTCATTAGCATTAATCAAGAAAGAAAGTGTGGGTTCATGTGTACTTAAAATTACCACTTTAAGTACAGACAAGTAGGTAGATGAATGCGCTAATCTTTTGATAATGTCCAAACTAATTTTCTCTTAATTATGTCGTGTTTAGTTTTGTCATTTTAATGTTTAATGTTACTATAAATGTTTGTAACTCATGTGCAACTATTTGGTACATCAACGTTGTAAGGGTATTGCTAAAAAAACGTTGTAATGGTGGGAATTTTTTCATAAATTTTGATGCGTCATTTTATGACAATATCTTGCTATATTTTTAGGGAGCGTTATATTACAGTTGAAATTATTATTGTTGGATGAAAAAAAGTTACAGACAATTTTATCTCACAAATATAATATTTTTTTGTGCATTATTATAAAATATATATTATACGATCATAAAAAATGTACGGTAGTGCCATAGCTTTTTATGTGATCTTCATTCAAGTGGTTTGCTGCTCCAACGCTTTTGTGAATTATTCAAAATTGTACTCCGTTACATGATTCTGCACAATAGTTGCAATTGCATTACGACCCATACCAGAGGCTCCATTATGTGTTAATGAATCCCTCATTCACTTCAAAATCTGATTTATTGTACTCATTTTTCCTTTTTTCGTAGAAAATTATCGTGCAACGTATGATTCTTTTTTCCTTCCTCATAAACTAAGATTCCAACTTCTTTTCTTTGTAAATTCTTTAATATTTACTTTCATTTGTGATTCAGAAGACACGTCATCAAGATGAAAAATTACATGATTTCTTAATTTCTTATAATTTTTATTTAACAAAGAATAATTCTTCAATTATCCAAAAATATTTTTTTTTTAAATGAATAGATATTAGGCTCATTAAGTTAAATAATTCAAAAAGAATCCAAATATTGATTCAAAATAGATTTAATTTCCCATGTAATATGTAGTCATAATAGCATTTTCATTCTCTTAAATATGTATCTCAATAGACGAAGATAGACCAGTTGTATGGGATTAATTCCATCTTTCTTCTAATAGAATCATTGTCTTCAAAACAAATGTACTTTTCAAGTGCTTTGTACATTATAGTTTGCATAACATTCTTGGTCACCGAGGACCTGCAACAATCATTATTATAGATAAGTTATGTCAGTGTTTTCATCAGTAATATTGTAAGGGATATTTCCTTTGTTCCTTTTTTGTACAACATTCATACAGGTACGGTCATGAAAAGTCTTCAATCTTACCTCTGTCAATATTCGGATGTTGGAAATCAAAATATTAAGTCATAGGAATAAAAGAGTAAAATCCACTAAAAATATTAAATTATTGTGAACTTCGGAAAGAAATATTTCACGAAAATTGAAGAGGGAAATAGGTGAAATAGATTAAAATTAGAGCAAACCTAATTATAGAAATCATAAGAGATCTACAAGTCAGAGACGATCAAGAGTTTGCCAAGTCAATCCAATAGCTTATTACCAAAAAATTAACTATATTTTATACATTTTAACTATTCCTTACATGAGAAGATGGAATACCAAAATCTTATGTCAATGAATATATAACTACAGATTGAATTCGAATGTCATGAGTTAAAAAAGTTACGAACATAACAACATACATAAAAATCAATGAACTTTATACTATTTATCCGCTTTGCCGATTTCCCCTTAAAATCGAGGCCACATGTTGCTAATTATGAGATTTGGGTCTTTCCACAAATGAGTCATTCCGTTTTCATTTGTTTTCAATAATTTGTCTTTAATATTTGGATTCAAATAAATCACATGTTCTAATTTCAAACATCTTCATGTACAACTTTAAGAAAAATACATCGAGAAATAACCACTAAAAGTTTAGTCAGTTCTCAAATCAATAGTGCAAATGGGAGCTAGCTCACTGGTAGAAAAGATGTATACAACGAGAGTTTGTTTTCGCAATCTATTTTTCAACCGTTACATTATAGCTCCATTTTGCCTTGATTTGAGATATTTTTCTTTGTCTACTTTGACGTCTCATTTACGTATATGTTCATTAAACTATAAGCATGACAAAGAAACTAGGGTAAAGATGTTTTATATATGGGGCGCGAGAATTATTTCGGCTCAATTACTTAAATATCAAACTCAGATACCCGTGCTATACCCGCGCGTAGCGCGGGTTCTCTACTAGTTATTATTATGCCACTACAAATAGATAGATAGATAAATAGATAGATGTATAGATAGTAACGTTTCAGCCAATAATATGAAGCTCCTTCACCGAGATATCCGGCTGTCCACCAAGTGGGCCATAGGAAACTTCCACTGCGTATTCGCTAACAGATCTGCTGCTATCCGTCGCCGCTATCACAAATTGGTAGTTGATTCCACCAGCGAGCTGGTACTCGCCACTAACGACATTCTGCACCAGCAAGTCATCTCCAGTGTGCTTCTTGATGGCTTCCTTCGCAAACTTGATGGCTTCCATCACGCCTTCATCACTATAATTTGTGATCCGTTCGAAACAGTCAAGGCAATCTTCCTGGCTTCTAACAACTGAGAGGGCGAAAGAAACGGAGAAGATTGCAAGGGATAGGAGGATGATTTGTGACCTGGCCTTCATTGTGGTCGCCATCCCTGTGTCCGCCAAGTATTTTTGAGATTGTATATTTCACGTTGTTGTTATAAGGATGAACAAGCAAGAGAACTCTGACGAAATTGAGGGCCAGAGATTGCAGCCATTTATATAGGCGATCATGCTTACAAGAACAGCTAAAATTCAGCCACTACAACAACTAACATTATAATAGGTATATGCGATAACGCTAACTCCAAACAACTTTGACTACGAAATAGAAAATAAGGGTATGAATAACGCTTATTTCTAACCACTTAAACTAGAAACTAGAGAATAAGTACATGTGATAACGTTTACCCCCAACAAATTTGACTTTGGCCAGACTAGTTCAAAACATATCCAATCAGCATAAAAGTGTGTGTGGTTCAAAATTATAAGAAAGGGATAAAGAAATAAAAATAATTTAGTGAGGGTTAACGACCGTTTGTTTTGATGTCCCTGTTTAAGAAATTTGTGGCCACAGAGATTCCTTTTAACCATTTTCTCATGAAATCGTGTGTTCAATGATACTAAAATGAGAATGTGATGTGCCATTCTCTTAGCCACATATATCTTTTCATTAAGGAATTTATTCGTGTAGGATCGTCTCGGGGTGATTTAACAAAGCAATTAAAAGCAAAACGAAATTAAACTACGAACAAGTACACGACGATTTACGTAGTTCAGCAAATTAGCTACATTCACGGTCCACACCCACTTCACTATGATGAACGAATGAAGAATACAATCAGATCTCTCAGCCTCTCTCTGTGTGATTTGATACCCTGACCCTAGAGCTAGATTAATTATATAGCTAATACATGAATTGCTTGTAATATGAAAATATAGTAATTTTCCTGTGAGACGACATGTCTACTGAATCACAAATGGAAGTCCATGTTACTGAAGACTGAGAAAAAAAGAGTTAGAGACATACTATAGGAGGAAGATTGAGAAAGCAAATAAAAATTACATTAACACAGAAATTATCATTTACCAATTCCTGAACATAGAATAGAAGTAGGATCAAGAAAAACTAAAATAGCATAATAGAAGAGCTGCGGATTACTTAACAAATTGCCATGTGTAATTAATTATAATATATGAAAATGACATTTGTCATGCTTATTTGGCTCCGACAAATAGAAATTTGCCATGTTGTTCTAAACTGATGAACATGTCATACATTTCTCCAATAACTCAAATTGGCAATCAATGTGAATATAATAACAACTACTTATCAGTTAAAACTTTTTTAAGAAAATTAGCTCAAATTGGCAATCAATGTGAATATAATATCAATTACTTATCAGTTACAACATCTTTAAGAAAAGTTTGCTACCAGTGATATATCTAACGTAAAAATAGTATGAAGTACTGTCAAAAGAAAGAGAGTGGAAGGATGTGTCTTTCAATTCTCATTCAATAGTGAATTATCTCATTTATGTTCACATTTTTTTAATTAAATTTATATCATTCAGTACACTAATAAAATAAAATTTAAAGCAAAACGTAAATTAAATTGATTGCCCAAGAGTTTCAAAAGCAATACACTGGAGAAATGTGCCTTTCATTCCCCCACTTATTAGCGGATGTTTTTTTTATTGCACTTGTGTGGTGTTGGTTTTCAACCATACTCCACAAGGCTTATTGTATTTTTCAGAAATTGTTTTTTTTTCGTCAACCGGGTTTGAAACTGGGAATGAAATACAGATGCTTCCAACGCTCTACCAATATTTGGGTTCTTCCTCAATAAATGGGATGTGAAAGATTTCACTGCCTCAGGAGGTAACTATCTTATGTCTGTAATTTGAATGTTTTTCTGGTATTATTGCTTTCTTTCCTTATGGTTATGTTTAATTTTTCAGGAATAACTTTTGTTTGGCAAACAGCTTGGAAGATTTAGTAGGTGGACTTTTGCTGATACATTAGAATTACTAGATGGGTTAGAATTGCTAGACGACTTATTTGTTTTAGGTCCTGTTATGTTCTCTTAATTATTGCTACATATTACGTTAATGGAGTTAGAATTGCTATACGGTTTGTTTGTTTAAGGTTATATTGTGTACTCCAAATGTCTAATATGTGAATTACATTACTGAATTTGTTCTCTTCTTCAGGTGCTTTAGTTAGAAGGGTGTACCCTATACATTCATGCAAGTACAATAATCAATATAGGGGTCCTCAAAGTTTTGTTACATTTAAATAAGGTAAATTTATTCTATCGTTCTCTTATCTGAATCCAAAGTTTCCCTATGCAGACACCATACTTTTCTTCTTCTCAAGTCTTAAAGATTTATATTTCATTCTAAAATACCCATGACATATGGACTATTATTCTTGCTCATTTTCCTAATGGCCGAAAAATTTCCGATTGCTAATAAACGCCGGACCAGTAAAATTAGATTTCTTATTCTAAATCATTTGATGCAGATTCCGTTGGTATCTTTCTTGATCAGTCATCATTTCTTTCAGTACTTTACCACTAATTTCGTTGACTTTTTGTTTGATTTACTTTTTTTTTTTTTGGTACAACTTAAGTTTAGCCAATAACGGGTGACATTTGATTTATAAAAAGTGATGACATAAAGACAAGCGCTAGGATCAATGAATTTGATGTATTTTTGGACTAAAAACATACAAGCATCGGCACAATATCTCAATGATGTACAATGAGTATGTTGAAACCCAATTCCAGTATATCATTTGAGCAGAAACGTAAGAATTTCGCTTCGTGTGGACTTTCACAACAAAATCAAGATTTCAAAAAATCCTAGCCTTCATTCGAAAGGTCTTAGTACATCAATCGTGCAAAATCAAAGAGAGAAATCATCGGCGCATATAACCTTTTACCACTCTAAGTACAGACAAGTAGGTAGATGAATGCGTTAATATTTTGATAAAGTCCAAACTATTTTTCTCTTAATTTACGTCGTGTATAGTTTTGTCTTTGTAATGTTTAATGTTACTATAAATGTTTGTAACTCATGTGCAACTATTTGTTACATCAACGTTGTAGGGGTATTGCTAAAAAAACGTTGTAATGGTGGGAAGTTTTTCATAAATTTTGATGCGTCATTTTATGACAATATGTTGCTATATTTTTAGGGAGCGTTATATCACAGTTGAAATTATTATTGTTGGATGAAAAAAAGTTAAAGACAATTTTATCTCACAAATATAATATTTTTTTAAGCATTATTATAAAATATATATTATACTATCATAAAAAATGTGAGGTAGTGCCATAGCATTTTATGTGATCTTCATTCAAGTGGTTTGCTGGTCCAACGCTTTTGTGAATTCTTCCAAATTGTTCTCCGTTACACGATTCTGCACAATAGTTGCAATTGCATTATCAACGCTTTTGTTACAATTTAATATCTTGGTAACTAAATATCACATGAGGTATTTTTTTTCTACTAGCGTTAAAAATGGGGTAAAAAAAATATGGTTGGAATTGTATTTGAGGGGGAAAAAGTTGGCGCCATATATTTTTAGTATATAGCTAGAAAAATGTGGTAGCTAAAACCCAAGTCATGATTAAGATTTCACTTTTTACAAAACTTGGTAACAAAATATATAATTTTTGGTTTACTTTTTTACATTTATTAAATTATTTCAACCCCACATTACCCTGTTTCTCTGAAAGAAACCCCACTTCCTGAAGCCGCCTCTCCCACTAAACTAAAAACCCGCCCCTTCATATACCCTAACAAGACACAGTACTGGAGTTTGATTTGGAGTGAAACTCTTCCACATAATGAACTCTGTGTTGTAGATATATGTTAGAGCTTCCGTATAAATCCCCATCAGTGGTGTCCATCTTCGGTACTTAGTTGAAGCCCGACGGCTTGTTCCTCAGGTAGTGTCGATCTTCGGTACTTAGTTGAAGCCCGAAGGCTTGTTCCTCAGGTGGTGTCGATCTTCGGTACTTAGTTGAAGCCCGACGGCTTGTTCCTCAGGTGGTGTCGATCTTCGGTACTTAGTTGAAGCCCGACGGCTTGTTCCTCAGCAGGCGCTTATTCGCCTGGCTTACAATCACCTCTGGCCATTCGGAATCAAATCTTCTGCATTCATCGATTCCACGATTTAGGTTATGATCGATTTCTGTTATTGTTCCTATGTTGAAGATTTACAGTTCAGTGATATATAGTGACTTAGCCATCTGATTATGTAAAATTCATTGGTATTTTTGTGAGTAGCTTATCCTGTTGAAGTTAAAGTTGAAGTTGAAGCAAGGAAATATCAGGTATGTTCCCAGATTCTTCTCTATTTTCTGATATTTCAGTAAATAATCTTGTTAGACTTGTTCAATCTATTGACTTGACTTGACTAAATTAGTAGCTTGTGGTGTTAACGTCTATGAACAAATATGATGATCACATTTGTTTATAGATGTGGAGATAAACATATACATTTGATTTGTATGAACAAGACTAAAGGAACATATATCAGTTCTAACATAATTAAGGTAATGGACCATGTACTGGTAAATAATAGCCTAACTTCAGCTTCAAGTTTAATAACTGTGTAGTAGAGGCCCTCTAAGAGGCTATTGAGTACCCCTTAACAAGTAATTTCTCTATCTGTGAGGGACTGTTGGTTGGAAGAGATGGTATTGGAACAAGGAAAAATGTTGTAGTATACCACAATCTATATCAGTGTAAAGATATTGTGTAATCTTGATTATGGTTAGATTTGGGTACACGTTTTTTTTGTATGCCTCTCATGAGTTTTTTTTTGTATGAAAATCGTATTAGTGATAGAATACCAAATATACCAGAGAAGGTTGGGTATATAGGTACCTAGGGTGGACTGCACTAACCTAAAATCACAACAAGATTTGTATCACTCCATAGTTGCTGCCTGCAAATAGGATAATTATCTTCCTTTAGCTTACAAGACATTTAACAAACAGGCTTTCTTAAGAACTCCCAAATCAAGGTAGTTGAGCCCATGAGACTTACAATTGTCCCCCAATGGAATATTTCCCAATCAAAAACATAAACTTAAGCAGTCACCTTGAGTTGGATCCTACCTAATATATTGTTTTTCCTTTTAGTCTATTCAGTGCCCTTCGGTTCTTAAAACCATATCTCTCTTCCCCATCATTGGTGAAATGTTAATAAGGAAGATGGATGGGAGTTGAGAAAGTTATCTCTTTTTTCTACTTGGGGAGTTTTCTTTAAATGAGACGCACATAGCAGTTCAATAATGTTGGTTTTCCAGTTATATGGTATTCACTGCTGCATAAAACTGGGTTCCTAAAGCTTGCTGACACCGAATTAAAGTGAAAAAGTGAAGATATGCATTTGTTGCTGCTGTTAATCAGTGGTCTTTCTTTGACATTACTAATATTATTTGTTAATCTCCCAGCTGCAAATTTGTTGTTGGAACGACATAGCCACGTCGTAATTCACATGGTTGAATGCAAGTGAAAGTTGTTGGAACGGCATAGCCATGCCTCTTTTATTTTCAGCTCGATTACCACAAGTTGAACTAATTCTTTCTCCATGGCTTCTAACTGTAGCAGAAATCAGTAATGTATTATTAGCAACTAATAAAAAAATGGATTACAGAGAAGTTTAAAAGTATGTTTTGTTCGAACTTTCTAAAAGCTGCAAGTAGGATATGATAAGTTGAGGTAAAGAGTACAACAACGGCCCACTGATATGAAGTTTGATACTTATCAAATTGATCAAAATTTGAGTACCAATAGTCCACAAACTTGCAAGGTTCAGGAGGATCACCCTGCATCATGTTCCACTAGTTTAAGAAATGCTCCCCGGATTTTTTCTTGCACGACTATCCTTTCAACATCTGGATTATGCCTCCTTTAAACTCGGCACACATTAATTTATGTGCTGCACCCACCAATATTAGTTTAGAGCCAAAGCTTCAAATGTTTCAAATTTTGTAAGTTTTGCCTTATAGGTTTTGGCAAACACTGCCAATTGAGAAGTTCTCCATAAAGAAAGTTAGGCAATACCAAACCAAGGTAATTGTGTTTCTGGTTCTTCATGATCATAGTAAAAAATATATATACCCCTTTCAGTGCTCCCGCAAAGCCTAAAATGATGTTTCTACACCCAGTAGGTAAATCTAAGAAACTATGATTACAAGTTGATTATTAAAATATAGATATAGAATCAAAGGAAGTTCAACATTTGGGAACTCAAAAGCATCTCTCGTAGTATGAGATGCAGAATTAACAGGATAATTCAAAATTAAAGATTTTGACAGGCATCTAATATATTTCATATTCGGATCCAATAATCCCAAACAAACTAGACGAAACCTAAATTACTAAACTTGAGAATCAGCCAAATAATGTCTGAAGTCTAAACTAATCAAACACTACTACTTCAACCCGATTGTAATTTAGCTAATGAGCAGCTATCGGAAAACCAAAAAGGCTTATTCCAGCAGTACCCAGGTTTGAACTCTCATAATTCAGCTACTTGAAAACCCCATTCCCTACATTCCATAAAGTTAACAATTTGAACTCTCAAAATTCTGCTCAACATAGCCCACATGCACATGTTCACTAACATAGGCTTTAAAGTCTTATCCAAACACTAAAATCATTACAGTTTCTTCTACCCGGATGTCACATTTTGTTCTTGTTCTTCCATTCTGATGGGATTTGATGAAAAACGCATATTTTTATCTCTTTCACATCACTTCAAATCCCATCTGAGATGTTAGTAATCCCCAATTTTCAGTTCATGCATTCTTACTTATGTACATGTTATGTAATTGTATATTGTTATATAATGATGGTATATTGTTATACACGTTTCTGACTTGTCTATATCCTTTATCATTTGGTAATAGGTAATAATGAATAGGAGTTGGATGCAACTTAGTGGTAGTGACAAATTCTCTAATGAGTATTCCAATGGAGTAGAAAACTTTCTTCAGTTTGCAAAGAAAAGTGCTGACATTAGAAATTGGATCCGATGTCCTTGTCGAGTGTGCAACAATGTCGATTTTCGTCCCATTTCTATTGTGGAGGATCACTTATTTGAAAATGGTATCAAATCAGATTACACGGTATGGATACATCATGGGGAAACCTCAAATGTGGAAGTTGATGATGGAGACATTGACAATGAGGATAATGAAGAATTTTCCTTGTATGCAAATGATGGTATGCCAGATATGATACAAAATATATATGCTGGATCAATTTTAGGTCATAACACGAGTGAGCGTGAGGTTGGATCGAGCGACCCTATTCCAGAAGGAGAAGAAAAAAGGTTTAGTCAATTGCTGGAAGAAGCTCAACGCGAAGCGTACCCCGGATGTCAGAAGTATTCAAAGCTTTCTTTTCTTGTGAGGTTGTTACACCTTAAAACAATGAATAATTGGACAAACAAATCTTGGAATCAACTAATTCATTTCTTGAAAGACCTTCTCCCACCCGGTGAAACACTGCCCAAGTCATACAATGAAGCTAATTCCATGATGCGAGATTTAGGTTTGGGTTACAACAAGATTCATGCATGCAAAAATAATTGTATTTTGTACAGAAAAGAGTACAAAGATCTTGATGCCTGCCCTAAATGTGGAGAATCTAGGTGGGAGAAAAATTCTATAGGCCAACGCAAAAAGGTTCCACAAAAGATCTTGCGACATTTCCCATTGAAGCCGAGGTTGCAACGACTATTTATGTCTAAGGAGATCGCCGAGGATATGAGGTGGCATAAAGAGAAACATGTTGAGGAGGATAATATGTGTAGGCACCCGACCGACTCAGAGGCATGGAAGGAGTTTGACAAGAATTTTAATTTGTTTGCATAAGATCCTCGTAATGTTCGTCTCGGGCTTGCAAGTGATGGCTTCAATCCATTTGGTAACATGAGTACTTCTTACATCATGTGGCCTGTCGTGTTGACTCCATATAATTTGCCACCGTGGAAGTGTATGAAGGAGCCCTTTCTATTTTTGTCCCTTCTCATACCCGAAAAAGAGTCACCAGGAAACAATATTGACGTATACTTGGAACCTTTAATTGAGGAGCTATATGAACTGTGGGAAGAGGGGATTGACACGTACGATGCTTAGTCAGGACAAACTTTCAAATTGCATGCCGCTATTTTGTGGACGATTAATGACTTTCCCGCATATGCTATGCTATCAGGTTGGAGCACCAAAGGAAAACTTGCATGTCCTAACTGCAATAAAGAAACTTTCTCTACAACATTAGTACACGGGAGAAAGCAATGTTATAGAGGCCACCGCAGATTCTTGCCTGCAGATCACAAATGGAGAAGAAGTCGTAAATTTGATGGAACTATGGAACGCGAGTCGAGACCGAGAGTACTTACAGGAGATGACGTGTTAAGACAATTGGAGAAAATTCCTCCCCATGAATTTACAAGGAAAAGGAAGCGTGGTGATGCTGATCCACGTTTGAATTGGAGAAAAAAGAGCATATTTTTTACTTTGCCTTATTGGAGAACACTAAAAATAAGACATAATATTGATGTCATGCATGTGGAGAAAAACATATGTGAAAGCATTTTGGGTACACTTATGGACGTTAAAGGTAAAACCAAGGATAATGTGAATGCTCGTCTGGATCTAGAGTCTATGGGAATAAGAAATGAGCTTCACGTGGAAGAAGTTGGTGATAGATACACCATTAATCTTGGTTGCTACACTCTGGATGCGGAGGAGAGGAGGAGATTTTGTGAATGGTTAAAAACAGTTAAGTTTCCTGATGGCTATGCGTCCAACATCATTCGATGTGTAGTTCTGGTGTATCAAAGATATCTGGAATGAAAAGTCATGATTGTCACGTATTTTTACAAAGGTTGCTCCCTACTGCAATGAGGGGGTACTTGAGAAAGGATGTTTACGGTGCATTAACAGAGCTTAGCACTTTCTTTAAGGAGTTGTGCAGCAGAACCTTGCGGATGGATGTGATAGGGAAGTTAGAGGAAGAAATTGTACTAATCTTGTGCAAATTGGAGATGATATATCCGCCTGCATTCTTCGATATAATGATACACTTGGCAGTCCATTTACCGCAAGAGGCGAAGATTGCTGGTCCAGTTCAGTATAGATGGATGTATACAGTTGAAAGGTAAGAATCCTCTCGTCATTACTAAAATTGTACTGAAACTTTTAAGTACTAGTTATTTCAAACATGTGTATAATATATGCTATTTTCACATAGGTTCTTGCGAACCCTGAAGCGATACGTTCGCAATAAAGCTCGCCTGGAAGGTTCAATTGCAGAGGCGTATATTGATAGTGAGTGCTTAACCTTTTGCTCATTGTATCTTAGTGGTGTGGAGACAAAGTTCAATCGAGATGAAAGAAATGAAGATGGAAGCCAAGGGAATGGTTTGCTGGAAGTTTTTCTCAAAGGGTGCGACCATTAGGATCAGGAAAACCATTCGTTCTAGACATGGACGATTATGAAAAAGTCAAATGGTTTGTGCTGAACAAGAGCCCCGAGTTAGATTCATATATGAAGTAAGTTTACTAAATTTTAGGTATTTTTAAATAACTCTATAGTTATTTTGAGTTACATTTAGTTTTTCTCTAATAATATATATTACAAACAGGTTACACCTAGAAGAACATAAAAGTATCAGTGCTCATAATTTACAGCGGAGACACGAAGAGACATTTGCTCAATGGTTTGAAGATCACGTAAGTAATGTGATATACTACGTTGTTACAATTATCAATTAAAAAGTTAAAATTATTATTTTTAACTATCTATTGTTTATTTATGTAGATAACAAAGTTGCATAGTCAAGGTTCTAGTGAAGTTACTGAAGATATTTATTCTCTAGCTTGTGGACCTGATCAACGAGCTGATAAATACTATGGTTGCAACGTCAATGGTATAAGGTTTCATACTAAGGATCAAGAGAGGAACCGAAAAAATCAAAACAGTGGTGTTCTTACTATTGGCGAGCATGACTCAACCGATATTAATTTATATGGTTCACTAAGGGACATTATTCAATTAGATTACATTGGTGGGCGGCGTGTGTATTTGTTCAAATGCGATTGGTTAAATGTCCGTGACAGGAGAATGGGAATTCAGACTGATGAATACTTGATTAGTGTGAATGTGTCTCGGACATGGTATGATGGAGACCCTTACATTTTAGCATCTCAAGCGGAGCAAGTATTTTACTTAGATGATATCAAGTTGGGTGGATACTAGAAAGTGGTACAAAAGATCCAACCACGAGTAGTTTTTGATGTTCCAGAGGTGGAATTGGATCAAGGGCCTCGTCTTGAGGATGATTCAGTTGCTAATGAGGATGCATACCAAAAAAACGACCCCTGTAACGAAATTCACGTCCAAGACGAAAATGGAAACTACAACTCCCTGAATAAAGATGGTTCCGCGCCAAACACAGTAGATGCAGATATGGTGAGGCTGTTCATGAGAAAACAAATTGATGGGAATTGATTAAATAATGAACAAGAAGTGGAAGACGAAGACTAAGAAATATTAGACAAAGAAGATGAAGACGAAGAATTATTAGACAAAGAAGATGCTGACGAAGAAGAAGAAGAAAATGATGAAGACGATGACCGTGACGAAGATTAAGGATACTATGTTTAATGCTTTATTATTTTTAATGTACAATACTTGTGTTTACGAACTAGTGCAAATTTTGTGTTTGGATGAACAATAGAGTTTCTAGTTTTTATCTAAAGTGTTACATGTAATGTTCTTTATTTTCTGTTTATGAACTAGTTCTTACCATGTATTGTTCTTTGTTCTGTTCATGAATGTGATACGCAGATGGCACTGGGAATGAAAACTCGCAATCGTCTCCAACTAGCAAATATGCTTGTACAACCTAATCCTAAAGTTGCAAGTTCCCAAACCTTGACCCCAGATTCAAGTTCAAATGGGCTAGTCTCAGCTCCAGATTCAAGTTCAAATAGGATCGTCTCAGCTCCAGATTCAAGCTCAAATGGGCTCGTCTCACCTCCAGATTCAAGTTCATATGGACTCGTCTCAGCAGACAGTGGTGGTAATATCGGTATGTCATGCGCTTATTTACTGTTTCTGATTCGTTTTTGGTTGAAATCGCCTTATTTTGTTGTTGTTATTGTTTGAATGATCTCATGTGTTGAACTGATCGGAGTCTGTGCGGTCTCGACTCCAGTTTGTTTCTTTTTTCAAACTCGCCTGTTATATGTGTACACCAATGTCTTAATTTTAGCCAATTCAGTGGGTTCTTGCTTTTAAAATTGAAGAACGTAACCATCCATTTCCGTTTCTGCATTAGTTAGTTGCATATTATGTAACCCATAATCTGCTTTTTACATAAAGGTCTTAACCCATCTATTTATGCCCATGTCATGTTACCTCCAAGTCTATTTATGCTGTAATAAAGCATATTATGTAACCCATAATCTGGTTTTTACGGAAAGCTATGTCCCCATGATATTCTCGTAAACTACTTAAATGAGTTTGTTGGTGATTCCAGCCCAGTTATAATGACAGTGGAGTTTTTGAGTGAAATTTTTGAAATAGCGACTATCAGTGCAGTTTTTGAAAATATTATAAAAAGAGGGTATCAGTGGAGTTTTTGAAAAATCAAGTGGGGAAAGAACCACCCCTTGTCCTGGTTGGATCCGCCCCTGACTATGCTTATCAAGAAAACCATTTGAAGGGATCTTTGTGCCTTTCACTGTCACCACTACGATTTCTCAGCAACAGATGGTAGTTTTAAATATCAAATGCTCATGAGCTTTCCTGGGTTGATATTTTTTCATTGCAATATATTACGATCATAATCCCTCTTCCCCTGTGGAGTGGTTCTTGAAATCGTGGCTCTACAGTGCTATTTGGTTGTTTCTTTAAATCCGGTTAGCATCCCTGCCTGTACCAGCACATGTTGGTAAATAGGACGTTAATATGATATGATCCATGTAGTGTGGCTACTTTGGCTATTTAATATTTCAAAATTTACTGGTACCCTTGCTGTTACTATTGTTATTTTTCTTTTTCTTAATAACTCCCAAGTGCTTGCCAGACATGAAAGTAATGTGACTTGTGCTGGTAGAATCGCCATTCAGTCTTTCTTTGCGCCACAGTGCGAATATTCAAACATGGTTAGTACATATAAGTTTCTACTTGATCACTAACATTCTTTTTCTAATCTTTGGTTACTTTTATCTTAAACGTATCCTAATATGAGTTATCATGGGAATTCAGGTGATAACTTTTGACCTCTTCTGTTAGGTCATATAAATATTTTCCCGCGTCATCTCATTTTCAAATTAGGAATTGGAAATGCTATCATTCATAAGACATTTGAGAAGCATGGTACGATCTTCAAATGCAGTTGCTGTCATATAAGCTTTCCTCCATCTCTTGTACCTAAGCAGAAAGGAAAAAACAGTAGAGTTTTGTCATTATAGCAATGTTGAAAGAAATTTTAACAAAATGCAAACCTACATCTAAAGTTTCAGTTTGACATGAAGTCTAGAAAGTGATTTACTTGTGATTTCCAACCGTAAGACAAATGCAAAAGTGGAAAGAATTGAAAAACATATCACCACACATAACTGAAAGTCATTGAGTAAGAAAGTAAGAAACATTACAGTACTTTATAAGCCATGTCGTTTGTGATGAAGGTTTCAGGGAAACCATTACTGATTTTATTTATGTTTTCATTTACTAACGCACATTATGTGAGATTGGTGTGAAAATGTTCACAGGTGTTGGCGTAGTTAAAAAGGGTCGTGGTGTCTCTCGTAGCTTGTCACTGAAGAAATGTATAAAGAAAAATGGTGGAAACAAGTTACCGGTAACTTATACGGAAGGAAAACTCAAACCGGTTGGAATGTGGGCCTCTATGTTCACAACTGAATTGGGTGTTCTCTGCCGGAAAGCAAAATATCTTGAAGCAAAGTCGTGGGGTGCAGTGTCTGTTAGTGAGAAAGAGAAGTTGTATGCCGCCATCAAGGTATAATAATTATTAAGATGATTGTTTATATTTGAAGAATCTATAATTTGCACGAACAATATTTTTATATAATTTACTCCTCTTGTAGAACTCGTTCGTCATCGAATTGAGTCTGAATGTCCTGACTGGTATGGAATCACAATTAGAAATCTTGTACAAGCAGTGGATGCACAGGATGCACAAGCACTACAAGAAGTATCCTTCAATGGAAGTTGCAATGGAGAACCCGTATCGCGGTGTTGCTAAGGAACATTGGGAAAAGCTGTGTCGTAAACATTTTGAAACTGAAGCATTCAAAGTGAGTTTCTACTGTGTAATACTACCTTTGTTCATAAATGCAAATGAATTCACTCATGTTAACTGGTTACTTTTTCAGAAGAAAAGCAGGACAAACAAAGCAAATAGGTCAAAGCGTCAAATTCACGGATGTCTTGGTTCAAGATCATATGTTAATCATCGCTATATGACGGTAATTTTTTTCTAAATAACCATGAAATCCATGGACCATATGTTTTTCTCTTCAATATCCTACAAACTAAAACACTAAATTCATGTTCTGTAGAGAAATAAGGAGACCCAGGAAGAGTCAGGTCGAATTATGTTCTGGAAGGAAGTTCACTTTGACAAACGCACAAAGAACTGGAAATGCCAGCGTGCAAAGGATCTTTATGTACGAAATTGTTAATTTTAGTCTACGATTAGTTTGAAGTTACATATACGTATATTGTTTTGACAACAATTTCTTACAATTATAGGATGAAATGATAGAGCTTCAGCAGATTCCTCTTGAAGAGGAAGGAACACCCCCGAATAAGGATGAAATAGTGGAGCGTGTTCTTCGGAAGGAGTCAGGGTATATGCTGGGGGTTGGATACGGTGAGATACAACATGCTTCCTCAACACTAAGGCAACAATATGCAGCTGAAGTTGGTCATGCAAAATCTAGGGTTGAAGAAGCAGAGAGGCTAGCAGAAGCAGCGGAGAGACGAGCGGACGAGGCAGAGAGGCGTGTGGATCACTTACATACCGAACTTTCAAATGTCAAAGAAACGGTGGAGCAGTTCCGTTCATTCATAGGTAACTTTGGATCAGTAATTCCTGGTATGCGGAGTACCAATACCACTGCTCTGCTATCTCCGATGAGCACTCCTAATCAGGTTCAATCCGAGTCTCCTCGTAGTCCTGGTACTACATGGTATGAGAATTTTTCCTCCTTATATAAGTATCATTGTTGTCATATTATTTGAATGATCATATATGGGAACTGTAGCATGATTGTCTCTTGCACACTGTCCTCATCTAGTTTTTGTTAATTTGCAGACATGGTCGCCATTGAAGCAACTTATAAAGCTTATAAAGAGGTATGTCATTATTTTATAGTGGTAGAATTGAATTTATACATTATAGCTTCAATTTATCAGTAGTAGATAATAAATGGTATTGCAGGATTCCACCATGTCCTTTATGCCTTTAGTCTGCCTCTTGTAGCGATCTATTAGTTGAGAGCACCCTAATATGATCTGAGTTGAGGTAAGCAAAACAAGAAAAATAATGTTATACTGAACTCACCAATCAATTCTTCTTTCATCTTATCGCGCTTCTCTGCAGCCAGTGGCTCGAAAGGCTGAATTGTTTTCCTGGTTTGGAAATGTGATTGATCGAGTTCTAACAATTTCTTCAGACTGTAAAGTAGAGAACAAGAACGAACATATTGGGACACAGTCAAACACTTGGGCTGGCGTGTCCGGATATATTAGAGAATTTTATTAGGCTGGACACTTGGGGAACACACCGGGGTAACTTAATGATCAGATATTCTCTTAAAAAGTTTGAATCTCCAAAAAGAACCAACATATTGGGACATAGTCGGACACTCCGGCTGGCATGTCCGGATATATTAGAGAATTATATTAAGCTAGACACTTGGGGGACATTTGGGAGACACACCAGGGACACTTAATGATCAGATGTTCTCTTTGTGAGAATATCTTCTCCATTTGGCCAAAACTCCTGTCGAAACATCCTGAAAATTGGTCAAAGTGCGGAGCAGAAGCTTCTGATCCTGTTGACCTACCTTCTGAGTCCATACCGAATCTCCCAGTGAATGGAACATGTTGAAATGATTTAATCGCCTCTTGATGTAATAGCCACTGCTTAGCTGTTTGAATGTATGCGTGAGAAAGCCTGAATTACATTTTGTTTGCAGATTATTTCCTATGCTAACTGACTTGCCAAATTAATGCAATCTACAAGAGGGTAAAACATTCTAGCCGGCATTCATATTTTCTAACATACAATTTGATTACTGAATGTTGCATAGATGGTGGCAAGAAAAAATTGGATTTTTATTCTTACTATGCTTCAAGCAAACATGATAGAACTTTAGCTGTGCTAAGTAGTGAAATGATAAAATGGTAATGCATTATCCATCAGTACCCCCAAACAGACAGTTACACCCCTGACTAATAGCCTAACTGACTAGAATACCCCTTCCCCTCTTTGGCATATGACAGGTATCCGTCAGAATTAAGTAATTAAGTGGCATCGCACCGTTTGGTCTCATTACCGGAGATTATTCTTGACAAGCGAAATTTGGTCATCGGAATACCCATTTTGGTAATATTCTTAATTGTGGCTGGAAAGTTGAAATAAATTAATTGTTTGAAGCATGGATCATTATAGTCCCTTTCTGTTATGAAATTCCATGCCCTCATGGATTAAGTGTTCGAAACTGATCCTTGATAGTGTCCAAATCTTATCAGGTGGCTTATGAAGGCAATGTACTTGCCCAATGAACCAATATCTGGGAAATTGTACCGTGATCTCTCATCACTATGCTCTGGTACAGTGAGTAGATGCACCTCATTCAGAGCTTCTCCTAGCTTTGTGTTGCTCAGCAAAATAGTTCATTCTTTTTTGTGCCTCCTGTAGCAGTAACAACATCTTGTGCCTGGATAAACTTGTTCACCTCATCTATTGGGGATCTATTGGGGAGTTGTTAATCTGGTGAAAGCTCAGGTGGGAGAGGGGTAGCCATACAAGGTCATGAAGGGTGTAGTTTTGAGCATGATGTCATAATTTGTATTACACCAATACTCAAGTAAACCCGATCACTTAGCCCACTTATTTGGCATGTCTCCAGTCATGCCCCTGAGGTATATTTCAAAACATTATTTCAGCCGCTGTTTAACCATTAGTCTGAAGGTGGTAGTAATGGAGTCGAGTAAGGTTGAGTTGGGTTGTTGTTCTTTTACTCAGATGGTTGATGATATATGTTACAATTAATTTATAAATAACTAATGAAATTTGAAATAGAAGTCTCAGAAGGGTATAAATGGTGGTGGTTAACTGGTTGTATGTTTCCTAGTAACAGTGGGTGAAGTTGTCGTTATGGTACTGGTGGTGTCGACAATGTGTGGGCAGCAAGGTGGTCCAAGTGGTGAGGGCATAGTGTTGGACGTGGGAGTCATTGTGCTGAGGCGGTGGCGGAATGGTGGTGGTCAGAGTGGTGGTCGGGATCCTGTTGTTTGGTGATAGGCATAAAATTGAAAAATAGTTAATCTGACATGGAAGTAACATGAGTAGACTTTTAATTTGGAAATGACACCTAATTTAGTCTCATCTATAGTCTGGGTTAACCAACTGCCAACCTTGATGCAGATTGGTATTACTTTGTCTACCTCATTTTTTTCGTGATATACTACTTGTTTTTTTACCTCTGTGATATATACTACTTGTTGAATGTGGTCAATGAACATTTTTTTAGCAAGTTATGTTTTCTATTCCTCTAGTATTTAGTTCTCATTCTTTCTACCTTTGCTAATTAAAGTTTTTCTTTTGTTCCACAGATGGCGTAAATATGATGGGGAACAATCAAGAATGACGCAGAGCCACATCACTTTTTTTTATTCCATTTTCACATCAAGGATGAAATAAATTGATACAATATGTCTTTCTTAAGTACGTTTATCTTATATTTCCGGTGGTGCTAAGTATTAAATAGCACGGTTAGATGGTAACAATTATCGATGATGCGACTGTGTGGATTGCAGTCATACTATTATGGATATTTGTGATTTTTGAATATTTTTAATGCAATTTATTTGATGTGACATTGGCATCGAAGATTGCGTGCAATCGGTAGCATGTAGTGTTTGAAATTTTAAATATTATGTATTATTAAGCTCGAAATGAGTAGTTCCCTTTTCAGGACATGTTACGAGATTTCCCTTGAAAGAAGGGTTTTTATTACGAGTTGGTATCTTGTTATTGCGAGTTTCTTTGTTACCATATTTTCCTATCTTTTGTTATAACATATTCGTTATTGTTAATGAAGAATCGGTTGGGTTATTGTTACGAATTCTCAAATATTATTTCTAAATGTTTGATCTTAGATACATAATTTTGTTACGTATAACATGCCATTTTATAACGAACACTTGTGGTGGAAACTATATATTCTATGACCAAAAGTTTCTAACAAAAAATAATATCGAAATTGTTACCAAATTTTGTTTCAAAACATAGAACATTCTATTACAGCACCCTCGTAACAAAATGTTGGACATTTAATTACGAACAACTTCATTGTAACATTAATTTCTAGCCAAGGACATAATGCAAGGACTGTGTTACGAATAAAATTTTGTAGCCCCAACCTCTTGTTACGCGATTTTGTTTATTTGTTACGAGAGTTATCTTAACAAAATTGTATATTTGTTGTAGTGTTTATTGTACTCATTTTTCCTTTTTTCTTAGAAAATTATCGTGCAACGTATGGTTCTTTTTTCCTTCCTCATAAACTAAGATTCCAACTTCTTTTCTTTGAAAATTCTTTAATATTTACTTTCATTTGTGATTCAGTAGACACGTCATCAAGATGACAAATTACATGATTTCTTGATTTCTTCTAATTTTTATTTAAGAAAGAATTATCCAAAAATAAATTTTTGTCGTTCTTTAGAATGAATAGATTTTAGGCTCATTAAGTTAAATGATTCGAAAAGAATCCAAATAATGATTCAAAATAGATTTAATTTCCCATGTAATATGTAGCCGTAATAGCATTTTCATTTTCTAAAATATGTATCTCAATAGACGAAGATAGACCAGTTGTATGGGATTAATTCCATCTTTGCTTCTAATTGAATCATTGTCTTCAAAACAGACGTACATTTCAAGTGCTTTGTACATTATAGTTTGCATAACATTCATGGTCACTGAGGACCTGCAGCAATCATTTTTTTTGGTATATAAGGAGGGACGAAGCCCTAGAGAAAAGTTCTTACAAAGGCCTGACCCAAAGTGTCAGCCTTGAAAAATTTGATACAACCAGATGGGGGGGGGGGTTTCCAAGATCTGAAAGGGGCTGCTAGAGATGGTGGTAGACTTGGCTATGAAGTCTACTACCTGGTTGGTTTCTCTCCAACAATGCTGAATAGTGCAATTCAGGGATTGTAACAAGTGGATGGCTTCCCTGATCATACACTAGTTAGGGTTAGTTGAAGCCATCAAGGATAAGGCCTCCACAGCATATTTGGAATCAGACTCCACAATGAGGTGATGATAGCCTTTGGACTTAGCCACTCGTAGTCCAGTTAGGACCGCAGATTGCTCACCGGTGGTAACATCCATCTGAGTGGTCCCAATTGCAGAAATGAAACCCCACTTCCAGTTCCCCGAAGCGTCCCTGCAAGCCCCTGCTGTAGTATTGGGGTGGTTAGAACTGGCAGGGGAAAAATCCACACTAAGTTTTAAGTAGTCTTCGGGAGGGGGAGCCCATGACACCAACATTGGTTGACCGAGGATGGTACTCGCCTTCAGTGACTCCAAGCTTAAGTAATGTTTGGCTGTGTGGAGGATTGCCATTGCAGGATTCTTAGGGACCTGGAAACTTGCGTCATGGAGTAATTGGTTGTGCCGCTGCCAGATCTTAGAGATGGCCGTAGAGAAAACTACTTGCCAGTCACCGTTGCCCTGGCTGCCCCAATCCAGAGTGAGATTCTGATCGATCCAAGCCCGGAGGGGGAGATTGAGAAACTGGCTCCATTTAGAGGGGTGAACCAGGCTCTTCCAGATTGTAGTAACATGATTACAATCCCTCATTGCATGGAGTGATGTTTCACAGCTACATGAACACAGATCGCAGCAGGGAGAATTGATAATCCCCCTTTTGCACTTCAGTTCGTTAGTTAGTATTCTGTCATTCCTAAGGAGCCAAAGCAGGAGCTTGACCCTTGGATAGTTTTTAATCTTCCACAGCTTACTCCACTTAGGCGAGTCCTCTCCATTCTTGGGTTGTTGAGTCAGCAGCTTGTAGGAGGATGAGACAGAGAAATCCCTTTGAGGCGGGGAGCCAACGAAATTCGTCTTTTTGAAGAATATCATCAGAGAGGGAATGAAGTGCCACCAAGTTGAATATTTGTGGGTTTAAATAGGGTGTGATGTTGTCCCAATCCCATCCTACTGCATCTACCCAGTAGTCCTTGACTAATCTCCCCATCATGGAGTCATAAGTTGCAGAGGTTGTAGCATCTTTTAAACGCAGATTGCCCACCCATCTGTCGGACCAGAAGCAGGTGTTCCGTCCATTACCCAAAGCCTTGCCGAGACCATCTGAGAGTGATTTGGCGCTGTTGTGAATGGCCCTCCAAGTATGGGATCCTTTTGCAATTTAAGGTTGCTGGTCTCCAAACCAGCTTGGTTCTCCATACCTCTTTAACATAGCCTGTTTCCAAAGTGAGTCCCCTGGTTGCATAAGGCGCCAGCTCATCTTCCCCACCATCGCTGTGATGAAGTGATTCAAGGTTTTGATTCCCAAGCCCCCTTCCGTCTTGGGAGTGCAGACTCTTTTCCAATTTAGGAGGTGGAGCTTCCTTTTATCCATTGATCCCCCCATAAAAACCTTTTGCTAGCCCTCTCAATCTCCTTGATCACCGATTTCGGGATCATAGTTGTTTGCATTGTATACGAAGGAATCGCTTGGATTACCGTTGAGATCAAGATTGCCCTGCCAGCCAAGGAGAGCTGATTGACCTTCCAACCTGTGAGTTTCCCAGTCACCCGATCAATGAGATGTTGGAATGCAGCTTTGTTGAGCCTCTCATGGAGGGGAATTCCCAAATGTCTTCCCAGATCACGGGTCTGGCCTATTCCAAGCGTACGACTAAGTTGTCTCGCTATATGATTAGGCAGACAGGGGGCTATGAAAACTTTGGATTTTTCTAGGTTAATTGACTGACCTGACTCATTACAGAATTGTTCTTAAACCTCTTTGACCCATTCCGCTTGATCCGTTGTTCCTTCGCAGAAAAGTATGAGATCATCCGCGAAGAACAACTGCGTAATAGCCGGGCCATTGCGAGAGATCTTTAAACCTTTCCAATTCTTTTCAGCCACTTTGGCTTCAATTAGTTGCGCCAACTTCTCCATTACCAGCAGAAAAAGGTACGGGGAAATTGGATCCCCCTGCCGGACTGTGGAATAAAGTTTTCCGTCTTGGCTCCATTCCAGAGAACATTTAAGGAAGTGGAAGTTACCGAATCCATGATGAGGTTGACCCAGTTTTGTGGGAGGTTTAGGTCAGTGAGAATCTCGCGAAGGTAATCCCAGATGACTTTATCATATGCTTTCGCGAGATCGATCTTAATGGCCATTCCTCCTTTCTTGCTCTTAGTGCGTTTCAGGAAATTGACGAGCTCTTGAGCCAAGATGACGTTATCACCGGCATGGCGGCCCGGTAGGAAGCTGAATTGGTTGGGATGCACCACTGCTTGGATATAGGGTTTCAGCCTATGAGACAGAACCTTGGTAATGACTTTCAACGAAACGTTACGGAGACTTATGGGATGAAACTGAGATAAGTTCTCCGGAGAGGGGTTCTTCGGGATCTGAGTGATCAGTGTATGGTTAATACCTTTGGGAAGGAGGCTTGTTTGGAAGGATTGATGGACCATATCAACTACCGAACCTCCTACCTCCATCCAGTAGTGCTGGTAAAATCCCGGTTGGATTCCGTCGTCACCCGGTGCTTTGAAGGCCCCCATGGAGAAAACGACTTTCCTAACCTCTTCACTTGTGACCACAGTGTTGAGACTGAGGGCTTCATCATTAGAGAGCACCCTTCCTTTCCAGGGGGAGTGGTTGGAAGCAATACCAGGACTAGAGTATAGATTCTGGAAGTAGTCTCTGGCCATGGATTGTAGGGTAGTTGGATCATGGCACCAGGTTCCATCTTCATTCTTAAGAGCTATAATCCTGCCCTTCCTCCTCCTAGCGATAGTTGTTTAATTGAAGTACCTGGTGTTCCGGTCTCCAAGTAGGGCCTTATTAGCCCTAGCCTTCTGAAACCAGAAGATCTCCTCTTGAGCCAAAATGTGTTGGAGTTGGTTCTGAAGTTCTCGTTCCAGTTCGTCCAGGTAGTGATTCTACCTAATGTCCAGAGCTCGTTGAATGCCTCGGAGTCGGGCAAGCAGATGTCTCTTCCTTTTAAAGATGTTGCCAAACATTGTTTTGTTCCAATCCTTAGCAGCTGAGACAAACTGGTTGATATTCATGGCCTTGTCATTATTTACCACTCGCCAATTGGTTATGACCTGTTCAGTGAATGAGTCTTCACTAAACCAGGCCGCCTCCATCCTAAAGGGGCGGAGAGGCTTGGGAGGAATGGGAATACCGTCAACATCAATTATTAGAGGGTGGTGATCGGACTGGGTCCTCTCAAGATGAACCAAAATCGCCTCAGGGAACAAATTCCTCCACGCCGTGTTACACAGAGCTTTATCAATCCGTTGCCTGATTTTTTGAGCACCCGGTTGACCATTTGTCCATGTGAAACGCGGACCGACGAATCCCAGATCCATAAGGTCACAATCTTGGCACAGAGCATTGAAATTCCTGGTTCGCGTCGAAGGAACCGGGCGGCCACCCCTCCTCTCCGATTGGGAAGCTACTTGGTTCAAATCGCCGGCAACCAGCCAAGGGATTTGGTGTTGGGACGCCAGATCTCTAAGGTAAGCCCACAAATCCTCTATAGTCCAGGGTATCGGACTTGAGTAAATTGCTGAGAATAGCCAGTCGGCGCTATTTTGTCTCCGAATTACACCAGTTAAGGCCTGATCAGTGGAGGAGGTGTACTCGACTTCCACAAGGTTGCTATCCCAGAAGAACCAAATTCCACCAGCAAAACCCCTGGCTTCGACATAGTGGGACGAATCGAAACCAATGTTCCGATGAATTATCTGGTTCCGATTACTCGGAATCCTAGTTTCGAACATAACCAGAACAGAGGGGGAAGTGGCTCTGCAAAGATCTGTCACTGCCTGAATCGTGGCGTGGTTACCCATTCCACGGACGTTCCAAGTAACGATCTTCATCGGAACCATGATAAAAAGCTTACCGGCTACCCGGCGGTGAGGGAACGACGGGAAAGCTCCCGGATTTATCTGCGCCTCTTGCATCACATTGAGCAAGTTCCTGGTTTGCAGGGGAAGTGAATACACCATTTCGGTGATCCAAGCTGGTTCCACCGGTGGGCTGTAGGTTCGGAGAAGGTTGAAGTTGACCTGATCCACCCGGTGATCTACCAAGGTGAGGAAGGGGCGCGCCGACGGGAGACTCACCGGAAGGGAGACCTCGAACATTTCCAGATGGGAAAGTATTTGGAGGGGGGTTGGCTGAATCCTTTTCGCCGCCGGCTTTCGGGTAGTACGGAGGATTTGTCCTTACCCTTCTCTCCACCAGCTTTCGGGTCGGGTTTCTTCTTTCTCGGGTTTAGGAACCATCCAAGGTCCGAATTCCGACCGGGTACCGTTTTCCTTACCCGTCTCTTTTGGGGATGGGTTCGCCGCAGGCGATTCTTGTGGAATAGGGTTCTGCTGTGTCAGGTTTGGGCACGACTCCTTGTTATGACCATAAGTCCCGCAGCCGAAGCAGATCTTGCTGAGGCCTTCATATTCCACCTTGACCTCACGATCGTTTATCCAGATAGCCGGTAGTAGAGCCTTTCATAGATCAATCTCTGTGCAGATACGGGCATATTTCCCTCTTGTAATGGTGAGTGTAGCCTCGTCGATTTTGATGTATCTACCAAACAGATTACCCAGGTCCTCAAGAACTTCCTCTTTGAAGTATTCTACAGGTAAATTACGCAGTCTGATCCAAACAAGGGTTTTTGGAATGGTTTTGCCGTAAGAGTCGAAACCCGGCTTCCATTTCTGGACTGTTAGATAGTTTCCAAGAACAATCCAACGTCCATCATTGGCCACACACTCGTAGTCTTCTTTGGTTTGGAATCGAACCAGATAGTAGCCCTTCTCTATATCTACGATCTCGTAGCCCTCTCTGAGTTTCCACTGGGCTTCGATTCTCTGTTTCAAATAGGGAAAGCTCACCGTTCTTCCCAAGATGTGGATTATTAGGGCTTTACGCCAGGTCGGTGGAGTTTCTTGAGAGTTTTCTCCGGGATTCTAATCCCCACTCGTCCTTCGACCATTGACGGCGAAGAGTTGGAGGTATCATCCATGTCATCTTCCTCTGTTTCCGAGTCCTCTCCGGTGTAAACAAAGTTGAGGCCGTACCAGAGAGTCCTTGAATGAGGGAGGTTCCGGTAATTTTGAGTAACGGCGTTTAAACTTCTTTTGACTCCGACGGAGGGAATCGGCTTCCTCCGGTGGGACCTCTGGTAAGGGGGTTGTGGAGAGCATTTCACTATCCATTATGTTCCTCTTCAAAAAATTTGTTTAATACAAAAAGTTCTATCGCCTGCAGCAATCATTATTATAGAATAAGTTATGTTAGTGTTTTAATCAGTAATATTGTAAGGAATATTTCCTTTGTTCCTTTTTTGTACAACATTCATACAGGTACGGTCATGAAAAGTCTTCAATCTTACCTCTGTCAATATTCGGATGTTGTAAATCAAAAAATTAAATTATAGGAATAAAATAGTAAAATAAACTCAAAATATTAAATTATTGGGAACTTCGGAAAAAAATGTTACACGAAAATTTAAGATGGAAATAGGTGAAATAGATTAAAATTAGAGCAAACCCAATTCTAGAAATCATAAGAGATCTACAAGTCATAGACGATCAAGAGTTTGCCATGTCAATCCAATAGCTTATTACCAAGAAATTAACTATATTTTATACATTTTAACTATTCCTTACATGAGAAGATGGAATACAAAAATCCTATGTCAATGAATATAATTATAGATTTTATTATCATGACCGGGTATAACTACAGATTGAAGTCGAATGTCACAAGTTAAAAAAGTTACGAACATAACAACATACATAAAAATCAATGAACTTTATACTATTTATCCGCTTTTCCGATTTCCCCTTAAAATCGAGGCCACATGTTGCTAATTATGAGATTTGGGTCTTTCCACAAATGAGTCGTTTCGTTTTCATTGTTTTCAATAATTTGTCTTTAATATTTGGATTCAAATAAATCACATGTTCTAATTTCAAACATCTTCATGTACAACTTTAAGAAAAATACATCGAGAAATAACCACTAAAAGTTTAATCAGTTCTCAAATCAATAGTGCAAATGGGAGCTAGCTCACTGGTAGAAAAGATGTATATAACGGGAGTTTGTTTTCGCAATCTATTTTTCACCCGTTACATTGTAGCTCCATTTTGCCTTGATTTGAAATATTTTTCGTTGTCTATTTTGACGTCTCATTTACGTATATGTTCATTAAACTTTTAGCATGACAAAGAAACTAGGGTAAAGATGTTTTATATATGAGGCTCGAGAATCATTTCGGCTCACTTACTTAAATATCAAACTCAGATACCCGTGCTATACCCGCACGTAGCGCGGGTTCTCGACTAGTTATTATTATGCCACTACAAATAGATAGATAGATAAATAGATAGATTGATAGATAGTAACGTTTCAGTCAATAATATGAAGCTCCTTTAGCGAGATATCCGGCTGTCCACCAAGTGGGCCATAGGAAACTTCCACTACATATTCGCTAACAGATCTGCTGCTATCCATCGCCGCTATCCCAAATTGGTAGTTGATTTCACCAGCGAACTGGTACTCGCCACTAACGACATTCTGCACCAGCAAGTCATCTCCAGTGTGCTTCTTGATGGCTTCCTTCGCAAACTTGATGGCTTCCATCACGCGTTTATAACTATAATCTGTGATCCGTTCGAAACAGTCAAGGCAATCTTCTTGGCTTCTAACAACTGAGAGGGCGAAAGAAACGGAGAAGATTGCAAGGGATAGGAGGATTATTTGTGACCTGGCCTTCATTGTGGTCGCCATCCCCTGTGTCCGCCAAGTGTTTTTGAGATTGTATATTTCACGTTGTTGTTATAAGGATGAACAAGCAAGAGAACTCTGATGAAATTGAGGGCGAGAGATTGCAGCCATTTATGTAGGCGATCGTCTCTGGGCGATTTAACAAAGCAACGGAAAGAAAAATGAAATTAAACTACGAACAAGTACACGACGATTTACGTGTTTCAGCAAATTAGCTACATTCACGGTCCACACCCACTTCACTATGATGAACGAATGAGGAATACAATCAGATCTCTCAGCCTCTCTCTGTGTTATGTGATACTCTGACCCTAGAGCTAGGTGAATTATATAGAGATAGCTAATACATGAATTGCTTGTAAGACCCTCAACTTTAGACTAGGTTACAAATCAGTCTTCATACTTAACAATCTCCCACTTGAAGACTGATTAACTCTGAGTGTACTTCTCTCAACTTCAATTCAACATCCTCCACGAGTGTAAACTTGGCCTCTCATCATGTAACTAGGCCAACTGAAGCCAAACAGGATCGTGTGGATCTTCTCCAACTTAATTACGTCTTTCTCCAACAATGAATGAATGAAGTGATACCTGATGTCAATGTGTTTCGTCCTTGCATGAAAGGTGGAATTCTTCGCCAGATGAATTGCACTCTGACTGTCACTATAGAGCTTACAACTCTTTAGCTTCTTTCCAAGTTCCTTCAAGAAACTCTATAGCCAAACCATCTCTTTGCACGCTTCCATAGATGCTTTATATTCGGCTTCAGTAGTAGATAGGGCAACAATTATCTGCAACCTTGAAACCCAACTGACTGCTCCACTGCCAAGTGTAAACACATAGCCAGTAGTGCTCTTTCTTTTGTCCACGTTGCCAGCCATGACTGAATCAACATACCCTTTCAAACAGATCTCTGACCCCCCATAGCACAAAGCTACATCCTGTGTCCCTTTCAGATACCTGAAAATCCACTTCACAGCTCTCCAATGCTCCTTATGGGTATTTCTCATAAATCTGCTAACAACTCCCACTACTTGGGTAATATCTAGACGTGTGCACACCATAGCATACATCAAGCTTCCCACAGAAGATGCATAAGGAACCTTAGCCATGTATTCCTTATCTTCATCTGTAGCTGGACTCTGGCTTGTTGAAACTTTGAAGTGACTCACCAACGAAGTACTCACTGGTTTAGCATCATGCATGTTAAACCTCTTGAAGACTTTTTTCAAACATAATCACCTTGTGAAAAAACTAGGTTCTTCCCAATTCTGTCCCTGTTAATTATCATGCCAAGGATTATTTTTTTTTTCAATTCCAAAATCCTTCATTGAGAACTCCTTAGACAAGCTCTCTTTTAGCTAATGAATTTCCCCCATACTTGATCCTGCAACAAGCATATCATCCACTTATAACAAGAGAATAATGTAAGAATTCTCAAACATCTTGAAGTAGCAACAGTGATCCTTATGACACTTCGCGTATCCTTGCCTAGACATGAAGTTATCAAACTTCTTGTACCACTGTGAAAGTGTGTGTATGCAGATGTATAAGGAACTAAGATACTCTAGAAGGGGGGGGGGGGGTTGAATAGAGTATGCCAAATTTTTGCAAAACTAGCTAACAAGTAGAAGAACTAGTGTAGATAATGAAGTTCAAGGCCTTAAACACAGATTCAAGCCTTTGAAATGTGGCAGAAAATTTTAGAACAAGTAGGCCTTTTTCAAGGCCTTGAAAACAAGTTCAAACCCTTGAAAAAATAAACAGTTTTTGTATGCTGCAAAAGCTTTGAAAGTAGATGAACTGAAAATGCACAAGACAAGTGATTTATAAAGTTCAGTCCACTTGAACCTGCGTATCTACCTCAGGGATTAGATCCCTGCAGGATTTTCAACTCAATTCTTATTAATCAAAAGCTAAGCCCTAAAACTCAAGCACAGAGAGTTCCATTACTCTGTTACAGCTTGCGGTTTTCCCTAACCTGTCTAGTACCAGCTCTAGCTAACTGATTAACTAAGAATTCTCTGTTGTTCTCCTTGAACAATCCTTGAGAATGAAAGTGGAAATAATACATAAATGATCTACCAATATAGCTCTATACAGAAGATCACTTAAGAGTATAAAACTGCAGTGAAATGCAGTGAACTTCTGTGTATGGATTGGAAGAGATGAAGAACTTCTTTGATGCTTTTCAATCCAGAATGCTTTCTCTTTATTTGCCCGTTGAGAATTTTCGTGTTGTTTCTTCGAATTTGAGCTCTTTAAATGCTTCAAACAGCTCTGCAAATCTCCAGATTTTCAGCAACAACCTTCCTTCTTTGTAGGTAACAGAGTTTGACTATGTTGAGATATTCTCCAACGGTTGAATGATTGTAATATTCCTAGATATTGTTGTAATCCTTCATTTAACCATCGTGAGAAGCTTTCAAACACATTTGATTGATCACAGGATCAAAGTCTTCAAGTGTTTCCAAATCTGCACCAATCTAGTTTCAGAAACAATCCTGCAAACTTAGAAACAAACATTTCCTGCATTATCATGGTCAAACAGTTGATTTAATACGATTCAAATCATGTTTAACAATTTTTCTTTCATCATCAAACAACAGATAATCAAAAATATGCAAGAGAGATGATAAATTAGACCAGAGAGTTAATAGAAAAACCCCCCTGAGAATATGCTTTCAGGTTTAACAATTTCAAGGCTTTGAATCCAGTTTCAAGGCCTTGAAAACAGCTAACACTATTTTCAAGCCTCTGAAGCTGATTCAAGGCTTTGAAAGCTGTTTCAAGGCCTGTAAATAGTCAAGCTCTTTCAAGCCTTGAAGAACCTGAGCTTTCAATCTCCCCCTTGATGAAAGGCAAAACCAAATTCTGTTTGATCCTTAGTCTCTGCAAAATAAACTAATTAGTCTGCTATTTAAAGAAACAGTATTTCAAAAAGATCCAACTTATTTAAATACCAACAAAAACACCTAAAAAAATTTCAGCAGACAACATCAAATAAACCTTAGATTCTAAACTGAAAACCTAGAATTTTTCTCCCCCTTTGTGACTTTCATCAAAAAGATAGAAGATGTTGGATCAAGTGTCTGGAAACTTTTTAAAACTTAAAGAAATAAAGCAGAGAGAATATGGAAGAAAGAATAGGCAAGATTAAGGGTTTTGATCTTTATCTTCCTCTTGATCCCCTTCTCTTTCTCATTGTCTTCTTCATCAGTCTTGTCTTGCTCCTCCTGTTCCTCTGCAACTTCTTCTGTAGTAGCTGTCTCACTAGTCTTGTCCTATTCAGCTGCCTTTGGAGATTTCTTCTTTTTCTTCAAAGTGATCAGCAGCTCATCTGAATCAGGACTGTCAACTTCGTCTTCTGCCTGTTCTGCTGCCTGCTTTCCCTTATCTGAAACTGGAGTAGCTTCTTCCTGTTCTGAATGCTCACTGGGAAATCTCTTGTCTCATTCTCCTTTCTTTGTTCCTTCAGGCTCCTTAGGAACATCAAGCAAGGTCAGGCTTCTGAATATACTTTCCACCATATCCTTGACTTGTACCATATAACTTTCTAGTCCAAAAACAGTAGATTTGACATCCTCCATGTCCAGTTCCAAACCATCAAGTTTTTGACTGTTTGTAGGCTGAGAGGTCTGGCTTGAAGTGGTAGTCAAGGTCTTGGGTTTAGAAAACTTCTTTGCACCTAGTTCTGCTTCATCAAGCTTTGAGTAATGTTTCCAAACTTTCTCCTTGGTTTTCACAACTCCAATTTTCTCAAAGGCTTTGTCATTGAGTTCCCCAAAACCAGAAGTGACTGATTCTTCTCCAGTAAAAGGGATCTCAAAGTGCTCAAAGAACATGGTAAGGAGGTTTGCATAAGGCAGAGGGTGAACTCTCTTACTGGTTAAACTGAAGAGCATGTGTTCCTTGACTAGTTTTGGGAGATCAAACTCATATCCATGCATAATCAGATACTTGATGTGCAGCATTCTCTCAGTCACCAACTCTCTTGAGTGCCCTCTAGGAAAGACACATCTCACCTGAATAGTATGAAGAACTTTGGCTTCAACATTTAGCACAGAGTGTGTTAATTGTTTGGCTGAGTTTGAGACATTAGGAAGAAAGAATTCTTCTTTGGCTAGCTTCAAAGTTTCTGATTTTGGAGGATGGTTGCTAGTGTAATACCTCTTTTGACAACTTAACACATTGGAAAAATCAGAGTGATCAAGTTCAATTGTTATCCCAGCAGCTTTAGATGTGATCACTAAGTGTGCAAATCTCTTTACTTGGGTGTGGTTCAGATAGAAGAGTCTTGTGAGTCTGGGGTAGGCAATATCCCTAGGATTTAGCATACACCACAAAGAGCTCTTCTTCAACATAGAGATGCACTTGAGTTTCATGTGTTCCAACACATACTTATTAACTAAACTGCAGAAACCAATAGACCTTGAAGTAAAACCATCTAACCACTTACCTTTGGAGATGTTTGAGACAAACCATGCCTCATCTGGAGCTGTGTTCTTTGTTGAGACTTGAGAATAGATCTGCGAAGCCTTCACCAATTGACCTTCTGGTTGTGCTTTAGTCACCTTCCCTTTCCCTTGTTCTGCTTGAGTTGCCTTCTTCTTCACCTTCTTTGAACTGGTTGGCTCCTTTTCTGTAACGGCCTTCTGCTTCTTCCGCTTTTCTGAAGAGGAGGTTGTAGCCTTCTCGATTTTCTTATTTGGTGGAGGAGGATCTGGAACTTCTTCTGCACTAGGAGTTCTGGAGCTAGAGTCACCACTGACTTCTTGAACCTCTTCCACTGCTGCTTTTCTCTTCTTCTCTGAGACAGGTTTTGAACCACCAGCCATCTTGATTCGATATGACGCTCTTCTTGTGCTCATTAGGGTTAGGGAGAAGAAAAGAAAGAGATGGAATGATACGGAATGAAGGAGAAGAGAAGAGGATAAATACTGAAAGAGTTTGAGTTTCAAAAGGAAACTAGTATTTCTCTGATTCTAAAAAAATGAAAAGATCAGAAAAATTTCAAACTATTATGCCGTTGGAAAAAGAATATACTAATAATATTTTTGGATAAATAAATTTTTGAAAAAGGTAGGGGCTATATTAGGCAAATATCTATAGAGATATCACCCAGTATAGAATGATCCAAGTTTATTTACTATTAGTGTAACAGATTCATTTACAAGGCTTTGAAAAGGCTTTCAAGGCCTTGAAATACTGTAACACTGCAACAAATAAAGATAAAAGATTTGAAATGATTTTCAAGGCTTTGAAATTCAGTTCATACCTTTGTAAACACAAATAACTTACCTTTCTTATCTTAAGCTCCCCCTAAACCAATGCAGTCTTATTTAGCATTCCCAATTCCAATCTTAGAGCTGAGAATCTCTCATCTGCTAATGGTTTGGTGAAGCTATCTGCAATTTGCGTATTAGAAGCAACAAATTCAAGAACAATATCACCTTTATCAGCATTATCTCTAATGAAGTGGTGTCTGACATAAATGTTCTTGGTTCTTCAGTGTTGTACTGGATTCTTTGTAATTGAAATTGCACTGGTGTTGTCACACTTAATAGGTATGCCTCTGAAGTCAAATCCAAGGTCTCTTAGCTGTTGAGCAATCCATTGTACTTGTGAGCAACATGCTCCTGCAGCTATATATTCAACTTCAGCTGTTGATAGAGCAACTAATTTTGCTTCTTGGAATGCCAGCTAATTAAAGAAGATCCAATGAATTGACAGGTTCAAGAAGTGCTTTTTCTATCAACCTTGTAGCCTGCAAAGTAAGCATCTGAAAAACCACTTAAAGGAAAGTTAGAATGTCTTGGATACCAAAGCCCTAAGTCTTTGGTACCATTGAGATATCTGAATATTCTCTTCACAACAGTTAAGTGTGATTCTTTTGGATCAGCTTGAAACCTAGCACACATGCATACACTAAACATGATATCTGGTCCGCTTGCTGTCAGATAGAGTAATGATCAAATCATGCCTCTATACTCTTTAACATTGACACTCTTACTAGATTCATCCTTGTCTAAGGATAATGTGGAGCTCATTGGGGTCTTAGCTTCCTTGCATTGAGCCATGCTGTATTTATTCAACAAGTCTCTTGTATACTTGCTTTGATTCAGAAAAATACCCTTCTTCAATTGATGTATTTGAAGTCCTAGGAAGAAGATTAATTCTCCCATCTTGCTCATTTCAAACTCCCTGCTCATAAGACTTGAGAATTTTGTGCACAATTGATCATTAGTAGCTCCAAACAGTATATCATCAACATATATCTGAACTACAAGTAAATCTTTCTCATGAGTCTTGATGAAAAGGGTCTTGTCTACTAAACCCCTTTTGAAATCATTTTCAAGTATAAACTTCGACTGTCTTTCATACCAAGCCCTTGTTGCTTGTTTCAAACCATAAAGAGCTTTTTCAAGTTTGTAAACATGGTCTGGAAATTTGTCATTTTCAAAACCAGGGGGTTTTGCAACATAGACTTCTTCTTGTAAATAACCATTAAATAAAGCACATTTTACGTCAATTTGAAAGAGTTTCATGTTCTTGTAGGATGCAAATGCAAGTAAAATTCTAATTTCTTCTAACCTGGTGTGCACAAGAGATTCTGGCGAGGAGAACTCCGTGTACACCGTAAGTAGAGGATCAGAGATGGCACAGGAAGAGTTGGGTTGTGTGTAGGGAGAGAGTAAGGCAGTAGTAATGTCTGAGAGAGAGACAGAGGTTTGGCAGAGCTTCCGCGTATTGCTAGTGTGTTCTCCTTTGTATGGAAAGGTTAACGTCCTGTATATAACGGAGAATGTGACCGTTGTAGTGTGGTTAATGCGCCCATCAATGGCGGCTTAATTAGATTAACCACAACGGCACGTTCTTCCTCATATATAGGGACCGTTACAGCACGTTATGCGCGAATACCGGAACCGTTATGAGGTTGACCGGGTTTGACCGGATTGACCGGGTTTATGGAGCTCGTGCCATAAATCTCTCAAAAGCAGTTACTAAAGGTCGCGCGCGGGCTTGGCTTGCACGCGACAAGACTTACTCTAGCCTCCAAACCATTAAGTCCCTACAAGTCCCGTGCAGTGGTATGCGAGGGCCCTGTCTCGCAGCCCCCACATGGATCAGCGCGGCTGGTGATCCAGTGTGTGTGGAGCACAATACGGTGTGCTGGATGGTTGCCACGTGGCCAAGATCTGTCAGCTCAGGAAGCACTATCTACATTAGCCCCCTTTCTGCGCGTGAAGACTCATAGCTGGATAGACTTCCATGTGCGGAAACCAACATACGCGTCGCCACCACGCACCAATTCAAATATGAGTAAATTCAGCCCCTGTGCGTGCCATTATGACCTAAAACCCCTAGAGTCGTGCCGTCTGGCCTTTAGGGTTTTAGGGGTGACGTCAGCTTGTCCTGTGATTGCGCGATTCGACGGTGACGGTTGCGATTCGACTACTGAAAGGACGCAACCCTTCATTGTTTTTGGATAAATACTCTGTACTCTCCATTGTTGCAAAGCATCACTTCTTTCTCTTAAAGTGAATGATACCCGGAAGTCTTCGAGTGCAGATTCCGATAATCAATCACCAGTTCAAAATTGCAAATCGTCTTCTTCAACTGTCTGCATCCAAGCAAGCTCTACGGAAACAAGGTTGGCCTTGTTCAAATTTTTGATCTAATATGCTAGTATATGCTTTGAACTGCGTTGGATCTGCAAACCCATGAAATATTATCTGTTGAAAACTTGTGAAGAAGCTCACAATTTCTGAATCCAATTTCGATTCAGTCCCCCAATGATAAAGACCTTGAATGTAGGGTTTTGAAATCTCTGATAATGCAAACAATTCCAATCTCTAATTTCTGAAATTGGTACCAGAAACTGTTCATATTTCTTCCCATAGATCTTGAATCTCAGAATTCAAACTGAAGTGTGCATATTTCTCCCCCCTTTTTTATAGATTTTTCGCAGGAATGGCAAAGACAAAAGGAACTAGACCCACCAAGGAGGACGAAGAAATACCTAATCTTCCGCGAGCTCTATGGCGAAAAGCCCCCTACCTGGGTGGCAAAGACTTCTACCATGCTAGGGTTAAGGCAAAGAAACTGCCTGCCCCTGTCTCGGGTGAAGGGTTGCAAACATTAACCCCTCCAGTTAACTCAGCCTTGCTCGAATTGATTGGCTCCGAGGACGTGGTTCGATTGGGAGTCGAAAATGGGTACTTCCCATATGCTGCGATTTCTACCCAAGCTTTTGTTCAGAAATTGGACTACATGGATGAGTGGATCGACCATGTATTGACTCATCACGCCGTGACTCCAAAATGAAGCCGGCGTATACTTCGCAGTTCGTGCTATGAAGGGTGCTGCCGTGAAGCTGGACTAGTCCATGCTTCTAAACCTTCTTTCCCGCTACTCGCCTGCGACTCACACATTTCACTTTGTTAAGTTCGAGGCTGCCCCCACGCTCGAGGACGTGTACATGCTTTATGATCTATCTCCCATGGGCGAGGTGGATCCTTTGAGTCCCTTGAGGACGGATGCGGAGATTGCATTGTACACGCAGATGGAGGAGTGCTTGTCAGAGGTAAAGAAAATTTCCACTTGGTGGACCACTACAAAAGTCCTTCCTGACTGGCAGTTGGTTGACACATCTGCGAAAAATACTTGGAACAAATGGGTGCAGTACTTTTTCCGTGATTATGCGAACAGCAGCATCACCAAGAAGCTTCTGAGTGAAAACCCAAAGGCTGAGAACTATGTGGAGGGTATGGGTTATCACTTAACCCTATGCGCCTTCCTCTGCGCCTGGTTGTCGAGGTACTTAATCGATGGTCACCCGCACGATGGGGTCTTCTATCACGTTTTGCCCCTTGCTGTGAACTTGGCCCTTGGCCAGAAAGTTGCACTTGGACCCTTGGTCTTGGGCACGCTGTACTACAGACTGGATCAGCTGGTTGTGGCCATGAAGGAATCGCGTGGCCGTCTCGACATACTGACTTTCGTTAACATTGCCTTCTTGACAATGTGGGTCTTTGAGCGATGGCCTTCCTATGCACCCGTTGCTTCTAAGCCCAACAAGTGGTGTCCCCCAGGCGCGGTGGAGGAACGTAACAGAGGCAGAGTTGCAAGGTGGTTCGGGACAAATAATACCAAGTGCGTTTGGAGCCTGATATGCGACAATCGGCAAGAGTTCATAGCAAGGCCCTATGCCATGCGTATTGAAAACGTGCGATGGTTTCCAAAGCTGTATCCTTCTAAGGGTGTTGTCTTCTCAGAAGAGCTCCTCTTCGAAGATTCAGAGTATTTCCATGAGCGCTATCGCGAATTCTTTTGCTGGTGCCTGCGAGGTTCCCCTCCTGCTCTCGCGGAGCATGTTCGTGAGCTCGCGTCGAGGTACGAGAGGATTACCGTGGACGTTGATCCCACTCGCGTTTCTCCCCAATTCGGTTTTGATGCGGTGGCGCCATCAATCTTGCCACAACCTATTGTCAGAGGATGCTATAAGCGTTTGTAAGCACCCGAATGTAAAACAGTCTTGCTGAGAAATCTTCCCTTTGAGCAACCTGCAGGTAACCGTGAAGGTAGTTATTCCAAAAACTGGCTCGCATACTGGAATGCCCAACACACAAGATTCGAGACGCAGTCGGCCCCCCAGCCAAGAAGAGCTCCTGTGATCAAAAGAAACTCTTTTCCTTTTCGTCCCAATTGCAGCCTAGACGAGTCTGAATATGGTTGCTACTCATTGCTGGTCACGAGAACCATTTGTGTCCTGCCATCATTCTAAATGAAAAGATCGCCGCGGTTAGAAAAGGCGACTCGCATGTCATCAGATATAGCGAAACTTTTGCTAAGGTAAGCAACTTCTTTCGCATGCGCTAAGCTTCTTTACTTCAATATATTGACAACCTCATTCTACACTGCTTGCTGTAGTGCCATGTGCGGAGGTTTGCATCTGGTGAGCGTTCCAAATCGGTGGTTAACACCATTATTACCACAAGAAGACAAGGACAGTCGTTTCGGCTAGCATCGAGGATGGATCCTGAGGTCGAAGCCAGGATTCGCGAGGTCATGAATGCTTTTGCTGACTCGCTGATAGACAATGCTCCGGCCTTGTCTCCCCCTAGAGATGATCCGTCTCCTCCAGTGACTGCCGCGCCAAGAGTGAAGAGGCCTAGGCAAAGAGGAATTACAATTTCTTCCCCTAGAAGCGCTCCAACTTCCCCTCCTGCGAGATCCCTTTCTGCCGAGGACAAAGGCAAAGGTCGCATGACCGGTAAAACGCGGAAGGAGCTTGCAGTGGAGACCTTCGTTCCATTCGGCCAGGAGGAAGAAGAGGAGAGGCAGGAGCCAAGAGAAGGAGATGAAGAAGAAGAAGAAATTGTTGAAGATGTCCGTGTCGGAGAGGAAGATGCGATACATGAGGAAGAATCAGGAGGTATCTCAATCGTACTTCTCTCCTCATTATCTTAGCTCTTTTGCAATTTGATTTGAACAAATTGTTTCTTCGCAGATGATGATGATGATGAAACCATCAGTGGCCTTTTTGCCAAGAGGCAGAAGAGGGGTGCTCATTCTGGCGCTTCTGATGAACCCATCAGCGAGGAAATTCTCGCCGAGTCCAGGAAGACAACTGCAGAAGCTGCTGAAAGGAGAAGAAAGCGAGAAGAGGAAGAGCTCGAGCGCGTGAGGCAGAGGAGCCTTGAAGAACAACATGTCGACGACCTAGTGCGTCCAACTGATGAGGAATATGTGCTTCCCGAAGAGGTGGCTCCCCGAGTTGAGGAGGAGGACGTGGCTCCAGAAGAAGATGCGGCAGCCTTGGAGCAAGCCCAAGCAGATTTTGAAGAAATCACCGGCGGCAATGAAGGTGAGATTTTTAATCTCGCGGTAACTTAATGAGATTTTATTGTTGGTGCAATAAAGCATGGTGTGTCAAAAGCTGACATTCGCCGTTGGCTAGTAGGCAAGTGCGGTGAACCCTCAGGTAATCACTTGAACGATATGCGTGAACTAGGCTTAACAACTCAAAACATAATCATGACTAGTTTCTTCGCGCCCCAGGTCACGCTCATTTTAATGACATGCTTAACGAGGACACATTAATAGGGCAAGGTTCCACGTCCTTAGCGTATGACGAGGATACTGCAATCCCACGTTCACGTGGAGGTGCTTGCTCTTAGCTTTAGCAAAGATAGTAAAATAATGTACGATACAAGTTACCTCACACCATCGCATTTTGTCTCGCAGGAAATGCTGATGAACCCGTGCTGGAGCAAAGGAGTCAACCTTCTGCGTCCTATGTCCCGGTGCCTAGTTCTCATACCGAGAAACCCGTCGCTGATGATGCCGAGGCTGACACTGTGTTAATGGAGGAAGATGCCCATGCTGGTGCTGAGGAAATAGGAACGAATGCTACTGATGCTATCGCATCTGAAGATATCCCTCGCCAAGCTGCAACTTCTGCTGCCACCACGCCTCTAGCAATGACTGAGCCGGCGGCACCTCTTCCTGCGTGGAGCTTTTGGGGCTCGCAGGTCGGGGCTGCGATCGCACCTGGTGCGGCTTATACTCTTCCCCCCAACTATGAGGAGTTAGAGCTCGCAGCTGATAGAAGGGCAATGGAGCGAGGACAGTCTTCAACTACCCCAGCAATGCGTATTCCTTCTCTGCGCGAGATCCTTGAAGGAACTGGTATGTCGTGATTTGATGTTCGCATCTTGCATTCTTCATTTGCGAATTTGATAGTATAACTTGGCTTTGACATTTGCTTCAGGTTTGAAGCAAGCCGATGTGGACTGGCTAGTTCTGATGCGCCTCACCTATCCCCAATCATTTGCGAGGTCTATGGAGATAGGGCCCTTTGACAGGAGGCTATTTCTTACTGAGGCCATTTGGATTTCGGAGCAGCTGTCTGCGGCCACACCTGCGACCATTTCTCCTCAGAGTGCCGAATTGCTTTTTGGCATGTGCCAAAATCTTCTCGCCAAAGTTCAAGGCAGGCTGGGCTTCAAGTTTCTTGTCAAAAGAGTTACCCTGATTCGTGCGGCCGTAACTCTGAAACGCGGCCATCAAAACCTCGCAACTGAGAAGAAGAAGGTAGAGCAGCAAAAGCAAAAGGTTGAAGAGGCTATGAAGCTCTATCATGAAATCAATGCCAAATGCGAGTAATTGAAACAGGAAGTGGAGCAGGTGGAAAATCTGAGCCGTCAGTTTACCCCCTATGACCTTGATCAAGGGTTTATTTTGATTTTTGAAAAGTAGCAAATAAATAGCTGAAAACATTATTGTAATGTTGCTAGGGTTTCTCCCCTTTTTTTTTCAAAAAGAAGAATCGAAATGCCCGTTTTTCCCTTTCCGGGATTTGCTAGAATATCTCTGTGCATATCCAATTATGACGTCATCAATTGATATTCTGCCTTGATTTTCGCGCTAATTTCTCATTAGATAGACACGCTTTCCTTGGGAAGTCCATCCGAATCATGACCATCCGTCATTAATTAGGATACGCAACTGAACCGTCGTAGCCTTTAGTAGGGTAATTGATTGTTACCGCTTTTCAAGGCGTAAGTGATTGATCCTTACCCTCTTTTCAAATTCCGCTGACTCATCTTGGCAACTGAAGAGTCTCCACAGTGTCTATATAAACCCTGCCTTTTGCCATTTGGGTTCTTCATCCCAAAATGTGCTTTGCCGTGAGTCCTTACGACTGCTGGCTTCAACGCTTATTTTCCGTTGATTCATGGCAACTACAAGTTGTGAAACCTGAGTTTGCGCTTTGTGCTATAGAAATAGTTTCCAAGATCCGCTTTATGAGGCTTACTGATCTTTGTAACTTTTATAGAGAAGATGCAGATAATGCCTCACATTTGTTCGAAGAATTTTCTTCGTCTATTATGCTTGCAGGTCATGTTTCCGGCCGCCTCCCGGCGAGGTGCAGCGCCGTAGTGACCTTGCTACCGACTCGTAATGAACGGCGGGATTCTCCTACAGCATGCCCGGAGGAGAATTTCTTGCCTCCTCGTTCTTGAACTCAGGGTGGCGAGCCAATGCGCTCGTCTATTTGGACAAGGAGCCCATTACCCGGGGAATGACTGCTCCCCTGTTTTGCACGGCTGCATACGCCGGAACAGGTGGTTCCTCTGGTACAAATCTTGATCCGAAAGAGGCCTTGTCAGATCATGGGATCTTGGACGATGCGTTACCCAGATCTTGCTGCTAAGGACGTAATGAATGGCGGGCTGATCTTCTCGCAGGAGCGCCCTACTTGCTACAGATCTTTGGCCGCAGATCTGTGTATCGCATGGCTGGTGTTAGGACCGTTAGGTTCATCCTTTTTCAGTTAGGATTCCCCCGATGTGTAACTTCTTGTTCGTAAGTTACTTTTTAGACGCATTGTAAGCCATGTTGGCTACGTAGTTAGATTTGAGCTTTTTCGCTTGTAAGCTGCTATCTAGACAGATAAATTGTAAGTCCTTTTGACTCATAATGATAAATCGCTTTGTACGATTTGATGTCTTGTTACAACAAATTACATTTCGCATGCGTATTGGCAAATTTCGCCTTCTGTAGTGCTATATACACATTTTGCATTGTCGCTTGGATATTTTTTTAGATCGTACGAGATCGTGTTTGCCCAGCTGTGCTACCTTGGTAGATAGGCTTGTGATTTGCTTTAGATTCAAGTGCAAGTGCTATCTTATCAGATAGGCCTTTGTAGATCACTTAAGATCATTTTACATAATGCTACTATCATGGCAGATAGACTTAAGAACGTTTTTAGAATCGCAAATGTATAGTGCTGCTATCGCGGCAGATAGATTTGAAAGATCATTGAAGATCATGTTCGCATGGGCTGCTATCATAGAAGATAGGCTCATAAGGTCAATTATGATTGTTTTCGCAGTGGCTGCTATCGTGGCAGATAGGCTTAGAGGATCAATTAAGATAATTTTCGCATGAGCTGCTATCGTGGCAGATAGGCTTAAGAGATCAACTAAGATCATTTTCGCATGAGCTGCTATCGTGGCAGATAGGCTTAAGAGATCAACTAAGATCATTTTTGCATAGGCTGCTATCGTGGCAGATAGGCTTAAAAGATCAATTAAGATCATTTTCGCATAGGCTGCTATCGTGGCAGATAGGCTTAAAAGATCAATTAAGATCGCATTTGCATGAGCTGTTATCGTGACAGATAGGCTTAAAAGATCAATTAAGATCGCATTCGCATATGCTGCTATCGTGACAGATAGGCTTAGAAGATCAATTAAGATCGCATTTGCATAGGCTGCTATCGTGACAGATAGGCTTAGAAGATCAGTTGAGATCGCATTCGCATAGGCTGCTATCGTAACAGATAGGCTTAGAAGATCAGTTGAGATCGCATTCGAGTAAGTTGCTATCGTGGCGGATAGTCTTTTGCTAACAGTAATAATGAACTAATTTGTACAATAAAGACATCTAGAAGCATAAAGTTCTTCTCATTTGGGAGAAGTCTTTTATTGCAGAACTCTCATATGGGAGAGATCAGATTACAATTCTCTCATATGGTAGAGAAGATGTGCAAATCATAGCTATACAGAGCATAAGGCAACGTTGTAATAAAACGCATAAAATGAGAGAAGTCAAGGATAGTACTTCTTAATCCAGCGCATGTTGACTGAGCTTGGGGTTGAGGTCGTTCCGTGCAACCTCTGTATGCTGCAGTAGCCACTGTCAAAGATTTCTGTGACTTCAAAGGGCCCTTCCCAATTGGTTGCGAACTTTGGGTGAGCCGCCTCTCGCATGCAATGGTCAGATGCGCGCAAGACCAAATCTCCTACTGCGAAATCTCTACGTTGGACTGTTTTGTTGTAGGCACGAGCAATCCTTTCTTGATACCGTTTGTTGGTCCTTTTAGCTTGTTCTCGCTTTTCCTCTAGCAGGATAAGTCATGATCGCGTTGATTGTCGTACAATGCGTGGAATGCCAACCTTGCTGAGTTAACTTTTACCTCCGCGGGTACCACCGCCTCAGCCCCATAGCATAGGAGGAATGGTGAGACCCCTGTGGGTGTTCTTGGAGAAGTCCGGTAATCCCACAGGGCTATGCTTAAGGAATCAGCCCACTTCTTGTGGTCATCAGCGACCATCTTGCTCAAAATTCTCAACAGCGTCTTGTTGGTCGCTTCTGCTTGCCCATTACCCTTTGGGTAGTAGGGGGTGGAGCATATCTGCCTGATGTTGTATTCTGCTAGCTTCGCAGCCACCTGGCGATTAACAAAAGGAGTGCCATTATCTGAAAGGATGGTGTTGGGAATTCCGAACCTGCATTTGATGCTTTCTTGGATGAAATGGACCACAGCTAGCGCATTCGCCGTCTTCAGTGGTATTGCTTCCACCCACTTGGTGAACAACTCAGTCGCGGTGAGGATGAAATGATTCCCATGCGAAGTTGTTCGAATGGGACCAATGAAATCTAGAGCCCATGTGTGAAACGGCCACGGTGTTCCCAAGGCATGTAGATCTACAGCGGGAGCGTGCACTAGGTTACCTTTAAATTGACACTCCTGGCAGCGTCGTACCTTGGTCCGGCAATCGGCCTCCATAGTGGGCCTGAAATATCCAATTGAGAGGAGTTGTCTGCATATTTCGCACCTCCCTGATGTTCCACCTGATGAGAAAAGTCCATCACTTCTTGTGCTTCCCTGCTGTCTAGACATCGCATTAAGTTGCCCTCATAGCCCCTTTGCCAAAGCAGGTTTTCTTGTACCACGTATCGGGACGCTTTCCTCCTCAGTTTCTCAGCTTCTTTTCTTGATTCAGGTACAGTACCCTGGGTGAGAAAATCAAAGAGTGGTTTCCTCCAATACGCATCATCATCGGTTAGAGCGATGAGTAAAGAATCTTGGATCAATGCGCAACTTTCGCACTTTCCCTGTATTAGTGCTGCGGCCGTCGACATGTCTGGCCAGTGAATGCCATATCTCTGAGCTTTCCGATAGATTGACACTTCGCTTTCTCCGCATGCATGTTGGTGAATCTTTTCTAACAGCAGTTGTCCCTCTTGCTCGGAGACACATCGCCTAAGTATTCCGCCGGGGCCCTTGTAGTAAAGGGTGTTGTCATGTATGCAATACCCCTTTGTGAGTGCTCGGTCCTCATTGCTTGTGCCTTCTGCGATGGCCCGCAAGATTGCCTTTCTCCAGTCCGCATCGTCCATGTATTCATCGTCGCGCGCGTCTTCTGTTAACGCCGACGATGTTCGCACTTTGATCGAGATTCGTGCAGGACATTTGTTTGTGCGAACCTTGGATCCCAACGTGGCCAAAGCGTCTGCATGCCTGTTATCCGCTCGGGGCTTGTGCTCGTACCTAACGTCGCAGAATTGCTGCACCAGTTTTTGTACCAAAGTCCGGTAGGACATAAGATTTATCTCCTTCAAACCGTACTAGCCCGAGGCTTGCTTGACAATTAGCTTGGAGTCCCCATGACCGTCAAGTTGCTTACTTCCAAAGCTTTCGCTGCACGAAGTCCTGTAATGAGAGCCTCATATTCTGCTTCGTTGTTAGTGACTGCGAAGTCAAGCTTTGCGGACATCTGTATGACCTCCCCATTTGGTTTTGTTAAGACTATCCCAATGCCTCCGCATTTCCTTGTTGACGAACCATCGAAATGGAGCGTCCAGTAGGGCACATCGACTGCATATATTTCAGGTCCTTCAAATTCTTCTTCAATCACAGGCTCATGACTGTTATCTGGGAACTGTGCCAAAAAATCCGCCACCGCCTGCGACTTGATCGCTCGCGGTCGTACCCATGTGATATCGTATTGGGAGATGGTCATATAGCATTTCGCCAATCTTCCCCCAGGAGTGGTGTGAGTCAGAAGATATCGTATGGGGTCACTTTTTGTTACCACCACCATTTTGTGCGACGCAAAGTAGTGTTTCAACTTTTCTATTACGAAGAATAAGGCAAGGAAATGACGCTCGATATCCGTGTACCTTGATTCTACGGGCTGCACGATGCGAGAGATGTAGTAGATGGGCCTTTCTTGACCCTCGTGCTCCTGAGCCTAAAGTGCTCCTATGGACTTCCGCGTTGACGTCAGATACAGCAAAAGCGGTGATCCTAACTGAGGCGCGATCATTATTTTGGAAGACGTCAGCAGCTCCTTTAATTTCCCGAACGCAGCTTCGTGCTCCGGAATGAATTTCCGCAGATATGATAGCTTTCCCAAGAATGTTTTCAAGGCACTTTGGTTATGTGGCGGAGTCATGCTGGTGATGGCTGACACTTTCCCGGGGTCAGGCTCGATTCCTTGGCGATGCACCACGCATCCCAAGAACTTTCCTGACGTCACTCCGAATGCGCACTTCATGGGGTTCATCTTCAGTTGGAAGCGTCCGCATCAATTGAACACTTTCCGCATATCTGCCAGGTGAAATGCCTCCTGATTGGATTTAACCACCAGGTCATCCACATAAAATTCCACTTCTCTGTGCATCATGTCGTGGAACAGGGCCATCATATTCCGCTGATAAGTTGCACCTGCAGTTTGGGGACGGAAAGGCATCACCGTATAGTTGAATACCCCTACTGGAGTGATGAATGCGGTTTTCTGCGCATCTTCAGGGTCAATCTTGATCTGATTGTATCCGCTGAAGCCGTCCATGAAACTGAACATGCGATGACCTGCTGTCGAATCAATAAGCAGATCAATGTTGGGAAGCGGAAAATCGTCCTTGGGGCAGAAACGATTGAGATCCCGAAATCCACGCATATGCGAAGCTGCCCATTCTTTTTTACCACAGGGACAATTTTGGCCAGCAATGTAGGATGGTAATTCGGCTCTATGAACTTGGCGTCCAGGAGTTTGACAATCTCCTGTTTGATCTTCACGTTAAGCTCCGGCCTGAAGCTTCTTGTGCTCTGCTTTACCGGCTTAGACCCTGGAATAATGTCTAAGCTTTGCATGGTGATACTTGTGTCCAGACCGGGCATCTCATCATACTCCCACGCGAACACGTCCTTGTACTCGGTCAGGAGTTGTAGCAGTCCTTTCTCCTCTTCGCTTGTGAGGTCCGCACTTAGAAAGACCGGCCTTTTCTTTTCTTCGTTCGGGCTTAGGAACACCTCCTTTAGCTCTTGCTTTTGTGGTCTGGTTTTGTCCTCCATGCATTCGGGTGCTTCTTTGAGCTTCTCGTCTGGAGTGCTCTGCATTGGTTTTTCCATTACCGCAACCTGCTCGATTTGGTTGATTTGCTCAGGGATATCCCCATGCCCGCGTGAGGACATCCCCGCGCACCTTCATATGCGATAGCATTTCTTCCCGTTGGCGTTGAAACTCTCTATCTCCTTGCCTTCAGGGTCATGCTTTTCTATTCTCTTCAAAATGTACACGTTCTTTCGCTCGTAGGCGATCCGCGGCGCTTCTTCTCGCGTGGGAGGCTTTTCCTTGGCATTCTCCCTTGTCACCATCACTCCCGCAGGTGACTGATCTTTGATATCTTCCCATAGGGGTAAAGGAGTGGGATTGAATGGTCCCGGTGTTTGCTCGCTTTCCATCTCGGTGAACCACACCGCCTCTCTTAGATGCACTTCATCCATGTTGAATGGATTTGTGGAAGCCGTTATCTCGACTATCCTGTCATTCCAAATAGCCTTCATCACTTGGTGAGCTGTTGAAGGGACAGCATCAAAGCGATGAATCCAGGCTCGTCCTATGATCATGTGATACGTAGTGTTCGCATCTATTACATTGAATTTCGCTGAGCACTTGATCTTGCCGATCTGAATTCACAGGCGGATCCATCCTATCGTCATTCGGGAGTCGCTTCCAAATCCCATTAGCATAGATGGACGCCTGACAATCTTGTACTCGGGGATCCCTGCTAGCTTCAGTGTGTGGAGCGAAACGACGTTAACCGCTGCTCCTCCGTCGACGAAATCTCTTTTGAACTCGACGCCATTGATGATGGCCGTCACATACAGAGGCCTCTGGTGGCTCGCATCTGTCTTTGTGTCGCTAGCAGAAAAGGTCATAATCTTTTCTGTAGAGCGAGACGCCCTGATGACTTTCCCATTGGAGACTACGAGATCCTCTTCGTAGTCTTCTGCTATCCTTAAGATCGCTTTTTTCATCTCTATCCGGCATTTCTCTGAGAAGTTCATCTAGTCAAAGAATCTGCTGAAGCCGTGCGACCCCTTCATCCGGTCGGCACGTTCGTCCTCCGTGTCTACGCTGTAGTCCTCATCGTCATGGACTTCGGCAATTATGGGTAGACCATCCTCTGCGACCTCTTCCAGATCCACAATCGAGATCATAGCGACCGCTTTACCTTTCGATTCTTGCTCCGCATGGTCAGGAAGTGGATTGTTGCGCACATCCTGCCTGTGATTGCTGACGATCAGCTCGCCGTTCTTCATCTTTTGGATGAACACAATCCTGAGCTTCTTACAGTCCGCCGTGGGATGCATGACCTTGCCGTGGTACTCGCACCACTTCGGGTCCCTCACCATCTCCTTGGAGGGTGCTCTCTCGAGCGGCGGTAGGACACCGTCCTTGCGCCACTGCCTGCAGAGGTCGCTTGCTTCTTCCACCGAACATGGCAGGGGTGGTGCATCAAAGTTCACAATCTTCGCCTGCTTCTATGGTGAAACTGTATTGACTTCAGCTTCGCGTCCCCTCTTGTAACTGAATCTCCCGATCTTGAAGGTAGTACCACCCGAGGGTCGCTCAGGGGCGTTTCTCTTTTTCTGCCTCTCTACTATAGGCTCGATGTTCTTCGTGCATTCAATTAGTTTTGAAAACGTAGGCGTTTGTAGGTTAATGAGCATACCTTTGTACTCATCTCGCATGCACTGCAGGCATATCTCTACAAGCCTGCTTTCGAGTATCACATCTTTGCATTCCAAGGACTTCGCCCTAAACTTCTTGATGAAAGTTATTCCATCCTCTTCACGCTTCTGATACATCCGCGAGAGATGGATCATTGTCACTTTTTCCTCCATCTGGAAGAACTTGGTGTAGAAATTTTGGACCATGTCGTCCCAAGTCTTCACGGACCCAGCTTCCAACGTCCTGTACCACTGATCAGTAGTTTGGGATCAGCTCCATACGGCCCCATGACATCGATGAAACGCATGACATGTTCATGAGCGTTTCCATTGACATCTTCGAACTGGTCCCATTTAGGAGCCTTGTACCCAACCGGGTTAGGCATGAGATAGATCTCTCGCGGGATAGGTGGATCGTTGTCTAGCTTCGGGATGATAGTATCCGCGAATGATTGGTGAGACAGAATGGTGTCTATGCGCTTCTGCAGAGACGTCATACACTCTGGAGTGTTTCCCTCGGTAGCAGGAGGAGGGGTAGCCGCAGGCGGAGGCGACACATATGCCGCAGGAGGATTGGGGATGTGTTGGGCGTTCGCATTGCCCCAGATTGCAGTTGGAGGAGGCAAGGGATACTGTGGGGCCGGATTAGGTACCAAGGCTGGAGGCTGAGGAGTATGAGCAGTGAAGCTGCGTAGTCGCCGGTGGAGTCTGCAGATTAGGGTTGGGGGGTGTGGTTGACACTCCAGTCCTTGAGCGGTAGGGGCTCCTCCTCCCTGAGAAACGGCGGTGGCTGGTGCAGGGTTCGGTGCAAGAGTCCCCAAGACATCCATGATCCGTTCTAGCTGCGCGGATTGAGCTCTGAGGGCTTTCGCCTGACCTTGGATGGTAGCGTCCAAGGATTCTAGTGTCGGGGCTTCACCGGTAGTCGTAGGAGTGCGGCGGATCTCCTCTCCTGGGGCGGCTTTGGTAGAGGGCGATCTGTTACTGACATCATCCTCCTGAGACATGGTTGCTTATGATGGTATGTTCACGTCGGGTTCACCAAAATGTGCACAAGAGATTCCGGCGAGGAGAACTCCGTGTACACCGTAAGTAGAGGATCAGAGATGGCACAGGAAGAGTTGGGTTGTGTGTAGGGAGAGAGTAAGGCAGTAGTAATGTCTGAGAGAGAGAGACAGAGGTTTGGCAGAGCTTCCGCGTATTGCTAGTGTCTTCTCCTTTGTATGGAAAGGTTAACGTCCTATATATAACGGAGAATGTGACCGTTGCAGTGTGGTTAATGCGCCCATCAATGGAGGCTTATTTAGCTTAACCACAACGTCACGTTCGTCCTCATATATAGGGACCGTTACAGCACGTTATGCGCGAATACCGGAACCGTTATGAGGTTGACCGGGTTTGACCGGATTGACCGGGTTTATGGAGCTCGTGCCACAAAATCTCTCAAAAGCAGTTACTAAAGGTCCCGCGCGGGCTTGGCTCGCACGCGACAAGACTTACTCTAGCCTCCAAACCACTAAGTCCCTACAAGTCCCGTGCAGTGGTATGCGAGGGCCCTGCCTCGCAGCCCCCACATGGATCAGCGCGGCTGGTGATCCAGTGTGTGTGGAGCACAATATGGTGTGCTGGATGGTTGCCAAGTGGCCAAGATCTGTCAGCTCAGAAAGCACTATCTACACCTGGCAACTGGAGCAAAGGTTTCTTCATAATCTATACCCTCTTCTTGATTGTATCCTTGAGCAACTAACCTTGCTTTGTTTCTGATCACATTGCCACTTTCATACAACTTGTTTCTGAATACCCATCTGGTACCAATGACAGACTGGTTTGGTTGTGTAGGAACAATTTTCCAAACCTTATTCCTCTCAAACTCATTGAGCTCACTTTACATAGCAATAATCCAGTCTGCTTCTTTCAAATATTCCTTCACAGTTTTTGGTTCTACAAGAGAAATAAAAGCATTAAAAGCTTATAAGTTCTTCAACTGTGATCTAGTCTGTGTACCAGTGGTTGGATCTGATATGATATTGTTAGATGGATGAGATGAGAGATATTAAAATCTCTTCCTTGGATACCATGGTTTAGGATCACCATAGATCTTCTCTGGTCTTGAAGTAGTAGCTTTTTCACTTGAATCCTTCTGATCATCTTTTTCAAGGCTTTGAGCTGTATTTTCAAGGCCTTGAGAACAATTTTCAAGGTCTTGAAAATGTCTTCTATTTTCTTCTGAGCCTTTCTTGAATCCAAGTTGATTCTCAGTCTCTTCCTCTGATTCATGCTTGTTCAAATTCAAATTTGCAAAACTTTAACTCAAAGAACCATCATAGCTTTCATAAAAAATAACATGAATGCTCTCTTCAACCAGTTTGGTTCTTTTGTTGTACACTCTATAAGATTTGCAATTCAGAAAGTAACCAAGAAATATACCTTCATCACTTCTTGCATCAAATTTACCAAGATTGTCTTTTCCATTGTCATGAATAAAACAAATGCATCCAAAGGGTTTGAAGAAGAGATGTTTGGCTTTCTCACTTTGAATAATTCATAGGGGGTCTTCTTTAGAATGGGTCTAATCAAGCACCTGTTCAAAATATAGTTTGTTGTATTTACAGCTTCTTCCCAGTAGTGTTTTGGCAACTTGTTCTCAAGAAGCATTGTCCTTGACATATCTTCCAGAGTCCTGTTCTTTCTTTCAAAAAACGCCATTGTGTTGAGGAGTTCTTGGAGCAGAAAAGTTATGAGAAATACCATTCTTATAACAGAATAGATCATACTATAACTGATCAAATTCTCTACCATGATCACTTCTAATTGAAGCTACATGTAGGTTTTTCAAGTTTTTAAGTTCTCTGCAAAGCTTTGAAAATTCAGAGAGAGCTTCATATTTTTCTTTGAGAAACATAACCCAAGTGTATCTAGAGAAATCATCTACAACAACTAGCATATACCTTTTACCTTTTCGAGTAGGAGTCCTCATAGGAACACAGAGATCCATATGAAGTAATTCAATAGGTCTAGTTATACTTACAAACTTCTTTGTCTTGAAGGAGCTTCTGGTCAGCTTTCCTTGTGCACAGGATTTGCATAACTCATCTTATTTGAACTTGGAGGATGGCAATCCTCTTACCAAGTCTTTGGAAATCAATTTGTTCAGAGTATGCAAACTGATATGACCAACATTCTTATGCCAAAGCTTTGAATCTTCTTTCAAGGCCTTGAGGCACTTCAAACTTTCACCTGCAACTTTGTTAGTTTGAAAAGTATAAACATTGTTTAATCTAGAGGCTTTGAGAATGAAATCTCCTAATTTGTCATTTTGCACCACACTTCTCTTTATCAAAGATAACTTTGTTACCATTATCACAAAGCTGAGATACACTAAGTAAATTAAACTTCAAACCTTCAACTAGATAAACATCAGAAATAGAGTTTTTATAATTTGTACCAACTTTTCCAATACCAAGAATATTGCACTTTCCTTTATCACAAGTGTTATTGAGCCTTTTGGTTGCTATTTTAATTATGAGAATAGAGATCTCTTTCCACTCATATGTCTTGAGAAACCACTGTCCATGAACCACTTCTGTTCCTTGGTGACAACCTGCAAGCACCAATCACTGCCTTACCCAGCTGTTAGACCAAGTGTGGAATTTGGATTCATATTCAAGATCAACCATGTTAGGTGGTCTAACCTCTTTAGAAACCCAAATTTGATTAAATTGTCATTTAAGTTGGAAAGGAAAAGTGTTCCTCAATATGTGAGGGTCTCTTCTTCTAAAAGGACAAGTCATTTTAACATGACCAGTTTTACAACAGTAATGACAAGTAGGAGAGGTTTTGTTTCCAGCTTTCACAAATATGGTATTGTTTCTTCTTGGAAAGTTTGTATTGAATCCAATACCAGCTTCGTGAACAGACTTTGAACTTCCTCCAAGAGTGATGTTCAGTTTCTGTTCTGATCCAACAAGCTTGATTTTGACTAGTTCAGATTCTTGAAGTTTCTCAGTAAGAGTAGTATTTTGTCTTTCTAAGTCATCAACATGATGTCTTAGATTAACAAGGCCGTCATTCATAGAGTAGTTTTCAGTGACTACTTCCTTGACTTGTGTTTTGAAGGCCTTGAAATCACTCTCAGTTTTCTTCTGAGAGATTTCAAGATTCTGATTTTGGCAAACAAGTTGTAAATTTTCTTTTGCTTTCTCATGTACTTTCTCTTTCAAAATCCTGATCTCTTTCAGATAATCTTCCTCATTTAGAAGCATAGTTTTGAGATATTCTGAAAGAGGTTATTTTGGCTTTGAAATTAAACAGTTAACCATTACCTAGTTGTTCTTTTCAAAACTATCATCATGCCTGGTCATGAAGCAAAGATCGGCATGTTCATCTTCAGATTCAGATTCACTGGAGCTGTCTGAATCACTCCATGAGGCTATCATGGCTTTCTTTCTTCTGTCATGATCTTTCTTCTGAAAGTTCTGGTTCTTTTTGTATGGACAATATCTTATCAAGTGTCCTGCATCACCACACTCAAAGCAGTACATAACTTTTGACTTGCTTTGTGAAGAGGGCTTACCTTTGTAGTCCTTGGTGCTGGATGGTCTTTACCTTTCTATGTTGAGCACTTTGTTTCCAGAGTTTCTCTTCATTTTGAGGATCCTTTTAAAGGCTTTAGAAATCAAGGCAATTGGATTTTCATCATCACCATCATCAGTTTCAAGGATTTGAATTCTCTCATTCTCTTTGGCTTTGAGGGCTAAATTTTTGACACCTTCTGGGAGTTTTCCATCAACTTCATTCATGGATATCTCATGTGTTAGGAGCTTCCCTTGGAGGTCATCAAGTTGTAAAGTTGAGAGATCCTGAGCTTCTTCAATAGCTGTGGTTTTTGGTTCCCACATTGCTTTTGGAAGACATCTAAGTATCTTCCTCACCTTTTCCTCATTAGAAAAGTGTTTTTCCAGTGAGTCAAGGTTGTTGAAAATATCAGTGAATCTCTTGAACATATCTCTGATGGATTCATCTGCATTCATTTTGAACAGCTCATACTGTCTGAGATAAATGTTGATCTTGGTCTGTTTGACTTGGCTAGTTCCTTCAAAGGTAACCACAAGTTTGTCCCAGATTTCTTTAGCAGTTGAGCATCCAGAGATCCTGTTGAATTCATCTGTACTCAAAGCACCATACAAAATGTTATAGCCTTGTAATTCTTAGAAACTTGCTCTAATTCAGAAGAGGAGAGTGAGTCTTCTGTTTTAGGAGTTCTGATCCCATCTTTCTCTGTATAGAAAGTATGATGCCCATTTTGAATAATGGTCCAAAGCTCTAGATCTTGATCAATGATAAACATTTTCATGAGAGCTTTCCCGTGAGCAAAATTTTCTCCACAAAATAGAGGAGGTCTGTTAGCTGCTCTTCCTTGTGAGAAGCCACCGTCACATGCAGTACTAATGATCACCAGCTGGTTAAATCTTACACAGTGATACAAGATCTGATACCAATTGAAAGTGTGAGTATGCAGATGTATAAGCAACTAAGATACTCTAGAGGGGGGGGGGTTGAATAGAGTATGCCAATTTTTTGCAAAACTAGCTAACAAGCAGAATAACTAGTGTAGACAATGAATTTTAAGGCCTTGAACACAGATTCAAGTCTTTGAAATGAGGCAAAAAAAATTAGAAGAAGTAAGCCTTTTTAAAGGCCTTGAAAACAAGTTCAAACCCTTGAAAAAATAAATAGTTTTTGTATGCTGCAAAAGCTTTGAAAGTAGATGAACTGAAATTGCACAAGACAAGTGATTTATAAAGTTCAGTCCCCTTGGACCTACGTCTCTACCTTAGGGATTAGATCCCTGCAAGATTTTCAACTCAATTCTTATTAATAAAAAGCCAAGCCCTAGAACTCAAGAACATAGAGTTACCTTACTCTGTTACAGCTTGTGGATTTCCCTAACCTATCTAGTACCTGCTCTAGCTAACTGATCAACTATGAATTCTCTATTTTTCACCTTGAACAATCCTTGAGAATAAAAGTATAAAAAATAAAGAAATGATCTAAGAATATAGCTTTATACAGTAGATCACTTAAGAGTAGAAAATTGCAATGAAATGCAGTGAACTTCTGTGAATGGATTGGAAGAGATGAAGAACTTCTTTGATGCTTTTCAATCCAGAATGCTTTCTATGTATTTACCTGTTGAGAATTGTCTTGTTGGTTCTTCCAATTTGAGCTCTTTAAATACTTCAAATAGCTCTGCAAATCTCTCCAGATTTTAAGCAACAACCTTTCTTCTTTGTAGGTAACAGAGTTTGGCTATGTTGAGATCTTGTCCAACGGTTGAATGATTGTAATCTTCTGAGATATTGTTGTAATCCTTCATTTAACCAACTTGAGAAGCTGTCAAACACATCTTACTGATCACAGGATCAAAGTCTTCAACAGTTTCCAAATCTGCTGCAATCCAGTTTAGGAAACAATCCTGCAAACATAAAAACAAATATTTCCTGCATTATCATGGTCAAATAGTTGATATAATACGATTCATATAATGTTTAACTATTTGTCTTTCATCATCTAACAACAAATAATCAAACATATGCAAGATAGATGATAAATTTGATCAGAGAGTTAATAGAAAAACTCCCCCTAAAAATATGCTTTCAGGTTTAACAGTTTCAAGGCTTTGAATCCAATTTCAAGGCCTTGAAAATGGCTAACAATATTTTCAAGCCTCTGAAGCTGATTCAAGGCTTCGAAAGCTGTTTAAAGGCCTTGAAATAGCCAAGCTCTTTCAAGCCTTGAACAACCTGAGCTTTCACACTGCCTTAGTGCCTTCTTCAAGCCATACAAACTCTTCCTTAGTTTGCACACCCTATTCTGTTTACCTGCTTCTTTGTACCCTTGTGGCTGTACCATATAGATGTCTTCTTCTAAATCCCTGTGTAGGAAGGCTGTCTTGACATCTAACTGCTCAAGGTGCTAATCTTCTACTGCCACAATGCTAACTACAATGCGAATGGTACATATCTTCACAACTGGAGAGAAGATTTCAGTGAAGTCTATGCCTGCTTTCTGCTGAAATCCTTTCACAACCAGTCTAGCCGTGTTCCTATTTGATCCATCATGCTCCTCTTTAAGTCTGTTAACCCACATGTTGTGCAAACCCTTCTTTCCTCGGGGCAACTCCACAAGATCCCATGTCTTTTTTGGAGTAGAGAGATCGCATGTCATCATTCATTGCATGCTCCCACTTAACTCTGGCTTCACTCTGAACTGCTTCCTCGAAGCTCTCGCGTTCACCACTATCAGTGAGCAAAACATATGACAATGATGATAAATAACGAGCTCAAGTCTGACCTTTAGTCGACCTTCTTGAAACTCTTCGTGTTGGAGCAAACGCTTCAACTTCTGAACTTTGTACTGGGCCAGGGGCTTCAACTTGTGGTTGTACGTCTCCAATCTCAAGTTCAACTTATTCCTTCTCATATGAAACATGTCCCTGTTTCCAATACTTGTACATAAATGACTCGTGAAATACCACATCCATACTTTTAACAACTTTCTGCCTATCAAAATCCCAAAATCAATAGACAAAACTGTTAATGCCTTATCCAATAAACACACACTTCTTCGATTTAGGATATAACTTGGACCTCTGTTCTGCATCAACATGAACATAAGAGGTACGTCCAAATGTTCTCAAATGCGACAAGCATACCTTTTCTCCTGTCCAAGCTTCCTAAGGCAATCCAAAATCTATGATGTTGATGGACCTCTGTTGACTAAGTATGTAGCTGTATTCACTGCCTCAGCCCAAAATGACTTAGGCAATCCAGCGTGTATCCTCAGGCAACTTGCAGGCTCTGTGAGTGTTCTATTCATGCGTTCTGCAACTCCATTCTGTATAGGCTTGTTTGGAACTTTCTTATGTCTCTTGATGCCATTCTTAGCGCAGAAGTCCTCAAACTCATTGTTGCAATACTCGCGACCATTTTCAGATCTCAAACACTAAAGTTACTGACGTGTCTCATTCTCGACAGTAGCCTTCCACTTCTTAAACACATCAAACACATTTGATTGTTTCTTTAAGAAGTAAACCAATAGTTTTCTAGTGGCATCATCAATAAAAGTAACAAAGTAATAAGAACCTCCATTAGAAGCTACCTTTGATGGACCCCATACATCTATATGCACTAACTCCAACCTGTTGAGCTTTCTTCCGCGGCTAACTTTGGTGAAGCTAACTCGCTTATGCTTCCCATACACACAATCCTCGCACAACTCCAAATAAAGTTCCTTCAAACCCTTGTTCTTCCTTATTTTGAGCATTATCTACATGCCTTTCTCACTCATGTGTCCCAGCCTGTGGTGCCAGGTACTTGCAACAATTTCAGAAGACACGAAAGCTATGGTACTGTATGTTCCCGAAGTCACATACAAGGTACCCTCCTTCTTACCGTGCGCGATCACCATAGATCCTCTTGTTACTTTCTAGGAATCAATTCCAAAAGTTGTTTTGCAACCCGATGCTGCAAGGTGGCCTACTGAGATGAGATTCTTCAATATTAGGACATGTCTGATCAACTGCAAAGTTGTTCCATTATCCAAGTTCAACTGGATTTGTCCCTTCCCTACAATCTTACATGCATCATCGTCTCCGAGATACACCTTCCTGAAGTGACACTACACGTAATTATGAAGAATATCCTTTCTACCTGTCGCATGGAACAAAGCACCAGAATCGACCACCCACACATCCTCCTTCGAGGATACAGATAATATTAATGCTTCTTGATCACTTTCAGAAATATTAATATAATCGTTACCTTTCCGGTTCTCTGACTTCTTCTCGCTCGGATTCTTGCAATCCCTTGCAAAATTCCCGCTTTCACCGCAGTTGTAGCACTCGATGTCTTTAATGTCTTTTTTCTTCCACTTTAACTTTGACTTAGATCGACCTCGACCGTTGTTTCCGTTCTTCCTGTTAGCTTATCTCCCTCTCTGGTCGACATATAGCGCACCATTAGAGGATTTTCTAGATCCAGTGCTCTTCCTGTGCATCTCTTCACTGAGTACTGTGCTCACCACTTTATCGTACCCGGGCTTGTCATTTTATGCATAATTGCTCATAGTAGTCACTACGCCACCCCATCTCTTGAGTAACCCGGGACAGAACCAACAATGCCTTCATCTCGTTGTCAAAGCATGTAATCCCAACAGATTCTAGCTGGCTTATGACGATGTTCAACTAGTTCAGGTACTGGGAAACATTACAACTCTCGGCCATCCTCATGTCAAAGAGCCTCTCATTGTGAAACACCTTGTTAGCTTCTGAAGGTTTCTCATACATCAAGGAGAGAGCATCCATCAAACCCTTCGTCGTCATTTCTTTTGACTCATTGAACAGAACTAACGGTGCGACACTCAATCTCACAAGTCCTAAAGATTTCCTGTCCAAAATCTTCTAATTTTCGTCTGTAATTTCGCTTGGTTTCTTCTCAACTCCGTCCAACGGCAAGTACAAGTCCTTCTGATAAAAATAGTCTTCTATCTGCATCTTCCATAGGCTGAAATTCATCCCGTCGAATTTCTCAATCTTGAATCTTCCATCGTCCGCCATCACTCCCTCTCCAACCGTGCAAAAATATCAACAAGAAGACCTGACCAACCGATTTTGAACGTCCGAAATCCCCAAGTTTGACTCCTGTTTCAAGTCAATCGGATACCTGGATACTAAGAAACCTCCAAAACAAATTTTGAACCAAACACGCGCGATCGAAACAAAGCGGAACCGTGTGCGAGAATAACCTAATGGCTTCCCTTGTGAGAGCAGCCCTGCTGCTTGTCTTCTTTTCAAAGAGGCCAATAAGCCCCCAACAGCAGTAACAATCAAACACCAAACGTTGTGCTTCTTTTCAAAGAGATGAGCAAAATAGTAACCACTAATAAAATAATGTACCCAGTTTATTAATTAGTGCTTTAACTTTTCTTCTTGACACCACATAAACGCAGCACCTTCGTTTGCGAAACCAACCCGCACCGCGACTGCCGCTAATTTTCCCTTATCGCAAAAAAAATAGATATTTGGTTTTCTGCACCGTTGTGACGTGGCTCTGATACCTGTTGTTACGATCGTCTCGTAGCGATTTAACAACAAAGAAAAAAGAAAAACAAAATCAAACTACGAACAAGAACAAGAACACGACGATTTACGTGGTTCACCAAATTGGCTACATCCATAGTCCACACCCACTTCACTACGATGAACAAATGAGGAATACAATCAGATCTCTCAGCCTCTTTCTGTGTGATGCGATACCCTAACCCTAGAGCTAGGTTAATTATATAGAGATAGCTAATACATTAATTGCTTGTAAGCCCCTCAACTTTAGACTAGGTTACAAAACAGTCTTCACACATAACAATTCGGACCCGAAATCTTAAAGAATATGCATGTGATTTCCCCTTCCTTAGTGAAAAGATATTTGTGGATATGAGTATGGCACATCACGTTTTCATGATAGTATCAATGAACACGACATTGCTAGCTTTTGATATTACGTATTGAATTCTTGTAATCGTGTGTTTTTATCTATGAAATAAATTGTACTAGGGTAGAAGACATTTTCCACCCTCCAACTATGGAGAAAAGACATTTTTCCCCCTGATTTATGGAAAAGGATTTGTTGCACCATTGTTAGAGTTAAAAACTAACGGTTGGCCAACGGATGGGTGAAAAGACAAAATACCCCTGAAATATTGATAAATTACCCCCATATATTTAAACTTAACCCTAACTCACTTTTTTGTTTTTATTCCCACCACCCACCCCCCGTTCTCCTCCTCCTCCTCTCCGCTCCTCTGAAAACCCGTAGCCAGTTCCTCCTTGCTCCTCCCCACCTCTGTCTCTATCTATCTCTCTCTCTCTCTCTCTCTCTCTCTCTCTCACTCTCTATCTCTCTTTCTCTTCCCCTCCTGGCTCCTCCTTCCTCTCACAACACCATCACTCCCCCTCGTTTCCTCTCCGCTTAGACGGTGGCTCTGGTCGGCGGATCTGGGATATCGGAGGAAGCAGAGGTTTTATGAAGCAGCAATGAAGCGAACAGTGGCGCCATAGCTATGGACTTCAGTGCAACTGTAGAAGAAGCGGGGTTGTTCGTAATTAGAAGTTGAATTCGATTGGACACGGATCTGGGTATCCAAAGATAGAAATCGAAACGGGGGTAAGGTTCTATTACTCGGATATGAGTCTTTAAACTGGGCATCTCTCTATTTCGTGAAACATATAAAAATTTAGGAATCCAAATCGTGGGTTTCTTTTGTTCTTTAAACAGGAGAAACTGGTGTTTTTGGGTTCTCTCTTGTTCTGTTACATGGATGATCTGGGTCTTCAAACATTTCCCGATGCCAATTCTTGAATTTTCTCCATCTTCTTGGATTGTGGAGTAGGGTTCTTTTAATTTTAGCGGTCGTGTTGTAGATATGTATGTGAAGAAACTGAAATCTTTCTTTCTTCTGATTTCGATTGTTGGATGTGGTGGTGATTTGTAGGTCGGTGGTTTGATGAAATGTGGTAGTGATTTAGGAGCTGGGTTGTGACTATTATGGTGGTCATGAATATGGTGGTTAGGATGTTAGTTTGTAGGTGATTATTTTGGCAAATGGTGGCATGTTGTTGTGTTGCTTGTTGTGGTGTAATGGTGGTGGTGATGCTGGAGTTGGTGGTGAAGTTTGGTATGAGTGTGAAGGTGAGTAGTGGCTGTTGAGGTGGTAACTGTCCATATTCAATATGGGTAAATAAAACTTCAGAAGATATCGCACAAATTACAATTTCAAATTCTGTACCAATTTTTTGACCAACGGTAGGGATTTAAAAGAAATACCGAACAAGAAAGCACTGTGTTGAAGATGTCATCGGCAAGACAATCGAAAAAGAAAATTGTTTTTGAAGGTACACGATTGTAGATAATGCATTCAGAGCAGATCAACCATCGTCCACATGGCAGTCATCGAGCACATCTAATGGTACACCGTATACACTCTATCACATCTCCTCTGATTAGCATATGCTTATATGCAAGATTACCCACTTGGGGGCTGTGAGACAGGGCCACCAGCGATGCTAACCGCATGCATTTGTAGGGATTTAGTGGCTTGGAGGCTAGAGTAAGGGACGTCGCGAGAGAAACAACCACGCTCGTGCGCAACCCTTGGTAACTTTCTAATACATTTAATGCCTTCGTGTCCCATAAATGCGGGCGATCTCATAACGGTCCCTACTTATGCGGATGAGTGCGTAACGTGCCCTATATATACGGTTGAACGTGTCGTTACGAGGCTAACATTAAGCCGCCATTTATGGGCGCATTAACCCCTCATAACGGTCACTTCCCCACTTGATATAGGAACGTTAGACTTCTGTGGCAACCTCTTGAATCTCTTAGCCAATTTGATATGCTGTCTCTCTCAAAAGAACAGTTAACCACTGCTTACTCTATCCCTACACTCACCTACAATATCTCTGTGCCCCGATTCTTGTTCTCGTTCTTACCTCTTGTTAGAGGTGCACACTTAGATCTCTTCTCAGGATTTCCTCGTACACATTCGCTGAACCGAACGTGAAACATTACCTTAAAATCTTTCAATCCCCTCTCCAATCATGTCTCTTGAAGCCAACCCTCCTGAAAGGAACCACTCCCCTGCCAGGGATGATGTCTCAGGTGAGGATAGCCTCACAACAGACACCAATGCTCAGACCCAGATGACTACTGCGAGCAATCCCTCGTTGGAGATGCTGAATGCTACAATTCAAAACCAAGCTAGGGATATGAAGGCTCAGTCAGCCCAGATAGCCCAGATCATGGCTATGTTGGGAGAACTTGCACAATGTGCCACCCACAGAGCCTTAGCTCTACCTGGGTTTGTTGCGGCACCCATTGCTCAAGGAGCTTTGACTCTGCCTAGGTCCATTGTGGCACCCACGGCGCATACCTCTGCAACACCAAACCCCCTGGTGTCCCGGCCTAATGGGCCCGTGCCCCTGCCAAGACCATCCCGGGCTTGCTGCCAGAACGTGCATCCACTGGGAATCAACCTTCATACCCTGTGTTGTGCTCATACGCGACTGGGGTCGAGGGAAGCTACACACCTCCACCTCCTTATGATTTTAACATTCCCTACATCCCTGGGCTTGCTGCCACCCCATCGTCGACCCCAGGAGGAAATGTGCCTGCCACTATGGCGGCCTAGGAGAAGCGCTTACACGGTATGATCGCAAACTAGTGTTTTTTTGACACCATTATCCCAAAGGTCGACAACGCACCGCCCATCCCGCGTGACATATACCTGATGCCCTATCCGGCAGGATACAAGGCGCCGAAATGTGAGAAGTTTGATGAGGTAAGAGGGAATGCGCAACAGCATATGATGCGTTTTGTCGATCTCATGGGCCCGCACATTGGAGGCTGGTTCGATCAAGACCTGGGAAGACATGGTGAAGAAGTTCTACACCAAATTCTTCCAGGTCGAAGAGCATGTAATCCCAATAGATTCTAGCTGGCTTATGACGATGTCCAACTCGTTCAGGTACTGGGAAACATTACAACTCTCGGCCGTCCTCATGTAAAAGAGCTTCTCATTGTGAAACACCTTGTTAGCTTCTGAAGGTTTCTCATACATCAAGGAGAGAGCATCCATCAAACCCTTCATCGTCATTTCTTTTGACTCATTGAACAGAACTGACGGTGCGACACTCAATCTCACAAGTCCTAAAGATTTCCTGTCCAAAATCTTCTACTTTTCGTCTGTAATTTCGCTTGGTTTCTTCTCAACTCCGTCCAACGGAAAGTACAAGTCCTTCTGATAAAAATAGTATTCAATCTGCATCTTCCATAGGCTGAAATTCATCCCGTCGAATTTTTCAATCTTGAATCTTCCATCGTCCGCCATCACTCCCTCTCCAACCGTGCAAAATATCAACAAGAAGACCTGACCAACAGATTTTGAACGTCCGAAAACCGCAAGTTTGACTCCTGTTTCAAGTCAATCGGATTCCTGGATACTAAGAAACGTCCAAAACAAATTTTGAACCAAACACGCGCGATCGAAACAAAGCGGAACCGTGTGCGAGAAGAACCTAATGGCTTCCCTTGTGAGAGCAGCCCAGCTACTTGTCTTCTTTTCAAAGAGGCCAATAAGCCCCCAACAGCAGTAACAATCAAACACCAAACGTTGTGCTTCTTTTCAAAGAGATGAGCAAAATAGTAACCACTAATAAAATAATGTACCCAGTTTATTAATTAGTGCTTTAACTTTTCTTCTTGACACCAAAGAAACACAGCACCTTCGTTTGCGAAACCAACCCGCACCGAGACTGCCGCTAATTTTCCCTGATCGCAAAAAAAATAGATCTTTGATTTTCTGCCCCGTTTTGACGTGGCTCTGATACCTGTTTTTTACGATCGTCTCGTAGAGATTTAACAACAAAGCGAAAAGCAAAACAAAATTAAACTACGAACAAGAACAAGAACACGGCGATTTACGTGGTTCACCAAATTGGCTACATCCATGGTCCACACCCACTTCACTATGATGAACAAATGAAGAATACAATCAGATCTCTCAGCCTCTTTCTGTGTGATGCGATACCCTAACCCTAGAGCTAGGTTAATTATATAGAGATAGCTAATACATTAATTGCTTGTAAGCCCCTCAACTTTAGACTAGGTTACAAAACAGTCTTCACACTTAACAATTCGGACCCGAAATCTTAAAGAATATGCATGTGATTTCCCCTTCCTTAGTAAAAAGATATTTGTGGCTATGAGTATGGCACATCACGTTCTCATGATAGTATCAATGAACACGACATTGCTAGCTTTTGATATTACGTATTGAATTCTGGTACTCGTGTGTTTTTATCTATGAAATAAATTGTACTAGGGTAAAAGACATTTTCCACCCTCCAACTATGGAGAAAAGACATTTTTCCCCCTGATTTATGGAAAAGGATTTGTTCCACCATTGTTAGAGTTAAAAACTAACGGTTGGCCAACGGATGGGTGAAAAGACAAAATACCCCTGAAATATTGATAAATTACCCCCATATATTTAAACTTAACCCTAACTCACTTTTTTGTTTTTATTTCCACCACCCACCCCCCGTTCTCCTCCTCCTCCTCTCCGCTCCTCTGAAAACCCGTAGCCAGTTCCTCCTTGCTCCTCCCCACCTCCGTCTCTCTCTCTCTCTCTCTCTCTCTCTCTCTCTCTCTCTCTCTCTCTCTCTCTCTCTCTCTCTCTCTCTCTCTCTCTCTCTCTCTCTCTCTCTCTCTCTCTTTCTCTTCCCCTCCTGGCTCCTCCTTCCTCTCACAACACCATCACTCCCCCTCGTTTCCTCTCCGCTTAGACGGTGGCTCTGGTCGGCGGATCTGGGATATCGGAGGAAGCAGAGGTTTTATGAAGCAGCAATGAAGCGAATAGTGGCGCCATAGCTATGGACTTCAGTGCAACTGTATGAGTAGCAGGGTTGTTCGTAATTAGAAGTTGAATTCGATTGGACACGGATCTGGGTATCCAAAGATAGAAATCGAAACTGGGGTAAGGTTATATTACTCGGATATGAGTCTTTAAACTGGGCATCTCTCTATTTCGTGAAACATATCAAAATTTAGGAATCCAAATCGTGGGTTTCTTTTGTTCTTCAAACTGGAGAAACTGGTATTTTTGGGTTCTCTCTTGTTTTGTTACTCGGATCTGGGTCTTCAAACATTTCCCGATGCCAATTCTTGAATTTTCTCCATCTTCTTGGATTGTGTAGTAGGGTTCTTTTAATTTTAGCGGTCGTGTTGTAGATATGTCTGTGAAGAAACTGATATCTTTCTTTCTTCTGATTTCGATTGTTGGATGTGGTGGTGATTTGTAGGTCGGTGGTTTAATGAAATGTGGTAGTGATTTAGGAGCTGGGTTGTGACTATTATGGTGGTCATGAATATGGTGGTTAGGAAGTTAGTTTGTAGGTGATTATTTTGGAAAATGGTGGCAGGTTGTTGTGTTGCTTGTTGTGGTGTAATGGTGGTGGTGATGCTGGAGTTGGTGGTGAAGTTTGGTATGAGAGTGAAGGTGAGTAGTGGCTGTTGAGGTGGTAACTGTCCATAATCAATATGGGTAAACAAAACTTTAGAATATATCGCACAAATTACAATTTCAAATTCTGTACCAATTTCTTGACCAACGGTAGGGATTGAAAAGAAATACTGAACAAGAAAGCACTGTGTTGAAGATGTCATCGGCAAGACAATCGAAAAAGAAAATTGTTTTTGAAGGTACACGATTGTAGATAATGCGTTGAGAGGAGATCAACCATCGTCCACATGGCAGTCATCGAGCACATCTAATGGTACACCGTATACACTCTATCACATCTCCTCTGATTAGAATATGCTTATATGCAAGATTACCCACTTGGGGGCTGTTAGACAGGGCCACCAGCGATGCTAACCGCATGCATTTGTAGGGATTTAGTGGCTTGGAGGCTAGAGTAAGGGACGTCGCGAGAGAAACAACCACGCTCGTGCGCAACCCTTGGTAACTTTCTAAGAGATTTAATGCCTCCGTGTCCCATAAATGCGGTCGATTTCATAACGGTCCGTACTTATGTGGATGAGTGCGTAACGTGCCCTATATATACGGTCGAACGTGTCGTTACGAGGCAAACATTAAGCCGCCATTTATGGGCGCATTAACCCCTCATAACGGTCACTTCTCCACTATATATAGGAACGTTAGACTTCTGTGGCAACCTCTTGAATCTCTTAGCCAATTTTCTATGCTGTATCTCTCAAAAGAACAGTTAACCACTGCTTACTCTATCCCTACACTCACCTACAATATCTCTGTGCCCCAATTCTTGTTCTCGTTCTTATCTCTTGTTAGAGGTGCACACTTAGATCTCTTCTCAGGATTTCCTCGTACACATTCGCTGAACCGAACGTGAAACATCACCTTCAAAGATTTTAATCCCCTCTCCAATCATGTCTCTTGAAGCCAACCCTCCTGAAAGCAACCACTCCCATGGGGGATGATGTCTTAGGTGAGGATAGCCTCACAACAGACACTAATGCTCAGACCAAGACGACTACTGCGAGCAATCCCTCGTTGGAGATGCTGAATGCTACCATTCAAAACCAAGCTAGGGCTATGCAGGCTCAGTCTGCCGAGATAGCCCAGATCATGGCTATGTTGGGAGGACTTGCACAATGTGCCACCCACAAAGCCTTAGCTCTACCTGGATCTGTTGCGGCACCCATTGCTCAAGGAGCTTTGACTCTTCCTGGGTCCATTGTGGCACCCACGGCGCATACCTCTGCAACACCAAACCCCCCTGGTGTCCCGGCCTAATGGGCCCGTGCCGTAGCAAAGACCATCCCTTGGCTTGGCACCAGAACGTGCATCCACTAGGAATCCACCTTGATACCCTGTGTTGCGCTCATACGCGACTGGGGTCGAGGGAAGCTACACACCTCCACCTCCTTATGATTTTAACATGCCCTACATCCCTGGGCTTGCTGCCACCCCATCGTCGACCCCAGGAGGAAATGCGCCTGCCACTATGGCGGCCTTGGAGAAGCGCTTATACGGTATCATCGCAAACTAGTGTTTTGTGGACACCATTATCCCAAAGGTCGACAACGCACCGCCCATCCCGCGTGACATATACCGGATGCCCTATCCTGCTGGATACAAGGCGCCGAAATGTGAGAGATGAGGTAAGAGGGAATGCGCAACAGCATGTGATGCGTTCTGTCGATCCCATTGGCCCGCACAGGATCGACACCAGGCTGCTCATGCGTGAATTCCCCAAGTCTTTGGGTTGTGTCGCGTAGAAATGGTACCGGACATTGGAGGCTGGTTCGATCAAGACCTGGGAAGACATGGTGAAGATATTCTACACCAAATTCTTCCTAGTCGAAGAGAAGGTCACAACCATACAACTATCTCGAATTCATCAGAAGCATGATGCAGAAGGGTTCACATTCATCATGAAGTTCCGAACTAGGTCATTGGAATGTGTTGATGAAGTGTCTGAGAGCCGTCTCGTGGAGATCTGTCTCCAGGGAATTCGCGGCGAGTATAAAGGTATGCTAATTAATCTTAACATGCCTAACTTTTCAAAGTTTATTGACTGAAAAAAGGAATTTTGAGCCACTGGTGGAGAAAATGAAGAAGAGATACGTGAATGATCACGCACCAGCAAGTTCTAGCTTCAAGATTGGGAGGTTCAGCTACAAGCGTGGACATGAAGCAGAAGTAAGTGCAGTCTCGTCTCCTCAGAAATAGCAACGACCAACACCAAGGGAGGCACCCCCATTGCTGTGTTCAATCGAGGACATAACAGCCTTATGAATGCGGTGCCGCAAGGATGGAATTCTGCCGGCACTGGAACATAATCCCTCAAGAGAGAAGCTGCGAGACCCTAGGGGGTGCGAGTGCCACGGCCAAGTCATGCACCCAACAAGGGAATGCAGGAAGCTGAAATGGGTGGTGGACAAGAAGATCAATGAAGTGCAGTTGGTTATAGATGAGCCAGCCGAGGATGTGCGCAGCAACCCTTTACCATCCCACGCGCAACAGGAGCCCAAGGGAAAAGAGATAGCAATTATCTCGATTGTGGACTTTGAGGAAGTCGCAGATGCAGGATTTCCGATACTAGCCCAAATTTGCGAGGATGAAAATTATGGCGTGGATACGGAAGAATCGCGTGCCGAACGGATGAAGGGCTCCAACAAGTTTGAAAATTTCTTTGATGACATGAACTTTTCCAGCATTTGCAGACACAAGATGATGAAATAATTCTGAAGGGTAGCAGAAGACTATGGAGAGGAGCTCGTAGTCTCAAATGGCAAGGTTATTAGAGCCGCGCGATCGAGTGGTCTGGTCATGACGTTTGATAATTCGGATAAGAAGACAGACGCGAACCATCAGAGGCCATTGTACGTGACTGCCATGGTCAATGGCATTGAATTCAAAAGAGCCTTCGTCGATGGAGAGGCAGTAGTGAATGTGATTCCAATCAGCAGCCTTGAGCTGGCTGGAATCCTAGAGAGAATTTTTTTCAAGAGGCCATCACCATTGATGGATTTTGGGAGAAACTCGAGAATGACTGTTGGTTGGATTCGTCTGGGAATCCAGGTTGGTAAAATCAAGTGCTCAGCTACATTTCAAGTGATAAATGCGAGCACCACATATCACATGATTATCAGACGGGAAAGGATTCATCGCTTCGATGCCATACCTTCCACGACTCACCAACTAATGAAAGCCATCTGGAAGGACAGAGTTGTGGAAATACAAGTTTCAGTGAACCCTTTCAACTTGGATGAAGCGCACTTGTTTGAGGCGGTTTGGTTCACAGAGATGGCAAAAGAGGAAACTCCAGCACCATTTCAGCCAACTCCCTTGCCCAGATTGTAACACCCCCAAATGGCCCAAGCCGGAGACCCGGGGATATAACTCCGTACCCGAGAGGAGCCCGGATACAAGGAGATTTTATAACATGTTTCGCAAGCACAAAACATCAACAATAATAACTAAAACTAAAAGAAATTATTCATTATTATAATCTAACTTCCTAGCCACAAACCGACATAAACAACTAAAGTGTTTAAACTACTAAAGAGTTCAAATTCAAATGAAATACTACTTCTCTAATTCCATGTGGTGATACACGTCCCCTCCTACGCCAGATAACCATCCTCTAAACCTGTGGTGAGGAATCGAAAAGAAACACCACAGTACAAAATCAGCATGAAATACTGGTAAATAAACATCCAAACATGTAAAACGATAATGGGATAGTTATAAAAAATGAATCGTTTATAAGTAAGAGTTTTTCACAAACACAGTGGTAATAAAGTTGACTCTTGTAATAAAACATAAGAGTTGCCAATTCCATAATATTTCCAACCAATTTCCATAATCATTAGGAAAATCCAAAATCCATCGTTAACTCCTTTCTGTTAACAAAACCAAAAATCTATTATTAATTCGTTGTGACGGGGGAAACCAAACCATCTCGCAAGCATCCAATACCTTAAGTGTCAACACCCCCAAAGAATCTATCGTCCAGAGGAGTGAGTACAGGGAGCTATCCGGGGACTTGCAACCGGATTTAATAAAAATAAATTGAAACGGAAGACCGAGATCAAACCGTCCAATGCCAATGGTAACCATACCAGAATAATCATAAATGTTCCCGCACAACTATTCTACTTTACGTATTAATGTATTATCATTATCATGGTGATATTTCCAATCCTTTTTCTATGTCCTGTGCAATGTCACAAGAACAGTTCACAGAGAAAGGATTGGGTGAATGGTCCTGGTCAGCTTCCGTGTCAGAATCTTCAAACAACAGTCTCTCAAGTTCTTTACATACTTGATCAACATAAGACTTGGAGAATTCTTCAATATGCTGAGTTGGGATTCCTCCGTCAAATTCATCCATACTAGTGGACGCAGATTCCTCATCAGTACACCCCGAGTGCTCAATACTAGTGTCTTTCACATCATGCCCAGAATCTGAATTTAACTGAGGTTTCGTATGTGCAGGAACTATTTCCATCAAATCTGAATCCGAATTGGAGTCTGATTCCTCATCAGAATTGGCTCCTGAATATTCCACACATCTCTGGGATCGGGCACCTCTTCTTCCATGACAGCAACTTGTGATGCAGTTTTTTGTTGTTCCTGCGCCATCTTTGCGAAGAAGCCCTTATGCATCTCTAGCACTGCTGGAAGCCAGTGAGGAATATATGAGTTTGTTTCCTGTGGTGTGGGTACTGGATCAGTTTATGGCTCAATTGGACCTGATGATGTCACAGTCTGCACTTCTGCAATTTCTGGTGGCATGAACTCTGTTTCTGGTACCTGTGTATCCGGTGAGATCCATGACTGATAAAGTTCCCGAGACTTGTTTTCCAACCGCAATATGTCACTGTTGAGTTCTCTCATCTCCTCTGAAATATGGTCAAGGCGTGCTGAAAAAAAATTCTCCAGCATGCACTCCAATTTAGACATCCTTGAGAAGAAAGCTTCCTGAGTGAGCGGTTCAAAAGGTGGCGGAGGTACAAATTGAGGTGGCTCTGGATAGTACAGAGCAGTCTCGGAATGCGCCTCTGCTTGGAAGTGTTGAAAGCTCTAGGGTTGATAAGTTCTGCATACCCCAGCCCTGCAACCATCCCCACACTGGATAAAGTAGGGGTGACAGTGTTGATGACGCTGGGGTGAGTGCAATATGCACGCCTCTTCATACTCATGATGCTTCCTGCACTGAAAGCAATAAAGTGGACGGTGTGCATCCTCTTTTCTGTGCCAATTGTTGCAGTATTCACAATAGGGGGGACTCAGGAACTAAGTTGGCCCCGACTCAAGATTGCTGCTCCACGTGCCTACGATTTCTCTGGCTCCTTGCAATCCTGAGAAAACAAAGTTCCAGAAATACCCGTGAGGTAACTAGGTATAAAAATATAATTTCTTTTTTGTTTTTGTTTTTTTTTTGACTTTCTAAACTAATTTCTAATTAACAATAAACCACTGTCCCCGGCAATGGTGCCAAAAACTTGACACGATTTCTTACGTGTTACCGCAAGTGCACGGTTCAAGTAATATAGGGCTGGTATTTCAACCCTGAGTTATCAATCCCACGAGGACAGTGTTACTGCTTAATCAGAAACTAGGCTTAAAGAGTAAAAACGTAAAAAGAAGAAGGAGGAATTTCAAGTTGATTTATCTAAACTAAGTACTGAACGTAATAACAGAAATAAACGATCATTTTGGTAATTTTCTGGAAATATATTGAAGTAGGAAACTGGTAAATTAATTATCTAAGCTCCAGGATTCCCTAGGGTTACTATTCAGCTTTTCAGTTTTTCCGATCCAGAAACACACATAAGTTTTGCTTATGCCAGCATACCATTGATACAATCTCCTCTCGGTCTCATGCATCTATCACTCTCCTGCAGATTTTCAGATCCCCTTGGTTCACCTAGACCTGCAGGTTTGTTCTAAGTCTGCTAGGGTTACAGGTTCTCCTCTCGGTCTCCCCCTAAACGTCTAGCAGTTGGTCAAATGCTTCTAGGCTAGTCCCCTGATTCTGTTCACCACTCGGTCCATCAAGGCAGAATACTAAATCCTGTCTTCTCTTCCTAACTCTCACTGGCCACTCTCGCGCACCAGATCCTGTCTGTAACAATCCAGGTTCGCGACTCCGTTCATGCATAAACAGTAAAAACCAAAGATAAATCAAGATCTGAAGTACTAAAATCAAAAACCCTAGGTTCACCGAGAACCTAGGTAAAACTCCTAGCTAATAAAAACTAACATAACGAAGGGAAGAGAATCGAACAGTTGATGGAAATATGGCGATTTCCGGGACTGCTCCGATGCTCCAGCTTCTGCTCTACTGTGTCTGACCCTGATTCTGTGTTTGTGTCTGTGTCTGTCTATCCTGTGTTGTATGTGTTGTATCGTGAAAGTGCTGGGCAGAGCTGCTTTATATACTGCTGATTTTTCCATAGTCCTGTGCTTGAATTCTGTTTCTGCCCCTGTTTAAACCGCCCTGGGAAGCTTCTGGAAATCCTGTACTACGTCTGAACGCACATTCTGAGAGTTGACTTTTAGACTTCCGTTGACTTTCTGGGTTGTGTGTTTGAACGCACAATGTGCGTTTGAACGCACATACTTGGTCTTCTGGTTGACTTCTGCCTGATTCTAACCTTTCTGAAATTTGAAGTTTCCGGAGTCTGAACGCAAGATGTGCGTTTCAACGCACAACTCTTAGTCATTTTCTGGCCAGTTTTCCCTGTCTTCTGCTGCTGCATTGTGCTGTGCGTTTGAACGCACAATGTGCGTCTGAATGCACATACTTAGTCATTTTTTTGCACTTTCTAGGGTTTAGCCAATTTTCTCCCTTCTTCGGTCTCCGGGACTCAGTTTTTGCGTTTGGCCACAAATCTTGCATGCGTATATAAGTTGTTTTTGACATCGCGGCTGCGTTTGAACGCACAATGTGCGTTCACGCACATGGCGTCTGAACGCAGAACACGTGCGTCTGTACGCACATTAGCGACAGCTCCAACTTCAAAACGTCGTAACTTCTTCGTCCGATATCCGATTTAGCTCCGTGACCTATCGCTCGAAAGATCTTGAAGTCTACTTTCATTTTATTGCCGGTATCACTCCAAACTTAATTTTAGAACTCAAGATATGATCGAAATAGTGGAGACTGGTCATTCTAGCTTCTCAAACTTTGCGTCTCTTTACTCCGCTTTAGCTCCCGTTGCTTCCGAACTTCGTTTCATGCCTTAAATCAATCACTACGCATCCGTTCCTGTCAAGGCAACATGAAAAACCATACCAAGCGGTTATATATGTCATTTAACATCAATTTATGCATGAAAATGCCCGTGTCTCACAATTAAGCTCAAACTCGTCTTTTTTGTAGTACGGAGGCTTTGTCGGCTAAAACGTGCTCATTCTCATGGAAACTCAACTTGTTAAATTCAAGATAAGCTCACAGATAACTCATAAATGGGAGTTATCAATAGGCAATAACCCTCCTTTCATGCATATGTACGCATCCTAAACCCTTCTTCGATGCATCACTGTAAACATCAAACTAGCCAGAATCATGGGGTAAAGCTAACACAGGTGATGTCGTTAAATTTTCCTTCAATGTCTGGAATGCTTCTTCACAATCTTCGCTCCACTTATACCTTAGCATCTTCTTGGTTACTGTAGTAAGAGGTCTAGAGATCTTCGAGAAATCTTTCACGAAACGCCTGTAATATCCTGCTAATCCGAGAAAACTTCTTACTTCGGACACATTCTTCGGAGTCGTCCAATCTTTCACTGCTGAAATCTTTCCTGGATCCACGAATATTCCTTCTTTGGAGATTATGTGACCCAAAAATAGAACGTGTTTTATCCAAAACTCACACTTCTAGAGTTTAGCATATAACTTCTCATGTCTCAAAGTTTCTAACACTTCTTTGATATGTTCTTCGTGTTATTCCTCGCTCTTTGAATAAACAAGGATGTCATCAATATAGACGACCACGAAACGATCTAGAAACGTCCTCATAACACGATTCATGAGAACTATAAATACTGCTGGTGCATTAGTTAGACCAAAAGGCATAATAGTAAACTCGTAGTGTCCATACCTCGTTCTAAAGGCTGTCTTCGGGATGTCCTTCTCTGCTACTCGAAGCTTGTGATACCCTTATCTCAAGTCTATCTTTGAGAAAACGCTCACCCCTTGCAATTGATCGAACAAGTCGTCAATTCGGGGTAAAGGGTATTTGTTCTTGATGGTTGCGCTGTTCAACTCTCTATAGTCAATGCACAACCTCAAGCTTCCATCTTTCTTCTTCAAAAACAACACCGGTGCACCCCAAGGGGAAACACTCGGCCTTATGTAACCCTTTTGAAGTAGCTATTGTAACTGATCCTTGATTTCTTTCAACTCTACTGGCGCCATTCTATACGGTGCCTTTGAGATTGGAGCTGTTCCAGGTGCTAAGTCCCTAGTGAATTCGATCTCCCTTCTAGGTGGCATTCCTGGAATTTCGTCCGAGAACACATCGGGAAAATCTCTAACTATTGGTATCTCTTCTAGCACATTCTCCTTCTTAGACATGTCTTGAATATAACACAAATAAGCACTATTCCCTTTCTTCACTTGGTTGACTATGGTCAAAGCTGACACTAGTCGGATACATGGTTCTTTTGAGCTACCACAGTAAGAAACTTTTTCTCCCTTTGGACCTTTAAGACTTATTTTCTGATTGTGACAGTCTATTACTCCTCGATATTTACCCAGCCAATCCATTCTTAATATCACATCTATTCCTCCAAGATCAAACTTTATCAGGTCGGCTGGTAGGGTACGAGCCGAAATCTTAACTTCTATTCCTTAAAAAATGGCGTCACATACTGTTACATGACCGGTTGGGGTAGCTACGGAGATAGATATTCTAGACGGCTTATTGAGACTCAATTTTTCCAAAAATGATGATGAAATAAACGAACACGATGCTCTGGGATCAAATAGAGTAAAAGCTTGTTGATCATGAACAAGAAATGTACCAGTGACTACTCCTTTAGCTGCTTCAGCTTCAATCCTGCTCATGACAGCGATCCTTGCAACATTTCCGTTCTGCGTTGCGGTAGTTCCTGCCGTACCAGTCCCATTGTTGTTGGCGTTAGCTGGAGCGTTGTTGTTCCTATTCCCGTTCTGAACTACGTTGTTCCTTCCATTGACTTGGTTGTTCACTTGCTGCCTACCATAATTTTTGCCTCCATTATTCTGGTTTTTGTAGTTACCTTAGTTCCGGTTTCTGCCCTGATTGTTGTTGTTGAACTGTCGCTTTCCTTGGTAATGGCCTCCTTGGTTCCCTTGCTGATTTCCATTTAGTTTCAATCGGCACTCAAAAGCACGATAACCATTCCTGCCGCATTTGTGGCCGTTTAAAAGGTATCCTTGGCAGTCCTTTCCTGGATGGTTTTGTTGACACTTCTTGCAGATATAACGGCGAGATTGCTCATCTCTATTATTCTGCTTGTTACCACGGTATTGACCCTGGTTACTTCCTCCATGGTTAGGCTTAAACCTCTTGTCCTGACTACCTTGGTTAGTCCTACTCTGATTGTTTCCATAGCCCACAGCGTTCTCAACCTTGCGCTTTCCACGCCTCTCGTCTTGTGCCTCTTGAATACGCCAAACGGCTGCAGCTCTATCATAAGCTTCTTGTAGAGTATCGTATGTCCTGCACATCAAGTCTTTCTGCAGATGAAGTTGGAGACCAGACATGAACTTTCTAACTTTAGTCGCCTCGTCAGGCATCAGTTGACCTGCGAATCGGGATAATTCCATGAATTTCTTGAAGTACTCGGTCAGGGAACCGTTCCCTTGTGTCAGATTCACGAAGTCTATGTACTTTTGATCCTGGACATGGTCCGGATAAAAGCGAGTGCGTAATGCAGTTTGAAGAGCCTCCCAATTGAAATTGGGTTGAGCCAAAAATTTCTGACGTGTGCTCCTCCACCATGTATTAGCTTCGTCCTTCAAGTAGAATGCCGCGCAAACAATTATACGGTCTTCAGGGCACTCAACTAGCTCAAGGAATTTATCCATTCCATCGATCCAATTTTCGAGCTCAACAGGATCCTCATTGCCTGTAAAGCTCCCTGGCTTTATGTCTGCCACTTTCTTAGACCAAATTACGTTATTGTGCTCTCCCTGGTTTGTGTTCTGCGCCATCTGAGAAAATTGCACAAAGAACTGCTCCATGTTGTTGTTGTTTGGTGCTGCCATTGGTACTTGGCGATTTCTCCTGGTGTAGTATTGATGTGGTCTATCAGTCATAATCCCTACACTATAGCCTGTTATATTAAAAAGTACCAAGAAGTACAAACAATCACGCATATGTGGCATGTAGTGTACAATTAAACAAGTAATGTCACACATTGATCATCATCTAACTCAATTACTCATGTATTCCCACATAGGCTGATCACGTCTCAACTTTTTATCTTCTCCAAAAATTACAAAAAGGATCAATTGGACAAGAAAAAATTATGAATTTTGGTGTGCCACAACCTCACTCAGTCTAATTTCACAATCAAGAATAATCAACTCAAAATCAATTGTAGAACTCGAGATACACAGGAAATACTACAGCTGCTGTCATAGCCCATCATAGCAGAAACTTTGACTTTGAAAAGCCTTAAACTGACTTTAAATTTCTCAAAATGAGCTAGGCTTTGTCCCAGCGTTAGCCAAACTTGTATAAAACTTGTCTTAAAAATTTGAGGTAGAAAAAAGATATGGAAGATAGGTAAAAATCAAATATACTACAGCTAGTCACTTTGCAATTCTGCTACTGAACCACCAACTTTTAAAATTCGTATCTAATTCTCCATAACTCATATGGGGTTGAAATTTTTATGGGAGATACCTGGCTGTGTCTTCATTATGGGAATAATTCGGTAAAAAATAAATTCAAAACTACATACATCTGCTACAACAAAAACTCACTGCTGCGCAGATTCAACATCACCAAAGATCAAAGTTTTCGCGTTCTAACTCCATGAACACTTCCTAAGTACTTAATCAATAATAACAAAACATAACACAACCATAATTCATCAAATCATACTCCAAATTTCAGAAAGCTAAATTTATTAAACTCCCCAAATCGGGTCCTCAAAGCGTAAACATTATTCATCCCAAAGCAAACGCTAAAAATTTAACTCTAGCCCAAAAGTGACTATTCAAGAATCGTTCTAAAACTTCAAAGTGTTGCTTGGCTCCATAGCCTTATTCAAACCAATAAATGAAACTTAGAAAGCATCAAGTCTAGGAAATCTAAATAATTCTAACAAGCTTAATCTTTGTCCTCATCGCTTTCATCCATCTCTTCCTCTTCATTGGAATCATACTCGTGCTCTTCATCTTCACTCGGGTCTTCTTCACTTTCGTCATACTCCATGGGATCTTCTTCGATCTCGGGATATTCATCAACATCTTCCATTGGATCTTCTTCAACTTCCTCATCGTCACTAGAGTCTATAATAATCACCTTTTTTTCATCACTAGAGCTTATGTAGATCACATCTTCTTCATCACTGGACTCTATCTCAATAATTGTATAACTTTGCCACTTAAGATAAGTCTCCATCAACAACTTGCATATGAAATCTGCACATACCATCCATTCACCTTGGCAACGATAATCCCTATCATTCAGACTATTCATCCTGCCCATGATGTTGCTATACTTTGTAATAATTTCTCCAAACAATAGGTTTCATAGGTAATGCCTTCACCATACAGTAAGCCTGAAAAGCTGGATTTCTATACCGAGGAAAATATAAGGCTTGGAATCTATCTTCACAATATTAAACCACGCGGTCACGAAAATCTGGAAAGTCTTCACCTTCGACCCAACGTGTAACAACATGGTGCTTCTCAACTGGCAACACACGCTTCCTTGCTGTATGCTTAGTTCTAGCCATCTACAAGAAGAAACAACTTAATCAATCTCTAATTTCACAAGGCATATATCGTGATCCAAAATTACTACTCTCCGCAACTAATATTCGTTTCCATGACTCCAAATTGATAGTCACAAGACTCTTGAAGAAATTTCCCAACAAAATCCCTTAAAATAGGCTTACAACTAGAACTCAACTGAAATGCTTCAAAAATTCGATCCCTTAGCATCTTGGATAGACTAAGGCTCTTAGTTTGGAATGGGTGGGTGGAAGTACTTGCTTTCTATCCTATTTTCTAAACACTTACACCTAATAATCCTACCCATACTACCCAAATTCCCACAGATCGTCAAGTTTTAAGTTATTTCTCCTATATTCATTTTAGTTACCCTAACAAGTTTCGGTTTACTTTTTGTAATTCCGGCTCTGATACCACCTGTAACACCCCCAAATGGCCCAAGCCGGAGACGCGGGGATGTCACTCCGTACCCGAGAGGAGCCCGGATACAAGGAGATTTTCTAACATGGTTCGCAATAACAAAACATCCACAATAATAATTAAAACCAAAAGAAATTATTCATTATTATAATCCAACATCCTAGCCACAAACCGACATAAACAACTAAAGTGTTTAAACTAATAAAGAGTTCAAATTCAAATGAAATGCTACTTCTATTATTCCATGTGGTGATACACGTCCCCTTCTACGCCAGATAACCATCCTCTAAACCTGTGGTGCGGAATAAAAAAGAAACACCACAGCAAAAAATCAGCATGAAATACTGGTAAATAAACATCCAAACATGTAAAACGATGATGGGATAGTTATAAAACAATGACTCATTTATAAGTAAGAGTTTTTCGCAAACACAGCGGTAATAAAGTTGACTCTTGTAATAAAACATAAGAGTTCCAAATTCCATAATATTTCCAACCAATTTCCATAATCATTAGGAAAATCCAAAATCCATCGTTAACTCCTTTCTGTTAACAAAACCAAAAATCTATTATTAATTCGTTGTGACGGGGGAAACCAAACCATCTCGCAAGCATCCAATACCTTAAGTGTCAACATCCCCCAAAGAATCTAGCGTCCAGAGGAGTGAGTACAGGGAGCTATCCGGGGACTTGCAACCGGATTTAATAAAAATAAATTGAAACGGAAGACCGAGATCAAACCATCCAATGCCAATGGTAACCATACCAGAATAATCATAAATGTTCCCGCACAACTATTCTACTTTACGTATTAATGTATTATCATTATCATGGTGATATTTCCAAGAAAAACATTTATCAAGTGGAAATCACATATTGCATGTCACATCGCACAAACACATTTTGAGAGGTAAAGAGATACAAGAATTCGTTTTGACACGAAAGAGATAAGCACACTAGGCTTGGCCTATTTACTTACCTCAAAGCAAATCCAACTATAGCAAATCAATCAACGTACTCTACCTACTCGTCGTCGACGAACTCGTTACCTACACGTAACAATATTCTATTCAAACAAATATTCTAGCAATATACTTGCTATACTAATTACATGCATATGATAGTCAATGGGTTAGGGTTCTAACACCATCCTAACATCCCACTCAATTCATACTTCAAAATATAACCCAAAACTTTGCTTCAAAATCCTGTAACCTAAAGCATACATAATTTATCATAACTCCACCAATCTATTACTTCAGTTTCCGAAACAGATCATGGTATAATCACAGTTCCATTGGATTCAAAACATTCGAAATAATAAGTTTAGCCTCAAACGGATCTTAATTTCGATTCCAGAATCAAAAGTTACACTAGTTCAAGTTTCCAATTTCACTCAAAACATCCATACGGGAATTGTCAATCTTCATGAAACTTTTCCCCCAAGCATCTAGTTCATCCAATATTCATACTAAACCTAATATAACATGATTCCCACATTCAAATCAGATTGTTATCCACATACTATGATCATTCAAACACCGAAATTACTTAATCAAACTTCTCCCCCAAACTATGGTTTCTTCCCAACACCCAAGAATATGATAAACCCTAAAACTTGATTATCAATCCTATGAATCCATGAAAAATGATCCTAACCATATCAAACTGAAATTTAAAGATTACATGCAACATACATGAATCATGAACAACTGATCACAAGAATAAGAGATCAACAAGACAAGAGAGAAGAAGAAACAAAACAACCTCAAACCCGCCGTCCATGGAGGCGGACGGAGAGAGAGAAAAAGAAAGAGAGAAAGAAAAATAGAAAGAAAGAAAAAAGAAAAAGAAAGACAGAAAGAGAGATTAACTCAACGGAAAAGAGAGAGAGCGGCGGCGGCGGTGGGGTGGCTGCCGTCGGTCACAAGAGAGACGAGAGAGGGAGGGGCGGGTGAGAGTGAGGGACGTGAGAGAGCTAGAGAAAAGAGGGAGAGTGAGGGTTTTATGAGAGTTGGAAATAAAATCAACTTCATAAGTAGGAAACCCTCTTGAATTAGGAAACTTTTACACAGGAAGAAAAGTTAGGTCAAAAGAAACTTATCCCCCCCTTAGTTTTGCCAAAAGACAAATACAACCCCCAAACTCAAGTAAAAGACACTAAAACCTTTGATTAAAGTCACAAAGATTCGCCAAACTCTCATAACCATTATAATTAAATCTCTACAATTAAATTAACTTCCCAACACTTATAATAATATCACAAAATACCCGTAGACACAAAACGGATATTTCACAGATGGGAGGACATCAAGGACCAGTCACCGGCAGGAGTGATAGTAATGCGAGAAACCAAGAAAGAGAAGCAGTCTGCGCGAGAGGAAATACATTGGATAGCGTACCAAAAGAAGAATGTTTACACCTTGAAGAGGGTTGTCAAACATAAAGATGAGGGTAAAGAAGTAAGCAGCTTCTATGCCAACGGAAATAAATGTTATCGCATCTGAAGGTGCGCGGGATCATCTTCGGCTCCTCCCATCGAGGATGTCCCCGAGCAGATTTGTGAGCTGACAGAAGCTTCAAACAATGATAGAAAGAAGGAACCATTGGAGGAGTTGAAAGAAGCTCCTGAATGCATGGAGTATCGTCTAGAACCCCAAAATAAGGAATTGAAGGAGTTATTCTTGAGCCCAATGGAGGAGAAGTGAAGACATGCCTTCCTGAGCGCATATCTTGATGTCGAAGAAGAGAAGGGGCTGGTGAAGTTGCTAAAGGATTGCAAAGATGTCTTTTCATGGGATTATGATGAAATTCCAGGCTTGGATTAGGAGGCTACTATGCATAGACTGGATGTTATTTCAAGCTCAAAGCCCGTGAAGCAGAGCGCGGGAAGCTTTCGCCCAAAAGTCAATGTCAATATAAAGGAGGAGATAGTGAAACTTATGAATGCCAAGTTCATCTAGCCCAGTTACCATCCCACCTGGCTTGCCAATATTGTGTCTGTTTTGAAAAAGAATGGAAGCCTTCGCGTATGTGTCGAATTCAGGGATTTAAATCGGTTCTGCCCAAAGGATGATTTCCCGCTGCCAAATATAGATCTGCTGATCGACTCTACTGCGGGTCATCAGATGTTCAGTTTCATGGACGGATTTAGTGGCTACAAAAAGATCAGTATAGACCCTGAAGATGCAAGGAAGACAGCTTTCATCACTCATGTGGGAGTGTTCGAGTACACAGTTATGCCGTTCGGCTTGAAGAATGCAGGCGCCACCTACCAACGTGAAATGATGGCACTCTGTCATGATATGATGCATCAGGAAGTGGAATTCTACGTGGATGATCTTTTCATAAAGTCTATACCAAAGGTAGATCATTTAAAGGACATGGGAAAAGTTTTTGAGAGATGTCAAAGGTTCCAGCTAAAGATGAACCCCATGAAATGTGCATTTGGGGTAACCTCAGGGAAGTTATTGGGGTGTGTGATACATCGACATGGGATTGAGCCTGATCCCGCAAAGGTATCAGCTGTTACTAACCTGCCAATGCCTCAAACTCAGAGTGCGTTAAAGACGTTCTTGGGAACGCTTTCCTATCTTTGAAGTTTCATACTAGTAATAGCGGAAGTTACGTTCTCTTTTGGAAATTTATTTAAAAAGAATGCGACGTATTCTTGGACAACAGAACACCAAGTTGCGTTCGAGAAGGTGAAGCAGCTGTTGGCATCTCCAAGGGTCATTATCGCACCTCAATTAGGACCTCCACCGCTTTTGTAACTCACTTCAACAAAGAGGTCCATCGGAGCACTGATAGCTCAAGAATTTGAAGGACAGGAGAGGCCCATCTATTACATATCGCGCGTTGTACTATATACTGAGTCCAGGTACATAAATATTGAACGCCATTGCCTTGATTTATTCTTTGTCGTAGAAAATTTAAAGAATTTCTTTGCCTCCCACAATGTTGTGATTGTGATTAAAAGCAATCCCATTCGATATTTTTTGGGGCACTCGGCTCCCAGCGAGAGATTGGCAAAGTAAATGACAGTATCACAGTATGATATAACATGCACTCGCCCAAAAGCCATCAAATCTCTGGCGGTGGCGGATCTGTTGGCACATGTTCCCAGATCAGAATTATGAGCTTGTGGTGGAAGAAGACCTCGAGGGGTCGGAAGTCTATGCGATGGAGTCACTGTACTGGAAGCTGCATTTTTGATGGATCGTCGACAAGGTCGGGAGGAGGAACTAAAATCGTCCTGACTAGGTCTGATGGAGAAATTATCCAGATGTCCAACAATCTCGGTTTTGCAGTAACAAACAATGAAGCTGAATATGAGGCTTTGTTTACTGGCCTCCTCGCGGCCAAGTCTTTGGAAGTGCAAAATCTGATAGTGATGGGATATTCCAAGTTGATAGTCAGGCAAGCCTCAGGTGAATATGTTCTGAAGGACATTAATATACTGAGCTACAGCTCGATCGTGCAGAAACTAGTCCAGAAGTTCAATTCCATCAAATATGAGCACACTTCAAGATTTGACAATCGGCATGCAGACGCCTTGGCCACTTTAGGGTCAAAGAAAGATTCAGATAAATGTCCAACAAAGATCTCGAGTGAAGTCAAAACAACTCCTTCCTTGATAAAGGATTTGTGTGAAGATGAGTTCATCGAAGCTGAGGAATGGAGGAAGCCCATCACACGCGCAATGGCCGAAGGAACAAGCAAAGAAAGTTGGGTTTCCACTAAGGGGTTCTGCATGCATGACAACTTGCTCTATTATAAAGGTTCTGGAGGGATCGTGATGCAATTTGTCACGGAAGAGGAAGGACAAGCCCTGCTAGAGAAAATTCACCAGAATTCTTGTGGAGGAAATGAAGTCTCTATCTACCCTGAGATATGGAATTCATTGGCCGCAGATGTCATATTATGTTGCGATCGTGCAAAGTAATTGTGAGAAGTACGCATTGCTAAAGGACTCCATGGAAGTGGTTGCGATCGATGATGGAACTGATTGGAAGAAGCAAATTATTGACCATCTGCGAGATGAGATCCTGCCGGACGATAAGAAGTAGGCTGAGAAGCTCAAGAGGAAGTCGGCCAAGAAATGCAAGAAGTCATGGAAATTTATCACCAAGTAGAACACCAAGGAGGCGCAAAGTTATGCATGAATCTCTTGAATGTTGGTTATTTCTGGCCAAAAAAATGGAGGCTGATTGTCGCGTAAAGGTCAGAAGATTCCAGCAATGTCATTTTAATGGCAACTTAGTCCACGCTTCTACAGTTGACCTACATGCATTGGGAACACCTTGGTCATTCGCCACTTGGTCCCTGGATTTCATTGGACCCATCCGCCCAGCATCACACGGGAACCAGTTCATCTTCACAGGAACGGAGCAGTTCACAAAATGGGTGGAGGTTGTTCCCTTAATGCAGCAAAGGTGCTGGCAGTTGTCAAGTTCATCCAAGAGAATATCATATATAGTTTTGAGATTCCAAACACTATTCTATCAGATAATGGTACTCCATTTGTCAATCGTCAAGTTGCCTCGAAGCTGAGGGAATACAAGATCGGGAAAGTATGCTCACTGCCCTACTATCCGAATGGAATGGACACACAGAAGCTACAAGCAAAACCCTGCTAAGGATTTTGAGCAAGATGGTCGCGGATGATCACAAGAAGTGGGAAGATTCTTTGGGTACTGCATTATGGGCCTATCACACGTCACCAAGGACTCAAACTGGGGCTTCTCCTTTTCTACTGTGTTATGGCTCCGAAACAGTAGTTCCCGCTGAAGTTAAGGTCAATTCTGCAAGACTTGCCTTCAGCGCCTTGTACGAGAATGAACGCGACCACCACCTTATCGTGCTAGTAGAAAAGTGCGAACAAGCCATGAGGACAAATACAAAGTACAAGGAGAGAATTTCTCGAGCTTACAATAAGACTGTCCAGCACCGAGACTTCACCGTGGGAGATCTATTCCTACGAGCCTCTGACCAACGCATGCGCGAAACAGATCATCCCAAGTTTTCCACCAACTTGGAAGGACCATTCGAAGTAAAAGAAGTCTTCAATAGTGGATACTTCACCATCCAACGTTTCCATGGAACTGCCACGACACCCAATCCGATCAACATGCGATCGCTTAAGAAGTACTATCCTTAGCCTTCTCTTTCTACTTTCCATTTTCATTGTATTTTACTCACATCCTCCCACATGAGGATTCAGTTAATGATAATTACTCTCCCATATGTGAGATCTTTTTTCATTGCTGGCTTTATTTTCATTACTTGTTTTAAGACTTGATGGTAAATTACTCCCAAATTTAAGCCTATCTGTCTAGATAGCACTGATGCATGCCTTGTAAGCCTATCTACCAAGATAGCAATATTTCTTATTAAGCCTATATGTTTAGACAGCAGCAAAACTAAAGCCTATATGTCTAGATAGCAACTATGCGCGAATCTAAGCCTATTTTTCTAGATAGCAACCTACAAAGCCTATCTGTCTGGATAGCAACATTACAAAATTCCAAGCTTATTTGTCTAGATAGGAGCAATGTGAAAACTAAAGCCTATATGCTTAGATAGCAGCAAAACGAAAGCCAATCTGTTTAGATAGCAGCTACATGCGAAACAAAGCATGTTTTTTCAATTATCGACTATATGTTGATCAAAACCTATCTTTTAGATAGCAGCCGGGCCAAAGCCTGTTTGGATGGCAGCCATGCGCGAACTAAAAACCTATTCGCTTAGAAAGAATCTAAGTATGACGGCAAACACATCCATGACTTGCAACAATAAGACTATGCAGGCGAGATCTAAGTTCGAAACGAATGGTCAACAAAAAAATTATATTTAGATATTCAAAACAAGCACATGCGTGCATACATCCGAAAAAGCAAGGAGTCTTACAAAATTAAACAGTTCAAATAGATATTGTTTACATATAATACTCAAACAAAGCTATAAGTTTGTATCTTCTGGGAACAAGTCTTTGGACAACGAATCATCAGTAGCTAGTTTTATGCTTTTAGCAGCACACTGATCCAGATAAGCTTTATGATGCTGGTGCTTTGCCTTAGCCTCCTTGTACTGGTTAAAAGCAATGAAAATTGCTTCCCTATGAGCGCCAAGCCTGGCTTGCTCCATGTTGTAATTCACATAGCAAAACCAGAAATTAAAAAAATTGGTTATCTTCATCAACCTATTAACAAAAAACTCGAGGTTGAGTCTGCCCCGCAAAGCAATCTGAAGACCCTGCACGTTGGTAAGAAAGTATTGCACATTTGAGACAAAAATAGTTTTCGGGGTAGTCTTGCATATCCTCTCCACGAGGCGCGCTATCTATTGAAAGAGATACTTCCTATCTTTGGCTTGTATCTCCAAGTCTGTGGAAAAAGTCTTCGGGTACGAGAGACGAACCTTCATAAGCCACTTCAAGCACAACTCACTTAGGCCTGCATGTTCAAAGAAGGTTAAGAGATTGGTTGTGGCTTTCAAAATAATTTAATAGCTGGCCATGTTTTCATACTTAAATATGCTTACCAAGGCCTGCGACTATTTCGAGAAGCGAGGGAATTGGGGTCGATACTCACGGAGAACTGCTCGAAGCATCTGCCACGGCCAAACGCTGGTCTACAAGGGCCTCTCGCGCAAAGTATTCCTCTGGAATAACATGATTTGCTTCAGCCTCAATGGGTTCAAGGGCATGTGTGGCCCAAACTCCCAAGGGTTTTGAGCGAGAATTGTGTCCAGGTTTAAATTAGGCCCCTGATTTTCCCCATGAGATTCTTCTAGCAGTTTGGAAAGTTTTATGTCTTCGTTCAGAGAGCTTGACTCATTCACATCCACCCCAATTGCAGGAGTGTTCGACCTCGATGATGCATTTTGGGTTGGCTCATTTGAAGTCGCACCTGTAGCACCTTCCTCATGACGAGCATCACTATTTGTTTGGGCTTCTAGCTCTTGAGGTCTGGTCGCGCTTTGGACTCCATATGTTTGCAGTATATTTGGGGAGTGGCACCAACACTATCTTCTTGAGCTGAAGTATGAACTTCTGGTTGAATATCAGCCTGCTCAACCTTACCACCGATAATTTCTGATGGTGGGACATTTTCAGCAGCGACGTTTGAAACAGCCTCGGTGGATGGAATAACCACCTCTTGAGGTAACTCAACTTGCTCAATGTCCTCCGGCTGAGGAAGATCTCCCAGAGGGGTATCCGTTGGAGGAGCATTCTCTGGCGCGTCAGTTGGGGGGGACTTAGCAAGAGCAATGTTTGCCTTTTGAACAGAACCAGTCCTTTCTTCTTGGAGAGAATCAGTCTGCTCAATGTTTTCGCCGAGGATAGCCTCTGGCTCGCCCTCCGTCTGGAGATCCTCTCTTTCTTGCCCAACAATGAATTCGAGACATTCCTCTTCTGAGTTGATCTCTTCAACACTAGGTCCTTGAGGAGTGATTGCAGCTCCTCCCTCTTCAGAGTTGATAGCAGCAGTACTAGGCCTTTGAGGCACGACATCAGCTCCTCCCAAAGCCATGTCTTCTTGGCTATCCTAGTTAGCCTCAATGACAGACTGGGGCACGCGGACAACAGCATTGTGCAGCCGGTGGGACTTTCTTACCAAAGGCTCTGGCTCTATTTAGACATTTAAAGTTCACAGTTAATTCAAGATGGGACAATCAATTACACTAAGGTTTAAAGAGCTGCTATGGAAAGATCCCCACTTGCATATGGGGCATCTGCTCAAAGGTTATCATCAATTACTTTTAATTTCGCATGACCAGATTGGGTGTGGAACATTGTTATTGTGCGAGACACTATCAACGATTATCTGAAGATGGAAAAATGAAACACGAAGCATGGCAGCACTAAGGAAGGAGATAGACCTTAGGGGTCCCCACATTGATATACTAACCATTTGCGAATATCACTCATAGACACTCCATGGTATAATGCGCGCAAGATATGTTCATGGTGTGATAAAGAGAATTTAAAAATAGTACCTTCTTTATCCTCATCACGAAAGTTCCTCTGTGCTTGCTGCATTTGACTAGCAGCTGAGCGTGAATGTCTCCCTTGATCTTTGAGACTCTCTCTCAGAGCTGCCTCAATGTGACGATTTTCTTCTTCGTTGTCTTTCCTAGATCTTTCTTTAGCCATAGGCATGGACTCTGTGATTGCCTCTTCTTCAGTCAGAAATTTCGTTTCTTCAACAAGGCTATCGCTGTCTCTAACAAATACGGGAATGGAGTATTGAGACAAAACAACTTATCATAATCACAGGAATATGATTTGAGTACCTTCTCTCGCAACGGATGTCTTCTTCGCAGCCTCTTTCTACGCAAGAACAGGAGGAGCTTGACCTTTCTTTGCAGGAGCCACGGGAGCAGGATCACTCTTTGGGTGTTTTGACTATGGGGCGGCCAAATCACTGGTCCCAAGCTCATGAACAGCTATCGTTTTCTTTGAATTTCTGACAATAGGTGCAAGGAAGGTTACAAGCGCCTCCGAAACCACTTTCTGGATTCCTGGGTTCATTGGCCACGCCGGAGCAATAGGGACCTGAGGCTTAATCTTCTTCGCGCGGTAATATTCAATAAAGCCTACGCTGCGATCCCTATATGCGAATCGCCTCAAACAGCGCTATTATGAAAGGACAGGTCAGAGTTTGTACTATTTATAAAAAAGACAAAGGAAGCGCGCTTAAGCGTACCTCTTTGAAGTCGCCCGCGTACTTAGTTCTTGCCTAGAGAGACTTCTTCTTCATTATCCAGCTTTCTCATTGAGGATGAATTGAGCGCATAAATGATAGTCTTTGTTCATCAGAGAATAAAAACCATATTGTGTCGCGTCCAAGGAGAATTTTGACTTCAACGAATACTCCTTTATCAAAATCGCAAGAGCTTGGCTGGCTTGGAGTTGAGCTTGGGATCTCACAATATGGTGGATCTATTAAATCCAAATAGCAATCAATAGATCATCGCTCTTCCCAAATATCAACCCATATAGCAACCTTTGACAATGAGATCAGACCATAAATGTGGTGCAACCGAACCAAAACCCAGCAGGAGGCTCAAGCGAATCGGATCATAATGAACCGTTATGCGCTCATAACTTGGGGTTTCAGGGTTAACCACAAACTCAGGAAGAGCAGCCAAATATCCCCTCCTGCACCAGTCAACAAACCTCCCGAAACGCCTTCCCCCTTTAGTGATAAATTGAGGCTCGTACTCGGTATCTACCTCTGCATAATGTTCTCCAAATGGTTGACATAAAACATAGCCTCAAAGTAGCTTCTGTCATCTCACACCAAGGAAAAGGTACGTCGCACACTTATGGTTTTGTACCAACGCCATGCTCGAGGGAAGAGGTCCTCATATTTGGCGTTAGGTGCATTCCACAGCTTTACTTTCAACGGGATTGGAGCGTATGCAGGCCACCTTTCAAAGACCCACATCGTCAGGAACGCGATTATGACAAAAGAGACAACATTGACTCTGCCTTGCGACTGATCAACATGTGTCGCTGCCAGGTCCAAGTGGTGGTACAGGGAACCCAATAATAGAGGCCCCAAAGCAACCTTCTGACCGAGCGATATTCTGGCAGCAAGCACGAGCACATGAGTAAGTACCCCATCACGAGGGTGTCCATCTATCAGATAACGCGACAACCAAACACAAAGGAAGCCACATAAGGTCCAATTAGCACCTTTCCCTTCGTGGGCGATGATTGCTTCTGGGTCTTCCTCCGTCAAATCTTGGGCAATTTTTGGCTTCGCTAAGTCTCTGAAGAAATACATGATCCATTTTGACCAGATACTATTCGCTCTATAGGAAACAGTCATGCATGTGTTGAGTAGGTAGTTGAGTTCGGATTCCATCTTGAGGCAGCTTTCTTCATGTCAGCAATGCACTCTTTCACTTGTGCGAAGAGAGTGAGCTCTTCTTTTCAGTCAATGAAGCTAGGGGGTCAATGGCTCTCATGCTAGGAAGAAACAACAACATCTCTATATATTCGAGAGTGGGTCCAGCCTTGAAGGTAGAAAAATGAAAAGAGTGGGTCGTTTTGGAGAACCTTGAGAACAGGACTCTCAGCATATCACTATCGATCATGAGGATAAGTCCCTTGGTCGCGCGTGCGGCGTGGAAGATCCCAGCTTTTTTCAGCTCTTTCTCATAATTGTCGAGGATGAACTTTATCCATTCCTGCATCTAGTCGAGCTTCTCCATGAAAGATTGAAGAAGGAGTTCGGTGAAAGGGTACAAACCAGCTTTGACACCAAGGCGCTGCACGTCTTGAGTATTTTCCAATTTCTGGTCTTCCCTTTCAGGTTTGGATACTAACTGTAAGGCGTCCTCCATCAAATATTCCACAAGAGTGGCCCCTTTGACAGTCGCAAGGAAGAAATCATCTCCACCCAGATAGGGAGCTTTGCACCACAGGTCCTTTCTTAGTTCAAGCAAATCAAAGGACTCCTTAGAAGATTTCTTAGGAGCCATTTCTATAACACGAGAAAAACATGTGCAAAATAAGATTTGAAGATCAAGTACCCTGTTTGGGTATAAACAATGAAGAACGGTGAAGAACAGAGAGGAACACTAAACCCAAGTATGAGGATGGGGTTGCAATCTAGAACAAATATGAACAATAAACACATATTAGGTTTGCTAATCGGGATCCAAAAGGTAAAGTAAAGGAGAAGAATTGCTAAGCTTGTAGTCTCTTGAGTGCTTGAACTGTTTTTTTGATGCCGTCGAGAATCTGATTGAAGATCTGAGCGTCTTGCTGGGAATTCTCTATATGGCTCATAAAACTTTAGTAGCAACAATTGTATAAAAGTTCTAATCGTTGCAGCAAAGGGTTTAAATAGGGTTCCGAAGCCTATAGAGTCGCGAGTGTTCCGATTTTCTGAATCAGCATTATCTTGATAAACTGCAAAATTGGCGACCAATCAGATCATTTCGAGTTGTTCTTGCCTCAAAAATCGGCGAAAATATGTGGATGGTGTCTGATTAGCTTCGCAATGGCCACGCCTCACTAAAGGCTATACGACGTCTCAGAGCCCTAGGAAATCATGGCTACATTTGGGAGATGGGGGTTCGAATATTATTCTAATTAATACGAGGATTTGCGTGGAGCCACAAACGGCTAATTTTGCGCGATCACACAGCTAGCGCCCGTGATACTCGCGCAAAAGGGGTAATGTAGATAGTGCATTCTGAGCTGATCAACCATCGTCCACGAGGCAGTCATCGAGAACATCTAATGGTACACAGTATACACTCTATCACATCTACTCTGATTCGCATACGCTTATATGAGAGATTACCCACTTGGGGGCTGTGAGACAGGGCCAACCGCTGATAACTCCCCACTAGGAGTTATCGGTGAGACCTACTTGAGTGGTATTTGCGTCATATATGAGCGTTTTAGTCGGATTTCATAACGGATTAGCCTCGGAAGTCACGACTTCTTGTTTTGAGTTTCTTTATGCATAACTGCTCTGTTTCACGCATTTCGAGATATGATCACAGGTTTTTGTTCGTGTTGTCTATGCACGAACATAATTTGTGCAAGAGCCGTGAATGAAGCAGGATCGCAGGAGCGAGAGCCCAGAGAGCTTAAAATTCCAAAACCGAGAATGAACGGGATGCGCTCGGTTGAAAATATCTTGAGTTCTACATTGAGTTTTGAAGTGAAACCAGGGGCAGAAGAACGAAGACGTCAAGGGCTTTCCGAAAACAGGTTATAATGCTGAAACGGAGTCCGGCCGAAAAACCGACTCCCGTCAAGTGTGGGTCCTAGACAGGCCACGCCATGTAGAGTTTGTATCATGGATACGCAAAGGAAAAGATAAATTATCCATTCAATACCCTCCAAGGATCACAGGAAGATAATCATAACGATGGTAAAGGAAAAATCATGTCACACATCTTAGGGTTTTCCCTGTGATGACTTGTAACTCGAATTGTGCAAAGTCTCTATGGTTGATCCACGCCTATAGTTGAGATCTAGATCTTCCTTCTCTTTTGTTCTAGCTTGGACCGGAGGAAGAGTACACAACCGGGTAACAAAGAGGCTTCGGCCTCCTAACTTTGGCCGACAGGGATGTGCGGCACAAGGGGGTCGGATTCGGTCCTCCTTGTTGCTTTGCTCTCTCCTTTTTATCTTCCACTCACTTATGTTATGAGAATTAGTGTGGGAAGGAAGCTAGGAGCATCCTTTATATAGTCCAACAACTCCTTGTCAACTACCTAAAGGACCTTCCTTATCCAACATGAATTCGGATTAGTCCCTTCCTTGCATATTAGTCCTACTATGTTTGCAAGGTGTTGCAAAGTGATCCTTCTAATTAATTAATCATATTAATTAATTCCCAATTCAAATCTATCTAGCATGTGACCCCATAGGTTATATCTTGTTGGTAGCAACAATTTGCAAATATGGAGCGGCCTATAGCAAGACATCCATTCTAGCCAACTTATAGAATAGTCATCTGAAAAACCTTGTGAAAGTAATTGTCGCATCCCTTTGTCTCTATATCTTGATTGGACAAGAGACATACAAGTCACACTCTTATATCCAATCCATAGTTTCTCGATCCTGGTAATAGCCTTATTCGTGCAAATAACATTAATATCCTATATTGATTTATTTGAGTCTGGCCAGACATTCCATAAGCACTATCCCTCGAGTGGCCTCGGATATTTTCTCCTGTTATGTGGGAAGGACAAATTCTGTCTAAGTCCACTATGATTTCTAAGCTTGCTTCTTATTGTATCTGATACACGCCTTTATAGTTACCCAGTTACGGTGTAGCGTTTGACGCTACCAAAATCACAATAATCCACAACTAGACAATCTAGTGACTTCAAGTCTACGGATGACAATAATGTTGTCACCACGAGAAGCGCTTGTGACTCAACATAACATGTATGTAGCCTTCTTGGAGATGGGTCAATACTGTGCGCCATTACCATTAGTGCACACCTACGTGTGGGGTCATGATATCTCCATATCAATCAAACCCCATACTAGTTTATAGATGATTGTCCTATTAATCATTATGGTGAACCAGGGATATTTAAGATAAACAACACAATTGTAAATCTAAGGACTTCATTATATTAAATATCCAATAAATAATACAATGAATTTCTAGCCAAAAACAAGTTCATACTAAACTAGATTGCCTCTAGGGCATCTATTCCAACAGTCTCCCACTTGCACTAGAGCCAATCTGATGCATCTCGTATGCAAATTCTCCTAGTGTTCCCTTCAAGCTTCCACTGAATAAGTAGCTTTGTAAGTGGATCTGATAGACTCTCATCTGTAGGAATCTTGCATATCTGAATGTCTCCTCTATCGATAATATCTCGCAAAAGATGAAACTTCTTGAGAACGTGTTTGGATTTCTGGTGTGACTGGGGCTCCTTTGGTTGCGCGATCGCCCAGTGTTGCCACAGTACAACTCTACTGGATCCGCAATTCTAGGAACCACACCAAGTTCAGAAACGAATTTTCTGATCCAATTAGCTTCCTTTGCTGCGCCATTTGCAGCAATGTACTCAGCCTCTGTTGTTGAATCAGCCACTGTTTCTTGCTTGGAACTCCTCCAGCTCAACGCTGCTCCATTCAAGAAAAACACATATCCCGATTGTGATATGAAATCATCTATGTCGGTTCGGAATCTTGCATCCGTGTAACCCCTTACACGCAACTCTTCCTCTCCGCAAAATATCAAGAAAGCATCTTTAGTTCTTCTCAAGTACTTTAGGATGTTCTTGACTGCAATATAATGACTCTCACCCGGATTGGATTGTTATCTCCTTTTTATACTCAAGGCATATGACACATTTGGTCTGGTACATAACATGGCTTACATGATGGATCCTATGGTCGAGGCATAGGGAATCCTACTCATGCGTTCCTTCTCAATCTCATTGGAAGGACAATTACTCTTCGAAAGAGTAATTCCATGTGACATGGGCAAGAATCCCTTCTTGGAATCTTGCATGTTGAACCGTTTCAACACCTTGCCAATATTTGTACTTTGACTTAGGTCTAGCGGTCTTTTAGATCTTTGTCTATAGATCTTTATAACAAGTATATAGGCTGCTTCCCCTAAGTCTTTCATTGAGAAACACTTTCCTAGCCAATCTTTAACAGATTGCAGCATGGGAACGTTGCTTCCAATGAGTAGTTTGTCATCCACATACAAGCCCAGAAAAAGCTATAGAGCTCCCACTAACCTTCTTGTAGACACATGACTCATCTTTGTTTCTGATGAATCCAAGCTCTTTGACTACTTCACCAAAACGTTGATTCCAACTCCTAGAAGCTTGCTTTAATCCATAAATGGATCGTTGCAGCTTAGATACCTTATTGGCTTGCTTTGGATCTTCAAAACCCTCCGGCTGTATCATATACATGTCCTAGAGGAGATTCCCATATAGGAATACTGTTTTGACATCCATCTGCCAAATCTCATAATCGAAGTATACTGCAATGGAAAGTAGGATTCGGATGGATTTGGTCATAGCGACTGGTAAAAAAGGTTTCATCATAGTGAATACCATGAATATGTATGAATTCTTTAGCCACCAATCGGCCCTTATAGGTAATCACATTACCATCCATGTCAATCTTCTTCTTGAAGACCCACTTGCACCCTATGGGCTGCGCCCCTTCTGGTTGTTCCACCGAAGTCCATACTTTGTTGGTATACATGGATTTCATCTCCGATCTCATGGCGTCAAGTCACTTCTGAGAGTGTGGCCCTTTCATGGCCTCTTCATAGGTAGTAGGCCCATTATCTATGAGCATTGTGTCACCGGAGTCTGTCACGAGACGTCCATACCTCTTGGGCTCCTGGTGTACTCTACTAGATATACGATGCTCTTTTGTTACTTGAACAGGATGTTCTACAACTTCTAGTGGAACCTATTCATGTTCCATAGTTGGTTTAGTGTTTTGTGGTTCTTGAATTTCTTCAAGTTCTACAGTCCTCCCACTTGCTTCTTTAGAGACAAACTCTCTTTCTAGAAACACGCTAGACCGAAAAAAAAACACTTCGTTCTTAGTTGGAGTGTAGAAGTAGTAACCCTTAGATTCGTTAGGGTACCCCACAAACTTACACTTATTCGACTTTGGGCCTAGCTTTTCTGATTGTAAATGCTTTACATAGACATCGCAGCCCCAAATCATCATGAACGACAGTGAGGGATCCCTCCCACTCCTAATGTCATGTCGTGTCTTCATGACTGATTTAGATGGAACATGGTTAATGGTGAAAGCTGCACTTTATAGAGCATAGCCCCACAATAATAATGGAAGATCAGTTTGACACATCATAGATCAAACCATATCCAATAGTGTTCGATTCCTCCTCTCGGACACGCCATTCCATTGTGGCGTTCCCAGTGGAGCGAGTTGGGACACGATCCCACACTCTCTAAGATAGTCGTCAAACTCTTGGCTCAAGTACTCTCCTCCACGATCCGATCGTAGAGCCTTGATACTTTTGCCAAGTTGCTTCTGTACTTCACTTTTGAATTCTTTGAACCTTTCCAAGGATTAAGATTTGGCCTTCATAAGGTATACAAATCTATATCTACCGAAATCATCACTAAATGTAATGAAGTAGACGTAACCACCCGTGGCAGCCGTGGGAAATGGCCCACCAACATCAGTATGTATGAGCGCCAATTGCTCATGAGTCCTCTCACTTTTCTTATTGAAAGGGGACTTTTTCATTTATCCAATAAAAAAGCCTCACATGTCTCATATGATTCAAAATCGAATGAGTCTAGGAATCCATCCTTATGGAGTCCAGATACACGTTTCTCGTTTATGTGGCCTAAACGACAGTGCCATAAGTAAGCAGGATTTAAATCATTTATTTTAATCCTCTTAGTATTAATGTTTTAGACATGATTGCTTAGATCAAGGACATTTAGTCCATTAAATAATCGCACACTACAATAGTGAATATTATTAAAATAAATGGAAGAACGATTATTCTGTATTGAAATAATAAAACCTTCCTTTTCCAAAAAAGAAATAGAAATAATGTTTTTGCTCATAGCAGACACAAAATAGCAATTATTTAATTGTAAAACTAATCCTGAAGGCAGAGACAGCTCGCACACGCCTACGACCAATGCAGCAACCTTTGCTCCATTCCCAACGCGCATGTCTATCTCCCCTTTCGCCAATATTCTACTTCTCTTTAGATCGTGGACATTTCGAAAAATGTGAGATCCACATCCAGTATCCAAACCCACTATTTACAGATAGCTAAATTGACATCTAAATCAAAAATACCTGGTGGTGGTGGAATCACTATTCCAAGCCTTTTATCCTCTAGATATTTTGGGCAGTTCCTCCTCCAGTGTCCAGGCTGACTGTAGTAGTGAAATTCACCTTTAGTCACACATTTGGCAATGCCACCAAGAAGCTTAAGTACAGGTTCCTTGGACTTGGAAACTGACTTGCCTTTGCCCTTGGAGGATGAGGCAAATCTTTTTCCCTTTCCGTTCTGCACCATCATAATGGCCTTGCCCTTACCCATGTTGATGCTTTGTGTAGCTGTACTCAACATATTGAGTAAATATGGGAGTGGTTCAACGATCTTGTTCATGTTATAGTTCATGATGAACTGTCGATAACTTTCAGGCAACGATTGCAACACGAAATCGGTGGCCAACTCTTGGCCGCCTGGAAACCTTATTCGTGCGATATTCTCCAAGTACCCCATCATACGGAGTACGTGAGCTCGCACAGGGTTTCCTTCAGCCGGATGACATTTCAACAATGCCTTAGAAACCTCATACCTCTCAACCGTTGCTTGTTCTTGGAAGAGCTACTTCAAGTGTTTGATCATATCGACAGCATTCATGTTCTCCTGTTGCTTCTGAAGCACGGAGATCATGGTGCATAGCATAAGGCAGGCCGCATCATTAGCGTCATCAACACGCTTCAGATACGCCTTTGGGGCTGCAGTAGTATTGTTCTCTGGACCTGCTGAAACTTGCTCCTCTATTGCATAGAGTTTCTTCTCTTGCTTGACAACGATTCTCAAGTTTCTATACCAATCAAGGAAGTTGGTTGCAGATAGCTTGTCCTCAAGGAATGATCGTAGGGAATTTTGTGAACTTGACGATTTGTTTACCATTTGGAATTCTACATAAGGAAAATACGCAAGTTTTAGTATTTGTGAACTTTTGACTATATCAATAATGGTTAGTTTATCAAATATAGCTCCTACTATTTTTCTACTGATTAATAACCCTGAAGATATTAATGCGGAAAATACCCTTATATTTTCTAGTGGGCCAAGATCCCTGTTTCATCTCCTTTTGAGCTTTGCTTTGGCAAGTCACCCAAAATTTGATTACTTTAGGTAGGAACAATTCCAATTGCATCCCATGCAAATCTTGGTTCAATTGGGCAAATAAATCCTTATTTATCCATCCGCATGGATAATCCCAATTGATTGCCTCTAGGTTTTAATCATATTAATAGCCTAGTTGTGTAAAACCTCTTAGTTGTGTTAAACCTGAATCTCACCGACTCCGGCCCTCAATCCCCTCAAACCCCGGTATCATGTCAATCCCATGGCCATCAAAGCGAATGATATGCAAAAACTCATATTTGTCTTCAATTTGTAACTTGAAACTTTTACCACTCGTTTTCCAATAACCACAACAGTGTTCTTTCTTTATTCCATTCCTTTTTTTTCTCTTTTTTTTGTTTTCTTTTCTTTCTATTTTTTTTTTCTTTTTTTTCAATAAAATACCAATAATCCATAAAAAATATACGAGTGGTCCTCCTCCAAGAATCAAGCAGTAAAATAATGTCAGGAGAAGGAAATAAACAAATCCGTAAATAAGTATCAAAATAATAATTCATCTTCCCCTAACTGCATGAAGCGCATGATGCCACAAACCGTCAAAGTCAAAGCGTATATGGGGGTGGAGTCGTCAATGCACAATCTCAATGTCCGTAGTTAAATGTCAACACCCCCACACTAAACTGTAGTCATGTCCCCCTCTCAAATAGTCAATATAATATGTCACATTTCTGGTCCAACTGAACCTCCTACACCAAAATGATAGAAATTCGATACCTAGCACGATCCACCAATTAAGTACAACCAACCCATTTCGTGCGCATTAGATGTCACGTACTCAGGCTCTCCACTACTATGTCCATGATGTAATGACATGGAGTACCGCCACACCTCAGTGTGCAGGACAGCTCACTCACCCTCGCATCCCCTCGTAGATATCCAATGAAGCATATGCGATCTGCAGAACTCACAAATATATGTAATTAAGCACTCCCTCAACTAACCCCCTCAACTATTGCTCCCTCGTGACGCTCTAGAAAGGTAATTCTAAACGATATATGATGAATGTCAAGAATCGTCTCCCTAGGTCAAAATATCTAATAATACATCCAAGGATCAATTAGGGTTTACTAATGGTCCTACAAGGTAAGATCTAAAAGCAGTGAGCACTCTAATACACATCCTCGCACAGCTGTTCTGTGTGCCACTACGAGGCGGGCTGGAGACTACCTAAGACGGACAACATGAACATTCGGCTTGTTTAGCAAACACCAAGCTCAACTTTTTTAAGAGAAAAACAGCACACACTTTAGCTTTAAAAATTTCATTTTAGATTAAAAATAGGTAGGCATTCCCGTAATGAGATTCTCTCTATACTTACTAGGGGGAACTAAAAATGTCACTCTTGATCAAAAGTCACACCCTATGCCTAAAGTTTTCACATCTCACTAAATCAACCAAATATGTGCTTCTTTCAATTGCGGTTTCTCAAAATTTTAAATTTTTCATTTCTTATAGATTTTCATAATACCCTAACTCTATATGCAAGACTTTGACACGAAAAAAAATTAATTCTACATAATTTATAATTTTGGTGGGTATACTCAATTATTTAAAAGTGCAAACCGAATATAAATCTAGCCTACACAATACAACAATAAAAATAAAAACTCAACAAAAACCACAATACTGACTCACAATACATCTTAACATTCTACATGTAACTGGCTATGCAAGACACATTTTGACTAATAAACCCTAAAACCACCCCTACACTGAATGTTCGTTTTCCTCAACGAATTTAGAGATCATGCAAGAGAACTCAGCAATCAAATGTGCAGGACCTGTAGATGAGATGGAGCATGACATATACGAAAGAAACACATAATTTTTGCTAAAGGAAGAAATTCTCACAACCGCCTCAAGGGTGGGGAAGAAATCTAATCCAAGCTATCCCTAAGCACTAGTGGTGCCACTGTGCTCCTATATAGTCAGTGTGTACTCGCACATCGGGGTCAACTGCCTCCTCTGCTAAAATCTGTGACTTGGAGAATCCCCAACTCGCATGCACGAGGCCCTGTGAAGTTCATGAGTGCCATGGCACACCGGGGTAGATTCTACCATAACCTGCACATATATGTCACTTGGAAACATCATTAGTCCCTCTCTCTCTCATCTATCCAAATAACATAATAAAACAACTGAATTGAAAAACACAACTAAATTAAAGCAAATAAATAGGTTGGGTTGCCTCCCAACAAGCGCCGTATAATTTAAGGTTGAGGAACCGACCCAGTTACCACAGAGATGATGAATGAGATTTTTTTCTCCACTTTTTCTTCTTCCACCATGGCTTCTCTCTTTGTCTCATCTCAAGTAAGTGTGCATGAGATGCGTATGGCGCAACAAAATTGTAGAAGACGGCCCGAAAAAATTTCTTGTTTCTGTGCCTCTACTCCTTGATCACCGGTCTTATCAAGAATTCACTCACCACATCATGATCCCTTGTACCTATCATCTTATTCTTCTTCTCCTTATTTTTTAAAAGCATTATCATCGAGGACTTGTTATGTGGAAATAAAATCCCAAGTGGAATAGTAATGGCAAGGAGTGTCGTCTTGATTACTTCCTTTCCTAGTGCTTGCCTTGGAATCACAGGTGTCAAATCATGTATTGCATAAAACTGGGGTCTTTGGTCTTCCTCATGTGATTCACCCAGTTTTATGATCTCCAAGAGATATGGATTAGATGGAGGAACTTCATGATACATGTCCTTGCAAACATCTCCATACAGTAATTCCTTAGCTTCATGAATTTTCCTCAAAGCAAATATCTTCAGTGCGCCATAATCTTGCGATGTCCACACTCTCTCATTCATGCCATGACTCCGGAATTATGCGAGGCACAAGTTGTATAGGCTTCACAATATCATCCCAATCTGAGTCCGAATCTGAGTCTGAAGTAGCCCGAGGATCTATTACTTCATGATGAACAGTATTATAGACATGGACCTTTGGGGATTCTTCGTTTTCCTCTTCGCACTACTCAACTAAGTCAGGAATGATGTTGCTTGAACCATCGTCATTATATGCATATGCCAATTCACTCAAATGTCCGGCCAATTGTTGTCCATGAAGCTGAAGTGATTCCCCAATTTTATTAACCCTTTCCTCCATTCTGTTTAATTAGTTAACATGAGCTCCAGTACTTCTTTAATTTGCTCATCTTCTTGATTGAATGGAGGAGGGGTGAACATATCTCCATAGGAGTAGTACGGCTGGTAGACTGGAGATTGCCCATAGTAATTCTTCCCCCACATGATTACCAAGATGTCTGCAAAATTATTCACTAGGAAGCAGGTGAGATCAAAAAAATAAATAAAAAAAAGAAAAAATAAATTTCCCTTAAGTTAATAATTCTAACTTATTCAACCGAAGTCCCCGTCAATGCGCCAAAAACTTGACACGTCTCAACCGCAAGTGTACGGCTGTCGCGTGTAGTAATATCCGGAAATCCGGGTTTATCGAACCCAAAGGAATTTTCATGAACCGATTAGCAATTGAGATAAATTTCTAAACTAATTAATTGAAAAGACGACACAAATATTTAATTATTGAGGTTTGATATAGGACGAACAACCAGGACACCTCGTTTGGGGGGATTGTTAGGATTTTTTTGTTGACGACGTTCTACGATTTGTGAAACACATATGAAATTCACTTTGCTAATCGAGAAATACTAAATCACCGAGTTACCAAGTGAGAATCCTATGCCTAGGTTAGATTAAAACCGAGTTACCAAGTTCTAATCATCCCTAAACATATTAGCGATGAATTCTACTCGAACGATCCCATTCAACGTGGCCGATTTACCAAGCCTATGAACGGGTGATTGTTTGATTTTTCGGTTTAACAATTATCGAGTTACCAATTAATTGCAAACAAAGTTCTAGCTAACAAGACGTTTCCAATTAACAAGATGAGATGAAGATCACAAAACAATCATAGCAAATGTAACATCATCAATTAGGTTTATCAAAACATGAACCTCAATTCATAAAACACATAATCAATGTGAAAACCCTAACTCCAAACTCGGGTCCTGATCTAAGAAGTTTACCTACGCATATTCATGATCACAACGACAAGAGTTTGTGTGAACATGATCAAAAACAAAGAAACAAAGGAGAAAAGAGATCAAACAAGGTTTCCAAGCTCCAAGATGTTCTCCAAGCTCCAAGTTGATGTTCCGTCCTTCAATACTGCGTCTCCCACCTAAAAATATGACCTAAGATGTCTAAAATACCTTCCCCTAAGAGTCACGGGTCAATTAGGATAGTTTTAGGCGTCGTTTCCTTAATTTTTGGTTGCCTCTGCACAGTGTCTTCGTGCAAACACTTTTCTCTTCGCACGAATAGTCTTCGTACGAAGACTTTTTATCTTTGTGCGAAGGTCTTCCAAGAAAGGGGCAGTTCTCTGTTTCAAGAAGACTACTCTGCTGCTCCGAATTTTGACTAAGTATGATGTCTTCATCTTTGACGGACCATAACTTTGTCGTGACCCGCCGTTGGAAAGCTCTTCGAGTCTGCTTTCAATTTCCACCTGTCTCACTTCCATCTTCATTTTAGAACTCAAAATAGTGTCGAAGTAGTGAAGATTGGTCACTTTTGCTCCTCCCATTTTGCTTCTCTTGCTTCCTCTTGACTTCCGAAGCTCGTTTCTTCTCTCCACTTGCTCTACTCATGCAATGTTCCTGTAAACCACAACACGAACAATAAAGATAAAGTGTGACAAAATCATGCAAATAATATGTAAACAATTCAAGAAACGCCTGGATTGTACGTTTAAGCTCAAAAACATCCTAAATCTAATTTTCTTCATATTTTGGTCAGAATCTCATCAATTTTCACTGAAACGCATACAAATAACACTATAAAATGTTTGTAGGTTAACTCTTATTAAGGAGTTATCAGTATGCAAGCTAATGTGACAAATATTTGTGTGCCAAAACTTTGAATCATCTTTCAAGGCCTTGAGACACTTCAAGCTTTTACCTACAACTGTGTTAGTCTGAAAAGTATAAACATTGTTTGATATAGAGGCTGTGAGAGTTCAATTGCCTGATTTTTAATTTTGCACCACACACTTCTCTTTATCAAAAATAGCCTTATTTCCATTGTCACAAAGTTGAGATACACTAAGCAAGTTAAATTTGAAGCCATCAACAAGATATACATCCAAAATTGAGTTTTCAGAATCTGCACCAAATTTACCAATACCAAGAATGTTGCATTTGCCTTTGTCACAAAGTGTAATTGAACATTTATATTGCTATTTCAATTATGAGAATAGAGATCTCTTTCAACTCATGTGTCTTGACCAACTACTATCCATAAACCACTTATGTTCTTTGACATTGGTGACAGCTTGCAAACCCCAATAACTGCCTTACCCAGCTGTTAGGCCAAGTTTGGAGTTTGGACTCATACTCAGGATCAACCATGTTGGGTGATCTGACCCCTTTAGGAACCCAAATCTGTCTGATTTGTCGCTTGAGTTGAAATGGGAAAGTTTTCCTCATTATGTGAGGGTCTCTTCTTATGAAAGGACAAGTCATCTTAACATGACCAATTTTATTGCGAAAATGACATTTAGGAGAAGTTTGGTTTCCAGTTTTCACAAATCTGATATTGTTCTTTAATGGAAAATTTGGATTGTATCCAATACAAGTTTTGTTAACAGACTATGAACTTTCTCCAAGAATCAAGTTCAACTTGTGTTCTGAGTCTACAAGCTTGACTTTGACTAATTCAGATTCTTGAAGTTTATCAATAAGAGTAGTCTTTTGTTTATCTAATTCATCAACTTGATGTCTCAAATTAACAAGGCTATCACTCAGTAAAGAGTTCTCAATTCCTACTTCATTAACTTGTGTTTTCAAGGCTTTGAAACTAGTTTTCAAGGCCTTGAAATCAGTGTCAGTTTTCTTCAGAGAGATTTCAAGATTCTGATTCAGACAAACAAGTTGTATATTCTCTTTTGCTTGCACATGAACTTGTCTTTAAGAACTCTAATCTCTTTCAGATAGTCCTCTTCATTTAAAAGCATTGTTCTAAGATAATCAAAGAGAGCTTCTTTTGGTTTTGAAATCAAACAGTTTACCATTATCTCAATGTTCTTTTCAGAAATTTCATCATGCTTGGCCATGAAGCATAGGTTGGCATGTTATTCTTCAGATTGAAAGTCCCATGGGGTATCTGAATCACTCCATGAAGCTATCATAGCTTTCTTTCTCCTGTCATGGTCTTTCTTCTGAAAGTTCTTGCTTTTATTGTGTGGACAATCTATTATCAAGTGCCCTGCATCACCACACTCAAAGTAGTTCATGACTCTTGATTTACTTTGTAAAGAAGACTTACCTTTGTAGACCTTGTGTAGATACTGCTTTCTAAGCAGACAGATCTTGGCCACGTGGAAATAGTCTAGCACACCATATTGTGCTCCACACACACTGGATCACCAGCCGCGCTGATCCACGTGGGGGCTGTGAGACAGGGCCCCCGCATACCACTGCACGGGACTTGTAGGGACTTAGTGGTCTGGAGGCTAGAGTAAGTCTAGTCGCGTGCGAGCCAAGCTCGCGCGCGACCTTTAGTAACTGCTTTTGAGAGATTTATGGCACGAGCTCCATAAACCCGGTCAATCCGGTCAAACCCGGTCAACCCCATAACGGTTCCGGTATACGCGGATAACGTGCTGTATTGGTCCCTATATACGCGGACGAACGTGCCGTTGTGGTTAAGCTAATTAAGCCGCCATTGATGGGCGCATTAACCACACTACAACGGTCACATTCTCCGTCATATATATAGGACGTTAACCCTTCCATACAAGGAACGACCCGAGATACGCAAACGCTCTTCCAGAATCCTGTTTCTCTCTCTCTCTCAGTACTATTGCCTTACTCTCTCCCTACACACAACCCAACACTTCCTGTGCCATTTTCTATCCTCTTCATTTGGTGTACACGAAGTCCTCTCTGCAGGATTCTCTTGTGCACATTTTGGTGAACCCGACGTGAACTTACCATTGCAAGCAACTATGTCTCATGAGGATGATGTCAGTAACAGATCGCCTTCCACGGAGACAACCTCGGGGGAGGAGACCCGCCGTACTCCTACTGCTACCGTTGAAGCTCCGACGCTGGAAGCCTTGGACACCACCATCCAGAGTCAGGCGAAGGCTCTCAAAGCTCAATCTGCGCAGCTATAACGGATAATGGCTGTCCTGGGGACTCTCGCTCAAAACCCCACACCAGCCACCGCCGTCTCTCAGGGAGGGGGAGCCTCCACCACTCAAGGATTGGGAGTGTCAACCACATCACCCAACCCTAACCTGCAAACTCCACCGGCGGCTACACAGCTACCCTCAATTCAGGGGTCAACAACTCAAATATTGCCTCTCGCTGCTCACACTCCTCTGCCCCCGACTTTGGTACCTAATCCGGCCTCACAGTATCCCTTGCCTCCTCCAACGGCAATCTGGGGTAACGTGAATTCACAATATGTCCCTAGCCCTCCTGCGACATATGTGTCGCCTCCGCTTGCGGCAACCCCTCCTCCTGCCGCCGAGGGAAGTGCTCCGGAGTGTATGATATCGCTGCAACGGCGCATAGACACTATTCTGGCTCACCAATCGTTCGCGGATACCATCATCCCAAAGCTTGACAACGATTCGCCTATTCCACGAGAGATCTATCTCATGCCTAACCCTGCTGGGTACAAGGCCCCTAATGGGACAAGTTCGAAGATGTCAATGGAAACGCCCATGATCATGTCATGCGCTTCATTGATGTGATGGGGCCGTATGGGGCTGATCGTAAGCTGCTGATGCGCGAGTTCCCGAAATCCTTGGGGAACGTGGCTTACAAGTGGTACAGGACGTTGGAAGCCGGATCCGTGAAGACTTGGGACGACATGGTCCAGAAGTCTTACACCAAGTTCTTCCAGATGGAGGAAAAGGTGACGATGATTCATCTCTCGCGGATGTACCAGAAGCGCGAGGAGGATGGGATAACATTCATCAAGAAGTTCAGGGCCAAGTCCTTGGAATGCAAAGATGTGATACTCGAAAGCAGACTCGTGGAGATATGCCTGCAATGCATGCGAGACGAGTACAAAGGTATGCTTATCAACCTGCAGACACCTACGTTTTCAAAGCTAATCGAATGCACAAAGAACATCGAGCCTATATTAGAGAGGCTGAAAAAGAGGAACGCCCCTGAGCGATCCTCGGGCAGTACTACTTTCAAAATCGGGAGATTCAGCTATAAGAGGGGACGTGAAGCTGAAGTGAATAAGTTCTCTCCCCAAAAGCAGCCCAAGGTAGTGAACTTTGATGCACCGCCTCTACCATGTTCGGTGGAGGAAGCAAGCGACCTTTGCAGACAATGGCGTAAGGACGGTGTCCTGCCGCCGCTCGAAAAGGCACCCTCCAGGGAGATGGTGAGGGATCCGAAGTGGTGTGAATGTCACGGAAAGGTCATGCATCCCACGGATGACTGCAAGAAGCTCAGAATCATGGTGAGCCAAAAGATGAAGAATGGCGAACTGATCGTCAGTGATCAAACGCAGGATGTGCGCAAAAATCCACTTCCTGCCCATGCGGAGCAAGAATCGAAAGGCAAAGATGTCGTTATGATCTCGATTGTGGACCCTGAAGAGGTTGCGGAGGATGGTCTACCCATCATTGCAGAGATCCAAGATGACGAGGACTTCATCATAGACACGGAGGACGAACGTGCCGATCAACTGAAGGGATCGCATGGGTTCAGCAGGTTCTTTGATGAGATGAAATTCTCAGAGAAATGCCGCAAGGAGATGACAAAGGCAATTCTGAGGATAGCAGAAGATTACAAGGAGGATATCGTAGTCTCCAATGGAAAGTTTGTCTGAGCCTCTCGCTCTACAGAAAAGGTCGTGACCTTCTCCGCAAGCGACAAAAAGAAATATGCGAGCCATCAGAAGCCTCTGTATGTAACAGCCATCATCAATGGCGTGGAGTTCAAGAGAGCATTCGTTGACGGAGGAGCAGCAGTTAACGTTGTTTCGCTCCATACTCTGAAGCTAGCGGGAATTCCGGAGCACAAAATAGTCAAGCCTCCATCCCCGCTGATGGGATTCGGAAGCGACTCCAGAATGACGATAGGATGAGTCCGCCTGGGTGTCCAGATCGGCAAAATCAAGTGCTCAGCAAAATTCTATGTCATAGATGCGAACACCACTTATCACATGATCATAGGCCGGGCCTGGATTCATCGCTTTGATGCTGTCCCTTCAACAGCTCACCAAGTGATGAAGGCCATTTGGAATGACAGAATAGTAGAGATACACGCTTCAAAAAATCCTTTCAACATGGATGAAGCGCATCTCAGTGAGGCGGTGTGGTTCACTGAAATGGCAGATGAGCAAACACCAGGACTATTCAACCCCACTCCTTTTCCCCGATGGGAGGACATCAAAGATCAGTCACCCGCAGGAGTGATGGTGACGAGAGAGGATGCCAAGGAAAAGCCGTCTACGCGAGAAGAGGCGCCACGGATTGCCTACCAGCGAAAGAACGTGTACACTCTGAAAAGGATAGCAAAACATGATCCTTAAGGCAAGGAGATCGAGAGTTTCTACGCCAACGGGAAGAAATGCTATCGCATATGAAGGTGCGCGGGGGTGTCCTCACGCGAGCATGGGGATATCCCTGATCAAATCAATCAAATTGAGCATGTTTCGGAGACAGACAAACCAATGCCAAGCACCAGAGAAGAGAAACTCATAGAAGCACCCGAATGCATGGAAGACAAACCCAGACCACAAAAGCAGGAGCTGAAGGAGGTATTCCTAAGCCCGAACGAAGAAAAGAAGAGGCCAGTCTTTCTAAGTGCGGACCTCACAGGCGAAGAGGAGGAAAGATTGCTACAGCTATTGATTGAGTACAAGGACGTATTCGCATGGGAATATGATGAAATGCCCGGTCTGGACATGAGCATCACAATGCACCGGTTGGATGTAATTCCAGGATCCAAACCGTTAAAGCAGAGCACAAGAAGCTTTAGGCCAGATCTCAACATGAAGATTAAGCAGGAAATTGTCAAACTCCTGGATGCCAAATTCATAGAGCCAAATCACCATCCCACATGGTTGGCCAACATTGTGCCAGTAGTAAAGAAGAATGGGCCACTTCGCATCTGTGTAGACTTCCAGGATCTTAATCGCTTTTGCCCCAAGGATGATTTTCCGCTCCCCAACATCGACTTACTTATCGACTCAACCGCGGGTCATCGCATGTTCAGCTTCAGTGGGTATAATCAGATCAAGATGGACCCCGAAGATGCACGGAAAACCGCATTCATCACCCTGGTGGGAGTATTCAACTATACGGTGATGCCTTTTGGTCTCAAAAACGCAGGTGCGACTTACCAGCGGGCCATGATGGCCCTATTTCACGACATGATGCACAAGGAAGTAGAATTCTACGTGGATGACCTAATTGTCAAATCCAAGGAGGAGGCAGATCATCTGGGGGATTTGCGAAAAGTGTTCAACAGATGCAGACGCTTTCAATTGAAGATGAACCCCATGAAGTGCGAATTCTGGGTAACATCAGGGAAGTTCTTGGGATGTATGGTACATCGTCAAGGAATAGAGCCCGATCCTGCGAAAGTATCAGCCATCACTAGCATGACTCCGCCGCATAACCAGAGTGCCTTGAAAACCTTTCTGGGAAAGCTGTCCTACTTGCGAAGATTGATCCCAGAAATCGCCAAAATCACCTTCTGTTTCAGTGATCTTCTCAAGAAAGATGCTGTATACAACTGGACTGCAGAGCACGAGGCTGCGTTCGGGAAACTAAAGGAGCTGCTGACATCGTTAAAAGTAATGATCGCACCTCAGCTCAGATCACCACTCTTTTGGTATCTGACGTCAACAAGGAGGTCTATAGGAGCACTCTTAGCTCAGGAGTATGAGGGTCAAGAAAGGCCCATCTACTACATATCTCGCATCGTGCAACCCGCAGAATCAAGGTACACGGACATCAAACGTTATTTCCTTGCTTTATTCTTCGTAATAGAGAAGTTGAGACACTATTTTGCTTCGCACAAAGTAGTGGTAGTCACAAAGAGCGATCCCATACGATATCTTCTGACTCACACCACTCCTGGAGGAAGATCGGAAAAATGGTATATGACCATTTCCCAATATGACATCACATGCGTTCGGCCGCGGGCGATCAAATCGCAGGAGGTGGCGGATTTGCTAGCATAGTTCCCCGATAACAGTCATGAGCCTGTGATTGAAGAAGAATTGGAGGGACCTGAAATCTACGCAGTTGAGCTGCCCTATTGGACACTCCATTTTGATGGCTCGTCAACTAGAAAAGGTGGAGGCATTGGAATAGTCTTGACCAAACCAGATGGAGAGGTCATACAAATGTACGCAAAGCTTGACTTCGCAGTCGCCAACAATGAAGCAGAGTATGAGGCTCTCATAGCAGAACTTCGCGCGGCGAGGGCCCTAGAAGTGAGCAATTTGACGGACATGGGGGACTCCAAGCTAATTGTCAAACAAGCCTCGGGCGAATACGGTTTGAAGGAGATAAACCTATTACCCTACCGGACCTTGGTACAAAAACTGCTGCAACAGTTCTGCGACGTTAGGTATTAGCACAAACCCAGAGCGGATAATAGGCATGCTGATGCTTTAGCTACCTTGGGATCCACGGTTAGTGCAGACAAATGTCCCGGGAGAATCTCGATTGAAGTGGGAAAATCCTCGGCGTTGACAGAGGACGCATGCGACGATGAATGCATGGATAATGCGGACTGGAGAAAATCAATCTTACGGGCCATCGCAGAAGGCACGAGCAGCGAGAACTGGGCATCCACAAAGGGGTATTGCATACATGACAACACCCTCTACTATAGGGGCCCTTGTGAAATACTCATGCGATGCGTCTCAGAGCAAGAGGGGCAAGCGCTGTTAGAAAAGATTCACCAACATGCTTGCGGGAAAAGTGAGGTGTCAATCTATCAGAAAGCGAAGAGGTATGGCATTCATTGGCCGGACATGTCGACGGCCGCAGCATTGATTCAAGGAAATTGCGAGAGTTGCGCACTGATCAAAGACTCTTTATTCATTGCTCTGACCGACGATGATGCGGATTGGAGGAAACCACTCGTTGACTTTCTCACCCAGGGCATCATACCCGAGTCGAGAAAAGAAGCCGAGAAACTAAAGAGAAAAGCAGCCCGATATGTGGTACAAGAAAATCTTCTTTGGCGAAGGGGCCATGAAGGTAACTTGCTGCGATGTCTAGACAGCAAGGAAGCACAAGAAGTGATGGACCTTTCTCATCAGGTGGAACATCAGGGAGGTACGAAATTATGCAGACAGCTCCTCTCGATTGGATACTTCTGGCCCACCATGGGGGCTGATTGCCGCACCAAAGTAAGACGCTGCTAGGAGTGTCAATTCAAAGGTAATTAAGTGCACGCTCCTGCTGTGGATTTGCATGCGTTGGGAACACCGTGCCCGTTCCATACATGGTCTTTGGATTTTGTTGGTCCCATTCGATCAACCTCGCATGGGAATCATTTCATTCTCACCGCGACCGAGCTGTTCACCAAGTGGGTAGAAGCGATACCACTAAAGACAGCAAATGCGCTAGCCGTGGTCCATTTCATTCAAGAAAGCATCATATGCAGGTTGGGAATTCCAAACACCATCCTCTCGGATAATGGCACTCCCTTCGTTAATCGCCAGGTAGCTGCGAAACTAGCAGAATACAACATAAGGCAGATATGCTCCATGCCCTACTACCAGAAGGGAAATGGGCAAGCAGAATACCAACAAGACATTATTGAGGATCTTGAGGAAGATGGTGGCAGATGACCACAAGAAATGGGCTAATTCTTTGAACATAGCCTTGTGGGCCTATCGGACTTCTCCAAGGAGGCCCATACGGGCCTCGCCATTTCTTTTATGCTATGGAGCTGAAGCTTAGGTACCTGCGGAAGTGAAGATTAACTCTGCAAGGTTGGATTTTCATGCATTATATGACAATCAACGCGATCATGACTAAGTCCTGCTAGAAGAGAAGCGGGAGCAAGCTAAAAGGACTAACATACGATATCAAGAAATGGTTGCTCGTGCGTACAACAAAATAGTCCAACGTCGAGATTTCGCAGTTGGAGATCTGGTCTTCCGCGCGTCTGACCATTGCATGCGAGTGGCAGCTCACTCAAAATTCGCAGCCAATTGGGAAGGCCCTATTGAAGTGACAGAAGTCTTTGATAGTGGCTACTGCAACATACGGAGGTTACATGGAACGACCACAATCCCAAGCTCAGTCAACATGCGCTGGATTAAGAAGTATTATCCTTAACTTCTCTAATTATATGCGTTAGATTACAACGTCTTCTTTATACTCTGTATTGCTAAAACTCGTGCTTCATCTCTCCCATATGAGGGAATTGTAATCTCATCTCTCCCATATGAGAGTATCTTATAATAAAAGACTTCTCGCAAATGGGAAGAACTTTATGCTGTCAGCTGTTTTTGTTGCTCTGTTTATTTCGTTATTTCTTAGTTGCGAAAGCCAATCCGCCGTAGCAGCCTATGCGAATATGATCTTGAGTGATCTTTTAAGCCTATCTGCCACGATAGCAGCCTATGCGAATATGATCTTAAGTGATCTTTTAAACCCTATCCGCCGTGATAGCAGCCTATGCGAATACGATCTTAAGTGATCTTCTAAAGCCTATCTGCCATGATAGCAGCCTATGCGAATGTGATCTTAAGTGATCTTTTAAAGCCTATCTGCCAAGATAGCAGCCTATGCGAGTATGATCTTAAATGATCTTTTAAAGCCTATCTGCCATGATAGCAGCCTATGCAAGTATGATTTTAAATGATCTTTCAAGCCTATCTGCCACGATAGCAGCACTACACGAATGCGATCTCAAAATGATTTTTTAAGCCTATCTGCAAAGATAGCAGCATTATGCAAAATGATCTTAAGTGATCCACAGAAGCCTATCTGCCGAGATAGCACCCGTACTTGAGTCTAATCTTAAGTAAATCTCAAGCCTATCTGCCAAGATAGCAAAGCTACGCAAATACGATCTCAGACGATCTAAAAACATATCTGCGAATCTATTCGACAGATAGCAAATCATAGCAACGATGCAAAGTGCGAACACAACGCTACAAAAGGCGAAATTTTCCAATACGCATGCGAAATTGTAATTTGTTGTAACAAAAACAGCAAATCATACAAAGCGATTTATCATTATGAGTCAAAAATGACTTACAATTTATCTGTCTAGATAACAGCTTACAAGCGAAAAGCTCAGATCAAGCTAGCTACGCAGCCAACATGGCTTACAATGCATCTAAAAAGTAACCTACAAGCGGAAGTTACACATCGGGGGAATCCTCGCTAAAAGAAGGTCGACCTACTGGTTCTAACAAAAACCATGCGATGCAATGGTCTGCGACCAAAGATCTGTAGCAAGTAGGGTGTTCTTATACAGTGAACAGCCCGCCATGTCTACAAGACCTATGCGACGCTATGTCCAAGATCTCAGGATCTGACAAGACCTCTGTCTGATCAAGATATGTGCCCGAAGAACAACTTGTTCCGGCGTATGCGGCTGTGAAAAATAACCAAGCACAAACTCCTAGGGCAAGAGGCTCCTTGTCCACGGAGACGAGCACAATGGCTAGCCGCCCTGAGTTCAAGAACGTGGTGGCGAATGATGAACCTCCAGGCAAGCTGGAGGAGAAATCCTCCGTTCATTACGAGTCGGTAGCAAGGTCAGTACGGCGCTGCACCTCGCGGGGAAGCGGCCGGAAACATGACCTGCAAGCATAATAGACGAAGAAAATTCTTCGAGCAAGCATGAGGTATTATCTGCATCTTCTTGATGATAGTTATAAAGAGAAATAAGCCTTGTAAAGCAGATCTTGGAAGCTATTTATATGGCACAAAGCACAAACTCAGGTTTCACAACTTGAAGCTGCCATGAATCAACGAAACACAAGCGTTGAAGCCAACAGTCGTAAGGACTCACGGCAAGCCACATTGTGGGATGAAGAACCCTAATAGAAAAAGACAGGGTTTATATAGACCTTGTGGAGACTCTTCAGTTGCCGAGATGAGTCAGCAAAACTTGAAAAGAGGGTAAGAATCAATCACTTACGCCTTGAAAAGAGGTAACAATCGATTACCCTACTAAAGGCTACGACGATTCGGTTGCGTATCCTAATTAATGACAGATGGCCATGATACGGATGGACTTCCCAAGGAAAGCGTGCTTATCTAATGAGCAATTAGCGCGAAAATCAAGGCAGAATATCAATTGCTGACGTCATAATTGATATGCACAGAGATATTCGAGCAAATCCCAGGAAGGGCAAAACAGGCATTCATAGATATTCGAGCAAATCCCGGGAAGGGAAAAACAGGCATTCAAATTCTTTTTGAAAAAAAATAGGGGGAGAAACCCTAGAAACATTACTGTAATGTTTTAGCCTTTTTCTCCACACAGATTTGCTACTTATTTGCTACTTTTCAAAACAAGCCTTTGACCAAGGAGTCATTAGGAGTAAACTGACGCGACAGATTTTTCACTTACTCTACTTCTTGCTTCAATTGCTCGTATTTGGCGTTCATCTCATGGAAGAGCTTCACAGCCTCTTCAGCCTTTTGCTTTTGCTGCTCCACCTTCTGCTCCTCAGCTGCGAGGTTATGGTAGCCACGGTTCAAATTCACGGCCGCGCGAATCTGGGTGACTCTTTTGATAAGATAACCAAAGCCCAGCTTGCCTTGAACTTTGGTACGAAGATTTTGGCACATGCCGAAAAGCAGCTCCGCGCTCTGAGGAGAGATGGTTGCGGGCGTGGCCGCAGATAACTGCTCCAATATCCAGATGGCTTCGGTCCAAAACAGTCTTCTGTCGAAGGGCCCTATCTCTAGTGACCTCACAAATGATTGAGGTTAGGAGAGGCGCATACGAACTAGCCAGTCCACGTCAGCTTGCTTCAGCCCTAAGGCAATGTTAAACAAAGTTAAACTATCGAACTTGCAAATGAAGAATGCAAGATGCGAACAACAATCATGACATACCAGTTCCTTCAAGGATCTCGCGCACGGAAGGAATGCGCATTGCTGGGGTAGCTGAAGTCTGTCCTCGCTCCATTGCCCTCCTTTCAGCTGCGAGCTCTAATTCTTCATAGTTGGCAGGAAGAGTATAAGCCGCACCAGGTGCGATTGCAGCCCCGACCTGCGAACTCCAAAAGTTCCACGCTGGAAGAGATGCCGCAGGCTCAGTCATTGCCGGAAGCATGGCAGCGGCAGAAGCTACAGCTTGATCAGGATTGCCTTCAGGGGCGATAGCACCAGCAGCAACCGTCTCTGTGTCAGCATGGGCATCTTCCTCCATCAACACGTTGTCGGCTTCGGCATCATCAGAAAGTTCAATGACGTCCTCGAAGGGCTCTCCTGTATATTCAGCAGCTGCGACGGGCTTCTCGGTATGAGAACTCGGCACCGGGACATAGGATGCAGAAGGTTGACTCCTTTGTTCCAACATGGCTTCATAAGCATTGCCTGCGATACAAGATACGATGATGTGAGGTAACTTGTATTGCATAATGTTTTATTATCTTTGGTAAGCTAAGAGCAAGCACCTCCAAGCGAAGGTGGGATTGCAGCATCTGCGTCATATGCTAGGGACGTGGAACCTTGCCCTATTAATGTATCTTCATTAAGCATGTCTTTTAGGTGGGCGTGACCTAGGGCGCGAAGAAACCAGTCATGATTATGTTTGGGTTGCTAAGCCTAGTTCATACATGTTGCTCAAATGATTACTTGAAGGTTCACCGCACTTGACTACTAGCCAGCGGCGAATGTCAGCTTTTGACATGCCGTGCTTTAATGCACCAAGAATTACATCTCGGTAAGTAACTGCGAGATTAAAAATCTCACCTTCATTACCGCCTGCGATTTCTTCGAAGTCCGCTTGGACTTGCTCCAGAGCTGCCGCATCTTCTTCTGGAGCGGCATCCTCCTCGTCAATTTCAGGAGCTTCCTCTTCTGGAACCGCATCTTCCTCATCATTTGGACGCACTAAGTCGTCGACGTGTTGTTCTTCTAGGCTCCTTTGCTTTACGCGTTTAAACTCCTCTTCTTCTCGCTTTCTTCTTCTTTTAGCAGCTTCCGCAGCTGTTCTCCTGGACTCGGCAAGGATGTCCTCGCTTATGGTTTCGTCAGGAAAACCAGAATGGGAACCCCTCCTCTGCCTCTTGGCCAAAAGGCCACTGATGGTCTCATCATCATCATCTGCAAAGGGACAACTTGTTCAACTATGATTGCAAAAAGTTAATATAATGATAAGAGAAGTACGATTGAGATACCTCCTGCCGCTTCCTCTTGCATCTCATCTCTCTCTCTGTCTCTGACATCTTCGATCCTTTCCTCTTCTTCATGTCCTCTCGCCTCCCTTCTCTCCTCCTCCTCTTCCTCCTGGTCAAATGGAACAAAGGTCTCCACCGCGAGCTCTTTCTGAGCCTTGCTTGGCATGCGACCTTTACCTTTATCCCTGGAAGTAAGGGATCTCGCAGGAGGAGAAGTTGGAGCGCTCCTAGGGTAAGAGATTGTAATTCCTCTTTGTCTGGGCCTCTTCGCTCTTGGGGCAGCAGCAACTGGGGGAGACGGATCGTTCCTGGGTGGAGACAAGGTTTGAGTGTTCTCTATCAGCAAATCAGCGAAAGCATCCATGATCTCGCGAATCTTGGTCTCAACTGCAGGATCCATTTTCAGTGCTAGCCGAACGGGTTCTCCCCGTCTTCTTGTAGTAACAATGGTGGTGACCAGTGATTTGGAACGTTCACTAGATGTGAACCTCCGCACATAGGACTGCGGCAGAAAATGAAGCATCAAGTTTCAATGTATTGGAATAAGGAAACTTAGCACATGCACGAGAGACCGTTTACCTTGGCGAAAGTTTCGCTGTATTTGATGACATGCGAATCACCTCTCTTAACTGCGGCTATCTTCTCGTCAAGAATGGTAGAGGGACACAGGTGATTCTCGCGATCCAGCAATGAATAGCAGCCGTACTCAGACTCTTCCAAGCTTCAATTAGGACAGAAGGGGAAGGAACTCCTTTTGATCACAGGAGCTCTGTTTGGCCTAGGGGACGACTGCGTCTCAATGGTGGTTTGCTGCGTGTTCAAATAAGCCATCTTGTTTCCAGAGTAGCCACCTTCGCGGTTACCTGGGGGTTGCTCGAAGGGAAGATTGCTCCTTAAGATAGTTTAGCACTCCCTAGACAGTAGTCGCTTGTAGCAGCCCCTTATAATGGACTGCGACCAGATTGATGGTGCCACCGCATCAAAACCAAATTGAGGAGAAACGCGAGTGGGGTCAACATCCACTGTGATCCTCTCGTATCTGGGGGAGAGCTCACGCACATACTCCGCAAGAGCAGGAAGAGACCCCCTTAGACACCAGCAGAAGAATTCGCGATAGCATTCGTGGAAATGCTCCCCACCCTCGAAAAGAAGCTCTTCTGAGAAAGCAACAGCCTTGGAGGGATACAGTTTTGGGAACCATCGCACATTCTCAATGTGCGTGGCGTAAGGTCTCGCTATGAACTCCTCCCGATTGTCGCATACCAAGCTCGAAACGCACTTGGGAAAGTTAGTTCCAAACCACCTCGCAGCCCTGCCGCTATTACGCTCCTCCTCCGCACCTGGGGGACACCATTTGCTGGGCCTAGAAGGATTGGGGGCATAAGAAGGCCACCGCTCGAAGACCCACATAGTCAGGAAGGCAATGTTGACATAGGTCAGCACGTCAAGGAGACCGCGCGATTCCTTCTTTGCTACAACTAGCTGATCCAACCTGTGGTACAGCGTACCGAAGACAAGGGGCCCAAGTGCGACTTTCTGACCAAGGGCCAGTTTCATAGCAAGAGGAAGGACATGATAGAATACCCCATCATGCGGATGTCCATCGATCAGATACCTTGACAGCCAGGCCAGAGAAAAGCGCATAGGGTCAAGTGATAACCCTTGCCATCTACACAGTTTTTAGCCTTCGGGTTTTGGCTCAAAAGCTTCTTGGTGATACTGTTGTTCGCATAATCGCGAAAGAAATATTGCACCCACTTGTTCCAAGTGTTCTTCGCAGAGGTGTCAACCAACTGCCAGTCAGGAAGAAGTTTGGCAGGAGTCCACCGGGTGGAAATTTTCTTCACCTCCGACAAGCATTCCTCCATCTGCTTGTACAAGGCAATTTCTGCATCAGTTCTCAAGGGACTTAAAGGATCCAACTCGCCCACGGGAGACAGATCATACAGCATGTGCACATCTTCAAGCGTGGGAGCGGCCTCGAACTCAGAAAAATGGAATGTGTGAGTCGCAGGAGAGTAACGAGAAAGAAGGTTTAGAAGCATGGACTGGTCCAGCTTCACGGCAGCACCCTTCATAGCATGAACTGCGAAGTATACGCCAGCTTCGTTTAAAGTCATGGCATGGTTGGTCAATACATGGTCAATCCACTCGTCCATGAAGTCCAATTTCTGAACAAACGCTTGAGTGGAAATCGCAGTGTATGGGAAGTACCCATTTTCGACTACCAACCGAACCACATCTTCGGAATCGATCAATTCGAGCAGGGTCGAGTTAACTGGAGGGGTTAACGTTTGCAATCCTTCAACAGGGACAGGGATTGGCAGTTTCTTCGCCTTAACCCTAGCATGGTAGAAATCTTTGCCACCCAGATAGGGGGTTTTTCGCCATAAGGCCTGGGGGAGATCAGGAATTTCTTCAACCTCCTTAACAGGTTTGGTTCCTTTTGTCTTTTCCATTCCTGCGGAAAAGCAAGAAAAAATGGGGGAGAAATACACATACTTAGTTTGAATTTCAAAATTCAGTTCAAGGTATACGAGGATTTATTGGAAGAAAGATGAACAGTCCAGTGTCAATTGTGGAGTTTGAAGTTCAGAGTCGTTTGCATTATTGGGAATTTCAGAAACCCTACATTCAAAATCCTTGCAATTTGGGGATTAATCAAAGCTGGATTCAAAGAGCGAATACTCCTTCATACATTTTCAGTGGATAATATGTTTCAGAGAATTGTGGGTTTGCAGAACCAACAAAGTTCAAAGCATACATCGGTATATTAAGCAAAATTGAATAAGGCCAACCTTGTTTTGGTAAAGCTTGCTTGGATGCGCACAATTGAAGAAGACGATTGACAAGAGAGAACAAGTGATTGATTATCTGAATCTGCTCTTGAAGGCTTCCGGGTATCATTCACTTTAAGAGGAAGAAGTGATGCTTTTGCAACAATGGAGAGTACAGAGTATTTATCCAAAAACAATGAAGGGTTGCGTCCTTTCAGTAGTCGAATCGCAACCGTCACCGTCGAATCGCGCAATCACAGGACAATCTAACGTCACGCCTAAAACCCTAAAAGACCAGACGGCACGACTCTAGGGGTTTAGGTAATAATGGCACGCATAGGGGCTGAATCTGCACATATTTGAATTGGTGCGTGGCGGCGACGCGTACGTTGGTTCCTGCGTATGGAAGCCTATCCGGCTATGAGTCTTCACGCGCAGAAAGGAGGCTAATGTAGATAGTGCTTTCTGAGCAGACAGATCTTGGCCACGTGGAAATCATCTAGCACACCATATTGTGCTCCACACACACTGGATCACCAGCAGCGCTGATCCACGTGGGGGCTGCGAGACAGGGCCCCCGCATACCACTGCACAGGACTTGTAGGGACTTAGTGGTCTGGAGGCTAGAGTAAGTCCTGTCGTGTGCGAGCCAAGCTCGCGCGTGACCTTTAGTAACTGCTTTTGAGAGATTTATGGCACAAGCTCCATAAACCCGGTCAATCCGGTCAAACCCGGTCAACCCCATAACGGTTCCGGTATACGCGGATAATGTGCTGTAACGGTCCCTATATACGCGGACGAACGTGCCGTTGTGGTTAAGCTAATTAAGCCGCCATTGATGGGCGCATTAACCACACTACAACGGTCACATTCTCTGTCATATATATAGGACGTTAACCCTTCCATACAAGGAACGACCCGAGATACGCAAAAGCTCTGCCAGAATCATGTCTCTCTCTCTCTCAGTACTATTCCCTTACTCTCTCCCTACACACAACCCAACACTTCCTGTGCCATTTTCTATCATCTGCCTTTGGTGTACACGAAGTCCTCTCTGCAGGATTCTCTTGTGCACACCTTGCTACTAGATGATCTGTGTCTTTCTATGTTGAATTCTTTGTTTCCAAAGTTTTCTTCATCTTGAGGATCTTGGTCAAGGATTTGGAAATCAAATAAAATGGATCTTCATCATCATCTTCAGTTTCAAGGATTTGAATTTTCTCGTTCTCTTTGGCCTTGAGTGCTAAGTTCTTGACACCTTCAGATAGTTCTCCGTCTGCTTCATTTATGGATGTTTCACGTGTCAGAAACTTCCCTTGTAGGTCATCAATTTGTAGTGATGAGAGAGCTTGAGATTTCTCAATTGTAGTAGTCTTTGGTTCCCATTTTTCCTTAAGTAGACTTTTCTGAATCTTGCTCACCTTTACATCATTGGAAATATGCTTTCCAAGGGAGCAAGGTTATTGACTATGTCTGTGAAATTTTTGAACATTTCTCTATTTGACTCATCTGCATTCATCTTGAAAAGTTCATATTGTCTTAGATAGATGTCGATCTGGGTTAGCTTAACTTGACTGGTTTCTTCAAATGTCACCACAAGCTTATACAGCCTGAAATCCTGTTGAATTCATCTGTACTCAAAGCACAATACAAGATGTTAATAGCTTTGTATTTATTAGAGAAATGCTCTAATTCAGATGAAGAAAGAGAGTCTTCAAATTTGGGAGTTTTAATCCCAGCTTTCTCTGTGTAGAAAGTGTGAGCTCCAATCTGAATAATGGTCCATAGCTCTATGTCTTCATCAATGATGAACAGTTTCATCATAGCTTTCTAGTGAGCAAAATTATCTCCACAAAATAGAGGAGGTCAGTTATCAGCGCTTCCCTGTGAGAAAGTTCCATCACCTGCAATACTCATGATCACAAGATGGTTAAATCTATACAGTGATACGAGCTCTGATACCAATTGAAAGTGGAGTATGCAAGTAGAAATGCAGTACAGATACTCTAGAAGGTGGGGTTGGATTGATTATGCCAACTTTTTGCAAAACTTGTACAAGAGAAGAGTTTCTGTGAAGAGCAATGAAGTTCAAGGCCTTGAATACATTTTAAAGCCTTTGGAATGAAATATAGTTTGAAAGAAAGCATACAAGTCTTTTTAAAGGCCTTGAAAAGAGTTTCAAACCCTTGAAAACAGACTAGTTTGAAAGTTTTAAAAACTAAGTATGTAAATGAAACTGGCAAGAGACACAGGATTTATAGAGTTCAGTCCACTCCGACCTACGTCTCTACCTCAGGTACCTGCTCTAGCCACCTTATTAACTAAGACTTCTCTATTGTTCACTTTGAAAAATCCTTGAGAATGAGATCTATAAGTAGTATAAGAATGATATACAAATTGTGTACAAGTCAGAAGAACACTAAAGTGTAAAATTGCATTGAAGAATGCAATGATCTTCTGTGTGATGGATTGTGAGAATGATGTGCTTCTTTGATTCTTGTCAATCTTGAAATGTGTCTCTATATTTTTTCCCGTTGAGTGTTGTGTCTTTTTTCTTCAAAATGAGCTCTATTTATGCAGCTCATATGCTCTGCAAATCTTCCCATATTTTCAGGAACAAAATTCATGTTTTGCATGAAACAACTTTGACTCTTTTAACAGCCTTCTACAACGGATAGTTGATCATAATCTTCTGATACATTGTTCAAATCTTGTCTTTAAACAGATAGGTAAGATGTCAAGAGTTTCTAATTGATCACAGAATCACATTCTCTCCAATTTTCATTTCCTACAAATCCAGATTAGGAAACAAATCTTGCAAACTAGGAAATAAAATTTCCCTGCAAAACTGAGTCAAACATATGGATTAAATGTTGATAAACATATCAAAATAGTTTGTCTTTCATCATCAATAAATAAAAAATCAAGCATAGGGGTGAGAAAGGTAGAATCTGATCAGAAGATTTCAGAAAAACTCCCCCTTAGAATATGCATACAGGTTAGACAAATTCAAAGATTTGAATCATGTTTCATGGCCTTGAAATAGCTCTGCTATTTCAAACCTGTGAAACCTGATTCAAGGCTTTGAAAACTGGTTGAAGGCCTCGAAAGCTACTTCAAGCCTGTGAAACCTGTGAACTTACAATCTCCCCCTTGATGAAAGACAAAACCTCGACTGTTTGAATCTTAGTTTCTGCAAAAAAAATACTGATTAGCACACAGTTCAAATAATAGTAAAACATTGATTCCAAAAAGATTTAACTTATTCAATGATAAGCTTAAGCAAAAAAACACATAAGTTCAAATAATCCTACTGACCAAAAAGATAGGTCATTAAAACAAAAAAACAACCCAAGATTTCTCCCCCTTTTTGACTTTCATCAAAAAGAATGAGAAAATGTTGGATCAGAGTCTTTGGAAAATTTTGAAAATAAACTTAAAAGAAGTGGGAAAGATAGAGTAGGCAATAGTTTATGGGGTTGGGTCCTCATCTCCATCCTGATGTCCTTCTTCTTCCCCACTGTTTTTATCATTGGCCTGCTTTCTTCATCCTCTTCATTCACACCAGCAGTTCCTTCTTCAGCTTTATATTCAGTAGCAACCTTTGGAGATTTCTTCTTCTTTTTCAGGTTTATCAGCAAGACATCTGAATCAGGAATGTCTAATTCATCTCCCTCTTGAGAAGCTTGTTCAACTAACACCTGCTTTCCTTTGTCCTTGTCTTGAGCAGCCTCTTCTTGGTTGGAGTGTTCACTGGGCAAGTTCTTGTCAGAACCATCTTTCTTAATACCTTCTTCATCCTCACGGACATCAAGCACAGTCATGCTTCTAAAGATTGTCTCCACCATGTACTTCACCTGCCTGAGATCAGTCTCATACCCATGCTAATTCTCTTTGATTTCACTAGAGTACATCTCTAAACCATCAAGTCTCTTAAGAATTAAAGAAAACTCAGGAGGCTGAGAGGTCTGGCGTGAAGTAGGGGTCAAGGTCCTGGGCATAACAAACTTCTTTGTATTCAGCTCTTCTTATGTCAAATCTGAATACAACTTCCAAATTTTTGCCTTGGTCTTCACCTCTCCAATCTTCTCAAATACTTTCTCATTAAGAAAACAAATCCCAGAAGTGATAGACTCTTCACCAGCAGTTGGAATTTCAAGGGGTTGGAATAATAGAGTAAGCAAGTTTGCATAAGGCAAATGATGCTTTCTCTGATCTGTTTGGCTAAACAACATGTGTTCCATTACAACCTTCTGAAGATCAATGATATATACATGAATAATCAGAAACATAATGTATAGCACTCTCTCAGTGATCAACTCCTTGGAATGTTCCCTTGGGAAGATACATCTCATCAAGATAGTGAATAAAATTTTGGCTTCAACATTTAACACAAAGTGTTTTAACTGTTTGGATGAGGCAGGGATATTTGGTAGAAATAATTCTTTTTTGGCCAACTTCAAAACTTCACTTCTGGGAGAATGGTTCAGTGTGTCATACCTATTAGGACAGACTATGACAAATGCAAACTCAGCATGATCTAACTCCACAGTAACACCAGCAGCTCTAGTCTTGATTGCTAAGTGTGGAGAGTTCTTAAGGTGCTTCATGTTGAGATAGAAGAATCTATAAGTCTTTGGTAGGCTAGCTAAGGGGGGTTTAGCATAAACCACAGAGAGCTTTTCTTTAACATAGTAATGCAATTCTGATTCATTCCAAGCAACATAGGCATACTGATCAAGCTACATAAAGCAATAGGCCTAGAGACAAAACCATCCAACCACTGACCTTTGGAAGTGTTTGAGATGAACCAAGTTTCATGTGGAGCAGATTTCTTTGAGCAGATTTGCAAGGCTCTATCCACATTGTCTTCTGGTTCTTCCTCTGTCATCTTTTCTTTTCTATTTTCAGCTTGATAGGCCTTCTTCTTTTTCTTCAACTTCTTTGGGCTTAAGATCTGTGTTTCTTGTAGCTTTTCTGCAGCCTTCTCTTTCGTCTTCTTCTTCTTCGTATCTGAAGATGGTGTCACATCGTTCTTAGTTTTCTTCTTTGTTGGGGGAAGTTCTTCAACAACTTCTGCACTAGGAGTCCTATAACTTGAATCTCCACTGATTGTTTGAACTTCATCCTCTGTTTTCTTTCTCTTCTTCTCTATACTAGGATTTGAACCACCGGCCATCATGATTCTGTCAGAGGCTCTTCTAGTGCTCATTAGGGTTTGGGAGAAGAATAGAGAGAGGTAGGGTTGATACAGAGTGAAGGAGAAGAGAAGAAGATAAATACTAAAAGAGTTTGAGTTTAAAAAGGAAACTGCAATATCTTTCTTATCTCAAAATATTTGTAATGACCAGAGAAGATTCAAATCTTTGAACCTGTTGGAAATAAATAATTTAATACTATATTTGGCTGAAAAAGAATTTTGAAAAAGGTAGGGGCAATATTGAGCAAATATCTACAAAGATAGCACCCAATACTGAATGATCCATGAATTATTGACTAACAAGTTATCAGACTTATTTTCAAGGCTTTTAAAATAATTCAAGGTCTTGAAACGCTGCTATACTGAAACAATTAAAATCAAAGCTTTGAGAACATTTTCAAGGCTTTGAAAATCAGATCAAATCTTTGAAACACATGATAACATACCTTCCTTACCTTATGCTCTTCCAAAACCAATGCATATTTATTTAGCATGCCTAATCCTACCTTAGAGCTGGAAATCTCTCATCTGGCAATGGTTTAGTGAAGATATATGTAAGTTCCATGTTAGTAGAATTAAATTCAAGAACAATGTCACCTTTCTTACTATGATCTCTGATGAAATGATGTCTGACATCAATATGCTTGGTTCTTGAATGCTGAATTGGATTCTTTATAATTGATATTGCACTGGTGTTGTCACATTTGATGTGTTTACTTCTGAAGTCAAATCCAAGATCTCTCGACTGTTGAGCAATTCATAACACTTGTGCATAATAGGCTCCAGAAGATATATATTCAGCTTCAGCTGTTGATAAACCAACTGAGTTTTGTTTCTTGCAGTGCCAACTGATCAAGTTCCTAAAGTGCTTTTCCTATGAACTTTGTACCCTGCAAACAGCATCTGAAAAACCATGCAAAGAAAAATTAGAATGTCTAGGATACCAAAGACCTAAGTCTTTTCTACCATTGAGATATCTTAATACTCTTTTCACAGCACTTAAGTGTGATTCCTTTGGATCAGCCTGAAATCTTGCACACATACATACACTGAACATGATATCCGATCTACTAGCAGTAAGATATAGCAATGATTCAATCATACCTGTATACTCTTTCACATTGACAGTCTTACGAGATACATCCTTATCTTAGGACAGTGTAGAACTCATGGGAGTCTTGTTTTCTTTGTATCGAGACATACCGTACTTGTTCAACAAGTCCCTAGTGTACTTGCTTTGATATAAAAATATGCCCTTCTTAAACAGATGTATTTGAAGCCCAAGGAAGAAGTTCAACTCTCCCATCATGCTCATTTAAAATTCCCCACTCATAAGACTGGCAACTGGAGAAAACGTTTTCTCATAATCAATACCTTCCTCTTGGTTGTAACCTTGAGCAACTAACCTTGGTTTGTTTCTGATCATTTTGCCATTCTAATCTAGTTTGTTTCTGAACACCCATCTGGTACCAATGACAAAATGGTTTGTTGGTGAAGGAACTAGGTTCCATACATTATTTCTTTCAAACTCATTGAGTGTACTTTGCATAGCTATAATCCAGTTTGCTTCTTGTAATGCTTCATTCACAGTTTTGGGTTCTACAAGAGTGATAAAAGAACAAATATTCTTCAACAGTGATCTTGTTTGTGTACCAGTGCTTGGATCAGAGATGATGTTTTCAGCTGGATGAGATGAAAGATATTTGAATCTCTTTTTTGGAGACCAAGGTTTAGGCTCTCCATATTGCTTCTCGGGTCTTGAAGTAGTAGCATGATCACTCATATCTTTCTGATCATCCTTGTCAAGACTTTGATCTCTATTTTCAAGGCCTTGAGACCTATTTTCAAGGTCTTCAAAATAGCTTCTTTTTCCTTCTGAACTTTTCTTGAAACTAAGTGAGTTCTCAGCTTCTTCTTCTGATTCATGCTTGTTCATATTCAAGTCTACAAAACATTCTCTCAAAGAACCATCAAAGATTTCATAAAAAATAACACGAATACATTCTTCAACCAGCTTGGTTCTTTTATTATAAAATCTATAAGCCTTGCTAGTAAGAGAGTAACCCAGAAAGATACCTTCATCACTTCTTGCATCAAACTTACCCAAGTTGTCCTTCCATTGTTGTTGACAAAACATGTGCAACTTAGGTCAGATCAAGCACCTGTTCAAAAACTAATTTGCGGGATTCGTAGCTTCTGCACAATAGTGCTTTGGCATCTTGTTTTCTAGGAGCATTGTTCTTCACATATCATCATGAGTCTTGTTCTTTCTTCAAAAATCCATTCTGGTGAGGAGTTCTAGGAGCAGAGAAACTGTGATAGATACAATGCTTAACAGAGAAAAAATCAAATTCTAATTGATCAAATTCTCTACCATGATCACTTCTGATTGAAGCAATAGGTAGGTTTTTCAAGGTTTGAAGTTATCTGCAAAGCTTTGAAAATTTAGAGAGTGCTTCGGATTTTTCTTTTAGAAACATAACCCAAGTAAATCTAGAATAATCATCTACAATAACTAGCATATACCTCTTACCTTTTCCAGTTGGAGTCCTCCTAGGACAACAGAGATCCATATGAAGTAATTCAATATGTCTAGTAGTACTTACAAATTTCTTTGGTTTTAATGAGCTTCTGTTCTGCTTACCCAGAGCACAAGCTTTGCATAATTCATCACCTTTGAACTTCATAGATGGTAATCCTCTTACCAGATCTTTGGAGATCAATTTTTTCAAGGTATGCAAGCTAATGTGACCAATCTTTCTGTGCCAAAGCTTTGAATCCTCGTTCAAGGCCTTGAGACACTTCAAGATTTTACCTGCAAGTTTGTTAGTCTGCGAAGTATAAACATAGTTTGATCTAGAGTCTGTGAGAATGCAATTGCCTGATTTCTCATTTTGCGCCACACACTACTCTTTATCAAAGATACACTTATTTCCATTGTCACAAAGCTAAGATACACTAAGCAAGTTAAATTTCAAGCCGTCAACTAGATATACCTCCGAAATTGAGTTTTCAGAATCTGTACCAAATTTACCAATACCAAGAATGTTTCATATGCCTTTTTCACTAAGTGTAATTAAGCATTCAGATTTCTCTTTCAATTCTGAGAATAGAGATCTCTTTCAACTCTCCTTTATCAATAAGTTACTTCTTTTCTTTGACATTGGTGACAAACTACAAACACCAATCACTTCCTTACCCAGCTGTTAGACCAAGTGTGGAATTTGGACTCATACTCAGGATCAACCATTTTGTGTAGTCTGACATCTTTAGGAACCCAAAGATGTCTATCTTGTGCGTTGAGTTGAAATGGGAAAGTGTTCCTCATTATGTGAGGGTCTCTTCTTCTGAAAGGACAAGTCATCTTAACATGACAAATTTTAATACAAAAATGACATTTAATAGAAGTTTTGTTTCCAGCTTTCAAAAATCTAGTATTGTTCTTTATTGGAAAATTTTGATTGTATCCAATACCAGTTTTGGGAACAGACTTTGAACTTTCTCCAAGAATCAAGTTCAACTTGTGTTCTGAGCCTCCAAGCTTGACTTTGACTAATTCAGATTTTTGATGTTTATCAATAAGAGTAGTCTTTTGTTTATCTAATCATCAACTTGATGTCTCAGATTAACAAGGTTATCACTCAGTAAAGAGTTCTCAATTCCTACTTCATTAACTTGTGTTTTCAAGGCTTTGAAACTAGTTTTCAAGGCCTTGAAATCAGTGTCAGTTTTCTTCAGAGAGATTTCAAGATTCTGATTGAGTCAAAAAAGTTGTAAATTCTCTTTTGCTAGCTCAATAACTTTTTATTTCAAAACACTAATCTCTTTCAGATAGTTCTCTTCATTTAAAAACATTGTTCTAAGATAATCTGAGAGAGCTTCTTTTGGTTTTGAAACCAAACAGTTTACCATTACCTCAATGTTCTTTTCAAAACTTTCGTCATGCTTGGCCATGAAGCATAGGTTGGCATGTTCTTCTTCAGATTAAAAGTCACTTGAGGTATCTGAATCACTCCATGAAGCTATCATAGCTTTCTTTCTCCTGTCATGGTCTTTCTTCTGAAAGTTCTTGCTTTTCTTATGTGGACAATCTATTACCAAGTGTCCTGCATCACCACAATCAAAGCAATTCATGACTTTTGATTTACTTTGTGAAGAAGACTTACCTTTTTAGTCCTTGCTACTGGATGATCTTTGTCTTTCTCTGTTGATTTCCAAAGTTTTTCTTCATGTTGAGGATCTTGTTCATGGCTTTGGAAATCAAAGCAAATGGATCTTCATCATCATCTTCAATTTCAAGGATTTGAATTTTCTCATTCTCTTTGGCCTTGAGTGCTAAGTTCTTGACACCTTCAGATAGTTCTCCATGTGCTTAATTCATGGATATTTCATGTGTTTGAAGCTTCCCTTGTAGGTCATCAATTTGTAGTGATGAGAGATCTTGAGCGTCCTCAATTGCAGTAGTCTTTGGTTCCCATTTTTCCTTTAGTATACTTCTCAGAATCATCCTCAACTTTACATCATTGGAAATATGCTTTCCAAGTGAATCAAGGTTATTGACTATGTCTGTGAACCTTTTGAACATTTCTCTGATTGACTCATCTGCATTCATCTTGAATATATCATATTTTATGAGATAGATGTTGATCTTACTTTGCTTGGCTTGACTGGTTCCTTCAAATGTCACCACAAGCTTATCCCCGATCTCCTTGTCAGTCTTACAGCATGAAATCCTATTAAATTCATCTGTACTCAAAGCACAATACAAGATTTTATTAGCTTTTTATTTCTTCGAGAATTGCTCTAATTCAGATGAAGAAAGAGAGTCTCCAAATTTGGGATTTTTAATCCCATCTTTCTCTGTGTAGAAAGTATGAGGTCCATTATGAATAACGGTCCATAGCTCTATGTCTTCATCAATGACGAAAATTTTCATCAGAGCTTTCCAGTGAGCAAAATTATCTACACAAAATAGAGGAGGTCAGTTAGCAGCTATTCCCTTTGAAAAACCACAATCACATGCAGTACTCATGATCACCAGATGGTTAAATCTATACAGTGATACAAGCTCTTATAGAAATTGAAAGTGGAGTATGCAGGTAGAAATGCAGTACAAATACTCTAGAAGGGGGGGGTGAATAGAGTATGCCAACTTTTTGCAAAACTTGTAGATGATAAGAGTTTCTGTTAAGAGCAATGAAGTTCAAGGCCTTGAAAACATTTTCAAGCCTTTGGAATGAAATATAGTTTGAATGAAAACAGACAAGTCTTTTTCAAGGCTTTAAAAAGAGTTTCCAACCCTTGAAAACAGAATAGTTTGAATGCTGCAAAACTAAGTATGAAAATGAAACTATAAAAGCAAGAGACACATGATTTATAGAGTTCCGTCAACTTGGACCTACGTCTCTACCTTAGGTACCTACTCTAGCTATCTTATTAACTAAGAATTCTCTATTGTTCACTTTTAACAATCCTTGAGAATGAGAGCTAGAAGTAGTATAAGAATGATATACAAATTGAGCACAAGTCAGAAGAACACTACAGTGTAAAACTGCAGTGAAGAATGCAGTGATCTTTTGTGAGATGGATTGTGAGAATGATGTGCTTCTTTGATGCTTGTCAATCCTGAAATGTGTCTCTCTCTTTTTTCCCGTAGAGTGTTGTGTCTTTTTGCTTCAAAATAAGCTCTATTTATACAGCTCATATGATCTGCAAATCATCCCATATTTTCAACAACAAACTTCATGTTTTGTAGGCAACAACGTTAACCCTTTAATAGCCTTCTGCAACGGATAGTTAATCATAATATTCTGAGATATTGTTATGATCTTTTCTTTAAATAGATTGGGAAGCTTTCAAGAGTTTCTAATTGATCACAGAGTCACATTCTCTCCAAGTTTCCTTTCCTGCGAAATCCAGATTAGGAAACTAATCCTGCAAACTAGGAAATAAAATTTCCCTGCAAAACTGAGTTAAACAGATGGATTAAATGGTGATAAACATATCAAAATAGTTTTTCTTTCATCATCAAATAATAACAGATCAAGAATAGGGGTGAGAGAGGTAGAATCAAATCAGAAGAGTTCAGAAAAACTCCCACTTAGAATATGCGTACAGGTTAGACAGTTTCAAGGCTTTGATTCCTGTTTCAAGGCCTTGAAATAGCTTTGCTATTTCAAACCTGTGAAACCTAATTCTAGGCTTTGAAAGCTGGTTCAAGTCCTTTAAATAGCTATTTCAAGCCTGTGAAACCTGTGAACTTACAGCCCGGTACATCGAAGATCTCATCAAAGCGGGCTTTGCTTCCCATTACAACCAGAGGATATATAACCGGTCTGGAAACGCATTGGTGGATAACTTTGAAGTCCCCACTGGAGGGCATGAGTGAGATATTGTGGTGCACGAGATCACGGCAGAACAATTTGATATAAAACCCTCCACTATCCAGACTGTTCAAACCTTCTGCCCATTCTATGGAAAAGTTCAAAAAAACTTCCACTTAGAATATGCGGACAGGTCAGACAGTTTCAAGACCAAACGACTTCATTGGGAAATTCGAGGACTACTGCAACAAAGTCCTGTACAAGGGATTTGAAGCGGAGGCTGTCATGCTATTCTCTTTCCATACTGCCGGAGTGGCCAAAGACTGGCTCGAATCCTGACCACCCAGATCCATCACTACATGGGAAGGATGCGTCACGGATTTTTTGGCCAAATTTTACCCCGCTTCCCGGGTCATTCAACTACAAAGCGAGATTCTGTCATTCAAGCAGAAGACGTGGGAGACGGTGGTAGACGCATGGTACAGATTGATATGATTGGTAAAAAGATGCACGAACCACGGTTTTGGAGACCTGAAGATCCTACAGGTAATCTATGATACCCTAGACAGGGAGAGTGTTGACAGGATTGACATAGAAGCAGGAGGAAACTTTCTCTACCATGTGGACAAAGACGGTGCCTATGAGCTGATTAAGCAGTTAGCCAAATAGGATACTCGACTATTTGATGATTGCAGTCTCTCGGCCCGAGGTGAGCCAGTGGAAGATGACCGGATAGATAATGTGGCCAAGATCGTGCAAGACTTAGTTAACAAAGTCTACTCGTAAAATAAGATAGTTGCTACAGTAGGAGAACCAGATTTGGACGCAGCCATTGAGAAGCTCAAGACCGAGGATGCCAATTACGTACAGCAGCAGTGGGACCCGAGTCGTTATAGGCCCGGAACACGAGATCATCCTGGGTTCCGGTACGGAAACCCGAACTCTGCAATTTATGCACCGAGATTCCAGCATAAGCCTCAAACACAGAAAGCACCACCTGCACCACAACCCCGCAGCAAGCTGGCGGAAGTCAAATCAATGTTACAATGCATGACCATCCGTTTTAATGCCAAGTTCAATGAGATTGACAGAGCAGTCAGCACGTTGACAGCCGACCTCCACTCGACAAAGACTGCGCTACGTACACTGCAAGTACAGGTTGGGCAGTTAGCTCAGCAGCAAGCAGAAAGACAGCCAGGAAACTTACCCTCGAATACAGTAAACAATCCACGTGCTCAAATCGATTCCATCACCACTCGGAATAAATTAACACTACAGGATCCCCCCGTATCCTATCCACGCACGTGCAGAAAAGTCGAAGGAAATCGAGCGCGAATTATTTGACCTGGATAACAGCTCAGCCCACCGCCCCCAGCCGAAGGGCTCGGTTGAGCAGGAGGCAGTGTAGGATGGGAAGGAAGCAGAGACGGTACCTGTCTCTAAGGAGGTGTCGTACCTTTTGAAGACACGAAAGAGGGATGATAGCAAGGACTATGCCAGGTTTCTCGAGATGTTCAAGCAGCTACAGATCAACATACCCTTTGCTGAGGCTCTGGAAACGATGCACACTTATTCCAAATTCCTCAAGGACATTCTGTATGGGAGGAGGCTGATGAGTGATTTCGAGACCATAAACCTGGCGGTATAAGTGAGTAACTATGTGAATAATGGGCTACCAAGGAAGAGGAAGGATCGTGGCAGTTTTGTTATTTCGTTCACCGTAGGGAATGCTTACACAGGAAAGGCTCTATATCACATAGGAGCCAGCATCAATCTGATTCCATTAACGATTTTCAAGAGTCTGAAATTTAGTGAACCGCGGCCCACCAGAATTATGATGCAGATGGCGGACAGGTCCATAAAGCAAGCATACGGAGAAATCGAGGATATTCTGGTGGAAGTCGGAGAATTAATTATTCTGGCAGATTTCGTGATCCTGGACATGGAGGCACTAGAGTTACCTCTCATCCTGGGCAGGCCGTTTTTGGCCACTGGAGAAGTTATGATAAACTACACGAGAGGGGAACTGACCATGCAGATTAACGAGGACAAGGTTAAATTTAACGTCTTAAACAATCTGCAGCTGCCAAACTATTATGAGCACGAAGACGTCTTTGCTATAGAAGTGATCGATGAATGCTGGGAAAACGATGAGATGGATCAACTATGGGAAGAGATTGACAATATGTATGGAGAAGAAAATGAGAAGACTCGGTGCGAGCAAACCATGAGAGCCGAAGACTGGACCACCTTACACCGTTGCGAGGATGGTGGGAAGAAGATGATACTGGTTCTGTCACTCAAGGAACCGCCCGCACTAGAGCTGAAACCACTCCCAAGCCATCTCAGGTATGCATACATTGGTGATACTAATACTCTGCCAGTAATTGTTTCGTCTCTTCTATCTCAGGAACATGAGCAAAAATTTTGCTGGAAGTATATTGCAAGAGCACAATGAAGCAATTGCCTGGACGATTACAGATATTAAGGGAATCAGCCCCTTCTACGTCATGAACAAGATCAGGATAGAAGAAGGCAAGAAGTCGGTGATTCAGCCTCAGCGGAGGCTGAATCCGAACATGAAGGATGTTGTGCGCTAGGAGGTCATGAAGTGGCTGGAGGCAGGAATCATATACCCCATATCAGACGGCACTTGGATCAGTATGGTCCAATGCATTCCCAAAAAGGGGGGTATTACGGTAGTGCAGAACGAGGACCAGGAACAGATTGCACAGCGCGCTGTTACAGGCTGGCGGATTTGTATGGACTATCGGAGGCTAAACGATGCAACTTTGAAGGATCACTTCCCGCTGCCATTTATGGATCAGATGTTGGACAGGCTAGCTCATCACGCCTATTACTGTTTTCTGGACGGGTACTCTGGGTACAACTTGATTTGCATAGCCCTGGAAGATCAGAAGAAGACAACGTTTACATGCCCGTATGGTACGTTTTGCTTTCCTACGCATGCCATTCGGGTTGTGTAACGCTCCAGCAATGTTCCAGAGATGCATGATGTCTATAGAACTCAGACATGATCGAGAAAAATCTGCAGGTCTTTATGGACAATTTTTCACTTATCGGGGACAACTTTGACGACTGCCTGCACCACCTGGGCATGTTCTAATCAGATGCAAGAAGGCAAAATTAGTGCTCAATTGGGAAAAGTGCCACTTTATGGTCACCGAAGGTATCATGCTGGGTCACAAAATTTCCATCAAGGGACTCGAAGTGGACAGGGCCAAGATAGAGGTCATCAAGCAACTTCCGCATCCAACAATTGTGAAGGCAATTAAAAGTTTTCAGGGACATGCAGGTTTCTACCGGAGGTTCATCAGGGACTTCTCTAAGATTACAAAGCCACTACGTGCCTTGCTTGTAAAAGACTTGCCCTTTGACTTTGATGCAGTGTGTCAACAAGCCTTCGACCCTTTGAAGGATAAGTTGACCACAGCCTCGGTAATTACTACGCTGGACTGGTCACTTCCGTTTGAGTTGATGTGTGACGCCAGCGACTACGCAGTCGAAGCGGTTTTGGGACAGCAGAAGGATAAGGTCTGTCATGTGATATACTATGCAAGTCGGGTGCTCAACGATGCGCATGTCAACTTTGGAACTACTGAGAAAGAGCTACTAGTTGTGGTGTATGCACTGGATAAATTCAGGCCATATTTGGTCGGTCAAAAGTGATAGTTTTAACCGATCACAGTGCTCTCAAGTACCTACTGGACAAAAAGGATGCAAAACTAAGGTTGTTGAGATGGGTAGTACTGATGGAGGAAGTTTATGTGGAGATCTGAGACAAGAAGGGAGTTGAGAACGTAGTGTTGGATCACCTGTCTAGGCTTAGTAATTCAACGGTAGACTCGGTACCAATCAAGGAAGAATTTTCGGATGAGCACATCATGGCAGTAAAACTAGGTAAGCTGTGTTATTATGCCATGGCCAATTACTTGGTTAGTGGTGCACTTCCACTATACCTAACTCCGTCACAACGGAAACGCTTCATCTATGAATGCCGAAAGTATTTCAAGGACGACCTCTATTTGTTCAAGCAAGGGGACAACAACATCCTGAGAAGGTGCGTTCCGACTAACGAAGCCTGGAACGTGATCGAACATTGCCACTCAGCTGAGTGGGGGGGCCACTTAAAAGGGACCCGCACAGCACACAAGGTACTGCAATCAGGTTTCTTTTGGTCGACAATCTTCAAGGACTGTCATGATTATGTACAGGGATGTGATAGATGCCATAGGAAAAGGAGTACGTCGCAAAGAGATGAGATGCCTTTGACCATATGGCAGGAATTTGAACCCTTCAATGTTTGGGGGATTGACATCATGGGGCCGTTCTCATCTTCTATGGGAAATCCTTACATACATTTGGCGGAGGACTATGTGACAAAGTCGATCGAGGCAATAGAATTTCAGAAAAACAATGCAGCGACGGTTAAGCATTTTCTGAAACGCAACATATTTACGCGGTTCGGAACACCCAGGGCTATGATCAGCGATGAAGGGTCGTACTTTATTAACAAATTGATTGCCAGGGTGCTAAAGCAGTACGAGGTGTCTATCCATATGGTATCTCTACCTTATCACCCCCAGACCAATGGGAAAGCCGAAGTGTCAAACAGAGAGATCAAGGGAATTTTAGAAAAGACCGTGAATCTGAGCCGAAAGGATTGTTCGATGAAACTGGACGATGCTCTCTGGGCATATAGGACAGCTTTCAAAACACTGTTGGGAATGTCACCGCACCATCTTGTGTTTGGGAAAGCGTGTCACCTTCCGGTTGAGTTAGAGCATAAGGCCTATTGGGCTATCAAACTGGTCAATACGGATCAGAATCTAGCTGGAGATAAAAGAAAGATAGCACTGCTAGAATTAGAGGAGTTCAGCAGAACGGCATTCGAGAGTACCAAGATTTACAAAGAGAAGACAAAGAAGTGGCATGATCAGCATATCACGCCAAAGTAGTTCAAGAAATTTTATAAAGTTCTTCTCTACAATACTCGGATGAGATCCTTTTCGGGAAAATTACGATCCCGGTGGTCGGGACGGTTCATCGTCCAAAAAATATTTGCATTGGGTGCGTTTGAGCTGGAAAATCCAAAAGATAACTCTAGCTTAAGGGTGAATGGAAACCGGATCAAGCCATATCTAGAAAGAGTCGAAGTCACCAAGGTAGACCCAATCTACTTCGATGACCCTTGATCAAACTGGAGGTAACTGGGTCGGGTCGTCGACCTTAAATCACAAGAGCTGGTTGGGAGGCAACCCAACGTAGTAAGTTAAATTAAATTATCTTAGAGGTGAGATGAGTGTGATCTTATTTCTAAATTAATATGTGCAGAAAAAAGCAGAAAAATAAAGCAAAAAAACGACTTGGCTGAAAGACGAGAGGCCAGCCACGCAGTTGGGAGGCCCACCTACGCAGCCAGCAGGCCAGCCACGCAGTTGGGAGGCCGAGCCACGCACTGTGTGGCTCAGGGACGCAAACAAAAAATAAAATTGTAATTTTCATTAGGGGGGCCAAGTTGATTTTCAGGAACTTATGGGGATCTCAGTGGAGTTTCAGGAAATTATGGGGGTCCAAGTTGAGTAAGGGGACTTTGGAGGGCTGTTTTAAAAAAATAAAATTGAAAAATCTGCACATAGGCAGAGAGGGACGGCCAGGAGCTTGTCTCCCCCATTGTTATCCATTTCAAGCTCTCTCTCTCTTGTTTTCTCTCCACCTCCAAAAATTGAAACTCCACCAAATAAAAAACAAAGCACCTTTCTAGAATCCGCACGACCTCAGCATTCTACTAGCGTGTTCAGAATTGCAAAACACGTAGCAAGAAAGTGTGGGGGTGAAGAAAAAGTGTGTAAAAATTTCATAGAAAAGTCTAAGATTCGTCAAGCTTGGGCGATATTCGTCAAAAAGAAGGAACACCGAAGAGGAGATCGAGGGCTACGAGGTGACGTGCTCGGCATATTTTTTTCTGGGGCAAAAATTTTCCGGCGACTTTTTCCAGCTACTCCTTCGGCGACAAAAAAAACTAGTTTTTGCACTCGTTGGCTAGATCCGAGTGCAAAGGTTCAAAATTACTTCCTTCACTTTATTTTGGCGTTTTAGGCACGAACCCGTAACTGGGTCGAGAATTTTCTATTATTTTGTTTTTTTTTTCTAAATTTCCCGCTAATTGTGATAGAACCTCTGGTAGCTTTAGGTGGTTATTTGCCGAGACGCACTTATCACATGCATGTAGTTGTTCTATTTTCTGCATATTTTTTTTTTCTACCATATCTTTTTCTTCTATGGATTGGAATGATAGACCTGCAGTTGTAGAGACACGGTGCACGGCCCATTGCACCTGCAATATCGTGACATTACCAATCATTATATTGATAATTATCGATTTTTAAGTGCTCCACCCCATAATTATTATTTAAATAAGGAATCTCAGGGAGTAACGCATGATTCAAAATTTTAATTAGATGACGAGGAGATGACCCTGTACACGATAACGTATGCTAGTAGAGTGCAATTGTTAGGAAGAACCTTAGAGAGCTTTCCCGAATGGGCCAGCTCCGCCCTTACCTTAGAATATTTATGTAACCTCATGTTTCACGAACATGGCGAGGCGGCACAATACCCACGTTGGGTTTATTGCAGTCCGACTTTTATTTCGTTGACCCCTCTCGCTACCCGAAGGGCATATGGTATGCCCGACGAGTTCGAGTGGAATTGTGCGTTTGTTGCGTTATAGGAAGACCATCCATCGGATAGGGTGGTTTTTAGGACCTTATGTGCTGGGGAAGATGGGGCCCGCTGGGAGAAGAACCTTAGGCTGCATCCCACGCTTTAGAGTCCACAGGCTCGATGGTGGTATGAGTGGGGTTTTAACCGTGTTTTGGGGATACATTATACCACCAAGTTGACATATGATGTCGCAATCCTCATTTACTGCCTCAGGAGGGGTTCAAGAAGAATTGTGGGAAGTTATGGAGACTTTTTCAGCGTAACCGACAGACCACCCAGAAGGTACCCAAGGATCAGGCTGCGGCTTTTGCTAGCCTGAGGGAGGAGCAGCGAGCAGCCACCAGGAGCGCCGGACGAGAGGTCCCGCTTCCTCTTTATTTCCCACCCACCTACTCCAATGAGTTCTCTACGAGCTGGTCCGGTGAGGCTGAGTCGAGTCACCATGCCGATGACCCGCCCCCAAGCAGTCTGATAATCGGTCTATTTCACAGGCCTGTAGGACCCCGCCAGCGCGAGCCCGCCAAGCGGCCAGTACCAAGACCGACACCGGGACCGAACTTAGCAATCCAAGGTTCCGGCCCACCAGCAGCTCGCCTAGCAGTCTGTCTGGTTCATCCGAAACCGGGTCAAACCCGACTTTTAGACCAGATCAGTACATGTCATGAGGATATGTTATCCCTTAGTGTGGGGGTTGGAGTTGTGTCTACATTAACAAGGCCTGCACGTTTTTTCTGCTTTATTTGAAGTTTTTTTTTTATTATTTTGAGTCTGCACATTTTTTTATTTTTTTGAGTCAACCCACAACAAATTTCTGACCTTGCATTGTAGATAGTTATTAAAAATAATAGAAAATTCCGAAAAAAAAAATAATAAAAATTTTTAAAAAAATTAAAAAATATAAAAATCATAAAATTTTGAGAAAGGGAAGTTGAATTAACAAAAGGTGGGAAAGAACCAATGATAGTCTTTGAACAGGAAGGAAAAACCACACCGAGGTGCAGTAGATTGAGTGAGAGCCACTGTGCTAAGAATCCGCGAGTAGTTATCGCTTGGGCTAAAATCCGACTACTTTCTACACCATTGTCACTTCGGTAGTCGACAACCTGCCTACGGGCGCCATCACGGTCACTGCATATTTCGGTGGAATGATTGGCTCATTCGGGCCCGCTGCCTTTTTTCTTAACCCTAGGTCCAACTAGTTAACCCGTTTGAAGCCTTTTACCCCTTTTATTCATAGCCATTGTAGCCTAGGAAGCCTTCTTTGTGACTTTCATCACTCGTTAGTTGGTTGTTTCTACGCGTTATGATAGAGGGAGTGAGTTCAGGAGTGTTTTTCGACGGAAGAGATTCATTACAGACAAGTGTTGGACAGTTCGACGTTTGCACGTTTTGCGAGGGTTCGACAGAGTGAGTGAGAGGCGACTGCGTTAATTTGTGGAGGTGATTCACTGCACTACATAGTGATCACAGGTGGAGAAGTCGCGTGCGAGGCATCTTTCGGCACAAAACTGGGTATCGGGGGTTGTTGGTTTAATTGGTGGTCGTGTCGTTTTTCTACATCTTTGCTGATGAGGAGGTTCGGTAGGACTGCACTCTTCATCTTTCGACTACAGGATCAACACTTCATGACTAGTGCGGGGGTGCGGCAACCGATGACATCTTTCGCACCCTGCGACATCGGACTATTTTTGCACCACTCAGCTTCTATCAGTTTATTTTCGTTCTGTTTCGTGTATATATTTGTGTACTATGAAATATATATATATTAATAAAAAAAAAATGAAAAAGACAAAAAAAAGACAAAAAAAAAAATCGGTGCTCTAGTTTTGCAGTTTTATTTAGTTATTTACGTTGTTTCGTGCAAAAGCTGAGTTGGTGGCACGGTTTTCAGGATTTTTCCACCACTTCACATTCGTCGCCGCGAGAACGGCGAACACACACCGGGAACAGGGGAATTGAGTGAGCAGAAACTTAGGTGTTTCGGTCAGTTTTTCAAGATTCTGTGAGGGGTGTGAGTTGGGAAACTCTGAGATGTCGTAACAAGTGGGAACATGCCATACCTTGATATACACTTATACATCCTGCCTTTTACACTTAGGATCCCGAATTTGGAAACAGCTTGGATGGTAGGTATACTAGGGATTTGCCCAAGTTGATTACGGAAGTAACAGTACTATGTGCCAGTGCTAGATATCCACTTATATAATCTGTTAGACTCACCCATCCTCTGTGGATAGGTACTTCCTGATGAGAAGGTGAGGTTTGGTTGATGTATCGTTTTGCGTTAAGGAGATTGCTCGATCTAACCCAAAAAAATATTTGTTTTGTGAATAATTAAGTCTGTGTTTGTTTAGAAAATACATTGTTTTCTGAGTCGATTTTCTATTGAGTCGTCTGGTTTTAAGTTCAGGTCAGAAAAGTATTCAATCGCGACAGTATGCAAGAGGTTTGCTCGGGACGAACAAAGGATTGTGTGGGTTTAATTTGATAACTCCCCACTAGGAGTTATCGGTGAGACCTACTTGAGCGGTATTTGTGTCATGAATGAGCGTTTTAGCCGGATTTCATAACGGATTAGCCTCAGAATCATGACTTATTGTTTTGAGTTTCTTTATGCATAACTGCTATATTTAACGCATTTCGAGATATGATCACGGGTTTTTTTATTGTTGTCTACGCAGGAACATGATTTGTGTAAGAGCCGGTAATGAAGTAGGATTGCAGGGGCGAGAGCCCAGAGAGCTGAAAATGCCAAAACCGAGAATGACCGGCATGCGCTCGTTTGACAATATCTTGATCTCTACTTTGAGTTTTGAAGTGAAACCAGGGGTAGGAGAACGAAGATGTCAAGGGCTTTCGAAAACAGGTTTTAATGCTGAAACGGAGTCCGGTCGAAAAACCGACTCCCGTCAAGTGTGGGTGCCAGAAAGGCCACGCCCAAGTAAGGAGTGTCGGTTCCCGGTGTCCGGTGTCGTGAGCAACTATTTCATGATCGTGACGATTTCTGGGACAATTCAAACCCAGGGGTATTTTTGTCATTTCGGCACCAAGCCAGGGTTTCCGGAAGTCGAGTTTGGATTTTGGCGCCCAGATTCAGTCACCAGTCTTTTTAGGACCAGAGGCATTAATATAGGAGCAGGACCCAAGGAGGCTGACGAAGCAGCAGAAGCTGCTGTCTTCGTGGCTAACTGCCAGCCACGCAGGCAGAGAGCAGAGAGAGGATTTTGAGACACTGGAAGACCCTTTCTGGGTGGCTAATTGGCACACACGCAGGCTGGGGGTTGGAGAGAGATTTTGGAGCTAGAAGAGTCATTGTCTTCGTGGCTAACTACCAGCCACGCAGTAGGGACGCAGACTGCACGTTTTCCGAGGCGGGTTCGGCCAGTTGCAATTTCGTAATTTCGGGCGGTTTTCCGGAATCTTCTCAAGCACTATATAAAGGAACGTACAGAGCTCTTTTGAAGGCAAAATACATCCAAGAAGAATTCAGAGCATCCTCGGTGAGCACGGAAGCACGAATCCAGAATCCACGACACTCGCTTGATCTCACTATCTCTTTATTTCAAAAACGTTGTTATTTAATTATGTCACTTAGTAGCTAAACTTTGTACCTAGGTTCTCGGTGAACCTAGGGTTTCGTACTTAGAGATTTTTCTATGTTTTGGTATTGAATTCATGATCGTACTATCTTAATTCAGCAGGTTTGTGATCTGTTATTCTGTCTTTCAATGTTAACGTTTATGCATGATTGGAGTCGCGAATCAGAGTTGCTACAGACCTGAGCCTGTAGGTGAAAACATCAGGTTAGGGTTAGGAAGAAAAACAGGATTTAGTACCTTACCCTGATATACCATCCAGAGAAAGGGAGATAGGGCTTGCTAGACATTGAGACCAACTGTTAGAGAATCAGACGCGGGCCATCAGGACAGGTTAGAAACCCAAGCAGCCTAACAATTACTTCATACGGAAGCCTACGATGCAAGACTTGCTTTATTGAAAGGATTTGATGGACTCTATACTTGCGAAAGGGTTCAAGCTCATTTGGGATGATGAGACACAATCCTTGTTTTTTCTTTGCTCCTTATCAACCTCGTGGGAGACGTTAATCGTGTCATTGAACAATTCTTCCCCGGACAGAAAGCTGTCCATGAGCATGGTCAAGGACGCGATGTTCAACGAGGCGGAAAAGAGGAAGGAGATTGACTCTGATAGTGTGCAAGCTCTTGTTACGGAGAATAAAGACAAGAACAAGGATCGAGGGAGAAGCCAAACAAGGAACAAGAACAGAAGTCGCATCATATCCAAAAATGGAGGTTCTCAGCCAAGATCCAAGGTCACGTGCTACAACTCTCGAAGGCATGGTCACATGGGAAGATCGTGCCGATTCCCGAAGAATGATCATAAACAAGGCAATAGTAGAAAGAACCAGAAGAATGATAAGAGTGAAGATGATGATACAACTGCCACAATCTCACAGGAAATTGTGGTACTCTTGATGCGAATTACTAACGCGTTTAAACGCAAAAGCACGGTCAAGTAGTAAGTGGAGCATTTTACGACTCCGATTATCAAACACAAGGGAAAAAGACGATTATAAGCTAAGTAAGAATCAATTAGAAGATGTGTAAGTAACCGGTAATAAGTTGTTTGATTTTTAAAGTTTTTAGCCCAAAAACAAGCGATTTAAAATAAATTAACAACTAAGCTAACTGTTTTTGTATGATTTTTCTATTTTCAGAGAATTATTGTAATGGAATACGATTATGGAGGAGAACTATGCAATCAATGGTCCCTAGGGTTCTTAGCAGTTTCTGGATTACACTTAAAACACTCTAGTTATGTCTAATTGTACCAGGTTACACTCATCACGCTCTTCTGTCGATCTCACATGAATCTGCGTTTCAATTAACTTTGGGTCCTGTCAGTCCACTTCCGTCTACTGTTAAGTTCTAGCTGACTTGCTAGGCTCGCTCACCAGGTCCTGTCGGTCAATCGTTTTCACTAAGTCCTAGCCAATACCAATCGAAACAACCACACTTTGTTAATCAAATTCTTATCTCCTCTCGGTCTCAAAGAACTACAAGGCTACTCATTATGTTCTTTAACGCGCCTCGATTAGTTCACTTTCGTGCAACTATCTCAACAAGTAGTACCCTACGGGTGATCAAGCCAAGAAGACTAAGAATAAAGAACAATAACATAAGAGCTAACTAGAAAATAAACTAGATTTAAGCATAAACGTTAATTAAGTCATCAATCCGAAAAAAATACTAATCAAAACCCTAGTTCTCCATCAATTGCCTAGATTAGAGAGTTTAGCTAGACATGAAATAGTTTATCAAACTCAACATCTCCATAATCATACTAATAAGGGAAGAGATGAGAAATCAAACGAATAAATCTTCAAGTGTTTTGATGATCTTCGTCTTCAATCTTGCTCTCTAGATGCTCTTTGCTCCAAAAAATTCATCCATGGCCAAGAGATAGCCCTAGGGCGTGTTTTAATCAAACTCACGTTACTCTTCTTTTAATTTCTACGATATAGCACTTTGACCCCTTCTTTTACACACGTTAGATCCAATTTTTGGTCTTCTGATCCTTTATTTGGTCTTGCACTTGATCTTGTGATCACAATTTGTGATCCTCTTGAAATTTTAGCTAATTATTTTTCTCCTCTTCTTCTTCCATTCTCTCATACTGTCCATGAGTTTCCGAAGTTTCGAAGTTCGCTTCCGCTCCGAAATCCGCACTACAAGCTTTCGGTTCCTGAAATCCACAACACGAACAAATACCTTAAGATCAAATGCGACAAATAAATCATAAAACATGCAGAAAACGCCAGGATTACACAATAAAGTCCAAATACTCAAGTATGCTCAAAACGTACAAGAATTGGTAAAATTCTCACGTAAATCCCTCAAAGTACACGCAAAACGATGGTGAATCATATACGAATATAAATCCTAATGTGGAGTTATCAACTCTCTATGGGAGAAGAAGAATTCCTTCACGCCGCAGCGAATCAGGAGACTCAGTGGGTTGTTGATACAGCCGCTTCATACCATGCAACTTCGAGACGAGATTTCTTCATTACATACAAAGTTGCAGACTTTTGCATTGTGAAGATGGGTAATACGAGTACCTCGTAGACTGCAGGGGTTCATGATATTCGCATCCAAACTTATGTTGGATGCAATATGGTGTTTAAAGATGTACGCCATATTCCTGATTTGCAATTGAAGCTGCTCTCTGGTGTTTCTCTAGATCGCCTAGGATATGAAACCTACTTTCATAGTGGTAAGTGAAAACTGACCAAGGGATCAATGGTCGTGGCTAGAGGAGAAGCTTGGTACACGCTCTACAAGACTCATGTGAAGGTACATGGTGATAGTCTGGATGCAGTAGAGGATGCAGTATTACCCAACTTGTGGAACAAGAGGCTTCTCACATGAGTGAGAAGGGATTGAAGATTCTTGTAAGGAAGTCTCTAATTCTTTTTGCCAAAAGTACACCACTGAATCCTTGTGATATTGCTTATTTTGAAAACACCACAGGCTTACGTTTAGTTCCTCTGCTAAAAGAAAGTCTAAGATACTCAAGTTAGTGCACTCTGAAGTATGTGGTCCCATAAAGGTGGAGTCTATTGGCTGTCGCTGATACTTTATGAACTTTATTGATGATGCTTCACACAAAGTGTGGGTGTATTTTTTGAAGACTAAGGATGAAGTATTTGAGTACTTCTAGAAGTTCCATGCCATGTTTGAAAGTGAGACAAGCTATCCTTTGAAGCGTCTACATAGAGACAATGGTGGTGAATATAATTCAAAGGATTTTGAAGCCTATTGTGATGCGCACGGTATTCGGCATGAGATGATGGTTCCAGGTACCCCACAACACAACAGCGTTTTCGGGAGGATGAACCGGACAATTGTTGAGAGAGTCCGCTGTATGCTCAGAATGGCAAAGTTGTCAAAGTCATTCTGGGGCGAAGCAGTTCGTACCACCTGTTATGTGGTGAACAGGTCTCCATCCGCTCCTTTAGATTTTCGGATTCCAGATAAGGTATGGCACATGAGAGAAGTTTCATACTCTCATCTGAAGGTGTTTGGCTGTAAGGCATTCGCGCACACACCCAAGGAGAAACGACTAAAACTTGATGACAAAGCCAATCTATGTGTTTTTAAGCTATGGAGATGCGGAGTTTGGCTACAGGTTATGGGATCCAGTGTACAAGAAGCTGATAAGAAGCAGGGATGTGGTTTACTATGAGAACCTGACTATTGAAGATATTGAGATGTCATCAAAGCCGAAGAAATTTGTCGCTCCTACCTCGATCCAGATACCTCCCCTAGTGCTACAGGTGAAGAAGAGATTCCTAGAGATCTTCTAGAGATAGAGATTCCAGAGATAGAATGACGATGATGATTCTGATGATGAGGGTGTTGAGTAGGGGGAGCAGCCTGTAGGGTTTTGATGCAGGTTATGCAGCACAATAACAAAAATTAATCCTGCTAAAATCCCTCCAAGGATCACAGGCAAGCCATCATAACATGATAAGGGTCGAAGAGGTGTGTACCTTGGTTTGAGTGATCACACAACGAATAATGTTTTCGTCTCTACGAGCATCCACACCTTGGATCTTTGATTGGATACCTTCCCACCGTGTAGTGCTAACAACAGAAGAAAGGAGGAATGGATTACGCAAAACGAGGCACAAGACATGTCTTTGTGGCCGATGGCGTGAGAGGGGCGGACGGGATGGGGCGGTCGTCCTCTTCTTGTCTTGTCTCTCTCTCTCTCTTGATTTGTTATGTTCTCTCAATAATGACTTGTGTTGAGAAAATAACAAGCTAGAGTTCCTTTATATAGTAATAACTCTTTATTAACTACATAAAGGCCCCAATACTAATCATGTCCTTACATGGATTAGTCCACTTGAAAATTAGTCCCTACTAACTTTGCTTGTGATTGCGTTATGATCCTTTTATGAATTATTCCAACTAATTAATACCCATATCCAATTTAATCCAACCGGTGTGTGACCCCGTAGGTTTCTACATAGTTGGTAGTAACTATTTATTAACATGGAGCGATGTCTTGCAACACATCCATGCCACCCAACTAATATAAATAATCATGGATCCGACAAACCTTGTTCCAAATGTTCATGTATTGCATTAACCCTTTGTCTCCATATCCGGATTGGAGACGAGACATAAGAGTTACACTCGTATATCCAATCCATAGTTTCTTGATCCTGAGAATATGCTTATGTGAGAATATAACATCAATATCTCCAGATTGATTTATCTGAGTCTGGCTAGACATTCTAAAAGCACCATCCCTCGAGTGGTCAATGGATATTTGCTCCCATTATGTGGGAGGGACAAATCCTTTCTATGTCACTACGATCTCTAAGCTTGCTTCCTATCATGCCCGATAACTATCTTTACTGTTACCAGTTTAAGGCGCAAGGTTTGATAATATAAAAGCACAATATTTCTAAACTAGAGTATCTAGTGACTTCAAGTCTAAGGATTCCAATATCATTAGAACTACGAGAAGCGCTTGTGACTCTGACATAATCTAATGTAGCCTTCTCGTCGTGGGTCAATCCAGTATGTCATTACTCCTAATGCATACCCATGTGTCATAATTGATATCTCCATATCAATCTACCCACATACTAGTATGTAGTTGATCGTCCCGTTAATCAATATAATGGACTAGGGATATTTAAGATAAACAACACATTGCATCTAAGGACTTCATTATATTAAATATCACAATAAATAATAAATAAATATTCTAGCCAAACATTGTTCATACTAAATATAGATTGCCTTTAGGGCACCTATTCCAACAATCTCTAACTTGCACTAGAGTCAATTTGGTGCATCTCGTATGCCTATGGATCTAGTATGTCCTTCATGATTTCGCCTAACGAGCGGCTTTGTGAGCGAATCTGAAAGATTGTCATCCGTTGGAATCTTGCACATCTTCACATCTCCTCTATGGATCATATCACGAATATGATGGAGTCTCCTAAGTACATGGTTTGATTTCTGGTGTGATCTAGGTTCCTTGGCTTGTTCGATCGCCCAAGAGTTGTCACAATACAACATCATGGGATACACAATGCTAGGAACCACACCAGGCTCAATGATAAACTTCTTTATCCAAACAGCCTCCTTCGTTGCGCCTACGGCAACAATGTACTCAGCTTAAGTTGTAGAATCATCAACTCTCTCTTGCTTGGAACTCTTCCAGCTCAGAACTCCTCCATTCAAGCAAAACACATTCCCCGACTGCGATCTGTAGTCATCCTTGTCGGTTGGGAAGCTTGCATCAGTGTAACCGATTACATTGAGTTCTTCCTCCCCTCCAAATATCAAGAACGCATACTTAGTTCTTCTCAAGTACTTGAGGATGTTCTTGAAAGCAATCCAGTGACCCTCACCTGGATTAGACTGCTATTTGCTTACCATACTCAACGCGTAAGATACGTCTAGTCTAGTACACAACATGGCGTACATGATGGATCCTATGGTCGATGCATAGGGAATCCTACTCATGCGGTCTCTCACAATCTCATTGGAGGGACAGTCAGCCTTAGAGAGGGTGACTCCATGCGAAAAGGGCAAGAATCCCTTCTTGGATTCTTGCATGTTGAACCGTTTCAACACCTTGTCTATATATGTACTTTGGCTTAGGTCGAGTAGCATTCTAGATCTATCCCTATAGATCCTGATACCAAGTATATAAGCTGCATCCCCTAACTCCTTCATTGCGAAACACTTTCCTAGCCAATCTTTAACCGATTGCAAAGTAGTAATGTCGTTTCCAATGAGCAGTATGTCATCCACAAACAAGACCGGAAACACAACAGAGCTCCCACTAACCTTCTTGTAGACACAGGGCTCATTTTCGTTCTTGATAAAGCCAAACTCTTTGACCGCTGATAACTCTCTATTAGAGTTATATTTCTTGCACGTTTTATATCGTTTCGCGTACTTTCCGGATTGATAATCATAGTTTTACACTATAATTAGAGAGAAAACGTAGAAGTTTAGCTCTAGGCATTAGTTTTTAAATCATAGAGTTTCTCATATGATTTTATGTATTTTTGTCACGTATGATCGCACGGGTTGTGTTTCATGTTGTTTTGATAGGAAACGGAGCTTGGGAGATGAAGCGGAGAGGAGAAACGAGTGTTGGAGACTATTCGGGATCTAAAACGGATAAGAAATCGCGAAGAAAATAGTGTAGAGACATGGAGAGGGGAGGCAAGTGTCATTTAATCAAGTTTGTGTAATGGCACCTTAACCCCCCTCCCCATACTTAGCCAAATTTTGGAGGACAAAATATTTTACCAACTCACTGTTTCCACGATCAGAGTGGATGGTCGTAAGATCTAAGGAGATCGCACGATCAGAGATAAGATCTGAGCAGGTCACACGACCAGAGATAAGATCTAAGAAGATCACACGATCAACTTTAAGGAGGTCGTGCGATCTGCATAAGAAAAAATACATGGACGGGGAAGGAAGGAAAATGGGAGATTGATTTCTACAAGGATATCAACGTGAAGACAGAAGATTCATTGGAAGGACAACTCTACCGATTGTGGGAAGGAGAGATACGCACGGCAAAGAGGAGGACTCCTCCTCCATTGAAGCTCTAGGTTTCATCTTCTTCTTCTTCTTTTAAATTTTGTATGGAGAAACTTGTAAGTCTTGTTTGGTTTATTATTATTAGCTAGACGTTTTGCTAGGCGTCTCTTTGAGAGCCTAGGGTTCATGTAAACGATTATATTTTCCGGATTTGATCTTTGCTTCATGATTTATTGATTTCTTCTTTTGAATCAATTCCAGTTTCTTGTTTATGTTAGTAATCCTAATTGAGTGACACGATAAGGAGATAAAACTAGGGTTCACGAACTAGTATTTGTTCAATAGTTGATTCATGCTTAAAGTTAGCAATATTTTAATTCAATTGTTCATCTACTGTGCTTAATACTCAGTGTTAATGGAGTAGCTAACCGGAAACACTGCTTAGTTAGCAAATGCACGATAGTGATTCTAACTAACTAGGATGAGACTTTAACATCAATCCCGTATCACTGAGACTGAGAAGAGACGTGTTAGGATTGGCTAGTGTGAGTAGATTCGGTAGGTGAGATTCGACTGTTTCGTGCAACGGTGGACCGACAAGACCCGTTGTCGTGTATGTCGTTAGCCTACTAGAACGGACCGGTAGACACAAGAGACCGATAGGAGATTGTAGTCTACTGTGAATTAGAATGACTTGATACCGATAGGAGATAGTCAGCGTTGTTACCCGACTTAGTTAGAATATAGTTAATGTGTTTCTTAGATTATCTGAAAATTGTCTACAGCCCTAGGTGATCTAGAGATTGCCTAGTTTCTCCATATATTTGTTTCTTAAATAAAAAAATATAAAAATACTAGTTTAGTTGTTATTTTAATTCTCAAATCAATCAAATCTTTCCTCCTGCATCGTACTCTAAATTAAATAACTAATTAAATAGTCTCGAGTCTGTCCTCGTGGGATCGATAACTCGAGTTTAAATACCACCCCTATATTACTTGACCGTGCACTTGCGCATACGGGTTAAGAAATCGCGTCAAGTTTTTGGCGCCGTTTCCGGGGACAGCGGTAGATTATTCAGTTAAGAGTTAGTTTAGAGTACTTTTATTTTAGTTTTTGTTTTAATTTTTATTCTATATCTCTGTGCTTCACAGGTGTCTTGTGATTCTGTTTTTCAGGAACGCATGAAGCACGAGAAAATACACGTAAGTGGAGCGACGAAATCGCGTCAACCGCGTCATCAAAACGTCGATTCCAACTCCTAGAAGCTTTCTCTAATCCATAAATGGATCGTTGTAGCTTACAGACCTTATTTTTATGCAATGGATCTTCAAAACCCTCTTGTTGTGTCATATACACATTTTCAAGGAGTTTTCCGTAAAGGAACGCCGTTTTGACATCCATCTGCCAAATCTCATAGTCATAGTAAGCTGCTATAGCACGTAGGATTCGAATGGATTTGGTCATAGCGACTCGAAAAAAAGTTTCATCATAGTCAATACTATGAATCTGTCGGTACCCTTTTGCCACCTGTCGCCCGTTATAGGCAACTACCTTGCCATCCAGGTTAGTCTTCTTCTTGAATACCCACTTGCACCCTATGGGTCGAGCCCCTTTAGGTGGTTCCACCAAAGTCCATATTTTGTTGGTGTACATGGATTCCATTTCGGATCTCATGGCTTCTAGCCACTTCTTAATTCTGGCCCTTTCATGGCCTCCCCGTAGGTGGTAGGCTCATCATCCATGAGCGGTATGTCATCGGGCTCAATCACGATAAGTCCATACCTCTTTGGCTCATGACGTACCCCACCCGACCTACGGAGTTCCTGTGTCACTTGAACAGGCTCTTCCAAAACGGTTTGTGGTTCCCGTTCATGCTCTATCATCGGATCAGTGATTTGTGGTTCTTGAATTTCTTGAAGTTCTACAGTCCTCCCACTTGCTTCTTTAGATACAAACTCGCTTTCTAGAAACACGCCGGTCCGCTACAAACACTTTGTTCTCGGTTGGATTGTAGAAATAATATCCTTTCGTTTCCTTAGGATATCCCACAAATTTACACTTATCCGCTTTGGGTCCGAGCATGTACGTATGTAAACGGTTTACATAGACATTGCAACCCCAAATCTTCATAAACGACACTATGGGATGCTTCCCAGTCCATATCTCATATGGTGTCTTCATGACTAATTTGGATGGAACACGGTTAATGGCGATTCCTCCTCTCGGACACACCATTAAATTGTGGCATTCCAGGTGGAGTGATTCGGGAAACTATCCCACACTCTCTAAGATATTCGTCAAACTCTTGGCTCAAGTATTCTCCTCCACGATCCGATCGCAAAGCCTTAATACTCATGCCAAGTTCCTTCTCTACTTCATTCTTGAATTCCTTGAATAATTCAAAGGATTATGATTTTTCCTTTAAAAGGTATACAAATCCATATCTACTGAAGTCATCAGTAAACGTAATGAAGTAGGTGTAAACACCTCTAGCAGGCATGAGAAACAGCCCACATACATCAGTATGTATGAGTGCGAGTAACTCACTAGTCCTCTCACTTTTCTTATTGAAAGGTGACTTTGTCATTTTTCCCAACAAACAAGATTCTCATGTCGCATATGATTCCAAATCAAATGAGTCTAGAAATACATCTTTATGGAGTCTAGATATGTGTTTCTCGTTTATAAGGCCTAAACGACAGTGCCATAGATAAGTAGAATTTAAATCATTAGTTTTTATTCTTTTGGTATTTATGTTATAGATGGAATTATTTAGATCAAGGATATATAATCCTTAGACAAATGCGCACTGCAATAGTGCATACTATCAAAATAAATGGAACAACACTTGTCCTTTATTGAAATAGAAAAACCTTTCGCGTCCAAACAAGAAATAGAAATAATGTTTCTGCTCATAGCAGGCACATAATAGAAATTGTCTAATTCTAAAATAAGTTCAGAAGGCAAAGATTGCTCTTACACGCCTATAGCTAATGCAACAACTCTTGCTCCATTCCCAACGCACAAGTCTATATCTCCTTTATCCAATCTTCTACTTCTTTTCAAATCTTGCACATTTCGACAAATGTGAAATCCACATCCAGTATCCAATACCCAAGGTGAAGAAATAGATAGATTGACGTCTATAACAAAAAAACCTTGTGGTGGTGGTGGAATCATTATTCCATGCCTTTTATCCTCCAGATACTTGGGGCAATTCCTCCTCCTGTGACCCGTCTAGCTACAGTAGAGACAGTCACCCTTAGCCACGCCCCCCGTAAGCTTCAAGGCGTCCTTGGATTTTGCAACTTTCTTGCGCCTTGCTTTGGATGTAGAGGCAACTCCCTTACCCTTCTTCTTATTAACCATCATAATGGCCTTGCCTTTTCCTTTGTTGATACTCTGTTCAGCTGTCCTTAGCATGTTCAGCAAATCTGGTTGAGCATTGCTGATCTCATTCATGTTATAGTTCATGATGAACTGGTTATAACTATCAGGCGACGATTGCAAGACGAGATCAGTTGCCAACTCTTGGCCGAGTGGGAACCCTAGCCTCGTGAGGTTCTCTATGTATCCGATCATTCGAAGTACATGAGGTCCAACTGGTTTCCCTTCTGCAAGATAGCTCTTGAATAATGCTTTGGACACTTCATACCGCTCATGCCTTGATTGTTCCTGAAACAATTACTTCAAGTGTTAGATCATATCGTAGGCTTCCATTTTCTCGTGTTGCTTCTGAAGCTCAGAGGTCATGGTGCAAAGTATGAGAAAAGTCACAACATTAGAATCATCCACATGTTTTTTATGTGCTCTCATGGCAGCTAGAACAGTGTCATCCTAGGGTGGTGCTAGAACAGGATTGTCTAAGACTTACAGTTTCTTTTCTTGCTTCAGAACGATCTTAAGTTTCTGTACCATTCAAGAAAGTTTGTTCCGGACAACTAGTTCTTCTCAAGGACAGATCACAGCGATGAAGTCGATGCATGATTGTTTGCCATTGGAATTCTACAAACGAGAAAAATGCAATTTAAGTAATTTGAAAAATTTAACTATATTCAACAATAGCTATATCATTAAATATAGATCCCACTATTTTTCTCGGATTACAATCCCTCACCACTAATGTGAAAAATATCATATATATTTTCTAGTGAGTCCAAGATCCATATTTCACTTCTTCTTGAGCTTGCTTTGGCAAGTCACCCAAGAATTGTTATTTAGGTAGGAACCCTTCCAATTGCATCCAACCTCTTGCTTCAACAATCACACATTAATTGCTTGTGTCGCCGCAACACACCAAGTTGAATTAAAATCGCCTTGCTTTGGCAAGCCCGAATTTAATGGACCTTGATCATGAAGGGTGTTTAGCAAGAGAAGGCAAAACGCAATATTTCCAGTGATGGATTTTAATAGTCATGATCTAATTGTTTGGTTGATCTCACCAACATGATCTACTTATTTGGATTGGGCAATCCACAATAAAAGATCAAACTTATTTTATTTTATCTTGTTACGTTTTGCAAGCATCATCCATACATCAAAATAAATAACAAGACAAAAATAATAAACATCCACAAAAGAAAATATAACGTGGCATTGATATGGCCCCTAGAACTAAGATATTACCAAGACAATGATTATATCTATATTCCCTAAAGTTACAAGCTCATCTCCATGTGCTCCACCATTGTCGCGCGCCTAGATTGGGAGTCATCATCTTCTCTGTTCTTTCTTGGTCCTTCAAGTCTTCATCTCCATGCTCTTGGCTATTATCAGATCAATTTAATTCCAGCCTAGCAACTAGAATAAATAAATAAAACCTCACATGTTGAGAAGATGATCGGCTCCCAGACCGTAAATTAATTAATACATAAACTTTGATCGGCTCGCAGGCCTTAAACCAAACCACAAAGTAAACATCCACAAACTAGGCAATATCCATCCACCATGCAACAAAGCACATAATACAGCTAAAACCAATTGTTAATGCGCTTGTTCAATTTTTAGTTGAAATTAGGCAAATAGGGTGATAGTAGTCCAAGGAGTCCACCATCGACCATGGCCGAACCTCCCAAGGACCAAGGCAGGGCCTTGGGTCTGTCGGTCGAGCCCCACGCGCGGCCAAGTCGCACGCTAGGCCGTCGTAGACCCTTTGTCGTGCCCCAGCTTGGCAAAGGCAAGGAGGGGCGGTCCCTTAGGGGGCCAAACCTTCCTATGGAATTGTTTCTAAAACAATTCCTTGCCTTGTTGCCCAAGTTTAGTTGTTTCCAAGTTTGAAAAAATCCTTTTCCAAGCTTGTGCCCAAACCCAAGTTCCTAGATCCAGAATTATTCACATATTATGTAATTAAACTCACTAATCTTCACATCCCATGTTAAATTAGGTCTTTTTTGTCTTGAATCAAATTCAGTTTGCATCTAATATGCCAATTAATTTCATTTTTCGAGTAGTAATAACAATACGGTGTACAAATTGAAAACAGTAATAAATATGATCATGTTATGCGCTAATACATGTGGCTCTGATACCACTGTAGGGTTTTGATGCAGGTTACGCATCAGAAAAACAAAAATTAATCCTTCTCCAATCCCTCCAAGGATCACAGGCAAGCCATCATAACATGATAAAGGTAGAAGAGGTGTGTACCTTTTTTTGAGAGATCACAAGAAGAATAATGTGCTCGTCTCTACGAGTATCCACACCTTGGATCTTTGATTGGATTTATTCCCACCGTGTAATGCAACCAACGCAAGAAAGGACGAACGGATCGCGCAAAACGAAGCAGAAGCCGTGAACTTGTGACCGACAGCGTGAGAGGGGCCGACGGATGGGGCGGTCGGCCTCTTCTTGTCTTGTCTCTCTCTCTTGATTTGTTATGTTCTCTCAATAATGACTTATGTTGAGAAAATAACAAGCTAGATTTCCTTTATATAGTAATAACTCTTCATTAACTACATAAAGGCCCCAATTATAATCATGTCTTTACATTGATTAGCCCACTTGCAAATTAGTCCCTACTAACTTTGCTTGTGATTGTGTTATAATTCTTTTATTAATTAGTCCAACTAATTAATAGCCATATCAAATTTAATCGATCCAGTGTGTGACCCCATAGGTTTATACTTAGTTTGTCGTAACTATTTACTAACATGGAGTGGTGTCTAGAAACAAATGCATGTCACCCAACTAATAGAAATAAGTCAGTGATACGACAAACCTTGTTCCCAATGTTCATGTATTGCATTAACACTTTGTCTCCATATCCGGAATGGACACGAGACATAATAGTCACACTCGTATATCCAATCCATAGTTTCTCGATCATGGGAATATGCTTATGCGAGCAGATAACATCAATATCTCCATATTGATTATGTGAGTCTGGCCATACATTCTGTAAGCACCATCCCTCGAGTGTCCCATTGATATTTTCTCCCGTTATGTGGGAGGGACAAATCATTTATGCGTACGACGATCTCTAAGCTTGCTTCCTATCATGTTCGATAACTATCTTTATAGTTACCTGGTTAAGGCGCAACGTTTGATAATATCAAAGCACAAATTTCACAACTAGAGTATCTGGTGACTTCAAGTCTTAGGATTACAATATCATTAGCACTACGAGAAGCGCTTGTGACTTTGACATAATGTAATGTATCCTTCTCGTCGTGGGTAAATCTCATAAAGATAAGTCTAGCTCGTTGAAGGCTATGCAAGAAGAGGTGAGTTCTCTGCGTAAGAATGATAATTATGAGGTACTGAAGTTTCTGAAGGAAAGAAAAGCACTGAATAATGTTCGTGACAAGAAAGTGATGAAGTTTTAGTTGCCACAAGATGAGTACGTTGAACAAGTGATTGGCGGTTCAACATGAGTGGTGCTAAGTCTATTAGCACTTTGCTTGGCAGCACGTGTCCCTCTAGAATAAAATCCAGAGACGATATGGAAGCTATTCCATAATCACCTGGAGTAGGAAGTGTCAAGAATGTTACGATATTCACTCGGCTAGAGTTCGAGCCCTACAAGGACATGGCCAGGATGAACTTCAAGTGATGGAGTCGTGATGGTGTTCCCTCCTTCAGTTGTTCTTGTAGGGGGATAGTTTTTTTGTTCCAAGCCCATTAATTTAGCCCATTAATTTAGCCCATTCAATGGTGTTTTAGAAGTAGTGGATTATACCCACATTGGGGCGGTGATGATTATGGGACGAGCTTTGCCATAGAGCCAAAGACATTCCTTCTTTTGTTTTGTTTCCTAATGACTCATGCCATTAATTCCACCGCCACAGCATGCATATATATAGGTAGGTCATGCATACGAATTAGTATGCTCTCAATTTTTCTCTCAATTTGTCCCTTGTGTCAGTGGGTGTTACTAGGAAAAACAAAGAACAGTTTGTGTGTGGGTGTCTTCGGCACAAGAAGGCGAGATAAAATTTTGCCTCGTGTCCAGCAGCGCGACAAGAAGGGCGGAGGATACCGAGACATGATCGTTCGCGACGACGACGACGATTTCAAGAGCTGATTCCGGGTAGTTATTTGAAATTTATATGCTTAGTTTCCGCATACCGGTGAGCTTTAGTTTTACTCATTTATTAGTTTCTAGTTTGTTTACCCACATCTTTGTGGAGTGTCTACCCATTGTAATTGCTATAGTAAAAGTTTAGTGTTTTTTAAAGTTTGTAATGTAGACTAAATACAGGACCAAAATACTCTAGAAGGGGGGGGGGTTGAATAGGGTATGGAAACTTTATTCTAAAACACCAATTTTAACTAAGTGAACACGTAAGAAACTCAAATCTCAAGGCCTTGAGATTTTACGAAACTACCCAGAAACTTTATAAGCCAAACAGAAAGCTTCAAGGCCTTGAACTATCTCCAGTTCTAAACAGTTTATAAACCCTAGTTTGATTTGAGTTGCTTGCAGAAGGAAATAGCAAAACTGTAAAGTAAAGAACACAAGGCAATATACAGAGTTCAGTCCCAATGGACCTTATCTCTGCCTGAGGAATCTCTTCCCACCAGGATAAGGCAAACACTTCTTATTACTCACACAGAAACAGCCCTAGATCTCTAAGCCTAAGTGAACTCCCTTACACCTATACAGCTTGTGGTTTCAAACCTATCTAGTATCAGCTACTAACTATTGAGCTAACAAGAACCTCTTGTTGTTCACTTGAACATCCAACCACTAGCTTTTGTGAGGTTTTAGATACACAAAAGATAAGCATATTACAATACAGAAGAAGAACAAAGTAGACGAATAAGCTTGTGAAGGTCTGGATGTGTTCTTCAGGAAACTGGAATGATTGATCTTCTAAAAGCTGTAATTGAAGCCTGAATTTGAGAGGGATTGAATGTCTGGTCTTCCACGAATGTATCACACCTCTCTCAGTTCTCTGTAAGCTTCTATTTCTTTCCAATTTCAAACCTGTCTTTTATCCACTCTCTGCAACTGAATGAGAGATTTTAGGATCTCAGTTCCTGCAAATCCTCATCCTTTCTAACTGCAATTCAAAACAACTTTGAGTACATATCCATTGGATTTTGTTGAGATTACATTTGCACGTTTGAAAAACCTGCAACAACATTTAAACAAAGCAACAACAAAATCCAGAAATATAACAGCACTAAGTCTGTTTGGATTTCCAGTTTCTAAATAAAAACTGGATCATATGAATAAAACAATAACCTGATTAACTGATGAAACATAAAACTCATGATAAACCAGTTTAAGACTTGTAAAAGTCACTAAACAATCACAATCACAACGATCAAATCCTTCAAGAGAGAATCAAGTTAATTCTGTAAAACTGTCAGCAGCTTAAGGCACATCTCAAGGCCTTGAAGCTCTGAACATGCTTCACAGTCTTTCAATATTAAGAACATAAACCTTTGATTCACTCTGATTACGATATCTGCAATTGTGTTAGATATATAAAGAATGTATAAAAAGGATACTTGCAGCAAATCTCTGATCTTAACACATAAGATAGAACACCTGCATCACAAGATTATTAGATCATACTGTAAAGAAAACTGCTATCAAAGCTCTGATCAGTATCTCAAGGCCTTGGAGCCTTAGAAATACTTAGTGTTTGTCTTTCATCTCTCTAAACAGTTACTTCTCAAAAACACTTAGAATTCTTTGAGTCACCAATCTCCCCCTTGATGAAAGACAAAACCCATAATCTTTTGTAAATATCCCTGCAACTTTTTGTAAGAATTAGATATCATCATTTGTAGAAAAATAATGAACATTAACACTGGTTAAACCAAATTAACACAGATAACAAGTAATCACGGATAATCAATAATCACATAACACAACTGATTAACCCAAAAGCTCACCATCTTATTATCTAAACACTGAAACACTGAAGAGTAAATACATCTAAACACTGAAACACTGAAGAGTAAACACAAATACTTCTCCCCCTTTTTGACTTTCATCAAATAAATGTGAACAAATGTTGGATCGTTACTCAGAGTCTTAAAAAAACTTAACAAAAAATAAGTTTCTACTGAATGTAAGAAAGAAAGGATCAAAGCTTTGGCTTTCTCAAATCTTCACTTCTTCTTTAATGCTTGGCCTTTATCTGAGCCTTCTCCAACCTCTTCATCACTTTCAGCTTCTTCTTCAGACTGGTTCTCTTCTTGTTGAGCATTCACCTCAGCAACAACTTCCTCAATGATTTAATCCACTTTCTTGTTCTTAATCTTCACTGAATCACCCTCTGTAGCTGCATCAACACCAGTGTCTTCTTCAGCTTCTTCTTCATCAGTTTGCTCATATAGATCCTTTGAAGTCAGCACAAATGGAATAGGCTTCTTCTTCTTCTTCAAGAATTCACCTAGCCTTTCATCTCAGTCAACACTAGTGTCATGACTAGTAGCAGAAGGGATCTTCTCCAAATTCAACCCTTTGATAACAACATCCAGTTTGCCATTCATCACATTCATCAAGCATTCGAACTGATTAAACTTAGAAGATAGATCAAACAGCCTTTGTCTAAGATCTTCAATCACAACCTGCTGCTCTTCAAACTTCTCAACCAACTGAGATTAATCCTCATTTTCTTGTCCCCTTGCTGTTGTAGCCCCCTTAGGTTTGACAACATCTTTCTCCTCAAGCTCAGGTTTGGACAACTCTGAATAGAACTTCCAATGACCCTTTCCTGTCTGAACCACTCCAATCCTCTGTAAAGTAGTCTCATCAATTAACCCAAAACCACCAGTTATCTTCTCCTCTCCTTTTAAATGTACCTCAAAATTCTCAAAGAAAAGAGGTAATAGGTTGGCACAGGGAAGAGGATGGTTTCTAGTTCTAGTAGCACAGTAGATCATATGCTCCATGATTACTGTTGGCAAGTCAATCTCAAACCATTGACATATCAAGTACATCAGGATAAGAACCTTATCAGTAACCAACTCTCTTCAGTTTTCCCGAGGAATAACACTTCTCATCAGAATTATAAACAACATTTTAGCTTCACAATTGAGCACAGTGTGTGTCAACTGTTTAGGACCAGTGGGAACACCATCAATGAAGAACATAGCTTTGGCTTTTTCTAGACACTCCTTCCTATCAGGATGATCAGCAACATTATACTTCTTAGGAATGCTCAATACCTTGGCAAAAGCCCTATGTTCTAGCCTTAAATTTATCCCAGCCAGCTTAGAGGTTAAAACCATTTTATCTTCCCCTACTAGAACCAAATTCTGATAAAACAACCTAGGTAACCTAGGATAAGCTTTAGAACTAGGACTTAAAACCTTCCATACTGCAGAATCCCTTAAAAAATTACAGAAAGCAACCTTAGATGATGCATACCCTTGCATCCAAACTGTCCTAACTTCTGAGCAGCAGCAACTTGCTTAACCCTTGATTTCTTCTCAGCAGGATTCTCCTTCTCTTGTTCTCCTTCAGTAGACTTCTTCTTGCTTTCGTTAGCAGATTTCTCTTTTTCTTCTTCGAAAGCCTTTTTCTTCTCTCCCCATTTCTTCTTGTCTGACCTAGGTTGATCATCACACTGAACCTCTGTCTCCTTCTGTGGATCAACACTTGAACCTTCATTCCCTTTCTCTGTTCTGATTTTCTTTGCAGGAGGTGAGTCCTCATGCAAACTCTTTGTGTTTTCCGAATTTGAATCACAAATCACATTCTTCTCCTTCTTGTTTGCCCTCTTCTTAGATCTACCAAAAGGCTTTCCCTGTTGTTGTATCCTGGATTATTTGTACTCCATTGTGGGATTAGGGTTTTGAGAGAAGAATGGAATTGAGATAGATAGAGAGAGGGCAGAGAGACGTAGAGAATTGAGAGAGAATGATGAAGAAAAGCCCTGACTTTCAGCTTAAGTAGGTTGAAAGAATGAGTTTTAAAAGGACTCTACTGAAATCAACATGCAAAACGAATCTACAAGATATTTTAAGATATTTTAGAAAATTCTCTGAGTAATTCAAATATTACACAATTATCTAAAAAGATAACATATAATATTTGATGATCCATTTTTTTAAAAAAAATTACAGATGTTTCAAGACCTTGGAGAACAATCTCAAGACCTTGAGATTCTCTGCAGTTTTAGAAATTTCAAAACTTTGAACTATACTTTCAAGGCTTTGGAAATTATAATCTCAATGCTTTGAGATTTCAACACATAAACACAGGTAAGTACTAATACTCCCCCTAAACCAATGCATCCTTGTTTAACATACCCAGTTCAAGCCTTATGGATGAAAACTTATCATTTGGCAGAGGTTTCGTGAAAATATCAGCAATATGCATAGAAGTAGAAATAAAATATAGAACAACATCACCTTTTTCTGTATGATCTCTAAGAAAGTGATGCCTTACATTTATATGCTTGGTTCTTGAGTTCTGTATTGGATTCTTAGAGATTTAAATGGCACTTGTGTTGTCACAATGAATAGGCACATTTCTGACTTTATAGCCAAGATCAAAGTTGTTGAGCAATCCACAACACTTGTGAACAGCAAGCTCCAGCTGCAAGGTATTCAGCTTATGCAGTTGATAACGCTACATAATTTTGCTTCTTGAAATGCCAAATGATTAGTGAGGATCCAAGAAATTTTCAACATCCAGAAGTACTCTTCCTATCCACTTTATATCCTGCAAAATCTTCATCTAAATAGCCACTCAACATAAAATTAGATCTACTTGTATACCAAATCCCCAAGTCTTTGGTTCCATTCAAATATCTAAAAATTCTCTTGACAACAGTTAAATGACTTTCCTTAGGATCTACCTGAAATATTGCACACATGCAAACACTAAACATAATATCAGGTCTACTAGCAGTTAAATACAAAAGTGATCCAATCATACCTCTATACTCCTTTTGATTTACACTCTTACCATTTGAATCCTTGTCTAATGAGAGTAATGAAATCATAGGAGTTTTGAGTACCTTGGACTGTGTCATATTGTATTTTTTCAACAAGTCCTTGGTATACTTTCCTTGATGTACAAATATCCCTTTCTTCGGTTGAAAAATATGATGTCCAAGAAAGAAATTCAATTCTCCCATTCAGGTCATCTCAAACTCCCTACACATTAGACTAGAGAACTCTTTTGAAAGAGCATCATTAGTAGCACCAAACAAAATATCATCCACATAGATCTAAAATACTAACAAATCCGTTTTATGATGTTTAATAAAAAGAGTTTTATCTACTAGAACTCTCTTGAAATTATTGTTAAGTAAAAACTTTGAAAGTCTATCATACCAAGTTCTTGGAGCTTGTTTTAAACCATAAAGAGTTTTGCCTAATTTGTAAACATGATCAGGGAAGTTTTCATATTAAAAACTAGGAGGTTGTGCTACGAAAACTTCTTCTTGTAAATAACCATTCAGAAAAGCACATTTGACATCAATTTGATAAAGCTTTATGTGATGGTGAGATGCAAATGCAAGAAGTATTCTAATAGCTTCTAACCTGGCAGTAGGAGCAAATGTCTCCTCATAGTCTATACCTTCTTCCTGATTGTATCCCTGTGCCACAAGTCTGGCTTTGTTGCTTACCACTTTGCCATTCTCGTCAAGCTTATTTATGAACACCCATCTGGTTCCTATAACTAATTTCTATTTTGGTCTGGGAAGCACATTCCATACCTTGTTTATTTCAAATTCATTCAGCTCACTTTGCATTGAAATGATCCAGTATGCATCTTACAGTGCTTCCTTTGTATTCTTAGGCTCAATCAATGATACAAAAGCACTAAAAGCACACAAGTTCTTCAACTGTCCTCTTGTCTGAGTTCCATTTATTGGATCAGATATGATATTGTCAACTAGATGATCTGCAAGATACTTAAACTTCTTCCTTATTATCTAGGAATATATTCCTTCAAGGCTTTGAGTTCTTGAAACAGTAGAGGGAGCATCATAGAAAGTCTCAGTTTCAGTCTCAAGGCTTTGAGATTTTGGCTCTGCAGGAGGTTCAAGGCCTTGAGATTCTACTGATTGATTCTGAACTTTAGTTTTTCCTTTTTCCTCTTTCACAGCATCATCATCAGACTCATGCTTGTTCAAATTTAGATCTGCAAAACTTTCACTCATAGAATCCTTAGTACTTTCATCAAAAAACTCATGAACACTCTCTTCCGCAATCTTGGTTTTTCTATTGTAAATTCTATAAGCCTTTCTAGTTTGAGAATATCCAAGAAATACCCCTTCATCACTTCTAGCATCAAACTTACCAAGATTGTCTCTAACATTATTATGCACAAAACAAATACAACCAAAAGGTTTGAAATAAGAGACACTAGGCTTCCTACCTTTAAATAGTTCATAAGGAGTATTTTTCAAAATAATCCTAATCAAACATCTATTCAGCACATAATTGGCAAATTAGTTTCAAGTAGCATGGTTCGAGACATATCCTCAAGTGTCCTATTATTCCTCTCACCTACTCCATTTTGATGTGGAGTTCTAGGTGCAAAAAAGTTGTGTGATATGCCATGCTTTGCACAAAATGAATCAAAGTCAAGTTGATCAAACTCCCTACCATGATCACTTCCAATAGATGCAACAGGAAAATTTTTCATTGTTGAAGCTCTTTGCACAGTCTAGAAAATTCAGATAATGGTTCAGTTTTGTCTCTAATAAACATCACCCATGTAAACCTAGAACAATCATCTATTATCACAAGCATATACCTCTTACCTTTTGGATTTTGAACTCTCATAGGACCAAACAAGTCCATATGCAACAGTTTTAAGGGTCTAGAAGTACTTACAAATCTCTTTGGCTTGAATGAGCTTCTTGTTTGTTTACCTTGTACACCCCTTGCAGACCTCTTCATCTGAAATTTTGTGTGATGGTAATCCTCTTACCAAATCCTTTGAGATGAGTTTATTCAGGGTGTGTATACTAATATGCCAAAGCTTTCTATGCCAAAGCTTTGAATCTTCCTTCAAGGCCTTGAGGCATTTCAACATGTCACCTGCAACACTGTTAGTACTCATAGCATATAGATTATATGATATAGGAGCAGTGAGTATGCAATCTCCAAATTTCTCATCTTGCACCACACATTTTTCCTTGTCGCTTTATAACCTTTATCACATAACTGAGAAATACTAAGCAGATTATTTTTAAGTCCATCCACAAGATAAACATCAGAGATAGATTTGGTAGAACCATTACTAATACTACCTATACCAATAATATTCCGTTTTTATTTGTCTCCAAGTGTAATTGTTCCTCCAGATTTTTCTGTGAGCTCAGTAAAAAGAGACTTCTTTCCACTCATATGTATGGAACAGCCAATGTCTAATATCCATTTCTGATCTTTCAAGGCCTTGGTGACATCCTGCAAAAGTAAATCATTGCCTTAACAGGCTGTTGGACCAAGTGCAGAATTTTGAGTCATACTCAGAATCAGCCATGTTTGGTGGTCTAATTTCTATTGGAACCCAAATCTGCCTAACCTCTCCCTTAAGCTGATAAGGATAAATGTTCCTCATAATGTGAGGTTCTGATCTTCTGAAGGGACAAGTTAATCTAATATGACAAATTTTTCCACAGTAATGACATTTTGGAGAATGTCTGCTACCAGATTTGACAAGAGTAGTTTGGCTTTTCTTTGGAAAATTTTGATTGTAGCCAATCCCACTTTTATGCATTGATTTCAGACTTCCTCGAAGAATAAAATTCAGACTATGTTCTGAGCCTGTAAAACTAGCTAGGACCTTTTTAGACTCTTGAATTTTCTCTGTCAAAGAACAGATTTGTTGTACTAAATCCTCTGAATGAGTCTTTAGATCAACATACCTTTCAGTTAAGAGAGTGTTTTGATCAAAAATCTCTTTTATCTGTGCCTTCAAGGCTTTGAACCTCTTGTCCAATGCCTTGAATTCCTTTTCAATTTTTGTCTTAGAAACTTCAACTGTTTTGTTGGCAAAAACTAGTTCCATGTTTTCTTTTACCTGCTCATGAATCTTAATCTTTAAAGAAGAAATCTCATTTCTATAACTTTCCTCATTTAAAAACATGCTTTTGAGAATTTCAGGAAGTACATCAGAAGGACTAGCAAGAAGATTTGTTACCATTTCCTCAATATGTTTGTCTGAAGACTTTTCTTCATCATGCTTAGCCATGAAGCATAAATTTGTTTGATCTTCTTCTGTGTCTGAATCACTTGATGAATCAGAATCACTCCAAGAGGCCATCATGGCTTTCTTTCTTCTGTTTTCACTGTCTGTCTTTTGAAAATTCATGTTCTTCTTCTTTTGTGGATAATCCCTTACTAAATGATCTGCATCACCACATTCAAAACAACTCATTACTTTAGTTTTATGTGACTGTGATGTAGACTTACATTTGTAGTCCTTGCTGCTTTAAGGTCTTGATCTCTCTCTGTTTTAGTCTCTGTTACCAAAGTTTCTCTTCTTCTTGAAAATCCTGGCCAAGGCATTGGAGATCAATGCTAAAGCCTCTTCATCATCATGCTCATCTTCAGTATCAAGGCTTTGAGATTTTTCATTGTCTTTAGCCTTGAGTGCTAAGTTCTTGATGTTTTCACTCAGATCACCTTCTACATCCTTCATAGACATTTCATGAGTGAGAAGCTTTCCTTGTAGATCATCTAGCTGAAGAAGACTTAAATCCTGAGCTACCTCAATAGCTGTTGTCTTTGGCTCCCACTTGGCTTTTGGAAAGCTCCTCAGAATTTTCCTGACCTTTTTCACATTTGAAAACTTTTTTCCCAATGACTCCAGATTATTCACCACATCAGTGAATCTTTTGAACATCTCCTTGATGGTCTCATCTGAGTTCATCTTGAACAGCTCATATTGCCTCAGAAGTGTGTTAATCTTGGTCTGTTTAACTTGACTTGTTCCTTCATATGTCACAACCAGTTTGTCCCATACTTCTTTGGCACTTTTGCAATTTGACACTCTGTTGAACTCATCTGCATTAAGAGCACAATATAACAGATTCATAGCCTTGTAATTTTTTAAAAATTTTCCAGTTCAGTAACTGAGAGATTTACCTCAGACTTGATGCATCTAATTCCATCTATGGTAGTATAATAATCATGAGGACCATTCTGAACTATTGACCACAGTTCCATGCCTTGATCTGTGATGCACATTTTCATCAATGCCTTTCTGTGCATGAAGTTATCACCACGAAACAATGGAGGTCTGTTTGCTGCCCTTCCTTGTGAGAAGCCACCATCTCCTACATTACTCATAGTCACAAGATTGTTAGATCTATAGTAGTGACCCAAGCTCTAATACCAATTGAAAGTTTGTAATGTAGACTAAATACAGAACCAAAATACTCTAGAAGGGGGGGTTGAATAGAGTATGGAAACTTTTTGCTAAAACACAAATTTTAGCTGAGTGAACAAGTAAGAAACTCAAATCTCAAGGCCTTGAGATTTTACAAAACTAGTCAGAAACTTTCTAAGGCAAACAGAAAGCTTCAAGGCCTTGAACTATCACCAGTTCTAAACAGTTTATAAACCCTAGTTTGATTTGAGTTGCTTGCAGAAGGAAATAGCAAAACTGTAAAGTAAAGAACACAAGGCAATTTACAGAGTTCAGTCCCAATGGACCTACTCTCTGCCTGAGGGATCTAATCCCACCAGGATTGGGCAAACACTTCTTATTACTCAAACAGAAACAGCACTAGATCTCGAAGCCAAAGTTAACTCCCTTACACCTATAAAGCTTATGGTTCCAAACCTATCTAGTATCAGCTCCTAACTGTTGAGCTAACAAGAACCTCTTGTTGTTCACTTGAACAACCAACCACTAGGTTTTGTGAGGTTTTAGATATACAAAAGATAAGCAGATTACAATACAGAAGAAGAACACAGTAGAAGAATAAGCTTGTGAAGGCCAGGATGTGTTCTTCAGGAAACTGGAATGATTGATCTTCTGAAAGCTCTAATTGAAGCATGAATTTGAGAGGGATTGAATGTCTGATCTTCCACGAATGTATCACACCTCTCTCAGTTCTCTGTATGCTTCTATTTCTTTAAAATTTCAAACCAGTATTTTATCCACTCTCTGCAACTGAATTAGAGATTTTAGGATCTCAGTTCCTGCAAATCCTCATCCTTTCTAACTGCAATTCAAAACAGCTTTGAGTAGATATCCGTTGGAGTTTGTTGAGATTACATTTGCACGTTTGAAAAACCTGCAACAACATTTAAACACAGCAACAACAAAATCCAGAAATATAACAGCACTAAGTCTATTTGGATTTCCTGTTTCTAAATAAAAACTTGATCATATGAAAAGAACAATAACCTGATTAACTTCTGAAACATAAAACTCATGATAAACCAGTTTAAGACTTGTAAAAGTCATTAAATAATCATAATAACAAAGATCAAATCCTGCAAGAGAGAATCAAGTTAATTCTATAAAACTGTCAGCAGCTTAAGGCACATCTCAAGGCCTTGAAACCCTAAACATGCTTCACAGTCTTTCAATATTAAGAACAGAAACCTTTGATTCACTGTGATTAGGATATCTGCAATTGTGTTAGATATATAAAGAATGTATAACAAGGATACTTGCAGCAAATCTCTGATCTTAACACATAAGATAGAACACCTGCATCACAAGATTATTAGATCATACTGTAAAGAAAACTGCTCTCAAAGCTTTGAAGATCTAATCAGTATCTCAAGGTCTTGGAGCCTTAGAAATACTTAGTGTTTGTCTTTCATCACTCTAAATAGTTACTTCTCAAAACACACTTAGAAGTCTTTGAGTCAACAGTTTTTTTTCCCTCTCCCTTGGAGGGTTTTTCCTACGTTAAATTCTTGTGTCCTACATCTTCTAAATTTCAGCACTTGTTCCTGTTAGCATTTTTTTTGCATTCTAGTCCGTCTGTTCAGCCTCTTGACCCAACGACAGCAACCGTCCAACACACAAGCAAGCAGCTTGTTTGATTCATCACAATTTGGTGAGGAGAATCCTCCGACCCAATCATTGAGTGGGTTCTTGTTTTTTATTGCTGGCCAAATATTGAGAGTTTTGTGCGTTATTAACAACGAACAGGTAGGTCAAGTCTTCGGCCTCAACTTCTTCTTCTCCTTCGCTCGCTGTCATCGAACCTCAACCATGGCCGACGACTCCCGATCTTCTCGGGTCGCAGACCCATTCTCCATGACCCATGTCATGGGTATTGTCCATTCCCTTCAGCTTGACATGGGACGGATTGAGGCTCGCCTGACCATCCAGCCGCTGCCTCCACCACCACCGAAACAGCGCGGCGTAAACGGCGCCCCCCACTACCTCCCGATCGCCGGCACCCCACGGCTGTGCGCCTCACGGGTTGGCATTGACACGATCTAACCACAAGTGTATGGTCGTCGTGTGTAGTAATATCCGGAAATCCGGGTTTACAAACCTAAGGGACTTGTCGTGAACTAATTAACACTATTAACTTTGTGCGGGCAAGTTGTTGAGAGAGTTTTCTAAACTAAATAATTGAAAAGACAAAGCAAATATATAAATGTTGAGAATTAATATGGGAGAAACAACCAGGACACCTCGTCGGAGGATTGCTAGGATCTTTATATTGATTACGTTCTATGACTTGTGAAACACGGATAAAATTTACTTTGCGAATCAAACAATACTAACTCTCCGAGTTACCAAGTGATCATCATATGCCTATGTCAGATTAAAACCAAGTTACCAAATTCTAATTATCCCTAAAGCTAAACATGCATTAACGTGGAATTCTACTCTAGTGATCCCACTCAACGTAGCCGAGTTACCAAGCCTATGAACGGGTGATTGTTTTCTTTTCCGGTTTAGCAATTACCGAGTTACCAAATAATTTCAAACTAAATTCTAGCTAAAAATATGTCTCTAATTAACTAGATAGGATGAAGACACAAAACAATCATAGTAAACGCAAAATCGTCAATTAGGTTTATCAAAACATGAATCTTAATTCATAAAACGCATAATCAATGTGAAAACCCAAACACTAAACTCGGTTCCTAATCTAATTGGTTTAGCTACTCATGTGATCATGAGCAAAAACAAAGAAACGGAGGAGAAAAGAGATCAAACTAGGTTTCCAAAGCTGCACGATGTGCTCCGAGCTCCAAGTTGATGTCCCGTCCTCCAAAACATTCCAAAATCACGTCCTAGGGCCTTTATATAGGTTTCCTAATTGTTTGGACGTGTTTAGTAGTTATTACAAAGTGACATGAGAAGTTTCCGAAAAAATTCTTTTGTGGACCAGGTCGCACGACGTCCTTCCCCAGGACGCACAACCTTTGGATTTGGGGTTGGAGGTCGTGTAACCTCTTAAATAGGTCTTGCAAGACCTCATGGCATGCAAGCTGAAATCTGCTGGAAGTGCAGCAGGTCGTGCGACCTCAATCATAGGTCATGCGACCTCCCTTAAATTTTGAGCACGCTGTTTTGATATTCTCCAGGTCAGGTGACCTCATTTTACAGGTCCTGCGACCTCAACAAGACCTGGCAACTTTCTGTTTTTCTCTATTTTGCTTCCAAGGCCTTCCTTTCATCTTCCAACTCTTCATCTTGCCTTCAAACCTCGTTGTCTTGTCTCCAAATACTTCCCCAAGCATCAAATCATCACTTTTCTGAATATTTTCTGAGTAAAAATGGTCAGGGAAAAGAAACTAAGCTTTTTCAAAAGCGAATATGGACCCGGATTTTGATCCCAAACTCCGATGATCGTGATTTGTGCACCTATGGAGTCATTTCGCGTTGCAGACTTTGATCTTGTAGAAAAATCCCCGTTTACGGACATTTTTCTCTATTTTCTCGATTATTGCCCAACTTTCACGCAAATATCCAAAATGCGCCAAATTCTTATTTTTCTTTAGTTTCGAAGCTCGTTTCTTCTCTTGACTTGATTCCCGCATGTTTTATTCCTGTCAACCAACAACACGAACACTAAAACGAAGATCAAATGTGATAAATTATCAAAATCATACTCAAAACCATGCAAGAAATGCCCGGATGGTATTTTAAAACTCAAAATATCCAAAAGTGCATTTTCTTCATATTTTTGCTCGAACATCGTCACTTTGCACCAAAACGCACATAAATGACAATATATAGTGAACGTAAGATAACTCTTATTAAGGAGTTATCAGGCATCCACCGTTTCAAGGGTGCCTATGGGTAACACCGATCACGCACACCGTATGCAAGTTAACGCACCACGGTTCACTACCGACGATGCGGTAGGTTGGATCTTTGAAATTCATAAGTATTTCAATTACTTTCAGACAAGGGAAGATGATCGATTACACTTGGTTTCGATTTTGATTGATCACCCAACATCTATTTGGTTCAGTTACTTAATTCGTCACAATGATTCAACAACTTGGTTGATTTTCCACTATGCGGTCAAGCAACAATTTGATCCGCAACATTACATAGATTACTTTGGCCTCTTGGTGAAGTTGTAACAACAAACCACTGTGGCACGGTACCATTCAGAGTTCGAAACCTTGCTAAATAAGGTTGCAAGCACGGATGAGGGAACCTTCATTTCACTGTTCTGCTCCAGCTTGAAGCAGCAGCTTCAGCGGGAACTTGGCGGGAGTTATCCGAATCCTACACAGAGATTGTCTAGACATATCCGCCGGCCCCTAAACGGTCCTGGACCACACCTCGGCCACATGTGACGGCTCCGTAGCCCGCAACCGTTACCGATCGGACAACTGTATCCCACCCCGTTTCCTGACACGTGAGCAGCGCACGAAATGGGAAAACAAGGGCCTTTGTTTCCACTGTGATGAAAAGTTGGATCGCAACCACAATTTATCTCCAAAGTTTCTTATGGTTTCGGCGGACGAGGACGGAACTGGTTCGTCTTCTGATGATCAGGAGGACGCTGACATTATCACGGATACGATTCCTAACCTGCATACACTATCAGGTTACTTGATTCACCGTTCCTTTAAGTTTCTTGGTTCTATCACGGAAACTAATGTGAAGGTACTGATTGATAGTGGCATTACCCATAACTTCATTCATCCAGTCACAGGAGATCAGCTTCGTTTAGTTTTGCAGTCGGTCACACCCTTTCGGGTATACATTGGCAATGGCGTTTCTTTGCGTTTCTCCTATTAGTTTGAGAATTGGTTACACACAATGGGCACTGTTTCCAACGATTATGTGCGTGTGACGATGACATTCACTTGGTATGATCGTCTTGTTACTCTTCACGACTCTGTGGTCCCCAAATAGATCTTGTTTCATCGTCTGGCGGCTTTACGGAACCCCACGCTGAGTGGTATGATCTTAACGCTGTGCCTTTACCTTCCTCGGCCGAGTCCTTGGACCAGTGGTTTTTTCCCTGACATTCTGCTTTGCCAGTCCAACATGATCATGTTGGGGTCTTTGTCGTGCCCTCTGGCCTGCCGCCTTCTCGGTCCTCTAATCACCACAATCATCTCCTTCCTGGAACCAACCTGGTGAATGTCTGACTACTTCGTTATCCCTACTTTCAGAACACAAAAATTGAGAAATAAGTACGTGAGATGCTTCGGCAGGGAATTATTCAGCCTAGCCGCAGCGCCTTCTCGTCGCCTGTTCGGCTTGTGAGAAAAAAGGATGGTACTTTTCGTTTCTGCGCGAATTAACGTGCTCTTAATGCGGTCACCGTGGCCGATCAGTTTCTATCCCGACCGTAGATGAGCTTTTTGGTGGATTTGGTGCAGTATGTTTCTTCACCAAGCTGGATTTGTGCTCTGGCTACCATCATATTTGTATGCATCCTTCTGACATCCAGAAGACTGCATTCCACATGCACGAGGGGAACTACGAGTTATCTGTCCTTCCATTAGGCCTCACCAACGCTCCCTCCACGTTTCAGGTTGCTATGAATCAGTTGTTTAAGCCCTTTCTTCGTACTTTCGTGATTGTATTTTTTGATGACATTGTGGTTTACAGCACTACTCTAGAGCAGCACGCCTCGCATTTATATGAGGTTTTGCTACTACTGTCTCCTCATTCCCTATATTTTAAATTGTCCAAATGTTCCTTCAGAAGGACAAAAGCTGATTATTTGGGTTACATTGTCACCGTCGGTGAGCTCCGGGCCAATCCTTAGAAATTCAATGCCATGACGGCTTGGCCGAGCCCTACATTTGTGTGTCAGTTACGCGGATTTTTGGGTCTGACCGGGTATTAAAACTGTTTCAACCAGGGTTACGCCGTGCTGGCCGCCCCCCTTACCGACTTGCTCAGGCTTGATAGTTTATGCTGGTCTCCTCCGGCCGAGTAGAGTTTTGTGGCCCTTAAACAGGCCGTTACTTCACCACCGATTCTCAAAATTCCATATTTTTCTCAGGATTTCGTTGTTGAGACCGATGCCTCCTATACATGGGTAGGGGCGGTGTTACTTCAGTGTGGCCATCAAGTGGATTTCTTTGTTAAGAAGTAGGGTCCGCAGCGTCAGTCTTGTTCGGCCTGTCACAAGGAGTTGTATGCTATAGTTGAGGTAGTTCAAAAATGGCGCTTTTATTTGTTGGGGTTCACATTTTTCATCGGTAAAGATCAGCGGCAGCTTGAAGGAACTTCTCTCTCAGGTTATTCAGACACCCGCCCTACAGTTCTACATTCGCAAGCTGATGGGGTTCAAGTTTTGCATTGAGTATAAGATAGGGGCTTCTAATCGTGTGGTAGATGCTCTTTCCAAGCGCGAGCTTGATTCTTCGGGTGCTATGAAAGCTGTGGTTCGGCCCCTTCTTGACCTCCTCGACCGTATTCGTCGCGAAACCGCGTCCCGTCCGAATTTGTGCGCGATTCGCGCCTCCTTGAAATCATCTTCCCCTCCAGCTCATTTTTCATTTGTTGATCGTATCCTCTACTTTAAAACGTGGATTTGTATAATTGGGTAGTCGACCCTTCGTGATAGTTTTGTGCGTGCTTATCATACGTGTTAGAAAACAAAGTACTCGATTCAGAAGCCATGGGTTTACTACAGTCACAGCAAGTTTGGAACACCTATGGGACGATGCTTCGATGGATTTTATTACAGGTTTGCCTACATCATTGGGTTTTGTTTCTATTATAGTTTTTTTGGATTGCTTATGAAGCATGCTCACTTCGTTAGTCTGCCTGCGGATTTTGATGCTTCTCGTGTTTCCCGGACTTTCATTGATACTGTTGTCAAACATCATGGTTTTCCTACTTCTCTTGTTTCGGATCACGGCCCTATTTTCACTAGTACGTTTTGGAAGGAGCTTCTTCGACTCAGTGGTACGAACCTCAAGTTCAACACGGCTCATCACCCGGAGACCAATGGTCAGACAGAAGTCCGACTCTCGTTTCTCTTAAACATTCTTGTAGTCTTGTTCCTCTTAAGTGAATAAAGGGTGATTTTCCGCCGTGGAGGTAGTTAGCAAATATTTTGCTAGCGAACCACGTACGATCCTCGTGTTCTTATTTTATTCGTTCATTGTTCGTGAGGTGGTTTGTCATAACAAACTGTTATCAGAGCTCTGAAACAGGAGTTCTGTTATAACAAACTGGTATCAGAGCCAAGGTTGGAAGTGTTTCAAGATCAAGATCAAGGCGGAGCAAAGCTAGGGTTTCACAACTTGGTGAAATCAAAGCTAGGGGTTTGCGATCTAGGTGGAGCACGCGACTAGGGTTCAAGATCCATCAGGAACGATGTCCGGATCAATGCTGAAGATCGACAGGTTCACTGGATGGAACAACTTCAGTCTGTGGACGATAAAGATGGAGGCTTTGCTCAAATCGCAAGGCTTGTGGGCACCTTTGACCACGGCAAAGGGAGGCATGAATGTTGCATCAGCGGAGTTCAAGGCGATGGATGAGAAGGCACACGCAACGATTATGCTGTGCTTATCGGATGACGTGATCATCGAGATCGCAGATCAGAAGGAAGCAGCGAAGCTCTGGCTCAAGTTGGAGAGTCTCTACATGACGAAGAGTCTCACTAGCAAGTTGATGCTAAAGCAAAGGCTCTTCACCCTGCGGATGCTCGAAGGTACGGCTATCAAGGACCATCTTGATCAATTGAACCCAATTCTGTTAGATTTGCGTAATATTGGCGTGAATGAAGAGGATGAGGATGTTGCACTTTTGTTATTGATCTCGTTACCCCCATCATATGAGAACTTCGTGCAGTCGTTCATTGTGAACAAGGACGACATATCCCTAGAGGAGGTGAGATCGGCGCTCCATGCTAGGGAACTGCGCCATTAGGGTGCAGGCACAAGTATAGAGGACCATGCTTCCGGACTGATGGCAACGGGGGGAAGCAAGAAGGGTAAGAAGAACAAGAAAAAGCAGTTTTCTAGTTCTAAGTTGCCCAAGGATGTCTGTGCTTGGTGCAAGGAAAAGGGGCATTGGAAGAGAGATTGCCAGAAACGAGGACAACTGGGGCAGAATGGATCCGCAGCCGTAGCAGAACAAGGTACTCGTCCGAGGATGATAACGTTCTAATGGCGGATGTTGTCACGCTCTCTCAAGATGCGTGGGTCCTTGATTCCGGAGCTTCCTATCATATTTTCTCTAACAAGGAGCTATTCTCGACGTACGACCATACGGATGGAGGGTCCGTCTACATGGAAAACGGAGCCATCTGTAAGGTGATTGGGAGCGGCTTAGTTATATTGAAGACGAATGAAGGGAATTTATGTACCTTGGAGCAGGTCAGACATGTACCACTTATTTAGAAGAATATGATCTCCTTGAGTCTACTCGACAGCAAGGGATACAGATTCAAAGGTGAAGGTGGATATCTACAAGTCTACAAGGGTTCTAAGGTGATTCTCAGGGGAGTCAAGAGTGGGACTTTATACATGTTTCAAGGTTCGACGATCACAGGTTCTGCTGGAGTTGTCTCAGCCGAGATTAAGGAAACTGATCTTACTAAGCTGTGGCATATGAGGCTCGGTCATATGAGTGAACGTGGAATGCAGGAACTTCACAAGAAAGGCTATCTCACCGGGCATGCGCCCAAGAGCCTCGTGTATGGGAAGCTACAGTATAGCAAGTTCCCTAAGGCGGTTCATAGAACGAAAGGTACTCTTGATTATATCCATTCAGATTGCTGGGTCCATCTCGAGTCGAGGCGATTGGAGGGCACAGGTATTTCCTAAGCATCATAGACGACTACTCCAAGATGACTTGGATATTCGTGATGAAGCACAAGAGTGAAGCCTTCGCAAGATGCAAGGAGTTGAAGACACTAGTAGAGAATCAGGTGGGAAAGAAGGTGAAGAGGCTGCGCACGGACAACGGCTTAGAATTTTGTTCTTCAGAGTTTGATGGATTCTGCAAGGATCATGGAATAGCACGCCATCGCACCGTTCGGCACACACCGCAGCAGAACGGTGTAGCCGAGAGAATGAATCAGACACTTTTAGCAAAAGCAAGGTGCATGCTTTCGAATTCAGGTCTTTCTGGAGGTTTCTGGGGAGAGGCAGTTTCCATGGCATGCTATCTCATAAATCGGAGCCCGCAGACAGGTATAGGATGCAAGATTCCTATGGAAGTCTGGTCCAGTAGAGCAGTGGATTACTCGGATTTGAGAGTTTTTGGTTGTGTTGCCTATTATCACGTTGATGATGGCAAACTAGAACCAAGAGCTAAGAAGGGAGTATTCATGGGTTTCGGAACAGGTGTGAAGGGATACAAGATATGGGTAGACAACAAGATAATACTTAGCAGAAGTGTAGTCTTTTATGAGACTCATATGTTGAAGAACTCCGTGGAGGTGGAGCTTGGAGGTGCAAAGAAGAATGTGGAGGAAGAGTCGGATCCTACTAATCCTAAGGATTCCGAAATCCCTACACCGCCGCCAGAAGCAGAAGAGGAAGAAGCCGAAGAGTCTGATAGTGAGGATGCGTCTACACCAGAGGAACCGGTTCATCAAAGTATTGTTGAAGGAAGACCAAGGAGGGTCATAAATCCTCCGGCGAGATACAAAGATGATGGTATGGTGGGATATGCATTACAGGTAGCCGAAGAGGTAGAGGACGAGCCATCCTCCTACAAGGCCGCTATATCTAGTTCTGAGTCAACACAATGGATTGTCGCGATGGGAGAAGAGATGGAGTCTCTTAGCAAGAACTGGACTTGGGATCTTGTTAAATTGCCAGCGGGTAGGAAGATAGTCAGTTGCAAGTGGGTTTTCAAAAGAAAGGAAGGAACTACATCTGGAGAGGGCATCAAGTATAAGGCAAGGCTAGTTGCAAGAGGGTTCAGTCATAAAGAGGGAGTTGACTACAACGAGAACTTCTCACCAGTGGTCACACATACTTCTATCCGGGTGCTACTAGCAATGGTGGCACACCACGACCTAGAGCTTGAGCAATTGGATGTCAAAACAGCTTTTCTACATGGAGAGTTGGAGGAGGAAATATACATGAGCCAACCAGAGGGGTTCCAAGTTCTCGGAAGAGAGAACTACGTGTGCAAGCTGAAGAGATCTCTCTACGTACTTAAGCATTCACCGAGGCAATGGTACAAGAGGTTTGACAGCTTCATGTTGAAGATTGGTTACCACAAGTGCGAGTATGATTGTTTCGTGTACCACAAAGAGTTGCATGATGGATCACGTATTTACCTATTTTTGTATGTGGATGATTTTCTGATTGGAACTCGGGATATCAAGGACATCAGAGAACTGAAGAGGTCCCTTAGCGCGAAATTTGAGATGAAGGATCTGGGAGCTGCTCGAAGATATTGGGAGTTGAGATCTTTAGAGATAGGAAGAAGAAGAAGCTTTTCTTATCACAGCAGGGATATATCAAGAAGATCTTGGCAAGATTCGGGATGTTATCAGCTAAAGCTATAGATACTCCTATGGCAACTAACAGCAAGGTAGGAATGTACACCGAACAAAATGAGGAGGAGAAGGAGTACATGTCCAAGGTTCCATATGCTAGCGCAGTTGGAAGTCTCATGTATGATATGGTCTGCACTCGACCGGACATAGCATTCGCTGTTAGTGTGGTTAGTCGTTTTATTGCTCATCCGGGTAGGGACAATTGGCAGGCGGTGAAGCGCATATTCAGGTACCTTAAGGGTACGTTAGACATTGGCCTATGGTTTCTCGGATGCTAACTATGCAGGGGATATGGATAGTAGAAGATCAATGAAAGGCTATGTATTTTCTCTGGGAGCATCTGTTGTGAGTTGGAAGGCGACGCTACAGCCGACGGTGACTTTTTCCACGACGGAGGCGGAGTACATGGCTCTAACGGAAGCAGCAAAGGAGGAAATATGGCTTAAAGGTATGGCCAATGATCTAGGGCTACTTCAAGATCAGGCGATAGTCTACTGTGATAGCTTGAGTGCGTTTTTCTTGACTAAGGACCACGTTCATCATGAATGGACCAAGCATACCGAACTCACGTATCATTTTATGAGAAACGAGAGTAGGATCAAGGTGATGAAGGTGGGGACTGCTGACAACCTCGCGGATATGTTCACCAAGCCGGTCCTGAATCGAGGGTTGGAACAGTATTTTCGCGCATTTCTTCATGCGCGAACTATACGATAGGCACACTACTTACCCTGCGCTGAGTTGGCTTTGAATTTTAGCCATAACAAGAGTATTGGGATGTCACCTTTTCGTGCGCTCTATGGACGAGACACGCCGTCTTTGTTTCCTTCCATATTCCATCTCATGTTCGTGCTCTAGCTGTCTCTGACCTTTTGCGTGAGTGTCGTGTTTTGATTCAGGACCTGAAGCAGCACTTACACGTTATGCGACAGCGCATGCAAGCCTACACCAATTAGCATCGTCGTGCGATTACTTTTGAGGTGGGCGCTCTGGTTTTGCTTCATATTCAGCCGTATTGTCCACATTCCGTGGTGAGGCGTTCCTCGGCCAAGTTTGCACCGCGGTATAAAGAGCCCTTTGAGGTTCTTGAGTGGATTGGTCCCGTTGCCTACTGCCTTCGTTTGCCTGGTTCTAGTCGCATCCACGGTGTATTCCATGTTTCACTTCTATGAGCCTATGTTCCAGGGTCTTCTCCTCCACACATGGGATCCTTGCCGGACGTGTTCGTTCATGAGGGTCCGTTTCTGTTCTTGCTCAAGCTACAGTGTAGCGCACGATTTTAGTTCAAGGTGTTCCACGGGATCAATGGGGGATTGAGTGGGGTGACGGTTCTACCGACTCATGGGAGCCTCTTGATGTATTGCTGCTAACTTTCCGCACATTCACCTTGAGGACAAGGTGGTTTCTGAGAATGGGGGATTTGATACGCCTATGGATACACCTATTGCGCGAGCTATTGCTATAGACAGGCCCCAAAGGGTTACTCGACGTCGCTCTTGTTTAGATGATTTCGTTTGATAGTCATATTAGTTTTATTGTTTATTTTCACGATTTTGTCGTTATTTGGGTTTAATCTCTTTTAGTGGGTATTTAGTAGATTTTCAATTATAGTTTTAGATTTACTATAAAACACTATGTTAATTTTTATTTGAGGAATATACGAGAAAGTTGTCTCAAATCTCTCTCTCTTTTTCCCCTCTTCCTCTTCCAAATCCTACCTCTCTTCTCTTTCTTTCGTTCATTTTTCTCTGGTTGTTCGCTACAGGTACCAACCGTTTACCAGTACAAGAGGTGAAGAACAATTGCTGCAATACGTGATTAACGGTAAGTGGGATATTGAGCGGGATAATTAATTTATAAAAAACATACAATCCACTCTTACATTTATTTTTAGTTTCTTTCAAACAGTAGACTGATTCAAAAAATAATACTTAACTACTTAAGAAATATTTCCTTTTGTTCTGTAAACATGTCTTACATGAATGCATACAATATTTAATCTTAAAATCTAGACGGGAAATCTGAAGGGAACGTTGGCTTCAAGTATGTCTTTGGTTTTCTAATTGGTAGTTTGATACTTGAACCTGCATTTTGGCTCTTTCAAATCAAATAATTTAACTAAATAATTCCTTATTCAACATTTCCAATAACATGAGCCACTTAAAGGAATTTTTCAAAATACCAATTATCCTTTTTATTAGATCATTTACTTTTTTTTACATATAGTCATATTTATGCATATATGTGAAACCTCTATTTATTTGAGTGAAGTGCTATATTGACAATTTCAAACTCATTACAACACTAGCCCTACAACACTAGCCCCGCGCATAGCACGGTAAACGACTAGTTAAAGTAAAATAAACACACCTCATTTCATGATTGACTAATGCAGTCATACACTAAATTTCAAGAACAAGAGGAAATGAATTCAAATACTTTATTCAAGCTAGATCTCCACGCTGATTTATTTTTGGAGCTTATTATAATTATGCCACTACAAATTGATAGATTGATAGATAGTAACGTTTCAGTCAATTTTATGAAGCGCCCTCAGCGAGAAATCCGGCTGTCCACCAAGTGGGCCATAGGAAACTTCCACTACGTATTCGCTAACAGATCCGTTGCCATCCATCGCCGCTATCAAAAATTGGTAGTTGATTCCACCAGCGAGCTGGTACTCGCCACTAACGACATTCTGCGCCAGCAAGCAGGGCCGGCTCTAATATTTTTGGTGCCCTAAGCGAACGACAAAACTCAGTCCCTTTATATAAGTAAATGTAAACTAAAGAATTTAGATGCTACCTCAAAATTTTATCAGCTTCCACATTTTTTTTTAGAGGAACACGTACATTGTTTTTAGATAAAAGGGAAGCACAGTTGATGGCCGAAAATTGACTATCACAACCAAATGACAAAGAAGGTTTCAATTCTCCATACAAGATTAAAGAGAGAGCAACAGTATTCGTAACACAGTCGTGGATTAAAGAACACGACATTTCTATTGTAAAACATAAAATAAAACATCAAACGGTTCAGTTAACAACATATATAACCTTCGATGATGGTTAACACAGTTGAGAAATAAAAAATGCATTAGTTGAGTTAAATCAACCTACTATACGTTGTGAACATGAGCTTTTATCCTCAACTTCAAGAGTTTAAACGATCGAATATGATATAGGATAGTATCAATCGTATTTAGTTAGTTTAATTAATTACTAGTTATTGAGTTGTTTATTATTTAATTATATTATTTAGTATTTATTTATTAAGTAGCCCGTAGGGTAGGCCCGTTAGGTTAGGGTTAACTTTATTCTTCTATTTAAGCATTGTAACATTTGATTAATTATCAGTCAATAAAGAATTATTTTTCTGAATCAAAGCTCTCCTACTCTCGTCTCGATTCTATCTCCTCTACATGTACTTATCAATCTCCTTGAATTTCTTCTAATTCTCTCTCAATTTCTCTACTATCGATACTCTTCTGTATCATTGGTGCTTTCACTGAAATATGCAGCAGCAGTAGCTCTGGCAATCACACAGATCAGTGAATTGTGTTACCTTCTGGCGCGTTATCCACTCAAGAAATCTACCCACAACCATCCACTACACCCAAGAGGTAACAATCTTTATCAAACCCTTTGTTTTCGCACTCGTGGGTCTCACAAACCACAGGTACACAACAATCCTCCCACAAACCCTTGTCCATCACTGTGAACGAACACCCATTACTGGTAATAATGATTGTATGAGTGGCAATGATTGACGTTGATTGCCAATAATTGGAAACAAGTAGTAAACCACATCAGTCCCCGAAACCCTATTCCCACCAAAGGACTTGAAGGCAGCAGATCACAAGGTCCCAAAGTATTCGTTTATCTCCTTCTCACGCCAACGAAAACCCAGCAGATTGTTTCATCGTGTACTATCATGGAAGATCCTCGATCAGTGGCATAAACAAGGCCGGCGAAGCATGCACCGCGGCATTAGCAGCAGACGCCGCGGCAAACACTGCAAGAGCTTCTTCATGGCTGCTCCAAGAACCACCACATGCAGTGTTCACTGCCGGCCTATCCGCCACACCGCCACAACCAGCAGCGTGCTATTGCGGTTTCAAAACCTCCTCCGTCGAGAACATCACCCACACCCGGGGATAACACCCCGCGCATTTGCCCGAATGGTCCGAGATTTATTGGTGACGACCCCGTAGGGTGGATTTTCAAGATCCAAAAATACTTTGATTATTTTTTTGCGTCAGAAGACGAGCGTTTTCAGCTCGTAGCAATTGTTATTGACAGTCCCGCATTCGAGTGGTGGCGTTCTTATCTGTACAATAACAATTCTTCGTCGTGGATGGAATTTTTAATAGCGGTCAAACAACATTTTAAGCCGATCCAGCAATGGCTAGAGGACATGGAAGACGAGCACAAGCCTTCACGAGCTCCCACCCCAGGCATACGAAATTCAGAGGATGATGATGATCAAGAGGCGGTGGAGCGTCCACCCGTAACTACAGGTAAAAATACATACAACCATGTGGTGATAAATGATGAAACTCCTCCGACAAAGAAATAGAGGAACACCAACTTGAACTATCTCCTCAAGAGGAGGGTGACATTTTGCATCGCTACGATCCGCTGTCGCTGCCGCAGCAGAATTCAAACGACTAGCAACAACTAGCAGCAGAGAACAAGACAACCAACGCTGTAGTTGAAACCCTAACTGTCGGTGACGTACAAGCACCAGAACCGCCGACGATGAAAGTCTCGGCAGCAGCTGCACACGTCAACGGGAAGCAGGTCCTTGCGACACGGCCAACTCTGCCCCACGACCCAGTTCAGACCACTCTCCCAGGACCGCCTGCGGATTTGAATGAACTTCACAACGCAAGTAAAACAGAAGCTGGTACGTAAGAAAAGAACAAATGCACCCAATTTCTGGATCGTCCACTTGTTCGACGGAGTCCACCGGAGGATTGGGGCATGTTGTCCTGTTGTGTCCCAGCTCCTTGCAATTGCCACACCTCCTTCTCTTGTCTTTCTTTGGTCCCTTTGGGCATTTAGTGTCCGGGGGGTTCGGATTCTTCACATGGGCGTAGGGATTTTCTTCCTTCTTAATCTCTCCTTGTGTCCCGGCTCCTTGTGTACCCTGAAAAGTTTTAGAAACCATTCTCTGCATTTTCCGAATCCCGTCGGCCATATGCTCTCTGAAGAACCTCATTGTCTCGCCAGTAGTACAACCCAAACTGTAATACAGTTGAACTTCGTTCCTCGAGGAAGCCCGGCGCATGGCTTGCAAATCTGGGTCATCACTTTTCTTCCCAACAGGCTCCTTCATTGATGGCTCGGTTCGGTAGAATTCTTTGTCAGTTTTGGTCCACCTTTTGGCAATTAAAGAGTTTGGGATCCTCTGTACTCCTTTTTGTTTCAGAACAAACAACATGTGTTTGCAAATCATATACGATGTTTCCCAACGAAAACACGTGCAACGGAGAAGCCTATTATCATGACGACATTGAACAACTTGCTGAAACAAGAAAAGATAGGGTGGTTAGAAATTAAGAAGGAAATGAAAATACAAATGAACACAAGGATAGACAGATTGTAACCTGGTACTAGATAGAAGAGGACAATAGTTCAAAGACTGTGACATTAATACTTATTTGTTACACTTTAAGACTTAAGATAGCATTGATAACATTAAGGAAACATGACAAGATTATTTAGAAATAAAAATGCAGTACACGAGTACATAGTATATAAATATGTAAATTGAAGCAGATGTACACACCACGGATCTCTTCATTTGACCTCTCATCACGTAGAACAAGTCCAAGCTCTCTTCTGGAACAGTTTTGACTTCAAACACTCTATAATCATCACCCTTTGTATCTTGTTTCCTAAACATGTTGAAGACATTTTCGGTGAAGACCTCTGCTGCATGGCGTTCGAGTTCCGTGAACCCTGTTGTTATCACCGGGTCTGATTGGTCGGAGCGATGGTGTGCCTTACGCTCGTTGTTGCGTAGCTTGTCAACCCCTGTCGTGAATCCCTTGCAAGCATTGGTCAATTTGTCCGAGTAGGACATATAATCCTTGACAAAACTGTTGATGCTCTCGCATCTCGAGGTCGTCGTTTGCAACGCAAAAAAATGATCCTTCAAGTATGTCTCCGCCCACAAGTGGCGGTTCATATATGTGACCTGGACCCAATTCCTATCAGCAATGTTCCATCTGGTAAGCATTGCATGCCAATCATCATGCCAAAAAATTTCAGGTTTCCTACTATGCAAGCACTTTTTAAAATCAACCATGAAGCCATCTCCCAACTTCAGATTAGCCTGGGCGTTCCGACAAAGATGCCAAGAACACAGACGATGTCTTGCCTCTGGGAAATTATCCATAATAGCTTTTCTCATTGCCAAATCGCCATCCGTGATGACGGACAAAGGCTTCTTATCATTCATTACCTTCATCAGGCACTTCAAAACCCAATCATATGTTTCTGCCGTCTCATCGTTGAGAAAAGCACAGGCAAAAATAGTCGTCTGGTAGTGATTGTTCACGCCAGATAGAATTACAAATGGTTTTTGATAGATATTGGTCTTGTACGTTGCATCAAAAATGAGTACATCGCCAAATCTGTGGTAATCTACCACTGATCTCCTATCACACCAGAAAACACTTTCAAGCTCATGATTTTTACCTGTTCTGAACCTACAAAAAAAATAAATAACACTTAGGGAAACAGAAAGATTAGTTACATAAATGATGTTAACTCTAACAGGTCAGAAAGTAAGTTTAACAAATAAGTATGAGCCTAACTGAACAGTAAATAGACATAAACAGATAAGATAGCACGCTTAATTGTTAATAAGTAAACTTACTCCCTGAACACGCCATAGTGACTGTGCTTCAAACTGTCAATGTACATCAAGGTCTGCTGCCCATCTCCTTCATTTGAATATATATTGTCCATAGAGGCCATTTTATTGTAAAGATCTTTCTGTGTGTAACCCAACTTGTTATAACCGCCGGCTTGTTTAACCATCAAAAGAAAGCTTTGGCAATACTTGATCCCCACCTCCTTCAAAGATCTGACCAGTTCAACATCAGCCTCAGAGACCTTTCGGTGTGACCGGTGGTTGCTCGCGCATTGTGGTTCCGAAAGTTCGTGTGAATGACCGGGTTCGAATTGAACCACCTTAAAAGGCTCGGTAGGTGAAGTTCTTGATATTTTTACACGAGCTTTGCATACACACCTAGTGTTTCTGGTATGCTCCCGTTTCCTATTTTCTTTGTACAGGACCTTCTCGGAGCGCAAGCCTTGTCGGGCACACACGTATATCCTTGACTTTATGCATTCTTTCGTTTCCGGGTCGAAGTACCGGCGGTTGCACCTTCTAATCCCAAAGCCAAGAATCAGTGCGTAGAGGTTGTACCAGTCATAAGCTTGAACCTCATTTTCAAAAGTCATTTCCATAACATCTTCCTTGGTAACCATTATTCCTGCATAAAACTTAAAATTAATATCTGTATAACTACAGTCATTAACTTAAACTGTAAGAAAGCATTTTAAAGGGATATACATTTTAAAGTTTAAGATAGACCCCTCTCTAGGGTTTAGCATTTAAGAAGGTGCATGCATTCTTTTAGAATGAGTTGTTAATACTCCATCAAATCAATACTCAAAGATGCCTATTTGTGGGTTTTTGGAGGTTGTGCACACTGCCATGCATGGTACAAACACAAGGCAGGCACAAAGTCCTCAAATTGGGTACAGAATTGTGTTGGTGATGTAGTTAATGGGAAAGAACAATGTTTCCAACGGGTACGCATTACCCAAACTGAGTTTGATTGACGTCTATGCATCTCATTTGTGCCACCACTCAACACATACTAGCACTATGTGACATTTTAAGACCAATTCTGATACCTACAACACACGGTCACTTCTCACGACGTCAAGTCTCACAATGTCGATAGTCGGTTACACCCTTATCCCTCGGTGTTCAAGTCCCATGGTTGGGTGTGACCTCAAAACTCTCAGTCTTGTGAAAATGACCCAAATACAACATTAAATCAGAGTTGGCATGCTGGGGGCACATTTCATGGCTAAACTCGTACAATTATCGAGTTTTCATTCGATTTTTGCCCCTTTATGTCACTTAGAGGAGCAAAACTTGAAGCCATTTCAAAATAACTCCCAGCACTGTCCTTGGCATGTTTTCCAGGACACATGGTGACACCCCGAGTCATTCCATCGACGAAGAAACCAAAATAAGTGGCATTTTAAAGGGATATACATTTTAAAGTTTAAGATAGACCCCTCTCTAGGGTTTAGCATTTAAGAAGGTGCATGCATTCTTTTAGAATGAGTTGTTAATACTCCATCAAATCAATACTCAAAGATGCCTATTTGTGGGTTTTTGGAGGTTGTGCACACTGCCATGCATGGTACAAACACAAGGCAGGCACAAAGTCCTCAAATTGGGTACAGAATTGTGTTGGTGATGTAGTTAATGGGAAAGAACAATGTTTCCAACGGGTACGCGTTACCCAAACTGAGTTTGATTGACGTCTATGCATCTCATTTGTGCCACCACTCTACACATACTAGCACTATGTGACATTTTAAGACCAATTCTGATACCTACAACACACGGTCACTTCTCACGACGTCAAGTCTCACAATGTCGATAGTCGGTTACACCCTTATCCCTCGGTGTTCAAGTCCCATGGTTGGGTGTGACCTCAAAACTCCCAGTCTTGTGAAAATGACCCAAATACAACATTAAATCAGATTTGGCATGCTGGGGGCACATTTCATGGCTAAACTCGTACAATTATCGAGTTTTCATTCGATTTTTGCCCCTTTATGTCACTTAGAGGAGCAAAACTTGAAGCCATTTCAAAATAACTCCCAGCACTGTCCTTGGCATGTTTTCCAGGACACATGGTGACACCCCGAGTCATTCCATCGACGAAGAAACCAAAATAAGTGGCATTTTAAAGGGATATACATTTTAAAGTTTAAGATAGACCCCTCTCTAGGGTTTAGCATTTAAGAAGGTGCATGCATTCTTTTAGAATGAGTTGTTAATACTCCATCAAATCAATACTCAAAGATGCCTATTTGTGGGTTTTTGGAGGTTGTGCACACTGCCATGCATGGTACAAACACAAGGCAGGCACAAAGTCCTCAAATTGGGTACAGAATTGTGTTGGTGATGTAGTTAATGGGAAAGAACAATGTTTCCAACGGGTACGCGTTACCCAAACTGAGTTTGATTGACGTCTATGCATCTCATTTGTGCCACCACTCAACACATACTAGCACTATGTGACATTTTAAGACCAATTCTGATACCTACAACACACGGTCACTTCTCACGACGTCAAGTCTCACAATGTCGATAGTCGGTTACACCCTTATCCCTCGGTGTTCAAGTCCCATGGTTGGGTGTGACCTCAAAACTCCCAGTCTTGTGAAAATGACCCAAATACAACATTAAATCAGAGTTGGCATGCTGGGGGCACATTTCATGGCTAAACTCGTACAATTATCGAGTTTTCATTCGATTTTTGCCCCTTTATGTCACTTAGAGGAGCAAAACTTGAAGCCATTTCAAAATAACTCCCAGCACTGTCCTTGGCATGTTTTCCAGGACACATGGTGACACCCCGAGTCATTCCATCGACGAAGAAAACAAAATAAGTGGCATTTTAAAGGGATATACATTTTAAAGTTTAAGATAGACCCCTCTCTAGGGTTTAGCATTTAAGAAGGTGCATGCATTTTTTTAGAATGAGTTGTTAATACCTAATCAAATCAATACTCAAAGATGCCTATTTGTGGGTTTTTGGAGGTTGTGCACACTGCCATGCATGGTACAAACACAAGGCAGGCACAAAGTCCTCAAATTGGGTACAGAATTGTGTTGGTGATGTAGTTAATGGGAAAGAACAATGTTTCCAACGGGTACGCGTTACCCAAACTGAGTTTGATTGACGTCTATGCATCTCATTTGTGCCACCACTCAACACATACTAGCACTATGTGACATTTTAAGACCAATTCTGATACCTACAACACACGGTCACTTCTCACGACGTCAAGTCTCACAATGTCGATAGTCGGTTACACCCTTATCCCTCGGTGTTCAAGTCCCATGGTTGGGTGTGACCTCAAAACTCCCAGTCTTGTGAAAATGACCCAAATACAACATTAAATCAGAGTTGGCATGCTGGGGGCACATTTCATGGCTAAACTCGTACAATTATCGAGTTTTCATTCGATTTTTGCCCCTTTATGTCACTTAGAGGAGCAAAACTTGAAGCCATTTCAAAATAACTCCCAGCACTGTCCTTGGCATGTTTTCCAGGACACATGGTGACACCCCGAGTCATTCCATCGACGAAGAAACCAAAATAAGTGGCATTTTAAAGGGAAATACATTATAAAGTTTAAGATAGACCCCTCTCTAGGGTTTAGCAGTTAAGAAGGTTCATGCATTTTTTTAGAATGAGTTGCTAATACTCCATCAAATCAATACTCAAAGATACATTAGATTTTTTTTTTTTGCTTTCCTTTTAAATATTTCATACTAAGTGCCAGAATTTTGGGGAACATTTTGAAATTTTTGAATTTCAGGAACGAAAATAATAATTTGAAAATTTAAAAAAAGTGAGAGAGTGGTCCAATCAAATCAACCGCCTCAACTGCCACTGACAGCCCACCGTGCCTTTAATTTCGGAACAGTTCCATTTGCAGAGTCCTTCTAGTAATTGACTCTGTGGTTGCAGTTTCAATCAATTTTCTAAAACTGACGAATCTCTCTCTCTCTCTCTCTCTCTCTCTCTCTCTGTCTCTCTCTCTCCAGTTCGCAACTTTCCTCTTCATCTTCCCCATCTTCATCTTCTCCATCTTCATCTCTTCTCCTTCAATCAACATACAAAATCCATGGCAAAGAAGAAGATTATTCGAGAAAGACGATCCAAACAACAAGATCTTGCCGATAACAAGATCGATAGCAACACTAGCAACACGGAAAGACAACGGAGTTCACAGGAGGGAAAGACAACGGAGTCCACGGATGAAATTGGTCTGAAGAATTTTGGAGATGGTCTCGATGCAATTCCATTATCAAGGGTTGATTTTGAAATGGTGGATGTTGAAGCAGACAAATTGAAGAAATTGGCTGAGGCTGCTGCCTTAATTGAGAAGAGTACGAGTACAGAGGAAGAAGCCAGTACAGAGAAGAAGAAACTAAAGAAGAAAGAGAAAGCAAAGAAGGAAGAGCACGTTGAGGAAGTCCCTAGGAGATCGACCCGGAAACATCCAGCACCACCGAAGGCAGTGAAGAAACGAACAAATCAGAAGGCTTCTAAGCGCAAGAATGAAGATGTAGAGGTGAAGCATACTCCTGGATTTGACCTATTCCTGTAAGTAATCATTTTTTTTTTAAATGTCCTTCTTTTTTATCATGCTGTTTAATGAATTAATAACTCCTTCTTAAAATCAAATTACATCACAAATTTTTTCTACCTTCTCACTTTGTCCTAAATTAATCTTTGTTAATTGTCATGTTTCACAATGCACTGTTATCCCATGTAACTTAATTGTTAAATCTGTAATCTCTGAAATTTGCATTTGCTTCTGTGTTATTTGAAGGTTTTACTTAAGTTTTTCAACTGTTTACTTATGACAGTAACCATCAAAAATCTACAATGGGATATAGAGGGAAGGATATGCCTCCCAAACTGATAGCACAGCAGTATAGAGTATTTCTCAACTTACCTGAGGATGAACGAAAAAGGTACAATCAGAAAGAGACGGAAGTCTCGAGTGATGAGGAGATTGATGTAAGCCAATACACTGTTCAGAAAAGAACAAATGATAATATCCAACCTGAGGCTGAAGAGCAACCGGAGGATGAGGAGGATGAGGAGGATGAGGAGGAGGAGGAGGAGGAGGATGAGGTCCAAGAGGAGGAACAGAATGACGATGACGAAGAATACAAACCCGTGGAGGATAAGAGCGATGATGATGAAGAAGATGAGGAGGATTTGGAGGAGGATAGGGAGGAACAGAAGGAAGATGAGGTAAGTGACCAACCTGTGGAACAGAGGAGGGAAGATGATAGTGACGACGAAGCCCATCATGGCAATGCGATGAATGCGTACATAAGATTCAAGTAAGTTTCTTCCCTAATCAATCATCTCGTAAAATTTTGTTTCAATTGTGCAGCCAATGTCTACTATTCTGCACCCTCGTTCTAAACTATTAAAGTACTTTTCTAAACAATTAACTGTTCAAACATCATAATGCATGTTATTACTTTAAATTCTAATGACTTTATTTGATTTTAAATGTTTGAGGGTGTGTCTTATATGTTATGGATCTAGTACTTGGAATTGTAATTTAATTTTCTTTATTGTCTCATGATTGTTGTAGAAATGTTCAGACGCACAAGCTCAAGAAACAAGATCCTCGTTTGAAGATAACCGAGGATGTCAAAAAGAGGATAAACGATGAATGGAAAAGCCTGACAAAGTCCCAACAAGAACCCTATATCACAGCTGCCACCGAAGAAAGAGAGAAGAGGAAATCAGCTGGCACATTGAAGAGAAGACCAACCGGTGAGAAGGCCAAGCAGAAGAAGAAATCGGCTGCAGCCAAGTTGAAGGGCAAATCAAAGAAGAAGCTGAAGAACCCGAGGCGGTTCCAAAGCTTTATGAGCCTGCCCTCTGTTAAGGCTCTCTTCGAAGATATGATAGATGAACAGCAGTCATGGTTGAATGAAGTGGGGCTTGGATGACTAAAGCACCTACAGATTTCAGAAACCCCCGAGGCTTTCAACAAATTCCTCTACAACTCATTTGACACCGAGGGGTCCTTGACGGCTCACGGCCGGACTGTGGATGTAACCCCGAAAGTTGTCGGCTGGCTCCTTGGAGTAAAATGCACCGGAACAACTGAGTTTCCGGAGGTCAATCCAAAGGTTGTACAAGAAGTGGCACACAGAATTGGCCTCGTCCAGGACAACACAAAGGTCGGTAAGTATGTTCCGTGGTTCTTGAAAAATAGGAACCTGTTCAATGATGAGTGGAAGCAGAGGGCTGTTTGTTTAATCTTGGGGGCCCTAGGGATGCCGATCGGGCGACAAGGAATCCGGTCTGGGCTGGCCAAACTTGTTGTAGATTTGGAGCACCTGAAAAAGGTGAACTGGGCGGAATTGTGGCTTGATCATCTGGTGAAACAAAATGAGAAGGCCCAGACTGGGGAAACCTTGCGAGGAAATGGTTGCGTGCTGATTCTTGTGGTAATAATCTAGCATTTTGTCATTTGTTTTATGATTTCTGTTTAATATGTTAATAGCTCCTTCTTAAGTTCTAATGTTGTGAGTATATTTTGTAGCTTCTGTACTTGGAAAAGTTTTGCCCCAAATTTCAACAAAATCCCAAGGAATGCAAAGACAAGAATGCAAGTCCCAGGTTGAAATTCTGGAAGACATCTGATGTTTCTAAGAGATGGAAGTATGTATGTATGAATGAAAATGTGAGTAACCTTTTACATAAAACTTACAAATATGTTTTTATCAGTTAACAACCTTATCTTAAATGTTAAACTTTATACTTCTGTTGTTCTTTGTAGTTGAAGTTGAAGAAAATGGATGAAGAGCCAATTACTGAGAAGGCTGTTGCACCAGCAATTCAATTAGTTCTCCCACCAGGGGACTATTTGAAGGATCTTTTGGGACAGCTGGCGCAGAATGCTGACCCGCAAACATTATTGGCCATGTTCGCGACTGCTAACAAGAGAAAGTCTGAGTTGGAGGAAGAGGAAGGAGGGGAAAAGAAGAAGGGAGGTGAAGAGGATAAACAAGAAGAACCTCCCAAGAAGAAGCAGAAGAAGAATCAGGATGAGGTTAGCTCTTCGATGGAGGTGGTCGAAGAAGTCAGATCTGACGATGACGATGAGGTAAGTGTATTAACTGTTTTAACTTTAGACTTGATGTCTCTGTTTCCAATTCTAACATTTTGTTGATTTATTAGGAGGAGGCATCCTTGGCTTCTTGGGTGGACCCAAGGAAAAACATTGATGGGTCTGTCCGGGGAAAGGCGCGGTGGATCATAAGGGGGTCGAATCGGGTGTCGCTTAAGAAGCAACAAAGCAATCCTGAGGAAATGACATGTCTTCCAGAGATTCCTAGCCTGGAAGATTGCTGGATCAACTTCTTTTTGTCTCACAAATATGAGCCTAAGTTCGATAAAAACCCTCGGGATCCCAAAATTCCACTAAGCTTGCGAGAGTAAGTGTTATTTACATTCAAATTTCCTAAATAAGCTGTACAAGACACAAATTTTGTTTTTACTTATGGTTTGATTTGTTATTATATCTGCAGTGAGTTGGTTATTAACATCGCTGATTATGAGAAGGTGACGAGGTATGCCGCGTGGCGCTTCATGGATGGTAAATGGTTTGACAACGAAGTAAGTATTTCTTTTTGTTGATTTAACGTAGTTTCTTAACACATTCTCCCATCATCATCATAACACTTTTCTATTCACTTTTTAAACAATTAGGTCATCGATGCATATTTGCAATTGCTTCATCTGAAAGAAAGAAGCCGACCATTTGGTGGAATCCCTCGCATTTGGTACCTCGGAACACATTATGCCGTAAGTTCATTCCCTTTTCATTGGATAAAAACTCAATTTAAAATTCTTCCACAAAATAGCATCATTAATTTTAATTCTTGTTCAGCCAACGAAGGGTAATCGATATTTCCAAGTGTCCGATAAATACGGAGGAACGTGGAACGAGATGGGCTACGTAAGATTTACGATTTCTATCAATGCAATCTGCTTTATACATTCATATTTTGTTGAACTTATTTTATGTTGAATTGCTAATGAAATAGATTGCCCTGCCCATGAATGTACATCGAACCCACTGGTTCATGATGGTCATTTCCTTTGTCGACAAGGAAATATACGTCTTGGACTCGCTTTCTGGACATGGGTATAATGAGAGGGATGTGGCTAGAAAAGTTAATCAAATTCACCAGGTGCTATCCTCCTATCCAGAGTACCATGATGACATCACAAAGTGGGATGTGTGGTACATGAATGACGACGTTCCCCAACAACCAAACGGGTAAAAATCTTATTCATTAACTCCACTCATTATTTTCTTAAACTCACTATCTTATACATCACAACTGCATTCTATTTTAATCTCTCAGGTGGGATTGTGGCCCTTTTGTATGCTTCTTCATGACCCACTTGAGAGACCTGATTCCTAATCCAAAGAAGAACTTCTCTATTCAAGTGAAGCATCTGAGAATCTGGATAGCCAATGAAATGGCTAGATCAGACTACAACATCCACAAGGCCAAGATGTTTGAAGAGTTACTGAGCTTCAAGTCTATTGATGAGAATGTTCATGAGTTTGAAAGGATGTACAATTTCACTTCTTTTCCTACTGTTCCATTGGAATCCGGGGCGAAGACGAGGAGGTCGGCGCGAAAGTCGCCGGGGAAGAATGGAAAAAAATGAGTTTGTCTGTTATGTTGTTTGGGAATTTGTAATATGAACAATGTTTATGTCATTAAATTTTGTGGGTTGTATGTTTGAGATTGTATGTTATGAACAATGTTTCCCAATGATGATTAGGCAATGTTTGTTTGCTTATGATTTGATGACTTGTGTTGTTTTCTGAAAAATTGCTTGTGATTTTTTGTGAACACAAACTGTACATTTAAGGTGCATTTGGTGTTGGCCAACTACCCTCACCTACCAAAACTGAATTAATAAATGCACTACTACGTTATTAGGTACCAATTCTAAATTGTTAAGTACTCTATATTAAAGTTAGATACCTGCATTTATATCAGCCAACCTACCCACTGCCCGCTTTTAATACAATCTCCAACCACACTCAACTAACTCTTTATTTTTTCTCTTCACTCTCAGATCTCATCTGTTCTCCTTCTCTTTCACCCTTCTCTTCTTTCTCTCTAAGAAATGTCTCAACATAGTGTAAGCTCTTCACCCTCACCAAGCAATCCACCTTCATATTCAAGAGGAGATTCATCCCGGAGGTCAGGGTGTAGGCCGGGGCAGTGTTTCTGTGGCCGTTACCCGGTAAGTCGTACCGCACATACGCCCGGAAATGACGGACGCGTGTTTTGGAATTGTGCCAAGCCTAGAGGTCAACAATGCAACTATTTCTACTGGGAAGATGAATTTCCCAGTCCTTGCTGTGCTCCAGATCTCCAACAACTTCAGGAGGAGGTAACAACGTTGAGTAGGAGAGTCGTAGGGGCCGAGAATGCTTCCAAAGCCCAATCTTTTCATGTGAAACTGCTGTATGTTGTGATTTTTGTCATTCTCATCGTTTTAATTTCAAAGTAAGATAGTTTGCTTCTCTATTCTGTTGTGTTCAGTTAAGTGTGAGACTCGAAGGGGCCGAGAATGCTTCAAAAGCCCACTATTTTCGTGTGAAACTGTTGTATGTTGTGATTTTTGTCATTTTCAACATTTTAATTTCAATGTATGATAGTTTATCCTGTATTTAATTCTAATTCTGCTGTTATTAGTTAAGGATTAAAGTTTTGTTAACAATGATATCTCATTTTTTATCTTAAATGAAAGTGTTAATATCTTAACTGTTAAACTTACTAACTAAAGATTAATCAATGATATCCTCATGCAATCTTATTCAGCTTAGTTCATTCTATAGTGTTAACAATGCTATCTAGGTTAAAAAGGAATCTTCCTGGGACCACTTTTTTTGTCCCGTAGCTGGCCTCTGGGACCACTTTTTTCGTCCGGTAGCTGGCATTTTCGTAATAACCGGCTAGTACCGGCTTAGCCGGTTACCTTTGGGACGCACCAAAATTTTTTCCAAAACTTCAGCAACTATACCTACAAGTGCTATCAATGTACAGTGTTGATGTGGGACTACAACGCAATGTTCTAAAATTCATCTTCCATCCGTTTGATCCAGGCAAGTATTTTTAAGATTTTTACAATACCCACCTTGATGGCAAGGTGGTTTTTAAGGGTGGGAGAGTGATATGGGATAGTATCAATAGTATTTAGTTAGTTTAGTTAATTACTAGTTATTGAGTTATTTGTTATTTAATTATATTATTATTTAGTATTTAATTATTTAGTAGCCCGTAGGGTAGGCCCGTTAGGTTAGTGTTACATTTATTCTTCTATTTAAGCATTGGAAAGGGAAATGATTACCTATTCAACAATATTTCTATTTATTACATTAACATCTATATATACTATCTGAGAATGACCTCTCAAACTTTGTGTGAGGAAATGCCACGTAGATATTAAATTACAATTAATTAATGTATTAAGTTTTAAATCGCATCTTTAGAGTTTGAACTGAAAATAAAAAAAATTTGGCGCCTTTAAATTCACATTTGCATAGTTTGAACTGAAATGAAAAAATTTGGCTCCAACGTGTAAATTTAATTGAGCCAGTTTCATATTTATTGGAATCGAAAGTTATTGATGTTAATTGGCAATACTTATTAGTCAGTAAGGAAACTTTCACCAAAAAAATTATTAATAGTGAATTTCGTAAATATCCGTCTCCAAATGGACAGTGGAATTTCAAATTACACTTGATTATGAAAGGAAGAATCATGCTATATAAAATCAGCCCCATTATATTGCATTGATAGTCACATTACGGAAATGAATACCAAAACGGTACCAAAACGAATCTTCAGTTTTGATGGTGGCTTCCAAACCTTTCCTGTGTCCAAAATGGACCAGAATCTCACCCAATGAGGGTACCACTCTTCCATTCATAGTGAAAGAAATCGTGTTTGGTGTTTCGAGTGAAAAAATTCGGGTTTGGTGTTTGGAGGTATGCTTCTTCCATTCAAATCGTGTTTGATGTTTATTATGGTTCTTCCCTTCACATCGTGTTTGATGTGTATATTTTCTCCGATGATTCTCTACCCAACTACGCTCTCTTATCTTCCAGCCATGGACGAAAATGAGGAGCGGATAGAACATTGTAGGTTGGCTCGCTTGGCAAGAGAAAATTAGATGAGCAAAGACAAGCCCGCATTTTTGGTGAGTTTTTCCTTCATAATTTATAGTTGTAAGCTTTGTTTATGTGCATTATTCCTCACAAAATGGATTCTTTTTGTATGTGAAGTTCTCATGGCCGACGCTGAAGGCATACACTTGCGCGAACGAGTCACTCGCCATGCCCGTATAGGTAATACTAAGAAAATTGTTTGATTTTTGTTAATGTTCTTTTCCTTCCTCCTGTGTAGGTGAAGATGTTCATCAAGCGGAATCTTCTGATTTGAGGGACAGGCTTCAACACAATGGTATGTATTTTTTTCAAATAATATCTAAAAAGAGTTGGAAGACAGTTAGTTGTCACATTTTGTATTATTTATTTTTAGTGAATGTTTATATCTAAAGAAAGTTGTATTTCACTTTTAAGAAAAAGAAATTGCCTGATCGAAATGTATAAAAGAAGTTGCCCCTGCATATGTTTCTTTTGATTGAAAAATTCGAATTAGTAATGATGTAAATGTGTGTTTTTTTCTGATAAGGAATCAGTGACACTATACTTGGTATAACTTGGTCCATGGAAATACAATATGCATCCCAACTAAAACAATCCTTTACACAACCAATCATATGGATTTGTGGTTACACCATTCTATTATTGGAGTCCAAATATAAAATCATTGTTTAAAGCTCAATCCAGTTTATTACTACCATATTCTTTTTTTTTAGCCCCATGATCTAAACATATTCCCCAAGTAAAAATTATAAAAATCTTTTTTATTATTCTAAAAAGAAATAATGCCACAATTATTATTATTTTAAATAGAAGGCCACCATTAGGTAGGGGGTGGGATAGTGTCGAAGAAGTTAATACCGGGAGGGTTTTTAGGAGGTAGCTTAAATTTTGACCGATTTAATTAGGAAATAATTGGGAGAAAAATTAGGAGTGGGACAATGAGAATAGAAATAGAAAATGAAAATGAGTATCAAGAGCTAAAATCGTGCTTAATTAGTTTTTTGCAAAAAAAAATCGTGCTTAGTTAGTTGAAGCTTGGATTTGTTTTCCAAAACGAATTTGATCGTGAAGCTGTAATTGATTAGGTAAATATAATAAAATAAAATTCAAAATATCAAGGAAATTTTAGCTTATCTATATGGAAAGCTTCTAAGTACTGTAGTGGTATAAGAAAAGAGAAAATAAAATAAAAAGAAAGAAGGCCACATTTTTTTTAATAGAAGGCCACCATTAGGTGGGGGTGGGATAGTGTCGAAGAAATTAATACGGAGAGGGTTTTTAGGATGCAGCTTAAATTTTGACCAATTTAATTAGGAAATAATTGGGAGAAAAATTAGTAGTGAGAGAATGAGAAGAGAAATAGAAAATGAAAATGATTTTATCAGGAGCTAAATTCATGATTAGGTAGTTGGAGAGACGATTTGTTTTCCGAAACGAATTTGATCGTGAAGCTTCAATTGGTGAGATGGTAATTAATTGTCAATATCAATCACCTATTGACATTCCATAAAACGATATAAGTATTATGATAATCAAAAAATAGGATTAATCTATCTATTTATGAGACAAAAAGTTAATTTGAAACTGATAAATTCAACACAAAAGTAGATTAATAAAAAAATTGATATAACTGAAAGGTATCATTGATATACGTTCCCCAAAAAAAATAGATAACTAACATTGCTCATTTAACCTACATATGACCTTAATGGTTTCTTCTTTAAATCCAATTCAATTGACTTTCTAAAATAAAAGAAAAATTCATTGATTGTTAAATGAGGGAAATCAATGATAGCCAACAGTATACAATCAGTAAATTAAATTTGAATAAAATTATTATAATTAAACATAAAAAAACTAAACGAAAATAAACCATAAAATGCATGGATAAAGAATTCAGCGAAGCGACAGGTAGTTGAACTTAATTTATTCCAATGTAATTAATGTAACAACTTAAGCTGACTTGAAGTTGATTTTATTAATAAATTAATAAAAAATAATTTAGATAGGTGTTAACCCCATCTGATCGTATCGAATGGCTAAGAATTGATCGTACTCTATTTAGGTAGAGGACATCAACCGACAAGAAGATCAGTCCAAGAACGATCTACTTTTGGACCAAGATCGTTTGTTTGTCCACACTGTCAGACCAGCATGTGGTTGTGTTAGAGTACGCACGCGGGAGCACGATGCCAGTTGTTGGGGAACCAAGAAGAGTGATTAGACGAAGAAGAAGATGAAGAACAACACAACGATATAACGTGGTTCACTAGTTTTTAGGCTAGCTACATCCACGGACAAAACAACCTGATTTATTGATGAGAGAGCCAATAACAATCCAAGACACACCACACATGTCAATAGAAGAGTCCTACACCCATATATAGGCCTAAACTAGTGACTTGTGCCCAAAGCAACGTCCAAACGTTGCCAATACGAACTAGGAAACAGTTCCAAAACGAACAAGGAAACAATTCCAAGACGAACAAGGAAACAATTCCAAGCCGCCTTGGATCAAGTTAATTTTCTATGCTAGGTTTGAATAACCAAAATCTAACAAATCTCCACCTTGATTCAAACACCCTAGCAACCAATCCAATGCTCCTCATCAATCCAATTGTGAATGCGCCTCCCAATCAAGAACGCCTCCACTTAATTCACCAAATCGTTTCTCCGAGTGCCATCCGTCTTTTTCAACGAACAAGCCAACTGTGGTTGCACCTCCAATAATCAAACTCGAAGTGCTTCACCCAAATTGAAACGATCAACCTATCAACCGATAGAATATATTCCCAAATTTGCGGTATTGGAATACATTCACTATGTGCCACAACAAGCGCGACTTTGCGTCTCAACAAACGCATAGACTTGTGTGTCTCAATCAACACATCCTAATGCACCATGACACAATGCATCTCCCCAATCGTCACGCCAATGACACTTCGTGACAAAAGTGCCTATCAAACAAGTCATGCCAATTGCGTCGCCAAAGTACCGCACCAAGACGCCAATCAAGACACGCCCAATAACGTTCCAACAATCAATGCGTGCACAATAACACGCCGCCAATCAATACATGCCCAATAACATGTAACCAATCCAATATGCACCCAATAACGCGCTACCAACCAATCGCGTGCCAAAAAGACACGTCAATTGCTCAATGCCACGAGCCAAATCCGCCGGTTGATTCGAGCCGTCTCCACCTTGACTTGAATCCTCCTAGCGGCCCGAACAAGATCGCTCCATGCCGATGCTCAAACTCTTACGTGTTCGTGCAACGGATAAGCCCAATTTAGATCCACACGCCCAATGCTCCATGTTGGAAGCCCGATTGCGCCAGAACGCCAATTGCACGTGAACCTTCAAATTCGCGCTAGAATGTGCGCCCGATGCTCCATGACAAAGAACCCAATAGCTCCCCCAATAAGGAACCCGATTGTTCCCCCAACAAGGAACCCGATAGCTCCCACAACAAGGAACTCAATAGTTCCCCCAATAAGGAACTTGGTGGTGGGTGTGTCAACAATATTCTCATCAACACGATAGATCTTTATCCCAAACGATTTTGCCATTACTCTTCACCAACAAACCCAACCCAACAACCTGGCTCTGATACCACTTGTTAGACTACGCACGCGGAAGCACGATGTCAGTTGTTGGGGAACCATGAAGAGTGATTAGACGAAGAAGAAGATGAAGAACAACACAACGATATAACGTGGTTCACTAGTTTTTAGGCTAGCTACATCCACAGACAAAACAACCCGATTTATTGATGAGAGAGCCAATAACAATCCAAGACACACCACACATGTCAATAGAAGAGTCCTACACCCATATATAGGCCTAAACTAGTGACTTGTTCCCAAATCAACGTCCAAACGTTGCCAAAACGAACTAGAAAACAGTTCCAAAACGAACAAGGAAACAATTCCAAAACGAACAAGGAAACAATTCCAAGCCGCCTTGGACCAGGTTAATTTTCTATGCTAGGTTTGAATCACCAAAATCTATTAGGTTGGAGGAGAGCTATACGAACATGTAAACAATGACATTGTTTTAGCCGCTTCGGCTATCACTGCAACATATTTTGGGGGTAAGAAACTATTATATTTCTAATTTAATAATATAGTAATTGTGTTATTTTTCACCGTGACATACTTACACGTGAATGCAGGACCCTGCATCTGCACAACTAGGTACACCAGGTTCTGTTTAAACCCCCATATCAGGGAGAAGGATTACATTTGCAATTGGTAAGGATCAAATTGCATGTTTATTTTTGGCCATGTCCAATTTTTAGCCATGTCATCTGAAAATATTAATTCATCATGGATATAGGTTTAGTAACGACGTTACCTTGCAAATGTTGGTTTCTTCTGATAGCAGTTGTGGATTCTCAGTGTCATTTCTACTTGCAGTCAACAATGCACGAAGGATAAAGTTGTCTGACCTCATGTTCATGTCACATGTGATTATTCCTACTCTAACTTCTTCTTATTATTATTATTATTATTATTATTACTATTATTATTATTATTATTATTATTATTATTATTATTATTATTATTATTATTATTATTATTATTATTATTAGTATTATTATTATTATTATTATTATTACTATTACATAGGCACATAAGTCACAATACTATTTAGTTCAGGTGTACCATTTTCGTGTATTGGCGAATATGGTGTATGTACTGCATGAAAATCTTTGGTACGAGTCATGTTATCATTGTGACAAGAGTTTAGCTGGATTCTTTAGTAATGGAGGAAATATTTGCACAAGTTGTAATATGATCAACATGCACCCACTGCCACGGTATGAATATATGTACCTAGATAGAATTTTTCTTTCATGTCGTGCTTGGTGTTTCTCTTCCGAATCTAACTCATCCAATTTCCGTCAACAGTTATCGATTTACATTAATTGTCAAGGATTCTACTGGGATGAAGAGAATATAGATCTTCGATAAACAAGCTAGGATAATTCTTATGAAGAGTGCAAAGAATAGGCAAGATTTACTTATACGGGTAATTTCTATAATTACGTATAGTATCGATTTCTTGCACTGAAATTATCTTAGTGGAAAACTCATTCACTATTTATAACAAGATCCTTCGGGAAAGTCCATTCAAGATCATATTTGAAGTTGCGTTAACCAATCTTACACTTTCATCATCAAAGCACCTACTGAGGTGGTGGAACAAAATAGTCTTAAATGTGTTTAAGATCTTTCTGTCGATTGGCTGATGAATGCATACATTTGTAGGAAGCACTTACGAAAACAGAATGTAAGATATCTGCGACTACTCTATTTTAAAATATTATACTTCTTAAAATATTGTACATTTACTGATTATGTCATTTTTGATGCAGAACTACCTACAATGTGATTAGTCTCTAGCAAGAAGTTTCGATTTATCTTTCAGTTTCACTGATTATGTTATTCAGTACTTTTGGTTATTTTTTTGGATATAGCATTTGAAATGCATGAGACATCAACTGTTCAAGTGACATCAGTTTTGTTTTCAAATTGAAATTTCGCAGTGCATCGCACGGGTTAAAAGCTAGTTATTTACTTATGTACAGAATTACTATATGCTCATGTTTTTTATAAAATTGGTGCCCCCCTAAAATTTTGGGGCCCTAAGCAGCCGCTTCAACGGCTTACCATTGGGGTCGGCCCTGCCAGCAAGTCATCTCTAGTATGCTTCTTGATGGCTTCTTGCGCAAACTTGATAGCTTCCATCACGCGTTTATCACTACGGTGATCTGTTTCAAACAATCAAGGCAATCTTCCTGGCTTCTAACAACTGAGAGGGCGAAAGAAACAGAGAAGATTGCAAGGGATAGGAGGATGATTTGTGATCTGGCCTTCATTGTGGTCGCCTCCTCCTATGTCCGCAAATTGTTTTTGAGATTGTATATTTCACGTTGTGTTGTTATAAGAATGAACAAGTAAGAGAACTCTGAGGAAATTGAGTGCGTGAGACTGCAGCCATTTATATAAGCAACTATGCTTACTAGAAGAGCTAAATTTCAGCCACTACAACAACTAACAATATTGTTGGAATTTGGTGCGCCCATGTGGGGTGCCCGATGCAATTATCATAACCTTATGGGGTTAGTTGCACTAATGCACAAACCTAGAGGGGTTAGTAGCTAAGGCTCAAACCCTAGGGGTTTATGTGTAAACCTAGGAGAAGGTTTGCCTATATAAAGAGGTAGCCTCCTACATATTATAACGAAATTCTATACAGTAAAATTTCTCTGTCTAGATTCACTCTCAAGTTGTAGAGAACCCTAGTCTCTCTCTAACTACATCGAAAGAGGTGGTACGTGGGGTGGATCATAGTGTTCGTCCTCGAGATTCACACTAGATTGGTGGGAGCAAGAGGTTGGTGAAGGAACTTGAAACCAAGCAACAACAAGATCTCAATCCGCTGTGCTAGGAGCTTAGGCGAAGAGGTAAACACATGAATCTTCCTTTATAATTCATGTTGAAAAAGATATGCCCCTTTAAATTTTCGGAACTGTATTAATCTAGACTGTTAGATCCAATCAGTACAACATGTTTTTCAAACATGTTAAAATTAGATTTTGAACACATAATCACGATCAGGACGAAAAGACGATCCCTGAAATATAAATTTCATCGGGAACGGAGCAAGAGAAGGCGGCGCGCGGGCTGCACGCGCCACCGACGCTGCCTCCACAGGTGGCCACGCGCCCTAGGGCTGGCATCTGACTGCTGACGTGGCTAGGGATGACGTGGAAAATGACATGGCGATGACGTGGATGCCACGTGTTGAATGACGTGGATGCCATGTGTTGGCTAACATGGCAGTTGACATGGCAGGGTGACGTGGCCGATGGCTTCAGCATAGGTGCTGCCGTGTCGTGCCAGGTGGCGTGCTGACGTGGCACAAGGCCGACTTCGGCGCGTGATGGAGGCGGACGCGCCCATGCGCGGCGGCGCCTGCGGCCTCCTCCCACCGTCATTTTTAGTCCTGTTTTTTCCTATGTACTCCAAATTGAATTTCAATTTTTTTTGGATATTTTTCCATTATTTTTGGAGCAACGGAAAATTTTAGTAATTTCCTGATTAATTAATTAGTGTTCAGCACACTTTCTGAGGCAGTTTGATGACCTTAAACACACTGTTGTTAGCCCAAATTTTTTTTCTGCAGACTTAGGTCATGTTTTTCTACCTTCTACCATAGGTGGTGAGACCCTAAGTTGTAGGGAGCAATTTTCGATCTTTTATGGTGATTAGGCTATTGCTTATTTATTTCCAGTAATTAGTATTTAATTCTAGAAATTTTCCAGAAAATGTCAATATGTTTAATTTATTATTATACATGCTGGTGTGGGTTGAATGGATGTTTTTGGTGCATGGATGTGGCATAAATGTTTTTATATTTGGTTTTGGTTTTGAATTTGTAATCAAACAAAATACGGCCTGCGTGTCGTGCCTCTCTATATACTCTAGTGTCTTCTCTTCTCATTCAATCGCCTCTATGAGGTTACTTCTTATTAGAAATAAGATAGTTAGTAGAGATTGAAGATAGAAGCTTAAAGAGAGGTGTCCAAACCAAAAGACATGGCACAAGGTGCAAGAAGCAAATAGATGTTCTATGGAGCCTCAAGCTTGGAGTCCTCAAGTTAGGCGAGATGGCATGAGATGGAGTTCAAGACTTGCTCAAGATGTATTCCCAATAGTGGGAGTGCACCTTAGGGGCCACATCCATTGCATATTTATTCATTCTTATGCTTTTTTTATTTTATTAACTGCGTGAGATTGGAAATATATGTGTAACCTTGCATGCTAAAGAACTAAGACAAAAGAGCTCACACGAGGACATGATTAAATTTGATAGGAAATCACAAGTGATCATATTTGACTCCTAGGATATACGTTAGATTTTGGTGGAGTCCTTGTGAGGAACTATTAAATTGTAATCGATGTCACATGTTAATTTGGAGCTAAGTAAATGCTAGTAATTAACTTCAACAATGTCTCTATCAATCGTGTCTAAATCAAAACTGTAAAGCCTTAATGGTGACAACAACGACATGATAAGTCATCGTACTATGTAACCATCCGTTGGACATAGGTTTTCAGCCACCTACAAATACAGTACAACAAATATGACCTTTATTGACAATTTTTTTATCGACAAGCTGTTTTGTGTAGCTAGTTACGTGATTTATCTACAATATTTGTGTTTGTCGATATATGTACTATCGTTTGTCAATATTGTAACTTGTATTTGTATTTTTACGAAAATGTAGTCAAAAGTGTTATGTTGCTAATTTTCCAACTCGGACAATTAAATAAGGTGACACACTTTATACTTTGGTGACTTACACAATTGTCAACGATAAAAATAAAAGTACGCAACTTTTGGTGGGTAACTTTAAAATATTCGTGCACTACCAACTTCTGGGGAGAGGGAAGTAAAAAAATTTAAGTCAAATTTACCTTTTTCGTATGGAGACTTTCCCTTCAACTAATTCCCTCACATTTCATTTCAAAAAAGATTCATCAACATCTTCATCAACAAAAGAAATCCCCTCACGTCTCTTGATTCCCTTCAACCCTCCTCCCCCAGTTTCGCCCCCCTCTCTCATCCCCCCTCTCTGTTGCGGCAAATCCTCGCCCAGATTAGGTTCCTACGCATCAACAACACGACGCCTCCTCTCTCTCAGTTTTCCACTGCTTTCCCTTCCACTCTCTCGCAAGCAGGTAAACCGCTTCACCCCTTTTTTCTACTAGCGATTTTCATCTAATTCCGTCTCTGAAATTTTTAGGGTTCCTCGAAATAGTTATGGAAATTGGGACTTATATTGATTCAATTTTGGTATTGTAAGCCTAAGGAGGGAACAATTGGAATAAGCGTGAAGTCTAAGGGGGAGGGAAGTAGGTCCCAATTAGATTGGCCTTCGAGGTTGGTGGGTCTGAAAAATGGAGGAAAACATGAGGCTCTGCAAGATGAAGCCAATTTCAACTGCTCTTCTTCTCCACGCTTGCTGTTGAGTCCACACCAGTCAAACTCGCATTGGTGAGTCTCCCTCTCTCCTCTTAGTAACGCTTGTTTCTTTCTCTCTGTTGTTTGCTTCTTTGTTGTTACCTCTCAAATCCCAATTGCTTGTTTTTCTTTGTTTTTCATATGAAAAAATTCTTAATATCTAAAATCTGCATAAACTCAGTTCAATCCATCAAATACAAGGTGTTTTTTTATTGTGTGTGCTAATTTTCGATTATTTTATTTATTTTTTTCCGTTTTCCTGAGGGCAAAAAATACTGATAAGATGCAGTTTTGTACAGTGAGGAACATGGCATAGAGAATATATGATGTCTGATCTTTTTTCTTTTAACCAAATTGGATTTATTAGAAGCATGGCGTGATGGAGGAGTAACTTTTCCTAGTATAAATGTCCTCAATAGAAAGAGTGAATTTATTGTTTCTTATCTGGTAGAAATTTTTACAGCACATGACGATCGGCTTCTCGCTTTTACGATACCTGAAATGGCTCTCTCAAAACTTGGGTAATCTCGACACTCTTATGTTTCTGGCAATCGATTGAGGGTTATGTTGCTGTTGGGTTTATTTTGTATCCTCGAATGGAGACGTTGGGTAAGTTTTTCTATGCAAGATTTGTTTTGTATCCTCAAGTAGAGATATTGGGTAGTTTTTTTTAATGGTTTTCTATGCCCTTAAACAGAGTCTGGTCTGAAATGCATAATTGAAGATGGGACATTTGGGTTGGATCCAAGAACATATATGCGATTGTAATGTCTCATTCATTTGAGTGTTTTTTTAGGTAGAACAAACATATCAATCAGTCACATACTGGAGCAACTTTTGGTTGATGTTAATTGAACTTCATTGCGAAGCTACTTTGTTGTATCAGATCATATGCAGGATTGGTTGATATGGGGCTATTGGATGTCACCTATTATGTATGCGCAAAATGCTATTGCAGTGAACGAATTTCTAGGCAATAGTTAGAGAAAAGTAAGCATCATAAACTTTCAAAAAACATGTATGTGACAGTAGCTTTGATTTGAGTAAGATTATCTCAACTTGGGATGGTGTTTTGTGTTTCAGTTCAACCAATTCGACGAAGTCATTAGGAGGACTGTCCCTGGAGGCTCATGGATATTCACACAAGCACACTGGTATTGGATTGGAGTAGGAGCAATGATGTGGAGTGTCCTAACTGACAAAATGTCTTATCATCTATAGCATTGCATATTCCTCTTATTGCTAGACGAAAACCAAAGTAACGAGGTACTAAAAAACCCTTTGATGATGCCACTAACTTTGATTGAAATGCACCATTATACACATTTGAGAAATATTTGGTTCTTTTCTTGATTGTGGTGGCTTTGAGATGAGACTCTGATAAGTTGATTGCGTAATCTATATGTTCCCTGAAACTGTGCTTTGGTTGTACTTGCATGCTTGCAATTAGACAACGTGGTCATTGCTTGAATCTCGCCGCTTGTTGCTTTCGGCTTAATTCAGCTATCAAACCCAAATATTGGAATATTTTGGTCAATTCACAGATGTTGAATCCTTCCCTAATCATAATTAATTATGTATTTGTTCTTACGCAATCGGAATTTGTTGTTTGGAAAGCACTTCATGCCGTCCAGATATCGTTCTTCTCAACGGTACCAAATCTTCCTCGATACTTTGTCTAAATGCTTAAATAAGTTTCTGAATTTAAATTCTGTCATCAATTATAGTGTCTTTAGGAATCAAGTAGGCATTGACTTTATGTATGAATATTTGCAGGGGTTCGTGAATGGACTACGTTAGCTTTTTGGACCAGGTGTTCGTGAATGGAGTGGTATATCACTACAAGAAATTCTACTTCCGTTGATAGCAAAAATTGTCGCTAGAAAGGCCAAATATGTCGGTAGAAATTCTATCGACATATAATTTTTTGACGGAAAATGGTCACTACAACTCGGTCGTTAGTATTAAAGCCGACAAACCTCAATTACGTCGGCAGAAAAAAAAAGGCGACATCAATTTTTGTCGACAGTTTAAATCTAACAACAAACCTTTTCTGTCGCTAGTAAAACTACCGACAAGTAAATTTGGTAGTTTATGTAGATAAGTGACAAATTCTGTTTGTCACCAGTAGACATGTTTCTCACTTTTACATCTTCCCGGCGACACACATGTTTGTCGCCTGTATCACGACGAAATAAAAAAAATAATGGAGATTTTTACTTATACGCAGATCTGTGCTGAAATCCAAGATCAAACCATATATGCACCCAAAATCTAAACACTACTCAAACATATATGCACAACTGTGCTGAAATCCAAGATCAACCCTTCAACATTGGGATATTTTACATCACACAAACCAAAATAATACTGCATAAAAACAAGTTTGCATCCTTAGCCGTGTTAGTGACCGTCCAGTAGGTCAGTCTAATTCAAGAGTCGTACAAATCAAAGCAGTATTAAGTTAACAAAACAAATAGCTTGTGTTTCAAAGTTAAAAAACTTTTACATCTAGAGGTATCAAGTGCCCAGAATTAAAACAGCTACAAAGTGTTATATGATCAACTCTCCAGAATCACCGGCCAGTGGGTCCTTCGATGCCATGAACCTATGCAAGCGACGCTAAAACCTGCAAACAATGAAAAAAAGAATCATAGGATAGTGGCTGTATGATTTAACAACAATGAATATCGCCTACGATATACATCAATAGCCTAGCTAATTCATGTTGTCGTTGAATATATATTTTTACACATTCGAGTTACAATTACTCTATACCACATATAGGCCAGCCAATTTACAATTACAGTTTTCTGTGAGAATAGAGAACAATATGCAGATATCATACTTTTCAAAATCTCACATTATTACGGATACTGCGAGCACAGTTGAACACATTTCAGCACCAAAGATGTCTTCAACACTTCACGCTTAAACAGTGCATAATAATACGATCTAGTTTCTACATAGATCATGGAAAGGATTGTTATTTCTAGTATTTAAGTCAAAAGCCATGACCTCAAAGAAGAGTCTGAACTAACTGAAAATACTCACCCAATGGCATCTTCCCGCGTGTTGTTAGCTCAATAGCTCCTTTTTTACAAGCATTTCTCTCCTTCAACGTCTCTTCAGACAGATTCAACTGGTGCTTATCGAATGCTGCATCGTTTTTAAAAAATGTTATTGCCTTTTTTAGCATAGTTCGCAAAGCAAAGTTTGCTTCATAATGTTTGCAGTAGAAGTACAATTCACACCCCCTCAGCGTCCTTACATACAAGCATCAAATTCAAGAGCCTTTGTAACAGTAAAGTTTTTAAAATATAATGACGAGCGGCGAGTTTCAAGCAGTGACCACGTTGTCTAATTGCAAGCATGCAAGTACAACCAAAGCACAGTTTCAGTGAACATATAGATTACGCAATCAACTTATAAGAGTCTCATCTCAAAGCCACCAGAATCAAGAAAAGAACCAAATGTTTCTCAAATGTGTATAATGGTGCCTTTCAATCGAGGTTAGTGGCGTCATCAAAGGGTTTTTTAGTACCTCGTTACTCTTGCTTTCGTCTAGCAATAAGTGGAATATGCAATGCTATAGACGATAGAGATATTTGTCAGTTAGGACACTCCACATTCATGTGTCAACTGATATGCGAAGTGAAAATTTGGTTACAAATTTCAATGATTGTGAAAGGATGCACACTCACCGCTGAGATGCAATAGCAGTCAACTAATTCCAAGCCAATTGTTTCTATATTCAAACTTTTCAATTTGAGATTCTTTGAGGAAATCATGGCTAAAGGTCACTTTAAAGAAAAACTTCAATTAAAATCATAATATGTGTTTTCATACCTTGATCTACTATATAGATTCGGATGACGACTTGTGCGCAACCCTTGTTTTACTAAAGGATGTCATGAAGATTGCAGGAGAAGCTTCTACTGGACAAGGAAACACAATTAACGATAAACACAAGTTAAATAAAATCCATAAAATATTAAGAGTGCAGCTCCTTAAATTTGATTTCCACAACAATGTTTATTTAAGCTTGATGAAACCCCTATTCAATCTTAATCCAATTAAGCTTGTGTCCCTTATGATAATACAAACCACGTATGAAACACAGGAAGATGACGAGAAATCGAACTTGCAGTCAAGGATATCTCATGCACATTGTGCAACTATCATAATTAAAATATATTAATAGTTTTTGTTTGAACCAGATAGAGAGCTTTGAAAATTATGTGACTTTTACACTACATCAAGAACAGAACAAAAGATGGAAAAAACTTTGGAGTTAAATGAACCGAGAATGGAAAATGAGGCAGAATAGATTAGAAAATGTGGAAAAAAACTGGCAAATTCCTTCTACCTTTGTTTCTTTGAGATTCTCAAGATGGTGTCTGATCCCTGCACCCTTCCTTGAAACCGATTGACAAATTCGTACCTGCCTCTGCCTCCTATTCATGCATCAAAGAGTAATTGTGGCGGCTTGAAAAAATTATTGATGGAATAACTTCACATGACCCGATCGTTGAGCCAACCTTGTAGCCGGGTTACAACAAAAGAAGAAAGGTGAAAGAAACTAAAGGAGAAAGATGATGACAAAGAAATAGGAATCAGTTACATTACAGATCCAATCTTCCTCCAAGACTACTGGTACATGTAAATTAAGACAAGGAGAAAAACTACATCAAGCAAAACCTTTGACTAAGCAATAACAATTTGCAAAACTGTATAAATCTCTATAAAATGACAATCAAGACTGATCCCCTTTTACCTAGGGCATCAACCTAAATTTGTTTAGATTATACATATGCAGACTATATAGCCAACTGGAGAACGCTTTCGGACAATGAATAACTTTGGAAGGCGACCAAAGAAAACGATGAATTATAGGTATACTAACCTTAGAAAAATCCCCCTCCAGTCCACTTGGTATCTTATGTTCCGTTGTGGCCACCCGCTTTCGTATTAGATGGAGCTCTCTGGTAGAAGTTATCGAATTCGTCATCATCTTTGTCATCATCCTCCCAACCTGCCCAGCCATCCGCGTTGTTAACAGATGATGTTGGATTTTTGGTGGATTCTTCCTATCATCTTTATGGTCCCAATCATCCCAGCATCCAGAGCTGACATGATTGGAATTAGCACTAGAAGAGGTTTGTACACCAGAACTTCGACCTTTTGACTCTTGAGAAAATTCCCCATAATATCCATTCTGGCTACTCTAACTTTGTTTCCAGCCATCAGCGTTCCAGTTGACTGCTAATGTCATAAGCGTGAGGCCGAAACCATTTTCTTGAATGGCTAAACCACACAATTTCGCAGAGTACGGCTCTTAGATTCTCGAGTACGACTTTTAGATTCTTCAGGTACATTGGTAGAAGAAAATCACCTCGCAACCTTGTTGCTTTGATTCATTGATTGGCCGAGTTTTTTCCTCTGAAGTATGTATGATTCCTGTTGAAGGAATCAAATTTACCCAACTAAGAAGGGGAAAAGGATAATTAAGGATCTCTGCTTCAACATTTTATGCATATTCAGCAATGGTAATCAAATTTCTAACCAAATAAGCCAAGAATAAAAAATGAAAGACATGAATTATTATTCTGAACTCAATTTCAGGTTATAAAGAAATGGCACTATCGCAAGAGGTAGTGAACATTTTACCTTTCCCAAACCGCAATTATGCATGTAATCTAGTAGCATTGAGTTTTACTTGTTCCTCCACTTTCCGATTCAATTCTGCCATAATCAAATGCTAGCTATTAACAAATAAGCATAGGATGCAAAGGAAAAGCAAAATCATAACAGATTTACAATGAGGACGGATGTAGGTACCAGTAATGAGAAAGCCAAGAAAAGGTAAATATCATATTATCTTGTTTTGCTTCAAAGTTTCTCATAAACTATTTTCTTCAAACCCCTCATATTCGTAGCCCGTTTAATCCATTCTTAGACTACGAATACAACGGTGTAGCTTTAACATGTTAGCAAACACACATGATGCAATGTAACAGGGAAATCATTGTAGAGTTGGATAGCAAGGAACGGGTGGAGTTTTAATAGAATGATGGAGTCCACAACAAATTAGTTCTTTTGATTGGTCGAGGTTTTATGAATTCTAGGACAGAAAACTTTTAAAGTACTACTGAGGAGACTTCAGTTGTTCTTGATCAGTGGTGGAAGAGTGAAAAAGCTTAGCTCTACATCTTATTAATTTTGCTTCTTCTTAAGTTCCCAGAAGTTGTAATCTGTTGACTCACAATTGTGTGGAAGGAGATTTCATTTGTTCTTGATCAGCTTTCTTGTAGGCAGGGATAACGTTTGAATGAAATACTTTTGTTACCAGCCAAAAGAAAAAATCATTTGAGAGATTCTCATTCGATCCTATTCTGGCCCCAATTAGCAGTGATCTTGTGGCCATTCTTCCCATGGACTTGAGTGAATGAACTTATCAACATGTAAACCGTGGTCACATCTATATGTTCCTGCAAGATCTAGACAATAAGCCTCCAATAAATTTGAACTGGAGATAACTTTTTTTGTTCTTTTTTTTCACGGGAAATAAAAGGATGAAGTGAAGCTATAACTTTCTGGAGTATTTTCGTTGAACTTTGAGGGTGTCGATCTCACCTCTGCATAATGTGGAGTGGAAGACAAAGCTTCAAGGAAGTGCAACAAACTTCTATAGAGAAATTGAACATCTATAGAAGTATTTTGAGGGGAGAGAGTTAAAATAAATTACCTGACTGAGATTATTAGTAGAGCGACATTGGCTGTTCAAATCTGTAAGATCACTCGCTTTTCAAGGAAAGATGAAAGAGGCAGGTGAAACAGAGACGAAGAAGGCGAGAGAGCATAGTACCTAGCCGGCGATGGCTGCGGCAACAAAGATGGAACGTCGTCTTCCAGGAGAAGGGACGAAGCCAGTTCCAGACAAGAACCCTCCTTGCTGCTTCGATCCTCTTGACGATCCAAATGGAACCCTAAATAGAAAAATAAGGAACACAAAACAAAAAAAAACAGATCAAAGGAGATTTTGTAAGGATACGAATGAGGCTTCACCGGCGAGAGACGTACATGGCGACGAGTGGCGTAATGGAACTGCAGCGAGAGAGGCGTGGGAATCGTGAAGAAACCCTTTGTTTGCAGCAGTTCCAAAACACCGTGTAAGCAAACATTACAAAGAATGTCTTTTAATTGTAATCAAAGGGCTAATAATGTACCGAAATTATTATCCAACGATTTAAAATGTCTCCTCAAAATATCTCATTGAAAATTTCTTGTGAAAATGTGTTCTAAAAATATGAATGGGATTTATTCCCTCCTTATAATTTGGGAGTGCGGGAAACACTAATTTTTTACCTTCCAATTATTTTTTGCAGTAGTTGACAATTGGGTATGTCACCATATAATCATTGACTAAATTTTTGGGTAGAATAAAAGAAAACCCAAAATGTCGACAAAAAAAAATCATATGCATCGACAAACAAAAATTTTGACAATTAATCGCGTAACTAGCTACATGAAACTGTGTGTCAACAAAAAAACTGTCAACAAATGTCATATTTGTTGTAGTGTATACAGTTCATGCCACAGAGTTTTGGATCTACTATGTCTACTACGTCTATTATTTATGTTAACTAGACTAGAATCTGGAATGACTTTGTGTAGTTTTTGAACTAAGCTCTAATCTTATGTAAAATGCCAATTTATGGCATCTTGTTTATGTTTGAAAAGTGTTTTTTTTTTATTCAGTTGTGATAAAGGTGACAAGCACGAACGTCACAAGAAAGATGAAGTACCGACAAACTTCTCTTCTAGTGACTATTCTGGATGTCATCTATCTAACTACACATGAATATATGTTTGTCGCCAGTTTTAAAGGCGACAAATGGACATAGTCAGTAGAACGAAACTACCGAAAGAAATTTATGTCGCTGCTTACTCTTTCTGCCGACAAACAGAACGTTTGTCGGCTATCACTCTAACGACGGAGCTATTGTGACTACGGATTGACAAACCAATTTCTGTCGGTAGAATATCTGCCGACAAATTTAGGCTATCTACCGACAAATTATGCTGTCAACGGAGGCAATATTTGTTGTAGTTATATGGTTGAACCTGTGATGAACATGTTGTCACAGCAGCACATAGACATTTTCTTAAGGCTCACCAATAGTGGGAGGAACAGTCAAGATAATGTAATAGAGCATGCTGTGAAAAGGTGGGGAAATGACCTCATCAGCAAGTTCATGACCACTTTAAAATTGTAGGAATTGGGCAAAGAAGAATCTTGGATCCATGTTAGCCATTTGTGTGCATAAATTATGAGTAGTGACTCATAAATCCTTCCTTAACTATGAGTTATGGCTCATGTAATAATATCGAGCACTCGACTTTAACGTCTGAGAGTGATGTCATGTATGATAAGAGAGTTAAGAGTTGTCAGGTACAAGCTATCCAATTTGCAATTTGTTGCAATCTCTGCCATGTTTCATGAAACGTTATATGACACACTTGTAAGTGTCAAGATGTTTGGATAAGACCAAACATCAATCTATTATAGGATCTAAGCAACCAAGTGTTCGCTATAGAATACTAGTCCAGCATACATCTGAAGTCTAAGCAATATATGATTGCTAAAGGCTGTGAATGAAGTATGATCGGTAGATATAGTCCCTAGCCCGGAATTAGGACCACAAGGCAATAGGTGGGGCAAGGATAAAAGAACTTTTGGGGCGATATTTGTATAAGACCAATAACCCAAGACTAGCAAACGCAAAGGAGGAAGAAGAGGTTCTCCTAAGACTACAAAAAAGGCCAGACCATAACTAAGTTCTTGTCTAAGGATCCGAAGGATTATTTTTGAGGGAGTAGCCACCAAAGTTATATTCGGTTACAGTTCTGGTTTGGATCTGGTTATATCACAAATGGATAATGCGTTCTTATATTCTAGCAACATCACGCCTCGGAATCGTAGGATGTCACCTCTATGGTAGTGACTTAAGATTCTGATATGTGGCACGCCTGATTGAGACACAAAGTGACAGGAAAGGATGTTCAGGCTAGCTAGGGCAAGCCTGCTTGGATTGTGACCAAGGTACCCTTACCTGAATGTGGTTCTTGTCGGACATGAAAGGCATAACACAAACCATCCAGTAGAGCATTAAGGACTACTGAGTCGTTGTATCTTATTCATTCTGTTATTGTGTTCCATTAAATTGTTAAAGCTAAGACATGGTGCTCAGTGGCGGAGCCAGGATTTCATTCAAGGGGGGCACGACTCCTTTGACGGAAGTTGCTAAAAAAAGAGCCAGTACATGACTCAAAGTGATCAAAAGCCCCAATTTATACTCATCCAATAACTTGAGTTCAAAATCCAAAAAAAACTATGATTAGTAGTTTCTGAGGGGAATTATAAGTGTGAAATTTTATAATTTCATATAAAATCAGTATATATATATACATATCACATGAAATATAAGTTCAGGAACACAAATCGATCACAAATCTGAAATTTTCACAAATTATTAACTGATTTCGGAAAAGACGAAGACGAGGTTTGAGGCAGACCTAGAATCAACATCACTGCATATTCTACTGTGAAGAAGAGGTCTAGGGGGGACTCGGGTATTGAATTCGGAGATTGATTGTAACTTTGATATTGAATTCAGATCTTTTTTCATAATCAAGAAAACCAACAATTTCAATATTTTATAATCAAGAACACCAACAATTTCATAATGGATTTCTTAATTCTTAAAGTAATCGAAATTGAACATTGGAGAAAGAATATTCACAATTAGAAATTAAGAATTAAGGAGGATCAATTAGATTTCAGATTTGAGAAGAAGTAATTAGACTTGTAGAGACTAGGGTTTACCGATTGATCGCCGGAAGATGAGAAAAAACGGAGCAGTGGCGGGATGTCGGACCGGTGGCGGGAGGGCGAGAAACGCCGACGTCGGAGGGAGGCTGAGCGACGCCGGACGGGGGGCGGACGCTGTGCTGAGTTGTTCGTCGTCGTCGTCCTGGTCATTCCATCTTCTAGTAAGTTTTTATTTTCTTTTTGGTTTGTGAGAAGTTAATGATGTGGTAATGATTAAAAGAAGTATATTTCAAAAAAAATAAATAATTAAAAGGTAATGGAATCTTTTACCTTTCTGAAAAATGTCGTTTGTGTAACATTTATAAAAAAAGAAAGTCAAAAACAAAAAGGCTTGGGCTGAGAATCGAACCCTGGCCAACAACATCAATTCGCAAACTCTTAACCGCTCGACCAAGAAGAACTATGTTCAGAGGACGGGGCACTTGCATATTTTAACATGGGTACACTTCAAAAAAATATAAAAAATAGGGGTTTCCTAGGAGCTCTGGGCAAGTTTGGGGGGGGCACGTGCCCCCCCCCCCCCCGTGCCCCTACATGGCTCTGCCCCTGATGGTGCTTACTGTTCCATCACATTCGTTGATGATTTTCCGCGTCTCAACTGTGTGTGCTTGGGCCACATAAGTCTGAGGCACAAGGGTGCTTTAGACAGTTCTCTACAAAAGGTAGAGAACCATCAAAAAAGGATATGTACTTAGCCTGAAAGAGACTTCGATTATCTATATTAGCAAGAGCTATGTGATGGAGAGAAATCGTATGGCAGTTGGCTATTCCCACGCCCCAGCAGGATGCTGTAGAGGATAAAAGGAATAGGTTACTGTAATAGATGATCTGATGAATGATAGAGCGTGCAAAGTACATGTTCCCTATTTTGAGGAGACACTTTGCTAAACGGCTATCAACATACTCAACCATAAGTCCACCAAGTATGTAGCCACTACACCCTACGAGATGTGGACCAAAAGGCAACCTATATGAGGTCACCTCAGGCCATGGGGATCGGCAGCTTATGAACTAACTAAATTTTAAGTCAAGAAGAGCTTCGTTGAGAAATCAGTCTCTACGAAACGAATTTTTCACTGGATGACACCTCATCCCTGAGTGATCAACAGGAAAGAGTTCCTACAAATCTTCATGAAAGTGGGAGTAACATTCCTAGTGAACAGCCCATCATAGATTATGACTATGCGAAGGAAGCCTCTTTGCGCATGAATGCTCTTTGGAGCATACCCCGTCGATGATTCGACATCGAAGGGGAGGCATGATGGTCACCACACAAGACATTGATGAACCTAGGATATTGTCCCAGGATCTTTCATCACCTGACAAGAAGGAATTGAATGTTGGACCCTAGATGGAAGAAATGAATCTCCATGGAGTAACGTATCTTCTCATGCTATTCGGAGCATTCTAGGGGTTGCGTATTCGTAACGCAACAGCCGATTAGTAGTATAACGTAAATGGATTCACGATATATATGATTTCTCATAGGAGATGTCCTTAATTAAGAGAAATATTCGTAGAGATGATGATCTACACGAGCATGAAGGAACCGCTGGAAGATACCCATTCCTTAGCCGATTATGAGGAATTAGTTCCTCAAGAATCCTTTGGACAATGGGAGTGACTTTCCAAGCAGGTTTCCCCATGCATAAGGGATGAGAGAAATGATGATCCTCCTATGCAAAGGAATTTCTCATTGGAGCATACCACATCGACAGCTTGAGATTGAAGGGATGATCTTAAGGATCACCTTGCATAAAAGATAGGATAGAATCCTAGGCCATATCGTTCCTTAATTATGAAGAATTAAAATAAAGCTTTACAAGATGAATTAGAGTCTATAAGGGGCCAACCAAGTTTAAGACTAGGTTGACTTTCCGACTGGATGGAAGACTATTGGAGATTAATGGATTTCCAAGGCCAATCAGAGACCCAGACGGAAGCGTGGTAAGGCATATGACTTGCGTAGAAGCGAAAAAGGCTACACTCATCCTGAGAGAAGAAATCAACGAGCTCGCGCTTGATCCGACAAGTTTGAATTGGTTCAATGAGGTATCCTTCCCAAGGCATTGGGTGGTAAGGATAACGTTGATTCGCTTGGTAGCATCAATAGTTGTGATGATGGAATTAAGGCTCCATTCTCGATAGACGTGACGACTGAATTTCTCCATTGAGAAATCAAAGAGGTGACATAAGGTCAAATGCACAGAACATGTGCAAACTAACTAAGTCCATGTGTGGCCTTATCTAGTCCTCTGGACAACAGTATTTCATCAGGAATCGTTTACTATATGTTTACGATAACAAATGAAAACCGCTGTGTATTACTCGCACTAGTAGAGAGTTGATGATCACGTCACTCAATATCGATGACACACTATTGGCTAGTGGAGCATAAGGATTGTTCGAGTCCATAAGGGGTAACTGTACTCCTATAGCTCAGTGCAAGACTTTACGAGCTTGCACACGTGCCCTAAAGGACACCATATGAGATTGACCAGACAACCAGAGTGCCCGATGTGCAGTAGGAGTCTTCTACACACTATGGTGTGTACTCAGACCTAGCGAATGCTATGCAATCAGAGGATTAGATTTCAGGATATTCCAATTTAAGACACTACATTGCAGCCAAAAGGATACTCTACATGATGGATCACATGCTATGACTGTAATACCCCGTAAAATTACTAGGGGTTATTTAGTAATTTAGAGACAAAATAATAATAATAATAATAATAATAATAATAATAATAATAATAATAATAATAATAATAATAATAATAATAATAATAATAATAATAATAATAATAATAATAATAATAATAATAATAATAATAGTAATAATAATAATAATAATAATAATAATAATAAAAATAACAAAAATGGTAATAATAACAATTAGTTGTGAAATTGACATTGAATAATTTATTATATGAAATTTTAGAAAAACGTTGTATTCGTAAATTAATATGTGAGAGTTTTTTCCTCGCGATGCGTATGCGACCACCGCGAGAACTAGCCCATCTACTACACATAATCACTCTACTAGATAGTGTGCCCAACTCACCCATTAATTTCCAAATACTAATAGTTTAGAAGAAATCCAAACCCAGTAGAATTCTTCTTCACCAGATTTGTTTGTTTCCTTTGTCCTCTTCCTCATTTTCTTCTTCATCTTCTCTTCTCCTTAGGTAGATTTTTCCAACCGTCACCAACACCTTCTCCTTCGGCGAGAATTATCTTCACCGCCACCACCTTCCTTCTCTATTTAACCTTTCTCTTGTCTCCTCCTCCCTCCCTCCCTCACAACTCAATCATCATCATCTTCATCTTCATCACCATCTCCGGCCATCACCACCAACACCACCCGACCACTGTCACCTCCATCTCTCTTCTCACCCTCTTCCCCTCTCTCTCTCCCTCTCTCTGTCTCTCTCTCTCTCTCTCTCTCTCTCTGTGTGTGTGTGTGTGAGTTGAAAACAGAGACAGCAGCAACAGCAGCCAGCAGGTGGCGATCACAGCCACCAACCACCACCGCTGCCGCCGACGTGAAGGAGACCTGAAGCCACCCACCACCTCACCTCCTCTTCTTTCCCTCTCTCCTTTATTACCCTCTCTAACCTGAACTCAGATGCAAATATAGAACCGAGAACGAAAGCAGTAGCAGCAGCAGTGAGTTGCTGAAACAGAACCGCCGGCAAACCACCTTTAACGCTGGCGAGAGCTTTGGGTAACTCAAAACAGAGCCATCCACTACTCTTAGACCCTTCCAGTATCCTCTATAGGACCCGACTAAGCTTATGGAAGCTTTAAACGCAGCCAAGAGTGAGCGGAAGAGCTCCGGTCGAGCTCCACCTCCGGCGCCATTTTCGGCGACTTGACCCGCTCCGCTTCTTCGCCGTTTCTCGCGTTTCTTGGGTTCGGTAAGCCCTAAATCTCCCTCTTGTTCATTTTCAGTTACCAAAATCATGCTTTGAGTCTTGTAGTCGCACTTTGATCGGGTGAGGTTGAGTATGTTCCGAAGAGTTCATGTTGGGGAACTGATTTGTCCTTTTCAGAAACTTGGAAAGCTGGTTGTAACTAAAGTAAACTCTAAGGGGGGCTGTTATAGTTTATATTATTACCATTATTTGGTTATTTGATAATATTCATATACATAAGTAAATAAACAATAGAAGAAATGCTTTATTAATAAAAAGATGTGTTTTAATAATTGGTTACAATTTCTTGAAAAATAAGCTAAATGTTTGCAAGCAATATAAATATTATTTCAATACAAAATGTCGTATTTGTTTACCTAAATAAATAGTGAGTTTTAAACGAGATATGAACTTTTTTTCAAAAAAAACATTTGTTGTATCCAAAAATAGTATTTGTAGCCAAAATGACTATGAATAAATTACTCTTTTCTTACTATTTTTAGTAATTATAATATTACTTGTTTACTTTGTTTTATATTCCCAAGCATTGAGTAAACTATCTAGCATCAAAGATACTTATTTGTCTATTTAAAAGTATACGACCTGAAAACAGGTTTTAACTGGGGATCGTGAGAGATATAATTAGTATTCAACCTAGCCGAGCAGTGTTATTGGGCTAGTGTATTCGGTTATTCAGAAGTAACACCGTTGTGACTAGAGATTTGTAAATTGTAGGAGACGGATTCGTGGACATAGGCTTCATCGACCATCTGATTTACTAGCTGCTAGATCGACTTCAGGTGCGTTTACATGCTTAGCCTAGCACGCCTAGCTTCTTTCGTTTCACTGTGTGATTCTATATCCATCTCAGATTATACTCGTGAGTTACATGCTTCTTTCGTATCGAATTGTGTTATTTGTGTTTCTTGTCTCAAAATACTTGTGAGTTATATGATTGGCCTCATGTTCCTGTCCTCTTTGATGTCGTGATGTGATTTCTATTCTCACTCATAATATACTTCCGAGCTACATGCTTAATCTTGCTTGTCAGGCTTCATTTGTGTCAAATTGTGATCTTATACTCCTTGATATACTTGTGATTTATAAATGCTAAGTCTTGTACGCTTAGCTTCTTCTGTGTCACTATATGACTTATATGATCTTCTGCGTGTCGAATCTGATTCCTATACTCGTGAATATCACTTGTGCCGTATCCAGTGGGCTATTATTATGATCGGCTCCGGCCGGAAACACCGATACCAGGGGTTTCCCTTGACTGATTGGGTCTTGGATCTTTGTCGGCTCCGGCCGGGAACACAGACTTTGGAGTTCCCCTTGACTACTTGTTGTGGTCATGGACTAAGTTTATAGTTGGCTCCGGCCGGAAACACATACTCTCGAGTTTCCCCTGACTTTTGGTTGAAGTCTTGGACTTATTGGCTCTGGCCGGAGACACCGATTCGGGAGTTTCCACGTTATGTTTTGTTGGCAAGAGATATTATTTGAGAGGCACTCCGTTGGCATTTATAGATCCAGTGACTGTCCATAGAAAATGCTCTTGAAATCTATCTCTTGATGATTCATTCCTGACTTTGTTGTTCACGCGTCCTCTGATAATTGTTCTACTCATACTCTGTCATTGTTATTTTCAATTCTTATCCCAGGTGTCTATACATTCTTTCCTGTTTTACACGCTAAGGTGTATCTCACTCAACACTTCTTGCTGACTTTCAATACAGCGGTTCTGGTTGTTCTTCCCACCGCGGGTCTAGGAGCTGGGATATGGAATAGAAGGGGCGCGAGACACACCTAGACTTTGATCGTCATCGGTAGACTATCTAATGATATTAGATAACCATTGTGTAATAGTAAGCACTGTTTGTATAAGACTTTAAGTTGTATGTTTAATAATATGAATAAATGTTGTGAAATGTATTGCTTTTGATCTCCGCCGCTTCTATTAAGCATCGCCCTCCCGGACTTGTCCCGAGCCGAATAAAGGGGTTGTTGCAATGACTATCGGAGATGACACTTCGATTAGTTAGCTATGCATGCTGACTAGGGTGGGGACCTAGATGCACGTGGATTCAACTAAGGACATTGTCCATGCTCGATGATAGACTCGCATGGAACAAATGCAATATAAGTGTTGCATGATCGTATTAGACCGCTCCATCGAACATGGAAGCGAAGCACGATTGCCTGTTCTGCCATTGGGCAGAAATGTGTTTAACTAAAAAGGTTTTCTAGTAAGCTTACGAGTTGTCGACTAACCAGGTACCATGAGTAGTGCTAGCATACGGCTATAGCACTGTGGTGAAGTCAAACACATAGTCAAGCGTACCATTTCACAAAGGTGAAATGACTACCGGGAGAATAATCTTGGAGTGGATCGACTACGAGCCAAAGTGTTGGCTCATCCCATTCCTAAACCACTTAAGAATCGTCTTTGTGTATCACTTCAGAGAATTGGGACATGGTGGTCGATAACTAGCGATATGATTGATGAGAACACGAGACATTGATTGACTGGATTTTAATTGGATTTGTTTTAAGCAGAAAGTTGTTTGATAGATGCATGATATGTTACATTTCCTGTACTAGCATAGAGCATGTCACGCAGACACTAGGTCGGCTCACTCACATGAGCGACCACCTTTGCAATATCCGGGATATGTCTGGGTGTGGCAGAAGATGAGACAGAATCCTGATAAGCGCTGAAAGCCTACGATATGATATGAGATGCCTATCATATAAGGCATATGGCCTATGATAAGAGCTAGATGTCTGTCAGTGGAGCTAGTAGCCTATCAGACAGACTCAATTGTCGCATTGGAAATAAGTTCCAAGGTGTGACTGGTTATGGCCAATCGAACATGGTTAGTACCCCGAACCATGTATGGTCTGCGTAGAGAAAGCCAGATGCGAGAACTAATTACTGTTCACAAAAGTGTGACATCGCAGTACTCGGGCTGGTGGCCATAAGGGCTACCGGATTGACATCTGCATAGTGGTCCTTGCAAGATAAGAAATGCGCTCTGATTAGAGTCTAAACACTATTGCGCATATTCCCCCTGAATATTGAGCGCTTATGAGTGACCATGAGGTGATGAGTAGAATTAGTCCCTGGGATTCCTCATCGTGTGAGCCTCGTTGATCATATAAAGGTGATTGACATTGTATACCCTTTGTACTTACATCTGTGTCATGAGGAGACGGGTCGGTGGTGCTACTTTGGCGTGACACCTTACGGCTATGGATGATAAGGCCTTCCGGACACTGCTGGGAAAGCAGCTGAGCCGAATCTGAGTGACACATGTATGTAAGGAAAGATTCTCATTGCATCGCTCTTTATTATCTTCAATGGGCCCACCTTCTAGATCTTATGGGATCATGTAGGATATGAAAATATAAAGGATATGTGGACTCATTGGAGCATGGCCTTCGGGACAAGGCAGGTGCGAATGATCCACGAGATGACAATTGGAGGAATCTGGGGAATACGAGAGTTACATCGTGCATTATTATTGTTATATATTTTAAGGGTTCCTTCCTGTGCTGGCTATACGAGTTTGGTGTGTGGATCTCCCCAGAGGGTGCCTCTGGTTGTACGAGCTTGGTGTACGGATCTCCCGAAATGCTGGTACTCTCACCATTAACACGCCACGGCCACAACAATACTCTTTTGTAGATGATAAATAGTTGGAGATTGATAGAGACTGGATAGATTGTGCAACCCCACTGTGCGAGTTGGAGATGTTAGCAATTGGTGCGCCCATGTGTGGTGCCCAATGAAATCATCATAACCTTATGGGGTTAGTTGCACTAATGCACAAACCTATAGGGGTTAGTAGCTAAGGCTCAAACCGTAGGGGTTTATGCGTAAACCTAGGAGACGTTTTGCTATACAGTAAAGTTACTCTGTCTAGATTCACTTTCAAGTTCTAGAGAACCCTAGTCTCTCTCCAACTACATCCAAAGAGGTGGTACGTGGGGTGGATCATAGTGTTTGTCCTCGAGAATCACACTATATTGGTGGGAGCAAGACGTCCGTGAAGGCACGTGAAATCTAGCAACAACAAGATCTCAATCCGCTGCGCTAGGAGCTGAGGCGCATAGGTAAACACATAAATCTTCCTCTATAATTCATGTTGTAGATCTATGCATGATTAGATAGTCCCTCCCTTCAAATATAATAGGTATATGTGATAGGGGTATGAATAATTTTTATATCTAACAAATTTGACTACAAACTAGAAAATAATTACATGCGATCGGGAACCGATCCTCTCCGGCCGCACCTCCGTCCAGCTCGTCCAGCCGCCAAATCTAAACCGTCGATTTTGTTCTGTAAAATATGGGTATTACAACTATTAACAACGGATGACCTCTATTAGACACTGTTATCTTTCTCCGTGACCCAACCAGCAACATCACCGCTGACGCCCTCACCTTCGACAACAATAACAACCTCCATCTCTCCCTCTTGATCTTACCTTCCTCTGTCTTTCCCCTATCTATCGGACAACAAACACCAGGATCATCCCTACCAAAGGAGGCTGCCGCAGAGACCCGAAGCCCAGCAGCGAACCTGTTGGACCATCGACGCCGATGCCCTGCTCTTTTCCCTCTCTTCCCATCCGTCTCTCTCTCTCATCATCTTTGGGTTTCCTCTGTGTCCTGCAGCTTCTATAATTTTCCACGGCAACAGCCCACACCGAGACCACCCTCAATCGACGTCTACTTTTTCGATTAGTCCACCCTCCTCAGGTTTGGGGGTAAAATCGAACTCTCCCCTTGTAAATTTTTGATCAATTGTTGATTGAAGAATGAATCGAATGAGCAGAGTTCTGCACGAAGGTAGGAATTTTGATCCTCTCTGTTGATGGCGTCAAACTCCGTTATTGCACGATATTTCGTTAATAAACGATCTAGTACCACATAATATTCAAGGGCTAGGATTGCGGCTGGACGAAGATGCGGCTGGAGAGGATCTGTTATCATGCTTACTCCCAACAAATTTGAGTCTTTGGCTAGACTAGTTCAAAACTTATCGAATCAACATTAAAATGTGTATGGTTCAGATTTGTACAGAAAGAGAGAAACAAAAATAAATTAGTGATGGTTAGGGAATATTTTTTTCTATACCCAGCTGTTTAAGAAATCCGCTGTCACAAAAGATCCGTTTCAACCATTTTACTGCCTTTTCACAACTTGAAGTTTCATTGCTAGCTTTTGATTTTACGTATGGCATTCTTGTACTCGTGTATTTTTATCAATGAAATTATTGTATTGTTGTCAACCAAAAGAACACATAATTTCCTTAACCCTGTATTTCAACCAGTGAGAAGAAAAATTGGTGGTAGCTCACACTCTAAAAGCATTAATACCAATAAAAAATTTTACGAAGCCGGGTTGTAATTTTTTAAATATTCTGGTAAGCTTTCTAGTGAAATTATGTAAACTATGATGGGGTAATAGCAAACTTCTATCGATTTGCGGCACTTCTAGAAGTTTCGGGTCTCCAACACACACGAGTTGAAGCGAACAAAAGATGAGTAAGAATGGTCAAAGTTCGCCAAAGCGTCAGCCACCATATTTTCTTGTTTATGAGAATGCGTGATACGTGCACCAAACAGAAGGCCACAACAACCATGAACCAATGGATGAATCCCCCATGGAATCAAAATATGTCCCGACACCACCTGGACCACCAAAAGAGAATCACTATATACCCAATCAAAAGGAATACCCAGGGCATAAGCAAAGCTGAGCCCCGAAAGTAATGCATGCGCCTCAGCCTCCAAAGATGAATTGCGGCCAAAATTTCAAGCGAAGGTCACGATTAGGTGACCATCATGGTCTCTGAACACACCACCAAAGCACCCTGACCATGGAACAAGAATCCATCAAAATGGAATGCCACCTGGCCAGACAGGGATGGACCATCTAATCCAAGACCCTGTCCTCAGTGAAAGGCGAAGAAGAGGCAGATGCAACTGAACCACTATAATCAGATCCAGCATACCAAGCTCTTGATATGGAGAATAATGAAAGCAGCTCCCTCAACCATCTCAAGAATCTACGGATAATGGCCTCTGCAACCATGGGGCGCGGATAAAAAACTACTGCATTTCTCGATTTCCATAACTCCCAACACACAAAAGAAGGAGGGACAATACATGAGAAAATTATATGGGAGGAAGAGTCTTGCGAGCCCCACCAATCCACTAAAAGCCATGAACCAAAGTATGTGACAAGGAGCCCCCAAGGAGAGAAACGTCACCCAAACTGCCCTGGCAATCCTGCCGTAAATAAACAAATGAGCTAACGAATCCTATTTTGAAAAACAAGAATAACATCGGGAGGCCAACGGAACCCGTAAGCGGCGAATCCTCTCATATGTTGGAATAGCTCTAAAGATCAAGCGGTACATGAAAACCCCCACCTTAGACGAAAACTGAGGAATCCAAAGTCTATATCACTAAGGAAAAGGCTCAGCTTGATTACGTAGAAGAGGCAAGCATAACCTGATCATAAACTGACATGTTATTTGAGGCCTCCAAACACACCTGGCGGAAAGATGTCGCACTATCATCCTCCAAACAAAGCTACCACGATGTTCTGGGATGTAATTGTGGAGATTACCATAGCGACAACGCAAAAATGGGCTATGACACAATCTAACCACAAGTGTATGGTCGTGTGTAGTAATATTCAGAAATCCGGGTTATCAAACCTTATGTGGGCAAGTCGCAAAGTTGTGTTTTGTTCTAATTCTACTAAAATAAAATGCAAGATTCTCAATTAATCGAGTGAAGTAGGTCACGATTAACAAAGAGTGATTTATGACTTTTCTAATAAGATGGGAAATACCGGGAATTCTCTCTAAGATCACTAAGGATGATATGAGTTATGTTCTGATTCATGAAACACCAACATGTCTTCTATTATTAATCGAGCACTACACAACTCAACGAGTTACCAAACAAGTTGTATATGTCTAAAATTAAATTTAAACCGAGTTACCAAGACTAATTCAATTTTAATCATGCATTACGTTCATTATTCTACTTTATGATCCTAATCAACACTAACGAGTTACCAAGTAGTGATACAACTAGGTGAAAAGTTCAATTTACCGACTAAGAATCACGGAGTTACCACGTGAATCCTAATTAAGATCAATCCTACGTTAGCTACGTGCAAGAAAGATAGAGATTTAACATAAATTTTTCATAATAATAGAAGAACATGCTTAATTAAGTTCCAAAACGTGAATCACAATCCCAAAACATCAAGTTCATATCAAACCCTAGCTACCAAACGAGAATTCCCAGCAAAAGAGGGTTTAGCTACTCAAAAACATGATCACAATACAATTTTTCATGATCATAAACCAAAAACTAGAGAGAGGGAAGAGAAAATATCAGACAAAGCGTCTCCCAAGCTCCCCGTAGCTCCAAGCACTTGTCTCCAACTCAAAGATACTGAAAAACTATGCCCTAACCCGTTCTAATATGTTTCCGTAGTGTTTAGAACAAGTTACAAGTAATTACACACAATCCCCAACGAATCTGCTGTTTCTCGCGATCTCTTCGTACGAAGACAACTCTCTTCGTACGAAGACATTCGTAGGAAGAGTCTTCGTACGAAGACTTTTTCTCTTCGTAGGAAGACCTTCGTAGGAAGACTTTTTTCTCTTCGTAGGAAGACCTTCCAGATAGATACTGCAAGCTGTTTTAGGAAGACATTTTCAGCAACTCAAAATATGGCTAAGTATAATCTCTTCGTACGAAGAAAAATCTCTTCGTACGAAGAGACGTCTGGGTCATCCAAAAACATCCTTTTTCGACTAATTTTCGATTCCTTGCCCGCACATTTGCTTCCTTATGTATCTCCTCGACCTCGAGACTCCTTTTATGCTATAAAACATTCCCAAATTCCGGTAAACCCTTCATTCATCAATTTAGCTACTCGAAAGGCGGGTTTGGCATTTCTAGATGCTTTTGGCCACGTATTATCTCTTTGAGCATCCTTTTTGACATAACTTTTTCGTCCGGACTCCGATAAATGTGATTTTTGCACCTTTGGATTCCTTTTGCGATGTAGACTTCATCCATGTAGAGAAATTCCTATTTCCCGGACGATTTTCTCGTTTTTCTAAATTATTGCCCAATATTTGGCGAAAACATCCAAAATGCGCCAAATTCATCTTTTCTTCTATTCCGAATCTCGTTTCTTCTCTCCACTTGATTCCCGCCTACATAATTCCTGTCAAAAAACAACACGAACACTACCGAGAAGATCAAATGTGATAAATTATCAAAATCATACTCAAAACCATTAAGAAACGCCCGGATTGTGCATTAAAGCTCAAAAACATCCAAAAGTGCATTTTCTTCTCAAATTAGCCCAAAATCCATCACTTTGCACTGAAACTCTCACAAATAACAATGTGAAACATACGTAGGATAGCTCTTATTAAGGAGTTATCAAATACACCCACACTTGCCATTTGCGCGTCCCGAGCAAAGTCTCAGCTACTGCATTTAACTGTATATTAGCCGACAAGACACAAACGACTCTAACATGACTCAAGACACTACTACTGCAGGAAGATGATGCAAATGCAATTCTAGACTCGATCTTAAACACGTAAAAACTTTTAAATTCTTTCTTTTTGTGAGATCAGGCAATTTCAATACACATAGACTAGGTGCTCATGGAGTGATGAAAAAGTTAGGCAAGAGGTGTGAGCTATAACTAAACTCGACAACAAGTAATTCCCCATAGTTAGTATAGAAAGCTTAACTTTACTATAAAGAAAAACATACCTCTTCATGTGTGCTGATAAAATTAAGAGGCTAACCAAGGCTAAGCCACATTCACCATCCGAGCTCATACTCTGCTAATGGTCAAATGTGATGAGGCTTAGGGACAAAAAGGATATAACTTGTATGAAGAAAAAAATCCTAAAGTGCCACATAAATTCACCAAACCCCATATCTCACACACCCTCAACATGATGATAAGAATCCACAACCCGAATCTCACCGACTCCGGCCATCAATCGCCTCAAACCCCGGTACCATGTCAATTCCGTGGCCATCAAAGCAAATAATGTGCAAAACTCAATCAATCTTCAAACGGAACAAGAATTTTACCACTCGGTTTCTAATAAGCACAATGTACTAACTTTATTCCTCTCCTTTTCTTCTCTCTTTTTTTCTTGTATTTTTCTTTTTCTTTGTCTTTTTTTTCTTTCTCTCAATCAAATATCAATAAAATCAAATAAATATGAGTGGTCCTCCTTCAAGAATCAAACAACGCCAACATAACCGCAAACTTCGTAAAAGCATGTATGGGGGTGGAGTCATCATATCCACAATCTCTATGTTCGTAGTCAAATGTCGACACCCCCACACTAGAATGTAGTCAGGTCCCCCTCTCAAGTAGTCAAATAAGGTACGTCACGTGCCTAATACAACCGAACCTCCTACACCAAGATGATAAAAATCTGGTACCTAGCACATGCCACCAAGTAAATACAACCAAACCCATTTTTGTGCGGATTAGACGTCACGCACTTAGGCTCTCCACTACTGTGTCCACGATGTAATGACATGGAACACCGCCACACCTTAGTGTGCAAGCCAACTCACCTTCCCTCGCATCCCCTCGTAGATATCCAATGAAGCATATGCGATCTGCAGAACTCACAAAAAATATGTAATGAAGCACTCCCTCAACTAACCCCCTCAACTACTACTCCCTCATGACACTCTAGGAAGGTAATTCTAAACGATATATGATGAAGGCCAAGAATCGTCTCCCTAGGTCATAGAGGCTAACAATGAATCCAATGATTAATTAGGGTATACTAGTGGTCCTACAAGGTAAGATCTAAAAGCAGTGGGTGCTCTAATACACATCCTCGCACAGTTGTTCTGTATGCCACTACGAGGCGGGCTGGCGACTACCTAATGCAGACAACATGAACGTTCGGCTTGTTTAGCAAACACCAAGCTCAACTCTTGTAGAAGAAAACAACACACACTTTATATTTTACAATTCAGTTTAGTTTAAAAATAGGTAGGCATTCCCGTCATGAGATTCTCTCTATACTTACTAAGGGGAACTAAAATGTCATTCTCGGTCAAAATTCACACCCTATGCCTAAAGTTTCACATCTCACTAAATCAACCAGGTCTATGCTTCTTTCAATTGCCTTTTTCTCAAAATTTTCAATTTTTTAATTTTTTATGGTTTTTCTATTTTTCTCATTTTTTTAATAAGATCCTACAAGGCTTGACTCGAAAATTTTTTTACTCTACACAATTTACTTTGTCGGTGGGTAGACTCAATTATTTAAAAGTGCAAACAATATCTAAATCTATACAATACAATACGACAATATAATTAAAAACTAAACATAAAGCAAAACACTAACTCACAAAACACTATAAACACATCATACATGTAACTGGCTATGCTGGACACACTGGCTAGTAAACAGTTAAACCACCCCCACACTGAATGCTTCGTTGTCCTCAACGAATTTAGAGATCATGCATAGGACTCAGCAATCAATGTGAAATGCCAGTAGATGAGATGGAGCTATGACATACTAATATAAAAGAAACACAAAATTTAGCAAGAGAAAAAGATACTCACAACCACCTCAAGGGTGGGAACGAAATCGCGCCCAGCAGTCCCCAAGCACAGTGATGGCGCCACCATGCTCCTATACAGTCAATGTGTACTCGCACACCGGGGTCGACTGCCTCCTCTGCTAAAATCCATGTCTGAAGAATCCCCAACTCGCCAATGCAAGCCCCTGTGAAGGTCATGTGTGTCATGGCACACCGGGGTCGATTCTACCCTAACCTGCTCATGTATGTCACTAGGAAACATCATTAGTCCCTCTCTCTCTCTCCCATCTCTCCACATTAATATCTACAAACACAAAACATAACAGTATTAAAAACAAACTCCCTAATCTAATGCAAATAAATAGGTTGGGTTGCCTCCCAACAAGCGCCTTGTAATTTAAGGTCGACGACCCGACCCAGTTACCTCAAAAAATGTCAAGGAGGTCTAGCACGACGTGCCTCCTCCTTCAGTTTCTTGCTCTTGATCTTTTGCACCACATCATGTGCACCGCCAATAATTGGCTTCTTTTCTAAGTCGGGTGGATCGGGTTGCAAAACTGTAGACAACCCTGGTGTAGGATCCACATCTTTCTCTCTAAATTTGATCATCGCCAATTTATTCTTCCCTTTGCCCGTAACAAATGCCTTAAACACAAGTGATGAATCTAGAGCTTTGATAGTGAGCTCCTCAGTCTCTAAATCCACATTTGCGCGCATTGTCTTTAAAAGCGGTCTTCCAAAGATAATTGGCACATCGCGATCCTCCTTGATGTACACTATCACAAAGTCGGCTGGAAAGACAAATGCACCCACTTTAACAAGCAAGTTCTCAATAACCCCCTTTGCTGTAACAATATAATTGTCTGTCAGTTTCAGACCCATCTTCACAGGGGTTGGCGCACCAATGCCCAATCTCTGAAATAGGGACAATGGCATGAGATTAATACGCGCGCCTAAATCACAGAGCCCATGCGTGTGATATCCACCCCCAAGAGTACAGCCTAAGATGACACTGCCTGGATCTCTCATCTTGGGAATATCTCGCTGTATCACCGTACTACATGTCTCTGTCAGCTTCACCGTGGCATAAGGGTTCATGCTCTTCTTACCCCATAAAATTTCCTTTAAGAACTTCTTATACTTGGGAATCTGAGAAAGTGCTTCCACAAGAGGGATGTTGATGTGCAGTTGTCTGAATATCTCCAAAAATCTCCCATAGTGATCTTCATCGTTCCTCTTTATTGCTGCCGGGTATGGCACATCTGGCACATACTTAGCCGGATTTAAAGTGTTTTTAAGCTCTTCCTTCTTTTCTACCGTGTCCTTTGATTGGGGACTCGCGGATTTGGGTACCTCTTCTCCTAATTATTTCTATGTGGCTTTAGTAGCTTCAGCTCTCGCATGGCTAGGATATGGAGGATCCTGAGTAGCCACGCCACTTCGAGTAGTAATAGCTTTAAGTTGCTCAGTAGGAACAATATAATTAGCAGCAAGCATGCCAGGTGAAGATTTAGTAAGTTGATTGGCATTTTGCTCAATCTGTGTCTCATGGCTCTTAATAGTGGCGTCCATGGCTACAAACTTGTGTTCCACCCTATCCATATTCTCATTTGTCTGTTGTTGCTAAGTAACCAATTGTCTCAATAAGGCTTTCATTTTCGGATCCTGTTGTTGTTGTGCCGGTGGCTGTGTGGCTTGTCTTTGAGCCTGATATGGAGGATTTGGCTGCTGACCAGGTGCATATAACCCACTGTTTGGGTTGCTGTAGCTGAAGTTTGGATGATTGCGATTGTTGGGATGATAAGTGTCCGGCCACTGCTGTTGTCTTGGTGGACCCATGTAATTTACGTATTCAATCCCATATCCCTGATTCTCATCCATGATCATCTCTCCCACAGACTTCCCCAGTGCTAATGGGTTCATGTTGTTAAAGGCCGTAGTCGTGATTGCCATTTGCTGTTCAAATTTGTGCTCCACCATTGACTCAATCCTGTTGACTAGAGCTGCATCAGCTTCCGAGTATCTACGAGTCTCACACCTTGTAGACTCACGCTTCGCCACAGTGTTTAGCAGATCTTGGCATCGCTGCACTCTCAAGCCCATAAAATTGCCTCCAGCTAACATATCTAGTTCATGTGTTGTTTCCCTGTCTAGAGAATTATAGAAATAATGGAGGAGTTTATACCATGGCTCTCCATGAGTAGGGCATCTGCGAAGAAGTTGGTTGAATTTCCTTCATGTATCTCCTAGAGAGTCATCCTCTTGCTGAGTAAAATTCCTAATATCAGCCATGAGCTGAGCAACTTTGGATGGCGGTAGATACTTTCTCAGAAACTCGTGGAAACACTCTGCCCATGTAGTAATACATCCTGCTGGAAGCTCCATCAGCCATGTCTTGGCTTTCCCAGATAAAGAGAAAGGAAATAGCATCAACTTCACTGTTTCATCTGGAACATGCTCATTATGCAATGTTGAAGTAATTTGCCCAAAGTTAAGCAAGTGGGCATTCGGATCATCTCCTGAAGCTCCTGTAAATAGGCACTCAGCACACACCATATCAATCATCTGCTGACGCAACTCAAAGTGAGCAGCATTAATCTGTGGCCTCACAATGGTATGTTGATATCCAGCTGGCGTGGTTCTGAAATAGTCCACCAAAGGACGATCTTCAATCTCGGTATTGTTAATTGGTGCCTCGGCGTTCTGCCTGTTGTTTCCCCCATTATTCCCATTATTGTTCCCACCGATATTCGCCACTTGTGCCCCCACACCAGGACGTGGTTGTGGATTTGGAGGGGCCAAGCGATCAATCATTTCCTGCATCTCAGCCATTTGAACCCCAAGCTGCTCAGTTTCTCGTGCTCTATTTGCTGCATCCTCTACAGCAGCTGCTCTAGCTGCTTCCGCATCTTTCATATTTTTGGGGATTCTTTCAAACTCAGCTCTAGTTTCATCATCCATGGTGACTGAGCTTAAATTCCTCTTGTCTCTATGCTGTGCTCTCAATAAGGATTCCGGGTTTTCAAATGTTGGATACAAAGGCTCGTCTCTAGAACGGGTCATGCACCGTGCAAATCAACCTGAAATCACAAAATACACAAAACTTAGGTGAGTAACAGATATAAACAAAAATTAAAATCCCTAAGGCTCAGAATTATAACTAATTTAGCCGAAGTCCCCGGCAACGGCGCCAAAAACTTGACACGATCTAACCACAAGTGTATGGTTGTCGTGTGTAGTAATATCCGGAAATCCGGGTTATCGAACCCAAGGGACTTTGTTAAACTAGTTATTATCTTAAACCTTATGTAGGCAAGTCGCAAAGTTGTGTTTTGTTCTAATTCTACTAAAATAAAAATGCAAGATTCTCAATTAATCGAGTGAAGTAGGTCACGATTAACAAAGAGTGATTTATAACTTTTCTAATATGATGGGAAATACCGGGAATTCTCTCTAGGATCAATAAGGATGATATGAGTTATGTTCTGATTCATTAAACACCAACATGTCTTCTATTATTAATCGAGCAATACACAACTCACCGAGTTACCAAACAAGTTGTCTATGTCTAAAATCAAATTTAAACCGAGTTACCAAGACTAATTCAATTTTAAGCATGCATTACGTTCATTATTCTACTTTAGGATCCCTATCAACACTACCGAGTTACCAAGTAGTGATACAACTAGGTGAAAAGTTCAATTTACCGACTAAGAATCACGGAGTTACCGCGTGAATCCTAATTAAGATCAATCCTACGTTAGCTACGCGCAAGAAAGATAGAGATTTAACATAAACTTTTCATAATAATAGAAGAACATGCTTAATTAAGTTCCAAAACGTGAATCCCAATCCCAAAACATCAAGTTCATATCAAACCCTAGCTACCAAACAAGAATTCCCAGCAAAAGAGGGTTTAGCTACTCAAAAACATGATCACAATACATGTTTTCATGATCATAAACCAAAAACTAGAGAGAGGGAAGAGAAAATATCAAACAAAGCGTCTCCCAAGCTCCCCGTAGCTCCAAGCACTTGTCTCCAACTCAAAGATACTAACAAACTATTCCCTAACCAGATCTAATATGTTTCCATAGTGTTTAGGACAAGTTACAAGTAATTAAATAGAAGCCCCAACGACTCTGCTGTTTCTGGCGATCTCTTCATTCGAAGACAATTCTCTTCGTACGAAGACCTTCGTAGGAAGAGTCTTCGTACGAAGACTTTTTTCTCTTCGTAGGAAGACCTTCGTATGAAGACTTTTTTCTCTTCGTAGGAAGACTTTTTTCTCTTCGTAGGAAGACATTCCCAGATAGATACTGCAAGCTGTTTTAGGAAGACATTTTCAGCAACTCAAAATTTGGCTAAGTATAATCTCTTCGTACGAAGACAAATCTCTTCGTACGAAGAGAAGTCTAGGTCACCCAAAAACATCTTTTTTCAACTAATTTCCGATTCCTTGCCCGCGCCTTTTCTTCCTTAAGTATCTCCTCAACCTCGAGACTCCTTTTATGCTATAAAACATTCCCAAATTCCGGGGAACCCTTCATTCATCAATTTAGCTCCTCAAAAGGCGTGTTTGGCATTTCAGGATGCTTTTGGCCGCGTATTATCTCTTGGAGCATCCTTTTTGACATAAATTTTTCGTCCGGACTCCGATAAATGTGATTTTTGCACCTTTGGATTCCTTTTGCGATGTAGACTTCATCCATGTAGAGAAATTCCTGTTTTCCGGATGTTTTTCTCGTTTTTATCAATTATTTCCCAATATTTGGCGAAAACATCCAAAATGCGCCAAATTCGTCTTTTCTTCTATTCCGAAGCTCGTTTCTTCTCTCCACTTGATTCCCGCATACCTAATTCCTGTCAAACAACAACACGAACACTACCGCGAAGATCAAATGTGATAAGTTATCAAAATCATACTCAAAACCATTAAGAAACGCCCGGATTGTGCATTAAAGCTCAAAAACATCAAAAAATGCATTTTCTTCTCAAATTAGCCCAAAATCCATCACTTCGCACCGAAACTCTCACAAATAACAATGTGAAACATACGTATGATAAATCTTATTAAGGAGTTATCAGGATAAAAAGGATGATCCTTGTAGGAAGGTCGACCAATATAGCTTCATCAGAAGTGCCAAACTAACGTGAGCCAAGGACGGGAGGCCCAGACCACCCTCCTTCCTAAGGGCAGGGAGCATACCCCAACCAATCCTATGCCTCCGAATCCTATCACCAGTGCTCCAGAAGAAATCTGCAAAGAGAAGAGTGAAGCATGCGCATGGCCCCCTTCAGAACTGGCTTCACCGAAAGAAAGTGAATGGGAATGGAATCCAAAACACTACGAACGAGCGCGAGCCTTCCTCCCGCTGACGTAAATTTGGATTTCTATCCATCAATCCCCTAGCGCACTCTATTAACTAAACCCTGAAAACTTGTGGCACGCGGTCTCCTCCACGAGATAGGAGCACCTAATTAGATAATTGGAAATGGCCTAAAAGAAAAACCCAGCCATGCAGCAATCCGATTCCGTCTAACTTGGGGGACCGAATTCAGAACTAAGAAATTTCTTTCCCCGAACGAATCAATTGACCTAATATCGCCTCATACTTAGCCAGCATCCTCTTGGTCCCCCCGAATGGAGCGCTTAGATCAATTAAGAAAGGGTAAAAGACAAAATACACCCTCCTTAGATGGGTTATATACAAAAACAACCTCTTTGTTTGGGGATATACAAAAACCACCCTGTCAGAGACAAAAAACCCCCTGTCAGTGGATGGACGTTGGACAAATACCACCCTTCTGTTAATGTCAGTTAAGAAGAGGGTGCAATCCGACCTTTTTATGACCATTTTGCCCTTATATGTGTTTTTGTGTTTATTTGTTCTTGTTCTAGGTGTTCTTGGTGTTCTTGACCACCACCTCCGCCGCTGCCACCACCATACCAAATTCCAAATTAAAATTCACGCATCTAAAACATCATCCACACACAGATATGAAAACATGAACTAGCATAAATAAAATTAGTCTAAGAACATCATCAATATTTTAACAAACAACATGAACAAATAGCACCAAAATTTTGATCACAACAACAACATCAACAACAACAATTAGCTTCATCATCTGCAACAAAAAGAGAGAGAAGTCATTACAGGTGCAGGAAATGAAGAAGAAGAAGAAGAAGAAGAAGAAGAGAGACACCCCGTCATCGTTGCCATCGGTGTGCCGTCGTCGTTGACATCGCCTCTCTCTTTCCTCTTCTTCGCCGCTGTTGAAAACTCATCTGAAGAACAACCACAACAGCCACCGCAACGGCGCACCATGTACCAATCGAATCAATCTACCATTTCTGATAATTCGCCGGCCACCATCTTCGATTCATCCCTCTGAATCAATCTCCCATTTCTCTCTGCAAATTCTTAATCAGGTGACAGAGAGAAAACTAATTTACCATTCTGTTAACACCCATTTTGATGGGATTTGCGGTGGGGGAACCCATAAGCGCCCTTGTCCTCCAACTCTGTTTCCCTAGATCAACACCATGATGACTGCCACCATTCTACCTCCTTTACCGCCTGAAATTACAACCAACCACCAGATCATCACCTTTCACCATAGACCCACCTGCTACCAATTCCATTACACTACCATTATCACCACCGCGACAAACACCCAACTCAGCCATGACCAACCAAAACTGCACCATAAACCTCCCAGCATACCACCGAACCAAATATACAAACTGACTTCCACCCAACACTCCTAAAACCACTACCAGGCCCATAATGAACCACCATCAGCAATCCATAACCTCCTGTAACTATCCAGAATATTTGTTACCAAAGCCACGACCCACAGGCCACAAATCAAAGGCCGAATCGCCCACCTACAGCACTGCAGCACAACAAATAGAAGAGGAAAATTCCGATGAGATTCAAACCCTGATCGAGATCCATGTACTTCAGGTTCTTCATATCTGCAATGAGCATGGGAATCGTTTGATTAAACTGATTCGAACCCATATCGAGATTAACCAGTGAGGAAATCGCCTCCATTGATTCCGATATCTCCCCGGAGAGCGAATTTGAAGCAAAGTACAGATTTTGGAGAGACAACAAGTCTCCAATCGAATTGGGTATCTCTCCAATCAGCTTATTCGAGGACAGGTCGCCACCACCATCATTCATCGGCACCACCGACGGTCTACCACCACAGCTGCAGATCGGAGGATCCACCGTCAGATCCGAGCAGCCACGCCACTAAGGTCGTTGCCCTCATCTTCCATGGTTAGATTGGAGCAAATACCCCGGAATACCCTCGCCGTCTTATTCGTCGTCTGTTGGGTGGATTCTATCGTCCTCTCTCTCGTGTATATCTCTCCGCCTCTCTCTCTCTCTGTGTGTATTCTGGGGTGGTTGCAATGGTCCAGTGGACAAAGAAGGAGGACGGCGGCGGCACTCGGAGGAGAAGGGCGTCTGTTGCTGGGAGAGGAAGGGAAGAGAAAGAGAGAGAGATTTAGGGTTATAAATGAGAAGAGAAGGAAAATAATTGGGATTTATGTGATGTAATTTGCTTTGACTCGAAGGATATTTTTGTCTTTGCACACCTCCGTTAGTTTCCGTTAGTCACCGTTAACTTACAAGGGTGGTTTTTGTATATCCCCGAACAATGAGGGGGTTTTTGTATATAATCCAAAAGACGAGGGTGCAAATTGTCTTTTACCCATTAAGAAAAGGAGGCAATCATCCGCATACAATAAGTGAGAGGACGAACCAACCCTCCTAGAGCAAGAATAAGAAGACATATGGCCTATTTCATTAGCCTTATTCCAAGCCCTACTCAAAGCATCCTGATCAATGAAGAAAAAATGTGGAGAAAGAGGATCACCCACGCGAACTCCCTAGTCGCACGAAAGTAACCAAAAAAAGTGACCCTTCAAACTAATAGTGTACCATTAAATAGACAAGCATGCTCCAACCAAGCGATATAATCCTTGGAGAAGCTAAAACACTGCAACACCTCAATAAGAAAGTCGCAACGTACACGGTCATATGACTTCAAAATGTCCAGCTTAATAGCAACATTACCTCCCGGATCCTCTTAGTAGCATCTGAAATAACCTTCTGAGCAAGAACCACATTCTCATGGATTGATTTTACATCATGGAACAAAACCAGCTGACGCGAATTCTTTACGCGCTTAAACGCAAGTATACGGTCAAGTAGTAAGTGGAGTATTTTACGACTCCGAGTATCGAACCCAAGGGAATTTACGATTATTAGTTAACTAGAAAGTAATTATGAGATATCTAAGTAACCGGTAAGAAGGGTTTGGATTTTGTAAAGTTGTCGCCCACAAACAAGCGACTAAAATTAAATGACAAGTAACTAAATATTTTTGGAGAATTTTCACTTTAAACAAAGATAAATTGTGATTTGATTACGATTAATGAGGAAGAACTAGGTAATTGATGTCCCTAGGGTTGTTAACGATTTCCGGAATTATGCATGAAACATTCTACTCACGTTCTAGTTATATCGGGTAATACTCATCACGATCTTCTCTCGATCTCACGTGAATTTGTGTAAACAATAGCTTTCGGGTCCTCTCGGTCCACCTCCGTCTATCACTACAATCTAATTGATTTGTTAGGCTCATTCATCGGGTCCTATCGGTCCACCGAATTCACTAAGTTCTAACAAAAATCAATTGAAACTACCCTCACACGATTAATCAAGTTTCTATCTCCTCTCGGTCTCAAGAAACTACAAGATTACCTACAATATTCTTTAACATGTATCAAAAAGTTCACTTTCGTGCAACAATCTCAACGACTAGTATCCTAAGGGTGATCAAGCCAAGAATACTAAGAATGAAGTTCAAGAATATGTAGGATAACTAGAACATTCATAAACTTTAAGCAAACGCATGTATCATGTCCAAAATCAGGAAAACCATCCAACAAACCCTAGTTTCTCATCAATCACCTAGCTTAAAGTGTTTAGCTAGACATAATATGGTTCAACATATCCAAAATAATGAAGTTCATGAAGAAAAGATGAAGAAACGAAGATCAAACGCTTGAATCTTCAATGTAATTGATTATCCTTGCTCCAAGCTTGTTCTCCCTTCTTCCCTAGCTCCCAAGAATTCAAAGATGCGTCAATATCCTGTTCTTAGGTCGTTCTCCCCGTTCTCTACCAGCTGGGCACGTTTTTTAATGAAAATATGCCGAAATTGCACTTCAGCCCCTCTACTTTGTAATTCCCGGGCAGAATTCTTTGCTGATTTTGCGCGGGCTGTTTCTCCCTCATACGGACTCGTCTTCGGGCCTACCATATACCGTTGGAAAGCTACGGATGTCTACTTTCCAATGCCGCAAGCCTTGCTTCAAAATTCTTTGTAGATTTTCCTGGGCATCGAAAAGAGTGCAGGCTGGTCCTGTGTGACTTTTCCAACTTCTCTTCGTTTGTGCTCCTCCTTTTCCTCTCTTCATCTAGCTCCATTCCAAGCATATCCAAGCTTCTCATAAGCTCCATTGCACCTCGTTTACCTGAGATACACAACACTAAACAACCCGTGCAATTATCATAGCAAATATGAGAGAAAACACGCACAAATAGGCTAGAAACACTACTTTTCACTCTTAGGCTTAGAGATAGTCAAATTCACATATTAACGCACATATAACATATAAATCATGTGAAATAAGCCTATTAAAAGTAATATGAAAGTATTAAAATAACTCCTAAAAGAGAGTTATCAAATACCCCCACACTTACCATTTGCGCGTCCCGAGCAACAAATCAAAATTTAACCACCTTCTCACTTCATCCCACCACCAACAAGATACGAGCCAAGACAATTGCATACTATTCGAAACACCGTTGCATACAAATCTTAACTAGCCGACTCAATAACAAAATACGACTCAACAATGCAACGATATGATGCAAATGCAAGGTACGACTCGATCCTACACAACACATATTTACACACGCACACAAAAGTATTTCTTTTTGGTTGAGATTGGGCAATCTCGATAAGCAAACTGGTAAGTCATCAGGCTCTCATATCCCCTTTGGAAAATCTACAACCTCCATGATCGACAGAACTTGCGGCCAGTTTCGTTGGACAGAACAAGCACGAGCACTTAATAATTTGCACTCACACACTCATCAGACATATCCCTAGTACTTACCATCCGAGCTATTTATCCACGGGTTAAAACTGTTGAAGGCTTAGGACGGGTGGGATAGGCTATTTAGAAGCGTAGTCCTAGACGTCATGATATTCTCACCTAACCCGTTTCTCACACTCCCTCACCGAAATCCAAGGAACCCAACCGAATCTCACCTACTCCGGCCCTCATTCCCTCAATCCCGGTGCAACGCCGTTCTCGCGGCCACAAATGTGAAAGAGTGTTAGACAGAATTATAGCTGATTTCCTCGGTTTCCTTGCAATTGCCAAAACACGCTCCTTTATTTCCTTCTCTTTCCTTTCATTCTCTCTCTTTTTTTTTTTTTCTATCTCTCTCTTTTTCTCTTTTTTTTTTCTTTTCTTTTTTTTTTTTTCACAAATAATCAACACATGGAGCACAAGTAATACTGAATGAACCCGAAGAGATAAAAATATCATGTAGATGACGTGGGGGTGGAATGTGTCAAGTCAAAGAGATATAATAATAATCGTCGACACCCCCCACACTCGATGTAAACCAACTCACAAAATTCGGTAGTCAAAGTGATACGTGCTTTCCAACCGATCCTCCTCATCACCTAAGATATAGAGAATAACATGAAAAACTAGCACGTCCTCCTATAATATCAATCAACCCCACCCCATATTGTGCGGAAAGAATGTCACGCACGAGGGCACTCCACCTGTGATCGTGGTGTAAGGACACGATTCACCGCCACACCGAAGTGTGCTGCCGTCTCTAACTCACCCTCACATCCCCTCGTAGGACGAAACCTGTAAGAGTATCCACAACGAATGTATCAAATCAGCACACCCTCATCGAACCTCCCTAACTCGACTCCCTCTATCATGACGCATAGGAAAGGGCCATTCTAACAAGTGATGAAAGTCACAATGAAAGGCTTCCTAGGCTAGAGGCTGTGAATAAAAGGGGTAAATGGATCGAAGAGGGTAACTAGTGGACCTAGGCTGTGAGACGGGACGTGAGGTCCCCATAAAAGTCACTCGCACGACTGTTCCGTTGCCACTACGAGGAGGGTTGACGACTACCTAAATGACGGCGGTGTAGTACTAGTAGGATATCTAAGTCTGAGAGACAGTTACTTGCATTTCTAGTGTGCATTAGCTCTATAAGTCTTCCTACTCCAGATTCTCGCGTCTCTGCCTCACTTCGGATCTTCATACTCCTAGAGAATTCTATCATTAAGCCCTCGCCAAGTTCAACTCATTTTGATTGCCCTTTCTCTTAAAAATTCAATTTTTAATTTTTAAGGATTTTTTCATTTTTTTTTTTTTTCACTAATTCCTACTCTATATGCAAGGCCAGACACGAAGGAAGACTCGAAACTGACTCAATTCGGTAGGTGGACTCAATTAAATAAACGTGCAAAAATCAAACGACTAACACATATATACACCGCTAATACAACACTATACGACACTATAACTAAACACAACACGTACCACGAATACGACACTATACGACACAATACGAACTGACAATCTACATGCTGACAGGTTAATGCAAACACGGACTAGCTAGTCAAGACTAAAAATCCCCCCACACTAGAATGCGTCGTTGTCCTCAACGAATTTAGAGATCAATTAAGAGGACTCGACAATTCTAATAGGTGCGGTGAATCTACTCAGGAGCATCGTCATCCTATGCCTCAACTACTTTCTGTTTCTTCCTACAGTCAGACTCAGGCGCCTTAATTCTCAACAGTTTCATTGCACAAAAAGTAGCAATTCAAATTTAGAGATAATATTTGCTACATGCACGTGACAAGTTCTGTAGACAAAATTGACCAATTAAGTGCAAATTTCAGACGAATTCAGCAATCAATCAAACAAATCATATGCAAGTGCCTCAAATCAATTAAAAGAGAGAGTTTAGCGATACCTGAAGCCTTGGAGTTCCATTCTAACAGGGCTGGATCGACAAAATCAGTCCAAGTTCAAAACTCATCCAACACCTAAACTGCCTATCCTTGCACCAAAACCATCCACCACTATTCACCAATTACACCACCACTGTAACACCTTGCCTTCCTCATTCACAACCTGGCCTTAGTTCACCCAGTACACCACTAAACCAGTACCTACAACCTGCAACTTGCACCAAAACCAGACCCATCATCACCACCACCGTCCAACTAACCTGCAAATCACCAATAAGAAGCAGCAAGAATCGAAGCAGGAAACCCAGAAGGAGGAAGAAGCTTCGCAAGAAACAGAGCGCAATAGAGGCAAAGAAGAAGCAGCTGCGTATTGCAGCAAAAACCGCAAGAACCAGCAGCAAGAAGCCGCAACGCAGAACAGAGAATGAATCACGAAGCCCTGTGCTCAATACCGCGACCCAACAGGTCCACCTTCACCATCGTCCTTCTGTGCAACCCACGACCGCAAGACAAGAGGCAGAGCAAACCAAGAACAGAGCATCGAATCTGCACCTTCAGGGGATTTCGCAACACTTAGCCGAATTGATTTCGTGTTTCTGGCGTCTTCTTCAACAAAACGCCCAACCCTGTGTCGTCGGGGTTGATTAGGCGAGAAGAACCCAGCAAATCCCAAAAGTTCCGGTGATTTCTTCTGCGGGTTCGCCGGAGTGAGGAAGAGAGGTCGCCGGCTTCACAGGCGGCCGGAGACGTGATGGGACACCACCATAAATTGCCGGAATTCGGGACGGGGGGACTTGTGGTGGCGGCGGCTTGAAACTCGTCGGGGGGAGAGACGGAGGCTGCTGGGGTCGCCGGAGTGAGGAAGAGACGGTGAGGCTGCTGCGGCTTGAGAGACGGCGTGGAAACCACCTCAACACTGCCGGGATTTGGGACGGCAGTGTTGGTGGTCGTTGGTGGCTAGAATTCGACGGAGAGAGAGAGGGCTTGTGCTTCTGGGGGTCGCCGAAGTGAGAAGAGTCGCCGGAATTCAAGGCCGGCCGGAAACACGACGGGGAATCGAGGGAAACGCCGGAGAGTGGTCGGATTTGAGAGAGGTTGGAGGGAGGGTCGAGGGTTTGAGTACTGAGAAAGGAGATGAACCCATTTTTTTTTTTTTTTTTTTTGAAATTATACCCCTGCTTTTTGACAAAAATACACAAGGAGCCCAGACTGGTCGTGAGACCAGTGGGAATGGTCTTAAGACCAGCAGACCCCCTGTTTCTTCACTTCTGCTCGTTTTGGCTAAGTAAAAACTGGTCTTAGGACCAGTACACTGATCCTGAGATCAGTCTGGAGTTGGTGATGTACATTTGTGGACTCCTTAACCTTCCGAACTCCGATTCATGTGCCGTTTTCACCGTTAATTTCCTTAATTTGCGTAGAACTCATTCGCGAGTTCCCGAAACTCATGAAAATCCTCCATTCATGCTATGACGCGATTCTTAACTCGAAATCCACCAACTTTTTTTTTTCTATAAATTCATCTCTTCGCGTTCGGACCCCGATGCGTGCATTCTCGTATATCACCGGAAATCTCTTGACATACTTGTTTCGCTCACATAAGTATCACTCCTCAAGTTCGAGTGGTTTCTCATCTTTGATCCGTTTTAAATCTTTTCAAGTGGCTTTCTTGGTTTCTATGCATTCTCGTCGGCGCGCATCAAGAAGGGGAGTCCGAATCGCGTCTTCACCTTGTAACCTGCAGAGACTCATTTCAAACGTGAGATCCTCACTCTCTCACCTCTCAGATAACAATACAGTATGAAAAACACACACGACAGTATTTAAAAACACACTCTCTACACTAAAGCATGAAAATACGTTGGGTTGCCTCCCAACAAGCGATTGTAATTTACGGTCGACAGCCCGACCCAGTTACCTCTGCCACCTCACGAGGGTGGTCTGGCACATTGTGCCGCTTCCAGCTTAGCTTTCCTGTGTTGGATTTGAAGCACTGCTTCATGTGCGTGCACCGCTGATGGCTTATTTCTTTCCCAGTAGTCAGGTGGATCCCCTTGCGACAACTCTGGGATTTGGCGCTTCATTGGCACAGAAAATGGAACCCCTGGCTGATACTCCCACGAGTATTGGGGCGTCGGTTTGAAGACCCGAAACGTCTCCATATCATCATTGACCCTCATAATCAGCTCCCCATTCTCTACATCAATGAGAGTACGACCTGTCGCCAAGAACGGTCTGCCCAAAATGATAGGCACATCACCTGCTGGCATATCCAATATGACAAAATCGGCAGGAATTATCAGGCTGCCAACCCTCACAAGGACATCCTTTATCATCCCACATGCTCTCTTGGATGATTTGTCTGCAAATTGGAGAGTGATACAAGTTCTTGGAGGCTCCCCCACACTTAGCTTTTTGAATACCGACAACGGCATCAAATTCACGCTCGCTCCCAGATCACAGAGAGCCCTTCCCGTGTAGGCGTCACCCAAGGTAGCTTCAATGACAAAACTACCTGGATCCTTCTTTTTCTTAGGTAGTCCATGCAAAACACATGAACTAACCTGTTCATTTAAGTTCACTCTCTGAAAGTCATCCACCGCTTTCTTACCAAGGACTGCATCTTTAATAAACCTTGCATATTTTGGCATCTTTTGAAGTGCCTCAATCAACGGAATATTAATGTGAAGTTTTGAAAATACGTTTAGAAAGCGCCTGTATTCCTCAGAATCGTCCTTCTTCTTCCTAGTACGTAATGGAAATGGTAATTCTGAAGAAGAAGGAGAAGATGGAAGTGGTACCTCGGTAGATTTCTCTGCATCCTGGTGAATCATGCCCTTTGATTGGGGGATCATGACAGGTGTCTTCTCAGAATCGAAGTCTTCATGTTCCTTCGCCTTTGAGGCTTCCGCTCTGGCATGACTCGGATATGGAGGATCTGTAAGTGCAATACCACTTCGAGTGGTGATGGCTTGAGCCTGTCCCTCTGATGTGTCAACAATGCTACCCAGTGCCCTTTGTTCAAGTTGTTCCTTTAGATCTTTTATTTCTGCTTGAGCAACTTGAAGTGCAATTGCTACAGAGCTGACCTGTGTGGACATGTCTGTCATGTGTTGAGCCATCGTCTTTATCATCCCTGTCATCTGGGTCAAATCTAATGGTGGTACTAGCTGCTGCTGATGCATCTCTGACACATTTTCTTCATGCACTACCTCTACCGCATTCACCTGAACCGTGCTATATGCCACTGAGCTATGCTTCATCGGTTCTTTTTGTTGGTGCTCATAATCCCAGCTCTCCTCTTGCTCAACCACACGTCTCATCAACTCATATGCACCGTCAACATCACATTTGAACAAGAAACTGCCCCCAGCTTCTCTATCAATCTTTTCTTTGTCAAGCATTCCAAGTGCATCATAGAAGACCTGTATGATCTGGCTTTTTGCAATGCCATGGTTGGGGCATTTGCGTAGCAATAAGTTGAGACGCTCCCATGCTTTGACCATGGATTCATGTTGCTTTTGCCTGAATGACCAAATCTCGTTCTGCAGCTGAATCATGCGTGAGATGGGAAAGAATTTACTCATGAACTGGGAGGCACAGTCTTCCCATGTCTTGATTGAGTTGGATGGCAATGAATCCAGCCAATCCATAGCAGCTCCTTTGAGACAATGAGGGAAGAGCATCAGTTTTATTGATTCAGAAGTGACCCCACTATAACGGATTAGCCCACAGTGGCTCTGAAATCTCCCAATGAATGCATGTGGGTCTTCCTCGTCTGTCCCAGCAAAAGTGCACTGGTCCTGAGCAAATTGAATTGTGCCCAGCTTGAGACAGAAGGTTTCTGCCTGAATTGGTGGCACCACAATTGCTGGCTCCCTTCCTTTAAGATCCGCCTCAAATGCATGGATTATTGCTTTACCTGAACGATTATATGGCATTGAGGTCGGGTGCGGTCTTGATGTTGCTGCCAGTGCTTTCTCTACAGCTTCAGCTACCAAAGCTTGTAGCTGCTCTGTGGTGAGGCTAATCTGCCCTTGTCCTTCCGCCATAGCTACCTGAGAAAACAACACTAGCACACCCGTGAGGTAAACAGATAGTAACAAAAATAAAATAAAAGAAGTATCCTAAATTAATTTTTAACTAAACTAATAAACCGTTTAATTCCCCGGCAACGGCGCCAAAAACTTGACGCGAATTCTTTACGCGCTTAAACGCAAGTATACGGTCAAGTAGTAAGTGGAGTATTTTACGACTCCGAGTATCGAACCCAAGGGAATTTACGATTATTAGTTAACTAGAAAGTAATTATGAGATATCTAAGTAACCGGTAAGAAGGGTTTGGATTTTGTAAAGTTGTCGCCCACAAACAAGCGACTAAAATTAAATGACAAGTAACTAAATATTTTTGGAGAATTTTCACTTTAAACAAAGATAAATTGTGATTTGATTACGATTAATGAGGAAGAACTAGGTAATTGATGTCCCTAGGGTTGTTAACGATTTCCGGAATTATGCATGAAACATTCTACTCACGTTCTAGTTATATCGGGTAATACTCATCACGATCTTCTCTCGATCTCACGTGAATTTGTGTAAACAATAGCTTTCGGGTCCTCTCGGTCCACCTCCGTCTATCACTACAATCTAATTGATTTGTTAGGCTCATTCATCGGGTCCTATCGGTCCACCGAATTCACTAAGTTCTAACAAAAATCAATTGAAACTACCCTCACACGATTAATCAAGTTTCTATCTCCTCTCGGTCTCAAGAAACTACAAGATTACCTACAATATTCTTTAACATGTATCAAAAAGTTCACTTTCGTGCAACAATCTCAACGACTAGTATCCTAAGGGTGATCAAGCCAAGAATACTAAGAATGAAGTTCAAGAATATGTAGGATAACTAGAACATTCATAAACTTTAAGCAAACGCATGTATCATGTCCAAAATCAGGAAAACCATCCAACAAACCCTAGTTTCTCATCAATCACCTAGCTTAAAGTGTTTAGCTAGACATAATATGGTTCAACATATCCAAAATAATGAAGTTCATGAAGAAAAAATGAAGAAACGAAGATCAAACGCTTGAATCTTCAATGTAATTGATTATCCTTGCTCCAAGCTTGTTCTCCCTTCTTCCCTAGCTCCCAAGACTTCAAAGATGCGTCAATATCCTGTTCTTAGGTCGTTCTCCCCGTTCTCTACCAGCTGGGCACGTTTTTTAATGAAAATATGCCGAAATTGCACTTCAGCCCCTCTACTTTGTAATTCCCGGGCAGAATTCTTTGCTGATTTTGCGCGGGCTGTTTCTCCCTCATACGGACTCGTCTTCGGGCCTACCATATACCGTTGGAAAGCTACGGATGTCTACTTTCTAATGCCGCAAGCCTTGCTTCAAAATTCTTTGTAGATTTTCCTGGGCATCGAAAAGAGTGCAGGCTGGTCCTGTGTGACTTTTCCAACTTCTCTTCGTTTGTGCTCCTCCTTTTCCTCTCTTCATCTAGCTCCATTCCAAGCATATCCAAGCTTCTCATAAGCTCCATTGCACCTCGTTTACCTGAGATACACAACACTAAACAACCCGTGCAATTATCATAGCAAATATGAGAGAAAACACGCACAAATAGGCTAGAAACACTACTTTTCACTCTTAGGCTTAGAGATAGTCAAATTCACATATTAACGCACATATAACATATAAATCATGTGAAATAAGCCTATTAAAAGTAATATGAAAGTATTAAAATAACTCCTAAAAGAGAGTTATCACCAGCCTGCTCAGAAAAAATAATCTCGGGAAGCACCAACCGCTATTAATCAGAGATAACCCTAGCCACAATCTTCTACGAGAAGTTTCACAAACTAATCGGGCTAAGATCGGTAAACAAGCGAGGAACAACCACATTGGGAATAAGCGTCAAGTTTTTCGAGGTAAAAGAATCGGTCATAAAAACTCACTGAAAAAAGGACTGCACTACAGCAACAACATCAATACCAACAATATCCCAAAAAGAACAATAAAACTCACCATCGAAGCAATCCAGGCATGTACCCCTTCCCTCCACATATCGTATAGGTCACAAGTTTCAAGAGGTATATACCCCACTCTAGTCCTTACAACTCCTGGTAGAGTGTCTATTAATAACATATTCTCCATGTTATACCTCTAATTCCCAAAATTCAGCTCGCTTCACTGTCCCTGCTGGACTTAATCGTCCCCACCATTCCTTGTCACCCATTATCTTTACAGTTGATACGTTTTTCGGACCCCTTGGTATAATTCCTTCCCAGTTTTAAGGTCGTCGTCCCTGACAAGTTATTGTATGCGCATCTCGAAGTTAAATTGATCCTCTCCCCTGGATGACTATGTCATTCCATAGGTAAAAAACTTAGTTCCTACTTTACACTATCCAGAGAAGATTATTTCCTTCGTGAAAACTAAAACATTCTATACTCCTTTGTTCTTTAATGCCTTCACGAGCATCTCTTATCCCTATTCAGCTTCCACGTAATACTTTAAATCTCTTGAACAGAATCATAGTATTGTCTGTCTTGTCGCCTTTTCCGTCCCCTTATTTAGCTCAGCGACCATTGATGAAACTCTTCATTTTCGTTGTGTCGCTTCCGCGTACCTTATCCAGATGCTCCAATGCGCTTCCTCATCCCACAATGGTTTATCTCCTTCCTAGTGTCCTTACTTAGTTGCTACAACTTGTGATGCACAACTAAAAAATCGTCTCTACGAACTCTTCAGCCTGTTGTGTATCCTTAGGATATCACATTTATCCTTGTCCCACTATTGACAATCCCCTCACATTCTCACCACCTCCTTATAGTTATTGACAATTTGTAACACGCTGATGTTCCAGAACTTTACCATCCATGCCTTGATGACATATCTTAATTATTTTCTCTGTCATTATGTCCCTCACTATTAACCATTCCATCCCGACTTGCTCCCTCAAGTTCACAAATCCTTTACCTTTATAATAATTATATTTACATGTTGAGTCAAGATCCCTGAATGTGCTTTGATTGGTAATTGTTTATGAGTGATGAAAGACAAAAGGCTAAGATATTAGCAGCAAAGGCTTGTTAGTCATCTCAAGGCCTTGAGATTGACAGTAACTTTCAAAGCCTTGAGATTACTTATTCTGCTATGTGTTCTAACATCTTTGTGTTGCAGAATTGGATATCTGATTATTCAAATCAGAGGTTTATGGTATATATTTGTGGATTGTACTATTTATACATCTAACACAATTGCAGATGATCAGAATAGGAAGAATCAAAGCTATCTGGGCTTAATTTTGAAATACTGTGAAACAGGTTCAGAGCTCCAAGGCCTTGAGATATGCCTTAAGCTACTGACAGTTTTTACAGAACTTGATTGATTCTTTCTTGCAGGTTATGAATCTTAGTATTGTGATTATTTACTCACTTATAAGTGTGTTAAACTTGTTTTCTATGACTTAATTGTTTTAGAGTATATGCAGATTGATGTTCTGAGTTTATTAAACAGTTTTACCAGAAACTGTATAACCAAACAGTCTCAGTACTGTTAGTTGTTTGGATTTTGTTGTTGCAATGATTTGTTGTTGTTGTTGCAGGTTCGTTAAACGTGCAGGAGAAATATCAACAAAAACAACGGATATCCACCTGAAGCTGTTTGAATTTAAGTTGAAAACAGAAGGAGGATTTTTAGGAACTGAGATCCTAAAATCTCTCAGTCAGTTGCAGTTGTGGATAAAAGTGACTGGTTTGAATTTTTGAAGGAGAGACAAGCTTGCAGAATACTCTGAGAAGTGTGACAAATTCGTGGGAGATCATCCATTCAAACACACAATCATTCAAGCTTCATTCCAGACTTCTGAAGATCAAATCAATCCAGTCATTCCTGAAGAACACTTCCAGACTTTCAACAGTTTTATCTTTATACTGTGTTCCTCATTTGTACTTCATCTGTGTATCTCTATCTTATCTTAAACCTCACTTAACCTAGTGGTTGGTTGTTCAAGTGAACAACAAGAGGATCTTGTTAGCTCAACAGTTAGTAGCTGGAACTAGATAGGTTTGGAACCACAAGCTGTATAGGTGTAAGGGAAATCACTTAGGCTTGAGGATCTAGGGCTGTTTCTGTGTGAGTAATAATAAGTTTTTGCCCAATCCTGGTGGGATTAGATCCCTCACGCAGAGATTAGGTCCATTTGGACTGAACTCTATAAATTGCTTTGTGTTCTTTACCTTTCTATTTGATTATTATCTGCTGCACACAACTCAAATCAAACTAGGGTTTAAAAGATGTTATAGTATTGTTCACAGCTCAAGGCCTTGAAGCTCACAATTTTGCCTTATTGAGTTTCAGACAGTTTACCAAAATCTCAAGGCCTTGAGATTTCAAGTTTCACACAAAGCTGTCCTGTTAAACTTTAAGTTTTGCAAAAAGCTTCCATACTCTATTCAATCCTCCCCTTCTAGAGTATTTAGGTCGTTTATTTAGTCTACATTACACACTTTCAATTGGTATTAGATCTTGTGTCACCGTTTTAAGATCTAACAATCTGGTGACTATGAGTAATGTAGGAGATGGTGGATTCTCACAACGAAGGGCTGCTAACAGACCTCCATTGTTCTGTGGTGACAATTTAATGCATTGGAAGGCCTTGATGAAGATGTTCATCATAGATCAAGACGTGGAACTATGGTCAATAGTTCAGAATGGTCCTCATGAGTATTATACTACAATTGATGGAGTCAGAACTGTCAAGTCTGAGGAAAATCTCTCATTCACTGAATTAGAAAAGGTTTCCAAAAATTACAAAGCTATGAATTTGCTATACTGTGCTTTGAATGCAGATGATTTCAACAGAGTATCAAACTGCAAAAGTGCCAAAGAAGTGTGGGATAAACTTGTGGTGACATATGAAGGAACCAGCCAGGTTAAGCAGACAAAAATCAACATACTTCTGAGGCAATATGAGTTGTTCAAGATGAATTCAGATGAAACCATCAAGGAAATGTTCAAAAGATTCACTGATGAACAACCTGGAGTCTTTGGGAAAGAGATTCTCAAATGAAGAGAAGGTCAGAAAAATTCTGAGAAGCTTGCCAAAAGCAAAGTGGGAGCCAAATACAACAGCTATTTAGGAAGCTCAGGACTTGAGTCTTCTTCAGCTAGATGATCTACAAGGAAATCTGCTCACTCATGAAATGTCTATGAAGGATGTGGAAGGTGATCTAAGTGAAAATATCAGGAACCTAGCTCTTAAGGCAAGAGACAGTGAAAAATCTCAAAGCCTTGAGACTGAGGAGGAACCTGATGATGAAGAGGCTTTAGCATTGATCTCCAAGGCCTTGGCCAGGATTCTCAGAAAGAAAAGAAACTCTGGTAACAGGGAGTACAAAAGGGAGAGATCAAGACCCTCAGGCAGCAAGGATTACAAAGGTAAATCTTCATCACAGTCACATAAAACTAAAGTAATGAATTGTTTTGAGTGTGGTGATGCAGATCATTTAGTAAGGGATTGTCCACAAAAGAAGAAGAACAGAAACTTTCAGAAAAGGGATGGTGACAACAGAAGGAAGAAGGCCATGATGGCTTCCTGGAGTGATTCAGACACAGAAGAAGAGCAAGCAAACTTGCTAGTCCATCTGATGTACTTCCAGAAATTCTCAAAAGTATGTTTTTGAATGAAGAGAGTTATAGAAATGAGATTTCTGCTTTAAAGATTAAAGTTCATGAGCAGGTAAAAGAAAACCTGGATCTAGTATTTTCAAAAAAAACTGTTGAAGTTTCTAAGACAAAGGTTCAAAAAGACTTCAAGGCCTTGGACAGCAGGTTCAAAGTCTTGAAGGCACAGATAAAAGAGGTTGTTGATCAAAACACTCTTTTAACTGAAAGATATGCTGATCTAAAAGCTCATTCTGAGAATTTAGAATAACAGATCTGTACTTTGACTGAGAAACTTCAAGAATCCACGAAGGTCCTAGCTAAGTTTAAAGGCTCAGAACATAATCTAAATCTCATTCTTGGAGGAAGTCTGAAATCAATGCATAAAAGTGGGATTGGCTATAATCCAAATTTTCCAAAGAAAGGCCAAACTACTTTTGTCAAATCTGGTAGCATACATTCTCCAAAATGTCATTACTGTGGAAAAATTGGTCATGTCAGATTAACTTGTCCCTTTAGAAGATCAGAACCTCATATTATGAGGAATACTTATCCTTATCAGCTTAAGGGACAGGTTAGGCAGATTTGGGTTCCAAAAGGAATTAGGCCACCTAATATGGCTGATTCTGAGTATGAATCAAAGTTCTGCACTTAGTCTAATATCCTGTTGAGGCAATGATTTTTTTTTTGCAGGATGTCACCAAGGCCTTGAAAGATCAGAAATGGATATTAGACAGTTGTTGTTCCAGACATATGAGTGGAAAGAGGTCTCTTTTTACTGAACTTACAGAGAAATCAGGAGGAACAATTACACTTGGTGACAAGGCAAAGTGCAATATCATTGGTATAGGTAGTATTGGTAATGGTTCTACAAATTCTATATCTGATGTTTATCTGGTAGATGGACTTAAGTATAATTTGCTTAGTATCTCTCAGTTATGTGATAAAGGTTATAAAGCTGTATTTGACAAGGAGAAATGTGTGGTGCAAGATGAGAAATCTGGTGATTGCATACTCACTGCTCCTAGGTCATATAATCTATATGCTATGAATACTAACAGTGTTGCAGGTGATAAGCTAAAATGCCTCAAGGCCTTGAAGGAAGATTCAAAGCTTTGGCACAGAAAGCATGGGCATATTAGTATACATACTTTGAATAAGCTCATCTCAAAGGACTTGGTAAGAGGTTTACCATCACAGAAATTTTCAGATGATGAGGTTTGAAAGGCATGTGTACAAGGTAAACAGACCAGAAGCTCTTTCAAGCCAAAGAACTTTGTAAGTACTTCTAGACCCTTAGAATTGCTGCATATGGACTTGTGTGGTCCTATGAGAGTTCAGACCCCAAAAGGTAAGAGGTATATGCTTGTTATAATTGATGATTATTCTAGATTTACTTGGGTGATATTTATCAGAGACAAAACTGAAGCTTTATCTGAGTTTTCTAAATTGTGCAAAGAACTTCAAACATTGAAAAACTTACCTGTTGCATCCATTAGAAGTGATCATGGTAGAGAATTTGATCAACTTGACTTTGATTTGTTTTGTGCAAAGCATGGCATTTCACACAACTTTTTTGCACCTAGGACTCCACAGCAAAATGGAGTAGTTGAAAGGAAAAATAGCACACTTGAGGATATGTCCAGAACCATGCTGCTTGAAAGTAAATTGCCAAAGTTTTTATGGCCAGAAGCTGTTAATACTGCGAATTATGTGCCGAATAGATGTTTGATTAGACCGATTTTGAAAAAAACTCCCTATGAACTGTTTAAAGGGAGAAAGCCTACAGTTTCTTATTTTAAGCCATTTGGTTGTATCTCTTTTGTGCATAATAATGGTAGAGACAATCTTGGTAAGTTTGATGGTAGAAGTGATGAAGGTGTATTTCTTGGATATTCTCAAACTAGCAAAGCTTATAGAGTTTATAATAGAAAAACCAAGATTGTGGAAGAGAGCATTCATGTAATTTTTGATGAAAGTACTAAAGATTCTTTGAGTGAAAGTTTTGCAGAGCTGGATTTGAATAAGCATGAATCAGATGATGATGCTGTGAAAGAAGACAAAATCAAAACTGCTGTACAGAATCAACCAGTAGAATCTCAACGCCTTGAACCTCCTGCTGAACCAAAGTCTCAAAGCCTTGAGACAGAAGCTGAAACTTTCTATGATGCTTCCTCTACTGTTTCAAGGACTCAAAGCCTTGAAGGAGAATACTCCTGGGTACCAAGAAATAAGTTTAAGTACCTTGCAGACCATCCAGCTGACAATATAATATCAGATCCATCAACTGGAACACAGACAAGAGGACAGTTAAAGAACTTGTGTGCTTTCAGTTCATTTGTATCTTTGATTGAGCGTAAGAATACCAAGAAAGCTCTGGAAGATGCAGAATAGATTATTGCAATGAAGAGTGAGCTGAATGAGTTTGAGAGGAACAAGGTTTGGAATTTAGTTCCCATACCTAAAGAGAAGTCAGCTATTGGAACCAGATGGGTATTCAGAAACAAGCTTGATGAAAATTGCAAAGTGGTAAGAAATAAAGCCAGATTGGTAGCTCAAGGATATAATCAAGAAGAAGGTATAGATTATGAGGAGACTTCTGCTCCTGTGGCCAGGTTAGAAGCTATTAGAATACTTCTTGCTTTTGCTTCTCACAATCACATCAAGCTTTATCAAATGGATGTCAAATGTGCCTTTCTAAATGGATATTTACAAGAAGATGTTTTTGTAGCACAACCTCCTGGTTTTGAAGATGAAAAGTTTCCTGATCATGTTTATAAACTGGATAAAACTCTTTATAATTTGAAACAAGCTCCAAGGGCTTGGTATGACAGACTTTCAAAATTTCTACTTGAAAACAATTTCAGAAGAGGATTAGTAGACAAAACCCTTTTCATTAAACATCAACAAAGTGATTTGTTAGTAGTTCAGATTTATGTAGATGATATATTATTTGGTGCTACTAATGATGCTCTTTCAAAAGAGTTTTCTAGTCTAATGTGCATGGAGTTTGAGATGAGCCTAATGGGTGAACTAAATTTCTTTCTTGGACTTCATATATTACAAATGAAGAAAGGAATTTTTGTGCATCAAGGAAAATATACCAAGGACTTATTGAATAAGTACAATATGTCACAGTCCAAGGTGCTTAAGACCCCTATGAGTTCATCACTCTCTTTAGACAAAGATTCAACTGGTAAGAGTGTGAATCAGAAGGAATACAGAGGTATGATTTGATCACTATTGTATTTAACTGCTAGCAGACCTGACATTATGTTTAGGGTCTGTATGTGTGCTAGATTTCAAGCAGATCCTAAGGAAAGTCATCTAACTGCAGTTAAAAGAGTTTTTATATATTTGAATGGAACCAGAGACTTAGGGATTTGGTATCCAAGAAGATCTAATTTTATGTTGAGTGGCTATTCGGATGCAGATTTTGCAGGTTATAAAGTAGACAGGAAAAGTACTTCTGGATGCTGTCAATTTCTTGGATCATCATTGATCAGTTGGCATTCTAAAAAGCAAAATTCTGTAGCATTATAAACTGCAGAAGCTGAATACATAGCAGCTGGTGCTTGCTGCTCACAAGTGCTATGGATTGCTCAGCTACTTATAGATCTTGGCTACAACTTCAGAAATGTGCCAATTCATTGTGATAATACAAGTGCTATTTCAATCTCTAAGAATCCAGTTCAGCACTCAAGGACAAAGCACATAGATGTGAGACATCACTTCCTTAGAGATCATACAGAACAAGGTGACGTTGTTTTAAATTTTATCTCTACTTCAATGCAAATTGCTGATATTTTCACTAAACCATTGCCTGATGATAGGTTTTCATCTCTAAGGCTTGAATTGGGGATGTTAAACAAGGATGCATTGGTTTAGGGGGAGTATTAGTACCTATATGTGTATATGTATTGGAATCTCAAAGCCTTGAGATTATACTTTTTGAACCCTTGAAAGTATAGCTCAAAGCTTTGAAGTTTCTCAATCTGCGGAAAATCTCAAGGCCTTGAGATTGTTCTCCAGGTCTTGATAATATCTGCAACATTTTTTTAAAAAAAATTGGATCATAAAATATTATATCTTATCTTTTTAGATAACTGTATAATATTTGAATTACTCAGAGAATTTTCGAAAATATCCCTAAAAGACTTTTCAAGATTTTATTTTTGCATGTAGATATTGCAGAGTCCTTTTATGACTCATTCTCTCAACCTACTTAAGCTGAAAGTCAGGGCTTTTTCTTCACATTCTCTTCCAATTTTCTGCGACTACTCTCTCTCTCTCTCAAATCCTCTCAATCAAATTCTCTTCTCAAAACCCTAAACCTAATATGGAGCGCAAATCAGCCAGAATTCAGCAACAGGGGAAGCCCTCTGGCAGATCCAAGAAGAGAGCAAACAAGAAGGAGAAGATAGTGATTTCTGATTCAGATTCAGAAAACACTCAAAGTTTGCATGAGGATACTCCTCCTGCAAAGAAGTCAAGGACAGAGAACGGAGATGAATGTTCAAGTGTTGATCCACAACAGGAGACTCAGGGTGGTGATCAACCTAAGTCAGAGAAGAAGAAAGGGGGAGAAAAGAAAAAGGCTACTGAAGAGGAAAAAGGGAAGTCAACTCAAGAGAGCCAGAAGAAATCAAATGAAGGAGTACAAGAGAAGGAAAAGCCCTCTGAGAAGAAGACTAGGGTTAAGACAGTTGCTGCTGCAACTAAGAAAGGATATCAAGGTAAGAATGTACTCCCAACTGAGTGGTTTATTAGTTCTGAAGTTAGAACAGTATGGATGCAAGGGTATGCATCATCTAAAGTGGCTTTCTGTAGTATGATTTCTGATGAGTTGTTGGATAAACTGGACATAGAATGCATGAGAAAATTGAGGGAAATTGCTGTTTGGAAAGTTTTAAATCCTAGTTCAAAGGCTTATCCTAGGTTAACTAGGTTATTTTATCTGAACTTGGTGTCTGAAGGTGATGAGAAAATGGTTTTAACATCTAAAGTGGCTGGTGTGGATTTGAGGTTAGATCATAGGACTTTTGCCAAAGGAGATGTTCTTTGTTGATGGTGTTCCCTCTGGTCCAAATAAGTTCACACTTTGTGCTCAACTGTGAAGACAAGATTTTATTTACTATTTTGATGAGGAGTGTAGTTCCCAGGGAGAACTCAAGAGAGCTGGTAACTGATAAAGTTCTGATTTTGATGTATCTGATATCTCAAGGGTTTGAGATAGACCTGCCTACAGTTGTGATGGAGCATATGATTTATTGTGCAACCAGGACTAGAAACCATCCTCTTCCATATGCCAACATGTTACCTCTTTTCTTTGAGTATTTTGATGGGCCTGTGAAAGGAGAAGAAAAGATTACTGGAGGTTTTGGGTTGACAGATGAGACTGCACTTCAGAGGATTGGGGTAGTTCAGACTGGGAAAGGGCATTGAAAATTCTATTCTGATTTGTCAAAGGAGGAACTTGCTGAGAAAGAGTTTGTGAAGCCTAAGGGGACTACATCTGGGAAAGGACAAGCCATTGAGGATTACTCTCTGCTGGTAGAGAAATTAGAAGATCAGCAAGTTGAGATTGAGGATCTCAGGCAAAGGTTGTTTGATATGTCAACTGAATTTCATCAGTTCAAGGGTTTGATGAATACTATGAATGGGAAGTTAGATGTTGTCACCAAGGGCTTGAATCTGGAGAAGATACCTTCTGCTACTAGTCATGACACCAGTGTGGATTCAGATGAGAAGCTAGGAGAATTTCTGAAGAAGAAGAAGCCAATTCCAGTGGTGCTAGCTTCAAAAGACTTGTTTGAGCAAACTGATGAGGAAGATGCTGATGAAGACACAGGTGTTGATGCAGCTACAGAGGTAGATTCAGCACAGGCTAAGAAGAAAGTAGATGACATAATTCAAGAAGTGGTCACTGAAGTTGAAGCTGAAGAAGGTAACCAGTCTGCAGAAGAAGCTGCAAGTGAGGAAGAAATTGGGGATGGCTCAGAGAAAGGCTAGACATCAAATAAGAAGTGAAGATCAGAGACTGCCAAAGCCTTGACCATCTTTCTCATTCTCTTATCTTTTCTGTCTCAAGGCCTTGACTTTTTAGCTAGTTTTTGTTTTAAGTTTATATTTAAACTCTGAGTAATGATCCTACATTTCTTCAACCTTATTTGATGAAAGTCAAAAAGGAGGAGAATGTATTATGTGTTTTGTTTGCAGTATTCAGTGAATAATAAAAGTTGGCCTTTAGTTATTTTGGTTAATTTTTGTCTCTTATGTGATAATTCTGTGGTATTTGTTATCTGTTTGGATTCAGTATACATTTTATCTGCAGATTGTGGTTATTTAATTTTTGCTTATGAGTGGCAGGAAGATCTATACAAGACTGTAGGTTTTGTCTTTCATCAAGGGGGAGATTGTAGAGTCAAGATCCATGAATGTGATTTGATTGTTAATTGTTTATGAGTGATGAAAGACAAAAGGCTAAGATATTAGCAGCAAAGGCTTGTTAGTCATCTCAAGGCCTTGAGATTGACAGTAACTTTCAAAGCATTGAGATTACTTATTATGCTATGTGTTCTAACATCTTTGTGTTGCAGAATTGGATATCTGATTATTCAAATCAGAGGTTTATGGTATATATTTGTGGATTGTACTATTTATACATCTAACACAATTGCAGATGATCAGAACATGAAGAATCAAAGCTAACTGGGCTTAATTTTGAAATACTGTGAAACAGGTTCAGAGCTCCAAGGCCTTCAGATATGCCTTGAGCTACTGACAGTTTTTACAGAACTTGATTGATTCTTTCTTGCAGGTTATGACTCTTAGTATTGTGATTATTTACTCACTTCTAAGTGTCTTAAACTTGTTTTATATGACTTAATTGTTTTAGAGTATATGCAGATTGATGTTCTGAGTTTATTAAACAGTTTTACCAGAAACTGTATAACCAAACAGTCTCAGTACTGTTAGTTGTTTGGATTTTGTTGTTGCAGTGATTCTTTGCTGTTGCAGGTTTGTTAAACGTGCAAGAGAAATCTCAACAAACTCCAACGGATATCCACCTGAAGCTGTTTGAATTTAAGTTGAAAACAGAAGGAGGATTTTTAGGAACTGAGATCCTAAAATCTCTCAGTTAGTTACAGTTGTGGATAAAAGAGACTGGTTTGAATTTTTGAAGGAGAGAGAGGCTTGCAGAATACTGTGAGAAGTGTGACAAATTCGTGGGAGATCATCCATTTAAACACACAATCATTCAAGCTTCATTCCAGACTTCTGAAAATCAAATCAATCTAGTCATTCCTAAAGAACACTTCCAGACTTTCAATAGTTTTATCTTTATACCGTGTTCTTCATTTGTACTTCATCTGTGTATCTCTATCTTATCTTAAACCTCACTTAACCTAGTGGTTGGTTGTTCAAGTGAACAACAAGAGGTTCTTGTTAGCTCAACAGTTAGTAGCTGGAACTAGATAGGTTTGGAACCACAAGCTGTATAGGTGTAAGGGAAATCACTTAGGCTTGAAGATCTAGGGCTGTTTCTGTGTGAGTAATAAGAAGTGTTTGCCCAATCCTGGTGGGATTAGATCCCTCACGCAGAGATTAGGTCCATTTGGACTGAACTCTGTAAATTGCTTTGTGTTCTTCACCTTTCTGTTTGATTATTATCTGTTGCACACAACTCAAATCAAACTAGGGTTTAAAAGCTGTTTTAGTATTGTTCACAGCTCAAGGCCTTGAAGCTCACAATTTTGCCTTATTGAGTTTCAGAGAGTTTACAAAATCTCAAGGCCTTGAGATTTCAAGTTTCACACAAAGCTATCATGTTAAACTTTAAGTTGTGCAAAAAGCTTCCATACTCCCTTCTAGAGTATTTAGGTCCTGTATTTAGTCTACATTACACACTTTCATTACCCAACTATGCCTAACTTCCCTCTGAGCTTTCATCACACACTAATTCTCCTTTTTCTATCTATACCCTTACATGACCCTTAAGGTTTCACCTGTCATTCCCGTATGTCTCACTTCCTTTACCCTTATTACTTGTTCAGAACCTCTCCATATATCGCTATATATTTGGTTAATTCCCTTATATCCGCTTGTTTCATTATCGCCGATCCATTCTTTCATCACTCGGCATATATTTCTTGAATCTCTCCACATACATATCCTCTGATAATTTCAAGTATTTTGTGTCCCATGTACCACTAATCCAATTAATCTTTACTCAATCTACTAAAAATTCGCTATAAATAAGTACCTTATTCTAACCTCCATATGCTCCTACTTCCGAATGCAATGTCTCCGGATGACTCACACTCTCCAGATATTACGCTCTATGCTCCAATCAATTATGTTGCTGACGCACCTCACTATTACCGGTCCTGTTTAAATCCCCTTTAACAGTCCTTTAGTGTTGTAATAAATCAAATTCCCTTCGCTTCTCTACTCCTTTTAGGTCCTTAATACTACCCGTAACACTAATTGATGGTTTGTCTGAAGTACAACCACCATAGCTTCTTCTTCTGACCCTGAATTTCCAAGCTCAACTCCCAACTAGTTATGCCTCTCTTGGCCTCTTCGTAATCCAGGTGAATAAAAAACCGAATCTCCTTCAAGATTACCCACTATTTCCACATCATGAATTTAACATCCCGTGAGTACGTTACGATCCGCAATTCCTAATTCAAGATTACCCACCATTTCCACATCATGACTTTAACATCCCGTGAGTACGATACGATCCGAAATTCCTAATTCAACGATCTATCATCATTCTTCTATCTCTTACTACCGCCCTAACCCTTGAATACTGAAGATTATCCTGCCTCATCCCTTATTTCTAATGTCTCATAGTCCTTTCATCAGTCTGACATACTCCCACATCACTCTCTAATATACTCAATCATTTTTAAGTCATTTAGAAACATTCCTTCCCGAATGTCGTGCTATCTTCTCTATCTAGCCAGCATATTATGTCTCCTTTGTCCCCAAAATATTTAGAAGTTATTCAATTCCCTTTCTCTTCACTTCTACCCCGATCCCCTCATCTCTCATATCTGAGTCCCGAAAATGTAAGTTTTTTTTCTAATTATATTTAATTCATTTTTATTAATTTACTCACTAAATTTTATTTCGTCTACAAACTACAAACACAACCACCAACTATATATTTAATGACTAGTTTATATTTTCGGAAACTACAACTACCTCCCTGCTTGGCATATAATTAACATCTAAATTTTACGATAAGTCGACATTACCCCTATAATAAAAAAAAGGTATTAGGTTTGCAGCTCCACCTGAAGATTGAGAGAGGGAGAGAGAGAGACTCACGTCTTTATAAAATCACCCATCATCAGTAAGGAGAGAGAGGGAGAGGACAGCATAGCAGAGAAGAGACAGCAACAGAGAGGGAGAGGGGATAAGAGATCTTACCTGGTGGTGATGGTCTGTCGAATCCCAACCGCCATTCACCGCCGCCCACTTCTTCCATCGCCGTTCAAATCGAGACACCACCATCACCGTTCGGTTTCTGGAGCTCTGGGTTTGAAAATCTCAATCTGGTTTTGACTTGTTGTTGAGAGGGGGGGGGGGGTGTAGGGATGGCAATCGGCCCGGGCCTGGTCAAATTTCACTAAACCCGACCCGGCCCGCTATAGCGCTAAGATGTATGCCCGCCCGCACAAATACCCGATATGCAAGCTACCCTACCCTACCCGCTTTTAGCTTGCACCTTGTGTGAAATTGAATAACTAATAAGTTTGATATGATTCCATACAACATTGGTTCTTCCTTGATCTTCTCTAAATCTTTACGCCAGTGATTGGACTCCTGTTTCTGCCCCCCAAAATTGTCTAACTATGGCCTATATTCATCACAACCATCTTCTCCTTCAACTAGCATTAAAAGCGCACAACTACACAAGAACCCATCAATGGTGGTTCAGGATTTTCGTCGAGCATCTTACCTGCAACAACCAAATAAGCATCATCTGTTTTCCTCAGTTCTTGAGACATAGCTTTAAATCTTCGAGAGGTTTGTTTACAGTGAACCTATAAACCCATTTCCATCCAGCTGCTCCATTAACCGCCGGTCGAGCTATAACCTCTCGCGATTCCACTCGCACCTTCGCCGCCATTGATTTTCCAACCGTTTGTTATCCTTCTTCTTAAACGAACTCCTATGCATATTCCTAATCGAATTGTTGATTCATAATTGAATTCGACGAATTCAACTGCGTCCATTTCGGATCTGGAATTTCGCAATGGGAGAAGAGGAGCGACAAGCCACTGTGTTCTTGTCCTTTGAGTTTTTTTTTAAACGAAAGTGTAGAGATTGGAGAAAAGATAGTCCAGCGCGCATCTGGGTCGTTGAATCCATTTCTTATATGCCTCTTGTCAGAGTAACAAGAAGAAGGTAGTAAGAGTATAACACCCTACCCAACCCGCACCAAACCCGCACAAAACCCCACTCATACTGCACCATACTTCGCCTGCAATATTAACGGACCTGGCCCGACCCGTACCCAAAATTTGTAGTACTCGCACAGCGCTTTGTGCTAGTGCTGTGCGGGTTTCAACCCGCCTCAAGGACCCGAATGGCCATCCCTAGGTGGATGGGTGGGATGGTGGTGGAGCAGGGGCGGATGCAAGTGGTGACTAGTGGGAGCTATAGCCCCCACTCAACTTTGAAATTTTGAAATTTCACCTTTATATTTTCAGTTTTCAGTTTAGCCCCCACAATAATTACACTATAGCCCCTGCCGAACGTCACAAAATTCAAATTTTACCCTTCTGTTATTGATTTTTTTCTAAATTAGCCCCCACGGTCATGAAATCCTGGATCCGCCCCTGTGGTGGAGGAATGGGAGATGGAGGTATTGTGACGATGGTGGTGGAGGAAATGGGAGAATTGGAGGAGGCGAAGGAGTTAGTAAAGATAAAGAACTCAATCTCTTTCGCTCTCTATTAGTAAATGTAAGGTAGTGGTGTTAATGGGTGAGTTGGTGAAGGGTATTTCTGGAAAAGGGGATAAAATACATTCCATTTTAGGAGAAACAGATTATACGAGAAATAGGTAGAACTTGATGAAACGGAGGCAGTAGTATGTGCTTTACTCTCAAGTGAGGTCGATCGCTCTCATAAAGTCAACTCAAGGTAAGTCCGCTTCTTTGTTACCGCTGCTGCCTGCAACTTGTTTTTTACCCGTTTCACTTATATGGATCTCCGGCGCTGCCATCTTAACGTTAACGTCCCCGGAACAGTCTTCTGTTCTCCCGGCGACCTACTCCGGTGGTTGACTCTGCCGCCGGTACGTCTTTCCGAGGTAACTTTCAGAGGTAACTTTCTTTCTTTCTTGTCTTATACTGCTTGAGTCTTGCTCTGGTTTCCTGCAAGTAGTATGCAAGCGAACGGCCAGAATTTTATTTTTTTTGGTATGCCTTGAAGGTGTTCGACGAAACGTCTCACTGAGCTGACATGTGTGAACTCTCAACAGACATGTCTTCCATAAGTAACTTATAGTAGTTGGTTTCTCTCCATAAACTCTTTGTCACGAAAAAAAATGTAGTTTTGGGGATGATTAGCCACTGATTGCATCGAAATCGGTCAAGGAACTTGAACAAAAAGAAACATTCTTACAGAAAATTCATTTATTCAACAGAAGTGAGTTGCTGGGAACAAAACATAAATGAATGAACAAACTACAATGAAGAATAAGGGAATTATTTAAAAATCTGACAAATAAAACAAACAACAATCTCATTGCAATACAGCGCCACATTGGAGAAAGAAGTCCTTTCATCCTCCTCAGCCAGCAACCGGATACTCCCGCATACATATATCTTTCTCCTCGCATAGTCCTTTCATCCTTCTGTTGTACAAAAAAGGCCGTTTGAATAGATTGGTATATGAAGGCGCGTATGCGTGTGCACATGCATCTTATTCTGTCAGATTGGACTATTCATGTAAAATGGAGGCTTGAAATGGAAGAATATAAGTGAACTTACCATATTGGTCCAAGAAGAACATTGAATATTGGTTTAAAAGAAAAGTGATCTCTTAGTAATATAGTATAGTTTCATTTTCGTGATCCATTTGAGAAAGCTCCATCAAAATCGCAACTTCAATACAATGGCATTTCAAACCATTCTATAAATTTCAACTTTTGAATCAATACGCACAAGTCAGATCACATTTCTTGAACAAAACCAGTAAAATCGAACCTAAGCGATGATCAATGCTGACCTGAAGGGTTACTTTTGGGGAGGATAGACTACCAGCTTAAGCGGGTTGCTTCCTGCATCTGACTTTTCCCGCTCTTCTTTGATTTTGGTGGCAGAGGCTACAGCTGTAGAGGAACAGTAGCTGAGGTCGATAGACTTGACTGTAGAATCAGCATCTCCCAAACCGGAAGGGAACCTCTGTAGGCTTGTACACTGCTTAAGAACAATTGTCTCGAGTACCGGGAAATGATCTGTCCCTGAACCATCCCAAAATGCTAAATCAGTCTTCCCGATTTGTAAAACTTTGAGACTAGGAAAACCCCCAGCTGTTGAATTCCATGTATGCCCTAAGAATGCATTGTCTCTCAACTTGAGCACTTCAAGTTGTGGCAGCGATGCCAGAACAGATATGTGCCTCCAATGCAACATTGTTTCTGACATAGTCATCTTCTTTAGTGTCTGAGGGAATTTGGAGGATGGGGGAAGGCATGACAATTGGCCTTCAGACTGAGGACGAGGATGCACGTCGTTCAACAGCTTCAGCCTCTCAAGCTGCTTCAACTTGATTAGTACATCAAAACCAGACCCTCCTCTGTCCTCCACCATTAGGCTGAGCTTTCCGCGGATTCCCAACTTCTTCAGATATGGAGTTCTTCCCAGTACATCCTCAGTGCAACTTTCTGGTGTTATCAGTGAAAGGGTTTGAAGGTTTGACCTGGTAGGATTTGCACTGGGTGTAGGCTTACACAATTTGCTGGCCACATTTGTGTGGAAGTGCCTTAGCTGGGACAAGCTGAATATGTCAGCTTTTACATCGATGGTGCGTGATGTTGATGTTGATTTCACGATGAGAGATTGTAGGTTTCCAAATGAAGAAAGTGCTGGAGGAATAGCACTGAAGTTGCCAGAGATGGCTAGGTACCTCAAAAGAACTAGCTGCGATAACTTTCCTGGATAACTAGGAAAATTAATGGGCTCGGTGTGCAAAACTCTAGCTAGCTTGAAGGCATCAGATATAAAGGCAATGTTTTTGTTTGGTAAGTTTGCTTCTTCTGCCGAGAAGCACAAGAAAGATCGAGAAAGTTTTCCAGACGGTTTTGAAAGTATGTAATCAAGAATATCAGAATGGATACAAAGACGACGGTAATCAGTGTCAGAAGATGGAGTTATAACCTTATGGAAGAAGTTCTGTTTTGCAGCTTCATTCACGCAAAGGTCGCGTAGCATATCGTGGACACGACATGTCTTGATTTGACCTGTAGAACTCCTACTGACCACAATCAATAAGTTTCGCCTCGCAAAGTCTTCCAAGTGAATGTTTGCTATTACCTCCAATTCCAGCTTACCTGCTACATGACTCACATCTACATCTCCAAGCATCTGAATCAGTCCCTCAGCCATCCACAACCTGATCAATATCCATGCAGGGATGTCATATCCTCCTCTGAAGACTCCCAGATACAGAAACAATGCTCTGAGGTGATAAGGCAAGTTATCATAACTCAGGGCTAGAACATTCATGCATTCCTCGGCTTTCATGGCAACAAATGCGTTTACACTTTTAGCCACGGTCTCCCAGTGGCCTTTGTTTATGCTCTGCTGCAGAACTCCAGCTATCACCACAATGGCTAGAGGTAGCCCATAGCATTTCTTCGCTATTTGCGACGCAATGCCCTCCAGGTCTCTGGGAAATTTCCCTCGACGACCAAAGACCTTAACCCTAAGCAGCTCCAAACTCTTATCATCCTTGAGAAACTGTAGGTGATGAGGTTTGCCCTCACGGTCCGCGTGCTCAGCCACTTCTAGGTTTCGACTGGAGAGCAAGATTCTGCTCCCATTTTTAAGATCCGGGAAAGCCTTTTTCAGGGTATCCCAGTCCTTGCCCTTCCAGACATCGTCAAGGACGATTAGATATTTCCATGTCAGAGTTTTTTGCACTTCTTCAACTAACTCTTCCTCACTCAAGCTCATGATGTAGCTCGAGACTTTCTTATTGACCTTCTTGAGAATGCTAAGATACAATTCTTTTGGCTCATACACTTGAGAAACATAAACCCAACAAAAAGTACTAAACTCATGTTTAATATTCGGATCATTCCAGACTTTTTTAGTCAGAGTAGTCTTACCAAGCCCGCCCATCCCCACGACGGTGATGATCTGCAAATCTGGTGTTCCTCCATTGAGTCGAGCGATAAGAGTGGCTGCCTCCTCGTCGAAACCAACAACGTTGTCTTCCTCAACCACTGGAGGCCTCTTACTTGTAGCTTCAAGGCCAGAGTCTTTTCTTTCCAAGGCTTCAAGGCCTATGTGCTTGTCTTGGTAAATTCCCTTAACCTCAAGCAGTAGATCGTTTATCTGGCTTGCCATGTTGTGAAGCTTGAGCACATGAGGGCCAGTGTTCCAGACTCTCCCCATAAAGTTCCTTGCCTTGTGGACTCCAGCTTCGATCATGTATGAGTCTATGGCATCCTCAGCTGCATAAGTAGCTTTCCGGATGCTCTTAACCATCTCCTTCACGGCTTCACTCTGGATCCGCTTGTCTGATGCATCGCGAAGGAATGCCTTTAGCTGGTTGAGCTCTGCCACAAGAGTGTTGACATTGATATCAGCTTTGAGGACCAGCTTTGTGTTATCTAATGCGAATTGTGCAAAGTTTTCGATAAGAAAGCCGACTGCAGCATCGGCCATGGTTTTGGCCTTCTAGTCTCTATGAGAAACCAGAAGCTTCAGAGGCTTAGATCTGATGGGTTTGAACTAGAAGCCGCTGGTGCTTGTTTCTTTGAGCAAATTAGAAGTTGTTCATAGTTTTATATTGCTTGAGAATAATAACACCCATGTTGGTTTACTGGCCGAATACTGAGTTTTCCTACCAATAATTATTCCGGAGCTGTGATTACAACTAGGCCATCTTGACTTGGTCGTATACATCTTGCTTTCACACCCAACATTAATTCTTGCAGGCCAGTCAATGCCTGAAAGGTGAAAGAACAGGTAAGACATAGTAAATGCAATTTTATCTTGGGGTCATTGGTTTTAATGAGGTAGATGGTTCTGTTACTTACCAGTATTTGTAATAAGAAGAAGAATAATATCAGCAACAACAATAATTTTAACAGTCGTAATAATAATAATAAAATTAATTACGAAAATAATAAACAAATTATATTTAATAATTACTATTATTAATAATTACTAGTCGATTACCCGCGCATTTGCGCGGGCTAGTAATTAGGTTTTCAACTATCAATGGAGATATGCCAAGTAATGAATGTGTCAGTGGCACTTCACACCTATCATAAAGGAAATTGAAACAGAACGAATGAGGTTTCGGTATAGAAGATATTGTACAAACTGGGCTCTGAAATTAGTCTCGCGTGATTTTACATTTCAATATCATAATGCTATATTTGAGTTTTACTCTTTGCCCAATTAAAGTTTCATGCTCTATTCCACAGTACTTATGAGACTTTTTCTTGTATATCACGTGTAAGTAACTTGTCATTCCGAAGAGTTGCAACTTTTTTCGAATAGAATGATAGAACTTTATTTATATATAGGGTAATTATTTCTACTCCTTATCTAGAGTTTCATTGCATTAAGGAAAAGATCGACTAAATGTAAGCCATTGCATACAGATGAATTGGCCACAAAAATCAAAACTTTATGTTCCAAATTCACGGTTGATTGCGATGATATGAGCATTTTTCATTCATATTCAACCATGCACATCAATCATCTTCAACTTAACATATAATTTCATCACCTTCGATACTTATATACAACTTCCATGACTAATATCCGGTGCACCGCTTGGCACGGGTCAGTACTCTACTTTTATCACACGAACTTGCGAGAGGAAATACATACATCCATTTATATATTAATCCAGAACATATAGATTCGATAGACTTGTAAGGCTAGCTGATTAAACAACTTATTAAGTCCATACCAAACAACCCCATACACCGGGTTTTTTATTTGTGTCTCATAAGTTCATGAGGACCCAGTGCTCATGAAGCTACTGTAGATATCCAACCGCAAGAATGCCCATGCATCTCACAAATAAAAAATGAATGTAGAAGAATGAAACTCTAAATCAAGTACCTGCTTTTGTATTCATAGATTAAAGGGTCCAAATCAGCTATATTTTTTCTATTGATTTATCTTTTTCTTTGAGAAGTGTTTTTATTAATTATTGACTGTATCACCGGATCACTTTAAAATAAAAAACAATTTGTTTACCCTCGGGCATCAAAAGTTGCATCTATATTATAAAATAGCATGGTTTAACTAAATATGATTTTTCAACCGTTAGATTAAATTAATCACATCCCACCATTAGGTCACACCTACTTATTGCATCCCTAACTACCCACTCTTCTTGGACATCCATAACTACCCACTCTCTTTGGATATCCCTAAGTAATAAGAGAGATGTTTTCCCAACTATATCCCTAACTGATAGGTTGCGAGTGATTCCCACGTAATTCTCATCCCATACTTGGAAGTTGTTCTTTTTTTATTTTTTTTCATTACATTTGTAAATATCATTTTCAGATAACACCTCTAAATTCATTTAAAAAAACACCTCTAAATTCAAAAACTATCCAATTTACAAATAGTCCCCTCGGGCACGGGCAATACTCTAGTGTGTGTGTGTGTATATATATATAATATATATATATATATATATATTAACATGAAACTTCTATAAACATTTTTTAGTGACTACAGACATATATGTTAGCATCAATTATAGAACATCAACTATATATAGTAAATATAGAATCCACACTGATGATATACCACATGAACATAAAGCTATTTTGCGAAGTCATAAGAGAAGTTTGAAATAGAAGTTAGTAATGCAAAATTTATACCCTTTATTTTATCATGAATACTGCTCCCTCACGATCATCGAGCGATTCACCGAAAATTGGAGAAGGTAAAACAGAAAAAATGCATCTTAGTTATGTTGGTAGAGACCTCACACTCTTACATTTTGTGAGAAACTGAAAGCTAATGTACTTAATCATTTAGACAATTTGAATGTACCTCTGTTAGTGCAAAACGCGAAATACAAAAGAAAATTGAAAACATACCGAATGATGTTGCAACAAACTGAGCTTTCTTTTCCCTGTGGATGGACTGTTTTGCTTGTCTTCATCACATCTGTGACACCTACAGGTTAAGAAAGTAAACAGAAATGTTACGTTTCGCAGTCGCTTAAAGCATATTTAAACAATAGCATATTTAAACTATAATACATCGAGCCACTTAGCCACATTCTGTGCATGGATAAAGTTGAAGAAGGTAACTGTTTCTCATGGTATATAGGCTCTCAAATTCCACTGTAGTAGTATACCTTTCTGTTGGTATGACAATTCTATGTCAGAACTAAAATGTTCTCATCAGTTGCCATTTTTCTCTTTTATGAGCTATCGGTTCATTTCTAAAATGAAAGGATATGGTGACTCATATTCATTGAATATACAATATTTCATAGATACATTAAAATGTTCATTGAATATCACATAGTTCATAGGAAAATCAAAAATTTCAGTGAATTTCAGATTGCATTCCATTAGAAAATTAAAAGTTTAGTCTAATGTTTCGAATTCCAAAAACATAAGGAAGGCAAGAGCTTAATTATAAATGAAGTACATGTCATGTGATTTAAATCTTACATGGCAAGATTCAATTGGCATAGAAATGCCACACATTTGCCACTTGGAAAATGGACTTGACAAATGGCATATAAATAGGGCTTCTTAAATCACACATGGCAAAAGGAGAAGGCTATTCCCTAGATTTTATATATATAAAGATTAGTATTGCAATAATAATAAGAAGAATCACGATTGCGATAATAATGATAATTATTTCTTCTATGACTTCACATAACTAAGTAAATTAGCTAATTGTTTATGCTACGGGTTGCCATCCAGAGACGCATACCCATGTGACATTGTACTGAACAACAAATAAGAAACCTTCAACTTGTGTTGACTTGATGAAAACAATTTACAATGACCTATATCAATCAAGTGGTAGAAGGAAGCTTCAACTTGCATTTGTTATGGATCCTGAGTGATGACAGCACATGTGAAACAAATCATTGTCAGACGTGACTCGTAATTGGGCATTTATTTAGTTTTGTAATCATCAGTCTTATGTAGTTAAATTAGATGTTAATGTACTAATTCTAAAGTGTGATAATTTGCCGTTAGTGTCTGATACGCATTTAGTTTAGCGAGTCTTTAGAGCATCTCCAACAACAAAACGTTCTTTGGACTAAAGGTTGTCATCCACGTCATCAAGCACCCAATACACCCCTGCGAATTTGTTTTGTGGTTATCTCCTTCCGAAGGAGATAACTACCCATAACTGTCTTGCAATTCAAATTTTTGGACGGTTTCCGACGGTTACTGTTAGTTATTCACAGTTTCCTTTGTGCTTCAGGCACTAAATTGTTGGCCATTCTGGGCTTTCTTTGTTACTTTTCTCTTGATTACCATTAACATCATCCTACTTTCATCCACTATGCCTCCAAAGACTACCAAAAATCCCAGTCTCTCAACTGACATTACCAAAATGCTTGCAACAATGAATCTTACCGCCAAAGAAAAACAGGGAGTTGATCTACCCCCTGAATTACTGGCGGAAGGACAAGCAAACTGTCGACTGAGTATCTTTGGCAAAATCATTACTACAAAAAATATCAATTTGGGGAATCTGATGAATGTCATGTCCAAAGTTTGGGATGACCCAGTGGGATTCCGAGTTATTCCACTGAGAAACCAGATTTACCAATTTGTGTTTGAAAGTGAAGATCAAGTGAAGAAGATACTAGACACTCAACCATGGTTTTATAGGGGTGCAATGATAGCAATGGAGAAATGGTACCCCTGGAAGACCATGCAAACAAGCCGTTATAATGAAGCTTATCTGTGGGTCCAAATCTGGAATTTGTCGCCGGATTGCTACAACGAAAAAGCAGGAAAGGTTATTGGCGCAAAGATTGGTCGCTACCCGGAGGTAGTTGTTCCGTTTCGTGGTATCTTGGTTGGGAAATGTATTCGAGTTAAAGTGTTAGTACCTGTTGCCGAACCCTTACTTAGGGCCTGTTCCGTCAATCTTTTGGCGGACCGTACAGATTGGGTGTTGCTAAAATATGAAAAACTACCAAGCATTTGTAACTTTTGTGGCTGCATGGGCCATGAATTACGTGAGTATGAGGAAGTTATTGAAAAAAAGATCCCGGTAGACAAAGTCCCACTCAACTACGGTACATGGATGACTGCACAGGCAATGATGGACTATGTCCTGGGGTACAACCCTGATCCGGCCTCAATTTTTGGGCTACTTGCTATCCCAACAACTTGCCACATCCCTCATGCTGTGCCACCCACCAATGATGCAAACACGGAATACACTGGCGGAAGCATAGAGGAAAGTGACGAGGAAATTGATCCAGAATCGGATGAAGGCCAATTCATGCTTAGACAGATGGAAAAAGAATCTGACAGGGATATGTTGAACCAAATTGGTGTGGATTCATCTATTAATGATGGTGATGATGAATATGCAGATACGGATTTGGTTCCTTTATCTAAAGGAAGCGGGACGGATGAACCTATGGGATCTACGGGTTTATGTGGTAAACGGAGCATGACGGCGGACTCATCTGATGGTGCGAAAAAACTAAAGGGAGATCGAGACTGTTCTCTCTCCCCCCCCCCTTTGGCAGAGGCTGGTTCACTCCAGCCCTGCCACCAACCATGAAAACACTCTGCTGGAACGTCCGAGGACTGGGGAGTGCCTCGGCGTTCCATAACCTCAACTCCCTTGTTAGGGATAAGCAACCCCAGCTTATTTTTCTATGTGAAACCAGATTGCTTATCCCCGATGCAGAAGCAGTTTGCTTTAGACTTGGATACAGAAATGCTAGTCACGTCGACCGCACTGGCCTAGGGGGAGGTTTGTCGTTACTTTGGTCAAATGATGTTGATGTGCAAGTTCTATCTAACAATCGCTTTCATATCCACTGTTTTGTTCGTCCACCGGAAGTGGATACTCAAGGCTACTATTTTACGGGATTTTATGGTGATCCCATAACTGGAAATCGACACCTATCTTGGGACCTGCTAAGGCGTTTGAAACCACTGGACAGTTCGGCTTGGTTAGTAGCGGGCGATTTTAACGAAATTATGTCCAACTCAGAGAAAAAGGGATGTAATTTTAGGAACTTGTTGCAAATCAGTAACTTTTCTGAAGCCTTGTCAGATTGTAGTTTGTATGATTTGGGTTATAAAGGCCAGTTCTTTACCTGGTGGAATGGACGTCCCTATCCTTTCTCGGTGCAGGAGCGGCTAGATAGGGCAGTGGCAAACCTGTCTTGGGAGAGAATTTACCCAAACAATTCGGTAGAGGTACTTCAAATGATTGGCTCGGATCATCTTCCGCTGCTAATTTCTGGATCCTCCAGCCAGCCACAACATCAAAACGCCCGTAGATTCCACTTTGCAGCAGAATGGACACGAGATGAGGAATGCAGTGACCTAATTGATCAGGTATGGCCTACTGCTAGTACTACTTCTACTTTAATACATGACTTTGCTGGTAAAATTAGTTACACAACTGACCATCTTCGTAGATGGAGTAAAATAAACTACATTAACAAAATTAGAGAAAAAAAGTTTCTGCTGCGTAGATTATCTGCTATTTCAACCCGGAGACAAACCAGTGATATAATCTGCCAAAAAAAAGAGATTTCTAATAAGATTCAGAAAATTATTTCTAATGAAGAAATCCACTGGAAACAACGTTCCCGAATAAATTGGCTAAGAGAAGGCGACCGTAATACAAAGTTTTTTCAAAAAGTTACTGCTGAACGAAAAAGGAAAAATACTATTTCGAACATTACGGACCTCAGGCGAAACTGTTACAATGAAATTGATGACATTAAGAATTGCTTTGTTAATTATTTCGAAGACCTGTTCAAGTCCAGACCTACTTGTCACTACCAGACCCTAAACAGTGTGACTAAAAAAATCTCCCCTAACATGACTGCCATGCTTAGTGAACCTTTCACAGAAAATGAAATCCTTAATTCCCTTAGATCTATTGGAGGTTTAAAGGCACCGGGTCCGGATGGTTTACCCGCTTTATTTTATCATACCTAATGGCCTACTGTTGGTAAAGATGTAATTTCTATGTGTCTTGATTTCCTTAATAACGGTGGTAACATTTCTAAGCTTAACGAGACTTGTATTGCTTTAATTCCTAAAATCAAATGTCCTCGTTTAGTTTCCGATTTTCGGCCTATTAGCCTTTGTAACGTGTCCTATAAAATAATTTCTAAAACGATCGCTAATCGTATAAAACTCATTTTACCGGACATTATTGACCCTTCTCAGTCAGCCTTTATTAATGGTCGTCAAATTTCGGATAATTCCATAATTGCTCTTGAGACTATCCATACCATTAACAACCAAAAGAGTAAATTAGGGTCTTTTTCTCTCAAATTGGACATGGCTAAGGCGTATGATAGAATTGAGTGGTCCTATCTCGAACAAATTCTTTTGAAATTAGGTTTCCCTTCGACCTTTACTAATAGAATTATGTCTTGTGTGACCTCCGTTTCTTTCTCTATTTTAATTAACGGTCACCAAACAAGTTTTTTTCATCCTAGTAGAGGAATCCGCCAGGGAGACCCCCTCAGCCCTTACCTCTTTGTGATTTGTACCGAAGGCTTATCTGCCTTGATCAATAATGCGACTGCTACCAAAAACCTCCAGGGAGTTAAAGCGGGTATAGGCTCACCAAGTGTCACACACCTTTTATTTGCGGATGATAGTATTTTTTTCTCCAAAGCTTCAATTAATAATGCTATTTCCATCCGTTCAATTCTCTTTCAATATTGTGAAGCCTCGGGTCAAGCAATTAACAATCACAAATCAAAACTGGTTTTCGGTCCCCGTGTTCCTAATCAAAACAGAATTGATATTTCGCAAATTCTCCAAATTCCTATAGCAGAGTCTCATGATTTATATCTCGGCCTTCCTATCATTACTGGGCGTAAAACAAAAAATCTTTTCAATTCCATCAAAAACAAAATTTGGAATAAGCTTTCAGGTTATAAAGAAAAATTACTCTCCCCGGCGGGCAAAGAAATTCTTATCAAATCGGTTGTTCAGTCCATTCCCACTTACATCATGTCCATCTACTTACTTCCGATTACTTTCAATAAAGAACTTCAACAACTTATTGCTCGTTTTTGGTGGAGTAATGATTTAGAAAGCCACAAAATCCATTGGAAATCCTGGGATGATTTATGTAATTCCAAATCAGTGGGTAGTATGGGGTTCCGTCATCTTTATGCTTTTAACCTAGCTCTCTTAGGCAAACAGGTTTGGCGAATTCTTCACAATCCTAACAGTCTTCTTGCTAGAGTTCTTAAAGGCAAATACTACCATCATTCAGATATTATATCCACTGATTCCAACTCTAATTCTTCCAATATTTGGAAAGGTCTTATAACTGCTAGAGACATTACTTTCAAGGGTGTCCGTCAAGGAATTGGTAATGGCCGAAATACTCTCATTTACCATCACCGTTGGCTTCCTATAGGACTGGGTCGCAAACCTTATAGCAAACACACTCTTCCAGACAGGTCCTACGTCTCTGATCTTATTCTCCCTGATTTCTCCTGGAACCATAGATTGATTTTCGAACATTTTTCTGAGGAAGAAGCCTCAGCCATTATCCAGATCCCTCTAAGCTCACCGTTTAATCAAGATAATTATGTTTGGTCTCAGTCAAAAGATGGTACTTATTCTGTCAAGTCTGCTTATTATGTTGTTTTATCTATTCTCTGTCCAGACTTGTTTCAAAACCAAACTTCAAATTCTCAAAACAATACAGATATTTTCTGGAAAGATTTGTGGAAATTAAAAATTCAGGAAAAAATTAAAATTTTTATCTGGAAAATCTATAACAACTGCATTGCTACCAGAAACAATCTTTTCAAAAGAGGGATTTGCTTACCTCAACAGTGCTGTTTATGTGAAGATGAAAACGAAGATCCAAGCCATCTTTTCCTTGACTGTAAATGGTCTCAAAACATATTTTTATCCGAACATCTCAATCTCCTGTTTTCTCGAAATAATTTACCTTTCAATATACGTTTTCGTCAAATATTCCTTCATCTTCCTGCTGAGAAACAAGAAATCTTTTGTTATTTTTGTTGGAATATTTGGCTCGAAAGAAATAGGAGAATTTTTAAAAATGAAAAACAAGATCTGGAACAAGTTCGTAATCAATCTTTATCAAATCATGCGGAATTCAAAAGATCTACTTATCTTGATTTGGGATTGGTACATGCAGATCACAGGGAGAACTCGGCGCCGGAGAAATGGTCGGCACCGCCGATGGGTGTCCTGAAAATGAACATAGATGCTTCCATAGACGATACTAAGAACAGATCTGGGGGTGGAGCCATAATCAGAAACCACTTCGGAGATTTCATCCTCGGAATGGCCTTTCCTCTTCCCTTCACGATCAACTCAACAATTGCCGAAGCAAATGCTATGAAGAAAGCGATTCAGGAGGCTACTAAGCGGGGTTTCACCTCCCTGATTATCGAATCTGACTCGCAAACACTCGTGGCAAGAATTGGAAAACAGAGACCGCCGTTTGGAAACACGGAAGGAGAAAGAGCTCTCTCTGAAGTCCACCGCACGTTCCAGAGTCTTATAGAAGCTAGGGTTTGTTGGTGTCGAAAGGACAAGAATACCCTTGCCCATCAGCTAGCTAAAATGGGCCTAGAATGTATTTCTACTACTATTTGGGCCAATGTTTGCCCCACCAGCTTGTATCCTTTATGGGCTAAAGACTATGCCCACTATTAAATAAGATCAAGCTTGTTTGCAAAAAAAAAAAAAAAAAAAAAAATCAGTGGCTCCAGATTAAACTTGAATCTTTTAATGTTTTCCACCAGTGAATAGTAGTCTTTAGTTTTGTCCAAAAACTAGGCTGGTGTAAATTTAGGCCAGCTTTTACACCAGCTGTTGGAGCTGGTTTTTGGACAAAACTGGCCTAAATATAGTCCAAAGAACGGTTTTATCCATCTGTTGGAGATGCTCTTAGATCTAATTTCTTGAATGGATTTTCATCTCCGGTTTTTGGATGTCAGTTAACTCTTCAAGATAGGTTGGTACTTGGTATGACTGTATAAGCATTAATAACTCCTTAGAGCATCTCCAAGAGATGGCCTATAAGTTGTCTTTGGCACAAATATAGGCCAGTTTTGCTCAAAAACCAGCTCCAACAGCTGGTGTAAAATCTGGCCTAAATTTGAGTCAGGCCTATAATTGGACCAGTTCTGGTCTAAACTGAGGACAATTTGAAGCTGGTGTATCTGATTTATTACTCTGCTTCTCCTCTGATCCTCCTCATAATCCTCCACTGCTCCTCCAACGTTCGTATTCACCGTTGCAACGGTAAATTTATAAATAACTGTCAACAATCAAAGTGAAAAACGCAAAAAAAATTACATAAAATACCTTAAACTCGCTTCAATAGTGTAATTAATTCAATATTAATTTGATAAAGTGTGATAATTATTAAATATAGTAACATAATTATTTAATAATAAAAACTATAAAATAGTAAAATAATGCTGGTGGCCTATATTTAGGCCAGCTGCTGGAGCAGAAACTCAAAAAGTGCAGGTGTAAAATTTAGGGCAGGTACAAATGTAGTCCAAAGACAATTTGACTGTTGGAGATGCTCTTACCCTTAAAAACTAAATAGGCAAATTGATATAGGGTCTAAAGAAACCAACAGTATTGTGCATTTATGCCCATGGGAAACAGATACTCCCTCCGTCCCACACGTTACTTGAAAAAAATTTGAAGTTGCTTTATTAAAAACGTGTGGCAAAGACAATTCTACCCCCTCAACATTTCAATAATTCCACCACTTTATCTTCTCTCTTTACTTTGGACTGTGGATTCAGACAGATCTATCAACACACAACCAAACACAAAATAAAGCAACAATCAACAATGAAAAATCAACAATCAACAACAACAAAAATCAACAAGATTCCAGATCGTCGAATTGCTCATTAATGTTTACAGAACAACAAAAATCAACAAAATAAAAGTAAAACAAAGGAGTAGATCTACAGAATAAAAGTAAATCTGAGAATAAGAAGACCAAGAGGAAGAAAGAACAGAAGGAGAAGAAGAAGAAGAAGAAGAAGAAGAAAGAACAGAGCCCCGGTGACCTCCGTGGCCGCCTCCTCATCCAGGGTCTGGCCTCACCGGCTCCATGGTCTGTGTCACACCGTTGAGTCCAAACCTGACCCTGTGACAGTCTGCCTCTACAGATCCATCCGTATGGAGAATAGAAGAACAACCCAATCTGTAGGTAGGGAAAAGAAAGAGGGAGAGAGAATCAGCAGAAGAGAAGGGAAGAGAGAGAGAGAGAGAGGGAGAGAGAGAGAGAGTCTAACCATCGACGAGGCTGACGACGTAGAAATCGGCGAGAGAACCACCGTCGCCGCTGCAGAAATCGGTCGGCTCTCACCATCGGCTCTCCAGAGAAGAGAGATGGAGATGGAAGCGACGCTCCAGAAAAGAGAGATGGAGATGGATGTACCAATTTCTTCCGTCCGTCACTCTCACCATCTTTGGTGCTGATGTGAAGAACAGAGGGGAGGAGATAGAGATAGAGATAGAGTTGTGGAAGAGAGGAGGCTTCTAGAGAAGGGTAGATATTTTGATAGGTTAGGGTTATGAATTGTGGGTTGGGCTGTGTGGGTTGAGTTGATGTCATTTAATTAGGCAGTTCATTACAATTGGGCCTAATTAATTTGATTATTTTGATAATTCAGATTAATTAGGCCTAATATAAGAAGAGATTGTGTTTTTATATTAGGGGTAAAATGGTATTTTAACCGTAGAGAAATTTCCATTTTAGGAAAGATTGAAGAAACGGGTGGGACGTCCCAAAAAGGAAAGTTTGAAGAAACGAGTGGGACGGAGGGAGTAGGGTCTAAGGAAGAATTGAAATATGAGAATGAGATAATGATATATAATTTTTATTGCTACTTGTAATTTTTAGTCTGTGTCAGGATGATAGACACTCAATTGTTAGTTCTGATTTCTGAAGCGAACATGTTTATTTTATGAGTAATTCATTTTTAGTTATTTCCATTTCCACTTCAATAGTTGTATAGAGTTATTGTTCTTGAGAAGAATAACCCACTAGGCAGTGACGGGTCTACTCGTAGACCAGGACACTTATTAATTCTTTTAATATCCCTGATTCTCTGATGTGGGACATCTCAATAGTTCTTATCCTTTACTTTGTCTAATAGCTTATTGAGGCATAGATCATGTGATGGTATGCCAAAGGTTGATATCTGTAGAAATAACTCATGTGGTCGCTCAACAAGTATTTCTTGCTGGTTCAGTGAAAGAATGAATAGTGAATGAACAGACAGGTAGATACATCTTCGGGTCGTTTGCTTAAATGAGGTAGACAGTCGGGTTGTTACTGTATTTTTCTGAACTCCCAACCTTTAAATTCTACTAGTCGTTAACCCGCGCTATGCGCGGGTTCTCATGCACTTACTATTCCAAAATCATGGTGGTTAAAGGTAAACATGAGTATGACCGTGTTGCCACATTGAAAATAGTACAAATTAATTTCTTTTCCAGATGCGAATTAGTACCGCTATTTTATTTGAATGATAGTGCATATGGAACATGACTGAACGCTTCAATTAATATTATTTTGTATTAAGCATAGGTTTACTTGTAGACTTAAGTGTTTGTAACAGAAACTATTTATACAACTTTCTTGTTAGTTGATGAAAAAATATTCTTTAATTTGTAATAGGTAAGTTGCTCCAGAATATTCCTTTAAGATATCTTCTTTTAGAAAAACTGTAGTCGATTTCTAAGGCTTTACTGTTTTTGTTGTTTTTAAATCGTCCATTTATTACATATAAAAAGAATAATACAATTAATTTTAATCATTAAAATTGAAAATATAAAAAAAATTGTTATTTTGAGTAAGTTCTGTATTAACAAACAAGTAATTGTATATTAAAATCGTTCTTTATTCTTCATAGTTAAGTTTGTAAAAAAATATTTAATTTAAGTATTTTTTTTGTAACATGGAAATTGTTCTAAGTAAATATCAGGTTAGAATTCTTTTTTTTTAATATAGAATATATTTATATTTAAATTTCCACTTCTTGAGATGTGTAATAAGACAGTCAATTAGTACAACTATTTATCCGCTATTGCATTTTTCAAATATTTGAGTTACTTTCATAATTATGGATATTTTAAATGTAGTTCTTAATAAGATTTTGTTTGTTCTCTCGTACATATAAAACAACAATTTTCATATTTTCACTATATATGTAGAATTATTTGTTCCTTACTTTAGTATAAAAAATACGTTTTATTAAAAGAACGAATACATTGTAGAAAAATAATTTATTTTAATATGATCTCCACAACTTTCTATTAATTTTCTTTAAGTTGTACTTTTTTTTTATAAATAATGCAATAAATAGCATATGTATGTGTATAAAAAATATGAATCAGTGTCAAACTCTTTACGGAGGTCTTTTTTAAGTAGTCACTTTCTTATTTATAAAAACATATAATCAATTTTAATATTTAAAATTGAAGAAACCCATTTGAAAAATTAAGTTTTATTAGTGTTGAGTGAGTCGTGAGTTACCATTAAGCAATGGGATGGTGTAATTACACCATATTTTATAGTTTTCATTCTTAAATTTGTAAAAGTTAGTTTTAGATTGAAGGTAAACTTAAATTTTGTTCAAATCAATCAATCATTCTAAGTAACTTGTGAAATGAAGTTTTAACGTTGATAATATTTTATATTTATTTATGTCACTTGCTCTGAAGTTTACTATTTGGACAATGACATATAACCACTATTTACCTCTTAATATTTTCAAATAATTAAGTTGTTTGTAAATCTTGATTTGTTATTCATAAAATTTCAACATAATAATATTTGGAGGCAATACTCATTGTAAACTTTTGGTTATTTTTTTTCCTATTTTACGATTAAATAAAATGCATATGTTTTGTTGAAAGGAAAATAAATTCTTAACGTAGAAAAAAGTTGTTGTTTCAATTTCGCTCTCACAGCGTTCTAATTTAATCCAAATTAAATATTTTTTATTTATGCAAATAACGTAAGTAACATTGCCATGTTTAGAAAAAAGCAGTAGTCAATGTCAAGCGCTTTACTAATTTAAAACCAAACATTTTTTGTAATAGTTAAATAAATTGTGATTGTTAGAATTGAACAAACATATAACATACAAAATAAATGTATGTGCTTTGAGTAACCAATTTGAGGGAATAAATGTGCTAATGTCATCAAAACATATATTTTAGATTTCTAATGTTATTTAAGAAAATAGTATTAAAAGAAATTATTATTTTGTAACATCTTAATTGTTCGCGATGCGTGTTTGGTAGAATTTATTTTAACTTTGAACACATTTTATGTTTAATCAATGCATTTCTTGTCAAGTATAAAATCTAAATATTCAAATAAGATAGCAATTTATCTCCTCTTACATTTTAAAAATATTGTGTATATTGTATATATGCTAATTTAGTAATTTTTTTGTTATTAATTAATTTCAAAAGACTATTTTATTTCAATTAAAACGTACTCATTAAAAAAATAATCATTTGTTCCTTATCGTTGTAAATTAATAAAATGAATATGTTTTGATTTATAAATAAGAACATCCACTAAACATGTGTAAGTAGAAAAAAAAGAATCATTTTGTTTCTCTGAAAATAGGAAAAGATATACATTTTAAAATTACTCTCTCCATTATCATTTAAATTTATTTGAATGTTGTTTTTTTATAAATAATAAAATAAATAACACAATTATGTAAATTTTAATAATTAATATAATATGCTACAATTAAATCTTTGAATGTTGACACTTCAATGCAAGTTACAATTTTGATAATCGATGTAAATGAATACTTTATTTTGCATTACACATCCTAATTATTTATATATATATAATAGCGCGGGTTCTCATGCACTTACTATTCCAAAATCACGGTGGTTAATAGTAAACATGAATATGATCGTGTTGCCACATTGAAAATAATACAAATTAATTTCTTTTCCAGATGCAATTTGTACCGCAATTTTTTTTAATGTGATAGTGCATAAGGAACAAGACAGAACGCTTCAATTAATATTATTTTGTATTAAGCATAAGTTTACTTCTAGACTAAAGTGATCGTAACAGAAAATATTTATACTACTTTCTTGTTAGTTGATCAAAAAAATATTCATTTATTTGTAATATGTATGTTGCTCCAAAATATTCTTTTAAGATATCTTCTTTTAGAAGAACAGTAGTCAATTTCTAAGGCTTTACTGTTTTTTGTTTTTAAATCGCCCATTTATTACAAATAAAAAAGAATAGTGCAATTAATTTTAATCAATTAAATTGAAAAACATAAAAAATAAATTGGTTATTTTGAGTAAGTTGTTTATTAACAAATAAGTAATTGTCTATTAAAATAGTTATTTATTCTTCATAGTTAAGGTCGTAAAACAAAATATTTAACATAAATACTTTTTTTTGTAACTTGAAAATTGTTCTCAGTAAATATCTGGTTAGAGTTATATTTTTAATATAGAATATATTTGAATTTATTTTTACTCTTCTTGAGATGTGTAATAAGACAGTCAATTAGTACAACTATTTATACGATATTGCATTTTTCAAATATTTTAGTTACTTTCAGAATTGTGGATATTTTAAATGTAGTAGTTAAGAAGATTTTGTTTGTTCTCTCGTACATATAAAACAACAATTTTCATATTTTCACTATATATGTAGAACCATTTATTCCTTACTTTATTATAAAAAAATATGTTTTAGAAAAGAACGAATACATTATAGAAAAATAATTTATTTTAAAATGATATCCACCACTTTCTATTAATTTGCTTTAAGTAGTACTTTTTTATAAATAATGCAATAAATAGCATAGGTATGTGCATAAAAAATAGCAATCACTGTTAAACTCTTTACGAAGGTCTTTTTTAAGTTGTCATTTTCTTATTTATAAAACATATAATCAATTTTAATAATTAAAATTGAAGAAACCCATCAGAAAAATTAAGTTTTGGTAGTGTTGAGTGAGTCGAGAGTTACCTGTAAGCAATGGTATGGTGTAATTACAACATATTTTATAATTTTTATTCTTAAATTTGTAAAAGTTAGTTTCAGATTGAAGGCAATATTGAAGTTTTGTTCAAATCAATCGATCATGCTATGTAATTTGTGGAATGAAGTTTTAACGTTTAGAATATTTTATATTTATTTATGGAACTTGCTCTGACAATAACATAGAACCACTATTAACCTCTTATTATTTTCAAAAAATTAAGTGGTTTGTAAATCTTGGATTGTTATTCATAAAATTTTAACATAATTATATTTGGGGGCAATACTCATTGTGAACTTTTAGATAATTTGTTTTCTATTTTACGAATAAATAAAATACATATGTTTTGTTGAAAGGAAAATATACTCTTTCAGTAGAAAAAAGTTGTTGTTTCAACTTCGCTCTCACTCCTTTCTAATTTAATCCAAATTAAATATTTTCTATGTATAAAAATAACGTAAGTGACATAGCCATGTTTAGAAAAAACAGTAGTCAATGTCAAGCGGTTTACTAATTTAAAACCAAACATTTTTTGTAATAGCTAAATAAATTGTGATTGATTAAATTGAACAAACATATAATATACAAAATAAATTTATGTTCTTTGAGTAACCAATTTGAGAGAAGTAATGTCCTGGTGTCATCAAAACATATATTTTAGATTTCTAATGTTATTAAACAAAATAATATTAAAAGAAATCAGTATTTTATAACTTCTTAATTGTTCTCGATGCATGTTTGGTACAATTTATTTTAACTTTGATCATATTTTATATTTAATCAATGCATTTCTTGTCAAGTGTAAAATTTATATAATCAAATAAGATAGCAATTAATCTCCTCTTACATTTTAAAAATATTGTGTGTATTCTATATATGCTAATTTAGTAATTTATTTGTTATTGATTAATTTCAAAAGACTATTTTATTTCAATTAAAACATTATCATTAAAAAAATAGTCATTTGTTCCTTATCGTGCTAAATTAATAAAATGAATATGTTTTGATTTATAAATAAGTGGATTAACTAAAAATGTGTAAGTAGAAAAAAAAAGAAATATTTTGTCTCTCTGAAAATAGAAAAAGATGACAGATGGCATATGGAGAGTGATTTTTTACTCACCTCCTACCTTTTATATATAATATAGATTACCTTCCCCATTATAATATTTCTTTGAATGTTGTTTTTTATAAATAATAAACTAATAACATAATTATGTAAACTTTAATAATTAATGTAAATAAGTTGCAATTTTATCATTGAATGTTGACCCTTCAATGCAATAAGTTACAATTTTGATAATTAATGTAAATTAATACTATATTTTGCATTACACATCATACTTATTATATATATAATAATTTGTCGAATATAATTGGCTACCACGTGACATGTATGCGATGATGTGGATGACAAATGTCATATGGAGAGTGACGTGGATGACAAATGGCATACGAAGAGTGATTTTTCACTCACCTCCTAGCTTTTATATATAATATAAATTTTAATTGGCTACCACGTGACATGTATGCGATGATATTAAAAGAAATCAATATTTTGTAACTTCTTAATTGTTCTCGATGCATGTTTGGTAGAATTTAATTTAACTTCGAACACATTTTATATTTAATCAATCCATGTCTTGTCAAGTGTAAAATTAAATATAAAATAAAAGAGTTGATGGGTGATGATGAAAGTCAAAAATTGAGGGGTGAAAATAAAATTCCAATTAATAGCTAACACTTAAAGATAACTTTCAAAAATTATAAAATCTCCAAATAATTTCAAATAAAACACTTTGTATAAATAAATTTTTAGAAATCTACAAGTACCTCCCAAGTACACAAAATACGTTTCATATAGTATTTTTCCAAATTTTAAAAACTACAAAATAACCCCAAAATAAAAATATGTATCATCATATATATCAAATGACACACTTATGCGTTAAAATTAAGAAAAATCAATAATAAGTTTGAAATATAAATTTCTCAAAATTTTCAAATATTCTTTTGTTTTCGAAATGACCAAATAATCCCTAACTTAAATACGGGGTATTATATTATATCCCCCTTAAAATGAAGCTTCGTCCCCGAAGCTTAATTTTTTTTTTTTTGTAAAACTACGACATGCTTCACGAGAATGCAACTAATGCACATGAGAGTTGTATGCAATGCCAATACACATGCAAATTGTATGCAAGACTAATGCATATGCAATACTTTTATTAACGGGAACGAGCTCTCGGTCGGTAAAGTCTCTACTCACTCGTATCATAGTAGGGGTTAAAATACAATTATCTCCAGTAGAAGGTCGACACCAAATTTTGAAAGGTCTAGACCAACATACAAGTTATCACGTTTACAAGGTTATTCGAAAACTTTTATTTTTCGCATTAAAATAAGTCTCGAAAGTTTTAGACACAAAACCAATTGATCGCAACTAACATGTCATTTTGCTTGACTCATCCGTATGAAAAATATTGTCCTACCTGTATAGGATTAGATAAACCAATCACCTCAAGTGTTCCAAGCATACGAGGGGAAAAAGAACACTATGTGTCGTCACACAACGTGTCTCTGCATCACAACTCGCATGTGTTTCTAATGTTTCAACTTAGTCTAGACAGCGGGTACAACTCATAGTACCGTCGTACGAAGAGTCACGCCAGCGGACTGCTAAACAAAGTGGTCCATATCACTTGGCATTTGGTATCTCCGCACCAATCATGTTTTTTCAAAACTATTTTTTAAAAAAGAAAAAATATACATATTTTTTGGTAAAAGCTTTCTAATTTTGGAAGCATCCATGTCGAATTACCTCAAAGTGAAACAAAACAGATTACTATCTTAAAAATCGCGCTCATTGGTAAGAAAATATTTGTCTCGGGATCATCTAAGTCAAAACGCCCTTACTCTCTCGTCGACAAGATAGAATAGAAACGTAAAGATTCATAGATACGTATCACACAACTATAGCAAGCATTTCGATATAAATAAGCAAGGGCATAAGTACTAAGCATGCAAATAAGCAAGTAAAATTTGTACGGTTCACATCTCAAATAGCCATTAACATTTAATCAATAAGTATGGTACGAATCAATATTAATGACAGGTAAGCAGCCCAACTCCCGGCAGCTTGTTTACTTCGTTATTACCAAATTGGGTTATCCTAATCAATTTTGAAATTTTGAAAACGTGTTATCTTTCTTATTCCCTACTAATGAAATGTTATGGGATCTCGGTTCAGAGTTAATGCGACAATCGATAACCAAAAGTAGAACTATATTTACAAATACTACAATTTATTTAATAAAAAAATCTTTGAGACGATAAAATTACAAAAGAAGTGTGTGAAATACTACGAAGTGATCTAAACGTCTTCGTCTCGATCCGCGTTCCCATAACCCCATCTTGATTGATGACATGCGGTTTTAAAAATGGAAAAAGCCGACGCAGTTTTGATGAAAATTATTTGTAACAACTGAGTAAATATACACTACGACATGTAAAGCAACGAGTGGCACATAGGTATGAGTTGAATTAAATCAATAGATTTGAAAGAATCATAAGTAATAGAGTTGGGAGCAATTTGGAACAATTATAATTAATCACGTAGTGTGAACTCTCAACTTTAAAACATTTATAAATCACGAGTATTCAAGATATTCTTAGCCAAATAAAGTGTCAACAGTAAAAAGTCCATTTGAATTGATAAAAATATTAATTCACGAGTACCATATGCTTTTCAATTCATTTCATTGGATTAGGTAATCAAGAGCCACAAACAACATCAATAGAGTAAACAACTTTCTTTCAAGTTCAATTAAACGTTAGTTTTAGCTGAGGCATGTCCAGAGCCACCAGAAGGATCGATGTAAACAGAGGGATCACTAAATAATCACAAATGGTTCCTTCTAGGGTCTATCAAACCCTATTTCACCCGAGCGTTAAGGGAGTCCATTCGTCAACCCCGCTCACAACATTAGTTAAAAGGTCTTAAGTGTCGACACCCCTATACCGTAGTGACCCTTACAATTATAAGTAGCACTCTATAGCTCTATAAACCCATTAGCCTCAATATCTTGATACATTTTGGCTCATCGGGGGGGCGGATTTGTGAACATTAAAGTTCTCTCCAATAATAAGAAGCATTGCTTCAATGGTCTTAGCCATAAGAAAATGGAGGATCGCTTGGCGCCTCCCATTAATAACAGTACTCTGTACATCGTCCTAAGTCTATTAGAGGTATTTTATTTCTTCTCTTTCACATAACCAGAATCAGAATATCAACATTTCACAAGTAATTTTCGAGAGTTCTCAAAAGAGATGAATAAAAATAGTTTAACAACATTCAAGTGGAAAACATGCATTCTCATACTTTTTCATATAACTAGCATTCATTTGGAACATCACACACATGCGCACATTTGATATGAAAATGTCGTATATATGTACTTACCTTTCAGATTAAGCACAACCAAACTCAAGAAACTAAGCCTAGCACTCCGACGACTACCGCTCTCTCCTACGAGGTCGATGTCTACAATCACACGTATAACGTACACGTTACAAACAATCAAACATCGGTAATAAAAATGCAACCCTACATGCCACATAGTCCTATATGTCATAAATTTACATATAATGATGTTAACTTATCAAAATAAATCCAACAAAACACTTAGAATTTCAAAAATTCAAGTTTTCTAAAAACGGTGAAAATACAATTCTGGACAGAATTATAGTTCTGACTTTGGAGGTATATTTTTCATATCAAATCATCTCTTAAAATTATGAAATAAATATCTGATGAACCTACATGTGTCTACTTTCAGAAACATCAAGAAAATCATGCATATCCATTTTAAATCTCAGGTTACAAAAATAACAAATACTGCTATGCAGAGACAAGTTTGGCAGAAAGTTTCAACTTTGAAAAACAATTACTACTACTTGGAGAATAGGAGAAATTCCCATCTTCTCCAGAATGAGTCCCTTATGTTTCTAGTGTTATCAAAATAAATATGTGGTTACATAGGTTTATTAAAATTTATTTTTTAACAAAAATGTCAAGACTGGTTAAGAAACGAATTTCAATAAACATACAAATTAGAATGAGCTTATCTCCCAAACCAAAAAGGCTATGAAGTTAATTTTTTTTTTCAAAATGACCCTATTTGAGTCTCGTTTCAGAATATATAAGAGTTAATAATTTCAAAGAGACAAAATGTAGAGATAATGTACGTTTTTCACAAACTGGTCAGATTGTAAAAATATACAATTTTTCCAAAAATCAACAATTTTGGTTCACATGATACATACAACTTAGGGAGACCTGATTTTCACCCAAATTACATTATTTTAGGCATTAAGTAAGACTTTTACATGCTCTTGACAAAAATAATCAAAACCCTCTTGGATAGCAATGCAAAGAAGATGACATTCACAACATGCATGTGGGTTCTAGTGTGGGTTTCATGAAATAGTCAAAATTTTGGAGTCAATCACATGATCTAACAAAGGAAATGAAGAATCAAGCATGGAAAGGAAGAAATCTAAGATGAAATATCATCAATCAAAGCAAAACATGAACATGCATGTATGAGTTCAAGACTAGAAGGAAAATTTACCCCAAGATTCAAGAAATTGTGATGAAAATTGTGATATTGGGCTTCAATCCATGAGTAGAATAGTGAAAGAGCTCCCCTACATGATGATAAAACCCTTGGACTCAAGTTTTCCATGGTTTGGAGACCATAAAAATGAGTTTTGATGAAGTTTTTGTGATGTCAACACCCAAAAACGGGAATGGTGTTTTGAGAGAGAGAATAGAGCTAGTATGAGTGCTCTTGAAGAGAAAAACAAATGAGGAATTGTGAAAGAAAGAAATGGGGTTGATGCCTTGATGGTGGAGGTTGGTGAGAGTTTCATTGATTGTTCATGAAGAGAATGAAAAGATGTAAAAAAAAAAATGAGAGATGTAGGCAAAGAGTGATGGTGATGGGGTGTTGATGCAACAAGGGGATGAATACATACATAGATTGAATAACTAGGATCTCTTATTTTAATTGGATTGACCAAAGTAGTGTATGAAGAAATTGGGATGTAAATATAAAATAAAAGAGTTGATGGGTGATGATGAAAGTCAAAAATTGAGGGGTGAAAATAAAATTCCAATTAATAGCTAACACTTAAAGATAACTTTCAAAAATTATAAAATCTCCAAATAATTTCAAATAAAATGTATAAATAAATTTTTAGAAATCTACAAGTACCTCCCAAGTACACAAAATACGTTTCATATAGTATTTTTCCAAATTTTAAAAACTACAAAATAACCCCAAAATAAAAATATGTATCATCATATATATCAAATGACACACTTATGCGTTAAAATTAAGAAAAATCAATAATAAGTTTGAAATATAAATTTCTCAAAATTTTCAAATATTCTTTTGTTTTCGAAATGACCAAATAATCCCTAACTTAAATACGGGGTATTATATTATATCCCCCTTAAAATGAAGCTTCGTCCCCGAAGCTTTTTTTTTTTTTTTTTTGTAAAACTACGACATGCTTCACGAGAATGCAACTAATGCACATGAGAGTTGTATGCAATGCCAATTGTATGCAAGACTAATGCATATGCAATACTTTTATTAACGGGAACGAGCTCTCGGTCGGTAAAGTCTCTACTCACTCGTATCATAGTAGGGGTTAAAATACAATTATCTCCAGTAGAAGGTCGACACCAAATTTTGAAAGGTCTAGACCAACATACAAGTTATCACGTTTACAAGGTTATTCGAAAAAAATTATTTTTCGCATTAAAATAAGTCTCGAAAGTTTTAGACACAAAATCAATTGATCGCAACTAACAAGTCATTTTGCTTGACTCATCCGTATGAAAAATATTGTCCTAACTGTATAGGATTAGATAAATCACCTCAAGTGTTCCAAGCATACGATGGGAAAAAGAACACTATGTGTCGTCACACAACGTGTCTCTGCATCACAACTCGCATGTGTTTCTAATGTTCCAACTTAGTCTAGACAACGGGTACAACTCATAGTACTGTCGTACTAAGAGTCACGCCAGCGGACTGCTAAACAAAGTGGTCCATATCACTTGGCAATTGGTATCTCCGCACCAATCATGTTTTTTCAAAACTATTTTTTAAAAAGAAAAAATATATATATTTTTTGGTCAAAACTTTCTAATTTTGGAAGCAACCATGTCGAATTAACTCAAAGTGAAACAAAACAGATTACTATCTTAAAATTCGCGCTCATTGGTAAGAAAATATTTTTCTCGGGATCATCTAAGTAAAAACGCCCTTACTCTCTCGTCGACAAGAGAGAATAGAAACGTAAAGATTCATAGATACGTATCACACAACTATAGCAAGCATTTCGATATAAATAAGCAAGGGCATAAGTACTAAGCATGCAAATAAGCAAGTAAAATTTGTACGGTTCACATCTCAAATAGCCGTTAACATTTAATCAACAAGTATGGTACGAATCAATATTAATGACAGGTAAGCAGCCCAACTCCCGACAGCTTGTTTACTTCGTTATTACCAAATTGGGTTATCCAAATCAATTTTGAAATTTTGAAAACGTGTTATCTTTCTTATTCCCTACTAATGAAAATCGAAAAGTCACTTTAAACGGAGAACCGATGCTCTAATACCAGCCGAAACGATCCGGGATCTCGGTTCAGGGTTAATGCGACAATCGATAACCAAAAGTAGAACTATATTTACAAATACTACAATTTATTTAATAAAAAAATCTTTGAGACGATAAGTTTACAAAAGAAGTGTGTGAAATAAGCTATGTGATCTACTAAGTGATCTAAACGTCTTCGTCTCGATCCGCGTTCCCATAACCCCATCTTGATTGATGACCTGCGGTTTTAAAAATGGCAAAAGCCGACGCAGTTTTGATGAAAATTATCAGTAAAAACTGAGTAAATACACACTACGACATGTTAAGCAACGAGTGGCACATAGGTATGAGTTGAATTAAATCAAGAGATTTGAAAGAATCACAAGTAATAGAGTTTGGAGCAATTTGGAACAATTATAATTAATCGCGTAGCGTGAACTCTCAACTTTAAAACATTTATAAATCACGAGTATTAAAGATATTCTTAGCCAAATAAAGTGTCAACAGTAAACAATTCCATTTGAATTGATAACAATATTAATTAACGAGTAGCATATGCTTTTCAATTCATTTCATTAGAGTAGGCAATCAAGAGCCACAAACAACATCAATAGAGTAAACAACTTTCTTTTAAGTTCAATTAAACGTTAGTTTTAGCTGAGGCATGTCCAGAGCCACCAGAAGGATTGATGTAAACAGAGGGATCACTAAATAATCACAAATGGTTCCTTCTAGGGTCTATGAAACCCTATTTCACCCGAGCGTTAAGGGACTCCATTCGTCAACCCCGCTCACAACATTAGCTAAAAGGCCTTAAGTGTCGACAGCCCTATACCGTAGTGACCCTTACAAGTATAAGTAGCACTCTATAGCTCTATAAACCCATTGGCCTCAATATCTTGATACATTTTTGCTCATCGGGGACGGATTTGTGAACATTAAAGTTCTATCCAATAATAAGAAGCATTGCTTCAATGGTCTTGGCCATATGAAAATGGAGGATCGCTTGACGCCTCCCATTAATAACAGTACTTTGTACATCGTCCTACGTCTATTTGAGGTATTTTATTTCTTCTCTTTCACATAACCAGAATCAGAATATCAACATTTCACAAGTAATTTCCGAGAGTTCTCAAAGGAGATGAATAAAAATAGTTTAACAACATTCGAGTGGAAAACATGCATTCTCATACTTTTTCATATAACAAGCATTCATTTGGAACATCACACACATGCGCACATTTGATATGAAAAGGTCGTACATATGTACTTACCTTTCAGATGAAGCACAACCGAACTCAAGAGACTAAGTCTAGCACTCCGACGACAACCGCTATATCCTACGAGGTCGATGTCTACAACCACACGTATAATGTACTCGTTACAAACAATCACACGTCGGTAATAAAAATGCAACCCTACATGCCATATAGTCCTATATGTCATAAATTTACATATAACGATGTTAACTTATCAAAATAAATCCAACAAAACACTTAGAATTTCAAAAATTCAAGTTTTCTAAAAACGGTGAAACTACAATTCTAGACAGAATTGTAGTTCTGACTTTGGAGGTATATTTTTCATATCAAATCATCTCTTGAAATTATTAATAACTATAGGCAAAATTACACCAACAGTACCCTTTTTTGACTTTTGTTACAGTTTCATACCCACATTTTCAATTTCGACATTGACAGTACCCACATTTTGATTTTGTTGCATTGGAGGTACTCATAGCAAATAAAATGACGGGTGTGTCCTTAAAATTAATCTCATTCTCCTACTCATTAATTTTTATTATGATTCATCCCCATAATATATAGGATTGATTGTATTTATTCCCGTAAGGTTACAAATAATACTAAAACAACACAAAAATCAAAAGGAAAAAGGAAAAAAAAAGCACAAAACAATACCAATTTCAAAAGAGAAAAATGTTTAAAAAAAAAAAGAAATCAAAAGAGCAAAAAGGGAAGTTCAAACCTGGACAGGGAGAACACGAAGAAGATAGGGGAGAATGGAGAACCAATTGGCAGAAGAGGAAGAGAGGAAGAAGAAAAAGCAAAGGTGCGTGCTTTCGTTAGGGCTTTACCATCTCGTACTCACCACCAGAATCCACCTCGAATCTACTCGCGAATGCATCGCCAAACCCTCCTCGTCGGCCGTCACAGCAACGCCTCAAGCACCTCCGTCTCTACCTCCTAACATCCTTCCTAATTGTCGCTTTTGCCCAATAGGCTCTATTCTCGTACGATTCTGACCCCCTCCTCAAGGATCGTACTCCAGTTCACCGCTTCAACGCCCTTCAGGCCACCAAGTCATTTTCCTCTTCCTCCTCCACTCAATCGACTTTGAGTTTCATAATCGACTTTGCGTTTTTACTGAATACGTTTCTGTGTTCAATTCATGTGTTGTGAAGTAAAAACTGAATTGCTAGTTCGATGAGTGCTGATTTTAGTTGTTTGGTCTGGTTTTGGTATACTTCCAGAATGTGTTTCTATTTTCCAATGTGTTATCCGTTCTCTTCTTCCAGTATGTTCTCTGTTCTCCCCCTTACTTCTTAATCTTCTTTGTGTTCATCCTTTGTTTGGACTTCCCTTTTTGCTCTTTTGAATTTTGTATTGTTTTGTGCTTTTCTTTTCTCTCTTTTGATGATTATGTTGTTTTGATATTATTTGTAACCTTATGGGAATATATACAGTTAATAATAAATATTATGGGGATGAATCATAATAATAATTAATGAGCAGGAGAATGAGATTTACTTTTAAGGGCACACCAGTCATTTTACTAGCTATGAGTACAGCCAATGCAACAAAATCAAAATGTGAGTACTGTCAATGCTGAAATTGAAAATGTGGGTATGAAACTGTAACAAAAGTCAAAAAATGGGTACCGTCGGTGCAATTTTGCCTATATTTCCTTGATATTCATAACAGATAAACGTAATAAAGCGGCCAATAAAAAAGAAACTAATGTACTAACATCAACCACCCATCCTTAAAAAAAAAACATCAACCACCCAAACGTTTGCCTACGGCCAAAACTATACTGCAAAGACCCTGTAACTTCTTGTCCGCTTGTTGAAGCTGCGGCGGCTCCGCGGGTGGCCCCTTAAACTCAAGGTCACAGATAACGGGACTGTCTACAGCAGACGACGCAAAAGCAATAAACGACTTGATGTCTCCCAAATTCAAAGCCTGCCTAGCAATGTCCAAACCGTCAACGGCAGAGTCTCCAATCTTCTGTAGACAAAAAGTTAGTCGATCTTTTAATTTTGGGTCGGTTGCGGATTTCAAAAGCGAGGCAACAACGCCGCTAGTTTGTTTGGCGTTACTTATTGCTATGTCGAGAGAGATAAAACCAAGGCCTTTTAGATCGGCTTTGGGTGATCGAGAATCGGCTCGTAGAGCCTGATTGCATAGAGAGGGGTTTAGGGTTGCGGCGCAAACACTAGAGATCAAGTCAGCGGCATTTGTGGCTGGCATTGTGGCGGTGCCGAGGATGAACAAAGCCGCTGCCAGAAGAAAGAAAGAATTGCTAGCCATTTTTTCTTGATGCTTTATGTTTTGTCAAAGTTGACGCTGATGTGCTTTTTATAGTTGTTGAAGTAAAAAAGTAAAACGTTAATATGGTAGTATATCTCCACAAATCATGAAATATATACATCTTAAATTTTGAAAGAAAACTGAATATTTATAATTTCTGTAATATGGCAGTGTATCTCCACAAATTATAAAATTTATATATTCATATATATAGTTTTGTATTTATATTTATATATTCTGAAAAGAAAGAAAGAGGGTCAACTTTGATTTCCTTCTTTTTTTTTTTCTTTTTTTTTACCCCTTCCATGAAATTTATAGCAAGAAAATAGTACATTAGGCTCAAATTTATCCCCATATATGCGATATGCTTTTTTTAATCCATTGGATTAAAACTGAAGGGGGGCACTAAGGCCCATTACATCACTTGCATGAGGCCAAATATGGTGGATGGGTTTTCCAAGTCTGCTCATTTTGGAAGCCCAAATCTTTTGTTGCGAATAAATGAGCAGGCCTATTGGCTTCTCTCGGAACATGAACCGTGCGGTGACTTTTTGTTGTCTCCAGATAAAACTTCCAATCTTCGAGACACTTCTCCACTTCTTTGTTATCTTCTGGTTCTTTCCCCTTCTCTATGCTTTGCATCTCTCTTGCTAGAGAGAGTGAATCGGTCTCGAATTGAATTTCCTCCAAATCCATTTCCATGGCAAGTTTCGCACCCTCTGTTTTGGCTTTTGCCTCAGCAGCTTTTGCTAAAAATACAAAGGGGATGGCTTTGGAGCGGCCGGCTATGAAGACTCCTTTCTCATCTCGAATCACAACCCCGATCGCTGCCTTTCTTTGGATCTGATTCCAGGCAGCGTCGGCATTGATGGTGAGCCAACCCAACGCCGGTTGCTTTCTAGATATAGTCGTGGGTGGAGGACAGATCTGAGCCGGACCGGTTTGTGATTGGACATGCACATCCTCCGTAAGCTCTCCCAAGCTTTGATTTACTTCTGCAATAATGTTCGCGACTGAAGCTTTTCTCCTTTTGAAGATTTGATTGTTTATGCTTGTCCACAAACGCCACACAAGAACACACATTTTTTTCCTATTTTATTGACTTTCTTTGGAATACACTGTTGGGAACCAATCTTGGAAAAACACTCTGATTGTTGCTTGCAAACTCTTGTCCGAATAGTTGTTGCCAATATTTTCGGGCCAAATCGTACTGCAGAGCAAATGGGTCTTCAATTCTTCTTCTTTCTTACAGATCTCACAATGTAGGTTGATGTCGATTCCTCTTTTGGTGAGGTTTATCCTTACAGGGAGTTCTCTATTCATGCCTTCCAGGTGGGATATAGCCATTTCTTTGGGATCTGTTGGTTCCAGAAAGAATTCCACCAGGATGATTGGTTGGAAGAAGTTGTGCCGTGGGATGTATCTCTGTTCTATCTTTTTGCTGGATTAACAACTGATAACCACTCTTTACCGTATACTTGCCATTTTTTGAGTAGTGTCAGATTAACCGATTTGGGAGATCAATAATTGGGATATCAATTCGTCTAATTCCTCTCTATCTTCTTCCCAAAAAAGAGAGTTCAAAAGATCTTCGTTCCAAGTTTTGTCTTCTGTAATTAGATCTGCCACATATATTGTTCTACCACCGCTGTTGGGGGGCCACCACTGTGTCATCGTGTGACAGAGGGTTTTTAGACGATTGGGATGTACTTGTGTTCTCCGCCATTGATGGGGAGGTTTTTGGGTTCGACGACGCCGCAGAGAAGAACCGGCCGGCGAAGATCAACGAAGCACCAGTTGATACCCTGTGAGTACCGATTGAAGGGGACCAGAGAAGAGAAAGACGGGAGGGAGAACGAGAGAGAAAGGAAGAGAAAAGAGTTAGGGAAAAAGTAATTTTCTGATTAATTGCTTCAGGAAAATTACACCATTTTTATACCTCTAACCATGACGGTTCGACCTGGTCCTAGTCCAAGTAAAGAACCGTAAAGAAACCCCGGACAAAACATAAAATTCAACACGCTACCTAACAACGTTCACAATATTAACCGTAGCGACTAAACAAAAAATAATTAACGTTTAACATAATCCTTGAGGTATAGTGGTGGACCCGGATTGCGTTTGGGTCGCCTGGCAACGGGAACGTCTCGTGTGTCAAGATCATCGTCACTAGGACTATCCTCCTCTGCATGGGTCGGTATTACCATATCAGAACCCGTTTCCTGATATGCTAGAATTACTCCTCATCAGTTGATGACCTTTTTTTTTTTTTTTTTTTTTGCCAGTGATACATGATTTACTCTATTCAGCCACGTAATTCACATATACAACTTGACATTTCTTCTCTTCAATTTCTCTGCAAGCGGCCCCGTGTATGGAATTTCCATGTATAATACTTTTGTGTTATGTCATGTTGTACTTTTTGCCATTACATTATGCGGTTCCCTCTTAAACATTCATACTTTTTCTCAATTAATTAAACAAATTGACGCTCTTAATCTCAATTAGTAAAACAAAACTAAGCGTATTTGTCCTTCGGTGTTGTTACCGTATGAGTTATATCTATGTTGATCAACGCAATTCTCAAATACAGTTGCAATATACTAAATTTGGTTACTTGCAGTTCTCATGAAACTCGATTTGCAAGCGCCACTCTAACGACAATTCAATGGTTAGCCATCTGCCTAAGCTTTTCAATTCTCAAAATGTAATGAACTTGTTCATTGTGTAAATAATTTTATACACTTAAAATTTGTATTTTATCATGTGTGCCATTGAGCAACATCGGAGTTGCCATCAGCCTTTATGTTTGTTATTGTAAACTTCCGATGTCAATATGTAGTATATATAGTCCTTCAATGTTATCGTCATTCCCTTAAATTTCTATGTATGTGTCATGAGTGATGTTGCAATGTATAGGCATAATTCAATTGCTCAATGTTGAAAAATTCTCCTGATAAAAACAACAAACACTTTCACACATAACACTAAGAAACAATTCATATAAAATTCTAGACCCCTGATGCTGATCATACGGACTATCTCTACTACTATAAAAAGCTGAAGAACTCCAAAGTGTTTAACACTGTGGAGTGTTTTCTCCGTTTTCTACATTTTTTGTTTTTCCAAAAAACTCCTAGCTAAATATACAATTCTCTCAATGTTACATAGTGTGTTTTAGTGAAAAATAAGTCAAATTAAAAGGTTTTTCTTGACTCAATTAAATATTTAAACAATCGTTAAACTTTATGACTCTTTTCAGCACGTTGATTGGAATTATTCCACCAGTTACTACCTCTCCTCTTCCAGACTCTCTTTGTACTCTGAACGTTAACCTGACGTCTAACCAATGACATTGAACAGCACGAGTCTATCTCTGCACTCTATCGGAACGACTAACCTACTGTCTTTACCCTTGCAACCTTTCAAAATATTGAAATTAGTACGTGTAGATGGTGTTTTCCAGACAGACAGATCATAGCCACGTGGTGGCCATCCAGCACACCTTGCTGTGCTCCATACACATCCTATCACTACTCATGCTTATCCACTCTGCGAGTCGGGGCCCTCGCGTACCAACCACACGGGACCTGTAGGGACTTAGTAGTCTGGAGGCTAGAGTAAGGTCCGTCGCACGCGAACGATAACCAAGCTCGCGCGCGACCCTTTGTAACTAACTTGAGAGACTTAATGACCACGTCCTATAAACCCGGTCAATCTCATAACGGTCTCTGGTATCTGCGGACAGGTGCGTAACGTTACCTATATATACGGTCGAACGTTCCGTTATGGGGGCTATCATTAAGCCGCCATTTGTGGTGCGTTAACCCCCATCCACAACGGTCACTTCTCCAATATATATAGGAAGGTTAGCCCTCCTTGGAAAGGGTTCTGCTTCTAAGCTCTCTTGCCGTCATTAAGCTGTCTCTCTCTCTCTCACAATTACTATTTCTTACTCTCTCCCTACTCACACCCTACACTTCTCTTTGTTCATACTCTCATTCCCTACTTGAGGTGTACACTTGGATCTCTCCCGAGGATTTCCTTGCACACAGTAAGATCACGATTATTTCATGAGTTCGAAACCTATTCGCCTTTGAGAGGTTATGAATACTTCATACTCGGTGCTAATTGGTCTTTGTCAATCGATTTCTTAATGGTCAATTTTTAAGAATAATTTGGAAATTCACCACTATACAGATGAGGGATCCGTTTTGATGATTGGGAGTGATTATCTGTTGTGGTCCTATTGAGACCCTTAATTTTCTTGATGTACTCAATATTTCTCCGAGGTAAGTTTTCTCTCACTTTGGTTATCCGTGAATAAAATAGTTACTTTTCTTTTTTTTTGTTTGTTTCGAAAAATGTATTTATTGCTCTCAATAAGCAAGATTTCATACAAAATAGTCTTTCAAGATTTGTATAGGCAGGGGACTTGTTGATGTGGGCTGTCTTTTGGGTATGCACCTCTTAAATCACCCATATTTAGGCAAGAATCTATCTTCTCTGACTTCATACTTTTGAAAAAAAAGATATTAGTACTTCTTAGACATTCAGCTACCCTATTCTTTTCTCTAAATTGCTAGATGATTCTGACAAAATCAAGAACATGTCATGAATAAGTACCCAAAAAAAAGAACATGTCATGAATAAGCTTTCGTCCAAAGGCGCAATTGCGAGTCGTCATGTTAAAACTAGTAGAACACAAAATTCGGTAATAGTTGTTGGAAAGACATGTTAGAAAAATATACGGCATTTCAATTTAGGTATTTTATCTATGTATTTTATCGAGTTTCCGGCAGGTCAGACCTATTGTACAATTCAATTGCCAGATTACTCTTCTCTTAGGGTTTTTGTATGTCTTTTTTATGCAAGCACACTGTAATAAGGAAGTGCTAAGTTTGATCCAAGAGCAGTTAAATGTGTTTTCACTGGTTATGTGTATGGGACAAAGGGTTACCGATTGTTCAATCTACAAGAGCAGTATTTCATTGTGTCAAGAAATGTGATTTTTCATGAACAAGTCTTTCCTTTTGCTGAGCTCTCTTTTGATGCCCATTCTTTGAATAATGGTGATTGTTTACCTGTCTGCATTGAAGATGTGAGTGTTATTGAGACTCCTTCATCTCCATCTCCTTCCCCAGAATCTACATACACAGAAGTGCCTGTTAAACCATCCTCTGTGCCTACAACAGTTAGACAAAGTGGTAGATTGAGATCTCAACCAGCTTATCTGCAAAATTATGTGCTTTCAAACAAGTCTTCTACCAATCTGAGTTTCAGTGAAGTGTATGATTTTGGAAATCATCTTCAAGAACCCAATACAACACATGCATCACTTGTTTTGGCAAATTTCTGCGGTCAAATAGAGCCAAGCACTTACAAACAAGCTATCCAATATGAGAAGTGGGTGGCTTCAATGCAAGATGAGTTGCAAGCTTTGATAGACAATGATACATGGTCATTGACCACTTTACCCCTAGGACATCAAAAGATTGGTTGCAAATGGGTCTATAGAATCAAATAAAGAAGTGATGGTCAGGTTGATAGATTCAAAGCAAGATTGGTGGCCAAGGTATACACACAAAAAGCAGGAGTAGACTACTCTGAAACTCTTACTCCTATGGTTAAGCCCTCCACTCTAAGAGTACTGATTAGTTTGGCTTCTGTGCATAAATGGGAGATGTTGCAATTAGACATTAATAATGCCTTTTTACATGGTCACTTAACAGAAGAAGTCTATATGGCTATTCCTGAGGGTCTTTTACTTTCTCCAGCAGAATTAACCATTTCTAATCTAGTTTTCAAATTGCAGAAGTCCCTGTATGGGCTGAAACAAGCTTCTTGACAATGGATTCTCAAATTTTCTGAGACAGTCGCATCTCTTGTCTTTATGCAGTGTAAATCAGATTACACTCTCTTTGTGCATTTGGATGGTAATATCAAGACTTATTTGTTAGTCTATGTAGATGACATAGTGCTGACTGGTACTCATGCTGCTGCTTTGCATCATTTCAAGATTATTCTCAGTACCTCTTTCAAGCTCAAAGATCTTGGTACATTATCATTCTTTCTGGGTTTTGAAGTTTATAAATGTTCTTCTGGTATTTTTCTCAGTCAACAAAAATTTTCTTATGAGATCTTGTCAAGTTCTGGTTATTTTGAGTGCAAATTGGCTACTACTCCCATGGTTGCTTCTATCAAGTTAAGTATGCATATAGGCACTTCTCTCAATGATCAAGCTGCAGTTACCTACATAAAACTTTTTGGAAGATGTTATATTTGTGCAATACTAGACATGACTTATGTTTTGTTGTGCACAAGTTAAGTCAATTTGTCAGTCATCCCACGGATCATCATCTTTCTGCAGTGCATCACATTTTGAGATATCTCAAAGGAACAGCTTCTCAAGGTATACTCTTCCGTTCTGCCTCTTCTTTTCATCTCACTAGTTATGCAGACTCATATTGGGGAGGATGTTTGGATACTAGAAGGTCCACATCTGGTGTTCTTGTCTTTCTTGGTAACTCTTTGGTGAGTTGGAAATAAAGAAACAGACATTTGTTGCCAAAAGTTCAGCAGAGGCTGAATATAGGTGTCTATCAGCTATCTCTTGTGAGATTAAATGGTTGGAATCCTTGATCTTGGAACTAGGGTTTCATCTTCTTCAGTTCCAGTGGTTTACTGTGATAGCGCTTCTTCTCTTCAATAGCTGCTAATCCCATTTTGCATGAGAAGACAAAGCACATTGACTTGGAATTCCATCTCGTTAGGGACAAAGTTCAAGCTGGTGACTTGTGCTCAAACATCTCAACACTTCACTACAGTTAGCTGATTTCCTTACTAAACCACTTGCTCCTGCTCAGTTTTTTGTTCTCCTTGGCAAGTTGGGTGTTCTTCTCCCTCCCACCCAACTTGAGGGGGTGTATTAGAGATCTTGTTTTCTTAGCCATGGACTAAACTGAAATAGAGTCCGAATTGATGACATGAACTAGTTTGCAGCAGTAACCGTTCGATCATCTTGGATGTTCTAATCTCAGCCGTTCATGGGTAAAGGGGGCGTTCTGCAATAAAGCATTTCTCATTTGTTATTAGAACGATGTCGTTCTTGTCTTCTCCCTTAAATGCTCTAGCCGTTATAACAGTGGCCTACGTGGCTTGTAATAATTGGTTGTTACCTAACGTTCCATTAGGGTTTGTTTTCTTTCTCTCTTAAGAGAAGAACTTTGCTCTGATTTCAACTTCAGAGAGTTCATTTTGCTGTAATTTTTCTTCTCGAGTTTTTATGGAAACCTCACTCTCTCTCTCTCGTTCATTCACATTTTTTTTTCTATAGTTTTGGATCGAGCTTTTTCAATACCAACAGTAAGGAAATCCAAAGGCTAGAGGAGGTTAGTTAGAAGCCTGTTTGTTTTTGTTTTGTTGGTTGGCAATATAACAGAATTCATCAAAAAAGTACTTAATACATAGAAAATTAGCAAATTGGTGCTTGAGCCGGCCAGTGGGTAGTTGCTTGCCCAACTATATCGTGGATTTTGCAACATGACCGATCCAGTTTGTTGGTGTGGGTATGGGGGACTTAACCCGGTTGAACAGGTCAAACCGTCGGTCTAGCCTGGTTTTTAAAGCTATAATCAAGACTGATCACATTAAGCACAACAAAGAGGACATAGAAGCACATTACTGCCTATAAGAGTTTTCCGACCGACATCTCTAATTTTTCATCTATTTCTTCTGTTAGAAATAGAGCAATCTCCAACCGAATAACCTCAATATCTTAAGTTTTCCATAAAAGATGGAGATTTTAGCCTCCAACCCATCTAATCAAAATTTTCACATCATAAAATAATACATAACTCCAAATCTCCATTAATAGCCATGAAAATTTTGCTCTCCAACCGCGAGAAAAACACGGGAAAGAAGTATGTCCAGCACGCGGATGATCCATTGAGATTTTTTCTTGTGGCAGGCTCCCGTTGAGTTTCATATTCGGTTCAACTGAACCGGAACCGAACCGGTTAACCCAGAACAGGCCGATTCTCGGTTCGGTTAACCGAACTTTGGATTTGGATCAGTTCCGGTTAACCGAACCGGTAAATTATTGATATCTAGAACTTGTCCGGAACCGCTTAAGTTGTTCGGTTCGGTTCCGGTTCCAAAGCAGTTCTACGTTTTTCTTTTCTTTTTTCTTGTTTTTTAATATCTTTTGGCTTGTTTGTTTCATTTAATACTTCTAAAAACTTAAAATTTGACAAATAATCAAAATGGAAAAAAAAAACGCGTATTATTAATTAAAATATAAAATGTTAGAAAAACTTGCATCACTATAGTGTAAGTAGATCCCAACTACGTTGGCACCCACTCAACTATCTATCATTTGCATTTTTTCTAACTTATATTGTCTATTATGAACTTATTGAAAATTTAAAATGAACAAGAACAATAATCTTCATTTGCTTCTCATCGTCTAGAGGTCTTTATTTGCCAGTCGTCCTCGCCTAATCTTAAGGTTATCTATAATTTGGTAATGGCCACGTCCAAAGGGTATATGTCTTGTATGCGTTTGTCTGCACCACACCAATCCTTTGAGCATATGAGAACCTCCAACAGCTCTGATGTTAGACAACTTGTTTACTTGCACAAAAGGTTGATTCTGAAGGCATTGTAGAAACGGGAGGGGTTAGTATATCACGTGCCATAATAAAAACAAACGGATATGTGCATTCATGTTGTTTTCACCAATCGAGTACATCTAGTGATTATAGTTGTTCGGCGGAATGCTGTAAGAAATAATTGGAGTTAATGTACAACAATAATTCCGAGATGCAATTCGGCCCGATGGGTGCGGTTTGTCTACTGTCAAAAGTAATTGCAGTAATTCGGTCATTAATACCCCACTCGTTAAATACATCAACAATAGTATCTCCCATGTTTAAACCGTTGTGAGGATATGCCACTTGTCGAAAAGCAATAACACGTTTTTTGTAAATTCCAATTTGGGTCAATGTAGTGTGCGATGACACGAAGATATCCTTTATCATCTCTACCGGTCCACATATGGGAGGTGCAAGCAATTGTAAAATTAGAATTTAAAAAGTTTGCGTAATGTCCTCTTTTCTCTCACTATATAAAGCAATTGAAAGTTTGTAACGCAAGTAGAATAGCATGACTAATACGCTAGAAGGGGGGGTGGTTGAATAGAGTATGGAAACTTTTGCTCAAAACCAGTCTTTTAAAACTTTAAGCAGTTGTGCAGTTGATATCTCAAAGCTTTGGAAAAGATTTGAGATGCTAGAGATATAACTGCTGCTCACAAAAGCTTCAATGCTTTGAGATTGGAAATCCTCCAAAGATTTGGAACTGCCTGCTCTTTACTGGAATGGAAAGCAATCAAAATAAATAACAAGAACACAGGGGTTTTTACAGAGTTCAGTCACAATTGGACCTAGTCTCTTCCTGAGGGATCATATCCCTCCAGGATTTCAACACAACTTCGTATTAATCACCTAGATTTAGCCCTAGATCTCAAGGCTAAGTGAACTACCTTACACTTATACAACTTGTGATTCCCAACCTAGTTAGTTACCAGCTACAACCTGTTCAAAGAATAACAACCTCTTCTTTTTCACTTGAACAACTAAATTACTATGTTCTATAAGGTTTTACAAAGATAAAATGAATGATACAATTCTGTACAAGTAGAAGAACTCAGAAAGTAGGGGTGTAAGGAAAACCGAATAAACTGGTCAAACCGATCGAACTAAACCGAAATCCTTGGTTTTGGACGGTTTTTTGGGATGTTCGGTTTATGAATGGTTCAAATGTTCACAAACCGGTCTAAATCGGTTCGGTTTACGGTTTGTAAAAATATCACACCGCACCAAACCGAACCGAACCGGTATGTTCATAATTACTTTTATTAAAATATATATTGCATAAAGTATATTAAATAATCTAAAAACATAGAACACAAGTAGATAAATTCAATTAAAATCATCACAATAATTTTAATATTTTTCATTTCTCTTACGTTCCATCATAAACGATAGTAGTGCAAGTTCTTTTTACGTCTACATAATATATTTCTTCCTTAAATTTAAAATTCATTGACAATGCAATATTATAATATCCATTTAATAATGCTTATGCAAACCGACCGAACCGAACCGAACCGAAACAAACCGATTTTTTTCGGTTTGGTTTGGTTACAAAATTGGTAAACCGATGTATTCGGTTTGGTTTATGGTTTTCGCACAAACCGCACCAAACCGAACCGCTTACACCCCTATCAGAAAGGATAAGCTACTGAAGCCTGGAAGGGTACTTCTTATTTGATGAATGATCTTCAATTCTTGCAGTGTTGATTGGCCTGATTGTTTGAAGAGTTGTGTAACTTGATCTCTCTTGTTTGTAACTCTCTTTAATTCCCACGTTGATCAGCCTCTCTCTGTGGGTCTCTGTGTTTGAAATTCAAACTCATCTTTTATCATCAACCTGCAACAGTTCTGTGAGATTCTAGGAACTGAATTCCTACAAATCCTCTTATCAGATGTGCTTCATTCAACAGCTATGTTGGAATAGCTATCAAGTTTGTTTGAAGGAGTTTGGACGACCAACAAACCTACACACACTTATCAACAAGATCTGATCTTTAGCAGACAGATAATTCCTGACGAACTAGGCTAATTTTGCCTTAGAATAAAAACAATTTCCAAGTCCACCTGAGTGAATCTAACTGTAAATAAATTATAAAAAAGAGTTAGAACAAATCAATATCCAGTTTTAAATATATCTAATCCAACCTGCATTCACAGATAATTTAGATGAACTTAGCAGTGTATAGTCATTAGAAAATCTCAAAGCTTTGGAGCTTTGACTGCTGGTACACAACTATGAGCCTTAATGCTCAAACTTGCATTCTGTGTTATACTATCCAAAGCAAGACTCAATAATATTTGCATAATTCATTAGTAAATGATAAACTCATTCTCCAATCCAATTCAATAAGCCTACAAGCACAAAACAGAGTAGCACAATATAATCATATGAACACTACAGTATCTCAAAGCTTTGAAGCTTGATACTTAGTGTTGTTCTTCTGATTATGGCTTTCATCATCAAGTAACAGAATCTCCCACTAAGTTTATGAACACATTCAATACTCCAGAGCTTCTAATTTATCAATCTCCCCCTTGATGAAAGACAAAACAAATATTGTTGATATCCAAGATTTCCTGGATTTTCTGCAACTCAAAAACAGCAGTAAGAATAGACAATTTAAATTCGGCACATACCACTTTGTTTCAACATATAAGAGCACACAAGATCATAAAAACAAACTAATTGCATAGAATAAAAACATGATAATGAAACGGCCCGGGATCTCGGTTCAGGGTTAATGAGACAATCTTTCAAAAGTAGAAAATTATCTTAAGAATATTACAATTTAGCTAATAAAACTATCTTTGAAAAGAAAAGTTTACAAAAGCAATGTGTGAAATAATCTATGTTATCTACTAAGTGATCTAACTTAAACTAAACTTCTTCGTCTCGGTGCGCGTTCCCATCCCCCACCTTGAGTGATGACCTGCGGTTTTAAAATGGCAAAAGCCGATGCAGTTTTGAAGAAATGATCAGTAAAAACTACGTAAATACATACTACGACATGTAAAGAACGAGTGGCACGAAAGCATGAGTTGAAACAAATCAGAAGATTCAAACAGTAAAACTATCATGTTGGAGAATTTGGAACAACTTGAAGTAATCGAGTAACAAAAACATCTCAATTTAATAACATTGAGAAACCACGAGTAGTTGGTAACATATCTAGAGTAAAAAAGTCCATTTAAGAGAATAACTTAGTTCATGAGTAGCCAAAGAATTTCAAATCATTTCAATTGATTAGGGCAATCCAGAGCCACAAACAACATTAATAAAGTAGTCAATTTTTAATTTCGACTTCAATCAACAGTTTAATTTAGCTGAGGCGTGTCAAGAGCCACCAGCAGGATCGATGTAGACAGAGGGATCATGAAATAATCACTAAGGGTTCCTTCTAGGGTCTATCAAACCCTATTTCACCCGAGCGTTAAGGGAGCCCATTCGTCAACCCCGCTCATAACATTAGCTAAAAGGCCTTACGTGTCGACACCCCTATACCGTAGTGACCCTTACAAGTATAAGTAGCACTCTATAGCTCTATAAAACCCTTGGCCTCAATAACTTGGTACATTTTGGCTCATCGGGGGCGGATTTTTGAACATTGACGTTCTATCCAATAATAAGAAGCATTGCTTCAATGGTCTTAGCCATACGAAAATGGAGGATCGCTTGACGCCTCCCATTAATAACAGTACTCTGTACATCGTCCTAACTCTATTAGAGGTATTTTATTTCTTCTCTTTCACATAACCAGAATCAGAATATTAAAATTTCACAAGTAATTTCCGAGAGTTTTCAAAGGAGATGAATAAAATAGTTAACAGCTTTCGAGTGGAAAACATGCATTCTCATACTATTTCATATAACAAACATTCATTTGAAACATCAAGCACATACGCAGATTTTGATATAAAAAGGCCGTACATATGTACTTACCTCTGGGCCACGAAAGGCGCATAGCAAAGCTAGCACTCCTACAACGCTCGTCTCATATGAGTCTGGGTCTCACAGTCAATGCAGCAGCACGAAAAGATACGTCTACTTGGAACGATCCTTAACAACGGCTGGATATACACAAGTAAAGTATAGAACCTATTAGCATATACCCTCTATATGAGGTTGTATGCAAGAATGCAATGGAAAGCAGGTCATGTAAGCTACTTGACCAAAATGCCCCTTATACTTCAAAACTCTCTAGTATAGTCCTTGACTGTGCCTGGACTCCAAATTATATTCATAATGGCCCAACAACATGCAAGAATGACTCTTAACTCTCCCATATGAACTTAGCATCGAAATCTACAAATTTCAATAAATTGCACTTAGGCCCCTAAAGTTTGCTAAAATTACTGAAAGACCCCCACCATTGATTTGATAACTCCCGAGTCAAATACTTCCTTCTTGAGACTTCAAATATCCTTCCAAGTCAGGTTGTTGGTATCAAAACATTAACCTAGTCTCATGTAGTTCAAGTGTGAAGTATAATTAAATGCACATAGGCCCCAAAGTTTAGTAAAACCGCAAAAAGACCCCAACTATTAACTTGGTCAACCCTAGCCGAGAAATGACATACGAGTACTCCAAACGCATATAATAGATGCTGAAAAACTCCAAGTCACTAAACGAAACTCAATTCAAATTTTAAGTGAAATTACAATTTTACCCCTCCAATAAAGTTCAGCTAAACTAGGGTTTTTGAAATGTCAAACTTGGTCAAACTTGATATTTAGACTCAGAATATGAATACAAACAAGTTTCGTGAAGAACGCTAAGGCCAAAGATGTCATTCAAATGCTCAAAATCGAAGGTTAAAGATAACGAAACGTCATTTCAAGTAGTCAACTTTGCGGCTGATTTCCGATCAATTGCGAATGAGTTTTGAGAAACTGGAAATTGGGTTTTGAAGATGACAGTTCAAGGATTCCATAACATATTTGAACTCCTAGAAACTCTAAGTATTCAAAGAGATATCGCTACTCAAAGTTGGACAAAAATTCCGATTCAATACTTAGAAAAATTCAATAGTGTTTCATGAGTTCAAACTAGCAACTTTAGCCTCGTTTTGTGAGAAATCCGTTGTAAATTTGAAGATGACCCAGAGACGATGAAATGAAGTATTATGTATCAAATTTACATAGGAGAAAACAGATCTAAATTTCATTGAGTTTGAAGAAGATACAATGGTTAGAAAATGGGTGTTTCACCATAGGATTCTATACTTAGAAAATTTTCAGCTTTTAATGGTTCAAAAACACATCAAACCAGCCCTATTCAAGGCCAAATTTAGACATATTAGACTTGAAATAAAACAAAGAAATCTTAATGGGAGTTGTAGAGCTATGTCCAGGCTTTACAGAAAGCTAAGAATCATCCAAAACGGATTAAAAACGAGGAAGATACAAGAGTCCAAAGTTGGATCAAAATGGAGGTGACAGAAAACTCAGCATGAACATTGAAGCTAGAACACACGAGCACATCCACTTTAACCCCAATTTCAAGCTTGTTAGAGATCAAATTGGACCAAGAAATCAACAAGAAAGTTATAGAAAATTCTTCAAGGATTCCAGAAAGCTATGGATCATTCAAAACGGACTACTAATGAAGGAGATATGCCCATGTTTTCAGAGTGTAAAAACTCGTCGGAAAAGACTACGAACTCCGACCAAAAACGGATCAAAACCTATTCAAATGTAAGTCTGGGCATGATTACATTATCTAGGAGTTCTATAAATGTTCCAAGGATCACATATATGCAAGAAAATTCAGAAAACAGCGAAGAATGAAGGAGATACCGAGTTTGGGTGGCAATGCAGTTTTCCGGCGGTCCATGGTGATTCCGGCGACCTCCAGTCCATTCCCTTCAGCGATTCTTCACGCTATACTCTCGGTGATGGGTTCTCTAGCATCTATGGACTCTTGGGAAACGAACGGGATTGAAAACGAACGACGAATGAAGACCCATCTACCGACGAGCTTGCCCAATTTCCGGCTAAGTCCTCGCCCAGTTTCCGGCGACCCGCACTGTTTTCGGCGATTTGAGTGACAATCTTGTGCTTCCTGGACTCGTCTCAACCTCAGGAACAAGATTATGTGGTTTAATCGAACCGAAATGCAGCGATAAGGGAGGAATCGGCAATAAACAGTGCTAGGGCTCATACCTTTGAATCGGGTTTTCTCTCTCGTTACTCCTCGTTTTCCAAAATCGATTTGTGCCTTTTGCTCCCCCGGTCACCCTCTACTTCCAGCTATAACAGTTTTTGAAATGGAAAAGTGGTGGTGGTGCTAGGGTTGTAGTTGTGGTGGTTGAAGAAGAAGAAGATGATGAAGGTGATGAGGTCTCTCTCTCTCTCTCTCTTTCTCTCTCAGCAGATGGTGAAGTGGAAAGGGAGAGTAGAGCTTCCACCTAACACTTGAGGTGTCAAAATGAGGTTGCCAAGTGGTACACATGCATAGGGGGTAAAAGTGTAGTTTTCTAAACTTTTGGGTAGCTTCTACTTAATTTCCGAGAATTGCAAAACCACCCCGAACATCTCTAGTGCTCCAAAATCATTCTAACAACTTCCGAATATTGTCAATACTCCAAAATTAAAACTTTAGAGCAGTGACAAACTATTTACAAATTCGCCCCCAAAGTCTTGATATTGCACTTAGAGTCGGCTTGAAAAATAGGGGTGTTACAAATAAACATCCTACAATATCCTTCCAAGTTTATTTTATAACCAGAAAACTAAAATACTAGCACTTAAACAGATAACCTTCTCCCCTTTTTGATTTGCATCAAAAAAGTAGAAATAATGTAGGATCATGTTCAGAGGAGTTTTTGAAATAAAATAAAACATTAAAACTTCAGGACTTAGGAGAAAAGATAGAAAGAAAAGAAGGAATAGGCTTCAAGGCTTTAAAGTTCCAGCTCCAGCACTCTTCAGTCTTCTTCCCACTCTGAGCTTTCCCTTTGCCTTTGTCCTTAGCCTCTGTTTACTCTTCCTCAGCTGTTTCAGTATCTGACTATTCTTCGGCTTCAGCTTCAGCTTGCTCTCCCCTCTGCTCACCCTGTTCAGCAACTTCTTCATCTCGTGCTTCCACATTCTCAGTTTAAATATAAGCCATCACTTCAGTAATAACTTCATTAACTTTACCAGCTTCTTTGTCATCATTTTCCTCAATTGTTTCTTCATCACCAGCTTCTTCATCAGATTGCTCAAACAACTCTTTATAAGCAGAACAATTGGTACTTTCTTTTTCTTCTTCTGTTTCCTCAATGATCTCATCTCAATCAATACTGGTATCCCATGCTCTCTGAAGATGGTATCTTCTCTGACTTTAAGCCCTTGATGATCACATCCAGCTTACCTTCCATCCAACCCTTGAGCTTTTACAAAATCAATTGACAGATCAAATAATCCTTGTCTCAAATCTTCAATGCCATCCTCTAAGACTTCAACCCAGTCAAGAGCTTGTGAAAAATCCAAGCTACCAGATGCCTTAGGTGTTGTAGCTACTCTGGGTTTGATAATTTTTTTCTCCTTAAACTATTTAGCAGTCAATTCAGAATAGAATTTCCACTTACCTTTAACAGTCTGAAGTATCCCAATCCTTTGAAATGATGCCTCATCAACTAACCCAAAACCAGTTTTGATTTTCTCCTAATCCTCCAAGGGTACTTTAAAATGCTTAAAAAACAAGAGCAACAAATTGGCATAGGGTAGAGAATGATTCCTAATCCTAGTACCACAGTACACCATATGCTCCATAAAAACAGTAGGCAAATCAATCTCAAACCCTTGAAAAATCAAGTACATCAGCACCAAAACCCTATCTGTCACCAGCTCTTCTGAATGTTCCCTGGGGACTACACATCTCATGATAATGGACAACAGAATTTTGGCTTCACAGTTAAGAACAGAATGTGTTAGTCCAGTAGGGATTCCCTCCAAGAAAAACAAAGATTTAGCTAACTCTAAACATTCTCCTCTCTATGGATGTTCATTAACCTTGTATTTCCTAAGGACTCCCAAAACTTTGGAAACACCCTGTGGTCTAACTTCATGTCAATCCCAACAAACTAAGGTCAGAATGAAGTTGTCACTATCATCAAACTCTTGAACCAGATTCAAATAGAAAAGCCTGGTTAACCTAAGATATGCCTCAAAAGGTTGATTCAACAACTTTCCAACAGCAGACTCTTTTAATTTCCAAATGTACTACAGTAGGCAACTTTTGACTATGCATACCTATCAATCCACACAGCTTTAACATCATAATTAATAAACCAAGACTCATGTAATAGATTCTTACCAAAACCAGAGGCTTTCTTGGTTTTTACTGCACTATGCTTCACTCTCTTCTTCTCTGATACTGGATCATCTTTCTTATCTTTTGTCTCCTTTTCCTTTGGATATGGAACACTCTTCTTCTTACCTTTTTCTTTAGAAACTTCCTTTTTCTTGCTTGATTGATCTCATTGACTCTTATTCCCCCGTTCCTTGGCTTTCACCACTTCCTCTGTTGCAGACTCAGTTCAGACCCAGCTTCTGCATCTTTTTGAACTTCCTTCCCTTTATTGATCTTTTTTGAAGGTGGATAAGTCTCATGAACACTTGATGTCTCCTCAGAATCTGATCCATGAATGGCGATCTTCCTATTTGCCTTTCACTTAGTCCTCTTTGTAGAACTTTGTCCTTGCTGCTTGATTCTCTCTGATTTACGCTCCATCGGTTTAGGGTTTCAGAGAGTGGAGAAAGAAATTGAGAGAGAAATAGAGACTGGGAGAAAGAGTTGAAGAATGAGAGAAATAAGCCCTGAAGTTGGCTTAAGTAGGTAGAAGAGTTTGACTGAAAGTAGGATTGCATGCAAATCAGATTTTAAAAGAGATTTGATTGAGATATTTTGGGATATTTTGTTAAAATCTCTGAGCATTTGAAATATTCTGTAATCATCTAAAAGATGCTACAAAATATTCCATGATCCAATTATTAAATAAAATACACAACAAGTTAATCAAATCTATTTAAACAGTGATTCAAGGCTTAGAGAAATTTTTAGGAAGCTCGAAAACTTCAAAGCTTTGAAACATACTGTCAAGGCTCAAGAAAGTATGATCTCAAGGCTTTGAGATTCTTACACACATAATACACATAGAAACTAATACTCCCCCTAAACCAATGCATCCTTGTTTAACATCCCCAATTGAATCCTTACGGATGAAAACCTCTCATCTGGAAAAGGTTTAGTGAAAATATCAGCTATCTACATAGTAGTTGAAATAAAAGTTAAAAATACATCACCTTTCTCTATATGATCTCTAATAAAATGTTGTCTCACATCTATATTCTTAGTCCTTGAATGATGCACTGTATTCTTTGAGATTGAAATAGAACTTGTATTATCACAATTGATAGGCACATTTCTGAATTCATATCCAAGGTCTCTTAATTGTTGACCAATCCATAGTACTTGTGAACAGCAAGTACCAGCCGTTATGTATTCAGCTTCTGCAGTTGAAAAGGCTACTGAATTATTCTTCTTTGAATGCCAACTAATCAAAGATGAACCAAGAAATTGACAATATCCAGAAGTACTCTTTCTATCTACTCTTTAACCTGCAAATTCTTCATCTGAATAGCCACTCAACATAAAATTAGTCCTTCTTTGATACTAAAGCCCCAAGTCTTTGGTTCCATTCAAATATCTGAAAATTCTTTCAACAGCAATCAAATGACTTTTCTTAGGATCTCCTTGAAATCTTGAACACATACATACACTAAACGTAATATCTGGTCTACAAGCAGTTAAATACAAAAGTGAAGTAATCATACCTCTATATTCCTTTTGATTCACACTCTTACCATGTGTATCCTTGTCTAAGGATAAAGATGAACTCATATGATTTTTTGCTACCTTGGACTGTGACATGTTATACTTGTTTAACAAGTCATTGGTATATTTCCCTTAATGCACAAATATTTCTTCTTTCATTTGATGAAAATGAAGTCCCAGAAAGAAATTAAGTTCTCCGATTAAGCTCGTTTCAAATTCCATGCACATTAGACTTGAAAACTCTTTTGAAAGAGCGTCATTAGTAGCACCAAAAAGTATATAATCAACATAAATATGTACTAATAATAAATCATTTTCATGGTAAAAAAGAGTTTTGTCAACAAGTCCTCTCTTCAAACCATTGTCAAGTAAAAATTTTGAGAGTCTGTCATACCAAGCCCTTGGAGCTTGTTTAAGTCCATAAAGAGATTTGTCTAATTTGTAAACATGATCATGGAAATTCATCTTCAAAACAAGGTGGTTGAGAAACATAAAATTCTTATTGTAAATAACCATTTAAGAAAGCACATTTAACATCCATTTGAAATAACTTAATATGTATATGAGATGCAAATGCAAGAAGTATTCTAATAGTTTCTAGCCTGGCAACATGACCAAATGTCTCCTCATAATCAATTCCTTCCTCTTGATTATACCCCTGTGCCACAAGCTTGGCTTTGTTTCTCACAACCTTACCGTTTTCATCAAGTTAGTTCCTGAATACCTATCTGGTTCAAATAATAGACAGAGTCTTAGGTCTAGGAACTAAGTTCCAAACCTTATTCGTTTCAAACTCATTTAGCTCATTTTGCATTGAAATGATCCAATCTGCATCTTCTAGTGCATCCTTTGTATTTTTAGGCTCAATAAATGATACAAAGGCACTGAATGCGCACAGATTCCTTATATGTCCTCTTGTTTGTGTTCCAGTAATTGGATCTGAGATAGTGTTGTCCACAGGATGAACTGATAGGTATTTGAAATTCTTCCTTGGTGTCCAGGTATATGGACCTTCAAGGCTTTGAGATCTAGATACAGTAGTTGGAGCATCATATGTTCAGTCTCTCAATCTCAAGGATTTGAGATTTTGTCTCAACAGGGAGTTCAATGCCTTGAGATTCTTATGACTCCTGCAGCTTAGTTTTGCTTCTTTTCTCTTTTTCATAATCATCATAAGCCTCATACTTATTCAAGTTGAGATCTGCAAAACTTTCACTCAAAGAATCATCCATACTTTCATCAAAAATCACATGAATGCTCTCCTCTACAATCTTAGTTATCTTATTGAAAACTTAATATGCTTTGATGGTTAATGAGTAACCAAGAAACACACCTTCATCACTTATAGAATCAAACATGCCAAGATTATGCTTACCATTATCATACACATAACAGGTACAACCAAAAGGCTTAAAATAAGTAACACTTGGCTTTCTGCCTTTGGAAAGTTCATAAGGGGTTTTCTTCAAAATAGGTATAATCAAGCATCTATTCAGCACATAATTGGCAGTGTTAACAGCTTCTGCACACAGATTCGTTGGAAAATTGCTTTCAAGTAGCATGGTTCTGGACATATCTTCAAGTGTCCTATTTACCCTCTCTACTACTCCATTCTGCTGAGTTCTAGGTGCAGAAAAGTTGTGTGAGATGTCATGCTTCACACAAAATAAATCATAATCAAGCTGATCAAATTCTCTACCACGATCACTCCTAATTGATGCAACATGTAAGTTTTCCAAACTTTGAAGCTCCATACAAAGCTTTGAGAATTCAGATAATGCCTCAGACTTGTCTCTAATGAACATAACCCATGTAAATCTAGAGTAATCATCTACCACAACAACCATATATCTCTTACCTTTGGGTGTCTGAACCCTCATAGGACCACATAAGTCCATGTGCATCAGTTCAAAGGGGTCTGGAGGCACTTACAAAGTTCTTTGGCTTGAATGAACTCTTGGTCTGTTTACCTTGGCTACATTCCTTGCGAATCTCATCATATTTGAATTCAAGGTTTGGTAATCCTCTTACCAAGTCTTTTGAGATGAACTTATTCATTGTATGCATGCTCATATGCCCAAGATTTCTATTCCAAAGATTTGAGTCTTTCTTCAAAGCTTTGAGTCACTTCAGACTTTCACCTGAAACTTTGTTAGTATTAAAAGCATAAACATTATGACCAAGGAGCAGTGAGTATGCAATTACCAGATTTCTCATCTTGCACCACACATTTCTCCTTGTCAAACACTACTTTATTACGTCTATCACATAACTGAGATATACTAAGCAGATTATACTTTAAAACTTCAACTAGATAGACATCAGAAATTGAACTTGCAAAATCATTACCAATACTTCCAATACCTAGTATATTGCATTTGGCTTTGCCACCAATTGTGATTGTTTCTCCTGAATGTTCGTTGAGTTCTGTAAACAGAGACTTCTTTCCACTCGTATGTCTGGAGAAACCACTGTCCAGAAACTATTTCTGATCCTTCAAAGCCTTGGTGACAGCCTGTAAAATTCAATCAATGCCTTAACAGCCTATTAAACCAAGTGTAGAATTTGGATTCATACTCATAATCAACCATATTAGGTGGCCTAACTCCTTTTGGAACCCAAATCTGTCTCACTTATCCCTTAAGATGATAAGGATATGTATTCCTCACAATGTGAGGTTCTGTCCTTCTAAAGGGGCAAGTCAACTTAATATAATGACATTTTGGAGAATGGCTGCTTCCTGATTTTACAAATGTGGTTTGGTTTCTTTTTTGAAAATTTGAATTATAACCAATTCCACTTTTGTAAACAGAATGCATACTTCCTCCAAGAATAAGATTGAGCTTCTGTTCAGATCTATCAAAGGTTGACAAAATTTTCTTAGATTCTTGAAGATCCTTGGACAATGAAGTGTTCTGTTGCTCTAAATCATCAAAAATATTCTTTATATTAACATACTTATCAGTTAAAAGAGAGTTTTAATCAACCACTTCTTTGACTTGTGTCTTCAAAGCTTTGAATCTGCTATCCAAGGGCTTAGAAAACACTATCAATTTCAACTTAGTAGCTTCAAGACATTTTTTTTCGAAGGTTAAATCTAAATTCTTCTTTTCTTGCTCATGAACCTTCACTTTCAAAGAATCAATCCCATTTCTGTAAATTTACTCATTTAAAAACATGCTTTTGAGGATTTTAGGTAACATATGATGGACTAACATCTTTACCATTTCCTCAATTTGTTTGTCTGCGCCTTTTTCTTCATTATGCTCAGCCATTAAGCGGAGATTTGCTTGTTCTTCATCAGAATCTGAATAACTCCAAGAAGCAACCATTGCTTTCTTCCTTCTGTTGCCATTTTCTTTTTAGGAAAAATGCCTGCTTTTATTCTTTTGATGACAATCTCTCACCAAGTGATCTTTCTGATCCTTACTATTTCAGGATCTGAATTTTTCCTTGTTGGAGTCCTTGTTTCCAAAGCTCTTTTTCTTCTTCAGAATTTTGCTTAAGGCTTTAGAGATCAAGGCTAAGGCTTCTTCATCATCATCATATTCCTGTTCAAGGCTTTGATATTTTTCATTGTCCTTTACCTTGAGTGCCGGGTTCTTGATTCAGACACTCATATTACCATCCATTTCCTTCATTGAAAGCTCACGAGTGAGCGGTTTGCCTTGCAGATCATCCAACTCTAATGTACTCAAGTATTGAGCTTACTCAATTGCATTTGTCTTATGCTCCCATTTGGCTTTTGGCAAGCTTTGCAGAATCTTTATGAATTTCTCTTCATTTGAAAAGCTCTTTCCCAAGGATTCCAAGTTCTTCACAATATTAGTAAACCTCTTTAACATGACCTTGATGGATTCATAAGAACTCATCTTGAACAATTCATACTGCCTCAGAAGGATATTGAATTTAGTCTGTTTGACTTGGCTGGTTCCTTCAAAAGTGACAGTAAGCTTGTCCCAGATCTCTTTGGCATTTTTGCAGTTTGATATTCTGTTAAACTCATCTTCACAGAGAGCACAATATAATAAGTTCAAAGCTTTGTAATTATTTGATACCTTTTCCTTTTCAGTAGCTGATTGATCTTCTTCTGATTTGATAGTCCTGACTCCTTCAGAAGTATTGTGGACTGCATGAGGACCATTTACTATAATTGACCACAGCTCCATGTCCTGGTCTATTATGAACATCTTCATCAATGCCTTCCAATGTAAGAAGTTATCACAACAAAAGAGTTGAGGTCTGTTGGCTGCTCTTCCCTGTGAGAATATTCCATCACCTACATTACTCATTGTCACTAGATTGTTAATCTTTAAGTAGTGACCCAAGCTCTAATACCAATTGAAAGTTTGTAATTCAAGTATAATAACATGACATAATACTCTAGAAGGGGGGTGAATAGAGTATGGAAACTTTTGCTCAAAACCAGTCTTTTAGAACTTTAAGCAGTTGTTCTGTTGACATCTCAAAGCTTTGGAAAAGATTTGAGATTCTAGAGATATAGCTGCTGCTCACAGAAGCTTCAAAGCTTTGAGATTGGAAATCCTCCAAAGCTTTGGAGATATCAGCTGATTTGAGAGTGGTAGTTTTACATTTTAAAACTATTGTGTATATTCTATATATGCTAATTTAGTAATTTGTTTGTTATTGATTAATTTCAAAAGACTATTTTATTTCAATTAACACATACTCATTAAAAAATAGTCATTCGTTCCTTATCGTGCTAAGTAAGTGCATTCACTAAAAATGTTTAAGTAGAAAAAAAAAGAAACATTTTGTTTCTCTGAAAATAGGAAAAGATATGCATTTTAAAATTACTCTCTCTGTTATAATTTAAATTTCTTGATTGTTGTTTTTTTATAAATAATAAAATAAAATCATAATTATGTAAATTTTAATAATTAATATAAATAAGTTACAATTTTATCTTTAAATGTTGACACTTCAATGCAATAAGTTACAATTTTGATAATTAATGTAAATTAATACTTTATTTTGCATTACACATCCTACTTATTATATATAGAATTATGTCTCGAATTTTAATGGGCTACCACGTGACATGTATGCCATGATGTGGATGACAAATGTCTTATGGAGAGTGACGTGGATGACAAATGGCATATGGAGAATGATTTTTTACTCCCCTCCTAGCTTTTATATATAATATAGATTTCTTTGGGATTCAGCAAATACCATGGGCTGCCATCCTGATACGTTTTGCCATGTGATGCTTTACTTATTACTACAATACTCAATAAACCTACAAAACCACTGAATTCAGGAAATCAATTAACAATGACTGATTAATAGTCTGAACACCTTGCATTGATAAAGAAAGAAATTACCATCCACGGTGAACGACATGGGCCTGTAGCGATAAATCTGTAAGAAAAGGTGAAAACAACAAGAAACCGTGTATTGAAGAAAAAGAAAATGGCTAGCCCCAATGATTGCATCAGTTTGTGCAGCTTTTGAATCCTATAGTGTGTAAAATTACCCGAAAAATAACGCAATTCATGGAATAACTGGTTTGAGTTTCATATCAGAAGTTATTAGGGAAATACACCGTAAAAAGTGCAAAATCGGCCTTTTAAAGGCCTTAACAATGTCTCCCCAAATGGAGTTATACTCCTTAGCTGATTGAGTCCTTGGGTGGTGGACCCAAACTCCACAGTAAAATGTAGTAAGAAATACTTGAAAGGTGAAAAAAGTTCTCGAGATATTGAGTTTTTGCTGTTACTTAAAGTTTTGTCCTTCGGATTTTGCTTTATTCAGGATCATTGGCACTCAATTGTGTCGTTTTTGGTTCTGAAGCTGGTAGCTATTAATTTAACCTCAATTGCATTTCCTTCTTACTTGATTTCTTCGGATACAATAAATGACCCTCTTTCTCTCCTTGAGATGTGATTTCCTTTACATGTGAGTATAATTTCTTTTTGCTCCTGGTTTTGCACAATATTCAAACAAAGAACTAGATGCGATGGTAAAAGCTTGCTGGCTGAAGAAATTGGTAATGTTGTCCCTGAGAAATTACTTCTTGCACGCTAGTCAATGACCAATTGGTCAAAGAACAGATGGACAGACACCGGAAATGCAAATTTTTATCTTCGGATTATCATTTTAAACGAGGTAAATAGTTCTGCTTGTTACCATCATCATCATCATCATCATCATCATCATCATTATTATCATTATTATTATTATTATTATTATTGATTTAGCTAATTGTTTATGGAAGAAGTCCAGAGACGTGTAGCAACATGATGCTGTACCACCTCCGTTCCCTCTCTTCCTACCCATTGTGCCTTTTTAACTCGTATCTGGGTCACTTTGACCAAGTGATTTGGATCGCAAAACGATGTAATTTTTTGATAATTTGTTCACCGTATTATAGAACAACTTTTATTCTACAACACCATGAAAAAATTATCAAAAAATTGTATCATATTGATATCCAAATCACCAGGTCACCAGGTCAAAGTGACATGATGAATAGTGACAAAAGTCATAGTGGGTAGGAAGAGAGGAACTGACTAGTACTACCTCTGTTTCGCCTGTTTCAGCCTACTTCACTTTTTATCACTATTCACTGGGTTACTTTCATCCGGTGATTTGATTAGCAAAACGATACAAGAATTTAGTAATCTTTGCGTGGTGTTATAGAGGAACGTTTATTCTAAAATATCATGAAAAAATTGTCAAAAAATTACATCGTTTTGGTACCCAAATCACCAAGTCAAAGTAACTCAGTTACGGATTAAAAAGTCAAACGCAGACGAAACAGACGAAACGGAGGTAGTACTGAACAGCTAATAAGGAACCTTCAACACCAGTTGACTTGATGGAAACCAATATACAATGACCTATGGGTCAAGTGGTTGAAGCTTCAACTTGCATTTGTTTTGTAATAACCAGTCACCAATCAAGGAGTAATGAGATTGCATGTGAATGCATTCAGTCAGAGTGTGAACAGAATTAAATTTTTTATGCTAAGCGACAAATTATCTATAGTTATTGTCGAGAAAATGTTAACTACAAACGTGGTCATGGCATGCTTCAATTCACACTCGCTATTAAACCTTCAACACCAGTTAATTATTGAACAATGACCAATACATAGCGTGGACATAACTCGTAATTTCCTAATGAAATAGGTGTTGGAAACTTCAACTGGATTTTATTTAGTTTAGTAATACTGAATTGCTAAAGAGAGATTCACAAAAAAATTAAATTACCATTAATTGAAAGATATAACCTGTCGTTTGTGTTGTAAATGCATTTTGTTTGTCGGATGTTTAAATCCAAAATTTTCCAATGGATATGTGCCTTCTGTTTATGGATGCGGGTTAACTCTTGAAGATAGGTTGGTATCACGGCATAAGCGTAAAGTCCTTACCCTTCACAACTGGATAGTCAAACATATAGTGTCTTAGGAAACACAACAAAGTCCCTTCAAGACAATAAAGTTCGTGATATGACAAACCACCTCACGAACGAAGAACGAATAAAAGAAGAACACGAGATTTTACTTGGTTCGCTAGCGAAGAAATTCGCTAACTACGTCCACGGCGAAAAAGCACCATTTATTCACTTAAGAGAAACAATTACACTCTTACTTGCATATCTAGTAGAGAGCCTACTAGCTCCTTTATATAGTACTAGTGAGGAGGTTAGAATCACCTAACTTGACAATGTGGGACAAATACACTCCACCGCCCCACTATGTTTCCTTAGCTACCCTACTGCCTTTGACCATAATTCAAACCCTTGGTCCAATTTGTTTTCACCGCCTTTGACATTAACAATTCAAGGCACCTCAACAGTTCGCTAAAACCATACCTCACACTGATGTAACGAAAAAACCATCGAAGAAGAAAAATGTGGATAAGTACTGATCAAGCTGTAAGACGAGACAAAACTCTGAAATCATGTAGTAAAAAGAAAGAAAAAAACAGTTAGTTCTAAGGAATTTGAAGGGTCTAAATAGCTTAAAATCCTATAATATGTGAAGTTACAAAAATGAAAACGCAGAACTGGGTTGTCCCGAAATTCTAATGGAAGAGGGAATTCTGAAGAACCCAATCCACGGAATTCTAAACACAGTTCTGGATTTCCTACATAAAGTTTTTAGACTATGCTGGAATCCCCACTATGTCGTGCTCCATAGTTGAATAAAATCCTCGGTTGATGGACTCATTTCCGAAATAGACCCGCAAATGACATACTGGACTGTGAGCTTCCAAGACTTGCCATTTTATTATTCATTTTCTTAATGTCGCAGTTTATTTCTTCATCTGTATAATGACTAGTACTTAACTACCACAATTTTTTTTTTTTTTTTTTTTTTTTTTTTTTTTTTTTTTTACTGATCTTGACGTGTTTCACTTCTTCTCTGGATCTATCTTGCAGAGTGATGCACATCAAGCCACAGCATGCTATAATCTGCTTTTCTCAGGCTTCATCCTGATCAACAGTGAGATAGCAATGGGTGCAAGCATCTCTCCTGTTTTTGCAAATCGTGACGCAGAATAGAAGCGATGAAAGACGTCAAAAGACAATCTCCATGGAATAAACGTTTCTCAAACAAGAGAAAACTGAAATATTATTGATAATGAGGTAAAAGATGAATTACCCGAAGGTTTACAACGCTTAAATAGATCAAAAATAAAGAAAATTCGAAATTCGCTAAAAATAGAAATAATTCCAAAATTATCAAATTCAGAAAATATGGGAGATTACGAGAAATCTCCAATTTGCGGAATTTGATTCGGAGTTTCCTACTAAAAGTTATTGACTAAATAAATACTGCCAAAAATAGTAAAAACGCTGATTTCATGCCCTAAACGGACGAATCTGGCCAATCTGAGGTGGTGTTCGTGATTTATCACGAGTTATTCTCAAAACATCGTTCACACTCAAAATTATGTATGGTTTGACCATATATTGAATTCCTTCAAATCAGCCCCTGACTTTGCGTACTGACCGAAACTGTATTTTCCATAATTCATGTCCTACATCAATCACCCTTTCTTGGAAAGAACTCGTCCTCGAGTTCACTTTAGATATTTGATACCTTCCACTCAAATTAAAAAGATACTTCGAATATTTTACACGCAGAATCTTCATCTTGTCAACACAATTGCAATTATCCAAGTTCTGCATCCTCTCCATATGTTTCAGCTTGTTGACAAGATAACCAATAATGGAGATGCAAAACAAAAATAATCAATTCCAAGAAAATCAGTAGTACCATGAGTAAGACTTGAAGTCGGTGTAACTAGCATCGTTGAAATTTCTGTGTTAGTTTTTGAACATGCTCCATCCTCCTCAGCACTATCAATCGTATCCTCTTGCAATACCTTGGTATCTTCAATCCTCTTTCCTTCATTATTGGATTTTGCCTCAACCTTTCTTGAGCGAATACCAATCTTGTGAGATTCCCACATGAATAAAAATCCCTTGTGAACTTCATCATAAACACCCTTGACACTATATTGCCATGGTCGCCCAAGCAACACGTGACACTCTTCCATATCACACACATCACATAAAATTTCAGATTTATACTTGTTACCAATCGAAAACGAAAGTTGACAAGTCTTTGTGATTTTGGATATTCGTCCGGATCCATTAACTCCTTCACAAGTGTATGGTGACGGGTAATCTTCCGTATGCAAATTAAAATACTTAACAATCTTGGTGCTAACAAAATTAGTATGAGCATCATCAATATCCAAGTTGCATACCTTATTTTTGATGATACAAAGTGATTGAAAACGATCCACCAATCGTCTCCTCCCAGGAACTGCCATAGATCGCTCAATAGGACTGCCATGGCTATCCATGTGCGAGGTTCCTATTGAAGATGGACTCCCTAGAGAACCTAGGGTTCCTAACCTGCGACCAACGTCAACAGGGATCTCTTCTCCACCTTGCCTAGCAGTCATGAGCGAGGCCAACCAGGCTCTGATACCACTTGACGCAGATCGGAAAACGATACGAGAAGTCAAAAGACAATCTCCATGGAATAAACGTTTCTCAAACAAGAGAGAACTGAAATATTATTGATAATGAGGTAAAAGATGAATTACCCGAAGGTTTACAACGCTTAAATAGATCAAAAATAAAGAAAATTCGAAATTTGCTAAAAATAGAAATAATTCCAAAATTATCAAATTCAAAAAATATGGGAGATTACGAGAAATCTCCAATTTGCGGAATTTGATTCGGAGTTTCCTACTAAAAGTTATTGACTAAATAAATACTGCCAAAAATAGTAAAAACGCTGATTTCATGCCCTAAACGGACGAATCTGGCCAATCTGAGGTGGTGCTCGTGATTTATCACGAGTTATTCTCAAAACGTCGTTCACACTCAAAATTATGTATGGTTTGACCATATATTGAATTCCTTCAAATCTGCCCCTGACTTTGCGTACTGACGGAAACTGTATTTTCCATAATTCGTGTCCTACATCAAGTAAACGCAGAATAGAAGCGTTCAAATACGTCAAACGACAATATTCGTAAAGTAAAAATAGTTCTCAAACATGAGAATACTGAAATTTTATTGATAAAGACGAAAAAGTTGGTTTGGCCAAAGGCCTACAATGATTTAAATAGCCTAAACACTAAAAACGTAAAAATTACCCAAAATGGCAAAAACAAGCTAACAACATATTCTAATAATTCAGAATATTCTAAGATCAACCCAATTGACGGAATGTCAATTGGAGTTTCCTACTAGTAGAAATAATCAAATCAAATATTTCCTAAAATAGTAAAAATGCTGATTTGAAGGTCAAGATGACCGAATTTGATAAAACTGGCATGGTGCCCGTGACTAATGTCACGGGTTCTTCTCAGAGCGTCGTTTCCACTCAAAATAAGGTATGGTTCGATGATTAATCCAATACCTTCGATTCTGCCTCTGATTTTTCTGACTGACCGAAACTGTCTTCCTCTTTTCGACGATAATTTCCGTAAATCTCGTCCTACATCAGTCACCCTTTCTTGGAAAGAACTCGTCCTCGAGTTCAATCTTGAAAACTGAAACCACCCATACCAAACAATGAGATTTTTTGAGATTTTTTCACATGTGATCTTCATCTTTTCCATGTTGAAAGTCTTCAAAATCTGCATTTTTTCTTCAGACTTCATCTTGTTTACGATTCCAACTAATAATGGTGACGAATAATTGAATTTCTCAACACCAATAAAATCAACTTCAACAGTGATAGTAGTGTTCAATCTCTGCATTGAAGAATCTTCCTCCGTACTATCTTGAAAAATTGCTTTCATGTCATCAATTACCGCATCCTTATTGTCAAGATCCGTTTCATCAAAATTTTCAACTATTTTGTCTCCGCAAAAATCATAGCCATCCTGATTTTTCTCAATTTCCTCTGATTTAAAACTCTCGTCATCCTTCTTCGATATTGATGAATCAATTTCTGGAGAAAAATAAGATGTGACGCTAGATTTTACCTCAATATCCTTTGCTCCTATGTTGTTCTCTGGAACAATTGATCTTCTTTGAATGTGTCTCCCAGGAACTGCCAAACGGTGTTCAACAGGACGTTCATGGGCAAACCCATGAATGTTGCTCCTGCCGATGGCTCCCCTAACAGGTAGGAGGTTGCGCCGATGCATCTCTTTGCGAATAGCTTTACGTATATCTTCAACCACGCCGCGCAACTCTTGCAATCCTGCCTCTACGGAATCCAACCTGCGACCAACGTCAACAGGGGTCTCACTACTAACTTTGCCACTGGGCATTTGAACAAGGCAAACCTTGCTCTGATACCACTTGACGCAGAATAGAAGCGTTCAAATACGTCAAACGACAATATTCGTAAAGTAAAAATAGTTCTCAAACATGAGAATACTGAAATTTTATTGATAAAGACGAAAAAGTTGGTTTGGCCAAAGGCCTACAATGATTTAAATAGCCTAAACACTAAAAACGTAAAAATTACCCAAAATGGCAAAAACAAGCTAACAACATATTCTAATAATTCAGAATATTCTAAGATCAACCCAATTGACGGAATGTCAAATTGGAGTTTCCTACTAGTAGAAATAATCAAATCAAATATTTCCTAAAATAGTAAAAATGCTGATTTGAAGGTCAAGATGACCGAATTTGATAAAACTGGCATGGTGCCCGTGACTATTGTCACGGGTTCTTCTCAGAGCGTCGTTTCCACTCAAAATAAGGTATGGTTCGATGATTAATCCAATAACTTCGATTCTGCCTCTGATTTTTCTGACTGACCGAAACTGTCTTCCTCTTTTCGACGATATTTTCTATAAATCTCGTCCTACATCAAATCGGAATTCGCAGTATGATATCCGTATTCTCGTCTGGAAGGTACAATACTACAAATAGATCTCTCAGACCAATATTGGGCATGATGGTCTCTTTATACAGTATTCATACTAACTTGACGGATTCACAAATCACAACCCATTGATAATAGTTATATCTTTTCGCAAGAAATCAAGTAGCTGGAAAAAGAGATACATTATTGTCTTGTATTTTTGTGGCTGAAAAACAAAGGATTGTGGTTCACATGATGGGTTTAAGTATTGGCCTTTTGTGTCTGTTCCTGATATGTAAATCTGGTTCACATGATGGTGCCTTAAAGATGTGTGAAGTTGCTTACTTGCATTCCGAGGTGTAGAATTGGTGAAAATTAGAGTCTTTCCGGATAGAGAATAGGATTGTGGTGAAATGTAGGTATCTAGGTAGTGAGATTCTTGTGGTAATTGCTCATAATTCTTTTTCTTTTTTTCTTTTTTTTTTTTTTTTATTTTTTTTCTCTCTTTTTTTTTAAACTTGTAGGATCCAAAAGAGAGACACTGGTGGATGCAATTTGGCAATGGGTACGTGTTGGCTTCCATGATAGAGTGGGGTGGTGAAGTGGTGTACTCAGAGTCCGACGGTCAAAACAGTGTGACCACAATTCACTCATACCCTAGCGTATTGCGAATTGGATCACGCATTCCGAAACATGGAACACTAGCGATCCAAATCGCTTAATTTGGCAATTCCAAGTTTTTCACTATTTCACCTAAAGCATCTATCTTGAAGGGGGAATTAAATTTAGATTTTCTAAGTTACATTGATTTTCAGAGTATGGACTTTTAAATATTTCATAGGTTCTTTCAAAAAAAAAAATCATAGATTGAGAAGTTTTACACTATGATTTGCGAAAAATGGTAAAAACTCTTATAAAGTTATCCAAAGAATCCTACGGTTCACGTACCGAATTCCGTAGGGTATGGCGTTCCACGTTCCCGTTCCACGAACTGAAACAATCTGCGTTCCAGGAAACTTAGGGTCAACACACCTCTACGCAAATGGGTAGTGGGCATTTCGCGGAGGAAGGCTTTGAGAAGTCTAGCTATTTGGGAACATACAAGTTGTAGTGTAGATAAGACACTCGACTGTTAGAATTTTGGTTCTGAAGCACACAGGTTTATTTTGCAGTTATTTATTTACTCTTCAGTTCTATTCCTTAAATTCCGGAAGTTTTCCGTTGAATAAACTTCCGTCTCTCATTTAGTTGTTCTTATCATTTACATGTTAGTACAGTTAATGTTTTACCAATTTACACAAAATTAGCCAGCATTGACAGTAAAAGATCATGTGATGGTACGTCAAATGTTGTTTGCTGTAGAAATGACTTATGTTGTCTCTGAACAAGTACTTTCTTTCAGGCTAGTCTCTAACTGAACCATGAAAGAACAGACAGACGGACACACTAAATGCATGTTTTCATCCTTGGATCATTTTAGTTTTTCAGGCCTCGCCTGCTGCCAAGTTATGTTGTCTCTGAAAAAGTTATGAGCATGTTTCTCAAGTCGATGGAAGAGGAATGCTCTTCAGAAGAAATAACCAGCTTCTTCACCTTCCTGGACACATTAATGAAAATTTTGATAAGGTACTATCAATTGCATTCTCATTTGAAAGCACACTCACTTTACAGAGAATTACAACATCCATATAAAGTTGCATTAGAATTGACCTCAGAAACAATGTTTACCAGCAAAACCTCAAAAAAGTTATCATTATTACTTGACTAGTCGATTTTATTAGCCAGGACTTGGATTTCTCAGGCTGCATCATGATTTTATCAGAAACCCATTCAGTAGATCAATCTTAATAAGCTTCTTATCTTTGAATTTTGCCACTAATTGCGGCGACCTTCAACAAAACTTTAAGTATTACTCTGTATCAGTTGACTAGTTTAGAAACATGGCGAGTTTCTGTTACAGAAATCTCAAGTTGCATATTAGCTTAATAATCACGGTGAATAACAATTAAGTTAAATAAAATATACATGAAGTACCATTGAAAATGCTTATTTTAAACAACTTGTAGATGATAATATTATAGTAGATGCACACAATTTTTTTCCTGATCTGATATAATAACATCCTTGAACGTGCTCTCCGACTTATAACTGATTAGTAAATTCATATATTGCTGAATTGGTGTCAGTTCTGATCAAGGCATTTATAAGACCACATTGACTTTTTATGAAGCAAAGGATTCACAAAATACACATTCAGACGAGAACCAACCTCTCTCTCTCTCTCTCTCTCTCTGCAGCGAAAGAGATATCTGGAATCATTCTCTAAACTTAATCTTGCATGTAATGTAACTGATTTTCATTTGAATCTTATTGTTCGAACTTAATTGATCTTCATTACTCCAACCATCCATACTCTCAACTTTACATATTTCAATATGCACATAACTATTTGGTCGGTGGTCTGAATCAGGATAATCATTCCAGAGAGATATTTTTAAGTTTATCAGAATTAGGCAATTTTTCATTCTTCTACTTTCTATGGCAGTATACAGGGTCTCCAGAATTCAAGCTATGAATAATTTGATGTTTTGAACCACAAGTTAAGAGTTTCACCAAATCCATGCTCTTAAGAAATTACTACAGCCCATTTTGTAGGATATCCATCCATGTTAGAACTTAAAACTGTTTGGTAGAAGCAATGGCGTACAGTATATGCTTCAATTTGAGATTGGATTTTCTTTTGACTTCAATCTGAAATATTCTGGGTTGACAAAGTAACATTAGACTCAAAGGAGTTTCAAAAGGTTTTTTTGACTTCAATCTCCTTCTATATTTGAGGTTAAACTTCCTTTTCATGAAGCTGGAAATACTATTAAAGATATGGTTGGGCTATTGATCAATGCTAAGACAATATGGGTTACTCCCTCCGCCCCAATTTAAGTGTCTTCCTTTCCTAAAATGGATGTCCAAAATGAGTGTTCTATTCTACGTTACCTGGACTCGGGTACGGGTGTCATGTCGGGTGAGTATCCGAGGACCGGGTTTGCCTTTTTGTTGAAATTTAGGATTCGGGGACTCGTCTGAAAAGTACCCAAAATTTGGACACGGGTGCGGGGATATGTATGTTATTCTATTTATGTGCATCCATTTTAGTACAGATAAGGAGTCCAATGATATTTTATATCATGTCAAGGACCATTCTGAAATAAAAGAACTATACAAGGAGCTTATTATCAATAATAATGTTTTCTTTGGGCTTGGACAGGATGAATAATAAGGGACCTGATAATATATATTACATTTGGGCTATTTAACATAAGAAGCCCAACAAACTTATTATATCTAACTATTAAAACAGATGAAGCCCGGCCCAAGTTATATCATATAATCATAACCCAAGTGAAATTAGGGTTCGAAGTATAACGCCTGTACGACGAGGAAGAAGACGATGTGCAGAAATCAGATGGTGGAGACATGGATGGAAGTTCGACGGTTCAAAGCGATGGTCGACTGAAAGAACAAAGTGGTCGTTGGTTGTTTGAGATGAGGATTAACAGAGAGCCGCGTCCATGAGTAAGACGACCGGATCGACACGGAATCCATACCCGCACCCGGGTCGTATCGTATCGACCCGGGTACTTTGGCAAAAGTGACGAGTCCAGGTAACGTAGGTTCTACTACCAAAAAGTTTCTTTTTTCACTTTACTTCCCTCAATCCTATGTCCAATCATTACCTTTTTGACTCCACATTCAACAAAGGACACTTTTGTCAATACTAATCTATATATTTTGCTCTTATTTCTATATCTTGTCATGCTATACATCTTACCATTTTGTCATTGATCTTCATCAAAACATTGCATTGCAGGCCTCTCTAGCTGATCTGATAACACAGAAAATCTTGACTTGAGATCAATGACTGCAATTGATGATCATATGTTCCTTGAGAACTTGAAACAGCTAGTGAGTCCTGGCCTCGATTTTGTCGCATCTCAGAGTCAGACGGATGAACTCCAAATTGTTTACGAGTACATCAATCAAATGAGCATGTTGCTCAAGTCGACTGAGGAGGAAGGCTCCACGGACACGGCTATGCATATCAGAGATCTGGTGTTTGAGGCTGAGAATATTGTAGATCTGTTTATATTCAATTCTGTTTCATCTGGTGGTGGCGGTGGTGGTGACTGTGATCTGTCTACCAAGCTGGACAATGTCAAGGGAGAGATGGAGGCTGAGTTGGACTGGTGGTATTCGAAAGCAGCTGATAGTAGTATTACTAATGATGTCGTAGGACTGCGCCCACAAATAGACAAGATAATGCGTAGAGTTAAACACGGAAATCCCTTGATATAATATCAATACTGGTTTGCCTGGTACATGGAAGACAACTCTGGCTAAGCAAATCTATGATGATCGTTGCACTAAACAAAATTTTGAGATTCAGGCGTGGATTATAGTTTGTCAAGGGTATAAAAAGTGGGATATTCTGGCTGCCATTTTGGAGGCATTCAATCCTACATTTAAAGAAAAATGGGACACCGACGAAGAAGCTTTGGGTGGGTTGCTGTTTGAACACTTGCAGGATCACAAATTGTCATGGATGACATGTCGACTGCCCAGGCATTGTTTGATCTTCAGACATATCTCCGGATCAATGCAATGGAAGTAAGATTATAGTCACCACTCAGGAAACAATGGTTGCCAAGACAATTAAGGAGCACGGTTATCACGAGTAACATGCAATTCGTTTAGATCCATTGTCAGAAGAAGAAGATAGCTGCGAACTATTCCAAAGGAAGCTTCTGGGGCACCAAACAACACTCTCTAAGGAATTCGATGATATCGGGAAGTTGATCATCAAACAATGCCATGGTTTGCCACTTACTATTTCTGCGATATCTGGAGTCCTTACCCTGCAACCTGAGACACCACGCTTGTGGCTGACTACTGCAAACAAACTTGCCATCTTCCAGGAGTTATACGCGGAGAATCTAATGTGTAGGTACAATCAATTACCTCCTCATTTGAAAGCATGTTTACTTTATATTGGATCCTTCACCCATGGCTATCGCATCCCTGTGTGTGATCTGGTCTGGTTATTGATTAGGGAGGGTATTGTTACTGAAACGGCTGATGGAATTTCTCTGAGCCCTGAAGTTGTAGCAGAAGGATACATTAGTGATCTTGTTGATAGATGTTTTGTGGTGATCTTGGAAAAACGAATCTGCAGAGCAACTAAAAAATGTTGTATTTCCAGCCTGATGCGTGAATTTTGTTCTGCAAAAGTCGAAGAAAGCAAATTCTCATGTCAAGTGCTCCCCAAAAATGATCTCCGGCGCTTGTTCATCTCTCGTCAAGCGTACACCAGTATATCTATAGAAGCTAGAGTGCAAAACCTTCGCTCCTTGCTGTGCTTCAGCGTAAGTGGTGATTGTGGTTATCAAACCAACATAGGTCGCATAGTCTGTGGAAAGGGATTCAAACTTCTTAAGGTGTTAAATTTACTTTCCATCCCAGTAGATTACCATTATGAGATAGAGTTATGGTTCATCTAACATACTTGGCAGTTCAATGCCAGGTTGAGGTTCTTCCTGAATCGATTAGCAATCTCTTCAACTTGGAGACTCTCATCTTGTCTAACGGGCATGTTATTTATCTACCACCTGGTATTTTGAAGATGGATAGGTTGAGGCGTGTTTGTACCGAAGCGGGGGTACTTTGTTTTTCCAGATCAGGTCTTATTGCAATTCAGGCATTGCTGGGGACTTGCAGACAGTGTATCCTTTATGTAGTTGTACGAGTGGCAGACTGATATTGACAAAATCTCCAAGTATTAGAAAGCTCGGTCTCTCTCATTATCGATCAGGTTGGTATGAAACTTTTCCTGGAAACCTATACTTCCTTGAGGACCTTGAGACCCTGAAAGCAACTGTCGGTTCGGGTACATTAAGTTACCGAGTTCAATCAAAAGGTTAACCTTAAGGTCAACCTGCTTACAGTGGAAGATGATTTCTACTCTAGGAACACTGCCGAATCTAGAGGTTCTTAAATTATTAACCAATGCGTGTGTCTCGAAAAAAGGCATGGAATCCTGTTGGGATACAAGTGAGCAGAAGTTCCCTAGGCTCAAATGCTTGAAAATGGAACGGCTGAATATCACCATGTGGGTTGATAATGACGTACAATTCAAGAGTCTTGAGTTCTTGTCAATTGCAAACTGTGATCAACTTCGGATGCGTCCATCTGGTTTAGCCCGAGCTCCCTGTCTTCGCACTGTGGAGGCGAAATGGGGCAGCGGTTACATGGACGATTTTGTCAGTTCTATTGTTAGAAGGATGATGTGAACGACCTATAATCGTTGACCCAATACTTTTCATCGAGCTTGAATCTATCATCATGTAAGCAAATGTTGTGTTTCCTTTAATCCCTTTCCCCTATGAAAAAGTGCATTCACAATTAAACCTGACTTTCTGAGTTGAAGACTCTGAAAACAGAGCGTCGAAAATGATTCAATCTATATGGAAACATCTATGATCTATGATACACCGTCCATGAACCACATTTCCTAAATATTAAACAGACCTTGTTTTGATGTTGCACCTTAACGAGTTCGATTCACTTCATAGAACGCTACATTAACTTAACTTATTGAACAACAAACCGTCTACAAATATATTAACAGAAGTATGACACACTGTAAAATTAAGGGTGAACATTAAAACATAATACACACAACTTCTAAGACTCAGTGAACAGCTTCAGGTAACCATCTCCGATTTCTTCTTCATGCTTGTCTACGATATACTGGGCAAAGCTCTCAAGAGAGCTGTTGCACCTCCTGACCTCAATCATTTCAAGTTCAGACAATACGCTTAGATCAGTAGGGAGTTCCAAAAGTTGCCGACACTCCTCAAGTACCAACACTTCAAGACTTGGAAATGTTGTATCACAAGCATCCCACGCCGTGATATTCAGCCTCTGAAATTTCAGGTATTTGAGACGAGGGAAGTCCTGGTCTGTCGTGTTCCAATCAGGTTCTTCCTCTAATTTATCATCCGAAACAACACATGCATCATCTAGTAACTTGAGAACCTCTAGATTCTCCAACGTTCCTAGAACTGAAATCTCCTCCCATTTCAACAATGTCTTCTGTAGTGTTAGCTTTTTGAGAGAACTCGGTAACTTCAGTTCAAAAGGATCCCTTGAGCTACGAGAGTTGATGCTTGTGCTAAAGCACTTGACGCTCTCGAGCTCTTCTAATAAGCCAAGGTGCTCGGGAAGCTTTAAATAGCCATCATCTGATATCAGATTTCCACGTAACCCCAACTTTCTGATTATTGGAGTTCTTACCAACAATGCTAAGCAAGACTCACAGCAACATAATCGATACAAGGTCTGCAGGTCCTTCAATTGGGGAGAAAAATCAGGTTTGGAAGGACTGCCTTTAGTTGCATCTTTAAAAGAAGGGTTTTCAAAATGGAAAACCCCTTTTTTGTTATAAAGATGCCTCAATTTAACCAGCTTCCATATGTTTTGTGGCAGACTTATACAATCAGCAGTTTAAATGATGAGTGTTTCTAAGTTTAAGAGTTTAGAAATTGAAAATGGTAGATTCTTTACCTCCAATGAAAGCGCCAAATACCTCAGATGGACCGAGTTTCCAATTTCGTAGGGGAAAGGGATTTCGAAGGGCAATAAATCCAACACTTTGAGAAGTTTGTAGCCATTGTTTTGGAACACCGCCGCATCCATAACTGTTGCGTTTGGACTATTAACAATGGCAAAGCATATTAATGACAGAAGGTTTGGAGCACAGAAGTTTGAGTAAAGTTTAGAGTAAGCCTCAGAGCTTGTGAACAAACGGCGGAGATGATCTATGTTCCCAGAGAAACTTCATCAGAATCATGAATGTGGGAATTAATGAATCTGTCTTCTTTACCTTTCTCTTGGCAAAAATCGCGTAGCATATTATGGACACGGAAGGCTTTAGTTGCACCATTGAGACTCTTCCTTGAAACAATCACCAGATTTCTATCAACGAGTTCATCTAAGTAGGTTTCCGCTATGACCTCCAGAGTCTTCTCCTTAGCAGCAATTTCATCTTGAATAACAAAACCCTCAGCAACCAACATCCAGATAAGCTTGCGCACCGGGATTTCATAATCCGCTGGGAATGATCCCATATAAAGAAAACAAGCTTTCAAGCGAGGAGCCAGTGATGCACTTTTTAGCGTGCTATTCGCAAGTATACGAATCAAGTAATATAGAGAGTATTTTCGACTCGGTTATCGATCCCACAGGGACTTTGCAGGTTTTTCTAGTAATCAGTTTTAACGAACAGAGTGTAAAAAGGAGGAATATTTTGAGAGTTTGAACATAAATAACTGAAACATAAATATTTTTGTGTGGAAGTTTTCTGAATAATCTTAAGGTTGTAAATCTAGGGTTTGAGATACTAGGTCCCGGGATCCCCTAGGGTTCTTCAGATTTTCGTTCTTCGTTTGACATGAAAACACACAGCAGTCTCGTTATCCGTGCCACGTACCAATTGTGCAGTATCTTTTCTTTTCCTGCACGTTATCACAACCCTGCAGACTGTCGGATTCCTGTTAAGCTGCCTAAATCTGCAGTCTCGTTCTAAGGCTGCTAGGGTTTTTAACCTGTCCTGATGGCCCGGGTCAAATTCTCTAACAGTTGGTCTCAACGATTTCAGGCTAGTCCTAACTCCCCTTCGCTAGTCGGCCCATCGGGGTAAGGTGCTAAATTCTGTCTTCTCTTCCTAACCCTAACCGGACGTTTTCACCTACCGGCTCGGGTCTGTAGCAATTCTGGTTAGCTACTCCGATCATGCATGAACAGTAAAATTCAAAGGCAGAATAACTGATAAAACTGCTGATATTAAGATAACGTAATCATGCATTCATAGTCAAACGTAGAACTAATCTGAAAACAAAACCATAGGTTCACCAAGAACCTAGGTAAAAGTTTAGCTACTGAAATTCTTAACGTAAAATAACACAGTTTTTGAATGAGAGAGAAGAAGAGCAAACGGGTGTCTTGAATCTGGATTCACGTTTCTGTGCTCTCCGGGGATGCTCCGACTTCTCCTTCGGTTGTGCTGTCTTGTGTTGATCCCTCCCTAGAACGAGTCTGGACGAGTCTTTAAATAGTGCTGTTTTTCCCGAAACGCGTGCGCCAGAAATTACGGAAACCGCCATCGGTCCACCGACTCGGGAAAAAAAGTCAAACTGGCTGCGTATATACGCAGGGTTGCGTATATACTCAAGGCTGCGTATATACTCAAGGCTGCGTATATACTCAACCAGGGGCCCAAAATCCACCCACCTACACCTTTGCTGCCTGCGTATATACGCAAGCAGGGGGTGGTGGTGGTGGCCCTGCTTGGTCCTTTGGTGGGCCCGATTGGGTCTCCTGGGTCCCACTCTTCTGCCTGAAATCTCCAGTTTTCCTTCCTCGGTGTCTTCGTGCTTTCTCGTGTTCCCGTCTTGCGTTTTGACCCGAAACTTATCAAAATTACGAAAATACCCCTGGGTCAAAATCGCTCCAAATTCTGTCCAATCTTGGATCTGGCCATAGGAAAACTGCTGACAGAATTTGGGAGACAAAATCTGAACTTGACTTCGGAGACCCGGGCCCGGTGCCAAAATGACCAAAATACCCCTAGGCCAAAACTATCCCGGAAATCGTCACGACCCTGAATTAGCTGCTCATGACTCTGGGCATCGGGAACCGGGATTCCTTACTTGGGCGTGGCCTGTCTGGGACCCACACTTGACGGGAGTCGGTTTTTCGGCCGGACTCCGTTTCAGCATTATAACCTGTTTTCGGAAAGCCCTTGACGTTTCCGTTCTTTTGCCACTGGTTTCACTTCAAAATTCCAAGTCAAGCTCATTGTCAACCGAGCGCATCCCGGTGATTCTCGGTTTTGGCGTTTTCAGCTTCCTCGGTCGGTTTTCACTGCTCTTTTTTCCTCCAGTCTTTCTGTTTTCCATTACGCTCTCCCTTGTACCAGTCTCGGTCACATCCTGCTCCGAGCATTTTCTGCACGTTTCCCGAGGCGATCCCGGTTCTGTCTCGGCACGCATCCCAATGCACTTTCCGAACCTGTTTCTGTAAAAACATGAAAAAAAACCGCGATCATATCCAATAAAAGTAAGAAACATGCAGAAATTCACGAAGAGCAAATAAACGTCTCGTTCCTAAAACCGAGGCTTTTCGAGGGTGAATTATGGCTAAAACGCGGCTTTCCAGCACAATGGCACGTCAAATCAGGATAAAAGATAACCCCTAATTGGGCGTTATCAAATACCCCCACACTAAAGTTTGCTCGTCCCGAGCAAATTCCAGCAATATACTACCAATGCATACTATCCCGAATCAATCCAGAGCGGTGTAACTGCACTTATTTAAAAACAGTATTTATAAAAACAGTTTATATATATATATATATATATATATATATATATATATATATATATATATATTTTTTTTTTTTGGGGTGAGACTGGGCAATCTCTTCAACTCAAACTGAAATCATCAAGTTCTCATATTCCCCTAGATCGGAAGAACTCGCGGCCAGCCTAGGTTAGGAACAAGCACGAACACCACTTACTTTCCGCTTTTGCACGCAAACCGAACGTATCCCTAACGCACACCTTCCGTGCTTTTACTCTGGGTGTAATGTAAATCTGCCGGTTTTGGGACGGTAGGGTAAGTCATTTAGAAGCGATGTCCTAAACGTCACAGCACACTCACTACCCCAATCTCACACTCCCTCACCAAGATGATGGAAACTGACCCAAATCACCTAAGATTCTAGACACTCAATTTCCCCAGTCCCGGTGTAACTGCCGTTCTCGCGGCCACAACTGTGAACAAATGTGAAACTGTGATAAAAATTGTCGGCCCGACGTTTTGAAATAAAATCAAGCAAGCACCCTGAATTTTTCCGCCTTTGATACTACTTTTTTCCGTTTTTTTTTTCATCATCATTTTTTTTTTCATTTTTGCGGGGCAACACAATAAACAATATAAACCAGGCCAACTCTATGATAAACCAAAAACGTGGGGTGGCAGAAATATACTGAAATAAAATCTGAAACGACCACCCCCACACTAGATGGTGCCATGCCCTCATGGTACTAATCATCAAGCATATAATCTGGATTGAATGAGCTGGTTTGCCTCATCGAATGGGAACAACTGGTAGCATATGCAGAAAAATAAAGCGAGAGACAGAAATTGAACCTGTGCACCCGGAGTCAGTTCTTACAGGTGCGGAATTTTTCGCAGATTCCGGTGGAGCAGGACCGTTGACCGGTCGCCAGAAAATTTCTCGCCGGAAGTTGTCAACCTTCCGGGCTCTATATGCGTTCTGCGAATGTGCAATCCCCGAGCACCATTGTGTGTGACAATGTGCTCCCATATGGTCGAGTATACTTCCGTACACCGGGTTCGATTGCTCGGTTCTCCAGAAAAACTGTTCCTGAAAAATCCCCAACTCGTACGAGTCCCTGTGACGGTCGAGTGTGCCAGAACACACCGGGGTCGATTCTTCAAGATTTTGAAAATCTGCCTTTCCTTCTACGAAATTTTCTAAATTCGCTTCAAACTCCACGGATCTGTGTATGGAAGTAGAGAGAGATAAATGGGGCAAAAACGTGCTGCTGACCATATATATATATATATATATATATATATATATATATATATATATATATATATATATATATATATATATATATATATATTTTTTACTTCTGCCTGCGTATATACGCAGTCCTGCGTATATACGCAAATAGGGAGCATTTTGAAAAAGATTTTTTTTTTTTTTTTTTTTTTCAAAATTCCAGATTTTCGCTGCTGGCTGCGTATATACGCAACCATGCGTATATACGTAGACATCAGGTAAAAAAATATATATATATTTTTTTTCAAACATTAAATTTTTTCTCTCTCTACTCCTTTTTGTTCTCGTTTTCTGCTCTGCTGTGTCTGCACATGCTCAATTCAAAGTCAATACCCACTCATCTTACCTCTCTCAAAATTCAAAACTGAAAATAAAACTTGAAATAATTTAAACTAACTTACTACGTTGGGTTGCCTCCCAACCAGCGCTTGTAATTTACGGTCGGCGGCCCGACCCAGTTACCTCATGTTTGCTCAAGGGACGTCAAAACCGCCAGGGTCTACCTTGACGTCTGCTTTCGGGCAGAGATATGGCTTGACCCGGTTTCCGCTCACCCTGCAAGTTGTACTGTCATGCAGATTCTCCAATTCAACTGCATCCCATGAAAGTACCTCTTTGATGATGAACGGTCCTGACCACCGGGATCTCAATTTTCCTGGAAAAAACTGCTTCCGAGACTCGCCGAGAAGTGCTTTCTGCCCTTCTTGAAACTTCTTTGGCTGTGCTGAAGTTTGATGGCTCGAGAGCGGTTTATGCTCTCGGGTCGGTGGTTCTTTGAGTGACGGAACCAGGGCCAATTTCTGTCCAGTTTTTCCGTCCAGCTGTAAACTGGTCCGGTTTTCGGCTTGCATGGCCTGCTCCTCCTGGAATCTCTCCTCGTTCTCTCTGTCCACTCTGTCAATCTCTGCCCATAGCTCATCCATCTCTTCGTTTTCCCAGCCTTCTTCGACTACCTCCACTGCGAAGATGTCTTCATGCTCGTAGTAATTCGGTAGTTGGAGATTTTTGAAAACGTTGAACTTCACCTTGTCTTCATTGATTTGCATGGTCAGTTCTCCGCTCTTGCAGTTTATCATGGCTTCTCCGGTGGCCAAAAACGGTCTGCCCAGAATGAGTGGTACCTCTCCTGCCTCCATGTCCAGAATCACAAAATCTGCCGGAAAAATCAATTCTCCGACCTTCACCAGAATATCTTCAATAACTCCGTAAGCCTGCTTCACGGATCTGTCCGCCATCTGCAGCTTGATTCTGGTGGGCCTGAGTTCACCGATTTTCAAAGTTTTGAAAATTGATAACGCCATTAGATTGATACTGGCCCCTAGATCACACAGAGCCTTTCCTGTGTAAGCATTACCTAGGGTCACCGGGATGACGAAACTGCCAGGGTCCTTCCTCTTCCTCGGTAGCCCATTCTTCACACAGTTGCTCACTTCTGGCGTCAGATTTATGGTCCCGAAATCGCTCATACGTTTCCGTCCGTACAAAATATCTTTGAGGAACTTGGCATAAGTGGGCATCTTTGCCAACGCCTCCGCAAAGGGTATGTTGACCTTCAGCTGTTTGAAAATCTCGAGAAATCTGGCGTAGTCCTTGCTATCATCCCTCTTTCGTGTCTTCAAAGGATACGGCACCTCCTTGGAGACAGGTACTGTTTCAGCTTCCTCTTTCTGCAGTGCATCCTGCTCAACCGAGCCCTTCGGCTGGGGCGGGTCGGCTGAGCTGTTATCCTGGCCAAATACTTCGCGCTCGATTTCCTTCGAATTTTCTGCACGTGCGTGGATGGGATACGGCAGATCCTGTAGTGCTAATCCACTCCGAGTGGTGATGGCATTGACCTGAGCGCGTGGATTATTCACTGTATTCGAGGGCAAGTTTCCTGGCTGTCTCTCCGTTAGCTGCTGTGCTAACTGTCCAACTTGTACCTCCAAAGCGCGCAGTGACGTTTTGGTCATCTGCACGTTGGCTGTCAGGGCGTCCATGTGCTTGAACCGGGACTCCATGGTCTGGAACATGGACTTGATCTCCTTCATCTGAGCGTCGTACTGCTGTGCAGATGGGCCCGACTGAGCCTGCTGCGTCGGTGCAGCCTGCTGGGCTGGTGGCCTGTGCTGGAACCCCGGTGCATAAACTGCTGCGTTCGGGTTTCCGTACCGGAACCCGGGATGGTCTCTCGTACCCGGTCTGTACCGGCTCGGATCCCACTGCTGTTGTACGTAATTGGAATCTTCGTTTCCGAGCCCCTCGATGGCTGTGTCCAAATCTGGTTTTCCTACTGCATCAGTTGAGTAAACTTTCTTGACCAAATCTTGAACGATCTTTGCCAGATTGTCTATCCGGTCGTCTTCCACTGGCTCGGCTCGGGCCGTGATCCTGCGATCGTCAAACAGGGGAGTGTCCTGTTTGGCTAATTGCTTCATCAGCTCATAGGCACCGTCCTTGTCCACATGGTACAGAAAATTTCCTCCGGCTTCTCGGTCAATCCTGTCAGCACTCTCCCTGTCTAGGGCATGGTAGAATACCTGCAGGATCTTCGGGTCTCCGAAACCGTGGTTCGGGCATCTTTTCACAAGTCTCATCAATCTGTCCCATGCGTCTACCACCGTCTCTCCCGTCTTCTGTTTGAACGACAAAATCTCGCTTTGTAATTGAATGACCCGGGAGGCGGGGTAAAATTTGGCCAGAAAATCGGTGACACACCCCTCCCATGTTGTGATGGACCTGGGTGGTCGGGATTCGAGCCAGTCGTTGGCCACTCCGTACAGGCAGTATGGAAAGAGTATTAGCATGAGCGCCTCGGCTCCAACTCCCTTATACCGGAATTTGTTGCAGTAGTCCTCGAACTTCCCGATGAAGTCGTTTGGGTCTTCGTCAGCTTTGCCATGGAATGGACAGAGGGTCTGAACCGTCTGGATGGTGGAGGGTTTTATGTCAAAGTGTTCTGCAGTGATCTCGGGCACCACAATAGCTCGTTCATGCCCCCCCGTGGGCACTTCGAAATTCTCCACCAACGCCTTCCCAGACCGGTTGTATGTCCTCTGGTTGCTCCGGGCAGCAAGGCCCGCTGTGATCAGATCTTCGATGTACCGAGCCATCTCGGCTGGAGTACGTGTCTCGGGCAGTTCTGGCGTTCTCTCGGTATTGTCGCCCATCCTGAAAAAATAGAGATCTCAAGAGTAGTGAGATATTAGAAAAATAAAAAATAAAATAAAATAAAAATAAAAACTCTGAAAATTAATTCGGATTACTAAATAAACCCTAAAAAGTCCCCGGCAACGGCGCCAAAAACTTGATGCGCTTTTTAGCGTGCTATTCGCAAGTATACGAATCAAGTAATATAGAGAGTATTTTCGACTCGGTTTATCGATCCCACAGGGACTTTGCAGGTTTTTCTAGTAATCAGTTTTAACGAACAGAGTGTAAAAAGGAGGAATATTTTGAGAGTTTGAACATAAATAACTGAAACATAAATATTTTTGTGGATGTTTTCTGAATAATCTTAAGGTTGTAAATCTAGGGTTTGAGATACTAGGTCCCGGGATCCCCTAGGGTTCTTCAGATTTTCGTTCTTCGTTTGACATGAAAACACACAGCAGTCTCGTTATCCGTGCCACGTACCAATTGTGCAGTATCTTTTCTTTTCCTGCACGTTATCACAACCCTGCAGACTGTCGGATTCCTGTTAAGCTGCCTAAATCTGCAGTCTCGTTCTAAGGCTGCTAGGGTTTTTAACCTGTCCTGATGGCCCGGGTCAAATTCTCTAACAGTTGGTCTCAACGATTTCAGGCTAGTCCTAACTCCCCTTCGCTAGTCGGCCCATCGGGGTAAGGTGCTAAATTCTGTCTTCTCTTCCTAACCCTAACCGGACGTTTTCACCTACCGGCTCGGGTCTGTAGCAATTCTGGTTAGCTACTCCGATCATGCATGAACAGTAAAATTCAAAGGCAGAATAACTGATAAAACTGCTGATATTAAGATAACGTAATCATGCATTCATAGTCAAACGTAGAACTAATCTGAAAACAAAACCATAGGTTCACCAAGAACCTAGGTAAAAGTTTAGCTACTGAAATTCTTAACGTAAAATAACACAGTTTTTGAATGAGAGAGAAGAAGAGCAAACGGGTGTCTTGAATCTGGATTCACGTTTCTGTGCTCTCCGGGGATGCTCCGACTTCTCCTTCGGTTGTGCTGTCTTGTGTTGATCCCTCCCTAGAACGAGTCTGGACGAGTCTTTAAATAGTGCTGTTTTTCCCGAAACGCGTGCGCCAGAAATTACGGAAACCGCCATCGGTCCACCGACTCGGGAAAAAAAGTCAAACTGGCTGCGTATATACGCAGGGTTGCGTATATACTCAAGGCTGCGTATATACTCAAGGCTGCGTATATACTCAACCAGGGGCCCAAAATCCACCCACCTACACCTTTGCTGCCTGCGTATATACGCAAGCAGGGGGTGGTGGTGGTGGCCCTGCTTGGTCCTTTGGTGGGCCCGATTGGGTCTCCTGGGTCCCACTCTTCTGCCTGAAATCTCCAGTTTTCCTTCCTCGGTGTCTTCGTGCTTTCTCGTGTTCCCGTCTTGCGTTTTGACCCGAAACTTATCAAAATTACGAAAATACCCCTGGGTCAAAATCGCTCCAAATTCTGTCCAATCTTGGCTCTGGCCATAGGAAAACTGCTGACTGAATTTGGGAGACAAAATCTGAACTTGACTCCGGAGACCCGGGCCCGGTGCCAAAATGACCAAAATACCCCTAGGCCAAAACTATCCCGGAAATCGTCACGACCCTGAATTAGCTGCTCATGACTCTGGGCATCGGGAACCGGGACTCCTTACTTGGGCGTGGCCTGTCTGGGACCCACATTTGACGGGAGTCGGTTTTTCGGCCGGACTCCGTTTCAGCATTATAACCTGTTTTCGGAAAGCCCTTGACGTTTCCGTTCTTTTGCCACTGGTTTCACTTCAAAATTCCAAGTCAAGCTCAAGATATTGTCAACCGAGCGCATCCCGGTGATTCTCGGTTTTGGCGTTTTCAGCTTCCTCGGTCGGTTTTCACTGCTCGTTTTTCCTCCAGTCTTTCTGTTTTCCATTACGCTCTCCCTTGTACCAGTCTCGGTCACATCCTGCTCCGAGCACTTTCTGCACGTTTCCCGAGGCGATCCCGGTTCTATCTCGGCACGCATCCCAATGCACTTTCCGAACCTGTTTCTGTAAAAACATGAAAAAAAACCGCGATCATATCCAATAAAAGTAAGAAACATGCAGAAATTCACGAAGAGCAAATAAACGTCTCGTTCCTAAAACCGAGGCTTTCCGAGGGTGAATTCTGGCTAAAACGCGGCTTTCCAGCACAATGGCACGTCAAATCAGGATAAAAGATAACCCCTAATTGGGCGTTATCAGCCAGTAAACTGTAAATTAATAGTAGTGTGCTCATGTATGCATCATTGAAGGTGTCAGAGGGCAATGTTCCACCATCAGCAAATCTTTTCCAAATGGCCGATACTACAGATTTATGGGCTAGAAAACCAACAAGTTCCTTAATGGCAAATGGCACACCGTCGCATTGTTTCAACATTTTGACCCCAAGTTTCTCCCAATCCGGGGGGCATAACCCACGCTCCTGGAACACTTTCTTCTGAAGAAGTTTCCAACTATCTGCTTCCGATAAGGGATTTAAACGATGAATGTAGGTAGGATAGCCAGCCTCCTGAATATCATTTGCCACCGATGTTTCTCGCGTTGTGAAAATAACTTTACTTCCATTGCTCTGATCCGGGAAAGATCTCTGGATTTGACTCCAGGCTTCAATGGTCCACATGTCATCAAAAACAACGAGATATCTCTTATCTTTCAATAGCCTCAACAAAAGTTCACCCAAAACATCATCAGATGCATGTCTATGTTTGTCTTCAAACAAATTGGCTGACCTCAAGATAGCAATCAGCAAATCCTTCTTTAGAAACTCTTGAGAAACAAAGACCCATGCGCGGATATCAAACCTTTTCTTAGCGCGACAATCTTGATACACTTCAAAGGCAAGAGATGTCTTCCCGATTACAGGTAAACCGACAATGGGTATCATCTGCAGTGGTTGCCCATCGCGAAATTGATGCACAATCTTGGTGATCTCTTGGTCAAAACCCACCGTCTCAGCCACCGGTGTGAAATATGCACTTGATCTAATGGATCTAAGCATGGTATCTTCCTTTGCTTGAAGAAGAGGGCAGCGGTTCATAGCCACAGAAGTCTCCTTCATCTTTTTCTTAACCTCACGCAACCTTAATGAAAGATAAGAACCACCACGACCAACGTTAAAAAGGCATCCTGCCATCCAACTCTTGATGCAGTGCAGCATTTCAGAGGCACGAGAGTCAGCACGGCCACCCATAAGCGCATCGAAAACGAACAGGTCTACAACATTTTCAGCCTCAAACACCACTTCTCCAATTTGGCCCATAACGTATTTGTGTTCTAAATAATGCAAAAGTTTCTCCGTGTGATACTTCTCCATGAACACGACCATGATATTGATCTCGTCATGAAGAGATGGAAGCTGGTGTCTCTCTTTCACTATCAAATCACAGTCCGATGTCATCAGCTTCTTCAAGTTCTCCACGAAAATCTGAAGATCAACAACACCTGCCATTTCTTTCCCTCTCTATGTTCTTCTCTCAGTGGATCAAGAAATTGTTCACGTAGAGGGACAGAAATTTAGTAGGCACAATTATCACATCTTAAGTCAATGAACAACGTGCAGGCTTATTCAGAGTAGGTTTCGAAGAAAGATACTCCCCCTCCCCCCCCCCAAAATTGTGTTAAATATTTATCATCTGTCATACTGTACTTGGGAATAAACTATCATCTTCATCTTATTGTTTTTTCCTGGTTAACCTCGATCATAAAATTGATAGGTACGTACACAGCATATTCTTTTCCTACTAAAGAAGAACTTTATTAAGTGAAGAAGAGAGTACACAAAGATGAGCCGCCATAAAAATACAGGCCATAGAAGCTATATACAACAGAAAATCTTTAGAGCACTTTAAAAAACTTACCGTATGAAATAGCACAAATCCTCTCAAGGATTTGATAGGACTTGGGCAAATTTTATATGAGAGGTCTAGATATAGACCTTTTAAAGTTAAACATGACCCATACTTGTATGATATTAGTATAAGAAATTCATGGGGTTCCACCTCAAAACCAATTTGCAACGAGGGGATTAGCTCATGTGGAAGAACCCACATTAGGGCTAGAACAGAAAGAGAGGGCTAGAGAGAATTAGGAAAGTTAGAGAGAGAGTAACAAATTTCTCATTAATCAACAACTAACTAATACAACTAATTATATAGTAGTTATCTAAGATTTGTACTTCAGTCCTTCTACTAGCAGAGAATTACAATTAGATCCTCATCTTATCATATACTCTTAACATCGCCCCTCAAACCAAAGAGGAGTCAAAAGAAAACTACTCTGTGGTTTGTGAAGAAGTTTCAAAAGAATCCAAGCCAAGTTTGGCACGTAAATCTTGAAACCTTGCTCCAGCTAGAGGCTTGGTCATGATGTCAGCCAGCTGAAATGTAGTAGGCACATGATGTAGCAAATATGACCAGATAGGACCTTGTCTCTTAGAAAATAACAGACAAGCTCCATATGCTTAACTCTGCTGTGAAGTACTGGGTTAACAGACAAGCTCAGAGCAGAAAGATTAAGATAATCTTGATCCAGAGAAGTCAGAGGTAGTGTGAGCTAGAGCTCTAAACTCTGCCTCAGTGGATGATCTTGACACAGTAGCTTGCTTTTTTGAACTCCAAGCAACAGATTAAAGCCTAAAAAGATACAAGATCCAGTCGCATATTTCCTATCTGTGAGATCACCTGCCCAATCACTGTCTGAATAGGCATTAAGTAAAAGATCTTATTTCTAAAATTGAAGACAAGAGAGCCTTTTGGATACCTAATAATTCTTGTAAGCATTTTGTAATCAGCCACAGGAGCATGCATCCTTTGACACACATTGTTGACAGCAGAAGTAAGCTCAGGTCTGATGATAGTTAGGTATCGAAGAGAGCCAACCAAGCTTTTGGATTGAGTTGGATTGTCAAGAGGAGTGAGATGAGGGGAGACATCCACCTTGGTAGCCATTGGAGTTGGAGCTGGTTTGAATTCTAGAAGACCAGCTTTGCCCAAAATCTCAGTTGCATATTTAACTTGGCACAAGACAAAACCAGTAGCTGTGGCTGAATACTTCATGCCTAAGAAGTAGGAGAGAGGACCTAAGCCCTTGATAGAAAACTGTTGTTGCATAGCTTGTACAAGAAGTCCCATGAAAGCTTTGTCATTACTAGTGAGAACCAAATCATCGACATAAACAAGAAGAATAGTAGTACTACTGGTAGAGTGTCTGTAGAAGAGAGAAGTATCAGTTTGAGAAGTCTTAAATCCCAGATGAGACAGAAACCTTTGAAGCAACTGATACCAGGCTCTTGGATCCTTCTTAAGGCCACAGAGAGCCTTCTTTAAGCAACAAACATTATTAAGAAAAGATGCATCTTCAAATGCAGGTGGTTGATTCTTATAAACTGTTTCTGTGGGAGGTCCATGTAGAAAGGCATTATTGACATCAAATTGCCTAATAGACCAACTAAAATGATTTGCCAGAGTGAGAACAATTTTGATGGTTTGTTGTTTCACTACACGGCTAACGGTGCCAGAGTTATCCACCCCTTCTTGCTGATTAAACCCCTTTGCAACTAACCAGGCTTTATATCTAGCAATAGATCCATCAAAATTTCTCTTTAGTTTGAACACCCACTTGCAACCAATAATATTATAATCTGTAGAAGGGGGCACTAGAGCCCAAGTTTGTTGATGTTGAAGGATTGGAATTCATAACACACAGCCTTGTACCACAAGGGATTAACCACTGCTTTAGCCACTATTTTTGGCTCAGTACGTTCATATGAGAGAAGAGATTTGACAAGATAAGAGGTAATATGTTTGGGCTTTGTGATTCCAGCTTTTAGTCTTGTTACCGTAGGATGAGTATAAGCAACATGAGTTGGTATAATCTCTGCAGTTGAAGATTCAGGGATAGAAGGTGAAGAAGGTAGAGATGCAGAAGGAACAAGAGGAGAAGTGTTGGGTTTGGATGCAGGTTACGCAGCGGAATAACAAAATTAATCCTACTCAAATCCACCCAAGGATCACAAGCAAGCCATCAAAACATGATAAAGGCATAAATGATGTGTACCTTATTTTGGGAGATCACACGAAGAATAGTGTCTTCGTCTCTATGAATATCCACACCTTGGATTCTTGATTGGATTCCTTCTCACCGTGTAGTGCTTGCAACGGAATAAGGAGGAATGGATCACGCAAACGAGGCACCACCAATCGCCCAAGGAGGGCCGACGGTGGCAAGGGGGCAGACGGGTTGGGGGGTTTCGGCCTCCAAACTTGCTCTCTCTGTTGCTTTGTTATGTTCTCTCAATAATGACTAGTGTAGAGAAATAACAATCTAGAGTTCCTTTATATCGTAATAACTCTTTATTAACTACATAAAACCCCCAATACTAATCATGTCCTTACATAGATTAGTCCACTTAGAAATTAGTCCTACTAAGTTTGCTTGTGGTTGCGTTATGATCCTTTTATTAATTAGTCCAACTAATTAATACCTATATCCAATTTAATCCATCCGGTGTGTGACCCCATAGGTTTCTACTTAGTTGGTAATAACTACTTACTAACAAGGAGCAGTGTCTAGCAACACATCTATGCCACCCAACTAATAGAAATAAGTCACTGATCCCGACAAACCTTGTGCCCAATGTTCATGTATTGTGTTATCCCTTTTTTTCCATATCCGGATTGGACACGAGATATATTAGTCACACTCGTATATCCAATCCATAGTTTCTCGATCCTGAGAATATTCTTATGTGAGCAGATACATCAATATCTCCAAATTGATTTATCTGAGTATGACCAGACATTCTATAAGCACCATCCCTCGAGTGGCCCATGGATGTTTGCTCCCATTATGTAGAAGGGACAAATCCTCCCTACGTTAGTACGATCTCTAAGCTTTCTTCCTACCATGCCTGATAACTATCTTTATAGTTGCCCGGTTAAGGCGCAACGTTTGATAATATCAAAGCATGATATTCCACAACTAGAGCATCTAGTGACTTCAAGTATAAGGATTACAATATCATTAGCACTACGAGAAGCGATTGTGAATTTGACATAATCTAATGTATCTTTATCGTTGTGGGTCAATCCAGTATGACATACTCCTAATGCATACCCATGTGTTAGACTTGATATCTCCATATCAATCTACCCACATACTAGTCTATAGTTGATCGTCCCGTTAATCAATATAATGGACTAGGGATATTTAAGATTAACAACACGTTGTATCAAAGGACTTCATTATATTAAATATCACAATAAATAATAAATGAATGTTCTAGCCAATCATTGTTCATACTCAATATAAATTGCCTCTAGGGAACCTATTACAACAGTAGAACGAAGGTGCAATAAAAGAGGCATTGGAGAGAGGGGTTGAAGGTTGAGGTGAAGGTGAAAAAGGAGAAACATTATAACAAGATAATTTGTTATCTGAGAAAGTGGGTGGTAAGGGACAAGGTATGGATGTAGGAAAGACAGCTGATAGTATAGAGATGGGTGATGCAGGTGGTAGGGTACCATTAAAGGAAGTAAAAGTGGTTGTCTTAAAGGGAAAAGCTTCTTCATGAAAGACCACATGCCTACTGATGTAGACCTTTCCAGTAATAGGGTCAAGACACATGTGCCCAACTGGGTTGTGATACCTCAGAAACACACAAGGTAAACTTATCTTCTCAAATTTACTTTGAGTATAAGATCTAATACAAGGGTAGCATAAGCAGCCAAAGACCCTGATATGATCCAAATATGGAGATTGATTATAGAGAAGCTCATGTGGAGACACAAATCCCAAGGCATTTAAGGGCATTTTTTTTATAAGAAACACAGAAGTAAGTAATGCTTCAACCCAATATAAATGGGGAACTGCTGCATGATGAAGCAAACTTCTAAGAGTTTCAGTTACATGTCTATGTTTCCTCTCAGCTACCACATTGTGTTGAGGTATATGAGGACATGTAATATGATTTTGAGTTCCTTGAGACTTGAGATACTTTGACATGGTCTGATTACAAAACTCACCACCACCATCTATGTTGATTGTTTTTATTCTTTTCTTGAACTGAACTTGAACTTATCAAGCAAACTCAACAAAGACTGAATATACATCTGACTTGAGATGGAGAGGAAATACCCATGCAAATATTGAATAATCATCCACAATGAGAAGATAATATTTTAAGCCTTGATTAGAAATTGTAGGAGAAGAACCCCACACATCCATATGTAAAAGTGACAAAGTATTAGAGGCTCTTGGACTAGAGGACTGAAATGGAAGTTTGTGCCCTTTAAAAACAGCACAAGCACCATAGTGTGAAGTAGAGGAGAAGTTAATGTGATATTTCTTGGAAATTGCTGCTGAAATATCACAAGAGGGGTGGCCAAGTCTAGCATGCCAAGGAGAAGTAGATTTAGAAACAAGGGCTTGTGGTGGAGAAGATAAACCAGGTGCAATGGAGGATGTCACCATAGTGTAGAGACCATTAGAAGCATGACCTTGATAGTAAATCTTGTTGGTAATCTTGTCCTGAATAATCACAACATAGGAATCAAAGATAACATAACAATTGTTGTTGGATAGAGACAAAATTGTGATCTAGACAAGGAACATGAAGAAGGTTATTAAGATAGAGTGTACCAGAGGGAGTAGGAAATAAACCATCACCAGTACGAGAAGCTGAAATGGGATAACCATCTGCCATAGAAATTGTAGCATTTCTAGCTTGAGCATGATGCTGTTTAGACCAGTCATGAGTAAGATGTATGGTGACACCATAGTCAAAGAGCCACTTCTGTGGTGGAGAAGGTCCATGTGAAGAGGCCAAGAAAACCTTAGATTGGTAGTGCACTGTGAACCTGTGCCAACATGTAAGTGCAGTATGACCTGTTTTGTTGCAAATTCGGCAAGCAACACCAGAACTGGACTAAGAAGGCTTAGAACTGATAGAATTGTTGCCAAAAGATGCAGAAGGCTTAGAAAATATGTTGTTAGTGCTCTGACTCTAATTACCAGGTTGCTTGAAGGACTTATAGCCATGAGATTGAGTTGCAGCTAAGGCCACGAGAGATGCACTAGAGGAGACCACAGACTGGTGCTCAAGTTCAACATGTACTGCCTCAGAAATAATACGAGCATGAACCTCTTCAATATCAAGAGAGAGACGGAGATTACAGATAACAGGCTTAATAAAATTGAAATCACAGGCAAGCCTTCTAATGAATAGAAAACGAGATCAGCATGAGTGACCGGAGGTCCGTTAAGAGACCTTAACAAACTGAGAAGAGAACTTTTGCATACTGTGTAACTTGCATCGAAGATTATAAATATCTGTGGAATTGAGACAAGTGAATTTGTGCTCAAGAAATTTCCACAAATCATGAGCAGTAGTAAGATGCATGACATGAACAAGCACAGAAGGAGTCAATGTATCAAGAAGACAACTGCGAATGTATGAATCTTCAGGACGCCAACTGAAATAAGCGGATTAGGAGAACTATTACCTTTAGAATCGACAAGACCAGGATCTGGAACTGCCGATGAGTGAACACGATCAAGAAGAAGATTCCGAGAGAGTGCTCCTTCACACTGAAGCTTCCAAACACTGTAATTCGAATAACCAAGACAAACAGGAACGAGATGGTGATAATTTGAAACAAAGAACTGAAGATTAGATGGAAGAGAAGACGAAGAGGCCATGAAAATCAGTCAATCCAAGCATCGCCGAGCTCCGATACCATGTGGAAGAACCCTGATCGGGGCTAGAACAGAAAGAGGGGCTAGAGAGAATTAGGAAAGTTAGACAGAGAGTAAAAAATTTCTCATTAATCAACAACTAACTAATAGAGCTCATTATATAGTAGTTATCTAAGAATCGCAATTCAGTCCTTCTACTAGCAGAGAATTACAATTAGATCCTTGTCTTATCATATAATCTTAACAGCTCAGGACACTTATTAATTCCTTTTGTTCTTCTTAAATGTGTGATGTAAGACTTCTCAACCCGCCCCCTCACGTGTGGCATTCTTTGGCCTACAAGTGGATCTTTTTGTTTGCGGGTGGCGGTGAGAACGTGGGTTGTTAGACCACTCTCGTGTGTGATTTGTGGCTCAGATACCATGTAATAAATCCATGGGGTTCCATCTCAAAACCAATTGGAAATGAGGGGAGTAGCCCATGAACCTTATTAATTTTTTTTTTCTTGACTGTGCGATATGGGACTTCTCAACAATTAGTATGTAGTCAAAATATAGATAAAAAATATATTGAATGTTCCAAATGCGGAGAAATTAGGGTTTGAGAGAGAAATGAGAGAACATGATTAAGAGGAAAGAGAAATTGAATTTCTGTTATTACTCAACAATATACATCACCAATATTTATACAGTCATTATGTACGCTAACTACCTAACAACCTCACTTGTTGTATTTACAGCTAAACTCCAAAATTCTCCAATATTACACTTTTCATCTCCTTATAACAATACTCTTCAAGAACAACCCTCAAACAAAGCTCAGTGATTCGTACAAATGAGCTGTAATTTGATTCTCAATACATGAAAGTTAGCATGAGACAATGGTTTTCATGATATCAGAGTTCTTTTTGAGTTGGCACATGAGAGACTTGGACTTCACCAGAAATAACATGTTCTCCCATATATTGACAATCAATTTTAATGTGTTTTGTTCTAGCATGAAACACTGGTTAGAAGCCAATGAAATTGCAAACATGGTATGTGTTAAAACGGAAACGGAATGAGAGAGTGATGAAACCAAGAGAAAGCAAGAACAAAACCGTACAATAAAATAACATGGTTCACTAGTTTTAAGACTAGCTACATCCACGACCAAACGAACCAATTTATTGATGAGAGAACTCAATTAAAATCAACCACTACTCAAAGCCACAACCCTAGAAACCTATTTATACATAGAATTACTTGTGCCCCAAGAAACAACAAAGAAGGCTTCCAAAAACAGAATACGAAACAATTCAGGGGACTTTGCCCAGTGCCATTCGTGAGAATGGCCAGTAACTTCTTCCTCCGTTGCTTGCTCCAATGCTTTGATTCTTTGCCAATTGTCAAGCTATGGTTTTTGGATCATTTTCATTATAAATCTCCATCTTGATCCAAACACCGAAGCAACCAAACTGATGCTCTCACCAATCCGTCCAACCAAACGAATGAATTCCAATTTTAGTATTTGAATGCATCCCCGATGAGCCTCAACAAGTGCGTCTATGAGTCACAATAATCGCAAAGACAATGTGTCCCAATAAATGCTCCCCCGATGCACCATGTCATAATGCATACCCCGATGTTGCTTCAATGACACTTAGCAACAAAGTTCCAATCAATCAATCAATGCATGCCATTTGCGCAACCAAAGAACCACACCAATGCACAAAACCATACACGCCCGAAAAGAGTGTCAACAGTCAATGCGTGCACAATAACACGCCAACAAACAATACATTCACAATAACAAGCTACCAACCAATGTGCACCCAATAACACGCTTCGGACCGCATCATTATCCAAACAACATCATTATTTTTCAGAAAGAAAATTGCTTTACTTTTTATTGCAATACCAGTTTAAGATGAGAGTTTTCACCTCATCATTGTCACTCTACATTATTTAATTATCTAGAGAAAAGTTGCAACTTATCACTTGAAGAGTATGATGAAAGGGAAGCCTCATGTATGATAGGTTTGTACTCCATCGGACATATCATTCGTTGTTCGTGTGGTTTTTCCTTTTATGGGTCAGTCGAGTAAGGACCACTGGTAGGCGGTGAAGCGCCTATTCAGGCACCTTAAGGGTATGTCAGACATTGGGCAATATTATGGGGCAAATGAAATCATCTTGGTTGATGGGTTCTCAGATTAGGACTATGCTAGTGATAGCGATAGTAGGAGATCAATGAATGGCTATGTGTTTTCTCTAGGAGGTTCTGTTGTGAGTTGGAAGACTACGCTACAGCCGACGGTGACCTTGTTGACCACGGAGGCAGAGTATAGGGCTCTAGCAGAAGAATCAAAGTAGGAAATATGGCTTAAAAGAATGGTCAATGATCTAAGCCTACTTCAAGATCAAGCAATAGTCTACAGTGATAGGTTGCGAGCGGTTTGCTTGACTAATGACCAGGTTCATCATGAAAGGACCAAACATAACGACGTCAGGTATCATTTCCTGAGAAACGAGAGAAGGATCAAGGTAATGAAGGAGGTGACAGCTGACAACCTCGTGGATATGTTCACGAAGCCAGTTCCAGCATTGTCTGAAATTGCTCAACATCCAGTGAGGCCCTTTGGGGCATGTCGAACCTGGTGGGGATCCAGTGAGTCTCTGTGACAAGAGACATTGGGAGCAGAGAATACGTAACTTTATTTACGAGAAGATGAGCGATTGTTGTTGAAAAGAGAATTCAAGCCAAGGTGAAAATTTGTTGAATATGCCTTGGTACTGAATTGAAATTCTAAGGCGGCTAAGTGGTTTAATTTAGGAAATAATTGTGAGGCGGTGGGTTTCGTGGGCAAGGGCCTCTTCGTTACCTCATGGGGTTTTCCTAGCACTATATAAAAGAACCTAGTAGCCACACTATTAGGTATGCAGAATCATTCTAATTGTTTCTCTTGTGAAATAATTGGTAAATTTACCCGTGGACGTAGTTACCGAATTTTTTGCTAGCGAACCACATAAAGTTTCGTGTTCTTCTTTTATTCGCATATAGTTCGTGAGGTGGTTGTCATAAAAGCGGTTCAACATGTATTTTCAGGAACGCTCCCCCAAACCCTATTAACAATATCAAGTTTTTTTCCATAGGGTCACCTAAGACCAGGCTCCACCCAACATTAAATGTTTAGTGAGTGAATGTATGAGATCACTGTTTCCACTATAAAACCAAATGAGTTCTGTGAAATTGGAACGTCTATATCTATCTATGTGTTTCCCTCCAAAAAGTGTTGATGAGAAGATCCTAACCGTCCAATAGCTGAAAATGTCTTGAGAAACTTTTATCCGTTGATTTAGATATATATTTTTTAATAAGTTTTTAACTATATACTTGAGTAAGTTAATACTAATAAGGATCAAAAAATCATTTTTGTAGTAAATGAAGATCTCATCTGTTGAACTTATCTCCTTATCCAAAAACACCTTTAAATTTGAAAAGAACATTCATCACCTCTTTCTCACTCTTCTTTAAAAAAAAGCCTTTAGCAGTACGCTTCACGGTGGAAAAGAGTTTGTGAGGCGTGGAGGATCACATTCTTTGTATATTTCTACCTCTATGTCCATGGGTTCTTTGCAATCTTTTACATAGAAGAAATCATTGTGTTGTTTTTATATAATGTTTTTTCCTTGCATGTTCATAATTTTTATAACTTTTTTTCTTTTATTTTTTTACTTCAATTATTATTTGGTCGGATTGATCATAACATTGATAGTTATATTTTCATTATTTTTTTTTGAAAACAAATCCATTGGCTTATCAAACTGGGCCATTAAACTGGCCCAAACTATCATACAAGAGGGAGTCCACCGCCCAACTGGGGGCTATAGTACCACGTCTGGCTGTCTCCAAGACCCATCAAGGAGCCCATCCGAGCGAATAGGTCAGCGACTTGGTTCCACTTCCGAGGTGCATGCACCACCACGTGTCTTTCTACGATTTCAAGATAGCATTTACTTTCCTCTTTTGATCTTTGGACTTCTGAAACGTCTTCTGGTTCATTCTTCATTCTCTTCGCCTCTCTTATTTCTCAGGTTAGAGAGAGAGAGAGATAATCCATCTCTAACTAGATCTGTTTTACATGAAGCTTTGTTGCCAATTTCAATCCCTCTTACATCGCTTCTGCTTCCGCTGATTTAGCTGAGATGGTGAAGGGGGTTCGTTTGGCCCAACCGGCGATGAAGATCCCTTTTCTGTCTCTAATTACAAACCCCGTCGATGCCGATCTCCGTTGGATTCCAGATAGCGTCAGTGTTGATATTGGTCCATCCACTCGGCGGCGGATCCGGCGCTCTCTCCGGTGGATGTGAATAGATCTGAGCCGGCGCCTGTTGCTTATCCCATGCATGTGTTCAAATACCTCCGACATATACATTTCCGCCTCCCTTACAAGATGAGTCTCTGAATCTTTCTTTCTCGTGAAAATCAGGTTGTTTCTGTTAATCCAGATCTTATAAATTAAGAGGCTCATTTTGATTCTTGTTGCTTTGTCTACCGCCAGGAATGTCTGAGGGAACCAAGTCTCGAAGGGACCGTGGATTTTCTTCATGAAGTCTTTTCCGAGGAAGTTCTTCCAGCAGCTTCTGGCGAAATTACACTCCAAAAATAGATGAGTTTCTGTCTCTCTCTCCTTAGAACAGTAGGAACATCTGTCATCGACATCTATACCCCTGTGTTTGAGATTTGATTTCACTGGGAGGCTATGAAGAATAGCCCTCCAAATTGGGTAAAGTACCCTCTTTGGGATCTTCTGTTGACAGGAAATTTTCCACCAGTCAATGTTTTGATACGAAACCCCTCCAAAATTTCTTTTACTTGCCTCTTCTTGTTGTTGTACTAGTAGTTGATACCCTGAATTGACCGTGTAATTCCCATGGTGGGAATAGTGCCAGATTAATCGATCTGCGACAGGGATTGTTGGAACTTTGATTCTTTTTATTTCTTCAATGTCTTCTTCCCAAAATAAATTATGCAAGCGATTCTTATCCCAACTTCTACTTTCTGTGATTAGGTCTGCGATTGTAGTCCATTCGCCTGAAGGATTGGGGGTGAGGGGTTTGAAGAATTGGGGTCGGAATAGCCAAGGATCGTTAAAAGCATCAAGGTGTTCGCCGTTGCCCAGGCGCCACCGACATCCACTGAGAACCAGCTTTTTACTGGAAAGTAAACTTCTCCAGAGGTACGAGGCTCCTCTCTGGATCTCTTTTTTTAGCAGTCCTGTGTCTCAGTAGTACTTGTGCCTCAACACTCTGGCATGGAGTTTATCTGGATTATTAAGGATTCGCCAAAACTGTTTTTGTAGCATCGCAGTATTGAAAAGATTTAGATGATGAAAGCCTCTGCCTCCAATGGTTGAGTTTGTTCATCTTATCCCATGACATCCAGCTAATATTCTTCTTCTTTTCCGTGCTACCCCACCAAAACCGAGCCATCCTCGTCTCCAACTTATCACACAGGGTTGCAGGAAGCTTGAAAACCCCCATGGCATACGTTGGGATTGACGCAATGACCGATTTTAGTAACGTTTCCTTGCCTGCAGGAATGAGGTATATTTCTTTCCAGTTATTCAACTTCGAATCAATTCTCTCGTCAATATTTTTTAAGCTGCTCATTCTTTTTCTCCCCATTATAGTAGGGAGCCCGAGGTACTTTTCATGGAGTTCATCTTGTTTCACACCCATCAAACACAAGTTCTCCCTAACTGAGGAGGCGACATTGCTTGAGAACACCACAAAAGATTTTTCAAGGTTGATGCGTTGACCCGTAGCTTTCTCATACTTTTGGAATATTCTAGCTAGGGCCATTGTTTCTTCTGTACTTCCCTTTGTAAACAACATATTGTCGTCCGTGAAAAAGAGGTGCGAGACAGATGACCCTCCGCGCGACGCAGTAGCACCTGTAATAACTCCACTAGATACTGCAAACGTGAGAGCACGAGAGAGAATATTGAGATGGAGTTGTTGGTTAGATTTTCCTCTGCAGCCTCAGTATTGCATGATCTCTTTCTTCCTACCATCACTATTCCATTCTCAGTGATTGAGATGGAGTTGTTGGTGGTTGATTTCCTCTTTGCCGGATTGTTACCATCTGCTTCATCAATCAATCCTTTTAACTTCCTTCTAGCTCTATCTTTCATGTTTATCTTCTTCCTTTTTGGGGCTTTATTGGCGCCAAATTGGAGATTCTTCTCATTTGCATCCCTCGATTTAGAGTAGGGATTTGCCAGCCTGTTGGAAGAGAAAGGATTCTTCTCCACGGTATCCGCATAGGTTTCTAAAAAAGTGGAGGACTTTTGGAATTGGAAAAAGGTGATTGATTTGTGTCAATCCCCTTCTCCACGGTATCCACATTTGTTTCCAAAACAGTGGAGGACTTTTGGAATTGAGAAAATGGTGATTGATTTCTGTCAATCCCCTTATCATTTCCACTTTGATTTGGAATATCCTTGGCTGCCAGAAAAGGTTTTTTCCTTTATCACCCGGGAATTTGGACTATCCTTTCCTGGAGGAAAATTGCCTTTTGTGTTGTTACTAGCCAAATTACGTTTTTGTCCTTCCCCACTTCTGCGGTTGCCGTCTCCCTTCCCTGGTCGTAGTTCTTTCTCTTGCCGACTTGTCCTCCCAAGATCCAGGTTCCAAATTCCTGGCCTTTGTTGTTGTGAATCATCCCTTCTCGTTTAGAACAAGCTATAGCGTTATGATTAATCAGGCTACACCATACATAGACATTCGAGATCCTCTCATATTCGAGATTGACCCAAAATTGCTCCCCTTCTTCGGTACGGACTTTGACCCTTCTTCTCAGTGGTTTGTAGGTTTTGATCCTGTTTCTCACACGGATGCACCGATCCGCCTCCATCCCATCCAGATGCACCGGGACCTTCTTACTTTACCAATGGACACAGCAATCAATGCTCCGATGTCCTCATGTATTAGATGGAGAGGGACTCCTAGGATTTGGATCCACACCCATAATCTGAAAATTGACAGTCCTTCACATCGTTCTTGATATTCCACACCTTGAGTAATAGGAGGCGGAACTCAAAACTCCATGGCCCACCCCACAAGGCCCTGTTCATTTTATCATTGTCATCAAATCTGAAGATGTAGGTGGTTGAATCGACATCAATAATCTTCAGATCGTTTTATGGGAACCATAAGTGCCTAAACCGTTGTGTACAAGGAAATCCTCGAGAGATCTCCAAGTGTACACCTCAAGTAGGGAATAAGAACACGAAGAGTTGTAGGTGTGTAGGGGGAGAGTAAGCACTGGTAACTACTTGTGAGAGAGACAGTAAGCTATGGTACTTGACCAATGTGTCTTGTGAGTCTTGTGTCGCAACGGGGAGCTAACGATCCTATATATAGTGGGGAAGTGACCGTTGGGGGGTTTAGTGCACCAAAAATGGCGGCTTAATGGTAGAACCCCCAACGGCACGTTTGACCGTGTATATAGGAACCGTTACGCATCTGCCCGCAAGTATGGGAAACCGTTATGAGATCAGCCGCATTAATGGGACACATACGCCTAGGATCTCTCAGTCAGTTACCAGAGGTCGCGCGCAAGCTTGGTTGTCGCATGCGCGCGACGGACCTTACCCTAGCCTCCAAACCACTAAGTCCCTACAAGTCCCATGTCATGGTGCGCGGGGGCTCTGTCTCGTAGCCCCCACGTGGATCAGGACGGGTGGTGATCCGGTGTGGATGGAGCACAGCTAGGTGTGCGGGATGGCTGTCACGTGGCGATGACCTGTCTATCTGGAAAGCAGTATCTACAATAGCCCCCTTTTGCGCGGTTGTCACGCGCCTTTCCGTTGTGCAGTCGCACAAAATCGACCGTGCGTGAAGCTCACTCGGGCCTTTTTGTATTTTGAATTCGAATCCCCATAGCCCCCAGTCTCTTCCATGATTGCCTAGGGTTTGGGGCACGCCGTCTAGACTTTGATGAAGAGTGGCTTCTGTTGAGTTAATCAATCGCATCCGAACTCGCCTATTTTCGAGGTAGGGATAGATCAAACGTTAAATCTTCTCAGCAATCGAAGCGTTGCTTGGCTCCTCAATCGCCAATAGCCGTGACGTTTCAAGGGTTTATTTAAAACTCATTATTCCTTCGATTGCAACTTTTCCATTGTTGCACTTTTTAGTTCGTATGCATCGGAGAGAGCTCCCTCAACAGGAAGAAGAGTCTTTTGACCAAGTTTGCGATCAAATCCTCGACAATTTCTCCAGATCAATTCAAATAATCAGGCGTGGACAAGGTAGTTTGAACTCCCTCTTTTGAAATTTGCAGTCGATTTAGTCGATTTCTTATACTTCCTTCTCCCCCCTTTTTCCTTCTGCATGATCCTCCAACTCATTAAATCTGGTATTCTTTTTCTTTACAGTAATGGCTCCGAAGAAAACCACTGAGACCCCAGAACTACCCAGCAAATTATGGCGAAAAGCCCCCTACTTTGGTGGTGATGACTTCTACCTGCCTCTATACAAGGGCACACCCTTGAAGCCTCTTCTTCAGGAACGGTCTTAGGCTTGAAACCTGAGCCAGAAAGAGAGGATTGGGATCTTTCAGAGGTTCACGATTTTCATAGATGCGGCATCAAGGCTGGTCTTTACCACTACAACGATGTTCTTTTCGAAGCTTTCTTGGAGAAACTGGACTGCATGGACGATTGGACTGATTATATCCTTCACAATCATGAGGCTGTGCTAATGAAAGCTGGAATTTATCATGCCGTTTGTGCAACCAAGGGTATCGATCTGAAAGCCGACGAGAATATGCTAAAGGTCCTATTTTTTCGATACTCCCCAAAGACCTATAAATTCCACTTTGCATCCCTTGAGGCCACACCTACTCTGGAAGATGTGGAGAATTTGCTGATGCTTTCAAGCATGGGAGCCTTCGATCCTTTGGAAGCACTTAGCTCCAATGAAGAAGTTTCTCTTTTCGGCCAGATGCTAGAATGCATTGCGGCCTTGAAGAAGGCTGCTTCAAAATGGGCTCCCAAGGCAATGAAACCTGCTGATACTTTCATGACAGTTTCTGCTGGCGCGAAGAACATATGGTCTAACTGGATCATGTTCTTCTTCAAGGAATTCCCCAAACCTTACATCATCCAGAAAATTCAGGAGGAAACTCCGGATGAGGTCACTTCCACTGCAGGAGAAGGGTGTGAGTACTCCTTGTGTGGTTTTCTCTACGTCTGGTTGTCGCGCTTCCTTATGGATGGGAGTCCGCGAGATGGAGTCTTTGTCCATGTACTCCCTCTTGCGGTGAAGCTTGCTTTTGGTAAGAGGATTTTCCTTGGACCTCTTGTCTTGGGTTCTCTATTTTATCGTCTTGATCTAGCAGTGGCAAATGTTGAGCAATCACAGGGCAGGGCTGATTTCATGTGTTTTGCCAACATTGGATTTTTGACCATGTGGGTTTTTGAGCGATGGCCTTCATATTCCCCCATACCCACTACAGTCAAGCTATGGAATGCTCCAAGATGCGAGGAAACCTTTTTGTGCCCCCGCTCTTGGCGTTGGTTTAAAACAAAAAATGCTCGCCGCAATTTTTCTTTGGTCTGTGATGATGATGACTCTTTCATAGCCCGTCCTTATGTTGAGGAGTTGGACAATATCATGTTTCTGGGGGACATGTATCCCGAGATTGATACTCCCCTCCGCACCTGGCACATTACTAGCGGACCCCGTCACTATGGTCAGTACGTGAACTGGTGCAGACGGGGTTATTTTCCTGCTTTAACAGAGTATGCCCCTGGAACTGAGTCCTGCAAGTACGCGCCCATAACTGCCCATTTTGACCCTCTTCGCGTGGCGCCTCAGCTGGGTTTTGACACCATCGCGCCATCGATGTGGTCCAAACTTCCTGCCAAGGACTACTATAATGGGATCATTTTTGGCAAGATCCGTGAGCTGCTTCTCGCAGAGCTTCCCCTTGTGCAGCCTTCATGAAGTAGAACGGAAGGGTAACAACTGGTTGGGTGGCCTTCTGGAAGACTCATGTCCGTCGCCTGACAAACCTGCAGATTAAGCTGCAAGTTCCCATGGTACTTGCTCCTTTGTCCAAAGATTACCCTTTCAAGTCTAATCTTTCCCGAGGTTGGGCCCCTATGTGTACTACTCGCTGTTAGCTGTGGACCATAATTTCCCACAATTAATCTGGGATGAAAAGAAGACCGCAGTCGCGCAGGACTCCCTCAACTCGCGGGCTCAGTACGCGAGAGACTTTCAAGCGGTATTGTATACTCCTTATGCATTTTCTTCTATTCGAGTCACCTCATTCCTCATGTCTCTTGATACCTTTCGTTTTTCTCAACAGTGCTGCCTAAGGCGCTTCGCCTTCGGGGATCTCAGCGGGGGACTTGTGGACCTCTGTCGGTCAAAGAAGAAATATGCTGACGACACCATCCCCCCAATGCTGCGCATGGAGGAAGGGATTATGAGTGCGCTCTCAGATGGACTTGAAGCCCTCCTCGTGCCATTTCTTAAAGATATGAAAAAGAGAGGTGTCGACGCCCCTGCGACTGACTATCTTCCAGCTCAGCTACCGAAGTGCGCGCGAAATGAGCCTGCTCCCAAGAAAGTCTCTCCAGCGAAGAAGAAACCTACTTCTCTTAAGAAGAAATCACTCCCACAACCAGTCTCAGAATTTGTCGCCTGGGAGAAAGAAGGTTTGACCAGAAAGACATCGTTGCTTATTTAGAGTTTCCTAGAATGTTTTTCACCCTCTTCTGTCTTCCTATTTTAGATGACAATAGCCCTCTCAAAGGCACGACTGTTATGACTGAGGAGGAAGCCATTGAAGAGTCCCGGCGAATGGCGGAGGAGAGGTTTCTGCAAGAGAAGTTATCGGAGGCAGAGCGCATTGAGCTTTCCAAGAGAAGAAGCATCGCTGAGATTGCTAATCAAGAGGGCACTGAAACGCGAAGACCACGCACACGCTCCGATCGCTCGCGCCCTTCTCGCGTTTTCTCAAAAACTATGGACGAACTTCACCAGGTGAAGCTAGCACTTCATGAGCTCGTCGGTGTTGAAGATGAAGAATGTACAATTTTTAAGTTTTCTTTATCAAACTGTGACATGGTAATTGGTGCTTTATATCATGGCGTGCCCATTTGTGACATTCGTAAATGGGTAAGGGATCAATGTGGGGAATCTTCCGGTAAGTCACTGCTCTGGCCACGCGTAATACCCCTCCTTTTCGTATGCTCGATGCATAATGTTTTTACTCCTAAGCAGGTCATGCTAGATTGAAGGGTTTCGATGATAACTTGCAACATGACAATTGCGCGGGTACCCCATATAAGTGGGGAAGTACTGATGATAACATTAGTAGAGGTTTTGCCATTCTGTTCTAGCTTATCCTTCTGTTGAGGTTTTATTCTTTTCTTCCTGAGGGTGCGATAATGACATATATTTTTTGCAGAACCTGACCCATTCCCCTTGGTGCGCCGTCGACCTCGCGGTACTCAAGTGATGTCTGAGTCTGCTGATAACGTGTCTGGTGCAGGCTCTCCAGAGCAAGTTTTAATGGAAAAGACTCCAGCGGTTGAGGATCATCCGGACAGGAAGCTCATTATGGAGCAAGAGGGGGAACTCCCAGTGCAGGAAGATCTCACCCCCTCACCTGCCGAAGCAATACCTATTTCCTCGGATGAAGCTAATGTCGAGCAAGGGGCCGGTCTTGAGCCTGAAATGCTATTCGAGGGGAATACCTAAGAGGTTGTACGTGACGCTATGTCTGCTGAGCTCGTCACTCCTGCTGAGCTTGACTCTCCTATTACTCAGAGTGCTGAGAAGGTTGAGCATGCCAACCTAAGTTCCTCCCCCGTACCAGGAGTGGCAAGGAGCGAAGATCCCGCTGGAGGTTTTGATCTGGACTCTCTCTTCTATGAGAATCCCTTTGAAGTGTAGGGCTCGCAAGCTGCAAACCCTGTCGTACCCGCGAGGAATTTTATAATTCCTGATTCGTACTTTGCGCGCGAGGTGAGGGCGGATCAAAAGTTGGTCAAGGAAATTCAAGCTGGCTTGCGGGTTGCATTATATGTTGCTCCTCTTCAACAAATCTTCTAAGGGACTGGTAGGCTCATTATTTTTCTCCTAATACCCTGACTCTCAGGTTCGCGTTTCTCTGATTGTTTTGTCCAGCCTCTATGCACAGATATCTACCAAGCCTGTTTGGAATGGCTAATGAAGGTGGGAGTGACCTTTCCTTCTTCGTTTTCTCGAGTGCTGGAGCTGGCCCCAGAAGACAGAGGGAATCTTTTCAGAGAAATGGCTGCTCTCTTGGAAATATTGTATAAAACCACCCCTGAGAGTACCACAGCTTCTAGTGCTCAAGATCTCCTCGCGCTCGTTCTATGTTTGTGTTTGATAATTTTGCGCATTGCCTTTTTGCGTACTATCCATTCGAATAGGTTTTCGCTCTGCCATTCTGGGAGACAGATTCTGTATCGTATGGAATAAACTGTTGCTGTTATCACATGAGATAGACCTTAATATTTCTGTTTCCATCCCAGTAGATGGGTTCTGACTTCTATCTTATGAGATAAGTTTTAGTTTAGCTGCTATCACGTGGGATAGGCTTCAACTATCTTATCAGAAAGTCTTTGTCTGCGTTCGGCTGCTACCATATGAGATAGGCTAGTGCTATCTTTAGCAGATAGGCTTTGCTGCTATCACATGAGGTAGGCTTGTGCTCTCTTAGCAGATAGGTTTTGCTGCTACGATATGAGGTAGGCTTTGCTCTCTTAGCAGACAGGCTTTGTTCGCGTGTGGCTGCTACCATATGAGATAGGCTTGTGCTATCTTAGAAGATAGGCTTTATTCGCGTTTGGCTGCTACCATATGAGATAGGCTTGTGCTATCTTAGCTGATAGGCTTCATTCGTGTCTGGTTGCTATCATGTGAGATAGGCTTTAAACTGGTTGCAATAGATGAAATAAGAACAGTTGATGATTAATAACCATATTTGATAACAAACTCCAAAAACGCACCTTTGAAAGTACCTCTAAATGCGGTAACATTTCTTTCCGTTGAGTAGAAACTTCCACCTGTCTGCCCTCTTCATCATGTTTGAAAACTCTTTTTAAGGTGTAGATGTTTTTGGCCACTCCGGAGGTCTCCGTCTTCATGGATTTCTTTTCCTTCGTTTCCTCTCGTGTCACCATTACCCCCGCGGGTGACTGATCCTGAATGTCCTCCCATCGGGGAAAGGAGCTGGCTGGGGTGGGGTCGGAAAAGACCCGTCCTTCAATTCTATAAACCATACCGCCTCAGATAAGTGTGCCTCCTCCATATTGAAAGGATTCACCGAAGCCGGTATCGTGACCACCCTTTCCTTCCAAATGGACTTCATCACGGGGTGAGCTGTTGAGGGTACGGCGTCAAAGCGGTGAATCCACGCTCGTCCAATGATCATATGGTAAGTCGTGTTGGCGTCGATGACATGGAACTTGGCCGAACAGATAATTTGCCCGATTTGGATCCCCAAGTGAATCCACCCCAGGGTCATCCTGGAATCACTACCGAAGACCGTGAGTGGCGATGGTTTCCTAACTATCTTGTGCTTGGGGATCCCCACCGTCTCCAAAGTGCTAAGGGGAATACCATTTACCGCGGCTCCGCCGTCGACGAATGCCCTTTTAAAGTCCATATGGTTGATGGTAGCCGTCACATATAGTGGCCTCTGGTGATTCGCGCTAGTCCTCTTGTCAGACTCATCAAACGTCATGATGGGTCCCCCCCCCCCGGCCGAGTGGCCCCAACAACCCTGCCATCCGAGGTTACTAACTCTTTCCCATAGTACTTCGCTGCTCTGAGGATAGCCTTGGTCATTTCGTGCCTGCAGTCGAGCGAGAAGCCCATTTCTTCAAAGAACTTAGTAAATTTGGCAGAATTCTTCATTCGCTCAGCTCGTGAATCCTCCGTATCAACACCGTAATCCTCCTCTTCATGGATCTCCGCGACCAGCGGGACTTCTGTGTCTATGACCTCCTTCAGGTCGGTAATTGAGATCATAGCGAGCTCTTTTCCTTTGGGTTCCTGACTCGTATGAGATGGCAGGGGATTATTACGCACGTCTTTGGCTGGCTTGACTATGAACAGCTGTACCTCCTTTATTTTCATGTCTACCATCCATTTGAGCTTTTTGCACTCCTGCGTTGGGTGCGACACTTGGCCATGAAACTCGCACCATATGGGGTTTCTGAATTTCTCCCATGTGGGTTTGCGCTAGAAGGGTGGCAAGATTTCGTCCTTCCACCATCTTTTGCAAAGATCAATCGCATCCTCGATTGAGCAGGGTAGTGGCGGCGCCTTCTGTGGATCGGTTCGTTGTTGCTTGCTGGATGGCGACACTGCATGGACATTGGTGTCTCGCGGCCGCTTGTAACCGAACTTTCCGACTTTGTAGCTGGGGTTCGACGGTGTATGCTCGCTAGCGCGTCTCTTCCGCATCCTTTCTACCGGGGGCTCTACGTTCCTGGTGCAGCCAATCAACTATGAGAAAGAGGGCATGTTCAAGTTAATCAACATACCTTTGTACTCGTCGCGCATGCCTTTCAGGCATATTTCGACCAGACGGCCCTCCAAGACTTCGTCGCTGCACTACATGGACCTGGCCTTGAACTTCTTTATAAAGGCGACGCCTTCCTCGCCAGAAGCTCCGACGCTAGAAGCCTTGGACGCCACCATCCAGAGTCAGGCAAAGGCTCTCAAAGCTCAATCTGCACAGCTAGAACGGATCATGGCTGTCTTGGGGACTCTTGCTCCAAACCCTGCACCAGCCACCGCTGTCTCTCAGGGAGGAGGAGTCTCCACCACTCAAGGATTGGGAGTGTCAACCACACCACCCAACCCTAATCTGCAAACTCCACCGGCGACTACGCAGCTACCCTCAATTCAGGGTTCAACAGCTCAAATGTTGCCTCTCGCTGCTCATACTCCTCAGCCTCCGGCTTTGGTACCTAACCCGGCCTCACAGTATCCCTTGCCTCCTCCAACGGCATTCTGGGGTAACGTGAATTCGCAATATGTCCCCAGCCCTCCTGCGGCATATGTGTCGCCTCCGCCTGCGGCAACCCCTCTCCCTACTGCCGAGGGAAGTACTCCGGAGTGTATGACTTGTCTGCAACGACGCATAGATACTATTCTGGCTCACCAATCGTTCGCGGATACCATCATCCCGAAGCTTTACAACGATCCACCTATCCCACGAGAGATCTATCTCATGCCTAACCCTGCTGGGTACAAGGCTCCTAAATGGGACAAGTTCGAAGATGTCAATGGGAACGCCCATGAGCATGTCATGCGTTTCATTGATGTGATGGGGCCGTATGGAGCTGATCCCAAACTGCTGATGCGCGAGTTCCCGAAATCCCTGGGGAACGTGGCTTACAAGTGGTATAGGACATTGGAAGCCGGATCCGTGAAGACTTGGGACGACATGGTCCAGAAGTTCTACACCAAGTTCTTCCAGATGGAGGAAAAGGTGACGATGATTCATCTCTCGCGGATGTATCAGAAGCGCGAGGAGGACGGAATAACCTTCATAAAGAAGTTCAGGGCCAAGTCCTTGGAATGCAAAGATGTGATACTCGAAAGCAGACTCGTAGAGATATGCCTGCAGTGCATGCGAGACGAGTACAAAGGTATGCTTATTAACTTGCAAACGCCTACGTTTTCAAAGCAAATCGAATGCACGAAGAACATCGAGCCTATAGTGGAAAGGAAGAAAAAGAGAAACGCCCCTGAGCGATCCTCGGGCGGTACTACTTTCAAAATCGGGAGATTTAGCTACAAGAGAGGACGCGAGGCCGAAGTGAGTATGGTCTCACCCCAAAAGCAGGCAAAGATTGTGAACTTTGATGCACCACCTCTGCCATGTTCGGTGGAAGAAGCAAGCGACCTTTGCAGGCAATGGCGTAAGGACGGTGTCCTACCGCCGCTCGAGAAGGCACCCTCCAGGGAGATGGTGAGGGACCCGAAGTGGTGCGAATATCACGGAAAGGTCATGCATCCCACGGCGGACTGCAAGAAGCTCAGAATTGTGTTTAGCCAAAAGATGAAGAATGGCGAACTGATTGTCAGCGATCAAAGGCAGGATGTGCGCAACAATCCACTCCCTGCCCATGCAGAGCAACAATCGAAAGGCAAAGAGGTCGCTATGATCTCGATTGTGGATCTTGAAGAGGTCGCAGAAGATGGTCTACCCATCATTGCCGAGATCCAGGATCAGGACTACAGCATAGACACGGAGGACGAACGTGCCGACCGGATGAAGGGTCGCATGGGTTCAGCAGGTTCTTCGACGAGATGAATTTCTCAGAAAAGTGCCGGACGAAAATGACAAAGGCGATCTTAAGGATAACAGAAGACTACGAGGAGGATCTCGTAGTCTCCAATGGGAAAGTCGTCAGGGCGTCTCGCTCTACAGAAAAGGTCATAACCTTTTCCGCAAGCGACAATAAGACAGATGCGAGCCACCAAAGGCCTCTGTACGTGACGGCTATCATCAATGGCGTTGAGTTCAAGAGAGCGTTCGTTGACGGAGGAGCAGCAATTAACGTTGTTTCGTTCCATACATTGAAGCTAGCGAGAATTCAGGAGTACAAGATTGTCAAGCGTCCATCCCCGCTAATGGGATTCGGAAGCGACTCCTGAATGACGATAGGATGGATCCGCCTGGGTATCCAGATCGGCAAAATCAAGTGCTCAGCAAAATTCTATGTCATAGATGCGAACACTACGTATCACATGATCATAGGTCGAGCCTGGATTCATCGCTTTGATGCTGTCCCTTCAACAACTCACCAAGTGATGAAAGCCATTTGGAATGACAAAATAGTTGAGATGGCAGATGAGCAAACACCGGGACCATTCAACCCCACTCCTTTGCCCCGATGGGAGGATATCAAAGATCAGTTGCCTGCGGGAGTGATGGTGACAAGAGAGGATACCAACGGAAAGCCGCCTGTGCGAGAAGAGGCGCCGCGAATTGCCTACCAGCGAAAGAGTGTGTACACTCTGAAAAGAATAGCAAAACATGACCCTGAAGGCAAGGAGATAGAGAGTTTCTACGCCAACGGGAAGAAATGCTATCTCATATGAAGGTGCGTGGGGGTGTCCCCACGTGGGCATGGGGATATCCCTGAGCAAATCAACCAAATTGAGCAGGTTTCGGAGACAGAAAAACCAAAGCTGAGCACTCCAGAAGAGAAACTCAAAGAAGCGCCCGAATGCATGGAAGACAAACCCAGACCGCAAAAGCAGGAGCTGAAGTATTCCTAAGCCCGAGCGAAGAAAAGAAGAGGCCAGTCTTTCTAAGTGCGGACCTCACAAGCGAAGAGGAGGAAAGATTGCTACAGCTCTTGACCGAGTACAAGGACGTATTCGCATGGGAGTACGATGAAATTCCTGGCCTGGACACGAGCATCACCATGCATCGGTTGGATGTGATTCCAGGATCCAATCCGGTAAGGCAGAGCACAAGAAGCTTTAGGCCGGAGCTCAACGTGAAGATTAAGCAGGAGATTGTCAAACTCCTGGATGCCAAATTCATAGAGCCAAATCACCATCCCACATGGCAGGCCAACATTGTGCCAGTAGTAAAGAATAATGGGCAACTTCGCATTTGCGTGGATTTCCGGGATCTCAATCGTTTCTGCCCTAAGGACGATTTTCCGCTTCCCAACATCGATTTACTTATTGATTCGACAGCGGGTCATCGCATGTTCAGCTTCATGGACGGCTTCAGTGGGTACAATCAGATCAAGATGGACCCCGAAGATGCACGGAAAACCGCATTCATCACCCCGGTGGGAGTATTCAACTATACGGTGATGCCTTTTGGCCTCAAAAACGCAAGTGCAACCTATCAGCGGGCCATGATGGCCCTGTTCCACGACATGATGCACAAAGAAGTGGAATTCTATGTGGATGACCTAGTTCTCAAATCCAAGCAAGAGGCAGACCATCTGGCGGATTTGCAAAAAGTGTTCAACAGATGCAGGCGTTTTTAATTGAAGATGAATCCCATGAAGTGCGCATTTGGGGTAACATCAGGGAAGTTCTTGGGATGCGTGGTACATCGCCAAGGAATCGAGCCCGACCCTGCGAAAGTATCAGCCATCACTGGTATGACTCCGCCGCACAACCAGAGTGCCTTGAAAACCTTCTTGGGAAAGCTATCCTATCTGCGAAGATTCATCCCAGCAATCGCCGAAATCACATTCTGTTTCAGTGATCTTCTCAAGAAAGATGCTGTATACAACTGGACTGCGGAAAACGAAGCTGCGTTCGGGAAATTAAAGGAGCTGCTGAAATCTTCAAAAGTAATGATCGCACCTCAGCTCGGATCACCACTCTTGTTGTATCTGACGTCAACAAGGAGGTCTATAGGAGCTCTCCTCGCTCAGGAGTATGAGGGTCAAGAAAGGCCCATCTACTACATCTCCCGCATCGTGCAACCCGCAGAATCAAGGTACACAGACATCAAACGTCATTGTCTTGTTTTATTCTTCGTAATAGAGAAGTTGAGAAACTATTTTGCTTCACAAAAAGTAGTGGTGGTCACAAAGAGCGATCCCATACGATATCTTCTGACTCACACTACTCCTGGGGGAAGATTGGCAAAGTGGTATATGACCATTTCCCAATATGACATCACATGCGTTCGGCCGCGGGCGATCAAATCGCAGGCGGTAGCGGATTTGCTGTCGCAGTTCCCCGATAACGGTCATGAGCCCGTGATCGGAGAAGAATTGGAGGGGCCTGAAATCTACGCAGTTGAGTTTCCCTATTGGACGCTCCATTTCGACGGCTCGTCAACAAGGAAAGGTGGAGGCATCGGGATAGTCTTGACCAAACCAGATGGGGAAGTCATACAGATGTCCGCAAAGCTTGACTTCGCAGTTACCAACAATGAAGCAGAGTATGAAGCTCTCATCGCAGGACTCCGCGCGGCAAAGGCCTTGGAAGTAAGCATTTTGACGGTTATGGGGGACTCCAAGCTAATCGGCAAACAAGCCTCGAGCGAATATGGTTTGAAGGAAATGAACTTATTGCCCTACCGGACCCTGGTACAGAAATTGGTGCAACAGTTTTGCGACGTTAGATACGAACACAAACCTCGAGCATACAATAGGCATGCTGACGCTTTAGCTACCTTGGGATCCAAGGTCAGTGCGGACGAATGTCCCGCAAGGATCTTCATTGAAGTGTGAACATCCTCGGCGTTGACAGAAGACGCGTGCGACGATGAATGCATGGACGATGCGGACTGGAGAAAGTCAATCTTACGCGCCATCGCAGAAGGCACGAGCAGCGAGAACTGGGCATCCACAAAGGGCTATTGTATACATGACAACACCCTTTATTACAAGGGCCCTGGCGGAATACTTATGCGATGCGTCTCCGAGCAAGAGGGACAACTGCTGTTAGAAAAGATTCACCAACATGCTTGCGGGGAAAGTGAGGTGTCAATCTATCGAAAAGCCCATAGGTATGGCATTCATTGGCCGGACATGTCAACGGCCGCAGCATTGATTCAAGGAAAGTGCGAGAGTTGCGCACTGATCAAGGACTCTTTACGCATTGCTCTGACCGACGATGATGCGGATTGGACGAAACCACTCTTTGATTTTCTTACCCAGGGTACTGTACCCGAGTCGAGAAAAGAAGCCGAGAAACTAAAGAGGAAAGCAGCCTGATATGTGGTGCAAGAAAATCTGCTTTGGCGAAGGGGCCATGAAGGTAACTTGCTGCGATGCCTAGACAGCACAGAAGCACAGGAAGTGATGGACCTTTCTCATCAGGTGGAACATCAGGGAGGTGCGAAATTATGCAGACAACTCCTCTCAACTGGATATTTCTGGCCCACTATGGAGGCTGATTGACGCACCAAAGTAAGACGCTACCAGGAGTGTCAATTCAAGGGTAATCTAGTGCACGCCCCTGCCGTAGATCTACATGCATTGGGAACACCATGGTCTTTTCACACATGGGCTCTGGATTTCATCGGTCCCATTCGACCGACCTCGCACGGGAATCACTTCATTCTCACCGCGACCGAGTTGTTCACCAAATGGGTAGAAGCGATACCACTGAAGACAGCAAATGCGCTAGCCGTGGTCCATTTCATTCAAGAAAACATTATATGCAGGTTCGGAATTCCCAACACCATCCTTTCAGATAATGGCACTCCTTTTGTCAATCTCCAGGTGGCTGCAAAGCTAGCAGAATACAACATCAGGCAGATATGCTCCACCCCCATACTACCCGAAGGCGAATGGGCAAGCAGAAGCAACCAACAAAACGTTGTTGAGAATTTTGAGCAAGATGGTCGCAGATGACCACAAGAAGTGGGCTGATTCTTTGAGCATAGCCCTGTGGGCTTATCGGACTTCTCCAAGGACACCCACAGGGGTCTCACCGTTCCTTTTATGCTATGGAGCTGAGGCTGTGATACCTGCGGAAGTGAAGGTTAACTCTGCAAGGTTGGCTTTTCACGCGTTATATGACAACCAACGCGATCATGACTTAGTCCTACTAGAAGAGAAGCGGGAGCAAGCTAAAAGGGCTAACAAACGATACCAAGAAAGGATTGCTCGTGCATACAACAAAACAGTCCAACGTCGAGATTTCGCAGTTGGAGATTTGGTCTTGCGCGCGTCTGACCATTGCATGCGCGAGGCAGCTCACCCAAAATTTGCAGCCAATTGGGAAGGACCCTTTGAAGTCACGGAAGTCTTTGACAATGGCTACTGCAGCATACGGAGGTTACATGGAACGACCTCAACCCCAAGCTCAGTCAACATGCGCTGGATTAAGAAGTATTATCCTTAACTTCTCTCGTTATATGCGTTATATTACAACGTTTGCTTTATGCTCTGTATTGCCATGATTCGCACATCTTCTCTCCCATACGAGAGTTTTATAATAAAAAGACTTCTCCCAAATGAGAAGAACTTTATGCTTCTAGCTGTCTTTATTGCTCTATTTAGTTCATTATTACTGTTAGCAAAAGCCTATCCGCCGTGATAGCAGCCCATGCAAATACGATCTTAACTGATCTTTTAAGCCTATCCACCACGATAGCCGCCCATGCAAATACGATCTTAACTGATCTTTTAAGCCTATCTGCCACGATAGCAGCCCATGCGAATACGATCTAAGTGATCTTTTAAGCCTATCTGCCACGATAGCAGCCCATGCGAATACGATTTTAAGTGATCTTTTAAGCCTATCTGCTACGATAGCAGCTCATGCGAATATTATCTTAGTTGATCTTTTAAGCCTATCTGCCACGATAGGAGCTCATGCGAATACGATCTTAACTGATCTTTTAAGCCTATCTGCAACGATAGCAGCCCATGCGAATATGATCTTAAATGATCTTTTAAGCCTATCTGTAACGATAGCAGCCTATGCGAGTATGATCTTAAATGATCTTTCAAAGACTATCTGCCACGATAGCAGCACTATACAAATGCGATCTTAAAATAATTATTAAGTCTATCTGCCATGATAGCAACATTATGCAAAAGGATCTTAAGAGATCTACAAAAGTCTATCTGATGAGATAGCACCTGCACTTGAATCTAAAGAAAATCGCAAGCCTATCCGCCAAGGTAGCAAAGCTGCGCAAATACGATCTCGAACGATCTAAAAACATATCTGCGAATCTATTCGACAGATAGCCAATCATAGCCACAATGCAAAGTGTGAATACAACACTACAAAAAGCGAAAATTGCCAATACGTATGCGAAATCGTAGTTTGTTGTAACAAGACAGCAAATCATACAAAGCGATTTATCATTATGAGTCAAAATGACTTACAATTTATCTGTCTAGATAACAGCTTACAAGCGAAAAAGCTCAACTCAGGCTAACTACGCAGCCAACATGGCTTACAATGTATCTAAGTAGTAACTTACAAGCAGAAGTTACACATCGAGGGAATCCTAATCGGAAATGCATTGACCTAACGGTCATAGCAGAAGCTATGCGACACAACGATCTGCGACCAAAGATCTGTAGCAAGTAGGGTGTTCCTACGAAAAGAACAGCCCGCAGCTCGCCATGTCTACAAGACCTATGCGACGCTATCTTCAAGATCTCAGGATTTGACAGGGCCTCTGTCTGATCAAGATATGTGCCTGAGGAACCACCTGTTCCGGCGTATACGGCTGTGAAGGACAAGCAAGCAGCAGCTCCAAAGGCCAGAGGCTCCTTGTCCACGGAGACGAGCGCATTGGCTCGCCACCCCGAGTTCAAGAACGAGGAGGCAAGAAATTCACCTCCGGGCATGCTGGAGGAGAATCCCGCCATTCATTACGAGTCGGTAGCAAGGTTAGTACGGCGCTACCCCTAGCCGGGAGGCGGCCGGAAACACGACCTGCAAGCATAATAGACGAAGAAAATTCTTCGAGCAAACATGAGGTATTATCTGCATCTTCTTTATGATAGTTATAAAGATCAATAAGCCTTCCAAAGCAGATCTTGGAAACTATTTCTATAGCACAAAGCACAAACTCAGGTTTCACAACTTGAAGCTGCCATGAATCAACGAAAAACAAGCGTTGAAGCCAATAGTCTTAAGGACTCACGGCAAGCCACATTGTGGGATAAAGAACGTAAATAGCAAAAGGCAGGGTTTATATAGACCTTGTGGAGACTCTTCAGTTACCAAGATGAGTCAGCAGAATTTGAAAAGAGGGTAAGGATCAATCACTTACGCCTTGAAAAGAGGTAGCAATCAATTACCCTACTAAAGGCTACGGCGATTCGGTTGCGTATCCTAATTAATAACAGATAGTCATGATACTGATGGACTTCCCAAGGAAGGCGTGCTTATCTAATGAGCAATTAGCGCGAAAATCATGGCAGAATATCAATTGCTGATGTCATAAATTGATATGCACAGAGATATTCGAGCAAATCCCGAAAAGGGCAAAACGGGCATTTCAATTTTTTTGAAAAAAAGGGGGGGAGAAACCCTAGCAACATTACAGTAATGTTTCAGCTACTTATTTGCTACTTTTTCTAAACAAGCCCTTGATCAAGGAGTCGTTAGGAGTAAACTGGCGGCTCAGATTTTCCACTTGCTCCACTTCTTGTTTCAATTGCTCGCATTTGGCGTTCATCTCATGAAAGAGCTTCACAGCCTCTTCAACCTTTTGCCTTTGCTGCTCTACCTTCTGCTTCTCAGCTGCAAGGTTTTGGTGGCCGCGTTTCAAAGTCACGGCCGCGCGAATCAGGGTGACTCTTTTGACAAGAAACCCAAAGCCCAGCTTGCCTTGAACTTTGGCGAGAAGGTTTTGGCACATGCCAAAAAGCAATTCCGCGCTCTGAGGAGAAATGGTCGCAGGTGTGGCCGCGGACAGCTGCTCTAAAATCCAGATGGCTTCAGTCAGAAACAGCCTTCTATCGAAGGGGCCTATCTCCAGAGACCTCGCAAACGATTGGGGGTAGGAGAGGCGCATGCGAACTAGCCAGTCCACGTCAGCCTGCTTCAACCCTAAAGCAATGTTAAAGTCAAGATTAGACTGTCAAACTCGCAAGTAAAGAATGCAAGATGCGAACAGCAAACCACGACATACCGGTTCCTTCAAGGATCTGGCGCAGAGAAGGAATGCGCATTGCTGGGGCAGTTGAAGACTGTCCTCGCTCCATCGCCCTTCTATCAGCTGCGAGCTCCAACTCCTCATAGTCGGGGGGGAGAGTATAAGCCGCACCAGGTGCGATTGCAGCCCTGACCTGAGAACCCCAAAAGTTCCACGCAGGAAGAGGTGCCGCATGCTCAATCATTGCCGGAGGCATGGCGGTAGCAAAAGTTGCAGCTTGATGAGCGATACCTTCAGGTGCGATAGCATCAGCAGCGTTCGTTCCTGTTTCCTCAGCACTAGCATGGGCATCTTCCTCCATCAACACGGTGTCAGCTTTGGCATCATCAGAAAGTTCAATGATGTCCTCGAAGGGCTCTCCTGCATACTCAGTAGCTGCGACGGGCTTCTCAGTATGAGAACTCGGCACCGGGACATAGGATGCAGAAGGTTGACTCCTTTGCTCCAACACGGCTTCATCAGCATTACCTGCAACACAAAATACGATGGTGTGAGGTAACTTGTATCGTATATTATTTTATTATCTTTGGTAAGCTAAGAGCGAGCACCTCCACGCGAAGGTGGGATCGCAGCATCCTTGTCATATGCTAAGGACGAGGAGCCTTGCCCTATTAATGTATCTTCATTAAGCATGTCTTTAAGGTGAGCGTGACCTGGGGCGCGAAGAAACCAGTCATGATTATGTTTGGGTTGCTAAGCCTAGTTCACACATATTGCTCAAATGATTACCTGAGGGTTCACCGCACTTGCTTACTAGCCAACGGCGAATGTCAGCTTTTGACACACCGTGCTTTAGCGCACCGACAAAAACATCTCGGTAAGTTACTGCGAGATTAAAAATCTCACCTTCATTACCACCTTCGATTTCTTCAAAATCTGCTTGGGCTTGCTCTAGAGATGCTGCATCTTCTTCTGGAGCCGCATCCTCCTCTTCAACTTGAGGAGCCACTTCTTCAGGAAGCACATCTTCCTCATCAGTTGGACGCACTAAGTCGTCGACGTGTTGTTCTTCTAGGCTCCTTTTCTTCACGCGTTCGAGTTCCTCTTCTTCTCGATTTCTTCTTCTTTCAGCAGCCTCCGCAGCTGTTCGCCTGGACTCGGCAAGAATGTCCTCGCTTATGGGTTCATCGGAAACGACAGAATGAGAACCCCTCTTCTGCTTCTTGTCCAAAAGACCACTGATGGTCTCGTCATCATCAGCGAAGAAACAATTTGTTTAAACCAAATTGCAAAAGAGTTAAGATAATAGGAAGAGAAGTTCGATTGAGATACCTCCTGACTCTTCCTCTTGTATCGCATCTCTCTTTCTGTCTCTAACATCTTCAACTCTTTCATCTTCTTCATCTTCTTCTCTTGTCTCTCTTCCCTCCTCTTCTTCCTCCTGGCCAAACGGAACAAAGGTCTCCACTGCGAGCTCCTTCCGCACTTTACTGGTCATGCGACCTTTACCTTTATCCTTGACAGTAAGGGATCTCGCAGGAGGGGAAGTTGGAGCGCTCCTAGGGGAAGAGATTGTGATTCCTCTTTGTCTGGGCCTTTTCACTCTCGGAGCAGCAGTTGCTGGAGGAGACGGATCATTCCTGGGAGGAGACAAGGCTGGAGTGTTGTCTATCAGCGAATCAGCAAAAGCATTCATGATCTCGCGAATTTTGGTCTCAACCGTGGGATCCATCTTTGATGCCAGCCGAACTGGTTGTCCTTGTCTTCTCGCAGTAGCAATGGTGGTGACCAGCGATTTGGAACGCTCACCAGATGCAAACCTCCTCACATGGCACTACAACAGAAAGTGAAGCATGAAGCTTTTAACATATTGGATTAAGGAAACTTAGCCCATGCAAGATAAATTGCTTACCTTAGCAAAAGTTTCGCTATATCTGATGACATGCGAATCACCTTTCCTGACTGCGGCAATCTTTTCATCAAGAATGATGGAGGGACAAAGGTGGTTCTCACGATCTAGCAACAAATAGCAACCATATTGAGACTCGTCCAGGCTACAATTGGGACGAAAAGGGAAAGAATTCCTTTTGATCACAGGAGCTCTGCTTGGCTGAGGGACCGACTGCGTCTCAAACCTTGTCTGCTGGGCGTTCCAGTAAGCGATCCAATTTCTGGAATAGCCACCTTCGCGGTTACCTGGAGGTTGCTCGAAGGGAAGATTGTTCATCAAGATTGTTCTACACTCCCTAGACAATAACCGCTTGTAGCAGCCTCTGATGATAGACTGCTGCCAGAATGAGGGTGCCACTGCATCAAAGCCAAACTGGGGAGAAACGCGAGTGGGATCAACATCCACGGTAATTCTCTCGTACCTAGGTGCGAGCTCACGTACATGCTCTGCAAGGGCAGGAAGGGAACCTCGCAGACACCAGCAAAAGAATTTGCGATAGCGCTCGTGGAAATGCTCCCCGCTCTCGAAAAGGAGCTCTTCTGAGAAAGAAACAGCCTTGGAGGGATACAGTTTTGGGAACCATCGAACATTCTCAACGCGCATGGCGTAAGTCCTAGCTATAAACTCTTCCTGATTGTCGCATATCAGGCTCACATGGGGAAGTTAGTTCCGAACCATCTCGCAGCCCTGCCGCTATTACGCTCCTCTTCCGCGCCTGGGGGACACCATTTGCTGGGCTTGGAAGCGACTGGGGCATAAGAGGGCCATCGCTCGAAGACCCACATTGTCAAGAAAGCAATGTTAATGTAAGTCAGTACGTCGAGGCGGCCACGCGATTCCTTCATCGCCACAACCAGCTGATCCAACCTATAGTACAGCGTGCCCAAGACTAAGGGTCCAAGTGCGACCTTCTGACCAAGGGCCAATTTCACAGCAAGAGGCTGAACATGATAGAAGACCCCATCATGCGGGTGTCCATCGATTAAGTACCTCGACAACCAGGCACAGAGGAAGGCGCATAGGGTCAAGTGATAACCCTTGCCATTCACATAGTTCTTAGCCTTCGGGTTCTGACTCAGAAGCTTCTTGGTGATGCTGTTGTTCGCATAGTCACGGAAAATGTATTGTACCCACTTGTTCCAAGTATTCTTCGCAGATGTATCAACCAACTGCCAGTCAGGAAGGACTTCTGTAGTAGTCCACCGAGTGGAAATTTTCTACACTTCTGACAAGCACTCTTCCATCTGCTTGTACAAAGCGATCTCCGCATCCGTTATCAAGGGACTCAAAGGATCCACCTCGCCCATGGGAGACAGATCATACAGCATGTGCACATCTTCGAGTGTGGGAGCAGCCTCGAACTCAGCAAAATGAAATGTGTGAGTCGCAGGCGAGTAACGGGAAAGAAGGATTAGAAGCATGGACTGATCCAGCTTCAGCACCCTTCATAGCACGAACTGCGAAGTATACGCCAGCATCGTTTAAAGTCACGGCATGATTGGTCAACACATGGTCAATCCACTCATCCATGAAGTCCAATTTCTGAACAAACGCCTGAGTGGAAATCGCAGTGTACGGGGAATACCCATTTTCGACTCCCAATCGAACCACATCTTCGGAATCGATCAATTCGAGCAGGGCCGAGTTAACTGGAGGAGTTAACGTTTGCAATTCTTCACCGGAGACAGCGATTGGCAGTTTCTTCGCCTTAACCCTAGCATGATAAAAGTCTTTGCCGCCCAGATAGGGGGCTTTTCGCCATAAAACCCGTGGAAGATCGGGTATTTCTTCGACCTCCTTAATGGGTTTGGTTCCTTTTGTCTTTGCCATTCCTGCGGAAAAGCAAGAAAAAAGGGGGGAGAAATACACATACTTTAGTTCGAATTTCAAGATTCAGCTCTAAGCATACGAGGGTTTATTGGAAGAAAGATGAACAGTCCAGTGGCAATTTCAAAGTTAGAAGATTGGAATCATTTGCATTATTAGGGATTTCAGAAACCCTACATTCAAGATCCTTATCATCTGGGGATTAAATCAAAAAAATTGGATTCAAAGATCGAGAGCTTCTTCACAAGTTTTCAGTGGATAATATGTTACGGGTTTGCAGATCCAACGCAGTTCAAAGCATATATCAGTATATTAAACATAATTGAATAAGGCCAACCTTGTTTTGGTAAAGCTTGCTTGGATGTGTACAATTGAAGAAGACGATTGACAAGAGAGAACTGGTGATTGATTATCTGAATCTGCTCTTGAAGGCTTTCGGGTATCATTCACTTAAAGAGAAAGAAGTGGTGCTTTGCAACAATGGAGAGTACAGAGTATTTATCCAAAAACAATGAAGGGTTGCGTCCTTTCAGTAGTCGAATCGCAACCGTCACCGTCGAATCGCGCAATCACAGGACAAGCTGATGTCACTCCTAAAACCCTAAAAGACCAGACGGCACGACTCTAGGGGTTTAGGTCATAATGGCACGCACGGGAGCTGAACTTACTCATATTTGAATTGGTGCGTGGCAGTGACAAGTACGTTGGTTCCTGCGCATGGAAGTCTATCCGGCTATGAGTCTTCACGCGCAGAAAGGGGGCTAATGTAGATAGTGCTTTCTGAACAGACTGATCTTGGCCACGTGGCAATCATCTAGCACACCATATTGTGCTCCACACACACTGGATCACCAGCCGCGCTGATCCATGTGGGGGCTGCGAGACAGGGCCCTCGCATACCACTGCACGGGACTTGTAGGGACTTAGTGGTTTGGAGGCTAGAGTAAGTCCTGTCGCGTGCGAGCCAAGCCCGCACGCGACCTTTAGTAACTGCTTTTGAGAGATTTAAGGCACGAGATCCATAAATCCGGTCAATCCGGTCAAACCCGGTCAACCCCATAACGGTTCCGGTATTCGCGCATAACGTGTTGTAACGGTCCCTATATACGTGGACGAACGTGCCGTTGTGGTTAAGCTAATTAAGCCGCCATTGATGGGCGCATTAACCACACTACAATGGTCACATTCTCCATTATATATAGGACGTTAACCTTTCCATAAAAGGGGGGCACACCAGACATACGCGGAAGCTCTGCCAAACCCCTGTCTCTCTCCCAGACATTAATACTGCCTTACTCTCTCCCTACACACAACCCAACTCTTCCTGTGCCATTTCCGATCCTCTGCTCTTGGTGTACACAGAGTGCTCCCCGCCGGATTCTCTTGTGCACAGCTGGTTTCTGGAAACTTCTGGAATTGTGTTTGGAACTTGAGAATATTTTTATTACTCAAATGTCTTTTACCTCCGCTGTGCAAATGTTATTACTTACTGTTTACTTAAATTATCATTTCCTATTTGTTTGACATGCTTGGGTGTTGCTCACTCAGTATTTATTGCTGACTTTGAAAACTGCGGTTCCTGTTTTTTTTTTTTCCACCGCAATTCTAGAAGTTGGAGACTTGGTGTAGCAGGGTACGAGACTCACCGAGATGAATATCATCACGTTTTGATCTAGTGTAGAAATTTTGAGACGCACGTTTTATTCAGAGACTTGTGTAATGTTTAAGACTTTTGTACTGTTTAAAACTATGTAATAAATATTTCGGGATGTTATGCTTTTGATTTCCACCGTCACTTCTAGCAGCGCCCTCCTGGGCTTTCCGGTCCGGAACGGGAAGCTTGGGAAATCGCGGGTCGTTGCAGGTGGTATCAGACCCAGGTTATCCGTTAAAGGGAATTAAAAACCTGTAGGGCAACTTAAAATGAACATAGGGCAAGATAAAACTGGAAAAGCTGATTGGGTTATGGGTAGTTTATTTGTTGACCCTGCCACCTTGATCTTTTCTTGGTGTGTTGAGGTTATTATGTGATTTGGTTTTGCCTGGATTATTTGGTTGGAAATGAGATATTTTATAATGAATAATATTTATCCAGGAAGATGATGAGTATGGAACGTGAAACACGGTAAAATATCCAATTATGTGAAATATGCTTTCCTTGTGATAATTGATGAGATTATACGACTTGCATGCTATACAATGGATATTATTTCTTGTTTAATTGGTGTGTTTGTGGATGAATTTGACCCAGAGACGATAGTGTTAAGTGGTAAGAATACGAGTAATTGCGTAGGACTCCGAGAGTTGACCAATGGCCACTGAAAGCACAAACGAACCACAATTGGAGCAACTAGCCGCACAGATGGAACGAATGACACAAGTCATGGATAGAGTAGTCGGTCGCGAAGAGCAAGGAAGGCCAAGCTATGCCAAGCAAATAGCTGAGCTGAACCCTCGCCAATACACTGGGAAGGAAGATCCGATTGAACTGGAGAACTGAATTCGGAACTTTGAGAAACTCCTAAAGGTCGTGCATTGCCCCGATGATGAGAAGGTTAACTGCACCGTGTTGCACCTGCTGGATGACGCAGATGACTGGTTCACTACTAACCAGGAAGTCCTACTGGCCCAACCCAACTTCAACTGGGAAGCCTTCAAGACTGCCATTAGGACGCGGTTCTATCCAGCACATGTTAAGAGAAGAAAGTGAAATGAATTCAACAATCTGACACAAGGGAATGGCTCAGTGATGGACTACTTCAAGAAGTTCGTGGAACTACTAAAGTTTGCAGGCCACACAGTACCCGATGAAGACGATAAGGTCAACAAGTTTATTTTGGGACTGCACTTCCAGTTGCAGAAGATCATGCGTAGTAGAACTTACGACACATTGCAAGAGGCTTATGACCGAGCAGCTGACATGTGGCGAGTCCAGGAGGTTCAGGACGAGTTTTGCGGGAAACGCAAGGCAGCTGAGGCAGGAAGCAGCAATCAGAACAAGAAGTTTAAACCCAGCAATGGGGGAAACAACCAGAACCGAGGCAACAAGCAAACCCCTGAAGTTGAACCAGTTCGTCGCTACTTCTGTAAAAGATGTAGGCGAAACCACCCCGGAACAGACTGCCTTGGGAATCTCATTAATTGCCACAACTGTGCTAGGAAAGGACATCGAGCTTTTGAGTGTCGATTCTCGACAGCCGGAAACCAGCTGGTATATCAAGGCAAAAACTATCAGAGACCACCACCGAACAACTACCAGGGGAATCGCCAGCCGTCGGGAACCAACAAGCTGGAAACCAGCAACTGGGATACGGAAATAGGAACAATGACAACCGTAACGGAGGCAATGGTTACGGACGACAACAAAATTTCAACCAGGGGAATGCAGGACACAATGGAGCCCAAAACCTCAATGTTGTGATGGCAACTAATAATGGAACTGGAAACGGAAGAGTTGGACCACAAAATGGCAACGTGGGAAGGATAGCCGTGCTGACAAAGACTGAAGCAGAAGCTGACCACGGAGTAGTCACGGGGAACTTTTCTCATCTATGAGCACCCAGTTTTCGTATTATTTGATTCTGGTGCCTCCTACTCCTTTATATCATCGTCCCTTATTGAGAAATCGGATTTGCATAAGTCATCTAGGATATGCATTCCTGTAGCGATACCTACGGGCCAAATTACTGTTTGTGACACCATATTCGAAGGTGTAGGACTAAAAATCCTCACAAGTTTCCTACTCGCCAACCTAATAAAATTTGAACTTGGGGGTATAGACATAATCCTAGGAATGGACTGGCTTGGGGCATATCGGGCAGTTATTGATTGCCATGACCAGAAGGTTCTTTTAAGGGGACCCAAAGGGGAGAAAATCACCTATCATGGAATTATTAGGGAACCTCGCATCAAACTCGTGTCAGCCCTGACCATAGTCAATCAAGTAAAGAAGGGAAACACGGCCTATTTGTGTTACATCCAAGACGTATCGAAGAAGGAGGCTGTGTTGGAAGAGATCCCAGTTGTGAGGGATTTTCCTGACGTATTCCCAGAGGAGATCCCAGGTATGTCACCTAAGAGAGAAGTGTAATTTACTCTGGACTTAGCACCAGGGACCGCGCCAATCTCAAAGGCACCGTACCGGATGGCACCCGCGGAGCTGAAGGATCAGTTGCAAGAAATCCTAACGAAAGGGTACATCAGACCAAGTGTATCACCCTGGGGAGCCCCAGTACTTTTCGTGAAGAAGAAAGATGGTAGCCTGTGGCTATGTATTGATTACCGCGAGTTGAACAGCGCCACCATCAAGAACAAGTATCCGCTACCCCGGATCGATGACCTGTTCGATCAGTTTCAAGGAGCCAGCGTCTTCTCGAAGATCGATCTGCGATCGGGTTACCATCAGCTACGAGTAGCAGAGAAGGATATACCGAAGACTGCCTTTAGGACAAGGTATGGCCATTAAGAATTCACAGTGATGCTGTTTGGCCTAACCAATGCGCCTGTAGTCTTTATGGATTGATGAACCGGGTAATGAGGCCATTCCTAGACCGGTTTGTAGTCGTCTTCATAGATGACATTCTGGTATATTCGAAGAGCGAGAAGGAGCATGAGGAACATCTTATAGAGGTGTTGCAGACTTTGAGGCAGGAGCAACTATATGCCAAGCTGTCAAAGTGTGAGTTCTGGCTGGATCGTGTTCCGTTCTTGGGCCACATTATCTCGAAGGAGGGAATACCAGTCGACCCATGAGAGATCTCAGCAGTCAAAGACTGGCCAACCCCGAAGAATGTGTCAGAAGTAAGGAGTTTCCTTGGCTTAGCTGGATACTACAGACGGCTCGTGAAGGACTTCTCCAAGATCGCGAGGCCATTGACAACTCTGACGAAGAAGGCGGTGAAGTATCACTGGGACGAGAGCTGCGAGCAGGCATTCCAGACTCTGAAGGAGAAACTCACTACAGCACCAGTGTTGGCCCTGCCAAACGAATCTTGCGAGTTCGAAGTATATAGTGATACGTTAAATAAGGGACTGGGATGTGTCCTTATGCATGATAGAAGGGTGATTCCTTACACTTTGAGGCAACTGAAACCCCACGAGGAGAATTATGCCACGCATGACCTAGAGTAAGCAGCAATTTTCTTCGCACTGAGGATATGGAGGCATCATCTATATGGAGCCATCTGCAAGCTCTACACGGATCACCGAAGCCTGAAGTACATTTTCACGCAGAAGGAGCTGAATAACCGACAACGAAGATGGCTAGAGGTAATCAAGGACTACGATTTACTCATCCAGTACAACGAAGGTAAGGCGAATGTCGTCGCAGATGCGTTATGCCGGAAGTCAAGCCATGCAATGAATGCTATGCTAGCCCAGCCAGATTGGCTATGCCAGGAGTTCAATAAGCTTAAAATTGAAGTCGTAGAGCAAGGAACGGTGCAAAATCTGCTTGGAAGCATGAGAGTTGTGCCAGATTTCTTCGAGGAAATAAGGAGCTGCCAAGACGGAGACGTGAAGCTTGAGAGGATCAAAAAGAAGATTGCAGCAGGATAAGCCAAAGAATTCCAGATTCACGAAGATGGGAGTATTCGTTACAAAGGAAGATGGTGCGTACCACAAAAATGCACGGCAATCAAGGAGAAGTTGATGCGGTAAGAGCACAACACGCCCTACTCAGTTCACTCTGGGGGCGACAAGCTTTACAAGGATTTGTAGAAGACGTTCTGGTGGCCCAACATGAAGAAGGAAGCGGCAGAATTTGTGGCAAGATGCCTAACCTTCCAGAAGGTCAAGTTCGAACACAAGAGAATGGGAGGTCTACTTAAACCACTAGATGTTCCAGTCTGGAAGTGGGACTCTATTTCGATGGACTTTGTGACAGCCTTGCCGACATCGAAGAATGGACTCAACCATATTTGGGTTGTCATAGACAGATTAACCAAGACAGCGAGATTCATACCGATGAAAGACACGTGGAACATGGAGAAAAGGGCAGACGCTTATATTAAGAACATAGTGCGATATCATGGAGTCCTAAGCTCTATAATCTCAGACATAGACCCGAATTTCCTCTCGCACTTCTGGAGAACTCTTCAGGAGGCACTCGGGACACAATTGAAGTTCAGTACGGCGTTCCACCCGGCTACAGACAGACAGACGGAAAGGACCATCCAGAATTTGGAAGACATGTTGAGAGCTTGCGTTATGGACTTCCAGGGCTCATGGGTCGATAAACTGCCATTAATAGAGTTCTCCTACAACAACAGTTATCACGCGAGCATTGGCATGGCACCGTACGAGGCTTTGTATGGAAGGAAGTGTCGGTCGCCACTTTGTTGGAATGACATCAGCAAAAAGGTAGTACTTGGACCACAAGTAATTGAGGATATGACCAACCAAGGACGACTGATTCAGCAAAGAATGAAAGCATCTCAAGACAGATCGAAGTCTTGTGCAGATCAGAAGCGGAGGCCATTAGAATTTCAAGTGGGAGAAAAAGCTTTCCTTAGGGTTTCACCCACTAAAGGGGTAACCAGATTTAACCAGAAGGGGAAGCTGAGCCCTAAGTTCATTGGGCCATATGATGTCCTAGAAAGAATTGGAGATCTCGCGTATCGATTAGACTTGCCATTAAGTTTGGGGCGAGTACACAACGTCTTCCACGTATCCCAGCTGAAGAAATATGTGCCAGACCTGTCACACGTGTTGGACCCTGAACCAGTAGAGCTGGACCCATCCTTATCATACGAGGAGCACCCTGTCAAAATCTTGGACACCAAGACGAGAGACACGCGTACCAAGAGTGTCAAGCTAGTCAAGGTGTTATGGACGAATCAGCAAACCGAAGAGGCTACCTGGGAGGCAGAGGAAGAAATGCGAAAGAAATACCCGCACCTGTTTAATGAGATACATTGAGTTCCGGGGACGTCACTCTCTAAGGGGGAAAGGGTGTAATCCTTAGTTTGTTACCGTCTTAGAACCATAGCTCCCTTATTACGTGCTTAGCACTACCACCTAGGGAATAAAAATGAAATTTGCTTGGTACTTCTTATGCATAACATGATAACTACTTGCTTGCTTGCATGAATTATTTGTGTTGATGAATTATTTGCCTCTTCGGTTTAGTCAGGGGTAAATTGGTAATTTTGGAGACAAAATGTGAATTTTAAATTACTCGGAAATTTATTATAATTTTGTGCGAATTTTAGAATGTGAAACGGTAATTATTCGTGTGTATATTAGTGTTGTCACGTATGTGACCACCGCGTGAGATGATACACTTGCCACACAATAACATACCTACCCCACTATTATTATTATTATTATTATTATTATTATTATTATTATTATTATTATTATTATTATTATTATTATTATTATTATAATTATTATTATTATTATTATTATTATTATTATTATTATTATTATTATTATTATTTCTCCTTTCCTCTCTGTCACCCCGTCCGTATCCCCCCTCCCTCTCTTTCTTTGCCTTCACGCCAACGGAACCATCACCGCCCCAACCATCACCGCCTCCAAAACCTTCCACCACCTTCCATCACCGCCCTCAACTCCCAATAAAAGCCCCCCAAGCCCCTCGCTGCCTTCCCCAACAGCTCACTCACACACCCACCACCAGAAATGACACCACCTCCCTCATCACCGTCGTCACTTTCACCACCACCCTCACCTCAAGCTCGGAAAGAGACAACCCACCTCCATCACCTTCGTCTTCACTCTCTCCCTCTCTGTTTTCAGGACCCAGCAGCAGCATCCAACTCCCCCACCAGTTCACCACCTCCACCACCGTGCACCACCATCGTCGTCAACGTCGCCACCATCACCACTTCACATCTCTCTGCCTTCTCTCTCTCTCCCTCCCTCTCCACTTCTCTCTGTTTCCTGAGGAAAGCAGAGGCAGCAGCTGCAGCTGGCAGCAAACAACCACCAGCCACCACCGCATTTCCGGCGAGAAAACCATCGGGAAGAGGAAGGCAACTCACTGCTCCTCCCTCCCTCTCCGCTCTCCCTCACTTTCCCCTCTCTGTCGCGACCTTGAAAGAGGGAAGAAGAAGGATAAGGCCACAGCAGCCTCCGGTCGAAGCAGAACCACCATCACCGTTGGCGGAAGCCATTAAAACCGGCGAGAATTTTTGCCCAGCTAGTCCAAGGCCACCCAGCCGATTTCTCCCACCCAGATCGACCCCCTAGGGCCCGAACAACGGCCAGGAGGTCGCAGCAGCTTCAAGCACCAGCCGGAGAGCCACTGTCGGCCTCACCACCGCGAGCTTTTACGAGACGTCGACCCGGCTCGAATCTTCATCGTTTCTTGAGTTTCTTCGACCAAGTGCACCCTAAATCTCCCCCTAAACTTGTTCCTGTACTTAGAATCGCATTTCATGGCATTGATTCGAGTTTTGATTCGGCAGTTCCTGCTTTGGGGTTCTTTATGTAGCTATTGAAAACTGTGGGTAATAAACCTGTTATATGAAACTGTTTTAGGGGAGAAGGAGGGTATTTAGTTGAATTTTTGTACAAACTTGGGGGTCTCTTTGCCATTTAACCATCTAATTATATAAAAATAAAAATAAATTAAGAATTTAGTGTTTAACTAAATTTCTACAACTCATAGTGTCTTTTTAATTGAATAAAAGTGTGCAAAATATGTGTTAGCTAAAAAATATCATTTTCTTGAAATTTTACAAGTTAGAAAATATATTTCATAGTTTTTATATTATACTCCTTTTAAATAAGCAAATGTTTTGAATAATTTTGCTACCTAATTAACATTTTATGATTTAAACTAGCATCTTCTTATAAAATAGAAAGCGTTTGTTTTCTTTCCGAGTCATTTTACAAATTTCCTCCAACAAGCGGTTATTTCATAGCTAGGCTATTCAAATGAATATAGTGGCTATTTAAGAATAAAATTTGGGTTAACAATTAACATGTTGTGAACATAAAAGTTAGATTTGAATTAGGCTTTTGTATAATGTTAAAATTAACAAGTGTTGTTTGGGGGACTTAGGTGATTCCTAATAAGACTCGTTAGACTTATAGCACTACATGTTGTATACTTGAGTAAATAAATTGTAATTGAATGAGGAAATGTAATTTGTAGGTGACGAGTTTAGTGACGAAGGCTACGTGTCTTTCTAAAGGATCGTTACGTGCTATTTGCTGAGAATTAAGGTGAGTATACATGCCAAGCCTTGCGTGCCGAGCTTCCTTCGTGTCAAACATGGATTTATGTTATGTCTCAAAATTGTATGGTTTATTTGATACTTGTCGGATTTGCTTATTTAATCTTTGGAAAATCTCACACGATAATTATTAATTCGTAAATACTTAAAGTGGAAAGAGTTGTGCGGGGAACGTCATTGGACTATTATTGATTGGTTTGGTCGTTGTTAGCTACGTCCACTCGACCCATTATTATATAAGCCCGGTTGCAATTCGCCTCGGGTTGGCTCCTTGTACTCACTCTTTCTGGGCACAAAGACCCTGTTAGGGGGGTGTCGACACTTAAGGTCTTGGAAGCGGGATTGGGATTGATTCATTTTGTTGCGATTGGATTTTCCCCGTTCAACTCAAAAAAATTAACATGAATATTTCTGGAAGGACAATTCATTAATGAGGACTTGGAATGTTTATGAAATTATCAGAGTGGATTATTGGAATTGAATTGGGGATAATGGTTATGAATTAAATGCTGGTTTCTGGAAACTTCTGGAATTGTGTTTGGAACTTGAGAATATTTTTAATACTCAAATGTCTTTTACCTCCGCTGTGCAAATGTTATTACTTACCGTTTACTTAAATTATCATCTCCTCTGTGTTTGACATGCTTGGGAGTTGCTCACTCAGTATTTATTGCTGACTTTGAAAACTGCGGTTCCTGTTTTCCTTCCCACCGCAGGTTTAGAAGCTGGAGACTTGGTGTAGCAGGGTACGAGACTCACCTAGATGAATATGATCACGTTTTGATCTAGTTTGTTAGCTAAGCCTAGTGTAGAAATTTTGAGACGCACTTTTTATTCAGAGACTTGTGTAATGTTTAAGACTTTTGTACTGTTTAAAATTATGTAATAAATATTTCGGGATGTTATTTTTTTGCTTTCCACCGTCACTTCTAGCAGCGCCCTCCTGGGCTTTCCGGTCCGGAACGGGAAGCTTGGGAAACCGAGGGTTGTTGCACTTACTCTCGCAAAATTTATTCAAATTAATTTCTACTAGTACTACAAATTTTCTTCATAGTCCGTATTATTATTTTTCCATGTGACATTTGGAGAAGGAAAAAAATTTATAATGACTAATTGCATAAATTAATATATGCGGTAAAGAGATAGTAAATTATGTATCGACTCATTCTATAAATAGTCATTTGAACAAGTGTATTATGTTAAAATTATATACTTACTATGATATAAAAAAAAATGTGTGCTCATGTTGGGCTGGGCGGTTTGGGGCTAACCGGCCGAAACATTTTGAAAACCATGATCAATCGACAGTTGGGCGGGTTAAAATTATTCATACTCGAAATCAATCATTTAGCCCCATTGTCTTTACATTTCGGGTAGGTTCGGCTAGGACCGGCCGATTTGGGCGGGTCGCTCGGGTTTTTGAACACCCCTAGTTACTACCAACTAAGTGGAAACCTATGGGGTCACATGTCAAAAGAATTGAACTAGATTTGGGATTAATTAATATGATTAATTAAATAGAAGGATCACTTTGCAACACCTTGCAAACTTAGTAGGACTAATTTTCAAGGAAGGGACTAATCCAAGTTCACGTAGAAGTAGGAGGGGCCTTTATGTAAACTAACAAGTGTTGTTGGTCTATATAAATGAGGCTCTAGCTTCCTACTCACTTAATGTTCATTCTCATAACATAAGTGAGTGGAAGAGAAAGCAAGAGAGCAAGAGACAAGAAAAAGGAGGCCGAAGCCCCATTTAGCCGCCCCTACCCGTCGGCCATCAAGAGAGGAGGCCGATCCTCTCTTGTCTTTGTTGCATGATCGTTCTTCCCTCTTCCTCTGGTCCAAGCTAGCACTAGGAGAAGGAAGAATATGGATCTCAACTTTGGACGTGGATCAACCGTAGAGACGAGGACAATATTCTTCGTGTGATCTCACGAATCACAAATGTACACATCTTCTATGTCCCTTATCATGTTATGATGTCTCTTCTTGTGATCCTTGGTGGGCTTTGAGTAGGGATAAAATTTTATTATTCCGCTGCGTTAACTACGTCAAAACCCAACAGTTATTCCCTGCTGCAAAATAGGAATAATATTTCAGGGGTCACGAAATATCGGCTCCAAGGAAAAGAAAAGAATGTGTAGTACCACTTCTCTTAAGAATCGGATTGACGGAAGATTGCTTGGTGACCACCATTCGAGAACACTTTGACTGATGAGAAACTATGTCGCTAGCCTCGGGTTCGCGATTAGTTCTCTTTCCCGTCGAGCTTTCGTCAATTGAAGTCAGAAAGGCTTCTAATGCATCATAAACCAGCTGCTGGACTTCAGGAGTCATGGGCCTGGATGGGTTAATGCGACTGTTAGGTACGGAGGACTTCTTTAAGATGGCATTCTCCTCACGCAAGCGGTCGATAAAACTTGATCTACGATCTCCAGAGGCGAAGCGCCTCAAACAACACTGATACAAAGAAAAAGGCAAATTCAGGTGGAGCACATGAAAACATGAAGACAAAGGAAGGAGAAGCGAACAAACCTGGATGAAGGAGTCAGCATATCTAACTTTGGTTGTAAAAGATTTTTGTTTGATAACATCAATCTTTTCTTCGAGAATGAATTGAGCACACAAATGCCGATCTTTTGCCAACAAAGAGTAAAAGTCGTAACGTGAATCATCACAACTACGAATTATCTTAACAGGTTACTCCTTTGTTGAGAGTGCGGGCGCCTTGATGGGTTGGAAAAGAGCATGATCAGGACTATTATGGAAATTGATGAGACAATGGGTTTGGAAATTCCAGAATTTAAACCAACCAAGAGTATTTTTATTCCTCCTACTGCGTGATGGTTGAGCCAGAGGTAGCTCAGCAAGAAGAAAGGGGGTAGTGCGGTCGGAGATGACGCTATCATAACAACCCTTGACGATGGAGTCAGGCCACAGCGGAGGAGCGACAGCATTGTACCCAAACTGGGGGCTCACGTGAACTGGATCGTAAAAAACATTGTGTTCTTCATAGATGGAAGTCTCGGGACCAGGCACATATTCAGGTAGAGCGGGTAGATATCCCCTTCGGACCCAGTTAACAAATCTACTATAGACCCAATCCTCTTCAGTTATGTGCTTAGCAGTGATCTCGAGGTCTTCCTCAGGGTAAAAATCCTCCCAGAAATCTATGTTCTTGTCTTCCATACGAGTAACGTAAGGACGAGGATGGAAGTAACGAACGTCGTCGCATATGAGGGAAAAAGTGCGTTGGGGGGACTTCGTTTTGTACCAACTCCATGACCGACGGGAGAGAAAAGTTCGTTTCGCATTGCGCGCATTCCATAATCCTACATTGACAGGGTCCGGGTCATATGCAGGCCATCTTTCGAAAACCCACGTAGACAAGAATGCAGTATTGACAAAAGTAGTGACATCAACTCTTCCCTGTGACTGCTCAGCATGCTCCATAGCTAAATCTAGGCGGTAATACAAGGAGCCTAACACAAGAGGCCCTAAGGCTACTTTATGTCCAAGTGTCAGTCTCACGGCAAGTGCGAGTACATCGGTAGAGACTCCGTCCCGAGGAGACCCATCTATCAGGTAACGCGAAAACCACACACAGAGAAAGCCATATAGGGTAAAATTAAGCCCTTTACCGTCAATACTGATAACAGCTTCTGGATTATCTTCTCGCCACTCGCGAGCCACAGTTGGTTTAACATAGTACTTGAAGAAATACATCACCCACTTTGACCAGCTGTTCTTTGGACTACAGGACACATAGGCAAATTTCGTACTGGGTGAGGTCGCGCCTGATTTCCATCGCAAAGTAGCTTTCTTCAAGTCTGCTATGCAAACCTTCATATCCTCGAACAGTTGGAGTTCTTGCGGATCAGTCAAAGCAGCCAAAGGATCAACAACCCCCATGCTTGGAAGGTGTAGCAAAACTTCAGTATCTTCCAGGGTGGGAGCAGCTTCAAAGTCAGAGAAATGAAAGTTGTGCGTCTTTTTGGAGTACCTGAAAAATATGTCTAAAGCAAGACATTGTCAACTCTAACATGAAGCCCCTTTGTGGCGACGGCGTGAAAAATATTGGCACGCTTCAACTCCCTCGCGTGATTAGTAAGTACGAATTTTGTCCATTCTTCCATACATTTGAGCCCCTCCATAAAAGCTTGGGGAAGAATATCGGTGAAGCCATACAAACCGGCTTCGATACCTAGCCTTTGCACATCTCGGGTATCAGCCATATCCCAATCAGAGCGTACAGGTTTAGGCACAAGTTGTAGAGCGTCATCTATCGGGGACGCTCGGAGAGTGGTGGCTTTAATAGTTGCCACGTAGAAATCATCGCCCCCCAGATAAAGGGCCTTGAACGATAACTCTCTGAGAAGCTCCGACACCTCAACAGTTTCCTTGATTGATTCCTTTGGGACCATTGCTGTGAACACAAGAACACCAGTTTGTACAATTTGGTTGCATGCAAGAGGAAAGACAAAAAGAGGGGAGAGAAGAGTATCTGCAAAATTATACCAAAACATTTAAAATTAGCAAACAGCCATTCACTCACCTTGCTAACGATTGAGTGCTTGAACTGCTTGGGAGACTGTATGAAGAATCTGGTCAAGAACTTGGACGAAAGTTTCGGTTTCTTGCTGTGGATCCTCTCTATGATGCATACGAACTCAAAAGCAACAACAATGGAAAAGTTCTAATTGGAGGAAGCAAAGGGCTTAAATAGCCTTCAGATTGAAGAGTCGCGACTGCTGATGTCTGCTGAGTCAGCAACGCTTTGGTACCCGGCGAGATTGGCGACCCATAAAATCCTTCTGAGTTATTCTTTCCTTGAAACTAAGCGAAAAATCGTTGATGGAGTCTGATTAGCTTCACAGTGGCCACGCTTCATCAGAAATCAAACGGCGCTTCTAAACCCTAGGCAATTATGGCTATGACCGGGGGCTAGGTATTTGAATCAGAATTCAAAATTCAAAGAATCTTTGTGAAGCCCACGTACGACTAATTTTACGCGACTGCACAACAGACGCGCGGGTGACATTCGCGTAAAAGGAGGATAATGTTGATAGGTGCTTTCCAGACAGACATATCACAGTCACGTGGCAGCCATCTAGCACACCCAGCTGTGCTCCATACACACCAGACAACTACCTATGCTTGTCCGCGTGGGGGCTGCGAGACAGGGCCCTCACGTACCAACCACACGGGACTTGTAGGGACTTAGTGGTTTGGAGGATAGGGTAAGGCCCATCGCGCGCGTGCGACAACCTAGCTCGCGTGCGACCCTTTTTAACTGCTTTGAGAGACTTAATGGCCAAGTTCTATAAACCCGGCTTGCCTTATAATGGTCTCCGGTATGTACGGTCAGGTGCCTAACGGTTCCTATATACATGGTTGAACGTGCCGTTACGGGGGTTACCATTAAGACGCCATTTATGGTGCATTAACCCCCCTCACAACGGTCACTTCCCCACTATATATAGGATTGTTAGCCCTCCGTTGCGACAGACTAATTCATCTCTGGTTCTACACTAGCTATTAAGTTGTCTCTCTCTCATTTGCAACTGCTATCCTCTCCCTACACACAACCCTACATCTCTCTGTGTTCTTATTCCCTCCTTGAGGTGCACACTCGGATATTTCCAAAGGATTTCCTTGTGCACAGATATATACCCTAATCCTCGCATATTATCTTCCCACTTTCTCTCTCTAACTCTTATTCTCTCTATTTTTTCTCTGCACAAGTTGAATATGGAGAAGAAGATGAAGACCATGAAGGCACAGATTCCTCTTCCTCTCATCCTACTTCTTCATCTACTTCTTCTTCTTCTATGTTTAACCTCTTTCTTTCTGTGTTGCAATTTCAAGATGAAGAAGAAAAAAATAATCTTGTTTGAATAATGGAATAAGATGAAGATGAAGGAGAGAAGAGGTTGGTGGTGCAGATCTGTGGTGGTGGTGGTGGATTTGGGGTTGTGACGTCGTGAAGAAGGGTCGTGGCGGCCGCAGACGCCGCTGCGAAGTGCAGAAGCGGGTGACCTGGTTGTCAGTTGTGGCTGCGTCGTCGCTGTTCTTGTTTGTCGACGGTGGAGGCGCCGTCTTCGTCGCTGTTCTGCTCCTTCGGTGGTAATGTCCTCGTCGTCGTTCTCCACCGACGGCGAACTCTACTTCCTTCTTCTCCACCTCTACCTCCTCCATCTTCTCCACCTCCACCTCCACCTTCTTCCTCTTTTCTCACATCTCAAATCTGTTATCTCTTTCTTCAGTTTTTTTAAAACTTTTGAATATGAGGGTAGATTTGGCATTAAAAGCAAGATTTTGACGGATTCTGTTACTTTTAACGGAATCGCACCAAAACTAAACCACGAGGAGGTTTCTTGCACATTTCAGAACTACAAGGGGGCTTTTCGCACAAATCCTTAACCCCAGGGGATAAAATGCAATTAACCCTAATATTAATGTTATTACTACTGATAGAAATCCTGGAATCATCTTTCCTTATAAGCTTTAGGGACTCTGTAGACTAGTGGAGTTTGAGCAGACAATTGTATACAAAACTGAAGAATAAGAAATTCCTCATTGTGATTGATGGCATGTGGACCATAAATTCTTGGCATGATACCAAACCATGTCTACCGAATTAGTGCAATGTAAGCACCGTTATATGCACAATGCACTATTCAGATGCCTCTAGTTCATGAAGAGGCAGGGATGCATCAGCATTGGAGGATCAGTACTGTGCTTTACATACGAAACCTACCGTTGGAAAAATGTTGGGAGCTTCTTCAAATGAAGGTGTTGGAAATCAGAATAGCTGCTCCCAGGAACTTCAGATGTCTGGAAAGATAATCGCCCAATAATGTGACGGGCTTGTGCTGGAAATTGTTGTGATAGGTGGTATCCTGGCAAAGAAAGAGAAGACATCCAAGTGGTGGAATCATGTTGCCAAAAGAATGAGCCGATAACTTGGTAACAGTGAAAAACCATACACGGATGTACTGGAATTAGCTTATAACTATTTACCTCTTCATTTGAAAGCATGTCTTCATTATCTTTCGTTCTTCCCTGATGACGGAGAAATCTCAGTTACCAATCTCAGCTGGATGTTAGTTGCCGAGGGATTCACTATTCAAGGTCAAATTCTAGAAGGGAAGACCGCGGAGGACATAGCAGAAGGATACATAAATGAGTTGGTAGATAGAAGTCTTCTAACCATTTCCAAGAAAGGATCAGACGGTTCAACTAAAGGCTGTTGTATCCACGACATTTTATGCGAATCTACCATCAAGAAAGGTGAAGAAGATAACTTCTTTCTTCATGAGGTCCTCTAGAACTATGGTTCCTTCTTAGTAGACGGTCTAAATAAGCAACGCCATTTGTTCATTGCCAATAACTTGTATAAAATGTTAAAACTGGTGATCGGCCGACCAAGCTCTGATACAAGTTTGTTATAACCTGAGGGTATTCGAGCAAGAACGATGAGACGAAACAAGAACGAGACATTATATTTAACGTGGTTTACCGACGAATTCGCAATGAACCCACTAGCTATCTCTACAGTCAGAACCATATATTTTATTGAGAAGGGAACCCAATTACAATGCACGTCGTGGCCGTGACGGCCATGGCGGCCACCCGATAACACCCATACATGATGCACACACTAATTATTCTAGCTAATACCCCGTAGGTGTGTATGCAGTGATTACCAAAAAAATGAGACCACTTTATATTGGTGTAAAGGCGGTGCTCCAAAGTTGGAAATCACCAAGTTTTCCTTTTGGAAACAACTTGGCCTCCAAGAAAAGAGTCAAAGACAAACACACATCCGACCCACCTCCTCACCTTTTCTTCTTTCGTTGACTTGATTCAAGTCACTATTCTAACATAAAATTTATTCTGAGAAGTTGCAAATTAGAAACTGTCTATCCTTTGTATTGTGTGAGGCAGACAGAGATACCCATACAGTGTGTGGGGTTCCTTCCGTAGTCGAAGAAGATGAATTTAGACTTCTAAATATGTTGGATCTATTGTCCATCACCATAGAGTTCCCAACAAACACTTGAATTTTGTATGATGTCAAGTACTTAGCCCTGCGATCCGAGGTGAGACATCTTCCACAATCATTTACCAACCTTTCCAATTTAGAAACACTTCTCCTCTATTCTCGAGAGACTGTTATTTTGCCTCTTGATATTAAGAAGATGGTTAAGCTCAGGCATATTTACAACAAAATAGGGATATTGCATTTTGGGACAACTACAGCCACGGGAAAAAACAACTCAAAATATTTCGTTGGTCAATCCATTAGCTACATCGGAGAATCTGCAGACCTTGTCACCATTGTGCGGTTGTAAGACTTGCCTAGAAATGTTGGTAAGAGCACCTAAGATTAGGAAGTGCCGCTATATGGATATTTCGTATCCAAGTCTGGTCGTTTGTTGTTCCCTGCTCTTCACTTTTTGATGAAACTCAAGGCCCTCAATCTCACTAACATGAGGTGCCGTTCATGTATCACAGGTGAATTTTTCAAACCTAAGTTTCCGTCTTGTGTTAGGAGGCTAACGCTGCATAATACATTGCTAAAGTGGGAGGAGACAAGAAGTCTCGGATCTCTAGAGAACCTTGAAGTTCTCAAATTGCTAGACAATGCCTGTGTGGGATCGGATTGAGAAACATCCGAGCTGGAGTTTCCCCATCTGAAGTATCTGAAATTGAACAGTGTCGACTTGGTTAAGTGGGTTGATCATGATATGAAGTTTCAGAATATGCAGTCATTGATACTCGAGGATTGTCCAAACCTTGAGATGCTTCGTACATGATTAGCTCAACTTCCTTAACTTGGGCTGAAAGAAGTGAAACGATGTAACAAGCCTGTGGAGAGGTTCGCGAGGAAGATTGTTCAACGACATAAAAAATTATTCGGTTAGGCCACGTTGAAGATTGTGATCATGTCCAAATACTAAGGTTTGTTTATTTTCATTTCATGTTTTCATTTTCTAGTGTGTTGTGAACTTGTAAAATTCAATGGAGTGATGTTCTTCAGGATTTCTTCCTTTTTTAAGAGTCCAGGCACTTGTGCCAATCCGGAATGAATTTTTCAATTTCTACTTCCATAACATGTAAAATTGATTTGAAGCTTTTTCCCATCTCTATAAGAGTCAATTACTTATCTTAATACCACCTTAAGTTTGTACTTGCTAACAATTAAAAATTAGATAAATTTTTTATCAAAAAAGTCAATTCTGTCAGGTGTACAATTGCCTATACAAGTAATAATAGTAATTAAGAAAAAGATAACTCAAGAAGAAAAGAAAAAAAGAAAGAAGAAACAAGAAAAATAACATTAGAAACCCCCAACAGGTTTGGGTTTCTCTTTAACTTCAGTTCGACCGAAATGAGAAACCCAGACCTCCATGAATTGAAGGAATACACCACTCAGAGTCTGCTTGTGTCACAACCCATCCCATCCCTCCGTAACAGAATTCCGATTGTTCTGAGACATATCGAACCACGTACACAGAAATTGAATCTTGATTGTTCGTATTCTTCTTCTTCATCATCCTCTTCCTTCTTCCCATTTTGCAGATATGTTTTTTTTTTTTTTTTGTATCACGGGATCCATTTTGGAGGTTGGGGGAAAATCTGGCCGGAATTAATTGGGGTTTGGCCGGAAGTTTCAGAGGGTTTGTGCATATTTGGACGATATGTGTTGGGCAATGGAGTTCTTTTGCCCAACAAATCCAAATGATTGATCTCAGACATTGCAAAGGCTTTTAATCCTAATTGAATATATAGCTAACAATCTATTGAAGCTGTAAGTCACAGATTGTGGCCAATTACAATGCAACTCATCTTGATTACCTACCCAAACAGCATTCAGGGTATCTCTAAACCAGCAGTATAGCAGGCAATGAAGTTCTTTTGGCCAAATTAGCTTCACAAAGGAAATGGAGTTCTTTTGGGTTTTTGAGAAAGCATTTTGATAAGAAAACGCCTGGTGGTGTCATCGGCGGGCAAGAAAGATCGGAAGTGGAGCCAGTGTCGAAAGTAACCCTAATTATTATCAAGGGAGGGTAAATTAGGCTATTTAGGTCAGTTAGTGGGTGTACTATGTGGTATTTATCCATACCGCAAGGCAGAGCTCTAGTAATATATATATATATATATATATATATATATATATATATATATATATATATATATATATATATATATTTGAAGTAAAAAAAAAAAACACGGCTCCGGGTAATATGGCAAAACACACGGATGTTTATTTATTTATATATATATATATAATCAAATTATAATTCATTTTCGAATTCGAGTTTCGACTTTAATATTTTCGTCATCACAAATTGTAACGACAGTTTTAAACACAATAGTATTATTGTAAGCTCGTACCTCGAGAGAAACAGCACTTATCTTAGAAATGCATAATCGATAATTGGCACCTGGAGCAAAATAAGTACCGACAATATTCCGCCAAAATAGGTAATTTTTGTCCTGCAAAGCATTCTGCATGAGAAAGTTAACTTTTTTTCGGTTTCATGACAATAATTATTATCAAGTTACGAAGATTTGAACATAAATCACGTTAGATAAGAATAACAATTTATGTACCTTAGCTTTGTCCTGTAACTCATACACGAAGTCTGATACCAGGCGAGCGCATTTTCCAGGATCATAATTTGCCCGATTTAATGAAAAACTCATGTCAGCATGACCCCATTGTTGCTCCATCGAATATGGTGTTTATTGTTGTTCAATATACTTCAATACCTACGTAATCGCTGGAATTTATCAATAAATGTATATAAGTAATTGTTTCTGAGTGAAGACACACTGTAGGGTACTTTTTTTAATGTATTGACACAGTAATAGTTTAATTCTAATTTAGCACGTAAACAGTAGTGGCAGAGCATCCCACATGAATATGTGACATGCAAATTGAAGTCTCAATATAATTTATGATTTTATAATTTTTTAATAATTGTATAAGGAGTTCCTACTTACACTCAACTACAGAGTATTCAAGAAAAATATAAATTAATAGTTCGTCTTAAAAAACATCATTGCAATTCAAAAAAACTGTCTCACTCAAAGTGCTATGCAATAGTCACTAAACGTATCTAAATAATTATGAAGTCGGTTGATTTTGTTGGTTAAGTGTAACTTCAAAATGTCCAATGAAATAATATTACTACGTGATTAAAAGTGTGATTATATTTTTTATAACTAGAATTAAAGGGAGAAAGCTGTGTAGAAATAGAAATTTTGATGATTTCTCCTACATTATATGTCTAAGCATTAAAGTAAAAAAATTAAAAGACAATATCCTTACGTATAGAATTTGACCAACTACATACTACATGTCCATGTTCCTACTGAAATTATAATAAAAGTATTGTCCATCTCAACCATCTATCTATATCTCCTTTGATGGCAGTCATGAGATAAATTAATTCATACTTGCCTACAACAAGTCGCTGAATCATTTTGTTACACAAAAAAGTATATGCAATAAGGTAATGACAACCCACTAGAAACAATCGTGCAAAATTACTTACAGAGAAAAATACTCGATCGGATGAAGAAGTTTATGAGTTCTCTATTGGTGCTTGATTTTCACAGGTCAATGTAGCTATTTGCTTTCTCTGTGCGAGCCCTCTCTCAGTGATAGAGACCTCATAAACTCATAAAATATTTTGACCTGTGAAAATCAAGCACCAATAGAGAACTCATAAACTTCTTCATCCGATCGAGTATTTTTCTCTATAAGTAATTTTGCACGATTGTTTCTAGTGGGTTGTCATTACCTTATTTCATAGACTTTTTTGTTTAACAAAATGATTCAGCGACTTGTTGTAGGCAAGTATGAATTGATTTATCTCATGAATGCCATCAAAGGAGATATAGATAGATGGTTGAGATGGACAATACTTTTATTATAATTTCAGTAGGAACTAGCATGGACATGTAAGTATGTAATTGGTCAAATTCTATATGTAAGGATATTTTCTTTTAATTTTTTTACTTTAATGCTTAGACATATAATGTAGGAGAATTCATCGAAATTTCTATTTCTACACAGCTTTCTCCCATTAATTTTAGTTATAAAAAATATAATTACACTTTTAATCACATAGTAATATTATTTCATTGGACATTTTGAAGTTACACCTAACCAACAAAATCAACCGACTTCATAATTATTTAGATACGTTTAGTGACTATTTCATAGCACTTTGAATGAGACAGTTTTCTTGAATTGCAATGATGTTCTTTAAGACGAACTATTAATTTATATTTTTCTTGAATACCCTGTAATTGAGTGTAAGTAGGAACTCCTTATACAATTACTAAAAAATTATAAAATCATAAATTATATTGAGACTTCAATTTGCATGTCACTTATTCATGTGGGATGCTCTGCCACTACTGTTTACGTGCTAAATTAGAATTGAACTATTACAGTGTCAATACATTAAAAAAAAATACCCTACAATGTGTCTTCACTCAGAAACAATTACTTATATACATTTATTGATAAATTCCAGCGATTACGTAGGTATTGAAGTATTTTGAACAACAATAAACACCATATTCGATGGAGCAACAATGGGGTCATGCTGATATGAGGTTTTCATTAAATCGGGCAAATTATGAACCTGGAAAATGCGCTCGCCTGGTATCAGACTTCGTGTATGAGTTACGGGACAAAGCTAAGGTACATAAATTGTTATTCTTATCTAACATGATTTATGTTCAATTCTTCGTAACTTGATAATAATTATTGTCATGAAACCGAAAAAAAGTTAACTTTCTCATGCAGAATGCTTTGCAGGACAACAATTACCTATTTTGGCGGAATATCGTTGGTACATATTTTGCTCCAGGTGCCAATTATCGACTATGCGTTTCTAAGATAAGTGTTGTTTCTCTCGAGGTACGAGCTTACAATAATACTATTGTGTTTAAAACTGTCGTTACAATTTGTGATGACGAAAATATTAACGTCGAAACTCGAATTCGAAAAGGAATTATAATTTGATTGTATATATATAAATAAATAAATAAACATCCGTGTGTTTTGCCATACCCAGAGCCGTGTTTTTTTTTTACTTCAAAAATATAATATATATATATATATATATATATATATATATATATTACCAGAGCTCTGCCTTGTGGTATGGATAAATACCACATAGTACACCCACTAACTGACCTAAATAGTCTAATTTACCCTCCCATGATAATAATTAGGGTGACTTTCGACACCGGCTCCACTTCCGATCTTTCTTGCCCGCCGATGACACCACCAGGCGTTTTCTTATCAAAATGCTTTCTCAAAAGCCCAAAAGAACTCCATTGCCTTTCTGAACCTAATTTGGCCAAAAGAACTCCATTGCCTGCTATATTGCTGGTTTGGAGATACCCTTACTGCTGTTTGGGTAGGTAATCAAGGTGAGTTGCATTGTAATTGGCCACAATATGTGACTTACAGCCTCAATATATTGTTAGCTATATATTCAATTAGGATTAAAAGCCTTTGCAATGTCTTAGATCAATCAATTTGGTGAACTACCTGCTCAATTTCCCCTTGACTTTCGGGAAATTTTTCCAAGCTGCAAGGCTGATTGGTGAATCGGGTGAGAAGAATGATGGGTTCTCCCTGGTGTAGAACTTCTACATCGACGTCCCCTCCTTGTCCAAATCTGACATTCAGGTGGGATTGTTTCTCGAATAGTTCCAATGATTTTTGGTGGCGTTGTTGGGTGTTGGTAGTTTCAACTTACGAGTTTCACATGGCCGGGTTAGTGGCGCTGAGGCGGCAGCGGGTGAGATTATAGCGGTGTTGGTCGTCGGATTCAGCCGTGTTCACACTTTTGTGTTCACACTTTTGTGTTCATACTTTTGCGAGTGGACTACTTTGCCCCTTAATAACAGTAACTAACGGAATTTTTCGGACAAAATTTATCTTAGTTGCTGATTGCAATCAATTAACAACAAGAGGTGGTAATTAGAGAGATTTGAAACAGGAAGTGGTACATGGATCATTACCATAAATTAGAGTAGGGTAATAAGTAATTGACCATCTGTATAATTAGCTACATTCAACTGTTGCCACCGGAATACAATTATTGATTGACATCTTACAAGCTCAATCAATTATTGATTGACTTCTTCTCAGGATAAAGTAGGTAACATCATAACACAACCCGAAATGTCTTGATCCGTGCCAAACTGCATTTCCACACTATGAGGGTAATACTTTTCTATAATGTCATCACTAACTCTCATACACTGTGGAAATGAAAAAATACCATCAATAAATCCGGCCCAAGATGTACAACCTTATCTATCTCAGATTAGCACGTGTCGTGATCCATGTTCTTCAAAGTTCTACCATTAGGAAACCACATAAATTAATCCTTACTGACATCCATGTCCTCTCTGATATTTTTTATTCTCATGTAACTTCACTTCATTGCCTCAAGCCAGTCTTGGATCGCCATTTTTTATTGCAATAAGTGTTGGAATAGATGCCCTAGAGGCAATCTAGTTTAGTATGAATTATTTGTGGCTAGAAATTCATTTATTATTTATTGGATATTTAATATAACGAAGTCCTTAGATTTACAATTGTGTTGTTTATCTTAAATATCCCTAGTCCAGTATAATGATAAATGGGACAATCATCTATAGACTAGTATGGGGTTGGATTGATATGGAGATATCATTATCCAACACATAGGTGTGCATTAGGGAATGTTGCACTGGATTGACTTATATCCGAGAAGGCTACATACACGTTATGTTGAGTCACAAGCGCTTCTCGGGGTGAAATGGTATTGTCATCCTTAGACTTGAAGTCACTAGATATTCTAGTTGTGGATTATTGTGATCTTGGTAGCGTTAAACGCTACACCGTAACTGGGTAGTTATAAAGGCGTGTACTGGATACAATAAGAAGCAAGCTTATAGATCGTAGTGGACGTGGATAGAATTTGTCCCTCCCACATAACGGGAGCAAATATCCTAGGCCACTCGAGGGATAGTGCTTATAGAATGTCTGGCCAGACTCAAATAAATCAATATGGGATATTGATGTTATTTGCACGAATAAGGCTATTCCCATGGATCGAGAAACTATGGATTGGATATACGAGTGTGACTTGTATGTCTCGTGTCCAATCCGGATATAGAGACAAAGGGATGAGACAATTACTTGTACAAAGGTTGTCAAGATGACTATTCTATTAGTTGGCTAGAATGGATGTTTTGCTAGAAACCGCTCCATATTAGCAAATAGTTGCTACCAACTAGATAGAACCTATGGGGTCACACGCTATATAGAGTTGAACTAGATTTGGGAATTAATTAATTGGATTAATTAATTAGAAGGATCACTTTGAAAAACCTTGCAAACTTAGTAGGGACTAATTTGCAAGGAAGGGACTAAATTGAATTCTAGTAGGACTAGAATAAGTCCTTTAGGTAGTTGGCAAGGAGTTGTTGGACTATATAAAGGACCTTCCTTCCTTCCTTCCCACAACTTATGATCATTATTGAACATAACAAGAGTGGGAGAGAACAAAAGGAGAGAGAGCAAGCAACAAGAGGAGCCGACCGCCCCTCTTGCCGCCGCCCATCCCGTCGGCCACAAAAGAGGCCGAGACCCTCCTTTTGGGTCTCGTTTTGCGTGATTCTTCTTCCTCTTCCTCTTCCGGGCTAGCACCAAGGACTTTGGAGATCTAGGATCAACTCTAGGCGTGGATCAACCATAGAGAACGTGACACAATTTGCGTTTGAAGTCATCAAAGGAGAACCCTAAGGTGTGTTATTGATTTCTTCCTTTACCATCGTTATGTTTCTTGACTTGTGATCCTTGGAGGGTTTTGCATGGTTTATTTTGTTTCCATTGCGCATCCATGAATCAAAACCCTACAGTGGTATCAGAGCGACAAGTCGTAGAGCATAAACGTGATTTATGTGTTACGTTTTAGTTGTTTTACACCTTAATTTGATTGTTTATCGCTGTAAACAAGACAAATCAAGCATGGGGTGCAATTTGTCAATAATTAATCATAACAAGATCTAATTTTTGCATTGGATGCATGAATTGGTGAGTTTGAGAAATTTTAGGATCTTAGATCTAGGGTTTGGGCATCCTTGGGGAAGAAGGAGTTCTTCACCAAGCAAGGGAGTTGTTTTGGACACAACTCCCTCAAGGAGGTTCGGCCCCCTAGGGGACCGCCCCTCTTGCTTGCCGCCCAAGATTGGCCTCCCTAGGGTCCGGGCGGCCCTAACCCGCGGCCTAGGCGTGTGGGTTATGGGCCGGGCCGGCCCTAGGGCCTTGTGGTTCACCTTATTGGGCGCCCATGGACCGTTTTAACCCTAGAAATCCTAAAATCAATTAAAATTGACCAAGCGCGTTAAAATTGGATTTTAACTGTTTATGTGCAATTCGCATGGTGATTGGATATGGCCTTAGGACGTGGTTTGATGTGGATGTTTAATTTGTGGTTTGGTTTTACGGCCTGCGAGCTGATCAATTAATTGTAATAATTAATTAGGGTTTTATGGCCTGCGTGCCATTTTTTTCTCAACTTGTGAGATTTATTTTATTTAGTATAGAAGTTAGCTAGTGCTAGATAAAGTAGATTGTTAGTCAAGATTGAAGAAAAGAAGCCCAAAGCCAAAGAAGCCACAAAAGAAGGAGCATGGAGCATGGAGCATTCCACATGACTATGAAGGATGGACCAAAAGATCAAGACGCATGGAGATGTGTTTGTTTTAGGGTTCATAGATAATTCCATTGGCTTGGAATTATCTTAGTCTAGAAAAGGCCATATCCACATCACGTTTAATTTCTGTTTTGTGGTTGTTTATTTTATTGTCTTATTATTGTGTGGTTGGTGTATGGATGATGCATGCAATTAGGATAATAAGATAATTAGACAACCCGGGTCTATTATTTGGAGTTGTGCCCAAACTCAAATAGATAGATTAGTTGATATTGATCAACAAAACAATTAAAATTGAATTTAAAATCCCTCAAAATTCAAATATTGTGTTCTTGCCTTCTCGTTATTTAAACACTCATTATCATCATTATTTATTAAATTCGTGCGTGCCAAAGCATGGCGACTTGGTTCATAATGATGGAATGCGATGGCACGTAACAATGTGCAATTGTTTAGATAAGAGGTTGAACACAACTGGGCTATTAATTTGATTAAGAAAGCTAGAGGCAATCAATTGGGATTATCCATATGGATGGATAAATAAGGAGTTATTTGCCCAATTGAACCAAGAGTTGCGTAAGGGATGCAATTGGAATTGTTCCTACCTAAAGTAGTAAAATTATGGGTGACTTGCCAAAGCAAGCTCATAAGGAGGTGAAACATGGATCTTGGCCCACTAGAAAATATAAGGATATTTTCCGCATTAATATCTTGAGGGTTATTAATCCGTAGAAAAATAGTGGGAGCTATATTTTATAAACTAGCCATTATTGAATATAGTCAAAAATTCACAAATACTAAAACTTGCGTATTTTCCTTTTTGTAGAATTCCAAATGGCAAACAACTCATCGAGTTCACAACATTCCCTACGATCTGTCCTTGAGAAGGACAAGCTCTCTGGAACCAACTTTCTTGATTGGTACAGAAACTTGAGAATTGTTCTCAAGCAAGAGAAGAAATTGTACGCAATAGAGGAGCATGTTCCAGAAGGTCCAGAGAACCAAACACCTGCTGCCCTAAAGGCGTATCAAAAGAGTTTTGATGACGCTAATGATGCGGCCTGCCTTATGCTATGCACCATGACTTCTGAGCTTCAGAAGCAACACGAAAACATGAATGCTGTCGATATGATCGAGCATCTGAAGCAGCTCTTCCAAGAGCAGGCGAGGGTAGAAAGGTATGAGGTCTCTAAGGCACTGTTCAAGCGTCATCTGGCAGAAGGGAACCCGGTGGGACCCCATGTACTCCGTATGATCGGGTACTTGGAGAATCTCGCCAGACTAGGGTTCCCGGTCAGCCAAGAGTTGGCAACCGATCTCGTGTTGCAATCGTTGCCCGAGAGTTATGGACAGTTCATTATGAACTATAACATGAACGAGATCGTGAAACCACTGCCAGATTTACTCAATATGTTGAGGACAGCTGAACAGAGCATCAACAAGGGTAAGGGCAAGGCCATAATGATGGTACAGAAAGGAAAGGGCAAAAGGTTTGCCTCATCCTCCAAGGGCAAAGGCAAGTCAGTTGCCAAGTCCAAGGAACCTGCCCTTAAGCCTGTTGGTGGCATTGCCAAAGGTGTGAATAAAGGTGAGTGTCACTACTGCAGTCAGCCTGAACACTGGAGGAGGAACTGCCCAAAATATCTGGAGGACAAGAGGCTTGGAATAGTGATTCCACCACCACCAGGTATTTTTGTTGTAGATGTAAATTTAACTGTCTCTACATCATGGGTATTAGATACTGGATGTGGATCTCATATTTGTCGAAATATGCAGGATCTAAAGAGAAGTAGAATATTGGCTAAAGGAGAGGTAGATATGTGCGTTGGGAATGGAGCAAAGGTTGCTGCGTTGGCCATAGGCGTGTGCGAGCTATCTCTGCCTTCAGTATTAGTTTTAGAATTAAATAATTGCTATTTTGTGCCTGCTATGAGCAGGAACATTATTTCTATTTCTTGTTTGGACAAGGATGGTTTTATTATTTCAATAAAGAACAATTGTTGTTCCTTTTATTTAAATAATATTCACTATTTTAGTGCGCAATTATTTAATGGACTTTATGTCTTTGATCTAAGCAATCCTGTCTACAACATTAATACCAAGCGGATTAAAATAAATTATTTAAATCCTGCTTATTTATGGCACTGTCGTTTAGGCCACATAAATGAGAAACGTGTATCTAGACTCCATAAGGATGGATTGCTAGACTCATTTGATTTTGAATCATATGAGACATGTGAGGCTTGTTGATTGGGAAAAATGACAAAGTCCCCTTTCAATAAGAAAGGTGAGAGGACTAGTGAGCAATTGGCGCTCATACATACTGATGTATGTGGGCCATTTGCCACGCCAGTCAGGGGTGGTTATGTCTACTTCATTACATCTACTGATGATTACTGTAGATATGGATTTGTGTACCTTATGAGGGAAAAATCTGAATCCTTTGAAGTGTTCAAAGAATTCAAGAATGAAGTAGAGAAGCAACTTGGCAAAAGTATCAAGGCTGTACGATCGGATCGTGGAGGAGAATACTTGAGCCAATAATTTGACGACTATCTTAGAGAGTGTGGGATCGTGTCCCAACTCACTCCACCCGGAACGCCACAATGGAATGGCGTGTCCGAGAGGAGGAATCGAACCCTATTGGATATGGTTCGATCTATGATGTGTCAAACCGATCTTCCACTATCATTTTGGGGCTACGCTCTATTAAGTGCAGCTTTCACCATTAACCGTGTTCCATCTAAATCAGTTATGAAGACACCATATGAGATGTGGAGTGGGAAGCGTCCCACACTGTCGTTCATGAGGATTTGGGGCTGCGATTTCTATGTAAAACGTTTACAATCAGACAAGCTCGGGCCGAAATCGGATAAGTGTAAATTTGTGGGGTACCCTAAGGAAACTAAGGGATACTACTTCTACAATCCAACCGAGAACAAAGTGTTTGTTGCTCGGACCGGCGTGTTTCTAGAAAGAGAGTTTGTCTCTAAAGAAGCAAGTGGGAGGGCTGTAGAACTTGAAGAGGTTCAAGAACCACAAATCACTGAACCGACTATGGAACATGAACAGGAACCACAAGCAGTTCTGGAGCAACCTGTTCAGGTAACACAAGAGCTTCGTAGATCTAGTAGAGTGCGCCAGGAACCCGAGAGGTATGGACTTCTCGTGACCGATTCCGGGGACACGATGCTCATAGATGATGAGCCTACTACCTATGAGGAGGCCATGAATGGCCCAGACTCTCAGAAGTGGCTAGAAGCCATGAGATCCGAGATGGAATCCATGTACACCAACAAAGTATGGACTTTGGTGGAACCACCCGATGGGGCGCGGCCCATAGGGTGCAAATGGGTCTTCAAGAAGAAGATCGACATGGATGGTAATGTGATTACCTATAAGGGGCGATTGGTGGCTAAAGGATTCAGACAGATTCATGGTATTGACTATGATGAAACCTTTTCACCAGTCGCTATGACCAAATCCATCCGAATCTTACTTGCGATTGCAGCATACCACGACTATGAGATTTGGCAGATGGATGTCAAAACAGCATTGCTTTATGGTAATCTCCTCGAGGACGTGTATATGATACAGCCAGAGGGTTTTGAGGATCCAAATCAAGCCAACAAAGTCTGTAAACTGCAACGATCCATTTATGGATTGAAGCAAGCTTCTAGGAGTTGGAATCGACGTTTTGATGAAGTAGTCAAAGAGTTTGGCTTCATCAGAAACGAAGATGAGTCTTGTGTCTACAAGAAGGTAAGTGGGAGCTCTGTAGCTTTTCTGGTCTTGTATGTAGATGACATACTACTCATTGGAAACGACATTCCCATGCTACAATCTGTTAAAGATTGGCTAGGGAAGTGTTTCCCAATGAAGAACTTAGAGGAAGCAGCCTATATACTCGGTATAAAGATCTATAGAGGTAGATCTAAGAGGTTGCTAGGCCTAAGTCAAAGCACATATATTGACAAGGTGTTGAAACGGTTCAACATGCAAGATTCCAATAAGGGATTCTTGCCCATGTCACATGGAATCACTCTTTCGAAGAGTGGTTGTCCTTCCAATGAGATTGAGAAGGAACGCATGAGTAGAATTCCCTATGCCTCGGCCATAGGATCTATCATGTACGCCATGTTATGTACTAGACCGGATGTGTCATATGCCTTGAGTATGACAAGCAGATACCAATCTAATCCGGGTGAGAGTCACTGGATTGCAGTCAAGAACATCCTAAAGTACTTGAGAAGAACTAAGGATGCTTTCTTGATATTCGGCGGTGAGGAAGAGTTGCGTGTAAGGGGTTACACTGATGCAAGCTTCCAAACCGACAGAGATGACTTTAGATCACAATCGGGATATGTGTTTTGCCTGAATGGAGCAGCGGTGAGCTGGAAGAGTTCCAAGCAAGAGACGGTAGCTGATTCTACAACAGAGGCTGAGTACATTGCTGCAAATGGCGCAGCAAAGGAAGCTGTTTGGATCAGAAAGTTTGTTTCTGAACTTGGTGTGGTCCCTAGCATTGCGGATCCAGTCGAGTTGTTCTGTGACAACACTGGGGCGATCGCGCAATCGAAGGAACCCAGGTCGCACCAGAAATCCAAGCACGTGCTCATGAAGTTTCATCTGATTCGAGATATTATCGATAGAGGAGACATTCGGATATGCAAGATTCCTACAAATGAGAATCTGTCAGACCCGCTTACAAAGCCGCTCACGCAGTGGAAGCATGAAGGGCACACTAGGAGTATGGGCATACGAGATGCGCCAGACTGGCTCTAGTGCAAGTGGGAGACTGTTGGAATAGATGCCCTAGAGGCAATCTAGTTTAGTATGAATTATTTGTGGCTAGAAATTCATTTATTAGTTATTGGATATTTAATATAATGAAGTCCTTAGATTTACAATTGTGTTGTTTATCTTAAATATCCCTAGTCCAGTATAATGATTAATGGGACAATCATCTATAGACTAGTATGGGGTTGGATTGATATGGAGATATCATGATCCAACACAAGGTGTGCATTAGGGAATGTTGCACTGGATTGACCCATCTCCGAGAAGGTTACATACACGTTATGTTGAGTCACAAGCGCTTCTCGCGGTGCAATGGTATTGTCATCCTTAGACTTGAAGTCACTAGATATTCTAGTTGTGGATTATTGTGATCTTGGTAGCATTAAACGCTACACCGTAACTGGGTAGTTATAAAGGCGTGTACTGGATACAATAAGAAGCAAGCTTAGAGATCGTAGTGGACGTAGATAGAATTTGTCCCTCCCACATAACGGGAGCAAATATCCTAAGCCACTCGAGGGATAGTGCTTATAGAATGTCTGGCCAGACTCAAATAAATCAATATGGGATATTGATGTTATTTGCACGAATAAGGCTATTCCCATGGATCGAGAAACTATGGATTGGATATACGAGCGTGAATTGTATGTCTCGTGTCCAATCCGGATATAGAGACAAAGGGATGAGACAATTACTTGTACAAAGGTTGTCAAGATGACTATTCTATTAGTTGGCTAGAATGGATGTTTTGCTAGAAACCGCTCCATATTAGCAAATAGTTGCTACCAACTAGATAGAACCTATGGGGTCACAAGCTATATAGAGTTGAACTAGATTTGGGAATTAATGAATTGGATTAATTAATTAGAAGGATCACTTTGCAAAACCTTACAAACTTAGTAGGGACTAATTTTCAGGGAAGGGACTAAATTGAATTCTAGTAGGACTAGAATAAGTCCTTTAGGTAGTTGGCAAGGAGTTGTTGGACTCTATAAAGGACATTCCTTCCTTCCTTCCCACTACTTATGCTCATTATTGAACATAACAAGAGTGGGAGAGAACAAAAGGAGAGAGAGCAAGCAACAAGAGGAGCCGACCGCCCCTCTTGCCGCCGCCCATCCCGTCGGCCACAAAGGAGGCCGAGACCCTCCTTTTGGGTCTTGTTTTGCGTGATTCTTCTTCCTCTTGCTCTTCCGGGCTAGCACCAAGGACTTGGGAGATCTAGGATCAACTCTAGGCGTGGATCAACCATAGAAAACGTGACACAATTCGCGTTTCAAGTCATCAAAGAAGAACCCTAAGGTGTGTTATTGATTTCTTCCTTTACCATCGTTATGTTTCTTGACTTGTGATCCTTGGAGGGTTTTGCATGGTTTATTTTGTTTCCGTTGCGCATCCATGAATCAAAACCCTAAAATAAGCAGTTGACACAATGTTGGGAATTTTTGAAAAATTCAAAACTTGAGTCATTGGAATGGTGCCCAAAGAACAAGTTGGTCTCCATCTATATATCCTAAATCATTGATTTTATGTTTTAGAGTTCTTTAATCCCTGTACAGACTAGCAAGGACAGCTAGAGCGAGAGAAATTCTAGCTTCTCTAGCTAAATGGATTGCTTGAAAAAGATATGCTTACCAGTTGTATCCAAAGCAGGAATGGGAAGACAAATCTTGATAACCATAAAGATAAAAAGACATGATGCTCGACTTTGCTATCTGAAACCATAAATCTTTTAAGCCGTTGAGCTGGTGAAGCTTGAGCAAATTTGCTCCTCGTAATCTCTTGTCTTGCTTCGACGAATGTTGGTTTGATATCCTTTAATTGGATTCGTTCAAGTGGCATTGACACTGGGGGATCCAAGACAGATTAGGCCACTTTAATCATTATGTCCTACCAAAGTGATGGTTGCTTCACCCCACGGAAAAAAAGAATGTCATATTCACTTCACATGCACCATGGTTGCTCAACCCGTGGGAAAATGTATGAGTTGGTCTTTTCCTACCATCTCTCAAAACTTCTAGCAGTCAGGTTGGCTCCAATGTTGATTTTATATGAAAATTAAATATTGATTCTTCATTTCTAACTTGCATCCAAACAGTTTGGTAATTGGAACACATTTGATAAACCCATCTTGCCGATTCCTATCCGGGTTTCTCCAACCATTGAAGGACACCTTTAATTAAATAATAGATGGTTGATAGTGGGCACTGGAGAAGGAAGAAGAATTTTTTGCTTCCATGAAGGGGATGGTTGGTTTAAGAAAATGTTGTATCGTTAAAGTTGGTTTGATATACTCATCTACAGAATAAAATCACCTCATTAAAATTAGTGATAAATTCAGTGACAAAAAAAACCATTATTTAAATTACTTTTATTATTCTTACATTGATATAGTAATTATGATTCTTTGAAAGTGTGATGCATAAGGCGCAATCAGATATAGGAGAACCATATCGGTATTTATCAATTTATTAACCTAAAGGGGAAAGTAATTTTATATACATGCATCGTATGGTCAATACAAAACGTAATAGAGTTTCTTTTTCATAAACTAAGTGTTGGGGGAAAGCCATGTATCATTAGAAGCTTAAAAACATAATCAGTTCTAACACATGCATGCATCACGATAGAAGAAATGGGAACTAATAAATTTTATAAATGTTATAAGTATATACATATGTCGATTATTTTATGGAGACTTACAAACAAGCGACAGTCATGGATTTACCAAATTTGTTCAAAATAAATTACTCAAAAAAAGTTGTACTATATACTTTCTTATTAAGATTTGTTCATTAACTTGGACTCAACATAGGCAGGTAATGTTTCATACTTTTATGTTCCTAAAATTTTTCCCCACACATGTAATGTGTTAAATTCACTACCTTAAAAGAGTTAGGTGCAAAACTAACTTATTGAGTGGCCAAAATAAGATTTAGTGCAACCATCTTGCTCTTAAAAATTCACAAAAAAGCAACTCAGCCCATTGTTGATTAACTCGCCAAGCACAAATGTCAGAAATACAAAATTCAAATATCATCTGTGAGAGAGGAGATTTCATGATATCACCAACTGGTGGAAACCCTACTTTGAGAATAGGGCATTTCCTTAACCCAACAATGTCAACTATGCAAATGGGAAGTTCTCCTTTTTCATCAGCTGTTTGCACTCTTCATCCATTAAAGGTGACCTTCAATGGTTGGAGAAACCCCAGTAGAAATTGGGTGAGATGGGTTGATCAAATGCATTTGAAATACCAACCGGTTTGGAAGCAAGCTGGAATTGAAGAATCAATATTGAACTCGAGGTATAAAATCAGCAATGAGATCAGGCTTATCCCCAATCTAGTCAAGAAATGGTGTGACGTGAACAACACGTTCGTCTTTCCATGGGGTGAAGCAACCATCACTTTGGAGGACATGATGATTTTAGGGGGCTACTCTGTCTTGGGCCACCCAGTTTCATTGCCACTTGAAAGCATCCAATTAAAGGATATCGAAGAGACATTGGTTAAAGCAAGACTAGAGATTACGAGCACCAAATTCGCTCGAGCTTCACAGACTCAATGGCTTGAAAGGTTTATGGATTCAAATAGCGAAGTTGAGCATGAGGCATTTTTATCTTTGTGGTTATCAAGGTTTGTCTTCCCATTCCCTGCTTTGGATACAATTGGCAAGCATGTCTTTACCATAGCAATACATTTATCTAGAGGAGTTAGAATTTCTCTTGCACCTGCTGTCCTTGCTAGTCTGTATAGGGATTTAAGAACTCTAAAACATAGAATCAAGGATCTAGGATATGTAGATGGAGATAAACTTGTTGTTTGGGCACCTTTTCAGTTACTCAAAGTTTGGGTTTGTGAAAGATTCCCAACGTTAAGTCAAATTCCTAATGCCATACAATATGGTGAACCCAGACTGGCTCGATGGGATGGAGTGAAGTTACTTGAGAATAAAAATATCGGAGATGAAATAGATGAAAGCCAGGATTACTTTTTGTGGCGTCCTTATGGTTGAACTGTGAAGAACCTAGATCATCGCATTTGTTACCCTGAGACCGAAAAGGTGGTACATGTTGGGCCAAATTTAGATGATGATATATTGTCATTTGCACGGTGCATGAAAGTTAGTGACCTTGTTGGAATTGACATTATGGAAAAGTATTCCCCTCATAGAGTGGCAATGCAGTTCGGGATGGATCAAGACATTCCAGGTTGTGTTATTCCCTGCAGCAAGTGTCCTAAGATTGCTTGGCAAAACTATAGTATGGCTATCAAGGACAAAAAACTTTACATTCCTTCACGACTCTCTGAGTCCGATGTTACAACCAGGTACTTGAATTGGTGGAATGCTGCCATCCTAAAATCTGGTCCCAGAGCCAACTGTCCTCTGTGGATGCCACATTTGGTTGAATCAAGAATCACTGCGGTAGGGACACAGAAGTTGCAGTTCAAGCACCGGAAACCTTAGTGGAGGAAGTGAGAGAGTGTGACAACCATCTGAGTTAAGCATTTGAATATGGATCTTTGTAGAATATCAAATGTGTTACAAGTGTTTCAAAATATTGCTTTCATCTTTTCTGTTTTTGTATTCAGTGATTATTATAGTGAAACCTCGATAAACAAAAACTTTTGTAACCAAGTAAATGAGTAATTTTGGGGCTAAATGAGCATGTTATTCATTTCTGGATAAATGTTTTTTATTCATTAAACAATATCTTTACATTTTTATTTTTTCATATAATTAATAATTTTCCATCTAATGTTCAAATACGTATATAGGCTAAGTAAATGCATAATGTAATAATAAGATTCTTTATATGGAATGCGTAAGATTTTATATTCCGAATACATGCACCATATACGCATATAGATCAAAAACGTACATGCACAATGTACTTATAACATTCCATGTATGGACAATACTGTACATAACCTATACTACAAACTACATATATAAAAAGATATTGGTTGGTAAATAAATTAAATAATTCATTCTACGATGTACAATCTAAGCCAAGCTGTCAGAAAATGAAGAATCACAATCTAAGCCAAGCATATCGAAACTAAATATTTATTGCTTTGTTTAGAGTAAGAAAATATCATTTGTCTCGAGTAAAAAAATATATACTTGTGTAAAATTAATTATGATAAAAATAAACTAGTAAAATAATAAAAAGCAATAAAACTTATCTCATTCGAGAGGAAGATGACGACCCCCAATGTTTCAGCTAACGATGTTGAGTTGTAGGCTCAATCTTAGCTCCGCCCTGATTAATTAATTTGATAGATGCGTACTGTGGATCAAAAAAAATGTAAGACACTTAAAATATATGAGATTTTAAGTTCAATTTTCAATATAATTTTTCATTTCTACAAAACTCAATGATAATTTTCATTTAAGAAATACTATCACCATAATGTATCTGAATTTCACAAATAAAACATAAAAACCCATTGCTATATGTCACAATCATTCCCCATTTTTGTTTTATAGAAGTAGGATATATGTGAATTTCACATCTCCGTTCCCAAAAAAGAAGAATTATACATATAACCATCAAAGCTTGAAACAACAGTAGAATCGAAGGGCATGTTTACCTTGATATATCTCGTTTATTGAATTACTCCATCGCTAACACGTTCATACATAATTCAGATAAAGTTCACAGATCTCGATCAACTATCTGAACAACGATGTATCTACCCTCATAGTCATCGACAAAACTAAAGTTTTCATTCTTGACACGCGGGCCAAAAGAGTTGAGGGTCAATCTGCTTTTTTCTATGTATACAACCCTAAAGAAAAATGATACGAGTAATGCTTGTCGATCTTGGTGATACTTATAGCCGACTCGACCGCCAAGGTGGTATTATTGAAAAGACATCAATATTATTCCTTCCATTTTAATCGTATGTGTTATTCCGTAATAAAAGTAGTATGTGTTAGATATTTGTGTTGAAAGGGTGGATGAATTTACCTAAGGTGCTTTCGCCAGAGGTTGCATGTTCGAATCTTGCTCACATCATCAGTTTTGGAATGCTTTTCAAAGCTTAGCTCGTCTCGGAAGTGTGTATGATAAATATCCAAAACGAAACAACGGGTCGGGTATTACTATTATTTAAAAGGCTTAATTACTTAATGGATACTCCATGTGTACTAAAAATCACACATTGCACGTCCCACTTCTGAATTAAAGCTTATTGAAGCCCCATTTGCTATCAATACTGCTAATTGAAACTAGTATTAATTTACTGTTTTACTTGTCATTTGTGTCTTTTTGTAAAAGGGTAATTTTGTGTTTGCTGGTGTATTATTTCTCATCCACACTTAAAAGGGTAATCGAACGACCACTTCCCAAATTAGCTAGGGTTTTCAGTTTCCCATTCTCTCTTACTCTGACTCTGATAGTTGAAGAAATTATGATCGCTGTAATAGAAACTAAAGGGTTTCAAGCAATTTCTGATGAGCACAACAGAAAAGAAGAACGATGGGTGAACACAGATAGTTGTGAAGGAAGTAATTTGATGATCTTCTCATTAACAGAGTCAACTAATATGCACTGATGCTATATTGGTTTTGGTAAAGACAATAATGCATTTAATAGACTTGGTCGTTGGATATATTTCAATGGATGTGATTTGGGATCTAATGAGATTATTTGCTCTAAGGTCCTTTAGAGAAGCTTTGACTTTCCAGTAAGTCCTCCGAGTGTAGAGAAGCTCCTTCAAGTATTGACACCATTTCATTTCAGTCCTAGGCTTTGAGCTGAGATGGCTCTTAGCTTGGGTTGAGATGTATGGTTTAATATTCCCCCTCAAACTGATGGGGCGGGGTGCACCATTAGTTTGTACTTGAGTTCTCGAAATTGATGCGTTGGGAGTCCCTTGCTAAAGATGTCAGTTAGTTGATCTGAACTGTTCACAAAGGAAATAGACAAATCATTAGTTAGAACTCTTTACCGAATATATTGATAGTCTATTTCTATGTGTTGGTGCTGGCATGTAAAATAGGATTGGCTTTGATGGCAATAGCAGATAAGTTGTCGCACCAAAGTATTGGTTTTTGATAAATGTAAAGATGTAAATCACGAAATAAAATTTTTAACCAAGCTAATTCAGCAGCTCTAGAGGCAAGAGCACGATATTCCGCTTCAGTGGAAGACCGAGCCACTGTTGGTTGCTTCTTGGCACCCCAATGAATTGGGTTAGGGCCCAAAAAGACAACAAATCCGGAGGTGCTACGAGGTTCGGTTGGGTTACCAGCCCAATCGACGTCACTGAAAGCGGTTATAGGAATATAGCCTTTTTGGTAAAAGAGGCCATGATTTTTGGAGCCTTGTAAATAGCGTAAAATTCTTTTTACACCAATGAGGTGATTTTCGGTGGGTGTGTGCATGAATTGACAAAGGTGATTAACAACAAAAACAATATCAGGACAACTAAAAGTAAGGTACTGAAGAGCGGCAAGAAGTTGGCGATAAGGAGTGGCATCCTGGAGAGGTCGACTGTCTTGAGAGTGATACTTGGTACCTGCAGATAAAGGGGTACATGCAGATTTGCAAGTAGACATATTAAAGCGAGATAATAAATCAGAAATATACTTGGCCTGATGAATGAAAATACCATCTTTGGTTCTTTTGATTTCAAGGCCTAATAAGTAGGTTAAAGAACCCAAATTAGTCATGGAAAATTTCATGTTTAATTTGTTGATGAGGTGATTAATGAAAGTAGTATCACTGCCAGTTAAGATAATATCATCGACGTGTAACAGAAGAATGCTGATTTTGCCACTAGAGTGTCGGATAAAAAGAGAGTAATCAACATAAGAAGAAATAAAACCTAGTGTAAACAAATATGAGGTAAATCGTTCAAACCAAGCCCGCGGAGCTTGTTTTAACCCATATATGGACTTGTTTAATTTGAAAATGTAATGAGGAAATCGTGGGTCTTTGAAACCTTGTGGTTGACTCATGTAAACGGTTTCTCGTAGAGTGCCATGAAGAAAAGCATTTTTAACGTCTAATTGTTGCAGAGGCCAGTTAAAATTAGCGTCAAGTGCACGACTGATACGAACAGTAGAGTGTTTGACAACAGAGCAGAAAGTTTCATCGTAATCAATGCCAGGGTTTTGATGAAAGCCTTTAGCAGCAAGACGTGCTTTGTGACGAGAAATAGTTCTGTAAGGATTATATTTTGTACGGAAGACCCATTTAATTCCTATTACGTTTGCATTTGGTGGGGGTACCAAAGTCCAAGTATTTTGTTGTGTGAGGCTAGTATACTCGCCAGTCCGCCACTGAGAGTGTTTGCTAGCCTGAGTGTAAGATGTAGGATCAGGTAAAGTAGTAATGGCAGAAAAATCTGACTTTTTCTTGCTGGTTCTGGATTTGCTCCGGGTTTGCATAGGATGACTGTGGGTGGGATTGGATTTTTGTGGAGGTGCCATCTCAGGTGGGGCCGGTGCCGGAACGACCTCGACTTCAGCAGACGGTGCCATGCCAGAACCCGAGGGCGAAGCACGTGCTGAGGGTGATGTCCGGTTCTGTACAGTTGTATCTTGGGCCGCGACAGGTTGCACCAGAAGTGCCATACCTAAACAAGTCGGTGCAGAACATGAGGGAACCGAGTTGCAGTCACGAACAGGTGTGTCTTGGGTCGGGGTTGGCTGCACGGGACCGGCTGAAGGAGTGGGAACCGGACCTGGTCTGGGCCAACTCATCATAGATGGGTGAGGTGCCGAAACAGGGACAGTAGCAGGAGGATGTGATGTACCAGTGGATGGTACTGAATTGACTCCAGTAGGTATCAAATTGGCTGGAGTCGTATTAGCAGCTGGTACAAATGTACCTGTAATCGGAGATTCAACAGTAGAGTGAGAACAAATAGCATAAGGAAAACAAGTTTCGTCAAATACAACATCACGGCTAGTGTAAATACGGTTAGTGTTTTATCTAAGCATAAATAACCTTTGTATTCATCTTCGTAACCGATAAAAGTACACATTTTAGTTTTGGCATCAAGTTTGGATGAATTATAAGGACGTAAATATGGGAAGCAAGCACAACCAAAAGTTTTAAGATGCGAGTAATCAGGTGGAGAACCAAAAATTAATTCAAAAGGTGATTTGTTATCAGTGTTACGACTAGGCATGCGATTGATAAGGTAAACAGCAACAGTAACAGCATGAAACCATAAAAAATTAGGCAAGGATGCTCTTTTGAGCATAGTCACTACGGTCTCTATAATGTGGCGGTGCTTCCTTTCTGCGACACCGTTTTGTTGTGGTGTGTGTGAGCACGACTTTTTATGGGTTATCCCATCTTGGCTGAGAATCTGCGAGAAGGTATAAGAAGTGTATTCGCCACCACCATCGGTGCGAATAATGAAAATGTGACGTTTCAACAGTTTTTCAATTTTTAATTTAAATAAGGAGAAAACATTTGGTACTTCAGATTTGTTATGTAAAGGAAAAGTCCATGTAAATTTGGAATAATCGTCAATAAACAAGACATAGTAACGGAACCCTTGATAAGATTTAGAGCTCGAAGGCTCCCATACATCACTATGTAGAAGTTGCAAAGGTTCATCAGATTTAGAATTAGAATGAGAATAAGGCAAGCGGTGCATTTTTCCTTCTAAGCAAGAATGACAAAGTCCTTTTTTATTGCTAGTAGAAATATCAGAAGACGGAACAATTTTACGTAAAATTTTATCCGGGGGATGCCCTAAACTATCGTGCCAAGTACGGGCATCAACTTTATTACTAACATAAGCATGAGAGAAATATTTTAAAGGCAAGGATTCAATGGGTTATAACCCATTTTTACTCAATCCCTGATATAAAAGGTGTAACACCCCCAAATGGCCCAAGCCGGAGGCCCGGGGATGTCACTCCGTACCCGAGATTAAACCCGAATACAAGGAGATTTTATAACACTGTTCTCAAGCAAAACATCCACAATAATAAATTAAAACTAACCATTATTACAATCCAATTGTCCTAGGCTCAAACCGGGCATAAACAAACTAAAGTATTTAAATTACTAAAGAGTTCAAATTTAAAATGAAAATGCTAATGATCCAAATGATGATATGTGTTCCCCTTCTACGCTAGACAACCATCCTCTAAACCTGTGGTGCGGAATCAAAAAAGAAACACCACAGTACAAAATCAGCATGAAATACTGGTAAGAAAACACCCAAGCATGTAAAATGATGATAGAATAGTTGTAAAACAACGACTCATTTACAATAAGAGTTTTTCTCAAAATCACAACTGAAATGAAGTTGACACTTGTGGGAAAACATGAGAGTTCCCAATTCCATAATATTTCCAAACCAATTCCATAATCATTAGGAAATCCAAAATCACAAATTAATTCTTTTTCCATTAACAAAACAAAAAAAAACCATCACTATTAATTCGTTGTAACGGGGGAAACCAAACCATCTCGCAAGCATCCAAGACCTTAAGTGTCGACACCCCCCCCCCAAAGACTTCTGGTGGCCAGAGGAGTGAGTACAGGGAGCTATCCGGGGACTTGCAACCGGATTAAATAAAATAAAATGAAACGGAAGACCGAAGTCAACACGCCCGATGCCAATAGTAACCAATAATAAATGGCCCCGCACAACTCTTCCACTTTACGTTGTGGTTCATTATTATTATCATGGTGATATTTTCAAGAAAGACATTTATCAAGTAAAAAATCACATATTGCATGTCACATTCACATAAACACATTTTGTTAAAGAAATATAAGAATTCATTTGACACGAAGGAGTTAGGCACACTAGGCCTGGCATATTTACTTACCTCAAAGTAAATCAACTACCGCAAATCAGTCGACGTACTCGATGTACTCCTCGTCGAAGAACTCGTCACCTACACGTAACAATACCCTAATTAAACATAATACTCTAGCAACATAATTGCTATACTACCTACATGCATATGGCACTCTACGGTTTAGGTCTCTAACACCAACTCAACATCGCACTTAATTCATACTTCAAAATCAAACCCAAAATCTTGCCCCAAAATCCTATAACCTAATGTGTACATAACCTATCATAACTTCACCAATTTTATTACTCCAACTTCTCAAACAGATCATGGCTCAAAAACAGTCTCATTAGATTCAAAACACTCTGAATTATAAGTTTAGCCTCAAACAGATCCGAATTTTGATTCCTGGATCAAAAGTTATGCTAGTTTTAAGTTTCCAATTTCACTCATAATACCCATACGAGAATTATCAATTTTCATACAACTAATCTCCAAAACATCTAGTTAGTCCCGTATTCAAATAAAACCTAATGCAACATGAATACCCACATCAAATCAGGTTACTACCCACCAACTATGATCATCAAATCACCCAAATCACTTAATCAAACGTCCCTTCCATGACTAGGATTTTTCCCATAAACTAAGAACGTGATTAAACCAAAACTTGATTATTAATCCTACGACTTCAAGAATGATGAAACCAACAATACAAATCTGAAAATTAAATATTACATGCTACGTACATGAATCGTAAACAAGTGATCAAGAGAAAAAAATAAATCAATAGAAAAGGAAAAGAAGAAGAAACATGATCAAAACCCGCCGCCCATGGAGGGTCGGACGGAGAGAGAGAGGCAGAGAGAGAAAATATAAAGAAGAAAAATAAAGAAGAGAGAGAGAGAGAGAGAGAGAGAGAGAGAGATACCTGCGATCGGAAGGAGAGAGACGGCGGCGGCGGTTGCGGCTGCTGCTGCTGCCGTCGGGGAAGAGAGAGAGGCCGAGAGAGTGAGAGAGAGGGACCGGTGAGAGAGGGAGAGACGTGAGAGAGATAGAGAGAAATAGGGAGAGTGAGGGTTTAATGAGAGTTGGAAAAAAATCAACTTCATAAGGAAGGAAACCCTCTTGAATTAGGAAACTTTACGTAGGCAGAAAAGTTGGGTCGAAAGACACTTTTTCCCCCTTAATTTTGTCAAAAGACAACTACCTCCCCCAAAATCAAGTAAAAGACACTAAAACTCTTGGATTAAAGTCACAAAGATCCCCCAAACTCTCGTAACCATTATCATTAACTCTCGAAAATTAAATCAACTCCCCAACCCTTAAAAATAATATCACAAAATACCCATAGTCACAAAACGGAGTATTTCAAAGGGTTCCCGTAGTTTTGTCCTGTATAGAAAAAGATGTGGAGTCAAAAATAAATCTACAATTATTATTTGAACATAATTTGTGTACATACAAAAGATTTGTGCTGATTTGTGGAACGTGAAGAGTGTTACGGAGTCTAAAACTATGTGCACCAGTGGAGAGTAAAGTGGTACCCGTATTGTGGATAGGAAGAGTTTGACCGTTGCCCACAGCAACTTGATCATTCCCAAGATAAGTGTCAGCAGTTGTGTACAAGAGAATCCGGCAGAGAGAACTCTGTGTACACCAAGGGCAGAGAATAGAAAATGGCACAGGAAATGTTGGGTTGTGAGTAGGGAGAGAGTAAGGCATTAGTACTGTGTGAGAGAGAGACGGGATTCTGGCAGAGCTTTCGCGTATCTCGGGTCGTTCTCCTTGTATGGAAGGGTTAACGTCCTATATATATAACGGAGAATGTGACCGTTGTAGTGTGGTTAATGCGCCCATCAATGGCGGCTTAATTAGCTTAACCACAACGGCACGTTCGTTCGCGTATATAGGGACCGTTACAGCACGTTATCCGCGTATACCGGAACCGTTATGGGGTTGACCGGGTTTGACCGGATTGACCGGGTTTATGGAGCTCGTTCCATAAATCTCTCAAAAGCAGTTACTAAACGCGACAGGACTTACTCTAGCCTCCAGACCACTAAGTCCCTACAAGTCCCGTGCGGTGGTATGCGAGGGCCCTGTCTCGCAGCCCCCACGTGGATCAGCGCGGCTGGTGATCCGGTGTGTGTGGAGCACAATATGGTGTGCTGGATGATTGCCATGTGGCTAAGATCTTCTTGTCCAGAAAGAACTATCTACATTAGCCCCTTTTCTGCGCGTGAAGACTCATAGCCGGATAGGCTTCCATGCGCAAGAACCAACGTACGCGTCGCCGCCACGCACGAATTCAAATACGCGTAAGTTCAGCCCCCGTGCGTGCCATTATGACCTTAACCCCTAGATTCGTGTCGTCTGGTCTTTTAGGGTTTTAGGCGTGACGTCAGCTTGCCGTGTGATTGCGCGATTCGACGGTGACGGTTGCGATTCGACTACTGAAAGGACGCAACCCTTCATTGTTTTTTGGATAAATACTATGTACTCTCCATTGTTGCAAAGCATAACTTCTTTCTCTTAAAGTGAATAATACCCGAAAGCCTTCAAGAGCAGATTTAGATAATCAATCACCAGTTCTCTCTTGTCAATCGTCTTCTTCAACTGTGCGCATCCAAGCAAGCTTTACCAAAACAAGGTTGGCCTTGTTCAATTTTGTTTAATATACCGATGTATGCTTTGAACTGTGTTGGATCTGCAAACCCACGATTCTCTGAAACATATTATCCACTATGAAGGAGACCCTGCTCTTTGAATTCAGCTTTGATTTAATTCCCGGATTGTGAGGGTTTTGAATGTAGGGTTTCTGAAATTCCCAATAATGCAAACGATTCTGAACTTCAAACTCCAAAATTGACACTGGGCTGTTCATCTTTCTTCCAATAAATCCTCGTATGCCTTGAACTGAATCTTGAAATTCAAACTAAAGTATGTGTATTTCTCCCCCCTTTTTTCTTGCTTTTCCGCAGGAATGGCAAAGACAAAAGGAACCAAACCCATTAAGGAGGTTGAAGAAATACCTGATCTCCCCAGGCCTTATGGCGAAAAGCCCCCTATCTGGGTGGCAAAGACTTTTACCATGCTAGGGTTAAGGTGAAGAACCTGCCGATTCCAGTTTCTTCCGACGAATTGCAAACGTTGACCCCTCCAGTTAACGCGGCCATGATCGAATGGATTGATTCCAAGGACGTAGTTCGATTGGGGGTCGAAAATGGGTTTTTCCCGTACACTGCGATTTCCACTCAAGCGTTTGTTCAGAAATTGGACTTCATGGATGAGTGGATTGACCATGTACTGACCAATCATGCCATTACTTTAAACGATGCTGGCATATATTTCGCAGTCCGTGCTATGAAGGGTGCTGCCGTGAAGCTGGACCAGTCCATGCTTCTAAACCTTCTTTCGCGTTACTCGCCTGCGACTCACACATTTCATTTTGCTGAGTTCGAGGCTGCCCCTACTCTTGAGGATGTACACATGCTGTATGATCTATCTCCTGTGGGTGAGGTGTATCCTTTGAGTCCCTTGAGGACTGATGCGGAGATTGCCTTGTACAAGCAGATGGAGGAGTGCTTGTCAGAGGTGAAGAAAATTTCCACCCGGTGGACTCCCACAGATCTTCTTCCCGACTGGCAGTTGGTTGACACATCTGCGAAGAACACTTGGAACAAGTGGGTGCAATACTTCTTTCGCGATTATGCGAACAGTAGTATCACCAAGAAGCTTTTGAGCCGGAACCCGAAGGCTAAAAACTATGTGAATGGCAAGGGTTATCACTTGACCCTATGTGATTTCCTCTGCGCTTGGTTGTCGACGTATTTGATCGATGGCCATCCGCATGATGGGGTCTTTTATCATGTTCTTCCTCTTGCTGTGAAACTGACCCTCGGTCAGAAAGTCGCACTTGGGCCCTTAGTCTTGGGTACGCTGTACCACAGATTAGATCGACTGGTTGTTGCAATTAAAGACTCGCGCGGTCGCCTCGACGTGCTGACTTACATCAACATTTCCTTTTTGAATATGTGGGTCTTCGAGCGGTGGCCTTCTTATGCCCCAATTCCTTCTAGGCCCAGCAAATGGTGTCCCCCAGGTGCGGAGGAAGAGCGTAATAGCGGCAGGGCTGCGAGGTGGTTTGGAACTAACATTCCTAAGTGCGTCTGGAGCCTGGTATGCGACAATCGGGAAGAGTTCGTAGCCAGACCTTACGCCACGCGCATTGAGAATGTGCGATGGTTCCCAAAACTGTATCCCTCCAAGGCTGTTGCTTTCTCAGAAGAGCTCCTTTTCGAGGTCGGGGAGCATTTCCACGAGCGCTATCGCGAATTCTTTAGCTGGTGTCTAAGGGGCTCTCTTCCTGCTCTTGCGGAGTATGTGCGTGAACTCACCCCTAGGTACGAGAGGATCACCGTGGATGTTGACCCTACTCGCGTTTCTCCTCAGTTTGGCTTTGATGCGGTGGCTCCATCAATCTGGCCGCAGTCCATCATAAGAGGCTGCTACAAGCGATTACTGTCTGGGGAGTGTAAAATAATCTTAAGGAGCAATCTTCCCTTCGAGCAACCCCCAGGTAACCGCGAGGGTGGCTACTCCAGAAACTGGGTCGCTTATTGGAATACCCAGCAGACATGGTTTGAGACGCAGTCGTCCCTTCGGCCAAACAGAGCTCCTGTGATCAAAAGGAATTCTATCCCTTTCCGTCCCAATTGTAGCCTGGACGAGTCTGAATATGGCTGCTATTCGTTGCTGGATCGCGAGAATCACCTTTGTCCCTCCACCATTCTTGACGAAAAGATAGCCGCAGTTAAGAAAGGTGATTCGCATGTCATCAGATACAGCGAAACTTTCGCCAAGGTAAACAATCTCTCTTGCATGTGCTAAGTTTCCTTATTCCGATACGTTGAAACTTTATGCTTCATTTTCTGCCGCAGTGCTATGTGAGGAGGTTCGCATCTGGTGAACGATCCAAATCGCTGGTCACCACCATTGTTACTGCGAGAAGAGGGGGAGAACCAGTTCGGCTAGTACTGAAAATGGATCCCGCAGTTGAGACCAAGATTCGCGAGATCATGGATGCTTTTGCTAACTTGTTGATAGAGAACACTCCAGCCTTGTCTCCACCCAGCAACGATCCGTCTACCCCGGCAACTGCTGCCCCAAGAGCAAAGAGGCCCAGACAAAGAGGAATTACAATCTCTTCCCCTATGAGCGCTCCAACTTCTCCTCCTGCGAGATCCTTCACTTCCAAGGATAAGGGTAAAGGTCGCATGCCAAGCAAAGCGCAGAAAGAGCTCGCAGTTGAGACCTTTGTTCCGTTTGACCAGGAGGAAGAGGAGGAGGAGAGAAGGGAGGGAGAGGACATGAAGAAGAGGAAAGAATCGAAGATGTCAGAGACAGAGAGAGAGATGAGATACAAGAGGAAGCGTCATGAGGTATCTCAATCGTACTTCTCTTCTCATTATCTTAACTTTCCGCCATCTTAATTGAACAGATTGTTCCTTTGCAGATGATGATGATGAGACCATCAGTGGCCTTTTGGCCAAGAGGCAGAAGAGGGGTTCTCATTCTGGTGTTTCCAACGAAACCATAAGCAAGGAAATCCTTGCCGAATCCAGGAGAACAGCTGCAGAGGCTGCTGAAAGAAGAAGAAAGCGAGAAGAAGAGGAGCTTGAACGCGTAAAGCAAAGGATCCTAGAAGAGCAACACGTCGACGACTTAGTGCGTCCAACCCATGAGGGGAGTGCGGTTCCAGAAGAGGAAGCTCCTGAAATTGACGAGGAGGATGCGGCTCCAGATAAGAAGATGCGGCAGCTCTAGAGCAAGTCCAAGCGGACTTCGAAGAAATCGCAGGTGGTAACGAAGGTGAGATTTTTAATCTTGCGGTAACTTACCGAGATGTGATTGTTGGTGCGTTAAAGCACGGCTTGTCAAAAGCTGACATTCGTCGCTGGCTAGTAAGCAAATGCGGTGAACCTTCAGGTAATCATTTGAACAACACTTGTGAACTAGGCTTAGTAACCCAAACATAATCATGACCGGTTTCTTCGCGCCCCAGGTCATGCTCAGCTTAAAGATATACTTAATGAAGATACATTAATAGGCCATGGTTCCGCGTCTTTAGCCTACGATGCAGACGCTGCAATCCCACCCTCGCGTGGAGGTGCCAACTCTTGGCTTATTGATACGATAATAAAATATTATGCAATACAAGTTACCTCACATCATCGTATCTTGTATCGCAGGCAATGCTGATGAAGCCATGTTGGAACAAAGGAGTCAACCTTCTGCATCCTATGTCCCGGTGCCAAGTTCTCACACTGAGAAGCCCGTCGCAGCTGCTGAGTATGCGGGAGAGCCCTTCGAGGACATCATTGAGGTTTCTCACGATGCCGAAGCTGACACCGTGTTGATGGAGGAAGATGCCCATGCTGCTGCTGGGGAAACAGAAGCAGATGCTGCAGATGCTATCGCACCTGAAGGCATCCCTGATCAAGCTGCAACTTCTACCGCTGCTATGCCTTCGACGATGACTGAGCCTGCAGTGACTCTTCCTGCGTGGAACTTTTGGAGTTCGCAGGTCGGAGCTGCAATCGCACCTGGTGCGGCTTATACCCTTCCTACCAACTATGAGGAGTTAGAGCTCGCAGCTGACGGGAGGGCAATGGAGCGAGGACAATCTTCAGGCGCCCCAGCAATGCGCATTCCTTCTTTGCGCGAGATCCTTGAAGGAACTGGTATGTTGTGATTGTTGTTCGCATCTCGCATTCTTCATTTACAAGTTCGATAATCTAACTTGGTTTAACATTGCTTAGGGTTGAAGCAAGCTGATGTGGACTGGCTGGTTCGGATGCGTCTCTCCTATCCTCAATCATTTGTGACATCTCTGGAGATAGGGCCCTTCGACAGAAGGCTGTTTTTGACCAAAGCCATCTGGATTTTGGAGCAGCTATCTGCGGCCACACCTGCGACCATCTCTCCTCAGAGCGCGGAGCTGCTTTTCGGCATGTGTCAAAACCTTCACGCCAAAGTCCAAGGCAAGCAGGGTTTTGGTTATCTTATCAAAAGATTCACCCAGATTCGCGCGGCCGTGAATTTGAAGCGCGGCTTCCATAACCTCGCAGCTGAGGAGCAGAAGGTGGAGCAGCAAAAGCAGGAGGCTGAAGAGGCTGTGAAGCTCTTCCATGAAATGAGCGCCAACTACGAGCGATTGAAGCAAGAAGTGGAGCAAGTGGCATACTTGTCACGTCAGTTTACTCCTGATGACTCCCTAGTCAAAGGCTTGTTTTGAACAATAACAAATTTGTGTTGAACAAAATGCTAAAACATTACTGTAATGTTGCTAGGGTTTCTCCCCCCTTTTTTTCAAAAAAGAATTTGAATGCCTGTTTCGCCCTTCCCGAGATTTGCTCGAATATCTCTGTGCATATTAATTTATGATGTCAACTATTGATTTTCTGCCTTGAATTTCGCGCTAATTGCTTATTAGATAAGCACGCTTTCCTTGGGAAGTCCATCCGTATCATGACCATCCGTCATTAATTAGGATACGCAACCGAATCGTCGTAGCCTTTAGTAGGGTAATTGATTGTTACCTCTTTCCAAGGCGTAAGTGATTGATTCTTACCCCTTTTCCAAGTTTTGCTGACTCATCTAGGCAACTGAAGAGTCTAAACAGGGTCTATATAAACCCCGCCTTCTGCGACGTGGGTTCTTCATCCCACAATGTGGCTTGCCGTGAGTCCCTACGACTGCTGGCTTCAACCCTTATCTTCATTGATTCATGGCAGTTTCAAGCTGTGAAACTTGAGTTTGTGCTTTGTTCCATATAAATAGCTTCTAAGATCCGCTTTACAAGGCTTATTGATCTTTATAACCATCATAAAGAAGATGCAGATAATACCTCATGCTTGCTCGAAGAATTTTCTTCGTCTATTATGCTTGAAGGTCATGTTTCCGGCCGCCTCCCGGCGAGGTGCAGCGCCGTACTGACCTTGCTACCGATTCGTAATGAACGGCGAATTTCTCCTCTAGCTTTCCCGGAGGATGATCATTCGCCACCATGTTCTTGAACTCGGGGTGGCGAGCCATCATGCTCGTCTCCGTGGACAAGGAGCCTCTTGCCCTAGGAGTTGCTGCTTGCCTGTCCTTCGCTCGAACAGGTGGTTCCTCAGGCACATCTCTTGATCAGACAGAGGCCTTGTCAGATCCTGGGATCTTGAACATAGCGTCGCATAGGTCTTGTAGACATGGCCGGCTGTTCATTTTATAAGAACACCCTACTTGCTACAGATCTTTGGTCGCAGATCATTGCATCGCATGGTTTCTGTTAGAACCAGTAGGTCGATCCTCTTTTAGTGAGGATTCCCCCGATGTGTAACTTGCGCTTGTAGGCTGCTACGTAGATGCATTGTAAGCCATGTTGGCTATGTAATTAGCTCTGTCTAGAGCTTTTCCGCTTGCAAGCTGTTATCTAGACAGATAATTTGTAAGTCATTTCGACTCATAATAATAAATTGCTTTGTTTGATTTGTTGTTCTTGTTGCAATTTTCACATGCATATTGGCAGATTTCACCTTTTAGAGTGTCATACTCACACTTTGCATTGTTGACATGATTCTCTATCCATCAGATAGATTCGCAGATGTGTTTCAGATCATTTGAGATCGCATTCGCATAGCTTTGCTATTTTGGCAAATAGGCTTGAGAATCGCTTAAGATAGGATTCTAGTGCGGCTGCTATCTTGGCAGATAGGCTTTGGAGATCACTTAAGATCATATTTTCATAGTGCTGCTATCATGGCAGATAGGCTTAAAAGATCACTTAAGATCATATTCGCATAGGCTGCTATCACAGCGGATAGGCTTAGAGATCACTTAAGATCGTATTCGCATAAGCTGCTATCATATAGGCTAAAAAGATCACTTAGGATCGTATTCGCATAGGCTGCTACCGTGGTAGATAGTCTTAAAAGATCACTTAAGATCATATTCGCATAGGCTGCTATCGTGGAAGATATGCTTAAAAGATCAGTTAAGATCGTATTCGCATTGGCTGCTATCACGGAGGATAGGCTTGAAGATCACTTAAGATCGTATTCACATAGGCTGCTATCACGGCGGATAGGCTTTCGCTACTGAGAAATAATGAAAGCAATAAAGAGCTGAAATTATAAAGTTCTTCCCATTTGGTAGAAGTCTTTTTATTATAAAATACTCTCATATGGGAGAGATGAGATTACAATTCCCTCATATGGGAGAGAAGATGCACGAGTTTTAGCAATACAGAGCATAAAGAAGACGTTGTAATCTAACGCATATAATGATAGAAGTTAAGGATAATACTTCTTAATCCAGCGCATGTTGACTGAGCTTGGGGTTGAGGTCGTCCCATGTAGCCTTTGTATGTTTCAGTAGCCACTATCAAAGACTTCTGTGACTTCGAAGGGTCCTTCCCAATTGGCTGCGAATTTTGGATGAGCCGCCTCTCGCATGCAGTGGTCCGACGAGCGCAAGACCAAATCTCCAACTGCGAAATCTCGCCGTTGGACCGTTTTTTTGTACGCGCGAGCGATCCTTTCTTGGTATCGTTTGTTAGTCCTTTTAGCTTGCTCCCGCTTCTCTTCTAACAGGATCAAGTCATGATCGCGTTGATTGTCATACAATGCATGAAAAGCCAACCTTGCAGAGTTGATCTTCACTTCCGCAGGTACCACAGCTTCAGCTCCATAGCATAAAAGAAATGGTGAGACTCCTGTGGGCGTCCTTGGAGAGGTCCGATAGGCCCACAAGGCTATGTTCAAAGAATCAGCCCATCTCTTGTGGTCATTCGCCACCATCTTGCTCAAGATCCTCAATAACGTCTTGTTGGTTGCTTCTGCTTGCCCGTTCCCCTTCGGGTAGTATGGGGTGGAGCATATCTGCCTTATGTTGTACTCCGCTAGCTTTGCAGCCACCTGGCGATTGACAAAGGGGGTGCCATTATCCTAGAGAATGGTGTTTGGAATTCCAAACCTGCATATGATGCTTTCTTGGATGAAATGGACCACGGCTAGCGCATTTGCTGTCTTTAGTGGTATTGCTTCTACCCACTTGGTGAACAACTTGGTCGCGGTGAGAATGAAATGATTCCCGTGCGAGGTTGGTCGAATGGGACCAACAAAATCCAAAGCCCATGTATGGAACGGCCACGGTGTTCTCAACGAATGTAAATCCACAGCAGGAGCGTGCACTAGATTTCCTATGAATTGGCACTCCTGGCACCGTCTTACTTTAGTGCGGCAATCTGCTTCCATGGTGGGCCAGAAGTAACCAATCGAGAGGATTTGCCTGCATAACTTTGCTCCTCCCTGATGTTCCACTTGATGAGATAGGTCCATCACCTCTTGTGCTTCCTTGCTATCTATACATCGCAGCAGGTTACCTCATGGCCCCTTCGCCAAAGCATATTTTCTTGCACCACATATCGTGCTGCTTTTCTCTTTAGTTTCTCGGCTTCTTTTCTCGACTCAGGCACAATACCCTGCGTGAGAAAGTCAAAGAGCGGCTTCCTCCAATCCACATCATCATCAGTCAGAGCAATTGATAAAGAGTCTTTGATCAGTGTGCAACTCTCGCAATTTCCTTGAATCAATGCTGCGGCCGTTGACATGTCCGGCCAGTGAATCCCATACCTCTGGGCTTTCCGATAGATTGACACCTCACTTTCTCCGCAAGCATGTTGGTGAATCTTTTCTAACAGCGCTTGTCCCTCCTGCTCCGAGACACATGCATGAGTATTCCGCCGGGGCCCTTGTAGTAGAGGGTGTTGTCATGTATGCAATACCCCTTCGTGGATGCCCAATTTTCGTTGCTCGTGCCTTCTGCGATAGCACGCAGGATTGACTTTCTCCAGTCCGTATCGTCTATGCATTCGTCGTCGCACGCGTCCTCCGTCAACGCCGAGGATGTTCGCACTTCAATCGAGATTCTTGCGGGACATTTATCCGCACTAACCTTGGATCCCAAGGTAGCTAAAGCATCAGCATGCCTATTGTCCGCTCTGGGTTTGTGCTCGTACTTGACGTCGCAGAACTGCTGCACCAGTTTCTGTACCAAGGTCCGGTAGGGCAACAAGTTGATCTCCTTCAAACCATACTCGCCCGAGGCTTGTTTGACGATTAGCTTGGAGTCTCCCATAACCGTCAAGTTGCTTACTTCTAGTGCCTTCGCTGCGCGAAGACCTTCGATGAGAGCCTCATACTCTGCTTCATTGTTAGTGACTGCGAAGTCAAGCTTTGCTGACATCTGTATGACCTCTCCATCTGGTTTGGTCAAGACTATCCCGATGCCTCCACCTTTCCTTGTTGAAGAGCCATCGAAATGGAGCGTCCAATAGGGCAACTCAACTGCGTAGATTTCAGGTCCTTCCAATTCTTCTTCAATCACAGGCTCATGAATGTTATCAGGGAACTGCGCTAGCAAATCCGCCACCGCTTGCGATTTGATTGCCCGGGGTCGAGCACATGTGATGTCATATTGAGAAATGGTCATATACCATTTTGCCAATCTTCCCCCAGGAGTAGTATGAGTCAGAAGATACCGTATAGGATCACTTTTTGTGACCACTACTACTTTGTGCGAAGCAAAATAGTGCCTCAACTTCTCTATTACAAAGAATAAAGCAAAGCAATGACGTTCGATGTCCGTGTACCTTGATTCTGCTGGCTGCACTATACGAGAGATGTAGTAGATCGGCCTTTCTTGCCCTTCATACTCCTGAGCCAGGAGTGCCCCTATGGATCTCTTCGTTGACGTTAAGTACAACAAGAGCGGTGATCCGAGCTGAGGTGCGATCATTACCTTTGACGATGTCAACAGGTCCTTTAGCATTCCAAACACAGCTTCATGCTCCGTAGTCCAGTTATATAGAGCATCCTCCTTGAGAAGATAGCTGGAACAGAAGGTGATTTCGGCGATCGCTGGGATGAACCTTCGCAGGTAGGATAGCTTTCCCAAGAAGGTCTTCAAGGTACTTTGGTTGTGCGGCGCAGTCATGCTAGTGATCGCCGATACTTTCGCAGGATCAGGTTCTATTCCTTGACGATGTACCACACATCCCAAGAACTTCCCCGATGTTACCCCGAATGCGCACTTCATGGGGTTCATCTTTAATTGAAAGCTTTTGCATCTGTTGAACACTTTCCGCAAATCCCCCAGATGGTCTGCCTCTTCCTTGGATTCGACAACTAAGTCATCCACGTAGAATTCTACTTCCTTGTGCATCATATCGTGAAGCAGGGTCATCATGGCCCGCTGATAAGTCGCACCTGCGTTCTTGAGGCCAAAGGGCATAACCGTGTAATTGAAAACTCCCACTGGGGTGATGAATGCGGTTTTCCATGCATCTTCGGGGTCCATCTTGATCTGATTGTACCCGCTGAAGCCGTCCATGAAGCTGAACATGCGATGACCCGCGGTCGAATCGATAAGTAAGTCGATGTTGGGGAGTGGAAAATCATCCTTGGGGCAGAAACGATTAAGGTCCCGGAAATCCACGCAAATGCGAAGCTGCCCATTCTTCTTTACCACCGGCACAATGTTAGCCAACCATGTGGTATGATGATTCGGCTCGATGAACTTGGCATTCAGAAGTTTGACAACTTCCTGCTTGATCTTAACGTTAAGCTCCGGTCTAAAGCTTCTCGTGCTCTGCTTTACCGGTTTGGACCCTGGGATTACATCTAACCAGTGCATGGTGATGCTCGTGTCCAGACCAGGCATTTCATCATATTCCCATGCGAACACGTCTTTGTACTCAGTCAGAAGTTGTAGCAATCTTTCCTCCTCCTCGCCTGTGAGGTCCGCACTTAGAAAGACTGGCCTCTTCCTTTCTTCGCTCAGGCTTAGAAATACCTCCTTTAGCTCCTGCTTTTGCGGTCTGGGTTTGTCCTCCATGCATTCGGGTGCTTCTTTGAGTTTCTCCTCTAGAACGCTTGGCATTGGTTTGTCTGGTTCCAAAACCTGCTCAATCTGATTGATTTGCTCAGGGATATGCCCATGCTCGCGTGTCCCCGCGCACCTTCATATGCGATAGCATTTCTTCCCGTTGGCGTAGAAACTCTCTATTTCCTTGCCTTCAGGATCATGTTTTGCTATCCTTTTCAGAGTATACACGTTCTTTCGCTGGTAGACAATCTGCGGCGTCTCTTCTCGTGTAGACGGCTTTTCCTTGGCTTCCCCTCTTGTCACCATCACACTTGCAGGTGACTGATCTTTGATGTCCTCCCAACGGGGCAAAGGAGTAGGGTTGAACGGTCCCGGCGTTTGCTCGTCCGCCATCTCAGTGAACCATACCGCCTCACTGAGATGCGCCTCATCCATGTTGAAAGGATTTTTCGAAGCTGGTATCTCCACTATTCTATCATTCCAGATAGCTTTCATTACTTGGTGAGCTGTTGAAGGGACAGCATCAAAGCGATGAATCCAGGCCCGGCCTATAATCATGTGATACGTGGTGTTCGCATCTATGACATAGAATTTTGCTGAACACTTAATTTTGCCGATCTGGATACCCAGGCGGATCCAGCCTATTGTCATTCTGGAGTCGCTTCCGAATCCCATCAGCGGGGATGGGCGCTTGACGATCTTGTGCTCTGGAATTCCTGCTAACTTCAGAGTATGGAGCGAAACAACGTTAACTGCTGCTCCTCCGTCAACGAACGCTCTTTTGAATTCCACACCATTGATGATTGTTGTTATATACAGAGGCTTCTGGTGGCTCGCATCTGTCTTCTTGTCGCTTGCGGAGAAGGTTATGACCTTTTCTATCGAGCGAGATGCCCTGACAACCTTTCCGTTGGAGACTACGATATCCTCTTCGTAATCTTCTGCTATCCTCAGGATCGCCTTTGTCATCTCCATCCGGCATTTCTCTGAGAAGTTCATCTCATCAAAGAACCTGCTGAACCCGTGCGATCCCTTCATCCGATCGGCACGTTCATCCTCAGTGTCTATACTGTAATCCTCTTCGTTGTGGATCTCGGCAATGATGGGTAGACCATCCTCCGCAACCTCTTCAAGGTCCACAATCGAGATCATGGCGACCTCCTTGCCTTTCGACTCTTGCTCCGCATGGGCAGGGAGTGGATTGTTTCGCACATCCTGCCTTCGATCGCTGACGATCGGTTCGCCATTTTTCATCTTTTGGCTTACCATGATTCTGAGCTTCTTGCAGTCGGTCGTGGGATGCATAACCTTTCCGTGACATTCGCACCACTTCGGGTCCCTTACCATCTCCCTGGAGGGTGCCTTTTCGAGCGGCGGCAAGATACCGTCCTTACGCCATTGTCTGCAAAGGTCACTCGCTTCCTCTACCGAACATGGCAGTGGTGGCGCATCAAAGTTCACTACCTTCGGCTGCTTTTGGGGCGAGATTGTATTCACTTCAGCCTCGCGTCCTCTCTTGTAGCTGAAACTCCCAATTTTGAAAGTGGTCCCGCCCGAGGATTTCTCAGGGGCGTTCCTCTTCTTCTGCCTCTCCACTATAGGTTCGATGTTCTTCGTGCATTCGATTAGCTTCGAAAATGTAGGTGTTTGCAGGTTGATAAGCATACCTTTGTACTCGTCTCGCATGCATTGCAGGCATATCTCCACGAGTCTACTCTCGAGTATCACATCTTTGCACTCCAAGGACTTGGCCCTGAACTTCTTGATGAATGTTATTCCATCCTCCTCGCGCTTATGGTACATCCGCGAAAGATGAATCATTGTCACCTTTTCTTCCATCTGGAAGAACTTAGTGTACAACTTCTGGACCATGTCGTCCCAAGTCTTCACGGATCCGGCTTCCAACGTCCTGTACCACTTGTAGGCCACGTTCCCCAAGGATTTCGGGAACTCGCGCATCAGCAGCTTAGGATGAGCCCCATATGGCCCCATTACATCAATGAAGCGCATGACATGCTCATGGGCGTTTCCATTGACATCTTCGAACTTGTTCCATTTAGGAGCCTTGTACCCAGCAGGATTAGGCATGAGGTAGATCTCTCGTGGAATAGGCGGATCGTTGTCAAGCTTCGGGATGATGGTATCCGCGAACGATTGGTGAGCCAGGATGGTTTCTATGCGCCGTTGCAGCGACGTCATACACTCCGGAGCACTTCCCTCGGCACTGGGAGGAGGGGTTTCCGCAGGAGGAGGCGACACATATGTCGCAGGAGGGCTAGGAGCATATTGTGGGTTCACGTTACTCCACGTTGCCGTCGGAAGAGGCAAAGCAGTACGGTGAGGCCGGATTAGGTACCAAAGTTGGAGGTTGAGGAGTATGAGTAGCAAGAGGCAACATTTGAGCTGTTGGCCCCTGAATTGAGGGTACCTGTGTAGTTGCCGGTGGAGTTTGCAGGTTAGGATTGGGTGGTGTGGTTGACACTCCCAATCCTTGAGTGGTGGAGGCTCCTCCTCCCTGAGAGACGGTGGTGGCTGGTGTGGGGTTTGGAGCGAGAGTCACCAGGACAGCCATTATCCGTTCTAGCTGCGCAGATTGAGCTTTGAGAGCCTTCGCCTAATTCCGGATGGTGGCGTCCAAGGCTTCCAGCGTCGGAGCTTCACCGGTGGCTGTAGGAGTACGGCGGGTCTCCTCTCCCGAGGTGGTCTCCTTGGAAGGCGATCTATTACTGACATCATCCTCATGAGACATGGTTGCTTGCAATAGTAAGTTCACGTCGGGTTCACCAAAATGTGTACAAGAGAATCCGGCAGAGAGAACTCTGTGTACACCAAGGGCAGAGAATAGAAAATGGCACAGGAAATGTTGGGTTGTGAGTAGGGAGAGAGTAAGGCAGTAGTACTGTGCGAGAGAGAGACAGGATTCTGGCAGAGCTTTCGCGTATCTCGGGTCATTCTCCTTGTATGGAAGGGTTAACGTCCTATATATATAACGGAGAATGTGACCGTTGTATTGTGGTTAATGCGCCCATCAATGGCGTCTTAATTAGCTTAACCACAACGGCACGTTCGTCCGCGTATATAGGGACCGTTACAGCACGTTATCCGCGTATACCGGAACCGTTATGGGGTTGACCGGGTTTGACCGGATTGACCGGGTTTATGGAGCTTGTGCCATAAATCTCTCAAAAGCAGTTACTAAAGGTCGCGCGCGAGCTTGGCTCGCACGCGACAGGACTTACTCTAGCCTCCAGACCACTAAGTCCCTACAAGTCCCGTGCGGTGGTATGCGAGGGCCCTGTCTCGCACCCCCCACGTGGATCAGCGCGGCTGGTGATCCAGTGTGTGTGGAGCACAATATGGTGTGCTGGATGATTGCCACGCGGCTAAGATCTTCTTGTCCAGAAAGCACTATCTACAGCAGTACTCAAATTTTGAAAATCATGTGTCATATGATTCGTAGTGCCCGTGTCAGAGAGCCAATAATTGGCCTTACTGTGTTGGTGAGTGGAAGCAGTTAAGGCGGTGAGAGAATCAGGCGGTAGACGCCCCTGATAAGCATAATTCATTCTATGAATGCAGTCAAGAGCAGTGTGATACTGTTTCCCACAGATTTGGCATACATCAAAAGTGCGAGGTTGATTAAAATCTGAATTTCTACAACCACGATGGCCTTGGTAGTTACCTCGACCATAGTCATTTCTTCCACCCCAATGATACCCTCGACCACGATTGTTATTTCCAGAAAAATCAGAGTTATAACCTCGTCCACTCCTACCTCTACCATAACCTCCACGATTATTTTCATAATTTCCACCACGATTACTGTTTTGACCTCTACCCCTCCCATTATAGCCACCACGATTTGCATAAGTGGTAGAAACATTAAAGGCTACATTGGGGTTTTGGGACGTCAGGTTCTGAGAGTCAAGCATGTGTTCTTCACTTTTCAACAGAACATGTAAATCATCGAAAGAGATGGGTTCAGATTTGATATGAATAGAGGACCGAATTGGATTATATTCAGCCTGGAGGCCATTTAAAGCATACAACATCATATCTTCGTCATCAATAATAACAGCAGCCACCATCAATTTATCTCGAATATTTTCAATTTATTCATGTAGGTGTCAATGGAGTCAGAATTTATTCCTCGCAGTTTGTAAATCAGACTTCAATTGCATGATGTTCGAGCGTGTGACAGAGGCGTACATTTTGCCAAGAATTTCCCGAATTTAGCGAGAAGAGGACTGACATATGACAAGAGTGATTGCTTCCGGGCTCAGGGTGCCGTTGAGCATGGTGAGAAGAGCCTGATCTCTTTGTATCCAAGCTGTATATTCACGGTTAACCACAATAGTACCGTCGGGGTCGTCGGATTTCTTGACGAATTGTTCTGGTTTTGGATCCTACCCATCTAGGTGTCCTAATAGGTTCTAAGTGCGCAGTAAGGAGGTGATTTGATACCTCCATATCACATAATTAGTACCATCGAGCTTGATAGGTACGAGATTGTGAATGTTAGACAAGAGGTAGATTGGATTTGGAGTCGTTGCAGAGACGGTGGATGGGGCGATTGCATCGCTTGAGGATGAGATCGTGGACTGAGCCATAGGCTCTGATACCATAATAGAAACCAAAGGGTTTCAAGCAATTACTGATGAGCAAATCAGATATGAATAACGATGGGTGAACACATATAGTTGTGAAGGAATCAATTCGATGATCTTCTCATTAACAGAGTCAACTAATATACACTGATGCTATATTGGTTTTGGTAAAGACAATAATGCATAGAATAGAATTGGTCGTTGGCTATATTCTAATGGCTGTGATTTGGGATCTGATGAGATTATTTGCTCTAAGGTCCTTTAGAGAGGGTTCAGCTTTGCTACGTTTACTTCCCGTACGGTGATTGTGCGGTTGGCCTAGAGCGGCTATGATGCTGCCACGTGGAAGATCAGAATAAACCAAATTATACAGAATCATGTCTCCTTATGCACCCACGCGCAGTAGACTTGTCTCTCTCTCTCTCTCTCTCTCCTAATCTTTCGTTGCTACTTCTCCATTGCAGACCCAGTACTCATAATTCTCAATTGAACCAGTGATATTGGTCGACGGAAATGGATTTTCACCTTATCAAATCACGAGTTTTTTCAAATCAACACGACATAGTCATGGATTCAACTATTGGAAAAGATTCGGTTCTTCATTCGATCAACCCACGGAACCGAAAACCCATCACTGTAGAACAATCACGAGATCAGTTGAAGTTATTTTTACTCCCTGTAGGCTGTTTAGTTTTTGTTCAACACCTCTTCATACTGAGATTGATCTGTCGGGAATAAAATTTATGGGTTTGTCCTAAAATTTCGTTTCACAAATCAATTGAAATAACTTTGTGGTTACGATTACCATAGCTGGAATAAACAATTATTTTGAAGTTGTTTCTGCCCTTGCTCTCTGATTCTACTGGAATAAACAATTTCAATTGGTAAAGAAAGAAAATCTTCCAATTGGTAAAGAAGGAAAATCAAAGAGAGAGAAGCTAAAGCCTTAGATGGAGAAGACGAAAAGCGCGTGAGGTAACTAAAAGAGCATGTATTAGATAATAATGTGGGTTGTCTTATGTTCCACGTGGTTCCATCGTGGACGCTCGATTTTAACAGCACGATCACTGCACATATCGTAACAGTAGGGAAGCCGAACCCCTTTAGAGAATCTTTGACTTCCCAGTAAGTCCTCCGAGTGTAGAGAAGTTCCTTCAAGTATTGACACCATTTCATTTCGGTCCTGTGCTTTGAGCTGAGATAGCTCTTAGCATGGGCTGAGATGTATGGTTTAATATGCTGGAGTTCACGATGAGGATGATGCAAAATAGTAACAGACAACAGAGTAAGATGAACCGGAGATCTGGTGGAGAGCAATCGATTGGGTTATGTGCCAATAGGAGGAAAAGAAATGGTTAATTTGTAGCTTTGGCATTCTTCGTAAGTCAATATATGGTTGTTCTTTTTTCTTCGCACGTATTTCCATTGATGGTAGGGGCTAACCATGCACTGTTGACTAAACTTCAAAAGATTTTTCTTTGAAAAGTGAAGTTTCAATGTTGAGTAATGGAAGTTTCAATGTCTGTTTTTTGTTGACAAGTCAATTGAATATATAATGCGAAATTCATGTTAGCATTGTGCTTTCCAATATCTCATAATTGAATAGATCCAGTCCTGCTGCTTATATGTTTATCGGATTTCATTATAGACATAGTCCTTGTTTATATGCTCAAAAATTGAATTGGTGTTTCAATATTTGTTTAGTAAAATTAATTATAGGCTTATAACTTGTTAATATACTCAAAAATTGAAATGTTGCTCTATTATTTGTTTAGTGAAGTTGATTGTAGTCTTACAAATTCTCTATATACTCAAAAGAATTTTTGACAGAAAACCTCCTTGCATTATTGTTTCACTGACACTTAGTTACCATCAGTATCGATTTTGTCACAAAACACCATGCACTTTTACTTTTACTGACATCACACCCCATTTTTGTAACGGCTGTCTAGTTTGGACTGTTAGCGGCTGTTAACTTCATTTAAGTGAGGTCAAAATAGACTTTCTCTTCCTCTTTTATTTTTTTCTCTTTTAGATTTTTATTTCTTCTTCTTATTCTTCATCTGCTCCCTATGCCTCTTTCTCTCAACTCTTTGTTATCCCTCTGTCTGTATCTGACTTCAAAACCTCCAGATTCATCACCACAAACTAACCCATTTCTACTCATCTTTCTGGAACCTCTCATGTTCTTGAATGGTCCACATAACCCGCAAATAAAGCCCTTTCAATTTGTGAAACATTTTAAAATCTGGAAATTCGAATCTTGCTAGTCCTCTAATTCGTCGAACCTGACTTCGTCAAATAGCCTAGGGCCTTCACCGCCGCAATTTCACCTTTCTCCTTTCTATCTCTGCGAACCCTAGCAGCAACCAACCATCACCTCCCCCTTCGAATCTGACCAAACCATAGCCTCCGATTCAGACCCACGAACTTAAACTGAATCACCAGCCAACCCCCTATCCGATGAGAAAACCCAGCCCACATGGATTCGGACCTCATCAAAAGGAATCAGACACCTAGCCACCGCTCATCTTATCTACGAAAACCACCATCGATCACTAACACCAACCCAACAGCCACACCTAAATCAATTGAGATAGAAACGAAGAGGAATGAGAAAGAAAAGATGAAGAGCGAGAAAATAAAAAAGAAACATCAAAAGGGAAAAAAGACCATACTGCCCCCTTTTAAATATTAAAATACTGAAACGTCACTCATCTAACGGTGCTAGTCAACCGGAGCTAGGTGTCAGGAATTTACAAAGTGCATGGTGGTTTCGTGATAAAATGAATACTGATGGTAGTTAAGTGTCAGCGAGACAATACGACAAGGGAGTTTTCTGTCAAAAGTTCTACTTAAAAATTAAACTGCTACTCAAAAAAAGAACTTGTGGTTTATTATTTGTCTATAGTAATTCAATATGATATGTACTTGTTTATTAGTCCAGTTAGTTGTTTATGATCTTGCTACTTGTTTTGATGTGCATATGATGATATTCATTTCACTATTGAGTTGCATCACGGTGGCATGTTTGAAGAGCCTAATTGAGCTACATATATTGATGGTAAGGTGGATTTGTTGCACAATGTGAATAGTACCCATGCTTGGCATAATATGTACAATTTTGGTTGTTAGAGAATATGGGTTTTTTGTTGTACAAGAGTTTCTATTACAGTTGTAAAAGTCTTGATAATGAATCATTTGATGACTTTTGTGGAAGTGTTGCGGGCAAGAAAATTGTGTTATATATGAAGTTTTATGAGGAAAATGACTATGATATTATAAAGGCGGAGGATGAGCTCTTTGGGAAAGCATACCTCAGAGACATTTGTGTAAAGTTAGGGGTTGTTGTGGATGATATGGCAAGTGACACTCCATGTGCAGAAGTGAAGACAATGTGGAAAATGTTATTGACATTGACAACATGCAAAAAGTTCATGAAGATGAAAATATGGGCTAGGATGTTGATTTTGATGGTATGCCAGAAGTTCATAAGAGAACAATATAGACAAGTTTGTTAAGGACAAGGTGTATAATGAGGATAATGTGGAGATTGTGGCAAACCCCTATGACAATTGTGCAAACGTCAGTGTTGACTACTCCTTCTGTTACAGTGAATCTGAACACAATGATGATGATGATGATGATGATGATGATGATGATGATGATGATGATAACCTGTTTGAGTGTGACGTGGATCAACATGTTTAATGGGCTGGTTTTAGTACTAACATTGACTAATTTGAGGAAGAAAATATGGATGTCGGTGTTGAGCAAGATGATGTGGTGGATTCTAATTATGATTTTGAAAACTCAAAACCCTGGTGAAACTAGTTTTCCTAATTACGCAATATTTTGTTGGTGTTCAGTGTGAACGTTGTTTTTGGCTAGACTATTCATTGTATTAGATATGGAGATATTGCTATAATGAAGTCCTTAGATTGCAATTGTTGTTATCTTAAACTATCTCTGGTCAAGTATAATGATTAATAGGACGATCACTATGCATCGAGACTAGTATATGGGTAGATTGATATGGAGATATTTAGTCTAACACATGGGTATGCATTATACGTAATGGTATAATGGATTGACCCACCACGAGAAGGGTACATGGAAGTTATGTGAATGTCACAAGTGCTTCTCGTAGTGACAATGGTGTTGTGGTCCTTTGACTTGAAGTCACTAGATTTTCAAGTTGTGAATTATCATGTTTTGATGTCGTCTAACGTTGCACCGTAACTGGGTAACTATAAAAGCGATCATCGGACATGGTATGAAGTAAGTTGAGAGATGGTAGTGATGTAGAGAGGATTTGTCCCTCCCACATAACGGGAGTATGTATCTATGGCCACTCGATGAGTAGGACTTAAAGAAATGTTGGGGCATGCTCAGATAAATCAATATACGAGATTGATGTTATCTTTTTGGATAAGTCTACTCATTGATCGAGAAACTATGGGTTGGATATACGAGTGTGACATTCGTGTCTCGTGTTCAATCTGGGTATACTGACAAAGGGACTATACATCACGTTAACATTGGTCACAGAGGTTTTTCAGATCACTAACTATTCCTATTTCTTGGGTAGCATTGATGTGTTGCTAGACACCGCTCAATTTATGTAATTTTTACTGCCAACATAACAGGAACTTGCAAGGTCACATACCAAAAAGAATTAGACTCTATGTAGATGTTAATTAGTTTGACTAAATAACGGTATATAATCAGCGATCTAAATGTAACGACATGCAAATTTAGTTGGACTTAATAGCAAACTGGACTGAAACGAAAGTTGATCCAAACAGTTGGATCTGATTAGTAGTGGGGCAGTTTTTTGATTAATAAAGAGTTATTAATTATAAAATAGTTCAGCCCTAATTTTTCATTAGATAAAAATTTAAGTCATAGGAAGAAAAGAGAGGAGGATGAATGACCCCACCTAGACCCGACGGCAAGGAAGAGGCGCCCCCTCTCCTCCTCCATTGTTGCTGGTGCTTGATTGGATCAAGCCTCCTGATTGCTCCATCTACACCGCTACCACGAATAGTAGAGGAAGTTCTAGTTGCTGATCCTACATTGTGGATACTAGCCGAGGCATGGACACTACTTCTGCGCAGTGACCATTCAGACTGACAAAGGTAACCCTTCTCCTTCATCATCTTATGAAGCTTCACGTGTGATCCTGGAGAGTTTTGGGCAGATTTTATTTTGTATTTCCGCTAGTAACCTGCGCCAAACCCTACATATTTAACCACGAGACTAATATGAAGAATCCAAAGTTTGAGTAAGGAATGACATTTTACTCAGTGAAGGGATTCAGAGTTGCAGTGATCCAGTATGTGGTATTAGATAGGAATGATCTTGTATTCAAGATTAACATGAAGAGAAAAGTGTTAGTTATATGCAAGCAAGGATGTAGTTGGAGGTTGTATGGTTCAAACATGCAAAGAGAGAATACATTTCAAATAAAGACTTACTATGATACACATGCAAACCACTATGTGATAGAGTTCAGTAACATGCATATGACAAAACAAACAGGCCCTTAGAGCCCTATTTGAGCAAAACATCAGTTAATCCAGAATGGCCACTTGAAGGATTCAGGGATGATGTTTTGTATCTGAAATGGAATCACACAAAGCTAAGAGGAAGGCAATTGAAATTTTTGAGGGGACCATTAATGAGCAGTACGCCAACCTGTGGCATTATTTAGAGGAGATTAAAAGGTAGGACCGTGATGCAACCATCAAGTTATAACTAGAACCTGGGATACCAAAAGAGAAGGGTTAAGTCCCTCCATCAGTGTTTAAGAAACTTTATTACTTCCTTGGTGCATGTAAGAAAGGATTTATGGCTGGTTGTATTCCACTATTAGGTTTTGATGGTACACACTTCAAGGGAATCGCAAAAGGAAACATGTTGGCCTCTGTTGCAATATATGCAAACTATCAAATGTTTGTTGTGGCATATTGATAACTCCTTAGTTGGAGTCATCCTTCTTATGAGAAGCATTGCTATTTGAATGTCTTTCAGTGAAAAGTGATGGAACTCAGGCCGAGATGTGAGAAGGTAAGCTTTTGTGAGTTTATGAGCTTAAATGTGAAGTCTGTGCGTTTATTGAATGGATTTACGTATGATTTGTATGATTTATCACATTTGATCTTCAAGGATGTTCGTGTTGTGATTTACAGGAATTATGCATGCCGGGAGCCTTTGGAGAGAAGAAACGAGCTTCGGAAGTGAAGAAACTCAAGAAAAATAAGTCAAATTGCAGGTCCAGGATTCTTTGTACGAAGAAAATTCATCTTCGCACGAAGAGAGTAAATAATCAAATCCGGGAGGTTCAGGTGGTCTCCGTACGAAGAGAAAACTGCTCGCACGAAGAGTCTTCGCACGAAGAGAATTGTCTTCGTAAGAAGGCAATGCCTTATCCAAAATTCAACAAAATTCAGAATTTTTTCCTAGAATTGCTTGTAGGCGCAAAGTAAGAAGACTCTTTGGAGTAAGAGAAAAGTATTAGTACGAAGACTCTTCGTATGAAGAATATTGTCTTCGCACAAAGACACTACAGAGGAGGCTAGAAAAATATGGAAACTTTGCATAATGATTCGTAAAGTGTCCGGGACTTTTATGAAACGTATTGAAGCTATCCTAGGTCATATTTTCAGAGGTTAACCAGCTAGCACATGTTGGAGAGTGGAACGGTGCTTGGAGCACATCGTTGGAGCGAGGATTTCATCGTTAGATCTCTTTTCTCCTTCTTTTCTTTGTTTTGCTCATGATCACACAAAACCTTTCTATTTTGGACATGAATATTAGTAGCCACAAAGCAAAGTATAACTGCAGAAACAGAGCAGGTAAGAACAGAGCAAGACCAGCCCAACAATACCTAGTAATCGACCTCATCTTTCCCTCTCTTCCTATTTTCTTGTGTTCTTGGCCCTTAATTAGCTCAAAAGAGAGCTCAGGGACTCAAGAACAAACCCATAAATGGGTGAATCAGAGAGAGAGGGGAGAAACAGAGCTTCGCTTTAGAATTTTTGTGGGTGGGAGACAGTTCTTTTTCTTCTTTAGCTTCGGCTTATATAGAGTGTAGGGAAGGGTTCCTTGGCCTCCAAGGATGTATCTCAACTCTTGAATTGGTCCCAGTCCATCCCATCGTCGATTTAGGAAGCTTCATGAACCCTAGGCGAATTTGGGGGTTTTCTGCCACTGTGTCTTGAGCCGAATTGAGGCTTCTAGAAGATATATGGCGGTCTAGGGAGCATTTTGGGACCGATTTGGCTCGATTTGCTGAAGGAACGAAGCCGGGGTGAAGCTTGGAAAGAGCTCGGTCTAGCTTCAATGGAGGCTCTGCTGGGTCTTCTTCGTTGAAGCGTTAGGAGAGAGAGAGAGAGAGAGAGAGAGAGAGAGAGAGAGAAGGCAGCGTGCTGCTGAGCTGTTTAGGGAATATTTCAAACAACCCCCCCCCCCCTTTGTTCTAACTCGATTCAGCCGCGAAGGACTGTAAAACTCGGAACCGGCTCGATCTAGCCTTCTTCTAGAAATCTACTCGGCTTGGATTCAGATTGCGGTCGGCTACGCATGAGCTGTCGGCTCCACTTTGGCTCCAAGTAAGCCGCAAGCCACTTTTAGCCTATTTTTGTGCCGCACTTGTATTTCTTGGAGCCACGGCGTGTTCCTAGAGTTTTTCGACCTCCTCAATCAGTTTCCAGCCTTCATTTTTTTCGAATTTGGACTCTAAAGTGACGATCTCAAGCTCGTTCGACTTCAATTTGATCCGCGCAAACGTAATTATGGATTTCTTGCAATTTTTTGCATCACCTCCTTGAGGACAAGGTGATTTTCGCGCGCGGGGAGTTTATACGGGTCATCCATATCATCTAATTGATTTGTTATTTAATTATCTGTTTATTTAATTAGTTGATATTAGTTAATTATGTTAATTACATTATTTAGTTAAAATAACGACCGGGCTTCATTTTCAACTGGCCCGTTAGAGTCTAGGCTAGGGTTGAGAGTATATTTATGCATTGTGTAGTCTTGTTTATTTTTATCGAATGAATTGAAAAGTGAATATCTTTATTCGGTCAATCAATCAGTTGGCTACAACAGCGCCATAGGGTAAAAGTTACGTGGAGTTTTGTCAATTTTCACAAAATGGTCACAACCATATACCAATTGGGTATTAGAGATGGAGGATACAAGATGGAGAGGGAGAGAACACATATCAAGGCTTGGTGATGGAGCTATGGATCTAGTACACGAATAAAGTTTTACAGCAGAAGCCAAGTTGGTGATTTCTCTTTGAATAAAGAAAATAGTGGCAGGGTCTCTCGATCTCCTCCGAATTTAACAGCAAACCTCATCTTCCTTTCAAACTCTCTGCTTGCATGGCTTCAAATTTTTATTGGATTCATATTTTGAATAGCTAATTTTTGTAGGAATTTGTTGTTGTTGTTGTTGTTGTTGTTGTTGTCGTCGTCGTCGTCGTCATCGTCGATTATCTTTGGTTGTCGTTTGGTCAATCTAATACTTTTTGATTTTGTTTATCTCGGTGATATTCATATATATTTTTTTTCTTTTGTTTAGTACGTAGTGAGAAATTTTATCTAGGTGAAGAAGTAGAAGACCAAGAACACAAAAAACAAAACGTCGAGAACATGAACACCAAAAGCGAAAAAACATGACACCAACAAACATGGGTAAATTGGTCAACAAAAAAGTTTTTTTTTTTTTACTTTATGGACGGAACCTAACAGAGGGGTGCAATATGGGGCTGTTTGGATAGGGGATTGGGGGTTCGGTTAACATAACCAGTGTAGTGTTTGGATTGGGTGGTTAGGTTAGGAAAAACCCGGGCACCGCCAACTATCTCCCATCCACAGCCTACTCTCACTCTCTTTCTTTTTCAACCCCCGGGCACCGCTTATTTTTTACTTCATCCGGCTCCAATTTCTCTCTCTCTCACACATGCATAGTCACATTTTTCTCTCTCTCTCACATGCATACTCGGGCACCTCCTTTCTCTCTCTCTCATGCCTTCTCTCTCCCACTCACACTCTCATAACTTTCTCTCTCTCATTTTCAATCTAGCCGAACACCAGCTTTCTAAAACATTCCACCGCTCCTCTCTCTCATTCTCCCACTCACTCTCTCTCTCTCCTTCTCACTCTAGCCGGTCACTGGCTAAATTATACCATCCACCGTCTTTTTTCATAAACCACAAAATGGTTAGGTTTGGTTTTTGTTAACCAAACCGCCTAATCCAAACAAGCCTTATGTCCCTACTTTTTCGTGTTACGAGGGTGCAAAGGTGTATTGTTCAAAACACAGGGGTGTCGGGTGTCTTCTCACCTAAACATAGGGGTGCAAAGTGTCTTTTCCCCTTATTATTATTATTATTATTATTATTATTATTATTATTATTATTATTATTATTATTATTATTATCATTGTCATTATTATTATTATTATTATTATTATTATTATTATTATTATTATTATTATTATTATTATTATCTAAATAACCACTTTGTTGTTTCTGGGACTAAAAATAACTAGAAAGACACTTGGTCATTTGGGGTTGAATATTATCATGATATTATTGCACCGACAACGGTGCACTTGCAGTTAGCGCTTGTCAAATTTTTGATGTTGTTACCGGAAATTGAGTTACATTTTTTAGCTACTTTTGTCTTAGAGAAAATATTTTCATGTTTAATTCTACATTCACTTACTTGCACCAGTTATTATGTGAATTCCAAAAATTATATTATATTTCGTAATAAATTGAGTGAGCAATTATTTTACATGAGGTTGTAGTCATTCTGGTTGAAGATTTCATATTGATTTCATGAACGTGATTATGTATTCGTTGTCACACGTGGATTAAGGTTGAACACTATTAATTTCTATTTTTCTATTTAATATTCACGAATTTAAAAAAAAAATGTAAATTAAATTACAAGTAATGATTTATATGTAAAATTATCTAAAATTATATTTAATTTTATCAAAAGAAATTATATTTAATTTTTTATAATATATCCATGTGTATGTGTGTGTATGAAACACATAATGGAACGACCATAAATATGTCGTCACGTATTATAATTTAATGATATTCTTATAAGATAAAATATAATGAAGTAGGCTTATTTGTTGAAGAACGACACAAAGTAATGAAACTGTAAAAATCTTGAAAAATACTAGTGGAACAACATATTATAAATAGTTATAAAAATACTTGAACGTTAATTATAGTGTCGTTACATATTATAATTAATTATACTAGTAATAATAGAAATTGTTTTTACCGAGACGACCTAGTCCAAACGAGCTGGTCTGGCCCCAAACGAACTGGTATGGACCCAGACGAACTGGTCTAGAGTTCGTCTCGGAGAATGGCCTCCAGGTCGTCAGCGTTTTCCCCGTTTTTGTCTGGGTGTTTTTCTTATGTTGTCTATGTTGTGCAGAACTACTGAGCACTTGTCACAATGTTGTATAAGTGTTCAACACTCAATACTAATTTGAGCAGTATTGAACAATTTGAAAATTTTGTGAACTTGTTTTGACACCAAAATATTAACAAAACAGGAATTGAACAATAATGAACTAAACACTTTATAACTAAACACTTTAACTAACCCCACTTTAACAGACAATTTATAACTTAGATTAGAAATAAACCAATATAAAATTGAAATCATTAACAGACAGTTGATAACTTAGATAGACAGTTTATAACTTAGTTTAGAAATAAACCAGCAGTTTATAACAGCTTCAAATTATATTCCAGATAGACCGTCGCAGAAAGTATAACATGACGTGCTTCCCACACTTCTTTCTGGCATGGATTTGCAAGGCAATACCGGATCTCAGTGACATGGTGGGGATAAAAGGAAGGTGAACCGATACGGTCGAGGTTGGTTAACTGGGAGTGGAGAAATTGTAATGCAACCTTGGAAGAAGCAGCCAAATATTGGAAATCTGTAAAGAAAGTCTGTCCAACTCTCCTGCCAACGGAGGAAGAGAAGAAGGAGCCCTACTGGGAAAGCTTCATTGAGCACCAGTGTAGTAACCCTGGAAAGCCTCTTTTCCCACGGTGGACCGCTGTCTTTCAGCAAACGACTGTAATATTAGATGATTTACATGATAACCGTGTCTTCGAACCTTCCTACAACTTTGATAAAGTATAGACGGAAGCTGACGTTGAAGAGGAAGCAGGTGAGGGTGATGATGTTGATGTGGAGGCTAGCTAGAAGAGGAAGAAGAAGGCAAAGAATGTCGCCGCGGCTGACCCGAAAAGGAAGAAGAAGAATGCACCTCAAGTTGATGAGGCTGGCCCGCAGAGGAAGAAATGGAAGACTGTTCTCATCGATGAATTTGAAGCAGAAATAGAATAAGGGATAATCAAAACAATTAGAGAAGCCTCTATCCCCCTGCGGAAGTGGATGATCAGCATAATGATGCAACTCCTGCACCTGAGGTCCCTAGAGCTTCTGTTCAAGCCGGGTACTTTGAATCGTTCAAGCAAGAATTATTTTCCCTGGTTCGGGAGGAGTTCAAGGCAATGAACGATAAAGTCGACAAGTTTGGAGAACAATTAGACAGCGTCGAGCAGGACATGAAATACTTGCGAGAAATCGTTGAAGAGCAAGGTTCTGTATTATTGCAGGAAACCACAGATAATCACGGTGAGACGGTTGCAAATTTGGACAAATTAGAAAAATGTCAAACGTTACGGGAAGTCTGGTAACGGACGTGTGGAAGCTGGCAAAAGGAATAACGGATGAGACACAAACTCAATATATTAGACCTCCCAACCAGGTATACTTACAAGCTTGATTGGTATTTGACTTAGTATGTTTTTCAATTGAACGTGTTCCTAATGTTTATGTCATTTTCTTGTTAGAATGCAGAGATCGAAGCAACCCATAGATCCAACAAAAGACAAGCAGGGGGATTCGAGCAAAACCATCATGCAGCAACAGATGAAACAAAAGAAGATGGGTCCAATCAAGTTGTGCTTGAATTCACAGATCAAAGAGAATCAGAGGGGTTCTAGCCAAACGATACTGCAGAAATAGGGCAAGCAAAAGGAGGGGGATCCGAGGAAAACAAGGCAGCCGCCATCGAGTCAGAACTTACCCGCGAAGAATCAGGGGGATCCCTGAAAAGCAGGGCCATCAAGTATCCAAGAAGCAAGGGGATCCCAACAAGTAGGGTCATCAAGTATCCAAGAAGTAGGGGATCCCATCCTGTAGAGGAAGAAATAGATCCTGAAATTGAAAGATGGTTTGATGAAAATTACACTGACGTTGCAGAAGAGCGAGGCACAGCTGAAGAGGTAGAAGTGGAGTTGCATGAATTAAATTTACATGGTCATGAAGATTGGATACCGTTCTTCAAAGCTCCGGAGCATACAATTATGGATGAGTGCTGGACTTCTCACTCAGTCAACATACAGTTTTGATAAGCTAGATATTTATGACAATATACATCCTCGTGATAAGATGCATATTGTTGGGAAAGGTGGGCAGACAGTTCTATGGCGGCGTGATCGCGCAAGAATTGAGTGGGAGAGAACCACGTATGTGGCTCCACTTGCTGATAAAGGAATTTTCCCAATGAAGTTCTTATACAGTGTGTCAACCGGCGGACCACCTACTTTTTGACTGATGATTCAGCAAACAGACGCGCAAATACAGGTCTTCTGTGCTTGGCCGTATGATCCTGATAAGTAGTGGGCAGATATATACTGTGGAATTCATATTCGTGGTAGAGAGTTCTTTCAGTACCTTAAAGCAGATGATTCTGTTATTCAGTGTGGGTGAGATGGACGGGACGACATATGTGATTAGGTACATGTATTCAAAGTGAGTGCACGTAGCTATAGCAGACACGGTGATTACTGACTATGGTTGGTACCATGCGTTCGTGAATCCGTCATTGAGTTACGAAGAGTTGAAGGATAAGGTCAAAGCATATTTTATGGTTAATGAGCCGTTTCGGGGCATTGAGCTCCCCAAGGCTAGAAGGTGGTTCATGCCATGGTTTACAAAGAGAACGAGTAAAGGTTTAGGGCATTGGATGGTCATTTACATTGAAGTCAAATACATGGTTTTGTAAGTGTACGATCCACAATAGTATTCTGGGTACAAGCAATGGGGTGTGGAGCGTCTTTGCAAGGATTTCCCTATGTTGCTGAAGGAATTTGATTGCTGCAGTGCTAGACCTGAATTGTTGGAAGGTTCGTTGACAAAGCAACACATCTTCAGGCAGAGAGAGAAGATGTTTGTTACCAAAAAAGGCAGTCGACAGCCTGGTATGTACTTCAAATGATTGAGTACTTAATTGATTCAAATCCGATTAGGGGTAGGATAGGTGTAGGATAGGTGGGGAAGACAGGCTGATCAGAAGGAATGTATATTATTGTACTACGATTTGGATGACTGCTTTTCCACTTCCCTGTTGTGGATCATAAATGTGTGAGAAAGGACAAGATAAGCTTCCATTAATATGTATTTTTATATTTACTTTGGTTATGGAATGAAACTTTGTTTTTTTCAATTGTGTATCAATATTATACTACTGCGACTATCGATTACAAACACCGAACAACCACTATCGATTACATACTATGACTATCGATTACAAACAACGAACAACAACAATCGATAACGAACAACGAACAACAACTATCAATAACAAAGTACATTCGACAACGACAATCGATAACAAACAACAACTATCGATAACAAAGTACTAGTACACTCTACAACGACAATCGATAACAATGACTATTACATTTCATAAGTGCAAGTTCTTTTTGAGTGTCCTAGTCGACTGCACTTTTTGCATCTGTATGAACCACTTCCTCCCTGGTTTGAAGATATTTTATCAGCTGTGGACTTGAATCTGGTCACCAGGTCCCTCCCATGTGTCACCAATTTCTTCGGAGGCAATGGCCGGAGTGCTCTTATATGTTTAGGTAAATTGTTCATGTCCCACTGTGTGTGTGGTTGGGAGCAGTGCGAATCGTTCCACTATAGGCCTTCTGAAAGTATTCTTTTGAGTAGAACCGGCTAGTATGGTTGTACATGACCTCCATGTCGTGTTGCACATCATAATGGCCAAGCTTTCTAAGTTTGGATGCACAAGCATGTACGCATGGGAACCGCATCTGTTGGTATTCGCCACACGTGCAGGTCCGATGACATTTCCAGGGTTAATTTCAACCACGTTACATTTCAGGTCATCATCTCTTACTTCATACTCCGTGCACGTGATGGGACGTACATGCAGCCCTCGAGACTTGGTCCAGTTCTCCAACATTTTTTCCTCCCGTAACATAATCAGAAAAAATTCTTCCCATTTGCTCCAATTCCACATTTCTCATGATGAACCATTGATCCATTACGCTGCATGCGAAGGAGAATAATTGAAGAGGTTTGTCGTCCCGCGCATTCAGAAAGCACGAAATAATGGACTATGCATGGTTGGAACATAATTGTTCGAATTGCGCTGTTTTGCAAAAAGACCTAGACCACTTCTCCAATCCGGCATCGCGGAAGTAACCTTCAATCGTCATCTTCTTCACGCTACGCACGAGTGATACCACAATGCCCATGTCCAACAAAGATGTTTCACAGCTCCCCTGGTCAAAGGTATACACAGCTTTATAAAAATATTTCACCCACTTCTTTGTGGGGTAATGCGACAGCCCGTTTATTTTCAGGTGTTGATAGCAGTGGACATGGTTGGAAATGGGGTACACAACCTTAACTGAATTAATTATAGCTTGGTTCCGGTCGGAAACAAAAGTCAGGCCACGCAGGTCTGGCCTGATTAGTTGCAGTTTAGTTAAGAACCATGTCCATGCATCTGTATTCTCGTGTTCCACCAATCCCGGTGCAATGGGATAGCAGTGTTGCTCGCTATCAACCATTGTGCACACAACCAATTGAACATGTTGTTTCTTCATGTGCACCATATCAATCACAACCAGAGGTCTCATATACCTTATACCTTCAATCTGTGCGCCGAGGTCCATGAAGCAGTACTGAAATAAATTACCAGGGCTCACCAGAATGTCCCACTTCGAACAAGGGTTCAACTCAGCGGTTAACTGCATGAACGCGGGAAGACCTGCATAATTTTGGCACCTGGTGCCGCTAATAGTCTTTTGAATTGCAATCCGCGCCGTATGGTATGAGAATTCGGTGCCCATTTCTCTCGCAGTAACCTTAACATCATCAATTGAAGGTGTCTGTGTGATATCTTCAAACCGTCCCAGCAATTTCTTCGCTACAAATGAACCAGCTAGTGGTGTTACGGTGCTTACCGTCAATCATAATTGCGGTACAAGTGTGAATGGAATTGTGTTTCTTAAGGACATAGTTCACAGCCTCTACCCTCTTGTACGCCCCGACCATCCACTTGCAGTTCTCATCACTACAATGCAGCACAATTCTCACAGCCTCTCGCTTGTAGATGTGAAAAGACCAACCCTTCTTAGCAGCAACTATCCTAATAGGCCTTAATAGTGCGTCAGCTCCAGCATACAAATTGCCAATCTTCAAAACCACTCCGTTAGACCTACCAATACCATCACAACCACTACCGTCGGCCTGATCAACAAAACGAGTGCGGTCTATCTGCACCATTTCCAATGCGAGATTGTTATGCACATTTGGTTCATCTGTATCAGACGTATCATTGTCATTGACTACATTGGTGGCGTTGTCATCCATCGAAATCGGCTCACCAAAAAAGTGTTCTTCTTCAACATAGCCCTCGGGGATGATCTGCACACATGGAAAGTATTCTTCTTCAATCAATGTATGGGGGATATTCTGTTCATCCACGGGAATCAGCTGTATATTTTGGTCATCCATCGGAATTGGCTCGTTATGTACTCTCTCAAGAGAAATAGCTGAAACTAAGTTTCGTGGATCCTCATCCTCCAAAGTAACATACATTCTAACTGTAAATCTCGCAACACGTCAATCAAACAAATCATTGATTTGTATGTCATCAGAAAGTACGTTGGGAGGGAACATGTTCGCGTCGTATATCAAGTGATGATATTGTAAGACGATCTTCTTAGTAGACTCATGATCACCACCCATTCTAACCGAAACACGTTCCATTAATGACTCCACAATAATGCCTTTGCATATCTTGAAATGTGTCGCCTTCAATATGTCACCCAAGTATTTGTGCCTACCTTCGACAAAATCTCATGCACCGTTCCAGATGGCAAGTACTCCTAATCTCTTCACCATTTCTGTCATATATAAACGAGTTTGATATGTTAGAGGATAACCATGTGTGATAGCGGTCTTTTTTTTTAATAATTAGGGTTTAGGGTTTAAGAATAACCTGAGTGATAATGTTTTTTTTTTTTAGGGAAGATAATGTTTTTTTTTAATAATTAGGGTTTATGGTTTACGGTTTAGGGTTTTTTAATAATAACCATTTCGTAGTGAATGAAACAAGTGAAGCAAGTGATGAAGACCAAGACAACCTACCAACTCGTCCGAGAGAACCATCGGGGCAACCCAAACGATTGGACGAACCGGACCTTGGTCGTCTCAGTCTTCATAAGTGAATGATACGGACGACCTTGACCCCTGACGGCCAGACGAACCAGACCTCGGTTATTTAGAATTTTTCAGTTTTTTTAAATCAATTCACTGGTGAAATTTGATAAGCCGTCGTTTTTAAATGTTGATTCGTTGTCTAGAAAACATGCATGTTTTTCCAGAAAATGTATCCACGTTATTACAATTTAAAACATGCACGACACAAGAAACTGTATAAGTGTCGAGTCTCTTCATCTATCCACCACATCTATAAAAGAAGGCACAATCTATTGAAACCCCCAATATTCCCACAAATTTATTCCATAAAAAATGGTCAAACAAGCCCACCTAAGGAGTTCGAAAGTGATCACAGTGAAGATGAAGAGGAAGTGGAAAGTGATGAAGGAGAAAAAAGAAAGAGGAGGAAAGTTAAGAAGACGATGAAATTGGTTATGCACCGAGAAAGGGTTCGGAAACAACCATACACACATCCGATGGGGAATACGAAGAAGACACGACTCACTGGGCTTCACCGAAAAAGACGTCATCTCCTTCCCCGAAAAGAAAGAGAGATGAGAGTGATAGTGAAGATTGGAGCAGTGAGGATTGGAGCCCAAATGAGTTTCCCAGGGATAAGAAGAAACCAAAAATGTAATTTCTTTAAAATTTTTGCTTAAGCTTTTTTAAGTAATTACTTTTAAGTTTATGTCAATGATGTAATTTCAGTAATTTCTCTATGTAATTTCAGTAATTTCTTTAAGTTTTTGTTCTTTTTAAGTCTTATGTGAATTTTTGAAACACTGTTGGTGCCGTTGAGCTCGTCTTGGTAATCCAGTTCGTCTAGCTCGTCTGGGTAGTTCGTCTATTTCGTCTGGGTAATCCAGTTGACTCAAACATGGACGACCTAGCCTCGCCGAGACGACCTGGTTCGTCTGAGTCGTCTGGTTCGTCGAGGTCGTCTGTGTGTTGCCTCGGTGGTTTTCACAGACGAGTTTCTAGGTTGTCTCGGTCTTCAACACTTGTTTCACTCACTACAAGTGAATGAAGACCGAGACGACCAAGCCCATTGCCTACTCGTCCTGGTCTTACTCAAATCGTCCCGGACGAGTGTTACATTGACATAACCAGAATAGAAAACACAGAAAGAACAGATGAATATGAACACAGATAAACATGAACAAATCAAAATAAAATCCATAAATTTTAACTAATAAGCACGATAGCTAACATAATGATAAAAAGACACAACAAATACAACAATCTGAACAAATTTAGAGTTTACCTGGACTCTAACTGAGGAGGTTCAAGAACAAATGGAGACGAGAGACTTAGAGAGAGAGAGAATGTTAGAACTGGAGAAAATAAGAGCAACTGAGTGTGACAAATGAGAAGTTGTTCGATGTCATTAAGGTTGGAGGACACTGAAATCATAAATGATTCAGTTGGAGTAATTTCCAATTGTACTTTGTTAGGTAGAGGTAGATGAAAAAAATTGAATGTTTATAGAGAGAGAGAGAGAGAAAGCACACGACAATGAAGGTTTTTAGTGAGAGAAAAAAATCGTAGAGGTTTGAATGTTAGGGTTGCAAGGGTATTAGTATCATTCAACGAAATTTTGGGCTGACAGGTTGGGACCACTTGGCCCCACTTGCCTGCTAACAACTTTGTTAAGAATCAAGTTACCCAACCGGGTAGATTGGAAAGATCAACTTCGGCAAAGGGTATAAACAAAATACATGTTCAAAGAAAGACATATAGATAATTTTCCCCTCTCCTCGGTCTCGAGCTGATGTTGAGGCTTTGTGGATTAGGAGATTGCCAACTTTGCCCCTGACTTCACTTCATAATTCCCTGAGGTACTCCAAGACCACACTAGCATAACATAAAAAAAAAAAAAAAAAAAAAAAAAAAAAAAAAAAATTAAGACCTTCTTTAGAAAAAGAAAAAAACCCACAAATTACAAAATATAATTTGAAAATCTATTCTATAAAACAACATGGTTTAACTAACTTATGACTTTTCAACTTTTAGATTAAATAAATCAGCCATAGCCATTATATCTCACCTACCACCTACTTAAATACCCACTATTTTACTACACACTTAACTACATACTACTTGAAAATGTACCTCCTCTCTCGAATTAATTTACGTAATTATCAAAAATGTGTAAGAACGTGACGTGATAGATATCATATAAAATTACCGGGAAATGCAATTTCCATCTCATCTCCACCAAAATCGATTATGAGATGTGTTTTTGAGCAGTGCCCTCGTGCAGGGCAATCCCCTAATATAAAAAAAAAAAAAAAAAACATTTTATTAAGTTTTGTGAAAAGTCCACTGGGGTAGAGAGAGAGACGACGAAGAAGAAGGAAGACGCGCAATTAGAGAACACAGAAGTTGCAATTCCGATGGGTGAATCAGAACTCTTTGTTGTTTCGTGATTCTCTCTTTCAATTCAAAAAGTATTTGGGGATTTCTCCTCCAGATTGAAAATTAGGGCTTTTAGCTGCTCTTCATTGCTAGCAGCCACATACTCTCAGGTATATACACTAAACCCATTCATTCAATCAGCGATGCATTGAGCATTTAAGTTTACATTTTCGTCTGATTATTGTCTCGCACCTTCAATGTTAACAGGTTTGTAGTAATTGACAGAGAGAGCAATGAGCTTGTCATCGGTTCCAGCCGTCAGCGATGCGTTGAAGCTCTGTATATTTGATCTAAGAAGAGGACAACATGAAGGGGAGGAATTAGATAAGATTTTGTTCTTCTATCCTGCTGATTTACCCTTTTCCACACAACATTCAGTGATTGGCCTTAGTGAAGGACTTATAACTTTTACCAGGTGATAGTTTACATGTTCCAGATGTATTATTGATTGTATAGTTGAATTGCTATTTTCTTGAAGTTAATTTTTATGCAGATAAGTTGCCGCTTCGTTTTGGTATATATCAGCAATTCAGTTACACACATAATATTGTATTGGTCTGAGATACTAGCCTTGTTCAGTGTACCTGTTCGATGTGGTAGGAGTAGGACCCCAAAGATTATGATAATGAAACTAACTTTAACGACATCAAAAGAAGCTAGGGCACTAATCAAATTGACAAGTTTTACCTTCACATCTTAGTGCGTCAAATTAGCATATGAAACAGTAAGTCTGACCTGAAGCTTTCCGTACATCAGAATTTTTGGCCTGCCAATAACAATTCAATTTTTAAAAGCTTGCTATCAAATAAAGTCCCGCCACGACAAATCTACCAATACACTAATACAACCACATTCAACTTCTTAATGTATCTTTTTATGTTCTTCCAACTCAAACCACTGCGTTTTGTCTCGCGGTTCCTAGCACCCATTCCCCTCACCAGCTCATTCAGTGCCCTTTAGAGATCTCATATATTAGTACCCTGTGTCATATTCTTCTATTGCTGTTGTTTAGGTTATTGCCTCCATTCATGCTCCCAAACTCGTCTCCACCACCTACTGAGGCATCTTTGTTTGGGATGTAAAAGAAGAGGATTTTTCCTTGTGGAGACCGGTAGTTTATTCTAGACATTGGCTGTATGTTTTTTTCTGGTGACTTGTGTTGGTCAAAATAGTGTTTCTTCTTGTGCTTTTATATGGAACATTGGGGTTGTTGTTTGTCAGTGTGTGGTGGCGGTGTGGTGATTCAACATTGTCTTCATATTTGTGGCCAATGAGGTTTTGTGTGTCGCAAGTTGCAGTGAGTGTACGTGAGGAGGAAGGTGGTCAGTTTATGTGGTCGAAGTTTCTCCATTTTTGCAAGTGCATTTCATTGCCAGACTACGTAGTCAACTTACTCAAATATTGCTTCAAATGAAATGCTACTGCTGAAACCGAAGCTGCCTTCCTTTCTTAATACCTTATTGCCATTTCATGTGACCGAACATGGAAGGTGCATTTTCGCCCTGTACTTTTAAACAACGAGATTCTGGAGGAACTAACATATAATACCTTTGAATGATCCATTTTTTATTCAAGGTGATCTGCACACCAAATCTAGTGTAATACTTCGAAAAGACACAATAGTGATTCAAGCAGTCTTGGAAATGAGTAAAAACAATGACTTGTTTCCTTATCAAGTCAATCAAACTGGGAAGTCTTCTTTTCCGTTGATGCAGAGATGGTTCTGGAGGGATACCTAAAAATTGTGGAGACCATTGCTTTTGATTTTGGAGTTTTTCAAGAAAGAGGGTAAAGTAATGGGTTTAGAAAAAAGGGTTGGAGTCAAGTTTGAAGTTCAACTTATGGCTAGCTGTATAATTTCATGTTCAAGCCTTATGAGAGGTGATTTGGCATACTATTCTTTGAAGTGACACGAAAATTGTTCCTTTGAGTTCAAAAAAGTCCCTGTAGCACCTTCTTGAGCAAGTTGGCTAGAGATACTTAGTGCATGCCTGTTTTTTACTTGGCTTACCCCTATAATAGTCGAGGACTTCTTTCCAGCTTGGGCTTGTAGTTGGACCACGTTTTGAGAAAACCCCCCTTTTTTTTTTCTACCCACTGTATTTGGATATTCACTTGATCATAAGCAGAGAGGGTCCCTGAAGGATAGAATAATCCATCTCAGGGAAGAAACAACTTAGTCATTCTGGTTTTTTGATGATTACTATGTACCTTGATTCTGTGTTCACTTACAGAATTACCATTTCAAAAGCACCGTTTTGTAACATTTCTCGCTTAGTTGTTGAATGAACAAGGTAAATTGGGGTTTTGAGTTCCCTCCATATGAAGGATATTTGTACCTTGGTTCCGTTTTCATTCACAGAATTCCAATAAAAAAGCACCATTTGTAACATTGTTGCTCTAGTTGTTGAATGAATAAGGTACATTTGAGTTTCTCCATATGAAGGATATTTGTACTGTAATGAAACCCCCTAGACTCATAAAAATTAAGGCCAATAAAATAGTGCCACATGTCCATTATTGCATAATCAAACGGAGGAATCGAATAGTGTATGTTTCCATTTGCGTAATTTGTGTGTACAAACCCACCAATGTCACAAAACAAGAAATTGGTTACTTAACTTCTTGAGACAGTTGGGATCTTTCTAATAAGAATGCATGCGTTAAGAGTTGTGTTCGCTTTTTAAAATGATTATTTTATTACTTTGCAGGATTTTCTCCCCAGATGCAGCTTGTGAGGTTATAGAAGCAGAGGGACATTCTCATGTATTTTATGAGGCAGAGCCAGATATTTGGATCGTGATGGTGCGGTTTATATTTCTTTTAGGAAATTTTTTGTGACACTATCTGAACTGACATGAACGTTTCCTTTGAATGTGTTCATCCATTATAGCCAGATTCAGTGTTAACAATTAAATTATTATTCAATCATTAAATGCATACAGTCACAAACTTCAATAGTGAAAAGAATTTGAACATGTGTAGCATTTCGTACAACATGATATACTGCTAGTTCTGGAGCTTGATCTCAGAATCAAATTCATGTGCGTAAATCAAGAATGTTTAAAAGACTTTTCGTTGCACTTGTCCTTTGTTAAGAGACATGTAAACAAGTACTCCTTTTTCATCTTGTAACTGTAGATGTATGTTTTTCTAGATTGTGGAGAAAAGTAAGGAGTCAGAAACTACATGGCGGACTGATGCACTGCGTAAGGTTCTTAAAGAAATCCATTCTCTATTTCTGATGTTCCATGGGTCCGTAAGAGGATTGCTTGACAAAGAACCTGCTGGGGGGCACGTCCGTTCTCATTTGCATACTTTTATAACGGATTATTTAAGTGGTAAGACTTACATATAACGTTATAAGATTCAGAGTGAATTTTTGTTTTGCTTTCTGTAATTGCAAGGTTAAAATTATTTTACTTTAAGTAACTAATTGTCAGCATTTCAAAAGCCGTCTCAATTGGATTTATGCTGCTGGGGTAATGCTGCTGTTGCTGTATCAGATGCTTTCCATTCTCTTTATGCTTCAGGACCAATGCCGACATTGCTGTATCTGATACCTTACCCGTGATTCTTCTGTTTGGGTCAGATGTTCTTGTGGGAAAAAAGCTGCAGTTACCGAATTTTCGTGATTCTTTGAAAGAGCGTGGAACTGTACAGATGTTGACCGTGGGACGTGAAGCTGCTATAGAAGTTCAGGTTTGACTACAAATTTATTTCTGTAATTAATAACTGCTTGCCACATGTTATTCCGTGTATTTGATATTGGAGTTTCCAGTTATTATTATGGAGTGTCGTGCACAATATACAAAACCAACGGGGCAAACATATGAGGAACTGGGCAAGAAAAATATTCGGATCATGAGAATGGATGAAAACGATGCCTTCACATCCTTTGTGCAATTAAAGAAAAAGTATGCTTCGACATGACTTCCATAAAGGCGCACTCAAGAAAATGCACAGGACATGCCCTGGATGAGAACAAAGCTGTACTTCTTGTACCATTAATTCTGTGAAGCTGTTGGCCAGAACGGCCTAGTAACAATGGCCTTGGTCCCACAGGTGTGCTCCTCCTCAATAATCCTCGGGGGCACCGGGAAATTAACTGCTTGTCTTAAACCTCAGGGCCTGTGGATTTAGTCAGGTGCCCCCAATCTGGCCCGGACAGTACGATTATGGAAGGAAAAAAATAGCAGCTTCTGGCCAGAAGGGTTGCTACGTTCCATCGTGAAAAGGAATATACATAATTAGAGATCCTCCCTTTCAGAAAATTTATGTCAAGCCTTAGATTTGTTCTCAAACGTTAGAATGTGATCACACAGAATGATACTGAACAGAGGGTTCCCAACTAATTTAGGGCTAGGAAACATTCTCACTTAGAGCTTTCTGATGTAATTATGTAAATGATGATTTCCTGAGATGCAGTCTACTTCCCTTCTTCCAGCTGAGCTGTGTGGGTGACTACCTTTTCTTAAAGGCATATGAAAATCTTCCAAATCACACTACTCCCCCCTTCATAGAACTTTAAATGATGCCCTCTTTCGTCATTGTTGGAGATCTGAAGACCTTATCAAAGATGTGCTGACTGAAAGAGATATGCCTCTCACCCTTTGTTGAAATTTTGTTTATTTGGTTAGAATTGACCGAAGAGCTTCTGGGTTGTGATTGTTTGATTGATACATTAAGGGGACATTTGATCTTTCTGTCTTTATATATTTTTGTTAGAGATTTTCGCCTTTCAGGTTAGAGATTATTCCGTTTATCCTTAAAAGACAGTCGATCTTTCCATTTAAATCTTCCAGAATTAGGGATCCACTTTTAATGTGTATGTCATTATAGTGAGGTTTTTAACATTCAACCCAACGGCTGAAGATGGTATCGATCTCAGTCCACAGGTAAGTTTGTTGTACTTATTTGAAAGTTTTATGAAGTAAAACTTGTAAATGCGGACAGTGCAAAGCCACGTTAGGCGGAGATGTCTTTTCTTTTGCGGTTCGGAAAGCACTCATCCTTAACTAACCACATTGTTTACAGAACCATGTTTACCTCTCCCCTAGCGAAATTTGATAGACCTGAGCTAATGTAAGCAGTTGTTTAAAATCCTACATTACTCAATTTGATTCATGGTATCTACTTCTTGCAGTCATTAGTCAGAGTACTAGAATCATGTGCCGGCAACACACAATGCTACTCAATGACCTTGTTCCAGGACCTGATGGTGACCTCAACCCTTTCTCCTGTATGTTTTCAACATTCGCATTGATTTCATATTTCTGTTTTTGCTAATGTTACACCTTTACTGCCTGCCTAGATGGTTTGGACACACTGCAGTTTTATCTACTCGAAGTCTAAATACTGTTCTTGACTGCTGATATTTTATATGGTCTAATACAGGGTTTTGATGCATTTACTAATTGACTGCTTATTTTTCTCAGGAGGATAGTATAAACTTGTATACATATGCCACCCTGAGATTATCACCAAATGCTTTATCATCCGGAGTGAGTTCCTGGTCTTATTCAAGGAAAGGAAGTGTCTCGTCCCACTCTGGCCCTCCACCTAATGCCACTGCAGTTGCTGATCAGAATCGTTCATATGATACTAATTCTGGTCGAGATAGTAATTATCATGTGGCACGACCCTTGCAGCACGAAAAGTGGACCAGAGGGAAAGATGGTTTTCTTGTAACTGATGATTGGAAAGCAGAGGTGGGCAACTTGGTTCTCAACGCCCCTACAATATGGCTTCAACAGACACGGGAGAGGATGCATCTCTGTGTACTTCAGCACCGAAACCTTACATTGATCCTTCTAATTCCTGTTGCTTCTCTTGTTGATGGGGAGCTAGGGATGCCACTGGTGAAGCAGCAAATTCTTGAAAATGTGAGTCTGGTGTTTCCCGACCAAATTTGCTTTATTTCCATCTCTTGCAAAGTTATATGTTCATGCTATATCTATTTAAGTTTTAAGCCCTGGCCGTGTGGTTAGTTTCAGAAACTCCGCATGTTTGCAGTATTAACTCGCTCTTACGAAGAACTATGTGTATACCTTTTCCAGGACCATGAAGTGGTAGTGCATAGTACTTAAAATAATTAGCAATGTAGCCTGATTGTTCGTAATCATGGCTCTAAAAGATGATATTGGCCGACGTAGTGATCGTGGTGTAATGGAATAAGGCCATATCGAAGACACTGACGGGAATCAGCAACCGAATGGGCGAGTCTTTAAAAATCGTTAAAATATGCACAAAATCCCTTTAAAACCTTGAGTCATTTCATCAAACATATCTCTAGTCTTTTCAATATACTTGTTCAGCTAATGTTTGAAGTGTATGTTTAAGTCAGAACTATATTACATTCTTTCAGATAAAGATTATTCTACAACATAAACCAAACAGGTCATTATGCATATACACGTCTATTATCCAACACTTTATTTTGTGATAAATCTATAATCCCACACTTGTTACAGTTTATAGAAACTCTCTATACTCAATAGAAAAGAGAGTACCGCGAAGAGAAATAATGAAGTGAGACTGAGAGAAAGAAAATGAAGGGAGAACAAGGTGAGAAAAAAACATATCCAGCTGGTGGCCGAGAACGTGCGAGCTTGATTCGACCTACAAACAAAATGTTCAGACTTCAGATTTGCAAAACGGAACGGACTGTGGCACCTCTTCTCTCGCACTACCGCCCTCTTCTTTTTTTCAGTTTAGGGCTATGGGAGAATTTTTCGGTCTTTTCTCATACTGAGGATTTGGGACATCCATTTTAGGAGAGGAAGACACATAAAATCAGATGGAGGGTTAATAGTCATTATTTGAGGAATTCGCAGCACTTCATGCTTCAACTTGAGAATATGACATCATATATAGTGGCTCTTTTTTGTCACGCTAGTAAATAATAATCTCAAGTATGTATTTGTCTGAGAATATAGCAAAAACGTTTCCCATTGTTTGATCAATAAAGCTTATCTTAAGAACTAGAGATAGCTAAAAGCTAGTGAATGGGCAGATGAAAAAAATGCCGGGTTTGCTTCTAATATTATCAATCTGACATAGAAGTTTGGTGGAGCCTGGTTCTGCCGACCCTGATGGATGTAGGCTGTTTAGCCGAACTACGTAATCGTGTCTGTGATTCTTTCTTGTTTGCATATTTGGTTTTTCTTTTTCATAACAGAAGTAATATCTGACATGTTGGGAAAGAGAGTTGAAGTGTAGTTGCAATTATATCTTAACTTTTGGATGAGAGCTTATTTGGTATGTGTTCCATTATTAATACATTTATTGTTTCAAAACCTTTGATTGCTATGATGCCCCATATATATGATAACTAAAACTTCTGAATACTGAACCAATTTCAAGCTGTGTATAGTATACTCTCTAACGGATCCTCAAAACTGAATTCGACCAGCATTTATCAGCCGTTATGCTATTAAGGAGCTTTTATCAAACTGTATCATCTGATCACTCATGGATCGGCAATCTGTGTTGCAATTTGCTATAATCAAGTGAAATACAGTAAACAACTCTGATCTACTGATGTTAACCTACTTCAATTTGGCAGGCATCACCAAAGATTTCCAAAGTTGAGGAGAAGTTAACCAAAGGATGGGGCGGAGAGAATGCATATCATGTTGGTGGATATCGTTACTTACTGGTGGACGGTGACAGAAATATATCAAGGGCTTCCCCTCCTACTAAAGTTAAAACTTTGTCCAAGGTCAGTTGTCTCAGCCCTAGCTCACTTACGCTGCTTGACTCAATGACATCCTCAGACTATTTTGAATTAAGCATTTTTTCTTTTAATTTACTCTATCCATTTCTCCTTTGGTTTTAATCCGGTGAACCCATTGCAATATTGATAGTGTCAAGGGGCTATGATTGCTTTGCTTGGCAACGCCTGATTCATGTGTCAATTGTGTGCGGGAATACCTGGTAAAACACTCCAAGTGCTCTTTCTTTATTGAAGAACAGCTTCAGCCATATTTTGTCTAAACTCCCAATTGAAGATCGGGACGGAAAATTATAAAACATAGCAAAAAAAAAAAAAAAAACGAATCCACCTTTGTCCCTGCTCACAACGAGAACTAGCAGCTTGAATTGATGTAGACCCAACACTCAGTTGAGTCTCAGAAGGATCGATCTGAGTGAGAGACAGTTTTTCCCTAATTAATGAGTTGTATATTATGTTAATTAAAGGGGGTAAAACAGACTTTTACTTTCTATGTTACCTCCTGTCAGTTACAAGGGTCGTCTTAGGTATTTTCCATAACACGAGGTAGTATTTTGGGGTACTGTGCCTAGAAACAAGGTGTTTTCTGTCATTTACCCATTTTAGATATCGTGTAGTACATATTTGACCAATCTCTCGAATCCCATAATGTCTTGGATCAACAAGACGCACTAAAAGGTGTGTATGTGAAACTTTGGGTGTGTTTTGACTGCGGCAGTCACGTCACCATTCTTATGAGCTTCTGAATGAGATGCTTATAAAATACTGTAGCTTCTATCCCAAATTTTTGGACTTGGAAGGTTGAAGTCTAGAGTTCACTTGGAGAAGTTAGGTTCTCTCATTAATGCTAAATGGACTTGAGATGGGTCATTTGTGATAATCAAAATGTGAAATCTATCTTTCAATTTGCCTTCAGGAAGATTTATCCTATGGATTAAGTTCAAATGCACGGGGAAAGTTTAGAACTAACCTGGGGGAACAAATTAAAAGCTCTAGAAACAATTTGGGAGCTTTGTTGGTACTCTGTAAGTCAAGGGAGCCTTCTTAATTGCCTATACCGCTGCACTTATGGTTGGAATGTCTCAGCGAGCTCCTTGAGCAACCATCCATTCAGTGTTTTGATAAATTTCCACTGGAATTTGATTGTTTACTAGCCCAGTTATGGATGTGGTTGAGTAATAGTTAAAAATTTGTTTGATGCATCGGTACAATTTGCTGATTATTGGACACGCCTTTTCCATAAAACTTAGCTTTTCATCTGTGTAGTCTTGGTTAGTTTGTTCAATAAGATTAAGCCTTTCTTATGCGTAGTCTTTGATTAGTTTGTTCATATATGATTCCGCTCCAGCATCACCTCATTGTCAATTAGTGAAGAATACCTTCAATAAATTTTGTTCTACTACAGAATAAGAAGTTCCTCTCCTAATTTGTTATTTCTTCTCTTGGGCAGAAATGACTAAATAAGATGGTTGTCACTGAAAGAGTTTTACAAGTATTTATGAAAAGAGAAGACTTGTGCTAATAGGATGTACATGTTTCAGGAATCTTTAGCTGCTATGAGTAAGGTCCGGGAAGAGGTTGATTTTGAAAAGAACCGGGCAAAATGGGATAGCCCGGACCATGAGAAGGATTTGGAAATCAGCATTAGGGCGAAAAACAATGCATGGGTGATTGGCCGGGTCACAAGACGGAAGGAGCTCTATATGGTTTTGGAAAAAGCTAGTGAGACACTTCTCTATGCTTCTGATGCTGTAGAGAAGTTCAGCAACAGGTGGGTCTTTCTTCTCTTCAGTATTACTTCCTCTTTTTCATGTCTTCTATAGTTTCATGCACTGGCAAAGAGGCGTCCTTTATCTAGAATCAATTGTCCACGGCATTTTGACCTTCTGACAAGTAGCATGGACTAGCAATTGTCTTGTTTACTTATACTGTTAATTATGAACATGAGTAGGAATGTAGCTCTATGCTATTGTAGTGTTCTTGCATTCTTCCACCACCGTTGTTCTTTCCTTTGAACCTCCTCAGCTTACACTCTTGTGGTTGATTTTTGATATGATGTCTAGTTTTTGGTTAATATTTTTTCTCTCGGTTAATTGATTCATTTCGTTGGTCGTCTTCCATCTCTTGTAAGAGCATGTTCACCGGTGCCATAGTGCCAAGGCACCACCTCATTCCAGCACCAAAATCCTTCGCAAATCGCTATTCCCCTTTCCACTAAGCCCGGGGTGCCTAGGCAACAAGCTGGGCACTCCACTACCCTCTACACTGCCCCTCTCTCACCTATGCCACATGGACGTTCAACTGTGCAAAAACAATGAATATAAACTTCTTCCACCTGAAGCATAGCCTCTCTCTCTCTCTCTCTCTCTCTCTCTCTCTCTCTCTCTCTCTCGTATCTCTTTCTTTCTCTCTCTCGGATTTCTCTCAATTCCTCTCTCTCTCGCTCTCCCCTCTCTCTAGCCCTAGCCGTGGCACCAAGGCCGCAGGTCTCTCTTTCATTTTTCTTCTTCCTTTCGTCCTTATTATCTGTTTTCATTCAAATCCACACTCTCTCTACCGGTCGTCTGTGTGTCAAAAAGATCCACCACCACCGCCGGCTTCCTCACCCCCGCCCGCTACCCACACCACATAGGTCACTCCCTCGAGCTCCGTCTTCTCGTTTCTCTTTGCTCCATACTCTTTCTCACTCCCCTGAACCCATTACGAGTGTCATGCCCCTACCCGTCCCAACGGGTGAGAATACTCCAAGAAGTACATGAACAGTTTCTTGTCCCAGAGGCCCAATGCCCCTGTTCTAGAGCCCAATGGGTGAACATGCTCTAAGCAAACAATATACCTCAAGAAAATTTGTCCGATTCCTACAAGTTGATTAGTAGTATGTTCAACTTCTGTTCAGGGATTGATTAGAGCGTGTAACTTTTTTTTTTTTGGGTCTGGTTTTATGTTCATGATTCACTATATTTTCTGCTCGTCCCAATCCTGCAGGTATTGTAATGGAGCTTTTTCTTCCGATTAGGAAAAAAGTTTTGAAGCTTCCAAAACCCGCACTCAGTTGGATGGAAAGCCTTGGGGGCTTGTCTGTATACTCTGATTATCCTGTTGTTTTTCACTACTTGATGGTAGCCGAATGGTGTGTGCCGCTGTAGATCTTTGTTATTAAGGAACCTGAAACAGAAAGTATAGGGGTACTTCAGTGTACCGATTTGTATCATCTTTAGCGAGCTTGTCAGTTAGTTTGCGCACGTGCAGTATATGATATTAGGTTGTCCAGATCCAGAAATTATCTTTGGATTATATTTTTTTCTAGTAGCTCCGGAGAATTGGAGGTCACTGTTACTGCCAGTTTCTCATAATAGAATATCGGAACCTTCCTTAATCCAAGTATGATATATTAAGTAAATAGCTCATGTCAATGAAAGATATTTTGGCAAGCATTGGGCTTGTTGAAGATACTAGTTTCATGAAATTTATTGTTCCCTCATCAGAAGCTCTAATTAAGGAAGGGTGTTCAAGAATTTGATGAAGTTGGAGCATGGTCAAGCTTAGTGGCCTCTAAATGGTATGTGGCTAAGTTAGGGAAGAAAGACAAAAGATCCCTCAATGCTAAATGTACATTTGCTACTGCATCAAACATAGGTGCTATGTAAAATGAATGATTATGCCCAGTCCGGTCTCCGGTGGAGTTACAACATTTTTCATCTTCTTTAAATTTTACCTAAAGTTGAGTTTAACCGATTGGAGATGCTCTTACAATTCATCTATGAATTTTTACTTGATCAATCATGATTTACTGAATTTAATATATTTTCCGAAGCGGATTGATAAAAAATAACATTCATGAAAATTTAGTTATAAGAAAATAAAAACAACTACACCATGGTGAGAAATATCCGTTGCAATGGGGCTACGCGATGTGGTACAACGGATGAGTTACATCACTCGTACACATATGATGTTGTGATCAAACATGGTATCATGATAGTAGTTAACGGTCAAGATTTGTAGGACTTGAACATATCGCCCAAACCTAGATCTCCCTGAGTAGGAGAAAATGAACTATGTTGCATATAGCCTTGCTAATGTTGGTGGGAACTTACATGGCAAATCTTAATGAGAAGTTGGAGTTTCATATCCAATGGGTTTTTCAACTTTGAATTCTCTGAAGTAGAAAGAGCAATGAATTAAAAGGCTCCAGGAGCACCACGTGGGCAGTGGCAGGTGGTGCTCCACTCCACTCAGAAACGGACAAATCAACATGACATAGCCCCACTATCAACTCATGTTAACGGCAATCTAATGTTAAACTCTCTGTTGGAGAATATGGGTGTAACAACTTTCCACCTATCTCTCTCCTGAGAATTTACCACCCCTCAATAACTCCCCTCTTTCTCTCTCTCTCCTCTCTCTCTCATAAACCACTACGTTCTCCTCCAGCAAGTTTTGTCTCCAAATAAACATTAAATTTTTAACCATTTTCGTAGCATGAACAAAGTTGACGTGGTGATAATATTTTCATGAACATGTGTGAGTGTTCCTCGAAGTTGTTCCTTCCATTCTTTTCAGAAAACATGTCACCAAGTTTTAGTCTTATTCAAAATATACGGTGACTTTGCACTGATTTTAAGATAAAGAGTTTATGATAGATTAGCGTGTTTGCTGTGAACTAGCTAAGACATATTTTGATAATGGATAAAGACATTATGGTTCATTTAAGTACTTCCTCCGTAACGCATCTTTCTCCACGTTTCGATCTTGTCACTATTTACTTGGTCACTTTAACCCGGTGATTTGGATAGCAAAATGATGCAATTTTTGATAATATTTTCTTGGTGTTGTAGAATAAAAGTTGCTTTATAATACGGTGAAAAAATTATCAGAAAATCGAATCGTTTTGCTATCCAAATCACTCGGTCAAAATAACCCAGATACACATCAAAAAGTCAAAGTGTAGAAAAAAGAAGCGTTACGGAGGAAGTAATAGCTTGCATTGTTCCACTGCTAGTATTTCAATAATAGTTTGCATTGCTATATCGCTTCCATAACAATTATGTTTTGACAACTCAATTTTTATTGCATTTAATTTGAAACTATTATATCGTTTAAAAGTAAATGCTATAGAAACTTCTTTTAAGGAAAAAATGCTATAGAATTACACTCAGAACAAAGTGCGAATTTAACATTTAAATAGCAATGTTTCATAATAAAGATGCCACGAGAGTGAGTAACCTTCACCCCTGCAGTTAAATTCACCACGATGATGATCGGATTAACTGACTACAAGAGCGAGAAACTGACGCGGGGGCTTTCACCACGATGATGATCGGATTAACTGTGTACAACAGCGAGTAATCTTCACCTCTGCAGTTAAATTCGTGTATGAAAACACAATACACTTTGTGTTCATAAATGACTACAGGTATAAAGCTTAATTGGGGGAGAAGGCTTGCTGCGAAGGAGAGGTACCGTGAAAAGAGGAGAGAGAAAGAATGGAATTCAGAATTGTTGAGAGGAAAAGATTTATTTCTATGTAGACATTTCTCTCTCTCTAAGCCTCGTCCTCTCCACAGAAACCCTAAAGCCCTCCATCTCAGGCGGCGGCGGCTCCTCCATGGGGCTGCCGCCCGCCACCCAAACGCCCTGGTGACCTCACCCTGCCCCTCCGACCACGCCGCCTCTCCCTGAACTGCCTTCACCGCTCCCCGCCGGCTCTAATCGGAGCAATTTCCAGCCTGTGCCGGTTTTCTTCAGATCTGCGCAGCACCGGACTTCCTGCCGGTATCGAAGTCGGCAGCGCCCCTCTTCGACGTCCAAGTGGGACTCCAGTTCGTGCTTTCAACTACCCTGGTGTGTACGAGAGAATCCTGCAGAGAGAATTCAATATACACCAAGAGCAGAGGATAGAAATAACACAGGAAGTTTGGGTTGTGTGTAGGGAGAGAGTAAGGCAATAGTACTGTATGAGAGAGAGACAGGATTTGGCAGAGCTTTCGCGTATCTCAGGTGGTTCTTCCTTGTATGGAAGGTGATAACTCCATATTTGGAGTTATATTCGTATATGTTTCCTTACCGTTTTGCGTGTATTCCGATGCATTTTGATGGATTTTGGACCATTTCTTGCTAAATTTGAGCATGTTGAGTCTTTGCATGTAAATGATTAGTCCGGGCACTTTTTGCGTTAATTTTGACTATATTTTATCACGTTTGATCTTCCGGTATGTTTCTCGTGTTGTGATTTTCAGGAACCGGGAGCTCGGGACGTGACATTGGAGCAAAAGTGAACTTCGGAGAAGTTGGAGGCTCAAAGGAAAGCTCGGGAAGTGAAGATGACGGAGAAAAAGAGCAAGAAGATGGAGTTTTGATGGTGGATGCCCAGAAGTAATCGTACGTTTACCTAGAGGTAATCGTACGTTTACCTAGAGGTAATCGTACGATTACCTTCATTCAGCAAGTAAACGCAGAAAGTAAACGCAGCAAGTAATCGTACGATTACATCAAGGTAATCGTACGATTACCTCTGCTGCCAGGATCGGATTTTTGGGGCAATTTTGCTATTTTGGCATAGTTTTGAGATGTTTGAGCCACGGGACACTTAGGAAACATTGGGGAACGTGTTTGGCATCAGAAATCACTTGGAGAGACGTGCTTGGAGAGCTTGGAGCTAGGTTGGAGAGCTTGGATCATCCGTTTGGCTTCTAATCTTCGTTTCTTCTCTAGTTTTTGATATTGAATCATGAAACTTTGTATATTGAACATGTTTATGCGTAGCTAAACGCTTATTTCGGGATATCTCGTAGGAAACTAGGGTTTGATCACTACGTATTGTGATTTATGGATTTGCTTGCATGCTTTCAACTTAATTGATGAAGTTTTATCTAGTTATGTGTATTTTACATCTTGCATCTATCTTTTCTATTAGTAGACGTATTAATAGGATTGTTTTAGGTTGTGAATGATAGAGGAATCTACATTCGTTGCCCGGAATCTTGAAATACACACTAGCCGTATCTAGGGTTGAGGAATCTTGCTAGTTAGCTAAGAACAAAGAGTAGAATCAATATCGTAATGCGTGTTTAAACTTGAGTAGCCTAGAGGAATCAGTTATGAGAGTTTAAGCATAGTTATTGGTTGAGACATTTTCAATATAAAATTGCTCGTTTAACTAGAACAAAAATCTATCGTGTTAGTAGAACATAAATCCAACGTAGTGTGAAATACCTAGTGATCCGTAGAGATATCCTGATTTTGACCAAATTTGAGAAACAACCAAATCATCTCGTGCTTATTAATCTTGAAATAATTCATTGAATTATTTGAGATACTTGATATTTTAATTATTAGTAGAATTAGAAACAACAACTCAACTGCGCTTTGCCCACACAAAGAATAAATTTAGTAGTTAATTTACACGAAGTCTCTTGGGTTCGACAACCCGGATTTCCGGAATATTATCACTACACCGACAACTGTGCACTTGCAGTTGGAGCGTGTCAAGTTTTTGGCGCCGTTGCCGGGGACTTCAGATAATTAGCTATTATTTTTCTCTTTAGGGATTTACTATTTCAGTTTATATCTGTTACTCACCTGTTTTGTGTGTGTGATTCGTGTTTTCAGGTCTGGTTCACTTGGTGCATGTCACGTTCTAGAAACGAGCCTTTGCATCCAACACTTGAAGACCCGGGATCCTTATTGCGAGCACAGAGTAGAGACAAGAGGAAAGCAAATTCGGTTCAGATGGACGAGCAAACTAGAGCTGAGTTTGAGAGGTTCCGCAAAGGCCTCGAAGATGCGGAAGCAGCTAGAGCTGCAGCTGTGGAAGATGCAGCAAATCGAGCAAGGGAGACTGAGCAGCTTAGGGCTCAAATGGCTGAGATGCAGGAAGTGATTGATCGCATGAAACCCCCAAATCCACAACAACTCCCTGGTGCGGAAATAGTTGATAGAAACAATGGAGGGGTTAATGGTCGAAACAACGGTGGCAATGGGAATAATGGGGGCAATAATCGGAACAATAACGACCGGAATGCGGTAGAGCAAGTCAAGAATGGTGAGGAGGATGAACGTCCTTTGGTGGAGTACTTCAGGACTACACCGGATGGATATAAGCCCACCATTGTCAGGCCGCAGATTAATGCCGCACATTTCGAGATTCGCCAACCGTTGATCAATATGGTTAGGGATGAATGCTTATTCACTGGAGCCCCGAGTGATGATCCACATAAACACTTGCTCAATTTTGAGCAGATTAATTCTACCATGTATGACCAGAGAGTTCCAATTGAGACGATAAAGCTCATGCTTTTCCCCTTCTCTTTATCGGGAAAGGCAAAGACATGGCTAATGGAACTTCCAGCAGGCAGCATAGTTACATGGACAGATTGTAGCAGAGAGTTTCTCAGGAAGTATCTTCCACCATCCAAGGTTTCTCAACGGATGGCTGACATAACCAAATTTACACAGCAGGAAGATGATTCTCTGGGTGACACGTGGAGAAAGTTCAACCAGCTCCTGCGCAGATGCCCTACTCACGGAGAGCCATGGTATAAACTTCTCCATTACTTTTATAATGCTTTGGACAGAGAGACTGCTAGTGAGCTGGACATGATGGCTCAAGAAAATTTTATGGGAATGCGACTACAGAGATGTCGTGATCTGCTAGATAATGTAGCAAAACGTGAATCCACGAGGTCTGAGACTCGTAGAAACACGAAATCAGATGGGGCATTGTTTAGTAAGATTGAGTCCATGGTGGAGCAGAAATTTGAACATCAGATGGCAGTGATGACTTCGACTTTCAGTAATTTGAATCCATCGGCACAGGTGAAGTCAGTGGGAGAAATGGTAGAAGATGCAAATCAGGGATATGGGGATGGAATTGAAGACGTGAATTACATGGGTCAACAAAGACAGCAGCAATGGCCAAACACCTATCATCCCAACAATCGCAATCACCCCAACTTCAGCTATGCCAATCCAATAGTGGGTTATATGCGCCAGGTCAAAGGCCAAATGTTCCTTACCAAGCTCAGAGACAGGTTCCACAACAACAGGCTCCACCTCCACTCTCAGAAGAACAGGATACAAACGCGATGTTGAGGAAATTGTTAGCTAGCAATGATAAGATTGAGAGCAATATTGTCGCAATGGAAGCTTCGCTGAAAAGCCATGAACACAAATTGGCCAAATAGCTAATCAGAATCCTCGACTTCCACCAGGTATACTGCCTTCTAACACAATCACTCCAACTGAGCAATTGAAGGCTATTACTACTCGCAATGGGACCACTACCCAAGATCCCCCATACCCTACCCATGCGCGAGCTGAGGCGACTAAGGCCACTGAAAAAGCCTTGGATGAAGAGATTCCCGTGCCTACCGTGATTCCCCAATCAAAGGACACGGTGAGGAAGTCGGATGAGAAACAGAAGCCAAGGGAGGAATACAGCGTGCGAGTGCCATACCCGCAGAGATTGAAGAGTCAAGAGGATGCCAAGCATTTCAAGAAGTTTGTGGATATCTTCAAGAAACTGCACATTAATATCCCTTTTGCGGAGGCCATTTCACAAATGCCTAAATATGCCAAATTTCTCAAGGACCTCCTTTCTAATAGGAGGCGTATGGATGATTTTGAAACCGTGACTCTGAATGAGGAATGTAGCGCAATTGTGCAAAAGGCGTTACCAAAGAAGATGAAAGATCCGGGCGGTTTCATCATTCCTGTTACATTGGGAGATGCGTTTCATGGGAGGGAATTATGTGATCTTGGTGCAAGTATCATTTTGATGCCCATATCGGTTTTTGAGCAACTTGGTGTGGGAGATCCTAAGCCTACCAGGATGTGCTTGCAGATGGCTGATCGCACTATAAAACGCCCCAGGGGGGTTTTAGAGGATGTATTAGTGAGAGTTGAAGGACTCATCTTCCCAGCGGATTTTGTGATCTTAGATATGGAGGCCGACGATGATGTTCCTCTTATTTTGGGCCGCCCATTCCTGGCCACTGGGAGGACTATCATTGATGTGGCCAATGGAGAGCTGACTATGCAGATCAACGATGAGAAGGTGGCCTTCAATGTCTTTGAGGCTATGAAGTTTCCCGCATATGCGGTAAGCGAGCAGTGCTTTGGTGTGGAGGCATACACACCGGACGAAGAGGACGATATTTTGTTGGAGCAACTATATGAGGAGTTTGTTCTACTTGATTCCAGCGAGAAAGAGCAAGCCTTAGATGTTCATTGGCGCCAACCATTACCCCTCTTTAATGAGGGAAGCAGGAAGATTCTTACTCCTTCTCTTATTACTGCTCCTGTTTTAGAATTAAAGCCTTTACCTATTCATTTGAAATATTTGTACTTGGGATCTAATGAGACTTTACCTGTGATTGTGTCTGCATGTTTGGACAGGGAACAGGAGGAGCAGCTTCTCAAGGTACTACAGGAGAGAAAGGCAGCTATGGGATGGACCATAGCAGATATCAAGGGGATCAGCCCCACAGTTTGCCAACACAAGATTCGGCTCATGGAAGATAAAGAAGTCGGTAGTCCAGTTTCAGCGCCGCCTCAATCCTCACATGCAGGAGGTGGTGAAGAAAAAGAGGTGCTTAAATGGTTGGAGGCGGGCATCATTTATCCCATTTCCGACAGCACATGGACTAGCCCGGTGCAGCGTGTCCCTAAGAAGGGAGGTATAACTGTGGTGGAAGGGGAAAAAGGTGATCAAATTGCCACTCGTACTGTTACTGGGTGGAGAGTTTGCATGGATTACCGCAAGCTCAATGATGCCACTTTAAAGGATCATTTTCCCCTCCCATTCGTTGATCAGATGCTGGATAGGCTGGCACGTCATTCACATTATTGCTTTTTGGATGGGTACTCCAGGTACAACCAGATAGCAATTGAGCCAGCTGACCAGGAGAAGACGACATTCACTTGTCCTTATGGGACCTTTGCTTTTAGACGCATGCCTTCTGGGTTATGCAACACACCTGCTACGTTTCAGAGGTGTATGATGTCGATCTTCTCTGACATGATGGAGCAAAATTTCGAGGTATTCATGGATGACTTCTCGCTCTATGGTGATGGATTCGAAGACTGCCTGCAACAGTTGGTCTGGGTTCTGGATAGATGCATTGACACCAACCTAGTGCTCAACTGGGAGAAGTGTCACTTCATGGCTACTGAGGGTATTGTTTTGGGCCACAAGATCTCCAGCAAAGGTTTAGAGGTGGATAGAGCCAAGATCGAGGTGATTGAGAAGCTCCCTTACCCTACCTCTGTCAAAGGGGTAAGGAGTTTCTTGGGACATGCAGGGTTCTATCGGCGCTTCATTAAAGATTTCTCGAAGATCACGAAGCATTTGTGTGGATTGCTTGAGAAGGATGCAGTCTTTGATTTTAATGCGAAGTGCAAGTCAGCTTTTGATTTGCTCAAGGAAAAGCTGATTAGCGCGCCTATCATCACCACACCAGACTGGACCCTACCATTTGAGCTCATGTGTGATGCTAGTGACTATGCGGTGGGAGCAGTTCTGGGCCAGCGGAAAGATAAGGTAGCCCACGTCATTTATTATGCCAGTCGTACTCTTAATGATGCACAGGTCAATTATGCTACCACGGAGAAAGAAATGTTGGCCATTATATTTGCGTTGGACAAGTTTCGTCCATATCTTGTGGGTTCTCATGTGACGATTTTCACGGACCATTCAGCCCTCAAGTATCCTCTCACCAAGAAGGACGCCAAGCCAAGATTGATCCGGTGGGTTTTATTGATGCAAGAGTTCGATGTGGTGATCAAAGATAAAAAGGGGGTAGAGAATGTGGTTGCAGACCATTTGTCAAGACTAGAGAACGATAAGTAGGAAGATTTGCCTATTCGAGAGGATTTTCCAGATGAGCAGCTTATGGTTGTAGTTGCAGCTGTACCTTGGTTTGCTGACTTGGCAAATTTCAAGGCACTAAACATTGTACCCAAGGACATGAGTTACCACCAGAGGAAGAAATTCTTTGCAGACGCGCGACAATACTTCTGGGATGATCCTTATCTGTTCAAGCTTGCGGAGGTGTGTTGCAGAGCCGGACACGTTAGAGATCCTTAGACACTGCCACGAGTTGAATTGCGGGGGACATTTCGGCAAATCGCGCACGGTTGCTAAGGTACTTCAGAGTGGTTTCTTTTGGCCAACTTTGCATAAAGACGCCCATCTATTTGTGCAGCAGTGTGACCGGTGCCAAAGAACATGTAATATCTCTAACCGAAATGAAATGCCTCAAAATTTCGTGTTAGAAGTAGAACCGTTGGATGTGTGGGGAATTGACTTTATGGGTCCATTCCCATCTTCGCTTGGTAATCTGTATATTTTGTTGGCGGTTGACTATGTTACCAAATGGGTGGAGGCTCTGGCGTGTCCAAAGAATGATAGTGCTACAGTCGAAAGATTCTTACGCAAGAATATATTCACAAGGTTTGGAACGCCTAGAGCCATTATTAGCGATGAGGGATCACACTTTGTGAACAAGGTCTTTGCCAATACCTTGAGCAAGTATGGGGTAAAGACACACAAGATCTCATTGGCCTATCATCCATAATCCAATGGTCAATCTGAAGTGTCTAACCGAGAGATAAAGGGGATTCTAGAGAAAACTGTCAATCCAGGGCGCAAAGACTGGGCTCTACACTTGGATGATAGTTTATGGGCATACCGGACTGCATACAAGACTCCCTTGGGCATGTCTCCCTACCAGCTCGTTTTCGGGAAATCGTGCCATATGCCGGTGGAACTTGAGCACAAAGCGTTTTGGGCGCTAAAGAAATTAAATTTGGATGCTAAGCTCTATGGTGAGCAAAGGAAGCAGGTATTGCTTGAGTTAGAAGAACACATGTTGATGGCATATCAGAGTGCCAAGATCTACAAAGAGAGAACCAAGCAATTGCATGACAAGCATATCATTCCACGAGATTTCAGAGTGGGCCAGAAGGTATTGATATTCAACGCCCGACTAAAATTGTTTCCGGGCAAGCTGAAATCAAGGTGGAGTGGTCCATATACAATTACAGAGGTTTACCCATGGGGATGGCTTGAGGTAGAAGCTGAGAATGGGAACAGATTCAAGGTAAATGGAGCGAGCAAAACCGTACGTGGATGGGAATTTCATTTGGGTGATTGAGAGCCTCAAACCAATTCCCGATATCTGAGCTCATTTGAGGTAACTGGGTCGGGCCGTCGACCTTAAATTACAAAGCGCTTGTTGGGAGGCAACCCAACCTATTTTCTGCATAGTGTAGATTTCAATACTGTCTTGTTATTTTATTTTATTCTAATTATTTGAGAGGTGAGAGAGAGTGGATTTAATATTTCCAATGAGTATGTGCAGGACTTCTAGGTGGAAGGCCTATTCCGGGTCCCCCTTCTTGATGCGCGAGTGAAGAATTGCACGAAAAACGAGAAAGAGCAGACCAAAACGCGTATCGAGACCCGGAATGAAGAAATAGAGGATTGACGCCATTCCTACACTTACTCAACACACGCACCTGGGGAAGATCAAGTTCCCGGACTCCCCGTCTTGATATACGCAAAGAAGACGTAAAGAAATTGGGAAAGCTGGCACAATGGTACAAATTACGAGGTAAATTTTTGAAGACAGGACTGTGAGCTGATTTGAACAGTGCCATAGTGTAGGGGTGGTCGAGAGCTTTCTGTGGATAGGTGGATCGCGTATATCGGATTCCGGACGAAGAAGTTATGCCAAAAAGGATGTTGAGCAGAGGAAATAGGCGCCAAAAAGCATCCGGAATTGCCAAACGGGTCTTTGGAATGATCAAATTGAAGAATAAAGGGTTCCCCGGACATTGGGGATCTTTTTATAACGTAAATGGAGTCTCGAGGTCTAGGAGATCCATGATAAAGCAAAGAAACGAGCAACAAAGACGAAAAAGGATGCTAAAAGGCGTCCAAAAGCATCCGGAAATGCAAAACGAGCCTTTGGAAGCGCGAAATTGAAGAATGAAAGGTTCCACGGACTTTGGGAATTTTTCTAAATGAGAAAAGACCCTGCACTCCCCATCTTGATGAAGGTGATTGCAAAATTTTGAAGAAAGCGACGAAGTTAGCACATTTTGGATATTTTTCGCGTAATTAGGTGATAATTGAGGAAAGTCGGGAAAACGATCCGGAAACGGGACGTTATTTATGTGAGCAAGACATACGTCGAAAAAGGGAGCCAAAGGTGCAAAAATCACACTCATCGCAGTTCGGGATCAAAATACGAGGTAAAGGTTATATTTTGGCTAGTAAAATTTTTTCCCCTGCACAAAACTAATCGTACGATTACCTTGAGGTAATCGTACGTTTACTTTTGCCTTAGAAAAATTTTGGGGTGGATTGGTTACGAGAAGCTTCTGATCATTCGTACGAGGTAGTCGTGCGAAGTAATCGCACGATTACTTAGAAGTAATCGCACGATTACTTTCAAGTAATCGTACGGTTACTTAAAAGTAATCGCACGATTACTTCTGAAAGGTCAGATTGACGGGTAAAGTAAAAAAAAAAAAAAAAACAAACAAACAAAACAAAAACAAAAACAAAAACAAAATTTTTTCACTTTTTTTCCACACCCTCCTCCTTCGACTGCTTCTTCTTCTTCTCGCTGTTATCTCCACCACACCCACCATCACTCCAGCCTCCACCATCGCTCCAGCCACCACCACGTCTGCCGCTGTCACAGCGTCACCGGCGCTGACCCGACCTCTCTCCCTCTCAACCGAAGAAACCGCCAACCCACTCTCTCTGCTCTTCTCTCCACCTTCCGACACCAACACCGCCGCACATCTAACCACCACCACTGCAATAACGCCGGCGCAAGAGGCAGGGGATTGGATTTGTTTCACTTTGGGAGCTGTTTGATGACAGATTCATTTAAGCAGAAAAGCTAGGGTTTCGAACCAAAAATCTGAAATTCAAGTGGATTGAGGTCAAATTGGAAGTAATTGGTTTAAGGGTTTCTACGGGGACATCGCAAGGAGCACAAGGCACAAATTGATTGCAAAAGTTGGAAGAAAATTTTCGGCGACCCGAAAACAGCCCGGTTTGTCAAAATTCTGCAATTTTGTGCCCGTAAGACTTGCTCCGGGCACGTAGGTACACTCTAAAACTAGCAATTTCAATACTCGAGTCTAGGCACAAATTGAGTAAAAGCCCATTTTAATTTTTGTTGCGCTTAGTAGCGTGCTTGGGGGCGATTGCTTAGAGTCCTAGGATTGCGTGCTTACGTGCTTACTTGCTTAATATCTGTTACACTTCTTGTCACTGTGCACTTGATCGAATTTTGTCACGTTAATTGCTTTATCTTATTATGCTTGCATTTCGTCAATATGAGCAAACGTGCTAGAACGAGTCGTGATGAGGACCCCGACTACACATTACCCGGGGCAGTGTGGTGGCAGAACCTGAGAGTGAGTCTGAGTCTGATGGGGGTGACCCGGGTACCCAATTGGTCATCCCGTTATCCCCTGACCTTAGGGTTTTTCATACACCCGTTCCATCCCAATTGCCCCCAATTAGAAAGGGTCGTAGTGATACGCCGGATGACAAAAAGCTGGAAATCGATAGGGGCGGGATCTTTTGCGACTATAGGTTTATTTCGGCGACTGCCCAGGGTTTTTACAGATCGAACCCTAGGATTAATAGAGGTGTCCAGGCCGAGAGAATCTTTCCACTTGAGGGAGTGCCTGAGGACCTACAAAAGGTCGCGAAGGCCGAGAACTTTGCGGGGTGGATGGAGTTAGTGAAAAAGAAAGCCAGTTCTGTACTGACTCGTGAGATTTATGTGAATGCGAGACACACCGATGAGGGTGAGACGTCTAGGTCAATGACCCTCGTGTGATTTATTGTCGTCGGCACTGGCTAGTTTTGTCTTCTGAGCGCATCGCCGCAGCACTTAAGTGGCCCCCGTTGACAGAGCCCTGTCAATTTAAGATTTATCTGCATAAAGACCAGCAGACGCTCATTAATGAGGTGTCGGCCTTTTGTTTTGCGGGAGTGCCAGGAGCCGACTGGGATAGGTCTAAAACTAATATCAGACATTGGAAGATCCCAGTCGGATACTTGCTGCCTAAACCAAGGTGGCTTGTTGAGATTTTGGAGTCATGGGTGTTGGGAGTTTCGGCTCCAAATTTTGTTGACTTTGAGGTGTGTCTCACGGCTCTTTGTCTATCCAGGGGGCATCGGATAGACATTCCTAGACGGATCTTCCTGTATTTTCACGAAAGGTATGAATCGAAAAATAGGAAGTCTGCGGGCCATATTTTCTTACTCCTGCGCCTAGCTAAGGATTGCGGGGCCAACGTGCCTAAGGATGAGCGAGACCTCATGCCCAAGGCTCCGAGACACTTTGACAAAATCCCGGACCCGTTGAAAGATGTAGTTGTGATGGAGGCGGGGGCTAGTTCTAGACCTCCTAAAGGAAAGGCTAAGAAAAGAGCCTCTTCCTCGCGTGCAGCTCCTACTCCTCCAGCTCCTACTCCTCCCGTTCCACCTCAGTCTGTACCTCCACCTGTCATTGACCCTGGCCAGCCGAGTGTGAGCTTAGCGGACTTGATGGCCGAGTTGAGATTGACCAGGACTATGACCCTCACATCCCAGGGTCGGTCCCGTGACTATGTTGCTGACATGAGTGCTAGGCAGTTTGAGCATCATCGCAGTAGCATGCGTAACTTAGGACAGGGACTACGTCAGGTGAGTCTGCATCAGCACCGTCAGGACCAGTGGCTAGAGGCCTTGGCCACTCATGTAGGATTTCCGAGAGACTAGTGGCCTAGTGGTCAAGAGGCTTACCCTGGTGCCTACGAGTACCATTCGGATGCCTATTCCGGAGACCAGGACCAGGACGACGAGGATTCGTCCGAGTAGACTTACCACCCCCTGCATTTGAATGCTGAGTCTTTTTTCTTGACCTATGCATTCGTTGAGGACAACGAAGCGTTCAAGTGTGTGGGGGGGGGGTTTCTCAGCCTTTATTAGCCAAGTCCGTGTCTGCATTCACCAGTTACATATAGGTTGTTTGTGTCGTTTTGTGAGTCAGTATTTGTAGTCCATGTCGTGTTTATATATATTGTGTGTGTCCTATTGTGAGTAGTTGATGTTTGCATATTAGCATAGCTTGTTTGCACGTTTTATTTAATTGAGTCCACCTACCCGAGTTGAGTCAGTTTCAAGTCTTCTTTCGAGTCGGCCCATGCATATAGAGTAGGAATTATATATATATATAAAAAAATCTGAAAATTGAGAAAGGGCAATCAAAAGAAGCTTGAATTTGGAAAATTGAGGAGTGTGAGAACTTTAGGCATAGGGTATGACTTGTGACCGAGAATGACAATTTGAGTTCCCCTTAGTATGTATAGAGAGACTTTCTTTACGGGAATACCTGCCTATTTTACGACACTTAAATGATTTTCAAATCTAAAGTGTGTGCCTTGTTTTCTTACAAGAGTTGAGCTAGGTGTGAGCTAAACAAGCCGAACATTCATGTGTACGTCTTAGGTAGTCGCCAACCCGCCTCGTAGTGGCACACAGAACAGCTGTGCGAGGTGTGTATTAGAGCACTCACTGCTTATATAACTTACCTTGTAGGACCACTAGTAAACCCTGTTTCGAACCTTGGATTCTTTGATAACCTCTGGACTTAGGGTGACGATTCTTGGCATTCATCATTGATTGGTTAGAATCACCGCTTTAGTGCGTTACGAGGGTGTTTGTAGTTGAGGGGGTTCGATGAGGGAGTACTTCATGATATACTTGTGTGAGTCTTACGTATCGCATGTACTTCATTTATGATTATCGAGGGGAATGCGAGGGTGAGTGAGAGTAGGCTTGCGCACTTAGGTGTGGCGGTGTTCCATGTCATTACACCATGAACACAGTTGTGGAGAGCCGTGAGTGCGTGACATCTAATACGCACAAATTGGGTTGGGTGATTTAATTGGTGGATCGTGCTAGGGATTGTTTCTTTTCATCATCTTGGTGTAGGAGGATCGGTTGGATTAAGCACGAGACTTACATTGTTTTGATTACTTGAGAGGGGACATGGGTATATTCTAGTGTGGGGATGTCGACTTTTGACTACGGACATTGAGATTGAGCTTTTGACGACTCCATCCCCATACATGTACTTGGATTTGTTTGCGGCTTTGTTTGGTGGCACCGTGTATTTCATTGAGTTAGGGGGAGATGGATTTTACTTGTGATATACATTCATTGGATTGTTTACTTCCTCCCCTTAACGTTTTTTGTTTAGCTTGACACTTGGAAGACCACTCGAGATGGGTATTGAAGAAGTTGTGTTTTTGGATATTGAGAGAATTTGGAAGAAAAAAAAATCTGAAAAAAAAGAGAAAAAAAAAGAGAGAGAAAAAAGGGAGAGATGAAATAAAGGAATAAAGTTTGAGCTTAATGAAGACCGAGTGGTGGAAGCAACTATTTCATTGACGGCGATGTTCATTTTATGCATGTTTCACGACGGTGGCCACGGAAATCGTTATTGTACCGGGGTTTGAGGGGATCGAGGGCCGGAGATGGTGAGTTTCGAGTTGCGGTTCCTATCATCGTGGTGACGGTGTGTGAGATGTGGGTTTTAACGTGAGAATGTGACACTTAGGAATTGTTACTACATGATTATCCTTTTTTCCCTAAGCCTCTACATTCTAACCCGTTAGCGGAATAGGAGCTCGGACCTTGAATGTGGCTTAGCCTAGCGTAGCCTCTTATTTATCGGCACACGCGAATAGGTAGGTTATTCTTACACTTAGTAAAGCTAGGCTTTCTATACCAACTAAGGAAATTTCTTGTTGTCGAGTTTAGTTGCAATTCATACCTCGTTCCTAGATTCTTCATCACTCCATGAGAACCGGTTTAAGTTAATTGAGATTGCCCGATCTCGCCTAAAAAGATATTTTGTGTATAAGTGTTTAGTTAAGATCGAGTCACATTGTAATACCCCGTATTTAAGTTGGGGGTTATTTGGTCATTTTGGGAAAAATATTTGAAAATTTTGAGAAATTTATATTTCAAACTTATTAATGACTTTTCTTTATTTTAAAATATAAGGATGTCATTTGACATCTACAGGGATATATATATTTAATTTGGGGTTATTTTGTAGTTTTTGAAACTTAGATGATACTATATGAAACTCATTTTGTAAATCTAGGACATACTTGTAGTTTTCTAAAAGTGATTTATACAAAGTATTTTATTTAAAATGATTTGGAGATTTTATAATTCATGAAAGTTATCTTTGCTAGTGTTACCTATTGATTGGAAATTATATTTTCATCCCTCAACTTTTAATTTTCACAAATAAAACTCTCATTTATCAATTTTACATTTTCTACCCCAACTAGCATTCCATCTCTTGTTCATGTGAATTTAACTCTTCCACCCTATATCTTTGGTCAACTCTAATAAAATATTATTGCCTACATCTATCATTTTCATCTCCATCAACCCCATCACTAATACTCTCTTTCATCACTCATCACCCACACTCTATCTCTTTCATTTCTTTACATTTCATCTTCCTCAAGAACACTCAAATACTCTCTCATTTCTCTCCAAAGACTCCATTCCCGGATTTAGAGGTACACCTCACAAAAACACCACCAAAAATTCATTTTTCACATTCAAATTCATGAAAAACTCAAGTCCAAGGTCATACTATGCATGGGGGGAGCTATTTTCTTCATCTTCTTCATGATTTTAAGCTCATCAAGGTCTTGTAAGCATCTCTTTTCTATTTTCATTTGTGTGATGTTAGTTTCATCATCATCTTCTTCATCATCACATTCCTCTTACATCAAAATTCCCTCCATTAAAGGGGTTTTCAAGCTCTCATGGACTTCAAGCTTCTCCAAGCACCATTATTGTACCAAATGTCTCTCTTAAGGCTCATTTGTAAGCTTTAATTCCTCTTTAAATTTGTCCATTTTGATGTTACTTTCATCATAATGATAGAAAACTTCTTGATCTTTGCTTGCATGTGTGTCTAGAACATGAATTGGAGACTTTAAACTTGTTTTTTTTCAAATTCTTCACATGATTCCCCAAATTTCTTGTTTGATCTCTTTTTGTATGTCTAACTTGTTGTATTTTAGTATAAAAACATATTTCTCAAGTTGCATGTATGATGGAAGTGGATTGATCATGTTTTGAGTGTTCTTGGTGAAAATTGCATGTCTTTACAATCTGACTTGTTTGTGAAAAACGTATATTATCTCTAAATTTTGTCTCTTTAGAATTTTTAACTCTTTCATATTCTGAAACTAGACTCAGAGAGGGTCATTTTGAAAGAAAATTCAACTCCATAGCCTTTTTTGTTAGGGAGATATGCTCATTCTAAGTTGCATGTTTTCTGAAACTCTATTTTTGGACAAGTTTTACCATTTTTGTTAAAAATCTAATTTCCAGAAACTTATGGAACCAAATCTTTCTTGTGATGAAATTAGACACATAAGGGATTCATTCTGGAGAATATGGGCATTTTTCCTATTCTCCAAGTAGTAGTAATTGTTCTTCAAATTTGAAACTTTCTTCCAAACTTGTCTCTGCATAGCAGTGTTTGTTATTTTTGTAACTTGAGTTTTATGATAGCTATGCATGATTTTCTTGATGTTTCTGAAAGTAGACACATATAGGTTCATCATACATTAATTTCAATATTTTAGGAGATGATTTGATATGGTAAATATGGCTCCAAAGTCAGAGCTACAATTCTGTCCAGAATTGTAGTTTCACATTTTTTTAGAAAACTTGAAGTTTTGAACTTCTAGGTGTTTTGTTGGAATTATTTTGATAATTAAACATCATTATATGTGCATTAGTGACATTTGGGACTATGTGACATGTAGGTTTGCATTTTTATTATAAATGTGTAAATTGGTTATAACGAGTACGTCATACGTGTGATTGTAGACATCGACCCCGTAGGAGAGAGCGGTTGTCGTCGGAGTGCTAGGCTTAGTTTCTTGATTTTGATTGTTCTTCATCTCAGTGGTAAGTACATATGTACGGCCTTTTCATATCAAATTGTGTGTATGTGTTTGATGTTTCAAATGAATGCTTGTTATATGAAAAAGTATGAGAATGCATGTTTTCCACTCGAAAGTTGTTAAACTATTTTATTCATCTCCTTTGAGAACTCTCGGAAATTACTTGTGAAATGTTGATATTCTTATTCTGGTTATGTGAAAGAGAAGAAATAAAATACCTCTAATAGACTTAGGACGATGTACAGAGTACTGTTATTAATGGGAGGCGTCAAGCATCCTCCATTTTCTTATGGCTAATACCATTGAAGCAATGCTTCTTATTATTGGATAGAACGTTAATGTTCACAAATCCGCCCCCGATGAGCCAAAATATATCAAGATATTGAGGCCAAGGGGTTTATAGAGCTATAGAGTGCTACTTATACTTGTAAGGGTCACTACGGTATAGGGGTGTCGACACTTAAGGCCTTTTAGCTAATGTTATGAGCGGGGTTGACGAATGGGCTCCCTTAACGCTCGGGTGAAATAGGGTTTGATAGACCCTAGAAGGAACCCTTAGTGATTATTTCGTGATCCCTCTGTCTACATCGATCCTGCTGGTGGCTCTAGACATGCCTCGGCTAAACTTAACGGTTAAATTTGGAATTGAAAGAAAGTTTGATTACTCTATTGATGTTGTTTGTGGCTCTTGATTGCCTAATCTAATCAAATGATTTGAAAAGCTTTGGCTACTTGTGATTTAATATCATTATCAGGTCAAATGGACTTGTAAACTGTTGATATTCTACTTGTTTAAGAATATGTTGACTACTTGTGGTTTATAAATGTTTTAAAGATGATGGTTCTCGCTACGCGATTACTCATAAATGTTCCGAATTGTTCCAAGTCTTTTGCTCATTGATTTTCAAATCTCTTTATTTGCTTCAACTCATGCTTCCGTGCCACTCGTTGCTTTACATGTCGTAGTGTGTATTTACTCAGTTTTTACTGATCATTTCTTCAAAACTGCGTCGGCTTTTGCCATTTTAAAACCGCAGGTCATCACTCAAGGTGGGAGATGGGAACGCGGAACGAGACAAAGAAGTTTAGATTAAGTTAGAGTAGATCACATAGATTATTTCAAACAAATTATATTTGTAATCTTATCTTCTCAAGATTGCTGTATTTATTAAATAAAATGTAATATTCGTAACTATATTTCTACTTTTGGTTATCGATTGTCTCTTTAACCCTGAACCGAGATCCCGGGTTGTTTCACACATAATTGCATTGCATCATATTGTTGCATCGTTGAGTCGTGTATTGAGTCGTTGTGTATTGATTCGGCTAATTGAGGTTAGTATGCAATTGGTAAGTTGAAAAGTATGCAATGGTCTTAGTTGGAATAGTTGACTCGAGAGGTGAGATAAGAGGAGGAAGGTTCGAATGATTTTTGGTAGCTTGTGATTTGGATTGTTGCTCGGGACGCGCAACGGGTAAGTGTGGGGATAGTTGATAACTCCATATTTGGAGTTATATTCGTATATGTTTCCTTACCGTTTTGCGTGTATTCCGATGCGTTTTGATGGATTTTGGACCATTTCTTGCTAAATTTGAGCATGTTGAGTCTTTGCATGTAAATGATTAGTCCGGGCACTTTTTGCGTTAATTTTGACTATATTTTATCACGTTTGATCTTCCGGTATGTTTCTCGTGTTGTGATTTTCAGGAACCGGGAGCTCGGGACGTGACATTGGAGCAAAAGTGAACTTCGGAGAAGTTGGAGGCTCAAAGGAATGCTCGGGAAGTGAAGATGACGGAGAAAAAGAGCAAGAAGATGGAGTTTTGATGGTGGATGCCCAGAAGTAATCGTACGTTTACCTAGAGGTAATCGTACGATTACCTTCATTCAGCAAGTAAACGCAGAAAGTAAACACAGCAAGTGATCTTGTGAAGTAATCGCAGCAAGTAATCGTACGATTACATCAAGGTAATCGTACGATTACCTCTGCTGCCAGGATCGGATTTTTTGGGGCAATTTTGCTATTTTGGCATAGTTTTGAGATTGTTGAGCCACCGGACACTTAGGAAACATTGGGGAACGTGTTTGGAATCAGAAATCACTTGGAGAGACGTGCTTGGAGAGCTCGGAGCTAGGTTGGAGAGCTTGGATCATCCGTTTGGCTTCTAATCTTCGTTTCTTCTCTAGTTTTTGATATTGAATCATGAAACTTTGTATATTGAACATGTTTATGCGTAGCTAAACGCTTATTTCGGGATATCTCGTAGGAAACTAGGGTTTGATCACTACGTATTGCGATTTATGGATTTGCTTGCATGCTTTCAAGCTTAATTGATGAAGTTTTATCTAGTTATGCATATTTTACATCTTTCATCTATCTTTTCTATTAGTAGACGTATTAATAGGATTGTTTTAGGTTATGAATGATAGAGGAATCTACATTCGTTGCCCGGAATCTTAAAATACACACTAGCCGTATTTAGGGTTGAGGAATCTTGCTAGTTAGCTAAGAACAAAGAGTAGAATCAATATCGTAATGCGTGTTTAAACTTGAGTAGGCTAGAGGAATCAGTTATGAGAGTTTAAGCATAGTTATTGGTTGAGACATCTTCAATATAAAATTGCTCGTTTAACTAGAACAAAAATCCATCGTGTTAGTAGAACATAAATCCAACGTAGTGTGAAATACCTAGTGATCCGTAGAGATATCCTGATTTTGACCAACTTTGAGAAACAACCAAATCATCTCGTGCTTATTAATCTTGAAATAATTCATTGAATTACTTGAGATACTTGATATTTTAATTATTAGTAGAATTAAAAACAACAACTCAACTGCGCTTTGCCCACACAAAGAATAAATTTAGTAGTTAATTTACACGAAGTCTCTTGGGTTCGACAACCCGGATTTCCGGAATATTATCACTACACCGAAAACTGTGCACTTGTAAATGGAGTGTGTCAGAAGGGTTAACGACCTATATATAACGGAGAATGTGACCGTTGTAGTGTGGTTAATGCGCCCATCAATGGCGGCTTAATTAGCTTAACCACAACGGCACGTTCGTCCACGTATATAGGGACCGTTACAGCACGTTGTCCGCGTATACCGGAACCATTACAAGGTTGATCGGGTTTGACCGGGTCTATGGAGCTCGTGCCATAAATCTCTCAAAAGCAGTTACTAAGGGTTGCGCGCAGGCTTGGTTGTCGCTCGCGCGCGACAGGACTTACTCTAGCCTCCAAACCACTAAGTCCCTACAAGTCCCGTGTGTTGGTATGCGAGGGCCCTGTCTCGCAGCCCCCACGTGGATCAGCGCGGCTGGTGATCCAGTGTGTGTGAAGCACAGTATGGTGTGCTGGATGGTCGCCACGTGGCTAAGATCTGCTTGTCCAGAAAGCACTATCTACACCTGGCTCCTCTTTCAACATCGCCGCCGCCGACGCCATGGCCGGAGCTCCGACGCCCTTCACCACCACGGTTCTGCTGCAGGCGTCGCCGTCTTTCGCTGCCCCTGCTGGTCTCCACTCCGCCGCTGCCTCCTCGCCGCTCCTCCACCAGCCGTGGTGCACTCAGGTTCCCTCTTGGTCTCACCTCCCCCCTCCCCCTGTTTTTAGATATGGGACTGTTAGTAACTGCCCCCTTCCCCCTTGACTAGGCTGGTCTCTGGCCCGGAAAAGTCCACGGAGTAGTTCCCTCACCACTCACCGAAACTACTAACCCCGCATCTAAAACGACTCTCCCGGTGATGACCAAGCCTCCTTCCACCCCTTGCCGGCTGGTGGCTGTCTCTGTTTAGGTGAGTCTTCTGTGGCGGCCTTGATGGTCCGGCGCTTCCATTGCAGCCTCTTTGCGGCGCCTACAACCTTATCTTAAGGTCATTAATGGTTGTTTCCTTTGGGCCGGTCTTCGTTTGGGTCGGCTTGTATGTTTCCTAGGAGGTTAGAGGCTCTTGGGCCTTATTGGGCCGAATTTTTATGTTTTGGGTAGTTTATTGGGGGCCTTTGAGCCTGTATCCCAATTGGTGTTTGACTGTTTGTATAGGTAGGGGCTAGTTATGGTAGGAGATTTGGCTTTCTGTTTTTCAGTCTTCGGGTATGCCCCATTTCTCTCTGTAACCGTTTGCTCTCTTTATTAAATCTTTCGTTGCATGTGGAAAAAAAAAAGAATTGTTGAGAGAGGCGTGGTAAATTCTCAGGAGAGAGAGATAGGTTGTTACACCCATGTTCTCTAGCGGAGAGTTTAACATTAGATTGCCGTTAACATGAGTTGGTAGTGGGTCCATGTCACGCTGATTTGTCCGTTCCCGAGTGGAATGGAGCACCACCTGCCACTGGTCACGTGGTACTTCTGGAGCAACTAAAAATTTCTCATTAAAAGGAGGGTATATTTTATTGTTTCTTTTTCTTTTTTGAGGGCAAGTATTTTATTGTTTCATGTCAACCAAGACATTAAGGGCTAGTTTGGGAATGCTGTGGCGGTGATAGAAAGCTGCTGTGTGAAAACACTGTAGAAAGCTGCTGTGAATTCTTGATAAAATGTTGTTCGGTAAATATTACGTAGAAGCTGCTGTGAAATATTGATATAGTAATTTTGTGTTTGGTAAAATCAACTGTGAAGTTGCTGTGAGTGGGTAAAATTACAAAAATATATGACACGTGTCATTTTCGGAAAGATAACTATTGATATTTTACAAAATTATAAGGTCAAAATCGGTTGTAGGTAAATTAATCAAAAATACTTTCTGGAAAGCATCTCCCCTCTTGCTTCCTGAAAACTCCTGTGGGACAGCAGAAACTGTCCGGAAAAGCAGAAATTTTATTTTTACCAAACACACTAAAACTGCTACTGCTGTCGAAAAGCAGCTGTGCTGGCAGCAGAAGCATTCCCAAACTCACCCTAAGTGAAAGTATCAACGAAAAGTATTTAAAAGGGTAGTATGACAAGTCGTTATAATTTATCGAATATGATGAAACTTCTACAGAAGAATTAACTTTAAATAGCCGGATAAAATGATCTGGAGTACTCTACTAAAGTAGGGTACAATTTCCTTTGCAGCATTGGAAACAAGGTTTTCCGCTTGGGAGCCTTCTTTATGGTATTGTGGGTTATCTGGGGTCTTAAGGTTCGGTAATAATAAAAATTTCTTTGTGGAAGTGTGCTCTTTGAAAGTTCACAACTTTATCTCTGTTCGGACAACGTTTCAAGACAAACGATATCTGGTGCCGAATTTGTCTTAGGGAGTGCAAAACGCCAGATCACCTGTTCTCTAAATGTTTTGAGGTTTCTCAGCTTTGGTTCCATAGTTGTTTCCATCCTTCCCCAATTTGATAGTTTCGAATATAATCTTCATGATATCATTGCTAGTAGAAACATAAATACTATCCACACTCAGTTTACTTTTCTTGTTATTGACATAATCCCAATCCTAGCCCAAGCCCCTCCTCACATAGTAGCCCCTAGTCTCGGCAATCTTGATAGTGAGGGCCCTTTTAGCCTGTCGCATGGCGCCTAGGCCAAGTGACCATGTGTCAACTTGGGCAATTTCGGACATGCGTATCACAGACTGAGTTGCCATAATATTGATTGTTTAATTGAACTTACTGTACTTCACATAGAGATGCAACGCCTTCATCGCACTGTAGGCGCTTCCTCAAGTAATCCTTACAACACTTATCTACCTCCGACTAAAGGGGATGGCTCAACATTCCGGGTTCCGTACTTGCTTCCAATTGGGTGCCTCGTGCGACTTTCTTGAGTGTATTCATGTTTCCTTCATTCTAGCGATGATCTTCTTCTTACTTCTCATTCTTCCCTTCTCCCTGTTGCCGACATCTCCCCTTGAGAAGGAGAAAGTGATTTGTGTGACAAAGATAGTTCACTATTAATTGTCTTAAAAAGAACTCGTGTCATTATTTTTCTCTCATTTCATAAACTTATTATTCAGTTAGTAGACTCCAATACCTTAATATACGACGACAAAAATGCTCGGGCTATTAGTTTGTTGCACACTTATCATTTGCATATTCGGTTTGACACTTCAAATTAAAATTTTAGAGTAACGAAATTTCACCCCTCTTAAATAATTTTTATATTGGAGACTCGTGCGTCATGCATTAGCCATTCGCGTTTCCAAAAAGGAGTTGCATTATGAAACTTAAATGTAATTTTATTATTCTAATCTACAAAAGAGAGTAATATTGTCGTCACGAGCCAGAAGATGAAATAACTTTATACTTCTGTAGTGTTCCTGCATCCCTTCCACCACAGTGCTTTTTCCACTGAAATAGCCGATACTCTTTTCACTCAAAACCTCAGCTCACAAGTTAATTTTTTACAGAAGATCTAGTTATAGTTTATATATTTATCTCTGGTAATTATTTCATTGCATTGTTCCACTTCTATTTAGTAGGCTCCAATATCTCAAATACGTGGAGACGCAGATGGATGCTAGCTTAGTGGTAGAGTATTTGAATCTCATGCATAATCTCCCATGTTCGAACCCGTTTAGACGTAATATTTGATGTAATTCTCAAAATATTATACGGGGAAGCAAAAATACTTGTGCTATTGATTTGTTGCACACTTAAACTTTTCATATCGGTTTGCACTTCAAATTTAATTTTCATGGTAACGAAATCTCACGCCTCTTAGCTAATTATAACATGCTAGACTCATGTGTCATGCATTAGCCATTCATGCTTCTCGAAAAACATAGTTGCGCCATGAAAACTTACTACATAGTTTTGCTCAGTATGAAATATCTCTATACTACTGTAGTGTCCTGCATTCTTCCACGAATGGTGCTCTTTCCATTGAAACCTCACTTTATGCCCTCGTGGTTACGTAAACTTACATGAAATTTACAATCTATAATACTAAAACCCCCCACACTATTGTTTATCATTACCCAAAATTATGCATTCAGTAAAAAATATTCCCAATTCACAAAAATAAAGTTACCTCAAATGCTGCACACTGGATCTATTTGTCATCAATTGACATAGTGTAGGGGTTGTAGTGGTAACTCAGGACTTAGTGCAAAAACTAAAATTGCGTGTACAATTAATCTGTACACTAGACAAAATAGGGTTGTAGTGATAACTCAGGATTTAATGTCTCAAAACTACAATTGCAACCACATTCTTTAATTTAATTAATTTTCAACTTCTATAAAATACAATTATAACCTTAAACTATATCGAAATCATTAAATTACCTTCTTATATTAAAATCGGGATATTACACCTTGACTGTGTCGTATCATACTCTAAGAGTGCGCATTTTTCTCCAAAACTATTATAGTAACGGATAACCGCCCGACAGAAGAGGTGAAACTGTCATTTCTTAAACTGGAAGGGGTGAAAGTGTCTTTGCATCAAACTTGAGGAGGTAGTGAATCCCCAACCCACCAACGAGAAGCCCATAACTGCAGTTTGTACCCACTTACTCGTACACATCTTTTCCTGGGCTTGCCTCCTCTCTTCAGATATGGGCCGATGTAGACCCAACAAAACACTTTCAGCAAAAGAGCCGCATCCCCAAACCAAACCCTAATTCGAAAATCTCGGTTAGGGCTTCCCTCAAACGAAATCGCTATAAATTCAACCACTCTCTCCCATTCCCAGTCCCATTCCCATCATCATCTTATTTCGTCCTCCTCAGGAACTCTCTCCGTTTGTTGCACACAGGTTCTATCTCTCTGTCCTATTCTGTTAGGATTAGAGTCTTTTTTATTGATTTTGTATGAATCTGTTGATATTCTCGTCTCTAGTGATGATCAAATCTAATAACTTTCGTTCTGCTGAGATTAAATCCGTGCGGAGAAATTTGGAGACCTGAACTGAAGAGACGATTCATCTCAATTTTTCTAAACCTAGTGATTTTGTTTTCTTTATTGTTGTTGCGACGATTCGATTTGATAATTGGAGCGAGCTGTTTCAGTGTTCGCAAATTCCAAAAATGATGAAATCGTCGCTAGATTGAGCCTCGCGGCGGCGCAAAGGCAGTCGAGACTCTCCGGAGTTTCCTGCTGCCGGCGGCGGGGCGCTCTCATATCCTATCGCCTTGGGGAGCAGGTTCCTGCCATTACCTCTTGGGATTTGCCATGGGAATCACATTTATTTTTCACTCACTTTTTTCTTATAAATTTTAAGATTGTATCATTGCGTTCTTTTTTTAGTCCAATTTTTTGTTGATTTTTGTTCTCCCAATCCAGATTTTCAATTGCTGATTTCTATTATTTGGTCTGTTTTTACTGAATTGTCCTACTTTGATTTTTTAACTCGTAAATGGTCACTTTAACTCGATAATTTAGATAGCACAACGATATAATTTTTTTATAATTTTGTATAGTATTGTAGAGAAAAGTTAACTCTACGATACCGTGCAAAGATTACAAAACTCATGTATTATTTGTTGATAAAGTTCGCTGGTACAAAGTGACTCTGTGAATAATGTATTATTGGTTGATCAAGTTCACTGGTACAAAGTGACTCGGTGAATAGTGACAAAAAGTAAGTTTGGAGATTTCTTGATTCTTGTGTTCGCTCTCGGTCGAATGTTTGGAATTGTAAATTTCATTTTACATTGTAGAGACTATTGAATGGAATGTCACAAATAATATGTTGTTTGAAGATCACCCTAATCCCTCCTGTGAATTCTTCTCAGTAGAGTGTTTTTTTCCGAAATAACTACCAGACAGCTGATTAAACAAAAAAGCTCTTCATGTGTATTACCTCCTTGAGTGCATTGTTTTCAACAATTTGATATATAGATCTATGGTGATGATCAAAACAAATACTAGTACTTTCGTTCTGCTGAGGTTAATTCTGTGCGAAGAAACATCTGGAGACCTGAACTGAATAGATATGGTTGTCTCATTTTATACCATTTTCTTTTGGATGACTGTTTAATGGTGTTCACTATTTGTCAAAGGCGTGGTAGTGCAAATCTCAAATCTTTTATGTTGCAAGACTTCCTGCTCTTTGCAATAAGGTAGTCTTTGAACATTTACCCATGATTTTAAAAAAATAGTGTCAGTGGTCATAATTGTCAAAGAGGCAATGCAAATCACACATGTTTTATGTTTGGATTGTTAAGCTGCTCTTTACAATGAGGTTAACATTTACCCATGGTTTTTAAAAAATGGTTTCAGTGGACATATTGTTTGCGGTTGTGTATAACTGAACCGGCCTGTGTTGGCGAATTGGAACGGGAATTGAGAATTGGATGTTTCAAGTGTTTACATATCAGTCGTGGGTGAAATTTTAACGTTAATTGGGAATTGGAAGTTTAAAGTTTTCACAGGTGTATATGCCAATTTTTGACGAAAATGGTGTGTGTAGACTGTTATTTGATGAAAACAGTCCGTTTAGCTGTTTCTTGCCGAAAATGCTGTTCAGATCGTTACCATTGTGTGCCCGATTAACCCGTAACCCGATTAACCCATACAATCTGTCAGCACAATTGGACTCGGGCAACTTCTCTTCCTTAGTGTATTGCCAGTTCCGCACCGCTTGAGGCTCTTTTTTAGTCTGAAGTTGGTCCTTGTCTTAGATCATTCACCCTTATTTAATGAAGAGGTTACACAATCACATAATGCCTCTTGTTGAAGAACCTCGATGTTGCAATCTGACGGGCGGTCAGAACTGATCCCATGAAGGTTGTCTGCACATTTCCATAACTTTTGGGATTTTCCGAGTTCACTGGAGAAAAGCACTTATGTACCACTCCGTCCCACCTCTTATGCACCATTCGGAGGTAAAGATGAGGGTATTTGACACTTGTATCCCTCACGAAGGAAACATTTACAGTGATTACTAACCCACCTAATCAAATGAGAAAGCTTTCTGAAGTGATTAGAAAAATTCATCATTCCCTTCTAACAACTAAATCAGAAAATTAAAACATCTAAACTTTACATTTGTAGATCCAAAAGTAAGAAATTATCCGCAAAGTTTATTCAAACTAAATCCAAATTTCATGTTCTTGGTTGAAGAACATGTAGAACAGTCTCTGAAAAAATAAAAAGAAAAAAGAAGAGTAGAAGAGCAACAGCCCACTTCAACATCAACATCAATACTTCAACAGCAGCAACAACAATAACATCTATGGAAGCCCTTGTTTTAGCAGGAACCATCACATCATCTGGGTTCAAACGGAGCAAATACATTGGGATGCTCCGTCTCATCGGAGTCAAATGGTAGAGGTAGATCGGAGAGCAGGGTTCCCGGTGAGATATCACCGTCATCGTCCTCACTGTTCGGAACCCACTCCCAGATCTGGTCGAATTCGTCCATGCACGGGTAAAAACAAGGGTTAGAGTTTGATATAGTGAAGAACCCTAACCCATAAATAAGAACAGGGGTGTTGATTCGAGATGAATACAACATTATTTGAAGGGGGAAATCACCAGATCGCCTTCTATTAGTTGGATTTGAGACGAAAACACCAATCGGAGACAAAGATTTGCTCGATCCCGACGGCATCCGGTGAGTTCGAGAGATAGAGCGGCGAACTAGAGAGGGGGAGGGAGATACGGAGAACTGAGGAGATAGAGAGAGAGAGGGTTAGATTTAGAATGGGTGGGTGAGAATGAGTGGGGGTGTATCTTTTAGATTAGGGTTACATTTGATTAAAGGAGTTGGGCTAATAACACGTGGATTACTGTAACTGGGCTTCTACTTAAGCCCAAATCTGATTAATTTTGTTTGTTTAACAAAAATGTGGCTTTCTTATGAGGGTATTGTAGCCATTTAACCAGTTTAAGGTTACCATAAAAGGAAAGTTTTGAAAGTGAGTGGAGGTCCAAATAAGGAAATGGTGCAAAAGAGTTGGGACGGAGTGGTATGTAGTACTATTGAAAACGTATCAGGTGTGTTTCGTTTTATTTATGAATATAAAAACAATAATGTTCCGGAAAAAAAAAATTGTAGTAAGACTGTCAAATTAACAAAAATTGTTAAACAGGTAAATTTGTACGAAGCTTCTACTTCTGTGCAATTATCAACATATCATTGGAAATTTATCTGGGCATCTAAACTTCATCCAAAGTGCTGCATTCTGGTGGAGAATGAGTCGTAATGCCTTGGCAACCAATTTAAATCTGTTTCTCAAAAAATGCAGCAAGTCCAGAAAGTGCACAATTTGTGAAGAAGGTGAAAAATCCTTAGAACATTGTCTGTTTCATTGCTCCTGGACAATCCCAGTTGACCCAGTAATGTGTAGAGGAGACAAGTGTGGCTCAAGAAGTTAGTGGAACAAGTTCAAGACAGATTAATGAGGATTTTGTGGAGAAGTGTATTATTAGCTGTTGGCAAATTTGGAAGGCAAGGAATAGACTGTGCTTTGAAGGTGGAAGGCCAAATCCAATGCAGACTGTTTTTGCAATTAATAGTGAGCTCTCAGAAGTGCAGAGTTGGAGAAAAAGCTTAGAAAGGGAAGCAATTCCAAAGACTCAAAACTCAAGAGCTTCAGTTCAGCCATTATATTTGAGATGGATAGATAGAGGTAAAGTAAAATGCAACATAGATGCAGCTTGGAGTAAGGATAATAATGCAGCCTTTCTGGGGCGGTTAGCAAGAGATGAAAAGGGTGAATTGTTGGATTGGGGTTGGAGCACAGAAATGGCCATTCAGCGAAAATTAGTGAAGCTCTGGCAATTAGATTGGCTGTGTCAAAATTGAATGACAATTAGATTGGCTGTGTGGAAATTGAATTCAAAGATCAAAGAAGTCTGCTTTGAAAGTGATTGTAAGAATTTGGTGGAAGCTATCCAATCAGATATAGGAAATTGGGAGATGGCTATAATTATCAAGGATATCAGGGAGTGTTTGAAGGAGATTGATGGTACAATTCTGTGGGTTAGAAGAGAACAGAATAGGGCTGCAGATGAAATAGCTTGTTTAGCTAAGGATATGTTTTCAAGTGGTAGATGTATTGATGCTGACAGAGAAATTAGGGTTAGATAGAATGAAGGATAGAGATGAAATGAAACGGCAGAGAGTAAAACTCTCGTATATCGATGGATAGAGAAGATACAATGAATGAGAGACTATAAACAATGAATCATCTAGATGACCGTTGGATTGTAATCCAACGGTAGGAAAATAACCTATCAAGCCCTAATAAGAATGGGCTCAAACAATACATAAAATAGAGTGGGCTGGATTAATACATAGGCCCAATAGAGAAAATAAGAGAGAACTAGCGTTGTGTTGCTGAAGCCCAATCTTCATGGATGGTCCATTGACTTCGAAGCCCAATATTTATTTGGCAGTTATTACCCCCTCGTAAAATAATGGCGGTGGAATCGGCATTATTTTAGACTTTAGAGCATGAAACTGAGGAGCGGGTAACGATTTGGTGAAGAAATCTGCGATTTGTCCTGTAGAAGAAACAAAAGAAACCATAAGTTCTTTGTTAATGGCCTTTTCACGCACGTAGTGATAGTTGAGTTCGATGTGTTTTGTACGTGCGTGAAAAAGGGGATTGGCGGTAAGAGCCAAGGCAGATTGGCTATCAGTCCAAAGAGTAGGACTAAGTGAAATTTGAAATCGTAAATAAAAGAATAGCAGTTTGAACCACGATGGTTCTGCAGCGGCAGTAGCCAAGGCCCGGTACTCAGCCTCTGTAGAGGAACGGGCAACAGTAGCCTGTTTCTTAGAGGCCGAGTGTACCGGGTTGGGCCCAAGAAGAACCAAAAGCCCAGTGGTACTCCTCCGATCCGTTGGGTTACCAGCCCAGTCGGCGTCGGAGTAAATATTAAGGGGAAGAGAACTAGAAGTGTAAAATAAACCATGGGATTTAGTGCCATTTAAGTAGCGAAGCATGCATTTAGCACAATTTAGATGTGTATCAGTGGGGTTGTGCATAAATTGGCACAAGTGATTTACCGCGAAAGCGATATCTGGTCGTGTGAAAGTTAAATATTGTAAGCCGCCTAATAATTGGCGGTAAACAGTGGGTTCCTTAAGAGGAACTCCTTGAGTAAGGTGATATTTTATTCCAGAGACTAATGGAGTAGAACAAGGTTTAGAAGTAGACATATTAAACTTTGCAAGAAGATCAGTTGTATACTTTTCTTAAGTTATAGTAATACCAGATTTATTGCTACTAATTTGCAGGCCTAGAAAATATGTTAAAGGGCCAAGATTTGTCATTTGAAACTCTTTGTTGAGAAGGGAAATAAGAGTAGAAATATAAGCAGTGTCGTTCCGGTGATGATTATATCGTCAACATAAAGAAGTAAAATAGTGATACGATTGTGATTGTGTATAATAAATAGAAACGAATCAAAATAAGCAGTTTTAAAATCCAAAGACAGCAAGTAAGTTGTAAAACGTTCAAACCAAGCCCCGGGGGCTTGTTTTAAACCATATATTGACTTGTGTAAAAGACAAACGTGTTTAGAAAACTTAGGATCAATAAACCCAGTGGGGTGTTTCATATAGACAGTTTCGCCTAAAAAAACATGTAAGAAGGCGTTTTTAACGTCTAATTGTTGGAGAGGCCAAGAAAAATGTGCAGCCAATGCTAAAATAGTACGTACAGTAGCGTGTTTGACGACGGAACTAAATGTTTCGTCGTAGTCAAGCCCATGAGTTTGGTGAAACCCTTTTGCCACTAGGTGGGCTTTATATCTAGAAATTATACCATTCGGGTTAAACTTAGTTTTAAAAACCCATTTGTTCCCAATCACGTTTGTGTTTGGTGGAAAAGGCACCAAAGACCACGTCTTTTGTTGTGTGAGACTCAAGAATTCATCTGTCATTGTGTTTTGCCACTGAGAATATTTTGAGGCCTCAGAGAAAGAAGTATGATTAGAGTGTGAAGTGGGTGAAGTGACAGAAAAACCAACATGTAAAGGAGAAGAGACAGAGGTGTGATACAGCTTCTTTTGCTTACTGATACCAGACTTACTACGAGTTTGCATATGGTGAGAAGGTGGGGGAGGGGGGTTATTAGTCATCATTGGGCTCGGAGAGTTTGCCAAGCCTCTGCTGAAACTGGGAGAGGAAGAAACATGAACCACTGGGGGCGTAGTAGTACTGGAGTCAGCAATATCACCAGTAGGAACATGCTGCAGTTCTCTTTCATTGCCCTCAGAGGGTCCATGATGTTTCACATATATGGGTGGTGCAACGCTATGGGGATCAGGTGTAGTATCTGGTCTTGAATTGTCAAACTGTTGCACATATATGGGAGGTGCAACGCTATGAGTATCAAGTGTAGTATCAGTTCTGGGTTGGGAGCCTACAAACACATAGGCAGAGGCTAAATCAGTAGAGTCTGAAGATGATGAAGATAATAAATTTGCATAAGGAAAAGTGAACTCATAAAAAATAACATCACGGCTAATAAAAAACCTATGTGCAGTACGGTCAAAGCAAAGGTAACCTTTATATCCATCTGCATATCCCAAGAAAACACATTTTTTGGTTTTTGGGTCTAACTTTGAAGACACGTAAGATCTGAGATAGGGGTAACATAAACAACCAAAAACCTTAAGTTGATCATAATCAGGTTTGACATGAAAAAGCAACTCATAAGGTGATTTATTTAATGTATTTGAACTAGGAAGTCTATTAATGAGGTAAGTGGCAGTGGCCACAGCATGATACCAGAAAATTTTAGGAAGAGAAGCATTATGCAGTAAAGTAATAGCAGTTTCAGTGATGTGACGATGTTTTCTCTCAGCTACCCCATTTTTTTGGGGTGTATGAGGACAAGACTTCTGTTGAAGAATACCACTTTCAGTTAATACCTTTTGGAAGAGAAAAGAAGTAAATTCTCCTTCACCAACTGTTCTTATAATTTTAATATATGAATTGAGTAATTTTTCAATAAACAGTTTGAATTTTATGAAAACATTTGTTACTTCAGATTTGTGTTTTAAAGGAAAAAGCCAAGTAAATCGTGAAGCATCATCAATAAACAAAACATAGAACTTATAGCCATTAAAAGAAAGAGTTGAGGCAGGACCCCATACATCACTGTGTATCATATAGAGAGGATCAGTCATAGTAGTTTTAGACAAATTATAAGGAAGTCTATGCATTTTACCAGCTAAACAAGCATCACAGAGAGAATTAGAGGAAGAAACAGTGCGTAAATCATAACACTTTAAACATCTAGATAAAAAAGAATTGGTAGGGTGGCCTAAACGAGAGTGCCACAAGGTGGATTTAACAAGTTGACCCAAATTTGCTTGAGGACCAGTCTTGAGAGACATGGAGGACAAGGGGTAGACATCATTTTTACTTTGACCATGATAAAGAGTTCGACCCGTATCCGTAGCCTGAATATAAAATAATTTTTTATCAAAAATTAATTGAACATTATTTTCATGACACATTTGATTAATAGATATAAGATTCCCAGACAGTTTAGGTACGTGAAGAGTGTTATGTAAAAGAAATGAATGAGATGTAGTAGTTAATAAAGCGGTACCGACATTTTGGATTGATAACGAATAACCGTTACCAACTGTAATGTGATCATGAACAGAATAAGGCTCAGAGATAGAAAGATTGGCCAAGTCCGCAATCATATGATTAGAAGCGCCAATATCCGTAAGCCATACCTCAGAAGAAGCTTGATTTGCAGAAGATGTTGCAGCTAGTGCAGCAAGGTGCTCAGGTGGGTGGCGTCCTTGATACGCATAGTCCATTCGGTAATAGCAATAAATCGCCGAATGATAGTCATTTCCACATATCTGGCAGGTTACCGGATTTGAACGACCCGACCCGCCAGAGCGACCTCTCTGATATCCAGAACCGGACCGACCGTATCCGCCACCTCGAACCGATCCATATACGGATCCGGATCCGTATCCGTTACCAGACCCGGATCCATATCCATTACCATACCCTGATCCAGATCCGGAGTTTGCACCATAATTGGATGAAGAACCCAATCCACCGGATCTACCCCCTCGGGATGAGTCAAAGCGTGCGCCCCTACGTTGAACAGTCCGACCACCGCCTCGGTTGTTAGTAGGGTAACAACCGCCACGGCCGCCGCCGCGGTTGGTGAAGAAAGCGGTGGGGGAAGGCAGATCGGTTGAAGGAGCCTGAGATTGGAGCATTTGTTCTTCAGCTCGTAAGAGGACATGAAGTTCTTCAAAAGAGACCGACGAGGATTTGATGTGGATGGAGGATCGGAAGGATTTGTACTCCACGGAAAGCCCATTTAGAGTATACAACAGCATATTCTCATCATCAATGGCAACAGAGGATACGGCAAGCTTGCTTCGGAGAGTAGAGAGCCTCTGCATGTATAGATCGACAGAGTCACTACCCTTTTTGATGTTCTGAAGCTCTGAATTAAGCTTTAGAAGATTGGATCTCTTCAAAGAACCATAGCGGCGCTCTAGGGTTTCCCACGCATATCTAGCGAGAGAGGCACCAAGAACAAGAGTTAACGCCTCGGTGGAAAGGGTGGCGTTGATGATTGTGAGAACCGCTTGATCTGTTAAGATCCAGGCGTTAAACGCTGGATTAGCAATCGAAGAGAGAGAGACAGCCATCAGGGAGAGTATGAAACTCCGACGGACAAGCGGGGGAGCCATCAAGGTGACCAAAAAGACTGTGGGTTTTAAAGATTGAAGAAATTTGATGTCGCCAAAGAACAAAATTACTCGAATCAAGTTTCAAAAGGTAGGAGATTATGGATGTTGATAGAAGATAGAGCGGCAGTGCTGGTGAAGACACGTCGAAGGTGGGATTGCATCTGTTCAGGGCTCTGATACCATGACAGAGAAATTAGGGTTAGAGAGAATGAAGGATAGAGATGAAATGAAACGGCAGAGAGTTAAACTCTCGTATATTGATGGATAGAGAAGATACAGTGAGTGAGAGATTATATACAATGAATCATCTAGATGACCGTTGGAATGTAATCCAACGGTACGAAAATAACCTATCAAACCCTTATAAAAATGGGCTCAAACAATACATAAAATAGAGTGGGCTGAATTAATACATAGTCCCAATAGAGAAAATAAGAGAGAACTAGCGTTGTGTTGCTGAATCCCAATCTTCATGGATGGTCCAGTGACTTCGAAGCCCAATATTTTTCTGGCTGTTATTAGATGCTTCTTTGTTTTCGCAATTTCTAAACGACAGAAGTTCAATTTTGGTGTGAGTTCTAAAAAATATTTTCTTTCAGAAAAAAAAAATGAAAATTTGTTTAAATGTTTTATTGGGAGAGGGGAGAAAGAGGGTAACTATATTTCACCTTCTTTGGCATATTTGAAATTTACATATTAGTATGTGTCAAGATATGTTAAGCTTGTAAATACTCCATTTGTAACACAATTTTAGTAACTTTGAGGAATTTAATTATGTAAGGGGACATGTTACCATCTCACTGGGGTTGTTTGGATAAGATGAAGTAAGTGAGAGAACTCGAGCTTAAAGGTTCCTTTAATTTGTAGTATTTTCATGTGGTAGATCATTGGAGGTTATTAATTTCTGTTTTCTGAGAGCGAGGTTCGAACTCGAGACTTTTAGCAGGAACTTTAAATACTCTACTACTGAGCTGACACACATTTGTATAAGCTCGGAAATTACTCTGAAAACTTTGGAATTTCCCAAAAAAAAGTTGGATTTTTGTCCAAGAAATTCAGAATTCCGGCTGAAATTCGGACTTAAAATCGGAATTTCGGATTTTTGGTGGAAATTTAGATCTGTTTGGGTTTGGAGAGGTTTAACCGATTATATGAGATTTTTGATTTTTCCTTTCCTTCCTATTTCCTCACAAACAAGTCAATTTTCACTAACTTTTTGTTAACTCAGTTAATTAAATACTATCACTTCTTTGGGGTCACTTTCACGTTTTAAGGGTTAAAAAATGTATAATTTTATGTAGTGATGACAATTGGGTCCGATCTGATTCCATATCCGGCGTGATCCGACCTTAATGGAGCAGATCCGATCTGTTTGCAAATGGATCGGATATGGACCGCAAGTTTTGTGATAACGTCCGATTAGGTTATCATACCTAATAAATTCAATAATATACATGTATTAATATAATTACATAATTAACTTTTACTATGTTTACTTTAGATAACGTCTTAAGTTTCATATATTTATATTTTATTGTGACTAAACTGATAAATTTATTGATGCATATTGTATGCTACTTCAAATTTAATTTTGATTCATAATAATCTTAGGTCAGATGATCTAAAAATATTTTCTGCCAGGATCCGATGAATAATCCGATTCAAATCCGGTTCGAATTCGATCCGATCCGAAACTTTATGAGTCGGATCAGGATTTAGGCTGATTCGATCCAAATCTGATTCATTGCCATCCCTAATTTTATGAGCTTCGAAAAAGAAACTTTTGGAAAAGTCAAAAATGGAACAAGGGATTAAAATATATGGACCCGAGGGATTTTTTATTTTAAGATCTTTTATAGTTTTATTAGCTCCCGAGGTACACTACATAGACGGTAAATTGTGAATAAAGTTGGTGACGTTTAGCATTTCTTATACAAATCATCAAGTGGAAATATTTGACAGACATGGTAAAAGTGTCACAATACAATGGTTGATAAATGAGTGATAATTAGACCACTGAACTTTAGGTAAAAGTGAATTTACACTTCTTGAGTTTGGATTAAATATAAATACACACCTTTTGTTTGAATAAATACAATTACCTCTCTGTCAGTGGATGGAGGGTGGATATATACCATCCTTCAAAGGGGTGCAGTCCAACTTTTTTATGGACATTTTCTTCCTGTTTGTCTTTTTTTGTGAGAAACAGTAATTTTATAGAACACCTCGAAAAATAGAAGAGAAACATCCTTATCTAATGTCTTAAATAGCCAACTGGGAAAAGGAGGGGACCACACGTGGTTTTCTCTGGAAACGGCCGCATGCTGAGCCATTCGATGCGACATCACATTTAGCTCTCTCTTCCATGATTCCATCTCGAGAGACGAGTACTGATTGAGAATTTGAAGAGCTTACTCCATAACAGTCTTCATTTCTCCTTCTTCTATCTTTCTTCTGCCTTCCCTTCATTCTCTCAGATCTTGGATAACTTGTGACGCATCTCCGATAAGGAGGATTCACCGATGCTTCCATTGGAGACTCGATCTAAGCGCCGAGACACAAGCTGTAGCTTCTGCATGACGTGCACTCTCGCATTGGGGGCTTTGAACTGCTCCAGCCAAAAGATAGTCACCATTTCTAGTTCTCAGGACAAAGCCCGCCGTTGCTTTTTTTACTGGACCAGGGCTCCCAACTTCCGTCGAATTCCAGAAACATGTCTTCCCCTTCTCTCTTCTGAAGTTTTTCCTCCTGTTTGGGTCCTAAACGCTCCATTCAACCATTAAAAGGCATATGATCAGATCTGAGACCAGTTTTTTGGGATACTCTAGTTCCCGGGAAGTTTTTCATCTAATAAACTGTTGCAACAACTCTGTCAAGACGTACCTTGATATGTGTTTCTTCCTCTTGGTTATTAGTCCAAGTAAACTCGGGGCCTGCAAATCCTAAGTCAATTAGACCTAGTTCTTGAAGTACACTATTTAAGGCTTGCATTTGACTATATTGTCTTTCTCTTCCTCATTCATTCTCTAAGTTGCTTCTTATTTCATTGAAATCCCCACAAATATACCACAACATGCTATTATCTGGCGTAATTGCCCTCTAAAGTTCCCACAAATTATGTCTTTGCTCTCGCTTTATATCACCATAGAAGCCCGTGAGCTTCCAATCGATCCCATTATCTTCTTCTACGATAGCATCAATGTGGTAGTTGGAGAATTTTGTTAGCTTTGTTTTACCTTGGAGTCCCAAAGTAGGGCTAAACCTCCCCTCCCATCTTGCGCTTCTGTGAAGACACCGCTTGCATACTGTACCTTGTCCTGCACCTCTTCCATCTCGTGTTTGTTGATTTTTTTTTCTCCATAAGGAAGACGATGTTGGGGTTTAGGAGCCCCAAATTCTCCTTCAAAGCTCGGACCGCGCGTGGTTTCCCCCATCCACACACGTTCCAGCTTAGGAGACTCATTGTGCTCGACGACCCTGATTAACAGGCATCACCATTGTTGCATTCTTGATTGTAGAGGAGCTTTCATCCCCTGTATTTTTTGTGTTTACTGCTGCTAAAAGTTTCTTCTTAATATTGATAGCACGAATCTTATTTCCCCCCTTCGAGCTGCTGTCATTGCTTTGGAGGGGGCAAAAATTAAAGTTATCCCCTGCCTTATGCTTCGGGGATGATGGGGATTTGTCTTTGGCCTGCATCGCCTTCCTAGCCGCATCTATCTAATTCATACCGGTATTTACCCGAAGTCACGTTATTAGGGTCCAGCTTTGTGGTGTTTTGGGGACTGGTCGTACCTTCAATATTGCTGATGATCGCAACTACCCCTTTTCATGCACTGCATGTGTTTCCGTTCCATCATTATTGTCCTCCCCCATTGTACCTACTGTCAAATCTCCCTCCCTGGTTGTAAATTCCATCGCCTGATCACCAGTGGTCGGCTCCGGGGTGTTGTAACAACCCCTGGATTACTGTCCCAAAACAACCCGTGGATTACTGTCCCAACAACTTCTTTACCCGTACCACCGGATAAAAATGCTTAAGCCACGAAGGTGCTAGTAGTAATCCACAAGGTTTATCATATACCAAATGACAAACTCACAAATCTCCGATGTGGGACATGATATCACAATCCCCAACCATATATACATCCAATTCACAATATCAATCCACAATATCTCAATATGGGACGGGATATTACAATCCCCCATCTTATATGCTCGACTTCCTCGTCGAGTGTGCCCAGTCACGTTTCCCCTTGGCTGGCGGCGAACCACCACAGAGCCCGTTGTGCCTCAAATATGGGCATTTGGTGGGTGTTACAGGTGTTATTTGTATCCTATTTTTATTTTTGTGTTTATTGTATTCATGTTCTTGATGTTCTTGACCACCATTCGTGGTGTTCTTGACCTCCACCTCCACGTCCACCAAATCCCCAACACCTCTACTGAATCTCACCACTAACACAAAACAAACAAGCTTCACATAATAACAATTTCTGACCTGCCATTGCTGCAAAACTAATTGCCTTGCCAGAAAAACAACATTTTCTAACCTGGTTTGCATTTAGAACCCTCTCATGTCTTCCATGTGCGAGCCGTGGGGTCATTCTTTCTGAACCGTGCTGCGATGTATTCCAATGCATAGTCTTGAGAGAAGTAGAGTATCCAACGATGCCGTGTATTCTTCCCATGCGCACTCATGACTTGATAGTCTTTCGCAGGAGTCGCCTTGAGCCACCGGGTTCCTACTATCTTCATTCGCGGCATATGATTCTCCATATCTTTGAACTATTTCCTCGAGAAACTCAACGGTTCCAGGGGACTGATGTCACCTACTGAAGGAAGGTTCAGTAGTATGTGGGTGTCCTCCAGAGTCAAGCCGCCTTCAAAATAGGGGAAATGGAAGGTATGCGTCTTTTTGAAATACCGAGCCATCAAAATATCCAACATATCATGGTTTATCCTAACGTTGTACCCTTTCGTTACTCGAACGACGTGGTAAACCCCATCCCTGGTACGAATAGCTTCGAAATTTATGAGGAAATTCTTAGTCCAGCCGTCCACGTGTGCTAGTTCCCCTCCGAATGTCAGAAATTCAATCTTACAGTAGGGGTAATACCCCGCTCCGATGGCAGTCCGATGAATCTGGTCCATCGGAATGGTGTCCCAATTCTCTCGACGGTATCTCGGGGGTTAAGCAGAGTAGATTCCTATCAACTGGTATATGGAGCTCTTGACACTTGATCACCGCGTGGTACAAATCGCGTCCACCCAAAAGGGGAGCTTTTCTCCACATATCCCGAGGTAATTCGACGATTTCCTCTTGTACTGCTTTGCCTTTAGACTTGCCCATTTGATCCTGATCGTAAAGGAAAAAGGGTCACGAAAGTAAGAAACATGAAAATTTTAATCTCTCAGTCGATTAGCGAAAAAATTAGAAATTGACAAGAAAGTTACATATATGGTTTCGTGACTGGAGGGTTAGGTACCGGACCTGAAAAGTCACAACCACGATACGTTTCTCAACAGAGGAATTCTCGAGGAAAGCTACTTGAGAACTTGCTGAATGCAAAGAAATTGAGAAAGACTTACAAGTTACATCAAGATATATAAGTATGAAATGACAAGGACACTTCAGTGGCTTATCAGTGACGTCCCTTCCGTTGATCGATCAGTTGTGTTGTTTCACAAGGAAGCGCTTTGATAACCGGTGAATTTAGGCAGACGTGAGCCAACCATGTTGCCCTGAAATTTTCAAATACACCAGTGGTTACGCCTATGTTAATGACTAATGACCTATGAAAACTAGGATTCATGCCTATATTTTTAATTTGAATAGTTAATGGTCACGAGAATTCTGCCTCGGATCTCGCAGATTGACTCTCTAGACGCTTCAATAGATGTATTTCAAGATAATAACGGTTACGCGTGATAAACCATTCATCTATTCGATCGTATCTTAAACGTTCCACAGTTGCGAAAACACTGCTCAAAGATCTCGAGGATCAAAACGTCTCTTGGGAGCTAGGGTTTTTGCCCTTGAAGATCGCGAGTCGGTCTACAAGCTCAAAAGGGGGCTAATGTAGATACCCTAAACTTTAATACTATTTACGAGCCACGTGGCACCTCGGGTAAGGGAAACGTGCACAACTGCTGTGGCCTGGAGACTAGACGCTTCACATATGTGCCTTATACTAACGGGACTTGGGGGTGCGAGTGGCTTGGAGACTAGAATAAGGATTGTCTCGTGAGAGGTGCCAGCCTCGCATGCGACCCTCGTATGTTATCTAGAGACCTGCGAACGGACTGTCTGGTCCCTGAAATTGCGGACCACGTATACGGGACGCGAGCTGTTCAATTAGGCAGACGGACTGTCTGGTCCCCGAAATTTCAGACCACGTGTACCTACCCACGTACTTCCTATGGCCTGCATATATAGATGGATCGGTCCCAAGAACAAGACAACACAACAGACGCAACAAACACTTTCAACACTCAGCTCAAGCAATCACTGTCTCATCGCTGAACTACATACGTCGCCTTACTCTTACCCCAAATCCACTCTCACTCTCGCTCCTCAAACATGTTAAGCATATGTCATTTTTTTTGTTCTTCTACTTACTGGAATAGGGGCGAACTGTCCCAGATCCCCCATTGTCTACAGCCGCCAATGCAACAAAATTAAAATTTGGATACTATCAGTACATAAACTGAAAATGTGAATATGAAACTCTTAAATGTCAAGAATTGGATACCATCAGTGCAGTTTTGTCTAATTCTTTTCGGATAAAGTTGTCAATGTCATATTACTGTGTAGCTTTTGTGAGTAACCCAAACTTTGGGGGCTCAGTGTGCAATATAGTGTTGTGATTTCGATGAGAGGAAGTTGGAGACAAACCAAAACCGAACTCTCCGTCTCCACTCGCAGTACACGTATGAAAGAAAACCCTTCTCTCTCCACGCACTCACCACACTCCATCTTTTGTCTCCTTCTCTTTTACAAATACCCGTTCCCCACTCTTGTGACTTTCTAACCTCTAGGTCTTTTTTCCTCTTATCAGTTTCAATCCGTTGATTTGATTCCAATGGCGGAGACCACCGAGTCGGAGAAATCTCTGCTTAACCACCACACGGAGAAGCACTTCACCGCCGGCGAGATCGTCCGCGACATCATCATCGGCGTCTCCGACGGCCTCACCGTCCCCTTCGCCCTCGCCGCCGGCCTCTCCGGCGCCAACGCCTCCTCCTCCATCGTCCTCACCGCCGGCATCGCTGAGGTCGCCGCCGGCGCCATCTCCATGGGCCTCGGCGGGTACGAAGAATGATAATCATCAATTTCATTTTTATTTATTTTTTAGTTGATTTTTTATTGTTATTTATTTCGGTTGTTACATGGGGATTTGTGCAGTTATCTGGCGGCGAAGAGCGAGTCTGATCACTACTTGAGGGAACTGAAGAGAGAGCAGGATGAGATCGTGGCCGTTCCTGACACAGGTTCGTTTTACAGATAATTAAAATAATCGTGAAATTGATTCATCAGATAAACAAAATTGTTAGTTTTTTTTGTTTAGTAAATGCTTGAATGTGGAACATTTTGCAGAGGCGGCGGAGGTGGCGGAGATACTGGCGGAGTACGGGATAGAGCCGCACGAGTACACGCCGGTGGTGAATTCGCTGAGGAAGAACCCTCAGGCATGGCTCGATTTCATGATGAAGTAAGTTCAATTTGGCGATTTTTTGAATTTCCGAGTTCCATATATGCCCATTGATGCACTTCTGATTGTGCTAGTGTTGAATGAGATGTGAAATGAATTTGTTTAGGTAAATTAGGGTTTGAAGGGTAAGAGATTCCTATACATGCATGTCACTTTACATGCCCTACCACTGTCCGAGTTCCATATATGCCCATTAATGCACTTCTGATTATACTACTTTAGGCGAATATATTCAATTTCGCTGGGATATGAGTGTTGTGCTATCACGGGACACTTATACTACTGTAGAATGAGATGGTGAAATAAATTTGTTTAGCTGAATTAGGGTTTAAAGGGTAAGAGATTCCTATACATACCATGGGGTCTCGGGAACTGAATTCGAATTCTGGTCACATGCATGACTATTTACATGCCTACCACTGTCCTAGTAGCTATTTCCATGTTAATGCATTAGAAATGGTTTATTAGATTTGCTTCATTATTCGTTGAATGCATTGGAAAGGGTTGATAACTAGACTTGCTTCATTATTAGATGAATGCATTAGAAAATGTTAATTAGAACTCATGGTTTCTTATCATGTAATGCACCTGGCCCCAAATGAATCTAGTATTTGATTTAAGAGGTAGTTGTAGATTTGGTAAGGCGTAATTAGAAACCATTGTAGTTTCTTATCATTTGGCTCATCTGCCCCCAAAATGAGACTAGTATTTGATTTAAGAGGTAATAATTGATTTGGTAAGGCCTAATTAGAAGTCATTTTAGTTTCCCATCATATGGTCCACCTGGTCCTATCTAGAGCGGTTGAGATTATAAAGTTAAAGAAGTGGTGGGGAAAGGAAACAAGAAAGTGACGACATTGTTAAAAGATTGTTGAGAGTTGAGACATGATTACGCCATCTGCTCCATCTCGTGAGTACTTTGACCTTTTCTGGGTTACACTCATCTGTTATGATCTTTTCAATCTCCCATTATCGTCAGTCATCTAAATTGCCAGATACAGTATAATTTAGCATCTTAAACTGTGTTGGCAAAAGAGAGATGATTTTTCGGTCACACTACTAGGCGGAGATTTTGTACCTAAAACTTTATTTCTATGCAATCATGAAAGCAGGGAGAACAATGTACAATGCACCTAGCATGAGACAGCTATCTGTGTCGTAGATATGCAACTCAATCGTGTGTGCCATCCTTCTATGAAACTCCTATTCTGGATTGTGTTTGTCTCTATCTCTGTGCTTCCGGCTATTTAAAAATGCATATATTCATTTTTTATTAATGATTTTAAGAAGTTTAAGAAACTTGTGTTTGAAAGAACGCATGCCTTGTGTCTTCAGATGCTGTGTTCAATAGGAACTTTTAGTAGAAATCTGGCCAATATTTGGACAAAATGATAAATAAATCTTGCCAATATATGAAGCACAAACACTTCATAAAAAATATGAAGCACAAACACTGCATGACTGATGCAAAGCTAACTTCACCTTGATATAAAAATTACTCATTTGCATGCAACTAAAGTAACTGATTAAGGCACATTCAGCCTATTTGTATGTCGTACGATTATAGAATACCAAGTACGTGTTTTCTTTAGCTGCCTGGTTCTATAACAAATTTAAAAGTGGGAAGTTAGAGTCCGAAAACTACCCCACATGTGCAAGTGGAGTGTCACTATGTCATGTTTTGATACCGACAGGAGGGGCCTGTCACTACCGAAAGAAGATAATACTCCTGCGGAGGCTCGTGAGTTGCAATTCTTGAAACAAGTTATGCTTGTCAGGACCATTTTAGATGTGGTCACAGTTTGGTCAAGTTAAGCATGCCAAAATCCCACTTCCTCAAACTTCATAAGAATATGCAGAACATGATCCAGAATGAAAAAGATGAAATGAAGATTTGTTAAGTTTTATTTTGAGAGTGACAGATATAGATTCTGAACGGCGCAAATTAAACTTATAATTTACACAATGGGGTGTTTTTCTCATTTGTATCTGCTTACCTTTAGTATACTTGTTCGGTCAAAATGGCCACTATTGTTTATCATTTCACTTTCCATATCTTCTGTTCTGAAATGTGTATGCATTTTCTAATTTATCATACTAATATTCCTAACCCATACTCTTCGTATTGTGACTTCTATTTATCTATATGAATGACTAAGTGCTTGCCTGACCCGAGACTAAAACAGTAGAAAATCTGTAACTAATGCAGGTTTGAACTAGGACTAGAGAAACCAGATCCGAGGAGAGCACTTCACAGTGCCCTCACCATTGCCATTGCTTACATCTTGGGCGGAGCAGTCCCCCTCCTTCCTTATGTGTTCATTCCAGTAGCAAGTAAGGCTGTTGTTGCGTCGGTTATCGTAACTATAATCGCTTTGCTGATATTCGGTTATGCAAAGGGTCATTCCACGGGAAGCAGACCCATTAGAAGTGCTTTGCAAACCGCTCTGATTGGAGCCATTGCATCGGCAACTGCATATGGTTTGGCCAAGGCTGTTCAAGGATAGTCCTTACTCTTCGCAAATGTTAAAGTTGATTAGTACTCTAATTTAGCGAACTTTTCTAGCTTGGGACAACTTTGTTGTTAGAAGTTAATCAGTCTTGGCACCAGTTATTTAAGCTTTGTTTGATCATATTTGCAGTAGTTACCAGGCGTAATATCTGACATCTAAGTATATAGTTTCTAATTGTTAAGAGTTAGGCCACGGTGTCAACTGTGAGCATTTTTCGCACAAAATGAATAATGAAGTCATAAACAGATGTTACATTCGATGAGAATATAAAAGTCATCTAAATAGGTAGATTTTCTTATGGCAAAACTGCACCGGAGGTACCCATAGTTTGCAAAAACTGACAAGTGGATATTCAAATTTCAAAATCGTGCACTACGGGTACCCAAATTTTCAAAATTGTGCACCGAAGGTACCCTGTTAACTTTCCGTTAACATTTGACGGAAAACTATAAAAAGACAATTGTGCCCCTTATTTTCACCTCCAACTTTTTCTAAAATAAGAGTTTTACTAACAAAAAACAATAAAATTTAATTTAATAATTTGATATACGTAAGATAATGTAAAATATTTCCTCAAAATTATACATTGTTACATCATTTCAAGATGGGAAATATGTTTTTATGAACATATACCCTTCAATCTTAAAGTCCTTTAATCTTTTTTTAACAGTTTTTAAAAAATCTCAAAATTTCATTATTTCACATGTATATTTTTAATAATAATATACAAGCTACTTTGTGCATTTAAAGAATCTCAAAATGGAAAGTTAACGGAAGGGTACATGTGAAATTATCAAAGTTAATTGTATGTTATTGTTTTATTAAAAAATTACACGTGAAATTATGAAATTTTGAGATATGTTTTATTAAAAAACTGTTAAAAAAAGTTCAAGACTTTAAGATTGATAAATATTTAATAAAATCATATTTCATATCTTGAAATTACGTAAAAATATGTAATTTGATTAAATATATTGCATTATCTTACATATATATATATATATCAAATATTTAAACTTAAATTTTATTATTTTAATTTCTTTTTAGATTTATTAGTAAAATTGTATTTTTAAAGAAGTTGGAGGTGAAAATAGAGGACACAAAAGTCTTTTGCTAGTTTTCCGTCCAATATTAACGGAAAGTTGAAGGGTATCTCCGGTGCACGATTTTGAAAATTTGAATACTCGTGGTACACGATTTTAAAATTTGGATACCCACTTGTATATTTTGCAAATATGGATACCTCCGGTGCACTTTTGCCATTTTTTATTTGGAACTCTATCTGTTCATCTGCATGCTTCTCGCAACAACAAACATCAACTGATGACATGGACTGGTGAGAGCTGGATGGATTGAAAGTGAACAAAATATGAAACCTTAAGACGGGGAACCAAAATATGCGTCACCGTAAACTAATTTCACGATATGGTTTATTGTAGTAGTAGATCTTGGTTTACTCCAGTGTCTCATATATTATATTTATGCATAATAGTACCTCTAATCTATTCTATAATTTAGCATGGTTTAATTAACTTATGACTTTTCAACATTTAGGTTAAATCATTTCAGCCCTTAAATCTCACCTATCACGCACTCAATTATCCACTACCTAACTATCCACTACTTGAAAATTTATCCCCTCTCTCGGATTAATTTACGTAACTCATCAAAAGTGTGTAAGAACACGACTTGATGAATATCATATAAAATTACCGGGGACGCTATTTTCATCTTCTCCTCTAGCAAAATCGATTATGAAACGTGTTTTTTGGTAGTGCTCTCGGGCACGGACAGTCTCCTAATTTAGTATAAAGAATATAATAACCTGCAATTATGCAAAACCATCGAATATAAGTTTCTCGATCTTGAGCAGACTAGATGTCTAGATCATAGCGCGAAACCACGATGCTGGGCAAGTATCCCCCAACCTAAGGTTTACAAATGAGGCATTTATGTCATTCGGTCAGCATTGACTTGTGAAGTAACTCATGTCTCTGAAGTGTAACATGAGTTTAACATGGAAGCGGGAATTATCCTGTCATATTTGTATGTGCAAACTATTGTAATTTGAAGGTACAAAAGGGCAAGCTCGGTACAGTGGTTCTGAATGTAAACAAATTAGTCTGCTTTTTCTATGTCAAAGGATAAGTGCTTTACTGACCTGAGACTAAAACAGTAGAACATTTATAACTAATGCAGGTTTGAACTAGGACTAGAGAATCTAGATCCGAGGAGAGCATTTCACAGCCAGGGCACGTGGGGGCCTAAAACGAGTTTAAAATATGAGGCCTTAAATAAAGAAAAATTACACATTGTTATAAACTGAGAGAGAAAAGATGGAGACAAAGTATGGAGGAATATGAAAGTTATTTTTAGGCCTTATTTTTATTCTCTACAAAACAACTCTTTATATAGAGTGTGAAAGTCAATCATAAACTTCTAAGTATGGTATTGCAATATTAGAGAATATTCACCATATCAATTAGTATTATTTCATAACACTCCCCCTTGAATATTCACTACTAGTCTGCCTCATTAAAACCTTGTCACGTAAAACCTAATGGGAAAAACCGCAACTAAGGAAAAAGAGTACAGACTCTAAAACTACATCTCCCCCTCATAATAAGATACATTAACATAAAAGATCTTTTAGTTGACGCATACCACATTTTTGAACATGTAACTTCAATGTTGATGCTGGTAGTGCTTTTGTGAATAAGTCTGCTGGATTTTCACTTGAGTGCACTTGCTGGATGGAAACAACCCCCTTCTTTTGAAGCTCATGAGTAAAGAAGAACTTTGGAGATATGTGTTTAGTTCGATCACCTTTGATGAAGCCTTCCTTGAGTTGGGCGATGCAGGCTGCATTATCTTCATATAACACTGTTGGACTGTCATTTTTGGAATTTAATCCACAAGACCCTTTGACATGTTGAACTACTGATTTTAGCCACACGCATTCTCGACTAGCTTCATGGATTGCCAGAATCTCTGAGTGGTTTGATGATGTTGCTACCATAGTTTGCTTCATCGATCTCCACGATATAGCAGTTCCTCCATAAGTGAAAACATACCCTGTTTGAGATCTTGCTTTATGTGGGTCCGACAAGTATCCAGCATCAGCATATCCATGAGGGAGGTATTTGATCCACGAGGATAGAAAAGACCCAAGTCTGTAGTGCCACATAGATATCGCATGATGTGTTTAACACCGTTCCAATGCCTGCGAGTAGGGTTAGAACTGTACCTAGCCAAAAGATTGACAGAAAATGCAATATCTGGCCTTGTGCAATTTGCCAAAATCATCAAAGCACCAATTGCACTAAGATATGGCACTTCAGGGCCAAGAGGCTCCTCGTCACTCTCTTGAGGACGGAAAGGATCTTTATTTACATCAAGCGACCTTAGTGGATGTGATTTGTCCATACAAAATCTTTTAAGGACTTTTTTCAGTATAATTTGATTGATGAAGTAAAATTCCTTCAGGAAAGTGTTCAATTTGTAGACCGAGGCAAAATCTCGTCTTTCCCAAATCCTTCATATCAAATTCTTTTTCAAGTAAGTTGCAGTTTGGGTAATCTCTTCATGAGTTCCCACAATATTCAAGTCATCCACGTAAACTGCCACTATTACAAAACCATTTGTGGACTTCTTTATGAAGATACAAGGACAAGTTGGATTGTTAACAAACATTTCTTTTAATAGGTATTCGCTCAAGCGATTGTACCACATTCGTCCCGATTGTTTTAGTCCATACAAGGATCTTTGGAGCATAATAGAATAAGCGGTACGTGGTTTGTTTGTTTTTGGCATTTTCAGTCCTTCAGGGACTTTCATATATATGTCACTATCAAGTGAACCATATAGATATGCTGTAGCCACATCCATCAAATGCATATCTAAACTTTCCGATGCTGCCAGACTTATTATGAATCGGAAAGTGGTTGCATCCATCACAGGCGAATACGTTTCTTCATAATCAATGCCTGGTCTTTGCGAGAAACCTTGAGCTACAAGTCGAGCTTTGTATCTTGTAATCTCGTTTTTCTCATTTCGTTTCCGCACAAAAACCATTTAAATCCAATGGGTTTTACGTCATTAGGTGTTTGAACTATTGGTCCAAACACTTTACGTTTTTCTAGTGAATTTAATTCAGCCTGTATAGCCTCTTTCCACTTTGGCCAATCATCACGACGTCTGCATTCTTCAATTGATCGTGGTTCGTGATCGTCATCACTTATATGTAGTGAAACGTTAAAGACAAATGTGTCATCAATGACAACACTATTCCGATCCCATATTTTTCCGGAATATATATAATTGATCGAGATCTCTTGATTTTCTGGTACCATATCGCCCTCTTCAGGGGCTGAATTTAGATCAATCATTTTAGGGATCGGATCACCAATTTTAATGGAATCATCAATTGTCTTTGTGGAATCTTTAGGATTCAACACAGTTGCCTGATTTGTCTTCCTTTTTCTAGGAACCAAATCTTTTGAGCCAACAGGTCTGCCACACTTTTGGCGTGCACAAGATTCATTTGCTTGTATACTCGCATTTTGTCCTATAGGGACATCAATTCGTGCTGGAAAATTCGCAGCCGGTATATGCGATTTTATAACTTTGCTTGTATCAACGAATGCATCAGGCATTTAGTTTGCTATGCTTTGAAATTTAAGGATTCTCTGCACTTCGAATTCACACTGGCTAGTTCGGTGATCCAAGTGTGTTATCAAAGGAGAATTCCAAGAAATTAATTGTCGAGCTTCAAGCTGCGACATGTCTCCCCCTAATTTCGGGAAGATCGATTCGTCAAAGTGACAATCTGCAAAGCGAGCTTGGAATAAATCCCCAGTTAAGGGTTCCAAATATCTAATAATAGATGGAGAATCAAACCCAACATAAATGCCAAGTCTACGTTGGGGACCCATCTTGTTACGTTGTGGGGGTGCAATAGGAACATGCACAACGCACCCAAAAACACGTAAATGAGATATATTTGGAGGTTGTCCAAGCACAAGTTGTTGGGGGAGAATATTTAAGATACGTAGTGGGGCGTAAACGTATCAATGCAGCGGCATGTAAAACAGCATGTCCCCAAGCAGAAATGGGTAAATTAGTTTTTATCAACAATGGTTTAGCTATTAACTGAATTCTTTTGATGAAAGATTCTGCTAAACCATTTTGAGTGTGTACATGCGCGATTGGGTGCTCAACCTATATCCCAACTGACATGCAATAGTCGTCAAATGATTGCGATGTAAATTCACCAGCATTATCAAGACGAATAGATTTAATGGGATGATCAGGGAAATGTGCTCTAAGCCTTATAATCATTCCTAAAAGGCGAGCAAATGCCATATTTCGAGATGATAATAGGCATACATGCGACCATCTTGTAGAGGCATCAAGTAGTACCATGAAGTAGTAAAAGGGACCACTAGGAGGATTGATGGGTCGACAAATATCTCCTTGAATGCGTTCCAAGAACTTAGGAGATTCAATGCTAACTTTCATGGGTGATGGTCTAGCAATGTATTTTCCTTGAGAACAAGCGGTGCATGGATATTCATTTGGCAAAAGAATCTTTTTATCTTTTAGTGGATGCCCGCTTAAGTTCTCAATGATTCTTCGAATCATAATTGCGTCGGGGTGCCCAAGCCTATTATGCCAAAGCATAAAAGTTGTGGGATCTTTTTGTTTTATGGCGACATTGACTTCAACTGCTTGGATAATTGTATGATATAATCCAGATGATAAAGCAGGAAGTTTTTCTAATACATATTTTTTGTCTGAAACAGTGGATGTAATACACATGTACTCCACCTCATTCTCATTAAGAGTTTCAATGTGGTACCCATTTTTGCGGATATCTTTAAAACTCAGCAAATTTCTACTAGATTTGCTAGAGTATAATGCCTCTTCGACATGGAATATTGTTCCACCGGGCAATATGATAGCGGCTCTTCCAGTGCCTTCAATTATACTGGATGTACCAGAAATTGTGTGCACATATGCTTGATTAGGGGAAATCCGCAAAAAATATTTCTTATGACGCAAAATTGTGTGAGTTGTTCCACTGTCCACCAAGCATGTGTCTTCACAAATCATCATTTTATCTATAATTAAAAGAGAGATATTTGATAAGTAAAAGAAACTTCGCATATTAAACTTTCAATCCTACTAAAAAGAAATAACAATGTCTGAAGTTCTTATCAAAGAACATTATTCATCCTAAGATGGAATAAAAAAATCAAAAATTAAATGACTTAAAAAAAATCTAAATGAGTTGTCTAAACAAAATCAGGCTCTCCAAAGGGGCCATCGACTTTCGGATCAGGAGCAAAGAAGTCACCAACATTAAAATCTTTGAGATCCATTGTCTGCTCATACTCAACATGGTTTGATTCATTAAATGTAGCACTCCCATTTCTGGATGCTTGATAGAGATCAACCAAGTGTCGTGGTGTACGACAAACATGTTTCCAATGGCCATCAGTTCCACATCTGTTACATTTTTGTCCCTGTTTGGGAGGTGCTTTTTCAGCAACTACTTGTGAATTCTGATGTCTCCCACCATTATTTCTCCCCCTGTTTTGTGGTGGTGCTCCTCTTTTGTTGATATTGGAGGGCATCTGTTGTGGAGGCTCACGGTACCAAACATTGCTCTTACCATGACCGCGTCCACGACGGCGACCATGTCTACGACCACGTCCACGACCACGTGGGTTATTTGAACACGTAAAACAACATTCGCTTCAGGGAATGCATTATTACTCACTGCAGGGAGAGGGGTCGAGCCAGTCGGACGCTGTTCATGATTTTTTTTCAATATGGCATTGTTTCTTTCCGCAACCAATAAACAAGAAATCAATTCAGAATATTTTTTGAATCCCTTTTCTCGATACTGCTGTTGCAGGAGTATATTCGAGCAATGGAAGGTAGACAATGTCTTTTCCAATAATTTCTCATCAGTGACGTTCTCGCCACAAAGTTTTAGCAGGGATGTAATTTTGAAGAGTGAGGAGTTATAACTGTTTACCGTATTGTAATCCTGAAACCTCAGGTGTATCCAATCATAACGAGCCTGGGGGAGTAAGACAAACTTCAAGTGCTCGTAGCGCTCTTTTAAATTATTCCATAAGACGAGGGGGTCCTTAATAGTAAGATACTCATTTTTTTAAATCCTCATCTATATGGCGGCACAAAAATATCAACGCATCGGCGCATTCCTTTTCGGACGCGGTATTGTCTGCTTTTATAGTATGCCCAAGACCTTTTGAGTCTAGGTGCAATCCAGCATCAAGAGTCCACGACAAGTAATTTTTTCCAGTAATATGAAGTCCAGTGAACTCGAGCTTCGCGATGTTAGACATAGTGAATCTAAGAAAAAAAATAGGACGAAAGTTAAGTTATGAGCAAGAACAGGTACAATGATAAGTGATTTACGAAATAAATAGACAGTAAAACGTAATTAAGCCGCCAAATATAGGTTATATTAATATATATATATATTACGAACGGTATCAAATAAGAAATAAAAAAACACGTATTGTAAAGTAAAACTTAGCCAGATCAGATGGCTAAAGCACATGTTGAAGTTTTGAGCGGCTGCGAGTTCGAACTCAAGAGCAGCGTTTTTTTTCTCTACATGCAGCAGCAGTTTTTTTTTTTTTTTTTTTTTTTTTTTTTTTTTTTTTTTTTTTTTTTTTTTTTTTTTTTTTTTCGAAAAACGTAAGTATAATAAAAATAAAAGACATTGAAAGACAATAAGGAGGCAGTGCCCCAGTGGTCACGCGCTGCTGCTTATGACGCCCAGCTCTTGGGTTCGAACCAAATGGCGAGCAGTTCTCTCTCTCTCTCTCTCTCTCTCTCTTTTTTTTCAACTGATTATTAAAGTAAAAAGAGTAAAAAAACATAAATATTTCCAAAGGAGGTGGTGGACCAGATGGTCACACACAGTTGCATAAGGCCTTTGTCAACCCTTGTTCATGGGTTCGAGTTTGTTGGGCAGCAGAATTTTTTTTTCTTTTTTTTTTTCGATTTTTTCCAGCAAACATGGTATTTGGTCACTCTCTAGATCTAATTGTAGATCGAGGTCTAGGGTTTGAGCAGCCCCTTTTTTTCATAGCATAGACCAATTTTTTTTTTCTTTTTTTGGTATAAATAATAAATCGTAAACAATTTAAAGATGTATTGTTGATTTGAATCAACTTTGAAACAAGCAAGACATGAGACAATCAAAATCAAAAATTGAGTTTTTCGTTTGATCATCTTCTTCTTGACAATATAAAATAAATAAATAATTCGTACCTTTGTCTTTTGATCATCTCATCCTGTAGAGCGAAAGTGCTGATAACGTGTTATAAACTGAGAGAGAAAAGATGGAGACAAAGTATGAAGGAATATGAAAGTTATATTTATTCTCTACCAAACCACTCTTTATATAGAGTGTGGGAGTCAATCATAATCTTCTAAGTATGGTATTACAATATTAGGTAATATTCACCATATCAATTAGTATTATTTCATAACACACATAAGAGTTTGTGTAGATGAAAAAAACTATATATTTTAGATTTGAAATACTTGTTTGTAACAGGTTAGGTTGATTTTAATCAGCATTAAATAACATCATAATTTTTTGAGAAGGAAAACATTAAAATCTTTAATCAGCAAAGAGATCTGGAAAGATTTGGTTCAACCCTCAAAGTGGGATAGATTTTGTCAGCTGAGCTGCACTGATTGGGTGGATGCTAATCTGGTGGGAGATCACTGGGGTACCCATCTGGAGTTGGATTGGCCCGAGGTTTTATGAATTGCAGTCTAAAAAATCTGGCATTGGCATAATCAAAAAGTTAATGAAACTAACTCCAACCTTCCCTCAAATCATTCTAAGGTGATTCTGACTCAAGCTATGTTTCTTACCAAAGCGCAGAGGGTTTCTGGTGGCTTCATTCCCCAAAACCAACACTCATAAGCTGGACACCTTCTGTTGTGGATTTTGCTCATTTCCAGAACCAGAACTTTGCTATTGTTGGGGGAATTGCAAGAGATAATCTGGGTCAAGAAACCTGTGTGTTTGAAAGAATGCACGCCTTGTAGCTTCAGTGGCTGTGTTAAATAGGAACTTTACTCAAATGACTAAAAATTGCAAGTAGAAATCTGGCCAAATTTTGGCCAAAAAGAAACAACAAATCTGGCCAATATATGAAGCACAAACTCTGCATGACTGATGCAAAGCTAACTTCACCTTGATATAAAAATCACTCATTTGCATGAAACGAATGTAACTTATTAAGGTACATTCAGCATATTTGTATGTTGTAAGATTGTCGAATACCAAGTACATGTTTTCTTTAACTGCCTGGTTCTATAACAAATCTAGAAGTGGGAAGTTAGAGTCCGAAATCTATCGAACATGTGCAAGTGGAGTGTCACTATGTCATGTTTTGATACCGACAGGAGGCGCCTGTCACTACCGCAAGTAGATAAACTGCTGCGGGCTCGTTATTTGCACTTCTTGTGTTGAGTTGGTGCCTTGAATTGGTCAATGGCGGCCAAACTCTTTGTTTCCAACTTTGATTAGGAAACATTGGAAGTCAAAGGCGGTGGAGGATTAGTTAGGAAACAAGTTTGTTTCCAAATCAGATTTGGAAACTTTAGGGATTTTCCTAGCACTATATAAAGAACCTAGTAGTCACATTATTAGGTATGCAAAAACATTCTTGTAATTGTTCCTCTTAAGTGAATAAATGGGGCTTTTTCCGCCGTGGAGGTATCTAGCAATATTTTGCTAGCGAACCACGTAAAATCCCGCGTTCTTCTTTATTCGTTCATTGTTCGTGAGGTGGTTTGTCATAACAAACTGGTATCAGAGCTCGGGTTTGGCGGTGTTTCAAGATCAAGATCAAGGCGGAGCAAAGCTAGGGTTTCACAACTTGGTGAGATTAAATCTAGGGTTTTGCGATCTAGGTGGAGCACGCGACTAGGGTTCAAGATCCACCAAGAACGATGTCCGGATCGATGTTGAAGATCGACAGGTTCACAGGAGGGAGCAGCTTCAGTCTGTGGAAGATAAAGATGGAGGCTTTGCTCAAATCTCAAGGCTTGTGGGCACCTTTGACCGCGGACAAGGGAGGCATGAATGTTGTATCATCGGATTTCAAGGTATTGGATGAGAAGGCACACACAACGATTATGTTGTGCTTATCGGATGACGTGATCATCGAGGTCGCAAATTAGAATGAAGCAGCAGGTCTTTGGCTCAAGTTGGAGGGTCTCTACATGACAAAGAGTCTCACTAGCAAGTTGATGCTAAAGCAAAGGCTCTTTACTTTGCGGATGCTCGAAGGTACGACTCTCATGGACCATCTTGATCAATTAAATACAATTCTTTTAGACTTGCGTAATATTGGCGAGAAGGTGGGCGATGAGGATGCCGCACTCTTGTTATTGATCTCGTTACGTCCATCATACGAGAACTTCGTTCAGTCGTTCATAGTGAACAAGGACGAATTATCCCTAGAAGAGGTCAGATCGGCGCTCCATGCTAGGGAACTGCGCCATAAGGGTGCGGGCATAGGTACAGAGGACCATGCTTCCGGATTGATGGCAACGGGAGGAAGCAAGAAGGGTAAGAAGAACAAGAAGAAATAGTTCTCAGGTTCTAAGTTACCCAAGGATGTTTGTGCCTTTTGCAAGGAAAAATGGGCACTGGAAGAGAGATTGCCCGAAACGAGGACAACAGGGTCAGGACGGATTCGCAGCCGTAGCAGAACAAGGTAACTCGTCCGAGGATGATTACGTTCTAATGGCGGATGTTGTCAGGCACTTTCAGGATGCGTGGGTCCTTGATTCTGGAGCTTCCTATCATATTTTCTCTAACAGGGAGCTATTCTCGACGTACAACCAAATGGATGGGGGGTCTGTCTACATGGAAAACGGAGCCGTCTGTAAGGTGTTTGGGAGTGGCTCAGTTAGATTGAAGACGAATGAAGGGAAGTTATGTACATTAGAGAAAGTCAGGCATGTACCACTTATTAAGAAGAATTTGATCTCCTTGAGTCTACGCGACAGCAAGGGATACAGTTTCAAAGGTGAAGGTGGAGATCTACAAGTCTGCAAGGGTTCTAAGGTGATTCTTTAGGGAGTCAAGAGCGGGATGTTGTACATGTTGCAAGGTTCGACGATCACATGTTCTGCTGGAGTTGTCTCAGCCGAGATTCAGGAAGTTGATCTAACCAAGCTGTGGCATATGAGGCTCGGTCATATGAGTGAACGTGGAATGCAGGAACTTCACAAGAAAGGCTATTTCACTGGGAATGCGCCCAAGAGCCTAGGGTTTTGTGAGCACTGCGTGTATGGGAAGCCACTGCGTAGCAAGTTCCCTAAGGCGGTTCATAGAACGAAAGGTACTCTTGATTATATCCATTCGGATTGCTAGGGTCCATCTTGAGTTGAGGCGATAGGCGGGTATATGTATTTCCTAAGAATCATAGACGACTACTCCAGGATTACTTGGATATTCTTGATGAAGCACAAGAGTGAAGCCTTCGGAAGATTCAAGGAGTGGAAGACGCTAGTAGAGAATCAGGTGGGAAAGAAGGTGAAGAGGCTGCACACGGACAACGACTTAGAGTTTTGTTCATCAGAGTTTGATGGATTCTGCAAGGATCAGGGAATAGCACGACATCGCACCGTCCGGCACACACCGCAGCAGAACGGTGTAGCCGAGAGAATGAATCAGCCACTTTTAGCGAAAGCAAGATGCATGCTTTCGAATGCAGGTCTTTCTAGAGGCTTTTGGGGAGAGGAAGTTTCCATGGCATGCTATCTCATGAATCGGAGCCCGCACATAGGTATAGGATGCAAGATTCCTATGGAAGTCTGGTCCGGTAATGCAGTGGATTACTCAGATTTGAGAGTTTTTGGTTGTGTTGCCTATTATCACGTTGATGATGGCAAACTAGAACCAAGAGCTAAGAAGGGAGTATTCATGGCTTTCGGAACAGGTGTGAAGGGATACAAGATATGGGCAGACAACAAGATTATACTTAGCAGAAGTGTAGTCTTTGATGAGACTCATATGTTGAAGAACTCCGTGGAGGTGGAGCTTGGAGGTGAAAAGAAGAAGGTGGAGGGAGAGTCGGATCCTACTGATCCTAAGGATTCTGAAATCCCTACACCACCACCGGAAGCCGAAGAGGAAGAAGCAGAAGAGTCTGATAGTGAAGATGCATCTCTACCAGAGGAACCGGATCATCATAGTATTGCGTTGGGAAGACAAAGAAGAGTCATCAAGCCTCCGGCGAGATACAGAGATGATGGTATGGTGGGATATGAATTATAGGTAGTGGAAGAGGTAGAGGACGGGCCATCCTCCTACAAGGCCGCTATATCTAGTTCTGAGTCAGCACAATGGATTGCCGCGATGGGAGAAGAGATGGAGTCTGTTAGCGAGAACTCGACTTGGGAGCTTGTTAAATTTCCAGCGGGAAGGAAGATAGTCAGTTGCAAGTGGGTTTTCAGAAGAAAGGAAGGAACTACATCTGGAGAGGGCATCAAGTATAAGGCGAGGCTAGTTGCAAGAGGGTTCAGTCAGAAAGAGGGAGTTGACTACAACAATATCTTCTCACCAGTGGTCAGACATACTTCTATCCGGGTGCTACTAGCAATGGTGGCACACCACGACCTAGAGCTTGAGCAATTGGATGTCGAAACAAATTTTCTACATGGAGAGTTGGAAGAGGAGATATACATGAGCCAGCCGGAAGGGTTCCAAGTTCTCGGAAGAGAGAATCACGTGTGCAAGCTGAAGAGATCTCTCTACGGACTTAAGCAGTCGCCGAGACAATGGTACAAGAGGTTTGACAGCTTCATGTTGAAGATTGGTTACCACAAATGCGAGTATGATTGCTGCATGTGTCACAAAGAGTTGCATGGTGAATCACATATTTACCCAGTTCTATATGTAGATGATATTCTGATTGCAACTCGAAATATCAAGGACATTAGAGAACTGAAGAGGTCCCTTAGCGCGGAATTCGATATGAAGGATCTGGGAGCTGCTCGGAAGATATTAGGAGTTGAGATATGTAGAGACAGGAAGAAGAAGAAGCTTTTTTTTGTCACAGCAGGGATACATCAAGAAGGTCTTGGCAAGATTCGGGATGTTATCTGTAATACCCCGGTATTTTTGGGGGTATTTTTGAGAGTTTAATGAATCTTCGGGGCCATTGTTTGATATTATAAATGTATTTTTCTTTTATTAAATAAATTTTCTATTTACATTATCATCATCATTGTTATTATTATTGTTGTTTTTGTTGTTGTTGTTGTCGTTATTATCATTATCACTAGCTTTATAAAAAAAAATTATATTTATTATTAAATAGTCTTTCTTCCAATTACGTTATTATGATTATTAAAGTTATTAATATTTTAATTTTTATCAATTTTTTTTAAGATGACTTTTTCCAGTTAGTTTTGTATATAATTGTTAGTGAAGTGTAGCGGGTCGTGTAATCTTCAAGCGTGTCGAAAAGTGTAACTTTTAATTAGATATCGCGTAGCGAACCACCGCGTTGGGTGGTGCATCCGCCACACCATAAAATTTCTCACTTCATCTTCTTCACCTTGCCATTTTAGAGCAGAGAATTCTCTGCTATGTTTCCGGCGATTTCACCACGGCAAGGTCAAATTCGATCCCATCTCTTGCCCTTTTCGCCATGGTTTCGCAAATCAAGTCAAGAACCAATTTCTTCTTCATCAATTTCGCAATTAAACCTTACCAATTCGAACCCGTAATTTCCGATGGGGTTCCACCAAGCACAAACCAAAACCCTCACCCAACTCTTCCTCTCTCTCTTCCAGTCTCTCGCTCTCAGTCTCTCTCTCACGCTCTCTCTCTCTCTCTCTCTCTCTCTCTCTCTCTCTCTCTCTCGCTGCTCGGTTCTAGAAAACCCAGCCGGCGCCGTCGCCGAATCGGGCCGACCCAGCGACGCCGTCCCTCTGCTCCACTCGTCGTCGCCACCACTGTCCGTCTCCCTCTTTTTCCGGCGAACCCAGTAGCACCAGCAACACCGTCGACAGTCTTTGCGTCGCCGCCATCGTTCTCGCCGCCTTGCTCGTCTTCTTCACTTCCAACTGGTAAACCAAAAGAATCCCCTGGCAAATGTATTTCTTCTACCATTTATGAGTACTGTTTTCGATGTTGGGTTGTTTTAAAGAAAAAATATAAACTAAAATGGTGGCTGTGAGGTCCGTGTGTGTGTCTGCATAGTGTGTGTAGGTGTGTGCTGGTCTGGTAGTATTAAGTGGTGATAGTAGTAGTATTATATTAGTTGTAGCTATACATAACAATGGTAACATGTAGTAGTAGTATACTTTGTCTTCTACTTAGTAGTTTATATTGGTAATAACAATAGACTTTTGGCTATTATTTAGTTTGATTTTCTTACCCAATTATTTATTTACTAATTTTGTAATATTATATATATACATATCATATTTCAAAGTTTTATATTTTAGAAAGAAGATGATATTTGTCGTAAATAGCAACTTTTCGAGTCAAACCAATTTAGAGAAAAATACACGAGTTTGTATAAAATCTTAATATTTATATTGTCCAAACACGTATAGTTTTTTCATTAAAATTTTAATTTATATAAATGAAATTAAGTAATTTCCTAGAATAATCTCTATTTCAGTTTTAGTGTTCATAAACAATTATTCTCTTTATGATTTCTAAACTTATGTCTATAACTATAATTCATTTGGGATATTATTTGCGGGTTGCACCTGCACTTATAGACATTTTAATTGTGAATTGTCGTATGGTGAATCGTGTTAATGTAGGACTATTTGATTATTGTAGATTCAGAATTCGTAGGAGACGAACTCGTTGAGGACCCCTACTACTAGTTGCGTGCTTTCTTGTGTGTGAATCTCTCCCCATTATCAGATAAGTTATATGCACAATACCTTCGAACTATCAAAATGTCTCTTGGCGTGTGTTATTTTTCAAAAACGCTCATGAACTACTATAATCGTGATACTGGAAAAGTTTGTTAAGTCTTGAATCGCTATTGCAAGTACTACTTTGAAAATGTGTGGTCACTGTGGAAACTCGAAAGTTTTGTGAAACGATAATTGTACGATAATAGAATTGGGAACGATGTGCAGAGGATGCGCGTGAAGGCCAATGGCCGGGAACACCTATGTGTGATTTCCCTAGGGATTTTACCCTCTTATTTATCGTGGAATCTATGAGTACTACCTATGCATGTTTAGGTCACGACTGTATAGCGGTGCCGGGACTTAAGGTCACATTAGAATGGTTAGGGCGGGATAGTGAAGGGCTATCTACTAACGTCCGGGGAGAAATTGGTATAATCCAACATGTACCCCATTTTATTATTTATTCCATCGTGACCTCTCTGTCCACATCGTACTCGTTGGGGCTCGTGGGCTACGCCTCAACCAAACCGAACATTAAAATCGGGATCTTGGCTACTGTTTATATATGCTCGAAATCTCTCCATCTTTGGCTTACTACCACTGAGTTTATCAATTACTCATTATCATATTTTTTAATGGGATTTTAGCAAATCGCGTGTTATTGTTTTTAGCCAAAACTCTGTTTTACATATTTTGGTATATCTTACTTAGTTTTTACTAATTAAAATTTTTCTGCGGTCGGCTATCGCTATTTCAAAACCCGCAGGTCAAGCTAGCTGGGGTGGAAACGCGCACGAGCTAAAGTGTAGGATTTGACTAGCAAACAATTTAATAGTATTTCATTTGTTTCTCAGACAATGTTTTATTTTGAAGTTAAATAATGTAATGAGGGTTCCTCCTTTTGTTTTAATAAAGCATTTTGGATTATCGTTAAGTTGTACTAGCGGGAACCGTAGGATCCGGGTTGTTTCATTATCAGCTAAAGCTATAGATACTCCTATGGCAACTAACAGCAAGCTAGGAATGTACACCGTTCAGACCGAGGAGGAGAAGGAGTACATGTACAAGGTTCCATATGCTAGTGCAGTTGGAAGTCATGTATGCTATGGTCTGCACTCGACCGCACATAGCATTCTCTGTTAGTGTGGTTAGTCGTTTTATGGCTCATCCGAGTAGAAGATCAATGACAGGCTATGTATTTGCTCTGGGAGCATCTGTTGTGAGTTGGAAGGCGACGCTACAGGCAACGGTGACTTTGTCCACCACGGAGGCGGAGTACATGGCTCTAATGGAAGCAGCGAAGGAGGCAATTTGGCTTAAGGGAATGGTCAATGATCTAGGGCTATTTCAAGATTAGGCGATAGTCTACTGTGACAGCTTGAGTGCAATTTGCTTGACTAAGGACCAGATTCATCATGAGAGGACCAAGCATATTGACGTCAGGTATCACTTTCTGAGAAGTGAAAGCAGGATCAAGGTAATGAAGGTGGGGACTGCTGACAACCCTGCGAATATGTTCACCAAGCCAGTTCCGGAGAGCAAGTTCCAGCATTGTCTGGAATTGCTCAACATCTTGAGCCAGTGAGGCCCTTCGGGGCATGTCGGACCCGGTGGGGGGTCCAGTGAGTCTCTGTGACGAGAGACATCTGGTGCGGAGAAGACGTAGCTTTATTTACGAGAAGAGGAGCAACTCTTGTTGACGAGACAATTCAAGTCAAGGTGGAGAATTGTTGAGTTGGTGCCTTGAATTGGTCAAAGGCGGCCAAACTCTTTGTTTCCAACTTTGATTAGAAAAAATTGGAAGTCAAAGGCGGTGGAAGATTAGTTAGGAAACAAGTTTGTTTCCAAATAAGATTTGGAAACTTTAGGGATTTTCCTAGCACTATATAAAGAACCTAGTAATCACATTATTAGGAATTCAAAAACATTCTTGTAATTGTTCCTCTTAAGTGAATAAATGGTGCTTTTCCCGCCGTGGAGGTAGCTAGCAATATTTTGCTAGCGAACCACGTAAAATCCCGTGTTCTTCTTTATTCGTTCATTGTTCATGAGGTGGTTTGTCATAACATCTTGAAACAAGTTATGTTTGTCAGGTCCATTTTAGATGTGGGCACAGTTTGGTGAAGTTGAGCATGCCTAAATCGCACTTCCTCAAACTTTATAAGAATATGCAGAAAGCTATATGATCCAGAATGAAAAAACGAAATGAAGATATGATTAAGTTTTATCTTGAGAGTGACAGATATAGATTCTGGAGGCGCAAACTAAATTTCGGAATTATGCAATGTTGGGTTTTTCTCATTTGTATCCGATTACCTTTACTTTAGTATACCAGTTCGGTCAAAATTGTCACAATTGTTTATCATTTCACTTTCAGTTTCTTCTATTCTATAATTTTATGCATCTTCTAGTTTATCTATACTAGTATTCCTAAACCATACTCTATCGTGACTTCTATTTTATCCATATGAATGAGTGAGTGCTTGCCTGACCCGAGACTAAAAAAGTAGAAAATTTGTAACTAATGCAGCTTTGAACTAGGACTATTGAAACCGGATCCGAGGAGAGCACTCCACAGCGCCTTCACCATTGCCATTGCTTACATCTTGCGCGGCGCAGTCCCCCTCCTTCCTTATGTGTTCATTCCAGTTGCAAGTAAGGCTGTTGTTGCGTCAGTTATCGTAACTATAAACGCTTTGCTGATATTCGGTTATGCAAAGGGTCATTTCACAGGAAGCAGACACGTTAGAAGTGCTTTGCATGTTGGGGAATTATTCGTCCAATTCCCGCCGCAATGAAAGCAAAAATACGCCACACGATCACACACTCAACACACGCCATATAGGAGAAGAAAAACAATAAACAAGAATTTAACGTGGTTCGGGAAAACCGCCTACATCCACGGGAGGAGGAGAATTTCACTATATCAATGAGGGAATACATCGTAGGGGAGAGACGGCTCAATCCGCGGATCACGTCGACGCGGTACTCTCATCCTCATGGCCTACAACCATGAAACCCTAACATCACACATCCGCTCAAAGATATCTCTCACCAATCTCTCTGAACTCGACTCAATTAGAAACAATAGCTAGCACCTCTATTTATACTAATATAGAGGAGGTGGAAAAGCCCACCAAGCCCTAGCCATCACCTCCTCAGAGATCACCTCCTCAAAGATCACCTCCTCAGAGGACAAATCAGACGCATCGGGTACACCGATTCGTCTTGTGGAATTCGAGACAAACCCAACAAACTTCACCTTGGCTTGAATTCGGCAAGCGCCAACAAATTCCTCAGCCAACTCCATTGTCGATGTTTACTCAGCCACATCCGCCATGCTCCAACTGCATGGACCGCCATCGCACCTCTACCGAGATGCTCTGCACCCCCTCCTAGGAGACGCCTCGCACCCCCGACACGGGTGCGTCCCAAAGCATAACACTTTGGGGATTAGTGAGGCTCCATCTCTCCACCAGCTAGCTCATCACTGGAGAGTTCACCACCAACCACGTCAAGTGCAAACGAGACTCGCTTCCTCTTCACTACTGCAGTAGTTTTCTTCATCACCGTTCTCGTCACTTGAGCACCATCTCGAACAACCTGCAACTTCTGCATAGCCTGCACTATCTCCATGCTTCAGCGTCCTCACACGTCAACCACGTGTTTCTCCACGCCAGCCCTGAGTGCTTTCCCTTGCGCTGTTGCTTCTCCTGTTCGATTCCACGCCTTTACCAAGGCGTCTTGCAAAGCCACCGCTCTGCATACTCTTTGTGACTTACCTCTCTTCTTGCCTCGAGTTGCTCAAGAGTTATCGTCACGAACCCACACAGAGATACCAGGACGCCACCTCTGCCATGGCCTTGTCAACTGCGTCCGCCGTCTCGATCTCTGCCCCTGGAGCTTCTTGTGAATTTCCTTGCAATAGTTGCCCACGTCTTTGACCAGACTTCTCTGCAACTGTTGCGTCTTGTGCTCACAAACACACAAAGCCTACGCTTCTTGCTATGTTGAACAACAGCTCCACCTGTCAACACACTCCCAAGCCTACATAGGTTGCCAATCGAACGTTCAATTAGGAAAACGCCTCTAATTGACCCACCTGATTGGACTTGAACTTGATTGACCCTGATTGCATCCCGTCTTTTTCGATCTCCCTATTGATATCGATTGATGCCGATCTTCTCAATCCACTCAGAATCTGGAAATTCTGACCGTACCAATGAATCCGCAACGTCCAAAAACATTGGGTTAGACTCCTGACTCATCCCAATCCGATCTACATGCACGTCGTAACCACCCGAACAAGTTTGGACCGTCTATTCACGTCGATACGCTTCCACGTCAGCATCCTGCAAAATCCAGCCACAATTTGCAAAATCTGACCCCGCCATCGCGTCTGGAATGTCCAGAAACCTAGGGTTCACCTCCTGTTCGAGCCCAATCGGACTTACAGGCAGCTCAGAACACCCGAATCAAATATGGACCACTCGATCGCGTCCTTGCCGCGCTGGAGCACCGCGGATCTATCACACCTGATCCATCCGCCCAGCAGCACCCCATGTGTGCCAAACAGCTGCCTTCTTCACCCTTTGGTTGGTAACAACCCACCACCAACTCCATGTCGCGAGCAGCTAACCTCTTTTTTTTTCTTCTTTTCTTTGCTTTTTCTTCGTCCTTTTTCTTCGCGCGCTCCACCCGGATCGTGAACCTGGCTCTGATACCACTTGTTGGGGAATTATTCGTCCAATTCCCGCCGCAACGGAAGCAAAAATACGCCACACGATCACACACTCAACACACGCCATATAGGATAAGAAAAACAATAAACAAGAATTTAACGTGGTTCGGCAAAGCCGCCTACATCCACGGGAGGAGGAGAATTTCACTATATCAATGAGGGAATACATCGTAGGGGAGAGACGGCTCAATCCGCGGATCACGTCGACGCGGTACTCTCATCCTCATGGCCTACAACCATGAAACCCTAACATCACACATCCGCTCAAAGATATCTCTCACCAATCTCTCTGAACTCGACTCAATTAGAAACAATAGCTAGCACCTCTATTTATACTAATATAGAGGAGGTGGAAAATCCCACCAAGCCCTAGCCATCACCTCCTCAGAGATCACCTCCTCAAAGATCACCTCCTCAGAGGACAAATCAGATGCGTCGGGTACACCGATTCGTCTTGCGGAATTCGAGACAAACTCAACATTGCAGACCGCTCTGATAGGAGCCATTGCATCGGCAACTGCATTTAGTTTGGCCAAGGCTGTCCAAGGATAGTCTTTTCTCTTCGAAAGTGTTGAAAGTGACTGCTACTCTCATTACCGGAATTTTTCTAGCTCGGAACAACATCGTTGTTGGAAGTTAATCAGCTTTAGTGCTTGTTATGTAAGCTTTATTTGATCATATTAGCAGTATATTTATGAGGACTTCATATCCGACGTCTACATATTATAGTTTCTAAATAGTACATTTTCTGTGGCCCATGCCACAACCAACCGTTGATCTCAGATAGATCTAATGGCTACAATTTCGCCAACATGAGAGGTCTAAACAGTAAAACAGCGTTGTTCATTAGTATATCCAACCTCTGCGTATTATAGTTTCTAATGGTAAATAGTTTAACGCCACCCACGTAAATCTGTCATGTGTGAGAGTTTGTTTCACAAATGATTAATGAAGCCATCACATCTGCTGGACTTAAAAAGATTTAATATTATGACATCATCTATTTAAGCTTGGTGATATTAATTTGTATTCATGATTACTTTGTGGTAGCAAAGGTCGACTGAAGAGCTCATTTGGTTGAAATGGAGAAAAACCTGAAACCGATTGGCACACCGAGGAACCAAAATCTTGTGTCTGCAGTCAACATCGGAAATTTAATATGCTTTCAACTAGAATTGGATAATGAAAGTTCAATCTAATCTCTCATCGACATAAACTAGTTTGAGCATATAATTTTTGAGTAACAAGTCAAGTTTTGTAGATGCTAAACAATTTGGGTACAATTGAAATTCACTGTTAAATCAAGGGTCTCTAATGCAAATTGGTGGGCACTACTGGTTTTGCATGTCCAACTAAACTATAATTCACTCTGTTTTTTCCTTTGAACAACCACGACATGAGCTCACCGGAGTTCCAACCTTCAGGCGTACACGCCTACCCGAACCACTATCTAATTTCTCCTGGTGTTTTCCCTTCTGACGACAACTTTCGTGAAGTGAGAAGACTTAACCGAAGCCGTTTCCTGGTCGCCTTTGTGAAAGATGACAGGCACCTAACGGCATCTCAACTCGAAACAGCCATGAATACATTTTGGAATCTGGAAGGCCCACCCTTAAAGGTCTATGCATGGGAAATTCCAGATTTCTACTGGGTGGAATTCTTCAACGAACAAGACAGAGTCGATATTGCTCGTATACGCACTGTCAACATACTAGGAGCTCTGGTCCTCCTCAAACAATGGCAGCCAAACTCCATTTATTCAACCAACACCATGACGACTGCTGCTGTTTGGTTAACAATTCACAACGTCCCTTACGACTACATCTGTAACACCCCCATCCTAGAGTGCTGGAAAATTACACTTGAACTCCCCAGACTCTCCGGAGGTGCCCTCCGCCAAGCACAGAGGTGCTCAGCAAGGAGTCTATACCTAACGGTTCTGTTACGAGACAGAATTAAAGAAACAGAAACTTAATGAAACTTACACATTTATTTCTTATACTCTGATGTGTCAGCGTCTAAGTGTTAATCTACTTCTAGGTCTTCCGCGTACTCCCCTGCCATATACAGAAGGCAACGATGTCACGAAAACAGAATACAACAATGGGAAGGACATTTTAACAAAAGAAAGCATTTATGTGTAAGATTTTGATAATGTTAAACTTGTACCCGTAAACATATGACCCAGTATCCTGTCTCACATCGAGTAGTAAAGAGAATGTTATGTTGTCAATCCAAGTTATCCTTTGGAACGCAATTAAGCCAATTCCATATTCAGTTCCATTCCTGTACCACTCATTAATCCACCAAGACATACTAGACCTTAAGTGTGCACACCCCCTACTGGATCGTCAGTCCAGAGAGTAGTACTAGTTGCCTACAAGTCGGGAGCTAGCAATGTACCGACTTAGCCCGTAGGCCATGAATTTAAAGCCCGTAGATCGGGTCTCATGTGTGTCTGCCACCGCAGCAGCTAGACGGCCGGAGCCTGTAGTAATTATAAATAGGTCTAAAGTAATCATGTTACTAAAACCAACCAAGTAATCCAAGAACAAGAATGAAATATATCCATGAACACTAATATGTATGAATTTACACGCATGATCCAATGTACTTACTCCAAGATTCATGTACCTGGTATTCACATACTCGTCCTATACACTGGCATTCTCCAACAAAAAGTTAAGCAGTATTATGCTTACCTGTAGCCCGCCTAGTTCTCCTGATCAGCGCTACCGATCCTCTATCCTCGTCACCCTCTACAAATACCAAGGTACTTATACTTATCAGTATCCATCCTCTTTAGAGAGGTAAGATGCATATGCAGGTGTCATGCCAACTCTCTAGCCCAGAATGACTTATAGGCCCACTTTTGAAGTCACCGTCTTATCAGTGCAGTCCATGACTGTACCTGAACCCTCTTACTTATGTCTAGCTGGCTAGTCTCAAGTGCTACTATGTTTCCAACTAGCTACTTGAGTCTGCATCTCTAGTTTTAAATACTTGCACTAAAGTCCCTGCTGTCTGTTAATATTGCATTTTAGGCCCTGATTGGGCCTGATTTTCCCCCATCAAGTCAAATTTTGCTTCGTAGTGAACAAATGCATCCCCTAACACTCTAGGTAGTCATAGATTTGAAAACTACATCTTTTAGTTATTTGCACTTAAAGCCCCTACAACTTGCTAAAATTACAGAAAGACCCCCCCCCACAAATGATTTATTCGTGAGTCAAATATTTCCTTCTTAAGGCCCTAAATGTCCGTTAAAGTCATGTTGCTGGTCTCTGAACATTAATTTGGTCTCAAGTAGTTCAAATATGAAGTTTTGATTAATTGCACATAAGCCCCTATCATTTGGCAATGTTGCGAAAAGACCCTAGTAGTTGGCTTAGTCAACTGTAAACCAAAATAGTCTATTAATACTCCAAGTATCCATGTAGGACATGTTTATAACTCCCGGACATTGATTTCAACTTTACTAAGCTTTTATGTGAAATTACAATTTGCCCCTCTTGCACTGTTTAGTCAGCACATGGTTGTCTAGGAGATCAACCTGGTCAAATTTGACTATTGGACTCAAAACAACAAGGCGAGAAACTTTGCTCAAGAGTGTGAAGGATAAAACAAACATTTCGACTAACAAACTAAAAGTTAAAGTTCCAGATAAATCAATAGATTTAGCCAGCTTTAGAGCCATTTTGAGGGCAAATGAGAGAGAATTTATGAAAACTAGAAAAAGGTCCTCGAAGATGGATGAACAAGGATTCTAGAACATGTTCAAGATCTTAAAAACTCAAAATAGCCAAGAAGATATCGCAGGTCGAAGTTGGGCAAAATCAAGTCAGTCTCTATACTTAGCCAAATTCACAACCTGGACAGGTTGAACAACATTTTTCCGTAACTTCAGCTCCAAATTCAAACATGTCAGAGATATATTTGAAAGATGAAATGTAGGTGACAGTTGGAGAGGGTAATGCGGACGTTACATAGGAAGAAGAATCAACTAAATCCACTCACAATCGAGTGAGTTATCAAGCCTACAAGTTGGCATACTCACACAGTCCAAAAACAACAACAGGAACTCCTAAACTTTCCAGATTTTTTTCCCAAATTTGAGCTTAAATTCAAGGTTCTTGGAGATTGATTCAAAAGAAATTTATAACATGACGGTTGTAGAAAAACTTCCAAGGATTTCAGAATGCTATTATACGCATGATTTCGATAAGAGACGAGTGATATATGTGCCCAAGAACAGGGCAGCGAACTCACCGGTAAAACCCAACAAAACCGAAGCAAAACCCGATCGAATCTTGACATAACGGAATTCTGGGCAATTTTGGGACATACAAACATATTGACGACACCAAAAAGAGCAATTTGATGCATCAAACGCAAGATTTGGTGAAGGAGATCGAGTTTGAGAGCTTACCGTCGGCCATGGCTTTTTCCGGCGGCCAAGCTCTGCCCAGTTCCGTCCAGGTCTGATTTCCATCACTTCACAGCCTCTATTTGGGTCCTCTAGGTCCGAAAATCACTCAGGAGCAAGAAAAAAAACAATCAATTGCACCGAAACTAAACAGAGAGAAAGAATTGAACGTCGAATCAAGCTAGGGTTCATAGATTTCAACCTGTGATTACTCTCTCAATACTCAACGAATTCGCAAATTGATTGAGGCGTTTTTCTCTCCTGAGTATGGCGAAGATTGTTCTATAGCAGTTCTTCAAGAGATGATGATTTGGTGGTAGTTCAAGTTAATGAAGATGGATGGTGTTCTTGGAGTTCACCTCAAGAAGATGAGGAAGAAGAAAGATGAAGAAGAAATTTTTGTGTAGATCTTTCCAGACCACTCAGCTGGTGATGAGAGAGAGGTTGATTTGTCAAATTTCCTTTGACAAGTGGCAAACATGCACCAAGGGGGTGCATGCGCCAATTCCGCAAAGTTTGGGGCAAGAGTGTGTTTTAAGGGGAAAATAAGTTATCACTTTGTTCAAATTTGACCCCATAAACTTTAAGTTAGTCTAAAATATTCTCAAAAGTTTCATAAATCTCGATTTAGCCAAGAATTAGCCAGACTTTCACTTTGTTAGTAATTGCAGACAATGCCCAAGATTCTCAAATATTGCATAACAACCCCACTATGAATTCTCATTTCACTGGTTCCCCTGCTACTTAGATGTCAGCAACACTGCTAAGCAGGTAAATTTCACATTTAACTTAAAGTTTCAAATTTATTACAATTTGATACCCTATAAGAATTTGCAGGGTGTTACAACATCAGCCTACAACTTGCTCACCGTCTTGGTGAAATTGCAGGAGGGTTCCTACTCTATCATCCAGATACACTCTCTGGTACTCTTCAATGCACCATGAAGGCCCTAATTAAATTGGACATCCGTGAAGCTCTTCTACCCGGAGTAACACTCAAATTGGACAACAATACATGTGCTTTTCTCTACTTTAGCTACGAGAAAATATATCGTCTCTGCTACCGTTGCGGAAAAATTGGTCATACAGAACTCTACTGCCCTCTCTCTCAATCTGCCGCAATGAATCAACAATGGGTTCGCCTCGAAAGCATGGTTGACAGGTTTGGGGTCACAATTCACCATTATCCTCAATCTCCCCTCTACACGAGGTTTCTCAGGACCATCACAAATTTCAACCTAGAACGCACGACAAGAATCACTACAGGTTATGTGGAGGGCCCAACAGGTATAGAATGGCAACAAGAACCATCTGGAGCTCTTCGATGGTTTTTATGGCGACCAATGCCATCTCCGCCATCTTCGCCGGAGGAAGATTTTCCGGCGGCTCCTGGGTTTGAAAATCTCATGGAAGATGAAGCGATGGATTCTGACCCATCTGAGCACACGGTTTACGAAATCTCATCTTCTTCGAATGGGTCTCAGATTAACCTCAATGACCCTGCGCCGATGGTTGAAGACTTTGCTTCGGTGGCGCCGGTCGATGATCTCACTGCTACACCAGTTCTCGATGTGGCGGAGTTAATACCGCCTTCACCCATGCAAAACCACTCTCCCAACACTCCGGCGGTTTCGGAAGGCAATCATGACTCCTCTGTGGGGCCACCTTCAACGCCGTCTCAGACCCCATCTCTGTCGGATGACCCACTTGCCGAAGGAAGCTTCTCTTCCTCAGAACAGTTCGAGAGCACACCACGTGGATCAAGCGGATCACTACAGAGTACAGGTGCTCATCCAACTATGTCTTGTAGCTGCACTGGTTTACTTGCTCCTAAATACTTGCACCTTAATGATGATAATTTACACAACTATCCACACACTTTATCACCTCTTCACACTACCTCACCACGTGGCACAAACTTACTGTATCCTCCTTCCTTTTCGTCTGCTACACTCCCTCCAAACCATCCCTTTGACTTTCTACCACAATTACCACAAGTAACTCTTAATTGTTACCCGTTGTTTCTCTATTGGACATACATCTATCTCATATTAATGGGCCTATTTATTAAGCCCACCTTCCAACTACCAATTGGGTTTCTCTACTATATATACAGAAGTTTATCTCAGCCCATTCACTTTTCACTATTTCTCCAACCCACCTACTCTTACTCCATCACCATGGGCTCACTGCTCAGCCTCCTCAAATCAAACCCACGTCAATCCAAAACCTCAACCACTCACTCTGTACCCGCAAAACCACCGTCCACCCCTCCGGTTTTCTGTTGCGGTTTTGATCGACTTTTCCGTCGACAACTTCGCGAGGTGGGTTTAAGTACTGGACTTGAATTTGCCAGTGACTCTGATCAGACAGCTCCATTCTCCGATGGGTCTGGCGTTAATTCCGGCGACGACGCGATTTACTCTCGAGGCATCAAAAGAAAGCGTAATCTGAAGCTTTGCGCCAGAAAGAGATTCAAATTCACTCCAATACCAGTGCGTATTTGAGGAATCAAACGGGATGCTCTAACTGCCTCTCTCTCTCCAAACACTTCGGGTAAGCACAAATTAATAGTTATCAACCATGCAACATCTACAGTGCTTTACTTGGAATATGTCTCCACTTCACAAACTGCATGTTCACAAATACTACCGCTTCATTCCCTTTCAACTAACAATGGGTTCTCCGTGACTGTCCCACAACAGTCACGGGAATCACTGTGACGACACTGGCGTGGAATTTTCGAGGTTTGGGACACTCCATGGCGATTCACACCGCGCGCAAAATTGTCCTAGATTATAAGCCTTCCTTTGTCTTTCTTTCGGAAACCAAATCGTCGTTCTCTGTAGCATCTAACCACGCCAAACGTTGGGGATTTTCCTTTGCGGATGGCACTGATTGCCACGGGTTAAGTGGGGGACTGTTAGTTGCATGGCGTTCTCCAATAAATTTTACCGTCTACTACAAATCGGATAATATTATCCTTGGTCTCTTTACATCAAATTAGGGTCTTGGAACTTAGCATGTATATATGGAGCCCCATCCATATATACATCATCCACACCCCACACCCCACAGCTACATTCCCGGGGCAAATCACTTTCGTCACTTCCTTGACAACTGTAATCTAAAGGAAGTGCGATTCACGGGATCCCGCTACACTTGGACTAGTAATCGGTCCTTCCATTGCACCTACGAGCGACTTGACCGGTCTTTCGCCAACTCCCAATGGCTTGAAGCTTTCGCGGGATCTTACCTACTTAACTTGCCTATAATGGGCTCTGATCATGGGCCGTGTCTCTTATATGTCAAAAACCCGAGTCGAGCGAAAGCGCGGGGTTTTAAATTTGAGGCCTTCTGGTTTCATCATAACCAGTGCTATGACCTTATTGCACAAGCTTGGAATTACCCATGTTCGGGTTCGCCGCTATATCAACTGGTCATGCGTTGTAAAATTGCTAAGACTTTACTTTGCAATTGGGCGAAATTTGGGCTTGGCCCGCTTACTGGCCTCATACGCACAACTCAAACCAGACTAGAGACACATACCCAAACCCCGCCTCCGGTAACACCCCACTTGTTAAATGCCTGGCACCAACAGCAGGTCCAAGCAAGGATGGATCTCGAATCGCTTTATCAACAAGAGGAACTTCTCTGGGCACAAAGAGCAAAAACACGATGGCTCATCAACGGGGATCGTAACACTCGTTACTTCCATGCCCATTTCAAAGCCCGAGTTAGTCGAAATCGAATCCTCCAACTTCTCACCCCTGAAGGAACCACCTTAACATCTCAACAAGACCTTGCTCAACATTTACACAATTACTTTAAAACCTTCTACACCCCTACGCTGCCAAATATCTCTAATGTGGTGTCTTGGGAAGGCTGGAATGATTTTCACCTCGCCTAAACAACAATCATTTGCAAATCCTAAACCGTCCATTTCTAGCCTCGGAAATTAGGACTGCGGTCTTCCAAATGGGGCCTCATAAAGCACCGGGCTCAGATGGTTTGCCGCCTGTCTTCTTCCAAAAAGCATGGCATCTAGTGGGCCATGCAACTACCAAGGCAATCCTGTCCTTCTTAAACTCCGGCTACATTCTAAAGCAAATCAATCATACCCTGCTAACTCTCATACCGAAGAAGGATACTCCACTCACTGCAGCTGATTTTCGCCCGATCAGTCTATGCACGACGATTTACAAAATTATCGCAAAAGTGCTTGCAAATAGACTGCGCCTGATTTTACCTGACATTATATCCCACAACCAATCCGCCTTTGTTGCGGGACGCCGCTCTACGGATAACACCCTCCTAGCCAATGAACTTTTCTGTAAAATAAAGATCCAGCAAACTGGAGGCCACTTGGCGGCCCTAAAGGTGGATATGAGTAAAGCGTTTGACAGAGTCAATTGGGACTTCCTCGAACACGACCTTCTTTTACTAGGTTTTCCTAACAGGTGGATCCGTCTTCTCTCCCAATGTATTCGCACTGTTTCATACTCTGTGCTTATTAATGGAGAAATAACAGACGTGTTCTCACCCCATGCAGGATTACGACAGGGTGATCCCCTTTCCCCGTACCTCTTTATTATTTACCTCCAAGCCCTGTCCTCTCACCTACAAGCCAAACAATCCTCTAATACCATACAGGGGATACAACTCTCCCGCAATGCAGCGCCAGTCTCTCATCTGCTTTTCGCGGATGACTGCCTCCTTTTCTTCAAACCTACTCTTGCCAGCTGCAACAGCTTGGCCACTGTCCTTGATACTTTTGGAGAGGTGGCGGGCCAACAGATAAACTACACCAAATCACATTTCTATTTCAGCCCCAACATCCCACAATTACTCACCCAACAATTCATGAACTTCTTCGGGCCCATTCCTGTTAGCAAAACAGCTGTCTACCTTGGCCTTCCTTTAGCTGAGGCTCGAAATCAAACACAGATAAGTAACTCAGTATGTTCAAAATATCTGTCTCAACTGGGATCCTGGAAACAGCGACTCCTCTCTCCGGCAGGTCGACTGGTACTTATCAAATCGGTACTTTCCTCATTTCCAGTTTACTTTGGAACTTCGTACCGATTCCCAAAATCAACGACCTCATCCCTGAACTACCTAGCTTTGCAATTTTGGCGCAACCCAAATAAAACTAGATCACTACATCTGGTGGACAATAAGGTTTTACGCAAGGCCAAATCACAAGGCGGTTTGGGAATCAGGGATCAAGATTGGGCTAACCAGGCATTTCTGGCCTCCTCCTACTGGAGGTTTTTGAAGGGCACAAACACTCTTGCAGCCACTATCATCAGGTCTAAGTATCCTTTGCACTTCTCACATGCATTTCTCCACGACGCAAACTTACGCACCCCACAGACAGCTTCCTGGTGTGCAAAGAGCATTATCCAAGGCAGACGCCTGATTCATCAGGGATATGCTTGGACTATTGGAGATGGATGCTCAGTCAACATTGGATCCAACCGATGGATTCCTACACTACTTTACCCCTTTCGGAATTCCTAAACACGACATCCCTGAATAACCTGAAGGTTTCGGCTCTTATATCTGCAAATAGGGGTACACCACGGTGGAATTTAGATCTCCTCACATCGATATTCCCCTCCTTTCTAAATTGCTTGATATGCAGCATTCAACTGCCTCCGAATGGTACTCCGGTTCAAATCATCTGGCCTTTCACGAAAACAGGAGATTACACAACCAAATCAGGATACCGCTTTTTGGAATCCCAGGCACAACCAACTTTCTTCCCAGCTGGCTATTTCTTCTCAACTACAAACTGTGATCCTGTTTGGGGAAGACTCTGGGGCCTCAAAATACCGGAGAAATACAAATTCTTCTTATGGAAATGCCTTCTCCCCACTGGCTTACCGTGTCAGGCAAACATGGCATCCAGACTTCCTTTCCTATCTTCAAACTGTCCTTTGGGATGTCAAACCCCAGAAACAGTTGATCATCTCTTTAAAAACTGTCAGGCCTCCGCCAGTTATATCGCCTCCTTGATGGAGACTACACCTCATCAACCAATACGGCCATGGCTTAGCAACCTCATACTCCAACCCGATACTTTGAATGAGGTCCTTCCAGTGCTTTGGTCGGTCTGGAAGATGCGCAATGCTGTCATATTTCGCCAGAATCCATGGTCCCCTACGCAGGCTCGGGAATTTTATGAGCAGGCCAGCCAAGAGCTACGAAGCTTCAATCTGCTCACGGCCATGCCAACTTCAACTGATCTGCCATCCCCTGCTCCAATTAAATATATCTTTTCCCTGTCAGATCGACTGGATTACTCGGATATCCCTTTCCACAATGATATTATCAAAGTTGATGGAGCGTGGTGTTCTGCTTCCCTTGATGGTGCAGTAGGAGTATTCCTTCGTACTTCTTCGGGCATGCAGACTTCTTATTCAAAATATTGCACTGCGGACTCGTCACTTCAAATGGAACTTCTTGCCTATTACCATGGATTACTTGTAGCCCGTTTTCACAGATTATCACATGTTGTAGTCTATTCTGACAGTTTACTAACCTTTAAACTTTTACAGGGGAGTGAGAGACCTTTGTACCGGGATGCACCCCTTTTGATGTATATATGGCAGGCAGTTAGATGGTTCACGCAATGTCTAATAGTTAAAGTTCCGCGTCAGCAGGTTTGGGAAGCCCATTGTCTAGCAAAATCTGTAATTACTAGTCATGTTTAGACTCGTTTAATCTCGGTGACCATTTTGGTTGTATTTATATGTCACGAGATGTGGTAGTTTGTACTAGGGCTCCTTCTTTTGGTTTGTAATGTCTATTAGCTCCCGCGGCTTTATCGTGTATAGCTCTTCGCTTTGTAACTGCCTGGTGCATTCCGAGTTTAATGATATTTCTTACCTTCGATAAAAAAAAAACTAACCTATAATTCCCATTTGTCCACTACATCGAATGCTTTTCCAGAGCTTTCATTTAAGTCTTCCCCATACTTGTTTCCTTCTCTTCTCTCTTCTCTAACCACTTCATCAGTCTTTTCGAGTCGTTCTCTATGATAATTTTGTCAATCCAAAATGGATTGTAAATTGAATACCACTTCCGATAGCCAAAGCTTCGGCTATCGCTGATGATCTCATGAGAGGTAACAGTCGAGATAATCCCCAATAGATCTCCGTTCTTGTTTCAAATCATGACTCCTACTTTTTCTTTTTATGTCTTTTAGTATACTTTGGTTTACTTCAATATCTCATATATTAATCTATCACGCGGTATATAGAACACACCATGCAATTTGCATAGCATCAAATATAATTTGTGTGATCTTGTGTAGTCTTGATCATAGCGCGAAACCACGATGCTGGGCAGGTTTCCCCAAGCTATGGTTTTCAAAGGATATATTTATGGCATTTTGTCACCACTGAATTGTGAAGCAACTCATGTCTCTGGATTGTAACATGCGTTTAACATGAAAGCATGAATTAGTCTGCCATTTTTTGAGGAAAATTCTGTCATGTCTACAAGTGCAAACTGTTATAATTTGAATGTACATAGGGGAAAGGTAAGGCCGACCTGGTTCGGGACATTGGCTATGACTTTTGACTTTTGAGCCTTGATGTTTCGGTGGCCTCTCAATATGCACAAATTGAACCAACACAATCCCATAATTTGGAAACATAAACCCTAAACAACAAGTTGAACTCAATAATATGTTAAAACACATAAGAACAATAATTGGAAATAAACTGAAGACAAATCAAACCCACTCAAATTGATTCCAGATCGACCAATTTTAGATAGAATTTGAACAAAGATAGAGCAATTGATGGTACGCAAATCGAGGGATGGGGAGAGAAACAGGAATTCCGCGCCTTCAAAAAGGTAAATCACAGTCGAGCCATCGGAGTGCCGGTTGAGGTGAAATTGAAGAAATAACAAACTTGAACTGCTTCCAAGTACATGTATGTGAGCTTCCACTTGCAGCACGCAAGCACTGGAGTAATTTAACTTTGTAGTGGCAACGTTGCTAATGTTATGTGTAGCTCATATACAATTATAGGTTAGGATGAATTATTTGCATGCAAGAAAAATGACTGATTAAGGTGCATTCAGTTAGTTTATATATGTTGTAAGATTGTTGAATACTGTAGTACATGGTTTGTTGAACGGTCCGGTTCAATAACAAAGTTAGAGTCGGAAATCTACCCCGCATGTGTGCAAGTGGAGTGTCACCGTGGCATGTTATCGGCAGGAGAGGTCTGTCAGCACCGAAAGTAGATGTATTACTGCGGTCTGACTTTCCGCATTCTTAAAACATGATACCTTGTTAGGTCCATTTAGATGTGGGCACAGTTTCTAAGCATGCCTAAATCCCACTTCCACTACTTTATGCAGAAAGCTAGACGATCCAAAATGAAAAAAACTAAGTCAAGATATATGAAGTTTTATCTTGAGAGTGACAGATATAGATACGAAACCGCGCAAATTAAACTTCAGATCTATACAATGGGGTGTTTTTCTCATTTGTATCTGCTTACCTTTATGCACATCTAATTTATCTTGTACTAATATTCCTAACCCATACTGTTCGTATCGTGACTTCTAACTATCTATATGAATGACTAAGTGCTTGCCTGACCCGTGACTAAAACAGTAAAAAATCTGTAACTAATGTAGGTCTGAACTAGGGCTAGAGAAACCAGACCCGAGGAGAGCACTTCACAGCGCCCTCACCATTGCCATTGCTTACATCTTGGGCGGCGCAGTCACCCTCCTTCCTTATGTGTTCATTCCAGTTGCAAGTTCGGCTGTTGTTGCGTCGGTTATCGTAACTATTTTCGCTCGACTGATATTCAGTTATGCAAAGGGTCATTTCATGGGAAGCAGACCCATTAGAATTGCTTTGCAAACCGCTCTGATAGGAGCCATTGCATCAGCAACTGCATTCGGTTTGGCTAAGGCTGTTCAAGGATAGTCCTTACTCTTTGCTTCGCAAATGATAAAACTGATCAGTACTCTAATTTGCAGAACTTTTATAGTTTGGGACAAACTTTGTTGTTGGAAGTTAATCAGTCTTAGCGCTTGTTATGTAAGCTTTGTTTGATCATATTTTGCATTAGTTACAAGGCTTAATATTTAACAGCTAAGTCTTAATAGTTTCTAATGGTGAATAGTGTTAGAATATGTGACTTGAATTAATTGATAACAACTTGGTAATGGTTTTTTGGTCAAAGGCAAAACAAATAAGGAATTAATTAGCAAAAGAAGAAAGGTGCAGGTGAGGGTCAAAATAGCCAAATAGGCAATTACTTTGACTTGACGCAAAAAGGCAATTGTTTCCTTATTGGTTTGATTGTCACACCGCCACACACACATGGGTATACTTAAAGGGGCTTCTTTGGGTTTGTAATGCACACACAGGGACGAATTTGAGAGGTTCCGTGAGCTTCATTAGTGTGTGTCTTCGGGTCGCCGCCGTGGCCGTTGTGGCCACGGCGTGTACTGTAATCGGGTTCTCTTCTCAATAAAATATCTGGTTCTGGCCGTGGAGGTAGCTAGCGGGTTCGTTCTGAATTCGCTAGTGAACCACGTTAAATATCAGTCTCGTTCTTCTTTCGTCTCGTCGTTCTTGCTCGAATACCCACACGTTACAACAAACTGGTAACGAAGCTCTGAAACAGGAGTTCTGTTACAACAAGCTGGTATCAGAGCCTGGTTAGGAGGAACACCAGTTTTAACAAACTGGTATCAGAGCCGGGGTTCCAAGATCAGGGTGGAGCCAAGAGCTAGGGTTTCACGCTTTGGTGGAACTCAAAGCTAGGGTTTCGCGATTCAGGTGGAGCAGGCTATCGGGAGGTTGGGTTTCGAGATTCTGCCAAGAACGATGTCTGGTTTGGTGATCATGATCGATCTGTTCGTGAGAGGGAAGCAGGTATACCCACCATCTGAAGCCCCATGGAGGGGGTTATCCGGGCTCCTGTCGGAGCAATCTGGCGCGCATCTGATTAGGCGTGCAAGGGATCTGGCAAATCCAACACGCATTCAGTACTGGCGCGAATCTGGCGGTTCACGCGCATCTGGTGTTATGGCGATTGACGTTCAGGCGCAATCCGGCTCCCGTCGTGGAGCATCTGGCGTGTGAATTGAATCTGGTTCTGGCTCATGCGTTGCAGGAACTCGTTGGAGTTGAAGCAACGACATGGAGCATGTGGCGCGTGAGATTTCTGGCACGCGCATCTGATTCAGGTTCTGGCGCGCATTATGCACGAGTTTGTTCTGGCGTGCATCAGGTTTTTCAGCGTGTACCATGACACGCACTGAGCTCGCATCTGGCGCGATCTGTTTCTGGCGAGCATCTGGCGCATCTGAGGCATTTGGGGCGCATCGGGCATGACAATTTGGGCACTCGTCATCGGTGCATCTGGTCTGGATGACATCTGAGCATCTGTCATGGTGCATCTGTCTGGAGCAATTGGGCGCATCGGGAATACATTCGGTCCTGCTTTCTCAGTGAATGTATTCGAGTCTGGTTCTGGGTGGAGCACTTGTTTCTGTTTCCGGAAGTGCAACAACATCGGGCGCATTCATTACAGGAATGCATGGTAGTTGGAGCAACGATTTGGCGATTCGGGTTTTGCATACAGCTGCGAAAAATATGTCTGGGGAAGCGTGCTCGTTTCTGGTTCGGGGAGACGCATCCGGTTCGGGTTTGAGAAGAGAAGCATCAGGTTCAGATTTCGGGTTGCTGAGTTGATTCAAGTCAAGGTGGAGATTTGTTAGAATATGTGACTTGAATTAATTGGTAACAACTTGGTAATGGTTTTTTGGTCAAAGGCAAAACAAATAAGGAATTAATTAGCAAAAGAAGAAAGGTGCAGGTGAGGGTCAAAATAGCCAAATAGGCAATTACTTTGACTTGAAGCAAAAAGGCAATTGTTTCCTTATTGGTTTGATTGTCACACCGCCACACACACATGGATATACTTAAAGGGGCTTCTTTGGGTTTGTAATGCACACACAGGGACGAATTTGAGAGGTTCTGTGAGCTTCATTAGTGTGTGTCTTCGGGTGGGTGTTTCGGGTCGCCGCCGTGGCCGTTGTGGCCACGGCGTGTACTGTAATCGGTTTCTCTTCTCAATAAAATATCTGGTTCTGGCCGTGGAGGTAGCTAGCGGGTTCGTTCTGAATTCGCTAGTGAACCACGTTAAATATCAGTCTCGTTCTTGTTTCGTCTCGTCGTTCTTGCTCGAATACCCACACGTTACAACAAACTGGTAACGGAACTCTGAAACAGGAGTTCTGTTACAACAAATGGTTAGTCCGACCACGTAAGGTGTCGCGTGTCATGTGTGAGTGTTTTTTCACGTAAATGAATAATGAAGTATAAAAAGGATGCACCATTTAATGAGAAGAAATATAAGTCATCTAAATAGAAAGATTTCTTGATTTGGAACTCGGATGTTTGTGTTCATGCTTCTCTCACAACAACAGACATCAACTTAAGAGAGCTCAATGCCTCAATGGATTGAAATTGAACAAAACATGATACTTTTTTGGTTACATTGGAAAGTAAACAAAATCACGATACGACGAATAACCAAAATCTAAAATTGAACAAAACATGAAACCGATTGCGAAGAGGAACCAAAATCTGCATCAGCAATCAACACTGGAAATGTAATATGATGTCAACTTCTGAATTGGAAAAAAATCAAGATAATCTCTTGTCACCAGAAACTAATTTCATTTCACGATATGGTTTATTGTGGTAGTATATCGTGGTTTACTCCAATGTCTCATATATTATATTTATTCATAATAATATCTCTAACGTAGTATAATTATACAACATGCACTTATGCATAACCATCAAATATAATTTTCTCTATCTTGAGCAGGCTAGATCATAGCACGAAACCACAAACAATGCTGGGCAAGTATCGCCAAGTTATGGTTTTCAAAGGATGCATTTAAGGCATTTTGTGACAATTGAAGTGTGAGGCAAGTCAGCCAACTCATGTTTCTGAAAAGTGACATGGGTTTAAGATGGAAGCGGGAATTATTCTGTCATATTTGTATGTGCAAACTATTGTAATTTGAAGGTACAAAAGGGCAAGGTAAGGCCGGCCCAGCTCGGTACATTGGGTGTGAGTTGAAAAAAAAAATAGTCTGCTTTTATCCATGTGAATGGATAAGTGCTTGCCTGACCCGAGCAGAGCCGGCCCAGCGGCAAGGCAGCCAGTGCCTCGGCTTTAGGCCTCCAATTAGCTAGGGCCCACATGGTGAATAATTATGAGGGTAATTATGCATCTTAAGAAAATATTAATAGTCGTAAGGACATTTTTATATTACTAGTGAAGATATGACTATATACTTGAACTAAATGTATGTGAAGTACACGCTCTCAGACCTGGTGAGAAGATGAAGGAACAACGCGGGAGGCGAGACGACACGTCTCTTTATTTGCTGATCCTCAATGTTTTTTTTCTTTCATAAAACCGATTGCTAGTTAAGAGTCTAGTAAATAGGCCTCCTCTTCAACTTTCGCTTTAGGCCTCGATGAAGCTAGGGTCGGCCCTGGACCCGAGACTTAAACAGTAGAAAATTTGTAAGTAACGCAGGTTTGAAATAGGACTAGAGAAACTAGTGAATCAATTACAATGACAAGGACCTTAAATTTGTCTTGGTGGATGATCACCAGTCCCCTATGAATAGTCCATAATTCAGCTTCAAGCACATATTCATGTCCAATCTGGCCAAAATACCCTTTTATCCATTGCCCTCCTCCTTCTCCCAGAACTCCTCCATATCCAGCAAGGTCATACTCACCATTGCTACCATCATTGTTCAGTTTATTTTTGCCTGTAATAGGTTTAGACCAATTAGTTCCAGTAGTCATGGTTGTCATTGAGTTAGGATCAGAGTCTACCAACTTGAAAGCAAACCTGATATCATTCACATACTTGTATAAATTAGTTAGTCACTCCATATGGTTTGCAACTAAAAGCTTTATGATTTCTCAGGTTCCAGATCATCCAACAACACAAAAGAAATAAGAGAGTGATTATAAATATTTCTAGCGTTAGGGAAAAGAAGATAAACATGCTTCAGGTCCTCAACGTAACCTGGGCAAAGGATAAGAATGATCAACAATATGATTCCTAATACATCTCTGCACATAAGGGATCGGTAGCATAGCATCAACTTTTGCTAGTAAGCAACATTTTATGAAAGATTTTCAACAAAACAAGATCAGCTTACAAGGATTTTTTGTGAAGGGATCGGTAGCATAGCATCCACTTTGGCTATTTTCATTTTTCCTTCCAATGCTTTTATAAGCAGCAGAAATGGTGAATCTTCCATTCCATTGCAACCCCAAAATAAAGAATCTTCAGTATTACAACCAAGAGGAACAGCTTTAGAAAGAATAGAATTCAAATGATCTCTACTAAGAATATTTTGCAGAGAGCTAAGATTCCAGGTTCTATTCCTAGAAGTAAGGGAAAACATTCTAAGGATAGAGTCAAAGGGAATGTGAGGGCAGTGATCTGTAAGAGCTTCATTTCCAATCCAAATATCATCCCAAATGGAGATATATCTACCATTGCCAACTTTCCAACAACTTTCTTTTCTAACCAAGTCTCTCCTTTCACAATGCCTTTCCGAGTCTTTTTAGCATTTCTTTTAAAAGGCCAATTATACAAAGTCATTATTATAGATAGAGATTTAGCTTTGAGACATTTGAACCGTAGACAATCAGATCCTTTGATGATATTCCAGCCAATCTTCACAAAAAAACTTTATTCGGACTTTCATTTTCCTAATTCCAAGACCACTGTGTCTTTTACTTTCGCAAACAGTCTCCCAGTTCACAACATGATTTTTTTCTTAGTATCACTATCGCCAGAAGGAAATTCTTGTTAATTTCGTCAATCTCATTACAAATTTTGGAAGGGATAGCTTGAGTTTGCATATTGTGGACATGAAATTAATAAGGGTCAACCTTCCCCCAACAGAGAGGAGATTACCTTTCCAACTAGCAAGCTTCTTATAAGTTTTCTCAAGTAAATCATCATAATGCACTCTACTGGTTTGGCCAAGGCTGTTCAAGGAATGTCCTTACTCTTCTGAAACTCATTAGTACTCTAATATGCAGAACTCTTTTTTAGCTTGGGACAGCTTTGTTGTTGAAAGTTAATCAGTCTTAGCGCTTGTTTAGTAAGCTTTATTTGATATTTGTAGTAGTTACGGGGCTTAACATCCAACATCTAAACAGTTTCTAATGGTGAATAGTTAGTGTCACCCACGAAAGGTTTCATGTGTGAGTGTTTTTCATACAAATGAATAATGAAGTCACAAAAAGGATGTGACCATCGATGATAAGAAATATAAAAGTAATCTAAATAGGAAGATTTCTTGATTGGGAATTCGAGCTGTTTGTCTTTATGCACAAAAATCAACTGATGAACAAAACATGAAACCGATTGCGACTAGGAACCAAAATTTGAAATTGAACAAAACATGAAACCGGTAAAATTTGCGTCAGCAATCAACACTGGAAAGGTAGTATGGCGTCAACTTCTGAATTGGAAATAAAAAACCAAGATAATCTCTTATCACCGTAAACTAATTTCATTTCACTATATGGTTTATTGTAGTATATCTTGGTTTACTCCAATGTCTCATATATTATATTTATGCATAATAATATCTCTAATGTAGTATAAAGAATACAACATGCAATTATGAATAACCATGGAATATAATTTTCTCGATCTTAAGCAGACTAGATCATAGCGTGAAACCACGAGCTGGGAAAGTATCCCCATGTTATGTTTTTTAAAGGACGCATTTATGGCATTTTGTCACCATTGAATTATGAAGCAACTCATGTCTCTGAAGTGTAACATGGGTTTAACATTGAAGCAGAAATTATTCTCTCATATTTGTATGTGAAAACTATTGTAATTTGAAGGTACAAAAGGGCAAGGTAAGGCCGGCTCAGCTTGGTACATTGGGTGTGAGTGCAAGCAAATTAGTATGCCTTTTATTAATGTAAATCGACAAGTGTTTGCCTAACCCGCAACTAAAACAGTAGAAAGTTTGTAACTAATGCAGGTTTGAACTAGGATGAGAGAAACTAAATCTGAGGAGAGCACTCCACAGCGCCCTCACCATTGTCATAGTTACATCTTTGGCGGCGGAATACCCCTGACGTGTTCATTCCAGTCGCAAGAAAGGCTCTTGTTGCGTCGGTTATCGCAACTAAAATCGCTTTGCTTATAATAGGTTATGCAAAGGGTCATTTCACGGGAAGTAGACCCCTTAGAAATGCTTTGCAAACTGATCTGATAGGAGCCATTGCATCGGCAACTGCATTTGGTTTGGCCAAGGCTGATCAAGGATAATATTTTTTAGTGTTGAAACCTGATTAGTACTCTAATTTACAGAAAAAAATCTAGCTCGGGACAATTTAGTTGTTGGAAGGTAATCAGCTATAGTGTTTGCTTTGTAAGCTTCACTTGATCATATTTTTTGTGGATTTCCGTGTTTTGTAAACTTCACTTGATCATACTTTCAATAGATTTATGAGGATTCATATCAGACATATCGGACCTCTAAGGGCATGTCCACCCTTTGAGGCACCAAGGCAGAAAGCAAGAGGCTCTGGACTCTAGGGCAAGATACAATTCACTACTTTTTGAAGTTTGTTTCCACCTGTTGGGACAGGGAGAGAGTCAAGACATTGTTCAAAGATTTTACATTTTTTTGTATAATATTGTATTTTGTATTTAATAATACTGTTAGTTATGAAATTGAAATGTATGTTTTTTAGGTAACTATATATATATATATATATATATATATATATATATATATATGTATATGTATATTATATTTCAATTTTGAATGATTTTTAAAGGAAATATAAACAAACACAATTTATAGTAAATATAAAATTTATTATAAAACATTTTTTTTCGAAACTAGTATTGACCAAACAGTTTTCAAAACATCTTTTTAAAATATTCTATTTAGATTTTTCAAAACAGTTTTCTCAAATTTCTTAGCAGTTTTTCAAAACTGTTCTCCTACAAAACTAGTTTTTTCAATTTTTCAAAAAATTCAAAACAATTTTTTTTTTCAAAAATTGTATTTTTTTCAAAACTAGTTTTTTCAACACTAGTTTTTCAATTTTTTTAATAACATTTTTTTTTGATTTATTTGAAAGATTTTAAAACAGTTTTTTTTGTGAAACATGATAATTCATTTTTGTTATACAAAAACTAATAATATTTTTGATGATATACAAAACTAATATTTGTGGATGAAAAAGCTGGGTGAAATATCTATGTGGTATAAAGGCTAGAACGCAAGTTAAGGGGCTAGAATTGCCCAAACTCTTGTATTGGGGTACTTCTAGCATGGACAAAATTGGAGAGGCGAATACTGAAAAATAAGGAGTTGTCAGGACTATGGTGAGGTGGTGCCAAGGCTTGAAGCCTTGGTTGATGTGACATTCGATGAGAAGAAATGTACCTGATAAAAGTCATTAAAATAGGCAAATTTCTTGATTTGGACCTCAGGCTAATAATTTTACTATCTAGACGTTTTACTTTTAATTAGATTGCCTAACACGGAAAGGCTAATAAGTGTAAAGCGAATTTTAACTTTTCAGTTGATTGCCTAACACCAAAAGACGGGATTCGATTTTTAAAAAAAAAGCTATATATAGTCGGAAGCGTTCCCCTAGTTCCTAGTTTTTCAGAGCTGTTACCCTAGTTTTCCCCACAATGACGACGGCGCCGGAGAAAATTGAATCTGAATACACGGAGAAGGAGCAAAAGACTATAGAGTTTGGTGAGGAGTACATAGCAGAGACGGAAAAGGAGATTCTATGGTGTATGATTGGATTTTTTGCATCCGAAGAACCAATTTATAGCAGAGGGATGAGAACAACCCTAAAGAGAATCTGGAATAAGGGCAAGTTGATCAACACTCTGGAAAAACCTTTGTGTTTCAATTTCCAGATCAAGCTAGCATGGAGAGGGTTGCTGCAGGAGGTCCCTGGGCTTACAATGGCAAAACCCTAGTTCTTAAACCTTGGAAGTTAGGGGATGAAACCAAGAACATCTCTTTCGACAGTCTTGACGTGTGGATTCAGATCCACAATCTCCCACTAAACTTACTCAGAGTAGAAACTGGTAGAAGGTTAATGGCTGAAATCGGAGAAATTCTCGACCCAGTCCCAAAGGTTGAAAGCAGTGATGGAGAGAACTTCATACGAGTGCGGACCCATATCTCAGCCACATAACCATTTCCTTGTGGTATCCATATCAAGATCTGAGACGAAAGTGTTGGAATAGATGTCACCCTAGTGGCAATCTAGTTTAGTATGAATTTATTTGTGGCTAAAAATTCATTTATTATTTATTGGATATTTAATATAATGAAGTCCTTAGATTTACAATTGTGTTGTTTATCTTAAATATCCCTAGTCCAGTATAATGATTAATGGGACAATCATCTATAGACTAGTATGGGGTTGGATTGATATGGAGATATCATGATCTAACACATAGGTGTGAATTAAGGGTAATGTCGCACTGGATTGACCCATCTCCGAGAAGGCTACATACACGTTATGTTGAGTCACAAGCGCTTCTCGCGGTGCAATGCTATTGTCATCCTTAGACTTGAAGTCACTAGATATTCTAGTTGTGGATTATTGTGATTTTGGTAGCGTTAAACGCTACACCGTAACTGGGTAGTTATAAAGGCGTGTACTGGATACAATAAGAAGCAAGCTTAGAGATCGTAGTGGACGTAGATAGAATTTGTCCCTCCCACATAACGGGAGCAAATATCCTAGGCCACTTGAGGGATAGTGCTTATAGAATGTCTGACCAGACTCAAATAAATCAATATGGGATATTGATGTTATTTACACGAATAAGGCTATTCCTATGGATCGAGAAACTATGGATTGGATATACGAGTGTGACTTGTATGTCTCGTGTCCAATCCGGATATAGAGACAAAGGGATGAGACAATTACTTGTACAAAAGGCTGTAAAGATGACTATTCTATTAGTTGGCTAGAATGGATGTTTTGCTAGAAACCGCTCCATATTAGCAAATAGTTGCTACCAACTAGATAGAACCTATATGGTCACACGCTATATAGAGTTGAACTATATTTGAGAATTAATTAATTTGATTAATTAATTAGAAGGATCACTTTGCAAAACCTTGCAAACTTAGTAGGGACTAATTTGCAAGGAAGGGACTAAATTGAATTCTAGTAGGACTAGAATAAGTCCTTTAGGTAGTTGGCAATGAATTGTTGGACTATATAAAGGGCCTTCCTTCCTTCCTTCCCACAACTTATGCTCATAATTGAACATAACAAGAGTGGGAGAGAACAAAAAGGAGAGAAAAGAGCTAGCAAGCTAGGAGCTCGCCGCCCCTAGCCCGCCGCCCGTCCCCGTCGGCCACAAGGAGGCCGAGACCTCCCTTGTTGGTCTCGTTTTGCGCGATTCTTCTTCCTCTTCCTCTTTCCGGGCTAGCACCAAGGAGTGGGAGATCTAGGAATCAACTCTAGGCGTGGATCAACCATAGAGAATGTGACACAATTCGCGTTTGAAGTCATCAAAGGAGAACCCTAAGGTGTGTTATTGATTTCTTCCTTTACCATCGTTATGTCTCTTGACTTGTGATCGTTGGAGGGTTTTGCATGGTTAATTATTGTTTCCATTGCGCATCCATGAATCAAAACCCTACAGTGGTATCAGAGCCACAGGTCGTAGAGCATAAACGTAGTTTATGTGTTACGTTTTAGTTGTTTTACACCTTGAATTGATTGTTTATCGCGTAAAACAAGACAAATCAAGCATGGGATGCAATTTGTCAATAGTCTATCATAACAAGATCTATTTTTTGCATTGGATGCATGAATTGGTGAGTTTGAGAAATTTTAGGATCTTAGATCTAGGGTTTGGGCATCCTTGGGGAAGAAGGAGTTCTTCCAAAACAAGGAAACAACCAAACTTGGGCACCAAGCAAGGGAGTTGTTTTGGAAACAACTCCCTCAAGGAGGTTCGGTCCCCTAGGGGACCGCCCCTCTTGCTTGTCGCCCAAGTTTGGCCGCTCTAGGGGCCGGGCGGCCCTAGCCCGCGGCCTAGCCGCGTGGGTTAGTGACACGATTTCTTACGTGTATACGCAAGTGCACGGTCGAAGTAATAAAAGATGAGTATTAAGCTCAGGTTGTCGAACCCACAGGGACAGTCTAATATTTATTTAGCTAGACGATTAATTTAAAGTGAAAGTAACCGGAGGAAGAATTGGTTGATTTAAGAGTTCGTCACCCTCAAACAAGTGACTGAAATTTAAGTAAAAAGCTAAACTAATATTTTTGTAATTTTCTGATTAATACGAATATGGAGAACACTAGATAGTTTTAGGGTCCCTAGGGTATTTAGACAATTCCGGACTATGACTTGAAACACTCTACCTACGTCCAGTTATACCGGGTCACACTCATTACGATCTTCTGTCGATCTCACGAAAATCTACGTTCCGGTCTACTTCAGGTCCTGTCGGTCAACCTCCGTCTACCGTTACGTTCTAGTCAGCTAACCAGGTTCGCTCACCGGGTTCTTTCGGCCTACCGATTTCACTAAAACCTAACTACGACTAACCGAAACAACCCACACACGGTCATTCAAGTCTCTATCTCCTGTCGGTCTGAAGAAACTACGAGAATGTCAACAACGTTCTTCACGAATCCTGGTTATGTTCACTGTCGTGCAACAAACCTAGATAACTAGCATGTATTGGGTGATCAAACCAAACAAACTAAGAATTAAAGAACGAGAACTTGTCGAATAACTAAAACAATACGTAGAATTGAGTTCAAGACATGAATCAAATACACAAATCCGAAAATCTAAACAAACCCTAGTTCTCCATAAACTATCTAGCTATGAGAGATTTAGCTAGACATAGAATTGTTTTGCTCTATAAAATTCTCCATAAAATTGATAAAGCGAGAGAGAAAGAGGAAATCAAACGCGAAATCAGAGCTCCGACGCGAATTCGAGCTTGAGCCCCGTGGTCCTCCTCGTCTTCGTTCTTCGTTTGCTCTTATTTTTTTTTCCTTCTGTTCGTCTTTAATCCGTGAATAATCAGCCCCCCTTCTTGTATTATCAAACCCGTCAAAAAGAAATAAGGAGTAGCCCCTTATTTGCAGTTTTTACCCATAAGTTTAGTTCTTCCAAGAATGTGGGAGCAATTATTGGTAATTATTGCATTTAAATCCTCAACCCAGGGCTGTAGCTCGTGCCCTTCTTTTTTTTTCCTTATTAAAACCGTAATTGCAATCAGCCCCATCAAAGACGGTTGGAACCCTTGTTCGTACAAATCAGCAGAAAGTTTTTGCGAACACTTTCGGAGATTGGCCAAGGACTTCTGTTCGCACGAAGATGTCCTTTGTTCGTACGAACACCACTGGGATCGATCAGCTGCGCTTGTTTATTCTTCTCTGCGTCGCGCACTTCTTTCTGCTGGGTTCTTCTGCTCTGTTTCTGATTAATTAATTTGCTCTGCCTCCTCTCTTGCGATCTTCTTTTCTTCTGCTCTGTTTCTTTGGATTTTGCGCTGCTGGGTTTGATCGCTGTTGTGCCTCTGTTTTGCTTCGTTTCTGGGCTTCTCTTCTGGGTTTCTTCTTCGCTGCTTTGCTGGGTTGATTTGCTGCCTTGATTTGGGTCTGCAATCCCCTTCTTCTCTGCTGGGTTTTGGCTCTGTTTTTGGTTGGCTGATTGGTTCAGGTGATGATAATGGTGTTGGTGTGAGGTTGTTGTTTTTGAGGTGGCAGAGGTGTTTGAAGGTCTGATTGTTATGGTGTTGGGTCTGCTATTAATTGATGGTGGAATAATGGTGCTTATGGTGGGTTATTGTTCGGTGATTCTGGATTGAAGTCAGGTTGCGAAGGTGGAGAATTGGGAGCAGGTTACTGGTGAGTTTATGGACGGAATCAATGGAGTTTCAGGTGGGTTTATTGGCGGAGAAAGGCCAGGTCTGGGTTCGTGATGGTGACGGATTGGTTGTATGGTTGAAGGAGGTTATTCTCAGGTTGGTGTAATTGGGAGTGATGGTGGGTTTGTGGACAGTTGGTGATGTAGGTCACGGTGGTTATGGTTGCAAGGTGTTGATTGATGCAATTGGTGATAATAGGTTGGTTTGGTGAGTTGGTTACTGTGATGTATTTGTATTGTTGGTGATGGCTTTGGTGTGGAGTTTAGGAGTTGTGGTGTAGTGAAGGTGGAGAATGGTGTAAAGGCTGGGTTGTTGTTCTTGTTGAAGGGAGATGTTGATGTAATTGGGGAGTAGAATTGGAGGTCTGTTATGGTGTTGGGTGTTTAGGTGTAAATGGTGAAATGGTTGAAACTTGAAATGGTTGATTTGGTGATTGTGTTGATGAATGAAGGGGGTTAATTGAGGGGCTGTGGTTTAAGAATTAGGTGGCTTGATGTTACTGTGGTGTAGGCAGGTTGATTTCATGGTGTTAGGAGCTCAGTTTGAAATGAAGGCAGTGAGGTAGTTTGATAGGTGTAATGGTGGTTAATTGGTTGTAGAATGCTTTGGGTGTTTGCAGTTGAATTGGTTACTAGGTGGCAGATTGTAAAAGGTGCTACTTGGTGAATTGGTCTCATGGTCATGGCAATGGAGTTGGGTTACTGTAATGGTAACATGTTTGGCTTAGTAGCTTATTTGAGTGAAATTGGTTATGGTGTGAATGCAGCAGCAGGATCTGAGCTTTGTCCTCATTTCCGAAGTTCGCTTTCTTTCCCGTTCCATGCTTCTCAGCCTCCGGTACTTGTAAATCAGACAGCTACACATACCGGGTGTAAAATACGAGATAAATAGCTCAAATACACTGGAAAACGCCCAGACTAATCAATTAAGCACAATAAGCTCTAAGATACAAATTTCTCTATATCATAGCGTATATATCATATATTTTACCCGGAATGCACACAAAACGGTAAGTTTACAAGTATAAATATAACACCGTAAACGGGGTTATCAGTTAGGGGGCGGGCCGGCCCTAGGGCCTTGCGGTTCACCTTTTTGGGTCCGGGCAATTTAATTGTTGGGCCCATGGACCGTTTTAACCCTAAAAATCCTAAAATCAATTAAAATTGACCAAGCGCGTTAAAATTGGATTTTAACTGTTTATGTGCAATTCGCATGGTGATTGGATAGGGCATTAGGATGTGGTTTGATGTGGATGTTTAATTTTATGGTTTGGTTTTACGGCCTGCGAGCTGATCAATTAATTGTAATAATTAATTAGGGTTTTATGGCCTGCGTGCCATTTTTTTCTCAACTTGTGAGATTTATTTTATTTAGTGTAGAAGTTAGCTAGTGCTAGATAAAAGTAGATTGTTAGCCAAGATTGAAGAAAAGAAGCCCAAAGCCAAAGGAGCCACAAAAGATGAAGCATGGAGCATTCCACATGACTATGAAGGATGGACCAAAAGATCAAGACGCATGGAGATGTGTTTGCTTTTAGGGTTCATAGATAATTCCATTGGCTTGGAATTATCTTAGTTAGAAAAGGCCATATTCACATTACGTTTAGTTTTGGTTTTGTGGTTGTTTACTTTATTGTCTTATTATTGTGTGGTTGGTGTATGGATGATGCATGCAATTAGGATAATAAGATAATTAGACAACCCGGATCTATTATTTGGAGTTGTGCCCAAACTCAAATAGATAGATTAGTTGATATTGATCAACAAAACAATTAAAATTGAATTTAAAATCCTCAAAAGTCAAATATTATGTTCTTGACTTCTCGTTATTTAAACACTCATTATCATCATTATTTATCAAGTTCGTGCATGCCAAAGCATGGCGACTTGGTTCATAATGATGGAATGCGATGGCACAAGCTAGTAATGTGCAATTGTTTAAATAAGAGGTTGAGCACAACTAGGCTATTAATATGATTAAGAAACCTAGAGGCAATCAATTGGGATTATCCATAAGGATGGATAAATAAGGAGTTATTTGCCCAATTGAACCAAGAGTTGCATAAGGGATGCAATTGGAATTGTTTCTACCTAAAGTAGTCAAATTATGGATGACTTGCCAAAGCAAGCTCATAAGGAGATGAATCATGGATCTTGGCCCACTAGAAATATAAGGATATTTTCCGCATTAATATCTTGAGGATTATTAATCCGTAGAAAAATAGTGGGAGCTATATTTGATAAACTAGCCATTATTGAATATAGTAAAAAATTCACAAATACTAAAACTTGCGTATTTTCCTTTTGTAGAATTCCAAATGGCAAACAACTCATCGAGTTCACAACATTCCCTACGATCTGTCCTTGAGAAGGACAAGCTCTCTGGAACCAACTTTCTTGATTGGTACAGAAACTTGAGAATTGTTCTCAAGCAAGAGAAGAAACTGTACGCAATAGATGAGCATGTTCCAGAAGGTCCAGAGAACCAAACACCTTCTGCCCTAAAGGCGTATCAAAAGCGTGTTGATGACGCTAATGATGCGGCCTGCCTTATGCTATGCACCATGACTTCTGAGCTTCAGAAGCAACACGAAAACATGAATGCTGTCGATATGATCGAACATCTGAAGCAGTTCTTCCAAGAGCAGGAAAGGGTAGAGAGGTACGAGGTCTCTAAGGCACCGTTCAAGTGTCATCTGGAAGAAGGGAACCCGGTGGGACCCCATGTACTCCGTATGATCGGCTACTTGGAGAATCTCACCCGACTGGGGTTCCCGGCCGGCCAAGAGTTGGCAACCGATCTCGTGTTGCAATCGTTACCCGAGAGGTATGGTCTTCTCGTAACTGATTCCGGTGACACGATGCTCATAGATGATGAGCCTACTACCTATGAAGAGGCCATGAATGGCCCAGACTTTCAGAAGTGGCTAGAAGCCATGAGATCTGAGATGGAATCCATGTATACCAACAAAGTATGGACTTTGGTGGAACCACCCGAAGGGGCGCGACCCATAGGGTGAAAGTGGGTCTTCAAGAAGAAGATCGACATGGATGGTAATGTGATTACCTATAAGGGCCGATTGGTGGCTAAAGGATTCAGACAGATTCATGGTATTGATTATGATGAAACCTTTTCACCAGTCGCTATGACCAAATCCATCCGAATCCTACTTGCGATTGCAGCATACCACGACTATGAGATTTGGCAGATGGATGTCAAAACAACATTACTTTATGGGAATCTCCTCGAGGACGTGTATATGATACAGCCGGAGGGTTTTGAGGATCCAAAGCAAGCAAACAAAGTCTGTAAGCTGCAACGATCCATTTATGGATTGCAGCAAGCTTCTAGGAGTTGGAATCGACGTTTTGATGAAGTAGTCAAAGAGTTTGGCTTCATCAGGAACAAAGATGAGTCTTGTGTCTACAAGAAGGTTAGTGGGAGCTCTGTAGCTTTTCTGGTCTTGTATGTGGATGACATACTACTCATTGGAAACGACGTTCCCATGGCTACAATCTGTTAAATATTGGCTAGGAAAGTGTTAATCAATGAAGGACTTAGGGGAAGCAGCCTATATACTCGGTATAAAGATCTATAGAGATAGATCTAAGAGGTTGCTAGGCCTAAGTCAAAGTACATATATTGACAAGGTGTTGAAACGGTTCAACATGCAAGATTCCAAGAAGGGATTCTTGCCCATGTCGCATGGAAGCACTCTTTCGAAGAGTGGTTGTCCTTCCAATGAGATTGAGAAGGAACACATGAGTAGAATTCCCTATGCCTCGGCCATAGGATCTATCATGTACGCCATGTTATGTACTAGACCGGATGTGTCATATGCCTTGAGTATGACAAGCAGATACCAATCCAATCCAGGTGAGAGTCACTGGATTACAGTCAAGAACATCCTAAAGTACTTGAGAAGAACTAAGGATGCTTTCTTGATATTTGGCGGTGAGGAAGAGTTGCGTGTAAGGGGTTACACTGATGCAAGCTTCCAAACTGACAGAGATGACTTTAGATCACAGTAGGGATATGTGTTTTGCGTGAATGGAGCAGCGGTGAGATGGAAGAGTTCCAAGCAAGAGACGGTGGCTGATACTACAATAGAGGCTGAGTATATTGCTGCAAATGGCGCAGCAAAGAAAGCTGTTTGGATCAGAAAGTTTGTTTCTGAACTTGGTGTGGTTCCTAGCATTGCGGATCCAGTCGAGTTTTACTGTGACAACACTAGGGCGATCGCGCAATCGAAAGAACCCAGGTCGCACCAGAAATCCAAGCACGTGCTCAGGAAGTTTCATCTGATTCGAGATATTATCGATAAAGGAGACGTTCGGATATGCAAGATTCCTACAGATGAGAATCTGTCAGACCCGCTTACAAAGCCGCTCACGCAGTGGAAGCATGAAGGGCACACTAGGAGTATGGGCATACGAGATGCGCCAGAGTGGCTCTAGTGCAAGTGGGAGACTGTTGGAATAGATGCCCTAGAGGCAATCTAGTTTAGTATGAATTTATTTGTGGCTAGAAATTCATTTATTATTTATTGGATATTTAATATAATGAAGTCCTTAAATTTAAAATTGTGTTGTTTATCTTAAATATCCCTAGTCCAGTATAATGATTAATGGGACAATCATCTATAGACTAGTATGGGGTTGGATTGATATGGAGATATCATGATCCAACACATAGGTGTGCATTAAGGGTAATGTCGCACTGGATTGACCGATCTCCGAGAAGGCTACATACACGTTATGTTGAGTCACAAGCGCTTCTCGCGGTGCAATAGTATTGTCATCCTTAGACTTGAAGTCACTAGATATTTTAGTTGTGGATTATTGTGATTTTCGTAGCGTTAAACGCTACACCGTAACTAGGTAGTTATAAAGGCGTGTAATGGATACGATAAGAAGCAATCTTAGAGATCGTAGTGGACGTAGATAGAATTTTTCCCTCCACATAACGGGAGCAAATATCCTAGGCCACTCGAGGGATAGTGCTTATAGAATGTCTGACCAGACTGAAATAAATCAATATGGGATATTGATGTTATTTGCACGAATAAGGCTATTCCCATGGATCGAGAAACTATGGATTGGATATACGAGTGTGAGTTGTATGTCTCGTGTCCAATCTGGATATAGAGACAAAGGGATGAGACAATTACTTGTACAAAAGGTTGTTAAGATGACTATTCTATTAGTTGGCTAGAATGGATGTTTTGCTAGAAACCGCTCCATATTAGCAAATAGTTGCTACCAACTAGATAGAACCTATGGGGTCACACGCTATATAGAGTTGAACTAGATTTAGGAATTAATTAATTGGATTAATTAATTAGAATGATCACTTAGCAAAACCTTGCAAACTTAGTAGGGACTAATTTGCAAGGAAGGGACTAAATTGAATTCTAGTAGGACTAGAATAAGTCCTTTAGGTAGTTGGCAAGGAATTGTTGGACTATATAAAGGACCTTCCTTCCTTCCTTCCCAAAACTTATGCTCATAATTGAACATAACAAGAGTGGGAGAGAACAAAAAGGAGAGAAAAGAGCTAGCGAGCTAGGAGCCCGCCGCCCCTAGCCCGCCGCCCGTCCCCGTCGGCCACAAGGAGGCCGAGACCTCCCTTGTTGGTCTCGTTTTGCGTGATTCTTCTTCCTCTTCCTCTTTCCGGGCTAGCACCAAGGAGTGGGATATCTAGGAATCAACTCTAGGCGTGGATCAACCATAGAGAACGTGACACAATTCGCGTTTGAAGTCATCAAAGGAGAACCCTAAGGTGTGTTATTGATTTCTTCCTTTACCATCGTTATGTCTCTTGACTTGTGATCCTTGGAGGGTTTTGCATGGTTAATTATTGTTTCCGTTGCGCATCCATGAATCAAAACCCTACAGAAAGGGTATGGCTTGATTTCTACTACGAACGTCTCCCCTCGAACTATCATTTGTGTGGCCGCATAACCCACCATAGCAAGGACCGCGAAGTGTATGTTGATGAGACGAAGAACCTGATGGAACCAGGGTACGGCCAATGGTTGATGTTTCAACCCCAACCAAGGGTAAAAGTGGCACCAAGAGCAGAAAGAGCACCAGCAGCTGATGAGAGTGCCAATAACCAAAACCCAGAGAAACAGAGCAAAGGACTAGAGAAACAGAAAGAGGATGCAACACATGAGGAGGGTACGGAGGCGAGGAAGGCCTAAAACGTAGAGAACAATATGGGGAACAATCCAACCCCACCCCAGAAAACCAAACAGAATAATATTCAAGACTCGATCCTTTCAAGGGTCAACCTTTCTGATCAAAACGCACAGCACAAGAGTAGCTCCTTCAAACAAAAAGGCACATATGTTACCTTTAGTCCACCCCCAAACCTCAATAAGATGCTGGTAGTTGAAAGAAGCGACATTGAGAGTGAAGTGAGCTCTCCTGAACACACAGCTAGAAGACAACTGGACCTCAATGTAGAAGATCAGATTATGGGAGATATGAGTGATGCAGCCAACCCAATTTCTCCTGCAAGAAGTGGCACACCGGCTGAAAAATCAAATCAAAAGGCGGAGACCGGGTCCAGTCCGCCCCTCCGCAATGAGCATCATCAACTGGAACATTTGAGGGCTGGACAACCCTCGTAATGTCAATGCTCTTCACAATGTGGTGAAGAGCAATAGCCCCAGCTTAGTGTTCCTTTTGGAAACTAGGCTGTCTAGTACCGAGATGTTGAAAGTGAGTAACAAATTCGAGAAGTATGAAAGTAAATGTGCCAGCAGCAGAGGTAGAAGTGGAGGTATTGCCTTGCTTTGGCAAGAAAATCTCCAAGTAAAAGTTATTTCGAGTTCTATGTGGTATATAGACTGCATGATTGTTGATGAAGCATCCAATCTTACGTGGCCGCTAACCTGTTTATACGGCAACCCGGACTCAAGAGAAAGACACCATTCATCAGGGGTACAAACAACTTCCCTTGGTGTGTACTCGGTGATTTCAATGCAATGACAAACGCAAAAGAGAAGAAAGGCGATAGGAGTTTCGACGCACAGGGTGCTAGCTTATTTCGTCAAGTTCTCCAAGACCTCAATCTCGTTGATTTGGGTTATGTTGGCAAACATTACACGTGGGAGAGCAACCCTAGGAATGGGGATATTATCTATGAGAGGCTTGACCGAGTGGTAGCCACAGTCGACTAGATGAACTTGTTTCAATCCAGACGAGTTAATCATTTTACGTCAACGGTATCGCACAGTTGTCCCATACAGCTGCTGTGGGAAGCAAGCAAGCCAGTTACAAGGAGAAAAAGATGTTTCCAGCATGAAGCCTTTTGGCATCAATATTGTAGTGAGGTAGTTTCAAACTGTTGGCAATATATGCCACCCCAGATGCACCTGCAAGACAAGTTGTCTAGTCTGGCAGATAGCCTCAAGGAGTGGGAGAAATCTAAAATTGGCAACATTATAAGGAAGATCACTTAGCTCCGAAACAGACTAGAGAAGTTGGACAACTCACGGTATCGGGAGGAGCACAAAACTGAAATTATGAACCTAAATTATGAGATTAATAATCTCCTTTTGAAGGAAGAAGAAATGTGGCAACAACGTAGTAGAGTGCAATGGCTTGAAAAGGGAGATCGCAACACGAATTTTTTCAATCGAAAAGCCACAATCCTTAAAGCCAGAAACGCCCTTAGAGGATTGGAAGATGCTACTGGCCAATGGCACACAAATGAGAAAGAGGTAATCGAAATCCTATCTGAATATTTCAATTCAAATTTTCAGTCATCTAATCCAAACAGAATAGACATGGAGCCACTACTGCAAAACATCCCTGATGTTGTGCCAGCAGAGGAAAAGGTTTTCCTCGATAGTCCATATACAAGTGAAGAATTCAAGATAGCCCTCGATCAAATGGGGCCACTTAAGGCGCCTGGATACGATGGCTTCCCGGCGACATTTTTCCAAACCCACTGGAAAGTGGTAGGGAAAGATGTGATCACAGCTTGTTTAAAAGTGCTGAACGGGTGATAACTCCGTTTTCGGAGTTATTTTATTGCTTATTTTGCTACGTTTTGTGTGCTCATAATGGAGAATGTTGCGTCTTTTCGAGTAGATCATGTGTTTATTTGAGAAGATGAGTTCGTATGCTAAAATGTGAAGTCCGGGCGTTTCTTGCACTGTTTTACGTGCTATTTATCTTATTTTGTCACATTTGATCTTCGCGGGGTGTTCGTGTTATGATTTTCAGGACCGGAGCACGCGAGGAGCAAGTGGATAGAGGAAACGAACTTCGGAAGTGATGCGAGCTCGAGATTTGGGAAGGAGAGCGAGATTTGATGGATCAAGTGCTAGAGAGGCTCAAGAGAAGATGATACGATTGTTGAGGCATGAGGAGAGCTCAAAATGGAGGATTTAATGAAGAAACGATGCCCGGGAAGTGATTCGGAAGCAAGAGGAACAAGTGGGAAGAAGATGGAAAAATTTGGTGAAGCAACTAGGTCGCATGACCTAGTTACTAGGTCACACGACCTAGTCAGCGATTACAGCTTGTTTCAGTAGGTCATGCGACCTACTACACAGGTCACACGACCTGTTCTGGGCAGCACAGTAGGTCGCACGACCTACTTAACTAGGTCACACGACCTAGTTCAGGCAGAGTGTGTTTTGTAACTTTTTGGGGTTGCTTTGTAATTACTCCTAACTTGTTCTAAACATTGGGAGAACGTATTAAACAAGGTTAGGGCATGTTTTTGGGGAGAATCACGTACTCTATCACGTTGAAGAGAGCTTGGAGCTTAGGAGACGATCAAGGAAGCTTGGAATCATTCGTTTGACCTCTAAAACTCCGTTTCTTCTCTATTTTTGTTATTTGATCACGAAACTTTGTACGTGAATCATGTTTTTGAGTAGCTAAACACTTTTATCAGGGTATCTCGTAGGGATCTAGGGTTTGATCACGATATTTGTGATTTATGGATTTGATTTCATGCTATTATGCTTAATTGATGAACTTTTTATCTAGCTATGTGTATTTTATGTGTTTAATTCTTCTTTGCTATCAATAGACGTATTGATAGGATAGAGCTAGGTTATGAATGTTAGAGACATCAATATTCATTGCCCGGAAAATTGAAATACACACTAGCCGTATCTAGGGTTGAGAAATCTTGCTAGTTAGCTAGAACAAAGAGTAGATTAATGATCTTAAGGCATACTTGAACTTGTTTAGGCTAGAGACATCGGCTTTGCTAGTTTAAGTATTGGTGTTGGTTGAGACACCTTCAACACATTCATGCTCGTTTAGCTAGAATAATAAATCATCGTGTTAACAAAACATAAATCCGATATCGCGAGAAATACCTAGTGACCCGTAGAGATATCCTGATACTTATCCCTCGTATTAGTCTCAATTTTTATAATTTGTTCTTTAAATTTTCTTAGTTTAATAAAACAATCCAATTGCTTGCCCACACAAAGTTAATCATCTTAGTTAATTCACGACAAGTCCCTTGGGTTCGACAAACTCGGATTACCGGATATTACTACATGCGACAGCCGTACACTTGCGGTTAGATCGTGTCAAGTTTTTGGCGCCGTTGCCGGGGACTTCGGTTGAATTACTTAGAATTATTAACTTTAGGGAATTTTATTTTTGCTTTTGTTTATTTATTTGTTTATTTCACCTGCTTCCTAGAGAGTTATTGTGCAGGTATCTTGGTGATCATGTGGGGGCAGAATTACTATGGGCATTCTCCAGTCTACCAACCGTACTACTCCTATGGAGATATGTACACCCCTCCTCCTTTCAATCAAGAAGATGAGAATATTAAAGAAGTATTGAAGCTCATGATAGCTAGTATGGACAGAATTGAGGAAGGGATTAATAGGATGGATGAAAGTCTCCAGCTGAAGGGACAACACTTGGCAAAACTTTCGAGTGCATTGGCATATGCAGATAATGACGATGGGCCAATTAGCATCATTCCTGACTTAGTTGAGGAGTGTGAAGAGGAAGACGAAGAACTCCCAGATGTCTATGTCTATAATACTGTTCACCATGAAGTAATAGATTCTTGGGCTGCTTCAGACTTAGATTCAGACTCAAATTGGGATGATATTTTGAAGCCTATACAACTCGTGCCTCGCATAATTCCGGAGCCATGGCATGAATGGGAGAGTGTGGACATCGCGAGCTTATGGCCCATTGAAGATATTTGCTGTGAGGAAGAAAGCCATGAAGCTAAAAAATTATTGCATGGAGATGTTCACATGAACAAAGTTCCTCCGTCTAATCCTTATCTTTTGGAGATAATAAAATGGGGTGAATCACATGAGGAAGACCAAAGACCCCAGTTTTATGCAATACATGATTTGCCACCTGTGATTCCAAGACAAGAGTTGGGGAAGGAAGTAGTCAAGACGGCACTCCTTGCCATTATTGTTCCACTTGGGATTCTATTTCCACATGATCGGTCCTGGATGATATTGACTTTGAAGAATTGGAAGAAGAAGAAGAAGAAGAGAGGTACAAGGGATCATGATGTGGTGAATGAATTCTCGAGAAGACCGGTGATCAAGGAGTGGAAGCACAGAAAGAAGAAATTTTTTAAGGCCGTCTTCCACAATTTCTTTGCGCCATATGCATCTCATGCATGCCCACTTGAGAAGAGACAAAAAGAGAGACGATGGTGGAAGAAGAAAAAGTGGAGAGAAAAATCTCCTTAAACATCTTTTGAGGTAACTGGGTCGGGTCGTCGACCTTAAATTACAAGGCGCTTGTTGGGAGGCAACCCAACATATTTATTTGCTCTAGTGTAGTTGTATTTTTAAATTCAGTTATTTTATTATGTTATTTTGGAGAGATGAGAGAGAGAGGGACTAATGGTGTTTTCCAAGTGACATATTTGAGCAGGTTATGGTAGAATCTACCCCGGTGTGCCATGGCACACACGACCTTTATGGGGACTCGTGTATGCGAGTTGGGGATTCTCCAAGACACAGATTTTAGCAGAGGAGGGCAGTCTACCCCGGTGTGCGAGAACACACTGACCGTTGGGAGCATGGTGGCACCACTACTGTGCTTGGGGACTGCTTGACGCGATTTCGTACCCACCCTTGAGGTGGTTGTGAGTATCTTTTTCTTTTGCTGAATTATGTGTTTCTTTTATTTAGTATATGTCATGCTCCATCTCATCTTCTGGACTACACATTGATTGCTGAGTCTTCTTGCATACTCTCTAAATTCGTTGAGGACAACGAAGCATTCTAGTGTGGGGGTGAGATTTTCTGAATATTAGCCAAGTCCGTGTCTGCATGAACCAATTGCATATAGGATGTTTGTGTCGTAGTGTGTTTAGTAGTCTTTGTCGTAGAGTGTGTTTGTGTCATAGTGTTTTGTGATATATTTGTGTTCGTATTATATGATTGCACGTTTTATTACTTTGAGTCCACCTACCCAAATTGAGTCAGTTTCGAGTCTTCTTTCGAGTCGGCCCATGCATATAGAGTAGGAAATATTATCTAAAAAAAAAACAAAAAAAAAAAGAAAAAAAAATTAAAAAATTAAAAAATTTGAGAAAGGGCAATCAAAAAGATCTTAGTATTGGTAAAATCGAGGAGTGTGAGAAATTTAGGCATAGGGCGTGACTTGCGACCGAGATAGACAATGTGAGTTCCCCTTAGTACGTATAGAGAGACTTTCTTTACGGGAGTGCCTACCTATTTTTATACACTTACTTGATTTTCAAATCTAAAAGTGTGTGCCTAGTTTTCTTACAAGAGTTGAGCTAGGTGTGAGCTAAACAAGCCGAACATTCATGTGTACGTCTTAGGTAGTCGCCAACCCGCCTCGTAGTGGCACACAGAACAGCTGTGCGAGGTGTGTATTAGAGCACTCACTGCTTATAGAACTTACCTTGTAGGACCACTAGTAAACCCTGTTTCGAACATTGGATTCTTTGATAACCTCTGAACTTAGGGTGACGATTCTTGGCATTCATCATTGATTGGTTAGAATCACCGCTTTAGTGCGTCACGAGGGTGTTTGTAGTTGAGGGGGTTCGATGAGGGAGTACTTCATGATATATTTGTGTGAGTCTTACGTATCGCATGTACTTCATGTATGATTATCGAGGGGAATGCGAGGGTGAGTGAGAGTAGGCTTGCGCACTTCGGTGTGGCGGTGTTCCATGTCGTTACACAATGGACACAGTTGTGGAGAGCCGTGAGTGCGTGACATCTAATACGCACAAATTGGGTTGGGTGATTTAATTGGTGGATCGTGCTAGGTACTGGATCTCATTCATCGTGGTGTAGGAGGTTTGGTTGGATTAGGCACGAGACTTACATTGTTTTGATTACTTGAGAGGGGACGTGACTACATTCGAGTGTGGGGGTGTCGACTTTTGACCACGGACATCGAGATCGAGCTTGCGACGACTCCATCCCCACACATGTGATTTGATTTGTTTGCGGCTTTGTTTAGTGGCACCATGTACTTCATAGAGTTAGGGGAGGATGAATTTTATATGTGATACTCATTCATTGGATTGTTTGTTTTCTTCCCCTAACATACTCGTTTGACTACTCTTGGAAGACCACTCGTACATTTGAAAGGATTGTGTTGATTGTGGAATGTTATATATATAAAAAAAAAAAAACGAGAGAAAAAAAAAGAAAAAAGAAAAAAAGAAAAAGAGAGATGGAATAAAGGAAAGAGATTGAGCTTAACGGAAATCGAGTGGAGGAAGCAACTATTTTGGTAACGACGGTTTGAATTTTGTGCACGACTCATGACGGTGGCCAGGGGATCGTAATTGTACCGGGGTTTTGAGGGAATCGAGGGCCGGAGACGGTGAGTTTCGGGTTGCGGTTTCTATCATCGTGGTGAGGGTGTGTGAGATGTGGTTATAATGTGAGAATGTGACGCTTTAGGACGTGTTTCATCATGATTATCCTTATGTCCCTAAGCCTCGACATTCTAAAACCGTTAGCGGATTAGGAGCTCGTACCTTGGATGTGGCTTAGCCTAGCGTAGCCTCTTACTTATCGGCACACGCGAAGAGGTAGGATACTCTTGTATTTAGTAAGGTTAGGTTCTCTATACGATCTAAGGGAAATTCTTGTTGTCAAGTTTAGTTTCGATTCACGCCTTGTATCTAAATTGATCATCACTCCATGAGAACCGATTTAGGGGCTTGAGATTGCCTGATCTCGCCAAAAAGACAAAAAGTTTAGTTTTGTGTGTGTGTGTGTAAATATATGTGTTTAGGATCGAGTCTAATTTGCATTGCATCATATTGTTGCATTAATCGAGTTGTGAATTGAGTCTTGTTTGCGTCAAGTCGGCTAATATTTGGTTATGTATGCAATATGGTGGGTTGAAAGCTAGTTGAGTTTGTGGCTTGGACATGATGTGAAAGTTGGGATTTGCTCGGGACGATCAAAATGTAGTGTGGGGGTAGTTGATAACTCCGTTTTCGGAGTTATTTTATTGCTTATTTTGCTACGTTTTGTGTGCTCATAATGGAGAATGTTGCGTCTTTTCGAGTAGATCATGTGTTTATTTGAGAAGATGAGTTCGTATGCTAAAATGTGAAGTCCGGGCGTTTCTTGCATTGTTTTACGTGCTATTTATCTTATTTTGTCACATTTGATCTTCGCGGGGTGTTCGTGTTATGATTTTCAGGACCGGAGCACGCGAGGAGCAAGTGGATAGAGGAAACGAACTTCGGAAGTGATGCGAGCTCGAGATTTGGGAAGGAGAGCGAGATTTGATGGATCAAGTGCTAGAGAGGCTCAAGAGAAGATGATACGATTGTTGAGGCATGAGGAGAGCTCAAAATGGAGGATTTAATGAAGAAACGATGCCCGGGAAGTGATTCGGAAGCAAGAGGAACAAGTGGGAAGAAGATGGAAAAATTTGGTGAAGCAACTAGGTCGCATGACCTAGTTACTAGGTCACACGACCTAGTCAGCGATTACAGCTTGTTTCAGTAGGTCATGCGACCTACTACACAGGTCACACGACCTGTTCTGGGCAGCACAGTAGGTCGCACGACCTACTTAACTAGGTCACACGACCTAGTTCGGGCAGAGTGTGTTTTGTAACTTTTTGGGGTTGCTTTGTAATTACTCCTAACTTGTTCTAAACATTGGGAGAACGTATTAAACAAGGTTAGGGCATGTTTTTGGGGAGAATCACGTACTCTATCACGTTGAAGAGAGCTTGGAGCTTAGGAGACGATCAAGGAAGCTTGGAATCATTCGTTTGACCTCTAAAACTCCGTTTCTTCTCTATTTTTGTTATTTGATCACGAAACTTTGTACGTGAATCATGTTTTTGAGTAGCTAAACACTTTTATCAGGGTATCTCGTAGGGAGCTAGGGTTTGATCACGATATTTGTGATTTATGGATTTGATTTCATGCTATTATGCTTAATTGATGAACTTTTTATCTAGCTATGTGTATTTTATGTGTTTAATTCTTCTTTGCTATCAATAGACGTATTGATAGGATAGAGCTAGGTTATGAATGTTAGAGACATCAATATTCATTGCCCGGAAAATTGAAATACACACTAGCCGTATCTAGGGTTGAGAAATCTTGCTAGTTAGCTAGAACAAAGAGTAGATTAATGATCTTAAGGCATACTTGAACTTGTTTAGGCTAGAGACATCGGCTTTGCTAGTTTAAGTATTGGTGTTGGTTGAGACACCTTCAACACATTCATGCTCGTTTAGCTAGAATAATAAATCATCGTGTTAACAAAACATAAATCCGATATCGCGAGAAATACCTAGTGACCCGTAGAGATATCCTGATACTTATCCCTCGTATTAGTCTCAATTTTTATAATTTGTTCTTTAAATTTTCTTAGTTTAATAAAACAATCCAATTGCTTGCCCACACAAAGTTAATCATCTTAGTTAATTCACGACAAGTCCCTTGGGTTCGACAAACCCGGATTACCGGATATTACTACATGCGACAGCCGTACACTTGCGGTTAGATCGTGTCAACGGGGAATCAAGTATGGTTAATTTTAATAAAAATATTTTTCTTTATTACCGAAGGTCAAGCAAGTTCGAAAGCCTACAGACCTCTGTCCCATCAGTTTATGTTCCGTGGTGTACAAGCTTTTCACCAAAACGATGGCGAATCGTCTAAAGAAGGTACTCCCACACCTTATTTCAGAATATCAAAGTGCTTTTGTCCCTGGGCGTTTAATTACGGATAATATTATACTTGCATACGAGTTGTTGCATACTATGAAATACCGTAAGAAAGACAAATGGGGTGGTTTTGCACTAAAAATTGACATGTCTAAAGCATACAATCGTGTGGAATGGGACTTCCTTAAAGCTAGTATGGAACGTTTTGGTTTTGGACCAAAGTGGATCGATTTATGCATGGACTGTATCACCACACTGAAATTTAGTTTTGTGTATGAAGGAAGAAGCGTGGGAGAAGTTATACCTAAGAGGGGACTCCGTCAAGGCTGTCCCCTTTCACCGTACATTTTTCTGTTATGTGGAGAAGCTCTTTCTTGGTGCTTAATAGCAGCTACTGAGGAAGGACACCTATCCGGTCTTGCATCTTCGAGGAGCGGCCCAACTATTAGTCACCTATTCTTTGCTGACGACAGCATCCTATTCTCTAAAGAAAAGGAGAAGGAGATAGATTATATATTACAATTGTTACAGATTTATGAAAAGGCCTCAGGCCAAAAAATAAACCTAGAAAAAGGTGCTATTGTCTTCTCAGCAAACATTTCACAGCAACGGCATGAAGCTCTTAGCTGCCACTGTGGAGTTGTGCTGGTGGAATCACATGAAAGATATCTGGGCTTAGCGACAACCCTGGGCAAGAACAAAACGACTGATTTCAGCTTCGTAACGGAGAAAGTTGAATCTAAAGTGAAATCGTGGAAACGCAACTTACTGTCCTTTGCAGGTCGAGAAACTCTGATCAAAGCAGTGGCTTAGTCCGTTCCCACGTACACGATGAGCTACTTTAAATTTCCACAATCAATCTGCAAAAAGTTCGAAGGTATATGCCGGAGGTTTTGTTGGAGACATGAATAAGATTCACATAAAATTAGTTGGATCTCATGGGAGACGCTAAAAAACTCAATAGAGAGAGGCGGAGTTGGCTTTGCATATTTACAATCTTTCAACTTGGCCATGCTAGGTAACTGGCGAATCCTATGCAACCAAGACTCACTTCTCAGCAAGGTGTTAATCAGCAAGTATTGTGCTCAGTCAAGTATTTTAAATGCAAAAACATTGCAACAATGCTCATATACGTGGATAAGTATTATTGCAAGCAAAATCATAATCAGTGAAGGATGGAGATGGAGCATTGGTGATGGAAGCAGTGTGGATGCTTTTCAAGACCCATGGTTGCCAAAAAATTAATCGTTCAAACGCATTACATCCCCTCCTGTAGAAAAATTTCTGGTGAAAGATTTCATCGTCCAAGTTCAGGGGAGATGGGATTTACAGAAACTCCAAAAAGTTTTTTGGCCAGTGGACATTGTTGACATCATCAAAACCCCACTAACTAACATCCCAAAACCAGACTTTAATCAGTGGACTCTTACTGAATCTGGAAGCTATGGTGTTCATACAGGCTACCAAATAGCACTAAAGCAGGCAAATACGCAACAACAACAACTAAATCACCAATCCAACAGAAGGACAGAAATGGCTGGAAAAATTTTGAAAATTAAAAATTCCAAGAAGGTGCCTCTTTCCAGTGTGGCGAGGGTGGAAAAGAGCTCTACCAACAAAAGTGAATCTGCAGAAGAGAGGAGTCAACATACCGTTGGTTCTCTGTGATGTTTGTGGTGAAGACCCGGAAGATGAATCACACATCTTTCTGGGTTGCAAAATAGGCAAGGAAGTATGGAAGATAGCTTTCCCAACCTCAGATCTGAATATACGCAACAGAGACTTCACCAGTTGGGTCAACGAGATTGTGGAAATCACCAAAGAGTAGAGAAAGCTGAACCTCATATGCATGTGTGTGGAAGAGATTTGGAGTGACAGAAATCAAAGGGCTTTCAACAACAAAGGATCAATTGCTCTGGAGATTGTCCAATCTGTAATCGGAAAACTCGAAGCTTTCGAGTCCGCCAAACCCAAATCGACCACTGCCAAACCACCGTCTCAGACCTGGCGCCCACCGTAGTCAGGATTTCTCAAATAAAATGTTGATGGCGCCTGGGACAAAGAGAAATCATCGACCGGCGCCGGAGGAGTCATCAGGGACGGGGAAGGAAAGTATGTCGCCGGTGTCACCAAACGAGTTCCGTTTGGAACCAGACCTAGAACCTCCGAAGGGAAAGCTCTCCGTGGTGGAGTAAAGTTCGCCGTCGATCGGGGTTGCCAGAGACTGATCGTTGAAACCGACTCTCTCTCCATTGTGCAAGAGGTCGAGGGGATAAGGTTGGGGAAAGGAAAGTTTACATTGGAAGTCTCAAGTGTGTTAAGGGAGACTGTAGATCTTTCCCGAGCATTTGAAGATGTACGGTTCCAACACGTTGGACGAAGCAGCAATAAAGCAGCCCACTTACACGCAAGACATGGGCTAGTCCAACGGGAGGAGGAGAGTGTGTTCGTTTTGAGCCCCATTGGGCATCTAAAGCCATTTTTACTGATGTAACGGGCCTCACAAGCCCAACTATTTGCTAAAGTTTAATCCAAGTCAATTTCTCAAAAAAATAAAAATAAATAAATAAATAAATAAATAAAGAGACGGGATTCGATTTCCTAATGATCAGTTAAGGACTTTTGGCAATTGGGTGACTACTCTAACTTGGAAAATTATTGTTTATTAGAACTATGTAGTTATGTAATCATTGAGATTTAATTATTTCAAGATGGACATCTTCATCAATTTAAGATATATATTTTGCTTACTTTGGGGCAACAAACTTCGACTGATGACCAGGAAGCAATATCTGTGTCATCAATGAACATGGGAAATCTAATATATGTTGTCAACTTCAGAATTGGAAAATCTATTAAGCTTTCAACTTCTGAATTGAAATGGAGAATTCAATCGAATATCTAATCACCATAAACCAATTTCACAATATGGTTACTTCTCAAAAAAAAAAAAAAATCACAATATGGTTTCTTTTAGTACATCTGGGTTTAGTCCAACAATCTGTTATTTTTTGAGAAATAATAATTTGTTATATTTATACATTAGTATATTTATGTTATATTTATACATTAGTATCTTGGTCTATATATCATTAACGTAGTAATAGAACACAACATGCAATTATGCATAACCGTGAAATACATTTCTTAGTATTCACCTCTCCGTCTATAAAATCTTGTCCATACAGTAACATGGGCGAGTTAATGTATGGACAAGATTTTGTAGATGTCGTAAATCTCAATTATGCAGTGTGATCATAGCACAAAACCATGATATTGGGCGAGTTATGGTTTTTAGATGATATATTTACGGCAAATTGTTACCACTGAATTGTGAAGCAAATCCTGTCTTTCGACTGTAACATGGGTATAACATCAAAGAAGACTTATTCTGTCGTATTTGTATGAGCAAACTATTATAAATTGAAGGTACAAAAGGACAAGGTAAGACCGGCCAGCTCGGTACATTGGGTATGAGTGAAAACAAATTAGAATGGTTTTAGACTTGGGCATGACTTTTGAGCACGATTAGAGCAGTTGTTTCGGCGGCCTCCCAATAAGGCACAATGGAACCAACACAATCCTCTATTTGGGAACATAAAACCGTAAACTACAAATTGAACCCAATAATCTGTTAAAACATATAAGACCAAAAGCTGGAGATAAATTTGGCCCAAATCAAACCCTCACAAATTGATTTCAAATCGAACCAATTCAGATACAAGTTGAACTAAAATTGGAGCAATCGACAGTATGCAAATCGAGAAATGGAGAAAGATTAAGAAATTCATAACCAATTGAGGCAAAACTGACTATATAGCAAAACTTGAACAACTTTCAGGATCCACTTGCAACACCCGAGCTATGTTGCAATTTAACACATCATTTTTAACATTATGTGTTTCTCACATACTATTAGAGGCCAGGATAAGGATCATAAGTATTTACATATGTTCAAAATATTGTCAAGACTAATAAGAAGAATTGAACAACAAAAGCATAAAAAAGATGTTATAGTCAGTTTGGGTGGTCAACCATTATGATTCAGTTCCATTATCTTTTGAACATGTTCATGTTGTAGCATATGAACCATATTACATCTCATGGTTTACTCCAATATCTTATCCAATAGTCAAGAAAACCATTCAAAACCAAGATGCTGAGAAGTGACTTCGGTGGATATGACTTTCATTACTATCACGGTTATAGCAACCTTGCCAAGGATAAATTTCTAGCATTGTGTCACAATTGATTCATCAAGCAACTCTAGCATGTTGCATGCGTTCTCCATGAAAGTAGAATTTTTCGTAGTCATACTTAAGCCTTCATTGATTTCAAAGGTACATAAGTGAAACTAGGGATGTTAATGAGCCAAGCTGCTCACGAGAAGATCGGTGTTCTGCTCACAAAAAGCTCGTTCGCGATCAACTCGAATTTTAAATGAGTCAAGCTTGAGCTTCATTTTCGAGCTCGTCTTATAAACGAGCTGAACTTGAGCATAGTGATACGCGGCTCGTCAAGGCTCGCAAACTCGCTTGTTTATTGACTCGTAAATCGAGCTCGTATGCTCGTTCATTAAACAAGCTTGTAAATAAAACTTGTGAACAAGCTCGGTTAGGTGCTTGTTAACAAGCTTGTTTTTACATTATACTAGGCGAGAACCCGCACTTTGCGCGGGGCTATGTGAACGAATGAATGTCCCACATTATAACTAAAATATAAGGATTTTGTAGTTTCAATAATTTGATTAGCTTTGATTTATTAATGTATTTAACATGAAGGTGGGTTATTTCTTTTATTACGATTAAAAACAGTTGGTAGTAAGAACATATTTATTTTGTTCTATTAAATAATCACATTATTTTGGCCTTTTAATCTTCAGAGAGAACATGGGAAAAGTACCACAGGAAGAAATGTTTGTCTATTTTCATGTGTTGTCTTATCTTTTATCGAAATAAATTACAAAATTTCAAATCATACAAAAAACAATTAGGGAGTCATCCTGTATGCCATATTGGATTTAAGCGACCTCTGCCGCAATTATGAAAAATAATTTACCAGTGATAAAAGTGAAGAAATGGGATAAGAAACTCAGTTACTATAATTTTACTTGTTAAACTAACATAATTGAAGGTTTATATTTTATTAATTAAATATGAAAGGAAAAGTATACAAACTAAATGCATGATAAAGTAATTACATTTTCTTGATTGACTTATTAACCAACTAACCATCCATGTAGGAGGTGAATTTTGGGAGCGAAGAAAAATTAGGAAAGGATATCATTTCTCTATAAAAAATTTAAAGATGTATATCGAGCATAAATTAGCATCCATACTCGATCCAAAAAATGAAGTTTATGTTGAAGAAAAATTATGATGGATATTAAATAGGTAAATGAATTGTCGTATCATACATATTATGTACATATACAAAAAAATTATGGAAGGTAAATAGTTATTTCGATAAATAAGCTGCAGATTTTGCTCTAGAAGTAGTACAAGATAAATGGAGATAAAAAAAAAATAGCATACTTGGACTTCATGTCAAAACATAAACAAATTGAGAGTAAAATTATTATATTCATAGCTCTGCATCGGAAAAATAACGATATGTTAAAATTAGTCGTGAAATTTTTATATCATCAATCAATATATTTAATGTTATTTGTTAAAAAAAGTGATTACACTCTACAACATCATGAAAAGATTATCCTTAGCTGGGAGTGAAATTATTGTGTTCACAACTCTTGCATCGCGTCGTTTATTTTATAAGGAAATTAGAAATTTACTTTTAATTATTTGCTTTTATGAAAAAGATTAGGTTATTCATTTTTTTTTTAATTTAACGTCCAAATAATTTAGCAAAAAGATCAATAAATTTTATCTTTGTCTATTTCACTATGATTTTGAAATAATTGTTATATTCATTTAAATAAACAATTTTTCTTGCTCTACGTTGAAACAAATTGAGAGTAAAATTATTATGTTCATAGCTCTACATCAGCAAAAGTAATGATATATTAAAATTAGTCATGAATTTTGTATATCATCAATCAATATATTTGATGTTATTTGTTAAAAAAGTGATTACACTGTACAACATTATGAAAAGATTATCCTTAGCTTGGAGTAAATTATTGTGTTCACAACTCTTGCATCGTTTTGTTCACAAAATCACTTGGTGGAAGTGAGGAAGTGAATGAGATAAAAAAATTCGTCGTTTATTTTATAAGGAAATTATAAATTTAATTTTAATTATTTGTTTTTACGAAAAAGATCAAGTTATTCATTTTTTTAATTTAACGGCGAAATAATTTCGCAAAAAGATCAATAAATTTTATCTTTGTCTATTTCACTATGATTTTGAAATAATTTTTATATTCATTTAAATAAACCATTTTTCTTGCTATATAAACCCTTAATTTTCGTCAAAATGTCAATCGGGACAAAATCGTAGAAAGAATATTGTCATATTAATGTCAGTCGGGACAAAATCTGAGAAAGAATATTGTCTTATTTGTTTAGAAGTATACTTTCCTAAAATTTAATTCACATTAAATCTCTTACACTTTTTTAAACATTTTGTACAGTAACTTAAAGGAACTTAGACTTGCATGATAATCATAGAAATGTCATATAGCTAAATGGTGCTTGTTATAGTACTTCACAGTGTTTACAACTACTATCATTTTTTACGGTATAATATTCTAATTTTCTTCATCAAAAACAAAAATTGAATTAGACTTTTTACATGTTTTTTGAGAAATGTAGTTTTATACACTTTCTTAAGGAAAAATATGTTTTTTTTTTAATTTTTGAAGAAACTAGTTAATTTATAACTCATATTTTCAAATGTTCTAATTAATTGTGCTAATAAATTAATCATGCAAATAGGAGTTATTGACAATTTTGGTGGGAGTTATGTGATGACTAATATGCCATGTTGCACAATGATTTCAAGGAATTCACACATGCCTTGTAACCATTGGTCAGAGAGTCCAAATAAGCATGACACATGTATCACCATTGGAGAGTTCAAATAAACATGACACATGGCTTCATTTTGGTGCACTTTCCTGCTTTTATAAATAATATATATATATATATATATATATATTACTTTTTAAATATTAAACATAACTTGTGAACAAACTCGGTTATGGTTGTGAACTTTTTTGGAGACATGAAATTCACTTGGACTACTTATCTACATGACTACAGGCATAGCCTTCATCTAAGCATATTACTTAGGCTTAATTACTTAATGCATACCTTTAGTATGCCGAAACTGGCACATTGCAACCCCTTTTTTTAGAACTAGCTGATTGGAACCCCCATTTGTAGAAAAAATGTCAATGTGAAACTGGTAAAGATTTTCATCCAAACACCGTCCTCCCAAAAAGAATAAATTTGTGAAGTAATTAACTAAAGTAAACTGAAAATAATAAAAAATAAACAAAGGGATAAGGTATTTCAAAAAAAAAACAAAGGGATAAGGTGGGAAAAGGATGAACTGTTCCTTCCTCTCTCCCTCCTTCCCGTCTCTCACACTTCCTCCGCAACTATCTCTCTGTATAACTCTCCATCACCGCAACTATCTCTCTCCGCCCCTTCCACAATCACCCACTTGGTCATAGTGGCCATTAAAATCGACAGCCTCTACACCCAATTTCTCCTCTAAAGCAAACCTGACCCAGAGCCAATCCGCCGTGATATACCCAAATACACCATCTTGGTTTCGATTCTTTGGGTTCTCGAAATGATAATTCATCTGTATCTCAAGTTGTTTTTTCATTTTCGGATTTCGTGGTTGATTCTGCAAGAATCTGGTTCCTGTTTTTGGTTGAGGTTTGATTTTATGGTAATGATGAAGGTTGGGGTTCGATTTTCAGATTCAAGTTTACTGGGTTGTGGGTTTGGGATGAAAGAGAGACGTCGGAACCTGGTTCTAGGAAGTTGTTGGATTACTTCGCGAAAGTTGTGGATTTTTCGAAAGGTCTGATTGGGTTTTCTGGTGGCGGCCAATGTAGCATAATCGGAGCCAATATTCTGTGGCTCTGTGCTGTTTTATTTTATTTTTTTATTTTTTATGATGACGTGGTAACCCGCAGCCACTACCCTTCGGGTGCGCACTGGGTAAACCCCCGCTCTAGTACAATAGCCTGCAAACCACACTAGAGAGGCAAACCAGCCTGAGAAAACATGGGCTGACAGACTCGCAGTTGAGAAGGCCAATAGGCTGCCCTTGGGTTGCCCCAAGGTTTGAACTCAATACCTCAAGGCAAATGTCCCAAAGTCTTAAGAATTCTCACCCACCCAACTTAACTACACCCCGAAGGTTTGCTCCGTGCTGTCTTGGTTTTGCTTGAGGGAGATGCAGAGATCGATGAAGAAAAGCAAGAGAGAGAGGCAGAGAACACGGAGAAGGAAGGGAAAGAGATGACGAGAGAGACAAGCTACAACGGAGATTGTGGAGGAGGAGATGGTATTGGTGGTGGGACAGGTATAATTGGCCAGAATCTGGACTTGGGGTTACCGGATTCTGGGTTAGTATATGGCGGTTGTAGTGGTGATTATGAGGGTGTTCACAATGTTCATATATAGGAGGTAATTGACAACTTTACCCTCGAACAAAAGGGCATGAAATTCAACTAACAGCTTAATCCGTTAAGTGGTTGGCGGAATTTTTTCCCAGTTTCACATTGACGTCTTTTCTATAAATGGGGTTCCAATCAGCTAGTTTTAGAAGAGGGGATTGCAATGTGCTAGTTTCGACATGCTGGGGGTATGCATTAGGTAATTCAGCCTATCATTTATTTCAGAACTAAGACCACTTCATTATAGTAGTTGATTATATCTTTCATAAATTTTGTTATGTCGGTGGATCATATCTTTGTTGAGTATGAAATTTAAATCTTGAGTATAATTTTTTGATAGTTTAGTTATATCATTATTTGTTTGTGTATTTTTTTATTTATTTTATAACTTGCAGTTAAGAAAATCTCGAAAATAGCTCTACTCGATTTCGAGATTCAAATCAAGCTCGTCAAACTAATGAGTCAAGCTAATATCGAAACGAGCTTGTTGCTTGATGAAATATTAAACGAGCCAAGCTTGAGCTTCATTTCGTGACTCGTGGTAAGCTCGAGCTTGAACTCCCTTACAATAAGGCGAGGCGAGCATGAACACCATGAAACTCGGCTCGTCTCGGCTCAATTACACCCCTAAGTGAAACTCTTCTATTGGAGATTACACTTACATGTTTGCACAACAATTTAGTGCTGCCCTTTTCAGATGGGCGGATTTTGAAATCTCGATGAGCCGTCACTAATTTACTTCGTACAATAAATAGAAAAAAAAGTATAAGTTTATTGTAAGTAGTTAGAGAAGGAGAGACTCTGTTAAACTATTACACACTCTATGATTATGACTTTTGATACACTAAAGAGAATGGGTACAACCGCAATATGGTCAACCCACATAACAAATAAAATAAATGACAAGACCCGATTATTTAAACAGATCACGAGTGACGGATCCAGAATTCTGATTGATTTGGGGCTAGTGATTAAAAGAATTTTTTTTTCAAATATTATATTGTTGGTGTTGTGAATCCGAGAGAGTTTGTAGAGAGAGACAAGAACAAGAAAATATGAGAGACAAGTGTATAGGGAGAGTAGTATTGAGATGTGTATTATTCTCCAACCCTAAGCCTCCTTATATAGGCATTAGAGTGGGCTAATGGACCACTAACAATATATAAATGGGCTTACAACATGTGGTGAATATTCACCAATAACCCCCAACTCATATTTCAGTACACTCCCCCTCCTCCATGGGTACCAACCTCCATGGAACTACACAAATATGTGATTTATACGATCTTATTTTTACTTAGTTACATTTTAACTCATATTTTTTTGTACCTTAGTCCCCAAGACTAACACAACATAATCATCATTCTCACCTCGAGAAGATTATATTTATGAGAATTTATCATGATTCATGTCATACCATGTTCTCATTTATGAGTCCCACGCTTAAAGCGGACATAAACCCAAACATAAGTCCCACGCTTAGCAGCGGACATATATCCCACTCTTAGTAGCGGATTTGTAATATCTACATGGATCCCACGCTTGACAGCGGATATGTAGTATTCGCACATATTGTAATTGATGTTTCGGGTTATAAGTACTTTGAGTACTATACGTTATGCTCTACATATTTATGTAACCCGAGCAATAGTTTATGCGTGTGTCGACTTTATTTTGGCCATTAATTATTTAGTCAACACTTTTTCCCATATGATAAATCACGTGACTTTAAAGCGCTGATTCAAATAAAGTAATCATTATTTGTAGGATCATATATACAATTATGTTAAGGTACATTTAGCTACCTCCAGATCTATGTGCCTCTCCCATGGCACTATTTGGTTACCAACGTTGGTTTTGATCCGTACTAATGATAATCTTTCAAGATTTCCCTCGCAATCTTGTTTTCCCATCTTGTAGAGCAATATATTCATATCCCAACTTATTTTGGACGCTTTTGTTTCATGATCCTCTTATGGAGGATCAATATAATTACACAACCAACCCTTTTATGCTTAAAGTGTATACCCTTGATACCCATTAGTTGAGAAGCTATCCATTTTGTTAGAATTATACATTAGTACATACCTGATTGAGACAATAATATTTTGGCTCACGTCATGCAATATGACCCATTTTCCCCCTCATGACGTGAGCAATATGATCAACCATAATGATACTTTATTGATGCTTCAGGCATCAATTTGTCTCATATGTACTTTGTGGAAAGCAATCCTCAAATTAAAATAAAAAACATTGACAATAAGCAATCTATTGGACGCCGTAGTTCTCTAATCAAAGTTTCTCCAGGAAACCCAAAAAAGAGACGTAAATGTTAATACTTTTATTTAAAAGTGAGTGGTTGTAGATTCTCTCTTCAGTGAGATCTTTGGACGTTATTTTATAACTTCAGGTTATAATATTATTTTTCATAACTTCTGGTTTGAAAATCACTTTTTAAGCATATAAATGTATTTGTTCAATAAACTCTCTTGGACTAAGAACATCTTCTGGATGCTCTACTTGAATCTATAACAAGTGTATAAACGACAGGGTACTACACAAGATTAAAAATAAATGTGTGATACATAATACAACCTCTTCAGGAGGATGGATCATTATTTGAGTTGTAGCAATCTCTTCAGGTAATTGGAACGTTTTATATCTTCAGGTTATAGGAGTCATAACTTCTGGTATGAGCGCTTCCATGTAATTTGTTACTTCAGGACCAAATTACTTGAATTTATATAAGAATATAAATAGCCACAACCAAATTTCTTCCGGAAATTCGTTTTCATCCATAATAAGTAAAAAAAATGAAGCTCTAAATTTAAGTGCATCAAATAAATTAAAGAACAAGGGACGCAACATCTTCAGGAGGCTTTATAATAAAAAGCTTTTTAGGCGTTTTAGACACCTCTTCTGGAGATGTAACAAAATATGTTATGACTTCAGGTCATAAATAATAGTATCGTAACTTCGAGTTACATCGAGATTGCTTGTATTTCACAACTTCATGTGTGAAAATATTGTATATCAGTTTACCAATAGATCAAACCGATAGATGGTGGTCATCAGTACCGCTTGTGGAGAATTTCTCTTTCTCCATAGACGAGCAAGATATAAAAGATTGAACATACATACCAGATTGAATAGTAGGAATATAATAATGTAGTGATGTACAATCCAATATCTTTTTGGAGATATGTAGCTAATAGTAACAAATATATTACATTGCCTCACTGGTTTTTGGCTCTAACCCCATTATCACTGTTGCATCATATAAGAAATAGCAAGTAGTATAATGCAACAAGAATATTCCTTAGATTATTTATGTTTGCAAACATGATAAGACCAAAATCCATGACTAAGGTTTATCATAGAGAGAAACATGAAGCAGATTCACATTGAAAAACCACGTGTCTTTTAATACCACCATGTTAGACTGTTCTTACGTACTAATTCTTCTTCACAAACAATCAAAACTAAATATGGAGAACTATGATACTACAAACAAAGCCCATTTTCTCCGTAATCATAGATCTAAAATAAGCAGAGAGTACTACCAAAAGTCCGACCTACATGGCCCGTCAAAAATTGAAATCTAATAAAGATAATCAAGAACGAAATTATAATTTTCGTATGACCATCCATCTTTCGAAAGAAAAATAAAAATCTTCTCACAAATTCATACCTGTTCATCCATACTTATCTTACTTGTTCATCTATTGAGCGCTATCGTGCTGATAATGTGTTGTGAATCCGAGAGAGTTTGTAAAGACAAGAACAAGAAAATATGAGAGACAAGTATGTAGAGAGAGTAGTATTGAGATGTGTATTATTCTTCAATTCTAAGACTCCTTATATAGGCATTAGAGTGGACTAATGGACCATTAACAATATACAAATGGGCCTATAACATCTGGTGGATATTCACCAATAACGCCCAGCCATATTTCATAACACTTCGATAATTTTTCAAAATATATTTGTAGTTGCAATCATTTCCCAAAGAATTTGCTAAAAGTCATATTAAATACTATATGGTATGCAATGTATAAGTATTTCCTTTATGTATTTCAAAAAATATAATTCATTAATTTATAAACGAGTTCTATAAGCACATTAGTCATTATACTTGTTAGTACATGATTGAAGCGCCTGCATTCTTCTATAGAGTTTTAGGAACTTCCGTTTTTCTTATGATTAAGTTTGATGCACGGTCTTAATCATGTAAATAGCTCCTTCGACGCTCAAATGTCTGGCATTTTGAAGCTCCGGTTCAATCGTAGATATGAAAAATTCATCATACACACGAATGGAGCTTGTTGAAGGGGCATATTGAGCTTGTGACACTTAACTTACTGGACTATCAATTTATCATGAAAACCACATGTATTATTCAAATTTGTGGCACTTAACCCACTGCATTATCAATTTACCATAAAAAATCACCCGTATTATTTAAATTTGTTACAAATAGCCTTTTTTCAGTTAGTCTCAGCTACGGAAATTAACGGGATATGTTAATATTGCGCAATGACACATTTGTCCTTATTAAATGAAGGAGTACATGAATGATGCAAATGCGTCACTGCGTAACGTTTACACAATTCTCATTAGTTTCCGTAACTTAGAGTAGGCAATTTGCCATAATTTTGAATAATGCAGATGATTTTCATAGTAAATTGATAGGTTAAATGTAACAAATTTGAATATCCAGGTGGTTTTCATGATAAATTAGTGATAGAGTAGATAAAGTGCCACAAGTTCAACAATGCATGTAGGTTTAGGGTAAATATCCTATTGCTTCCAAAAAAATCTTCTCTCTCTCTCTATATATATGTGTGTGTGTGTGCGCGCGCAAAAATGTTTGTCCCTTGTGTAGATGTACTTGAGACTAGGCCCTGATCATTAACCGTACACTTACACATTTAAAATCAAACGCAAGCATGAACATGGAGCTCTCATGAAAATAAAAACACATGTAACTAGTTTGAGTTGCTTCATAATTCAATTGTGACAAAATACTACAGAATTATCTTCCTAAAGTCACTTGTTCAACCTGGATATTTAAATAGTATAAGAACAAATACAATTTATAATATTAGACATGATTTCAGGTCAAAATTTCGATGTTTAAGATATTACAAAGTCATTTGCACGGTTTAGACTTTAGTTTCTAGAAATTTACTATGAGATATTGGAGCAAACTATGGATTTTTTGTAGAAACTTGTAGTGATTGAATTTTGGACTCCCACTTCCTATGGTGATTGTTTCCGTCTGTTATAAAGTTACTGCTCTACTAGGGTACATGGACCGGTGCACCTGGAAATTGTTGACATGATGGGCACCCATAACTTATACCTAGCCTGAGAACACCAACTTAATAAAGGACTAAACGTGTTGAAAAAACTGTAAGTTGTATCCATGTCTTGTAAGATTATGATTCTTCACAACCCAGTGTTAAAGAATTGCGGAATTATTATTATTATATGTTATTCTGAAATGCATAAGGACACCTAAATTTTGAGTTAACAATTAAAATACTACCTAAGCTATTTTTATGGTCAATTTACATCCTAAAGTTTTCATACTTGTGAGAAGATCGAGAGAGTAGAGAGAGGTTTTCCACCCTACCCTTCTTGCCTTGAGTCGCACTCACTGAGTGAGGTCGAGTCCAGTATCTTACTGGTTTCTTTTTTCGTTTCTTCTCCTATTTCTCTCTAGTTTTCTCTTCGTTTCTTACCCGAATTCTTCTCTACTCTATTTGATTTTGAGATCCCTTCAAACCCTTCTTTTTCCGGTTTGAATTCTGAGTCCCTAAGATGACAGTTGCATCGGAATCGGAGGAACAACCGATAACCCTAGCTCTAGAAGGCGGCGAAGGTTCGATTAAAACTCTAAAAAATCGTTGGTTACTTGGTAAAGTTCTCGCAAAGACCCCAAACAATTGACTCAATATTCAAAGCTGTATGGAGGATTCGAGCCGGATTTAAAGTGGCAGCTCGAGGTGAGAATCTCTTCGTCGTTGAGTTTGAAGATGAGGAGGATTGTGCAAGGGTTTGGAATGGCACACCCTGGACAGTCCAAAACAATTTGTTGGTGATGAGACGATTTCAGAGTGAAACGATCCCAGAGAGGCTCTGTTACAAGGAGTGTGACTTCTGGGTTCAAGTTCACCAACAACCAATGGAGAAATTGGTAGTGAAGAACGCGAAGTGGATAGGAGTTGTGATTGGAACAGTCATAGGAATTGTAGCTGTAAACGAAGAAAATGAAGAAGAAGCGGTGATGTCGCAAATGAGGATGAGGATCAGGGTAGATACCTCTAAACCCCTAGAACGGGGTTTCTATCTGCAGCTCAAGAACGGTTCCTCCATCTGGGTTCCTTTCCAATACGAGAAACTGATGAATTATTGCTACCGCTGTGGTAGAATCAGCCATGAAAAGGAAGAGTGTAAGTTTCTCTCGGAGGAAGAAGGTCTGAACTCAGGTTATGGTCCTCATCTCCGTGCTAGGGATGGCAAACAAGGGGATTTGGAAGTAGAAGGGTAAACGAATTGAACGACAAAAGCTTAGTGAAGCCATCAGAAACCGGCGAGGCGGCGGCACGTGGAACTCAACAAGGAATAGGAAAACGCGTCGAATTCAGAGAGGGACGTATCCAGCTGGAAAAGGACGTTGCACAGAAACCAAAAATAACAGACATGTCAGATAATATCTCTGTAATCGACGATAGACGAGCACGTATCGGTACGATGTTTGTACGAAATGATGAGCTGGGAGAGGGAAGCTGCAGCGAAGGAGGGGGTATTACAGGTAGGGTTTCAAAGGAAAAATATGGAAGAGTTTATCCTTTCATCAATGGGCCTAAACCCGCTTTTGGTCTTAACATTGAGAGTGGGCCGATGGTGGTGAACTTCAATATTTCTATCAACCCAAATATCAGCCCAATAAACCTACAAGAGGGCTTCAAGCAACATCTGGACCCAACTCACTACTTGGGTGGAATACTGGCCCAGCTAAATAACCCAATGGGCAAAGGTAATAATAGCCAAAGTAATACGATGACGTTTGAAGAAAGGGGAGCCTCGGCTATATTGTTACCTAGGGTTGAAGAAATGGCAGAAGGAAATTTGATCAATGAAGAAACACAAATCGAAGAGGAGATACACAGAAAATTGCAAGATGGAGTCAAGAACAAGACTTTGGACATGGAAGCTTTCAATATGGAATCAAGGCGCATGGTGGTCAATAAGTTCGTTGCAGAGGATTTTCGCACTAAAGTGCAGCTCAAAAGAGAATTTCATAAGACCCAGAATACAAAAGATAGAAAGAGGAAGAAAAAAGCAAAATTGAACTCTGGGGGAGATAGGATTGTCGCAACGGAAGAACTGGAGGTAATCGAGGTTCCATTCGTGGATGAGGAAACAGGGAAGAGATGCACTCACTGAAACTGCTGCGAGCGAGGAAGATGATTACAAGGGGCATTGATGGAATATTTCGGAGCCAAGAGAGGAACAGAATATTGGAGGAACAATAAGGAAACAACATGGCTGAGGAGGCGGGCCTTACCACGTCCCCAAACCCCAAATGAGAGGATGTGTTTGGAATTGTCGGGGGTTGGGACAGAACCCGGCAATTCGACAGGTGAAGTCCCTAATAAGACAAAAGGATTAAGTTGGTGCTTCTTGTCAGAAACAAAAATCAATTCCATCAGGTATGTTAATCAATTTTCTCGTTTAGGTTTTGATAATTTTGAATGTAGTGAGCCAGTTGGTAACAGTGGTGGAATTATGTTCATGTGGAAAAAGAAGCTTGAGTTAGAGGTGGTATTCAAGAATAGATGGATTATTACTGTATTGGTCCATAACAGTGAAAACGAGGGTCCTTGGATTCTCAACTGCATCTATGCCCCATGCCATGAAGGTGATAGAAAAAGAATGTGGAAACATACAGCTATGATCTATAACACTTTTGGTATGCCAATGGTTGTAATTTGGGATTGTAATGAAGTCCTAAGACAAGTTGACAAGCTTGGAGGTAGATCTGTGGCCAGTTCTTCAAAAGGAGGGCTTAACAAGCTGATATTTGATTTAGGGCTCATTGATATGGGCTATATTGGCTCAAAGTACACTTGGTGCAATGGATGGGATAGAAGGACTATCAAGCAAATATTAGACAGAGGATTCTGTGGTAGTGAAAGGAGGAATCTGTTTCCAAGAGCCACAATTACTCATCACACAGCTAGCACCTCAGATCATGTTCCATTGTTACTGGATTTGGAGCCAAGGAAAAGAAGGAGGTCAAGACCATTTAGGTTTGAGGCTATGTGGACAAGGGATAATGGCTGCAAATAAGTCATTGGAAACAACTGGAGAAGCAACATCAATATGAGTATTGTGGACAATTGGAACCTAAACATCAAGGATACAAAGTTAGCTCTTTTGAAGTGGAATAGAGACTTTTTTGGCAACATCAATCGTAATATAAAAAGTACTCAATAAGATCTTCTGAAAGTCCAGCAGCTTAGCAATGTGAACACTGCTGCAACTGAGAGAAACCTAAAGAATCAACTCAAGGATCTTATGATAAAGCAAGAAATTATGTGGAAACAAATCAGTGGCTTAAAGATGGTGACTCCAACACCAAATTTTTCCACACTATTGCAGCTATAAGAGGTCACAGGAACACCACTAGCAGAATTCTTAAAGCCAATGGTGGGTATGCACACTCAAACTCTGAAATTGAAAAGGAGTTCTATACCTATTACAACAATCTGTTCAAAGCTAAAGATACCACCATCCCTCCATGGATTGAAGACCTCTTCCCAAATATGATAAATGCAGAACAGTGGCCTGACCTCTGTACTATTCCTTCTCATGAGGAGATCTATGATACTCTGTTCCAAATGGGAAGCTTTAAAGCTCCTGGGCCTGGTGGCTTCCCTGTCCTTTTCTTCAAACAGTACTGGAATATTATCAAGAATGATTTTTGTGATATGGTCCAGGGCTTCTTTAGAGAAGGGAAAATGATGGGTAATATTAATGAAACTTTCATTGTGTTAATTCCTAAGTGTGCTGACGCTTTTAAGGTGACACAGTTTAGGCCTATAAGCCTCTGCAACACAGTGTATAAGGTAATCTCAAAAATTCTTGCCAACAAGATTGCTCCTATCCTGCGCTCTCTCATTAACCCTAAGCAAACTGCCTTTGTAAAAGGGAGGGTGATACAAGAAAATGTTATTTTACTCCATGAATGCCTTCATACCATGAAGAAGAAGCAAGGTAAGCAAGGTCTAATGGCCATAAAAATAGATCTGGAGAAGGCCTTTGATAAGCTAGAATGGAACTTCATCTCTTCAGTGCTAAAGTGGTATGGATTCCCCGCTATGTTCAGAAGATGGATTGAGGAATGTGTGAAAACAGTGACTTTCTCCATCATCATTAATGGTTCACCATCTGTGAAAGTTTCCCCTTCCTGTGGCATAAGACAAGGGGACCCCTTATCACCTAGCCTCTTTATTATGTGCTCAGAGGTACTGTCTAGAATCCTAAATTTTGCTCTTGGAGATAAGCTCATAAATGGCATAATGCTTGCTAAGAACTGTGTGATCATGTAGAACACCTTATGTTTGCATATGACTTAGTCTTGTTGGGAAGAGCAAACTTACAGGAAGCTGAAAATCTAAACTTGTGCCTTAATCTCTATGAGGAAATCTCTGGACATAAGGTGAACAAAGGTAAATCTTCAATTTTTTTCAGAAAAAATACTAGCCCTGAGGTGAAAAGAGCTATCAGAGAACATATGAAACTCCATAAAGGAAATAAGAAGGCAATATATCAAGGGCTCCCTATGTTTCTGAGCAAAGCTAAATGTGAGGACTTCAAAAGCCCCATAGAAAAGCTAAACTGCAAAGTTGCTGGTTGGAAAGCTTCCACTCTCTATTATGGAGGCATGTACATCCTCATCAAAAATGTCCTTCATTCTATGCCCTCATATGATATGTCTGTGTACAAGCTTCCTACTACACTTCTTCAAAGATTGGATAAAAATTGTGCTAGATTTTGGTGGGGTTCTACAAATTCCAAAAGGGAAGCTCACTTGAGAAAATGGGAGGATTTGTGTACCCATAAAAAGGAAGGAGGTCTTGGTTTTAGAATTATGAGCAATCACAATGATGCACTCTTGGCTAAGCTTGCTTGGCAACTATGGATTGGCAAGGAGTCTCTTTGGGTCCATATGCTGTTAAGTAAATACTGTTCCAGAATTGATTTCAATAGAATTGGGGAGAAGAAATCTGACTCCTTCTTTTGGAAAGGAGTTCTCAGGGCAAGAAAAATATTTGAACCAAATGCTATTTGGAGAGTGGGAGATGGTAAAAAAATTAACATATGGGAAGACCCTTGGGTCCCTAATCTGGAGTTGGCCAAACCAATTCCCCCTAATGATGTGTGGAGAGCCCCAAAGAAGGTAGAAGACCTAATTGATTGGGATTTGAGAGGGTGGAAAAGTAACTTGCTGCAAAGATGGTTAACTGAAGAGGAGCAAAAGGCCAGTCAATGTATTAAAGTACCCATTATCCCTGTTAAAGATACATGGGTATGGATGAAAGATAGGAGTGGCAATGTAGGGCTGTAAACGAACCAAGCCGTTCGTGAACAACTCGCGTTCGATTCGGTAAAAGCTCGTTCGTGTTTGATTCGACTTATTAATCAAAGAAAATCAAACATGAAAATGTGTTCGTTTGCTAAACAAGCCGAACACGATCCGAACAAGGAGCTCGTTCGTTAGTGTTCGCGAACAAATTAGTAGTATATATGTAGTAGTATATATGTATATATAGTTTGAAATAATTAAATTATTTTGTCTTCATCATGAGTATTTTTTAAATTATGCATAATTAGTGTAGAATATCTATTTAATAGGAGTTTGACCTCTTAATTAGAGTTTCAAAAGGTAATTCTATAAATGTATAGTACCATAACTATTTACTATATAAGAATAAAATTGGATGCTTTGAATCTATCATTGGCACAAATAAATCATATTTCTATACTAATACATTTTATTCTAGTTGTTTCATTTAAGCATTTTATCTAAATTACTAACACATGATATTTTAATTCAAGAATTATATATTTTCATATCATTTCAAGAGAAATACAAGTTCGTCAGACCGAATTCGAGCCCGTAAACGAGCTAATTAAACGAGTCACGAGCCGAACAACGAACAACTCAAGCCCAAACGAGCCGAACTCAAACAAGGTTTTTTTGTTCGGCTCGAGTTCGTGTTCGATTCGTTTAGTAGCCAAATAAACGAGCCAAACTCAAACAAGCGATATTCGGTTCGGTTCGACTACACAATAGGCTGAAGTTCATGCTCTGGAGAGTTGCTAGTGACCTTATCCCATTTAGAAATAGAGGCAGAAGTGAAGAGATGTGTCCACACTGTGAAAGGTATAGTGAAAACTCTGTCCACTTATTCTTCAATTGTGAGGTAGCTAGGGGGGGTATGGTTTCACTTTGGTAATATCGGAGTGGACACTTACACTGAAGGAAATATCAAAGATTGGATTTACAAGTTTGTAAACCCAAATGAAGATCTGAACAAAGCCCTAGAACACAAAGATCGGATGAAATGCTTGTGTGCTGTGATCATGGAAAAAATTTGGTTTTCCAAAAATGCAATACTCTTCAGGGACAGCAAATTTTGCTACCCTAAACTGATCTCTGACATAGAAAGGGGACGGTGGGAGCATTCTCAAGTGCTGATTTGTGAGAAGAAAACCCCAGCTCAAAATCAGCAACCTGCTAGTTGGATTCCCCCGATCCAGGTTTGATAAAAATTAACTGTGATGCTGGTGTGAAAGATGGGTCTTCTATTGCTGGTTATGTGGCAAGGGATGAAGGAAACAGAATTCTAGCTGCTGGAGCAATTGGAGATATGGGTATAGAGGTGGACGAAGCTGCATTCTGTGCTGTGGAGATTGCTATCAAGAGATTGAAACAGGCTGGAAGATGGTGTGTGTGGAAACAGACTCTATAGTGGTTGCAAACTCCTTCAACAACAAAGGACAAGGTCACTGTGCATGGGAAGCTAGAAGAACTGCTTGTCTTCAGGTGCTGATCTCCACCAAAAGCAAAGTCAGTTACATCACAAGAAATGCAAACTCCATAGCTCATAGATTACTTAATTGGTGTAGAAGTTTGGGGTTTCTGAATGTTTTGATTCTGAGAAGATTTCAAATTTTGGTAGAAATGTTGATCTCTCTGTAGGGGCTGATCACCCCACTTAAGCTCCTTTTTTCTTTCAATAAAATGGCCCTGTTTATCAAAAAAAAAAAAAAAATACATCCGGAATTATATTATCATGTTCAGTCCAAGTCTCCGGTTATTTTTCAAATTAACGTCAAGATCTGAAATTTTGAAGGATATTTTTTACTAACGGGAAAATAAAATTCGAAGTGACGCTATTACCCTCACCCTCATACAAGGGACTACATTACCCTTGCTCTCATGTACTGACAAACAAAATCACACAATTACTTTGAGGCCAAATAAGGAGTCCCACGAATCACAAACACAACAAATTTGTACGAGGATTGAAGGTTTGTTTAAACATATCCAAAACAAATCACACACACAAAGTAAGACGTTGGGAAAAAGAAGCAATGATTATGAGATCAACTGATAGTTCGATAAAAGTCAGATATGCGTACATCGCTCGGACTAGGGCTCATGGGGGTCTACTACTCTGTATGAGGACCTCCTTTCTTTTTGCCTACATGTTTTTAACTTAATTAGCACTAGAATGAAAAATATTCTGTCATCTCCACAACTTTCATTGTTTACCTGGAGTCTGGAGATGAATTAAATAGATGGAGAAAGCCCCTATAGGGGGGGGGGGGGAGCAACATTTCAACGAATTCTAATGCCGAGTGATCTCAGTTTCGCACCTAAATAGGAGACATAAATAATTCAAAAGGAAGATTCTTAAAGGCAGAGGTAGCTACTGGCAACCACAACTTACTAGATATTTTGGTTAAGTTCAAAGAAGCAAGCAGACTGTATACTCTTGACGATAACTTACTTATAAGACAAAGACTGCCCACTTAATTGTAGTACTTACTAAACTAACAAGGAAGCAAGAGAGGTGTTCTGCTTTTTCCAATAGGGCTAGGATGCAAGTACATAGAGGTGTAACTATACAGAGTTTGTTTTTTTCTTTTTTTTTTTTTTTTTTTTTTTTTTTTTTTTACCGGCAACGAAAGATATCATTCAAGGAAAACGATTACACAACACAAAGGGGCATACCCCTAGAAAGAAAAGACGAGCCAAGTCTCCTACCATAAACTAGCCACTACTAAGAAACAAACTACACCTATTGGGATAGATGCTCAAAGGCCCCAATAAACTACCCTATGCAAACGATCCGGCCCAGTAAGGCCCAAGAGCCTCCAATCCCCTTAGACGCCAAAGAACAAGCCCAAAGAAACGGCCCAAAACAAAACCATCCGTGACCTAATCCAGATGGTGGTGCAGAGGTGCTACGCCTCAAGGCGGCCAAACCGCGGAGTGCCACCAAGCAAGGGCCACCAGCCGGCTCAAGTGTCGGTGACCCGAGAAACAAGAGGGTGTCGTGATCGTCTCCCGGAGAGCTGTTTTAGGGCCGGCATTAGTGGTGTCGGTGGGCGGTGAGGGGACCACTCCGGGAGGCTTAACCAGGCCGTGTGTCAGCCTAGCCAAGGGGGAGGGGGAGAGAGCAGCCCCACAACCGGGGGAAGGGGGGGACAGTCACTAAATGTCAGATCTAGAACAGGGAAAGGGGGAGGGGATAGATCAGGAGTACCTCCGCCAAGGGTTGAAGCCGAGACAGGGGGATGGCTGGTGGGGGGGGGAGGAGGCGGGGGCAGCAGAAAGGAGGGCGGCGGCAGGGGCCCTAGAGCACGCAGCGGCGACCGTGGATCAGGGCGGCGGAGCATCAGGCCGTGGCAGCGGCGGCGGCGGCGACAAGAGAGGGTCGGGGTAGTTGAAAGCCATCACTGGAGTCCATTGAGACATCGGAGAGGGGCGCTCCCGACTCCGATACCGGCGGGAGGGCCGGTGCTGAGCGGATCTGGAGCAAAGCCGGCGAGGGCTGAGAGATTTGCCACAAAAAAGCCGGTGGGGAGCGGCGAAGTCTGAGAAAGAGGTGGCGGCGTGGTTGGAGGGGCAAAGGAGGGTCACTGGAAGTGGGAGGCGGGCGGCAGCTCCATGGAGGAGAGGAGCCGCCGCCGCCTGAGGGTGGGTTTAGGGTTTTTTCTCAGAGAGCTTTTAGAGAGAGAGTGCTTGCTGTGTCAGGATATACAATTTTTAACTATACAGAGTTGTTGAAACCTACAAGTTATAAACATTTGATTGCTCTTCTACTCAATGGATTGTTGATTGCAATCCCTTTTGTTTTTGACTGAGATATCATATTTCCTTATGAATCAAAAAGCTTCAGTTTTATTCCAAAACAGAAAAAGATTTGTGTAACACATACTCCCGCAATATGCACGGGAGTGCTTCTTAAGGATATTTTCCAGATTATATTCTTGTGCAATATCTCAGTGCTTGTAAAATTTTCCTCAAGTTAAGATCCAGGTGCATGGAATTCATGCATTGGACCCGAAAGGAGGGCCCGATGTGAAATAGATGTATACTAATCTCACAATACAGTTATTTCTCGACTTCCTACCATTTGGATGGTTTCGACCCTTTTGAGGAACACCAGGTTCTGATGATGAGATCGGGATGGCAGTTCTTGTTTCTTAATCTTCTGCTGGCTCATTTTTGTTTGTCATCAGGAACTTGAATCCCTGAACTTTTTTCTTCCAGTACATGATTGTTATTCAGGGCATGTCCCGCTGAGTTTGTGTCAGTCTTAAATTACATGACAAATGATTAGAACCAATAGATTTTTTTCTACAAAAAAAGAAATTCAGTATGAAACTAAAGGTTAGGGAACACAAACCCGAACCCACTACCAATGGAACAACGGTTCAACGGTGGCGATAATAGCTTAAATATATCCCATCATGAGCGGTAAGTCCACTGGTTAGTCGTGTCCTAGAGCAGCTAGAGCACCAACCACCATGTTAGCCTCCCTGTGCCCAAATTGCCAGCAGATTAGACCATATATGCCAAAAGAGTAACTGATATGCTAGTAACCGCCTGAAAAACGACAGACAAATCCCCGTACACACAAACAGAAGGTCAGTTAGCAACAAGAGACTACCTGCGCATCCACTGATATATGAACATAATACGCTGCTGTGAGGATGCCATCGTGATCTCGAAAAACATTACCACAACTAGAATTGTTAGAATTAGAAGCGGAAGCGAAAGATTGTATATTAAAACATGAATTAAACAATCTACAAAGGGTCCTATATATATAAACTATACAATGGGTAACCTACATGCTAAAGCGATGTGGGACATATATCATAACAGCCCCCCTCAAACTGAAGCTGTCGTGATAAGCGGAAGTTTGGAGATCAAGTTATGAAAACGTCCAGGCGGATGAGACTTCGTATGAATATCGGCAGTTTGCTCTAACGAAGACACAGACTTAAGATGAACCGTGCCAGCACGAAGATGATGACGGGTAAAATGACAATCTATCTCAATGTGTTTCGTCCGCTCATGAAAAACATCGTTGTGGGCAATCTGGATGGCACTACGATTGTCACAACATATAGTAGTAGCAGAGGACTGAGGCATCCCCAAATCAGCTAATAACCAGCGAAGCCAGATGAGCTCCTGTGTGGCGTCACCTAGAGCACGGTATTCCGCCTCAGTGCTGGATCGCGAAACTACAGTTTGCTTCTTGCTGCACCAGGATATAAGAGAGTCACCCAAGAAGAAACAGTACCCCGTGGTGGAGCGCCTATCAGTAGGATCACCAGCCCAATCAGCATCTGAAAAACCATGTAGGACCGGTGTAGATCGAGCAGAGAAATGAAGACCGCGAAATAAAGTACCTTTGACGTAGCGAAGAATCCGAAGAACAGCAGCATAGTGCGTGGATCGTGGGGCAGTGAGAAACTGACTGACCTGATGAACAGCGTACTGTAAGTCAGGACGAGTGACCGTGAGATAAACCAGACTACCAACAATCTGTCGGTATCGAGTAGGATCAGAGAGAGGTTCACCCTCTAAGGGAGTGAGCTTTAGGTTGGGCTCCAGTGGCGTGGAGGCAACCTTTGGATCAGTCAGTCCTGCACGAGCAAGAATATCAGAAGCATACTTTGTCTGAGACAAAGAGTAACCGTCAGCATCAGAAGTAACCTCGAGACCCAAGAAATAGCTGAGAGGCCCCAAGTCTTTCATCTCAAAGTGGCGGTTCAAGGACTTCTTTAGCTCACGAATACCGACGAGATCATCCCCGGTAATGATCATATCATCAACATATATTAACAAGAGAATAATTCCACGATTCGTATGACGAATGAAAAGAGCTGAGTCATATGAACTAGAGGAGAACCCAAGCTGGAGCATAGTAGAACTGAACTTATCAAACCAAGCCCGAGGGGCTTGCTTCAGACCATATAATGCACGTCGTAGGAGACATACCTGTGAAGGATGAACATCAAGACCAGGCGGAGGTTTCATGTATACCTCCTCAGTAAGATCACCATTAAGAAAAGCATTCTTAACATCCATCTGGAACAAGGGCCAACGACGGATTGCAGCTACAGCAATCAAAGTACGAACCGAGGTAAGTCGAGCAACTGGAGCAAATGTCTCCTCATAGTCAATGCCATACTCCTGTGTGAAACCTCTGGCCACCAGACGTGCCTTATATCTCTCAACAGAACCATCAGACCTAGTCTTGATCTTATACACCCATCTGCACCCTACTGCTGTCTTACCGGGAGGCAATGAGACTAAGTCCCAAGTATGAGTGCGTGCGAGAGCATCCAACTCATCTTGCATTGCTTTTCGCCACATTGGATCAGAACTAGCTTCCCGATAAGACTGTGGTTCATGATGCTGAACAATAGCAGAAGTGACATAATCTCGAAGTCGAACAGATTGCCTGCGTTCTCTGGTAGATCGACGAGCTGCAGTAGAAGTGGACTCTTCCACGTCACTCTCAGGACCTGAGGAGGAATCATCTGCAGAATTAGAAACTGAAACTGGAACTTCTGGAGCTGGAGCTGGAGCAGGAGAGGTAACAGGAGCAGGCGAAATAGAAACCGGACCATGAGTAACTGGAGCAGGGGCATGGGAGATAACCTGTGGAACCGGAGCAGGAACACTAACAGGGTCAGGCGGAACAGGAATCGAACCATGTGTAACTGGAGCAGGAGTAGGGAAAATAACATCATCAACCAACAAATCAGAAGGAGTCTGCAGCGGAACTGAAGTGTCAACTAAAGAATCATCGAAGAATGGATCTGAAAGACCGGGATGGTCAACAGTGGTCGAAGCATCGAAAGACGAAACTGTAGAGAACATCTTGTGTTCCATAAAGACCACGTGGCGAGAGAGTCGAAGTCGCTTCGAAACTGGATCCCAACATCGATATCCCTTATGTTCAGTACCATATCCAAGAAAACAACACATCCGTGATCGGGGTTCCAACTTATTATGCTCATGAGGCTGAAGAAGAACAAAACATACACTTCCAAAGACTCGAAGAGAAGAATAATCAGGGGGCGTACCATATAGCTTCTCATACGGAGTCATGTTCTTAAGAACTGGTGTAGGAACCCGATTAATAGTGTACACAGCAGTTAGAGCAGCTTCCCCCCAAAAGCGTTCTGGACATGAAGAAGAAAATAGGAGAGCACGTGTCGTATCAAGAATATGGCGATGCTTGCGTTCTGCACGGCCATTCTGCTGAGATGTGCCGGGACAAGATCTCTGGAGAAGAGTCCCATGGTTGCGAATAGTAGCCAAGAACTCAGAAGACTTATACTCCATCGCATTATCAGTCCGGAAAACTTTGATCGGGCATGAGAACTGTGTCTTGACCATAGCCGCAAAGTCAAAATAGATTTGAGCCAACTCTGAACGATTCTTCATCAGAAATATCCAAGTATATCGAGTAAAATCATCCACAAATATAACAAAATATCTTGATCCACCCATTGTGGCATGAGGGGAAGGCCCCCAAACATCCGAGTGAACCAGGTCAAAAGGCGCTGAGGAAGACGTCTCACTGTGAGAAAAAGGCAAAGCAGGCTGCTTGGCTAACTGACAAGGCACACAGTCAAGATGCTCATCCTCGACAGTGCCTAATTTACCAGTGGAGACAAGGAAACGAACACGACCAATAGAAGCATGACCCAGCCGTGAATGCCACAAGTGAAGAGAAGATGATACCGGAGATGTGGCTGCAGCAACTGAAGAGGTCGGTGGGAGACTGAGGCTTGTGAGTTGGAATAGTCGCCCAACTTTACGACCAAAGCCAAGTGTCTTTCCGCTTTCAGGATCCTGCACACGACACCCACTGGAGGAAAATATAACATCCAAGCCAAGTTCACATATTTGTCCAACAGATACAAGATTGAGAGCAAGATCTGGAACTAAAAAAGTATCAGGAAGTGATAGATTATCTTGTGAGATATCTCCAGTATGAGTGACGCGCATACGAGAACCATCAGCAGTATGAATAGTCGGAGTAATACAACTATTACGTTGAGAACAAAATATCTCAGGATTAGATGTCATATGATTGCAGCATCCTGAGTCAAAATACCAAGCGTCATTACCTGAGGTGGCAGACAGAGAAGTAGGCTGAGTCTTCTCACGAGCAGTACCAAGGATGCCCTTGAGCAAAATGGTCAATCTGGAGAGTGATGAAGCATCAAGGGACGATGAAGGAGGATCCAACTTCAGGGGTGAATCTGGTTTGGACCGAAATCTAGGATTCTCAGGGCATTGAGACAAGTAGTGCTCAGGCTGCTTCTGTCCACAAAACCGACAATGACGAATCGGGCAATATAGGAGTCTATGCCCATTCTCATGACAATACGAGCAATATTCCTCCAAGACATTCAATACAGGCTGAGAAGCATCCGATCTATCCATTTTGATAAATCAACAACCCAATAACGTGAAAGAGGATCAATAACACGAGTAAAATACCCCTAAAATGGTGAGAAACGGCAACTAGCGGTCCGAATCTCGCAAAACAGAGCCCGTAAATAGCACCAGAATGTCGAGAAACCTTGGGAACCGGTATAATCCGGTCCAAAATCTGAAGCGAAGTGAGTCGAAACGATCAAATAGAGGCTGGAACGGCTCGGAACACAAGCAGAGGCTGGAACGGCTCCGAAACAGCGGCTGGAACGAGCTGGTGGCTCGTGCGGAAGCCGCGGCTCACGCGGAAGCCGACGGCGCAGAAGCGAGCCGACGGCGCACACGGAAGCCGACGGCGCACACGGAAGCTGGCGGCGCCGAAACGAGCCGAACGCGCGCTGGGGCGGCTCAGGACGTTAGGCGCGTGGATTAAGGCGGGCGGCGCAGCGGTGGACTTCGGCGGCGCGTGAGGGCGCGTCTGAGGTCCGTTTGCTGCAAAATTTTCGCGACCGTACTCGGAATTGGATTCCGAGTCGATTGGTGTTGTCCAATTTTCGGATCGACGATCGGATGACGGTCGAACGAAGGAAACAGTCCGTGAGTTGTTACTCGTGGACGAAAAGAGAACGAAACCCACGATGAACAAAAACTTTCGAAAAAAAAAGATCGAACCCTAGAACCGTATCGGCTCTGATACCATGTTAGAATTAGAAGCGGAAGCGAAAGATTGTATATTAAAACATGAATTAAACAATCTACAAAGGGTCCTATATATATAAACTATACAATGGGTAACCTACATGCTAAAGCGATGTGGGACATATATCATAACAAGAATGAGGGTTAAGCCTGCAAAAATCAGCTGGTCCCGAGGACCAAGTGGTCGGGTCGGGTGAATGAAGGTAAAATATCTCTAAGCCACTGAAAAACCTTCTCTGATAGCCTGAGTTGCATCCACCTCCCGTCCCTTTTATTGGGTGCATACCAAATCTGCCAACAAACAACATATGAAATTAGGCATTGTAGAAAGTGAATCTCCATCGAAACCCCATTTGTCCACCAATGTGAAAGCGCTCGTGTAAAGAATCAACCGGTAAATGATTAATTATTTGAGATGTATTGCCAAATAATTGTGCAAATGTAGTCTGGAAAAACTAATGATCGAAAAACTCTAATGTCAGAGTCAGGAAATAACCACAACAAGAAACAAATGAGAAGCCTAGCATCCGAATCGAATCATGTGTTGCCACCACACCACGCACAGGTCGATACATAAACACAGCTATCTTAGATGAGGAAATTGAGACAACCATAATTCAGAATACAGAGAAGGACTGCCTGGTTGTCCACATAAGAGTTTGTTCGGTTCTTCGGAAGTGAAAGGAAAAGAAAATTTATTTTCCTTACATTTTCGCTTATGTGTTTAGAGGCTGACTTATATCAAGAAAAGAAAATGAAGTTAAAGTGAAAGGAAAATGAATTTTTTTTGTTAAGGAAATGAAAAATTGTTTTTCCGTCCAAAATCGACTGGAAAAGGAAAAGAAAACAAGTTATGGGACCTCCTCTCCAACCCTATCGTTGTCTCTTCCTTTACTCTCTCGTCGCTCCATCTCTCCTTCTCTCCGTCGCAATGCCGGCTGTTGGGGTGGAGCCCTGGTTCATGGGCGACCCGTTTTATGAATCGACCCGGTTCATGTTTTGCTACGACCCGAAAAGGGAGACATGATTCGTGGAGCGAAGGCTTGGGCCGGTAGGCCCAAGCCGTAGCGATCACGAACATGTCTCCGGGGGTTCGGGGGCAGCGCCCCCAAAAAAAATATTTTGACCCGTTTTAACCCGTTTGGGCTTGGATCCGGCCCGGTTTGATAGGTTGTCTATTTATAGAGTTCTTAGGGTTCGTAGCATATTATGTTGAGCGTTCTGATTTCGCTTGTAATTCTCTCTGAGACGATTCGTCTGTTTTAGTGAAATCTCTGCAACTCCGTGGAGTAGGCTGTTTTGCCGAACCACGTAAATCTGTGTATTTTGATTCTTTCTTTTCTGCATATTTTTCGTTTTTCCACAACAACTGGTATCAGAGCCTGGTTCGCTAGGGTTTGGGAAAAACGATGGCAGATGAGATGAAAGGTTCTGGAATTGAAAAGTTCGACGACACAGATTATGCGTACTGGAAGATGCAGATAGAGGACTATCTGTATGGGAAGAAACTGCACGCTCCACTGGAGGGGGTAAAGCCTGAAGCCATGAAGGAGGAAGACTGGAAGGTTATGGATCGACAGGTTCTGGGCATTATTCGGTTGACGCTGTCAAGGTCGGTTGCGCACAATTCTGCTGTTGGGAATCTATGCGAACTGCTGTTAGTAATTCTGCTGGAAAAGAAAAGTTGAAGTATGATAACATACGTGATTTAATTCTGGCTGAGGAAGTGCGCCGTAAAGATTCTGGTGAACCTTCGGGTTCAGCCTATAATGTTGATAATCGTGGCAGAAGCAACGAAAGGTTTGATAATAATAATCGGGGAAGATCAAAATCTAAGCATGGAGGTACCATTCGTGGAAAATCGCAGACAAGGGATGGAAGCACGGTTAATTGCTGGAACTGTGGTAAATCAGGTCACTTTAAGAGTGATTGTAAGGCACCGAAGAAAAACAGAGGAAAGTCTGGGAATTCGGTGAATGCAGTCAGTGATGAAATTCAAGATGCTTTACTTCTTGCTGTGTATAGTCCCGTTGATGATTGGATGTTAGATTCGGGTGCTTCTTTCCATACTACCTCGCACCGTGAAATTATGCAGAACTATACTGCTGGGGATTTCGGAAAGGTGTACTTGGCTGATGGGGAGCCGATGAATATTGTTGGTCAGGGTGATATTGATGTCAAGCTTGCAAGTGGTTCTGTATGGACTTTGCGAAAGGTGAGACATGTTCCTGAACTGAAGAAGAATTTGATATCGGTGGGACAACTTGATGATGATGGTAACTCTGTGGTCTTCTCAAGTGGTGCATGGAAGGTTTTGAAAGGTTCCATGATACTTGCTCGTGGTAAGAAAACGGGAACTTTGTACATGACTTCGGGACCAAGTGATACAGTAGCTATTGTTGAAGCTGAGCAAGACGCTGATTTGTGGCATCGCAGACTTGGTCATATGAGTCATAGAGGTATGAAGATATTGCAGTCCCAAGGTAAGCTCTCAAAGCTGAAGTCTGTTGATCTGGGTATTTGTGAGAGCTGTATTATGGGAAAGCAGAAGAGAGTCAGTTTCTTGAAAGGCGGTCGTGCCTTGAGATCAAGTAAGCTGGATCTCGTGCACACAGATGTGTGGGGTCCTTCACCAGTAGCGTCGCTAGGAGGATCTCAATACTATGTCACTTTCATTGATGATTTCAGTAGGAAAGTATGGGTTTATTTTATGAAAAATAAATCTGATGTATTTGAAACTTTTAAAAAGTGGAAAGTCATGGTTGAGACTGAAACGGGTTTGAAATTGAAGTGTTTGAGATCTGATAATGGTGGAGAATACATTGATGGTGGACTTAAGGATTATTGTGTTACGCATGGAGTTAGACTCGAAAATACTCTTCCCGGGACACCACAACAGAATGGTGTGGCTGAGCGCATGAATAGGACCATCAATGAGAGAGCTAGAAGCATGAGGCTTTGTTCTGGGTTACCGAAGACTTTCTGGGCAGATGCAGTTAGCACAGCGGTTTATTGCATAAACCGTGGACCTTCAGTTCCGTTGGAATTCAGATTGCCTGAAGAAGTATGGAGCGGAAAAGAGGTTAGTTTTGATCATTTGAAAGTTTTCGGTTGTGTTTCTTATGTTCATATTGATGCTGCCAGACGTAGTAAGCTAGATGCAAAGTCCAAGATTTGTTTCTTTATTGGCTATGGAGATGCACAATTTGGTTACAGATTCTGGGATGCTGAGAACAGGAAAATTATAAGAAGCAGAAATGTGATCTTCAATGAGAAGATGATGTATAAGGATAGGGCGAGTGTTGCTATTGATACAGAGGATAAAGTCCCAGCTACTCCTTCGTATGTTTGTCCTGATATTCTTGAGGATGTCACTCCTAGTGATGATGTTCCGCAGGATCAGTCTAGTGTGCCTGACACTACTGAGTCACAGCCAGTTGCAAAGGACAAGAACACTCCTCTGAAGACCTATGTTAGGACTCGGGTGGGGACTAGGAACAGAAAGGTCCCAGAGCGTTACTCCCCTAGTCTTAATTATATATTGTTGACTGATGCTGGTGAGCCTGAGACTTATGCAGAGACTTTGCAGGATGTTCACTCTAGCAAGTGGGAGTCAGCAATGAATGATGAGATGGATTCTTTACTTCGGAATCAGACATGGGAGTTAACTGAACTTCCAACAGGGAAGAGGGCACTTCATAACTGATCCCATGAAGGTTGTCTGCACATTTCCATAACTTTTGGGATTTTCCGAGTTCACTGGAGAAAAGCACTTATGTACCACTCCGTCCCACCTCTTATGCACCATTCGGAGGTAAAGATGAGGGTATTTGACACTTGTATCCCTCACGAAGGAAACATTTACAGTGATTACTAACCCACCTAATCAAATGAGAAAGCTTTCTGAAGTGATTAGAAAAATTCATCATTCCCTTCTAACAACTAAATCAGAAAATTAAAACATCTAAACTTTACATTTGTAGATCCAAAAGTAAGAAATTATCCGCAAAGTTTATTCAAACTAAATCCAAATTTCATGTTCTTGGTTGAAGAACATGTAGAACAGTCTCTGAAAAAATAAAAAGAAAAAAGAAGAGTAGAAGAGCAACAGCCCACTTCAACATCAACATCAATACTTCAACAGCAGCAACAACAATAACATCTATGGAAGCCCTTGTTTTAGCAGGAACCATCACATCATCTGGGTTCAAACGGAGCAAATACATTGGGATGCTCCGTCTCATCGGAGTCAAATGGTAGAGGTAGATCGGAGAGCAGGGTTCCCGGTGAGATATCACCGTCATCGTCCTCACTGTTCGGAACCCACTCCCAGATCTGGTCGAATTCGTCCATGCACGGGTAAAAACAAGGGTTAGAGTTTGATATAGTGAAGAACCCTAACCCATAAATAAGAACAGGGGTGTTGATTCGAGATGAATACAACATTATTTGAAGGGGGAAATCACCAGATCGCCTTCTATTAGTTGGATTTGAGACGAAAACACCAATCGGAGACAAAGATTTGCTCGATCCCGACGGCATCCGGTGAGTTCGAGAGATAGAGCGGCGAACTAGAGAGGGGGAGGGAGATACGGAGAACTGAGGAGATAGAGAGAGAGAGGGTTAGATTTAGAATGGGTGGGTGAGAATGAGTGGGGGTGTATCTTTTAGATTAGGGTTACATTTGATTAAAGGAGTTGGGCTAATAACACGTGGATTACTGTAACTGGGCTTCTACTTAAGCCCAAATCTGATTAATTTTGTTTGTTTAACAAAAATGTGGCTTTCTTATGAGGGTATTGTAGCCATTTAACCAGTTTAAGGTTACCATAAAAGGAAAGTTTTGAAAGTGAGTGGAGGTCCAAATAAGGAAATGGTGCAAAAGAGTTGGGACGGAGTGGTATGTAGTACTATTGAAAACGTATCAGGTGTGTTTCGTTTTATTTATGAATATAAAAACAATAATGTTCCGGAAAAAAAAAATTGTAGTAAGACTGTCAAATTAACAAAAATTGTTAAACAGGTAAATTTGTACGAAGCTTCTACTTCTGTGCAATTATCAACATATCATTGGAAATTTATCTGGGCATCTAAACTTCATCCAAAGTGCTGCATTCTGGTGGAGAATGAGTCGTAATGCCTTGGCAACCAATTTAAATCTGTTTCTCAAAAAATGCAGCAAGTCCAGAAAGTGCACAATTTGTGAAGAAGGTGAAAAATCCTTAGAACATTGTCTGTTTCATTGCTCCTGGACAATCCCAGTTGACCCAGTAATGTGTAGAGGAGACAAGTGTGGCTCAAGAAGTTAGTGGAACAAGTTCAAGACAGATTAATGAGGATTTTGTGGAGAAGTGTATTATTAGCTGTTGGCAAATTTGGAAGGCAAGGAATAGACTGTGCTTTGAAGGTGGAAGGCCAAATCCAATGCAGACTGTTTTTGCAATTAATAGTGAGCTCTCAGAAGTGCAGAGTTGGAGAAAAAGCTTAGAAAGGGAAGCAATTCCAAAGACTCAAAACTCAAGAGCTTCAGTTCAGCCATTATATTTGAGATGGATAGATAGAGGTAAAGTAAAATGCAACATAGATGCAGCTTGGAGTAAGGATAATAATGCAGCCTTTCTGGGGCGGTTAGCAAGAGATGAAAAGGGTGAATTGTTGGATTGGGGTTGGAGCACAGAAATGGCCATTCAGCGAAAATTAGTGAAGCTCTGGCAATTAGATTGGCTGTGTCAAAATTGAATGACAATTAGATTGGCTGTGTGGAAATTGAATTCAAAGATCAAAGAAGTCTGCTTTGAAAGTGATTGTAAGAATTTGGTGGAAGCTATCCAATCAGATATAGGAAATTGGGAGATGGCTATAATTATCAAGGATATCAGGGAGTGTTTGAAGGAGATTGATGGTACAATTCTGTGGGTTAGAAGAGAACAGAATAGGGCTGCAGATGAAATAGCTTGTTTAGCTAAGGATATGTTTTCAAGTGGTAGATGTATTGATGCTGACAGAGAAATTAGGGTTAGATAGAATGAAGGATAGAGATGAAATGAAACGGCAGAGAGTAAAACTCTCGTATATCGATGGATAGAGAAGATACAATGAATGAGAGACTATAAACAATGAATCATCTAGATGACCGTTGGATTGTAATCCAACGGTAGGAAAATAACCTATCAAGCCCTAATAAGAATGGGCTCAAACAATACATAAAATAGAGTGGGCTGGATTAATACATAGGCCCAATAGAGAAAATAAGAGAGAACTAGCGTTGTGTTGCTGAAGCCCAATCTTCATGGATGGTCCATTGACTTCGAAGCCCAATATTTATTTGGCAGTTATTACCCCCTCGTAAAATAATGGCGGTGGAATCGGCATTATTTTAGACTTTAGAGCATGAAACTGAGGAGCGGGTAACGATTTGGTGAAGAAATCTGCGATTTGTCCTGTAGAAGAAACAAAAGAAACCATAAGTTCTTTGTTAATGGCCTTTTCACGCACGTAGTGATAGTTGAGTTCGATGTGTTTTGTACGTGCGTGAAAAAGGGGATTGGCGGTAAGAGCCAAGGCAGATTGGCTATCAGTCCAAAGAGTAGGACTAAGTGAAATTTGAAATCGTAAATAAAAGAATAGCAGTTTGAACCACGATGGTTCTGCAGCGGCAGTAGCCAAGGCCCGGTACTCAGCCTCTGTAGAGGAACGGGCAACAGTAGCCTGTTTCTTAGAGGCCGAGTGTACCGGGTTGGGCCCAAGAAGAACCAAAAGCCCAGTGGTACTCCTCCGATCCGTTGGGTTACCAGCCCAGTCGGCGTCGGAGTAAATATTAAGGGGAAGAGAACTAGAAGTGTAAAATAAACCATGGGATTTAGTGCCATTTAAGTAGCGAAGCATGCATTTAGCACAATTTAGATGTGTATCAGTGGGGTTGTGCATAAATTGGCACAAGTGATTTACCGCGAAAGCGATATCTGGTCGTGTGAAAGTTAAATATTGTAAGCCGCCTAATAATTGGCGGTAAACAGTGGGTTCCTTAAGAGGAACTCCTTGAGTAAGGTGATATTTTATTCCAGAGACTAATGGAGTAGAACAAGGTTTAGAAGTAGACATATTAAACTTTGCAAGAAGATCAGTTGTATACTTTTCTTAAGTTATAGTAATACCAGATTTATTGCTACTAATTTGCAGGCCTAGAAAATATGTTAAAGGGCCAAGATTTGTCATTTGAAACTCTTTGTTGAGAAGGGAAATAAGAGTAGAAATATAAGCAGTGTCGTTCCGGTGATGATTATATCGTCAACATAAAGAAGTAAAATAGTGATACGATTGTGATTGTGTATAACAAATAGAAACGAATCAAAATAAGCAGTTTTAAAACCCAAAGACAGCAAGTAAGTTGTAAAACGTTCAAACCAAGCCCCGGGGGCTTGTTTTAAACCATATATTGACTTGTGTAAAAGACAAACGTGTTTAGAAAACTTAGGATCAATAAACCCAGTGGGGTGTTTCATATAGACAGTTTCGCCTAAAAAAACATGTAAGAAGGCGTTTTTAACGTCTAATTGTTGGAGAGGCCAAGAAAAATGTGCAGCCAATGCTAAAATAGTACGTACAGTAGCGTGTTTGACGACGGAACTAAATGTTTCGTCGTAGTCAAGCCCATGAGTTTGGTGAAACCCTTTTGCCACTAGGTGGGCTTTATATCTAGAAATTATACCATTCGGGTTAAACTTAGTTTTAAAAACCCATTTGTTCCCAATCACGTTTGTGTTTGGTGGAAAAGGCACCAAAGACCACGTCTTTTGTTGTGTGAGACTCAAGAATTCATCTGTCATTGTGTTTTGCCACTGAGAATATTTTGAGGCCTCAGAGAAAGAAGTATGATTAGAGTGTGAAGTGGGTGAAGTGACAGAAAAACCAACATGTAAAGGAGAAGAGACAGAGGTGTGATACAGCTTCTTTTGCTTACTGATACCAGACTTACTACGAGTTTGCATATGGTGAGAAGGTGGGGGAGGGGGGTTATTAGTCATCATTGGGCTCGGAGAGTTTGCCAAGCCTCTGCTGAAACTGGGAGAGGAAGAAACATGAACCACTGGAGGCGTAGTAGTACTGGAGTCAGCAATATCACCAGTAGGAACATGCTGCAGTTCTCTTTCATTGCCCTCAGAGGGTCCATGATGTTTCACATATATGGGTGGTGCAACGCTATGGGGATCAGGTGTAGTATCTGGTCTTGAATTGTCAAACTGTTGCACATATATGGGAGGTGCAACGCTATGAGTATCAAGTGTAGTATCAGTTCTGGGTTGGGAGCCTACAAACACATAGGCAGAGGCTAAATCAGTAGAGTCTGAAGATGATGAAGATAATAAATTTGCATAAGGAAAAGTGAACTCATAAAAAATAACATCACGGCTAATAAAAAACCTATGTGCAGTACGGTCAAAGCAAAGGTAACCTTTATATCCATCTGCATATCCCAAGAAAACACATTTTTTGGTTTTTGGGTCTAACTTTGAAGACACGTAAGATCTGAGATAGGGGTAACATAAACAACCAAAAACCTTAAGTTGATCATAATCAGGTTTGACATGAAAAAGCAACTCATAAGGTGATTTATTTAATGTATTTGAACTAGGAAGTCTATTAATGAGGTAAGTGGCAGTGGCCACAGCATGATACCAGAAAATTTTAGGAAGAGAAGCATTATGCAGTAAAGTAATAGCAGTTTCAGTGATGTGACGATGTTTTCTCTCAGCTACCCCATTTTTTTGGGGTGTATGAGGACAAGACTTCTGTTGAAGAATACCACTTTCAGTTAATACCTTTTGGAAGAGAAAAGAAGTAAATTCTCCTTCACCAACTGTTCTTATAATTTTAATATATGAATTGAGTAATTTTTCAATAAACAGTTTGAATTTTATGAAAACATTTGTTACTTCAGATTTGTGTTTTAAAGGAAAAAGCCAAGTAAATCGTGAAGCATCATCAATAAACAAAACATAGAACTTATAGCCATTAAAAGAAAGAGTTGAGGCAGGACCCCATACATCACTGTGTATCATATAGAGAGGATCAGTCATAGTAGTTTTAGACAAATTATAAGGAAGTCTATGCATTTTACCAGCTAAACAAGCATCACAGAGAGAATTAGAGGAAGAAACAGTGCGTAAATCATAACACTTTAAACATCTAGATAAAAAAGAATTGGTAGGGTGGCCTAAACGAGAGTGCCACAAGGTGGATTTAACAAGTTGACCCAAATTTGCTTGAGGACCAGTCTTGAGAGACATGGAGGACAAGGGGTAGACATCATTTTTACTTTGACCATGATAAAGAGTTCGACCCGTATCCGTAGCCTGAATATAAAATAATTTTTTATCAAAAATTAATTGAACATTATTTTCATGACACATTTGATTAATAGATATAAGATTCCCAGACAGTTTAGGTACGTGAAGAGTGTTATGTAAAAGAAATGAATGAGATGTAGTAGTTAATAAAGCGGTACCGACATTTTGGATTGATAACGAATAACCGTTACCAACTGTAATGTGATCATGAACAGAATAAGGCTCAGAGATAGAAAGATTGGCCAAGTCCGCAATCATATGATTAGAAGCGCCAATATCCGTAAGCCATACCTCAGAAGAAGCTTGATTTGCAGAAGATGTTGCAGCTAGTGCAGCAAGGTGCTCAGGTGGGTGGCGTCCTTGATACGCATAGTCCATTCGGTAATAGCAATAAAGCGCCGAATGATAGTCATTTCCACATATCTGGCAGGTTACCGGATTTGAACGACCCGACCCGCCAGAGCGACCTCTCTGATATCCAGAACCGGACCGACCGTATCCGCCACCTCGAACCGATCCATATACGGATCCGGATCCGTATCCGTTACCAGACCCGGATCCATATCCATTACCATACCCTGATCCAGATCCGGAGTTTGCACCATAATTGGATGAAGAACCCAATCCACCGGATCTACCCCCTCGGGATGAGTCAAAGCGTGCGCCCCTACGTTGAACAGTCCGACCACCGCCTCGGTTGTTAGTAGGGTAACAACCGCCACGGCCGCCGCCGCGGTTGGTGAAGAAAGCGGTGGGGGAAGGCAGATCGGTTGAAGGAGCCTGAGATTGGAGCATTTGTTCTTCAGCTCGTAAGAGGACATGAAGTTCTTCAAAAGAGACCGACGAGGATTTGATGTGGATGGAGGATCGGAAGGATTTGTACTCCACGGAAAGCCCATTTAGAGTATACAACAGCATATTCTCATCATCAATGGCAACAGAGGATACGGCAAGCTTGCTTCGGAGAGTAGAGAGCCTCTGCATGTATAGATCGACAGAGTCACTACCCTTTTTGATGTTCTGAAGCTCTGAATTAAGCTTTAGAAGATTGGATCTCTTCAAAGAACCATAGCGGCGCTCTAGGGTTTCCCACGCATATCTTGCGAGAGAGGCACCAAGAACAAGAGTTAACGCCTCGGTGGAAAGGGTGGCGTTGATGATTGTGAGAACCGCTTGATCTGTTAAGATCCAGGCGTTAAACGCTGGATTAGCAATCGAAGAGAGAGAGAGAGCCATCAGGGAGAGTATGAAACTCCGACGGACAAGCGGGGGAGCCATCAAGGTGACCAAAAAGACTGTGGGTTTTAAAGATTGAAGAAATTTGATGTCGCCAAAGAACAAAATTACTCGAATCAAGTTTCAAAAGGTAGGAGATTATGGATGTTGATAGAAGATAGAGCGGCAGTGCTGGTGAAGACACGTCGAAGGTGGGATTGCATCTGTTCAGGGCTCTGATACCATGACAGAGAAATTAGGGTTAGAGAGAATGAAGGATAGAGATGAAATGAAACGGCAGAGAGTAAAACTCTCGTATAATGATGGATAGAGAAGATACAGTGAGTGAGAGATTATATACAATGAATCATCTAGATGACCGTTGGAATGTAATCCAACGGTACGAAAATAACCTATCAAACCCTTATAAAAATGGGCTCAAACAATACATAAAATAGAGTGGGCTGAATTAATACATAGTCCCAATAGAGAAAATAAGAGAGAACTAGCGTTGTGTTGCTGAATCCCAATCTTCATGGATGGTCCAGTGACTTCGAAGCCCAATATTTTTCTGGCTGTTATTAGATGCTTCTTTGTTTTCGCAATTTCTAAACGACAGAAGTTCAATTTTGGTGTGAGTTCTAAAAAATATTTTCTTTCAGAAAAAAAAAATGAAAATTTGTTTAAATGTTTTATTGGGAGAGGGGAGAAAGAGGGTAACTATATTTCACCTTCTTTGGCATATTTGAAATTTACATATTAGTATGTGTCAAGATATGTTAAGCTTGTAAATACTCCATTTGTAACACAATTTTAGTAACTTTGAGGAATTTAATTATGTAAGGGGACATGTTACCATCTCACTGGGGTTGTTTGGATAAGATGAAGTAAGTGAGAGAACTCGAGCTTAAAGGTTCCTTTAATTTGTAGTATTTTCATGTGGTAGATCATTGGAGGTTATTAATTTCTGTTTTCTGAGAGCGAGGTTCGAACTCGAGACTTTTAGCAGGAACTTTAAATACTCTACTACTGAGCTGACACACATTTGTATAAGCTCGGAAATTACTCTGAAAACTTTGGAATTTCCCAAAAAAAAGTTGGATTTTTGTCCAAGAAATTCAGAATTCCGGCTGAAATTCGGACTTAAAATCGGAATTTCGGATTTTTGGTGGAAATTTAGATCTGTTTGGGTTTGGAGAGGTTTAACCGATTATATGAGATTTTTGATTTTTCCTTTCCTTCCTATTTCCTCACAAACAAGTCAATTTTCACTAACTTTTTGTTAACTCAGTTAATTAAATACTATCACTTCTTTGGGGTCACTTTCACGTTTTAAGGGTTAAAAAATGTATAATTTTATGTAGTGATGACAATTGGGTCCGATCTGATTCCATATCCGGCGTGATCCGACCTTAATGGAGCAGATCCGATCTGTTTGCAAATGGATCGGATATGGACCGCAAGTTTTGTGATAACGTCCGATTAGGTTATCATACCTAATAAATTCAATAATATACATGTATTAATATAATTACATAATTAACTTTTACTATGTTTACTTTAGATAACGTCTTAAGTTTCATATATTTATATTTTATTGTGACTAAACTGATAAATTTATTGATGCATATTGTATGCTACTTCAAATTTAATTTTGATTCATAATAATCTTAGGTCAGATGATCTAAAAATATTTTCTGCCAGGATCCGATGAATAATCCGATTCAAATCCGGTTCGAATTCGATCCGATCCGAAACTTTATGAGTCGGATCAGGATTTAGGCTGATTCGATCCAAATCTGATTCATTGCCATCCCTAATTTTATGAGCTTCGAAAAAGAAACTTTTGGAAAAGTCAAAAATGGAACAAGGGATTAAAATATATGGACCCGAGGGATTTTTTATTTTAAGATCTTTTATAGTTTTATTAGCTCCCGAGGTACACTACATAGACGGTAAATTGTGAATAAAGTTGGTGACGTTTAGCATTTCTTATACAAATCATCAAGTGGAAATATTTGACAGACATGGTAAAAGTGTCACAATACAATGGTTGATAAATGAGTGATAATTAGACCACTGAACTTTAGGTAAAAGTGAATTTACACTTCTTGAGTTTGGATTAAATATAAATACACACCTTTTGTTTGAATAAATACAATTACCTCTCTGTCAGTGGATGGAGGGTGGATATATACCATCCTTCAAAGGGGTGCAGTCCAACTTTTTTATGGACATTTTCTTCCTGTTTGTCTTTTTTTGTGAGAAACAGTAATTTTATAGAACACCTCGAAAAATAGAAGAGAAACATCCTTATCTAATGTCTTAAATAGCCAACTGGGAAAAGGAGGGGACCACACGTGGTTTTCTCTGGAAACGGCCGCATGCTGAGCCATTCGATGCGACATCACATTTAGCTCTCTCTTCCATGATTCCATCTCGAGAGACGAGTACTGATTGAGAATTTGAAGAGCTTACTCCATAACAGTCTTCATTTCTCCTTCTTCTATCTTTCTTCTGCCTTCCCTTCATTCTCTCAGATCTTGGATAACTTGTGACGCATCTCCGATAAGGAGGATTCACCGATGCTTCCATTGGAGACTCGATCTAAGCGCCGAGACACAAGCTGTAGCTTCTGCATGACGTGCACTCTCGCATTGGGGGCTTTGAACTGCTCCAGCCAAAAGATAGTCACCATTTCTAGTTCTCAGGACAAAGCCCGCCGTTGCTTTTTTTACTGGACCAGGGCTCCCAACTTCCGTCGAATTCCAGAAACATGTCTTCCCCTTCTCTCTTCTGAAGTTTTTCCTCCTGTTTTGGTCCTAAACGCTCCATTCAACCATTAAAAGGCATATGATCAGATCTGAGACCAGTTTTTTGGGATACTCTAGTTCCCGGGAAGTTTTTCATCTAATAAACTGTTGCAACAACTCTGTCAAGACGTACCTTGATATGTGTTTCTTCCTCTTGGTTATTAGTCCAAGTAAACTCGGGGCCTGCAAATCCTAAGTCAATTAGACCTAGTTCTTGAAGTACACTATTTAAGGCTTGCATTTGACTATATTGTCTTTCTCTTCCTCATTCATTCTCTAAGTTGCTTCTTATTTCATTGAAATCCCCACAAATATACCACAACATGCTATTATCTGGCGTAATTGCCCTCTAAAGTTCCCACAAATTATGTCTTTGCTCTCGCTTTATATCACCATAGAAGCCCGTGAGCTTCCAATCGATCCCATTATCTTCTTCTACGATAGCATCAATGTGGTAGTTGGAGAATTTTGTTAGCTTTGTTTTACCTTGGAGTCCCAAAGTAGGGCTAAACCTCCCCTCCCATCTTGCGCTTCTGTGAAGACACCGCTTGCATACTGTACCTTGTCCTGCACCTCTTCCATCTCGTGTTTGTTGATTTTTTTTTCTCCATAAGGAAGACGATGTTGGGGTTTAGGAGCCCCAAATTCTCCTTCAAAGCTCGGACCGCGCGTGGTTTCCCCCATCCACACACGTTCCAGCTTAGGAGACTCATTGTGCTCGACGACCCTGATTAACAGGCATCACCATTGTTGCATTCTTGATTGTAGAGGAGCTTTCATCCCCTGTATTTTTTGTGTTTACTGCTGCTAAAAGTTTCTTCTTAATATTGATAGCACGAATCTTATTTCCCCCCTTCGAGCTGCTGTCATTGCTTTGGAGGGGGCAAAAATTAAAGTTATCCCCTGCCTTATGCTTCGGGGATGATGGGGATTTGTCTTTGGCCTGCATCGCCTTCCTAGCCGCATCTATCTAATTCATACCGGTATTTACCCGAAGTCACGTTATTAGGGTCCAGCTTTGTGGTGTTTTGGGGACTGGTCGTACCTTCAATATTGCTGATGATCGCAACTACCCCTTTTCATGCACTGCATGTGTTTCCGTTCCATCATTATTGTCCTCCCCCATTGTACCTACTGTCAAATCTCCCTCCCTGGTTGTAAATTCCATCGCCTGATCACCAGTGGTCGGCTCCGGGGTGTTGTAACAACCCCTGGATTACTGTCCCAAAACAACCCGTGGATTACTGTCCCAACAACTTCTTTACCCGTACCACCGGATAAAAATGCTTAAGCCACGAAGGTGCTAGTAGTAATCCACAAGGTTTATCATATACCAAATGACAAACTCACAAATCTCCGATGTGGGACATGATATCACAATCCCCAACCATATATACATCCAATTCACAATATCAATCCACAATATCTCAATATGGGACGGGATATTACAATCCCCCATCTTATATGCTCGACTTCCTCGTCGAGTGTGCCCAGTCACGTTTCCCCTTGGCTGGCGGCGAACCACCACAGAGCCCGTTGTGCCTCAAATATGGGCATTTGGTGGGTGTTACAGGTGTTATTTGTATCCTATTTTTATTTTTGTGTTTATTGTATTCATGTTCTTGATGTTCTTGACCACCATTCGTGGTGTTCTTGACCTCCACCTCCACGTCCACCAAATCCCCAACACCTCTACTGAATCTCACCACTAACACAAAACAAACAAGCTTCACATAATAACAATTTCTGACCTGCCATTGCTGCAAAACTAATTGCCTTGCCAGAAAAACAACATTTTCTAACCTGGTTTGCATTTAGAACCCTCTCATGTCTTCCATGTGCGAGCCGTGGGGTCATTCTTTCTGAACCGTGCTGCGATGTATTCCAATGCATAGTCTTGAGAGAAGTAGAGTATCCAACGATGCCGTGTATTCTTCCCATGCGCACTCATGACTTGATAGTCTTTCGCAGGAGTCGCCTTGAGCCACCGGGTTCCTACTATCTTCATTCGCGGCATATGATTCTCCATATCTTTGAACTATTTCCTCGAGAAACTCAACGGTTCCAGGGGACTGATGTCACCTACTGAAGGAAGGTTCAGTAGTATGTGGGTGTCCTCCAGAGTCAAGCCGCCTTCAAAATAGGGGAAATGGAAGGTATGCGTCTTTTTGAAATACCGAGCCATCAAAATATCCAACATATCATGGTTTATCCTAACGTTGTACCCTTTCGTTACTCGAACGACGTGGTAAACCCCATCCCTGGTACGAATAGCTTCGAAATTTATGAGGAAATTCTTAGTCCAGCCGTCCACGTGTGCTAGTTCCCCTCCGAATGTCAGAAATTCAATCTTACAGTAGGGGTAATACCCCGCTCCGATGGCAGTCCGATGAATCTGGTCCATCGGAATGGTGTCCCAATTCTCTCGACGGTATCTCGGGGGTTAAGCAGAGTAGATTCCTATCAACTGGTATATGGAGCTCTTGACACTTGATCACCGCGTGGTACAAATCGCGTCCACCCAAAAGGGGAGCTTTTCTCCACATATCCCGAGGTAATTCGACGATTTCCTCTTGTACTGCTTTGCCTTTAGACTTGCCCATTTGATCCTGATCGTAAAGGAAAAAGGGTCACGAAAGTAAGAAACATGAAAATTTTAATCTCTCAGTCGATTAGCGAAAAAATTAGAAATTGACAAGAAAGTTACATATATGGTTTCGTGACTGGAGGGTTAGGTACCGGACCTGAAAAGTCACAACCACGATACGTTTCTCAACAGAGGAATTCTCGAGGAAAGCTACTTGAGAACTTGCTGAATGCAAAGAAATTGAGAAAGACTTACAAGTTACATCAAGATATATAAGTATGAAATGACAAGGACACTTCAGTGGCTTATCAGTGACGTCCCTTCCGTTGATCGATCAGTTGTGTTGTTTCACAAGGAAGCGCTTTGATAACCGGTGAATTTAGGCAGACGTGAGCCAACCATGTTGCCCTGAAATTTTCAAATACACCAGTGGTTACGCCTATGTTAATGACTAATGACCTATGAAAACTAGGATTCATGCCTATATTTTTAATTTGAATAGTTAATGGTCACGAGAATTCTGCCTCGGATCTCGCAGATTGACTCTCTAGACGCTTCAATAGATGTATTTCAAGATAATAACGGTTACGCGTGATAAACCATTCATCTATTCGATCGTATCTTAAACGTTCCACAGTTGCGAAAACACTGCTCAAAGATCTCGAGGATCAAAACGTCTCTTGGGAGCTAGGGTTTTTGCCCTTGAAGATCGCGAGTCGGTCTACAAGCTCAAAAGGGGGCTAATGTAGATACCCTAAACTTTAATACTATTTACGAGCCACGTGGCACCTCGGGTAAGGGAAACGTGCACAACTGCTGTGGCCTGGAGACTAGACGCTTCACATATGTGCCTTATACTAACGGGACTTGGGGGTGCGAGTGGCTTGGAGACTAGAATAAGGATTGTCTCGTGAGAGGTGCCAGCCTCGCATGCGACCCTCGTATGTTATCTAGAGACCTGCGAACGGACTGTCTGGTCCCTGAAATTGCGGACCACGTATACGGGACGCGAGCTGTTCAATTAGGCAGACGGACTGTCTGGTCCCCGAAATTTCAGACCACGTGTACCTACCCACGTACTTCCTATGGCCTGCATATATAGATGGATCGGTCCCAAGAACAAGACAACACAACAGACGCAACAAACACTTTCAACACTCAGCTCAAGCAATCACTGTCTCATCGCTGAACTACATACGTCGCCTTACTCTTACCCCAAATCCACTCTCACTCTCGCTCCTCAAACATGTTAAGCATATGTCATTTTTTTTGTTCTTCTACTTACTGGAATAGGGGCGAACTGTCCCAGATCCCCCATTGTCTACAGCCGCCAATGCAACAAAATTAAAATTTGGATACTATCAGTACATAAACTGAAAATGTGAATATGAAACTCTTAAATGTCAAGAATTGGATACCATCAGTGCAGTTTTGTCTAATTCTTTTCGGATAAAGTTGTCAATGTCATATTACTGTGTAGCTTTTGTGAGTAACCCAAACTTTGGGGGCTCAGTGTGCAATATAGTGTTGTGATTTCGATGAGAGGAAGTTGGAGACAAACCAAAACCGAACTCTCCGTCTCCACTCGCAGTACACGTATGAAAGAAAACCCTTCTCTCTCCACGCACTCACCACACTCCATCTTTTGTCTCCTTCTCTTTTACAAATACCCGTTCCCCACTCTTGTGACTTTCTAACCTCTAGGTCTTTTTTCCTCTTATCAGTTTCAATCCGTTGATTTGATTCCAATGGCGGAGACCACCGAGTCGGAGAAATCTCTGCTTAACCACCACACGGAGAAGCACTTCACCGCCGGCGAGATCGTCCGCGACATCATCATCGGCGTCTCCGACGGCCTCACCGTCCCCTTCGCCCTCGCCGCCGGCCTCTCCGGCGCCAACGCCTCCTCCTCCATCGTCCTCACCGCCGGCATCGCTGAGGTCGCCGCCGGCGCCATCTCCATGGGCCTCGGCGGGTACGAAGAATGATAATCATCAATTTCATTTTTATTTATTTTTTAGTTGATTTTTTATTGTTATTTATTTCGGTTGTTACATGGGGATTTGTGCAGTTATCTGGCGGCGAAGAGCGAGTCTGATCACTACTTGAGGGAACTGAAGAGAGAGCAGGATGAGATCGTGGCCGTTCCTGACACAGGTTCGTTTTACAGATAATTAAAATAATCGTGAAATTGATTCATCAGATAAACAAAATTGTTAGTTTTTTTTGTTTAGTAAATGCTTGAATGTGGAACATTTTGCAGAGGCGGCGGAGGTGGCGGAGATACTGGCGGAGTACGGGATAGAGCCGCACGAGTACACGCCGGTGGTGAATTCGCTGAGGAAGAACCCTCAGGCATGGCTCGATTTCATGATGAAGTAAGTTCAATTTGGCGATTTTTTGAATTTCCGAGTTCCATATATGCCCATTGATGCACTTCTGATTGTGCTAGTGTTGAATGAGATGTGAAATGAATTTGTTTAGGTAAATTAGGGTTTGAAGGGTAAGAGATTCCTATACATGCATGTCACTTTACATGCCCTACCACTGTCCGAGTTCCATATATGCCCATTAATGCACTTCTGATTATACTACTTTAGGCGAATATATTCAATTTCGCTGGGATATGAGTGTTGTGCTATCACGGGACACTTATACTACTGTAGAATGAGATGGTGAAATAAATTTGTTTAGCTGAATTAGGGTTTAAAGGGTAAGAGATTCCTATACATACCATGGGGTCTCGGGAACTGAATTCGAATTCTGGTCACATGCATGACTATTTACATGCCTACCACTGTCCTAGTAGCTATTTCCATGTTAATGCATTAGAAATGGTTTATTAGATTTGCTTCATTATTCGTTGAATGCATTGGAAAGGGTTGATAACTAGACTTGCTTCATTATTAGATGAATGCATTAGAAAATGTTAATTAGAACTCATGGTTTCTTATCATGTAATGCACCTGGCCCCAAATGAATCTAGTATTTGATTTAAGAGGTAGTTGTAGATTTGGTAAGGCGTAATTAGAAACCATTGTAGTTTCTTATCATTTGGCTCATCTGCCCCCAAAATGAGACTAGTATTTGATTTAAGAGGTAATAATTGATTTGGTAAGGCCTAATTAGAAGTCATTTTAGTTTCCCATCATATGGTCCACCTGGTCCTATCTAGAGCGGTTGAGATTATAAAGTTAAAGAAGTGGTGGGGAAAGGAAACAAGAAAGTGACGACATTGTTAAAAGATTGTTGAGAGTTGAGACATGATTACGCCATCTGCTCCATCTCGTGAGTACTTTGACCTTTTCTGGGTTACACTCATCTGTTATGATCTTTTCAATCTCCCATTATCGTCAGTCATCTAAATTGCCAGATACAGTATAATTTAGCATCTTAAACTGTGTTGGCAAAAGAGAGATGATTTTTCGGTCACACTACTAGGCGGAGATTTTGTACCTAAAACTTTATTTCTATGCAATCATGAAAGCAGGGAGAACAATGTACAATGCACCTAGCATGAGACAGCTATCTGTGTCGTAGATATGCAACTCAATCGTGTGTGCCATCCTTCTATGAAACTCCTATTCTGGATTGTGTTTGTCTCTATCTCTGTGCTTCCGGCTATTTAAAAATGCATATATTCATTTTTTATTAATGATTTTAAGAAGTTTAAGAAACTTGTGTTTGAAAGAACGCATGCCTTGTGTCTTCAGATGCTGTGTTCAATAGGAACTTTTAGTAGAAATCTGGCCAATATTTGGACAAAATGATAAATAAATCTTGCCAATATATGAAGCACAAACACTTCATAAAAAATATGAAGCACAAACACTGCATGACTGATGCAAAGCTAACTTCACCTTGATATAAAAATTACTCATTTGCATGCAACTAAAGTAACTGATTAAGGCACATTCAGCCTATTTGTATGTCGTACGATTATAGAATACCAAGTACGTGTTTTCTTTAGCTGCCTGGTTCTATAACAAATTTAAAAGTGGGAAGTTAGAGTCCGAAAACTACCCCACATGTGCAAGTGGAGTGTCACTATGTCATGTTTTGATACCGACAGGAGGGGCCTGTCACTACCGAAAGAAGATAATACTCCTGCGGAGGCTCGTGAGTTGCAATTCTTGAAACAAGTTATGCTTGTCAGGACCATTTTAGATGTGGTCACAGTTTGGTCAAGTTAAGCATGCCAAAATCCCACTTCCTCAAACTTCATAAGAATATGCAGAACATGATCCAGAATGAAAAAGATGAAATGAAGATTTGTTAAGTTTTATTTTGAGAGTGACAGATATAGATTCTGAACGGCGCAAATTAAACTTATAATTTACACAATGGGGTGTTTTTCTCATTTGTATCTGCTTACCTTTAGTATACTTGTTCGGTCAAAATGGCCACTATTGTTTATCATTTCACTTTCCATATCTTCTGTTCTGAAATGTGTATGCATTTTCTAATTTATCATACTAATATTCCTAACCCATACTCTTCGTATTGTGACTTCTATTTATCTATATGAATGACTAAGTGCTTGCCTGACCCGAGACTAAAACAGTAGAAAATCTGTAACTAATGCAGGTTTGAACTAGGACTAGAGAAACCAGATCCGAGGAGAGCACTTCACAGTGCCCTCACCATTGCCATTGCTTACATCTTGGGCGGAGCAGTCCCCCTCCTTCCTTATGTGTTCATTCCAGTAGCAAGTAAGGCTGTTGTTGCGTCGGTTATCGTAACTATAATCGCTTTGCTGATATTCGGTTATGCAAAGGGTCATTTCACGGGAAGCAGACCCATTAGAAGTGCTTTGCAAACCGCTCTGATTGGAGCCATTGCATCGGCAACTGCATATGGTTTGGCCAAGGCTGTTCAAGGATAGTCCTTACTCTTCGCAAATGTTAAAGTTGATTAGTACTCTAATTTAGCGAACTTTTCTAGCTTGGGACAACTTTGTTGTTAGAAGTTAATCAGTCTTGGCACCAGTTATTTAAGCTTTGTTTGATCATATTTGCAGTAGTTACCAGGCGTAATATCTGACATCTAAGTATATAGTTTCTAATTGTTAAGAGTTAGGCCACGGTGTCAACTGTGAGCATTTTTCGCACAAAATGAATAATGAAGTCATAAACAGATGTTACATTCGATGAGAATATAAAAGTCATCTAAATAGGTAGATTTTTTTATGGCAAAACTGCACCGGAGGTACCCATAGTTTGCAAAAACTGACAAGTGGATATTCAAATTTCAAAATCGTGCACTACGGGTACCCAAATTTTCAAAATTGTGCACCGAAGGTACCCTGTTAACTTTCCATTAACATTTGACGGAAAACTATAAAAAGACAATTGTGCCCCTTATTTTCACCTCCAACTTTTTCTAAAATAAGAGTTTTACTAACAAAAAACAATAAAATTTAATTTAATAATTTGATATACGTAAGATAATGTAAAATATTTCCTCAAAATTATACATTGTTACATCATTTCAAGATGGGAAATATGTTTTTATGAACATATACCCTTCAATCTTAAAGTCCTTTAATCTTTTTTTAACAGTTTTTAAAAAATCTCAAAATTTCATTATTTCACATGTATATTTTTAATAATAATATACAAGCTACTTTGTGCATTTAAAGAATCTCAAAATGGAAAGTTAACGGAAGGGTACATGTGAAATTATCAAAGTTAATTGTATGTTATTGTTTTATTAAAAAATTACACGTGAAATTATGAAATTTTGAGATATGTTTTATTAAAAAACTGTTAAAAAAAGTTCAAGACTTTAAGATTGATAAATATTTAATAAAATCATATTTCATATCTTGAAATTACGTAAAAATATGTAATTTGATTAAATATATTGCATTATCTTACATATATATATATATATATATCAAATATTTAAACTTAAATTTTATTATTTTAATTTCTTTTTAGATTTATTAGTAAAAATTGTATTTTTAAAGAAGTTGGAGGTGAAAATAGAGGACACAAAAGTCTTTTGCTAGTTTTCCGTCCAATATTAACGGAAAGTTGAAGGGTATCTCCGGTGCACGATTTTGAAAATTTGAATACTCGTGGTACACGATTTTAAAATTTGGATACCCACTTGTATATTTTGCAAATATGGATACCTCCGGTGCACTTTTGCCATTTTTTATTTGGAACTCTATCTGTTCATCTGCATGCTTCTCGCAACAACAAACATCAACTGATGACATGGACTGGTGAGAGCTGGATGGATTGAAAGTGAACAAAATATGAAACCTTAAGACGGGGAACCAAAATATGCGTCACCGTAAACTAATTTCACGATATGGTTTATTGTAGTAGTAGATCTTGGTTTACTCCAGTGTCTCATATATTATATTTATGCATAATAGTACCTCTAATCTATTCTATAATTTAGCATGGTTTAATTAACTTATGACTTTTCAACATTTAGGTTAAATCATTTCAGCCCTTAAATCTCACCTATCACGCACTCAATTATCCACTACCTAACTATCCACTACTTGAAAATTTATCCCCTCTCTCGGATTAATTTACGTAACTCATCAAAAGTGTGTAAGAACACGACTTGATGAATATCATATAAAATTACCGGGGACGCTATTTTCATCTTCTCCTCTAGCAAAATCGATTATGAAACGTGTTTTTTGGTAGTGCTCTCGGGCACGGACAGTCTCCTAATTTAGTATAAAGAATATAATAACCTGCAATTATGCAAAACCATCGAATATAAGTTTCTCGATCTTGAGCAGACTAGATGTCTAGATCATAGCGCGAAACCACGATGCTGGGCAAGTATCCCCCAACCTAAGGTTTACAAATGAGGCATTTATGTCATTCGGTCAGCATTGACTTGTGAAGTAACTCATGTCTCTGAAGTGTAACATGAGTTTAACATGGAAGCGGGAATTATCCTGTCATATTTGTATGTGCAAACTATTGTAATTTGAAGGTACAAAAGGGCAAGCTCGGTACAGTGGTTCTGAATGTAAACAAATTAGTCTGCTTTTTCTATGTCAAAGGATAAGTGCTTTACTGACCTGAGACTAAAACAGTAGAACATTTATAACTAATGCAGGTTTGAACTAGGACTAGAGAATCTAGATCCGAGGAGAGCATTTCACAGCCAGGGCACGTGGGGGCCTAAAACGAGTTTAAAATATGAGGCCTTAAATAAAGAAAAATTACACATTGTTATAAACTGAGAGAGAAAAGATGGAGACAAAGTATGGAGGAATATGAAAGTTATTTTTAGGCCTTATTTTTATTCTCTACAAAACAACTCTTTATATAGAGTGTGAAAGTCAATCATAAACTTCTAAGTATGGTATTGCAATATTAGAGAATATTCACCATATCAATTAGTATTATTTCATAACACTCCCCCTTGAATATTCACTACTAGTCTGCCTCATTAAAACCTTGTCACGTAAAACCTAATGGGAAAAACCGCAACTAAGGAAAAAGAGTACAGACTCTAAAACTACATCTCCCCCTCATAATAAGATACATTAACATAAAAGATCTTTTAGTTGACGCATACCACATTTTTGAACATGTAACTTCAATGTTGATGCTGGTAGTGCTTTTGTGAATAAGTCTGCTGGATTTTCACTTGAGTGCACTTGCTGGATGGAAACAACCCCCTTCTTTTGAAGCTCATGAGTAAAGAAGAACTTTGGAGATATGTGTTTAGTTCGATCACCTTTGATGAAGCCTTCCTTGAGTTGGGCGATGCAGGCTGCATTATCTTCATATAACACTGTTGGACTGTCATTTTTGGAATTTAATCCACAAGACCCTTTGACATGTTGAACTACTGATTTTAGCCACACGCATTCTCGACTAGCTTCATGGATTGCCAGAATCTCTGAGTGGTTTGATGATGTTGCTACCATAGTTTGCTTCATCGATCTCCACGATATAGCAGTTCCTCCATAAGTGAAAACATACCCTGTTTGAGATCTTGCTTTATGTGGGTCCGACAAGTATCCAGCATCAGCATATCCATGAGGGAGGTATTTGATCCACGAGGATAGAAAAGACCCAAGTCTGTAGTGCCACATAGATATCGCATGATGTGTTTAACACCGTTCCAATGCCTGCGAGTAGGGTTAGAACTGTACCTAGCCAAAAGATTGACAGAAAATGCAATATCTGGCCTTGTGCAATTTGCCAAAAACATCAAAGCACCAATTGCACTAAGATATGGCACTTCAGGGCCAAGAGGCTCCTCGTCACTCTCTTGAGGACGGAAAGGATCTTTATTTACATCAAGCGACCTTAGTGGATGTGATTTGTCCATACAAAATCTTTTAAGGACTTTTTCAGTATAATTTGATTGATGAAGTAAAATTCCTTCAGGAAAGTGTTCAATTTGTAGACCGAGGCAAAATCTCGTCTTTCCCAAATCCTTCATATCAAATTCTTTTTCAAGTAAGTTGCAGTTTGGGTAATCTCTTCATGAGTTCCCACAATATTCAAGTCATCCACGTAAACTGCCACTATTACAAAACCATTTGTGGACTTCTTTATGAAGATACAAGGACAAGTTGGATTGTTAACAAACATTTCTTTTAATAGGTATTCGCTCAAGCGATTGTACCACATTCGTCCCGATTGTTTTAGTCCATACAAGGATCTTTGGAGCATAATAGAATAAGCGGTACGTGGTTTGTTTGTTTTTGGCATTTTCAGTCCTTCAGGGACTTTCATATATATGTCACTATCAAGTGAACCATATAGATATGCTGTAGCCACATCCATCAAATGCATATCTAAACTTTCCGATGCTGCCAGACTTATTATGAATCGGAAAGTGGTTGCATCCATCACAGGCGAATACGTTTCTTCATAATCAATGCCTGGTCTTTGCGAGAAACCTTGAGCTACAAGTCGAGCTTTGTATCTTGTAATCTCGTTTTTCTCATTTCGTTTCCGCACAAAAACCATTTAAATCCAATGGGTTTTACGTCATTAGGTGTTTGAACTATTGGTCCAAACACTTTACGTTTTTCTAGTGAATTTAATTCAGCCTGTATAGCCTCTTTCCACTTTGGCCAATCATCACGACGTCTGCATTCTTCAATTGATCGTGGTTCGTGATCGTCATCACTTATATGTAGTGAAACGTTAAAGACAAATGTGTCATCAATGACAACACTATTCCGATCCCATATTTTTCCGGAATATATATAATTGATCGAGATCTCTTGATTTTCTGGTACCATATCGCCCTCTTCAGGGGCTGAATATAGATCAATCATTTTAGGGATCGGATCACCAATTTTAATGGAATCATCAATTGTCTTTGTGGAATCTTTAGGATTCAACACAGTTGCCTGATTTGTCTTCCTTTTTCTAGGAACCAAATCTTTTGAGCCAACAGGTCTGCCACACTTTTGGCGTGCACAAGATTCATTTGCTTGTATACTCGCATTTTGTCCTATAGGGACATCAATTCGTGCTGGAAAATTCGCAGCCGGTATATGCGATTTTATAACTTTGCTTGTATCAACGAATGCATCAGGCATTTAGTTTGCTATGCTTTGAAATTTAAGGATTCTCTGCACTTCGAATTCACACTGGCTAGTTCGGTGATCCAAGTGTGTTATCAAAGGAGAATTCCAAGAAATTAATTGTCGAGCTTCAAGCTGCGACATGTCTCCCCCTAATTTCGGGAAGATCGATTCGTCAAAGTGACAATCTGCAAAGCGAGCTTGGAATAAATCCCCAGTTAAGGGTTCCAAATATCTAATAATAGATGGAGAATCAAACCCAACATAAATGCCAAGTCTACGTTGGGGACCCATCTTGTTACGTTGTGGGGGTGCAATAGGAACATGCACAACGCACCCAAAAACACGTAAATGAGATATATTTGGAGGTTGTCCAAGCACAAGTTGTTGGGGGAGAATATTTAAGATACGTAGTGGGGCGTAAACGTATCAATGCAGCGGCATGTAAAACAGCATGTCCCCAAGCAGAAATGGGTAAATTAGTTTTTATCAACAATGGTTTAGCTATTAACTGAATTCTTTTGATGAAAGATTCTGCTAAACCATTTTGAGTGTGTACATGCGCGATTGGGTGCTCAACCTATATCCCAACTGACATGCAATAGTCGTCAAATGATTGCGATGTAAATTCACCAGCATTATCAAGACGAATAGATTTAATGGGATGATCAGGGAAATGTGCTCTAAGCCTTATAATCATTCCTAAAAGGCGAGCAAATGCCATATTTCGAGATGATAATAGGCATACATGCGACCATCTTGTAGAGGCATCAAGTAGTACCATGAAGTAGTAAAAGGGACCACTAGGAGGATTGATGGGTCGACAAATATCTCCTTGAATGCGTTCCAAGAACTTAGGAGATTCAATGCTAACTTTCATGGGTGATGGTCTAGCAATGTATTTTCCTTGAGAACAAGCGGTGCATGGATATTCATTTGGCAAAAGAATCTTTTTATCTTTTAGTGGATGCCCGCTTAAGTTCTCAATGATTCTTCGAATCATAATTGCGTCGGGGTGCCCAAGCCTATTATGCCAAAGCATAAAAGTTGTGGGATCTTTTTGTTTTATGGCGACATTGACTTCAACTGCTTGGATAATTGTATGATATAATCCAGATGATAAAGCAGGAAGTTTTTCTAATACATATTTTTTGTCTGAAACAGTGGATGTAATACACATGTACTCCACCTCATTCTCATTAAGAGTTTCAATGTGGTACCCATTTTTGCGGATATCTTTAAAACTCAGCAAATTTCTACTAGATTTGCTAGAGTATAATGCCTCTTCGACATGGAATATTGTTCCACCGGGCAATATGATAGCGGCTCTTCCAGTGCCTTCAATTATACTGGATGTACCAGAAATTGTGTGCACATATGCTTGATTAGGGGAAATCCGCAAAAAATATTTCTTATGACGCAAAATTGTGTGAGTTGTTCCACTGTCCACCAAGCATGTGTCTTCACAAATCATCATTTTATCTATAATTAAAAGAGAGATATTTGATAAGTAAAAGAAACTTCGCATATTAAACTTTCAATCCTACTAAAAAGAAATAACAATGTCTGAAGTTCTTATCAAAGAACATTATTCATCCTAAGATGGAATAAAAAAATCAAAAATTAAATGACTTAAAAAAAATCTAAATGAGTTGTCTAAACAAAATCAGGCTCTCCAAAGGGGCCATCGACTTTCGGATCAGGAGCAAAGAAGTCACCAACATTAAAATCTTTGAGATCCATTGTCTGCTCATACTCAACATGGTTTGATTCATTAAATGTAGCACTCCCATTTCTGGATGCTTGATAGAGATCAACCAAGTGTCGTGGTGTACGACAAACATGTTTCCAATGGCCATCAGTTCCACATCTGTTACATTTTTGTCCCTGTTTGGGAGGTGCTTTTTCAGCAACTACTTGTGAATTCTGATGTCTCCCACCATTATTTCTCCCCCTGTTTTGTGGTGGTGCTCCTCTTTTGTTGATATTGGAGGGCATCTGTTGTGGAGGCTCACGGTACCAAACATTGCTCTTACCATGACCGCGTCCACGACGGCGACCATGTCTACGACCACGTCCACGACCACGTGGGTTATTTGAACACGTAAAACAACATTCGCTTCAGGGAATGCATTATTACTCACTGCAGGGAGAGGGGTCGAGCCAGTCGGACGCTGTTCATGATATTTTTTCAATATGGCATTGTTTCTTTCCGCAACCAATAAACAAGAAATCAATTCAGAATATTTTTTGAATCCCTTTTCTCGATACTGCTGTTGCAGGAGTATATTCGAGCAATGGAAGGTAGACAATGTCTTTTCCAATAATTTCTCATCAGTGACGTTCTCGCCACAAAGTTTTAGCAGGGATGTAATTTTGAAGAGTGAGGAGTTATAACTGTTTACCGTATTGTAATCCTGAAACCTCAGGTGTATCCAATCATAACGAGCCTGGGGGAGTAAGACAAACTTCAAGTGCTCGTAGCGCTCTTTTAAATTATTCCATAAGACGAGGGGGTCCTTAATAGTAAGATACTCATTTTTTTAAATCCTCATCTATATGGCGGCACAAAAATATCAACGCATCGGCGCATTCCTTTTCGGACGCGGTATTGTCTGCTTTTATAGTATGCCCAAGACCTTTTGAGTCTAGGTGCAATCCAGCATCAAGAGTCCACGACAAGTAATTTTTTCCAGTAATATGAAGTCCAGTGAACTCGAGCTTCGCGATGTTAGACATAGTGAATCTAAGAAAAAAAATAGGACGAAAGTTAAGTTATGAGCAAGAACAGGTACAATGATAAGTGATTTACGAAATAAATAGACAGTAAAACGTAATTAAGCCGCCAAATATAGGTTATATTAATATATATATATATTACGAACGGTATCAAATAAGAAATAAAAAAACACGTATTGTAAAGTAAAACTTAGCCAGATCAGATGGCTAAAGCACATGTTGAAGTTTTGAGCGGCTGCGAGTTCGAACTCAAGAGCAGCGTTTTTTTTCTCTACATGCAGCAGCAGTTTTTTTTTTTTTTTTTTTTTTTTTTTCGAAAAACGTAAGTATAATAAAAATAAAAGACATTGAAAGACAATAAGGAGGCAGTGCCCCAGTGGTCACGCGCTGCTGCTTATGACGCCCAGCTCTTGGGTTCGAACCAAATGGCGAGCAGTTCTCTCTCTCTCTCTCTCTCTCTCTCTCTTTTTTTTCAACTGATTATTAAAGTAAAAAGAGTAAAAAAACATAAATATTTCCAAAGGAGGTGGTGGACCAGATGGTCACACACAGTTGCATAAGGCCTTTGTCAACCCTTGTTCATGGGTTCGAGTTTGTTGGGCAGCAGAATTTTTTTTTCTTTTTTTTTTTCGATTTTTTCCAGCAAACATGGTATTTGGTCACTCTCTAGATCTAATTGTAGATCGAGGTCTAGGGTTTGAGCAGCCCCTTTTTTTCATAGCATAGACCAATTTTTTTTTTCTTTTTTTGGTATAAATAATAAATCGTAAACAATTTAAAGATGTATTGTTGATTTGAATCAACTTTGAAACAAGCAAGACATGAGACAATCAAAATCAAAAATTGAGTTTTTCGTTTGATCATCTTCTTCTTGACAATATAAAATAAATAAATAATTCGTACCTTTGTCTTTTGATCATCTCATCCTGTAGAGCGAAAGTGCTGATAACGTGTTATAAACTGAGAGAGAAAAGATGGAGACAAAGTATGAAGGAATATGAAAGTTATATTTATTCTCTACCAAACCACTCTTTATATAGAGTGTGGGAGTCAATCATAATCTTCTAAGTATGGTATTACAATATTAGGTAATATTCACCATATCAATTAGTATTATTTCATAACACACATAAGAGTTTGTGTAGATGAAAAAAACTATATATTTTAGATTTGAAATACTTGTTTGTAACAGGTTAGGTTGATTTTAATCAGCATTAAATAACATCATAATTTTTTGAGAAGGAAAACATTAAAATCTTTAATCAGCAAAGAGATCTGGAAAGATTTGGTTCAACCCTCAAAGTGGGATAGATTTTGTCAGCTGAGCTGCACTGATTGGGTGGATGCTAATCTGGTGGGAGATCACTGGGGTACCCATCTGGAGTTGGATTGGCCCGAGGTTTTATGAATTGCAGTCTAAAAAATCTGGCATTGGCATAATCAAAAAGTTAATGAAACTAACTCCAACCTTCCCTCAAATCATTCTAAGGTGATTCTGACTCAAGCTATGTTTCTTACCAAAGCGCAGAGGGTTTCTGGTGGCTTCATTCCCCAAAACCAACACTCATAAGCTGGACACCTTCTGTTGTGGATTTTGCTCATTTCCAGAACCAGAACTTTGCTATTGTTGGGGGAATTGCAAGAGATAATCTGGGTCAAGAAACCTGTGTGTTTGAAAGAATGCACGCCTTGTAGCTTCAGTGGCTGTGTTAAATAGGAACTTTACTCAAATGACTAAAAATTGCAAGTAGAAATCTGGCCAAATTTTGGCCAAAAAGAAACAACAAATCTGGCCAATATATGAAGCACAAACTCTGCATGACTGATGCAAAGCTAACTTCACCTTGATATAAAAATCACTCATTTGCATGAAACGAATGTAACTTATTAAGGTACATTCAGCATATTTGTATGTTGTAAGATTGTCGAATACCAAGTACATGTTTTCTTTAACTGCCTGGTTCTATAACAAATCTAGAAGTGGGAAGTTAGAGTCCGAAATCTACCGAACATGTGCAAGTGGAGTGTCACTATGTCATGTTTTGATACCGACAGGAGGCGCCTGTCACTACCGCAAGTAGATAAACTGCTGCGGGCTCGTTATTTGCACTTCTTGTGTTGAGTTGGTGCCTTGAATTGGTCAATGGCGGCCAAACTCTTTGTTTCGAACTTTGATTAGGAAACATTGGAAGTCAAAGGCGGTGGAGGATTAGTTAGGAAACAAGTTTGTTTCCAAATCAGATTTGGAAACTTTAGGGATTTTCCTAGCACTATATAAAACCTAGTAGTCACATTATTAGGTATGCAAAAACATTCTTGTAATTGTTCCTCTTAAGTGAATAAATGGGGCTTTTTTCCGCCGTGGAGGTATCTAGCAATATTTTGCTAGCGAACCACGTAAAATCCCGCGTTCTTCTTTATTCGTTCATTGTTCGTGAGGTGGTTTGTCATAACAAACTGGTATCAGAGCTCGGGTTTGGCGGTGTTTCAAGATCAAGATCAAGGCGGAGCAAAGCTAGGGTTTCACAACTTGGTGAGATTAAATCTAGGGTTTTGCGATCTAGGTGGAGCACGCGACTAGGGTTCAAGATCCACCAAGAACGATGTCCGGATCGATGTTGAAGATCGACAGGTTCACAGGAGGGAGCAGCTTCAGTCTGTGGAAGATAAAGATGGAGGCTTTGCTCAAATCTCAAGGCTTGTGGGCACCTTTGACCGCGGACAAGGGAGGCATGAATGTTGTATCATCGGATTTCAAGGTATTGGATGAGAAGGCACACACAACGATTATGTTGTGCTTATCGGATGACGTGATCATCGAGGTCGCAAATTAGAATGAAGCAGCAGGTCTTTGGCTCAAGTTGGAGGGTCTCTACATGACAAAGAGTCTCACTAGCAAGTTGATGCTAAAGCAAAGGCTCTTTACTTTGCGGATGCTCGAAGGTACGACTCTCATGGACCATCTTGATCAATTAAATACAATTCTTTTAGACTTGCGTAATATTGGCGAGAAGGTGGGCGATGAGGATGCCGCACTCTTGTTATTGATCTCGTTACGTCCATCATACGAGAACTTCGTTCAGTCGTTCATAGTGAACAAGGACGAATTATCCCTAGAAGAGGTCAGATCGGCGCTCCATGCTAGGGAACTGCGCCATAAGGGTGCGGGCATAGGTACAGAGGACCATGCTTCCGGATTGATGGCAACGGGAGGAAGCAAGAAGGGTAAGAAGAACAAGAAGAAATAGTTCTCAGGTTCTAAGTTACCCAAGGATGTTTGTGCCTTTTGCAAGGAAAAATGGGCACTGGAAGAGAGATTGCCCGAAACGAGGACAACAGGGTCAGGACGGATTCGCAGCCGTAGCAGAACAAGGTAACTCGTCCGAGGATGATTACGTTCTAATGGCGGATGTTGTCAGGCACTTTCAGGATGCGTGGGTCCTTGATTCTGGAGCTTCCTATCATATTTTCTCTAACAGGGAGCTATTCTCGACGTACAACCAAATGGATGGGGGGTCTGTCTACATGGAAAACGGAGCCGTCTGTAAGGTGTTTGGGAGTGGCTCAGTTAGATTGAAGACGAATGAAGGGAAGTTATGTACATTAGAGAAAGTCAGGCATGTACCACTTATTAAGAAGAATTTGATCTCCTTGAGTCTACGCGACAGCAAGGGATACAGTTTCAAAGGTGAAGGTGGAGATCTACAAGTCTGCAAGGGTTCTAAGGTGATTCTTTAGGGAGTCAAGAGCGGGATGTTGTACATGTTGCAAGGTTCGACGATCACATGTTCTGCTGGAGTTGTCTCAGCCGAGATTCAGGAAGTTGATCTAACCAAGCTGTGGCATATGAGGCTCGGTCATATGAGTGAACGTGGAATGCAGGAACTTCACAAGAAAGGCTATTTCACTGGGAATGCGCCCAAGAGCCTAGGGTTTTGTGAGCACTGCGTGTATGGGAAGCCACTGCGTAGCAAGTTCCCTAAGGCGGTTCATAGAACGAAAGGTACTCTTGATTATATCCATTCGGATTGCTAGGGTCCATCTTGAGTTGAGGCGATAGGCGGGTATATGTATTTCCTAAGAATCATAGACGACTACTCCAGGATGACTTGGATATTCTTGATGAAGCACAAGAGTGAAGCCTTCGGAAGATTCAAGGAGTGGAAGACGCTAGTAGAGAATCAGGTGGGAAAGAAGGTGAAGAGGCTGCACACGGACAACGACTTAGAGTTTTGTTCATCAGAGTTTGATGGATTCTGCAAGGATCAGGGAATAGCACGACATCGCACCGTCCGGCACACACCGCAGCAGAACGGTGTAGCCGAGAGAATGAATCAGCCACTTTTAGCGAAAGCAAGATGCATGCTTTCGAATGCAGGTCTTTCTAGAGGCTTTTGGGGAGAGGAAGTTTCCATGGCATGCTATCTCATGAATCGGAGCCCGCACATAGGTATAGGATGCAAGATTCCTATGGAAGTCTGGTCCGGTAATGCAGTGGATTACTCAGATTTGAGAGTTTTTGGTTGTGTTGCCTATTATCACGTTGATGATGGCAAACTAGAACCAAGAGCTAAGAAGGGAGTATTCATGGCTTTCGGAACAGGTGTGAAGGGATACAAGATATGGGCAGACAACAAGATTATACTTAGCAGAAGTGTAGTCTTTGATGAGACTCATATGTTGAAGAACTCCGTGGAGGTGGAGCTTGGAGGTGAAAAGAAGAAGGTGGAGGGAGAGTCGGATCCTACTGATCCTAAGGATTCTGAAATCCCTACACCACCACCGGAAGCCGAAGAGGAAGAAGCAGAAGAGTCTGATAGTGAAGATGCATCTCTACCAGAGGAACCGGATCATCATAGTATTGCGTTGGGAAGACAAAGAAGAGTCATCAAGCCTCCGGCGAGATACAGAGATGATGGTATGGTGGGATATGAATTATAGGTAGTGGAAGAGGTAGAGGACGGGCCATCCTCCTACAAGGCCGCTATATCTAGTTCTGAGTCAGCACAATGGATTGCCGCGATGGGAGAAGAGATGGAGTCTGTTAGCGAGAACTCGACTTGGGAGCTTGTTAAATTTCCAGCGGGAAGGAAGATAGTCAGTTGCAAGTGGGTTTTCAGAAGAAAGGAAGGAACTACATCTGGAGAGGGCATCAAGTATAAGGCGAGGCTAGTTGCAAGAGGGTTCAGTCAGAAAGAGGGAGTTGACTACAACAATATCTTCTCACCAGTGGTCAGACATACTTCTATCCGGGTGCTACTAGCAATGGTGGCACACCACGACCTAGAGCTTGAGCAATTGGATGTCGAAACAAATTTTCTACATGGAGAGTTGGAAGAGGAGATATACATGAGCCAGCCGGAAGGGTTCCAAGTTCTCGGAAGAGAGAATCACGTGTGAAAGCTGAAGAGATCTCTCTACGGACTTAAGCAGTCGCCGAGACAATGGTACAAGAGGTTTGACAGCTTCATGTTGAAGATTGGTTACCACAAATGCGAGTATGATTGCTGCATGTGTCACAAAGAGTTGCATGGTGAATCACATATTTACCTAGTTCTATATGTAGATGATATTCTGATTGCAACTCGAAATATCAAGGACATTAGAGAACTGAAGAGGTCCCTTAGCGCGGAATTCGATATGAAGGATCTGGGAGCTGCTCGGAAGATATTAGGAGTTGAGATCTGTAGAGACAGGAAGAAGAAGAAGCTTTTTTTTGTCACAGCAGGGATACATCAAGAAGGTCTTGGCAAGATTCGGGATGTTATCTGTAATACCCCGGTATTTTTGGGGGTATTTTTGAGAGTTTAATGAATCTTCGGGGCCATTGTTTGATATTATAAATGTATTTTTCTTTTATTAAATAAATTTTCTATTTACATTATCATCATCATTGTTATTATTATTGTTGTTTTTGTTGTTGTTGTTGTTGTCGTTATTATCATTATCACTAGCTTTATAAAAAAAAATTATATTTATTATTAAATAGTCTTTCTTCCAATTACGTTATTATGATTATTAAAGTTATTAATATTTTAATTTTTATCAATTTTTTTTAAGATGACTTTTTCCAGTTAGTTTTGTATATAATTGTTAGTGAAGTGTAGCGGGTCGTGTAATCTTCAAGCGTGTCGAAAAGTGTAACTTTTAATTAGATATCGCGTAGCGAACCACCGCGTTGGGTGGTGCATCCGCCACACCATAAAATTTCTCACTTCATCTTCTTCACCTTGCCATTTTAGAGCAGAGAATTCTCTGCTATGTTTCCGGCGATTTCACCACGGCAAGGTCAAATTCGATCCCATCTCTTGCCCTTTTCGCCATGGTTTCGCAAATCAAGTCAAGAACCAATTTCTTCTTCATCAATTTCGCAATTAAACCTTACCAATTCGAACCCGTAATTTCCGATGGGGTTCCACCAAGCACAAACCAAAACCCTCACCCAACTCTTCCTCTCTCTCTTCCAGTCTCTCGCTCTCAGTCTCTCTCTCACGCTCTCTCTCTCTCTCTCTCTCTCTCTCTCTCTCGCTGCTCGGTTCTAGAAAACCCAGCCGGCGCCGTCGCCGAATCGGGCCGACCCAGCGACGCCGTCCCTCTGCTCCACTCGTCGTCGCCACCACTGTCCGTCTCCCTCTTTTTCCGGCGAACCCAGTAGCACCAGCAACACCGTCGACAGTCTTTGCGTCGCCGCCATCGTTCTCGCCGCCTTGCTCGTCTTCTTCACTTCCAACTGGTAAACCAAAAGAATCCCCTGGCAAATGTATTTCTTCTACCATTTATGAGTACTGTTTTCGATGTTGGGTTGTTTTAAAGAAAAAATATAAACTAAAATGGTGGCTGTGAGGTCCGTGTGTGTGTCTGCATAGTGTGTGTAGGTGTGTGCTGGTCTGGTAGTATTAAGTGGTGATAGTAGTAGTATTATATTAGTTGTAGCTATACATAACAATGGTAACATGTAGTAGTAGTATACTTTGTCTTCTACTTAGTAGTTTATATTGGTAATAACAATAGACTTTTGGCTATTATTTAGTTTGATTTTCTTACCCAATTATTTATTTACTAATTTTGTAATATTATATATATACATATCATATTTCAAAGTTTTATATTTTAGAAAGAAGATGATATTTGTCGTAAATAGCAACTTTTCGAGTCAAACCAATTTAGAGAAAAATACACGAGTTTGTATAAAATCTTAATATTTATATTGTCCAAACACGTATAGTTTTTTCATTAAAATTTTAATTTATATAAATGAAATTAAGTAATTTCCTAGAATAATCTCTATTTCAGTTTTAGTGTTCATAAACAATTATTCTCTTTATGATTTCTAAACTTATGTCTATAACTATAATTCATTTGGGATATTATTTGCGGGTTGCACCTGCACTTATAGACATTTTAATTGTGAATTGTCGTATGGTGAATCGTGTTAATGTAGGACTATTTGATTATTGTAGATTCAGAATTCTTAGGAGACGAACTCGTTGAGGACCCCTACTACTAGTTGCGTGCTTTCTTGTGTGTGAATCTCTCCCCATTATCAGATAAGTTATATGCACAATACCTTCGAACTATCAAAATGTCTCTTGGCGTGTGTTATTTTTCAAAAACGCTCATGAACTACTATAATCGTGATACTGGAAAAGTTTGTTAAGTCTTGAATCGCTATTGCAAGTACTACTTTGAAAATGTGTGGTCACTGTGGAAACTCGAAAGTTTTGTGAAACGATAATTGTACGATAATAGAATTGGGAACGATGTGCAGAGGATGCGCGTGAAGGCCAATGGCCGGGAACACCTATGTGTGATTTCCCTAGGGATTTTACCCTCTTATTTATCGTGGAATCTATGAGTACTACCTATGCATGTTTAGGTCACGACTGTATAGCGGTGCCGGGACTTAAGGTCACATTAGAATGGTTAGGGCGGGATAGTGAAGGGCTATCTACTAACGTCCGGGGAGAAATTGGTATAATCCAACATGTACCCCATTTTATTATTTATTCCATCGTGACCTCTCTGTCCACATCGTACTCGTTGGGGCTCGTGGGCTACGCCTCAACCAAACCGAACATTAAAATCGGGATCTTGGCTACTGTTTATATATGCTCGAAATCTCTCCATCTTTGGCTTACTACCACTGAGTTTATCAATTACTCATTATCATATTTTTTAATGGGATTTTAGCAAATCGCGTGTTATTGTTTTTAGCCAAAACTCTGTTTTACATATTTTGGTATATCTTACTTAGTTTTTACTAATTAAAATTTTTCTGCGGTCGGCTATCGCTATTTCAAAACCCGCAGGTCAAGCTAGCTGGGGTGGAAACGCGCACGAGCTAAAGTGTAGGATTTGACTAGCAAACAATTTAATAGTATTTCATTTGTTTCTCAGACAATGTTTTATTTTGAAGTTAAATAATGTAATGAGGGTTCCTCCTTTTGTTTTAATAAAGCATTTTGGATTATCGTTAAGTTGTACTAGCGGGAACCGTAGGATCCGGGTTGTTTCATTATCAGCTAAAGCTATAGATACTCCTATGGCAACTAACAGCAAGCTAGGAATGTACACCGTTCAGACCGAGGAGGAGAAGGAGTACATGTACAAGGTTCCATATGCTAGTGCAGTTGGAAGTCATGTATGCTATGGTCTGCACTCGACCGCACATAGCATTCTCTGTTAGTGTGGTTAGTCGTTTTATGGCTCATCCGAGTAGAAGATCAATGACAGGCTATGTATTTGCTCTGGGAGCATCTGTTGTGAGTTGGAAGGCGACGCTACAGGCAACGGTGACTTTGTCCACCACGGAGGCGGAGTACATGGCTCTAATGGAAGCAGCGAAGGAGGCAATTTGGCTTAAGGGAATGGTCAATGATCTAGGGCTATTTCAAGATTAGGCGATAGTCTACTGTGACAGCTTGAGTGCAATTTGCTTGACTAAGGACCAGGTTCATCATGAGAGGACCAAGCATATTGACGTCAGGTATCACTTTCTGAGAAGTGAAAGCAGGATCAAGGTAATGAAGGTGGGGACTGCTGACAACCCTGCGAATATGTTCACCAAGCCAGTTCCGGAGAGCAAGTTCCAGCATTGTCTGGAATTGCTCAACATCTTGAGCCAGTGAGGCCCTTCGGAGCATGTCGGACCCGGTGGGGGGTCCAGTGAGTCTCTGTGACGAGAGACATCTGGTGCGGAGAAGACGTAGCTTTATTTACGAGAAGAGGAGCAACTCTTGTTGACGAGACAATTCAAGTCAAGGTGGAGAATTGTTGAGTTGGTGCCTTGAATTGGTCAAAGGCGGCCAAACTCTTTGTTTCCAACTTTGATTAGAAAAAATTGGAAGTCAAAGGCGGTGGAAGATTAGTTAGGAAACAAGTTTGTTTCCAAATAAGATTTGGAAACTTTAGGGATTTTCCTAGCACTATATAAAGAACCTAGTAATCACATTATTAGGAATTCAAAAACATTCTTGTAATTGTTCCTCTTAAGTGAATAAATGGTGCTTTTCCCGCCGTGGAGGTAGCTAGCAATATTTTGCTAGCGAACCACGTAAAATCCCGTGTTCTTCTTTATTCGTTCATTGTTCATGAGGTGGTTTGTCATAACATCTTGAAACAAGTTATGTTTGTCAGGTCCATTTTAGATGTGGGCACAGTTTGGTGAAGTTGAGCATGCCTAAATCGCACTTCCTCAAACTTTATAAGAATATGCAGAAAGCTATATGATCCAGAATGAAAAAACGAAATGAAGATATGATTAAGTTTTATCTTGAGAGTGACAGATATAGATTCTGGAGGCGCAAACTAAATTTCGGAATTATGCAATGTTGGGTTTTTCTCATTTGTATCCGATTACCTTTACTTTAGTATACCAGTTCGGTCAAAATTGTCACAATTGTTTATCATTTCACTTTCAGTTTCTTCTATTCTATAATTTTATGCATCTTCTAGTTTATCTATACTAGTATTCCTAAACCATACTCTATCGTGACTTCTATTTTATCCATATGAATGAGTGAGTGCTTGCCTGACCCGAGACTAAAAAAGTAGAAAATTTGTAACTAATGCAGCTTTGAACTAGGACTATTGAAACCGGATCCGAGGAGAGCACTCCACAGCGCCTTCACCATTGCCATTGCTTACATCTTGCGCGGCGCAGTCCCCCTCCTTCCTTATGTGTTCATTCCAGTTGCAAGTAAGGCTGTTGTTGCGTCAGTTATCGTAACTATAAACGCTTTGCTGATATTCGGTTATGCAAAGGGTCATTTCACAGGAAGCAGACACGTTAGAAGTGCTTTGCATGTTGGGGAATTATTCGTCCAATTCCCGCCGCAATGAAAGCAAAAATACGCCACACGATCACACACTCAACACACGCCATATAGGAGAAGAAAAACAATAAACAAGAATTTAACGTGGTTCGGGAAAACCGCCTACATCCACGGGAGGAGGAGAATTTCACTATATCAATGAGGGAATACATCGTAGGGGAGAGACGGCTCAATCCGCGGATCACGTCGACGCGGTACTCTCATCCTCATGGCCTACAACCATGAAACCCTAACATCACACATCCGCTCAAAGATATCTCTCACCAATCTCTCTGAACTCGACTCAATTAGAAACAATAGCTAGCACCTCTATTTATACTAATATAGAGGAGGTGGAAAAGCCCACCAAGCCCTAGCCATCACCTCCTCAGAGATCACCTCCTCAAAGATCACCTCCTCAGAGGACAAATCAGACGCATCGGGTACACCGATTCGTCTTGTGGAATTCGAGACAAACCCAACAAACTTCACCTTGGCTTGAATTCGGCAAGCGCCAACAAATTCCTCAGCCAACTCCATTGTCGATGTTTACTCAGCCACATCCGCCATGCTCCAACTGCATGGACCGCCATCGCACCTCTACCGAGATGCTCTGCACCCCCTCCTAGGAGACGCCTCGCACCCCCGACACGGGTGCGTCCCAAAGCATAACACTTTGGGGATTAGTGAGGCTCCATCTCTCCACCAGCTAGCTCATCACTGGAGAGTTCACCACCAACCACGTCAAGTGCAAACGAGACTCGCTTCCTCTTCACTACTGCAGTAGTTTTCTTCATCACCGTTCTCGTCACTTGAGCACCATCTCGAACAACCTGCAACTTCTGCATAGCCTGCACTATCTCCATGCTTCAGCGTCCTCACACGTCAACCACGTGTTTCTCCACGCCAGCCCTGAGTGCTTTCCCTTGCGCTGTTGCTTCTCCTGTTCGATTCCACGCCTTTACCAAGGCGTCTTGCAAAGCCACCGCTCTGCATACTCTTTGTGACTTACCTCTCTTCTTGCCTCGAGTTGCTCAAGAGTTATCGTCACGAACCCACACAGAGATACCAGGACGCCACCTCTGCCATGGCCTTGTCAACTGCGTCCGCCGTCTCGATCTCTGCCCCTGGAGCTTCTTGTGAATTTCCTTGCAATAGTTGCCCACGTCTTTGACCAGACTTCTCTGCAACTGTTGCGTCTTGTGCTCACAAACACACAAAGCCTACGCTTCTTGCTATGTTGAACAACAGCTCCACCTGTCAACACACTCCCAAGCCTACATAGGTTGCCAATCGAACGTTCAATTAGGAAAACGCCTCTAATTGACCCACCTGATTGGACTTGAACTTGATTGACCCTGATTGCATCCCGTCTTTTTCGATCTCCCTATTGATATCGATTGATGCCGATCTTCTCAATCCACTCAGAATCTGGAAATTCTGACCGTACCAATGAATCCGCAACGTCCAAAAACATTGGGTTAGACTCCTGACTCATCCCAATCCGATCTACATGCACGTCGTAACCACCCGAACAAGTTTGGACCGTCTATTCACGTCGATACGCTTCCACGTCAGCATCCTGCAAAATCCAGCCACAATTTGCAAAATCTGACCCCGCCATCGCGTCAGGAATGTCCAGAAACCTAGGGTTCACCTCCTGTTCGAGCCCAATCGGACTTACAGGCAGCTCAGAACACCCGAATCAAATATGGACCACTCGATCGCGTCCTTGCCGCGCTGGAGCACCGCGGATCTATCACACCTGATCCATCCGCCCAGCAGCACCCCATGTGTGCCAAACAGCTGCCTTCTTCACCCTTTGGTTGGTAACAACCCACCACCAACTCCATGTCGCGAGCAGCTAACCTCTTTTTTTTTCTTCTTTTCTTTGCTTTTTCTTCGTCCTTTTTCTTCGCGCGCTCCACCCGGATCGTGAACCTGGCTCTGATACCACTTGTTGGGGAATTATTCGTCCAATTCCCGCCGCAACGGAAGCAAAAATACGCCACACGATCACACACTCAACACACGCCATATAGGATAAGAAAAACAATAAACAAGAATTTAACGTGGTTCGGCAAAGCCGCCTACATCCACGGGAGGAGGAGAATTTCACTATATCAATGAGGGAATACATCGTAGGGGAGAGACGGCTCAATCCGCGGATCACGTCGACGCGGTACTCTCATCCTCATGGCCTACAACCATGAAACCCTAACATCACACATCCGCTCAAAGATATCTCTCACCAATCTCTCTGAACTCGACTCAATTAGAAACAATAGCTAGCACCTCTATTTATACTAATATAGAGGAGGTGGAAAATCCCACCAAGCCCTAGCCATCACCTCCTCAGAGATCACCTCCTCAAAGATCACCTCCTCAGAGGACAAATCAGATGCGTCGGGTACACCGATTCGTCTTGCGGAATTCGAGACAAACTCAACATTGCAGACCGCTCTGATAGGAGCCATTGCATCGGCAACTGCATTTAGTTTGGCCAAGGCTGTCCAAGGATAGTCTTTTCTCTTCGAAAGTGTTGAAAGTGACTGCTACTCTCATTACCGGAATTTTTCTAGCTCGGAACAACATCGTTGTTGGAAGTTAATCAGCTTTAGTGCTTGTTATGTAAGCTTTATTTGATCATATTAGCAGTATATTTATGAGGGCTTCATATCCGACGTCTACATATTATAGTTTCTAAATAGTACATTTTCTGTGGCCCATGCCACAACCAACCGTTGATCTCAGATAGATCTAATGGCTACAATTTCGCCAACATGAGAGGTCTAAACAGTAAAACAGCGTTGTTCATTAGTATATCCAACCTCTGCGTATTATAGTTTCTAATGGTAAATAGTTTAACGCCACCCACGTAAATCTGTCATGTGTGAGAGTTTGTTTCACAAATGATTAATGAAGCCATCACATCTGCTGGACTTAAAAAGATTTAATATTATGACATCATCTATTTAAGCTTGGTGATATTAATTTGTATTCATGATTACTTTGTGGTAGCAAAGGTCGACTGAAGAGCTCATTTGGTTGAAATGGAGAAAAACCTGAAACCGATTGGCACACCGAGGAACCAAAATCTTGTGTCTGCAGTCAACATCGGAAATTTAATATGCTTTCAACTAGAATTGGATAATGAAAGTTCAATCTAATCTCTCATCGACATAAACTAGTTTGAGCATATAATTTTTGAGTAACAAGTCAAGTTTTGTAGATGCTAAACAATTTGGGTACAATTGAAATTCACTGTTAAATCAAGGGTCTCTAATGCAAATTGGTGGGCACTACTGGTTTTGCATGTCCAACTAAACTATAATTCACTCTGTTTTTTCCTTTGAACAACCACGACATGAGCTCACCGGAGTTCCAACCTTCAGGCGTACACGCCTACCCGAACCACTATCTAATTTCTCCTGGTGTTTTCCCTTCTGACGACAACTTTCGTGAAGTGAGAAGACTTAACCGAAGCCGTTTCCTGGTCGCCTTTGTGAAAGATGACAGGCACCTAACGGCATCTCAACTCGAAACAGCCATGAATACATTTTGGAATCTGGAAGGCCCACCCTTAAAGGTCTATGCATGGGAAATTCCAGATTTCTACTGGGTGGAATTCTTCAACGAACAAGACAGAGTCGATATTGCTCGTATACGCACTGTCAACATACTAGGAGCTCTGGTCCTCCTCAAACAATGGCAGCCAAACTCCATTTATTCAACCAACACCATGACGACTGCTGCTGTTTGGTTAACAATTCACAACGTCCCTTACGACTACATCTGTAACACCCCCATCCTAGAGTGCTGGAAAATTACACTTGAACTCCCCAGACTCTCCGGAGGTGCCCTCCGCCAAGCACAGAGGTGCTCAGCAAGGAGTCTATACCTAACGGTTCTGTTACGAGACAGAATTAAAGAAACAGAAACTTAATGAAACTTACACATTTATTTCTTATACTCTGATGTGTCAGCGTCTAAGTGTTAATCTACTTCTAGGTCTTCCGCGTACTCCCCTGCCATATACAGAAGGCAACGATGTCACGAAAACAGAATACAACAATGGGAAGGACATTTTAACAAAAGAAAGCATTTATGTGTAAGATTTTGATAATGTTAAACTTGTACCCGTAAACATATGACCCAGTATCCTGTCTCACATCGAGTAGTAAAGAGAATGTTATGTTGTCAATCCAAGTTATCCTTTGGAACGCAATTAAGCCAATTCCATATTCAGTTCCATTCCTGTACCACTCATTAATCCACCAAGACATACTAGACCTTAAGTGTGCACACCCCCTACTGGATCGTCAGTCCAGAGAGTAGTACTAGTTGCCTACAAGTCGGGAGCTAGCAATGTACCGACTTAGCCCGTAGGCCATGAATTTAAAGCCCGTAGATCGGGTCTCATGTGTGTCTGCCACCGCAGCAGCTAGACGGCCGGAGCCTGTAGTAATTATAAATAGGTCTAAAGTAATCATGTTACTAAAACCAACCAAGTAATCCAAGAACAAGAATGAAATATATCCATGAACACTAATATGTATGAATTTACACGCATGATCCAATGTACTTACTCCAAGATTCATGTACCTGGTATTCACATACTCGTCCTATACACTGGCATTCTCCAACAAAAAGTTAAGCAGTATTATGCTTACCTGTAGCCCGCCTAGTTCTCCTGATCAGCGCTACCGATCCTCTATCCTCGTCACCCTCTACAAATACCAAGGTACTTATACTTATCAGTATCCATCCTCTTTAGAGAGGTAAGATGCATATGCAGGTGTCATGCCAACTCTCTAGCCCAGAATGACTTATAGGCCCACTTTTGAAGTCACCGTCTTATCAGTGCAGTCCATGACTGTACCTGAACCCTCTTACTTATGTCTAGCTGGCTAGTCTCAAGTGCTACTATGTTTCCAACTAGCTACTTGAGTCTGCATCTCTAGTTTTAAATACTTGCACTAAAGTCCCTGCTGTCTGTTAATATTGCATTTTAGGCCCTGATTGGGCCTGATTTTCCCCCAGCAAGTCAAATTTTGCTTCGTAGTGAACAAATGCATCCCCTAACACTCTAGGTAGTCATAGATTTGAAAACTACATCTTTTAGTTATTTGCACTTAAAGCCCCTACAACTTGCTAAAATTACAGAAAGACCCCCCCCCCCACAAATGATTTATTCGTGAGTCAAATATTTCCTTCTTAAGGCCCTAAATGTCCGTTAAAGTCATGTTGCTGGTCTCTGAACATTAATTTGGTCTCAAGTAGTTCAAATATGAAGTTTTGATTAATTGCACATAAGCCCCTATCATTTGGCAATGTTGCGAAAAGACCCTAGTAGTTGGCTTAGTCAACTGTAAACCAAAATAGTCTATTAATACTCCAAGTATCCATGTAGGACATGTTTATAACTCCCGGACATTGATTTCAACTTTACTAAGCTTTTATGTGAAATTACAATTTGCCCCTCTTGCACTGTTTAGTCAGCACATGGTTGTCTAGGAGATCAACCTGGTCAAATTTGACTATTGGACTCAAAACAACAAGGCGAGAAACTTTGCTCAAGAGTGTGAAGGATAAAACAAACATTTCGACTAACAAACTAAAAGTTAAAGTTCCAGATAAATCAATAGATTTAGCCAGCTTTAGAGCCATTTTGAGGGCAAATGAGAGAGAATTTATGAAAACTAGAAAAAGGTCCTCGAAGATGGATGAACAAGGATTCTAGAACATGTTCAAGATCTTAAAAACTCAAAATAGCCAAGAAGATATCGCAGGTCGAAGTTGGGCAAAATCAAGTCAGTCTCTATACTTAGCCAAATTCACAACCTGGACAGGTTGAACAACATTTTTCCGTAACTTCAGCTCCAAATTCAAACATGTCAGAGATATATTTGAAAGATGAAATGTAGGTGACAGTTGGAGAGGGTAATGCGTACGTTACATAGGAAGAAGAATCAACTAAATCCACTCACAATCGAGTGAGTTATCAAGCCTACAAGTTGGCATACTCACACAGTCCAAAAACAACAACAGGAACTCCTAAACTTTCCAGATTTTTTTCCCAAATTTGAGCTTAAATTCAAGGTTCTTGGAGATTGATTCAAAAGAAATTTATAACATGACGGTTGTAGAAAAACTTCCAAGGATTTCAGAATGCTATTATACGCATGATTTCGATAAGAGACGAGTGATATATGTGCCCAAGAACAGGGCAGCGAACTCACCGGTAAAACCCAACAAAACCGAAGCAAAACCCGATCGAATCTTGACATAACGGAATTCTGGGCAATTTTGGGACATACAAACATATTGACGACACCAAAAAGAGCAATTTGATGCATCAAACGCAAGATTTGGTGAAGGAGATCGAGTTTGAGAGCTTACCGTCGGCCATGGCTTTTTCCGGCGGCCAAGCTCTGCCCAGTTCCGTCCAGGTCTGATTTCCATCACTTCACAGCCTCTATTTGGGTCCTCTAGGTCCGAAAATCACTCAGGAGCAAGAAAAAAAACAATCAATTGCACCGAAACTAAACAGAGAGAAAGAATTGAACGTCGAATCAAGCTAGGGTTCATAGATTTCAACCTGTGATTACTCTCTCAATACTCAACGAATTCGCAAATTGATTGAGGCGTTTTTCTCTCCTGAGTATGGCGAAGATTGTTCTATAGCAGTTCTTCAAGAGATGATGATTTGGTGGTAGTTCAAGTTAATGAAGATGGATGGTGTTCTTGGAGTTCACCTCAAGAAGATGAGGAAGAAGAAAGATGAAGAAGAAATTTTTTGTAGATCTTTCCAGACCACTCAGCTGGTGATGAGAGAGAGGTTGATTTGTCAAATTTCCTTTGACAAGTGGCAAACATGCACCAAGGGGGTGCATGCGCCAATTCCGCAAAGTTTGGGGCAAGAGTGTGTTTTAAGGGGAAAATAAGTTATCACTTTGTTCAAATTTGACCCCATAAACTTTAAGTTAGTCTAAAATATTCTCAAAAGTTTCATAAATCTCGATTTAGCCAAGAATTAGCCAGACTTTCACTTTGTTAGTAATTGCAGACAATGCCCAAGATTCTCAAATATTGCATAACAACCCCACTATGAATTCTCATTTCACTGGTTCCCCTACTACTTAGATGTCAGCAACACTGCTAAGCAGGTAAATTTCACATTTAACTTAAAGTTTCAAATTTATTACAATTTGATACCCTATAAGAATTTGCAGGGTGTTACAACATCAGCCTACAACTTGCTCACCGTCTTGGTGAAATTGCAGGAGGGTTCCTACTCTATCATCCAGATACACTCTCTGGTACTCTTCAATGCACCATGAAGGCCCTAATTAAATTGGACATCCGTGAAGCTCTTCTACCCGGAGTAACACTCAAATTGGACAACAATACATGTGCTTTTCTCTACTTTAGCTACGAGAAAATATATCGTCTCTGCTACCGTTGCGGAAAAATTGGTCATACAGAACTCTACTGCCCTCTCTCTCAATCTGCCGCAATGAATCAACAATGGGTTCGCCTCGAAAGCATGGTTGACAGGTTTGGGGTCACAATTCACCATTATCCTCAATCTCCCCTCTACACGAGGTTTCTCAGGACCATCACAAATTTCAACCTAGAACGCACGACAAGAATCACTACAGGTTATGTGGAGGGCCCAACAGGTATAGAATGGCAACAAGAACCATCTGGAGCTCTTCGATGGTTTTTATGGCGACCAATGCCATCTCCGCCATCTTCGCCGGAGGAAGATTTTCCGGCGGCTCCTGGGTTTGAAAATCTCATGGAAGATGAAGCGATGGATTCTGACCCATCTGAGCACACGGTTTACGAAATCTCATCTTCTTCGAATGGGTCTCAGATTAACCTCAATGACCCTGCGCCGATGGTTGAAGACTTTGCTTCGGTGGCGCCGGTCGATGATCTCACTGCTACACCAGTTCTCGATGTGGCGGAGTTAATACCGCCTTCACCCATGCAAAACCACTCTCCCAACACTCCGGCGGTTTCGGAAGGCAATCATGACTCCTCTGTGGGGCCACCTTCAACGCCGTCTCAGACCCCATCTCTGTCGGATGACCCACTTGCCGAAGGAAGCTTCTCTTCCTCAGAACAGTTCGAGAGCACACCACGTGGATCAAGCGGATCACTACAGAGTACAGGTGCTCATCCAACTATGTCTTGTAGCTGCACTGGTTTACTTGCTCCTAAATACTTGCACCTTAATGATGATAATTTACACAACTATCCACACACTTTATCACCTCTTCACACTACCTCACCACGTGGCACAAACTTACTGTATCCTCCTTCCTTTTCGTCTGCTACACTCCCTCCAAACCATCCCTTTGACTTTCTACCACAATTACCACAAGTAACTCTTAATTGTTACCCGTTGTTTCTCTATTGGACATACATCTATCTCATATTAATGGGCCTATTTATTAAGCCCACCTTCCAACTACCAATTGGGTTTCTCTACTATATATACAGAAGTTTATCTCAGCCCATTCACTTTTCACTATTTCTCCAACCCACCTACTCTTACTCCATCACCATGGGCTCACTGCTCAGCCTCCTCAAATCAAACCCACGTCAATCCAAAACCTCAACCACTCACTCTGTACCCGCAAAACCACCGTCCACCCCTCCGGCTTTCTGTTGCGGTTTTGATCGACTTTTCCGTCGACAACTTCGCGAGGTGGGTTTAAGTACTGGACTGGAATTTGCCAGTGACTCTGATCAGACAGCTCCATTCTCCGATGGGTCTGGCGTTAATTCCGGCGACGACGCGATTTACTCTCGAGGCATCAAAAGAAAGCGTAATCTGAAGCTTTGCGCCAGAAAGAGATTCAAATTCACTCCAATACCAGTGCGTATTTGAGGAATCAAACGGGATGCTCTAACTGCCTCTCTCTCTCCAAACACTTCGGGTAAGCACAAATTAATAGTTATCAACCATGCAACATCTACAGTGCTTTACTTGGAATATGTCTCCACTTCACAAACTGCATGTTCACAAATACTACCGCTTCATTCCCTTTCAACTAACAATGGGTTCTCCGTGACTGTCCCACAACAGTCACGGGAATCACTGTGACGACACTGGCGTGGAATTTTCGAGGTTTGGGACACTCCATGGCGATTCACACCGCGCGCAAAATTGTCCTAGATTATAAGCCTTCCTTTGTCTTTCTTTCGGAAACCAAATCGTCGTTCTCTGTAGCATCTAACCACGCCAAACGTTGGGGCTTTTCCTTTGCGGATGGCACTGATTGCCACGGGTTAAGTGGGGGACTGTTAGTTGCATGGCGTTCTCCAATAAATTTTACCGTCTACTACAAATCGGATAATATTATCCTTGGTCTCTTTACATCAAATTAGGGTCTTGGAACTTAGCATGTATATATGGAGCCCCATCCATATATACATCATCCACACCCCACACCCCACAGCTACATTCCCGGGGCAAATCACTTTCGTCACTTCCTTGACAACTGTAATCTAAAGGAAGTGCGATTCACGGGATCCCGCTACACTTGGACTAGTAATCGGTCCTTCCATTGCACCTACGAGCGACTTGACCGGTCTTTCGCCAACTCCCAATGGCTTGAAGCTTTCGCGGGATCTTACCTACTTAACTTGCCTATAATGGGCTCTGATCATGGGCCGTGTCTCTTATATGTCAAAAACCCGAGTCGAGCGAAAGCGCGGGGTTTTAAATTTGAGGCCTTCTGGTTTCATCATAACCAGTGCTATGACCTTATTGCACAAGCTTGGAATTACCCATGTTCGGGTTCGCCGCTATATCAACTGGTCATGCGTTGTAAAATTGCTAAGACTTTACTTTGCAATTGGGCGAAATTTGGGCTTGGCCCGCTTACTGGCCTCATACGCACAACTCAAACCAGACTAGAGACACATACCCAAACCCCGCCTCCGGTAACACCCCACTTGTTAAATGCCTGGCACCAACAGCAGGTCCAAGCAAGGATGGATCTCGAATCGCTTTATCAACAAGAGGAACTTCTCTGGGCACAAAGAGCAAAAACACGATGGCTCATCAACGGGGATCGTAACACTCGTTACTTCCATGCCCATTTCAAAGCCCGAGTTAGTCGAAATCGAATCCTCCAACTTCTCACCCCTGAAGGAACCACCTTAACATCTCAACAAGACCTTGCTCAACATTTACACAATTACTTTAAAACCTTCTACACCCCTACGCTGCCAAATATCTCTAATGTGGTGTCTTGGGAAGGCTGGAATGATTTTCACCTCGCCTAAACAACAATCATTTGCAAATCCTAAACCGTCCATTTCTAGCCTCGGAAATTAGGACTGCGGTCTTCCAAATGGGGCCTCATAAAGCACCGGGCTCAGATGGTTTGCCGCCTGTCTTCTTCCAAAAAGCATGGCATCTAGTGGGCCATGCAACTACCAAGGCAATCCTGTCCTTCTTAAACTCCGGCTACATTCTAAAGCAAATCAATCATACCCTGCTAACTCTCATACCGAAGAAGGATACTCCACTCACTGCAGCTGATTTTCGCCCGATCAGTCTATGCACGACGATTTACAAAATTATCGCAAAAGTGCTTGCAAATAGACTGCGCCTGATTTTACCTGACATTATATCCCACAACCAATCCGCCTTTGTTGCGGGACGCCGCTCTACGGATAACACCCTCCTAGCCAATGAACTTTTCTGTAAAATAAAGATCCAGCAAACTGGAGGCCACTTGGCGGCCCTAAAGGTGGATATGAGTAAAGCGTTTGACAGAGTCAATTGGGACTTCCTCGAACACGACCTTCTTTTACTAGGTTTTCCTAACAGGTGGATCCGTCTTCTCTCCCAATGTATTCGCACTGTTTCATACTCTGTGCTTATTAATGGAGAAATAACAGACGTGTTCTCACCCCATGCAGGATTACGACAGGGTGATCCCCTTTCCCCGTACCTCTTTATTATTTACCTCCAAGCCCTGTCCTCTCACCTACAAGCCAAACAATCCTCTAATACCATACAGGGGATACAACTCTCCCGGAATGCAGCGCCAGTCTCTCATCTGCTTTTCGCGGATGACTGCCTCCTTTTCTTCAAACCTACTCTTGCCAGCTGCAACAGCTTGGCCACTGTCCTTGATACTTTTGGAGAGGTGGCGGGCCAACAGATAAACTACACCAAATCACATTTCTATTTCAGCCCCAACATCCCACAATTACTCACCCAACAATTCATGAACTTCTTCGGGCCCATTCCTGTTAGCAAAACAGCTGTCTACCTTGGCCTTCCTTTAGCTGAGGCTCGAAATCAAACACAGATAAGTAACTCAGTATGTTCAAAATATCTGTCTCAACTGGGATCCTGGAAACAGCGACTCCTCTCTCCGGCAGGTCGACTGGTACTTATCAAATCGGTACTTTCCTCATTTCCAGTTTACTTTGGAACTTCGTACCGATTCCCAAAATCAACGACCTCATCCCTGAACTACCTAGCTTTGCAATTTTGGCGCAACCCAAATAAAACTAGATCACTACATCTGGTGGACAATAAGGTTTTACGCAAGGCCAAATCACAAGGCGGTTTGGGAATCAGGGATCAAGATTGGGCTAACCAGGCATTTCTGGCCTCCTCCTACTGGAGGTTTTTGAAGGGCACAAACACTCTTGCAGCCACTATCATCAGGTCTAAGTATCCTTTGCACTTCTCACATGCATTTCTCCACGACGCAAACTTACGCACCCCACAGACAGCTTCCTGGTGTGCAAAGAGCATTATCCAAGGCAGACGCCTGATTCATCAGGGATATGCTTGGACTATTGGAGATGGATGCTCAGTCAACATTGGATCCAACCGATGGATTCCTACACTACTTTACCCCTTTCGGAATTCCTAAACACGACATCCCTGAATAACCTGAAGGTTTCGGCTCTTATATCTGCAAATAGGGGTACACCACGGTGGAATTTAGATCTCCTCACATCGATATTCCCCTCCTTTCTAAATTGCTTGATATGCAGCATTCAACTGCCTCCGAATGGTACTCCGGTTCAAATCATCTGGCCTTTCACGAAAACAGGAGATTACACAACCAAATCAGGATACCGCTTTTTGGAATCCCAGGCACAACCAACTTTCTTCCCAGCTGGCTATTTCTTCTCAACTACAAACTGTGATCCTGTTTGGGGAAGACTCTGGGGCCTCAAAATACCGGAGAAATACAAATTCTTCTTATGGAAATGCCTTCTCCCCACTGGCTTACCGTGTCAGGCAAACATGGCATCCAGACTTCCTTTCCTATCTTCAAACTGTCCTTTGGGATGTCAAACCCCAGAAACAGTTGATCATCTCTTTAAAAACTGTCAGGCCTCCGCCAGTTATATCGCCTCCTTGATGGAGACTACACCTCATCAACCAATACGGCCATGGCTTAGCAACCTCATACTCCAACCCGATACTTTGAATGAGGTCCTTCCAGTGCTTTGGTCGGTCTGGAAGATGCGCAATGCTGTCATATTTCGCCAGAATCCATGGTCCCCTACGCAGGCTCGGGAATTTTATGAGCAGGCCAGCCAAGAGCTACGAAGCTTCAATCTGCTCACGGCCATGCCAACTTCAACTGATCTGCCATCCCCTGCTCCAATTAAATATATCTTTTCCCTGTCAGATCGACTGGATTACTCGGATATCCCTTTCCACAATGATATTATCAAAGTTGATGGAGCGTGGTGTTCTGCTTCCCTTGATGGTGCAGTAGGAGTATTCCTTCGTACTTCTTCGGGCATGCAGACTTCTTATTCAAAATATTGCACTGCGGACTCGTCACTTCAAATGGAAATTCTTGCCTATTACCATGGATTACTTGTAGCCCGTTTTCACAGATTATCACATGTTGTAGTCTATTCTGACAGTTTACTAACCTTTAAACTTTTACAGGGGAGTGAGAGACCTTTGTACCGGGATGCACCCCTTTTGATGTATATATGGCATGCAGTTAGATGGTTCACGCAATGTCTAATAGTTAAAGTTCCGCGTCAGCAGGTTTGGGAAGCCCATTGTCTAGCAAAATCTGTAATTACTAGTCATGTTTAGACTCGTTTAATCTCGGTGACCATTTTGGTTGTATTTATATGTCACGAGATGTGGTAGTTTGTACTAGGGCTCCTTCTTTTGGTTTGTAATGTCTATTAGCTCCCGCGGCTTTATCGTGTATAGCTCTTCGCTTTGTAACTGCCTGGTGCATTCCGAGTTTAATGATATTTCTTACCTTCGATAAAAAAAAAACTAACCTATAATTCCCATTTGTCCACTACATCGAATGCTTTTCCAGAGCTTTCATTTAAGTCTTCCCCATACTTGTTTCCTTCTCTTCTCTCTTCTCTAACCACTTCATCAGTCTTTTCGAGTCGTTCTCTATGATAATTTTGTCAATCCAAAATGGATTGTAAATTGAATACCACTTCCGATAGCCAAAGCTTCGGCTATCGCTGATGATCTCATGAGAGGTAACAGTCGAGATAATCCCCAATAGATCTCCGTTCTTGTTTCAAATCATGACTCCTACTTTTTCTTTTTATGTCTTTTAGTATACTTTGGTTTACTTCAATATCTCATATATTAATCTATCACGCGGTATATAGAACACACCATGCAATTTGCATAGCATCAAATATAATTTGTGTGATCTTGTGTAGTCTTGATCATAGCGCGAAACCACGATGCTGGGCAGGTTTCCCCAAGCTATGGTTTTCAAAGGATATATTTATGGCATTTTGTCACCACTGAATTGTGAAGCAACTCATGTCTCTGGATTGTAACATGCGTTTAACATGAAAGCATGAATTAGTCTGCCATTTTTTGAGGAAAATTCTGTCATGTCTACAAGTGCAAACTGTTATAATTTGAATGTACATAGGGGAAAGGTAAGGCCGACCTGGTTCGGGACATTGGCTATGACTTTTGACTTTTGAGCCTTGATGTTTCGGTGGCCTCTCAATATGCACAAATTGAACCAACACAATCCCATAATTTGGAAACATAAACCCTAAACAACAAGTTGAACTCAATAATATGTTAAAACACATAAGAACAATAATTGGAAATAAACTGAAGACAAATCAAACCCACTCAAATTGATTCCAGATCGACCAATTTTAGATAGAATTTGAACAAAGATAGAGCAATTGATGGTACGCAAATCGAGGGATGGGGAGAGAAACAGGAATTCCGCGCCTTCAAAAAGGTAAATCACAGTCGAGCCATCGGAGTGCCGGTTGAGGTGAAATTGAAGAAATAACAAACTTGAACTGCTTCCAAGTACATGTATGTGAGCTTCCACTTGCAGCACGCAAGCACTGGAGTAATTTAACTTTGTAGTGGCAACGTTGCTAATGTTATGTGTAGCTCATATACAATTATAGGTTAGGATGAATTATTTGCATGCAAGAAAAATGACTGATTAAGGTGCATTCAGTTAGTTTATATATGTTGTAAGATTGTTGAATACTGTAGTACATGGTTTGTTGAACGGTCCGGTTCAATAACAAAGTTAGAGTCGGAAATCTACCCCGCATGTGTGCAAGTGGAGTGTCACCGTGGCATGTTATCGGCAGGAGAGGTCTGTCAGCACCGAAAGTAGATGTATTACTGCGGTCTGACTTTCCGCATTCTTAAAACATGATACCTTGTTAGGTCCATTTAGATGTGGGCACAGTTTCTAAGCATGCCTAAATCCCACTTCCACTACTTTATGCAGAAAGCTAGACGATCCAAAATGAAAAAAACTAAGTCAAGATATATGAAGTTTTATCTTGAGAGTGACAGATATAGATACGAAACCGCGCAAATTAAACTTCAGATCTATACAATGGGGTGTTTTTCTCATTTGTATCTGCTTACCTTTATGCACATCTAATTTATCTTGTACTAATATTCCTAACCCATACTGTTCGTATCGTGACTTCTAACTATCTATATGAATGACTAAGTGCTTGCCTGACCCGTGACTAAAACAGTAAAAAATCTGTAACTAATGTAGGTCTGAACTAGGGCTAGAGAAACCAGACCCGAGGAGAGCACTTCACAGCGCCCTCACCATTGCCATTGCTTACATCTTGGGCGGCGCAGTCACCCTCCTTCCTTATGTGTTCATTCCAGTTGCAAGTTCGGCTGTTGTTGCGTCGGTTATCGTAACTATTTTCGCTCGACTGATATTCAGTTATGCAAAGGGTCATTTCATGGGAAGCAGACCCATTAGAATTGCTTTGCAAACCGCTCTGATAGGAGCCATTGCATCAGCAACTGCATTCGGTTTGGCTAAGGCTGTTCAAGGATAGTCCTTACTCTTTGCTTCGCAAATGATAAAACTGATCAGTACTCTAATTTGCAGAACTTTTATAGTTTGGGACAAACTTTGTTGTTGGAAGTTAATCAGTCTTAGCGCTTGTTATGTAAGCTTTGTTTGATCATATTTTGCATTAGTTACAAGGCTTAATATTTAACAGCTAAGTCTTAATAGTTTCTAATGGTGAATAGTGTTAGAATATGTGACTTGAATTAATTGATAACAACTTGGTAATGGTTTTTTGGTCAAAGGCAAAACAAATAAGGAATTAATTAGCAAAAGAAGAAAGGTGCAGGTGAGGGTCAAAATAGCCAAATAGGCAATTACTTTGACTTGACGCAAAAAGGCAATTGTTTCCTTATTGGTTTGATTGTCACACCGCCACACACACATGGGTATACTTAAAGGGGCTTCTTTGGGTTTGTAATGCACACACAGGGACGAATTTGAGAGGTTCCGTGAGCTTCATTAGTGTGTGTCTTCGGGTCGCCGCCGTGGCCGTTGTGGCCACGGCGTGTACTGTAATCGGGTTCTCTTCTCAATAAAATATCTGGTTCTGGCCGTGGAGGTAGCTAGCGGGTTCGTTCTGAATTCGCTAGTGAACCACGTTAAATATCAGTCTCGTTCTTCTTTCGTCTCGTCGTTCTTGCTCGAATACCCACACGTTACAACAAACTGGTAACGAAGCTCTGAAACAGGAGTTCTGTTACAACAAGCTGGTATCAGAGCCTGGTTAGGAGGAACACCAGTTTTAACAAACTGGTATCAGAGCCGGGGTTCCAAGATCAGGGTGGAGCCAAGAGCTAGGGTTTCACGCTTTGGTGGAACTCAAAGCTAGGGTTTCGCGATTCAGGTGGAGCAGGCTATCGGGAGGTTGGGTTTCGAGATTCTGCCAAGAACGATGTCTGGTTTGGTGATCATGATCGATCTGTTCGTGAGAGGGAAGCAGGTATACCCACCATCTGAAGCCCCATGGAGGGGGTTATCCGGGCTCCTGTCGGAGCAATCTGGCGCGCATCTGATTAGGCGTGCAAGGGATCTGGCAAATCCAACACGCATTCAGTACTGGCGCGAATCTGGCGGTTCACGCGCATCTGGTGTTATGGCGATTGACGTTCAGGCGCAATCCGGCTCCCGTCGTGGAGCATCTGGCGTGTGAATTGAATCTGGTTCTGGCTCATGCGTTGCAGGAACTCGTTGGAGTTGAAGCAACGACATGGAGCATGTGGCGCGTGAGATTTCTGGCACGCGCATCTGATTCAGGTTCTGGCGCGCATTATGCACGAGTTTGTTCTGGCGTGCATCAGGTTTTTCAGCGTGTACCATGACACGCACTGAGCTCGCATCTGGCGCGATCTGTTTCTGGCGAGCATCTGGCGCATCTGAGGCATTTGGGGCGCATCGGGCATGACAATTTGGGCACTCGTCATCGGTGCATCTGGTCTGGATGACATCTGAGCATCTGTCATGGTGCATCTGTCTGGAGCAATTGGGCGCATCGGGAATACATTCGGTCCTGCTTTCTCAGTGAATGTATTCGAGTCTGGTTCTGGGTGGAGCACTTGTTTCTGTTTCCGGAAGTGCAACAACATCGGGCGCATTCATTACAGGAATGCATGGTAGTTGGAGCAACGATTTGGCGATTCGGGTTTTGCATACAGCTGCGAAAAATATGTCTGGGGAAGCGTGCTCGTTTCTGGTTCGGGGAGACGCATCCGGTTCGGGTTTGAGAAGAGAAGCATCAGGTTCAGATTTCGGGTCACTACAACAAATTGCTCCTTCAGCGACAAAAAGTTATGCAACGAACTATAAATTGTTGTAGAAAATTGGCTTTTGTAACGAAGTTAATATTTCGTCATAAAAAATGAACTTTCGGAGACGAATTTTCCAAATTGTTGCCAAATTCGTTGCTAAAACGATGGCGCCAAAATCTCTTTCCCGCCATCTTTTTTGTGACAATCATAAACGTCTCCAATTATTTTGCGACTCTCATTTTAGTTGCTGTTGTGTATTTATCGCCCACGAATCAATCTCGTCGTAGATACATAGAATTGAGATTTCTACAACAAAAAATATCGTTACAAATGAGGTTGCACTTTGTGACAATAATTTTTTTGGTCCCATGAAGCTTTTCATATGTTGGCAATATTCCTCTTCCGAATTAAAAAAAAAAAAAAAAAAAAAAAAAAAGTTAGCAATATTCCATACTGTCCTAAAAGTGGCACTTTTGAGAAAAAATATCTTAGTAGTATTAGTCTACATCTTTGCAATAATTGTATTTATGTCCTAAAAAACTCTGTTTACTAACGTAACATTTTTTTTTGACTTAATTGTTTGTCGTCTATTGGGATCGAACACATGACCTGATGCAGAGACCTTTAAATGCTATATACTACTCTTTTTTTTTTGAGAATAAATGCTATACTACTTGATACTAACATAATGTTTTATGTGATTAAAAGTTAATTAATCTAACATAATAACACGATAGGGCATACTTTTAGGCAGCCCATCTCCTTTATTTGTTTATTTTTGGCAACCATATTTTTAAAGAATTGATTAAGTTGCCTTTGGAAGGAATAAACTTTTGTTTTTGCAACATTGGAAGGAACTGACACTTGATCGTGATTTTACCCACCATCAAGTTCATATGAAATATGTAGGGGCTGAAATGTATATTTATAATACTTGCTGATAAGTTTTGACCTACTTTTCAACACTGGTAATGCGCCGCACGCATGCAGCTGGAGAGAGACAAAGGGGTGACCTAATATATCGGATCTAGACGTGGGTGATCGTGGAAGAAGCGGGCACAAGATAATGGTGAAGTGCACATCAACGCGAACGAAAACCGGTTGAGATTCGCTTGATTTTATGTTTCTAGCAGTCTTATCGTCTCACTGCGGTGAGATTAATATCCGTAAACATAAATTGTTTCGTGACTTTCAACAGATACCTGAGTTCAATATGCACAGCTTGTTCCGTAGTCGTCGTCGACCAACCCTTCTGAAGTATGACCTCTCTTCTCTTGTATCATCTATCATGCTGAGTTTTTTGGATTTGTATTGCCCCTTTTGTTGTTGGTCTCTATGCTTTTGCAGTTGTTAAAATTTATAGATGATAAACATGTTGATCTCTTAAAACATATACAAAGAAATTGTAAGTTTTTGTAAATGTAATTCTTAATACCTCCTACTTGGATTTGATCTGCTTCTGGTAAAGAGACATCTGTTTGATAGGTTGACAATAATCATCGCCAAGGAAAAATGTATGGTGGTCAGATTACTAAGCTTTCTCTTTCTTCTTTTGTTTCTGTCTTATTGGTTTTTGGTTTTCTTTTCCTTATTGTTTTTGGTTTTGTTTTCTTACTTTATGGAAGTAGAAAACTGATCTTATTCTCTTCGCAGAAGCAGTCATTGGCAATTCTAATCTAGAGTGCTATGAGTTCAATGGACTTGAGTCTCCTTTGTCATGAAGATATCTACCAAGACGACGAAGGAATCTGTGCAGCCCAGACAACCAAGAAGACTACAAAGAAATCCGTAGATCAACACAATGAATCTTCTATGGGATTGAGGCTAATGATATATATATATATTGATGTGTATGATTCAAAAATCATCTTGTTTCTCTTCACATGTATGAATCTGTATTATAAGTTTTTTAGGCAATTTTATTCAACCAATCTCCACATCTATGTTCCTGCCAGAAAAATGGCATTCTCTTTGCTTCCGAGAACATTTGTTATTCCAGACTAGTATGGGTTGAAAAGTAAGAGTTTGATGACAAGAACATGGGTAGTTACGAGCATCTTGACAAAGTTTTAGGCCAAACAATGAAAAATATTCCCAAATATGTTATTGTAACAAATTTAAAATATAATATTCAACTAGTCACTTTGGCGACAATAATAGTAATGAAACAAGTTTAGTTGCGAGAGTCTCATTTTTGTAACCAAATTTTTTTGAGCAACGGAGCAAGAATTTGTTGGCAAATCTTACAAAAGGCAACGAACTATGATTAGGGACAACAATAGTTTTGTCATAGATTTTCACATTAGGGGACAATCGTAATCGTAACAAAATTTATTTATGGTAACAAATTGAGATTTCGTCGTCTTAGCAATTAGCGACGCGGTATAGGTGACGAACGGCGCGACAAAAAATAATTGTGACTAAATGTATTTTGCGACAAAAAACAAATCTTTCATAACGATTCTATTTGTTGCAAATCATTAAATCTGTTGTAGTGGGTTGCTGAGTTGATTCAAGTCAAGGTGGAGATTTGTTAGAATATGTGACTTGAATTAATTGGTAACAACTTGGTAATGGTTTTTTGGTCAAAGGCAAAACAAATAAGGAATTAATTAGCAAAAGAAGAAAGGTGCAGGTGAGGGTCAAAATAGCCAAATAGGCAATTACTTTGACTTGAAGCAAAAAGGCAATTGTTTCCTTATTGGTTTGATTGTCACACCGCCACACACACATGGATATACTTAAAGGGGCTTCTTTGGGTTTGTAATGCACACACAGGGACGAATTTGAGAGGTTCTGTGAGCTTCATTAGTGTGTGTCTTCGGGTGGGTGTTTCGGGTCGCCGCCGTGGCCGTTGTGGCCACGGCGTGTACTGTAATCGGTTTCTCTTCTCAATAAAATATCTGGTTCTGGCCGTGGAGGTAGCTAGCGGGTTCGTTCTGAATTCGCTAGTGAACCACGTTAAATATCAGTCTCGTTCTTGTTTCGTCTCGTCGTTCTTGCTCGAATACCCACACGTTACAACAAACTGGTAACGGAACTCTGAAACAGGAGTTCTGTTACAACAAATGGTTAGTCCGACCACGTAAGGTGTCGCGTGTCATGTGTGAGTGTTTTTTCACGTAAATGAATAATGAAGTATAAAAAGGATGCACCATTTAATGAGAAGAAATATAAGTCATCTAAATAGAAAGATTTCTTGATTTGGAACTCGGATGTTTGTGTTCATGCTTCTCTCACAACAACAGACATCAACTTAAGAGAGCTCAATGCCTCAATGGATTGAAATTGAACAAAACATGATACTTTTTTGGTTACATTGGAAAGTAAACAAAATCACGATACGACGAATAACCAAAATCTAAAATTGAACAAAACATGAAACCGATTGCGAAGAGGAACCAAAATCTGCATCAGCAATCAACACTGGAAATGTAATATGATGTCAACTTCTGAATTGGAAAAAAATCAAGATAATCTCTTGTCACCAGAAACTAATTTCATTTCACGATATGGTTTATTGTGGTAGTATATCGTGGTTTACTCCAATGTCTCATATATTATATTTATTCATAATAATATCTCTAACGTAGTATAATTATACAACATGCACTTATGCATAACCATCAAATATAATTTTCTCTATCTTGAGCAGGCTAGATCATAGCACGAAACCACAAACAATGCTGGGCAAGTATCGCCAAGTTATGGTTTTCAAAGGATGCATTTAAGGCATTTTGTGACAATTGAAGTGTGAGGCAAGTCAGCCAACTCATGTTTCTGAAAAGTGACATGGGTTTAAGATGGAAGCGGGAATTATTCTGTCATATTTGTATGTGCAAACTATTGTAATTTGAAGGTACAAAAGGGCAAGGTAAGGCCGGCCCAGCTCGGTACATTGGGTGTGAGTTGAAAAAAAAAATAGTCTGCTTTTATCCATGTGAATGGATAAGTGCTTGCCTGACCCGAGCAGAGCCGGCCCAGCGGCAAGGCAGCCAGTGCCTCGGCTTTAGGCCTCCAATTAGCTAGGGCCCACATGGTGAATAATTATGAGGGTAATTATGCATCTTAAGAAAATATTAATAGTCGTAAGGACATTTTTATATTACTAGTGAAGATATGACTATATACTTGAACTAAATGTATGTGAAGTACACGCTCTCAGACCTGGTGAGAAGATGAAGGAACAACGCGGGAGGCGAGACGACACGTCTCTTTATTTGCTGATCCTCAATGTTTTTTTTCTTTCATAAAACCGATTGCTAGTTAAGAGTCTAGTAAATAGGCCTCCTCTTCAACTTTCGCTTTAGGCCTCGATGAAGCTAGGGTCGGCCCTGGACCCGAGACTTAAACAGTAGAAAATTTGTAAGTAACGCAGGTTTGAAATAGGACTAGAGAAACTAGTGAATCAATTACAATGACAAGGACCTTAAATTTGTCTTGGTGGATGATCACCAGTCCCCTATGAATAGTCCATAATTCAGCTTCAAGCACATATTCATGTCCAATCTGGCCAAAATACCCTTTTATCCATTGCCCTCCTCCTTCTCCCAGAACTCCTCCATATCCAGCAAGGTCATACTCACCATTGCTACCATCATTGTTCAGTTTATTTTTGCCTGTAATAGGTTTAGACCAATTAGTTCCAGTAGTCATGGTTGTCATTGAGTTAGGATCAGAGTCTACCAACTTGAAAGCAAACCTGATATCATTCACATACTTGTATAAATTAGTTAGTCACTCCATATGGTTTGCAACTAAAAGCTTTATGATTTCTCAGGTTCCAGATCATCCAACAACACAAAAGAAATAAGAGAGTGATTATAAATATTTCTAGCGTTAGGGAAAAGAAGATAAACATGCTTCAGGTCCTCAACGTAACCTGGGCAAAGGATAAGAATGATCAACAATATGATTCCTAATACATCTCTGCACATAAGGGATCGGTAGCATAGCATCAACTTTTGCTAGTAAGCAACATTTTATGAAAGATTTTCAACAAAACAAGATCAGCTTACAAGGATTTTTTGTGAAGGGATCGGTAGCATAGCATCCACTTTGGCTATTTTCATTTTTCCTTCCAATGCTTTTATAAGCAGCAGAAATGGTGAATCTTCCATTCCATTGCAACCCCAAAATAAAGAATCTTCAGTATTACAACCAAGAGGAACAGCTTTAGAAAGAATAGAATTCAAATGATCTCTACTAAGAATATTTTGCAGAGAGCTAAGATTCCAGGTTCTATTCCTAGAAGTAAGGGAAAACATTCTAAGGATAGAGTCAAAGGGAATGTGAGGGCAGTGATCTGTAAGAGCTTCATTTCCAATCCAAATATCATCCCAAATGGAGATATATCTACCATTGCCAACTTTCCAACAACTTTCTTTTCTAACCAAGTCTCTCCTTTCACAATGCCTTTCCGAGTCTTTTTAGCATTTCTTTTAAAAGGCCAATTATACAAAGTCATTATTATAGATAGAGATTTAGCTTTGAGACATTTGAACCGTAGACAATCAGATCCTTTGATGATATTCCAGCCAATCTTCACAAAAAAACTTTATTCGGACTTTCATTTTCCTAATTCCAAGACCACTGTGTCTTTTACTTTCGCAAACAGTCTCCCAGTTCACAACATGATTTTTTTCTTAGTATCACTATCGCCAGAAGGAAATTCTTGTTAATTTCGTCAATCTCATTACAAATTTTGGAAGGGATAGCTTGAGTTTGCATATTGTGGACATGAAATTAATAAGGGTCAACCTTCCCCCAACAGAGAGGAGATTACCTTTCCAACTAGCAAGCTTCTTATAAGTTTTCTCAAGTAAATCATCATAATGCACTCTACTGGTTTGGCCAAGGCTGTTCAAGGAATGTCCTTACTCTTCTGAAACTCATTAGTACTCTAATATGCAGAACTCTTTTTTAGCTTGGGACAGCTTTGTTGTTGAAAGTTAATCAGTCTTAGCGCTTGTTTAGTAAGCTTTATTTGATATTTGTAGTAGTTACGGGGCTTAACATCCAACATCTAAACAGTTTCTAATGGTGAATAGTTAGTGTCACCCACGAAAGGTTTCATGTGTGAGTGTTTTTCATACAAATGAATAATGAAGTCACAAAAAGGATGTGACCATCGATGATAAGAAATATAAAAGTAATCTAAATAGGAAGATTTCTTGATTGGGAATTCGAGCTGTTTGTCTTTATGCACAAAAATCAACTGATGAACAAAACATGAAACCGATTGCGACTAGGAACCAAAATTTGAAATTGAACAAAACATGAAACCGGTAAAATTTGCGTCAGCAATCAACACTGGAAAGGTAGTATGGCGTCAACTTCTGAATTGGAAATAAAAAACCAAGATAATCTCTTATCACCGTAAACTAATTTCATTTCACTATATGGTTTATTGTAGTATATCTTGGTTTACTCCAATGTCTCATATATTATATTTATGCATAATAATATCTCTAATGTAGTATAAAGAATACAACATGCAATTATGAATAACCATGGAATATAATTTTCTCGATCTTAAGCAGACTAGATCATAGCGTGAAACCACGAGCTGGGAAAGTATCCCCATGTTATGTTTTTTAAAGGACGCATTTATGGCATTTTGTCACCATTGAATTATGAAGCAACTCATGTCTCTGAAGTGTAACATGGGTTTAACATTGAAGCAGAAATTATTCTCTCATATTTGTATGTGAAAACTATTGTAATTTGAAGGTACAAAAGGGCAAGGTAAGGCCGGCTCAGCTTGGTACATTGGGTGTGAGTGCAAGCAAATTAGTATGCCTTTTATTAATGTAAATCGACAAGTGTTTGCCTAACCCGCAACTAAAACAGTAGAAAGTTTGTAACTAATGCAGGTTTGAACTAGGATGAGAGAAACTAAATCTGAGGAGAGCACTCCACAGCGCCCTCACCATTGTCATAGTTACATCTTTGGCGGCGGAATACCCCTGACGTGTTCATTCCAGTCGCAAGAAAGGCTCTTGTTGCGTCGGTTATCGCAACTAAAATCGCTTTGCTTATAATAGGTTATGCAAAGGGTCATTTCACGGGAAGTAGACCCCTTAGAAATGCTTTGCAAACTGATCTGATAGGAGCCATTGCATCGGCAACTGCATTTGGTTTGGCCAAGGCTGATCAAGGATAATATTTTTTAGTGTTGAAACCTGATTAGTACTCTAATTTACAGAAAAAAATCTAGCTCGGGACAATTTAGTTGTTGGAAGGTAATCAGCTATAGTGTTTGCTTTGTAAGCTTCACTTGATCATATTTTTTGTGGATTTCCGTGTTTTGTAAACTTCACTTGATCATACTTTCAATAGATTTATGAGGATTCATATCAGACATATCGGACCTCTAAGGGCATGTCCACCCTTTGAGGCACCAAGGCAGAAAGCAAGAGGCTCTGGACTCTAGGGCAAGATACAATTCACTACTTTTTGAAGTTTGTTTCCACCTGTTGGGACAGGGAGAGAGTCAAGACATTGTTCAAAGATTTTACATTTTTCTGTATAATATTGTATTTTGTATTTAATAATACTGTTAGTTATGAAATTGAAATGTATGTTTTTTAGGTAACTATATATATATATATATATATATATATATATGTATATGTATATTTCAATTTTGAATGATTTTTAAAGGAAATATAAACAAACACAATTTATAGTAAATATAAAATTTATTATAAAAAATTTTTTTTCGAAACTAGTATTGACCAAACAGTTTTCAAAACATCTTTTTAAAATATTCTATTTAGATTTTTCAAAACAGTTTTCTCAAATTTCTTAGCAGTTTTTCAAAACTGTTCTCCTACAAAACTAGTTTTTTCAATTTTTCAAAAAATTCAAAACAATTTTTTTTTTCAAAAATTGTATTTTTTTCAAAACTAGTTTTTTCAACACTAGTTTTTCAATTTTTTTAATAACATTTTTTTTTGATTTATTTGAAAGATTTTAAAACAGTTTTTTTTGTGAAACATGATAATTCATTTTTGTTATACAAAAACTAATAATATTTTTGATGATATACAAAACTAATATTTGTGGATGAAAAAGCTGGGTGAAATATCTATGTGGTATAAAGGCTAGAACGCAAGTTAAGGGGCTAGAATTGCCCAAACTCTTGTATTGGGGTACTTCTAGCATGGACAAAATTGGAGAGGCGAATACTGAAAAATAAGGAGTTGTCAGGACTATGGTGAGGTGGTGCCAAGGCTTGAAGCCTTGGTTGATGTGACATTCGATGAGAAGAAATGTACCTGATAAAAGTCATTAAAATAGGCAAATTTCTTGATTTGGACCTCAGGCTAATAATTTTACTATCTAGACGTTTTACTTTTAATTAGATTGCCTAACACGGAAAGGCTAATAAGTGTAAAGCGAATTTTAACTTTTCAGTTGATTGCCTAACACCAAAAGACGGGATTCGATTTTTAAAAAAAAAGCTATATATAGTCGGAAGCGTTCCCCTAGTTCCTAGTTTTTCAGAGCTGTTACCCTAGTTTTCCCCACAATGACGACGGCGCCGGAGAAAATTGAATCTGAATACACGGAGAAGGAGCAAAAGACTATAGAGTTTGGTGAGGAGTACATAGCAGAGACGGAAAAGGAGATTCTATGGTGTATGATTGGATTTTTTGCATCCGAAGAACCAATTTATAGCAGAGGGATGAGAACAACCCTAAAGAGAATCTGGAATAAGGGCAAGTTGATCAACACTCTGGAAAAACCTTTGTGTTTCAATTTCCAGATCAAGCTAGCATGGAGAGGGTTGCTGCAGGAGGTCCCTGGGCTTACAATGGCAAAACCCTAGTTCTTAAACCTTGGAAGTTAGGGGATGAAACCAAGAACATCTCTTTCGACAGTCTTGACGTGTGGATTCAGATCCACAATCTCCCACTAAACTTACTCAGAGTAGAAACTGGTAGAAGGTTAATGGCTGAAATCGGAGAAATTCTCGACCCAGTCCCAAAGGTTGAAAGCAGTGATGGAGAGAACTTCATACGAGTGCGGACCCATATCTCAGCCACATAACCATTTCCTTGTGGTATCCATATCAAGATCTGAGACGAAAGTGTTGGAATAGATGTCACCCTAGTGGCAATCTAGTTTAGTATGAATTTATTTGTGGCTAAAAATTCATTTATTATTTATTGGATATTTAATATAATGAAGTCCTTAGATTTACAATTGTGTTGTTTATCTTAAATATCCCTAGTCCAGTATAATGATTAATGGGACAATCATCTATAGACTAGTATGGGGTTGGATTGATATGGAGATATCATGATCTAACACATAGGTGTGAATTAAGGGTAATGTCGCACTGGATTGACCCATCTCCGAGAAGGCTACATACACGTTATGTTGAGTCACAAGCGCTTCTCGCGGTGCAATGCTATTGTCATCCTTAGACTTGAAGTCACTAGATATTCTAGTTGTGGATTATTGTGATTTTGGTAGCGTTAAACGCTACACCGTAACTGGGTAGTTATAAAGGCGTGTACTGGATACAATAAGAAGCAAGCTTAGAGATCGTAGTGGACGTAGATAGAATTTGTCCCTCCCACATAACGGGAGCAAATATCCTAGGCCACTTGAGGGATAGTGCTTATAGAATGTCTGACCAGACTCAAATAAATCAATATGGGATATTGATGTTATTTACACGAATAAGGCTATTCCTATGGATCGAGAAACTATGGATTGGATATACGAGTGTGACTTGTATGTCTCGTGTCCAATCCGGATATAGAGACAAAGGGATGAGACAATTACTTGTACAAAAGGCTGTAAAGATGACTATTCTATTAGTTGGCTAGAATGGATGTTTTGCTAGAAACCGCTCCATATTAGCAAATAGTTGCTACCAACTAGATAGAACCTATATGGTCACACGCTATATAGAGTTGAACTATATTTGAGAATTAATTAATTTGATTAATTAATTAGAAGGATCACTTTGCAAAACCTTGCAAACTTAGTAGGGACTAATTTGCAAGGAAGGGACTAAATTGAATTCTAGTAGGACTAGAAAAAGTCCTTTAGGTAGTTGGCAATGAATTGTTGGACTGTATAAAGGGCCTTCCTTCCTTCCTTCCCACAACTTATGCTCATAATTGAACATAACAAGAGTGGGAGAGAACAAAAAGGAGAGAAAAGAGCTAGCAAGCTAGGAGCTCGCCGCCCCTAGCCCGCCGCCCGTCCCCGTCGGCCACAAGGAGGCCGAGACCTCCCTTGTTGGTCTCGTTTTGCGCGATTCTTCTTCCTCTTCCTCTTTCCGGGCTAGCACCAAGGAGTGGGAGATCTAGGAATCAACTCTAGGCGTGGATCAACCATAGAGAATGTGACACAATTCGCGTTTGAAGTCATCAAAGGAGAACCCTAAGGTGTGTTATTGATTTCTTCCTTTACCATCGTTATGTCTCTTGACTTGTGATCGTTGGAGGGTTTTGCATGGTTAATTATTGTTTCCATTGCGCATCCATGAATCAAAACCCTACAGTGGTATCAGAGCCACAGGTCGTAGAGCATAAACGTAGTTTATGTGTTACGTTTTAGTTGTTTTACACCTTGAATTGATTGTTTATCGCGTAAAACAAGACAAATCAAGCATGGGATGCAATTTGTCAATAGTCTATCATAACAAGATCTATTTTTTGCATTGGATGCATGAATTGGTGAGTTTGAGAAATTTTAGGATCTTAGATCTAGGGTTTGGGCATCCTTGGGGAAGAAGGAGTTCTTCCAAAACAAGGAAACAACCAAACTTGGGCACCAAGCAAGGGAGTTGTTTTGGAAACAACTCCCTCAAGGAGGTTCGGTCCCCTAGGGGACCGCCCCTCTTTCTTGTCGCCCAAGTTTGGCCGCTCTAGGGGCCGGGCGGCCCTAGCCCGCGGCCTAGCCGCGTTGGTTAGTGACACGATTTCTTACGTGTATACGCAAGTGCACGGTCGAAGTAATAAAAGATGAGTATTAAGCTCAGGTTGTCGAACCCACAGGGACAGTCTAATATTTATTTAGCTAGACGATTAATTTAAAGTGAAAGTAACCGGAGGAAGAATTGGTTGATTTAAGAGTTCGTCACCCTCAAACAAGTGACTGAAATTTAAGTAAAAAGCTAAACTAATATTTTTGTAATTTTCTGATTAATACGAATATGGAGAACACTAGATAGTTTTAGGGTCCCTAGGGTATTTAGACAATTCCGGACTATGACTTGAAACACTCTACCTACGTCCAGTTATACCGGGTCACACTCATTACGATCTTCTGTCGATCTCACGCAAATCTACGTTCCGGTCTACTTCAGGTCCTGTCGGTCAACCTCCGTCTACCGTTACGTTCTAGTCAGCTAACCAGGTTCGCTCACCGGGTTCTTTCGGCCTACCGATTTCACTAAAACCTAACTACGACTAACCGAAACAACCCACACACGGTCATTCAAGTCTCTATCTCCTGTCGGTCTGAAGAAACTACGAGAATGTCAACAACGTTCTTCACGAATCCTGGTTATGTTCACTGTCGTGCAACAAACCTAGATAACTAGCATGTATTGGGTGATCAAACCAAACAAACTAAGAATTAAAGAACGAGAACTTGTCGAATAACTAAAACAATACGTAGAATTGAGTTCAAGACATGAATCAAATACACAAATCCGAAAATCTAAACAAACCCTAGTTCTCCATAAACTATCTAGCTATGAGAGATTTAGCTAGACATAGAATTGTTTTGCTCTATAAAATTCTCCATAAAATTGATAAAGCGAGAGAGAAAGAGGAAATCAAACGCGAAATCAGAGCTCCGACGCGAATTCGAGCTTGAGCCCCGTGGTCCTCCTCGTCTTCGTTCTTCGTTTGCTCTTATTTTTTTTTCCTTCTGTTCGTCTTTAATCCGTGAATAATCAGCCCCCCTTCTTGTATTATCAAACCCGTCAAAAAGAAATAAGGAGTAGCCCCTTATTTGCAGTTTTTACCCATAAGTTTAGTTCTTCCAAGAATGTGGGAGCAATTATTGGTAATTATTGCATTTAAATCCTCAACCCAGGGCTGTAGCTCGTGCCCTTCTTTTTTTTTCCTTATTAAAACCGTAATTGCAATCAGCCCCATCAAAGACGGCTGGAACCCTTGTTCGTACAAATCAGCAGAAAGTTTTTGCGAACACTTTCGGAGATTGGCCAAGGACTTCTGTTCGCACGAAGATGTCCTTTGTTCGTACGAACACCACTGGGATCGATCAGCTGCGCTTGTTTATTCTTCTCTGCGTCGCGCACTTCTTTCTGCTGGGTTCTTCTGCTCTGTTTCTGATTAATTAATTTGCTTTGCCTCCTCTCTTGCGATCTTCTTTTCTTCTGCTCTGTTTCTTTGGATTTTGCGCTGCTGGGTTTGATCGCTGTTGTGCCTCTGTTTTGCTTCGTTTCTGGGCTTCTCTTCTGGGTTTCTTCTTCGCTGCTTTGCTGGGTTGATTTGCTGCCTTGATTTGGGTCTGCAATCCCCTTCTTCTCTGCTGGGTTTTGGCTCTGTTTTTGGTTGGCTGATTGGTTCAGGTGATGATAATGGTGTTGGTGTGAGGTTGTTGTTTTTGAGGTGGCAGAGGTGTTTGAAGGTCTGATTGTTATGGTGTTGGGTCTGCTATTAATTGATGGTGGAATAATGGTGCTTATGGTGGGTTATTGTTCGGTGATTCTGGATTGAAGTCAGGTTGCGAAGGTGGAGAATTGGGAGCAGGTTACTGGTGAGTTTATGGCCGGAATCAATGGAGTTTCAGGTGGGTTTATTGGCGGAGAAAGGCCAGGTCTGGGTTCGTGATGGTGACGGATTGGTTGTATGGTTGAAGGAGGTTATTCTCAGGTTGGTGTAATTGGGAGTGATGGTGGGTTTGTGGACAGTTGGTGATGTAGGTCACGGTGGTTATGGTTGCAAGGTGTTGATTGATGCAATTGGTGATAATAGGTTGGTTTGGTGAGTTGGTTACTGTGATGTATTTGTATTGTTGGTGATGGCTTTGGTGTGGAGTTTAGGAGTTGTGGTGTAGTGAAGGTGGAGAATGGTGTAAAGGCTGGGTTGTTGTTCTTGTTGAAGGGAGATGTTGATGTAATTGGGGAGTAGAATTGGAGGTCTGTTATGGTGTTGGGTGTTTAGGTGTAAATGGTGAAATGGTTGAAACTTGAAATGGTTGATTTGGTGATTGTGTTGATGAATGAAGGGGGTTAATTGAGGGGCTGTGGTTTAAGAATTAGGTGGCTTGATGTTACTGTGGTGTAGGCAGGTTGATTTCATGGTGTTAGGAGCTCAGTTTGAAATGAAGGCAGTGAGGTAGTTTGATAGGTGTAATGGTGGTTAATTGGTTGTAGAATGCTTTGGGTGTTTGCAGTTGAATTGGTTACTAGGTGGCAGATTGTAAAAGGTGCTACTTGGTGAATTGGTCTCATGGTCATGGCAATGGAGTTGGGTTACTGTAATGGTAACATGTTTGGCTTAGTAGCTTATTTGAGTGAAATTGGTTATGGTGTGAATGCAGCAGCAGGCTCTGAGCTTTGTCCTCATTTCCGAAGTTCGCTTTCTTTCCCGTTCCATGCTTCTCAGCCTCCGGTACTTGTAAATCAGACAGCTACACATACCGGGTGTAAAATACGAGATAAATAGCTCAAATACACTGGAAAACGCCCAGACTAATCAATTAAGCACAATAAGCTCTAAGATACAAATTTCTCTATATCATAGCGTATATATCATATATTTTACCCGGAATGCACACAAAACGGTAAGTTTACAAGTATAAATATAACACCGTAAACGGGGTTATCAGTTAGGGGGCGGGCCGGCCCTAGGGCCTTGCGGTTCACCTTTTTGGGTCCGGGCAATTTAATTGTTGGGCCCATGGACCGTTTTAACCCTAGAAATCCTAAAATCAATTAAAATTGACCAAGCGCGTTAAAATTGGATTTTAACTGTTTATGTGCAATTCGCATGGTGATTGGATAGGGCATTAGGATGTGGTTTGATGTGGATGTTTAATTTTATGGTTTGGTTTTACGGCCTGCGAGCTGATCAATTAATTGTAATAATTAATTAGGGTTTTATGGCCTGCGTGCCATTTTTTTCTCAACTTGTGAGATTTATTTTATTTAGTGTAGAAGTTAGCTAGTGCTAGATAAAAGTAGATTGTTAGCCAAGATTGAAGAAAAGAAGCCCAAAGCCAAAGGAGCCACAAAAGATGGAGCATGGAGCATTCCACATGACTATGAAGGATGGACCAAAAGATCAAGACGCATGGAGATGTGTTTGCTTTTAGGGTTCATAGATAATTCCATTGGCTTGGAATTATCTTAGTTAGAAAAGGCCATATTCACATTACGTTTAGTTTTGGTTTTGTGGTTGTTTACTTTATTGTCTTATTATTGTGTGGTTGGTGTATGGATGATGCATGCAATTAGGATAATAAGATAATTAGACAACCCGGATCTATTATTTGGAGTTGTGCCCAAACTCAAATAGATAGATTAGTTGATATTGATCAACAAAACAATTAAAATTGAATTTAAAATCCTCAAAAGTCAAATATTATGTTCTTGACTTCTCATTATTTAAACACTCATTATCATCATTATTTATCAAGTTCGTGCATGCCAAAGCATGGCGACTTGGTTCATAATGATGGAATGCGATGGCACAAGCTAGTAATGTGCAATTGTTTAAATAAGAGGTTGAGCACAACTAGGCTATTAATATGATTAAGAAACCTAGAGGCAATCAATTGGGATTATCCATAAGGATGGATAAATAAGGAGTTATTTGCCCAATTGAACCAAGAGTTGCATAAGGGATGCAATTGGAATTGTTTCTACCTAAAGTAGTCAAATTATGGATGACTTGCCAAAGCAAGCTCATAAGGAGATGAATCATGGATCTTGGCCCACTAGAAATATAAGGATATTTTCCGCATTAATATCTTGAGGATTATTAATCCGTAGAAAAATAGTGGGAGCTATATTTGATAAACTAGCCATTATTGAATATAGTAAAAAATTCACAAATACTAAAACTTGCGTATTTTCCTTTTGTAGAATTCCAAATGGCAAACAACTCATCGAGTTCACAACATTCCCTACGATCTGTCCTTGAGAAGGACAAGCTCTCTGGAACCAACTTTCTTGATTGGTACAGAAACTTGAGAATTGTTCTCAAGCAAGAGAAGAAACTGTACGCAATAGATGAGCATGTTCCAGAAGGTCCAGAGAACCAAACACCTTCTGCCCTAAAGGCGTATCAAAAGCGTGTTGATGACGCTAATGATGCGGCCTGCCTTATGCTATGCACCATGACTTCTGAGCTTCAGAAGCAACACGAAAACATGAATGCTGTCGATATGATCGAACATCTGAAGCAGTTCTTCCAAGAGCAGGAAAGGGTAGAGAGGTACGAGGTCTCTAAGGCACCGTTCAAGTGTCATCTGGAAGAAGGGAACCCGGTGGGACCCCATGTACTCCGTATGATCGGCTACTTGGAGAATCTCACCCGACTGGGGTTCCCGGCCGGCCAAGAGTTGGCAACCGATCTCGTGTTGCAATCGTTACCCGAGAGGTATGGTCTTCTCGTAACTGATTCCGGTGACACGATGCTCATAGATGATGAGCCTACTACCTATGAAGAGGCCATGAATGGCCCAGACTTTCAGAAGTGGCTAGAAGCCATGAGATCTGAGATGGAATCCATGTATACCAACAAAGTATGGACTTTGGTGGAACCACCCGAAGGGGCGCGACCCATAGGGTGAAAGTGGGTCTTCAAGAAGAAGATCGACATGGATGGTAATGTGATTACCTATAAGGGCCGATTGGTGGCTAAAGGATTCAGACAGATTCATGGTATTGATTATGATGAAACCTTTTCACCAGTCGCTATGACCAAATCCATCCGAATCCTACTTGCGATTGCAGCATACCACGACTATGAGATTTGGCAGATGGATGTCAAAACAACATTACTTTATGGGAATCTCCTCGAGGACGTGTATATGATACAGCCGGAGGGTTTTGAGGATCCAAAGCAAGCAAACAAAGTCTGTAAGCTGCAACGATCCATTTATGGATTGCAGCAAGCTTCTAGGAGTTGGAATCGACGTTTTGATGAAGTAGTCAAAGAGTTTGGCTTCATCAGGAACAAAGATGAGTCTTGTGTCTACAAGAAGGTTAGTGGGAGCTCTGTAGCTTTTCTGGTCTTGTATGTGGATGACATACTACTCATTGGAAACGACGTTCCCATGGCTACAATCTGTTAAATATTGGCTAGGAAAGTGTTAATCAATGAAGGACTTAGGGGAAGCAGCCTATATACTCGGTATAAAGATCTATAGAGATAGATCTAAGAGGTTGCTAGGCCTAAGTCAAAGTACATATATTGACAAGGTGTTGAAACGGTTCAACATGCAAGATTCCAAGAAGGGATTCTTGCCCATGTCGCATGGAAGCACTCTTTCGAAGAGTGGTTGTCCTTCCAATGAGATTGAGAAGGAACACATGAGTAGAATTCCCTATGCCTCGGCCATAGGATCTATCATGTACGCCATGTTATGTACTAGACCGGATGTGTCATATGCCTTGAGTATGACAAGCAGATACCAATCCAATCCAGGTGAGAGTCACTGGATTACAGTCAAGAACATCCTAAAGTACTTGAGAAGAACTAAGGATGCTTTCTTGATATTTGGCGGTGAGGAAGAGTTGCGTGTAAGGGGTTACACTGATGCAAGCTTCCAAACTGACAGAGATGACTTTAGATCACAGTAGGGATATGTGTTTTGCGTGAATGGAGCAGCGGTGAGATGGAAGAGTTCCAAGCAAGAGACGGTGGCTGATACTACAATAGAGGCTGAGTATATTGCTGCAAATGGCGCAGCAAAGAAAGCTGTTTGGATCAGAAAGTTTGTTTCTGAACTTGGTGTGGTTCCTAGCATTGCGGATCCAGTCGAGTTTTACTGTGACAACACTAGGGCGATCGCGCAATCGAAAGAACCCAGGTCGCACCAGAAATCCAAGCACGTGCTCAGGAAGTTTCATCTGATTCGAGATATTATCGATAAAGGAGACGTTCGGATATGCAAGATTCCTACAGATGAGAATCTGTCAGACCCGCTTACAAAGCCGCTCACGCAGTGGAAGCATGAAGGGCACACTAGGAGTATGGGCATACGAGATGCGCCAGAGTGGCTCTAGTGCAAGTGGGAGACTGTTGGAATAGATGCCCTAGAGGCAATCTAGTTTAGTATGAATTTATTTGTGGCTAGAAATTCATTTATTATTTATTGGATATTTAATATAATGAAGTCCTTAAATTTAAAATTGTGTTGTTTATCTTAAATATCCCTAGTCCAGTATAATGATTAATGGGACAATCATCTATAGACTAGTATGGGGTTGGATTGATATGGAGATATCATGATCCAACACATAGGTGTGCATTAAGGGTAATGTCGCACTGGATTGACCGATCTCCGAGAAGGCTACATACACGTTATGTTGAGTCACAAGCGCTTCTCGCGGTGCAATAGTATTGTCATCCTTAGACTTGAAGTCACTAGATATTTTAGTTGTGGATTATTGTGATTTTCGTAGCGTTAAACGCTACACCGTAACTGGGTAGTTATAAAGGCGTGTAATGGATACGATAAGAAGCAATCTTAGAGATCGTAGTGGACGTAGATAGAATTTTTCCCTCCACATAACGGGAGCAAATATCCTAGGCCACTCGAGGGATAGTGCTTATAGAATGTCTGACCAGACTGAAATAAATCAATATGGGATATTGATGTTATTTGCACGAATAAGGCTATTCCCATGGATCGAGAAACTATGGATTGGATATACGAGTGTGAGTTGTATGTCTCGTGTCCAATCTGGATATAGAGACAAAGGGATGAGACAATTACTTGTACAAAAGGTTGTTAAGATGACTATTCTATTAGTTGGCTAGAATGGATGTTTTGCTAGAAACCGCTCCATATTAGCAAATAGTTGCTACCAACTAGATAGAACCTATGGGGTCACACGCTATATAGAGTTGAACTAGATTTAGGAATTAATTAATTGGATTAATTAATTAGAATGATCACTTAGCAAAACCTTGCAAACTTAGTAGGGACTAATTTGCAAGGAAGGGACTAAATTGAATTCTAGTAGGACTAGAATAAGTCCTTTAGGTAGTTGGCAAGGAATTGTTGGACTATATAAAGGACCTTCCTTCCTTCCTTCCCAAAACTTATGCTCATAATTGAACATAACAAGAGTGGGAGAGAACAAAAAGGAGAGAAAAGAGCTAGCGAGCTAGGAGCCCGCCGCCCCTAGCCCGCCGCCCGTCCCCGTCGGCCACAAGGAGGCCGAGACCTCCCTTGTTGGTCTCGTTTTGCGTGATTCTTCTTCCTCTTCCTCTTTCCGGGCTAGCACCAAGGAGTGGGATATCTAGGAATCAACTCTAGGCGTGGATCAACCATAGAGAACGTGACACAATTCGCGTTTGAAGTCATCAAAGGAGAACCCTAAGGTGTGTTATTGATTTCTTCCTTTACCATCGTTATGTCTCTTGACTTGTGATCCTTGGAGGGTTTTGCATGGTTAATTATTGTTTCCGTTGCGCATCCATGAATCAAAACCCTACAGAAAGGGTATGGCTTGATTTCTACTACGAACGTCTCCCCTCGAACTATCATTTGTGTGGCCGCATAACCCACCATAGCAAGGACCGCGAAGTGTATGTTGATGAGACGAAGAACCTGATGGAACCAGGGTACGGCCAATGGTTGATGTTTCAACCCCAACCAAGGGTAAAAGTGGCACCAAGAGCAGAAAGAGCACCAGCAGCTGATGAGAGTGCCAATAACCAAAACCCAGAGAAACAGAGCAAAGGACTAGAGAAACAGAAAGAGGATGCAACACATGAGGAGGGTACGGAGGCGAGGAAGGCCTAAAACGTAGAGAACAATATGGGGAACAATCCAACCCCACCCCAGAAAACCAAACAGAATAATATTCAAGACTCGATCCTTTCAAGGGTCAACCTTTCTGATCAAAACGCACAGCACAAGAGTAGCTCCTTCAAACAAAAAGGCACATATGTTACCTTTAGTCCACCCCCAAACCTCAATAAGATGCTGGTAGTTGAAAGAAGCGACATTGAGAGTGAAGTGAGCTCTCCTGAACACACAGCTAGAAGACAACTGGACCTCAATGTAGAAGATCAGATTATGGGAGATATGAGTGATGCAGCCAACCCAATTTCTCCTGCAAGAAGTGGCACACCGGCTGAAAAATCAAATCAAAAGGCGGAGACCGGGTCCAGTCCGCCCCTCCGCAATGAGCATCATCAACTGGAACATTTGAGGGCTGGACAACCCTCGTAATGTCAATGCTCTTCACAATGTGGTGAAGAGCAATAGCCCCAGCTTAGTGTTCCTTTTGGAAACTAGGCTGTCTAGTACCGAGATGTTGAAAGTGAGTAACAAATTCGAGAAGTATGAAAGTAAATGTGCCAGCAGCAGAGGTAGAAGTGGAGGTATTGCCTTGCTTTGGCAAGAAAATCTCCAAGTAAAAGTTATTTCGAGTTCTATGTGGTATATAGACTGCATGATTGTTGATGAAGCATCCAATCTTACGTGGCCGCTAACCTGTTTATACGGCAACCCGGACTCAAGAGAAAGACACCATTCATCAGGGGTACAAACAACTTCCCTTGGTGTGTACTCGGTGATTTCAATGCAATGACAAACGCAAAAGAGAAGAAAGGCGATAGGAGTTTCGACGCACAGGGTGCTAGCTTATTTCGTCAAGTTCTCCAAGACCTCAATCTCGTTGATTTGGGTTATGTTGGCAAACATTACACGTGGGAGAGCAACCCTAGGAATGGGGATATTATCTATGAGAGGCTTGACCGAGTGGTAGCCACAGTCGACTAGATGAACTTGTTTCAATCCAGACGAGTTAATCATTTTACGTCAACGGTATCGCACAGTTGTCCCATACAGCTGCTGTGGGAAGCAAGCAAGCCAGTTACAAGGAGAAAAAGATGTTTCCAGCATGAAGCCTTTTGGCATCAATATTGTAGTGAGGTAGTTTCAAACTGTTGGCAATATATGCCACCCCAGATGCACCTGCAAGACAAGTTGTCTAGTCTGGCAGATAGCCTCAAGGAGTGGGAGAAATCTAAAATTGGCAACATTATAAGGAAGATCACTTAGCTCCGAAACAGACTAGAGAAGTTGGACAACTCACGGTATCGGGAGGAGCACAAAACTGAAATTATGAACCTAAATTATGAGATTAATAATCTCCTTTTGAAGGAAGAAGAAATGTGGCAACAACGTAGTAGAGTGCAATGGCTTGAAAAGGGAGATCGCAACACGAATTTTTTCAATCGAAAAGCCACAATCCTTAAAGCCAGAAACGCCCTTAGAGGATTGGAAGATGCTACTGGCCAATGGCACACAAATGAGAAAGAGGTAATCGAAATCCTATCTGAATATTTCAATTCAAATTTTCAGTCATCTAATCCAAACAGAATAGACATGGAGCCACTACTGCAAAACATCCCTGATGTTGTGCCAGCAGAGGAAAAGGTTTTCCTCGATAGTCCATATACAAGTGAAGAATTCAAGATAGCCCTCGATCAAATGGGGCCACTTAAGGCGCCTGGATACGATGGCTTCCCGGCGACATTTTTCCAAACCCACTGGAAAGTGGTAGGGAAAGATGTGATCACAGCTTGTTTAAAAGTGCTGAACGGGGAATCAAGTATGGTTAATTTTAATAAAAATATTTTTCTTTATTACCGAAGGTCAAGCAAGTTCGAAAGCCTACAGACCTCTGTCCCATCAGTTTATGTTCCGTGGTGTACAAGCTTTTCACCAAAACGATGGCGAATCGTCTAAAGAAGGTACTCCCACACCTTATTTCAGAATATCAAAGTGCTTTTGTCCCTGGGCGTTTAATTACGGATAATATTATACTTGCATACGAGTTGTTGCATACTATGAAATACCGTAAGAAAGACAAATGGGGTGGTTTTGCACTAAAAATTGACATGTCTAAAGCATACAATCGTGTGGAATGGGACTTCCTTAAAGCTAGTATGGAACGTTTTGGTTTTGGACCAAAGTGGATCGATTTATGCATGGACTGTATCACCACACTGAAATTTAGTTTTGTGTATGAAGGAAGAAGCGTGGGAGAAGTTATACCTAAGAGGGGACTCCGTCAAGGCTGTCCCCTTTCACCGTACATTTTTCTGTTATGTGGAGAAGCTCTTTCTTGGTGCTTAATAGCAGCTACTGAGGAAGGACACCTATCCGGTCTTGCATCTTCGAGGAGCGGCCCAACTATTAGTCACCTATTCTTTGCTGACGACAGCATCCTATTCTCTAAAGAAAAGGAGAAGGAGATAGATTATATATTACAATTGTTACAGATTTATGAAAAGGCCTCAGGCCAAAAAATAAACCTAGAAAAAGGTGCTATTGTCTTCTCAGCAAACATTTCACAGCAACGGCATGAAGCTCTTAGCTGCCACTGTGGAGTTGTGCTGGTGGAATCACATGAAAGATATCTGGGCTTAGCGACAACCCTGGGCAAGAACAAAACGACTGATTTCAGCTTCGTAACGGAGAAAGTTGAATCTAAAGTGAAATCGTGGAAACGCAACTTACTGTCCTTTGCAGGTCGAGAAACTCTGATCAAAGCAGTGGCTTAGTCCGTTCCCACGTACACGATGAGCTACTTTAAATTTCCACAATCAATCTGCAAAAAGTTCGAAGGTATATGCCGGAGGTTTTGTTGGAGACATGAATAAGATTCACATAAAATTAGTTGGATCTCATGGGAGACGCTAAAAAACTCAATAGAGAGAGGCGGAGTTGGCTTTGCATATTTACAATCTTTCAACTTGGCCATGCTAGGTAACTGGCGAATCCTATGCAACCAAGACTCACTTCTCAGCAAGGTGTTAATCAGCAAGTATTGTGCTCAGTCAAGTATTTTAAATGCAAAAACATTGCAACAATGCTCATATACGTGGATAAGTATTATTGCAAGCAAAATCATAATCAGTGAAGGATGGAGATGGAGCATTGGTGATGGAAGCAGTGTGGATGCTTTTCAAGACCCATGGTTGCCAAAAAATTAATCGTTCAAACGCATTACATCCCCTCCTGTAGAAAAATTTCTGGTGAAAGATTTCATCGTCCAAGTTCAGGGGAGATGGGATTTACAGAAACTCCAAAAAGTTTTTTGGCCAGTGGACATTGTTGACATCATCAAAACCCCACTAACTAACATCCCAAAACCAGACTTTAATCAGTGGACTCTTACTGAATCTGGAAGCTATGGTGTTCATACAGGCTACCAAATAGCACTAAAGCAGGCAAATACGCAACAACAACAACTAAATCACCAATCCAACAGAAGGACAGAAATGGCTGGAAAAATTTTGAAAATTAAAAATTCCAAGAAGGTGCCTCTTTCCAGTGTGGCGAGGGTGGAAAAGAGCTCTACCAACAAAAGTGAATCTGCAGAAGAGAGGAGTCAACATACCGTTGGTTCTCTGTGATGTTTGTGGTGAAGACCCGGAAGATGAATCACACATCTTTCTGGGTTGCAAAATAGGCAAGGAAGTATGGAAGATAGCTTTCCCAACCTCAGATCTGAATATACGCAACAGAGACTTCACCAGTTGGGTCAACGAGATTGTGGAAATCACCAAAGAGTAGAGAAAGCTGAACCTCATATGCATGTGTGTGGAAGAGATTTGGAGTGACAGAAATCAAAGGGCTTTCAACAACAAAGGATCAATTGCTCTGGAGATTGTCCAATCTGTAATCGGAAAACTCGAAGCTTTCGAGTCCGCCAAACCCAAATCGACCACTGCCAAACCACCGTCTCAGACCTGGCGCCCACCGTAGTCAGGATTTCTCAAATAAAATGTTGATGGCGCCTGGGACAAAGAGAAATCATCGACCGGCGCCGGAGGAGTCATCAGGGACGGGGAAGGAAAGTATGTCGCCGGTGTCACCAAACGAGTTCCGTTTGGAACCAGACCTAGAACCTCCGAAGGGAAAGCTCTCCGTGGTGGAGTAAAGTTCGCCGTCGATCGGGGTTGCCAGAGACTGATCGTTGAAACCGACTCTCTCTCCGTTGTGCAAGAGGTCGAGGGGATAAGGTTGGGGAAAGGAAAGTTTACATTGGAAGTCTCAAGTGTGTTAAGGGAGACTGTAGATCTTTCCCGAGCATTTGAAGATGTACGGTTCCAACACGTTGGACGAAGCAGCAATAAAGCAGCCCACTTACACGCAAGACATGGGCTAGTCCAACGGGAGGAGGAGAGTGTGTTCGTTTTGAGCCCCATTGGGCATCTAAAGCCATTTTTACTGATGTAACGGGCCTCACAAGCCCAACTATTTGCTAAAGTTTAATCCAAGTCAATTTCTCAAAAAAATAAAAATAAATAAATAAATAAATAAATAAATAAATAAAGAGACGGGATTCGATTTCCTAATGATCAGTTAAGGACTTTTGGCAATTGGGTGACTACTCTAACTTGGAAAATTATTGTTTATTAGAACTATGTAGTTATGTAATCATTGAGATTTAATTATTTCAAGATGGACATCTTCATCAATTTAAGATATATATTTTGCTTACTTTGGGGCAACAAACTTCGACTGATGACCAGGAAGCAATATCTGTGTCATCAATGAACATGGGAAATCTAATATATGTTGTCAACTTCAGAATTGGAAAATCTATTAAGCTTTCAACTTCTGAATTGAAATGGAGAATTCAATCGAATATCTAATCACCATAAACCAATTTCACAATATGGTTACTTCTCAAAAAAAAAAAAAAAATCACAATATGGTTTCTTTTAGTACATCTGGGTTTAGTCCAACAATCTGTTATTTTTTGAGAAATAATAATTTGTTATATTTATACATTAGTATATTTATGTTATATTTATACATTAGTATCTTGGTCTATATATCATTAACGTAGTAATAGAACACAACATGCAATTATGCATAACCGTGAAATACATTTCTTAGTATTCACCTCTCCGTCTATAAAATCTTGTCCATACAGTAACATGGGCGAGTTAATGTATGGACAAGATTTTGTAGATGTCGTAAATCTCAATTATGCAGTGTGATCATAGCACAAAACCATGATATTGGGCGAGTTATGGTTTTTAGATGATATATTTACGGCAAATTGTTACCACTGAATTGTGAAGCAAATCCTGTCTTTCGACTGTAACATGGGTATAACATCAAAGAAGACTTATTCTGTCGTATTTGTATGAGCAAACTATTATAAATTGAAGGTACAAAAGGACAAGGTAAGACCGGCCAGCTCGGTACATTGGGTATGAGTGAAAACAAATTAGAATGGTTTTAGACTTGGGCATGACTTTTGAGCACGATTAGAGCAGTTGTTTCGGCGGCCTCCCAATAAGGCACAATGGAACCAACACAATCCTCTATTTGGGAACATAAAACCGTAAACTACAAATTGAACCCAATAATCTGTTAAAACATATAAGACCAAAAGCTGGAGATAAATTTGGCCCAAATCAAACCCTCACAAATTGATTTCAAATCGAACCAATTCAGATACAAGTTGAACTAAAATTGGAGCAATCGACAGTATGCAAATCGAGAAATGGAGAAAGATTAAGAAATTCATAACCAATTGAGGCAAAACTGACTATATAGCAAAACTTGAACAACTTTCAGGATCCACTTGCAACACCCGAGCTATGTTGCAATTTAACACATCATTTTTAACATTATGTGTTTCTCACATACTATTAGAGGCCAGGATAAGGATCATAAGTATTTACATATGTTCAAAATATTGTCAAGACTAATAAGAAGAATTGAACAACAAAAGCATAAAAAAGATGTTATAGTCAGTTTGGGTGGTCAACCATTATGATTCAGTTCCATTATCTTTTGAACATGTTCATGTTGTAGCATATGAACCATATTACATCTCATGGTTTACTCCAATATCTTATCCAATAGTCAAGAAAACCATTCAAAACCAAGATGCTGAGAAGTGACTTCGGTGGATATGACTTTCATTACTATCACGGTTATAGCAACCTTGCCAAGGATAAATTTCTAGCATTGTGTCACAATTGATTCATCAAGCAACTCTAGCATGTTGCATGCGTTCTCCATGAAAGTAGAATTTTTCGTAGTCATACTTAAGCCTTCATTGATTTCAAAGGTACATAAGTGAAACTAGGGATGTTAATGAGCCAAGTTGCTCACGAGAAGATCGGTGTTCTGCTCACAAAAAGCTCGTTCGCGATCAACTCGAATTTTAAATGAGTCAAGCTTGAGCTTCATTTTCGAGCTCGTCTTATAAACGAGCTGAACTTGAGCATAGTGATACGCGGCTCGTCAAGGCTCGCAAACTCGCTTGTTTATTGACTCGTAAATCGAGCTCGTATGCTCGTTCATTAAACAAGCTTGTAAATAAAACTTGTGAACAAGCTCGGTTAGGTGCTTGTTAACAAGCTTGTTTTTACATTATACTAGGCGAGAACCCGCACTTTGCGCGGGGCTATGTGAACGAATGAATGTCCCACATTATAACTAAAATATAAGGATTTTGTAGTTTCAATAATTTGATTAGCTTTGATTTATTAATGTATTTAACATGAAGGTGGGTTATTTCTTTTATTACGATTAAAAACAGTTGGTAGTAAGAACATATTTATTTTGTTCTATTAAATAATCACATTATTTTGGCCTTTTAATCTTCAGAGAGAACATGGGAAAAGTACCACAGGAAGAAATGTTTGTCTATTTTCATGTGTTGTCTTATCTTTTATCGAAATAAATTACAAAATTTCAAATCATACAAAAAACAATTAGGGAGTCATCCTGTATGCCATATTGGATTTAAGCGACCTCTGCCGCAATTATGAAAAATAATTTACCAGTGATAAAAGTGAAGAAATGGGATAAGAAACTCAGTTACTATAATTTTACTTGTTAAACTAACATAATTGAAGGTTTATATTTTATTAATTAAATATGAAAGGAAAAGTATACAAACTAAATGCATGATAAAGTAATTACATTTTCTTGATTGACTTATTAACCAACTAACCATCCATGTAGGAGGTGAATTTTGGGAGCGAAGAAAAATTAGGAAAGGATATCATTTCTCTATAAAAAATTTAAAGATGTATATCGAGCATAAATTAGCATCCATACTCGATCCAAAAAATGAAGTTTATGTTGAAGAAAAATTATGATGGATATTAAATAGGTAAATGAATTGTCGTATCATACATATTATGTACATATACAAAAAAATTATGGAAGGTAAATAGTTATTTCGATAAATAAGCTGCAGATTTTGCTCTAGAAGTAGTACAAGATAAATGGAGATAAAAAAAAAATAGCATACTTGGACTTCATGTCAAAACATAAACAAATTGAGAGTAAAATTATTATATTCATAGCTCTGCATCGGAAAAATAACGATATGTTAAAATTAGTCGTGAAATTTTTATATCATCAATCAATATATTTAATGTTATTTGTTAAAAAAAGTGATTACACTCTACAACATCATGAAAAGATTATCCTTAGCTGGGAGTGAAATTATTGTGTTCACAACTCTTGCATCGCGTCGTTTATTTTATAAGGAAATTAGAAATTTACTTTTAATTATTTGCTTTTATGAAAAAGATTAGGTTATTCATTTTTTTTTTAATTTAACGTCCAAATAATTTAGCAAAAAGATCAATAAATTTTATCTTTGTCTATTTCACTATGATTTTGAAATAATTGTTATATTCATTTAAATAAACAATTTTTCTTGCTCTACGTTGAAACAAATTGAGAGTAAAATTATTATGTTCATAGCTCTACATCAGCAAAAGTAATGATATATTAAAATTAGTCATGAATTTTGTATATCATCAATCAATATATTTGATGTTATTTGTTAAAAAAGTGATTACACTGTACAACATTATGAAAAGATTATCCTTAGCTTGGAGTAAATTATTGTGTTCACAACTCTTGCATCGTTTTGTTCACAAAATCACTTGGTGGAAGTGAGGAAGTGAATGAGATAAAAAAATTCGTCGTTTATTTTATAAGGAAATTAGAAATTTAATTTTAATTATTTGTTTTTACGAAAAAGATCAAGTTATTCATTTTTTTAATTTAACGGCGAAATAATTTCGCAAAAAGATCAATAAATTTTATCTTTGTCTATTTCACTATGATTTTGAAATAATTTTTATATTCATTTAAATAAACCATTTTTCTTGCTATATAAACCCTTAATTTTCGTCAAAATGTCAATCGGGACAAAATCGTAGAAAGAATATTGTCATATTAATGTCAGTCGGGACAAAATCTGAGAAAGAATATTGTCTTATTTGTTTAGAAGTATACTTTCCTAAAATTTAATTCACATTAAATCTCTTACACTTTTTTAAACATTTTGTACAGTAACTTAAAGGAACTTAGACTTGCATGATAATCATAGAAATGTCATAGAGCTAAATGGTGCTTGTTATAGTACTTCACAGTGTTTACAACTACTATCATTTTTTACGGTATAATATTCTAATTTTCTTCATCAAAAACAAAAATTGAATTAGACTTTTTACATGTTTTTTGAGAAATGTAGTTTTATACACTTTCTTAAGGAAAAATATGTTTTTTTTTTAATTTTTGAAGAAACTAGTTAATTTATAACTCATATTTTCAAATGTTCTAATTAATTGTGCTAATAAATTAATCATGCAAATAGGAGTTATTGACAATTTTGGTGGGAGTTATGTGATGACTAATATGCCATGTTGCACAATGATTTCAAGGAATTCACACATGCCTTGTAACCATTGGTCAGAGAGTCCAAATAAGCATGACACATGTATCACCATTGGAGAGTTCAAATAAACATGACACATGGCTTCATTTTGGTGCACTTTCCTGCTTTTATAAATAATATATATATATATATATATATATATATATATATATATATATATTACTTTTTAAATATTAAACATAACTTGTGAACAAACTCGGTTATGGTTGTGAACTTTTTTGGAGACATGAAATTCACTTGGACTACTTATCTACATGACTACAGGCATAGCCTTCATCTAAGCATATTACTTAGGCTTAATTACTTAATGCATACCTTTAGTATGCCGAAACTGGCACATTGCAACCCCTTTTTTTAGAACTAGCTGATTGGAACCCCCATTTGTAGAAAAAATGTCAATGTGAAACTGGTAAAGATTTTCATCCAAACACCGTCCTCCCAAAAAGAATAAATTTGTGAAGTAATTAACTAAAGTAAACTGAAAACAATAAAAAATAAACAAAGGGATAAGGTATTTCAAAAAAAAAAACAAAGGGATAAGGTGGGAAAAGGATGAACTGTTCCTTCCTCTCTCCCTCCTTCCCGTCTCTCACACTTCCTCCGCAACTATCTCTCTGTATAACTCTCCATCACCGCAACTATCTCTCTCCGCCCCTTCCACAATCACCCACTTGGTCATAGTGGCCATTAAAATCGACAGCCTCTACACCCAATTTCTCCTCTAAAGCAAACCTGACCCAGAGCCAATCCGCCGTGATATACCCAAATACACCATCTTGGTTTCGATTCTTTGGGTTCTCGAAATGATAATTCATCTGTATCTCAAGTTGTTTTTTCATTTTCGGATTTCGTGGTTGATTCTGCAAGAATCTGGTTCCTGTTTTTGGTTGAGGTTTGATTTTATGGTAATGATGAAGGTTGGGGTTCGATTTTCAGATTCAAGTTTACTGGGTTGTGGGTTTGGGATGAAAGAGAGACGTCGGAACCTGGTTCTAGGAAGTTGTTGGATTACTTCGCGAAAGTTGTGGATTTTTCGAAAGGTCTGATTGGGTTTTCTGGTGGCGGCCAATGTAGCATAATCGGAGCCAATATTCTGTGGCTCTGTGCTGTTTTATTTTATTTTTTTATTTTTTATGATGACGTGGTAACCCGCAGCCACTACCCTTCGGGTGCGCACTGGGTAAACCCCCGCTCTAGTACAATAGCCTGCAAACCACACTAGAGAGGCAAACCAGCCTGAGAAAACATGGGCTGACAGACTCGCAGTTGAGAAGGCCAATAGGCTGCCCTTGGGTTGCCCCAAGGTTTGAACTCAATACCTCAAGGCAAATGTCCCAAAGTCTTAAGAATTCTCACCCACCCAACTTAACTACACCCCGAAGGTTTGCTCCGTGCTGTCTTGGTTTTGCTTGAGGGAGATGCAGAGATCGATGAAGAAAAGCAAGAGAGAGAGGCAGAGAACACGGAGAAGGAAGGGAAAGAGATGACGAGAGAGACAAGCTACAACGGAGATTGTGGAGGAGGAGATGGTATTGGTGGTGGGACAGGTATAATTGGCCAGAATCTGGACTTGGGGTTACCGGATTCTGGGTTAGTATATGGCGGTTGTAGTGGTGATTATGAGGGTGTTCACAATGTTCATATATAGGAGGTAATTGACAACTTTACCCTCGAACAAAAGGGCATGAAATTCAACTAACAGCTTAATCCGTTAAGTGGTTGGCGGAATTTTTTCCCAGTTTCACATTGACGTCTTTTCTATAAATGGGGTTCCAATCAGCTAGTTTTAGAAGAGGGGATTGCAATGTGCTAGTTTCGACATGCTGGGGGTATGCATTAGGTAATTCAGCCTATCATTTATTTCAGAACTAAGACCACTTCATTATAGTAGTTGATTATATCTTTCATAAATTTTGTTATGTCGGTGGATCATATCTTTGTTGAGTATGAAATTTAAATCTTGAGTATAATTTTTTGATAGTTTAGTTATATCATTATTTGTTTGTGTATTTTTTTATTTATTTTATAACTTGCAGTTAAGAAAATCTCGAAAATAGCTCTACTCGATTTCGAGATTCAAATCAAGCTCGTCAAACTAATGAGTCAAGCTAATATCGAAACGAGCTTGTTGCTTGATGAAATATTAAACGAGCCAAGCTTGAGCTTCATTTCGTGACTCGTGGTAAGCTCGAGCTTGAACTCCCTTACAATAAGGCGAGGCGAGCATGAACACCATGAAACTCGGCTCGTCTCGGCTCAATTACACCCCTAAGTGAAACTCTTCTATTGGAGATTACACTTACATGTTTGCACAACAATTTAGTGCTGCCCTTTTCAGATGGGCGGATTTTGAAATCTCGATGAGCCGTCACTAATTTACTTCGTACAATAAATAGAAAAAAAAGTATAAGTTTATTGTAAGTAGTTAGAGAAGGAGAGACTCTGTTAAACTATTACACACTCTATGATTATGACTTTTGATACACTAAAGAGAATGGGTACAACCGCAATATGGTCAACCCACATAACAAATAAAATAAATGACAAGACCCGATTATTTAAACAGATCACGAGTGACGGATCCAGAATTCTGATTGATTTGGGGCTAGTGATTAAAAGATTTTTTTTTTCAAATATTATATTGTTGGTGTTGTGAATCCGAGAGAGTTTGTAGAGAGAGACAAGAACAAGAAAATATGAGAGACAAGTGTATAGGGAGAGTAGTATTGAGATGTGTATTATTCTCCAACCCTAAGCCTCCTTATATAGGCATTAGAGTGGGCTAATGGACCACTAACAATATATAAATGGGCTTACAACATGTGGTGAATATTCACCAATAACCCCCAACTCATATTTCAGTACACTCCCCCTCCTCCATGGGTACCAACCTCCATGGAACTACACAAATATGTGATTTATACGATCTTATTTTTACTTAGTTACATTTTAACTCATATTTTTTTGTACCTTAGTCCCCAAGACTAACACAACATAATCATCATTCTCACCTCGAGAAGATTATATTTATGAGAATTTATCATGATTCATGTCATACCATGTTCTCATTTGTGAGTCCCACGCTTAAAGCGGACATAAACCCAAACATAAGTCCCACGCTTAGCAGCGGACATATATCCCACTCTTAGTAGCGGATTTGTAATATCTACATGGATCCCACGCTTGACAGCGGATATGTAGTATTCGCACATATTGTAATTGATGTTTCGGGTTATAAGTACTTTGAGTACTATACGTTATGCTCTACATATTTATGTAACCCGAGCAATAGTTTATGCGTGTGTCGACTTTATTTTGGCCATTAATTATTTAGTCAACACTTTTTCCCATATGATAAATCACGTGACTTTAAAGCGCTGATTCAAATAAAGTAATCATTATTTGTAGGATCATATATACAATTATGTTAAGGTACATTTAGCTACCTCCAGATCTATGTGCCTCTCCCATGGCACTATTTGGTTACCAACGTTGGTTTTGATCCGTACTAATGATAATCTTTCAAGATTTCCCTCGCAATCTTGTTTTCCCATCTTGTAGAGCAATATATTCATATCCCAACTTATTTTGGACGCTTTTGTTTCATGATCCTCTTATGGAGGATCAATATAATTACACAACCAACCCTTTTATGCTTAAAGTGTATACCCTTGATACCCATTAGTTGAGAAGCTATCCATTTTGTTAGAATTATACATTAGTACATACCTGATTGAGACAATAATATTTTGGCTCACGTCATGCAATATGACCCATTTTCCCCCTCATGACGTGAGCAATATGATCAACCATAATGATACTTTATTGATGCTTCAGGCATCAATTTGTCTCATATGTACTTTGTGGAAAGCAATCCTCAAATTAAAATAAAAAACATTGACAATAAGCAATCTATTGGACGCCGTAGTTCTCTAATCAAAGTTTCTCCAGGAAACCCAAAAAAGAGACGTAAATGTTAATACTTTTATTTAAAAGTGAGTGGTTGTAGATTCTCTCTTCAGTGAGATCTTTGGACGTTATTTTATAACTTCAGGTTATAATATTATTTTTCATAACTTCTGGTTTGAAAATCACTTTTTAAGCATATAAATGTATTTGTTCAATAAACTCTCTTGGACTAAGAACATCTTCTGGATGCTCTACTTGAATCTATAACAAGTGTATAAACGACAGGGTACTACACAAGATTAAAAATAAATGTGTGATACATAATACAACCTCTTCAGGAGGATGGATCATTATTTGAGTTGTAGCAATCTCTTCAGGTAATTGGAACGTTTTATATCTTCAGGTTATAGGAGTCATAACTTCTGGTATGAGCGCTTCCATGTAATTTGTTACTTCAGGACCAAATTACTTGAATTTATATAAGAATATAAATAGCCACAACCAAATTTCTTCCGGAAATTCGTTTTCATCCATAATAAGTAAAAAAAATGAAGCTCTAAATTTAAGTGCATCAAATAAATTAAAGAACAAGGGACGCAACATCTTCAGGAGGCTTTATAATAAAAAGCTTTTTAGGCGTTTTAGACACCTCTTCTGGAGATGTAACAAAATATGTTATGACTTCAGGTCATAAATAATAGTATCGTAACTTCGAGTTACATCGAGATTGCTTGTATTTCACAACTTCATGTGTGAAAATATTGTATATCAGTTTACCAATAGATCAAACCGATAGATGGTGGTCATCAGTACCGCTTGTGGAGAATTTCTCTTTCTCCATAGACGAGCAAGATATAAAAGATTGAACATACATACCAGATTGAATAGTAGGAATATAATAATGTAGTGATGTACAATCCAATATCTTTTTGGAGATATGTAGCTAATAGTAACAAATATATTACATTGCCTCACTGGTTTTTGGCTCTAACCCCATTATCACTGTTGCATCATATAAGAAATAGCAAGTAGTATAATGCAACAAGAATATTCCTTAGATTATTTATGTTTGCAAACATGATAAGACCAAAATCCATGACTAAGGTTTATCATAGAGAGAAACATGAAGCAGATTCACATTGAAAAACCACGTGTCTTTTAATACCACCATGTTAGACTGTTCTTACGTACTAATTCTTCTTCACAAACAATCAAAACTAAATATGGAGAACTATGATACTACAAACAAAGCCCATTTTCTCCGTAATCATAGATCTAAAATAAGCAGAGAGTACTACCAAAAGTCCGACCTACATGGCCCGTCAAAAATTGAAATCTAATAAAGATAATCAAGAACGAAATTATAATTTTCGTATGACCATCCATCTTTCGAAAGAAAAATAAAAATCTTCTCACAAATTCATACCTGTTCATCCATACTTATCTTACTTGTTCATCTATTGAGCGCTATCGTGCTGATAATGTGTTGTGAATCCGAGAGAGTTTGTAAAGACAAGAACAAGAAAATATGAGAGACAAGTATGTAGAGAGAGTAGTATTGAGATGTGTATTATTCTTCAATTCTAAGACTCCTTATATAGGCATTAGAGTGGACTAATGGACCATTAACAATATACAAATGGGCCTATAACATCAGGTGGATATTCACCAATAACGCCCAGCCATATTTCATAACACTTCGATAATTTTTCAAAATATATTTGTAGTTGCAATCATTTCCCAAAGAATTTGCTAAAAGTCATATTAAATACTATATGGTATGCAATGTATAAGTATTTCCTTTATGTATTTCAAAAAATATAATTCATTAATTTATAAACGAGTTCTATAAGCACATTAGTCATTATACTTGTTAGTACATGATTGAAGCGCCTGCATTCTTCTATAGAGTTTTAGGAACTTCCGTTTTTCTTATGATTAAGTTTGATGCACGGTCTTAATCATGTAAATAGCTCCTTCGACGCTCAAATGTCTGGCATTTTGAAGCTCCGGTTCAATCGTAGATATGAAAAATTCATCATACACACGAATGGAGCTTGTTGAAGGGGCATATTGAGCTTGTGACACTTAACTTACTGGACTATCAATTTATCATGAAAACCACATGTATTATTCAAATTTGTGGCACTTAACCCACTGCATTATCAATTTACCATAAAAAATCACCCGTATTATTTAAATTTGTTACAAATAGCCTTTTTTCAGTTAGTCTCAGCTACGGAAATTAACGGGATATGTTAATATTGCGCAATGACACATTTGTCCTTATTAAATGAAGGAGTACATGAATGATGCAAATGCGTCACTGCGTAACGTTTACACAATTCTCATTAGTTTCCGTAACTTAGAGTAGGCAATTTGCCATAATTTTGAATAATGCAGATGATTTTCATAGTAAATTGATAGGTTAAATGTAACAAATTTGAATATCCAGGTGGTTTTCATGATAAATTAGTGATAGAGTAGATAAAGTGCCACAAGTTCAACAATGCATGTAGGTTTAGGGTAAATATCCTATTGCTTCCAAAAAAATCTTCTCTCTCTCTCTATATATATGTGTGTGTGTGTGCGCGCGCAAAAATGTTTGTCCCTTGTGTAGATGTACTTGAGACTAGGCCCTGATCATTAACCGTACACTTACACATTTAAAATCAAACGCAAGCATGAACATGGAGCTCTCATGAAAATAAAAACACATGTAACTAGTTTGAGTTGCTTCATAATTCAATTGTGACAAAATACTACAGAATTATCTTCCTAAAGTCACTTGTTCAACCTGGATATTTAAATAGTATAAGAACAAATACAATTTATAATATTAGACATGATTTCAGGTCAAAATTTCGATGTTTAAGATATTACAAAGTCATTTGCACGGTTTAGACTTTAGTTTCTAGAAATTTACTATGAGATATTGGAGCAAACTATGGATTTTTTGTAGAAACTTGTAGTGATTGAATTTTGGACTCCCACTTCCTATGGTGATTGTTTCCGTCTGTTATAAAGTTACTGCTCTACTAGGGTACATGGACCGGTGCACCTGGAAATTGTTGACATGATGGGCACCCATAACTTATACCTAGCCTGAGAACACCAACTTAATAAAGGACTAAACGTGTTGAAAAAACTGTAAGTTGTATCCATGTCTTGTAAGATTATGATTCTTCACAACCCAGTGTTAAAGAATTGCGGAATTATTATTATTATATGTTATTCTGAAATGCATAAGGACACCTAAATTTTGAGTTAACAATTAAAATACTACCTAAGCTATTTTTATGGTCAATTTACATCCTAAAGTTTTCATACTTGTGAGAAGATCGAGAGAGTAGAGAGAGGTTTTCCACCCTACCCTTCTTGCCTTGAGTCGCACTCACTGAGTGAGGTCGAGTCCAGTATCTTACTGGTTTCTTTTTTCGTTTCTTCTCCTATTTCTCTCTAGTTTTCTCTTCGTTTCTTACCCGAATTCTTCTCTACTCTATTTGATTTTGAGATCCCTTCAAACCCTTCTTTTTCCGGTTTGAATTCTGAGTCCCTAAGATGACAGTTGCATCGGAATCGGAGGAACAACCGATAACCCTAGCTCTAGAAGGCGGCGAAGGTTCGATTAAAACTCTAAAAAATCGTTGGTTACTTGGTAAAGTTCTCGCAAAGACCCCAAACAATTGACTCAATATTCAAAGCTGTATGGAGGATTCGAGCCGGATTTAAAGTGGCAGCTCGAGGTGAGAATCTCTTCGTCGTTGAGTTTGAAGATGAGGAGGATTGTGCAAGGGTTTGGAATGGCACACCCTGGACAGTCCAAAACAATTTGTTGGTGATGAGACGATTTCAGAGTGAAACGATCCCAGAGAGGCTCTGTTACAAGGAGTGTGACTTCTGGGTTCAAGTTCACCAACAACCAATGGAGAAATTGGTAGTGAAGAACGCGAAGTGGATAGGAGTTGTGATTGGAACAGTCATAGGAATTGTAGCTGTAAACGAAGAAAATGAAGAAGAAGCGGTGATGTCGCAAATGAGGATGAGGATCAGGGTAGATACCTCTAAACCCCTAGAACGGGGTTTCTATCTGCAGCTCAAGAACGGTTCCTCCATCTGGGTTCCTTTCCAATACGAGAAACTGATGAATTATTGCTACCGCTGTGGTAGAATCAGCCATGAAAAGGAAGAGTGTAAGTTTCTCTCGGAGGAAGAAGGTCTGAACTCAGGTTATGGTCCTCATCTCCGTGCTAGGGATGGCAAACAAGGGGATTTGGAAGTAGAAGGGTAAACGAATTGAACGACAAAAGCTTAGTGAAGCCATCAGAAACCGGCGAGGCGGCGGCACGTGGAACTCAACAAGGAATAGGAAAACGCGTCGAATTCAGAGAGGGACGTATCCAGCTGGAAAAGGACGTTGCACAGAAACCAAAAATAACAGACATGTCAGATAATATCTCTGTAATCGACGATAGACGAGCACGTATCGGTACGATGTTTGTACGAAATGATGAGCTGGGAGAGGGAAGCTGCAGCGAAGGAGGGGGTATTACAGGTAGGGTTTCAAAGGAAAAATATGGAAGAGTTTATCCTTTCATCAATGGGCCTAAACCCGCTTTTGGTCTTAACATTGAGAGTGGGCCGATGGTGGTGAACTTCAATATTTCTATCAACCCAAATATCAGCCCAATAAACCTACAAGAGGGCTTCAAGCAACATCTGGACCCAACTCACTACTTGGGTGGAATACTGGCCCAGCTAAATAACCCAATGGGCAAAGGTAATAATAGCCAAAGTAATACGATGACGTTTGAAGAAAGGGGAGCCTCGGCTATATTGTTACCTAGGGTTGAAGAAATGGCAGAAGGAAATTTGATCAATGAAGAAACACAAATCGAAGAGGAGATACACAGAAAATTGCAAGATGGAGTCAAGAACAAGACTTTGGACATGGAAGCTTTCAATATGGAATCAAGGCGCATGGTGGTCAATAAGTTCGTTGCAGAGGATTTTCGCACTAAAGTGCAGCTCAAAAGAGAATTTCATAAGACCCAGAATACAAAAGATAGAAAGAGGAAGAAAAAAGCAAAATTGAACTCTGGGGGAGATAGGATTGTCGCAACGGAAGAACTGGAGGTAATCGAGGTTCCATTCGTGGATGAGGAAACAGGGAAGAGATGCACTCACTGAAACTGCTGCGAGCGAGGAAGATGATTACAAGGGGCATTGATGGAATATTTCGGAGCCAAGAGAGGAACAGAATATTGGAGGAACAAGAAGGAAACAACATGGCTGAGGAGGCGGGCCTTACCACGTCCCCAAACCCCAAATGAGAGGATGTGTTTGGAATTGTCGGGGGTTGGGACAGAACCCGGCAATTCGACAGGTGAAGTCCCTAATAAGACAAAAGGATTAAGTTGGTGCTTCTTGTCAGAAACAAAAATCAATTCCATCAGGTATGTTAATCAATTTTCTCGTTTAGGTTTTGATAATTTTGAATGTAGTGAGCCAGTTGGTAACAGTGGTGGAATTATGTTCATGTGGAAAAAGAAGCTTGAGTTAGAGGTGGTATTCAAGAATAGATGGATTATTACTGTATTGGTCCATAACAGTGAAAACGAGGGTCCTTGGATTCTCAACTGCATCTATGCCCCATGCCATGAAGGTGATAGAAAAAGAATGTGGAAACATACAGCTATGATCTATAACACTTTTGGTATGCCAATGGTTGTAATTTGGGATTGTAATGAAGTCCTAAGACAAGTTGACAAGCTTGGAGGTAGATCTGTGGCCAGTTCTTCAAAAGGAGGGCTTAACAAGCTGATATTTGATTTAGGGCTCATTGATATGGGCTATATTGGCTCAAAGTACACTTGGTGCAATGGATGGGATAGAAGGACTATCAAGCAAATATTAGACAGAGGATTCTGTGGTAGTGAAAGGAGGAATCTGTTTCCAAGAGCCACAATTACTCATCACACAGCTAGCACCTCAGATCATGTTCCATTGTTACTGGATTTGGAGCCAAGGAAAAGAAGGAGGTCAAGACCATTTAGGTTTGAGGCTATGTGGACAAGGGATAATGGCTGCAAATAAGTCATTGGAAACAACTGGAGAAGCAACATCAATATGAGTATTGTGGACAATTGGAACCTAAACATCAAGGATACAAAGTTAGCTCTTTTGAAGTGGAATAGAGACTTTTTTGGCAACATCAATCGTAATATAAAAAGTACTCAATAAGATCTTCTGAAAGTCCAGCAGCTTAGCAATGTGAACACTGCTGCAACTGAGAGAAACCTAAAGAATCAACTCAAGGATCTTATGATAAAGCAAGAAATTATGTGGAAACAAATCAGTGGCTTAAAGATGGTGACTCCAACACCAAATTTTTCCACACTATTGCAGCTATAAGAGGTCACAGGAACACCACTAGCAGAATTCTTAAAGCCAATGGTGGGTATGCACACTCAAACTCTGAAATTGAAAAGGAGTTCTATACCTATTACAACAATCTGTTCAAAGCTAAAGATACCACCATCCCTCCATGGATTGAAGACCTCTTCCCAAATATGATAAATGCAGAACAGTGGCCTGACCTCTGTACTATTCCTTCTCATGAGGAGATCTATGATACTCTGTTCCAAATGGGAAGCTTTAAAGCTCCTGGGCCTGGTGGCTTCCCTGTCCTTTTCTTCAAACAGTACTGGAATATTATCAAGAATGATTTTTGTGATATGGTCCAGGGCTTCTTTAGAGAAGGGAAAATGATGGGTAATATTAATGAAACTTTCATTGTGTTAATTCCTAAGTGTGCTGACGCTTTTAAGGTGACACAGTTTAGGCCTATAAGCCTCTGCAACACAGTGTATAAGGTAATCTCAAAAATTCTTGCCAACAAGATTGCTCCTATCCTGCGCTCTCTCATTAACCCTAAGCAAACTGCCTTTGTAAAAGGGAGGGTGATACAAGAAAATGTTATTTTACTCCATGAATGCCTTCATACCATGAAGAAGAAGCAAGGTAAGCAAGGTCTAATGGCCATAAAAATAGATCTGGAGAAGGCCTTTGATAAGCTAGAATGGAACTTCATCTCTTCAGTGCTAAAGTGGTATGGATTCCCCGCTATGTTCAGAAGATGGATTGAGGAATGTGTGAAAACAGTGACTTTCTCCATCATCATTAATGGTTCACCATCTGTGAAAGTTTCCCCTTCCTGTGGCATAAGACAAGGGGACCCCTTATCACCTAGCCTCTTTATTATGTGCTCAGAGGTACTGTCTAGAATCCTAAATTTTGCTCTTGGAGATAAGCTCATAAATGGCATAATGCTTGCTAAGAACTGTGTGATCATGTAGAACACCTTATGTTTGCATATGACTTAGTCTTGTTGGGAAGAGCAAACTTACAGGAAGCTGAAAATCTAAACTTGTGCCTTAATCTCTATGAGGAAATCTCTGGACATAAGGTGAACAAAGGTAAATCTTCAATTTTTTTCAGAAAAAATACTAGCCCTGCAGAGAACATATGAAACTCCATAAAGGAAATAAGAAGGCAATATATCAAGGGCTCCCTATGTTTCTGAGCAAAGCTAAATGTGAGGACTTCAAAAGCCCCATAGAAAAGCTAAACTGCAAAGTTGCTGGTTGGAAAGCTTCCACTCTCTATTATGGAGGCATGTACATCCTCATCAAAAATGTCCTTCATTCTATGCCCTCATATGATATGTCTGTGTACAAGCTTCCTACTACACTTCTTCAAAGATTGGATAAAAATTGTGCTAGATTTTGGTGGGGTTCTACAAATTCCAAAAGGGAAGCTCACTTGAGAAAATGGGAGGATTTGTGTACCCATAAAAAGGAAGGAGGTCTTGGTTTTAGAATTATGAGCAATCACAATGATGCACTCTTGGCTAAGCTTGCTTGGCAACTATGGATTGGCAAGGAGTCTCTTTGGGTCCATATGCTGTTAAGTAAATACTGTTCCAGAATTGATTTCAATAGAATTGGGGAGAAGAAATCTGACTCCTTCTTTTGGAAAGGAGTTCTCAGGGCAAGAAAAATATTTGAACCAAATGCTATTTGGAGAGTGGGAGATGGTAAAAAAATTAACATATGGGAAGACCCTTGGGTCCCTAATCTGGAGTTGGCCAAACCAATTCCCCCTAATGATGTGTGGAGAGCCCCAAAGAAGGTAGAAGACCTAATTGATTGGGATTTGAGAGGGTGGAAAAGTAACTTGCTGCAAAGATGGTTAACTGAAGAGGAGCAAAAGGCCAGTCAATGTATTAAAGTACCCATTATCCCTGTTAAAGATACATGGGTATGGATGAAAGATAGGAGTGGCAATGTAGGGCTGTAAACGAACCAAGCCGTTCGTGAACAACTCGCGTTCGATTCGGTAAAAGCTCGTTCGTGTTTGATTCGACTTATTAATCAAAGAAAATCAAACATGAAAATGTGTTCGTTTGCTAAACAAGCCGAACACGATCCGAACAAGGAGCTCGTTCGTTAGTGTTCGCGAACAAATTAGTAGTATATATGTAGTAGTATATATGTATATATAGTTTGAAATAATTAAATTATTTTGTCTTCATCATGAGTAATTTTTTAAATTATGCATAATTAGTGTAGAATATCTATTTAATAGGAGTTTGACCTCTTAATTAGAGTTTCAAAAGGTAATTCTATAAATGTATAGTACCATAACTATTTACTATATAAGAATAAAATTGGATGCTTTGAATCTATCATTGGCACAAATAAATCATATTTCTATACTAATACATTTTATTCTAGTTGTTTCATTTAAGCATTTTATCTAAATTACTAACACATGATATTTTAATTCAAGAATTATATATTTTCATATCATTTCAAGAGAAATACAAGTTCGTCAGACCGAATTCGAGCCCGTAAACGAGCTAATTAAACGAGTCACGAGCCGAACAACGAACAACTCAAGCCCAAACGAGCCGAACTCAAACAAGGTTTTTTTGTTCGGCTCGAGTTCGTGTTCGATTCGTTTAGTAGCCAAATAAACGAGCCAAACTCAAACAAGCGATATTCGGTTCGGTTCGACTACACAATAGGCTGAAGTTCATGCTCTGGAGAGTTGCTAGTGACCTTATCCCATTTAGAAATAGAGGCAGAAGTGAAGAGATGTGTCCACACTGTGAAAGGTATAGTGAAAACTCTGTCCACTTATTCTTCAATTGTGAGGTAGCTAGGGGGGGTATGGTTTCACTTTGGTAATATCGGAGTGGACACTTACACTGAAGGAAATATCAAAGATTGGATTTACAAGTTTGTAAACCCAAATGAAGATCTGAACAAAGCCCTAGAACACAAAGATCGGATGAAATGCTTGTGTGCTGTGATCATGGAAAAAATTTGGTTTTCCAAAAATGCAATACTCTTCAGGGACAGCAAATTTTGCTACCCTAAACTGATCTCTGACATAGAAAGGGGACGGTGGGAGCATTCTCAAGTGCTGATTTGTGAGAAGAAAACCCCAGCTCAAAATCAGCAACCTGCTAGTTGGATTCCCCCGATCCAGGTTTGATAAAAATTAACTGTGATGCTGGTGTGAAAGATGGGTCTTCTATTGCTGGTTATGTGGCAAGGGATGAAGGAAACAGAATTCTAGCTGCTGGAGCAATTGGAGATATGGGTATAGAGGTGGACGAAGCTGCATTCTGTGCTGTGGAGATTGCTATCAAGAGATTGAAACAGGCTGGAAGATGGTGTGTGTGGAAACAGACTCTATAGTGGTTGCAAACTCCTTCAACAACAAAGGACAAGGTCACTGTGCATGGGAAGCTAGAAGAACTGCTTGTCTTCAGGTGCTGATCTCCACCAAAAGCAAAGTCAGTTACATCACAAGAAATGCAAACTCCATAGCTCATAGATTACTTAATTGGTGTAGAAGTTTGGGGTTTCTGAATGTTTTGATTCTGAGAAGATTTCAAATTTTGGTAGAAATGTTGATCTCTCTGTAGGGGCTGATCACCCCACTTAAGCTCCTTTTTTCTTTCAATAAAATGGCCCTGTTTATCAAAAAAAAAAAAAAAAAAATACATCCGGAATTATATTATCATGTTCAGTCCAAGTCTCCGGTTATTTTTCAAATTAACGTCAAGATCTGAAATTTTGAAGGATATTTTTTACTAACGGGAAAATAAAATTCGAAGTGACGCTATTACCCTCACCCTCATACAAGGGACTACATTACCCTTGCTCTCATGTACTGACAAACAAAATCACACAATTACTTTGAGGCCAAATAAGGAGTCCCACGAATCACAAACACAACAAATTTGTACGAGGATTGAAGGTTTGTTTAAACATATCCAAAACAAATCACACACACAAAGTAAGACGTTGGGAAAAAGAAGCAATGATTATGAGATCAACTGATAGTTCGATAAAAGTCAGATATGCGTACATCGCTCGGACTAGGGCTCATGGGGGTCTACTACTCTGTATGAGGACCTCCTTTCTTTTTGCCTACATGTTTTTAACTTAATTAGCACTAGAATGAAAAATATTCTGTCATCTCCACAACTTTCATTGTTTACCTGGAGTCTGGAGATGAATTAAATAGATGGAGAAAGCCCCTATAGGGGGGGGGGGGGGGGGAGCAACATTTCAACGAATTCTAATGCCGAGTGATCTCAGTTTCGCACCTAAATAGGAGACATAAATAATTCAAAAGGAAGATTCTTAAAGGCAGAGGTAGCTACTGGCAACCACAACTTACTAGATATTTTGGTTAAGTTCAAAGAAGCAAGCAGACTGTATACTCTTGACGATAACTTACTTATAAGACAAAGACTGCCCACTTAATTGTAGTACTTACTAAACTAACAAGGAAGCAAGAGAGGTGTTCTGCTTTTTCCAATAGGGCTAGGATGCAAGTACATAGAGGTGTAACTATACAGAGTTTTTTTTTTTTTTTTTTTTTTTTTTTTTTTTTTTTTTACCGGCAACGAAAGATATCATTCAAGGAAAACGATTACACAACACAAAGGGGCATACCCCTAGAAAGAAAAGACGAGCCAAGTCTCCTACCATAAACTAGCCACTACTAAGAAACAAACTACACCTATTGGGATAGATGCTCAAAGGCCCCAATAAACTACCCTATGCAAACGATCCGGCCCAGTAAGGCCCAAGAGCCTCCAATCCCCTTAGACGCCAAAGAACAAGCCCAAAGAAACGGCCCAAAACAAAACCATCCGTGACCTAATCCAGATGGTGGTGCAGAGGTGCTACGCCTCAAGGCGGCCAAACCGCGGAGTGCCACCAAGCAAGGGCCACCAGCCGGCTCAAGTGTCGGTGACCCGAGAAACAAGAGGGTGTCGTGATCGTCTCCCGGAGAGCTGTTTTAGGGCCGGCATTAGTGGTGTCGGTGGGCGGTGAGGGGACCACTCCGGGAGGCTTAACCAGGCCGTGTGTCAGCCTAGCCAAGGGGGAGGGGGAGAGAGCAGCCCCACAACCGGGGGAAGGGGGGGACAGTCACTAAATGTCAGATCTAGAACAGGGAAAGGGGGAGGGGATAGATCAGGAGTACCTCCGCCAAGGGTTGAAGCCGAGACAGGGGGATGGCTGGTGGGGGGGGGAGGAGGCGGGGGCAGCAGAAAGGAGGGCGGCGGCAGGGGCCCTAGAGCACGCAGCGGCGACCGTGGATCAGGGCGGCGGAGCATCAGGCCGTGGCAGCGGCGGCGGCGGCGACAAGAGAGGGTCGGGGTAGTTGAAAGCCATCACTGGAGTCCATTGAGACATCGGAGAGGGGCGCTCCCGACTCCGATACCGGCGGGAGGGCCGGTGCTGAGCGGATCTGGAGCAAAGCCGGCGAGGGCTGAGAGATTTGCCACAAAAAAGCCGGTGGGGAGCGGCGAAGTCTGAGAAAGAGGTGGCGGCGTGGTTGGAGGGGCAAAGGAGGGTCACTGGAAGTGGGAGGCGGGCGGCAGCTCCATGGAGGAGAGGAGCCGCCGCCGCCTGAGGGTGGGTTTAGGGTTTTTTCTCAGAGAGCTTTTAGAGAGAGAGTGCTTGCTGTGTCAGGATATACAATTTTTAACTATACAGAGTTGTTGAAACCTACAAGTTATAAACATTTGATTGCTCTTCTACTCAATGGATTGTTGATTGCAATCCCTTTTGTTTTTGACTGAGATATCATATTTCCTTATGAATCAAAAAGCTTCAGTTTTATTCCAAAACAGAAAAAGATTTGTGTAACACATACTCCCGCAATATGCACGGGAGTGCTTCTTAAGGATATTTTCCAGATTATATTCTTGTGCAATATCTCAGTGCTTGTAAAATTTTCCTCAAGTTAAGATCCAGGTGCATGGAATTCATGCATTGGACCCGAAAGGAGGGCCCGATGTGAAATAGATGTATACTAATCTCACAATACAGTTATTTCTCGACTTCCTACCATTTGGATGGTTTCGACCCTTTTGAGGAACACCAGGTTCTGATGATGAGATCGGGATGGCAGTTCTTGTTTCTTAATCTTCTGCTGGCTCATTTTTGTTTGTCATCAGGAACTTGAATCCCTGAACTTTTTTCTTCCAGTACATGATTGTTATTCAGGGCATGTCCCGCTGAGTTTGTGTCAGTCTTAAATTACATGACAAATGATTAGAACCAATAGATTTTTTTCTACAAAAAAAGAAATTCAGTATGAAACTAAAGGTTAGGGAACACAAACCCGAACCCACTACCAATGGAACAACGGTTCAACGGTGGCGATAATAGCTTAAATATATCCCATCATGAGCGGTAAGTCCACTGGTTAGTCGTGTCCTAGAGCAGCTAGAGCACCAACCACCATGTTAGCCTCCCTGTGCCCAAATTGCCAGCAGATTAGACCATATATGCCAAAAGAGTAACTGATATGCTAGTAACCGCCTGAAAAACGACAGACAAATCCCCGTACACACAAACAGAAGGTCAGTTAGCAACAAGAGGCTACCTGCGCATCCACTGATATATGAACATAATACGCTGCTGTGAGGATGCCATCGTGATCTCGAAAAACATTACCACAACTAGAATGAGGGTTAAGCCTGCAAAAATCAGCTGGTCCCGAGGACCAAGTGGTCGGGTCGGGTGAATGAAGGTAAAATATCTCTAAGCCACTGAAAAACCTTCTCTGATAGCCTGAGTTGCATCCACCTCCCGTCCCTTTTATTGTGTGCATACCAAATCTGCCAACAAACAACATATGAAATTAGGCATTGTAGAAAGTGAATCTCCATCGAAACCCCATTTGTCCACCAATGTGAAAGCGCTCGTGTAAAGAATCAACCGGTAAATGATTAATTATTTGAGATGTATTGCCAAATAATTGTGCAAATGTAGTCTGGAAAAACTAATGATCGAAAAACTCTAATGTCAGAGTCAGGAAATAACCACAACAAGAAACAAATGAGAAGCCTAGCATCCGAATCGAATCATGTGTTGCCACCACACCACGCACAGGTCGATACATAAACACAGCTATCTTAGATGAGGAAATTGAGACAACCATAATTCAGAATACAGAGAAGGACTGCCTGGTTGTCCACATAAGAGTTTGTTCGGTTCTTCGGAAGTGAAAGGAAAAGAAAATTTATTTTCCTTACATTTTCGCTTATGTGTTTAGAGGCTGACTTATATCAAGAAAAGAAAATGAAGTTAAAGTGAAAGGAAAATGAATTTTTTTTGTTAAGGAAATGAAAAATTGTTTTTCCGTCCAAAATCGACTGGAAAAGGAAAAGAAAACAAGTTATGGGACCTCCTCTCCAACCCTATCGTTGTCTCTTCCTTTACTCTCTCGTCGCTCCATCTCTCCTTCTCTCCGTCGCAATGCCGGCTGTTGGGGTGGAGCCCTGGTTCATGGGCGACCCGTTTTATGAATCGACCCGGTTCATGTTTTGCTACGACCCGAAAAGGGAGACATGATTCGTGGAGCGAAGGCTTGGGCCGGTAGGCCCAAGCCGTAGCGATCACGAACATGTCTCCGGGGGTTCGGGGGCAGCGCCCCCAAAAAAAATATTTTGACCCGTTTTAACCCGTTTGGGCTTGGATCCGGCCCGGTTTGATAGGTTGTCTATTTATAGAGTTCTTAGGGTTCGTAGCATATTATGTTGAGCGTTCTGATTTCGCTTGTAATTCTCTCTGAGACGATTCGTCTGTTTTAGTGAAATCTCTGCAACTCCGTGGAGTAGGCTGTTTTGCCGAACCACGTAAATCTGTGTATTTTGATTCTTTCTTTTCTGCATATTTTTCGTTTTTCCACAACAACTGGTATCAGAGCCTGGTTCGCTAGGGTTTGGGAAAAACGATGGCAGATGAGATGAAAGGTTCTGGAATTGAAAAGTTCGACGACACAGATTATGCGTACTGGAAGATGCAGATAGAGGACTATCTGTATGGGAAGAAACTGCACGCTCCACTGGAGGGGGTAAAGCCTGAAGCCATGAAGGAGGAAGACTGGAAGGTTATGGATCGACAGGTTCTGGGCATTATTCGGTTGACGCTGTCAAGGTCGGTTGCGCACAATTCTGCTGTTGGGAATCTATGCGAACTGCTGTTAGTAATTCTGCTGGAAAAGAAAAGTTGAAGTATGATAACATACGTGATTTAATTCTGGCTGAGGAAGTGCGCCGTAAAGATTCTGGTGAACCTTCGGGTTCAGCCTATAATGTTGATAATCGTGGCAGAAGCAACGAAAGGTTTGATAATAATAATCGGGGAAGATCAAAATCTAAGCATGGAGGTACCATTCGTGGAAAATCGCAGACAAGGGATGGAAGCACGGTTAATTGCTGGAACTGTGGTAAATCAGGTCACTTTAAGAGTGATTGTAAGGCACCGAAGAAAAACAGAGGAAAGTCTGGGAATTCGGTGAATGCAGTCAGTGATGAAATTCAAGATGCTTTACTTCTTGCTGTGTATAGTCCCGTTGATGATTGGATGTTAGATTCGGGTGCTTCTTTCCATACTACCTCGCACCGTGAAATTATGCAGAACTATACTGCTGGGGATTTCGGAAAGGTGTACTTGGCTGATGGGGAGCCGATGAATATTGTTGGTCAGGGTGATATTGATGTCAAGCTTGCAAGTGGTTCTGTATGGACTTTGCGAAAGGTGAGACATGTTCCTGAACTGAAGAAGAATTTGATATCGGTGGGACAACTTGATGATGATGGTAACTCTGTGGTCTTCTCAAGTGGTGCATGGAAGGTTTTGAAAGGTTCCATGATACTTGCTCGTGGTAAGAAAACGGGAACTTTGTACATGACTTCGGGACCAAGTGATACAGTAGCTATTGTTGAAGCTGAGCAAGACGCTGATTTGTGGCATCGCAGACTTGGTCATATGAGTCATAGAGGTATGAAGATATTGCAGTCCCAAGGTAAGCTCTCAAAGCTGAAGTCTGTTGATCTGGGTATTTGTGAGAGCTGTATTATGGGAAAGCAGAAGAGAGTCAGTTTCTTGAAAGGCGGTCGTGCCTTGAGATCAAGTAAGCTGGATCTCGTGCACACAGATGTGTGGGGTCCTTCACCAGTAGCGTCGCTAGGAGGATCTCAATACTATGTCACTTTCATTGATGATTTCAGTAGGAAAGTATGGGTTTATTTTATGAAAAATAAATCTGATGTATTTGAAACTTTTAAAAAGTGGAAAGTCATGGTTGAGACTGAAACGGGTTTGAAATTGAAGTGTTTGAGATCTGATAATGGTGGAGAATACATTGATGGTGGACTTAAGGATTATTGTGTTACGCATGGAGTTAGACTCGAAAATACTCTTCCCGGGACACCACAACAGAATGGTGTGGCTGAGCGCATGAATAGGACCATCAATGAGAGAGCTAGAAGCATGAGGCTTTGTTCTGGGTTACCGAAGACTTTCTGGGCAGATGCAGTTAGCACAGCGGTTTATTGCATAAACCGTGGACCTTCAGTTCCGTTGGAATTCAGATTGCCTGAAGAAGTATGGAGCGGAAAAGAGGTTAGTTTTGATCATTTGAAAGTTTTCGGTTGTGTTTCTTATGTTCATATTGATGCTGCCAGACGTAGTAAGCTAGATGCAAAGTCCAAGATTTGTTTCTTTATTGGCTATGGAGATGCACAATTTGGTTACAGATTCTGGGATGCTGAGAACAGGAAAATTATAAGAAGCAGAGATGTGATCTTCAATGAGAAGATGATGTAAAAGGATAGGGCGAGTGTTGCTATTGATACAGAGGATAAAGTCCCAGCTACTCCTTCGTATGTTTGTCCTGATATTCTTGAGGATGTCACTCCTAGTGATGATGTTCCGCAGGATCAGTCTAGTGTGCCTGACACTACTGAGTCACAGCCAGTTGCAAAGGACAAGAACACTCCTCTGAAGACCTATGTTAGGACTCGGGTGGGGACTAGGAACAGAAAGGTCCCAGAGCGTTACTCCCCTAGTCTTAATTATATATTGTTGACTGATGCTGGTGAGCCTGAGACTTATGCAGAGACTTTGCAGGATGTTCACTCTAGCAAGTGGGAGTCAGCAATGAATGATGAGATGGATTCTTTACTTCGGAATCAGACATGGGAGTTAACTGAACTTCCAACAGGGAAGAGGGCACTTCATAACAGGTGGGTATATCGTGTGAAGAATGAATCTGATGGAAGTAAACGGTATAAGGCAAGACTTGTTGTGAAGGGGTACCAGCAGAAGCAGGGAATTGATTATTCTGAGATATTTTCACCTGTGGTGAAGCTTACAACTATCAGGTTGGTGCTGAGTATGGTTGCTCAAGAAGACTTACATCTTGAGCAGTTAGATGTAAAGACTGCATTCCTTCATGGTGACTTGGAGGAAGAATTGTATATGCATCAGCCAGAGGGTTTCGAGGTACACGGAAATGAGAATCTTGTGTGCAGGTTGAAGAAGAGCTTGTATGGTCTGAAACAAGCTCCTCGGCAGTGGAACAAGAAATTTGATAGTTTTATGTGCAGCTTAAAGTACACGAGATGTCATGCAGACCATTGTTGCTATGTTAGACAGTTTGATGGCTCCTACATTATCTTGTTGTTATACGTTGATGATATGCTGATTGCAGGATCTAGTTTGGATGAGATTAACAACTTGAAGAAGAAATTGTCTACACAGTTTGCCATGAAGGACGTGGGCCCTGCAAGTCAGATTCTTGGTATGAGGATAGTTAGAGATAGAGCCAGAGGTACTCTGTATTTGTCCCAGACAGAGTATGTGAAGAAGGTACTAAGCAGATTCAGCATGGATCGGGCTAAGCCTGTGAACACTCCGTTGGGGGGTCATTTTAGATTGAGTAAAGATGATTCACCAAAGACAGTTGAAGAACGGGAACACATGGGTAAGACTCCATATGCCTCAGCTATTGGTTCGTTGATGTATGCTATGGTTTGTACTAGACCAGATATTTCCCATGCAGTGGGAGTTGTGAGCAGGTACATGAGTAATCCAGGAAAGCAACATTGGGAGGCAGTTAAATGGATCTTAAGATACTTGAGAGGTTCTTCATACACGTGCTTATGTTTCGGTGGAGGTGCTTTGAAACTTAAGGGTTTTGTTGATGCTGATCTTGCTGGTGATCTGGATAAGAGGAAGAGTACTACAGGGTATGTGTTCACCTTGGGTGGTACGGCAGTGTCGTGGGGTTCTAACTTACAGAAGGTTGTTGCTCTTTCAACAACGGAAGCTGAGTATATTGCTATCACGGAAGCTGCAAAGGAGATGGTATGGTTGCAGAGGTTCTTAGGAGAGTTGGGGAAGATACAGGAGAATGGCACGCTTCATAGTGACAGTCAGAGTGCTATTTTTCTTGCTAAAAATACAGCGTTCCATTCTAAGACCAAGCATATTGAGACAAAGTATCATTTCATCCGTGAGTTACTTGATGATGGTCAGGTTCAGCTTGAGAAGATTTGTGGAAGTGAGAATCCAGCAGACATGTTCACAAAGGTTGTTACTGTTGAGAAACTGAAGTTGTGCGCAGCTTCAGTGGGTCTTCTTCCTTGAAGAAGATGAGTTGAGTTGCAGGGATGGAGCTTGATTATGTTAGGGGATGTGGTTCTGGTACATGATGTTGAACCAGTCTCCAAGTGGGAGAATTGTTGGGGTGGAGCCCTGGTTCATGGGCGACCCGTTTTATGAATCGACCCGGTTCATGTTTTGCTACGACCCGAAAAGGGAGACATGATTCATGGAGCGAAGGCTTGGGCCGGTAGGCCCAAGCCGTAGCGATCACGAACATGTCTCCGGGGGTTCGGGGGCAGCGCCCCCGAAAAAAATATTTTGACCCGTTTTAACCCTTTTGGGCTTGGATCCGGCCCGGTTTGATAGGTTGTCTATTTATAGAGTTCTTAGGGTTCGTAGCATATTATGTTGAGCGTTCTGATTTCGCTTGTAATTCTCTCTGAGACGATTCGTCTGTTTTAGTGAAATCTCTGCAACTCCGTGGAGTAGGCTGTTTTGCCGAACCACGTAAATCTGTGTGTTTTGATTCTTTCTTTTCTGCATATTTTTCGTTTTTCCACAACACTGGCGAGTCCAGCAACCAGACCGAAGCCAGGCGACCGAGCCCAGCCGGTGGCTGTTTTTCTGATTGGAGCTCCGAATATCTCATCAATTTTTCCTATCAGAGCTCCGGATATCATATCAACCTCTCTGCCAACCCCTTTCGATCCCTCTTGTCCTCTGCTCTGCTCGACCAGGGACCAGCCAGACGAAGCCCATGCCCCGACCAGCAGGACCCAGCCGAACGGAGCTAGCAACCACCACAGTTCGCCGCCGTGTCTCCGATTCGTCCTCCTTGATATGTTTTCGGTAAATTGAATGCCCCTTCTCAATTTCTGAGTTAATTTGGGACATCGATGTATGTATTTAGGTGTGGGTGTAAGTACGTATGTTTGATTGTATATGGTTGGGTGTTGACGGGATGAAGAAGATGGCTTATATGAAAAGATCTGTTTGATTTGGGGGTTATTCTGTACTATCTGGGGGTTATTCATGTTGTGTTTGTGATAGGGGAGCTGACTGTAGTTTACAAAATGTGTTTGTTTTATTATTTTCTGTAGCGGTAGTACTTTTAACGATTTATGTATTTGTCGAACTAATACGATCTTCTCTTTCATTTCTCTTTTCTCAAGTTTACGCTAACTAAACAGGAAAACTAGTGTGTTTTCCTTTCATTTTCCAACAATCACCAAACACAAGAAAGAAATTAGCATTCTTTTCTGTTTCCTTTCTTTTCTTTACGTTTCCTTTCCTTTTCATTTTCCAAGAAACAAACACCCAAAGTTACTAGGGTTCCAAACTAGATGTGAGCCATGAATAGACCAAATATGAATCCAAAGTGACTCTGGACCAATGAGTCATTAAGGGGGCATACTTAGCACACAATACCAAGGCAAGCAATGAAGATCACTCAAAGTTAGACCAAGCCAGTTTAGCTTGTGAGGCTGAACCTAAGTCACCTGGAGCGGGAGCGAGAGAGGGTGCGGGAGCCAGTGGCGAAAGCGAAATAGTTGTATTTGAGAGTGTCACAACATCGCGTATATAAACCATATATATAATAATTTTAGATATAAAATATTACAAATTAAACTTTGAGTATTCTACATGTCATGGCGATAACTATAAAGCTTATGTACAAGACTATAGCTTGTCAAACTAGAGAAATGATTGAAAGTTTAACTTCACTGAGTGTTAGCATTGAGAACTTAACACAGAGTGAGGAAGCTGGCTATATCGGTAAGGAGTTTGTTAGGACATTTTACTTGAAATTTTCATTTGACTAAGTTTCAAACAGGCCTAGTAACTTAATATTTAGGCCAATTCCTGAGAAAGTAAACAGTACGCGCTGTAGAATTTTTAGAGTGAGGATTATAAGCAAATTAGATTTTAGACATGAAAGTGCCGGAGCAAGCAGGGGCCGATTCATGATTTTGTTAGAGTGGGGGCCTATGTAGCACGGGTGCTTCTGAAAGGTGACGCACCCGCACCGGGTGCTTCAGGGTGCTTTGTGGGTGCTTCGTGGGTGCTTGGCGGGTGCTTTGGAGAGAATTCAGGGTCATTTTGAAAGTTTTAGTTGAGTGGTCCTCTAAAATACAACTACAATTTAACAAAAAAACGTGTATCTGTATGGACATTTCTAACTCTAAGATTACTCGTCTCTCCACAAATACAAACAATGACACGAAAAGATTACATTGATGATACAAACCTGTGTATCTTCGAATTTGTGTATGAATTCCTGTTTGATTATATTTGCTATAATTATTATTTTTATAATAATAATAATGGTATCACAAAGAATATAAAATAAAAATATAAATAAAGTCACCGCACCCCCGCCGCACCCGCACCCTCAATTTTTTGGAATTTGTCGAACCCGCACCCAGTTCCCGTACCCGCACCCGCACCGCACCCGCACCTGTGCTACATAGGTAAAATTATAATTTTAAAAATTGAGTGAGGGTTCGAGTGCAATTTTTATAAGACAAAATAAAAATACTACACAAAACAAAGGTGAAATTGCAAATTTAAAAATTTGAGTGAGGGCTATACCCCCCTCAATGTTGTATGTGGATCCACCCTCGGCAGCAAGGATTGGGAGCGGGAGCAAAGCCCTCCCTGAGGTTTTAGGTGATCTAGGGCTGAACTAACATGAGACAAAGACACTAAATTCAGCCCTCCATTCTCTAACGGAAAAGACAAGTGATGTTTCCAACAGGCGATGGTAGTGGAAGAAGAGAAGTGGGGAAGTTGAGGGTTTTTTCATTGGAGATGTGGTGATTGTTGTAGGTGGAGAGAGAAAGAGGGGTCACCATAAGTAGAACTAGAGGAAAGAGAATTAAATGCTGAGAGGAAGCATCGGTGCCCCTGATAAGCAGGGGCAGGGATGGCAATCGGCAGGGTTCGGGCCAAATTCCACATGCCCGACCCGAAGTAAAACCGTTAAAACCCGAGACCCGAATAAAACTGAAAATGGTGCACCCGAACCCGCTCCATACCCCGTGTCTACCCGAATGCGACCCATCCCCACCCGAACCCGATTTCTCATACAAAACCGCAACTCAGTTCAACTCTGTAATATTCAATAAGCAAACGGACGACGAGGATCGAAATGTTCAGACCACCAGAAATCTACAGTGACTCTGGTCTATTCAAGAACAGAAGGAAAAAGTAGAAAGCCAGTTACATTTTTACAAAAAGAAATAGAAAGAAACTCCGTTAGAAACTCAAAGTTGAAGCAGATATGAATCGTGTTCCACGGGATGAAGAAGTCCTGCAACTCCGCACAGGTCCATGTTCAATCTTCGAATCAGGCTCTGGTTCTGGTGAAGTAGAAAACGATTACGGGTGTACCATACCCGAACAAGGTTTTGACACCCCATAACCAAACCCGCCCGAACCCGGTACTGCACATGCACATTCGATATCCAAATGGGTCGGGTTAGGGAAAAATGCAGTTTTAGCGACCCGAACTGCCATCCCTAGGCAGGGGGGATCGTTGATGCCTACCAACTACCAAGTGATGGTAAATGATAAGCAGGAATGATGAAAGAGGCATATGTTCTGCTTTTCTGAGAAAACTAATTTCTACTTCCTTTCACTTGCTATAACATTAACACTTTCCTTTCACTTGCTATAACATTAACACTGACACGCATTGGGTTACTGTGATAATTTGTTGGCTACCCAAACTCAGATGCGTACACAGTTCAATCTTCAATTGGCTGCCACTGGCATCAAGAATACGAGATAACGGCTTTCAACATATTAAATATTAATCACTGAATGAATCGTCTAATGCCATCCTCGTAAAGCATCAGGAGTTTCACCACAAGAATGCTAATGATTATCAAAGACCAGGTCAGATCTAAATCAATGCCTACTCCATGCTTGGACACTGGCTATCAGAATATATCAGATCCTGCACATCTAAGTATAATACCTGACATCTCATCATTTTTTTTTTCAAAATTTTAAAATCATTTAGTGATTCTTAAACAGATATTCTTCCAGAGTAGGCTATATTCAGATTGTCGCAAATCGCAACAAATTAAAGAGAAAATTGAGTGAACTGATGATAAAAATACTACCAAAAACTTAGAAAACGCATACAAATCTAAATACATAGAATTAGAGCTTATATTTACCATAACCCTCACTCCTCTTCTCTGCATTAAAATTAACTAAGAACCATGACCAATTTCAAAATCTTTAATCCCAAAGTTCATCATACAGACTAGACAAACATGGAAACAGGTTCAAGTCATCTGAAAGAGCGTAATGTAGACAGTTCATTGGTTCTAATATCATCAAGAAAACAATTTACGCATCCACACAACTACTGCACCATTGCTTCCCCATTCCCGGGACTGTTAACAGTAACTCTAAATTGTTCATGTTCCTGACCAAAATTACACGGCCGCAAGGTGTGATTTTCCAATTATTACAGCTTCAAGTCCAACTACTGCTTTCAATTTTCAACTGACGATCTTCAAACCTAAACTATTACGACAAGATGGAGGTCTTTCAATTAGCAGCCATGTATGTAGCCATTCACTGAGCAACATTAACCGTTCAACCAGGTCAAATTTGAAAACTACTGATTAAAATGCTTGTTCAATACTCTTTTGCTCAACAGTTCTTAAATGAATAAAAGCAGCAACTAAACAAGGTACAACTCAAATCAAATAAATTCCTTCAACTCTAAACATAAGGATAAGGTTAGATAATTACTTGGATCAATTTGTGCTATTTTGTCTCCACAAGATTAAGGTCTTCAATGTTCCTTCACACTCCAAGTTACCTGCTTCATACAATTTGAGAAAAAAAATCAGAGCTTAGTGGGGTTTAATCCAATTTGCAATCACAACCCCAGAAATTAGGCAATTTGAAACAATAAAGAAAAATGTGGAAAGTTGATATCTTGCAACTTTTCTAAAGCAATATATTGGCTTCCCACAACCTCAACCAAATTATGGATATATTGTGTTCATGTTGAATATGCAGTGTTCATGTTCAAGACATTGAACTGGTTCAATTGAGTAGTGATTAACCTAAAATTGAATCATCATATGGTAAATTGACCTAGAACTGAACGACAATGTTCATAAAGTAAGACCGCAAGGGATCAGACAACTTAGTTTACTTCAAACCATCAAAACAGCATCATAGGAGAGAAGGGAAAATCAAGTAAATTTGTAGACCGCAACCTTAAAACCCAGAACTTGACCCAAACTTCATACCTCCAACTGAAACACAAAAGCTGAATGAGACTTCGGACCATGAATTGAAAAACCCAAAAATGAACTTCAGAACTCTAATCACGAAGCCCGCAGCTTCAATCAAACTTAGGACTTTTGCCAATAGAATTTGGGGTTAAGTCCTCGCATTATGTCCAATAATAATAAAAAAATTGATAACTCGCTCTTCGACTCTACGACGATTATTGTCAGCCAAAAGGCCTCTTCTTTTATGCAAGGAAACAAGTATTGCAAACGCACGCTTAGTCATGCGTAATTATTAATAACAATCGTCGTTCCTCGAACAAGTTAGGCGCTTCAATAACTTATGCCGCTCATGATCTGCCACTTCCGAAATTGATTGTGCGACGTTAGTTACACAACGAATGGCTAAAGCAAGACTGGCCTCCGCTGATGCGTACATGACTACACGTGAAGCAGCCCACATTTTTTATTGTTCAGGTTTCTCTTTCTTGGCTATCTACAAATTCATCATATTTTATAGGATGCATGGAAATTACAGAAAATATTAACAAGAAGTAGACAGATAATTCTGATCAAGAAACAAACAGCAAAGCAGAAATTGAAATGGGCAGAGAACAGAACCTAGCATAGGAGTCTTGGAAAGCAAAACATGGTATAACCAACCATCTCAGTTGAGTACCCAAATGGGAAAGCAAGATAAAGCGACTAAGCACACTCAGCAAATGCAATTGAACATCCTGAACCACTACTACACTACTTAGAACATGGCCATTTTCTAACGGAGGTCTATTATTTTAGCTTTCCAATAAATGGTCATAAGTCCAAATCCAATGTCTAATGAAGAAGTTACATGCTGCTAAAATTATGTTAATTTTCTGAGGAAATTCTAGGACGCAGAAAGACCCACACAAGAAATTTATTCTCGAACACATTCGAAATTTTTAACATGGAGACATTTCTTGTTTACTAATCGGGGCTCTTTTTAAGCTCTATAAAACGTAAGGGATTACTCTAAATACATTAAAAACAAATCCAGAAGCTACTAGGTTCAGCAGCCACATATAAACTTCCTTGGATCAAACAATAAGTTGCATCTTTCTTTTACTTACTTTTGAAACAGAATCAATAAGAAAATCCTCAAATTTGGGGTGCAGCCTAGAGTTCAAACTGAGAGCTAAACACACAGAAATCTGTAAGATCTGAAGTGAAACTAAAGCAATATGCAATAAGCATGAACTACTTCAGTTTGACTCTCACCCGGACATGATACTAATTCTATCCAAATTAACTTTTCACTTCACTTTAGCAAGTACTAAGCCTCTAATTCAGCGATAACAAGACCTCATAGGTTTATTATTACTTTCAGTCCTATACATGGATAAAAGATCAACCTAATGAGTCTATTGAGGAATAACACCTAAGGGATGCTAAATCATACATCGGTCCGAAAATGTGAAATTAGTAACAATGAATTAAAACTCAGGTACTACCAAACAGTTTGAATGAATTCAAACTAGTATTAGCATTTGAGTATTGCAAGTAACCTCGTCTCCACTTTCACCTACATACTACCCTCGACAACAACGCATCCACTGATGGTGAATCATCCTACCTACTGGGTTTGTCATCAAGCGGTGGAATTCGAAATACAGATTACTTAGTAATCTCCAAGTGCCAAACATAGCCTTGGGTAAACACAATATTTTAATGTGACAAATTGATAACAATATTACTTGGAGTGGTATGGCGTTAGAGCATCTCCCACAGTTGACAACATTTTTTCTACACTAAATCCTATATTTGGTGAAGAAAATGGTTTGGCCTCCCACAGTTGACCCTCGAATATACCATTTCACGGAATATCAAAAGGACTGAATCACACAAGATTGTTCAAACAGCCACAATCAATATAGTAAAATCGTACATAAATCTTATTTAAATAATTAACCTACTTAGATAAAACTTCAAGCGTTCTATTTGTCCAGCCTAATCAAATTGATTACGTTTTGTTATGTTATATGGTTTGTTGTTTTTTATTATTGTTTTTATGAACTGTATTTTACTAAGTAGGTAGTCATTTTGGATTTTATTTTCATGTGCTAATGTGATGTTCTCATTTATCTGAATCTATTATCAATGTGTTGTTGTTATCGTGATTTTCTTTATGTCTTATATTTTAATCAATGATAGTTCTTGAAGCGGTTTCCTGTATTTATCGACGTGTCATTTAGTGAATAGTTAGTGTACTTTTAACATCTAATTAATTTAAATAAACTAGGATAATACCAAATCATCTAAAAATACACTGCTGATATTAAATATTAATTAGTAATGAAACAATTAATAACTTACCGATAATATATTTTTTTTTTGCAAAGACTTACCGATAATATTTACTTGTACATTACATATTAGTTGAACAAAAATGTAGTAAATAATTTTTAACTCAAATTATTTTGCAAAAACATGATTTTAAGTCCGTAATTATATAAAAGTAGACTAAATAGACACCATAAATAAATTATAATTAAGAAAATGGTGAGGATTACACCATTTTTTTCCTCAAATATAGAGGGGTTCATTATGGTCCGGCTCGGGTGGTTTTAAGCTAACCAGACACCATAAACAGAAATAATTGGTTTTGGTATTATTAAAACCGAGATATCACCAGTTCGAAAAGATTGAAAAGTAAAACCCCATCAATAAACTTCAGTTCGATTCGGTTAATACCTACGGTTTTCATTATCGGCATCATACGTTTACATGTAATTAAAAAAGTAAAAATATACTCAAAAGTTAACATGTATGTAAGGTAATTCATGCATTTCATCCTTCATTAACTTGATATCCTAAAATATCTAAGATAAATTCCATAATATAAGTGGAAGATCTCTCAAAATTGTGAAGAGCATAAAAGTAGTGAAAGCAATAGGGGAGGGACGCACATACTGTAGTCGAGGAACTAGCATACCAGTTTAGTTTAATTAGATATATATTATATGCTATACTTCATGTATAGTAAATATATTGGTAGTAACGTATTAGAGATTGACGTTCAGACCGGTCCAGTTTTGTTTCGGTTATTCGGTTTCGGCCCAATCCGGTTTTGTTTGTCTATTCAAGTATAAGCCTTAGGTTCGCCAATATTTTCTTCCAATATATAAATAACATTCTGAATTTCCCCTAAAGTCGATGTGTTCTCCATTCCGTGATTCCATTATGTCATATAAGGAAAGAAACATCACGAAAGACTATTTTTATGCAGCCGTTAGTGGGTTCATCAAGAACTCCAAATTCACCAGTACAAACATGTCCGTCATGTCAAATTCGATCGGGAAACAACCAGATTCCCAATATCCACCATGATCCAGCCAAACAATTGGCAAAATAGACTCCACCACCAACAAGACAACATATCCCGAAGACAGAACCCTTCATCAAACCCTAGAATCACCCCCGAATCGAGCCTTAAATAGATTCTTACAAAACCAATCCAAAAGTATCAAACCCTAGAATCACCCCCGAATCGAGCCTTAAATAGATTCTTACAAAACCAATCCAAAAGTATCAAACCCTAGAATCACCCCCGAATCGAACCATAAATAGATTCCTACTAAGCCGCTCCAGAAGTCCAACTGGCTGGAAAAAGAAACTGAAGCAGATAAAAATTAAGATGGAGATAGAGACAATGAAGAGCGGCCAAAATCTGGTCTCATCTGGTATAGGCTAGACCCAGGTCACTCGATTGTTCGAGAGAGAAGGAGGTGAGGAGAGAGCGAAAATCAGGCATGTTCTAGTTGAGACCCACAGAGATAGAAAGAGAACTAACGCAGTGGATGAACAGTGGATCCAGATCATCCGTCTTCTTCATGATCTAACTTTTGCTTCTTTTTATGCTTGTTTTTTTTGAGGAAGTTTTTATGCTTGTTGAATAAACATAACTATGAATGCAATGACGATGATTTATTAAAAAGACTTGTGTAGAAATTACACCATGATTTCTGCCAAATATTATAACTTATAATTATAACTCATAAACTAGCAACAATGTTGCTATACATGAGGCCTTGAAGGAAACAGTGCACAGACGTTTTTAAGTCATGGAGTGTCTTGGTATGGCGAATCAATTTTTAACCCCAAATATCGCCGACAATGTCTAAAAGAAAAACGAAATAGACGATCAAACATGGAAATCATGACAGTAAAACCAATATACATTACCCAAACATTCCACCATCAGTGCGATGACTAAGCTTGGTATTATTGCACATTATGAAATTGGTAAATTAGTTTAAACTTCACAGACAAATAGAATACTAACACTTCCGTGTGGAACATACGTTTTACCAAAACGCGCTAGGAAACTGCTTCTCTACGATACTGCAAAAAGTACATTCTCCGGTAAAGGTTAATCATAGCGACATTTCCGTGTAGCCCTGGGAAGTTATTCGTCCACGTAAGGTGGCTAGCCTACTAGAATTGCATCTATAAACGGGTATTGCATGGGTATAAGTCATCCGTTTCGGAGTTTGGATGAACGCGGAAGGTATTATCAGACTACAAAGATTGGAGAAGCAAAATTCATCCCACTACTGGACACTTGTGTCACGTATAGAAATTAATCGCTGTATAACCGATACTACATGTGAGGCAACCGATGACAAAACAAAAAAGTCCCTCCCTTCAGCTTTCTCCCGTGCCTAACCTCCACAAAATGCATGCCTGTTATAGCAGAAGTTCCGGCGTTTCCCCACCTTTTTCCATGCATATCAACATTCCCAGAGCCCCCAGTTTTCTTTCTTCAAACATCTCTATCTCTCCCTCCATGGTTCTTTCGCATGCTCACAAGCAACATCGACGTGCTAGGCCAAAACTTTATCCAATAATGGTTACGGTTAAAGACATGAGTACAACAAATCATCTACAAGCAAACACAAACAAGGTGGCTTTACAGAGGAGGGGTTGGTTGTTTTGGGTGAACCCTGCGGTGTGTTTGGTGGGTGTCCCCTCCCTCCCTGTTTTTCTCATCCTTTACTCATTTCTTCTCTTTATCAACTGTATATATAGACACATGGAGATAGACCAAACCAGCCGTATCCAGCTCTTTCTGATAACCGTACCTCTATTTGGTAAACCCTATATTCTCTACTCTGTTTAAGGTAAGTTGTTTAGTAACTAGCAGATTATTTTTCGCAATCTCACAAATGTGAGAAGTTCTACCAAGGACAACCGCCGTGAGGTCAAGATGCATGCACTATCAAAAAGCATCAGACACAATCAGTGTATCACACAGACGTGCATGACAACTTACAGACAGACGGTTCTGATTGTCCTTGGTAGTATAGCAAGGCAGTTAAGGCAATATGTAGAAGTACAATCCTAAATGTTTTGTCTTTTTGGGGATATATATATATATATGTATATATATATATATATCAAAAGTTATTTACTGTCATATAAGCCGGGATTGAAGAGGTTCCTACTGACTTATTAGTTTTTAGATAGAATCCCATGAAGAAAGGAAAGTAGACTGAATATCTTCTACATTTATTTTCATTTTGTTATTTATGTTTCAGGGACAATAACCACACCCTCAGTATGGAGAATCTGGAGAAGCTGCAGCAGCTAAACACGCAATTGTTTATAGAGAATTGCCAAATCATTCATGAAAATGAAAGGCTGAGGAAGAAGGCTCAGCAACTCACCCAGGAGAACCAAGCTCTATTTAACGAGATGAATCAGAAACTCTGTCAAGCAAATCCCGACCCAAACCGTAAAGCTGATCAAGAGCGTGGTTCCACCTCCACTTCGAAACAGGATTCCAAGAAACTCTGAACCGACGAATAAAAAAGCACAAAAAAGAACCCCTAGCAGTGGCCCACCTGCTCATCAAACTTCCCTTTCAATCATCCGTGCTGGCTAAATATGTTTACTGTGGACTTTGTATCGTTTGCTTCTTCATCCTGTGTATATCTTATCATCTCAGATTGTATGCCCGTTGTATCTATTTGCTTTATAGAGTGAAATAAATATGAGCTACAGTAGTATAGATTAGAAGAGTTCAATCGACTTTACTCTTATCCAGAATCATTGAGAATCTACTCAAAAAGGTGCCCGCTACGAAACTTAGTAATCCACTTTCAGCTTCTTGTCTGCGCTTGAAAATGCCTGATAGAACCTTTTAAAGTGCTTGTAAGCAGTGTTAACGTCTTATCCGCATATTTCTCCTACATGAGGGTATTAGCCGGATTGTACTATTCATAGTCCAATACCATGTTAATACTGAACAAAACCAGACACGGCATTTAGTATAGTACAACTAATTCTATACAAACCAGTCCAGTATGATCCCATTAACCCGACAAACCAAACATGACGTAAAAGCATACAGCAGCAGTTGGCACATGCCTAACCCTGGGTCTGACCTTGGGAAGTGACACCAACTCTCATACTCGCACTGTCTGCAACAAGACCATCGTTTTGAGACCAAACTCTAGAAAATTATACCCCTATGTAGCAATTCGTTGAGTCCTAGTTAGAAGGTCTCTCTATTGCCTCCTTTGAGAAAAAAATGATGGAACAAATTTGTATAGGGTGTCCTATGCTGTTGGAAATATTATCTAGTAGAGTTTGTTTTTTACTCCAAACATTAGGCCATAAGATCCGCACATTCTCAACATAACTAAAACATTATTTGGGAATATCTTGCAAAAAAGACACGTCAAGATTCTTCAACGGATACATTATGGCAAACTCTAATCTCCTGAAAGAAACACCCCAAGTGATCTGATTGATGCTCAGAGTAATTTGTTGCAATATTTTGCTGATCGGGAAAATCAAACAAAAGTAGCAAGTCATGATGATTCTCGGAAACAGTTGGTTAACTGGACAAATCGTTCGAAATCTCTAGCAGGAGATAGAACTTGGAAATGTGTGGTGCAATGGAAGAGCCCTCAGCGCAACGTTCCCTTTTCAACTTTCTGGAATAGAGTTTCTTAGTGGGGAGAATGATGGTGACCACATACGAAGTTCTAGTATTTACAGGACTTTCCAATTATTTTATTTGACTTAAGAGGTTTCAGATTTTATTATGTATGGTTATAGTCCAATTTTAGTTCATTTGTTTTCTTATATAGTTAGTTCATCGCGATTGGAATCTCTTGGTCTATAAATAGCCAGGACCACACTGTAATTCGGTCTTTCTATCAATGAGTTCAGTAAAGTCTGAAGATTTTGTTACAGGTTGTGAATTTATAGGTACTCTGTGTTCTTCATTACCTACCTAGATCACTCTTCCTCAACATGAATACTATTATAATCCATATAATATGCAGCAAAATTACTCAAATACCCGTGCATGGAAAGACGATAGATGCCACAGTCCACATTGCGGATGCCAACACCAGAAGTAAGAATAGGCCTATAGTGAATCCACATCCCATATCATTCCTTACCATGAACTCCATGAGGCACAATGCCAACCAGTGGCGATGGTGCTCTTCATATTTATCCATAAAATTTTGACGAACTCCATGAGCCATGAGATATTCCCAGTAAAGAAGTAGCACCCACCAGGCTTTAGATCACATTCCTCACGTGAAACCCAGCCGCAATTAAGTGTCCTTTAGCTTCATCTGTAAGAAGGATTAACTGAGATCAACTGACCCATAAAAATTCGCGGACATATTCAGATACAACAGAAAGGATCAATCTCAGATTTCTGTCTTGGAGTGTAACGTTACAATTCAAAACTATGGCAATACCAAGGCCTGATGAACTATTATTTTAGTCTAACGTAGTCTAAAGGAACTTTCAGAAAAAGGCGTGTATACCAACAAGATTCAAATGCAGTAAGGAAAATATACATGAATCAACGTACAAGCAGTTATGACAACCATGTTTGGTGAACTTTATCGGTATTCGGATCGTGAATCGAAAACCTCGATTGCCCGTATCACCGGACCAGACCCGGCTAAAATCAAACGCAGCTGTGATCAGTCATAAAATCAAACGCAGCTCGACCCGTATCACGATTCGAAATTAGTCAAACACAGCTCGACCCGTATCACCAGCCCAGACCCGGCTAAAATCAAAAGAAGCTGTGAATCGGTCGATTCACGATTCACTGAATCGAATCACAATTCCGATGCCCGATTCAGGTATGTTTCAATTATATATGTGATTCCGTATCGATTTAGGTCCTACTCGATTTGAGCTGTACGATTCGAATCGTGAATCGTACGATTTTGATAATTATGATAAAATCACAGTGGAGTAAAATATCTTCCCAGTCAATATCTTCTTCAATCCGACTTTCATGGACTATGGGCTTCAGATTTGAAACACAGGTTGATTGTCATATCTGGTCTTTTCGTTTTCACTTTTTAGGGTTGGAGATCAATTTTGGTCTTGCTCTCTTCGATTGGTTTGTATTCAAATTTTTTGGGTCGAGAATCGATTTTCTCTACAGCAACCAATTACATGCCTATTGGGTGTGTTTGGGTGAAATTTTCTGAGATCAGTTTCCCAGGTTTTCCTGAAATAAAACTGCGTGAATCCGGGTCTTTCAAATTACCCATTTAGGTATGGAATGGACTAGATTCCAACAGAGTATTCCCGAAACTTATTTTAGAAAGCTTCACGACATTAATTTTACACTACTTGCAAGTTGTACGAGTTGTTAGCCTCATTATGTCAAAGGAGTCAAATCGCTTGAGATCGAGAGTTCACAGCAAAACCCGATGGCAAATGAAGAGCAAAAGCTGGATGCAGCAGAATCCTAAAAAACCCATCTGCAAATCTCGTTATGACTCTTTATTTCAATGTAAGAATTCAGAAACCATGTCACCCAAAGGCAATCTCTTTAGACTTAATACTTTGTAATCTTCTTCAATATTGTCTTCTTTAACTCTTTACATGATAATTTAATGTCACTCAATGACGTTTAAGGGAACAAGAGGAACATCTGACAACCTTATTTCCTGTCCCCGACGGTAGTACTCTAGAATATCATCTTAGCCAACCATATTTGAGAATTGAGAATTGGAACATTCTTTTGGGTAGGTGAGGAGAGTCCAAAACAATCTCCTAAGGTTAGTTATTATTTCTCTCCCTCACTACATGTTTGAGTGTCACTCCCAAATTCATCAAATCAGTCCCTTTAAGGCTCTAACATATTAACCTTCATTGCCTCAAAATTCACTACCACTCGGAAGAAATGTGATAATAAACCATCAAAACCATGTTGACGATTAAGTAATTAGGCTTTGGAGTTTGAATGTAAATAAAAAAGGGAAAGAAAAAAACCCAAAATCATGCTTCCCAATAAACTTTGACCTAACGTGCAAAAGAGCTGAAATTATCCAATAGTTGGGTCTTGTTACAGTAAAGTTAAAAAGAAAATCAAATAGACCTTGCTTGTAATTGGAGATATTGAAGAAGATGAAAAACTCAAACAAGTAGAGAAACTGGCTTCACGACGATATAATAGCGCTATATTTGGGATTGAGAAGACGAAGAGAGGCATTCATTAGTATCAGTTAAGGCAGAAAATTTAACTCCACGACAACATGACATTGTACTTTAACTTCTGGTATGTCAGAATTGAAGACTGTAGAGGGTATCTACGTGCTCAAACATGCACGTGCCTGACTATTTTCAGGATTTTAGTCATCTCAGCTTGCAATTTCAGGGGACGACAAGTAAACGTAAAAGTACATATATTCAGGATGCTAATGAGGTTAAAGTCGAGAAAATATTCAGTATCACCGGGATATAGGTGATGTGGTATGACGGGACACTCTGATTGGTTGATTATGTGATTATTTCCAAATATAGTCAGGATGCTAATGCGGTTAAAGTCGGGAAAATATTCAGTACCACCGGGATATAGGTGATGTGGTATCGCGGGACACTCTAATTGGTTGGTTATGTTATTATTTCCCTACATTGATACAATGAACATGGTAGAATTAACGTGATCAACCAATTACAGTGTCCCGTGATACCACGTCACCAATATCCCTGAATATTTTCTCAGGGAAAGAAACCCAGATAGGGGCTGAAACAAAAAAGGCATGGCATGGCATTAATCCCTAATCAGGAAACACCATAACAAGCTCTCATGAATCCTAATCAGGAAAAAAAATATAATAACCTTAAGAAGCTGAAATGCACTGTGATAGAGAGAGGTCACGAACCTGTGGTGTGAAATTGAGTCCGCAGCTCGTTGAGAGAGTCCAGGAGAGAGAGACCGTTCTTCCCCTGTCCTGAAGACGAAGAAGAACCCTTCACCGACAGCATCGCATTTCAATAAGGATCTGCTGGATTAAACGCGGAAATAGCCAATTGGATGAACGATGTCTCATCGAATTTTGTGTGAGAGAGAGAGAGATGCAACCAACCTTGGGGGTTGAGGCCGAGTTTGAGCAGAGGGTACTAGAGCTTAGTCACCTAAAACCAAACCTCGCTCTGGCGCTTTCAAGATCAAACCTCGCTCTAAGGGCGCTCAAAAAAATAAAGAGCTCGTTTTCGTAGGCGAATTACTTTTTCAAGCCAATTTACCATTAGTTTGAAATATACTTGATGATTAATCTCAACTTATTATATGTCAGTTTTGATAATTCAACTATTTAAACATTATTCTTCTTTATTGAAGCAACCTATTTGACAAATGAATACAAACAACCCCCTAATAAAAAATGTTCTCATGTGCAAAATCACATTATCATATGTATAATATACGTTTTCCTCATAAAATTATAGTAAATAAATATTATATATAGACGCTCTCAAATGCAATCTTTCTGAAATGAGACGTTTTCCCGCTCACGCTCCAGTTCGCGCTCCCGCTCTAGGTGACTTAGTACTAGAGATGGATAAGCTGAAATTCGCGGACAGAGGTGAATGATTCACGGCCATCGGCGGTGGCCGGACGAAATGCAAGCGAGCAACCCGATCGCTGCCATCTGTTGCTGTGACTCGAAGTAAAAAAATTAGACCCACCACTCGGTAAAAAAATTGGAATATGGTATTTTCGTTATTTCTTAAAAAAAAAGAATATCGTATTTTCATTTGTCGGGTAAAAGTTTACATATCACACAAATGTGTTTCAAAAAATTCTGTTTTTGTTGATTATGATGAGAAAGCTGATAACAAGAAGGATTCATTATTGGCAAGAAACCAAACAACGTATGAATGTCTTCATATGTGAAGCTCCTTTTCTCATATGTGAAGCTCCCGTAACTATTAATATTTACTTTAATATTTAATGTTAGTGTGTGAGCACTACACAAGAGAATAACGACTATATAGATCATGATACTTAAATTGATCCCCCACACTCCCCTAACATGACGCAAACCAATGATGGGGATGGACATTACTTCAAAGTCAAAAGTTGATGTCGAGAATAATGTGGCCTGTTATGAATTCAGGTATCAAGCAAGAACGACGAACGAAAAATAAAGAATGAGACAGGGAAATTTAACGTGGTTCGCTAGTTTAAATACTAGCTACTCCACAACCCGGACCTGATTTATTGAGAGAAACAAAATTCGAACCAAATAAAACACGAACGCACACGCACTAGAAAAGCTCTAAACTCACGAAATCTCATAGAGATTGTGAGAGAAAGATGCAACTATTCTTGGGGGTTGAGCCCGAGTTTGAGCAGAGGGTTCTAGCGAAGGATACTGACGAAGACCACTTCGGTATAAGAGAAGGATGAGAGCCATTCGCGGACAAGGTGAATGATTCACGGCCATCGGTGGTGGCCGGACGAAATGCAAGCGAACAACCTATTGATGCCATATGTCGCTCTGATGAAGTAAAAAATTAGACCCACCACTCGGTAAAAAAAATTGGATGTTGAACTGGCTTGTAAATTCGAATTCGGAATCTAACCCTTGGTTAACTCTGATAGATATATTGGGGTTGTTTGGATGAGCTGAAATAATGTAGAAACAACTGATCGTATTAATTCATTATCAACTAATACAGAGATAGATAATACACCCTGCTAGGGAGTAGACTATAAATACACAAGTTTACACTAATTAACATCAAATTTGTACTAATTAACATTCTTTCTTGTACGCCCCCGCAAGATGGAGGACCGGGACGAATCTGGGACCGCAACAGAAGAAAATGACCTCCTGAAAGAGGCTTAGTGAGACAGTCCGCTAGTTGGTCAGCAGAGGAGACATGAGAGACACAAAGTATTCCATCTCGAATTTGTTCACGAACAAAATTAAAGTTAAGAGCAACATGCTTCATTCGAGAGTGAAGAACCGGGTTGGATTAGACGTAGTTGGTGTGTACAAGGAAATCCTCGAGAGGTCTCCAAGTGTACACCTCAAGTAGGGGATGAGAACACAGAGTTGTAGGGTAGGTGTAGGGAGAGAGTAAGCACTTGTAACTGCTTGTGAGAGAGAGACAGTAAGCTATGGCATTAGACCAATGTGTCTTATGACTCTTGTGTCGCAACGGGGAGCTAACGATCCTATATATAGTGGGGAGGTGACCGTTGGGGGGTTTAGTGCACCATAAATGGCGGCTTAATGGTATAATCCCCAACGGCACGTTCGACCGTGTATATAGGAACCGTTACGCATCTGCCCGCAAGTATCGGAGACCGTTATGAGATCAGCCGCATTAATGGGACACGTAAGCCTAGGATCTCTCAGTCAGTTACCAGAGGTCGCGCGCAAGCTTGGTTGACGCATGCGCGCGACGGACCTTACCCTAGCCTCCAAACCACTAAGTCCCTACAAGTCCCGTGTTATGGTGCACGGGGGCCCTGTCTCGTAACCCCCATGTGGATCAGCACGGGTGGTGATCCGGTGTGGATGGAGCACAGCTAGGTGTGCTGGATGGCTGCCACGTGGCGGTGATCTGTCTGTCATGAAAGTAGTATCTACAATAGCCCCCTTTTGCGCGACTGTCACGCGCCCTTATGTTGTGCAGTCGCGCAAAATCAACCGTGCGTGAAGCTCACGCCGGCCTTTTTGAATTGGAATCCCCATAGCCCCCAGTCACAGCCATGATTTCCTAGGGTTTGGGGAACGCCGTCTAGCCTTTGATGAAGTGCGGCTTCTGTTGAGTTAATCAATCTCCATCCGGACTTGCCTATTTTCGAGGCAGGGATAGATAAAATGTCAAATCTTCTCAGTAATCGAAGCGTTGTTTGGCTCATCAATCGTCAATAGCCGTGACTTTTCAAGGGTTTATTTAACCCTCATTATTCCTTCGATTGCAACTTTTCCATTGTTGTACTTTTGAGTTCGTATGCATTGGAGAGAGCTCCCACAACAGGAAGAGGAGTCTTTTGACCAAGTTTGCAATCAAATCCTCGACAATTTCTCCAGAGTAATTCAAATACTCAGGCGTGGACAAGGTAGTTTAAACTCTTTTGAAATTTGCAGTCAATTTAGTCAATTTCTTATACTTTCTTCTCCCCCTTTTTCCTTCTGCATGATGCTCCTACTCATTAAATATGGTCTTCTTTTCCTTCACAGTGATGGCTCCCAAGAAAAACACTAAGACCCCAGAACTACCCAGCGAATTATGGCGAAAAGCCCCCTACTTTGGGGGTGATGACTTCTACTTGGCCTCTATACGAGGGCACACCCTTGAAGCCTCTTCTTCAGACACGGTCTTAGGCTTGAAACCTGAGCCAGAAAGAGAGGAGTGAGATCTTGCAGAGGTTCACGATATTCATAGATGCGGTATAGGCTGGTCTTTACCCCTACAACGATGTTCTTTTCTAGGCTTTCTTAAAGAAACTGGACTGGATGGACGAGTGGACTGATTATATCCTTGATAATCACGAGGCTATGCTAATGAAAGCTGGGATCTATCATGTCGTTCGCGCAACCAGGGGTTTCGATCTGAAAGCCGACCAGAATATGTTGAAGGTCCTATTTTCTGAATACTCCCCAAATACTCATACAATCACTTTGCATCATGTGAGGCCACACCTACTATGGAAGATGTGGAGAATCTGCTGACGCTTCCGAGCATGGGAGCCTTTGATCCTTTGGAAGCACCTAGCTCCGATGAAGAAGTTGCTCTTTTCGGCCAGATGCTAGAATGCATTGCGGCCTTGAGGAAGGCTGCCTCAAAATGGGCTCCCGAGGCAATGAAACCTGCCGATACCTTCATGACAGTTTCTGCTGGCGCGAAGAACATATGCTCTAAATAGATCATGTTCTTCTTCAAGGACTTCCCCAAACCTTACATCATCCAGAAAATTCAGGAGGAAACTCCGGATGAGGTCACTTCCACTGCAGGAGAAGGGTGTCAGTACTCCTTGTGTGGTTTTCTCTGCGTCTGGTTGTCGCGTTTCCTTATGGATGGGAGTCCGCGAGATGGAGTTTTGTCCATGTACTCCCTCTTGCGGTGAAGCTTGCTTTTGGTAAGAGGATTGCCCTTTGATCCCTTGTCTTGGTTTCTCTATTTTATCGTCTTGATCTAGCAGTGGAAAATGTTGAGCAATCACAGGGAAGGGCTGATGTCATGTGTTTTGCCAACATTGGGTTTTTGAACATGTGGATTTTTGAGCGGTGGCCTTCATATGCCCCCATACCCACTGCCGTCGAGCTATGGAATGCTCCAAGATGCGAGGAAGCCTTTTTGTGCCCCCGCTCTTGGCGTTGGTTTAACACCAAAAATGCTCGCCGTAATTTTCATTAGTCTGTGATGATGATGACTCCTTCGTAGCCCGTCCTTATGTTGAGGAGTTGGACAATATCATGTTTCTGGGTGACATGTATCCCGAGATTGATACCCCTCTCCGCACGTGGCATATTACTAGAGGACCCCGTCACTATGGTCAGTACGTGAATTGGTGTAGACGGGGTTATTTGCCTTCTTTGTCAGAGTACGCCCCTGGAACTGAGTCCTACAAATACGCGCCCATAACTGTCCATTTCGACCCTCTTCGCGTGGCGCCTCAGCTGGGTTTTGACACCATCGCGCCACCCTTGTGGTCCGAACTCCCAGCTAAGGATTGCTATGATGGGATCATTTTTGACAAGAGCTGTGAGTTGCTTCTCGCAGAAATTCCCCTTGTGCAGCCTTCAAGAAGGAGAACGGGAAAGGTAACAGCTGGTTGGGTGGCCTTCTGGAAAACTCAGGTTCGTCGTCTAACAAACCCGCAGGTTAAACTGCAAGTTTCCAAAGCACTTGCTCCTCTGTCCAAGGATTACCCCTTCAAGTCTAATCTTTCCCGAGGTTGGGCCCCCTATGTGTACAATTCGCTGTTAGTTGCGGACCATATTTTTTCCACAATTAATTTTGGATGAGAAAAAGACCGCAATCACGCAGGACTCCCTCGACTCGCGGGCTCAGTACGCGAGACACTTTCAAGCGGTATTGTAGACTCCTTATACATTTTCTTCTATTCTAGTCACCTTATTCCCCATGTTTGTTGATACTTTGTTGTTTTTCTCAACAGTGCTTCCTAAGGCGCTTCTCAGGGGATCGCAGCGAGGGACTTGTGGACCTTTGTCGGTCAAAGAAGAAATATGCTGACGACGCCATCCCCCAGTGCTACGCATGGAAGAAAGGATTAGGAGTGCACTCTCAACTGGACTTGAGGCCTTCCTTGCGCCATTTCTTAAAGATATGAAGAAGAGAGGTGCCGATGCCCCTGCGTCTGACGATCTGCCAGCTCGGCCACCGAAGCTCGCGCGAAATGAGCTTGCTCCCAAGAAAGCCTCTCCAACGAAGAAGAAACCTGCTTCTCTCAAGAAGAAATCACTCTCAGAACCAGTCTCAGACTTTGTCGCCTGGGAGAAAGAAGGTTTGACCATAAAAATATCGTTGCTTTCTTAAAGTTTCCTGGAATGTGTTTCACCCTCTTCTGTCTTCTTTCTTTAGATGATGATGACCCTCTCAAAGTAACGAACGTTATGACTGAGGAGGAAGCCGTTGAAGAGTCCCGACGAATGGCCGAGGAGAGGTCTCTGTAAGAGAAGTTATCGGAGGCAGAGCGCATTGAGCTTGCCAAGAGACGAAGCATCGCTGAGATTGCTAATTAAGAAGGCACTGAAACGCGAAGACCGCTCACACGCTTTGGGCGTTCGCGCCCCTCTCGCGTTATCTCAAAAACTGCGACGAACTTCACCAGGCGCAGCTAGCACTTCATGAGCTCATCGGCGATGAAGATGAAGAAGGTCCAATTTCTAAGTTTGCTTTATCAAACTGTGACATTGTAACTGGTGCTTTATATCATGGCGTGCCCATTTGTGACATTCGTAAATGTGTAAGGGATCAATGTGGGGAATCTTCCGGTAAGTCACTGTTCTGGCCACGTGTAATACCCCTCCTTTTCGTACGCTCGATGCATAATGTTTTTACTCCCAAGCAGGTCATGCTAGATTGAAGGGTTTCGATGATAACTTGCAACATGACAATTGCGCGGGTACCCCATATAAGTGGGAAGTACCGCTGATAAGATTAGTAGAGGTTTTGCCATTCTGTTCTAGCTTATCCTTCTGTTGAGGTTTTATTCTTTTCTTCCTGAGGGTGTGATAATGGCATATTATTTTTGCAGGATCTGACCCTTGCACCTTGGTGCGCCGTCGAAGATCATTATTGAGCAAGAGGGGGAACTCCCAGTGCAGGAAGATCTCACCACCTCTCCTGCTGAAGCGATACTTATTTCCTCGGACGAAGCTAATGTCGAGCAAGGGGCCAGTCTTGAGCCTGAAATGCTGTTCGAGAGGAATACCGAAGAGGTTGTACATGATGCTATGTCTGCTGAGCCCGTCATTCGTGCTGAGCTTGACCCCCCTGTTACTCAGAGTGCTGAGGGGGTTGATCATACCAACCTAAGTTCCTCCCCTATACCAATCGTGGCGAGGAGCGAAGATCCCATGGGAGGTTTTGATCTGGACTCTCTCTTTTCTGAGAACCCCATTGAAGTGTGGGGCTCGCAAGCTGCAAACCCTGTCGTACCCGTGAGGAATTTTATAATTCCTGAGTTGTACTTTTCGCGCAAGGTGAGGGCAGATCAGAAGTTGGTTGAGGAAATTCTAGCCGGCTTGCGGGTAGCAGTCTCTGTTGCTCCTCTTCAACAGATCTTCGAAGAGACTGGTAAGCTCATTCTTCTTCTCCTAATACCCCGACTCTTAGGTTCGCGTTTCTCAGATTGTTTTGTCCCGCCTCTATGCGCAAATATCGACCAAGCCTGTTTGAAATGGCTAATGAAGGTGCGAGTGACCTTTCATGCTTCGCTTGCTCGAGTACTAGATCTGACACCAGAAGACAGAGGGAATCTTTTCAGGGAGATGGCTGCTCTCTTGGAAATATTTTATAAAACCACCCCTGAAAGTACCATAGCTGCTAGTGCTCAAGATCTTATCGCGCTCGTTCAGAGGCTTCAAGAGACCGCGGCGGGTCAACTAGATTTGGACTTCCTCGTGAAAAGAATAACCAAAGCTTGCAATTCTGCCAGTCTTGGAGCTGAATATACTTCTTTCAGAGAGGAGAAAATATCCCTTAACGCTCGCAGGGAGGCGTATGAGCAGATGACCCGGGATTATGAAGCTTCCTTGAAGCATTATGAAGAAATGAAAGCTCGCATTGCAGAACTCCCAACAAACTCGCTCAAGCTATCCCCGCAAGACTCCCTCTTGAAAGACTTCTTTAAAGAATGAAGCAGTAGTCCTGTTGACCAGTCATTATAGATTACAAGTTGGATATTCTTTCTTTTGTACCCTGGATGCTTGAATGTTTTAAATATGTGACAATTGTCTGTAGTGCATGTGTGTTCCCACGTGGTTTTTATGGTACACTTCCTTTTGCATGCTATGTCTTTGTTTACATAACTGCTAGGTTTCTTGTGCCTTGTCTTTTGCAGGTAAATATGGTCCTTGCCATTGCCCTGGTCAAAGGTTTAGCCAAATATAATAAACTTTGCGTAATCAGCGTAGACTGCTATCCTGTGAGATAGGCTTACACATCATTTTGCACGCGTTGCTATCTTATGAGATAGGCTTATACTTTTATTCGATATTTCACCTTTTTGGTTCAAGCAAATAAGCCGGCGCGTGTACGTCACTGTCCGTCGTACCTTGAAAAGGTCTCAATATTCAATGGCTTGATGATCGTTCAAATTCCTAGAAACCATCATGACTGTATGGATTGTCGTGCCAGTGTGGCGTCCTGATAAGGCATGACTGCCCCATAGTAGACTATCCCTTCATTATTACCTAGGGTTATTATACCGCCGTATGCTTTAGTAATACCATTGATTCTCGTCCGGTTCTCGAGGCGTTACTTTAAACTGAAGAGTCTTCCTCGGGCCCTATATAAACCCCCTCTTCCTTGCTATTTTATTCTTCATTACTACCACCCCTCTGAGCTTTCACCATTGAACCAATATTCTTTTCTGCGTTCCTCTGTTCTTTCATCCGCCTGAGTTCCAATTCCATGGACCCATAGAGTTATGTTGTGTTATAGGAATGTCTCCCAAGGGCTCGTCAGCCAAGACCTCCGATTCGTCCAGCCTTCATGAGAATCGGAAGTGTAGGCTTCTCTATCTGAAAGAAGACGTCTTTTCCTTTATCATGTTCGCAGGTACCACCCCCGGTGGTTTTCCGGCAAATACTGCCCCTTTACTGACTCTTGAATTGAAGCGTAATGATTGGGGTATTGCCCTGGTGGCTCTCCGTTGGAGAACTATTTTCCACCAATACTCGGATGCGAGGGCGGCGAATGGGATTTATTCCCAAGGCTGTTTCCCTCATCTATTCCTTGAAGTTCATATGGCATCTCGTCGTGGTATCGGCGAGAGTTCTGTTTTGGTCGAGGACGTCGACGATGACGACGAGATTTCCATAGTTAGGCCCCTATTCTAGGGTTTTTAGCGTAGGAATATGTTTCTTTGCACCCTTTTTGGGAATTTGTTTTCTGCTGCTATCTAGACAGATAAATTGTACTCCACTCTTTTGGTTGTTTCGTCTAATAAGATAGCCTTGTATTTCTTCTTCCATTCGCATATTCATGCTATGTTTGTGTTTGCTAGTTTTGCGCGTCTTCTTTTTTGCGTACTATCCATTCAAATAGTTTTTCAACTCTGCCATTCTGAGAGACAGATTCTGTATCGTATGGAATAAAATGCTGCTGTTATCATAGACCTTTGAACTTTCTGTTTCCATCCTAGTAGATGGGTTCGGACTATGTTTGGCTGCTATCTTATGAGATAGGCCTGCTATCATGTGAGACAGGCTTCAGTTGTCTCATCAGACAAGCTCTTTTTGCGTTTGGCTGCTACCATATGAGGTAAGCTGATGCTATCTTAGCAGATAGGCTTTATTCGCGCTTTATTCGCGTTTGGCTGCTACCATGTGAGGTAGGCTTATGCTATCTTAGCAGATAGGCTTTATTCGCGTTTGGCTGCTACCATATGAGGTAGGTTTGTGTTATCTTAGTAGATAGGCTTTATTCGCGTTTGGCTGCTACCGTATGAGATAGGCTTCGTGCTATCTTAGAAGATAGGCTTTATTCGCGTTTGGCTGCTATCATATGAGGTAGGCTTTGTGCTATCCTAGCAGATAGGCTTTGATCGCGTTTAGCCGCTACCGTATGAGATAGGCTTTGAACTGGTTGTAACAAGTACGGATAAACAAGACCAATTAATAAATAAAGATCGTATCCAACAGTTGATCACAAGAGCGCACCTTTATAATTCCTCTAGATGCGGTAACATTTCTTTCCGTTGGAGTAGAAGCTTCCCACCTGTCTGTCATCTTCATCATGTTTGATAACCCTTTTTAAGGTGTAGATGTTTTTGGCCACTCCAGAGGTCTCTGTCCTCATGGGCTGCTTCTTTCCTGCTTCTTCCCTTGTCACCATTACTCCTGCTTGTGACTGATCTTTGATGTCCTCCCATCTGGGCAGAGGAGCTGGCCGGGATGGGGCTGGAAATGGCCCGTCATACAATTCTTTGAACCATACCACCTCGGATAAGTGCGCCTCCTCCAGATTGAAAGGATTCACGGAGGCAGGTACCGTAACCACCCTCTATTTCCAGATGGCTTTCATCACCTGATGAGTTGTCGAGGGCACGGCGTCGAAGCGGTGAATCCACACTCGCCCAATGATCATGTGGTAAGTCGTGTTGGCGTCCAAAACGTGAAACTTGGCATAACAACTAATCTGCCCGATTTGGATCCCCAAGCGAATCCACCCCAGGGTCATCCTGGAGTCGCTGCCAAAGACAATGAGCGGCGATGGCTTTTTAAGTATCTTGTGCTTGGGGATCCCGCCGTCTCCAGGTGATAAGGGGAATAACGTTCACCGCGGCTCCGCCTTCGACAAATTCCCTTTTAAAATCCACGTGGTTGATGGCAGCCGTCACGTACAGTGGTCTCTGATGGTTCGCGCTAGTCTTTTTATCAGACTCATCGAATGTCATGATGGGTCCTTCCATCTGAACGACCCTAACAATCCTGCCGTCCGAGGTTACTAGCTCTTCCCCATAGTCCTCTGCCGTTCTGAGGATGAGCTTGGTCATTTCATTCCTGTAGTCGGGTGAGAAGCCCATTTCATCGAAGAACTTAGCAAATTTGGCAGAATTATTCATTCGCTCAGCTCGCGAATCCTCCGTGTCAATACCGTAATCCTCCTCTTCATGGAACTCCGCGACTACCAGGACTTCTTTATCTACGACCTCCTCCAGGTCAGTTATCGAGATCATAGCGACCTCATTCCCTTTGGGTTCCTACCTCGCATGAGCCGGCAGGGGATTATTACGCACATCTTTGGCCGGTTCATCTATGAACAGCTGGCCCTCCTTTATTTTCATGTCCACCATCCATCTGAGCTTTTTGCACTCTTGCGTTGGGTGTGACACTTGGCCATGACACTCGCACCACCTGGGGTTTCTGAATTGCTCTCCAGTAGGTTTGCACGCAAAGGGTGGCAAGATTCTGTCCTTCCGCCATCTTTTACAGAGATCAATCGCGTCCTCGATTGAGCAGGGTAGTGGCGGCGCCTCCTGCGGCTCGGGTCGTTGTTGCTTTTTGGATGGCGACACGACATGGACGTTGGTGTCTCGCGGCCACTTGTAACTAAACCTTCCGACCTTGTAGCTGGGATTCGTCGGTGTATGCTTACTGGCGCGTCTCTTTCGCATCCTCTCTACCAGAGGCTCAACGTTCCTGGTGCAGTCAATCAACTTCGAGAAAGTGGGCATGTTCAAGTTAATCAACATACCTTTGTACTCGTCGCGCATGCCTTGCACGCATATTTCGACCAGACGGCCCTCCAAGACTTCGTCGCTGCACTCCAAGGACCCGGCCCTGAATTTGTCGTTGAAGGCGACACCTTCCTTTCCAGGATTTTGGTACATCCGGGAGAGGTGAATGGTGGTGACTCGTTCTTCCAACTGGAAGAACTTCGTCTAGAATTTTTTTACCATCTCATCCCATGTTTTGACAGATCCCGCTTCGAGGGCTCTGTACCACTTGTATGCGACAGTTCCCAGAGATTTGGGAAATTCGCGCATGAGTAGCCGAGTATCAGCTGCATACGGGCCCATCATGTCCATGAATCTCATCACGTGCTCGTGGGCGTTCTCACTGACCTCATCAAACTTGTCCCATTTGGGCGCTTTCTATCCTGCGAGATTCGGCATCAGATAGACATCCCGCGGAATGGGAGGCGCACTGCCTACCTTGGGGATGATGGTGTCTGCGAAAATCTGGTTCGCGATGATACTATCGATCCTTTGTTCGAGAGCCGCCTTACTAGCAGGTGTTCCTCCATAGGATGGAGCTGTGGGCCCAAAGCCCGGAATGTATGGCATACTGGGGTTGTAAGGAGGCGAAGGTGGAGGCCCATGGCTTCCTAGGGCTTCACTTGCATTTAGAGATGACGCAGGATATGCTGTGGGGTTTCCTGCCGTCATTAGCGACGAGCCCGATGAGAATGGTGAGGTCTGGCTTGTCGGGCCGCCTGAAAGAGGAGCCTGGGCAGCAGATACATGCACTATCGAGGTGCCTATTGATGTTGACACTATCCCTTGTGGGGGCAGTGTAGTTGCTAGCAATGAGGCAGAAGCCCCTGGGACAACGTTCTGGGCCACCTTTCCCAGAATCGCCATGATCTGAGCGATTTGCTCAGATTGAGCTTCCATGGCTCGGGCTTGTGTCTGTATTGTGGCTTGGAGAGACTCCAGGGAGGGTTCTCCTTCAGCGACAACCGGGGTTCGAGTGTTGGGAGTGGTGTTGAGCAGTCCGTCCTCTCCTGAGGTCTCCTCATGGGAGGGAGACTGGTCTTCGTGACGAATGGCTTGGTCCGAAGACAATATGAGCGAATTTGAGGTTCTTGAAGGTGGATGTTCACGTCGGGTTCACCAAAATGTGTACAAGGAAATCATCGCGAGGTCTCCAAGTGTACACCTCAAGTAGGGGATGAGAAAACAGAGTTGTAGGGTGTGTGTGTAGGGAGTGAGTAAGCAATGGTAACTGCTTGTGAGAGAGAGACAGTAAGCTATGGCACTGGACCAATGTGTCTTATGAGTCTTGTGTCGCAAGGGGAGCTAACGATCCTATATATAGTGGGGAAGTGAACGTTGGGGGGTTTAGTGCACCATAAATGGCGGCTTAATGGTAGGACCCCCAACGGCACGTTCGACCGTGTATATAAGAACCGTTACGCATCTGCCCGCAAGTATCGGAGACCGTTATGAGATCAACCGCATTAATGGGACACGTAATCCTAGAATCTCTCAGTCAGTTACCAGAGGTCGCGCGCAAGCTTGGTTTTCGCATGCGCGCGACGGACCTTACCCTAGCCTCCAAACCACTAAGTCCCTACAAGTCCCGTGTTATGGTGCGCGGGGGCCCTGTCTCCTAGCCCCCACTTGGATCAGCACGGGTGGTGTGTAACACCCCTAATTCCTGAGAGAGTTCTAGTGCAATATCAAGACTTTGGGGGCGATTTTGTAAATAGTTTGTCACTGCTTAAAGTTGGAATTTTGGAATGTTAGCAATATTTGGAAGTTGTTAGAACGATTTTGAGGCACTAGAGATATTTGGGGTGGTTGTGCAATTCGCCGAAAGTAAGTAGAACCTCTAATTCTAATGTGTACTCTATCTCTTCACAATCACATTCACACCCTAATCTTTTGAAAATTTCAAATTCTACCCCCTAGTGCATGACCACCACATGTCATTCTTCTTGTGCCTATGTGCCACATGCCCCTTGAGGTGGAATTCTCTCCTCTTTCCTCTCTACTCACTGAATTAGAATCAGTTTCATCACCAACACCATGACCTCCATCTTCTTCCTCCTCCCACCACAAAGGAACCACCATGGAACCACCACCACCACCACTGCATCTCCTCCGTTCCTCTCTCTCTCCCCGACCTGCTATGGTGGGAGATTCCCCACGACTAGGGGAGTAAAAGCTCCCAATCAATTCGTCGAATGATCAATTAACGACGTCGAAAACCCGTTTTGAACACGAAGAACCCTAGCCTCTAAATCCTTCGATTCTCTCTCCCTGCTAACTTTCAGCTGCTAATCTTTACTTCCCCGTGTTCGAGAGTCCGAGGCGCACCTGGAGGACCTAGTATTTCAACCCATCTCGCCGGATTTCGCTCGCCGGATTCTGGGCTACAAACCCTTCGGGAACCGCGGCAAGACGCCGGACTTCGGCGTTCTCTCCATTATTGACCATTCCTTGCTTCCCGACGGTTTCCCCAAGTCCTCTGGACATCTTGGAACACGTTAGGGCCCAGAAGCTGTTGGGATTGCGTGGAAGCGCCGGAAACCGAGCGGCATGCCGCCGGTTTCTGCCATGGTCGACGGGAGAAGGTAAATCCTTCAATCTCCGCTTATTCTTGTTGCTTTTTGCATAAAAATCACCCTTAGGAGGTCGTGAATGCATTTAGACCCTGCACCCTAACCCAGAAACAAGATTTTGATGTGTTTGATTCCATGTTCTATGCATTTTCCGGCGAGAAACGCTGCAAACTTAACAGCCCGTATCTTGCTCAATTCTAGATGTCTTGACCTGATTCTTGTTGCTATGGATCCCCTGCTTGTAGTACTACAACTTTCATGTTGATTTCTTGGTCCAATTCGGTCTCTAAACCCTCTGATTTTGGCCTTGAAGTTGGATGGTTTGCTGTGTTCTTGAACCATCAAGAGTTGATTTTTTTTTCCAAGTGTAGAACTGTGTTGAAGTACCCATTTTGTGACATCTATAACTTCCTCAAATGTTAATGAAATCTTATTTTGATTTCTCCTATGTAAAGATGATGTATAATACTTCATTTAGTAGTCTCTGGGTCATCTTCAAATTTATAACGGATTTCTCACAAAACGAGCCTAAAGTTGGTAGTTTGAACTCATGGAGCACTATTGAATTTTTCTAAGTATTGAATCGGATTTTTTTCCAACTTTGACTAGCGATATCTCTTTGAATACTTAGAGTTTCTAAGATTTAAAATATTTTCTGGAATCCTTGAACTGTCATCTTCAAAACCCTATTTCCAGTTTCTCAAAACTCATTCTCAATTTATCAGAAATCAGCCGCAAAGTTGACTACTTGAAATGATGTCTTTCTATCTTTAACCTTCAGTTTTGAGCATTTGAACAACATTTCTAGCCTTAACATTCTTCATCAAAGTTGTTCGTATTCATATTTTGGGTTTTAATATCAAGTTTGACGAAGTTTGACTTTTCAAAAACCCTACTTTGAGTGAACTGTATAGGAGGGGCAAAATAGTAATTTCACTTAAGCTTTGAATTGAGTTTCGTTTAGTCTTGGAGTTTTTCAGCATGTCTTGTATGTGTATTTGGAGTAATCGTATGTCATTCTCGGCTAATGGTGACCAAGTCAATAGTTGGGGTCTTTTTGCAGTTTTACTAAACTTTAGGGGCCTAAGTGCGATTTATTGAAAGTTGTAGATTTCAAGGCTAAGTTCATATGGACGAGTTAAGAGTCGTTCTTGGATGTTTTTGGGCCAGTATGAGTGTAATTTGGAGTTCGGGCAACTAGACAGTTTTGAAGTATCAGGGGCGTTTTGGGCAGTTAGCTTGCATAACCTACATTTCACCGCATTCTTGCATACAACCTCATATAAAGGGTAAATGCTAATAGACTGTATACGTGAATTGCGTATAACCAGCCGGTGTTGAGGACCGTTCCACGATAGACGTATGTGCTCGTACTGCCGCATTGACTATACGACCCGAATGAGACGAGCGTTGTAGGAGTGCTAGCTTTGCTTTGCGCCTTTCATGGCCCATAGGTAAGTACATATGTACGACCTTCATTATCAAATTGTGCGTATGTGTGTGACGTTTTAAATGAGTATCTTCTTATTTAGAGAATATGAAAAGCATGATTTATAATGGAAGTTTGATTAGTAATATTATTGATCTATCTTGCGAACTCTTGAAAAGTACTTGTGAACTGTTAATCTTCTAATTATGGTTATGCACAAAAGAAGACATAAAATACCTCTAATAGTTTTAGGACGATGTACGGAGTACTATTATTAATGGGAGGCGCCAGCGATCCTCCATTTTATTATGGCTAAGACCATTGAAGCAATGCTTCTTATTATTGGATAGAACTTTAATGTTCACAAATTCGCCCCCGATGGGCCAAAATCTATCAAGATATTGAGGCCAAGGGGTTTATAGAGCTATAGAGTGCTACTTATACTTTTAAGGGTCACTACGGTATAGGGGTGTCGACATTTAAGGCGTTTTAGCTAATGTTGTGAGCGGGGTTGACGAATGGGCTCCCTTAACGCTCTGGTGAAATAGGGTTTGATAGACCCTATAAGGAACCCTTAGTGATTATTTCGTGATCCCTCTGTTTACATCGATCCTGTTGGTGGCTCTAGACATGCATCAGCTAAACTTAACGGTTAAATTGGGGTGAAAGAAAGTTTGGTTACTCTATTAATGTTGTTTGTGGATCTTGATTGCCTAATCTAATGAAATGAATTGAAAAGCATATTCTACTCGTGAATTAATATTGTTATCAGTTCAAATGGACTTGTTTACTGTTGTCACCTTTACTTGGCTAAGAATATCTTGAATACTCGTGATTTACAAATGTTTTAAAGCTGAGAGTTCACGCTACGCGATTAATTGTAATTGTTCCAAGTTGTTCTCAAATCTATTACTTATAATTCTTTCAAATCTGTTTCAACTCATGCTTCTGTTTCACTCGTTGCTTTACATGTCGTAGTGTGTATTTACTCAGTTTTTACTGATCATTTTCTTTAAAACTGCGTCGGCTTTTTCCATTTTAAAACCGCAGGTCATCAATCAAGGTGGGGGATGGTAACGCGGATCGAGACGAAGAAGTTTAGTTAAGTCAGATCACTTAGTAGATCACAAATGTTTTGTTTTATATTGTACTTATTATCGAGATTTTGTATTCTACTTTAACCGAAATGTAAACTTAATCGTTAATAATATACTTTTGGTTATCGTTCGCGTTAACCCTGAACCGAGATCCCGGGTTGTTTCATGGTGATCTGGTGTGGATGGAGCACAGCTAGGTGTGCTGGATGGCTGCCACGTGGCGGTGATCTGTCTGTCTGGAAAGTAGTATCTATAGTTGGCACCCATGTTATCACAGTAAATAGCAGGAGCAGACGGTAAGGAACATCCGAGTTCATACAAGAGAGAGCAAAGCCACCGTCACTCAGCAGAAGCAGCGGCAACAGCACGGTAATCGACTTCGGTGGATGAGCGGGCAACAGTACTTGGAGATCCATGAGATGGGAGAGCCCTCAAGATAAACAATATGCCCAGTAGTGGATGTGTAGTCATCTTTGTTACCTCCCGATTCAGCATCAGAAAACACATAGAGACTGTGTGGGCCTCAACGAAGAACCATGCCAAAATCAAATGTCACATGTAGGTAACGGAGTAAGCGTTCAACGACATGCCAGTGTGCAGTGAAATGAGGGAGCCGATTGACATCGAAGGATATGTTAGGTCGAGTAAGAGAAAGATACTGAAGGCTGCCCACTCCCATCCCTTATTCTTTCGCATCAGAGAGCGCGATACCACTAGTGACAGTAAGATCAGCGGAGGTATCCATGGGCGTTTGAACCGAATTCGTGGAGGACATGCCAGAATGTGAAGAAGATCATTGATGTACTTCTGTTGTGAGAGAATAAGGCCCTGAGGATGAGGTAAGACCTCAACACCAAGAAAGAATGACAATTCACCAAGGTCCTTCAACGAGAACCTGCGAGATAGATCAAGAATACAAAGCTGGACAACATCCACATTATAGCCAGTAATAACGAAGACCTGTTGAAGTAAAAAGTGGCGGAGTTCAGCGTACCATGCTCGAAGAACCTGTTTAAGGCCATAAATCGCCTTGTGGAGGCGACAGACATGATGAGGACAATCCTGATCCACAAAACCAGGAGGCTGCTGCATATAGACAATCTCAGATAGAGGACCTTGGAGAAAGGTATTGTTGACATCATGCTGTCGAAGAGGCCATTGCTAAGAGACAGCGATAGAGAGAACCAGCTGAATGGTTGATGGTTTGACCACCGGACTTAAGTTATCATGATAGTGAATTCCAGGCCTCTGATTGAAACCCTTAGCAACCAGACAGGACTTTTACCTGTCAGAGCCATCTGGTTTTCTCTTGATGCGATACATCTACCGGAAACCAACCACATTAGTAAACCGGGACGGTAAACACAAGCGTCCATGTATTTTTCTGAACAAGAGCATAAATTTCAGTGGCCATAGTTGTCCGCCACTGAGGATGATTGAGAGCCTCGGTGACGGTACTGGGTTCGCTATCTATGTCAAGGGATGAGGCAGTGGCTGTGAAAGGTATAACGGGGGCTACTGCGAAGGGTCCCGTCCCGAGATCGGGTGACCACATGATGTGAGGAGGGGAGTGACGCAGCAGTAGAAGTGGAAGTGGGGGAAGGATCGGGAGTTGCAGTGGGTTGTGTAAGAGGAGGTCGGGGAGCCGCGGACGGGGCGGCGAACAAAGTGTTTGCTAGAGTATATGTGTGGTGCATCTGGATTAGGTGGTGGAGGAGGGGAAGGTAGCGAAGGTGAGGAGTCAACATTTGGGAAGGATGTAGAAGGAGGGAGGGTGGGAATGCTAGTGGTAGGGTGGAACCACAGAGGGGGGATCATCAGATGTGGGAGAGGTGAACTGGGATGCGAGGGGGGAAGGACGACTCATCAAACTGGACATGTCGGGAGACATATAGACGATGGGAGTTGAGATCACGACACAAGCATGCACTTTGAGTTAGCGAATACCCTACGAAGACACAGGGAGTGGACCTGTCATCCAATTTATTAGTGGTATAGGGACGAAGATAGGGGTAACAGAGCCAACCAGAGAAACAGAGTTTAACGTAGTTGGGCTGTTGTCGAAAGATTATTTTGAAGGGAGACTGGTGTTTGAGAGTTCTTGGGGGTAGGCGATTAATGAGATAGATTGCAACAATGAATGCATATGGGCAGTAGATAGTGGGCATAGAGGCATGATGGAGCAAGGCAAGACCGGTCTCAATGATATGACGATGACGACGTTCAGAGTACCCATAGTGTTGTATGGTATGAGGTGGAGAGGTGAGGTGAGAGAGGCCATGGGTGGGGAGATAAGAGCGAAGACTGATGTATTCTCCACCATTGTTAGAGTAGAGGGTTTGTAGAGAGACGTTGAAGTATTTTTCCACAAGCGAACTGATAAATCCATAGTTGGAGTTATAATCTATACTGATTCAATGCTAATTTGTGTGCGCTTCAGTGCAAAGTGATGAGTTTCAAGCCAAAATATGAGAAAATGAGCATAAATGAGTTTTAGAGCTTAATGAAGTCCGGGCGTTTTTTGCATTGTTTTACGTGTGATTTGATGTATTTTATCACATTTAAACTTCGTGGGTGTGTTCGTGTTGTGATTTTCAGGAATAAGACACGCGAGGAGCATTTGGATAGAAGAAACGAGATTCGTAAGTCAAGAAGAATGAAGAGAACAGAAATTAGATGAGTAAAAGTGACCAACCTTCACTATTTTGATGATATCTTGGATTCTACACGACCTGCTATAGTGAGACTAGTTCCAAATGAAAGTAGACTCAAAGAGATTTCCAACGGTAGGTCACGGAGCTCAATCAAAGGTCGGACGAGAAAGTTATGGTCCGTCGAAGACGACGCAAAAACGAAGTAAAGCTGGAAAAGTTCACTGGACCAGTGTGCATTCTTTGATCTGTATCTGAATTTACATATAAAATTTTAGAGCAAGACTTACGCCATTCGAAAGTAGACATTCAGGGCTTTCCAACGATATAAGATGGGCCAAAACCCGAGTCCGGATGAGGGAGAAAAGCCCGCGCAAGATCAGCTTATGAAATCTGTCCGAGAATTGCAAACTAGAGGGGCCGAATTGCAAATTCGTCCAAAATACATTAAAAGTCATGCCAAGCCCTATACATCACATTTTTTGGATCTAGAGGCAGAGTAGGCTGCTGGAGACAAGGAAGAACACGTTTTGAGAAAATACCCAAGTTTTATGCAATCCAAGAAGTTAAGGAAACACTGCACGGAAATGTTCACATGGACATGTATCAAGAAATTCCTCTGGCTCCATATCTATTGGAGATCATAGAATTGGGTGAATCACAAGAGGAAGACCAAAGAACCCAATTTTATGCAATCCATGATTTAGCACCCGTGATTCCAAGACAAGAACGAAGAAATGAAGTAGGAAAGGAAGAACGCATGGTTGTAGCCGTTCCACTTGAGATACTAGATTCAAAGGGCTAATCCTCGGCGACTGGAGTTTTGAAGAAGAAGAAGAAGAAGAAGAAGAAGAAGATGATGAAAGGTAGAGTGAGGCATGTGGCGGCTAACAACTTTTCTTTCTTTTTGGCTTTGACTTATGCATGCTTAATTGAAAAGAGAAAAAGACAGAAGCGATGGTGGAAGAATAAAAAGTAGAGAGAAAAACCTCCTTAACATCTTTCGAGGTAACTGGGTCGGGTCGTCGACCTTAAATTACAAGGCGCTTGTTGGGAGGCAACCCAACGTATTTTCTGCTTAATTTAGGGAGTGGGTTTTTAATACAGTTGTGTTTTACTTTTTTATTTGTGTATGTGGAGAGATGAGAGAGAGAGAAAGGGACTAATGATGTTTCCAAGTGACCTATATGTGCAGGTTATGGTAAAATCTACCCCTGTGTGCCATGGCACACATGACCTTCACAGGGGCTTGCATTGGTGAGTTGGGGATTCTTCAGACATGGATTTTAGCAAAGGAGGAAGTCGACCCCGGTGTGTGAGAAGACACTGACCATTGGGAGCATGGGGCCGCCACTATTGTGCTTGGGGACTGCTTGGCGTGATTTCTTCCCCACCCTTGAGGTGGTTGTGAGTGTCTTTCTCTTTTTGCTAGATTTTGTCACTTTTAGTGTATATGTAATGCTCCATATCATCTACTGGTCCTACACATTGATTATTGAGTCTTCTTGCATAATCTCTAAACTCGTTGAGGACAACGAAGCATTCAGTTGGGGGTGGTTTAACTGTCTACTAGCTGATATTTGTCTTGCATAGCCAGTTACATCTAGGATGTGTTTAGATTGTATTGTGTATAGAGTCAACGTTGTGGCTTATGTGTTTATTTATATTGTCGTATTATAATTGAGTACACCCACAGAAAAAAAATTGAATTGAGTTTTGTTGAATTTTTTCATGTCTAGCCGTGCTTATAGAGTTAGGATCTTATTAAAAAATTAAAAAATGAGAAAATTGAAAATTTTAAGAAAAGGCAATTGAGAGAAGCATAGACTTGGTTGATTTAGTGAGATGTGAAAACTTTAGGCATACGGCGTGAATTTTAACTGAGAGTGACATTTTTTGTTCCCCCTAGTAAGTATAGAGAGAATCTCATTACATGAATGTCTCCCTATTTTCAAACTAAACTGAATTTTGAAAGCTCTAGTGTATGTTGTTTCTTTTCCTTTAAGAGTTGAGCTTGGTGTTTGTCAAACAAGCCGAAAGTTCTTGTTGTCCGTCTTAGGTAGTTGCCAGCCCGCCTCGTAGTGGCACACAGAACAGCTGTGCGAGGATGTGTATTAGAGCACTCACTGCTTGTTAGATCTCACATTGTAGGACCACTAGCAAATGTCAATTAATCCTTGGATTTTTTGTAGGCCTTTTTTACGTAGGGAGACGATTCTTGGCCTTCATCATATGTCATTAGAATCACATTTCTAGAGCGTCACGAGGAAGAAGTAGTTGAGGGGGTTCGTTGAGGGATTACTTCATTAGATATTTTTGTGAGTTCTGCAGATCGCATATGATTCATTTGATATCTTCGAGGGGATGCGAGGGTGAGTGAGTTGCTTGCACACTACAATGTGGTGGTTTTCCATGTCATTACATCATGGGAACGTTAGTGGAGAGCCTGAGTGCGTGACGTCTAATCCGCACGAAATGGGGTGGTTGTACTGGATTGGTCGAACGTGCTAGGTACCGGATTTTTATCATCTTGGTGTAGGAGGTTCGGTTGGATTAGGCACGTGATATATCTTATTTGACTACTTGAGAGGGGGACGTGACTACATTCTAGTGTGGGGGTGTCGACATTTGACTACGAACATAGAGATTGTGAATTTGATGACTCCACCCTCATACATGCTTTTACTTGTTTGCGGTTGTGTTGGCATTGATTGATAAATGAAGGAGCATCACCCGTATATTATTATTGATATTTGATTGAAAAAAAAAGAAAAAAAATAAAAAAAAAAATGAATGAAAAAAAGAGAGAAAAAAGGGAGATAAAGAAATAGATTATGCTTATTGGAAAACGAGTGGTGGAAGTTCCTAGTTCCAGATTGAAGACAGAGATGAGTTTCACACATTATTTGCTTTGATGGCCACGGGATTGACATGGTACCGGGGTTTGAGGGGATTGAGGGCCGGAGTCGTTGAGATTCGGGTTGTGGATTCCTTTAATCAAGGTGAGGGTGTGTGAGATATGGGGTTTGGTGAGTTTATGTGACGCTTTAGGATTTTTTGCTTCATACAAATTATATCCTTTTTTCCCTAAGCCTCATCATATTTGACCATTAGCGGAATAGGAGCTCGGACTGTGAATGTGGCTTAGCCTTGGTTAGCCTCTTATTTTTATCAGCACACATGAAGAGGTAAGTTGTTCTTTATAGTAAATTTAATATTTTTATACTAAATATGGGGAATTACTTGTTGTCAAATTTAGTTGCGCTTCACACCTCTTGTCTAACTTTTTCATCATCCATGAGCATCAGTCAATGTTATTGAAATTGCCTGATCTCACAAAAATAAAGAATTTAAAATCTTTTATGTGTTTAAGATCGAGTCTAGATTTGCATCTGCATCATCTTGCTGCATTAGTAGTCTCTGGAGTCATGTTAGAGTCGTTTGAGTCGTGTTAGCTAGTAAACAATTAAATGCAGTAGATGAGACTTTGCTCGGGACGCGCAAATGGCAAGTGTGGCGGTATTGATAACTCCGTAGTTGGAGTTATAATCTATACTGATTCACTGCTAATTTTTGTGCGTTTCGGTGCAAAGTGATGAGTTTCAAGCCAAAATATGAGAAAATTAGCATAAATGAGTTTTAGAGCTTAAATGTGAAGTCCGGACGTTTATTGCATTGTTTTACGTGTAATTTGATGTATTTTAACACATATGAGCTACGCGGGTGTGTTTGTGTTGTGATTTGTAGGAATAAGACACGGGAGGAGCATTTGGATAGAAGAAACGAGCTTCGGAAGTCAAGAAGAATGAAGAGAAGAGTAATTACATGAGCAAAAGTGACTCACCTTCACTATTTTGATGATATCTTGAATTCTACACGACCTGCTATAGTGAGACCGGTTCCAGATGAAAGTAGACTCAAAGATATATCCAAAAGTAGGTCGCGGAGCTCAATCAAAGGCCAGACGAGAAGGTTATGGTCCGGCGAAGACGACGCAAAAACGAAGAAAACCTGGAAAAGTTCACTGGACCAGTGCAAATTCTTCGGGCTGTATCTGGAGTTACATATAAAATTTTGGAGCAAGTCTTACGCCATTCAAAAGTACACATTCAGGTATTTCCAACGATATAAGATAGGCCCAAAACAGAGTCCGGATGAGGGAGAAAAGGCCCGCGCAAGTTCAGCTTATGAAATATGTCCGAGAATTGCAAACTAGAGGGGCTGAATTGCAAATTCGGCCAAAACACATTATAAATTGTGCCCAACCCTATACATCAGTTTTTTAGGATCTAGAGGCAGAGTAGGCTGCTGGAGACAAGGATGAACACGTTGGAGGAAGGCTTGGAGCTTGGAATTCGTTGTGAGGGCGAGGATTCCATCGTTTGATCTCTCTTATCTATCTTTTCCATTGTTTTCTTTTATCATGATCAACGTAAACTTGTCATTCTTGATCATGTATCGTACTATCTAAGTTTTATATCAGTATTTCTCAAAGGTAGATAGGGTTTGAAGCCGGTTTGGCGGATTATGGAGTTGATTCATGTTTTGATTAAATATAACTGATGATGTGCTTATTCACTATGTTTAGTTCTCGCTCTTGATTTATATTTGTATTTTTCGGCCATCAATATGAAGATTATAGGTAATAAGTTAGTGAAAGCAATGAATTACCCGGATAAGTGAGTTAAGCACGTAGTCATAGGTCAGAGAAATCAACCATCGACTTTGAACGTTGAGTAGAATTAGATGATCGTCATTATATGTTTTAGGAATAATTAGAACTTGGTAACTCGGTTGTAATTTGACCTAGGCATACAAAGCTAGCTTGGTAACTCGGTTAGCATTATTGCTCGTTTGTCAAATTAAATCATCATTTGTGTTTAAGAACTTAATTCGTTAGCGATGGAAACTTAGTGAACCTAGAGAAAATCCTGATATTTGTCTCATCACTTTACTCTCTTTATAAATAATTGCGTTTTCATTTATTTTTCTTAGTTATTAGAAAACTCAAATTTTTTGCCCACAAGAAGGTAATCATCCTAATTTATTCACAACAAGTCCCCTGAGATTCGACAACCCTATCTTCCACATTTATTACTAGAGCGATAATTGTACACTTGCAGAGATCGTATCACGCGCACCAACGAATAAATATGTCATGAAGTTGAGAATTTCGTTGCATTGAGTAAAACCATATGTATTTGGAGAAATGATCAACAAATATTACATAATACTTGAAGTAGCTACAACAAATATGACCTTTATTGACAGTTTTTTGTCGACAAGCAGTTTTGCGTAGCTAGTTACATGATTTATCTATAATATTTATGTATGTCGATATATGTGTCATCGCTTGTCAACATTTTGAGTATTTTTGTATTTTAAGTCGAGAATGTCATGCGTTTGGTTTTCATCTTGGACAATTAAATCCGGTGACAAACCTTATATTTTGGTGATTCACCTAATTGTCAATGATAAAAGTAAAAGTTGTAATTTTTAAAGGGTAAATTTAAAATTTTCCTGAACAATTAAAGAAGGGTTTTTTTTACCGTGGTTTGCTATCTGTGGCCATGGGATAAAAATGAAATCCAAGGGCTGAGGTTTGTTAAGCGATGAGTACACACTGAATCAAAATTAAGAACGGGGCAGTATGTGGAGTTCGAATGAACGATTTCTCGCACCTCTATCTTCAATTCGCTATCACCGCCCAACCACCACAATAGCCATCGTGACTGTCCGTGGATTCCAAAGGATTGTTGGAAATCATCACCATCCCTACTAATCGAAAGGTCGCCGCAGAATCGAAGGCCAGCTCCTCACTGTCTTCCTTTTCTCGCCCGCTCTCTAGATCCTCCCTAATCCGGAATTCCCTTCTCCTTCACTCAGTCTCACCATTGACATCTTCCTATGTATCTTTCTCTACCCTTCTATGATATCATCAATTTTCTTAGTCTTGATTCTAGGGTTTTACTATCGGGTTCAGCTTTTTGGCTATCGTCTGGTCATATTGCAGGTAATCTACTGGTTTCAATGCCTCACAACTTTCAGATTTCTAGGTCTGGGTTCTGATTTTGGTTCAATTTTGGATCAATTGACGGTGTTGTATTTTTGGGTAAGCATATAAACTAGTGTGGGGATTAGAGATTTTTGCGAGTATCTTATATAGGAATTTAAGCTGGCGGATTCATAGGCATGTTGGGTTAAAATCATGTAGTTGTTGTATAATGAGTTTGAACAACAAGTTCCAATTTTGATTTACTCAATGTGTTCATTTATTTTGTGTATACTTGCTCTATAAGAAGTTTTGACATTAATTGTACTGAAAATAAATGTTGTTTTACTCTATAGGATTGTAGATAGTGCTTTCTGAGCTGACAGATCTTAGCCACGTGGAACCCATCCAGCACACCATATTGTGCTCCACACACACTGGATCACCAGCCGAGCTGATCCATGTGGGGGCTGCGAGACAGAGCCCTCGCATACCACTACACGGGACTTGTAGGGACTTAGTGGTTTGGAGGCTAGAGTAAGCCCTGTCGCGTGCGAGCCAAGCCCGCGCGCGACCTTTAGTAACTGTTTTGAGAGATTTATGGCACGAGCTCCATAAACCCGGTCAATCCGGTCAAACCCGGTCAACCTCGTAACGGTTCCAGTATTCGCGCACAACGTGCTGTAATGGTCCCTATATACTCGGACGAACGTGCCGTTATGGTTAAGCTAATTAAGCCGCCATCAATGGCATATTAACCACACTACAACGGTCACGTTCTATGCTATATATAGGACGTTAACCTTTCCATACAAAGGAGAACACACCTGCCATACGCGGAAGCTCTGCCAAACCTCTGTCTCTCTCTCAGACATTACTACTGCCTTACTCTCTCCCTACACACAACCCCCACTCTTCCCGTGCGATCTCTGATCCTCTACATACGGTGTACACGGAGGTCTCCCCACCGGAATCTCTTGTGCACATTTTGGTGAAACCGACGTGAACTTACCAGCAAAAGCAACCATGTCTCAGGAGGATGATATCAGCAACAGATCGCCTTCCACCGAAACCGCCTCGGGAGAGGAAACCCGCCGTACTCCTACCACTCCCGGCGAGACACCGACGCTAGAGTCTTTGGACGCCACTGTCCAAAGTCAGGCGAAAGCTCTCAAAGCTCAGTCTGCGCAATTGGAACGGATTTTGGCCGTTCTGGGCACCCTTGCGCCAAATCCTTCATCATCCACCGCCGTCCCTCAAGGAGGAGGAGCCCCTACTGCTCCGGGACTGGGAGTATCAACCACACCTCCCAACCCTAATCTGCAGACTCCACCAGCGACTACGCAGCTGCCTTCGATTCAGGGGTCAACAGCTCAGATGTTGCCTCTCGCTGCTCACACTCCTCAGCCTTCGGCTTTGGCATCTAACCCGACTCTGCAGTACCCCTTGCCTCCTCCAACGGCGATTTGGGGCAATGCGAGTAGTCAGTATGTCCCCAATCCTTCGGCGGCGTATGTGTCGCCTCCACCTGCGACAACCCCTCCTTAAGCTACCGAGGGAAGCATCCCAGAATGCATGACGTCTCTGCAGAAGCGCATGGACACTATTCTGGCTCACCAGTCATTCGCGGATACCATTATCCCGAAGTTAGACAACGATCCACCCATCCCGCGGGAGATCTATCTCATGCCTAACCCGGCGGGGTATAAGGCCCCCAAATGGGACAAGTTAGAGGATGTCAACGGGAACGCTCATGAGCATGTCATGCGTTTCATTGACGTCATGGGGCCATACGGAGCTGACCCCAAACTGCTGATGCGAGAGTTCCCGAAATCTCTGGGGAACGTAGCGTACAAATGGTACCGAACGTTGGAAGTCGGATCCGTGAAGACTTGGGACGACATGGTCCAGAAGTTTTACACCAAGTTCTTCCAGATGGAAGAAAAGGTGACGATGATCCATCTCTCGCGGATGTATCAGAAGCGCGAGGAGGACGGGATCACTTTCATCAAGAAATTCAGAGCGAAGTCCTTGGAGTGCAAAGATCCAATACTCGAGAGCCGCCTCGTAGAGATATGCCTGCAGTGCATGCGAGATGAATACAAAGGTATGCTCATCAATTTGCAAACACCTACGTTTTCAAAGCTAATCGAATGCACGAAGAACATTGAGCCTATAGTCGAGAGGCAGAAAAAGAAGAACGCTCCAGAGCGATCTTCGAGCGGCGCCACCTACAAGATCGGGAGATTCAGTTACAAGAGGGGACGCGAAGCTGAGGTTAATACAGTTTCACCCCAGAAGCAAGCGAAGGTTGTGAACTTCGACGTACCACCCCTACCATGCTCGGTAGAGGAAGCAAGTGACCTCTGCAGACAGTGGCGCAAGGACTGTGTCCTGCCGCCGCTCGAAAAGATACCCTCCAAGGAGATGGTAAGGGATCCTAAGTGGTGCGAGTACCACGGCAAGGTCATGCACCCCACGGCTGAATGCAAGAAGCTCAGGTTTGCGTTCGACTAGAAGATGAAGAATGGCGAGCTGATCGTCAGTGATCACAGGAAGGATGTGCGCAACAACCCACTTCCTGCTCATGCGGAGCAAGGCTCGAAAGGCAAAGAGGTCGCCATGATCTCGATCGTAGACTTGGAAGAAGTCGCAGAGGATGGTCTACCCATCATTGCCGAGGTCCATGAAGACGAAGACTACAGCATGGACACAGAGGATGAACGTGCCGACCGGATGAAAGGGTTGCACGGCTTCAGCAGATTCTTCGACGAGATGAATTTCTCGGAGAAATGCCGGAAAGAAATGACGAAGGCGATCTTAAGGATAGCAGAGGACTATGAGGAGGATCTTGTAGTCTCCAACGGGAAAGTCATCAGGGCGACTCGCTCTACAGAAAAGATTATGACCTTTTCTACCAGCGACAAGAAGACAGATGCGAGTCACCAGAGGCCTCTGTACGTGACAGCCATCATCAACGGCGTCGAGTTCAAACGAGCATTCGTCGATGGAGGGGCAGCGGTTAACGTCGTTTCGCTCCACACACTGAAGCTAGCAGAGATCCCCGAGCACAAGATCGTCAGGCGTTCATCTCCGCTGATGGGATTCGGAAGCGACTCTAGAATGACGATCAGATGGATCCGCCTGGGCGTTCAGATTGGCAGAATCAAGTGCTCAGCAAAGTTCTATGTCATAGACGCGAACACCACGTATCACATGATCATAGGTCGAGCCTGGATTCATCGCTTCGACGCAGTTCCTTCCACGGCTCACCAGGTTATGAAAGCTATCTGGAACGACAGAATAGTCGAGATACCGGCTTCAACGAATCCATTCAACTTGGACGAAGCACATCTTAGCGAGGCGGTGTGGTTCACCGAGATGACGGACGAGCAAACACCGGGACCATTCAACCCTACTCCTTTGCCTCTCTGGGAGGACATCATGGACCAGTCACCTGCGGGAGTAATGGTGACAAGGGAAGATGCCAAGGAAAAGCCGCCTACACGCGAAGAGGCGCCGCGTATCGCATACCATCGAAAGAATGTGTATACACTGAAGCGAATTGCAAAGCATGACCCCGAAGGCAAGGAGATAGAGAGCTTCTACGCCAATGGGAAGAAGTGCTATCGCATATGAAGGTGCACGGGGATGTCCTCACACGGGCATGGGGATATCCCTGAGCAAATCAATCAAATCGAGCAGATCGCAGTAATGAAAGAGCCAATGCAGAGCACCCCAGATGAGAAGCTCAAAGAAGCACCCGAATGCATGGAAGATAGGCCCATACCACAAAATAAAGAGCTAAAGGAAGTGTTCCTCAGCCCGAACGAGGAAAAGAAAAGGCCAGTCTTTCTAAGTGCGGACCTCACAAGCGAGGAGGAGCAAGGGCTGCTACAGCTCCTAACTGAATACAAGGATGTGTTCGCATGGGAGTATGATGAGATGTCGGGACTGGATACAAGCATCACTATGCACCGTTTGGACATCATTCCAGGGTCTAAGCCGGTAAAGCAGAGCACAAGAAGCTTCAGGCCGGAGCTTAACGTGAAAATCAAGCAGGAGATTGTCAAACTCCTGGATGCCAAATTCATAGAGCCGAATCATCATCCCACATGGCTGGCCAACATCGTGCCAGTGGTGAAAAAGAACGGACAGCTCCGCATCTGCGTGGACTTCCGAGATCTCAATCGCTTCTGCCCCAAGGACGATTTTCCACTGCCCAACATCGATTTGCTTATCGATTCAACAGCAGGCTACCGCATGTTCAGTTTCATGGATGGCTTCAGCGGGTACAACCAGATCAAGATGGACCCTGAAGACGCTCGGAAAACTGCATTCATCACTCCGGTGGGAGTGTTCAACTACACAGTGATGCCATTCGGTCTTAAAAACGCAAGTGCGACCTATCAGCGGGCCATGATGGCCCTATTCCACGATATGATGCACAAAGAGGTGGAGTTTTATGTAGACGACCTCGTGGTTAAATCCAAGCAGGAAGCAGATCACCTCGCGGATTTACGGAAAGTTTTCAATAGATGTAGACGCTTTCAGCTGAAGATGAATCCCATGAAGTGCGCATTCGGGGTAACATCAGGGAAGTTCTTGGGATGCGTAGTTCATCGCCAAGGAATCGAACCTGACCCTGCGAAAGTATCAGCCATAACCGGCATGACGCCTCCCCATAACCAGAGTGCCTTGAAGACATTTTTAGGAAATATATCCTATCTGCGGAGATTCATCCCAGCGATTTCCTAAATCACATGCTGTTTTAGTACTCTTCTCAAGAAGGACGCCGTGTACAACTGGGCTCCGGAGCATGAAGCTGCATTCGAAAAGCTGAAGGATTTGCTGACATCCTCAAAAATAATGATCGCGCCTCAACTGGGATCACCCCTTCTGTTATATCTGACGTCCACAAGGAGATCCATAGGAGCACTCTTGGCTCAGGAGTACGAAGGCCAAGAGAGGCCTATCTACTACATCTCTCGCATCGTGCAGCCTGCTGAATCAAGGTACACAGACATCGAGCATCATTGCCTTGCCTTGTTCTTTGTGATAGAGAAGTTGAAACACTATTTTGCATCACACAAAGTGGTTGTGGTCACCAAGAGCGACCCCATACGATATCTTCTAACTCACACTACCCCTGGCGGGAGATTGGCGAAATGGTACATGACCATCTCTCAATATGATATCACATGCGTGAGACCGCGAGCGATCAAGTCGCAGGCGGTAGCAGATCTGCTGGCACAGTTCCCCGACAACAGCCACGAGCCCGTGATCGAAGAAGAGCTCGAAGGCCCTGAAATATATGCAATCGACGTGCCCTATTGGACGCTCCACTTCGACGGCTCGTCAAAAAGGAAAGGCGGAGGCATTGGGATAGTCTTGACCAAACCATATGGGGAGGTCATACAGATGTCCGCAAAGCTCAACTTCGCAGTCACAAACAATGAAGCGGAATATGAGGCTCTTATCGCAGGGCTTCGTGCGGCGAAATCTTTGGAAGTAAGCAATCTAACGGTCATGGGAGACTCCAAGTTGATCGTCAAGCAAGCCTCGGGTGAGTACGGTTTGAAGGAGATTAACCTTCTGTCTTATCGGACTCTAGTACAAAAGCTAGTACAGCAATTCTGCGATGTGAGGTACGAGCACAAGCCCCGAGCAGACAACAGGCATGCGGACGCTTTGGCAACCTTGGGATCTAAGGTCAGAACAGACAAATGTCCCGCAAGGATCTCCATTGAAGTGCGAACATCGTCGGCATTGACAGAAGATGCGTGCGACGACGAACACATGGATGACACGGATTGGAGAAAAGAAATCCTACAAGCTATTGCGGAAGGCACAAGCAGTGAAAGCTGGGCACTCACAAAAGGGTACTGCATACATGACAACACCCTTTACTACAAGGGTCCTGGCGGAATACTCATGCGATGCGTCTCCGAGCAAGAGGGACAACTGTTGTTGGAAAAGATTCACCAACATGCTTGCGGAGAAAGCGAAGTGTCAATCTATCGAAAGGCTCAGAGATATGGCATTCATTGGCCAGGCATGTCAACAGCCGCAGCCCTAATACAAGGGAAGTGCGAGAGTTGCGCACTAATCAAAGATTCTCTACTCATCGCTCTAACTGATGATGACACGGATTGGAGGAAGCCAATCTTTGATTTTCTCACTCGGGGCACCGTGCCTGAATCGAGAAAAGAAGCCGAGAAATTGAAGAGGAAAGCATCTCGATACGTAGTACAGGAAAACCTGCTTTGGCGAAGAGGTCACGAGGGCAACTTGCTGCGATGTCTAGACGGCAGAGAAGCACAAGAAGTCATGGACCTTTCTCACCAGGTGGAACACCAAGGAGGTGCGAAATTATGCAGGCAGCTCCTCTCAATTGGATATTTCTGGCCCACGATGGAGGTCGATTGCCGCACCAAAGTACGACGCTGCCAGGAGTGCCAATTCAAAGGAAACCTAGTGCACGCTCCCGCCGTGGATCTACATGCATTAGGGACGCCGTGGCCATTTCACACATGGGCTCTAGACTTCATCGGTCCTATCCGACCAACGTCACACGGGAATCATTTTATTCTCACTGCAACTGAGCTATTCACCAAATGGGTGGAGGCAATACCACTAAAGACGGCAAATGCGCTAGCTGTGGTCAACTTCATTCAAGAAAACATCATATGCAGGTTCGGAATCCCAAACACCATTCTTTCAGATAACGGTACTCCCTTCGTTAATCGTCAGGTAGCTGCGAAGTTAGCGGAGTACAATATCAGGCAGATATGTTCTACCCCTTATTACCCAAAGGGGAACGGACAAGCCGAAGCAACCAACAAAACGCTGTTGAGGATTCTGAGCAAGATGGTCGCAGATGACCACAAGAAGTGGGCCGACTCCCTAAGCATAGCTCTATGGGCTTAACGAACTTCTCCAAGGACACCCACGGGGGCCTCACCATTCCTACTATGTTATGGAGCCGAAGCTGTGGTAGCTGCGGAAGTGAGAGTCAATTCGGCAAGGCTAGCCTTTCACGCACTCTACGAAAATCAACGTGATCATGACCTAGTCTTGCTGGAGGAAAAGCGAGAACAAGCGAAGAGGACCAATAAGCGATATCAAGAAAGGATTGCTCGCGCTTACAATAAGACGGTCCAGCGAAGAGATTTCGTAGTTGGAGACTTGGTCTTGCGCGCATCTGACCACTGTATGCGAGAAGTGACTCACCCGAAGTTCGCAGCCAATTCGGAAGGACCCTTCGAAGTCACATAAGTCTTTGACAGTGGCTACTGCAGCATGCGAAGGTTGCACGGCACAACCTCAACCCCGAGTTCAGTCAACATGCGCTGGATTAAGAAGTACTATCCCTGACTTTTCTCATTTCATGCGTTTTATTATAACGTCGCTTAATGTCTTGTATGGCTACGATTTACACAATCTCCTCTCCCATATGAGAGGATTGTAATCTCATCTCTCCCATATGAGAGCGTTATAATAAGAAAATTCTCCCAAATGAGAAACTTCATATTTCTGGATGTCAATTTTGCTTTATTTCAGTTTGTTATAACTGTTAACAATGAGTTATCCGCTACGATAGCAGCTCATGCAAATGCGATCTTAATTGATCATCTAAGCCTATCTGTCACGATAGCAGCTCATGCAAATGCGATCTTAATTGATCATCTAAGCCTATCTGTTACGATAGCAGCCTATGCAAAATGCGATCTTAATTGATCATCTAAGCCTATCTGTCACGATAGCAGCCTATGCAAATGTGATCTTAATTGATCATCTAAGCCTATCAGCCACGATAGCAACTCATGCGAAAAACGATCTTAATTGATCTTCTAAAGCCTATCTGTTACGATAGCAACTCATGCGAAAAACAATCTTAACTGATCTTCTAAAGCCTATCTGCTACGATAGCAACTCATGCGAAAAACGATCTTAATTGATCTAGTAAAGCCTATCTGCCACGAAAGCAACTCGCGCGAAGAATGATCTTAATTGATCTACTAAAGCCTATCTGCTACGATAGCAATATTGTGAAAATGATCTTAAGTGATCTACAAAAGTCTATCTGATATGATAGCACGTGAATCTGAAGGCTAATCACAAGCCCATCTGCCAAGACGGCACAGCTGCGAAAATACGATCTCGAACGATCTAGTGAAACATCTGCGAAGTTATATGGCAGATAGCAAATGCGAAGCATGTATATAGCATTGTGCAAGGCGAAATATGCCGATACGCATGAGAAATTGTATTTTGTTGCAACAGATCAGCAAATAATACAAAAGCTATTTATCATTATGAGTCGAAAAGACTTACAATTTATCTGTCTAGATAGCAGCTTACAAACGAAAAAGCTCAAATCTAACTACGCAGCCAACATGGCTTACAATACATTCGAAAAGTAGCTGACAAGCCAGCAGAGACACACTACGGGAATCCTGATTGAAAAGGATGAACCCACCGGTCCTAACACCGGCTATGCGATACACAGATCGGCGACCGAACATTTGTCGCAAGTAGGATCCTGCTCCGAAGAGCCACATGAAGCCATACGTTCAAGATCCCAGTATTTGACAAGGCCCTTGTCAGATCAACATCCCAAGAGATGTGCCTGAGGAACCACCGGTTCCGGCGATCAACAGGCAAGCAGAAGCTCCAAAGGGCAAGGGCTCCTTGTAGACGGGGATGAACGCAGCAGTCCGCCACCCCGAGCTCACGAACGTGGGGGCAATAAGTTCTCCTCCAGGGATGCTGGAGGAGAATTCTGCCGTTCATTACGAGACGGTAGCACGGTCACTTCGGCGCTGCACCTCACCGGGAGGGGGCCGGAAACATGACCTGCAAACATAATACACGAAGACAATTCTTCGAACACACATGAGATATCATTTCCATCTTCTTTATGATGGTTATAAAGAGCAATATTCCTCATAAAGTGGATCTTGGAAACTGTTTCTATAGCACAAAGTGCAAACTCAGGATTCACAACTTGAAGTTGCCATGAACCAACGAAAAACAAGCGTTGAAGCCAGCAGTCGTAAGGACTCACGGCAAAACACATTTTTGGGATGAAGAACCCAAATAGCAAAGACAGGGTTTATATAGACCCTGTGGAGACTCTTCAGTTGCCAAAGATGAGTCAGCAGAATTCGAAAAGAGGGTAAGGTCAATCACTTACGCCTTGAAAAGCGGTAACGATCAATTACCCTACTAAAGGCTACGACGATTCAGTTGCGTATCCTAATAAATGACGGATAGTCATGATTCGGATGGACTTCCCAACAAAAGCGTGCTTATCTTCCGAGAAATTAGCGCGAAAATCAAGCAGAGTATCAATTGCTGATGTCATAATTGGATATGCACAGAGATATCCTATCAAATCCCGGAAAGGGCAAAACGGGCAAGTCAATTCTTGTTGTTAAAAAAAAGGGGGGAGAAACCCTAGCAACATTACATTAATGTTTCAAACATTACGTTAATGTTTCAGCTATTCTCTTGCTATTTTTCAAAATACAAAAAAAAGTCAAAGCAAATTCTTGATCAAGGAGTCATGGGGCGCGAACTGATGGCTCAGCTTCTCTACCTGCTCCACTTCTTATTTCAGTTGCTCGCACTTGGCATTCATCTCATTATAGAGCTTCAGAGCTTCGTCAACCTTTTGCTTTTGCTGCTCCACCTTCTGCTTCTCATCTGCGAGGTTCTGGTGGCCGAGCTTCAAAGTTACGGCTGCGCGAATCAGAGTAACTCTTTTCATAAGAAATCTGAAACCCAGTCTGCCTTGGACTTTGGTAAGAAGATTTTGGCACATGCCACAAAGCAATTCGGCACTCTGGACAGAAATGGTCGCAGGCGTAGCCGCAGACAGCTGGTCCAAAATCCAAATGGCTTCAGTAAGAAGCAGCCTCCTGTCGAAGGGCCCTATCTCCAGAGACCTCACAAATGATTGGGGGTAGGTGAGGCGCATCCGAACCACCCAGTCCACATCGGTTTGCTTCAAACCTAAAGCGATGTCAAAGCTAAGTTATGATGTCAAACTCGCAAGTGAATAATGCGAGAGGCAAACAACAAATCTCTACTTACCAGTTCCTTCCAGAATCTCACGAAGAGAAGGGATGCGCATTGCCGGAGTGGTCGAAGACTGTCCCCGCTCCATGGCTCTCCTGTCAGCTGCGATCTCTAACTCCTCATAGTTAGAAGGAAGAATATAAGCCGCACCAGCTGCGACTGCATTCCCAACCTGCGAGCCCCAAAAGCTCCACGCAGGAAGAGGTGCCACCGACTCAGTCATCGCCGGAGGCGAAGTGACAACTGAGGTTGTTTGACGAGGGACACTCTCAGATGCGGAAGCATCAGCAGTACTTGTCCTTACTTCCTCGGCGCCAGTATGGGCATCTTCATCCATTAGCACAGCATCAGCTTCAGCATCATCGGAAAGTTCGATAATATCCTCGAGAGGCTCACCTGCGTGTTCAGCAGCTGCGACGGGCTTCTCGGTATGGGGGATCGGAATCGGAACGTAGGACGCAGAAGGCTGACTTCTCTGCTCCAGTACAGACTCCTTAGCATTGCATGCGACACAAAATGCGATGGTATGAGGTAACTAACATTGAATGTTATTTTACTATCTTTGCTAAAGCTAAGAGCAAGCACCTCCACGCGAAGGTGGGATTGATGTATCTTCGTCATACACTAAAGATGTGGAACCATGCCCTATTAGATCCTTAAAAGGAGCGTGACCTGGGATGCGAAGAAACCAGTCATGATTCTGTTTCAAGTTGCTCAGGCCTAGTACAGGCATATCGCTCAAATGGTTACCTGAAGGTTCTCCGCACTTGCCTACTAGCCAACGGCGAATGTCAGCCTTTGACACACCATGCTTTAACGCACCCACAATAACATCTCTATAAGTTACTGCGAGATTGAAGATCTCACCTTTATCGCCGCATGCGATTTCTTCAAAGTCCGCTTGGGCTTGCTCCAGGCCTGCTGCATCCTCTTCTGGAATCGCATCCTCCTCCTCCGCCTGAGGAGCCACTTCTTCGGGAAGCTCATCTTCCTCGGTAGCTGGACGCACTAAGTCGTCAACATGTTGCTCTTCGAGGCTTCGCTGTCTCACACGCTCGAGCTCCTCCTCTTCCCGCTGTCTTCTTCTTTCAGCAGCCTCCGCGGCTGTCTTCCTGGACTCAGCAAGAACGTCCTCGCTTATGGGATCGTCTGGAACACCAGAATGGGTATCTCTCCTTTGTCTCTTGGCCAAAAAGTCACCGATGATCTCATCATCATCATCATCTGCGAAGAAATGATTGGTTTAAGAAAGAATTGCAAAAGAATTACGATAATGAGAGAGAAGACGCGACGGAGGTACCTCCTGATTCTTCCTCATGCATCACAACTGTTCTTTCTTCTTCTTCTTCATCACTCTCTCTGGGCTCCTGCCTCTCTCCTTCTTCCTCTTGGTTGAATGGAACTAAAGTCTCAACTGCGAGTTCTTTCCGCACTTTGCTGGGCATGCGACCCTTGCCTTTATCCTTGACAGAAAGGGACCTCGCCGAGGGAGAAGTTGGAGCGCTTCTAGGGGAAGAAATCGTAATTCCCTTTTGCCAGGGTCTCTTCACTCTCGGCGCCGCAGTCGCTGGAGGGGACGGATCATCTCCGGGAGGAGACGAGGCCGGAGCATTGTCTATCAGCGAGTCAGCAAAAGCATTCATGACTGCGCGAATCTTGGTTTCGACCTTAGGGTCCATCCTCCATGCTAGCAGAAACGGCTGCTTTTGTCTTCTGGTGGCAACAATGGTGTTAACCAATGACTTGGAGCGATCACCAGATGCGAATCTCCGCACATGACACTACAGCAAAGAGTACAGAATAAAGGCGTCAGCATAAGGAAATCAAGAATCTTAACGCACGCGGGAAAATTGCTTACCTTAGCAAATGCCTCGCTATATTTGACGACATGCGTGTCGCCCTGCTTAACTGCGGCGACCTTCTCCTTCAGAATGACGTCAGGACACAAATGGTTCTCACGATCCAACAGTGAGTAGCAACCATATTCAGACTCGCTCAGGCTGCAATTGGGGCAAAATGGAAAAGAATTTCTCTTGATCAAGGGAGCTCTACTTGGCTGCGCGGCCGACTGCGTCTCAATCCTCGTTTGCTGGGCGACCCAGTATGCGAGCCAGTTCTGAGAACAACCACCCTCGCGGGTCCCTGCAGGCTGCTCAAAGGGAAGATTGTTCATGAATACTGTCTTGCACTCCTTTGTTAGCAAGCGCTTATAGCAACCTCTGATAATGGACTGGGGCCAGATTGATGGTGCCACTGCATCAAAGCCGAACTGGGGAGAAACTCGAGTGGGGTCAACATCCACGGTAATCCTCTCGTACCTTGGCGCGAGCTCACGAATATGCTCTGCGAGGGCAGGAAGGGAACCTCGTAGACACCAGCAAAAGAACTCGCGATAGCGCTCATGGAAATGCGATCCCTCTTCAAAGAGGAGCTCTTCTGAGAAGACAACACCCTTAGAGGGGTACAACTTTTGAAACCATCGCACGTTCTCAATGCGTGTGGCATAGGGCCTGGCAGTAAACTCTTTCCGTTTGTCGCATATCAAGCTCCAAACGCACTTGGTATTGTTCGCTCCGAACCACCTCGCAACCCTGCCGCTGTTACGCTCCTCCGTCTCGCCTGGGGGACACCACTTGTCGGGTTTGAGAGCAGTTGGGGCATAGGATGGCCACCGCTCGAAAACCCACATTGTCAAAAAGGAAATATTGACAAAAGTCAGTACATCGAGGCGACCACGCGACTCTTTCATGGCTAGAACCAGCTGATCAAGCCTGTAGTACAGCGTGCCCAAGACCAAGGGTCCGAGTGCGACTCTCTGGCCAAGGGTGAGCCTCACAGCAAGTGGCAAAACATGGTAGAAGACCCCATCGTGTGGGTGACCGTCAATCAAGTACCTCGACAACCAAGCACAGAGGAAAGCACAAAGGGTCAAGTGATAGCCTTTACCCTCTACATAATTCTCGGTCTCTGGGTTCTCACTCAGAAGCTTCTTAGTGATGCTGCTGTTCGCATAGTCTCGAAAGAAGTACTGCAGCCATTTGTTCCAGGTGTTCTTCGCAGACGTATCAACTAACTGCCAGTTTGGAAGGGCCTTGGTAGTGGTCCACCGGGTGGAGATTTTCTTCACCTCTGCTAGGCATTCCTCCATCTGCGTGTATAAAGCAATCTCTGCAGACGTCCTCAAAGGACTCAAAGGGTCTACTTCACCCATGGGGGAAAGATCGTACAGCATATGCACGTCCTCAAGTGTGGGGGCAGCCTCGAACTCAGCGAAGTGGAACGTGTGAGTCGCAGGCGAGTAACGGGAAAGAAGGTCTAGAAGCATGGACTGGTCCAGCTTCACGGCAGCACCCTTCATAGCACGAACAGCGAAGTATATGCCGGATTCATCAAGAGTCGCAGCATGATTGGTCAACACATGGTCAATCCACTCATCCATGTAGTCCAATTTCTGGACAAAAGCTTGGGTGGAAATCGCAGTGTAGGGGAAGTACCCGTTTTCGATTCCCAATCGAACCACGTCTTCGGAGCCGATTAACTCGAGCAAGGCTGAGTTAACCGGGCGAGTCAGTGTTAGCAATCCCTCAATTGGGACAGGAGCAGGCATTCTCTTCGCCTTAACCCTCGCATGGTAGAAATCTTTGCCACCGAGATAGGGGGCTTTTCGCCACAAGGCCTGCGGAAGATCGGGTATCTCTTCATCCTCCTTGGTGGGTCTGGTTCCTTTTGTCTTGGCCATTCCTGCGGAAGAGCAAGAAAAAGGGGGGAGAAAGGTGCTACACTTCAGTTTGAATTTCGTCTATGGGAAAGAAAGATGAACAGTTTCTGGTATCAATTTCGGAAATTAGAGGGTTGCATTATCAGTAATTTCAAAACCCCACATCCGAAGTTCTTATTATTGAAGGATTAAAGCAAAGGTGGGTTCAAAGATCAAAGCTTCTTTACAAGTTTCATGAGTTTGGCAGATCCAACACAGTTCAAAGCATACACTGGTATTTTAAAGCGAAATTGAACAAGGCCAACCTTGTTTTCTTGAAGCCTGCTTGGATATGCACAATTGAAGAAGACGATTTGCAGTTCTGAACTGGTGATTGATTATCTGAATCTGCTCTCGAAGATCTCCGGGTACCATTCACTTTAAGAGAAAGAAGTGATGCTTTGCAACAGTGGAGGATGCAAAGTATTTATCCAAAAACAATGAAGGGTTGCGTCCTTTCAGTATTCGAATCGCAACCGTCACCGTCGAATCGCGCAATCACAGGACGAGCTGACGTCACGCCTAAAACCCTAAAAGCCAGACGGCACGACTCTAGGGGTTTTAGGTCATAATGGCACGCACGGGGGCTGAACTTACCCGTATTTGAATTGGTGCGTGGCGACGACGCGTATGTTGGTTTCCGCGCATGGAAGTCTATACAGCTATGAGTCTTCACGCGCAGAAAGGGGGCTAATGTAGATAGTGCTTTCTGAGCTGACAGATCTTAGCCACGTGGCAACCATCCAGCACACCATATTGTGCTCCACACACACTGGATCACCAGCCGAGCTGATCCATGTGGGGGCTGCGAGACAGAGCCCTCGCATACCACTGCACGGGACTTGTAGGGACTTAGTGGTTTGGAGGCTAGAGTAAGCCCTGACGCGTGCGAGCCAAGCCCGCACGCGACCTTTAGTAACTGTTTTGAGAGATTTATGGCACGAGCTCCATAAACCCGGTCAATCCGGTCAAACCCGGTCAACCTCGTAACGGTTCCGGTATTCGCGCACAACGTGCTGTAACGGTCCCTATATACTCGAACGAACGTGCCGTTATGGTTAAGCTAATTAAGCCGCCATCAATGGGCGCATTAACCACACTACAACGGTCACGTTCTCTGCTATATATAGGACGTTAACCTTTCCATACAAAGGAGAACACACCTGCCATACGCGGAAGCTCTGCCAAACCTCTGTCTCTCTCTCAGACATTACTACTGCCTTACTCTCTCCCTACACACAACCCCCACTCTTCCCGTGCGATATCTGATCCTCTACATACGGTGTACACGGAGGTCTCCCCGCCAGAATCTCTTGTGCACAAGGATCCTTTGATTTTTGTAAGAAAAATCAAATTTGTATTGTAGGTGGTACAGATCAACAAGAGCAATGACAATTATGAGTTGGTTAACTCTGTGTATTCAAATGGAAAGTGTTTCTTTGTATCATCCCTTTCTTTCTCCTTTTCATGTTCCGAACATTCTTCTACTACTATTGCACTAATAATCTTTATGATTTGCGATTGCGATGGTACCCAGTCACTTATGCTTCTCAGATTGGTTACGATCGGTGTTTCTACAGCCTAAGAAACTTTGGGTATTTCGTAAAAGGATCCCAAAACTACATATTTTACCGATTCTTGGCTTTGCTCTCTCATAAACCAAGTTGCATTATATGAAAAATGTCATCATTCATATTATTTCAAACTTCTCAAAGTTAATATGTATTGGCCTACCTTAGATTAGAGTACAAATATAGCAGCTCAGGATTGTGCACAGTGCTACAGTAATTTTATTTTATTATAGAGTACCTTAGATTAGAGTACAAATATAGTAGTTTACGATCGCAGAACTACGACGTTTCTTTTGTTATGCTTGTAGTTTCATTTATTGAATGTATATTTCTCATATAATAGTAACTATGAAATTTTATTCCTGTTCATATTTTAGATAGACGATTGATAAGGAACTCAGACGGGGACATGAGGAATCGAGATTCAAGTAACTTAATTGAACTATGGAAGCTCCGGGACCAACTCTACTAGACTACTAATACTTGCTCTCACCAGGAATTAGAGGTATCGTTTTTTTGTTAATTAAGGTTAATTTGTAAATAGCTAAGTATTCTTTTGTATATCGAATATCTTCAATTTGGCATGCGAGGAAAATAAATTTCTTCAATTAGCTATGAGTTTCCTGTATTGCCTGTGCTTAACTACTGAATAAGTTAATTAAGAGGTCTGGATGAGAATGAGATAGCTCCGTAGATTTTGGCTTGTAATTGAATGCGTCCACTCTAGGTATTACATGAAAGTATGGATTCCTACAACAGACAGGGTTTATGGTAACAGTCACTGCCTACAGCTAATTATGTATGTGGAATAATTAAGTGTAGGTATTCCATGTAATGCCCGCAGTGCTTAACTACTGAATAAGTTAATTAAGACATTGATGGTGATGGTGTGTTCAATTTCTCTCCACCTCTCTCTGCAGTTTTTTACTTTCTTCTATATAATCTGGGCTGGTAACTTGAGTTTCTATGGTTGGATTACGTCCAATTTGTCGACTGTATTTCGGATTCGATTTTTTTTTCCGACTTTGATTCGAGAAAGAAGTTTATTTGGTGTGTTTATGTGCGCTCAACCTCTTCTTCTTCTTGAGGTAGCATCGATCAACCTAATTCTTATGATTGTGAAGGTTTCAAGAATGTTACTTCTTTACTGGCCAGCTGGCCGATGATATAGTGTGAATTAACTTCTTCTCGAATGTTGTTATAAGGGTTATGGATTTAACGATTTTGGCTCTTCTTTTCTGATAATGAAAATCAGACGTGGGTTTTGAACCTTTTTTGAATTTGTGATTACTGTAGATCATACATAATAAATTTTATCAGTGAATCTCAGTTTGTTGTTTGATCTTACTGAAACTGGATTTTAGGCCTTAATTTGACCTGAACTTAGGTTCTAGGCAATTTGAAAAGAGTACCCTTTCGATAATGTGTATAGATAGTTAGTTGTCCAAGCCACCATTTCCAACTTTGTTAATTTTATAATGGCTGAAGTCTCTTAGGTACTGGACTAGGCAGTGTATTGAAGACAGCTTTTGTGCTGACATGTGTTCAAGTGTGTAGTATCCTTAATGTAGTAAGATTTTGAAAAGTATGATGTTTGCCATCATGCATGCATATTGTCCTCTATTCACAGAAAACCGTAATTATAAATTGGCTGGCTATTGATGTATATAAGAAACGACAACATGAACAGTTAGCTAGGCTATTGATGTATATCGGAGGCGATATTCATTGTTGCTAAACCATACACCCGCTATCTTATATCATTGTTTGCAAGTTTATTGGGCTTTTTATGGTACGTTCAGTGCATCGAAGGAACCAAAGTACTGGCCGGTGATAAGAAGGCGTCTGATTCCTTGTCTTTCTGGAAACTTGATGATATAACACTAGCTGTTCTCCGGGCACTTGATTCCTCTTTGTGGACATGAGTTTTTGAACTTGAAAACGCTAGTTACTTGTTTTGTTAACTTAATTTTGATTTGTACGACTATTTAATTAGAATGATCTGGTGGATGGTCAATCACTAGGAATGTGGATGAAAAATACTTATTATGCAATATTACTCTTGTTTCAGATGTAAAAAATTCCACTTATGAAGGGTTGATCTTGGATTTGAGTACACTTGTGCATATATGTTTATGAGTAGTGTTTGGATTTTGGGTGCATGTGTTTTTTTTATTTGGTCGTGATACAGGCTACAATCATGTGTGTCGCCATGAAGATGTAATAGTGAGAAACATATCTACTGGTGAAAAATCTTTTTGTCACTTGTCTACATAAACTAGTAAATTTTCTTGTCGGTAGTTGTAAAAGCGACAGAAAATGTTTGTTGTTAGATTTAAAATGTCGAAAAACATTGATGTCGCGCCTTTTTTTGGCCAACATACAAAGCACTTGTCGGATTTAATACTAACGACCGAGATGTAGTGACAACAGAGCGTCAAAAAAAATTGTCGATAGAATTTCCACCGACATATTTGGTCTTTCTAGCGACAATTTTTGCTGTCAACGGATGCAGTATTTGTTGTAGTGAGCCATCGTGAGATGTAATTGGAGAATTCCAAACATCAAAAAAGACAATCTCATTTGGACGAGACGTTTTTATACTAGAATTGTGAAAGGGGAGTCTATGACTTCTGGTGCATTGGCATGCATTACAGGACACTGACTCATTGCTACTGCTAAATAGAAGGGAAAACTTCGAAACTACGTGACGGCAGACGGGCCCGACAGGATGACTAAGACGGTGATGCCATGATTGAAAAGATGGACGAGATTGAGTAGTAAGTGCCAGCGAGGGAGTGGAAGCTGGCCACTCATAGACACCGTCTTTAAGAGGACCGGTTAGGACGGACGCCCCCGTGGTTCGATCCTTCAAAACAAAACCAACAGAGGAAAACTGAGCAAGGAAATTGTTAGAGGCACAAAGTTGAGAGACAGATATGAGCTCTTTATGAATGGAAGGGACACAGAGGACATTATGTAAATGAAATGTATGATAAAAGAAAGACAGAGATAGCGAACCATTGTGGGTGATTGGCAAGCTCGTACCATCACAAATCATAACATCATCTACATGAGCATATGGCTGGTGTAGGGACAGGTTGTCTAGATCAGCAGTGATGTGATGAGCGGCTCCACTGTCAAGGAGCCAGGAGGGCGTAGCCAAGAGTCCGGACTGTGCTATGGAGACATGAGTACGAGTCCACGAAGAGGACGGGACAGAGTACCCCGATGAAATAGAGTCAGGACGAGAACCGGACGATCTAGTGGAGCTGGGATCATGGTACCGCTGGAGAATCCAACCGAATTGGGAGCAATGGCGGATACGGTGACCCTGTTCACCACAACCCTGACAAAATCCTAGAAACGGACGAGGCTGCCGAGGACCAGTGTGAGGAAGTGGTGAAGGAGATGCCCACATGGAGGTGTACTGCGGAAAGTGCTTTGGCTGATGTTGAGGCTGATGTTGGTTGCTGTTGGGGTGACCACGACCGCGACCACGACCCTTCGGCGGAGGACCAAATGATATGTTGGCCGAAGTAGGTGTAGAGGTAGGATTCGACTGCACTTTGGCGAAGTACTGCTCGTGTTGTGTGAGTTTCTCAAATAGCTCTTCAAAGTCAATATCTGTGTCACGCGCCTTGATTGCCACAAAAATTGGAAGAAAAATTTTATTTAGGCCATCTTCGATCCGGTCCACCATATCAGATTCATCCATTGGTTTGCCGAGGACTGCCAATTCGTCAGCTTTGTGTTTAACAAAGTGCATAAACGCGGAGATTGTCCGCGTACCTTGTTGAGGGTTTTTGAGATTTCCTTAACCTGATTAATGTGACCACGGGAGGGGCGCACATAGATGTTGCGGAGAGTGCGCCAGATGTCATGAGCCGTGTGGGCTATTGTGATGTAGGAAAGTGCGGATTGCGCGAGGGTACTAGCAAGAAACGCGAATACAAGTTGGTCCTGTTGAAACCAGGATGTATAGGCGGGATTGGTTTGAAGGGCAGTACGGTCAGCAAGTCCCGATGAAGCAGATGAATCTGTCCCGGTTGAGGATTTGGTCTGTTGTGCTGGGGCAGTGGTTGACGGAGCACTCTTTGGTGGCAGTATGAGCGGTAGAGGCGGCGGCTTGCTGCCGTCGACGTGGATGAGCACTCCATGTCTGGTAAGAAGAGCTTGAACTTGTACCTTCCATGTCAGGAAGTTGTTTCCATCAAGTTTGAATAATGTTGGCGGAGCAACGACCACGATCTGTGGCTTGTTAGGGTTGTTTGGATCTGGTACTATTGTGGGAGGTGCCATGGCACTGCTGGAGAAGAAGCAGAGAGTACTTCACTAAAACTGGGTGTACGTGGATGCAAAAAAGGAGCTGCTACAACGCATAAGAAGGGGCTAGAGGCTCTGTTGTGGGAGCGAAGGCTTCAGCGCAGAGAACGGCGATGCAGCAAGGCGGGGAAACGACCAGACTGAGGCAAAGAAGATAAGCGATGATGGCGCAATCACTGGTGAGGGATCTGTGCAGGAGCAATAACCCATGTGATGCGGTGTTTGCTGGGTTTTTGTGGGCGGCGTGAAGGGCGCCGGTGTGACCTTCGTCGGACTAATGAGGGAACGACGTTGGTCGATCATCGTGAGAGAAGAGAAAAATGAGATGCTAGCGTTCGAAACCCGCTCTGATACCATGTAGAAACAACTGATCGTATTAATTGATTATCAACTAATACACCGATAGATAAATACACCCAACTAGGGACTAGACTATAAATACACAAGTTTACACTAGTAACATCAAGTTTGCACTAATTAACATTCTGTCTTATACATAAGTGATAGGTTGATCTTAAAATCTCATTTAATCTGTATTGTTTGGATACGATAAATTATTATAGATAATTTGTAAAAAAAATAAAATAAAAAATTGAGATAGCAAGGTTCAAAATCAAGACCTCATGTAAAGGCTTCAAACACTCTACCACTGTGGTAACACACATTTGCATTATAAATTTTGAAAATCTCCATATAAAGTGTCAAATTTTCTAAAAAAAATACGAAATTCCGCCCGAAATCCAGAATTCCGGCTGAAAATCCGGAATTTTGGAGTTTTGGGTTGAAATTCATATTTTTTTGGGTTTGGAGAGGATTGAGTGTCATATCATAGTTTTGACTTCTCATTTCCTCTCTACTTCCTCCCATCCAAACAAGGTTTGAGACCCCTAAACTGAAATATACGTGAAAATAATTATTATATGAAAACGGTGATTCTTAATTAGTATGCGTGGTTCTTTTTATTCTATGAAATGCTTCTTATGTGTGTTTATAAATATATGTCACTAATGCATCTTGTTGTAGCATAAAAATACATGAGTGGTTGACATGTTTATAATGTTAGTGTATTATTAGATTGGGGGTGTATTACAAATATTAATAAGAATGGAGCATTTCTTGAAAGTAAAACAAAAATATAGCAATGTTTATCATAAGTTCTCCCTTGTAAGCCAACTTGTATGTAAAATTTGGTGAAAAATCACTTGTTCCTACCTAGGTGACTAATCCGCTGGTCATTTCTTTATTCACTTTATTCCAACAATTTGTTTACCGTTGGTTACTTTAGAGTGTAAACATGATAAATAATGATTCACAAAAGTTTACTTTGAAGGGAGATAGGCAATGAGAAAGGAAATATTTTGTTAGGCAATAGATGTGTTTATGTGCTTGAGTTCGGACATGGCAGCGGGGGAGTTGAGTTCCTCTTGTGGTCTGTTTGTGGCTCAATAAGAGTTAGGGGAAATCTAACTTCTAAATTTCTGCAGTTACGGTGTATATCTGTATATATTACTGATTTGACTTTTACTGCTTTTTAACTATCTGTTGAGTGCCTGGTGATTGATAAATGAAGATGTTTGTGTATTTGGTGCCGCATGTTATTGTGTGATAACTGACTGCTTTGTTGTAGACTTTAGATTTCTACGCCAGTAGTTAGGTGGTACCTACTGGGCTGTTTGACACACCCTCTACTTTATAGGTTGAGCAGAATTGGATCAGATTGCGGTGTTGATAGCTAAAAAGCGAATTGTTTAGCTAAAATAGTAAATCTTTAGTTGGTTTTAGCAATTTGTTGTAAATTACTATTTCTTTTAGATATTTAGAAAAAATATAATTTTTGACTAGTTGGTGTAACTTTTTAGTAATTTCAGTCACGTACCTGTTTTTCAGAAAGTTGATTAAAAAAGTTGTTTCACGGGACTGTTTGTTCTGCAGGTTGAGTTGTGGACGTGTGAAAGTGTGAGATTTATTGATAATGACCTGTGTGTTTATCGTTAATCGATATTTTTTTAACAAAGGTGTGATGGGTCGTCACAACTGGTATCAGATATGAGCCCGACCGGAAGTACGTATAGTGTATCTGGGACTGGGTGGGAGTTTTGGCAGGCGCCTTTGGCGGGTGTTGTATGAGTGGTACACACTAGTGCTTCACTTGTGAGCCACCGCACTGTCGAGCTAGAGGTACACAGTCTAGTACTGCTTGGGTGGCGGAGGTGATGAGCAGTGTTGGTTGATGCGCAAACTAACGTGCTGTCGCAAGTGTACGAATCTTGTAATACCGGGTGCAATTAGACTCGGGTGATCGTTCCCACGAGGACTATTTCGGGTTTACTCACGTTGTCAGTTTTGGTTAACCGAGTGTAGTAACAAGGAGGAGTAGGTTGTGATTGCGAGTTACTAAACTACAAACAGAAAGTAAAAAACGTAAACGTAAATATTTTTTGTGACGTTTTCTGAAATAAGTTTGATCGGTTGTAACGATAATAGATGAGAACTAGGCTCCAGGATCCCCTAGGGTTTTTACAGATTTCAGTTTTACGTTCGATTACGAAAACACTCAGCAGTTTTGATATCTGTGCAATGTACCAGTTGTGCAGTGACTTTTCAGATTCCACACGTAATCCCGATCCTGCAGACTTTCGGATTCTTGTTAAGCTGCCTAAATCTGCAGTCTCGGTCTAAGCCTGTTAGGGTTTCGAACCTGTCAGAATGGCCTGGGTCAAATTCTCTAACAGTTGGTCTCACGTTTTTTGATGCTAGCCCTATCTCCCTTTCTCTGGTCGGTCTATCAGGGTAAGGTACTAAATCCTGGTTTTTCTTCCTAACCCTAACTTGACGTTTTCACCTACAAGCTCGGGTCTATAGCAATCCTGGGTGATCAATCCTATCATGCATATACGATAATAATCAAAACCAGAATAATAGATATAACTTGCTGAATTAAGATAATCATCATGAATTCATAAACGAAGTAGTCATAAAATCTGGATACGAAACCCTAGGTTCACCGAGAACCTAGGTAAGAAGTTTAGCTACGACTAGACATAATACAAAACGCAGTTTCTGAATATAAAGAGAGAGAACGAAATCAAACTAAGTCTTCGAATCTCGAATCGCGCTTTCGTGCTCTCCGTGAATGCTCTGACTTGCCCTTCGGTTGTGCTGAGAATTGTGTTGTGTCTTCAAAACGAGTCTGCACGAGTCTTTTAATAGTGCTGTTTTCCCCGAAACGCGTGCGCCCGAAATTACGGAATCTGCCATCGGTCCACCGTCTTTGACCAAAAAGTCAAACTGGCTGCGTATATACGCAGGGTTGCGTATATACGCAACCAGGGCCTGTATCCACCTCCCCATCTCCCCCTCCTGCCTGCGTATATACGCTAGGCTGCGTATATACGCAGGCCTGCGTATATACGCAGGCAGGGGGTGGAGATGGGGCCCTGCTTGGTCCTTTGGTGGGCCTGGTTGGGTCCCCTGGGTCCCACTCTTCTGCCTGACGCTCCCGGTTTGCCTCCCTCGGTGTTCTCCTGCTTTTCTGTGTTCCCGTCTTGACCCGGTCTTGTGCACGTTTCCCGAGACGGTCCTGGCTTGGTCCCGGCACACTTCCCGATGCACCTTCCGAACCTGTTCCTGAAAAGGCAACGCGAACGAGAACCCGCGATCATATCCAAATATAGAAATAAATAAGCAGAAATCCAGGAAGTACAAATAAACGTCTCTTTCTAGATTCCCGAGGCATTCTAAGGCATTTTCTGGCAAAAACCGCTATTTCCGACACAAATACTCATGAAATCAGGCTAAAAGACAACCCCTAATTGGGCGTTATCATTGGTACGTGATATTTTTACAGTAGAAGTAAATTTTATTAAATATCGAGAGGAAAGTTTGTAAGTGTGGTAGATTGTGAGACCCCGAGTTTATAAAAGAAAAAGAAATATTATATAAAGCATAATGACTTAATTGTTTATTTGGGACATGATTTTTTTTGGTGTGTTTGTGTATGACGTTTGTAATTGTTTATTTCACATTAGATTATTGGTACAAATAATATATATGAAAAAGAGGAGAAATGGGAGATTATCTTTATTTTTTAAATAATAAATTACAAGTGCTAGTACATACGGCTATTGTGTTATTATGTTAAAATTTTGTGTTCTATTATAGATTATCTCTAAAATTATTCATATTCATCTTTACCCAGTGATTGCCATGTGTCCCTACCAACTTGAATATCACTACTTGACTAGCTCATAAAAATCCTAAGTGTGTGGTGTAGATAATTAACGGAAAAGTGAGAACTGTTTGGGAACAACGGAAAATATGAGAGAAGGACAGACAATATGTTTCTTTTTGGTGAAGGAATTCAATTAGATACATCATATTCTCTGATGCTAGTTGTTGTTAGGGTTGATGAGATTCATCAGTAACCGTGCTTTATGTCTTGGGAGCTTACTCTTTTTCATGGAAATGAAATTTCAAAGCTTGGACTATTTTGTTATATCAGGCAGAAGGGTTAAAGACATTTTGAACCCTCGTAGTTTGGATTATATACAAGAACAACTCTGCTGTTCGGGGATATACAAAAACAACCCCTGCTAACTAACAGAACTAACGGATGGGCTGAAAAGACAAAATTACCCTTGAGATTCGAATAAATTACATCACTATAAAACTCACTTCTTCTCCTTCTCCTCCCATTTGTAACCCTAGATGTTATCTTCTCCCTCCCTCTTTCTCCTCCTCCTCTCCTGTCTCCACCGCCGCCTCCTTCCTTCAGTCGACCCTAGCTTCTGTCTTCCTTCACAGCAGTAGCAACGATGGTGGATCTGGGCAAAACCCTAGCCGCCCTTTTCTCTCTCTCTCCCTCTCCCTCTTCCTTCAGTCGAATTCCTCCACCTCTCTTCACCCTGCACCTTCACCTCTCTGCCTGCTCCTCTCCACCGCCTCCTTCCTTCATAGCAGCAACAACGCCGGTGGATGCCATGGACTCCGGCTACTATGGCAAATTTTGTGGGTTGTGGCTAACTTGATGATTTATGGCGTGGGCTTTTCGATTCCCACCTTTGAGTTGGCCCTTCTCCGATTCTTCTTATGGAATCGGTCCATGAATCTCGAAAATCGACTGAATTGCAGTTCTTTGGCAAACGAACAACCACCAGGTCAAAAACCCAGATTGATCCACCAATGCCATCTTCTAAGTCATGAGCTGTGATTAGGTTTGGACTGAGAAAGAGAAATTGGGGGAGGGTAGTTCTTCTTCTTTGACTTTCTTCCCTTTCTCTCTCTTCTATTTCACTTCTGCTTATTCTTCGGCATTTCTCCTCCTCCCTCTGTTCTTCATCTCCAGTGTTCCAGATCGAGACACATCTCTCATTCTATTTTTTTTCCTTGTTTTTTTTAAATCCATTTAGTAAAATTGCTGCTTTTGTTGTTGTAGTGTTGGTGGTGGTACTGTTGGGCATCCGGTGGTGGTGGTGGTAGTGGTGGTGGAGGATGAGGAGGAGGAGAACGATGGGTTTTGAAAAAAAAACAATTTGGGGAAGATTATTTCATGTATAGGAGCGTTAATTGGGTGTGAATGGGTTGGTTTACAATGGGTAAGTAGGTGATGGGGAATGGAGATTGGTTTGAATTGGTGGCAGTGGTAGTTTAGGATGGAGGTGGTGGGTAATTTTGGGTACCATCAGTGAAATTTTGCCTTTGTGTTAGTGGTGGGTAAGGTGGTGGTGTTGTTGTTGTTGGTGAATCAGTGGTGGCGGTGGCGGCAGCTAGGATGTGGTGGAGGTGGCGGTCAAGAACATCAAGAACATGAACAACATAAACATAAAAACACAAATAAGGGAAAAATTGTCATAAAAAAGTCAGATTGCACCCCTCTCTCAACTAACATTAACAGAAGGGTGGTATTTGTCTAACGTTCGTCCATTTTGAGGGTGGTTTTGTATATCCCCGAACAACAGGGGATTTTTTGTATATATTCCAAACCACGAGGGTGCAAAATGTCTTTAACCCCAGGCAGAATGTGTGGCGAGTATTATTCAATTGTTTATGCATTCTTACAGGTAGGGGAAATCTAACTTACAGTTATTCCTGTATAAATTCTTGGTGTGTTTTTACAGCTTTTTAGCTATTTACTGATTGACTAATGATCGAAAAATCATGTGTTTTGTGTATTTGGTGTCGCATGTTATTGTGTGATAACTGGCTGTGTTAAGTAGATTTAAGACTTCTGCGCCAATGGTTTGGTGGCTGTTTTGGCTCACCCTCTTTTTTTCAGGTTGAGCAGGATTGGACCAGACTGCGGTGTTGATAGCTAAAAAGAGAATTGTTTAGCTAAAATAGTTAATTTTAAATGTTTTTAGCAATTTCTTGTGAATTACTATTTTTTAGATATATATAAAAACATTCATTTTTGACGACTTGGTGTAACTTTTAGTAATTTCAGTCACATACCAGTTTTTTAAAAATTTGTTTAAAAAAAGTTGTTTCAGAGAACTTTCTGTCCTGCTGGTTGTGTTTGGATGTCTGGAAGTGTCAGAATTGGTTGATATAAAACTCTGATTTTTATCATTAAATCAATAGTTTGTAACAAAAAGTGTGCCGGTCGTCACAATTGGTATCAGAATCTTACCCGACCGGATGTACGATTAGTGTATCTGGAATTGGACGGGTGTTTTGTCGGGTGTTTGTGACGGGTGTCATACAAGAGGTATGCACTTGTGAGTGACCACACTTGTGAGCCACCGACTGTCGAGCTAGGGGTACACAGTCTAGTACTGCTTGGGTGGTGGAGATTATGAGACTTGGTGGTACGTGAAATTTTATTAAAGTTGAAAATTTGAAATTTCGAGACGAAATTTCTGTTAAGTTGGTTAGATTGTGAGACTCCGAAAGTCAAATATATGTGAAACCAATTATTATATGAAAACGATGATTCTTGATTGCTATGTGTGGTTCTTTTCATCGTTTGAAATGCTTCTGATGTGTGTATATTAAGATATGTCACTAATACATCTTGTTGTAGCATAAAGTACATGAGTGGTTGACATGTTTATAATGTTAGTGTATTATTTGATTGGGGTGCCTTGTAAATATTAAAAAGAATGGGGCATTTCTTGAAAGTAAAATAAAAATATAGCAATGTCTATGATAAGTTCTCCCTTGTCAGCCACGTCCAACTTGTTTGTAAAAGTTTGTGAGAAATCGCTTGTTCCTAACTAGGTAAATAATCCTCTGGTCATTTAGTTATTCACTTCATTCCATAAATTTGTTTATTGTTGGTTACTTTAGGACGTAAAGATGAGAAATAATGATTCACAATAGTTTACGTTGAAGGGAGATGGGCATTTAGCGAGGAAATATTTTGTTAGGCATTATATGTGTGTTTATGTGCTTGAGTTCGGACATGTCAGCGGGGGAGTTGAGTTCCTCTTGTGATCTGTTTCTTCTGCTAAATAAGAGGTAGGGGAAATCTAACTTCCACATTTCTGCAGTTGCCATGCATATCTGTATATATTGCTGGTGTGACTTTTACTGCTTTTTTAGCTATCTGTTAACTGTCTGGTGATTGATAAATCACGATGTTTGTGTATTTAGTGCCGCATGTTATTGTGTGATAATTGTCTGCTATGTTAAGTAGACTTTAGATTTCTACGCCAGTGGTTAGGTGGTATCTACTGGGCTGTTTTAGCTCACCCTTCTGTTTTACGGGTTGAGCATGATTGAGTCAGATTGCGGTGTTGATAGCTAAAAAGCAAATTATTTAGCTAAAATTTAATTTTAGCTGGTTTAAACAATTTGTTGTAAATTACTATTTCTATTAGATATTTAGAAAAAATATAATTTTTGACGAGTTGGTGTAACTTTTTAGTAATTTCAGTCACGTACCCGTTTTCCAAAAAGTTGATTAAAAAGTTGTTTCACGGGACTGGGTGTCTTGCTCATTGAGTTGTGGACGTCTGAAAGTGTTAGACAGATTGATAATAATCTGCGTGTTTGTCGTTACTGGATATTTTTTTTATAACAAAGGAGTGACGCGTCGTCACACAAGGCCATTATAGGGGAATTGCCACTAAACCTATACATAGTCTGAGTTTAGTAACAACAACCCCCCGCGACATTTTCAATTTCCCAGGACAACCATTGCACTTTAGTTACCGGTGACAAATTAACTTAAATCGCTACCACTGTTTGTTTTTTGGACAGAAATTTATCACGTGATGGCTACTTAAATGACTTAAATGTTCGTCATGTGGTGGCCACGTGATGGCTTTTCATCCAAAAATACAAGCAGTGTTAGCGATTTGGGGTTATTTGTCATCGGAAGCTAAAATGCAGGAAGTTGTTCTGAGAAATTGAAACTGTAGGGAGTTTGTTGTCACTAAACTCAAAATGCATTTAAGTTTAGTGCCAATGACCCTACATCATTATATAACATCTACATCATACACGTACATTTTATTTGTATTTGGTTAATGTAGACTTCATATACCAAACCACATATGTCATAATGAGTTCAAATATTTGACTAAAATCAATTTTTCTTATACATCTTAATCCAATGTGGTACTCCATTTTCTTAAACAATTTGTTCATAAGTTACTGCTGTTGAACATTAAGCATTTCTATTAGTAAGAACTCCCATTTTTTTGCCACATCAAACTCTAAATAATCATCTACGATCGTTCTTTATAATACACCAGAGTTGTAAATTCCGTTTTGGTAGCCGTTCTGTTTTGCTCTTATGGGATCGAACAATCAGGGATTCGGACGGAACGGCGATCCGTTCCGGATTTTCCGCACTTTCTACTATATTACATATATTAATATTCTTATATGTATTTTAATAAAAAAATCTTAAATGTTTAATTAAATTAAAACATAAGGTCTAGATATGCCTAATTTAATAATCAAATACTTCATTGATAACATTACATAATTCATGAAAATAAATTATTGCTAAATTTGTGATTGAATTATTGTAAGGAAAATATAACAATAAGAGAATATGAACTTAGTTTGAACGTTATGTATTCAAATCACTAAACCTTATACATTTTATGCAATAATTAATTAAGCTATTATGAGTAGTTTTTTAAATAAAAAAAGAAAAAAAATAAGAATATTCCTTACAATAATACGTCCAGATTAGACTATAGAAATTAAAATGTGAAACATTTAACAATAGTAAGGCTGGCGCAGCGGTTAGTAAATTGTTGTATAGAGGTTGTGGGTTCGATTCCCATCACAAGCAATTTAAATTTTGGAACGAGAATCTGGCATGGAACGAAACGATCTGGATTCGGCTGGAATTCCTGAAACACGTAGGAACGAGCCGGATCTGTCTGGAACCGACCGTAATTTGAACCGGTACGGAACGAACGCCGTTCCGAGCCGTTTTACCCTCAAAACGTAACGCTCGCCTGAGCGGAACGGAACCGAATTCACAACTATGTAATACATATAATTGGGTAGCAAGTATTGATACAATTTCATATTATGTGAATATGGTATTTCGGTTTGTTGTATAAAAATTTACACATCACACCAATGCGTTCTGAAAAATTATCTTTTTGGTTGATTATGATGAGAAAGCTGATAACGATAAGGGTTCATCACTAGTAAGAAACCAAGTAATATACATATGAATGTCTTCATATGTGAAGATCCTTTTCTCATATGTGAAGCTCCTGTAACTATTAATATATATTTACTTTAATTATTTAATTTTTAGTGTGCGAGCACTGGAGAATAACGATATTATAGATCCTGATACTCAAAGCGATCCCCACACTCCACTAACATGACGAAAACCAAATTATGAGGATGAACATTACTTCAAAGTCAAAAGTTGATGTCGAAAATAAATAGGACACTTCTCATATTTCCAAAAACATCATATCGCCCAAGCACCCATTCCAAAAAATTGGAAAGTGTTCAAAGAAAACTTCAGCTTTTGAGAAAATACAATAATAAAGAATAAAGTATTACATAAGAAGAATAATATGCTTCATAGACGTTAGCGAAGTTTGTAAGAGAACATGATATAGTCTGTTAGCATTAAGCACCAATCTCATTTGTCATACACATCCTGATGCAAAAGCATATCATGTATTTTGTCACATATTTATGAGTCTGAGATTCTCTAATATTATTCTCTTTTTGTGGGCTTCATGATGTAATAAGATATCAATTGAAACTTCTCTTGGAAGATTTAACTTTTTAAAAGGAAAAAAAGCTTCTTTTGGAAGATTCAGCTTGTTCAAGAAAATGTGAAGAGCAAAAGCTCTTGTCCAACAAGGGTTTCAAGTATTGGAGGCTTGGGTTTAAGGATTCAACCCGTGGCGCCTATCCATCTCTCTTCGCTGCAGGAATTCGCGAGAGACTAGCGCGAAGCCATTATCATATCTTGCTATTTCTATTCGCTGCAGGAGTGCGCTAGAAACTAGCACTAAGGTATCTTCCTCTTCATGTTTTTTTATGTTTCTGTTCTAGTTTCTTCTCACATCTGGTGAATGGTATGTACTTCAAATTTTTGTTCCTTAGTTTTATTATTGAAGTATCCCGGGCTATTTGCATCAACTTAGTATCAGAAAAAGTTCATTCTTGCGGTTGTATTAGGCTGATAATTGGCTCATTTAGTTTTCATGAAAGAGATGGAAGATGAAAACAAACCTGACAAGTCGAACGAAGTCTAGTTCTTTCAAATCGGGTGAGAATTATGCAAAAGCATATCATCTATTTTGTCACGGATTTATAAATATGGGGCCCTCTAATATTATTATCTTTTTGTAAGGTTCACGATGTAATAAGACATAAACTGAAATTTCTCTTGCAAAATTCAATTTTTCAAAAGGCAAAAGCTTCTCTTGGAAGATTCGGGTCTTTTAAAAGGCAGCTAGCTTGTGAAGGATAAGGTATGCTTGGTTTAAGAAAATGTGAGGAGCTAAAGCTTTGTCAAACTACGGTTTCAAATATTGGAGGCTTGGGTTTTGAGGATTCAACCTGTGGGGCCTATCCATTTCTCTTCGCTGCAGGAGTGCGCGAGAGACTAGCACGAAGCCACACTTCTATCTTGCTGTTTGTATTCGTTGCAGGAGTGCTCGAGAAACTAGCATTATCTATTGTATTCTTGTTGTCTAAGTTTCGGTTTTGGTTGTCTTCTCAAATATGAGAACAGTCTTGTACCATTTTTTGATCTATTATTATCCCTGGGCTATTTTGGTTTCTCCTTATATCAGAGAATAGTTTAATGATTATAGCATAATATATAGTTATCTCCTAGATATTGGCATCACATCCTGTGAGGTAAAATGTATTTACATGGTTCACTGGTATCAAATCCAATTAACCAACTATTTGTTCCCTCTATTTTACCACATTGAACAAGATTTTAAAGAAAAATAATGCAAGCTAATATATTTGAATACCATATTTCCTTTGACAACCAGCACGTTAGCGCGGGGAATCGCCTAATTTATTATAAATAGAGGAAATAACTATTCTTTTATGAAAAAATCAACTCAAGATGTGAGAATCATAACTTAATGTGAGAGGCACACAAGCTCATTTCTTGGGAGAGCTCGTTGTGTGTGTGTGTTTGTGTAGGGAGAGATGCTGTTGTGTACAATTTTCGTAGTAGCGGAACTTCTCTCTCACCACATGCACGTAGGCGAATTTCTGAAACACGTTAAATTCAGGTATTCTTTATCACTCTCTCTCTCTCTCTCTTATATAGCGTGTTCGCTTTATAATCGAGTTTGATTTTCCGTTGTGCGAGATTTTGGCGTTTAAAATCCCAACACTAAGTACTCACTCCGTCCCAAATTGCTTATCTTGTCGACTTGTCCAATATTTTGAGGTGACGGGTCACTTGTAAAATGATACAAAATCTTGAAAACCTATGAATACAGTCAACTTGACTTTCGCAAGTAAAGAAGGATCACTTATAAGCTTCTAGGAGTCGCTAAGAACCAACGTTTCTCCAGATATTGGAATCATGAAATGGTTGTACATGCCTGGATTGATACACTTGGAAATTATTCTAACTAAGTGGATTTTTGTCAAAGATAGCTATACTTGATCAATGAACTGGCTTTCACGCCACAGCTCAGACTGATCATCAAGATTTAAATATGCATGAGAACCAAGTCTAATTATTGAATGCAAAATGAAATTATCCAAAAAAAAACTAATGACTAAAACATCAACTTGGCGAGACGGGAACACTTTGTTCGTTTCTAAAGAAGTTACGAGGATCAATCGTGGTTTTCACACTCACCAGTCTATCGAAATTACCCTTGAAGTACATCCTTCCATAGACTTCCGCTTCTTCATAGGTTGCATTGCAATATGGACTGCTTCCGATGTCAAGATCTCTGTAATTTAAAAATGCTCCCCTTGGATTCTTTGACACGTATGGGGTCATGAACTCGTGAAACGCCCTTGACGACGCCAAGTGTTTTTGGGTAGCCTCTACGCCTTTTTCTCGATTCCAAATGTACAAGTACTCAATCTTGGCTAACGCGTCTCTGTGAGGAAATGGAGTTTCTGAGATGCCAATCTCAGCCATCCTTCCTCCATATGGGTTCCACTGCATTAATACAGCCTGATCTGTGTCGATCATTTTCTTCCAGATGTTTTCCAAACCCTCCTTGGGAATTATTTCCCTAACTATATCGGATTTATACTTGAAGGTATTACCACCTTTCCTTGAGAGTAATGCTTCAAGGGGTGTTCCTTTGGGAAAGTTTGCCCATGAAAGAGTAGAATTGATCCAAGGCATTTCCTGGAGGTCACCACCTTCAAGTCCTAATTCTGGGAAGGTTGTGTTCATGATCTGAAGAAGTTGTTGCGATTTCCCCAGAAATAAGGCTACAAAAGCCACATTCACGGTCGTCTTTGTGACGCCCTTTTGCCCTAATGTGACATTGTTTGCTTTTATTTCCAATCTAATGTAAACCTCTTGAGGAAGCTGGGGTGCAACTTGTTGCCACTTGAAGACCAAGTCAGAAGCTCCTTGCTCCAGTGTCCGACTCACCCGGAAATAAGTGACTGTCTCGGGAACCGCCACTAACCGCGCCTTCCACGACAAGATCACTCCGAAGCTTGCTCCACCGCCTCCTCGAACCGCCCAAAATAGGTCTTCACCCATTGACTTCCTGTCAAGAACTTCACCATCAACATTAACAAAACGAACATCCACAACGTTGTCAACTGTGAGACCATGTTTCCTCATCAAGTTCCCGTACCCGCCACCACTGAAATGACCGCCAACGCCCACGGTGGTGCAGACACCAGAAGGAAAAGCCCTAACTTTGCTCTCTTTCGCGATGCTGTAGTAAACTTCACCCAAGGTGGCGCCGGCTTGTACCCACATGGTGTCATCATCCAAATCTATATCAATAGACCGGAGATTGAACATGTCGAGTATAACAAAAGGGAGATTTGCCCGATAAGAGAGGCCCTCGTAGTCGTGGCCCCCACTCCTGGTTTTGATCAGCAAATCCAGTGTCCTGCAACATGTGACAGTTGCTTGGATGTGGGATTCCTCTAGTGCTGTGACAATGGCTACTATATTTGGTGATTGGTCTGGCAAGAACCTGAAGTTGCGCTCGTAAGAGACTAAAACAGATTGGAAGGAGGAGTTTTTCGGCGTGAAGATGGCATTTGAGATTGGTTGAGAGGAGATGGAAGTGTAGGAATTGAGACACGTAACAAGCTGTTCTTGGATGCTTGTTGCTGACCAAGAACTACCTATGGATAATTGTATCAGTAGGAGGATAAGGATTAGCATATGCTTCATCTTGCAAGTGCTAATCCAAGGTTCATGCTGTTTGGTTCAAGTTAAACCGTTTATATCTGTATCAATTAATTGAGAAGGTGCAGCTTGAAATGCCCGAAACATTAATATTTTGTTATTTTTCTTAAATGGTTGACTCAGTCGTCTGTTGAATCATCTCCCATTCTTATCGTCTGGCTCGACAATGATTAATGAATCGAAAAAATGCTAGCGATTTGAATATTAACTTGGGAATCAGTTTGGATTAAAAAGAAGTCTGAATATTCCGTAGACGTGATTTTCTTTCTACTAGGCTTATTGATTAAATGGTGACAACGATGGACAGGTATTTTGAATGATATTAGTATTATGTTCCTAATCAAGTGGCCATGTGATTATAACAAACGTGATCATTCACTTACAATATTAGTATTATGATCCTGATGAACAGGTGGTCATGTAAATATAAAATATATGTATTTGTGATGTTGGAACCTTAGCAGTCTGTAAACTACATTAGAGAAGTAAACCAACCAGATAAAAATCAGGGTTTGAAAGACTCGCAACTGATAAGATTGATAAGACAGATTGGAAGGAGGACCTTTTCGGCGTGAATATGGCATTCGAGATCGGTTGAGAGGAGATGGAAGTGTAGGAATATTTGTGACACCTAACAAGATGTTCTGGAATGTTTGTTTCTGCCAAAGACCTATGGATGATAATATTAGTAAGAGGATTAGGATTAGCATATGCTTCATCTTGCAAGTGCTAATCAAAGGTTCATGCTGTTTTGGTTCAAGTTTAACTGTTTATAGCTGATTTCAATTATTCATTGAGCAAGTGGAGCTTGAAATGCCAGAATTTTTGCTTAAATTGTTGACTTTTCTGCCACATCCACCATTGTTATAGTCGTCTCGACAACGAAATTATTGTCAGATTTGACCTTACAGAAGCATGCTGGTAATTTGAATATTAAATTGATAATCAGCTTTTATTAAACAGGAAGATGAATAAACGGGTCGTAGAAGTGAATTTTCTTTTAATAGGATGATTGATTTACTCCTCACAAAGATTTACGGGTATTGATTGAATGATGTTAGTATTTAGTATTATGCTTCTAATCAAGTAGCCATGTGGTTATAACAAACGTGATCATTCAGTTCAATATTAGTATTATCACCCTGATGATCAAGTGGCCTTGTGTTTATATTCAAACATTATCATTCACTTCAATATTGGTATTAGCCTACAAAACCAGTGAGTAGACCAGCGTGAGAAAACCCGAACTGACAGGCTAGGAACTGATAAGACATTGCTATAAAGCCCTCGGGAACATAAATACCTTTTTTCTTCATCATGCTAGTACTAATCCAAGGTTGATGCTGTTTGGTTTAACTGTGTATATCTGATTCAATTATTCATTGAGAAGGTGCTGCTGGAAATGCTAGAAACATGAATATCTTTTGCCCTTAAATTGTTGACTTATTCTGTCGCATTCCATGTTGTGATCGTCGACTCCACAATGAAATTATTGTCAGAACTGAGTGACAGGAAAATGCGAACGAACAGTGGAAATGATGTCGACGTGAATCTCTTTTTAATAGGCTGACAACGATTTACAGGCATTGAATATATCAATATCCTGTTCCTAATCAAGTGGCCATGTGATTTCGGAATTTGGACTGGAGTTTTCGTTCTTTAACCATAGAAACTGAAAAAAATCTTTCACCGAACCGTTGCACGATTTCACCTCCAAAGTACGCCTGCTCCCTTGTATCCCAACAGGAGGATTCTACGCCTTCTTTCACGGCAGCACAAGAATTGTTGAATAATTTTAGAACCACAATATCCGGCAGTGTTCCTAGCACATAAATCATCTCCCACACTCTAAATGCCAGTTTGGGAATGCTTCTTCTGCTAGCACAACTGCTTTCTGACAACAGAAGTTGTGTGTTTGTTTGTTTGTTTGTTTTTGTTGTTGTGACTTTTCAGACAGTTTTGCTCTCTCACAGCAGCTTTCAGGAAGCATGGGGAGATGCTTTTCCGTAAACCGCTTTTAATTAATTTATTTAAAATCAATTTGAACCTTACCAATTTGAAAAATCTCAATATTTATCTTACGTAACTGATACATGTAATTTATTTTTGTTATTTTACCTTCTCACAGCAGGTTCACGGTTGATTTTACCAAACACGAAATTACCATGTCAATATCTCACTGTACAGTTCACCTAATTTTTACCAAACAATATTTTAACTAAAATTCACAACAACTTTTCTACAATAATTCTCACACAGCAGCTTCAAGAACTGCCACAACATTCCTAAACTAGCCCTAAAAAGGTTGACCTTAAGGTTAACTTCTAGCTAGAACTCGGTAATTGAAGTTGGAAGTTAGTATGTTAAACCCGATTCATGGACGGACGGTTAAAGGAGTAACTGCATTTCAGGGTCTCAATGTCCACTAGCAAGATAGGTTGTCAGTAACAGAATAAAAAACATATTGTTCATGTTGTGAAGACAGGCCGAGCTTGCTAATTCTTGGAAATTTTATCAATATCACTGTCCAACTAGTACAACCACATAACGGATACATGGTCTCCAAAACCTGAATTCACAACACTATCTGGCCTGGAAAAACAAAGTACCCCAGATATGCTACAAACACGCCTCAACTTTTCCATCTTCAATATACCAGGTGGTGGATAAATAGCAGACCTATAGGCCAAGATCAGAGTCTCCAAGTTGAAGAGATTGGTAATTGATTCTGGAACAAGTATGTTAGATGAACCATAACTGCTATGTCATCACGGTAATAGCTTGGGAGCTAAAGTAAATCCAATACCTTAACAAGTTTGAAGTCTTTTCCACGTAATATCTCACCTGCGCAGGCGATATCACTCTTACCACCGCGGAAGCGCAACTAGCAGCAGCAACTAACTGAAACACCTGAAAACCGGTAAGAAGTGTGTAATTCATAGAATTCTAGTGTCTGCAGGCTGCAGCAACTTCCTGTTTTCCAAACATTAAATACATCATAATTATTTTTTTAGAGAAAAACAATATTTGCTTACAAGATTAGTAAAAGATCAATCATAAGTTGTCCAGGTAACTATCATGCTTGTTAATGATAGAATCCAAAAAATAGTCCACGTAACCGTTCCACAATTCCAAAAAACTGTGAACGTGGAACACCAGCGATGCTGATCGCTTAAATTGGCGATCCCAGCTTTTTTCATTATTTTAACATAGTATCTATGTAGAAGGGAAATTGAAATTTGGATATATTAAGTTGCATCTTTTTTGGAGTATTGGCTTTTAAATATTGTATATATTTAGCAGTTTTATACTTTATGATTTGTGGAAAAGGGTAAAACTCCTATAAAGGCATCCAAAGAAGCCTACCATTGGCGTACCGAATTCCATAGGGTATGGCGTTCCACAAATATTGTTGTTGTTTCTAGGAGGTCAAATATACATCAAGGATTCCTGGCCCTTTCGCCAGTTTCTCCAACGACGAATAGTTGAAGGAGTGGTTCGTTAAGTCAAGAACAATGTCAATGCCAAGCCATCGAGAGGGTGCTTATGCATATGAGTGCTCCAGTAGAGTTGTGACCATGGCTGACGAGGAGGAGATGGTCCCGGCTGCAGGGTATGATAGAGATGAATTCGCTGGCATAGAAGAGGTAAAGGGATCTTCTCAGCCAAGGAGGATGTCAGCAGCAGAGCGAACAACTGAAGTACTGTAAGGGTCAAAGCACTTCAAACCACAGAGCTATATATACTTTATATGAAACCAGAAATTCAATTTGAAAGATATAATTAGAGTGTACATCACTATACCCTTGGCATAAGCCGATACTGTTGAGAAGTCCCACATCGGACATTCAAGAAGAAGAAACATCTATATATATATAAAAGCAGACAAGTGCTCAAGTTTAACTTCGGTCTGCCATTTGTCATTAATTTTTTCTCATGGTGGAGACATGTGTATGTTTATTTGGATCATCCAACCAATAATAATCATCCAACTAATATAATATGACAATTCAAATACAACTTGGCAAATCAGTCATACATAAACCCCAAATTAAGTGTTAATAAATCACTTCTTAATCAACAACATTAATAACCACCATCACTGCTTTTCATGAATTACTAATTTTTTATCTTTGAATTCTAACACTTTTACAGATGAAAAAAAAATATTTTAATAAAATTAAAATCATCAAGTTTTATTATATATATATATATATATGTGTACTAGGTTTATAACTTTAGTTATGAATAAAATCTTCTTCAAATTCTAACACATGCGGAAATGAGAAAAAATAGATTTTTTTAGGGAAAAAAATAGAATTGGATTATTAGTAGTGTTGAAGGGTCTAATAATCATTTACATTAATACGATTATATATTGTATCACTACTATTTTTTCTTCCATATTTTTCATAGCACAGCTTATTTAGAAATTGTTTTCAAATATTTTGATGTTTATTCTCTAATTCAGGGATGAGTACAGTTAGTCAACAAATGAGAATAACCTTAAAAAAATGATAAAATTAAAATACCAAAAAACAAAAATTACAATATTGCATAAAATTGCATAAAATTTATATTATGTACTAGGTTTATAACTTTAGTTACGAATAAAATCTTCTTCAAATTCCAACACATGCGGATATGAGAAAAAATAGATTTTTTTAGGAAAGAGAAGAATTAGTTTTGGATTATTAGTAGTGTTGAAGGGTCTAATCATCATTTACAATAATACGATTATATATTGTATCACTACTATTTTTCCTTCCCTATTTTTCATAGCACAACTTATTTAGAAATTGTTTGCAAATATTTTGATTATATATTCTCTAATTCAGGGATGAGTACAGTTTGTCAACATATGAGAATAACCTTAAAAAAATGAGAAAATTAAAATACAAAAAAAATAAAAATTACAATATTGAACCAAATTTATATTAATTGCTGTCCTAACTCCTAACATTATTTTCCTACAAGTTTTGAAACTGAAACATTAACGTCACACTTATGTGCGTAACCTTAAAATGTTATCAACGTTTACTTATACCTGTAATATTCCTAACATGTTTGTGACTTCTTCATTTTCTTGAGGTATGTGCTTCCATTCATTTACACATGATACAAAAATGAGTTTTAAGCTTTTTTCTCTCTGAAAATTTCTCCTTCAAGTATCTTCTTCAACTTCTATGTCATGTTCTGTTTTGACTTGTCAGATGTGATGTTAGAAGAGATCTAGCTCAATTTTTTGAATAATATGATTCTCAACTTTAACTGTTCAAATATTTATTAATTTCATATTTTTGCGCTAGGAATGATCACTCTGTAAAATGAGTTATCGTTGGTTGTATATGTCCAGATGAAATATATGTTTCCTGAATCATTTTATTTTGAGAAAAATATTTATGAATTGTTCTAATTTTGAACGAGTAAGTACATGCTAATAAGTGGATACATGACAATAATATTTGAGAGGTTTTGTTGGTCATGAGATGAATTTTGTCGTATCTCGGAAAGAAAAATGACATAGTGGCTGTGTAAGAAAGCACAATAATTTAAATAGTTTTTGATAAATTGATGTGGAAATAAATTATTCTTACTCTAAACATATCTATTCAAAAAAAAATTTTTATTTTTGATAATCTACTCAAGAAAATCAGTCCCTATCTCTATGTAAATAAAATTTTGAAAAATAAAAGCACCTAGACAGGATGAAGATAACAAATGTTGAAAATATCACTATGAATATTAAACCAGCCTTAATGTACCATCTCTGAGCTCAAAGCATACAACTTACTTTGAACATCAAATTATAAATCTTTTGAGTTAACGAATGACACCCTTGGTTAGTGAGACTTCACTTGAACAAATACATTTTTATTAGTTCCATCTACTTACAATTGTCACGAATTCTAAAATAAAGGTGGATTTCAATTTTTTAAGTGTGCAAGCATTGCTAATAAATCTAATCGCTGATCCTTTTTTAAATAGATGGAAAGGATATTAAAAAAAATGTACCTTCGAAGTTTTAAATATTTTAAAGCGTACCAGTCATTGCAATTTGATTCATTATCTTTCCTTATTTTTAACTTCAAGTCATTATCCTGAATATAAAATCATTTCATGTTTTGCAAAATTGTATGACATAAAAGTATTAGATTATGGTTATCATTTAAAATTACTCTTATCATTAATCTACAAAAATGCGAGGTAAGTTCTCTTTGTTTCTCAAGTCAGGTGAAGTTTCTTGGTTCGGTCCGAAACATCAATAGAAGTTACAAAAATCTGTAAAATATAATAATATTATTTTCTACTAAATCCAAGGGTACAATACAAATAAATTGATTTGGTACCATCAAAATGTTATGCTTACGAGCAGTACATAAAAAAGTATAATTTTTGTTTCATTTATGAACATTATTTTTTAAGGGTTTGTGTCAAATGAAAAATTCTCAAACCTTTGTCAATCAATAAAGATCAACAGAGGCCTTATAAAAATTTGCGAACATAAAAGGATCCTTTGTTTATCAATATTCACGGAGAATAACCAGGAACTTTATTTTCTTTCACTGTGTAACTCTATTCACATTTTCTCCAATGACTATAATTTGGGGTATTTTTTAAGGAATATTTTTGTAAACATAATGTTACATTGGTGAGAATGTATGCAATTTTAAATTATCAAATAACACGGTCCTTTATAATATGCATACATTAGCTTAATGCACGTCCTTTAAATATATAAATCGGTAAAAAGATAATAAATTTCCAAAGTTGACGTCATATCCTTATGCACATATAGAATATTCTTACAAATATTATGGAGCAACCAACGTAAGGATAATATGCCAATATTAGTATAAAGATCGGCCACATGCTATGTTTTGATTTTATTTCACCATTTATCATTTAAACCCTCTCTTGGTAAGAACATATGGTGCCTACATGGACCTCCTAGCCAATCAATACTCTGCCAGTATAATTTTTTTTACTAGATGTCTTACATGGCGCATTATTCATCAGCAGTAAATGCATTATACATTCAATTATGATTTACCACTAACTATGGCTATAATGACGTAGGAGTTACAAAATTTGCAAACATAAATATGAACCTGTTATATATGATAATAGTATCCTCAAAAGAAATATTTATAACTTTACGGTGAGATAACAATTAAAAGACAATCAAATAAACATATTACTACATATCCATTACCCTTATATCCTTTACACATAAAATAAATATAGTGAACGAGAAAATCATTAAAACACATTATTTTTCTATCGTCCTTCTTTGTATTATATAAATCGCTAGAAATATATACAATACTAGGTTCACAGTTTTTTATTATATTCTTGAAAATCTCCAAGGAATGATTGATACATTTTAATTTAAACACATTAATTATAATTTAGGGAAACTAATTTCAATTAGTTGATACTATGCGAATAAATAGAAATGCTCAAAACTGAAATTTTAACAATTTTACTATAGCTTTTGATGGTATGGTTGGTTCTCAATATGGATTTTAGTATAATCATAATATTACATACTATTTGATTGGTACAATTTGATATTAGTTCTAGCCGTTTATCCATAATTCAAAAATAAAATAAAAACAACTTATAAATTTCCAAAAAATGAAATAAATTTATCGGTTAAATTAGAATGGTGAACTCAGACAGTAAATAAATATGCATGCATTCAATTAAATGACAATTGAATAAGATATAATATAGTTTTTTATTCAAAAAATATACGCAAATTCTCAATAATTTATTATTCAAGATAGCATATGACATTTACCCTGCCAAATTAATATATGATTAAATTATTTTCTAATGTTGTTACAACTCTACTCAAATTTTGAAAAGATATTCTTAAATGCACGTTTTATTTTTCTCTCTAACAAATACGTATTGTATCATATTGGTTCTCTTACTCATGTAAGTAAAAGAAAATACACATATGCGAGTAAGTATTGTTTAACCCTGAATTTTCGTTAACTTTTCTGAAAATCCAGGAATAGAAACAAATAAGTTTCAGATTTGTGTTTGTGCGTGTGAGTCCCCTATTTCCGGTTCGATTCTTAGAACCGTTAATTACCCTACATGTGTAGGCACCCCTGATTAATAAACCTAAAAGAAACTATCAGTTAAAAAAAAATGTTTAAACTGGAGTGTAACTTTATTGATTCAACATAAAAAGATTGTAGGATCTTTTCATACATCGCGTCACAGATCTGTAATTTTTTCCAGTAGGGATAAACCCTTTCTGAAGCGAAAACTAGAACTTTTTACCTAGCACAGAATGTGGCTGCCATGAAACTTGCTGTTGGTTGCTGCTCTTGGACTTGTTTTCTGGCTTGTTGCTTGATCTGACTCACTGCAGAGCTTTAAGTTGCCTGCTGCTGCAATGAGCAGCCTTGAACAACCCTGGCTATTTGTCAAGAGTTGCTGTATTTCTCCTCTGCAGAAATCTTTCTAGATTTGCTCTGCTTTTCTCTATTTTTCCTGCTGTATTTCTCTTCAGCCAAAAAGTCCTGTGAAACCTCTTATTTATAGAGGTTTCCAGGTGGTTGTTTGCAGATAAATTTCCCATCTCCAGATATCCCTCTTATCTCTGGATCTTATCTCCAGGTTTAGAAGATAAGGGATGAAATATATCTCTTTAATCAGAGTTTATCTCCATGATTTTCCAGATATTCAACAGATAAGCTTATTTTTTTTCCCTCTGTTGATGAATCTGGACATTGACTTGTTAGTCAAATGCAGTCCAGATTCACGTTATGTTAAAACACATTTATATATAATTTATATATAAAACCTGCTGGCGAAATTCACGTGCCAACAAATACCCCTCGTGATTTGTGCAAGAGGGATGCGGCTCTTGTGTAAATCACGAAAACTTGGCACCATCATGTTTGAGGCCTGATGCCTAGCTTGAATGGTCTTGGTTTATGCTTGGGCTTTATGGACAACTTTAGGGTTCTTGCTTTGGACCCATATTTTCATTAATTTGTTTCGGCTCACATCTGTAAGGCCCTTTTATTTTCCCTGGGCCAGTTCACTTATTGGCCTTTAATATTTCTGTAGGAATTTTTCCTAAGTCCTTTTTTGGACAGAATTTGTACTTTTGCAGAGATTTTCCAGAGTCCTTTTAAGGACTGGTTTTGTATTTCTGCAGAGATTTTTTCAGAGTCCTTTTAAGGACTGGTTTTGTATTTCTGCAGAGATTTTCAGAGTCCTTTTAAGGACTGGATTTGTATTTCTGCAGAGATTTCTCAGAGTCCTGTTAAGGACTGGCTTTGTATTTCTGCTGGAGATTTTTCAGAGTCCTTTTAAGGACTGGTTTTGTATTTCTGCAGAGATTTTTCAGTGTCCTTTTAAGGACTGGATTTGTATTTCTGCAGAGATTTTTCAGAGTCCTTTTAAGGACTGGTTTTGTATTTCTGCTGGAGATTTTTGAGTCCTTACAGGACTTTTTCTTTCGAGTCCTCACAAGACTGTTTTTGATTGGGCTTGGGAGTCCTAATTCTTTTAGGAACTTGGCTTTTTATTTCTCTATAAAAGCATCTTTGCTGGGTAACTTTGCTTCAGCATTTGGCCACCCAGATTCCAGAGAACGTTGCTTTTTTTCTTTTATTGCTGTCAGCTCATCTCTGCTGCCTTGCTGCTTAATATTCTTCAGGTACTAACTTAAGCACCTTCTGAATTTCATAACTGAGCTGCACATTTAGTTTCCTTTGAAATCCTGAAGCTGAAATCCGAACTTGACCCCTGCTTTTGATGCTCCTTCGCCTTTAGCATTTTCCTCTAAAGCATCCTCCTGTTGACTTCGGATTTTGTTAGTTTAAGACGGCTTAAACTGTCCTGCATGAAACTCACATGCTCCCTTTATGCACTTCATACAGTAGCATAGAACACATACAATTTGTCATGAGAACACGCACTGCTGACCATGAAATCCGTCAATATTCAGCAGATTGTATTTCAATGTTGCATTCTTTCATGCGCTGTCGGGTAACAAAGCATTCAGCTCTAAATTGTATGTCTGTAACATGGTATTTATTGTTGCTTTTGCTGCTTGCTAACCCTGATCTCTCTGATCACTCTTGAATGCAATCAGAATGTGTCGTATTGCTGCATTTTACTTGCCATCTGCACATTTTATTTTCTTGGTCATCTCCTATGCTCCTTTGCGCACCCAGTATACTATGTGACATGCCCGCCTGTATTCTTTACAATCACACCTGTATCTGTTAGCACTTCGAGTACAATACAGGCTCATGCCCTTTGGGATTTTGGGTCAGGCAAACGTACTCGTTTGCTTTCGGATTTCAGGCTCTAAACGGCTCATATCCTTAGGATGTTGGGTCGTAAACTCGTGCTCATACCCGCTGGGTTTGGGTCGAACACCAGACCATATCCGTCGGGATTTTGGTCGAGCATGTTGTCTCATATCCTCTGGATTTGGGTCGACCATTCGCTTGTGTCGTAGCTCAAGTAGGCAGCCCCTTACTTTATCATTGACATCATCAATTTTTTTTATTATTATTTTTTTAATATAGTCACTGAGTTATTCGCAATCTTTTTACTTTCAGAGTGTCAATGGGCTCTCAAGCGAAAAAAAATTCACAGGTAGAGAAGCCGGCTTTTAAGATCAAGGTCTTTGAAGCTCTCCGCTCGAATGAGAGTGATCCGCTCGGGAAGCAAGGCCCATCAATTGAAAGACATAAACAACTTCGTCTTTGGCTCAAGGAGAGTGAACTCACTCCTTATGTTCCCTTGTACACCAACGAACCCTTGATCTTCGAGGGCACTCGGCCTCGTTGCGAACTCATGGGAGCTAACCCACCTATGAAGCACGGTTCTGGTCCTGTTTATCTCCTTCGCCCTTTATCACGCGGAGAGTCTACTACCCCCTCGGAGTTCGCCTGTTTGTTGAAGGAGACCAAATGTGGGAAAGTTGCTTGGGATCCTTCTTTCAGTATCTCAGGCGCAAGCGATTTTCTTCAGACTCCTGTTTGGCGCTTTTGGTTGAATGATGTGTTACGGTCATTTCCCCAAACCTTGAAGGCTGCCGGTGTTTACTCGGCCGTTTACATATCCCAATTTCCCTATTATCGGGATGCTACAGTTCTCCGAAGCTTTCTGGAGCATTGGAGCCTTGATACCAATAGTTTTCATTCCCATTACGGGGAGCTTGGTATCTCTTTGTGGGATCTTCATAGGATCGGAGGCCTTCCGATATCAGGGAAGTTGTATGAAGAGTACACCCCTCATAACGACGTAATTTATTCCAATGATACATCACAAACTTGTCGCGCTCTTTTTAGCATTCGAGCTAAAGATGCTAATTCCATGAAGTTTTCTAAATGGGCATCCCATTTTGTGGGGCATACCGCAAAAAACATCTTGGGGCGTAAGGAGGGTATGTCCTCCGAGGTTTATCTTGCTGGCTTCCTTGCATGCTGGCTTAGTGCTTTCGTCCTCCCGCTTGACTCAGAATTGAGGCATGCTACTTTTGTCATGGCTAGCAGTATCGCCAAAGGAAAGAAGCATAGTCTAGCGGTTCTCGTGCTGGCTTGTTTATACCGAAGTTTCAAAATAATCACTTCATCGGACAATCCAGGCAAATCGACTATTCATCTTCCCCTGCATTACTTTCTTGGATGGCTATCTCAGTACTTTCCAACCACGTATGTTCGTCGCGATCCTGATTTTCATGAATCACCTTTCGATGATGACTTCATGCCTCTTCTAGGAAAGATCGGGGGTGTGCAACCGGCTCGATTTTTTTATAACAAGGCCCCATTGGTTCATTCCTTCTTTGCCCACTCCGACCAGTTTAGTTTCCATGCGCTGGATTCTGGCAGGCCTTGCGAGAATTTTGTTGATGGGGAGGGCATTTCTCCTATACATCGAGATTATTTAATGTGCCTTCGTCAGGGGGTCCTCATATTTCGTAGCGGCACTATTTTCATTGCCGAGCCATACGCCCCTAATCGCTATGCACGACAATTTGGGTTCACTCAGACGTGCCCCCCACTTCTTGACATTGGTTGTCGACGAGTTAAAGAGCTCAAAATCTTCTACTACCATTGGTGCGAAATGACAAGGGGTAAGACTTTTGTTGCAGTCGAATTGGGGAATTGCCAACCGCCTTCCAGATATGTCACTGATCCTTATGCCAATTGGTGGCGAGCTTCAACGTTCGCTGTCCTTCAGGTTTTACCTTCTTCTGTCAGGATTGAATCATCTGCACCTCTCCGTTCCAAGAAGCGGTCTAAATCGGAAGGCAAGTCAAAACCAAGGAAGAAGGGTAAGTTACCTTCTTATCTAGACAAAGGTCCTACCTTTCCTTCGATTGAGGTGGAGAAACTTCCCACGTCTCCCGTACTTTCTTTGAAGGGAGATTCATTCAATGATGAGCCGGGACTCTCCTTCTCTAGCCCTGTAAGGGCCGAGACAGGTGTGCAGGTTAACTACTCACTATTTCCCTCAGAGTCAGTCAATGAAGATTTTAGCTCTGATGAACTCTATGATTATCAACCCTTGTCTTCCGATTCCCCGGGAGATGTAGTTTCCGGCTTAAATGAGGAGTCTCCTGCTCGTGACACCATAGTGAGCGGGCTAGTTCACCCTTCCCCTAAAGAAGGTATGCACGAGTTTACGTTTCCATTGCTTTATTGCTATTATCCTCCACTAACTCAGCGTTTTGTAGGCTTTTTGGGGGGTGCATCTTCTGCTTTGGTGGTGGTGACCGAGAGCTCTACGCCTTTGAAGACTTCCCACTTCGTCGAGCCGCACTCTGTCATTCCTTTGAGTAGAATGCCTTCTCCAACTCCTGCTTCCAGCGCTGGTTCCTTTCTCTCTATCCCTTTTCCTTTAAATCTCCACAACGCTATCACCGTTATTTATTTTGTTGTTATTTTGCAGGTCGGGAGTTCACAATTGTTAGACGGAAAGAGTGCCAGTACTTGCTTGATCTGGATGCTTTACTCGGAACGCTCGAAAACCCTCTACCTAGCTCAGATGCCCTGACAGATTTGGATGGGGTCGAAGCTGCAAAGCTAACCAAGAACGCACTCATCGCTTTCCTTAAATCCAGTACAACACTTGATCTTCGAAGTGTTGTTGATGGGGCGAACGGTTTTTTCCGCATCTTGAAAACCTTTCAGGTGAATTTCGCCCCACTTCATGCAAAAGTGAAGGTTTTCATAAAGCATTTGGCTTTGCTGTCCCAACATTCAACTCCCTCTAACGGGTCACTCGCCTTGCTCAAAGAAGATTGTGATGCTAAGAGAAGTTTGTTCGAGAAGGCCGCGAATAAGAATGAGGATACTTCGTCCGCATTGGCCAAGACCCATGAAGAAATTATTTGTGTCAAGGGAGAGGTTTCCAAGGCTTCAGAATTGCTTCGTAAATTGAAGACAAAACTTGCCTCCCTCGAGTCTCGAAGGTCGGTTCTTGAGATCAACCTAGAGGATTCCTTGAAGGATGTTTCGAAGATGGAGACGGATTATAAGCGTGCGATAGATGCTTTGCAAGCTTATGAGGAAGGTGTTTCGGGCAAAGCTGAATTGAGCACAGCTCTTGAGAAGGCCCGAGCAGCTTTGGAATCGTGAAGGCCTTCTGAAGATCTTACTAGCACTTCTAATTCTGAATAAAGTAGTCATGTCTTTGATAGAGTAGGACACATGTTTAGGGTCATAGGAAGACACTTTATCTTTTTCTTGCGAACCTTTATGGATTTCCCCTTTTAAATTCAATTGCAAGTACGTTGCTTTCTCTTCCATTTCATGGTTGAACATTTCTGTTGTTAATGGCTTTTTTGCGAGAAAGAATGGTTTTGGTTGGGTGGACTGTGCTTGGAAATACTTCAAGCTGCCTACGTACCCTTTCGGGATCAAGTCAAACGTAGTTCATTGAGGGGAACATGAAGTTTCTTTTTGAGGTGGACTGAACTCGAATGTAGAAGTCGAGCTGCCTACGTACCCTGTCGGGATCAAGTCAGACGTAGTTCATTTTTTTTTTTTTTTTTTTTTTTTTTTTTTTTTTTTTTGACCTTAGAACTTGCTTGGCCGCCTTTTCAGGTTTTCAACCTTGCAGGTCATTTTGTCCATTTCATGCTAGGCCGCCCTTTCGGGTTTTCAACCTAGTGGACTAGGGTCTGAATTTGTCTAGGAGTCCCTTCGGATTTTTTTGCCTAGTAGACCCTTTATCAAGGATAGTACCGTTTCAGGAACCTTGCATTAGTAGGTGGTATAATCCTTTCCCCATCTACAGTGATCAACAAGTATGCTCCATTCGAGTATACTTTCTCGATCACATAAGGTCCTTCCCATTTAGGTTCCAACTTCCCTTTTGTCCGTCTGGTCACTATGATTGGAGTTCGGACCATTAGAACTAAGTCCCCTTTCTTGAAGGAGCGGAGGCGTACTCTCTTGTTGAATGCATTCGCCATCCTTTGTTGATACATCTCCAAATTTTGTTGGGCATGTATTCTCCTTTCATCCAAGGTTTCTAGCTCAGCCAACCTTAGCTTGGCGTGCTCTTCCTCAGTAAGAGACTCTTGCACCGCCACTCGCAAGGAAGGCATTTGGACTTCGAGTGGTAGGACTGCCTCACCTCCAAAGACAAGTGAATACGGCGTAGCTTGAGTAGCTGTCCTGTAAGAAGTCCGATAGGCCCATAGGGCTTCTTGTAGCTTCTCCGGCCATGTTTTCTTGTTCTTGTCTACCATTTTCTTGAGAATCTTGCTGAGAGTCTTGTTGAAAGCCTCGACTAGACCGTTGGCGGGAGCATGATACCTGGTAGAGTGGTTTGATTTAATGTTGTACTTAGCGTACAACTTATGAAGAGCATCGCTTCGAAATGGTTGCCCATTGTCTGCAATGACTCTGTCAGGAACTCCGAACCTGTAGATGACATGAGTTCGGACAAATTCGGCAACCGTCGAGCTCTTGAAGTCTTTTAGAGCGACAGCCTCTGCCCACTTAGAGAAGTAGTCAGTGGCAGTAAGGATGTATTGATACCCCTTTCACGAAGGAGGAACGAATGGTCCGATGATATCCATACCCCACGACGCAAAAGGCCACGAGGCAGTCGTGACATGCAAGGGCTCGGGGGGTTGGTGAATGAAGTCACCATGGTATTGACATACTTGGCATCTTTTTGCATAGTCAATGCAATCTGCGATCATAGTGGGCCAATAATACCCTAGCCTTTTGAGTTGCATGTGCAACTTTGGACCGCCTTGGTGGGCACCACATATCCCTGCATGGACTTCAGCCATGGCTTCTTTGGTTGCATTTCCGGCAATGCAACGTAGATATATGCCATCGAGGGACCTTTTATAAAGGATGTCTTTCAACATGACAAACTTAGTCGAACGACGCCTTATTTCCGCTTTCTTCACTTTATCTTCTGGAAGTCTCCCATTTTGAAGATAGTTGATGAACACGTCCCGCCAATCCTCACCGTCTTCATTTGTGGAGAGTGTCAAGACTTGGACTGTACTCGGGGTTTCTTTAAGGGGTGTCAAAACTCTCCTTTCCCCTACAACGACCCTAAGTGTTTTGTTGTCGGGAAGAGTCAGGGATGCCGCAAGGCTTGCTAGCGCGTCGGCTTGAGCATTTACCCCCCTCCTCACATGGAAGATGTGTATTTTCTTGAACTGTGAGAGCAATTGGTCCGCCCGCTCATAGTATGGGACGAGGCTCGCCTTTTTCACGATGTACTCTCCTCGTAACTGTTTAATCACCAATTCAGAGTCTCCATATATTGTTAACTCCTCAATGGGGATCTGGAGGGCGAGCTCTAATCCGGCAATAATGGCTTCATACTCGGCCTCGTTGTTGGAGCACCCTTCGCTAAGTGCCAAAGAATGTGGGATGACAGCGTTTTCTGGTGTGATGAAAACAACACCAATCCCTGACTTATTGTTTCTAACGTTTTCTTGCTTCATCCCATCAGGGCTTCTTGAAGCTCCATCAAAGTACATTTCCCATCCTTTTTGCACATTTACCGCCATCACATCTTCGTCTGGCAAGTCTGTTGCTAAGGGTGAGTCATCTGGGATAGGGTGTGCAGCCAAGAAATCTGCCAAGGCTTGTCCCTTTATCGCCTTTTGAGGGACATACTGGACGTCGAATTGCTGAAGAAGTACAGCCCATTTTGCGATCCTCCCATTAAGGACGGGACGCGAGAGTATGTACTTTAGCGGATCGGCTTTAGATATCAGCTTAAATTCGTGTTCAGACACGTAGTGTTTAAGCTTTTGCAGCGCGAACACCAAGGCCAAGCAAATCTTTTCGATGGGAGAATAGTTAATTTCTGCCCCCACCAAAGTCCGACTTAAGTAGTACAAGGCATTTTCTTTTCCTTGTTCATTTTGTTGAGCCAATAGAGCACCGAGGGAATTGTCGAGAGCCGTGATGTATAAAATCAAAGACTCTCCCTTTATTGGGCTCATGAGAACAGGTGGATTCACCAAGTACCCTTTGATGCTATCAAAAGCATTTTGGCAAGCCTCATCCCATTCATAAGGCACCCCTTTCTTCATGAGTCTGGAAAATGGCATACATCGTCCAGCGAGATTCGATATGAATCTCCTTATGTAGGCTAGCCTCCCTTGCAGTCCTTTTAACTCCCTAAGGTTTCTTGGTGGGGGCATATCAATGATCGCCTTTGTTTTAGCGGGGTCAACTTCAATGCCCCTACTTCGGACTACAAATCCGAGGAATTTTCCCGATGACACCCCAAAGGCACATTTTAAAGGGTTCATCCTGAGGTTGTGACGCCTCAAGCGTTCAAAAATTTCCCTCAGGTCCTTGAGGTGATCTTCTCTTCTCCTAGTCTTCACGACTAGGTCATCGACATAGCATTCAACAATATCATGCAGTATGTCGTTGAAGATTACTGTCATGGCTCTTTGATAGGTGGCCCCCGCGTTTTTAAGACCAAAGGGCATTACTTTGTAACAAAATACGCCTTTGGGTGTCCTGAAAGCTGTCAATTCTTCATCTTCAGGAGCCATCCGAATTTGGTTATACCCCGAATACCCGTCCATGAAGGATAGGGTTTCGTAACCAGTGGTTGCATCTACCAAGAGCTCTGTTATGGGCAAGGGAAAGTCGTCTTTTGGACATGCTTCGTTTAAGTCCCGAAAATCGATACACACTCTAATTTGGCCGCTCTTCTTCTTCACGGGAACTATGTTGGCCAGCCACGTAGGGTACTTAACTTCTCGGATGAAACCGGCCTTGATGAGCTTCTCCACCTCCATTTCTATCTGGGCGGTTAGCTCCGGGCGAGTTCGTCTTTGAGCTTGTTTCACAGGCCTCTTCCCTGTGGAAACCGCAAGCCTATGTACGGCTATTTGCGGATCGAGTCCAGGCATTTCCTCGTAACTCCAGGCGAACACATCTTTATATTCCTTAAGGAAAGAGATGTTTCTTGAGGTTTCCTCATTTGTCAGATTGGCATTTATGAACGTCGGCCTTCTGTTCACGTCGTCACCCAGATTAACTTCACGGAGTTCATCTACGGTGGCTTGCCCACCGTCCTCCAATTCTAATGGAGCAGGCTTAGCTTCTTCTTCGCTTAAATCTGAATCTTCTTGAGAAGTATGATTAGTTCCTTCTTCATACAGGCTCGCATCCTCATGAGAAGTTGTCATATTTACTGATGATTCTTCCGAGCCGCTGGGTCGTTTGTATCCTAAGCCTTCTTTAGTGGCTTTGATAGGAGTCCCGTTTCTTAAAGCCTTTCTCTGGGAAGACGTCAATATTCGATCGAATGAGCCCTTTCCATCAAGCTTTTCAGGGTCCAATCCTGCTTTTACCAACATTTTGGCCGTTTTTGTGCTAAAAATGGGTTTCTTGAATCCCGTGCGCACCTCTTCCATGCTTTGGCTCATCTCAGGACCACTCTTCTCGATATCTCCGAGTGCATGGAAACGAATTTGCTTAGAGCCTTCTCCTTTGGCTGGGACCACGAACTTACTATAGGTTTCTACTATAGAGCATTCGGTTTTTTGAAGTGGCAAAGTGAAATTTATCTTCAGCTTCGCAACTGGGTCCACAGGTGCTAAGGAACTTGCCCCAGGCTTCCTTTCAGACTTCGGGACATACCGAAAGGTCTTCGGAGGAGGAGGGGATTGCCTATTACTTACCCCGACCATATGCCTAGACACTTCTTTCTCTTCTTTCACTGATTTCGCTTGGTAAAAGTGTGCGTCAGCGTAGTAGGCTTCTACCCCGTTGAAAGGGTCATGATCTGCGATGATTACCCCTACATTTCTTGGCGAGGGTAATGGGAATTTGATGCATTGATGGTACGTTGAGGGTACAGCTCTGTTATCGTGCACCCAAGGGCGTCCAAGCATTGCATTATACGAAGTATCAACATCAATTACGAGGAACTCGGTGTTGTCTTCGATTTCGCCGAATTTTGTACGCAACCTGATCTTTCCCAAGGGTTTTTGCTCGTTTTGGTTAAACCCCTGGATCACCAAACGACTCGGTTGCAAATGAGACACTTTCAGACCCATTAAGCTTAAAGCCCTTCTTGGCAAAAGATTCACAGCTGACCCTCCATCTACCAAAACCCTTGATATTTTGGTGTCGTAGATGGACCCGGTGATAAACAGCGGGCGGTTATGGTCGGTCACCTCGACGTACATGTCGTCGTCCCCAAATGTGATTGCGGACATGCATGCGATCACCCTTTCTTGACTGTCGGTGACTGTCCTACGGAAGTCTTCTTGCTTAGATAAAGCGTATATCAAAGACTTTCGAAGCTCAGGCGACATTCGAAGGGCATCATACACACTCAAGAGTGCTGGAATTTTCTTGAGGTGTGAAAGAACATCATACTTTACCTGTTCCTCTTCGGGTTGAACTTCCCCTATCTTTTGTGTTTGAGTGCCTTCAGGCGTGCTGACTTTCGCGCGCCTCTTGTACGTAAGAAATGCGGGACATACACTAGCAATCACTTGATTTTCTCCCTTGTCTTCCTCGCTGATTTGAACCATGTTCACCGAGCCAACTGAAGACTGACGGTCATCAAGGCGGCTCGCAGGGTAGAACCTTATATAAAACCTCTCCGCCATGGTATCCCAGTCAGCGATAGAGTTTCTCGGGAGACTGAAGTACCAATCTTCTGCCTGCTCTTCCAAAGATAGGACAAATTGTCGCAGGAGCAAAGCTTGATTGCTTATTGTGTTCCCACATGCAGCTAGATAACGGACGAGATGGCGTCTCGGGCATCCCACTCCGTGGTAGGTAGGAAATATGGGTATTGCATACCCAGGCGGAAATGGGACCGCATCTACCCAACGTGGATATGGGTTTCCTTTTGGCATGACAGGTATCTCGGGAATATTTTCCTTTAGTGCTATGGATAGTCGAGCCTCGTCATCTCCAGTCCATGTTTCTATAACTGTCTTATTGTAGTCTTCCGGATCCCTTTCGACGTAAACCACTCTTCCGACGAAGTCAACGTCAACTGTTATGACGTTGCATGGACAAAGCTCAGAGATTTTGTCCGAGTCTAATATTTTAGTTGATGAGTAAGGGGGGAAGCTAGCTAGAGGGTAACTTAGCCCCAACTCGCTACCACTCGATCGATCCACATGGACTTCACCTTCCGAGTTCGGGGGAGACTTAGGCTCTTTTTCCCAAAACTGTAAGCATCTTTGTGTTTGACTTCGATTTCCCACCTCATTGCCACTAGAGGCGTGGAGCCGTCTCGGAGAGTTCATGTAATAGTCCAAAGGAAACGGGCTGAACTCAGGCGTTGCGGGTGTAGAGTTATCATTTGGAGGAGTTTTTTCTTCCTCTCTCATCTCAACCCCTTGGACTGTGACGGCCAAACATGGCATCACAATTGGGTTGCTCCTTTCTTCGAGCTGCAAAATCATTTCAGGATTCTGATACTGAGGTGGCATGAACTCTTCCAGTACTACAGGGTCCCGATGAACTTGCTCCCACGGTCCTTCCTCGTCTTCGCTCAGGGGCTTTTTCTTTCCCGGCTTGGATGCCTTCTTAGTTTTGGCCGTTGCTCTCGGGGTGTTGGACGTGTTTTGACTTTTCCCCTTTGCATCGCGGCTATTCCTCGATCTCCTTGATTTATAGATCGTCCACTCACCTCCATTTGCTTCGTGAAGGGTGGTAGCATTCGCTGCCAGCCTCTCGGACGGAGGTAACTCAATGATTTTAGAGTCCAACAACTCTTGGATCTTGTCCTTTAACACAAAGCAATCCTTTAGGCAATGCCCGATTAGCCTGTGGTATGGACAATATTTAGGGTCATCATTCCTCTCCACTTCATGTGGCCTCTTAGCCTCTGGAAGCACAATCAAGTCTTGTTCAACAAGGTCCCCGAACAGATCTTCTACAAGGTCATCAGAGAAAGAATAAGTCTTTCTCAATCTTTCCTGAATAGATGACTTTCTTGTCTCTGCTGGTTTCTTGACCCCCACGACCACGGGATTCTTCCTCTTGGTCTCGACCACTGCGGCTGTTGAGGATTCAATTTTGTCTGAAAACCTCGACCTTCTTCGCTTGCCGAGATGGAGTTCCATATCATGGGCTTTGGTGCATAGGTCATTGAAACCTTCAAAGGACTGTGCCATCAAGGAGATGGACAACTCGTGTCTAAAGTTGTTAAGACACATCCTTATGAGTTCTTTTTGCGTGAAATTTTGAGGACAGGCAAAGGTAAGGGCTCTCCACCTTGCTATGAAGTCCGTGACTGGTTCGTTGTCTCGTTGCTTGGTTTCAATTAGTTCCGGTACCCCTACTCTTCTTTGGGTATTGCAGAACTGTTTGAGGAATTCCTTCGTCATAGTGCTCCAATCCGGGATAGAACCCTCCGGCAATTGGGAGTACCATGTAAATCCTGCGTCCTCTAATGACTGCACAAACAATTGCAAACACAGGGCTTCATTGTGTGCAATGGGTCCGCACCTTGAGAGAAAGTGGGCTAAGTGCTGTCTCGGGTCACCGGTTCCATTGAACATTTTGAACTCTGGTTGAACATACCCGGGAGGAAAAGGAACCTTATCTACCCATGCTGGATAGGGTTTCGTAATCACTTGTAACCCCTCTTCATCTTTTTCTCTAACCTTCTGGACTCTCTTTGTGACCATGTCATCGATCAACGTCATTAGCATTGGGCTAAAACCGTTGATTCCTATGTCTTGGATGTCCGGGTAAGATGCGTTGGGGGTCTCAAATCGTGGAGTTGTTTGCCTCCCTTGCGATACCCCTTGTGTTGAAGGTGGGATAACTAGCCTAGGAGGTCCAGAGCTTGTTCCACTTCCGAGGCTTGCTAGTTGCGCTTGCAAGGTCTTCATCCCCTCAGCCATGGCAACCATTTCTTTATTTTTACGCTCCAACTGTTCTCGGAGCATAACAAGTTCGCTTTGCGTCGATTCTTCATCATCGTCGACGTCGGTCATCATGACCGATACCGCATTGTCTCTCTTTGTGGCGGAACTTTGATCGTCTCCTTCAAATAACGGGTTTTTAATACTACGAGCTGCAAGGCCCCCAGTCATGGATCGAGTGACGGGTCCTGACCTTGTTCTACGAGTATCACCCATTATTAATTGCTTTGCGGTTGGTGCCGAAGAGGTCGGTTGATTTTCAACCATTTTCCCCTTCCCTTTACTTTCTCGTAGTGGAAAAATAGGAGATTCACTCTTCTTTCCAGAGTTACTATTTTCTCCTAATGCCTTCTCGATTGCCTTCAAGACATTTGATGCGACGTTATTTTGCAACGTCGGTTTTGCATTTTGTTTGCCCTTTGGTTTCCCCTGTTTGAGGCGGACCCCTACTGGCATAACCGTAACCGTTTCTTGACCGTGACGAGGGATTAGTTTGCTATCCCTGGCCACCATGTCTTCGTCCCGATGAGCTTCGGATACTCGTACCGGCTTGGCCAAAGGGGCTGCCGGGTTTCGAACCCTAGCCCTTATGGTCTCTTGCTTGACCGAAGAGATTTTGGGGTGTCGAACCCACATCTCTTCAGCCGAGGGTTTAACCGAAGCGGTTCCAGGGCTTTTAGCCCGGACCATATCGGTTTGGATTGTGACTGAAGCGGTTTTAGGGTGTTTAGCCCGAACCTCATCAGCCCGGATTTTGACCGAAGTGGTTTTAGGGTGTTTAACCCCAACCACATCAGCCGGTAGTGTGACCGAAGCAGTTTCAGGGTGTTTAACCCGAACTGCATCAGTCGGTGGTGTGACCGAAGCGGTTTCGAGGCGTTTAGCCCGAACCTCATCAGCCCGGATTTTGACCGAATTGGTTTTAGGGTGTTTAACCCCAACCACATCAGCCCGGATTTTGACCGAAGTGGTTTTAGGGTGTTTAACCCCAACCACATCAGCCGGTAGTGTGACCGAAGCGGTTCCGGGGCGTTTAGCCCGAACTGCACCAGCCGGTGGTGTGACCGAAGCGGTTTCGGGGCGTTTAGCCCGAACCTCATCAGCCGCTTTTTTTCGAGATTCTCGGGCAGTAACTTTTTGCCCGATCGCCCGAATTATTCTGATATTTTCTGCCGGGACGGCTTCTCGTGCCTCATCGGCTTGGGCGTTGTGCTCTCTGGCTTCTTTCAAAAGCTTTTCTGCGGCCATCGGCTGTGAGCCAACCAAAGCCACCTCCCCAGCGAGAACTGCTGCCCTCTCAGCCCGCTTAGCTAACTCCATAAACCTCCAAGCTCGAGCTGTCTTTCGGATCGAGAGGTAGATCCTGGCAGCCTTGACCAGGTAACTGGCTCCCTGGAGTACGTCTTTGGCTTGCGGCGAGAGTCGGTTCTCTGCAGGAATCTCTTGAGAGAGTTGGCTCCCATACCCCGCGCCATGACCACTTTTTGGAGCGCGGACCCCAAACGGAGTCCGCTCCACCGAGGCCACCGACACGGGGGAAAGGAGCTTCTCCTTCCAAAATCCTAAGATTGGAAATGCAGCTTGGACTGGAGCAGGTTCTGAGACTTTTCCGGACCTGCGACAGAGAATTTAAAGGGTAAGAAAGCAACAAGAAGCAGAAAAATTTAAACAAAATGCCTGCTCTTGTTATCTTTTGCTTTCTTTCGACTTTTTCTTGTTTTTAGGCTTAAAAGATGAGGGGAAAAATAGGGTCCCACTGGGCGTGCCAGTTTGTTTAACCCTGAATTTTCGTTAACTTTTCTGAAAATCCAGGAATAGAAACAAATAAGTTTCAGATTTGTGTTTGTGCGTGTGAGTCCCCTATTTCCAGTTCGATTCTTAGAACCGTTAATTACCCTACATGTGTAGGCACCCCTGATTAATAAACCTAAAAGAAACTATCAGTTAAAAAAAAATGTTTAAACTGGAGTGTAACTTTATTGATTCAACATAAAAAGATTGTAGGATCTTTTCATACATCGCGTCACAGATCTGTAATTTTTTCCAGTAGGGATAAACCCTTTCTGAAGCGAAAACTAGAACTTTTTACCTAGCACAGAATGTGGCTGCCATGAAACTTGCTGTTGGTTGCTGCTCTTGGACTTGTTTTCAGGCTTGTTGCTTGATCTGACTCACTGCAGAGCTTTAAGTTGCCTGCTGCTGCAATGAGCAGCCTTGAACAACCCTGGCTATTTGTCAAGAGTTGCTGTATTTCTCCTCTGCAGAAATCTTTCTAGATTTGCTCTGCTTTTCTCTATTTTTCCTGCTGTATTTCTCTTCAGCCAAAAAGTCCTGTGAAACCTCTTATTTATAGAGGTTTCCAGGTGGTTGTTTGCAGATAAATTTCCCATCTCCAGATATCCCTCTTATCTCTGGATCTTATCTCCAGGTTTAGAAGATAAGGGATGAATTATATCTCTTTAATCAGAGTTTATCTCCATGATTTTCCAGATATTCAACAGATAAGCTTATTTTTTTTCCCTCTGTTGATGAATCTGGACATTGACTTGTTAGTCAAATGCAGTCCAGATTCACGTTATGTTAAAACACATTTATATATAATTTATATATAAAACCTGCTGGCGAAATTCACGTGCCAACAAGTATAAATGCTCATAACTCAAATTCTAACTATTTCACTATCACTCCTGATGGTAAAATTGGTGCTCAAAGTGGATTTTAGTATAAATACAAGTATAAATACACAAATACGTAATATTTCATATTTCAAATCATTTATCCATAATCTAAACGCAAAAAAAAAAAAAAAATTATAAATTTTTAAACAAAAAAATGAATTTGTCAGTTAAATTAGTACAACGAACTCAAACAGTAAATAAATATGGATACATACGATTGGAGCTACGACCACTTAGGAAAAATGGTGATCTTAGTGTTATTTTCTACCAGATTCCATATCCATGCTCATTAGGATCTCCATGGAATTACGTTATGACTTTTGGACCGTTTCAATGAAAACCTCAAGATTTAGCTCATATATTTATTGTGTGATACAGCAAATAAACAATACCGCTGTTTCTAATTTTCGCGAGTTTGTATTCAATTAAATGAAATACATGTGCAATTAAGGTTCCCATCAAATAATAATAATAACATGATAGTGTCACTTCTATAATTGATTGTCTCTTACACGCTGTTGATATTTATAAAAATATGAATTGTAAGAACAATTAAAAAATGTAATGGGTGTATTATGAAATAATTTCTTAATATAACACACAACAATTGATTGAAAAAAAATTGTTAAATTTCTCCTTTGAAGTGGATTCGTTGTCAATATTGTAACATTTTAGAGTTAGTGTTTCGAAATTAGGTTAAAAAACTAACAATTTAAGCTTATAATTTGTATGGTGTTATAACACTATAATCTTAAGATACCTCATTACGTATAAGATTTTTTTGTGCATAAGCCCGCGCTTTAGCGCGGGGTATCGCCTAGTAATTAATAAGTGTCGGGGGGCTACTCCCCTCATAGCCAATTGGTTTTGAGGTGGAACCCCATGGATTCTTACATGGTATCAGAGCCACGGCTCACACACGTGAATGGTCTAACAACCCACGTACTCACCGCTACCTGCAGACAAAAAGATCCACGTGTAGGCCAAAGAATGCCACATGTGAGGAAGCGTGTTGAGAAGTCCCGCATCGGACATTCAAGAAGAAGAAACATAATTAATAAGTGTCCTGGCCTACTCCCCTCATAGCCAATTGGTTTTGAGGTGGAACCCCATGGATTCTTACAGGTACACATGTCTTACACAAGTAGTGAGGCTGCTTGTGATTAATCAATTGGGATCCCCCTTACACAAATCAACATTACAATGGCTCTGATGGCTGCGGTTTCACCCCAAAATCAATTTGATATTCTTGAATATGCCAACAAAAGGCTTATCTAGCCGAGTGAACAAAATGAAAAAAAACCATCGTGAATGCATTTATTAAATCACTGATGTTTTTTTTTTTTTTTTTTTTTTTTTTTTTTTTTTTTTTTTTTTTTTTAAAAAAAATCTCAAACTTCCCTTCCAAATACATGAAGATGAACGCATCCATAATTCAAAATACATTACATGAAAACAAAAGTAAGAAAGCTTGCTCATTTCTAAAGAAGAAGATAATTTTCTCAAACTCCAGCAAAAGACAGAGGATAGTCAAATGAAAATTCACTCAAGAGGATATGCCATTTAATGCAAACGAATTATATGGAGACAACCCAAATGAGAATACCAGTAAGAGAACCATAGCTGCAGCTTTTTAAGATATGATGAAAGCTCTGAGGTCATCATCACCACATTGTTCCTGGTGCTCTTCCACAATCCCCCTGGCACAGTCCTCCACCAATGGGTTACACCTTGTGACTTCAATGGTACGTAGTGTAAGAAGTAGTGCTAAATCAGACGGGATTAGCTGAAGTTGCTGACACTCCTCGAGTACTAACACCTCAAGACTGTAAAATCCCAGTTCAGCATCATCCCACTTTGTGATATCCAGCCTTCGCATTTTCAAGTACTTGAGTCGAGGGAACTCCAGTCCAATTGTGTCCCAATCTGCTTCATCCTCAGATAATTCGTCAGACACCACGCATGCATCATCCAGTAACTTCAGAACTTCGAGGTTCTCTAGGTCTCCAAGAATAGAAATCTCCTCCCACTTTAGGAAAGTATTCTTCAAAGTAAGTCTCTTAAGACGACTTGGCAATTGGAGCTTCACCAGATCAGTCGATTTGTGCAAGTAAAGACTGGTTTTGATGAAACTGAGGGACTCGAGCTGTTCTAACAAGCCTAGGTTCCGAGGAATCTGAAAACTACCCCACCTTGTTACAAAATCTCCAGACAGTCTCAACTTTTTTATTCTAGGAGTTCTGACCAAAAACTTAGTACACGATTTGCAAGGACATAATGGATGCAAGGTCTGGAGATTCTCCAAAATGTATGCATCCCTACTTTCGTGATCAGGATTGGTTTTGGTTGCTGCTTCCAGAGAAGAAACTGTATGAAAACAAAAAGGCCCTATCTTGTTATATAGGTGCCTCAACTTAACCATCTTCCCTATATCAATTGGGAGTGTAAGAGTTTTTTCTGTAGAAATGATGAGTGTTTCTAGGTTCAAGAGCTTGGTAACTGATGGTGGAAGACACCGGACCTCTGACCAGATTGCCAGGTACTTGAGAAGAACTTAGTTTCCAATATCATTGGGGAAGGGGATCCGGAAAATATCAAATCCAACGTCTTTAGAAGGTGAAAGTGGTTTTCATTGAAAACGGGACAGTAAAGGGCTTTGTCAGTTTTCAAGCACACCAAGGACCGAAGTTTAAAAGAAGAAGGCGAACATTTATTTTTAAGGATGGTCGGACTGCCAATATAACAGCGACGGTCGTCTATGGAAGCTTAAGGCGCCAGATTCTGAACAGAAGTAGTCTGCTGCATAAGAAATTTCTCTTCCTTACCTTTTTGGAACCTGAAGTCATTCACAATATCGTGGATGAGGAAAGCTTTATAGGAACTATAGGGACTAAATAAGCAATTAGTTTTGACCTAACTTCTAGTAGCTTCTCAGTATTCTATATAAACAGATGTAATCTGTCAGTATTATCATTCAATACAATATTCTGTTCTATAAGGTATCAGAGCGGCTACGCTCTTGGTGACCTAGTTTTCGCGCTTCCGCCTCTGGCGGGCGGCACCACCACTAGCCGCCCGCTGGAACTAGTCCATTTTTTTTTCTTGCAATCTGCTTTCTTCAGCGGTCGTCCTCCCTTCAGACGCCTCAAACTAGGCTTCTTCTGCTGATACGCCGGCAAATCCAGCTGCACCACTCCAATTCACCGTTGGCTCCGCACCGACTGTTCGTATCGTCTGCACAGCAACGCTCGACAGTGCCTCAGCTGCACCTGCTGGACTCAAGCTCGCACAGATATGCGGAAACCCTAGTCGCTGCCGTCGTCAAACACGTCGGAAAGCATCATCCTCACAGTGCTTGTCGCACCTGCGTCAAGCAACCAAAATCTCCCACCGTCGGCCTCCTTTCCCTAGCTAGTCGCACCTGCGTCCAGCCGCCGAATCCACTGCCGGCGATCCACAGATCCGTGAAACCCTAGCCGCCGTCCAGCACGCCGCTGCCGCATCCTTCGCCGCTGATTTACTGATAATCGCTATCAAAACGGGTACAAAAACCCTAGCTTGGCACGCTATCAGTCGTTGTCCGCCACCGAGGAGGAACGAAGCTCGTTCCCTCTTGATCGGAAATCATGGCGCTCGTAAAAATAGCGTACCAGAATCAAATAACAACTCTAGCTCTTCCGCGCTACATTGAAGACCAAGATTGGAGTTTCGTCTCGACCTCCATCTTGCGGGGGCGTATAGGAACTATAGGGACTAAATAAGCAATTAGTTTTGACCTAGCTTCTAGTATCTTCTCAGTATTCTATATAAACATATGTAATCTGTCAGTATTATCATTCAATACAATATTCTGTTCTATAAGCTTTAGGTGACCCATCAGACCTTCTCCTTGAAACAATCACAAGACTCCTATCCACCAGGTCATTCAGGTAGCCTTCAGCTGTGATTTCCAAGCTCCTTTCAGCTTCTTGAGTAACGAAACCTTCGGCAATTAGTAACCAGATGAGCTGGCGAACAGGGATTTCGTGGTCCTCGGGGAACAATCCAAGATAAAGTAAACATGCTTTCAAATGAAGAGGTAAATGGTTGTAGCTGAGTGTCAACACCTCTTTGTTGGAAACGGACAAGCCCATAGATTTGGCAATTTGATCCCACCACTCGGGTGACTTGTCCTTTTTAAGGATTTTGCCGATTACAAGAATGGCAAGTGGCAGGCAATCACATTGCTTGACGATTTGCTTCCCCATTTCCTCCAGTTGCAGAGGGCAGCGACCCACAGTTCCGAAAACCTTTGCTTGAAGCAGATTCCATCTATTTTCTTCGGAGAGGGGATTCATGTAATGAGTATGCGATGGTTCATACAAACTACTTGTTTCCTCTCCAATCAGTGTGTGCCGGCTGGTCAATATAATGGTGCTTCCATTACGTTGATCTAGAAAACATCGCCGAATATCGCTCCAGGCGTCAATGCTCCACATGTCATCCATGACAATGAGGTATCTTTTACCCTTCAAGAACCTACATAACCCTTGGCTCAATTCAGAATCACTACGGAGAAAAGTGTCCTCAAATATGCGTAATGACTTCAACATGTCAATGAGCAAATCCCTTTTTCTTTGTAATTTTGGGAAACGGTCACTCACGCACAAAATGGGAATACCTCTTTCATACGGATGTCATTGAATAGTGTATGAGAAAGAGTAGTCTTCCCAAATCCAGGTAGCCCCACAATCGGTTTCAGGGTTAGTGGTTGATCTTGGTAATTTACTACAAGTTCTCGTATGAGCAGATCAACCTCCTCTCCCAAACCAACCACCACAGTCATTGGCAATCACTCGCTCCATCTGGGACATCAGCCCCTCCATTACTTGCTCGATCCTAGCCAGTTCAGTAGTAGCTACACCACCACCAGCATCGGCATCCACAGAGAAGAACAAGTCGAAGAAATTCTTTGCATCCAACACCAAGTCTCCAAAGTAGTTCATCACCAGTTCGTTGACTTCTGGATTTGTGTTTCTCTTCTCCTCCTCATCTGTTGTCATCTTCAGGTAGTGTCTCATTCGAACTACACATCCGTACAGAGATCGGAGTTCCTCTTTCTGAGGCAGTTATATTGAGAATGTCCCACACCAGACATTCAAGAATACATAAAATAGCTAATAAGTGTCCTGGGCTACTCCCCTCATTGCCAATTGGTTTTAAGTGGGAACCACACAGATACTTAACATGGTATCAGTGGCGCGGTAGAAACTTATCTACTCGATCCACCTGCTCGTCGCAACTTAAGCCGACTTAATGATTTCCACGTGTAACATTCCACGAATGCATACACGTGAGAGGGCGTATTGAGAATGTCCCACACCGGACATTCAAGAATACATAAAATAGCTAATAAGTGTCCTGGGCTACTCATCTCATTGCCAATTCATGAATGTCCACGTGTAACATTCCACGAATGCATACACGTGAGAGGGCGTATTGAGAATGTCCCACACTGGACAATCAAGAATACATAAAATAGCTAATAAGTGTCCTGGTAGAGGGCGTATTGAGAATGTCCCACACCAGACATTCATGAATACATAAAATAGCAAATAAGTGTCCTGGGCTACTCATCTCAATTGGCAATGAGATGAGCAGCCCATGAAACTTATTAGCTATTTAATGTATTCTTGAATGTCCGGTGTGGGACATTTTCAGTAAGTTTAACCTGGGTCGAAACTGATATGTCCGGTGTGGGACATTTTCAGTAAGTTTAACCTGGGTCGAAACTGATACGGTGCTCCAATTTCTCCAGGGAAGAGTGGAAACCAGTTAACATCAGGCACTCCATTTCGTCCTCGATCCTAGCCAGTTTTGTGACTAAATCAGAGGCACGACCACTGGCATCCAAGTTAACAACGACACTCATTGCATCGAGCACCAACTCTACAGAGTTCATCACTAGCTCGTTGACTTTCCGATTCTCGTTCCTCCTTGCCTCCTCCTCTCTCAGCTTCAGGTAGTCTCTCATGCGAACTACACATCGGTGGAGAGATCGGAATTGCTCTTTTTGAGATGCAGTTAAACATGGGTCAAAATAGATACGCTTCTCCAATTTCTCCAGGACAAAGTGAACATCAGCTACGTACATTTATTTCATCACTCGCTCGAGATCAAACCTCAGGCACTCCATTTCTTCCTCGATTCTAGCCAGTTCTGTAACTACATCGGAGGCGCGACCAGCAAAGAACAAGTCAAGGATCATCTCCGCATCGAACACCAAGTCTCCAATGTTCATCACCAGCTCGTTGAATTCTGGAATCCTGTTTCTTGTCGTCTCCTTCTCTTTCATCTTCAAGTCGTCTCTCATGTGGTCGACACATAGGCAGAGGGAACGGAGTTGCTTTCTCTGAGACGAAGTTAAACCTGGGTCAAAATTCATATGCTGCTCCAATTTCACCAGGAAGAAGTGAACATCAGTGTTATCCATTGATCTGATTTGATCAGTGTTTATCTGACGAATGAAATGATTCCAACAAAATCAATCAACTATCTGGGCACAGAGTAGCTATGAAGCCTATTTATCCATCGCCACCAATCAATTAAGGAAACAGATTTCCTGGAAAATCAACCTAATAAATTTAATTAATTCAATAATAATTATTAGTTTGACTATCACCTAACAAAAAATTCAATGACGTATGGAACCGTCAAACCCTTCCCACAATCGCTCAGATTCTGTCCACCTTCCCTCGCTGCTCCGGTTGTTGTTGGAGGCCTGTTTGCTTGGTGCACGACGAGGAGATCAAATAATTGAAGGAATTCATGCAACTTAATCTTTGAGGAAGATGTCAGCCAATTTTGTTATATACGTGTGAAATTGTTGTATGATTTGTCAATATTCTTTAAAATTGAACCTAGTTGTACTGAAATTCAACATAAACACTGTAAATTTAATGAAATTGAACCCTGAGAGGTCGAGCTGGTCGAGAATATAAATACCCTTGACCTACCCTCGGGGGGTGAAACTAAGTGGAGTTCCGAACCGACTGATGTTGAAGAATCAGCGGATGAGTTGTGGTTAACCTATGGTCATGGGAATATAAGCCACAAGAAGAGCATTCCGCCTTCAAAGAAGGTTTCTCTATTCGAATCCTATCGACGGAGGTTTTTGGAGATTTGAAGAGGGCGGTGACGGAGGAGCCGGTCTTTAAGCTGCCCGATCTTAGTCTGCCGTTCGAGCTTTTAGCCTGCTACGGATCGGGAAACCCTCCCCTTCAATGCGCATCGAGCAGCCAAAAATATACCAAACTAAGTCGAGCCTCGACCTTGTTAGGTCAAGCTTTTAAGTATGATTTGACCCCCTCTTCCCCATTTTGACCTACCTAGGATGGAAAAATTACTGAAACAGTGTAGTTTGATCAATGAAAACAAATACAAAAACAGTAAAGATACTTATTGAATTAGAAATGTCGAGGCATGGAACCGAATCTACTGTCCTTTAGAGCAATTTCGCCCCCAATAGGAGTCCTTCCTTGGTGCAGAAGTTGAGGCGACCATGCTCCAGGATACAAAGACGTGCTCTGCTTAATGTGCGCTCACAAGAACCGAGACATGAACTCGTTCATGGCTGACTTTAGAGCATTAGAGATAGAAAAGACATGTTGTGAAAAAAAATCGAGTGAGTATTCTGGTTGACGGAAATAGTATTTTATAGTTGTTGGGAGAGTGTTTTATGGAAAATTTAAAGTTAATGGTCAAAAGAATGTGATTAGTCAAAGGATTACTGATTTTTGTAACCAAAAATTTCCTTTCTCAAAGGACTGTAAAAGTTCAAAATTTTCGGATTTGAAATAATCTCGTTGACTTACCGTAGATATGTGGGAGTATGGAGCAGCTCTCTTGTGCTCCTGTAAGAAGAAGAAAAAAGAAAACGATACGTGGTTAACATGTTTGAGGGCCTGAGAGTGAGAGTAGTTTGGGGGTAAGAGAAAGACCACGCATGTTATCCAGAGTGGAGACACTGGTGGTTTGAGTTAAGCTTGCTGAGAAAAAGTGTCGTCGGTGTTGTGTGTTCTTTTATGAATGGAACAGATCCGTCTATATATACAGGCCACTAGACGGACGTGGGTGAGTACACACGATGGTTATGGAACCCCTCATTCCCTAACGTCCACCTAATTGAGCGGCTCGTAGCCCGTATAATAGGAATCGTGGTCCACAATCTTGGCGATGTGGACAGTCCGTTAACAAACCTCTGGATAACATACGAGGTCGGATGCGAAACTGGCACCTCCCACGCAACAATCCTTACTCTAGTGTCCAATCCACTCGCACCCCCGAGTCCCGTTAGTATACGCGCATATGCGAAGGACCTTGCCTCGCAGTCCTTCACATAAGCGTAGGCGAATGGTGTTTATGGTGCTATGCGGAGCACGACAGTTGTGCACATGTCCCTTATCCAGGATGCCATGTGGCTCATCGATAGTGTCGCAATTTTGGGTATCTACACTCACCCAAGTCCAAATACGCGCACGGTTAATATATGGGCTTGTCTAATGGGCTAAAGCTTGCACATATTTATCTTGTTTGTGTTTTCAAATACCCAAATAAATTTTTGTAGTTATTGAAGCATATATAACAACACCGACTAAGTTGTGTTAGATATCGTGCTACAATATAATGTTGACTAGCTGCAATATATTTTGTATCCTTGAAATTGTTGAAAATAATATTTTTAACAGAATGAAAATGTTCTGTGTGCAATATAGCCCTGAGAATAGCATCAACAAATTCTCTACGAAGGAAACCATATATAATAGCATATCGAACATCAGCTTCTATATTAGTCCATTTAGCTCCGAAATTTTCGGAAGGTCCCTTCCGAACCTAGTTCCTCATGGCGACGGATTCAGCACCGGTAAACCCATCAATGACGAACAAAGCGTTTACTAACTACATAGACGTCGAAAAGAAGAAGATTGTCTTCAGCAATACGTACTGCGAGGAAGCGGAGGAGGAGTTGCGTTTCTGTTTACTGCGCTGTTTTGCGACGGACTCTAGGGTTAATAGCAAGACGGTTAGAAAGGTACTTGGTCGAATTTGGAACAGAGGAGAGGAAGTAAACATGGTAGAGGTAGATGTAAACACATTCTTGTTCATATTTCCCGATCAAATATGCTTAGAAAGGGTAACGTCCGGCGGTCCTTGGTCTGTTCACGGCAAGATCCTGCTGCTGCAACCTTGGGAAACAGGGATGGCGGTTAATGGGGTCAATTTTGACAGCCTTGCCGTCTGGGTACAATTGTCGAACATACCTTTCCACTTAATCCTCAAAATAGATACCGGAAGCATGATCATGTATGAGGTCGGAGAAGTTCTTGACGTCGATAATAAAATCTATAATGATGATGATGATGGCAATTTCATCCGTGTTCGTGTTCGTCTTCCCATCTCAAATCCTCTCCCCAGAGGCATCCACATCGAAGCTAAAGAAGAAGAGAAGTGGGGAGATTTTAAGTATGAGAGAATACCCTCTATGTGTTGTTGGTGCGGTAGAGTTACGCACGATGTATCGGAGTGTGAAGTTGTGCCGAAAGATAAACATGAAGCTTATAACCCGGGGTATGGCTCCTTTCTGTTATGTCATGCCAGGGTGAGAAGATTGGGAGGAGGAGAAAAGGTGGGAGATGATTTCAATATTGGAGAACCCAACAAGGACAATAGATTAGAAGAGAACCTCCAAGCAAGAAACATGGCTATGGAGGTGGATCCACCAACGTCTCCAGTGAACCAAGGACACTTGAACAATGACGGGAATTCCACAGGAGCTAGCTATGATAAACAACGTGTTTCAGGGGGGCATAAAGAGGGGGTCTCAATGAATATGGGAGAGTTCACTAAAAAGCAGGATGAGGCTATGATCAAGGAGGGTAACCCACTAAGAGAAAACATAAGGGAGAAACTTGAAACTCACACAGAGAATCTAGGGGAGGAACAAGAACCAATCTGCGTTGACAGGATTGGGCAAAGAAGGGGCAGCTATGACAAAGGCTTTTCCAAAGGGGCGGGACTCGTTCACATGTATCGTGAGTAACGAACAAGAGATAAACATAAGGGCGTTATAGCCATGGTCAGGGGGAGGAGTCATGGAAAAAGTTAATCGTTTCAATGCGTCAGCAAAAATGTCACAGAGGATTGAAGCAGGAAAAAGAAAAGGTCACCTTATGAATTTCATCCCCCCTTCACATCCAACTAAAACATAAATTGTTGAAGAGGAAACCCCACCAAATCAGGTAAATAGATCACATGGATGGAAGAGAGACCACGCAGAAAGAGAAGAATGCCTCTTGATCACTCAACAAAGTTCTGGCGCCGGCTGCGGAGCAGCCCCGCCCATCCCAATGAGCCTTTTGAGCTGGAACGTACGGGGGTTGGGGAACCCCTGTAAGATCCTATCCCTTCGCGATCTCGTGAAGCAAAAATCCCCAGACATGGTCTTCTTAATGGAGACTAAATTGCCACGGACTGAGATGGAGCAAAATATTGCTAGAATTGGCTACTACAATGGTTTTGTTATGGATTCCAGAGGTAGGAGTGGAGGTCTAGCGCTTTTGTGGAAGGATAGTATGCATGTTAATGTTATTTATAGTTCTTTTTTCGCTATTGATGCTTTGGTGAAGGAAGAAAATGATAACCAATGGTGGAAGTTTACGGGCTTCTATGGAGACCCCGATAGAACAGATTGGACGACCTTAAACACACTGTTTTGAGCCCAAATTTTTTCTAGAGACTTAGGATATTTTTCCCTACCTTATAAGATAGAAGGTGATATCCTAGGTAGTTGGGAGAAATTTTCGATCTTATTATTTGATTGTTTTATTGCTTATTAATTTCCAGTAATTATTATTTAATTCTGGAAATTTCCAGAAAATTTCTGTATATTTATTTTATTATTATACATGCTGTTGTGGGTTGAATGGATGTGTTTGATGCATGGATGTGGCTTAGATGGTTTTATATTTGGTTTTGGTTTTGAATATGTAATCAATTAAAATACGGCCTGCGTGTCGTGCCTCTCTACATACTCTATTGTCTTCTCTTCTCATCAAAATCGCCTATTAGAGGTTACTTCTTATTATAAATAAGATAGTTAGTGAAGATTGAAGACTAGAAGCTTCAAGAGAGGTGGCCAAACCAAAAGCTATGGCGCGAGGTGCATGGAGCAAAGAGACGAACAAGGAAGCTTCAAGGAGCACTCAAGATAGGCAAGATCCATGAGGCGAGAAGTTCAAGAATTGCTCAAGAGGTACTCTCAATAGTGGGAGTGCACCTTAGGGGCCACATCCATTGCATATTTATTTATGCTTGTGCTTGTTTTATGTTATAACTGCGTGTGATTGGATATAACTGTATAACCTTGCATGCTAAGGAACTAAAACAAAAGAGCTCACATGATTATACATGATTGAAACTAATAGGGAATCATAAGTGACGATATTTGAATCCTAGAATTGCTACTAGGTTTTGGTGGAGTCCTTATGAGGAACTATGAATTTTAATCTATGTAACATGTTATTTCGGAGCTAAGTAAATGCCAGTATTAATTTCCTATGCAATGTCTCAAGATCAATCGTGTCTAAGTCGAAATCGTAAAAGGCTAAAATGATGAAAACAAACGATATGACAAGTCGTTGTACTATGTAACCAATCGTTCGACATAGGTTGTCGAAATACCTACAAGTATGGTCGAACCTGTGCTGAATAGTTGTCACAGTAGCACATGAACATTATCTTTAAGCTAACTAATAGTGGGTGGCAGTCAAGATAATGTCATAGAGCATGCTATGCCAAGGTGGGGAAATGACCTCATCAGCAAGTTCTAGACCACTTTGAGATTCAAAGATTGTAGGAATGAGCCAAAGAAGAATCTTGGATCAACCTTAGCCATTTGCCTCATTAAAATTGTGAGTAGTGACTCATAAAATCCCACCTTAAACTATCAAACTCAACCATAAAAATAGCACTCGTCTATAGTGTTTGAGATTAGTACTCAACTATAGCATCTGAGAATCATGCCGTTTATGATGAGATGTTTAAGTTATCCGATTAGCAATTTGTTGCTATCTCTGCCACGTTTCATGAAAGTGCCATGAAAACGTTATATGACTTATTTTGAGAGTGTCAAGATGTTTGGATAAGACCAAACATCGCTCCGTTCTAGTATCTAAGCAACCAAGTGTTTGCTAAGAATACTAGTTCAGCATACTTCTGAAGTCTAAGCAATATATGATTGCTAAAAGACTGTGAATGAAGTATGATCGGCAGATTTAGTCCCTATCCCGGTATTAGGACCGTGAGGAACAGGTGGGGGCAAGGATAAGGGAATAAGGGCACAATATTGGTACATGACCAATAGCCCAAGACTGGCAAATGCAAAGGAGGAAAAGGATCTTTCCCTAAGACTAGAAGGCCAGACCTGGCACTGACTTCTCGTCTAAGGATCCATGAAATTATCTTTGAGGGAGTAGCCACCAAAAGTAGTTTTGGTTACAGGTTTACTTTGTAATTGGTCATGTCATGTTATGCACTCTTGATTTCTAGCATGAATAACACCTCAGGATCTTTGGATATCACCTCTAGGGTTGTGCCTTGAGATTCTGATATGTGGCGCGCTAGATTAAGACACACCACATCAGAAAAGGATGTTCAGGCTAGCTAAGGTAGGCCTGCTTGGAATATGCCCAAGGTACCCTTACCTGAGTGTGATTCTTGCCTTACATGAAAGGCGAAAGGCAAACTATCCAGTAAAACAGTAAGTATTATTGAGTCTTTACATATTATTCATTCTGTTGTATTTGTGTTCCATTAAATGTTAAGAGCTAAAGACATGGTGCTTGCTGTTCCTTCACATCCGTAGATTATTGTACGCATCTCAACTATGTGTGCTTGGGCCACATAAGTCTGAGGCACTAGGGTGCTTCAGACAGGTATCTACAAAAGGTATAAAACCGTCTGGACAAAAGGATATCTCCTTAGCAAGAATGAGACTGCGAGTATCTATCTTAGCAAAAGCTATATGATGGAAAGGAGTAGTAAGGCAGATGTGCATTCCCCGCGCTCCGCAGCAGGATGCTGTAGCGGATAGGAGGAGTAAGATACTGCCTGAAGATGGTTTGATGTATGATAGCACGTTCAAAGTACATGTTCCCTGTCTTGAGGATACGCTTTGTTAAACGGCTGTAGATGTACTCAACCAAATACCCACCAAGTCTGTAGCCACTACGCCCTTCGAGATGTGGACCAAAAGGCAACCTATATGAGGTCACCTTAGGCCATAGGGATCGGCAGCTTATGAGCTAACTAAATTTTCCTAGTCAGGGAGAAGCTCGTGGAGATGGCATTCTCTACGAGTAAGAGGAACCACTAGATGACACTCAATTCACCACTACTCAAGAGGAATTTGTTCCTATGGATCTTGAGAACAGTGGGAGTGCCTTACCTAGTGAGCAGTCTATCGTATATGACTATAATGCTGAAGAAGAATCCTCTTTGCGTAGGAGCGCTCGTTGGAGCTTACCCCGTCGACGATTTGACATCGAAGGGGAGACCATGGTGGTCACCACGCAAGAAGAAGATGAACCTAGGATATCGTTCCGGGATATTTCATCACCTGACAAGAAGGAATTTAGACCCTATATGGAAGAAATGTATCTTCATGGAGTAACATATCTTCCCATTTTATTCGGAGTACTCTAGGGGGTTGTGTATTCGAAACGCAACAGCTATTTAGTAGTGTAACACAAATGGATTCACAAGATACATGTTTTCTCTTAAGAGATGTCCATAATTAAGAGAATGTTTGTAGATATGGTGATCTCCGCGAACATGGAGGAGCCGCTAAGATATACCTTGTTCCTTAGTCCATTATGAGGAATTAGTCCCTCAAGGATCCTTTGGACAGTGGGAGTGACTTTCTAAGCGAGGTGCCCATCCATAGGGGAGAGAGCAAAATTATGATCCTCCAATGCAAATGAATTGCTCGTAGGAGCATATCCCATTGACTGTTTGAGATCGAAGGGATGGTCTTAAGGATCACCTTGCATAAACGATAGGATAGAATACTATGCCTTATCGTTCCCTAATTATGAAGAATGAAAAGTAGCCTTTACAGGTGAAGATAGAGTATGTAAGGGACCAACCAAGTTTAAGGATAGGTTGACTTTTCCGACTGGATATAGACTATTGGAAATGAATGGATTTCCAAGGTCATTCAGAGTGACACAGACGGAAGCATAATAAGGCATACGACTTGCAGATATATTGGTAATAGTTGTGATGATGGAAATAAGGCTCCATTCTCGATAAACGTGACGACTGAATTTCTCAATGGAGAAATCAGAGAGGTGATCTGCAACAACCCCCTTATCCGGCTCGGGACAAGACCGGGAGGGCGATGCTTAATAGAAGCGGCGGAGATCAAAAGCAATACATTTCACAACACATAGTTATAATATTAAACAAAGACTTTAGGTCTTACAAACTGGATGATTACTATTACACAACAGCTTAACTATCATTACTCGATACTAAGTGACATAGACCGCCTAGGTGTGTCTCGCGCCCCTTCTACTTTACAGTCCCAGCTCCTAGACCTGCGGTGGGAAGGAAAAACAAGAAACACAGTTTCCAAAATCAGCTTGAAATGCTGAGTGAGATACACCTTAGAGTGTAAAACAAGGAAGATGAAATAGTTGATGATTCACGAGTTAAGTAAAACAGTAACAGAGTACGAGTAAAACATTATCAGAGTGTGCAGCAGAAATAATCATTTATGAACGTTTCAGAAACAAATCCATTTATCGAAATTCTGTTCCATTGCACATTTCCAAACATAGAAGCAAAGATGTCCAGTTATTATCTCTTCTCGTTGTACCAGGGTAGAACAGTGACCACGACAGACATACTAGACCTTAAGTGTTGCAACACCCTCCTAAGAGCGTCAATCTTAGGAGTGTTATCTATATGTCAGGGCACAAGAAGCCCCTAAGCATATGACCGTAAAGATCCAAGGCGTAGAAGCCAAGGGGAACTAGCTGGTATCGGTGCTCCCGGCCGGAGCCGATCAAAATAAGTCCAAGGCGTTAAAGCCAAGGGGAACTAGCTGGTGTCGGTGTTCCCGGCCGGAGCCGACTGTAATAATTAAAGATCCAAGCCTACAAAAGTAAGCAGGGGGAACTCGCTGGTGTCGGTGTTTCCAGCCGGAGCCGATCAAAGTAAATCTACTTGTTCTGGTACATGCGATTCTTTCCACTTTGCATAATGAGCGGATTAATATTGCGTGACGGTTTCAAAGAATCATTTCGAAAATGTAACCAACTCAAATAAAGCATGTGAATCACAAAACACGTTTTGAGACAGTATTAAAATCATGTATTGACACGAAGGAAGCTAAGGCTCAAGGCTAGGCATGTAACTCACCTGAAGTCAACTCAGCAATCGTACAACGGATGTTCGACGAAACCTACGTCCACGTATCCGTCTCCTACAATATACAAATCTCTAGTCATAACGGTGTTACTTCTGAATAACGATTGCACTAGTCCTATAACAATGCATGGCTAGGTCGTATAATAATTACACTTCTCACAATTCTAATAAAACTCGTGTTCAAGTCTTATACATATATATATATATACATATATATCGAGGTATTTTAAAGATACATTTGATTTAAACAAGTAAAATATTACTTATAAATAATTATTTGGAGAAGCATGTAAAATTTAGATGAACCGTTTGATTATAGCCATAATTACTAAGAGTATTAGGAAAATATAATAGTATCAAATAGTAATTATAATGAGTTATTTCGACTAGAGAATTATAACATTATAATTTTTGTTAAAATGATTTAAAACTCACGAGTAAACTAAAGCAACATTTAGTAAGTGACTAAATCAATATTGATTGCTTAAACGTATATATACACGTATATACACAAGTATTTTACTTATTTCTCTAGAAAATATTCATTTTAGCCAATTTCTAAAACATATATTTTCTTGCTACAAAAGAAAACATTCATTCAATTATGTATTTAATTGAAAATAACTTTTGTACATAAATATCACAAATACTCTTAATTTATCCTATATATGTATACACACATATACTCACACACATATATACTAAACATATTTATGTAGATATAATAGAGAAATTATGAAAACACATCAGCCCCCCCTTTAACAGTTTAGTATAGAACAACTAACTCCCCTAAAGTTTCTGAAAAATACAATTTAACCCCCCCCCCCAAAGCATGAATTTCGGCACATACTCAATCTCACCAATCAAAATTTGAATTCGAGCTACAAAAACATGGTTTTGATTACATAAAACAACTCAGGAGGTGATTTAGATCTTACCCACTCCAAGAATCGCGAGAATCGGTCGAAAAACGAAGCGGGTCGGGTTGTCGAAAAACTCGCCGGAAAGTGGAGCTCGACACCGGCGATTGGGGCTTCCCCAGCTCCGGTCGATGATCCTAATAGCCTGGTCGGACCTCTTAGAGGCCAGAGAGGTGGAGAGATAGGGGTGGGTGGCTATGTTTGGTTCGGGTGGAGTTCACCCGAAGCTTTCGCCGGTTTTAATGGCCGACGGTGGTGGCGGCGTGCTCTGTTTTGGGTGTCGATTGTTGATGCCTTTGTCTCTGTTTTCGAACAGGGAGGAGGATGAGACAGAGCAGAGAGAGGTAGGAAGGAAGAGGGAGAAGAGCAGGGGGTTGTTCGGGGGTGGTTCCCGTCGGCAGTGGTGGTGGTGGTGGCATCTTCGGAGCTTGCCGCCGCTGCTGCTGCTGGGTCTCTGTTTCTGGACAGAGAAGAGAGGCAGAAACAGAGAGAGAGACAGAGAGGGGGAGACTAGGGAGGAGATGGAGGTGGAAGGTGGTGGTGGAGCTCTCGGTGGTGGTGTGGCTGGGAAGAAGAAAAGGATGAAGGTGAAAGTGATGATGGTTGTGCACAAGAGATTCCGGCGCGGAGAACTCCGTGTACACCGTAAGTAGAGGACCAGAGATGGCACAGGAAGAGTTGGGTTGTGTGTAGGGAGAGAGTAAGGCAGTAGTAATGTATGAGAGAGAGACATAGGGTTGGCAGAGCTTCCGCGTATGGCTAGTGTGTTTGCCTCTGTATGGAAAGGTTAACGTCCTATATATAACGGAGAATGTGACCGTTGCAGTGTGGTTAATGCACCCATCAATGGAGGCTTAATTAGCTTAACCACAACGACACGTTCGTCCTCATATATAGGGACCGTTACAGCACGTTATGCGCGAATACCGGAACCGTTATGGGGTTGACCGGATTGACCGGGTTTATGGAGCTCGTGCCATAAATCTCTCAAAAGCAGTTACTAAAGGTCACGCGCGGGCTTGGCTCGCACGCGACAGGACATACTCTAGCCTCCAAACCACTAAGTCCCTACAAGTCCCGTGCAGTGGTATGCGAGGGCCCTGTCTCGCAGCCCCCACATGGATCAGCGCGGCTGGTGATCCAGTGTGTGTGGAGCACAATATGGTGTGCTGGATGGTTGCCACGTGGCCAAGATCTGTCAGATCAGAAAGCACTATCTACATTAGCCCCCTTTCTGCGCGTGAAGGCTCATAGCTGGATAGACTTCCATGCGCGGAAACCAACATACGCGTCGCCGCCACGCACCAATTCAAATATGAGTAAATTCATCCCCCGTGCATGCCATTATGACCTAAAACCCCTAGAGTCGTTCTGTCTGGCCTTTAGGGTTTTTGGGGTGACGTCAGCTTGTCCTGTGATTGCGCGATTCGACGGTGACGGTTGCGATTCGACTACTGAAAGGACGCAACCCTTCATTGTTTTTGGATAAATACTCTGTACTCTCCATTGTTGCAAAGCATCACTTCTTTCTCTTAAAGTGAATGATACCCGGAAGTCTTCGAGAGCAGATTCAAATAATCAACCACCAGTTCTTTCTTGTCAATCGTCTTCTTCAACTGTGTGCATCCAAGCAAGCTTTACAAAAACAAGGTTGGCCTTGTTCAATTTTGTTTATCATACCGATGTATGCTTTGAACTGTGTTGGATCTGCAAACCCATGACATATTATCTGTTGAAAACTTGTGAAGAAGCTCCAATCTTTGAACCCAATTTTGATTTAATCCTTCAATGATAAGGACTTTGGATATAGGGTTTTGAAATCCCTGATAATGCAAACGATTTCCAACCCCTAATTTCTGAAATTGGTACCAGAAACTGTTCGTCTTTCTTCCCATAGATCTTGAATCTCAGAATTCAAACTGAAATGTGCATATTTCTCCCCCCTTTTTTCTTGCTTTTCCGCAGGAATGGCAAAGACAAAAGGAACTAGACCCACCAAGGAGGACGAAGAAATACCTGATCTTCCGCGAGCTCTATGGCGAAAAGCCCCCTACCTGGGTGGCAAAGACTTCTATCATGCTAGGGTTAAGGCAAAGAAACTGCCTGCCCCTGTCTCTGGTGAAGGGTTGCAAACATTAACCCCTCCAGTTAACTCGGCCTTGCTCGAATTGATTGGCTCCGAAGACGTGGTTCGATTGGGAATCGAAAATGGGTACTTCCCATATGCTGCAATTTCTACCCAAGCTTTTGTTCAGAAATTGGACTACATGGATGAGTGGATCGACCATGTATTGACTCATCACGCCGTGACTCTAAATGAGGCCGGTGTATACTTCGCAGTTCGTGCTATGAAGGGTGCTGCCGTGAAGCTGGACCAGTCCATGCTTCTAAACCTTCTTTCCCGCTACTCGCCTGCGACTCACACATTTCACTTTGCTGAGTTCGAGGCTTCCCCCACGCTCGAGGACGTGCACATGCTTTATGATCTATCTCCCATGGGCGAGGTGGATCCTTTGAGTCCCTTGAGGACGGATGCGGAGCTCGCTCTGTACGCGCAGATGGAGGAGTGCTTGGCAGAGGTGAAGAAAATTTCCACCCGGTGGACCACTACAAAATTCCTTCCTGACTGGCAGTTGGTTGACACATCTGTGAAAAATACTTGGAACAAATGGGTGCAGTACTTTTTCCGTGATTATGCGAACAACAGCATCACCAAGAAGCTTCTGAGTGAAAACCCAAAGGCTGATAACTATGTGGAGGGTAAGGGTTATCACTTAACCCTATGCGCCTTTCTCTGCGCCTGGTTGTCGAGGTACTTAATCGATGGCCACCCGCACGATGGGGTTTTCTATCACGTTCTGCCTCTTGCTGTGAAGTTGGCTCTCGGCCAGAAAGTTGCACTCGGACCCTTGGTCTTGGGCACGCTGTACTACAGACTGGATCAGCTGGTCATGGCCATGAGGGAATCGCGTGGCCGCCTCGACATACTGACTTTTGTTAACATCGCCTTTTTGACAATGTGGGTCTTTGAGCGCTGGCCTTCCTATGCTCCAGTTGCATCTAAGCCCAGCAGGTGGTGTCCCCCAGGCGCTATGGAGGAGCGTAACAGCGGCAGAGATGCGAGGTGATTTGGGACAAACAATACCAAGTGCGTTTGGAGCCTGATGTGCGACATTCGGGAGGAGTTTATAGCCAGGCCCTATGCCATGCGCATTGAGAACGTGCGATGGTTTCCAAAGCTGTATCCTTCCAAGGGTGTTGTCTTCTCAAAAGAGCTCCTCTTCGAAGATGGAGAGTATTTTGCTGGTGCCTGCGAGGTTCCCTTCCTGCTCTCGCGGAGCATGTTCGTGAGCTCGCGCCGAGGTACGAGAGGATTACCGTGGACGTTGATCCCACTCGCGTTTCTCCCCAATTCGGTTTTGATGCAGTGGCGCCATCAATCTGGCCACAGTCTATTGTCAGAGGCTGCTATAAGCGTTTGTTGACAAAGGAATGCAAAACAGTCTTGCTGAGCAATCTTCCCTTTGAGCAACCCGCAGGTGAAGGCGGTTATTCCAAAAACTGGCTCGCATACTGGAACGCCCAGCACACAAGATTCGAGACGCAGTCGGCCCCACAGCCAAGCAGAGCTCCTGTGATCAAAAGAAACTCTTTTCCTTTTCGTCCCAATTGCAGTCTGGACGAGTCTGAATATGGTTGCTACTCGTTGATGGATCACGAGAACCATCTGTGTCCTGCCATCATTCTAGATGAAAAGACCGCCGCGGTTAGAAAAGGCGACTCGCATGTCATCAGATATAGCGAAACTTTTTCTAAGGTAAGCCACTTCTTTCGCATGCGTTAAGCTTCTTTACTTCAATATATTGAAAACCTCATTCTACACTGCCTGCTGTAGTGCCATGTTCGGAGGTTTGCATCTGGTGAGCGTTCCAAATCGCTGGTTAACACCATTGTTACCACAAGAAGACAAGGACAGTCGTTTCGGCTAGCATCGAGGATGGATCATGAGGTCGAAGTCAGGATTCGCGAGGTCATGAATGCTTTTGCTGACTCGCTGATAGACAATGCTCCGGCCTTGTCTCCCCCTAGAGATGATCCGTCTCCTCCAGCGACTGCCGCGCTAAGAGCGAAGAGGCCTAGGCAAAGAGGAATTACAATTTCTTCCCATAGAAGCGCTCCAACTTCCCCTCCTGCGAGATCCCTTTCTGCCAAGGACAAAGGCAAAGGTCGCATGACCAGTAAATCGCGGAAGGAGCTCGTAGTGGAGACCTTCGTTCCACTCGGCCAGGAGGAAGAAGAGGAGAGGCGGGAGCCAAGAGAAGGAGATGAAGAAGAAGAAGAAAGAGTTGAATATGCGATACATGAGGAAGAATCAGGAGGTATCTCAATCGTACTTCTCTCCTCATTATCTTAGTTCGTTTGCAATTTGATTTGAACAAAATGTTTCTTCGCAGATGATAATGATACCATCGGTGGCCTTTTGGCCAAGAGGCAGAAGAGGAGTGCTCATTATGGTGTTTCTGATGAACCCATAAGCGAGGACATTCTCGCCGAGTCCAGGAAGACAGCTGCGGAAGCTGCTGAAAGGAGAAGAAAGCGAGAAGAGGAAGAGCTCGAGCGCGTGAAGCAGAGGAGCCTTGAAGAACGACATGTCGATGACCTAGTGCGTCCAACTGATGAGGAAGACGTGCTTCCCAAAGATGTGGCTCCCCGAGTTGAGGAGGAGGACGTGGCTCCAGAAGATGATGCGGCAGCCTTGGAGCAAACCCAAGCAGATTTTGAAGAAATCGCAGGCGGCAATAAAGGTGAGATTTTTAATCTCGCAGTAACTTATCGAGATGTTATTGTCGGTGCATTAAAGCATGGTGTGTCAAAAGCTGACATTCGCCGTTGGCTAGTAGGCAAGTGCGGTGAACCCTCAGGTAATCACTTGAACGATATGCATGAACTAGGCTTAGTAACTCAAAGCATAATTATGACTAGTTTCTTCGTGCCCCAGGTCACGCTCATTTTAAATACATGCTTAACGAGGACATACTAATAGGGCAAGGTTCCACGTCCTTAGCGTATGACGAGGATACTGCAATCCCACCTTCGCGTGGAGGTGCTTGCTCTTAGCTTTAGCAAAGATAGTAAAATAACGTACGATACAAGTTACCTCATACCATCGCATTTTGTATCGCAGGAAATGCTGATGAACCCGTGCTGGAGCAAAGGAGTCAACCTTCTGCGTCCTATGTCCCGGTGCCGAGTTCTCATACCGAGAAGCCCGTCGCAGCTGCTGAATACGCAGGAGAGCCTCTTGAGGACGTCATCGAACTTTCTGATGATGCCGAGGCTGACACTGTGTTAATGGAGGAAGATGCCCATGCAGGTGCTGAGGAAATAGGAACGAATGCTGCTGATGCTATCGCATCTGAAGGTATCCCTCACCAAGCTGCAACTTCTGATGCCATCACGCCTCCAGTAATGACTGAGCCGGCGGCACCTCTTCTTGCGTGGAGCTTTTGGGGGCTCTCAGGTCAAGGCTGCGATCACACCTGGTGCGGCTTATACTCTTCCCCCCAACTATGAGGAGTTAGAGCTCGCAGATGATAGAAGGGCAATGGAGCGAGGGCAGTCTTCAACTACCCCAGCAATGCGCATTCCTTCTCTGCACGAGATCCTTGAAGGAACTGGTATGTCATGATTTGCTGTTCGCATTTCGCATCCTTCATTTGCGAATTTGATAGTATAACTTGGCTTTGACATTGCTTCAGGTTTGAAGCAAGTCGATGTAGACTGGCTAGTTCGGATGCGCCTCACCTACCCCCAATCATTTGCGAGATCTATGGAGATAGGGCCCTTTGACAGGAGGCTATTCTTACTGAGGCCATTTGGATTTTGGAGCAGCTTTCTGCGGCCACACCTGCGACCATTTCTCCTCAGAGTGCCGAATTGCTTTTTGGCATGTGCCAAAATCTTCTCGCCAAAGTTCAAGGCAGGCTGGGCTTCAAGTTTCTTATGAAAAGATTTACCCTGATTCGTGCGGCCGTGACCTTGAAACGCGGTCACCAAAACCTCGCAGCTGAGAAGCAGAAGGTAGAGCAGCAAAAGCAAAAGGTTGAAGAGGCTATGAAACTCTATCATGAAATGAATGCCAAATGCGAGCAATTGAAGCAAGAAGTGGAGCAGGTGGAAAATCTGAGCCGTCAGTTTACCCCCCATGACTCCTTTATCAAAGGCCTATTTTGATTTTTGAAAAGTAGCAAATAAATAGCAGAAACATTATTGTAATGTTGCTAGGGTTTTTCCCCCTTTTTTTTACAAAAAGAAGAATCGAAATGCCCGTTTTGCCCTTTGCGGTGATTTGCTAGAATATCTCTGTGCATATCCAATTATGACTTCAGCAATTGATATTCTGCCTTGATTTTCGCGCTAATTGCTCATTAGATAAGCACGCTTTCCTTGGGAAGTCCATCCGAATCATGACCATACGTCATTATTTAGGATACGCAACTGAATCGTCGTAGCCTTTAGTAGGGTAATTGATCGTTACCGCTTTTCAAGGCGTAAGTGATTGACCTTACCCTCTTTTCAAATTCTGCTGAATCATCTTCGCAATTGAAGAGTCTCCACAAGGTCTATATAAACCCTGTCTTTGGCCATTTGGGTTCTTCATCCCAAAATGTGCTTTGCCGTGAGTCCTTACGACTGATGGCTTCAACGCTTATTTTCCGTTGATTCATGGCAACTTCCAGTTGTGAAACCTGAGTTTGCCCTTTGTGCTATAGAAATAGTTTCCAAGATCCGCTTTATGAGGCTTACTGATCTTTGTAACTTGCATAGAGGAGATGCAGATAATACCTCACATTTGTTCGAAGAATTTTCTTCGTCTATTATGCTTGCAGGTCATGTTTCCGGCCGCCTCCTGGCGAGGTGCAGCGCCGTACTGGCCTTGCTACCGACTCGTAATGAACGGCGGGATTCTCCTCCAGCATCCGTGGAGGAGGATTTGTTGCCCCCTCGATTGTGAGCTCAGGGTGGCGAGCCATTGTGTTGGTTTCCGTGGACAAGGAGCCCATTGCCCGAGGAATGACTGCTCCCCTGTTCTTCACAGCCGCATTCGCCGGAACAGGTAGTTCCTCAGGGACTTCTCTTGGGTGTAAGGCCAAAGAATGGCCCTGCCAGATTCTGGGATCTTGAATATAACGTGGCCTAGCCTTCGTGGCGTTTGTTGGCCGTTCATTTTATTGCAAGACCCGGCTGGTTACAGACCTCTGGTCGCAAGTCTTTGTATCTCATAGCTTGTGCTAGGACTTTTAGGTCCGTCGTTTTTCATCTAGGATTCCCCCGATGAGTAACTTCTGTATGCGAGTTGCCTTTGAGATGCATTGTAAGCCATGTTGGCTGCGTAGTTAGCTTGATTTAAGCTTTTTCGCTTGTAAGTTGCTATCTAGACAGATAAATTTTAAGTTCTTTTGACTCATAATGATAAATCGCTTTGTATGATCTGCTGTTTTGTTACAACAAAATACAATTTTGCATGCGTATCGGCATATTTCGCCTTTTGTAGTGCTATATACACACTTTGCATTGTCGCTTGGATATGTCTTTAGATCGTTCGAGATCGTGTTTACGCAGCTGCGCTGCCTTGGTAGATAGGCTTATGATTTGCTTTGGATTCAAGTGCAAGTGCTATCTTATCAGATAAGCTTTTGTACACCACTTAGGATCATTTTGCATAATGCTGCTATCATGACAGATAGACTTAAGAACGATTTTAAAATCGCATTTGTATAGCGCTGCTATTGCGGCAGATAGGCTTGAAAGATCATTCAAGATCATGTTCGCATGGGCTGCCATCATAGAAGATAGGCCTAGAAGATCACTTAAGATCGTTTTCACATGAGCTGCTATCGTGGCAGATAGGCTTAGAAGATCAATTAAGATCATTTTTGCATAGGCTGCTATCGTAACAGATAGGCTTAGAAGATCAATTAAGATCGCATTTGCATAGGCTGCTATCGTGACAGATAGGCTTAGAAGATCAATTAAGATCGCATTTGCATAGGCTGCTATCGTGACAGTTAGGCTTAGGAGATCAATTAAGATCGCATTTGCATAGGCTGCTATCGTGACAGATAGGCTTAGAAGATCAATTAAGATCGCATTTGCATAGGCTGCTATCGTGACAGATAGGCTTAGAAGATCAATTAAGATTGCATTTTCATAGGCTGCTATCGTGACAGATAGGCTTAGAAGATCAATTAAGATCGCATTTGCATAGGTTGCTATCGTGACATATAGGCTTAGAAGATCAATTAAGATCACATTCGAGTAGGTTGCTATTGCGACGGATAAGCTCTTGCTAACAGTAATAATAAACTAAATTAAGCAATATAAACAGCTCGGAAGTATGAAGTTCTTCTCATTTGGGAGAAGTCTTTTATTACAGCACTCTCATATGGGAGAGATGAGATTACAGTTCTCTCATATGGGAGAGATGATGTGCGAATCATATCTATACAGATCATAGGGCAACGTTGTAATAAAACGCATAAAATGAGAGAAGTCAAGGATAGTACTTCTTAATCCAGCGCATGTTGACTGAGCTTGGGGTGGAGGTCGTTCCGTGCAACCTCCGTATGCTGCAGTAGCCACTGTCAAAGACCTCTGTGACTTCAAAGGGGCCTTCCCAATTGGCTGTGAACTTTGGGTGAGCCGCTTCTTGCATGCAATGGTCAGATGCGCGCAAGACCAAATCTCCAACTGCAGAATCTCTACGTAGGACTGTTTTGTTGTACGCACGAGCAATCCTTTCTTGATACCGTTTGTTGGTCCTTTTAGCTTGATCTCGCTTTTCCTCTAGCAGGACTAAGTCATGATCGCGTTGGTTGTCATACAAGGCGTGGAAGGCCAACCTTGCTGAGTTAACTTTTACCTTCGCAGGTACCACTGCCTCAGCCCCATAGCATAGGAGGAATGGTGAGACCCCTGTGGGTGTTCTTGGAGAAGTTCGGTAAGCCCACAGGGCTATGCTTAAGGAATCAGCCCACTTCTTGTGGTCGCCTGCGACCATCTTGCTCAAAATTCTCAACAGCGTCTTGTTTGTCGCTTCTGCTTGCCCATTCCCCTTCGGGTAGTAAGGGGTGGAGCATATCTGCCTGATGTTGTATTCTGCTAGCTTCGCAGCCACCTGGCGATTAACAAAAGGAGTGCCATTATCTGAAAGGATGGTGTTGGGAATTCCGAACCTGCATATAATGCTTTCTTGGATGAAACGGACCACAGTTAGCGCATTTGCCGTCTTCAGTGGTATTGCTTCCACCCACTTGGTGAACAACTCCGTCGCGGTGAGAATGAAGTGATTCCCATGTGAGGTTGGTCGAATGGGACCAATAAAGTCGAGAGCCCATGTGTGAAACGGCCATGGTGTTCCCAATGCATGTAGATCTACAGCAGGAGCGTGCACTAGATTTCCTTTAAATTGACACTCCTGGCAGCGTCGTACTTTGGCACGGCAATCAGCCTCCATCGTGGGCCACAAATATCCAATTGAGAGGAGTTGTCTGCATAATTTCGCACCCCCTGATGTTCCGCCTGATGAGAAAGATCCATCACTTCTTGTGCTTCCCTGCTGTCGAGGCATCGCAGCAAGTTACCCTCATGGCCTCTTCGCCAAAGCAGGTCTTCTTGTACCACGTATCGGGATGCTTTCCTTCTCAGTTTCTCAGCTTCTTTTCTTGACTCAGGTACAGTACCCTGGGTGAGAAAATCAAAGAGTGGTTTCCTCCAATCCGCATCATCATCGGTAAGAGCAATGAGTAAAGAATCTTTGATCAGTGTGCAACTCTCGCACCTTCCTTGTATTAGTGCCGCGGCCGTTGACATGTCTGGCCAGTGAATACCATATCTCTGAGCTTTCCGGTAGATTGACACTTCGCTTTCTCCGCAAGCATGTCGGTGAATCTTCTCTAGCAGCAGTTGTCCCTCTTGCTCGGAAACACATCGCATGAGTATTCCGCCAGGGCCCTTGTAGTAAAGGGTGTTGTCATGTATGCAATACCCCTTTGTGAGTGTCCAGTTCTTGCTGCTGGTGCCTTCTGCGATGGCCGTAAGATTGCCTTTCTCCAGTCTGCATCGTCCATGTGTTCATCGTCGCACGCGTCTTCTGCTAACGCCGACGATGTCCGCACTTCGATCGAAATTCTCGCAGGACATTTGTCCGTGCTAACCTTGGATCCCAAAGTAGCCAAAGCATCCGCATGCTTGTTGTCCGCTCGAGGCTTGTGCTCGTACCTAACGTCGCAGAATTGCTGCACCAGTTTTTGTACCAAGGTCCGATAGGACAGAAGATTTATCTCCTTCAAACCGTACTCGCCCGAGGCTTGCTTGACAATTAGCTTGGAGTCCCCCATGACCGTCAAGTTGCTTACTTCCAAGGCCTTTGCCGCTCGAAGTCCCGCAATGAGAGCTTCATATTCTGCTTCGTTATTGGTTACTGCGAAGTCAAGCTTGGCGGAGATCTGTATGACCTCCCCATCTGGTTTGGTCAAGACTATCCCAATGCCTCCGCATTTCCTCGTTGACGAGCCGTCGAAATGAAGCGTCCAGTAGGGCACATCGACAGCATAGATTTCAGGTCCTTCGAACTCTTCTTCGATCACAGGCTCGTGACTGTTGTCGGGGAACTGCGCCAACAAATCCGCTACCGCCTGCGACTTGATCGCCCGCGGTCGAACGCATGTGATATCAAACTGGGAAATGGTCATATACCATTTTGCCAATCTTCCTCCAGGAGTAGTGGGAGTCAGAAGATACCGTATGGGATCACTTTTTGTGACCACCACCACCTTGTGCGACGCAAAGTAGTGTTTCAACTTCTCTATTACGAAGAATAGGGCAAGGCAATGACGCTCGATGTCCGTGTACCTTGATTCGGCGGGCTGCACGATGCGAGAGATGTAGTAGATAGGCCTTTCTTGGCACTCGTACCCCTGAGCCAAAGTGCTCCTATGGACTTCCTCGTTGATGTCAGATACAGCAAAAGCGGTGATCCTAACTGAGGCGCGATCATTATTTTTGAAGACATCAGCAGCTCCTTTAGCTTCCCGAACGCAGCTTCGTGCTCCGGAGTCCAGTTGTATGCGGCATCTTTCTTGAGGAGATCGCTGAAACAGCAGGTAATTTCGGCAATCGCTGGGATGAACCTCCGCAGATATGATAGGTTTCCCAAGAATGTCTTCAAGGCGCTTTGGTCATGTGGCGCAGTCATGTTGATGATGGCTGAAACTTTCGCAGGGTCAGGCTCGATTCCCTGGCGATGCACCACGCACCCCAAGAACTTTCCTGACGTTACCCCGAATGCGCACTTCATGGGGTTCATCTTCAGCTGAAAGCGTCTGCATCTGTTGAACACTTTCCGTAAGTCTGCCAGGTGATCCACCTCCTGCTTGGATTTAACCACGAGGTCATCCACATAGAATTCCACTTACGTGTACATCATGTCGTGGAACAGGGCCATCATGGCCCGCTGGTAGGTTGCGCCTGCGTTTTTGAGACCAAAGGGCATCACCGTGTAGTTGAATACTCCCATTGGGGTGATGAATGCAGTTTTCCTTGCATCTTCAGGGTCCATCTTGATCTGATTGTACCCGCTGAAGCCGTCCATGAAACTGAACATGCGATGACCCGCTGTCGAATCGATAAGTAAATCGATGTTGGGGAGCGGAAAATCGTCCTTGGGGCAGAAACGATTGAGATCTCGGAAATCCACGCAAATGCGAAGCTGTCCGTTCTTCTTTAACACTGGCACAATATTGGCTAGCCATGTGGGATGGTGATTCGGCTCTATGAACTTGGCCTCCAAGAGTTTGACAATCTCCTCTTTGATCTTCACGTTAAGCTCCGGCCTGAAGCTTCTTGTGCTCTGCTTTACCGGCTTAGACCACGGGATGATGTCTAAACGGTGCATGGTGATACTTGTGTCCAGTCCGGGCATCTCATCGTACTCCCATGCGAACACGTCTTTGTACTCAGTCAGGAGCTGCAGCAGTCCTTGCTCCTCTTCGCGTGTGAGGTCCGCACTTAGAAAGACTGGCCTCTTCTTTTCTTTGTTCGGGCTTAGGAACACTTCCTTTAGCTCTTGCTTTTGTGGTCTGGGTTTGTCTTCCATGCATTCGGGTGCTTCTTTGAGCTTCTCGTCTGGAGTGCTCTGCATTGGTTTTTCCATTACCGCAACCTGCTCGATTTGGTTGATTTGCCCAAGGATATCCCCATGCCCGCGTGAGGACATCCCCGCGCACCTTCATATGCGATAGCATTTCTTCCCGTTGGCGTAGAAACTCTCTATCTCCTTGCCTTCAGGGTCATGCTTTGCTATTCTCTTCAGAGTATACACGTTCTTCCGCTGGTAGGCGATTCGCGGCGCCTCTTCCCGTGTGGGCGGCTTTTCCTTGGCATCCTCCCTTGTCACCATCACTCCCGCGGGTGAATGATCCTTGATATCTTCCCATAGGGGTAAATGAGTAGGTTTGAGTGGTCCCGGTGTTTGCTCATCCGCCATCTCGGTGAACCACACCGCCTCACTGAGATGTGCTTCATCCATGTTGAATGGATTCGTTGAGGCCGGTATCTCGACTATACTGTCGTTCCAAATGGCTTTCATCACTTGGTGAGCTGTTGAAGGGACAGCATCAAAGCGATGAATCCAGGCTCGACCTATGATCATGTGATACGTAGTGTTCGCATCTATGACATAGAACTTTGCCGAGCACTTGATCTTGCCGATCTGGACGCCCAGGCGGATCCATCCTATCGTCATTCTGGAGTCGCTTCCAAATCCCATAAGCGGAGATGGACGCCTGACGATCTTGTACTCGGGGATCCCTGCTAGCTTCAGTGTGTGGAGCGAAACGACGTTAACCGCTGCTCCTCCGTCGACAAACGCTCTTTTGAACTCGACGCCGTTGATGATGGCCGTCACATAAAGAGGCCTTTGGTGACTCGCATCCGTCTTTTTATCGCTGGCGGAAAAGGTCATGATCTTTTCTGTAGAGCGAGACGCCCTAATAACTTTCCCATCGGAGACTACGAGATCCTCTTCGTAGTCTTCTGCTATCCTTAAGATCGCTTTCGTCATCTTTGTCCGGCATTTCTCTGAGAATTTCATCTCGTCGAAGAATATGCTGAAGCCGTGCGACCCCTTCATCCGGTCAGCACGTTCATCCTCCGTGTCTACGCTGTAGTCCTCATCGTTATGGACTTCGGCAATGATGGGTAGACCATCCTCTGCGACCTCTTCCAGATCCACAATCGAGATCATAGCGACCTCTTTTCCCTTTGATTCGTGCTCCGCATGGGCAGGAAGAGGATTGTTGCGCACATCCTGCCTGTGATCGCTGACGATCAGCTCGCCGTTCTTCATCTTTTCGCTGAACACAATCCTAAGCTTCTTACAGTCCGCTGTCGGATGCATGACCTTGCCGTGGTACTCGCACCACTTCGGGTCCCTCACCATCTCCTTGGAGGGTGCTCTCTCGAGCGGCGGTAGGACTCCATCCTTGCGCCACTGCCTGCAGAGGTCGCTTGCTTCTTCCACCGAACATGGCAGAGGTGGTGCATCAAAGTTCACAATCTTCGCCTGCTTCTGGGGTGACACTGTATTGACTTCAGCTTCGAGTCCCCTCTTGTAACTGAACATCCCGATCTTGAAGGTAGTACCACCCGAGGGTCGCTCAGGGGCGTTTCTCTTTTTCTGCCTCTCCACTATAGGCTCGATGTTCTTCGTGCATTCAATTAATTTGGAAAACGTAGGCGTTTGCAGATTAATGAGCATACCTTTGTACTCATCACGCACACTGCAGGCATATCTCCACGAGCCTACTTTCGAGTATCACGTCTTTGCATTCTAAAGACTTCGCCCTGAACTTCTTGATGAAAGTTATTCCGTCCTCTTCGCGCTTCTGATACATCCGCGAGAGGTGGATCATTGTCACCTTTTCCTCCATCTGGAAGAACTTGGTGTAGAACTTTTGGACCATGTCGTCCCAAGTCTTTACGGACCCAGCTTCCAACGTCCTGTACCACTTGTAAGCTAGGTTTCCCAAGGATTTCGAGAACTCGTGCATCAACAGCTTGGGATCAGCTCCATACGGCCCCATGACATCGATGCAACGCATGACATGTTCATGAGCGTTTCCATTGACATCTTCGAACTTATCCCATTTAGGAGCCTTGTACCCAACCGGGTTAGGCATGAGATAGATCTCTCGCGGGATAGGTGGATCGTTGTCTAGCTTCGAAATGATGGTATCCGCAAACTATTGATGAGCAAGAATGGTGTCTATGCGCTTCTGCAGAGACGTCATACACTCTGGAGTGTTTCCCTCGGTAGCAGGAGGAGGGGTTGCCGCAGGCGGAGACGACACATATGCCGCAGGAGGATTGGGGACGTATTGGGCGTTCGCATTACCCCAGATTGCCGTTGGAGGAGGCAAGGGATACTGCGAGGCCGGATTAGGTACCAAGGCCGGAGGCTGAGGAGTATGAGCAGTGAGGGGCAATGATGCGCAACTTAACGTGCTATCGCAAGTGTACGAATCTCGTAGTACCGGGTGCAATTAGACTCGGATTATCGTTCCCACGAGGACTGTTTCGGGTTTACTCAAGTTGTCAGTTTCGGTTTCCCTAGAGTAGTAACCAGGAGGAGTAGGTTGTGATTATAGTGACTAAACTAAAAGCAGAATTTAAAACGTAAATATTTTTTGTGACGTTTTCTGAAATAAGCTGATTTTGTTGTAACGATAATAGATGAAGACTAGGCTCCAGGATCCCCTAGGGTTTCTACAGATTTCAGTTTTACGTTCGTTTATGAAAACACTCAGCAGTTTCGGTATCTGTGCAACGTACCAGTTGTGCAGTGACTTTTCAGATTCCACACGTAATCCCGATCCTGCAGACTTTCGGATTCTTGTTAAGCTGCCTAAGTCTGCAGTCTCGGTCTAATCCTGTTAGGGTTTCTAACCTGTCCGAATGGCCCGGGTCAAATTCTCTAACAGTTGGTCTCACGTTTTTCAATGCTAGCCCTATCTCCCTTTCTCTGGTCGGTCTATCAGGGTAAGGTACTAAATCCCGGTTTTTTTTCCTAACCCTAACTTGACGTTTTCACCTACAAGCTCGGGTCTATAGCAATCCTGGGTGATCAATCCTATCATGCATATACGATAATAATCAAAACCAGAATAACAGATACAACTTGCTGAATTAAGACAATCATCATGAATCCATAAACGTAGTAATCATAAAATCTGAGTACGAAACCCTAGGTTCACCGAGAACCTAGGTGAAAAGTTTAGCTACGACTAGACATAGTACAAAACGCAGTTTTTGAATATAAAGAGAGAGAACGAAATCAAACTAAGTCTTCGAGTCTCGAATCGCGCTTTCGTGCTCTCCGTGAATGCTCTGACTTGGCCTTCGGGTGTGCTGTGAATTGTGCTGTGTCTCCGTGTCTTCAAAACGAGTCTGGACGAGTCTTTAAATAGTGCTGTTTCCTGAAAACGCTCGTGCTCGAAATTACGGAATATGCCATCGGTCCACCGTCTTTGTCAAAAAGTCAAACTGGCTGCGTATATACGCAGGGGCTGCGTATATACGCAACCAGGGCCCAACCAAACTCCCCCCACATCCCCTCTGCCTGCGTATATACGCAGGTGCTGCGTATATACGCAGGGCCTGCGTATATACGCAGGCCGTGGGGTATGTGGGGCCCACTTGGTCCTCTGGTGGGCCAGGACTGGTCCCCTGGGTCCCACTCTTCTTCCTGATGCTCCCGGCTTGCCTCTTCGGTGCTCTTCTGCTCTTCCGTGTTTCCGTCGTGTCCCGGTCTTGTGCACGTTTCCCGAGACGGTCCCGGCTGGGTCCCGGCACGCTTCCCGATGCACCTCCCGAACCTGTTCCTGAAAAGGCAACACGAACGAATACCCGCGATCATATCCAAATATAGCAAGAAATGAGCAGAAATAAGCAGAAATCCAGCAAGTATGAATAAACGTCTCGTTCTAGATTCCCGGGGCATTCTAAGGCATTTTCCGGCAAAAACCGCTAATTTCGGCACAAATACTCGTGAAATCAGGCTAAAAGATAACCCCTAATTGGGCGTTATCAAATACCCCCGCACTAAACATTGCTCGTCCCGAGCAATCCTGCCAACTCTAGCCTGCAGTTCTATCCTCGTGACTGACTCTGCACATACCCTACCGTTGCATACACTTTCGACCCGAACCTTTCAACCGGACGACTCGATAGAAAAACTGACGCAGATAGAATATACACAGACTCAAACGACTCAAAACAGACTAGTGACAAAAAATATTTTTGGCGAGATCGGGCAACCTCAAAAAACAGAAACAGTGTGTCCTCGTGATCTCATCCTTTTCAGAATTTACTTCCCTGCAAGCGATCGGTAAGTATGAACAGATTTATATGGTGGATTTAAGCACTGGACCGAAGTACTATTACTTTGGTTATCAAACTGAGCAAATCCCTAGCTAACTTACCATCCGAGCTATTTCCGAAAGGATCTATGTCTAAACAGGTAGGATAAATATATGTATCAAGGTACGGCATAATCCTACATGTTATGACATTCTCACAATTTACCAAACTCACACCCCTCACCGAGATCCCGAAAAACTGCCCGAAACACCTAAGTTCCTGCTGTCTCAATTCTCCTGTCCCCCGGTGTGTCTTCGCCGTGCTCGCGGCCACAAATGTGAAGCGGTGCAAAACGTCTCGAAAATTGTGCCACTCACTCAGCTTTTTATTTAAACAACAAAAACACAAAACAAACTAAAAACTAGATCATAATAATTTTTCTTTTCTTTTTTTTTTTTTTTTTTTTTGAATTTTTCCTTTTTTTTTTTTTTTTTTTCACAACTATATATACATACGCACACGAATATCAACAATGCTAAACTGACTAAAGCTGAGTGAGTGAAAATAAATCTCTGTCGTGGGGTACGTAAAATGTCCTCATGTGAAGTACCCCCACACTAATCCTGAAACGCTGATCCTGTAGTCGAAATAATACCGTGCGGTCCCACCAAACCTCCTCATCACCAAAGATGTAGAAAAACGGCACGACCACCAATTGACCCTACAACCCCCCGGAACCCCGGTTTGTGCGAAAGATGCTCGCACGCGACTAACTCCTCCTGTGGTCACTATGTAGTGAAGTGATCCACCTCCGCAAATTAATGCATTGTCGCCTCTCACTCACCCTGTCCTTCCCTCGAAAAATGTGTCAAAACCGAAACTGTCCAAAACTGATATCTCATGAAGCTCCCCTATCTAAAACCTGTCCCCTACTCACTCCCTCCGTCATAACACGTAGAATAGCCGACTAACGACTGATGAGGTCTCAAAGAAGGCTGCCTAGGCTAAAGTGGCTACGAAGAAAGAGGGTAAATGGCCTCAAACGGGTTGACTAGTTGGACCTAGGGGTAAGAAACAGGACGTGAGGTCCCTTGATAGCCAGTCACTCCACCGAAAAATGCGATGACCGTGACGGCGCCCGTGGGCGGGTTGTCGACTACCTATGTGACGGTGGTGTAGCAACTAGTCGGATTTTTCGCTCAGTCGATAACTACTTGCGGATTCCAAAGGTCACTGGCTCTCACCTATCTACTATACCTCGGTGCAAGTTTTCTTTTCTTTCAAAGGATTCAAACTCAATTTCTTCACTGTTTTCGTTATCTTGATTGCCCTTTCTCAAAATTTTCTGATTTTAAACTTTTTTTTTTTTGAAAAATAATTTATACTTGCTGTTTGCGTATATACGCAGGTCCTGCGTATATACCCAACCAGCAGCATAAAAAATTTTTTAATTTTTCAATTTTTTTTTTAAATTTTTTTTTTTTTTTTTTTTTTAAATTATATACAATGCATGGCTAGAATGATTATGGTGGGTTGACTCAAATAAAGAAAATATGCTGACTCAAAAATAAAAATAAAAATCAAAAATAAATACGAAAAAACGTGCAGACCGGGTTAATGCAGACACGACTACCACCCCCCCACTAAGAGGTGGCATGCCCTCATGGCACTCACTCGTCCGGAAAAAATGTCGGGTCGGACCCGGTCTCGGACGTACCGGAAATGCTACCCGGTGAGCTGCTCTCTGAATCAGTCCTAAATACCGGCTGGCGAGCCCGTGTACGGGGCCGGTAATCCGAGGACTGCGACTCGGACCCAGTCCAACTGCTAGGTGGCTGGGACCGCAAAGTCGTCCTGCCACTAGACTGCTGATGAGTACGGGCCCCAGTCTGCTGGGTACGGGTCCCAGTCTGTCGGGTACGGGTCCCAGCCTGACGACCCGTAGGCTGCCGGGATCGTGTCCCAGGCTGCCGTCTCTCCTGTCTGGCAGGTGGCGGTGATGGCTGAGTCGTTGGCGGTGGCTGGGTCGGGGGTGGCGGAGCAGACGTGTACTCGCTAGAGTCCCCGTCATCCGACCATCCCTCCGTAAAGCTACTGGAGTAGGTGGGTGGAAAATACAGCGGGAGTGGCGGGTCTCGGCCTGCGTGCCGAGCCGCATCCCGCTGCTCCTCTCGAATACTCGCAAGGGCAGCCTGGGTATCCTTGGTGACCTTCCGCTGAGTCCGGCGGACATGCGTCACCGCTCTCCAGATCTTGCCCACTCCCTCTAACACCTTCTCTCCAATGGACTTGCGTCCACCCCGACAACCCTCAAATCTCTCATCCACTCGGGGCAGTCTACGGGGCGGGGCCGGTCTAGCTCGTGGGGCCGGGTTGGCCCGCGGGGCCGGGCTCTCTCTCTCATGGGCAGGCTGAGGCTGGGCATTCCTCTCAGTCCCCTGCCTACTCGACTCGGGACGCTCGCTCTCTCGAGAAGTACGGCATCGCGGGAGTCCGGCCGATGCCTGGCGACTAACTGGTCGCTCCTGAGTCGATCGCCTCCTAGGGGCAGGGGCAGGGGCAGGTGCCGGGTCCTCCTCCATAAAGTCATCATCCTCATCGAGGTCAACAACTGGAGGTGGCGGGCCCGGGTGACGACTAATAAGCTTCCTATAAGGCCGAAGCAAAGGAGGTGCTAAGTCACCCTGTAAATCTGGCATCGAAACCTCGTAATCCCGTGCAAATTTGGCAATGAGGTTGGCGTACCCCAATCCCTTCTTGCTACCGGTGCAGTTCCGCTCCATCATATACACCCAAATACGACGAGGAATGTCCACGTCTCGTCCCAGCACAAGGCAATAGACTAAGAGTACATACTCGAAGTCAAGGTAGGTGAAGTGTTTTATACCTACAACCCTGTTCACTACCCATGCGGCCCACCACCGTGGCGGGCCGGTAACAAAACGAGAATGCAATTTCTTGCCTATCTCGCCCGGTCCCTCTCTCTCGAAATGGGCCTCCGGGTGCCCCCCGGTCACAACCCGCAATAGCTCAGCATCACTCGGCGGGTAGTCAGCACACTCGGCATATGAGCACGAGATGTGGCGCATCGGAATCTGATACGCTTGGCGGATGGTATCCGCCGTGAGCAAAATAAACGTGCGCCTCATATAGACCCAACGGACATCCCCATTGGCTTCCCCCTCCCCCCTGCACATGAGGTTCGCGTAGAACTCACGCACCAAGTCAGTATCGGACAATTCCGGGAACCCCGCTAGGGACGTCCCGAAAATGTCCTGTCGACTCGCATAGTCAGCCATCTCCGGCGGCATGTAAGTACGGTCGACCTCAAACTTATAGTCTACGGGAATGCTATGAGTCATTTTGGTCGCCGTCATAAAGTAAAATTGGGCTTGATGGCTAACGAACCTAAAACTGTCAAATACAAAAGGGGTGAGCTCTTCCGGCTCATAATCTGTAGGGATGTCATCACGGTTATGGTCTAAGATTGGCACATGAAACTCCATAACAGCCTAATCTCGAAAAACGTGCCTACTCGGGAAATAGAGCAAAACGTGAAACGTGCACGAAAATAGTGTGTCGCAATAGGTAGTCCACCTAAGATCTACCAGAGGTCCACACGGCAAGTGCCGCTCCAAATGCAAAATTACCGAAAAAATTACGGGCCCGGCTACGGGCCGTGCCAAAACGGAAAATAAAGCGAGGGATGAAAATTTCGACCTTCCCTAAACAGGGGTGAAGACCGGAGATCCTGCCCGGAAAGTCGCCGGAAAACCGCCGGTGGTCGCCGGAAAAGTCACCGGAAAAGTCAACTGCCCGGAATTGAATTCCGAGCCCACCAAATCGAAGCCCTCGATCTCCTCGTTCACGTTCCCTTCTACGGATTTTGCAAGTTCTTGCTCTAACACCTCCGAATCTGCACTTTTCTTCAAGAACACCTCACTTTTTGATGGAACTTTTTCTCTCGATTTTCACTTGTTTCTGGATTTGGATGGATGAATCTTGCTCCTTGCGACGAGAGGATTCCAGAAATGTGCTCGAAATTTGATTTGGAGGTCCGAGGCAAAAATTGTGTTCTTCAAGTGAGAGCAAATGGAGGTAGAGAGAGAAAGGGAGGTGCCAACAATGGTGGCTACCCGTCCCCCCCCCTCATTTAAACCCTAATTTGGTCAAAATGACCAAAATACCCCTGGGGTTTGAAAAATTTTCAATTTTTTTTTTTTTTTTTTTTTTTCTTTTTCTTCCTGTTTACGTATATACGCAGTACTGCGTATATACCCAACCAGAAAACAACCAAAAAAACCAAAAATTTCCAGCTTTGCCCCCACGGGTTGCGTATATACGCAGGGGCTGCGTATATACGCAGCCCGAGGGCAAAACTGGAATTTTTCAATTTTTTTTTTTTTTTTTTTTTTTTTTTTTTTCAAAGTTTCTCTCTTCCCCCTGCTTTCCTGATCTTGGCTGTTTTGGATGATTCTGTTTCTGCACACTTTCAAATTCAACGTTAAAATCCCGCTCATCTCGCCTCTCTCAAAAATTCAGAACTGACATACTAACGTAATAACTAATAAGACTAACTAAATAAACGATAAATTTTGGGTTGCCTCCCAAACAGCGCCTTGTGATTTACGGTCGACGGCCCGACCTTGTTACCTCTCACGGGTCATCAAAATAGACAGGGTCTATTTTGACGACTTCGGCGGTCTCGAGATACGGCTTGATCCGGTTCCCGTTCACCCTGAAACTGGAGTTGTCTTTTGGATTTTCCAGCTCGAATGCCCCCCAGGCAAAAATCTGCTTGATGATGAACGGTCCCGACCAACGAGACCTCAGCTTCCTCGGAAAGAACCGCATCCGGGTATTGTAGAGAAGCACTTTGTCGCCTTCGTTAAACTGCTTTGGCGTGATACGGTGATCATGCCACTTCTTTGTCTTCTCTTTGTAAATTTTGGCGCTCTCGAAAGCCGTTCTGCGGAATTCTTCCAATTCCAGCAGTGCCATCTTCCTCTTATCCCCTGCTAGGTTCTGGTCCAAGTTCAGCAGTTTGATGGCCCAATACGCCTTATGCTCCAGTTCCACCGGTGAGTGGCACGCTTTCCCAAAAACGAGCTGGTACGGTGACATTCCCAGCGGTGTTTTGAAAGCTGTCCTGTAGGCCCAAAGCGCATCGTCTAGTCTGACTGACCAATCCTTTCGGCCGAGATTCACTGTTTTCTCGAGTATGCTCTTGATCTCTCGATTCGACACCTCGGCTTGACCGTTCGTCTGCGGATGGTAAGGTAACGAGACTTTATGAACTGACACGCCGTACTGTTTCAGAACTTTCGCAAAAACTCGATTGATGAAGTGAGAGCCCTCGTCGCTGATCATTGCCCTGGGAGTCCCGAAACGAGTGAAAACGTTGCGTTTCAGAAAACGCTCAACGGTAGCTGCATCGTTTTTCTGACACGCGATCGCCTCGATCCACTTTGTCACATAATCCACTGCCAGCAGAATGTAAAGATTCCCCATCGAAGACGGGAACGGACCCATGAAGTCAATCCCCCATACATCAAATGGCTCTACCTCCTGCCACACGGTCATCGGCATCTCGTCCCGGTGCGACGTGTTTCCTGTCCTCTGGCACCTATCGCATCCCTGCACATAGTCGTGACAGTCTTTGAAGATTGTCGGCCAGAAGAAACCGGACTGCAGTATTTTATGCGCTGTTCGCGTTCCCCCAAAATGACCCCCACACTGTGATGAGTGGCAGTGTCGGATCACGTTCCAGGCCTCGTGGGTTGGGATACACCTTCTCAGGATGTTGTCGGCCCCCTGTTTGAACAAGTACGGGTCATCCCAGAAATACTGTCGGCTCTCGGCAATGAACTTTTTCCGCTGCGACGGGGTGAGATCCTCGGGAAGCGTGCCAGTTACCAAGTAGTTGGCTATGGCATAGTACCATGGTCTCCCGATCTTGACTGCCATGATGTGCTCGTCCGGGAAGTTTTCCTTGATCGGCACCGGGTCCACCTTCACGTTCTCAAGTCTGGATAGGTGATCCGCTACCACGTTCTCAACTCCCTTCTTGTCCCGGATTTCCACATCAAATTCCTGCATCAGTAGTACCCACCTCAACAGTCTCGGTTTTGCGTCCTTCTTGTCCAGCAGGTATTTCAGAGCACTATGGTCGGTAAAAACGATAACTTTTGACCCGACCAAATAGGGCCTGAATTTGTCCAGGGCGTACACCACGGCCAGCAGTTCCTTTTCTGTCGTGCCATAGTTGAGCTGGGCATCGTTGAGTACCCGGCTCGCATAATAAATGACGTGGCATACCTTATCCTTTCGCTGTCCCAAAACTGCCCCGACTGCATAGTCGCTGGCGTCACACATCAGCTCAAACGGGAGTGACCAATCTGGCGTGGTTATAACCGGGGCTGTGGTCAGCTTCTCTTTCAAGTGGTCAAAAGCTTGCCGACATGCTGCATCGAAATCAAAGGGTACGTCTTTTCCGAGTAACGCGCAAAGTGGCTTTGTGATCTTGGAAAAGTCCTTGATGAATCTTCGGTAAAATCCCGCATGTCCCAGAAAACTTTTGATCGCCTTTACGTTCGTCGGGTATGGAAGCTGCTTTATCACCTCGATCTTAGCCCTGTCCACCTCGAGTCCCTTGCTGGAAATTCTGTGACCCAGCACGATCCCCTCGGTGACCATAAAGTGACACTTTTCCCAATTGAGCACCAGATTTGCCTTCTTGCATCGGATCAGAACCTGGCCCAAATGGAACAGGCAGTCATCGAAACTGTCCCCGAAGAGCGAAAAGTCGTCCATGAACACCTCCAGATTTTTCTCGATCATGTCAGAAAAAATTGCCATCATACATCTCTGAAACGTGGCAGGGGCGTTACACAGCCCGAACGGCATGCGCCGAAACGCGAACGTACCGTACGGGCAGGTAAACGTCGTCTTTTCCTGATCCTCCGGGGCTATGCAAATCTGGTTGTACCCGGAATACCCGTCTAGAAAACAGTAGTAGGCATGATGGGCGAGCCGGTCCAGCATCTGGTCCATGAATGGCAGCGGGAAGTGGTCCTTTAGTGTTGCATCGTTTAGCCTCCGATAGTCCATGCAGATCCGCCAGCCCGTAACGGTGCGCTGCGCAATCTGCTCCTGATCATTATTCTGCACCACCGTAATACCCCCCTTTTTGGGCACGCACTGAACCGGGCTGATCCACGTGCTGTCCGATATGGGGTAGATGATTCCCGCTTCCAGCCACTTCATGACCTCTTTCCGCACCACGTCCTTCATGTTCGGGTTCAGTCTCCGCTGGGGCTGAATCACCGGTTTCTTGCCTTCTTCAATTCGGATCTTGTGCATGCAGTAGGCGGGGCTGATCCCCTTGATATCTGCAATCGTCCAGGCGATTGCTTCCTTATGCTCTCGCAATACTTCCAGCAGTTTCTGCTCCTGTTCCTGAGATAAACGAGACGAAACAATTACGGGCAGAGTACTATTTTCACCAATATATGCATACCTGAGATGGCTCGGGAGCGGTTTCAGCTCCAGTGCGGGTGGCTCCTTGAGTGACGGGACCAGAATCATCTTTTGCCCGCCGTCTTCGTCCCGGTGCAAAGTGGTCCAGTCCTCGGCTCTCATGGCGTGCTCGCACCGAGTCTTCTCTTTTTCTTCCCCGTACATGCTGTCAATCTCTTCCCACAATTGGTCCATCTCCTCGTTTTCCCAGCCTTCGTCCACAACATCGATAGCAAAGATGTCCTCGTGGTCGTAGTAGTTTGGCAGTTGCAGATTTTTGAAAACGTTGAATTTGACTTTTTCTTCGTTAATCTGCATGGTCAGCTCCCCGCTCTTACAGTTTATCATTGCTTCGCCTGTGGCCAAAAACGGCCTGCCAAGTATGAGCGGTACCTCCCCTGCCTCCATGTCCAGGATGACAAAATCTGCCGGAAAAATGAGCTCGCCGACCTTGACCAGAATGTCCTCGATAACCCCGTAGGCCTGTTTTACGGACCTGTCTGCCATCTGCAGCATGATTCTGGTGGGTCGGGGTTCACCGACTTTCAAACTTTTGAAAATCGTTAATGGCATCAGGTTGATGCTGGCCCCTAGGTCACACAGAGCCTTTCCTGTGTAAGCGTTACCTAGGGTGACCGGTATGACGAAACTGCCAGGATCCTTTCTCTTCCTCGGTAGCCCATTCTTCACACAATTGCTCACTTCTGCCGTCAGGTTTATGGTCTCGAAATCGCTCATTCGCCTCCTCCCATACAAGATGTCCTTGAGGAATTTGGCGTAAGTGGGCATCTTAGCCAAAGCCTCAGCAAAAGGTATGTTAATCTGCAGCTGCTTGAACATCTCGAGAAACCTGGCGTAGTCCTTGCTGTCATCCCTCTTTCGTGTTCGCAAGGGGTACGGGACCTCCTTGGAGACGGGTACAGTTTCTGCACCTGTCTCGTTCTGCACTGCATCCTGCTCAACCGAGCCCTTCGGCTGGGGGCGATCGATTGTGCTGTCATCCTGGCCCGACAAGTTGCGTTCTACTTCTTTCGAATTTTCTGCACGTGCGTGGCTGGGATACGGTGGATCCTGCAGTGCCAATCCACTCCGAGTGGAGATAGCATTGATCTGAGCCCGTGGATTGTTCACTGTGTTCGAGGGTAGGTTTCCTGGCTGTCTCTCCGTTAGCTGCTGTGCTAACTGCCCCACCTGTACTTCCAAAGCGCGCAGTGACGTTTTGGTTGTCTGCATATCTGCCGTCAAGGTGTCCATGTGCTTGAACCGGGACTCCATAGTTTGGAACATGGACTTGATTTCTTTCATCTGAGCGTCGTACTGCTGTGCTGACGGGACTGTCTGAGCCTGCTGGGCCGGGGCAGCCTGCTGAGCTGGTGGCCTGTGCTGGAACCCCGGTGCATAAACTGCTGCGTTCGGGTTTCCGTACCGAAACCCGGGATGGTCTCTCGTGCCCGGTCGGTACCGGCTCGGGTCCCACTGCTGCTGTACGTAATTGGTATCTTCAGTCCTTAGCTCCTCAATGGCTGTATCCAGGTCCGGTTCCTCGACTGCTGCAACAGTCTTCTTGTCCGAGTAGACTTTCTTGACCAAGTCGTGAACGATCTTGGCCAGGTTGTCTATCCGGTCATCCTCTGCAGGTTCGGCTCTAGCCGCCATCCTGCGGTCGTCAAACAGTCGGGTGTCCTGCTTGGCCAACTGCTTCATCAGGTCATACGCACCTTCTTTGTCCACGTGATACAAGAAGTTACCCCCGGCCTCTCTGTCAATCCTGCCGGCGTTCTCCCTGTCTAGGGCATGGTAGAAAACCTGCAGAATTTTTGCGTCTCCGAAACCGTGGTTCGGGCACCGTTTGACCAATCTCATGAGCCTGTCCCATGCGTCCACCACCGTCTCCCCCATCTTCTGTCTGAATGACAGTATTTCACTCTGTAACTGTATGACTCGGGAGGCGGGATAGAACTTCGCCAGAAAATCTGCGACACACTCCTCCCATGTGGTGATGGATCGGGGTGGTCGGGATTCGAGCCAGTCCTTGGCTACTCCATAAAGACAGTACGGAAATAAGATCAACATTAGTGCCTCTGCTTCTACCCCCTTGTATCTGACCTTGTTGCAGTAATCTTCGAATTTCCCGATGAAATCGTTCGGGTCTTCGTCGGCCCTGCCATGAAATGGGCAGAGAGTTTGTACCGTCTGGATGGTGGAGGGTTTGATGTCGAAGTGTTCTGCGGTGATCTCGGGCACCACAATAGCTCGCTCATGCCCCCCGGTGGGGACTTCGAAATTCTCCACCAATGCCTTCCCAGACCGGTTATATGTTCTCTGGTTGCTTCGGGCAGCAAGTCCCGCTGTGACAAGCTCCTCAATGTACCTCGCCATCTGGGCTGGGGTACGTGTCTCTCGTTCCTGACCACCGGCTGCGGTGTTCTCGGGTGGATCTCTCTCGTTGGTTGCCATCCTGCTTTCTCGGTTTCTGCGGTTCTGTTCGGTATACAGTTTTTCCGGGTTGTCGAGTGGTGTCACCAAATCGCGAGGCAATCTGGGCATCAACTAAACAGTCCTGAAAACGCAGATTCGAAAACGCAGTGAGATAAAAAGAAAAATAACGAAACTGAAAATAAATAAAAACTCAGAAAACTAATCCTGACTATTAAATAGACCCTAAAAAGTCCCCGGCAACGGCGCCAAAAAGCTAAAAACTTGATGCGCAACTTAACGTGCTATCGCAAGTGTACGAATCTCGTAGTACCGGGTGCAATTAGACTCGGATTATCGTTCCCACGAGGACTGTTTCGGGTTTACTCAAGTTGTCAGTTTCGGTTTCCCTAGAGTAGTAACCAGGAGGAGTAGGTTGTGATTATAGTGACTAAACTAAAAGCAGAATTTAAAACGTAAATATTTTTTGTGACGTTTTCTGAAATAAGCTGATTTTGTTGTAACGATAATAGATGAAGACTAGGCTCCAGGATCCCCTAGGGTTTCTACAGATTTCAGTTTTACGTTCGTTTATGAAAACACTCAGCAGTTTCGGTATCTGTGCAACGTACCAGTTGTGCAGTGACTTTTCAGATTCCACACGTAATCCCGATCCTGCAGACTTTCGGATTCTTGTTAAGCTGCCTAAGTCTGCAGTCTCGGTCTAATCCTGTTAGGGTTTCTAACCTGTCCGAATGGCCCGGGTCAAATTCTCTAACAGTTGGTCTCACGTTTTTCAATGCTAGCCCTATCTCCCTTTCTCTGGTCGGTCTATCAGGGTAAGGTACTAAATCCCGGTTTTTCTTCCTAACCCTAACTTGACGTTTTCACCTACAAGCTCGGGTCTATAGCAATCCTGGGTGATCAATCCTATCATGCATATACGATAATAATCAAAACCAGAATAACAGATACAACTTGCTGAATTAAGACAATCATCATGAATCCATAAACGTAGTAATCATAAAATCTGAGTACGAAACCCTAGGTTCACCGAGAACCTAGGTGAAAAGTTTAGCTACGACTAGACATAGTACAAAACGCAGTTTCTGAATATAAAGAGAGAGAACGAAATCAAACTAAGTCTTCGAGTCTCGAATCGCGCTTTCGTGCTCTCCGTGAATGCTCTGACTTGGCCTTCGGGTGTGCTGTGAATTGTGCTGTGTCTCCGTGTCTTCAAAACGAGTCTGGACGAGTCTTTAAATAGTGCTGTTTCCTGAAAACGCTCGTGCTCGAAATTACAGAATATGCCATCGGTCCACCGTCTTTGTCAAAAAGTCAAACTGGCTGCGTATATACGCAGGGGCTGCGTATATACGCAACCAGGGCCCAACCAAACTCCCCCCACATCCCCTCTGCCTGCGTATATACGCAGGTGCTGCGTATATACGCAGGGCCTGCGTATATACGCAGGCCGTGGGGTATGTGGGGCCCACTTGGTCCTCTGGTGGGCCAGGACTGGTCCCCTGGGTCCCACTCTTCTTCCTGATGCTCCCGGCTTGCCTCTTCGGTGCTCTTCTGCTCTTCCGTGTTTCCGTCGTGTCCCGGTCTTGTGCACGTTTCCCGAGACGGTCCCGGCTGGGTCCCGGCACGCTTCCCGATGCACCTCCCGAACCTGTTCCTGAAAAGGCAACACGAACGAATACCCGCGATCATATCCAAATATAGCAAGAAATGAGCAGAAATAAGCAGAAATCCAGCAAGTATGAATAAACGTCTCGTTCTAGATTCCCGGGGCATTCTAAGGCATTTTCCGGCAAAAACCGCTAATTTCGGCACAAATACTCGTGAAATCAGGCTAAAAGATAACCCCTAATTGGGCGTTATCAGGCAACATTTGAGCTGTTGACCCTTGAATAGAGGGTAGTTGCGTAGTCCCCGGTGGAGTTTGCAGATTAGGGTTGGGGGATGTGGTTGACACTCCCAGTCCTTGAGCGGTAGGGGCTCCTCCTCCCTGAGAGACGGCGGTGGCTTAAGTAGGGTTCGGTGCAAGAGTCCCCAAGACAGCCATGATCCGTTCTAGCTGCGCAGATTGAGCTTTGAGGGCTTTCGCCTGACCTTGGATGGTGGCGTCCAAGGATTCTAGCGTCGGGGCCTCACCGGTGGTCGTAGGAGTGCGGCGGATCTCCTCTCCTGAGGCGGCTTCGGTGGAAGGCGATCTGTTGCTGACATCATCCTCCTGAGACATGGTTGCTTTTGATGGTAAGATTCACGTCGGGTTCACCAAAATGTGCACAAGAGATTCCGGCGGGGAGAACTCCGTGTACACCGTAAGTAGAGGATCAGAGATGGCACAGGAAGAGTTGGGTTGTGTGTAGGGAGAGAGTAAGGCAGTAGTAATGTCTGAGAGAGAGACAGAGGTTTGGCAGAGCTTCCGCGTATGGCTAGTGTGTTCTCCTCTGTATGGAAAGGTTAACGTCCTATATATAACGGAGAATGTGACCGTTGCAGTGTGGTTAATGCACCATCAATGGCGGCTTAATTAGCTTAACCACAACGACACGTTCGTCCTCATATATAGGGACCGTTACAGCACGTTATGCGCGAATACCGGAACCGTTATGGGGTTGACCGGGTTTGACCGGATTGACCGGGTTTATGGAGCTCGTGCCATAAATCTATCAAAAGCAGTTACTAAAGGTCGCGCGCGGGCTTGGCTCGCACGCGACAGGACTTACTCTAGCCTCCAAACCACTAAGTCCCTACAAGTCCCGTGCAGTGGTATGCGAGGGCCCTCTCTCGCAGCCCCCACATGGATCAGCGCGGCTGGTGATCCAGTGTGTGTGGAGCACAATATGGTGTGCTGGATGGTTGCCACGAGGCCAAGATCTGTCAGCTCAGAAAGCACTATCTACAATGGTGATGAGGGAGGAATAGGGGGATGATTTATAGGAGAAGAGTAGTGTGGAGGAAGGAAGTAGGAGAAGCTTATGGTGGAAGAGAGGGTGTACGGTGGCGGTGGCAAAAATCTTGCTGGAGAAGATGAAAAATTTTGAAGGTGATAAGCATTGGGAGAAATATTAAGGTGTGGGTGGCACACCGACGGGTAGTGTACTCTAGTGTAGCACACACACAATCTCGCGGTGATTTACCACGCGTTAAAACTTAAAATAAAGAAAATAATTATGTTTTAACTTACGATTACTAACTCAACGTTTCTCTAAAATCTCATACAATATTAATACGATAAATTACCCAAATTATATATGTATATATATATATATATTTATTTAGCTATCTGAATTACTATTTTACCCTTAGATTTTAGACGGGGTATTACATGATCTGTATGACTCGACCACAGGGTTTCGAGATGTATGATCAAATGCACAGATAGGTGCAAGCTAATTAGGTATGATCTTAATTAGTCCTCTAAATCAGCAGTATTTTATCAATGGATGAAAAATTGCTGCATACCACTCTCAGTAGTAGAGAGTAGATGATCACGTCACTTATTATCGATGGCACACTATTTTCCAGGAGAGTCTACGGACTATTTCACTTCCACAATAGGGTGGTTATCTTTTCAATTTGTGACGAAGGATATTTGCAGGGCGAGATGCATTCTCGTTCGTTCAAAATGACTTCTTATATTGACCCATAAGGCGGACAACAAGAAGATACTCTGAACGATTCCATGTTATGGACCCAATGCTATGTGGTACTCCTATAGCTCCCTGCAAGATTGTACGAGCCTGAATATGTGACCTAGAAGACACCATACTAGGTTGACCAGATGACCAAAGTGCCCGATGCAGTGTGAGTCTACTATATACTATGGTATATACTGAGACCCCACAAACCTTATGCAATCGGAAGAGTGGATTTCAGGAAATCTAACTTAAGACACTAGATTGCAACCAAAAGGATACTCTATATGAAGGATCACGTGCTATGACTATCAGAGATGATGCTTCGACTAGCCAGCTATGCATGCTGACTAGGGTAGGGACCTAGATACACGTGGATACACCTCAGGCTATAGTCCATGCTAGATGACATCGCATGGAACTGCAACATAAGTGTTTCACAATCGTATTAGACCGCTCCATTGATCATGGAAGCGAAGCACGATTGCGTGTTCTGTCACCGGACAGAAATATGTTTGGATAAGAAGGTTTCTGATAAGCTTATGGGCTGTCAACTAACCTGTAGTGCTAGCGTACGGCTACAGTGCTTTGATAAGGCCAAACTGGAAAAGGGTACCTTTTCACAAAAGGTGAATAACTTCCTGAAGAGTAATCTTGGAGTAGATCGACTACGGTCCAAAATGTAGGTACCTCCCATTCCTAAACCACATAAGAATCGTCTTTGTGGATTTATTTAGAAAATTGGGACTCGGTAGTCGATCACTGGCGATATGATTGATGTGCATATGAGACATTGATAATTGAATTTTAATTGGACTTATTTAATTACGCTACATGTTGTTTCGATACATGTGTGATACACTTACATATCCTGTACTAGCATAGAACATGTCGGGGAGACACTAGGTTGACTCTCTCACACGAGCAACCGCCTTTACAACATCCTGGATAGTCTAGGTGAGTAGAAGATGAGACAGAAACTCGATAAGTGCTAGAAGCCTATGATACGATAAGTGACTCCTGTCATATGAGGCGCATGGCCTATGACAAGAGTTAGTCATCTATCAATAGTGCAAGACCCTGTCTGACGGATTCATTTGTCGCATTGGAATAAGTTCCAAGGTGAGATTGGTTTATGGCCATTCGAGCATGGTTACTACCCCGAACCATGTATAGTCTGCGTAGAGAAAGCTAGATGAGAGAACTGATTTCGACTTGCATATGTGCAATATTCAGTTCTCGGGTTAATGGTCATATGGGCTGTTGGACTTACATCTGTATAGTGGTCCCTATGGGATATGACATGTGCTCTGATTAGATTCGAAACACTATGGCACACATCTTACGAAATAACGCGTGCAGATGAGTGACATGAGGTGGCGAGTAGAACTAGTCCCTGAGATTCCTCGCCGTGTGAGCCTCGTTGGTCATATAAGAATGATTGACACAGTATACCCTTAGTTATCCATGTCGGGGAGAGACGGTTAGGTGATGCTACTTTAGCGTCCTCACGGCTATGAATTATTCGGCCTACCAACATTGCTAGGAAAGCAGCTGACTCCGAATCAAATCGACAATGGATGGAAGGAAGATTCTCATTGCATCGCTCTTTATCATATTCATTGGGCCCACCTACAAGATCTTTTGGGATCACGCAGGATATGAATATAATAAAGGAGATGTAGACTCATTGATGCACGACCTTCGGGACAAGGTAGGTGCTCATGGTCTATGAGATGACAATTGGCAGAATCTGGGGGATACGAGAGATATATATATGTATTGCATTATTTTTGAGGTTGAGTGCGCCTGCTGCTAGCTCGTCTCGTATGAGTTTAGAGTATGGAACTCCCGAAATGCAGGTTCTCTCACAGTCACACCAAGGCCACAAAACACTTTGGCAGATGATAATAGTAGGATATTGAGGGAGACTAGACCTACTGTATTTGTGAAACCCCACTGTGCGAGTGGGAGATGTTAGCATTTGGTGCGCCCATGTGGCGTGCCCAATGCAATTATCCTAAACTTATGGGTTTAGGAGAGACAAGCTCAAACCTTATCGGTTTAGGAGCAAGGACATAAACCCTAGGGGGTAATGTTGCAATTGGGTATAAGTCTGTCTATTTAAGGAGACAGCCTCCTATTATTTTATACACACTACTGAAGAGATCATGTGCTGATCGTAATACAGTAAACCCTAGACTCTTTCTCTAACTAGCCTCCATTGGTGGAACTTGTTGTGGATTAGAGCTTTCGTCCTAGTGATTCGAGCCAAACTGTGGAAGCAAGAAGGGCACGTGAAAGCAAGCATCCTACGATCATCCGCTGTGCATAGGAGCTAAGGAAGATAAGATAAACACATGAATCTTCCGCTATAATTCATGTTGTAGATCTGTATGTGATAGATCATGTTCGTCCTTCACGAGGAAATTCAAAACAGAAGGGAAAGTAAAGGATCGAATGATTACACTAAAGTGGAAGAAATAGTTGAGGAAATTTTATGGAAGATGGGGAATTTTGCAGCATGGAATTTAAACTTTGTCAACAGAGCTCACAACCATAGTGCCCATCAATTAGCAAACTTTCGGAAAAGCGTAGAAGAGGACTTTATCTGGCACGATCATCCTCCGGATTGGCTCAATTCTTATATTCATGATGATGTATTGTGAATTTGCAAGGCTTGCCTTGAGTTTCTAGTATAGTTCTTTTCCTCAAATATATATATATATATATGTCCATTTAGCATTTGTCAAGTTGTTGATTCCTTTTCCCTTTTCTTTTTCTTTTATTTTTTTAAGAAATGCATTTGTCTAAGTTGATGACGAAGAAATTACGGTATATCGACAAACAAAACCGTGGTCAACTTTTAGCCATCTTCAGTTTAATACTATACTAGTCGCGCCATGCGCGGGCGTAATATGACATTGAAGTACCAATAAAAATCAACTTCCGAAGATATGGAAGAAAAGTTTAAAGTAAATGATCAGCTAAACCGAAGTTTAACCTCTCATACCGACTTTAATAATATAGGAGCTGACGGAAAACGCTATGCTAAGTAGATGTCCAATATTATTGGGGTTCTTTGAAACTTATCTTATGTTCTTAACAGCAATTTATAAGTCCCTTCCACATGTAATGCATATCGGGGCTTTGTTGGTGTTAAGTGTGAAGACTGTTTGTAACCTAGTCTAAATTAGAGGGGCTTACAAGCAATTTCATATTAGTTATCTCTATATAAATATTAACCTAGCCTAGGGTTAGGGTATCACATCACAGAGAGAGGCTGAGAGATCTTTTGTACTTTTCATTCGTTCATCATAGTGAAGTGGGTGTGGACCGTGGATGTAGCCAATTTGGTGAACAACGTAAATCGTCGTGTTCTTGTTCGTGTGATTTCGTTTTGCTTTTCGTTGCGTTGTTAAATCGCTCCGAGTTGATCCCAATAACTGGTATCAGAGCCCGGTCGAAATCATGCATCGGATTGAAGGAAAGAAATAGAATAGCTTCCTTGGTTAAATCGACGACGAGAAGTTATTAAAGTGCGGCTGGTCCTTGTTTGATTCGGAAACAACCCAGTTGCGCAAAAACAAAATCAAGGTAACCTCGAACTACTGTTCAATAATTTGATTGGTGCTGTTCAGTGTACTTTGCTGCCTAATCAACAATTTGTGAGTCAATTAATTACTACCTACTAGTAAAGTTATTGGCTTGTGTGATTTGGCGCCGACACACCGAGAGAAAGAAAAAAACGAAGAGCAGTGCGTTCTGTTTGGGTTTGACCACGTGACTGGTGAAAGAATACCAGCAGGGGAGCAAGGGCTGCATAAGAGAAGCGATCAAGTGCTTCTCGGACGCAGGGCTGCAGTGTGCTCGATTGCGCGTAGTTGGTCCAATTTTGTTTTGGACGTATCTCGACATCCAGGAATCCGATTGACTTGAAATAGGAGTCAAACTAGGGGTTTATGGACGTTCCGGATCTGTTGGTCAGATCAGATTGTTGAGATTCTGCACGGTTTGAGTGGGAGTGATGGCGGACGACGGAAGATTCAAGATTGAGAAATTCGACGGGACGAATTTCAGCCTATGGAAGATGCAGATAGAAGACTATTTGTATCAGAAGGACTTGTACTTGCCGTTGGACGGAGTTGAGAAGAAACCAAGCGAAATTAAAGACGAACAGTGGAAGATTTTGGACAGAAAAGCTCTAGGACTTGTGAGATTGAGTCTCGCATCGTCAGTTCTGTTCAATGTGTCGAAAGAAACGACGACGAAGGGTTTGATGGATGCTCTCTCACAAATGTATGAGAAACCTTCAGCAGCGAACAAGGTGTTTCTCATGCAGAAGCTCTTTGACATGAGGATGACCGAGAGTGGTAATGTTTCCCAGTACCTGAACGAGCTGAACATCGTCATAAGCCAGTTGGAATCCGTCGGGATTACATGCTTTGACGACGAGATGAAGGCACTGTTGGTTCTGTCCGGGTTACCCAAGAGTTGGGGTGGCGTAGTGACTGCTGTGAGCAATTCTGCTGGAAAAGACAAGCTAGGGTACGACAACGTGGTGAGCACGGTACTCGGTGAAGAGATGCGCAGGAAGAGCAGTGGATCTAGCAAATCCTCTGATGGTGCGTTGTATGTCGAGCAGAGAGGGAGATCAGCAGACAGGAAGAACGGAAACAAGGGTCGAGGTCGATCTAAGTCAAAGTCAAAGTGGAAGAAAAAGGACATTAAGGACATCGAGTGCTACAACTGCAATGAAAGCGGACATTTTGCAAGGGAGTGCAAGAATCCGAGCAAGAAGAAGTCAGACAACCACAAAGGTAATGATTCTATTAATATTTCTGAAAGTGATCCTGAAACATTAATATTATCTGTATCCTCAAAGGAGGATGTGTGGGTGGTCGATTCTGGTGCTTCGTTCCATGCGACAGGTAGAAAGGATATTCTTCATAATAACGTGCAGGGTGATTTCGGGAAGGTGTATCTCAGAGACGATGAGGCATGTAAGATTGTTGGGAAGGGAGAAATCCAATTGAACTTGGATAATGGAACAGCTTTGCAGTTGACTGATGTCAGACATGTTCCGATGTTGAAGAGGAATCTTATCTCGGTAGGCCACCTTGCAGCATCAGGTTGCAAAATTACTTTTGGAGTTGATTCCTGGAAAGTAACAAGAGGATCTATGGTGATCGCTCACGATAAGAAGGAGGGTACTTTGTATGTGACTTCAGGAACGGACAGTACCATAGCTGTCGCGTCTTCTGATATTGGCGCAAGTACCTGGCACCACAGGCTAGGACACATGAGTGAGAAGGGCATGCAGATAATGCTCAAAACAGGCAAGCTCAAGGGTTTGAAGGAACTTGATTTGGAGTTTTGCGAGGATTGTGTCTACGGGAAGCAGAAGAGAGTCAGCTTCACCAAAGTTAGCCGCGGTAGAAAGCTCAACAGGTTGGAGTTAGTGCATACAGATGTATGGGGTCTAGCGAATGTAGCTTCTAATGGAGGTGCGTCTTACTTTGTTACTTTTATTGATGATGCCACTAGAAAACTATGGGTTTACTTCTTGAAGCACAAATCAGATGTGTTTGATGTGTTTAAGAAGTGGAAGGCTACTATTGAGAATGAGACAGGTCGGAAACTTAAGTGTTTGAGATCTGACAATGGTGGCGAGTATTGCAGCAATGAGTTTGAGGAGTTCTGCGCAGAGAACGACATCAAGAGACAGAAGACAATTCCAAACAAGCCTAGACAGAATGGAGTTGCAGAGCGCATGAATAGAACACTCACAGAGCGTGCAAGGTGCATGAGGATACACGCTGGATTGCCTAAGTCATTTTGGGCTGAGGCAATGAACACATCTGCATACTTAATCAACAGAGGTCCATCGACAGCACTAGATTTTGGATTGCCTGAGGAAGCTTGGACAGGAAAACAGGTATGTTTGTCGCATTTGAGAACATTTGGATGTACCGCTTATGTTCATGTTGATGCAGAACAGAGGTCCAAGTTAGATCCTAAGTCGAAGAAGTGCGCGTTTATCGGATATGGCATTAACAGTTTTGGCTATCGATTTTGGGATTTCGATAAGCACAAGGCTGTTAGAAGCATGGATGTGGTATTTAACGAATCAGTTATGTACAAGGATTGGAAACAGGGACAGGTTTCAGATGAGAAGGAAACGGTAGAGCTTGAGATTGGAGATGTCCAGCCACAAGTTGAAGCCCCCGCTCCAGTACAAAGCTCAGAAGTTGAAGCGGTCGCTCCAACACGAAGAGTTTCAGTAAGGTCGAATAAATGTAAGACTCCAGCTCGTTATTTATCATCACTGTCATATCTTTTGCTCACAGATAGTGGTGAACCCGAGAGCTTCGAGGAAGCTGTTCAGAGTGAAGCCAGAGTCAAGTGGGAGCATGCAATGAATGATGAGATGCAGTCTCTCTACTCCAATAAGACATGGGATCTTGTGGAGTTGCCCCGAGGGAAGAAGGCTTTGCACAACAAGTGGGTTTACAGACTTAAGGAGGAGCATGATGGATCAAAGAGGTACAAGGCTAGACTGGTGGTGAAAGGATTTCAGCAGAAAGCAGGCGTAGACTTCACTGAAATCTTCTCTCCAGTTGTGAAGATTTCCACCATCCGCACGGTACTTAGCATTGTGGCAGTTGAAGATTTGCACCTTGAGCAGTTAGATGTCAAGACAGCCTTTCTACACGGGGATTTAGAAGAAGACATCTATATGGTACAACCACAAGGGTACAAAGAAGCAGGTAAAGAGAATATGGTGTGCAAACTAAGGAAGAGTTTGTATGGCTTGAAGCAGGCACCGAGGCAGTGGTACAAGAAGTTTGATAACTTCATGTCTAGGCAAGGATACAAGAAGTGTCAAGGGGATCACTGTTGCTACTTCAAGAGGTTCAAGAATCCTTACACTATTCTCTTGTTATATGTGGATGATATGCTTGTTGCAGGATCAAGCATGGGGGAAATTCAGAAGCTGAAAGAGAGCTTGTCTAAAGAGTTCTCAATGAAGGATTTGGGACCTGCGAAGCAAATCCTTGGAATGAGAATCAACATGGATAGAATTGGCAAGAAGCTAGTTTTTTCACAAGCTGATTATGTTCAGAAAGTCTTGAAGAGGTTTAACATGCATGATGCTAAACCAGTGAGTACCCCGTTGGCGAGTCACTTCAAACTTTCGAAAGACCAGAGGCCAGCTACAGATGAGGAGAAGGACTACATGGCTAAAGTTCCTTATGCATCTGCTGTGGGAAGCTTGATGTATGCTATGGTGTGCACACGTCCAGATATTGCCCAAGCAGTGGGAGTTGTTAGCAGATTCATGAGAAATCCCGGTAAGGAGCATTGGAGAGCTGTGAAGTGGATTTTCTGGTATCTGAGAGGTACACAGGATGTAGCTTTGTGCTATGGAGGGTCAGAGATCAGTTTGAAAGGGTATGTTGATTCAGACATGGCTGGTGATGTGGACAGAAGAAAGAGCACTACAGGCTATGTGTTTACACTTGGAAGTGGAGTAGTCAGTTGGGTTTCGAGGTTGCAGGAAATTGTTGCCCTATCTACTACTGAAGCCGAATATGTAGCAGCTACGGAAGCGTGCAAAGAGATGGTTTGGCTACAGAGTTTCTTGAGGGAACTTGGGAAGAAGCAGAGGAGTTGTAAGCTGTATAGTGACAGTCAGAGTGCAATTCATCTGGCAAAGAATTCCACTTTTCATGCAAGGACGAAACACATTGACATCAGGTATCACTTCATTCGTTCATTATTGGAGAAAGACGTGATCAAATTGGAGAAGATTCACACGAGCCAGAATCCTGCGGATATGTTTACCAAGGTTGTGACCTTGGAGAAGCTGAGAACCTGCTCGGCTTCGGTTGGCCTAGTTGCATGATGAGAGGCCAAGTCCACACTCATGGAGGATGTTGAATTGAAGCTGGGAGAAGTACACTCAGAGTTAATCAGTCTTCAAGTGGGAGATTGTTAAGTGTGAAGACTGTTTGTAACCTAGTCTAAATTAGAGGGGCTTACAAGCAATTTCATATTAGTTATCTCTATATAAATATTAACCTAGCCTAGGGTTAGGGTATCACATCACAGAGAGAGGCTGAGAGATCTTTTGTACTTTTCATTCGTTCATCATAGTGAAGTGGGTGTGGACCGTGGATGTAGCCAATTTGGTGAACCACGTAAATCGTCGTGTTCTTGTTCGTGTGATTTCGTTTTGCTTTTCGTTGCGTTGTTAAATCGCTCCGAGTCGATCCTAACAGTTGGAATTTTGAGTTAGAAGTAAAGAATCATTATGATCAAATAAGTAGGTAAATGAATTTTTTAACTTTTCATGCCGCCATACTTCCATGTAGTTTCGACATAAATGGAATTTGTAATTTTGTAAACACTTTTGTAGTGTTCGAGTAGGAAGAAACGACTTGCAAGTGATATAGAAAAAAATGGTGATTGAAATGAGAAAATACCGTTTTTTATTAAACCTCTGAATTAAAATCGTGTTGACTCGTTAATTTGTTTACTTTATGAAATGGCAGTATATACTCTTCTACTCTACTCACATGAAAGAAATAAAAGATCTCAATTGTGTCTGTTTCCCTTGAGCGTTCATTACTGATTGGCCTATGTTTGTTCGCCAGTAACATGTGTGTGAAAATTGAATAACATGTATGTGATGTGATATTAGGAAAATAGCATATTGATACTCTTTTCTCAGTTTTGAATGGTATTATGAAATAATGCCTAAGATTTCAAATTGAAGTTGTGCTTCCCTCAGTGCTTAAAACCTCTTATTACTATTTTTCTTTTTAATAAGAACATCGCATCATGTTCATGGAATTTAAAAATCGTATAAGGTATCACATGGAACAGGTGATATTGGTTCACCAGTATTCAAGTCCTTAACAAAAAATAATGAAAGAAACACCTTCTTTATTATTGACTACATTTTCCATTGAGAGTTTATGAAGAATAAAGTTTCACATACCTCTGTAGTTGCATGTTGAAATCCCTGAAAGAAAAAGATATTATAACATCCTCAAGGAGCATTCGTGGAAGAAATCAGTCAAGTGTGTATGGGTGGAAGAAGAGGAGAATAGGAAGATGGATGCAGATTTTAGTTGGGCTTACCTATAAGGGATACGAATAAGGTCCTGAAACCTCAAAAACCAGCAGTCAAAGTCGACCTCCGGATTTGATCACTCTATTGCCTGGCCCGATTCTTATATGTTTCTTTCTTCACAAAATAGGCCATCGCCAATGAATGAGAAACATGCAAGAAAAAGTAATGAAATAAACATTGCATAAAAAGAAATTGGAGCACAAAACTGTATCTTCCTCAAGGGAACCACAAAGCCAAATTCTATGAAATTAGAGTAAAGAGGTACTCGAGGAAAACTGTACCAGTACATGCTTCCATGATCAGAGCTCATATTGACAAATTTTCTTGTTATGTCATTTTATTCTTCTTCAATTCCTTCTATTTTATAAATTGCCCTTTCGTTTTGATACTATTTTTTTCTAAATTCTTGTGTGCATCCTCTAAATTCTTGTGTGCATGTGTCTCTATTTTCATTTTATCCAAGGAAGAAATTTTCTATGTCAAATTCACTGAATCAAAGCTTTACTGAATTTAATGGATTAAATTAAAGATCATGTTTCATATCCATGGAGTATGAATGTAGGGTGTTCAAAAGCTCTCATAAATTTTCCTAGGAGATTACAGCTTCCAGAGAGTACATTGAATCAACCATGCATGTTGCATATGGAAGTTAGGAGTTTCAGTCTAATTTCTATGGTCAATGTATAGGGAAGTTGAAAGTTCAATCTAGGATTCAATATCAATGAAATGTACAAATAGCAAGATGACCTGTAACTAACATCTAACTTGTCATGATTGTATTGGCTAATACATTCCACATGTATGCTACTTGGAGAAACAAAATGACACATGTCATTATTGTGAAGCTTCTCATATTACACATGGCGCATGGAGAAGTCAATTCCCTTGCTTTTATATATATATAAAGATACCTATAAATTCTAGCCACTTTGTAAGAGACCAACTACTTTTTTTCAAGAAAACTGAAGCTTTTCATTAAAGATCCAATCAAGAAGTACAAGGCAAAACATGCCTAAGAAGAAACAGCAACAGCAGAGCAACTACTTAGCAGTAAACTCTTTTGTACACGTAAATCCAATTTAAGAAATGTCGTTTATCTCACATAAGGTTTGTCTTTTATATATGTGCTTAGTAAGTTCCTGGGTTCCCTGACTGCCAATTAATTGTGAACTGAAACTCCGATATTCTTAATTAACTGAGAATAAGATTGAATTCTAAGAATTCAATTTTATTTGATTATTGATAATTTGAGCTCGGAACTGTTACAAAGAGTTACTCCATGGGGAATGGAATTACAAACACTTCACAACCAACAAGAAATACAACTTGCACATAAATCACACGGTTTGATCCCTTATTTCTTACGCAATGTTGCGTTTGGTTGGTATGACTTTTAGGGGCACTAGCTTGCGCAGAGTTATTCCATACCTTTCATTCATGTCCACAGTCTGTGGAGTAACTTGGTCGCTAAACTCCCAGTCAAATGACTGCAACAGCGTAGCCAGAACATGGTGGGCGACTCGGTGAGCCAAAGGATACCCGACACATATCCTTCTCCCAGCTCCAAAGGGAATCAACTCAAAGTTTTGCCCTCTGTATTCAATGTTCTTGTCCAAAAACCTTTCAGGTTTGAATGATAAAGGGTCACTCCAAGCCTCTGGATCCCTCCCAATCGCCCATGCATTCACAAAAACTTGTGTATTTTTGGGGATATGGTATCCCATATAGTTGGCATCTTCCATTGAGTTTCGTGGGAGGAGGAAAGCAAAAGCAGGATGTAATCGGAGGGTTTCCTTCACGACAGCTTGAAGATATGGAAGCTTGTCTATGTCAGTCTCTTCAACCTTGGTGCTGGGTCCAATCACTCGGTCAATCTCTTCTTTTGCCTTGATCATCAATTCAGGATTCCGGAGTAGTTCTGTCAGCGACCATTCAATCGTGCTGCTTGTGGTTTCAGCACCAGCAAAAAACATTTCCTGTGACGCCATTGATGCAAATATAACTATTACATATACTCTCTCTACCCACAAACTCTACTTACTCTTACATATATAGGAATGTAAAATATTTTTTGACTTTTCTCGTTAAATTATTGATAGGAAAGTGAAAGTGTATGGAAGAAAGCATTAGGCAAGACTTGAAAAATTGAGTTACGATTTTTGATATTCCTTTTCGAAATCTTTGTTCTAGTAAAACAAATTAATATTAACAAATATCAAAATAATAAATCTATAGATTGATATCATATGTGTAGTCTCGTACCAGTATGATGATTTTGATTTTGCTTTCTGGAAGCTTGCCTTCGTACTCCAATAGAGTATCCAAAAAGTCTTTTTGCGCTGCAGCCGTGTGTTTCCCTGACTGCTTTTCTTGAATCCTCTCCTTGATATAGCCATCCACAATGTCCAGGCATCGTCCCATGTCGCGGAACATATTCTTTTTAAGCCCAAACAGGTCAAATGGTTTCAAAATAGGAAAGTAGTCCGCGACATTTGGCATTCCGGCCCACTTCATATATAGTTCCATGGAATCGCGGAAGCAGTTAGCTTTCTCCGATTGCGGTTCCATCAAATCTTTCGACAGCATCAGGTTGCCTACACCGTTGAAGGTTACAAGGAAGAGGAATTTTCCGATCTCCACTTCCCCAGACCCTCCCTTTGAAAGTGATGCCGTTGAATCCTCTTCAATCCACCGCGTCATGTTGTCCACGCATTTCCTCCGCAGGATCGCTGATTGGTCCATTCTTTTTGAACTCAGAAACTCCGTGGCACAGACTTTCCTTATTTCACGCCAGTATTGGCCATAGCGTCCTACGGCCATCGATCCTTCGCTGTACCCCAGGACTGTTAGCACATCAGGCACTTTTCGATCAGAAAAGTTTAGGTCATGCTTCTGGAAAAGTTCTGTTGCGGCTTTTGCTGATTGAACCACCATGGTGTTGACTGATCCAAGCCGGAGCCAAAGCACGGGTCCATAGGCGAACCCGAGTTTGTACATGGTTTGGTGTGGCATAGCTCCGAGATCGAACATGTTTCCAAACACTGGCCATCCTGCTGGTCCAGGAGGTCGCTTTTTGGAAGCATGACCATCTTTCTTTGCTTTGTTCCACCAGCCAAAGGCTAGTAGAACAAGAGTTGCTGAAAAAAGAATGCTGATCAATGAGACCAATTACACTCCATATTTGTTTGTGCGCTCTTGCTGTTTCTCTCATTCGTAAGACAATCTCTAGCTAGTTATATAGTAGTATCTGAAATCCGCAATTACCCTAAAAAAATCTGCTATTACACCTGTCAGTGGCGGAACGGTCACATTATTTGTTAATTAATCACATTGTTGGTACAGGTGTGGACTTAGATATTCCCGGATATTCCCGTTGACATCACAATTTGTTTTATTTTAAGAGAATGCGACTTTAATAATATATATATACATATATATATTATTTTCTGTTTTTTTGACAACCCGGACACAGATAGTGGAGGTCGTGCCTGGCTGTGTACGTGACTGGCGTCGGGTTATTCACTTGGCCAGTGTCCGGGTCCTAGTCATACCCTCCTTCAGGACGAGTATGACAACTTGAGTGTCAATTTCTCAATCGCACATGACTTTTCTGTAATCATGTTAGTGTTGAAATATGTAAACTCAGTACTTTTTGGGGGCTGTTTTGTAAAATAGGGAAACCTAATAGTTAGGATAGTAATTATGTAAAACTTTGTCTCTTTAGTGTTTTTGATTTAGTCAACACCTACGGCTATGTTTACTCTGTTCAAGACAGAGAGTAGCAGCAGCAGTAGAGTCGGCAAGAGAGGAGGTTTCCCTCCTATTGAAGGAAGCTAAATCAGGCGGCAAGGTTGGGATAAAAACCGAGGTTTGTGTGTGTTTTCCAGATTTCAGAATATAGAGAGAAAAATTCAGAAACAGAAGAGGAGAGAGCCGAAGCTCTTGATGGTGAGACTGAGTTTCCGTGTGTTGTAAAGATCTGATCCGAGAAGGAGAAAAAGAAGAGCTGAAGCTCTTGTGACTTTGTTGTAGCTTGCTGATTTTGTATCAGATATCATTGAGTGAATACAAGATAAGTTATTCCCCAATCCCTTCTCAATATCCTGTTCTTAAGCTCTGATTTCTTTTGTTCTACTTGCTGGAAATATGTGCATGTAGTTGCTTCTAGTTGTCTTAGCGTTCTTGTGAAGTTGAAACTGAATTGGAGCCTTTGAAAATTCTGGTTTTAAGTCGTTTGATTGCTTAGCTGATGGGTATTGATTCAAAAAGTTTGAACTTAAATCCGAAATTCTTAATTGGGGCCTTCCGTTTCCAACAAATGTGGTATCAGAGCTCAGTTTTGATTCGAAATTGAAGTAGTTGAACTGTTGTTGCTGTGTTTATCTTGCTGAAATTCAATGGCTAGTGCGAGCAATTTCTTCTAGCCCCAATTCCCTAGGCTGGGAAAGGGAAAATTACGAGAACTAGAGCATCCTAATCCGAGTGCTCCTCGGTTCTCAGGACCTATGGGATTTGATTGACAAAGGCTACGATGAACCAGGTTCTCAAGAGCAAGAAGATAGGTTGGCCGAGACTCAAAAGACGAACTTGAAAGAGTCCAGGAAGCGAGATAAGAAAGCTTTGTATCTGTTGTATCAAGGCGTGGATGAGTCGAGTTTCGAGAAAATTTCAGCAGCCACCACTTCCAAACAAGCATGGGAGATTTTGAAAAGTTCTTACGACGCAATTTAGAAGACGATAAGAGTGAAGCTGCAGGTTCTAAGAGGTGAGATGGAGATGCTGCGTATGAATGAGAATGAATCGGTAGCAGACTACTTTACAAGAACTTTGGCAATTGTTAACTTCATGAGAAGACTTGGTGAAAAGCTGGATGAGTTGACCGTGGTGGAGCAGATTTTGCGGTCTCTAAGCAACAAGTTTGAGCATGTCATTCCGGCTATTGAAGAGTCAAAAGATTTCAGCATCTTAACGGTTGATCAATTGATGGCTTCTCTTGAAATTCATGAGCAACGAATGAACAAGAAGCACGCTAGTACGATTGAGCAAGCACTCCAATCAAAGCTATCTCTCAATCAAGACACGGATGAGCAAGAAGGGACATCTCAACGAGGAAGAGGAAGAGGCTTCCAAAGCTGTGGTCGCGGTTATACAAATCGAGGCAGGGGCTTTCCAAATAGAGGCAACTTTGGTAGAAGCAACTTTGGAGTCCCGAGAAATCAGAATTTTGGATCTCCGAGAGGTAGAGGAAGAGCAAGAGGAAGAGGCAATTACAACAATTCTTCAAATCAACAAGGGTATGCTAAGAGGAATGTCCAATGCTACAAGTGCCACAAGTATGGACACTATAGCAATGAGTTTCGAACACCTTCAAATAGAGATGTTGGTGAGTATGTGAACTATGCCGAGAAAGAAGAGAACGAGATGGAGAACCCTATGCTATTTGTCTATGATGGAGCCAATGGAGAGCAAAGCAATGTTTGGTATCTTGATACTGGAGCTAGCAATCACATGAGCGGAAAGAGGTGAAAGGAATCAAGTGATTTCAGAGACAACAAAATCAAACAAAACAAACAAAACCAAATTTCATTGAATTTCAGGAAAAATTTCAGCAGAGCTTCGCTACATGATTATGGAAGATGAAGAAGACGAATACACAGAAACCTTGCTGAAGAAGGGTATTAGAAGGCAGTACACCAACGGTCTTATTTTAGACCGTTGGATCACAGAGATCAAATCTCAGCCGTACATATCTTTTGATAATTCTACTATTGCCCAACAACTTTGGCATGCAATATAAACAAGTCTAAATAATATAAGAGTTGCCTTAGCAGTTTTGGAAAAGACAAAAAGACCACTGAGGTGAAACAGAAGGGGAAGAATAACTTCTGAAAAAGACAATATGACCCCTTTGACTTGTTATTATTTGAGAAGACTTTGCTTCATTGACTTATCTTGAATTTCTTTGACTTCATTCTTCATTTTGAGTTCCTCAATTCTGCAATTCTGCTAATACCCTCCCTCAAGTTAATGGTGTTGTAGAAACCATTAACTTGGACTTTAAATAATCAAAAGCAGCTGCAGCCAACCCTTTGGTGAAGAGATCTCCAAGCTGATCTGCAGAGTAAACAAACTCATCCAGTAATTGCTTCCTTAAAACTTTTTCTCTTATAAAATGGTAGTCTAATTCAATGTGTTTGGTTTTAGAATGCATAATGGGATTGGCTGTCATATGAATGGCAAATTCATTATCACAAAAAAGAGTGGGAGGATGATGCACAAAAATGTGTAAGTCTTGAAACAAATATTGAAACCATGTAAGTTCAACTGCAGTGGTAGCCAAGGCTCTGTATTCAGCCTCAGAAGAGGATCTGGATACAGTTGGCTGTTTTTTTGCAGCCCAATGAATGGGGTTGTTTCCTATAAACAAAACAAAACCAGTTGTGCTTCTTCTGTCAGTGGGATTACCAGCCCAATCTGCATCAGAGAAGGCACAAAATTTCAGTTCACTGGGTTTGTAGAAGAGATCATCATTTGTGGTGCCTCTTAAGTATCTAAGAATTCTTTTTGCTCCTAACATATGTTGTGTGGTAGGAAAATGCATAAACTGACACAGATAATTGACAGCAAAACATATGTCAGGTCTAGTGAAAACTATATATTGAAGAGCACCTAGTAGTTGTCTGAAAGGGGTAGGATCAGACAGCAATTCACTATCATTAAATGTGTATTTAATGCCAGATATTGTAGGTGTATGGCAAGGAGTACAATTTTGCATGTTGTATCTGAGAAGTAAATCATGAATATATTTAGATTGATGAATAAAAATGCCTTTGTCATTTCTGTCAATTTGCAAACCCATAAAATAAGTTAGAGGTCCTAGATCATTCATATTAAACTCAGATTTCAATTTGGAGATAATATGAGAAATGTAAGTTTGATCATTTCCAGTCAAAATAATGTCATCCACATATAAGAGTAAAACAGTAAGTGAAGATGTGTGTGAATTGTGTCTTACAAACATAGAAGTATCAGCTTGAGATTGAGTGAAACCTAAAAAAAAAAAAAAAAAAAAATCAGTAAATCTCTCAAACCAAGCTCTAGGAGCTTGTTTGAGTCCATAGATAGCTTTGTTAAGCTTGCAGACATGATCAGGAAAGAGATGATGTTTGAATCCAGGTGGTTGTTGCATATAAACTGTTTCTTTGAGAAAGCCATGCAGAAAAGCATTTTTGACATCAAGTTGTTTAAGTGACCAATTGTAAGATGCAACAAGAGCTAAAACAGTTCTAACAGTTGCATGTTTAACAACAGGGCTAAATGTTTCTTCAAAATCAATTCCTGGAGTTTGACTAAACCCCTTAGCCACTAATCTGGCTTTGTATCTAGACACAGAACCATCTGGGTTGTATTTGGTTCTAAAAACCCATTTGTTCCCTACAATATTTGTATTGTAGGGTCTTGGAACTAATGTCCAAGTGTTTTGCTCTGTGAGGCTAGAGAACTCTTCAGTCATTGCTTGTAGCCACTGAGAGTGTTTTCTAGCCTCTGTGAAACAAGTTGGTTCAGCTAAGAAAGGAGAAATTTCAGAGTTACCAGATATAGCTGTGAATCCAAAATTCTTTTTCTTAAAGATTCCAGACTTGCTTCTCGTCTGCATAGGATGACCCCCAGCTGGATGATGTCTATCTGCTTCAGTAGTTTCCATGCCAATGTCACTTGCATACGGATCATCAGTGATGGTGTGATCATCATGTGTAGAAGCTGGCTGCAAAGACTGAGAGATAGTTACATCCTGAGCCTGAGAGTGTCCAGCAGATGTGTGTGATCTGTTCTCATCAGTGGTGTATGATCTGTTCTCATCGGGGTGAGTTGGTGGGATCGAGTGAGAATCATGTTCTGTGTGTTGACATGGATCAGGTGTAGTATTGCTCTCATCAATTGTACCTGAGGAAGAATTAATAATGTCAGGTGAAGAGTCATGATTCAAGAAATCAGAAGGAAGTAAAATAGGAATGTCACCAATATGCAGTTGATGTACTTCAACGCTTCATGATCGGTGAACAAGATGAACTCCTCCTGCACTAAGTAATGACGCCAATGCTTCAACGTCTGAACAATGGCATAGAACTCCAGATCATACGTCGAGTAGTTTTTTTGGCCCCGGACAGCTTCTCGCTGAAAAACACAATCGGACGCCCTGACTGACTTAGAACACCGCCAATGCCCAAACCTGAGGCATCACAGTTAACCTCCAACATCTTGTCAAAATCAGGTAGTGCCAGAACTAGTACCTCTGTCATCATCTTCTTGACCTGATTGAAACTGGCCTCTGCTTCACCCGTCCACTTAAAATCACGCCCTTTCAGACACTCAGTGATGGGTGTCACCAAAGTGCTGAAATTCCTGATGAACATGCGATAGAAAGAAGCCAATCCATGGAAACTGCGCACATCGTGCAGTGTCTTAGGCCTGGGCCAGTCCACAACTGCCTCAATCTTCGAAGGATCTGCATGCACACCATCAGTAGACACTATGAAACCCAAAAATTACACAAAAGTAGTGAAAAAGAAACACTTCTTCGTGTTAATGAACAAACTCTGCGCCTTCAATGTTTCAAAAACAGCTCGCAAATGATCGAAGTGAACAGCCCGTGTGGGACTGTAAATAAGAATGTCATCGAAATACACGACAACAAACTTTCCCATAAAAGGCCTGAGAACCTGATGCATGAACCGCATGAAGGTGCTGGGCGCGTTGGAGAGGCCAAAAGGCATCACCATCCACTCATACAACCCATGATGTGTTTTGAACGCGGTCTTCCACTCGTCCCCCTGCTTGATCCTAATCTAATGGTATCCACTTTGAGGTCAATTTTCGAGAAGACCTGAGAGCCGGACAATTGATCTAGCATGTCATCAAGTCGCGGAATGGGAAACCTGTACTTCACGGTGATCTGATTAATAGCTCTCCTGTCTACACACATGTGCCAAGAGCCATCCTTCTTTGGAACTAGCAGACCGGGAACTGTGCAAGGACTCATACTCTCCCTGATGTAACCCCTCTCAAGTAATTCAACCACCTGCCTCTTTAACTCTTCTGCTTACTTGGGACTGAGACGATAAGTAGGTCGGTTTGGCAGACTAGAACCTGGAACTAGGTCTATCTGATGTCGGATGTCCCTCATTGGTGGCAAACCAGGACGGGGGTCCTATGGCATCAAGTAGGAGAACTCATCCAAAACCTGCTGCACCTAAGGAGGTAATTCAGACTCCTCACCACTGGCACTATTATCAGAAGGGATCAACGCATAAACAAACTTTTCCCGATGAATCTCCCCCAAGAACTGGGATCGAGAAAGCGGGTTGGCCGGCGCGATTGGAGTCGGAGTGGAACCCTCCCGTCTCGGAGCTAGTACGATTTTCTTCCCCTTCATAACAAACGAACGGGTTCTTGTACCCATCATGGAACACACGTCTATCATATTGCCATGGACGACCCAACAAGACATGACATGCATCCATCTTTACCACGTCACACCAATGACTATCATGATACTTATTACCAATTGAAAAAGAAACTAGACATTTTTTATCAACTGTTACCTCAGAACCTCTAATTAGCCATGACATCTTGTAAGGCGCAGGATGTTGCTCCGTCTTCAGCTTCAATTTCTTGACAGCTTCTTTAGAGACGATGTTGTCGCAACTGACGCCGTCTACGATCACCTTGCAAACCTTCTTCCCAATCGTGCAGGTAGTGTGAAAGATATTGGTTCTCAACCAATCAACCTCCGAATCACCCTTGGGAGTTAGCAAGTTTTTACGGACAACCAGACTCTCATATTCGTCTTCGTAGTCATCATATACGGGATCTCCCTGGTACCCAACTTCTTCGACCTTGTCATTAGTACCCTCTTCGATGAATTAGCTCTTCGGATTTTTCACGGCCGGCTTCTTGCACTCTGTCGCCCTGTGCCCTGGTTCACACACTTGTAGCACTTAAAGACGCTACTCGATGCATCAGGGGCTGCCTGGGTGGTTGGTCGGGACGCCTGAGATCGAGTCGATCGATTGGTCTGTTCGGCCCTCGATGCAGGTTTTCTGCTCTGTTGCTTCTCCAAATTAAGAGCCCTTTGGTAAACTTCTGAAACCGTCCAGAAAGTTTGCAGGCATAGAACATCCTGCAGGGATTGTCGTAAACACGACAAGTATCACGCTACTAGCTGCTCTTCTGTCTCGGATAGGTCATTCTGGGCGATCAATTGGTAGAACTCCTCGGTGTAATCTTCCACATATTTGACACCCTGCCTCAACATGTGGAGACGCTGATATAGGGTTTGAGTATAGCTGAAAGGAAGAAAGTGAGCCCTCATCTTCTTCTTCCTCTTTTCCCATTCAACAATCTTCGGTTTTCCCTCCTTCTCACGAGAACATCGTAACTGCTCCCACCATACTGAATCTCGACCCTTGAGCTTGATTGCGACCAACATCACCTTCTCACGTTCAGAAACTTCCTTGTACTCAAATATCTGATCCACCTCGTTCATCCAATCGATGAATCCATCGGCTTGAAGGGTACCAGAATAGCTAGGGATCTCGACCTTAAAGCCTAGACCGTTGCGGTGATCGTCACGACCATGGTACTCCCGAACTCTTCGTTCGCGATGGTACGAGTTCTCAAGGGACGCCACTGAGTCGTCGTCTGAGTCTTCCTGATCATCCAGATCTTGCGCCGCCAGGCGCCGTGTCAGTTCTTCGATCTGTTGCTGCAGACCTGGTTCTGCCGCTCCAGATCTTCTATCCTCATCACGTCTTCGAGGTTACGTTCTCTCTGGGGGCATCTTCAGCAACATGCTGCCCACGACCACGAGCACGTCCACGAGGCATCGTGACGATGATCTTCCTCCCAAGTCGAACTTGCTCTGATACCAACCTGGCGCCGGGTTATTAAACCAAGCGAGGGATCACAGCGCAATATGGAAAAGGGTACGAAAACGAGGGCACAAAGCTCTCTAGAATTTCAGAAGTGATAATATCATAAAAACTGTCCAACTTTACCCACAAGCCGGGTATAAATAGCTGAAAACCCTAATTTTGCCAAATATAGCAAAATTACAAAACTGGCCCAAAACTATTGGTCTTATTGGAAATAATGCGTAAATGATAGTCTGACCCAAATCGGGCTAAATAAAGAAGTCAAAATACGAAAATTGAAAAATTGCCAAAAATGGTAAAAATATCTTCGAAGTCTCCGTTGACTGGTCAAACGTCCGTTTTTTGGGGCTGAAATCTTGAGTGATGATGTCTTTGTGTAAGCCTCGCCGAGAGCTTTCCGAAAACATATTATAATAGGCATTCTGATCCATGTGGCTCAAGTTACGCCCAAAACAGTGTGGCGTGACCAAAAGTGTCCATCTCGCACTTCTCTTGCGCCTGTCTTCCAGGTCGTGACAGTGAAGTGCGAGATTAGTCGCGTCTGACAGCTCGGCCTCGTCTGGTTCATCTGCGAGATTAGTCGCGCCTGGTTCTGGGTCATCTTCTCCTGCATCACTTGATCGACTACCGTTATGTTTAACCAACCAGATTACTCCAAGAGGAACATTAATACGGTAGAATGTTACCGATTCTTAGTGAATGATTTGAGCGACCAACCTTGTCAATCCACTTTGTAATTGCAGTTGTGTGAGTGACCAACCATAAATCTCATGCTTGCCCGGTTGAACAACTGATATGACCGTCACATTACTTTATTTCAAGTTTTTACATGATTCCAATTACAATATGTCAAAAAATAACACAAAAAATGCTTGAAATTAACAGTAAAAATAAGAGCGTGAATAACACAAGAAGTTGAGGCATCATGTTGGTAAATATTCACGAAGGAGTGTTATAAAATTTGTAAATGATAATGTACATGATATTGATTGACTGACATACTCTATATAAATGGTGCCTTGGTGGAGAATAAGATATACATCAATATAAGTCTCTCCTTAATACTTGTTTATCTCCGTTCCTCTTCTGCATCTCATATCCAAGTTCATAACAGAATTTGATTAGTTTACATGATTATTCATATGCGTCTAGGGACTAGTATAATTAATGGTGCTAATGTTGAGTAAGAAAATATAATGTTTTCTTAAGGGTGCTTCTCTGGATCAGCTAAATTAATTATTTATGCAGCTACATATTCGAGTAATTATTCGACTACTTGAGTAATTGTCTTAAGAGAACAAATGAAAAGTTGGTTATTGTTCTTATCATACCCTATTATTGATATTCATATCACTCTCAGAAAAATCATACAGCATCTTGAGAGGGGCTCAGCATGTCACTTTCTATACCTAGGTGTGTGGTATGCCAATAATATGTTCAATATTCACAGAAAACGACGTTTGGTATAGTAATCACAACCACTAATGATGCCTTAATCAAAATGAGAAATGCTAATTGTCCCAACAAAAGCATCACGAATACCTCATGGGTACTAATTTGGGCTCACCTTTCATTAACTCGTAGAGTGTTTTAATTTTGAGTAATGCTATGAAACCCGATTACATCTCCCGGTAATCTCACGAAATTGACACGTAGTGGCACTGTTGGCCGCACCACCACTTTCTTTCTCCTCCTCCCTCTCTGGACAAATCTCTTTCTCTCCCTCTTTGTTGCTTCTCGTCTCTTATTCTTCTTTCTTCCAACAACTCATCAACCCTGCCCCAAATCAACATCACCATTCACCGTAGCTTAAAAACCCAATTCCATGTCCGAATAGGCTCCATACTCATCACATATCACGATTGATTCAGGCGAGAATCACCTAAATAACCACCACCTCTCATCTTCTCCGTCATCGTCGATGCAACATCCACAGCTCCAACAACCCAGACTTGCAACCTCTGTCTTCGACCTCAACATTCTGCATACCGATTCACTTGTAGCCTCGAACAAAATTACATACACTCGCTGCCTCAATAACCACAACCCCCAATCACTAAACCACCGATTACCTTGAAATCCAATTTCGAACAAACCCTAAACTTGAATGGAAATGAAAAATTGACGGACGATTGGATATTTAAATAAATATAAATAGAGAAAAGATGTGGTGGTCAGACATGGGAGTGGATTTTGGAGTTGTGTGAATGGTGATGGTTAATTTAGGGCTGGGTTGATTTGGTTGTTGCAAGAGAGAGAGAGAGAGAATTGTTTACCACGGAGAGAGGGAGAAAGAAAGGGGTGGTGGGGCCAATGGTGACACTACGTGGCAATTTCGTGAGATTACCGGGAGATGTAATCGGGTTCTATAGCATTATTGTTTAATTTTACATACTCCACTTTCAGTAGTTCTTCTATGCCTTTCTTTTTTTTTGCGGATCAAAGAGAACTTCATTAATATAACGAAAATACATAACGAAAATACATAGCTTACCAAACCGATGGCTAAAAGACACCTACCTTAACGTCACCACTTAAACACCAAGGCTAAAATTAAAACGGCCTCTAACCCTCAAAGCAGGCCGCGCCAAAACAAACTGACCACCATAGACACACCAAATACATACCATTGTTCAAAAGCTTAACAAAATACCAACAAAAGCTTATCAAAATATTAACACAAATTAACAAGTTCTAAACTGATAACAAAGGGACCAAACCACCACCATAATATGTTGACTCAGCAGAAGACAATTCCAGGGAACCTCCTAAGCATCGATGAAGGGGATTACAGCAGACATCAACTCATTATCTGGAAGAGGAGGAAGATAACCCCAGCATCATCATTGCGAGCTCTAGCATCAGCAACCACAGCATTCCCAACATTATCTTGATTTCCAGAGAAGCCATGAACAGAGGAGGATACAAGGGCTGAACTCTCTTCTTTGCAAGCAGGATCCTTTGCATGTGCCATAAAAACTGGGGGCAGCATTGCCTTCTATGCCTTTCTAAATCTTTGAAGTTTTAAGCCACCATCACAGTTTCTCGCTCTATCTCTCTATAGTAGTTCGGTAAACAATTAAGTGACAGTCTTCTTTTCTAAGTTGAGTTAAGCCATTTTTATTGGGTGAGTTACAAACTGAACTCTTGTTCAAGATTTCAGGGTACAAGATATCAGAGATTAAGGATCGGCTTCAATGGTCGAAGAAATCAAATCACCATGGTTGTGAGATACGTAACACTGGTTCTTTATTGGACTCCAATATTCACAATTAGTTTTAATTTTGAATAGTTTCAAACAGCTCCTTGATAATCCTCGAAATACTAGTAAATCTTGAAACGTTGGATATGAGGTTGTGATAAGATTTTTGCTCCCTTCAATCTGGTATCAATTTGTATATATTCATATGTTAATTTACTCTCAGGATTTGATAATTGTTTTGTTATTTAATATATTTATGCTTGTAGTGACTACAAGAGAATCATATGAAGAAGAAGATTTTATTTTCAATTTTGGATCGAAGATGAAGAGTTCAAGTACTACTGTATTTGCAAATCTGCAGAAGAGACCAAATGGACACTGTTTACACTTTAAACCATTTTGTGTGGAAGAATTTAAGTACTGTGTTACCTGTTGGTAACCCAGGCGCACCCACTGGAACGAGAAAATAAATTGACGAGAGAGAGAGAGAGATAGTTGAGGGCAATTCTTTTCTTAATTGTTTAGAAAAAGATTACACCTCTTTTATACCCTAACCCTGTCGGTTCGACCTAGTCCTAATCCGAGTAAAGAACCGAAAAGAAACCCCGGATAAAATAAAAACATCACATACGACCCCAAGTCCAAAAACATAAACATAACGGAAACATAACAAAAGACTAAAGTAAAATAATAGACTAACGTTTCAGCTTAGGCTGAACGTAGTCTTTTAAATATGAAGGTGGAACCACGGTGCGCCTGACTCGAGCACTTGGTTGCTCGCTAGAATCAACTGAATCGTCGTCCAACCTATCGTTGTCACGAGGTGGCGTAACCGGACCCGTATCAAATCCCCCGGTCTCGGAAAGCAGCTTGCCCTCAAGCTGAAGCTCAGGATACGCAGACTGAATATCGGGCGCAGGTTCCCAACTAGGCGCGGCTCCGTCGGACCAAGAGACCAACCATTGTTGCTAAGGCACGCCGTCAACCAAAACTGTACGCTCAGAGGTAGCCGAAACAGGAGAAGCAACTGGGCGCCCCTTGAAAAACTGTTCTGGCAACGTAGGAATCGGAACAAGGGAGCTGTCGGAAACAAAAGGATGGAGTAACGACACATGAAAGACATCGTGGATACGGGAGCCGTCCGGTAACTGAAGACGGTAGGCAACCTCGCCAATACGAGCAAGAACGGTGAACGGACCATAGTAGCGGCGAGCTAGCTTGGCAGATAATGGACGAGCCAAAGAACGCTGACGATACGGCTGAAGGCGCAAGAGGACTAAATCGCCGACCGCAAATGACACCTCACGACGGTGTTTGTTAGCTTGCTCACGCATACGCTGCTGCATACGAAGCAAATGTCCCTTCAAATCAGCCAGAAGTTCCGAACGCTCCGAGACTAACTCACCAACGGTTGGAGAAGTCGTGTCAGTAGGCAATGTAGGAAACAGTGTCGGTGGATCTCGACCATAGAGGGCACGATATGGGGACATGTTAATGCCCTCGTGGTGACTACAGTTCATAGCCAGTTCTGCCCAAGGAAGAAACGAAACCCACCGCTGAGGTCGTTCCGAAGTGAAAGCTCGGAGATACTGCTCCAAACCCCGATTCATCACCTCGGTCTGACCGTCCGTCTGGGGATGATAAGCAGTGCTGAATTTCAGCGTTGTTCCACTAAGATTCATCAATTCCTTCCAAAACGTGCTGAGAAATATGGAATCGCGATCAGAAACAATAGATTCTGGAAACCCATGGTGCTTGACCACTACGTCCACGAATAAGCGTGCGACCCGAGGTGCATCAAAATCAGTGGGAAGAGGACCAAAATGCACATAATTAGTGAGCCGATCCACCACAACCATGACAGCTGTAAAACCCTGAGAAGAAGGGAGTCCCGTAATGAAATCCATGGACGCGGCTGCCCATACACGGTCAGGCACTGGGAGCGGCTGCAGTAAACCCCCAGGCTTCTGGGTCGAATACTTTGTCGTTTGACACACCAGGCAGGCGGAAACAAACTGACGAACATCAGAGCGCACATCTGGCCAATAGAAAACCGCCGACAACCGTCGGTAAGTACGGTCAACACCGGGGTGACCCGCTGTAGGCGAGCTGTGGAACTCCTGCAATAACAATGAACGCACCGACGAATCCTTGCTAACGCAAATCCGTGTCCTGTAATAAAGGATCCCGTCAACGAACGAGAAGTGAGGAGGCTTGACCTCTGATTGTACCGCTGCCACCAAGGCCTGAAGGTCGGCCATAGATTCGGTCTCACGCCGAATAACCTCAAGAACCGAGGGAAGGGGTTGGATGGCCGAGAGAAAGAGGGAGGCCGAATCTGCCTCGCTATCACGTCGAGACAACGCATCCGCCACCTGATTTGCAGCGCCCTGTTTGTACTCAATTCGGAACTGAAACCCCATGAGTTTCCGAATATAAAACTGTTGATCCGGTGTCTGAATGATCTGGGATAACAATTCCTTCAGACTGCGCTGATCGCTGCGGATGACAAACTCGCGACCCAGTAGATATTGGCGCCATTTCTGCACTGCCTCAACCACCGCATACAATTCCTTATGATAAGTAGAAGCTGCGCGAAGACGGGGGCCCAACTTCTTACTGAAAAAAGCTAACGGGTGACCCTGCTGCATAAGTACCGCTCCGACCCCTTTATCAGACGCGTCAGTCTCCAACACGAAAGTCTGTGTAAAATCCGGTAAACGAAGGACCGGGGCTGATGTCATGGCCTCTTTCAAGGCGTGAAAACTCTGCTCGGCCGTGGACGACCATGTGAATGCCTCCTTCTTAAGAAGGTCGGTCAGGGGTGAAGCAATGGAGGCATAATCCCTGATGAAACGCCGGTAGTAACCTGTGAGACCCAAAAATCCCCGTAACTGCTTCACTGTGCTAGGAGTCGGCCACTCGACCATGGCTGCAATTTTCTGGGAATCTGCTTGCACCTGGCCATTAGTTATGATATGGCCCAAGTAATCGACACTGGTCCTGCCAAAAGAGCATTTGGACAACTTCACATAAAAAGAATGAGCAGATAGGAGACGAAGAACCTGATCCAGATGCTGAGCATGTAACTCCAAAGTAGTACTGTAGACGAGAATGTCGTCGAAGAAAACAATCACGAAAGAACGGAGCATAGGTCGAAAGATCCGATTCATGGCTGCCTGAAATGTAGATGGAGCATTGGTCAAGCCGAATGGCATGACGAGGAACTCGAAGTGACCATCATGAGTGCGAAAAGCCGTCTTTGCAATATCCGCTGAGTGCATGCGAATCTGATGATATCCCGAGCGCAAATCCAGTTTAGTGAAGTAGCGGGCTGCCCCAAGATCGTCAAACAGCTCATCAGTAGTAGGTATGGGAAAATGATCGGGAACGGTGGCGGCATTGAGCGCGCGATAATCAACACAGAACCGAAAGGTACCGTCCTTCTTACGAACCAAAAGAACCGGTGAAGAGAAAGCACTGTTGCTCGGTTGGATGACCCCCTGCTTGAGCATATCCTGAACCTGTCGCTCAATTTCTGTCTTCTGAAAATATGGGTAGCGATAGGGACGGACATTTACTGGCTTAGACCCCGGCTGCAAGTGAATTCGGTGGTCCCACTCACGGGACGGTGGCAACCCAGAGGGAACAGAGAAAACTGCGCGATGCTGCGAGAGAACGTGAAGTACCTCAGTCGGTAAATCAGGAGGGAAATCCTCCTCACAAGGTAGAGACGGCTGCGGCTCTACAGGAACGGCTAAAAGCTCATAAAAATCAACATGCGGGTCTGTCGAACACTGTACAGCTAGTGAATTATAAGAGATAGGACGTGGTCCATGATCAACGCCATTCAGAACAAGCTGTTGTCCCTTCCAAACGAACTCCATGGTCAAATTGCTGTAATCGTGCGAAATTTTGCCCAAAGTCTGCAGCCATTGAACCCCTAAGATAGCGTCAATGCTGTGAACTGCCAAGACATATAGATCCACATCGAAAACCGTTCCCTGAATGGTCAGCGGAGTGTTGGGACAATAATAAGTGCAGCGGAGAGATTCCCCATTACCCACGTAGACACGAAATGGCGATACTGGATGAAGGACTAGGGACAAGTGTTCCGCCATAACCGGGTGAATAAAGTTATGGGTGCTACCCCCATCAATTAGAACCTGCACGCAAACATCGCGAATAGTGCCTGTCAATTTAAGAGCACGAGGGTGGGTAGTACCTGACAAGGTGTTGAGATGAGAGAGATTATCCATGATAATGCCCGGATCATCTTCATCAGAGGGCAGGTGCAACTCGGTCTCGTCGTCTTCCCCTGAACATAATAGCAAAAACTGTGGCTTGCAGTGATGGCCACGTGTATACTTCTCATCACAGTTGTAACAGAGTCCCTGACGACGACGCTCAGCTTGCTCAGCTGGCGTTATCTTCTTTACTGGTGGGTTGGCGGAACCTGTGGTGTTGGCCGAATGAGTGATGGGACCCGTGGTGGTGCCGGTAACGAGTTGGTCGTCCGTGCGGCTGCAGGGATCCATGAACGCTTTGGTGGTGGCATATAGGACTGCAACAACTCCTCTTGTCCTGCTGAAAGTTCTCGAGCGAGAGCAAAAGCGTCCGGTAATGTGCGTGGGCTACGCAACGTTAACTCACGTCGTAGGGGCTGCCTCAACCCGGCGCGAAAAAGAGATACCAGGACCCCTTCGTCCACCCCCGAAACCTTATGAAAAACCCGTTCGAAGTCCGTTTGATATGCCATTACAGTTGAAGTTTGTTGTACCTTTGATAATACTCCCAAGTAGTCCTCAAAGTGACCGGGATCGAAGCGTAGTTTGACAGCATATAAGAAGTCCATCCAAGTAGCATCGGGGTTGTTTGATTGGTAGTATCGAAACCAATCAGAGGCCGGATTGTCAATTAGAATCCCTACAAGTTGCAGGCGATCCGGGTCCGTCGCGCGATAATAGTCGAAATACTTTTGTATTCGAAAAATCCACCCAACCGGATCATCCCCATTGAAGCGCGGCGAATCGACTCGCATTCGCGGATTGGGTTCAGAACCCCCTGTCGGCGTAGTTCGTGAAGGCGGAGGCTGCCAGGTAGTGATATGCGGTGTAGAAGTAGCAACAGCGGCTGGTGCGCTGTGAGCAGAGGTGCGGCAAGAGTAGGCAGGGGCGCTAGGGTTGGCGGCGCTGATGTCCCTGCGTCACGGTTCAGCAGTTGTCGGACCGCGTCACGGATCTCGGCGATCTCTGTGTCTCGGCGGCGTTCACGGGTGTAGATATCCACCTACAGATTCGTGATTGCTGCGATGGTGGCTTCGTTGGAGAAGGGCTGTGTGGTATCCGGCGAAGAGGCAGGGTTCTTACCTCGATCGGCGGCGTCCTCTGCCATGATCAACGGCGAAGAGGGAGATGAGTGAATCGTCGCGGTTGAACGACCGACGATGGAGAATGAAAGCACCAATGTTACCTGTTGGTAACCCAGGCGCACCCACTGGAACGAGAAAATAAATTGACGAGAGAGAGAGAGAGATAGTTGAGGGCAATTCTTTTCTTAATTGTTTAGAAAAAGATTACACCTCTTTTATACCCTAACCCTGTCGGTTCGACCTAGTCCTAATCCGAGTAAAGAACCGAAAAGAAACCCCGGATAAAATAAAAACATCACATACGACCCCAAGTCCAAAAACATAAACATAACGGAAACATAACAAAAGACTAAAGTAAAATAATAGACTAACGTTTCAGCTTAGGCTGAACGTAGTCTTTTAAATATGAAGGTGGAACCACGGTGCGCCTGACTCGAGCACTTGGTTGCTCGCTAGAATCAACTGAATCGTCGTCCAACCTATCGTTGTCACGAGGTGGCGTAACCGGACCCGTATCATACTGCTTGGTGATTTGATTTTCTAGATCCAATGTTGTATAACCCAGAATTACACAACGGGATATGTGATTAGAAGTATCATTTTTTTTTACAGATGGTGGTCCCAAATTGTACTCTCGCGTTGTTTCTGTGATTGTTTCTAGCACTCCTATTTTGAATAAAATCACTAGCTTATACTCCTAACTTTGAAATATTCAAACGAGTAGATATCCCGTGCCACGGACGGAGTTTTTTCTTAGAGAAAACACTTCATTCATTAATGGGGAGTCAAGCCCAAATTATCACTAATCGGTGATTTTTGGCTAATCAGGTTTTAGTGCATAAAAAGACATAAAGACATATCGTCATCTTCTAATCTCTTCTGCGCAAAAACATGAGCTGCTAAGTTCCCGCGAAGGGACGGGTTGGCTGTGAAGGAACTTGTTTCATTATGGTAGATGGTCAATAAGTTCTTTTTATCTAACTTCATATTCTAATAATCAACTACTAGAGTAATTGTTTTAACTGAATACAATAAATATTAATTATTTGACTATGTCTAACTTTCAATGCCTAAAGGTGTAGCGTGCCAATAATATGTTTAGTATTCACAAAGAAAATGATGGTATAGTAATCACACTAATGATGCCTTAATTATAATCATATTGAATAAATTAATAGTAGCTTCTAATAACTTTGAATTATTCAAAGTAGTTGTTAGGTACGTATTGGCTGTGCAGGAACGTTTATTATTATGGTCGATAGTCAATTTGTTTTTTATCCAACTTCTTATTCAAAAAATAAACTACTATTATAATTGTTTTAACATAATACATTAAAAATTGATTATTGTTGGTCATACCCGAATATTGATATGACTTCCTCAAGGGGCTCCAACATGTTACTTTCTATACCTAGGGGAGTGACATGCCATTAATATATTTCTTTCCTTTTTAGAATCATTAATATGTTTAGTACTCGCAGAAAAGAAAACGATGTTGGTACTTGGTATAGTAATCACAACCACTAATAATATCTTAATTTTTTTTAAATGCTAATAATATCTTAATTAACTTTGCTTATACGCATAACTTTGAAGTATTCAAAGTAGTCTTTATCCGTGTAAGTACAGGTGGTTGTGAAGGAACTTGTATTATCAACTTTAGAGGAAGCCAAATTTTATTAAGGGGGTTGAATACTCAACATATCACAGTTACTTACATGTGCCCATTCAGTTTCACGAACGTACCAAAAGCCTCTAGTGTCTTCCAAGAGACGCTTTTTTGAAAAGTAATGGACACACCCCCTAGCGCAGTGTGTGACAGTTAATACTTCACGGTAAAAATTCCTAAATAAGATAATGAATCTCACAACATATTTAAGCATAACGTGCTTCACTAAACTAGGTATTCCCTAAGCTAGTCATCTTTTAAGATTTTGGGGGAAGGCCACCGCGTTTCTACGCCAAATTTAAAGAAGTTAAGCACATACTAGCTGCAATTGAATGGAGCAGTTCCTATAAAAAGATCTTCTTTAGGGGCGATTGTCCGTTAAAAGAAGAGTTCATGTGACGTGCTAGAATCTGGGTTCGCCCGTGCTCGAATTAGGGTTATATGTTTCCCACCTTTATCATGTACTATAAAGGTGGAAAAGTGTGCGTCATCATCATATAAAGTACGACGGTGACTATGTCAAAGACACTCCTATCAAACTTCGATAACAAACTTCACAAGGGTTGGTCTCTATACTCCTAAAAAGGATACTACTGATGTTCTTTACAGCACCGGCATTGTTCTCAGCGCCTCCACCAAATGTTACAAGTTGTGCCGGGCCAATAAGAGTAGGGGAAGACACAATGGAGACCTACAGTATGCAATGTAACACCCAGAAGCATACCCAGATTGAGCCAGTCACAGTAAATTAGTCCGAAGTCCAAACTGGAAATATAAGGACATGTAAAAACTAGGCGCAAAGAAAATAGGATGAACTAACTTTTGGAAAAAAGGAAGTCTGAAAGCCAGCTATATTTCCAAAATTTCCACCAAAAATCGGGGAAAAATAGGCGAGTTTGGCTTATAGTGGTATTGAGATTCTATACATTTAGTAGTTATGCTGCACACAGTCAGATTCGGAAGCCAGATGCCCCATTTGTTCTGTAACAATTTCCATGATTCGGCTCTCATCCAAATTTTCTTCCAACACATTTGGCATTTCCGTAGCAAGTTTAAGACTTCAAGTGTTTGTACCTGGTCTCCATTAGTAAAGGATTGAGTCCCTGTTTCATAGTAAAAAAAATATGCATCATCATCATACTCGCCATCTTCCAAGTTCCTTGACAGTGGACAAGAGGAGGAAAGGAGCTCTTCCAAATCATATTCATCATCAGGTAGGTTGAGAACAACACGCGGCTTGGGATTTTCATTCAAAAATGACAGACAGAAAATTATCTTCAACTACGAGATACCTGGTGCCATGCGCGGGAGTTTCTAAACTTCCAATATATTTACCTGTAAGATGATAATGACACAAATGAATCTCGTTATAATAGTCGAAATCTTAATAATAAAATATGAGGATTATAGAAGAGTTAAGTCTACGTAGAGCATGTTGTTCTACTATTACAGAACAAACTCGTAACTGGATGTCAATATTAATGAGAAAGGAAAAAAACATTACATATTCACATATGTAAATAAATTGGAACTTAAAACCAAAATTAAAACATTAGTAAGTTGAGTTGCAATTCAAGCAATTTTTTTGGAAACTAGAAGTATCATTTTTAATAATGGAAAAAACTTGTACCACTGTTTAATTTTTTTCATTTAACGGTCTAATACGACTTATAATGAACTTTTCACACGTTGTTTCTTTAGGCAACGACGTATAAATCTCGGATAATCAGTAAGAGAAACATAAAGGAGAAAGTACAACACGGAATACAAAGGAAAATATCATTAGTTTTGCAATGAATGCCAAGAATAAACAAAACCCAAATATCGAACTAAAATTAGTACCACTCCCTTTCTTCTCTTTCTCCCCCTTTTGACTTTTACCACTATTCACGGGGTCATTTTGACCCGGTGATTTGGATAGCAAAACGAAGTAATTTTTTGACAATTCTTTCATGGTGTTGTAGAATAAGTGTTACTCTATAATGCTATGGAAAATTTATCAAAAAATTATATCGTTTTGTCATCCAAATTGCCGGGTCAAAGTGACCCAACTACGAGTGAAAAAGTCAATAGGGGGAGAAAGAGAAGAAACGGGGTGGTTTGAATTATTGAGAGGTAGAAAATAACAGTATACCATATAAAAATGCAAACATGGCACTCCAAGAATTTCTCTATTAATCAGTAGAAAAAATTGGTTAAATTCACACCATTCGATAGGCAATCTCGATGGCCACCACCTTTCATCCTCGACTACTCTAGTTTCCAGTGTGTCTAACCAACTTGGGCTCGTGGTGAACCTAGAAAAAAAAATCAAACCAATGACCTCCAAACCTTACCCATTCCCTCTCTTCCTTGGACTGACATCAATTTGGATTTCATCACAAGCTTACCCAAAATTCCATGGTAAAGATGTGATATTGGTAATGGTAGATAGAATGACCAAATATGTTCATTTCATAACTCAATCTCATCCTTTCACTGCTGTAAAAGTTTCCAAGCGTTTCTTTGATCATATCCACAAACAACATGGTGTACCTTCAACAATTGTCTCAGATAGAGACCTTCTGTTCTTAAGTAGTTTTTGGCAATTTCTTTTCAAGTTGTTGAATACCATCCTAGCTCACTCCAAAGCCTACCATCCCAGTCTGATGGCCAAACTGAGAGGTTAAACCAATGCTTAGAAGCATATCTTAGGTGCATGACAGATGATACGCTGTCAATGGAGCAGATGGTTGAGTCTGGCTGAGTTCTGGTACAATACTAACTACCACAAGACTTCTCCCTTTTATGGCCTTATATGGCTATTCATCACCCCAATTGAGTTTCCATCGACTTAACAACTCCCCCAGTGAGGAGGTCAACCAATTCTTACGTGAAAGGCACAAGCTGTTACTACTTCTCCAGACCAACCTTAAGGAAGCTCAAGCAAGAATGAAGTTCTTTGCAGAGTAGATAGGAGTGAAAGAAGCTTCTCAGTGGGTGATTGGGTCTATCTCAGGCTGCAACCATATAAGAAAACTTCTCCCCTTCAATCCAGGTCACATAAGCTCACTCCAAGGTTTTATGGACCCTTCCAGGTCTGGGAGAAAATTGGCAAGGTGGCATACAAGCTGGCTTTACCTGCTGACTCTAAAATCCACTCTTTATTCCATGTGTCTTTGATGAAGAAGAAATTAGGTAACCAGATACTATTTCGACCAACAGTGCCTTTCCAGAACCAGAGGGAAAACTACTAGTTGAGCATGTGGCTGTGTTTGGATCAGAGGACCATTGACAGAAATGGGGTGGAGGTACCACAATTACTCATTCACTGGGCTAACACTCTTCCATCCATCTGAAGCCACTTGGGAGGATGCAGCTCAAGTGAAGGTTTTCTTTCCCTCATTCCCTCCATGAGGTCATGGATGCTCTCAAGGAGTGAGGATCATGACCCCAACTTCTTGTACCGGTTTTTGATCTTTTCTGGCAGGTTGTGAGGATTAAAAGTTGCACAAATTACCAAATGAATAGTAACTTTATTGTTCATTTGGTCATCTCCATCTCAGTTCAGTAGCCGTCCGATGGGAGGATATATCTCTAATCTAGGCCATTAAATTCTTTAAACGGTTAAGATCTAAACCCTTTAGTGGAACGGGGTCGTTTAGATTGGCGCTTCGTCAGCAGCCTCTGATTGGACCACGTTAATTTGCAACGGTCAGCAATTACTGACTCCGCTGCTGAGTGGGCTTGGGTGTTACTTACTTTTGTTTATTTCATTCCTATCCCCCTAGTTCACTTAATTATGTTATAGCCCAGAGAGATATAAGGGCTCTTTAACTCATTTTGGAGATTCATGAACTATCTATCAATTTGATTTTTCTCTTTCTTCATTTATGCTTTCTTCTTCTTCATTTAATTGTAGATTGCAAACTGAGTTGTTCCTAACGACTATTCTCATTGGAATCAGCTTTTCGCTGGCTTCCGATTGATACCAGGAAGGGTTAATCTCAGCAAGAGTTCACCTGAGGACGGTAAGAGTTCACAGCTCTTACAATTGGTATCAGAGTCCTCGATCAAAGGCAAACCAAGACCATGGTTAAGGTTTACGAATTAGCAACCAAGCTGAATCAGACGGATTCTGTAATGAAGGATTTGGGGGTGAAACAGTAAGAAATAAAGGAAACCTTGTTGGATCTATCTGGTAAGGATGATGAACTCTTGTACATTTCTTCCCAAACAGCCCTAGAAAAAGGAAAGGAGAAGGCGGATCAAGTGTTTTCAGTACATTCTGGTACTAGTGAGCAGCGTTCAACCATTGCTGAGCTACCTTTTGTTGATTGTCTATGACGTTAGATATGTATGAATTGATCACTATTGAAGCTAAAAATTGTCTAAAGGTAAAATTTAATTTATAGCTAACGACCGAGTCTTTTTTCTTTGCGGAGGGGGGAGGTGGGTGTTCTATACTTGAAGAAGTAAACATTAAGAAATTATCAATCCAAAACATTGATCTCAAGTCATGCTATGTTCATTGTAAAACTGTGGAATAAAGGTTACGAGGGGTTCGACTAGGGATGGCCATTCGGGTTTTAAAGTCGGGCCAACCTGCTTCCCATACTGCACTTTACACTGTTCGCACAACATTTAAGTTGTGTGTGAGCTGGCCCGCGCAGGATTATGAATCGGGCGTGAGAAGTAAATTGGGAGAAAACGGGCTGTTGCGGTTAGTGCAGGGTTTGCATCCAAGAAACCCACGCCCCACACATTTTTCATATTCGCCCATGGAGTGCAGCATCTCCAACAAATCTTAGTTTCTGATTCTAATCAGTCTAGAGATAGAAAGAGATTGAAAAAATAAGGTAGTGGAAAAATTTTGCGATTTGGGTTTGGTAAACAAACAGGGGTTGTGATTTGGTTGACGAACGCAGGGTTTGGAGTTTAGGAATGGACTACGAAAGCCATGTGAAATCAGAAGGGCTTCAAGGCTTAGTCTCTATCTTCGCCAAATGTGCCTCTGATTGCTCTAAAATTACACCAGCACTTGCGGTAAAATAAGGAAGGTGAATTTTGACTCTCTTTGTTAGGATTTCCTGATTAGAAGGTGAATTATTGAGAATGAGATTAATTGTTTTGGATATATGTGTTATAAACTGAGAGAGAAAAGATGGAGACAATGTATAGAGGTATATGAAAAGCAGTTTTATTCTCTACCAAAGCGCTCTTTATATAGAGTGTGGGAGCCAATAATTATCCTCTAAGAGTCAATCATAATCTACTAGGGAATATTCATTATCATATTCCATAACACTCCCCCTTGAATATTCGCTACAAGTCTGCCTCGTTAAAACCTTGTCGCGTAAAACCCAATGGGAAAAACCGCAACTAAGGAAAAAGAGTACAGACGCTAAAACTACATCTCCGCCTCATAATAAGATACATTAACGTAAAAGATCTTTTAATCGACGCATCCCACATTTTTGAACATGTATCTTCAATGTTGATGCTGGTAGTGCTTTTGTGAACAGTCTGCTGGATTTTCACTTGAGCGCACTTGCTGGATGGAAACAACCCCCTTCCTTTGAAGCTCATGAGTAAAGAAGAACTTTAGAGATATGTGTTTAGTTCGATCACCTTTGATGAAGCCTTCCTTGAGTTGGGCAATGCAGGCGGCATTATCTTCATATAACACTGTTGGGCCGTCATTTTTGAAATTTAATCCACAAGACCCTTTGATATGTTGAACTATTGATTTTAGCCACACGCATTCTCGACTAGCTTCATGGATCGCAAGAATATCTGAGTGGTTTGATGATGTTGCTACCATAGTTTGCTTCATCGATCTCCATGATATAGCAGTTCCTCCATTAGTGAAAACATACCCTGTTTGAGATCTTGCTTTATGTGGGTCCGACAAGTATCCAGCATCAGCATATCCAATGAGGGAGGTATTAGATCCACGAGGATAGAAAAGACCCAATTCTGTAGTGCCACGTAGATATCGCATGATGTGTTTAACACCGTTCCAATGCCTGCGAGTAGGGTTAGAACTGTACCTAGCCAAAAGATTGACAGAAAATGCAATATCTGGCCTTGTGCAATTTGCCAAAAACATCAAGGCGCCAATTGCACTAAGGTACGGCACTTCAGGGCCAAGAGGTTCCTCGTCACTCTCTTGAGGACGGAAAGGATCTTTATTAACATCAAGCGACCTAACCACCATAGGGGTGGTTAGTGGATGTGATTTGTCCATACAAAATATTTTAAGGACTTTTTCAGTGTAATTTGATTGATGAAGTAAAATTCCTTCAGGAAAGTGTTCAATTTGTAGACCGAGGCAAAATCTCGTCTTTCCCAAATCCTTCATCTCAAATTCCTTTTTCAAGTAAGTTGCAGTTTTGGTAATCTCTTCATGAGTTCCCACAATATTCAAGTCATCCACGTATACTGCCACTATTACAAATCCATTTGCGGACTTCTTTATGAAGATACAAGGACAAATTGGATTGTAAACAAACCTTTCTTTTAATAGGTATTCGCTCAAGCGATTGTACCACATTCGTCCCGATTGTTTTAGTCCATATAAGGATCTTTGGAGCTTAATAGAATAAGCGGTACGAGGTTTGTTTGTTTTTGGCAGTTTCATTCCTTCAGGAACTTTCATATATATGTCACTATCAAGTGAACCATATAGATATGCTGTAACCACATCCATCAAATGCATATCTAAATTTTCCGATGCTGCCAAACTTATTATGAATCGGAAAGTAGTTGCATCCATCACAGGCGAATATGTTTCTTCATAATCAATGCCTGGTCTTTGCGAGAAACCTTGAGCTACAAGTCGGGCTTTGTATCTTGTAATCTCGTTTTTCTCATTTCGTTTCCGCACAAAAACCCATTTAAATCCAATGGGTTTTACGTCATTAGGTGTTTGAACAATTGGTCCAAACACTCTACGTTTTTCTAGTGAATTTAATTCAGCCTGTATTGCCTCTTTCCACTTTGGCCAATCATCACGACGTCGACATTCTTCAATTGACAGTGGTTCGTGATCGTCATCACTTATATGTAGGGCAACGTTAAAGACAAATGTGTCATCAACGATAACATTATTTCGATCCCATATTTTTCCGGAATATATATAATTGATCGAGATCTCTTGATTTTCTGGTACCATATCGCCCTCTTCAGGGGCTGAATTTAGATCAATCATTTTAGGGATCGGATCACCAATTTTAATGGGATCATCAATTGTCTTTGTGGAATCTTTAGGATTCAACACAGTTGCCTGATTTGTCTTCCTTTTTCTAGGAACCAAATCTTTTGAGCCAACAGGTCTGCCACGCTTTTGGCGTGCACTAGATTCATTTGCTTGTATACTCGCATTTTGTCCTACAGGGACATCAATCCGTGCTGGAAAATTCGCAGCCGGTATATGCGATTTTATAACTTTGCTTGTATCAACGAATGCATCAGGCATTTCGTTAGCTATGCTTTGCAATTTAAGGATTCTCTGCACTTCGAATTCACATTGGCTAGTTCGAGGATCCAAGTGTGTTATCAAAGGAGAATTCCAAGAAATTAATTGTCAAGCTTCAGGCAGCGACATGTCTCCCCCTAATTTCGGGAAGATCGATTCGTCAAAGTGACAATCCGCAAAGCGAGCTTGGAATAAATCCCCAGTTAAGGGTTCCAAATATCTAATAATAGATGGAGAATCAAACCCAACATAAATACCAAGTCTACGTTGGGGACCCATCTTGTTACGTTGTGGGGGTGCAATAGGAACATGCACAACGCACCCAAATACACGTAAATGAGATATATTTGGAGGTTGTCCAAGCACAAGTTGTTGGGGAGAATATTTAAGATACGCAGTGGGGCGTAAACGTATTAATGCAGCGGCATGTAAAACAGCATATCCCCAAGCAGAAATGGGTAAATTAGTTTTCATCAACAATGGTTTAGCTATTAATTGAATTCTTTTAATAAAAGATTCTGCTAAACCATTTTGAGTGTGTACATGCGCGATTGGGTGCTCAACCTGTATCCCAACTGACATGCAATAGTCGTCAAATGATTGCGATGTAAATTCACTAGCATTATCAAGACGAATAGATTTTATGGGATGATCAGGGAAATGTGCTTTAAGCCTTATAATCATTCCTAAAAGGCGAGCAAATGCCATATTTCGAGATGATAATAGGCATACATGCGACCATCTTGTAGAGGCATCGAGTAGTACCATGAAATAGTAAAATGGACCAGTGGGGGGATTGATTGGTCCACAAATATCTCCTTGAATGCGTTCCAAGAGCTTAGGAGATTCAATACTAACTTTCATGGGTGATGGTCTAGCAATGTATTTTCCTTGAGAACAAGCGGTGCATGGGTATTCTTTTGGCAAAAGATTCTTTTTATCTTTTAGTGGATGCCCGCTTGAGTTCTCAATGATTCTTCGAATCATAATTACGCCAGGGTGCCCAAGCCTATTATGCCAAAGCATAATAGTTGTGGGATCTTCTTATTTTATGGCGACATTGACTTCAACTGCTTGAATAATTGTATGATACAATCCAGATGATAAAGCAGGAAGTTTTTCCAATACATGCTTTTTGCATGAAACAATGGATGTAATACACATGTACTCTACATTATTTTCATTAAGAGTTTCAATGTGGTATCCATTTTGACGAATATTTTTAAAACTCAGCAAATTTCTATTAGATTTGCTAGAATATAATGCCTCTTTGACATGGAATGTTGTTCCACCGGGCAATATGATAGAGGCTCTTCCAGAGCCTTCAATTAAACTGGATGTACCAGAAATTGTGTGCACATATGCTTGAATAGGGAAAATTTGCGAAAAATATTTCTTATGGCGCAAAATTGTGTGAGTTGTTCCACTGTCCACCAAGCATGTGTCTTCACAAGTCATCATTTATCTATAATTAAAAGAGAAATATTTGATAAGTAAAAGAAACTTCTCATATTAAACTTCCAATCCTACTAAAAAGAAATAACAATGTCTGAAGTTCTTATCAAAGAACATTATTCATCCTAAGCTGAATTAAAAACAAAATTCAAAAATTAAATGACTTAAAAAGAATCTAAATGAGTTGTCTAAACAAAATCAGGCTCTCCAAGGGGGCCATCGACTTGCGGATCAGGAGCAAAGAAGTCATCAACATCAAAACCATTGAGATCCATTGGCTGCTCATACTCAACATGGTTTGATTCATTAAATGTAGCACTCCCATTTCTGGATGCTTGATAGAGATCAACCAAGTGTCGTGGTGTACGGCAAACATGTTCCCAATGACCATCAGTTCCACATCTGTTACATTTTTGTCCCTGTTTGGGAGGTGCTTTTTCAGCAACTGCTTGTGAATTCTGATGTCACCATTATTTCTCCCCCTGTTTTGTGGTGGTGCTCCTCTTTTGTTGATATTTGAGGGCATATGTTGTGGAGGCTCACGGTACCAAACATTGCTCTTACCATGACCGCGTCCACGACAGCGACCATGTCTACGACCACGTCCACGTGGGTTATTTTGACCACGTAAAACTGTTGCATTCGCTTCAGGGAATGCATTATTACTCACTGCAGGGAGAGGGGTCGAGCCAGTCGGACGCTGTTCATGATTTTTCTTCAATATGGCATTTTTTCTTTCCGCAACCAATAAACAAGAAATCAATTCAGAATATTTTTTGAATCCCTTTTCTCGATACTGCTGTTGCAGGAGTATATTTGAGCAATGGAAGGTAGATAATGTCTTTTCCAATAATTGCTCATCAGTGACGTTCTCGCCACAAAGTTTTAGCAGGGATGTAATTTTGAAGAGTGCGGAGTTATAACTGTTTACCGTATTGTAATCATGAAACCTCGGGTGTATCCGATCATAACGAGCCTGGGGGAGTAAGACAGACTTCAAGTGCTCGTAGCGCTCTTTTAAATTATTTCATAAGACGAGGGGGTCCTTAATAGTAAGGTACTCATTTTTTAAATCCTCGTCTATATGGCGGCGCAAAAATATCAACGCATCGGCGCGCTCCTTTTCGGACGCTGTATTGTCTGCTTTTATAGTGTGCCCAAGACCTCTTGAGTCTAGGTGCAATCCAGCATCAAGAGTCCACGACAAGTAATTTTTTCCAGTAATATGAAGTCCAGTGAACTCGAGCTTCGTGATGTTTGACATTTTGTATCTAAAAAAAATAAGACGAAAAGAAAAACTAAGAATTGCTACACTGATAAGTAATTGACAAAATAAATAGACAATGATATGTACTTTAAACGCGTAAGAACTGATGTTATTATTATTATATATATATATATTCTTTTTCGAACTGTATCGTATAAAATATTAAAAAATCATAATTAAAGAGAACAAATCTGTTAGGTCAAGCGGTTGCTGCTATTGGTGCTTTTGTTTGGCCGCCAGATTCGGGGTCCGAATCAGGCGAGTAGCAGCTGCCTTTTTTTTTCAACAAACAGTACTTCAGTAGTAATAAATAGTAGGGAGATTGTTAAGTAATGTCTTGCGTAGCCCAGGCGGTTACCACACAAGCTGTGTCAATCTCGCATCCTGTGTTCGAGTCTCAAGCACAGCGTTTTTTTTTTTTCGACAGAACACAATCATTAAAAAAATAAGATGCACAGATTTATTGCAAGTGCGCGGCTGACTAGATGGTCGCGCGCAGATGCGTAAGGCCATTTAGGCTGCTTGCCTGGGTTCGAACCTCATGCTGAGCAGCTTTTTTTTTCGACTAAGCAGTAAAAAAAAAAAAAAAAAAAAAAAAAAAAAAAAAAAAAACGTAAATATACCCAAAGGTGGTGGCGGACCAGATGGTCACACACAGTTGCATAAGGTGTTTGTAAACCTTTGTTCTTGGGTTCGAATCTACTGTGCAGCAACTTTTTTTTTTTTTTTTTTGAATTTTGCTTGTAAACATTTTATTTGGTCACTCTCTAGATCTAATTGTAGATCGAGGTCTAGGGTTTGAGCAATTTTTTTTTTCATAAACCCATAGCATAGACCAATTTTTTTTTCCGATATAAGTAAGAAATCATAAACAAATTAAAGATACGATGTTTTGTTGATTTGAATCAACTTTGAAACAAGCAAGACATGAGACAATCAAAATCGAAATTTGAGTTTTTCGTTTGATCATCTTCTTCTTGACAATATAAAATAAATAAATAATTTGTACCTTTGTCTTTTGATCTTCTCTTGCGGTAGAGCGAAAGTGCTGATAACGTGTTATAAACTGAGAGAGAAAAGATGGAGACAATGTATGGAGGAATATCAAAAGCAGTTTTATTCTCTACCAAAACACTCTTTATATAGAGTTTGGGAGCCAATAATTATCCTCTAAGAGTCAATCATAATCTATTAGGAGTCAATCATAATTTAGGGAATATTCATTATAATATTCCATAACAATATGGGTTTTATTTAGAAATTCTTTGTACTAATTATTTCAATATAAAAGAGAGATTGTAATGAAATTGGGGATAATAATGTGAGAGTCGAAGGGCAGAGCTGATGTTCTTCTCCACAGGAGAAGCCCACTTTATGGAATGGTGCTGTTCCCATTGCACCCATGTGTAGATTGATGATAAATTTGGATTTTATTACAAGTTGGTGTTTTTGGCTTCATAGATGAAGCTGTGAATATTCCTAAAGGTTGCTCTTGGGTCTGGAGGAGCATTTGTGCTGGTAGGGAGATCCTTAGAGATGGAGTCAGATGGAGAGTGTGCAATGGTGTCTCCATCAACATCTGGGAGGATGCTTGGCTGCCTAGAGCTAGAAAGTTCAATGTTTCTTCTCAGAAGCCTCCCAACTGCTATATTTCTAAGGTCAGTGAGCTTATTGACCATGACCTTAGATCATGGAACACTGTTTTGGTTAAAAGCCTTTTCAATAATGAAGATGCCAGTTCTATTTTATCAATTCCTGTTTCTGGCATATCTTGTGCTGATAAAAGAGTTTGGGGCTTCACTAATTCTGGAGATTTTACTGTTAAATCTGCTTATAATCTTATTGTTAGTAAGAAGCACCATGATCATGAGGCCTCTTCTAGCAGATCAAGGTTGTGGGGAAAGCTTTGGGGGGTTAACACCCAGCCAAAGATTAAAATGTTCTTTTGGAAACTGCTTAATGCTGCTCTCCCTCTTCAAGCAGCCTTGGCAAAGAAGAATGTTCATGTTGATAACATTTGTAAAATCTGTGGTGAAGGGATTGAGGATGAACTCCACTTGATCAGAAACTGTTTTTTTGCCAAATTAGTGTGGAAACTGTCTCCTCTAAGGCTGTTATGTGAGGAAGATAATATATGCTCAGTCATGGAGTGGTGGGAATTGATTTATGAGTTTGCTGATTCTTCCCCAGATAGAGGTTATTATTTGAGTCTCTTTATTTCTATCTGCTGGTTCTTGTGGAAGGCAAGAAATGACTGGTTTTTTAACTGCATTAAATGGGAGCCCTCTCATGTTGTTCAGAGAGCTGTTTCTGTGGTTGCTGATTTTGATTGCAGCAGCCACTCCCTGATTCATCTTCCATCCAAGAAGGTTGCTGATTTGTCTTGGCTTGAAGATAGTGTGATTAGCCACAGAATTTTCACTGATGCAGCTGTTGATGTGAGAAGAAATTTTGGTGGTATAGCAGCTGTTTTGGATGTTGGTGATGGCACTAAATCTGTGTTATTTCAGAAGAAAATTCTTGGGATTACTGATCCAGCTATCTTGGAGGCTATGGCAATTAGAGATGCCCTGCTTTGGTGCAAATCCTCAAGAGTATCAAGTTTCTATTTAGCCTCTGATTGTGAATTGGTCATCAAGTGTTTAAATGGCTTGAGCTCAGCTAGTATGATCAAATTTGGAGCTTTGATTGATGACTGTTTAGAGCTTTCAAAATCTTTTTCTGTTTGTAAGTTTTTCTTCCTAGCTAGAGAACTGAATTCTCATGCTCATGTTCTTGCTAGAAGCTCCCTTCAGCTAGATTGATGTTTCTGCTGATGTACCAGTTGGCTGTGATAGCCAGTTTATTTCTTAATGAAATATTTACAATTGTTGTTTAAAAAAGATGAAGCTGTAAATGAGTTTTTATAGCGGCGGGTCTGTGTGTGGGCTGAATCGGGCCAGTTTTGACCGGGTGCGGGTCAGTATATAGTAGGTTGCAGAGCGGGTTGTTGTGTGCGCGGGCCTACCTCTGGGTACTATGTCGGGTCGGGTTTATTGAATTCTGCCCGAGCCGACCCGGTTACCATCCCTACGTTTGACACCCTATTTCGAGATACGAAAGAAGAAAACCAAAGATCCAATATTTTGATCTAGGCCCACCATTTAAAAGACCACACATGGTGCTTATAGGCTAGGAAGGCAAGGACATGAAACATATGAAATCATCCTCTAAATGTAACGAAAAGATATATCCAGGGAAAGTGTGGAAGAACACATTCGATCAAGAGGATAAACATAAATGAGCTCAATTAGCAACCACATTCGAGGTATATCCCTACATTCGAGAACCTCCTCTACGTAGTTAATATGTTGCAGGTCAAATATCCCCTACACCTTGAAGAGGATACAAATTAAAATTACTAAATGTGCATCATACGTGACAATAGTGAGTTAGAAGGTGTTAGGATAGTATGTCTCAGTTTTAATTCAGATTTATTAAGAAACAGAAAATAATTACTCTATCTTACCTTGAGAAACATGCTCATAAAGATTTTAAAGAGCAGCTCTGCAAAATTCACCTTGAAGAGCATTCCTCCACTGTTGACCTGCGAAACTGGAGTTTATCTTGCTGGGGTGCCAGAGAATCGAGGGCAGAAATGAACAGCAGGAACATAGCAACAGGAAAGGCCTGAAATATTATGATCAAGATTAATTATCTAAAAACAATTACTCAATGGAAACATGAATAGTACAAATTAATAAACATAAATATTAGTCTGTAGTATTGGTTACTACCGGCCAAGGAAGATAGAAGGTAAAACTTAGGGTTTAACGGTTGAATAGAGTGATTCAAAGAGGTCTTTGTTACTCACTATAAGCTGAAGAAGTACATAAAAGAATGTGAATACTATTTCTTCGTACTTCAATTTAGCTGAAGGTGGTAAATTGACAGAACTAAATACTATGCATATTACTCACCATAAGCTGATCAAGGGGAGCTCGGGCTAAACCAGATGATCCAGTCAGTGGTGTCGCAGAAGTTGTAGAATAACTTCTACATACATATTAGGGTAAAAGACACTGACCACCCTTGAGTTTAGGGAAAATTTCACCCCGCTACCCAGTGTTTTGGATAAAGACACTCCGCACCCAGTTAATGGAATATTCCGTGGACAATGACCACCCTTCTGTTAGGTTTAGTTAAAAAGTGAGTGATTGAATTTTTTCGGATCATATTACCCTTGTATACTTTTTCAATTTTTTTTTGTCTATTTTATTATCAAGAACAACTACAAAAAAAAGTATCAACACCACCAAAACCATCTTTCAATTTGAATCCAAAACAGCAACACCACCAATAACAAATGAAGAACATCTAATAGGATGAACACCACCACCGCCACCGCACAACCCATATTGAAACTCAGCAACTTGTTGACTTTCTTGCCCATATTTATCATCAAGAACACTACGATAATCAAGAACATCCCCACTAAAAAATATCAACACCACCAAGAACATATTCCGCTTTGAATTTAAAAATCAAGAACATTAAGAACACACCAATAGAAAGTTAAAAACCAAGAACATCAAGAACCAAACTATTTTTTTATTTTTTGAGAAATTCCAAAATTTTATTTCTTGCTAATTAGCCTTCAAAACATCAGAAGGGGGGAGTACCCATTACAGAGCAGTTCTCTCACTCCATCTGGGAGCTCATCTATAGCTATACTACCATTAACTTTCAAAATTCTAACTCAGCTAGCTAACTCATGGGATAGGCAGGTTTCAATCCATCTAACAAAATTGATGGATCTATCCTTCTTTTCTTTCATCCAATTTTGGATAGCCTGGATGTTAGTTCTTCTGTTCCACAAAGGGGTTTTCATCCCTTTGCACTCATTCACTATCACTTTGGCTGTCAGATGCACACCACACATAGAGCCATTTCATTGCAGAGCTTATCTTGATACCTAATTAATAGCTTCGAGTCCATTTTCCCCACAAATCCTGAAGCGACGAATCGGCGAAGACAACACTATAACCAGAGGAAATTCGAAAAAGTAGATCTATACAGCGAAGATGAAGCAAGCACGAAGAACACGGCAACAAAAATTGTTCACAGTAGCAACAAGTACAAAGTAAGCATAAGATTGATAGATAATTACCTTCAACGGGAGGGGTGTTTTCGATTTCATATCCGGCACGGCATGCGTCGCAGTAGACGCGGCCTTTGACGATCAGCGGTGTTGCGTGGTGGCGAGCGACGGCGATGGCCGGAAGCAAGCAGAGGGGAAATTACACCAGTTATAGGTAACAGATTTCAGTTAGAAGTTGACAATTACGGATTTTGATTCTTTTACCATAGAAAGGAAAAAATTGCTCGTGTAATTGTTGCACCGTTTCAACTCCAAAGCACGAAGACGGGGAGCTCGGGCTAAACCAGATGGAAGCATCCGAAGTTGATCACATTGCACAATCGACAAGACCTCAAGACTCTTGAATTGTACGTCATTACCAACCCACTTGGTGATATCCAGCCGTCTCATTTTCAAGCATTTGAGTCTAAGGAACTCCTGCTCACTTACATCCCAACATGATTCCAGGCCTTTTTCTCTGACAGCACATGCATCCTCTAATAATTTAAGAACCTCTAGATTCGGCAGTGTTCCTAGAATAGAAATCATATCCCACTCTAAGAAGGTTGACCTTAAGGTTAACCTCTTGATAGAGCTCGGTAACTGAATTTGAAAGTTAGTGCCCCACTTCCGATGCATGTATGCATAGTTGATGGTGTAGCTGCATTTCAGGGTCTCGAGGTCTTCTAGCAAGGATAGGTTGTTAGGAACAGAATAAAAAACATAATTATCTTGAGAAGACAGACCGAGCTTTCTAATTCCTGGAAATTTTATCAATATCAGTCTGCAACTCGTACGTCCACATAACGGAAACATGGTCTGCAAGTTCACAGAAATATCTGAGGAATTTGCAGCAATACCTGACCTGGAAAAACAAAGTAGCCCGGCTTTGTTACAAACACGCCTCAACTTATCCATCTTCAGTATACCAGGTGGCAGATAAATAACGGACCTCTTAGACAAGATCAGAGTCTCCAAGTTGTAGAGATTGGTAATAGATACTGGAACAACCTCAACCTCCCATTGAACAGCCAAGTATGTTAGATGAACCATAACTCCTATCTCGAAAGGGTAACTGAGTTGGACGCAAAAGTAAATCCAACACCTTAAGAAGTTTGAAGTTATTTCCACAGAATATCCGATCCACATTGGTTTGATATCTACCACCATCGTGGAAGCACAGTAAGGAGCGAAGGCTTTGCCTACTAGCTTCTAGAGATATTCTATTAGAATCTTGACAAGATATGAACGAGCGTCGGGGATCATTTCGGAAAGCACCCGAAGAAAAAAATGCAAATTTGCTTTCTTCGACCTTTGCAGAACAAAATTCACGCATCACGCTGACAATACGACATGTTTTGTTTCTTTCCCATAATTTTGGCAAGACCATGACAAGACATCTATCAACAAGATCATTTATGTAGCCTTCTGCTACAACTTCAGGGCTTGGAGCAACTCCAACAGCCTCTTCAGTAACAAAACCCTCTGCAATCAATAACCAGACCAGTTCACGCACAGGGATCCGGTAGTCTTTGGGGAAGGATCCAATATAAAGTAAACATGCTTTCAAATGAGGAGGTAATTGATTGTACCTACACATTAGATTCTCCATGTATGATTCATGGAAGATGGAAAGGGTGTTTGCAGCGCTTCCCCACAAACTTGGTGCCTCAGATTTCCGTGCAAGGACTTTGGATATCACAGCAATAGCAAGTGGCAAACCATGGCATTGTTCGACCAGATTATTCCCAAATTTTTTGAGTTCCTTGCAGAGTGTTGTTTGGTCCTCGAGCAGCTTCCTTTGAAAGAGCTCCCGGCTATCATTTTCTGACAGTGGATGTAAACGAATTGCAACAGACTCGTAAGAATCCTGATCCTTAATTGCCTTGGCGACCATTGGCTCCCGGGTGGTGACTATAATCTTACTTCCATTACATTGATCCGGAAGATATGTTTGGAGATCAAACAATGCCTGGGCATTCGACATGTCGTCCATGACAATAAGGTACTTGTGATCCTGCAACTGCTTAAGTAGCAAGCCTCCCAAAGCTTCTTCGTCGGCGTCCCATTTTTCTTTAAATGTAGGATTGAACGACTCCAAAATGGCGGCCAGAAGATCCCTCTTTCTATACCCTTGAGAAACTTTAATCCACGCCTGAATCTTAAATTTTTCCTTCGTGCAATGATCATTATAGATTTGCTTAGCCAGAGTTGTCTTCCCAACACCAGGAAAACCCAGTATTGATATTATATCAAGGCGTTTCCCGTGTTGAAATCTACACATTATTGTGTCTATTTGTGGACGGAGTCCTACCACATGAGTAGTACTATCAGCTGCTAACGAATACCACCACTCCAACTCAAACTTGTCACCTTTACAATGCTTGATGATGGCCTCCATCTCTCCCTTCACGCTGTCCAGCTTTGTAGACAGATTAGAGTCACCGGCACCACCAGATGAAACAGAATCGAATATGAACAGATCTACAATATTCTCAGCCTCAAACACCAAATCTCTGATATGCATAGCCATGGTGTTCAATTTTTGATCCGTGGGGCCTTCCTCCTCGGTCGACTTCAGCAACATGCTCATTTCATTGATGTATCCGTAAAGAATTTGGAGTTCATCCCTTTGAGATGCGACAAAATCAAGGCTAGAACTCATAAGCTGATTCAAGTTCTCAAGAAACATATGAACATCAATTGCAGCCATTAATCTCAAGTTCAAGAACTTCGGTTTTTATCAGAGCAGCAAGAGAGGCCTGAAATGCGATGTTTTGATGAAGATCAATGGAAAATGGTAAAGATGCATGGCATGACAATATATGGAAACAAGAGCAAAATGTTTAGATTCGCTGTGTAGAGCCATTTTTAGGATCTGCTTCAAGGCTATCATGATTGTCAATTTTAAAGCAAGTTCTTATACATCATTTATTTCTGTGCTCTTCACATTTCAGCTACTCACAGGTCAAGGTGACTAATGGCTATCATGATTGACTACTGGATCAACTTGCTGATTAATGGCTATCATGATTAATGGCTATCATGATTGACTGAGGCTGTGCAAACTACCCGCGAATCAGCAAACCGATCTGGTATGTGCGGATCGATTTAGGTCGGTTTGGATTGATAGCCAAATAGCCGCTTCAAATTCAAAATTCTGACAATCCGTAAGGTTAAATTACGGATCGGTTTTCCAAAATCGACAAAATCCGATCCGTATGTATGTGTGTGTGTACGATACAAAATCCCCCTATATATAATCCTTACGAAAAGGGTTTCTGATGCTGGACAAGAAGCATGTAACTTATTCTTGGGGTTTGGGGGAGAAACATCAGTATTTTCAGTTTATCAATAGCATATTCTAGAAACATAGAAAATAAAATAGGACTTAAGATAATAATGAAGGCATCACACCTGGAGTTCCCATAAAAAATCCAAATTTTACTAACTGAATAATGCAGCATAGTGTTTTATATAGACCGTGAGCAGAACTAGTAACCTAGCCTGCTTCACAGCATAACCATGCACTGCAGCCCATAACTTGAATTCTCGGAACCTAACAAATTACTGAAGTAACCTTAGCCTACAAAATAATCCTACTCCTTGCACTTCTCATGGCCTATATCATTCCCCCCTTGCTGGAAAAAACTCGACCTCGAGTTTCAAACCGAGTAATAATTGGATTTCTGAGTTTGGTTGTGCTCAGACACCTTTCATTGACATCGCCTTCGGAACTTTACAAGCGCGTCCTCCAAATTTAAAAGGGATTACATGCCTCTCATTTTGAACTCAATATTATACGGGACTTTTAGCTTTTATTTAGTTCTTTGACAAGTAAGAAAATAACTGAGTACTCCAAATGATGAAATTGGTATTATAGAGGGCTCTTAGCTATTATTTGATTCTATTTATCAACAACTGAGTTGATAAATCTTGTACTCGAACTGTTTTTCTTTATAAATAAAGAACCCAATAATAGCTATAAGTCTATGAGAGCAAAAGTAGAACTTGAGAAATTCACTTCACACCAGAAACGGAAGGTACTAAGAAACCTAAACAAACTGGTTAACTGGCTCCAAGTTGAGCCTTTACAACCTGTCAACTAACTTTGTAACTGTGTCTTCATATCTACTAGTTGTACCCACTGGATCCGAAACAGGCTTTAAATAATTTTAAAGCAAGTTCTTATAAATCATTTATTTCTGCGTTTTTTACATTTCTGTTACTTCACAGGTCATGGTTACTTATGGCTATCATGATTGACTACTGGCTCAACTTGCTGATTAATGGCTATCATGACTGACAGAGGGTAGCAGCAACCCTCAGTCAAATCCTGATACAACTAAGGTGTGCAAACGACCCGCGAATCAGCAAACAGATCTGGTCTGTGCGGAGCGATTCGGGTCAGTTCAGATTGATAGCCAAATAGCCGCTTTGAACTCGGAATTCTGACAATCCGTACGGTTAAATTACGGAGTGCTTTTCCAAAATCTGCAAAATCTGATCCGTATGTATGTGTGTGTACTATACAAAATCCCCCCATATATAATCCTTACGGTAAGGGTTTCTGATGCTGGATGAGGAGCACATAACTTATTAATAGTATAGTAAGTTCATTATTTTATGAGATTTGTGAACAGTAATCTTGGGGTTTTGGGGGAGAACATCAGTAAATTCAGTTTATTAATGGTATATTCCAGAAACATAGAGACTAAAATAGGGCTAAAGGAAGATAATAATGTACACATCATACCTAGAATTCCCATAAAAAAATCTAAATTTCACTAACTGAATATAGACGGTGACCGGAACTAGTAACCTAGCAAGCTACACAGCATATCCATGCCCGTAACTTGAATTCTTGGGACCAAACAAACTACTGAAGTAACCCTAGCATACAAAATAATTTCCTACTCCTTGCACTTCTCATGGCCTGAATCACTCGGATTCACTCCCCCCTTGCTGGAAAAGAACTCTAACTACGAGTTTCGAAGTAAGTAATAACAGGATTTCTGAGTTTTGATATGCACATACAACTTTTGTTGAGATTGCCTTCGGAACATCAAAAGTGAGTGCTCCAAATTTGAAAGAAATTATCTCTATGCCTCATTATGAACTCCGTATTATACAGGGCTTTTATGCATCATTATGAACTCAGTACTATACGGAGCTCTTAGCTATTGAGTTCTTTATCTTTTTTTGTATATTAACAATTGGGTTGATCAATCTTGTATATGAACTGTTTGTCTTTATAAAAATAAAGAACCAAATAATAGCTAAAAGTCTATGAGCACAAAAGTAGAACTTGAGAAATTAACTTCACAGCAGAATCGGAAGGTGCTAAGAAACATAGACCTAAAGTGGTTCACTGGCATATACTTACCATAAGAAGTACCGTGATTATGCCCTTGCCAGATTTTCCAAATAAAACACGGTAGTGCTACTCGCCAAACCTTTCTCAGAGTTGAGTCTTTACAACCTGCGAATCTCCATATCTACTAGTTGTACCCACTGGATCTAAAACAGGCTCCAAATAATTTCCCACAAACCCCTAATAACTGAGCAAAGCAAGAAGAGGTATGGCATTGTTTCCACATCACATTGACACATCACACACCTACTTCCAAACTGAAACCCTCTCTTTTTTAGATTACCAGTAGAGGATATAATTCAAATCAAAACTTATCTTCGTCCCCCAACCAATAGATTTTTTTCATCTCTTCAGGAAATAATACGAAGGAAAACTCATATTTGTCCCCCAACCAATATATTTTTTCATCTCTTCTCATATGCACATGAACGAAATACAATCCTATGTTCCATACCGCTTTGCCCATTGTAATGTCCCCATACCGCTTTGCCATTTGTAATGTTCAAATTGCACCATCAGTCTTGTTGGAAATGTCTCCAACATAGCTCTTCCAATTTACGTTGTCATAAGCTTCATGAATGTCTAAGTTGCAAACGGTACCGAAGCCCATCCGTCCAAGCAAATACTGATTTCTGCTCTTGGGTCACCCTCCTTGCCTATGCCACATTTAAGTCACAAAGACAACACACTTCAAACTAGACTGATGGGGCAGAAATCGGTCAAATGGACTTACGCAGGTTTTCTTAGGAATCATTGCAATGAAAGAAGTATTAAAGCTCAAAGTCTTGTGCTTACAGAAGTGTCGGAAAAACTATCATCGCGTCTTCTTTTATACAAGTCCAAGAGAACTTGTAAAAGACCATGGAAAATCCGTCTGGCCTGGTGCTTTATCACTATCACAAGTGACAAGTCTGCAGCGTTTCCGAAACCTCTTCTTCTGAGAAAGGAGCCTCCAACCTTCATTATCAATTCTTGAGATCTCAACTAACAACGCATCATTATCACTTCTCGAGATCTCAACTAACAATGCATTAGGGGTCTGCTCTCAATATTTTTTGTACAGGTTCCTTTGAAAGTTCACTGTTTCTGCACCTATTTACCCTTAAGTAGTAAAAAAAAAAAAAAAAAAAAAAAAAAAAAAAAAAAAAAAATTATCTGGTTCTATACTGCCTTGCTGTAATTGAAGTTGACATTTAGTTTCAAGACTTCCAATAACCTTCCTAAAAGTCAGCGTAACAATACGGCTTTACTTTGAAACTTGAGCTAACATAAGCACTTCTAAATAGAGTTACTTAAACACTCGTAAACAGAGAGTTTCATGAGAGAACTAGTGAAACAGAAGGAGTTCCTATCATGGGAAACACAAGGAGAGACATAGGGTTAAAACGTATAATTAAGGAATAGCTAACTTAAGTTAACCAAAAGTGGATATAAATTTTGTAGAAGAGAGCAAGAGGGCAAAAAAAATATGGCTTTATGGCAAAGGGATGAATTGAATACTACATTTGAGCACATTGTTTACATATCCTCAGCTACTAGTTTATATATCAAGTCTCACGCGTTGACACCCGCATACCCATAGCACCCTAACCTGGCAAGATAACCATGCTCATATGTTGTCGTAGAATTGATTTATAACCAAACCATATCTTCAATAGTATTTCCAGCTTCATGAAAAGTAAGTTTAACGTCAAACATGGATGGAGATTGAAGTCAAAAAAACTTTTGAAATGCCTTTTAGTCTATTATTCGTTTGTCTCCCAAGAAAATTTCAGATTGTAGTCAAAAGAAAATCAAAGCTCAGTTGAAGTCAATATAAAAATGAGCCTAACTCTGAATTAGTAGTTCAAATTATTCACAGCTTAATTTTTATGAGCATGCATGTGGTGAAACTCTAAATAAGTAGTTCAAATTATTCATAGCTCAAATTCTGGAGACCTGTCTACAGCCATAGACAGTAGAAGAATGAAAAATGAGCAATATCTGTCTGCATGGATTATCCTGATTAAGATCACTGACCAAAGAGTACGGATGATAGGAGCAATGAAGATCAATTAAGTTTAAACAATAAGATCCAAATGAAAATCAGTTACATAAAGTTTCGAGAATGCTTACAGATATCTACTTTTGCTGCAGAAAATAGGACTGCTTGACAGAGAGAGAGAGCTTGTTTGGTTGATTCTCGCCTGAATGTGTAATTGTTGGATCTGTATCTTTCCTTCATAAAAAGTCAACGTGGTCTTAATTAATGCCTTGATTGCAACAGTTTAAGCAGAATATCAATTTACTAAACAGTTTTTAAATCGTAAAGCACGTTCAAGCATGTTTTTATATCATAACTTGAAAACATTGTGTGGATCTACTCTAATATTATCATCTACAAGTTGTCTAAAATAAGCATTTTCAATGGTAGTTCATGTATATCTCATCTAACTCAATTGTTATTCATCATGAGTATTAAACTGATATACAACTTGCTATTTCTGTAAGAAAAACTTGTCCTGTTCCTAAACTAGATGTGAAGACGTTAAGATTGAGCTATTGAATGGGTTACATAAACTCGTGATGCGACCTGAGAGCTTCAAGTCCTGACTAATAAAATAGACTTACTATGTTCACAACAATATGATGACTACTTTAAGGTTTTACTGGTTAACTTTTGTTTGTGTGGTCTATTCTAATGCAACTTTATATGGATGTTCTAATCCTATATAAAGTAAGTGCGCTTTCAAGTGAGAAGGCAATTGATAGTACCTTATTATCAAAATCTTCATGAATGTGCTTTCAAATGAGAAGGCAATTGACAAAAGCTGGTTATTTTTATGGCAAGCATTCCTCCTCCATCTTCTCGCTGGAGTGCCCAAAAATCGAGGCCGTAATTCGGCAGCAGGAAAGGCCTGGTAATATCATGTTTTTGCAAAATAATTAGAGTTAAAAATTATTTACTATGTTTTTATTCGACCAAATTATTCGACCAATATGTAATGTAATTATTACCGGTAGATGATTATGCAATTGTAAGTACGTCTTTCCGCTCACGAGACGCTTCCCGATTGCTCCAACTACTATGCAATTGTAAGTATGTCAATAACCAACATGTAGTATCAATGACTTATAATGTGATCAATATAGTATACGTATACTATACACACACGAGATTTTTTCAAATACAAATGCACAAATTGAGAACATAAGCTTTACTCTAAGCTAGATGAAAAAGATATGGCTGACACAGGCGAAACAGACACTACCAATGTGGGACAGTGAAACATAATTTTATTTACTTTTGGGTTACATATATAATGAATTTATTAACTTTTTTTCTTTTTGAACTACACCTGTATTGGATGTCGACAAGTTTTACTCAAGATCTTCAAAGTTAACATGTATTGATTCGAAGATCTTATTCTAATCCAGGAAAGTACACATTGTTCACAAAATGTTGAGAGTCCATCCAAAATGTCCATAACTTAGAAGAATTTAAGTCATAATTCACAATATCTATGGCACCTCTAAAACTTCAGCCCGTGCTATGGCTCGGGATAACGACTACTAAATAATTAAAGTTATACGGAGATCATACCCTGCTGATGTTTAAATGAAATTTGGGAAAGAGAAGAATATAGCGGGAAATTAACGAGAGTGATAGAGAAGCACATGGACGAGGAAGAGCAGTAATGGGTCTGGTTCTACCCATGGGTATTCGATTTGAACCCAGAACCAGACAACTAATATTCGGTGCTGCAGGGTCTGGGCCAACTGGGTAATCCGGTTCCTGCTCTTGTGGTTATGGGTTTTCTGAGACTGGGTCGGATCAGTTACGGGTTCGAACCGGCCCATTGACAGGCTTAGTGAGGATGAAATATGGTCCTGTCTTGTTCTCATAAGCACAATTATGTTTTAAAAGCAAAACTTATCAATTTAACATAAATACCATGTTTGTGTTATTCATTCAACGACATTACTTTTACAGTCTTTCTTCTCTAGAATTCTGAGATATTTATATTACATAAACGATTCATTAGCTTCCTTCAAGTGTAAGCCCCAATGTCATTGGACTTGAATTCATGACTTCGAGAAACATGCTCATAAAACTCGCCTTTCCTCCTCCAATGACTTGAGGACAGAACACAACAGTAGCAGCAGGAACAACAGAGCAAGGGAGATCACATGCAGATTTCAGTTATGGCTTTTGATTCTTCTACAATAGAAGCAAAAAAATTGCGTGTGTAGCTGTTACACCAACGAACCTCCAAAGTACGAAGACGGGGAGCTTGGGCTAAACCAAATGGAAGCATCTCAAGCTCATAACATGCAACAATTGACAAGACCTCAAGACTCTTGAATTGTGAATCATTACCAACCCACTTGGTGACACCCAGGCTACACATTTTCAAGCATTTGAGTCTAGGGAACTCCTGCCCACTTGTATCCCAACAGGATACCACGCCTTCTTTCACGGCACACGCATTCTCTAATAATTTTAGAACCTCAAGATTCGGCAGGGTTCCTAGGATAGAAATCATCTCCCACTCTAAGAAGGTTGACATCAAGGTTAACCTCTTGATAGAACTCGGTAACTGAAGTTGGAAGTTAGTGGGGCACTCCAATCTACTGTAGTTGAATTTTAATTCCAGGCTCTCAAGGTCCTCTAGGAAGGATAGGTTGTCAGGAGCAGGATAAAATCCAGCTGGTACATTTCCAGACAGACCGAGGTTTCTCAATCTTGAAGATTTTGTCAATATCAGTCTGCAACTCGTACAACCACATAACGGATGCACCGTCTGCAATTTTGCACCAAAATCTGAATTTGCAACAATACCTGACCTGGAAAAACAAAGCGGGTACCTGATTTTACACCGAGATTTGGTACAAACATGCCTCAACTCATCCATCTTCAGTATACCAGGTGGTAGATAAACAACGTCATAAGTAGACAAGATCAGAGTCTCCAAGTTGATGAGATTGGCAATCGATGATGGAACATTCCAGCCTGTAACTTCCAAGTATGTTAGATGAACCATAACATTCCAGGTTGGAACAGGGTAATCCACAGGGATGGAAAATAAACCCAACACCTTTAGAAGTTTGAAGTCATTTCCACAGAATATCGGGGCTAAATTGATTTGAAATCTATTACCACCACCATCGCCGAAGCACAGTAAGGAGCGAAGGCTTTGCATACTACTAGCTTTTAGAGATATTCTAGTGTTAGCTTGACAAGAGATGAACAAGCACCGGGGATCATTCTGGGTAACACTCGAACCACAAGGTTGATATTCCAATTTGCATTCTTTGGCTTTGGCAGAGCAAAATTCACGCATCAGGCTGGAAATACAACATGTTTTAGTTGCTCCGCAGATTCTTTTTTCCAAGACCACGACAAGACATCTATCAACGAGATCACTGATGTAGCCTTCGGCTACAACTTCAGGGCCCGGAGCAATTCCGACAGCCTCTTCAGTAACGAGACCCTCCGCAATCAATAACCAGACCAGTTCACGCACAGGGATGCGATAGTCTTCTGGAAACAATCCTATATAAAGTAAACATGCTTTCAAATGAGGAGGTAATTGATTGTACCTACACATTAGATACTCCGAGTATGACTTCTGGAAGATGGCAAGGGTGTTTGCTGTACTCCCCCACAAGCTTGGTGTCTCAGATTTCTGCCCAAGGACTCCGGATATCACAGCAATAGCAAGTGGCAAACCATTACATTGTTTGACCATGTTATTCCTGTATTCTTTGACTTCCTCGGAGACTGCTGTTTGGTCCTCGAGCAGCTTCATTTGAAAGAGCTCCAGGCTATCTTTTTTTGACAATGGATCCAAACGGATTGCATAGGACTCGTAATAATCCTGCTCCTTAATTGCCTTGGCGACCATTGCCTCTTGGGTGGTGACTATAATCTTACTTCCATTACACTGATCAGGGAGATATGTTTGGAGATCAAACAATGTCTGGGCAGTCGACATGTCTTCCATTACAATAAGGTACTTGTGGTTCTTCATGTTCTCAAGCAGCAAGCCACCCAAAGCTTCTTCGTCGGTGTCCCATTTTTCTTTAGATATAGGATTGATCGACTCCAAAATGGCAGCCACAAAATCGCTCTTTCGATACCTTTGACAAACTTTAATCCACGCCTGAATCTCAAAATTTTCTTTAGTGCAGTCATCATTATAGATTTTCTTAGCCAGAGTTGTCTTCCCGGTACCAGGCAAACCCACTATGGAAATTATCTCAAGGGATTTCCCGTGCTTAAATCTACACATTATCTTGTCTATTTGTGGGCGCAGTCCGACGACATGAGTAGTGCTATCAGCTGCTTTTGAATACCACCATTCCAACTCAAACTTGCCATCTTTACAATGCTTAATGATGGCCTCCATCTCTCCCTTGACACTGTCCAGCTTGGTAGACAGATCACAGTCACCACCACCACCACCACCACCAGATGAAACAGAATCAACTACGAACAGATCTACAATATTCTCGGCCTCAAACACCAGATCTCTGATACGCATAGCCATGTTGATGTAGCCTTTCTCCTCAGTCGACTTGAGCAACGTGCTCATTTCATTGATATATTGGTAAACAATTTGGAGTTCATCCCTCTGAGATGCGACAAAATTGAGGCCAGAACTCATTAGCTGCTTCAAGTTCTCAAGGAACATACGAACATCAGACTCGTAATAATCCTGCTCCTTGATTTCCTGGACAACCATTGCCTCCCAGGTGGTGACTATAATCTTGCTTCCATTACATTGATCCGGGAGATATGTTTGAAGATCAAACATTTCCTGAGTGTCGACATATTGTTCGTGACAATAAGGTACTTGTGATCCTGCAAGCGCTCAAGCAGCTGGGCACCCAATGCTTCTTCGTCGGTGTCCCATGTTTCTTTAAGGATAGGATTGAGAGAGTCCAATATGGCAGCAAGTAAATCCCTCTTTCTATACCCTTGACAGACTTTAATCCACAGCTGAATCTTAAATTTTTCTTTAGTGCAATGATCATTATAGATTTGCTTAGCAAGAGTTGTCTTCTCGGTACCAGGCAAACCCACTATTGATATTATCTCAAGTGATTTCCCGTGTTTAAATCTACACATTATCCTGCCTATTTGTGGGCGCAGTCCGACGACATGAGTAGCACCATCAGCTGCTTTTGAATACCACCATTCCAACTCAAACTGGCCATGTTTACAAATATTGATGATGGCCTCCATCTTTCCCTTGACACCGTCCAGCTTGGTAGACAGATCACAGTCACCGCCGCCACCACCAGATGAAACAGAATCAAATATGAACAGATCAACAATATTCTCAGCCTCAAACACCACATCTCTGATATGCATAACCATGTTGTTCACTTTTTGATCCGTGGAGCCCTCCTCCTCGGTCGACTTCAGCAGCAAGCTCATTTTATTGATGTATTCGTAAACAATTAGAAGTTCATCCCTCTGAGATGCGACAAAATCAAAGCCCGAAGTCATTAGCTGATTCAAGTTCTCAAGGAACATACGAACATCAATTGCAGCCATTGATCTCAAGTTCAGGAACTTCGGTTTTATCAGAGAAGCAAGAGAAGCCTGCAATGCGATGTTTTGATGAAGATCAATGGAAAATGGTAAGATGCATAGCATGACAATATATGGAAACAAGAGCATAATATATAGATATGCATTTTGTGTAGAGCCATTTTTAGGATCTCCTTCAAGGCTATCATGATTGTCGATTTTAAAGCAAGTTCTTATACATCATTTATTTCTGTGCTCTTCACATTTCCCTTACTGACAGGTCATGGTGACTAATGGCTGAACTTGCTGACTAATGACTATCATGATACATCTAAGGTGTGCAAACGACCCTAATTCTGATCACTGACCAATAGTTATGTGCATATTGACATATGTATAGCTAAGAGTACGGATGATAGGAGCCATGAAGATCAATTAAGTTTAAACAATAAGATCAAATGAATATCAGTTACATAACATGCAAGAACAAGTTTTGAGAATGCTTACAGATATCTACTTTTGCTGCAGAGCTGAATGTGTAATTGTTTGGTCGAGAGAGAGAGAGCTCGCTTGGTTAATTCTCGTTTGAATGTGTAATTGTTGGATCTGTTTCCTTTCCTTCATAAAACGTCAATGAGGTCTTAATTAATGCCTTGATTGGAACTGACACCAACTCAGCAGAATATTAATTTACTAAACAGTTTTAAAGCAGAATATTTATTTACTAAACAGTTATAAAATTGTAAAGCACATTCAAGCATGTTTTTGTATCAGATCTGGAAACAATTGTGTGGATCGACTTTAATATTTTCATCTACAAGTTGTTTCGAATAAGCATTTTTAATGGTAGTTCATGTATATCTTATCTAACTTAATTGTTATTCATCGTAATGATTAAACTAACATGCAACATGCTATTTCTGATTAAGAAATTTGTCATGTTCCTAAACTAGTCAACTGATGCAGAGTCATCATTGAAGATTTGTTGAAGGTCGCCGCGATCAGTGGCCAAATTTAAATATGTGAAGCACATTAAGATTGAGCTACCGAATGGGTTACTGATAAACTCATGATGCGACCTGACTAATAAAATAGACTAATCATGTTCAAAATAATGATAATTTCTTAAGGTTTTGCTGGTTAACTTTTGTTTGTGTGGTCTATTCTAATGCAAATTTATATGGATGTTGTAATCCTATTATAAAGTGTGCTTTCATATGCGAAGGCAATTAATAATACCTTCTTATCTAAATCTTTATGAATGTGTCCAGGAAGGTGACAGAAGCTGGTTATCTCATTCGGAGAGCATTCCACCTCCACCGTCTCGCTGGGTGGCCAGAAAACTGAAGCCATAACTCGGCTGCAGGAGATGCCTGAAATATAATGAATGGTCAACATCAATGAGCTTAAAAACAAAATATATTGATAGAGGAGTAGCACCTTTCAACGAACTTCAAACAAAATAAATAAATAAATCAATAAATAATAATAATAATAATAATAATAATAATAATAATAATAATAATAATAATAATAATAATAATAATAATAATAATAATAATAATAATAATAATAATAATAATAATAATAATCAGTAAAATTTGTAGCTGGTTAAAGAAGATGGGAAGAACACTTGTTAGGTTTCACGGTTGAATAGAATGATTCAAAGTGGTCGTCATTTGACCATAGCTTCAGCTGAAGGCACTAAATTGAATGAACAATTACCATATCTTTGTGATGCTTATGCATACCTGGATGTAGATAATTAAAGGAGCAGCAACAAACTGAATCTAATAAAAGGAGCGTCTCATATGTCATTTAGTGACATTGTGCTCCCAGAGCACAAGTTTTTATTCTGTATTTTCTTATTGTGAGAAGTAACATAGAGCAAGCTGGACAAGGCCTGCCTTAAATGCAAATCCGATTTGTCATGCTCGTACATTGAGCTTGATCATCATTATGTCGGGGCAAAGGTTTTACAAAAAGCACTTACAGTTGAATTTGTTTCTGGTGCAGATCAGGTAGCATATATTTTCTCGTAAGGACTTCATTCAACTCATTTTTCAATTTTCAAACAGAAATCCATGGCTCTGCCACAACCACCACGAGTTTATGGGGGCGTAACAGATAACACTATGTTGCCCAATCCAGCTAAAGAATCACCAAAGAGCAGTTCCAATGCTGAAGCCCAATACTCAAGAATAAAGCCCACAACTCTAGTTAACAGCCTACTTGTATTATAAGGGTAATTTGGTCCCCATACATCAACCCAAACCCTGAACTTATCGCCTTTCAGCCGTTAAGCCTGTGACCAATGGATGAGGATCCGGCTATAGATCTTCCTATATAAAGTCTCTTACGAGAATTTTCACTGTATGATTTACTATATAAAGTCTCTGAAGAAACTATGTGTTATGACAAACCACCTCATGAACGAAGAACGAATAAAAGAAGAACACGAATATTTTACGTGGTTCGCTAGCAAAATATTTGCTAACTACCTCCACAGCGGAAAAGTACTCTTTATTCACTTAAGAGGAACAATTACAATGTTTTTGCATACCTAGTAGAGAGACTACTAGCTTCTTTATATAGTACCCTAGAGGAAACCCACAGGCCAAAGGTTTCCAAAACCAAATTGGAAACAAACTTGCTGCCCATAAGTTTCCATCTTTGATATGGAAACAATTCCTAACAATTGCTACCTCATTATTCCACCGCCTTTGACTAATTCAACACATTCAAGGCACCTCCTCAACAAATCTCCACCTTGACTTGAATTCTCTTGTCAATAGCAGCTGCTCCTCTTCTTGTAAACAAAGCTATGTCTTCTCCGCTCCCAATTGTCTCTCGTCACAGAGACTCACTGGACCCCCACCGGGTCCGACATGGCACCTAAGGGTCTCACTGGCTCAAGATGTTGAGCAATTCCAGACAATGCTGGAACTTGCTCTCCGGAACCGGCTTGGTGAACATATACGCGGGGTTGTTAGCAGTCCCCACCTTCATCACCTTGATCCTGCTCTCGTTTCTCATAAAATGATACCTGACGTCGATATGCTTGGTCCTTTCATGATGAACCTGGTCCTTAGTCAAGCAAATCGCACTCAAGCTATCACAGTAGACTATCGCCTGATCTTGAAGTAGCCCTAGATCATGACCATTCCCTTAAGCCAAATTGCCTCCTTTGCTGCTTCCGTTAGAGCCATATACTCCGCCTCCGTGGTGGACAAAGTCTTCGTCGGCTGTAGCGTAGCCTTCCAACTCACAACAGATGCTCCCAGAGCAAATACATAGCTTGTCATTGATCTTCTACTGTCTGCATAGTCCGCATCCGAGAAACCAGCTACCGAGATGTCTTCACTAGCCCCATAGCATAGGCCAATGTCTGACGTACCCTTAAGGTACCTGAATATGCGCTTCACCGCCTGCCAATGGTCCCTACCCGGATGAGCCATAAAACGACTAACCACACTAACAGCGAATACTATGTCCGGTCGAGTGCAGACCATAGCATACATGAGACTTCCAACTGCGCTAGCATATGGAACCTTGGACATGTACTCCTTCTCCTCCTGGGTCTGAACGGTGTACATTCCAAGCTTGCTATTAGTTGCCATAGGAGTATCTATAGCTTTAGCTGATAACATCCCGAATCTTGCCAAGATCTTCTTGATGTATCCCTGCTGTGATAAGAAAAGCTTCTTCCTATCTCTATAGATCTCAACTCCCAATATCTTCCGAGCAGCTCCCAGATCCTTCATCTCGAATTCCGCACTAAGGGACCTCTTCAGTTCTCTAATGTCCTTGATATTTCGAGTTGCAATCAAAATATCATCCACATATAGAACTAGGTAAATACGTGATCCATTATGCAACTCTTTGTGATACACGCAACAATCATACTCGCACTTGTGGTAACCAATCTTCAACATGAAGCTGTCAAACCTCTTGTACCATTGCCTCGGCGACTGCTTAAGTCCGTAGAGAGATCTCTTCAGCTTGCACACGTGGTTCTCTGTTCCGGTAACTTGGAACCCCTCCGGTTGGCTCATGTATATTTCCTCCTCCAACTCCGTGCAGGAAAGCTGTCTTGACATCCAATTGCTCAAGCTCTAGGTCGTGGTGTGCCACTAAAGCTAGTAACACCCGGATAGAAGTATGTCTGACCACCGGTGAGAAGATCTCTTTGTAGTCAACTCCCTCTTTCTGACTGAACCCTCTTGCAAGTAGCCTTGCCTTATACTTGTCGCCCTCTCCAGATGTAGTTCCTTCCTTTCTTCTGAAAACCCACTTGCAGCTGACTATCTTCCTTCCCGCTGGCAATTTAACAAGCTCCCAAGTCGAGTTCTTGCTAAGAGACTCCATCTCTTCTCCCATCGTGGCAATCCATTGTGCTGACTCAGAACTAGATATAGCGGCCTTGTAGGAGGTAGGCTCGTCCTCTACCTCTTCCGCTACCTGTAATGCATATCCCACCATACCATCATCTCTGTATCTCGCCGGAGGCTTTATGACTCTCCTTGGTCTTCCTTCAGCAATACTTTGATGAACCGGTTCCTCTGGTGTAGACGCATCCTCACTATCAGACTCTTCTGCTTCTTCCTCTTCTGCTTCTGGCGGCGGTGTAGGGATTTCGGAATCCTTAGGATCAGTAGGATCCGACTCTCCCTCCACCTTCTTCTTTGCACCTCCAAGCTCCACTTCCACGGAGTTCTTCAACACATGAGTCTCATCAAAGACTGCACTTCTGCTAAGTATATTCTTGTTGTCTACCCATATCTTGTATCCCTTCACACCTGTTCCAAATCCCATGACTACTCCCTTCTTAGCTCTTGGTTCTAGTTTCCCATCATCAACGTGATAATAGGCAACACAACCAAAAACTCTCAAATCCGAGTAATCCACTGCATTACCGGACCAGACTTCCATAGGAATCTGGCATCCTATACCTGTGTGCGGGCTCCGATTTATGAGATAGCATGCCATGGAAACTGCCTCTCCCCAGAAACCTCTAGAAAGACCTGCATTCGAAAGCATGCACCTTGCTTTCGCTAAAAGTGTCTGATTCATTCTCTCGGCTACACCGTTCTGCTGCGGTGTGTGCCGAACGGTGCGATGGCGTGCTATTCCCTAATCCTTGCAGAATTCATCAAACCTTGATGAACAGAACTCTAAGCCGTTGTCCGTGCGCAGCCTCTTCACCTTCTTTCCCACTTGATTCTCTACTAGTGTCTTCCACTCCTTGAATCTTGCGAAGGTTTCACTCTTGTGCTTCATCACGAATATCCAAGTCATCCTGGAGTAGTCGTCTATGATGCTTAGGAAATACCTATATCCTCCAATCGCCTCGACTCGAGATGGACCCCAGCAATCCGAATGGATATAATCAAGAGTACCTTTCGTTCTATGAACCGCCTTAGGGAACTTGCTACGCTGTAGCTTCCCATACACGCAGTGCTCACAAAACCCTAGGCTCTTGGGCGCATGCCCGGTGAGATACCCCTTCTTGTGAAGTTCCTGCATTCCACGTTCACTCATATGACCGAGCCTCGTATGCCACAGCTTGGTTAGATTAGCTTCCTTAATCTCGGCTGAGACAACTCCAGCAGAACCTGTGATCGTCGAACCTTGCAATATGTACAAAGTCCCATTCTTGACTCCCCTGAGAATCACCTTAGAACCCTTGCAGACTTGTAGATCTCCACCTTCACCTTTGAAACTGTATCCCTTGCTGTCGAGTAGACTCAAGGAGATCAGATTCTTCTTAATATGTGGTACATGCCTGACTTGCTCTAAAGTACATAACTTCCCTTCATTCGTCTTCAATCTAACTGAGCCGCTCCCAATCACCTTACAGATGGCTACGTTTGCCATGTAGACAGACCCTCCATCCGTTTGGTCGTACGTCGAGAATAGCTCCCTGTTAGAGTAAATATGATAGGAAGCTCCGGAATCAAGGACCCACGCATCCTGAGAGTGCGTGACAACATCCGCCATTAGAACGTAATCATCCTCAGACGAGTTACCTTGTTCTGCTACGGCTGCGGATCCATTCTGCCCCTGTTGACCTTGTTTCGGGCAATCTCTCTTCCAGTGCCCCTTTTCCTTGCAAAAGGCACAGACATCCTTGGGTAACTTAGAACCTGAGAACAGCTTCTTCTTGTTCTTCTTACCCTTCTTGCTTCCTCCCGTTGCCATCAGTCCGGAAGCATTGTCCTCTGTACCTATGCCTACATCCTTATGGCGCAGTTCCCTAGCATGGAGTGCCGATCTCACCTCCTCTAGGGATAAGTCGTCCTTGTTCACAATGAACGACTGCACGAAGTTCTCATATGATGGAGGTAACGAGATCAATAACAAAAGTGCAGCATCCTCATCCTCCACCTTCTCGCCAATATTACGCAAATCTAACAGAATTGTGTTCAGTTGATCAAGATGGTCCTTGAGAGCCGTACCTTCGAGCATCCGCAGGGTGAAGAGCCTTTGCTTTAGCATCAACTTGCTAGTGAGACTCTTCGTCATGTAGAGACTCTCCAACTTGAGCCAGAGCTTCGCTGCTTCCTTCTGATCTGCGATCTCGATGATCACGTCATCCGATAAGCACAACATAATCGTTGCGTGTGCCTTCTCCTCCATTGCCTTAAACTCCGCTAATGCAACATTCATGCCTCCCTTGTCCGCGGTCAAAGGTGCCCACAAGCCTTGCGATTTGAGCAAAGCCTCCATCTTTATCTTCCACAGACTGAAGCTGTTCCCTCCTGTGAACCTGTCGATCTTCAACATCGATCCGGACATCGTTCTTGGTGGATCTTGAACCCTAGTCGCGTGCTCCACCTAGATCGCAAAACCCTAGCTTTGATTTCACCAAGTTGTGAAACCCTAGCTTTGCGTCGCCTTGATCTTGATCTTGAAACACTCCCAAACCCGAGCTCTGATACCAGTTTGTTATGACAAACCACCTCACGAACGAAGAACGAATAAAAGAAGAACACGAATATTTTACGTGGTTCGCGAGCAAAATATTTGCTAACTACCTCCACGGCGGAAAAGCACTCTTTATTCACTTAAGAGGAACAATTACAATGTTTTTAAATACCTAGTAGAGAGACTACTAGCTTCTTTATATAGTACCCTAGAGGAAACCCACAGGCCAAAGGTTTCCAAAACCAAATTGGAAACAAACTAGCTGCCAATAAGTTTCCATCTTTGATATGGAAACAATTCCTAACAATTTCTACCTCATTATTCCACCGCCTTTGACTAATTCAACACATTCAAGGCACCTCCTCAGCACTATGTATCTTTGGATGTCAGTGCTATCCCTGGCTCTGTCTATACACCTCCCACAAACTCACGACTGCTCTATACCTTGTGTATCTCTGGACTACTTTCTTACGCAAAGTGTGTATCTTTGTCTTCATCCTACTTCACATCGTCTCTTCTTTGAGTTTGTAAAGTCTTCCTTCCCCTTTCATTCTATAAGTTCCTCCTCGCTCCCCTCCTCCATATGAGTCTTCGACTAGGTTAGACCCTTCACCACGGTCCTTGCCATGCCTTTTTCCCGTCAGCGCTCCAAAAGGCAACTTCAATCCCTCCTCCTTCAGCACTCTCGCCTGCGGCACCACTAGGACATGTTTGCTACTCGTCCCCGCTTCCCTAGCATAATACTCGATGTGCTTTATCGGCTCTAAACCGACATTCAGCTCCATCCTCACCAGTTCCCCCATCCAAACCAACTCCTTCCAAAACAGGGGACATAAATCAACTTCGAGATACACTTTGTCAACCTCTGCCTCTCCACCTCTTTTTGACATCAAATCTAGTATTGTTTTGCAAGCTCTCAAGAATTCTTAGTGGCGCTCTACAATGAGTGCTGAATTTGAGGCTCTACTTCATAATCACACATGGGATCTAGTCCCTCCATTCCCCACGCAGAATATTGTTGGTTGCAAATGGGTCTTTCGAATTAAGTGGCTTCCTGTTTGATCTGTTGATCGTTACGAGGCATGATTAGTGGCCAGGGGTTTTCATCAGAGACTCAGTGTTGACTATACCAATATCTTTAGTCCGGTGGTCAAACCAGTTACTGTTTGGCTGTTCCTTTCTCTTGTTATCTTAAGCAGCTGGATGTCAATAAAGCTTTCCTTCACGACACTCTCTATGAAGATATCTTTATGGCTTAGCCGCCTGGGTTCATTGATTACGATCATCCTAACTGTGTTTGCAAGCTTCGGAAGGCGCTGTATGGCTTGAAGCAAGCGCCATGGGCATGGTATTCAGAGCTCTGCTCCTTTCTTTTCTGATTCTCTGGCTGATACATATCACTTTCTGCTCCACCACTTAAGGGTCACAATTTGCGTACTTGAATGTGTTGATGAGATTATCGTTACATGATTTTACGTTGCTGAGGTCCAGCGATTCATTGATCTTTTGTCCAATCGATTCTCTCTGAAGGATTTACGGAATCTCTCTTATTTTCTTGGACTTGAGGTTTTGGTACACTCGCAGGGTTTACTCTTTCAAAGCAGAGTATATTCATGATATGTTACCTCGGACAAAAATGACTACTGCTAATCATGTTTCCACTCCAGCCGTGACTCTTTATCTGCATTGTGGTTATGCGCTACGAGACGCAAGGGAGTATCGTATGATAGTTGGCAGCCTTCAGTACCTATCTCTCTTGTTTGGTTGCATAATCTGCCTATTTTGAAGAAATCAATAAAGACTACAAAGTCGAAGATAAACGTGTTGAGTATCTAGAACTTGAGAACTTGGTGGTGCAGATCAAACAGGTGGTGCTAGAGGAGGTAATAACTGTAGGCGAACCAGGATAGATAGCTGGGACAATTGGGATTTGAAAATCAGAAAGCACCTTAAAGATGCAAAAGGGAACATAAATAATCAATACTAGAAAAATAATGGAGCAACAGGTAATAACTGGAGCTACATGAACAAACACAGACATACACAGATTCTTTACACACATTAACGGGAAATTAACGACAGTGATAGAGAAGCGCAGGGACGAGGCTTGAACCTAGAACCCATGGGTTCTGCAGGGTCTGGGCCAACTGGGTAAACCTCTGGTTCCAGCTCTTGTGGTTATGGGTTTTCTGTGCCTGGGTCGGATCAGTTATGGATTAGAATCGCCCCTTGACAGGGCTAGTGAGGATGAAATATGGTCCTGTCTTGTTCTCATAAAGCACAATTATGTCGTCAAAGTATAACTTATCAATTTAACACAAATCCCCAGTTTGTGTTATTCATTTAACGACATTACTTTTACTGTCGTTCTTCTCTAAAATATTTATATTACATAAACAATTCATTTAGCTTCCTTCAAGTATGAGCGCCAATGTCATAGGACTTGAATTAATGAGCTTTGCACTAAGTTTTCCACGATAAGCATTTTTCGGACAGAAAAGTGTATTTAGTCTATAACTGATATACAGTAGCTCTCCTACAAAAACTGTCTTTTATGGGAACTAGTAGACTCACGTACACACACTGTGTTAAAATTTCACGAGTTTAAAATATATCATACTTTCAACATTGACTAGCCGTGCATTTTTACTCTTAACTACAATTTGAGGTGTCATTTTACAAGACTATTCATACTTAGTACTCAGTTATACAAGTATTGTGTCAAAATTTTACAATTTTCGACTTATGATTTAAGAGATATTGAATGTGAAAGTTGAAATCACTGAAGTGAAATATCTACTGATCAGCTGCACGCGTGTGCCTATAACTCAGAAATTGTCGGTCCTTTTTTAGAACTGTTTTAGTGGGTTCATTTTGCCCTCATAGGATGCTTCCAGCCGGAGTTTTGAAATTTTTATATGCCCTGTTTCAGAGAAATTCATTTCTGAACATATACTGCCAAATCTATCTCGTTTCTCCTTATGCAGTTGCTTACTTGAGTCACGGTCTCAGGTTTCAGAATTTGGGGTGTGACACATTTAAAGACCACACATGGTGCTTAATGTGAAGATCAAGGAGAAGAAGAAACACATGAAATCATTCTGTGTATTTAACAAGAAGAAATATTCGAGGGAAGAACACATTAAGTTAAATGAGCATAATTAGCAACCTACATTCGAGGAGAATACCACCTCTATATGTTGCGAAGATCCACCATCCAATATTGTTGTCTCGGCAGATTTATTAAGAAATATTAACTTGCCTTGAGAAACATGCCCATAAAACTCACCTTTCTTTCCTCCTCCACTGACAGGAGTTTGTGCTTGGGGTGCCAGAGAATCTGAGGGCAGAACTCAACAGCAGCAGCAGGAACAACATAGCAACGGTAGTTACTCCATGGAAAGAGGAATAATGGCTTTTGATTCTTCTACAATAGAAGCAAAAAAATCGCTTGTGTAACTGTTGCACCAACGACCCTCCAAAGCACGGAGACGGGGAGCTTGGGCTAAACCAGATGGAAGCATCTCAAGCTTATGACATGCAAAAATTGACAAGACCTCAAGACTCCTGAATTGTGAGTCAAAACTAACCCACTTGGTGATATCCAGCCCATACATTTTCAAGCATTTCAGTCTAGGGAACTCCTGCCCACTTGTATCCCAACAGGATTCCTCGCCTTCTTTCACGGCACATGCATTCCTTAAAAGTTTTAGAACCTCAAGATTCGGCAGTGTTCCTAGAATAGAAATCATCTCCCACTCTAAGAAGGTTGACCTTAAAGTTAACCTCCTGATAGAACTCGGTAACTGAAGTTGGAAGTTAGTGGGCCACTTAAATCCAGACAGACCATAGGTGAAGCTGAGTTTTAGGGTCTCAAGGTCCTCTAGCAAGGATAGGTTGTCAGGAACAGAATAAAAAATATCTAGGGCATGTCCAGACAAACCGAGCTTTCTTATTCTTGGAGATTTTGTCAATATCAGTGTGCAACTCGTACAACCACATAACGGATACACTGTCTGCAATTTTGCACCAAAATCTGAATTTGCAACAATATCTGATCTGGAAAAACAAAGCGGGAAAAATAGACTCCCAGTTTTCTTACAAACGTGCCTCAACTTCTCCATCTTCAATATACCAGGTGGTAGATAAATAGTGACAGAACTATATGAGAAGATCAGAGTCTCCAAGTTGACGAGATTGGCAATCGATGATGGAAGACCCCACCATGGAACTTCCAAGTATGTTAGATGAACCATAACTCCTATCTCATTAGGGTAATCCATTGGGATGGAAAGTAAACCCAACACCTTTAGAAGTTTGAAGTCATTTCCACAGAATATCCGGTCTACATTGATTTGACATCTATTACCACCACCATCGCCGAAGCACAACAAGGAGCGAAGGCTTTGCATACTGGCTGCTAGAGATATTCTAGTGTTAGCTTGACAAGAGATGAACAAGCGCCGGGGATCATTTTGGGTAGCACTTGAACAACAAGCTTGATATTCTAATTTGCTTTCTTTGGCTTTGGCGGAACAAAATTCACGCATCGGACTGGAAATACAACATGTTCTAGTTGCTCCGCATATTCTTTTTTCCAAGACCACGACAAGACATCTATCAACGAGATCACTGATGTAGCCTTCTGCTACAACTTCAGGGCTCTGGAAAATTCCTACAGCCTCTTCAGTAACCAAACCCTCCGAAATCAATAACCAGACCAGATGACGCACAGGGATGCGGTAGTCTTCTGGGAACGATCCAATATAAAGTAAACATGCTTTCAAATGAGGAGGTAATTGATTGTACCTACACATTAAACTCTCCATGTATGACTGCTGGATGATGGCAAGGGTGTTTGTGGCACTCGATGAACAAGATTGATATGATTTCCGGGCAAGGACTCCGGATATCACAGCAATAGCAACTGGCAGACCATGGCATTGTTTGACCATATTCTTCCTAAATTCTTCAAGTTCTTTGGAGACTGTTGCTTGATCCTCGAGCAGCTTCCTTTGAAAGAGCTCCAAGCTATCTTCTTCTGACAATGGATCTAGACGAATTGCATAGGACTTGTAACAATCCTGCTCCTTAATTGCCTTGGCGACTATCGGCTCCCGGGTCGTGACTATAATCTTACTTCCATTGCATTGATCCGGGAGATATGTTTGTAGATCAAACAATGCCTGGGCACTCCACAGGTCATCCATGACAATAAGGTACATGTGATTCTGCAAGTGCTGACGCAGCTGGCCACCCAACGCTTCTTCAGTGTCCCATTTTTCTTTAAACATAGGATTGAAAGATTCCAAAATGGCAGCCAGAAAATCCCTCCTTCCATACCCTTGACAAACTTTAATCCACACCCGAATCTCAAATTTTTCTTTAGTGCAATGATCATTATAGATTTGCTTGGCCAGAGTTGTCTTCCCGATACCAGGAAAACCCAGTATTGTTATTATCTCAAGGTGTTTGCCGCGTTGAAACCGACACATTATCTTGTCTATTTTTGCGCGGAGTCCTACCACATGAGTAGTACTATTAGCTGCTTTCGAATACCACCACTCCAGCTCAGACTTGCTACTTTTACAACACTTGATGATGGCCTCCAACTCTACCTTGACACTGTCCAGCTTGGTCGAAAGATCACAGTCACCGCCACCGCCAGATGAAACAGAATCAAATCTGAACTGATCTACAATATTCTCAGCCTCAAACACCAGATCTCTTATATGCATAACCATGTCCGTGGAGAATTCCTCCTCAGTCGACTTGAGCAACATGCCCATGTCTTTTATGTATTCGTAAACAATTTGGAGTTCATCCCTCTGAGATGCCACAAAATCGAGGCCAGAACTCATTAGCTGATTCAAGTTCTCAAGGAACATATGAACATCAATTGCAGCCATTGATCTCAAGTCAAAGAGCTTCGGTTTTTATCAAAGCAGCAAGAGAGGCCTGCAATGAGACATTTTGACGAAGATGAATGGCAAAATGGTAAGATGCATAGCATGACAATATATGGAAACAAGAGCATAATAGATAGATTAGTATTTTGTGCGGATACATCCAAGGCTTCTTTCATTGATGTAGAGTCATATTTTAAGATCCTATCACGATTGGCGAATTTAAAGCAAGTTCTTACACATCAATTATATATGTGCTCTAATGGCTGTCAAGTTGACTAATGGCTCAACTTACTGATTAATAAAATGCAAGTAGCAGCAACCCTCGGTCAAATCCTGATGCATGCAAGGTGTGCAACGACCCGCAAATCCGCAAACCGGTCTGGTCTGTGCGGATCAATTCGGAGTGATAGCCAAATGGCTTCGGATTGAAAATTCTGAGAATCCGTATGGTTTAGGTTATGGACCGGTTTTCCAAAATCCGTATACAAGCAAATGTGTGTGTGTACTATACCGAATCCCCCCATATATAATCCTTACGAGGAGGGTTTCTAATGTAGGACAAGCAGCACGTAACTTATTAATAGTATCATAAGTTTATTAATTATGAGATGTGTGAACGGTATTCTTGGGTTTTGGGGGAGAAATATTAGTAAAATCAGTCTATTAATTGTATAATCCAGAAACACACACAAAAATGAGGACCAAGGCAGACAATAAGCTAAGGTATGGCACCTACAATTCGCATAAGCATCTCAATAGGGTTTGGAGTGCATCACATACTTCATAAAAATCTAAATTCTACTACTAACTAAATAAATGCAGTATGGTATTTCATATAGACCGTGACAAGAACAAAGAACAACAGCCCAAGCACAACTTATCTTTGTCCCCTAACCAATAGATTTTATCATCTCTTCTAATATGCACATGAATGGAATACAATCCTATGTTCCAATACTGCTTTTCCATTTGTAATGTTGAAAACATCACCCATCTCAACATCCTTGTTAGCAAATAGAAGAAACATTCAAGGATATGCATCAGATAAGGGCATATCTTTACACTAGATATCATGCCAAATACTTACTCTAGAGCTATTACTCACTGGGAAATAATCCAATAAATGTTTGTCGAGAAAACATCTCACATACGCCTAATAAACTTCCACAATCCTACGCCATACGGTGCTCTTACTTCCTTAGGCATTCATCTTCCCAGCATATGACCGAAATTTGCAACTACAATCCTTTCATCAAAATTGTTTTCGTCACAATGGAAATGCCACAACCATTTACCTAATAAAGCACAACTAATTTTTTGAAAATTATGAATACCAGCACCTCCTCATTGTTGGCCGACAAACATCTTCCAGGCTACAAGATGCATATTATTTTCCCCCTCCATGCTATCCCACAAAAAGTCCCATTGCAATTTGTCAGTTTTCTTCTCAATATATGCCGGCAGTGGAAACAATGAAAGAAAATACGTAGGCAGAGATGAAAGTGTTCTCTGAATTAAAGTCCATTTACCCACTTTAAACAACAATGGTGAGATAGAATCACATTGCCTAAGCCCCCTAGATATTAAGAAAAATCTTGTTGGGCCACCACCTTCCCTATAATACGTTTAAGTCGCAAAGCCAACTCTTTAGCAATCAGTTTGTAAGCACTTTTCAACTAGACTGAAGGGGCCGAAACCTGTCAAATGGACGTACCCATACTTTTTAGGAATCAGCGCAATGAAAGAAGCACTTAAGCTCCTATAAAAAGTCTTATGCTCACAGAAGTGTGGAAAAACCTACAATAACGTCTTCTTTTATACAAGTCCGAGCAAACTTGTAAAAGGTCATGAAAAACCCGTTTGCCCCTGGTGCATAATCACCATCACAAGTTTGCAGCGCTTCCCAAACCTCTTCTTCTGAGAAACTAGCCTCCAACCCTTCATTATCAGTGCTCGAGATCACAACGCATCATCATCACTGATCAAGATCTCAACTAAAAACACATCAGGAAGGGGTCTACTCTTATAATATGCTTTGTACAGATTCTCACTATTTCTGCATCTATTGGCCCTTGATCAGTAATAAAAATTCATTATTTGGTTCTATAGTTCTTTGCTGACATTTCATTTCAAGACTTCCAATAACCTTCCAAAAAGTCAACATAACAATAATGGCTCTATTTTTAAACTTTAGCTAACAGAAGCACTTCTAAATGGAATTGCTTAACCCTCGTAAACAGAGATTCATGCAGAGAACTAGTATAACATAAGTAGTTCCTATCGTGGGCAACACAAGGAGAGGCATAGAGAAGGTATGATTTAAGAATAACCAGCTTATTAACCAAAAGTTGCTATAAACTAAATAGAAGAGATACAAAACTGAAAATGTGTTGGCTTTATGGGGAAGGGGATTAATTGAATATTACATTTGAGCACCAAGTCTCACGCATTGCCAACTCCATACCCATAGCATCCTAACCTGGCAAGATAACCTTTCCATATGTAACATATTGTTTTAGCATTGATTTATATAGCCCAACCATATATTCAATAGCACTTCCAGCTTCATGAAAGGTAAGTTTAACCTCAAACATGGATTGAGATTGATGTCAAAAAACATTTTGAAAATCCTTTTAGCCTATTATCCTTTTTCGCCTATGAATATTTCAGATTGAAGTCAAAAGAAATTCGAAGCTCAGACTGAAGACAATATGCATAAATTGTAAGCCCTCGCTTCTTCAAAACAGTTTTAAGTTTTAATATGCTACATAACGGGCGGTAGTAATTTCTAAAGAACGTGTATGTTGTGAAACTCTAAATTAGAAGTTAAAATTATTTATAGCTCAAATCTGGAGACCATACATATAGGAAGCATAGAAACTCCAAAACAGGGGCCGTATCCGTGTCGGACACTTGGGATACTTGGACACCCGTACGATTCTCCAAAATACGTGGCAGACACTCCGGTGGGCGTGTCCGAGTATTTGAGAGAATTTTATTAGACTGGACAGTTGTAGGACACTTGGGGGACACTTTAGGGACACTTATTGAGAGACGATAGTTTCCCTTCAGTGTTTATTAGACTTTCGCAAAGGTTGTTTTATGAGATATTTGAACTTTAATGGGTTAAAATATAACTAAGCTAAAGTAGATATAATATATTTGATTAATTGTTGGCTCAATATGAAAAGGTTACCATTTTGAACGAAAAGTTCGAGGTTTTAAGTTCACATGTGACAACTTTGAGAGTATTACCAGACAGAACTTGTCAAACTCAAACCCACCTAAGCTACTGTTTCTCTTCTCATTCTTATACTTAATATGTGCTTTCCGTGATATTTAAGCTATAGATATAACGAAGTTGGAACCAATATTTTATCATATCTCTTAGTATAAAAATTCAAATAATTATATATAAAAAGATAATAATAATGTTGACGTATCCGTGCCGGGTCGTATCCTCACTTTTTTAGAAAATGACGTATCCCGTGTCTGTTTCCGTATCGTATCCAGTACCCATATCCGTACCCGTGCTTCTTAGCCATACATACAGCCATAGAATGTAGAAGAATGAAAAATGAGCCTAAATCTGATCAATATCTTTTTGCAAGGATTATCCTGTTTAATAGTTTTGTCCATCTCGACATATGTAAAGCTTAGAGTATGGATGGTAGGAATAATGAAGATCAATTAAGTTCAAACATTAAGACTCAAAAGAAAACCAGTTACAAAACATGCAAGATTAAGTTTTGAGAATGCATGCAGTTATCTACAGTTGCTGCAGAAACTAGGACTGGTTGAGAGAAAAGAGAGATAGAGAGCTGGTTTGGTTGCTTCTCGTCTGAATGTGTAATTGTTGGACCTGTATCCTTTTGCTTCATAAAAAGTCAATGTGGTCATAGTAATGCCTTGATTGGAACTGACACAAACTCAGTAGAAAATATTAATTTACTAAACAGTTTGTAAGTCGTAATTCGTAAAGCATGTTCAAGCATGTTTTGTATCAGATCCAGAAAAAGTTGTGTGGATCTACTCTAATAGTTTCGTCAACAAGTTGTTTAAAATAAGCATTTTCATGTATATCTTATCTAACTTAATTCATCGTGAGTATTAAACTAATATGCCACTTGTGATTTCTCTAAGAGAAACTAGTCATGTTCCTAAACTAGTCAACTGATACAGAGTCATCTTTTAAGATTTTGTTGGAGGTCGCCGCTATAAGTGGCCAAATTTAAAAAGATGTGAAGCACATTAAGATTGGGCTACCGAATGGTTACTGATTAACTATAATGCGACCTGAGAGCTCCAAGTCCTGACTAATTAAATAGACTAATTATGTTCATAGTAATGATAACTCTTTCAAGTTTTGCTGGTTAGCGTGTGATCTATTCTAATGCAATTTTATCTGAATGTTGTAATCCGATATATAAGTTTGCTTTCAAATGAGAAGGCAATTGATAGTACCTTCTGATAGATCAGTAAAAGTATTCTTCGTATTATACGATTCGTACTCAATATGAGTATTTGTATACGTACAAGAGGCACACTTGTAAGCAACTAATAAATACTAAATATAACTCCAAATATAATTACGCTAAACCTAATTATTGTCTATACGCCCCCACAAGTTGGAGGATGGGGAACAGACTCCAATCTTGGATCGAACAGAGGAGAATACAGAACACAAGAGTGCTTTGATGAGACAGTCCGCCAGCTCGTCCGCCTATGAGACGTGACAGATGCAAAGAGATCCAGTCTCAGCAGGGCTCACGGACGAATGAAAGTCCAGCGCGACATGTTGCGAGAGTGAAAAACTAGATTGGAACATAGGTAAGTGGTGCCAATGTTGTCACAGTATATAACGGGGGAAGAGGGAAGACAGACCCCAAGTTCTAGAAGAAGAGAACATAGCCAACCGAAACAGCTCAATACTCAGCCACAGTCGAAGATCGCGCAACAGTGCGCTGCTTTTTGGAACTCCAAGAGATCGGAGAGCCAGTCAAATAAACCATATAACCAGAAGTCGAGGTATAGTCATCCTTATTACCAGCCAAGTCAGCATCTAAGAAGGCATACAATGAACACGGGCCACACCGGAGAAAAATAACCAAGTCCGAGATGCCCTGGAGATAGCGCAGCAGACGCTTGACGGCATGCCAATGAGTTAGTCAGTCTCACAGGTCGCCAACACTCTGTAGACATTGATCTAACCTTTCCTTTTTATGATAAATTGGATATTTGAGACATTAGTGTTGGATTTTATTGAAATTAGATGATATGTTGTATCTACATTACATGTATTACGTCTCTAGTACGTTGCAAGTCAAGCAGGATAAGATCAGCTTTCTCACACTTTGGATCCCCTCGACGCTCAAGGAAGAGATAGTGGAGTGTCCTGCGTCAAGGGACCCGCTTCGCTTCAAAGTGGTCTTCTCCGCTTATTTATAAGTTTTGAAGCAAGTCAAGTGAGAAATCTTTAGCATCATGTATGGCATACTAGCACGAACTTTCAGGGTTTCGACCGGAGTGTATCATCTGGGAAAGAAGTCCGAGTTAAGGTTTTGGCCTGAGTGCATCATCAGGGATGGAATTCCTAGTTGAGGTTGATAGTACAAGCTGTTCGACATATCCTCGAACTGGTGTGCATACGGTAGCCTTGCCCCAAGACATGCTGACAGCTTAAGCCGGATGAGCGTTTATATCGGATGACGACAGTAGTGCTATCAGGATATAAACTCGGGCCATGTGCCGCGGAGGCGTGATGTGCTAAAGTATGTGTAGTGCTTTTCCCAAAGGGATCCAGACATGCATTCTATATTTTCAGCCAAAGTTGGGCACTATGGCCCACTACATACTGCGGGTGGTTATTTATGATATAGAGATGGTGAGAGTTGCATAGTCCTCACCATGTGAACTCATCGAGTCATACCAATAGCCGACCAAGGTATACCCTTAGGAGTCTTGACAGTGTCGGGACGGTGCAGGGTGGCGATGCTATGTTAACGTGTCGTCCATGTGCTGCCGTGATTTAGCACAACGAGGCACGTCTAGGAAAGCAACCAAGCCAATCTTAAATAACTCCGTGCAAGAGGAAGATTAAGAATCTATCCCAGTGATGTATATTAATTGTCGACATTTGGACTGCATGTGTGGATAGTTATAAATGAATTAGTAAATGCAAGCATGCTAGAGTTTCGAGCATGGATCTAAGGGATAGCGTTTCTTGGTTAGGTTGATTATGATGAATATGGGAATACGAGATGTACATAACCATAGTTGCTTTTTTTCTCAAAAGAGCTAGCTCAATGAGCTAAGCACTTGGAATCCGTAATTGGGAATTGCAGGTACTCTCAATGGTTGCACTGCACGTTTGTCAGTTTGATGTTTCTATTTTGAGCATAGGGATGAGGGTTGTTGTTTATGGATTGACTACACACACCCCATGTGAGTGGAAGAGATTGATTCAGTATGGTGCGCCATTATACCAAAACTCCTGGGCCGAACTGTAGATACTGGACAGTATCACTATTTATATAAAGATGTGGATCAAAAATGTTAGCCCCTTAGGTTCCCGAGAGTATGGGCTGAATGCAACAAAATTATTTCCTATCTCGGGCAATATAAAGGAGCGGAGTTAAAAGGATGTTTGGAAATAATTAGCTTACCCGCGCTGACCAAAAGATTCTGTAGATCAAATGGAAGAGAGCCAAAACTAATATGTGGCTATATGGAAAAGGGGACAAATTGAATATTACATTTAAGCACCTTGTTTACATGTCCTCAGCTGTAAGTTGATACACCAGGTCTCATGCATTGTCACCTCCATACACAAAGTGTCCTAACCAGATAACCTTGCAGCATGTCTCATAACGACTTTAAAATTGATTTATAACCCAACCATATCTTCAATAGTATTTGCAGCATCATGAAAAGTTAACCTCACCATGGGTGAGTTTCGTATGACTTATTTACAACTTAAGTTGACTTGTAATTTAATGTCAAAAAAGTCTACGACAAAAGGATGGACAAGAAAGTTAAAGTGTGTTTCCAAAAGTTCAAAAAAGCTTCAACAACTCAACTTTTTCTGAACTCAATTTTAACACTGTGAACTTATAAGCTGAAATCCAACTTATCAGCTTATAAGTCCATACCAACACTACTTATAAGTTGGCTTAAACTTATAATCCAAAACTAGCTTATAAGTTGCTTATAAGTCATACCAAACTCCCCTCATATAAGGAGATCGCTACCTTTTTTAAACACTTTTAATTGTATAATTCTTTTGTGACCCAAGAACATCTCGGATTGATGTCATAAGAAAACCCAGTTAAATGAAAGGATAAGCTCAAAAGCCAGTACGCTTATACTGAAAACCGTCCCTTCTTCCTTCAAACAGTTTTAACACGGAGGGATATCCTACAAAATTGGACTGCACTAATTTCGTAAGAACATGTACATGGTGAAAGCATAAATTATTAGTTCAAGTTACTCATAGCTCAGAATTATGGAGCCTTTTTAAAATTGGTCAATTGAAATCTCTGATAATGGGAAAAGCATAAGAGAATATATTAAAATATAAATATTTACCTGTTGTGCAGCTTAATGATGCAAATTAAAATTGTGACATCATTTTTGAAAGAGTTTGGCAAGCCATAAGTGAATGATTTAGCACAGGTAGTAGATTGAGAAACTGGGTCTGATCTGCACATGAAGTTCACAGTGATAGGAAAAGTTGGATCCAACGAACATGTCATTTGGGAACTAGTTTGTTGACTGCTTATCACAAGTATATAAAGCTCCATCAACTACAACTGATGGTAGGCTTATAGGGATATGGAGGAGATGGGTACATAGATGATGATTAAGATCACGAACCAAATAGTTAAATATGTAAGATCATGCACCAAATAAGATCACGAACCAAATAGTTATAGTTAGCATGTATAGCTAAAGTGTATGGAGTAATGCATATCAATTAGGTTCAAGCAGTAAGATTTAAATGAAAATCACATTCAAGATTAAGTTTTGAGAAGACTCACAGATACCAAATTTTGTTGCAGAAAGAAACTAGTTGCCGGTGAAAGAAGACAGACCGAGAACTTGTTTGGTCACTTCTCCTCCTCAGAATGGATATGATTGCTCGCCAGATGCGAGAAACTGGATCTAAATTCAATGCCTTTATAAAAAAGAAGTCAATGTGGTTTTGTTAATTAATGCCTTGATCTCAACTAGCACCAACTTGGCAGAGCATTAGTTTTTACTAATTGGTTTTAATTCATATGATCCTTCAAGGCATGTTCAAGCACGCTACCGTTTCAAATCTGAAAAAGCAAAATGTGTGGATCCAATCTAATAGTCAATGAGTAATTCTTACATACTCCAATGACGTGGCTGTACCATAACCAATACAGCAGAGGAATTCCACTAGATTTTGACTGCCACGCCGTACCATAACCAATACAGCAGAGGAATTCCACTAGATTTTGACTGCCACGCCGTACCATAACCAATACAGCAGAGGAATTCCACTAGATTTTGACTGCCACCCATTCTCTATCATGCATAACATAGGTGTATGGAGTTTGGCTACGTCCTTTACTCATGCAGTATGTAAGAATTACTCCTAGCCATTGATTATTAGATCTACACCCTTTGCTTAATTCAATGTGCACGTGGTCTGTGAAGTGAACTCCTCTAGTTGGAAACTGACATCCTCTGCACAAAGAGACAGCCTGCTGTATGATACATGGAATTTTACATAAGCATGTTTGGCATTTTCCAGACCGGCCTCGATATGCCGAAGGTCTCCAAGTGTTCAAAGTTGAGACTGGGCTGAAATTAATATTAGACAAGGGACTTCCAATTGTGTCCCAATTGTGCCGATGACTCAGAAGCGAATAAGGTGAGTAAGAGTTTTCACAACTCGGATACTTGAAATTGTGAAGGATATATATCAGATACATGGACCAAGATGTAATCACTCTGAAGAGAAGTGTGCAAGAGAAATTGTGGAAGAGCATAAACAACAATGTCTGAGTTGACAAACCAAGAGCTCTCATCGTACAAGAGAAAATGTGGAAGAGCATAAATCATGTAGTTGCTACATTCCCGTACTGGTTTTTTTTTTTTTTTTTTTTGTTTTGGGCAGCCTTGTGTGTGTTCTTACTTTTGAGCACATAAAGCGTTGCCTTTTTTACTTTCTTTGAGAATATACACATACCATCATGATCAAGCAAGTCTTGATGGCGTCTCCTTTTGTCAATTGGTCAGTGAAACTTTTTCGGCAGAGTATTAGATTTAATCTACAGTTTTCAAGTCTCGCAGACTTCAAGCCACATCCAAGCATGTTTTTGCCTCCACTCTAATATTTTTATCTCCAAATTGGTTACTCATCAATGATAGTTAATGTACATTCTACCTAACTCAGTTGTTACTCATCATCAACCAATATGGAACTTGGGATTTCTATAAGAGAAGTTAGCCATGTTGCTTAACCAGTCAACTGACGCAGAATCGTTTTTAAAAGATTAATGTTGAACGGTGCAGATAATCCAGGGTTAGTGGCCAAACTGAAGTAAGTGAAGCACATAATGTGATCTAAGAGCTCCAAGTCCTAATTAATAAACAAGAACCGGATCCGCGTACCTGCAAGCCTATTTCATGTACGCTCTATCTAGACACTTATGAGCAAACAATTTCCAAGGTTTAACGCAACATTACTCGAGTATTGACACTAGGAAGTAGATCCTAATAAGATCTAGATGGCACCCCCTCTCTTATCAAGTCGCATCTTATTGTCTCTACCCATGTATGTAGTGAAACTCTAAATTCGTAGTTCAAATTATTCATAGCTCAAATTCTGGAGACCATGTATAGAGCCATAGAAAGTAGAAGAAAGAAGAATGAGCCTTATTCTGATCAATATCTTTTTGCAAGGATTATCCTGATTAAGATCACTAACCAAATAGTTAAGTGCATATTGACATATGTATAGCTGAGAGTATGGATTATAGGAGTAATGAAGATCAATTAATTTCAAACAATAAGATTCAAATCAGTTACATAAGAAGCAAGATTAAGTTTTGAAATGCTTAAAGACATCTACCTTTTCTTCATAAAAGTCAAATCTGGTCTTAATTTGATTGGAACTGACACCAACTCAGTAGAATATTAATTTTCTAAACAGCTCTGAAGTCGTAAAGCACGTTCAAGCATGTCTTTTTCAGATATGGAAAACAAATTGTGTGGATCTACACTAATATTTCAGGTACAAGTTGTTTAAAATAAGCATTTTCAATGGTAGTTCATGTACATGTTATCTAACTTAATTGTTATCCATTGTGATTATTAAACTGATATGCAGCGTGAGATTTCTGTAAGAGAAACTTCTCACGTTCCTAAACTAGTCCTGACCAAATAAAATACATTATTAGTGAAAGTGGGAGAAATCTTCCGTGAGTCTTTTTATTCATTATCGACCCATTTAAATAGTAATTACAACACTAATTACAAATTAGTCCAAAACTAGTAATTACAAAGTAGTCCTACAACTATTACGCCCCCGCAGTCGAAACTGTAGGCGTGCCAACACTGAGACTGGAACGGAAGCGCTGGAACAAGGGTCGTGGAAGACCTTTGGTGAATATGTCGGCGTACTGGTAATCGGCTGGAATGTGCAACACGCGAAGCTGACCCAAACGAACCTTCTCACGAACGAAGTGGAGATCAATCTCAACATGCTTAGTGCGCTGATGCTGAACAGGATTACCGGAGAGATAGACAGCACTGACGTTGTCGCAATACACGACAGTGGCTCGAGGCGGGGTAACACGAAGCTGAAGAAGTAAATTCCGAACCCAACAGAGTTCGGAGACGGCGTTAGCAACACCGCGATACTCAGCCTCAGCACTAGAACGAGATACCGTGGCCTGTCGCTTGGACGACCAACTCAGAAGATTGTCTCCATAGAAGACACAATAACCAGAAGTGGAGCGGCGTGTGTCCGGACAACCAGCCCAATCGGCGTCAGTGTAGGCGGTGAGGGAATCGGCGGCGGAGGCAGAGAGCCGAAGACCATACTCAAGTGTCCCACTGATGTAGCGCAAGATGCGCTTCAGGGCATGAAAGTGCGGCTCACGGGGGTCATGCATGAAGAGACAGACCTGCTGAACAGCAAACTGGATGTCGGGTCGAGTGAATGTGAGGTACTGCAGGGCCCCAGCAAGGCTGCGATATAAGGTAGGATCAGCAACCGCTGGTCCAGATGTGGCTGTAAGCTTACTCCCGACCTCGACAGGGGTGGCAGTAGGCTTACAGGTCGACATAGAGGCACGACGCAAAATGTCGGTGGCATACTGATGCTGAGACAGGAACAAGCCAGACGAATCACGGGTGACAGCAATGCCCAGAAAATGATGCAGCTGGCCGAGGTCAGTCATAGCAAACTCTCCAGAGAGCTGGGAGACAATCTGATCCAAAACAAGCGGAGATGACCCAGTGATGACGATATCATCCACATATAACAGGAGGTACACGATGTCCGAGCCACGACTGTAGACGAAGAGAGACTCATCACATGAGCAACCAGAGAAACCGATAGTCTGTGTGAGGACGGTGGCAAATCTCTGAAACCAAGCACGGGGAGCCTGCTTCAGACCATATAAAGATTTGCGTAACCGGCAAACAAAATCAGGATGGCGTGTGTCGCGATAGCCAGGGGGCTGATGCATGTATACCGTCTCAGAGAGATCACCATGAAGAAAAGCGTTCTTGACATCCAGCTGACGGATAGGCCAAGAGCGCGTGACGGCAATGCTGAGAACTGTACGGATGGTGGTCGGTTTGACAACCGAGCTGAAAGTCTCCTCACAATCGATCCCAACCATCTGGGACTTCCCATTGGCTACCAATCGCGCCTTATAGCGCTGCAGACTGCCATCAGCGCGAAACTTGTGGCGGAAGAGCCACATAGATCGCAGAACATTAGCCCCTGCCGGGCGAGGAACCAGATCCCACGTGTGGTTTCGAACCATAGCTCCAAACTCATCATCCATGGCCGCTTTCCAGTGAGGATCTGACAAGGCGAGGATGGGGGATTTGGGAAGGGGTGAGATGGTTTCTGGTGGCTGGACAGCTAAAGTGAGACGGGTGACTGGTTTGACAATGCCATGCATGGATCGGGTAGTCATCTGAGGAGAGGTAGGAGGAGGAGAAGTAGCCACTGGGCGTGGTGTGGGTGACTCAGGAGGGTCAGGTAACACAGGCACAGATGGTACAGGAGGAGGGCGAGTGGACACAGACCGACGGACGTAGTGCTGAGGAAAAGGTTCCACTAGGGTCCGGGACGGGGTAAGCTGTGTAGGTGCTCTGGGAGGTGTGGGTGAGGGGGCGGTAGCCACAGGGTGGAGAGCACGATGAGTGAAGAGGGGAGACGGAAGACTGTCATCGGGATCAGACGTCCTGTGAACAGAGGGAGACACTGACCCAGGAGAGGAGAAAGGAAACACCGTCTCATCAAAAGTGACATGACGGGAAGTGTGAACACGACCAGTGCTCAAGTCGAGACACCTGTACCCACGATGGTTAAGAGGGTAGCCCAAAAAAACACATCGAACAGAGTGGGGTGCAAGCTTGTGGGGTGAGGTGGCAGAGAGGTTCGGGTAACACAAGCATCCGAACGTGCGAAGATGCTCATAGGAGGGTGAGCGATGATAGAGGGCAACAGTAGGGATAACGTTGCCAAGGACTTTGGTGGGAAGAATGTTATGGAGATAGACAGCAGTGAGAAGAGACTCAACCCAGAAAGAGGCTGGTAGAGAGGCCTGAGCGAGGAGAGCACGCATAATGTCATTAATTCTACGAATCATGCGTTCAGCTTTGCCATTTTGAGATGACGTCTGAGGACACGCAAACCGAAAAACTAGTCCATGATCAATGGCGTGGGAGTGAAAGGAGCCATTATCAAATTCTCCACCAAGGTCACATTGGAAACTCTTGATGGGTCGCTGAAATTGGGTTTGGACAAACGTAGTGAATTGTTTGAATTTCAATATTGCTTCGCTTTTCTGTTTTAGTGGGAAAACCCAGAGAAAATGTGTGTAATCATCTAAGAGTAGTAGGTAGTATTTGTAGTGCGATTTGCTTAAAACAGGAGATGTCCATAAATCACTGTGAACAATGTCAAATGGACTAACAGTGGAAGAAGTAGAAGCTAAGAAAGGCAAACGCACATGTTTACTAATTTGACAAGCATGACAAAGAGTGTCTGGTTTGTTCCTACTACAAGCTATGAACTGACCACTACGAAGCAAATCTAAAACTGGAAGCCCGGGATGACCGAGGCGGTTGTGCCAAACTGAAGCAGGAAGAGCAGCTAACGAGACAGCGGACGACTGTGGTGGGCCAGGCTGAAAAGGATAGAGATCACCCGAACTGTTGCTCCTCTGTAAAAGAGCTCCCGAACGTAAGTCCTTAACAGAAAAACCATAAGGGTCAAACTCAACCGAAACATTGTTGTCAGTAGTGAATCGACGAACAGAAACTAGGTTTTTGATAACGTTTGGGGTGAGTAAGACATTTCTAAGGTGAAGGGAACGGGAGTTGGTGGTAAGGGTGTGATTGCCGGATCCTTTCACTGGAATGCTAGAGCCGTTTCCCACAAGTATGTTAGGAAAAGGACAAGATGACGAGAGAGAGGAGAGTATACCTGACTGCGAAGTGAGATGAGCTGATGCGCCGGAATCAAGATACCAAGTCTGATCCGGAACGTTGAGTGTCATGCCAGAGAACTGAGACCCCAAATCAGTAGCAGGCGGGTAGGCAGAAGCGACTGTGAGGCCCTGCTGGGAAGGTCCTGGACCAAGAATACCTGACGTAACTGTAGGCTGAGAGGGTCCTGACTGTGTCCAACCCAGTGTCGGGGGATATGGGCCCGACTGAACAGGCGGGGACGATGGGGCAGGACACCACACCCAGTTGCCGTGAGGAGAGGCAGGCGGTGCAAGATACTGTTGGGAGTATTGCTGAGTCTGATTGTATCCTTTGCAGCTAAACTGACGACGACGCCAACCATTTTCCTGACCACCCTTTGATTGCTTGGTTGGTGGTAATGTTGAAGGAGCCATTTGAACACTGATACACGTGGTTTGAATACTAATGCACTTGAGTGTATTGACCAAAGTACTTCAATAACAATTAAATAGATAATACACTGGTGAACTTGGGGAGGCAATTAATAACTGAAGCAAAGTGTGAAGCAGGCACACACGAGTGATCCACCACCAAGTGAGAAGCAGACACACGTGGAAGAAAAGTGAGCAAACCAGATTGCTTAAAGAGGAACTGGTGAACTTTAGAGCTGCTGTTTTACCAGAGCAGGGGTCGTCTCTGCTTCAGCCATGGCGGAAGTCGAACCAGAGGTCGCCGGAGTCCCAGCGAAGAAGAGGACGTTCAATTCAAACCACGTTTTCAATCTTCGAATCTTCCACACATTATCTCTCTAAAGAAATCGTCGTCCGGCAAGAACTGGCTAACTCGGAGGAACTGAGTCCGGAGGAAACCAACAAGCGAGTCGTACTCGCTCTGTATGAGGCCCTGAGATTCGTGCGGATCTGAGCCGGGAAGGAGGACGACGCAGAGCTGGACTCGGCTTCGGAAGCCGAGAAGATGAGCCGATTGAGCCGTCGAAGAGGACGCGTGAGCCGACCAAAAAACGCGGAAGCCAACCGCGTGAGCCGAGAGGCAGATACCGCGTGAGCCGACAGGAAGAAACGCGGCTTCGGAAGCCGGGGGTTGAGCCGAGTTCACTGGTACGCGCGTGGATCGAAGCTGAGGGAGAACAGAACTTCCGGCGGCGCGTGGGAGAGCGTCCGACGCTCGTTCACTGGCCGGTTGCGTGGACGAGGGTCGCCGGGGCAGTGAGTGGTGATGTTGAGGGAGGATTCGTCGAAAAAAAAAAACAACGAGATGGGGGAGGGGCGGAAGCAGATGGTCGAATCAACCCGCTAGGTAGCAGCGGCGGCCGTGCAGTGGGAGAAGACGTGCAACGGCGGCGGCAGTGGTGGCTAATCCTAGGGTTGCTCTGATACCATGAAAGTGGGAGAAATCTTCCGTGAGTCTTTTTATTCATTATCGACCCATTTAAATAGTAATTACAACACTAATTACAAATTAGTCCAAAACTAGTAATTACAAAGTAGTCCTACAACTATTAATTAGAACTGACACCAACTCAGCAGAATATGTTTTTACTAAACAGTTTTAAGTCGTACAGCACGTTCAAGCGTGTTATTGTATCAGATCTGGAAAATTTTGTGTGGATCTACTCTCATTTTTCCATCTACAAGTTGTTGAAAATAACCATTTTCAATGGCAGTTCATGTCTATTTTATCCAACTTAATTCATCGTGATTATTAAACTCATATGCAAATTGGATCCAGATTCAATGCTTTTTTTATAAAGAAGTCAATGTGGTCTTATTAATGATTTCCTTGATCTGAAGTGGCAGCAACTTGGCAGAGCATTAATTATTTACTAATCAGTTTCTGAAAAAGAGGAATGAAAATACAAAGGCTGAAAATCACGGAAGGATGATCCGAGTTTTGGATTTCAGAGTCCAGTGATGTTGGTACTTGAGGACTGTCCACGATATAGCACAAGTTTCCTCAATATGCAAGGTGTAATCACTCTGCAGAGAATCGTGCCAGAGAAAACGTCGAAGAGCATAAACAACAATGTTCAACCCAAGAGCTCTCACCGTACAAGAGCAACACATGCCGGATTTAAATCATGTTGTCTTTGCTGCATCCCGTTTAAATCATGTTGTCGTTGCTATAGTCCCGAACTGTGTTTTTTTTTTATATGGGCAGCCTTGTGTGTGTACTTAGTTACTTCTGAGTATGTGAGGCGTTTCCTTTTTTCTTTCTTTGAGAATATTCACATGCCCCCCCCCCCTTTCCACCCGACTCTTTGGTCTTAAGAACTAGTTCGTTCAGGTCATCAGAGATTTGAAGATCATGATCAAACAAGTCTTGATGGTGTCTCTTTGGTCAACTTGTCAGTGAAAACTTTTTAATGCCTGGATCGACAGAGTATTAATTTTTATACTTTTAAGTCCTACAGACTTGAAGGCACGTTCAACATGTCTTTGCATCCACTCTAATATTTTTATCTACAAATTTGTTGAAGTAACCATACTTTCAATGATGGTTCATGCATATTTTACCAAACTTATTTGTTGTAACTCATCATGATTACTAAACGAATATGCAACTTGAGATTTCTATAAGAGAAGTTAGTTAGCCATGTTGCTTAACCAGTCAACTGGCGCGGAGTCATTTTTTAAGATTAATGCTGGACACCGGGAAATCAGGGTCAGTGGCCAAATTGAGGGAAGTGAAGCACGTGAAAAGTCACTTCACCGGTTACTTTTCAGGGAAATCCATAACTACATGGATGTGCAGTCACACACATGGATGTTTTAATCCTATATAAAGTAAGTTTGCTATCAAATGAGAAGGCAATTGATAATACCTACTTGCCAAAATTAGTTTCCATGAATGTGTAAAGGAAGGTGACAAATGCTGGTTATTTTGTCTGGAGACGTTTCCTCCTCCATCGACACTCGAGTTCATCTTGCGGGGGAGCCAGAAAATCGAGGGCAGAACTCGGCAGCAGGAGAGGCCTGAAATAAAATAACCACAATCAATGAACTTGAACAAATATATGGACAGAGAAGTGACATAGATCAATGAACTTAAATATAAAGATGGTGGAAGGCAAACTTGTTTGTTCCCTGATTGAATATAGTGATTCAAAGTGGTCCTCACTTGACCATAAGCTTTTTAGCTGATGGTGTTTAATTGAAGACATACATAATTACCTCAATATCTTTATGCTGATTTTGCATACTTGGATTTTGCAGGGGGGCTGATTTGCTTGTTAGGTGAAGTAACACGGTTCAGACGCTTGAAAGGCTTGTTGAGAGAAATGAAACCTAAGGGAGGAAATGAATTTGGGCAGACACCAATGGAGATGCTTGAACTCGGAAAAAGGATTGTCGAGTTGAATTGCAATGTCCCGTTTGTTAATTAAAGACATTGTGCTCCCAGAACACCAGAAGTTTTTATTAACTTTTTTTTTTTTAATTGTGGAAAGGTAACATGGAGCAAGGTGGCCGTTGACTACAGATTTGGGGTCAACATGACCTCAGGTTTGGAAGTAAAGAGATCTGAACATTTTGCATACAATCCAGACACAGTGCTTGATTGAAAGAGGAAAAGTGAGAAAAAAACAGAGATGGCAAGCACTGTTGTTCATATTTTCCTTCAGAACGTGAACAAGGTAATGAGATCCCACTCATTTGTCTGTTTCAAAGAGAGCAACAAAGATCAGTTCCAGTATCTCTACAATGAGATTCTTGACCTGAGCAAATTCATCTACAAAGTCGAAGAGAAGCGCGTTGAGCATCCAGAACTCAAGAACTTGGTGGGGCGGATCAGAGATGTGGTGTTGGAAGCAGAAAATGTAATTGACTTTTTCATTGTCAATGCTTTTGAGGCGGCTGATCGTGGTGACTCTGATCTTTCTGTAAAGCTTGATGGTGTCAAGAAAGATTTGGAGGAGATCAAGACTGTTGTGGATCGGATGAATTCCTATGAAACAATAAGCGACTACTTCAACCATCAAGCAACGACCACCAAAATTACCACCAACGCCAGTACTGAAGCAGCAGCAGCTGCAGCAGCAAGCGGAAAGGCAGTCTCCACCAAAACCGACACTGTGGTGGGATTCGATCAAGAGATAGACCAGATTATCAACGGCTTCCACGATGACGGGAAGCCCCTGGAGATAATATCGATTGTGGGTCTACCAGGATTGGGGAAGACAACTCTTGCCCGGAAAGTTTTTGGGGATATTCGCACTGAAGAAATGTTCCCAACTCGAGCATGGGTCACTGTTTCTCAAACATACAGCCAGAAGGGTTTACTGATTGATATCATGAACTCACTTTCAGCTTTTGATGATGAAGATTCTCGCCCCTTGGGCGAACAGTTGAACCGCTATCTAAATGACAAGAAGTATCTCATTGTAATGGATGACATATGGTGTGTCGATGCCTGGAACGAAATCCAAAGATCTCTGCCAGATCAAAGCAATGGAAGTAAAGTTATATTCACCAGCCGGTTCACAGAAGTCGGTAAATCTATAGGGGATCAGGCAACAACTCATCACATGAGTCCTCTATCTGAAGAACACAGCTGGAGTCTGTTCCAGCACAAGGTTTTTGGGGATCAAAGCAGCTTCCCTCCGGATCTAGAAGTATTTGGTAAGAAAATTATCCAAAAGTGTGCCGGATTACCGCTTTCCATTGTTGTAATAGGCGGACTCCTGTCCAAGAATGAAAAGACGCCCGCTTGGTGGGAGCAAATCTCCCAAAGTTTGGGACCAGCAGTTGCTACTTACAGAGAAGCCTGCATGGACACGGTGGTACTTAGTTACAAACATTTGCCCCTTCATTTGAAAGCCTGTTTTCTTTATCTAGGAATGTTCCCTGAAGACTACGAGATTCCCCTCCGCAAAGTCGTTTGGTTACTAGTAGCGGAGGGGTTTGTTGTCCATGAAACTGATCAGACTGTCGGAAAAAAGACCTCGGAAGTCCTTGCGGAAAGCTATTTACATGAACTGACTGAGAGAAGCCTTGTCATTGTTGCTAGGACAAGGTCCAATGGTGCAGCAAAGGTGTTGCAAGTACATGATCTTCTTCGTGATTTCTGCATCATAAAAGGTAAGCAAGAGAAGTTCCTCTGTCAAATGTTTGATTCTGAGAGCATTTCTTCATCGCTACACATTGCCCTATATGGACACCGCCGGCTGTACATCACCATTCCTGCTTATCAGAAAATATCTTCAGACCCATCTGCTATAAACCTTCGATCTTTGGTATGCTTTGCTTCAGACCATGGTCCGCCTAAAATTGGTAGCAACCTGGTGCTCCATGAAGATCACTTCAAGCTTCTAAAGGTGTTGGATTTGTTATCCATCAGTATTCCATTCCCCTGTGAAATAGGAAATCTGTTTCATCTCAAGTTCTTGGCACTTTGGTCAGAGGTGAGATGTCTTCCACCAACGTTTAGCAAACTCTACAACTTGGAAACTCTTATCCTCTCTACCAAAGACACGATCACCCTGCCGCGTGATATATGGAAGATGGTTAAACTGAGGCACATCTATAATCCAAAAGGGCTATTTCACTTTGAGAAGTTTCCTTCTCAGAATGATTCAAAACTAGAGAACCTGCAGACGCTGTGTCCACTTTGCGCTTGCAGGACCTGTCTGAAAATGCTGGAAAGAACTCCAGGAGTTAAGAAATTGGAACTGCGCGGAAGTCTGATATCAGCGAGCGGTCTTTCAACCATTCCTGACGTAAGCTGCCTAGAGCAACTTGAGTCCCTCAAGTGCACTAACACAGGCCTGTATTCGCATAGGTCAAGTAATATAGTTCAACTCACTTTACCAACTTCTCTCAAGAGGCTAACATTGCAGAAAACGTGTCTGAAGTGGAAGGAGATTTTAGCTCTTGGAGAACTAGAAAGCCTTGAGGTTCTCAAATTACTGGAGGACGCTTGCATCGTTTGCGACTATGAATCAGAAGTAGAAGCAGAATCAGATTGGGACACAAGTGGCCAAGAGTTTTCTCAGCTCAAATACTTGAAGATGCGAAGGCTGGATATTATGAAATGGGATGATCCGAATTTAGGATTTCAGAGTCTAGAGGTTTTGGTACTTGAGGACTGTCGGCGAATCGAGCTACTCCCGCTCGATTTAGCACAAGTTCCCACACTACGCGTGATTGAGGTGACAAGGTGTAATCCGTCTGCAGAGAGTTGTGCCAGAGATATCGTGGAAGAGCATAAACGACAATGTGGAGATGAAAACCTAAGAGCCCTCATTATAAGCTAGAAACTGATGCTGAATTTTAACTTTTGTTGCTTTTCCTGGGTTCCTTTACTCTTTTTTTCCCCATGGTTAACCTAGTTTGCGCCCATGTTCCTTACTCTTTTGTTGTCATATTAGCCTAGTTAACTTTTGCTGTTTTCTTGGTTTGGTGTAGTAATGGAACATGTTATTGTAGTTGCAATTTTAGTTCCTATACTATCCTGATCAAATTCTCATAAGACTGTGGTGTCTGTCAGATCGAACTAAGTTAGTTGAGGCCCAGCAGGGGCAGAGCTACTTGAGGCCCAGCAGGATCAAGCGCTCCCCCAAAGTCCCACAAAACAATTATTCTTTCAATTTTCACATGCTTGTTCTGAGATTCTGCATTATTTCCCTAAAAAGTTTTTAAAAAACGAACCCGTAATTACCCTTATTTGCTCAAGTGCCCCTTCCTTTCCTATTTCCTAGCTCCGACAATGCTCCAATGCCTCGATTTACTGAGATCAATGATTCAACAAACTGTTTTGTGTCAAGTTGGAAAAATTGATGTGCGACTCCACTCCTAAAAATGCGAAACTACATATTGGTCAGTGCATGTTTGACACTGTGCTACCGGAAAGACTCAATTCACAATCCGAAACTCGTAAGTTTGTGATCAGGGAACACATATCGGTGACCTTAAAAATTTAACAAGATCAGGAAAAAGATAGGTTACCGGCTATCATCACAAAGCCATTCAGATAATTTGCCTCACTATTTCATTTCTTTTAGTTGACGGTTTCCACCAGAAGGCGGAAAAAATTTGGTACTTTGTACAATATGCTAATACTAACTATAATGTATTTTTCATTGAAGCAAAGTACGCGTTTACTTATGAAATGGTAATTATGGGTAAACCATTCCTCACTCAGACACCACTAATACGTTTGTCAATGATAATTCATGTATATTTTATCTAACTTATACTACCATTTTACAGCCTTGATTGTGATTAATTGTGATTGCTAAACTAATACGCGTCTTAGAGTTTTTTAGTTAATGTGAACTAGTCAACTGTTCTAAAGTCATTGTTTAAGATTTTGTGAAGGCCACCACTATTATTGGCCAAATTTAAAGAAGTCAAACTCATTATTCTTGTGAGCTGTCGTTATTACTTAAGTAAGGATGTGACCTGGCAGCTTCACCGCTTTTATTGGCCAAATTAAACATGATTGATTTATCATGTATGCTGTATGAAGCACATGCCATATAGCTAGAGGAGAAAAAATGGGCACATATCGTGTGTCAGGGTACTTTGGAGACCCAAGTTTCAGAATTTTTGTGGAAGTTGGAGCCAAGTTTGGAAGTGTTTCCACAAGAACTACAGGAATGGCCTATTCAAGATCGTCCCAGCGGTATCACCACAGGCGGTGGGAAGGATATACACTCGTAGGTGGTTGACGGGCAGGAACAAGGACCGCTGGTTTAGGATTCAACGATATATAATGTACCAACCCTAAGGTGTTGGCCTAGGGTTAAAGCTTGGGATTCAAGGGTTGGCTCCCCTTGAGGTCTCAGGTTGGAATCCCATGAAAGCAACTATAAAGTATCCAACATCTGAAAATGGGATTCAAATTCTTGAGCCCATAACACGGTTGGTCTAAATCTGACTTCAGTAACGAGTAAACGCGGGACTTGTAGAAGGAAGCTACTAATCTTCTGCAGATAAGTTGCGTAAAGTCGCACACTACGTGGTCAAGGGGAGATCTTCATTTTTAGTTAGGCGGTGAAAGATATACTAAGAAGATGATGGCCAAAATTAACGAGATAGTCATTTCAATGAAGGACCAGTCATCCCTGGTTCACCAAGTTTAGTATAAAAATTGGCAACGCCCGGGGACCAGTCATCCCCGGTTCACTAGTCAACGCAAACATCTAGAAAGACCAAATGGTAAATTCAAGATTACCACTGTCTATTCGACATTCAACGCAAACATCTAGAGCAAATATGAACCATACACGAATACTAATAGCACAAATGTCATATAGCAATGTATAGGGACATTTATGCTATTAAATACTTCTTCCAGTGACCTATAAGCAATGAACCTTAGAGTTGATAGTATCCAAATCATTCTTTAACTACAGCCCATACGAGTTTTGACTTTGATACAATACCTTCTCCACAGCTTGGAGAAATACCATCCTTAACCTATCCATTTTTCTGTATAGAGTCCTTATAAGAATACTTAAGTTCGAAAGCTACCACAAATGACCTTGATTTAGTTAAAACTTTTAAGCTTAAAGGTCCACCATAGAATGAAGGTGCTATTAACACTTGTGCCTCGTTTTGAAAAAGAGACAAACATTTATACCAGTGTCATTCTTTGGCTTAATCTGAATAGACACCACTTCTGACTATAATGATCTGTGGGATCATCTCCCTCCTTACCGATATCCACATATTCAACTTTAGAAGAATTAACAAAGACATAGCTAGGCTCCCGGGATTACCATCCTAAACTCCAAAAGATTCCTCACTTGGCAAGAAAAAAATTGTTTGCCAACCATTTTTGAAAGTGCTCCATTCATGCCCACAAGCTATTCAAGGGGGACATTCAGCTTGCAAAAAGCGGGCAATCTTGGAAATGTTTAAACTATGAGTAATCCATATGCCTGCGATTACCCGAAAAGACCAATTTAAATGATCCCTTGAATAAGATATTTATTATTTTATTTTATTTCCATTTTCTACTATTTCATCATACCAACACAACTGAAGAGTCAGGTGTGGCAGAATATGTTAGTACCACTCTGTCTCTTCTTTTTAACCCCATTGGACTTTTTTAAATCGTATCAGAGTCACTTTGACCGGGTGATTTGGACAGCAAAATGATACGATTTTTTAATAATTTTTTCACCGTGCAATGGAGCACCTTTTACTCTACAACACCATGCAAAATATATCAAAAAATTGTATCATTTTGATAGCCAAATCACCGGATCAAAGTGACACACTAAATAGTGACAAAAGTAAAAATGAGGTTAAAAATGGGATTTAGTATTTGTTTATCCCACGTCAGTATTGCTGCGGTCTAGGGAGTTGAACCTGGAAAGACTGAGAAAAGCAGCCAAGTCATTACTAGTTGTCTATTTCTTCTTTCATTTGCGGCAATTCGTCAAACAACTTTAAAACCCAATCTGTAGTGGGGGTTTTGAACTTGTATACTGTATCGAATTGTGGGGGTTTTAGGGTTCACTACGTGAATGCGGTAAAAGAATAATGGGGGGAGGATACAAAAAGCTCGTACCTGCAACGGATGACCATGATGCAACTCTGTTACTAAAAAGAGAAGAGTAGCTGCCTCCGGTGCTCAGGCGATCGACAAGATTGGATCGGAGAAAGAGACGGGAGAGATGCGAAGAGGGAGGTGATTGATAATTACAACCTTTACTTACAAGTAGGGGTTAAAATAGAAATTACAAAAGAAAGTAGGTCAAATTCTAATAAGCGCAACTTCCTAACGGTCCCCTTCCAGCAACTAGGGAGAGTCTTTTGGGTGAGTTGTCGCATACGTGGCTTTAGTCAGACGATGCGGTTCTTCTTATCGTTGTATATGTCGAATTATACTCGGTAAGGAAGGAGTAATTATTGTTTGCTCCATATGACGAGGTGCTTTAATCAATACATCACAGGACACGTCAGGAACATGTATGAATAATGAATCCACTTTCTTTTATTTGTCACTCATTCTCTTTCTTCCTGACGTGTCATGTGCTGTATTGATTAGAGCACCACGTGTATTTGCTCTAAGAGCAAACAAAAATTTCTCCTCGGTAAAAGTAATCAGCGACAGCTATCACCGGCTGGATTTTAAGTTTCTAAACACTGTCTAAACTTTCCGGAAACCGGGGCCAACCAGTGATTACACCAGTCATGCCATTTATTGTTGTGACTATTTTTTTAAACATTAAATTATGTAAGCTTTTTTTTTTTGGTACAAAAGGAGGGTTACACCCTAAAACAGAAACCTGAAACTACCAGCACCACTAACATCATCATCTAACAACTCCTGACAAAAGAAAGGAGGATCAAACACAAAAGCTTTATCAAAATTTGACGCCAGCAAACCTTCATGAGCCAGAAGATCAGCCACCTTGTTTACTTCTCTATGACAAAAACTCACAATGCTATTAGTTTGAGCAAGAAGACTCTGAATTTTGCTAAGTTGAGGCCAGAGATGAAGCTGATCAGCACCATTAACCAAATTAACAGCTTTGACAGAATCAGATTCCACCACAGCATTACTTAAACCCAGATCAGCAAGAACACTAACCCCTTCAAGAATGGCCCAGATGTAACACCCCCAAAATGACCAAGCCGGAGGCCCGGGGGGTGTCACTCCGTACCCGAGACAAAGTCCGGATACAAGGACATTTAAAAGTGGATCTCAAGCAAACTAAATTAAAAGTTAAACAATAGAACTTTATTACAACTCCAAAGCTGCCTCAAACGTGGGCGCTTAACAAACTAGTGTGTTATAATCTAACAAAAGAGTTCAACTTTTATTGAAATGAAAATTACTAATTTTCTAGGTGATGAACCGCGTCCCCCGCTAAGCCAAATACTCACCACCTGAACCTGTGGTGCAGAAATAAAAAGAAACACCACAGTACAAAATCAGCATAAAAATACTGGCGAGCAAACACCCAAGCATGTAAAATGATGATGAGGCAGTTATAAAAACAATGACCATTTTTGCGAGTAGGAGTTTAACTTTAAACACAGCGGAAGTTTGAATTTGACACTTGTAAGAAAACCAGAGAGTTTACAGTTCACAAATTCGAGTTCAATACTCAAGTTGGGAAATCCCAAATTTCATACTCATTCTTTTTCCCATAAATATCCATTAAATTCAAAAGATCACAATTTCAATTAGTTGATACGGGGAAAGAACCAATCACTTCGCAAGCATCCAAGACCTTAAGTGTCGACACCCCCTTACAGACTTCTTGCGGTCAGAAGGGTGAGTACTAGGAGCGATCCGGGGCCTTGCAACCGGATTAAATACAATTAATTGGCCGGGTATAACCCGACCAAGCCCAATAGTAACCATGAGACAATCCCGCACAATTCTTCCACTTTACGTTATCGTGAATTGTTAACTTATTATGTTATTTTCAAGAAAGGCATTTACAAGTAAAATTGGATGTTTAAATGACACATAAACACATAGCACGTAATCCATTTTGAGACATGTAAAAATAAATTATTTGACACGAAGGGAGTTAGACACACTAGGCCTGGCATGTTTACTCACCTCGTTTGCAAGCGATTACGGCGACTCAATCGTAGTACTCAACGTATGCGTCGTCGGTGAATTCGTCGCCTACAAGTTAACAATACTCTAATTAAAACAATTTCTTAGTAATAAAAATACTAAGCTATATTATATGCACATGACACCCAACGGTTTAGGGTTCTAAAACCAACCCAACATCCCCCTTATTTCATACTTCAAAACCAATACCAAAACCTTATTCCAAAATCCCATAACCTAAAATATACATAGCCTATCATAACTTCACCAATTTATTACTCCAGTTTCCCAAACAGATCATGGCTCAAAAACAGTTCCATTGGATTCAAAACATTTGAAATAATAAGTTTAGCCTCAAACGGATCTTAATTTCGATTCCTGAATCAAAAGGTATGCTCGTTTCAAATATCAAATTCCCCTCAAAATACACATACGGGAAATAACAATTTCCATGAAACTTTTCCCCCAATCATCTAGTTCATCCTACATTCATACTAAACCTAATACAACATGAATACCCACATCAAACAAGTGGTAATTACTATCTAACCCTATTGTTTCGGCTTGATTTAACCCCTTACATAAACTAGGGTTTATGAATAATCACTTGAACAACGAATATAGTGATTAGAGATGTTCTACGTGGTGAAGACGGTAATCAAAGTGAGTACAACAAATCTGAAATTAACGAGTAACATGTTACTTACGTGAGATTTGAGAGATTCGAGTGATTGAAGTAATGGAGATGAAGATGTTGGCGACAAATCAAGGGCTGCCGGAAAAAGTATACATCAACAATCATGGAGGAAGAAGAAGAAGATAAAAAAACGCATGAAGAAAATGAGAAGGAGAAGGCACGGGCAGAGAAGGAGAGAAAGAGAGAGAGAGAGAGAGAGAGAGAGAGAGAGAGAGAGAGAGAGAGAGAGAGACGAACCTGAGAGAGGCGGCGGTGGCTGTGATGCCGCTGCTGCTTCTGTTGCGTGAGGGAGACGGACGACCAGAGGGAGAGGGGGAACGTGAGGGAGAGAGAAGGAGAGTTACGTGAGAGCTTTTGATGTTTGATCGTGAGAGAGGAAGAGAGATAGAGAGGGATTGAGAGAGGATACGGTGAGGATGAAGAAAAATCACAACTGACGTGATTTTGGGTGAGAAAAATCTGTCTGGTATTATTTTTGGGTCAAAAATCATATCAATCAGTGCAGAAAGACACTTTTCCACCACTAGTTTAGGTAATAAGACAACTACCTCCCCCAACTTAATTAAAGGCACTAATAACTTTAGATAAAAGACACAAAGACCCCAAATTGCTAGCAAAGCTTTACAAATGACTCCCAAGACTTAGATTTCACTCCCAACACAAGTAATAATATCACAAATACCCAAAATATCCATGGTCACATGTCACAAATACCCAAAGTATCCATAGTCGAATATCACGAATACCCAAAATACCCTTAGTCACAAAACGGGGTATTCATCCTTCCCTCCTTAGAAAGAGCTTCGTCCTCGAAGCTTAAACCAAACCTTCAACAACCAATAAGGTATGAACTTCCTCTCAATAGTACTACTACTAAATGCAACCTAAGGTCATGCATGATATGCAATATACTATAATGAATACTGTATTAAAAAAAACCGAAGGATTAAATCCTCTCCCCCTTAGAGGAGTGACGTCCTCGGAGCTCAAAGTACCTCGTCGAAAAGGTGAGGATACTTCTTCCTCATAACATCCTTCGCTTCCCAAGTTGCCTCTTTAGTGAGGTGATTCGTCCATAAGACCTTTACAAGCTTGACACTCTTATTGCGGGTGTCCCTTGTCTTGGTGTCTAGAATCTTGACAGGTTGCTCCTCATAACTCAAAGATGGATCCAATTCTACTGGTTCGGGATCCAATACATGAGATGGGTCAGGCACGTACTTCTTTAGCTGAGACACGTGGAATACGTTGTGAACACGACCCAAATTTGATGGTAGATCCAATCGATAAGCCACATCCCCAATCTTCTCTATAACATCATATGGTCCAATGAATTTCGAGCTCAACTTCCCTTTCTGATTGAACCTCATGACTCCCTTAGTAGGCGAAACTTTGAGAAATGCCTTTTCTCCAATTTGGAACTCCAATGGTCTCCTCTTCTGATCAGCATAGGACTTCTGTCTATCCTGAGCTGCCTTCATTCGCTGCTGGATAAGTCTCACCTGATCTGTCATCTCTTCAATGAGTTGCGGACCAATTACCATTGTCTCGCTTATGTCGCTCCAACACAGTGGCGTTCTACACTTTCTTCCATACAACGCCTCGTGAGGTGCCATCCCAATACTGGCGTGGTAACTGTTGTTGTAGGAGAATTCTATCAAAGGTAATCTATCAACCCATGAACCTTGGAAGTCCATAACACAAGCCCTTAGCATATCTTCCAATGTTTGAATCGTTCTTTCGGTTTGTCCATCAGTAGCAGGGTGGAATGCCGTGCTGAATTTCAACTGTGTTCCCAAAGCTTCCTGGAGTGCTTTCCAGAAGTGAGAAAGAAAATTGGGATCCCTGTCGGAAACTATAGAGCTTGGAACTCCATGGTACCTCACAATGTTCTTTATATACGCATCGGCTCTTTGTTCCATATTCCATGTATCCTTCATTGGGATGAACCTTGCTGTCTTTGTCAACCTGTCAACTACAACCCAAATCTGATTCAGCCCATTCTTCGATGTCGGCAAAGCAGTTACGAAATCCATCGAAATTGAATCCCACTTCCAATCCGGGACATTTAATGGTTGGACTAAGCCTCCCATTCTCTTATGTTCAAACTTCACTTTCTGACAAGTCAGACATCTGGCCACAAATTCTGCTACTTCCCTTTTCATGTTGGGCCACCAGAAATTCTTCTTTAGATCCTTATAGAGTTTGTCACCCCCTGGATGTACTGAGTAGGGTGTGTTGTGCGCTTCACGCATCAACTTCTCCTTGGTTTCCGCACACTTGTGTGGTACACACCACCTCTCTTTGTAGCGGATACTTCCATCTTCGTGGATCTTGAAATCCTTTGCTTGCCCTTCCACAATCTTCTTCTTTATCCTCTCCAACTTCACGTCTCCTGGCTAGTTACTCCTTATTTCTTCCAAGACTTCTAGCACAACTGTCATATTCCCAAGGATATTCTTTACTCCACCTTGTTCCACCACTTCAATCTCGAGTTTTCGGAACTCATGGCATAGCCAGTCTGGCAAAACTAGCATAGCACCTAAAGTATGGCTCGATTTTCGACTTAACGCATCAGCTACTACGTTTGCCTTCCCTTCGTGGTACTGGATACGCAAGTCATAATCCTTTATGATCTCTAGCCAACGTCTTTGCCTGTTGTTTAGCTCCTTCTGAGTGAAGATGTATTTGAGACTGCTGTGGTCAGTATACAATCTACACACTGATCCATATAGGTGATGTCTCCATATCTTCAGTGCAAAAACTATTGCTGCAAGCTCCAAATCATGCGTAGCATAGTTCTCTTCATGAGTTTTCAGCTGTCTCGAAGCATAGGCAATAACCCTTCTTTCCTGCATAAGCACGCATCCTAAACCCTTCTTTGACGCGTCGTTGTAAACGTCAAACTCGCCAGATTCATTGGGTAAAGCTAACACAGGTGCTGTAGTCAACTTTTCTTTCAATTTCTAAAATGCCTCTTCACAATCTTCGCCCCACTGATACTTTACTGTCTTTTTGGTTAGCGTAGTCAGCGGTCTGGCGATCTTCGAGAAATCTTTTACAAAACGCCTGTAATATCCTGCCAATCCCAGAAAACTTCTTATTTCTGACACATTCTTCGGAGTTGGCCAATCTTTGACTGCTGAAATCTTTCCTGGATCCACGGATATTCCTTCCTTTGAGATTATGTGACCCAGAAATGGAACTTGATATAGCCAAAACTCACATTTTGAGAGCTTAGCATACAACTTCTCATGCCTCAATGTCTCCAACACTTCCCTGAGATGTTCTTGGTGCTCTTCCTCGCTCTTTGAGTAAACGAGGATGTCATCAATGAAGACGACCACGAACCTATCCAGAAACGTCTTCATAACACGATTCATTACGTCCATGAATACTGCAGGAGCATTAGTTAGGCCAAAAGGCATGACAGTAAATTCATAATGTCCATACCTCGTTCTAAAGGCTGTCTTCGGGATGTCCTTCTCGGCTACCCGAAGCTGGTGATAACCTGATCTCAAATCTATCTTTGAGAAGACACTCGCCCCTTGCAACTGATCGAACAAGTCGTCAATTCGGGGTAAAGGGTATTTGTTCTTGATCGTTGCGCTGTTCAACTCTCTATAGTCAATGCACAACCTCAAGCTTCCATCTTTCTTCTTCACAAATAATACAGGTGCACCCCAAGGCGACACACTTGGCCTTATGTAACCTTTTTGAAGTAACTCCTGCAACTGATCCTTTATTTCCTTCAACTCTGCCGGTGCCATTCTGTACGGCGCCTTTGAGATTGGAGCTGTTCCAGGTGCTAGGTCCATAGTGAACTCAACTTCCCTTCTAGGTGGCATTCCTGGAATCTCATCCGGGAACACATCGGGAAAGTCCTTGGCTATTGGTATCTCATCTAGCACGTTCTCCTTCTTAGACACGTCTTGGACATAGCACAAATAAGCACCATACCCCTTCTTTACTTGGTTGACTATGGTCAAAGCTGACACTAGCCTGATACATGGTTCTTTCGTGATGCCACGGTAGGAAACCTTTTCCCCCGTTGGGCCTCTAAGCCTGATTTTCTGGTCGTGACAGTCTATAACTGCTCGATATTTACCCAGCCAATCCATTCCCAATATAACATCTATCCCCCCAAGATCAAATTGTATCAGATTCGCCGGTAAAGTACTAGCCGAAATCTTAACTTCTACCCCTTCAAATATTGTATCACACACTGTTATATGACCGGTTGGGGTAGCTACAGGGATGGATATTCTAGACGGCTTATTGAGACTCAACTTTTCCACAAATGATGAAGAAATAAACGAATACGATGCTCCAGAATCAAATAGAGTAAAAGCTGGTTGACCATGGACAAGAAATGTACCAGTGACTACTCCATTTGCTGCTTCTGCCTCAGTTCTGCTCATGACAGCAATCCGTGCAACACTCCCATTATGTGCTGCTGTTCCTGCTGTACCAGTCCCGTTGTTGTTGTTGTTGGCATTGGCCGAAGCATTGTTGTTCCCGTTCCTGTTTTGAACTCCATTGTTCCTCCCATTACCTTGGTTGTTCCCCTGCTGTCTTCCATAATTGTTGCCCCCATCATTCTGGCTGTAGCGGTTCCCATTGTTCCTGTTTCCGCCCTGGTTGTTGCCATTGAACTGTCGGTTTCCTTGATAGTTTCCTCCATTGTTCACCTGCTGATCCCCATTCGTCCGTGTACGACACTCGAAAGCCCGATGTCCCCTCTTGCCACAGTTATGGCAAGTGATTACATTCCCTTTGCAATCAACTCCAGGGTGATTCTGCTGACACCTTTTGCAAATGTAGCGGCGAGGAGGCTGGCCACCGGAGTTTTGTTGGTTGCCACGGTACTGACCCTGGTTACCTCCTCCTTGGTTGGGCTTGAACCTCTTGTCCTGACTACCCTGGTTGTTCTTACCCTGATTGTTGCCATAGCCCACAGCGCTCTCAATCTTGCGCTTTCCTCGCTTCTCGTCTTGCGCCTCTTGAATGCGCCAAACAGCTGCAGCTCTATCATATGCTTCCTGAAGGGTATCATATGTTCTGCACATCAAGTCCTTCTGCAGATGGAGTTCGAGACCGGACATAAACTTCCTAACCTTGGTCGCCTCATCAGGCATCAGCTGACCTGCGAATTGAGATAGTTCCATGAATTTCTTAAAGTACTCGATCACAGAACCATTCCCCTGCCTTAGATTCACAAAATCGATATACTTCTGATCCTGGACATGAGCCGGATAGAAGCGTGTGCGGAGTGCAGTCTGAAGAGCCTCCCAATTGAAATTGGGTTGAGCCAAGAAGTGCTGACGCGTGCTCCTCCACCATATATTGGCTTCATTCTTCAGGTAGAATGCTGCGCAAACGACCTTGCGGTTTTCAGGGCATTCAACCAACTCAAGGACCTTATCCATCTCATCGATCCAGTCTTCAAGCTCAACCGGGTCCTCATTGCCTGTAAAGTTCCCAGGCTTCATGTCAGCCACTTTCTTCGCCCATTTGGCTGCATTCTGCTCTCCCTGGTTCATGTTTTGAGCCATTTGAGCAAATTGAGCAAAGAATTGCTCCATGTTGTTGTTGTTGTTGATTGGGGCTGCCATCGGTACTTGAGAATTCCTCCTGGTGTAGTATCGATGTGGTCTATCAGTCATAATCCCTACACTATAACCTATTGTATTATTCACAACCCATCATGTAGTACAAGTAAACATGAATATATGGCATGTAACGCGCAATTAGGCAAGCAATGTCACACATTGATCATCAATTACTCAAATGAGCATGTATTTACACATAGGCTGATCACGTCTCATTTCGTCATCTCTCTTTAAAAATTGGGAAAATGATCAATCGGACAGGAAAAAATTATGAAATTTGGTGTGAAACACCCTCTCTGAGTCTACTTTCATACTCAAGAAGAATCAACTCAAAATAAATTGTAGAACTCAAGTTGCATAGAGAATACTACAGCTGCTGTCACAGACCACCAGAACAGAAACTTTGACTTTGAAAAGCCTTAAAATGACTTTAAAATCCTCAAAATGAGCTAGGCTTTCCCCCAGAATTAGCCAAACATGTCTACTAACTGTCATAAAAATTTGAGAACCAAAAAAAGGTCTGGAAGATAGGTAAAAATGAAAAAATTTACAACTAGTCACTTTGCAATTCTGCTACTGAACCACCAACTTTGAAAATTCGTAACTGATTCTAAGAACTCATGTAGGGCTGAAATTTTTATGAGAGATACATGGGTATGTCTAATTTCTGGGAAAAATTCAGGGAAAAATAACTCCAAAATTAAATACGTCTGCTACAACAAAAACTCGCTGCTGCGCAGATTCAACAACACCAAAGATTAAGGTTTTCGCGTTCTAACTCCATGAACACTTTCTAATTACTCAATCAATGATAACAAAACACATGACAATATTAATTCATCAAATCATACTCCAAAATCAGAGAACTAAATTTATTAACCTCCCAAATCGGGTCCTCAAAACATGAGCATTATTCCCCATCCTTAAGTCAAAACGCTAAGGATTTAACTCTAGCCCAAAAGTGGCTATTCAAAAATTATTCAAGAACCTCAAAATATTGTTGACATCATAGCCTTATTCAAAACAAAACAAAACTTTAAATTGTATCAATGTCTAGGAAATCAAAGAATTATAACATGCTTAATCCTCGTCTTCGTCGCTCTCATCAAATTCCTCATCTTCCTCGGGGTCTTCCTCGATATCCTCACCCTCACTTGGGTCTTCTTCACTTTCATAATAATCCATTGGATCTTCTTCAATCTCGGGGTATTCATCGACATCTTCCATTGGATCCTCTTCGACCTCATCATCGTCACTAGAGTCTATGATAATCACCTCTTTGGCTTCAATAGCATTCACCTCAATAACCGTGTAACCTTGCCACTTTACATGGACCTCCATTAACAACTTGCATATGAAGTCGGCGTTGACCCTCCATTCACCTTGGTAAAGATACTCCTTAGCATTCATTCGGTTGTAGTTGTCCATGATGTTGCTATATTTTGCTATTATGTCTCCAAATAAAGGTCCCATGGGAAGTGCCTTCACCATACAATAAGCATGAAACGCAGGATTCCGGTACCGAGGAAACTGTGATTCCACAAACCTTTGCTCACAAAACTGAACGACGCGATCACGGAACGCTAAAAATCCTCACCCTCAACCCATGGTGTCACAATCGGGTGCTTCTCGACGGGCAATACACGCTTCCTAGGGGTCGTTTTGGTCCTAGCCATCTACAAAAGAAAACAACTTCATAAGTCTCTTACTCTACAAAGTATATAACGTAAATAAAAATTACTACTCTCATGAAATAAACACTTCTTTCCAAAACTTAAATTTTATAACCACAGGACTTTTGAAATTAACTCCCAACGAAACGCCTCAAAAAGGTTGGATGATCAAAGGTTTCTAACCCGAACTCCACTGAAACGCCTCAAAACCCAATCTCTTAGTATCTCGGGTAGGCCAAAGTTCTTAGTTAGGAGTGGGTTGGTGGGCGTACTTGCCTTCTATCCTATTTTTCCTAAGCATTTACACACATAATAGTCCTAGAAATACTACCCACATTCCCAACGGCTTGTCAAATTTTAATCACTTTGCCTATGTTCATTTTAGTTACCCTAACAGGTTTTGTTTTCCTTTTTGGATTGCCTGCTCTGATACCACCTGTAACACCCCCAAAATGACCAAGCCGGAGGCCCGGGGGGTGTCACTCCGTACCCGAGACAAAGCCCGGATACAAGGACATTTAAAAGTGGATCTCAAGCAAACTAAATTAAAAGTTAAACAATAGAACTTTATTACAACTCCAAAGCTGCCTCAAACGTGGGCGCTTAACAAACTAGTGTGTTATAATCTAACAAAAGAGTTCAACTTTTATTGAAATGAAAATTACTAATTTTCTAGGTGATGAACCGCGTCCCCCGCTAAGCCAAATACTCACCACCTGGACCTGTGGTGCCGAAATAAAAAGAAACACCACAGTACAAAATCAGCATAAAAATACTGGCGAGCAAACACCCAAACATGTAAAATGATGATGAGGCAGTTATAAAAACAATGACCATTTTTGCGAGTAGGAGTTTAACTTTAAACACAGCGGAAGTTTGAATTTGACACTTGTAAGAAAACCAGAGAGTTTACAGTTCACAAATTCGAGTTCAATACTCAAGTTGGGAAATCCCAAATTTCATACTCATTCTTTTTCCCATAAATAGCCATTAAATTCAAAAGATCACAATTTCAATTAGTTGATACGGGGAAAGAACCAATCACTTCGCAAGCATCCAAGACCTTAAGTGTCGACACCCCCTTACAGACTTCTTGCGGTCAGAAGGGTGAGTACTAGGAGCGATTCGGGGCCTTGCAACCGGATTAAATACAATTAATTGGCCGGGTATAACCCGACCAAGCCCAATAGTAACCATGAGACTATCCCGCACAACTCTTCCACTTTACGTTATCGTGAATTGTTAACTTATTATGTTATTTTCAAGAAAGGCATTTACAAGTAAAATTGGATGTTTAAATGACACATAAACACATAGCACGTAATCCATTTTGAGACATGTAAAAATAAATCATTTGACACGAAGGGAGTTAGGCACACTAGGCCTGGCATGTTTACTCACCTCGTTTGCAAGCGATTACGGCGACTCAATCGTAGTACTCAACGTATGCGTCGTCGGTGAATTCGTCGCCTACAAGTTAACAATACTCTAATTAAAACAATTTCTTAGTAATAAAAATACTAAGCTATATTATATGCACATGACACCCAACGGTTTAGGGTTCTAAAACCAACCCAACATCCCCCTTATTTCATACTTCAAAACCAATACCAAAACCTTATTCCAAAATCCCATAACCTAAAATATACATAGCCTATCATAACTTCACCAATTTATTACTCCAGTTTCCCAAACAGATCATGGCTCAAAAACAGTTCCATTGGATTCAAAACATTCGAAATAATAAGTTTAGCCTCAAACGGATCTTAATTTCGATTCCTGAATCAAAAGATATGCTCGTTTCAAATATCAAATTCCCCTCAAATACCCATACGGGAAATAACAATTTCCATGAAACTTTTCCCCCAATCATCTAGTTCATCCTACATTCATACTAAACCTAATACAACATGAATACCCACATCAAACAAGTGGTAATTACTATCTAACCCTATTGTTTCGGATTGATTTAACCCCTTACATAAACTAGGGTTTATGAATAATCACTTGAACAACGAATATAGTGATTAGAGATGTTCTACGTGGTGAAGACGGTAATCAAAGTGAGTACAACAAATCTGAAACTAACGAGTAACATGTTACTTACGTGAGATTTGAGAGATTCGAGTGATTGAAGTAATGGAGATGAAGATGTTGGCGACAAATCAAGGGCTGCCGGAAAAAGTATACATCAACAATCATGGAGGAAGAAGAAGAAGATGAAAAAAACGCATGAAGAAAAGGAGAAGGAGAAGGCACGGGCAGAGAAGGAGAGAAAGAGAGAGAGAGAGAGAGAGAGAGAGAGAGAGAGAGAGACGAACCTGAGAGAGGCGGCGGTGGCTGTGATGCCGCTGCTGCTTCTGTTGCGTGAGGGAGACGGACGACCAGAGGGAGAGGGGGAACGTGAGGGAGAGAGAAGGAGAGTTACGTGAGAGCTTTTGATGTTTGATCGTGAGAGAGGAAGAGAGATAGAGAGGGATTGAGAGAGGATACGATGAGGATGAAGAAAAATCACAACTGACGTGATTTTGGGTGAGAAAAATCTGTCTGGTATTATTTTTGGGTCAAAAATCATATCAATCAGTGCAGAAAGACACTTTTCCACCACTAGTTTAGGTAATAAGACAACTACCACCCCCAACTTAATTAAAGGCACTAATAACTTTAGATAAAAGACACGAAGACCCCAAATTGCTAGCAAAGCTTTACAAATGACTCCCAACACTTAGATTTCACTCCCAACACAAGTAATAATATCACAAATACCCAAAATATCCATGGTCACATGTCACAAATACCCAAAGTATCCATAGTCGAATATCACGAATACCCAAAATACCCTTAGTCACAAAACGGGGTATTTCACCAGACCCCACCATTTAACACATCCACCTGGTCAATTCTTCTGGTTAGTCCCCACATCCAAAATCCCAGATCACTTCAGCAAACCACTCCCACAGCCATTCTCCCAGAATTGGAACAGACAGCACAATCAACATTAACTTTCACCTTCCCTAAAGGAGGCTTCTCCCATTTTAACAACACAGGTTTAGCATGATTAAACCCAGGCAAATCCACATATTTAGCCACAAGTCTAGCTTGATTGAGAATATGAGAGACCATATCTGAAGGGATGTGCCAGACAGAATCATGAAGTTTCACATTATGCCAATACCAAAACAGATTAGTAGCTGTGGTAAAAACAATTGGCCAAGCAAGCAAATCATCAGCCCCCCAATTAGCCTTCAAATTGGCATCCGCCCAATCAACCAAACTAAGATCAAAGAAAGTGTACCTGTGATCACTGTGAACCAGCTTCAACCACACATCTCTAACCCAGCTACAGTCTCTAAGAGCATGAATAGAAGTTTCAGGCACCTCTTGACAAAGTTGACAAATGTTATTAAAGATAATACCTCTTCTCCACTTCAGAACTTGAGTAGTTAACCTATCATGTCTCAACAGCCATAACAAGGTCCTCCATCTTTGAAACCCCTTGCACTTCCAAATCTGTTTCCAGTTACCACAAGACCCCACAACAGAATTGTTCAGAAACTTATAAGCAGAAGAAACTGAATAATTACCAGAAGTAGAACCCAACCAGGAGATCTTATCCCCAGACACCTCACTAGTGTCAAGAACAACAGTACTAAGCAACTCCATAAAGGCTGAAGGAAGCACATCAGAGAGAGAATTGAGCCACCCCACATCCTCATCCCACATATCACTAACCTTCATCAAGAGCTCATTATCAGAAATTTGCCTAAGAGAGACATCCATCAACCTGAAATTCCCCAGCCATTTATCTACCCAGAAAAGGGTAGTGCTACCAGATTTAACTGTTTTACCAAAATTACCCTTAATAGCTCTGATGCACCTCACCACATGTTTCCAACACCTGGAATGGGAAGGTTTAACAGCAGAGCTAGAGAGAGGAAAGCCATACTTCTTGATCATCTCTTGACACCACACAGATGCAGAGTTAGAAACTAGCTTCCACCCAACTTTAGCAAGCATAGCTTTATTAAAAGCACTAAGATTTCTCAACCCTAAACCCCCACAATCTTTTGGCAACAAAACAGTGTCCCAATTGATTAAAGACAGTTTAGCCTTATCCAAAGTGCCACCCCAAAGAAACCTTCTACAAATCTTATCCATCTCATTCACCACTGAAGAAGGCAATAAAGTGGTCTGCATAGCATAGGCAGGTAAAGCTTGTAAGACAGAATGAATTAAAGTGATCCTACCAGCAAGAGACAATTGCACATCTTTCCAACCAGATAACTTCCTTTGGAGCTTATCAATGATAAATTGGAATTTAGATTTATTCCAGGTCTTGTGAATAAGAGGCATCCCCAAGTGACAGCCAAGATCAGCAGTGAGATCCATTCCCAAAATAGCCCCAATATTCTGAGCAACAGTTCTAAAAACAGAAGGAGCCACAAAGACTTTAGATTTGTCAAGACTAATAGATTGGCCAGCTTCTAAGCAAAAATCATCCAGCACCTCCTTCATGATCTCAGCTTGTTGAGAAGAAGATTCTCCAAAAAGGAGAAGATCATCAGCAAAGAACAGGTGAGTAATAGGCACACCAATTCTTCCCATCTTCACCCCTTTCCACAGACCAGCATCAGCAGCTTTCTGAATTTTCTGAGCAAGGCATTCCATGGTGAGAAGAAACAGATAGGGAGAGATGGGATCTCCCTGTCTAAGCCCTCTTTGAGGATAAAAAGGGTTTTGCTTCTCCCCATTCCAAATAACCCTAAAACTGGTTGTAGTCACAGAACTCATCACAAGAGTTCTCAAATTAGAAGGAAGTCCAATTTGTTGAAGAATAGCATCAATAAAGGACCACCTAACCTTGTCATAAGCCTTTGCAAGATCAATCTTCACAGCAAAAGCTCCCTTCCTTCCTTTCTTGTGTTGAAGAACATGGAAGAGCTCCTGAGCAATAAGAATATTTTCACTAGTCCCCCTACCAGGCAAGAAACTGAATTGAAGAGGGTGGATGATCCTTTGAAGAGCAGGTCTCAATCTATGAGTAACAGCTTTGGTAATAATTTTTAAAGACACATTACACAAACTGATTGGTCTAAGCTGACCAAAAGAAGTAGGGCAATCAATCTTGGGAATGAGTGTGATCAAAGTGTCATTGATCCCCTGAGGCAGCTCCCCTGAAGTCACAGCTGTCCTAACCATATCAACCACAGCATTTTTAATGAACTCCCAATTTTGCTGGTAAAATACTGGAGGGAGTCCATCAGGACCAGGACTTTTATAAGCCCCCATAGAGAACACAGTGTTCCTAATTTCATCAGCAGTAAAAGGCTTCCTCAAATCAGCCAACTCAGACTCCAGCAGAACTCCACCTTGCCAGCAGAATTCAGAAGAAGTAGATGGACTATCATCTGCATAAAGATTTCTGAAGTGATCTGTAACTTCAACCTTCAACTGATCAACATCCTCACACCACACACCAGAACCAAGCTGAATCATAGAGATCTTGCTTCTCCTTCTTCTTGCTACAGTAGTTAGGTGAAAAAATTTGGTATTTCTATCTCTCAAGAGGAGCTTGTTAAGCTTAGATTTTTGAAACCAGAACAACTCCTCTTGAAGCAAGACAGAGTTGAGTTGTTTCTGCAAATCAATCTCCAGCTCAGCCAAGAACCTATTCTCTCTTCTAGCCAAAGCTTTTTGGATTCCCAAGAGCCTAGCCCTCAATCTCTTTTTCTTCTGAAAAATGTTTCCAAAACACTCCACATTCCATAACTTCACCTTTTTTGTAAATTCCTCAATGATACTCACAAAAGAATCCCTACTGCTCCAGGATTCCTTAACCAAATCTTTGAAGCTATCATCCAATAACCAAGCAGCCTCAAATCTGAAAGGTTTCAGGTCAGCAGCAGGCACAGGCAACCCCACAGCATCCAACAAAATAGGGTGATGATCTGAATTAAGTCTAGTAACATGCTTCACAATAGCCTCAGGGAAAGCTAATCTCCAAGCACTATTACAAACAGCTCTATCCAATCTTTGCCTTATCATCCCCCCAAACTGAGAATTGGACCAAGTGAACTGAGGTCCACAGAACCCAAATCCAACAGATGGCATTGTTCCAAACAATCCACCATCTGATTGCAAAGTCTAGAACTACTCACCCTACCCCCTCTTTTCTCAGAAGCAGCTGTTACCTGGTTAAAATCTCCCATTACTAACCAAGGTAAGTCATGTCTCTGATTAATTTGAGATAGCTGGGACCAAAGTCCCTCCCTCAGCCCAGCATTTGGGCTGGCATACACAGCCGTGAAAAGAAAATCAGGCATACTACCATAATGAACAAGCCCAGTTACAGCTTGAACAGTAGAAGAAATAACTTCAAACTCTAACACATTACTATCCCAAAAAATCCAAATGCCCCCTGAAAACCCCCTGACTTCTTCAATGTGGCATTTGTCAAAATGGGAATATTTGCAAAATTTCTGAGCATGACTCCCCCCAACTCTGGGTTCCACAATCACAATCAAAGAGACACAGTAAAACTTACAAAGATCACGCAGAGACCTCACTGTCGCCCGGTTACCGAAACCGCGGCAATTCCAAGAAATGATCTTCATGGACCACTTTGAGTAGGATGCCGAACACTCGGCGTTCCATCAGTTGGAGAAGAAACTCCATGTCTGGGTAGAATAGCTACCTCCCCGTACTTCTTAGTGCCAAACGGATTCTTAGCAGCAGTCGCATCACCGGCGTTAGAAGAGCCGGCTTGAAACCTTCCTAAAAATGGGAATTGATTTTGACTCATGGTATGAAAGGGGGTGCGGGAATTAGGGTTAGGGTTCGAAGCCCCTTTACCTTTACCAACCAGAGACTTCCCCTTGCCAGCTCCTGGCATTGAATTTTCTTTGCCACGTGTCCTTCCCCGATTGGATGAATCGACGTGTTTAGGGGCCACGTCAGGCTTGCCACGTGGCCAGGGAGACAAGGATTCAGTGCTACCCGAAGTAAACTCTCCAGTACCGCCACCCAATGAATGGAGCGCATCATACCTCGAGCCAGAGCCAGCTGGCAGGTCTTGCTTTGGTACATCCGACGTACCTTTCTCCGCAGCATCCGCTTTGCCACGTGTACGGTTCTGCTGCTTCTTCTTCCTCGGGGCAGCAATCATCCATGCCCCGAATTTGGGATCTGGTACCTCCTCCGTCACCGGCACCTCCACCATCTCCGGCGAGCTCGCAGCTACCTCCGTCGTCTCCATACCCACACCTGCGGCGGCAGCCGCCGCAGTCTTCATCGGACAAGCCTCCTTCCGATGACCATAAATCCCACAATCAAAACAGATCATACCCAAACCTTCGTACTCCACAAGGATTTTCTTCCCGTTAACCCAAATTGCCGGCACTAAACTCCTCTCTAAATTCATCTCAACACAGATTCGAGCATACTTTCCTCTAGAAGCCGCATCAGTAGCCCAATCCACTTTAATCGACTTACCAAAGTTGGCTCCAACATCCATCAGGGTGTCTTCATCGAAGTATTCCACCGGAATACCCCTCAATCGGACCCAGATCGGAGTAGTCCTCACCTCCGGTCCATACGGATCGAAATGAGGCACCCACCGTTGAACCGTGAGGTATCTCCCCCGAACCATCCAAGGTCCGTTCAACAAAACACGCTCATAGTCCTCCTTGCAGAAAAATCGAACACAGAAATGTCCATTGTTGATATCAGTGAGCTCAAACCCTAGCTGTAACTTCCATTGTGCGGTCAATCGATCATGAAGCACCGGATACGCCGGCTCCTTCCCTAGAACATGGATAATGAGTGCTCGGCTCCACGGTCTATGAAGCTTCTTCAGAGCTGCTCCCTGAATTTTCACACAGATCCGGCCATCGGAAGAGATCTCCGAGACGACGGACGTAGCGTCCTTCTCCATATCGTCTGATGGAACCTCCTTCTCCATATAAATTCCCGGTGGAGACCGGTGCAGAGCCTCACGGAAACTGCGGTTGCCGGTAACGGACTCATCGTCCTCCGATGGAGAGGAGGAGAACACGAATCGTCGTTTAAAACTCGCTTGATTCAGAAAGTAATTCACCGGAGTTTCAACAGAATTCTCCGGTAACGGTGATGGTGGGGAACCAAAAGGAAACGAGAAAGGGGGTTTTCCCACGCTCATCCTAGTTTTTTCCTTCTACTTTAAATTATGTAAGCTTTTACTCCCTCCGTCTCAGCCAATTCTTGAAAACTGTAATTGGGCATTATATGGGCCTACCGATTTGATTAGCAAAAGAAAGTAAAAATCTGATAACTTTTGCATGATCTTGTAGAGTAAACTTTACACTGCAAGACCATGCAAAAATTATCAAATTCTTATCTTATTTTGCTAATCAAATCGCTAGGCCCGTATAATACTTAATTACAGTTTTCAAGAATTGGCTGGGACGGAGGGTGTAAGATTTAACCTCCCTATGTTCTCCATAACCATCTATCCCCTTCCAGTTTCTTTTACTGCATGTTTGGAACTCTATTTTTAATTGATTTTGATTATAATCTGTCATTTTGATTTTATTCCGTTTGTTACAGAGTTTTACAATTCCAATTTGCAAATTATTACCTCTAATTTTACAGATCCTCACATTATTTAGAAACCAATCCCATTTTTTTTAAACTAGTCATCTTCTAAGATTTTGTTCAAGGCCACAGCGTTTATACACCAAATGTAATGAAGTTTAGCACATACTACTTGCAAATGAATGGAGCAGTCCCTGTAAAAGATCTTCTTTAGGGGCGATAGTCAATTATATAAGAGTTCATGTTACACACTAGAATTGGGATTTGCGGGACGTGCTTGAATTAGGGTTATGATAAAGCTCGAAAGTTTGACAAATCAAAGAGCGGTATGCATGCCCAAAAGTCACTCCTATCAAACATCGAGAGGTTGGCAAAAAAAAAGGTCGAGAACAAACTTTACAGGATTGGTCTCAATACTCCTAAAATGGAAAGTTCACTCCAATCAAATGTGGAGAACAAACTTCACAGGGTTGGGTGTTCTTTACAGCACCGGCATTGTAAACAACCGTTCTCAGCGCCTCCGCCAAATGTTACAAGTTGTGTCGGGCCAATAAGAGTAGGGGAAGACACAATGCAATGTAACATCCAGAAGCATACCCAGGTCACAGTATATCAGTCCAAGTCCAAACCGGAAATACAATGACACGTAGAACTAAGCCCAAAGAAAACAGGATGAACTAACTTCCGAAAATCAGTCTCTGAGAGCCAAATATATTGCCAAAATGTCGACCAAAAGTCGGGGAGTAAGAGACGAGTTAGGCCTATAGTGGTATCGGAGATTCTATACAGTAGTTACTGCTATGTTTTCAACATCAAGAGCTAGTAGTTATGCTGCACAAGGTCAGATTCGGAAGCTAGATGCCCCATTCGTTCTGTAACGAATTCCACGTTTCGACTCTCATCCAAATTAACTTCCAACTCATTTGGCTTTTCCGTAGCAAGTTCAAGTGCTGGTACCTGGTCTCCATTAGTAAATGATTCAGTCCCTGTTCCATAGTTAAAAAAATCTGCATCATCATCATACTCCCCATCTTCCACGTTCTTTGACACTGGACCAGCGGAGGAAAAGAGCTCGTCCATATCATATTCATCATCAGGAAGGTTGAGAACAACACGCGGCTCGTGATTTTCATTCAAAACTGACGACAGAAAATCAGCATCAATTCCATCACAGTCCATAGGATTCTCTGAATCTGAAGGTTGAGAACCTGGAGACAGCTCTGTGGAAGCACTCATTGGCGGTTGATACTTCACTATCACCCCATCAGATGGTTCGAAATTGTGATCATCATCATCTGTCACTTGTTCCAGTACTCTGTTACCAGCTTCAGTCATTCTCCAACTGTTTTCCTTCGGTGGTTGCAGAACTTGAACGAAAAACCCAGGATTTTGCATGGCCATTACTATGAACGAGAGCATTTGCTGTTGATTTAGCTCCATGCCTTTAAGCTGTTCTCTCAGGAATAACAACTTACTCTGCGAGTTTTCCTGATGTTGCCTCAGCTTCGACAGCTCCTGCGCTAGGGCAATCTTGTCAGTCTTGAGAATCTCGACTTCTTTCCGCAACCTGTCATCATTCTGGTTTTCTTCATGTGCTTCAGGAGCAGGAGTAATCTCCTTGAGCTGCGACGGTTTCCTCTGAGCTGCAGCTTGATAATTTTTTCTTCTGTCAATATTTGCCAATAGATGTTTTTGGCCTTTCAAAAATTTCTCGTTGGCGAATTCCCATCGGTCAGTGTCAATTTTCTTAAAGCCCTGCGGATAGAGGGAAATATTTGTAAGGCTATAACAGAAATCAAAACATCGAATTCAAGGAGCCGTGTATTGCCCACAGAGGGAAACACTTTCATCTTGGAACAAAACTGCATAAAGGTGCCTACAGAGGCTCATAGTAGAAAACAACATAGTCAGGGGAACGTCTATTATTTTAGCTTTTTAAGGGGAGTAGAGTACACAAGTAACAGATAAGTACAACTTCCGTTCTGCTAGTTTCCTCACCACAAAAGAACAAAAATATATCTTGAACTAATTTAGATGATGATACAAGAGTCTAGGGACTTCATTAGAATGACTTCAAGGGAAAATTAAACTAAACGGAGGATAAACTATACATATGAAACTAATATTCTGTCATTTATTCATAATTAGCCTAACTTATCTTCTTGTACAAGTTTACCCCAAATATGTCAAATAACTTCAGGGAGCAGGTGAAATTTCCTTCCCAGATTGACATTCTCATATTTCACTTGATAATATTAGAACGACTCGTAACAAGAAGACAAAGTACTAGTAGAAGGATCTTGCAAGCAGTCTCACCATCCCTCTTACAATTCCAAAAGCATGCCTTCTTGTAAAGGTGGGATGGAAAGGGTTAAAATATAATGATCATTCCAAAATCATCTTCCCTTTCCCTGTTAGCCTGTTAGGTAAGTTAGTAAACTGCAAATGCTAATTCCGAGTAGCGGTGTGAATAAGCATTGTGACGATGGGAAATATGTGACGATCATCTCCTTCAAACGTCCAAGGTACCATAGTTTTAGCTTTTTCCGAGTCCTCTAACTTCAAATATTTCTCTACCTAATAGATTTTAACTAATATAGTTCTTTTTATTTTCCTCAACTCCAATTTATAGATTTTTAGCAATTTACTGTATGTATCTTTCTTTGCTGACCTTTTTCATTCTGTCTCTAACTATTTACTTATCTGAATCTGCACTCTCACCATGGAACTGTCTCTCTATTTTACTGTCAGTCTCTCTATTCCTAAATGACCATTCTTAACATATCTCCTTTACTCGAATTTTGTACCTAATTTGACTGATTTATTTTGGTCCTCCTCTCTCTTTCGCCATCACTCATGTTTTTTCTTCTATGTAGAACCATCGGTTTCTCTCTTTCAAACTTAATATCTTGTGTGTAACTCTGCCAGATTATATTTAATCTCCTCATAACTCTATGCAATTCATTAGCTCTCCTAGATGAATTTCGAAATTCGTGCGGACAAACTAATCCAAACAACTCTTACAATATAAGGTGTTTACGTATGAGCATTTAAAATATCAAGAATACCTTATAAAGTGGCCAAACTTTATGTCTAATGTCTCAGGTGCATGGTCTACATTCCCAATTGCCCACAAAAGTGACCATGAAAAGTGTCAAAAAAATAAAGTAAATGTATAGACCACTATGACCATGTTACTTTCCCTACTCATAAGGCTGAAACTAACCACCCAATCGAGGACAGAGGGTGCGCCTTGCCCTACGGGTACAACAATAATCCATAACCAAGTTCAGAAAGATATCATGACGTTAGCAAGGTAATTTGTTCATTCACTTAATCACTTCAACTGCACAAGCTTCTGTCGATTTCCGGAGCTGACAAATCATGAAACGAAAAAAGGTAGAAACACTTGCAAGGGAAGTTCTTATAAATATAGTTACGTACTTGTGTACATTAAATGTTGAATGGTAACCAATAGAACCTAGTAACTTGTGCCGGTGCATAACATGTTGAATAGTAGTCATGGCCGTCTCTATGCAAGGCCAAGTATGGGTCTGCCTAGGGCCCCTAGGCTGAGGAGGGCCCTGAATTTATGTAGACAATTTGCTTATTGTTAATAATACTATCATTATTTATTTCTTATTCAGTTATTTAGGTTCCTTCTTATGCCCTACAAATCGCTCTCTCAATCAATTGGTTTCTCTTAAGCTACTTGTTAAACCTATACAAAATTGGGCGTCCAACAAAGATATATAATTGCACTAAAGTACAGAGAGTTGCCCACTCATGCTGTTTAATTATACTTTCGTTTAAAACAGATAGCAAGAAGATATCTTTCTTAAGAAAATATGTAAAAAATAGATTAATAAGATAATGTCATTCACAACTTTGTATAACTAGTCAGAATATGTCAGTAATATATAATATAGGAATTATTTAATTTAAAACATTATTGAAATAAAGGCCCATATAATGAATTTGCCAAGGGCCTCATAAAAGTTGAAAACGGCCCTGAAAGTAGTAACCAATATAACCTAGTAATGTGTGTGTAACATGCTGAATAGCAGTAACCAATAGAACCTAATAGTCTTTCAGACCACTAGTACCTGCAATTTTACAGAAAATCATTTCATAAAAAAGTACGGGATACATATAAAGATATGCACGCACCTACTCTAATGTTCAGAGACCAAAAGTCTGTCACTCGACTGGCAAATAATTATTCACCCTAGCAAGATTTGTTCGACTTCTTAAACTGGCCAACGACAACTCAGAATTTGCAATGCCTAAAAGAAAAGAAATAAAAGTTCCATGAAAGAAGGGCTTCAAATTCCTTAAGCTCCTAGACAACAAAAATGCTGATATTACATGAAATCCATGGTAGCCAATAGACAGAGCAGGGGAGAATGGTACGAATAATGTCCATTTAGTTCAAAGAAAGGAGATGTGTAGAGCTTATTTGATGCATCTATATGAGAGAGAGAGACGTGTACCTAGAGTAAAATAGCTTCATGTTTTGACTGAATATGGTTACTAATTCCTAGTTATAAACATTTTCTTGCGGAATAGAGTATACTTGTGATGAATGCTCGTTATGTGTGAGAAAATAGTTCAAAAAGACGAATAAATTTTGGAAGCTAGGGCCTGTTCCATTAGTCTGATCATTCTTTCTAAGAACGAGATAAACTCAATCCTCAGTAGTTTTCTCACATAAACTTGTCACCCGAATTCGTAATATTGACCTTTAAATGCAGAAGGTTATCCTGTACAGAGTTCTACAAAAGGCTTGATTTTTTCATTTTGATCCATAATGTTACCAAACATCCATTGTTATGGATTAGTAACTCATTTCATCACCATAAACCATATCCCTCCCTTAATACAACGATTCTGAATTGTATCCCACTTGAGACATCATAGTCCACCTTAACCTGCAACTATCGTCTTCTAACCTAGGTTACCAGAAACGTGGAACGCTGACGTGGGACGGGAACGGGAACGGGAACGGGAACGGGAACGGGAAACGCGGTAGGTCGCGGTACGGGGTACGCTGGGGGTAGGCTTCTCCGGAACGCTGTCCGGAACGAAAAACGATTTCCAGAAATGAGGAACGCTAATTGGGACGATTTGTCCTACATTATCTAAAAAGTTTTCCTAGTAATTATTTAGTGTTAATACTTACATTCTCAAAACCAATTACCATAATAATAAATTTTGACTCAAAACTATTAATAAATATTATTTTCTGGTTATAATCCGTTGGAGTCTCCTAAAAGTAGTTATTGTATTAATTAAGGACTTTTGGAAAATTGTGATTGTGTTTCCTTTAAGAAAATTAAATTTAATAATTATTGATTTAATTTACCAATTAGCTGGCAGTTTTTAGGAATATGGGATCTATTTTTAATATTGTAATAAATAATATAACAGAGTCCTACAGAACTCTTCCCATTACAGGATCCTAACCAAATATTACAAAGAGACGTCCAGAGTCCAGAAAACAGAGTTAACGTTCACGATGAAGGAAAAAAACAGAGCAAAACTAGATAAGATGGAGGAGAAGATGAATCTGGAGGATAAATAGGTAAGTTCTTTCCTCACTATCCGAACATCCCTCGCTGTCTTAAAATTTTGGGACGCTGTGTTTAGCGATCCGGGTCGAAAACGTACCGCGTTTCGGTACGAACGACCCCGATCGAAAATCGCCTCTATTTTCACGTTTCTGGTAACATAGCTTCTAACACCCACCAGGTCGCCATTTCCTAGTTCTACAGCAGTCAACCATACAAACTTGATTCTGTCTTGCCCGTTGTCCAATCATTTCTATGTCACTAGCGATGTTGATGAATTGGTAGCACAGGTAAAGTGATTTATCAGTGTAATCCTATTGAATGTTAGGTCAACACAACATTAACAGGTCCAATACTCCAATTTGAACAGCTAATTGAAGGACCCTTTGTCTTTAACTCTGTCTATCTTTTCTGACTACCAACCTTGTAGATGAACAAATAAGCATAGATGATCATACGAGAACATTGAGTTCATTTAGTCATTGAGAAGGCTCTAGATGTAGTATGCCTGTACATGACAATCCAAAAGAAGGAAAAGCAATGGTCATTTTCAAAATCGCATCCTACCAGCTTATATTGTTATGATACTCCGTTCTCACTTCTTGGTATGATCACATATATAACGAACTAACAAAGGATTAAAGTTAAGGACACGTCATCGGTCCTAATCAAATTAATTGTCATGGTAATACAGAACATAACTGGTTTCATGCAGTGTCTCCTGAAGAATCAACCAGAAGAGAAAAGCAGAAGCCAAAGAAGAGATATAATACTGATAACTTAAGGGCGGACTGAACTATTTCTTTTGTCCAGTAATTTGTCAGAATAACATCCTCGAACAAAACCAAAAAATCTATAATTGTGAACGATAAGTCATGCTCCCTCTGTCCCAAAAAGGATGTCTTGTTTGACTATTCACGGAGTTTAGGATAAACTTTTGACTTGGTAGAGTTAAAAAATATCCTTCCGTCACATGTGGTTTTTTTTCTTGGGAAGTGAAAATGTAGAAATTTGAGAAAGGGCACAGAGGGAAGTAAGTGGAAATGTATGTTTACTTTCGGCAAGTTGACATCCTTTTTGGGACATCCATTTTGGGAAAGGAATACACCTTTGAGGGGCCGCGGGCATTGATTGTATTCACATTCAAGCAACAATGGACGAAGAGTGTCCGAATATAGCTGCAGGTGCACCTTTTCAAAGATGCAAACATATATACACATGAATTAAAGTATAATACGTTACTTTATTGTGAGATAACACAGAAGTCTAAGATCCTGCTGAATGGCCTCTATCTTAAGTTTAAACAGAAAAGAAAAGATATCCCACCATACTTGTGGCTTCTGGATCCAAAATTGTTGAAGAAAAGCTTTAAGCTCTGTGCATAGCTTTCAGCCTTTCAGAAAAAAGGCGAGACCATGAAGAAAAATAGTTGAGAAAGAATCAAAACATGAAAGCAGCCGTCCCAGATAGATAAAAGGCAAATGTCAGTTTTCACCGCTAAAAAGGTCTCACGCCTAATATAGCTGCAGGTGCACCTTTTCAAAGATGCAAACATATATAAACATGAATTAAACTATAATACGTTACTTTATTGTGAGATAACACAGAAGTCTAAGATCCTGCTGAATGGCCTCTATCTTAAGTTTAAACAGAAAAGAAAAGATATCCCACCATACTTGTGGCTTCTGGATCCAAAATTGTTGAAGAAAAACTTTAAGCTCTGTGCATAGCTTTCAGCCTTTCAGAAAAAAGGCGAGACCATGAAGAAAAATAGTTGAGAAAGAATCAAAACATGAAAGCAGCCGTCCCAGATAGATAAAAGGCAAATGTCAGTTTTCACCGCTAAAAAGGTCTCACGCCTAATATAGCTGCAGGTGCACCTTTTCAAAGATGCAAACATATATAAACATGAATTAAACTATAATACGTTACTTTATTGTGAGATAACACAGAAGTCTAAGATCCTGCTGAATGGCCTCTATCTTAAGTTTAAACAGAAAAGAAAAGATATCCCACCATACTTGTGGCTTCTGGATCCAAAATTGTTGAAGAAAAGCTTTAAGCTCTGTGCATAGCTTTCAGCCTTTCAGAAAAAAGGCGAGACCATGAAGAAAAATAGTTGAGAAAGAATCAAAACATGAAAGCAGCCGTCCCAGATAGATAAAAGGCAAATGTCAGTTTTCACCGCTAAAAAGGTCTCACGCCTAATATAGCTGCAGGTGCACCTTTTCAAAGATGCAAACATATATAAACATGAATTAAACTATAATACGTTACTTTATTGTGAGATAACACAGAAGTCTAAGATCCTGCTGAATGGCCTCTATCTTAAGTTTAAACAGAAAAGAAAAGATATCCCACCATACTTGTGGCTTCTGGATCCAAAATTGTTGAAGAAAAACTTTAAGCTCTGTGCATAGCTTTCAGCCTTTCAGAAAAAAGGCGAGACCATGAAGAAAAATAGTTGAGAAAGAATCAAAACATGAAAGCAGCCGTCCCAGATAGATAAAAGGCAAATGTCAGTTTTCACCGCTAAAAAGGTCTCACGCCTAATATAGCTGCAGGTGCACCTTTTCAAAGATGCAAACATATATAAACATGAATTAAACTATAATACGTTACTTTATTGTGAGATAACACAGAAGTCTAAGATCCTGCTGAATGGCCTCTATCTTAAGTTTAAACAGAAAAGAAAAGATATCCCACCATACTTGTGGCTTCTGGATCCAAAATTGTTGAAGAAAAGCTTTAAGCTCTGTGCATAGCTTTCAGCCTTTCAGAAAAAAGGCGAGACCATGAAGAAAAATAGTTGAGAAAGAATCAAAACATGAAAGCAGCCGTCCCAGATAGATAAAAGGCAAATGTCAGTTTTCACCGCTAAAAAGGTCTCACGCCTAATATAGCTGCAGGTGCACCTTTTCAAAGATGCAAACATATATAAACATGAATTAAACTATAATACGTTACTTTATTGTGAGATAACACAGAAGTCTAAGATCCTGCTGAATGGCCTCTATCTTAAGTTTAAACAGAAAAGAAAAGATATCCCACCATACTTGTGGCTTCTGGATCCAAAATTGTTGAAGAAAAACTTTAAGCTCTGTGCATAGCTTTCAGCCTTTCAGAAAAAAGGCGAGACCATGAAGAAAAATAGTTGAGAAAGAATCAAAACATGAAAGCAGCCGTCCCAGATAGATAAAAGGCAAATGTCAGTTTTCACCGCTAAAAAGGTCTCACGCCTAATATAGCTGCAGGTGCACCTTTTCAAAGATGCAAACATATATAAACATGAATTAAACTATAATACGTTACTTTATTGTGAGATAACACAGAAGTCTAAGATCCTGCTGAATGGCCTCTATCTTAAGTTTAAACAGAAAAGAAAAGATATCCCACCATACTTGTGGCTTCTGGATCCAAAATTGTTGAAGAAAAACTTTAAGCTCTGTGCATAGCTTTCAGCCTTTCAGAAAAAAGGCGAGACCATGAAGAAAAATAGTTGAGAAAGAATCAAAACATGAAAGCAGCCGTCCCAGATAGATAAAAGGCAAATGTCAGTTTTCACCGCTAAAAAGGTCTCACGCCTAACAAACTAACCTTAAAAAATACATGACGTTGGCCATAGCTGAACAAGCTACAACATCACCAAAAGACTAGAGTTTAGGGTAGACCTCTTTACAACAAAACTCCATTAGGATGTAAATGAGCAATTAGCCGTAACAGGAAGGCACTGAGAGGATATGACCAGGGCATGATGGTAATCCTCAGTTGAAATCTACACAACATACCAAATTTCAAGGTCGCAAAAGAAACCAAATTTGTTTGGAAAATAATTGCCGGGTGTGTATGTGGGAATCTGGTTTGTATACGTGTCAAATTGAGGATTCGTGGACTCGGCCAAAAAATGTCCTAAAGATGAACACAGGTGTGGGGATGTAATATACCCTTACGTAAATAAACAATGGATTCCGTCCTTACTTTTTAGTTCTAGTAGCTTATATAAGCCTCTAAGGGTTTATCATGTAAACAACATTTTGAAATAAAGGGTTTCTATTAGTAAATGTTGTTTATCGAGGATTTGTTAGAAAGTTTTAACTATAAGGGTTCAGTGAGTTAAGATGACAACTAGCAAAATTTAGACGACCAAGACGTCAACCATGACATCAACCACGGTGAGGACAGTGAAATAAGCGAAATGGGGGGGGGGGGGGGGGGGGGGGGGGGCTGTGTTTAACCAACTTGCTCTCTTACTGTGATTAACGACCTCAAAGTGTTCAATGGATGAAGGCAAAATCCATCTGTATCCCATTCCCTTCTTCGCGAAGTTTCATGTCAACACGGGCGGGGCACCAAGAATGAAGAGTCCGGTTAACATAAGTAACTTATCCACAAGACTCATGAGGCCTGACATAGTGACATACCAAACTTTATCTTCGCATATTCGAAAGTAGAACACTCAGGAAACCAATTCAACCATACATTTTCTTATCCTAAGAAACAGATTGTACAAGTAACAGTACGCAAAAGTTATATATATATGAGGAACAGTTCCAGTCAAGCAATCACTAGACATGAGAATTCCAACTAAATCTACTCCCATTGAAAAATACACACAAGATTGCAGCACATTTACATTTTCTGGTGTAGATGTAGAACAAAATTTCACATATATTCCTATCATCTACAAGTAACAACATGGAACAATTTACACTTGAGACAAAAGTTTCAATCAAGATAAAATTTCAACCAAATCGACTAAAAATTGAAGAAAAACAACGATTAGCATCCACATTCATCTCACGAAAAGAGAAAGGTAATAGAAGAGAGAGAGAGAGAGATCTCACATAGATGTTCAGTTGCCTGACGAAGCTGGAGAAATTGTTGTGCTTGAAGTACTTGGGAAGCAACTCGCCTTCGAATCGAGTCACATCGTGTATGAGGAAGCTATCACCGTTCGAGTTCCACGCAATCATGGCGTCCGTGGACTCGTCGTCGACCATCTCGTAGCACTTCATCAGGAACGGAGCCACCAAAGCACCGCTCTCCGTCGTCTTCACCATATCAATCGAACCACAGTGAGGCGATAGTGAAATAAACCTTGGAATTAGAAGCCGATTATGAAACCCTAGAGAGAGAATCGCCGGAACAGAGACGACGATGACTGAAAAGTCGATTTGAATTCTTGAACCAGGTCAAGCTTCTAAATACTGCAAGAGAAAAAAGTGAAAAAGAAAACATTCTTCACCTTATTTTTCATATGCGGAAAATAAGCAAGTCTTTTCTCGATAATTTCGCTTGTGTATTTCCCGGACAACGGGTAAAAGACACTCTCACCCCCTTCTAATTTGGGAAAGGACAAATTCGCCCCTCCAGTGTGCCAAGTTCCCGCATGACATCTGCTCTCCTTGACTGTCACATTGTTTGTTCGTAGCTGATAATAGTTTCTAGGATAGATGTGCCCTCTTAGAGAATCGAATGACACAATTGGGGAGGGTGATTATCCTCAAACTGACAACATCATAGAGGTGGCACCGTCATTTCCCCAAACTGAACAGAGTTGAAGTGTCTCTGTGTCAAACTTGAGGGGGTTTAAAGTGTGTTTAACCCTTTGTTTCTCATTTAATCTCTTCCAAAGCTGCACAGTGATGATAATTTTTGTTTATCCAACATTGTGGTGTCGGTTTGTTTCTCTTGTGCCGAACATGACATCAGTTTTCTCATTAGACAGGGGGTGATAAGGCAGTGACACCTTATGAACATAAAATATTGCTTCAAAATCTTGGAAAACACTTTGTTAATAAATTGAGAACCTTCATCATAGATCATGGCTCTTGGCTCTTGGTGTCCCAAACCTGGTAAAAATTTGCTTTCAGAAAACGCTCCATTGTTGCAACATCGTTCTTCTGGCTTGCCATGGCTTCGACCCATTTAGAAACGTATTCCACTGTCAAAAGTATGTATAAATTCTCAAAGATGATGGGAATACCCATGAAATCAATTCCCCAAATGTCGAAGGCCTCAAATTCCTGCCACATAGTCATTGACATTTCATTCCATGTGATATACTTATGTCCTTTGGCAGCGATCTTAGCTCTGTGCATAGTCGTGGTAGTACTTAAATACAGTTGGCCTGAAAAATCTAGATTGCATAACTTTATGAGCAATTCTTGGTCCACTAAAATGACTTCCACACTGTGTTGAGTGGCATTGTTGAATAACCTGCAGAATCTCATGGCATGGAATGCATCTCCTGAGAATATTATCAGCTCCCTGTATGAACAGGAACGAGTTATACCAGAAATACTGCCAATATTATGAGATAATCTTCTTTTTTTGCTGTGGAGTTAGATCTTCTAGCAGTACTCCATTGACCAAATAATTAGAAATGGTGTATAATACCATGGTTGTCTTTTTGCCTTGATCATCATGATATGCTCGTCAGAAAAGTTTTCTTGAATAGAGACATGGTCTATTGTTGGATTCTCCAGTCTATAAAGATTATTTTCAGCGTTATTCTCGACCCCTTTCTTCTCCCTGATCTCGACATCGAACTCATGCACAAGCAAAACCCATCTTAACAATCTTGATTTTGCATCCTTCTTGTCCATCAAGTATTTCAGGGAACTATGATCAATAAACACAATTACTTTGGATCCCACCAAGTACGACCAAAACTTGTCAAAGGCGAAGACGCCATTGTTCATCTCAATGTTTCATTATTTTTAAGGAGGTTTCTCTCTCCTCTCTCTAGATCCATATTCTCTCTGAGGATATTGTATCTTTTCTTTTTCACTGTAGTGGTGTTTTTCCACCAGAAAATCTGGTTTCCCGATCTGGTATCTGATTAGAAACAGTTTTTCCTTTCTTCATCTTTTTGTGAGTGAGAGAGAAATTCCTCCAAAACTCTGTCATGACTACTCTCAAATTAACCCTCGATGACGATCCTGAGATTCTACTCAATCAACGCCAAAAAACCCTTGTGGGGAAATGGTATAGAGACAAAGAAATTGGGAAAAATACTATGCAACTGATGGTTACTGGAAATCGGAAACTGAAGAAATCGGTAGTGGTGGAATCGATTGGCACAAATATTTTTGCCTTTAAGTTTGAGGAGGAAGAAGACTAAGCACAGATCCTAGAGAAGTCTCCGTGGACGGTTGGATTCCACTATTTACACCTGAAAAAGTGGCCGGAGAAGGGAGATGTGGATTCAGAAGCTTTCCGGTCATGTCCGCTTTGGATCCAAGTCCGAGGACTTCCTCCAGAGAAGAGATCTCTGCAAAACGCAAAGAAGATCGGAAACCTCTAGGTCCGGTGTTAGATACGGACGGGTTGAAACCGGCGTTAGTGGGTATTCGGCCCTATTTCAGGGTTCGTGTGGAAGTTTCGATGAACCGACCTCTCCAAAAGGGTTTTCTATTGGAAAATCAGGAAGATGAAGATATTTGGGTAAAGTTCCGGTATGAACGTCTAGCTGATTTCTGCTACTCTTGTGGCAGAGTTGGCCACATAAACAAACAGTGTCTCTTCGTAATCCGGAGAACTCAAGGGTCATCGGAATATGATTCGGATCTCCGAGCTACTCCCAAAAAACAACCCCTCTGGTCGAAGGAACAGGAAGCGAGCCGGCAGGCAAGGGAATCGGAAAGGTGGAGGCCGGTGATGGAGAAGGTGGCGCGTGAGCTCCAATCAAAGCTAGAAGAGGAGAGAGCGCGTGCGGAAGCACCTCGGGTAGCAGGCACAGATACGGATAAGGACAACCTGGTAATGACAGCTAATGACGCAGCAGAGGTGGTACGAGATAAAAACGAGGTGGTTAAGCAACCAGAAACAGCTGAATGTACGGAGGTTAATGACGAGGAAATTCAAAAGACAGAAGAGGGTATTTGTGTCACTGAAGAGAGGATCCCAAAACCTAATCTCTCTTTGGTCTTAACACAGAAGGTGAATGAAAAAAATCAAAATAAGAGCCCACAAGTTTATTTTGTGGAAGAGCCACTGAGCCCAACAAAGGAGCTGGCCCAAACAAAACAAAGCCCATTGAATCCAAATGTGTGGGAACCCAGAAACCCAAGGAAATTGACTCGTGTGGGGAAGAGGGATACTACTAACCCGAGTCCAACTCTCGAGGATCCGGAGAGGCAACCCGATAAAGTGGGTAACCCTTACTCAGATCTGGGTCTTGCTTCATTTTTTGATCGGTTAGTGACACTAAAAAGAAGACGAAGTGTTCTGGAGGCCACAAAAGAAGCAAAACGCCGCAAGTGGGAGAAAGAGACATCACCGGAGTTTGTGGAGGAAACAACAAAGAAGATTTGGGAGAATTCTCGTTACGCCCACCAAGTCCAAATAGCGAGGAAAGAACAAGAGGGCACAGAAGATGGCTCAAGCTGGAGATTATTTGCTGGAGTGGAGGATGGAGCAAGACAAGTGGGACTGGTGAAAAGATTACGCGACGACAATATCAGGTTTGAAGTTATGGGTTCTGTTCATGTCCAACAGTACTATACATATAAGTAATGTATGACAGATTTGAGGGAATGGGAAGATAATATGATAAAACAAGCTGAGGAGGAAAAAGATCTGGCGGTGGTGGCTGGCCATGAACAGCCACAAGAGCCATGTTAGGCCTTTTCTGGAACTGTCAGGGTTTGGGGAGTAACCTGACAGTCCAGAGAATCCGAGGGTTGGTGTCAACCCATCTTCCTAGCCTTGTTCTTTTGGCTGAAACAAAGAACAAAAGTAGTAAAATTGAAATTATAAGAAGGGCTATTAGATACCAAAATATTTACTATGTGGATCCAAATAGGAATGGAACAGGGGGTTTATGTCTGTGGTGGTTATAAGATGTGAATTTACAAGTTTTGTGGAGTTCAAAGTGGGTTATTCACTCAAGGGTGGAGGTATGTGAGGGCTCCTAGGAAGATTGGATCTTCATCCATGCCCCCACAAATCATACAGTGAGACAAAAACTCTGGAAAGAATTGTGTACAGTTCTAAACTCCATCACTAATCCTTATATTCTAGTATGGGATTTCAATGATTTCTTGGATGAATGTGACAAACAAGGTGGAGCTGAGGCAAAAAGGTGGAGAATGTCCAGATTTCAGAAATTTATTGACAATTGTGGCCTTAGAACTCTCTGCTCATGGACTAAGCTACTCTTGGACAAATAAAAGAGAAAATGGGCATGTCAGAGAATTGATTGATAGAGTCTTTTACAACCCTTTGTGGGGAGAGAAGAATGAAGGTGCTAAATTAGAAAGGAAGATCATACTGGGCTCTGATCATACTCCACTTTTGATCCATTCAAAAGTTGAGAAACCAAATTCTATGCATCTTTTCAAGTTTGATCAAAGATGGCTGAGCCATGAAGGCTGCAAAGACCAAGTTAGACAGAGCTGGGAAATCCCAGTCCAAGGTTCTGCAATGTTCAAAGTGGGTAAACATCTAAGTGATTGCAAGCAAAGGCTGAAGAGGTGGAGTAGGGAGGAATTTCAAAATAGTAAAACCTGAATCCAGAAGCTAGAACAAGAGCTCCTGATAGTGCAGAGTGAGAGTTTTATTCCACAAAACTGGGAAGTCCAGAACCAGCTTGTAAGCAAGATTGAAGAATTATGGAAACTTGAAGAGCTGTTTTGGAAACAAAAATCAGGGGTTCATATCTCAGGGAAGGTGACAGGAATTCCAGATTCTTTCACCTCTCTACTATTCAAAGGAGACAAATTAATAGAGTTAATAAAATTAGACTTGATTGTGGGATTTGGCTTGAAGATGGGGATAATATCAAACAAGCTTTCTTACAACATTTTCAACAAATCTACACTACTAGTGGCCCTACAGACTGGAGTGAGCAACTGGATGGAATCTCTCCAAGGATTACAAAAGAAGATAATGTGTTATTAACAGCAATTCCTTCTGCTAAAGAAATCCAGGATGTGCTTTTTGGGTTCAATCCATACAAAGCCCCAGGTTTTGATGGATTTACAAGCTTGTTCTACCAATCTCAGTGGGATAGTATTCAAGAGGAGGTTATTTGTGCAGCTCAAAGTTTCTTTTAGAGCAGATTTATGTTGAAGAGTATGAACAAGACTATCTTTTCTCTGATTCCAAAGGTACAACACCCTGAAACTGTTCATCATTTTAGGCCTATAGCTCTGTGCTCTACCTTTTATAAGATTATTGCAAAGATTCTGGCAAATAGGTTGAAGGTGTTATTAAGTAAACTTATCTCCCCTCAGCAATCATCTTTTATCCCTGGGAGACTAATCCAGGATAATATCATCATTGCACAAGAGTTCTTTCACTTTATTAACCACATGAAGAATAAGAAAGGGGGGTGCTTAGCTTTGAAGTTGGATTTAAACAAGGCTTATGATAGAGTAGAATGGGATTGCTTGGCTGCTGTGATGGAAAGATTTGGTTTCTCTTCTCAGTGGATTCATATGGTGATGCAGTGTGTCAGTACTGTGAGTATGGCTATTAAGATAAATGGTTCTATTTCTGACTATTTTATTCCCCAAAGGGGCTTGAGACAAGGAGACCCTTTGTCTCCATATCTTTTTGTGCTTATGATGGAGGTGTTTTCCAAAAATATGAACATAGCTCTGGAGAGGGGTCAGTTAAAAGGAGTTTCTCTAAAAAAGGACTTCATCTCTTTGAATCATCTGCTTTTTGCAGATGACTCTTTAATCTTTCTTCAAGCTCAAAAGGAGGAAGTGAAGGTGTTTTTTCATATTTTGGATAAGTTTGGGAGTGCTACTGGCATGAAGCTGAATGTGAAAAAATCGGGTATCTTATTCTCCCCAAACACTCCCAATTCAGTTGTGGAGCAGATTTAGAGATTTGTATGATTCCTCCTTTGAAGAAAGATGTCATGTATTTAGGCATCCCAGTTTTTTGGAATAGATCAAAGTCAAGCTCCTTGAATCATGTGGTGGACAAGGTTCATCTCAAGTGTCAAGGTTCATCTCTCCTTTTTTTGTTTCCAAAAAAGGACTGCAAGAAACTCTCTCAAGTTATGAGAAAATTCTACTGGAGTTCTTCTGGAAATATGGAGAAGATTAATTGGGTGTCCTGGGATAAGACGATGCAACCAAAGAACAAGGGTGGCATGGGGTTCAAACATATGTCAAGTTTCAATACTGCCCTTCTTGCAAAACAATGTTGGAGGATCATACATAATCCTGATTCTTTAGTCAGCAAGATTCTCAAACAAAAGCATTACCCCTCCTCCTCTCTGTTAAAAGCAAAAAAAGGTGGGGACCCTTCTTAGGTGTGGCAGAGCCTGCTAAAAAGGAGAGATCTTCTTGAAAAACATTCTTGGTGGGCAGTGGGGAATGGAAGAAATATAGATATTTATAACTCAAAATGGGTTCCCTCTCTGTCAACCAAAAAGGTGAATGCTATAGCTGGGGACAATAGTGCTGGATCTGTCTCTGAGCTTATAAATTTGGACACCAGAAGATGGAGGGTCTATTTACTAAAATGCAAATTCCCCAAAAATGAAGTTGAGGCCATTATGAACATTCCTTTCTCTTGGAGCAATATGGAGGACAAGCTGATGTGGGAAGGAGACAGCTCTGTTTTATTCTCTGTTAAATCTGGTACTCAGGTGGCATGGGATGATCACACAACTTCTGGTAAGACTCCTCAAACACTGATCCCCACCACCTCCTCTTCTCTGGTTTTTGGAAAAGAATATTGGAATTTCCTTTGGTCTAGTAACCTTCCCCCAAAAGTTAAACAGTTTTGGTGGAGGATGAGTCATAATGGTCTAGCCACAAAAAGAAACTTGCTAAAACGAAAGTGTGCAAATTCAAGTCTATGTGATATTTTTCTTGAAGAGGAGGAAAATCTGGAACACTTGCTGTTTAGATGTCATTGGACTCAGTTGTTCTGGTTTGGGAGTGGGCTTTTAACACCACAAATGTGTGCAGAAATTTAAAACAGTCAAAAGTGGCTAGTTGAGCTTGTGGAAAAGGCCATTTGTTAAGATGTTGAGGTGGATACAACTGTTCAAATTATTCTGGGTTGCTGGGTGATTTGGTTGCATAGAAATGACATTGTCATTAATAAAGCAAATCCAAATCCTACAAGAGCTATCAAGATTTGGCAAAGTCAGAAAAAGCTTGTGGATTCCTTGAAAACAATACATAAGAATTTGACTCCTACTGATGGAGGAAGAAGACAGGGGAGTTCAACAAATAGCAAAGATAGCAGATGGTGTCCCCCGCCTACAAATTTCCTAAAAGGCAATGTGGATGCTTGTTGGAACAAGGATACAAATTCTGCTTTTCTGGGTTGGATTGTGAAAAATCATTTGGGGGAGGTGCATAGTTGGGGTTGGAGTTATGAATTTGCTACTAGTGCATTAATGGCAGAAGCTTTAGCTTTGAGGCTTGCTTTGTGGAAAACCCAGAATGTGAGCAATCTGAATGTGTTTGAGATTGATTGCAAGAAGCTGATTGAGGTAGCTAAAAAAAATTGGAAGTTCCTGAGATTGGCATGGTAGTGACTGATATATGGGAGCTCTCAAATGGAAGAAGATGCAAGTTTAAGTGGATTGCCAGAAATGGAAATTGTGTAGCTCATCAAATTGCAAAGCTTGCTAGAGATATGGGGAGTAGTGGTAGAATTGTTAGCTTAGAAAATGTGCCCCAATAAAAAGTTGAAGTTGTAAGGGTGTGAGTTTTTTTTTTTTTTTTTTTTTTTTTTTTTTTTTTTCTGTTAATATAAGTTTGACAAAAAAAAGGCGAAGACCATTTCCAACAATTCCTTTTCTGTAGTTCCATAGTTAATATGAGCTTCATTGAGTACTCTGGTAGCATAGTAAATCACGTGACACACATCGTCCTTTCTTTGGACCAAAACTGCGTGTAACGCATAATTGCTGGCATCACTCATCAATTCAAATGGTAATGACCACTCTGGGGCAGTTGTCATCGGTGTTGTAGTAAGCCTTTATTTTAACTGATCAAACGCTTGCTTGTGCGCATCATCAAAGATGAAAGGAACATATTTTCCTAGTAACTTGCACAATGGCTTTGTGATTTTTGATAAGTCTTTGATGAACCTCCTGTAGAATCATGCATGTCCCAGAAAACTTTTGAGCTTTTTTGACCGTCGTTGGGTATCGAAGCAGCTTTATTCTATCTATTTTGGATCTATCCACTTCCAGACCCTTGCAAGAAATTCGGTGTCCCATCACGATGCCTTCAGTGACCATAAAATGACACTTTCCCCAGTTTAATACTAGATTATTCTTTTTACATCGGACCAGCACACGACCTAGATGGTGTAGGCAGTCCTAAAAAATGTCTCCAAACAGAGAAAAGTCATCTCTTAAGAACTCCATAATTTTCTTGATCATGTCTGAGAAATTGCCATCATGCATCCTTGGAATTTGTTCAGGGCATTACATAGTTCAAATGGCATGCGTCAAAAGGCAAAAGTACCATTTGGAAAGGTAAATGTGGTCTTTCTCCTAATCTCTCGATGCGATTAAATCTGATTGTAACTAGAATATCCATCCAGGAAGGAATAATAGGCATGTTCTGCCATCCTATCAACTATCTGGTCCATAAACGATAAAGGAATGTGATCATTTAGTGTTGCTTCGTTCAGCTTCATGTAATCCATACAGATGCGCTAACTTGTGACCGTCCACTGTGGATTTTGCTCTTGTTCCTCGTTATACACCACAGTCATCCCTCCTTTCTTGGTGACACACTAGACAGCATTAGTCCAGGTGTTATATGAGATTCGGTAGATAATTCCATCTGAAATACCCCCCCCCCCAAACCACACGGTCGGTCGGGCCGCATTTTTGGAGAGATGTCTCCGCCCGAGGAGGTAAATCCCATCGGGAACGGATAAGGATCGCCTGTTCACAGTTAGTACAACCATCGAATATCCAAATAAAATGTATTATACATTCGGAATAAACCACTGGCATTTTTTGAAATGTACAAGTACATAAATTTACAAATTTACATACTAGATGTAGTTTTGAGCAGCATAATATCCTAGCCAAAAGTGTCGTGAACGTCCCCCACCGTGAGTTATGACGTGCCGATAGGGTTCACCTATCGATATGCAGTTTGAGAAGCTGCGATCTCTGGCTCAGCAATTCGAGATGCTGAAATCTCCAAAACTAGGTTTTCTACTAAATAAACTTAATTATCATTCATTGATAATCAAAAACTGAAGCAAAACAACCTATAAATACTACTAGACAATCCTGGACTTAGAAACGTTTCCTTACCGACTCATACTAGGACTCCAACTATCCTAAAATTACCTAAAAACCCAAAATAATAAATAAACTTCCTAAACACTTAATAGTTAAAATAATGAAGAAAATTAACTAATTATGTAGCATAATCCTTTAGATAACTTGGTTGACGATGAATCCGGTCAGAACGTCGCACCGTAGTCGTGTCCTGGCTCTTATCAACCTCCCCCCGATTGACATTCATTGTGTCCTCACGGTGAAGCTGCTGGGAAATCGCCTCTTCTTCAAAGTCCAGAAGCATCAACTTGGCCCCACACTTGTGTCCCGCAAAATATTTTGGATCGCAGTTGAAACACAACCCTTTAGCTCGCTTGTCCTGCTGCTCGGCATAACTTAGTTTGCGTATGGTTTGACCGAAAGAAGATGCTGCAACGGAGAGACTTGCTGGGGTCTGTTGCATGGCTTGGTGGCCGGGCGTCGCCTCCTGCTGGTAGGGTTCGACGGCTAAAACCGTCTCAGATAATGATGCCTCCAACTCATGCGCTGGTGCAATCGCCTGAGTGAGAAAACTTGGCTCACAAAGCTCCATATTGCGGTTGAGTGAAGCATTGAGACCACTTGTAAACATGGATATGAATTGTTGCTCCGAAATCGACCCAACATGATTCAATAATTTCTCAAACTCTGCCTGATAGGCTAATACTATGGCCTGTTGTTTCAATTTTCTCAGCGCGCCAAAATAATCACGGTAATAGTCCTGGTCAAACCTTACCTTGACTTCCTCTAGAAACGATAACCAATAAGGAAACAGAAGAACCCCTACCAGATTGAGTATGTCGTCTGGTGGAACGTGGTAGTAGTCAAAGTACTGCTGGACTTTGAAAGTCCTTGTATGCGGGTATGAAACCGAAAAGTTAGGTGGGTCAACACGCATCTTTGGACCTCGCCTTTCATGCGATTTTAAAATGGCAAGAGACGACTTAGTTTTGAAGAAAATGATCTGGAAACGGCTGAGTAACCTGAAACCCATAACAAGTAAATAGATTATGAGGCATGAGTTAGGAATAAAGAGTTCGTTACTCAAGTAATATATATTTGATATATGTGGGAATAACATTATCGTTGTTTGTTTTGTCAAACTCCATGACGATTTCGAATTTCATATTTCCAATCCAATGATGTGGACCATCTTGGGGAATCACACAAGAAGTACTTTGTAATATTTCCACAACTAATCACTTTAAATCCCAAGAAAATAGCATTCTCTTTCTCAATGATAAGATATCGAGTCCAGGAATTCATTTTACTAATTAGTTGATACGGGTAGTGACGATATCCAATCCACAGCCACTTTCTCATAATGTAGAAAAGCACAACCATAACTATAAAACAATCACAAGGAGGTTCACATCACCGCCCCTCATAACCACATAACAATAACGAATCACAATATGTCTGAAACGTAACGTATGAGGGATATGGTATAAACCCACGCACAACAGCTTCCACTTTGCATCATTACGATTTTTTCTTCCAATGTTGAAAAATCGAGTAAGGAGCTCCAAGTAAAGCCGGTGTGACATTCTTTCATAATATTCGGTGTACGATTATGGGAGATGTTTGTATTTGACTAATATGTGAGTGGTACAATACTTTTAATAATTTTGGCCCGCGAACTAGGTAGTCAGGGCCTAACGTGGTATTCGTATTTGAACGGTACTTTATCATTTCGCAATTGAATTTAGATGCTCTTCTAGCGGGTCGTTTGGATTATTTACTTGGGATTATCCTTTTTCGTGTAACACTTTCAAAGTAGAATATTTCAAAGGAAAGTAAAGAATTCAAAATAAAGCGAGTATAGAAGCATTTGAAAAATAACGCACGTGATAAACGAAAGAAGGAAGGTCACGCAACGCTAGGCATATTTACTTACCTCAAATCGAAACGTCAAATAGCTCGTAATAGGCTCGTGCCTAGATGTAAGTTCCGTTTATGAACTCATCGCCTAAAAGTTTATCAATTATCTAATTATATACACAAAATGAGATTTTTGTTACTTATTGTATTTAAATATAATTATTTTGAAATTTATATAAATTTTACCCCTTTTGTTCCTTTAAAAACTTATTTATTTTCACCTATTTATTTAAAATAGTTAGTTAGTTAGTTAATCACAAATATAAACATAAACAAGTTAATAAAAATGTAATTATATAAATAATAATATTTAGGTAGAAGACGGTTGGCTCCCCCCAAGGTTTCAATTTTATATAAAATCACCCCAACGTTCTTTTTATAAGAAAATTACCCCCCAATACTCCCACATTCATCATCTTCTTCCCTATTCCAAGTTCAAATCTCGAATCTCATCAAACACATATACACATCCAATTTAGATTATATAGAACTCAACTTCAAGTTAAACGTTCGGATTTGTGCCAAGAATCAACTAAAACGGTTACCAAATGTGGGAGAAATCAATTGCCGAAGTTTAGTCAAGAACTTGCCGGAATTAATGGAGCTCCGGTGGCCTTGGAGCTCTCGTGGGGCTCCTCTGGGTTCTTCTGGCCTCAAGGAGGCTGGAGAAGTCGTCGGAAAGGAAGAAGAAAGGACGGAGGGGGAGGGGGGCGTTGGCTTCCCGTTGGGGCTGCCGTCGCTAGCCTTCGGGTCCATGGTGGTGGATCCGGCCACTGTTGCTCCTGCTTTTGCGTTCGCTGGACAGAGAGAAGAGAACAGAGAGTGAGATCGAGAGAGAGGGAGAAATATTGGAGGAAGAGAGTGAGAGAGGTCAAGCGGTGGTAGTGGTGGTGTGGTGTTAATGTCGTTGCCGCCGCCGCTTCTTTTTATCGCCGGACAGAACAGATGAGGGGGAGAGAGAGAGGTCGACAGAGAAATGGGGGAGGCGTAGGGTGAGAGACGGAGGTGGACACGACCCGTCACACTTTTAATTAGGGGTGCACAAGAATCCGTCAATCCGCACCGATCCCTAAATCCGTCCGATCCGTGACGGATTGAGTCCGAACCGATCCATGACGGATCGGACTAGGATCAAGAAATATAAACCCGATCCGATCCGTCAATCCGTTTGATCCGTTTATACTTATTATTATGTTATTTTTACTAATTTCAACAATTTGATTTGTTCTAATGGTAACTTTAACTTTAATAATATCATTACTTATCAATATTGTGTTCAATATTTTTTTATTTTTGATGATATAAGAGGAAGATATTTCGTACGTTAACTAAAAATTATATTAAATAATAATTTTATAATAGTGTTTACTTTGTTAGTTGAACATATTTGAAAATATTTTGAACTATTTGCGATCCGCGGATTAATCCAATTCCGATCCGCATAACCGTGGATTCAATTGGATCCGATCCGTTTCGATCCGTAAACCGGCGGATCGGATTTACTCAACCTCAATCCGGACCGATCCGATCCGTGTGCACCCCTACTTTTAATACAAAAATCTCGATTTATCGATAAAATTCATCGTTTACCGTCACCCCGTCTGACAATTTCAGACGTCTATATCTCAACCAGCAGGACACACAGTCCTTCGAAATAACATTTTTAATCAATTTTTCTGAAATACCGGTACGTGACTGATATTACTAAAAAGTTACACCGACTCATCAAAATGACAATTTTATAAATATCTGGCCCGAAATAATAATTTACAACAAATCACTAAAAACAGCTCAGAAAAACAACTTTAGCTAAACAGTCTACTTTTTAACAATCAACCCAGCAATCTGGTTCAATCCTGCTCAACCTGTAAAATAGAAGGGTGAGCCAAACAGCCCAGCAGTACCGCCTAACCACTGGCGTAGAAATCTAAAATCTACTTAACACAACAGCCAGTTATTACACATCAACATGCGGCACCAAATACACAAACATCGTGAATTAACAATCACCAAAAAGTCAACACATAGCTAGAAAGCTATAAAATTCACACCAGCAGTATTAACAGGTATAGACTGTAACTGCAGAAATTTAGAAGTTAGATTTCCCCTACCTCAAACAGAAAACAAATACTGAACTTTGTCATCCCTTTGGCCGAACCCGAACTCACAAGCAAAAAGAGAACAGACTCCCATGATAATATTTGATAGAAACCCATGTTTGAATCAACCTGACCAACCAATATTTGAAAACATACCACCATGTCTCATACTCTCTACCAAATACGTTATTTCTCTAGCTTTAATGGGAAAAATTGGTAATTAGAACTATCAAATGACTAAGCATATTGGTAGTCTTAGTATGAAAGCTACCTAATGCAACTGTGCCACATGTCACACAACAACAAAACATATGACACACATGCACACTCGTAAAGAATTTGAAAGTGGCCATGAAAATTATCAACAATTAATCAAGCCCCTTAAGTAGTCTCATATAAACACACATTTCACTAAAATGGGTGTTTTTTACATAGTTATACAACTTGCACGTGGAATATTTTTTGATAGCATAAAGATATACATCATAAAAAAATGCATTTTGTACAAAACTCCTCAATTATCTATACTTTCACCAACTCAGAATAACATAAAATTATTAACTGCTAACCAATTATTTATAAAAAATTATATACATGAAGTCAGGTTCTTACAATCTACCCAACTAATAAAAATTTCGTCCCGAAATTTATTTTTTCAGATTTAAAAATGTCACGTACCACCAAGTCTCATCACCTCCACCACCCAAGCAATACTAGACTGTGCACCCCTAGCTCGACAGTGCGGTGGCTCACAAGTGTGTACCACTCGTACAACACCCGCCACAGACACCAGCCAAAACACCCGCCCAGTCCCAGATACACTATATGTACCTCCGGTTGGGTAAGGCTCTGATACCACTGTGACGACCCGTCACACTTTTAATACAAAAATCTCGATTTATCGATAAAATTCACCGTTTACCGTCAACCCGTTTGACAATTTCAGACGTCTATATCTCAACCAGCATGACACACAGTCCTCCGAAATAACATTTTTAATCAATTTTTCTGAAATACCGGTACGTGACTGATATTACTAAAAAGTTACACCGACTCGTCAAAATGACAATTTTATAAATATCTGACCCCAAATAATAATTTACAACAAATCACTAAAAACAGCTAAAAACAACAACTTTAGCTAAACAGTCTACTTTTTAACAATCAACCCAGCAATCTAGTTCAATCCTGCTCAACCTGTAAAATAGAGGGGTGAGCCAAACAGCCCAGCAGGTACCGCCTAACCACTGGCCTAGAAATCTAAAATCTACTTAACACAACAGCCAGTTATTACACATCAACATGCGGCACCAAATACACAAACATCGTGAATTAACAATCACCAGAAAGTCAACACATAGCTAGAAAGCTAGAAAATTCACACCAGCAGTATTAACAGGTATAGACTGTAACTGCAGAAATTTAGAAGTTAGATTTCCCCTACCTCAAACAGAAAACAAATACTGAACTTTGTCATCCCTTTAGCCGAACCCGAACTCACAAGCAAAAAGAGAACAGACTCCCATGATAATATTTGATAGAAACCCATGTTTGAATCAACCTGATTAACCAATATTTGAAAACATACCACCATGTCTCATACTCTCTACCAAATACGTTTTTTCTCTAGCTTTAATGGGAAAAATTGATAATTAGAACTATCAAATGACTAAGCATATTTGTAACACCCCTTGGTTCCCAGACTTTCCGTTCCGGACCGGAGAGCCCGGGTGGGTGCTACTATAATATGAAACGGTGGAAATCAAGAACAAACACTGCCATAGATATATATTACACATGATAAAAGTTTCGCACATCGTCTTAAAACATTATTACACAAATTTAAAAGTCTAAGAGTCCGATTTACTAGTCATGCTGATAAAACTAGGTGAGACCGCGTTTTCCCCGTCCTAAGCCAAGCCTTCTCCATCTAGACCTGCGGTGGGAATTAAAACAGGAACCGCAGTTTCTAAAGTCAGCAATGAAATACTGAATGAGTAACACCCAAGCACGTAAATCGGGAACGAGGTATTTTAACTCAAGTAACAAAAATAAATGGACGAAGAGTAAATATTTCACAAGTATTTAACTTCAAATGGAAATGCAGCGGAAGTAAAAGACAGTGTAATAGTAAGACATTTCCGAGTTCTCGTAAATCTTCAGAAAATCTCCAATAATTATAATTAAATCCATATCCAATATCCAAAACATTAAATCTCATTATTTCCATGTCCATTAATATCCAATATCCAAACCATAAAATCCATTAGTTGATACGGGGAAGAATAATCCATCACAAGCATCCAAGACCTTAAGTGTCGGCACCCCCCTAAGACTTCTTGCGGCCAGAGAGGTGAGTACATGGAGCGACCCGGCAGGTTGCGACCGGGTTAAAGTACACAGGCCGAGTGGACAAAGCAAACACGACAATAATAATCACAGGTCGAGTGGACGAAGCCAACCCGACAATAATAATCACAGGCCGAGTGGCTAAAGCCAACACGACAATAATAAGTTTTCCCCGCACAACTCTTTCCACTTTACGTTATTACGCGTTATTATTTTCAAGTGTCAATTTCAAAGAAAATATCTCAACACAATCCAAATTTCAAGTAAAGCATGTATGTCATAAAACACATTTTGAGACAAATTATAAAATCATATTTCGACACGAAAGAAGCTGGGCGCGCTAGACTTGGCATGTTTACTCACCTTGATAATACGGCCAATATCGCGTCGGCTTTCACACGTAGACGTAACCTTCGTCTATAAACTCGTCACCTACAGTTATAATTTCTAAATCAATCACAAGTCCAAGTATGATTTGTGAAATGCTAAATTCCTAACAAGTCTTATTTTTCCCCATAACCCCATTAATTTATAGTATTCAATATTTATATAATAAACGGGCGACGTAAACCACATATTTATTTATCTATTATTTATTTATTTATTTTCCTCATAGAAAATCACTACTTATATAAATACTAGCTCTTTAAAATTATTAAGTAAGAAATCGCATATTAAATTTATACACTCTCATAATTAGAAAGTACTAATTTACTATACAACACATTTATTTGTAAGTGACTACAAAGATTTAATTCCAATTAATTTAATTATAGCTAATTATTTATTGGAAAATATAGATTCTATAAAAGAATTAGATTCACCAAAAATATTTATTCTAAGAAAATAAGTGTTTAGTCATACATAATTATAACTTTATTTTGGAGAAATAATCTCTAGTATCTACAAATCATAATCAAGTTTTTATCTATTTATAAATAAAGGAGTTTTCTTAAAATTTATTTTCCTATTTAACTTTCTAACTTATTTTGTGTTAGCAATATTAAGCAAATAACATATTTTACTCAAAACACTAGTTTATAAGCATTTAGAAAATATTTATTTAACATATATTTTTAGTTTGCTTATTTTTCGAGAGAATCAACAATATTGTATATTAAATAACTCCTACATAGTTTTAAATAGCCAATTTTTCTTTTACATAATTAAAATATTATTTAGAAATGTTAGGAAATAATTTTAATCTACAAATAGCATGTTTGATTTTATAGTTTATATGCAGTTTATATAAACAATAACTGAAACCCCCAAGTTCTGATAAAAGACACACAATTACCCCCTACTAGCAAATAACAGATTTGTATGTGACAGATTATACCCTTAAAGTTTCTGAAACTACACTTTAACCCCTATTTCAAGAAAACATAACACCCAATCGATTCAAGTTCGGATTTAGCCATTAAAATTGCAGTTTGATTATCAAAAACGAATCAGAGGAGGATTTAGAAGTTACCCACACCAAAAATCGCGAAAAACGGTTGAGGAATGGGTCCGATTGAAGTTGCCGTCGAGGTGGGTCGGCGGTGATGAACGATTCCGGCGACTGAGGCGTTCTTGGCTTCGATTGGCAGCGATTAAAGCTTCATCTGACCTCTGGGAGTTGATTAGGATCGATTTGAGGGATTGGGTATCGTCGGATAGCTTGGGTCGATCTTCTCGCCGGCGTTAATGGAGGTCGTCGGAGTTGTGGTGGCTCTGGGCGGTTTCTGCAGTGGTTCACTGCTGTGGTGTCTCCCCTTTGGCTCGAATCAGAGAGGGGAGGGAAGAGGGAGTCGAAATAGAGGGAGAGCAGAGAGGTGCAGGTGGTGGTGGCGGTCGTTCTTGGCGTCGGGGACCTCGCCGGAGACGGCAGCGGCCCTGTGCCGCTGCTGCTTCTGTTGGGTTTTCGCCGGCTAATTCAGAGAGGCGAGAGAGAGACAGAGGGAGAGATCAGAGGTGGTGAGGGGGATCTTGATATGGCTGGTTGTGGTGGCGTCACCGACGGGGAGGCAGCAGCTTTGCCGCTGCTGCTGCTTCCTCTGTTTTCGTTGGCCAGAACAGGGGAGAGGGGGAGACAGAGGGATGGCAGAGAGGTGAAGGGGGATGTGGTGGTGGCAGTGATGGTGTTTCCGGTGATGGAGGTGGTGGTGGTGTTGGTGGTGGTGACGGGGGAGAAGAGAGGGAGGCTGCTGGGTATTTGAAGGAGGAGAAGAAGAAAGAAGACAAAAACCCTTGTGATTTGAGAAAAGTTTCAGCAAGGTTAGTTTGTGTAAACAGGTAGACAAAATTTCTTCAATTATTTTATGATTTAATTTATTTATTCATTTTATTTTTAGTTTATTAATTAATTCACTTTTATTTATTCCCCCTTTAGGTATATAGCTCTCTTCAACTACAACTACCACCCCCTGCATTAACTAGTTTAGCTTTTCTTAAATTACAAATACCTCCCCAATTCACATTTAAACTTTACGAATTGCTAGTAATTTACCCGTATAAAAGCGGGGTATTACATCCTTCCCCCCTTAAATAGAGCTTCGTCCTCGAAGCGCAAACCAGCTAATCCACATAATACTAATATAAGACTTTATATGTATCATAACAGCCAATCCTCATAATATGATATGTAGGAACAGTCAACACACACACAATTTATTAATTAAATTACTATTTGGTTCGATGTGGCACAAGGATTAAGGTTACGAAAACTAAAGGGTTACATTCCTCTCCCCCTTAGAGGAGTGACGTCCTCGGAACTCAGTTAACTTCGTCAAAGAGGTGCGGATACTTCTTTCTCATTTCATCCTCTGCTTCCCAAGTAGCCTCTTCCGTCTCATGGTTAGTCCATAGGACTTTCACTAGCTTAACGCTCTTGGTACGTGTGTCTCTTGTCTTGGTATCGAGGATCTTGATAGGATGCTCTTCATATGTCAAAGACGGGTCTAACTCAATTGGTTCGGGATCCAATACGTGAGATGGATCGGGTACATACTTCTTTAACTGCGACACGTGAAAAACATTGTGTACTCGTCCCAAATTTGAAGGTAGGTCCAGACGGTACGCAACTTCTCCAATTCTTTCCAGAATGTCATATGGTCCGATGAACTTTGGACTTAGCTTCCCTTTCTGATTGAATCTCGTTACTCCCTTCGTAGGCGAAACTTTAAGAAACGCCTTTTCACCCACTTTGAACTCCAATGGTCTCCTTTTCTGGTCTGCGTAGGACTTCTGTCTGTCTTGTGCTGCCTTCATTCTTTGTTGGATGAGTCGTACTTGATCTGTCATTTCCTCAATCATTTGTGGGCCTAACACCACTGTCTCGCTGATATCGCTCCAACATAGAGGCGTTCGACACTTCCTCCCATACAAAGCTTCGTGGGGTGCCATGCCTATGCTGGCGTGGTAGCTGTTGTTGTAAGAGAACTCTATTAGTGGCAACTTGTCAACCCATGATCCTTGGAAATCCATGACACAAGCCCTCAGCATGTCCTCCAGTGTTTGAATGGTCCTTTCTGTTTGTCCATCTGTGGCTGGGTGGAACGCTGTACTGAATCTTAGTTGAGTCCCCCACGCTTCCTGAAGAGCCTTCCAGAAATGTGAGAGGAAGTTAGGGTCCCTGTCTGCGATTATTGAACTCGGAACCCCATGGTATCTCAATATGTTCTTGATATATGCATCAGCTCTTTGCTCGATGTTCCATGTGTCTTTCATTGGAATGAACCTTGGTGTCTTGGTCAATCGGTCAACCACTACCCATATCTGGTTGAGTCCATTCTTCGAAGTCGGCAAAGCAGTTACGAAATCCATAGAGATGGAATCCCACTTCCAATCTGGGACGTCCAATGGCTGAACTAAGCCTCCCATTCTCTTGTGCTCGAACTTCACCTTCTGACAGGTTAAGCATCGTGCTACAAACTCAGCTACTTCCTTCTTCATGTTGGGCCACCAAAAAGTCTTCTTCAAATCCTTGTAGAGTTTGTCGCCCCCAGGATGAACAGAATAAGGTGTGTTGTGTGCTTCGCGCATTAGCTTTTCCTTGGTTTCTGCGCATTTTTGCGGTACACACGACCTTCCCTTGTAGCGAATGCTTCCATCCTCGTGAATCTTGAAGTCTTTGGCTTCTCCTGCTGCAATCTTCTTCTTGATCCTTTCGAGCTTTACGTCTCCGGCTTGATTGCTTCTTATTTTCTCAATGAAGTCTGGCACAACTGTCATGCTTCCAAGTAGGCCTTGCACTGTTCCTTGTTCTACCACTTCAATTTCGAGCTTCTCGAACTCGTGACATAGCCAGCTTGGCAAGGCTAACATGGTATTCACCGCATGGCTCGACTTCCGACTTAACGCATCGGCGACCACATTCGCCTTTCCTTCATGGTACTGAATACGCAAGTCATAGTCCTTGATAATCTCTAGCCATCTTCGTTGTCTGTTGTTCAGCTCTTTCTGGGTGAAGATATACTTCAGGCTTCTATGATCCGTATAGAGCTTGCAAACAGCCCCGTACAGATGATGTCTCCATATCTTCAGTGCGAACACTATTGCTGCTAACTCCAAGTCATGTGTGGCATAGTTCTCTTCGTGGGGTTTCAATTGACTTGAGGCATAGGCAATTACCCTTCTGTCTTGCATAAGCACGCACCCTAGCCCTTTCTTCGATGCATCGCTGTATACTTCAAACTCGCCAGAGTTGTTTGGTAGAGCTAATACTGGTGCCGTAGTCAGCTTCTCATTTAGAGCTTGAAATGCTTCTTCACAGCTGTCGTCCCACTGATACTTCACCGCTTTCTTCGTTAGCGTTGTCAGTGGTCTGGCAATCTTGGAGAAATCCTTCACAAAGCGTCGATAGTAACCTGCTAAGCCAAGGAAACTCCTTATTTCAGACACGTTCTTCGGTGTTGGCCAGTCCTTAACTGCTGAGATCTTTCCTGGGTCCACTGATATCCCCTCCTTTGAAATGATGTGACCCAAGAATGGAACACGATCCAACCAGAACTCGCATTTAGACAGCTTGGCATACAATTGTTCTTGCCTCAGAGTCTGCAGCACTTCTCTAAGATGCTCTTCGTGGTCCTCATTGCTTTTCGAGTACACAAGGATGTCATCGATAAAGACCACTACGAATCGATCCAGAAATGGCCTCATCACCCGATTCATCAGATCCATAAACACTGCAGGTGCATTGGTCAGACCAAATGGCATCACTGTGAACTCATAATGGCCATATCTGGTTCTGAAGGCAGTCTTCGGAATATCCTTTTCGGCTACCCGAAGCTGATGACACCCTGACCTCAGATCAATCCTGGAGAAGACACTGGCCCCTTGTAGTTGATCGAACAGGTCGTCAATCCGGGGTAGAGGATACTTGTTCTTGATGGTCACCCTGTTTAATTCTCGATAGTCGATGCATAGCCTCAGACTCCCATCTTTCTTTTTCACGAAAAGCACTGGTGCTCCCCAGGGTGACACACTTGGTCGTATGTACCCTTTCTGTAGGAGTTCTTGCAGTTGATCCTTGAGCTACTTTAATTCTGCTGGTGCCACCGATACGGTGCCTTCGAGATAGGAGCGTTTCCAGGTGCTAAGTCTAAGGTAAACTCCACTTCTCGTTTGGGTGGCATCCCTGGAATCTCGTTAGGAAAGACGTCAGGAAATTCCCTTACGACAGGTATTTCCTCCAGTAGATTTTCCTTCTTGGATACGTCCTGGATGTAGCACAGGTAAGCAGAGTTCCCCTTCCTCACTTGATTGACTATAGTCAATGCTGACACTAGTCTGATGCGAGGTTCCCTTGTGATACCACGATAGGTGATCTTCTCCCCTTTGGGTCCTTTCAACCGAACCTTCTGATCGTAGCAGTCAATAACTGCTCGATACATCGCGAGCCAATCCATCCCTAGTATAACATCTATACCCCCAAGGTCAAACTTTATCAGGTTGGCTGGCAGGATACTTGATAGGATTTCTAGCTCAACTCCTTCAAATATGGTGTCGCATACTGTTATTTGTCCAGTAGCGGTTGCTACGGGAATGGATATGGTAGATGACTTACTCAAACCCAGTTTATCAACAAATGATGATGATATGAACGAGTAAGATGCACCAGAATCAAATAATATAAATGCTGGTTGCTTGTGGATAAGGAATGTACCAGTGACAACTCCATGAGCAGCTTCCGCCTCGGTCTTTGTTATGACAGCAATCCTTCCGACATTGGCATTCTGGTTTCCAGCTCCTCCTGCTGCATTGTTGTTGACCGCAGCTCCAGCACTGTTGTTGCGGTTTTGGCCTCCATTCTGTCTGGCATTCCCCTGGTTGTAGTTTGACTGCCTTCCATAGCCATTACCTCCATTGTTTGGATGGTTGCCAAAGTTGCCATACCCAATCTGCAGGGTTGCAGGTTGCTGGTTCACATACTGCTGGTTGTGCCCAAAATTGTTCCCATTTTGCTGGCGATTCCCCTGGTAGTTGTTCTGTTGCAGCCTGGGATAGTTCCCTCCTTGATTCACTTGCACGTTTCCTGCTGGTGGTGCTCGACATTCATAAGCTCGATGTCCCCTCCTACCACAATTGTTGCAGTTAACTGGATTCCCCATGCAATCAACTCCGGGGTGGTTCCTCTGACACCTCTTACATATGTAGCGACGGACTCGCTGAGCTTCATGGTTCTGCTGATTGCCTCGATACTGTCCCTGGTTGCCTCCTCCATTGTTGGGCCTAAACCTCTGGTTCCCCCTTGCTAAGTTGTTGTTACTTCCTCCTGCTTCTTCTATCTTCCGTTTCTTGCGCCTTTCATCTTGGGCTGCGTGGACTCTCCAGATATCGGCGGCTCTGTCATAGACTTCATGAAGGGTAGGATAAGTTCTGCTTAGCAGAGACGTCTGCAGCCGCTCTTGCAGTCCAGAGATGAATTTAGAGACTTTGGACTCTTCGTCGGGAACCGTGTTGCCCGCAAACCGCATCAGCTCCGTAAACTTCCGAAAATACTTGGTCACCGAGTCGCTTCCTTGTTGTAGATTGTGGAATTCTTTTTGCTTGGTCATCTTCACGTGATGAGGATAAAAGCGGGTTCTGAGTGCAGTTTGGAGGGCTTCCCAGCCAAAGTTAGGCTGAGCCAAGAGGGTTCCTCGAGCATTTCTCCACCACAGATTCGCCTCACTTTTCAGATAAAACACCGCACAGTTGACCTTCCGATCCTCAGGGCATTCCACGTTCTCAAGGATCTTGTCCATCTCCATGATCCAATCTTCCAGCTCAACAGGATCTTCGTTTCCAGTGAAACTCGGTGGCTTCATGTCGGCCACTTGCTTGGCCCAGTTAACTCCTGCCCGAGCTCCATTGCCCATCATTTGAGCCATTTGAGCAAAAAATTGCTCCATGTTGTTGTTGTTGTTTTATGCCATCTGTTCTTGCCGGACTCTCCTGGTGTAGTAGCGCAGGGGTCTATCAGTCATATTCCTACACTATGACCTATTGTATTATTCTCTAATTTATCACGGGCTTGAAATGAATCATCCAATAAATTACATGCTTGGCAATTTCATTTAACACGCACATCACACATAAAAATATCATCTATCACAAGGCATGCATCATGTAGTAATTCATTCTCATTCCTGCTTCCATAAATCAATCCTGGAATTGTAATCACCATACCATAATCCATAGTTATATCTTCCTTTACGGAAATAATACTTGTCGAATGGACATCAAGGAAAATTATCACATCCAATAAATCTAGTTACTGTTAAGCATACATCGTGTCTCATAATGGAGGGAAAAGGACGTGGGTGGGTGGGACTATTAAAAGTAGGACTTACACTACCCATAACCCAATCGGCTTGTCCAATTTTAATTATATTTTCCTAATTTCATTTTAGGGTTGCCCTACAGGTTTTAATTTCCCTTTTTGGACAGCCCGCTCTGATACCACCTGTAACACCCCTTGGTTCCCAGACTTTCCGTTCCGGACCGGAGAGCCCGGGTGGGTGCTACTATAATATGAAACGGTGGAAATCAAGAAAAAACACTGCCATAGATATATATTACACATGATAAAAGTTTCGCACATCGTCTTAAAACATTATTACACAAATTTAAAAGTCTAAGAGTCCGATTTACTAGTCATGCTGATAAAACTAGGTGAGACCGTGTTTTCCCCGTCCTAAGCCAAGCCTTCTCCATCTAGACATGCGGTGGGAATTAAAACAGGAACCGCAGTTTTTAAGGTCAGCAATGAAATACTGAATGAGTAACACCCAAGCACGTAAATCGGGAACGAGGTATTTTAACTCAAGTAACAAAAATAAATGGACGAAGAGTAAATATTTCACAAGTATTTAACTTCAAATGGAAATGCAGCGGAAGTAAAAGACAGTGTAATAGTAAGACATTTCCGAGTTCTCGTAAATCTTCAGAAAATCTCCAATAATTATAATTAAATCCATATCCAATATCCAAAACATTAAATCTCATTATTTCCATGTCCATTAATATCCAATATCCAAACCATAAAATCCATTAGTTGATACGGGGGAGAATAATCCATCACAAGCATCCAAGACCTTAAGTGTCGGCACCCCCCTAAGACTTCTTGCGGCCAGAGAGGTGAGTACATGGAGCGACCCGGCAGGTTGCGACCGGGTTAAAGTACACAGGCCGAGTGGACAAAGCAAACACGACAATAATAATCACAGGTCGAGTGGACGAAGCCAACCCGACAATAATAATCACAGGCCGAGTGGCTAAAGCCAACACGACAATAATAAGTTTTCCCCGCACAACTCTTTCCACTTTACGTTATTACGCGTTATTATTTTCAAGTGTCAATTTCAAAGAAAATATCTCAACACAATCCAAATTTCAAGTAAAGCATGTATGTCATAAAACACATTTTGAGACAAATTATAAAATCATATTTCGACACGAAAGAAGCTGGGCGCGCTAGACTTGGCATGTTTACTCACCTTGATAATACGGCCAATATCGCGTCGGCTTTCACACGTAGACGTAACCTTCGTCTATAAACTCGTCACCTACAGTTATAATTTCTAAATCAATCACAAGTCCAAGTATGATTTGTGAAATGCTAAATTCCTAACAAGTCTTATTTTTCCCCATAACCCCATTAATTTATAGTATTCAATATTTATATAATAAACGGGCGACGTAAACCACATATTTATTTATCTATTATTTATTTATTTATTTTCCTCATAGAAAATCACTACTTATATAAATACTAGCTCTTTAAAATTATTAAGTAAGAAATCGCATATTAAATTTATACACTCTCATAATTAGAAAGTACTAATTTACTATACAACACATTTATTTGTAAGTGACTACAAAGATTTAATTCCAATTAATTTAATTATAGCTAATTATTTATTGGAAAATATACATTCTATAAAAGAATTAGATTCACCAAAAATATTTATTCTAAGAAAATAAGTGTTTAGTCATACATAATTATAACTTTATTTTGGAGAAATAATCTCTAGTATCTACAAATCATAATCAAGTTTTTATCTATTTATAAATAAAGGAGTTTTCTTAAAATTTATTTTCCTATTTAACTTTCTAACTTATTTTGTGTTAGCAATATTAAGCAAATAACATATTTTACTCAAAACACTAGTTTATAAGCATTTAGAAAATATTTATTTAACATATATTTTTAGTTTGCTTATTTTTCGAGAGAATCAACAATATTGTATATTAAATAACTCCTACATAGTTTTAAATAGCCAATTTTTCTTTTACATAATTAAAATATTATTTAGAAATGTTAGGAAATAATTTTAATCTACAAATAGCATGTTTGATTTTATAGTTTATATGCAGTTTATATAAACAATAACTGAAACCCCCAAGTTCTGATAAAAGACACACAATTACCCCCTACTAGCAAATAACAGATTTGTATGTGACAGATTATACCCTTAAAGTTTCTGAAACTACACTTTAACCCCTATTTCAAGAAAACATAACACCCAATCGATTCAAGTTCGGATTTAGCCATTAAAATTGCAGTTTGATTATCAAAAACGAATCAGAGGAGGATTTAGAAGTTACCCACACCAAAAATCGCGAAAAACGGTTGAGGAATGGGTCCGATTGAAGTTGCCGTCGAGGTGGGTCGGCGGTGATGAACGATTCCGGCGACTGAGGCGTTCTTGGCTTCGATTGGCAGCGATTAAAGCTTCATCTGACCTCTGGGAGTTGATTAGGATCGATTTGAGGGATTGGGTATCGTCGGATAGCTTGGGTCGATCTTCTCGCCGGCGTTAATGGAGGTCGTCGGAGTTGTGGTGGCTCTGGGCGGTTTCTGCAGTGGTTCACTGCTGTGGTGTCTCCCCTTTGGCTCGAATCAGAGAGGGGAGGGAAGAGGGAGTCGAAATAGAGGGAGAGCAGAGAGGTGCAGGTGGTGGTGGCGGTCGTTCTTGGCGTCGGGGACCTCGCCGGAGACGGCAGCGGCCCTGTGCCGCTGCTGCTTCTGTTGGGTTTTCGCCGGCTAATTCAGAGAGGCGAGAGAGAGACAGAGGGAGAGATCAGAGGTGGTGAGGGGGATCTTGATGTGGCTGGTTGTGGTGGCGTCACCGACGGGGAGGCAGCAGCTTTGCCGCTGCTGCTGCTTCCTCTGTTTTCGTTGGCCAGAACAGGGGAGAGGGGGAGACAGAGGGATGGCAGAGAGGTGAAGGGGGATGTGGTGGTGGCAGTGATGGTGTTGCCGGTGATGGAGGTGGTGGTGGTGTTGGTGGTGGTGACGGGGGAGAAGAGAGGGAGGCTGCTGGGTATTTGAAGGAGGAGAAGAAGAAAGAAGACAAAAACCCTTGTGATTTGAGAAAAGTTTCAGCAAGGTTAGTTTGTGTAAACAGGTAGACAAAATTTCTTCAATTATTTTATGATTTAATTTATTTATTCATTTTATTTTTAGTTTATTAATTAATTCACTTTTATTTATTCCCCCTTTAGGTATATAGCTCTCTTCAACTACAACTACCACCCCCTGCATTAACTAGTTTAGCTTTTCTTAAATTACAATACCTCCCCAATTCACATTTAAACTTTACGAATTGCTAGTAATTTACCCGTATAAAAGCGGGGTATTACATCCTTCCCCCCTTAAATAGAGCTTCGTCCTCGAAGCGCAAACCAGCTAATCCACATAATACTAATATAAGACTTTATATGTATCATAACAGCCAATCCTCATAATATGATATGTAGGAACAGTCAACACACACACAATTTATTAATTAAATTACTATTTGGTTCGATGTGGCACAAGGATTAAGGTTACGAAAACTAAAGGGTTACATTCCTCTCCCCCTTAGAGGAGTGACGTCCTCGGAACTCAGTTAACTTCGTCAAAGAGGTGCGGATACTTCTTTCTCATTTCATCCTCTGCTTCCCAAGTAGCCTCTTCCGTCTCATGGTTAGTCCATAGGACTTTCACTAGCTTAACGCTCTTGGTACGTGTGTCTCTTGTCTTGGTATCGAGGATCTTGATAGGATGCTCTTCATATGTCAAAGACGGGTCTAACTCAATTGGTTCGGGATCCAATACGTGAGATGGATCGGGTACATACTTCTTTAACTGCGACACGTGAAAAACATTGTGTACTCGTCCCAAATTTGAAGGTAGGTCCAGACGGTACGCAACTTCTCCAATTCTTTCCAGAATGTCATATGGTCCGATGAACTTTGGACTTAGCTTCCCTTTCTGATTGAATCTCGTTACTCCCTTCGTAGGCGAAACTTTAAGAAACGCCTTTTCACCCACTTTGAACTCCAATGGTCTCCTTTTCTGGTCTGCGTAGGACTTCTGTCTGTCTTGTGCTGCCTTCATTCTTTGTTGGATGAGTCGTACTTGATCTGTCATTTCCTCAATCATTTGTGGGCCTAACACCACTGTCTCGCTGATATCGCTCCAACATAGAGGCGTTCGACACTTCCTCCCATACAAAGCTTCGTGGGGTGCCATGCCTATGCTGGCGTGGTAGCTGTTGTTGTAAGAGAACTCTATTAGTGGCAACTTGTCAACCCATGATCCTTGGAAATCCATGACACAAGCCCTCAGCATGTCCTCCAGTGTTTGAATGGTCCTTTCTGTTTGTCCATCTGTGGCTGGGTGGAACGCTGTACTGAATCTTAGTTGAGTCCCCCACGCTTCCTGAAGAGCCTTCCAGAAATGTGAGAGGAAGTTAGGGTCCCTGTCTGCGATTATTGAACTCGGAACCCCATGGTATCTCAATATGTTCTTGATATATGCATCAGCTCTTTGCTCGATGTTCCATGTGTCTTTCATTGGAATGAACCTTGGTGTCTTGGTCAATCGGTCAACCACTACCCATATCTGGTTGAGTCCATTCTTCGAAGTCGGCAAAGCAGTTACGAAATCCATAGAGATGGAATCCCACTTCCAATCTGGGACGTCCAATGGCTGAACTAAGCCTCCCATTCTCTTGTGCTCGAACTTCACCTTCTGACAGGTTAAGCATCGTGCTACAAACTCAGCTACTTCCTTCTTCATGTTGGGCCACCAAAAAGTCTTCTTCAAATCCTTGTAGAGTTTGTCGCCCCCAGGATGAACAGAATAAGGTGTGTTGTGTGCTTCGCGCATTAGCTTTTCCTTGGTTTCTGCGCATTTTTGCGGTACACACCACCTTCCCTTGTAGCGAATGCTTCCATCCTCGTGAATCTTGAAGTCTTTGGCTTCTCCTGCTGCAATCTTCTTCCTGATCCTTTCGAGCTTTACGTCTCCGGCTTGATTGCTTCTTATTTTCTCAATGAAGTCTGGCACAACTGTCATGCTTCCAAGTAGGCCCTGCACTGTTCCTTGTTCTACCACTTCAATTTCGAGCTTCTCGAACTCGTGACATAGCCAGCTTGGCAAGGCTAACATGGTATTCACCGCATGGCTCGACTTCCGACTTAACGCATCGGCTACCACATTCGCCTTTCCTTCATGGTACTGAATACGCAAGTCATAGTCCTTGATAATCTCTAGCCATCTTCGTTGTCTGTTGTTCAGCTCTTTCTGGGTGAAGATATACTTCAGGCTTCTATGATCCGTATAGAGCTTGCAAACAGCCCCGTACAGATGATGTCTCCATATCTTCAGTGCGAACACTATTGCTGCTAACTCCAAGTCATGTGTGGCATAGTTCTCTTCGTGGGGTTTCAATTGCCTTGAGGCATAGGCAATTACCCTTCTGTCTTGCATAAGCACGCACCCTAGCCCTTTCTTCGATGCATCGCTGTATACTTCAAACTCGCCAGAGTTGTTTGGTAGAGCTAATACTGGTGCCGTAGTCAGCTTCTCCTTTAGAGCTTGAAATGCTTCTTCACAGCTGTCGTCCCATCGATACTTCACCGCTTTCTTCGTTAGCGTTGTCAGTGGTCTGGCAATCTTGGAGAAATCCTTCACAAAGCGTCGATAGTAACCTGCTAAGCCAAGGAAACTCCTTATTTCAGACACGTTCTTCGGTGTTGGCCAGTCCTTAACTGCTGAGATCTTTCCTGGGTCCACTGATATCCCCTCCTTTGAAATGATGTGACCCAAGAATGGAACACGATCCAACCAGAACTCGCATTTAGACAGCTTGGCATACAATTGTTCTTGCCTCAGAGTCTGCAACACTTCTCTAAGATGCTCTTCGTGGTCCTCATTGCTTTTCGAGTACACAAGGATGTCATCGATAAAGACCACTACGAATCGATCCAGAAATGGCCTCATCACCCGATTCATCAGATCCATAAACACTGCAGGTGCATTGGTCAGACCAAATGGCATCACTGTAAACTCATAATAGCCATATCTGGTTCAGAAGGCAGTCTTCGGAATATCCTTTTCGACTACCCGAAGCTGATGACACCCTGACCTCAGATCAATCCTGGAGAAGACACTGGCCCCTTGTAGTTGATCGAACAGGTCGTCAATCTGGGGTAGAGGATACTTGTTCTTGATGGTCACCCTGTTTAATTCTCGATAGTCGATGCATAGCCTCAGACTCCCATCTTTCTTTTTCACGAAAAGCACTGGTGCTCCCCAGGGTGACACACTTGGTCGTATGTACCCTTTCTGTAGGAGTTCTTGCAGTTGATCCTTGAGCTCCTTTAATTCTGCTGGTGCCACCGATACGGTGCCTTCGAGATAGGAGCGTTTCCAGGTGCTAAGTCTAAGGTAAACTCCACTTCTCGTTTGGGTGGCATCCCTGGAATCTCGTTAGGAAAGACGTCAGGAAATTCCCTTACGACAGGTATTTCCTCCAGTAGATTTTCCTTCTTGGATACGTCCTGGATGTAGCACAGGTAAGCAGAGTTCCCCTTCCTCACTTGATTGACTATAGTCAATGCTGACACTAGTCTGATGCGAGGTTCCCTTGTGATACCACGATAGGTGATCTTCTCCCCTTTGGGTCCTTTCAACCGAACCTTCTGATCGTAGCAGTCAATAACTGCTCGATACATCGCGAGCCAATCCATCCCTAGTATAACATCTATACCCCCAAGGTCAAACTTTATCAGGTTGGCTGGCAGGATACCTGATAGGATTTCTAGCTCAACTCCTTCAAATATGGTGTCGCATACTGTTATTTTTCCAGTAGGGGTTGCTACGGGAATGGATATGGTAGATGACTTACTCAAACCCAGTTTATCAACAAATGATGATGATATGAACGAGTAAGATGCACCAGAATCAAATAATATAAATGCTGGTTGCTTGTGGATAAGGAATGTACCAGTGACAACTCCATGAGCAGCTTCTGCCTCGGTCTTTGTTATGACAGCAATCCTTCCGACATTGGCATTCTGGTTTCCAGCTCCTCCTGCTGCATTGTTGTTGACCGCAGCTCCAGCATTGTTGTTGCGGTTTTGGCCTCCATTCTGTCTGGCATTCCCCTGGTTGTAGTTTGGCTGCCTTCCATAGCCATTACCTCCATTGTTTGGATGGTTGCCAAAGTTGCCATACCCAATCTGCAGGGTTGCAGGTTGCTGGTTCACATACTGCTGGTTGTGCCCAAAATTGTTCCCATTTTGCTGGCGATTCCCCTGGTAGTTGTTCTGTTGCAGCCTGGGATAGTTCCCTCCTTGATTCACTTGCACGTTTCCTGCTGGTGGTGCTCGACATTCATAAGCTCGATGTCCCCTCCTACCACAATTGTTGCAGTTAACTGGATTCCCCATGCAATCATTTCCGGGGTGGTTCCTCTGACACCTCTTACATATGTAGCGACGGACTCGCTGAGCTTCATGGTTCTGCTGATTGCCTCGATACTGTCCCTGGTTGCCTCCTCCATTGTTGGGCCTAAACCTCTGGTTCCCCCTTGCTAAGTTGTTGTTACTTCCTCCTGCTTCTTCTATCTTCCGTTTCTTGCGCCTTTCATCTTGGGCTGCACGGACTCTCCAGATATCGGCGGCTCTGTCATAGACTTCATGAAGGGTAGGATAAGTTCTGCTTAGCAGAGACGTCTGCAGCCGCTCTTGCAGTCCAGAGATGAATTTAGAGACTTTGGACTCTTCGTCGGGAACCGTGTTGCCCGCAAACCGCATCAGCTCCGTAAACTTCCGAAAATACTTGGTCACCGAGTCGCTTCCTTGTTGTAGATTGTGGAATTCTTTTTGCTTGGTCATCTTCACGTGATGAGGATAAAAGCGGGTTCTAAGTGCAGTTTGGAGGGCTTCCCAGCCAAAGTTAGGCTGAGCCAAGAGGGTTCCTCGAGCATTTCTCCACCACAGATTCGCCTCACTTTTCAGATAAAACACTGCACAGTTGACCTTCCGATCCTCAGGGCATTCCACGTTCTCAAGGATCTTGTCCATCTCCATGATCCAATCTTCCAGCTCAACAGGATCTTCGTTTCCAGTGAAACTCGGTGGCTTCATGTCGGCCACTTGCTTGGCCCAGTTAACTCCTGCCCGAGCTCCATTGCCCATCATTTGAGCCATTTGAGCAAAAAATTGCTCCATGTTGTTGTTGTTGTTTTATGCCATCTGTTCTTGCCGGACTCTCCTGGTGTAGTAGCGCAGGGGTCTATCAGTCATATTCCTACACTATCACCTATTGTATTATTCTCTAATTTATCACGGGCTTGAAATGAATCATCCAATAAATTACATGCTTGGCAATTTCATTTAACACGCACATCACACATAAAAATATCATCTATCACAAGGCATGCATCATGTAGTAATTCATTCTCATTCCTGCTTCCATAAATCAATCCTGGAATTGTAATCACCATACCATAATCCATAGTTATATCTTCCTTTACGGAAATAATACTTGTCCAATGGACATCAAGGAAAATTATCACATCCAATAAATCTAGTTACTGTTAAGCATACATCGTATCTCATAATGGAGAGAAAAGGACGTGGGTGGGTGGGACTATTAAAAGTAGGACTTACACTACCCATAACCCAATCGGCTTGTCCAATTTTAATTATATTTTCCTAATTTCATTTTAGGGTTGCCCTACAGGTTTTAATTTCCCTTTTTGGAAAGCCCGCTCTGATACCACCTGTAACACCCCTTGGTTCCCAGACTTTCCGTTCCGGACCGGAGAGCCCGGGTGGGTGCTACTATAATATGAAACGGTGGAAATCAAGAACAAACACTGCCATAGATATATATTACACATGATAAAAGTTTCGCACATCGTCTTAAAACATTATTACACAAATTTAAAAGTCTAAGAGTCCGATTTACTAGTCATGCTGATAAAACTAGGTGAGACCGCGTTTTCCCCGTCCTAAGCCAAGCCTTCTCCATCTAGACCTACGGTGGGAATTAAAACAGGAACCGCAGTTTCTAAAGTCAGCAATGAAATACTGAATGAGTAACACCCAAGCACGTAAATCGGGAACGAGGTATTTTAACTCAAGTAACAAAAATAAATGGACGAAGAGTAAATATTTCACAAGTATTTAACTTCAAATGGAAATGCAGCGGAAGTAAAAGACAGTGTAATAGTAAGACATTTCCGAGTTCTCGTAAATCTTCAGAAAATCTCCAATAATTATAATTAAATCCATATCCAATATCCAAAACATTAAATCTCATTATTTCCATGTCCATTAATATCCAATATCCAAACCATAAAATCCATTAGTTGATACGGGGAAGAATATTCCATCACAAGCATCCAAGACCTTAAGTGCCGGCACCCCCCTAAGACTTCTTGCGGCCAGAGAGGTGAGTACATGGAGCGACCCGGCAGGTTGCGACCGGGTTAAAGTACACAGGCCGAGTGGACAAAGCAAACACGACAATAATAATCACAGGCCGAGTGGACGAAGCCAACCCGACAATAATAATCACAGGCCGAGTGGCTAAAGCCAACACGACAATAATAAGTTTTCCCCGCACAACTCTTTCCACTTTACGTTATTACGCGTTATTATTTTCAAGTGTCAATTTCAAAGAAAATATCTCAACACAATCCAAATTTCAAGTAAAGCATGTATGTCATAAAACACATTTTGAGACAAATTATAAAATCATATTTCGACACGAAAGAAGCTGGGCGCGCTAGACTTGGCATGTTTACTCACCTTGATAATACGGCCAATATCGCGTCGGCTTTCACACGTGGACGTAACCTTCGTCTATAAACTCGTCACCTACAGTTATAATTTCTAAATCAATCACAAGTCCAAGTATGATTTGTGAAATGCTAAATTCCTAACAAGTCTTATTTTTCCCCATAACCCCATTAATTTATCGTATTCAATATTTATATAATAAACGGGCGACGTAAACCACATATTTATTTATCTATTATTTATTTATTTATTTTCCTCATAGAAAATCACTACTTATATAAATACTAGCTCTTTAAAATTATGGGTAAAAGACATTTTCCACCCTTCAATTATGGGGAAAAGACATTTTGCCCCCTGATTTATGGAAAAAGACCTTTTGCACCCCTAATAGTTTTTTTGTGACCATTTTACCCTTGTAAGGATGGAATGGCTTAAATACCCTCACCCCCTTAAAGACCACTTTGCCCTTTAATTTAATATTTAAATAAATACTAATTAAATACATTTATGACATCACTTATTAAAAAGACTACATCACACATGGCATTCTTAAATGACCATTATACCCCTGATACTGTTCACATGGACAGTTACCACCCCTGGTACTGTTCACGTGGACAGTTACCACCCCTGGTACTGTTCACGTGGACAATTACCACCCCTGGTACTGTTCACGTGGACAATTACCACCCCTGGTACTTGGACAGTTTGCACCCCTAATTTTGTGGACACTTTGCACCTCCAATTTTGTGGACACTTTGTACCCCTAATTTTGTGGACATTTTGCACCCCTCTGCTGTTTAAAACCAGCTGTTTTTTTTAGCTGTGAGTAGGATCCTTACTCAATTACTATTTTTCCTCCTGTAGCTTCCCACCAATAACTTTCCTCCAAAAAAATATCCCTCCAAAAAGGTGCATCTTAGTCGTAGTTAATCTCTACATCTTACTAGTTACTACTTCACTAGTGAAGGAGCTAGTGCCAACAACAAGGCAATTCAGAGAGGCAAAATTGTTGGTGCTTGGTTTGACTTCTAAGACTGCGTTTCTACGACCTTTTCAATCCCTTTACACATCCATTCAAGGTCACGTGAATCAGAAGACGTAGCTCCCTGCCCAATAGGGTCGCACCAAGTCCATAAGTTACAACAATCGTTCCTACAAACATAGTAGAGTCTACCCCGATTGCCGTATATGTTAGACTCCGTCACTCGTATATCTGTCATAAGGGGAACTTCACAGAAGCAATACTTCCTCTGGTACGTTAGGAACTCTTCTCCCCGTCATGTCGTTCTGCTTGAGTTAGACATTCTACCTAAACAAACAAAAACATATTATTACAAAAAAAAAAAAAAAACTACACCATACTAGCTAAAATAAAGAGCTTCATTCTAAAAAACTACTAGTATTACCTTGCCTTAATTTTTAGGGAAGTATGATTGGAGCTACAAGTGAGTAAGAGTTTGAGTGGAGATCATTGTGAATATGGGATGTATATAGGACTTATTTGGAGGGAGGTTTATTGGAGGGAAGTTATTGCGGGAAATGTAGTAATTGCGTAAGGATCATACTCACAGCTAAAAAAAAAAACAGTTGATTTTAAAACAACAAAGGGGTGCAAAATGTCCACAGAATTATGGGTGCAAAGTGTCCACAAAATTAGGGGTGCAAACTGTCCAGAAAATAGGGGTGCAAAGTGTCCATGTGAACAGTACCAGGGGTGGTAATTGTCCACGTGAACAGTACCATGGGTGGTAACTGTCCATGTGAACAGTACCAGGGGTATAATGGTCATTTCACAATACCAGGTGTGATGTAATTTTGTTAATAGGTGATGTCATAAATGTATTTAATTAGTATTTATTTAATATTAAAGTAAAGGGCAAAGTGGTCTTTAAGGGGGTGAGGGTAGTTAAGTCATTCCATCCTTACAAGGGTAAAATGGTCACAAAAAAGCTATTAGGGGTGCAAAAGGTCTTTTTCCATAAATCAGGGGGCAAAATGTCTTTTCCCCATAATTGAAGGGTGGAAAATGTCTTTTACCCTAAAATTATTAAGTAAGAAATCGCATATTAAATTTATACACTCTCATAATTAGAAAATACTAATTTATTATACAACACATTTATTTGTAAGTGACTACAAAGATTTAATTCCAATTAATTTAATTATAGCTAATTATTTATTGGAAAATATACATTCTATAAAAGAATTAGATTCACCAAAAATATTTATTCTAAGAAAATAAGTGTTTAGTCATACATAATTATAACTTTATTTTGGAGAAATAATCTCTAGTATCTACAAATCATAATCAAGTTTTTATCTATTTATAAATAAAGGAGTTTTCTTAAAAGTTATTTTCCTATTTAACTTTCTAACTTATTTTGTGTTAGCAATATTAAGCAAATAACATATTTTACTCAAAACACTAGTTTATAAGCATTTAGAAAATATTTATTTAACATATATTTTTAGTTTGCTTATTTTTCGAGAGAATCAACAATATTGTATATTAAATAACTCCTACATAGTTTTAAATAGCCAATTTTTCTTTTACATAATTAAAATATTATTTAGAAATGTTAGGAAATAATTTTAATCTACAAATAGCATGTTTGATTTTATAGTTTATATGCAGTTTATATAAACAATAACTGAAACCCCCAAGTTCTGATAAAAGACACACAATTACCCCCTACTAGCAAATAACAGATTTGTATGTGACAGATTATACCCTTAAAGTTTCTGAAACTACACTTTAACCCCTATTTCAAGAACACATAACACCCAATCGATCCAAGTTCAGATTTAGCCATTAAAATTGCAGTTTGATCATCAAAAACGAATCAGAGGAGGATTTAGAAGTTACCCACACCAAAAATCGCGAAAAACGGTTGAGAAATGGGTCCGATTGAAGTTGCCGTCGAGGTGGGTAGGCGGTGATGAACGATTCCGGCGACTGAGGCGTTCTTGGCTTCGATTGGCAGCGATTAAAGCTTCATCGGACCTCTGGGAGTTGATTAGGATCGATTTGAGGGATTGCGTATCGTCGGATAGCTTGGGTCGATCTTCTCGCCGGCGTTAATGGAGGTCGCCGGAGTTGTGGTGGCTCTGGGCGGTTTCTGCAGTGGTTCACTGCTGTGGTGTCTCCCCTTTGGCTCGAATCAGAGAGGGGAGGGAAGAGGGAGTCGAAATAGAGGGAGAGCAGAGAGGTGCAGGTGGTGGTGGCGGTCGTTCTTGGCGTCGGGGACCTCGCCGGAGACGGCAGCGGCCCTGTACCGCTGCTGCTTCTGTTGGGTTTTCGCCGGCTAATTCAGAGAGGCGAGAGAGAGACAGAGGGAGAGATCAGAGGTGGTGAGGGGGATCTTGATGTGGCTGGTTGTGGTGGCGTCACCGACGGGGAGGCAGCAGCTTTGCCGCTGCTGCTGCTTCCTCTGTTTTCGTTGGCCAGAACAGGGGAGAGGGGGAGACAGAGGGATGGCAGAGAGGTGAAGGGGGATGTGGTGGTGGCAGTGATGGTGTTGCCGGTGATGGAGGTGGTGGTGGTGTTGGTGGTGGTGACGGGGGAGAAGAGAGGGAGGCTGCTGGGTATTTGAAGGAGGAGAAGAAGAAAGAAGACAAAAACCCTTGTGATTTGAGAAAAGTTTCAGCAAGGTTAGTTTGTGTAAACAGGTAGACAAAATTTCTTCAATTATTTTATGATTTAATTTATTTATTAATTTTATTTTTAGTTTATTAATTAATTCACTTTTATTTATTCCCCCTTTAGGTATATAGCTCTCTTCAACTACAACTACCACCCCCTGCATTAACTAGTTTAACTTTTCTTAAATTACAAATACCTCCCCAATTCACATTTAAACTTTACGAATTGCTAGTAATTTACCCGTATAAAAGCGGGGTATTACAATATTGGTAGTCTTAGTATGAAAGCTACCTAATGCAACTGTGCCACATGTCACACAACAACAAAACAAATGACACACATGCACACGCGTAAAGAATCTGAAAGTGGCCATGAAAATTATCAACAATTAATCAAGCCCCTTAAGTAGTCTCATATAAACACACATTTCACTAAAAAGAGTGTTTTTTACATAGTTATACAACTTGCACGTGGAATATTTTTTGATAGCATAAAGATATACATCATAAAATAATGCATTTTGTACAAAAATCCTCCATTATCAATACTTTCACCAACTCAGAATAACATAAAATTATTAACTGCTAACCAATTATTTATAAAAAATTATATTACATGAAGTCGGGTTCTCACAGGTTTTATTTCGAGTTCTGGTGGATCCTGGAGGGATGGGACCAGGACGAATTTCTGCTTGGCTTCCTCGAGCAGCCTTAAGGTGTTCCAGTCTTCGACCGTCGTGATCTGATCCTCCTGGAGCTTGTCCTCAGCATCCTTCTACATACTGTCAATTTCAGCCCATAACTCCTATAACTCTTCTTCTTCCAGTTTGTCTTTGACTTTTTACACATTGAAGCAGTCTTCATGTACAGAGTAGTCTTGAAGCTGGAGTGACTTGAAGACGATGAATTACACCTTGTCTTCATTGATCTTCATGGACAGCGCACCACTTTTGCAGTTGATAATGACCCCTCAAGTGGCCAAGAATGGTCTGCCCAGAATTAGGTACCTCTCCAGCTTTCATATCCAGAATCACGAAATCAACTAGAGAATAAGTTCTCCAACTATAACCAGAATACCTTCAATAATGCCACATGCAGGTTTTACAGATCTGTCAGCCATCTGTAGTATGATTCTGGTAGGTCGGGGGTTCACCAACCTTTAAACTTCTGAAGATTCTCAATGGCTTTATATTGATGATGGCCCCTATGTCACACATGGCCTTGCCTGTGTAAGCATTACCCACACTTACAGGGAAAAAACTGACATGGTCCTTCATATTTTGTGGTAGCCCATTCCTCACACAGTAGCTCACTTCTTCCGTCAGATTTACAGTCTCAAAATTTCTCATTTGTCTCCTTCCATACATAATGTCTTTCAGGAATTTTGCATAAGTGGACATCTTTTCCAACGCCTCAGCAAAAGGTATGTTGATCTGCAACCAAGGTTTTTAAATCTGTGGGTCAGCATAAACCTGTAGAGGGTGAGTAGACTAGACGGTGAACCATGAACCGAGACTCGTTCGGGTCATATTTTACTTAAAATCTTCAATTTTCTACGTAGACATGTTTTTTCACCTGTGAAAAGTTGAAGTTTTTGAATCTTTAATGATAAAACACTACATTTTTCTTTATGTGTATAAAATTGTTTCAATGAGAAATAGCATTGTCAACATTTGTAAATAAAAAACTACAATCTTTAAATAAAAAAAATTATAGTCAAGAATAATTTAATTATTTGTTTATTTATTCATTTATATTTCGTCTTTACATCAAGCCACTTATTTGAAATAAGGGTGTAACTAAGATTTACTAAACTAAAATTCTATATAAACTATCTCTCACTTATTCAGTGTGGTTCGTTTGATATTTACACGGTGGTCTGTGTGTTTGATTGGATATTGGTCGTTATTGTTTATCTTTATCTTGTGATAGCTTCAATGGTTCACCAATGTTTGAAGGTGGGTGACTATATATCTCATTTTTCCGTGCATTAAAAGATTAAGAACCTAATAGAGGTACACTATTTTTCACAATGAGCTGATTCGGTAAACCCGTGGGTCAACGCGCGCGTATACTGGTTTGACATGTTTGTTGTGGGTTTGTTAGGCGCCGAGTTTTCGAGTGGGTAAACCCGATTTCCCATGTAGACTCATAAACTCGTTAAACCCGCGGGTCAACCCGCGAGTTTGACAACCTTGTCAGCAACTTTTTTGAACATTTTGAGAAACTTGGCGTAGTCTTTGATATCATCCATCTTCCGTGTCCTTAATGGATATGCCACCTCTTTGGAGATATGTAGCGTCTTAGATTTATCCTTCTTGTCTTGCACTGGTTCCTGTCCTACCATGCCCTTTTTCTGGGGGCTTATGGGTGGAGTCTTCTCACTATAAAAAATCTTGTGCTCGTTAGCTTTGGACTTATTAGCACGATCATGGATTGGATACGGTGGATCATGCAATACTAATCCACTTAGAGTGATTATGGTATTGATTTGAACACGTGGATTGCTAATGTGGTCGAGGGTAAGTTCCCTGGTGCTCTTTCTATTTGCTGTTGTGCCATCTGTCGAATCCGTACCTCCGGTGTACGCAATGTAGCTTTGGTAGTCTGTAAATCTAATGCAAGTGTATTCAAGTTTGAAACAATCTAAATATACGATGCAGTAAAGTTTGTGTCATGTTCTGCAGCATGGCCATCACTTCAGCCATGTCATTATTTGGGTTCTGACCAGGTTGAGTTCTGCTTGTTCTATGATCCTTTGCCATGCTCTTTTGGCAGTTTCAGTTATTCTTCTCAGAGATTCTTATGATCGTTTTCCTTATCTTTTAAGTAAGAGAGGTTAATTAGGAATATAATATTTCTTTTGTAAAATAATATATTTGGTGATAATAATCACAAAGATGTATTTTCCTATTAGAACTCTTTTATGAATTTAATAAGTTTTATGTTTAAGTTAATTCAAAATTTATGTACAAATAAAAAAGAATATAGAACGAATATTTTTCTTTAGAATTCGGTCATAAATATTATTTTATTATACTATTTTCAGTCAAATAATATTATATTGTTACCATTCTTTTTCCTAAATTGTTTTTATGGGGATTTGATTTACAAATGATAAAAGAATCTTTTTGTAAATTATAAAAAGAATAATTATAAACTTAATTTATATTATAAGTAACTTGATTTTTGTTCTAAAAGAATATTTCTTTTATATTAATTACTTTATTTAGAGTTTTGAAATTAAGTACCACTATGTCTCTTCTCTTTCTCCATATCATGACATTTACCACTATTCACTAGGCCATTTTGACATGGTAATTTTGACATCAAAATGATGTAATTTTTTGATAATCTTTTTATGGTGTTATACAGTAAAAGTTGTCCTATAACACGGTGAAAATATTATAAAAGAATCGCATCATTTTGTGATCCAAATTAGCCGGTCAAAGTGACCAATATACGAGTCAAAAAGTCAAGATGGGGAGAAAGAGAAGAGACAGAGTGATATGAATATTTCTTTGCGAAAATTATAATTTCATTTTTATGTATAACTCCTTTATTGTTAATTGACGATTCTTTAAATAATAGTTGGCTTAAATCAATCTCTATAAGTCTAGCATAAATGATTTTCTCTAAAACTCTCTTGTTTGGAAATCAGGTAATCTCTCCTATAAATATAGAGCTAGAGTTGAAAGAAAATTAAGCAGTCATTGAAGCTCGATTAGGTCACCCACCCTCACACGTTAGAGAGAGAGAGAGAGAGAGAGCTCTTAGGTTTAGCCAGCAGTCTAGGAGCCCCATACCGACAGTTGGACTTCCAGTGACTAACGATTCGTCTTCTTGCTCCCAGCAGTGGCACTTCAGATGCCCTCAATTTAGATTCTTCAATCAGAAGCTATTGAATACTGCTCTAGGACCTATCCAGTTTTTTTTTTTTTTTTTTTTTTTGTATCAGTTTTCATTGAGTCTCTAGATACATCTTCTTGTATTGATCTAGAACAGTTTTCTGTCAGTTTACCTGTATCTAGAATCGAGTCTTTACCAGTTAGACTAAACCAACGTGATATAAAGTTTATTCTTAGTTTGGTTTTGTGTCAGATCCGTGTTTTAGACTGTCTCTTCTCTATAGACTTCTCAAGATTCTAAACACTATGATTACTCTCTCATATCTATCCTATAGTCTAGTTTGTTGTCATATTTTTTATCATGCATTGTTAAATTAGCTCTTATCAGATCTGAGAATTTTTTCCCCTGTATGGGACGTGTAGAGTAAGCTATCGTGCTTATCTCTTTATATCTGTTAGGTCTAGGTTTCGTTAGTTTTGTCTAGAGTCTCCTAGTTTGCAAATACAGTTTCGTATATTTCTATTGAGTTGTTCACTCACGAACTAAATGATGATATAGTTGTTCACTTGACGAACTACCAAAGTTACTGCTATCATCGAATATATTCAAGCAACACTTGGATTGCAACAGGCGTGGGGTGCTACACAAGAGGTTGCAGAAAGTAGGTAGGCAAAAGGTAGTGTGCTGGGTAGCTGGTCCGAGGGAAAGCCTGTTATCTATCTTATATCAGACATTTCGTGCAGTAAAGTGTCTAGCACTTATTGGTTTTAGCATGTGGGGTTTTACTCCTAACTATCCTTCTCAGGTGGAGAAAACAATGAAGGTTTTCTCACCGTAAAAATCTTATGTGTCGTGTCTCTTACTTTTCATATAATTTCTTTAACTATTAGCTTATTTCTACTCTTAAACGTTATAATATTGCATCTATTTTTATCTTTATGCAAGTTCTTGTATTAGCATAGATCTTGTCTTATAGCTTTATCTAAAACTCGATCTTTCGAGTCGTCTATAAGACACATTCTTCTTTGGCCCTACGATTGTAGTCTTCCGTTGTATCACATAGTGTTGCGAATTGAGGGTGTATATGAGCATATACACTCGTAATCGTGTGATCTATTTTATGTGTCTGTGCTCTCCCCTCATTTTTCAACTATTAAACTAATTTTGAATCTCTTTAATAGATTTTTCTGAGAAAATATGAAGTTGAAACAATATGGTTTAAAGACTAAGTTCCATGATCCTCTAGGGTTACTTCCAGCTTCGGATTCTGAAACACACAACAGGTTTGTTTATGCCACATAGCCAACAGTACAATCTCCTCTCAGTCTCATGTACGTGTCACAATCCTGCAGATTGTCGGTCTTCTCGATCAACCTAAATCTACATTTTCGGTTTAAGTCTTCTAGGGTTCTTGAGTTCTCCTCTCGTTCTCCCTTTGAACCCATAACAATTGGTCTATATGTTAACGGCTAACCCTAAATTCTCTTCACCTCTCAGTCCCTCGAGAGAAGGGTCTAAATTCTATCTTCTCTTCCTAACCCTAATTGGTCACTCTCGTGCACCAGGTTGGATTGTTAGCAATCCAGCTTGATCACTCCGTTCATGCATACAGATATAAACCAAATAAAAACCAAAGGCATCAATAATAAAACAAAACCTCAAACTATATTAAGACTGAAAGTCATGAATTTAGAATAAAAAATGAATTACAAAATTCATAAAACTTAAGTTCACCAAGAAACTAGGTAAAGTACTTAGCTAGAATTCTACATAACAATAAAACTGTTTTTCAAGAAGCAGAGAGAAAAGGTGTCAAACGAGTGAGAGCTGAAAACTGGGATAGCTCAATGCTCCAGCTCTACTCATGGGGTCTTGAGTCTTGACTGGTGAATTCGACATCTCAAATTGCCTTGGGCGTCTTTTATTTATACCCATATAGTTACCAAAAAGGTTCCTTGAAATTAAATAAAAAACCATGTTCGGAATTGCCCTAAAAGTTATCAATGTCAGCTCATTGCGTTGAGACAAGAAGGGGTGCGTTTAAACGCAACTCTTCTTCCTTGGCTGATTTTCTACTTCTTCTGCGTCTGAACTCGGTGCCCTTCATTTGAACGCCACCTGCGTTTGGGCGCCACTTCTCGCGTTTAAACGTCGCCAATGCCTTAGCCGCCATTTTCCACCCTCAGATGCATTCGGACGCCGACCTTCCGTCCAGACGCAACCTTGAGCGTTTGAACACAATTCTTCCTTTTTTGTTTTTCTGGCTGCTTCCCGTGGTCCATTCCCTCAATTTTTCCCTGGGCTCGTTCACGCCATTCTCGACAGTTTTTACTGCACATGCAACAACTATAACTGTGATTATATCTGTGTAAACAAAAAAATGGTCTGAACTTTCTCAAGTAATACATTTAATCTCAGCGTTACAATCCTACAAAACGAGGTATAAGGGAACATTTTAGTCTTCTTACCTCTTTTGTCACTCCGCTTTTATTTTGTTGGTGTCATCTGTTTTGGTTCTGGTAATGGCTGCAGAATTTTTTTCTAGGACATATGCCACCATCAACGCAGTGAGTAGGAATATTAATTTGTCTTGCCATCGGGTGATATTGGTGCCATCGAACCGGTCTAGTTAGACAAAGTCTTGATTCATCATCTTAAAAGTCGCAATTTTTCCTCCAGTCTCCATTGTAGTACAATTTATCCCTTAAAATTGTTATGTCGTAAACAATTGGACGAAGGAAAATGCAACTTTGAGGCACATTAGAATGTTATCTTTAAGGAATCCTCACTAGCTCCCGGGTTCTGACGACCCCCTCCAGGATACAACAAGTTGCCTAGTCTACAGCCAACCATCTGCAGAAGACCTTAGAATGCTTGATGAAATTGTGATTGGATCAAGTAACAAAACCTGCTAGAGAATAAAGAACATCATTGGTGTCTTCAGAAGAGGTGTGTCTAATCAAACAGTTATGTTTGTTTGTAACAACACAATCTTTCAGCCAAAAGAGGTGTCTAATCAAACAATTGTGTCTGCTCATGACAACACAATCATTCAACCAACAGATGTATGTAATCAAACAATTGTGTCATTTCATAACAACACGGCCTTTCACACTTAAATAAATGTCAAAACCTACACAAATAAATTACATGATATCTCAAAAGTTGATATGAACTATTTTTTCATATCTAGCTCATGTTTTGTTAATTTTGCTAAGCTTTGCTCATGCCCACTCATATAAATTGAAGAATCCGTCGACAAACCGAAGCATGAAAGTGTATAACCTTATTACATGACATGTTAAAAAGAAGACGAATCTGTAATATTTTACAGAACGCGGCGACAAAGTGTGACACCATCTGCGATTGGAATCTGAGCAATTTCCACTCGAGGGTCAGAAGCGAGGAACTTGTTAAGTTCAATTGTAGCATTTCGGCCGACAAGAAGATCCTTCGGCACGTCCTCCTCGTCCATAGCAACCGTGCCAGACCACAAAGTGTTATCATATGCGACCAAACCACCTTTTCTCACCAGTTTGATTACTCTCTCGTGGTAGTTAATGTAATTGACCTTGTCAGCATCCACAAACACAAAATCAAACAACGAATCGGGCTTTTCCTGCGCACGAAGCCCACAAGAGTTTGAATTCAGTCCAGCAGTCTTTGTCTAATGTACTTAACTTGTGTGGGAGATCTCATGGTTCTTAATATCGTTTTAGAGTTTATGATCATTTTGAGCGTCCATGTATGATAAAAGAAAATGCAAAATCATAAGTTTTCTTACAATTTTGTGAAATATGTGGGATTGTGTATTTTACCTGACTCAGTAAATTATCCAGAACTGGTATTGCAAAAGATTCTATGAAGTTGACCTTGTGGTCGACGCCAGCTTTCTGAAGAAATGGCAACCCAACCTCATATGCTTCTCGACTTGGGTCTATTGCTACAATCTGTTCAGGCGGAGGGGATGTTTCTTTAAGATATATACAAGAAGAAAAATGAATATAACATCACCGTTATGAAATTCAAAACCACCACAACCACCACCACCACGACCACCACCACAGCACCACCACAACCAACAACAACAACAAGCATCTATGCCAGTTCAACCAGGGTTAGCTACATGACTCAAATGAAATTTTCCTATCGTGTCATGTCAGAAAATATTTTCTCCCCAAAGAAAGTTTAATTTGTATAAGTTGGGTCTTCACCCGTACATACATATATATGTGTAATACAATAATTTCTGACCTGACCATCATGAGGCAAAGCAAGGGCAGTGACAAGGAGAGAGTAGCCAGTGAAGACTCCAATCTCAAGCGTCTTTTTTGCATTCATCAATTTCAACAATATAGATAGCAGCTGCCCTTCATCAGGTGGCACAAGCATTTGTGCTCTGCAGAACCCAAAAGTTTGCAAAATTCATAGTTATAGATAAAAACCTAACATTGCAAAACTCTGAAACTTAATATTTCAAAAGTAGAGTTTATCTTTCTCAACACTGTTAATCGCGTAACGTAATAAAAAAAAAAAAGGATAATAAATTTTATTTATAACTGGCAAGTTAATCACCTTGGCCCATATTTCTCGAGTGTCGCTTGCCTTAACTTCTTCAGTTGGTCGTGCTCTCTTGGATATGAGGAGGTATTCAGTATGTACTGTTGTACCAAATAAACCAAATATTAGAGAGAGGAAGAAGAAAAAAGAGAGAAGATCAAAGTAATAGTGAGTCAATTAGGACTCCAGTTTGAGAGAAAGAAAGGATTATGTCAAGATGCTGTTTACCTTCTGAAGGGCCTCGCTCTGCAGAAGTGTCTTGACATGAGGCTCTGTGCTAGGTTCTGCCATGGATTTTGAGACACAGAAAAGCTCAATGTTTTTGTGGATCAGATGAGAGATAGTAACACAAACTCATTTATATATTGTATGTTTTTGTTAAATTTTAATGTTTTTATATCTTATCAGGAAAACGCCTGGTAGAAAACAAAATAAAAATCTAGAAAAAGAATAACCGACTCCTATTTTGAAATAATAGGCGTCAGATGCATGTATGCAATATAATAAGACAAAAAAGTGGTTGTTGAAAACTATGCTATTTTTCTTTGGGCGCCGTTTGCCACCACTCCAAGGCTTGTACATATCTTGATTTCTGACAATGACATCTTCATTAGCAGAGTTTAACTTGTTCTTCGCTTATACGACTATTAGTTACTATCCGATCACAACCTTATCTTTTTTTAAGCCCAAGTCTTCGTAACTATGTCAGCGTGAGTACAATCCTCGACCGTTTCTGTGAAGCCTCGGGAGTCCAGACAAGTTATAAAAATAAGGTAATTTTTAATGATTGCGAGGGAAAATGTGGAAGCAGGTCTTGCAAATTCAAGGATTTCTTAAGCATTTCCATTGAGAACACAGCTACAACTTATTTTGGTCTTCTGATTTGGGTGAATTGAAACAAACGAGCAAGCGTGCAACTCCTTGAAAGCTAACCTTGAAACCTGCATTTTTTTCTTGGTAGCGTTCTATCTCAATGTTCCTGGACGCTTAACCCCGGTTACATCGATAGCATTCGCACAACCAACTTACATGGGAACAGACTTTTAAGATTAATGCCGATAGCTTCACACATTTCAAAAGACTAGTGAACAACACGTGCGTTGCACGTGGCGGGTGATAATTTACATAATGGTGGTTGTAAATTGTCAATTAACAATTTTAACTGAAATACGTGTTGAAAAGAAATAAGTAAGGCGTTATATTTTATTAGACGTCTAAAAGACATATTTATAGTACATCATAATAATATCAATAGTGCAATCATTTAAAATAATTATCCATCCACCTGCAACTATTAGTATTTAAGAAGATAGAAACTCCACCGCGTAATACTCTGTAAGTATCGGGGAAAAGATCCGGCATGCAGTATTCATGCTAACTTTGTAACAGATTCAGTAGTGAGTAATGAACTTAGACCACAATAGCTTTAGACTATTTTGAATATAAGACAAATTTGGTATCAGCCGAACGCAGCTTGTGTAAGTTATACATGTTTCGTGAATTTAACTGTACTATAAGGAAGAACTGAGGGTACTTAAGCAGTTGCTTCAAATAACAAACAGAAAATAACTGAGGAAGTATTCCTCCTGCTTCTTCATTTATCTTCCTCTATCCACTCTTAGCATACCAAGAGTCATCTTTTCTTCCACGTGATGTTAGTTTGGTTCTATGTTGTGAAACCTTGGGAGGAGGGAAGTGATGAAACCAAAGACAATCATTTGAATATCCTTCAAAATTCCTCACAGTTGTTACCATCATTTCCTGAACCAGGAGGTTCCATCGTCTGCTCATTTTCTTTTTGGTTTCCATCAAGAAGAGGTTGATTATCAGCTCCTTCTTGGCCATCTACCATGCATAACAACAACAATTTTAATATTACTATAACCCATGGAATTTGATACTTGTCCTGGTAAAAACACTCGCAATGGTGAGGGCAGAAATGCCAAGGGTTGTTCGGCAGCATGTCCCCGGTTAATATATTAAAAATTATTCAGACCCTGACGTTTCGGATTATTGGGTGCCTTAAATCATAATATGGTGTGCGGTGCTTAATCTCCCAACAAACGGATGAGTTAAACGTGGATTGTTGCAAAGTCCATGAATAGCAAATTTCTATGCAACGGTTATCCATTCTTTGTTTAAAGGAACATTGAGATATGTAATTAAAAGCTAAAAACTCTAAACTTAACCCGTGATTTGTTTGGAACAGTAACAAAAGAGAAAGTTCAACGAAACGCATGGCAAAGTGTACAACTTGAACTGTGATCTAAAGGACATTTGAACTAAAAAAAATCAAACTTTTAAGTAGTTAATTATTGATATTAATATGTTTTATTGCTTATTGTCCTATCATAAGGTGCCGTAATATAAGAAATATTATTTATTTTTAGTTCAAATGTCATTCACATATTGGTAGTTTTTTGTTTTTTTTTTTTTGTTTTTTTTTTTTTTTTTTTTTTGAAATGCACATATTGGTAGTTGATTACTGCAAGGAACATTTTTTTTTTGAACCATAAAGGCCAATGATGAGCAAAATGTATCACGGCATCTTTTGGTTCGATACGTGAACAAATAAAAAGATGTATGGAGTACATTAACACAGCACAAGCATGAACTTTTAATATATTTTTACATCACGAGTGTCATTCTTCCTCATACCTCAAAATCTACGTTCGTATATTGTGATTAGAGTTAACTATGAAAAAGAAGGTGGACATATGAAAACACGTTTTTTTTGTTCTGACGTTGAGTCGTTTGTTATATCCTAGTTTCATGCTTATTTTTGTCAAACAGAGGAAATGTAAAAATAAATCTAACTTGACGTGAAAACTTTCATGGTCATTTTAAGACATAATCTGAAAATGACCTGATCACATAATCTGAAAATGACCTGATGACATAATATTAAAGTATACTCGGAGAGGACTGAGTGGAGAACTATGATCTAAATGACATTTGAAAAAGGAAGTAATTACGTAAAACTATGGCACCCTATGGTACAGTGTATTTGTTCATGCTATAGTGGTCAAAACAATGCCAATTAACAAAATGTGTCTTCTTTTGTCCTCAAACGAACGGTTAAATATAAGTAATCAGGGCCTACAAGAAGCATATTTTGAAAGTAATTGTTGTAATCTGCTGGTTTAAGCTAATGGATGATACATGAGTGGTTAGGAAGACCAGAAAAGCTGCAGATATTCAGGGATCTCCCCAATATTTGCATGCACTTGGAGGTGCCCATCGGCAGCTGGGTAGTCGTTAAGCTAATGGATGATACATGATTGGTTAGGTAGACCATAAAGGCTGCAGATATATGGGGATCTCCCCAAATTGTTCATGCACTTGAGAGTGCCCATCAGCCCAATGGCCTACAGCACCCGCCAAACCCAACCAATCTTAATAGGGTTCGTGTTTAGAACTTTTTAGACCGTCACGGGCTTGGGAGAACGAAATGAGCGCTAATAAAATATGAGCCCTCAGATCTTTATTCTCAAACTGTGTACCATAGCTCTCCACCTGCGACCCCGATCCATCGAGAAAGAGCTCGCTTTTCCAGAAAAAGTTTCGCGATAAATCCCTTCCCCTCGGTCTCTCTCTTCTACAGCTGAATTCTTTTTTTCTCCTTCTCTACAGTGTCTAGGGTTCCTCGAATGCTTATTATCCTCTGTGTTGTTTGGGGTTAATTTCACAAATAAGGGGCCTAATGAGGGTTGATGTTTTATGATCAATGCCCCTTGTACTGCCAATGCAATGTAAGTGCTATTGATTAAGTTTATGCAGTGCTTTAGGGTTCTTTTTATGGGCAATCAAAATTAGGGGTTGCTTCTAAACCCTATGGTATATGAGCTGTCTGGAGAACAATTCTATGTATTGAGCAATTTATTCCATGTTTGCCACAACTGCGAGTAATTTTAATCCAGTTACAGTAACACACCTTAAGTCTAGCGAAGCTAATTATAGTAATATACAGAGAATCTATATTGTCATTTTTAACTTTGGGATTTGTCGCGAGACTAATAAGCTCTCTCTTTTACTTGTAATACCTGTAAATTTGTTTACGTATCAAAACAACCCTCCAGTGATGGCTTATGTTGAATATCATTTTGATGGTGCATGTGAATGGAGCAAACAAAATGATGTGTATATGTTAGCGTTTTAGACGTACTGAGTAAGTCCCTCAAATAGGTAGTCCCTCGGTCATCACACAGAGGATCTTTTTTCTTTTTTGATTTTCAGGTATCAGACAGGAGCTCGGTTTGGGATGATATCATGAGTACTTCGTATAAGGTAGTTTACCATCACTTTCTAATTTGTTATTCCTAGGATAGGATTTACATGTTACGTTGAGGGGTGAGAAATACAGCCTGTTTTTCGAAAGTTCTAGAACAACAATATGCTTTTCACAGCTTTCAAGTTCCCTACGACGAAGGTGAGAGTATTTTGTATTTTCTCTAATCTGCTCAGTTGAGCCTCTTTGTAGGCTCTTACTGTTTTGAACTTCTCAACCCTCATTTGGCTAGAATTTCAGGTAAATTTAGGAATGATGTTAGTTAGCTCATTTAAGTTCAGGTGTCTATTCCCTGTTTGTTCATCTTTAAACAATTGATCTTTTGAGAATTTTCAAAATAGCATTTTCAAGTTTTATAAAAAAAAAATATCATTTTCAAGTTCAAGTTCCAGTTCTCAACACTAACGACCTACTCAAGATACAGTAATACAGCAAATTTTCTGGATTTGATTCGTTTCATTTACGTTTGCTGTACCAAGTTATTAATTAACATGCTATGCTAAGTGGGGGTATTGTTTTTTCCCACCCATCCTAAAATGCATTGATGCTAGAAGTTCGCTCTCACTATGTAAATAATTATTAAGTAGCTCGACTTTTATATTGTGTCTCCGCGATCTGCTCACATGAAGGTTTGCTCTTATGAATGGCAAAAATGGCCAAAGTGCTGCTCCATCCCTCCCTCCTTCCCTCCCTCTCATTTTTTTTGTTGAATATCAGTTTCGTGTTCTATGGCTCTCTGTTAGAATTCGACTTTGGCAATAAGATTTCAGTGCCTTAGTAATTTTCCCCTTTCCAGCAGCCAACATTCAGCAGACACACATAATCCCGAGTTGAATGTATAAACTATAAAGTGCTAAACATGGATGTTAAAAAGAATGTTGGTGCACAGATTTTCAGGGAAAATATTATATTTTTTATAATTCTTTTATGATGTCATATCAATTTAAATAGGTAGTATATCATAACTTCATGGAGACCTCGGCAGCATTGAAAACATCACATGCTTTAGATTTTGTATAGATTTAAGGTTAAGAGAATAGGACGAGGATAAGTGGGCTAAGTCAAACAATAGAGGAGGATTTCAGTTTCTGTTCCTGCATTGTCATCCTCTCGCTCCAAGAGATTTCTCTCAGATTGTCCATCGCCTCCCTCTTTCTCTCCTGCTCTCACCCACTCTCTACCAGTTGCAGAATCCATCCAACACAATTACTTCACAAAAGAAGTCTATTTCAAAGGATATGGTTATTTTCATACTGTTGTTACACTTTTGTTGATCGGATGATGTGAACCAGTGTCATGTTGCTCAATTAACTATTACGTTACTTTGTTAAATATGCAGATTGTTATGAACTACAGATGTTCTATTGATTGAGGTGCAGAAGCCCATGAATCAACTATTGTTGTTACTAATTGTTAAGTCTGTATGAATTTTGTATATGGGGTGTAAAACATGGATTATGTTGCGAGTTTATTGTTAGTATTTTTTCGTTATGTATGGAGTATGTTAAATAGTAGCACTTTTGGGAGATCAGTTGATGAACAATAGGCATTATGCAGCTATTTTTTTTTTGTAGTAAATGATTACAGTCTCAACGGGACGGATTATTCCCTAGTACTCGACTAAGGCTTGTCTTATTGTCTCTGTCTCTAACCGGTTCTCTGTGCCGTAAAGGTGTCGACTATCATACATAAGTGAAGTATCACAGGTGACCTTATGGAAAAATAACAGATGCACTCCGACAAAGAAAATTGGGATTTTGTAAACCCTAGAATTGAATCCAGACAGACAATTGAGAGTACCTTTTTGTGGATATTCTTTGACTGATTTTGGGGTCGGCTGTTCCTCAGAGGGTGTGAGAGAGTTCGCCATAACCGTCGATTAGATCGACGAGAACTCCCCGGTTGATTTGCAGCAATCTGGGAACGGTCGAACTACGTGTTTTGTGAAAAGGGCACTGCAGGGCTTGGTTTTATTGTAAATATGTCATTGGGTAAAGCTAATGTTTAAACACTAAAACTTTACAGGGGTAAAGCTAATGTTTAAACACTAAAACACTAAAACATCTCCTCATTTTTAGAGAGTAGTATAGATTTAGAGAGTAGTATAGATTAGTATGGCACTTCTTGAGGAAACCCAACTCAAAAAGGCCTCTTAAGAGCATCTCCAATGCTAAGAGCATCTCCAATTGTTAGGTTAAAAAGTTAGTTTAGTTATAATTTACATAATTAGAAGAAATAACAAGCTCTAATGGTCTAGTTAAATGACTCAATACTTTACATATTATGTATCCCGCTTTCTACTAATAGCTAGCTAGAAAGTAGGAAGTTAAATTTTTTGTGTCTATCTCTCTCCTAGTTTAATTTAATAAATAAATATTTTTATAATTTCATACCTACAAGTTATGTAAAATACATGACATCATTGGAACAAACACTAAATAATTCACTTAGTTAAAATTCATACTAGTTATAATTTAGCTAATTTGTGGTTTTACCATTGGAGATGCTCTAATAGGAAAATTTTATGCAAATTATAAAAAAAAATCCTCTTTTGTATTTTTTTATAGCGAGAATTTAAGTGTTCTTCTCCAACTATAGTTATACAAAACATAGACAAAACATTTTTTGTCTTAATTCTTTCCGTGCAATAGATGACAGAGGGAGAGAAATTTTGAGAAAATAGTTATTACCAAGTAGAAAATCTTCACTCTTCATAAAACAAAAAATGTGTTCTTAAGATGATATATTATAAAACAACCACACATAAATTGCAAATAACAAAAAGACCCAAATAAATTAAAGTTAACAATAAACCCCCCCCCCCCCCCATCAATGAAAATCCTTTCGTTGTAAAATGGGCTTCTGAAACAGCTTCACCAATCGTCCCTTCCTTAGACACATTTTCATAATAGGCCATTTAATCTCTCTGATTCGAACAACCAAATCACCCATAGACTTCCCACTTTTGTTGTCCAACTTGTTATGATCTGGGCAGAGTTCAAGAACGATGATAAACGACGAAACAAGAACACAAGATGTAACGTGGTTCACTAGCGATGAGCTAGCTACCTCCACGACCCGAAAAAACCCATTTTATTGGAGAGAAACACCATGAATACATGCCCACGCAATGTAGAGCACGATCTATAGCCTTTATATAGGCCTACTATATAGCTTGTTCCCCAAGAAATACCAAACTGAGCTAAACGAACAAAACAACAACTTTTGGCCGCCTTCTAGATCTCTTCGCACGAAGACAGATAGTCTTCATACGAAGCCTTTTGTATGAAGGCCCGTGCACTTCGCACGAACTGTCTGCTGCTGCAGATTGCTTTCTCTCCGTCTTGCTCGTCCGTTTGGTCTGTTTCTTGCCCCGCTTCGTCGCCAACTCCTCGTCGTGAAGGCACCCCTATATTCCCAACAAATCTCCATCTTTCCTTGAATCTTCTCATCCGTTTGCGCTTGAATTAGCCGGTTCTCACCAATAGCCCCAAATTCACAAGTTGCTCCAACTTCGCAAAGTTCTTGCAACGTGTGCCCCCAGCGATGCTCCAACTCCCGTCTAGTTCCTACAATCGAACCCTATCGATGCTCCAACTACGTCCGATTTCCTGCAGTTGAAACCCTGTTTGCTGTTCCAAGTCCCACTAAGTTCCTACAACAAGTTTGTTTCTTGTTTTGACTCCCACCGAGTCCTTACAACAAACTCTCCAATACGTGCCCCCTTCACGTGTCGCGTCTCTCGTCAGAAACTCCCCTATTCCACCATTCTCCTCTTCGTCAAGATCACGGATTCCCCCTTCCCCCCCCCCCAACAGGGCCTAGAGAATGAAGTCATCTGCCCCGCCTGCAACCATGTTTGCAAACGCCTTCCCCTTTGGATACTCCCTCTTCCAATGACCCGTATCTTTACACAATGCACATTTTTCGTTTGGAAACTTAGAACCCTTGTTCCTTGTTTTACCATAACCCCCATTGAACACCACGAATGCGCCCGAACCTACACCGTCTGAAGTGATGATCTTACCTTGTGTGAAGTGATGATCTTACCTCCTCCAACATGAGATTCTCTTTCTACACAAGAAGATTGCACGAACACCTCATAAGATGGTGGTAGCGACACCAACAAAATCAGTGTGGCATATTCATCACGTATCTTCTCATTACTGTTTCACAACTCAAGAAAAATAGTATTAAGACGATCCAAGTGATCTCTTAGATCTGTAACTTTCCCCATGCGTAGACCAAGGAGTTACTGCTTCAACATCAACTTGTTGGTGAGCGACTTCTTCTTCTAGAGGCTCTCCAACTTTTTCCATAGCTTCTCAGCCGTCTCTTGATCCACCTCCTCCGTGATCACGTCGTCCGCCAAACACAACATGATTTTTGAGTGCGCTCTTTCCTCCATCTTCTTGAACTCCCTAGTGGTTTTAGAAGCCCCCTATTTATCTTCCACCAATGGCAACCACAGGCATTGCAACTTCAACAAAGCACGTACCTTGATCTTCCATAAGCTGAAGCTATTTCTCCCGGTGAACTTTTCGATCTTTGTCATCCCCTCGGTCATCTTCTCTACAGCTCCTTGTCCAGATCTGTAACCCCCCGAACGTGTGCTCCACCTTGATCGTGAAACCGTAGCTAAGAATTTCAAGGATTGTGAAACCCAAGGTCTTTAGCTCCACCTTGATCTTGGAACACCAACCAAGCTCTGATACATGTTGATAGATCAGAAGCTGTTTGGTATTAATATGTGGATATATACAAAGGAGGAGCTATGGTTACTTTATGATGAAAGCCATAAAGACAAATGTAACACAAGTTTCAAAGCTTCAACGCTTTGAGAAAGTGTGGTTTCCTTATATGTTCTTAATTGTTTTATATTTTGCAGGTCTATAAGTTGGTGTTTGGAATGATTTTGTCATTCTCTATGATGTTCTGAAAATACTATGGAATCATGTTTTGGTTGGTACAACACAATGTGCAGGACTGAGATGGATTGGGAATCCAAGTTCATTTTGATCAACTAGCATTCAAAGCTTCAAAGCTTTGAGAATTTATGAGTACTTCTTATTGCTAAGTTCATCTAAGCAGATCTGTGTATGCAGGTCAATTCATTTGGTTTTATAATGTGTTATTGACTTATACTAGCCTATTAATACTTTCTTTATGATGAATAATTGGTATATCCATTTATTTGGGTGTACAAACTATTTTTATGATCAGACAAAACTTAGCCTAATTTCTTCATGAACTGTTAGCATAATGGTGATCAGATCTTAATGCTAGTTTGTCTGGATATTGTTTGATCTTGTTTGTTGAGTGTATGCAGGGTTGTTGGGCATTCCAACGTCCATAAAAAAATCGGATAGCTATCCAAGCATAGCTTTTGAAATAATCATATCAGGGAAGAGGATTTTTAGGCCCTCAGCTCCTAAAATCTCTCAGGTTGTTGCAAGTTGTTACTTAAGAGATCAGTGATTTGAATTTCAAATGGATACACACAAGGAGAGGCTGATCAACGTGGGATATGAAGAGTGTTACAAACAGGAGAGATCATATCATACAATTCTTCTATTCATCAGGCCTATTAACACTACAGAAGCAAGATCATTCATCAGAGATTGAAGTACACTTCCAAGCTTTATTGCTTATTTCCATTCTGTGTTCTTCACACTTTTATTGAATTTGTATTATCATTTTGTGTTCTTAAACCTCATAAACTTAGAAGTTTAGTTGTTCAAGTGGACAACAAAGAGGTTCATATTGTTTCAACAGGTTGTAGCTGGAAGTAGATAGGTTGGGAACCACAAGATGTATAGGTGAAAAGTAGCTCACTTAGGCTTGAGATCTAGGGAAAAATCTGGGTGATTAATAAGAAGTTGTGTTGGAACCTGGAGGGATAAGATCCCTCAGGCATAGACTAGGTCCAATTGTGACTGAACTCTGTAAAATTCTTGTGTTCTTGCTTACTTTTATTATCTTTTTATTCTAGTCTAAGCAGGAAGTTCCAAAGCTTTGGAGTTTTCCAAATCTCAAAGCTTTGAAGCTTCTGTGTTCTGCAGTTATATCTTTAGTTTCTCAAATCTTTTCCAAAGCTTTGAGATATCAACTGCATATTTACATCAAGTTTTAAAAGACTTTTTTAAGAAAATGTTGGCATATTCTATTCACCCCCCCCCCCCCTCTAGAGTATTTAGATCATGTTGATATACTTGCATTACAAACTTTCACCTTTTTCTAATGATATGGGCAGAACTCAAGAACGATGATAAACGACGAAACTAGAACACAAGATGTAACGTAGTTCACTAGAGATGAGCTAGCTACCTCCACGACCCGAAAAACTCCTTTTATTGGAGAGAAACACAACGAATACAACCCACACAATGTAGTGCACAACATATAGACTTTATATAGGTCTAATATACCCCCAAAGAAATACCAAAACCGAGCTAAACGAACAAGGAAATAACTTTTGGTCGCCTTCTGGATTCTCTTCGCACGAAGACAAATAGTCTTCGCACAAAGACCTTCGCACGAAGGCCCGTTCTCTTCGAACGAACATTCTGCTTCTATAGATTGCTTTCTCTTCGTCTTGATCCTCCGTTTGGACCGTATCTTACCCCGCTTCATCGCCAACTCCTCGCCAAGCCTAGGTCCATTCAAGGCACCCCTAGATTCCCAACACAACTGTTGAGAAACTCATCGAGACTTCTGATTTTGAACCCCTAGTGAACTTCAATTTTATGTACAATTTTTATTTTGCATCACTTGCTCGCTCTTTGGTTCAATTTGGTCTCATATCTTATGTAGGAAAAACCCTGAATATTTTTTTCTTTTATTGATTCATTCTTTTTTCTTTGTATGTGTGTTATGTTGATCTTTGTTGATGCATGTTATTGTTTCTCATGATTGATGAGCCTTGGTTTCATATCTGTATTATGAGTTGCCTATATTCTTCTCTTTCATTGTTTATTTTGGTACGTGTTGATCTATTTTTGGTTTACTGCCTGTGTTGGTATGTTCACTAATGGTCAGGGGCGGATCCAGAATATCATTCCAGTGGGGGCTAAATTTAAAAAACCAAGTACAGTAAGAATAAAATAATATTTTAAGAAGTTGAGTGGGGAGTAAAGTGAAATTTGTGTGGGAGCTAGACTAAAAATAAATACAAAATAAGGGTAAAATCACAATTTTGAAAAGTTGGGTGGGGGCTATGCCCCCACTAGTCTCTATGTGTGTCCGCCCCTACTAATGGTATTCTTATGTTCTACAGTTTTGCTTTCACATATTCTCTCATTACTGGTGAAGGACAGTAACGTAGGAATAACTACAGGATCGATACTCTAGAAAGGGGGGGGGGGTTGAATAGAGTATGGCAACTTTTGCAACTTTTAATAAAAGAGTGGTTTCAAAGAAGTTTTTGAAGTGAAGCAAGTATTTTATGGCCTTGAAATGACATCTTTTAAGCAGCCTGTTTGAATTAAAGATCTTCATAATCTGCTCAACAAACTTTCCTGAAAAATAGCTTCAAATCTTGACTCTTCTAACAACTTCCTCCAACGGCTAGTTGCTCGGTATCTTCAAAGATATTGTCTTGAATTTGTTTAGGAGTAAGTTAGGAAGGTCCATATCAGTTTTGAGCCAACAAAGAATCAATTCAACAGCTCCGTTTCCTTTTTTACAACATTCCAGTTTAGGAACTAATTCGTGCAAAATAGGCAACTGTATATCCCTGCAAAACTTAGTCAAACAGATAGATTAATCACATTTTAGAGTAGTAGAATGATTTGTCTTCCATCATCAAGTAACATATAATCAATCATAGGAGATCACGAGTTAGAATGAAATCAAAAGCTCCCCCTCTGTTCATGTTGTATTCTGCAGTGCTTGTTTCAAACCCTTGAAAGCAGTTTCAAGGCCTTGAATCAGACAAGCTGTTTCAAGCCTTTGACACAGGCTGAACATACAATCCCCCCTTGTGAAATAAAAAACCAAAAAAAATGTGGGGACTGAATCTCTGCAAAAAATATTCATTTGAGCATAGCAGAATCCATGATAATAAACTTAAACACAAGATATCCAAGTAATCCAACTTGTTTCAGCAATGTAAAACAGTATCAATGTCTAGCAAACCTTTTTTATATAAACCATATCTCGAAGCCAGATAAAATTTACTTAACAAAATAAACACCTAAATTTCTCCCCCTTTTACTTTCATCAAAAAAGAATGAGAAAATGTTGGATCAATGTTTGGAAAACTGAGTAAAAAGTTTTGAAAGGAAAGAAATTTTCAAGACTTTAAAGAGAGATTCAAGGCCTTGAAAAATAAAGAAAAAAGAGGCAAGAGTTAAAGGGTTGGGTCTCCATGTCCCTTGGGCTCAGCATCTTCTCCACTATCTTCATCATCCTCATCATCTTGTTCTTCTTCTTCTTGATCTGCATGACCACTAGCACCACCATTTGCATCAAACTGTTGTGCTTCAGTCAGTATCTCTGGATTGACAGATTTATTTTTCTTCTTTTTGAGATCCTTGATCAACATCCTAGAGTCTGAACTGTAAGCATCAGCTTCTTCCTGTTCTTCATCACCCTGTTCCTGAACAACTTGTTTTCCTTTGTCCACCACCCCTGTAGCCTCATCCTGAGTTATATGCTCACTGAACATGTCTTTGGCTGAACCTTCTGCATCCCTCTTTGATCCTTCTGCAGCCTGAGACACCTCTTCTTCCACATGAAGTACATTGATGCTCTTGAAGATACTTTCAACCATATATTTTACTTTCTTGAATTCAGTGTCCAAATCATGCTGATTTTCCTTCAGCTCATCCATATCATTCTCAAAAATTTCAAGTCTTTGAACCACCATTGAAAGGTCTTGAGGTTGAGAGGGTAGGTTTGAAGGAGGGGTCAAGGCCTTGGGTCTAGGAAACTTCTTGTATTGCAAATCCTTCTCAGACATATCAGAGTATAACTTCCATATCCCATCACTGGTTTTCACAACACCAATTCTCTCAAATACTTTCTCATCAAGCATGACAAAACCATTTGTAATGGGTTCTTATCTGTCGGTAGGAAGGTCAAGGTGAAGAAAGAATGCAGAGAGCATATTAGCATAAGGCAAAGGGTGCTTTCTTTCTTTGGTCTCGGAGTAGAGCATGTATTCCATCACAATTGTTGGAAGATAAATCTCATATCCATGCATGATCAAGTACATCAAATATAATACCCTGTCAGTCAACAACTCTTTTGAATTCTCCCTAGGTACTACACACCTCATCAAGATTGTGAAAAAAAAACTTTGGCTTCAACATTTAGCACTGAGTGTGTTTACTGTTTAGAGGAGGTAGAGACATTAGGTAGAAAGATTTCTTCCCTAGCTAGTTTCAAATCTTCCACCTTGTTGGGATAGTTTTCAGTGCTATACGTTTTTGGGCATCCTAAGACATTGGCAAACTTAGAGTGATCTAACTCCATTGTAATCCCAGCAACTTTGGATTTAATCACCAAGTTAACAGTTGTTTTGAGTTGAATCATGCTCAGATAGAAAAGCCTAGTAAGCCTCGAGTAGGAAACTTCAGGAGGGTTTAAAACTCTCCAAAGAGAGCTTTTCTTCAGCCTCTTAACACAATCCAGATTCATTGTTTTCAACATGTTAACCCTAACCATGCTACAATAGGCTACTGGTCTAGAAGCAAAACCATCTAACCACTGAGCTCTAGCTGTTTGAGAAATAAACCACTTATTGGAAAGTTTCTTACCAGGGGACTGAGGCTTTTCTGAATAGATCTGCAGTTCTTTATCAGTGCTTTTCTCTTGTTCAACCTCTACAGCTTTTTATTTTTCCTTTTATGCAATTGTAGGCTTCTTCTTGTTCAACTTCTTTGGACTAGCCACTTGTTCCTCTGGCTGTTTCTCAGGAGCAGACTGATCTGCCATCTTCCTCTTCTTGAAGGAAGTTGGTGTCAGATCTTTCTTGCTTTTCTTCTTTCCAGAATAAGGAGCCTTTTCTTCAGTCAGATCACCACTGATAGTTTGAATCACATCTTCTACAGTCTTCCTCATCTTTTCCGAAACCACTCTTGAACCTCCAGAACTAGAAGAAAAAATTTATATGGAACAACCTGAATGGTTTCAAGTTCCAGGAAGCAAAAACAAATATTGCCGTCTAAAGAAATCCTTATACGGATTAAAACAAACACCCAAACAGTGGCATGAAAAATTTGACAAAGTTATGTCAACAAATGGTTGTAAAACCAATGAATGCGACAAGTGTGTATATTCTAAAACAAACACTGATGGGTGTGTCATCATATGCCTATACGTTGATGACATGTTGATTTTTGGAAACAACGAGAAAGTAATACGTGCCACCAAAGGGTTATTGTCGACAAGCTTTGATATGAAAGATTTAGGGGTGGCTGACGTCATTTTAGGAATCAAGTTTTGTAAGACGTCCTCAGGGTATGCATTATCTCAGTCTCACTATATCGAGAAAGTTCTCGAAAAGTTTGACAAAGATAGTAGCAAACAAGTAAAAACACCAGTCGACACAAGCATGCATCTCGCCAAAAATCGCGGTTCGGCAATCAAACAACTTGAGTACGCGCAAATAATATGAAGCCTGATGTACATAATGAATTGTACAAGGTCGGACATTGCACAAGCAGTTGGAAAGCTCAGTCGTTTTACTAGTAATCCTGGAAAGGATCACTGGACAGCATTGATCCGAGTATTAAGGTATCTACGATACACCAAAAACTTAGGATTACAATATTCCAACTATCCTGCTGTTCTAGAAGGATATTGCGATGCGAATTGGATATCTGATACAAAATATTTCAAGTCCACGAGTGGTTATGTATTCACACTCGGAGGAGCGGCAATATGCTGGAAGTCTTCAAAGCAAACGTGCATTGCAAGATCTACTATGGAATCGGAGTTCATAGCATTAGACAAGGCAGGGGAAGAAGCAGAATGGCTTCGTCATTTCCTCGAAGACATTCCAATATGGCCGCAACCGGTGCCTTCTATATGCATTCACTGCGATAGCCAGTCGGCAATAGCAAAGGCACAAAATAGTATATATAATGGTAAGTCTCGACACATGCGTCGAAGACACAATACTATAAGGTAACTTCTCTCACAGGGATAATATCGATCGATTACGTAAAGTCAAAGGAAAATATAGCGGATCCGCTGACCAAAGGTCTATCGAGAGAATTGGTTGCAAGTTCGTCGAGAGGAATGGGGCTAAATCCTATCTCGTAAGAGTTGCACAATAGCGGCAAACCCAACCTAGGTGACTGGAGATCCCAAGAACTAGGTTCAAAAGGGACAACCTACCTATTTGTGCAAATATAAAATCACTCATAAAAATTGAAACAACGTTTCAATCCCATTCCTAGGACGAAGAGTGATAGAACCAGGGTAAGCAATGCTTTTAATGAGGTCACATGTTAAGAAGAGTATGGATTGATACCCTTAAATGTGTCTCACCTATGTGAGTAGGAATTGGGGCCGGTTCTGGGAGGATGAAAAAAGGCTACACTCCTCTAAAGACTACTCATGAAGACCAGGCAAAGTGTTTCAAGGCCAAAATGAACACAACCATGAAAACCAACTATGTTTCGGTATTTAGTTGTGTGGTTACTATCGACAAGGTATACGACACGGCAAAGCAGTTCAAAGCGCTTCGCACACTGTCTAGCCAGTATACCCTATAGTATCTCACTAAGGGAAAAGTTCAAAGTCTATGACCACCTTTCCTTAGGCAATTAATTACCACTGAGAAAAATCCACAAATGAGATCGACACTTTCAGCATAAACGCTAATTTGTCATTCATGTGGGGGATTGTTGTAAAATGGTTTTTCGAAACATGCTTTTGTTACCCAATTTCGGTCAAGTTATAACTAAGAAATTGGATCAACGTTAACATATTATTAAACTAGGTAACAAGGGGATCGATTCAAGATCTCAAACGTCGAAAACCATTAACAGGTGAATGAGAAATTAGGCGTTGAAGTTGGTCACTTCAATTGCTCAATTTTAAATGCACCCCACATCTTGGAAATGAGGAAGAGAATAGTAGTTCATCTACTCAAAGATTGAGTACTAAGGGCACGCACTTTGGGTGATACACATTTTGTGTAGGAGAGAGGACCTAGACAGTGGTCGAACCACCACACGCGCGCGCGCGCGCCGCCTCCGCCGTCCGTCCGGCCGGCTTGGCTCGGATCGGTCTCGGGTTCGGGTTTGGGCACGGGCCGGGCCGTGACGTGGCGCGGTGCGGTGTGGGTGGGTGGTGGTTGGTTGGGCTATATGTTTTTGGGCCAGAAACTAACTTTTAATCCAGCCCGTTAATAATTAATATTAACAGTCTGATGTCCAACCCGAAACAGTTATTAACTGTCTTCAACAGTTGTAACTTTTGAAACAGTTACAACCGTTACTGTTCAAATTTGAACAGTCACAAATGGTTTTGTAACCGCTCCTCTCCCTGCCTATAAAAGGAACCTTCCTCTCCCAGTTTTTCCATCCGAACTCCAGCAACAATTCTCTCTCGCTCTCTCACTCACTACCAGTTTCTCTCAAAACAAAGTTCGGTTCGCTGGTACTGCAGATTGTGCTTTCGTCTGCAGTACGTGAAGACTTTCATCCTGGGGAGTAAATTTGCCCGTGTCTGTAGATAAATAAAACGAAGCACAACCAACTGTGGGGGGAAAATATTACTTCACGGAGATCGTTTCATGAACAACGAGACTGTCTTCTATCTTGCTTCAGCATTCGGCAATTTAACCATCTGTAAGTTTTTATTGTTTCTGTATTTTCATTTTTTCTGTTAAACTTTCTGTTCCAGATTCTTCTTAATACACCTATCATCTTTCCAACACAAACTATGTTGTCAAACTGGGACCAAGTGCATGTTTGGTTAAAATATGTCAAAAAAAGAATTTGTTTGTTTCGCTTGTTTGGAAATCGATTTTGAGTTCACCGTTTTAATGTAGAGATGTTTTTGCAATCTTTAATTTTGGAGAATTTATAATTCGGACTTGCTAAAACACCATCTAATATTCTTCTTATGAGAAACGACTCATGCACTCTCTCATCCTCTGACATATATGGCTAAAACGAAACGTTGTAGCATTGGATAACAAAATAATTCAACATGCAAAGTCTCTCTTAGCCATCGCTTCAGTATTCGATGTTACCCAGACGCTTCAGTCACCCAACCTCCGTTTCCAACCGTTTCGACAACGCCTCTAATTAGGAGTCCCACTCAAGTTTCTAGGGTCCCAACCCTTTATTCAGCTTGGGCTTGTCCCCACCTTCGTCGTTCAAGTGGATGCAGCTTAGATAGCTGAAGCTCAGTTAAGTACGGCAACGTGGAGTTCCAACACTATCTCGTATTTTTCAGGAAGCTTTTCATTCCCGGCAGGTAGTGCAAACTCAGCGGAGGTGTGAGGCATTGCAAAAGCAATATCTTGGTTATTTTCTTTTGGGTTCAGGGATGTGGAAATTCTGCCAGATTCCAGGAATGTTGTTCTCTCTCTTTGTCAAGAGCACACTCTGATGGACATCCACGGTGAAGTTACGAACATTAGTTGAATTGCGGCTGTTTTATTATCAGTTTTGTAGGACGGGATAGTGTCTTGGTTGCTCATGCTCTGGTCCGAAGGGCTTTTCAGGATTGTAACAATAACTTTCTCTTTATGTGTGTGTGCATGCGTCAACATGATTTTTTTTTTCTTTTTTTTGAGAAATTGTTTTTGTCGTTAATCGGGTTTGAACTAGGTACCTCATGCAGGGACTTCCAACGATCTACCACTTGAGCTATCACCCTAACTGCAACATAAAATATTTTGTATGAGACATAAGTCGAAATAAAAAAATTGTCATCAATTTTTTTTCTATTAAAGCTACGAATATTATCCAATGCAATTAATTACGCTCTAATTCAAATTTGTAATACTACATGTCAAATAATTTTCCACCTATAATTTCAATCGAATTGTTTACTAATAATTCTTCTCCATCATTATTTGATTTTTCAAATAATTCTTCTATTTTTCATCGTTTGACTTTTTTGACTCGTATCTGAGTTACCTTGACCGAGTTATTTAGATCAAAAAACGATATGTTTTTTCTGATAACTTTTTTTACCATCGTATAAAATAATTTTTACTTTACAACACCATGAAGAAATTATTAAAAAATGCACATTTAACTATCCAAATTATCGAATCAAAAAGTGAGCTAATGAATAATGTGATAAAAGTCAAAATGATGAGGAGAAGAAGGATGAGAGTGGTATTATTTTTATTGTATCTTTTAAATTTTAAATTATAACCGAGGTTGCCCTTGAAAAACGAAAGTTTGCAACTTGCTATCATTACAAAGTTTGACTGCTTAGATCAGTTGCTTTTTGCGATATTGGTGGACGACTTATGAAGTCAAACGAGCATCACTCCGAAACCGACGGCTCAGGAAGGTCTGACAAGGCGATGTCAGTGCACATGTGGTCCCCGCGACGCACCAGAGTATAGCACTTCCTTCTTTAGAAATTCCCACGTACTGGTGTGTCTCTCCAGTTTGTTTTTTATTTGACTTTTGTCGCTATTTACAGGGTTACTTTGACCCGGTAATTTGAATAGCAAATCGATGTAATTTTTTATTAATTTGTTTATGGTGTTCTAGAGTAAAAATTATTCTATTATACGGTGAAAAAATTATCAAAAAATCATATTATTTTGTTATCCAAATTACTCGGTCAAAGTGATCCGGATACGAGTTAAAAAGTCAAATAAGAATAAAGGGCATAAACGGACAGATAGCTCACGTACATGATGCTCCCTTGGGTGCAGTGCATGCTAACATAACTATTGTCATGCTTATCTATCTATCACTTCGTACCTGCTCTTTCTTCCAAATTTTCTTTTTGGGACGTCCCTTCTCTTTCTTTCAATTTCTTTTTTGAGTAACCTTAAACGACACCCTCACAAATAATACCCCACATATTTTTTCACTTTCCCAACCCCACCCACTCATCTCAATTCCTACTGAGTCTTATCCTCTCAAGTCTCGCTCACACCACACACGCAAAGTAGATAGAGTAGAGAGAGAGGCTGATAAGAAAAAGGTCCCGAGAGAAACACCTCCCTCTCTCCATCGCTCGAACAGCGGTGGAGGCTCCAATCTTGCAACGGCGAGGACGACAATGACAAGGAAGACGGAGAGGCGTTCACCAACGGCGAGGACCAACGAATATCCGACCTTTCTCTTACTCTCATTCAGATCGGCTTCGAAGATCGACCTTGCGGCAAGGACGACGGCGAGGACGACTACAAGGGCGCTCTACCGCCGATTCCTTCACCAGATCGCGCAACCAAAAGACCCTACCGGCGCCAACCATCCATTCTCCGATTGGAATCGACGGTGCCGAACCCTCTGCCGCCGATTCCTTCACCGGATCTGTTTTGTGTCCTGTTAAATTTGTATGGTGATGGACTGGTTTTGCTGTTGTTTTTCATTCTAAAACTATTCTTCTACTTCTCTTTTCAATCTAAATCTAGATCTGTATTTTTTAGTACAAATTGGTTTATGTTCGATTGTGTTCTTGTTTTTGGCGGCACAGTGGTGGCTGGTGGTGGTGTTGTGGCAGGTGGTGGTTGTCTTACTGTTAGAGAGAGAGAAGATGGATGTGTTATTCTGTAAAATTGTTAGGGGCATTTTGGTCCAAATTTTTTTTTCTTAAACCACGAGTCCCGCCGCCATGGGAAGAAAGACGGAAGACAGACTGATACACTTAAATCAGCATGGACATTTACTGTTCATCAATGCTGAGGTGTCCCAATATTGGCCATTGTATTAAAACATTTACAACCTCAAGGTCTTAGCTGTCCTTTTCGCTACCCTCACTAAGAGACCACCTCTGTTTCACCACTCGGATCAATATCTCTATACGCCACTGTTCTCCTCTCTCCCATCTCATTCTACCTTTCTATGATTCAAATCCAATTGTGCTTAAGAGGTGGATTTATCGTTTTTTTATAGGGTCTTCTCTTCATAATCTTCGGGGAGGAAAACTGAAAAAAAGTGTGCGCTCCGGCGCTTGTTTGTCTTTTTAGCTGTTTTTATGTCCCAAAATATGATATTTTTTTCATTTTCTCAAAATAAAAATTATACTTTCTTCTTTTCTTTTCTACGTGCTCAGTTTGACTTTTTGACTCGTAATTGAGTCACCTTGATGGGGTGAATTAGATAATAAAACGACGTAATTTTATCAGTTTTTCTCATGGTGTTGTAGAGAAAAGTTAATCTACAACACCAATACATGATTTTAAAAAATTAAATCGTTTGTTATCCAATCCGTCGGGTCAAAGTGACTGAATGGTAACAAAAATCAAATTAATCACTTAGAGAAGAAACGGAAGAAGTAGTATTAACAATTGAGTCACTTTGATCGGGTAATTTAGATAACAAAACAACGTAATTTTATCATTTTTTTTCATGGTGTTGTAGAGAAAAGTTTATCTACAACACCATTAAATGATTATCAAAAAATTAAATCATTTGCTATCCAATCCGCCGGGTCAAAGTGACTGAATAGTGACGAAAATCAAATTAATCGCTTAGAGAAGAAACGGAGGAAGTAGTATTAACAATTGGAATCCACGTGCTATTCATAGAATAAAAAGATACTATTGAAGAAGGAGGAGTACCCGTAGTTAGGAAGTACTTCCTCCATTCTCCTCTATCTTTATTTCCCTTTCCATTTCGTACTCTCTTTATCTTCCACTTTTCATTTTGGGCCATCTTTTACGTGATAAATTACCATACAACCCCTTGTAAAAATACCTACCTTCAAATAGCCAACTTATTTAACAGCCCAATTTAGCCCCAAAGTTATCAATAATGGGTTTGTTAGTCTAATTTTTTTTCCTAATTAGCTCATTAATTCAATTAACCAAATAACTTCATCCAAACACTTTACTCTCCCCGATGGTCATTTGCGTCTGACCCCCTCTCTCTCTAACTCCACATCCTTCCCGTTCTTCCCCATTTCTCTCCACCAGAAATCCTAACGGCGCCTCCCTCGTTCCTCTAATATCTTGTCCGACGAATCAATTAGTTGTAGAGAATCAGTATGTAGGCCATGTCGTCCCCGAATTAGAAAACCTTATTGTTCCCCATTCGGAAGAACTTGTTGTCGCTGATTCCGACGATCTCACCGTCAATTCGACCGGTTAAGGGTTTGAGGCTCAACCTGAAGATGATACTATTGATTCTGATGAGACCATACCCCCTGATGATTCCGACGGTTGCGATTCTCATTCAAGTGATGGGTTCAGATCTGCTGAGGAGAGATGTGAGTACTCATGTTTTCTGGCTGGTGGTGCATGTCGATGAAGGGAGGTTCCTCTCTTGAAACCTTTTTTTTCAAATTTATGATATTTTTCATATATGAACTGCATGCACCCTTGATCTTGTTCTAGTTTTATACTGATATGAACTGTGAGACACACCTGATCTTATTCTGATTTTATTCTGCTATGAGTTGTGATGCACCCCTAATCTTGTTATGATACTAAGACGATATGAACTGATGAAGACATGTTCATGTTCTGAATTCATACTGATTATGAACTGTGATCTGTGCGACTCTATCTTTTGCAAATGTGATCGGATTTTACACTTGATCTTCTTTGTGATTTGTGATTCATGTGTGTTTATAGTGAACAATTATGTTGAACTTGATCATTTTAGATGTTGCTAAACTTCTTATGTGATCTTCTTTGTGATCTGTGATGAATGTTTTGTTGGAATAGATGCCCTAGAGGCAATCTAGTTTAGTATGAATTTATTTGTGGCTAGAAATTCATTTATTATTTATTGGATATTTAATATAATGAAGTCCTTAGATTTACAATTGTGTTGTTTATCTTAAATATCCCTAGTCCAGTATAATGATTAATGAGACAATCATCTATAGACTAGTATGGGGTTGGATTGATATGGAGATATCACGATCCAACACATAGGTGTGCATTAGGGGTAATGTTGCACTGGATTGACCCATCTCCGAGAAGGCTACATACACGTTATTTTGAGTCACAAGCGCTTCTCGCGGTGCAATGGTATTGTCATCCTTAAACTTGAAGTCACTAGATGTTCTAGTTGTGGATTATTGTGATTTTGGTAGCGTTAAACGCTACACCGTAACGGGTAGTTATAAAGGCGTGTACTAGATACAATAAGAAGCAAGCTTAGAGATCGTAGTGGACGTAGATAGAATTTTTCCTCCCACATAACGGGAGCAAATATCCTAGGCCACTCGAGGGATAGTGCTTATAGAATGTCTGGCCAGACTCAAATAAATCAATATGGGATATTGATGTTATTTGCACGAATAAGGCTATTCCCATTGATCGAGAAACTATGGATTGGATATACGAGAGTGACTTGTATGTCTCGTGTTCAATCCGGATATAGAAACAAAGGGATGCAACAATTACTTGTACAAAGGTTGTCAAGATGACTATTCTATTAGTTGGCTAGAATGGATGTTTTGCTAGAAACCGCTCCATATTAGCAAATAGTTGCTACCAACTAGATAAAACCTATGGGGTCACACGCTATATAGAGTTGAACTAGATTTGAGAATTAATTAATTGTATTAATTAATTAGAAGGATCACTTTGCAAAACCTTGCAAACTTAGTAGGGACTAATTTGCAAGGAAGGGACTAAATTGAATTCTAGTAGGACTAGAATAAGTCCTTTAGGTAGTTGGCAAGGAGTTGTTGGACTATATAAAGGACCTTCCTTCCTTCCTTCCCACAACTTATGCTCATAATTGAACATAACAAGAGTGGGAGAGAACAAAAAGGAGAGAGAGCAACAAGCTAGAGGAGCCGAACGCCCCCCTAGCCCGCCGCCCGTCCCCGTCGGCCACCAGGAGGCCGAGAGCCCCCCTTCTTGGTCTCGTTTTGCGTGATCTTTCTTCCTCTTCCGGGCTAGCACCAAGGACTTGGGAGATCTAGGATCAACTCTAGGCGTGGATCAACCATAGAGAACGTGACACAATTCGCGTTTGAAGTCATCAAAGGAGAACCCTAAGGTGTGTTATTGATTTCTTCCTTTACCATCGTTATGTCTCTTGACTTGTGATCCTTGGAGGGTTTTTCATGGTTATTTTGTTTCCGTTGCGCATCCATGAATCAAAACCCTACATGTTTTACATTTTGAGATTCATGTGTGTGTGTGTATAGTGAGCAATGATGCTGCACTTGATCATCTTAGATGATGAAAAAATTGTTATGTGATGAGTACCAATGCTACACTTGGTCTTCTTTATGATTTGTGATGAATGTTTTACATTAGATATTCATGTGTGTGGATAGTGAACAATGATGCTGCACTTGATCCTTAGATTATGCAAAACTTGTTATGTGATGAGTATCAATGCTACACTTGGTCTTTTTTTGTGATCTGTGATGAATGTTCAACATTTTGGGATTCATGTGTGTGTGTATAGTGAACATTGGTGTTGAACTTGATCATCTTAGATGATGCTAAACTTGCCATGTGATGAATACCAATGCTACACTTGGTCTTCTTTGTGATCTCTGATGAATGTTATACATTCTGAGATTCATGTGTGTGTATAGTTGAAGTTCTGTATCAATGTACCAAAGCATACTTTATGATTTATTGTTCTTGGACTTACATTCTCTACACATAATGTTTTGACCTAACCTACCTTGTAACGCCTCAATACCCAGGAGCTTATTTTAGGATAAGATAGTGACAAATACAAATCGGCACGACGATCCAACCGGCAACACCTTCGACAAACTGCCGGTACCAAAATAAAGACTTGTCAGCCAAACAGGTACCATCTGAGCCACCAGCTCAGGTACCAGATAGAACATCGTATTTCAATAAAAACTTATTCATTTACCTCATAAAAGTTGATAGAGCGGTACATGACTCTCATTGAAAAGCGATCTTTATATACAAATGACAACAAATAATCGAATACAATAACCAGATTAACGATTCCCAATAACTATCAAAGGTAACTAATACTCCTCCTCAAATCTACAATTCGATTGACCAGTCACAACCTGAAAAAGATTAGGGTGACTCAAACAGCCCAGTAGGTACTGCCTAACCACTGGGGTAGAAATATAGTAACCAATTAAACTGTAGCAGGTTATCACACAATAACATTGATCACGCAGCACACCAATATCATGTTTCACAAATAATATTCAGTTAACAAAGATACAAACGATATCTAAACAGTTAATATCTCAGCAGATATATAAAAAAATATACAGCATAACCACAGTAGACGTGGAGACTAGATTTCCCCTACCTCAACTCCGACGATGCTACGAGAACATCCAAAATGTCTGAATAGTATCTCTGAGAGTCTCATCGACTCAACCATCTAACACGCTTAACAATAATTAAGCCAAATATGGAATGAGAAATAACTAATGCACTAGGCCCTAGTTATAGAAGTGATCGACCAATCAGGCTATGATGAGTCATCAGGACACGTGGCACACATGTAGCGCAAGAGGTGCCACATGCTGACACATGTCTCATTCGTGTCAGACATGCAAAGCAAGTAACTGAATTGCGACACATGCCCCCTTCTGTTTCACGCATGCACAGCAACGCACCAGACAACAACATGTGTCCCACTGTGTCAAACATGTAAAGACTAGGCCCAGTAGCATGAAACGTGTCCCCCACGTGTGTTTCCTGCAATTGACGTGTATACAAGCTAACATACTCCACAATACTTGTCAATGTGTACTAACCATTATTAACTAATCTAATTATACACTTAAACGAATGATTAGTATTAATTATTCCCTAAATATTTGTATCCTTAATTTAGAGACTAAATAAGATATAAAGACTTTCTGTGTATTTCTGGATGAGCTTAACTATTATAGTTTCCAAATTATGAGTTAATCTATCAGGATACTAAATACTCAAACACGAAATTCGCTAAAGTAATATAAGCTTAAGAAGCACAACCATTACATTTTCTACACAATGAAACGACTAGACTACATACAATAGCAATTAATCATGCTAACAGGTTATGTCAAAGTCACACATTCACAATAAATACAATAATTTCCTATTTTCAAAATTTGGAGATATTACATACTTACTCGGAGGTTATGGGAAGACATTGTACACATCATGTAAAAAAATACATGTACCAAAATACCTTAATCATAACATCCCATACTCAAAGATGATGGTACTGAACTGGCTCATACCCAAGACATGTCATGAGTTTTGTTTGCCAATCTCGTGCCGTATGCTCATCATTTATTCAAAGTAGTCTTTGACTAGTGTAATGTCAGCATCCAAATCCTTTGGAAGTAAACTTGCTCTTTCTAGTTTCTTCTTCTTCTTCATGTGAGGGATTTTGTAGTCATTATGCCCACTATGCTTCATGATTTCAATGAGGCATGATTGTAGACTCAAGAATACCCTGTTAAGTGTACTTGATTCTAAGGCAATGAATGAATAATTAACTGCATCTATTAACTCCTCCATCTTATGGAGTGAAAGAAGCATATATCATTTATGTTAGTACCAGGAGATACTGCAGGTTGGTTCACTAACTTAATATTGAACCCATATGTTGTACCTGCATGTATGAAGTCCAAGTCATCAGCTGTCAAATGTGGCTTTGCATTGTCTTGTTGTATGACTATGTTCTTGGATAAAAAGATGTCCAAGTCTCCTTGATTGTCGGAATCAGCTTCGTGAGTATCATGTCCCTTGTCACATCCCTTGTAATTGAAGTAATATGCTTGTTTTCAAGAGTCCCTCCTTGTATACTTGCTGAAATTCTCTGTGCTTCAACATCTTCAACATATTTCCATATGCCAATTTTTCCATCTCACAGAACATTCTTGTCTTCATCAATAACTTGTCTTGATACAACACACGGGAACATGAACTTAGGAATGCAATGCTTGGTCCTACAGTCTTGATATGAAATGTCTTATTTTGGAAGCAATATGGAAAGGGGTGTACAGTAGGTAGAAATACAAGATCAATACTCTAGAGGGGGAGGGTTGAATAGAGTATGCCAACTTTTTCTAAACTTGCAAGAAGAGTTGTTTCAAAAAGAATTATAATGGGTGAAGAGTATTTCAAGTCCTTTAAATGAGTTTCAAGCCCTTGGAATGAAAACAGTTGAAGTATAAAAAGGTAAGTCTATTTCAAGGCCTTGAAATGAGTTTCAAACCCTTGAAATGGAACTGTTTTGATTGCTGCAAAATAATTAAGTAAAGAACTGAAAAGAAAATGCAAGAGGCATAAGATATATAGAGTTCAGTCCACTTGGACCTACGTCTCTACCTCAGGGATCTTATCCCTACAGGATTTTCAACTCAATTCTTATTAATCAAAAGCTAAGTCCTAGTTCTCAAGCACAGAGAGATGCCTTACTTTGTTACAGCATGTGGTTCTCACTAACCTATCTAGTACATGCTCTAGCTAACTGATTAAATAATAATTCTCTATTGTTCACCTTGAGCAATCCACAAGAATAATAAATAGAAGCATTATTAGAATGATATACAAATGAAGTTCTGAACAGAAGAACACTAGAACTGAATCTGCTGTGAGTATGCAGTGTTCTTCAGATGTGTGACATCCCACAGAATTAAGTTCAATTAGGAATCTATTTGATTTAGTTTATAATGTTTTGAGCTTATTAAGTTCGATGGTAGAACTTACATATTGGTTCCCTATAATCTTAATTTTAACAATTACTTAATTTTTATGAAATATTAAATCTAGAAAAGTAGTAAAGTATGTATGTATTTCTAGTATGTGTAGAAGTATTGCTATAGTATGTATACCTTGAATATACATCTAGTGTAGGGGGTTAGACACATAGTTACCTATCACTAGAAAAGCTAGCTATCTATGTATAGTCACATCATGACTAATCGTGTTTCACACCATAGGCTTGTCTCCTCTACACTCTTTCCTAGCCATCTTGTTCAATGAATCAAATCTTTCATGTGCAATCCTGGATTTGAGCAAAGAAGCCACAAAAACATGGCCAAAACTTGGTATTTTGCCATACTATGAGTGTAAAACTTGTGGGGGTTGAATACCTATCAACCCTAGCCATTTTTAAATGTTACTCCACATATTAAACTCAAAAGATGGTAGCAAATGTGTCATCTTTTTGTTGTCCCAAAGTGCCTAGCAATGACCATGCTAGGACATTTCTTGCAAGCAAGTGTGACATAACAATGCACCATGTCCCTTGAGAATCTTTAAAGCATTGTAGTTCAGCTCATCCCCCTCATTTCTCACACCCCCATCTCTCTCTAAGAGTCACAAGAAGTCATCTTCTTTCACAAAAGAAGCTCAACCCGTTTTTGTGCAAAAACCTCCACAAAACACCACAAAACTTCATATTCTAGCAACCAAATCATGAAAAATTTGTCTCCAAGCTAAATACAACCTTGGTGGGGACTTCTTCCTTCATCATACCCATGGATTGAAGCTTACAATCACTCTTTTGCTCACTATTCCTAATCTTTGAGGTAAATTGTTGATCTATTCTTCGATCCTTGCATATTCTTGCTTCTAGTATCTATTACAATGGTAAATCATCTAAGAATGTCCTTGCATGTGTCTATTTTTGCATCTTCTTGTGGATTCATGGGTTCATCCACATGGAGGAAGGTTTGGAAGAAGTTCATGTCTCAAAAGATGGAGTTGTCCTTGATTTCCCTATTCCATACTCTTCATCCTTCCAAATCATGTGATTTTGCTCATCCTTGAAGACTATATGCTGCATATAGACTTGCATGTGTCTCTTCCATGCCTTATTAAATCGATAATGAAGTGGTTTCACATACTTACTCGAAGAACTTTTGATTTAAAAAAAAACTTGGCCTTGTAATGATTCTCTGTTTTTGGACAGAATCTGTGACCTGACTTTGAGAGGCCACATCTCACTCATAAAGATTCGATTTGTACTCTACCTTATATCGTTTCGAGGCCCTGTGTGTCTAATTTCATCTCCAATTGGTCTCACTCCAAAATTCATTGTAAATATTCTGGAATGTCCGTCTTCGTAAAGTGTGTCTGGGCTGGTAATTGGGCTCGGGCAGATTGTGTCAACCGACTTTGAGAGGTCAATACTCCCACATACGAGCTTATATTTTTCTAAACTTTATATCGTTGTGAATCTCTATGTGTCTACTTTCATCTCCAATTGGTTTCATTCCAAAAAGACTTTTAAATTTTCCGTAATGTGAGTTTTCGTAAACTGTGTCAGGGCTGGAGAGTGGGTTCGGACAGATTGTGTCACCCAACTTTGTGAGGTCATTACTCCCTCATACGAGCTTGTATTTCTCTCTATCTTATACTAATTCGAAGCTCTGTGTGTCTACTTTCATTTCCAGTTTGATTCATTTCAATATGAATTATATATCATTCGAAATTCTAGTTTTCGTAAAGTGTGTCAAATCTGAAAAGTTCGTTTCTCGCCGAGTGGCATATGCTACTTTAGAGAACATTATTCCTTCGTTCATTCAAGTTAGGGGGACATCATAATCATAGTACGGGGAATCTTATGAACCTTATTAGTAACATATATCCACCAGGAATCACTTGAATTGATGTTGTCTTTTCCTTACGTGTTGAATTGCTATTTGTAGAGCCTCCTTCTTAGCTTTGCTCTTGGATTCTCGTATCGGTAGCTAGTAAGGATTTTATAAGCTAGGACTCGAGGTGAGTACTTACCCAACCCTTTGGTAGTGCTATTTTCATATATTATCTGTTTATGGGCTATGAGGTGGATATTTTGAAACTTGCGAATGGTGGAATGTGTTCTTAATAACTACTTGGTGATTTGTATCTTTTGATTGGAGATATAGCCCATGTTTTAAAGCATGTTTATAAATGATGTTTGTTAAAATGAAATCCCATGGTATGCTTTATAAATGTTTGGCCGAGATGGTTGCGTAAATGACACTGTTGGACAGTACCCTAACGGTGGGGGACAATACACCGGTACAGTACCCTAACGGTTGGGGGATATACACCGGACAGTACCCTCCCGACGCGGGGACAATAGACCGGAGGTCGATGCCGTGTCCCAGGGATATAATATGTGATGAGCCGTTAACACGTGCGTTGTCATGACTTGTCGACTATATTTTCGTCCGAGGTAGCGATTCTACGCGGACTCGCCATATTTATGGCTTAGTGTCACGAATGAGATTTTAATGGCCAAAGTACTTACATGAAATGAGCCAATGTCTCAAAGTGGTGTTGTGGAAGGGGTCGAGGACCCAAGTGTTGAACTAAATGCTTTACATGTTTACCTACTTGAATGCTTGCTTAAATTACATTGCTTATATCATCTTTTATCTATGTATGAACTGTGAAGCAAGCATGTTTGGAACAACTTGACCATGGCATTTGGAACTTGTATATATATTGTATATTTCCAAACCTAACAAATGGGTAAGTACGTGCTCACCAGACTTCGCAGTCTGACCGATTTTAAATGGCCGCTCTTTCAGGTTCCAAGGAGAGGACCGAGCCAAGTAATCCAGCCGCATAATTTCATTCGCCATATCATATCGGGAGATGTTTCATGCTTTTGTGCTAGGCTTGTCTAAGACTCTCTTTGTTTAAGTGTATGTGGTAGTACGTAGTATCTTTCTAGGTGTAACTCTTGGAGATTTATTATGCACTCTTTAAAGACCATGTATGGTCGTATTTTGGTAGTGGGAATGTGTAACCCCATGAGGGGATATCCATTAGTTTGTTTAATGGATTGTTGGATTTAAATTATGGACCTTTTCGTGAATGGATTATGTGCAACCGTGACTGAACCTTGAAGGACTTGACTCTGAGATCGACGAGTACCATGGAGGATAGAGAAACATTTTATTCAATTCTCAAAGTTCTGTTTCCTTTTGTGAAAAACAAATGGTTTTGGATGTAAGACCCCTTTTCATAAGCTTCCGCAATATTTATCAGTTAATCCTTGAATTTCTAAACATTTTCACTCTCATCCTCATGGTACGAGTTAGCCTTGGTGGCGCGTGACGCCTCGTTCCCGTTTAATTACGTTATTAATCGGGGTCGCGGGAGCGGGGTGCCACAAGATGCTTGGATTGAGAGAAATGAATTTGCTTCTTTGTTTCTTGTCAATCCCTGAATATGTTTGAGTGTCTCTGCTAACTCTTACGTTGTATTGCTTCAACTTTCCCTCTTTTATAGAGCAGTTTGAATTGCAGATCTTCAAGATCTTCTCTTAACATATTGGTTCATTTCGGTTTGGTGCGGTGTGATTTTTCCATAAACCGAAACCAAAACGATTAGACCGGTTTATGAAAAAATTGAACCGTTCATAAACCGAACATCGATAAGAACAGTACAAAACCACGATATTCGGTTTGGTTTGGTCGGTTTGACAGGTTTATTCGGTTTTTGTTCCAGCTCTAGGTGTCACCAACCTAGACCTCTAAGGACACCTCATCATTGAGGTGTCACTCTCCGAAAATTACCTCATCGTTATAAAAATAGTGTTTTGAAGTAACTTTGGCTCAATTTTGGAGCCAAAATCAAGAGCAAGCAAGATCCTCCTCTTCTTCACCAAGACACCTCCCGAATCTCTCTTAATATCTTCCCTTACCAAGCTGCTACAACTGTAGTTGCTCTTTGACAGGGTGAACGAGAGCTCTCATTCAATTTATCATTCCCATGAGCAGCGAGATCAAAAATTGCGCAAACCTGTGGAACCCTCTTTTAACCCTTAACTCGTGGAGAATAGCAAACAGCCAAATTTTGGGTTCATACCCGACGCAGGAAACTTGTAATAGCTTCAAAATTTGTTTAATTTTGATGTTTGTGGTTCTGCAAGGTCTCTAGGAAATATAAAATGTGTTCTTTTACCCATAATCTGCCCTAGTCTTTCTCGTGCTTCTCCAAACTTCGGAGGCCTGGACCCCGGTAAAGCATGATTTGATTTGTTCGTGGGTTGTTTTCCGAAAATGGCTAACCCCCTGTAAACCTATGCACATATCCTTCATCATTAAAAAAATCATGGATAGATTGGTGTTGTGTGTTCCTGGTATGATGAGCTACAAGTTTCATGTTGAAACAATCCTATGATTCGGGCTTTGATTTACTGAAAATCGGGTTGGAAGTTGCTGCAAAATATTTTCATGCACTGTAAAGTATTGTCTTGAGGTTTGGAACCAACTTCCCGGACTCCTAGATTCTTCATTACTTCATGAAATGGAATCTACTTGTCATTGTGTATTCTCAAATGTCTAAACTTTTAATTTCATGTAGAAATGTTTCTTCAAATTCTATCCATAGGAGTCCAGAAATCCTTGTTGAAGTAGCTGCAAAATCATGTCCTTGACTGTCACATTAATTTTTTTTTGTAAGTGTTGGACATTGGAGTTGAAACAACCCTTTTGAAGTGGCCATAACTTCAAATCATTATTATAATCCAAACAAATTTCTTATAAATAAAGTCTGAAGTTGTTGTCTTGAACCTCATAAAACATTTTTGAATTTCCTAAGAGTTGAAAATTTGAACATTCATATCTCATCGTGTAATTTGAGTTTCTGAGAGTTCAAAATATTTGGAAACTTTGGAATTTAACCTACAAAATCCAGTCAGCTTCTCAAATCTCTTTCTCAATTGGACACAACTCATTTGTAAAGTATGTAAACCAGTTTTACACCTATATCCGACTTTAAGATTTAAAATATCAAATTACTAAATTTACTTAAATTTCCTTCATGAACAGTGTTAGTATTGTCATTCTGAGTATATTGGTCAAGTTCGACCAAATTTGACTTTTCAGAAAGCCCTAGTTTGACGGAGCTGTATTGGAGGGGCAAACTGGTAATTTTATAATATCTTGAGTTGGACAATCAAGTCATAACCTAGAGCATGACCTCATGACTTTGTATCAGTTTCATGACATTTGAAGTCATTCAAAATCTATATGGAGCTAAGTTTAACCAAGTCAACATTGAGGGTTTTTTTTTGTAATTTCACTAAATTGCATTGACTTAAATAAAATTAATTGAAAGTTATAGATTTGAATGAGTACATCTGGGAGGGTTAGAGACCATGTTTGCATATTAATAGACTTGTATGAGTATGGCTGGAAGGTTCATGCACAGTCAGGGACTGTACTGAAGAGACTGAGATGGAAGAGGCAAAGTGGTAAATTAGAAGGGGAAGTCATCATGACACATCCTTGTACCTTAGTTAGAGGACAAGTGTCAATAGTAAATGTACTTGAATTATGTAGAGGCCGCTGGAATAGAGAATCAGCTCCGTTGATCAGGAGTTCTAAGCTGTTCTTCAGGTAAGCTGTTGTATGCTTATTCTATTATATGTGTCATAAAACAAAAATCATACTAGAACATATATGAGATATATGGATTATTGAGGAACTGTGAAGATATTATATCCGTGATATGGGATGGGTCTTCAGTACAATCTGGACCCGAGGTATGGGGGTAGAGACTCTGCATGTATCCCCAGCCCCATTATAAGCTTGAGTATGTGATTTGTACTCAGTTGTATGCAACTAATACTACTCTGCTTGATTGATCATCCCGTAGGGGGTGTCGACACTTAATGTCTAGTTTGTCTTGGTGGATTGATTAAGCCATCCTTGTCATAATTGAATTTGATCTTCACAAACATCTGAGTAGTGGGATTTGAAATGCTCTGTAGAAGGTTAGTGAGGTTGTGGATTCTCTAAGCTATGAGTAACCATTAACTCTATCTATTTGTTATGTTATATTATATCAGGGTAATAGCTTCTGAGTCTCTAAATTCTAAGCTAAAATTTACAAACTCTATATAAAGTATTTTCATTATAAGTTATATAGTATACTCATATTATTTTTAAGTTCTTTCTCGTTTTCTATTTCTATAACTTCGCAGGTGAGCACATGGAGAACTAGGAAGTATAGTCACACACCTAGAAATCTTTATTACATAACTACTGTAAATACTTAAACTATAATACTAAGTTTTCACTTTAAATTTTAAGTTATCGATTTCTGTAATTATTTATTGGAACAAAACCATTGGGGTTAGACTTCTTGCTAGGGAACTTATTTTTCATTAGACGAGGACATCCCGGTGAGTATGAGAATTTTCCGTTAGATTTACCAGCTTCACCGGGTGGGGGTGCTACAGCCGAAGCACTCTTCCTCCTCCAGCTCTAGATCTACAACAAAGGAGACAACGATCTGCAAACAAAAACCCATATTTGAGACATGAGAGGAAAGATGATATATAGAGAATGGAAGATAATCTGTTGATTGATAAAGAAAGAGAGATAGAGTCTTACATAGTGTTGGGGGCGGCGATGGTGTTGGCTCCTCTTCGTGACTACTTCCGAAGCCATCCCACCCTCTTCTTCTTCTTCTTCTTCTTCTTCTTCTTCTTCTTCTTCTTCTTCTTCTTCTTCTTCTTCTTCTTCTTCTTCTTCTTGATGATGCGTGGCTCTGGCGATGGGCCGGAGAAGCGGAGGCTCTGGCGACGGCAACTCTGGCTTTGAGACGACGACGACGAGGATGAACATAAATAAAAGAGATGATGATGATTATGGACATAGAGAGTGACAGAGAGATTAGGGTTTTGAAATGACGACAAAGAGAGAGGAGATGGTGGACTATGTTGTTCAGGGGATAAGGTGGAGAGAGATGATTGAGAGATATTGAGAAATTGAGGTAAATTGGGTAGATGGGTTGGTTAAACGGGCGTAGTGTTTGAAGGGTATTTTGATCAATTAGTACACTTTTTTAACTAAATTAGAATTATAAAAAAAAACGTGGTGAAACGACTCAAAATGAAATATAGAAAGAATCTGGTGGAACAGAGGAAGTAAATGTCATATAAGAAAAGAGTAAAGAAGTAACATAGTACCACTCAAAAATATGAAGTATGTAATACTATTATGTAGCAAATGCCCAACATGCATATTCCTTTCCTCTCATAAACGAATGAATAATCCCACTTAGCTTCAAAGAACACATGAAATATGTGGCCCACAATAGTGGTTGGAAATAAGTCAATTCATGCAATGTACACTTGGGCGTTTGTTGGAAGATCAAACTTCTGTTGTCTAATGTCTAGCATTATGTTGTTGTCATATGCGACGACTCTTAGGGTGTCTCTAACTATGAAAGTGACGGGGATGGAAAAGCGAAAATGTTAGCAACCGGTGGAGCTGAAGGTAAATGTAAAAGGAAAGTTAAAATGGTGCGGATAAAAAGGGCAAGAAAAAACCCTCTCTGGCCATCCGTCGCTCATGGAGTGGCTGTCAAATGTGTCATCCTCATTCATGTTAGAGGAGCTTCTTCATAATTCAGAGTGAGCAGAGAGCACTTTGAGAGAGAGAAAGTTAAGGGCACTCTGACCATCCGTCGCTCATGGAGTTGCTGTTAAATGTGTCATCCTCATTCATGTTAGAGGAGCTTCTTCATAATTCAGAGTGAGCAGAGAGCACTTTGAGAGAGAGAAAGTTAAGGGCACTCACTTCTTTTTCTGAGAAGAGACTAAACTTAAAGAAGCATTCGGTAAAATTGGTGTTCCTTGTCCGTCGGGCTGGAGATTCTGATGAAATTTTCCCACAATTAGAAGCTACAACAATGTTATTATCATGGAATAATCGATAATTTTCAACGAAAATGACTGTTTTCTAATAATCTTCCAGATCTAGTATTGTGAACTTCACAGATCTATTACCGATATCAATCCCATAAATTAATCGGTTTGAGTTGAATTGTTGCTTGTGATTAATTATTTTTCATTTTTTACAGTTACTTCGACTTTGTTTGAACAAATTATGAAGAAGAAGAGAAGAAGAAGAAGAAGAAGAAGAGGAAGAAGAAAAGTTTGAGTAGAGAGAGAGAGAGATGAGGAGGAGGAGGAGAAAGAAGAAGCAGTCGCCCAGCCGTTCAACATTCGAACTGGAAACTCGGATCTTGATACCTCTCAGAAAGAAGTTTCCTGGGAAAGAAGTTCTCACAGCAGAAAACGAAAAGTTAAGATGAGAGAGAAAGTGATTGCTCTAAAGAGGAAGAAGCAATAAACGAAGTGAATAAGGTGAAAATTAACTCTGTTACAAGCACTTCTAAAATGGTGGCCCACATGTACAATTAGAGCTCATAAGTGGAATAGAGCACCAGGAATAGATTTTGAAATCAATTCAAACTCAAAGCAAAGAAAGAAGAGATTTTGAAATGCAGAGGAAGAAGAAATGAGATGAGAGAGAAAGTGATAGTTCTAAAGAGAGAAGCAGTAAACGAAGTGTAGGAGTTTTTGTTGTTATTGAAGGAAACGGAGTGAAGGAGTTAGAAACCAATTCTGTCACAAGCATTTCTAAAACAGTAGCCCACATGTAAAGCTGGTACTACTTAGATGGAGTGAGCACCATGCTGTTACTCTTTAAGAGCACCAAAAAAATTTCTCTGTGTACAGAGTAGGGGTGTTCGCGGGGCGGTTTGGGCGGGTGAAACCTAAATTTCTCCCCCAACCCAACCACCTCGGGTTAAAAAATTGCTACCCAAACCTACCCATGTAATCTCTAAACCCAAACCTAACCGACTATTTCAGGTCGGCTCGGTTTTAGCGGGTATTTATCAAGAAAAAATAGAACATTTAGCACACGATGAATGAACATTGATTAAAAACTCTCTTAAATAATATTCAAAATAATTTATACTAGAATAATACATTTCTTCCAAGCAGTCTAATATTAATGTTCATGTGACATTTGGGTGTATCCGACGACTTGAGAAAATGAAATAGCTACGTGTTTAAAGTTTATTTGCATATTATATGTCAATATGATGAAAGCCTTATAAATAATTATTTTGTACACGAAGATATCACTACTGCGATCACAGATTATTAAGTTATATCAAATTATTATATAATTGGTTATTATGACAAATATGTTAGATTAGAATTCGATACTAACAAGTATATAAAAAAAAGAACATATTATGTTGGGCGGGGCGGTTTGGGGTTAAACGGCCAAATTATTTTAATACCCATAACCAATCGATAATGAGCGGGTTGAGATTTTTTGAGCCCAAATCAATTATTTAACCCAATCATCTTTATATATTGGGTAGGTTCGGCTTGGACCGGCCGGTTTGGGCGGGTCGCTCGGGTTTTTGAACACCGCTAGTACAGAGTGAAGACGGAAACAGTAGTGAACAGCTTCCGAGTATTTTGGACACAAGACCACACGGACCTACGAAAACTAACAGCCGCGTGGCTAGTCCAAAGTGCCATGTCAACTTCAGCTACGCACCTAATCCTACGCATGGGGCCCACCCTAATGCATGGTGCCTCGTGGCGACTTCAACGAGGAAGAAGACACGGGAGGACCCGTCAACTTACCACTGAATCCCTGTCCTCCTAACCGTTAGATCTCTACCCCGACTCCCAAGTTCATCCGACGGCCACAAACTCATTCAGAAGCATTAGTTTATCAATTGACGATGCAGAAAACAAATTCCCGAAAAGATAAAATCCCCACCCACCACTACCAAAGAATACTGTTTTTATTGCTATGAGTGAGTGTGTTCACTGTATATAAAAAAACAAACAAAATTGAGGTGAGCTGTTTGTTGATGAAGTGTAGCTGTGTTGTTGTTTGTTACCACTCTTGAAGAAGATAAAACCCACCTCTCTTTTCCAAAACCAGATTAGGGTTTCACTCCAAAAGTCTGGTAACTTCTCATACTGTTCTTGTATTCTCCCCTCAAATCTTTCACGTGAAGTTGTTTTTTTGCTAATTTCTAGTGATGGGTGTGGATTAGTGTGAATCTCTCTTGTGGGGTTTGTGTGTCTGTGTGTGATCTGAATCTATTCTTATTCTGTATTTGACTCAGTGATGAAAAAATTTGTTGTTTGATTCCTGCTTCATTTTGGGTCGCAAAACTTGTTATTTTGATTCTGATTTGTGGGGATTCGAAAGAAAGGGACGGTTCCCTTTTCTTCTGGGTTTGATTAGCTTCTTCTAGTGGGGGTCTTTTTGGTTTGATTCTGAGCAAACAAGGCCTTAGCTCAACTGGGTTTTGTTAGTCTCTATCTGGGTTTTTGATTAGCTTCTGCTACTAGGTGATTTTGGTTTGATTCTGAGCTGGGTTTGGAGAAATTAGGGTTATTGGTTAACTGGGTTTTGATTAGCTTCTGCTACTAGTTTGATTCTGAGCTGGGTTTGGAGAAATTAGGGTTATTGCTTGCTTTACTGGGTTTTTGTTTGAGGTGAAGTGATAGTAGTGAGGAAATGGTGTCAAGGTCATATTCAAACCTCTTGGAGCTGGCCTCCGGCGATGCTCAGTCGCCGACTTTCAGCCGGATGGGTCCGCGGATTCCTCGTGTCATGACTGTCGCCGGAATAATGTCTGACATCGAGGACGGCGGTTCGGAGTGCTCCGACCAGGCTTCGTCGTCGGTCCAACGGGATAGGCTAATCATTGTAGCCAATCAGCTCCCTATTAGGGCGCAGAGGAAGAAGGATGGTGACAAAGGGTGGGTTTTCAACTGGGATGAGAATTCGCTTCTTCTCCAGCTGAAAGATGGGTTGGGTGATGATGATATCGATGTCATTTACGTGGGTTGTCTCAAGGAAGAGGTTCATCCAAATGAACAAGATGAGGTCTCTCAGATACTCCTCGAGACGTTCAAGTGTGTGCCCACTTTTTTACCGCCTGATCTCTTCAGTAGGTACTACCATGGCTTCTGCAAACAGCACTTGTGGCCATTGTTCCATTACATGTTGCCGCTGTCGCCTGATCTCGGCGGCAGGTTCAATCGGTCGCTCTGGCAGGCGTATGTTTCCGTTAACAAGATATTCGCTGATAGGATCATGGAAGTGATCAACCCAGAAGATGATTTCGTTTGGGTTCATGACTATCATCTCATGGTGTTACCTACATTCTTGAGGAAAAGATTCAACCGCGTGAAACTAGGGTTTTTCCTCCATAGCCCCTTTCCGTCGTCTGAGATATACAAGACTTTGCCTATCAGAGATGAGCTGCTGAGAGCCCTTTTGAATTCTGATTTGATTGGGTTTCATACTTTCGACTACGCTCGGCATTTCCTCTCTTGTTGTAGCCGGATGCTTGGCTTGTCTTATGAATCCAAGCGAGGCTATATAGGCATAGACTATTACGGCCGTACCGTGAGTATCAAAATTCTTCCTGTTGGTATCCACATGGGGCAGCTCGAGTCTGTTTTGAGTCTTCCGGAGACTGAAGATAAAGTTGCCAAGCTCATGAAGCAATTCTGCGAACAGGATCGCGTGATGTTGCTTGGGGTCGATGATATGGACATATTTAAAGGAATCAGCTTGAAGTTATTAGCAATGGAACAGCTCCTTATGCAGCACCCTGAGTGGCAAGGGAAGGTCGTGTTGGTGCAGATTGCCAATCCAGCAAGAGGCCGCGGAAAAGATGTGAAAGAGGTCCAAGACGAGACGTATTCGACCGTGAAGAGGATCAACGAAGCTTTCGGCAAACCAGGGTACGAGCCTGTGGTCTTGATTGAAGAACCCCTCAAGTTCTACGAGAGAATAGCTTACTATGTAGTTGCAGAGTGTTGCTTGGTCACCGCGGTTAGAGATGGTATGAATCTCATTCCTTACGAGTATGTGATAAGTCGCCAAGGGAATGAGAAACTAGATAAGGTTTTGGGTTTGGAGCCGGATACTCCGAAGAAGAGCATGTTGGTCGTGTCTGAGTTCATCGGATGCTCCCCGTCATTGAGCGGAGCTATCCGAGTGAACCCTTGGAATATTGATGTAGTGGCTGAAGCAATGGATAGTGCACTAGTAATGGCTGAACAAGAGAAACAAATGAGGCACGAGAAGCATTACAGATATGTGAGTACTCATGATGTTGGGTATTGGGCTCGTAGCTTCTTGCAAGATCTAGAAAGGACATGTAAAGATCACGTGAGGAGAAGGTGCTGGGGTATTGGGTTTGGGTTAAGTTTTAGGGTTGTTGCTCTTGATCCCAACTTCAGGAAACTATCTATGGAGCATATAGTTTCTGCTTACAAGAGGACTACTACAAGAGCGATACTTCTCGACTACGATGGCACGTTGATGCCTCAGGCTTCAATCGATAAGAGCCCAAGTTCCAAAACAATCGAAATCATAAACAGGTTGTGTCAAGACAGAAACAATTTGGTCTTCATCGTCAGTGCCAGAACTCGTGCTACGCTAGCTGAATGGTTTTCACCTGCTGAAAATCTGGGGATTGCAGCTGAGCATGGTTATTTCCTAAGGTGAGATTTTTTTTTTTTTTTTTTTTTTTTTTTTTTTTTTGTGTGTGTGTGTGTGTGTGTGTGTGTGTGTGTGTGTGTGTGTGTGTGTGTTTTCTGTTGGGTACTAATAATGGTTTATTCGATATGCAGGCTGAAGAGGGACGCAGAATGGGAGACATGTGGACCGGTTATTGAGAGTAGCTGGAAGCAGATTGCTGAACCGGTGATGAAACTTTACACGGAGACGACTGATGGATCCACTATAGAAGACAGGGAAACGGCGTTAGTGTGGTGCTATGAGGATGCAGATCCTGATTTCGGATCATGCCAAGCCAAGGAACTTCTGGATCATCTGGAAAGTGTGCTTGCCAATGAGCCTGTGACAGTCAAAAGCGGGCAGAATATTGTGGAAGTTAAGCCTCAGGTATGTGATTATGAATTATTACAGTATTCATTAAAGGATGTGCTTTCTCACTTATTACGGCCTGGAAATTTGAGTATCTCATCTAAAGTTGGCGTGTTTAAACCGGAATATATAGATCGACACTATAAAAGGACCATGAGTTGAATATCTAACCTAAAAATTGGTGTGGTTAAATAAAAAAAGCATGAGATGTTGCTTACATCCCTGCTCAAAAATCCTTGAGTTGGAATGTCTAATGGCTACGCTGCCATTCGGCAATGCTCCAGATGATATATGTGGCGTGGTTGAATAAAAAAAAGTATTGATATATGCTTTTGTGTTTATAATGGATACTCCATCTCCCTTTTGTGTAGTATACGGTCCCCTGTTCTTGAACTAACGTATGATACCTGTTAGGACCTCTTTACTTTTAAAACCTTTTGCTAAAAGAAAGCAAGTTACGAGGAGAAAAGGTTGAAAGTTCTAAGTGGTCCAAGCCTGGAGGGACTAAACTTCTATTGTTTTTGTGGAGATATATGCAATGGCCTGGACTTGTCTCTGTAAGAAAACTGCGTGTTTAGCAAGGCTTTGTTTAAGTTTAGCCAAATTATTCTTTGGTATGAGAAATGTATTGTCAAATCGCTTTCGGCAGCAGCGGGTTCACTGCTCGATCTTTGTATGTGTTTTCGTATGGAGTATTATAGCACCAACTTTCTTTCTTTTCCCAGCCTGACTTAGCATGTTTTAGTCACTTCATTTTTCCCTTTTCTCACTTGGTACCGCCTGGGAATTTAAATACTTGTCCAAAAATTGGCATGGTTAAATCTGAAAAATATCAGATTTATCTATTAAAAAAAGGACCATCCTTCTTGCTCATTGTACTGCCCGGGAATTCGAATATCTCATATAAATATTGGCTTGGTAAATCAAAAAATATGAAATGTTGCTAACGGCCCAGTTCAAAGTTCTTTCGAGTTAGAATGTTTCCTTAGTGGAATGTATGATATATGCATTATGTGGCCATATCGGTTTATGAGATATGCTTTTGCGTGTATATGTCTTGGATACTTCATCTCCCTTTTGTGTAGTATACGGTAGGACACCTTTCTGAACCTCTTACTTTTAGCCTCTTTTGCTAAAAGAATGCAAGTTTCAGGGAGAAAAGGGATGGAAGCAATTCAAGGTGTCAAGGGGGCTGGCCCAGGCTTGAAACTGGATTGCCCCGCACTAAAATGAGCCAGGCCAGGCCCCCTCCATCACTAGAACAGGCCTAGCCCCTTATGCCCAGCCCGCCCCCTAATGTATTAATGAGCCAGGCCCGGCCTCCTCCAACACCAGAACCGGCCCAGCCCCCCAGCCCGGTGCGGTTCGACTTGCCCCCTCTCCCACGACCCCCCTCCAACCCGGCCCGGCCCGCTGACACCTTGAGAAGCAATAAGTGGTTCAAGCCTAGAGGGACTAAATTTTTATGTTTGAAAACAGAACTGTGACAGCGGAGGTTTTATTTTATTCAACCAAATTATTTGCTCGAGTCAGAATGGTGGTGTCAGAATCCTTACTCCCGAGTATTATAACATAATAACTTCTCTTTCTTTTCCGTCTGATTAGCACGTATCATTTTTTTCGAGCCGTATTAGTTACTTCATTCGAAAAAGTCCATACCAAACCCTTTAAAAAAAATCCAAAAAGCAAAAAAGTTAATTTTGGATTAAAATCCAGAAAAAAATCCACACCACACCAACCCAACCCTTTATCTTTTCTAGCTCGTATTAGTTACTCTTTCCAAATTAGTATTTTTTTGGTCGGTAACGCATATCAACTGTGCTTTTAGGAAAAAATGGCTTGTAGGCTTAGCAACCCAATATGAAGCTGGCTCTTGATCTATATAGGTAAGAGATAAATTCAGAGAGTTAAAGATAGACATGTCTTGATGTACTTTTTTTTTCTCTCTATGCGCAGGGTGTAAGCAAGGGACTCGTTGCTAAACGCCTTCTCTCTACAATGCAAGAGAGGGGGATGTCGCCTGATTTCGTCTTGTGCATCGGCGACGACCGGTCGGACGAAGACATGTTTGAGATGATAACCACCTCCATTCCTGGCCCCTCCATCGCCCCCAGCGCCGAAGTGTTTGCGTGCACTGTCGGCCGGAAGCCCAGCAAGGCGAAGTACTATCTCGACGATACAGTAGAAATTGTTAGGTTGATGCAGGGATTGTCGTCTGTCGCAGAGCAAATAGTGCCTGCACGTATAGAGTGAGTTCTGCCTGAAGCAGAATCAAAAGGAGAAACACGTCTAAACACCAACCAACAACCACGTAAGCCACGGACCGAATTCTTCTTCCTGCTTTCCACATCCTTTTCCTCGTTAGCGTATCTGTTGTAAATTGTTAGTGCAAAATCAGAAGAACCGGTGTTTGGTTTGGGTACAAGTCCTGGTGCTTGAATCCCATATAGTAGTAGTAGTGGTGGTGGTATTTAGTTTAATCTGTACATCACTTATGCTTAAAACTACGGATCTCGGTATCCCAATATGCTGGAGCTTTAAGAATGTATTGTAAATTTGTGTGTTTTAAGGTTTCTGTCAGTGGATATGGTTGTAGTTGTCGGTCTATTGTAGGTATGTTTTACCTGCGTTAAACCTATGGATTTGTCCGGGTAAAGCAGTAATAGTCCTCAGAGCATGTTTACTCGTTAGGGTTTTGGAGCGGGATGCTGCCTGTGTACCGTTTGGTGTATTTCCTGATCTGTTCTTGTAATGGCTGCATATAGTTTAGAACTCACTGTTGATTGATCCCAGAGATGCAATTCCTGTGGAACTGGAGCAGCAGGAATGATGCAACTTTGAAGGACATGGAGGCGATAGATCTGGACTTGCCTTTGAATCTGGTTCTTCACTGGCATAGAACCAATTCCATGGTTAGAGCTGTCAAAACTGTTAACAGTAACCGTAACCGGCCAGCTAAACCGTGACCGCCGGTTACAATTATGGTTCGGTTACGGTTAGGGTTCGCAGTTACGGTTAACTAATCCGGAAAACCTTAACCGGCCCGCCCCATGGAACCGTAACCACATAACCCGAGGCAGTTCGGTTAACCGTGGTTAAAAACATTGTAATTCTTTTTAAGTAACAGTTTTATTATATATTTTTAAGAATATCCGTTAGTATTTGAAGGTTTTGCAGTTAACCGGTTTGGTTAACGGTTATGGGCCGGTTAGGCGGTCCTATATATCTATAACCGGCTCGGACTGCTACTAACTCGGTCTCGGGCTGGTTTGGGCCCGTACGGTTACGGTTGTGATCAAAGCAGTTAGGATTAACCAGGCCCGTTGACAGCTCATGGTTCCTGGTGGAACTGAAACTCATCGTAAACAACTTTGAAGGACAAATGTTCACTGAACCTGAAAGGACAACATCTTGGTGACTTTCAGCTCCTCCACTTGTGCATGGGGATTCCAAGCCACATAGATGCTCATACATACACTACTTGTTGAATTGTCCATTTTCTGTGGTTGAACAAAAGAATTGTGTAACCAAATGTGTATCTACTTCACCAATCCTTTCTTACAAGGAAAAATACATAGCAGAGGCATACACAGTGATCATAAATTCAGGAATAACCTCATCCTACTACTCTTTCAAAAAAAAAAAAAAAAACCCTCACCCTACTACAAGTTATTCAAGACAAAGCTTGTTAATGTATCGTCTTAGCAGATACACGATTGAGCAAACCCAGATGCAAGTAAAACATAAGCAAGACATTGTTTCTCCAAGTTCGGTAAACTGCTCTGGTTTCTATTTCCTTGACCAGCCACGACTGTCTAGCTGCTGGGGGAGGGATCATAAAAGTTTCCCGGAGTCTAACAAATTACTTAGATCTCTGAAGTGTTGAAAACAGGAAGCCCCAAGTTCAATTTCAGGTCCAGTAATCATCAGACAATTTCCATATGAATGAAGCTACATATCAAGATACTGAAAACTGAATTTGCTAACCAACAGACCAATCTCACTTTCAGAATAACTAAGAGCAAGAACAAGCAACAAATATACTAACTGAATCAATCTGGATTTCACACGAAACAGCAGCAAGTAGACGCCAAATTCATCAGTTGAAGAGATCCATTTGCAGCAAACTGAACAAGATGAACAATAAGAAAATTGTCAGAAACTTATCTGGGATTGAGTTAAGGGAATCTGATACAAAGGTTGGTTAACCAAACCAGGTAGATGTTTGGATTAGAGGGTTTTTGATTTTTAAAGTGTTGATTTTTATGTGAGTAGAAAAATGAGTGGAAAGTGGGTCCTACGAATTTTGAGTTGAGGTTTTGGTTAACTTTTTTGTGAGGTTAACCAAACCATTGTAACCAAACAGGGCCCATATCTGCTGTTGCTGCCGTCTCTGTCGCGAACAGAGTAAAACACATAATTGTTGACTAAGTCAAAACTAAGAAACTGAGTTTTACATAATTACTAATCTGGCTAAAATGTTTCTGGTAATTTTAAAATAACCCCAAAACCTAGATTGAGTGTACAAACCTCAACATGAAGTGCATAGACTCTAACACACCAATGTCCAGCCACAAAAACAGAATCACACTAATACATGACACCCATGGGATACCAAATTAGCATCTGTATGAGATCATGTAAGCTAACAGAACCCAACCATTTTTATTTTATAAAACTTTAATGCACCAGGCCATCCGGCAATCTACTGTGATCTCTGTATTGCAACAAAAACATTTAAATTTTGTTCAAACAATGCAAGTCTATCTAAAGTAGGGCACTAAAGCGATTTGATATCTGCGAAGCGAAGGAAAAGATGTTTGATAAGATAAAGCAGGGTAGTAAAGCGATTTGATATCTGCGAAGCAAAGGCAAAAATATCTGATAAGATAAATGCAAACGCGCATAAATCGCGCAGCCTTACAAGAGCAAAATGTTTAAACTGAGCTTCGGCCAATAAAAACAACATTGTTCATACATCAAAGTAAAGCTAAACTAGTCTCGTTGGAACAAGTTCTTTAGAAGTGAGTCCTGAGCACCTAATGGGATGGACTTTTCTTCCAACACAGCCAGCTACCTCTTCATTTGCTTGTGCTTCTCAAAGGCCCCATTGTATTGCTTGATGGCTTGTTCAATAGCTTCCTTTTGTTTGGCAAGTCTCAGCTTTTCTAAATTGTAGGCCTCATAGCCGAACCTGAGCTTGATAGAGTTAGCACTCTTTGTCAACCTCTGGATGAGAAAGTCGAGGTTCAGCTTGCCTTGAGAAACATGCTGAATGCCATGCACACTGGTCAGTAAAGATTGAACCTTTATGTGAGATACATTAGCAGGGGTTGCATTACCGATCTTCTCCACAAGGTTGGCCACCTCAATGAACAGATCCCTTCTTTCAGTGGAAGTCAGCTCCATCGCCCTTGCAAAAGTCTTGGGGAAAGAAAGTCGTATCTCCATCAGCCACTTGAGACATGACTCACTTAGACATGCATTTTAAAGATACAAAACGACTTAGCCATACGATGAAGGCTAAAAATTACAAGCTACGTACTCTGAGGGTACTTACCAAGGCCTTCGACCATATCACGAAGTGAAGGAATAGGGGTTGATGCCACTTGCTCGCCTAAATAGGCGCCAACTTCAATCAATGTTCTGTCCTCAAGGGTTTCTTATATAAAGTACTCTTCAGGTATGACATAATCTCCGTTCGCGCCAATTGCCTCAACACCTTGCGCAGCCCAAGCTCCCCAAGGGTTCTGGGCAAGCATCGCTTCTAAATTGGTGGAAGGTGTTTGATTTTCACCATGTGAATCCTCGATAAGTGCGTTAGAAAAATGCAGCCCTTCATCTCGATTCCCAGATACACTGGTTGAACGGGATGCTGTAGGAGTAGCTCTTGGCATTGCAGCTGCTGCCACCGGGGTGGTCGACCTCGAAGACACATTGTGAGTTGGCTCTTCTGTAGCATGATTAGCAGCCTCCTCCATATGCTGATCTTGCGCGACGACGGTCACATCTAGTGAAGCATCACCCCTTGTCTCTGCCAAGTCTAGAGCAGCAGCCCCAGGTGCAGCAGGCGCATCAGTGGACCCCTCTAGAACTTCTTCAGCGCATCATTTTTTAGCCTCGTGAGCTAAAAAAACAACTTGATTAGTGGAAGGGGGCTCTATTGTATCCACACTTGGGTCAGTAGGAAATGGAGCATCTGCAGGATTGGCACCTGAAGCAACTTCAGCAGCGACCTCTGCTGGCAGAACATTCTCAGACGCGATGTTAGCTGGAACTTCAGTCGGCAAAGTGTTTGCCCCTTGAAGTGAGCCGGATGGCTCGACATTTGCGTTAAGAGCAGCCTCCTGTGCGCGCCTTTGTTGGATATCCTCATCCTCTTGCTCAACGATGATTTCGAGGCATTCTCTTTCTGTGTCAACCATCTCAGCATCGATAGGACTTTGAGGCGCGGCATCAGCCCTTTCCCCCAAGGTCATGTTTTCTCGGCTTCCCTGGTTGGTCTCAATGACAGACTGAGGGATGCGAACAACAGCGCTGCGAATTCGGCGGGATCTCCCTATCAATGGCTCTGCGTCTATTAGAAGAAAAATTCACAGTTTAATTCAGGATGAAAGAAGCATGAAGCATGCTACCAAAAGCTTAAGGAGCTGTGATGAAAAGACCTACACTTTCATATGGGATATCTGCGCAAAGGTTATCATCAATTCTTTTTAATTTCGCATGACCTGATTGGGTGTGGAATATTGTTATCATGTGTGAAACACTATCATCGTTATTTGAAGATGGTAAAATAAAGCATGACAGCACTAAGGAAATAGATGTACCTGAGGATTCTCCACATTGATCTACTAACCATTTGCGAATATCACTCCTACACACCCCGTGGTATAATCCGCGCAAGATAAGTTCATGGTGTGATAAAGCAAATTTGAAAATAGTACCTTCTTCATCCTCATCGCCCACGAGATCATGGAGGTTCATTTGTGCTTGCTGCATCTGACTAGCAGTTGAGTGCGAATGTTGCTCTTGATCTTCAAGGCTTTTTTGCAGATCTGCTTGAAGTTGGCGATCTTCTTCTCTTTTTCTCTTCTAGCTCTTTCTTCAGCCAAGGCCTTTGACTCTGCGATTGTGTAACACCCCCAAACTGACCAAGCCAGAGGCCCGGGGGGTGTCACTCCGTACCCGATATTTAACCTGGATACAAGGACATTTAAAAGTGGTTCTCAAGCAAACATCCATAAAGTATTTAAAACAATACTTATTACAATTCAATTATTTGTGCCTCAAACCCGGGCATAAAACAAACTAGTGTATTAAAATAAACAAAAGATTTCTAACTTATTGAAATGAAAGGACTAATTAACTCGGTGATGAATCGCGCCCCCTGCTAAGCCACATTCTCACCATCTAGACCTGTGTTGCAGAAATAAAAGGAAACACCACAGTACAAAATCAGTATTAAAATACTGGCAAGCAAACACCCAAGCATGTAAAATGATGATGAGACAGTTATAAAACCGTGACCAATTTTTCGAGTAGGAATTTATCTTAAACACAACGGAAGTTTGAGTTTGACACTTGTAAGAAAACACGAGAGTTTACAGTTCGCAAATTCGAGTTCAATATCCAAGTTGGGAAATGTCAAATCTCATACTCATTCTTTTCCCATTAATAATCATCAAATGCAAAAGTTCGCAATTACAATTAGTTGATACGGAGAAGAACCAATCACTTCGCAAGCATCCAGGACCTTAAGTGTCGACACCCCCTTACGGACTTCTTGCGGTCAGAAGGGTGAGTACAAGGAGCGATCCGGGGCCTTGCAACCGGATTAAATACAATTAATTGGCCGGGCATAACCCAACCAAGCCCAATAGTAACCATGAGATAATCCCGCACAACTCTTCCACTTTACGTTTTAATGAATTGTTAACTTATTATGTTATTTTCAAGAAAAGCATTTACGAGTAAAAATCAGATGTTTAAATGACACATAATCACATAAAACGTAAATTCATTTTGAGACATGTAAGAAGAATCATTTGACACGAAGGGAGTTAGGCACACTAGGCCTGGCATGTTTACTCACCTTAATTGCAAGCGACTACGGCGACTCAATCGTAGTAGTCAACGTACCCGTCGTATGTGAACTCGTCGCCTACAAGTTAACAATACTCTAATTAATTACAATACTTTAATAATATAAGTGCCAACTATACTACATGCATATGACGCTCAACGGTTTAGGGTTCTAACACCAACCTAACATTCCCAAGTAAACCCGATACTCACGTGATTATCACGATTAGTTCTAAGTCAACATCACCATTCTAATAGCCGGTTCAAGTTTCACACCCACTAGTCTAGAACAAGGATGAAAGTGTGGGTATGCAGATGTATAAGCAGCTAAGATACTCTAGAAGGGGGGGGGGTGTTGAATAGAGTATGCCAACTTTTTGCAAAACTTGCTAGGAAGATGAAAACTTGTGCAAACAATGAAATTCAAGGCCTTGAAAACAAATTCAAGCCTTTGAAGTAGATGCAGAAAGTAGAGAAAAAGTATGCCTTTTTCAAGGCCTTGAAAACAAGTTCAAACCCTTGAAAAGAAACAATTTTTGTATGCTGCAAAATCTATGAAAGTAAATGAACTGAAAATGCACAAGACAAGTGATTTATAGAGTTCAGTCCACTTGGACCTACGTCTCTACCTCAGGGATTAGATCCCTGCAGGATTTTCAACTCAATTCTTATTAATCAAAAGCTAAGACCTAGAACTCAAGCACATAGACTTCCCTTACTCTGTTACAACTTGTGGTTTTCCCTAACCTGTCTAGTACCTGCTCTAGCTAACTAATTAAATAAGAATTCTCTATTGTCCACTTTGAAAAATCCTTAAGAATAGATATAGAAATAATACAGAAATGATCTACCAATATAGCTCTATACAGAAGAACACTTAAGAGTAGAGAAACTGCAGTGAAATGCAGTGAACTTCTGTGAATGGATTAGAAGAAATGAAGAACTTCTTTTATGCTTGTCAATCCAGAATACTTTCTCTTTATTTGACCGTTGAGTTTTGTATCTTGTTGCTTCGAATTTGAGCTCTATAAATACTTCAAACAGCTCTGCAAATCTCCCTAGATTTTCAGCAACAACCTTCATAGTTTGTAGGCAATAGAGTTTGACTACTTTGAAATCTTCTCCAACGGTTGGATGATCACAATCTTCAGAGATATTGTTGTAATCTTGCATTTAACCACCATGATAGTTGTCACATACGTCTGATTGATCACAAGATCAAAGTGTCCAAGTGTTTCCAAATCTGCAGCAATTCAGTTTAGGAAACAATCCTGCAAAACTTAGAAACAAAATTTCCTGCATTATCATGGTCAACAGATGATATATTATGATTAAAAATATTTTATAAAAATTTGTCGTTCATCACTAACAACAGAGAATCAAACATATGAAAGAGAGAGAGAGCAAATCAAATTAGAGAGTTAGTAGAAAAACTCCCCCTGAGAATGTGCATTCTGGTTAAGCAGTTTCAAGGCTTTGAATGCCTTAAAAATAGCCAAACTATTTTCAAGCCTCTGAAACTGATTCAAGGCTTTGAAAGATGGTTCAAGGCCTTGAAATAGCCAAGCTATTTCAAGTCTTGCATAACCTGATCTTTCAAGTTCCCCCTTGATGAAAGACAAAACTAAATTCTGTTTGATCCTTAGTCTCTGCAAAATAAACTGATTAGTCCACAATTTAAAACACAGTATTTCCCAAAAGATCCAACTTATTCATAATACCAACAAAAACTTAAACAGTTTCAGCAAAATAAAACCAAATAAACCTAGGAAAAGGATCTAGAAACTAAAAACCTAGAATTTTCTCCCCCTTAAAGAAGATGTTGGATCAAGTGTCTGGAAAATTTTGAAAACTTAAAGAAAACCTTAAAGAAGAGAGAATGTGGAAGAAAGAATAGGCAAGATTAAGGAATTTGATCATCATCTTCATCCTGATCTCCTTCCTCTTTCTCATTGTCTTCTTCATGAGTCTTGTCCTGCTCTTCCTTTTCTTCTGCAGTCCCTCCTGCCCCTGTTTCTTCTTTGGTCTTGTCCTTTTCAGCAGCCTTTGGAGATTTCTTTTTCTTCTTCAATGTGATCGGCAGTTCATCTGAGTCAGGGCTATTGACTTCATCCTCTGCCTGTTCTGCTACCTGCTTTCCCTTGTTTGAAATTGGAGTAGCTTCTTCCTGGCCTGAATCCTCACTAGGAAAGTCCTAGTCAAAGTCTCCTTTTTTTTTGTTCCTTCAGGATCTTCAGGAACATCAAGCAATGTCATGCTTCTGAAGATACTTTCCACCATGTACTTGACATGTCCCATATCACTTTCTAGTCCAAAAACAGTTACTTTGACATCCTCCATGTCTAGCTCCAAACCATCAAGTCTTTGATTGTCTGTAGGCTGAGAAGTCTGACTTGAAGTGGGAGTCAAGGTCTTGGGCTTAGAAAATTTCTTTGCACCCAGTTCCGCTTCAGTCAAGTCTGAGTAAAGTTTCCAAACATTCTCTTTTGTTTTCCCAACTCCAATTTTCTCAAAGGCTTTCTCATTGAGTTCCCCAATCCAGATGTGACTGATTCCTCTCCAGTAAAAGGAATCTCAAAATGCTCAAAGAACAAAGTGAGGAGCTTTGCATATGGTAGAGGGTGAATCCTCTTACTGGTTAGGCTAAAGAGCCTGTGTTCAATTACTAGTTTTGGAAGATCAATCTCATAGCCATGCATAACCAGATACATGATGTGCAACATTATCTCAGTCACCAACTCTCTGCAGTGCTCTATGGGAAAGACACATCTTACCAGTATAGTATGAAGGACTTTGGCTTTAACATTCAACACAGAATGTGTTAACTGTTTTGCTGAGGTTGAGATGTTTGGAAGAAAGAATTCTTCTTTGGCTAGCTTCAAAGTTTATGATTTTGGTGGATGATTTCTAGCATCATACCTCTTTGGACACCCTAACACATTGGCAAAATCAGAGTGATCCAGTTCAATTACTATCCCAACAAATTTAGATTTGATCACCAAGTGTGCATTTCTCTTAACTTGGGTGAGGTTCAGGTAGAAGAGTCTGGTAAGTCTAGGGTAGGCTATTTCTCTAGGATTCAGCATACACCACAAAGAACTCTTCTTCAACAGATATATGCACTTAAGTTTCATGTGTTCCAACACATACTTATTAACCAAACTGCAGAAACCAATAGATCTTGAAGCAAAACCACCTAACCACTGACCTTTAGAGATGTTTGAGACAAACAATGTCTCATCTGGTGCCGCGTTCTTTGTTGAGGCCTGTGAATAGATCTGCAATGCCTTCTCCAATTGTCCTTCTGGTTTTGCTTCTGTCACCTTCCCTTGCCCTTTTTCTGCCTGAGTTGCTTTCTTCTTCACCTTCTTTGAACTTGTAGGCTCTATTTATGTTTGATTTTCTGTAATAGAGCTTCTGCTTCTTTTGCTTTTATGAAGAGGAGGTTGTAGCCTTCTTGACCTTATTCTTTGGTGGAGGAGGATCTTGGACTGCCTCTGCACTGGGAGTTCTGGAGCTGGAGTCTCCACTAACTTCTTGAACCTCTTCCACTGCTGCTTTTCTTTTCTTCTCTGAGACAGGGTTCGAACCTCCATCCATCTTGATTTTGTCTGAGGCCCTTCTTGTGCTCATTAGGGTTTGGGAGAAGAATAGAGAGAGGTGTAATGATACGGAGTGAAGGAGAAGAGAATAGGATAAATACAGAAAGAGTTTGAGTTTCAAAAGGAAACTAGTATCTCTCTGATTCTCAAAAGATTTGCAATGATCAGAGAGATTTCAAAACTATTATGCCGTTGGAAAATAGAATATACTAATACTATTTTTGGCTAAATCAAATTTTTGAAAAGGGTAGGGGCTATATTAGGCAAATATCTACAGAGATATCACCCAAGATAGAATGATCCATGTTTATTGACTATCAGTGTAGCAGACTCATTTTCAAGGCTTTGAAAAGGATTTCAAGGTCTTGAAATACTGTAACACTGCAACAAGTAAAAGTCAAGACTTTGAACTGATTTTCAAGGCTTTGTAACTCAGTTCAAACCTTTGTAAACACATACATCCTACCTTTCTTACCTGATGCTCTCCCTAAACCAATGCATCCTTATTTAGCATGCGCAATTCCAGTCTTAGATCTGAGAATCTTTCATGTGCTAATGGTTTGGTGAAGATATCTGCAATTTTCATGTTAGTAGTAACAAATTCAAGAACAATATCACCTTTCTCAGCATGATCTCTGATGAAGTGGTGTCTGACATCAATGTGCTTGGTTCTTGAGTGTTGAACTGGATTTTTTGTAATTGAAATTGCACTAGTGTTGTCACACTTAATAGGTATGGCTCTGAAGTCAAATCCAAGGTCTCTTAGCTGTTGAGCAATCCACAATACTTGTGAGAAACATGCTCTTGCAGCTATATATTCAGCTTCAGCTGTTGATAGAGCAACTTAATTCTGTTCCTTGGAATGCCAACTAATCAAGGATGATCCAATGAATTCGCAAGTTCCTGAAGTACTTTTCCTATCAACCTTGTAACTTGCAGAGTCAGCATTTGAGAAACCATGTAAAGAGAAGTTAGAATGTCTTGGATACCAAATCCCTAAGTCTTTGGTACCATTGAGATATCTGAATATTCTCTTCACAGCAGTCAAGTGTGATTCTTTCGGATCAGCTTGAAATAAAGCACACATACATACACTAAACATAATATCTGGCCATCTTGCTGAGTAATGATCCAATCATGCCTCTATACTCTTTTATATTGACACTCTTACCAGATTCATCCTTGTCTAAGGATAGTGTAGAGCTCATAGGAGTCTTGGCTTCCTTACATTGAGCCATGCTATATTTGTTTAGTGAGTCTCTTGTGTACTTGCATTGATGCAGAAAGATTCCCTTCTTCAATTGATGTATTTGAAGTCCTAGGAAGATGTTCAACTCTCCCATCATGCTCATCTCAAATTCCCTGCTCATAAGACTGGCAACTGGAGCACAAGTTTCCTCATAATCAATACCTTCTTCTTGATTGTAACCTTGAGCAACTAACCTTACTTTGTTTCTGATCACATTGCCACTTTCATCCAACTTGTTTCTGAATACCCACCTGGTACCAATGACAGACTGGTTTTAAGGTGCAGGAACTAGGTTCCAAACCTTGTTCCTTTCAAACTCATTGAGTTTGCTTTGCATAGCAATGATCCAGTCTGCTTCTTGTAAAGCTTCCTTCACAGTTTTTGGTTCTACAAGAGAAATAAAAGAATTAAAGGCACACAAGTTCTTCAACTGTGATATGGTTTGTGTACCAGTGGTTGGATCTGATATGATATTATCAGCTGGATGGGATAAGAGATATTTGATTCTCTTTCTTGGAGACCATGGTTCAGGTTCTCCATAGATCTTTTCTGGTCTTGAAGTAGTGGCTTTGTCACTTAAATCCTTCAGATCATCTTTCTCAAGGTTTTGATTTGTATTTTCAAGGCCTTGAGCACCATTTTCAAGGTCTTGAGAAAGTCTTCTATTTCTCTTCTGAGCCTTTCTTGAATCCTAATGGATTCTCAGTCTCTTCCTTTGATTCATGCTTGTTCAAATTCAAGTCTGCAAAACTTTCACTCAAAGAACCATCATAGCTTTCATCAAAAATAACATGAATGCTCTCTTCAACCAGTTTGGTTCTTTTATTGTAAACTCTATAAGCTTTGCTATTCAGAGAGTAACCAAGAAATATACCTTCATCACTTCTTGCATCAAACTTACCAAGATTGTCTTTTCCATTGTTATGGATAAAACAAGTGCATCAAAAGGGTCTGGAGTAAGAGATGTTTGGCCTCCTCCCTTTGAATAGTTCATAGGGGGTCTTCTTCAGAATAGGTCTAATCAAGCATCTGTTCAAAAATAGTTTGCTGTATTCACAGCTTCTGCCCAGTAATATTTTGGCAGCTTGTTATCAAGAAGCATTGTTCTTGACATGCCTTCAAGAGTCCTATTCTTTCTTTCAACAACACCATTTTGTTGAGGAGTTCTTGGAGCAGAAAAGTGGTGAGAACTTGTGCAAACTTTTTGCAAAACTTGCGAGGAAGATGAAAACTTGTGCAAACAATGAAATTCAAGGCCTTGAAAACAAATTCAAGCCTTTGAAGTAGATGCATAAAGTAGAGAACAAGTATGCCTTTTCAAGGCCTTGAAAACAAGTTTAAACACTTGAAAAGAAATAGTTTTTGTATGCTGCAAAATCTATGAAAGTAAATGAACTGAAAATGCACAAGACAAGTGATTTATATAGTTCAGTCCATTTGGACCTACGTCTCTACCTCAGGGATTAGATCCCTGCAGGATTTTCAACTCAATTCTTATTAATCAAAAGCTAAGCCCTAGAACTCAAGCACAGAGACTTCCCTTACTCTGTTACAGCTTGTGGTTTTTCCTAACCTGTCTAGTACCTGCTCTAGATAACTGATTAACTAAGAATTCTCTATTGTTCAATGTGAAAAATCCTTGAGAATAGATATAGAAATAATAAAGAAATGATCTACCAATATAGCTCTATATAGAAGAACACTTAAGAGTAGAGAAACTGCTGTGAAATGCAGTGAAATTCTGTGAATGGATTGGAAGAAAATGAAGAACTTCTTTGATGCTTGTCAATGCAGAATACTTTCTCTGTATTTGCCCGTTGAGTGTTATATCTTGTTGCTTCGAATTTGAGCTCTATAAATACTTCAAACAGCTTTGTAAATCTCCCCAGATTTTCAGCAACAACCTTCCTAGTTTGTAGGCAACAGAGTTTGACTACTTTGAAATCTTCTCCAACGGTTGGATGATCACAATCTTCAGAGATATTTTTGTAATCTTGCATTTAACCACCATGAGAAGCTGTCACATACGTCTGATTGATCACAAGATCAAAGTGTCCAAGTGTTTCCAAATCTGCAGCAATTCAGTTTAGGAAACAATCCTGCAAAACTTAGAAACAAAATTTCCTGCATTATCATGTTCAAACAGATGATATATTACGATTAAAAACATGCTACAACAATTTGTCTTTCATCACTAACAAAAGAGAATCAAACATATGGAAAAGAGAGAGCAAATCAAATAAGAGAGTTAGCAGAAAAACTCCCCCTGAGAATGTGCATTCAAGTTAAGCAGTTTCAAGGCTTTGAATCCAGTTTCAAGGCCTTGAAAATAGCCAAACTATTTTCAAGCCTCTGAAACTTATTCAAGGCTTTGAAAGCTGGTTCAAGGCCTTGAAATAGCCAAGCTATTTCAAGTCTTACACAACCTGATCTTTCAAAGGAGATTACCAACTTAGACTGACATTATACTTGTCACGACTCACAATTTCACTCAAACACAAGTACTTAGTTTCAAGGTCACGAAACGAGTGCTAAAACTCCAATATTTCAACTAATTTTAACGTCTAGACACTATTTAATAAACCAATAACATTAACAACAAATTTAGCAACTTTAAGTGACCAAAAACAGCCCTATAGCGACAAAGTTAAACCTTTTAGCGACCAGACAGATTGTTCATAAGCCCTAGGACATCCAAATATGTGTCTAACGGTCTCGGTTTCAACTCCAATTTAATTACCCGACGATTACAACTCGCCTAAGCAACCCAACACATCAAACAAGTGGTAATTACTAGTTAATCCTATTGTTTCGGATTGATTTTACCACCTATATAAACTAGGGTTCATGGGTGTAACATGAACATGAACAATTATGACGATAGTTGAAGAATAACGCGATAACAAATCAAATCAAAGAGTGACTACGAATCTGAAATTAAAGAGTGACATGAACTTACAAGTAGAAGAGATAATTGGAGACGATTGAGACACGAATAAAGCTTTGAGTGGCGGAGATGGAGGCGGCGGCGTTGGAGCTTGGTGGAGAAAGGGGCTGCTGCAAGAAGAAGAGTCAGAACGACCCTAGTGCTACCATGAAAACCAGTGGCAAAGAAGAAGGAGAAGAGAACGTAGAGAAAAGAAAGAAGAAAAAACAGAGGAAGAAGAAAAAGAACAGGGCGTTGGGGAAGGAGGAGAAAGAGAAGAAAAAGAAGAAAAGAGAGAGAGAGACGGTACCTAGACGGAGAGAGAGAGAGGCGGCAGCGGCGTGGTTGATGCCGCTGCTGCTACTGGTGTTGGCGTCGGGCAGAGAGAGAGATACAGAGAGTGATCGTGAGGGAGAGAGAGAGAAGGGTTCAGGTGAGAAGAGAGGGACAGAGAGAAAAGACGTGATAGATAGAGAGATTGAGAGATTGATGAGAATTTGGGGAAGAAATCAAACCAATTTGGGAAGAAATCGGATTGAAATCCGATGGAATGAATGAAATTCACGTCTGAATAAATTTTGGGTCAAATATCATACCAATCTTTGAAGAAAGACACTTTTCCCCCTAGTTTAGGCAAAAAGACAACGACCTCCCCGCAATTTAATAAAAGGCACTAAAACTTTTGATTAAAGTCACAAAGACCCCCAAATGCTAGCAAACCTTTATAATTAACTCCCAACATTTAAATTTAACTCCCAACACATGTAATAATATCAGAAAATACCCATAGCCACAAAACAGGGAATTTCATATTGCCTCCTCTGTATTCAGACCTTCAGGTTCTTGAACTGGGCTATCGCTATCTGTAATAAAGGAGATACTTGAGTATCTTCGGGATAAGACAGTTTATCATAATTATAACAAGGATATGTTTAAAAACCTCCTCTTGCGACAAACGTGGTATATGCGGTGTCTGAATCGACTTCCACCAAGTCCTTAACAGTACTCTGTCGCGCATTCACTGTCTTCTTCGCGGCCGCTTTCTTCGCAGTTGGAGGAGGAGCTTGGCTTTTATTTGCAAGTGCCACAGTCTCCATGGGTGCACGGTTGTTTTTGGGACGTTTTGATGGCTGGATTGTCGAGACACCAGCCGCGTCCGATGAAGGCTCATCATAACCTCTCTTTTTCTTTGAAGACTTGATAAGAGATTTGTGTATGGTCAAATCCTGGAAAAGGATTCAAGCGTACACCTCAATTAGGTAATACGAACACAAAGAGATGAAGGGTAGTGAGTAGGGAGAGAGTCATCACTTGTAACTGTTCTTGAGAGAGAGACAGTATATCAAGTTGGCCTGAGAATTCAAGAAGTTGCTATAAAAGGCAAGTGTTCCTATAATATAGTGGGGAAGTGACCGTTGTGGAGGGGATAATGCGCCCATTAATGGCGGCTTAATGACCGCCTCGTAACGGCATGTTCGACCGTATATAAAGGACACGTTACGCATCAGTTCCGCATATGCAGGGACCGTTATGAGATCGACCGCATTAACGGGACATGTAAACCTTGAATCTCTCAGACAGTTACTAAGGGTCGCGCGCGAGCGTGGTTGTTGCTCTCGCGCGACGTACTTTACTCTGGCCTCCAAACCACTAAGTCCCTACAACTCCCGTGTGGTTAGTATCGGGGGTGACCCTGTCTCACAGCCCCCACGTGGATGAGCTCGCATATAGGCATGTGATAAGGTGTGTACGGAGTACATTTAGATGTGCTAGATGGTTGCCACGTGGACAGTGATGAATCTGCTCAGAATGCACTATCTACATTAGCCCCCTTTTGCGCGAATATCACGCGCGCGTTTGCTGTATAATCGCGCAAAATCAGCCGTGTGTGGCCCTCACGCAAATCCTCGTATTAATTCGAATGAAATTCGAATTCCTAACCCCTAGATATAGCCATGATTGCCTTGGGTTTTGAAACATCGTATAGCCTGTAACGAGGCGTGGATGTTGCGAAGCTATCCATATGCCTCCACATATTCTCGCCGACTTTTGAGGCAAGAACAACTCAGAATGATCTGGTAGGTCACCAATTTTTCCAGGTATCAAGGTAATGCTGACTCAGCGAATGTCAGCAGTCGCGAATATTCAGGCTTGAGGACTCTACTTAAACCCTTTTGCTTCAACGATTAGTACTTTTCCACCATTGTTGCCGTCGGAGTCTTATGAGCCAGAGAGAGAGAGTCATCAGCAAGGAGTTGAAGTCTTCGATCGAATGGTTGACCAAATCAGCTAAGAAGTTCAAGGACTCAAACATCAGCAAGATTAGTGATTCTGCCCCTTTACTCGAGACTTGAAATAAGATTAACAAATGTTTTCCCCTTTTGCTCTTGGCATGCAGCCCGATCTGGGTTTGAGTTCAATGTTCATACTATTCTTCACTGTTCTTCAAACTCCACTAGCCATTGATCCACAAAAATCATTTTGCATGTGTTCATTTATGTTATAGAAATGGCTCCTAAGAAGTCTAACAAAGAAGCCGTCGATTTTCCCGAACTTAGCAAAGATTTATGGTGCAAAGCCCCTTATTTGGGTGGTGATGACTTCTTTTTGGCTACCACCAAGGGGACCACCCCTCAGGAGTCTCTGATGGAGGATGTTTTCCAACTGTTGCCTGAACTAGACAGAGAAGACTGGGATTTAGCAAGCACTCAAGATGTGCAGAGACTTCGCATCGAGGCCAGCATATTCCCATTCACTGACGTTATTTTCTAGGCCTTCTTGGAGAAGCTCGACCGGATGGATGAATGGACCGCGTTCATCCTCGATAATTATGAGAAGTTGCCGTTGAAGGCTGGGATGTTCCACGCCATTCACGCGAAAAAGGAGCTCAACCTTAGAGTTGACCAAGATATGCAGAGGGTCCTGTTCTCCAGGTACTCCAAAAAGACCAACACCTTTCATTTATCTACCTTCGAGGCTGCGCCTACCCTCGAAGATGTGGGGGTCTTGCTGCTGCTTCCAAGTATGGGGGCTTTTGACCCTTTAGCTGAACTGGAGTATGAAGAGGAGCTCACCCTTTTCGCACAAATGAAATGGTGTATCGCGGACATGATGAAAGCGGCTTCGAGATGGAAACCCAACGCGAACACTCCTTGTGACACCTACATATCCATTTCCTCAGGTGCGAAAAACATCTGGTCGAAGTGGGTTATGTACTTCCTCCAGGATTTTTTCAAACCCAAGCTTGCTCAAGATTTGTTGGAGGAGGACTCAAATGCGACCATTGTCGTCGAAGGGAAGGCTTAAAATGGACTTTGTGCGGTTTCCTTTGCGTCTGGTTATCGCGTTATCTGATAGATGGTCATGCTCGCGATGGGTTCTTTACCCACGTGCTGGCACTCGAGTGAAGCTTTCGCTTGGCCAAAAGATAGCTCTGGGGCCTTTGGTCTTGGGATCTCTGTATCACCGCCTGGACCTGGCCGCGACGCACGTTGAGCAGTCGCAAGGCACGATCGACGTCGTCTCCTTTGCCAACACCGCGTTACTAACCATGTGGGCTTTTGAAAGATGGCCAGCATATTCTCCAGTTCTCTCAGAAGTGGGAGTGTGGAACACGCCTAATGACAAACACAAACACCGCTGTCCCCGGGCATGGCGCTGGTACAATACTAGGAGCGTCCGTCGCACCTTTTCCTTGGTGTGCGACGATGTCAGGTACTTCGAGGTTAGGGACTATGCCACCCAGTTGAATAACATTGTTTTTCTGGAAGACATGTACTCAGCAGAGGACACCGGATTCGAGCCCCGGCACATAACTACTGGGTCCAGGGCCTACGAGAGATTCATTAACTGGTGCCGGAGAGCGTATCTGCCTGCACTTGCTGAGTACGTGCCTGGACCCGAAACCTCCAGCTACGAGCGCATAACAGTTCACTATGATCCTGTTCGCGTGAGCCCCCAACTGGGTTTCGACGCCCTTGCACAGCCTTTATGGCCTAAATGTGTTGTTAAAGGCTGTTATGACGGGCTTCTGTACGGGAAGAGTAATGACCTGTTGATTGCCGAACTTTCGTTGACTCAACCCTCCAGAGAAAGGCGAGGGCAAAATACACCAAGCTGGGTTTCCTTCTGCAAAACACAAACCCGTCGTCTTGTGAAGGCTCAAGCTCAGCTTCATGCCAACAGAGCTCCCGCGATCTCGATGAAAGAGTATCCCTTCAAGTCTCACTGTTGTCGTGATGCGACGCAATATAACTATTGGTTTGTGTTGCTGCATGAGCACAGCCCCAATTCCATCATAACATGCATCAGTTTCTACCACAAAAGTGTCTTTGAAGTTTGGCAATGCTAGAACTGGAGCTGTCAGCATTGCTTGTTTGAGTTTCTCAAATGCAGAAGTAGCTTCCTCACTCCAAGCAAAATTTCCCTTTTTCAGCAACTGAGTGAGTGGTCTAGCTATGGCTCCATACCCTCTGAAAAATCTTCTATAATAGCCAGTAAGGCCTAAGAACCCCCTGAGCTCTTTAATGTTTTTAGGAGTAGGCCAATCAGCCATGGCTCTCAACTTCTTGGGATCTGTTTGTACTCCTTCTTTACTAATAATGTGGCCCAAATATTCAACTGAACTCATTCCAAAACAACACTTGCTCATTTTAGCATAGAGCTGGTGTTGCCTCATAGTGTCAAACACTAACTTGAGGTGTTGTTTATGCTCATGCATGTTAGAACTGTATACCAAAATGTCATCAAAGAAGACTAGCACCATTTTTCTTAGGAAATCTTTGAACACTTCATTCATGAGGCATTGAAAAGTGGCTGGAGCATTTGTAAGTCCAAATGGCATTACCTAAACTCATATAGACCCTGGTGAGTTCTAAAAACAGTTTTGTAGATGTCCTGATCTGCCATTCTCACCTGATGATACCCAGCTCTCAGATCCAACTTAGTGAACAAAGTGGCATCTTTCAATTCATCCATCATCTCATCAATGAATGGTATTGGAAACTTATTTTTGATGGTAATATCATTTAACCCCCTATAATCCACACAAAACCTCCATGTCCCATCCTTCTTCTTTACCAAGAGAACAGGTGCTGCAAAAGGACTAGTGCTGGGTTGGATTGTACCACTATCCAGCATTTCCTTCACCATTTTCTCCATTTCATTCTTCTGCAAAAATGGATACCTGTAAGGTCTCAAACAAACTGGATTAGCACCTTCTTTGAGTGGAATGTGGTGGTCTTGAGCTCTTTTGGGAGGTAGCTGAGTGGGTTCTGCAAAAATGTCCTGATACTGATGTATTAGTGACTGCAATTGTGCTGGTATCTCTTGTTTTTCTTCAGTGGAATTGATGGTGTATAATTGTGCTGACAAAAGAGGTAGCTGCTGGTTACAATATTTTTGCAGCATCTGTAGCTGCACTTCAGTCACTGAACTGTCTACACTACTGGCTGGTAGAATTACTTCTTTGCCTTGATAAGTGAATCCAAAAGCTCTGGTGTTGAAATCAAGAGAAATGGGACTTACTTCCTTCAACCATTGAGCTCCTAGTACTAAATCACAGCCACCAAGAGGTAGTACTCTCAAGTCAGTTTGAATTGTACATTTTTGCAGCTGTATTTTCACTTGTTGACACACCCCTTTACTGTCAATGACACTTCCATCTGCCAGTGAGACTTGCATTGTCTTGTTGCCAGTAGTTCTACAATCTACTCTTCTAGCTGTATTTTGATCAATGAAATTATGTGTACTACCAGTGTCAATTAGAATGTGCACCACCTTCCCATTAATATGTCCAATAATTCTGATGGTGTCAGCACCTGTAAAACCAGACATGGCATGCACAAAAATGCTAGGAGTTAATTCAGTACTCACAATCTCAGCTGCTTCTACTAGCTCCTCAGTAGCTGTGTCATCAGCTGTTACAGTCTCTTTATCTTCTTCTTCTTCACTACCAATCAACAAATACAATGTCTTCTTAGTGCATTTATGTCCTGGGGTGTATGACTCATCACAATAGAAACAAAGTTTCTTGTCTCTCTTCTCCTTCATTTCAGCTGCAGTAAGCCTCTTGAACACTGGTGAACTCTTCTGCCCTGGACTAACTTCCCTCACATTGGAGGGCTGCTCATCTTTGGTCTGCCACCAATTTCCACTCTTATTTTTGTTCACATTGGAGTTGTTAGAGCTGTGCTTCAACCATCCTTTCATGTTGTTCTGAATATTTAACTCCACTGAGTTAATGTGCATTTCCTGCAGCCTAGCCATAGCCTTGGCTTGAGATAGAGTTTGAGGAAATTGTAGTTGGACAGCACTTTGTATGTCACTTTTGAGTCCACTCAAGAAAATTTTAATGAAATATCTGTCGTCCATCCATGGAAACATGGCTTTCAATCTAGGCCTTAGAGTTTCAAACCTGTTCTGGTACTCCAATACAGTGGTTTGCTGCACCAATTTGCTAAACTCTCCAAGTAGATTCTCATGACCAGGTTCAGCAAATTCTCCACAAATCATTTCCCCAAACTGTGTCCAAGTTAGTTTCTCAATTTCAGCAATTTCAGACCTATACCAGCTCTCAGCTTCTCCATCCATGTGTAATGACACCAGTACTAGTTTCTGTTGATCATTCATCTTATAGATCTGGAAATACCTATCCACCTTCTGTAACCACCCCAAAGGATCTTGTCCATTAAACCTAGGGCATTCCAATTTAGGCATTGGAATGGTGGAATTTGTAAAGTTCCTTACACATACATTGTCTTCATCTTTCACAACACCTTTTAGTACTGAATTAGGTATGAAATCAGGCCTTCTAAACAAACCATCACCACAGGAAGTATTTTCATGATCCATTTCCACTTTCTCTTTACATTTCGGAGTGTTCATATTCCGCTGATTATTCAACAACTTCCTAAACTGTTCATCAAACTTGTGCTCAATTCTCTCAATTCCAGAATCTAACTCAAGCTTCAAATTCATAGACTGTAAATTTGTGGTTAATACCTTCACCGAGGCTCACGAATTGAACTCGTAGATCATCCAACGTCTGTTCCACCTCGTTGATTCGTTCCTCCATCACATCAACCCTAACCACTGGATCTGAAGAGTCCATCTGCTGATCCTTCTTCCTTGTCACCATTTCTGCTCCGCCGTGGTTCGAAACCTGGCTCTGATACAAACTTGAGAGGATCTCAGCTCTCAGGTGGCCGGAAATGGCCCTGCTATGGTGTTTGACCGGAGTTTGGAGTGAGAGAGAAGACGAGAGAAGAGAAGAAGAGAGAGAGAGAATTGCAGAATGAAAGAGGGGAGGGATTTGTTATTAAAATGCATAATGACAAATTACATTCAGTTCCCCTTTATATACTTGCAGGGGGAGGTAATTGACAATACAGAGAACTAGTAACGGCTGCTGAGTCAGCTAGCTGTTACTAGTGGACCAATCACACGCTAAAGAAATGCCACGCTGTATCCCCGTGTGGCGCCACTACTGTACGACACCGTTCCATTTAATAATTCAAATGGAACGGTCAATAGCTAATCAACGGCTCAGATCTTCTCGGTTGGGTGATCTAACGGCTACTGCTATCTCCCATTACACGACCACAGTTTATCTCTTCTTGCAGTTTAGTCCCAATTAGACAACCACCGTTTGTGAGTGTTTGCAGTTTAGTCCTTGCCAATGAATCCTGACATACCATGAGCCACTTCATGACTATTAGACGAGAGATTGCGACCTTGTACTGCGTGGCGCCTTCTGATGCCTTCTAATACAAATTTACAACTCAGTAAAAAATCTTAACAACATGAAGTATTAAAAGAGAAACAAACAAATTTCTCTAAAGGAAAAAGAGATATTCAGATACAAACAAAGAATTTATTCGACTGCAAATCAGCAGACACTGTTGGTAGTACAATTTTCGGACAACAAAGAAGACTACGATTGAACCTCCTGTAAATAGAAGTAAACCTAACCTATATTCTATTATTACCAATAAGGACGATAGACATAGGCCTCGTCTTCACAGCGGGCTATACATGGCTTCACTGCTCCTCCAGTGGTGGCAGCATCAAAAGGGTCGCAGTGGACTAACAACGTGCACGGGAAGTAATTAGCGTGGAACAATGTTTTCAGCCTTATCTGGTACTGTTGAGCGGGGAAGAGAGTGCTGAAGTCGGCCGTGTTCCTCGAAAGACTAGCATGCAACAAAGTGGTGTTCTTGGCATTCTGCGTGAAAGACTGGAACATATACTCCGCAAGAACCTTGTCATTGCTGTAAACCATTACTTGGAAGTCGTTGTAATAGTTCTTGTAGTGCCGATTAGGGTTGCTGACAGATATATCGATATCCCACGTGAAAACAGTACTTTCAACAGCTTCATTCTTCTCTGAGTCATTATGCACACGGTGTAGGTTGGGTTCGGTGGAGAAGGTGCCATTGATCTGAAATTGAGGGTAGTATTGTCGTTTCTTTAAGGCATCGTGCCAAGATATTGAACAACCTATGATGGTAGCAATTATAGCCAGCGAAACAATGGCCAATACGGCCGATACCTCTCTGCTACAGCACATTGTTGATGGCTGCCAAGTAAAAAGTGGTGATCGTATAAATTCAAGGAACACCCCTGGAAGGTTGAATCATATATATAATGCTATGATTTTATTTTTCATTCTCGAATTAGGATTTGGTAATACGTCCATCTTATGGACACGAAGTCCTAAATCTCAAGTGAGTCTGTTTGTGACCGCTGGATCTGATTATAGAAAACGATTTGCTCGGATTACTTGACAGTTTGATATTGATTCTATTTTAGTCCCAGGGAATTCTAATACTGCCCCAAGGTTATGAGCTCTTTCATTTTGACCTCCGCAGTTTATCTGCCTTTCACTTGAGGATTTTTTTAGGGAAAATATTTTAATATAAACGCCAAAAGGCTCTAGATCAGAAGCTAATACATCTTTCTCCCATTCTGGCTTATTAGTATAGAGGCTATAAAGAGGTGTTTGCAGTGACCTTTGCGCAAAAAGGTGTGCAACCCCATTGCCTTAACGTCAGATATGATAGGAGGGAGAGGTGGGAGGTCATGCCCGAGATTTACCTGCTCTGGCGACAGCGAGGAGTTCCATCTCCAGAGTACCGAAACCGGCGGTAATTCCATGTGGGTTGCTGCTCAGAGCCTGTCGTCTCGATCGTCTGTGGTGGTCTCTCCCCCCCCCCCCCCCCCCCCCCCCCCCCCCCCCCCCCAACACACACACACACACACACATTACATGGGAACCACCGACATTATATCACGTGTGCCGGCGACGTCATATGCGGTGGCGATCTCGCGCTAGCACACATAAAGCTATCATCTTGAGTCTTATGGATTGATCTCTTAAACTCGTTCGTTCTCTTCAAATGTGTAATCCGAGGCAGGCAGGGTAAAAGACACTTTCACCCCCTCTAGTTTGATTGAAAGACACTTTCACCCATTTTAGTTTGGAATATGATACTTCCACCCCTTTAGAGTGCCGAATTTTAAATATTTTAGACCATCTAATGGTGAAACCGTTAGTCTTGGGACGGGATACGTCACTGTAATAGTTTGGGAGACAAATTTGCCTCTTTATCATGCAAGAAGTATATTATACCACCACTACATTTTTGCATAATATGGGGCAACACTGTCTCAAAAACTAATTTTAGTGGCAGATCCTGAATCGAGACTAACAGTGTCACAATAAGTGGTGTAAGTTTCCTGAAGCTCGGCACATCAAAGGCGTGAAAATGTCATTTTCCAAACTAGAAGAGGTAAAAATGTCTGTCAATCAAACTAGAGGGGGTGAAATTGTCTTTTACCCAGACAGGAATCATAAAGGGGTAAAAGACACTTTCAGCCACTCAAGTTTGATGCAAAGACACTTTCACCCATTTCAGTTTGGAAAGACTTTCACCCCTTTCATATGCCAAATTTCAGGGTAGTTACACTCTCAAATTGTATTGTTAGTCTAGAGGGTGAGGGTACGTCACTGGCAGTAATTGTTGGGACAATTCATTGAGGTTCGAGAAATGCAGTTCGTACAACGATTGTGAAATTTATGAACTCTTGCTATTAAAATGTCACTATGATGACTTGCTCTCACGAGCTTGCAAACGAATGGGGTACTATTATAGCCTTGTGGCGAGAAGCCAACAGTTTTTTAAACCTTTTCGCATACATGGATCTAGTAAAACCTGACTTAAAGCCTGTTATAGCATTTCCATATTTCAAAATTTGGAATGGACTTGATTTTACATATTACTTTTTGTATGCTATGTTTGTCCCCTGAAGCTTGATTCGAGTGGATTTGCAAAGGGTACTATCAGCCAGCTATTCAACTAGCTAACATGTGTGTGTATGCGCGTACACACACTTTCCGTCTCACATGTTCTTTTTGGATACTTCAAACAGAACTCAAATGACTGGAACCGCTTGTGAATTTTCAGCTGAAGCTCAAAGTTTTCATTTGGTAAAAGCATTACTAACAGCATCTGCAACTGCTCGTGTTGGTGCAAGTGGTGGTCTTGTGCATGATGTAGTTGTCAGTTTATATGATGCCCTTCTGACATTTTACCTATGCCCTTTGTTAGTAGGTCTCTTCATACATCCTGGAAAAAAAGATCCATTCTGGAGCCTCTATATAGAGGCGGTTTATTGATTGGTGAAAGTCATTATGGTTCTGCGTATAACCAGCACGTTGTGATATGAGTCGTGAGCCCATAAACATTCTATGTACAACTCGTCAATACAACAGACATTAAATTCGAAAAATTACCACTACCTCAACCTTGCATGATTCTATAGTAAAGATATTCAAACTTAAATATCTTCTTGACATGGGTACCATTAAAGTTTTGAATTCAAAAGAATGAAGGGGAAAATTCGCCTTCCAGATTTATACTAGGTGGAATTCAGGCCTCGGTTGCTGCTAAACCGGAAGCGTAAAGCTTATGGACTCTCTTCCGCACCCAAGGCTCTCAGTTGTTCAATATCCTGCAGAGCATCAGCAGAATATTTGCACTACACATGTTCATCACCATGTGTTCACTATCATGCAGGATCAGCTCCATTTATTGTGTCATTCCTTTCCTCTGGTTCAGATGCTGGAAAAAATATCCTAACTTCAGTTAGGATATTCCCGATGACGATAATTATGCCCATCAACCCAAGGTAAACCCTAGATGCGCAAACCAGAAGGAGACACAGCCATAGGAAATTCCAGGTGGACTTGTTACTATAGTGGATGGCATTTCCGTTAGCCTCAAGGACCATGCATCCAAACAGCTTCCAGGCTATGTCTCTGGCAGAAAATGCATACATCACAATCGATATTCTACCCCTGCAAACTCCATTTTTTATGGCAACTGATATTTTTCAGTCACCATCTGCAACAATGTTGTGTGACATTATGTTAATTTCCTTGACATCTTTTGAGGATCTTTTTTTCTTCCTTCTTCTGTGAGCATCTAAACCATCTCCTATGTGATCTTGGTGATCATGGGAGAGTACTACTTGAGAAAAACAGATCATGTGAGGGAACAATTGCAAGCAGAGAGATTGATGCAAAGACTATGATGAGGGAGGTCATTAAAAACAACTCTATTAACAATGAGACAGATAACCGAAAGGATCATCCCGATATACACCCAAAAGGAATCAAAATTCTCAAAACTTTGTGAGCTGCTCCACTGCCAAACTTTAAGAATACACTATTTCACTCTAGAGGTTACCAAAGACAACGAAGGGCCAAACCAAATCCGTTTAGCAAATGGACAGGAAAAGAGAAAATGGAGAAAAGTTCTGTGAGAACTGTAACAAAGATGACAGACGCTATCTGTTCTAGACTATCTTCTCTACAAAGCTGCTAAAGTAGGGAGTCTAGAGTTGAAGAGCACTGCCACAAAAATAACTGAACATTTTCAGGGAGCTTGAGTCTCATACAAACTTTTCCAAATCAAAGCCTTATCAAATCGCTCTTTATTCCATCATGACATCCCTCATCGACTGCCCCCAAGGCTACAGTATGTCACCTGGTTACAGTAGTATTTAACCTAAAGTATGAACGTTAAGAGACATCATGACATCCCTCATTGACTGCCCCCAAGGCTATCTCATAACATGTCTTCCCAAACACCTTCTGGGCACAGCACTGCACACAGAAAAATTTCTTCAAAATCTCTTGGCAAAACGTACACCAAGATATCCTTTGACTTATCAACAACATCCACGAAAAAAAAGTATGAAAAAACCAGTTTTGATCTCACAGACTTTACACGAGTAACTATGCTATGATAGTTAGTGATTTCGTCACATCAGTCACAGCTAATCATCATCATCGTCAATATCTTTGAATACCAAATTCAGACCAATACTAATTAAGAGAAAAGCCACCAAGGTTGCGTGCATTTGAAAACTGCATGCAACACCAATCCAATCACATGCTGAATATGAAACAGTAGTAATCCAACAATCAGAAATAGTACTCAACTCGCCCTCTAAAAGTAACGAGTGGGAAGATCGCTGCTGGCTACTAGATGGACTTACATAATAATTAACACGACAAAGATAACTTGGAAGATCATTTGGAAGATTAACATACAGAAGACCATTTGGAAGATTAACATACAGAAGATCGTTGATTAAACATATAGAAAGTCTGTTAATCAACAGAAACTATTGATTAAACAAATATATGAGAAAACCACTGATACTAGACGAACTTACAAATTCATGGTGATGAATTGCATATAATAATACCATAAACAAAGTCCTTACAGCCCTCTGTTGCAATGAAACTATTACCATCAGCCCTATAATCTGCCAAGAAAATTAAACAATGACAAAAAATAAGAGAAAAAACAAATGCAGAACTTTTAATCAAAACAACATAAAAAAAACCCATAAATTAAGAGGGCGACTACTTACATTGCTCGATCATGTTCTACTTGCAAGGAAACGTATTTTGATCTTCATGAGCGATGCTAGAACATCTTTTATGTTTATTCTGTCATTGGGTGAGTTACTTGAACAGATGAGTGCAAGGTCTAAGAGAACTGATACACACTGCAAGATAGCACCGTTTTGATCTTCATCTTTCCTCACTAAATTTTCATCTATAATTTTGACCACATGATCCGGAAGTGACTGCTTTACCCAATGTTTCAAGTCCAGATCTCCACTAAACATTTCTTCGGTGGGTCTCCTTCTTGTAAATACTTCCATCAACATAATCCCAAAGCTATAAACATCACATTTCGTGGACACTATTCCTTCTTGTCCATATTCTGCGTTTCAACAATTAAAATTATTTAAGCAAGTGTATACAACAAGTGAGAAAAAATTGATGGCAAGAAGGTAACCTGGTGCTGTGTATCCAATTGTGGCTACTGTATTGGTTTGTGCATTACTCCCGTCCTCTTTTAAGAACTTTGAGATGCCAAAATCACTGACATGTGCTACCATATCTTCATCTAGTAGGACATTGCTTGGCTTCAAGTCACAGTGAATTACAGGAACAGAATAGCCATGGTGGAGATAATCCAAGGCAGATGCAACATCAATCATTATGTTTAGTCTTTGCTCGACATCCAAGATATAGTTGTGAGAGTACAACCACTTATCAAGGCTTCCGTTAGGCATGTACTCGAGAACCAACGCCATGAAATCAAAGTTCGTGCAGCTGCTAATCACCTTGGTCACATTCCTGTGGCGAATGTTGCGCAACATTTCACATTCTGTGTCAAAACTTATTATTGCACCTTCCGCCTGCAACTTAAACACCTTCACAGCCCTGATTCTTCCATCATCAAATACACCTTTATAAACAGAACCAAAGCCTCCCGTGCCTAGTAAATTGCTGTCGTCGAATGAATTGGTTGCTCGCTGAAGCTCAAAGTATGAAATCCGTTCATGTGTTACTGCAGGCTGCAGATCTTCCTCGGATGGGATCCTGTGCTTTTTTCTGTATTTCAGGATCACATACAGAATGGCAAAAACAACTAGCGCTAGCATGGTGATCCCCGCCAATACATAAACAAATAGAAGAATGTTTCTTCTTTTTGTGAGATGCTTAGAGTAGACATCACTTTTGCACTGGGGGACATGGAACCGAGGGGAACCGCATAGTGCTTTGTTCGACTTAAAGCTAAGATATGTGAGGTTCTTGAATGGTCCACTGCTTGGTATTTCGCCACTTAAATGATTGAATGACAGATTGAGAATTTTTAAATTGGAGAGTGCCTCCAAAGATATCGGAATCCCACCAGAGAGATTATTATCGGATAAATCTAATTCCTCCATGCTCAATAATTTGCCAAATGACTCGGGTATTGAGCCTACAAATTTGTTATGCGCCAAAGAAAGATTAGCTAAGGTCTGCAAACTTCCAATTGTGCTTGGGAGTGTTCCGGAGAGCTGATTCCTGGATATGTTAAGATAAGTTGCAGCTCTTAAGCTTCCAATATCTGGGGGCAAATAGCCAGTGAATGAATTCGAAGACAAGTCAAGTTGCAAGATATCTTGGAGGGTCCACATGCTTGCAGGTATGCTGGCAGACAATTCATTAATGCGGAAGTTGAGACTTCTTAGAGATGTAAGGTTTCCCAAACAATCCGGCAATGGGCCGGAAAATTTGTTTACATGGAGCTTCAACCCACCCAACCTCGGTAGATAGCATATATCATCCGGAATTGAACCGCTTAGGCTATTATCGTAAGCATACAACTCATCGATATTTGATAAACCATGTAACATATGTGGAAGGGATCCTTCCAGCTGATTTGAACCAAGATTCAAATATCGCAAATTACTCATGTTTCCGATAGCGTCGGGGATCTTTCCACCGACTCCGCAACTGGCTGCTGCGAGATAATGAAGAGAAGAGGTAAGGTTTCCAAAGGACGAGGGAAGCGGTCCATTTACTTGACTGGAAGAAATGATCAAGCGGCTTAAATGCCTACAACTGTTCAAGGAAGCAATGAAGGCCGTTCCATTTAGTCTGAGATTGTTCAATCCTATTGCCAGCCACTTTAGAAGCCTTAAATTTCCAAGTGTGACGGGAGGTGATCCCGTGAAGTTGTTGTTAAAAATATCCAGTATAGTGAGTCCGGAAGAATTAGAGATGGATTCAGGGATAATACCGTTGAATTGATTTTCTCCAAGATAAAGTTCTTCAAGATTAGGCAGCCCAAAGCCTATAGTTGTTGGCAGATCTCCCGTTAAATGATTCTCAGAGAGTGAAATAACTCTTAAAGATGTGATGTTGAACAAGTTGGCTGGAAAATGACCTCGTAAGTTGTTCACGCCAAGTGATAAAAACTCCAATTTGTGTAGCCTACTCATATGTTCTGGGACTTGACCTGTTGGAGAGTAAAACAAAAGGGTCAGTTACATCCAAAACCATTGGCTTTCCCAAATCATTAGGCAAACTACTAATCTCCAATATGTATATATGCTTAATTGCAGATTGCATACCATCCCAGTATTCGAAACCTGCCTAATTGCAACCCACAGTTCTAAAACTACCTTGCAAAGTTACTCATGCTGAAACGGGTATATTTTTCATCCAAACCATGTCTCAAGGGTTCCAAATGAAGATTAATAAAAATCAAATAAAAGACACGAAAAATAATTAAAACAGATAATAAGAAAAGGCAAATGAGTGCTAGCTCAGTGGTAGAGTGTTTGATTTTTATCGATGGGGCTACTGTTTGTGCCCTTGTTTTTCATGTGGCTTCTCCAGCAGGTCAAAGAGGCTTGCTCCAGGTCAGATTCATGGATATTTCCTGTGGTTTTGGGCTCGACCAACCTGTTTTGTGCTTCTCATAGTCCAATTTCAATTTCTGTGAGGACTTGAACTTGAGTGCTTCTTGCAGGCTTTCAACTTGTGTGAGAAATTAAATTGGGTTTGTGTAGAAGGGGTTTTTATGCGGCCCCAACCTTTCAATTTTCAGTGTTTGAGGAAAGTTATGGGGCTTTGAGGAAAAAGTAAAAGGAGGTCGATTTAATGATTAGTGGCCGGAATCTCGGATTTCGGGGTGATGGGGCGGCAACATTTGTAGTGGTGGTGGTAGTAATGGGGGGAGTTGTTCATGATCTTCTTTCTTTTTTTTTGAATAAAAACTAAACAATTATTACCAGAATCCACAAGCGGAATTTGTTGACCGAAGATCCAGAATTATACAAGGGACCTATGGTCGGCAAGGGAGTGGCAATTTATCTCCTTCAAACTAAACAATTATTACCAGATATGACAACGTTCCCGTGAAAGAAATGACAATTTAAATAGCCTCCATCAATTACTTTTTATAAAAACAAGTGAATATCTTAAATTAGACAAGTGGATCACTCCACGAATGGACATTCGAGAATACATGACATAACTAATAAGTGTCCTGGGCTACTCCCCTCATTTCCAATTGGTTTTGAGGTGGAACCCCACAGATACTTAACATGGTATCAGAGCCAGGTAGAATCATTTCTACTCGATTCACCTGCCTGTCGCAACTTAAGCTGACTTAATGATTTCCACGTGTAACATTCCACGAATGCATACACGTGAGGGGGTGTATGAGAATGTCCCACATCGGACATTCGAGAATACATGACATAGCTAATAAGTATCCTGGGCTACTCCCCTCATTGCCAATTGGTTTTGAGGTGGAACCCCACAGATACTTAACATGGTATCAGAGCCAGAACACTTATCTGTGGGGTTCCACCTCAAAACCAACTGGGGTTCCACCTCAAAACCAATTGGCAATGAGGGGAGTATCCCATGACACTTATTAGCTATGTCATGTATTCTCCAATGTCCGATGTGGGACAATCTCATATAAAGAGAGAGAGAGAGAGCTAGAGATCTTATGCATTTTAATGATTATTCATTTATATTTGCATGGAGTCTTTTAAGGATTATGCATTTAGCGAGGTTATTCATTTAGCCCATTATTCCAAGTCGGCACCGGAGAAAATTATTCATTTGTCGAGGTTATTCGTCTATCGAACATTCATTTATCGCGGTTTAATTGTACACACACATAAAAAACCCAAATTTCCTTTAAAGTGATTGTGGCTTTCTCTGTTTTATAAGAATTTTCTGCACACATGACTACTGACCTTTGCTTTCTCAATTTCCAAACAGAAAGGGTGAACAAGAGTTTTGGAATATAGTATTTAAATTGTCTCTTAGTAGTTTTTGGAATACTTCTATGTGATCTAATTTGGCATGATTATAGGAAATAAGAAATTTAGATTCCTCTCAATTCGCAGCCATGCTTGAAATCGTAAACAAGAAGAAGCATGCTTGAAACTAGTCCCTGTCTTGGGTTTAAGAGTGTTCATCGTTTCTTTGACACGTTCCTGAAGCCTCGCTGATTGAAAATAACCAATTGAGCAAGAAAAGTGAGTACCAACTATCATACTGAGACATACCTGTCAACTGGTTATGTGAGATGTCTATGATATTGATGGATGTACAATTTCCTATTTCATTTGGAATGCTTCCGCTCAATCTGTTTGCAGCAAGAGAGAGAACCTGCAGAGAAGTTATATTCTTAAAGATGGATGGTGGTATGGAGCCACCTAGGCTTGCACGCTCCAGCCCTAGCATCTTCAACTTGACTAGATTGGCCAATTCAGTGGGTATGTCACCTGCAAAAGAAAGACTGAATTCAAATAGTGCAAAAATAGTAGTAATGAAGATATACCACCAATGTACATGGTATCGATTGTTGCCTTGTATGACAAACAAACAACTCGTCGTCTCTTTATAACGGTATCTTGAAAAGGCATAGAAGATTTCGAAATGCATCAAAGCTATTTAGAAATTTAGAACGTATACGAAAAAGTGGTGGCTGTTGGGAAGACTTATGGGTATCCAGATTGCCCAGTCCTACAGCTTCTCCCACAACCTTTTGACCTTGAAATTGATCTTATCAAGAAATACAGTACTATGCTCAAAACAATAAGGCTAAATTGCACCGGAGGTACCCATAGTTCACAAAAACCGTTGATTAGGTACCCATCGTTTCAATTTCAACGCTCACGGTCTCAAACTATGAAAATCCATGCAATCAAGTACCATTGTGTTACGGCCGTTAAGTTTTTGGACGGAAATTGTCACGTGGGTTGCACTTGACTCATAATAGGGAGGGTTTTGTACTTTTACTAAAAGAAAAAAGATAGGGTATTTTCTTCATGGGGTTTTATGTACTTTTACTAAAAGATGATAACAAAAAATTAAAAAAGAAGGAAGAAGGAGATGAATTAAGACGAAGATGAAGATGAAAATGAAGATCACCTCTCTCTCAGCTCTCTCACATCTGCAGAAACTGCACCACTCCGCGACTCCAAAAATGAAAGCGAGCTCCTTCATGCTCCTAAATTTCATTGGGGAAAAGCAATGGATAATAGAACTTCCCAGCAATGGCGGACACTTCTGGTACCATTTCGACCCTAGAGGCCCTAATTCGCCTTGCTGGTAGCATTTCGACGCTTTCAGGAGCCAATTCAGACCGATTGCGTTAAGTTGATCGAAATGATAGCTAGGGTTTCGACTCCGGAATTGAGGGAAAAATCAAAAGTTGAGTGTTTTCTTTGAACATATTTGTTCTCGTTGCAAACGCGTCACTTGGGGGATATACAGAGACGAACAAGTACGAGTGAGAAAGTGTGATTTCGTCCCCTAATGTAAAACCCATAACTCCCCATGGCTCCTCTTCATCATCCTATCTTCGTCATATCGGTCTCCTTCTTCATCTTCATCTCCTTCTTCTTTCTTAATTTTTTTTGTAATTATCGTAAATTCATTATTTTGATGAACGTACAGAAAGACCCCATTATGAGTCACGTGCAACACAGGTGACAATTTCCGTCCAAAAATTTAACAGCCGGAACCCAAGGGTACTTGATTGCATGAATTTTCAAAGTTTGAGACTGTGGGCGCTGAAATTGAAACTATGGATACCTAATCCACGGATTTTTCAAACTATGGGTACCCCCGAATTTAGCCAAAAAAGAACTTTTACGGATGCAAAAATAAAAAGAGAGATTTGATCACTAAAGGTGAGAAGAACACTAAATCTTTTCCCCTTTAACCTAATGTTAGGAAAAAAATTAAGTATGCCTATCGTAATAATGATAGTAATTGGGAAAGTGACCCCTTTAAACTTTCTTGTGGGTTCGGTCCTTTTTGTCAACTTGTTTAGCACTACCAGAGATAGTACTTGGGATCCTGATAATACTTGTGAAAGTATGGTTTTTGGAAAGTTAATGATGAGATGAAATATTTTAACTGCTACTGTTTCTATGAAAGAGATTTATGATGTTGTGAAGTCTACGAAGGCTTTTAAAGCCCCTGGTAGTGATGGTTTTCAAGCTGTGTTTTACCAAAAGTTTTGGCATATTAGTGATTTTGTTGATAACTGTCTTGAGAATTGTGCTCTTCCTAAGGGTATTAACAAAACCCTCATTCCCTTGATTCCTAAGACTGATAACCCTGGCATGATTAGGCAATTCAGGCCCATTGGGCTCTGTAATGTAATTTATAAAATTGTCACTAAAACAATTATTGGGAGACTTTTGACCTTTTTTTTTGTGTGTGTGTAAATGGTAAGAAACCTAGCCTACTCCTAAGGGGAGGGGTGAGGGGGCTCGAACCCGAGCCGATGAACTGGTTTAAAGGCTTCCTAACCAACTGGGACAACCACCAAGTTCGAGACTTAGACCTTTTATTGATCAATTGGTTTGTAGTATGCAAAGTTGCTTCATTCCTGGGAGAAATACTACTGATAATGTGATTCTTTCCCAGGATTTTATTCATATGGCCGTCAATAGAAAAGGCAAGAAAGGGAACATACTTTTCAAGATTGACCTTGAGAAAGCTTATGACAAAATCTCTTGGTCATTCCATCATGAAACTTTAATATGTTATGCTTTTGATAATAATCGTATTACTTTAATCACGAATTGTGTATCTACCACTTCTCTGCATGTTATTTGGAATTGTGAGAGGCTCAACAAGTTTGAACCTCAAAGGGGTCTTCGACAGGTAAATCCCCTATCTCCCTTCCTGTTTGTTTTATGTATTTATGGTCTTTCATGTATGATTAAGGGTAGAGTGGAGGAAGGAACCTGGAATGGTTTAAAAGTCTCTCAAAAGGGCCCAACTCTCTCTCACCTCATGTTTGCTGATGATTCAATGTTTTTTGCTCAAACTGACCCTAATGTGTGCAGGGTGGTACTTGAAACTCTTATGGGTTTCTCTGAGGTCTCTGGCCAATCTGTTAACCTTAATAAATCCAAGCTTTTTTGTGTCTCCTAATAATAATAGGAGTGTTTTCAGAGCCCTGAGTTAACAAAGTGGCATTACCCTTTTTATTAACCTTAGTACCTATTTGGGTGGCCCTGTGTTGCACAAAAGAGTACATTATTGATAATCTTAACAAGAAGTTGGCTGGTTAGAAGACCAACCACCTCTCTCTTTTGGGAAGAGCCACAATTTTGAAAGCCTCTTTCACATCCATTCCCACTTATAGGATGCAAACATCTCTTATCCCTAGTCCTATGTGCAATCAGATTGATAGGATCAATATGAATTTTTTGTGGGATGAAAATGTTGACAAGAAAAGGGTGCATCTTGTGGGTTGGGATAAGGTTTGTAAAATTAAAAATTTAGGTGGTCTTGGCATAAAAAAGAACGAACTCCTCAATATGGCATTTCTTGCTAAACTTGGTTGGAAAGTCCTTACTAAATAGAACAATTTGTGGGTTAAGGCCATGCTTTCTAAGTACTAGTCTAAATCTATCTTTGGGAATTTGAATCATAAGAGAAAAATTCTCACACTTGGAGACACATAATCTCTACTAAAAACATCCTTCAAGGCCAAGTGAAATAGAATATTGGCAATGGAGAGAAAATTTCTTTTTGGTATGATTGGTGGTGTCGCTCTAAGGCTCTCCTTACTAGTGTGCTCATAACATTGATATTGTAAATGATGATAAGCTTTGTCAGTTTATGCATAGTAGTGGTATTTGGAATCTTGACTCTGTCTCTACTAATTTGGGAAGTGCTGATATGGATTTTGTTAGCAATTGGTGCGCCCATGTGGGGTGCCCAATGCAATTAACATAACCTTATGGGGTTAGTTGCACTAATGCACAAACTAGAGGGGTTAGTAGCTAAGGCTCAAACCCTAGGGGTTTATGTGCAAACTTAGGAGAAGTTTTGCCTATATAAGGAGGCAGCCTCCTACATATTATATTGCTATTCCAGAGAATAAAGTTACTCTGTCTAGATTCATACTAGTTGTAGAGAACCCTAGTCTCTCTCCAACTTTATCCAAGGAGGTGGAACGTGGTGTGGAAATCAGTGTTCGTCCTCGAGATTCACACTAGATTGGTGGGAGCAAGATCAAGGAGTAGGCGCGTGAAAGCAAGCAACACAACGATCATCCGCTGCATTAAGGAGCTAAGGAAGACAAGGTAAACACATGAATATTCCGCTTTAATTCATGTTGTAGATCTGAACATGTTAGATCCTTCCTTCCCTTCATTGGTATCAGAGCCATAGGCTTACTTTTCGTGCCTCGATATGCGTTCCCGAACCTGTTTAAAAAATCGCGTTTCTGAAATTTCATAACCAGTAGACGAAACCTATATGGTTAGGTAGGGTTTTTCACGAGGATTCCAGATATATAAATTTTATATTTTTTGGATTTACGGTGAATTAGTTATGAATTTTCAAAGTTTCAGAACTGTATTAATCTGGACTGCTAGATCCAATAATTAGAACACGTTTTTCAAAAACTTCTTAAAATTGGATTTTGACCACATAATCGGGATCAGGACGAAGAGACGATCACGGCAAAAAAATTTTCGTCGCGAACGGAGCACGGGAAGGCGGCGCGTGGGCTTCACGCGCCACCGACGCCGCCCCACGCGCCGCCACGCGCCGCACGCGCCCAAGGGCTGGCGGCGGCTGCTGACGTGGCCCTAGGGCTGACGTGGCAGATGACGTGGCGGTGCCGCGTCAGCAAGTGGCTGACGTGGCGATGACGTGGCAACCACGTGGCAGCTGACGTGGCGATGACGTGGCGGACTGACGTGGCAGCTGACGACAGCATAGGTGCTGACGTGGCATGCCACGTGGCATGCTGACGTGGCACATGGGCCGACGTCAGCGCGTGGCGGAGGCGGACGCGCCCACGCGCGGCGGCGCGTGAGGGCGCGTGCGGCCTCCTCCCGCCGTCATTTTTCGTCCGGTTTTTTCCTAGGGACTCCAAATTAAATTTCCTATTTTGTGGGTATTTTTTCATAATTTTTGGAGCGACGGAAAATTTTAGTAATTTCCAGATTAATTAATTAGTGTTTAGCACACTTCCCGAGGCAGTTTGACGACCTTAAACACACTGTTTTGAGCCCAAATTTTTTCTGGAGACTTAGGTCATTTTTCCCTACGTTTTGCCATAGGTGGTGAGACCCTAAGTGGTAGGGAGCAATTTTCGATCTTTTTAGTTGATTAGATTATTGCTTATTAATTTCCAGTAATTATTGCTTAATTCCGAAAATTTCCAGAAAATTCCTGTATGTTTATTATGTTGTTATACATGCTGTTGTGGGTTGAATGGATGTGTTTGGTGCATGGATGTGGCATAGATGTTTTATATTTTGGTTTTGGTTTTGTTTTTTGAATATGTAATCAAAATACGGCCTGCGTGTCGTGCCTCTCTATATTCAAGTGTCTTCTCTTCTCAACCACTCGCCTCTATGAGGTTACTTCTTATTAGAAATAAGATAGTTAGTAGAGATTGAAGATTGAAGCTTCAAGAGAGGTGGCCAAACCAAAAGCTATGGCGCAAGGTGCATGGAGCAATTAGACGGTCTAATGGAGCCTCAAGCTTGGAGTCCTCAAATAGGCGAGATGGCATGAGATGGAGTTCAGGACTTGCTCAAGAAGTACTCTCAATAGTGGGAGTGCACCTTAGGGGCCACATCCATTGCATATTTATTTATGCTTATGCTTGTTTTATGTTATAACTGCGTGTGATTGGATATATATGTTTAACCTCGCATGCTAAAGAACTAAAACAAAAGAGCTCACATGATGACATGATTAAAATTGATAGGAAATCACAAGTGATGAGATTTGATTCCTAGGATATACGCTAGGTTTTGGTGGAGTCCTTGTGAGGAACTATTGAGATTAATCAATGTCACATGTTATTTTGGAGCTAAGTAAATGCTAGTGATTAACTTCCACAATGTCTCTATCAATCGTGTCTAAATATAAACTGTAAAGGCTAAATGGTGACAACAACGACATGATAAGTCGTCGTACTATGTAACCATCCGTTGGACATAGGTTGTCAGCCACCTACAAACATGGTCGAACCTGTGATGAATAAGTTGTCACAGCAGCACATAGACATTATTTTTAGGCAACAGTCAAGATAATGTCATAGAGCATGCTATGAAAAGGTGGGGAAATGACCTCATCAGCATGTTCTAGACCACTTTGTAGGAAGCCAAAGAAGAATCTTGGTTCCACCTTAGCCATTTGCCTCATTAAAAGTTGTGAGTAATGACTCATAAATCCCACCTTAAACTTTCATAAAATTTTAGCACTCGACTATAGTCTATGAGATTAGTACTCAACTATAGCTTCTGAGATTCATGCCATTTATGATGAGATGTTTAAGTTATCCGATTAGCAATTTGTTGCTATCTCTGCCACGTTTCATGAAACGTTATATGACACACCTTGTACGTGTCAAGATGTTTGGATAAGACCAAACATCGCTCCGTTCTAGAATCTAAGCAACCAAGTGCTTGCTTAGAATACTAGTTCAGCATACTTTTGAAGTCTAAGCAATATATGATTGTTAAAAGATTGTGAATGAAGTATGATAGGCAGATGTAGTCCCTAGCCCGGTATTAGGACCGTGGAACAGGTGGGGCAAGGATAAGGGAATAAGGGCGAAGTATTGGTACATGACCAATATCTCAAGACATGCAAATGCAAAGGAGGAAAATGATGTTTCCCTAAGACGAGAAGGCCAGACCTGGCACTAACTTCTCGTCAAGGATCCAAAAGATTATCTTTGAGGGAGTAGCCACCAAAATTTGTTTTGGTCACAGTTTTAACTTTGGATATGGTTATATCATGGTGTTTGCGTTCTTAAGATTCTAGCATGAATGACGCCTCAGAATTCTTGGATGTCAACTTAAGAGTATGATTTAAGATTCTGATATGTGGCACGCTAGATTAAGACACACGCTGACAGGAAAGGATGTTCAGGCTAGCTAGGGCAGGCCTGCTTGGATTTTGCCCAAGGTACCCTTACCTGTGTGTAGTTCTTGCCGGACATGAAAAGGCAAAAGCGCAAAATCATCCAGTAGAGCATTTAGGACTACTGAGTCTTTTGTATATTATTCATTCTGTTGTTGTGTTCCATTAAATTGTTAAAGCTAAAGACATGGTGTTTACTGTTCCATCACATTCGTAGATTATTGTCCACGTCTCAACTATGTGTGCTTGGGCCACATAAGTCTGAGGCACAAGGGTGCTTCAGACAGGTCTCTACAAAAGGTAGAACAACCGTCTGGATAAAAGGATATGTCCTTGGCCAGAATGAGACTGGAAGTATCTATCTTAGCAAGAGCTATGTGATGGAGAAAAGTAAGGCAGTTGGCTATCCCCACGCCCCAGCAATATGCTGTAGAGGATAAAGAGGAATAGGTTACTGTAAGAGATGGTCTGATGTATGATAGGGCGTGCAAAGTACAAGTTCCCTATTCGGAGGAGACACTTTGCTAAACGACTATCAACATACGCAACCATAAGTCCACCAAGTCTGTAGCCACTACACCCTACGAGATGTGGACCAAAAGGCAACCTGAATGAGGTCACCTTAGGCCATGGGGATCGGCAGCTTATGTACTAACTAAATTTCAAGTCAGGAAGAGGTTCATTGAGAAATAAGTCTCTACGAAACAAAAGTTTCACTGGATGACACCCCATCCCTGAATGATCAACAGGAAATAGTTCCTACGGATCTTCAGGACAGTGGGAGTAACTTGCCTAGTGAACAAGCCCATCATAGATTATGACTATGAGGAGGAACCCTCTTTGCGTAGGAACGTTCTTTGGAGCGTACCCCGTCGATGAATTGACTTCGAAAGGAAGACCATAAGGTTCATCACGCAAGACAATGATGAACCTAGGATATTGTCCCAGGTTATTTCATCACCTGACAAGAAGGAATTTGAAGTTAGACCCTAGAAGGAAGAAACGTATCTTCATGGAGTAACGTATCTTCTCATGCTATTCGGAGCATCCTAGGGGTTGCGTATTTGAAACGCAACAGCCGATTAGTGGTATAACTTAAATGGATTCACGAGATATATGATTTCTCATAGGAGATGTCCGTAATTAAGGGATATGTTCGTAGAGATGATGATCTCCACGAGCATGGAGGATACCGCTGGAAGATACCCGTTCATTAAATCGATTATGAGGAATTAGTCCCTCAAGGATCCTTAGAACAGTGGGAGTGACTTTCCAAGCAGGGTGCTCCATCCATAAGGGATGAAAGCAAATGATGATCCTCCTATGCAAAGGAATTGCTCATAAGGAGCATACCCTATCGACTATTTGAGATCGAAGGGATCACCTTGCATAAACGATAGGATAGAATCCTATGCCTTATCGTTCCCTAATTATGAAGAATGAATAGTAAGATTTACAGGATGAATTAGAGTCTATAAAGGGCCAACCAAGTTTAAGGCTAGGTTGGATTTCCAACTGGATGGAAGACTATTGGAGATTAATGGATTTCCAAGGTCAATCAGAGACCCAGACGGAAGCGTGGTAAGGCATATGACTTGTGTAGAAGCGAAAAAGGCTACACTCATTCTGAGAGTAGACATCGACGAATTTGGGTCGATCCGACGAATTTGCGTTGGTTTAACGAGGTATCCTTCCCAAGGCTTTGGGTAATAAGGATTACGTTGATTCGCTTGGTAGCATCAATAGTTGTGGATCCATTCTCGATAGACGTGACAACTGAATTTCTCAATGGAGAAATCCTAGAGGTGACTAAGGTCAAATGCACAGAATGTGTGCAAGCTAACTAAGTCCATATGGGATCTCAGCTAGTCCTCTGGACAGTGGTATTTCATCAGGGATCGTTTACTATATGTTTACGATAACAAATGGAAACCACTGTGAATCACTCTCACTAGTAGAGAGTTAATGATCACGTCACTTAATATCGATGACACACTATTGGCTAGTGGAGCTTAGGGATTGTTCGAGTCCCCTAAGGAGTAATTGTACTCCTGGAGCTCAACGCAAGACTTTACGAGCCTAGGCATGTGCCCTAAGAGACACCATAAAAGAATGACCAAGTGACCGGAGTGCCTGATGCAGTATGAGTCTCATATGCACTATGGTGTGTACTCAGACCTAGCGAACGCTATGCAATCGGAAGAATTGGATTTCAGGATATTCCAATTTAAGACACAAGATTGTAACTAGGATACTCTATATGACGGATCACGTGCTATGACTATCGAAGATGATGCTTCGACTAGTTAGCCCTATATGCTAACTAGGGTGGGGACCTAGATGCACTTTGATCTGACTCAGGCTATCGTCCATGCTCGATGATAGACTCGCATGGAACAAATGCAATATAAGTGTTGCATGATCGTATTAGACCGCTCCATTGATCATGGAAGCGAAACACGATTGCCTGTTCTGCCATAGGGCAGAAATGTGTTTAATTGAAAAGGTTTTCTGGTAAGCTTATGAGCTATCAACAAACCTATTACCATGAGTAGTGTTAGCATACGGCTATAACACTGCGGTGAGGTCAAACACATAGTCAATGGTACCATTTCACAAAAGGTGAAATAACTACTTAGAGAGTAATCCTGGAGTGGATCGACTATGGGCCAGGATGTTGGCTCATCCCATTCCTAAACCACTTAAGAATTGTCTTTGTGGGTTGCTTTAGAAAATTGGGACTTAGTAGTCGATAACTAGCAATATGATTGATGAGCACACGAGACATTGATTGACGGGATTTTAATTGGATTTGTTTTAAGCAGCATGTTGTTTTGATACATGTATGATATGTTACATTTCCTGTACTAGCATAGAGCATGTCACGCAGACACTAGGTCGGCTCACTCACACGAGCGACCGCCTTCGCAATATCCTGGATATGTCTGGGTGTGGCGGAAGATGAGACGGAATCCAGATAAGCGCTGAAAGCCTGCGATATGATATGAGATGCCTTCTTCATATGTGCATATGGCCTATGATAAGAGCTTGAAGTCTATCAGTAGAGCTAGGAGCCTATCAGACGGATTCAACTGTCGCATTGGAAATAAGTTCCAAAGTGAGATTGGTTATGGCCAATCGAACATGGTTGCTACCCCGAACCATGTATAGTCTGTGTAGAAGAAGCCAGATGCGAGAGCTGATAATTGATCACAACAGTGTGACGTGGCAGCACTCGGGCTAGTGGCCATAAGGGCTACCGGATAGACATCTGCATAGTGGTCCTTTTGCAAGGATAAGACATGAGCTCTCATCAGAGTCTAAACACTATGGCGCATATTTCCCCTTGAATAATGCGCGCTTATGAGTGACCATGAGGTGATGAGTAGAATTAGTCCCTGGGATTCCTCATCGTGTGAGCCTCGTCGATCGTATAAGGATGATTGACACAGTATACCCTTTGTACTTACATCTGTGTCATGAGGAGACGGGTCGGTGGTGCTACTTTGGCGTGACACCTTACGGCTATGGATGATTCGGCCTTCCGGACACTGCTGGGAAAGCAGCTGAGCCGAATCTGAGTGACACATGTATGTAAGGAAAGATTCTCGTTGCATCGCTCTTTATTATCTTCATTGGGCCCACCTACAAGATCTTATGGGATCATGCAGGATATGAAAATATAAAGGAGATGTGGACTCATTGAAGCATGGCCTTCGGGACAAGGCAGGTGCTCATGATCCACGAGATGACAATCGGAGGAATCTGGGGGATACGAGAGTTACGGAGAGCATTATCACTGTTTTATGTTTTAAGGGTCCCTTCCTGCGCTGGCTATACGAGTTTGGTATGTGGATCTCCCGAGAGGGTGCCTTCCCATGCTGGCTATACGAGTTTGGTGTACGGATCTCCCGAAATGCAGGTACTCTCACCGGTCACACGCCACGGCCACACAATACTCTTTTGTAGATGATAGAAAGTTGGAGATTGATGGAGACTAGATGAATTGTGCAACCCCACTGTGCGAGTGGGAGATGTTAGCAATTGGTGCGCCCATGTGGGGTGCCCAATGCAATTAACATAACCTTATGGGGTTAGTTGCACTAATGCACAAACTAGAGGGGTTAGTAGCTAAGGCTCAAACCCTAGGGGTTTATGTGCAAACTTAGGAGAAGTTTTGCCTATATAAGGAGGCAGCCTCCTACATATTATATTGCTATTCCAGAGAATAAAGTTACTCTGTCTAGATTCATACTAGTTGTAGAGAACCCTAGTCTCTCTCCAACTTTATCCAAGGAGGTGGAACGTGGTGTGGAAATCAGTGTTCGTCCTCGAGATTCACACTAGATTGGTGGGAGCAAGATCAAGGAGTAGGCGCGTGAAAGCAAGCAACACAACGATCATCCGCTGCATTAAGGAGCTAAGGAAGACAAGGTAAACACATGAATATTCCGCTTTAATTCATGTTGTAGATCTGAACATGTTAGATCCTTCCTGCCCTTCAGATTTTATTATAAGAAACCGCTTTCCCATTTGTATTATCAAAGATTTATTCTCTTTGTTGGAAGAATGCCACAAATCGTAACTTGAGTGTTAAGCAGCTTACTCATCTTTGACTGAGACTCGTGAGAGTAACTATGAATGTGATTGGAAATTCTTTTCGAAGCTTAAAACTGGAAAGAATTTGAAAAGCCTTTTGTGGAAAGTTCTTCTCCAGAGGGTTTCCACAAATGAGATGAGAGCTATTAGGGGTATGTATACCAATGGTATATGCTCCAGACGTGAAAGTTTCTCTGGAAATCATATCCAAGGGTCTTACCAGGGCTACTAAGGCTGCTTTGTTGTTTGGTTTTGGGTTTTTCTAGCATTGTTCCTCTGGTTTTCGTTTCATTTCTTGTTGTATGTATGAACCTTGGTTTTTCCGATTAAAAAAATAAAATAAATAAATAAATAAATAAATAAAAACTATGGTGATACTGATTATTACAAGAGAAAAAAGTTATGCTGAAACTTTTGTTACCCAAGATGAAATTCTTGCCATTTACAAGAGTTTTAGTTGAAAACGAATTCAATGTAATATATATCTAGAGGAAGGGGGTCTAAACCTATGAATACTGGGTAATGAAAATAAACTCCTTTGATATTGTGGCAGTCACAAAGAACTGAAGATAAAAGATCGCACATAGAAATTTATTAGTCTAATTGTTTATACTTTTGAGGGGAAACATGCATGTGAGTTCTACAGAAAATGTAAAAATTGAGTAGTATTAATTTTACCTTCAAAATTGTTACCACCAAGGCCCAACGTATTGAGCTGGGTCGAGTTCCCAAGTGCACTTGGAACAAGTCCATGGAACTTGTTGTACGACAACCGCAAGACCTCGAGCCGTGAGCACGACTGCAAGTTGGACGTTATCCTCCCTTCCAGTTCATTCCATGATACAGAAAAAAACCTGAGTTTCGGAAGTCTACTACACATATCTTGCGGAAGCCTGCCGGAAATTCCATTCCTAGCCAAACTTATTTCTTCAAGTGAGGAGATGTTGAATATGGAGTGGGGTATTTCGCCACTTAGACGGTTCCCAGCCAATTGGAGAATCTTCAGGTAGTTGAGGTTACCTATCTCTGGAGGAATAACTCCCGTTAGTGAATTGAACATGGTATTGAATACCTCCAGCTTCGAGCAGTTGGATAGGGAAAGGGGGATAGGACCTGTAAAACTGTTATTCTCAAGGGCGACATACTTGAGTTGAGGTAACAAACCAAACCATGACGGAATATTTCCACTCAAGCTGTTGAAGCCAACATTGAGGAAGCTCAAGCGACCAAGACGAGACATCTCTTTGGGGAGTTGCCCGTGAAATTTGTTGTTGCTGATGTCCAGAACTCGAAGGAAAGAAAGGTTTCCTAGTTGTGACGGAATGGTGCCAGTCAGGCCCATGTCGCCAAGGTCTAGAGCCACAACTCTCCGGTGACGAGCACTGCACGTAACACCAATCCAATTACATATTGAATTAACAGCAGAAATATTCGGACCATAAGAAGTCCAGTTGTTGGCAAGTATGTTGTTGTTGTTGACACTGGAAGTAGTGATCAAATGGTCTCTGAAGGCGATAAGGGAAGATGCATCCGTTGTGATATCAAATGGTGGTGATTTTTGAGCCGAACATGTCGGGAGGAACCAGCCATTGTCTATCAGACGCCGGAGGAACACGATCAGAAAGAAGAAGAGCATTTTGGAGGGGAATACATTTTGGTCCATGGGAGCAAGGAAGGTTTTCGAGAGGGTTAGAGATATAACTACCTACATAATCACTTGAGAACCACCCACAGTGTTATAGGCTAGTCAAATGCATGTCTATAAGAAACATTAAGTTTATGCGGTGGGAGACCTGAGTTATAGGTCTTCTACCATAAAATAGGTTCCACTGTGGAGGGCTATATTATTCAAATATGTGGTAGCTGCCAATAAACAATCATGTTCAATAAGCAGCAGCCCAGGCCCACACCATTTCATACCAAGTTGTGATCCTTTACAAGAAGAAGAAGAAGAACCCATGTGCTGATATGAACCGTACATTGGAATTCTCACAAGTGACCAATCACAAATTGACAGCTGTCACCTACACTTCCATAAACATAACAATACTACTAATAGTCAGAAACCATAGACACCATTCAGGGATACCACCAGATCAGCATACAAGCAAGTGGGCAGATAGCATGAAAACTAAAGTAAGCCAAGTTGGTGCAGTGTACCCAAAACAGTCACTAATATGTGAATCCAGAAAGGCTTTGCAGGGCTTAAATCAGAGTTCAATGTAAAGACACACACTTTCACCCCCTCAAGTTTGGGAAATGACACCTTCACCCCTTTTGTCTATCAAATTCCAGGATGTTTACACCCCGTAATTTGTATTCGTTAGGCAGTTCTTCGTCACTATAGTAGTTTCCGGGACAAATTCGCTCTATTAGAGTATGGCATGATACAGTCAGGGGGTGTAACTTTTAAGTGTCCTGAAGTTGGGAACACAAAAGGGGTGAAAGTGTCATTTTCTAAACAAGGGGTGAAAGGGTCTTTGCATACAAATTATATAAGAAAGTGGGCAGATAGCATGAGCGCAAAAATAAGCCAAAAAGTTGGAAGCATAACCTGGTGCAGTGTGCCCAGATTTTAAAACATCTCCTATACCAACATCCGACAAGATATGTGAATCCATGTCCTCATCCAGAAAGGCGTTGCAGGCCTTAAATTATAGTGAACCTGAAAACCAGAACTCTGAAACTAAGGCTTCAGTTAGATGATTTTGATATCAGAAACACGTTTCAAGGATTCATTTAGGGATGTAACTGAAAACTGGCGCGCTCTGAAATAACGGTTTGAACCAACTGGTTATGACCTTTTGCGTACCATTTTTTTCAAAGCTTTCTACCAGAAAATGGAATTCCTTCGCATTCCATATATTGGATTATACCTTTGTGAAAGAAAAAAGTATCCAAGCAAAGTGACTCGGTGTCAGGCTTCAAAGCAGATATCATCATAGCTGGATGTGCAATTGTGAAAAAATAGATCCAATAAGCTGTTTCTTCATCGTATTCAGTAAATTCTTCGAGTAACCACAACAGTCTAGCTGCACCCAGAAGAACCTGAAGCATCAATTGTAGTTGGAATGATCACTTAAGTTACCAGAAGTCAGTCAATTACCTAAACATCAGAGGTGCATAGGGTGAACACTCGAGATGATCTAATTTAAGAGAAGTCAACAGATTACCTACAACACTGAGGTGCATAGACCTACGGAGTTTCCCCGCAGGTTAGATAGATCAAAGTATTAAGGGATCTTCGTTAGCTATATACATTTTACTAGACAAAATTTCAAATACCCAAGAGCAACTATCTTTCGTCCACGATAAAGTAGAAACACTGCTGACAGGAAATGTGTTGTCCTTGTTAAAGATAGATGAATGCCAATTGGAAGAATGTGAAATTAGACAAGACTGATGTTGGTTTGTTACTGAGGATGATTCGAAAGCATATATGTATAATGCATCCCGATCTCTAGCAAGTAGTAGTAGTAGTAGTATCAAGTAGAGGAAGGATTAATGGAGATGGGAAGTGGTTGAGAACTAAATACTACTACAAACACCTTCTGGGCATCACATCACATCACATCACAACACAAGACGACTCAGTGGGTTGGTTGGGTTGAGGACAATATTCAAACACCTAATGGGCAGTCCCATTCAGAAACGCGGAGAAAGACAAAAAAAAAGCTGGGAGGGCTTTACCTGCTCCGGCGACGGCGAGGATTCACATCTCCCGAGGATTCACATTTCAGATACGGCGCTGGCAGTGATCGCGCGCGACTGGTCTCTCTACGTTTCCCCCATTCCACGGGAGTCACCATCGCTGGTGTCGCCTGTGCTGGCGACGTCGTATCTGAAACTTCGTTCAAAATAACAAGCCTAGGCTAAATTGCACCGGAGGTATTGACAGATATATGCCAATGAAAACATGCATCGTATACTGAAATAATGTAAAAATATGTAGGTTCGTTATTTGAGTTCTTGGAAAATGAAAAAGGAGAAGATTAGATGTGGAATGCAATTCCAATCGCCGAGAGTATCACTCGGAGATGCAATCCCAAGCAGAAGGGACGGGAGGTGGGCTGGTCGCGGGGGGTGATATAGGGCTTTCAACGAGAAGGTGAAAAGTAGGGCTGTAAGAAAAACCGAATAACCTGGTCGAACCGACCGAACCAAACCGAATATAGTGATTTTGAACGGTTTTTATGGATGTCCGGTTTATGAACGGTTCAACTTTTTCACATACCGGTCCAATGGGTTTGGTTTCGGTTTATGAAAAAATCAAAACGCACCAAACCAAACCGGAATGATATGTGCTTCATGTATGTTATTAAAATACATATTGTGTTAAGTATGTGGAATAATCTATTACAAGAGAAACACGAGTATATGGTTCAATTGAAATGATCTTATTGGTGTGTTATCCATTTCTCTCATTTCATGACAATGTTCTCTAAAATGTTGATTGTGTATGTTTTCATGTGTAAATTATATCTTTCTTACTAAAAAATTGAAATATGTTGACATATTAATATTATATTATCAATACAAGAATGTTTAGGTAAACCGACCGAACCGAACCATACCAAACCAAAGTTTTTCGGTTTGGTTCGGTTCGGTTCATCATTTCAAATGTTTTGGCATGGTTAAAAAATTAGTAAACCGATGTGTTCGGTTTGATTTATGGTTTATGTACAAATCGCACCAAACCGAACCGCTTACACCCTAGTGAAAAGTAATACTGAGGAGGGAAGGAAGAAATAACCGGTGGCTTATAAACTGTAACTTTTAGAGGCAGTATTTATTAATGACCTTTCTACTCTTAAGCGGGTATTAATAATAAAAATGCCTCAAGTACTAGAGTAATTATTGCTTGCTCCAAGAACAAATATGACGTGGTGCTCTAATCAATACATCACAGGACAAGTCAGGTACATGTAGGAATCCACTTTCTTTTGTCTGCCACTCATTCTCTTTCTTCCTGACGTGTCATGTGCTGTATTGATTAGAGCACCACGTGTATTTGCTCTTAGAGCAAACAAAAATTTCTCCAATTACTAATTCAAATGAAGCACGGTTTTTTGCAACAAGCTTGTAAATGCAGCATTGGCCCACGATTATTTGCATCATTTCAAATAGTGAAGCCACGGGAATGGAAACTGCGGGATTGAAATGCCACTCAAAAAAAAAAAAAAAACATAGTTAAAAATTAAAGCCATACATTATTTACAATCGCGGCATTTTTTAACATGTCACCCAAATAAATGATGCTTCTGCTCCTTTTTCTTAGTGTGAACTTGTTGTAATCAAAGTCAAGCATAGTGAGTCTAGAAGAATTAGAGATGGACTCCACTGAATTGACAGTCGGGAAGATACAGTTCTTCAAGACTAGCCAGTCCAAAGTCTATGGTTTGCTGGTAGAAGTACCGTTAGATGATTCTGAGTGAGTGAAAGAACTCTTAATCACGTTGTAGACGCGCAAAAATTACGGCCAATCAAATAGTGCCACGTGTCTATTATTGCATAATCAAATTGGCGGGATCAAATTGTAGTTGCCATTAAATTAATGTCTCTAAACATTAGTTAGTGAAGGACTAAATTGTAAATGAGACCAAATCTTATTTACAATCATGAACTGCTTATGGCGACGCCACGTCACTGCAAGACACGGCTACGCGTCAGCAAGTAAGGCCAATAAAATAGTGCCACTTGTCAAAGTGATGCAGTTATCAAGACTAGCAAGCCCGACCAACCATGTTGTGCCACTTGTCAAATTGATGCAGATAATAAATAAATAAATAATAATGTTTATTTTCTACCTTGGCCAACAAGTCGGCCCATGCCTATATAAAGGAGTCATCCATAGGCATAAAAAAACACAATTACATCTTGCGATAAGGAGAGAGCTCTGAAGATCAAGCTGCTAAAGCCCTAAAGTGTTCATCCATCCATAAGATCATCAACGATGTTCGAGACCTTCGAAGATCCTACCCACTTTGCGAGCTTTTAAGATTTTCATCAACGATCTTCGAGACCTTCGAAGATCCTACCCACGTTCTTTGCGAGCTTTGAAGATTTTCATCAACGATCTTCGAGACCTTCGAAGATCCTACCCACGTTCTTCGCGTACTTCAAAGATCTTCATCGACGATCTTCCAGAAATTCGAAGATCCCACCCACGTTCTTCGCGAACCACGAAGATCTTCATTAACGGTCTTCGAGACCTTCGAAGATCCTACGCGCGTCCTTCAAGACATTCGAAGATCTTCAAGCAAGTTCGTCGCATTCTTCAAGACATTCAACGCGTTCTTCGCCAAAATTGAAGAACGCCTACCCGTTCTGTAACACCCTGCAAATTTCAATGGGATTTAAAGTGTAATATTCTAATTTTGGGGTCATTGTGTGGGGTCATAGTGCAAATTTCCTAATTTCAGTACAAGATGTTAACTGTTAAAATAGAGTTTCCTAGATAATGTAGTATTCTTTGATAATATTATGAGGTCGTGGGGAGATTTTTTTGTAAATTTTACAAGTATAAGTAATACCTAATAATACCCTTAAGTTTCTTAAAACTACATTTAGACCCCTATGATGTGTCAAATGTCCAACTTATCATGGACACCTCATCTAGTTGAGGTGGCAGTCTCATATCTGCAGTCTCATATCTCACCATTTAGCCTATATAAGACACCCCATTTGTGCCATAAGTCAGTTTTTAGGAGAAAGAATGGGGTGGAGCATTCAAATGCCCTTTCACTCCATACCCCCACCACGGCAAATTCGCCACTTCTCCACCATCTCTCCTTCACATTGAAAACTTCTATTACCCGAGATAGCCACCAACCCACGGAGCAAAAGCCGTCTTCGAATTTGTAAAGTCAAAATCGGGTAAGGAAATCGAAGAACCCTAGCTGTTAATTGGTTCAATTCTCCCTGTTAGTTGCGATTCAGAGGTTCTAACATGCTCCATTTAATTTCCGAGGTCAATACGAGTCCAACGCTTATAAGCTCAGGCCGTAACTCGTCAAAATCAACAAGGTTCGCCGGAGGTTGGGGAAAAGCGGCTGCCACAACCGCTAGTAGCAGCGGAGCTTTGGTAATTCGTCCCTCTTTGTTGTTTCAGTCATTTCTTGAATATGTTTTGAGGTCCCTGATATGTGATGAGTCCATTGGGAGTGCAAAATTCGGACTGTAACAAGGATAGGACTGTGTTTTAAGGTGGAAACCACCATATTTTTTTTTCGAGCAAGAAGCTCTCATGGCTTACTCAAACTCGGTTCACTATCATTCTTGCTTGATGGACTCTTCTGATAACTTAAACTGGACTCCTTTTTCACCAAGAACCCGAGGGAAGCATCCTTAGATGCCCATAAATCTATTTGAGCTCATCCCGTTTCAGTTTGTTTCCGTTTCCGGCCAAAATATGAGCCTATTCAGAGCCTCTTAACTGCTTCTCTATTGATTGGTTGTGCAAACCAATTGGTGCTGATTGTACCCCTGAACCCAGGGCTACAAAATCATGATTATCATCCTTCCTAAGCAGAGCTTTATCATGGTTTAAATCGAGCTTAAAGTCAGCACAAAGTTGCTGCAGTTGCTTAGTTTGAACAACCATGTTACTTTGGTGTTTTGGAGCCTTATTGTGTCAGCTTCATTTCCATGTGTACTGGTTTCACCCAACTTTTGGCCCTGATTGTTTACACCATAAACAACTCCAAATTGGTGCTAAACACTCCATGTTATTCAATCTATAACCATCTCCAATTATTATTCAAGTTTCTGCAAAATTTTTGCAGAAACTAAGTACTCAAAATCTAGTGACATATAGCTCACTACTGGATCTTGTATCTCCTTCCCAGCTTGGTGAAATGAGGAACTATGTGAACATGGTTAATATATGTGTGAGATACTACAAGATTCATTTCGAGCCGCTTTTCTCTTAAGTTTCTCGGCTTCCTTTCTTTGCTCGGGCTTGATTCCCTCTGTCAGAAACTCAAGGAGTGGCTTTCTCCAATCTGTGTCATCATCAACCAGAGAAATTTCCAAAGAGTCTTTAATTAATGTACAGCTTTCACAATTTCCTTGAATTATTGCAGCAGCTGTGGACATGTCTGGCCAATTAATCCCGTATCTTTTTTACCTTTCAATAAATCGACACCTCACTTTCCCCGCAAGTGTACTGGTGAATCTTTCCCAATAACGCTTGCCCCTCCTGCTGCGAGACGCACCGCATGAGTATTCCTCCCGGACCTTTGTAGTAAAGGGCGTTGTCATGTATGCAGTACCCCTTGGTGGATGCCCAATTTTCTTTGCTCGTTCCCTCGGCAATTGCACGAAGTATCGAGTTTCTCCAGTCTTCCGCATACATAGACTCATCCTCGCATGCCCCTATCAATGCCGGTGTCGTGCGGACTTCGATTGAGATTCTCGCAGGGCATTTGTCTGCACTAACCTTAGATCCCAAAGTGGCTAGAGCATCAGCATGCCGATTATCAGCTCTAGGCGTGTACTCGTACTTGACGTCGCAGAATTGTTGTATCAGCTTTTGCACCAAATTCCGATAAGGTAGCAGATTTACCTCCTTTAACCCATACTCGCCTGAGGCTTGTTTGACAATTAATTTTGAATCTCCCATAACCGTCAGATAGCTCACTTCTAGTGCCCTGGCCGCACGTAGTCCTGCGATGAGAGCCTCATACTCCGACTCATTGTTGGTTACTGGGAAATCTAATTTGGTGGACATTTGGATGACTTCTCCATCTGGTTTAGTCTATACAATTCCAATTCCGCCACCTTTCCTTGTTGATGATCCATCAAAATGAAGCTTCCATTATGGCGAATCGACTTCATAGATTTCAGGCCCTTCCAGTTCTTCCTCGATCATGGGTTCATAGCTACTATCCGAGAACTGTGCCAAAAGATCTGCCACTGCTTGCGATTTGATTGCTCGTGGTCGAACACACGTAATGTCGTATTGTGAGATAGTCATGTACCACTTTTCCAATCTTCCGCAAGGAGAAGTGTATCTCAAAAGATACCGTATGAGGTCGCTCTTCGTGATCACGAAACTCGGCCGGTTGTACTATGCGAGATGTAATAAATTGGCCTTTCCTGTCCTTCATATTCTTGAGCCAAAAGCGCCCCTATAGATTTCTTCATCGATGTCAGGTACAACAGCAGCGGCGATCCAAGCTGCGGGACAATCATTACCCTTGGCGATGTCAGTAGGTTCTTCAGCTTCCCAAATGCGGCCTCATGTTCCTCTGTCCAATTATATACAACATTCTTTTTGAGGAGATCACCGAAGCAAAAAGTTATTTCTGCAATCGCCGGAATGAATCTCAGGTAAGATAATTTCCCTAGAAACGTATTCAGAGTGCTCTAATTATGTGGCGCTGTCATGCTAGTGATAGCCGATACTTTCGCGGGGTCAGGATCGATGCCTTGGCGGTGTATTACGCATCCCAAAACTTCCCCGAAGTCACTCCGAATGCACATTTCATGAGGTTCATCTTCAGCTGGAAACTCTTGCATCTTTCAAATACTTTCCGCAGGTCCCCCAAATGGTATGCTTCCTCTTTGGACTTGACAATCAGATCGTCAACATAGAACTCCACTTCCTGGTGCATCATGTCGTGGAATAGGGCCATCATTGCTCGCTGATAAGTCGCACCCGCATTTTTAAGTCCAAAGGGCATAACTGTATAGTTAAAGACCCCCACCGGCGTAATGAACGCGGTTTTCCGTGCATCTTCAGGGTCCATTTTGATCTGGTTATATCCACTGAAGCCATCCATGAAGCTGAACATCCGGTGCCCTGCAGTGGAGTCGATGAGCAAATCGATGTTGGGCAGCGGGAAGTCGTCCTTGGGGAAAAAGCGGTTGATGTCTCTGAAGTCTACGCAGATACGAAGTTGCCCATTCTTCTTTACCACAGGCACGATGTTGGCCAACCAGGTGGGATGATGATTTGGCTCGATATACCTGGCAGTCAATAACTTGACAATTTCTTGCTTGATTTTTACATTTATTTCTGGCCTGAAACTTCTCGCACTTTGCTTCACCGGTTTAGATCCCGGGATGACATCCAACCTGTGCATAGTTACGCTCGTGTCCAAACCGGGCATCTCATCATAATCCCAGGCAAAAACGTCCTTATACTCGGTCAGCAGTTGCAGCGGCGTTGCTTCCTCATCGCTTGTGAGGTCAGCGCTCAGAAAAACAGGCCTCTTCTTTTCTTCATTCGGGCTCAAGAACACTTCTTTTAGTTCCTGCTTCTGGGGCCTCGACTTGTCTTCCATGCACTCAGGCGCCTCTTTCATTTTATCCTCCAAAACCTCCGACTTGGGTTTCTCCACCTTGGGATCTTGTTTAATTTGACTGATTTGCCCAGGGATATCCCCATGCTCAGATGGGGGTACCCCCGCGCACCTTCATATGCGGTAGCATTTCTTTCCTTTGGAGTAGAAGCTTTCTATCTCTTTGCCCGCAGGATCATGTTTTACCACTCTTTTCAAAGTGTACACATTCTTCCTTTGGTAGGCGACTTGCGGTGCCTCCTCTCGTGCGTACATCTTTTTCTTGGCGTCCTCTCTCGTCACCATTACTCCTGCTGGTGACTGATCCTTGATGTCCTCCCATAGAGGAAGAGGAGTCGGATTAAATGGCCGCGGCATTTGCTCGTCCGCCATCTCAGTAAACCATACCGCTTCAGTGAGATGCGCCTCATTTAAATTGAAGGGATTTACCGAAGCCGGTATCTCCACTACTCTGTCATTCCAGATGGCCTTCATCACCTGGTGAGCTGTTGAGGTAACTGCGTCAAAACGATGAATCCAAGCTCGCCCTATGATCATGTGATACGTAGTATTCGCATCAATGACATAGAATTTGGCTGAACACTTGATTTTTCCTATGTGGATGCCGAGGCGAATCCATCCCATTGTCATCCTGGAATCACTCCCGAATCCCATCAGCGGGGATGGGCGTCTGAAAATCTTCTTCTCTGGGATTCCTGCCAACTTTAGAGTTTTGAGCGAAACCACGTTGACGGCTGCCCCTCCATCGACAAATGCCCTCTTGAATTCGACGTCATTGATCACCGCTGTTACATACAAGGGCTTCTGATGACTCGAATCCGTCTTCTTGTCACTTGCGGAGAAAGTCATAATCTTTTACGTAGAGCGAGACGCCCTAACAACTTTCCCATTGGAGACCACGATGTCTTCATCGAAGTCTTCTGCTACTCTTAGAATCGCTTTTTTCATCTCTTCCCGGCATTTTTCCGAAAAGTTCATCTCATCAAAGAACTTGTCGAATCCGTGCGACCCCTTCATCCTGTCAGCACGCTCATCCTCCGTGTCTATGCTGTAGTCCTCGTCGTTGTGAACTTCAGCAATGATGGGCAAACCATCTTCCGCAATCTCTTCAAGGTCCATGATTGCAATCATGGCAACCTCCTTGCCCTTCGACTCTTACTCCACATGGTCCGGCAACGGATTATTACGCAATCCTGCCTCTGATCACTGACAATTAACTCCCCCTCTTTCATTTTTCGACTCACCATGTGCCTGAGTTTCTTGCAGTCAGCTGTGGGGTGCATAATCTTTCCATGGCACTCGCACCACTTTTGATCCCTCATCATCTCCTTGGAGGGTTTTCTTTCGAGTGGAGGCAAAACCTCGTCCTTGCGCCATTGTTTGATAGGTCGATCACTTCCTCTAATGAGCATGGTAAAGGCGGCGCATCTGAAGTTGTAACCCTGGGCTTCTTGTGTGGTGAAACTGTGTTGACTTCAGCTTCACGTCCTCTCTTATAACTAAACCTTCCAATCTTGAAAGTGGTTCCCCCTGAGGGTCGTTCAGGGGCGTGCTTCTTCTTTTTCCTCTCCACTATAGGCTCTATGTTCTTCGTACATTCAATCAACTTCGAAAAGGTAGGAGTTTGCAGGTTGATTAGCATACCTTTGTACTCATCTCGCATGCCTTGCAGGCATATCTCCACGAGCCTGCCCTCAAGCACTTCATCTCTGCACTCCAATGATTTGGCTCTGAACTTCTTGATGAAGGTGACACCATCCTCATCGCGCTTCTGATAGATACGCGAGAGATGAATCGTCGTAACCTTTGCCTCCATCTGGAAGAATTTCGTGTAGAACCTCTGAACCATGTCATCCCAAGTTTTGACAGATCCAGCCTCCAGCGTTCTATACCATTTGTAGGCCACATTTCCCAAAGATTTTGGGAACTCACGCATCAGCAACTTGGGGTCGGCCCCATACGGTCCCATTACATCGATAAAACGCATGACGTGCTCGTGAGCATTCCCGTTGACATCTTCAAACTTGTCCCACTTAGGGGCCTTATACCCTGCGGGATTGGGCATCAGATATATCTCACGCGGGATAGGTGGAGCATTGTCGACCTTCGGAATGATAGTGTCTGCAAAAGGTTGATTGGCCAGGAAGGTCTCTATGCGCCGCTGCAACGACGTCATACATTCCGGTGCACTCCCTCCAGCAGCAGGAGGAAGGGTTGCAACTGGCGGAGACACATATGCTGCGGTAGGGCTAGGGGTGTAAGCCACGTTGCTTAGCGGTGCCGGCGGAGGAGGCAAGGGGTACTGCGAAGAGATATTGGATGCCACGGTTGGTGGTTGGGGAATATGTGTGGTAAGGGACGGTATTTGGACCGTTTGTCCCTGGACAGAGGGTAGCTGCACCATTGCTGGTGGGGTTTGCGAATTAGGGTTAGGTGGCGTAGGTACTACCTCTGTCCCCTGGGTGGTAGAGGTTCCTCCTCCCTGGGAGACAGCTGCACCCGATGCCGGATTCGGGGCAAGGGTTCCCAAAATGGCCATTACTCGATCCATCTGTGCGGATTGAGCCTGGAGAGCCTTCGCCTGATTCTGGATAGTGGCGTTCAAAGTATCCAAAGTCGGAGTTCCACCGGCGGCCGCGGAGTTGTGACGGGTCTCCTCTCCCGAAGTTGTCTCCGTGGAGGGAGATCTGTTGCTAACGTCGTCCTCATGAGACATGGTTGCTTGCAGTGATAAGTTCACGTCGGGTTCACCAAATGTGTACGAGAGAATCCTTTGAGGAAGATTCAATATACACCAAGAGCAGAGGATAGAAAGAACACGGAAAGAGTAGAGTGTTTCTAGGGAGAGAGTAAGGCAATAGCAACTGTATGAGAGAGAGACAGAATTTTAGCAGAGCTTCCGCGTAGTTCAGGTGATTCGTGTTGTGTAAGGAAGGGTTAACGATCCTATATATAACGGAGAATGTGACCGTTGTAGTGGGTTAATGCGCCCATTAATGGCGGCTTAATTACCTTAACTACAACGGCACGTTCGTCCGTATATATAGGGAACGTTACGCACTTCGTCCGCGTATACCGGAACCGTTATGAGGTTGACCGGGTTTATGGAGCTCGTGCCATAAATCTCTCAAAGCAGTTACTAAAGGTCGCACGCGGGCTTGGTTGTCGCTCGCGCGCGACAGGACTTACTCTAGCCTCCAAACCACTAAGTCCCTACAAGTCCCGTGTGGTGGTATGCGAGGGCCCTGTCTCGCAGCCCCCACGTGGATCAGCGTGGGTGGTGATCCAGTGTGTGTGGGGCACAGCTAGGTGTGCTGGATGATCGCCACGTGGCTAAGATCTGCCTATCTAGAAAGCACTATCTACAACGTGTTAGATGACTTAATTAACAAAAATGCCCTTCTTCAAAGTTGGTCAGAATAACATTTCGAGACCAAAGGTCAAGTTTGGTCAAGTTTGACTTTGTATCCTAGTTTGGCTGAGCTGTATAGGGGGGGCAAATTTGTAATTTTGTAATAACTTGAATCGGACAGTAAAATCCTAACTCTAGGCATGACCTCATGCCTATGTACCAGTTTCATAATATTTAGAGCTAGTCTGTACCTATCTGGGTTGTAATTGACTGAAAATCAACTGTAGGGGATTTCTATGCAGTTTTACTAAACTGTAGGGACCTAAAAGCAATTAAGTAAAAGTTATAGAATTCAATGCTAAGAGTATCATGAGTGGATAGGAATCATAATTGCATGTGTATAGACTTCATAGAGTGTCATTGACGGTTACAAGCACAGTTAGAGACTGTACTGAAGAGGCTGGGTTGTCAGGGGGAAAATTATAATCTTGATGAGATATTCAGCATGACATCTGCATACGCATTCTTCCTCATTTAGAGTACCATTGTTAATAGTATTTATATTTGAGTGTATAATTATTGTTGAATTATGAAATCAGCTCTGTTGATCAGAAAATTATGCTGGATATCAAGTAAGCATATGTATGCTTGATATACTATACGTGTTCCTCTAAGCTGATAGCATTTATATGAATCGTATGGTTACGAGCTGTGATATGTGGTGGTATGATCTTCTTCAGACGTTGTGTTTTCTTCGGACAACTGGGAATCGTCTTCGGACGCTGTGTTGTCTTCGGACAACTGGAAATCGTCTTCGGACGCTGTGTTGTCTTCGGACAAATGGGGTTTGTCTTCGGACATAGTAGTCAACTAGTACTACTCTCTCGACTAATGTCCAGTAGGGGGTTTGCACACTTAAGGTCTAGTTTGTTTTGGTGGATTGATTTGCCGTCCTTGTCGGAAGTGAATCTGGTTTCACGACCCTCTGGGTGGTGGGATTCGGTATCCTCCGTATAAGGCTGGTATGGTTTTGATGGTTATGGATCATTGAGGATTCCCTTTGTTATAAGTTACTGTTACTCTATCTGTGTTATATGTGATAATGTGACAGGGACCTGGCTTGAGCGTCTGTAAGTTTTAGAGTTAAGTCATTTCAAAATTTATTTATATTCTTTTCTTAGTACTATACTACTTGGCCTATTTTCTACTTGAATGGATACAGTCAATCACTTAGAAGTCCACAAACTGTAATAGTAAGTTTAATTTAGTTCTCAGTTTCTCTAATTCTGTCTCTTAACAGAACCGTTAGGGTTTGACTCCTTGCTGGGGCATTCCCGTGCCTTAGTGGAGGACACTCCCATGAGTCTGTGGGTCTTCTCGTAGATTTCCCAACTCTGAGAGGTGGGGGTGTTACACGTTCGATCCGAGATCAAGCTGCGTAGCCCTCGTTCGACGTTCAAGGAGAAGAATCAGGGGATAGTAATTTCTATTTAGAGAATTACATAACAGAGATTGTAATCCACTATTTATTTCATCAATGAAATATATTTGCCACCGAATTTCTCGCTTTTGTTTCCATTAGCATAAATTTGTGTGTACAAATTTTGGCACGCCCAGTGGGACTCTTTTGCCTCGCATCTCTTCTCCTCAAATCCATTCATCGTCCAAGTATTGTGATGGCTCCCAAGAAAGATTCTCAAGATCCATCACTCAAGATTGGAGGACATACCAATGTGGCTGAGTCAGGCCTCAAAGACATTAGTGTTGTCACTCGAAGCAGGTCTAAGACATCAAGTGATGTGATCCTTTCAACAACATTCCCAACGGTCTCTCCTCTCTTTGGCTCCCAATAGTCAAAGCTTAATGATCCCTCTGAATCAACAGGGGGCAAAAGACTATGCTTCGTCATAGAAGATTGACGTAGGTGCTCTCATAGACGATGCTATAGAGAAGGTGAAGTCAGGACAAACTTAGTCTCAAGAATCTTCTACAGGAAAAAATCCCATTGTAGAAGAAAGTGAAGATAGCTCCGATGAAGCATCGTCCAGTAGTAATAAAGATCTTACATATGATGAGAGTGGCATGCGTGTCATGACAACCAACATCGTTGCCCTCGAAGAACAAGTAACTGAACTCACTAAAGGGTTTGAAGAACTGAAAAAGATTGTGAGTGATCGTGACATGCAACTCGCAAGACTAATGAACAAACAGGAGAGTCACGAGGAAGCGAGTTAAGTCTTCGAACATGCTCCTAGGCGTCAAGAGGAAGTCAAAGAGGCTAACACTAGGAAAACGCCAAGACCAAGTGTGCAGTTGTCAGCGGATGTTTCCACTCCTCTCGACCAGCTACAGGAGTTCATCCTGGATACAATGAATGGACGGACTGGGTCATCATTGAAATCCTCGAATTCTTATGTTAAGCCTTATACTGAGCGAATCGAGAAGATAAGCATGCCTGTTGGCTACAAACCTCCAAAGTTCCAACAGTTCACAGGCAAAGGGAACCCTAGGCAGCATGTAGCTCACTTTATTGAGACATGCAACAGTGTTGGGACTGATGACGATCTTTTCGTCAAACAGTTCGTTAGGACTCTAAAAGATGATGCGTTCGAGTGGTACCGTCAACCTGAGCCAAGGTCAATTGATAGCTGGGAGCAAATGGAGAGCGAGTTCCTCAATAGATTCTACAGTACTCGTCGTACTATTAGCATGATCGAGCTCACAAGCACTCGCCAAAATAAAGATGAGAAGGCAATTGACTACATAAATCGTTGGAGAAACCTAAGCCTCAACTGCAAGGATAGGCGATTGATGCGCAAACTAACGTGATGTTCGCAAGTATACGAATCTTGTAATACCGGGCGTAATTAAGCTCGGGTGATCGTTCCCACGAGGACTATTTCGGGTTTTTTCGAGAAATCAGTTTTAACTTCCAGAGTATAAAAAGGAGGAGTAGTTTAGGATTGTGATTAACTATAAACTAAAAATAAACAAAATAAAACGCAAATATTTTTTGTGACGTTTTTCTGAAAATCTCGAAGGTTGTAAATCTAGGGTTTGGAATACTAGGTCCCTGGATCCCTAAGGGTTTCTTCAGAATTATGTTCTTCGGTTTGATATGAAAACACTCAGCAGTTTTAATTATCCGTGCCACGTCCCGATTGTGCAGTAACCTTTCAGATTCCACACGCTGTCACGATCCTGCAGACTTTCGGGTTCCTGTTAAGCTGCCTAAATCTGCAGTCTCGTTCTAAGTCTGCTAGGGTTTCTAACCTTTCCTGATGGCCCGGGTCAAATTCTCTAACAGTTGGTCTATACGTTTTGGCTAGCCCTATCTCCCTTTCTCTGGTCGGTCTATCAGGGTAAGGTGCTAAATCCTGTCTTTTCTTCCTAACCCTAACCTGACGTTTTCACCTACAGGCTCGGGTCTATAGAAATTCTGGTTCGCGACTGCGATCATGCATAAACAGATATAATCAAAGACAGAATAACTGATAATACTGCTGAATTAAGATAACGTAATCATGAATTCATATTCAAACTGCAGAATAATGTCTGAAAACGAAACCCTAGGTTCACCGAGAACCTAGGTAAAAGGTTTAGCTACTAAACGACATAACTAATTAACAAAGTTTCTGAATTTAAAAGAGAGATTAAGATCAAACTAAGTCTTCGGATTTGGATGAGCGCTTCTGTGCTCTCCCGGGATGCTCAGACTTGTCCTTGGATGAATTGTCTTGTGTGTTGTGTCTTCAAAACGAGTCTGGACGAGTCTTTATATAGTGCTGGCGAAGTTTCTGGAACTTGTCATTATTTACGAAACTGCCACTGCCCGAAACCGCCTCAGTTTTTGTGCTGTCTGCGTATAATACGCAGCCTGCTGCGTATAATACGCAGACAGGGTCTTCTGTTGCTGCTTTTCTCCACTTTGTGCTTGCTGTCTGCGTATAATACGCAGGCCCTGCGTATAATACGCAGACAGGGACCCATCTTGCCTTCCTCTTCCTTCTTTCTGCGTATTTTCTCCCCCTGCCTGCGTATAATACGCAGGGGGCTGCGTATAATACGCAGACAGGGGAGAAAACTGTCCAAAATCACCTCTCCCTCCTTGCTGCCTGCGTATTTTACGCAGGGTCTGCGTATTATACGCAGACAGCAAGGCAGGATGCTCTTTTCTGCCTCTGTTTGCCTCCTGCTGCATTCCCGATCCATTCCTGCTGCATTCCCGGGCCCTGTTCCTGCATAGACAACATGAACACACCCGCGATCATATCCAATAAAAGTACGGAAAATGCAGAAATTTATAAAGAGCAAATAACTGTCTCGTTCCTAAAACCGAGGCTTTCCGAGGGTGAAAATTGGCTAAAACGTGATTTTTCTGGAACAAATGCACAAAAACCGAGCTATAAGATAACCCCTATTTGGGCGTTATCAGCGATCGGAAGGTTCGGCCATTGGGATGTGCACCCAAGGCATGAATTGGAGTATGCGATACATTCTTCAAGGAATAAGGCCAAATTCCTTCGTGGAACTTGCTACTCGCGCTCACGACATGTAGCTTAGTATTGCGTCAAGCAGAAGCCATGGACCCCCTCCTTTTGAATATTGGAAGGGAGGAAGTAAACAAGAATCTCATAAAGGAGGGAAGTTTACACTTAAAGCTGTCAATCAAGAGTCCATGGTCCTTATCACCAAGCCGGTGAAGCTCTCTAGCAAATCAAAGAAAAGTAATACAGACCAAGTCAATTCTACTGTCGAAAAGCCACAATTAAGACCTACACTCAAAGAATTGCAAGAAGAAGTGTACCCCTTTGCTGAAGACAAAGTTCCTGCGATGCTCGAACAGCTTGTGGAACAAAAGATCCTGGAACCTTTGGATTCAAAGCGACCTGAAGAAGCTGACATGGTTAACGATCCTAGGTACTGCAAGTACCATCGCATCCTTAGTCATCCTACAACAAAGTGCTTCGTACTCAAGGATAAAATCATGCAACTTGTTAAGGAGGGGAAGGTCTTGTTGGAAGAAGAATTTGAACCAGCCACAACAAATGTGACCTCCATATGTGTTGAACCCGATCCATTCCTGCTGCATTCCCGGGCCCTGTTCCTGCATAGACAACATGAACACACCCGCGATCATATCCAATAAAAGTACGGAAAATGCAGAAATTTATAAAGAGCAAATAACTGTCTCGTTCCTAAAATCGAGGCTTTCCGAGGGTGAAAATTGGCTAAAATGTGATTTTTCTGGCACAAATGCACAAAAACCGAGCTATAAGATAACGCCTATTTGGGCGTTATCAAATACCCCCGCACTAAATATTGCTCGTCCCGAGCAATCCCCTTGCATACCAACCTGCTTGCATACCTCTCGTTTTTGCAAAACCGACCCTGTCGTGCATACACTACCTTTGCACACTCCCTGCATTTGCATACTCTTTTGACCTGAACCGTATAACCAGACGACTCGATAGAAGACTGACTCAGACAGAATATACACAGACTCAATATACACGACTCAAAAATACTAAACAATTTATTTTTGGTGAGATTGGGCAATCTCAAAAACATAACCGAGTGTCCTCAAAACCTCACCCTTTTTTCAGAAAATACTTCCCTGCAAAATCGATCGGTAAGTCTGAACAGATTTCTCTGGTGGAATTAAGCACTGGACCCGAGTACTGTTACTTTTGCTATCAACCTGAGCGAATCCCTAGTTAACCGACCATCCGAGCTATTTACGAATCAAGGTTCTAAATCTAACATGTAGGATATATGTATGTGTATAGGCACGGCATGATCCTACTCGTTATGACATTCTCACAATTTCCCAAACTCACACCCCTCACCGAGTTCCCGAAAAACTGCCTGAAACACCTAAGTCTCTGCCATATCAATCTTCCTGTCCCCCGGTGTGTCTTCGCCGTTCTCGCGGCCACAAATGTGAAGCGGTGTAACTGTCTCGAAAATTGTGCTACTCACTCAGCTTTTTGACTCAATAACATAAACAACATAAATAACTGAAAAACTGCAAAACTAGATCATTTTCTTTTTTTTTTTTCTTTTTTTTCTTTTTCTTTTTTTTCTATATTTTTTTTTCATTTTTTCTTTTTTTTTTCTTTTTTTTAATAATAAGACTCCATACACATAAATACACAAATAACAATACATAAACTGACTAAAGCTGAGTGAGTAGAAATAAACTGTCGTCGTGGGGTATGAAAGATGTCCTCATATGAAGTACCCCCACACTAATCCTGAAGCGCTGATCCTGTAGTCGGAATAGTACTGTGCAGTCCCACCGAACCTCCTCATCACCAAAGATGTAGAAAAACGGCACAACCACCAATTAACCTCACAACCCCCCGGACCCCATTGTGTGCGGAAAGATGTCTCGCACACGAATAACTCCTCCTGTGGTTACTATGTAATGCAGTTATCCACCTCCGCAAATTAATGCACTGTCGCCTCTCACTCACCCTGTCCTTCCCTCGAAAAATGTGTCAATGTCAAAACTGTCCAAAACTGATATACCATGAAGTGATCCCATCTAATTCCCTCCCCACTCACTCCCTCCGTCATAACTCGTAGAATAGCCAACTATCGACTGATGAGGTCTCAAAGAAGGCTTCCTAGGCTATAGTGGCTGAGAATAAAAGGGGTAGATGGCTTCAAACGGGTTTACTAGTTGGACCTAGGGGTAAGAAACATGACGTGAGGTCCCTTGATAGCCAGTCACTCCACCGAAAGATGCGATGACCGTGACGGCGCCCGTGGGCGGGTTGTCGATTACCTAGATGACGGCGATGTGGCAACTAGTCGGATCCTTAGCTCAGGTGATAACTACTTGCGGTTTCCAAGGGTCACTGGCTCTCACCTATCTACTATACCTCGGTGCAAGCTTTCTTTTCTGTCAAAGGGTTTAATCTTGATTTCTTCCCTGTTTCTGTTATCTTGATTGCCCTTTCTCAAATTTTCTGATTTTTAATTTTTTTGGATTTTCTGAAAATTTTCGATTTTTTTTTTTTTTTTTTTTTTAAATATACACAATGCAAGGTCAGAATGATGTGGTGGGTTGACTCAAATAAAGAAAATTTGCTGACTCAAAAAAAATTAAATAAAAACTGCAAATAAATATGAAAAAACGTGTAGACCGGGTTATGCAGACACGACTCCCACCCCCACAGTAAGAGGTGGCATGCCCTCATGGCACTGAATCGTCTGGACTATACGGCGGGTCTGACCCGGTCTCGGATGAACCGGACATGCTGCTGGGTGAGCTGCTGGTCTGCCTGAATCTGGCACTACTAGACTGTCGTGGGTGCGAGCTCGACGACTGGCGTGACCGTGAGCTCGATGACTGTCGGGACTGTGTCCTGGATCCTGATCGACTGCTAGGTGGGTGTGGAACCGGCTCTGTGGCATGCTCACTCGAGCTCGCCTCGTCCGACCAGCTGGTAGTGTAGTCACTGGAATAGGAGGGAGGGAAGATGATAGGCAATGGCACCTCTCGGCCCGCATGGCGGGCTGCCTCTCGCTGCTCCTCTCGGAGTGCAGTAATCGCATCGCCATGGTCTTTGGCTATCTTCTTTGTGGTCTTTTTGAGGTGCTTTAGGTATCGGAAAACTTTCCCTATCTTGTTAAGCACTTTCTCACCTAAAGACGCCTGGCCAGCACGGCACCCCTCAAGTCCCTCCTCAACTCGGGCCAACCTACGGTTCATGACCAAAAGTGGCGGTGGACCGGTCGTACCTCTCGTACCTCTCGTACTAGGTCTAGCTCTCTGACTCGGCCCGGCTCTCTGGCTCGGCTCCCCGTGGTCATGGGTGGACTGAGAACGCCTAAGTGTAGACGCTCCCGTCCCCCCGAGTAGGTCTGTCCTGGGTCGATCGCCTCCTAGGGGCAGGGGCAGGGGCAGGCTCGTCCTCCTCCATAGGGTCTGCGTCAAGGTCGATGACTGGGTCATTAGGTCCCGGACCTCCCCCTCTAATCTTCCTATAGGCCTTAAGAAGAGGAGGCATCCAGTCACCCTCGTGCTCTGAGAGGGGAATCTGATAAATACGAGCCAGTTGGATAATCAGGTTGCTATACTCGAGTCCCTTCCGGCTCCCTGCGACGTTCCTCTCCTGAATATAGGCCCAAGTGAGCTGGGCTATATCAATCCGTCTCCTCATCATTAGACAGTACACTATAAGGGTCGACTCATTCTCTAGGTAGGTGAAGTGCTGGATCCCCACAATGCGGTTCACCACCCAGTCAGCCCACCATTTGGTAGGTTTGCACAAAAATCCCGAGTGCAGTTTCAGCCCCACGTTTCCTTCCTCCTCAAAGTGGGCCCTCGCGTTTCCACCTGTCAGAACCCTCAAAATTTCCCCAGCTGACGGAGGGTTACTCATAGCTAACTGGTATGCACACGGCTCTTGGGATGGTGGAATCCCGTAAGCCTGCCTAATAGAGTCGGGGTTCAGCAAGATATAGTCACGACGGCAATAGACCCACCGCACATCAGTGTTTTCGGCATCCCCAGCATGCATAAGGTTGCAAAAGAACTCCCTAGTCAGTGTGGAACTAGACGTACCCTCAAATCCAGCTAGTGAAGTGCCAAAAATGTCTGCTCGACTGGCAAAATTCACCATCTGGATCGGCATCCTATCATCATCTACCTCGAAACGGTGGTCCTTAGCCAACCTATAGTTTGGCTTTTTACCGGTCAGATAATAGGTATGGGCATGGTGGGTCACGAACCGTTAACTGTCAAAGTAATGCGACGTGATGTCGCTGACAGGGATATCAATCGACTCATGCCTACGGTTCGGTCAATGACAGGTTTGACTAAAGCCATGATAAAAATGCAAAAACGAGCAGAAACAGAAATCTAGAGTACGTGCGCGTGAAATAGTGCGTCTCAGCAAATAAGCCCCTTAAAATCTACCAGAGGTCCACACGGCACGGAAACCGAGAAAAATTTCAGAAATAACGACCCGGCTACGGGTCGTGCTTAAAACTGAAAAATTAAAGAGAGAGAAGAAAGTTGGACCTTCCCACAACGGGGGTGAAGTGCAGAATCCGACGAGGTTGTTGCCGGAAAAGTCGCAGGAAAGCCGCCGAAATTCCGGGCACACCCACACGTAGCTTTCTTCCTCCTCTTCAACGTTCCCTTCTGCGAAATTTTCCGGTTTGGCTTCAAACTCAACAAATCTGGGATTTTTCCTCAAGAACACCCTTCACTTTCCTTCCACCCCCACACTAGCTCGGTTGGATTTTCTGAAAACCGAGAGTAGCTCCGTGCTCCTTGCGACGAGGGGATTCCAAAAATGCCTTCAATTTTTAATTCCGAGCACTTTTGAAAAATTGGTGTGTTGGTGCTAGAGAGGAATGGAGAAAGAGAGAGAAAGCTTCAAGCCAACAATGGCTTCCCCATGACCGGACCCCCTCTTTTAAACCCTAAGTGCCAAAATGACGAAAATGCCCCTGGCTTAAAATGGTCAAAAACTGCTTTTTTTGTGCGTATAATACGTATATGTTGCGTATTTTACACAAACAGGGGCACCGGGTGATCAAAAAAGTAAAAAAATTGCAATTTCCTCCGTTGTCTGCGTATAATACGCAGGAAGCTGCGTATTTTACGCAGACAGGGGGTGTAGATAGTGCTTTCTGAGCTGACAGATCTTGGCCACGTGGCAATCATCCAGCACACCATATTGTGCTCCACACACACTGGATCACCAGCCGAGCTGATCCATGTGGGGGCTGCGAGACAGAGCCCTCGCATACCACCGCACGGGACTTGTAGGGACTTAGTGGTTTGGAGGCTAGAGTAAGCCCTGTCGCGTGCGAGCCAAGCCCGCACGCGACCTTTAGTAACTGTTTTGAGAGATCTATGGCACGAGCTTCCTAAACCCGGTCAATCCGGTCAGACCCGGTCAACCTCGTAACGGTTCCGGTATTCGCGCACCACGTGCTATAACGGTTCCTATATACTCGGACGAACGTGCCGTTATGGTTAAGCTAATTAAGCCGCCATTAATGGGCGCATTAACCACACTACAACGGTCATGTTCTCCAGTATATATAGATCGTTAACCTTTCCATACAAAGGAGAACACACTTGCCATACGCGGAAGCTCTGCCAAACCTCTGTCTCTCTCTCTGACATTGCTACTGACTTACTCTCTCCCTACACACAACCCCTCTCTTCCTGTGCGATCCTTGATCCACTACATACGGTGTACACGGAGGTCTCCCCGCCGGAATCTCTTGTGCACATTTTGGTGAACCCGACGTGAACTTACCAACAAAAGCAACCATGTCTCAGGAGGATGATGTCAGCAACCGATCGCCCTCCACCGAAACTCCCTCGGGAGACGAGACTCGCCGTACTCCAACGACTCCCGGCGAGACACCGACGTTAGAGTCTCTGGACGCCACTGTCCAAAGTCAGGCGAAAGCTCTCAAGGCTCAATCTGCGCAATTAGAACAAATCTTGGCCGTTCTGGGCACCCTTGCGCCAAACCCTTCATCAGCCGCCGCTATCCCTCAGGGAGGAGGAACCCCTACCGCTCCAGGATTGGGAGTGTCAACCCCACCTCCCAACCCTCATCTGCAGACTCCACCGTCGGCTACGCAGCTGCCTTCGGTTCAGGGATCAACGGCACAGATGCTGCCTCTTGCTGCCCACGCTCCTCAGCCTTCGGCTTTGGCGTCCAACCCAACTCTGCAGTACCCTTTGCCTCCCCCAACGATGATCTGGGGAAATGCGGGTAGTCAGTATGCTCCCAATCCTCCGACGGCGTATGTGTCGCCCCCGCCGGGCGCAACCCCTCCATCAGCTACCGAGGGGAGCATTCCAGAATGCATGAAGTCTTTGCAGAAGCGCGTGGACACTATTCTGGCTCATCAGTCATTCGCGGATACCATTATCCCAAAGTTAGACAATGATCCACCCATTCCACGGGAGATCTATCTCATGCCTAACCCGGCGGGGTACAAGGCTCCTAAATGGGATAAGTTCGAAGATGTCAACGGAAACGCTCATGAGCATGTCATGCGTTTCATTAATGTCATGGGTCCGTACGGAGCAGATCCCAAACTGCTGATGCGAGAGTTCCCAAAATCTCTAGGGAACGTAGCATACAAATGGTACCGAACATTGGAAGCCGGATCCGTGAAGACTTGGGACGACATGGTCCAGAAGTTTTATACCAAGTTCTTCCAGATGGAAGAAAAGGTGACGATGATCCATCTCTCGCGGATGTATCAGAAGCGCGAGGAAGACGGAATCACTTTCATCAAGAAATTCAGAGCGAAATCCTTGGAGTGCAAGGATCCAATGCCCGAAAGCCGGCTCGTAGAGATATGCCTGCAGTGCATGCGAGATGAATACAAAGGTATGCTAATCAATTTGCAAACACCTACGTTTTCAAAGCTAATCGAATGCACGAAGAATATCGAGCCTATAGTCGAGAGACAGAAAAAAAAGAGCGCTCCGGAGCGACCTTCGAGCGGCACTACTTACAAGATCGGCATATTTAGTTATAAGAGGGGACGTGAAGCTGAGGTCAATACAGTTTCACCCCAGAAGCAAGCGAAGGTTGCAAACTTTGATGTGCCACCTCTGCCATGCTCAGTAGAGGAAGCAAGCGATCTCTGCAGACAGTGGCGCAAGGACGGCGTCCTGCCACCGCTCGAGAAGGCACCCTCCAAAGAGATGGTGAGGGACCCTAAGTGGTGCGAGTACCACGGCAGGGTCATGCACCCCACAGCGGAATGTAAAAAGCTCAGGTTCGCATTCGACCAAAAGATGAAGAACGGCGAGCTAATCGTCAGCGACCACAGGAAGGACGTGCGCAACAACCCGCTTCCTGCCCATACAGAGCCAGGCTCGAAAGGCAAAGAGGTCGCCATGATCTCGATAGTGGACTTGGAAGAAGTAGCAGAGGATGGTCTACCCATCATTGCCGAGGTCCATGAAGACGAAGACTATAGCATGGACACGGAGGATGAACGTGCCGACCGCATGAAAGGGTCGCATGGCTTCAGCAGATTCTTTGACGAGATGAACTTCTCTGAAAAGTGCCGAACAGATATGACGAAAGCAATCTTAAGGATAGCGGAGGACTACGAGGAGGACCTCGTGGTCTCCAACGGGAAAGTCATCAGGGCGTCTCGTTCTACAGAAAAGATTATGACCTTTTCCGCCAGCGACAAGAAAACGGATGCGAGCCACCAGAGGCCCCTATACGTGACCGCCATCATCAACGGCGTCGAATTCAAACGAGCATTCGTCGACGGAGGAGCAGCGGTCAACGTCGTTCCGCTCCACACACTGAGGCTAGCAGGGATCCCCGAGCACAAGGTAGTCAGGCGTCCATCTCCGCTGGTGGGATTCGGAAGCGACTCTAGAATGACGATCGGATGGATCCGCCTGGGCGTTCAGATTGGCAAAATCAAGTGCTCAGCAAAGTTCTATGTCATAGACGCGAACACCACATACCACATGATTATAGGTCGAGCCTGGATTCATCGCTTCGACGCAGTCCCTTCAACGGCTCACCAGGTTATGAAAGCTATCTGGAACGACAGAATAGTCGAGATACCGGCTTCGACGAGCCCGTTCAACTTGGACGAAGCACATCTCAGCGAGGCGGTGTGGTTCACCGAGATGGCGGATGAGCAAACACCCGGACCATTCAACCCTACTCCTTTGCCTCTCTGGGAGGACATCAAGGACCAGTCGCCCGCAGGCGTGATGGTGACAAGGGAAGATGGCAAGGAAAAGCCGCCTACACGCGAAGAGGCGCCACGCATCGCATATCATCGAAAGAATGTGTATACCCTGAAGAGAATCGCAAAGCACGACCCCGAAGGCAAGGAGATAGAGAGCTTCTACGCCAATGGGAAGAAATGCTATCGCATATGAAGGTGCGCGGGGATGTCCTCACACGGGCATGGGGATATCCCTGGGCAAATCAATCAAATCGAGCAAATCGCGCTGACGGAAGAGCCAACACAAAGCGCTCCAGACGGGAAACTCAAAGAGGCACCTGAATGCATGGAAGACAGGCCAAGAACACAAAAACAAGAGCTAAAGGAAGTATTCCTCAGCCCGAACGAGGAAAAGAAAAGGCCAGTCTTTTTAAGTGCGGACCTCACAAGCGAGGAGGAACAAGGACTGCTGCAGCTCCTAACTGAATACAAGGACGTGTTCGCATGGGAGTATGATGAGATGCCAGGTCTGGATACAAGCATCACCATGCATCGTTTAGACATCATCCCAGGGTCTAAACCAGTAAAGCAGAGTACAAGGAGCTTCAGGCCAGAGCTCAACGTGAAAATCAAACAGGAGATTGTCAAACTCCTAGATGCCAAATTCATAGAGCCGAATCATCATCCCACTTGGCTAGCCAACATCGTGTTCAGTTTCATGGACGGCTTCAGCGGGTACAATCAAATCAAGATGGATCCCGAGGACGTGCGGAAAACTGCATTCATCACTCCGGTGGGGGTATTCAATTACACAGTGATGCCGTTCGGTCTCAAAAATGCGGGTGCAACCTATCAGCGAGCCATGATGGCTCTGTTTCACGACATGATGCATAAAGAAGTGGAATTCTATGTGGATGACCTGGTCGTCAAATCCAAGCACGAAGCAGACCACCTTGCAGATCTACGGAAGGTGTTCAACAGATGTCGAAGCTTTCAGCTGAAAATGAACCCCATGAAATGCGCATTTGGGGTAACCTCAGGGAAATTCTTGGGATGCGTGGTTCATCGCCAAGGGATCGAGCCTGACCCTGCGAAAGTGTCAGCCATCACCAGCATGACGCCACCACATAACCAAAGTACCTTGAAAACATTCTTGGGAAAACTGTCATACCTACGGAGATTCATCCCAGCAATTGCAGAAATCACCTGCTGTTTTAGTGCTCTTCTCAAGAAGGACGCCGCGTACAACTGGGCCCCGGAGCACAAGGCCGCATTCGAAAAGCTGAAGGATTTATTGACGTCCTCAAAAATAATGATCGCACCTCAATTGGGATCACCGCTTCTGCTATACCTGACATCAACGAGGAGATCTATAGGAGCGCTCTTGGCTCAGGAGTGTGAAGGTCAAGAGAGGCCTATCTACTATATCTCTCGCATCGTGCAGCCTGCTGAATCGAGGTACACAGACATTGAACGTCATTGTCTTGCCTTATTCTTTGTGATAGAAAAGTTGAAACACTATTTTGCATCACACAAAGTAGTAGTGGTTACCAAGAGCGATCCCATACGGTATCTGCTAACCCACACTACTCCCGGAGGGAGACTGGCGAAATGGTACATGACCATTTCTCAATATGATATCACATGCGTGAGACCACGAACGATCAAGTCGCAGGCGGTAGCGAATCTGTTGGCACAGTTCCCCGACAACAGCCACGAACCCGTGATCGAAGAAGAGCTCGAAGGCCCTGAAATCTACGCAATCGACGTGCCCTATTGGACCCTCCACTTCGACGGTTCGTCAACCAGGAAAGGCGGAGGCATTGGGATAGTCTTGACAAAGCCGGATGGGGAAGTCATACAGATGTCCGCAAAGCTCAACTTCGCAGTCACAAACAACGAAGCGGAATATGAGGCCCTCATCGCAGGGCTCCGTGCGGCGAAAGCCTTGGAAGTAAGCAACTTAACGGTCATGGGGGACTCCAAGCTGATCGTTAAGCAGGCCTCGGGCGAGTATGGTTTGAAGGAGATCAACCTCCTGTCTTATCGCACACTAGTACAAAAGCTGATGCAGCAATTTTGCGATGTGAAGTACGAGCACAAGCCCCGAGCAGACAACAGGCACGCAGACGCTTTAGCAACCTTGGGATCTAAGGTCAGCACTGACAAATGTCATGCAAAAATCTCTATTGAAGTGCGAACATCGTCGGCATTGACAGAAGATGCGTGCGACGACGAACATATGGACGACGCAGACTGGAGGAAGGCAATCCTACAGGCTATCGCGGAAGGCACAAGCAGTGAAAGCTGGGCACTCACAAGAGGCTACTGCATACATGACAACACCCTTTACTACAAGGGTCCTGGCGGAATACTCATGCGATGCGTCTCCGAACGAGAGGGACAACGATTGTTAGAAAAGATTCACCAACATGCTTGCGGAGAAAGCGAGGTGTCAATCTACAGGAAGGCTCAGAGATATGGCATTCATTGGCCGGATATGTCAACAGCCGCGGCCCTGATACAAGGGAAGTGCGAGAGTTGCGCACAAATCAAAGATTCTCTACTCATCGCCCTAACCGATGATGACACAGATTGGAGGAAGCCGCTCTTCGATTATCTCACTCAGGGCACCTTGCCCGAATCGAGAAAAGAAGCCGAGAAATTAAAAAGAAAGGCAGCTCGATACATAGTTCAAGAAAACCTGCTTTGGCGAAGAGGTCACGAAGGCAACTTGCTGCGGTGTCTAGACGGCAGAGAAGCACAGGAAGTCATGGACCTTTCCCATCAGGTAGAGCATCAAGGAGGTGCGAAATTATGCAGTCAGCTCCTCTCGATCGGGTAATTCTGGCCCACAATGGAAGTTGATTGCCGCACCAAAGTACGACGCTGCCAGGAGTGCCAATTCAAAGGGAACCTAGTGCACGCTCCCGCCGTGGATCTACATGCATTGGGGACGCCATGGCCATTCCACACATGGGCTCTGGATTTCATTGGTCCCATACGGCCAACGTCGCACGGGAATCACTTTATTCTCACTGCAACTGAGCTATTCACCAAGTGGGTGGAGGCAATATCACTGAAAACGGCAAATGCGCTAGCTGTGGTCAACTTCATTCAGGAAAACATCGTATGCAGGTTCGGAATTCAAAATACCATTCTTTCAGATAATGGTACTCCCTTTGTCAATTGCCAGGTAGCTGCGAAATTAGCGGAGTACAATATCAAGCAGATATGCTCTACCCCTTATTACCCGAAGGGTAACGGACAAGCTGAAGCGACCAACAAAACACTGTTAAGGATTTTGAGCAAAATGGTCGCAGATGACCACAAGAAGTGGGCTGACTCTCTAAGCATAGCTCTATGGGCTTACCAAACTTCTCCAAGGACACCCACGGGGGCCTCACCGTTCCTGCTATGCTATGGAGCAGAGGCTGTAGTACCTGCGGAGGTTAGAGTCAATTCGGCAAGGCTGGCCTTTCATGCACTCTATGAAAATCAACGCGATCATGACTTGATTTTGCTGGAGGAAAAGCGAGAACAAGCCAAAAGGACCAACAAGCGGTACCAGGAAAGAATCGCTCGCGCCTACAATAAGACAGTCCAGCGAAGAGATTTCGCAGTCGGAGACTTGGTCTTGCGCGCATCTGACCACTGTATGCGAGAAGCAACTCACCCGAAGTTCACAGCCAATTGGGAAGGACCCTTCGAAGTCACAGAAGTCTTCGATAGTGGTTACTGCAGCATACGAAGGTTGCACGGCACAACCTCAACTCCGAGTTCAGTCAACATGCGCTGGATTAAGAAGTACTACCCCTGACTTCTCTCATTTCATACGTTTTATTATAACGTTGCTTAATGTCTCACGTGGCTACGATTTACGCAATCTCCTCTCCCATATGAGAGGATTGTAATCCCATCTCTCCCATATGAGAGCATTATAATAAGAAAATTCTCCCAAAAGAGAAACTTCATATTTCTGTGTGTCGATTTTACTTTATTTCAGTTTGTTATATCTGTTAACGGCGAGTTACTCGCCACAATAGCAATCAACGAATGCGATCTTAATTGATCATCTAAGCCTATCTCTCACGATAGCAGCCTATGCAAATGCGAAATTGTATTTTGTTGTAAAGAGACAGCAGATGATACAAAAGCTATTTGTTATTATGAGTCGAAAAGACTTACAATTTATCTGTCTAGATAGCAGCTTACAAGCGAAAAAGCTCGAATCTAACTACACAGCCTACATGGCTTACAATACATTCGAAAAGCAGCTGACAAGCCAGCAGAAACACACTACGGGAATCCTGACTGCAAAGGATGAACCCACCGGTTCCAACACCGGCTATACAATACGTTCACAAATCTGCGGGTGAACATCTGTCGCAACTGGGATCTTGCTCCAGAGAGCCACATGAAGCCATACGTTCAAGATCCTAGTATTTGACAAGACCCTTGTCAGATTTGCACCCCATAACATTTGCCCAAGGAATCACCGGTTCCAGCGATCAACATGCAAGCAGAAGCTCCAAAGGGCAAGGGCTCCTTGTATACGGGGATGAACACAGCGGTCCGCAACCCTGAGTTCAAGAACGAAGAGGCAAGAAATCCTCCTCCAGGGATGCTGGAGGAGAATTCCGCCGTTCATTCTGAGACGGTTGCACGGTCACTTCGGCGCTGCACCTCGCCACGAGGCGGCCGGAAACATGACCTGCACACATAATACACGAAGAAATTTCTTCGAACAAACATGAGATATTATTTCCATCTTCTTTATGATGGTTATAAAGAGCAATATTCCTCATAAAGTGGATCTTGGAAACTATTTCTATAGCACAAAGCGCAAACTCAGGATTCAAAACTTGAAGTTGCCATGAATCAACGAAAAACAAGCGTTGAAGCCAGCAGTCGTAAGGACTCACGGCAAAGCACATTTTTGGGATGAAGAACCCAAATAGCAAAGACAGGGTTTATATAGACCCTGTGGAGACTCTTCAGTTGCCAAGGATGAGTCAGCAGAATTCGAAAAGAGGGTAAGTTCAATCACTTACGCCTTGAAAAGCGGTAACAATCAATTACCCTACTAAAGGCTACGACGATTCAGTTGCGTATCTTAATAAACGACGGATGGTCATGATTCGGATGGACTTCCCAACAAAAGCGTGCTTATCTGCCGAGAAATTAGCGCGAAAATCAAGCAAAGTATCAATTGCTGATGTCATAATTGGATATGCACAGAGATATTCTGTCAAATCCCGAAAAGGGCAAAACGGGCAAATTCATTGTTTGTTGTTAAAAAAAAAGGGGGAGAAACCCTAGCAACATTACATTAATGTTTCAAAACATTACATTAATGTTTCAGCGATGTCCTTGCTATTTTTCCTAACTCGAAAAGTCAAAGCAAATTCTTGATCAAGGAGTCTTGGGGCTCGAACTGCTGGCTCAGCTTCTCTACCTGTTCCACTTCTTGCTTCAGTAGCTCGCACCTGGCATTCATCTCATGATACAGCTTCAGAGCTTCATCAACCTTTTGCTTCTGCTGCTCCACCTTCTGCTTCTCAGCTGCGAGATTCTGGTGGCCGAGTTTCAAAGTTACGGCTGCGCGAATCAGCGTGAATCTGTCCTTGAGAAATTTGAAACCCAGTCTGCCCTGGACTTTGGTCAGGAGATTTTGGCACATGCCACATAGCAGTTCAGCACTCTGGACAGAAATGGTCGCAGTTGTAGCCGCAGACAGCTGCTCCAATATCCAAATGGCTTCAGTAAGGAACAGCCTTCTGTCAAAAGGCCCGATCTCCAGAGATCTCACAAACGATCGGGGGTAGGTGAGGCGCATTCGAACCACCCAGTCTACATCGGTTTGCTTCAAACCTAAAGTGATTTCAAAAATAAGTTATGATGTCAAAACTCGCAAGCGAATAATGCGACGTGCGAACAGTAAAGCTCTACTTACCAGTACCTTCCAGAATCTCATGAAGAGAAGGAATGCGGGCTGCCGGGTTGTTCGAAGACTGCCCTCGTTCCATAGCCCTCCTGTCAGCAGCGAGCTCCAACCTCTCATAGTCGGGAGGAAGAGTGTAGGCCGCACCAGCTGCGACTGCATTCCCAACCTGCGAGCCCCAAAAGCTCCACGCAGGAATAGGTGCCACCGGTTCAGTCGTCGCCGGAGGCGGAGTGACAGCCGGAGTCGCCTGCTGAAGGACGCTCTCAGGTGCGAAAGCATTAGCAGCACTTGTCCTTACTTCCTCAGCACCAGCATGGACATCTTCATCCATCAGCACAGCATCAGCTTCAGCATCGTCGGAAAGTTCGATGATGTCCTCGAGAGGCTCACCTGCGTGTTCAGCAGCTGCGACGGGCTTCGCGGTATGGGAGCTCGGAATCGGAACATAGGACGCAGAAGGCTGACTTCTCTGCTCCAGCTCAGGTTCCTCAGCATGACCTGCGATATTAAATGCGATGATATGAGGTAACTTGTGTTAAAAGTTATTTCGCTATCTTTACTAAAGCTAAGAGTAAGCACCTCCACGCGAAGGTGGGATTGAGGTATCTTCATCATACACTGAGGACGTGGAACCATGTCCTATTAGTGTCTCCTCACTAAGCAAGTCTTTAAAAGAAGCGTGACCTGGGATGCGAAGAAACCAGTCATGATCCTGTTTCAAGTTGCTCAGGTCTAGCACATGCATATCGCTCAAATATTTACCTGAAGGCTCTCCGCACTTGTCTACTAGCCAACGGCGGATGTCAGTCTTTGACAGACCATGCTTTAACGCACCCACAATAACATCCCTATAAGTTACTGCGAGATTGAAGATCTCACCTTTATCGCCGCCTGCGATTTCCTCAAAGTCCGCTTGGACTTGCTCCAGTACTGCTGCATCCTCTTCCGGAACCGCATCTTCCTCCTCTGCCTGGGGAGCCACTTCTTCGGGAAGCTCATCTTCCTCGTTAGCTGGACGCACTAAGTCGTCAACATGTTGCTCTTCGAGGCTCCGCTGTCTCACGCGCTCGAGCTCCTCTTCTTCTCGCTGTCTCCTTCTTTTAGCAGCTTCCGCGGCTGTCTTCCTAGACTCAGCAAGAATGTCCTCGCTTATGGGGTCATCGGGAATGCCAGAATGGGCATCTCTCTTTTGTCTCTTGGCCAATAGGCCACCAATGGTCTCATCATCATCATCATCTGCGAAGAGATGATCGGTTTAAGAAAAGAAGTACAAACAAGTTACGACAATGGGAAAGGAAATGCGACGGAGGTACCTCCTGACTCTTCCTCATGCATCACAACTGTTGTTTCTTCTTCTTCATCACTTTCCCGGGGCTCCTGCCTCTCTTCCTCTTCCTCTTGGTTGAATGGAACGAAAGACTCAACTGCGAGCTCTTTCCGCACTTTGCTGGGCATGCGACCTTTGCCTTTGTCCTTGATAGAAAGGGACCTCACTGGAGGAGAAGCTGGAGCACTTCTAGGGGAAGAAATCGTAATTCCCTTTTGCCTAGGTCTCTTCACTCTCGGCGCTGCAGTCGCTGGAGGGGACGGATCACCCCTAGGAGGAGATGGAGCCGGGGCATTGTCTATCAGTGAGTCAACAAAAGCATTCATGACTGCGCGAATTTTGGTTTCGACCTCAGGGGCCATCCTCCATGCTAGCCGGAACGACTGCCCTTGCCTTCTGGTGGCAACAATGGTGTTAACCAACGATTTGGAACGGTCACCAGATGCGAATCTCCGCACATGACACTACAGCAAACAGCATATAACAAAGGTGTCAGCATAAGAAAATCAAGGAGCTCGACGCACATGAAAAACTTGCTTACCTCAGCGAATGCCTTGCTGTATCTGACGACATGCGTGTCGTCCTTCTTAACTGCGGCAACCTGCTCCTTCAGAATGACATCAGGACACAAATGGTTCTCGCGGTCCCACAATGAGTAGCAACCATACTCAGACTCGCTCAGACTGCAATTAGGGCGAAACGGAAAAGAGTTTCTTTTGATCAAGGGAGCTCTACTTGGCTGCGCGGCCGACTCCGTCTCAATCCTCGTTTGCTGGGCAACCCAGTATGCGAGCCAGTTTTGGGAACAACCACCCTTACGGGTTCCCGCAGGCTGCTCAAAGGGAAGATTGTTCATAAAGACCGTCTTGCACTCCTTTGTTAGCAAACGCTTATAGCACCCCCTGATAATGGACTGGGGCCAGATTGATGGGGCCACCGCATCAAAACCAAACTGAGGAGAAACTCGAGTGGGGTCAACGTCCACGGTAAGCTTTTCATACCTCGGCGCAAGCTCACGAATATGTTCTGCGAGGGCAGGAAGGGAACCTCGCAGACACCAGCAAAAGAACTCGCGGTAGCGCTCATGGAAATGCGGTCTCCCTTCAAAGAGAAGCTCTTCTGAGAAGACAATACCTTTAGAGGGGTACAACTTTGGAAACCATCGCACGTTCTCAATACGCGTGGCGTAGGGTCTGGCAGTAAACTCCTTCCGTTTGTCGCATATCAAACTCCAAACACACTTGGTGTTGCTCGCTCCGAACCATCTCGCAGCCCTTCCACTGTTGCGCGCTTCCGTCTCGCCTGGGGGACACCACTTGTCAAGTTTGAGAGCAGTTGGAGCATAAGACGGCCATCGCTCGAAAACCCACGTTGTCAAAAAGGAAATATTGACAAAAGTCAGTACATCGAGGCGGCCACGCGACTCTTTCATGGCTAGAACCAGCTGATCAAGCCTATAGTACAATGTGCCTAAGACCAAGGGTCCGAGTGCGACTCTCTGACCAAGGGCGAGCCTCACAGCAAGTGGCAAAACATGGTAGAAGACCCCATCATGGGGGTGACCATCAATCAGATACCTCGACAGCCAAGCACAGAGAAAAGCACAAAGGGTCAGATGATAGCCTTTACCCTATACATAATTCTCGGCCTCTGGGTTCTCACTCAGGAGCTTCTTAGTGATGCTGCTGTTCGCATAGTCTCGGAAGAAGTACTGCAACCACTTGTTCCAGGTATTCTTCGCAGACGTATCAACCAACTGCCAGTTCGGAAGAGGCTTTGTAGTGGTCCATCGAGTGGAGATTTTCTTTACCTCTGCTAGGCATTCCTCCATCTGTGTGTACAAAGCAATCTCCGCAGATGTCCTCAAAGGACTCAGAGGGTCCACTTCACCCATGGGGGAAAGCTCGTACAGCATTTGCACGTCCTCGAGCGTGGGGGCAGCCTCGAACTCAGCAAAATGGAACGTATGAGTCGCAGGCGAGTAACGGGACAGAAGGTCTAGAAGCATGGACTGATCCAGCTTCACGGCAGCACCCTTCATAGCACGGATAGCAAAGTATACGCCGGCTTCATCAAGAGTCGCGGCGTGATGGTCCAACACGTGGTCAATCCACTCATCCATATAGTCCAATTTCTGGACGAACGCTTGGGTAGAAATCGCAGTGTATGGGAAGTGCCCGTTCTCGATTCCCAATCGAACCACATCCTCGGAACCGATCAACTCGAGCAAGGCTGAGTTAGCTGGGCGAGTCAGTGTCAGCAATCGCTCAGCCGGGACAGGATCAGGCATCCTCTTCGCCTTCACCCTCGCATGATAGAAATCTTTCCCACCTAAAAAGGGGGCTTTTCGCCACAAGGCCTGTGGAAGGTCGGGTATCTCTTCATCTTCTTTGACAGGTCTGGTTCCTTTTGTCTTGGCCATTCCTGCGGAAGAGCAAGAAAAAAAGGGGGGAGAAATACCACACTTCAGTTTGAATTTTGAAATTCAAGATCTATGCAAAGGAAGACGAACAATTTCTGGTATCAACTTCAGAAATCAGGGAGTTGCAAGATCCAATATTGTTGAAGGATTAAAGCAAAAGAGGGTCCAAAGATCAAAGCCTCTTCACAAATCTCATGGGTTTACAGATTCAACGCAGTTCAAGGCGAACACTGGTATCTTAAATCAAAATTAAACGAGGCCAAACTTGTTTTCTTGAAGCTTGCTTGGATATGCACAATTGAAGAACACGATTTGCAGTTCTGAACTGATGATTGATGATCTGAATCTGCTCTCGAGGATCTCCTGGCACCATTCACTTTATGAGAAAGAAGTGATTCTTTGCAATAATGGGGGTACAAGGTATTTATCCAAAAGAATGAAGGGTTGCGTCCTTTCAGTAGTCGAATCGCAACCGTCACCGTCGTATCGCGCAATCACAGGACGAGCTGACGTCACGCCTAAAACCCTAAAGGCGAGACGGCACGACTCTAGGGGTTTTAGGTCATAATGGCACTCACGGGGGCTGAACTTACCCGTATTTGAATTGGTGCGTGGCGGCGACGCGCATGTTGTTTTCCGCGCATGGAAGCCTATACAGCTATGAGTCTTCACGCGCAGAAAGGGGGCTAATGTAGATAGTGCTTTCTGAGCTGACAGATCTTGGCCACGTGGCAATCATCCAGCACACCATATTGTGCTCCACACACACTGGATCACCAGCCGAGCTGATCCATGTGGGGGCTGCGAGACAGAGCCCTCGCATACCACCGCACGGGACTTGTAGGGACTTAGTGGTTTGGAGGCTAGAGTAAGCCCTGTCGCGTGCGAGCCAAGCCCGCACGCGACCTTTAGTAACTGTTTTGAGAGATCTATGGCACGAGCTTCCTAAACCCGGTCAATCCGGTCAGACCCGGTCAACCTCGTAACAGTTCCGGTATTCGCGCACCACGTGCTATAACGGTTCCTATATACTCGGACGAACGTGCCGTTATGGTTAAGCTAATTAAGCCGCCATTAATGGGCGCATTAACCACACTACAACGGTCATGTTCTCCAGTATATATAGATCGTTAACCTTTCCATACAAAGGAGAACACACTTGCCATACGCGGAAGCTCTGCCAAACCTCTGTCTCTCTCTTTGACATTGCTACTGACTTACTCTCTCCCTACACACAACCCCACTCTTCTTGTGCGATCCTTGATCCACTACATACGGTGTACACGGAGGTCTCCCCGCCGGAATCTCTTATGCACAGGGGGGAAATTGATTTTTTTTTTCAAAAACTGATTTTTCAGTGCTGGCTGCGTATAATACGCAGTATCCTGCGTCAAATACGCAGACAGCACTGGAAAATATTTTTCAATTTTTTTTTTTTTTTTTTTTTTTTTTTTTTTTTTTTTTTTTTTATATAAACTTATTTTCCAGAACTGTCTGCGTATAATACGCAAAAACCTACGTAAAATACGCAGAAAGTTCTGAGAATAATTTTTCAATTTTTCAAAAAAAATCAATTTTTGGTGCAGACAGCAGCAAAATAAATTTTTCAATTTTTTTTTTCTTCACCTCGGTTATTTTGACACTGTGGGTTGAATGGGGTCACTTTTCTCTCTCTCTCCTTTCTGTTTCTTGTCGTCTGCTTCTTCTGTATCTGCACAAGCTTAATTTTCATTAAATACCCACTCATCTCACCTCTCTCAAAAATAAAAAAATTAAAATAAAAGCTATAAAATAATTTAAACTTACTACATTGGGTTGCCTCCCAACCAGCGCTTTGTAATTTACGGTCGACGGCCCGACCTAGTTACCTCAGGTTCGATCACGGGTCGTCGAAGTAGATTGGATCTACTTTGGCGACCTCGGCGTTCTCGAGATACGGCTTGATTCGGTTTCCGTTCACCCTGAAGCTTGAGTTGTCTTTTGGATTCTCTAGCTCAAATGCGCCCCATGCGAATATCTTCCTGATGATGAACGGCCCCGACCAACGAGATGTCAACTTTCCCGGAAAGAACCTCATTCTTGTGTTATAGAGAAGTACCTTGTCTCCTTCGTTGAACTGCTTTGGCGTGATACGCTGATCATGCCACTTCTTCGTCTTTTCTTTATAAATTTTGGCGCTCTCAAATGCCGTCCTGCGGAACTCCTCTAATTCCAGCAGCGCCATCTTTCTCTTATCTCCGGCCAGACTCTCATCCATGTTGAGCAGTTTGATGGCCCAATAGGCCTTATGTTCCAGCTCAACCGGGAGGTGACACGCTTTCCCAAACACGAGCTGGTATGGTGACATTCCCAGCGGTGTTTTGAAAGCTGTCCTGTATGCCCATAACGCATCATCCAGTCTCATCGACCAATCCTTCCGGCCCAGATTTACGGTTTTCTCGAGAATGCCCTTGATCTCTCGGTTTGACACCTCTGCCTGCCCGTTAGTCTGGGGGTGATAAGGCAGTGATACCTTATGGATCGATACCCCGTACTGCTTAAGCACCCTGGCAAACACTTTGTTAATAAAGTGTGACCCTTCATCGCTGATCATTGCTCTGGGGGTCCCGAATCGTGTGAATATGTTGCGTTTCAGAAAACGCTCAACTGTCGCTGCGTCGTTTTTCTGACACGCTATCGCCTCGATCCACTTTGTAACATAGTCCACTGCCAGAAGTATGTACAGATTTCCTATAGAAGACGGGAACGGCCCCATGAAGTCAATCCCCCATACATCAAAGGGTTCAACTTCCTGCCAAATAGTCAAGGGCATCTCGTCCCTATGTGACGTACTCCCCGTCCTCTGGCATCTATCGCACCCCTGTACATAATCATGACAGTCATTGAAAAGTGTTGGCCAAAAGAAACCTGACTGCAGTACCTTGTGTGCCGTGCGGGTCCCTCCAAAGTGACCCCCACACTTAGCCGAGTGGCAGTGCCTGATCACGTTCCAGGCCTCGTGGGTCGGAACACACCTCCTCAGAATGTTGTCGGCTCCCTGTTTGAACAGATACGGGTCGTCCCAGAAATACTGCCGGCTCTCAGAAATAAACCGTTTCCGCTGTGACGGGGTTAGGTCCTCGGGAAGCGTGCCACTCACCAGATAGTTGGCTATAGCATAGTACCACGGTCTCGCCAGTTTGACCGCCATGATGTGCTCGTCCGGAAATTTTTCCTGTATCGGTACCGGGTCCACCTCAGCATTCTCAAGCCTGGACAGGTGGTCCGCTACGACGTTCTCGACTCCCTTCTTATCCCGGATTTCCACATCAAATTCCTGCATCAGTAATACCCACCTCAGCAGTCTCGGCTTTGCGTCCTTCTTGTCCAGCAGATATTTCAGGGCACTATGGTCGGTAAAAACGATGACTTTTGACCCGACCAAGTATGGCCTGAATTTATCCAGGGCATATACCACAGCAAGCAGTTCCTTCTCAGTAGTGCCATAGTTGATCTGGGCATCGTTGAGCACCCGACTTGCATAATATATCACATGGCACACCCTTTCTTTCCGCTGCCCCAAAACTGCACCGACTGCATAGTCGCTTGCGTCGCACATTAGCTCAAACGGAAGTGACCAGTCCGGTGTAGTGATAACCGGGGCTGTGGTCAGCTTCTCCTTCAGATGGTCAAAGGCCTGCTGACAAGCTGCATCAAAGTCAAAGGGCACGTCTTTTCCAAGTAAAGCGCAGAGTGGCTTCGTGATCTTGGAAAAGTCTTTGATGAATCTCCGGTAAAATCCTGCATGCCCCAGAAAACTTTTGGTCGCCTTTACGGTTGTCGGATATGGGAGCTGTTTTATCACCTCGATCTTTGCCCTGTCCACCTCGAGTCCCTTGCTGGAAATTTTGTGACCCAGCACGATCCCCTAGGTGACCATAAAATGACACTTCTCCCTGTTTAGCACCAAATTCGCCTTCTTGCATCGGATCAGGACCTGTCCCAGGTGGTGCAGGCAGTCGTCAAAACTGTCCCCGAACAGTGAAAAATCGTCCATAAAGACCTCCAGATTTTTCTCGATCATGTCGGAGAATATCGCCATCATGCATCTCTGGAACGTGGCTGGAGCGTTACACAACCCGAATGGCATGCGCCAGAACGCAAACGTACCATACGGGCAGGTAAACGTTGTCTTCTCCTGATCTTCCGGGGCTATGCAAATCTGGTTGTACCCGGAGTACCCGTCCAGAAAGCAGTAATAGGCGTGATGAGCTAGCCTGTCCAACATCTGGTCCATGAACGGTAGCGGGAAGTGGTCTTTCAATGTTGCATCGTTTAGCCTCCGATAGTCCATACAGATCCGCCAGCCTGTAACCGTGCGCTGCGCAATCTGTTCCTGGTCCTCATTCTGCACCACCGTAATACCCCCCTTTTTGGGCACGCACTGGACCGGGCTGATCCAAGTGCTGTCTAATATGGGGTATATGATTCCTGCTTCCAGCCACTTCATGACCTCCTTGCGCACAACATCCTTCATGTTCGGGTTCAGTCTCCGCTGGGGCTGAATCACCGGTTTCTTGCCTTCTTCGATCCTGATCTTGTGCATGCAGTAGGAGGGGCTGATCCCCTTAATATCTGCAATCGTCCAGGCGATTGCTTCTTTGTGCTCTCGCAATACTTCCAGCAGTTTCTCTTCCTGTTCCTGAGACAGAAGAGAAGAAACAATTACGGGCAGAGTATTATTATTACCAATGTACGCATACCTGAGATGGTTCGGGAGCGGTTTAAGCTCGAGTGCAGGTGGCTCCTTGAGTGACAGAACCAGGATCATCTTCTGCCCGCCATATTCGTCCCGGTGCAAAGTGGTCCAGTCCTCGGCTCTCATGGCCTGCTCGCACCGAGTCATCTCTTTCTCTTTTGCGTACATGCTATCAATTTCTTCCCATAACTGATCCATCTCCTCGTTTTCCCAGCCGTCATCAACTACGTCTATGGCGAAGATATCTTCGTGATCATAATAATTTGGCAGTTGCAGATTTTTGAAAACATTAAATTTAACCTTGTCCTCGTTAATCTGCATGGTCAGTTCCCCGCTCTTGCAATTTATCATGGCTTCTCCAGTGGCCAAAAACGGCCTGCCCAGTATGAGCGGTACCTCCCCTGCCTCCATGTCCAGGATCACGAAATCTGCTGGAAAAATGAGCTCACCGACCTTCACCAAAATATCCTCGATAACTCCATAAGCCTGTTTTACGGACCTGTCTGCCATCTGCAGCATGATTCTGGTGGGCCGGGGCTCCCCGACTTTCAAACTCTTGAAAATCGTCAATGGCATCAGGTTGATGCTGGCCCCTAGGTCACACAGAGCCTTTCCTGTGTAAGCGTTACCCAGGGTGACTGGTATAACAAAACTGCCAGGATCCTTTCTCTTCCTCGGTAGCCCATTCTTCACACAGTTGCTCACTTCTGCCGTCAGGTTTATAGTCTCGAAATCGCTCATTCGCCTCCTCCCATACAGAATGTCCTTGAGGAATTTGGCGTAAGTGGGCATCTTTGCCAAAGCCTCAGCAAAGGGTATGTTAATCTGCAGCTGCTTGAACATCTCGAGAAACCTGGCGTAGTCCTTGCTATCGTCCCTGTTTCGTGTCTTCAAGGGGTATGGTACCTCCTTGGAGACAGGTACCGTTTCTGCATCTGTCTCATTCTGCACTGCATCCTGCTCAACCGAGCCCTTCGGCTGGGGGCGGTCGACTGAGCTGTTATCCTGGCCAGACAATTTACGTTCTACTTCTTTCGACTTTTCTGCGCGTGCGTGGCTAGGATGCGGTGGATCCTGTAGTGCTACTCCACTCCGAGTGGTGATAGCATTGATCTGAGCACGTGGATTATTCACTGTATTCGAGGGCAAGTTTCCTGGCTGTCTCTCCGTTAGCTGCTGTGCTAACTGCCCCACTTGTACCTCCAAAGCACGCAGTGACGTTTTGGTCGTCTGCATGTCGGCTGTCAGGGCGTCCATGTGCTTGAACCGGGACTCCATGGTCTGGAACATGGACTTGATCTCTTTCATCTGGGCGTCGTACTGCTGCGCAGATGGGACTGACTGAGCCTGTTGGGCCGGGGCAGCCTGTGTAGCTGGTGGCCTGTGCTGGAACCCCGGTGCATAAATTGCTGCGTTCGGGTTTCCGTACCGAAAACCGGGATGATCTCTCGTACCCGGTCGGTACCGGCTCGGGTCCCACTGCTGTTGTACGTAGTTGGTGTCTTCGGTCCTTAGCTCCTCAATGGCTGTGTCCAGATCAGGTTCTTCGACTGCCGCAACAGTCTTCTTATCCGAGTAGACTTTCGTGACCAAGTCATGAACGATCCTGGCCAGATTGTCTATCCGGTCATCCTCTGCGGGTTCGGCTCTAGCCGCCATCCTGCGATCGTCAAACAGTCGGGTATCCTGCTTGGCCAACTGCTTCATCAGGTCATACGCACCTTCTTTGTCCACGTGATACAAGAAGTTTCCCCCGGCCTCTCTGTCAATCCTGTCGGCGTTCTCCCTGTCTAGGGCATGGTAGAAAACCTGCAGGATTTTCGCGTCTCCAAAACCGTGGTTCGGGCACCGTTTGACCAATCTCATGAGTCTGTCCCATGCGTCCACCACCGTCTCCCCCATCTTCTGCCTGAATGACAGGATCTCGCTCTGTAACTGTATGACTCGGGAGGCGGGATAGAACTTCGCCAGAAAATCTGCGACACACTCCTCCCATGTGGTGATGGATTGGGGTGGTCGGGATTCGTGCCTGTCTTTGGCTACGCCATAAAGACAGTATGGAAATAAGATCAACATGAGTGCCTCTGCTTCTACCCCCTTGTATCTGACCTTATTGCAGTAATCTTCGAATTTCCCGATAAAATCGTTCGGGTCTTCGTCGGCCCTGCCATGAAACGTTTGTACCGTCTGGATGGTGGATGGTTTGATGTCAAAGTGCTCGACGGTGATCTCGGGCACCACAATAGCTCGCTCATGCCCCCCGGTGGGGACTTCGAAATTTTCCACCAACGCCTTCCCAGATCGGTTATATGTTCTCTGGTTGCTTCGGGCAGCAAGTCCCGCTGTGACAAGTTCCTCAATGTACCGAGCCATCTGGGCTGGGGTACGTGTCTCTCGTTCCTGTCCACCGGCTTCGGTGTTCTCGGGTGTATCTCTCTGGTTGGTTGCCATCCTGCTTTCTCGGTTTCTGCGGTTCTGTTCGGTATACAGTTTTTCCGGATTGTCGAGTGGTGTTACCAAACTGCGAGGCAATCTGGGCATCAACTGAACAGTCCTAAAACACGCAGATTCAAAAAGCAGTGAGATAAAAGAAAAATAACGAAACTGAAAAATAAAAACTCCGAAAACTAATTCTGATAACTAAAGTAACCCTAAAAGGTCCCCGGCAACGGCGCCAAAAACTTGATGCGCAAACTAACGTGCTGTTCGCAAGTATACGAATCTTGTAATACCGGGCGTAATTAAGCTCGGGTGATCGTTCCCACGAGGACTATTTCGGGTTTTTTCGAGAAATCAGTTTTAACTTCCAGAGTATAAAAAGGAGGAGTAGTTTAGGATTGTGATTAACTATAAACTAAAAATAAACAAAATAAAACGCAAATATTTTTTGTGACGTTTTTGTGAAAATCTCGAAGGTTGTAAATCTAGGGTTTGGAATACTAGGTCCTGGATCCCCTAGGGTTTCTTCAGAATTATGTTCTTCGGTTTGATATGAAAACACTCAGCAGTTTTAATTATCCGTGCCACGTCCCGATTGTGCAGTAACCTTTCAGATTCCACACGCTGTCACGATCCTGCAGACTTTCGGGTTCCTGTTAAGCTGTCTAAATCTGCAGTCTCGTTCTAAGTCTGCTAGGGTTTCTAACCTGTCCTGATGGCCCGGGTCAAATTCTCTAACAGTTGGTCTATACGTTTTGGCTAGCCCTATCTCCCTTTCTCTGGTCGGTCTATCAGGGTAAGGTGCTAAATCCTGTCTTTTCTTCCTAACCCTAACCTGACGTTTTCACCTACAGGCTCGGGTCTATAGCAATTCTGGTTCGCGACTGCGATCATGCATAAAAAGATATAATCAAAGACAGAATAACTGATAATACTGCTGAATTAAGATAACGTAATCATGAATTCATATTCAAACTGCAGAATAATGTCTGAAAACGAAATTCTAGGTTCACCGAGAACCTAGGTAAAAGGTTTAGCTACGTTTCTGAATTTAAAAGAGAGATTAAGATCAAACTAAGTCTTCGGATCTGGATGAGTGCTTCTGTGCTCTCCCGGGATGCTCAGACTTGTCCTTGGATGAATTGTCTTGTGTGTTGTGTCTTCAAAACGAGTCTGGACAAGTCTTTATATAGTGCTGGCGAAGTTTCTGGAACTTGTCATTATTTACGAAACTGCCACTGCCCGAAACCGCCTCAGTTTTTGTGCTGTCTGCGTATAATACGCAGCCTGCTGCGTATAATACGCAGACAGGGTCTTCTGTTGCTGCTTTTTCTCCACTTTGTGCTTGCTGTCTGCGTATAATACGCAGGCCCTGCGTATAATACGCAGACAGGGACCCATCTTGCCTTCCTCTTCCTTCTTTCTGCGTATTTTCTCCCCCTGGCTGCGTATAATACGCAGGGGGCTGCGTATAATACGCAGAAAGGGGAGAAAACTGTCCAAAATCACCTCTCCCTCCTTGCTGCCTGCGTATTTTACGCAGGGTCTGCGTATTATACGCAGACAGCAAGGCAGGATGCTCTTTTCTGCCTCTGTTTGCCTCCTGCTGCATTCCCGATCCATTCCTGCTGCATTCCCGGGCCCTGTTCCTGCATAAACAACATGAACACACCCGCGATCATATCCAATAAAAGTACGGAAAATGCAGAAATTTATAAAGAGCAAATAACTGTCTCGTTCCTAAAACCGAGGCTTTCCGAGGGTGAAAATTGGCTAAAACGTGATTTTTCTGGAACAAATGCACAAAAACCGAGCTATAAGATAACCCCTATTTGGGCGTTATCAGCGATCGGAAGGTTCGGCCATTGAGATGTGCACCCAAGGCATGAATTGGGGTATGCGATACATTCTTCAAGGAATAAGGCCAAATTCCTTCGAGGAACTCGCGCTCACGACATGTAGCTTAGTATTGCGTCAAGCAGAAGCCATGGACCCCCTCCTTTTGAATATTGGAAGGGAGGAAGTAAACAAGAATCTCATAAAGGAGGGAAGTTTACACTTAAAGCTGTCAATCAAGAGTCCATGGTCCTTATCACCAAGCCGGTGAAGCTCTCTAGCAAATCAAAGAAAAGTAATACAGACCAAGTCAATTCTACTGTCGAAAAGCCACAATTAAGACCTACACTCAAAGAATTGCAAGAAGAAGTGTACCCCTTTGCTGAAGACAAAGTTCCTGCGATGCTCGAACAGCTTGTGGAACAAAAGATCCTGGAACCTTTGGATTCAAAGCGACCTGAAGAAGCTGACATGGTTAACGATCCTAGGTACTGCAAGTACCATCGCATCCTTAGTCATCCTACAACAAAGTGCTTCGTACTCAAGGATAAAATCATGCAACTTGTTAAGGAGGGGAAGGTCTTGTTGGAAGAAGAATTTGAACCAGCCACAACAAATGTGACCTCCATATGTGTTGAACCCTATGACTCGCAAGTAGGAAAGGCCTCTTACAAAATGTTGCTAGCCTCACCTCCTTTTGGCACCTGGAAGAAAAGAAGACAACGAAGTCATTCACAAAGGTCTACTCAAGCTGGGGGCAACCATTTCTCAAAGAAGAAGTTAAACTACTGCAAAGACGAAGGCAGGATGCTTGTTACTCTAAAGAAGAAATTGGTCAAACTCCAAAGTAAGCCAACCCTGCATCATGCTCGTCATAAATCTTCATTTAATGACTCGAAGGTGCTTGAAGTGAACAAGGTCTGGAAAAGGTAGAAACCCCAGCCATTGGATCTCTCGTTAGACAAGTCAGCTATGTCTTTAAAGAAGAAAGAAACTCAAGATGAAATATCCTTTCAAGGCATGAAGCTGAAGAAGGATTCTCCAAAAGAAGTTAAAGCGGCCCCATCACATAAATCAAAGAAATCAAGTGCAAAGACACTAATTCTTTCTTTAGTTCAATGGCCACGAAAGATTCACAACAAACTAAAGATAAATGGAAGTGATGTGAAGCGCATGGACTTCACTGCTCCAAGACCAGAAGATTGATACAACAACGCTTCTGGATACGAGTGACACGTTTTCTTACGTGTATACGGAAGTGCACGGTCAAGTAGTAAGTGGAGTATTTTACGACTCCGAATATCGAACCCAAGGGAAATAGACGATTATTAGCTAATTAATAATTAATTAGAAGATACCTAAGTAACCGGTAAGAAGTGGTTTGATTTTGAATGTTCGTCGCCCACAAACAAGCGGCTAAATAAAATGAATGTAGAGACAATATTTATGTATTTTTCAATTAAAAGAATTTAATCAAAGTATGGAGAAAACTAGGCGATCTATGAATCACCTAGGGTCTTTAGACAGTTCCAGAATTTGTATTGAAACACGTTACTCACTAACTGATTATGCCGGGTAATAGCACTTACAATCTTCTGTCGATCTCATGTAATTTTACGTAACAGTTTACTTTGGGTCCTGTCGGTCCACCTCCATCTACCGTTACGTTCTAGCTGGCTAGTCAACTTCATTCACCGTGTCCTGTCGGTCCACCGATTCACTCACCTAACTAGTTTAACCGAATCTACCCACACATGACTACTCCTATTCATCTCACCTATCGGTCTCAATGATTCGGGAATAAAAACATGATCTCATTCGTAACCGGGTTAAGTCTCTGTCGAGCACCCACCTAGTTCACTAACAACTCCGGTTCGCGACTCCCTTGTTGCTAAGAATTAAGCCTAGATCATGATTTCTAATCAATTAGTTTGTAACATTAAGCTATGAATTCAACTAGTTCATCATCTTCATCTAACATGGTCGTTCCATTCATCACTAAAACGTGTCAATAGCCTTAGCTTACGGATTCACAATACAAGATGAAGAATAATAAACATGAATTGGATCAAACGCATGAATCAATCAACAAAATCCGGAAAATAAGTCTAATTCATAACCCTAGGCTCTCCATAGAGCCTAACAAAGAAATTAGCTACTCATTTTTATGCCAAAATCACAAGTATTCTCCATAGAATGATAAAGAGAGGGTAAGAGAAGAATCAAACGATGAAATCGCCAAAGCTTTGGCGAATCCGTGCAATCCCCAAGCTCCTAGGTGCTCTCCAATGGCTCCCGTATGTGAATAATCTCCTATTAGGTCTTCTCTGTCCGTTTTTACCAGCTGGGCACGCTTTTTAATGAAAACTAACCGAAATTGCACTTCAGCCCCTCTACTTTGTAATTCCCGGACAGAATTATTTGCTGATTTTGCGCGGGCTGTATCTCCCTCATACGGACTCGTCTTCGGGCCTACCATATATCGTTGGAAAGCTACAGATGTCTAATTTCCAATGCCGCAAGCCTTGCTTCAAAATTCTTTGTAGATTTTCCTGGGCATCGAAAAGAGTGCAGGCTGGTCCTATGTGACTTTTCCAACTTTTCTTCGTTTTTGCGTCTCTTTTTCTCCTCTTCATCTAGCTCCATTCCAAGAATATCCAAGCATCTCATAAGCTCCATTGCACCTATTTTACCTGAGATACACAACACTAAACAACCCGTGCAATTATCATATCAAATATGAGAGAAAACATGCACAAATAAGCTAGAAACACAACTTTTCACTCGTAGGCTTATACATCATCAAATTCACATATTTGCGCACATATAACATATAAATCATGTGAAATAAGCCTATTACAAGTACTAAGAAAGTATAATAATAAATCATAAAAGAGAGTTATCAAATACCCCCACACTTACCTTTTGCTCGTCCCGAGTAAAACCACTATTTACTAGCCGACTCAAGACGCAAACGACACAAGACTCGACAATGCAACAATATGATGCAAATGCAAACTATGACTCGATCCTACACAAACACATATATACACAAAACACACTTTTTATCTTTTTGGTTGAGATCAGGCAATCTCTATTGGCTTAAATCGGGTATCATGAAGTGATCAGAATCCTAGGAACAAAGCATGAGTTGAAACTAAATTCGACAACGAGACTCTCCCCTAGTTAGTATAGAAAGACTAACTTTACTAAGTACAAGAGTACGCTACCTCTTCGCGTGTGCCACGAAATAAGAGACTACGCTAGGCAAAACCACATCCAAGGTCCGAGCTCCTAATCCGCTAACGGTTTCCACATGATGAGGCTTAGGGACATAAAGATAATCTCGTCGAAATCAAGTCATAAGCGTCACATTCTCACATCAAATCCCACATCTCACACACCCTCACCACGATGATAGGAACCAAAACCCAAAGCTCACCACCTCCGGCCCTCAATTCCCTCAAACCCCGGTACACTAGTGATATCCTTGGCCATCGTCGTTTGTCGTGCATGAAACGTGAACCGTCGTCGCCAAAGTAGCTTCACCACTCGTTTCAATTCAATTCCAACTCAACTTTATTTCATCTCTCCTTTTTCTTTTTCTCTCATATTTTTTTTTATTATTTTCTGTTTTTTTTCTCTCTTTTTTCACAATTCTCTCAAAATACCATCAAAATCCAACAATAATATCCGAGTGGTCTTCAAATACTAATCAAATATGCTAGGAGAAGGAAACACGTAAATCGATGAATGAATATCACATAAAAAATATCATCTCCTCCTAACTCAATCAAAGTCCATATCATATCCAAGCCGCAAAATCAATGAAATGCATGTGTGGGAGTGGAGTCGTCGCAAGCTCACACTCAATGTCCGGAGTCAAAAGTAAACACCCCCACACTCGAATGTAACCATAACCCCTCTCAAGTAGTCCCGAAGATGAATGTATCTCGTGCCTAATCCAACCGATCCTCCTATACCAAAGTAATCAAAACCGGTACCTAGCACAATCCACCAATTAAGTTATCCCAACCCAATTTCGTGCGTATTAGATTCACGCACTCACGGCTCTCCACAACTGTGTCCATGATGTAATGGCATGGAACACCGCCACACCGAAGTGCGCAAGCCCACTCAATCACCCTCGCATCCCCTCGTAGATAGTCAATGTAGTGCAAGCAAGATGTAGAACTCAACGAAATGTATAATCACTCCCTCATCGAACCCCCTCAACTACACAACCCCCTTGTGATGCACTAAAGTGGTGTTTTCTAATCAATTTGTGATGAAGGCCAAGAATCGTCACCCTAGGTCCGAAGGCTAGCAAGAATTCAAGGTTCAAATTGGGGCGTCTAATGGTCCTACAAGGTGAGTTCTAAAAGCAGTGAGTGCTCTAATACACGTCCTCGCACAGCTGTTTCGTGTGCCACTACGAGGCGGGTTGGCGACTACCTAAGACGTACACATGGATGTTCGGCTTGTTTAGCTCACACCTAGCTCAGCTCTTGCAAAAAAATAGGCACACACTTTGAGTTTGAAAATCACGTACGTGTTAGAAATAGGTAAGCACTCCCGTAAAGAAAGTCTCTCTATACCTACTAGGGGGGACTCACGTCGTCACTCTCGGTCTCAAATCATGCTCTACGCCTAAAATCCACACACTTCGCGATTTATCAAATTTTAGCCTCTTTCGATTGCCCTTTTCTCAAAATTTTCTCGTTTTTTTTTTTTTTTAATTTTTGTTTTGTTTCAATTTTTTTATTTTTTTTTCATATAATTCTTACACTACATGCAAGCCGACACGAACGAAACTACACAAAACAGTCGATAGGGTAGGTAGACTCAAATAAGAAAACGTGCAATATTAAACACAAACACAAACAAGTATATACACGACTAACAAATCACAATACGATATACTATCACAATATCACGACACGGACCACATAAATAGACACAATACGACACGAACAACTATATGCAGACATGGCGATGCAAACACTGACTGGCTAGTCAAGACTAAAACTCCCCCCACACTTGAGCGCTTCGTTGTCCTCAACGAATTTAGAGATTAACCAAGAAGACTCAGCATTCAAATGCGAGGGGCGGTGGTTCTGCTCGGAGTCAAAGTCACGGCACAAGAAGGTAGCTACAATAAATTTAGAGATAATTCAAGCTACGTGCACGTGAACGAGTTGTGTGTACCGAAATTAAGCAAGTACACAAGTAATTCCCTAGAATTCTAAAAATAAAATCCTAGAGCAAGTACGATGTGCCTAAACGGTAAGTAAAGAGAGAGAAAAATACTCACAACCGACACAAGGTCAGGGACGAAATCCGATAGGTGCTGACTGAGATAGCGAGAACAATCCCCAAGCTAACATTGTGCGGAACAATGCAAGCTCCCTTGCGGTCGAGTGTGTGGAACACACCGGGGTCGATTGATCCTGTTGCTACTGAAGAAAATAGAACGAAGAATCCCCGAACTCGTTATGTGAGTTCCCTTGCGGTCGAGTGCGCAAGTAGCACACCGGGGTCGATTGCTTCGTCAAATTCCTCCAATCTTTAATCCATCATGCCGCTTCTAAAGTTTTCATTGTTAATCATATGGCTGAACTTAGAGCTTATGATGAATCATGTTTTTCTGTCAGTAGCACCACCTAGACTTTACGGCCAACACCACCAGTTTAATAAACCGGTCCAGATTACTCCATTAATCAACCAAACCATCACAAACCCATAATCCACCCAACATACAACTTGTTATCTCCAATTAAACTCACCACAAGACATCACCATCTCCAATTTAACAATACACTCCTACACAATTGATCACCATCAGACCAAAAACTCACAATCAACCATATTAGCCACCAACATCACCACTGCTACCATTACCTTTTGCACCTCTTCCCCAATTGAGCTACAACTCAATTATCCTTGCAAACCATAGCCAATCCACCGGACCTTCACAGCAACCCAGTTTAGCCACCATTACACCCTCTGTTCCATCTAACCTCCAACCTACCGACACCACGAACTCAGCCACAAGACCACCAAAACACTCTGCCTTAATTCAGCAATAACCACCAACACCCAAATCACCTTCACACGACGAAGCCACCTGCAAACTTACAGACTTCACCACCTTGGATTTAAACAAACAATTAACCACCTGCTACTACCACATCAACTCACCACAAACCCATCCCCGATCAAAATCCACCTGAAACCGCACCAAAGCAGAGCCAATCCAGCAGCAAGAATCAGCACCGACCAATAAACCCAGCGGTGGCTAAACCCGCCTGAAGCCATGGCGAAATCAGTAAACCAGACCTCCAATCACCGATTGAGAGACAAGCTTCGGCTAGAACCCAACATAGACATCGCAGAGGAGAGAGAAGAAAGAAGAAGCTGTGTTTGGTTGTGACCAGAGAAGACACAGAGGGTCGATGGGAGAAGAAGAGAGGAGGTGGTTTTTGGTGGGTTGCTGGGTTGGTGGTCGCGGTGGTGGCTATGTGGTGAGATAGCCGTCGGGTGGCTAGAGGGTTGTTCGGGGTTTGAAGGGGTTCTGGGTTAGACGGCATCGGTGGTGGATTGGGTCAAGTTCTATTGGAGGGGAGGGCGTGGCGGTGCTGGGTTTCACTTCAGGATGGACTGAATGGCGGTCTCGGTGGTTTCTGTTGACGGAGCAGAGAGTGGAGAGAGAGAGATGAACGGCAGTGGGATTAATTGAGGTACCGATTCGACGGAAGAGGATGGTGGTTGCGTGGTCATAATTGGTGGTGGATTGGGTTTTAATCGCAGCAGCAACGATGATCAGAGAGGGTACTGGGTTTCGATTCGCGGTGAACGGAGGCGCTTCATTGGTCGGAGAGAAGAGGGAAGATGACTGCTCGCACGAACAAATCTTTGTGTTCGTAAGATTCAGCAGTGAGTTTTTTGGGGGCCTCCTGTTCGTGTGAACACAGGGGGTGTTCGTGCGAACACCCCTGACTACAGTTTCAGACTTTTTTTTTTTTTTTTTCGCTCCGCTTGTCTTCTAGATTACGTCTCCGGACTCCGATGCACGCATATTACATACCGTCGGAAAGCTCGTTTCGCGCACGTTCTGATGTCGCAATAGTGACTTCAAATTTTCCGGAGTAAACTTCAGAATTCCTGACCTCAAATTTCGTGATCATTATGTCGCTTTCTCGGTTTTTCTGCGTTTCTTCTTTTCACGCATCAAGAAGGGGAGTCCGGACCGCGTCTCCAACCTGTATGCCTGCACGATTCAATTCAAATATAAGATCCTCACTCTCTCACCCCTCATATAACAAAACGGTATTAAAAACGCACATGGCAGTATTTAAAAACACACTCTCTACACTAAAGCATAAAAATACGTTGGGTTGCCTCCCAACAAGCGCTTGTAATTTACGGTCGACGGCCCGGCCCAGTTACCTCATGAAGCTCAGAAAGGTGGTTTGGCAGGTCGTTCTGCATCAAATTTTTGGCGTTGGATGTTCATAACTACCTCATGCGCCTGCACACTCAATGCTTTACCCTTAGGATCTGGCGGATCTTCTTGTGTCAGCTCTGAAATTCCACGCACAACTTTCACATGAAATGGCAAGTCTGGCTTCACCTCATAAGTGTACTGAGGAGTCGGTTTGAAAACCTGAAAGGTCTCCACTGTATCGTTGACCCTCATGATCAACTCTCCATTCTCCACATCAATTAAAGTCCGACCAGTAGCCAGAAAGGGCCTACCAAGAATGATCGGAACGTCACCAACTGGCATGTCAAGGATCACAAAATCAGCTGGAATGATCAAACTACCAACCCTCACAAGTAAGTCTTCTACCACCCCAATGGCCTTCTTGGACGACTTATCAGCGAACTGCAGATTGATCCAGGTTTTACTAGGCTCCCCCACACCTAGCTTTTTAAATACTGAAAGCGGCATCAGGTTGACACTCGCTCCCAAATCACATAGAGCCCTGCCTGTATATGCCCCACCAAGTGTAGCCTCAATCACAAAACTACCTGGATCTTTCTTCTTCTTGGGTAGCCCATGCAAGACACATGAACTCACCTGCTCATTCAGTTTCACTGTCTGAAAGTTATCCATAGCTTTTCTCCCATAGATGGCATCCTTGATAAACCGCGCATACTTAGGCATTTTCTGCAGCGCCTCAATCAATGGGATATTGATATGAAGTTTAGAGAAGACATTCAAAAAGCGCTTGTATTCCTCAGAATCATCCTTCTTCTTCCTAGTACGTAATGGAAATGGTAATTCTGAAGAAGAAGGAGAAGATGGAAGTGGTACCTCGGTAGATTTCTCTGCATCCTGGTGAATCATGCCCTTTGATTGGGGGATCATGACATGTGTCTTCTCAGAATCGAAGACTTCATGTTCCTTCGCCTTTGAGGCTTCCGCTCTGACATGACTCGGATATGGAGGATCTGTAAGTGCAATACCACTTCGAGTGGTGATGGCTTGAGCCTGTCCCTCTGATGTGTCAACAATGCTACCCAGTGCCCTTTGTTCAAGTTGTTCCTTTAGATCTTTTATTTCTGCTTGAGCAACTTGAAGTGCAATTGCTACAGAGCTGACCTATGTGGACATGTCTGCCATGTGCTGAGCCATCGCCTTTATTATCCCTGTCATATCGGTCAACTCTAATGGTGGTACTAGCTGCTGCTGATGCATCTCTGAAACATTTGCTTCATGCACTACCTCTACCGCATTCACCTGAACAATGTTATAAGCCATCTTTTCATCTCTTACCAGTTCCATTTGCCTGTACTGGTAATCCATGCTCTCTTCTTGCTGAACCAAGCGTCTCATCAATGCATATGCCCCTTCATGATCACAGTTAAATAAGAAGTTTCCCCCAGCCTCTATATCCATCTTGTCTCTATTGGGCTGTCCAAGTGAATCATAGAAGACCTGGATTAACTGTCGCTTGTCAATACCATGGTTGGGACATCTACGTAGCAAATGATTGAAGCGATGCCATGCTTTGACAAGTGATTCATTCTGCTTTTGCCTGAACGTCCAGATCTCATTATGAAGCTGAATCACACGTGAGATAGGATAAAACTTACTCATGAACAGTGTGACACACTCTTCCCACGATTTGATTGAACAGGATGGCATAGAGTCCAGCCAATCTATAGCAGCTCCCTTGAGACAATGAGGAAAGAGCATCAGTTTGAGCGCTTCAGATGTGACCCCACTATATCGAATTAGCCCACAGTGGCTCTGAAATCTCCCAATGAATGCATGTGGGTCTTCCTCGTCTGTCCCAGCAAAAGTGCACTGATCCTGAGCAAATTGAATTGTGCGAAGCTTGAGACATAAGGTTTCTGCCTGAATTGGTGGCACCACAATTGCTGGCTCCCTTCCTTTAAGATCCGCCTCAAATGCCTGGATTATTGCTTTTCCTGATCAGTTATATGGCATTGAGGTCGGGCGCGGTATAGATGTTGCTGCCAATGCTTTCTCTACAGCTTCAGCCACCATGGCTTGTAGCTGCTCTGTGGTGAGGCTAATCTGCCCTTGTCCTTCCGCCATCGCTACCTGAGAAAACAACACTAGCACACCCGTGAGGTAAACAGATAGTAACAAAAAGAAAATAAAAGAAGTATCCTAAATTAATTTTTAACTAAACTAATAAACCGTTTAATTCCCCGGCAACGACGCCAAAAACTTGACACGTTTTCTTACGTGTATACGCAAGTGCACGGTCAAGTAGTAAGTGGAGTATTTTACGACTCCGAATATCGAACCCAAGGGAAATAGACGATTATTAGCTAATTAAGAATTAATTAGAAGATACCTAAGTAACCGGTAAGAAGTGGTTTGATTTTGAATGTTCGTCGCCCACAAACAAGCGACTAAATAAAATGAATGTAGAGACAATATTTATGTATTTTTCAATTAAAAGAATTTAATCAAAGTATGGAGAAAACTAGGCGATCTATGAATCACCTAGGGTCTTCAGTTCCGGAATTTGTATTGAAACACGTTACTCACTAACTGATTATGCCGGGTAATAGCACTTACAATCTTCTGTCGATCTCATGTAATTTTACGTAACAGTTTACTTTGGGTCCTGTCGGTCCACCTCCATCTACCGTTACGTTCTAGCTGGCTAGTCAACTTCGTTCACCGGGTCCTGTCGGTCCACCGATTCACTCACCTAACTAGTTTAACCGAATCTACCCACACAATACTACTCCTATTCATCTCACCTATCGATCTCAATGATTCGGGAATAAAAACATGATCTCATTCGTAACCGGGTTAAGTCTCTGTCGAGCACCCACCTAGTTCACTAACAACTCCGGTTCGCGACTCCCTTGTTGCTAAGAATTAAGCCTAGATCATGATTTCTAATCAATTAGTTTGTAACATTAAGCTATGAATTCAACTAGTTCATCATCTTCATCTAACATGGTCGTTCCATTCATCACTAAAACGTGTCAATAGCCTTAGCTTACGGATTCACAATACAAGATGAAGAATAATAAACATGAATTGGATCAAACGCATGAATCAATCAACAAAATCCGGAAAATAAGTCTAAGTCATAACCCTAGGCTCTCCATAGAGCCTAACAAAGAAATTAGCTACTCATTGTGATGCCAAAATCACAAGTATTCTCCATAGAATGATAAAGAGAGGGTAAGAGAAGAATCAAACGATGAAATCGCCAAAGCTTTGGCGAATCCGTGCAATCCCCAAGCTCCTAGGTGCTCTCCAATGGCTCCCGTATGTGAATAATCTCCTATTAGGTCTTCTCTGCCCGTTTTTACCAGCTGGGCACGCTTTTTAATGAAAACTAACCGAAATTGCACTTCAGCCCCTCTACTTTGTAATTCCCGGACAGAATTATTTGCTGATTTTGCGCGGGCTGTATCTCCCTCATACGGACTCGTCTTCGGGCCTACCATATATCGTTGGAAATCTACAGATGTATACTTTCCAATGCCGCAAGCCTTGCTTCAAAATTCTTAGTAGATTTTCCTGGGCATCGAAAAGAGTGCAGGCTGATCCTGTGTGACTTTTCCAACTTTTCTTCGTTTTTGCGTCTCCTTTTCTCCTCTTCATCTAGCTCCACTCCAAGCATATCCAAGCATCTCATAAGCTCCATTGCACCTATTTTACCTGAGATACACAACAATAAACAACCCGTGCAATTATCATAGCAAATATGAGAGAAAACATGCACAAATAAGCTAGAAACACAACTTTTCACTCGCAGGCTTATACATCATCAAATTCACATATTTGCGCACATATAACATATAAATCATGTGAAATAAGCCTATTACAAGTACTAAGAAAGTATAATAATAACTCATAAAAGAGAGTTATCAACGAGCATAAACTTTCTCCGTCTTCTCTTATGAAGATTGGTCACCGCTCCTGAGGCATCAACATAAACCTCTTCACAGCTCCTTTAGTACGAGCAAAAACTGCTTTACTGCTCCTCTAGTATGAGCATAAACTGCTTCACAGCTCAGGCACGAGAAAAAACCACACCACCGCTCCTTTAGTACGAGCATAAACTACTTCACAGCTCCTAAGGCATGAGCATAAATCGCTTCTCTACTCCTCGAGTATGAGTACAAACTGCTTAGCCTCCATGTCGCATGAGTTTAAACTGCATGTCACTCCTTGCACACAGGAGTTAAAATTGTGAATGCATCCAAATTGAACTATGTTCGACTTGATCCCCCAAAGGCTACGTAGCTAGGCAACTTGAGGCATCACCTTGAGTGAAGTCGTAACCACAAGAAGCAACCCATTCTCAGAAGAAAGTAGGAGTGTTGGATTTTAATAAAATCTTCCATGACATGTTGGTGATTCTTTTGCTTGAATGGTCTTCGTGGCAGCTCCATTGCGGGAATTGTCTTCATATAGAGGCTTCTTTGCTAGGACATACTTCATGGAGGATTCTTTTCTTGGACAAGACTTCATATGGAGGCTTCTTTTCTTGGACAAGACTTCATATGGAGGCTTCTTTACTTGGACATACTTCACGGAGGATTCTTTTCTTGGACAAGACTTCATATGGAGGCTTCTTTGCTTGGACATACTTCATGGAGGATTCTTTTCTTGGACAAGACTTCATATGGAGGCTTCTTTACTTGTACATACTTCATGGCAGATTCTTTTCTTGGACAAGACTTCATATGGAGGCTTCTTTGCTTGGACATACTTCACGGATGATTCTTTTCTTGGAAATGCTTCATATGGAGGCTTCCTTGCTTGAATAGTCTTCATGTAGACACAGTGTGGAGTCGGTTTGTTCCGGTATTAACACGGCTCTAGCGCGAGTCAATCAAGTGTGGAGTCGGTTTATTCCAGTATTAACACCCATTCTCGTAGAGAACAAGTGCCGGACCGAGTCATTAAACACTGCGAAAAGCCTTGTGAAGATACATGTGCCGGACCGAGTCGTTGAACACTGTGAACGCCCTCGCGAAGATGCAAGTGCCGGACAGAGTCTTTGAACACTGCGTGAAACCCTCTGAAGTAAGGAAAAAAATCTTCGAAAACCACTCTGGAGAAGACATAGTGTGGAGTTGTTTTATTCCGGTGTTAACACGGCTCTAGCTCAAGTTGAACGAGTGTGGAGTCGGTTTATTCCTGCGTTAACACGGCTCTAGTACAAGTTGAACAAGTGTGGAGTCGGTTTATTCCGGTTTTAACACGACTCTCAAAGAGAACAGGTGTGACAGCTTGAAAATGTATTAGTTTGGGACATCTTTTTACCATTGGTTTTAACCCTGTGAGAGTTGAGTTTGGCCATTTTCAGCTTATTTTCCACCTGGTACGAGGCAGAGATTTCTAGATTATGATTGTAAAATTTGAGTAATTTTATGCATACTTTTGTTTGTTGGATATGAACGCGGGTGCGTGTTATGATGTGCAGGTAACAGGTGCCGAAAAATGCATGAGATTAACTTGGATGGGAGGCAGCGTGTCAGGAAAGTTGAGCAGAAAAAGAGGAAAAAATGCTAAGTGGTGCGTTCAAACGCAGGAGCTGCGTTCAAACGCACAAGACTGGAGCAGCAGGAAAAATGGCAGAAAAATGGTTAAGTCCTGCGTTCAAACGCAGGCAGGCTGCGTTCAAACGCAGGAGTCAGAGACCAAAGTGCAGAAAAGCTAAGTCCTGCGTTCAAACGCAGGCGTTGTGCGTTCAAACGCAGGACTCAACACTCAGGAGAAGAAACGGCCAAGGGGTGCGTTCAAATGCAAAGGAGCTGCGTTCAAACGCATGGGTTCAGGAGCCAGAAGAGGAAAAACGGCTAAGGCCTGCGTTCAAACGCAGAAGGGTCATACGCACTGCGTTTGAACGCAGGAAGTGTGCGTTTGAACGCACAGACGGGTTCCAGAAGCTTCCAGGACGGGTCTTTTCAAGGGTAAAACAGGAATTTCGTGCATCAGTTTTGGAGACTGTGGCAATATAAAAGGAGGTGTCCCAGCACTGAATTAGGGTTACGAACGCATACACACACACAGCTATCATCATCATCAGCAGCCAGTTTCACAGCAGCCAGGAGTTGGAGCAGGGCAGGATTGGAGCAGTTTTCCAGTATCTTCCTAAAAATAACTAGTTTGATCTTTTCTCTCTTTATGAAACATTGTTTTTGAATAATGCAAGCTAGCTAGACCTTTTGCCTAGGTTCTCGGTGAACCTAGGGTTTATGAATTCAGCAGACTTGGTTGTTTTGATTTTCAGATGCATGGCTAGCTAAGTCTTAATACAGGATGGTTTGTTTATTATTCTGTCTTTGATTTTATTTACATACATGAATGGCCTGATCACCCAGGAGTGTTACAGACAGGATCTGGTGCGCGAGAGTGACCAGTGAAAGTTAGGAAGAAAAGACAGGATTTAGTACTCTGCCTTGATGGACCGAGAGGTGAAGAGAATCAGGGGACTAGCCCAGAAGCATTAGACCAACTGTTAGACGTTTAGGGGGAGACCGAGAGGAGAACCTGTAACACTAGCAGACTTAGAACGAACCTGCAGATTTAGGGGGACCGAGAGGACCCGAAAATCTGCAGTCGAGTGATAAGTGCATGAGACCGAGAGGAGATTGTACTATTGGTATGCTGGCATAAACAAAACCACTGTGTGTTTCTGAAATCAAATATACCATGAAAGCTGGAGAGTAACCCTAGGGGATCCTGGAATCTAGATTTTTAGAATTATCGACTTTTACAACTACAACAATTTCTGCAAAATATTCAACAGAAAAATAAAATAAGCTTTTTACTGTTTTTATTTATTACAGTTTAGTAGAGTCAAATCCCAAACCTTCCTCCTTTTTACAAACTTTGTGTCTTATTCTAATTCTGATTAGCAACAACTTAAACTGTTCTCGTGGGTTCGACAACCAGAGTCACAATTACATACTCTATACTACTTGATCGTACACTTGCGAAAAAGCAGATAGTTTACGCTGTCAAGTTTTTGGCGCCGTTGCCGGGGAACGGTTACAGTTTTTGTTAAAGAGACATTAGAATAAGTCTCAGATTTTTTCTTTTATTTTTACAGTTACTTTCTTTCAACTTACTGCTCTTGAAATCTGATTTTCAGGCTATTCTAGTTTATGCCCAGATTGCCCAGCAAACTGGTATCACCACTCGAAGATCCCGAAAAACTTTTCAGAGAGCAAAGTCGCAGACACCGAGCCGCGATGTCTCAGCACGGAGAAGACACCACAACCGAAACAGGAACACCCACAGGACAGCCGCAACGTACTCCAGCACAGATGGCTCTTTACATTGAAGAGCTGATAGCAGGTTTTGCTGCCAGGAACAATCAGAGGACTTATAACAGGTCTGGAAGGGCACTGGTCGAAAACTTTGAAGTCCCAACCGGAGGACATCAACCAGCTATTGTAGTGCCTCCCATTACAGCAGAGCACTTCGACCTGAAATCATCCACCATTCAGACCGCCCAGACCCATTGTCCTTTTAATGGGAAGGCAGATGAAGATCCAAACGACTTCCTTGGAAAATTCGAGGATTACTGTAACAAGATTAAGTACAGAGGAGTCGAAGCGGACACGCTAAACCTGATTTTATTCCCATATTGTTTGTTCGGAACAGCAAAAGATTGGCTGGAGGCAAGACCACCGAGGTCTATCACTACCTGGGAAGGGTGTGTTGCTGATTTCTTGGCAAAATTCTACCCTGCATCCCGCGTTATCAAGCTGCAGAGTGAGATCTTATCTTTCAAACAGCAGATGGGGGAGGCAGTGGTAGATGCATGGGACAGGTTGATGAGACTCGTGAAAAAATGCCCCAACCACGGCTTCGGGGACGCAAAGATTCTGCAGGTATTCTACCACGCACTTGACAGGGAGAATGCAGACAGGATTGATAGGGAAGCTGGGGGTAACTTTCTATACCATGTGGATAAAGATGGAGCATACGAACTGATGAAGCAATTAGCCAAACAGGACACTCGCCTGTTTGATGACCGCAGGCTCGCAGCAGCAGCAGAACCAGTGGTTGATGACAGGATTGACAATCTCACGAAAGTGGTACAGGACTTAGTCAAGAAGGTGTATACAGAAAAGAAGCCGGTGGCATCAGTGGACGAACCTGACTTTGACGCAGCAATTCTGGAGCTTCAGACTGAAGATGCCAACTATGTTCAGCAGCAGTGGGATCCTAGTCGCTACAGACCAGGCACACGTGACCATCCAGGGTTTCGCTACGGAAATCCCAATGCAGCAGTATATGCACCAGGATTCCAGCACAGGCCACAGGCACAACAGACAGCTCCAGCTCAGCCTGCACAAGCAGCACCACAACTAAACCTGTCTCAGCAACATTTTGAGTCCTATATGGAGAAATTCAATAAGCAGTTGGAAACTAGATTCGCACAGATGGACTCATTAACTGCTGATGTAAGCCAGATGAAGATTGCTATCCGCAACTTGGAAGTACAGAATGGACAGCTTGCACAGAACCAGGCAGAACGAGCCCCAGGGAATTTACCATCAAACACAGTGAACAATCCACGCGCTCAAATCAATGCTATCACAACTCGGAGTGGAATTGCACTGCAGGATCCACCATATCCCAGTCATACACGCGCAGAAAAGTCCAAGATTATTGAACAGGAGGTGATTGACCGGGAAGACAGTTCAACCGCTAACCCTCAGAAAAGGGGTTCGGTCGAGCAGGAAGCAGCGCAGATGAATGAGGGTAATCCAGAGACAGTACCAACTTCTAAGGAGGTTCCTTACCCTCTGAAGACACGTAAGAGAGATGACAGCAAAGACTACGCCAGATTTCTGGAGGTATTCAAGCAATTACAGATAAATATACCTTTTGCTGAAGCACTTGCCAAAATGCCTACCTATGCGAAATTTCTCAAAGATATCTTGTATGGTAGAAGGCGAATGAGTGACTTCGAAACAGTGAATCTGACGGCAGAAGCGAGCAGTTGTGTAAAAAATGGTCTACCACTGAAAAAGAAAGACCCTGGCAGCTTTGTTATTCCAGTGACTCTGGGCAGTGCATACACAGGAAAAGCATTATGCGACTTGGGTGCCAGCATCAACTTGATGCCACTGACCATCTTCAAAAGTCTGGGGGTCGGAGAGCCACGCCCAACAAGAATTATGCTTCAAATGGCTGACAGATCCGTAAAACCTGCCTATGGAGTAATTGAAGATATCCTGGTAAAAGTGGGAGAGCTTATTTTTCCAGCAGATTTTGTGATACTGGATATGGAGGAAGGAGAGGTTCCGCTGATCCTGGGCAGACCTTTCCTGGCGACTGGTGAAGCCATTATTAACTGCAAGAGTGGAGAGCTGTCCATGCAAATCAATGAAGAAGAAGTAAAGTTTAATGTTTTCAAGTCTCTCCAGCTTCCCGATCATTATGGGCATGAAAACTGTTTTGCACTAGAGGTAATTGATGATCTGGAAAGCGATGAGATAGAAGATTTATGGGAGGAATTTGAAGACATATTTCCAGAGGAAACAGAAGAGCAACAGGATGAGCAGATCATGGGAACAGAAAGCTGGGTCAGGCTATACAGGGACGAAGGAGGCGAACAGAAAATGACACTGGTCCCGTCACTCCAGGAACCACCAGCCCTGGAATTAAAACAGTTGCCAGAACACCTCAGGTACGCTTTTATTGGTGAAAATAATACCCTGCCGGTAATTGTTTCTTCTCTTTTATCTCAGGAACAGGAACAAAAGCTACTGGAGGTACTCCGAGAGCATAAAGAAGCCATAGGATGGACAATTGCAGACCTGAAGGGAATCAGTCCTGATTATTGCATGCACAAAATAAGAATCGAAGACGGAAAGAAGCCAGTCATCCAGCCTCAAAGAAGATTAAACCCAATTATGAAAGATGTGGTACGTAAGGAGGTTATGAAGTGGCTAGAAGCAGGAATTATATACCCCATATCAGACAGCACCTGGGTGAGTCCTGTCCAGTGTGTATCGAAGAAAGGGGGTATTACAGTAGTGCAGAATGCTGATCAGGAACAGATCGCCCAGCGAACTGTCACTGGCTGGCGAATCTGTATGGACTATCGGAAGCTGAACGATGCCACACTGAAAGACCACTTCCCGCTGCCATTCATGGACCAGATGTTGGACAGACTAGCGCACCATGCTTATTACTGCTTTCTTGACGGCTACTCTGGCTACAATCAGATCTACATAAATCCAGAAGACCAAGAAAAGACGACGTTCACTTGCCCGTATGGAACGTTCGCCTTTAGACGAATGCCATTTGGACTGTGCAATGCTCCAGCAACATTCCAGAGGTGTATGATGGCTATTTTCTCTGATATGATAGAGAAAAATTTGGAAGTTTTCATGGACGATTTTTCATTATTCGGGGACAGCTTTGAAGATTGCTTATACCATCTGGCCAGAGTTCTGATTCGCTGCAGAAAAACAAATCTGGTACTAAACTGGGAAAAATGCCACTTCATGGTTACTGAAGGAATAGTGCTGGGACACAGGATTTCCAGTAAAGGGCTGGAAGTGGACAGGGCAAAAATAGAGGTGATCAAGCAGCTGCCGTATCCAACCACAGTGAAGGCAATCAAGAGCTTTTTGGGCCACGCAGGATTTTACAGAAGGTTTATTAAAGATTTCTCAAAAATTACAAAGCCACTATGTAATTTGTTGGGAAAAGATGTGACCTTCGTATTTGACGAAGCCTGCAAAGAAGCTTTTGACGTGCTTAAAGAGAGGCTGACGACTGCACCCATTATCACAACACCGGACTGGACACTCCCGTTCGAGCTGATGTGTGACGCCAGTGATTACGCTGTGGGCGCGGTACTGGGACAGCGGAAGGACAAGGTGTGCAGCGTCATCTACTATGCCAGCAGGGTCCTGAATGAGGCGCAGATTAATTATGGGACTACAGAGAAGGAGCTGCTGGCAGTCGTTTTTGCCCTGGATAAATTCAGATCGTACCTGGTAGGCTCTAAAGTCATTATTTTTACAGATCACAGTGCACTGAAATACTTGCTGGAAAAGAAGGATGCAAAGCCAAGGCTGCTGCGTTGGATTCTGCTGATGCAGGAATTTGACGTCGAAATCAGGGATAAAAAGGGAGTTGAAAATGTAGTAGCTGATCATCTATCTCGTCTGGAAAAACCTACAGAAGAAGTGGTGCCCATTCAAGAAAATTTTCCAGATGAACATATTATGAAGATCAAGACCAATAGACGGCCCTGGTACTACGCCATTGCCAATTATTTGGTCAATGGAGCACTCCCTGAAGATATCACCCCTTGGCAGAAAAAGAAATTTATTTCAGATTGCAGGCAATATTTCTGGGACGATCCTTATCTGTTCAAGCAAGGGGCAGATAATATTCTCCGACGATGCATTCCATGTCACGAAATTTTGGAGGTAATTCAGCACTGCCACTCAGCACAGTGTGGAGGACACTTCAGCGGACCGAGAACAGCTCACAAGGTGCTGCAGTCAGGATTTTTCTGGCCAACAGTTTTCAAAGACTGCCATGATTACGCGCAGAGTTGTGATCGTTGCCAACGAACAGGAAATATCTCCCAGCGGAATGAAATGCCCATGACACTTTGGCAGGAAGTCGAGCCTTTCGACGTGTGGGGTATCGATTTTATGGGTCCTTTTCCTTCGTCTCTGGGAAATCTACATCTTATTGGCAGTAGATTACGTGTCAAAATGGGTGGAAGCAATAGCCTGCCAGAAGAACGATGCGTCAGTCGTGGAAAGGTTCCTCAAACGCAACATCTTTACCAGATTTGGAACACCGAGGGCCATGGTCAGTGATGAAGGTTCTCATTTTATCAATAAAGTCTTTGCCAAGGTTCTAAAGTAGTATGGGGTGTCTATCCATAAGGTATCACTGCCTTATCACCCTCAGGAAAACGGGCAAGCAGAGGTGTCCAACAGGGAGATAAAGAGCATACTGGAAAAAACTGTGAATCCTGGACGCAAGGACTGGTCGTTAAAGCTGGATGATGCACTTTGGGCATACAGAACTGCTTACAAAACCCCACTGGGAATGTCCCCGTAGCAGCTGGTGTTTGGAAAAGCATGTCACTTACCAGTAGAATTGGAACACAAAGCATACTGGGCAATCAAGCAGCTGAATATGGATCACAGTCTATCAGGAAACAAACGGAAGATGGCACTACTCGAACTGGAAGAATTCCGTAAAACTGCATATGAGAGTGCCAAAATTTATAAAGAGAAAACAAAGAAGTGGCATGACAACCGCATTCTACCAAAGAAGATAGAAATCGGGCAGAAGGTTCTCCTCTACAATTCAAGGATGAAATTCTATCCAGGGAAGCTGCGCTCAAGATGGTCTGGACCATTTATTGTGAAGGACATCACATCATGGGGAGTGGTGGAGCTGGAGAACCCGAGGGATAATACAGTTTTCAAGGTGAATGGGAACAGAATCAAGCCATACAGGGATAGGAGGTAGAGGCACTCTACCTCGACATTCCGTGATTACAGCAGAGGTAACAAAGTCGGGCTGTCGACTGTAAATCACAAGCGCTGGTTGGGAGGCAACCCAACATAGATTAGTTGTTTTTTATATAATTTTTACAATGTTCATAATTCGAGAGAAAAGTGAGAAAGAGGGATTTAATGTTGAACTCAGTGTTTCAGGAAGCAGAGGCGTGCGTTCAAACGCAGAAGACATGCGTTCAAACGCAGTGCGTTCAAACGCAGAGACCTTGCGTTCAAACGCAGCCCCACCAAAGGACAGGAAAAGCACTGGAAACGGTTAACACTTTTGCGTTCAAACGCAGAAGACCTGCGTTCAAACGCAGATTAGACAGAAAAAAATTTTAGCCACCAAGTGGTGCGTTTAAACGCAACTCATGTGCGTTCAAACGCAAGAAGATAAAGAAGAGGTGGAAAAATCTAAGGACGTGCGTTTAAACGCAGATCCTGCGTTCAAACGCAGACCCAATCACCAGAGAATTTCTAGAGAGACAAAGGCATGCGTTCAAACGCAACTCATGTGCGTTCAAACGCAGCTCATCCGAGATGCAGAAGATAAGCATTGCGTTCAAACGCAACTCATGTGCGTTCAAACGCAACTCATCAGACCCAGAAGATTCAAAGAACATTCAAGCACTGCGTTCAAACGCACACCGTGCGTTCAAACGCAGATCATCAGTTCTTCAAAATTTCCAGAAAAATTAAGCAGTGCGTTCAAACGCAGGAGCTGCGTTCAAACGCACATTTGAGCGGGATCAAAAATTTCGGAAAATTTTGAAAAATTTTGAAATTTTGGGGCCATTCTGCAATTTCTGAAAGTTTGCCTATATATACTGTACGGATGACAGTGACTCATTTTCACACAAGTCTTCCAGTTTTCAACTCTCTCTCTAGAAAATTCTCTCTGCCCTGGCAGCTGCCAGAGCAGTCTGCCGTCAGCAGCCTCCGACGACCACCGCAGGACCGCCAGAAGGTCAGGAACAGTGTGGGGGTGGTCCAACTCATCCGATCCAAACACCAACAGATCCACTTCAGAGAGAAATTTCCAGATCTGTACCCGTAAGATTCACTCCGGGTATCCAGGTTCTATCTTTTCATTCTCTTCGGATATTTTCATACTTTTTACTGGTTGAATCTTGAAATGGAGGTGGATCAACCTTACATGAGGCCAGATAGGGAAATTGCACCTTTGAATATCATCGACTGCCGTTTGCTTAGGGCTAACCATTTCTGCGACCATAGGTTTGTTAACATGGAGGCTCACCGTTTCTTTCTGCAAGACAAAAAGATTCGGTATGACATACCCGCTGAGAGGACCTTTCCCCGTGATAGGGTAGCAATGGGGGATGAACTGTTCGACTATACTGGGCAGGATCATTGTGGGGATTTTTTTACTGGGTTTACCAATCTGCAGGTCAGTTCTGTGCTGGCTAAGGAGATTTACAGCAATCTCCAGCAGTGCATGAACAGTGAAGCCCAGTCAATTGACTGGATTTACTGCAGAAAGAGATGGATTCGAATCACCCTAGAGAGTATCCGAGAGAGTCTGGGTCTGGAGTTGGTGTTGGATGACTGTCAGTTTCAGGAACTGAGACGTCATCCATCTGAGCAGTTGAGTGAGCAGATCTTGACCACCCTGTGTGCTGGTGTACCCGGCGCTGCCTGGTACCACCCTGAACGGAGCCCTTCCTACCGGAAACTCCCGTCGACTTACCTGATTCGAGAGGCGAGATGGTGGACAGAATGGGTGAACAACAGAGTTGTGGGTATAAAACACTTTACCCACATTGATTATAATATTGCCCTGCTTGTTTACTGTCTGATGGCCCGTGAGCCTCCCGGAGATTATTTGTGAGTTTTTCCGGGAACGGAGAGAGACTCATAGCAAGAAGGGTTTGGGTCTTTTGGGGATGTTAACAAAAATGGCGCAGGATTATCTTGTGGTCATTCCTGGCGAGCTGAGAGATATTCGACCAGTTCAAGTACGCAAGTACAAGAACATGAGATGTGCGCTGCATGAGGCCATTCACGGGCCTCCTGAATATGTCCAAGTGGACGATGATGATGATGTTGTTCCACCTCAGGGTGGGGGTGGTGGCATGCCACCACCGCCTCCTCCCGGTGATGGGGGTTTTCCAGCCTTACCAGGTCCCTTCCCACTGCCCCGATCTGCCAGTTCCAGTGAACACAGGCAGGCCGACCCTGACTTGGGGCAGTCTAGCAGAGGGGCCAGGCGCAGCTCTTTTGGGCGCCTGGAGAGGACTGAGCATGAGGAGTGGGTCAGAAAGAAAATTAAGGCCCAAGAAAAAGTACAGAACTACCTGTTAAGGACGGTCAAGAAAATGGCCAGGGGTCTTGGCAAATTGTTCAAGACCCAGAAGCATATCTACCACGCTCACACAGCCGCCATGAGAGCTCATGAGTCGGCACTTGCTGAAATTCAGAGCAACATGCGTGGTAAGCGGTTTAATTTTCCAGACCGCTATTCTAGTGATAATTGTCCAAGCTGGACAATGGAGGATAGCCGGCCATATGATAGCTTCTCTGGCCATGACCCCACACCGAGCCCTGAACATGCAGACAGTGTCGGTGACCCCGGCAGACCCGGTACCCAGTACCCACCTAGGAGAGAGCATGCAGACCCAGGGGCCAGCAGTGCCCATCCCGGTGCCAGCCACGCTGGTACCGCTGCCGCAGCACGCCATGCTGCGAGGAAACGCGCCAGAGGGCGAACCCCTTCACCATCTCCCGAGCCGACTGACCAGTCTACTCCGGAGAACACAGATTCGAGTTACCGACCAGATCAGTAGAGTCGCGGGGACGCGCCACCTCTAGTGTGGGGGTGGGGAATCGTGTCCTCCTGCATAGCCATGTCAGCATATTTTTGTCAATTTTATTTTTCGTTTTATTTTCATTTTTTTTGAGTCAGCACGTTTTTTATGTTGAGTCGACCCACCAACCTTTCTGACCTTGCATGATAAAAAAATATATATATATATATAAATAAATAAAAAAAATAATAAAAAATATGGAAAATTAATAAATATTTTTTCTGAGAAAGGGCAACTTAGGACCTAGAAACTGAAGAGAGTCCAATGAAAGAGTTTATGAGAGTAGGAAGCACCGTAGCAGGGATACTTCAAATTTTAGTATTTTGTGCACAATTCTCACGACAGGCTATCCCGGGTATTCAGGAATGTGGAAAGTAGATAACAGGCATACTTTTGACTTCTCTAGTGTGCTAGGCAGATTTGGTCTTTAGATAATTGAATATTCTGTTTCCCGTGGAAACTGGTGGACTCTTGGAATCTGGGGTGGACCTTCGTGTAGAGTCGGTTTTATGTGGTACAAATATGTAGCCTAAGCGAAGTTGGAGAATGTACACCACCATCCCTTAAGGTGGTTCCAAGAGAAAATCCTAAAAAGCCCGCACTCTTAACGCTCTACTGCACAGTTGTAAAAAACAGAGGGGATTATGAAAAAAAAAAAAAAAAAGAAAAAAAAATAATAAATAAATAATATTTTGTGCTTAAAGGAGAAACAACATAATGTGCTTCCATTCACATGGAAAATTTGGATTCAATCCAATTTAGAGCTTAAGAGGGAAATTAAAGTCAAGCCGTATTACACAGGAGTTGTGTCTCCCAGCAATGGGACAATTTGCAAATCAAACGCAATAACGGCTAAGAGGGTCTGAAACCTCAAATGACTTGGCGAAGAAAAATTATCTGTTGACTGTAGATGCCTGGACCCTCTAAGTCAAAAGACGTGCTTTATCTTGGATGGTTTGGTGGATGTTTGGGGATACCTTAGTGAGTTTGTGCATAGGATCAGTTTATATCATTTCTTGCTGCGTGTTGTGGAATTTCGAAATGAGCTTGTGAGGATTTGATGATTTCAGTTTATGATAGAGAGGTTGCCCAATTTCAGAAAATATATAAACAAAAAATATTTAGCTGAGTCTTGAGTCAGTTTGTGTATATTCTATATCTGAGTCAGTTGTCTATTGAGTGTTTTGGTCTGTGTCTTGAATTTGTGAAAAAGGGGAAGTATGCAATTAAAGTATGCAAAAATGGGTCTGCAAGGCAGTATGCAAGGGTCTGCTCGGGACGAGCAGAGATAAGTGTGGGGGTATTTTGACAGCTTGAAAATGTATTAGTTTGGGACATCTTTTTACCATTGGTTTTAACCCTGTGAGAGTTGAGTTTGGCCATTTTCAGCTTATTTTCCACCTGATACGAGGCAGAGATTTCTAGATTATGATTGTAAAATTTGAGTAATTTTATGCATACTTTTGTTTGTTGGATATGATCGCGGGTGTGTGTTATGATGTGCAGGTAACAGGTGCCGAAAAATGCATGAGATTAACTTGGATGGGAGGCAGCGTGTCAGGAAAGTTGAGCAGAAAAAGAGGAAAAAATGCTAAGTGGTGCGTTCAAACGCAGGAGCTGCGTTCAAACGCACAAGACTGGAGCAGCAGGAAAAATGGCAGAAAAATGGTTAAGTCCTGCGTTCAAACGCAGGCAGGCTGCGTTCAAACGCAGGCAGGCTGCGTTCAAACGCAGGAGTTAGAGACCAAAGTGCAGAAAAGCTAAGTCCTGCGTTCAAACGCAGGCGTTGTGCGTTCAAACGCAGGACTCAACACTCAGGAGAAGAAACGGCCAAGGGGTGCGTTCAAACGCAAAGGAGCTGCGTTCAAACGCATGGATTCAGGAGCCAGAAGAGGAAAAATGGCTAAGGCCTGCGTTCAAACGCAGAAGGGTGTGCGTTCATACGCACTGCGTTTGAACGCAGGAAGTGTGCGTTTGAACGCACAGACGGGTTCCAGAAGCTTCCAGGACGGGTCTTTTCAAGGGTAAAACAGGAATTTCGTGCATCAGTTTTGGAGACTGTGGCAATATAAAAGGAGGTGTCCCAGCACTGAATTAGGGTTACGAACGCATACACACACACAGCTATCATCATCATCAGCAGCCAGTTTCACAGCAGCCAGGAGTTGGAGCAGGGCAGGATTGGAGCAGTTTTCCAGTATCTTCAGAAAAATAACTAGTTTGATCTTTTCTCTCTTTATGAAACATTGTTTTTGAATAATGCAAGCTAGCTAGACCTTTTGCCTAGGTTCTCGGTGAACCTAGGGTTTATGAATTCAGCAGACTTGGTTGTTTTGATTTTCAGATGCATGGCTAGCTAAGTCTTAATACAGGATGGTTTGTTTATTATTCTGTCTTTGATTTTATTTACATACATGAATGGCCTGATCACCCAGGAGTGTTACAGACAGGATCTGGTGCGCGAGAGTGACCAGTGAAAGTTAGGAAGAAAAGACAGGATTTAGTACTCTGCCTTGATGGACCGAGAGGTGAAGAGAATCAGGGGACTAGCCCAGAAGCATTAGACCAACTGTTAGACGTTTAGGGGGAGACCGAGAGGAGAACCTGTAACACTAGCAGACTTAGAACGAACCTGCAGATTTAGGGGGACCGAGAGGACCCGAAAATTTGCAGTCGAGTGATAAGTGCATGAGACCGAGAGGAGATTGTACTATTGGTATGCTGGCATAAACAAAACCACTGTGTGTTTCTGAAATCAAATATACCATGAAAGCTGGAGAGTAACCCTAGGGGATCCTGGAATCTAGATTTTTAGAATTATCGACTTTTACAACTACAACAATTTCTGCAAAATATTCAACAGAAAAATAAAATAAGCTTTTTATTGTTTTTATTTATTACAGTTTAGTAGAGTCAAATCCCAAACCTTCCTCCTTTTTACAAACTTTGTGTCTTATTCTAATTCTGATTAGCAACAACTTAAACTGTTCTCGTGGGTTCGACAACCAGAGTCACAATTACATACTCTATACTACTTGATCGTACACTTGCGAAAAAGCAGATAGTTTACGCTGTCAAGGTGCCGGACCGAGTCGTTGAACACTATGAACACCCTTGCAAAGATGCAGGTGCCGGACCGAGTCGTTGAACTCTATGAACACCCTTGCAAAGATGCAGGTGCCAGACCGAGTCGTTGAACACTACGAACACCCTTGCGAAGAAGCAAGTGCCGGACCGAGTCGTTGAACACTGTGCGAAACCCGCTGAGAAGCACGAACCAAGTAACTGACCACTACAAGGGCTTTGGACAGAGACCTGAAAAAGTATGACCAAAGAAAAGGCATAAAAGAAAAACAAAACAGCTAAATAAGATTAGAGAACAAACAAGCATCAAACAGACTTATAGAGCAAAATATGTGCGCATATATGTGAGCGCACATATCATGTTGCCATAAAAGGGTCAAGTCAGCTTGTTGTTATCTCAAATATACTACCTCAGTTTCTTATGAAACAGCTGAGAGAAAATGGGCACAGATTTTAAGAAACCTGTGCCTTTTACACATTTACCCCTACCTTATCTAATATTTACAGTCTCTCTCACTCCCTCCCTTTTATCATTGCAGACACAAACAACACCACCACCACCACCAACACCTACTTATCTAAACCAGATGAAAAAAAAGAACTGGTCCAGCCATAAACACAAGCTACGAAACAAAGAAAGGCAGATCCAACACATAACTATTCTGGTGCATATGAGGAGAGGTAATAGCTCAATTACAGGGAATAAAGAGAGGCTTATATGAATCAGATTCAATAGATCTGACCAAAACAACAAACTGGGTTTCAATCCAGGGGTAACCCAGAAAAAAAAACAGGTGATGAAACACTGATTCAGTCATTAGGAAGAGAAGATGAAGGCAGTAGACTACCACCAATGCTGCCTCGCCACGAGAAACTCCCGGACGAGCAGTCATCTTCCGATATGTTCCCTCCTCATCTTCTTCTTCTTCTTCTTCTTCTGGCTTCCACCACCACCAATCCAGCCGCCTCCTCCGCCGGAAACGAGCCACCGCCTCCGAACCCAAAAACCGGCAAACAACTCAAAATATATTCAATCGAGATGTTGATGTGAAGAGGAAGACGATCCAAGAGAGGAAATCACCACCAAATAACACGTTAATGAATGGATATGAATAGATCGGACTTTGAAGATTCATGAGGGTTGGGTTCTCCTTTTTCTCTTTCCTCTATCTATCTTTCTCTCTCTACTATCAACATACGGTAAATCATAAAGAGGTGGTCGGTGGGGTTTATTTCGATTGGATAGGTTAGGTGGTGAAAGGTCAGTTCAGTCATTTAGCTTCAAAACTTTACTAAAAAGGGAAAGTAGGCTGAAAGAGAAGAAACTTCCGTTTTAGGGAAGTAGGCTGAAAAGAAGAAACAGAGGTAGTATTAAAGAACAACTAGTTATGTGCTCGATAAAAAAAAATAATAAATAAAAAAATCTATTATAATGAGAAAGTTGAAAAGAATCAAACCTGTTTCACCAGTAGGTTTTGAGTACCTCCTCAACTTGCTGGAGTGGCTATCGCAGCCGTTAAACTCCGCCACAAATTAAGTGATTCTCTCATGGAGAAACGATCACAAATACAAGTGATCGCGAAATCGGCTCAAGAAAAGATAGGAGCAGCTGAAACGATAGATCGGTGGCAAGCTGCGATAACAAGCAGCATAAAAGGCGCAAGACGCAAACCAGGTTAGCCACACTTGAAGCTCGCGAGGACAAGAACCAAGCTTATTGTTACAGCAAAAGGGAACGAGGGCACCACCACAAATAAAGTGGTAAAATCTGTTGCATAGGCTACCAGAAGCAGCCGAGCGGTAATAAAAAATAGAAAAAGAGCGCAACATATCAACATAGTAATCGCGATATGTTCAAGTCTCTTCACGGATACACTCATATATCTACGCCAAAAATAAATCGGCATATAACTCCAATCAAGGGTTTGCTCGATTCACCCCAAACGACAGAAAACAAAGAAAAGTGCTCCAACATGCCAACGCAGATGAAGTAGCGTGGAAAGCGTTAGCCGCCACGGAGGGAGATTGTGACCTGTTAATCGTCCAGCAAAGGCCATTGCATGAATATTTTTGGAATAATCGGAAATCAGCCACCACACAACAGCGGAGACCATGCGGGAAAAAGAACAAAACCGCAACCACAAGGACAAATAAAACAAGCTGCCTCGACTAGTAGGAAGCAATGGTGGAAGATTAAGCTAATTACAGTGGCTAATAGCATGTAATTAGAACGCTTTCAATTCAAAAAAAGGGGCAAAAGAAAACATTCAGAAAATAAAGGCAAAGAAGAAAAAAAACTAACCTGCAGCAATAGGCGTTCGACGTCGTTGTCCGAGCTCGATGTTGAGACTGAAGGTTGATGCTCCTACATGGCTTATATATAAAGAGAAACCAATCTTGATCCATCTCGGTCAAGGACTCTAACCAATAGAGACAAGTTTTTGAATCTTTCATATACACATGTCTTAAAGAATAATGAGTCCTACTTGGACATGGTTATGAAAAAAAAATGTAGTTTCATTTGGTCACTATCACACAATTCCAGTAAATTTTGACTTGGGCCTCAAACAAGTAAAATCTATCTGATTTTTTTTAACAACAAAAGAAGCTACGCAATATTTGAAGCTGAGTGGGCGGAAACAAGATGGGCAGGTAATGCCTTTATCTATGACAAAAGAAAATTCTCTGGTTGCTAGCCAAATCAAAGCAGCAAGGTAAACTTATCGAGACTTGTCCGCCAACAAGCTCAAGAGCCGGCGAACAAGTCTCGAGGGGGCATTTATAGACACGCAAAAGTTACGGCCAATCAAATAGTGCCACGTGTCTATTATTGCATAATCAAATTGGCGGGATCAAATTGTACTTGCCGTCAAATTAATGTCTCTAAGCATTAATTAGTGAATGACTAAATTGTAAATGAGACAAAACCTTATTTACAATCACGGACTGCTTATGGCGACGCCACGTCACTGCATGACACGGCTACGCGTCAGCAAATAAGGCCAATAAAATAATGTCACTTGTCAAAGTGATGCAGTTATCAAGACTAGCAAGCCCGACCAACCATGTTGTGCCACTTGTCAAATTGATGAAGAAAATAAATAAATAAATAAATAAATAATAATATTTATTTTCTACCTTGGCAAACAAGTCGGCCCATGCCTATATAAAGGAGCCATCCCTAGGCATAAGAAAACACAATTACATCTTGCGATAAGGAGAGAGCTCTGAAGATCAAGCTGCTAAAGCCCTAAAGAGTTCATCCATCCACAAGATTATCAACGATCTTCGAGACCTTCGAAGATCCTACCCACGTTCTTTGCTAGCTTTACAGATTTTCATCAACGATCTTCGAGACCTTCGAAGATCCTACCCACGTTCTTCGCGAGCTTCAAAGATCTTCATTGACGATCTTCGAGAAATTCGAAGATCCTACCCAGGTTCTTCTCGAACTAAGAAGATCTTCATCAACGGTCTTCGAGACCTTCGAAGATCCTACCCGCGTTCTTGAAGAAATTCGAAGATCTTCAAGCAAGTTCTTCGGATTCTTCAAGACATTCAACGCGTTCTTCGCCAAAATTAAAGAACGCCTACCCGTTCGATCCGAGATCAAGCTGCGTAGCCCTCGTTCGACGTTCAAGGAGAAGAATCAGGGGATAGTAATTTCTATTTAGAGAATTACATAAGAGAGATTGTAATCCACTATTTATTTCATCAATAAAATATATTTGCCACCGAATTTCTCGCTTTTGTTTATATTAGCATAAATTTGTGTGTACACACGTGATGTTGAAGATGTTGGCTGGAAAATGACATCCTAAGTTGTTCATGCTGAGTGCTAAAGACTCCAGCTTGTGAAGCTTATCCACATGCTCTGGAACTTGACCTGTTAGAGCGTAATACAAAAGAGTCGTTCAATCCGAAACCATTGACTTACCGAAACTATTAAGCAAACTACTAATTTTCAATAAGAGTGTTCATGGCTTCCTTGACAGGTGTATGAATGTCATTGATTGAAAACAACTAATTGAGCAATGTGAGCGAGTGGTGCCTTTCAGATTGAGGCATTCAAGTCAACTGGTTATATTCGACGACATTGATGGATGTAAAATTTCCTATTTAATTTGGAATGCTTCCACTCAATTTATTATGTTGAAGCCGTGAATCTCGAGAGAAGTCATCTATATATCTATATAAAAAATGACAAGTGCCGAGAAGAAATATGGAGCCGCCTTTTGGCAGTCTATGATTATTATAATTAGGACACATGTCTTGCCATGTCATCATGGGTTTAAATTATCCAATGACATCTTGGCATGTAATGCATGACTCATCATATATGCATTTATTTTTCCGTTACAAATATAAAGAGAGTAATGACAACAATTACTACACACCTAAGGTATTAACTTTTAAAAATATGTATAAAAAGTAATGAATATTATAAACTATTATTAATAATTAAGCTGGTGCATATTTATATATGTGCACCTAAGGTATTAACTTTTAGAAATATGTATAAAAAAGAAATGAATATCATAAACAATTTCAAATAATTTAACTGGTGCATATTTATATATGTGCAAAACGAGAAAATTTATTTTACATGTTCAATATATAAAAACTTAAACTACAAAAAATTGTTATGATGTATTATTCATAAAATGAACGACACTGTCTGGCAAGAATTTTAAATTGTCCAGTGACATCTTCGCATGTAACGGATGACTCATCCATATATACATTTATTTTTCCGTTACAAATATGAAGAGAGTCAGTACAAGTATTACAACATAGATAATGTTTTGTATTTTAAAAATATGTATGAAAAGGTTATGAATATTATAAACAATATTTAATCATTTAGTTTGTTTATAAATTTATATACATGAAAATAAGAGAGAAAATTTACCTTACACGTTCAATATATAAAAATTAAAATTATACATCTTTTTTATGAAGTGCTATGAAAAAATTGAACTCGCCATTGGTGATGGTAAGTCCAATTCTTCTTCTACACATAAATTGTTTATTTGCTATACTTATATGACCATTTAAACAGGATAAGTTCTCAAGGCTCATGGGCATATCATGTTGCTCCACAGTTTTTTAACTTTTTTCTATTATGGAATAAGTAAAACTCTATATTATTTATCTTTGAATATGGCTATGGACTAATTTAAACTCTCTATTATTTATCTTTTAAATTTAAGCTTACATGAACAGTTTATCAGGAAAATATTTTGCATATCATGTTGCTCCCCAACTTAAATTCTCAAGGCTAATTTATCATTTAAATTCAGTTGTGACAGATTTATTGTAATAAATCATAGTAAGTATTTAAATGTTTGACATGCGTATAATTATACATGCAAAGTTTAGAGAAATACAACTTATTAACGTGTACAAAAAAGTTAATTGTCAAACAAATTTGGTATAATGTATATAGTGTGCCTCAGCAAAGTCAATGACGATGTGCCATATGTTGAGATATTTTTAAACATATTGTTCAATTTTAACATTTACCTATTGTTCATTTAAACTTTTTGACAAATGCATGGATGATGCAGACTGGAGAAAGTCAATATTGCGTGCCATCGCAGAAGGAACGAGCAACGAAAACTGGGCGTCCACCAAGGGGTATTGCATACATGACAACACCCTCTACTATAAAGGCCCAGGCGGAATACTCATGCGATGCGTCTCACAGCAGGAGGGACAAGTGCTTATAGACAAGATTCACCAACATACTTGTGGGGAAAGTGAGGTGTCAATCTATCGAAAAGCTCAAAGGTATGTAATTCACTGGCCGGGCATGTCAGCGGCTGCGGCGTTGATCCAAGGAAATTGCGAGAGTTGCGCTCTGATCAAGGACTCTTTATCAATTGCTCTGGTTGATGACGGCGTGGATTGGAGGAAGCCACTCTTTGATTTTTCTCACACAGGGGATTGAGCCAGAGTCGAGAAAAGAAGCCGAGAAGCTAAAGAGAAAAGCAGCACGATATGTGGTGCAAGAAAACATACTCTTGTGAAGAGGCCACGAGGGTAACCTTCTGCGATGCTTAGACAGCAAGGAAGCACAAGAGGTGATGGACCTCTTTCATCAAGTAGAACATCAGGGAGGTGCGAAGTTATGTAGACAGCTCCTCACAGTTGGCTACTTCTGGCCCACCATGGAAGCAGATTGTTGCACTAAAGTGAGAAGATGCCACGAGTGTCAATTCAAAGGCAATCTAGTACATGCTCCTGCCGTAGATCTGCATGCGCTGGGCACGCCATGGCCGTTTCATACTTGGGCTTTGGATTTTGTTGGCTCTATCCGACCAGCTTCGCATGAGAACCAGTTCATTCTCACCGCGACCGAGTTGTTCACTAAGTGGGTGGAAGCAATACCCCTGAAGATAGCAAATGCGCTTGCGGTAGTGCAATTCATCCAAGAGAATATCATATTCCGGTTCGGCATTCCTAACACCATTCTCTCGGATAATGGTACCCCCTTCGTTAATCGCCAAGTAGCTGCGAAGTTAGCGAAATACAACATAAGGCAGATATGTTCTACCCCCTACTATCCGAAAGGGAACGATCAAGCGGAGGAAACTAACAAGACGTTGCTGAGAATCTTGAGCAAGATGGTCGCAGATGACCACAAGAAATGGGCTGATTCTTTGAATGTAGCCCTATGGGCGTACAGAACGTCTCCGACGACGCCTATATGAGTCTTTCCATTCCTTTTATCTTATGGTGCTGAAGCTGTAGTACCTGCGGAAGTAAAAGTCAACTCCGCAAGATTGGCCTTCCATGCACTATACGACAATCAACGCGAGCATGGCTAAGTCCTGTTAGAAGAGAAGCGGGAGCAAGCTAAACGGGCTAACAAACGATACCAGGAAAGGATAGCCCGCGCGTATAACAAAACGGTCCAACGTCGAGATTTCGAAGTTGGAGATCTGGTCTTGCGCGCATCGGACCACTGCATGCGGGAGGCGGCTCAGCCAAAATTCGCAGCCAACTGGGAAGGACCCTTCGAAGTCAAAGAGGTCTTTGACAGTGGCTACTGCAACATACAAAGGCTCCATGGGACGGCCTCGACCCCAAGCTCAGTTAACATGCGCTGGATTAAAAAATCCTTAACTCCTCTCATTACATGCGTTAGCTTATAAATGCTTACTTTATGCTTTGCCCTGTTAAAGATTCATGCATCTTCTCTCCTACATGAGGGAATTGTAATCTCACCTCTCCCATATGAGAGTGTTCTATAATAAAAGACTTCTCCCAAATGGGAAGAACTTTATGATTTCAGCTGTCTTTATCGCTTTATTTATTTCTTCATTACTCAATAGCGAAAGCCTATCCGCCGGGATAGCAACACTAAGCAAATATGATCTTAAGTGATCCTCAAGCCCATCCGCCGTGATGGCAGCACTAAGCGAATATGATCTTAAGTGATCTTTAAACCCATCCGTCGTGATGGCAGCACTATGCAAATATGATCTTAAGTGATCTTTAAGCCCATCCGCTGTGATGGCAGCACTATGCAAATATGATCTTAAGTGATCTTTAAGCCCATTCGCTGTGATGGCAGCACTATGCAAATATGATCTTAAGTGATCTTTAAGCCCATTCGCTGTGATGGCAGCACTATGCAAATATGATCTTAAGTGATCTTCAAGCCTATCTGCCATGATAGCAGCACTATACAAATATGATCCTAAGTGATCTTCAAAGCCTATCTGTCGAGATAGCAGCCGTACTTGAGCCTAGTCTTAAGTGATTCTCGAGCCTATCTGCCAGGATAGCAAAGCTATGCAAATGCGATCTCAGACGATCTAAAAACTCATCTGCTAAGATAGCAGTTCTCATGAATGATTCTCAATCTGCGAAACTATCTTTTGGATAGCAAATCATAGAGACAACACAAAGCGCGAATATCACACTACAAAAAGTGAAGTTTGCCAATACGCATGCGAATGTTGCAATTTGTTGGGATAAGAACGGCAAATCATACAAAGCGATTTATTATTATGAGTCAAAACGACTTACAATTTATCTGTCTAGATAGCAGCTTACAAGAGAAAAAGCTCAGACTGAGCTAGTTACATAGCTAACATGGCTTACAATGCATCTAAATAGTAGCTTACAAGCGGAAGTTACACATAGGGGGAATCCTTACTGTAAAAGGATCGGCCTACTGGTCCTAACAAAAGCTATGCGACGTATCGATCTGCGACCAAAGATCTGTCGCAAGTAGGGTCTTGCTGTAAAATGAACGTCCTCCAAACGTCACAAAGGCTATGCGACGCCACCTTCAAGATCTCAGGATCTGACAAGGCCTCTGTCTGATCAGCACCCCAAGAGATGTGCCTGAGGAACCACCTGTTCCGGCGTATGCGGCGGTGAAGAACAGGTAAGCAGCAACTCCTAGGGCAAGAGGTTACTTGTCCACGGAGACGAGCACAATGGCTCGCCACCCCGAGTTCAAGAACGAGGAGGCAAGAGATTCTCCTCTGGGAAAGCTAGAGGAGAAATCCGCTGTTCATTACGAATCGGTAAGAAGGCCAGTACGGCGCTGCACCTCGCCAGGAGGCGGCCGGAAACATGACCTGCAAACATAATAGACGAAGAAAATTCTTCGAGCAAGCATGAGGTATTATGTGCATCTTCTTTATGATAGTTATGAAGATAAATAAGCCTTATAAAGAAGATATTGGAAGCTATTTCTATGGCGCAAAGCACAAACTCAGGTCTCACAACTTGAAGTTGCCATGAATCAACGAAAGAAAAGAAGTCGTAAGGACTCATGGCAAGCTACATTGTGGAATAAGGAACCCAAGCAAGAGGCAGGGTTTATATAGACCCAGTTGAGACTCTTCAGTTGCTTAGCTAATTCAGCAAAGCTTGGAAAAAGGGTAAGAACCAATCACTTACGCCTTGAAAAGAGGTAACAATCAATTACCCTACTAAAGGCTACGATGATTCAGTTGCGTATCCTAATTAATGACGGAAGGTCATGATACGGATGGATTTCCCAAGGAAAGCGTGCTTTTCTGATAAGAAATTAGCGCAAAAATCAAGGCAGAATATCGCTAGCTGATGTCATAATTGATATGCACAAAGATATTCGAGCAAATCCCGGGAAGGGCAAAACAGGCATTCAAATTTTGACAAAAAGAGGGGGGAGAAACCCTACCAACATTACAATAATGTTTTAAAATTTTGTTCAAAACAAATTTGTTATTGTTCAAAATAAGCCTTTGACTAGGGAGTCATCAGGAGTAAACTGACGTGACAAATTGGCCACTTGCTCCACTTCTCGCTTTAACTGCTCGTAGTTGGCGCTCATTTCATGGAAAGGCTTCACAGCCTTTTCAGCTTTCTGCTTTTGCTGCTCCACCTTCTGCTCCTCAGCTGCGAGGTTATGAAAGCCGCACTTCAAATTCACAGCCGCGCGAATCTGGGTAACTCTGTTGACAAGATACCCAAAGCCCAGTTTGCCCTGAACTTTGGCTTGAAGGTCTTGACACATGCTGAAAAGCAACCGCGCGCTCTGAGGAGAGATGGTCGCAGGTGTAGCCGCAGACAGCTGCTCCAAAATCCAGATGGCTTCGGTCAAGAACAGCCTCCTGTTGAAAGGCTCTATCTCCAAGGACCTCGCAAATGATCGAGGATGGGAGAGACGCATTCGGATCAGCCAGTCCACATCAGCTTGCTTCAAACCTAACCTTGTTAAATCAAGTTAAAATATCAAGCCTGTAAATGAAGAATGCAAGATGCAAACGACAATCATGGTGACGTACCAGTTCCTTCAAGGATCTCACGCAAAGAGGGAGTACGCATTGCTGGGACAGCTGAAGACTGTCCTCGCTCCATTGCTCTTCTATCAGCTGCGAGCTCTTGCTCCTCATAGTTGGCAGGAAGGGTATAAGCCGCACCAGGTGCGATTGCAGCTCCTACCTGCGAACCCCAAAAGCTCCATGCAGGAGGAATCACTGGAGGCTCAATCCTTGTTGGAGGCATGCCAACAGTAGAGACTGCTGCTCGATTAGGGATGCCTTCGGATGCGAAAGCCTCAGCAGCATCTGCTTCTGTTTCCTGAGCAGCAGCATTGGTATCTTCCTCCATCAGCACAGCGTTAGCTTCGGCATCATCAGAAACTTCAATGATGTCCTCGAAGGGCTCTCTAGCATATTCGGCAGCTGCGACGGGCTTCTCGGTATGAGAACTTGGCACTGGGACATAAGATGCGGAGGGTTGACTCCTCTGTCCCAGCATGGCTTCACCAGCATTACCTGCAATACAGGATAAGATGATGTGAGGTAACTTGTATTGAATAATATTTTATTATTTTGGTAAACCAAGAGCGAGCACCTCCACGCGAGGGTGGGATTGTATCATCTTCGTCATATGCTAAGGACGCGGAACCATGTCCTATTAATGTATCTTCATTAAGCATATCTTTAAGGTGAGCGTGACCTGGGATGCGGAGAAACCAGTCATGATAATGTTTGGGTTACTAAGCCTAGTTCACAAATGCTGTTCAAATGCTTACCTGAAGGTTCACCGCACTTGCTTACTAGCCAGCGGCGAATGTCAGATTTCGATAAGCCATGCTTTAATGCACCAACAATCACATCTCGGTAAGTTACCGCAAGATTAAATATCTCACCTTCGTTACCGCCCCCGATCTCTTCAAAGTCCGCTTGGACTTGCTCCAGAGCAGCCGCATCCTCTTCTTGAGCTGCTTCATCCTCATCAACTTGAGGAGCCGCATCTTCTGGAACCGCATCTTCCTCATCGGTTGGACGCACCAAGTCGTCGACATGTTGCTCTTCCAGGCTCCTTTGCTTTACGCGTTCAATTTCCTCTTCTTCTCGCTTTCTTCTTCTTTCAGCAGCCTCCGCAGCTGTTCTCCTGGACTCGGCAAGGATGTCCTCGCCTATGGTTTCATTGGAAACACCAGAGTGAGAACCCCTCTTCTGCCTCTTGGCCAAAAGGCCACTGAGGGTCTCATCATCATCATCTGCAAAGGAATAGATTGTTCAATCAAGATTGCGAAAGTTAAGATAATGAGAAGAGAAGTACGATTAAGATACCTCCCGATCCTTCCTCTCGTATCTTGTCTCTCTCCCCTTCTCTGACATCTTCGACTCTTCTTCTTCTTCATCATCATCCCTTCTCTCCTCCTCCTCTTCCTCCTGACCAAACGGAACAAAGGTCTTCACTGCGAGCTCTTTCCGTGCCTTGCTTGGCATGCGACCTTTACCTTTATCCCTGGAAGTAAGGGATCTCGCAGGAGGGGAAGCTGGAACACTCCTAGGGGAAGAAATTGTGATTCCCTTCTGCCTTGGTCTCTTTGCCCTTGGAACAGCAGATGCTGGGGGAGATGGATCGTTCCTCGGAGGAGACAAGGCCGGAGTATTGTCTATCAGCGAGTCAGCAAAAACATCCATGACCTCGCGAATTCGGGCCTCAACTGTGGGAGCCATTCTCATTGCTAGCCGGACCGGTTCCCCCTGCCTTCTCGCAGCAACAATGGTGGTGACCAGCGATTTGGAGCGCTCACCAGATGCGAACCTCCTCATATAGCACTATAGCAGAAAAGGGAGGATAAGTTTCGACGTATCGAAATAAAGAAACTTACTGCGTTCAAAAGAGATTGTTTACCTTAGCGAAAGTTTCGCTGTATTTGATGATGTGCGAATCACCTTTATTCACTGCAGCCATCTTCACTTCAATGATGGTAGAGGGACACAAGTGATTCTCGTGGTCCAACAACGAATAGCAGCCATATTGGGTGTCGTCCAGGCTACAGTTGGGACGGAAGGGGAAAGAATTCCTCTTGATCACAGGAGCTCTGCCTGGCCGGGGGATCGACTGCGTCTCAAACCTTTCTTGTTGGGTATTCCAATAGGCAACCCAATTCTTGGAGTAGCCACCCGTGCGGTCACCTGGGGGCTGCTTTAAGGGAAGATTTCTCCTTAGGATTGTCTTACATTCGCCAGACAACAGTCGCTTGTAGCAGCCCCTTATGATGGACTGCGGCCAGATCGATGGTGCCACCGCATCAAAGCCAAACTGGGGAGAAACGCGAGTCGGATCGACATCCACCGTGATCCTCTCGTACTTAGGAGTAAGCTCACGAACATAATCCACAAGAGCAGGAAGAGAACCTCTTAGACACCAGCAGAAGAACTCGCGGTAACGCTCGTGGAAATGCTTCCCACCCTCGAAAAGAAGATCTTCCGAGAAAGCAACAGCCTTGGAAGGATACAATTTTGGGAACCATAGGACGTTCTCGACGCACGTGGCATAAGGCCTAGCTGTAAATTCGCTGCGATCGTCGCATATCAGGCTCCAGGTACACTTAGGAAAGTGAGTTCCAAACCATCTCGCAGCTCTGCCGCTGTTACGCTCTTCCTCCGCACCTGGGACGCACCACTTATTGGGCTTAAAAGGAACAGGAGCATAAGAGGGCCATCGCTTGAAGACCCACATAGTCAAGAAGGCAATATTGACATAGGTCAACACATCGAGGCGACCGCGAGAGTCCTTGGTTGCAACAACCAGTTGGTCCAATCTATGGTACAGGGTGCCCAAGACTAGAGGCCCAAGTGCGACCTTTTGAACAAGGTTCAGTTTCACAGCAAGTGGGAGGACATGGTAGAAAACTCCATCATGGGGATGGCCATCAATTAAATACCTCGACAACCAGGCGCAGAGAAAAGAACACAGGGTCAGGTGATAACCCTTGCCATTCACATAATTTTTAGCCTTTGGGTTCTGGCTCAGAAGCATCTTGGTGATACTACTACTCGCATAATCGCGGAAGAAGTATTGCACCCACTTGCCCCAAGTGTTCTTCGCAGACGTATCAACCAGTTGCCAGTCGGGAAGAAGCTCCGCTGGTGTCCACCGGGTGGAAATTTTCTTTACCTCTGACAAGCATTCCTCCATCTGCTTGTACAAAGCGAGCTCTGCATCAGTCCTCAAAGGACTCAGAGGATCCACATCACCCACAGGAGACAGATCATACAGTATGTGTACATCTTCAAGATTTGGAGCAGCCTCGAACTCAGAAAAGTGAAATGTGTGAGTCGCAGGCGAGTAGCGCGAGAGACGGTTTAGAAGCATGGACTGGTCCAGCTTCATGGCAGCACCCTTCATAGCACGGACTGCGAAATATATACCAGCATCGTTCAAAGCAATGGCATGATAAGTCAGTACATGGTCAATCCACTCATCCATAAACTCCAATTTCTGAACAAATGCTTGAGTGGAAATCGCAGTATATGGGAAAAAACCCATTTTCGACCCCCAATCGAACCACATCCTTGGAATCGATCAATTCGAGCATGGCCGCATTAACAGGAGGGGTCAGTGTTTGCAATTCTTCAGCAGGAACAGGGGTTGGCAGGTTCTTCACCTTAACCCTAGCATGGTAAAAGTCTTTTCCATCCAGATAGGGGGCTTTCCGCCATAAGGTCTGGGGAAGATCAGGTATTTCTTCGACCTCTTCAACGGGCTTGGTTCCTTTTGTCTTTGCCATTCTTGCGGAAAAGCAAGAAAAAAGGGGGGATAAATACACATACTTTAGTTTGAATTTCAAGATTCAGTTTGAAGCAACGAGGCTTTATCAGAAGAAAGCTGAACAGTTCAATGTTAATTTTGGGGTTTGAAAGTTCAGAATCGCTTGCATTATTGGGAATTTCAGAAACCCTACATTCAAAATCTTTTATAATTTGGGGATTAGATTGATTCTGAGTTTAGAGAACAAGGTCTCCTTCGCAGTTTCCAATGGATGGCATGTTTCAGACAGTCATGGGTTTGCAGATCCAACACAGTTCAAGGCATATATCGATATGTTTAATAGAATAGAACGAGGCCAACCTTGTTTTGGTAAAGCTTGCTTGGATGCAGACAGTTGAAGAAGCCGATTGACAAGAAAGAATTGATGATTGATTATTTGAATCTGCTATTGAAGACTTCCGGGTATCATTCACTTTAAGATAAAGAAGTGATGCTTTGCAACAACGGAGAGCACAGAGTATTTATCCAAAAACAATGAAGGGTTGCATCCTTTCAGTAGTCGAATCGCAACCGTCACCGTCGAATCGCGCAATCACAGGGCAAGCTGACGTCATGCCTAAAACCCTAAAAGACCAGACGGCAAGACTCTAGGGATTTTAGGTCATAATGACACGCACGGGGGCTGAATTTGCGTGCATTTGAATTGGTGCGTGGCGGCGACGCGTACATTGGTTCTTGCGCATGGAAGCCTATCCGGCTATGAGTCTTCACGCGCAGAAAGGGGGCAAATGTAGATAGTGCTTTCTGGACAGGCAGATCTTGGCCACGTGGCGACCATCTAGCACACCATATTGTGCTCCACACACATTGGATCACCAGCCGCGCTGATCCACGTGGGGGCTGCGAGACAGGGCCCTCGCATACCGCCTCACGGGATTTGTAGGGACTTAGTGGTTTGGATACTAGAGTAAGTCCTGTCGCGCGCGAGCGACAACCAAGCCCGCGCGCGACCTTTAGTAACTGCTTTTGAGAGATTTAAGGCACGAGCTCCATAAACCCGGTCAACCCGGTCAAACCCATAACGGTTCCGGTATACGCGGATAACGTGCTGTAACGGTCCCTATATACGCGGACAAACGTGCCGTTGTGGTTAAGCTAATTAAGCCGCCATTGATGGGCGCATTAACCACACTGCAACAGTCACATTCTCCGTTATATATAGGATCGTTAACCCTTCCATACAAGGGAGAACACACCTGAGATACGCGGAAGCTCTGCCAAACTCCTGTCTCTCTCTCATACAGTGCTATTGCCTTACTCTCTCCCTACACACAACCCCACACTTCCTGTGTCTTTTCTATCCCCTACTCTTGGTGTATATTGAGTCCTCTCTGCAGGATTCTCTCGTACACAGATAGTAAGGAGTGGAACAGACTTGCCTTATGTTGTATTCCGCTAGTTTCGCTGCCACCTGGCGATTTACAAAAGGAGTGCCGTTATCCGAGAGGATTGTATTGGGGATTCCAAACCTGTATATGATGTTTTCTTGAACGAAATTGACCACTGCGAGCGCATTTGCTGTCTTGAGCGGTACTGCCTCCACCCACTTGGTAAAAAACTCGGTCGCGGTTAAGATAAACTGGTTCCCATGCGAGGCCGGTCGAGTGGGGCCAATAAAATCTAGAGCCCAAGTGTGAAATGGCCATGGTGTTCCTAACGCGTGTAAATCAACAGCAGGAGCATGCACGAGGTTGTCCTTATATTGGCATTCCTGACATCTTTTTACCTTGGTGCGGCAATCTGCCTCCATTGTGGGCCAGAAATAACCAACTGTTAGGAGTTGTCTGCATAGTTTTGCACCCCCTGATGCTCTACTTGGTGAGATAAATCCATCACCTCTTGCGCTTCTTGGCTATCTAGGCATCGGAGTAGATTACCCTCATGGACCCTCCGCCAGAGTATGTTTTCCTGCACCACATATCGAGCCGCTTTTCTCTTAAGTTTCTCGGCTTCCTTTCTTTGCTCGGGCTCGATTTCCTTTGTCAGAAAATCAAGGAGTGGCTTTCTCCAATCTGTGTCATCATCAACCAGATCAATTTCCAAAGATTCTTTAATTAATGTACAACTTTCACAATTTCCTTGAATTATTGCAGCGGCTGTGGACATGTCTGGCCAATGAATCCCGTATCTTTGGGCCTTTCGATAAATCGACACCTCACTTTCCCCGCAAGTGTGCTGGTGAATCTTTTCCAATAACGCTTTCCCCTCGTGCTGCGAGACGCACCGCATGAGTATTCCTCCCGGACCTTTGTAGTAAAGGGCGTTGTCATGTATGCAGTACCCCTTGGTGGATGCCCAATTTTCTTTGCTCGTTCCCTCGGCAATTGCACGCAGTATCGAGTTTCTCCAGTCTTCCTCATCCATAGACTCATCCTCGCATGCCCCTATCAACGCCGGTGTCGTGCGGACTTCGATTGAGATTCTCGCAGGGCATTTGTCTGCACTAACCTTAGATCCCAAAGTGGCTAGAGAATCAGCATGTCGATTATCAGCTCTAGGCGTGTGCCCGTACTTGACGTCGCAGAATTGTTGTACCAGCTTTTGCACCAAATTCTGATAAGGTAGCAGATTTACCTCCTTTAACCCATACTCGCATGAGGCTTGTTTGACAATTAATTTTGAATCTCTCATAACCGTCAGATTGCTCACTTCCAGTGCCCTGGTCGCACGTAGTCCTGCGATGAGAGCCTCATACTCCGACTCATTGTTGGTTACTGGGAAATCTAATTTGGTGGACATTTGGATGACTTCTCCATCTGGTTTGGTCAATACAATTACAATTCCACCACCTTTCCTTGTTAATGATCCATCAAAATGAAGCTTCCAATATGGCGACTCGACTGCATAGATTTCACGCCCCTCCAGTTCTTCCTCGATCATGGGTTCATAGCTACTATCCGGGAACTGTGCCAAAAGATCTGCCACTGCTTGCGATTTGATTGCTCGTGGTCGAACACACGTAATGTCGTATTGTGAGATAGTCATGTACCACTTTGCCAATCTTCCGCAGGGAGAAGTGTTTCTCAAAAGATACCGTATGAGGTCGCTCTTCGTGATCACGACCACTTGACTCGGCCGGTTGTACTATGCAAGAGATGTAATAAATCGACCTTTCTTGTCCTTCATATTCTTGAGCCAAAAGTGCCCCTATAGATTTCTTCGTCGATGTCAGGTACAACAGCAGCGATGATCCAAGCTGCGGGACAATCATTACCCTGGGCGATGTCAGTAGGTTCTTCAGCTTCCCAAATGCGGCCTCATGTTCCTCTGTCCAATTATATATAGCATTCTTTTTTAGGAGATCACCGAAGCAAAAAGTTATTTCTGCAATCGTCGGAATGAATCTCCGCAGGTAAGATAATTTCCCTAGAAACATATTCAGAGCGCTCTGATTATGTGGCGCCGTCATGCTAGTGATAGCCGATACTTTCGCGGGTTCAGGCTCGATGCCTTGGCGGTGTATTACGCATCCCAAAAACTTCCCCGAAGTCACTCCGAATGCACATTTCATGAGGTTCATCTTCAGCTGGAAACTCCTGCATCTTTCAAATACTTTCCGCAGGTCCCCCAAATGGTCCGCTTCCTCTTTGGACTTGACAATCAGATCGTCAACATAGAACTCCACTTCCTGGTGCATCATGTCGTGGAATAGGGCCATCATTTCTCGCTGATAATTCGCACCCGCATTTTTAAGTCCAAAGGGCATAACTGTATAGTTAAAGACCCCCACCGGCATAATGAACGCGGTTTTCCGTGCATCTTCAGGGTCCATTTTGATCTGGTTATATCCACTGAAGCCATCCATGAAACTGAACATCAGGTGCCCTGCAGTGGAGTCGATGAGCAAATCGATGTTGGGAAGCGGGAAGTCGTACTTGGGGCAAAAGCGGTTGAGGTCTCTGAAGTCTACGCAGATACGAAGTTGCCCATTCTTCTTTACCACAGGCACGATGTTGGCCAACCAGGTGGGATGATGATTTGGCTCGATATACCTGGCAGTCAATAACTTGACAATTTCTTGCTTGATTTTCACATTTATTTCTGGCCTGAAACTTCTCGCACTTTGCTTCACCGGTTTAGATCCCGGGATGACATCCAACCTGTGCATAGTTACGCTCGTGTCCAAACCGGGCATCTCATCATACTCCCAGGAAAACACGTCCTTATACTCGGTCAGCAGTTGCAGCAGCCTTGCTTCCTCATCGCTTGTGAGGTCTGCGCTCGGAAAAACAGGCCTCTTCTTTTCTTCATTCGGGCTCAAGAACACTTCTTTTAGTTCCTGCTTCTGGGGCCTCAGCTTGTCTTCCATGCACTCAGGCGCCTCTTTCAATTTATCCTCCAAAACCTCCGAATTGGGTTTGTCCACCTCGGGATCTCGTTTAATTTGACTGATTTGCCCAGGGATATCCCCATGCTCAGATGGGGGTACCCCCGCGCACCTTCATATGCGGTAGCATTTCTTTCCGTTGGAGTAGAAGCTTTCTATCTCTTTGCCCGCATGATCATGTTTTACCACTCTTTTCAAAGTGTACACATTCTTCCTTTGGTAGGCGAGTTGCGGTGCCTCCTCTCGTGCGGACATCTTTTCCTTGGCGTCCTCTCTCGTCACCATTACTCCTGCTGGTGACTGATCCTTGATGTCCTCCCATCGAGGAAGAGGAGTCGGATTAAATGGCCCCGGCATTGGCTCGTCCGCCATCTCAGTAAACCATACCGCTTCAGTGAGATGCGCCTCATTTAAATTGAAGGGATTTACCGAAGCCGGTATCTCCACTACTCTGTCATTCCAGATGGTCTTCATCACCTGGTGAGCTGTTGAGGTAACCGCGTCAAAACGATGAATCCAAGCTCTCCCTATGATCATGTGATACGTGGTATTTGCATCAATGACGTAGAATTTGGCTGAACACTTGATTTTTCCTATCTGGATGCCCAAGCGAATCCATCCCATTGTCATCCTGGAATCACTCCCGAATCCCATCAGCGGGGATGGGCGTCTGAAAATCTTCTTCTCTGGGATTCCTGCCAACTTTAGAGTGTTGAGAGAAACCACGTCGACGGCTGCCCCTCCATCGACAAATGCCCTCTTGAATTCGACGTCATTGATCATCGCTGTTACACACAAGGGCTTCTGATGACTCGAATCCGCTTCTTGTCACTTGCGGAGAAAGTCATCATCTTTTCCGTAGAGCGAGACGCCCTAACAACTTTCCCATTGGAGACCACGATGTCTTCCTCGAAGTCTTCTGCTACTCTTAGAATCGCTTTTGTCATCTCTTTCCAGCATTTCTCCGAAAATTTCATCTCATCAAAGAACTTGTTGAATCCGTGCGACCCCTTCATCCTGTCAGCACGCTCATCCTCCGTGTATATGTTGTAGTCCTCGTCGTTGTGAACTTCAGCAATGATGGGCAAACCATCTTCCGCAATCTCTTCAAGTTCCATGATCGCAATCATGGCTACCTCCTTGCCCTTCGGCTCTTGCTCCGCATGGGCCGGCAACGGATTATTACGCACATCCTGCCTATGATCACTGACAATTAACTCCCCCTCTTTCATTTTTCGACTCACCATGTGCATGAGTTTCTTGCAGTCATTTGTGGGGTGCATAATCTTTCCATGGCACTCGCACCACTTTGGATCCCTCATCATCTCCTTGGAGGGTTTTCTTTCGAGTGGAGGCAAAACCTCGTCCTTGCGCCATTGTTTGCATAGGTCGATCACTTCCTCTAATGAGCATGGTAAAGGCAGCGCATCTAAAGTTGTAACCCTGGGCTGCTTGTGTGGTGAAACTGTGTTGACTTCAGCTTCACGTCCTCTCTTATAACTAAACCTTCCAATCTTGAAAGTGGTTCCCCCTGAGGATCGTTCAGGGTCGTGCTTCTTCTTTTGCCTCTCCACTATAGGCTCTATGTTCTTCGTACATTCAATCAACTTCGAAAAGGTAGGAGTTTGCAGGTTGATTAGCATACGTTTGTACTCATCTCGCATGCCTTGCAGGCATATCTCCACGAGCCTACCCTCAAGCACTTCATCTCTGCACTCCAATGATTTGGCTCTGAATTTCTTGATGAAGGTGACACCATCCTCATCGCGCTTCTGATAGATACGAGAGATATGGATCGTCGTAACCTTCTCCTCCATCTGGAAGAATTTCGTGTAGAACCTCTGAACCATGTCATCCCAAGTTTTGAGTGATCCAACCTCCAGCGTTCTATACCATTTGTAGGCCACATTTCCCAAAGATTTTGGGAACTCACACATCAGCAACTTGGGGTCGGCCCCATACGGTCCCATTACATCGATAAAACGTATGACGTGCTCGTGATCATTCCCGTTGACATCTTCAAACTTGTCCCACCTAGGGGCCTTATACCCTGCGGGATTGGGCATTAGATAGATCTCGCGCGGGATAGGTGGAACATTGTCGACCTTCGGAATGATAGTGTCTGCAAAAGGCTGATTGGCCAGGAAGGTGTCTATGCGCCGCTGCAACGACGTCATACATTCCGGTACACTCCCTCCAGCAGCAGGAGGAAGGGTTGCAGCTGGCGGAGACACATATGCTGCGGTAGGGCTAGAGGTGTAAGCCACGTTGCTTAGTTGTGCCGGCGGAGGAGGCAAGGGGTACTGCGAAGAGATATTGGATGCCACGGTTGGTGGTTGGGGAATATGTGTGGTAAGGGATGGTATTTGGACAGTTTGTCCCTAGACAAAGGGTAGTTGCACCATTGCTGGTGGGGTTTGCGAATTAGGGTTAGGTGGCGTAGGTACTACCTCTGTCCCCTGGGTGGTAGAGGTTCCTCCTCCCAGGGAGACAGCAGCACCCGATGCCGGATTCGGAGCAAGGGTTCCCAAAATGGCCATTATTCGATCCATCTGTGCGGATTGAGCCTGGAGAGCCTTCGCCTGATTCTGGATAGTGGCGTTCAAAGTCTCCAAAGTCGGAGTTCCACCGGCGGCCGCGGAGTTGTGACGGGTCTCCTCTCCCGAAGTTGTCTCCGTGGAGGGAGATCTGTTGCTAACGTCGTCCTCATGAGACATGGTTGCTTGCAGTGATAAGTTCACGTCGGGTTCATTAAATGTGTATGAGAGAATCCTTTCAGGAAGATTCAATATACACCAAGAGCAGGGGATAGAAAGAACACGGAAAGAGTAGAGTGTGTGTAGGGAGAGAGTAAGGCAATAGCAACTGTATGAGAGAGAGAGCGAATTTTAGCAGAGCTTCCGCGTAGTTCAGGTGATTCGTGTTGTGTAAGAAAGGGTTAACGATCCTATATATAACCGAGAATGTGACCGTTGTAGTGGGTTAATGCGCCCATTAATGGCTGCTTAATTACCTTAACTACAACGGCACGTTCGTCCGTATATATAGGGAACGTTACGCACTTCGTCCGCGTATACCAGAACCGTTAAGAGGTTGACCGGGTTTATGGAGCTCGTGCCATAAATCTCTCAAAGCAGTTACTAAAGGTCGCACGCGGGCTTGGTTGACGCTCGCGTGCGACAGGACTTACTCTAGCCTCCAAACCACTAAGTCCCTACAAGTCCCGTGTTGTGGTATGCGAGGGCCCTGTCTCGCAGCCCCCACGTGGATCAGCGCGGGTGGTGATCCAGTGTGTGTGGAGCACAGCTAGGTGTGCTGGATGATCGCCACGTGGCTAAGATCTGCCTATCTAAAAAGCACTATCTACAACGTGTTAGATGACTTAATTAACAAAAATGCCCTTCTGCAAAGTTGGTCAGAATAACATTTCAAGGTGAAGTTTGGTCAAGTTTGACTTTGTATCCTAGTTTGGTTGAGCTGTATAGGAGGGGCAAATTTGTAATTTTGTAATAACTTGAATCGGGCAGTAAAATCCTAACTCTAGGCATGACCTCATGCCTATGTACCAGTTTCATAATATTTAGAGCTAGTCTTTACCTATCTGGGTTGTAATTGACTGAAAGTCAACTGTAGGGGATTAAGTAAAAGTTATAGAATTCAATGCTAAGAGTATCAGGAGTTGATAGGAATCATAATTGCATGTGTATAGACTTCATAGAGTGTCATTGACGGTTACAAGCACAGTTAGAGATTGTATTGAAGAGGCTGGGTTGTCAGGGGGAAAATTATAATCTTGATGAGATATTCAGCATGACATCTGCATGCACATTCTTCCTCATTTAGAGTACCATTGTTAATAGTATTTATATTTGAGTTGTATAATTATTGCTGAATTATGAAATCAGCTCTGTTGATCAGGAAATTAGGCTGGATATCAAGTAAGCATATGTATGCTTGATCTACTATACGTGTTCCTCTAAGCTGATAGCATTTATATGAATCGTATGGTTACGAGCTGTGATATGTGGTGGTATGATCTTCTTCAGACGTTGTGTTTTCTTCGAACAACTGGGAATCGTCTTCGGACGCTGTGTTGTTTTCGGACAACTGGGAATCGTCCTCGGACGCTGTGTTGTCTTCGGACAACTGGGATTTGTCTTCGGACATAGTAGGCAACTAGTACTACTCTCTTGACTAATGTCCAGTAGGGGCTGTGCACACTTAAGGTCTAGTTTGTTTTGGAGGATTGATTTGCCGTCCTTGTCGGAAGTGAATCTGGTTTCACGACCCTCTGGGTGGTGGGATTCGGTATCCTCCGTATAAGGCTGGTATGGTTGTGATGGTTATGGATGATTGAGGATTCCCTTTGTTATAAGTTACTGTTACTCTATCTGTGTGATATGTGATAATGTGACAGGGACCTGGCTTGAGCGTCTGTAAGTATTAGAGTTAAGTCATTTCAAAATTTATTTATATTCTTTTCTTAGTACTATACTACTTGGCCTATTTTCTAACTTGAATGGATACAGCCAATCACTTAGAAGTCCACAAACTGTAATAGTAAGTTTAATTTAGTTCTCAGTTTCTCTAATTCTGTCTCTTAACAGAACCGTTAGGGTTTGACTCCATGCTGGGGCATTCCCGTGCCTTAGTGGAGGACACTCCCATGAGTCTATGGGTCTTCTCGTAGATTTCCTAGCTCTGAGAGGTGGGGGTGTTACAATTTCGATCCGAGATCAAGCTACGTAGCCCTCGTTCGACGTTCAAGGAGAAGAATCAGGGGATAGTAATTTCTATTTAGAGAATTACATAACTGAGATTGTAATCCACTATTTATTTCATCAATGAAATATATTTGCCACTGAATTTCTCGATTTTGTTTCCATTAGCATAAATTTGTGTGTACAAATTTTGGCACGCCCAGTGGGAATCCTCTGCCTCGCATCTCTTCTCCTCAAATTCATTCATCGTCCAAGTATTGTGATGGCTCCCAAGAAAGATTCTCAAGATCCATCACTCAAGATTGGAGGACATAAACCTTCTACCATTGTGGCTGAGTCAGGCCTCAAAGACATTGGTGCTGTCACTCGAAGCAGGTCTAAGACATCAAGTGATGTGATCCTTTCAACAACATTCCCAAGGGTCTCTCCTCTCTTTGGCTCCCAACAGTCAAAGCCTAATGATCCCTCTGAATCAACATGGGGCAAAGACGATGCTTCGTCATAGAAGATTGACGTAGGTGCTCTCATAGACGATGCTATAGAGAAGGTGAAGTCAGGACAAACGAAGTCTCAAGAATCTTCTACAGGAAAAAATCCCATTGTAGAAGAATGTGAAGATAGCTCCAATGAAGCATCGTCCAGTAGTAATAAAGATCTTACATATGATGAGAGTGGCATGCCTGTCATGACAACCAACATCGTTGCCCTCTAAGAACAAGTAACTGAACTCACTAAAGGGTTTGAAGAACTGAAAAAGATTGTGAGTGATCGTGACATGTAACTCGCAAGACTAATGAACAAACTGGAGAGTCACGAGGAAGCGAGTCAAGTCTTCGAACATGCTCCTAGGCGTCAAGAGGAAGTCAAAGAGACTAACACTAGGAAAACGCCAAGACCAAGTGTGCAGTTGTCAGCGGATGTTTCCACTCCTCTCGACCAGCTACAAGAGTTCATCCTGGATACAATGAATGGACGGACTGGGTCATCATTGACATCCTCGAAGTCTTATGTTAAGCCTTATACTAAGCGAATCGAGAAGATAGGCATGCCTGTTGGCTACAAACCTCCAAAGTTCCAACAGTTCACAGGAAAAGGGAACCCTAGGCAGCATGTAGCTTACTTTATTGAGACATGAAACAGTGTTGGGACTGATGACGAACTTCTCGTCAAACAGTTTGTTAGGACTCTAAAAGATGATGCGTTGAGTGGTACCGTTGACACGCTCCAACTGCAAGTGCACAGCCGTCGTGTGTAGTAATAAACCGGAAATCCGGGTTGTCGAACCCAAGGGACTTTGTGCAAATTAATTATTATTCTATACCTTATGTGGGCAAGTCGCAAGTTGTGTTTTTATCTAATTCTAAGAAATTAAACGCGAAGTTCTCAATTAACCAAGTGAATTATTTCACGATTAATAAAGAATGAATTTTGGGTTTTTATCAAATAAGGGAAAAGTACCGGGAATTCTCTAGGTTCACTAGGTTGATCTAAATTTATGTTTTGGTTTGTAAAACAACCACGTGTTATTCACTATTAATCAAGCAACGTTGAACTTACCGAGTTACCAAGCAAGTCCACTATACTTAAGTTAAACTAGAACGAGTTACCAAGCCTAAGTTAGCTTTAAGCATGCATTAATAACATAATTCTACTTTAACGATCCTAGTTAACGATGCCGAGTTACCAAACATTGATACGACTAGGTGGATTATTCAATTTACCGACTAATTATCACGGAGTTACCGCGTGAAAACTAATTGATTCTATCTCTACGTTAGCTACTCGCAAAGATAATAAGATTAAGAACGTAAATAATCCATAATAATGAATAAACACGTGAGATTAAGCTAAGCATGCATTACAATCATCAAAACTTCAACTTTAGATCAAACCCTAGCTACACCAAGCGAGAATTCCCAGCAAAGAGTGTTTAGCTACTCATATTCATAATCAAAACGACGATTATAATGAGTTTAAACATAAAAATCAAGAAAAACGAGAGTTTAGAATCCAAACGAATGATCCAAAAGCTCCTAAGCTCTCTCCAAGGCTTCTTGATCTCCAAAGATGTCTCTAATCTCCAAAAACTACTGAAAAAGTCGACCTAAAAGCCTTAAATATGTTCCCATAATCATAATACAAAGTTTGGATAAAATACGAAAAAGCCCCAAAAAAACTGCTCTGTCCCACGATCTCTTCGCACGAAGACAGTTGTCTTCGCACGAAGAGTCTTCGTACGAAGACTTCTGCCTCTTCGTGCGAAGGTCTTATTATGTAGATACTGCAACTGTGTTTGAGAAGAGACTTTGGCTGAGCTGAAATTCGACTAAGTATTTGTCTTCGCACGAAGACAAATGTCTTCGCACGAAGACTCCTGTGTCCAGCCCTCTTTCTTTGACTTTTCTCTTCCTTCCTTTTACTTTCCTCTTCCTTCTTTCTTCCATTGACCTTCTTTTGACTTTCTTTGACTTTCCTCTTCTGTTTGACTTTCCTTTGACTTTCTTTTGACTTTCTCCTTCCTTTTGACTTGCCTTTGAGTTCCTTGTTTCCGAAGTTCGCTTCCAAATCCCGCACGATCCTCCAAGCCCTGTTTTCCTGCGAATCACAACACGAAAACACAACCCGCGATCATATCACAATAAAAGCTCAAAAATCTAAAGAAACGCCCGGATTTAACAAGTATTGCATATGAACTCACATAATCACATTTACGCTCAATTCATTCAAAAGACGACGAATTCTCCATTATAAGCACGCAAAACGTAGAAATAAAAGGCATAAAATAACTCCGAAAACGGAGTTATCAACTACCCCCACACTACCTTTTGCTCGTCCCGAGCAAATCTCCCAAGTCAATTCCATTTCTCTCAAGTCAAAACTTTTCTCACCTTCCCGCAATTTATCCAACTTTGCATACTAACCTACTTACTAATTGCATAACTTCCCTACGCCAATTGCATACTATCACCTCACATTGCATAAAAAACCATGAACACTTGCATACTAATCCGAGTAGAACCATTCACCAACCATCCTCCTTACTAGTCGACACGACTCGATTATACACAATGCACCTATATGCAAATGCAATATTCACAATGCAAGTATTGAAATACAAATTTTTTTCTTTTTCTTTTTGTGAGATTGGGCAATCTCCATTAGCTTGAACCGATTCACACGAAGCGATGAGAAATCTAGACACAAGGAATGATTCGAAATCAAATTCGTCAACATGAATTCCCCCTAGCTAGTATAGAGAACCTAACTTTACTAAGTACAAGAATGCAATACCTTTTCATGTGTGCCACGAAATAAGAGGCTACGCTAGGCTAAGCCACGTTCAAAGTCCGAGCTCCTAATCCGCTAACGGGTTTAAAATGATGAGGCTTTAGGGACAAATAGGATAAGAATCAAATACAAGTCCTAAAGCGTCACATTCTCACAAATACCATAGCTCACACACCCTCACAACAATGATAGAAACCAAGCCCGAAACTCACCATCTCCGGCCCTCGATCCCCTCACACCCCGGTACAATTACGATCTCCGCGGCTATTGTCATGGATGATGTATAAGCCAAAATTTCCCGTTCGTGAACTAGTCGCTTCTCCACTCGTTCTTCCACAAACTTTCTCATTCTACCTTTATTCATCTCTCCTTTTTTTCTCTCTTTTCTTTTTTTTTTTCTGATTTTTTTTTTTTTAAATCTCTCAAAATCCTGCACAATTTCTTCAATATCTTTCACGAGTGGTCTTCCAAGTGCCAAGCTAACATATAATCGTAAGGAGAGACAATATTCAAATCAACACGTATAAATCACAAATCAATGTCTCTCCCTATCTCAATGAAATCCTCGGTGTAATCAACAAAGCCGCTAACATAATAGAGCATGTGTGGGGATGGAGTCGTCGCAAGCGCAATCTCGATGTCCGAAGTCAAATGTCGACACCCCCACACTCGAATGTAATCCTGTCCCCTCTCAAATAGTCGATCAAATGTCTGTCTCGTGCCTAATCCAACCAAACCTCCTACACCACGATGAGTAAGATCTGGTACCTAGCACGATCCACCTATTAAATTCCCCCAACCCAAGTTTTGTGTGTATTAGATGGTACACACTCACGGCTCTCCTCACTTGTGTCCATGTTGTAATGCCATGGAACACCGCCACACCGAAGTGCGCAAGCCTACTCTCACTCACCCTCGCATTCCCCTCGAAGATCACAAATGAAGTGCATGCGATATGCAAGACTCACACAAATATAGCATGAAGTACTCCCTCATCGAACCCCCTCAACTACAACACCCTCGTGACGCACTAAAGCGGTGATTCTAACCAATCAATGCTGAAGGCCAAGAATCGTCACCCTAAGTCCAAAGGTTGTCAAAGAATCCATGGTTCAAATCCGGGTTTACTAGTGGTCCTACAAGGTAAGTTCTATAAGCAGTGAGTGCTCTAATACACACCTCGCACAACTGTTCTGTGTGCCACTACGAGGCGGGTTGGCGACTACCTAAGACGTACACAAGAACGTTCGGCTTGTTTAGCTCACACCTAGCTCAACTCTTGTAAGAAAATTAGGCACACACTTTAGATTTGAAAGAATTAAGTTCGTGTGTAAAATAGGCACGCATTCCCGTAAAGAGAGTTTCTCTATACTTACTAAGGGAAACTCACATTGTCACTCTCGATCGCAATTCACGCCCTATGCCTAAAAGTCTCACACTTCTCGATTTTACCGAATTTTCAGCTTTTTTCAATTGCCCTTTCTCAAATTTTTAATTTTTTTGGTGTTTTCACATTTTTAGTTTTTTTTTTGTTTTTTTTTTTTTATACCTATACTATATGCACGGCCAACTCGACTAACGACTCAACAATGGTGGGTTGACTCAAAAATACCAAAACGTGCACGCTAAAAGATGAATAATAAAAAGAAAAATAAGGACATAACCAAAAATTTCTAACTACATGCAGACACGGGCGATGCAAAGACTCAATACTGACTAGTAAAAAGGATTCAACCACCCCCACACTAGAATGCATCGTTGTCCTCAACGATAACACGAGGACTCAACAATTCTAGCACGAGGGCACACTCCACTACTCGTCATCTTCCTCATCCTCATCATCTTCCTCCTCATCATCTTCTTCTTCCTCTTCCTCACTCGGCGGAACCGGATACTCAAATTCATCCTCCGGGAACCACGGATCCGCCGTCGGGACTGGTGGAACAAACTCCCCCGCCGCCTGACCACTAGACTGTATAACCCACTGGCCTACCATCTGGATTAATCCCCCCAGCTTCGCCTGATTGTCCCGAGTGTGGGCAAACTGGCGTCTCCTCTCGAGTCTATCCCGGGCCATCTCCTCTCGCAGGTGGTCATAGGCAACCTGGTTGTCAAACCTAGAGGTGTTCATCCTCCTACCCTTGCCCTTCTTCCTCGCTGTCTCATCAAACCTATGCCACTTCCTAGCAGTAAACGCTTTCAAATCCATATCTCTCCCTATGACTACCTCGGCAGTTTTGGCTAGGTGAGTGAGCAAGCAAGTATGACCGGGGCCCAATTTGTTCGTCCTCGACACCCTCTCAAGACAATTCTCCCAAATCAGTTTGGGGATATTGATTCTAACCCCGGTGTAAAGACAAAGAGCCCAGACAGAGAGGCGGAAAGTGTAACTAGGGTTTCGTGTGATTCCCAAAACCCAGTTTTCTTACAATTCACAGCACCACCTAGCCTCCGGCCTATAAAACTTCTTTTCGGCCTTCCAATGAAGCACCTCCCCTTTCCTGTCCCATGGATCAACCCCCTTCGCAAAGCAAAAAGCATTTAAACGAGACCAAAGGTTCTCACTACGAAGAACCGTCTCTAACCCACAACCCTCTTTCAAAGCGGGGAAACCCATGGCGAGAGCGATAGTCTCTGGCGTGAAGACTATCCACTCGTTCCGACAGTAAACAAGACGAGGGTCTTGGCTCTCACCATCCTTTGCATAACGCAAATTGAACAAAAACTCTCTCGCAATATGTGAACTAGACTGCCCTACTAGCTTAAACCAATTGTCAAGCTTCTCGCGCTCAAAAATTTCCTTGATTGCTTGAGGCATGTCCTCGTGCAATGGAAACGCCTTTTCGGGCTGCCCGTTCTTAGTCAAATAAGTATCTCTTCGAGAGTCAAGATGGGCCTCGTAGGTGACGAAACGGAAACTATCATAGTATCCGGGCCCAATACTTCTCTCCTTCAAATTAGCCTTGGCCTTTCGTCGGCCGACAATGCCCGGTTTAGCCGGAAAAGGGGCATTCAAGATAGCATATTGGGGAGTGGGCGGTATCTCTAATTGAGGATCGCCCGACCCCGATGCTTCTTGCGAAGACCCCTCTCCCGTCTTCCGTTTCTTTCCACCCGCCATTTATAATTCAATTTCAAGTAAAACGAACAATTCAACTATTGTGCACGTGACAAGAAGTGTGTACTCGAATGAAACACGTAGGCACGTAACAAATATTTCCTAGGACTTTACGCAATCGCCCCCAAAGTACGCTTCTAAGCGCAACAACAAATAATCGGGCTTTTACTCAATGTGCCTAAGACTCGAATATGAAAATAGCAAGTTCAGATTGTACCTACGCGTCCGGAGCAAGTCTTACGGACGCAAAAAATTTCAAAATTCGACAACCCGGGCTGATTTTGATGTCGCCGGAAAAACTTGTCGAAACCTTGAATTGTTGAATGCTCCGTACTCCTTGCGTAGTCCCCGTTAGCGTTGCCTTCTCGTCCGTAAGCTGAATCAAGCTGTAACTCGTCCAATTTCTCAATTCTTCTTCAAAACCCTAGCTCCTTCCTCCTCTGATTTCTCTCTTGTCTCGCACTCTCTCTTAAAACCACCTCTGGAATCTTGTTCTCCTCTGAATTGCGAGCAAAACCCTAGGTGGGTTGTTGAATTTGGTGAAGAATCAAGGGTGGGGTGAATTGGAGTGAGGTGCGGCTATGGAGAGTGAAGGCTGCTGTGAAGATGAAGAATGAGAAGAAGAGATCGATGCTAGCAGATGATGAAGCTTCAAGGTGCAAAAGGTCTAAAAAACCCCCAAGAAATAACTTCAAGCCTATGTCCGTGCGTGGCCAAGTCTGTCATTTCGCCCGCTGTCTTCGTGCGAAGACAGTTTTCTTCGTGCGAAGAGTCTTCGTACGAAGACAAATTGTCTTCGCACGAAGGTCTTCTCACATAGATACTGCACTTGGTTTTGAGAAGACAATTTTCAGACTTGAAATTTTTTCTAAGTATAGAGTCTTCCTACGAAGACAATTGTCTTCATACGAAGACAATGCTGAATCGTGCCAAAAACATCCTTTTTGTCAAATTTTCGCGTCTTCGATCGTGCCTTTGCTTTCCGAAGGATCTCCTCGACCTCGAGACTCCTTTTTTACCTTAAAACCCTCCCAAAATCCGGGGAATATTTTTTTGTCAATTTCACGCGTTCCAAGGCACGTTTTGCATTTCCGGATGCTTTTGGCCTCGTTTTACTCGCTAAAACATCCTTTTTGGCGTAACTTCCTCATCCGGACTCCGATTTGCGCGATCCACCTGTCTACAGAAAGCTCTCGACCACCCCCACACGTTGGCATTGTTCAATTCTCATTTCAGTCTGTCCTTCAAAATTTCACCTCGTAATCCGTGCCGGCGTGCTAGCTTTCTCCGTTCACTAATTAAATTCTTGCGCAAATCAAGACGGGGAGTCCGGGAACATGATCTTCCCCAGGTGCGTGTGTTGAATAGATGCAGAAATGGCTTCTTCCTTCAATTCCTTCACTTCGGATCCCGATACGCGTATTTAGCTGCAAATCTGGACTTTTTACTCTGTTTTGCACGCGCGCATCAAGAAGGGGGATCCGAAATAGGCCTTTCACCTCGTATTCCTGCACATACTCATTGGAAATATTAAATCCACTCTCTCGCACCTCTCAATAAAATCAAACCGAATAAAAAATTACAAAACAGTATTAAAATCTATCCTAAAGCAATAAATAGGTTGGGTTGCCTCCCAACAAGCGCTTTGTAATTTAAGGTCGACGGCCCGACCCAGTTACCTCAGAGATATGTTAAGGAGGTCTAGCACGAAGTGCTTCCTCCTTCAATTTCATGCTCTTGATTTTCTGCACCACATCATGTGCTCTCACCACATTTGGCTTCTTCTCTGATTCGGGTGGATCGGGATGCAAAACGGTAGGCAAACCAGGAGACGAATCCACACGATCTTCTCTAAACTTGATCATGGCCAATTTATTCTTCCCCTTTCTAGGAACAAATGCCTTGAACACGATTGATGAGTCTAGAGCCTTGATAGTCAACTCCTCTGCCTCTAGATCCACATTTGCGCGCATTGTTTTCAACAACGGTCTTCCAAAGATGAGTGGAACATCGCGATCCTCCTTGATATCCACTATCACAAAGTCAGCAGGAAATACAAATGCACCCACTTTGACGAGCAAGTTCTCAATCACCCCATTTGCCGTAACTATAGAATTGTCTGCCAATTGCAGACCCATCTTCACAGGGGTCGGTGCACCAATGCCCAATCTCTGAAACAGAGACAATGGCATGAGATTAATACTCGCGCCTAAATCATAGAGACCATGTGTATGATATCCACCCCCAAGAGTGCAGCCTAAAATGACACTGCCTGGATCTCTCATCTTGGGAATGTCTCTTTGTATGACTGTGCTACACGTCTCTGTTAGCTTTACTGTGGCATAGGGTTCTATGCTCTTCTTTCCCCATAGAATTTCCTTCAAGAACTTCTTGTACCTGGGCATCTGAGCAAGTGCTTCTACAAGAGGAATGTTGATATGCAATTGCTTGAATATATCCATAAACCTCCCAAAGTGTTCCTCATCATTCCTCTTTATCGCTGCCGGATATGGAATTCGTGGCTTATAAGCAGCTGGATCAGGAGTGCTCTTGGACTCTTCTTTCTTCTCAACCGTGTCCTTTGATTGGGGACTCACGGCCTTGGGCAACTCTTTACCCAATTCCTTCTCTGTAGCTTTTGTAGCTTCGGCTCTCGCATGGCTAGGATATGGAGGATCTTGAGTAGTCACACCACTGCGAGTAGTAATAGCCTTGAGCTGCTCAGTAGGAGGAATAGTATTGGAAGGAAGCATACCTGGCGGAAATTTGGCATTCTGATTGGCAATCTGCCCAATCTGAGTCTCGTGGCTCTTTAATGTTGCTTGCATTGAGACAATCGTGCTCTCCATCCTGTCTTGATTAGCTAGGAGCTTTCTCAATAGAGCATTTGTCTCTTGATCCTCTTTTTGTGGAGCCTGCTGTTGTGGAACTTGCCTTTGCGCTTGATATGGAACATTGGGTCTCTGTCCGGGTGCATATAATCCACTGTTTGGATTGGCATAGCTAAAGTTGGGATGATTACGATTTTTGGGATGATAGGTGTTAGGCCATTGCTGCTGTCGCATAAAATTCACATCTTCAACACTGTTATCATATCCCTGGCTTTCATCTGCTAGTAATTCACCCATGGGCTTCTGTGTTGGAGGGTGCATACCGTGAAATGCTGAAGTCATGGATTCCAACTTTTGTTCCATCGATTCAATCTTTTTGACTAAGGATGTATCCCCCGGTTTGGAGTACCTACGCGTTTCAGATCGTGTAGTCTCTCTCTTTGACGCGTTGTTTAGCAAATCTTGAGCTCGCTGTGCTCCAAGTCCCATAAAATTACCTCCAGCTAGCATATCTAACTGGTCAGCTGTCTCCTTGTCTAATGCAGTGTAGAAATAATGGAAGAGCTTGTGCCATGGCTCTCCATGATTCGGACATCTACGGAGAATTTGGCTGAACTTCCTCCATGCATCTCCCAACGAGCTATCTTCATCCTGAGTGAACTTTGCAATCTCTGCCATTTGCTGCGCGACTCAGGATGGTGGTAAATACTTCCTCAAAAACTCATGACAACAGTCTGCCCATGTCACTATGCTTCCAGCTGGCAGCTCCATAAGCCACTTTTTGGCTTTTCCAGATAGGGAGAAGGGAAATAGTAACAGCTTAACTGTTTCATCTGGAACTCGCTGGTCGTGCAGGGTTGATGTAATTTGCTCAAATACCAGCAGATGGTGATAGGGGTCATCTCCTGGAGCTCCGTTGAATGCGCACTCATCACGAACCATGTTGATCATATGTTGGCGCAACTCGAAGTGTTGGGCATTGATCTGTGGTCTGACAATGGTAGGCTGATAACATGCTGGAGTAGTTCTGAAATAATCTACCATAGGGCGTTCTTCATTCTCAGCATTGTTCTGCCTGTTGATTTCCCCATTATTCCCATTGTTGTTCCCACCGATGTTCGCCACTTGTGCCCCCACACCATGACGTGGTTGTGGATTTGGGGGAGCCATGCGATCCATCCTTGCCTGCATCTCAGCCATTTGAGCTCTCACCTCCTCAGCTTCTGCGGCTCTTTGTGCAGCCTCCTCTACAGCTGCAGCTCTAGCTGCTTCTGCATCCTGCATACCTTTGCGGATCCTCTCAAACTCAGCTCTCGTCTCTTCATCCATAACTACTGAGCTTGAATTCCTCTTGTCTCTACGCTGTGCTTTTAATAAGGATTCCGGGTCTTCAAACGTTGGATACAAAGGCTCGTCTCGAGAACGGGTCATGCACCGTGTAAATCAACCTGAAATCACGAAATACGCAAAACGTAGGTGAGTAACGGATATAAACTAGAAATTAAAATCCCTAAGGCTAGGAATTATAACTAATTTAGCCGAAGTCCCCGGCAACGGCGCCAAAAACTTGACACGCTCCAACTGCAAGTGCACAGCCGTCGTGTGTAGTAATAAACCGGAAATCCGGGTTGTCGAACCCAAGGGACTTTGTGCAAATTAATTATTATTCTATACCTTATGTGGGCAAGTCGCAAGTTGTGTTTTTATCTAATTCTAAGAAATTAAACGCGAAGTTCTCAATTAACCAAGTGAATTATTTCACGATTAATAAAGAATGAATTTTGGGTTTTTATCAAATAAGGGAAAAGTACCGGGAATTCTCTAGGTTCACTAGGTTGATCTAAATTTATGTTTTGGTTTGTAAAACAACCACGTGTTATTCACTATTAATCAAGCAACGTTGAACTTACCGAGTTACCAAGCAAGTCCACTATACTTAAGTTAAACTAGACCGAGTTACCAAGCCTAAGTTAGCTTTAAGCATGCATTAATAACATAATTCTACTTTAACGATCCTAGTTAACGATGCCGAGTTACCAAACATTGATACGACTAGGTGGATTATTCAATTTACCGACTAATTATCACGGAGTTACCGCGTGAAAACTAATTGATTCTATCTCTACGTTAGCTACTCGCAAAGATAATAAGATTAAGAACGTAAATAATCCATAATAATGAATAAACACGTGAGATTAAGCTAAGCATGCATTACAATCATCAAAACTTCAACTTTAGATCAAACCCTAGCTACACCAAGCGAGAATTCCCAGCAAAGAGTGTTTAGCTACTCATATTCATAATCAAAACGACGATTATAATGAGTTTAAACATAAAAATCAAGAAAAACGAGAGTTTAGAATCCAAACGAATGATCCAAAAGCTCCTAAGCTCTCTCCAAGGCTTCTTGATCTCCAAAGATGTCTCTAATCTCCAAAAACTACTGAAAAAGTCGACCTAAAAGCCTTAAATATGTTCCCATAATCATAATACAAAGTTTGGATAAAATACGAAAAAGCCCCAAAAAAACTGCTCTGTCCCACGATCTCTTCACACGAAGACAGTTGTCTTCGCACGAAGAGTCTTCGTACGAAGACTTCTGCCTCTTCGTGCGAAGGTCTTATTATGTAGATACTGCAACTGTGTTTGAGAAGAGACTTTGGCTGAGCTGAAATTCGACTAAGTATTTGTCTTCGCACGAAGACAAATGTCTTCGCACGAAGACTCCTGTGTCCAGCCCTCTTTCTTTGACTTTTCTCTTCCTTCCTTTGACTTTCCTCTTCCTTCTTTCTTCCATTGACCTTCTTTTGACTTGCTTTGACTTTCCTCTTCTGTTTGACTTTCCTTTGACTTTCTTTTGACTTTCTCCTTCCTTTTGACTTGCCTTTGAGTTCCTTGTTTCCGAAGTTCGCTTCCAAATCCCGCACGATCCTCCAAGCCCTGTTTTCTGCGAATCACAACACGAAAACACAACCCGCGATCATATCACAATAAAAGCTCAAAAATCTAAAGAAACGCCCGGATTTAACAAGTATTGCATATGAACTCACATAATCACATTTACGCTCAATTCATTCAAAAGACGACGAATTCTCCATTATAAGCACGCAAAACGTAGAAATAAAAGGCATAAAATAACTCCGAAAACGGAGTTATCAACCGTCAACTTGAGCCAAGGTCAATTGACAGCTGGGAGCAAATGGAGAGCGAGTTCCTCAATAGATTCTACAGTACTCGTCGTACTGTTAGCATGATCGAGCTCACAAGCACTCGCCAAAATAAAGATGAGAAGGCAATTGAATACATAAATCGTTGGAGAAACCTAAGCCTCAACTGCAAGGATAGGCGATCAGAAGGTTCGGCCATTGAGATGTGCACCCAAGGCATGAATTGGGGTATGCGATACATTATTCAAGGAATAAGACCAAATTTCTTCGAGGAACTTGCTACTCGCGCTCACGACATGTAGAGATTAGTATTGCATCAAGCCAGAAGCCATGGACCCCCTCCTTTTGAATATTGGAAGGGAGGAAATAAACAAGAATCTCATAAAGGAGAGAAGTTTACACTTAAAGCTGTCAATGAAGAGTCCATGGTCGTTATCACCAAGCCGGTGAAGCTCTCGAGAAAAGCAAAGAAGAGTAATACAGACCAAGTCAATTCTACAGTCGAAAAGCCACCATTAATACCTACACTCAAAGAATTGCAAGAAAAAGTGTACCCCTTTGCTGACGACAAAGTTCATGCGATGCTTGAACAGCTTGTGGAACAAAAGATCCTGTAACCTTTGGATTCAAAGCGACTCGAAGAAGCTGACATGGTTAACGATCCTAGGTACTGCAAGTACCATCGCATCCTTAGTCATCCTACAACAAAGTGCTTCGTACTCAAGGATAAAATCATGCAACTTGTCAAGGAGGGGAAGGTCTTTTTGGAAGAAGAATTTGAACCAGCCACAATAAATGTGACCTCCATATGTGTTGAACCCTATGACTGGCAAGTAGGAAAGGCCTCTTACAAAATGTTGCTAGCCTCACCTCCTTTTGGCACCTGGAAGAAAAGAAGATAAAGAAGTCATTCCCAAAGGTCTTCTCAAGATCGGGGCAACCATTTCTCAAAGAAGAAGTTAAACTACTGCAAAGACGAAGGCATGATGCTTGTTACTCCAAAGAAGAAATTGGTCAAACTCCAAAGTAAGCCAACCCTGCATCATGCTCGTCATAAATCTTCATTTAATGACTCGAAGGTGCTTGAAGTGAACAAGGTCTGGAAAAGAAAGAAACCCCAGCCATTGGATCTCTCGTTAGACAAGTCAGCTATGTCTTTAAAGAGGAAAGAAACTCAAGATGAAATATCCTTTCAAGGCATGAAGCTGAAGAAGGCTTCTCCAAAAGAAGTTAAAGCGACCCCATCACGTAAATCAAAGAAATCAAGTGCGAAGACACTAATTCTTTCTTTAGTTCAATGGCCACGAAAGATTCATAACAAACTAAAGATAAATGGAAGTGATGTGAAGCGCATGGACTTCACTGCTCCAAGACCAGAAGATTGATACAAGAACGCTCCTGGATACGAGCATAAACTTTCTCCGTCTTCTCATATGAAGATTGGTCACCGCTCATGAGGCATGAGCATAAACCGCTTCATAGCTCCTTTAGTACGAGCATAAACTGCTTTACTGCTCCTTTAGTATGAGCATAAACTGCTTCACAGCTCTGGCATGAGCAAAAACCGCACCACCGCTCCTTTAGTACGAGCATAAACTGCTTCACAGCTCCTAAGGCATGAGCATAAATCGCTTTTCTACTCCTCGAGTATGAGTATAAACTGCTTAGCCTCCATGTCGCATGAGTTTAAACTGCATGTCACTCCTTGCACACAAGAGTTAAAACTGTGAATGCATCCAAATTGAACTATGTTCGACTTGATCCCCCAAAGGGTACGTAGCTAGGAAACTTGAGGCATCACCTTGAGTGCAGTCGTAACCACAAGAAACAACCCATTCTCCGAGGAAAGTAGGAGTGTTGGATTTTAATAAAATCTTCCATGACATGTTGGTGATTCTTTTGCTTGAATGGTCTTCGTGGCAGCTCCATTGCGGGAATTGTCTTCATATAGAGGCTTCTTTGCTTGGATATACTTCATGGAGGATTATTTTCTTGGACAAGACTTCATATGGAGGCTTCTTTACTTGAACATACTTCATGGAGGATTCTTTTCTTGGACAAGACTTCATATGGAGGCTTCTTTGCTTGGACATACTTCATGGAGGATTCTTTTCTTGGACAAGACTTCATATGGAGGCTTCTTTACTTGGACATACTTCATGGCGGATTCTTTTCTTGGACAAGACTTCATATGGAGGCTTCTTTGCTTGGACATACTTCACGGAAGATTCTTTTCTTGGAAAATGCTTCATATGGAGGCTTCCTTGCTTGAACAGTCTTCATGTAGACACAGTGTGGAGTCGGTTTGTTCCGGTATTAACACGGATCTAGCGCAAGTCAATCAAGTGTGGAGTCGGTTTATTCCAGTATTAACACCCATTCTCGTAGAGAACAAGTGCCGGACCGAGTCATTAAGCACTGCGAAAAGCCTTGTGAAGATACATGTGCCAGACGGAGTCGTCGAACACTGTGAACGCCCTCGCGAAGATGCAGGTGCCGGACCAAGTCTTTGAACACTGCGTGAAACCCTCTGAAAGAAGGAAAAAAAATCTTCGAAAACCACCCTGGAGAAGACATAGTGTGGAGTCGTTTTATTCTGGTGTTAACACGGCTCTAGCTCAAGTTGAACGAGTGTGGAGCCGGTTTATTCCGGCGTTAACACGGCTCTAGTACAAGTTGAACAAGTTTGGAGTCGGTTTATTCCGGTGTTAACACGACTCTCAAAGAGAACAAGTGCCGGACCGAGTCGTTGAACACTATGAACACCCTTGCAAAGATGCAGATGCCGGACCGAGTCGTTGAACACTATGAACACCCTTGCAAAGATGCAGGTGTCGGTCCGAGTCGTTGAACACTACGAACACCCTTGCGAAGAAGCAAGTGCCGGACCGAGTCATTGAACACTGTGCGAAACCCGCTGAGAAGCACGAACCAAGTAACTGACCACTACAAGGGCTTTGACAGAGACCTGAAAGAGTATGACCAAAGAAAAGGCATAAAAGAAAAACAAACAGCTATATAAGATTAGAGAACAAACAAGCATCAAACAGACTTATAGAGCAAAATATGTGTGCATATATGTGAGCGCACATATCATGTTGCCATAAAAGGGTCAAGTCAGCTTATTGTTATCTCAAATATACTACGTCTGTTTCTTATGAAACAGCTGAGAGAAAATGGGCACAGGTTTTAAGAAACCTGTTCCTTTTACACATTTACCCCTACCTTATCTAATATTTACAGTCTCTCTCACTCCCTCCCTCTCTCTCATTGCAGACACAAACAGCACCACCACCACCAACACCTACTTATCTAAACCAGATGAAAAAAAGAACTGGTCCAGCCATAAACACAATCTATGAATCAAAGAAAGGCAGATCCAACACATAACTATTCTGGTGCATATGAGGAGAGGTAATAACTCAATTACAGGGAATAAAGAGAGGCTTATATGAATCATATTCAATAGATCTGACCAAAACAACAAACTAGGTTTCAATACAGGGGTAACCCAGGAAAAAGAAGCAGGTGATGAAACACTGATTCAGTCATTAGGAAGAGAAGATGAAGGCAGTAGACTACCACCAATTCCGCCTCGCATCGACAAACTCCCGGACGAGCAGACATCTTCAGATACGATCCCTCCTCATCTTCTTCTTCTTCTTCTTCTGGCTTCCACCACCACCAATCCAGCCGCCTCCTCCGCCGGAAACGAGCCACCGCCTCCGAACCCAAAAACCGGCAAACAACTCAAAATATATTCAATCGAGATGTTGATGTGAAGAGGAAGACGATCCAAGAGAGGAAATCACCACCAAATAACACGTTAATGAATGGATATGAATAGATTGAACTTTGAAGATTCATGAGGGTTGGGTTTCCCTTTTTCTCTTTCCTCTATCTCTCTTTCTCTCTCTACTATCAACATACGGTAAATCATAAAGAGGTGGTCGGTGGGGTTTATTTCGATTGGATAGGTTAGGTGGTGAAAGGCCATTTTAGTCATTTAGCTTCAAAACTTTACTAAAAAGGGAAAGTAGGCTGAAAGAGAAGAAACTTCCGTTTAGGGAAGTAGGCTGAAAGAGAAGAAACAGATGTAGTATTAAAGAACAACTAGTTATGTGCTCGATAAAAAATAATAATAAAGAAAAAACTCTATTATAATGAGAAAGTTGAAAAGAATCAAACCTGTTTCACCAGTAGGTTTTAAGTACCTCCTCAACTTGCTGGAGTGGCTATCGCAGCCGTTAAACTCCGCCACAAATTAAGTGATTCTCTCATGGAGAAACGATCACAAATACAAGTGATGGCGAAATCGGCTCAAGAAAAGATAGGAGCAACTGAAACGATAGATCGGTGGCAAGCTGCGATAACAAGCAGCATAAAAGGCGCAAGACGCAAACTAGGTTAGCCACACTTGAAGCTCGCGAGGACAAGAACCAAGCTTATTGTTACAGCAAAAGGGAACGAGGGCACCACCACAAATAAAGTGGTAAAATCTGTTGCATATGCTACCAGAAGCAGCCGAGCGGTAATAACAAATAGAAAAAGTGCGCAACATATCAACGTAGTAATCGCGATATCTTCAAGTCTCTTCACGGCTACACTCATATATCTACGCCAAAATAAATCGGCATATAACTCGAATCAAGGGTTTGCTCGATTCACCCCAAACGACAGAAAACAAAGAAAAGTGCTCCAACATGCCAACACAGAAGAAGTAGCATGGAAAGCGATTGCCGCCACAGAGGGAGATTGTGAACTGTTAATCGCCCAGCAAAGGCCATTGCATGAATATTTTTGGAATAATCGGAAATCAGCCACCATGCAACAGCGGAGACCATGCGGGAAAAAGAACAAAACCGCAACGACAAGGACAAATAAAACAAGCTGCTTCGAATAGTAGGAAGCAATGGTGGAAGATTAAGCTAATTACAGTGGCTAATAGCATGTAATTAGAAGGCTTTCAATTCAAAAAGAAAAGGGGCAAAAGAAAACATTCAGAAAATAAAGGCAAAGAACAAAAAAAACTAACCTGCAGCAATAGGCGTTCGACGTCGTTGTCCGAGCTCGATGTTGAGACTGAAGGTTGATGCTGTTGGAATTGTGCCCTAGAGGCAATCAATTAATTGTGACATTTATGGATTTACGATTCATTATGTTATCGATATGGAGATTTGTTAACATGAATGAAATACTTAAAATATAAGTGTTATATTCTTAAATATCCCTAGTCGATTATAATGATTAATAGGACAATCATCTATAGACTAGTATGGGGTTGGATTGATATGGAGATATCATGATCCAACACATGAGTATGCATTAGGAGTAATGGCATACTGGATTGACCCATCTCCGAGAAGGCTACATACACGTTATGTTAAGTCACAAGCGCTTCTCGCGGTGCAACGGTATTGTCATCCTTAGACTTGAAGTCACTAGATATTCTAGTTGTGGATTATTGTGATTTTGGTAGCGTCAAACGCTACACCGTAACTGGGTAGTTATAAAGGCGTGTATTGGATACAATAAGAAGCAAGCTTAGAGATCGTAGTGGACGTAGATAGAATTTGTCCCTCCCACATAACGGGAGCAAATATCGTAGGCCACTCGAGGGATAGTGCTTATAAAATGTCTGGCCAGACTCAAATAAATCAATATGGGATATTGATGTTATTTGCACGAATAAGGCTATTCCCAGGATCGAGAAACTATGGATTGGATATACGAGTGTGACTTGTATGTCTCGTGTCCAATCCGGATATTGAGACAAAGGGATGAGACAATTACTTGCACAAGGTTTGTCATGATGACTATTCTATTTGTTGTCTAGAATGGATGTCTTGCTAGAGGCCGCTCCATATTAGTAAATAGTTACTACCAACTAAATAGAACCTATGGGGTCACACGTCATATAGGGGTGAACTAGACTTGGGAAATAATTAATCAATATGATTAATTAATTAGAAGGATCAAATCGCAACAACTTGCTAACTTAGTAAGACTAATATGCAAGTTGGACTAATCCATGTATTGACATGATTAGGATTAGCCGAGGTGGCCTAATTCGTGTAGAGATATGATTAGGATTAATTTGCAAATAGAACTAATCCATGTATTGACATGATAAGGATTATTTTTGCAAAAGGGGACTAATCCGAACTTGAGTAGGATTAGGAGAGGGGTTCTTTATGTAGTAGGACAAGGACTTGTTGGACTATATAAAGAACACTCCTAGCTTATTTTTCTCTCTACACACATACACATCTATATGATAGAGAAGGAGAGAACAAAGCAAAGGAGAGAGAGCAAGTCCCAATAAGAGGGCCGAACCCCCTTAAGGGACCGCCCCCTACCCGTCGGGAAAAGGAGAGCCGCCCTACCTTTGGCACTCCATTGTTGGCGATTTCTTCTTCCTCTTCCATTCTTCCTAGCTAGCACATGGATTTGGAGGATCTAGATCTCACCTCTAGGCGTGGATCAACCGTAGATACGTGACACAATTTTCGTTTGAGGTCATCAAAGGAGAACCCTAAGGTGTGTTATTGATTTCTTCCTTTACCATCGTTATGTCTCTTGACTTGTGATCCTTGGAGGGTTTTTGCATGGTTTATTTTGTTTCCGTTGCGCATCCATGAATCAAAACCCTACAGTGGTATCAGAGCCAGGTTGTAGAGCATAAACGTGGTTTATGTGTTACGTTTTTTAGTTGTTTTACACCTTAAATTGATTGTTTATCGCGTAAAACAAGACAAATCAAGCATGGGATGCAATTTGTCAATAATCTATCATAACAAGATCTAATTTTTGCATTGGATGCATGAATTAGTGAGTTTAGGATCTTAGATCTAGGGTTTGGGCATCCTTGGGGAAGAAGGAGTTCTCCCAAAACAAGGAAACAACCAAACTTGGGCACCAAGCAAGGGAGTTGTTTTGGAAAAAACTCCCTCAAGGAGGTTCGGCCCCCTAGGGGACCGCCCCCTCTTGCTTGCCGCCCAAGCTTGGCCGCCCTAGGGGCCGGGCGGCCCTAGCCCGCGGCCTAGCCGCATGGGTTATGGGCCAGGCCGGCCCTAGGGCCTTGTGGTTCAAATTATTGGGCCCGGGCAATTTGATTGTTCGGCCCATGGACCGTTTTAACCCTAGAAATCTTAAAATCAATTAAAATTGACCAAGCGCGTTAAAATTGGATTTTAACTGTTTATGTGCAATTCGCATGGTGATTGGATATGGCCTTAGGATGTGGTTTGTTGTGGATGTTTAATTTTTGTGGTTTGGTTTACGGCCTGCGAGCTGATCAATTAATTGTAATAATTAATTAGGGTTTTATGGCCTGCGTGCCATTTTTTCTCAACTTGTGAGATTTATTTTATTTAGTATAGAAGTTAGCTAGTGCTAGATAAAGTAGATTGTTAGCCAAGACTGAAGAAAAAGAAGCCCAAAACCAAAGGGAGCCACAAAAGATGGAGCATGGAGCATTGAGCATTCCACATGACTATGAAGGATGGACCAAAAGATGAAGACGCATGGAGATGTGTTTGCTTTTAGGGTTCATAGATAATTCCATTGGCTTGGAATTATCTTAGTCTAGAAAAGGCCATATCCACATCACGTTTAATTTCTGTTTTGTGGTTGTTTACTTTATTGTCTTATTATTGTGTGGTTGGTGTATGGATGATGCATGCAATTAGGATAATAAGATAATTAGACAACCCGGATCTATTATTTGGAGTTGTGCCCAAACTCAAATAGATAGATTAGTTGATATTGATCAACAAAACAATTAAAATTGAATTTAAAATCCCTCAAAATTCAAATATTGTGTTCTTGCCTTCTCGTTATTTAAACACTCATTATCATCATTATTTATCAAGATCGTGCGTGCCAAAGCATGGCAACTTGGTTCATAATGATGGAATGCGATGGCAACACGTAACAATGTGCAATTGCTTAAATAAGAGGTTGAACACAACTAGGCCATTAATATGATTAAAAAACCTAGAGGCAATCAATTGGGATTATCCATATGGATGGATAAATAAGGAGTTATTTGCCCAATTGAACCAAGAGTTGCATAAGGGATGCAATTGGAATTGTTCCTACCTAAAGTAGTCAAATTATGGGTGACTTGCCAAAGCAAGCTCATAAGGAGATGAAACATGGATCTTGGCCCACTAGAAAATATAAGGATATTTTCCGCATTAATATCTTGAGGGTTATTAATCCGTAGTAAAATAGTGGGAGCTATGTTTAACAATTTAAATCCTTGTTAAATATAGTTAAACGTCACAAACTTTGCATAATCCTATTATGTTGAATACCCGTGGCATTAAAGAAACAAAACGCGACTTTATCTATTTTCTAGAATGGTATAAAAATTGAGAATTGTTCTCAAATAAAAGAGAATTTGTTGTACATCGTAGAACATAAAGCTCTCTTCCACCAAACTACCAAATCACACTAAAACCTATGAAAGGAAAACTAAAGAATGGTTCTTTGGTTATGACTTGCCTCATGTTAGCTGCCATGAACTCTGAGCTTTGGAAGCAAGAAGAGAAACATGGAGAAGTATGATATGATCATACATTTAAAGAAGCTCTTTCAAAAGAGCGAGCTAAACATGAAAAGTTTGAAGTGTTGCTCCACTTTGCGTTATGCAAATAAGCTAATTCAATATGATTGAAACATTCGTGAATGGACATTATCTACGAGATAGATAAAGAATAAACGGTTATTCACCCAAGTGGACCAAGAATTGCATTGGATGCAATTATAGTTTTGTTTTAAAGTTTATTTACTCAATATGATTGAAAAATCACTAAACAAAACACTCATAATGGGCATGGGCAAAGCTGTTAATAGTTAACAGCATGGGTAAGGGCAAATGGTTTGCGCCGACCCCATGAGTATAAAGCAAGCTTGTTGCTAAAAAAAAACCAAGTTGCCTAGAAGTCCCAAAGGTGGTGTAGAGGAAGAGAAACTACCCAAAGTACCTGGAAGTAAATAATAAAGGAATTATGAATTCCGATTTGGATATTTTTGTTATTGAAATCAATGTGTCTATCTCATCATCATGAGTATATGATACTAGATGAGGATCTCACATTTATGGAAGTGTGGAGGATCTCAAGAGACGAAGACAATTGGATAAGGAAGAAATAATCCTACACGTGGGGCTATAAAGCAAAGGGTTGCTAAATAAGCCGTAGGGAATTATTTCTACCTTTAAAGAAATTGTTCATGAATTAGACAAAAGCGATTATGTCCCTGCTATGAGTAGGGCCATTATCATTGTTTCTTGTTTGGACAAGAAAGCTCCTTATCATAATAAGGGACAAATGTTGTTCCATTTATTATGATATGCATTATTGTAATGCAATTTTGTCTAAGTGGATTCTATATCCATGATCATGATAATTTCATCTATAACATTAATACCTAGAGGTTTTCATATAATGATATGAACTTCACTTATCTTTAGCATTATTGTTTAGGCCTCATAAATAAGAGATACATATCCAGAACTCCATGAGGATGGATTTCTGGAACTCATTTGATTATTGAATCATATGAGACATGTAAGACTTATTAGGCAAAGATATGATCTTTTGGGAATCATACATATTGATGTATGAAGGCTGCTAAGCACAAACGCTAAAGATGGTTTTTCAGTACTTCATCATATTTACTGATAGGATCAGAGAAATATGGATTTGTGTATCTTAGGAAGAAAAAAATCAGAATCCTTTGAATTTTTCAAAGTATTCAGGAATGAAGTAGAGAACCAGCTTGGCAAAAGTATTTAGACTCTACGATTGGATCATAGAGGAAAGTACTTGAGCCAAGAGTTTGACAAGAATCTATGGGAGTATTGGATATGATCCAAAACTCGCTCCACCTAGCACGCCACATGGGTTTGACGTGTCTAAGAGGAGAGTTCAAACCGTGTAGGACACAGTTCGGTCCAAGATGAGTCAAACAGAACTTCCAGTTTACTTTTGGGGCTATGTTCTAATTACAACAAATTGCGCCCTTAACCTTGTTCCATCAAAAACGGAATATGAATAACGCCATATGAGATATGGACTAGGAAGTGTCCTAGTATGTCATTCATAAAGATTTGGGGTTATGAAGTTTATGTTAAAGAGTTTACAAATAAACTTGGACCCAAGTCGGATAAATGTTTTGTGGGATATCCTGAAAAAGGATATTATTTATACAACCCAATCGAGAACAAATTGTTTGTTGCTCGAACTACAGTGTTTCTAGGTAGAGATTGTCTCTAAGAGAAACAGTGGGAGGGCAGTAGAACTTGAATAAGTTCAAAAACCACAACAGAACATTGATCCTTTTTGATGAAACATGAGCAGGATCACAAGGTGTTGTGGAGTAACCTACTAAGAAAACACAAGAACCTCGTAAGTTAGGTAGGATATATCAAGGGACTAGAGAAATAAGAATTTCTCATAACGCATGATATATTGCTCATAAAGATGAGCCTACAACCTACGAGATGGTCACGAATGGGCCATACTCACATAAATGGCTTGGAGCCATGGGATACAAAATGAAATCCATGTATACCAACAAAGTATGGACTTTGGTGGAACCACCTGAAAGGTGCAAGTGGGTTATGAGGAAACCAACATGGATGGTAATATGATTACCTTTAAGGGACAATTGGTTGGGTAAGGATTTCCTGTGAGTTCATAGTATAGACTATGACGAAATCTTTCCCAGTTGTGATGCTTAAATCCATTTGTATCTTGCTTGTAGCAATCTGTTTATAGATTGAATCAAGCTTCTAGGAATTGGAATCTTCGAATTGATGATGCAATCAAAGGAGTTTGGTCCCATCAAAATTGAATATGATACTTGTGTTTACAAGAAGGTTAGTGGGAGCACAGTTATTTTTCTGGTCTTGTATGTGGAGACATACTCAATCATTAGGAATGTTGCCCCTACTTGGCAGTCTTACGCAGATTGACTAGGGAGTTGACTTTCTAATGGTAGACTTAAGTGAAGCAACTTGTGAAGATCTATTGAGGTAGATCAAGCTGGTTGTATAGCTTAGGTCATAGTGGATAAATTGACAAAGGTGTTGAAATGGTTCAACGTGAAAAGAATATTGATTCTTACCCATGTCACATGGAATTAGTCTTTGGAAGGTTAATTGTCTTTCCAATTAGATTGGGAATGGACCGTATGAATAAGATTCCCGAGATACGCCATGGAATGTACTAGGCCAGAAGTGTCATATGGTATGAAACAAAGATACCAGTCAAATCCGGTTGAGAGTCACTGGATAAATTATCAAGATTATCCTTTAGTACTTGAGAAGCACTAAGGATGAATTTTTGATAAATGAAGGTAGGAGGAGTTTACTGTAAGGAGTTACAGTGATGCGAACTTCAAATCTAACAAAGAAGATTTCATATTATAAAGTCGAGTTTTTCGTTTTGCCCTAGTGGGAGCGACTGTGAGCTGGAAAGGTTCCAGGCAAGATTCAGTCACTGATTCTAACATAGAGGACTGAGTAAATTAATGCATAAGATGCATTTACTCAGAATATTCAATCTCAATCAAAAATTTTGATGGAGGAGATGTGAATATTTGCAAGGTGCCAAAATATGTCTCGCCCCTACTCAGTGTAAGCGTGGAGGGCCGCGCTAGATCAATAGGCATATGATGCAGGAGATTGACTCTAGTGCAAGTGGGAGACTGTTGGAATTGTGCCCTAGAGGCAATCAATTAATTGTGACATTTATGGATTTACGATTCATTATGTTATCGATATGGATATTTGTTAACATGAATGAAGTCCTTAGAATATAAGTGTTATATTCTTAAATATCCCTAGTCGATTATAATGATTAATAGGACAATCATCTATAGACTAGTATGGGGTTGGATTGGTTATGGAGATATCATGATCCAACACATGAGTATGCATTAGGAGTAATGGCATACTGGATTGACCCATCTCCGAGAAGGCTACACACACGTTATGTTAAGTCACAAGCGCTTCTCGCGGTGCAACGGTATTGTCATCCTTAGACTTGAAGTCACTAGATATTCTAGTTGTGGATTATTGTGATTTTGGTAGCGTCAAACGCTACACCGTAACTGGGTAGTTATAAAGGCGTGTACTGGATACAATAAGATGCAAGCTTAGAGATCGTAGTGGACGTAGATAGAATTTGTCCCTCCCACATAACGGGAGCAAATATCGTAGGCCACTCGAGGGATAGTGCTTATAAAATGTCTGGCCAGACTCAAATAAATCAATATGGGATATTGATGTTATTTGCACGAATAAGGCTATTCCCAGGATCGAGAAACTATGGATTGGATATACGAGTGTGAATTGTATGTCTCGTGTCCAATCCGGATATTGAGACAAAGGGATGAGACAATTACTTGCACAAGGTTTGTCATGATGACTATTCTATTTGTTGGCTAGAATGGATGTCTTGCTAGAGGCCGCTCCATATTAGTAAATAGTTACTACCAACTAAATTGAACCTATGGGGTCACACGTCATATAGGGGTGAACTAGACTTGGGAAATAATTAATTAATATGATTAATTAATTAGAAGGATCAAATCGCAACAACTTGCTAACTTAGTAGGACTAATATGCAAGTTGGACTAATCCATGTATTGACATGATTAGGATTAGCCAAGGTGGCCTAATTCGTGTAGAGATATGATTAGGATTAATTTGCAAATAGAACTAATCCATGTATTGACATGATAAGGATTATTTTTGCAAAAGGGGACTAATCCGAACTTGAGTAGGATTAGGAGAGGGGTTCTTTATGTAGTAGGACAAGGAGTTGTTGGACTATATAAAGAACACTCCTAGCTTATTTTTCTCTCTACACACATACACATCTATATGATAGAGAAGGAGAGAACAAAGCAAAGGAGAGAGAGCAAGTCCCAATAAGAGGGCCGAACCCCCTTAAGGGACCGCCCCCTACCCGTCGGGAAAAGGAGAGCCGCCCCACCTTTGGCACTACATTGTTGGCGATTTCTTCTTCCTCTTCCATTCTTCCAAGCTAGCACATGGATTTGGAGGATCTAGATCTCACCTCTAGGCGTGGATCAACCGTAGAGACGTGACACAATTCGCGTTTGAAGTCATCAAAGGAGAACCCTAAGGTGTGTTATTGATTTCTTCCTTTACCATCATTATGTCTCTTGACTTGTGATCCTTGGAGGGTTTTTGCATGGTTTATTTTGTTTCCGTTGCGCATCCATGAATCAAAACCCTACAGATGCTCCTACATGGCTTATATATAAAGAGAAACCAATCTTGATCCATCTCGGTCAAGGACTCTAACCAATAGAGACAAGTTTTTGAATCTTTCATATACACATTTCTTAAAGAATAATGAGTCCTACTTGGACATGGTTATGAAAAAAAAAATGTAGTTTCATTAGGTCACTATCACACAATTCCAGTAAATTTTGACTTGGGCCTCAAACAAGTAAAATATATTTGATTTTTTTTTTAACAACAAAAGAAGCTACACAATATTTGAAGCTGAGCGGGCGGACAAGATGGGCATGTAATGCCTTTATCTATGACAAAGGAAATTCTCTGGTTGCTAGCCAAATCAAAGCAGCAAGGTAAACTTATCAAGACTTGTCCGCCAACAAGCTCAAGAGCCGGCGAACAAGTCTCGAGGGGGCATTTATAGACACGCAAAAATTACGGCCAATCAAATAGTGCCACGTGTCTATTATTGCATAATCAAATTGGCGGGATCAAATTGTAATTGCCGTCAAATTAATGTCTCTAAGCATTAATTAGAGAATGAATAAATTATAAATGAGACCAAACCTTATTTACAATCAAGGACTGCTTATGGCGACGCCACGTCACTGCATGACACGGCTACGCGTCAGCAAATAAGGCCAACAAAATAGTGTCACTTGTCAAAGTGATGCAGTTATCAAGACTAGCAAGCCAGACCAACCATGTTGTGCCACTTGTCAAATTGATGAAGAAAATAAATAAATAAATAATAATATTTATTTTCTACCTTGGCAAACAAGTCGGCCCATGCCTATATAAAGGAGCCATCCCTAGGCATAAAAAAACACAATTACATCTTGGGATAAGGAGAGAGCTTTGAAGATCAAGCTGCTAAATCCCTAAAGATTTCATCCATCCACAAAGATTATCAACGATCTTCGAGACCTTCGAAGATCCTACCCACGTTCTTCGCGAGCTTTGACAGCTTGAAAATGAATTAGTCTGGGACATCTTTTTACCATTGGTTTTAACCCTGTGAGAGTTGAGTTTGGCCATTTTCAGCTTATTTTCCACCTGATACGAGGCAGAGATTTATAGAACATGACTGCAAAATTTGAGTAATTTTATGCATACTTTTATTTGTTGGATATGATCGCGGGTACGTGTTATGATGTGCAGGTAACAGGTGCCGAGAAATGCATGAGATTAACTTGGATGGGAGGCAGCGTGTCAGGAAAGCTGAGCAGAAAAAAGAGGAAAAAAGGCTAAGTTGTGCGTTCAAACGCAGGGTACCTGCGTTCAGACGCACAAGATGGGAGCAGCAGGAAAATGATGGAAAGAAGGCTAAGTCATGCGTTCAGACGCAGGAGAGCTGCGTTCAAACGCAGGGTTCAAAGTCAGAAGTGCAGAAAAGCTAAGGGGTGCGTTCAAACGCACAGCCTGCGTTCAAACGCAGGACTCGACACTCAGAAGAAGAAAAGGCCAAGGCGTGCGTTCAGACGCAGGCGAGCTGCGTTCAAACGCACGTGTCCGAGAAGTCAGAAGCCAGAGGGAGGAAAAATGGTTAAGGCCTGCGTTCAAACGCAGGATGTGTGCGTTCAGACGCACTGCGTTTGAACGCAGGTGAGTTGCGTTCGAACGCGCGGACGGTTTCCAGAAGCTTCTAGGACGGGTCTTTTCGAGGGTAAAACAGGAATTTCGTGCATCAGTTTTGGAGACTGTGGCAGTATAAAAGGAGGTGTCCCAGCACTGAATTAGGGTTACGCATACACACTTACACATCTATCATCATCATCACAGCAGCCAGTTTTAGAGCCGTCAGGATTGGAGCAGAGCAGGATTGGAGCAGTTTTTCAGTATTCAGCAAATAACTAGTTTGATCTTTTCTCTCTTTTATGAAACGTTGTTTTTCAATAATTCAAGCTAGCTAGACCTTTTTCCTAGGTTCTTGGTGAACCTAGGGTTTATTAATTCAGCAGACTTGGTTGTTTGATTTTCAGATGCATGGCTAGCTAAGCCTTAAAACAGGATGGATTGTTTATTATTCTGTCTTTGATTTTATTTACATACATGAATGGCTTGATCACCCAGGAGTGTTATAGACATGAGTTGGTGCACGAGAGTGACCAGTGAAAGTTAGGGAGAAAAGACAGGATTTAGTACTCTGCCTTGACGGACCGAGAGGTGAAAAGAATCAGGGGACTAGCCAAGAAGCATTAGACCAACTGCTAGACGTTTAGGGGGAGACCGGGAGGAGAACCTGTAACCCTAGCAGACTTAGAACAAACTTGCAGATTAAGGTGGACCGAGAGGAGCCAAAAATCTGCAGGAGAGTGATAGGTGCATGAGACCGAGAGGAGATTGTACTATTGGTATGCTGGCATAAACAAAACCACCGTGTGTTTCTGAAATCGAATATACCTTGAAAGCTGGAGAGTAACCCTAGGGGATCCTGGAACCTAGATTCTTCGAATTATCGATTTTTACGACTACAACAATCTCTGCAAAATATTTAACAGAAAAATAAAATAAGCTGTTCTGAATATTGTTTTATTTACTGCAATTTAGTGAGTAGAGTCAAACCCCAAACCCTCCTCCTTTTTACAAACTTTGTGTTTAATTCTAATTTTAATTAGCAATAACTTAAACTGTTCTCGAGGGTTCGACAACCAGAGTCACAATTACATACTCTATATTACTTGATCGTACACTTGCGAAAAAGCAGATAGGTTTACGCTGTCAAGTTTTTGGCGCCGTTGCCGGGGAACGGTTACAGTTTTTGTTAAAAGACATTAGAATAAGTCTCAGAGTTTTTTCTTTTCTTTTTACGTTTATTTCCTTTTGACTCATTGCTCTTGAATTCTGATTTTCAGGCTATTCTAGTTTATGTCCAGATTGCCTAGCAAACTGGTATCACCACTTGAAGATCCCGAAAAACTTTTCAGAGAGCAGAGTCGCAGACACCGAGCCGCGATGTCTGAGCACGGAGAAGACACCACAACCGAGACAGGAACACCCACAGGACAGCAGCAACGTACTCCAGCACAGATGGCTCTTTACATTGAAGAGCTGATAGCAGCAGGTTTTGCTGCCAGGAACAATCAGAGGACTTATAACAGGTCTGGAAGGGCGTTAGTCGAAAACTTTGAAGTCCCAACCGGAGGACATCAACCAGCTATCGTAGTGCCACCCATTACAGCAGAGCACTTCGACCTGAAATCATCCACCATTCAGACTGCCCAGACTCATTGTCCTTTTAATGGGAAGGCAGATGAAGATCCAAACAACTTCCTTGGAAAATTTGAAGATTACTGCAACAAGATTAAGTATAGAGGAGTCGAAGCGGACACGCTAAAGCTGATTTTATTCCCATACTGCTTGTTCGGAACAGCAAAAGATTGGCTGGAGGCAAGACCACCGAGGTCTATCACTACCTGGGATGGATGTGTTGCTGATTTTTTGGCAAAATTCTACCCCGCATCCCGCGTTATCAAGCTGCAGAGTGAGATTTTATCTTTCAAACAGCAGATGGGGGAGACAGTGGTAGATGCATGGGACAGGTTGATGAGACTCGTTAAAAAATGCCCCAATCACGGCTTCGGGGACGCGAAAATTCTGCAGGTATTCTACCATGCTCTTGACAGGGAGAATGCTGACATGATTGATAGGGAAGCTGGGGGTAATTTTTTATACCATGTGGATAAGGATGGAGCATACGAACTGATGAAACAATTAGCCAAACAGGATACTCGCCTGTTTGATGACCGCAGGCTCACAGCGGTAGCAGAACCAGTGGTTGATGACAGGATTGACAATCTCACGAAAGTGGTACAGGACTTAGTCAAAAAGGTGTATACAGAGAAGAAGCCTGTGGCATCAGTATACGAACCTGACTTTGACGCAGCAATTCTGGAGCTTCAGACCGAAGATGCCAACTATGTTCAGCAGCAGTGGGATCCTAGTCGCTACAGACCAGGAACACGTGATCATCCAGGGTTTCGCTACGGAAACCCCAATGCAGCAGTATATGCACCAGGATTCCAGCACAGGCCACAGGCACAACAGACAGCCCCAGCTCAGCCTGCACAACCAGCACCACAGCTAAATTTGTCACAGCAACATTTTGAGTCTTATATGGAGAAATTCAACAAGCAGTGGGAAACTAGATTCGCGCAGATGGATTCATTAACTGCCGATGTAAGCCAGATGAAGATTGCTATCCGCAACTTGGAGGTGCAGAATGGGCAGCTTGCACAGAACCAGGCAGAACGAGCCCCAGGGAATTTACCATCAAATACAGTGAACAATCCACGCGCTCAAATCAATGCTATCACAACTCGGAGTGGAATTGCACTGCAGGATCCACCGTATCCCAGTCATGCACGCGCAGAAAAGTCAAAAATTATTGAACAGGAAGTGATTGACCGGGAAGACAGTTCAACCGCTAACCCTCAGAAAAGGGGTTCGGTCGAGAAGGAAGCAGCGCAGACTAATGAGGGTAATCCAGAAACAGTGCCAATTTCTAAGGAGGTTCCTTACCCTCTGAAGACACGCAAGAGAGATGACAGCAAAGACTACGCCAGATTTCTAGAAGTATTCAAGCAATTACAGATAAACATACCTTTTGCCGAAGCACTTGCCAAAATGCCTACTTATGCGAAATTTCTTAAAGACATATTGTACGGGAGAAGGCGAATGAGTGACTTCGAGACAGTGAATCTGACGGCAGAAGCGAGCAGTTGTGTAAAAAATGGCCTACCACTGAAAAAGAAAGACCCTGGCAGCTTTGTTATTCCAGTAACCCTGGGCAGTGTATACACAGGAAAAGCCCTATGCGACTTGGGCGCCAGCATCAACCTGATGCCACTGACCATCTTCAAAAGTCTGGGAGTCGGAGAACCACGTCCAACAAGAATTATGCTTCAAATGGCTGACAGATCTTTGAAACCTGCCTATGGAATAATTGAAGATATCCTGGTGAAAGTTGGAGAGCTTATTTTTCCAGCAGATTTTGTGATACTGGATATGGAGGCCGGAGAGGTCCCGCTAATCCTGGGCAGACCTTTCCTGGCGACTGGTGAAGCCATTATTAACTGAAAAAGTGGAGAGCTGTCCATGAAAATCAATGAAGAAAAAGTGAAATTCAATGTTTTCAAATCTCTCCAGCTTCCTGACCATTATGGGCATGAAAACTGTTTTGCAGTAGAGGTAATTGACGATATGGAAAATGATGAGATAGAAGACTTATGGGAGGAATTTGAGGACATGTATCCAGAGGAAACAGAGGAGCAACAGGATGAGCAGATCATGGGAACAGAAAGCTGGGTCACGCTATACCGGGATGAAGGAGGCGAGCAGAAAATGACACTGGTCCCGTCACTCCAGGAACCACCAGTCCTGGAATTAAAACAGTTGCCAGACCATCTCAGGTACGCTTTTATTGGTGAAAATAATACTCTGCCGGTAATTGTTTCTTCTCTTTTATCTCAGGAACAGGAACAAAAGCTGCTGGAGGTACTCCGAGAGCATAAAGAAGCCATCGGATGGAGAATTGCAGACCTAAAGGGAATCAGTCCTGATTATTGCATGCACAAAATAAGAATCGAAGAAGGAAAGAAGCCAGTTATCCAGCCTCAACGGAGGCTAAACCGAATCATGAAAGATGTGGTACGTAAGGAGGTCATGAAGTGGCTAGAAGCAGGAATTATATACCCCATATCAGACAGCACCTGGGTCAGTCCTGTCCAGTGTGTACCAAAGAAAGGGGGAACTACAGTAGTACAGAATGCTGATCAGGAGCAGATCGCCCAGCGCACTGTCACTGGCTGGCGAATCTGTATGGACTATCGGAAGCTGAACGATGCCACACTGAAAGACCATTTTCCGCTGCCATTCGTGGACCAGATGTTGGACAGAATAGCGCACCATGCTTATTACTGCTTTCTTGACGGGTACTCTGGCTACAACCAGATCTATATAAATCCAGAAGACCAAGAAAAGACGACGTTCACTTGCCCGTACGGAACGTTCGCCTTTAGACGAATGCCATTTGGATTGTGCAATGCTCCAGCAACATTCCAAAGATGTATGATGGCTATTTTCTCTGATATGATAGAGAAAAATTTGGAAGTTTTCATGGACGATTTTTCGTTATTCGGAGACATCTTTGAAGATTGCTTATACCATCTGGCCAGAGTTCTGATTCGCTGCAGAAAAACAAACCTGGTACTCAACTGGGAAAAATGCCACTTCATGGTTACTGAAGGAATAGTGCTGGGACACAGGATTTCCAGCAAAGGACTGGAAGTAGACAGGGCAAAAATAGAGGTGATTAAGCAGCTGCCATATCCAACCACAATTAAGGCAATTAAGAGCTTTTTGGGCCACGCAGGATATTACAGAAGGTTTATTAAAGATTTCTCAAAAATTACAACGCCACTATGTAATTTGTTGGGAAAAGATGTGCCCTTCGTATTTGATGAAGCCTGCAAAGAAGCATTTGACGTGCTTAAAGAGAGGCTCACAACTGCACCCATTATCACAACGCCAGACTGGACCCTCCCGTTCGAGCTGATGTGCGACGCCAGTGATTACGCAGTGGGCGCGGTATTGGGACAGCGGAAGGACAAGGTGTGCGGTGTCATCTACTATGCCAGCAGGGTCCTGAATGAGGCACAGATTAATTATGGGACTACAGAGAAGGAGCTGTTGGCATTCGTTTTTGCCCTGGACAAATTCAGATCGTACCTGGTAGGTTCAAAAGTCATCATATTCACATATCACAGTGCGCTGAAATACTTACTGGAGAAGAAGGACGCAAAGCCAAGGCTGCTGCGTTGGATTATGCTGATGCAGGAATTTGACGTCGAAATCAGGGATAAAAAGGGAGTTGAAAATGTGGTAGCTGATCATCTATCTCGTCTGGAAAACCCTACAGAAGAATTGGTGCCAATTCAAGAAAATTTTCCGGATGAACATATTATGAAGATCAAGACCAATAGACGGCCCTGGTACTATGCCATAGCAAATTATTTGGTCAATGGAGCACTCCCTGAACACATCACCCCTTGGCAGAAAAAGAAATTTATTTCAGACTGCAGGCAATATTTCTGGGACGATCCCTATCTGTTCAAGCAAGGGGCAGACAATATTCTCCGTCGATGCATTCCATGCCACGAGATTCTGGAGGTAATTCAGCACTGCCACTCAGCACAATGTGGGGGACACTTCAGCGGACCGAGAACAGCCCACAAAGTACTGCAGTCAGGATTTTTCTGGCCAACAATCTTCAAGGATTGCCATGATTATGCACAGAGTTGTGATCGCTGCCAACGGACAGGAAATATTTCCCAGCAAAATGAAATGCCAATGACACTTTGGCAGGAAGTCGAGCCTTTTGAGGTTTGGGGTATTGATTTTATGGGTCCTTTCCCTTCGTCTCTGGGAAATCTCTACATCTTACTGGCAGTGGATTACGTGTCAAAATGGGTGGAAGCAATAGCCTGTCAGAAGAACGATGCGTCAGTCGTGGAAAGATTCGTCAAACGTAATATCTTTATCAGATTCGGAACACCGAGGGCCATGGTCAGTGATGAAGGTTCTCATTTTATCAACAAGGTCTTTGCCAAAGTTTTAAAGCAATACGGGGTGTCTATCCATAAGGTATCGCTGCCTTATCACCCTCAGGCAAACGGCCAAGCAGAGGTGTCCAACAGAGAGATAAAGAGCATACTGGAAAAAACTGTGAATCCTGGACGCAAGGATTGGTCGTTAAAGCTGGATGATGCGCTCTGGGCATACAGAACTGCTTATAAAACCCCACTGGGAATGTCCCCGTACCAGCTGGTGTTTGGAAAAGCATGTCACTTACCAGTAGAATTGGAGCATAAAGCATACTGGGCAATCAAGCAGCTGAACATGGATCACAGTTTAGCGGGAAGCAAACGGAAGATGGCACTCCTTGAACTGGAGGAATTCCGTAAAACTGCATATGAGAGTGCCAAAATTTATAAAGAAAAAACAAAGAAGTGGCATGACAACCGCATTCTACCAAAGAAGATAGAAATCGGCAGAAGGTTCTCCTCTACAAATCAAGGATGAAATTCTATCCAGGGAAGCTGCGCTCAAGATGGTCTGGACCATTTATTGTGAAGGACATTACATCATGGGGAGTGGTGGAGCTGGAGAACCCGAGGGATAATACAGTTTTCAAGGTGAATGGGAACAGAGTCAAGCCATACAGGGATCCTCAGGAGATCATGGAGGTAGAGGCACTCTACCTCGACCTTGCGTGATTAAAGCAGAGGTAACAAAGTCGGACTGTCGACTGTAAATCACAAGCGCTGGTTGGGAGGCAACCCAACATAGATTAGTTGTTTTTATATAATTTTTACAATGTTAATAATTTGAGAGAAAAGTGAGAAAGAGGGGTTTAATGTTGAACTCAGTGTTTCAGGAATCAGAGGCGTGCGTTCAAACGCAGGAGACATGCGTTCAAACGCACGAGTGCGTTCAAACGCAGACACCCTGCGTTCAAATGCAGACCCACAAACCGACAGAAGAAACACTGGAAACGGCTAACACTTATGCGTTCAAACGCAGAGGAGCTGCGTTCAAACGCAGATCACACAGTGAAAAATTCCAGCCACCAAGTGGTGCGTTCAAACGCACAAGGTGCGTTCAAACGCAAGAAGAAAAAGATGAGCTGGAAAAGTCTAAGGACGTGCGTTTAGACGCAGATCTTGCGTTCAAAAGCAAGACCCAATCAGCAGAGAATTTCTAGAGACAAGGCGTGCGTTTAAACGCAGAGTATGTGCGTTCAAACGCAGCTCATCAGAGACGTAGCAGAAGACAAGCATTGCGTTCAAACGCAACTCATGTGCGTTCAAACGCAACTCAACAAACCCATAAATTTCATGGACCTTCAAGCATTGTGTTCAAACGCACACCATGCGTTCAAACGCAGATCATGAGAATTTCAAAATTTCCAGAAAATTATAAGCTGTGCGTTCAAACGCAGGAGCGGCGTTCAAACGCATATTTGAGCGGGATCAAAAATTTCGGAAAAATTTGAAAAAATTTGAAATTTAGGGGCCATTCTGCAATTTCTGAAAATTTGCCTATATATACTGTACGGATGACAGTGACTCATTTTCACCCAAGTCATCTAGTTTTCCACTCTCTCTCTAGAAATTCTCTCTTCCCTAGCAGCCGCCAGAAGCAGTCTGCCGCCAGCAACCTCCGACGACCACCGCAGGACCACCAGAAGGTCAGGAACAGTGTGGGGGTGGTCAAACTCATCCGATCCAAACACCGACAGATCCACTTCAGAGAGAAATTACCAGATCTGTACCCGTAAGATTCACTCCGGGTAGCCAGGTTCTATCTTTTCCTTCTCTTTGAATATTTTCATTTTTTCGGTTTAAATCTTGAAATGGATGAGGATAGTCCTTACATGAGGCCTGATAGGGCGATTGCACCTTTGAACATCATAGACTGCAGATTGCTTAGGGTTGACCATTTCTGCGACCATAGGTTTGTTAACATGGAGGCTCACCGTTTCTATCTGCAAGACAAAAAGATTCGGTATGACATACCTGCTGAGAGGACCTTTCCCCGTGATAGAGTAGCAATGGGGGATGAACTGTTCAACTTTACTGGGCAGGATCATTTTGGGGATTTGTTTACTGGTTTTACCAATCTGCAAGTCAGTTCTGTGCTGGCTAAGGAGATTTACAGCAATCTCCAGCAGTGCATGAACAGTGAAGCCCAGTCAATTGACTGGATTTACTGCAGAAAGAGATGGATTAGAATCACCCCAGAGAGTATCCGAGAGAGTCTGGGTCTGGAATTAGTGTTGGATGACTGTCAGTTTAAGGAACTGAGGCGTCATCCATCTGAGCAGCTTAGTGAGCAGATCTTGACCACCCTGTGTGCTGGTGTACCAGGCGCTGCTTGGTACTATCCTGAACGGAGTCCTTCCTACCGGAAACTCCCTGCGACCTACCTGATTCGAGAGGCGAGATGGTGGACCGAGTGGGTGAACAACAGAGTTGTGGGTATTAAACACTTTACCCGCATTGATTATAATATTGCCCTGTTGGTGTACTGTCTGATGGCCCGAGAGCCTGTGAGCCTCCCGGAGATCATTTGTGAGTTTTTCCGGGAACGAAGAGAGACCCACAGCAAGAAGGGTTTGGGTCTCCTGGGGATGTTAACAAAAATGGCGCAGGATTATCTGGTAGTTATCCCTGGCGAGCTGAGAGTTATTCGACCAGTGCAGGTACGCAAGTACCGAAACATGAGATGTGCGTTGCATGAGGCCGTGCACGGGCCTCCAGAATTTGTCCAAGTGGACGATGATGATGATGATGCTCCACCTCAGGGTGGGGGTGTTGGCATGCCACCACCACCTCCTCCCGGTGATGGGGGTTTTCCAGCCTTACCAGGTCCCCTCCGACTGCCACGATCTGCCAGTTCCAGTGAACACAGGCAGGCCGACCCCGACTTAGGGCAGTCCAGCAGAGGGGCCAGGCGCAGTTCTTTTGGGCGCCTGGAGAGGACTGAGCATGAGGAATGGGTCAGAAAGAAAATTAAGGCCCAAGAAAAAGTACAGAATTACCTGGTCAGGACGGTCAAGAAAATGGCCAGGGGTCTTGGAAAGTTGTTCAAGACCCAGAAACATATTTACCACGCTAACACAGCTGCATTGAGAGCTCATGAGGCGGCACTCGCTGAAATTCAGAGCAACATGCGTGGTAAGAGATTTAACTTTCCGGACCGCTATTCGAGTGATAATTGTCCCAGCTGGACAATGGAGGATAGCCGGCCATATGATAGCTTATCTGGCCATGACCCCACACCGAGCCCTGAACATGCAGACAGTGTAGGTGACCCCGGCAGACCCGGTACCCAGTACCCACCTAGGAGAGAGCATGCAGACCCAGGGGCCAGCAGGGCCCATCCCGGTGCCAGCCACGCTGGTACCGCTGCCGCAGCACTCCATGCTGCGAGGAAACGCGCCAGAGGGCGAACCCCTTCACCATCTCCAGAGCCAACTGACCAGTCTACTCCGGAGAACACAGATTCTAGTTACAGGCCAGATCAGTAGAGTCGCGAGGACGCGCCACCTCTAGTGTGGGGGTGGGGAATCGTGTCCTCCTGCATAGCCATGTCAGCATATTTTTGTCAAATTTATTTTTCATTTTATTTTCATTTTTGAGTCAGCACGTTTTTTATGTTGAGTCCACCCACCAACTGTTCTGACTTTGCATGAAAAATAATAATAATAAAAAAATAATAATAATAAAAAAATAATAATAATAATAATAAATAGAAATAAATTAAAATTTTTTGAGAAAGGGCAACTTAGGACCTAGAAACTGAAGAGAATCCAATGAAAGAGCTTATGAGAGTAGGAAGCACCGTAGCAGGGATACTTCAAATTTTAGTATTTTGTGCGCAATTCTCACGACAGGCTGTCCCAGGTATTCAGGAATGTGGAAAGTAGATAACAGGCATACTTTTGACTTCTCTAGTGTGCTAGGCGGATTTGGTCCTTAGATAATTGAATATTCTGTTTCCCGTGGAAACTGGTGGACTCTTTGAATCTGGGGTGGACCTTCGTGTAGAGTCGGTTTTATGTGGTACAAGTCTTTGGCATAAGCAAAGTTAAGGAATGTACACCACCATCCCTTAAGGTGGTTCCAAGAGAAAATCCTAACAAGCCCACACTCTTAAAGCTCTACTGCACAGTTGTAAAAACAGAGGAGTTTGAAAAAAAAAAAAGAAAACAATTTGAAAAAAAAATAATCATAATTATTTGTGCTTAAAGGAGAAACAACATAATGTGCTTCCATTCACATGGAAAATTTGGATTCAATCCAATTTAGAGTTTAAGAGGGAAATTAAAGTCAAGCCGTATTACACAGGAGTTGTGTCTCCCACCAATGGGACAATTTGCAAATCAAAAGCAATAACGGCTAAGAGGGTCTGAAAACCTCAAATGACTTGGCGAAGAAAAATTATCTAGTGACTTAAGAAGCCTGGACCCTCTAAGTCAAAAGACGTGCTTTATCTTGGTTGGTTTGGTGGATGTTTGGGGACACCTTAGTGAGTTTGTGCACAGGATCAGTTTATACCATTTCTTGCTGCGCGTGTGGAATTTCAAAATGAGCTTGTGAGGATTTGATGATTTCAGTTTATGATAGAGAGGTTGCCCAATTTCAGAAAAAAAAAAAGAGAGAAGAAATTTTGCTGTGTCTTGAGTCAGTTTGTGTACATTCTGTATCTGAGTCAGTCATCTATTGAGTCTTTTGGTCTGGGTGAATCTGTGAAAAAGGAGAGTATGCAATTAAAGTATGCAAAATATGTGTCTGCAAGGCAATATGCAAGGGTCTGCTCGGGACGAGCAGAGTTTAATGTGGGGGTATTTTGACAGCTTGAAAATGAATTAGTCTGGGACATCTTTTTACCATTGGTTTTAACCCTGTGAGAGTTGAGTTTGGCCATTTTCAGCTTATTTTCCACCTGATACGAGGCAGAGATTTATAGAACATGACTGCAAAATTTGAGTAATTTTATGCATACTTTTATTTGTTGGATATGATCGCGGGTACGTGTTATGATGTGCAGGTAACAGGTGCCGAGAAATGCATGAGATTAACTTGGATGGGAGGCAGCGTGTCAGGAAAGCTGAGCAGAAAAAAGAGGAAAAAAGGCTAAGTTGTGTGTTCAAATGCAGGGTACCTGCGTTCAGACGCACAAGATGGGAGCAGCAGGAAAATGATGGAAAGAAGGCTAAGTCATGCGTTCAGACGCACGAGAGCTGCGTTCAAACGCAGGGTTCAAAGTCCGAAATGCAGAAAAGCTAAGGGGTGCGTTCAAACGCACAGCCTGCGTTCAAACGCAGGACTCGACACTCAGAAGAAGAAAAGGCCAAGGCGTGCGTTCAGACGCAGGCGAGCTGCGTTCAAACGCACGTGTCCGAGAAGTCAGAAGCCAGAGGGAGGAAAAATGGTTAAGGCCTGCGTTCAAACGCAGGATGTGTGCGTTCAGACGCACTGCGTTTGAACGCAGGTGAGTTGCGTTCGAACGCGCGGACGGTTTCTAGAAGCTTCCAGGACGGGTCTTTTCGAGGGTAAAACAGGAATTTCGTGCATCAGTTTTGGAGACTGTGGCAGTATAAAAGGAGGTGTCCCAGCACTGAATTAGGGTTACGCATACACACTTACACATCTATCATCATCATCATCACAGCAGCCAGTTTTAGAGCCGTCAGGATTGGAGCAGAGCAGGATTGGAGCAGTTTTTCAGTATTCAGCAAATAACTAGTTTGATCTTTTCTCTCTTTTATGAAACGTTGTTTTTCAATAATGCAAGCTAGCTAGACCTTTTGCCTAGGTTCTTGGTGAACCTAGGGTTTATGAATTCAGCAGACTTGGTTGTTTGATTTTCAGATGCATGGCTAGCTAAGCCTTAATACAGGATGGATTGTTTATTATTCTGTCTTTGATTTTATTTACATACATGAATGGCTTGATCACCCAGGAGTGTTATAGACAGGAGCTGGTGCACGAGAGTGACCAGTGAAAGTTAGGAAGAAAAGACAAGATTTAGTACTCTGCCTTGATGGACCGAGAGGTGAAAAGAATCAGGGGACTAGCCCTGAAGCATTTGACCAACTGCTAGATGTTTAGGGGGAGACCGAGAGGAGAACCTGTAACCCTAGCAGACTTAGAACAAACTTGCAGATTAAGGTGGACCGAGAGGACCCGAAAATCTGCAGGAGAGTGATAGGTGCATGAGACCGAGAGGAGATTGTACTATTGGTATGCTGGCATAAACAAAACCACTGTGTGTTTCTGAAATCGAATATACCATGAAAGCTGGAGAGTAACCCTAGGGGATCCTGGAACCTAGATTCTTAGAATTATCGATTTTTACGACTACAACAATCTCTGCAAAATATTTAACAGAAAAATAAAATAAGCTGTTCTGAATATTGTTTTATTTACTGCAATTTAGTGAGTAGAGTCAAACCCCAAACCCTCCTCCTTTTTACAAACTTTGTGTTTAATTCTAATTCTAATTAGCAATAACTTAAACTGTTCTCGAGGGTTTGACAACTAGAGTCACAATTACATACTCTATATTACTTGATCGTACACTTGCGAAAAAACAGATAGGTTTACGCTGTCAAGCTTCAAAGATCTTCATCGACGATCTTCGAGAAATTCGAAGATCCTACCCACGTTCTTCGCGAACTACGAAGATCTTCATCAACGGTCTTCGAGACCTTCGAAGATCCTACCCGCGTTATTCAAGACATTCGAAGATCTTCAAGCAAGTTCTTCGGATTCTTCAAGACATTCAACGCGTTCTTCGTCAAAATTGAAGAACGCCTACCCGTTCGATCCGAGATCAAGCTGCGTAGCCCTCGTTCGACGTTCAAGGAGAAGAATCAGGGGATAGTAATTTCTATTTAGAGAATTACATAACAGAGATTGTAATCCACTATTTATTTCATCAATAAAATATATTTGCCACCGAATTTCTCGCTTTTGTTTCCATTAGCATAAATTTGTGTGTACACATGTGATGTTGAAGATGTTGGCTGGAAAATGACATCCTAAGTTGTTCATGCGGAGTGCTAAAGACTCCAACTTGTGAAGCCTATCCACATGCTCTGGAACTTGACTTGTTAGAGCGTAATACAAAAGAGTCGTTCAATCCGAAACCATTGACTTACCGAAACTATTAAGCAAACTACTAATTTTCAATAAGAGTGTTCTTGGCTTCCTTGACAGGTGTATGAATGTCATTGATTGAAAACAACTAATTGAGCAATGTGAGCGAGTGGTGCCTTTCAGATTGAGGCATTCATGTCAACTGGTTATATTCGACGACATTGATGGATGTAAAATTTCCTATTTCATTTGGAATGCTTCCACTCAAGCTGTTATGTTGAAGCCATGAATCTCGAGAGAAGTCATCTATATATCTATATAAAAGCAGACAAGTGCCGAGAAGAAATATGGAGCCGCCTTTTGGCAGTCTATGATTATTATAATTAGGACACATGTATTTCCATGTCATCATGGGTTTAAATTATCCAATGACATCTTGGCATGTAATACATGACTCATCATATATGCATTTATTTTTCCGTTACAAATATAAAGAGAGTAAACAACAATTACTACACACCTAAGGTATTAACTTTTAAAAATATGTATAAAAAGTAATGAATATTATAAACTATTATTAATAATTAAGCTAGTGCATATTTATATATGTGCACCTAAGGAATTAACTTTTAGAAATATGTATAAAAAAGAAATGAATATTATAAACAATTTCAAATAATTTAACTGGTGCATATTAATATATGTGCAAAACGAGAAAATTTATTTTACATGTTCAATATATAAAAACTTAAACTACAAAAAATTGTTATGATGTATTATTCATAAAATGAACGACACTGTCTGGCAAAAATTTTAAATTGTCCAGTGACATCTTCGCATGTAACGGATGACTCATCCATATATACATTTATTTTTCCGTTACAAATATGAAGAGAGTCAGTACAAGTATTACAACATAGATAATGTTTTGTATTTTAAAAATATGTATGAAAAGGTTATGAATATTATAAACAGTATTTAATCATTTAGTTTGTTTATAAATTTATATACATGAAAATAAGAGAGAAAATTTACCTTACACGTTCAATATATAAAAATTAAAATTATACAACTTTTTTATGAAGTGCTATGAAAAAAATGAACTCGCCATTGGTGATGGTAAGTCCAATTCTTCTTCTAGACATAAATTCTTTATTTGCTATACTTATATGGCCATTTAAACAGGATAAGTTCTCAAGGCTCATGGGCATATCATGTTGCTCCACATTTTTTTTTAACTTTTTTCTATTATGGAATAAGTAAAACTCTATATTATTTATCTTTGAATATGGCTATGGACTAATTTAAACTCTCTATTATTTATCTTTTAAATTTAAGCTTACATGAACATTTTATCAGGAAAATATTTTGCATATCATGTTGCTCCTCAACTTTAAATTCTCAAGGCTAATTTATCATTTAAATTCAGTTGTGACAGATTTATTGTAATAAATCATAGTAAGTATTTAAATGTTTGACATGCGTATAATTATACATGCAAAGTTCAGAGAAATACAACTTATTAACGTGTACACAAAAGTTAATTGTCAAACAAATTTGGTATAATGTATATAGTGTGCCTCAGCAAAGTCAATGACGATGTGTGATATGTTGAGATATTTTTAAACATATTGTTCATTTTAAACATGTACCTATTGTTCATTTTAAACTTTTTCACCCCACATTTTGTAATTAACAGAGTCAAATTTATAATTGCATACACGTTTCTCTATTTCGGGCGTGAGTATCAAATTGATATAAGAAGCTTCATATTTGTTGCCTTGAAACAAGTTCTTTACTTCCAAAGTTATCGAACTTTTCTCACCATAGAATCGAAGGCTTATTGGCATAGCATGTTTTCCCATTTTTTTTTCTCCTACAGTTTATGCACTAAGAAAAATTAACATCTAATTGCATTTGAAATTCTTCCATTAACAATTATAAATAATAAAATAATAGTTATTATTATTATAAAGATATTTAATTTAGTATTATTTTTATTTTATATACGTTTCAAATTTAATAGAAAAAGTGATTTCAATGCCAAAATAAAGTGCGGGTGTACTTCAAATAATATTCTACGACATATACCATGCCTACGTGGATAATGGAAAATTCTAAAATAAAAAATTACTTAAAGTATAATTAATTTAGCGCGGCAAGTACTAATTCTCCACGCGATTATATTAAATAATTAACATATACTACCGATTTTTGAGAATTACATCGTGTAGGTAGGTTGTAACTCGGAACTTCATGTATGGGCTTCAAATCTTCTCCCACTAAGCTAGCACCCATTTTTGTTAACCTACGCCATTTTATGAGGTAGATACGTTTATACTTTCTAACCCTGAATTTTTCTTCATATTTAGTGATTACAACAATTGTTTAGTTTTTTTATATTTAGAATCAGCTTTGTAGGAAAAATATTACTTACCTTGAAAATATTACATTTATCAAAAATTTATTGTTAATGTTGTAGACAGGAAAAAATTTACTTTTCTTCTATTTAACTCGGCGTAAATTTATTTCGAGAATAAAATGGTTATATTAGTACAAGTTTAGAGAACACAAAAAAATAATTGTTGAAGAGAAGAAAAAAATGTATCTGAAAAATAATAAAACAAAATAATAAACATAAATCTTTCCATAACTCAGAAATAAATAAAAAAATCGTATAACATTTGGTAAAAGCGGAGTCTTTTACGGCTGTGGAGAATTACATCATACAGCCAAATTTGAACCCGGACCTCATGCAGAGGCTTCACACGCTCTACCACGGAGCTAGCAACCATTTGCGAGAGAGCAGAGTCTTGGTGATTACTAGCTCGAGAATCTATTTGTAGAGAAAATGTTTATTTAGAACACAAAAGGGTAAGCATAGACATGACATCTCTTTATCTTTTTCACTATGCATAAAATGTGTTGTCGTTTCTGCAAGATATTAACGAATTAGAAAACATACATATTTTTTAAGATAGTTAGAATCAAAAATATAATTTTACTCATAACAGAATTCATTCTCATAAATTGAAAATAATAGTAAAATTAAGCAAACTCCAATTTTTATGCATATTCAACAGCCATGTTCCTATAAATAACAATAGATGGTTGTTCCTATAAATACCAAGAGACTTTTTAACTTAGTGTACAAATAACGATCCCGCGCGTAAGCACGGGGTAACGCCTAGTATATTTAAAAATAGAATGGTGGTATGGAGCATCCAAGGCATGCAGACTCCAACACTAATTCAACTTGACGACGCTGGCCAATTCAGTACTGGGTATGTCACCTGCAAATGGACGACTGACTTCAAATAGGGCAAAAACAGAAAAGAAATAACATCTTGTTCATAGTTTTCCTAAAAAAATGATTTGACATCAAAGATACACCACAAACGTACATGGTATCAATTGTCGCCACCTATGTCAAGCAACTCGTCATCTCGTTATAATGGTATCTTGATAGTCTTTAGGAGGTTTCTAAATGCATCAAAGCTTTGGTAGATTTTGTATCAAACCCATCTAAGTCATCTAATAATTCTACTCGTAGGTTAAGTTTTTCGTACATTGCCTATACAAGTATTGCAAAAATGAGATGAATATAAAATCACAAGTTTGTTCTGAAATTACTTTTCCAATTACTCTCTCATTCCGCATTTCTTATTTTTCAAAATCGATTATGAACATGACTGCTGGTGGGTAACAAAGCAAAGTCATAACTCTTTAGGGGAAACATAGATGTATGAGAAGGGTGGGTAGTATAAATTGTACGTTTCATATTGTGACCCCCGAGGTACCGTACGTATAGCATGGTCAAATCCCGAGTGCTCCTGTTAGGGGTCCACGGAATTTGTTGCACACCAACGATAATCTCTCAAGCCACGAGCATAACTGCACACTTGACTGGATATGCCCTTCCAATTCCTTTCCACCAAGACCAAGAGTTCCCAGTTTCGAAAGGTTAGAGCACATATCTTCCAGCAGACCTCCAAATACTCTATTTGAAATTGAACGAAAAGTTTCAAGAACGGTCACATTAAATACGGTGTGGGGGATTTCACCAGTTATTTGGTTATAAGACATTGCTAGATACTTCAGGTGGTGGAGATTACCTAACTCTACAAGAATAATTCCTGTCACTAGATTGGATGAGATGTCCAAGTTTTCTAACTTGGATGTGTTCAGTAAGGAAGGTGGGATAAGACCCGTAGAATTGTTATTGTGGATAAGGAAGGTGGGAGATTAAACTAGGGTTGACCCGTAGGTATTCCAACAACATGAAATACCTTCAGAGGTCCATTGTCGAATAAGAAGGAAAATTTATGGTTGCATACCATAACACCATCAGCAAACATATATAGCAGAAAAGAGAAACAAGACAACCTATAAAAGTAGATGGCGAGTATAATTAGCAACAGCCATTTTTCCTATAAGAAAAAGTTCCGACGGCCATAAAGTCAGCTTTAACCATGAGTGATCGATCATACATAATCCCCAAATTATTGTGACTAAAATATTACCAGCAGTTCGATTATCTGATTTTTTTTTCTCAAGCAAACGGTGTCAATAGTGTGTGTGAAAATAACAAAAAACTAGTGCAGAATCCAATTCAAAACCATACACAAGAAACCACAAATAGTGGCCATGTACTTGCTCAAATCATGTTCTATCTGCATGGAAACCAAGTTTAATCTTCTTGACCGATCTTTTATATTCATTCTCTCCTTTGGTGAGTCAATGAAGCTTCTGGAGGCCAGTTCAAAGATTGTGAACCAGCATCCTTATCATTCTAACAAATTTTAGAATTGTACAGAACTAGTTTATGTTGTAGACGTAAAAACTTTGTCAAAAAAATCATCTCCCAATCATGCCAAGAGGCGCAATAGCTGGTAGAAGACTAAGGTAATTAATGTCTAACAATCCGATGTTCTGATCGTACAATGAAACCCAATAAATTATCCACCATATATCATATCACCAAGCTTACACAACAATTAGAAAAGAACTGCTACTAGACAAGCTTACACAATAATCAGCATCACCCAGATAAATATATATTAGAGCCCAATACTTATCCAGTCATTCAATCATTCATCTTTAACATCGAGCCATCAGTAACGCGTCATCATCTTAAAGTTGCGACAAAAGTGTTACCAGCAGTTTGTTTATCTGACAATTTGTTAACATGTCACTAATCTTTGTGAAAATAATGGTGGAGAAAAAAGCTAGTGCAGAATTTGGATCAGAGAAATAGACCAACAACGTACGTGAATAAAGAGAGTACCCACTCACATTGCTCAAATCATGAACGATTTGCATTGTAATGGAGTTTGATCTTCTTCAGCGATACAAGTACATCTTTCATGTCCATCCTCTCGTCGGCTGAATCGGACGTGCAATTGGATGCCACATCTAAGATAAGCGATACACATTTTACCACCGCACTGACTTGATGTTCCTCTTGCGTCACCAAATTTTCATCTATAATTTCCATCACGCGGTCTGGCAGTGACTGCTTTACCCAAACTTTCATGTCGAGATCTCCATGAAACATTTCTTCAGTGGGTCTCCTCCTTGTAAATACTTCCATTAACATGATACCAAAACTATAGATATCACATTTTGTGGATACTATTCCTTCTTGCCCATATTCTGCGTTCCAAAAAAGGAAGTTATTTACGTAAATTATGTATTATACAGCTCGAGCATAAATTGAAAAAAATAAGTGTAACCTGGGGCTGTATATCCAATTGTGGCCAGTGTATTGGTTTGCACAATACTTCCTTCCTCTTTTAAGAACTTTGAGATGCCAAAGTCACTCACGTGCGCTACCATATCTTCATCAAGCAGGACATTGCTTGGTTTTAAGTCACAGTGAACAACGGGCACAGAATAACCATTTTGGAGATACTCCAAAGCTGAGGCAACATCGATCATTATATCTAACCTCTGTTTGACATCCAAGAGATAATTGTGAGAGTATAACCACTTGTCAATGCTTCCGTTAAGCATGTAATCGAGAACCAATGCCATGAAATCTAGGTTGGTGCAGTTGCTAATGACCTTGGTCAAGTTCCTATGATGAATGTTACGCAACATCTCGCATTCCGTGTCAAAGCTTTTTATCGCACGTTCCACCTGCACATGAAACACCTTCACAGCCTAAGTTCTCCCATTTGCGAATTCACCTTTGTAAACAGAACCAAAACTTCCTTTGCCAAGTAAATTGTTGTCATCGAATGAATTTGTTGCTCGCAGAAGTTCATGAAAGTTGAGAAATCTTCCGTACTTTTCATTGATTATTTACACCCTTAAATAGGTAAAATACAATGCTAAATTATACAACTAGTCCTCTAATTATTTACATAAGAGTCCTATAACTATTACTCCCCCGCAGTCGAAACTGTAGGCGTGCCAACACTGAGACTGGAACGGAAGCGCTGGAACAAGGGCCGAGGAAGACCCTTGGTGAAGATGTCGGCGTACTGATAATCTGCTGGAATGTGCAACACGCGAAGCTGACCCAAACGAACCTTCTCACGAACGAAGTGGAGATCAATCTCAATTAGTGCGCTGATGCTGAAGAGGATTACCAGAGAGATAGACATCACTCACATTGTCGCAATACACGACGGTGGCCCGAGGCGGGGCAAGACGAAGCTAAAGAAGCAAATTCCGAACCCAGCAGAGTTCGGAGACGGCGTTAGCAACACCGCGATACTCAGCCTCAGCACTAGAACGAGATACCGTGGCCTGTCGCTTGGACGACCAACTCAGAAGATTGTGTCCATAGAAGACACAGTAACCAGAAGTGGAGCGGCGCGTGTCCGGACAACCAGCCCAATCTGCGTCAGTGTAGGCGGTGAGGGAATCAGCAGCAGAGGCAGAGAGCCGAAGACCATACTCTAGTGTCCCACTGATGTAGCGCAAGATACGCTTCAGGGCATGAAAGTGCGGCTCACGGGGATCGTGCATGAAGAGACAGACCTGCTGAACGGCAAACTGGATGTCTGGTCGAGTGAACGTGAGGTACTGCAAGGCCCCAGCAAGGCTGCGGTATAGTGTAGGATCAGCAACCGGTGGGCCAGATGTGGCTGTGAGTTTACTCGCGACCTCAACAGGGGTGGCAGTAGACTTACAGGTCGACATAGAGGCACGACGAAAAATCTCGGTCGCATACTGATGCTGAGACAGGAACAGGCCAGACGAATCACGGGTGACAGCGATGCCCAGAAAATGATGCAGATGGCCTAGGTCAGTCATAGCAAACTCTCCAGAGAGCTGGGAGATAATCTGATCCAAGACAACCGGAGACGACCCAGTGATGACGATATCATCCACATAGAGAAGGAGGTAGACGATGTCCGAGCCACGACTGTAGACGAAGAGAGACTCATCGCAGGAGCAACCAGAGAAACCGATGGTCTGTGTGAGGACGGTGGCAAATCGCTGAAACCAAGCACGGGGAGCCTGCTTCAGACCATATAAGGATTTGCGTAGCCGGCAAACAAAGTCAGGATGACGCGTGTCACGGTAGCCAGGGGGCTGATGCATGTATACCGTCTCAGAGAGATCACCATGAAGAAAAGCGTTCTTGACATCCAGCTGACGGATAGGCCAAGAGCGCGTGACGGCAATGCTGAGAACTGTACGAATGGTGGTCGGTTTGACAACCGAGCTGAAAGTCTCCTCACAATCAATCCCAACCATCTGGGACTTCCCATTAGCTACCAATCGCGCCGTATAGCGCTGCAGACTACCATCAGCGCGAAACTTGTGGCGAAAGAGCCACATAGATCGCAGAACATTAGCCCCTGTCGGGCGAGGAACCAGATCCCAAGTGTGGTTCGTAACCATAGCTCCAAACTCATCATCCATGGCCGCTTTCCAGTGAGGATCCGACAAGGCTAGGATGGGGGATTCGGGAAGGGGCGAGATGGGGTATGGTAGCTGGGCCGCTAAGGTAAGACGGGCGACTGGTTTGACTATGCCATGCATGGATCTGGTAGTCATCTGAGGAGAGAGATGGGGAGGAGAAGTGGCCACTGGGCTCGGTGTGGGTGACTCAGGGGGGTCAGGTAACACAGGCACAAAGGGTACAGGAGGAGGGCGAGTGGACACAGATCGGCGGACGTAGTGCTGAGGAAAAGGTTCCACAAGGGTCCTGGACGGGGAAAACTGTGTGGGTGCCCTAGTAGGTGCGGGTGGTGATGTGGATGCCCTAGAAGGGGTGGGTGAGGGTGTGTGCGCCACAGGGTTATGAGCACGATGAGTGAAAATGGGAGACGGAAGACTGTCATCGGGATCAGACGTCCTGTGAACAGAGGGAGACACAGACCCAGGAGTGGAGAAAGGAAACACCGTCTCATCAAAGGTGACATGGCGGGAAGTGTGAACCCGACCAGTACTCAAGTCTAGACACCTGTACCCACGATGATTAAGAGGGTACCCCAGAAAGACACATCGAACAGAGCGTGGTGCAAGCTTGTGAGGTGAGGTGGCAGAGAGGTTCGGGTAACACAAGCATCCGAACGTGCGGAGATGATCATAGGATGGTGAGCGATGGTAGAGGGCAACAGTAGGAATATTGTTGCCAAGGACTTTGGTGGGAAGAATGTTATGAAGGTAGACAGCAGTCAGAAGAGACTCAACCCAGAAAGAGGCTGGAAGGGAGGCCTGAGCTAGGAGGGCACGACTGATGTCATTGATTCGACGAATCATGCGTTCAGCTTTGCCATTTTGAGATGACGTCTGAGGACACGCAAACCGGAAGACAAGTCCATGATTAATGGCGTGAGAGTGAAAAGAGCCATTATCGAATTCTCCACCAAGGTCACATTGAAAAGTTTTGATGGGTCGCTCAAATTGAGTTTGTACGAAGGTAGTGAATTGTTTAAATTTTGATATCGCTTCACTTTTCTGTTTAAGTGGGAAAACCCAGAGAAAATGGGTATAGTCATCTAATAATAGTAGGTAGTATTTGTAGTGTGATTTGCTTAAGACCGGAGATGTCCATAGATCACTGTGAACAATGTCAAATGGACTAGAAGTAGAAGAAGTAGATGGTGAAAAAGGCAAACGCACATGTTTACTAATTTGACAAGCATGACAAAGAGCTTCAGAATTATGCCTACTACAAGACATGAAATGACTACTACGAAGCGAATCTAAAACTAGACGCCCGGGATGACCAAGGCGGTTGTACCAAACGGAAGCAGGAAAGGAAGTAAAAGAGACAGCAGACGACGGTGGTGGGACAGACTGGAATGGATAGAGATCACCCGAACTGTTGCTCCTATGTAAAAGAGCTCCCGATTGTAGGTCCTTTACAGAAAAACCAAAAGGGTCAAACTCAACGGAAACATTGTTGTCAATAGTCAATTGACGAACATAAACTAGGTTTTTGATAACGTTTGGCGTGAGTAAGACATTTCTAAGATGAAGGGAACGGGAGTTGGTGGTAAGGGTGTGATTGCCAGATCCTTTCACTGGAATGCTAGAGCCGTTTCCCACAAGAATGTTAGGAAAAGGACAAGATGACGAGAGAGAGAGGAGAGTATACCTGACTGCGGAGTGAGATGAGCAGATGCGCCGGAATCAAGATACCAAGTCTGATCCGGAACGTTGAGTGTCATGCCAGAGAACTGAGATCCTAAAGCAGTAACAGGCGGGTAGGCAGAAGCGACTGTAAGACCCTGCTGAGAAGGTCCTGGACCAAGAATACCTGACGTAACTGTAGGCTGAGAGGGTCCTGACTGTGTCTGACCCGGTGTCGGGGGATATGGGCCCGACTGAACAGTCGGGGACGATGGGGCAGGACACCACACCCAGTTGCCGTGAGGAGAAACAGGCGGTGCAAGATGCTGTTGGGAGTATTGCTGAGTCTGATTGTATCCTTTGCAGCTAGACTGACGACGACGCCAACAATTTTCCTGACCACCCTTTAATTGCTTGGTTGGTGGAAATGTTGAAGGAGCCATTTGAATCAGAGACGAGTCAAAAATACGTCAACCAGAAGGAGCAAATCAGAGAAGTGTGTGTGTGATGTTTTTAATAAAGTCACCACTGACCCACAATCACAAAGACACACCACAAGTCACAAGAGAGTTCGTGCTTTAAAGAGACCAAACCAGGTCAAATTGCAGACCGACAAGTCAAAATCAAAATCAAACAAAGGGTAGAAGACACGATCTGGCTACGAAGAGAGTTGGTAATGTTCTGCGATGGCCAAGCAACGGTGATCGGTCACGAAGAAGAACCGATTTGCGGCGTTCGTCCGTGAGGGAGAACGACGGCGCTAGATTCGGTGGCGTGAGGCCGGCGCGACGGGAAGACCAGAGGGCTAGGGCACGAGCTGAAAGTCCACCGGAGATGATGGCGGTGATGCGTGGGCAAGCAGCGGAAGAAGGCGACGTCAACAGAATCGCCGGCGGCGCACACAGAAATCGGCTGGCGGCGCACACAGAAATCGACCGGCGATTATGGCGTTTTCCGTCGAATTGATGGGGAAACGGCGTGAGGCCGGTGACGAGCAATCACGCAGGGAGCTAGGGTTGACGAGGGATTCTGCAACTCGAAGCACTTAGCGACCCACTTGTCCTCGTTGCCGTTGCCCACTGCAAGAGGAAGAAGAAGAGAAGAGGGCGGAAGCAGAGGGGTTGGATCGAAGCCTAAGGCGGCGGCTGCGGCTGTGCACAGAGAGGAGGTGCGACGGCGGCGGCGGCAATCAGGTTCGCTCTGATACCATGAAAGTTGAGAAATCTTCCGTACTTTTCGTTGATTATTTACACCCTTAAATAGGTAAAATACAATGCTAAATTATACAACTAGTCCTCTAATTATTTACATAAGAGTCCTATAACTATTAGTTCATAGTATGAAATTTTTCATGGGCAACAGCCGGCGGCAGATCTTCCACAAGTGGAACTCGTTGCTTCTTTCTATATTTGAGCATCAGATACAGAGTGGCTAAAACAATTAGAGTGAGAAAGGTCATTCCCATCAATGCATACACGAATAGAAGAACCTTTCTTCTTTTTGTGAGATGCTTAGAGGAGCGATCACTTTGGCACAGTGGGACATGGAAACGAGGGGAACCGCACAGAGCTTTGTTAGACACAAAGCTAAGATAGGTGAGGTTCTTGAATGGTCCCATACTTGGTATTTCACCACTCATTTGATTCAATGATAGGTTGAGAATCTTTAGAAGGGAGAGTGCCTGCAATGACTTCGGAATCTCACCAGAGAGGTTATTATGAGATAAATCTAATTCCCTAATGCTTAATAGCTTGCCGAATGACTCAGGTATTGAACCTTCAAACTTGTTATGAGCCAAATAAAAATTAGCCAAGGTCTGTAGACTTCCAATTGTGCTTGGGAGTGTTCCCGAGAGCTGATTCCTGGATATGTTAATGTATGTTGCAGCCCTTAATGTTCCAATATCTTGGGACAAATAGCCTGAGAATGAATTCGAAGACAAGTCAAGTTCCAAGATATCTTTGAGGGTCCACAGACTTGCAGGTTTGCTGGCAGACAATTCGTTACCGTGTAGATTGAGCTTTCTTAGAGATGTAATGTTTCCTATACAATCTAGCAATGAGCCGGAAAGTTTGTTTACATCGAGCGCCAACGCACCCAACCTCGGTAGATGGCATATATCATCAGGGATTGAACCACTTAGGCTGTTATAGGAAGCGTACAACTGAGCCATACTTGATAAACCGTGGAGTGTATGTGGAAGGGATCTAACTAGCTGATTTGAAGAAACATCCAAAGTGTGCAAATTGCTCATATTTCCAATATATTTTGGGATCTTTCCCATGATTCCACAGCTGAATGCTCCAAAACGCTGAAGAGAAGAGGTAAGGTTTCCAAAGGAGGACGGAAGCGGTCCATTTACTTGATTGGAACTGATAGTTAAGAGTTGCAAATGCGTACAACTGTTCAAGGAAGCAATGAACTCCGTTGCATTTAATATGAGATTGTTGAATTCTATAATCAGATACTCCAGTAGCCTTAAATTTCCAAGAGTGATGGGAGGTGATCCCGTGAAGTGGTTGTAACCAAAGTCCAGGTTAGTGAGTCTAGAAGAATTTGAGATGGAGTCAGGGATAGTACCGTTGAATCGATTTGTGCCAAGATAAAGTTCTTCAAGATTAGGCAGTACAAAGCCTATAGTTGGTGGTATATGTCCAACGAGATGATTCAAACCAAGTGAAAGAACTTTTAAAGACGTGATGTTGAAGAAGTTGGCTGGCAAATGACCTCCTAATTTGTTGCTGCCGAGTGATAAAAACTCCAACTTTCGTAGCCTAGCCATAATTTCTGGGACTTGCCCTGTTGAAGAGTAAAACAAAAGAATCAGTTGAACTCAAGAGTCAAGACCATTGACTTTCACAAATTATTAGTTAAACTACACACACAAACACACACATATAAGAAAATATTTCATGTGATCGTGGATTTATTTATTTATAAATATTATGCAGGGTAATGGCTCTGATTCTACTGCCGCCGTAAAATTCATCCATTGAAATTTTGGGCAGTCCACACATTGAACAGTATGTGCAAATAGGCGTTTTGGAATTCTCGTTACTGTTGCTACTTGCAGTATATTGTCGATGGCTCTTAATTGTGATTGGAATACTACTATGTGATCTAATTGGGCAGATAATAGGACCTAAGAAATTTAGAGAATTCATAGCTTCGTTCACACGTGTCTGAAGGTCGTTGATTGAAATTAACAAATTGGGCAACATGCGAGCGGTGCCCGTCAGATTGAGACATACCTGTCAACTGGTTATATGCGATGTCAATCTGACTGATCATGGTACAATTTCCTATTTCATTTGGAATGCTTCCTCTCAAGGTGTTATCAGCAAGAGCAAGAAACTCCAGAGAAGTCATATTCTTAAAGATAGATGGCGGTATGGAACCACCAATGCCTGTACTCTCCAATGCTAGCTTCTTCAACTTCACTAAACTGTTCAATTCACTGGGTATGACACCTGCAAATTGAGGACATACTTCAAATAGTGCAAAAATAGTGCCAATGAAATTTGATTGTTATTCTTAATTTTAATATTAATTGAATGATAGCAAAGATATACCACCAATGTACATGGTATGAATTGTTGTCGCATATGTTAAACAACTCATCATCTCTTTATACTGGTATCTTGAAAGGCTACATGAGTTTTTTTTTTTTTTTTTTTTTGTGAGGAACAAGAGGTTTTTAAATGCATCAAAGCTATGGTGATATTAATTAAAAAATGTGGTGTGAGCTATGAAAACTCATTTCCTCCGGACGAAGGTTCCATTATTCGGTACTGTTACCCCCAAGGAACAATATGGTTAAGAGTGTCAAGTTCACGTAGTTCCATAAACATTTTCACTTCACTGTGAGATATAGAAAGAAACCTGAGTTCCGAAAGTGGACATATCAGCCGAAAGACTTCCGAAAGTTCTATTTCTAGCCATATTTGCAGTTTCACCATGTTTCCAACCATTTGGAAATCATTCAGGTTGCTGAGCTTACCTATCCCTTGAGGAATTAGTGAATTTACAAGGTATCTAAAACTTGTAGCTTCAAACAGTTACTCTTTAGATTTGAACATATCTACATTGATCGTCCAATTCTCAACTATGATGTTAAAGCGAAGGTTTGAACCTGAAAACCAGAACTCTGAAACCAAGGCTTCCGTTAGATAACTGTTATATCAGAAACACGTTCCAAGAATTCAGTTTGGGATGTACCTGAGAACCGGCGCGCTCTGACATAAGGGTTTGAACCAACTGGTTATGACCTTTTGTGTAGTACTTTGCATTTTTCCAAAAGCTTTCTACCCGAAAATGGAACTCCGTCGCGTTCCATATACTACCATAGGATTCTACCTCTGTAAAAGAAAAAGAAAAAAAATCCAAGGAACTTAACTCGGTGTCAAGCTTCAAAAAAAACATATTATAAAATCATAAACCAATAACTCATTTACAAGGGAGTTGCTAGATGTGTAAAAGCATAAATACTAATCATTAAATCAATGAGTGAACTCATCTACCACAAGTAATTCAAGACAAAGCACATGCAGATATCATCTTAGCTAGATGAGCAATTGAGAAAAAATAGATCCAAGAAGAAGTTTCATCATCCGATTCAGTAAATTGCTCGAGTAACCACAACTGTCTAGCTGTGGAAGTGTGGAGAGAGATCACTTAAGTTACCAGAAGTCAGTCAATTACATAAAAATCAGAGGTGCGCGCGCATAGGGTGAGTACTCGAGATGATCTAATTTAAGAAAAGTCAACAAATTACCAACAACTCTGAGATGCATAGACCTACGGAGTTTCCCTGCAGGTTAGATGGATCGATTTCCTGGTATTTTGGAGGGAAGGAAAAATTGGGGCCATGGATGGAAGATATAGTAGTTGCCGAATGTTTAAAGATTTTATGGTAGTGAAAACAAATCCCAAGAAGTTAGAGATATAAGGAAGTACTACATATTAGCTTGAGAACAGACTGTCTGGTTTGTGAAATGTCTATGTAGGGGGATTACAGAGGAACCAAATTTATGTGGTGTGAGACTTGTGTTATGGGTCTTCCAGGTACCACATACCATACCCACACAGTTAGTAGTTGAAGATTACTCCTCTCAGTGATAGTCTTTGAAAATTCTTTGCACAGAGTCTTTGAAGATCTAAACAAGATATAGGAAAATTCCACAGTGGAGGGCTACATATGTTATAGGAACCACTACTTCTCCTCAAACAGAACAGCTTATCAAATGTCTATGGTTTGAGAATTGAGTTATGGGTCTTCCTTCCCACACAGTTAGTGCTTGAAGATTTACTTTGCTCATAGTCTTTGGACAAGCCTTCACAACCAAACAAGTTAATTCTTTTCTTCTTGGTTTGACTTTTTCATCCTTAATCAGATCACTTTGACCGGTAATTAAGATAGCAAAACGATGCAAATTTTTGGTAATTATTTCATGGTGCTATCGATTAAAGTGTACTCTACAACACCATGAGAAAACTATCAAATTTCTGCATCGTTTTGCTAATCAAATCACCTGGTCAAACTGAATAGTTGTAAAAGTGGGACCAAGAAGAAATTAATGAAACCGAGGAAGTCATTCTCAACCGTTGATTACTAATAAGTCTCCTCCAGCTGGAAGATTTGGCTTCTGCCACCAAGTTGATCAGTGAGTTGTTAATGGTGTTGCTAATTAAATTAAAGATGGCCTTGATTGGTGGGTCTGTGGGATGAGGCTGTCAATTTCAACAGCTGAGTAGTGAGTTTAGCCTAATTCCGATAAACTGGTTGCCTTTCTCATAAACTAAATGGGGAAAGGCTTGTTGTTGTTGTTGTTGTTGTTGTTTTTTGTTGTTGTATGAACAGCTAGTAGCTAGAATTGATCAATATGGATCCAAATTGAGCAAACATAACCGAGCATATAATTTATGGGTCAATGGGATTAATTAATACCCCCAGCAGGGGCATGGCAAAGTGCCAAAAGGGGTAATAATGAATGAATTAATGATGACAACTACTAGTTCAGAAGTAAATACAAACACCTTCTGGGCACTGCACTGCACCCACAAATAGGATAATTGCTACAAACACACACCCCAAAAATCTGTAGGCAAAACGCAAAAAGTTAGGAATTGATCTTACCTGTTGCGGCGACGGAGACGGCGGTAATACGATGGGGGCTGCTGCTTAGGGATGGCAATTGGGCGGGTTTGGGGGGTCATTTTGATGAACCCGACCCTGACGATAATCCGAGAAACCCCATACTCTACTATACCCGAAATGTTCCACCCGAAACCCGCCCCATTGCAGAAAATATACATGCCGGATTCAAATGGGACCCGACCCTACCCGAAACCCGAAAAATTTCTCACAGCCATAACATGAAGAAGATGAAGAATTGAACAAAAAGAATCTGGGAAGAGAAACTTAGTGACTTGCTCCTGCACCACCAAAGCTATATACTTATGATGCCCTCTAACATTTTACCTATGCCCTTTGTTAGTAGGCATTTTCATACATCCCCGGAAAAAAAAAGATCCGTTCTGGAGCCGCTTTATAGATCTGGTTTATTGATTGGTTATAGTCATTGTGGTTCTGCATATAACCAGCACCTGTAACTAGGGCTGTCGAAAGTACTTGGCCATTACCTCTTGCTTACACACTTGGCTGCACCTTGTGATATCGGGCGCAAGCCCAGGAACATTTTACGTATAACTCATCAATTCAATGCTGACTTTGCATTCGAAAAGTTACTACTGCCTCAACCTTTCATGATTCTATTTCTGTAGAAAGGAAATTCATTGAAGTTTTGACGAATTCAAAAGAGTAAAGGGGCAACTTCGGCTTCCAGATTTATGCTAGGTGGAATTCAGGCCTCGGTTGCTGATAAACAGGAAGCGTGAAGCAATATATACAGAATTTTTTGCTGATCCCAATTAGTCCAAAGGCCAATATCAGGTTTAACTAATCTGATTCTCGGTCAATGTTCTTTAAGGGCAAACCTCCTACCAGTAGGCTAACTAAGCTTTCGAGAGCTTCACCCGTCTACTGCCTGACTGTGAGACCGACTGGTCGAACAGAGACGAAAATTATATGTGTGTGTGTGTTTTATTTATTTTTTCTATCCTTGTAAACTACATCTTTGCGGCAACAGAGATTTCTCGGTTCAACAACTAGAACAATGTTGCATTACAATCTGTTCATTTCATTGACATCTTTTGCATTACATTCTGGAATAGAGATCTTTTTTGCTTAGTTCTGCTGTGAGCATCAAAACCATCTCCTGAGCAGTGCTGTAAAAAACAGACGACGAATTACAGCAAATAGCTTGATGGAGGTTACTATAGAAAAAGAAGAGCCAAACCAAACCATGGAGCCAAACCATAGAGGTTCCATGAGAATTGTAATGAAGATGACAGACGCTATCTGTTCTACGCCATCTTCTCTCCAAAGCTGCTAAAGTATGGATTCTAGAGTTAAAGAGCGCTGCCACAAAAATAACTTAACTTTTCAGGGATCTTGAGTCTCTTACAAACTTTTCCAATTTAAAGCCTTATCCAATCGCTCTTTATTCCATCATGACATCCCTCATTGTTGTCCCAAGGCTACAGTATTTCACCTAGTTACAGTCCTTAACCTAAAGGATGAAAGTTAAGAGACATCATTAATAGTTGTAGGACTAATTAGTAATTTGTAATTACTACTTTTGGACTAATTTGTAATTAGTGTTGTAATTACTATTTAAAGGGGTTGAGAATGAATAGAAAACTCACGGAAGATTTCTTCTATCTTCATGGTATCAGAGCAACCCTACGAGTAGCCACCATTGCCGCCGCCGCTGCACTTCCTCTCTCACTGCACGGCCGCCACTGCTACCGCTGGGTTGATCCAAACACCACCTGCTTCCGCCCCTCCCCCCTCTCGTTGCTTCTTTCGACGAATTATCTCTCAGCCTCAAGGCTGAGTGCTCCGGCGACCCTCGTCCACGCAACCAGCCTGTGAACGACCGCCGGACGCTCTCCCACGCGCCGCCGGAAGTTCGATTCTCCAGTCGGCTTCGATCCACGCGTGTTCTCCAGCGCACGCGGCTCCACCCTCGGCTTCCGAAGCCGCGTGACACGAACGATCTCCCTCTCGGCTCACACGGTCGGCTTCCGTGTTTTCGTCGGCTCACGCGGTCGGCTTCCGTGTCTTCTCTCGGCTCGCCTTCAGCAGCTCCACTCGGCTTGCACAGCAGCTTCCGCAGCCGGCTCCAGCCAACCCAGCAGCCCTCTCAAGCCACAGTCTTCTCAAGCCACAGCCTTCTCAAGCCATCTGTCCTATCCGATGACTACACCAAGTGACGACACAGCCTCATCCCTTCACACCAAGGAGGCCTCTGCCTCAGTCTCTTCCGGCACCTCCAAAGAGCCGCTTCACCCCGTCTTCTTGGTGACAAACATTGAGAAACGTGTACGTTTCATCCTGGACAATGAGAAAGTCCAGTACGATCACTGGGCTACGTTCTTCCGCATTCAAACGCACTCCTTTGGCATTTCGGATCATCTCGACAAGGACCCGCCACCTGCCAACAGTGATCCTCTCTGGAGCGCTATTGATTCGGTAATCCTGTCATGGATCTACCAAACGATCAGTGACGACTTAGCCCTTGCTATCCTCACCCGTGGTCAGACTGCTATAGACGCCTGGTTGAAGTTGGAGAACTTATTTCATGACAATCAGGGATCCCGACTAGCAGAGCTGGAATTGGAGTTCGTCAATCTGCGCATGGATCAGTGTTCGTCCCTCGATGACTACTGCACCAGATTGAAGAACTTAGCGGATCGTATTGGGAATGTCGGCTCTCCAGTCTCAAACCAGCGGTTGGTCATACAGCTCACCAACGGCCTCACTCCTGCTTACACCGGGGTTGCCATGATCATTCAGCAGACTCGCCCCACTCCTGAGTATCTCTCCGCTGTCTCCATGATCCGCCTACACGAGCGTCTTCTTGCTCGCCAGGAGCCGGTCCATCCTAGCCCGCATCAGGTGTTGGTTTCGACTCCTTCGAACCGACAACCACATGCCACCCCTCCTCAGTCTGGCAGCCACTCCAGTGGCGGGAATGGGAACCATGGCGGTGGACAGCGTCGAAATGGCAGGAACGGACGTCGCAGATCCGGGACAGGGGGTGGTCAACCGACTGCTGGTCCGACACCCCCTGCTGCACCCTCGGGCTCCCCAGGCTCCTGGGTCTGGTGCCCGTGCCCCACAGGACCCGTGCCTCCCTGCCCTTATCCGACTACGGGCTGGAGTGCTCCACGGCCTAGTCATGCTGGCCTTCTCGGTCCACCACCGGCTGCACGTCATCAGGCCCTCACTGCTCCTTCTGGCCATCCGACTGCTACAGATTTGGGTTCTCAGCTTTCTGGCATGACACTCAGCGTCCCGGATCAGACTTGGTATATGGATTCCGGCGCATCAGCTCACCTCACTCCGCAGTCAGGTATCCTCTCTTCTCTCTCATCATCTTGTCAATTTCCTAACATACTTGTGGGAAACGGCTCTAGCATTCCAGTGAAAGGATCTGGCAATCACACCCTTACCACCAACACCCGTTCCCTTCACCTTAGAAATGTCTTACTCACGCCTAATGTTATCAAAAACCTAGTATCTGTTCGTCAATTTACCACTGACAATCAGGTTTCTATTGAGTTTGACCCTTTTGGTTTTTCTGTGAAGGATCTACGTTCGGGAGCTCTTTTACAGAGGAGCAACAGTTCGGGTGATCTCTATCCATTCCAGCCTGGCCCACCACACTCGTCCGCTGTCTCGTTAGCTGCTCTTCCTGCTTCAGTTTGGCACAACCGCCTCGGTCATCCCGGGCTTCCAGTCTTAGATTTGCTTTGTAGTAGTCAATTCATAGCTTGTAGTAGGAATAAATCAGACACTATTTGTCATGCTTGTCAGATTAGTAAACATGTGCGTTTGCCTTTCTTAGCGTCTACTTCTTCCACTGTTAGTCCGTTTGACATTGTTCACAGTGATTTATGGACATCTCCGGTTTTAAGCAAATCGCACTATAAATACTACCTGCTACTCTTAGATGATTACACACATTTTCTCTGGGTTTTCCCCCTTAAACAGAAAAGCGAAGCAATATTGAAATTCAAACAATTCACTACCTTTGTCCAAACCCAGTTTCAGCGACCCATCAAGAGTTTCCAATGTGACCTTGGTGGAGAATTTGATAATGGCTCCTTTCATTCCCACGCCATTGATCATGGACTAGTCTTTCGGTTTGCGTGTCCTCAGACGTCATCTCAAAATGGCAAAGCTGAACGCATGATTCGTAGAATCAATGACATTATGCGTGCTCTCCTAGCTCAGGCCTCTCTACCAGCCTCTTTCTGGGTTGAGTCTCTTCTCACTGCAGTCTACCTCCATAATATTCTTCCCACCAAAGTCCTTGGCAACGTTATCCCTACTGTTGCCCTCTATCATCGCTCACCCTCCTATGAGCATGTTCGCACGTTCGGATTCTTGTGTTACCCGAACCTCTCTGCCACCTCACCTCACAAGCTCGCACCCCGCTCTGTTCGATGTGTTTTTTTTTGGGTTACCCTCTTAACCATCGTGGGTACAGGTGTCTTGACTTGAGCACTGGTCGTGTTCACACTTCCCGTCATGTCACGTTTGATGAGACGGTGTTTCCTTTCTCCTCTCCTGGGTTAGTGTCTCCCTCTGTTCAGAGGACGTCTGATCCTGATGACAGTCTTCCGTCTCCCTTATTCACTCATCGTGCTCTCCACCCTCTGGCTCCCGCACGCTCACCCACATCTCCTCGGGCACCCCAATCCCCACCCGCACTCCCTAGGGCACCTACACAGCTTCCCCCATCCAGGACCCTTGTGGAACCTTTTCCTCAGCACTACGTCCGTCGGTCTGCGTCCACTCGACCCTCTACTGTACCATCTGCGCCTGTGTTGTCTGACCCTCCTGAGTCACCCACACCACGCCCAGTGGCTACATCTCCTCCTCCTACCTCTCCTCAGATGACCACCCGATCCATGCATGGCATTGTCAAACCCGTCACCCGTCTTACTTTAGCTGTCCAGCCACCAGACCCCATCTCACCCCTTCCAAAATCCCCCATCCTCGCCTTGTCAGATCCTCACTGGAAAGCGGCCATGGATGATGAGTTTGGAGCTATGGTTCGGAACCACACTTGGGATCTGGTTCCTCGCCCGGCAGGGGCTAATGTTCTGCGATCTATGTGGCTCTTTCGCCCCAAGTTTCGCGCTGATGGCTGTCTGCAGCGCTATAAGGCGCGATTGGTAGCGAATGGGAAGTCCCAGATGGTTGGGATCGATTGTGAGGAGACTTTCAGCTCGGTTGTCAAACCGACCACCATCCGTATAGTTCTCAGCATTGCCGTCACGCGCTCTTGGCCTATCCGTCAGCTGGATGTCAAGAACGCCTTTCTTCATGGTGATCTCTCTGAGACGGTCTACATGCATCAGCCCCCTGGCTATCGCGACACACGCCACCCTGATTTCGTTTGCCGGTTACGCAAATCTTTATATGGTCTGAAGCAGGCTCCCCGTGCTTGGTTTCAGCAATTTGCCACCGTCCTCACACAGACTATCGGCTTCTCTGGTTGCTCATCTGATGAGTCTCTCTTCGTCTACAGTCGTGGTTCGGACATCGTCTACCTCCTGCTCTATGTGGATGATATCGTCATCACTGGGTCGTCTCCGGTTGTTTTGGATCAGATTGTCTCCCAGCCTCGCCTTGTCAGATTGTCGACCTGTAAGCCTACTGCCACCCCTGTCGAGGTAGGGAGTAAGCTTACAGCCACATCTGGCCAACCGGTTGCTGATCCTACCTTATACCGCAGACTCGCTGGGGCCTTGCAGTACCTCACATTCACTCGACCCGACATCCAGTTTGCTGTTCAGCAGGTCTGTCTCTTCATGCATGACCCCCGTGAGCCACACTTTCATGCCCTGAAGCGCATCTTGCGCTACCTTAGTGGGACACTTGAGTATGGTATTCGGCTCTCTGCCTCCGCCGCCGGTTCCCTCACCGCTTACACTGACGCCGACTGGGCTGGTTGTCCGGACACGCGCCGCTTCACTTCTGGTTACTGTGTCTTCTATGGAGACAATCTTCTGAGTTTGTCGTCCAAGCGACAGGCCACGGTATCTCATTCTAGTGCTGAGGCTGAGTATCGCGGTGTTGCGAACGCCGTCTCCGAACTCTGTTGGGTTCGGAATTTACTTCTTCAGCTTCGTGTTACCCCGCCTCGAGCCACTGTCGTGTATTGCGACAATGTCAGTGCTGTCTATCTCTCCGGTAATCCTGTTCAGCATCAGCGTACTAAGCATGTTGAGATTGATCTCCACTTCGTTCGTGAGAAGGTTCGTTTGGGTCAGCTTCGCGTGTTGCACATTCCAGCCGATTACCAGTACGCCGACATCTTCACCAAAGGTCTTCCTTGGCCCTTGTTCCAGCGCTTCCGTTCCAGTCTCAGTGTTGGCACGCCTACAGTTTCGACTGCGGGGGCGTAATAGTTGTAGGACTAATTAGTAATTTGTAATTACTACTTTTGAACTAATTTGTAATTAGTGTTGTAATTACTATTTAAAGGGGTTGAGAATGAATAGAAAACTCGCGGAAGATTTCTTCTATCTTCAATCATGACATCTCTCATTGACTGCCCCCCAAGGGTATCTCATAACATGTCTTCTTAAAGCCAACTATCTGGTTAACAAGGGCATGCATTTGCATACGGGTATGTTAGATATCTCAGTGCACAACCAAGGAAGAGCAAAATTCTGAATGTTATTATCATGGATAATTAAGTTTTCAACTTGGGAAATGGCAGTCTTAAGTTTGAAGAGTATGAAAAGGGAATCCACAAGCTCAGGTGAGACATTATCGGGTTGGGTGTTTGGGATCCAATTGTCTCTTGTAGCTCTCTTCCCTGAAAATCATCGCGATACTGCGTTTCTTAATAAAAAGATATATCTAGATACAGATTAGGCTAACTGGGTATTCTGGAAGCCGGTTTGGTTAAGAGTGAAATATCTTTATTTAGAAATGGTTCCCAAGGCAACCAGTGAATTCCCCTTTTACCCCCCCCCCCCCCCCCCATTTTCCGGTCGAAATGAAATTTTCAAGAATAGAGTGATAATTGAGAATCCACCTAACACACACAAGATAAACTACTGGAAAAATGCAAACATTAAGAATCGACAATCGTAAACTTGCATAATTTGAGGATCATAATGCAAATATTGTAACATTAAGTAGTAACTGTTGGAGATTGATTCAAAAACATATATAGAGCATATGAAGAGGAGAAAGCAGAGGATGGATGAGTTAATAATGGACATACCACACGGCAGGCAGTGCCAAAGGGAGCAATTAATTAAATGATGGAAGTGGTGGAGAGCTATATACAAACACCTTCTGGGCACTACACTGCACTGCACACAGAAATTATTTCCTCAAAATCTCTAAGCAAAACTTACAGCAGGATATCCTTTGACTTGTCAACAACCACGAAAAAAATGGAGTTTGAAAAAACCAGTTTTGATCTCACAGACTTACATGAGTAATTATGCTATGATAGTTGGAAATTTGGTCACATCAGTCGCAACTAATCGTCGCCATCAATATGTTTGAATTTCAACCTTCAATGTGGAGACTAGATTGAACATTAAACTTAAACCAATACGATGGATTTCCTAATTAAGAGAAAATACATCAAGGTCTCGTGCATCTGAAAATTGTATACAACACCAATCAAATCGCGTACTGAATGAATATGTAAAGATCACTCTGGCTACTGGATGGACTTACACGATAATTAACACAACATAGATAACTTTGTAGATCATGGAGAAGATTATACAGAAGATCGCTGATAGCACCCTTCTTCAAAATATATCCAAACAGGGGAAAAAGTATGTTATATTTTTTAACTTGATTGATAAGGACCTTGAGAAGTAAATTTCACTTGAGTATAACAACGAAAGCTATTATCATGAGCATAATTTTGCACAACCAAGGAAGAGCAAAATAATGTTATTATCATGGATAATTAAGTCTTTAGCATGGGTAATAGCAGCCTTAAGTTTCAAGAGTAAGAAAAGGGAATCCACAAGATCAGGCGAGGGTGTTGGGATCCAAGTGTCTTTAGTAGCTCTCTTCCCTGAAAATGATCACGATAAAACATTTCTTAATAATAAAAAATATATAGCTAGATACACACACATTAGGCTAACTGGGTATTCTTGAAGCATGTTTGGTTAAGAGTGCAATATCTTTATTAAGAAATGGTTCCCAAGGCAACCAGTGAATTCCCCTCTTACCCCATTTTCCAGTCGAAAATAAATTTTCAAGAATAGAATGAATATCGAGAATCCACATAACACGAGCAAGATAAACTACTGGATAAATGCAAACGTTAAGAATCCACAATCATAAATTTGTCTAATTTGACGATAATAATGCAAATATTGTAGCATGAAGTAGTAACTGTTGGAGATTGATTCAAAAGCATATATAGAGCATATGAGGAGGAGAAAGCAGAGGATGGATGAGTTAATAATGGACATACCACACGGCAGCACGGCAGGCAGTGCCAAAGGGAGCAATTAATTAATGATGGAAGTGGGTGAGAACTAAATACAAACACCCTCTGGGCACTGCACTGCACACAGAAATAATTTCTTCAAAATCTCTAGCCAAAACGTACCCCAAGATATCCTTTGGCTTGTCAACAACATCCCCGAAAAAAAGTATGAAAAAACCAGTTTTGATCTCACAGACTTACACGAGTAACTATGCTTAAGATAGTTAGCAACTTGGTCACATCAGTCGCAGCTAATCATCGCCGTCAATATGTTTGAACTTCAGGCTTCAATCTGGAGACTAGATTGAATACCAAATTCAGACCAATACTCTGGATTTCCTAATTAAGAGAAAAGCCACCAAGGTTGTGTGCATCTGAAAACTGCATGCAACACCAATCCAATCACATACTGAATATGAAACAGTAATAGTCCAACCATCAGAAATAGTACTCAACTTGCCCTCTGAATGTAACGAGTGGGAAGACCACTGCTGGCTACTAGATGGACTTACACGGTAATTAACGCGACAAAGATAACTTGGAAGATCATATGGAAGATTAACATACAGAAGTATAACCAAACCAGGAGAAAAAAAGGTCTGTTATATTTTTGAAATTGATTGAGAAGGACCTTGAGAAGTAAATTTCACTCGAGTTTAACAACGAACGCTATTGATTAAACATATAGAAAGTTTGTCAACAGTAACTATTGATTAAACAAATAGCAGAAAACAACTGATACTAGACGAACTTACACAGTCATAGTGACGATTTACATATAATAACACCATGAACAAAGTCCGTCAGCCCTCTGTTGCAATGAAACTATTACCATCAGCTCGATTATCTGCCAAGAAAATTAAACGATGTCAAAAAATAAGAAAAAAAAAACAAATGCGGAACTTTTAATCAAAACAACATAAAAAAAAAACCATAAATTAAGAGGGCGACTACTTACATTGCTCGATCATGTTCGACTTGCAAGGAAACGTATTTTGATCTTCCTGAGCGATGCTAGAACATCTTTTATGTTTATTCTGTCATTGGGTGAGTTACTTGAGCAGATGAGTGCAAGGTCTAAGACAACTGATACACACTGCAGGATAGCACCAACTTGATCTTCATCTTTCCTCACTAAATTTCCATCTACAATTTTGACCACATGATCCGGAAGTGACTGCTTTACCCAATGTTTCAAGTCCGAATCTCCACTAAACATTTCTTCGGTGGGTCTCCTTCTTGTAAATACTTCCATCAACATAATGCCGAAGCTATAGACATCACATTTCGTGGACACTATTCCTTCTTGTCCATATTCTGCGTTTCAACAATTAAAATTATTTAAGCAAGTGTATACAACAGGTGAGAAAAAATTGAAGGAAAAGAAGGTAACCTGGTGCTGCGTATCCAATTGTGGCTAGTGTATTGGTTTGCGCATTACTCCCTTCCTCATTTAAGAACTTTGAGATGCCAAAGTCACTGACATGTGCTACCATATCTTCATCTAGTAGGACATTGCTTGGCTTCAAGTCACAGTGAATTACAGGAACTGAATAGCCATGGTGGAGATAATCCAAGGCAGATGCAACATCAATCATTATGTCTAGTCTCTGCTCGACAACCAATATATAGTTGTGAGAGTACAACCACTTATCAAGGCTTCCGTTAGGCATGTACTCGAGAACCAATGCCATGAAATCAAAGTTCGTGCAGCTGCTAATCACCTTAGTCAGATTCCTGTGGCGAATGTTGCGCAACATTTCACATTCTGTGTCAAAACTTCTTATTGCACGTTCTACCTGCAACTTAAACACCTTCACAGCCAAGATTCTTCCATCAGCAAATACACCTTTATAAACAGAACCAAAGCCTCCTGTGCCAAGTAAATTGCTGTCGTCGAATGAATTGGTTGCTCGCTGAAGCTCATAGTATGAAATATGTTCATGTGTTACTGCAGGATGCATATCTTCCAAGGATGGGATCTGGTGCTTCTTTCTGCATTTCAGGATCACATACAGAATGGCTAAAACAACTAGTGTTAGCGTGGTGATCCCCATCAATACATACACAAATGGAAGAAACTTTCTTTTTTCTTTGAGATGCTTAGAGGAGCCGTCACTTTTGCACTTGGGGACTTGGAACCGAGGGGAACCGCACAGTGCTTTGTTTGACTCAAAGCTAAGATAAGTGAGGTTCTTAAACGGTCCCCTGCTTGGTATTTCTCCGCTTAAATGATTGAATGATAGGTTGAGAATATGTAGATGGGACAATTTCTCCAATGATATCGGAATCCCGCCAGAGAGATTATTATGGGATAAATCTAATTCCTCCATGCCCAATAGCTTGCTGAATGACTCAAGTATTGAACCTTCGAAGTTGTTATGAGCCAAAGAAAAACTAGCTAAGCTCTGCAAACTTCCAATTGTGCTTGGGAGTGTTCCGAAGAGCAGATTCCTGGATATGTTAAGATAAGTTGCAGCTCTTAAGCTTCCAATATCTGGGGGCAAAAAGCCAGTGAATGAATTCGAAGACAAGTCAAGTTGCAAGATATCTTTGAGGGTCCACAGGCTTGCAGGTATGTTGGCAGACAATTCATTAATGCGGAAGTTGAGATTTCTTAGAGATGTAAAGTTTCCCAAACAATCCGGCAATGGGCCAGAAAATTTGTTTACATGGAGCTCCAATGCACCCAACCTCGGTAGATGGCATATATCATCCGGAATTGAACCGCTTAGGCTGTTATCGTAAGCATACAACTCATCGATATTTGATAAACCGTGGAATGTATGTGGAAGGGATCCATCCAGCTGATTTGAACCAAGATTCAAATGTCGCAAATTGCTCATGTTTCCGATAGCGTCGGGAATCTTTCCCTTGATTCCGCAATTAGTTGCTGCGAGATAATGAAGAGATGAGGTAAGGTTTCCAAAGGACGAGGGAAGCGGTCCATTTAATTGACTGAAAGCAATGTTCATGTGGCTTAAATGCCTACAACTATTCAAGGAAGCAATAAAGGCCGTTCCATTTAGTCTGAGATTGTTAAATCCTATTGCCAGCCAGGTCAGAAGCCTTAAATTTCCAATTGTGACGGGAGGTGATCCCGTGAAGTTGTTGTCAATAAGATCCAGTCGAGTGAGTCCGGACGAATTGGAGATGGAATTAGGGATAATACCGGTGAATTGATTTTCGCCAAGATGAAGTTCCTCAAGATTTGGCAGTCCAAAGCCTATAGTTGATGGCAGATCTCCCATAAAATAATTCTCAGGGAGTGAAATAACTCTTAAAGATGTGATGTTGAACATGTTGGCTGGAAAATGACCTCGTAAGTTGTTCAAGCCAAGTGATAAAAACTCCAATTTGCGTAGCCTACTCATATGTTCTGGGACTTGACCTGTTGGAGAGTAAAACAAAATGTCAGTTACATCCAAAACCATTAGCTTTCCCAAATCATTAGGCATGCAAACTACTAATCTCCAATATGTATATATATATGTATATAGGCTTAATTGCAGATTGCATACCATCCCAGTATTCGAAACCTGCCTAATTGCAACCCACATTTCTAAAACTACCTTGCAAAGTTACTCGTGCTGAAACGGGTAAATTTTTCATCCAAACTATGTCTCAAGGGTTCATATGAAGATTAATAAAAATCAAATAAAAGACACGAAAAATATTTAAATAAATAATAAGAAAGATAAGGAGGCAAATGGGTGCTAGCTTAGTGGTAGAGTGTTTGGAGCCCCGGTTCCGGATTCGAACCGGCTATATGATGTAACTTTAAAAAAAAGCTGAAGAGGAAGATGAGTGGTCCAACCCAGAAAGTCCATCGACTATTTCTACATGTCTCTGCCTCCAACTAATTTGGCAAAAAACCACACATGTTTTCTCTCCCTAGAGGCTAGAGAGAGGGTTGAGAGACGTGGCACACGAGTACCGGACCCATACTTGGCACCATTTAGTTCGTTCTATTCGTCTCTGTTCCTGTGGGCTTGTCCTAAGAAGCAGAAGACAGACGTTGAGGCTGAGCAGGCTGCTTTGAAGAAGAAGCTCGAGGCTAAGACCCAGAAGAAACCAGCTAAAAAGCAGGCTTCCAGTAGCTCTGAAGAGGATTCTTCAGAATCTGATGAAGAACACAAGGTTCATATTTTGCCTTTCTTTTCGAGTTCTGTTATAATTTTAAGTATTTTTCGTTTTTGATGCAGTCCTTCATTTCTGGAATTTGCAGTAATATCTTGATAGTTGCTTCCGAATTAGTTTGAAATTTTAGTATTCTTATTTGAAGCTGTAATCAAAAGCATGTCTTTTGCTTAGTATCTTTTTGATAATCTTTTTCTAGGATCAAATGGTTACATATTTATTTTAAAAGATGTGTGAATTTGGGACTCTTTTAAATGTAGAAAGCATGTCTTTACTGGTTTTGTATGTGTGGAATAATATGATTCCTGTTATGAGTGAACTCATTTATTCATTGGCTGCATCCTGTGAACATCAGGTCATGGTAGCCCCAAAGAAGGCAGCAGTTGCAGCCAAACCACCAGTTGAGTCTAGCAGTGATGAGAGGATTCTTCAGAAGAAGTGACTGCTGCAATAACTCTCAACCGAATGAGTTTTCTAATTACAGTGTTGACCAATTTTTATTTTTATTTCAGGAGCTTCCCGCAAAGAAGCAGCCAGTGGATTCTGCCAAGAATGGAACTTAAGCAGCCCCTGTCTCCTTTTTTTTTTTTTGGTAAAACAAAGAGTGTACAAGAACACTAAACAACCAACCTCACAGTGCCAAGACCATCACAATCAAGTTGTAACAAGTCTTGGTACTCTGGAGGAGGGGAAAACAAAAACAAATTTTCAAAATGGTCCTGACTAATCCTAGCAGCCAACAAATCAGCTACAGCATTACTTTCCCTCCAAATATGATTCAAAGAACTAGCCGTTAACTGCAACAACTCCCTGATTTTGCAAATCATACCCCACAGCAAATGTTGATCTGTACCCTTCTTGATCAGCTCCACAGCAGCTAAAGAGTCACTTTTCACCATACAATTGGAGTCATTAAACTCTTGAATAGCTATAAGGCCTTCCAAAATAGCCCATAACTCTCCCTGAAGCACATAGCCTACACAATTTTTTCTTTGCATACCCCAAATCCAAGAGCCCCAACTGTTCCTGCAAACTACACCCACAGAAACAGCAGCACCAGCCATTTTGTAAGAACAATCAACATTTACTTTCAACACACCCTCAGGAGGAGCCATCCATTTAACCAGGATTGGGCAAGGAATAATAGCAGCAGGGGAAATAGACAAATCTTTTTCAACTCTTCTGCAGTAACTGAAAATAAAACCCACCATATCCAGATGGGTTATGAAATCCTCATTATGAGTCTTGAGATTGTGCCATAACCAAGCAAAACTCACTGTGGTGATGAATGTTAGAGGCCAATCCAGCAGAGTGTTTATACCCCATTTAGCTTTGAGGTTTTGATCTATCCAGTCAACCACATTGAGAGCAAAGAAATTGTTCCAGTGAGAAGGATGAACTAACTTCTTCCAGAGGACAAAAATTCAACTACAATATCTAATAGCATGCAAAGTAATTTCAGCATGAGATTGACACAGAAGACAATTATCAGAAATAATAATACATCTCTTCTTCTTTAGAGCTTGAGTAGTTAACCTATCATGCCTGATGAGCCAAAGAAGACACTTCCATCTCTGAAAACCCCTACTCTTCCAAATATTCCTCCAACCTGGATCTTTTTGCAGATTATTAGACTCTTCTGTCATGCACTTATAAGCAGAAGCCACAGAGAACTTCCCTGAATCAGAACCCAACCAGAAGAATTGGTCAAGAGCTTCCTCATTGTCAATTAAAGAGACAGTACTAAGAAGCTCCATGATTGCAGAGGGGAGCATATGAGCAAGTCTATCAACTTGCCAGCCACTCTCTTGATCCCTGTAGTCAGAAACTGTAAGAACAAGCTCATCCTCAGAAGGTAAAGTGACAGCCATATTTAATAACTTGAAACTACCAAGCCATTGATCAATCCAAAAAAGTGTAGTTCCCCCATTTTTCACCTTCTTGCCAATATTGCCCCTAACAGCTTTCACACTCTTAAGAATATGCTTCCACACCCTAGAATGAGAAGTCTTCACAGCATTAGTTGCTAGAGGAGAACCATACCTTTGCAACAAAGCTTTAGCACAAATAGAATCACCACCAGAAATAATTTTCCAACCAACTTTAGCCACCAAAGCATGATTGAATTTATGAAGATTTCTGAAGCCTAAACCACCCCTGTCTTTTGGAATGGAAACAGCATCCCATCTTATAAGAGGAAGTCTGTTATGAGTGTCAGTGCCACCCCATAAAAACTTCTTACAGATCTTGTCAATATCTTCCATAATAGATTTAGGAAGAAGTGAAGCTTGCATAACATAAGCTGGAAGAGATTGAAGAACAGTAGAGATTAGAGTGGCTCTACCAGCTAAGGACAGATTAGGAGGCTTCCACCCCACCAACTTCCTCCTAACTTTATCAACCAGAAATTGGAACTAACTTTTATTTCATTTATCATGAATTAGAGGAACCCCCAAGTGAATCCCCAAATCAGCAGTAAGAACCACCCCAAACTGCTCACTCAAACTTCTAGCCAAAGCTCTATGCACATTAGGAGCCACAAAGAGCTTTGATTTTTCAAAACTGATATCTTGACCTGTCTCATTGCAGAAACCAGCAAGCACATCCTTCATCACATTAATCTTCTTAGCGGTGGCTTCACCAAATAATAGGAGATCATCAGCAAAGAAAAGGTGAGTGACCATCACCCCACCTCTTCCTAATTTAATTCCCTTCCACAAACCCTGAGAAGCAGCATCATGAATTTTCTGAGCTAAACACTCCATCACTAGCAGAAACAGATAAGGTGAGATTGGATCACCCTGTCTAAGACCTCTCTGAGGAGAAAAAGACTCTTGCTGCTCACCATTCCAAATAATCCTACAGGAAGTAGTAGTAACAGAATCCATAATGAGAGAACACCAATTTCTAGGAAGACCAATAGCTTTCAAAATTTCTTGAAGAGTTGACCACTTGACTCTGTCATAAGCTTTAGCTAGGTCTATTTTGATAGCTAAAAAGCCATTTTTGCCCTTCTTATGCTGCATACAATGGAGCACCTCTTGAGCCAACATAATGTTATCTGAAGTAGCTCTCCCTTTTAGAAAACTAAATTTGAAAGGATGAATCAACTTGTGAAGAAAAGGTCTTAGCCTAGGAGTTAACAACTTGGTACTAATTTTCAAAGCCACATTGCAAAGACTAATAGGTCTTAGCTGAGAAAAACAGATAGGGCTTTCCACTTTAGGATTGAGAGCTATTAAAGTGTCATTTATTCCAGTAGGCAGCTTACCTGTGTTCATAGCCTCCTGAACCATGCTACAAACAGTAAACTGAATCAAGTCCCAATGATGTTGATAGAAAATCGGGGGCAGACCATCAGAGCCAGGGCTCTTATAAGATCCCATATCAAATACCACCTTCCTAATTTTCTTACAAGAAATAGGAGCTAGCAAACTAGCAGTTTCACCATTAGTAAGACACCCACCCTTCAACCCCTGTCTCTTTACCTCCAACTGAATGGTCCAACCCAGAGAATCCATTACATCCATCATAAACCTGCACCATCTCTTTACCTCGTTCTCTGTCTCTCTCTGCCACTCTCTCGATCTTCTCTCTCCCTATGTCTCTCTCTCTGACCCAGTCTTTTAGTTGGGCTGCTCTGTTCTTTTGCATCCCCAAACTTTTGATAGTTGAGGTCTGTGGTTGAAGGTCTGAAGAGTTAAACTTTACAGATCTGAAATTTTCGGCTCTGTAATTCGATTAATTTGGGTGTAGTTTAGAGTTACAGTGTGTTTCTGGTGGCTTGATTAGTAGGTGGGTCAGATTTTTATCGATGGAGATACTGTTTGGTCCCTTGTTTTTCATGTGGCTTCTCTAGCACAGGTCAAAGAGGCTTGCTCCAGGTCAGATTCATGGACATTTCCGGCGGTTTTGGGCTCGACGAAGATGTTTTGTGCTTCTCATAGTCCAATTTCAATTTCTGTGAGGACTTGAACTTGAGTGCTTCTTGCAGGCTTTCAACTTGTGTGAGAAATTGAATTGGTTTTGTGTAGATGGGGTTTTTATGCGGCCCTAACCTTTGAGTGTTTGAGGAAATTTATGGGGGTTTGAGGAAGAAGTAAAAGGAGGTCGATTTAGAGATCGGTGGCTGGAATCTGGGATTTCGGGGTGATGGGGCGGAGTTGTTCATGATCTTTTTTTTTTTTTTTAAATAAAAACTAAACAATTATTACGAAAATTTACAAGCGGAATTTGTTGACCGAAGGTCCAGAACTATACAAGGGACCTATTGGGGGGGGGGCATGTAAAAAACCAGGGGGGAGCAAAACTCGCCCAAACCGGCCGCCCCAAACCGGTCCGCATCAAACCGGTCCGAATTCAACACCCGTTCATGCTACTTGATTGGTTATGGGTGTAGAATTGCGAACCCGAACTAACTTTGATTGATCATGGGTTTGAAGTTGGAAAAATCAGTTAGGGCCGGGCCGGGCCGGTCCAGTCCGCTTAAATTTTTATATGAACAATTTACATATTTTTTAGTTAGATAATACCATCCAAGTTAATTTTTGTAAGACCAAACAATAGTTTTAGTTGATTTTCCTCAACTTATGCATTAATATGATTTCCTCCATCCACTAGAATGTCATAATCGGCTTTGTTATGTATTAGTAAGATTGAAATTTGTTTCTTTTTTCCGATTTGCACTAAATATGTCTTGTTCATAGACAAATTTGGTAACGGTTTGCGACATTTTGAACCCCGCCGAACCGGTCCTAGTCGAAAGACTTGATTGGGCTTGGATTTGTCGACTACTTGATTGGATTTGGGTATCGATATGACCAACTCGGGATCATTGGGTTGGGTAGGAAACAAAGCCCTAACGCGCCCAACCCAGTTCGTGCTATAAAATACATTGGAAAACTACAAAAAAAGAGAGAAAACAAGCAGCCAAACAAGCCCTAAGTTGCTCTTGCAAACCAGGAACAAAGCTCAAGGACATGTCAATGGTGGTGGAAGAGGTCGGTGAGGCGGTGGAGAAACCACCACGGGAATCTTGGAGAAAACGTCGTCGATGGACCTCAGACGAGGACATCGGCAGCGGAGGAAGAAATGAGCTGAAGACTCCATGTGTCGATCGAGAGTTAAGCATCGGTGGAGTCGGTAAGACGAAACTTCCAATAACTTTGCAGTTGAGGGTACGACTAAACGGTAGACAAAGCCACCAAGCTGAAAAAGCCGTGAAACATCGTGGAACTAAACCGCCAAAACTTGTCCCTGTGGAAACCGGCAACAACGGAATCCGAGGAAAACACTGAGAGAGAACCCGAGGGTGAAGAAGAAGAAACAGAGCCGGCAAGGGAGCGCCAAATTGCGCTACCCGCCGGAAAAACATGTTTGTTTTCTCTGTCTAGAGGCTAGAGAGAGGTGGCATACGAGTGCGGACCCATACTAGAGTCGAACGGCTCTCGGATCTCTCTCTTTTTCTTTTTTTTTTTCTTCTTGTTAGTACAAATTTGCCCATTACTCATAAAAAATGACATGACTCTACTGACGAAATATTCTTTAATGTAGATAACAGAATTTTTTTACTCGTTTCAACATGATCGAACTTTGTATACAGGGAATGCAATCAGGTAGTTTTGGAAATGGGTTTGCAATCAGGTGGTTTTGCTATACTGGTGGCGTGCAGTATATTAAGCCACACACACACACACACACACACATATATATACATATAAAATATATATAGTTAAACGTCGATAAATGAATGCTCTTGGGATTAGAAAAAAAAATCATTCAGCGAGATTATTTATTTAACCATAAACGAATTTTATTTATCGATAAATGAATTTTTATTTATTTAGGTAGTATTTTTTCGGATTTTTACCGACGAAAACATCTTTGACTGACAAGAGAAGGAGGGCCATATGTGAGCATAAGAAGGAACACCCAAGTCTTGCGCAAAAGAATATGCAAGTTAGGGTGAAGGAAAAGTTTGGTTTGGATTCTAGCCAAACCACAATACTCTCAAAATATCAGCATAGTATTTATCGGAGGAGATGGAAAAAGGTGATGCTAAAAGGCACAAGTCATCCAAGTACCCAGGTTTGGGGAAAGTTTTGTATGAATGATCTCTTTAAAGACAAGAGAATGTGACTGTGTTAGGAAAAATGATTCAAGGTAACGCAAATGAGTTTTTTCAGAAAATGTATGGTGAAACAAATCAAGAGTTTATCTTTTCTAGTGGATAGTTTCAAGGCAAGATATTCAATCAAGTCCTACCGGCAGTTTGGTGAAAGTCGTTCCGCAAACATGGAAGAAATTGAAAATGCTTTACCTGAAACAAGGTCTAAATTATATATATATATATATATATATATATATATATATATATATATATAAAGAGAGTGATGTTATGAATTTTAATGAGTATTCATTTATATTTGCACGGAGTCTTTAAGGATTATGCATTTAGCGAGGTTATTCATTTAGCCCATTAGTCCAAGTCGGCACCGGAGAAAATATTCATTTGTAGAGGTTATTCGTTTATCGAACATTCATTTATCGAGCTTTAAGCATTTATCGAGGCAACGCCGGCCAAGAAAGTTTAAGCATTTTAATCTTGTCAAGAAGACAATGTTTCAATCACCATCTTTTCTTCGATTTTCCTCCTTTTCCACTATAATCATCAATTAAAAAGCTAAGAAGTTTCGCAAAGAACTCATGCGTCAACACAGCAACTAATGGTTGTTTTCTCGACATAGTAATACATTGATGGGATAAAAACACCTACCAAAGATGAGCTGAACATGATCTGGAATGTAATACCTTGAGACCAAATTAGGCTTTCGGAAAGCATAAACAAAGATAACAAAATTCGACTGCCGGAAGGAGAGATATTTCTTGGCAACAACATTGTGATTTCTTCTTATGCCCCAGGTAAACAAAGATTGTTGATATATTTATTAAGTCACATGTACACACAGATTTAACATTCTTTTGTGATTTTGTTTCCAATGGTTGTGGTCCATCGAGGTTACAGAACTGCTGATCGGGGCTCCAAAATATGTCCCACAGGAAGTCTCGGTGTTCACCATAGTCACCAGTCGAATACTATTATCTGATTCAAAATGAGCGGGATAGTCACTATGACTTGCCCGCACCAAATTGTTGACCGACAGAGACAAGTTGGGTTACAAGGCTTGAATAGTTATATTATGCTCTAGCAACACCTGATGGAGAACACAATTCTACTTGTGGCCCCCCCCCTATTCAAAACAAAGTCTCGTAGAATTATCTAAGACATTTACCATGGCCTCTGCCAAGAAAAAGTTTTGGGTCCGTCCCTATTGACCGAGTTGTTGAATAGAGAGTGAAGGTAGATGGAAGAATATGAGTTACATTGTTGGGGTGTGGGATGCCATTAAGTGCTCGCGTAGGATTAGTACTTATTCTGTTGGAAGGAGTAAAAAATTTCAAGATTCACTTAACCTTGCAAACGTACTCATATAAGCCTTCCAAAAAAAACTTGACAATCATGCTTTCCCTTTACCTTATTTAGGATGAAATCTACCATGATAATTACATGACAACGTGACCCCGCGCATCGCATGGGCTTACGACTAGTTCTTATAAAACAGAGAAAGCCACAATCACTTTAAAGGAAATTTGGGTTTTAAGATGTTCTCTGCTCATCAAGTAGCCATTGACGGTTGGATGTCAATAATTAAACTACATGATTAGGGGGTGATGTAGGTCAAGAATTCAGTTTGTCTTCGACCCTAGACCATAGAAAACAAATACCATGAAATCTTATTGAACTGGTATTTGCACACACCATTGCGTTAGACCAAACAAGCATGGACACTCCAAAACAGGGTCATATCCGTGTTGGACTTCACACACTCGGACACTAATACGACACTCCCAATACGTATCAAACACTTCGGCTGGCTTGTCCGGATATTTCAGAGACTTTTATTTTAGAAAACACATGGAGGACATTTAGGATACACTTTAGGGACACTTGACGACACTCTATGGATGTTTTCTTTCATTTGCTCATAGTCCATTCTATATGCACTGAATGAAAGTCGTCTGAAATAATTTACTGGGAGACGAAAGTAACACTAAAATATCATGGTTGTATTAATATTTCTCATGATTTTGAAGCTCTCTACCAAATACCAAACATGACCATATATTTAAGTTCTCGTCTTATTCTTATCTTACTGAATAATCAATTTAGGCTCAAACAAAGCCCGATAACAGTGTCAAATCCTACCTTTCACTATCCCATTGTCTCAAAGGCATCCATTGACATTTTTGTAATAATCAAAATCGTGAAGTGAACTATTTGTGATGGGATAACTTTTAATTAAAATGGAATAATAAAGAAGAGAAACATGAATACATGGTATTTTCTAAACTATAATCCCTATCCTAAAAATATGATTACCCAATAAAATGTAAAAATTAATGGTCCTGACTCTAGAGGTAAAAATCATAATTTCTATAAGCTAAACATAAATAGCAATTAAGATATGGAAAAATTTAGAGTTCCTAGAGGCGTTGCACATCACAATTGTTGTAATTTTTTTTTTGTTTGTTTTTTTTTGTTTTTTTTTTTTTTTTTTTTTTTTTTTTTTTTGCAGGTGTCGTGTTTTAGTAGGCTCTCCTACGAAAACGCAAAATAAAATGGAAGAAAAATGTTGCAAGTAGTAGGGCACTTCATGGTGTTAATATTCAAATTTGAATTACAATAATTACATAATATAGATATAAATAGAGTATATATCGATTCTAAGACTTAAGAGTACAATATCATATTAAAAAATAGTGTACAGCCTCACGTCTTCGGAAGTCATGAGTGAGTACATACTGTATCATTCTTTGTTCAATGTTCGCAGCAGTCGACAAAATTTAAGAGACGTTTGTAACATAAAAATAATATTGATTTGTTAGAACACTCAAAGCGATTCAAATGGTACGAAAAGTTGGTACATAATATTTCTGAAGGAATCAATTTTTACATTAGTATTAACTATATGCAATGATATTAAGAGCCTTTAAAATTTTTGTAATAACAAAAATCGTGAAGTGAAATATTTGTGATGTGATAAATTTTAATTAAAATACAATAATAAATAAGAGAAATATGAATACATAGTATTTTTTAAACTATAGCTCCATATCCTAAAAATATGATTACGTAATAAAATGTAAAATTTAATGGTCTTGACTCCAGAGTTAAAATCGTAATTCATTAGGCTAAAAAATAAATAGAAATTAAGATATGGAAAAATTTAGAATTCCTGGAGGTGTTGCAAATCACAATTATTGTAATCGTTTATTTATCATCACTTGTATAAAAGTATCACTTTCCAAATTAAGAGTCACATACCGCTGTATCATATTTTATTAAATAAATGAATCAATGTGTATCGAAATATGATGCTATATTTGGTACCTGAGTTGGTGGCTCAGACGGTACTTGTTTGGCAGACGAGTCTTTACTTTGGTACCAGCGGTGTTCATCCGCAGATGGTAGCCGTTAGATCGTCGTGCCGGTTTGTATTTGTCACTATTTTATCCTAAAAATTAACCCCTAGGTTCCGGGGCGTCACAAGTGTCTTTTACCCATGTTTTAATGAGAAGTCCATTACATTTGGTTAATGACACAGCTGCAGGAGTTTATGAGACATAGAAGCTTCTTGTGTTTAACTTATATTTAATAAAGGTAATTGGGTCACTATAATGTAAAAGTTTTAGACTCTTACAATTGTCCACATTTGCGCATATTCGTTGCATCATACATATCATGCACTGGGAGAATAATATGACATGTCCCCTAATCCAATTTGGCAACTTTAGTGGCATCTGCACTCCACATGTATGCCACAAAAAAACATTACATTTGTCATTCATATAATACTTATCACAGCTTACTTGGCACAAAGATAAGCTATTTCCCTTGTTTATATATATATATATATATATATATATATATATAGAGAGAGAGAGAGAGAGAGAGAGAGAGATTTTCTGCACACATACTGACCTTTGCTTTCTCAATTTCCAAACAAGTGTGCACAAGAGTTTTGGAATATAGTATTTAAATTGTCTCTTAATAGTTTTAGGAATACTTCTATGTGATCTAATTTGGCATAATATAGGAAACAGGAAATTTAGATGTCTCTCAATTTGCAGCCATGCTTTTAATCGTAAACAAGAAGAATCATGCTTGAAACTAGTCCCTGTCTTGGGTATAAGAGTGTTCACCATAGTTAGTAAAATACGGTACGGAATAAGACGTGGTACGGTCAAACAGGTACTATACGATTTTTTATTTAAAGTACGTTAGTAAAAATTCGGGTTAAAATACGAGATATGAATTATTCGAGTTTTTAAAACGCGCGTGTATAATTCGTAGACTAATTATTCATTCGCGATTAAAAATACGGGCACGTGTTTTTAGTCTTCTAACACATATAGTAAGTTTTTCTCAAAAAAAGAAACACGTATAGTAAGTTTGTTATGTCCCATACTACTAACTTTTCATCATTTCTTTTATATATGTTTGTTTTATTTGTAAAATATGTACTCGATAAATTTTTTATTATGGTAACTCTCTTTATTGACTCATTTTACTTATTTAGTTATATTCTTTATAAAAAGTACCGCACTTGCACTAATTTCAAGTTTGAATTATTCATAATCCAAATAGTACCCTTATATTTACTAACGGGTAGCACTCAAGATACAATAGATATGGGTGTGTGTGTTGAGTGTGTGCGTGCGCGCGTGTGTATATGTGCACAAAATAATATGTGTAGTTATTAGTAATTAAATTGATATCTGTAGTTTTTTAATAATATTTGTGGATTTTAATGGTAATAATATATAGTATAAGAAAATAGTTTATAATATATTGAATCATAACCAATTACTAAGAGATATAATAATTTTAATGATACATTATGATGTAATTGCGAATGCGAGAAGTTTTATTCGGTAGTTTTATATTTTAAGACTTTAAATACGAGTACTAAACGTTTTTAACCAAAAATTCGAGTATTTTTCATTAGGTCCGATTTTAATACGGAATACGGGAGTATTTTTCAATTATACGTACGTACGGGTATTAAACGGAGTAATTCGGAATATTTACTAACTATGGTGTTCATCGCTTCTTTGACATGTTCCGGAAGTCTCGCTGATTGAAAATAACCAATTGAGCAAGAAAAGTGAAAACCAACTATTATATTGAGACATACCTGTCAACTGGTTATATGAGATGTCTATGATATTGATGGATGTACAATTTCCTATTTCATTTGGAATGCTTCCACTCAATATGTTTTCAGCAAGAGAGAGAACCTGCAGAGAAGTTATATTCTTAAAGATGGATGGTGGTATGGAGCCACCTAGGCGTGCATTCTCTAACCCTAGCATCTTCAACTTGCCCAGACTGGCCAATTCACTGGGTATGTCACCTGCAAATGGAGGACTGAATTCAAATAGTGAAAAAATAGTAGTAATGAAGATACACCACCTATGTACATGGTATCAATTGTTGCCGTGTATGACAAACAAACAACTCTCCGTCTCTTTGTAACGGCATCTAAATTTCCCAGTCCAGCAGCTTCTCCAACAACCTTTTCACCTTGAAATTTATCTTATCAAGCAATACAATGCTATGCTAAAAAAATAACTTTTATGGATGCAAAAATCAAAAAGAGATTGGATCACTAAAGGTGAGAAGAACACTAAATGATTTTCACCTTTTAGCTACTGTTACGAAATATAAAATTAAGTATGTAAATCTTAAGAATAATGATGGTAATTGGGAAAGTGACTCCTTTAAACTTTCTTGTCGGCTTCAGTCCTGTTTTGTCAACTTGTTTAACACTACCCAGAGACAGTACTTGGGATCCTGGTAATACTTGTGAAAATAGGGTTTTTGGAAAGTTAATGATGAGATGAATCATATTTTAACTGCTACTGTTTCTACGAAGGAGATTCATGATGTTGTGAAGTCCACAAAGGCTTTTAAAGCCCCTGGTAGTGATGGTTTTCAAGCTGTCTTTAACCAAAAGTTTTATTATATATTGGAGAAGGATATTAGTGATTTTGTTAGTAACTGTCTTGAGAATTGTGCTATTCCTAAGGGCATTAACAAACCCTCATTCCGTTGATTCCTAAGACTGAACCCTGGCATGATTAGGCTATTCAAGCCCATTGGGCTCTGTAAGGTCATTTATAAAACTGTCACTAAAACAATTGTTGGGAGACTTTGAGCTTTTTCTTTTTTGTGTGTGTAAACGGTAAGAAACCTAGCCAACTCCTAAGGGGAGGGGGTGAGGGGGCTTAAACCCGAGCCGATGAATTGGCTTAAAGGCTCCCTAACCAATTGGGACAGCCACCAAGTTCGAGACTTTGATCAATTGGTTTGTAGTATGTAAAGTAATTCATTCGTGGGATAAATACTACTGATAATGTGATTCTTTCCTAGGATATCATTTATACTGCCGTGAATAAAGAAGGCAAGAAAGGGAACATGATTTTCAAGATTTACCTTGAGAAAGCTTATGACAAAATCTCTTGGCCCTTCCATCATGACACTTTAATCTGTTATGCTTTTCATAATAATCTTATTACTTTAATCACGAATTGTGTATCTACCACTTCTCTGCATGTTATTTGGAATGGTGAGAGGTTCAACGAGTTTGAACCACAAAGGGATCTTCGACAGGGAATCTCCTATCTCGCTGCCTGCAAGTCTTATGTATTGACGGTCTTTCATGTATGATTTAAGAAGGAACCTGACAAGGTTTAAAATTCTCTCAAAAGGGCCCAACTCTCTCTCTCACCTCATGTCTGCTGATGATTTAATGTTTTTTGCTCAAGCTGACTCTAATGTGTAAAACTCTTATAGGTTTCTCTAGTCGACAATCAGTTAACCTAAATAAATCCAAGCTTTTTTGTGTCTCCTAATATTAATAGGAGTGTTGCGAGAGCCCTGAGTTCACAAATATTCCCCTTTCTAGTAATCATGGTACTTATTTGGGTGCCCCTGTGTTGCACAAAGAGTTAAGAGTGGGGACTTCAAGTACATTATTGATAATCTTAGAAGACCAACCACCTCTCTCTTTTGGCAAGAGCCACCCTTTTGAAAGCCTCTTTGACCTCCATTCCCACTTATAGGATGCAAACGTCTCTTATCGCTAGGGCTATATGCAATCTGATTGATAGGATCAATAGGAATTTTTTGTGGCATGACACTGTTGACAAGAAAAGGGTGCATCTGGTGGACTGGGATAAAGGTTTGTAAATATAAAATGTAGGTGGTCTTGGCATCAAAAAGACCAAACTCCTCAGTAAGGCCTTTCTTGCTAAACTTGGTTGGAAAATCCCTACTAAATAGAACAATTTGTGGGTTAATGCCATGCTTTCTAAGTACTTTTCTAAATCCATCTTTGGGAATTTGAATCATAAGAGAAAAATTCTCACGCTTGGAGACACATAATCTCTACTAGAAACATCCTTCAAGGCCAAGTGAAATGGAATATTGGCAATAAGAGAAAAATTTCTTTTTGGTATGATTGGTGGTGTCGCTCTAAGGCTCTACTTACTAGTGCTCATAACATTGATATTGTTAATGATGATAAGCTTAGTCAGTTTATTAATAGTAGTGGAATCTAGAATCTGAACTCTGTCTCTACTAATTTGGGAAGTGCTGGTATGGATATTATTATTAGAACCAGGGGCGGACGCAGGAATTACGAACCATGGGTGCACAGAACCAAAAATATTGATAAAAGCGAATTTGACCACCAAACTATCAAAGTGAGAGAACACAATGTTATTGACCACCAAATTTACCGAAAACTTGTACTACCTCCGTTTCTTCTCTATCACACCAGTTTGACTTTTTGACTCGTATCTCGGTCACCTTGACCGGGTGATTTGGATAGCAAAACCATGCGATTTTCTGAGAATTTGTTCACTGTGTTATAGAGCAACTTTTACTCTACCAACACCAAGAAAAGATTATCAAAAAATTGCATCGTTTTGCTACCCAGATCACCGGGTCAAAGTGACCCAGTGAATAGTGATAAAAGTCAACCCGGTGTGATAGAGAAGAAACAGAGGTAGTAATTGATATAGTATTGAGAGAAATAAAGTTCAAACACACCTGAAACTAACCATTAAACTAGTGTTTGATATTAACAATAATTTCCTCGGAAACTTACATCCGGTAGAGTACTAAGAGAAATTCACTCACAAGTCACAACATATTAAAATCCACAATTAGACTAAAAATGTCAAATAAGGATTAATAATCACAATTTTAGATTAAAAAAATAACCTTGAATACGTAATACGACAACACTAGCAACAAAATGAATAAATTTGAGTGGATTTTAACATAAGAAGTCGATGAAAATTATGAAATCATGAAACTTATAATCAAGCAAGTATGGGAACAATGAAATTACATAAAAGAAACAATAAAATTGGGGAAATAGACCGACCTAATCAGTCACTTGATTGACTTTGAATAATTGAGTAATCTCATATCTCTATGGCAGTGCTTCTTCCACTGTCAATGGCTTGAGACTCTAGATGTAGACGAGTATGGTTCCTCTGTTCGTTACCTCTTTGACTGCTGCAGTGCTTCCCTGGTTTTGTTTCATGACCTAGTATATGGTTTTATACTAGGGCTGATATGTAATTACTATTATTATTAAAGGACTTGTTTGGATTAATGACATTCACTCAGGGGTCATTGGTTGTTTCCTAATTGGTTGTTTCCTAATTGCGGAGGAATTGTGGAATTCACCAGAACGAGGAAGGAATGCACGTATGGAGGGGAGACATGCATGTGAGATCTACAGAAAAACGTAAAATTGAGTAACATTAATTACCTTCAAATTGTTACCTCCGAGGGTCAACGTATTGAGCTGGGTCAAGTTCCCAAGTGCACTTGGAACAAGTCCATGTAGCTTGTTGTACGATAACCGCAAGACCTCGAGCCGTGAGCACAGCTGCAGATTGGACGTTATCCTCCCTTCCAATTCATTTCTAGACAGAGAAATAAACCTCAGCTTCGAAAGGCTAGTACATATATCTTCCGGAAGCCTGCCGGAAATTCCATTCCTAGCCAAACTAATTTCTTCAAGTGAGGAGATGTTGAATATGGAGTGGGGTATTTCGCCACTTAGACGGTTCCCAGCCAATTGGAGAATCTTCAGGTAGTTGAGGTTACCTATCTCTGGAGGAATAACTCCCGTTAGTAAATTGAACATGGTATTGAATACCTCCAGCTTCGAGCAGTTGGATAGGGAAAGGGGGATAGGACCTGTAAAACTGTTATTCTCAAGGGCAACATACTTGAGTTGAGGTAACAAACCAAACCATGACGGAATATTTCCACTCAAGCTGTTGAACCCAACATTGAGGAAGCTCAAGCGACCAAGACGAGACATCTCTTTGGGGAGTTGCCCGTGAAATTTGTTGTTGCTGATGTCGAGAACTCGAAGGAAAGAAAGATTTCCTAATTTTGAAGGAATGGTGCCTGTCAGACCCATGTCCGCAAGGTCTAGAGCCACAACTCTCTGGTGACGAGCACCACACGTAACACCAATCCAATTACATGTTGAATTTGCAACAAAAATATTAGGACCAGAGGAAGTCCAGTTGTAGGCAAGTATGTTGTTGTTGACACTGGAAGTAGTGAGCAAATGGTCTCTGAAGGCGATAAGGGAAGATGCATCCATTCTGATATCAAATTGTGGGGATTTTTGAGCCGAACATGTCGGGAGGAACCAACCATTGTCTAACAGACGCCGGAGGAACACGATCAGAAAGAAGAAGAGTATTTTGGAGGGGAATACATTTAGGTCCATGGGAGCAAGGAAGGTTTGGTGGTGCTAGTAGTAGTAGTAGACTAGTAGTAGTAGGGATGATGTTTTAATATTTCCAGAGGGTTAGAGATATATATAACTACATAATCACTTGAGACCACCGACAGAATTATAGGCTAGTCAAATGTATGTCTATAAGAAACAATTAAGTTTATGCAGTGGGAGACCTGAGTTATGGGTCTTCTAGCCTAAAATAGGTTCCACTGTGAGGGATATATTATTGAGTAATGGGTCTTCTACCATAAAATGGATTCCACTGTGGAGGGCTGTATTAATCAAATACTACATCTGTTTCTTCTCATTCAGCTTAATTCACTTTTTTGAAATTATTTATTGGGTCACTTTGACCCGGTGATAGGGTTGGCAAAACGATACCCGAATTTGGTAATATTTGCATGATCTTGTAGAATAAACATTACTCTACCATATTATGAAAGAATTGCCAAAAAAATTACATCGTTTTGCTATCCAAATCACCGAGTCAAAAGTGACTTCAAACTAGTGCTCTCATCGTAAAGTGGTAATGCGTGATAATCTACGTAAGTCTCGAATCCCGCTACTCCATAATCCCAGCTCCTAGACCTGCGGGGGAATGAAATAAAGACCGCAGTTTTTTAAAAGTCAGCAAGAAATGCTGAGTGATTTACACCTTAGCATGTAATAACATGAAGGCTACGAAAGGTTGCAGGGTCACGTGTTAAATAAACAAGAGTAACAGAGTAAGAGTATAACAACTGATTTCACGAACAAAGCAATAACGTTAACAAGTATTGATCGTTTCTCACGAAACAAATATGTTTACCACGATGTTCTATAGAAATTTCCGATACGTTAAAAGTTTCCAGATTTAATCTTTCACGTGTGGCAGGACCTGTTCAGAACGCGACTTAAATGTTAGTGTTCCCAAACATAGTAATCGTATTATTATCAATTCCACAGTACCCGGGTAGACCAGTGACCACAATCAGACATTCTAGACCTTAAGTTTTGCAACACCCTCCTAAGAGCGTCAATCACAGAAGTGGTATCTAGAAGCAGTACTCCAGCCGACGGCGAAGGAGTCGGGGTGCACGTAGTGCCATATCTTTAGGGACCAAAGCCCAGGGAATCATCACCCGTAAAAAGTAATATAACTGATTCCGGTACATGCGAATCATTTTATTCCGGGGATCGAATCCGAATATCTCTTTAGGGACTACGCCCAGGGAAACATCACCCAACACAAGTAAATCCGGGGATCGAACCGGATTATCTCTTTAGGGACTAAGCCCAGAGAATCATCACCCAAATATAAGTAACTCCGGAGATCGAACTTCATTATCTCTTTAGGGACTAAGCCCAGGGAATCATCATTCAAATACAAGTAACTCCGGGGATCGAACCCGGTTGTCTCTTTAGGGACTAAGCCCAGGGAATCATCACCCAATATAAGTAACATCACTGGTTCGTATAGATTAGGTTATTAGTGATCTGATCAAGTGTGACAAGTATTCCAAGTTCAAATAATATTTTTAAGATTCGAAAACAATTAAAACGCATCTATCAAGTAGGGGATGAAGCACCCCCCAAATCACACGGTGGCCGAACCACAGGTTGGCTATCGAGGGGGGGGGGGGAATGTTCACGGCACCGCTAGATAGGGAAGACTCGATTCTTAGAACATCAAAAACATAGTACTTCATTACATATCACAAAATAGTTTATTCCTAGCTTTTCAAATGTTATCACTTGTTTATTTGGAATATTGTAATAAGTTATATTTTGAATTATTATTATCGATGGTTGTACTAGCTGTGTACCGACGATCCTTATCCGTTCCCAACGAGGCTCATCACCTCGGGCGGAGACATCTCTTCCAAACATCCGGTTCGACCACCGTGTGATTTGGGGGGTGTTGCATCAACACCAACCATTCCAAATGACACTACCACACCTTTTTTCATTGCAAAACATAACACACAACCCGTACCAGCTAGACATTCAGTTAGAATTTCCAAAATGCCAGCCCATTTCCAAGATTTTGTCCTTACTAAACCAAAATCAAAGGCCATTTTTTACACTCTATCCACAACTTCCACACTTACTTCTTGTCCAATTGAACCTCAGAGCTATTCAGAAGCCTCAAAACATTCATAATGGAAAGCAACAATGGACTCTGAGTTACAAGCTCTTGAGTCTAATGGTACTTGGGTGATTGTGACAAAACCACTGCATCAGAAGATTATTGGTTGTAAATGGGTATACAAGACCAAATTTAAAGCAGATGGTACTCTTGAAAGACACAAGGCCAGGCTAGTAGCAAAAGGTTACACACAAACTAAGGGAGTCGATTTCTTTGAGACATTTTCCCCTGTTACAAAATTACCTACACTAAAGTGCATAGTAGCATTTGCAGTTATGCATGATTGGCATCTAGTTCAGCTTGATGTGAACAATGCAATCTTGCATGGAGAACTCACAGAACAAGTCTACTTGCTGCTTCCAGAAGGGTATTCTTCTCCACATAATGTCCAGAATGGTGTGTGTCTTCTGAAAAAAGCTCTCTATGGACTTAGACAAGCCTCAAGACAATGGTTTGCAAAGTTTTCACATACTCTCTTACAGCTAGGGTTTACTCAATGCAAAAGTGATTATAGTCTCTTCATCAAACAGAAGCACGATACTTCTCATGTCAGCTTTCTCCTTTTACTAGTGTATGTTGATGACATACTCTTGAAGGAAATAATCTTGCAGAAATCTCTCTGTTTAAACAACTCCTGAATGAAAAATTCAAACTCAAAGATCTGGGGAGCCTACATTACTTTCTTGGCTTTGAGTTTCACAGAATTGATTTTGGCCTGTTTATGAGTCAGCAAAAATTTGTTCATGCTGTTCTAACAGAGTTCAACCATCTTGATTGCAAATCTGCAAAGTCTCCAATGCTACCTGGTTCACATATCAGTCTCAATCATGGAGATGCTCTCTCAGAAACCTCAGCAACTCATTATAGAAAACTTATTGGGAAACTGCTTTATATATGCAAATGAAGACCAGATATTACATATTATGTTCATAAGCTCTCCCAATACATGGCTGCACCAACATCAGAACATTTAACTGCTCTAAACTACATTCTTAGATATCTCAAAGGAAAACAGACATTGAGTTTGCATTTCTACACCATCAAGAACATTCAACTCACTACTTATGTGGATGCTGACTGGGGTGGATGCCTTGACACAAGGAGGTCTACTAGTGGATATATGGTTTTTCTGGGAAAGTCTCTCATTTCTTGGAGGTCAAAGAAGCAAAGGGTAGTAGCTAAGAGTTCAGCTGAAGCTGAATACAGGAGCCTAGCTCTAGTAGCCTGTGAGATTCAATGGCTTCTTTCTTTTTTCAAGAACTTCATCTTCTTTTGACTGCAATTCCTACAGTGCTCTGTGACAGCAGTTCTGCAATTCACATTGCCAACAATCCCATCTTCCATGAGAGGACAAAGCATATAGAAATGGATTGTCACTCCATTAGGGATTTGGTTCAAGACAAGGTCATTCAGCTCCAGCATGTGTCCAGCAAGCTCCACCTTGCTGACTTCCTTACCAAACCACTTATAGCTCCAATTTTCAACGATTTGATATGCAAGATGGCTGTGCTCACGGATCCCAGTCCATCTTGAGGGGGCGTATTAGAATTATGAAGGAATAAGTGGTATAATATATAACAATTACTTTCTATTTTACGTTCTTTTATTTGCAGCTTTGGTCCTTAGCGTAACGTTGTCGTTTCACTCTAATTGGTCAGTACTCTGTGGCCGTTATAGAATGGGTATAAGTTTCGATGTGGTTTTATTCTTCAATAAGAAAAATCATTTTTCTTCTCCTTCCCTTTCTTCCTCTTTCTGCTTCGTATTTCTTTTTTTTTTTTTTTGAGGAACCGTATTTCTCTGCAATCATTCATGGCTCATGAATGTAATTGTGAGCTCTAGATCTGAAATTCGACAATGTTTCTCAATTCGACCAAGCAAAGAGAAGTTGGGGAGAGATCGATTGGAGAGGACGAAGCAACCAGAGGTATAGTCGGCGGTGGAAGAAGGTGCAATATGGGCAGCACAACACATGCGACCGGAACGGGGAAGAACTCCGGCGATTCTGGCGGCGTTGAGGTTGGCGATTAGGGCACAGAGAGCTGCAATCGATCAGCACATGGAACGATTGGGGAAGCGGAAGCAGAGGAACTGGACGACGACGTGGAAGACGATGATGATGAGAGGGAGGGGACGTCGACGATCGGAAAAAAATCAGAGGCGAAGGTAGGGCTCTGATACCATGATAGACTGTGAAAATGTCCTCTCCCCGGACTTGTGTATTCATTCACCGTATATACAAAATGCATACAATACTATTTACACTTTAGTCCTTAGACTACGTATACTATCGCTATTAACTACGTATACCATCGCTATTAACTACGTATATTAATCGAGACGAACATTGATTAATATCTCGATAACAAGAAACAAGCCACTTGGTTAGTTATCAATGTACCAAAAGAACACTAAAATTCACCCAAATAAAAAGAACACTGAACGATGTTGGTGAGCTTAAATGGGGTTTTTCTTAAAAACCCGTTAACTGCTCGGTATTCTCTTCATATCTTGCGAGTTGTGACTCTGTATTAATCCGGGGGTAAAAGAGAAACCACTAGACACCTACTGAAATATCTATAAACCCGGATCCTTCTTTGTGTTACCGAATAGTTTAGTTTTTCTGTTTCTCTGAAGACAACCAGTGAATTCCCTTCTTACCCCATCTTCCAGTCAAAAAGGAAGTTTTGAAGAAACAGAAAGAATATTGGGAATCCACATAACACACACAAGTACTTTAAGGCGTGTTTTAGGCAAACGCTCCACAGTGAAGCTAGCCCATGAAAAGGTCAGCACATCTGCAGTTTCACAGTTATAGTACTTCACCTAAATAAACTCCCCTTCGGATCACCATCTAGAGCAGACAATAATGGCTTCAAGGTCCATTGTTGTATAAGAAAGGAAACTTTCTGGTGCATAACATAATCAGTACACAAATATAGCAGTAAAAAAGAGAGTCTAACAGAGCCATAGTGAGGATTTACATATAAAATGAGACAGAGTAGAGTAACTATTCAATAGTTGCACCACCTTCCATATACCACTCAGTCCCATCTCTTCCCCACCAATTTGACTTTAACCACTATCCACTCGGTCACTTTGACTCGGTGATTTGGATAGCAAAGTAATGTAATTTTTTGATATGTTTTTCACGATGTTGTAGAGTATAAGTTGCTCCATAACACAGTGAAAAAATTATCAAAAAATCGCATCATTTTGCTATCGAAATCACCCGGTCAAGTGGACCCATGTACGAGTTAAATATTCAGGATGGTGGGCAAGAGCTGGGACTGAGTGGTAGTTTTAAGAAGAGGTGCATTTGTTTTACCTTCCATATTGTTACCCCCAAGGAATAGTGCATTGAGCATGCCCAAGTTCCCCAATGCACTCGGTACAGGTGCTTGGATGCCATCCGGTTTACAATTTCGCAACGCCTACGATATTTTTATCCCAATGTGGCAATTTTTGGGTCCCGTGGCAGTACTTAGTGAGTGCGTACGTAGTGCTTAGTTTCTTGATTGTGGTAATTCAATTTGGGGAGGTGGTTGGTCCCACCTATGAGGCACTGACAAAAAAGATGTGCAACTTCTCATTTTTGGCAATAAAAGAATTACCCCACCTATATATCTAAAAGAGTAACTTCGCTTTCAGTTTCCTTGAAATTGAGGAAAGCTGCTTGGAAAACTTCTTTTTTGCCAGCATATTATTCCTAAGGAACATAAAAATATAGAAGCTCGACAAACTAAGAACAGAATATATCAATAATCGTCTTACCGGGAAACATATATAGCAAAAGCATAAACAGTTATCATAAATTCAGGAATAACATCATCCTAGTATTACAAGTAATTCAAGACAAAGCATATTCAGCATCCTAGTGTTACCAGAAGTTGACAATCACGCTAAAGACTTTGAGGTGACATTCACTAGATTCAAAATTTGCATCTGTATGAAGATCATGTAAGTTAACAGAACCCAACAATTTTCTTAAAATCAAAACAAGAACCCTATGCATCGCGCGGAGTATGGGTTCAAACACTGGAAATAAAAATGAGAGCTATTCTCCGATCGAAATCAACCATAACCGGTAAGAAAATGAGAGCTATTTTCCTTATTCGCTCACACTTGTGTATCCCAAAATAGGGTACATGCTCAAGGCCAGAGTATAAATTTCCTCACTCAAAATAGGTTCATCAACTCGGTCATAAACTGATTGCCTTGTTATTTTGTTATCCTAAGTAATACTCCTGCCTCATAAACTAACTAGTTGGCTTTTGTTCTATTATATAGTACTAGTAGCCAGGTGTAGGGAGATTAGGCACCGCGAGAGAGGAGCACCATAGTATGATTTGGGACACCCACTTACCCAAAAGGTCAACCTTATGAGTTAGGGCCCAAATCATATTATATTAACCATGGACATCATGTCCACCATCCCGATGTGGGACAAACCGCTCACACATGATACCCAACAATCTCCCCCTTCATGTGTGAGCCCTTCAACATGCTCCCCCTCGCCCGGAAGCATTCGCCGAATTTCTTGGAATCGTCTTTTTGAGAGTGTACCGGACCACCATCTGTCAGACCACCTGCTGGTGCAACACAGGAAATTGATAGTCTGCAGGAACACCTGGTCCACCATTCATGGAAGACCCATCCATGAGAACACCACACATCTCACCCTTCGATTCACCACGGCAGCGTGCACGAACCTGGCTCTGATACCACTTGTAGGGAGATTAGGCACCGCGAGAGAGGAGCACCATAGTATGATTTGGGACACCCACTTACCCAAAAGGTCAACTTTATGAGTTAGGGCCCAAATCATACTATATTAACCATGGACATCATGTCCACCATCCCGATGTGGGACAAACCGCTCACACATGATACCCAACACCAGGATCATTAAGGATTCAGATTAGCAAACATGGTCTTCCTTCAAAAGCATATATCATAGGAGGAGCAAGCAGGGGATGGTTAGTTAATGATGGAAGTAGTTCAGAAATAAATACAAGCACCTTCAGGGCACTGCATTGCACACGGAAACAGTTTTTCAAAATCTCTCGACAAAACAAAAACCCAAGATATACCTTCAGGTTTATCAACAACATCCAGGAAAAAGACTTAGTATAAAAATAACCAGTTTTGATCTCATAGGCTTACACGAGTAATAATGCTATGAAAGTTGGATTGCTTCAAGTATATAAATGCAGCATAAACAACTGTTAGCTACAATAACTATCGCAAAGATTAACATGCAGAGTCACAGTGAAGGTTTACATATAAAAGGAGACGGATAATAATACAACAATTATACAATAGTTGCATCACCTTCTTTCAAGAGCCATCCAGTCCCTCTTTGACCACGAGTAATAAATTTCTCTAACTGCTCTGATGAAACTATTACCAAGAGGTCCGATTATCTGCCAGGAAAATTAAACGGGGTCTTTAATGAGTGAAGAATTCTAACTAAACCATAGAACAAAACCATATAGGAAGAAGGTCCGATTACTTACATTGCTCAAATCATGTTCTACTTGCAAGCAAACGGAGTTTGATCTTCTTGAGCGACGCTAAAACATCTTTTATGTTCATTCTCTCATCGGGTGAGTCACTGGAGCATTTGAGGGCAAGCTGGAAGATATCTGACACACACTGCACGATAACACCGGCTTGATCTTCATCTTGCCTCACCAAATTTTCATCTATAACTTCGACCACACGGTCTGGTAGTGACTGCTTTACCCAATGTTTCAAGTCCAGATCTCCACTAAACATTTCTTCGGTGGGATTCCTTCTTGTAAATACTTCCATCACCATAATACCAAAGCTATAAACATCACATCTTGTGGAAACTATTCCTTCTTGTCCATATTCTGTGTTTTAACAAGTAAAACTATCTAAGCAAGCCTATACAAACAACACGTGAGAAAAAGTTGAAGGAAAAGAAGGTAACCTGGTGATGTGTATCCAATTGTGGCCAGTGTATTGGTTTGCGCAGTACTCCCTTCCTCTTTTAAGAACTTTGAGATGCCAAAGTCACTCACGTGTGCAACCAAATCTTCATCTAGCAGGACATTGCTTGGCTTCAAGTCACAGTGAATCACAGGAACAGAATAGCCATGGTGGAGATAATCCAAGGCAGATGCAACATCAATCATTATGTCTAGTCTCTGTTCGACATCCAAGATATAGTTGTGAGAGTACAACCACTTATCAAGGCTTCCGTTAGGCATGTACTCGAGAACCAATGCCATGAAATCAAGATTCGTGCAGCTGCTAATGACCCTTGTGAGGTTCCTATGGCGAATATTGCGCAATATTTCACATTCCGTGTCAAAACTTCTTATCGCACGTTCCAGCAAATGGAACACCTTTACAGCCCAAGTTCTCCCATTAGCGAATGCACCTTTGTAAACAGAACCAAAGCTTCCTTTACCAAGAAAATTGCTGTCATCGAATGAATTTGTTGCTCGTAGAAGTTCATGGTATGAAATTCTTTCGTGTGTAACAGATGGTGGCAGATCTTCCACCACTGGAATTTGATGCTTCTTTTTGCATTTGAGCATCACATAGAGAGTGGCTAGAACAACTAGTGTTAGCAAGGCCATTCCCATCAATGCATACACAAATAGAAGAATTATTCTTCTTTTCCTGAGATACTCAGAGGAGCCATCATTTTGGCATTGCGGGACATGGAACTGAGGGGAACCACACAGAGCTCCGTTTGACACAAAGCTAAGATAAGTGAGGTTCTTAAATGGTCCTGTACTTGGTATTTCCCCACTCAGTTGATTGAATGATAGATTGAGAATCTTTAGATAAGAGAGTGTCTGCAATGATTTCGGAATCTCCCCAGAGAGATTATTATAGGATAGATCTAATTCCTCCATGCTAAGCAATTTTCCGAATGACCCAGGTATTGAACCTTCAAACTTATTATGAGCTAAAGAAAAATTAGCTAAGGTCTGCATACTTCCAATTGTGCTTGGGAGTGTTCCCGAGAGCTGATTCCCCGATATGTTAATGTAAGTTGCCGCCCTCAAGGTTCCGATATCTTGGGGCAAATAGCCTGAGAATGAATTTGAAGAAAAGTCAAGTACCAAGATATCTTTGAGGGTCCACACACTTGCAGGTATGGTGGCAAACAATTCATTACCGTGGAGATTGAGCTTTCTTACAGATGTAATGTTTCCTAGACAATCTGGCAATGGGCCAGAAAACTTGTTTACATGGAGCTCCAACGCACCCAACCTCGGAAGATGGCATATATCATCCGGAATTGAACCGCTTAGGCTGTTATCGTAAGCATACAACTCATCGATATTTGATAAACCATGGAGCGTATGTGGAAGGGATCCAACCAACTGATTTGAAGAAAGATCCAAATATTGCAAATTGCCCATGTTTCCGATATCCTCGGGGATCTTTCCCATGATTCCACAACTGAATGCTCCGAGTGACTGAAGAGAAGATGTAAGGTTTCCAAAGGAGGAAGGAAACGGTCCATTTACTTGATTGGAACTGATACTTAAGCATCGTAAATGCCTGCAATTGTTCAAGGAAGCAAAGAACTCAATTCCATTTAGTATGAGATTGTTGTTATCCATCGTCAACCAATTAAGAAGCCATAAATTTCGAAATGTGATGGAAGGTGATCCCGTGAAGTTGTTCTCACCAAGGTCCAGCATAGCGAGTCTAGAAGAATTAGATATGGAATCAGGGATAGTTCCGCTGAATTGATTGCCACCAAGAAAAAGTTGTTCAAGATTATGCAGTCCATAGCCTATAATTGGTGGTAGATTCCCCGTGAAATGATTAACTTGGAGTGCGAGAAGTCTTAAAGATGTGATGTTGAAGAAGTTGGCTGGAACATGACCTCGGAAGTTGTTGCTGCCGAGTGATAAAAACTCCAACTTGCGTAACCTACCTATACGTTCTGGGACTTGACCTGTTGGGGAGTAAAATAAAAGAGTCAGTTGAATCCAAAACCATTGACTTACCAAAATTTTTAAGCAAACAACTAATTTCCAGTAAGAGTGTTCATCTCTTCCTTGACACGTGTCTGAAGCTCGTTGATTGAAAATAGTAAATTGAGCAAGAAGAGTGAGCGATGCCTATCAGATCGAGACATACCTGTCAACTGGTTATAATTGATGTATATCTCAATGATGGACGTACAATTTCCTATTTCATTTGGAATGCTTCCGCTCAAGCTGTTATCATAAAGGTTAAGAAGCTCCAATGAAGTAATATTCTTAAAGATAGATGGAGGTATGGAACCACCAAGGCCTGCACTCTCCAACCCTAGCTGCTTCAACTTGACTAGACAGGCCAATTCACAGGGTATGACACCTGCAAACGGAGGACTGACTTCAAATAGTGCAAAAACAGTACGAATGAAATATCACTTTTATTCGTAATTTTAATATTAATAGAATGATAGCAAAGATATACCACGAATTTCCCTACAAAAAAAAAATGTACATGGTATCAATTGTTGCGTCATATGTCAAACAACTCATCATCTCTTAATACTGGTATCTTTAAGTGCTACAGGAGATCAGAAAAAAGAAGAAGGTGACAATAATTACAAGAGATCAAAAAAAAAAGAAGAAGGTGGTGTCAGCTATAAAAACTCACTAGGCGTTACCCCGCGCCAAGGCGCGGGGCGAGTGGATGAATAAATCCTCCACGAAATGTAGTTACGTAACTTATATGAATGTGAAATATGCAAGGGAAACATGATTTATATTTTCACGAAATTCGTTCCATATGATCGAATAAGTTCTTTACATAAATTACCACAATCAAATCTCATTTATTTCTCTTTCTCTTTTTTCACGTCAATGAGTGAATCTTGAATTTCATAATAAATATAGTTCAAGTTCTCCGATTTAGAATTGTTCCTAACTGAATCTTAAGAGACACATCTGACACAAAATTAAAAGGGATGAAAGTTGAGAAAAAATTAGCATGAAATAATTAGTGAAACACATTTCTCATAAAATCACTAGGTAAAAAAATACTATAACTTTATATATTCAAATTTCAAATTTGAAAGTGAGAACACAATTCTTGTTACTAAAGGTTAAAACTATGTAGCCTGCATAACTAAAAAATCGTGGAAGTATTATTTCTTGTAATAGAATAAAAAGTTTTACTACTGAAATTCATATATCAATATTATTTAATGAATCTGTAACGATATTATCATGTATAGTTTACAATATAACGATTTATTTTATTCGTGTAAGCGCTATATATTTTAAAGAAGATTTACTTATGAAATTTGTATACATATATATTTATTGAATCTATTATGATTACAATGTCTAGTTTAGATTAATATGGAAAGATATTTATGTTCTCGGATTATAAAATTGAGAAATTTTAAGAGAATCGCCAAACATAAAACTAACCAAGTTGGAAGTTGAGAAAATTACAATGGACTAATTAGTAAGACATATTTCTTCAAAAACCACTTATGTCATTGACTTACATGTAGATGCACTAACTTAATTTTATATTGTACAAAATGCATACATCATATGTCATTAAGAATATAATTTATTTACTTAAAATAATATATCGCTTCCGAATTTATTTACGTAAATGATAAATTTGAATATGAGATCATAAATTACGTTTTGAAGGGCTAAAAATACTAATAAGCATCAAATAAGTATTTATGAAATAATTACTTACTTTCAAAAAAGAAGAATTACTAATAAAGTTCATGTACCTATAACATTATTGAAATTATTATGATGTTACTATTGAAGATTAATGTTCGTATATTATTTATTGAACGTATTATGATATTATAATATATACTTAAACTAATATAAAAAATATTATACTCATATAAAAAAATCAAGCAATATTTACAGAATCATCTAACATAAAATTAACCAAGATGAAAGTTAAACAAATTACCAAAGACTAAGTACTGATAAATATTTCTCAAAAATCAATAATGCATATAGATGCAAAAACTTAAATATTTTATTGTACATAATGCATAAAATATGCTTCTTTAACAATATAGTTTCTTTCCCCCAAATGAATATAATTTTGTACAACTATATTTACGTAATTGCTAAACTTGTTTATGAGATCACAATTTATGTTATTAAATTTTAAATTATATAATATGCATCTACTAAGATTTAATGGAAGATTTTTATTTAAATAATAATAATAATATAATTTTTCTGAAGTTCATATACCTATAAAATTATTTAAATATTTTGCTATTGAAGACATTATACTATTATTATATGTTTTCCACTAACATGTTATAAAACATGTTTATATTCAGGTAAAAAATCATGATGAGCATTCATTACTAATTTAACATTACAATATTAAAATGAATATTAATTGCTCATGAGTTACAAACTATAAGTGTAACCTTCAAATTATAGTGACAAAGCAATACATAAGTACGTGTAGATTTGTAATTGGTTAAACTTGATAAAATAAACACGTTGGATGACAAATGTCTTATTCGTAATGAATATTTTAAGACAAATGGCAGAACGTGGTTCAACCTCGGGACTTTTCTGCTTTTATATTATATATAAGATAAGATAAGATTAATATGAAAAGATATTTATGTTATCGGATTATAAAATTGAGAAATTTTAAGAGAATCGCCAAACATAAAACTAACCAAGTTGGAAGTTGAGAAAATTACCATGGACTAATTAGTAAGACATATTTCTTCAAAAACCACTTATGTCATTGACTTACATGTAGATGCACTAACTTAATTTTATATTGTACAAAATGCATACATCATATGTCATTAAGAATATAATTTATTTACTTAAAATAATATATCGCTTCCGAATTTATTTACGTAAATGATAAATTTGAATATGAGATCATAAATTACGTTTTGAAGGGCTAAAAATACTAATAAGCATCAAATAAGTATTTATGAAATAATTACTTACTTTCAAAAAAGAAGAATTACTAATAAAGTTCATGTACCTATAACATTATTGAAATTATTATGATGTTACTATTGAAGATTAATGTTCGTATATTATTTATTGAACTTATTATGATATTATAATATATACTTAAACTAATATAAAAAATATTATACTCATATAAAAAAATCAAGCAATATTTACAGAATCATCTAACATAAAATTAACCAAGATGAAAGTTAAACAAAATACCAAAGACTAAGTACTGATAAATATTTCTCAAAAATCAATAATGCATATAGATGCAAAAACTTAAATATTTTATTGTACATAATGCATAAAATATGCTTCTTTAACAATATAGTTCCTTTCCCCCAAAAATATAATTTTGTACAACTATATTTACATAATTGCTAAACTTGTTTATGAGATCACAATTTATGTTATTACATTTTAAATTATATAATATGCATCTACTAAGATTTAATGGAAGATTTTTATTTAAATAATAATAATAATATAATTTTTCCGAAGTTCATATACCTATAAAATTATTTAAATATTATGCTATTGCCAGAAGACATTATACTATTATTATATGTTTTCCACTAACATGTTATAAAACATGTTTATATTCAGGTAAAAAATCATGATGAGCATTCATGAATAATTTAACATTACAATATTAAAACGAATATTAATTGCTCATGAGTTACAAACTATAAGTGTAACCTTCAAATTATAGTGACAGAGCAATACATAAGTACGTGTCGATTTGTAATTGGTTAATCTTGATAAAATAAACACGTAGGATGACAAATGTCTTATTCGTAATGAATATTTTAAGACAAATGGCAGAACGTGGTTCAACCTCGGGACTTTTCTGCTTTTATATTATATATAAGATAAGATTTCCTCTGGACGATGGTTCCGTTTTTCGGTAACTATACCTTCCATACATAGCGGCTAAAACAACTAGTTCACTGTAACTTCATTAACTTTTGCACTTTATTGTGAGATGTAGAAAGAAATGTGAGTTTCGAAAGTGGACATATCAGCCCAAAAGCTTTCGGGAATTCTATTTCTAGCCATATTTGCAGTTTCACCATTCAGTAGGTTTCCTACCATTTGGAAATCCTTCAGGTTGCAGAGTTTACCTATCCCTTCAGGAATAACAATGCTTAGTGAATTGTACAAGGTATCTAATACTTGTAGCTTCAAACAGCTAATCTTTAGATTTAAACATATCTACATTGATTGTCTGAGAATGAGAACAATTCACAACCATGATGTTAAAGTGAAGGTTAATTTTGTTAAATTGAACTTCTGTGATAAATTATTGAAATAAATATTGAAAACAAATTTGATGTTTTCATGGCTAGGAAAACATCAATTTTCTTTTTATTTAATTGAAAATGTATTCCATTAAAGAGCAAGGGGTTTGAATCCTGAACCTATGAAACTAAGTAATGAAAATAAACTTTTTTGACATTTTACCTCTCAGATTGTTACCCCCGAGGAACAGTATGTTTAGCATGGTCAAGTTGCCGAGTGCTCCTGTTAGGGGTCCATGAAATTTGTTGTACGCCAACGATAATATCTCGAGCCGTGAGCAGAACTGCAAACTGGACTCAATATGCCCTTCCAATTCATTATCACCAAGACCAAGATATATCAGTTTGGGAAGGCTAGTGCACATATCTTCCGGAAGACCACCGGAGATTCCATTTGAATACAACCGAAAAGTTTCAAGCAAGGTCAGGTTAAATATGGAGCGGGGGATTCCGCCAGTTAGTTGGTTGTAAGACAGGTCTAGATGCTTCAGGTTGTGGAGGTTACCTAACTCTACAGGAATTATTCCGTTCACTAGATTGGATGAGATGACCAGGATTTCTAGCTTGGAAGCGTTGGATAAGGAAGGTGGGATAGGACCCGTAAAGCTGTTATTCCGAATATCCAAGTATTCGAGTTGAGGTAACAAACCAAGCCATGATGGAATATTCCCACTCAAGCTATTGAAACTAACATTAATGAAGCTCAATCGATGAAGACCGGACATCTCTCTGGGGAGTTTCCCATGAAATTTGTTGTTGCTGATGTCGAGAAATCGGAGGAAAGAAAGGTTTCCGAAATATGAAGGAATGGTGCCAGCAAGGCCCATGTCGCCAACGTCCAGAGCAACAACTCTCTGGTGTCGAGCACCGCATGTAACACCAATCCAATGACATATTGAATTAGCAACAGAAATATTAGGAGCAGACATCCAGTTGGTGCGAAGTATGTTGTTGTTGACATTGGAAGTCGTCAAAATATGGTCTCTGAAGGCAATTAGGGAAGATGCATCTGTGGTGATATCAAACGGTGGTGATTTCTTAGCCAAACATGTCAGGAAGAACCACCCATTGTGGAACAGCGGCGTCAGGAACATGATGAGAAAGAAGAAGAATATTTTGGAGGGGAATACATTTTGGTCCATGGGTGCAAGATTTGGTAGTTGTAGAATGTTTTAAGATAATGGTGACTATTTTGAGAGGGTTAGAGATATAACTACCTATGTATTCACTCTAGAAACCACACTCTTTGGGATGAGGAACAGTTTGTGTTAAAAAACAGTCTTCCAAAAACAAAATGTGTCTTTGATCAAATGAGTAACAGAAAAAGTCCACAGTGGAAGGCCATCTAACTTGAAAGACAAAATGAATCCTGTTATCGCCCACTGAAGCAAATATGACGTGGAATGAAGCTTTAACTATTCATTTCCATTTCACAGACCATTATAGCTAAGGGAAGTCTACAGTAGTCTATAAAAATCCGCTATTCCGATTCTACTACAAGTACGTACTAGTAATTAGTATTCATTGAGATGAAGTCTTGGGCATTCAACACATAATAAATTAAACGCAATCAAAAGGACAAGGAATCCTTAAATATGACCTCATACAATACAAGTCGAAGATCCGGTCACAAAAGATGGATAAGCATTTGGTACTTACAGAGTATGTTGCGTGGTCATGTTGCTCTTCAATCATCCATGACTCGCGAAACATGGGAACGCGTAAACTTCAATAGAGATGCAATCACATATATCTGGTAGTTATTTTAAACAGTTCTCCTAAAACAACCTTATTATGTAAATTACAGTATAAAAGTATAAGCTTTAACTTATTTGACAGATAGAACATCTGCCATGTTTATTATTTCATAAACTTAACCAACCCGCATAATGCAACATTTTCCATAAAGTTGTTCGAAGACAAATTAATTAAGTGCAAATCTTTCATGATTATTACAAAATCACGGTCCACAAAATGATGGTCCACAGAATTAGTTTCCAGCTGAAAGAGATGGACATTTTTGCCAACTCTCGCTGAATTACTACTGCCGGACCACATAAAATATATTTAAAAACTACCACTACTACTAGTACGTGTTGTTATTTATTTAAATAAACCTGCTGGAAGAAACTCAATGGCATATTAATGTTTGAAGTTTCTACTAAAGATTGACTAAGTGGCCTTGATTTGTCTACAGAGTTGACGGATCGCTTAATGTTAATGATGGAATTGATGGAGAGTTCTGCCAGTTGTTATTTAAATTGAATGATTGATTGATTTAACACTTAGTGAGTGGAGTTGAGTTGAGTTGAGTGGATTTAACAGTTATTAAGTGAACTATCAGAATTGAAGGTACTGCTGCAGTTAATACTAACTATTTACCTGAAATGGTGAAGAAAGGAGTCTCTTCCTTGAGAAGGATGTTAAGGATTTACCTATCATTCAGGTTCAGAGATGCAGTATTTTTCCTTCAGACAATTAACTAACCACATCCTAACTTACTAATTTTACTTAATTCAATAAGGGAAGATGCATCTGTTGTGATATCAAATGGTGGTGATTTTCATCATAGCCAAACATGTCTGGAGAAACAACCCACTGTGGAACAACGGCATTAGGAACATGATGAGAATGAAGAAGAATATTCTGGAGGATGTTTTAAGATATGGTGACTATTTTGAGATGTAATTAACTTGAGCACCCGCAGTATAGCCTGTCAGATACGGTGGCTGAGCGTAGGCCAAAGATAAGGGTCACAATCATGTTCAAGAAGCAGCCCTAAATCATTTCATACCAAGACATTTATAAGATCCTTCTTTAGATCAGTGGTTCCACTTTTTCTAGAAAAACCACTGAAACTTCTCATTTGAGAAATAATGGGACCTCGTCAACGAGTGGAAGTCGAACGAACTCTTCTCCACCAACCAAGTGTAGGCCACACTCATCCACTGATTGAATTGACATAACCCATTCATTGTCCTACTACATCTAGTACTAATCTGTCCCCCAGCAACCACTAGATACTACAGAATGTTCAAATGAAATTCCTATTGTCTGTTTTGATTTAATGGGAGTGGATTTGGGGCTAGGTTAACAATATCTCGATGTGGATTTATTGTAAGGAAATTCGGATTTGATTTCGCCAAAACCTAGTCTCGTGATTTCACACAAATCCCAACTTTGTTCCAAAATTACTTTTCCCATTCCTCTCTCTTTCCGCATTTCTCATTTCTCAAAATCGATTTCGAATATAACTACTGGTGGGTAACAAAGCAAAGCCATAACATTCTAGGGGAAACATGGATGTATGGAAAGGGAGAGTAGTATAGATTGTACCTTTCAGATTGTTACCCCCGAGGTACAGAGCAAAGGGTCCATGAAATTTAATGTACGGCAATGATAATCTCTCGAGCCGTGAGCAGAACTTCAGACATTACTGGATAAGGCCTTCCAATTCATTATAAGCAAGACCAAGATCTCTCAGTCTCGAAAGGTCAGTGCACATATCTTCCGGAAGACCACCGGAGATTCCATTTGAAAACAAAAGAAAAGTTTCAAGCAGGGCCAAGTTAAATATGGAGCAGGGTCAGGCATTTCTAGATGCTTCAGGTTGTGAAGGTTACCTAACTCTACAGGAAAACTATGCAATCACTAGGTTTGGCAAGATGTCCAGGTTTTCCAGTTTGGAAGCGTTGGATAAGGAAGGTGGGATAGGACCCGTAAAACTGTTATTGTGGATATATCTAAATTACTTGAGTTGAGGTAAGAAGCCAAACAACCACGATGGAATATTTCCACTCAAACTATCGAAACTAACATCTACAAAGTTCAATCGACGAAGACCGACCATCTCTTTGGGAGTTGGCCGCGAAATTTGTTATTGTTGATTTCGAGAAATCGAAGGAAAGAACAGTTTCCGAAATGTGAAGAAATTGTGCCTACCAGTCCCATGTCACCAACGTACAGAGCCACATTACTCTGGTGCTATACCGAATGGTGTTTCCATAGCCAAACATGTTGGGAGGAACCACCCGAAAGAGATGAGAGTGAGAGAATAAAATGAATGTTATTCATAATCACTAGTACATCATCCTTCTATACTACACTATGATTACAATTAGGGGATGAATACAAATCAAAAGAATAAATACAAATTAAATGAGATAAGTCAAATGAGATAAGTATGGTGACAATAATAACAATATTGAAGAGATAATCTCCACGATTTGAGGGAGAGATTGTTGGGCATTGCATGTCATGTCCTTATACGCGCCCTCAAAACTGGCTGCCATGAATGAAGGCGATATCCGGGCGGGTGAGACTTAGGTATATATTGGGCAAGTTTGTTAACAGAGAAGGCGATATCCGGGCGGGTGAGACTTAGGTATTGAAGGCCACTGATTAAGGTGCGGTAATGGGATGGGTCGAGGAGTGGTGTGCCGGCGGTGGTTAAGGGGGATGAACTGCAAGGGGTGTGGGTGTGGGTTTAGAGTTCTCCATGTTTGCTTTGGTTAGGAGGTCTTGAATGTAGCGTGTTTGACTAAGAAATAGTCCATTGAGTTGTGGTTGAACTTCCACTCCCAAGAAATAAGAGAGGTTGCCCAAGTCTTTTAGAGAGAACCGAGAGGATAGAGTGGTGATGAGAGTTTCAAGGAAGGAGGGGTTACTAGAGGTGATGATAATGTCATCAACATAGACAAGTAAGTATGTGGTGATCCCATTAACGAAGAGTGTAAAGAGAGAAGAGTCAGAGATAGCATTGTGGAACAGTGGCGTTATGGTGAATATGATGAGAAAGAAGAAGGATAATTTGGAGGGGAAGAGAGTTTGGTCCATGGATGCAAGAATTTGGTAGTTTCAGGATGTTTTAAGATTGTGCTGAATACTTTGGAGAGGGCTTAGAGATATAACCACCAAGTGTATATTATTGACTTGAGAGAACCCACAAGAATATATATAGCTTGTGAAACGTCTAACTAATGTGGGGGTGGAATAAGAGGAATTGTGTTTAATGTGGTTCTGAGACTTGAGTTATGAGTCTTCCAACTACCATATCCACACAGTTAGTAGTTCGTATTTGAAGATTGTTTGCACAGAGTCTTTGAACACAGAGTTATACCACTCTGCTTATTCTCTTTAGCCCACTTTCTATTTTTGGATGTTTCCTCTCTTGATACCTATTTCCCTTTTTGGCATAGTTTTTGTTGCAAACTGCCAAAAATACCCTCATCGAATACCCCACCTTTCATTTCACATACCCCACCACACGCACTTCTTTCTCTAAAAAAATCCTACCCATATTTCTTACTGGTACCATCTTCCATTCATTATTAACAGCACATACCATATTGAGGATAGATAGAGAGAGAATGAAACTGAAATAGAGAGGGTGAGAGAGAGAGAGAAGAACGGGAAGGAGATGGTGGCGAGGCCTTTCCTCCACCAGATCCACCAGATGCACCAGATCTTCGACGGCGTCGGTGGTGGCGATGGTGGCGAGGCCTTTCCTCTCGAATCAGATATTTTCTCTCCCTTCTTCTTCTTCTTCTTCTTCTTCTTCTTCTTCTTCTTCTTCTTCTTCTTCTTCTTCTTCTTCTTCTTCTTCTTCTTCTTCTTCTTCTTCTTCTTCTTCTTCTTCTTCTTCTTCTTCTTCTTCTTCTTTCGGAATCAGATCCACCAGATCCTCGAATCAGATCTTTTTCCGGTGGAGGAGGCGGATCTGTGCCTCTGGCGATGCACGAGAAGGTGATGGCGGTGGCGGTGGAAAATGGGTCTATGCTCTCCGGTGACACAACATCAGTCTTCTTCTTCTTGATTTTGTAGTTTTTTCTTCGATCTGTGAGTAAAAGTCTTGAATCTGTAATATTATTGTTTGGATTAGTAATTTTATGATGTTGGTAGTGGTGATTGACTGGTGGTGGTGGAGGACTGGTGGTTGTCGTGGTGGTGTTCTTCTTCTATGGCGCCGGCTCTCCGTTTTTCTCAGTATTTTTTTTATCTGCAACTGTTGGATATGTAATTTTCAGATCTACAAGATTTTGCTATTGTCCCATCTGTATTGGAGGGGTCTCTAGCTGGTGTTGTTCTGTTTTCTTAACCAAAGAGGAGAGAGAGGGAGACAAAAAAGGAGATATGGGTGGAAAGGCAGGGAAGGAGTAACGGAGTAATTCATCCAATTTTCTTAATTAGCGTGCCCACCCAAAGTGGGCTAAAGAGAAGAAACGGAGTGGTATAGGAGACCCCAAAGAGGACTTATTAAAGGCGGAAGAGAGGACTATGTATGTGGCCTGCCTTGAATATAACTCCAGCTGGATCCATTCATTGACGTTTGAGTTCAACCACCATCATTGTCCTTGTCACTAAAGCATGTTAATGTAGCTAGAGGATCAATCATTAAGGATTCATTCAGATTAAGCAAGCACACGTGGAAGTATTGGCTAGGCATCTCAATCTCTAGCAAGTACTATCTCTCTTTCTTTTCTTTCAGCATACTTCATTTTTTGTCACTATTGACAGTGTCATTTTGACCTGATAATTTGATTTGCAAAACGAAACACGAATTTGGTAATCTTTGAAACTGTACTCTACAAAATTACGGAAAAATTGGTAAGAAATACATTATTTTGCTATTCAAGACACCGGAACCTAATTACGGATTAAAAAGTCAAACCACAACGAAAGGGAAGAAACAGAGGTAGAATCAACTGATGATGGAGGTTGATTCAAAAGCAAAGCAGAGGATGGGTTGGTTAATAATGGATGGACTTAATAATGGCCCTGGAAGGAACTGGTTCAGGAATAAATACAAACACCTTCAAAATCATTTCTTCAAAATCTCTCACCTAAACGTAAAACAAAACCACCACAACACATGATGATGATGATGAAGAAGAGACGAAGATGACGAGTGAGGACTAACTTATAGGCGAAGAATACTTCCGTGCCTTTCATTTGTTATTCACAATGATTAAATAGTAAATTACAACACTAATTAGACAATTAGTCCTTTACTAATTTACACGACGAGTCCTACGACTATTACTCCCCCGCAGTCGAAACTGGAGGCGCGCCAACACTGAGACTGGATCGGAAGCGCTGGAACAGTGGCCGAGGAAGACCCTTGGTGAAGATGTCGGCGTACTGGTAATCAGCAGGAATATGCAACACACGAAGTTGACCCAAACGAACCTTCTCACGAACGAAGTGTAGATCAATCTCAACATGTTTAGTACGCTGATGCTGGACAGGATTACCAGAGAGATAGACAGCACTCACATTGTCGCAATACACGACAGTGGCCCGAGGCGGTGTGACACGAAGCTGAAGAAGTAAATTCCGGACCCAGCAGAGTTCGGAGACGGCGTTAGCAACACCGCGATACTCAGCCTCGGCACTGGAGCGAGAGACCGTTGTTAGACGTTTGGACGACCAACTGAGAAGATTGTCTCCATAGAAGACACAGTAACCAGAAGTGGAGCGACGCGTGTCCGGGCAACCAGCCCAATCGGCATCAGTGTAGGCAGTGAGAGAATCAGCAGCTGAGGCAGAGAGCCGTAGACCATGCTCAAGAGTCCCACTGATGTAGCGTAAGATACGCTTTAGGGCATGAAAGTGTGGCTCACGAGGGTCATGCATGAAGAGACAGACCTGCTGAACTGCATACTGGATGTCTGGTCGAGTGAACGTGAGGTACTGCAAGGCCCCAGCAAGGCTGCGGTATAATGTAGGATCAGCAACCGGCGGGCCTGATGTAGCTGTGAGTTTACTTCCTACCTCAACAGGGGTGGCAGTAGACTTACAAGTCGACATAGAGGCACGACGAAGAATGTCGGTCGCATACTGATGCTGAGACAGGAACAGGCCAGACGAATCACGGGTGACAGCAATGCCCAGAAAGTGATGCAGATGGCCCAAGTCAGTCATAGCAAATTCTCCAGAGAGCTGGGAGACAATCTAATCCATGACAACCGGAGACGACCCAGTGATGACGATATCATCCACATATAGGAGGAGGTAGACGATGTCCGAGCCACGACTGTAGACGAAAAGAGACTCATCACACGAGCAACCAGAGAAACCGATAGTCTGTGTGAGGACGGTGGCAAATCGCTGAAACCAAGCACGGGGAGCCTGCTTCAGACCATATAAGGATTTGCGTAACCGGCAAACAAAGTCAGGATGGCGTGTGTCGCGGTAGCCAGGGGGCTGATGCATGTATACCGTCTCAGAAAGATCACCATGAAGAAAAGCGTTTTTGACATCCAGCTGACGGATAGGCCAAGAGCGCGTGACGGCAATGCTGAGAACTGTACGGATGGTGGTCGGTTTGACAACTGAGCTGAAAGTCTCCTCACAATCAATCCCAACCATCTGGGACTTCCCATTAGCTACCAATCGCGCCTTATAGCGCTGCAGACTACCATCAGCGCGAAACTTGTGGCGAAAGAGCCACATAGATCGCAGCACATTAGCCCCTGCCGGGCGAGGAACCAAATCCCAAGTGTGGTTCGTAACCATAGCTCCAAACTCATCATCCATGGCCGCTTTCCAGTGAGGATCCGACAAGGCTAGGATGGGGGATTTGGGAAGGGGCGAGATGGGGTCTGGTGGCTGGGCCGCTAAAGTGAGACGGGTGACTGGTTTGACGATGCCATGCATGGATCGGGTGGTCATCTGAGGGGAGAGATGATGAGGAGAAGGAGCCATAGGGCTCGGTGTGGGTGACTAAGGGGGGTCAGGTAACACGGGCACAAATGGCATAGTAGGTGGGCGAGTGGACACAGACCGACGGACATAGTGTTGAGGAAAAGGTTCCACAAGGGTCCTGGACGGAGAAAGTTGTGTGGGTGCCCGAGTAGGTGCGGGTTGTGATGTGGGTGCCCTAGGAGGGGTGGGCGAGGGTGTATGTGCCACAGGGTTATGAGCACGATGTGTGAATAGGAGAGACGGAAGACTGTCATCGGGATCAGACGTCCTGTGAACAGAGGGAGACACAGACCCAGGAGAGGAGAAAGGAAACACCGTCTCGTCAAAGGTGACGTGACGGGAAGTGTGAACCCGCCCAGTACTCAAGTCGAGACACCGGTACCCACGATGATTAAGAGGGTACCCCAGAAAGACACATCGAACAGAGCGTGGTGCAAGCTTGTGAGGTGAGGTGGCAGAGAGTTTCGGGTAACACAAACATCCGAACGTGCGGAGATGCTCGTAGGATGGTGAGCGACGGTAGAGGGCAACTGTAGGGATAACGTTTCCAAGGACTTTGGAGGGTAGTATGTTATGGAGGTAGGCAACAGTGAGAAGAGACTCGACCCAGAAAGAGGCTGGAAGAGAGGCCTGAGCTAGGAGGGCACGACTGATGTCATTGATTCTACGAATCATGCGTTCAGCTTTGCCATTTTGAGATGACGTCTGAGGACACGCAAAACGAAAAACTAATCCATGATTAATGGCATGAGAGTGAAAAGAGCCATTATCAAATTCTCCACCAAGGTCTCATTGAAAACTCTTGATGGGTCGCTCAAATTTGGTTTGGACGAAGGTAGTGAATTGTTTGAATTTCGATATCACTTCGCTTTTCTGTTTAAGTGGAAAAACCCAGAGAAAGTGTGTGTAGTCATCTAAGAGTAGTAGGTAGTATTTGTAGTGCGATTTGCTTAATACCGGAGATGTCCATAAATCACTGTGAACAATGTCAAATGGACTAGAAGTAAAAGAAGTAGAAGGTAAAAAAGGCAAACGCACATGTTTACTAATTTGACAAGCATGACAAAGAGTTTCTGAATTATTCCTACTACAAGTAATGAAATGACTACTACGAAGAGAATCTAAAACTGGACGCCCGGGATGACCAAGACGGTTGTGCCAAACTGAAGCAGGAAGAGCAGCAAAAGAGACGGCGGACGACTATGGTGGGCCGGACTGGAATGGATAGAGATCATCCGTACTGTTGCTCCTCTGTAAAAGAGCTCCCGATCGTAGGTCCTTCACAGAAAAACCAAAAGGGTCAAACTCAACGGAAACATTATTGTCGGTTGTAAATTGACGAACAGACACTAGGTTTTTGATAACATTAGGGGTGAGTAAGACATTTCTAAGGTGAAGGGAACGGGTGTTGGTGGTCAGGGTGTGATTGCCAGATCCTTTCACTGGAATGCTAGTGCCGTTTCCCATAAGTATGTTAGGAAAATGACAGGATGAAGAGAGAGAGGAGAGTATACCTGACTGCGGAGTGAGGTGAGCAGATGCGCCAGAATCAAGATAGCAAGTCTGATCCGGAACACTGAGTGTCATGCCGAAGAGCTGAGATCCCAAATCAGTAGCGTTCGGGTAGCCTGAAGCAGCTGTGAGGGCCTGATGTCGCGTAGCCGGTGGTGGCCCGAGAAGGCCAGCATGACTAGGCCGTGGAGTGCTCCAACCTGTAGTCGGGTAAGTACAGGGAGGCACTGGTCCTGTAGGGCAGGGGCACCAGACCCAGGAGCCTTGGGAGCCCGCGGGTGTAGCAGGGGGTGTAGGAGCAGCTGGTTGACCGCCCCCTGTCCCGGATTTGCGACGTCCATTCCTGCCATTCCCGTTCCTGCGGTGTCCTCCGCCATGATTCCCATTCCCACCACTAGGGTGGCCGCTGGACTGGTGAGGAGTGGTATTCGGCTGTCGGTTCGAAGGAGTCGAAACCAACACCTGATGCGGGCTAGGGTGGACCGGCTCCTGTCGAGCAAGGAGGCGCTCGTGTAACCGGATCATGGAAACGGCTGAGAGATACTCTGGAGTGGGACGAGTCTGCTGTATGATCATGGCAACCCCGGTGTAGGCAGGAGTGTGACCATTGGTGAGCTGTATAACCAATCGCTGGTTCGAGACTGGAGAGCCGACATTCCCAATACGATCCACCAAGTTCTTCAACTTGGTGCAATAGTCGTTGAGAGACGAGCAGTGGTCCATGCGCAGATTGACGAAATCCAATTCCAGTTCTGCTAGCCGGGATCCCTGATTGTCGTGAAAGAGGTTCTCCAACTTCAACCACGCATCTCTAGCAGTCTGACCACGGGTAAGGATAGCAAGTGCTAAGTCGTCACTGATCGTTTGGTATATCCAAGACAGGATTACCGAATCAATAGAGCTCCAGAGGGGATCACTGTCAGCAGGTGGCGGGTCTTTGTCGAGATGATCCGAAACGCCAAAGGAGTGCGTTTGGATGCGAAAAAACGTAGCCCAGTGATCATACTGGACTTTTTCATTGTCCAGAACGAAACGTAAACGTTTCTCAATGTTGGTAACCAAGAAGACGGGGTGAAGGGGATCCTTGGAGTTGCCAGATGGGGCTGCGGCATGTTCTTTGGTGTTGCCGGAGGGGGCTGATTCAGTAGACATCGCGGAAGAAGTGGGACACGTACTCAATATAATATAATGTTTGATAAATATTATATTGAGTTGTGAACTGATTCAGTAGACAGTTCGGATTATTATGAGGGAGAGGTGGCAGGCCAAATACTCAGCACACAGTTACACTCTTCACACACTTGCAGAGGCCTCAAGTACTCGCGCCGCTTACTAGATCTGGATGAGACTGAAGCCGACGGCGAAGAATATGACGCCGATGTGTTTCCGAGAGGTGGGGAGAAGGGATCACCGGACCAGATGGGTTCACGATCGGGTTGATGAGATACCGATCAGACCACCGATTGGCGAGCAGGTACAGTCGCCCGATTTCACAATGGTCAAAGATCGGTCAGAGGTCGATGATTGGCGGCTGGTTCTCGTGGCTTGTGACTGCAGATCCGAGAGCAGGGAGGAGAAGAGGGTGAAATAGAGAGTGCGAAAGCAGGGAGGAGAAGATCGAAGCACCTAGCGGCGGCGGCGGCAGCGCACGGGAAGGGGGTGTGCGACAGTGGCGGCGGCAGCGTCTAAGGTAGCTCTGATACCATATAGGCGAAGAATACTTCCGTGCCTTTCATTTGTTATTCACAATGATTAAATAGTAAATTACAACACTAATTACACAATTAGTCCTTTACTAATTTACACGACGAGTCCTACGACTATTATCATGATTAAATAGTAAATTACAACACTAATTACACAATTAGTCCTTTACTAATTTACACGACGAGTCCTACGACTATTATAACTGAAATTCCATGGGGGCTGCTGCTCAAAGCCGTCGTCTCGATTAATCGGATGGCGACTGGTCCCCGATTCCGTAGATACCACCGTCATTGGCGTGACCTGCGCCAGCGGCGTCACACTCGGCAGCGACGGTTATGGATTGTCGAAGAGAGAGAACGAGTGCTACTGCGGTCGCCCCAATTCGAACGACGCCGTCCCCCTACCAAAAATGTGATTTTTTCTAGGCAAAATTGCACCGACGGCACTCAGTGTTTGACTTCTGTTACAGTTTCAAACTCATTTTTTCAATTTGACATTTTTTTTTAACCGGAACAGTAGAAGAATTTCATTAACAAACAAGAACAGAAAAGGAGTTACATCCAAGATACCTCCTTCTCAAGAAAAAGCAGAGCATCTTTTGCTCCATAATGAGCATCAAAGTTAGAAGCTCTACTGATGAAAACAAAAAAACAAGATGAAAACATCCTAGCCAAAAACATACAATCTTGAATAATAACATCCAGCTCAAAAGGCCAAGATGAATAAAACCATTCAGAGCATCCATAACTATCTTTGAGTCAGATAAAACCTTGATCTTTTGGTAACTTTTCTGCCCAGCTATTAACAAAGCTTCTCTGACAACCAAAGCCTCCAAAACACCTTAATTGCTCAAATAGAAAACTGGGAATTTGACCTTTCCAACTGCAGTACCATCACCCTTTCTGAACACCACACAACATCCCCCCTTATTTCTCACAGAATCAGGTGCTGCATCAGAACAAATAATCACTTCAAACTCAGAATAAGAGAAAGAGCAAACTGAAGCTGAAGAAGAAAGGCCAAGATGAGGATGAAGCTTATTCTTATCAGAGTATTCATAAAATCTTGCGATAGCCATAGAAGATATCTGCAGAGGAGTCCAAGTGATGTTATTGAAAACCTTGTCGTTCATGGCTTTCCACAATTCCCAACAGAATTGTGCAAATAAAACAAGAATTGTAATTCTTTCCTCCTCCTTTAAGACAAACTCCACAACTTGAGACCACCATGTAGCAAAAGAGTCTCCTTGACAGAAAGAACTTACGAATGGAATAGGACTGATCTTCCATAGAAATTTTGCAAAGCTGCAATCTCTAAGAAGATGGATATCCGATTCCTCCGCCTCGCCACATAGATGACAGATAACATCTCCATGCCAACCTTTTCTCTTAAGGGACAGAGCGACTTCCAGGCTACCCCAAACACATTTCCACACAAAAAATTTAATCTTAGGCCTTACAATTAAATGCCAAATTTTGCTCCAAAAGAAGTTAGAGCTAGTTTGACCTCTAGAAGAAAAACCCAGGCCAATATTAGCAAGTTCTTGGTTGCAAAGAAACTTGTAGACTGAATTAACTGAGAACTTACCGTTATTAGAATAATGCCAAATCTTCTTATCAATACAATTAAGACCACCAACAGGGGTTTGAAGAATAGCATTAGCCTCCTCTTCATTAAAAAGAGACAACACTCTTTGAGAGTTCCAACACCTCCTGTCATGGTCAATAAGATCAGCCACCCACACCACTCCAGAATTCTCCATGTTAGGTGACTCAACTTTGAAATGATTTGCTAGGGGAAGCCAAGGATCCCTCCAAATATGGATGCTATGACCATTACCAACATTCCATCTCCACCATTTCTCGAGAACTTTCCTTCCTTCAAGAAGACCTCTCCAAGCCCAAGAACAATTAGAAGGAGCCTTTGCCTGCCAGAATGAAGTGCTGTGAAAGTATTTTGCTTTAAACACTTTGAAAAATAGAGAGTTCTCACCCTCAAGCAACCTCCAAGACTGTTTTGAAATCATAACTAAGTTGAAGCAATAAAAGTCTCTGAAACCGAGACCACCAGTCTCCTTTCTTTGACAAAGTGATAACCATGACTTCCAATGAATTTTTTTTGTGTCAGTGCTACTCCCATTCCACCAGAATTTGGCCAAGATTTGTGATATTTCGCTGCAGAGAGATTTGGGAAGGAGAAAACAAGACATCGAGAACGTAGAAAGAGCACTAAGAGTAGACTTTATCAGCACTTCTCTACCAGCAGGGGTCAAAAACTTCTCTTTCCATCCATTAAATCTTGATCCAATTCTCTCTTTAATGAATCTGAAAGTCTGTCTCTTTGATCTTCCAATAAAAGCCGGGAGTCCAAGATAACTACTCTCCTTAAAAGACTTGTCAATTCTCAAGTAATGCTGGATGAAATTCACCAAAAGAGAGCTTGTATTAGGACTAAAGAAACTCTGAGATTTCTCTCTATTCACAGCCTGTCCAGAAGAAGCTTCATAAATTTTTAACACTTGATTAATAGCACTACAATCTGTGACAGTGGCTTTGCAAAACAAAATTGAGTCGTCTACGAATAATAGATGACTCACTGGAATGCAATTCCTTGAAATTTTTACTCCAGAGATCAACCTTCTTCTTTCAAAATAATTAAGAGTTGCCGTTAATCCTTCAGCACACAAGGCAAAAAGGTAGGGAGACAAAGGGTCTCCCTGCCTAATTCCTCTAGTGGGAGAGATAACAGAACCCAGTACACCATTCACCTTTACTCTGAAAGTGACAGTAGTGATACAAGTCATAACCCAATGAATCCGTTTTCTAAAAAAACCCATTCTCCTCATTACTTGCTCCAAATAACACCATCTAACCCTGTCAAAGGCTTTAAGCATGTCCAGCTTAATGGCCATCCAACCTGTCGAGCCACTTCTCTTGTTCTTAATGTAGTGGAGGAGCTCTTGAGCCACCAAGATGTTGTCAGATATAAGTCTCCCCTTAATGAAAGCACTCTGGTTTTCTGCCACCACTTTGTCCATAAACGTCACTCAATCTTCTGGCAAGCAGCTTTGACAAGATCTTATACATCACGGAACAAATACTAATGGGTCTATAGTCTTTGACTGTGAGAGGATTGCGGATTTTGGGAATTAAGGAAATATGGGTTATGTTAATAGCTTTGAGAAGTTTCCCTGACGAGAGAAAACTTTGAACTGCCTGGCACACTTCATCACCAACAATATTCCAGAAGGCTTGAAAGAATTGAGGACGGAAACCATCAAACCCCGGAGCCTTGTCAGGACTAAGAGAGAAACAAGAATCCTTGATCTCTTCCATGCTAGCTGGCCTTGTGAGAAAGTCATTCATCTCCCTGGTTACCTTTCTACGAATATTACCCACAACAGGACTAGTGTCACCCATCAAAGAGTCAGAGAACAGCTCAGAGTAGAAGGAGTCAAACTCATTTCTAATATTCTCTTCATTTTCAATCCATTCTCCATCTAAGCCAGAGAGCCCTTTCACAGTGTTGAAACTCCTTCTCTGCTTCACAGAAGCATGGAAGTATGAGGTGTTTTTATCACCAGACATCAGCCAGTCATTTCTTGACTTGGCTTTTCAGTAGTCTTCTTCCTCAGCCCATAAAGCATCAAGCTCAAGCTCAAGACTCTTGAGAACTTCAGTGTCCGCATCCAAACCCTTCATCCTCCAATTTTTGACCTCCTCTTCTTTCTTTCTAACATGCTGAAAATTGCCATGACTAGCCTTTCCGCTCCAATAAGCCAGCTCTTGCCTAATCAACTTCAATTTTGTCTTAATTCTGAACATAGGCACTCCTGGGATGTCCTTCTTCCAGATGTTTTTGACTATATCCTCCACTTCAGAATTTGAAGCCCAAGTAGCCATAAAGTGAAAACTTTTAGGCCTCTTCAAGCAACCACCAGCTTCTAGATCAAGTATTAGGGCTGAATGATCCGAGCCAGAACATGTGATATGGTAAAGCTTAGCTTTTTCAAACAACAAAGGCCATGAAGATGACACCAAACACTTTTCAAGCCTTTCCTCGATGCCAGAATTATATTCTCTCTTGTTCCACCATGTGAAAGGATAACCTTCAAAGCCAATGTCAATTAGATCTCCATCTAAGATAAAATCATTAAAATCTTTACAAGAGGAGACAGATCTTGGATTACCCCCCCCCCCCTCTTCTCAGAGGGATCCGCTATTGCATTAAAATCTCCCCAAATAACATAGTTTGCAGGAAGAGTGGATGAGTAGGATACTAAGAACTGGAATTGACTTCTTCTGAGAACATCATCAGTACATAAATACACAAAGATTGCATGCCAAAGCTTCTCATTAATAGAAATGGAGACATGAATAAAGAAGTTAGAATACTTTAGAACCTGCAAATTAGTGTCTTCAGACCATAAGACACCAATACCTCCACTTCTGCCAGTTGGATCGATCCACAAGCTGTTCCATCTTAACCAGCAGGCATACTTCTTCAACATAAACTCACTTCTTCTTTTTGTTTCACTGAGAAATACAATGCTTGGAGCATGAAGATTCACCATCTTCTTAAATTGACGAACTGTCAAGGTTCTGCCAGCACCTTGACAGTTCCAGGCCATAAGCTTCATTGAGCTTGGTGGAGCCACTCCGGGCTGGCTACCTCCACCCTAGTAAGAGAAGAAGACTCATCCTCACAAATTCCTTTTGGTTTCTAGTGTTCTGCCTCCTCCAAATAAACGCCATCCACCTGCATATCATCTTCAAAAGATCTCTTTTGGTGCGGTCCCTCAATATGATGCAAGCTCCTGATTTCCAATTGTTGTTTCGAATTAGCCGAATCTCTAGCAAGCCTTTTCCATTTTTCCCCCCGCTGCCAGATTTTTCATACACCTTCATCTTTCCCCTCTGCTCCTGAGAATCAATCGTTGCGGAAATAAGCCCTACTTCCTGAACAGAGATATCGTTTTGCCCCAAATCAGTAGTGGCAGATGAAGTAATTTCTGCATATGGAGTGATAGGCTTTTGGGCTATTAAATCATGAGAAACAACTGGGTCTTTGCTAAAGTCTTCATAATTAACAGGCGTTGAAGATAAATCCACCTCTTTGGGCTGAGATTGGATTGAACGTTGGGCTGGCCCAAAAGAAAGTCTAGACTCCCTGTTCTTATCTGCTTCAGCAGAGGATTTGAAATGCTCAAAGTCATTTTTGCCCTTACAAAAGACTGAATTCATTAAATTAGACAGCTCTTCTTCCAAAATCAGATTGGCGGGAGCGTGCAAAGGAACTGAACCGTCACCAGGCTTCTCCACCGAGTCACTCTCCGAATCATTGATGGCACATTCCTTGGGAAGCGAAATATCACCATGTTCCAAAGCACCAAAAAAACTCCCTTGTCTGCCACTTGCCGCGACTCTTCGACTGGACTCCATGATTGAGGAAGGAAGCTCTGCTACCGGCGACACCTTAACTTTTCCGGCAATGGAGCTTTTTTCTTCCTTAAACATACTGCTCATGATGAATCTGGAAGGTTTAGGCGCAAGAAGCTCACCCACCGGTTTGGCTTTTAGCCGAGAACCGAAAGAGTTTTCACCAATGGCTCCATTTCTGATGTCGGATTCTTTGACTGCACACGAACTATCGTCATGTCCAAAAATACCACAATAGAAGCAGAGAAGAGGGAGCCTCTCATACTTCACCTCAACCGTAACATTTTTGAACTGACCCAGTTTAGCTTTAAGAAATTTTTTGATCGGCTTTGAGGTATTGATTAACACCTTAAGCCTCACAAAACTGCCATCTTCTGCCGCCTTTTGATAAATCTTAGTTTCCATCACTTCCCCAATCGGAGCAGCAATCTTTTTAAGTCGGTCTTCTCGAAAGAAAACAGCAGGTAGGTTCCAAAGCTGAATCCAAAAGGGGGTGAAAAGGAAATCATGAGATGTAATATCCTCTAACGGATTAAAGTCACTGAGAACCGGAAGCTGGTTGTTAAAAAACCAAGGAGCTCCCTTCTTGACCCTTAAACAGTCATCTTTTTACAAGAAACGAAACCTGTAAATGCCCCCCATTTCCTCATTAACTTGGAAACCCTCCGGTGAATTCCACACTGAAGAGAAAGTATTTCTTATACCCGAGAGATTGAGCGGTTTATTGGTAAAGAATTTACCAACAAGAAAAAATCCTTCCTCTGCAATGCTCGCCTTCAACTCATCCTCATCGAAGAAGACATCAGCTTCTTCATCACCATCAATTGAGAAAGCTCCAAATTTCTCAACAATCTCCTTATGTGAGCCTTCTCCTTCAGCATGCTCTTGCTGAGATCTTTCTAGTAATTGTTGTTCCTCGTTACTTTCGATTGACATTGAAATCAGATGACGGATAAGCCGTGAGAGATTCTTGAAGAACAAGAAGAAAAGAAAGCACTAGGCAAACTCTCTCTCTAGAAACAGAGAACTTTCAGAGTTTCCTTTCAATTTGAGCCTTCTCCTTATGTGAGCCTTCTCCTTTCAATTTGACATTGACAATCCATAAATTTTGATTTTGTTACCGTGGCAATACTCATAGCTAGTAAAATGACAGGTGTGACCTTAGAGCTTCTCTCATTCTTCCACTAATTATTTTTCATTACTATTAAGAGAAATGTTAAACGTCACCATTTTCCTTCACCTTCTGATTTCACCGCCTATATGGATGTTTATGATTGGTGAGTGATTATAGAAAGATCTTAAAAATAAATAGTTACCAACAATCATATTTTGATAGGATGTAAAATTAAAGGATTAAAAAATGGTGAAGTATACCGGCCCTCTACTATTAATCTTCATAATATTTAAGATTAATTGCATTTATTCCCATAAACTTAGAAATAATACAAAAATAACATAAAAATCTAAAGAGAAAAAAAATACAAAACAATAAAAAATTCAAAATATTAAAAAGAATAGAGTCCAAATCTGGAAAGGGAAGAACACCAAGAAGATTAAGAAGAAATTGGAAAAGCGGAGAACGAATCAGAAGAAGAGAACGGAGAACAAATTGACGAATAAAAACGCATTCTGGAAGTATACATATTGAAACGAGATCAAACAACAAAAACCAGCCTCTCAAAGCGAAACCCGAATGTAAAAAACATCACTCATCGAACTAGCAACTCTGTATTTACTTCACATCACATGAATCGAAAACAGAAACGAATTTTGGAAAACTCAAGGACAATACTAAAACTCCAAAAATAGAAACATTTTATTTGCGGTAACAAACGCCAGTTGCGAGGCAACAAAGATGTCTGTAGAGAAATGGAGGAGATTAGTGGACAACAGGAGAGCAAATGAGAGGGTGAGGAAGAGGAAAATAACTTTGGTGGCATAAAGTGCGTTGAAACAGTGATAAATACAGTTAATCCCAAATATTATGGGGATAAATAATAATAAAAATTAACTAGTAGGAGAATATGGGAATCTCTATGGGTGCAACGGTCATTTACTAGCTATGAGTACGGCCAATGCAACAAAATAAAATTTTGGGTACTGTAAAAGTCGAAATTGAAGATCTAGGTATGTAACTGTAACAAAAGTCAGAAATTGGGTACCGTCGGTGCAATTATGTATTTTTTCTACTCAAGTCACGCGATCTTGGCTAATTAGAGGGACGTGGAACTCTTACTAATTGAGATGTAATTACCTTTTAATTGTCTTACCATAAACTGTGACGTTCTACAAGTCATGATTAGTACAGTTTACCCGAAGGGTGACCCACATCCGAACAAAGTTTTCTAAACCTTTCTATCCCGCACAATTTCATCATTTCATGTACCTCTCCGCCCCCGTTAGCTACCACAATCCAATCAAATCTCCCTTTCCCTCCCACTCTCCCTCTCAATTTTGTTGATCTCTCAAATAAATTAAATGCCTAACAACCCGAGAAGTTTACTGTCCCCAGCAATCCGTCAGCCGGATAAAAATACTTAAATCTTGAAAGTGCTAGTAGAAATTTATAAGGTTTATTATATACCAGATGTCAAACTCAGAAATCTTCGATGCGGGACGAGATATTACGATCCCCCATCTTATATACATCTTGCGGAACCAGGACCATCGATCTGTAACAACCCAAATGGAATACTATGCAACTTACTTCTTTTTCCATATCACATGATAAAAATACTAAAGACTTGAAGATGCTAGCTGTAATCCACAAGGTGTATTATATACCAGATGTCGAACTCACAAACTTCCTATGTGGGACAGCATATTACGAGCCTTCCACCTTATATACATCTCATATACAATATCTCGATGTGAGGCGTGCATTACTCTCTATCTGAAATAACCCTGGAACCTACGGCTCCTTGCTAGTACAACCAAACGATAATCTAGAAGAATTTACTTAAAAATTGAAGAACCCTCCTTACATTATTTAACATCAAGATAAAACATTGTCCAAATTCAAAAGAAATTGCTACTAAAATGTTTGCTAGCAAATCCTAAACTTTGACTTGTGTGCGCATTTCCTCCCCGACTAGCTTATTTATAACCTGCGGGTTTCCAGATGGCAAAAGCCGACGCAGAAAAACAGTTATCAGTAAAAACTGAGTAAGCAAACACCACAATATTTAAAAAGAGTTTTGGCTACAAGAATTGAATAGATATAGCCTAAGAGATTTCACATTTTAATTTATTAGTTGAGCTGAGGCGTATTAGAGCCCAGCACGTATGAATGCCCACAGATAGGTCACGATGTAATATAAAATCACAATTAAGGTGTCTCTTGGGATACCAAAAATCATCCCAATTCACCAGAGCGTTTGTAGGTAGCCCGACCGTACCCCGCTCACCACATACCTAAATGACCTTAAGTGTCGACACCCCTATACACTTGTGACCCACACATGCATAGGTAGTACTCTATAGCTTTAAAAATTTTGAACCTGTATAGGGTAGGGTATGAAACCCGAGGAGGATCGTCTTACATGCGCTCTAGTTGTAGCCTTCGCACACATCCTCTGTACATCGCCCCATTTCATTTTGCGTTCATTAATATTCCACAAGATCATGCTAGTAAGCATTGGTTCGGAGAAAGCACATATATTTCAAAAGAACTTTAGCAAGAGGTATACTCGAAATAGCAACGTCACGAGTTATAGCTGTTGAGAACAACACAATACACACAAAATCATGTTTTGATAGTTTAAGGATTGCACATATAAACTTACTTGGTAAAGGAGAGAGCTTCACACACAAGCATGCACGAAAACTAGAAGTAGGGGTTCTCAACGAATTCCCCTCCTACGAATTCTGAATCTACAATAACCACAGAATCCTATTTTAACAAGTGTATCATCTACACCACAAATTACAATTAAAGTGTCCTATATGAATGAAAGTGAAACCCCCACAATTTCCCCAAAAGAAATTATATTTTATCAGCTATAAAATTGAAAGTTTAGAAATTTACTTTTAATAAGAGAATGGTGGTTTACAACTATAAAACAATAATTGAAATAAAGAAAACTTTATTTAATATATAAAGGGTAGTTATTTTAATTTAACTTTTAATTTATAAATAAAATGATAAACTTTTATTAAGAGCTAAACCCAATTATTGTTTATGATACAAGTCATATTACGAAAAGGTTAACAAATAAGAAAATCGCTTTGCGATATATACAAACCAATGATATTTAGTTTTTAAGATAACATAATATAGATATTATACTTACTTATATTTATAAAACACTATTTTAATCTGGTTATACAGTTGTATAAAAAAGATTGCTAAATATATTTAATAATGTGTATATATATATATATAAGATATACTAGTTTTACATTATGTTATAGGACAATTTAAACTACATTTTGTTAATATAAAGGGCAAAACAGATTGTTAAAAAGGCAACAACATACCCACATGTTTATTAACATACAAACAGTCCCCTTACAATTCCGACACCCCCTAAGACTTCTTGTGGCCAAAGAGGTAGGTACAAGGAGCAACTCGGGGCTGTTGCGGTCGAGCAAAATAAAATATAATTGGTCGAGAGACTGTAGTCAATCATCGACCAAACCCAAAAATATTCCCCGGTACAACTATTCCACTTTACATTATTACGTCTTATTAATATCTCATGTTCCATGTAATTGCTCAAAAAGAGTACATCAGGTAAAAACCAACTTCCAACATGTATTCATGAAACACAGTTTGAGACGTCTTAATAAAATATCGTGTAGACACGAAAGAAGGAATGGGAGTTAGGCCTGGCATGTTTACAAACCTCAAACAAAAGCAATCACAGCAAATCAGTCGTAATATTCTACGTAGCCTTCGTCAGAGAACTCGTTGCCTAAAAATTTATAATACCCTAATCAAAATATTGCTAACACGACAATAAGACACCCAAAGTCCAACATGTAATGCAACTGAAACCCCCTCATTTATTTCCCCCATTATCTATTAAGGTAAATAGCAATTTTTTAAATACCATTCATACAACTAATGCTTAATATTACAACTACATAACTATAGTTATATTAATATGAATAACTTGAAAGGTAATAAATTCTTATTTTCTTGTAACCATAGAAATCAATTAGATCTAACCCAAAGATATTGTCTTAAAAGAATTTAATTATGAAACTCCATAACTAATTTTAAGTAAGAGATAGTAAGAATTTCCCAAGATTTGGCAACTTAACCTAATTTATTTTCTTCTTCTAAAATACACTATAACCATATAATTTTTGTTCTCAACCCAACAATAGATTTTCAAAGTACCCAACAACCCAAGAGAAAGAATTAAAAGAAGATGGGTTGGGATTTACCAGAAAAATAACAGAAAGAGACAACGACGGTGGCGGCGTCGGTGGGCAGCAGCGGCGGCGGCAGTGGGCGGCTTGCACGGCGACGGTGGGTTGGCAGCCCGTCGGGTAGGAGAGGGAGAGAGAGCTTTGAGAGCTTCTTGATTTGGTGTGAATTAAAATTGAGACTAAGGTGGGTTTATATAGGCTTGAGGGTAAGAGTTTATAGAAGGTTAGATTTGACCTAGATTCCAAATTGGGACATAACAATTGGTGAAATTAGGTTTTTTGTTGCTAAAGTTTAGGTATTTGTATAATTAGTAGCTAATTGGAATTGAGTTTGATTGAAACAAGGAAACAAAATCATAGAATTGGAAAGAGAGAGGGAAAATTTCGGCCATGGTAGGACAGAGATTCGGCCATAGAAGGAAACAAGGAAGAAGATGATAAATTTTTGGCCAAAAGACACTTTTCCCCCACTGTTTTAGGTAAAAGACAATTGCTACCCCCTAGTTTAATTAAAAGACACTGAAAGATTTAAGAAAAATGCGTAAAGCACCGAAGTTGTCAATAATAATAAAACTAACTTCAAAGTAATGAAAACTAGCACCCAAAACTTTATACTAATATCATTTTAACACCCGATTATGTTATAAAATACTCATATCTATAAAAACGGGGTATTTCATCCTTCCCCTCTTAGAGAAAGCTTCGTTCTCGAAGCTCAAACTAGCTTCTCAACACTTCACTAAGGTATAAGTTTCCATTCCAGGGTATAACTACTAAATGTAAACTTAAGGTCATGCATAATGAGAAATGTTCTAAAATGAGTGCTTAAAATGACGGGGGACCTCGCATCTCGTGACAGGGGACCTCGCATCTCAGCAGCTCGTACGGGAACCAGGGAATCAAGTGGTTTGAAGGCTGGAATAAGCTCCGTCGTAGATGGTTGCTAACACATTTGCAACCCATGTATGCCATAGAGAAATTGTTCAAACCGTTATGTTTACAAGTCTGGTAATAGTAGCTATGGCATATCGAGGGGCGTTATTCACATCGCCACTCTCCCGTGGCCGATGTACTGGTTTTGTATATATAGAGGTCTCATTGTCTTCACATGGGCCTTCTAATTCGTTCGAAAAATCGATACGATACGTAGTCTCTCTCCTCTATACCATATGTTGCTTATTTTCCATCCCCATTCTCACTAATCTCTCCGGTCCTTCCCATCTAGATTCTTGCAGTGTTTTAGTAATAATTATTTGTTAATTATGACATCAAATTAAACTTGATATGGGTAGATCTTTTTGCTAAGTATTTTAATAAGTTAGAATTATTATTTAGAATGATTGTTAGGATTTTTGCTATTTTTGGAAAAAATAAGTTTTTTTTTAGCTATTTAAGTCTAGGTTGTGGACTAGTTTTAATATTTTTAGTGATTACTGAGGTTTTTTTTAGATAACATTGATTGGTGTATGAAAACTATAGAGAGTTCTTCATGATTGTCATTCCGTTTGGATTGATTTTTGTTAGTTAAAAAAACACCTGATTTAGTTCGACGTCGGTACTTCAGTTGTGATAACAAACCAAACCATGATGGAATATTTCCACTCAAGCTGTTGAAACCAACATCGAGTAACCTCAAGCGACGAAAACTGGATACCTCAAGCGACGAAACCGGTCTAGAGCAAAAACTCTCTAGTGTCGAGCAACGCATGTAACACCAATCCAATGACATTGAATTCACATGAATATTAGGACCATAAATCCAATTGTTGGCAAGTATTATGTTGTTGGCATGGGCAGTGGTGAGCAAATTGTCTCTGAATGCCACAAGAGAAGATGCGTCTGTCGTGACATCAAATGGATTTACATCCTGAGGTGTACTCACATTCAGTTTTGATTGATTTTCAGAAAAGTACGATCTTGTGTCTTTTAATTCCCCCGCAGGTCTAGGTGATGTGAACTTGGCGTAAGGCGATCGTAAACACATCTTGTACTTAGTAGAATTTTTAATCAATTGATCTCTTAGTCTAATTTCACCTCGCGTAGTAGTGTGTAACTGTTTGGAATAAATTTATGAGTTGTAATATATAAAAATGTTTTTTTCAATTACCATCGTTCCTTGCATCCGAGAGCGATCTCGGGTGTGGAGTGGCATTTCTGTATATCTCCTCCAGCGAGATACAAGCGTGTAACATTCGGGGTCAACGAGATCGGGAAATCGAAGCGAGGCCGGCCTCTGAATTTGATGAATATACTACGGACTCGAACGAATTGACAACCCAAGAATCCATAACATCAATCGGCCCCTTGAAAAAATTAGGGTTTCAACCCAGAAAACCCCAAGAACAAGTTCAAGAAGATTTCTTCCCCAGAAACCCTAACCCATATAGAATGAAAACGAGCCTAGACCGACGATTATGGCGTCGTAGTAGATGTAACACAACAAATCAGGGTGTTCATGACTCGATTTGAGAGGAGATCGAGAGGTTTGTGAGCACCAAATGTGGTGGGTTTGTGGGGAAGGAAGAGTTAGGTAAGAACAAGACATAGAGAGGGAGATAGAGAGAGATAGTTATCACAAAATTAAGGAGATAACGGTTGTTTGATCCGCCGGTAGGGTTTTTTCTGGGTTAGGGTTAGTTTTTTGTGGGTCTGGGTTTGTTGGATTGGGTTTTGGTTACATAAGTAGGTTATGGGGCTAATTAGATGATCAAGCCACTAATTGTTTTTTAATAGTTGCTAAATCTGATTAATTAAATAATAAAATATTATGGCGGGATATTTTTGCTGAAGGTAAGTAGGTGTAATTTAGCATAATTAAACTTGCTAAAATAGAATTTGGGGAGAAAGATAAGATACGTCTAAAACTGACAAATGAGAAGAAAGAAAGAAAACCTGAGTGGTAACCATTATTAGATCTATGCAAGATCACTACTGGGAAATAATGAGAAAGTTTTTTTGAGAGGATTTAATGGGAAAGTTTAAAGTGAGTTTTCACAAATCTGACTTTGTTGGAGTCGACAAAAACGAAGCAAACCCCCACTAGGGAAAAATGCGAAAGTAGACTCCGTTTGAGACCGACAGTACTACCATCGGTTGTAGGGGTATAAACCGATAGTAGTACTGTCGGTTATGACTTTTCCCCAGCCGATGTTAAAATTGAGGGTAGGACTATCGGTTATTGGAACCGATTTTTATGACTATCGGTTATTATGCAGTAAAAACGAGTTTGTTAATGTTGGTTCTAAACTTGAGCAATTTTCACAGATTATTACAACATTCCCAACCACCCTGTCCAAACCTTCATATCCAACACCAGTCCATAACCTATTTTCACCCACATAACATTCACATATGAAGTTTCCCAAGAAAACATTAATCTTTATATTACATAAAAAAAATTCAAACGCCTATCGGTTTGATCCAAAATACAAATGTCTGATTCGAAACACAACGTCCTGGACTTCGACACTCTAACTACCAACTATGTACCGCATTTGAGTGGTTTGGGCACTCTTTTACCTAGTGGCGGGGGGACGTCCTCCTCTCTTGGCTTCAATTGCTTCTTTTACACGTTCTTCACGGTAGGAGATCCTCTTGACAACGATGGTAATGTCTCACCGATTGATTCTTAAGTTACTTGCGTGACTTGGGACATATTCTCCATCGTCTGCGAGAGATCTCTACTGAGATAGAAAGTTGGGGAGACACTCGTCCCTACATCACCACAATTAGTTACAATACAAGATTTAATGTAATAAAAAATTTAAAAATATATATCAAATGATTATAATGATGACCTACCCTCAGCCTGCGTGATGATAGTGGTTGGTGGTGGTGGAGTGGATGTGATGGAAGGTGGTAGTGGTGGAGGTGGTGGTGGTGGAGGCGGTGTTGGAGTGGATGTGGTGATAGGGTATGTGGTGGTTGGGGGTGGTGGTGGTGGGGTAGTGGAGCCTATGACAGGTTGCGGTGTTGTGGATGTGGCAGTGATGTCGTACTCGGGCTTATCAATGAGGGACTCCACGACCGGACCTGACTGAACTGTAGATGTGGCACGGCCGCACATCTTACGCCTGGGATTGTGTAGCATCACAGTAGGAGCTGCAGTCGTGGGGCCATTGCTGGAAGGACCATCATGCTGGGTACTTGCTACCTGTCGCTTGCATCACATCAATTCCCACAGTCTGCTTGGCCGCGGACCTGCAAATCTCCCTACTTCTCTCCAGGCAGCCTGGTGTACCGGGACCTGGTCTACTGTCAAGTGGCCCTTCGCTATGCGCTAAACCATCTGCAGTGCTTGTACCTATAAATAAAAAATAATTGATAACCAAGCAATCATAGATATAATTAATGAAATAACTTGATGAAATAAATTATGTAAGTGAATGGGTGTACCAGAAGAGTATGATGCGCTCCAGCAGTGGCAAAACTGACACGACTGGCTGGAGGGGTAGGGGGACGTATCAGTAGTCGTGACACCCTCCGGTACCACTCAATGTAGGGATATGTTGCCTGCATAGGACCTACGACTGGGGGCCTTCAACAACACTGTTCCGCCTGTCGTTCCACTCGAGAATATAAGTAGCGTGCTTCGAAGCCCAGTCCTGCATGGCTCTCCCGCGTCTGTGCACCTTGTGCAAGTCAATGCTGGTATCACATATGGGGGGTGGTTCTGTTGCATGCTGAATTGATGCAATACTCGGTCGGTGAAGTGGTCTCTACGATAGCGAAGCATATGAGTGGTGTCTTGGCACGCCATACATGTTGCTGTCCTCCTAGACACCCCGCCGGTAGTGACTGCATAACAGCTCCTGTGTACGAATCCCATACCATCTGCATAACACGATTTACTTAGGCACAAGGAGGTATATACTTAATTTAACTTAAACTTGGAAACTATAATAACCTGAGATTTTGTCAATCTATCAATCTGATCTCTGTAGTGCCTGAGGCTGTGGCCCACGGTGTTGACGGAGTGACATGTCCATCGTCTCCCACGCGGGTCCGTAGATATGTCATACTGATCGCGCAACTGTGCAGTGTCAACAGGGGGGCGTAAGCAAGTGATATGCTCCCACACCCATAACAAAAACAAATGAAATTGTGAATCAAACAAAATATTTAAATTAGCAGTAATGAAATTAGTAGGCATTATGTATACATGAACTACTGCCAAGCAACGACCAATCAGGATTTTACCCCATGGAGTGGCACGACATAACTCTCGGTAGAGGTATGCTAGAACCCCGGCCCCCACTCAAGTCTGCCACAATCCTCCAAATTCTCAAGATACTGTAGAAGAAGTACCGGAACGTGGGTGACCTTTTTGTTCACCATGAGGTACAACCCTATCATGTACATGATAACCGCCCGAGCATGCCGAGTCACCTCCTCGTCAGTGGCCTGTTCTAGCAGAAAATAAACCTGATCGAGCAACCACTTGTTTGAAATCATCAACCCACTCCATCATGGATTCCTATCCGGTGGTGAACTACCCAACAGTCGAGTACACAAGGCAACTCACTCCGCCTTACTCAGATCTTTGCCAGTAATGGCACCACCATCAATGCATAGCCCATTCAGCACAGCTATGTCCTGCAGTGTGATAGAACCGGATGGACATGTGCGCCTATCATGTTTCTCAGTGTCACATAATACACACTTTGCTACGCGCTTCTTCTTGTGATCCATGTGAATACATATACGCCTATTCTGAGCTCTTCGCCTTGACGCAACAGAGTGGAGTTTGGAATGAACGTCCAATCCCAGGTGGGCGGGGGCCAATAAGCTCGAGCATGAATCGACATTATTGTGTGCGTGTAGATTTTAACCCATTGGGCAACTTGAACTATTCTGGCACAAACTGCATCCAGTCAATGCCTCGGTGTTGACAGACAACTATGACATGTGAACATGGATGGCCATATATGACCCACTTGACACAAGAACAAGTATCTTCTTCCAGGTTAACAACCTGTATTTACCCCCCGCCAACTCCATGGTATCCGGAATTCACAGTAAATATACCCCTCTCATAGTTATGCCCTATGAAACCATGAGTTCCAGCGTGTTTTTTCATTTGTTTATGCGCTCGTGGACTTGTGGAGTCACCACTGATCCACTGTTACACAATTATTTTTTGAAGGAATCTACACGGGGGTAGGGTGGTATATACCCGCTTGTATTAAAATCGGGCTCCCAACCCGTAAAAAGGTGGGGGGACATAAACTGTAAACCACACAACAAGAGACAAACAAATCCCAAAAAACAAACCTAAACAAAAATAGAATCCATACAGAGAAAAAAACTTATTAGACCCAGGCCCATTACCAAACCCCTTACCGTGTGCAACTAAGATTTCGTCAAGAAAACTCGGTGGTTCATCAATGTAAGAGCAATTTCTCTTATTCATCAGACCTATTTGCGCCACTTCGTGAGCCGCTCGATTTGCCTCCCTACGAGCATGATTATCCGATCCCCAACACCATCCAGAATAGAGTTTCTGACTCCATTCATCAACCAGCTTCGTTCATTGTTAGCTTCCATTGGGTTCTTCAAGGCCAAGTACACCTCCTTGGAATCTGTTTCGGCCATTAACATCGCAGAATATAGGTTTTTAAACTAGCCGGTCGACACTTGAAGATCTTTTTCTTCCCCTTTTGTAGATCTAGCCTGAAATTTGATTTGTTGACTCTTGACTGCAATGAATCGTCCTTGGTGATCTCTGAACACATAGCCTGCCCACGCAACATGATTGAGAGTATCAATTGCAACATCAGAGTTGAGTTTTAGAAATCCAGCAATCGGAGGCTCCCATCTCGCAGTCACATAGTTCTTATCTCTTCAAAAGCTTGAGCTAAGTCATATTCTTCTAAGTATTGATCTGCATGTTCCAATGTATTGTCTCCATCTATTCTCTCACCTTCCATAAATAGTTTGTTCCTTTTTGTCCAAATTAGCCAGCAAATATAGAATAATTTCCTCAGCTCCATCCGGGAGCGTTCCAAAATGGCCCTTCTCACCACGTTATCACCAGTCCCCTTCTCGATTTGGTGAAGAACAAGATCCCTTCTTCCGATGCCTTTGAAAGCTTTACATCTGAAGAACAAGTGGTTGATCTCTTCCTTCCCCTTATCACAGCAAGGACACCAATAAGGTATATTCAGGACCCCCTTGATTAGATTTTGTCTAATTGGTATATAGCCCTTCAAGAGCTTCCATTCTCACAGAAATTGACAGAATTTCCCTTCATACTCACAAGTTAGTGCCCTACGACAAGCATCAAATATGTATTAATTTATATAAGTCAAGATTTCAATTATTTCATACACATATATAAATCAAGATCTCTTACTAAGTGGTGAATGTCAATAAAGTATTGTTGATCCTGAAGTTATGGACTCTGCCAAAGCGGATACCGGTAAAGCCCTTGCACCCAACAACACATTATTGAAAGACTCCACCAAGTAGCTTGTAATAATACCGAAGCGTCATCCACCATAATGTGACAATGTCCATTGATGAAAAGGAATATTTCGAAGCTATTTCTCTGCATTAGGGTCCATGCCCTTGATTAGCTCCATTTTCACTTCAAATTTACTTTTCTGGTGTTGGGTTGCCGTTGTCATCATTAAAACAGCAATGGCCGTCTTATTTTTAGATAATGTGTCAATCATATTTACCTGAATGTTTCTTATGCAAAAGATGTGTACAACACCGTAGTTAGGTCCCCAACCATTTCTGCTATCCTTAACTGCAGCTAAGATACCACCACCTCTGTCTGATATGAGACAAATGCCTGCACGCAATTTTGCAACATGCTCGCGCAACTTTGTCAAAAAGTAACCCCAAGCTTGTTTTGTTTCACTATCCATTATTGCAAAAGCTAGGGGGAATATCTATCCGTTAGCATCAACCCCGTTGGAAACCATGTCAACACCCTTATACTTACTGAAAGTTTGTAATGTAAGTATAAAGCATGATCTAAATACTCTAGAGGGGGGGGGGGGGTTGAATAGAGTATGCTAAATTTTGATAAAACCCAGTCTTTTAAAACTTGAGTAGAGTATGCAGTTGATATCTCAAAGCTTTAAAACAGTTTAGAGAACTTAAAGAAATAACTGCAGAATACAGAGGCTTCAAATCTTTGAGTTTTGGAAAGCTCCAAAACTTTGAAACTTCATGTTTAGACTGAAATGAAAGAATAAAAAGTAAGCAGCAAGAACACAAGGATTTTACAGAGTTCAGTCACGATTGGACCTCGTCTCTGCATGAGGGATCTTGTCCCTCCAATATTCAAACACAACTTCTTATTATTCACCCATATTTAGCCCTAGATCTCAAGCCTAAGTGAGCTACCTTTCACCTATATAGCTTGTGGTTCCCAACCTATCTAGTTTAAGCTACAACATGTGGAAACAATAAGAATCTCTTTGTTGTTCACTTGAACAACTAAACTTGTAAGTTTGTGAGGTTTAGACCACATGAATGATAATACAAGTTTAGTACAAGTGTGAAGAACACATAATGAAGATAAGCAGTAATGCTTGGAAGTGTTCTTCAATCTGTGATGAGTGATCTTGCTTCTGGAATGTCAATGGCCTGATGAATTTGAAGATTTGAATGATCTGAACTATCCTGTTTGTAGCACTCTTAAAATCTCACGAAGATCAGTCTCAATCTATGTGTCTCTTGTAAATTCAAAATACAAATCTCTTTAAATAACAGCCTGCAACAAACTGAGAGATTTTAGGAACTGAAAACCTAAAAATCCTCCTCCCTGATATGCTTCTTTCAACAGCTATGCTTGGATAGCTATTTTAATATTTTTTGGACGTTGGAACGCCCAACAAACCTGCATACACTCAACAAACAAGATCAAACAATATCCAGACAAACCAGCATCAAGATTTGATCAGCAAAATGCCAACAGTTCATGAGAAAAACTGAGCTAGGTTTTGTCTGAGAATAAACTCATCTAATACAACCAATCTGATGAATATATCATCAACTCATTTTGGAACAAGTATTAATATACAATAATAGATTCATAACAAGTTATGAATCCCAAACTAATAACCTGCATACACATATTAAATCAGATGAACTTAGCAGTGAAGAGTATTCAGTAAATCTCAAAGCTTTGAAGCTTTGTCTGCTAGTTCATCGGAATGAACCTTGATTTTCAATCCATCTCAAAATTGAAGTGTATACATTCGTTTTATATTTAAGTTATTAATTTAACTTTAAGGAGAGAATTTTAATTGAGTTGAATGTGATAATTATGTCAATTGTTTTAGCTTAATGGGCTAGCCCGAATTCAACCCAAACCCGAATTGTGTTCTTCGAATTCGGGCTTGGACGGGTCGGTGTGCTCCTAACCCGGGATGGGCTGGGCTTTGGCAACCCCTACAGAACTTGGGCTTGGGCTTGGCCAGGGGTGTCAACCCGCCGAACCAGCCCGAGTTGCAGTCCTATCATCAAGGGATCTAAGCTCCTTCTGCATAAGTATTTAAATATCAATATCAAAGACCTCCAGATCTATCAATCTCCCCCTTGATGAAAGACAAAACGCATTACTGAAATCCAGATTATGAACAATTTCCTGCAACTCAAAAACACAAGTGATTCACCAGTTCTGATATCAGTTTTAAACCAAAGATCATATTTAAACAAAATATAATACTTCAAAAAAAGATCTGCATATCATATCAATAATCAAATCAGCATCCATCCTACTTATTAAAAAACTTTAACACAAAAACACATAATCTTCTCCCCCTTTTTGTCTTTCAACAAAAGAGTAGAAGTAACGTAGGATCTAGTTCAGAGTGTTTTTAAGAAAAACATAAAACTTAAACAAACTTCAGGACTTGAAAGAAGAAGAAGGGTAGACTTTATGGCTTTGAAGATTCAGCTTCAGGATCCTTCTTTGCAGACTTCTTTCCAGACTTGGCTTTTCCCTTTCCCTTGTCCTGAGCTTCTTCCTGAACTTCTTCAACTATTTCATCCTCTGAATCTCCTTCAGCTTCAGCTGGTTCTTCTCTTCCTCACCTTGTTCAGCACCTTCTTCACCCAGTGCTTCCTCAGTCTCAGTTTGCATTTTTTCAACTACTTCATCAACAAGCTTATCCAAATCAGCAGCCTCTTTTTCAGCAGTTTTTTCAGCTGTTTCCTCATCACCAGCCTCATCCTAAGATTGATCAAAAAGATCCTTTGATGTAAGAACAATAGGAACTAGTTTCTTCTTCTTCTTCTTCTTCTTCTTCTTCTTCTTCTTCTTCTTCTTCTTCTTCTTCTTCTTCTTCTTCTTCTTCTTCTTCTTCTTCTTCTTCTCCTTCTTCTTCTTCTTCTCCTTCTTCTTCTTCTTCTCTTCTTCTTCTTCTTCTTCTTCTTCTTCTTCTTCTTCTTCTTCTTCTTCTTCTTCTTCTCCTTCTTCTTCTTCTCCTTCTTCTTCTTCTTCTTCTTCTTCTTCTTCTTCTTCTTCTTCTTCTTCTTCTTCTTCTTCTTCTTATTCTTCTTCTTCTTCTTCTTCTCCTTCTTCTTCTTCTTCTTCTTCTTCTTCTTCTTCTTCTTCTTCTTCTTCTTCTTCTTCTTCTTCTTCTGCTTCTTAAGAGCTTCTCTCAGTACTTCATTTCAGTCAATGCTTTCTATGCTTTCTGAAGAAGGTATCTGCTCTAGGTTCAAACCTTTGATTATGATGTCTGGCATATTGTTCACCAAACCTTTGAACTTGGTGAAATCAGTAGATAGGTCAAACAAACCTTGCCTCTGATCTTCCACTCCATCTTCCAAAACCTCAACCCTGTCCAGTATTTGTGAGAAATCCAGATTACCAGACACTTTGGGGGTTGTTGCAGCACTAGGTTTGATGAACTCCTTCTCTTTCAATTCTTTAGCACTCAATTCATAATAGAATTTCCATTTCCCTTTGGCAGTGTGAACTATCCCAATTATTTAAAGAGATGCCTCATCAACCATCCCAAAACCAGTATTAATCTTCTCCTCATCCTTTAAAGAGACTCCAAATTGTTTAAAAAGCAAAGGTAATAAATTGGCATAAGGCAGGGAATGGTTCCTAGTTCTAGTGCCACAATATACCATATGCTCCATCACAACTGTAGGTAGATAAACTTTAAACCCTTGAAAAATTAGATACATCAGGATCAACACCTTATCTGTCACCAAATTTTTGGAATACTACATGGGAACTACACATCTCATAAGATAGAAAACAAGATTTTTGCTTCACAGGTAAAGACTAAATGTGTTTACGGTTTTGGTTCAGAACGGGAAAAATATCCTTCCTATCAGGGTGATCACTAACCTTATACTTTCTAGGTACTCCCAAAACTTTGGCAAACACTCTGTGATCCAACTTAATATCCACACCAGCCACTTTTGAAGTGACAATGTACTTATCACTATCATCCAATTCTTGAACTAAGTTCAGATTAGAAGAGTCTTGTCAACCTAGGGTAAGCCTCAGATGGTGGATTTAACATACTTCCAACAGATGATTTCCTCACATTCTTAATGTAGTCTAAGTGCAATAGATCCAGTAAATCATTACTAATGGGACTACAGAAAGATACTTTAGATGATGCATACCCATCCATCCATACGGACTTAACTTCTGAATTGACAAACCAAGAATTAGGCAACAGGTTCTTACCAATATTGTAGACTTCTTGGTCTTTACTGCACCGTGTTTCACTCTTTTCTTCTCTAGAGTTGCTTCACCCTTCTTCTCATCAGCTTTTTTATCCTTTGAAGATGGCACACTCTTCTTTTCACCTTTCTCAACAGCCATTTCCTTCTTCTTCTTGCTTGATTCTTCTCCCTGATCCTTATTCCCTGTTCCTTGTTCTTCACCACTTCTTCTGTAGCAGACTTTGATTCTGACTCAGCCACTGGTTCTTCTTGAACTTCCTTTCCCTTCTTGACCTTCTTTGAGGGAGGTGAAGTCTCATGGACACTGGCTGTGTCTTCTGAGTCTGATCCATGAATGGTGATCTTCCTGTCAGCCTTCCTCTTTAACCTCTTGCTGGAAGTTTGACCTTGCTGCTTGATCCTTTCAGACTTGCGCTCCATTTTGATTAGGGTTTGAGAGAAAAGAGAGAGAGAGAGAGAAAGAGAGACGAAGAGATAGAAGTTGAGAATGAGAGAAATAAGCCCAGAAGTTAGCTCAAGTAGGTAGAAGAGTTTGAATTGAAAAAGGGATTTGCATGCAAAAGAGATTGCAGAAGATTTCCTAAGATATTTTTGGATATTTTGTCAAAATCTCTGAACTGTTGAGATATTCAATAATTATCTAAAAAGACATTACAAAATAATCCACCATCCAATTTATTCAAAAGAATGCATATCGACTTAATCAAAGCAGGGTAACAGAGGTTCAAAGCTTTGAGAAGTTTTAGACCAACATAGAAACTTCAAAGCTTTAAGCCATACTTTCAAGACTTAAGAAAGTATGATCTCAAGGCTTTGAGATTCACACATATAATACACACACTACTAGAAATCTTAGCAAATACCAAACTTTATTTGTAGAATTTGAACAAATGCGGTAATTGATACCCCAAAGCAGCAATATTATTAATGTTGCAAAGTAAATGCTGTAATATTGTAGCATTAATCCTCTGATGCTGCAATTTTGGGGTAAACAACTTATAAATTGCAGCATTAACCCAATAATGCTGCAATGTAGGGTAATATTGTAGCATTAATCATATTAATGCTGCTTTTTTACTTCTACTTTGAAGCATTAAAATACTAACGCTGCAGTCACAAAACATTTGGGGGGGGGGAATTCAAACTTTCACTAAACATTTTGGGGGGAATTGAAAATTCATTAAAAAGTAGAGCCACCCCCTAAACCTAATAAACCCTCACTCTCATCTCTCACCCGTATGAACAAACAAACATAGAGGGAGAGATGGGGAGAGAGAGAGAGACGAATACACACACACACACACAGAGAGGGAGATGGAGATGGAGCATCCGCCGTCCTCTTCATCTTCCCCTCTCTCTCTGTCTCGGTCTCTTCCACCGCTAACGACCGCCTCCGTCGAATGGAGCATCCGCCGTCGTCTTCGCCTCTGTGTCCCGCCGAACTGAGCATCCTCGTCGGCGTCTCTCCCTCTTCATTCCAGATCTGGTGAGTCTCTCTCTCTCTCTCCCTCTCTCTCTTCTTATCTCACTCTCTCTCTATCTCTCTCTCTCCCTCTGTTCCAAATCTGGTGAGTTTCTAGTGCAGGGGGCGGTGGTGGTTTTGGTGAGTTCGATGAAGAACGAAGATGGATGAAGAAGAAGATGGAGGATAATTCGAGATCTGTCATACGCCGGTGGTTGTTTTCCGTTGCCGGTAACGCTTTCACGTCGCCAACTCGCACCAGAGAAGAGAGAGAGACGAACCCACAGGGTGTTTCGGCTGGCTCTGCGGTTTCATAGTGAGTTCAAAACGCACAGAGATTAGATCAGAGAGATCAGTTTCTTCAGTTTTATTTTGTTTGGATTAGAACAGAGAGATTAGTTTCTTCATTTTTATTTTGTGTGGATTAGATCTGTGTTGTTGGTGGTTGTGATTGTGATTGTGTTAAATGAGATGACTGTTTCCTCAAATTTGTAATGTATTTGTTAAATCTGTAATCTCTTTGTCAAATGTTTACTCTCTTTTGTTCTTGCTGTTCTTATTGTTGTTGTTGTGATAATGTTGCTGTTGTTGTTGTTGTTGTTGTTGTTGTTGTTGTTGTTGTTGTTGTTGTTGTTGTTGTTGTTGTTGTTGTTGTTGTTGTTGTTGTTGTTGTTGTTGTTGTTGTTGTTGTTGTTGTTGTTGTTGTTGTTGTTGTTGTTGTTGTTGTTGTTGTTGTTGTTGTTGTTGTTGTTGTTGTTGTTGTTGTTGTTGTTGTTGTTGTTGTTGTTGTTGTTGTTGTTGTGATAATTAGAAGTATTGTTGTTATGGTACAGTGAGAGAATTAGAGTGAAAGTAGAAGGGTAAAATAGACTCTGCAACAGGCAAACAATAAATGGAAGGAGGAAGAGAAATAGAGCAGTATGAAAAATGCAGCATTAATCGATAATAATGCTGCAAAATTAAGTATAAAAATACAGCACTAAAGCCCTATAATGCTGCAATTTCATTCCCAAATGCATCATTAGAGTGTTAATGCTGCAGGTTGTGAGTAGAATGGTGCATCATTAGTTAATGCTGCAAGTAATGCGGCTTTTTGTTAGCAGCATTAGCTTAATGCTGCAATGAAAAAAAAGCACTGGCTAATGCAGCATTAGCCTTAATGCTGCAATTAATGCTGTTTTTGCTAAATACAACATTAATTTTAGCAAATACCCATTTTCTTAATGACGATTTTGCTAAGATTTCTAGTAGTGACATAGAAACTAATACTCCCCCTAAACCAATGCATCCTTGTTTAACATACCCAATTCAAGCCTTAGGGGTGCATGATAACTCCATATTTGGAGTTATATTCGTATATGTTTTCTTACCGTTTTGCGTGCATTCCGATGCGTTTTTATGGATTTTGGACCATTTCTTGCTAAATTTGAGCGTGTTGAGTCTTTGCATGTAAATGTTGAGTTCGGGCACTTTTTGCGTTAATTTTGACTATATTTTATCACGTTTGATCTTCCGGTATGTTTCTCGTGTTGTGGTTTTCAGGAACTGGGAGCTCGGGACGTGACATTGGAGCAAAAGTGAACTTCGAAAAAGTTGGAGGCTCAAAGGAATGCTCGGGAAGTGAAGACGACGGGAAAAAGAGCAAGAAGATGGGATTTTGATGTTGGCTGCCCAGAAGTAATCGTACGATTACCCCTTAGCCAAAATTTCAGTCAGCAAGTAATCGCACGGGTGAACGCACGAAGTAAACGCACGAAGTAATCGTACGATTACATCGAAGTATCAAGGTAATCGTACGATTACCTCTGCTGCCAGGATCGTAATTTTGGGGTAATTTTGCTATTTTGGCATAGTTTTGAGGTGTTTGAGGCACGGAACACTTAGGAAACATTGGGGAACGTGATTGGCATCAGAGAACACATTGGGAGACGTGCTTGGAGAGCTTGGAGCTAGGTTGGAGAGCTTGGAACATCCGTTTGGCTTCTAAATCTTCGTTTCTTCTCTAGTTTTTGCTATTTGATCATGAAACATTGTGTATTGATCATGTTTATGCGTAGCTAAAACACTTATTTCGGGATATCTCGTAGGAAACTAGGGTTTGATCACTACGTATTGTGATTTATGGATCTTCGTTCATGCATTCATGCTTAATTGATGAAGTTTTGTCTAGTTATGTATTTTACGCTTTTCATCTATCTTTTCTATTAGTAGACGTATTAATAGGATTGTGTTAGGTTGTGAATGATAGAGGAATCTACGTTCGTTGCCCAGAAACTTGAAATACACACTAGCCGTATCTAGGGTTAAGGAATCTTGCTAGTTAGCTAAGAACAAAGTGTTGAATCAATATCGTAATGCGTGCTTAAACTTGAGTAGGCTAGAGAATCAGTTATGAGAGTTTAAGCATAGTTATTGGTTGAGACATCTTCAATATAATATTGCTCGTTTAACTAGAACAAAAACTCATCGTGTTAGTAGAGCATAAATCCAACGTAGTGTGAAATACCTAGTGATCCGTAGAGATATCCTGATCTTGATCAACTTTGAGAAACAACCAAATCAACTCGTGCTTATTAATCTTGAATTAATTCAGTGAATTATTTGATACTCGTTATTTTAATTATTAGTAGAATTAGAACAACAACTCAACGCGCTTTACCCACACAAAGAACAAATTTAGTAGCTAATTTACAACGAAGTCTCTTGGGTTCGACAACCCGGATTTCCGGAATATTATCACTACACCGACAACTGTGCACTTGCAGTTGGAGCGTGTCAATTTTTTGGCGCCGTTGCCGGGGACTTCAGATAAATTAGCTATTATTTTTCTCTTTAGGGATTTACTATTTCAGTTTATATCTGTTACTCACCTGTTTTGTGTGTGTGATTCGTGTTTTCAGGTCTGATTCACTTGGTGCATGTCATTTATAGAAACGAGCATTTGCATCCAACACTTGAAGACCCGGAATCCTTATTGCAAGCACAAAGTAGAGACAAGAAGAAAGCAAATTCAGTTCAGATGGACGAGCAAACTAGAGCTGAGTTTGAGAGGTTCCGCAAAGTCCTGCAAGATGCGGAAGCAGCTAGAGTTGCAGCTGTGGAAGAAGCAGCAAATCGAGCAAGGGAGACTGAGGAGCTTAGAGCTCAGTTGAACGAGATGCAAGCTGCTATGGCCCGCTTGAACCCTCCAAATCCACAACCACGCCCTGCTGTGGGTGCGCAAGTGAGGAATGATGGAGGTAATAACAACAATGGGGGAAACAATAATAATGATGGAAACCATGGTGGCAATAGAAATAATGGGGGCAACAATCGGATCGAGAATGCGCAGAATGCTGCAGAGCAAGTGAACAATGCAGAGATTGATGAGCGTCCTTTGGTATTTACTTCAGAACCACGCCAGAGGGATATCAGCCCACAATTGTTAGACCCCAGATCAACGCAGCTCATTTCGAGATACGCCAACCATTGATCAACATGGTTCGAGATGAGTGCCTATTTACAGGAGCTGCGGGTGATGATCCAAATGCCAAATTGCTCAACTTTGAGCAGATCACTTCCACTATCTATGATCAGAGAGTTCCACTTCAGACAATAAAGCTCATACTATTCCCTTTTTCACTGTCGGGTAAAGCTAAGACATGGCTATTGGAGCTTCCTGCGGGTAATATATCTACATGGGAAGAATGTTGCAGAGATTTCCTCAGGAAGTATCTTCCACCATCCAAAGTTGCGCAAAGAATGGCTGACATTACAAAGTTCACTCAGCAAGAAGATGACTCTTTGGGGGTTACATGGACGAAATTCAACCAGCTCCTTCGCAGATGCCCTACTCATGGGGAGCCATGGTACAAACTGCTGCATTACTTCTATAATGGCTTAGACAGGGAAACAGCGAATGAGTTGGATATGATTTCTCAAGGAAACTTCATGGGTTTGGGAGTGCATAGATGCCGAGACCTGCTGGAAAGTGTAGAAAAATGTGAGTCTACGAGATCTGAGACTCGTAGAAATTCTAGGTCTGATGGAGCACTGGTAAACAAGATTGAGACCATGGTAGAGCAGAAGTTTGAGAAACATATGGCAATTATGACTTCAGCTTTCGGTAATATGAATCCATCGGTACAGGTGAAGTCAGTAGGAGAAATGATCGCAGATGCAAATCAGGGTTATGGCGATGGTATGGAAGATGTGAATTACATGGGTCAACCAAGACGTCAGCAGTGGCCAAACACTTATCATCCGAATAACCGCAATCACCCCAACTTCAGCTATGCCAATCCAAACAGTGGATTATATGCGCCTGGTCAAAGGCCAAATGTTCCATACCAAGCTCAAAGGCAAGTTCCACAACAGCAGGCTCCACAATCAGAAGAACAAGATACAAACGCATTGTTGAGGAAACTGTTAGCCAGTAATGAAAAAATTGAGAGCAAGATTGTCGCGATGGAAGCCACAATGAAGAGTCATGAGACACAAATTGGGCAAATAAACAATCAAAATACTCGACTTCCACCTGGTATGCTTCCGTCCAACACTATTACTCCAACTGAGAAGTTGAAGGCTATTACTACTCGCAGTGGGACCACTACCCAGGATCCCCCATATACTACCCATGCGCGAGCTGAGGCGACTAAGTCCACTGAAAAAGCCTTGGATGAAGACATTCCCGTGCCTACCGTGATTCCCAATCAAAGGACACGGTAAGGAAGTCGGATGAGAAACATAAGCCAAAAGAGGAATACAGTGTGCGAGTGCCATACCCGCAGAGATTGAAGAGTCAAGAGGATGCCAAGCATTTCAAGAAGTTTGTGGATATCTTCAAGAAACTGCACATTAATATCCCTTCTGCGGAGGCCATTTCACAAATGCCTAAATATGCTAAATTTCTCAAGGACCTCCTTTCTAATAGGAGGCGCATGGATGATTTTGAAACCGTGACTCTGAATGAGGAGTGTAGCGCAGTTGTGCAAAAGGCGTTACCAAAGAAGATGAAAGATCCGGGTGGTTTCATTATTCCTGTGACATTGGGAGATGATTTTCATGGGAGGGCACTTTGTGATCTTGGTGCAAGTATCAATTTGATGCCCACATCGGGTTTTGAGCATCTTGGTGTGGGAGATCCCAAGCCTACCAGGATGTGCTTGCAGATGGCAGATCGGACCATAAAACGCCCCAGGGGTGTTTTAGAGGATGTATTAGTGAGAGTTGAAGGACTCATCTTCCCAGCTGATTTTGTGATCCTAGACATGGAGGCCGACAATGATGTCCCTCTTATTTTGGGCCGCCCATTCCTGGCCACTGGGAGGACTATCATTGATGTGGCCAATGGAGAGCTGACTATGCAGATCAACGATGAGAAGGTGGCATTCAACGTATTTGAGGCTATGAAGTTTCCCGCATATGCGGTAAGCGAGCAGTGTTTTGGGGTGGAGGCATACACGCCGGACGAAGAGGACGATATTTTATTGGAGAAACTATATGAGGAGCTTGCTCTACTTGATTCCAGCGAGAAAGAGCAAGCATTAGATGTTCATTGGCGCCAGCCCCTACCCCTCTTTAATGAGGGAAGTAGGAAGATTCTTACTCCCTCTCTTATTACTGCTCCTGTTTTAGAATTAAAGCCTTTACCTGTTCATTTGAAATATTTGTACTTGGGATCTAATGAGACTTTACCTGTGATTGTGTCTGCATGTTTGGACAGGGAACAGGAGGAGAAGCTTCTGAAGGTACTACAGGAGAGAAAGGCTTGGGATGGACCATAGCAAATATCAAGCGGATCAGCCCCACAATTTGCCAGCACAAGATTCGGCTCATGGAAAATAAGAAGCCGGTAGTTCAGTTTCAGCGCCGCCTCAATCCTCACATGCAGGAGGTGGTGAAGAAAGAGGTGCTTAAATGGTTGGAGGCGGGCATCATTTATCCGATTTCCGACAGCACATGGACTAGCCCGGTGCAGTGTGTCCCTAAGAAGGGAGGTATAACTGTGGTGGAAGGGGAAACAGGTGATCAGATTGCCACTTGTACTGTTACTGGGTGGAGAGTTTGCATGGATTACCGCAAGCTCAATGATGCCACTTTGAAGGATCATTTTCCCCTTACATTCGTTGATCAGATGCTTGATAGGCTGGCACGTCATTCTCATTATTGCTTTTTGGATGGGTACTCCGGGTACAACCAGATAGCAATTGAGCCAGCTGACCAGGAGAAGACGACATTCACTTGTCCTTATGGGACCTTTGCTTTTAGACGCATGCCTTTTGGGTTATGCAACACACCTGCTACGTTTCAGAGGTGTATGATGTCGATCTTCTCTGACATGATGGAGCAGAATTTCGAAGTATTCATGGATGACTTCTCGCTTTATGGTGACGGATTTGAAGACTGCCTGCAACAGTTGGCCCGGGTTCTGGATAGATGCATTGACACCAACCTAGTGCTCAACTGGGAGAAGTGTCACTTCATGGTTACTGAGGGTATTGTTTTGGGCCACAAGATCTCCAGTAAAGGTTTAGAGGTGGATAGAGCCAAGATCGCGGTGATTGAGAAGCTTTCTTACCCTACCTCTGTCAAAGGGGTAAGGAGTTTCTTGGTACATGCAGGGTTCTATAGGCGCTTCATTAAATATTTCTCGAAGATTACGAAAGCTTTGTGTGGATTGCTTGAGAAGGATGCAGTATTTGATTTTAATGCGGAGTTTGATTTGCTCAAGGAAAAGTTGATTAGCGCACCCATCATTGCCACACCAGACTGGAGCCTACCATTTGAGCTCATGTGTGATGCTAGTGACTATGCGGTGGGAGCAGTTCTTAGCCAGCGGAAAGATAAGGTAGCTCATGTCATTTATTATGCTAGTCGTACTCTTAATGATGCACACGTTAATTATGCTACCACGGAGAAAGAGATGTTGGCCATCATATTTGCGTTGGACAAGTTTCGTCGATATCTTGTGGGTTCTCGGGTGACGATGTTCACGGACCATTGAGCCCTCAAGTACCTTCTCACCAAGAAGGACGCCAAGCCAAGATTAATCCGGTGGGTTTTATTGATACAAGAGTTCGATGTGGTGATCAAAGATAAAAAGGGGGTAGATAATGTGGTTGCGGACCATTTGTCAAGACTGGAGAACGATAAGCAGGAAGATTTGCCTATTCGAGAGGATTTTCCAGATGAGCATCTTATGGTTGTAGTTGCAGCTAGGCCTCGGTTTGCTGACTTGGAAAATTTCAAGGCACTAAACATTGTACCCAAGGACATGAGTTACCACTAGAGGAAGAAATTCTTTGCAGACGCGCGACAATACTTCTGGGATGATTCTTATCTGTTCAAGCTGGGAGCAGATAATGTATTGCGGAGGTGTGTTGCAGAGCCGGATACGTTAAAGATTCTCAGACACTGCCACGAGTTGAATTGTGGAGGTAATTTCGTCAAATCACGCACAGTTGCTAAGGTACTTCAGAGCGGTTTTTTTGGCCTACATTGCATAAAGATGCCCATCTATTTGTACAGCAATGTGACCGGTGTCAGAGAACCGACAATATTTCCAACCGGAATGAGATGCCTCAAAATTTCATGTTAGAGGTAGAGCCATTTGACGTATGGGGCATAGACTTTATGGGCCCCTTCCCATCTTCAATTGGTAATCTCTATATCCTTTTAGTTGTTGATTATGTGACCAAGTGGGTCGAAGCTCTGGCGTGTCCAAAGAATGATAGTGCTACAGTTGAGAGATTCTTGCGCAAGAATATATTCACAAGTTTTGGAACGCCTAGAGCCATTATTAGCGATGAGGAATCACACTTTGTGAACAAGGTCTTTGCCAATACCTTGAGCAAGTATGGGGTAAAGACACACAAGATCTCATTAGCCTATCATCCACAATCCAATGGACAAGCTGAAGTGTCTAACCGAGAGATAAAGGGGATTCTAAGGAAAACTGTCAATCCAGGACGCAAAGACTGGGCTCTACACTTGGATGATAGTTTATGGGCATACCGGACTGCATACAAGAATCCCTTGGGCATGTCTCCCTTCCAGCTCGTTGTCGGTAAATCGTGCCATCTTCCGGTGGAACTTGAGCACAAAGCGTTCTGGGAACTAAAGAAAGTAAATTTGGATGCTAAGCTCTCTGGTGAGCAAAGGAAGCAAACATTGCTTGAGTTAGAAGAACACAGGTTGATGGTATATCAAAGTGCCAAGATCTACAAAGAGAGAACCAAGCAATGGCATGACAAGCATATCATTCCACGAGATTTCAGAGTGGGCCAGAAGGTATTGATATTCAACGCACGACTGAAATTGTTTCCGGGCAAGCTGAATTCAAGGTGGAGTGGTCCATTTACAATTACAGAGGTTTACCCATGGGGATCGCTCGAGGTAGAAGCTGAGAATGGGAACAGATTCAAGGTAAATGGACAGCGAGCAAAGCCATACGTGGATGGAAATTTCATTGGGGTGATTGAGAGCCTCAAACCAATTCCCGATATCTGAGCTCATTTGAGGTAACTGGTTCGGGCCTTCGCCCTTAAATTACAAAGCGCTTGTTGGGAGGCAACCCAACCTGTTTACTGCATAGTGTAGATTTCAATACTCTCTTGTTATTTTATTCTGTTCTAACTATTTGAAAGGTGCGAGAGAGTGGATTTAATATTTCCAATGAGTATGTGCAGGAATTCTAGGTGGAAGGCATATTCCGGATCCCTCTTCTTGATGCGCGAGTGGAGAATTGCACGAAAAACGAGAAAGAGCAGACCAAAACGCGTATCGGGACCCGGAATGAAGAAATAAAGGATTGACGCCATTCCTACACTTATTCAACACACGCACCTGGGGAATATCAAGTTCCCGGACTCCCCTTCTTGATACACGCAAAGAAGATGTAAAGAAATTGGGAAAGCTGGCACAATGGCACGAATTACGAGATAAATTTTTGAAGACACGATTGTGAGCTGATTTGAACAGTGCCATAGTGTGGGGGTGGTCGAGAGCTTTCTGTGGATAGGTGGATCGCGTATATCGGATTCCGGACGAAGAAGTTATGCCAAAAAGGATGTTGAGCAGGTGAAAAAGGCGCCAAAAAGCATCCGGAATTGCCAAACGGGTCTTTGGAATGATCAAATTGAAGAATAAAGGATCCCCCGGACATTGGGAATCTTTTATAACGTAAATGGAGTCTCGAGGTCGAGGAGATCCATGACAAAGCAAAGAAACGAGCAACAAAGACGAAAAAGGATGCTAAAAGGCGTCCAAAAGCACCCCAGAAATGCAAAACGAGCCTTTGGAAGCGCGAAATTGAAGAATGAAAGGTTCCCCGGACTTTGGGAATTTTTATACATGACGAGAGATCCCGCACTCCCCATCTTGATGAATGTGATTGCAAAATTTGGAAGAAAGCGACGAAATTGGCACATTTTGGATGTTTTTTCGCGAAATTGGGCGATAATTGAGAAAATTCGGGAAAACGATCCGGAAACGGGACGTTATTTATGTGAGCAAGACATACGCCGAAAAAGGGATCCAAAGGTGAAAAAATCACACTCATCGGAGTTCAGGATCAAAATACGAGGTAAAAGTTATATTTTGGCTAAAGAAAATATAAGCCCTGCACAAAGGTAATCGTACGATTACCTCAAGGTAATCGTACGTTTACTTTTGCCTTAGAAAGATTTTTGGGGGGACTTGTTGAGAAAAGTTTCTGCCCAATTGTACGAGGTAATCGTACGAAGTAATCGCACGATTACTTTAATGTAATCGTACGATTACTTCAAAGTAATCGTACGATTACTTCTGAAGGGTCAGAGAATCGGGCTTTTTCTTAGTCAAAACAAAAATTTCAACCTTCATCTTCTTCTCAACATACCCGACAACTTCTTCTTCTACTTATCTTCACCATCTCCACCACCACCACAACTCACGACCATCTCCACCACCAACGCTACTCCCACCAACACAGTCGCCGCCCCTCTGTTCAAAACCTCCCCGCCCCTCTGTTTGAAGCCCGCAGTAACCCCCCCCCCCCCCCCACGACCGCACACCAAACTCGACGGCTACCATCTCTCCACAACTCTTCTCCGCCGCCTTCACCACCAGTGTTGGTCGCGGCACAACACCGGAGGAAGAAAAGAGAGCTATTAGTGGATGAACGATACGATTTGGGGGCTGCTTGGTTGAATTTTGAAAAAAAAAATCTAGGGTTCTTGAGGATTTTGGCGAAATTGTGGTTGTTTGGCTAGGATTCAAGAGTTGGCGAAGAAGGAAAGTTTGACGAGGGCATCGCAAGGAGCAAGAAGCACGATTCAATTACAAAAGTTGGAAGAAAGTTTTCGGCGACCCGAAACGATCATTCTAGCCGCAAATTCTGAAAATCGTGCCCGTAAGACTTGCTCCGGGCACGTAGGTGCACAAATTTTCCTTAGTTGGAAAATCTTGTTTTTAATTTTGATCGATACGCAAAGGCCTCGAGCAACATGCGAGGAATTGCGTCGTGCCTTGCCTAGATACGTGCTTACATGTGCTTACTTGGTTAATATCTGTTACACTTTTTGTCACTGTGCACTTCGTTGAATTTTGTCACGTTAATTGCTTTACTTGTTATACTTGCATTTGGTTAAAATGAGAAAACGTGCCAAAACAAGTCGTGATGAGGACCCAGAGTATGCATTACCCGGGGCGAGTAGGGCGGCAGAGCCTGAGAGTGAGTCTGATTCTGACGGGAGTAACCCGGGTGCCGAATTGGCCATCCCATTATCCCCTGAACTTAGGGTTTTCAGTACACCCCTTCCTACCCAATTGCCTCAAATAAGAAAGGGTCGTAGTGATAAACCGGATGACCAAAAATTGGACATTGATAGGGGTGGGATCTTTTGCGACTATAGGTTTATTTTGGCGAATGCTCAGGGATTTTATAAAGCAAACCCTAGGATTAATAGAGGTGTCCAGGCCGAGAAAGTATTTCCACTTGAGGAAGTGCCTGAGGACCTAAAAAAGGTCGCTAAGACTAAGAACTTTGCGGGGTGGATGAGGTTAGTGAAAGAGAAAGCCAGTTATGCACTGACTCGTGAGAGTTATGCGAATGCGAGACACACCGATGAGGGTGAGACGTCTAGGCTCAATGCCAGTTCCACCTCAGCCTCTACCTCCACTTGTCATTGACCCTGGCCAGCTGAGTGTGATCTTAGCAGACTTAATGGCCGAGTTGAGGTTGACCGGAACCATGACCCTCACATCCCAGGGTCAGACCACTGACCATGTTGCTGACATGAGTGCTAGGCAGTTTGAGCATCATCGCAGTAGCATGCGTAACTTAGGACAGGGAATACGTCAGGTGAGTCTGCATCAGCACCGTCAGGACCAGTGGCTGGAGGCATTGGCCACTCATGTGGGATTTCCGAGAGACCAGTGGCCTAGTGGCCAAGAGACTTACCCGGGTGCTTACAAGTACCATTCGGATGCCTATTCTGGAGACCAGGACCAGGACGACGAGGATTCGTCCGAGTAGACTTACCACCCCCTGCATTTGAATGCTGAGTCTTTTCGCTTGACCTATGCACTCGTTGAGGACAACGACACATTCAAGTGTGGGGGGGTTTCTCAGCCTTTATTAGCCAAGTCCGTGTCTGCATTCACCAGTTACATATAGGTTGTTTGTGTCGTATTGTGAGTCAGTATTTGTAGTCCATGTCGTGTTTATATATATTGTGTGTGTCGTATTGTGAGTAGTTGATGTTTGCATATTAGTATATCTTGTTTGCACGTTTTATTTAATTGAATCCACCTACCTAAATTGAGTCAGTTTCGAGTCTTCTTTCGAGTCGGCCCATGCATATAGAGTAAGAATCATATCTATATAAAAAAAGATAAAAATTAAAAAAAAATTAAAATTGAGAAAGGGCAATCAAAAGAAGCTTGAATTTGGAAAATCGATGAGTGTGAGAACTTTCGGCATAGGGTATGACTTGTGACCGAGAATGACAATGTGAGTTCCCCTTAGTATGTATAGAGAGACTTTCTTTACGGGAATACCTGCCTATTTTAATACACTTAAATGATTTTCAAATCTAAAGTGTGTGCCTTGTTTTCTTACAAGAGTTGAGCTAGGTGTGAGCTAAACAAGCCGAAAATTCATGTGTACGTCTTAGGTAGTCGCCAACCCGTCTCGTAGTGGCACACAGAACAGCTGTGCGAGGTGTGTATTAGAGGACTCAATGCTTATTAGATCTTACCCTGTAGGACCACTAGAACACCCTAATCGAGCCTTGGATTATTTGTTAGCCTTGTTGACCTAGGGAGACGATTCTTGGCCTTCATCACAAATTGTTTAGAATAACCTCTTTAGTGCGTCACGAGGGAGTCGTAGTTGAGGGGGTTTGATGAGGGAGTGCTTCATTACACATTCTTGTGAGTTCTACATGATCACATGTGCTTCATATATTACTTTTGAGGGGAATGTGAGGGTGAGTGAGTCGGTTTGCACACTACGGTGTGGCGGTGTTCCATGTCACTACATCATGGACACGGTTGTGGAGAGCAAAAAGTGCGTGACGTCTAATCCGCACAACATTTGGGTTGGTTGATTCTTTTCGGTGGATCGTGCTAGGGATCGTTTCTTTTCATCATCTTGGTGTAGGAGGATCGGTTGGATTAGGCACGAGACTTACATACGCTTGATTACTTGAGAGGGGACATGGGTATATTCTAGTGTGGGGATGTCGACTTTTGACTACGGACATTGAGATTGAGCTTTTGACGACTCCATCCCCATACATGTACTTGGATTTGTTTGCGGCTTTGTTTGGTGGCACCGTGTATTTCATTGAGCTAGGGGGAGATGGATTTTACTTGTGATATATATTCATTGGATTGTTTACTTCCTCCCCTTAACGTTTTTGCTTGGCTTAATTTTGGAAGACCACTCGGGTATGTGTTGGCGGCATTTTTTTTTTGGATATTGAGAGAGTTTGAAAAAAAAAGAAAAGAAAAAAAAAAGAAAAAAAAGGAAAAAAAATAGAGAAAAAAAGGAGAGATGAAATAAAGGAATAAAGTTTGAGCGTAATGAAGAACGAGTAGTGGAAGCAACTATTTCATTAACGGCGATATTCATTTTATGCATGTTTCACGACGGTGGCCACGGAAATCGTTATTGTACCGGGGTTTGAGGGGATCGAGGGCCAGAGATGGTGAGTTTCGGGTTGCGGTTCCTATCATCGTGGTGAGGGTGTGTGAGATGTGGTTTTTAACGTGAGACTGTGACGCTTAGGACTTGTTACTATATGATTATCCATTTGTCCCTAAGCCTCTACATTCTAACCCGTTAGCGGAATAGGAGCTCGGACCTTGAATGTGGCTTAGCCTAGCGTAGCCTCTTATTTATCGGCACACGCGAAGGGGTAGGTTATTCTTACACTTAGTAAAGCTAGGCTTTCAATACTAACTAAGGGAAATTCTTGTTGTCGAGTTTAGTTGCAATTCATACCTCGTTCCTAGATTCTTCATCACTCCATGAGAACCGGTTTAAGCTAATTGAGATTGCCCGATCTTGCCTAAAAAGATGTTTTGTGTATATATGTGTTTAGTTAGGATCGAGTCACATAATTGCATTGCATCATATTGTTGCATCGTTGAGTCTTGTCTTGAGTCTTTGTGTGTATTGAGTCGGCAAATTGAGGTTAGTATGCAATTGGTAAGTTGAAAAGTATGCAATGGTCTTGGTTGGAATAGTTGACTCGAGAGGTGAGATGAGAGGAGGAAGGTTCGGATGATTTTTGATAGCTTGTGATTTGGATTGTTGCTCGGGACGCGCAACAGGTAAGTGTGGGGATAGTTGATAACTCCATATTTGGAGTTATATTCGTATATGTTTCCTTACCGTTTTGCGTGCATTCCGATGCGTTTTTATGGATTTTGGACCATTTCTTGCTAAATTTGAGTGTGTCTTGCATGTAAATGTTAAGTCCGGGCACTTTTTGCGTTAATTTTTACTATATTTTATCACATTTGATCTTCCGGTATGTTTCTCCTGCTGTGGTTTTCAGGAACCGGGAGCTCGGGACGTGACATTGGAGCAAAAGTGAACTTCGGAAAAGTTGGAGGCTCAAAGGAATGCTCGGGAAGTGAAGACGACGGGAAAAAGAGCAAGAAGATGGGATTTTCATGTTGGCTGCCCAGAAGTAATCGTACGATTACATGGAGGTAATCGTATGATTACCCCTTAGCCAAAATTTCAGTCAGCAAGTAATCGCACGGGATAACGCACGAAGTAAACGCACGAAGTAATCGTACGATTACATCAAGGTAATCGTACGATTACATCAAGGTAATCGTACGATTACCTCTGCTGCCAGGATCGTAATTTTGGGGTAATTTTGCTATTTTGGCATAGTTTTGAGGTGTTTGAGCCACAGAACACTTAGGAAACATTAGGGAACGTGATTGGCATCAGAGAACACATTGGGAGACGTGCTTGGAGAGCTTGGAGCTAGGTTGGAGAGCTTGGAACATCCGTTGGGCTTCTAAATCTTCGTTTCTTCTCTAGTTTTTGCTATTTGATCATGAAACATTGTGTATTGATCATGTTTATGCGTAGCTAAAACACTTATTTCGGGATATCTCGTAGGAAACTAGGGTTTGATCACTACGTATTGTGATTTATGGATCTTATTTCATGCATTCATGCTTAATTGATGACGTTTTGTCTAGTTATGTGTATTTTACGCTTTTCATCTATATTTTCTATTAGTAGGCGTATTAATAGGATTGTGTTAGGTTGTGAATGATAGAGGAATCTACGTTCGTTGCCCGGAAACTTGAAATACACACTAGCCGTATCTAGGGTTGAGGAATCTTGCTAGTTAGCTAAGAACAAAGAATAGAATCAATATCGTAATGCGTGCTTAAACTTGAGTAGGCTAGAGTAATCAGTTATGAGAGTTTAAGCATAGTTATTGGTTGAGACATCTTCAATATAATATTGCTCGTTTAACTAGAAAAAAATACTCATCGTGTTAGTAGAGCATAAATCCAACGTAGTGTGAAATACCTAGTGACCCGTAGAGATATCCTTATCTTGATCAACTTTGAGAAACAACCAAATCAACTCGTGCTTATTAATCTTGAATTAATTCATTGAATTATTTGATATACTCGTTATTTTAATTATTAGTAGAATTAGAACAACAACTCAACGCGCTTTACCCACACAAAGAACAAATTTAGTAGCTAATTTACAACGGAGACTCTTTGGTTCGACAACCCGGATTTCCGGAATATTATCACTACACCGACAACTGTGCACTTGCAGTTGGAATGTGTCAGTGCAAACTTCTCATCTGGCAATGGTTTATTGAAAATATCAGCTATTTGCTTAGAAGTAGAAATAAAAGATAGAACAATATCACATTTTTCAGCATGGTCTCTAAGAAAATGATTTCTCACATCTATGTGCTTTGACCTTGAATGATGAACTGGATTCTTCGATATAGAAATGGAAATTGTATTGTCACAGTTGATAGATACATTTCTGAATTCATATCCAAGATCCCTTAGCTGTTGAGCAATCCATAAAACTTGAGAGCAACAAGCTCCAGCTGTAATGTATTCAGCTTATGCAGTTGATAGAGCCACTGAATTTTGTTTCTTTGAATGCCAACAAATCAATGATGAACCAAGAAACTGGCAACATCCTGAAATGCTCTTTTTGTCTAATTTGTATCCTGCAAAGTATGTATTTGAATAACCACTCAACATAAAATTAGATCTTCTTGGATACCAAAGCCCCAAGTCTTTGGTTCAATTCAAATATCTGAAAATCCTTTTCACAACAATCAAATGACTTTCCGTAGGATCTGCTTGAAACCTAGAACACATGAATACACTAAACATAATATCTGGTCTACTAGCAGTTAGATATAAAAGTGAACCAATCATACCTCTGTAATCCTTTTGATTCACACTCTTACCACTTGTATCTTTGTCTAAAGACAATGATGAACTCATAGGAGTCTTAACAACCTTGGACTGTGACATGTTACATTTATTTAACAAGTCCTTGGTTTAATTCCCTTGATGCACAAAAAATCCTTTCTTTATTTGATGTACATGAAGTCCAAGAAAGAAATTCAGTTTTCCCTTAAAGCTCGTCTCAAATTCCCTGCACATTAGACTTGAAAACTCTTTTGACAGAGCATCATTAGTAGCACCAAAAATAATATCATCAACATATATATGTACTATTAAAAAATCATTTTTATGATTCTCGATAAAAAGAGTTTTGTCAACAAGTCCTCTCTTGAAACCATTTTCCAGTAAAAACTTAGAGAGTCTGTCATACCAAGCCCTTGGAGCTTGCTTAAGTCCATACAAGGCTTTGTCTAATTTGTAAACATGATATGGAAAGGTGTCATTTTCAAAACCTGGAGGTTGAGCAACATATACTTCTTCTTGTAAATATCCATTAGAAAGGCACATTTGACATTCGTTTGATTTTTTTTTATGTGATTATGCGATGCAAATGCAAGAAGGATTCTGATAGCTTCTAACCTTGCAACAGGGGCAAATGTTTACTCATAGTCAATGCCTTCTTCTTGATTATATCTCTGTGCAACCAGTCTTGTTTTATTTCTCACAAGCTTACCTTTTTCATCAAGTTTGTTTCGGAACACCCATCTTGTTCCAATCATTGATTGATTATTTGGTTTAGGGACCAAATTCCAGACTTTTTTCCTTTCAAACTCATTCAGCTCATTCTGCATTGCAATGATCCAATATGCATCTTCTAGTGCTTCTTTTACATTCTGAGGCTCAATAAGTGATACAAAAGCACTGAAAGCACACAGATTTCTAAGTTGACCTCTTGTCTGAGTTCCAGTGGTTAAGTCTGATATAATATTCTCTGCAGGATGATCTGATAAGTATTTGAATTTTTTCTGGGTGTCCAAGTGTATGGTCCTTCAAGGCTTTAAATTCTTGACACAGTAGAAGGAGCATCATTTTTCCTCTCAGTCTCAGTCTCAAGGCTCTGAGATTTTGGCTCAGCAGGGGGTTCAAGGCCTTGAGGTTCTTCTGAATTTTTTTGCTGCTTAGTTTTGCTTCTATTGACTTTGTCATAGTCATCATCAGCCTCATATTTGTTCAAATTGAGATCTGCAAAACTTTCACTCAGAGAATCATCAACACTTCCATCAAAAATCACATGAATACTCACCTCTACAATCTTAGTTCTCTTATTGTAAGCCCTGTAAGGTTTGCTAGTTTGAGAATAGCCTAGAAAAACACCTTCATCACTTCTAGCATCAAACTTACCAAGATTATCTTCACCATTGTTATGCACAACACAAGTAGAGCCAAAAGGCTTAAAATAAGCAACACTAGGCTCTCTTCCTTTGAATAATTCACAAGGAGTTTTCTACAAAATAGACCTGATCAAACATCTATTGAGTACATAATTGGCAGTATTAACAGCTTCTGCACAGATAATTTAGAAAATTACTTTCAAGTAGCATGGTTCTAGACATGTCTTCAAGAGTCATATTTTTCCTCTCAACAACACCATTTTGCTGAGGAGTTCTAGGTGCAGAAAAATTATGTGAGATGCCATGCTTTCCACAAAATAAATCAAAATCAAGTTGATCAAATTCCCTACCATGATCACTCCTAATAGATGCAACAGGTAAATTTATAAAAGTTTGAAGTGAAAGTGTGTAATGTAGACTAAATACAGGACCTAAATACTCTAGAATGGGGGGGGGGGTTGAATAGAGTATGGACACTTTTTTCAAAACTCATAAACTAACAGATTAGCTTTGTGTGAAACTCAAATCTCAAGGCCTTGAGATTTTAGAAAACTGTGTGAAACTTTCAAAGGTAATAATAGAAAGCTTCAAGGCCTTGAAATATTACCATTTCTAATCAGCTTATAAACCCTAGTTTGATTTGAGTTGTGTGCAGCAGAAAATAATAAAACTGTAAAGTAAAGAACACAAAGCAATTTACAGAGTTCAGTCCCAATGGACCTAATCTCTGCCTGAGGGATCTAATCCCACCAGGATTGGGCAAACACTTCTAATTACTCACACAGAAACAGCCCTAGATCTTCAAGCCTAAGTGATTTTCCTTACACCTATACAGCTTGAGGTTCCAAACCTATCTAGTTCCAGCTACTAACTATTGAGCTAACAAGAAACTCTTGTTGTTCACTTGAACAACCAACAACTAGGTTTAGTGAGTTTAAAGATATTTAAAAGATACACAAATTACAAAACAAGTGAAGAACACAGTAGAAAAAATAAGCTCGTAAAGCTTGGATGTGTTCTTCTGGAAATTTGAATGACTTGGTCTTCTGAAATCTGGAATTGAAGCTTGAATCCCTGTGTGTTTGAGTGAATGATCTCCCACGAATTTTTCACACTTCTCTGAGTAATTCTGCAAGACACTTCTTTTCAAAATTCAAACCAGTTTCTTTTATCCACCAGCTGCAACTGAATGACAGATTTTAGGATCTCAGTTCCTACGAATCCTCCTTCTGTTTTCAACTGAAATTCAAAGAGCTCTAAGTGGATATCCATAGGAGTTTGTTGAGATTGATCTTGCACGTTTAACAAACCTGAAACAACATTAAAACACAGCAATAACAAAATCCAGAAAGATAACAGTACTATGATTGTTTGGTTTTCCAGTTTTTGATAAAAACTTGTTAAAAGATTAGAACATTAATCTGATTAACTCATGACACATATAAATCATGATAAACAAGTTTAAGACTCTTATAAGTCAATAAATAATCACAATAATAAGAATCAAAACCTTTAAGAAAGAATCAACTTAATTCTGTAAAAACTGTCAGCAACTCAAGGCACATCTCAAGGCCTTGAAGCTCTGAACCTGCTTCACAGATTTTCAAAGTTATGTCCAGAAAACTTTGTTCCTCCCTGTTCTGATCATCTGAAATTGTGTTAGACATGTAGATAATGTAAAACAATAATATATTCAGCAAATCCCTGATCTGTATAATTAGATATCCAATCTGCAACACAAACTTGTTAGAAAATTCAGCAGAACAAGAATAACTCTCAAGGCTTTGAAGATCTGCCAGTATCTCAAGGCCTTGGAGTATTTGAAATGCTTTGCTGCCTATGTCTTTGTCTTTGTCTTTGTCTTTGTCTTTCATCACTCAAAACAATTACCATCCAAAACACATTCAAGGGTCTTTGAATCAACAATCTCCCCCTTGATGAAAGACAAAACCTACAGCCTTGTGTAGATATTCCTGTCACTCCTTAAAAATTACATAACCACATATTGCAGATACAGAAGACAATAATACCACAGATAATCAGCAATATTTACAAATAAAAACAGTAATATAATAACACAACTGATTTAACCAAAACAACTGATTATTATTATTATTCAAGTACTCCAAGTAACGAAAAAAGTAACACAAAACACATAATTTCTCCCCCTTTTTGACTTTCATCAAATAAGGATGAAGAAATGTTGGATCATTACTCAGAGTCTAAAAAAACTTAAACAAAATTTATTACTAGAAAATCAAGGCCTTGAGAGCAGAAAAGAAGAAGAGAAAGAGATAGAAGGTAAAGGCTTTGGTCTTCTCTGATCTTCGATTTTTCTTTGATGTCTGGCCTTTCTCTGAGACTTCTCCAACTTCTTCCTCACTTCCAGCATCTTCAGCAGATTGATTTCCTTCTTGTTCAGCTTCAACTTCTGCAACAACCTCTTCAATTATCTCATCCACCTTCTTCTTAACCTGCACTGAATCCCCCTCTGTAGATGCATCAACACCTGTTTCTTTACCAGCATCTTCTTCATCAATTTGTTCACACAAATCTTTTGAAGTAAGCACCACTGGAATTGGCTTCTTTTTCTTCTTCAAGAAATCTCCCAGCCTTTCATCTAAATCCACACTGGGGTCATGACTAGTAGCAGAAGGTATCTTCTCCAAGTTCAAACCCTTGATGACAACATCCGGCTTTCTATTCATAACATTCATCAAGCCCTTGAACTGGTTAAATTCAGCTGACAGATCAAATAACATTTGTCTGAGATCTTCAATCTCAACCTGCTGATCTTCAAACTTCTCAACCAACAAAGAATAATCCTCATTGGCTTGTACTTTCCTTGATGTAGCCCCCTTTGGCTTCACAAACTCCTTCTCTCCAAGTTCCTCCTTTGACATATCTGAATAGAACTTCCAATGTCCTTTCCCAGTCTGGATTGCCCAAATCCTCTGTAATGTAGTCTCATCAATCTACCCAAAACCTCCAGTAATATTTTCCTCCCCTTTCACAGGTACATAAAAATATTCTAAGAAAAGAGGTAACAGGTTGGCATATGGAAGAGGATGGTTTCTAGTTCTGGTTGCACAATAAATCATATGCTCCATAACAACTGTTGGCAAGTCTATCTCAAACCTTTGAGATTTCAGATACATCAAAATAAGAACCTTATTAGTAACCAACTCCATTGAGTTCTCCCTAGGAACTACACTTCTCATCAGAATTGTAAACAGGATTTTGGCTTCACAGTTGAGCACATAGTGTGTCAACTGATTTGGACCAGAGGGTACACCATCAATGAAAAACATCTCTTTTGTCTTTTCCAGACACTCCTTCCTATCAGGGTAATCTCCAACATTATACTTCCTAGGAATGCCCAAGACTTTGGCAAAAGTCCTATGATCTAGCCTCAAATCTACCACTTTTGAAGTTAATACCATCTTATCATCACCTTCAGAAACAAAATTCAGATAAAAAAACCTAGTTAACCTAGGATAGGCTTTTGAACTAGGATTTAACACCTTCCAAACTGCAGTTTCTCTTAATTTTTTTATACAATCAATATCCAATTTGTCCAACAACTCCTCAAAAACCATACTACAGAAAGCTACCTTATATGAAGCATAACCTTGCATCCACACAGTCCTAAACTCAGAACTAACAAACCAATCTGAAGGAAGTGCATTCTTACCTTGATAGCCCTTTTTTTGCAGCAGCAACCTGCTTAACCCTAGTTTTCTTCTCTGTGGGTTTGCTCTTCTCTTGTTCTCCTTCAGCTGGCTTCTTCTTGCTTTCTTGAGCAGATTTCCCCTTTTCCTCTTCTCCAGTATTTTTCGTCTCTCCCCCTTTCTTCTCGTCTGACCTAGGTTGATCACCAGCCTGAGTCTCTATCTCCTTCTGTGGATCAATTCTTGAGCCTTCATCTCCATTTTCTGTTCTTGACTTCTTTGCAGGAGGAGTATCCTCATGCAAACTCTTAGTGTTTTCTGAATCTGAATCAGAAATCACAATCTTCTCCTTTTTATTTGCCCTCTTCTTGGATCTGCTAGAAGGCTTCCCCTGTTGCTGAGTTTTGGCTGATTTGCGCTCCATTTTGGGGTTTAGGGTTTCGAGAAGGGAATGCGATTGAGAGAAATTGAGAGAGAGAGAGAGAGAGAGAGAAGAGAGTCGTTGAGAATTGAGAGAGAATGAAGAGGAATAAGCCGCGACTTTCAGCTTAAGTAGGTTGAAAGGGATGAGTCATAAAAGGACTCTGCTATATCAACATGCAAAAAGAATCTTGAAAAAAAATTGGATATTTTTGAAAATTCTCTGAGTAATTCAAATATTATACAGTTATCTAAAAAGATAAGATATAATATTTGATGATCCTTTTTTTTATAAAAAAAAATACAGATGTTTTCAAGACATGGAGAACAATCTCAAGGCCTTGAGATTTTCTGTAGTTTGAGAAACTTCAAAGCTTTGAGCTATACTTTCAAGGCTTTGGAAAGTATAATCTCAAGGCCTTGAGATTTCAACACATAATCACATATAAGTACTAATACTCCCCCTAAACCAATGCATCCTTGTTTAACATCCCCAATTCAAGCCTTAGAGATGAAAACCTATCATCTAGCAAACGTTAGTGAAAATATCAGCAATCTGCATAGAGGTAGAAATAAAAGTTAAAACAACATCACCTTGTTCTGCATGATCTCTAAGTAAATAATGTCTCACATCTATATGCTTGGTTCTTGAGTGCTGGACTGGATTCTTAGAGATTGAGATAGCACTTGTGTTGTCACAATGAATAGGTACATTTCTGAAATTGTAGCCAAGATCTCTAAGTTGCTGAGCAATCCATAACACTTATGAACAGCAAGCTCCAGCTGCAATGTATTCAGCTTCTGCAGTTGATAATGCTACATAATTTTGCTTTTTGGAATGCCAACTGATCAATGAAGATCCAAGAAACTGGCAGCATCCAGAAGTACTTTTCATGTCTACTTTATATCCTGCAAAATCTGCATCTGAATAGCCACTCAACATAAAATTAGATCTTCTTGGATACCAAATCCCCAAGTACCTGGTTCCATTCAAATATCTAAAATTCTTTTGACCGCAGTTAAATGACTTTCCTTAGGATCTGCTTGGAATCTAGCACACATACAGGCACTAAACATAATATCTGGTCTACTAGAAGTTAAATACAAAAGTGATCCAATCATACCTCTGTATTCCTTTTGATTCACACTCTTACCATTTGAATCCTTGTCTAAAGAGAGTGATGAACTCATAGGAGTTTTAAGCACCTTGGACTGTGACATATTGTACTTGTTCAATAAGTCCTTTGTATACTTTCCTTGATGTACAAAAATTCCTTTCTTCATTGGTAAGATATGAAGTCCAAGAAAGAAATTCAGTTCACCCATTAAGCTCATCTCAAACTCCCTGCACATCAGACTAGAAAAATCTTTTGAAAGAGCATCATTAGTAGCACCAAATAGAATATCATCTACATTGAACTACTAACAAATCACTTTGATCATGTTTAATGAAAAGAGTTTTATCAAATAGGCCTCTTTTGAAATTATTATCAAGTAGAAATTTTGAAAGTCTATCATACCAAGCCCTTGGAGCTTGTTTTAATCCATAAAGAGCTTTGTCTAGTTTATAAACATGATCAGGAAAATTTTCATCTTAAAAACCATGAGGTTGTGCCAAAAAAACATCTTCTTGTAAATAGCCATTCAGAAAAGCACATTTGACATCCATTTGATAAAGCTTTATGTGATTATGAGATGCAAATGCAAGAAGTATTCTAATAGCTTCTAACCTGGAAACAGGAGCAAAAGTCTCCTCATAATCTATACCTTCTTCCTGATTATATCCTTGAGCCACCAATCTGGCTTTATTCCTTACCACTTTGCCATTCTCATCAAGCTTGTTTCTGAATACCCATCTGGTTCCAATAATTGATTTCTCTTTAGGTCTGGGAACCAGATTCCATACCTTGTTTCTTTAAAATTCATTCAACTCACTCTGCATTGCAATGATCCGGTCTGCATCTTCTAGTGCTTCCTTGGTATGTTTAGGCTCAATCAAAGATACAAATGCACTAAAAGCACACAACTTCTTCAACTGTCTTCTTGTCTGAGTTCCAGTTGATGGATCAGATATGATGTTATCAGCTGGATGATCTGCAAGGTACTTAAACTTCTTTCTTGGTATCCAGGAATATTCTCCTTCAAGGCTTTGAGTTTTTGAAATAGTAGAGGGAGCATCATAGAAAGTTTCAGCTTCTGTCTCAAGGCTTTGATATTTTGGTTCTGCCGTAGGTACAAGGCCTTGAGATTCTGCTGACTGATTCTGCACATTAGTTTTGCTTTTGTCTTCTTTCACAGCATCATCATCTGATTCATGCTTGTTCAAATCTAGATCTGCAAAACTTTCACTCAGAGAATCCTTAGTACTTTCATCAAAAATTACATGAATACTCTCTTCCACAATATTGGTTTTTCTATTGTAAACTCTATAAGCTTTGCTAGTTTGAGAATATCCAAGAAATACACCTTCATCACTTCTAGCATCAAACTTACCAAGATTGTCTCTACCATTATTATGCACAAAACAAATACAGGCAAAAGGTTTAAAATAAGAAACAATAGGCTTTGTAACTTTAAACAGTTCATAAGGGGTCTTTTTCAAAATAGGTCTAATCAAGCATCTATTCAGCACATAATTGGAAGTATTAACAGCTTCTGCCCATAAGAACTTTGGCAAATTACTTTCAAGAAGCATGTTTCTAGACATATCCTCAAGTGTCCAATTTTTCCTTTCAACTACTCCATTTTGCTGTGGAGTTCTAGGTGCAGAAAAGTTGTGTGATATGCCATGCTTTGCACAAAACAAATCAAAGCCAAGTTGATCAAACTCCCTACCATGATCACTTCTAATAGATGCAACAGGTAAATTTTTCAAAGTTTGAAGCTCTTTGCACAATCTAGAAATTCAGATAAAGCTTCAGTCTTGTCTCTAATAAACATCACCCAAGTAAATCTAGAATAGTCATATATTATAACAAGCATATACCTCTTACTTTTTGGGGTATGAACTCTCATAGGAGCACACAAGTCCATATGCAGCTGTTCTAAGGTTCTAGAAGTACTTACAAAGTTCTTTGGCTTGAAAGAGCTTCTGGTTTGCTTACTGTGTACAAGAGAATCCTGCAGGGAGAACTCTGTGTACACCAAAGGCAGAGAATAGAAAATGGCACAGGAAATGCTGGGTTGTGTGTAGGGAGAGAGTAAGGCAATAGTACCATGAGAGAGAGAGACAGGATTCTGCCAGAGCTTTCGCGTATCTCAGGTCGTTCTTCCTTGTATGGAAGGGTTAACGATCCTATATATAACGGAGAATGTGACCGTTGCAGTGTGGTTAATGCGCCCATCAATGGCGGCTTAATTAGCTTAACCACAACGGCACATTCGTCCGCTTATATAGGGACCATTACAACACGTTATCCGCATATACCGGAACCGTTATGGGGTTGACCGGGTTTGACCGATTTGACCGGGTTTATGGAGCTCGTGCCATAAATCTCTCAGAAACAGTTCCTAGGGGTCGCGCGCGGGCTTTGCTCGCACGCGACAGGACTTACTCTAGCCTCCAAACCACTAATTCCCTACAAGTCCCGTGCAGTGGTATGCGAGGGCCCTGTCTCGCAGACCCCACATGGATCAGCGCGGCTGGTGATCCAGTGTGTGTGGAGCACAATATGGTGTGCTAGACGATTGCGACGTGGCTAAGATCTGTCTGTTCAGAAAGCACTATCTACATTAGCCCCCTTTCTGCGTGTGAAGACTCATAGCCGGATAGACTTCCATGCGTAGGAACCAACGTACGCGTCACCGCCACGCACCAATTCAAATACGCGCAAGTTCAGCCCCTGTGCGTGCCATTATGACCTAAACCCCTAGAGTCGTGTCGTCTGGTCTTTTAGGGTTTTAGGCGTGACGTCAGCTTGTCCTGTGATTGCGCGATTCGACGGTGACGGTTGCGATTCGAATACTGAAAGGACGCAACCCTTCATTGTTTTTGGATAAATACTCTGTGCTCTCCATTGTTGTAAAGTATCACTTCTTTATCTTAAAGTGAATGATACCCGGAAGTCTTCAAGAGCAGATTCAGATAATAAATCATCAGTTCTCTCTTGTCAATCGTCTTCTTCAACTGTGCGCATCCAAGCAAACTTTACCAAAACAAGGTTGGCCTTGTTCAATTTTGTTTAATGTACTGATATATGCTTTGAACTGTGTTGGATCTACAAACCCATGACTCTCTGAAACATATTGGCCACTGAAAACTATGAAGGAGACCTTGCTCTTTGAATCCCACTTTGATTTAATCCCCGGATTACAAGGGTTTTGAATGTAGAGTTTCTGAAATCCCCAATAATGCAAACGATTCTGATCTTCAATCTCCAAAATTGACACTGGACTGTTCATCTTTCTTCCAATAAATCTTCGCATGCCTTGAACTGAATCTTGAAATTCAAACTAATGTGTATTTCTCCCCCCTTTTTCGTGCTTTTTCGCAGGAATGGCAAAGACAAAAGGAACCAAACCCATTAAGGAGGTCGAAGAAATACCTGATCTCCCCCAGGCCTTATGGCGAAAAGCCCCCTATCTTGGTGGCAAAGACTTTTACCATGCTAGGGTTAAGGTTAAGAACCTGCCAATCCCTGTCCCTGCTGAAGAATTGCAAACGTTGACCCCTCCAGTTAACTCAGCCATGCTCGAATTGATCGATTCCAAGGACGTGGTTCGATTGGGAGTCAAAAATGGGTATTTCCCGTACACTGCGATTTCCACTCAAGCGTTTGTTCAGAAATTGGACTTTATGGATGAGTGGATTGACCATGTACTGACCAGTCACGCCATTACTTTAAACGATGCTGGCATATATTTCGTAGTCCGTGCTATGAAGGGTGCTGCCGTGAAGCTGGACCAGTCCATGCTTCTAAACCTTCTCTCGTGTTATTCACCTGCGACCCACACGTTCCACTTTGCTGAGTTCGAGGCCGCCCCCACTCTTGAAGATGTGCATATGTTGTATGATCTGTCTCCTGTGGGTGAGGTGGATCCTTTGAGTCCCTTGAGAACTGATGTAGAGATTGCTTTGCACAAGCACATGGAGGAGTGCTTGTCAGAGGTGAAGAAAATTTCCACCCGGTGGACTCCCACAGAACTTCTTCCCGACTGGCAGTTGGTTGACACATCTGCAAAGAACACTCGGAACAAGTGGGTGCAATACTTCTTTTGCGATTATGCGAACAGCAGTATCACCAAGAAGCTTCTGAGCCGAAACCCGAAGGCTAAAAACTACGTGAATGGCAAGGGTTATCACTTGACCCTATGCACTTTCCTCTTCGCCTGGCTGTCGAGGTATTTAATTGATGGCCACCCGCAAGATGGGGTCTTCTATCATGTTCTTCCTCTTGGTGTGAAGCTAACCCTTGGTCAGAAGGTCGCACTTGGGCCTTTAGTCTTGGGCACCCTGTATCACAGACTAGATCAACTGGTCGTAGCAATCAAGGAGTCGTGTGGTCGCCTCGACGTGCTGACTTACATCAACATTGCCTTCTTGACCATGTGGGTTTTCGAGCGATGGCCCTCTTATGCCCCTATTCCTTCTAGGCCCAGCAAATGGTGTCCCCCAGGTGCGGAGGAAGAGCGCAATAGCGGCCAGAGTTTATAGCCAGGCCTTATGCCACGCGCATTGAGAATGTGCGATGGTTCCCAAAACTGTATCCCTCCAAGGCTGTTGCTTTCTCAGAAGAGCTCCTTTTCGAGGGCGGGGAGCATTTCCACGAGCGCTATCGCGAATTCTTTTGCTGGTGTCTGAGAGGTTCTCTTCCTGCTCTAGCAGAGCATGTTCGTGAGCTCGCCCCTAGGTACGAGAGGATCACCGTGGATGTTGATCCTACTCGCGTTTCTACCCAGTTCGGCTTCGATGCAGTGGCACCATCAATCTGGCCGCAGTCTATCATCAGAGGCTGTTACAAGCGGTTACTGTCCGGGGAGTGTAAAACAACCTTAAGGAGCAATCTTCCCTTCGAGCAGCCCCCAGGTAACCGCGAAGGTGACTACTCAAGAAACTGGGTCGCTTATTGGAATACCCAGCAGACAAGGTTTGAGACGCAGTCAACCCCTCGGCCAAGCAGAGCTCCTATGATCAAAAGTAATTCTTTCCCTTTCCGTCCCAACTGTAGCCTGGACGGGTCTAAATATGGCTGCTATTCGTTGCTGGATCGCGAGAATCACCTGTGCCCCTCCACCATCCTTGACGAAAAGATGGCCGCATTTAAGAGAGGCGATTCGCATGTCATCAGATACAGCGGAACTTTCGCCAAGGTAAACAATCTCTCTTGCATGTGCTACGTTTTCTTATTCCAATACGTCGAAACTTCATGCTTCATTTTCTGCTGCAGTGCTATGTGAGGAGGTTTGCATCTGGTGAGCGTTCCAAATCGCTGGTCACTACCATTGTTACTGCGAGAAGACAGGGACAACCAGTTCGGCTAGCATCGAAAATGGATCCCGCAGTTGAGACCAAAATTCGCGAGATCATGGATGCTTTTGCTGACTCGCTGATAGACAACACTCCAGCCTTGTCTCTGCCCGGGAACGATCCGTCTCCTCCAGCGACTGCTGTTCCAAGAGCGAAGAGGCCCAGACAAATAGGAATCACAATCTCTTCTCCTAGGAGCACTCCAACTTCTCCTCCTGCGAGATCCCTTGCTACCAAGGATAAGGGTAAAGGTCGCATGCCAAGCAAAACGCGGAGGGAGCTCGCAGTGGAGACCTTTGTTCCGTTTGGCCAGGAGGAAGAGGAGGAGAGAAGGGAGACGAGAGAAGGAGATGATGAAGAAGAAAGAGTCGAAGATGTCAAAGAAAGAGATGAGATACAGGAAGAAGAGTCGGGAGGTATCTCAATTGCACTTCTTTCCTCATTATCTTAACTTTTTCACAATCTTGACCAATTGTTACTTTGCAGATGATGATGATGAGACCAACAGTGGCCTTTTGGCCAAGAGGCAGAATAGGGGTTCTCATTCTGGTGTTTCCAACGAAACCATAAGCAAGGACATTCTTGCCGAGTCCAGGAGAACAGCTGCGGAGGCTGCTGAAAGAAGAAGAAAGCGAGAAGAGGAGGTAATTGAACGCGTAAAGCAAAGGAGTCTGAAAGAGCAACTTGTCGACGACCTGATGCGTCCAACTGATGAGGAAGATGTGCTTCCATAAGACGTGGCTCCTCAGGTTGATGAGGATGAAGCGGCTCAAGAAGAGGATGCGGCTGCTCTAGAGCAAGTCCAAGCAGACTTCGAAGAGATCGCAGTCAATAACGAAGGTGAGATTTTTAACCTTGCAGTAACCTACCGAGATGTGATTGTTGGTGCGTTAAAGCACGGCTTATCGAAAGCTGACATTCGCCTCTGGCTAGTAAGCAAGTGCGGTGAACCTTCAGGTAATCATTTGAATCAACATTTTGTGAACTAGGCTTAGTAACCCAAACATAATCATGACTGGTTTCTTCGCGCCCCAGGTCACGCTCATCTTAAAGATATGCTTAATGAAGATACATTAATAGGACAAGGTTCCGCGTCCTTAGCATATGACGAAGATACTGCAATCCCACCCTCGCGTGGAGGTGCTCACCCTTGTTTTACCGAAATAATAAAATATTATTCGATATAAGTTACCTCACATCATCTTGATATGTATCGCAGGTAGCGCTGGTGAAGCCATGCTGGGACAGAGGAGTCAACCTTCCGCATCTTATGTCCCAGTGCCAAGTTCTCATACCGAGAAGCCCGTCGCAGCTGCTGAGTATGCGGGAGAGCCCTTCGAGGACATCATTGAAGTTTCTGATGATGCCGAAGCTGACACCGTGCTGATGGAGGAGGATGCCCATGCTGTTGCTGAGGAAACAGAAGCAGATTTTGCTGATGCTGTCGCACCTGAAGGCATCCCCGATCAAGCTGCAACATTTACTGCTGCCATGCCTCCGGCGATGACTGAGCCTGCAGTGACTCTTCCTACGCGGAACTTTTGGAGTTCGCAGGTCGGGGCTGCAATCGCACCTGGTGCGGCTTATATTCTTCCTACCAACTATGAAGAGTTAGAGCTCGCAGCAGATAGGAGGGCAATGGAGCGAGGACAGTCTTCAGCTGTCCCGGCAATGCGCATTCCTTCTTTGCGCGAGATCCTTGAAGGAACTGGTATGTCATGATTGTTGTTCGCATCTCGCATTCTTCATTTACAAGTTCGATAGTCTAACTTGGTTTAACATTGCATAGGGTTGAAGCAAGCTGACGTGGACTGGCTAGTTCGGATGCGCCTCTCCTATCCTCAATCATTTGTGAGGTCTCTGGAGATAGGGCCCTTCGACAGAAGACTTTTTTTGACTGAAGCCATCTGGATTTTGGAGCAGCTATCTGCAGCCACACCTGCGACCATCTCTCCTCAGAGCGCGGAGTTGCTCTTCGGCATGTGCCAAAACCTTCACGCCAAAGTTCAAGGCAAGCTGGGTTTTGGGTATCTTGTCAAAAGAGTCACCCAGATTCGCGCGGCCGTGAATTTGAAGCGAGGCTACCATGACCTCGCAGCTGAGGAGCAGAAGATGGAGCAGCAAAAGCAGAAAGCTGAAGAGGCTGTGAAGCTCTTCCATGAAATGAGCGCCAACTACGAGCGATTGAAGCAAGAAGTGGAGCAAGTGGCAAATTTGTCACGTCAGTTTACTCCTAATGACTCCCCGGTCCAAGGCCTATTTTGAAAAAATAGCAAATCTGTGTCGAGAAAAATGCTAAAACATTACTGGAATGTTGCTAGGGTTTCTCCCCCCCCTTTTTCAAAAATAATTTGAATGCCTGTTTTGCCCTTCCCGGGATTTGCTCGAATATCTCTATGCATATCAATTATGACGTCAGCTTTTGATATTCTGCCTTGATTTTCGCGCTAATTGCTTGTTAGATAAGCACGCTTTCCTTGGGAAGTCCATCCGTATCATGACCATCCGTCATTAATTAGGATACGCAACCGAATCGTCGTAGCCTTTAGTAGGGTAATTGATTGTTACCTCTTTTCAAGGAGTAAGTGATTGATTCTTACCCTTTTTTCAAGTTTTGCTGACTCATCTAAGCAACTGAAGAGTCTCAACAGGGTCTATATAAACCCTACCTTCTGCTACTTGGGTTCTTCATCCCACAATGTGGCTTGCCGTGAGTCCTTACGACTGTTGGCTTCAACGCTTATCTTTCGTTGATTCATGGCAGCTTCAAGTTGTGAAACCTGAGTTTGTGCTTTGTGCCATAGAAATAGCTTCCAAGATCTGCTTTACAAGGCTCAATGATATTTATAACTAACATAAAGAAGATGCAGAGAATACCTCATGTTTGCTTGAAGAATTTTCTTCGTCTATTATGTTAGCAGGTCATGCTTCCGGCCGCCTTCTAGCGAGGTGCAGCGCCGTACTGGCCTTTTTACCGGTTCGTAATGAACGGTGGATTTCTCCTCTAGCTTGCCCGTAGGATGACCATTCGCCACCACGTTCTTGAGCTCAAGGTGGCGAGCCATTGTGCTCGTCTCCGTGGACAAGGAGCCTCTTGCCCTAGGAGTTGCTGCTTGCCTGTTCTTCGCCGGAACAGGTGGTTCCTCAGGCACATCTCTTGGGGTGTTGATAAGACAGAGGCCTTTTCAGATCCAGGGATCTTGAACATAGCATCGCATAGCTCTTGTAGTGTTAGTAGGCCGTCCTTTTCATAGGAGCACCCTACTTGCTACAGATCTTTGGTCGCAGATCGTTGTATCGCATAGCCCCTTCTGTTAGGACCGGTTGGTCGATCCTTTTTTATTAAGGATTCACCTGATGTGTAACTTCCGCTTGTAGGCTGCTATTTAGATGCATTGTAAGCCATGTTGGCTGCGTAACTAGCTTGGTCTGAGCTTTTCTCTTGTAAGCTGCTATCTAGACAGATAAATTGTAAGTCATTTTGACTCATAATAACAAATCGCTTTGTATGATCTGCTATTTTTGTTACAACAAATTACAATTTCGCATGCGTGTTGGCAAATTTCGCCTTTTGTAGTGTTGTATTCACACTTTGCATTGTTTCTATGATTTGCTATCCGTCAGATAGATTCACAGATATGATTTTAGATCGTTCGAGATCGTATTTGCATGGCTTTGCTATCTTGACAGATAGGCTTGAGATTTACTTAAGATTAGACTCAAGTACGGGTGCTATCTCGACAGATAGGCTTTTGTAGATCACTTAAGATCATATTCGCATAATGCTGCTATCATGGCAGATAGGCTTAAGGGTCATTTTGAGATCGCATTCGTATAGTGCTGCTATCATGGCAGATAGGCTTAAAAGATCACTTAAGAGCATATTCGCATAGGCTGCTATTATGGCAGATAGGCTTGAAAGATCACTTAAGATCATATTCGCATAGGCTGCTATCATGGCAGATAGGCGTAAAAGATCACTTAAGATCATATTCGCATAGGCTGCTATCATGGCAGATAGGCTTAAAATATTACTTAAGATCATATTCGCATGGGCTGCTATCATGGCAGATAGGCTTAAGGGTCATTTTGAGATCGCATTCGTATAGGCTGCTATCCTGGCAGATAGGCTTTAACTATATAAATAAATAAAGCGATAAAGGCAGCTGAAATCATAAAGTTCTTCCCATTTGGGAGAAGTCTTTTTATTATAGAATACTCTCATATGGGAGAGATGGAATTACAGTTCCCTCGTATGGGAGAGAGGATGCACAAGTTCTAGCAATACAGAGAATAAAGTGGACGTTGTAATTTAACGCATATAATGAAAGAGTTAAGGATAATACTTCTTAATCCAACGCATGTTGACTGAGCTTGGGGTTGAGGTCGTTCCATGTAACCTCTGTATGTTGCAGTAGCCACTATCAAAGACTCCTGTGACCTCAAAGGGTCCTTCCCAATTGGCTGCGAATTTTGGGTGAGCCGCCTCTCGCATGCAATGGTCCGACGCGCGCAAGACCAAATCTCCAACTGCGAAATCTCGATGTTGGACTGTTTTGTTGTACGCCCGAGCAATCCTTTCTTGGTATCGCTTATTAGTCCTTTTAGCTTGCTCCCGCTTCTCTTCTAACAGGACCAAGTCATGATCGCGTTGATTGTCATATAACGCATGAAAAGCCAACCTTGCAGAGTTGATCTTCACCTCCGCAGGTACCACGGCTTCAGCTCCATAGCATAAAAGAAATGGCGAGACTCCTTTGGGCGTTCTTGGAGAAATCCGATAGGCCCACAAGGCTATGTTAAACGAATCAGCCCATTTCTTATGGTCATACGCCACCATCTTGCTCAAGATCCTTAATAATGTCTTGTTGGTTGCTTCCGCTTGACCATTCCCCTTCGAGTAGTATGGGGTAGAGCATATCTGCCTTATGTCGTACTCTGCTAGCTTTGCAGCCACCTGGCGATTGACAAAGGGGTTGCCATTATCCGAGAGAATGGTGTTTGGAATTCCAAACCTGCATATGATGCTTTCTTGGATAAAATGGACCACGGCTAGCGCATTTGCTGTCTTTAGTGGTATTGCTTCTACCCACTTGGTGAGCAACTCGGTCGCGGTGAGAATGAACTGATTCCCGTGCGAGGTTGGTCGAATGGGACCGACAAAATCCAAAGCCCACGTATGGAACGGCCATGGTGTTCCCAACGCATGTAGGTCTACAGCAGGAGCGCGCACTAGATTACCTTTGAATTGGCACTCCTGGCACCGTCTTACTTTAGTGCGGCAATCTGCCTCCATGGTGGGCCAGAAGTAACCAACCGAGAGAAGTTGTCTACATAACTTCGCACCTCCCTGATGTTCCACTTGATGAGAAAGGTCCATCACCTCTTGTGCTTCCTTGCTGTCTAGACATCGCAGCAGGTTACCCTCATGGCCCCTTCGCCAAAGCATATTTTCTTGCACCACATACCGTGCTGCTTTTCTCTTTAGCTTCTCAGCTTCTTTTCTCGATTCAGGCACAATACCCTGCGTGAGAAAGTCAAAGAGTGGCTTCCTCCAATCCGCATCATCGTCGGTCAGAGCAATTGATAGAGAGTCTTTGATTAGTGCGCAACTCTCGCAATTTCCTTGAATCAATGCTACAGCTGTTGACATGTCCGGCTAGTGAATCCCATACCTCTGAGCTTTCTGATAGATTGACACCTATCTTTCCGCGCAAGCATGTTGGTGAATCTTTTCTAACAGCGCTTGTCCCTCCTGCTCCGAGACACATCGCATGAGTATTCCACCAAGGCCCTTGTAGTATAGGGTGTTGTCATGTATGCAATACGACTTTGTGGATGCCCAATTCTCGTTGCTCGTGCCTTCTGCAATGGCTCGTAAGATTGACTTTCTCCAGTCCGCATCATCCATGCATTCGTTGTCGCATGCGTCCTCTGTCAACGTCGAGGATGTTCGCACTTCAATCGAGATTCTCGCGGGACATTTATCTGCACTAACCTTGGATCCCAAGGTAGCTAAAGCATCAGCATGCCTATTGTCCGGTCTGGGTTTGTGCTCGTACCTAACGTCGCAGAACTGTTGCACCATTTTTTGTACTAAGGTCCGGTAGGGCAATAGGTTTATCTCCTTCAAACCATACTCGCCCGAGGCTTGTTTGACGATTAGCTTGGAGTCCCCCATAACCGTCAGATTGCTTACTTCTAGGGCCCTTGCCGCGCGAAGTCCTGCGATGAGAGCTTCATACTCTGCCTCGTTGCTGGTGACTGCAAAGTCAAGATATGCGGACATCTGTATGACCTATCCATCTGGTTTGGTCAAGACTATTTCAATGCCCCCACCTTTCCTTGTTGACGAGCCATCGAAATGTAGTGTCCAATAGGGTAGCTCAACTGCGTAGATTTCAGGTCCCTCCACTCTTCTTCAATCACAGGCTCATGACTGTTATCAGGGAACTGTGCTAGCAAATCCGCTACCGCTTGCGACTTGATCGCCCGGGGTCGAACACATGTGATGTCATATTGAGAAATGGTCATATACCATTTTTCCAATCTTCCCCCAGGGGTAGTGTGAGTCAGAATATACCGTATAGGATCACTCTTTGTGACCACTACCACTTTGTGCGAAGCAAAATAATGCCTTGACTTCTCTATTACGAAGAATAAGGCAAGGCAATGTCGCTCGATGTCCGTATACCTTGATTCTGCGGGCTGCACTATGCGAGAAATGTAGTAGATGGGCCTTTCTTGACCCTCATACTCATGAGCTAGGAGTGCCCCTATAGACCTCCTCGTTGACGTCAGATACAACAATAGTGGTGATCCGAGCTGAGGTGCGTTCATTACTTTTGACGATGTCAGCAGTTCCTTTAGCTTTCCGAACGCGGCCTCGTGCTCTGTTGTCCAGTTGTATACAACATCTTTCTTGAGAAGATCGCTGAAACAGTAGGTGATTTCGGCGATCGCTGGGATGAATCTTCGCAGGTAGGATAGCTTTCCCAGGAAGGTTTTCAAGGTACTTTGGTTATGCGGCGCTGTCATGCTAGTGATGGCCGATACTTTCGCAGGATCAGGCTCTATTCCTTGACGATGTACCACACATCCCAAGAACTTCCCCGATGTTACCCCGAATGCGCACTTCATGGGGTTCATCTTTAATTGAAAGCTTCTGCAATCTGTTGAACACTTTCCGCAAATCCCCCAGGTGGTCCGCCTCTTCCTTGGATTTGACAACTAAGTCATCCACGTAGAATTCTACTTCCTTGTGCATCATGTCGTGAAACAGGGCCATCATGGCCCGCTGGTAAGTCGCACCTGCGTTCTTGAGGCCAAAAGGCATAACCGTATAATTGAAAACTCCCACCGGGGTGATGAATGCGGTTTTCCGTGCATCTTCGGGGTCCATCTTGATCAGATTGTACCCACTGAAGCCGTCCATGAAGCTGAACATGCGATGACCCGCGGTCGCGTCGATAAGCAAGTCGATGTTGGGGAGTGGAAAATCATCCTTGGGGCAGAAACGATTAAGATTTCAGAAGTCTACACAAATGCGAAGTTGCCCATTCTTCTTTACTACTGGCACGATGTTAGCTAACCATGTAGGATGGTGATTTGGCTCGATGAATTTGGCATCTAGGAGATTGACAATTTCCTGCTTGATCTTCACATTGAGATCCGGTCTAAAGCTTCTCGTGCTCTGCTTTACCGGTTTGGATCCTGGAATTACATCCAACCGGTGCATTGTAATGCTCGTGTCCAAACCGGGCATCTCATCGTATTCCCATGCGAACACATCTTTGTACTCGGTCAAGAGTTGTAGCAATCTTTCCTCTTCCTCTCCTGTGAGGTCCGCACTCAGAAAGACCGGCCTCTTCTTTTCTTTTCTCGGGCTTAGGAATACCTCCTTCAGCTCCTGCCTTTGCGGTCTGGGTTTGTCCTCCATGCATTCGGGTGCTTCTTTGAGTTTCTACTCTAGAACGCTTGGCACTGGTTTGTCTGGTTCCACAACCTGATCGATTTGATTGATTTCCCCAGGGATATCCCCATGCTCGCGTGAGGACACCCCTGCGCACCTTCATATGCGATAGCTTTTCTTCCCATTGGCGTAGAAACTCTTTATCTCCTTGCCTTCTTGCTATCCTTTTCAGAGTGTACACGTTCTTTCGCTGGTAGGCAATCCGCGGCGCCTCTTCTCGCGTAGACGGCTTTTCCTTGGCTTCCTCTCTTGTCACCATCACTCCTGCGGGTGACTGATCTTTGATGTCCTCCCAACGGGGCAAAGGAGTGGGGTTGAACGGTCCCGGCGTTTGCTCATCCGCCATCTCAGTGAACCACACCGCCTCACTGAGATGCGCTTCATCCATGTTGAAAGGATTTATCGAAGCTGGTATCTCAACTATTCTGTCATTCCAGATAGCTTTCATCACTTGGTGAGCTGTTGAAGGGACAGCATCAAAACGATGAATCCAGGCCCGGCCTATAATCATGTGATACGTAGTGTTCGCATCTATGACATAGAATTTTTATGAACACTTGATTTTGCCAATCTGGACACCCAGGCGGATCCATCCTATCGTCATTCTGGAGTCGCTTCCGAATCCCATCAACGGGGATGGACGCTTGACGATCTTAAGCTCTGGAATTCCTGCTAACTTCAGAGTATGGAGCGAAACAACGTTAACTGCTGCTCCTCCATCAACGAACGCTCTTTTGAACTCCACACCATTGATGATTGTTGTTACATACAGAGGCTTCTGGTGGCTCGCGTCTGTCTTTTTGTCGCCTGCGGAGAAGGTTATGACCTTTTCTGTAGAGCGAGATGCCCTGACAACCTTTCCATTGGAGACTACTATATCCTCCTCGTAATCTTCTACTATCCTCAAGATCGCCTTTGTCATCTCCTTCCGGCATTTCTCTGAGAAATTCATCTCATCAAAGAACCTGCTGAACCCATGCGATTCCTTCATCCGATCGGCACGTTCGTCCTCAGTGTCTATGCTGTAGTCTTGTCATCGTGGATCTAGGCAATGATGGGTAGACCATCCTCCGCAACCTCTTCAAGGTCCACAATCGAGATCATGGCGACCTCTTTGCGTTTCGACTCTTGCTCTGCATGGGCAGGGAGTGGATTGTTTCGCACATCCTGCCTTTGATCGCTGAAGATCAGTTCGCCATTTTTCATCTTTTGGCTTACCATGATTCTGAGCTTCTTGCAGTCAGCCGTGGGATGCATGACCTTTCCGTGAGATTCACACCACTTCGGGTCCCTTACCATCTCCCTGGAGGGTGTCGTTTCGAGCGGCGGCAAGATACCGTCCTTACGCCATTTTCTGCAAAGGTCGCTCGCTTCCTCTACCAACATGGCAGTGGTGGCGCATCGAAGTTCACTACCTTCGGCTGCTTTTGGGGCGAGACCGTATTCACTTCGGCTTCACGTGCTCTCTTGTAGCTGAATCTCCCAATTTTGAAAGTGGTCCCGCTCGAGGATCTCTCAGAGGCGTTCCTTTTTTTCTGCCTTTCCACTATAGGCTCGATATTTTTCGTGCATTCGATTAGCTTCGAAAATGTAGGTGTTTGCAGATTGATAAGCATACCTTTGTACTCGTCTCGCATGCATTGCAATCATATCTCCACGAGTCTGCTTTCGAGTATCACATCTTTGCATTCCAAGGACTTGGCCCTGAACTTCTTGATGAATGTTATTCCATCCTCCTCGCGCTTCTGATACATCCGCGAGAGATGAATCATTGTCACCTTTTCTTCCATCTGGAAGAATTTAGTATAAAACCTCTGGACCATGTCGTCCCTGGTCTTCACGGATCAGGCTTCCAACGTCCTGTACCACTTGTAGGCCACGTTCCCCAAGGATTTCAGGAACTCGCGCATCAGTAACTTAGGATCAGCCCCATACGGCCCCATTACATCAATGAAGCGCATGATATGCTCATGAGCATTCCCATTGAAATCTTCGAACTTGTCCCATTTAGGAGCCTTGTACCCAGCGGGGTTAGGCATGAGGTAGATCTCTCGTGGAATAGGCGGATCGTTGTCAAGTTTCGGGATGATGGTATCCGCGAACGATTGGTGAGCCAGAATGGTATCTATGCGCCGTTGCAGCGACGTCATACACTCCGGAGCACTTCCCTCGGCAGCAGGAGAAGGGGTTGTCGCAGGCGGAGGCGACACATATGTCACAGGAGGGCTAGGAACATATTGTGCATTCACGTTACCCCACGTTGCCATTGGAGGAGGCAGGGGGTACTGTGAGGTCGGATTAGGTACAAAGTTTGGAGGTTGAAGAGTGTGAGTAGCAAGAGGCAACATTTGAGCTATTGGCCCCTGAATTGAGGGTAACTGCGTAGTTGCCGGTGGAGTTTGCAGGTTAGGATTAGGTGGTGTGGCTGACACTCCCAATCCTTGAGTGGTGGAGGCTCCTCCTCCCTGAGAGACGGTGGTGGCTGCTGCGGGGTTTGGAGCGAGAGTCCCCAGGACAGCCATTATCCGTTCTAGCTGTGCAGATTGAGCTTTGAGAGCCTTCGCCTGATTCTGGATGGTGGCCTCCCAGGCTTCTAGCGTTGGAGCTTCACCGGTAGCTGTAGGAGTACGGCGGGTCTCCTCCCCCGAGGTGGTCTCCGTGGAAGGCGATCTGTTACTGACATCATCCTCATGAGACATGGTTGCTTGCAATGGTAAGTTCACGTCTGGTTCACCAAAATGTGTACAAGAGAATCTTGCAGGGAGAACTCTGTGTACACCAAAGGCAGAGAATAGAAAATGGCACAGGAAATGCTGGGTTGTGTGTAGGGAGAGAGTAAGGCAATAGTACTGTGAGAGAGAGAGACAGGATTCTGGCAGAGCTTTCGCGTATCTCAGGTCGTTCTTCCTTGTATGGAAGGGTTAACGATCCTATATATAACGGAGAATGTGACCGTTGCAGTGTGGTTAATGCGCCCATCAATGGCGGCTTAATTAGCTTAACCACAACGGCACGTTCGTCCGCGTATATAGGGACCGTTACAGCACGTTATCCGCGTATACCGGAGCCGTTATGGGGTTAACCGGGTTTGATCGGTTTGACCGTGTTTATGGAGCTCGTGCCATAAATCTCTCAGAAACAGTTACTAGGGGTCGCGCGCGGGCTTGGCTCGCACGCGACTGGACTTACTCTAGCCTCCAAACCACTAAGTCCCTACAAGTCCCGTGCAGTGGTATGCGAGGGCCCTGTCTCGCAGCCCCCACATGGATCAGCGCGGCTGGTGATCCAGTGTGTGTGGAGCACAATATGGTGTGCTAGATGATTGCCACGTGGCTAAGATATGTCTGTTCAGAAAGCACTATCTACACTTACCTTGTACACATGCCTTTCAAACCTCATCATCTGAAAAATTTTGTGATGGTAAACCTTTTACCAAATCCTTTGAGATGAGTTTATTAAGAGTATGTATACTAATATGCCCAAGCTTTCTGTGCCAAAGCTTTGAATCTTCCTTCAAGACCTTGAGGCATTTTAGCTTGTCACCTGCAACACTGTTAGTACTCATAGCATATAGATTATATGATCTAGGAGCATTGAGTATGCAATCACCAGATTTCTCATCTTGCACCACACATTTCTCCTTGTCAAATATAGCTTTATAACCTTTATCACATAACTGAGAGATGCTAAGCAGATTATACTTAAGTCCATCTACCAGATAAACATCAGAGATAGAATTAGTTGAACCATTACCAATACGACCTATACCAATGATATTGCATTTTACTTTGTCACCAAGTGTGATTGTTCCTCCAGATTTTTCTGTAAGCTCAGTAAAGAGAGACTTCTTTCCACTCATATGTCTGGAACACCCACTGTCTAATATCCATTTCTGATCTTTCAAGGCGTTGGTGACATCCTGCAAAAATAAATCATTTCCTCAAAAGGCTGTTAGACCAAGTGCAGAACTTTGAGTCATACTCAGAATCTGCCATGTTTGGTGGTTTAATTCCTTTTGGAACCCAAATCTGCCTAACCTGTCCCTTAAGATGATAAGGATAAGTATTCCTCATAATGTGAGGTTCTGATCTTCTGAAGGGACAAGGCTTTGAACCTGTTTTCTTCAAGGCTTTGAACCTGTTGTCCAAGGCCTTGAAGTCCTTTTCAAGCTTTGTCTTAGAAACTTCAACAGTTTTGTTTGTAAAATCTAGGTCCAGGTTTTCTTTTACCTATTCATGAATCTTAATCTTTAAAGCAGAAATCTCATTTCTATAACTTTCCTCATTGAAAAACATACTCTTGAGAATTTCAGGAAGCACATCAGAAGGACTAGCAAGTAAATTTTTTACCATATCTTCAATATGTCTGTCTAATGATTTTTCCTCGTCATGCTTTTCCATGAAGCATAAGTTTGCTTGATCTTCTTCTGTGTCTGAGTAACTTGATGAATCAGAATCAATCCAGGAAGCCATCATGGCTTTCTTCCTTCTGTTGTCACTATCTTTCTTCTGAAAGTTCCTGTTCTTCTTCTTTTGTGGACAGTCCCTTACTAAATGATCTGCATCACCACACTCAAAACAATTCATTACTTTAGTTTTATGTGACTGTGATGAAGGTTTACCTTTGTAGTCCTTGCTGCCTGAAGGTCTTGATCTCTCTCTATTGTAATCCCTGTTACCAGAGTTTCTTTTCTTCTAGAGAATCATGGCCAAGGCTTTGGAGATCAATGCTAAAGCCTCTTCATCATCATGCTCATCTTCTGTCTCAAGGCTTTGAGACTTTTCACTCTCTTTGGCCTTAAGTGCTAAGTTCTTGATGTTTTCACTCAAATCTCCTTCCACATCCTTCATAGACATTTCATGAGTGAGCAGCTTTCCTTCTAAATCATCTAGCTGAAGAAGACTTAAATCCTGAGCTTCCTCAATGGATGTTGTCTTTGGCTCCCACTTGGCTTTTGGCAAGCTTCTCAGAATTTTCCTGACCTTTTCCTCATTTGAGAACTTCTTTCCCAATGACTCTAGATTATTCACTACATCAGTGAATCATTTGAACATCTCCTTGATGGTCTCATCTGAATTCATCTTGAACAACTCATATTGCATCAGAAGTATGTTGATTTTGGTCTGTGTAACCTGGCTAGTTCCTTCATATGTCACCACTAGTTTATCCCATACTTCTTTGGCACTCTTGCAATTTGACATTCTGTTCAACTCATCTGCATTAAGAGCACAATATAACAGATTCATAGCCTTGTAATTTTTTGATACATTTTCCAGTTCAGTAACTGAAAGATTTTCCTCGGACTTGATACATATGACTCCATCAATTGTAGTATATTACTCATGAGGACCATTCTGAACTATTGACCACAGTTCCATGTCTTGATATATAATGAACATCTTCATCAATGCCTTCCAGTGCATGAAGTTATCATCACAGAACAATGGAGGTCTGTTGGCTAGCCTTCCTTGTGAGAATCCACAACTTCCTACATTACTCAGTCACCAGATTGTTAGATCTACATCAATGACACAGGCTCTTCTACCAATTGAAAGTGTGTAATGTAGACTAAATACATGACCTAAATACTCTAGAAGGGGGGGGGGGGGGAGGGGGTTGAATAGAGAATGGAAACTTTTTTCGAAACTCAGAAACTAACAGATTAGCTTTGTGTGAAACTCAAATCTCAAGGCCTTGAGATTTTAGAAAACTGTGTGAAACTTTCAAAGGTAACAATAGAAAGCTTCAAGGCCTTAAATTATTACCAGTTCTAATCAGCTCATAAACCCTAGTTTGATTTGAGTTGTGTGCAGCATAAAATAATAAAACTATAAAGTAAAGAACACAAAGCAATTTACAGAGTTCCGTCCCAATGGACCTAATCTATGCCTGAGGGTCTAATCCCACCAGGATTGGGCAAACACTTCTTATTACTCACACAGAAACAGCCCTAGATCTTCAAGCCTAAGTGATTTTCCTTACACCTATACAGCTTGAGGTTCCAAACCTATCTAGTTCCAGCTACTAATTGTTGAGCTAACAAGAACCTCTTGTTGTTCACTTGAACAACCAACCACTAGGTTTAGTGAGGTTTAAGATATTTAAAAGATACACAGATTAAAAAAATTGAAGAACACAGTAGAAGAAATAAGCTAGTAAAGCCTGGATGTGTTCTTCTGGAAACTGGAATGACTTGATCTTCTGAAATCTGGAATTGAAGCTTGAATCCCTGTGTGTTTGAATGAATGATCTCCCACGAATTTGTCACACTTCTCTGAGTAATTCTGCAAGCCACTTCTTTTCAAAATTCAAATCAAATTCTTTTATCCACCAGCTGCAACTGAATGAGAGATTTTAGGATCTCAGTTCCTACAAATCCTCATTCTGTTTTCAACTGAAATTCAAACAGCTCTAGGTGGATATCCGTTGGAGTTTGTTGAGATTGCTCTTGCACGTTTAACAAACCTGCCACAACATTAAAACACATCAACAACAAAATCCAGAAAGATAACAGTACTATGACTGTTTGGTTTTCCAGTTTCTGATAAAAACTGGTTAAAAGATTAGAACAGTAATCTGATTAACTCCTGACACATATAAATCATGATAAACAAGTTTAAGAGTCTTAGAAGTCAATAAATAATCACAATAATAAGAATCAAAACCTGTAAGAAAGAATCAACTTAATTCTGTAAAAACTGTCAGCAGCTCAAGGCACATCTCAAGGCCTTGAAGCTCTGAACCTGCTTCACAGATTTTCAAAGTTAAGTCCAGAAAACTTTGATTCTCCCTGTTCTGATCATCTGCAATTGTGTTAGACATGTGGATAATGTAAAACTAGAATATATACAGCAAAACCCTGATCTGCATAATCAGATATCCAATCTGCAACACAAACTTGTTAGAAAATTCAGCAGAACAAGAATAACTCTCAAGGCTTTGAAGCTCTGTCAGTATCTCAAGGCCTTGGAGTATTTGAAATTCTTTGCTGCCTATGTCTTTGTCTTTGTCTTTGTCTTTCATCACTCAAAACAATTAGCATCCAAAACACATTCAAGAGTCTTTGAATCAACATGAAGGTCTTTACAAAACTTTATAAATTCAGATAATGCTTCAGACTAATCTCTAATAAACATAACCCAAGTAAATCTGGAATAATCATCAAACACAACAAGCATATATCTCTTACCTTTGGGTGTTTTAACCCTAATAGGACCACACAAGTCCAAGTGAATCAATTCTAAAGGTCTAGAAGTACTTACAAAGTTCTTTGGTTTCAATGAACTCTTGGTTTGTTTACCTTGAGTGCATGCCTTGAAAATCTCATCATCTTTAAATTTCAGGATTGGTAATCCCCTTACTAGATCTTTTCAGATGAGTTTTTTCATAGTGTGCATGCTTATATGACCAAGCTTTCTATGCCAAAGCTTTGAGTCATCCTTCAAAGCTTTGAGACATTTCAGACTATCACCTGCAACTTTGTCAGTACATAGGGCATAAACATTATGTGACCTGGGAGCAATGAGTATGCAATTGCCTGACTTTTCTTCTTGCACCACACATTTCTCCTTGTCAAAAACTACTTTATGTCCTCCATCACATAGATGAGAAATACTCAATAAATTATACTGAAGACCATCAACTAGATAAACATCTGAAATTGACAATGCAGAATTATTACCAATACTTTCTATGCCAATTATGTTGCACCTTGCTTTGTCACCAAGTGTGATTGTTCCCTTTGATTTCTCTTTAAGCTCAGTGAATAAAGATTTCTTTCCACTCATGTTCCTGGAACATCCACTATCCAAAATCCATTTCTTATCTTTCAAAGCTTTGGTGACATCCTCCAAATTTCAATCAATGTCTTCAAAGGCTATTTGACCAAGTGTAGAATTTGGATTCATACTCAGAATCAACCATGTTAGGTGGTCTAACTCCTTTTGGAACCCAAATCTGTTTCACTTGTCCCTTAAGCTGATAAAGATAGGTTCCTCATATATGAGGTTTTGTCCTTCTAAAGGGGCACGTTAATTTCACATGTCCAATTTTACCACAATAGTGACATTTTGGAGAATGTCTGCTTCCTGATTTTATAAATGTGGTTTAGTTTCTTTTTGAAAAATTTGGATTATAACCAATTCCACTTTTGTATATAGAGTGCATACTTCCTCCAAGCATAAGATTTAGCTTATGTTCTTATCCAGCAAAAGTTGAAAGATTTTTCTTGGATTCTTGAAGCTCACTAGTCAATGAAGTGTTCTGTTGTTCTAAATCATCTGAATGACTCTTTAGATCAACAACTTTGTCAGTTAAAAGAAAGTTTTGATCAACAACTTATTTGACCTGTGATTTAAAAGCTTTGAACCTACTGTCCAAGGCTTTGAAGTCACTATCAATTTTCAACTTGGTAGCTTCAAGAAGTTTGTTTTGAAAAATCAAATCTAAGTTTTCCTTTGCTTGATCATGAACTTTTACTTTCAAGGAATCAATCTCATTCCTGTAACTTTCCTCATTCAAAAACATGCTTTTCAGGATTTCAGGCAATACATCAGAAGGGTTAGATAAAAGATTATTTTACCATAACTTCAATTGGCTTCTCTGAAGAATGATCTTCTTGATTTCCAGCCATCAAATAAAGATTGGCCTGCTCTTCATCAGAATATAAAACAGAAGAGTCTGAATCACTCCATGAGGCTACCATTGCTTTCTTTCTTCTATTGTTATTTTCCTTCTTAGGAAATTGCCTACTTTTCTTCTTTTGAGGGCAATCTCTTACCAGATGATCTGCATATCCACATTCATAGCACTTCATAACTTTAGTTTTATGTGAACGTGAAGTTGATTTACCTTTTTGATCCTTGCTGGTAGATGGCCTGAATTTTTCTTTGCTATAGTCCTTGTTTACAAATTTTCTCTTATTTCTCAGAATTCTGGCCAAGGCTTTGGAAATCAAGGCTAAGACTTCTTCATCATCATCATCATCCTCCTGTTCAAGGCTTTGAGATTTTTCATTGTCCTTTGCCTTGAGTGCCAGATTCTTAGTGTTGTCACTCAAGTCACCATCTACCTCCTTCATGGAGATCTCACGAGTGAGCAATTTTCCTTGTAGATCATCAAGTTCAAGAATGCTTAAATAATGGGCCTCCTCAATTGTAGTTGTCTTTGGCACCCACAAGTTTCAAATGTCAAAAGCCGACGCAGAAAAAACATTTATCAGTGAAAACTGAGTAAGATATACCACAATATGTAAAACACAACTTTGGCTGAAAGAATAAATGACACACGGTCCCCCATCAGATTCATAACCCACAATCTCACCCCCACAAGTTTCAGAACATACAAGATAACCCCTGAATATTCACATCCATTTTCAGCTCACTTCCTTCCCCAACCCACTGTAACTACACCACATCCAAACACCCAAGCCTTTCATCATCCAAACCCACAACTAACAGATATACAAGAAGATAAAAAGGGGAAATGGAGCATTTGTATCACAACTTAACTAAAAATGTGGCTTTGTGGTGTACCGATTGGAGGAGATGAAAGAGAAGTCGGCGGCAGCGGTGAAGACAGCGGCGATCAGCGGCGACGAGTTTCTGCCGCTGCTTGGGTTCGCCGGCACATAGGGAGACGAACGGAGGACGGCAACGACGGACGAACGGCGGCAGCGGCTGGCGACGTACGACGGGGCAGAGGAACGGCGGCGGTCCTGGGTCACTTCGCCGGCTGGGTTCGTCGACAAAGCAGAGCGCAGAGAGAGGGAGAGGAGAGACTGAGAGTGCGAGAGAAGTACTGAAAGAGGGAAGAAGAGAATGGAAACATTGCAGGGGTACAAACACGATCGGAAAAACAATCAAATCCGACGGAGAAATTTACAGATTTGATTTCGGTGTGTAATTTGACGAAATTGATTTCATGGCGGAAGAAATTTCGGTCTTTGACGCGCTTGGTGAGAATGTGGACGAAAAATGGTTGAAGGGGGGGGGGGGTTGAGATGTTCGATTTGCCGTGAGGTGTTTTGCCGGAAAAGACACAAAGACTTTCTCTGCTGAAATTGAAGGGATGAAGGGGTGGTGGGAGAAGTTGTAAGGTGTGGTGAGTGCTAGATCACCTAAAACCTCTGGGAGGGGCTTCGCTCCCGCTCCCAATCCTCGTCCGGCGCTTTCAGCTCGAATTCGCCTATAATCCTCGCTCCCACAATGCGTTTTCACCAAGACTCTGTACTTTCTCAGCAATGGGTCTCACTACTAAGTTATCAAGCCCATTTGAAAGTAAGTCATACTAGAATTTCAACTAAAATGACATAGTCAGCCCCCCATTGTGGTAGCCTCCTGCCTCATCGTATGCCAAATTCTCACTACTAACACTCACTCAACCTGAACATCCATTACATTTGTCAGTCTATGAGGTTATAATTTATATATATAATTTATATATACACGCTCTCAAGCCGCTCTCACATACAACTTTTTTAGAATTTGTCGCTTTTGCGTCCCCGCTCCCGCTTTCGCTCCCGCTCTAGGTGACTTAGGGCGGGTGTACCGGTACACGCAGAGGCGGCTACGCGATATTAATTTAGAAACTACACTTTAGACACGTTAAAAACATTACCTGACCCGCTACACTTTTACTAACTATTATACACAACTAATCTAAAAAAATCATCTTAGACAAAAGTACTATTAATAATAATAATAATAATAATAATAATAATAATAACAATAATAATAATAATAATAATAATAATAATAATAATAATAATAATAATAATAATAATGATGATGATGATGATGATGATGATGATGATGATGATGATGATGATGATGTAAATAGAAGTAAAACGATTTAATAAAAGAAAAGAAACTTTTGTAACTTTAAATAACGGCCCAAAATATTCGTTAAACTGTAAAAAGTACCCCCTAAAAATACCGGGGTATTACAATCACACCCTAGTTGCTTTATGTAATTTTTTTCATTCAAGTAATCAATTAGCGCCTCATACTTAATGTTTCGATCGACACGAATTTCTCATTGATGAGAACGGTCATATCCCACACCATCCCCATTATGTATAACACTTCCACCCCAATAAAGAAATAACAGCACTTGATTAACCATAGTACCTGAAATACAAACAGTACAAATGTGCTCAAAATCATCTAAAGTAGTTACAACTCGCCCGATAAATATCTTAACAACATACCCCACCACTGTTAATTTCTTAACAGCATAACCAATTAAATTATACAATATAAACCAGCTAATTTGACTCGTACCTGTCAAAACTCAAAAAATCGTACCGATTCTGAATTTAGCCTTTCAAACGTATCAACCTGTACCAAGTTCAAGTAATTGAACATCAATTATCATCAATTGATAGTCTATGTTCCAAAATTTCGAATTTTGGAGTCGAATCATGTAAACCGAAAGGCAGAGAATGGACGGGTGAGAGAGAGAGAGGGAGATGAGGAACAAAAACTAACCGTAGTTAGGGAGGGGCAGGTATCACTGGCAACGTTGCCGGAGTTGGTTGGATGGGTCGCCGGCACTTGGTCGGTCTTGGGTCTTCGTCGCCGAACGGAGATAGGGGAAGGACGCCAAGAAGGGGGGAACACGGGAGGTGGAGAATGAAAATAACATAAAAGAAAAGGAGGTAGGGTTTTAAACTCTTAAGTACAAAACCGATGATATTGCCATCGCTTCCCGAAAATAACCGATATATTGAGAAGCTCGGTTGTTAAGAATCGATATTCAGACAATTGATTTTTATACGGGCCAGAAACAAATTATAACCGATGGCACTACCTGGCGATGTGGGTGCTAATTTGTCTACCATATCAAAAATGGTGCTATCTTCCAACCCTTCAGAAACTGAAAACTACATGGTTTTTGTCATTTCTTGTTCCTGTTAATTGATGAGTTTCTGGAAAGCTTGAGATTCAAATTGGACATCTGTTGACACCCAAATACCGATTCAAGTTGGCTACATATATGATATCCTGTATTACAATGATCACCTATATTATGTTGATCATGACGGAATGGTATACTGTCATGATATTACACGGGGACCTGATGTTATTGTTACTAGGGTGTTTGGACGAATCAACCGTGACCCAGAGGACTGCAGGGATTTCAAACAAGCTTACTTGGTCGTAGGAGATGCGAGGGAGATGTTGTTAGTTATCCGTGATGGTATCGACATGCGGTTCGATGAGACCCGGATATACGAAGATGGTCATCTACGACATGGAAGCTGGAACCATGCATACACTGTTTGACGGAGAGTTTGCAAGCAGAAATTGTCAACCAATCTGGGTTATCCTGTCCTGTCTAGCAGTTGATGGAAAAGCAGAGCTGCCAGAAAAATGCAATGCCCCTCTATCTGGATTTAAGGGAGCTAATGGTTGATGTCGTCATCTCTTTAAGTTACTGATGCAGAGGGTTTTGCGTGTCTCTTATTTCTAATAAGAAGTAACCTCTAGAGAGGCGATTGGGTGAGAAGATAAGACAACAGAGTATGTAGAGAGGCATGACACACGGGCTGTATTTTATTTGATTACAAATTCAAAACCAAAACCAAAACCTAAAGTAAACATTCACATATATGTCACATCCATGCATCAAACACATCCATTCAACACACAACAGTATGTAAAACAACACAATAAACATACTCAAATTTTGTGTAAATTTCCAGAATTAAAATACTAATTACCGAAAATTAATAAGCAATACCTAATCACCGTAAATGATCAAAAATTGCTCCACACCTCCTAGGGTCTCACCACCTATGGTAGAAAGTAGGATAAAAGGACACAAGTCTCCAGAAAAAATTTGGCTGAAAACAATGTGTTTAAGTTCACCTAATTGTCTCGGGAAGTGTGCTAAACACTAATTAATTAATTTAGAAATTAATAAAATTTTCCGTATTTCCAAAAAATATGAAGAAAAAATTTCCACAAAATAAATTCAGGTTTAGAGTATACTAGAAAAAACCGGCTAATAAGTAATGACGGCGGGAGGAGGTCGTACGCGTCCTCAAGAGCCGTCACGCGTGGGCGCGTCTGCCTCTGTCACGCATTGTTCATCGGTCGTTGCCACGTCAACGCACCACGTCAGCACCCATGCTGATGTTAGCTGCCATGCCACCGCGCCACGCCAACTGTCACGTGGCTTGCCACATCGTCATCACGTCATCACTTGCTGACATGTCATGCCACGCCATCGTGCCACCTTAGCCCTAGGGCCATGTCCGCAGCCGCAGCCATCCCTTTGGCACATGGGGCGCGTGGCTGCTCGTGGAGGCGGCGTCATTACTATATATGTATCTATTACATATATAGTAATGAAATTACTCGATTGAATTTCATTACTTTATATGTATAATCAGATTAGTTTTGGTTCGAATTTCTGATTGAATACTTATTGGAAACGAGGGTCTAATAACAAATACTTCCTCTACGAACTAAGATTTCATAACTATTTGGGGCTATTTTATTAATTTTGTGAAGTTGTGGGTATTTATTTAATAAATTGAATCCCCCATTTTATTTTTATATCAAATAGAAAATAAGTACTTTTTATGATTTAGTTCACTATCACACTATATATGTATCTATTTTGTGCCAACTACATGTAATCATTTCTCACCAAAACCACCACATATTTTCTCTTGTCAAACCCCGTGCACCAAATACACCCAACAACTCTCCTTCTCCATCTTCTCCGTTTCTCATGAAACAAACCCAGTAACATGCTCCCCCACTTCACCATCATTCCGGAGAAATTTTTATTTGCTCCAAAAGCACCACGTCAGCATGCCATGTGTTGCTCTACACCATTCAACAACTGACTCCTATACCCACTAGGGTTAACCACTTCCCCGATAGGTTATAGAAAAAAAATCAGAATTCTATTTGGCTATTTTCTCTCTCCCACTCACCCCACTTGCATTGTAGATGTCAAATTGTGAGTAGAATGGAGCACCACGTATGATTTTCTCTATGAGCACCTAAGGATTGCTCCTCATTCTGCCCCACAGCCACCATCACCATTACCATCAACTCTTCCACAATTTCTCGGAGGATAAAGTTCATGAACAAACCTACATTTTCAAGTTTCCATATCACTTCTCTGAAAAAACACAGAAACAGAACCAGCCACCACCAACATCACAGTCGCCAACAACGCTGGCCACTGCGACGAACTCCGTTTGCCTTCATCTCCTTACCTCCTCCCATCGCTGTTTCCTGCTCAGTCCGAACACAACAGTCGAGTTAACCAAGACCAGAATCGAAGACGTTTCATACCCTCGCCGTTGCCGTTCCCTTTTTCCTCACAATCGACCGTCGCCCAATTGGCACTTCTCCTCTGTTGTTGGACTTTCAGCTCATTCCGGTCAGATATTATTTATTTATTTATTTATTTATTCGTTTTTTTAAACCACTCCAGTCAGACATTGTTTTATTTTTCTATTTAGTCACATATACATATATATATATATATATGTTGGAAACTAAAAGCCCCAATTCAAAATTCAGATTGAATTTCACCTTACAGGAACAACACAACAGCAGCTTTGAGTCCAAATTCTCATAACAGAAACTTTTAATATGAACATAAATCCAATTCACAAAAGCAGTACCACCAAGTAGGAGCAAGTAACAGCAACAAACAGATGCAAACTACTCACAGCACCCAAGAACTATTACTCACACTTAAGGAGTAAAATTCAGAATGCAAGAGCAAGAAGAAACTAGGAAAACTTATCTGGTATTGATTGAAAGAACTCGGAAACACAATCCAGTAGTTATTGCAGAATCACAAGAGCTACAGCTCTTCACCTTCTCGTATCTTCTATTTATAGTCAACCTAGCTAGCTTCTGAGATTAGCTTCCTTCAACCTGAATATTTGATGCCGCCTCAGGCTTGGTTTGTTCACTGCTGTTGCTACGCTTGCCGCTACTCTGTTCCTATCCTGAGTCTTCAAATGTCCGAATAGATCTGAGAAGAGTAGCCCACAATGTTTGACCAGTTACAAAACTTAAAGACCAAGTTTAAATATTCTGAAAACTACCTAGTAGGTTTATAGATAATACAAAATAGACCTTACTAATAATTGAGTTTACAAAATCAACATCCCCCCTTAAACTCAATTTCCGCAGGTCTTCATTCCAAGCTGCAGCTTGAGGTTGCTGAATATATCATGCTTCAGTGGATTTGTAAAAATATCAGCAATTTGATCTTGAGTCCTACAATAAACGAGATCCACTTCATTCTTCTTTACGTGCTCTCGTATGAAATGGTACTGAGTGTCAATATGCTTGCTCCATTCATGAAATACTGGATTTTTGGTTAATGCAATTGCTGATCTATTATCCACATGAATCTTAGTAGGCTGCGCCTGAATGAACCCAATATAACTCAGCAAATTCCTTAACCAAATAGCATGGCAAACCGTTGCATTGGCTGCAACATACTCTGCTTCACAAGTAGATAAAGTGACAATAGATTGCTTCTTCGACGACCAAGTAAATGCAGACTTTCCTATCAGGAAAGTGAATCCGGTTGTGCTCTTCCTCTCATCTAAGTCTCGTCCCAAATCGCTATCCGGGTATCCAACAAGTTTGTAATCAACAACACTTGAATAAAACAAGCCATCGCGAAGTGTACCTTTGATGTATCGCAAAATCCTCTTGGCAGCGTTAAGATGTAATTGATCGGGAGTCTCCATGTATCTACTAACCAGCCCAACTCCGTAGAGAATGTCTGGACGAGTGCAAGTCAGGTACCGCAAGCTTCCAACTAAGCTTTTGAAGTAAGCCAGATCAACATCCCCTTCTTCGTTATTCCTCAGTTCTATGCCACATTCAACCGGTGTGTTAACAGGATTACAAGACTCCATCCGGAAACGTTTCAGCACCTCCTTTGCATAGCCACTTTGAGAAACAAATATCCCATCTTCTCTTTGATCGAACTCAATGCTGAGAAATTGAGACATCAGTCCCATGTCTTTCATCTCAAACTCCTTAACCATATTCTTCTTGAACTCTTCAAACATAACATGATCATTGCCGGTTAAAATCAAATCATCCACATAAAGACAAGCAAACAACATCTTACCAGTGCTATCAACTTTATTGTAAAGAGCATGCTCGTATGGACTCCTCTCAAATCTGTTCTCGAGGAAGTACTTGTCAATTCGAGCATTTCATGCTCGCGGAGCGTGCTTCATTCCGTAGAGAGCTTTCCTCAACTTGTATACCTTGTTATGTTCAGCTTTCTTCACATATCCAGTCGGTTGTTCAACATAAATATCCTCTTCAAGGAAGCCATTTAAAAATGCAGAATTCACATCAAGCTGATAAAGCTTCCATTTATGTTGCGCTGCAAGTGAAATCACTAACCTGATTGTTTCTATGCGAGAAACCGGTGCAAATACTTCACTGTAATCGATTCCAGGTCTTTGCTTGTATCCCTTGGCCACCAACCTCGCCTTATACTTCTAAACTTCCCCATTGGACTTCCTATTAGTTTTATAAATCCATTTCACGCTGATTTCCTTGTAACCTCGCGATAGATTAGTGAGCTCCCATGTTCGATTCTTCTCAATAGCTTGAATCTCTTCATCCATAGCTTTCTTCCACTTCTCTTCCTGGATTGCCTCTTCAATTTGTAGAGGATCACTGTCAACATACAAGCAAAACATATTCATATCTTCACCTTCATAAAGTTCGTGCAATGGCCTCATCTTTCTAGGCCTTTCACTTGAGCTCTCTTCCATAGGAGAGTGTGGTGGTGATACTGGATCATGCATTGGTGTAGATGGGGAACCAAATTCTGGACTTTGTGGATAAGAACCGTTTCTAGGACTTTGTGGATCATCAAGGAACTCTCTAACTTCCACGTTTTCTTCATCTTCTAGTATAAGAACGACACTGTTTGGTGCTGCACTTCTATCCCAATTCCACGTGTAATCTTCTTCAAATATCACGTCCCTACGCATAACTATCTTCTTAGTCATTGGATTGTAGAGTTTGTATCCATAGTTCTATCACCGTAACCAATGAAAATGCATTTCTCACCTTTTTCGTCAAGTTTCACTCTTCTAGCATCCAGAATCTTAGCATATGCAATTGATCCGAGCACTCTTAGATGAGAGACACAAGGCTTGAATGAGATCCAAGCTTCCTCCGGTGTTCTGAACTTCACACTTTTAGTTGGACAGCGATTCAGCAAATACACGGCACACGCAACTGCTTCAGCCCAAAACTCTCTTGGAATTTTCTTCCCTTTCAGTATGCTTCTCACCATGTCGAAAATGGTACGATTCTTCCTTTCAGCATCTCTTTTTAACTGAAGCGTATAAGCTGGTGTAACCTGGTGCAAAATGCCATGAGCTTTGCAGATATTTTCAAACAAATCTGAGGTGTATTCGCCGCCTTGGCCAGACCTCAACACTTTGATAAACCTGCCACTTTGCTTTTCAATAAAAGCTTTGAACTCCCTAAATTTGTCAAACACTACAGACTTGTATTTCAGAAAGTAAACCCAGGTCTTTCGATTAAAATCACCAATGAACGTCAAGAAATACCTATTCTTCGCGTTCGACATTGGTTTCAATGGTCCACACACATCGGTGTGTACAAGCTCCAAAGGCTGCGATGCCTTCCACCTCATCTCTTTGTTGACGCTCAACCTGTGATGTTTGCCGAGAATACACCCGTCACACACTTGATTCGAATGATCGATAAACGGCAATCCTCTCACCATATTCTTGCTTGAAAGTAGCTTCAAGCCATTGAAATTTAAATGTTTGTACCTCAAATTCCATAGCCAAGCCTTGTACTTCTCAATTGCACTCAAACACTTAACTGCATTTGGTTGAATATTCAGCGGAAACATTCTGTTCTTGGACATCTGAACTCTAGCAATCAGTCTCTCGTGTATATCGTGCATAACCAACTGATTATTGCTCATTGTGATAACATATCGCTTCTCCAACAGCTGGCCCAAACTCAAGATATTACTCTTCATCTTCGGCACATAATATACATTGGAAATATAATCACGATTTCCATTCCTGAGTTTGATCAAAATATTACATCTTCCTTTAACTGGAATTTGGGAGGAATTACCAAACGTAACCTTCCCTTTTACGGACTCGTCAAGGTCCACAAACATGTGCCTCTTGCCGCTCATATGGTTGCTAGCTCCTGTGTCGAGATACCAAACATTGCTTTGCTCTTCACTTGATCCATCGCTCACAAATTACATCGGATTCTCCATCTCATTCACATTCTTCTCAGCATAGTTCACATACCATCGACATCCCTATTTCGCGTCCTGCACTCATTGCTATAGTGCCCATAGTTATGGCACTTGTAGTATTGCACATTCCTCTTGTCATAACTTTTTGATTGGAGGAATTGTTGTAACCGCTGCCTCTTCCTCTTGCTCTTGGTCTTCCTCTACCTCTGACAGAGCCGAAATTCTGATTTCGCGGACCACCATAATTGCCTCTTCCATAGTTACCTTTATTAGGATATCCTCTGCCTCGACTTGTATAGCTACGACCACGATTCTGGTAACCTCTTCCTCTTCCTTGCTGAGATGTCCCTGCTAGCTCATCTCTATCTTTCTTGAGAGATAGATTTGATTGGAGTGCTTGCTCAATTGAAGTGGCATGCTTCTTGTTCATACGTTGCTCGTGAATTTCAAGCGACGCCATCAACTAATCAACTGTCAAGATGCTGAAATCCTCAGACTCTTCAATAGCCGGATTCACGTGCTCAAACTTATTGCTAAGCGACCGCAATATCTTCTCCACAACTGTCAGCTCATCAAGCTTCTCACCGAGCCTTCGCATTGAATTAACAATAGACAAAGTTCTTGTAAAGTAGTCTGCTACTGATTCACGTTCATTCATACGCAGCATCTCCATCTTACCTCTTAGAACCTGCAACCTCACCCTTATCGTCTTCTCAAATCCTCTATATGAATTTCTCAGAATCTCCCAAGCTTCTTTAGAAGTTTTAGCGGCTGAGATCTTCTCAAAACTTGATTCATCAACGCCTTGGTACAACAAGTACAAGGCTTTCTTGTCACGCTTCCTAAACTCCTTCAAATTAGCCTTCTGAGCTTCCAACAATCTGTCCTCAATCTCTTGCGAGGCTGGCTCATCAAAGCCTTTCTCGATCAAGTACCATAGATCCTGAGAACCGAGTAAAACACGCATCTGGATACTCCAATTCTCATAATTATCCTTCCCCAACCTAGGAAATTGGGGTTGGAAGAAGTTACTTGTGCTAGCCATTAAAATTCAGCAAAATCAACCCAGCAACAATAGCTTAATGACTTCAATTTCTGACTGTAAGAAGGCTCAGATACAAGATTTGTTGGAAACTAGAAGCCCCAATTCAAAATTCAGATTTAATTTCACCACACAGGAACAACACAACAGCAACTTTGAGTCCAAATTCTCAGAATAGAAACTTTTAATATGAACAGAAATTCAATTCACAAAAGCAGTACCACCAAGTAGGAGCAAGTAGCAGCAACAAACAGATGCAAACTTACTCACAGCACCCAAGAACTATTACTCACACTTCAAGAGTAAAATTCAGAATGCAAGAGCAAGAAGAAACTAGGGAAACTTATCTAGTATTGCTTGAAAGAACTCAGAAACACAATCCAGTAGCTATTACAGAATCACAAGAGCTTCATCTCTTCACCTTCTCGTATCTTCTATTTATAGTCAACCTAGCTAGCTTATGAGATTAGCTTCCTTCAACCTGAAGCTTTGATGCCGCCTCAGGCTTTGTTGGTTCACTGCTGCTGTTACGCTTGCCGCTACTCTGTTCCTATCCTGAGTCTTCTACTGTCCGAATAGATCTGAGAAGCGTATCCCACAATGTTTGACCAGTTACAAAACTTAAAGACTAAGTTTAAATATTCCGAAAACTACCTAGTAGGTTTCTAGATAATACAAAATAGCCCCTACTAATAATTGAGTTTACAAAATCAACAATATATACACATATTTATGTTACTGATTTATACTATGTTTACTTGACAATAGGTTATATAATGTATCTTAGTTTTTCTAAACATCTACAAATGAACTCTTTTGGGAGTTCATTATACTTTTATAAATAGTATTTTAAGTAGTTTTATATTTGTATATTGTATGTTCTACTTGTTTAATGTTAAATAATAAGTGAAACTAATCAATTATGTTTCTTAATCTAATTATTTATTTTTATGTAAAAACTAAAGTATTAATTTTATTTGACCAACATATGATTCTCAAGATTATAGTATATTTTTACTTTTTACATATCTATATGTATTCTATTTCTAAGTTATTTAACTTTATTTAATAAATTGTAGAACTATTTCTGTACAGTATCATATTGTTTGATTACATGATCAATACAGTATTTTAATTATTTTTTTTCATCATTATACCTTAAAATATAAGTAGTCGTATGTATTCACGTTCATATCTTGTTGGAGCATTTTGCATGTATGGTTATGTGAGGTTGGGTGCGTATATTGATTGGACGTCTCTCGCATAATTGTAGATTCTTAGCTTATAGAATAAGGGTACCGCGACATTGGAAATTTGGTACTTTGCGTGCCTGTTTGCTGGATTACATTGCTATAGTAGGCAAGCTTGAATGCTCAATCCTTAATGCCTCAAAATATATTTCTTAAGTGTACTTTTATATGTTTTAACTGTTTTACATGTTATTATCTTTTGCGAACTGGAAATGAACTGGACAATCTCTTTGATAATTGATTTGTGGAAACAATTCGAACTACATAATGAACCTAAACGATTAATCACGTAAAGTGGAAGAATCGTGTATCGGGGGACGATTATTTTGGTTATGAACCCATGATGGTTCCTTCGATATTTTATCGGCCATGTTGGCTTATTTTCGCCCTACGTCCCATTGGCTAGGTTTAAGGCATCTAGTACTTACCCTCTGGGTTGGTGTTCTCCCTTAGGGGGTGTCATGACACTTAAGGTCTAGTTGGCTGAGGTTTGGTCAAGGCGGGCGCGGACTTCGGGTGCCGTTCCTTAACGCCTGGCAGGGCGGGTTTGATAGACCCCCTAGATTGCCCTTTTGATATAAGGATGGATTCGATTGGATTACTTTGGCCCTCCTATACATTGGTAACAACTGGTTTGGAATAATGAGGGTTTTACAGGTGCGCGTGAGACCCACGCACCGCCTTCTCGTGCTCCGTTTTTTATGATTCTTATACCATTGGAATCCTCTTTTCGTCCTGATCCCGATTATGTATTCAAAGTCCAATTTTAACAACTTCAAAAAAAATCGAATTAATAATTGGATCAAACAGTACAGATTAATACAGTTCAGAATCTCAAAACGGTGATAATCTTTTTTACGTTTATGTTCTTTATATTTCTGGAATCCTCGTGAAAAAACATATCCAACCATATAGGTCTCGCTTACACATTTTGAAAATTGAAAAGCTCGATTTTCTACAGCAGTCCAGATTTGGGCACGCACTACGAGGTACGAAAAGAAGCCTAGGGCTCTGATACCAATGTAAGGAGAGATTGATCTAAACACATTGATCTACAACATGAATTAAAGCGGAAAATTCATGTGTTACCTCTTCGCCTAAGCTCCTAGCGCAGCGGATGATAGTAGATTGCTTGCTTTCACGTACACCGTCTTGCTCCCAACAGTCTGGCTCGAATCACTAGGACGAGAGCTCTTGTTCACACATCGTTCCAACAATGGAGGCTAGTTAGAGAGAGACGCTAGGGCTCTCTAAAGCTTTTCTGTATTAGACTAATAAGCATTAAAGCATATAAAATATGTAGGAGGTTGTCTCCTTGTATAGCCAAAAGTTCTAGCTTGTCTGCAACATACCTCCTAAAATTTGTGCCTTTGCTACTAACCCCTTAGGGTCAGTGCTTATTGTAGCCAACCCCATAAGGTTGTGATAATTACATGTGCACCCCACATGGGCGCACCACGTAATTTTCTAACATGAAGCTATGGTACATTTTCATGTATGGAAATATGCTAACACATTTTCATGTATGGGTTACAATTGGATGAGTATTAACCAAATAAAAATGTGTACTTCCGGTTCTTAACAAGTTACATAAATATGTTTCAGAGTTCCAGCCTGAAGCTTGGTCAACCTGCTGACTACAATCCGAATAATAGAGCCTGCAACTTGATGGAATGATTTAAGTGTCCCTATTTTCCAGATTCGGAAAATCCTGGCTGCTTTTCTTGCATTATTTAGTAACTACTTGTGTGAGGTGACAAAATTTTAATTATTTACGCAGGCTTCAGACGTCAGCTTCTTCATTTATTGATCAGTCAACTTTCCTTATTGGCATGTTGGGTTTTCCTTGATTAATCAGTAGAGTTGACTTATTCTAAACCTAGTATTCGAGTGATACAAGAGGACTTGAGAAAAATAATCACCAAGTCATTAAAGTTTATTGTACAACAATAATTGAGCAGTTTGTGTCCCTGAGACAGTCAGTTCTTCAAATCAACAATCAACACGTCTCTAAAAAAACATCACCTGTTATGAAATATGTGATTGATATTGTGAATATTCATAACATATTGTATTACCATATTTGGATGATATAGTTTGACCCCCACACCCCATATAAAGGGTGGTTTGGTGGAGAATAACAAAAACTTTGATATTCCTCCATACTTTGTCTCCATCTTTTCTCTCTCAGTTTATAACACGTTATCAGCACTTTCGCTCTACCAGAAGAGGAGATCAACAGACAAAGGTACAAATTATTTACTTATTTTATATTGTCAAGAAGAAGATAATCAAACGAAAAACTCAATATTCGATTTTGATTGTCTCACGTCTTGCTTGTTTCAAGGTTGATTCAAATCAACAAAACATCGTATCATTAATTTGTTTATGATTTCTTACTTATATCGGGGAAAAAAATTGGTCTATGCTATGGGTTTATGAAAAAAAAAATGCTCAAACCCTAGACCTCGATCTACAATTAGATCTAGATAGTGACCAAAAACATTGTTTATTGACAAGATTCGTCCAAAACAAAATCTGCTCAACAGCAAGTTCGAACCCAAGGCAACAAGGCTGCCTTGATGGCCTTAAGCATCTGCAAGCGACCATCTGGTCAGCCGCCTACTTTCTTTAAGTCTGCGTATTTTATTTTATTTATTGTTGGTGTTCAGTCGAAAAAAAAAAGAAAAAAGAAAAAAAAGCTATTGCCCAGCAGATTCGAACCCAGGCAAAAGGGTCTATGGACGCCCTAAAGCAGCTGCGAGCAACCATGTGGTCCGCCACCCCACTTTCATACTGTTTACGGTTTTTATTTCTTTTAATTTTAATTTCCAGTCGAAGAGGAAAAAAACTGCCGCTACAGTGAATCGAACCCACACCCGCGTGGGTAGATCTGACACACTGGCGCGCATTCAGTAACCAAAGTGGACTGTAACCACTTGTTTAGTTCATACGTTTTTTTTTACTACAGTATGTGTCAAAGAAACACAATAAGCGCATAAAAAAAAGAAAAGAAAATTGAGTGTCCAAGTTTTAAACTCGTGAACCCAGTGCGCACAATCTGACCTATCTTGTGGTGATCTAAACCCAACGAAAGAAGAAAAAAAAATGGTCCTTGTCGGGTCTTCAACCTAGACGCACAAGCCGCCTCGCCCTACTGCAGCAGCCACCTCCAGTTGAGCCGCTTGTTGAGGTTTGAGTTTATATTAAGCCTCATTAATATGTTTAGTATTTAACTCTAAAAAAATTGAAGTTGCAGGGTCTTGATCCCATGCGCGAATGCAAAGTCCATAACGCGATTACTTACTTTGATCTCGAAAAAAAAATGTGCGATATTCAGAGAGTCAAATCCAAAACCCGCAGGAGCTAGGTATTGCAAAGCACGCGTTTTGGTATCCTTTCTGAAAGAAAAATATAAAGTCACTAGAGGATTATACTCGTGACCACAACACCCAAGATATGGCATGTCCTGATTGTCTTTATATCGTATATTTATATGAAAAAAAGAATCATATTTACATGAATTAATTATTTCATTTTTATTTATGTATTTTTACTATCTTTCTCTTATCATATTGCGCATGAGAAAAAAAAAGATAATGTCACTAGAGTTTTGAACTCGTGACCTCAAGACGCGGAAAAACAAGTCACAAGAGTATTTTAAACTCGTGACGTTGATGACAAGCAATTGAAGTTCTTACGCATGAGCAAGTGATCCTATTAAAACTTTTATCGTGTGTCACTAGGTTCCTACTCGTGACTTTAAGGACGCTTAAAAATAAATAAATTAAGTCACTAGAGTGTTTTCAACTCGTGACCTTGAGGACACGCAATTTTATCAATTACGCGTGAGCAAGTGTATTTGGCACACCATATAGAGCCCTATCATTTTCTATCTCATATGAATGGTATTTCTTGTTACATAATGCTTGTTTTTATCACTTATTTATCTGGAAAAAAAAATCATGAAGTTTCTTAATGTCCTTTATTAAACCTCTGTGAAGGAATAAAAATTACTAGAGTTTCAAACTCGTGATTGAGAATTACGATTTGTTATATTTAATTTTATATTATTTTTACAACCTTACTGTTTTCTTTTATTTGCAAATAATGTCACTAGAGTTTGAACTCGTGACCTCGAGGCGCTTGCCCGAATAAAACAACTCGGATAAATAAAAAGATGTGGATTTTGCCGCTTAAAACCGCTTAACAAGGTTATAATGTTATTGCGTTGTGTTAAAAAAAAGAGTGAATACGACTATCTATAACCGAGAGTTATAGTGTTTTTGATATATATCTTTCTCCCTTGAGTGAAATTTACATAGTTGAAATAGAAGATTCGGTTTAAAACTCTTCTCCTTCTATATTGCTATTTTTTTCCACTTTTACCAAGAAAAAAAGTCCTCGTGAGGTTATCATTGACTGATATGGACTGATATGGACATAAAATCAATTTTTATTGTTGATTGATGCAAAATACAATTTTTCCCCTAACCTAAAGTTATGGAATAAAAGAAAATATATGCGCTAATACTTCGTCCATATCTGACTAGTTTGATTCATTCCCAAGCGTGAATGGTAGCGGATCTCAGGAGAGGATGTTTTATTATATTCCTTATGTCAATAGGGATGCATCCCCTGAAGTGAGTCCCATATACCTGGTCAAAATAATTTGCACAGTCTTAGAGTTGGTTTCAATATTTATATTGTCATGGTATTATGAGGATCCAAGACTGATCTCTTAAGACCACATGAAACCAGGTGGAGAGAAAAAAAAATGCACCAATATTTGCAACTAATGCCCTCTAGTGGGTACGCATGGTTGCATACTTGTAACAAGCCACATTTTTTTGTTGATCTCTATGAGAATTGTTGGTTGAGTGATTTAATATCCTACCAATATATATGAAAATGTTTGGTTGAGTGACTCACGATCCTCCCAATATTTATGCAATTTTCTGGTTGAGTGATTCAAAATCCTCCCAATATCTATGTATTTTTTGTTGGTTGAGTGATTCAAGATCCTCCAAACTCCTTGGAAATTACATGCTTCACAATGAACTTGCCACACCATTTTTCGGCGCAACACAATTAGATTAGAGATTACTAATTTCTAATTTCAGGATTCTTAAAGGAGTTCTTTGAGAGAAATCCAACTAAATATGCGATCCATGGGTTCGTTAGTATCAAGGTTAGCTTCTTGTACTTATTTTGTCTCTTCATCTTATTTTTTTTCTCTTGATTGTTTTGAAGCCCCTATTTCTTTTATGGCTCGCACAAGAGAGAGAGAAAAAAAAAGACAATGCCAGAATATGCATAAGTCCCTGATATGCTTATTAGCATCATATTTCATGCCCGAAGTTATGAATTATTTGACTTTATGAAAATGAACCCTTCAAGAGGTAACCTACACTGTCAAACTAAAAGTTTCGAAAATTGAAAAAAAAAAAAGAAAAAAAAAAACTTACAAGAGACCTTTTAAGGCTCACAACGGTAGCTTTTTAGCACCGCGTGTTTCATGAAACAAAAATGATCCCCTTGAATATTTATATTAAATGTAATAAATCTAGACGTTCTCCGTAGAAAATAATGGCATGATGCATTTTATCGCCTATCCAACGTAGAGAATTTTGTCATTAAAATGGCTTGATGAAAGGCATCGCCCAATCGACGCCTAGTTTATACGTTGTGATTCCATATCAATCTCAAGGAACATCCAAAACTTATTATTCATCCCCTGAAGTGGCTTGGATGTTGTCAATCTCACATTTGAAAAATGTGCATATCTTATATCGAGCACACAGAAGACATGTCGTCTCTAGAAGAGATCAATGGTATTTGACGTGAATTCGTGAAAAAAATTTCAAGATTGAGTTCGTCACAATTGGCATCACTAAAAGTGATTGGTTGCTTGAATAATTGATATAAGACTTCAAATAGTCTTCATGTTTACTTTAGATTGACTGTATATATGTACTTCTTAAGAATTGTACAATATTATTATTTCAGATGGATTTTTCTATGAGTTATAGCAACATGCTATATGCTCATTATCTATCTCATTTGAGGCCCTTTAAAGGAGGAGCATGAGAATGGTGTATTCTCATAAATGAAACTCCTTTTCCAAAGAGGATAGTATTTTAGAGTTCTTGAGAACTACAAGTTTGAATTATGGCAAATTATATCTCCTAAGGAGATGTTGGAATAGATGCCCTAGAGGCAATCTAGTTTAGTATGAATTTATTTGTGGCTAGAAAATTCATTTATTATTTCTTGGATATTTTATATAATGAAGTCCTTAGATTTACAATTGTGTTGTTTATCTTAAATATCCCTAGTCCAGTAATGATTAATGGGACAATCATCTATAGACTAGTATGGGGCTGGATTGATATGGAGATATCATGATCCAACACATAGGTGTGCATTAAGGGTAATGACGCACTTGATTGACCCATCTCCGAGAAGGCTACATACACGTTATGATAAGTCAGAAGTGCTTCTCGTGGTGCAACGGTATTGTCATCCTTAGACTTGAAGTCGCTAGATATTCTAGTTGTGGATTATTGTGATTTTGGTAGCGTTAAACGCTACACCGTAACTGGGTAGTTATAAAGGCGTGTACCGGATACAATAAGAAGCAAGCTTACAGATCGTAGTTGGCGTAGATAGAATTTGTCCCTCCCACATAACAGGAGCAAATATCCTAGGCCAGTCGAGGGATAGTGCTTATAGAATGTCTGGCCAGATTCAAATAAATCAATATTGGATATTGATGTTATTTGCACGAATAAGGCTATTCCTATGGATCGACAAACTGTGGATTGGATATACGAGTGTGACTTGTATGTCTCGTGTCCAATCTGGATTTAGAGACAAAGGGATGAGACAATTACTTGTACAAGGTTTGTCAAGATGACTATTCTATTAGTTGGCTAGAATGGATGTTTTGCTAGAAACCGATCCATATTAGCAAATAGTTGCTACCAACTAAATAGAACATATGGGGTCACACGCTATATAGAGTTGAACTAGATTTGGGAATTAATTAATAGGATGAATTAATTATAAGGATCACTTTGCAATACCTTGCAAACTTAGTAGGGACAAATTTGCAAGGAAGGGACTAAATTGAATTCTAGTAGGACTAGAATAGGTCATTTAGGTAGTTGGCAAGGATTTGTTGGACTATATAAAGGACACTCCTTCCTTTCTTCCCATACTTATGACCTCATTGATCATAACTTGAGAGGGAGAGAACAAAAGGAGAGAGCAAGCAAGCAAGGAAGGTGCCGCCGCCCCTCCCTCGCCGCCGCCCCTCCCCGTTGGCCACAAGGAGGCCGAACCTCCTTGTTTCGGTCTCGTTTTGCGTGATTCTTCTTCTTCTTCCTCTTTCCGGGATAGCACCAAGGATTGAAAGATCTAGAAATCAACTCTAGGCGTGATCAAATATAGAGAACGTGACACAATTCGTGTTTGAAGTCATCAAAGGAGAACCCTAAGGTGTGTTATTGATTTCTACCTTTACCATCGTTATGTCTCTTGACTTGTGATCCTTGGAGGGTTTTGCATGGGTTATGATTGTTTGTGTTTCCGTTGCGCATCCAGGAATCAAAACCCAACAGGAGATACATTATCGCCTAGTTTTTTTGGCTCGAGTATCTAAATATGCCGAAAGCATATTTTGTGACATTGATCACATGGTTCATGTCATGAGAGGGAGTAGATACCCTATTACAAGACATGGATTTTAATTTAATGTCTTATTCAAACTTGATCCAAACGTTCTCTTAAATTATGAGTTTTGATGTATATGAAGCATGTAAAGGTTGCTTATGAAACTACAAATATCCTCTATAAGGATCATCATCTTGTTAGTTACAATTCTACAGAATTTGAGAACACAAGAGAATCATGAATAAATGATCAAATAAATGCCGTTGAGGAGGCAACAACTCATGTAGATGAAGAGCTACCTACATTTGAGTCTATGTATGATCATTGATGACATTCACTTTGAAAAGTGCTTGAAATCATATAATTACCTTACACCACTATAAGTGAAAATGTGTTGACTATATTGGTCAAAATCAAAGTCAACACTCGTGTGTGGAAATATACGCGAGCTCTGCAGTTGATGCATAGAGCATATATGTGAAGTACTTTGAAGTACTTGAGATTACTCAAGCATCCATGTTCGTATAAGAACAACATATTAAAATGTCCGCACCCTAATGGTTGAATGCGTGAGACTATTGAAAGAGAAATAGGAAATATTGCAAGCAATGCCCATATGCTTCTCATGGTTATAATTATAATAAACAAATCATCTATTTCTTAAGAGTGATTATGATAATTCGTTTAGTCAAAAAGACTACGAATATAAAAGTAACTAGTTACACAAAATGCTCGTACGAATCACTTATGTGAAATCTATGGAGGCTATTGCCCATGAGATATACTTCTTTGCTAAAGCAAATTGAAAATACACACTCGCGACTAGTTTAGGTGCATATGCATATTATTTAGTATGACAAATGTCATAAGTATATACATGTCATATTGATAGTTTTTATTACTATTTCCAATGATCATGTGGCATCATATCATTTTACACATTATACACTTTCCCTAAGTTCACTTTTCAAGTATGAATTGTGACATCAAGATGATGCAAAGAGGGGGAGACTAAATTACAAAGTTTTGTATTATTTTTCCTTAGCTGAGATTTTTATCCCACGGGATTTTTCCAAGCAAGGTTTTAACGAGACATGCAGCCATGGATGAGTTCAAGATTGAACCAAGCTCCCACTCATAAGATGTACTATTTTTCCTTCGTCAGAGTTTTTGTCCCAACGAGTTTTGCTCGACAATGTTTTTAACGAGGCATCGTTTTACTGTTAGTAAATATTCAAGGGTGAGTGTTATGAAATATGTGATTGATATTGTGAATATTCATAACATATTGTATTACCAATTTTGGATGATATAGTTTGACCCCCACACCCATTATAAAGGGTAGTTTGGTGGAGAATAATAAAAAATTTGATATTTCTCCATACTTTGTCTCCATCTTTTCTCTCTCAATTTATAACATCACCATAATTTTAATTTTTAATTTTTTCTTTCTGGTGTTGTTGTTGCCGCTATTACACAATGGCTGGTTCCTCCCGACATGTTCTCCTATGAAAGAACCACTTGTTATCTCAGCAGATACATCTTCCCTTATTGCTTTCAGAGACCATTTTATCACGATATCCAGTGTGAACAACATAGTGCGCATGCACAACCTGGATTTTTGTGCTTCTTCAGTGGTATGTCTCTTGGTTGGTGTTACATGTGGTGCATGACACAAGAGAGTTGTTTCCCTGCAACTTGGTGACATGGGCGAACTTGCACCATTTCTTTTCTTGCATATGTTTGACATTAGTAACAACTGATTTCACAGGTAACTCCCAGAAGAGATTGCTCATCTCCGTAGATTGAGCTTCATCAATGTTGGTTTCAACAGCTTTTTCACTTTTTCAATATAAACTTGGGTGAAAACTCTACCGGAAGATGTAATACACTTGCAACTTTCTTGCATTGTTAAGTGAAGACTTGTGTGAAAACTCTAGTTTTTCTAATGGACCCCACTTAATTATTGTCCCTAACACTCTGACTCTTCTCTTCCCCTTTTGCCACTATTCACTGGGTCACTTTGACCCGGTGATTTGGATAGTTAAATGATGCACTCTTTTGATAATTTTTTAATGGTGTTGTAGAGTAAAAATTGTTCTATGGTGAAAAAATTATAAAAAAATTGTAATGTTTTGCGATCCAAATCATCCGGTCAAAGTGACCTAGATGCGAGTCAAAAAAGTCAAATGATGGGAAAGAGAAGAATCAGTGTGGTATATTTAATAGAAACTGAAGGCTTATGCGATTTCCGATGAACTCATCGGAGAAGATGAACAGTAGAGAACACCGAGAGACGAGAGAAAGAATTAACTCGGTTCATCTCATTAGTTGGTACAATGATATATACAGAAGTGATAAGTTGGTTTAGGTAAATACAATAAAGCTAATAAATGTTCTAGCCGTTGGATGGAAAACAATGGCTGTGATTGAGGATCAGGGATGATTATTTTCACAACAGTCTTTGACCTTCCATAGATGTCTTTTGAAAGTGAAGCAGATCCTCCTAGTTTGTCAGTTTTGCATTTTGGTCCTGTGAGCTGAGATGGCTGTTGGGTTTTGATCCAAAACAGGCGGCCCAAAGTATTGGTAGAGATGTATGGTTTAATACTCCCCCTCAAACTAATGGTGCGGGATGGACCATTAGTTTGTGCTTGAGTTCTTGAAAATGATGCGTTGGGAGACCCTTGGTGAAAATATCCGCTAGTTGATCCGAACTGTTCACAAAAGAAACAGATAAGTCATTAGTTAGTACTTTTTCCCGAATGTAGTGGTAGTCTGTTTCAATGTGCTTAGTGCGGGCGTGTAAGATATGATTAGCAGTGATCGCAATAGCTGATAAATTGTCACACCAAAGTATGGGTTTTTGAGGAATATAAAGATGTAAATCACGGAATAAAATTTTTAGCCAAGCTAATTCAGCAGCCGTAGAGGCAAGAGCTCGATATTCGGCTTCAGTGGAGGACCGGGCCACTGTTGGTTGTTTCTTGGCACCCCAATGAATTGGGTTGGAGCCTAGAAAAATAACAAAGCCGGAGGTGCTACGACGATCGGTTGGGTTACCTGCCCAATCGGTGTCACTAAAAGCAGTTATAGGCATATAGCCTTTTTGATAAAAGAGACCGTGATTCTTGGAACCTTGTAAATATCGTAAAATTCTTTTTGCTCCAATAAGGTGATTTTCAGTGGGTGTGTGCATGAATTCACAAAGGTAATTAACAGCGAAAGAAATATCAGGACGGCTAAAAGTAAGATACTGTAGAGCGCCAAGAAGTTGGCGGTAAGGAGTTGCTTCCGTGAGGGGCTTACTGTCTTGAGTGTGATACTTGGTACCTGCAGATAAAGGAGTAGAAGCTGGTTTGCAAGAAGACATGTTAAAACGAGATAACAAATCAGAAATATATTTGGCTTGATGAATAAAAATGCCATCTTTAGTTCTTTTGATTTCAAGTCCTAGAAAATAAGTTAACGAGCCTAAATTAGTCATAGAAAACTCAGTGTTTCATTTGCGAATAAGTTGAGTAATAAAGATAGTATCACTACCCGTTAAGATAATATCATCAACGTATAAAAGAAGAATGGTTATTTTACCACTAGAGTATCGAATATAGAGAGAGTAGTCGGCATACGATGAATGAAAACCTAACGTAAATAAATAAGATGTGAAACGTTCAAACCAAGCTCACGGTGCTTGTTTTAACCCATATATGGACTTGTTTAGTTTGCAAACGTAATGAGGAAAGCGTTGGTCTTTGAACCCTTGAGATTGACTCATGTAAACAGTTTCTCGAAGAATACCATGAAGAAAAGAATTTTTGACATCTAATTGTTGTAAGGGTCAGTTGAAATTAGCAGCAAGAGCAAGAATAATGCGAACGGTAGAGTGTTTAACAACTGGGCTAAAATTTTCATCGTAATCAATGCCAAGGTTTTGTTGAAAACCTTTGGCAACAAGGCGAGCCCTGTGCCTAGAAATAGTACCGTTAGGGTTATTTATTTTGTACGAAAGACCCATTTACTTCCTATTACGTTTGTATTTGGTGGAGGGGGTACTAAAGTCCATGTGTTTTGCTGTGTGAGGCTAGTGTACTCATCATTCATGGCGGATCACCACTGAGAGTGTTTACTAGCCTCAGTGTAAGATGTAGGATCAAGTAGCGTAGTAATAGCGGAAAAACCTGATTTTTTCTTGCTGATTCCGGATTTGCTGCGGGTTTGCATGGGATGAGCATGAGTGGGATTGGAGTGGTGTGGTGGTGCCATCTAAGGTGCGGCCAGTGCCGGAACTTCCTCGACTTCAGCGGACGGTGCCGAGCCAGAACCCGAAGACAAAGCATGTGCAGTGGGTGTTGAACGGTTCTGGGCAGTGGAGTCTTGAGCCTCGGATGGTTGCACCGGAGGTGCCATACTTGAACCAGTTGGCGTTGAGCACGCTGGAACCAAGTTACAATCACGAACAGGCATGGTTTGGACCTGGGTTGGCTGCACCGGCCCGGTTGAAGGAGTGGGAACAGCACCTGGGCTGGGCCAACTCATCACTGATGGGTTTGTTTCCGAAAAATGGACAGGGACAGTGGGTACTGTACCAGTAAGAGGTATTGAGGAGTCTCCTGCTAGAGAAATTTGAGCTGCTGGTACAACAGTACCTGTAACAGAAGTAGTAGGAGGGTCAGAACAATAGGGTAAGCAAGATTCGTCAAATAAAACATCCCGAATAGTGTAAATACTATTAGTATTTTTTTCTAAGCATAAATACCCTTTGTATTCGTCAGCATAACCAATAAAAACACACTTTTTGGTTTTAGAATCAAGTTTTGATGAGTTGTAAGGACGCAAGTATGGGAAGCAAGCACAACCAAACGTTTTAAGACGCAAGTAATCGGGTGGGTGGCCAAAAATTAATTCAGATGGTGATTTATTGTTGGTGTTACGACTAGGCATGCGATTAATAAGATAAACGGCAGTAGTAACAGCATGAAACCATAAAAAAATAGACGCAAGTAGGTTATCCCATCTTGATTGAGAATCTGCGAGAAAGTGTAGGAGGTGTATTCGCTTCCACCATCAGTGCAAATAATACGAATGTGATGTTTCAATAATTTTTCAATTTTGAGTTTAAATAAAGAAAAGACACTAGGAACTTCAGATTTGTTATGTAAAGGAAAAACATATGTATATTTAGAATAATCGTCAATGAATAAGACATAGTAACGGAACCCACGATAAGATTTGGAGCTTGACGGCCCCCAAACATCGCTATGTAAAAGATGTAAAGGTTCATTAGATTTGGAATCGGAATGAGTATAGGGTAAACGATGCATTTTTCCTTCTAGACAAGAATGACAAAGACCTTTATTACTAGTAGAAAAATCAGAAGAGGGAATAATTTTGCGTAAAACATTGTCTGCGGGGTGCCCTAGGCGATCATGCCAAGTCCGGGCATCAACTTTATTACCAACATAAGCAAAAGATTTAAAAGGCAGAGATTCAATGGGGTATAACCCATTTTTACTCAATACCTGATAGAGAAGAGTTCCCGTAGTTTTGTCCTGTATGAAAAAAGATGTGGCGTCAAAGATAAATCTGCAATTATTGTCAGAACATAATTTGTGAACCGATAGAAAATTTGTGCTAATTGGAGTGTAAGATTGTGTGAACTAGTGGAGAGTAAAGCAGTACCCGTATTGTGAATATGAATAGTTTGACCGTTGCCTACAGCAACTTGGTCATTCCCATGGTAAGTGTCGGCAGTAGTTAAGTTCTGAAAATCATGAGTCATATGATTTGTTGCGCCCGTGTCCGAGAGCCAATAATTGGGTTGACTGTGCTGGTGAGTGGAAGCAGTTAAGGCAGTGAGAGAGTCAGGTGGAAGACGCCCCTGATAGGCATAATTCATTCTATGTATGCAGTCAAGTGCAGTATGATACTGCTGTCCACAAATTTGGCAAACATCAATGGTGTGGTTAGGGTTTCTGCCACCACGGTGGCCTTGGTAATTACCAGTGCCATAGTCATTTCTTCCACCCGGATAATACCCTCTGCCACGGTTGTTATTACCAGAAAAATCAGAGTTATACCCACGTCCACCACCTCTATTGTAACCTCTACCATAACCTCCACGGTTATGTCCATTATTACCACCGCAACCACTATTATGTCCTCTACCCTTCCCATTATAGCCACCATGATTTGCATCTGTGGTGGCAGCATTAAAGGCAACATTAGGGTTTTGAGAGGTCAGATTTTGAGATTCAAGCATATGTTCTTCACTTTTCAACAAGACATGTAAGTCATCAAAAGAAATGGGTTCAGAATTGATTCGAATAGATGACCGAAAGGGATTGTATTCAGCAGGAAGTCCATTCAAAGCATACAACATCATGTCTTCGTCATCAATAATAACAGCAGCAACCATCAATTTGTCACGAATGTTTTTCAATTTATTCATGTAAGTGTCAATAGAGTCAGAGTTTTTCCTCGCCGTTTGCAAATCAGATTTCAATTGCATTACATTCGAGCGTGTGAGAGAGGCGTACCTTTTGCCGAGAATTTCCCAAATGGCACGAGAAGATGACTGACCTATGACGAGAGTGAGTGCTTCTGGACTCAGAGTGGCTTTCAACATTGTGAGCAGGGCTTGATCTCTCTGTAACCAAGCAGTATAATCTGGATTGACAGCCATAGTACTTCCCTATTCATCGGATTTCTTCACAAACTGTTCTGGTTTTGGAGGAGTCCAAAGAGATTCTGGGTGCGCAACAGGGAGGTGATTTGATACCTCCAGATCACATAATTTGTGCCGTCGAGTTTGATAGGTACGAGGTTGTGAATGTTTGACAAGAGATAGATCGGATTCGAAGATGTAGAGGAGATGGTGGATGGAACTATGGAATGGCTTGGAGAGGAGATTGTAGACTGAGCCATTGGCTCTGATACCATAATAGAAACTGAAGGCTTATGCAATTTCCGATGAACTCATCGGAGAAGATGAAAACCGAGAGACGAGAGAAAGAATTAACTCGGTTCATCTCATTAGTTGGTACAATGATATATACAGAAGTGATAAGTTGGTTTAGGTAAATACAATAAAGCTAATAAATGTTCTAGCCGTTGGATGGGAAACAATGGCTGTGATTGAGGATCTGGGATGATTATTTGCACAACAGTCTTTGACCTTCCATAGATGTCTTTTGAAAGTGAAGCAGATCCTCCTAGTTTGTCAGTTTTGCATTTTGGTCCTGTGAGCTGAGATGGCTCTTGGGTTTCGATCCAAAACAGGCGGCCCAAATTATTGGTAGAGATGTATGGTTTAATAATATTGTAACAGACCTGTCATAATTGTCCCCTTTTCCAGCTACACCATTTTTTAATACAGAACACTCTTTCAATATGTTTGGCTATTGGAACACAACTTTGAACATTCGGGAACTGAAAAATTCCTAATGTCAAATGCTTGGTGAATACTAGGAAATTGATCCATCTAACATGCAGGGGAACTCCGTAGGTCTACGTACCTCAGAGTTGTAGGTAATTTGTTGAGTTCTGGTAGATTTGTTTGTCTCAAGTGTTCACCCTATGCACCTCTGAGTTTTAGGCAATTGATTGACTTCTGGTAACTTAAGTGATCACTCCAACTCCAGTTCATACTTTAGGTTCTTCTGGGTGCCGTTAAACAGTTGTGGTTACTCGAGGAATTAGAAATCAGAGCAATTTACTGAATACGATGAAGTAAAAGCTTCTTGGATCTTTTTTATTTTTTCTCTCTCAATTGCACATGTAGCTAAGATGATACCTGCATATGCTTTGTCCTGAATTACTTTTAGTGGATGCGTTTATTCATTGATTTTGTGATAATTGTTCATGCTTTCATAACGAATGTTCCCTTGTAAAAGAATTATTGATTTATTCCATTAATATGTTTTGTAATAAAGCTTGACACCGAGTTACTTATGTTGGAGAACTTTTTCTCTTACAGAGGTATAATCCAATGGGAGTATATTGACTGTAAAAGAGTTCCATTTGCTGGAAGAAAAGCATGCAAAATATTGCACAAAATGTCATAACCATCCGGTTCAAACCTTGATCTCAGAGCGGCGGTTTTCAGGTACATCCCTAACTGAAACCTTGAAAAGTGTTTGTTATATTCTCACAAGCATCATCAACTGTGATATATGGCTTTCTGAATTCACGTATAAGTGACAACTTGGTACATTGCACCAGGTTATGCTTCAATCTTCTTGGTTATTTTTGCATTCATGCTATCTGCCCACTTGCTTAGATAATTTGTACTACCCCCTAATGATGTGGAACTGGTATCCCCTAATGGTGCCTTATGGTTTCAGACCTTCGGTATTATGTTTATGGAAGTATTGGTGACAGCTGTTAATTTGTGATTGCTCACTTGTGAGAATTGTGTTGCAACGACTCATATAAGTACATGGGTTGTGCCATCATTTTAGTATTGATGAATTAGTCTTCTTCATCTTCATCCTCTTCTTTATTTAAGTGTGAATGAAGCAGCCCACTGGCAGCTACCATGTTTGAATGATATGGCCTTCCACATTGGCAGTTTCCTATAAACTATTTTATGACAGGTGGGGTATATTAATTACTTGTTTTATAACTTATTTTATGGTAGGTGGATGACCCTTAACTCAGGTCTCCTAGGCATAACCTTTTACTAATATTCTTCTATTACTAATATTCTTCTATTACTAATATTCTTCTATTAGTTATGGTGGACATTTGACAAGCTATAAGGTGGGGTTCTCAAGTAACTACTACAGTTAGTTACTATATCTATAACCCTCTCAAAATATCAAAACATCCCTACTACTACCAAACCTTGCACACCCATGGACCAAATTGTCTTTCCATCCAAAACACTCGTCTTCTTTCTGATCATGTTCTTGCCATGTCTGTTCCACAATGGCTGGTTCCTCCTGAAATGTTCGGCTCAGAGAGATATTACAACAGATACATCTTCCCTTCTTGCCTTCAGAGACCATATTCTAACGACTTCCAGCTTCGACAACATACTGCGCACCAACTGGACTTCTGCTTCCAACTCTACTTCTTCAGTGGTATGTCACTGGATTGGTGTTACATGCGGCTCTCGGCACCAGAGAATCGTGGCTCTCGACCTTGGTGACATGGGCCTAAGTGGAACCATTCCTTCACAATTAGGAAACCTTTCATTCCTTGAAATCTTCAACATCAGCAACAACAAATTCCACGGCCAACTGCCCGAAGAGATGGCTGGTCTCCGTCGGTTGAGTCTCATCAATATTGGTTTCAACAGCTTTAGTGGAAACATTCCATCGTGGTTTGGTTTCTTACCTCAACTAAAGTATTTGATTCTTGGGAATAACAGTTTCACAGGTCATATTCCTGCTTCCCTATCTAATTGCTCCAAATTGGAAATTCTGACAACCACGTATAATCAACTATACGGAATGATTCCTCCAGAATTAGGTCACCTTAGCAACCTGAAGGTTCTACGATTAGGTGGAAACCAACTGAGTGGCGAGATACCTCGGTCCATATTCAATATCTCCTCGCTTGAAGATTTTAGATTGGCTGGAAATGGGATTTCCGGTAGTCTTCCCGCAGATATGTGCACCAGCCTTTCTAATCTCCGAGTTCTTTCTGTATCTCGCAATCAATTGGATGGGCCGATCCCGTTGGGTTTACAATTTTGCTCACGGCTTGAGACATTGTCATTGTCGTACAACAAATTGCATGGACCTGTACCAAGTGTACTCGGGAACTTGAGCATGCTCAATATGTTAGCCCTTGGGGGTAACAATTTGGACGGTACAATTAATACAACTCTCTTTTTTGTAGTTACTGCATTTTCCTTTTTTATCTTGTGCACATGCATGGTTCCCCTGGAGTGTTTCTATAGAACATCACCAACTAATGTGTCGTGGGTGGGGATTGATCCCTCACCAATGCATGGAGCTTATTAGGCTAGCAACCATTTGCAGTTCCCTTGGAGTTAAATTATTAATTTTTCATCAATAGCCAGTCTGATCATGACTAGGTATTTTTCCTAATGATCATCCAAATTCGATGAAGTTGCTATTTAATACAAGCTTTATGAATTGTCAACTTTCCAGCTTCCATTATGTATTTCTATTAAACTACATAAATTTAAAGGCATTAATACATTCCATGGGCTTAGAAAAATTATGAAGTAACCTGGAATAATAGTTTAATCGTGATATTATCATAACTTTGATAGCACATTTTAGATATCTCCAATCAATGAGCTTTCAAGATGGAGTAGCTTAAGAGAGATACGTTATGTTTAGTTGGTTGACATAAGAGGCAGCAATCGTTACCTCGTCATGGTAAGTGCACGAGTAGGTTGACTCTACAGTGTCTTCCAATCAGGAGCGCATAAAAGATATTTTAGTACTACTTTTAAGACCGTCGTACATTTGTAGGTGGCATACCCAAAGAATTGGCCAATCTCGTGAATTTGAAGCAGCTAGGATTGGAGCATGCAGGCGTTGGTGGCTCCATACCGCCTTTTCTCTTTCAGAATACTACTTCTTTGGAGGGTCTTGCTCTGCGAGGTAACAGTTTGACTGGAAGCGTTCCACAAGAAATTGGAAATTGTACGTCAGTCAATTTAATAGACATCGCATTTAACCACTTGACAGGTATGCCTTGATCTGACTCGACATTCATTTTTTTTAAAATGTTCCAAAGGAAGACTTCGTTACTAGTGATTTTAGGGGCATTTATTTGTCACAAGTTTTGTAAGAAAAAAATATGCAGCTTACTATTTACGGTATAGTAGTCTAAAGTCAGGAAATTTTAACATCAAGTATCCTAATGATCAAAATAAAAATATTCTGCTTAAGTCATGAAGTAATTTCCTCTGGTGATGAAGGGACATGTTTTTAGAGTCCAACTTCAAAGTTCAAAGAAATTGCTGTAATGATTTATGGTTTGAATGAAATACGAAATGCAATACTCGGGCACAACATAGTTCTATGCGGGAAATTGATTTATTTATAAACTTAATAAGTGTAAATAAATCCAATTTGCATTGTCATTCATAATTTTCTTAACACCAAATGAGCAAAGCAAGTCATAAGCTATGATCCAATGGATAATACAACTTGATCCAAATCTGATGGATCAGATTTGAATATTCCTTTGCCATCCCTATGACTTGGCTATGTGACCTATGATATCCCAAACACAATTTCAAGTTAGCATGCCTGGAAAATCTTTAACTAATAATTATGGGAAGACAATGGTTAAGGACTCAGCGATTCTTTTTCACTTTGATTTTCTATTCTAATTCATTATATTGTGTTACTCTCGTACAGGTCAGATCCCAGAACCCATTGGTAGGCTTCGGAAGTTGGAGGTTTTATCACTCGATATGAACAACTTAGGAGGTCATTTTCCAGCCAACTTCTTTAACATCACATCTTTAAGAGGTCTTTCAGTCGCTGGAAATCATTTCACAGGAGATCTTCCGCCAACTGTAGGATTTGGACTGCCTAATCTCGAAGAACTTTATCTTGGTCGAAATCAATTCAGTGGAACCATCCCAGCCTCCATTTCTAATTGTTCTAGAATCACTAACCTATATCTTTCTGAGAACAACTTCACCGGATCACCTCCAAGCACGCTAGGAAGTTTAAAGCTTCTGAATAGGTTGATCATAGGGCAGAACAATCTCAAATTCAATGGAACATCATTCATTGCTTCCTTGAACAGTTGTACTAATCTCCAATTATTGGATATCAGTTCCAGTCATCTAAATGGACCGCTTCCATCCTCTTTTGGAAACCTTACGTCTTCTCTTCAAATTCTTGATGCAAGTGGTTGCGGAATCAGGGGGAAGATCCCCCATGATATCGGCAACATAAGCAATATGGTAGTTTTGGATCTTGATTCGAATCAGTTAGTTGGATCTATTCCAGATGCGCTTCAGCGTTTATCAAATCTCGAGGGGTTTGGGGCTTCTAATAACAAGCTAAGTGGATCAATTCCTGATGTTATATGCCATTTACCGAGGATAACTGAGTTGCATCTCCCCATAAACAGATTTTCCGGTCCATTGCCTGATTGTGTAGGAAATGTTACTACTTTAAGAGAGCTTTATCTTAAAGATAACAAATTGTCTGCCAAGTTACCTGCAAGCCTGTGGACCCTCAAAGATATCTTGGTACTTGACTTGTCGTTGAATTCATTCACTGGCTATTTGCCCCCAGATATCGGAACCTTAAGGGCTGCAATTCACATAGACCTATCCATGAATCAGCTCTCAGGCAGACTCCCTAATACAATTGTAAGTCTGCAGACTTTACAATTACTTTATTTAGCGCATAACAAGTTTGAAGGTTCCATACCGGAGTCATTGAGCAAGTTGTTGAGCCTAGAGGAATTAGATTTATCCTATAATAATCTTTCCGGTGAAATTCCAAAATCATTGGAGGCACTCTCCCATATAAAGATTCTCAACCTATCATTCAATCAACTAAGTGGAGAAATTCCAAGTGGGGGACCATTCAAGAACCTCACATATCTTAGCTTTGAATCGAACGGGGCACTCTGTGGTTCCCCTCGGTTCCATGTCCCACAGTGCCAAAGTGATGGCTCCTCTAAGCATCTAACGAAGAGAAGAAAGGTTCTTCTATTTGTGTATGTATTGATGGGGATGACCTTCCTAACACTAGCTGTTTTAGTCACTCTATATGTGATGCTCAAATGCAGAAAAAGGAATCGAATTCCATTGGTGGAAGATTTGCAGCCAGAAGTTACACATGAGAGAATTTCTTATCATGAACTTCTCCAAGCGACAAATTCATTCGATGACAGCAATTTACTCGGAAAAGGAAGCTTTGGCTCTGTTTACAAAGGTGTATTCGCAAATGGGAAAACTTGGGCTGTAAAGGTGTTCCATCTGCAGGCAGAACGCGCGATAAGAAGCTTCGACACTGAATGCGAGATGTTGCGTAATGTTCGTCATAGAAACCTCAACAAGGTTATTAGCAGCTGCACTAACCTCGAATTCTTGGCATTGGTTCTCGAGTACATGCCTAACGGAACTCTTGACAAGTGGTTATACTCTCACAACTATCTCTTGGATGTCAAGCAGAGGTTAGACATGATGATAGATGTTGCATCTGCTGTTGAATATCTTCACGATGGTTATTCTGTGCCTGTGGTTCATTGTGATTTGAAGCCTAGCAACGTTCTCTTAGATGAAGACATGGTTGCACATGTGAGTGATTTTGGCATTGCCAAGTTCCTTCAAGGGGAGGAGAGTTTTGTGCAAACCAACACGCTGGCCACTATCGGGTATACAGCACCAGGTATTGCTCCATTCTTTAGATTTCATTCATGTGTATACTGTTTATTTACTAGCTTAGATGATCTGTTTGTTTGATCACAGAGTATGGACGAGATGGACGCGTGTCAACAAAATCCGATGTCTATAGTTTCGGTATTATGATGATGGAAGTATTTACTAGGAGAAGGCCCACAGATGAAATGTTCACGGGAGATCTTGACTTAAAATCTTGGGTGAAGCAGTCATTACCAGATCGTGTGATGGAAGTTATAGACGAAAATTTTGTTAGGGAAGACAAGCACCACGTCGATGCACTGGTGCAGTGTGTATCAACTATCTTAGAATTGGCCTGTAATTGTTCGGCCAACTCACCCAACGAGAGAATGAACATGAAAGATGTTCTAGCTTCCCTCAAGAAGACCAAACTACGATTCGTTGCAAATGTTACATAATTTGAGCAGTGTAAGTACCTAATTTCTTTATTCATGCTTTTGGTATTTTGTTTTATTGTGTATGGCTTCTGCAATACCTTTATCTGATCCCCACAAACACTGATACCATGTTTCTGGCTTCTGCAAAGATGTTCTAGCTTTTGGGATTTTTTTTTTTACTCTTTCTGGTTTCTGCAATAGCGTGTTTTTCTGATCCCCATATTGCTGATAACGTGTTTTTCGTTTTGTTGAATTTCCAGATTATCAAATGCCTGTTAATGCATTAAGGTACGGCATTTGGATGCTTGTGTCTGTTCAGTTGTGGCTAAAAAGGAAGCTATCGATGTCGCAAGCCAATGAAGAAGTAAATGAATAACTTTTGTTGTCAGTTAGTCCCTGAACATTTTGTGATTGAACATTTTGTGCTGGTGTAAGTTTGTCTAGTCTAAACTGATGTTTTTGAACATTTTTTCTTCGCCTTTTTGTTGATGTTATCCAGAAACTAGAGTTTTTCCCATTTTTTTTTTATTTTTTTTTTGCCAATCTACCATTTACCATTAAAAACTTATTGTCTCCCCGAAAAAAAGAACAAATTGTGACTTGTGAGTATTGTGTTCATTATTAATTTGATGTTTGTGTGTGTAATTGCTAATGAAATATACTGACTGTTGACTTTGACTTTTAACTTTGACTTTTATTTCGTGAATCTTGTCCCGGCTGACTTGATTTTCTGTCCCCGCCACTGAGTCTACCCCAGAGTCTTCTTTCTATGTAAGCCTCTGTTTTGTTGCGGTGGCTGGTTGATGTGCACATTTCTTAGTTGAGGTGCACCTTTCTGTAAATGCAAGAAGGATGTTCCGCCGCCTCACCCAAGGTGCGAAAGAGCTAAAATGACGTTCTAGCATCAGTCAAGAAGCTCAAGCTACAATTATTCGTCTTGAAGGCTCTATGATATTTGAAATGAAGTGCAGGTATTTGTTTTCGATCAGCTATGTTGTTGTGACCTTGACATGTCCTTTTGGGATGGTTTAATGATACATTTTATGCATGAAATTCCAGATAATTGGGTGACCTGATGCTGTTAGAAGAAGAGGAGTAACCTTTTGGATAATATTGTCGTTTGTAATTTTTTTCTTGTGTATGCGAGTTTTACTCGAATGTGCTAAAACCTTATACCTTCTAAAATGAACAACTATGGTTTTCAGTCAAGCAGGAAACCCAGGGTTTAGTTTAATCCTCTAATCCTGACTGGTATCGATCATTATTGACAGAAATGAAAATTTTCTCTCAATCACAAAATGAATAACTAATTGTGGTTACTCTTTAACTTAACCATAGTTCGAACTAACTATAACTAACCTCACTTAGAGCATCTCCAATGCTGTTAGGTCTTAAGCAAATTTTACATAAAAATCACAATTTTGCCTATTACATAAGGGTAAGTTTAGCCCTTCGCTACAATGGTGTTAGCAACAAAATAGGCAAATACATTTTAGTTTAGTTTTTTTTTTTTTTTTTTTTTCCCCATCGGTCCTAGCCTACATTATCTCAATAAAATCTACATTGTAAAAGATATATTCGAATAAAACCACCTAAAAAAAACTAGTTTCGGATTTTTAGCCTAAAAATAAGGGCACGATGAACATTAGCGAAGAGATTTTCAATCGCCAACTTTGGCGAAAATGATGCCGATTTAATATTTTGGATAAGATGTTGCCTAATCCGCTGGAGTGACAGTTTTTCACATATTAGTTATTTTTTGCCTAAAATATTGCTTTTACCTAATCCCTTGGAGATGCTCTTATATCAATACTGGCCCTGGAGTTTTAATAGCAGTTACTAAATTTCCGGATAATGAGAAATAGCAGTTACCGAATTTCCTGATAATGAGACATGTTTGACAGGTTCACATCTCTCTGATGACTCCTGGCCTTTTGGAATTACTAGTACGCAGCACGTGCCTTGCACGTGGTATGTCTATTTATGTTAAAAAAAAACATAATCTCGCGATTAATTGTAAGAAAAATTAAAACGCTGGTAAAATTGATTTTTTACAAACAATGTGAAAATTAAGTGTACCTAAAAAGTTCAAATGCTAAAGCTAATGAGATCATTTCAATTATGATCACATTTACAGATAGCTCTGGTGTAGTTTGTAGTTCCGTGTTTCTAATTTCATGCTTTGCTCTGTTTAGCTATAAAACATGTTTATTTTATATATACACATATTGAAACACCACCCAATTGCACTAATTATATTCCGACACCAAGCAATATTGAAGTGGAGGAATGGTCGACAGGTAATAGCTTTAGCAGCACGTCAGTATTTATTGTGGATGCCTCATGGAAAACAATAACAATGCTACGACGAAAATCGTAGATATCTCGAAGGCGCTGAAATGGTTGTTGCGTCATGACTTCCGAAACATGGAATTACTCACGGATTCCCTCAAAGTCAAAACGGTGCAACATCTGAATCACACAATCGTTGTTTTTTTATACGATAGGTGACACGCCAGCACCCAGGTCCATTGCCGCAGACCGACCTCAGCGGGTGACTAAACGACCGAGTCGCTTGGATGATTTCATCTCTTAATCCCATGGGCGTTATTAGTTAATTTCGTTACTTTTGGGGGCGTTATCGTATTTTATTTTCTTTCATAGCAGTAATTTTATTTGTTTTACCATACAGTTAACTATTTAAACTATTGTTATTTTTATTTTGGGAATTAATCAGAAAATTGCTCCAAAATCCCTCTCTCGTTCTTCCTCTCTTCTTCCGTTCTTCTCCTTCTCCGATTTCTCTGGTTTTGCTTCGATTGTGGTACTCATCCAGTACCAATTGGTGCTTTCATTCTTGATTGCGGAGTTCAGCAACTTGCCAGGCCGCTATCTCACTCGACCTCCCACCGCCCAAACGCACAAGACGCTACAAACCCTAACCACGAAATCAAGCACTGCCGATTGGGGGTTTTTTCCTATCAGTGAGTTGGTTTCTTTAGTGGGTTTGGATTTTGTCTTTTAGTGCAATTGTTATTTTGGCGAGGTGTTGTTTTACTTTGGTGTGGCCTTGTTTCAATCTGGTAGTGTGTTGATCAGTGGGTCTTCCAAACCTTTGGAAGGAACAACTACCCGAACCATGGCCGAAGACTCTCAAACCTTGCAGGTCGAACAATCCTTCACCGTAACCCAGGTTACGGGGTTGGTCCAGAACTTGCAGCGAGACATGGGCAGAATCGAAGCCCGCCTCAATGCCCAAACCCCGCCTCCACCGCCGCCGCCACAGCGCGGTGTACTCGGCGCACCGCCGGCACCGCCGTCTTTGCCTCCTGATCGTCGTCTTGTTCAGGCCGCACGCCCAACGGGTTGGCAGCCCCCACCTTCACGGATTACTATGGGTTCCAACGATCAAGCGCCACGGATGCGCGTTGATGCGCCTCGGTTCACGGGCGACGATGCGGTGGGTTGGATATTTCAAATTCATAAGTACTTTTGATTACTTTCAGACCACTGAGGAGGATCGTTTGCGTTTAATTTCAATTTTGATCACCCGGCATCTGAATGGTTCAGTTATTTTATCAGCCACAACGACTCAGCAACCTGGATAGATTTTCTCTACGCGGTGAAACAGCGGTTTTATCCCGAACACTATGTGGACTATTTCGGCCTCCTAGCCAAGTTATAGCAGCACACCACCGTGGCACAGTACCAGACCGAGTTTGAGACCTTGCTGAACAAAGTCCACACCACTCATGAGGGCACTTTGATCTCGTTGTTTCGTTCAGGCCTCAAACACCCCCTCCAGCGTGACCTTGGTTTGCGTAACCCAGCTACGTTGGCGGAAGCTTTTGCCCTTGCACGGGAGTTATCGGCATCCTACACGGACCTAATTCAGACGTACACACCGCCACCCCGGCTGAATTAAGCTACACCTCGGCCACAGTAGTCGACCACATCCGTCTCCGCTCCGGCCGAGCGGACCACCGAATTACCGCCACGCCTCTACACTCGGGAACAGCGTGCGGAACGCGCGTGCCAGGGATTATGCTTCCGTTGTGATAAGAAGTGGGACCGCAACCATAAGTGTGGTCCCAAGTTTTTGATGCTTTCAGCAGATGACGATAAGGACAGCCCAGCTTCGGATGTTCCTGACGACTCTGATGTTATTACGGATTCCATCCCAACTCTCAACACACTATCGGGTAACCTCATTTCCTCGTTCATTTAAGTTCCTTAGTTATATTGCAGGTACTAAGGTGCAGGTGCTGATTGATAGTGGGAGTACCCACAATTTCATACACCTGACTATCGCAGAACAGCTACGACTTATCCTGCAGCCGGTCACGCCATTCAGGGTTTATGTCGGCAATGGTGCTTCACTTCGTTGTGCCTACTATTGCCCTAAGACGAACCTCACCCTTCAAGATCACACATTTGCGATCGATTTGCATGTTCTAGCAGTAAATGATCCCGATATCGTTCTGGGTATGGATTGGTTGCAGACATTGGGCCATGTTTCCCATGATTATGGTCGGATGACGATGACCTTCACCTGGAAGGATCATATTGTCACTCTTCAGGGGGACACGGCAGTTCCACGACAGATTTTGTTTCATCACTTGGTCGCCCTACGGCACGAGGATCCACAGGTAGAGTATTATGAGTTGGTGACTATTCCGGTTTACCCAGCAGATGGGGTCCCCACACCGCCGGTTTTCCCACCCGATCTTCCGCCATCGATTTTGGCGGTGCTTCACGACCATGCCCGGGTGTTCTCAGTTCCGACTGGTCTGCCGCCGTCGCGGGCATGCGACCATTACATCCACCTGCTTCCGGGAACTAATCCGGTGAATGTGCGGCCTTATCGCTACCCTTACTTTCAGAAGACCGAGATAGAGAAGCAGGTTTGTAAGATGCTTCAGCAGGGGATTATTCAGCCCATTCAGAGTCGTTCTCTTCGCCTGTATTACTTGTGCGCAAGAAGGATGACACCTTTCGCTTTTGTGTGGATTACCGTGCTCTTAATGCGGTTACTGTAGCTGACCAGTTTCCGATTTCGACAGCTGACGAGCTTTTCGATGAGTTGGGCGCAGCACGCTTCTTCACGTAGCTGGATTTACGATCCGGTTATCATCAGATTCGCATGCACCCCTCGGATATACACACGACCGCATTCCAGACCCATGAGGGACACTACGAGTTTCTGGTTATGCCGTTTGGGCTCACCAATGCTCCCTCCACTTTCCAAGCAGCTGTGAACCAGATATTTCAGCCATTCCTCAGGGCCTTTGTGATTGTCTTCTTTGATGATATCCTGGTTTACAGCACCACACTGGAGCAGCATACGCATCATCTACATCAGGTCTTTGCTCTTTTGACTTCTCATTCACTTTACGTTAAATTGTCCAAACGTTCTTTCGGCAGGACGACAGTCGACTACTTGGGTCATATTGAGTCAGCTGGCGAGCTTCGTGCTGACCCTCGGAAGCTCAAGGCTATGACTGCCTGGTCTACCCCCACCTCAGTTTGTCAGCTACGGGGCTTCCTTGGGTTGACATGATATTATCGGTGTTTCATTCAGGGGTATGCTGTGCTCGCCTCCCCTCTTACTGACCTCCTCCGGCGCGATCCTTTTAGTTGGTCTGATTTAGCTGAGAGGTGTTTTGTGGCTCTCAAGCAAGTTGTGACGTCGCCGCCCGTTCTCAAGTTACCGGATTTCAGTATGGATTTAATCATTGAGACTGATGCGTCTGACACAGGTATAGGGGCGTTTTTGCTTCAGGTGGCCACCCGGTGGCTTTCTTCAGTAAGAAGCTGGGTCCGCAGCGCCAAACTTATTCTGCTTATCATAAGGAGTTGTATGCAATTGGAGGCCGTTCAGAAATGGCGGCAGTATTTTTTGGGTCGCACATTTGTCATTCGCAGTGATCAGCGCAACTTGAGGGAATTGTTGTCACAGGTTATCCAGACACCGGATCAGCAGTTCTACATCCGCAAACTTATGGGTTTTAAGTTCCACATTGAGTATAAGACAGGGGCTTCTAATCGAGTGGCAGACACAATTTCATGCCGCGACCCTGACTCCTCCGCCGCTTTGACTGCTTTGGTACGTCCCTTGCCAGACTTATTGGAGCGTATTCGTCATGAGACGGCTTCTTTGGTTGATTTGCGTGCAATTCGAGATGCATTGGCATCAAATTCTCCTCCGGCCCACTTTTCGTTTGTCAACGAGATTCTGTACTTCAAGACCCGCATGTGCATTAGCGGGGAGTCTGACTTGCGCCCTGGTTTGTTGATAGAGTTTCACTCCTCTCCCTCTACGTGACACCCTGGTATTGACCGGATCTTCGTCGTTTGGCTGCCACTTTCTATTGGCCTCGGATGCGTGCTGATGTGGACCGTTTCGTCCGCGCCTGACACATTTTTCAGACAAATAAGTACTCTACTCAGAAACCTGGTGGTTTATTATAGCCTTTGCCGATTCCTGAACGCGTTTGGGACGATGCTTCCATGGATTTTATTACCGGTTTACCGACTTCCCAGGGGTACGGCGCCATCGTGGTTGTTGTAGATCGTCTGATGAAGTATGCCCATTTTGCTGGACTGCCCGCGACCTTCGATGCGGCTCGAGTCGCACGTACTTTCATAGATACGTTCGTCAAGCACCATGGTTATCCGGCTTCCCTTGTTTCGGATCGTGATCCTATTTTCACTAGTGCTTTTTGGAAGGAGTTGTTGCTCTCAGTGGTACAACTCTCAAATTCAGCACGACACTTCATACTGAGATTGACGGACAGACTGAGGTACTGAACCGTGGTCTTAAGCAGTATCTTCGCGCTTTTGTAAACACTCGTCCTATCCTGTGGGCGCATTATTTATCTTGGGCCGAGTTGGCCTTGAACTATAGCTATAACCAGAGCATTGGGATGTCTCTGTTTCGTGCACTCTATGGTCGCGATCCACCTTCCCTATTTCCTAAAATTCCGTCTCATGATAGGGCACCCCAGGTTTCAGAGCTTTTGCGTGAGCGTCGCATTCTCATTTGTGAGCTTAAGCAGCACTTGCTTGTTATCCGTCAACGCATGGAGGCGCAGGCGAACAAGCATCTTCGCGAGGTAATTTTTTTGTTGGTTCCTTGGTTTTACTTCGTCTGCAGCCTATCTTCAGCATTCTGTTGCTCGTTGTTCCTAGGCCAAGCTCGCTTTGCGTTATTTCGGCCCCTTTGAGGTTTTGGAGCGTATTGGTTCGGTTGCATATCGTCTCCGTTTGCCGGATTTGAATCGAATTCATGACGTGTTCCATGTTTTGCTTCTCCGGCCGTACGTTCAGGGATCGTCTCCGCGGCATGTGGGCACATTACCAGACCAGCTTCTGCAGGGTCATCCTCTTTCGGTTCCTCTTCGGACTACTGAGCAGCGTACAATTTTGGTTCAGGGCGTTTCACAGGATCAGTGGAGGATAGAGTGGTCGGACGGTTCCGTTGATACATGGGAGCCGCTCGCGGTTATTGCTAAGCATTTTCCTCACATCACCTTGAGGACAAGGTGGTTTCGAAGGAGGGGAAGTTGATACGATTGGTGACACGCCAGCACCCAGGTCCATTGCCGCAGACTGACCTCAGCGGGTGACTAAACGACCGAGTCGCTTGGATGATTTCATCTCCTAATCCCATGGGCGTTATTTGTTAATTTCGTTACTTTTGGGGTCGTTATCGTATTTTATTTTCTTTCATAGCAGTACTTTTATTTCTTTTACCTTACAGTTAACTATTTAAACTATTGTTATTTTTCTTTTGGGAATTAATCAGAAAATTGCTCCAAAATCTCTCTCTCGTTCTTCCTCTCTTCTTCCGTTCTTCTTCTTCTTCTTCTTCTTCTTCTTCTTCTTCTTCTTCTCCTTCTCCTTCTTCTCCGATTTCTCTGGTTTTGCTTCGATTGTGGTACTCATTCAGTACCATTTTTACTATAAGAACAATCGATATTAGCCAAGATAGCTCCTCTTTTGACTTTCTTCGGATTATATTTGTTTAATGTGACCAAGTACAACGGATCCATGATATGATCCAAATACTGGTTCAAAATGTAACCTTCCTTTAATATAATGTGATGCTTTCTTAAAAAAAATTCCTTGATATCCAAGATCAATACAACACATTACTTCCAAAAGCTGAAATTATTTGGCATCCAAGACTAATTCCTACTAGAAGCAAATAACTATAATACCTGAGAAGAGTCGCGATATTTGGAGTGGATGTGATATTTAAAGAACATTCAATAATATATCTACAAGAAATCCTCAAATTATGAATTATAAAAATATTCTCTAAACAAAACTATGTGTAGATGGAAATTTTCTTGAAAAGGTAGCCTAGTTTATCAGTCTTCTGTATCCTAAATTGTGATTTCATTTGTGCTTTCAGTTGATGACATTCCTGTTTCTACAACCGTTTCTTCCTGTGTACACAGGGAAGTGTAAGGTAGTGAGTAGGGAGATTGTCCGATAGGCTTCAATGCGCAAAAACCAACGCGCGCGTCATAACTACGCACCAATTTAAATGTCCGCGAAATCAGCCCACGTGCGTGTCATTATGACCTAGAATACCTAGAGTCGTGCCTTCTGTTCCTCTAGAGTTTTAGCCATGACATCAGCATATGCCTGTGATTGCGTGATTCGGCAGTGACTGTTGCGCTTCGACCACTGAAAGGATGTGACTCTTCAGTGGATTTGAATAAATACTCATCATCTTCCATTGTTGCAAGCTACTGCTTCTCTCTAGAGTGAATGTTTTCTGAGAACCTCCGAGAGCAAATCCAGATAATCAACCACCAGTTCTTCTTGGCAAGTCCACTCCTTCAAATCGCTTCTAAAACACAAGGTTGGCTCACTCAATTTTGGATTAATGCTTCTCGTATGAGTATCTTTCTCTTGAAATGTTTTGAATCTGTTGAGTCTAAAACCCATAAACACTTGAAACCCACCTTTGCTTGTAGCTGTGGAAAAAGGTTCTAAAACCCTAAAAGATCAAAATTTCGAGACGATAGCTTTCTGAAATTCTGAACCCATAACTGGTAATTACCCAAATTGAAGTTCATATCAGTCAACTTGCAACCCAGAAACTTGGCTTTCTTGAAACTGAACCAGACAATTCTTCGAAAATTCGTAGGACTTTCTCTTGAACTTCTACTTAAAAACTGAAAGTGGATATATTTCTCCCCCCTTTTTCTTGCTTTGTTGTAGGAATGGTCAGTACAAAGGTAACCAAATCTGTGAAGGAGGCTGAAGAAATTCCTGATCTTCCCAAAACTTTGTGGAAGAAAGCTCCTTATCTGGGTGGTGAAGACTATTACCATGCCAGAACCAAATTAAAGAATTTTCCAGACCCTGCTACTGAAGATCTGCTATTGCTAACTCCTCCACCTAGTCGAGCAGAATTGGACTTGATTGACGCCAAGGATGTGGTGAGATTGGGTCTTGAAATGGGTTCTACCCACACACTGATATTTCAACCCAGGCCTTTGTGAACAAGTTGGAAATAATGGATGAGTGGATCGATCATGTATTGACATATTATGCTGTCAATCTGACCCAAGACGGGGTTTATTACGCCATTCGGGCTACGAAAGGTGCTGCTGTAAAATTGGATCAGACCATGCTTATGAATCTCTTTTCCAAGTACTCGCTCGTAACCCATACTTTCCATTTCGCCGAGTTTGAGGCAGCCCCCACCTTGGAGGACGTGCATATGCTGTATGATCTTCCTCCCATGGGCGAGGTCGATCCCTTGTCTGCACTAGAAACTGATGAAGAGCTCGCCCTATATACGCAAATGGTGGAATGCATAGCAGAAGTAAAGAAGATTTCTACCCGTTGGACATCTGCGACAGCCCTTCTAGAATTCCAATTGGTTGATACTTCTGCGAAGAACACTTGGGGAAAATGGGTGCAATACTTCTTCCGCGATTATGCGAATAGCAAGCTCACCAAAGAGATACTGAATAAAGATCCCAAGGCGAAGTATTACGCCAATGGAAAAGGGTACAGCTGGACCTTGTGTGGCTTTCTTTGCATATGGCTATCACGGTACTTGATCAATGGTCATCCTCATGATCGGGTCTTTTATCAAGTTCTGCATATTGCTGTCAAGTTAACTTTAGGCAAGAATGACGCGCTCGGGCCTCTGGCGTTGGGAACCCTCTATCATCGACTGGACCAGCTTCTAGTTGCAGTTGAAGAGTTGCGCGGGCGACTTGATGTGCTGAATTTTTTAAACATTTCCTTCCTCGCCATGTGGGTGTTTGAAAGGTGGCCTTCCTATGCTCCCGTCCCTTCGCCCAGAGCCTGGAATGTTCCTGGTGCTCAGACTGCGCTTCGGTGTGGGAGGGCTTCGCGGTGGTATAAAACAAAGGAGCCTAAGAGTGCATTGAGTTTAGTCGCAGACGATCGAGCCAAGTTTACTGCCAGACCTTATGCCACGCGTATTGCAAACGTGTGATTCTACGAAAATTTGTATTTCAGGGAATTCGTCTGCTGGTGCTTGAGAAGCTCATTGCCTGTTCTTGCTGAGTATATCACTGAGATATCGCCCAAGTATGAGCGTATCACGATTGATGTTGACCCCACTCGTGTTTGGCCCCAATTCGGCTATGACGCAGTGGCACCTTCCCTCTGGCCTAATTCAGTGGAAAGAGGTTGCTACAAGCAACTGTTGACATCAAGGTGCAAGTCTGTTTTGCTTAAAAATCCTACTTTCAATCAGCCTTCAGGGAAGCGCGAGAGTCACCCCACCAAAAGTTGGATTTCTTTCTGGAACACCTAGCAGGAAAGATTTGCCTGCTCCGCTTCTCCGCGCATCAGCAGAGCTCCCTCCATTAGAATAAATTCCTTCCCGTTCTGTCAAATCTGCAGTTTGGCCGACTCTGCTTATGGTTTTTATTCCTTGCTTGAAAAGGAAAATCACCTATGTGCCGACGTGATCCTTTCTGAGAAGATGACCGCTGTCAGGGGAGGGGTTGGATGCATGATTGAGTATAGTGAATCTTTCGCTAAGGTAAATAACTCATCTTTGTCTTTCTTGAAACACATCTCTTTTTGAAATGCGACGACTTACGTAAATTTTCCATTTTTCAGTGCTGCTTGAGGAGGTTCGCATCTGGAGACTGCTATACTTCGCTGGTTAATTCCATCCTTCATGCAAAGAGAAGTAAGCAGGTCATCCCTTTGACTATGGAGATGGATCCCAAAGTGGAGGCTCTTGTGCGCCAGGAGATGGATGTATTTGCTCGCTCCCTAATAAGCGAGAGTGCTGAAGTGGACGCAGAAGTTGCTCCGATGGCCAAAAGGCAGAAGCAAAAGGCAATTGTGATCTCTTCGCCGCCCAGAGAAGCTCCGGCTTCGTCGCCCACGGAGGCTCCTGCTCCCAAAGGCAAAGGCAAAGGTCGTCTGCGCAGCAAGCCACGAAAGGAACTTGCAATTGAAGATTTCATCCCATATGATCAGGAGGAAGAAATTGAAGAAGAAAGAGTAGAAGAGGAAGAGAAGAACGAGAAGAGGAAGCAAGAGAAGAAAGTTCGGAAGTTAACCAAATTAACTTAATCTTCTTTGAATCGAAATTTTCAAAAATAATGTTAAAACAAATTCTCTCTTCGCAGATGATGATGCTGAGACCATTAGTGATTTTCTGGCCAAGGAACGTCGAAAGACAAAGAGCTCTCGCTCAGATGCGTCTAGTGAACCCATAGACGAGGCCATCGTCAAAGAGTCCAAGAGGATGGCCGCTGAGGCAGAAGAGACAAGGAGGAAATGCGAGAAAGATGATGTGGAAGCTGTGAAAAGGAGAAGTCTAGAAGAGCAGCATGCTGGTAACATGAGCGTGGCTGCCTTAGAACAAGCTCAACATGATTTTGAGGAAATGGCAGGTGATGAAGAAGGTACGATATTTAACCTTGTCGTAACTTACCAAGAGGTAATCTTTTGTGCATTAAAGCACGGCGTGTCTAAACATGACATTCGCCGATGGTTAGTGGGAAAATGTGGCGAACCCTCAGGTAAACATTTGAACAATGTTTATAAGTACATCTAACAAATCATTCCCTATCGTAACGAGCTTTCACGTAACATCATGTCACGCACACCTAAAGGATGTGATAGATGAGGGAACATCTGTAGGATATGGTGTCGCGTCTATATCATATGATGTTGCAGCTGCAATTCCACATGAGTGTCGAGGTGCTTGCTTTTGATGTGAACATAGAACAGAACGCAATAAATAGTCCATAAATCCAATTACCTCAATGACTTGTCCGAATTCGTCCTGCAGGTGGTGCTGCTTCGAATGAGCCTACTTCTTCCTCGAGTGAGCCTGCTGCCGCGCGAGACATGATTGTTGATGCTCCAGCTGCGAGCTTGACCACTTATGAGGCAAGTGTTGGCGCCCCTGCTGTTGATCCTTGTGACCCTCTGTTGTGCGAGGTTCAGCTCATCTCCCCTCCTAGAAGTTATGCTAACAGGCCTGGCTTCTTAAGAAGTGCCATCGTTCCTGCTGCTGAGGTCATTGCTCAGAGTAACTCTGAGGATGTAATGGTGCTTGAGCAAATGAATCAATCTCCCGTGTCTCGTGCTCCAAAGCGAATTTCGTGCACAGAGAAGCCTGTTATGGTTACAGAAGATGCAGGGGAGCCCTTGGAAGATGTAATTGAGGTGTCTGAAGATGATGGTCTTGACACCGAGATGCGAGAGGGAGATGCTGAAGATGAGCATGAGAGTGAGGATGGCATGGGCGAAGAGATGGAAACAGAAGGTGCTGAAGCTGAAGTTCACTAAAATGAACAAGTCATCGAAGACCAGGCATCTCATGAGAATGTTCCTGAGTCACAGGAATTTCTTGAAAATGAACAAGTCCCTTTGCAAACAGGAACTGATCAAGTTGTTCTGCAGTCATCGCATGTGAATGTGGATGCCTCAACGCAGACTCTTGAAACAAGTCCTCTTGGAGAGGCTGTAGTCGCTGATAACGGTGGTGTCCCTCTTCCATCAACTGTTACTCCTGCTGCTGAAGTTAGTGGTGTTAATACTCCACCAATTTCTTCTAGCCCTGCTGTTTCAGTTAGTGTTTCAAGGCCTCCTCAGCAAAACTCTGCCATCCCTTCTGTTGAGATGGCCTTTTCTCAAGTACCTGATGCATGGAGTTTGTGGGGTTCACAGGCTACAGCAGCCATCGCACGCGCTGATACTTACATCATCCCTGCTGACTATGACGAGCGCGAAGCTTTAGCTGATAGTCAAGCAATGCAACAAGTAAATGATTCAACATCCCCAACTGTACGCGTTCCCACCTTGCGCCAAATCATTGAAGGAACAGGTAAGTCATACTATGATCATATCTCATACTTACTGCATCTCTTTGTTAATGTTCGCACACCTAAACTTGTCATTTCTTCAGGTATGAGGTAATCTGATGTGGACTGGCTTATGAATATGCGCCTATCGTATCCGAGGTCTTTTGCTAGAGGTTTGGAGCTAAACCTCTTCGATAGGAGAATTTACCTGACTAGCCATGTGGCGTTTGGAGCAGCTGTCGGAGACAACTTCACTTACTATTTCAGCTCAAAACGCGCGGACGTTCTTTGAGGCATGCCAAAGGCTTCAAATTAATGCCCAGTGCAAGATGGATTTTGGTTTTCTTCTTAAGAGGCTCACCCAAGTTCTCAACTCTGTTATGCTAAAGTATGGGAGGAGAAAAAGAAGAAGGCTGAAGAGGATGCCAAGCTTTTCCACGCGATGAAGGCTAGTTTTGAAAAGTTGAAGCAAGATGTTGCCAAGACGGAGAAGGCTTCGCTCTTTTTGTCGCCAGAAGATCCCTTAGACAAGGATTTGTTCTAATAGTTGTATGCGTTGTAATGCTATTTTTTTTAAACCTTTGAACTCTATGTTGGCTTTTGTTTTCTGAATGATCTTCCTTCGCATTCGAATGGTGCAATAATTATCGCATCATGTTTTTCCATAATTACTTGGATTACCGTGTCACCATAGCATTAGATAAGGCGTGCTTCTCACGCAGTGGGCCCAACCCTCATCATGACCTAGGGTCATTAAATAAGGCGTGCTACTGTAACGTCGTAGTCTTTAATAGGGTCATTGATTCTTGCTTCTTTCCGAGGCGTTGCAGACTCATCAAGGAAACTGAAGAGTCTCCTCTGAGTCCTATATAAGCCTTCTTTCTTGCTATTTTGTTCTTCATCCGAACTCCTGTGATTGACAAAATGTCATCTCCAGTAAGTCCTCACGATTGTTTGCATTGTTCTTCGACCATTTTTTATCTATATCAGCTCTGGTCTTCCAAGCTTGAATTTGTGCGTTGTGCTATAGAAATAGTTCCCAAAGAATTCACCGAAAAGGCCCCTGATTCGCCTGGTCTTTCCGACGACCAATTGTGTAAGCTCTTTCGTTGGAACGAAGACGTCTTCTCCTTCATTATGTTTACAAGGGTCATCTCTGGTGGCTTTCCGGCAAAGCGAAACTTTGCACCAATTCTTCTATCAGCAAGTAACGAGTGGCGTGCATCTCTATTGGTTCTCCGGTGGAGAGCTATTTGCCACCATTGTTTCAGTCAGGGTGCAACAAGTGAGTGTGTTTATTCCTTGCACACAATCAGCTTTCTACCCCATGAGCTGTTCTCCCATTTGTTCTTCACATCAGCAGCCTTCATGGCATGAAGTTCATCAGGTATCTAGCCATGTCAAGGGTATAAGCAAGAGCCTTGTTTTGGTCGAGGACGTTGACAACAGCGTCAAGTTTCGTAGCTTTAGTGTTTTTCGTAGGATCGTTCCTTGGGAACGCTTTGATTGGAAGCTTTTCCTTGTTGTAAGCTTTGCTTTAAGCAGCTATCTAGACAGATAAATTGTAAGCCACATTTGACTGTTATGAAAGTATGCTTTTCATTTGCTGTTTTGTCTACTACAATAGACTATAACTTCGCGTACTGACTTGCTATACGACGAAACAAACTTTGTGTTTCGCTGCTGTCTAGCCAGATAGTCTTTAAATGAATTTCTACCTAGACAGATAGGCTTTGGATCGCATAGGATCATTTTGTTATTGCTGCTATCTAGGCAGATAGGATTTGGATCACATGGGATCATGTTTTGTTATTGCTGCTATCTAGACAGATAGGCTTTGGATCTCATAGGATCATGTTTTTGTTACCGCTGCTATCTGGGCAGATAGGCTTTGAATGAATTACAGATATAAGTAATATGAACAATTAAGTAAATGGAGCAACAAGACAATAATTTGATAAAGTTCTCTCACATGGGAGAGTTATTATTATTAAAGCATCCTCATATGGGAGGAGCATGAGAACAGATTTCTCATATGGGAGGAAGCAATGCAGAATACATATGAATTGAGGAGTAATAAAACATATGAATTGAAAAGCAAATAGACAAGGCTAAGGATATTACTTCTTAATCCAGCGCATGTTAATTGGACTCGGAGTTGTTGCAGTCCCATGAAGCCTCTGAATGGTGCAGTAACCACTATCGAACACTTCTTTGACTTCGAACGGTCCTTCCCAGTTAGAAGCGAACTTAGGGTGAGCTACTTCTCGCATATAATGATCTGAAGCTCGTAAAACCAGATCCCCAAATGCAAAGTCCTGGTGTTGAACAGTTTTGTTGTATGCGCGAGAGATCCTTTCTTTGTACCTTGTGTTAGCTCTCTTGGCCTCTTCACGCCTTTATTCCAGCAGGATAAGATCGTGGTCATGTTGATTCTCGTACAAAGCATGAAAGGCTATCCTTGCAGAGTTAACTTTGATTTCAGCTGGGACCACAGCTTCGGCCCCATAGCATAGAAGGAAAGGGGAAACTCATGTGGGAGTTCTCGGCGAGGTGTGATATGCCCATAGAGCCAGACTTAGGGAATTCGCCCACTTCTTGTGATCATCTGCGACCATTTTGCTTAGGATCCTTAGCAATGTCTTGTTTGTTGCTTCTGCTTGTCCATTACCCTTCGGATAATAGGGTGTCGAACACACCTGCCTTATATTATACTCTGCGAGCTTCGCAGCCACTTGTCTATTCACGAAAGGAGTGTCGTTGTCAGAGAGAATGGAATTGGGAATCCCAAAGTGGTATATAATATTCTCTTGGATAAAGTTAACAATCGCCAGTTCATTTGTTATATTGAGTGGAACCGCTTCCACCCACTTGGTGAATTGCTCAGTTGCGGTCAGGATGAATTGGTTCCCATGCGAGGCCGGTTGAATAGGGCCAATAAAATCCAAGGCCCACGTATGAAATGGCCAAGGTGTTCCCAACTCATGCAAGTCTACAGCAGGGGCGTGTACAAGGTTTCCTTTGAACTGGCATTCTTGACACCTTTTGACCTTGGTGCGACAGTCTGCTTCCTTTGTGGGCCAGAAATAACCAACAGTGAGGAGTTGTCTGCATAACTTCGCGCCCCCTTGGTGCTCCACTTGATTGGACAGATCCATTACCTCATGTGCTTCTTGGCTATCCAAGCATCGGAGCAGCTCCCCTCATGACCTCTTCGCCAGAGTATGTTTTCCTTTACGACATATCGGGTTGCCTTTCTTTTAAGCTTTTCAGCTTCCTTCCTGTGAGCTGGTTCGACTCCTTCCTTCAAATAGTCAGACAACGGCTTCCTCCAATCTGTGTCGTCATTGGTTGCAGCAATTTCTAAAGAATCTTTGGCCAATGCGCAATTCTCGCAGTTCCCTTGAATGACTGCAGCATATGTTGACATTTCTGGCTAGTGAATTCCATATCTCTGAGCTTTTCTGTAGATAGACACCTCTTTTTCTCCATAGGAATGTTGGTGTATTTTCTCTAATAGCGCCTGACCTTCTTTATGTGAGACACATCGCATGAGCACCCCTCCTGGTCCCTTGTAGTAAAGAGAGTTGTCATGCACACAGAATCCCTTTGTGGATACCCAGTTCTCTTTGCTCATCCCTTCAGCATTCGCGCGCAATATTGGGCTTCTTCAATCTTCAGCTTCTGCGGACTCTTCTCTGCATACCTCTTGTGTTATACCCGGATTAGTTCTGACTTCAATCAAGATCCTCGCTGGGCATTTTTCTACGCTGATTTAGGACCCCAAAGTGGCTAAGGCATCTGCATGTCGGTTGTCAGCCCTTGGAGTATGCTTGATAACTCAATTTTCGGAAATATTTTATTGCTTATTTTGCTACATTTGTGTGATCATAATGGAGAATGTTGCGTCTTTTCGAGTAAATCATGTGTTCATTTGAGAAAATGAGTTCGTATGCTAAAATGTGAAGTCCGGGCGTTTCTTACATTGTTTTACGCGCTATTTATCTTATTTTGTCACATTTGATCTTCGCGGGGTGTTCGTGTTGTGATTTTCAGGGCCGGAGCACGCGAGAATCAAGTGGATAGAGGAAACGAACTTCGGAAGTAATGCGAGCTCGAGATTTGGGAAGGAAAGCGAGAGTTGATGGATCTAGTGCTAGAGAGGCTCAAGAGAAAATGATACGAGTGTTGAGGCATGAGGAGAGCTCAAAATTGAGGATTGAATGAAGAAACGATGCCCGGGAAGTGATTCGGAAGCAAGAGGAACAAGTGGGAAGAAGATGGAAAAATTTGATGAAGTAACTAGGTCGCGCGACCTAATAGTAGGTCTCAGGACCTAGTTGGAGATTTCAGCGAGTTTCAGTAGGTCACACGACCTACTATACAGGTCGCACGACCTGTTCTGGGCAGCACAGTAGGTCGCACGACCTACTTAACTAGGTCACGCGACTAGTTCGGGCAGAATTGTTTTGTAACTTTTTGGGGTTGCTTTGTAATTACTCCTAACTTGTTCTAAACATTGGGAGAACGTTTTAGACTTGGTTAGGGAATGTTTTTGGGGATTATCACGTACTCTATCACGTTGAAGAGAGCTTGGAGCATAGGAGACGATCAAGGAAGCTTGGAATCATTCGTTTGACCTCTAAAACTCCGTTTCTTCTATAGTTTTGTTATTTGATCACGAAACTTTGTACGTGAATCATGTTTTTGAGTAGCTAAACACTTTTCTCAGGGTATCTCGTAGGGAGCTAGGGTTTGATCAAGATATTTGTGATTTATGGATTTGATTTCATGCTTGTGGCTTAATTGATGAACTTTTTATCTAGCTATGTGTATTTTATGTGTTTAGTTCATCTTTGCTATCAATAGACGTATTGAAAGGATAGAGCTAGGTTATGAATGTTAGAGACATCAATATTAATTGCCCGGAAAATTGAAATACACACTAGCCGTATCTAGGGTTGAGAAATCTTGTTAGTTAGCTAAGAACAAAGAGTAGATTAATGATCTTAATGCATACTTGAACTTGTTTAGGCTAGAGACATCGGTTTTGCTAGTTTAAGTATTGGTGTTGGTTGAGACATCTTCAACACATTCATGCTCGTTTAGCTAGAATAATAAATCATCGTGTTAACAAAACATAAATCCGAATTCGCGAGAAATACCTAGTGACCCGTAGAGATATCCTGATTTTGTCAACTTATTGAAAAACTCCTAAAAATCAATCTTTATTAATCGTGAATTAATTCATCGAATTAATTGGGATAATTGTCCTTTTTCAATTTTAGTAGAATTTAGGAAAACAAACAACGTGCTTAGCCCACATAAAGTTAATCATACTAATTAGTTCACGACAAGTCCTTTGGGTTCGATCAACCCGGATTTTCGAATATTACTACACACGACGGCCATACACTTGTGGTTAGATTGTGTCAATGCTCATACTTGACATCGTGGAACTGCTGTACTAGCTTCTAAACCATAGTCCTGTAAGGCAGTAAGTTGATTTCTTTTAAACCATACTCGCCTGAGGCCTGTTTGACAATGAGCTTCGAATCTCCCATGACCATCCAGTTGTTTACTTCCAATGCCTTGGCTACGAGGAGCCAGCAATTACAGCCTCATATTCTTCCTCATTGTTGGTGACCGGGAAATCCAACTTCGTTGACATTCGGATGACTTCTCCGTCTGGCTTAGTCAGGACAACACTAATTCCTCCCCCTTTTCTTGTTGATGACCCATCGAAATGCAGCTTCCAATAAAGTGACTCGATTGCATAAATCTCAGGTCCTTCTAGATGTTCCTATACCATTGGCTCGTGATTGTTGTCTGGGAACTGTGCCAATAAATCTGCCACCGCCTGAGACTTAATTGCTTTTGGACGAGCACACGTGATGTCGTACTGCGAGATAGTCATGTACCACTTTGCTAGCCTTCCACATGGAGAGGAATGACTCAACAAGTAGCGGATAGGGTCACTCTGGAATCATCCGGCTATACCACGCGAGAGATGTAATAGATTGGTCTTTCCTGCCCCTCATGCTCTTGAGCTAGCAGCGCTCCTATAGATTTCCTGGTCGACGTCAGATACAGCAAAAGTAGTGACCCTAGTTGAGGCGCGATAATTACACGTGGTGACGTCAACAATTACTTCAGCTTCTCGAATGCGGCTTGATGCTCCTTCGTCCAATTATACACAACATTTTTCTTGAGAAGATCACCGAAACTGAAGGTCAGCTCTGCAATTGTTGGCACACATCTTCGTAGATAGGATAGCTTTCATAAGAATGTCTTCAAGGTGATTTGGTTGTGGGGTGCCACCATGCTGGTGATAGCTGAAATCTTCGCAGGATCCGGCTCAATTCCATGGCTGTGGATCACAAACCCCAAAAATTTTCTAGAAGTTACCCCAAATGCGCACTTCATTGGATTGATCTTCAGTTGGAAGCTCCTGCACCTTTCAAACACTTTTCGCAAGTCTCACAGATGATCTGCTTCTTCTCTTGACTTAATAACCAAATCATCAAGATAGAAATCTACTTCCTGATGCATCATATCATGGAAGAGAGCCATCATGGCGCGTTGATAAGTTGCGCCCGCATTCTTCAATTCAAAGGGCATAACTGTGTAGTTAAAAACCCCAACTGGCGTGATAAACGCAGTTTTCCTCGCGTCTTCAGGGTCCATCTTGATTTGATTATACCCACTGAACCATCCATGAAACTGAACATCCGATGACCTGCGGTAGAATCAATGAGCAGGTCTATGTTTGGCAGCGGGAAGTCGTCCTTGGGGCAGAAGCGGTTGAGATCTCTGAAGTCCATGCAGATGCGAAGCTGCCCATTTTTCTTGACAACTGGCACAATGTTGGCCAACCAAGTAGGGTGATGATTCGGTTCAATGAATTTGGCATTCAGCAGTTTAACTATTTCCTCCTTGATCTTCATGTTGATCTCTGGTCTGAAGCTCCTTGCACTTTGTTTTACCGGCTTGGACCCGGGGACAACATCCAACCTGTGCATTGTTACTCCTGTATCAAGGCCAGACATCTCATCGTACTCCCAGGCGAACACATCTTTGTACTCTGTGAGCAGCTTTAGCAACTTTTCTTCTTCTTCGCCCTTGAGATCCGCACTTAAGAACACAGGCCTCTTTTTCGCTTCAGATGGGCTTAGGAATACTACCTTTAGATCCTGCTTCTGTGGATTTGGTTCCATCCTCCATGCATTCGGGCGCTTCTTTGAACTTTTCCTCCGGTAGATCTGGCTTCAGCTTGTCTTCCTCTGGTGATTTTTCAAGTTGATTGATTTTCCCAGGGATATCCCCATGTTGAGGCAGGGGTACCCCCGCGCGCCTTCATATGCGATAGCACTTCTTCCCATTGGAGTAGAAGCTTTCTATCTCCTTTCCTTTGCTATCATGCTTCACCGCCCTTTTTAGGGTGTACACATTCTTCTTTTGATAAGCAATCTTTGGCACCTCTTCGCATGCAGAAACCTTTTCCTTGGGGTCTTCCCTTGTCACCATCACTCATGCAGGTGGCTGATCTTTGATAACCTCCCATCGGGTAAGAGGAGTTGGATTAAATGGCCCCGGTGTCTTTTCTTCCGCCATCTCGGTGAACCATACCGCCTCAGTCAGATGCACCTCATTCAAGTTGAACGGGTTTTTTGAAGCTGGCATTTCAACTACCCTGCCATTCCAAATGGCCTTCATCACCTGGTGGGCTGTTGAGGGAACTACGTCAAAACGATGGATCCACGCCCGGCCAATGATCATGTGATACGTAGTGTTCGCATCAATGACATAAAACTTGGCAGGACACTTTATCTTTCCTATCTGGAGTCTCAGGCGGATCCAACCCACTGCCATCCTTGAATCACTTCCAAATCCCATGAACGGAGATGGGCGCCTGACGATTTTCTTCTCAGGAATTTCTGCTAGCTTCAGGGTGTTGAGCGAGACTACATTGACGGCCGCTCCCCCATCAACAAATGCCCTTTTGAATTCGACATTGTTAATCACTACTGTGACATACAAAGGCTTCTGATGGCTCGCGTCTGTCTTCTTATCACTTTCAGAGAAGGCCATTATCTGTCCGTTGAACGAGAGGCCCTGAAAACTCTTCCATTGGAGACAACTATATCCTCCTCAAAGTCTTCTGCCACTCTGAGGATCGCCTTTGTCATCTCCTTGCGGCACTTTTCTGAAAAGTTCATTTCGTCAAAGAACCTTATGAGCCGTGCAATCCCTTCATCCTGTCGGCGCGCGAGTCCTCCGTGTCCATGCTATAGTCATCCTCATCATGGACTTCGCCTATAACGGGTAGCCCATCTTGTGCAATCACTTCGAGGTCCATAATCTCGATCATGGCTACCTCCTTGTCTTTTGGCTCTTGCTCTGCATGGGCTGGGAGGGGATTATTGCGCACATCCTGCCTTTGCTCGCTGATGACCAGCTCCCCTTCCTTCATCTTCCTGCTTACAAGATACTTGAGCTTCTTGCACTCAGCTGTTGGATGTATGAGTTTTCCGTGGCATTCACACCAATTTGGGTCCCTTAGATGCTCCCTGGTAGGTTCTCTTTCGAGCTAAGGTAGGACCCCATCTTTATGCCACTGTTTGCAGAGGTCGATCACCTCCTCAAGGGAGCATGGCAATGGCGGGGCATCTGTGGTCGAAACCTTGTGATGTTTGTGCGGTGAAACTGTATTGAATTCAGCCTCGCGCCCCCTCTTATAGTTAAATCTGCCAATCTTGAAGGTCGGTCCTCCTGGGGATCGCTCAGGGGCATGCTTCTTCCTTTGTCTCTCAACTCTGGGCTCTACATTCTTGGTACACTCGATTAACTTTGAAAAAGTAGGCATTTGTAAGTTAATCAACATACCCTTGTACTCGTCTCGCATTCCTTTAAGACATATCTCGACGAGCCGGCTTTCAACCACCTCATCTCTGCACTCCAGCGACTTTGCCCTGAACTTCTTGATGAATGTGACTCCATCTTCATCACGCTTCTGATACATACGCGCCAAGAGGATCATCGTATCCTTCTCCTCCATCTGAAAGAACTTTGAAAGTGTGTAATGTAGACTAAATACAGGACCTAAATACTCTAGAGGGGGTTGAATAGAGTATGGAAACTTTTTGCAAAACTTAAAGTTTAACAGAAATACCTTGTATGAAACTCAAATCTCAAGGCCTTGAGATTTTAGTAAACTGTCTGAAACTTACAATGTCAAAATAGTAAGCTTCAAGGCCTTGAGCTGTGAACAATTCTAAACAGCTTTTAAACCCTAGTTTGATTTGAGTTGTGTGCATCAGATAATAATCAAATTGTAAAGTAAAGAACACAAAGCAATTTACAGAGTTCAGTCCCAATGGACCTAATCTCTGCCTGAGGGATCTAATCCCATCAGGATTGGGCAAACACTTCTTATTACTCACACAGAAACAGCCCTAGATCTTCAAGCCTAAGTGATTTCACTTACACCTATACAGCTTGTGGTTCCAAACCTATCTAGTTCCAGCTACTAACTAATGAGCTAACAAGAACCTCTTGTTGTTCACTTAAACAACCAACCACTAGGTTAAGTGAGGTTTAAGATAATCTAGAGATACACAGATAGAAGTACAAGTGAAGAACACAGTATGAAGATAAGCTGTTGAAGCCTGGAAGTGTTCTTCTGGAAAACTGGATTGATTTGATCTTCAGGAATCTAGAATGAAGCTTGAATGATTGTGTGTTTGAATGAATGATCTCCCACGATTTTGTCACACCTATCAGAGTATTCTGCAAGCCTCTCTCATTCAAAATTCAAACCAGTCTCTTTTATCCACAGCTGCAATTGATTGAGAGATTTTAGGATCTCAGTTCCTACAAATCCTCCTTCTGTTTTCAACTGAAATTAAAACAGCTTCAAGTGGATATCCGTTGGAGTTTGTTGAGATTGCTCCTGCACGTTTAACAACCCTGCAACAGCATTGAAACACAGCAACAACAAAATCCAGAAAGCTAACAGTACTATGACTGTTTGGTTATACAGTTTCTGATAAAAATATTTAACAAACTTAGAACAATAACCTGTATATCTTCTAAAACATATGAATCATGAAAAACAAGTTTAAGAAACTTAGAAGTGACTAAATAATCACAATACTAAGAATCACAACCTGCAAGAAAGAATCAACTAAGTTCTGTAAAAACTGTCAGCAGCTCAAGGCATATCTCAAGGCCTTGGAGCTCTGAACCTTCTTCACAGAAATTCAAAGATATACCCAGATAACCTTGATTCTTCCTGTTCTGATCATCTGCAATTGTGTTAGATATATAAGTAGTATAATCCAAAATTTATATGCAGTAAACCACTGATTTGCATAATCAGATATCCAATCTGCAACACAGAATTGTCAGAACATACAGCAGAATAAAATAACTCAAGGCTTTGAAGTTCAGTCAATCTCAAGGCCTTGAGATAACTGAAATGATTTGCTGCTTATGTCTTAGCCTTTGTCTTTCATCACTCAAAAAAAATTACCAACCAAAGCACATTCAGGAATCTTGACTCAACAATCTCCCCCTTGAATCAGAAATCACTATCTTCTCCTTCTTGTTTGCTCTCTTCTTGGATCTGCCAGAGGGATTTCCCTGTTGCTGAATTCTGGCTGATTTGCGCTCCATTTTAGGGTTTAGGGTTTTGTGAAGAGAATGTGATTGAGAGGAATTGAGAGAGAGAGAGAGTAGAGTCGCAGAAAATTGAAAGAGAATGAGAAGAAAAATCCCTGACTTTCAGCTAAAGTAGGTTGAAAAGGATGAGTCATAAAAGGACTCTGCAAAATCAACATGCAAAAATAGGATCTTGAAAAATATTTTTGGGATATTTTAGAAAATTCTCCGAGTAATTCAAATATTATACAGTTATCTAAAAAGATAAGATATAATATTTGATGATCCAATTTTTTTTTAAAAAAAAACAACAGATATTATCAAGACCTGGAGAGCAATCTCAAGGCCTTGAGATTTTCTGCAGTTAGAGAAACTTCAAAGCTTTGATCTATACTTTCAAGGCTTCAGAAAGTATAATCTCAAGACTTTGAGATTCCAGCACATATACACATATAAGTACTAATACTCCCCCTAAACCAATGCATCCTTGTTTAACATCCTCAATTCAAGCCTTAGAGATGAAAACATATCATCTGGCAAAGGTTTAGTGAAAATATCAGCAATCTGCATTGAAGTAGAGATAAAATTTAAAACAACATCACCTTGTTCTGCATGATCACTAAGGATATGATGTCTCACATCTATGTTTTTTGTCCTTGAGTGCTGAACTGGAATGCAAACTGATAATGATACCAATTGAAAGTGTGTAATGTAGACTAAATACATGACCTAAATACTCTAGAAGGGGGGGTTGAATAGAGTATGGAAACTTTTTGCAAAACTTAAAGTTTAACAGAAATAATTTGTATGAAACTCAAATCTCAAGGCCTTGAGATTTTAGTAAACTGTCTGAAACTTACAATGCCAAAATAGTAAGCTTCAAGGCCTTGAGCTGTGAACAATTCTAAACAACTATTAAACCCTAGTTTGATTTGAGTTGTGTGCAGCAGATAATAATCAAATTGTAAAGTAAAGAACACAAAGCTATTTACAGAGTTCAGTCCCAATGGACCTAATCTCTGCCTGAGGGATCTAATCCCACCAGGATTGGGCGAACACTTCTTATTACTCACACAGAAACTGCCCTAGATCTTCAAGCCTAAGTGATTTCCCTTACACCTATACAGCTTGTGGTTCCAAACCTATCTAGTTCCAGCTACTAACTGTTGAGCTAACAAGAACCTCTTGTTGGTCACTTGAACAACCAAACCACTAGGTTAAGTGAGGTTTAAGATAATCTAGAGATACACAGATAGAAGTACAAGTGAAGAACACAGTATGAAGATAAGTTGTTGAAGCCTGTAAGTGTTCTTCTGGAAAACTGGATTGATTTGATCTTCAGGAATCTAGAATGAAGCTTGAATGATTGTGTGTTTGAATGAATGATCTCCCACAATTTTGTCACACCTCTCAGAGTATTCTGCAAGCCTCTCTCTTTCAAAATTCAAACCAGTCTCTTTTATCCACAGCTGCAACTGATTGAGAGATTTTAGGATCCCAGCTCCTACAAATCCTCCTTCTGTTTTCAACTGAAATTCAAACAGCTTCAAGTGGATATCCGTTGGATTTTGTTGAGATTGCTCCTGCACGTTTAACAACCCTGCAACAGCATTGAAACACAGCAACAACAAAATCTAGAAAGCTAACAGTACTATGACTGTTTGGTTATACAGTTTCTGATAAAACTGTTTAACAAACTTAGAACAATAACCTGTATATCTTCTAAAACATATGAATCATGAAAAACAAGTTTTAGACACTTAGAAGTGAGTAAATAATCACAATACTAAGAATCACAACCTTCAAGAAAGAATCAACTAAGTTCTGTAAAAACTGTCAGCAGCTCAAGGCATATCTCAAGGCCTTGGAGCTCTGAACCTTCTCACAGAAATTCAAAGATATACCCAGATAACCTTGATTCTTCCTGTTCTGATCATCTGCAATTGTGTTAGATATATAAATAGTATAATCCAAAAGTATATGCAGTAAACCACTGATTTGCATAATCAGATATCCAATCTGCAACACAGAATTGTCAGAACATACAGCAGAATAAAATAACTCAAGGCTTTGAAGTTCAGTCAATCTCAAGGCCTTGAGATAACTGAAATGCTTTGCTGCTTATGTCTTAGCCTTTTGTATTTCATCACTCCAAAACAATTACCAACCAAAGCACATTCAGTGATCTTGACTCAACAAACTTGGTATAGAACTTATTGACCATGTCCTCCCAAGTCTTTATGGAGCCAGCTTCCATTGTCCTGTACCACTTATATGCGACGTTCCCCAAAGACTTAGGGAACTCGCGCATCAGTAGGTTGGAATCAACCCCGTGTGGCCCCATCATGTCAATGATGCGCATGACATGCTCCTGAGCATTCCATTAACATCATCGAATTTCTCCCACTTAGGGGCTTTGTACCCTGCAGGGTTGGGCATCAAGTAAATTTTGCGCGAAATAGGAGGCGCGTTATCAACCTTCGGGATGATGGTGTCCGTGAAGCATTGATTCGCCAGGAAAATATCCAGGCGCTGCTCCAAGGCCGTCATGCTTGTTGTTGCGCTTCCTCCCGTAGCAGGGAGAAGGGTTGCGGTCGGGGGTGACTCATATGCAAGGCTTGGACTGTGGGTGTAACCAACGATGTTCACAGCTGCTAGTGGGGAGAGCGAGAGTTGTTGTGGTTGGGTATTAGCGGGAATACCCGGTAGCTAAGAAGCAGGCATAACAAGGGATGGTTGAACGATTTGTCCTTGGGTAGGAGATGGTTGGACAATCGTTGGTGGGCTTTGCAAGCTCGTATTAGGAGGTGTGGGCTTTACCCATGCCCCCTGGGAGATAGCAGTTCCCAATGCCGGATTCTGAGAAAGAGACCCCAGAATCGACATGATCTGGGCCATTTGTGCAGATTGAGCCTGGAGAGCCTGCGCCTGGCTCTGGAGGGTTGCATTCAACATCTTAGGGTTGGAGTACCACCAGTTGGTGTGGAATTGGGGCGGGTTTCCTCCCCTGAAGTTTTCTCTGTTGACGGAGACCGGTTGCTGGCATCTTCATCATGAAACATGGCTGCTTGCTGAAGTAAGTTCACGTCGGGTTCACCAAATGTGTACAGGAGAATCCTTTCAGGAAGATTCAGGTGTACACCGAGAGTAGAGAATAGGAACACAGGGAAGTGTAAGGTGGTGAGTAGGGAGAGAGTAAGACAATGATAACTGAAAGAGAGAGAGAGAGAGACAATATTTGGCCAGAGCTTCCGCGTAGTTCAGAATATCAGATCATTGCAATGAAGGGTTAACGATCCTATATATAGTGGAGAATGTGACCGTTGTAGTGGGTTAATGCGCCCATTAATGGCGGCTTAATTACCTTAACCATAACGGCACACTCCACCGCATATATAGGGACCGTTATGCACTCCGTCCGCGTATACCGGAACCGTTATGAGGTTGACCGGGTTTATGGGAAACCTGGCCATAAATCTCTCAAAGAAGTTACCAAGGGTCGAGCATGAGCTTGGTTGTCGGTCGCGCGCGACAGATCTTACTCTAGCCTCCAAACCACTAAGTCCCTACATGTCCCGTGTTGGCATGCGAGGGCCCTGTCTCGCAGCCCCCACATGGATCAGCATGGGTAGTGATCCTGTGTGTATGGAGCACAGCTAGGTGTGCTGGATGGTCGCCACGTGGTGGTGATCAGTGTGCTCAGAATGCACTATCTACACTTCCCAATAGAAGTTTGTAAGTGGGGCATATTTTTTTCCTAACTTAAATTTGGATAAGGCGATGACCTCAATTAATCTGCGCCGGAAAACTGCAAATAATACGGTCAAGTCAACAACAAGCCTTTCTTCTTATCGAAACACCACTGGTGTCTGGTTTTTCTTGTTTCAATTGATAGCATTCCGTTTCTGTAATCCCTTCTCCCCATTAAAAATGCTCAAGTGAGGCGCCTTTATGTCTCACTTAAATTTGGACGAGGCACTATGACCTCAAGTACTATGCCCCAGAAAAATATAAATAATACGGTCAAGTCAACAGCAAGTGTAATAACCCATATTTTATCCTAGGGGTATTTTATTAATTCAACACGGCGTAGTTATTATTCAAGAAAGTGATTGTTTGATATCGTGTTAGTCGTAATAAGACACTGCTGATAGTATGTGTGATTGCATAGTGATTTACTATTTGTATATACCTATTTCGATAAACTCGTTCATTGCTATAACTTAAATTTACACAAGTCTCTTGTATTTTGAATAATAAGTTAGTCATTAGTTTTTATTTATTTAGCTTTTACAAAATTCTATTAAGTAAACATTTTTGAATTTTCTATTTTTTTTCTTAGTTCAACTAAATATTTCATTCTAAAATTTATTTTAATATCTCTATACATTAAACGTTTAAATTTTATTGTGAAATATCAGTTGATTATATTTTAAAAGTCGCGTGTCGTTTAATTTGTCTAATTTCATTTTTTCCCGTTAAATGTCTTTTTAACGTTCAAAACAGTATTATTAGTGTAACTTCTACTTTTCGTGAAATTTTATTTATCTGTCAAATTTTAACTTTTCATACGAAAACGTTTTATTAAAACGTTATGGCGTATTAATTTATCGCTGCATTTTTAGTATTTTGTCGCGTGTTGATCTGTCGCGTTAACTGGTACTCCAGCCTCACTGAATTCACCCACCTCTCAAAAGTGACATCACCAATTTAAACTCTTACATCACCCTTTAACCATATTTTTTTCTCTCCTGCGTACCACTCTGTCCCTACTCTTTCTTCCCAATTTCCTTTTTGGGACGTCCCTCCTCTTTCTTCCCATTTCCAAATAGGGTAACCTTAAACAAGGTGAAAGACCAATTTACCCCTCTGAAATTATTGGACCATATTTTTTTTTCATTATTTCATAAATTCAAATGGCCAAATTACTGGGCCAATATAACAAATTAGCCCAACCTAACACTAATTAACCCAACCCATTACACTAACCCAACCCATTCCATCTATCAATCCTAATTCACAACATCAGCCTCTCTCATTTATCATTTCTCTCATCCTCACACACTGACTACAGAACAGAGAGAACGGAAGGTAGAGGGATTAGAGAGAGAGAGAGGACGGCGAATTCGATGATGGCGGCGAGGAGGATGGCGGAGAAGAAGAAGAAGACGCCGACTCTTGCTCTTCTTCTTCTTCATCTTCTTCTTTTCCGGTGAGGAGTGGCTGCGGCGGCGAGGATGGCGGAGATGAAAAAGACGCCGACGACGCGGTGGTGGTGTAACACGAAGGTTCAAAGGTCAGATCTGTTTCTCTCTTGTCTCTCTTCTTCATCTTCTTCCTCTGTTTCTTATTCTTCTTCTTTTGGCTTATGCATGTGTATCTGTTCATCTAGACTCAAGATCTACTTTTTTTCCACAGGAGTCGAAGTCTCCGGTGGTGTCCCGTGGTGTCCGATCTGTCGATGTGGTGGCTGTTCGTGTTTAGTTCTACTGCAGAGGAGGTGGCGGCGACGTGGTGGCTGTCAATGGGGGCGGCGACGTGGTGGCGGGAGAGGAGGGCGAGTTCGATCTATGGCAGAAAAGACCTCCATTTTTCCCCATCTTCTTCTTCTCCTGCTAATCCTACTCCTCTGTTTTCTCACTAATTTTGGAGTGGTTTTGCTATTGTTTTGTGATCTAAAACTTCTCTTCTTCTACTTCTCTTTTCTTAACCCTTTTGTAATTTTTCTACGATCCGAATTTTTGTAGTCTAGATCTGTATTTTTGGTACATATTCAGTTGAATTTGTTGTGTTCTTGTTTCTGGTGGTGTTGATGGTGGCTGGTGGGTGGTGTTGATGGTGGCTGGTGGTGGAGTTCATGTGGCTGATGGTGGTGGTGTTGTTATTAGATTAGGGAGGATATAAATTGGAATTGTAAAATATCTGAGAATAATTATTGGTATTGCTGTGAAAGGCAGGGGTATTATAGTCTTTTCCGTCCCTACCCTTAATCCCCGCGCCGAGCCGCCATGGGAAGAAAGAGTAGGGACAGACTGGTATAAACCAACCTCATCTTCTTCTTCTTCTTTTTTTTCTTTCTCTGCAACACCACGACCACCTACGCCTCCATCGCCAGCAACCACCGCCAACTCCGGCGCCACCACCTTCACCTCCTCCATTCTCCTCCTTTGCTCTCACCTTCTCCACCATCTCTTCTCCCCTTCTCCAACTCTAACCTTCTCCTCCACCGGAACCACCATAACCACCGCAACCACCAAATACACCCACCGCGGTTGAAGCAGCAATAGAACCGGCCGAAGCTAGCCCCGACGCCGCCACAACCGGCTGCTTCTCTTCCAATCGATCAATCTCTCTCTGTCACCGAAGACCACAGAAGAGGCCGAGGAAAGCCCAGACGACGGCAAACCCAGCACCACCCCGACCTCCATTAACACGGAGCTCGGGCGAAATTTCGACCCGGAGCTTTTCTCGTCCGGTTCGGGTATCCTCTCTAATCCCCCAAATTTCAATATTCGTTTTCAAAATTGAATCTTTATCTGTTGAATTCATGCTGTAATCAAATTGGAATGGGGTGAACAAATTTGTTACCGTAGGTGTATGCATAAGGGGTTATTTTGTCTTTTAGTGAATCTGTGAGGGGCTGCATTGCAGGTTCCAAGAATTGTGGGGAGCTTGTTGCTATTCTTGGAACCTGTTTTATTTATTATATTAGTTTTGAATTAGTTGTTTATATGTTATTTATACTTTACAAATTTTATATTAAATTGATAAATAAACATAAAAACATTTTTTTATTGTAATATAATATGTTTATAGATTTGCATAAGCTACAATCTTAATTTTTCTTAGAATTTATTATAGCGGTAATTATAGTAGTAAATAGTTTTATAGCCTTATAATTATTCTGTAGTTTCCTAATATCATTTTAGAGACTTCCAACACATTAGCAATCAAGAGTTTGATTATCTATAAATAATCTGGGTGTTTATACTTACTTATGGCCGCTATTTTCATATCACGTAGTACGTATACATTACCTACTTGCGGACATAGTTGTGATTAGAAATTTACGTGTAAGATCGTAGAGTCTGATTTCGGCGATGGACTAGATTTGGACGTTGTTTACGAGTAGCGGCTTAGCTTGCACTTTTTGGCTCTCTCGGTGAGTATTCATGCTTAGCGTTGCGTGCTTGTCTTCTTTCGTGTTAAAACGTGATTTATTTTTTTTCTCAAAATATACCTGTGAGTTCACATGCTTAGCTTTACGTGCCAACTTCTTTAATGTGATCTACTTGCTTATTTGAAAATAACTGGCGTACTTTATTCTATATTTGTCAAATGTACTCTACTTGATTTAAACCCGCACTTTACTACTCGCCTTCGAAAATCAGAAAGCCTATTATTCAAATGTTACTAAGTCAGAATTCATTAACTACGTAGAGTGAAAGATCGTATATACCGGATCACTTGACTGTTACTTAGATTAGCCCTTTGTTGGCTTGGTTAGCCCTTTGTTGGCTTGGATTGCCCTTTGTTGGCACGACTCTTTGCCTTGTTGGCTAGAGTCCCGTCTAGTACTCACCCTTCTGGCCTTTTGCTTCTTAAGGGGGTGTTGCAACACTTAAGGTCTAGTATGGATTGGTTAGCCCTTTGATGGCTTGGTTAGCCCTTTGTTGGCTTTGCCCTTCGTTGGCACGATTCTACGCCTAGTCGGCTAGAGATATTGATTCTGATCTTCCGGTATCGCAAAATATAATAATAAGGCTTTTGTTGTTGATGCACTTGGGAACTGAATATTTACAGTGTTCTGATTTACACACTGATTGGGAATGATCTTAATTTCAAATACATTCCATGTTCGGAAACTTATGACTATCTCAGTAAACGAATTGGCTACTTATGTACTAACTACTCTAATGATCAAAGAACTTTTGGAAAACACCGTTGATAAGCAAATTGTATTCCTCGCACTCTGATATTCATACTTGTGATCTTTGACTCGCTCATTTATACTTATACTCTGAAACTATTTAAGCTCTTTAAAACACATAACCCTGTAACATGTCTAGCCATTCTTGTTTACATGCTAAGTTGTTTATTCACTCAGTTTTTACTGATACTCGAAAAACTGCGTCCTTGTGTTTCTTTTAATTCCCCGCAGGTTTATGATTGGTTGCTTGGGGTAACGCGTTGGGATCACACCCGTTCTCACTTGCAAGCAGTAACACTTAGTAATTAATCGGAGAGTTTTTTTTTTGTAAAAATGTATTTGTTAGACCTTGTGTCCAGTTTGGAACCAGTCATAATTGTTGTAAACTTTTATCGTAATTAATCAGTAGTTGGATGTTTATTTTCACTTTCTTATCGTTACTACTCCTTTTACGATAGGGTAATATCCCCTGTATGGAGGGAACTATCCCGGTCTCCAGATCCTTTGGAAATCGGGGCAAGCCACTCTGCACCTCGAAACCCAACTGAACATCGTTGCTCCTAAACACGTATGATGCGTTATGACCTCATACTATGCCCCAGAAAACTGCAAATAATACACTATAAGTCAACAACAAGTCTCTCTGCATCTGCAAACCCCACTGAACTCCAACCTCTTTCTAAATAATGTAAGGACTCCTTCAGATTGTTCTTGCTAGGATTCTGCTCTGATTATAATTTCAACAATATGTACTTAAATCATTTTCAGACAACAGTAGACAAAGTCGTAAGCCCACTATATTGCAAGTGTGTGCAAATAAGGAGAATATTGAATGCAATATTTGCTTTTTATAGTTTTACTGGACACGGTTGATTTCGAAAGCGCTAACTAATCAGCTCTAGTTGTTACATTTCACAGGTTTTTCTATGTTTTGTTTTAGTAAAGTTAATCTCTGTATTAAAAAAAGGCAATGGCTCTTCTGGTGTTATTGATCGTTCAATCTAATTTTAAATTGTTTGAATTTTGTGAGTGACGAACTGGAAGTATTACTTTTCTGGGAAGTTGTAGCATAGTCAACGTTTGTGGCTGCTTTTTGACTCTGTACCTGAACTCTGTTTGGAGTAGAGAGACCTTAGCAGCCGCGACAATGGTTCAAGTAGGCAACGATGCTTCAGGTGAAAGGAAGGTCTAAGAAGCGGTAATGATATGTGATAACTCCTTAATAAGAGTTATCTTAAGTACACTTTACAATGTTATTTGTGTGCGTTTCGGTGCAAAGTGACTATATCCGAGCCAAAATATGAAGAAAATGCACTTTTGGGTGTTTTTGAACTTTAAAGTACAATCCGGGCGTTTCTTAATGGTTTTGAGTATGATTTTGATAATTTATCACATTTGATCTTCGCGGTAGTGTTCATGTTGTTGTTTGACATGGATTACGTGTGCGGGAGTCAAGGGATAGAAGAAACGAGCTTCAGAATAGAAGAAAAATGCGTTTTGGATGTTTTCGCCAAATTTGGACAATAATGGAGAAAAAAATGAGAAAATGGTCCGGAAACGGAGATTTCTCTACATGGGCGAATTCTATGTCACAAAAGGAATTTAAAGGTGCAAAAATCTCATTCATTGGAGTTCGGGATCAAAATTCGGGTCCTTGTTTGCTTTTCAAAAAGCTTAGTTGCTTTTTCAGGATGTTTTAGAGCAAATTAAGGATGTTTTGAGGATATCCTGCTTTCTACAATGAAGATGGAGGCGAGATCGATGGCAATTGAAAGTAGACTCGAAGAGCTTTCCAAAGGCGAATCACGGAGCTAAAACAGAAGTCGGACGAGAAAGTTATGGCACGGAGAAAGTCGGAGTAAAAAAGCTGAAAATTGGCTAAGGCAAACAAGTCGCACGACTTGTTAACAGAGGTCGCACGACCTGATGAGAGGAGGACAGAATGATGGAAATATTACAACAAGTCGCACGACTTGTTATCAGAGGTCGCACGACTTGTTGAGATATGCTGAAATTTTCTAAGTGTTGGAAACAAGTCGCACGACTTGTTCAAACAGGTCGCACGACTTGTTCGTCAGCAGCATATTTTGGAAACGTTTTGGGATTACTTTGTAATTACTACAAACTTTTTCTAAACACTTGGAGAACGTATTAGACCTGGTTAGGGCTCGTGTTTGGGGGAGGAGACGTCGTTTTGGACGTGCTTGGAGATAAGGAGCGATCGTGGGAGCTTAGAGCTTCGTTTGGATCTTTTCTCTTCTCTTTTTCTCTAGTTTTTGCTTATGATCATGAAAACTTGTATTGTGATTATGTTTATGAGTAGCTAAATTCTTTTATCAGGGTATCTCCTAAGGATTTAGGTTTGGATCACTTTATTGACGATTTATGGATTTGCTTTCATGCTTTAGAGCTTAATTGACGAATTATTTAGTTATGTGTGTTTTATGCGTTTAATTGATTTTTTCTATTAGTAGACGTATTGATAGGATTGATTTAGGTCGTGAACGATAGAGACATCTAAGTTTATTGCCCGGAATCTTGAAACACACACTAGCTGTATCTAGGGTTGAAAAATCTTGCTAGTTAGCTAAGAACAAAGAGTAGACTAATGATCATAACACGTATTTGAACTTGATTAGACTAGAGAAATCAGCTTTGATAGTTTGAATATAGGTGTTGGTTGAGACAACTTCAACATAAACGTGCTCGTTTAGCTTGATAAAGAATCATCGTGTTAGTAGAACATAAATCCAACATCGTGTGACATACCTAGAGACCCGTAGAGATATCCTGACTTCGTAAAACTTTGAGAAAACCCAAATCAATTTTTCTTTATTAATCGTGAATTAATTCAATCGATTAATTGAGATTCGTATTGTCTTTAATTTAGTAGAATTAGTAAAAACAACAACCGCGCTTGACCCACATAAGGATTTGAATTATTAACTAATTTACAAAGAAGTCTCTAGGGTTCGAGAACCCGGATTTCCGGAATTTTATCACTACACCGACAACTGTACACTTGCAGTTGGATCGTGTCAATATGCTATCGTGGGACAAAGGTTTCATAAGGAGCAAGAAGTGGAGAAAGAATGTAATATACCGCCCCACATCGAAATATATTGTGGATGAGATGTATTTAAGGTGGGGGATCTTCATATCCCGTCCCACATCGGAGATTTGTGAATTCGACATCTGATATAAAATACACCTAGTGAATTACTATTAAAATCTTCCAGGCTTAAGGATTTTTATCTAGTGGTACGGAGAAAGAGGTTGTTGGGTGTAGTAATCCGCTCGAGTTGTTACAAATGGTCCTGGTTCTGCAAGGACTTTGTGGCGGTGTGCCGACAGTCAAGGGGATACATAATTGGGGACACTCGATGAGGACATTGAGTATATAAGGTGGGAGATTGTAATATTCCGCTAAGTAAATGGGAACACTCGACGAGAACGTGGAGTATATAAGGTGGGGGGGGGGATTGTAATATCCCTCCTCCATCGAGATATTGTGTGTAAGATGTTAATAAGGTGGGGATCGTAGTATCCCGTCCAACATCAGAGATTTGTGAGTTCGACATCTGGTATATAATACACCTTGTATATATTACTAGCACTTTCAAGACTTAGGTATTTTTATCATATTTACAGAGAAGTTAATTTTATTGGAGGAGAGATCAACGAGACTAAGAGGGAGAGGGAAAGGAAGATTTGATTTGGATTCTGGTAATTAAAGGGAGGCAGAGAGCTACAAGAAATGACGAAGAAATTTTGAGGGAGAGAAACGTTTGAAAAACTTTGTTCGGATATGGGTTACCATCGGGAAAATGGCTAACTAATTGTAACTTAAGTAAAACGTCACATTTTTTTCTGAACGAATTACATCATATAACCAGAGTCGAAACATGGACATCATGCAAGGGTTTCAAACGCTCTATCACTGAGCTAGCACCGATTTGCAACGCCATAGTTTTTTAGATCTCAGCCTCACCCTAATAAGCCGAGCCGAGATGGATACTTAATCGTGTGTGACTCGAGTAGAACGTCACATTTTTGGTAGGGTGACGGTGTCGTTGCATTAGAAAGGACAGTTATTATGTTTATTGCGTTGTTGCCCCCTCAAGTAAGAACAACTGCAAACGAGTGGTTTCCCTGAAGTCCAAGAAGGGTAACTCGAATTGGGGCGACGCAGAAATACTACTCGTTCTCCTCGACAGCCAGAATCGTCGCCGCTGAGTGTGACAGCCGCCGGCACAGGCACACCAATGACGGTTGACGACGGCGTCACACTCATCCGATCAATCGATCCATCGAGACGACGGCTTTGAGCAGCTGCAGCCGCCATGGAATTATTGCCGGTTTCAGCTCTGGCCGTCGTCGCAACAGGTAGGATCCGTTACTTCTTCTTCTTCTTCATCGTGTGTTGTGGTGGTGGTTCTGTTTCACGTTTAGGTGAGGGATATATTTATGAAGAAATGATTTATCGGTGCAGTGGAGTGTCCAGCAAGGCATCTCCAACCCATTCTTTTTTCCCCCTCCCCCTCCCCCTCTCCCAAACTGCTACTCGTCTCCAACCATGTGACGGGAGGGGGACGAGGAGGGGTGCTATATCCAAGGCAAAATTTCTCTCCATGGACATTTCTACCCATAGCACCCCTCCCTTTCCCCCATAGGGTTGGACATGAACTGTATTAAAATACACAATTTTCCCTCCCCTCCCATAGGGTTGGAGATGCCCCGAGTGTTTGTTTTTTAGTGCTGAACCAGTTCATTATTAACCCATTACCCATCCATCCTCTGTTTTGCTTTTGAATCAACAACCTCCATCGTCAGTTACTCCTATGGAGGTAGTACTCTTTCTGGATATTGAATGCCTAGCTAGTCAATTACTATATGCTCTTTTTGAATCAAGATCCATCAGTTACAAAACATACATACGTACATGTTTGCTTGCTTAATCTGAATCCTTTTATTGATTGATCCTCTAGCTACATAAAACTTGCTGTAATGACAAGGACAATGATGGTGATTGAACTCATTCATTGACCCAGAATGGATCCTAATTTCCAGCTGGAGTTATTATATTCAAGGCAGGTTACTGCCACATATATAGTCCTCCGCCTTTAATAAGTCTAGAACCACATAAAAGACAATTCCTCTTATTCCCCAAGAACAACCCCACATTAGCTAGCTACAAGTCAAACTTGGTGGTTATATCTCTCACCCCTCTCCAAAATATTCATCAGGATCTTAAAAAAAACATCCGGCAACTACGAAATCTTGCACCCATGGACCAAACTCTCTTCCCCTCCAAATTACTCTTCTTCTTTCTCATCATAGTCACCACCATAACGCCGCTGTTCCACAATGGGCGGTTCCTCCCAACATGTTTGGCTATAAATCCAACTCCATTTGATATAACAACAGATACTTCTTCCCTTTTTGCCTTCAGAGACCATTTGCTCTCTACTTCCAATATCACCACCGCCCCCAACAACAACATACTTGCCCAAAACTGGACTTCTTCTGTTGCCAATTCGATATGTCATTGGATTGGTGTCACGTGCGGTGCTCGTCACCAGAGAGTTGTCGCTCTGGACCTTGGCGACATGGGCCTGGCTGGCACAATTCCTTCACATTTAGGAAACCTTTCTTTCCTTCGATTTCTCGACATCAGCAACAACAAATTTCACGGCCAGCTCCCCAAAGAGATGGCCGGTCTTCGTCGATTGAGGTTCATTGATGTTGGCTCAAACAGCTTGAGTGGGAATATTCCATCTTGGTTTGGTTTGTTACCTCAACTCAAGTACTTGGATATTCAGAATAACAGCTTTACGGGTCCTATCCCACCTTCCTTATCCAACGCTTCCAAGCTAGAAGTCATGGACATCTCCTCCAACCAAGTGAACGGATTGATTCCTGTAGAGTTAGGTAACCTTCACAACCTGAAGCATCTAGCAATGTCTCATAACCACCTAACTGGCGAAATCCCCCCCTCCATATTTAACTTGACCTTGCTTGAAACTTTTCGTTCGTTTTCTAATGGAATCTCCGGTGGTCTTCCAGAAGATATGTGCACTACCCTTTCGAGGCTGAGAGTTCTTAGTCTTGGTGGTAATGAATTGGAAGGGCATATCGAGTCCAGTTTGCAGTTCTGCTCACGGCTTGAGATGTTATCGTTGGCGTACAACAAATTTCATGGAACCCTAACAGGAGCACTCGGGAACTCCACCATGCTAAACATACTGTTGCTCTCAGGTAACAATCTGAAAGGTACAATCTATACTACTCAGCTTTTTAATACATCCATGTTTCCCCTAGGGGGTTATGACTTTGCTTTGTTACCCACTAGGAGTTATATTCAAAATTGATTTTCAGAAATGAGAAATGCCAAATGCAGTATGAGAGAGGAATTTGAAATGTAATTTTGGAACAAAGTTGTGATTTTTTACCCGTCTAATTTTTGCAATACTTATATAATGGCAGTGTAGGAAAAAGTTATCCTATGACTAGAATTATTAGATTACTTAGATGGGATTAAGAAATGATACAAAAAACTACCAAAGCTTTGATGCATTTAGAAACCTCCTATAGCTTATCAAGATACCATTATAACGAGATGACGAGTTGTTTGACATACGAGGCAACAATTGATTAAATGTACACATTGGTGGTGTATCTTTGCTGTCACTCAATTTTTAGTAAAATGACGAAACAAATGTTATTTATTTCTATTTTTGCACTATATGAAGTCAGCCGTCCATTTGCAGGTGACATACCCAGTGAATTTTCCAGTCTAGTCAAGTTGAAGATTCTAGGGTTGGAGGGTGCAGGGCTTGGTGGCTCCATACCAACGTCTCTTTTTAAGAATATGACTGCTCTCGAGAATCTTCATCTTCGTTATAACAGCTTGAGCGGAAGCATTCCAAATGAAATTGGAAATTGTACATCCATCATTCTCGTAGACATCGCATATAATCAGTTGACAGGTATGCCTCAATCTGATAGGCACCACTCGCTCAAATTGCTCTGTTTGTTATTTTCAATCAACGACCTTCATACATGTGTCTAGGAAGCGATGAACCCTCTAATTTTTTTTTCCTATAATCATGCCCAATTAGATCACATAGTAGTAACCCAATCACAATTAAGAGCCATCGACGATGTACTGGAAGTAGCAACAGTAATGAGAATTGGACCACTATATTCCAGAACTCATATTTTCACGTACTTTTCAATGTGTGGACTGCCCAAAAATTTCAATAGAGGAATTTTAGGGCGGTAGATTGCGGTGGAATCAGAGCCATCACTCTCCATAATATTTGGAAATAGAGAAAGAAAAGGTAAACGGTTGTATGTGAAGAAAACTTTTATAAATAGAGAAAGCTACAATCACCTGAAAGAAACTTTTATATGTGTGTGTAGTTTAATTAATAGTTTGGGAAAGACAATGGTCTTGAATTCAAGTGACTCTTTTGTTTTACTCTCCAACAGGTGAAGTCCCAGAACATATGGTTATGCTACGCAAGTTGGAGATTTTATCACTCGCCCACAACAACTTAGGAGGTCATCTTCCAGCAAACATTTTCAACATCACATCTTTAGGAGTTCTTTCACTCACTGGGAATCATCTCAGGGGACATATACCACCAACTATTGGCTTTGGACTGCCTAATCTTGAAGAACTTTATCTTGGCAGCAATATATTCAGCAAAAGTATCCCCGACTCCATCACTAATTGTTCTAGACTCACCCTACTGGACCTTGGTAACAACAACTTCACGGGATCACTTCCCAGCACGCTTGGAAAGTTGAGGCTTCTGAACGTACTGGCAATAGGAGAGAACAATCTCAGAATAAATGGAACGGGGTTCATTACTTACTTGAACAGTTGTAGGCATTTACGGCTCTTAAGTATCAGTTCCAATCAAGTAAATGGACCACTTCCGTCCTCCTTCGGAAACCTTACCTCTTCTCTTCAGTATCTCGCAGCAGACAATTGCGGAATCATAGGAAAGATCCCTGACAATATCGGGAACATGAGCAATTTGCAATTTTTGAATCTTTCTTCAAATCAGCTGGTTGGATCCCTACCACTTACGCTCCACGGTTTATTAACTATTGATGAGTTGTACTCTTCCGAAAACAGCCTAAGTGGTTTAATTCCGGATGATATATGCCATTTACCGAGGTTGGGTGCGTTGGAGCTCCATGTAAACAAATTTTCCGGCCCATTGCCATATTGTCTAGGGAACATTACATCTCTAAGAAAACTCAATCTCCACACAAATGAATTGTCTGGCAGCATACCTGCAAGCATGTGGACCCTTAAAGATATATTGCAACTTGACTTGTCTTCGAACTCATTCACTGGCTATTTACACCCAGATATCGCAACCTTAAGGGTCGCAACTTACATTAATGTATCTTGGAATCGACTCTCGGGAACACTCCCAAATGCCATTGGAAGCTTGCAGACCTTAGCTTTTTTTTCTTTGGCACATAACGAGTTTGCAGGTTCAATACCTGAGTCATTCGGCAAGCTGTTGAGCATGGAGGAATTAGATTTATCTTATAATAATCTCTCTGGTGAGATTCCAAAATCATTGCAGACACTTCCTTATCTAAAGATTCTCAACCTATCGTTCAATCAACTGAGTGGAGAAATACCAAGTACAGGACCATTTAAGAACCTCACTTATCTTAGCTTTGTATCGAACGAAGCTCTGTGTGGTTCCCCTCAGTTCCATGTCCCGCAGTGCCAAAATGATGGCTCCTCTAAGCATCTCATGAAAAGAAGAAGGGTTCTTCTATTTGTGTATGTATCGATGGGTATGACATTGCTAACAGTAGCTGTTTTAGTCGCTCTATATGTGATGCTCAAATGCAGAAAAAGGAATCGAATTCCGTTGGTGGAAGATCTGCAGCCAGAAGTTACACATAAGAGAATTTCTTACCATGAACTTCTCCAAGCAACAAATTCATTCGATGATAGCAATTTACTCGGTAAAGGAAGCTATGGTTCTGTTTACAAAGGTGTATTCCCAAATGGGAGAATTTGGGCCATCAAGGTGTTCCATCTGCAGGCAGAACGCGGGATAAGAAGCTTCAACACTGAATGTGAGATGTTGCGTAATGTTCGTCATAGAAACCTGACCAAGGTCATTAGCAGCTGCTCTAACCACGAATTCTCGGCATTGGTTCTCGAGTACATGCCGAACGGAACTCTTGACAAGTGGTTATACTCTCACGACTATCTCTTGGATATCATGCAGAGGTTAGACATGATGATAGATGTTGCATCTGCTGTTGATTATCTTCACAATGGTTATTCTGTGTCTGTGGTTCACTGTGATTTGAAGCCTAGCAACGTTCTCTTAGATGAAGACATGGTTGCACATGTGAGTGATTTTGGCATTGCCAAGTTCCTTGAAGGGGAGGAGAGTTCTGTGCAAACCAACACGCTGGCCACTATCGGGTATACGGCACCAGGTATTGCTCCATTCTTTAGATTTCATTCATGTGTATATTGTTTATTTACTGGCATCGATGATCTGTTTGTTTGATCACAGAGTATGGACGAGATGGACACGTATCAACAAAATCTGATGTCTATAGTTTCGGTATTATGATGATGGAAGTATTTACTAGGAGAAGGCCCACAGATGAAATGTTCAATGGAGATCTTGACTTAAAATCTTGGGTGAAGCAGTCATTACCAGATCGCGTGATGGAAGTTATAGACAAAAATTTTGTAAGAAAAGACAAGCATCACGTCGATGCACTGGTGCATTGTGTATCAACTATCTTAGGATTGGCCTGTAATTGTTCAGCCAACTCACCCAGCGAGAGAATGAACATGAAAGATGTTCTAGCTTCCCTCAAGAAGACCAAATTACAATTCGTTGTAAATGTTACATAATTTGAGCAGTGTAAGTGTCTAATTTTTTATTCATGCCTTCGGTATTTTGTTTTATTGTGTGTTATGATATATGTCCCACATCGCTTTAGCATATAGGTTACCCATTGTATAGTTTATATATATAGGACCCTTTGTAGATTGTTTAATCCAAGTTCAATATACAATATTTTGCTTCCGCTTCCAATTCTAACATGGTATCAGAGCCAATCCCGTTCTAGGGTTTGTCTTTGTTCTTCGTGGGTTTGTCTTTGTTCTTCGTCCAAAGAGTAACAACTCACGGACTTCTTGGTTAGACCGTCAAACGATCGTCTAACAGTGAGACCAACCACACAGATCGATTCGGAATTGAATTCCGAGCACGATCGCGAAAGATTTGCAGCGATCGGAGTTGACACGCGCCCGCACGCGCCGCTACTCTCCGCCGTTCCGCCGCCCGCTTCAAGCCACGCGCCTACCCTCTCGGCTCCGTCCCGGCTCCAGCGCGCGTTCGGCTCCGTCCCGGCTCGTCCCGCGTCATCGGCTTCCTTCCGCGCCGTCGGCTCCGATCTGCGCCGTCGGCTTCCGCGTGAGCCGAGGCTTCCGCACGAGCCGTTAGCCGGTTCCAGCCGTTTTTTTTTTGTGCTCCTGAGCCGTTCCAGCGGCTGTTCCGTTCCAGTACCGGGTCAGCCCCTTGTTCGATTGCTTCGTCTCATTTTTGCTTCGGTTTTGGACCGGATTATACCGGTTCCCAAGGTTTTTCGACCTTCTGGTGCTATTTACAGGCTCCGTTTTGCGAGATTCGGACCGCTAGTTGCCGTTTCTCACCATTTTAAGGGTATTTTACCCGTGTTATTGATCTTCTTTCGCGTTATTGGGTTGTTGATTTATCAAAATGGATAGATCGGATGCTTCTCAACCTGTATTGAATGTCTTGGAGGAATATTGCTCATATTGTCATGAGAATGGGCATAGACTCCTATATTGCCCGATTCGTCATTGTCGGTTTTGTGGACAGAAGCAGCCTGAGCACTACTTGTCTCAATGCCCTGAGAATCCTAGATTTCGGTCCAAACCAGGTCCACCACTGAAATTGGATCCTCCTTCATCGTCCCTTGATGCTTCATCACTCTCCAGATTGGCCATTTTGCTCAAGGGCATCCTTGGTACTGCTCGTGAGAAGACTCAGCCTACTTCTCTGTCTGCCACCTCAGGTAATGACGCTTGGTATTTTGACTCAGGATGCTGCAATCATATGACATCTAATCCTGAGATATTTTGTTCTCAACGTAATAGTTGTATTACTCCGACTATTCATACTGCTGATGGTTCTCGTATGCACGTCACTCATACTGGAGATATCTCACAAGATAATCTATCACTTCCTGATACTTTTTTAGTTCCAGATCTTGCTCTCAATCTTGTATCTGTTGGACAAATATGTGAACTTGGCTTGGATGTTATATTTTCCTCCAGTGGGTGTCGTGTGCAGGATCCTGAAAGCGGAAAGACACTTGGCTTTGGTCGTAAAGTTGGGCGATTATTCCAACTCACAAGCCTCAGTCTCCCACCGACCTCTTCAGTTGCTGCAGCCACATCTTCGGTATCATCTTCTCTTCACTTGTGGCATTCACGGCTGGGTCATGCTTCTATTGGTCGTGTTCGTTCCCTTGTCTCCACTGGTAAATTAGGCACTGTCGAGGATGAGCATCTTGACTGTGTGCCTTGTCAGTTAGCCAAGCAGCCTGCTTTGCCTTTTTCTCACAGTGAGACGTCTTCCTCAGCACCTTTTGACCTGGTTCACTCGGATGTTTGGGGCCCTTCCCCTCATGCCACAATGGGTGGATCAAGATATTTTGTTATATTTGTGGATGATTTTACTCGATATACTTGGATATTTCTGATGAAGAATCGTTCAGAGTTGGCTCAAATCTTTTTTGACTTTGCAGCTATGGTCCAGACACAGTTCTCATGCCCGATCAAAGTTTTCCGGACTGATAATGCGATGGAGTATAAGTCTTCTGAGTTCTTGACTACTATTCGCAAGCATGGGACTCTTCTCCAGAGATCCTGTCCCGGGACATCTCAGCAGAATGGCCGTGCAGAACGCAAGCATCGCCATATTCTTGATACGACACGTGCTCTCCTATTTTCTTCTTCATGTCCAGAACGCTTTTGGGGGGAAGCTGCTCTAACTGCTGTGTACACTATTAATCGGGTTCCTACACCAGTTCTTAAGAACATGACTCCGTATGAGAAGCTATATGGTACGCCCCCTGATTATTCTTCTCTTCGAGTCTTTGGAAGTGTATGTTTTGTTCTTCTTCAGCCTCATGAGCATAATAAGTTGGAACCCTGATCACGGATGTGTTGCTTTCTTGGATATGGTACTGAACACAAGGGATATCGATGTTGGGATCCAGTTTCGAAGCGTCTTCGAATCTCTCGCCACGTGGTCTTTATGGAACACAAGATGTTCTCTACAGTTTCGTCTTTCGATGCTTCGACCGCTGTTGACCATCCCGGTCTTTCAGATCCATTCTTCGATGATTCTTTAGTTGACACTTCAGTTCCGCTGCAGACTCCTTCTGATTTGTTGGTTGATGATGTTATTTTCCCTACTCCTGCTCCAATTACACATGGTTCGGTTCCTGTTCCACCTGACCCTGTTAGTGTTCCTGCTCCGGTTCCACATGTTATCTCCCATGCCCCTGCTCCAGTTACACATGGTCCGGTTTCTATTTCGCCTGCTCCTGTTACCTCTCCTGCTCCAGCTCCAGCTCCAGAAGTTCCAGTTTCAGTTTCTAATTCTGCTGATGATTCCTCTTCAGGTCCTGAGAGTGACATGGAAGAGTCCACTTCTACTGCAGCTCGTCGGTCTACCAGAGAACGCAGGCAATCTGTTGGACTTCGAGATTATGTCACTTCTGCTATTGTTCAGCATCATGAACCACAGTCTTATCGGGAAGCTAGTTCTGACCCAATGTGGCGAAAAGCAATGCAAGATGAGTTGGATGCTCTCGCACGCACTCATACTTGGGACTTAGTCTCATTGCCTCCCGGTAAGACAGCAGTAGGGTGCAGATGGGTGTATAAGATCAAGACTAGGTCTGATGGTTCTGTTGAGAGATATAAGGCTCGTCTGGTGGCTAGAGGTTTCACACAGGAGTATGGCATTGACTATGAGGAGACATTTGCTCCAGTTGCTCGACTTACCTCGGTTCGTACTTTGATTGCTGTAGCTGCAATCTGTCGTTGGCCCTTGTTCCAGATGGATGTTAAGAATGCTTTTCTTAATGGTGATCTTACTGAGGAGGTATACATGAAACCTCCGCCTGGCCTCGATGTTCACCCTTCACAGGTATGTCTCCTACGTCGTGCATTATATGGTCTGAAGCAAGCCCCTCGGGCTTGGTTTGATAAGTTCAGTTCTACTATGCTCCAGCTTGGGTTCTCCTCTAGTTCATATGACTCAGCTCTTTTCATTCGTCATACGAATTGTGGAATTATTCTCTTGTTAATCTATGTTGATGATATGATTATTACCGGGGATGATCTCGTCGGTATTCGTGAGCTAAAGAAGTCCTTGAACCGTCACTTTGAGATGAAAGACTTGGGGCCTCTCAGCTATTTCTTGGGTCTCGAGGTTACTTCTGATGCTGACGGTTACTCTTTGTCTCAGACAAAGTATGCTTCTGATATTCTTGCTCGTGCAGGACTGACTGATCCAAAGGTTGCCTCCACGCCATTGGAGCCCAACCTAAAGCTCACTCCCTTAGAGGGTGAACCTCTCTCTGATCCTACTCGATACCGACAGATTGTTGGTAGTCTGGTTTATCTCACGGTCACTCGTCCTGACTTACAGTACGCTGTCCATCAGGTCAGTCAGTTTCTCACTGCCCCACGATCCACACACTATGCTGCTGTTCTTCGGATTCTTCGCTACGTCAAAGGTACTTTATTTCGCGGTCTTCATTTCTCTGCTCGATCTACACCGGTCCTACATGGATTTTCAGATGCTGATTGGGCTGGTGATCCTACTGATAGACGCTCCACCACGGGGTACTGTTTCTTCTTGGGTGACTCTCTTATATCCTGGTGCAGCAAGAAGCAAACTGTAGTTTCGCGATCCAGCACTGAGGCGGAATATCGTGCTCTAGGTGACGCCACACAGGAGCTCATCTGGCTTCGCTGGTTATTAGCTGATATGGGGATGCCTCAGTCCTCTGCTACTACTATATGTTGTGACAATCGTAGTGCCATCCAGATTGCACTCAACGATGTTTTTCATGAGCGGACGAAACACATTGAGATAGATTGTCATTTTACCCGTCATCATCTTCGTGCTGGCACGGTTCATCTTAAGTCTGTGTCTTCGTTAGAGCAAACTGCCGATATTCATACGAAGTCTCATCCGCCTGGACGTTTTCATAACTTGATCTCCAAACTTCCGCTTATCACGACAGCTTCAGTTTGAGGGGGGCTGTTATGATATATGTCCCACATCGCTTTAGCATATAGGTTACCCATTGTATAGTTTATATATATAGGACCCTTTGTAGATTGTTTAATCCAAGTTCAATATACAATATTTTGCTTCCGCTTCCAATTCTAACATTGTGTATGGCTTCTGCTCAGATGTTCTAGCTTTTGGGATTTCTGTTTTTACTGTTTCTGGTTTCTGCAATAGCTTTTTCTGATCCCCATATCGCTGATAACGTGTTTTTTGTTTTGTTGAATTTCCAGATTATCAAATGCTTGTTAATGCATTAATGTGCCGCACTTGGATGCTTGTGTCTGTTCAGTTGTTATTAAAAAGGAAGCTATTGATGTCACAAGCCAATGAAGAAGTAAATGAATAATCTTTTGTTGTCTGTTAGTCCCTGAACATTTTATGATTGAACATTTTTGCTGGTGTAAGTTTGTCTGGTCTAAACTATGGTTTTGAACTTTTTTTTTTCTTCGCCTTTTTGTTGATGTTATCCAGAAATCAGAGTTTTTTTTTTTTTTTTTTTGCGTAAGATGTCTCTTTCCTGTGTTATGAATGTTTTACCTATTACTTATGTGGACTAATTCTGCTGAACTATGTGAGTCTCGATTTGTTGTGGGGTAAGTGTAAGTCTACACCAGAGTCTTCTTACTATGTAAGTCTCTGTTTGTTGCGGTGGCTGGTCCGCCGTACCCAAGGAGAGAAAGAGCTCAAAGGATGTTCTGCCATCACTCAAGAAGCTCAAGCTACGATTATTCCTTGAAGGGTATATGATCTTTGCAATGAAGTACAGGTATTTGTTTTCGATCAGCTATGTTGTTGTGACCTTGACATGTTCTTCTGAGATGGTTTAATGATAATTTTATGCATAAAATTCCAGATAATTGGGTGACCGGATGCTGTTAGGAGTCAACTATTGGATACATATTGTCTTTGTAAGTCTTTTCTTGTGTATGCGAGTTTTACTCGAATGTACTAAAACCTTATACCTTCTAAAATAAACAACTGTGGTTTTCAGTCAAGCAGGAAACCCAGTGTTTAGTTAAATCCTCTAATCCTGACTGGTATCGATCATTATTGACAGAAATGGAAATCTTCTCTCAATCACAAAATGGATAACTAATTGTGGTTACTCTTTAACTTAACCAGAGTTCAAACTAACTGTAACTAACCTCGCTTGTTTCAATACTGGCCCTGGAGTTTCTTATAGCAGTTACTGAATTTCCTTATAATGAGAAATAGCAGTTACTGAACTTCGTGATCAGGAGACATGTTTTTCTGTGATAGGACAGGTTCATATCTCCCTGATGACTCCTGGCCTTTTGGAATTATGATGATGTATCTTTGTGGTAGAAAACTGTATAAGTGCGTGCAAAAAGGAGAATATTGCATGCAATCTTTGCTTCTTATTGTTTTACTGATCATGGTTGATTTCGAAAGAGCTAACTAATCAGCTTTAGTTGATACATTTCACATGTTCTGCTGTGTTTTGTTTTAGTAAAGTTAATCTCTGTGTACAAAAAAGGCAATGGTTCTTCTGGTGTGATTGATCGTTCCATCTGATTTGGAATTGTTTGAATTTTGGGAAGTATCACTTTTCTGGGAAGTTATAGAATAGTCAACGTTTGTGGCTGCTTTTTGACTCTGTACCTGAACTCTGTTTGACGCAGAGACAATGGTTCAAGTCGGCAACGATGCTTCAGGTAAAAGAAAGGCTGAAGCGGCAATGATATTGTAAGCAGCACAAATAGAGATAAAATAGAGGCGAAGCTCTTGGGGTGAGGTCCTGTGTGTACTGTGTAGGGAAAATCGGGTGGAAGAAGCAGAGAAGAAGCTCTTGTTGGTGCTGTAATAGTGGCTGAATATTGTATCCAAGGTCGTTCATGAATCTAAGATAAGTTCCCCCAATTTCTTATTGTTCATTGTGGCTGTGGCTGCAAGTTTGTATGCATCCGTTTGTTGCTTCTTATTGTTCTTTGTGTTCAACTTGAAGCATTTTATCTCGAGTAATTTGGTACATGAGTTGCTGCTGTTGTTTTGTTCATTGAATTTGAACCCGAAACTTGGAACTTGGGGCTCTGTGTTCAACAGATTTGTGAAGGAGTAAAATGTCAAGAATATAAAGGCAGGGAGACAACTGAACTAACTGCTTTAGTGGTTTGCTCCTGACCGGAAGGAGGGTGTGGCACTGTGGCCGTACACAGTGGAATTTCGTATAATTTAATTTCTTGTGGAGACTTGTTCAAAGACTGATTTTCCTAGTAGTTCTTCAAATCAATTGAGGAAAATCAAACACCAAATGTGTGGCTGCTTTTAGGTGGAATACCAATAACTGAAGTCCAAAGAGTACCCGAGCATGAACTGTATTGTCATATCCCTTGCCCTATAATTTAATTTCTTGTGAAGACTTTGATTGAAGAAAAATCAAACACCAAATGTGTGCCTGATTTATGTGGAAAAATCAAGCACCAATAACTCAAGTTCCTGCTCTTGTGTCTCATCCCTCACCTTCTCCATCAATACCCTCCCCTGTACCTTCTGCAGATTTACATTCCTCCACCTCCACCTCCTCTTCAAATTCTTCTATTTCTCTTCCTATTTCACATCCTATGACAACAAGAGTCATAGCAGGCATTGTAAAGCCTAATCCCAAGTATTTGATACATCACTCTATTACTCAGTCTGAAGACACTGAACCACATTCTTATGCACAAGATCCTTGTTCTTCTAAATGGAAGTCAGCCATGGATGAAGAGTACATGACTCTTATTAATCAAGGAACTTAGGAGCTAGTTCCTCTTCCTCCACGTAGAAAACCAATCTCTTGGAAATGGGTGTACAAGATCAAGAAACACTCAGATGGGTCACTGGCTAGATTTAAGGCAAGTTAGTGGCCAGGGGTTTCTTGCAGCAGTATGGCATTGATTACACATATACTTTCAGCCCTGTAGCTATTGATGAAACAGTGGGGTTTGTTTTGACCTTAGCCTTGACTAAACAATGGACTCTCAGACAAATGGATGTTTTTAATGCATTTCTTCATGGAAATCTCAATGAGGAAGTTTTTATGGTAATGTAGATAGTGCTTTCCAGGCAGACGGATCACAGCCACGTGGCAATCATCCAGCACACCTAGTTGTGCTCCACACACACTGGATCACCACCCGCGCTAATCCGCGTGGGGGCTGCGAGACAGGGCCCTCGCACACCACCACACGAGACTTGTAGGGACTTAGTGGTTTGGAGGCTAGAGTAAGTTCTGTCACGCGCGAGCGACAACCAAGCCCGCGCGCGACCCTTAGTAACTGCTTTGAGAGATTTATGGACACGAGCTCCATAAACCCGGTCAACCTCATAACGGTTACGGTATACGCGGACGAAGTGCGTAACGGTCCCTATATATGCGGACGAACGTGCCGTTGTGGTTAAGGTAATTAAGCCGCCATTAATGGGCGCATTAACCCACTACAACGGTCATATTCTCAACTATATATAGGATCATTAACCCTTCCTTACATAAGACTAATCACCTGAGTTACGCGGAAGCAATGCCAAAACTCTGTCTTTCTCTCATACAACTACTATTGTCTTACTCTCTCCCTACTCACAACCCTACTTCTCCCGTGTTTCTCTTATCCCCCGTTCTTGGTGTACATTGAATCTTCCTCGAAGGATTATCCCGTACACATTTTTTGAACCCGACGTGAAACTTACCATTGCAAGCAGCCATGTCTCACGATGAGGATGTCAGCAACTGATCTCCCTCCACCGAGACGAATTCAGGGGAGGAGACTCGCAACAATTCCGCGGCAACCGGCAGTACTCCAACCTTGGAAACATTGAATTCCACTCTCCAGAGCCAGGCGAAAGCTCTTCAGGCTCAATCCGCACAAATGGCTCAGATAATGGCCATTTTGGGAACTTTTGCCCCGAATTCGGCACCGGGAGCTGCTGTCTCTCAAGGAGCTGGAGCCCCTACCCTTCAGGGAACAGAGGTAACATCTATAACTCCAAACCCAATTTGCAAAGTCCACTAGCAATGGTCCAGCCACCTTCGATTCAGGGACAAACAATCCAAACACCGTCCCTTGTTACACCTATTCCCCAACCTACAGCTATTCCCTCCAACATTTCTTTGCAATATCCCTTGCCTTCTCCACCAGTAACCATGAGCAATGTGGCTTACACCACTAAACCAACTGCTGTATATTGTCTCCGCCCGCTGCAACCCTTCCTCCTGCTGTGGGAGGGAGTGCACCAGCAAGCATGACGGCTTTAGAGCGGCGCATAGAGACCTTCCTGGCCAACCAGCCTTTTGCGGATACCATCATTCCGAAGGTTGACAATGCCCCTCCTATCCCGCGGGATATTTATTTGATGTCCAACCCCGCAGGGTATAAGGCCCTTAAGTGGGACAAATTTGATGATGTCAATGGGAATGCCCAAGAGCATGTTATGCGCTTTATTGATGTAATGGGGCCATACGGGGTTGACCCCAATCTGTCGATGCGCGAGTTCCCGAAGTCTTTGGGGAATGTGGCTTACAAATGGTACAGAATGCTGGAGGCTGGATCTGTCAGGACCTGGGATGACATGGTTCAGAAGTTCTATACCAAGTTCTTCCAAGTGGAGGAGAAGGTTACGATGATACTTCTTTCACGTATGTATCAGAAGCGTGATGAGGATGGTGTCCCCTTCATCAAAAAGTTCAGAGTCAAATCGTTGGAATGCAGAGACGAAGTGCTCGAGGGCAGGCTGGTTGAGATATGCCTACAAGGCATGCGAGACGAATACAAGGGTATGTTAATTAACCTGCAAACTCCTACTTTTCGAAGTTAATTGAATGTACCAAGAACATAGAGCCTATAGTTGAGAGACAAAAGAAGAAGCATGCCCCTGAGCGATCCCCTGGGGGACCCACTTTCAAGATCGGGAGGTTTAGCTACAAGAGGGGGCGCGAAGCTGAGGTCAATACAGTTTTCCCATACAAGCAACCCAGGGTTTCAACTTCGGACGCGCCGCCTTTGCCATGTTCTTTGGAGGAAGTGATTGACCTCTGCAAAAAGTGGCGCAAGGATGGGTTTCTGCCCCCGCTCGAAAGAACACCCTCCAGGGAGATGGTGAGGGATCCGAAGTGGTGTGAGTGCCACGGAAATGTTATGCACCCCACGGCTGATTGCAAGAAGCTGAGGCACCTTGTGAGCCAGAAAATGAAAGAAGGGGAGCTGATTGTCAGCGACCAGAGGCAAGATGTGCGCAATAATCCGCTGCCGGCCCATGGAGAGCAAGAGCCGAAGGAAAAAGAAGTAGCCATGATCGCGATCATGGACCTCGAAGAGATTTCGGAAGACGGTCTGCTCGTCATTGCTGAAGTCCATGACGAGGAAGATTACATCATGGACACTGAAGACTTGCGTGCTGACAGGATGAAGGGGTCACACGGTTTCAGAAGATTCTTCGATGATATGTACTTTTCGGAGAAGTGCCAGAAAGAAATGACAAAGGCAATCCTCAGGGTAGCAGAGGACTGCGAAGAGGACATTGTCGTCTCCAATGGGAAAGTTGTTAGGGCCTCTCGCTCCACAGAGAAGATAATGACTTTCTCCGAAAGCGACAAGAAGACGGATTCAAGCCATCAGAAGCCCTTGTATGTAACAGCAGTGATTAAAGGCGTTGAGTTCAAAAGGGCGTTCGTTGATGGAGGAGCAGCTGTTAATGTGGTTTCGCTCAACACTCTGAAGTTGGCAGGTGATAACCCTCTTTTAGGAGCTATTAATATACTTCCATATTAATTTTATTAGGCTTATTTCACATGATTTATATGTTATATTTGCACAAATATGTGAATTTGACGATTTATAAGCCTAAGAGTCCAAAGTTGTGTTTCTAGCTTATTTGCGCATGATTTCTCTCATATTTGCGATGATAATTGCACGGGTAGTATTTTGTTGTGCCTATCAGGTAAAATAGGTGAAATGGAGCTTATTAGAGGCTTGGATACTGTTCGCGATAATTCCCAAGTATAGGAATATCGTTCTAAGTAGTACCCGAGTAAGAACGGGGTCGATTTCCACAAGGATTGGGAAAGAGATTAAACACTCTAAGCTAACTAGTAAACTTACTAAGCAACTAACTAAATTAACAAAACGAGTTTCTCAAAGGCTTTAGAGCTAGCCAAGCTATCAAATCCACCAAAATCAATTGATGGAGCAAGTTTGAGGTTTGAGTTTAAGAACAAAGTAAACGACTACTAGAGCTACGATTCAAGAAACTAAGTGAAATGACAAGTAGAGAGGGGCTAGGGATCATCGGTTTCTCTAGTGACCAATCCTCCTATTACATTCAAGCCCGATTCTCAATTCGCATGTGTCAATCCACAAGACAAGCATCTCAAGAAGTGATTGCTCATACAATCCAACTCGCGACAAGAGAAGTGTGTAAATCCAACACGCTAATCAAGCACTAAAGAGGCTATTCAAATGAGATTCTCCAAATTTCAAGTGTTTCAAGCATCAACCATATGTAAACACACATAGATGTCTCCACATGAAAGATCAAGCAATAAATGAGATTTGTAAATTCTCACTCAAATCGCCTAACTAGAACTCGATTTCTCAAAGTTAGGATTGACGAGTTCCTCTCACTCAAATGCAACTTCAAATCAAACACGTCAAAAGTATTCACACATCTACCTATTCAATTCATCAAATACTTCAACAAGAGAAATCTAAATATTGCACTAAGCATTCAAGTGAACCCAATTCAACCCATTCATCCTTGAAGTTCAACTTGAAACAATAAGAGTATTAGGGCACTAGATAGTCCCAAATCACCCAAGCAATTGAATTAGCTAGACATGATAGATTCAAGAGTAATAAAGAGAAATGATATTTTCATAGCCAACACTTGAATCAACCAATTGTTTTCACCAATTCAACCTCAATACATCAACTACTACTTGATTTTAAATAATCAAACTAAGCTACCAATTACAAAATAAGCTACAAGCTAATGAGCAATGATAAACAAGTCTACTGTGAACTGCTACTGTGACTGCTGCTGCTGCTGCTACAATGGAGAACCCAGCAAGAACACAACAGCATAACAGAGAACAGAGAACTTTAGCAAAACAGAGCAAAACAGAGTAGTAGAACAGGGCACTGAATTCACCCAGAAACAGCCCAGAAATCGGATCAACTCGATCTCCTCTCTCCCTCTCGTCCTCTTTCTCTTCTTCTAGCTCAAGAGCTAGTACAAAACCCCGCGAAATCAGAGAGAGAGAGAGAGAGAGGAGAAAAGCAGAGTTTCTCCTAGTTGTGTACTGAACCGAATGGGTCTGTGAAGAGAGGGCAATTTCTCCTTCAACTTCCGTTTATATAGACTTCTGCTTGATTTCGTGTCCACCAAGAAGAGATCCCAACCCTCCAATTCATCCAAGACCCTCTCAATCGTTGATTTTCATAACTTCTTCACGAACCCTAGCTTTTAGGGATTTTTGTTTGGATTGTTCTTGGGCTGAATTGAGTGAAGTAGGAGATAGAGGATGGGCTGGGGAGCGTTTTGGTACCGGGTTTGTGCGATTTGGTGGTGATTTGGGTCGGATTTGAGGGTGGAGGAAGCTTCGCACGAAGCTTTCATGGCTTCTGGTGGGTTCCTGCGTGAGGAACGACGGGGAAGAGAGAGATACGCGCTGGTTTGTTTTTAGTTTAGCCGAAATTTCACTCGGCTCCCCCCTAACTTGCTGAAATGTTTTAAAATACCCCCCAGCGCCTTAAAAGGTTTTGTAAAATTGTAACAACACCCCAACTCCGTTTAGTACCCTTCATAACAGCCCTTAAAACATTTTGAAATCATCACCTAGCTCCCCAATTCCGTTAAGTTGACTTCAATCAAGCCCCTTTGATGTAACTGTGGCCTTCTAACTTGGTTTGTCTTCAATCTTGGCCTCTCAAATATTCAAAATCCCTTCAAATTAAGTCATCTAAGCTTCTTTAATTCATATTTTGGCCCTCCTAGGCTAGTCTCCCGCGTTCCAAATCACAATTTCACCAACAAAATGAGAGAAAAACAACCAAAACTACGAAAACAAGCATAAGTCTAGAAAGAGAGATAAAATAGATAAATTACACATATTAGCAATTTATGAGGAGTTCGTTAACATACTAAAATATGAAATTTCAATTCATCAAATGATACGCTTGGTATGGAGCTAGATGAAGAGGAGAAAAGAAGACGCAAAGAAGAAGAAAAGTTGAAAAAGTCACTCGTGATCAGCCTGTACTATTTTCGATGCTCAGGAAAATCTATACATAATTTGGGATCAAGGACTGCGCCATTTGAAAGTAGACATCCAGAGCTTTCCAACGATATATGGTAAGCCCGGAGACGAATCCGTATGAGGTAGATACAGCCCGCGCAAGATCAGCTTACAATTCTGGCCGAGAATTGCAAAGTAGAAGGGCTGAAGTGCAATTTCGGCCAAGTTTCATTTAAAAACGTGCCCAGAGGCAGTAAAGAACGGATTGGGAGACCTAAAATAGGGACGGAAGCTGCTGGAGGAAGGGAGGAGACAGCTCCCAAGCCATTGGAGAGCTCGGATTCCCGCCGGATCAAGGATTCGTCGTTTGATCTCTCTATCTCTCTTGTTTTTTATGAATACTTGGAAATTCCTCGTTGTATTCCCAACTATGAGTAGCTAAACTTTCTTAATTCGAGATATCTCATAGGGAGATAGGGTTTGAACACCATGTGGGTGATTTATGGATCCTGTTTTATGCTTTTAGCTTACTTGAATGTGTTTTTCTTTGCTATGCTTGATTTATGTACTTAATTCCATCGTTTCTATTGTTTGAGCTCTCAATAGGATGATTACAGGTAGAGGATGTTAGAGGAATCAACATTCGCTACCCGGAAACTTGAATCAAGCACTAGCCGTATCTAGGGTTGAGGAATCTTTCTAGTTAGCTAGAACTAAGAGTAGACCACAAGAACATAATGCTTATTTGAACTTGAGTAGGCTAGAGGAATCAGGTACAAGATTTTGAATATAGGCTTTGGTTGAGGAATCTTCAAAGCATAGGTGCTCGTTTGGCTAAGTAAAAGACGTTCGTGTTACATGAACATAAATAATTAACGGTGTGAGATCCCTTGTGAACCCGAAGAGATATCCTGATACTTTTCCCTCGTATTAATCTCAATTTTAATAATTAGTTTGTTATTTACTTTCTTAGATTAGTCAAACAAACTCATTTACTTGCCCACATTAAAGTTAATCATCCTAATTCGTTCACGAGAAGTCCTTTGGGTTCGACAAACCCGGATTTACCGGATATTACTACACGCGACATCCGTACACTTGCGGAGATCGTGAAAAAGTGAAAAGAAGGAACAAGATTTTCACATCTAGGAGCTATTGTGGAGCTTGAGAATCATCCGTTTGCTTTCTAAACTTCTTCTAATCTCTTGTTTTTGGATTATGATCATAGAACTCGTTATTTTGATCATGTCTACTAGTAGCTAAACACTTTTATCGGGATATCTCGTAGGAAACTAGGGTTTGATCACTACGTATTGTGATTTATGGATTTTCTTTCATGCATTCATGCTTAATTGACGAATTTTTGTCTAGTTATGTGTATTTTACGCTTTTCATCTATCTTTTCTATTAGTAGACGTATTAATAGGATTGCGTTAGGTTGTGAATGATAGAGGAATCTACATGAACATAAATCATTAACGGTGTGAGATCCCTAGTGAACCCGAAGAGATATCCTGATACTTATCCCTCGTATTAATCTCAATTTTAATAATTAGCTTGTTATTTACTTTCTTAGATTAGTCAAACAAACTCAATTACTTGCCCACGTTAAAGTTAATCATCCTAATTCGTTCACGAGAAGTCCTTTGGGTTCGACAAACCCGGATTTACCGGATATTACTACACGCGACATCCGTACACTTGCGGAGATCGTGTCAAGTTTTTGGCGCCGTTGCCGGGGACTTCGGTTGAATTAGTTTGAATTATTAGCTTTAGGGAATTTTATTTTTTATGTTATTTTCTATTCTTATTACCTCACGGTATTACTTGAGATTTTATGTGTGCAGGCATTCAACACTAAGCATGGAGGATGAGAAATATCGCCGTTTCGCGAGCATATTTGAAGCATGCAACCTTGCATATGAGCCATTCATGAAGGAATGCCATGTGAATGGCATTAGAGAGAGGGTAGCCATGGAAATACAACGTTATACCTTTCGTCCTAATGACTCAACCCCTCCCACTAAGTTACTGTTCTTCCTTGGTTTGATGCTTGAGGAGATGATTCCAAATGTTAAATAATGGAAGCAACGAGCAGCACAATTGGGAATGGAGACGAAACTTGTGGACGCACAACTTGATCTCCATTTAAATGTAGAAGAAGCTCCAACCTTCCAAAAGCTCAAAGAATGGGATGATGAGCCGTTCAACATCCCAAGTTGTCCAAACATCCATTCATGGCTTGAATCAAGTATGAGGGTGAAGCACGATGCGATTGTTGGTGAGATTAAAAGTCTTTTTCATGGAATGAATATTGATGAACTTGACTCTCAGGGTGTGAATTTGAAGGATCACGTCACGTGTGAGCTCAACGAAGATGAAACAGATGCCAACATGGAACGTATTGATGATTTGGGTGCTTCATATGAAGGATTTGAAGATATTAAGACATTCAAAGTTTATGAGTTGTCTCTTGAAACTACAACAAAAATATTGCAAATTCAGAAGACAATCAAAGAGGACATCAATATCTTTCTGACACATGGGATACGTGAGATTATTTTTGAGATTATTGTGATGACGATTCTCAGACATTGGAAGAAGAAGAAGAAGAAATTCACGGATAGCTTTCACTTGTGCAACACGTGTCCATCTTTGTTGGGGTATTCGATTTCTCTAAGAGGTTGTTTTTGCGTAGTTGAGAAGAAGGTGAAGGAGAAGAGATGGTGGAAGAAGAAAAAATGGCGAGAGAAACTTGTTTCATACAGCAGGGGGTGTTTTGTGCAGTTTATAAGGGTTCTCAAAATGTCATTTGAAGTCCTATTTTACTGTTCATCAGCATCAGAGGAGGTATATGCTAATTACCAAACCCTACCCCATTGTCTTCTTCCTGTTCTCTGGTAGTCCCAGAAGCTAGAGCCAACCGCCATCACCATCGTCTCCTTCTTCTCTGTTAACCCCATCCACCAAACCACCACAGCCATTGCCACAGCCGAAGCCTCCATTAAAACCGTCGAACCCTCTTCTCTCTCACTGCCTTCACTCGATCACCATCGCTCCCTTCTCCGGCAAACCCGTGGTTGCCGCGAAACAAACCCAGAACCCCGCCTCCAACCGAACACAGAAATCAACGCCTTCAACCGGCGACTTGACCTCCGGCCACCTGCAATCCACGAAACCCAGACCCGACGAACATCCCCCTCCAAACCGAACCAGAACCGCCTTGAACTGCGATTCAAGACCCAAAACCTAGACTCGACCCCACCCACAACCACCGAAGCCACCTCCCTCTCCGACCTTCACTACTTAATCTTCCTCTGCCGGCAATTGAACAGTAGCCAACCATCGGGCCTTCCCCTGTCATTCATGAATTCCGGCCAATCTTAGGTTCTCTCTGTTTTGAACGACTGAAACAACCTAGCTCACCAATTGAGAGAAACCTGATCCTAAACCCACCTCAAGCACTCTCTCTTGCCTCCAGAACGTGTTCTGTTTTTTATTGTGGGTTTGTTTTGCTGCTAATTGCTATGGTGGTGGGGTTCAGTGATATTTGCAAAAATTGAGGATGGGTTTATTCACCCTTTTGGTACTGATTTCAATGTAATTGAAGAATGAGTTGGGTTTGAAAAGCTCATTGATGATTTGAGTAAAATGCAACCAACAAGCAGTTTGGCCTAATTCAATTGATAATGGAAACAATACCCAGCCAAAGCTATGTGTAAAAGAAAGCATGAAGCAGCTTATATGGATTTTCCCGAGTTCACAGGATAAGTAAAGTTTCAGAAATTTGATGAAGACATCGACCCCTGTTTGTTACCGCGCACTCGACCTTCACGGGAGCTGGCATTGGCGTACGCAATGTGAGTTCGGGGATTCTTCGCACTTTTTCGTCAGCAGCAACAGATCAATCGACCCCGTTGTGTTTCACACACTCGACCGTAATGGGAGTTAGCATCGGTGCGCACAATGCTTGCTTGGAGATTGTTCTTGCTATGTCAGTCAGCATCTCTCGGATTTCGTCCCTGACATTGTGTCGGTTGTGAGAATTTTTTTTCTCTCTTTACTTACCGTTTAGGCACATCGTACTTGCTCTAGGATTTTATTTTGACTACTTTGTCACGGTACATAGTCGCCGCTTGGATTAGCTGTTAGAATCGTAGGGAATACTTGAGTACTTGCTTAATTTCGGTACACACACCTTGTCATGTGCACGTAGTTCGTTTTAGCTCTAAATTTGTTGAACTACCTTCTTTTGCCATGACTTTGACTCCGAGTAGAATCACTGCCCCTCGCATTTGACTGCCGAGTCTTCTCGGTTGATCTCTAAATTTGTTGAGGACAACGAAGCGCTCAAGTGCGGGGGGATTTTAGCTATTTGCTAGCCATGTATGTGTCTTGCATCGCCGGTTACATTTAGATTAGAATATAGTTTAGTGAGTCAGTCTTGCACATAGGTGTCAGTCCGTTCAGTTTGCATTTGCACGTTTAATTTAGTGAATTGTATATATTATTGTTGCACTTTTATTTATTGAGTCCTCCTACCCCAAATGTGTTGGTTAATCGAGTTGGCCAAATGCATATAGCGTTAGAAAAAATGAATAAATAAAATATAAAAAATATAACAATAGTATAATCATAAAAATTGAAAATTTGAGAAAGGTCAACTTAGGACCTAGAAACCGAAGAGAATCCAGTGAAAGAGCTCATGAGAGTAGGAAGCACCGTAGTAGGGATACTTTTTATTCTAGTATTTTGTGCGCAAGTCTCACGACAGGATGTCCTGTAGGCATACTTTTGACTCCTTTATTGTGCTAGGAGAATTGAGTCTCTAAGTGATTGATTATTCCGTGTCCGGTGGAGACTCGTGGACTCTTAGAATCTTGGGTGGACCTTCGTGTAGAGTCGGTTTCATGTGGTACGAGTCTTCGGCCTAAGCGAAGTCGGGGAGCGTGCACCACCATCCCTTAAGGTGGTTCTAAGAGAAAATCCGAAAAAGCCCACACTCTTAAGCTCTATTGCACGGTTATAAAAACATAGGAGAATAATTAAGAAAAAAAATGAAATGAAAAAAAAAACATATAATTGAGCTTCAAAGATGAAACAACCTAATGTGCTTCCGTGTGCACGAAAAATTTGGATTCAATCCAACGTAGAGCTTAAGAAGGAAACTAAAGTCAAGCCGTATTACACAGGAGTTGTGTCTCCCGTCAATGGGATAATTTGCATTTCAAAACCAATAACGGCTAAGAGGGTCTGAAAACCTCAAACGACTTGGCAAAGAAAGACCACTTAGTGACTTGAGATACCTAGACCCTCCGAGTTAAAAGACGTTCCGTATATTGGTTTGGTTTGGTGGATGTTTGGGGACACCTTAGTGAGTTTGCGCATAGGATCATCATATATCATTTCTTGCTACGTGTCGTGAAATTTGAAAGTGAGCTTGTGAGGATTTGATGATTTCGGTTTATGATAGAGAGGTTGTCCAATCTCGGAAAAAGAAAAAAAAAATTATTTATTATATTGCATTGTTTATAATCGAGTTAAATTATAGTTAGTTCATGTAGTTGCATAGTCGAGAGTCGTGTTGTCATTTGCGTCTTGAGTTGGCTAGTAAACGGTGATTTGCTCGGGACGAGCAAAAGGTAAGTGCGGGGGTATTTGATAACTCTCTTTTAAGAGCTATTAATATACTTCCATATTACTTTTATTAGGCTTATTTCACATGATTTATATGTTATATTTGCACAAATATGTGTATTTGACGATTTATAAGCCTAAGAGTCAAAAGTTGTGTTTCTAGCTTATTTGCGCATGATTTCTCTCATATTTGCGATGATAATTGCACGGGTAGTATTTTGTTGTGTCTCTCAGGTAAAATAGGTGAAATGGAGCTTATTAGAGGCTTGGATACGCTTGGTATGGAGCTAGATGAAGAGGAGAAAAGAAGACACAAAGAAGAAGAAAAGTTGAAAAAGTCACTCCTGACCAGCCTGTACTATTTTCGATGCTCAGGAAAATCTATACATAATTTGGGAGCAAGGCCTGCGCCATTTGAAATTAGACATACAGAGCTTTCCAAAAATATATGGTAGGTCTGAAGAAGAGCTTTCCAAAAATATACGGGAGATACAGCCCGCGCAAGATCAGCTTACAATTATGGCCGAGAATTGCAAAGTAGAGGGGCTGAAGTGCAATTTCGGCCAAGTTTCATTAAAAAACGTGCCCAGGCAGTAAAGAACGGATTGGGAGACCTAAAACAGGGACGGAAGCTGCTGGAGGAAGGGAGGAGACAGCTCCCAAGCCATTGGAGAGCTCGGATTCCCGCCGGATCAAGGATTCGTCGTTTGATCTCCCTATCTCTCTTGTTTTTGATGAATACTTGGAAATTCCTCGTTGTATTCCCAACTATGAGTAGCTAAACTTTCTTAATTCGGGATATCTCATAGGGAGCTAGGGTTTGAACACCATGTGGGTGATTTATGGATCCTATTTCATGCTTTTAGCTTAATTAAATGTGTTTTCCTTAGCTATGCTTGATTTATGTACTTAATTACATCGTTTCTATTGTTTGAGCTCTCAATAGGATGATTATAGGTAGAGGATGTTAGAGGAATCAACATTCGTTACCCGGAAACTTGAATCAAGCACTAGCCGTATCTAGGTTTGATGAATCTTGCTAGTTAGCTAGAACTAAGAGTAGACCACAAGAACATAATGCTTATTTGAACTTGAGTAGGCTAGAGGAATCAGGTACAAGATTTTGAATATAGGCTTTGGTTGAGGAATCTTCAAAGCATAGGTGCTCGTTTGGCTAAGTAAAAGATGTTCGTGTTACATGAACATAAATCATTAACGGTGTGGGATCCCTAGTGAACCCGAAGAGATATCCTGATACTTATCCCTCGTATTAATCTCAATTTTAATAATTAGCTTGTTGTTTAATTTCTTAGATTAGTCAAACAAACTCAATTACTTGCCCACATTATAGTTAATCATCCTAATTCGTTCACGAGAAGTCCTTTGTGTTCGACAAACCTGGATTTACCGAATATTAGTACACGCGACATCCGTACACTTGCGGAGATCGTGTCAGCAGGGGTCCGTGAGAAGATCGTCTGACGCCCATCCTCGCTGATGGGATTCGGAAGTGACTCCATGATGACGATGGGATGGATTCGCCTTGGTATCCAGATAGGAAAGATCAAGTGTTCCGCCAAGTTCTACGTCATTGATGCGAATACTACGTATCACATGATCATAGGGCGAGCCTGGATTCATCGCTTTGACGCGGTTCCATCAACAGCTCACCAAGTGATGAAGGCCATCTGGAATGGCAGGGTAGTCGAGATACCCGCTTCGGGGAACCCCTTAAATCTGAATGAAGCGCATCTCACTGAAGCAGTGTGGTTCACCGAAATGGCGGATGAGCAGACGCCGGGACCATTCAATCCGACTCCTCTGCTTCGATGGGAAGACATCAAGGATCAGTCACCAGCGGGAGTAATGGTGACGAGAGAAGATACTAAGGAAAAGGTTCCTGCACGCGATGAGGCGTCACAGATCGCCTACCAAAGGAAGAATGTGTAGACTTTGAAGAGGGTGGTAAAGCATGACCATAAGGGAAAGGAGATAGAAAGATTCTACTCCAATGGAAAGAAATGCTACTGCATATGAAGGTGCACAGGGGTACCCCCATCCAAACATGGGGATATCCCTGGGCGAATCAATCGACTGGAGCAAGGCGCGGAAAAGGACAAGCCGAGGTCAGAGGTCTCGGAGGACAAGTTGAAAGAAGCGCCCGAGTGTATGGAGGACAAGCCGAAGCCACAAAAACAGGAACTGAAAGAGGTCTTTCTAAGTCCAAATGAGGAAAAGAAAGGGCCTGTTTTCCTGAGCGCAGACCTTACAAGCGAAGAGGAAACAAGATTGCTGCAATTACTGACAGAGTATAAGGACGTGTTTGCTTGGGAATACGATGAAATTCCTTGCCTGGACACAAGTGTAACAATGCACAGATTGGATGTTGTCCCGGGATCCAAGCCAGTGAAGCAAAGTGCGAGAAGCTTCAGACCAGAAATAAATGTGAAGATCAAGCAGGAAATAGTCAAGTTGCTGACTGCTAAATTCATCGAGCGGAATCATCATCCCACCTGGTTGGCCAATATCGTGCATGTAGTAAAGAAGAATGGGGAACTTCACATCTGTGTGGACTTCAGGGACCTAAATCCTTTATGTCCAAAAGACGACTTCCCCTTGCCCAACATCGATTTGCTCATCGACTCTACCGCAGGACATCGGATGTTCAGCTTCATGGATGGTTTCAGCGGATATAACCAGATCAAGATGGATCAAGACTGCATTCATCACGCCAGTTGGGGTCTTTAACTACACAGTTATGCCCTTTGGACTCAAGAATGCGGGTGCGACTTATCAGCGGGCAATGATGGCTCTTTTCCATGACATAATGCATCAGGAGGTAGAGTTCTATGTTGATGATTTGGCTGTCAAGTCAAGAGAGGAAGCAGACCACCTTGGAGACCTGCGGAAAGTATTCGAAAGATGCAGAAGTTTCCAGCTAAAGATGAACCCCATGAAATGCGCGTTCGGAGTGACTTCGGGGAAGTTCTTGGGATGCGTGATCCATCGTCAGGGAATTGAACCTGACCCTGCAAAGATTTCGGCTATCACTAGCATGACAGCACCGCATAATCAAAGCACTCTGAAGACGTTCCTGGGAAAGTTGTCTTATCTGCGGAGATTTATCCCAGCGATTGCAGAAATAACTTTCTGCTTCGGTGATCTCCTCAAAAAGAACGATGTGTATAATTGGACAGAGGAACATGAAGACGCATTTGGGAGGCTCAAAGACTTGCTGACATCAACAAGAGTAATGATTGCACCACAGTTGGGATCAACACTTTTGTTGTACCTAACATCGACCAAGAAATCCATAGGGGCACTGCTAGCCCAAGAATATGAAGGACAGGAAAGGCCGATCTATTATATCTCTCGCGTGGTACAGCCGGCTGAGTCAAGGTACACAGATATTGAACGTCGCTGCCTTGCTTTATTTTTTGTGATAGAAAAGTTAAAGCATTATTTCGCCTCACACAACGTCGTAGTGATTACAAAGAGAGAACCCATACGGTATCTCTTGAGTCACTCTTCTCCCTGCAAAAGATTGGCAAAATGGTACATGACCATCTCGCAGTATGATATTACATGTTCTCGACCACGAGCAATCAAATCGCAAGCAGTGGAAGACCTTTTAGCACAATTCCCGGACAACAGCTACGAACCCATGATAGAGGAGGAGCTTGAAGGGCCTGAGATTTATGCAGTTGAGTCGCCATACTGGAAGCTTCATTCCGACGGGTTGTCAACAAGGAAAGGTGGTGGAATTGGCATTGTCCTGACTAAACCAAATGGGGAGGTCATCCAAATGTCCACCAAGCTAGATTTTCCGGTAACGAACAATGAAGCGGAGTATGAAGCCCTGATCGTGGGACTCCGCGCGGCTAAGGCACTAGAAGTCAGCAATCTGACGGTCATGGGGGACTATAAGATAATCGTCAAGCAAGCTTCAGGCGAATATGGGTTGAAGAAGGTCAATTTGTTGCCTTATCAGACTATGGTATAGAAGCTGGTGCAGCAATTCTGTGATGTCAAGTACAAGCACACGCCTAGGGCTGATAATCGGCATGTAGATGTTTTAGCCACTCTGGGATCCAAAATCAGTGCAGAAAAATGCCCATCGAAAATATTGATCGAGGTTAGAGAAACTCCAGCCTTGACGCAGGAAGTATGCGAAGAAGACTTCGCAGAAGATGAGGATTGGAGAAAGCCAATACTGCGCGCAATTGCTGAAGGAACAAGCAAAGAAAATTGGGCATGTACCAAGGGATACTGCATACACAAAAATTCCCTTTACTTTAAGGGGCCAGGAGGAATACTCATGCGGTGCGTCTCGCAGCAGGAGGGACATGCATTACTGGAGAAGATCCACCAACACTCTTGTGGGGAAAATGAAGTTTTTGTTTATCGAAAAGCCCAGAGATATGGGATTCATTGGCCAGAAATGTCCACGTTCACCGCAATCATTCAAGGGAATTGCGAGAGGTGCACGTTAATTAAAGACTCTTTGGAGATTGTTGTGATTGATAATGACACAGATTGGAGGAAGCCACTCTTTGATTATTCGACGGAAGGAATCGAGCCTGATCAGAGGAAGGAAGCTGAGAAACTTAAAAGAAAGGCGGCTCGATATGTTGTGCGGGAAAACATACTTTGGCGAAGATGCCACAAGGGTAATCTACTCAGATGTCTGGATGACCAAGAAGCGCAAGAGGTGATGGACTTATCTCATCAAGTGGAACATCATGGAAGTGCAAAGCTATGTAGACAACTCCTCACCGTTGGCTATTTCTAGCCCACAATGGAAGCAGATTGCCGCACCAAGGTGAAAAGATGTCAGGAATGCCAATTCAAGGGCAATCTTGTGCATGCTCCTGCTGTAGATTTACACGCACTGGGAACACCTTGGCCATTCCACACCTAGGCTTTAGATTTTATCAGTCCCATTCGACCAGCCTCGCATGGAAACCAGTTCATCTTGACTGCGACAGAGCTGTTTACTAGGTGGGTGGAAGCAGTGCCGCTTAAAACACCAAATGCGCTCGCGGTGGTCAACTTCGTTCAAGAAAGCATCATATACCGGTTTGGGATCCCCAATACCATCCTCTCGGATAACGGCACTCCTTTTGTAAATCTCCACGTGCCTGCAAAATTGGCGGAATACAAAATAAGGAAAGTTTGCTCCACACCTTATTACCCGAAAGGGAACGGTCAAGCAGAAGCAACCAACAAGACGCTGCTAAGGATTTTGAGTAAGAGGGTTGCGGATGATCACAAGAAGTGGGCAACCTCTTTAAATTTGGCTTTATGGGCGTATCGCACTTCGCCCAGGACCCCCACAGGAGTTTCCCCGTTCCTTCTATGCTACGGAGCTGAAGCTGTTGTACCAGCATAAATAAAGGTTAACTCTGCAAGGATAGCCTTTCATGCCTTGTACGAAAATCAACGTGATCATGACGTGATTCTGTTGGAGGAAAAGCGTGAACAGGCTAAGAGGGCTAACACAAGATACAAGGAAAGAATTGCTCGCGCATACAACAAGACGGTTCAACACCGAGATTTTGCGGTTGGGGAATTGGTTTTGCGCGCTTCATATCATTGCATGCGGGAGGCAGCTCATCCAAAATTCGCAGCTAACTGGGAAGGACCATTTGACGTCAAAGAAGTCTTCGACAGCGGTTATTTCACAATCTAGCGACTTCATGGGACTGCAACAACTCCAAGCCCAATCAATATGCGATGGATCAAAAATTATTATCCTTCGCCCATCTCTTTACGTTTGATGCCAAAGTCTGTTGTGATCGTGAATTTTGATTCAAAGTCTAGTTTCCTCATGTATCTATGCACTATTTTCTCCCATATGAGGAATTTGTTCTCATGCTCCTCCCATATGAGGATACCTTAATAATAATGACTCTCCCATATGAGAGAACTTTATTAAACTGTTGCCCCTATTATTTTATTCTGTTTACATTAAGATTATCAAAACCCTATCTGCCTAGATAACAGCTATAACAAAATATGATCCTCTGTGATCAAAAGTCTATCTCTTAGATAGCAGCTTAACATATGATCCTTCGCGATCCAAAGCCTATATGCCTAGATAGCAGCTATATCGAATTATGATCTTAAGTGATCTAAAAATCCTATCTGCCTAGATAGTAGCAATTGCAACAACGCCCTCGTGCGATACAAAGCCTATCTGCTTTAGATAGCAAATTATTTGGATATAACTGCGATAGAAACACAGAACTTGTTTCGACATATAGCATTTTGCACGCGAAATTACAATTTGTTGTAGCAGACGAAACAGCGACTGAAAATGCATATTTCATAACAGTCAAATGTGGCTTACAATTTATCTGTCTAGGTAGCAGCTTACAAGCAAAGGCTTACACTAAGGAAAAGTTCATAATCTAAATCTTGAGTCTACGAGTTCTAAAGATACGAGGCAGGACACTGTCGTCGACGTCCTCGATCAAAACAGAACTCTTATTTATACTCCCGCCACGGTGAGATGCCAGATGAACCTCATGCCCTGAAGGCTACAGACATGAAGAACAAATGGGAGAACAGCTCATGGGGCAGGAAGCTGATTGTGCACAAAAGACGAGCACGATCACTTGTCACACCTAGTTCAAAACAATGGTGGCAAATAGTTCTCTGCCGGAGAATTGGCAGAGATGCACACCATTCATTACGAATTAGTAGTGAAACCAGTACAAGATTGTGCTTCACCGGAAAGTCATCGGAGATAGTATCTGCAAACATAATAAACGAGAAGGAATCTTTGCACAAGCAGGAAACCTTACGCAATTGTTCTTCAAGAGGATCAGGAGGATCGAAGGACTTTCCGAAGAATTTCTTGGGAGCTATTTCTATAGCACAAGGCACAAACTCAGGTTTCAAAACATGGAATTGACATGAATCAACAAAGGTCAAAGACCGATGCCGGCAGACGTAAGGACTCAGGAGAGGCCACATTTTATGAAAAACCAAATAGCAAGAAGCAAGGTTTATATAGACTTCAGTTCCCTGGCTGAGTCAGCAACGCCTTGGAAATGGGTAAGAATCAATTACGTACGGCTTGAAAACGGGTAAGAATCAATTACCCTTCTAAAGGCTACGACGATACAGTAGCACACCCTATTTAATGACGGAAGGTCACGATAAGGATAGGGCCCACTGTAAGGAAATTGTTCTTATCTAATAAATCAATAGCGCAATAATCAAGGAAATTACGTCAACATGACGTCATAATTGATATACATCAAAGCTCGAGTGCAAAATCCTCAAAGAAAGCAAAAGTTAACATAAAATTCCCAATGTTTGAAAAAAAGGGGGGGGGGGAGAAACATTAGCATTACAATATGCGCAACCTTTAAATAAATCCTTGATTAAAGGGTCTTCTGGTGATAACTGGAGCGACGTTTCTTTTTCTTGGTTAACTTCTTGTTTTAGCTTTTCATACTAGGCCTTCATCGCATGGAAGAGAGTGGCAGCTTCTTCAGCCTTCTTCTTTTTCTCCTCCAATTTCCTCTTCTCAAATGCGAGGTTGCGGTAGCCATACTTCAGCATTGCAGATGTGAGGATTTGGGTAACCCTGTTGAAGAGGAATCCGAAGTCCAATCTGCCTTGAGCCTTAGCTTGAAGTTTCTTGCATGTGTCATAAAGAGACCGCGCATTATCTGTTGAGATAGTAGCAGGGGTAGCCGCAGACTGTTCTTCCAAAATCCAGATGGCTTCAGTCAAGAAAAATCTTCTGTCAAAGGGCTCTAATTCTAGAGCTCTCGCAAACGACCACGGGTATGAAAGGCGCATCCTTATGAGCCATTCCACATCAGGTTGCCTCATTCCTAAAGAAATGATAAGTTTAGGGATGCAAGTTGCTAACAAAAACATAGAGTACGACATATGGTAGCATTATAGTATACCTGTTCCCTCAAGGGTTTCACGTAAAGAAGGAATGCGCAGCACGGGGAAAACTGAAGCATATCCTTGCTGCATCGCTCGCCTGTCAGCTTCAACTTCGCGTTCATTATAGTTGGCAGGAATAACATAAGTAGTGGCAGGTGCGATGGCAGCTCCAACTTGCGAACCCAAAAAACTCCATGCGGTGGGAACTTGGATAATTTCCACCTCAACGGAAGGAATAGCAGGACTTTGTTGGGGCTCTGGGGCGTTTTCAAGAACGGCAGCGCCTGAAGAAGCAGGTGGGATAACTTCAGAAAAAGTTGTGGTTTCTGCTTGCCTAGGACTTTTTCATCCACGAGAGGTTCTCGTTGCTTAGTAGAATCCATCGGAACACCGACATTTTCATGCGATGCTATGCCTTCCATGACCTGTTCATTTTCATGAACTCCAGCTCCAGCATCCTCTGCTTCCATCTCTTCAAATTCAGCATCTCCTTCTCTCATCCCAGTGTCAAATTCGACATCGTCAGATACCTAACATCTTCTAGAGGTTCTCCTACATCCTCAGTGGCCGCGACAGGTTTCTCAACATGTGAGCTTCGTTCTGGAACAAAGGACATAGGAAGCTGATTTCTCTGCTCCAACATGTTCTCATCAGAATCGCCAACACGTGCTGCATTGATTACCTCTCTCGCAGCAGGCATATTATCGGTAGTACCCTGTGCGATGGAAATATCACCCGTAGGAGGAGTTGGGTTAACGCTAGCAGGATCGTTTGGGGAAGCACCACCTGCGAGACAAGATTGAGGAAAACATGTTGAGGTAACTCGCGTTATAAATGATGTCTTATTTTATTCTGATATATCAAAAGCGAGCACCTCTACACTTAGGGCGGATCACAGCTCCAACATCATATGTTATAGATGCGACACCATATCCTACAGAAGTGTCTTCATTTATCACATCTTTAAGATGAGCGTGACCTGGTGGCGTGAAGAAACTCGTTACAATAGGGAATGAGTTATCGAGCTTGGTTTACAAACTTTGTTCAAATGCTTACCTGATGGTTCGCCACATTTGTTTACTAACCATTAACGGATATCATCTTTTGATAAGCCATGCTTTAACGCACCAAAAATTACTTCTTGATAAGTTACAGCAAGGTTAAAGATTGTACCTTCCTCATGGCCTGCGATTTCTTCAAAGTCCTCCTGAGCACATTCCAAGGCAGCCACACTCATACTACCAGCATGCTGCTCTTCTAGACTTCTTCTTTTCATGAGCTCAATGTCATCTTCCTCGCGTTTTCTCCTTCTCTCTTCTGCCTCAGCAGCCATTTTCTTAGACTCGGCGATGATAGCTTCATCTATAGCCTCGCTAGAGGCGTCGGAGTGATAACCTTTTGTCTTTTTCTTCTCTTTGGCCAAAAGGCCACTGATGGTCTCTGTATCATCATCTACGAAGAAAAATTAGTTAATAACTACTGCAAAAGCCATGTTTTAAAGAAGATAATTTCATTTGAGGTACCTTATGAGCTTTCTTCTCCTATTTCCTCTCTTTCTTCTTCCTCTCTTTCGTCTTCCTCTCATTCCTCTTCTTCACTCTCTTCTTCTCTTTCTTCTCTTTCTTCTTCCTCCTTACCTTCTTCTTCCTGATCAAATGGGATGAACGTCTCAACCGCGAGATCTTTTTGTGTCTCTCCTTGCATGCGACCTTTGCCTTTCCCCTTGGAAGCAGTCGACTTCGCAGGCGACGAAGTTGGAGCGACCCTGGGGGGCGAAGAAATCACAATTCCCTTCTGTATTTTCTTTTTAGCCTTCGGGGCAACTTGCCTCCACCTCAACATCGTTGTCTATCAGGGAACGAGCAAATACGTCCATCTCCTCGCGTATCCGAGCCTCCACCTTGGGAGCCAGTTCCATTTCCACAGGAATTTCCCTCTTTTGCCTTTTTTCCTTAACAATGGAGTTGACCAAGGACGGGCAACGGTCTCCGGATGCGAATCTCCTCAAGCAGCAATGAAAAAGAAATTTTATGTAAATTTCAACGTTTTAAAGAGAAGTTCTTCAAACATAAGGGAGAATTGTTTACCTTGGCAAAATCTTCACTGTATTGGATTACGCGTACAACTCCCCCTAATAGCAGTCATTTTCTCCTCAAGAATAGTGGCTGGGCACAAGTGGTTGTCAATATCAAGCAAGGAATAAAAACCATACTTGGAATTGTCCAAACTGCAGTTCTGACGGAATGGGAAAGTATTCCATTTAATCTTAGGAGCTTTGCTGAGACGAGGAGGTGAGGATACATCAAATATGGCCTGTTGAGCGTTTCAGTAAGCGACCTACACGATTCCCCAAAGGCTGGATGAAAGGTAAGTCTCTAAGAAGGATAGATTGAATTTCCTCGTTACCAGTCGCTTGTAGCAATCCCTGTTTATCGACCTAGGCCAAATAGAAGGCGCCACTGCATCAAAGACAAACTGTGGTGAGACGCGATTTCAACATCGACTGTGATATGCTCGTACTTGGGAGTTATCTCAGAAACATTTTCGGCAAGGGCGGGTAGTGAACCTCTCAAGCACCAGCAGAGGAATTCATGGTAGCAATCATGTCCCTTGAGGAGGGTGTCTTCAGAAAAGGAGCCATCTCTGCTAGGGTACAACCATGGGAAAAATCGCACATTGTAATGCGAGTAGTGTAGGGCCTGGCTGTGAGTTTTCTCCGATCGTCGCATACCAAACTCCATGAACACTTAGGAGGATTGGTCCTATACCATCGGGCAGCTCTCCTGCTTCGAAGTGCATTCTTCGCACTTGGAACGTTCCACATATTGGGTCTCGAGGGGACAGGTGCATAAGAGGGCCACCTTTCAAAGACCCACATGGTAAGAAATGAAATGTTGACAAAGGTCAACACATCAAGACGCCCACGCGACTACTCAATCGCAACCACCAGCTGGTCTAACCGATGATACAGGGTTCCTAACACTAGGCCCAAGTGCGACCTTCTGGCCAAGAGTCAACTTGATGGCAAGGGGAAACACATGATAGAAGACCCCGTCATGAGGATGACCGCTGGTCAAATATCTTGACAGCCAGGCACAGAGGAAGCCGCACAAGGTCAGATGATACCCCTTTCCCTCGACATAGTTTTTCGCGTCTGGATCCTTCTCCAGTATCTCTTTGGTAATTTTACTACTCGCATAGTCGCGAAAGAAGTATTGCACCCATTTTCCCCAAGTGTTCTTCGCGGAGGTCTTAACCAATTGCCATGTGGGAAGTACTTTTGCAGATGTCCAACGGGTATAAATTTTCTTTACCTCGGTCAAACACTCATCCATCTGCGCATAGAGAGTGAGCTCTTGACCAGGTTTCAAACCAGCCAAAGGATCGATTTCGCCCATGGGGGAAAGTTCATACAGAATTTGAACATCTTCCAAAGTGGGGGCGGCCTCAAACTCAGCAAAGTGAAAAGTATGAGTCGTAGGTGAGTATCGAGAAAAAAGGTTTAGAAGCATGGTCTGATCCAGCTTCAAGGCAGCACCCTTTGTAGCCCTAATAGCATAATAGATCCCAGCTTTGTCTAGCATGATGGCATGGTGAGTCACCACATGGTCAATCCACTCATCCATTAAATCCATCTTTTGCACGAAGGCCTGGGTAGAAATTTCAGTATGGAGGAAGAACCCATTTTCAACACCTAATCTCACCACATCCTTGGCGTCAATTAACTCCAACCTGGCTTGAGTGGTAAGAGGGTTCAGCAGTAGCAGATATTTAGTGGACGGAGCTGGTAGATTCTTTACTTTAGCCCTAGCATGATAAAAGTCTTCTCCACCTAGATATGGAGCTTTCTTCCACAAGGTCTTGCGAAGATCAGGGATTTCTTCGGGTTCCTTGATAACGCCCAATTAGGGGTTATCTTTTAGCCTGATTTCACGAGTGTTTGCGTCGGAAATAGCGGTTTTTGCCGAAAAATGCCGTAGAATGCCTCGGGAATCTAGAACGAGACGCTTATTTGTACTTCCTGGATTTCTGCTTATTTATTGCTATATTTGGATATGATCGCGGGTTTTCGTTCGTGTTGCCTTTTTAGGAACAGGTTCGGAAGGTGCATCGGGAAGCGTGCCGGAACCAAGCCGGGACCGTCTCGGGAAACGTGCACAGGACCGGGACAAGACGGGAACACGGAAAAGCAGGAGAACACTCAGGGAGGCAAACCGGGAGCGTCAGGCAGAAGAGTGGGACCCAGGGGACTTAACCAGGCCCACCAAAGGACCAAGCAAGGCCCCCATCTCCACCCCCTGCCTGCCTATATACGCAGCCTTGCGTATATACGCAGGCAGGGAGGGAGATGGGGAGGAGGAGAGATGGCCCTGGTTGCGTATATACGCAACCCTGCGTATATACGCAGCCAGTTTGACTTTTTGGTCAAAGACGGTGGACCGATGGAAGATTCCGTAATTTCGGGTGCACGCGTTTCGGGGAAAACAGCACTATTTAAAGACTCGTCCAGACTCGTTTTGAAGACACAACACAATTCTCAGCACAACCGAAGGGCAAGTCAGAGCATTCACGGAGAGCACGAAAGCGCGATTCGAGATTCGAAGACTTAGTTTGATTTCGTTCTCTCTCTTTATATTCAGAAACTGCGTTTTGTATTATGTCTAGTCGTAGCTAAACTTCTTACCTAGGTTCTCGGTGAACCTAGGGTTTCGTATCCAGATTCTATGACTACTTCGTTTATGGATTCATGATTGTTATCTTAATTCATCAAGTTGTATCTGCTATTCTGGTTTTGATTATTATCGTATATGCATGATAGGTTTGATCACCCAGGATTGCTATAGACCCAAGCTTGTAGGTGAAAACGTCAAGTTAGGGTTAGGAAGTAAAACCAGGATTTAGTACCTTACCCTGATAGACCGACCAGAGAAAGGGAGATAGGGCTAGCATCGAAAAACGTGAGACCAACTGTTAGAGAATTTGACCCGGGCCATTCGGACAGGTTAGAAACCCTAACAAGATTAGACCGAGACTGCACATTTAGGCAGCCTAACAAGAACCCGACAGTCTGCAGGATCGGGATTACGTGTGGAATCTGAAAAGTCACTGCACAACTGGTACGTTGCACAGATATCGAAACTGCTGAGTGTTTTCATAATCGAACGTAAAACTGAAATCTGTAGAAACCCTAGGGGATCCTGGAGCCTAGTTTTCATCTATTATCGTAACAACCGATTCAACTTATTTCAGAAAACGTCACAAAAAAAATATTTACGTTTACGTTTTTAATTTCTGTTTTTAGTTTAGTAAACTGCAATCACAACCTACTCCTCCTTGTTACTACACTCGGTTAACAAAAACTGACAACGTGAGTAAACCTGAAACAGTCCTCGTGGGAACGATCACCCGAGTTCAAAATACACCCGGTATTACAAGATTCGTACACTTGCGACAAAACGTTAGTTTGCGCATCAAGTTTTTGGCGCCGTTGCCGGGGAACTTTTTAGGGTCTATTTAGTAGTCAGAATTAGTTTTCTGAGTCTTTGTTTATTTTCAGTTTTGTTATTTTTCTTTTTATCTCACTGCGTTTTTGAATCTGCGTTTTCAGGACTGTTCAGTTGATGCCCAGATTGCCTCGCGATTTGGTGTCACCACTCGACAACCCGGAAAACTATATACCGAACACAACCGTAGAAACCGAGAAAGCAGGATGGCGACCAACCAGAGAGATACGCCCGAGAACACCGAAGCCGGTGGACAGGAACGAGAGTTACGTACCCCAGCCCAGATGGCTCGGTACATTGAGGAACTTGTCACAGCGGGACTTGCTGCCCGAAGCAACCAGAGAACATATAACCGATCTGGGAAGGCGTTGGTGGAAAATTTCGAAGTCCCCACCGGGGGGCATGAGCGAGCTATTCTGGTGCCCGAGATCACCGCCGAGCACTTTGACATCAAACCATCCACCATCCAGACGGTACAAACCCTCTGCCCGTTTCATGGCAGGGCCGACGAAGACCCGAACGATTTTATCGGGAAATTCGAAGATTACTGCAACAAGGTCAGATACAAGGGGGTAGAAGCAGAGGCACTCATGCTGATCTTATTTCCATACTGTCTTTACGGAGTAGCCAAAGACTGGCTCGAATCCCGACCACCCCGATCCATCACCACATGGGAGGAGTGTGTCGCAGATTTTCTGGCAAAGTTCTATCCCGCCTCCCGAGTCATACAGTTACAGAGCGAGATCCGGTCATTCAGGCAGAAGATGGGGGAGACGGTGGTGGACGCATGGGACAGGCTCATGAGATTGGTAAAACGGTGCCCGAACCACGGTTTTGGAGACGCGATAATCCTGCAGGTTTTCTACCATGCCCTAGACAGGGAGAACGCCGACAGGATTGACAGAGAAGCCGGGAGAAACTTCTTGTATCACGTGGACAAAGAAGGTGCGTATGACCTGATGAAGCAGTTGGCCAAGCAGGACACCCGACTATTTGACGATCGAAGGATGACGGCTAGAGCCGAACCAGCAGAGGATGACCGGATAGACAACCTGGCCAAGATCGTTCATGACTTGGTCAAGAAAGTCTACTCGGATAAGAAGACTGTTGCAGCAGTCGAAGAACCTGATCTGGACACAGCCATTGAGGAGCTAAGGACTGAAGACACCAATTATGTACAGCAGCAGTGGGACCCGAGCCGGTACCGACCGGGCACGAGAGACCATCCCGGGTTTCGGGACAGAAACCCGAGCGCAGCAGTTTACGCACCGGGATTCCAGCACAGGCCACCAGCCCACCAGGCTGCCCCGGCCCAGCAGGCTCAGCCAGCCCCATCTGTGCAGCAGTACGACGCACAGATGAAAGAGATCAAGTCCATGTTCCAGACCATGGAGTCCCGGTTCAAGCACATGGACACCCTGACGGAAGATATGCAGACAACCAAAACGTCACTGCGCGCTTTGGAAGTACAAGTGGGGCAGTTAGCACAGCAGCTAACAGAGAGACAGCCAGGAAACCTACCCTCGAATACAGTAAATAATCCACGGGCTCAGATCAATGATATCTCCACTCGGAGTGGATTGGCACTGCAGGATCCACCGTATCCCAGCCACGCACGTGCAGAAAATTCGAAAGAAATAGAACGCAACTTGTCGGGCCAGGATAACAGCACAGTCGAACGCCCCCAGCCGAAGGGCTCGGTTGAGCAGGATGCAGTGCAGAACGAGACAGGAGCAGAAACTGTACCAGTCTCCAAGGAGGTCCCATACTCCTTGCGAACACGAAAGAGGGATGACAGCAAGGACTACGCCAGGTTTCTCGAGATGTTCAAGCAGCTGCAGATTAACATACCTTTTGCTGAGGCTTTGGCTAAGATGCCCACTTACGCCAAATTCGTCAAGGACATCTTGTATGGGAGGAGGCGGATGAGCGATTTCGAGACCATAAACCTGACGACAGAAGTGAGCAATTGTGTGAAGAATGGGCTACCGAGGAAGAGAAAGGATCCTGGCACAGGAAAGGCTCTGTGTGACCTAGGGGCCAGCATCAACCTGATGCCGTTGACGATTTTCAAGAGTTTGAAAGTCGGTGAACCCCGACCCACCAGAATCATGCTGCAGATGGCGAACAGGTCCGTAAAACAGGCCTATGGGGTTATCGAGGATATTCTGGTCAAGGTCGGCGAGCTGATTTTTCCGGCAGATTTTGTCATCCTGGACATGGAGGCAGGGGAAGTACCGCTCATACTTGGCAGGCCGTTTTTGGCCACGGGCGAAGCAATGATAAACTGCAAGAGCGGGGAGCTGACCATGCATATTAACGAGGAAAAGGTGAAATTCAACGTTTTCAAAAATCTGCAACTGCCAAATTACTACGACCACGAGGACATCTTTGCCATAGATGTGGTGGACGAAGGCTGGGAAAACGAGGAGATGGATCAATTGTGGGAAGAAATCGACAGCATGTACGGGGAAGAAAAGGAGAAGACTCGGTGCGAGCACGCCATGAGAGCCGAGGACTGGACCACTTTGCACCGGGACGAAGACGGCGGGCAAAAGATGATTCTGGTCCCGTCACTCAAGGCGCCACCCGCACTGGAGCTGAAAACGCTCCCGAGCCATCTCAGGTATGCGTATATTGGTGAAAATAGTACTCTTCCCGTAATTGTTTCGTCTCGTTTATCTCAGGAACAGGAGCAGAAACTGCTGGAAGTATTGCGAGAGCATAAGGAAGCAATCGCCTGGACGATTGCAGATATCAAGGGGATCAGCCGCTCCTACTACATGCACAAGATCCGAATTGAAGAAGGCAAGAAACCGGTGATTCATCCCCAGTGGAGACTGAATCCGAACATGAAGGACGTTGTGCGAAAAGAGGTCATGAAGTGGCTGGAAGCGGGAATCATATACCCCATATCGGACAGCATGTGGATCAGCCCGGTCCAGTGCGTGCCCAAAAAGGGGGCTATTACGATGGTGCAGAATAACGACCAGGAGCAGATCGCGCAGCGCACCGTTACAGGCTGGCGGATCTGCATGGACTATCGGAGGCTAAACGACGCAACACTGAAAGACCACTTCCCGCTACCATTCATGGACCAGATGCTGGACCGGCTCGCCCACCATGCCTATTACTGTTTTCTGGACGGGTATTCCGGGTACAACCAGATTTGCATAGCCCCGGAAGATCAGGAAAAGACGACGTTCACCTGCCCATACGGTACGTTCGCATTTCGGCGCATGCCGTTCGGGTTGTGTAATGCTCCTGCCACGTTCCAGAGATGTATGATGGCGATTTTTTTCGACATGATCGAGAAAAATCAGGAGGTCTTCATGGACGACTTTTCACTATTCGGGGACAGTTTCGATGACTGCCTGTTCCATTTGGGTCAGGTTCTGATCCGATGCAAGAAGGCGAATTTGGTGCTCAATTGGGAAAAGTGTCACTTTATGGTCACCGAGGGGATCGTGCTGGGTCACAGAATTTCCAGCATGGGACTCGAGGTGGACAGGGCCAAGATCGAGGTGATAAAGCAGCTTCCATACCCGACGAACGTAAGGGCGATCAAAAGTTTTCTGGGACATGCAGAATTTTACCGAAGGTTCATCAAAGACTTTTCCAAGATCACAAAGCCACTCTGCGCTTTACTCGGAAAAGACGTACCCTTTGATTTCGATGCAGCATGTCGGCAGGCGTTTGACTATTTGAAAGAGAAGCTGACCACAGCCCCGGTTATAAGCACGCCGGATTGGTCACTCCCGTTTGAGCTGATGTGTGACGCCAGCGACTACGCAGTCGGGGCAGTTTTGGGACAGCGAAAGGATAAGGTCTGCCACATCATTTATTATGCGAGTCGGGTACTCAACGATGCCCAGCTCAACAATGGCACGACAGAAAAGGAACTGCTGGCCGTGGTGTATGCCCTGGACAAATTCAGGCCCTATTTGGTCGGGTCAAAAGTTATCGTTTTTACCGACCATAGTGCCCTGAAATACCTGCTGGACAAGAAGGACGTGAAACCGAGACTATTGAGATGGGTACTACTGATGCAGGAATTCGACGTGGAAATCCGGGACAAGAAGGGAGTTGAGAACGTGGTAGCGGATCACCTATCCAGACTAGAGAATGTGAAGGTGGACCCGGTACCGATCAAGGAAAACTTCCCGGACGAACACATCATGGCAGTGAAAATCGGGAGACCATGGTACTATGCCATAGCCAATTACTTGGTAACTGGGACGCTTCCCGAGGATCTCACCCCGTCTCAGCGGAAAACGTTCGTTTCCGAAAGTCGACAGTATTTCTAGGATGACCCGTACCTATTCAAACAGGGGGGCGATAACATCCTGAGAAGGTGTATCCTGACCCACGAGGCCTGGAACGTGATCCGACACTGCCACTCATCACAGTGTGGGGGTCATTTTGGGGGAACGCGAACAGCTCATAAAATACTGCAGTCCGGTTTTTTCTGGCCGACAATCTTCAAGGATTGTCACGACTATGTGCAGGGATGTGATAGATGCCAGAGAACAGGAAACACGTCACATCGGGACGAGATGCCGATGACCGTGTGGCAGGAAGTAGAGCCTTTTGATGTATGGGGAATTAACTTTATGGGACCATTCCCGTCATCCATGGGTAACCTCTATATTCTGCTGGCAGTAGATTATGTGACGAAGTGGATCGAAGCAATCGCATGTCAGAAAAACGATGCAGCTACCGTTGAGCGTTTTCTGAAACGTAACGTTTTCACTCGTTTCGGGACTCCCAGGGCAATGATTAGTGACGAGGGCTCTCACTTCATCAATCGAGTTTTTGCAAAAGTTCTGAAACAGTACGGTGTGTCAGTTCATAAAGTCTCGTTACCCTACCATCCGCAGACAAACGGGCAAGCCGAGGTTTCGAATCGAGAGATCAAGAGCATACTCGAGAAAACAGCGAATCTCGGCCGAAAGGATTGGTCCGTCAGACTGGACGATGCGCTTTGGGCCTACAGGACTGCTTTCAAAACACCGCTGGGAATGTCACCATACCAGCTCGTGTTTGGGAAAGCGTGCCACTTACCGGTGGAATTGGAGCACAAGGCGTATTGGGCCATCAAACTGCTCAACTTGGATCAGAATTTAGCAGGGGATAAGAGGAAGATGGCACTGCTGGAATTAGAGGAATTCCGCAGGACGGCTTTCGAGAGCGCCAAAATTTACAAAGAGAAGACGAAGAAGTGGCATGATCACCGTATCACGCCAAAGCAGTTTAACGAAGGCGAAAAAGTGCTTCTCTACAATACCCGGATGAGGTTTTTTCCGGGAAAGCTGAGGTCTCGTTGGTCGGGCCCGTTCATCATCAAGTAGATTTTTGCATGGGGAGCGTTCGAGCTGGAGAATCCAAAAGACAAGTCCAGTTTCAGGGTGAACGGGAATCGAATCGAGCCGTATCTCGAGACCGCCGAAGTCGTCAAAATAGACCCGGTCTATTTTGATGACCCGTAAGAGGTAACAAGGTCGGGCCGTCGACCGTAAATCACAAGGCGCTGTTTGGGAGGCAACCCAAAGTAGTAGTTAATTAATTTATTTTTATTATTTTATTATGTTATTATGTTCAGTTCTGAATTTCCGAGAGAGGCGAGATGAGCGGGTTTTTTACTTTGAATTTGAGAATGTGCAGATACAGCAAAATTCAAAACAGCCAGAACCGGGAAAACAGAGGAAGAGAGATAATTTGAAAAAAAAAATAAAAAAAAAAAAAAAAAAAAAAAAAAGTTGCTGGCTGCGTATATACGCTGCCCTGCGTATATACGCAACCAGGGGCTTAATTTTTTTTATTTTTTTTGTTTTCTTTTTGATTTCTGATTGAGTATATACGCAGTATTGCGTATATACGCAAACAGAAAGAAAAAAAAATTGTAATTTTTTCAAAATCCCAAGGGCATTTTGGTCATTTGGCACAAACTAGGGTTTAAAAGGGGGGGAGGCCGGCCAACACCATTGTTGCACCTCCTCTTTCTCTCTCTTCCTCCATTTTCTCCCACTTGAAGAACAGATATTTTGCCTCGGACCTTCGAATCAAAATCCGGGCACATTTCTGGAATCCCCTCGTCGCAAGGAGCAAGTTTCATCCATCAAAATCCAGAAACAAGCGAAAATCGAGCGGGAAATTTTCATCTAAAAGTGGGGTGTTCTTGAGGAAAAGTGCCGATTTGAAGGTGTTAGAGCAAGAACTAGCAAAAATCGTACAGGGGAACGTGAACGAGGAGATCGAGGGCTTGGGTTCGGATTTCAATTCCGGGCAGTTACATTTTCCGGCGATTTTTCCGGCGACCGCCGGCGACTTTTCTGGCGACTTTCCGGGCAGAATCTCCGGTCTTCACCCCTGTTTAGGGAAGGTCGAAAATCTCATCTCTCGCTTTATTTTTCCGTTTTGGCACGGCCCGTAGCCGGGCCCGTTATTTTCGGTATTTTTGATTTTGGAGCGGCACTTGCCGTGTGGACCTCTGGTAGCTCTTAGGTGGACTATCTATTGAGACACACTTGTTACGTGCACGTTTCACGTTTTTGCTTCATATTCCCGAGTTGGCACGTTTTACGAGGTTGTGACTGTTATGGAGTTTACAGTGCCGGTCCTAGACCAAGACCGGGATGAGATCCCTAGTGACTATGACGCGGAGGAAATCACCTCTAGGAGGTTTGACAGTTTTCGGTTCGTGAACCATTACGCTCATTTTTACTTTATGACCGCGACGAAAATGGGTCATAGACTTCTCCTAGACTACCATTTTGAGGTCGACCACATGCACATGCCGCCAGAGATGGCAGATTTTGCGAGTCGTCCGGAAATTTTCGGACAGTCCTTAGCAGGGTTTCCGGACGTGTCTAGTTCCTCCTTGGTACGTGAGTTTTATGCAAACCTGATGCATAAGGGGGCGGGTGAGGCCAACGGGGACATCCGATGGGTGTACTGTCGGCGGCAGTTTTTGTTGGTCACGGTGGATAGTATCCGCCAAGCGTATGGGATCCCATTGCGCCACTTCTCGTGCGCATATGCAGAGTGTGCGGACTACCCGCCTAGCGATTCTAAGCTTTTGCGGGTTGTGACTAGTGGGTACCCGGGTGCCCATTTCGAGAGAGAGGGTGCTGGTGAGATAGGCAAGAAATTGCATTCTCATTTTATTACCGGGCCGCCACGTTGGTGGGCCGAGTGGGTAGTGAACAGGGTAGTGGGTATCAAGCATTTTACCCACCTTGACTATGAGTACGTACTCTTAGTCTACTGCCTTGTTCTCTGACGAGAGGTCGACATTCCTCGTCGTATCTGGGTGTACATGCATGAGCGGAAAAACACCGCGAGCCACAAGGGGTTGGGGTACGCCAACCTCATCGCCAAACTGGCGCGGGAGTTTGAGGTTCCTATGCACGATGTTGAGGGTGATTTACTTCCTCCTAGGCCACGGCCTTATAGGAAGATCATAGCCCGTAACCCGGGCCCACCAGAGCCGGTCGTTGACCTCGATCAGGATGACGATATTATGGAGGAGGACCCGGCTCGTGCACCTGCCCCTGCCCCTGCCCCTAGGAGGCGTTCGACTCAGGAGCGACCAGCCAGTCGCCAGGCATCGGCCGGACTTCGACGATGCCGTACTAGTCGAGAGAGTGAGCGTCCCGAGTCGAGTCGCCAGGGGACTGAGAGGAATGCCCCGACCCAGCCAGCCCGACAGCGAGGTGAGCCGGCCCCACGAGCCGAACCGACCCCGCGAGCTAGACCAGCCCCGCCACGTAGATTGTCGCGAGTTGACGAGAGATTTGAGGGGTGTCGTGGTGGACAGAAGTCCGTCGGGGAGAAAGTGCTTGAGAGCGTGGGCAAGCTTTGGAGAGCTTTGATGCATACCCGCCGGACTCAGCGGAAGGCCACGAATGACACCCACGCTGCCCTAGCTAGCATTCGAGAGGAGCAGCGGGAGGCAGCTCGGCACGCTGGCCGAGAACCGCCACTCCCGTTGTATTTTCCTCCTACCTACTCTAGCAGCTTCACCACGAGTTGGTCGGATGACGGGGACTCCAGCGAGTTTACCTCAGCTCCACCACCACCGACCCAACCACCTCCCCCGACTCAGCCATCACCGCCACCTGTGAGACAGGAGAGACGGCAGCCTGGGACACGATCCCGGCAGCCCACAGGCCGTCAGACTGGGTCCCGTACCCAGCAGCCTTCGAGTGGCAGGACGACATTGCGATCCCAGCCACCGAGCAGTTGGACTGGGTCCGAGTCGCAGTCTTCTGATTACCGGCCCCGTGCACGTGCGCGTCAGCCGGTCGTCTATCGGACTGATTCAGGTAGTAGCTCGTCGGGTAGCATATCAGGTACGTCCGAGACCGGGTCAGACCCGACATTTTTTCCGGACGAGTGAGTGCCATGAGGGCATGCCACCTCTTAGTGTGGGGGTTGTAGTCGTGTCTGCATTAACCCGGTCTGCACGTTTTTTCGTATTTATTTGCAGTTTTTATTTTTATTTTTGAGTCAGCATATTTTCTTTATTTGAGTCAACCCACCACAAACATTCTGGCCGTGCATTGTATATATTTAAAAAAAATATATTGAAAAATTAAAATTTTTTATGCTGCTGGTTGGATATATACGCAGACCTGCGTATATACGCAAACAGCAAGAATAAATTTATTTTCGAAAAAAAAGTTTAAAATCAGAAAATTTTGAGAAAGGGCAATCGAAATAACGGAAACAGTGAAGAAATTGGGTTTGAATCCTTTGAAAGAGAAGAAAACTTGCACCGAGGTATAGTAGATAGGTGAGAGCCAGTGACCTTTGGAATCCGCAAGTAATTATCACCTGAGCTAAAAATCCGACTAGTTGCTACACCACCGTCACATAGGTAGTCGACAACCCGCCCACGGGCGCCGTCACGGTCATCGCATTTTTCGGTGGAGTGACTGGCTATCAAGGGACCTCACGTCATGTTTCTTACCCCTAGGTCCAATTAGTCAACCCGTTTGAAGCCATTTACCCTCTTCTTCGTAGCCACTTTAGCCTAGGCAGCCTTCTTTGAGACCTCATCAGTCGATAGTTGGCTATTCTACGTGTTATGACGGAGGGAGTGAGTAGGGCAGGTTTTAGATGGGAGAGCTTCATGATTTATCGGTTTTGGACAGCTTTGATATCGACACGTTTTTCGAAGGAAGGACAAGGTGAGTTAGTGGCGACAGTGCATTAATTTGCGGAGGTGGATCACTTCACTACATAGTGACCACAGGAGGAGTTAGTCGCGTGCGAGCATCTTTTCGCACAAAACGGGGTTCCGGGGGGTTGTAGAGTCAATTTGTGGTTGTGCCGTTTTTCTACATATTTGGTGATGAGGAGGTTCGGTGGGAATGCACAGTGTTATCTCGACTACAGGATTAGCGCTTCAGAATTAGTGTGGGGGTACTTCACATGAGGACATTTTACGTACCCCACGACAGAGATTTATTTTCACTCACTCAGCTTTAGTCAGTTTAGTATTGTCAGTATTCGTGTACGTTTGTATATATAGTTGTGTTATGAAATAAAAAAAAATGAAAAAATGAAAAAAAAAAAAGAAATGAAAAAAAAAGAGAAAAAGAAAAGAAAAAGAAAAAGCAGAAAAATCATGATCTAGTTTTTAGTTTGTTTATGTTTTTGTTATTCAAATAAGAAGCTGAGTGAGTGGCACAATTTTCGAGACATTTACACCACTTCACATTTGTGGCCGCGAGCACGGCGAAGACACACCGGGGGACAGGAGAATTGGGAAAGCAGGAACTTAGGTGTTTCGGGCAGTTTTTCGGGATCTCGGTGAGGGGTGTGAGTTTGGTAAATTGTGAGAATGTCATAACAAGTAGGATTATGCCATACCTTGATACATATATTTATCCTACCTGATTAGACATAGATCCTTTCAGAAACAGCTCGGATGGTAAGTTAGCTAGGGATTTGCTCAGTTTGATAACCAAAGTAATAGTACTTTGGTCCAGCGCTTAATTCCACCATATAAATCTGTTCAGACTTACCGATCGCTTGCAGGGAAGTACATTCTGAAAAGGATGAGATCACGAGGACACACTGTTTATGTTTTTGAGGTTGCCCAATCTCACCAAAAATATTTTTGTCATTAGTCTGTTTTGAGTCGTTTGAGTCTGTGTATATTCTATCTGAGTCGGGTTTTCTATCGAGTCGTTTGGTTGAAAGGTTCGGGTCGAAAGAGTGTGCAACGGTAGGGTATGTACAGATTCAGTCTCACGAGGACAGAAATGCAGGCTAGAGTTGGCAGGATTGCTCGGGACGAGCAATGTTTAGTGCAGGGGTATTTGATAACGCCCAATTAGGGGTTATCTTTTAGCCTGATTTCACGAGTGTTTGCGTCGGAAATAGCGGTTTTTGCCGGAAAATGCCTTAGAATGCCTCGGGAATCTAGAACGAGACGTTTATTTGTACTTCCTGGATTTCTGCTTATTTATTGCTATATTTGGATATGATCACGGGTTTTCGTTCGTGTTGCCTTTTTAGGAACAGGTTCGGAAGGTGCATCGGGAAGCGTGCCGGGACCAAGCCGGGACCGTCTCGGGAAACGTGCACAGGACCGGGACAAGACGGGAACACGGAAAAGCAGGAGAACACTCAGGGAGGCAAACCGGGAGCGTCAGGCAGAAGAGTGGAACCCAGGGGACCCAACCAAGCCCACCAAAGGACCAAGCAGGGCCCCCATCTCCACCCCCTGCCTGCGTATATACGCAGGCCTGCGTATATACGCAGGCAGGGAGGGAGATGGGGAGGAGGAGAGATGGCCCTGGTTGTGTATATACGCAACCCTGCGTATATACGCAGCCAGTTTGACTTTTTGGTCAAAGACGGTGGACCGATGGCAGATTCCGTAATTTCGGGCGCACGCGTTTCGGGTAAAACAGCACTATTTAAAGACTCGTCCAGACTCGTTTTGAAGACACAACACAATTCTCAGCACAACCGAAGGGCAAGTCAGAGCATTCACGGAGAGCACGAAAGCGCGATTCGAGATTCGAAGACTTAGTTTGATTTCGTTCTCTCTCTTTATATTCAGAAACTGCGTTTTGTATTATGTCTAGTCGTAGCTAAACTTCTTACCTAGGTTCTCGGTGAACCTAGGGTTTGGTATCCATATTTTATGACTACTTCGTTTATGGATTCATGATTGTTACCTTAATTCATCAAGCTGTATCTGCTATTCTGGTTTTGATTATTATCGTATATGCATGATAGGATTGATCACCCAGGATTGCTATAGACCCGAGCTTGTAGGTGAAAACGTCAAGTTAGGGTTAGGAAGTAAAACCAGGATTTAGTACCTTACCCTGATAGACCGACCAGAGAAAGGGAGATAGGGCTAGCATCGAAAAACGTGAGACCAACTGTTAGAGAATTTGACCCGGGCCATTCGGACAGGTTAGAAACCCTAACAGGATTAGACCGAGACTGCAGATTTAGGCAGCCTAACAAGAACCCGACAGTCTGCAGGATCGGGATTACGTGTGGAATCTGAAAAGTCACTGCACAACTGGTACGTTGCACAGATATCGAAACTGCTGAGTGTTTTCATAATCGAACGTAAAACTGAAATCTGTAGAAACCCTAGGGTATCCTGGAGCCTAGTTTTCATCTATTATCGTAACAACCGATTCAACTTATTTCAGAAAACGTCACAAAAAAAATATTTACGTTTACGTTTTTAATTTCTGTTTTTAGTTTAGTAAACTGCAATCACAACCTACTCCTCCTTGTTACTACACTCGGTTAACCAAAACTGACAACGTGAGTAAACCCGAAACAGTCCTCGTGGGAACGATCACCCGAGTTCAAAATACAACCGGTATTACAAGATTCGTACACTTGCGACAGCACGTTAGTTTGCGCATCATTCCTTCACAGATTTGGACGCTTTTGTCTTGGCCATTTCTACAGAAAATCAAGAAAAAAGGGGGAGAAGTATATCCACTTTTAATTCAAATTCAATAAGAAGTTCTAGGTTTTGAAACTGTCAAGAGGGGAAGATGAACAGTTTTGGGTCGATTACAGATTCAAAGTTTCGGAGTTGCAGAACAATTGTAGAAAATCATCTTCTTAAGTCGTTTCACTCTTTTAGGGTTTTAAGAAATCTTCTCAACAGAATATGGTGTATTTCAAATGATTTTGGGTTTCTCAAATTCAAAACAGTTCAAAGGTATGGAGTACATTAATGAAAATTGAGCAAAGCCAACCTTTTGATGATGAAGCAAGTTGAAGAAGACGATTTGCAAGGAAGAACTGGTGATTTATTATCTGTATATTCTCTCGGAGGCTCTCAGAAAACATCCACTTTAGAGAGAGAAGCAATACTTTGCAACAATGGAAAATGAGGAGTATTTATTCAAAAACACTGAAGAGTCACGTCCTTTCAGTGGTCGAATCGCAACCGTCACCACCGAATCGCGCAATCACGGGCCGACGCTGATGTCACGCCTAAAACCCTAGAAGAACATAAGGCACGACTCTAGGGATCCTAGGTCATAATGACACGCACGGGGGCTGATTTTGCGTGTATTTGAATTGGTATGTGGCAACGACGTGCGCGCTGGTTTTTTGCGCATTGAAGTCTATCCGATTAGGTGTCTTCACGCGCAAAAAGGGGGCTAATGTAGATAGTGCTTTCCAGGCAGACGGATCACAGCCACGTGGCAATCATCCAGCACACCTAGCTCCATAAACCCGAGCGACAACCAAGCCCGCGCGTGACCCTTAGTAACTGCTTTGAGAGAGTTATGGCCACGAGCTCAATAAACCTGGTCAACCTCATAACGGTTCCGGTATACGCGGACTAAGTGCGTAACGGTCCCTATATATGCGGACGAATGTGCCGTTGTGGTTAAGGTAATTAAGCCGCCATTAATGGGCGCATTAACCCACTACAACGGTCATATTCTCCACTATATATAGGATTGTTAACCCTTCCTTACATAAGACTAATCACCTGAGTTACGCGGAAGCTCTGCCAAAACTCTGTCTCTCTCTCATACAGCTACTATTGTCTTACTCTCTCCCTACTCACAACCCTAATTAGCCTATGTTTCTCTTATCCCCTGTTCTTGGTGTACGTTGAATCTTCCTCAAAGGATTCTCCCGTACACAGGTACAACCTCAGGGGTATGTTAATTCTCAGCTTCCTCATTATGTTTGCAGACTTAAGAAGTCACTTTATGGTTTAAAGCAGGCTCCTAGAGCCTGGTACACCAAATTAAGAACCTTCTTGGTGTCTTATTGTTTCAAAGCTTGTAACACCCCTTGATTGCCGAGCTTTCCATTCAGGACCGGGGAGCCCAGGTGGGTGCTACTCAATATGAAATGGTGGAAATCGAGAACAAACACTGCCACAATTATATATTACATATGACCAAAGTTTCACACATCGTCTTAAAACATTATTACACAAAGTTAAAAGTCTAAGAGTTCGATTTACTAGGCGTGCTGATAAAACTAGGTGAGCCCGCAGTTTCCCCCGTCCTAATCCAAACCTTCTCCACCTAGACCTGCGGTGGGAATTAAAACAGGAACCGCAGTTTCGAAAGTCAGCAATGAAATACTGAGTGAGTAACATCCAAGCACGTAAATCGAATACGGGATATTTTAACTCAAGTAGAAAATAATAAATGGATGAAAAGTAAATATTTCACAAGTATTTAACTTCAAATAGAGATACAGCGGAAGTAAAAGACAGTGGAATAGCAAGACATTCCCGAGTTCTTGTAAATTTTCTAGAAAATCTCCAATGATCATTATTAAATCCATATCCAATATCCAAACCATTTAATCTCATATATATCCATTTCCATTAATAACATCCAATACCCAAACCATCAGATCCATTAGTTGATACGGGGAAAAACAATCCATCACAAGCATCCAAGACCTTAAGTGCCGGCACCCCCCCCCACGACTTCTTGCGGCCAGAGAGGTGAGTATAGGGTTTTTATCATGGATGCGCAACGGAAAGACAATAAATTCATCCAATCAAGACCCTCCAAGGATCATTGGAAGAGAAATCATGATGATGGTAAGAGAATAGTGTTATGTATCTTTGAGGTCTCCTTGATGACTTCTAACGAGAAAATTATTACGTCTGTACGGTTGATCCACACCTAGAGGTGATATCTAGATCTTCCAAACTCCTTGTGCTATCTAGGAGTGTAAGAGGATGAAGAAATCACGCAACGGAGCACCAAATAGAGGGGCGGCCCTCTCTTGTGGCCGACGGGTTGGGCGGACGAAAAGGGGGCTTCGGCGTCCTTGTTTGTCTTGCTCTCTCTTTCCTTCTCACCTACTCAAAGTATGTTATGATCATAAGTTGTAGGGAAGGAAGCTAGGAGCATCATTTATATAGTCCAACAAAGGATGCTCCTTTATGTCCAATACGCGCCTTTATCAACATCACTACGATATCTAAGCTTGTTTCCTATTGTGTCCAATACGCGCCTTTATGACTACCCAATCACGGTGTAGCATTTGACGCTACCGAAACACAATAATCCACAACTAGAACAACTAGTGACTTCAAGTCTAAGGATGACAATACCGTTATCACCGCGAGAAGCACTTGTGACTTTACATAACATGTATGTATCCTTCTCGGAGTTGGGTCAATCCAGTATGCCATTACTCCGAATGCATACCTATGTGTTGGATCATGATATCTCCATATCAATCCAACCCCATACTAGTCTATAGATGATTGTCCCATTAATCATTATAATGGATTAGGATATTTAAGATAAATGATACAATTTTAAATCTAAGGACTTCATTATATTAAATATCCAATAAATAATACAATGAATGTTCTAGCCAATTTTTTGTTCATACGAAACTAGATTGCCTCTAGGGCACCTATTCCTTCATGGAGTACATGGAGCGACCCGGCAGGTTGCGACCGGGTTAAAGTACACAGGCCGAGTGGACGAAGCCAACATCGACAATAATAATAAGTTTTTCCCCGCACAACTCTTTCCACTTTACGTTATTACGTGTTATTATTTTCAAGTGTTATTTCAAAGAAAATATTTCAAACATAATCAAATCTCAAGTAAATCATGTAAGTAATAAAACATATTTTGAGACAAATTATAAAATCATATTTCGACACGAAAGAAGCTAGGCGCGCTAGACTTGGCATGTTTACTCACCTTGATAACACTGCAAATATCACGTCAGCTTTCACAGGTAGACGTAACCCTCGTCTATGAACTCGTCACCTATAATTTATAATTTTTAAATCAATCACAAGTCCAAGTATGATGTGTGGAATGCTATAATCCTTACAAGTCTCATTTTCCCCATAACTCCATTAGTTACTAGCATACAATATTTATATAATAAACCGGTGACATAAACATCTATATAATTATTTTATTTTATTTTTCTCATAGAAATATTACAACTTATATAAATGCTAATTCCAAAAATTATTGAGTAAGAAATCACATATTAAATTTATACACACTCATATATAGGAAATAATAATTCATTATACATCCTATTCATTTGTAGGCGACCACAAAAGTTTGATTTATGCTAATTTAATTATATCTAATTTATAAATAATATATTTACATACTATAGATAAATAAATTTATAACATTCAAATAAAAGCAAGTATTGAGTCATACATATTTATACTTTTAGGTTGGATAAATAATTTCTAATATCTTGGAAAAATAATCAGTTTTAATCAAACAAGAGAAATATGAATAATTGAGGATTCTAATTATTTGTTATTAATTTTCTAATTTAAATTTATAACTTATTTTATTTCATCAATATTATCCAAATAACTATTTACTTAAAGCACTAGTTTTACAAGCACTTGAAAATATATATTTAACAACGTATATATTTATTTTGCTTATTTTTCAAGAGAAACAACAATATAACTCCTACATAATTTTTTAATAGCCAAATTTTCTTTTACATAATTAAAACAATATTTAGAAATTTTAGGAAATAATTTTAATCCAAAATTGCATTTTTTTATTTTATAATTTATATGCAGTTTAGGTAAATAACAAATGGGTACCCCAAGTTCTGATAAAAGACACACAATAACCCCCCGCTAACAAATAGCAGTTTGGCATGTGACAGATCCTACCCTTAAAGTTTCAAAAACTACAAATCAACCCCCCAGTTCAATAATATGTATCACTACCTTCATTCAATCAATTCAAGTCAAGATTTAGCTATCAAAATGTTGTTTTGATTATCAAAAACGAATTAGGGGAGGAAGTAGGAGTTACCCACACCAAAAATCGCAATAAACGGTCGAGAATTGGGTCCGGTTGAGTTTGTCGTCGCGGTGGTCGGCGATGGTGTTCGAATCTGGCGACTCCGGCGTTGTTGGCTCCGATTGTTCGTGTTTATGGATTCCTCTGACCTCCAGGAGGTGAATGGAACCAATTTCAGGAAGTGGGTGCGTCGGATTCAGAGAGGCCGAGATTTCGCCAGCGTTAATGGCGTCGCCGGCAACAGTGTAGCTCGACGGTACGTCTCTGGGTCTACTTGGCTTCAGCTGAGGCCTCCTAAGGCTTGGTCGGACCTCTGTGAGTCGATAACAGAGGGTTGGTGTGTTATATTCACCGGTCGTGCTCTTCGCCGACGTTAATGGCGTCGAGAGCGATGGCGGGTCTGGTTGATTATGCGGCGATTCGCTGCTGCTGTTACTCATCTTCTGATCGAAACACAGAGGAGAGGGGAAGTTGGGGTCCAATCGAAGGAAAGAGAGAGAGAGAGAAGACAGTGGGAGGAGGAAGTGGCGGCAGCGGCCCACTGCCGCTGCTACTTCTGCTGCTCTTTGCCGGTGATGGTGGAGGAGGAAGTGGTGGTGGATGTGGTGGTGTTGCCGGTGATGGAGGTGGTGATGGTGTTGGTGGCTGCCGAAGGGGGAGGGGGTTTTGAAGAAGAAGATGAAGAAGAAGATAAATGTCTTCTTAATTTTTGGGAGAGTTCTCAGCAGTGTGTGGCGTGAGTTGAGGAGAAACTGATCCTCTATTTTATTTTTTATTTCTTTTTATTATTATTTAATTATCTTTTATTAGATTGCATAGAAGGTATTAAGGTTTATTCGAATTGCAACCACAACCACCCTGAATTAGCTACTTTATCTTTTCATAAACTACAAATATCTCCCCAAATAACATACGGTTTAAAAAATATAGTATAAAAACGGGGTATTACAAAGCTAGTGCTTCAGACCACTCCTTATTTGTGTTTAGGGAAAAGCAAGTGTTCAAATGGTTGTTTTGGTATATGTGGATGATTTGTTGATTACTGGATCTTCTAAGGAATATGTTGACATTTTTGTTGCTGCAACGAAAAGAAGTTTTGTTATGAAAGATCTGGGTCAGCTCTCCTATTTTATGGGCTTGCAAGTTCATTGTGATTCTCTTGGAGGTGTTGTGATTAATCAAGAGAAATATGCAACTGAAATGTTGATCAAAGTTGGTTTAGCTGATTGTAAACCCACATATACTCCTGTCTTGCCTAAGAGACAATCTAGAAGCCTTCATTCATTTCCTGCTTTTAGTAATCCAGTTCATTTAAGAAGATTGGTTGGAGGTCTTCAGTAGAAAATTATTAGGCCTGATATTTAGTTTGTAGTGAATAGCATATGTCAGAAAATGCATAATCCTACAGAAGATGAATTCATTGCTCTCAAAAAGATTCTTAGGTATGTGAAAAGTTCTATTTCTCTGGGTTTGATATTTACTTCTACTCAGTTCTTGCTCCAAGGATTCTGTGATGCAGACTGGGCAGGGAGTGAAAGTGATAGAAGATCTACATCTGGCTATTGTGTTTATCTTGGAGGAAATCTTATTTCATGGAGCTCAAAAAAACAAGCAACTGTGTCAAGGTCATCTACAGAAGCAGAGTACAAGTCAATGGTAGAGGCAAATGCAGAGATAATGTGGTTAGGTTATTAGTTAAGAGATTTGGGAATATCTCTTCAACAAGTTCCTACTTTGTTTTATGATAATCTCAGTGCTTTAGCTCTTGCAGAAAGTCTAGTATTTCATGCCAAAACTAAACACATAGAGATTGATTATCACTTTACTAGAGAACATGTATACTTTGGAAATTTGAAGATGTAATACCCCGCTTTTATTATAGGGGTAATAGGTGACTTTCCGTATAGTTTAAATGTCAATTATACGACGAGAAGGGAGGTAGTCGTATGTTTCAAAACGTACATGATAGTAAGGTTGGGGTAGAAGTTGTAGTTTGTAGAAGTTTAAATACCCCACAAGAAATTAAATAAAAGATAATTAAATAATACTAGTATTAATAATAAGTACAAAAACAATTACGAGATTGAATTCTCCCACTCACCATCATCTGATGGTTTCTCTCCCAATAATCAAGAAAACCCTCGAGAACCTCAAAGTTTCATCCCCTCCCTTCTTAAGCATCACCTTCTGACACGATTTCTTACGTGTATACGCAAGTGCACGGTCAAGTAGTAAGTGGAGTATTTTACGACTCCGAATATCGAACCCAAGGGAAATAGACGATTATTAGCTAATTAAGAATTAAATTTATGATACCTAAGTAACCGGTAATAAGTGTTTTGATTTTGAATGTTCGTCGCCCACAAACAAGCGACTAAATAAAATGAATGTAGAGACAATTTTTCTGTATTTTTCAATTAAGAGAATTTAATCAAAGTATGGAGAAAACTAGGCGATCTATGAATCACCTAGGGTCTTTAGACAGTTCCGGAATTTGTATTGAAACACGTTACGCACTAACTGATTATGCCGGGTAATAGCACATACAATCTTCTGTCGATCTCATGTAATTTTACGTAACAGTTTACTTTGGGTCCTCTCGGTCCACCTCCATCTACCGTTACGTTCTAGCTGGCTAGTCAACTTCGTTCACCGGGTCCTGTCGGTCCACCGATTCACTCACCTAACTAGTTCAACCGAATCTACCCACACATGACTACTCCTATTCATCTCACCTATCGGTCTCAATGAATCGGGAATAAAAACATGATCTTATTCGTAACCGGGTTAAGTCTCTGTCGAGCACCCACCTAGTTCACTAACAACTCCGGTTCGCGACTCCCTTGTTGCTAAGAATTAAGCCTAGATCATGTTTTCTAATCAATTAGTTTGTAACATTAAGCTATGAATTCAACTAGTTCATCATCTTCATCTAACATGGTCATTCCATTCATCACTAAAACGTGTCAATAGCCTTAGCTTACGGATTCACAATACAAGATGAAGAATAATAAACGCTAATTGGATCAAACGCATGAATCAATCAACAAAATCCGGAAAATAAGTCTAATTCATAACCCTAGGCTCTCCATAGAGCCTAGCAAAGAAATTAGCTACTCATCGTTATGCTAAAATCACAAGTATTCTCCATAGAATGATAAAGAGAGGGTAAGAGAAGAATCAAACGATGAAATCGCCAAAGCTTTGGCGAATCCGTGCAATCCCCAAGCTCCTAGGTGCTCTCCAATGGCTCCCGTACGTGAATAATCTCCTATTAGGTCTTCTCTGCCCGTTTTTTACCAGCTGGGCACGATTTTTAATGAAAACTAGCCGAAATTGCACTTCAGCCCCTCTACTTTGTAATTCCCGGACAGAATTATTTGCTGATTTTGCGCGGGCTGTATCTCTCTCATACGGACTCGTATTCGGGCCTACCATATACCGTTAGAAAGCTACGGATGTCTACTTTCCAATGCCGCAAGCCTTGCATCAAAATTCTTTGTAGATTTTCCTGGGCATTGAAAAGAGTGAAGGCTGGTCCTGTGTGACTTTTCCAACTTTGCTTCGTTTGTGCGTCTCCTTTTCTACTCTTCATCTAGCTCCATTCCAAGCATATCAAAGCATCTCATAAGCTCCATTGCACCTATTTTACCTGAGATACACAACACTAAACAACCCGTGCAATTATCATAGCAAATATGAGAGAAAACTTGCACAAATAAGCTAGAAACACAACTTTTCACTCTTAGGCTTAGAAATAGTCAAATTCACATATTTGTGCAAATATAACATGTAAATCATGTGAAATAAGACTAATACAAGTACTAAGACAGTATAATAATAACTCCTAAAAGAGAGTTATCAAATACCCCCACACTTACCTTTTGCTCGTCCCGAGTAAAACCACTATTTACTAGCCGACTCAAGACGCAAACGACACAAGACTCGACAATGCAACAATATGATGCAAATGCAAACTACGACTCGATCCTACACAAAACATACTTTTTATCTTTTTGGTTGAGATCGGGCAATATCCATTGACTTAAATCGGGTATCATGAAGTGATGAGAATCCTAGGAACAAAGCATGAGTTGAAACTAAACTCGACAACGAGACTCTCCCCTAGTTAGTATAGAAATCCTAACTTTACTAAGTACAAGAGTACGCTACCTCTTCGCGTGTGCCACGAAATAAGAGACTACGCTAGGCAAAGCCACATCCAAGGTCCGAGCTCCTAATCCGCTAAGGGTTTTCACATGATGAGGCTTAGGGACATAAAGATAATCTCGTCGAAATCAAGTCCTAAGCGTCACATTCTCACATCAAATCCCACATCTCACACACCCTCACCACGATGATAGAAACCGAAACCCGAAGCTCACCACCTCCAGCCCTCAATTCCCTCAAACCCCGGTACACTAGTAATCTCCGTGGCCATCGTCGTTCGTCGTGTATGAAATGTGAACCATCGTCGTCAAAGTAGCTCCACCACTCGTTTCAATTCAATTCCAACTCAAACTTTATTTCATCTCTCCTTTTTCTTTTTTCTCTCATTTTCTTTTTCATTTTCTTTATTTTTTTTCTTTTTTACACAATTCTCTCACAATACCATTAAAATCCAACAATAATATCCGAGTGGTCTTCAAATAATAATCAAATATGCTAGGAGAAGGAAACACGTAAATCGATGAATGAATATCACATAAAAATATCATCTCCTCCTAACTCAATCAAAGTCCATGTCAAATCCAAGCCGCAAAATCAATGAAGTACATGTGCGGGAGTGGAGTTGTCGCAAGCTCACACTCAATGTCCGAAGTCAAAAGTCGACACCCCCACACTCGAATGTCACCATATCCCCTCTCAAGTAGTCCCGAAGATGAATGTATCTCGTGCCTAATCCAACCGATCCTCCTACACCAAAGTAATCAAAATCGGTACCTAGCACGATCCACCAATTAAGTTCATCCAACCCAATTCTGTGCGTATTAGATTCACGCACTCACGGCTCTCCACAACTGTGTCCATGATGTAATGGCATGGAACACCGCCACACCGAAGTGCGCAAGCCCACTCACTCACCCTCGCATCCCCTCGTAGATAATCAATGAAGTGCAAGCGAGATGTAGAACTCAACGAATTGTATAATCACTCCCTCATCGAACCCCCTCAACTACACAACCCCCTCGTGACGCACTAAAGTGGTGATTCTAATCAATTTGTGATGAAGGCCAAGAATCGTCACCCTAGGTCCGAAGGCTAGCAAAGAATCCAAGGTTCAAATTGGGGGCGTCTAATGGTCCTACAAGGTGAGTTCTAAAAGCAGGGAGTGCTCTAATACACGACCTCGCACAGCTGTTTCGTGTGCCACTACGAGGCGGGTTGGCGACTACCTAAGACGTACACATGGATGTTCGGCTCGTTTAGCTCACACCTAGCTCAGCTCTTGTAAGAAAATAGGCACACACTTTGAGTTTGAAAATCACGTAAGTGTTAGAAATAGGTAGGCACTCCCGTAAAGAAAGTATCTCTATACCTACTAGGGGGGACTCACGTCGTCACTCTCGGTCGCAAATCATGCTCTACGCCTAAAATCCTCACACTTCGCGATTTATCAAATTTTAGCCTTTTTCGATTGCCCTTTTCTCAAAATTTTCTCCTTTTTAATTTTTTTTTTTACTTTTTTTTTCATATAATTCCTAAACTACATGCAAGCCGACACGAACGAAACTACACAAGACATTTGACAGGGTAGGTAGACTCAAATAAGAAAACGTGCAATATTAAACACAAACACAAACAAGTATATACACGAATAACAAATCACAATACGACATACTATCACAATATCACGACACAGACCACATAATTAGACACAATACGACACGAACAACTATATGCAGACATGGCGATGCAAACACTGACTGGCTAGTCAAGACTAAAACTCCCCCCACACTTGAGCGATTCGTTGTCCTCAACGAATTTAGAGATCAACCAAGAAGACTCAGCATTCAAATGCGAGGGGCGGTGGTTCTACTCGGAGTCAAAGTCACGGCACAAGAAGGTAGCTACAACAAATTTAGAGATAATTCAAGCTACGTGCACGTGAACGAGTTGTGTGTACCGAAATTAAGCAAGTACTCAAGTAATTCCCTAGAATTCTAAAAATAAAATCCTAGAGCAAGTACGATGTGCCTAAACGGTAAGTAAAGAGAGAGAAAAGAATACTCACAACCGACACAAGGTCGGGGACGAAATCCGATAAGTGCTGACTGAGATAGCAAGAACAATCCCCAAGCAAACATTGCACGGAACAATGCAAGCTCCCTTGCGGTCGAGTGTGCGAAACACACCGGGGTCGATTGATCCATTGCTGCGGACGAAAAGAGAACGAAGAATCCCCGAGCTCACATTGCGTAGATCAATGCCAGCTCCCGTGATGGTCGAGTGTGATCTAACACACCGGGGTCGATGTCTTCGTCCAATTCTCCTCAAGTTCCCAACTCAGACCGATTCATATCAGCTGCTCAACGATATCTTTGTACAATGACATAATACCAAGACGAGCTCCATTAATGTCTTTAATTAAGTTGGAGGACACTCTCAACCAAACCCCAATTTGGCCTTCATACTACCACTGCCTTCTCCTTTAATCAAAACTCCAAATACCCAGAGCCATGATAAACCAGTATACCAACCCATTAATTCACCATGAAACTTGAACCATAAACAACCAAATTAATCTTCACCTCTTCACCATTTCAGCCTTTACAAAATACCCATATCATAACTCAACATCCTTCACCATTACCAATCACCTTCATAATCTGCCAATTCAACTACAAACACCCAAAGCATTCTACAACCAGCTAACACACCAGTACACCACCTAAAGAAATCACCTCAGCCTCCAAAACACCTTCAACCCAGACCTGCAACTCATCTGAACCTGCTACGTACTCACAACCTCCAAGAGCACCGGCCAAACCATCACTGTACAAAACCAATCAGTGGCTAAACCCACCTGAGACTATATCATATTCATCACCACCGTTTACCACCACAATCAACAACCAAATAAACCGATTCCCTGAGTGGTTTTTCAGCTTCACTGAGTTTCCAGTTCGAAGGGGAGAGACAGAGGATTAAGAAACGATTCTCCAAAATTGATAGTAAACTGAATAGGGGGAAACCTGGCGATGAAAGCTACCTTCGACTTCCTGTAATTAAGTGCTGAAGGTGACTGATTCGGGCCAAAAACAGAGAAGCAGCGGTGGTGTTCTAGAGGTTTCGGTTTCTGGGTTTTGAGGTTGAATCAGAGGTCAATGATAGCAGCGGTGGTGGCTTCGGTCTGTGTATCAGGTAGGTGGTTCGTTTTTGGCCGGAGCTGTGGATCGGTTGGGTTTCGATTGGCTTGTGTGGTGGTCGGCTATGGTGGAGGCGGTGTTGTGGGCGGTTGCTGGGTTGGCTTTGTACTGGGTTATTGGTTCAATTGGGGATTCGAGTGGCGACTATGGGTGGTTTCTGGGCTCGCCGGAGTGAAGAGAATCCGCCGGATTGAGAGACGGCGTGAAGTTGCGACGGCCAAACTCGTTGGTGAAGAAGATGGGCTGCTTCTGCGGTCTTTGGTCGCCAGAGTGAGAGATTGAAGGAACCGCCGGAGACGCGACAGAAAGAGAACAAAAGTCGCCGGAGATTCAAAGGGTTTTGCAGAGAGATTGGAGGGTTCTGTGAAGAACACTGGTATAGCCCGATGATGTGAAAAATTTTTACCCAATTTACCTCTTTTACCCTCGAAAACCAACGAATTTCCCACTTTACCCCTGTTCACAGGAACAAAATTGGTTGTTCCTAATATCCGACAGTGGGTTTTTTGGGGGCCTCATGTTCCTGCGAACACAGGGGGTGTTCCTGCGAACACCCCTGACTCCAACTTCAATTTTTTTTTTTTTTTTTCGCTTCGTTTGTCTTCTAGATTACGTCTCCGGACTCCGATGCACGCATGTTAAATACCGTCGGAAAGCTCGTTCCGCGCACGTTCTGATTTCGCAATAGTGACTTCAAATTATCCGGAGTAAACTTCAGAATTCCTGACCTCAAATTTCGTGATCATTATGTCGCTTTCTCGGTTTTTCTGCGTTTCCTCTTTGCACGCATCGAGAAGGGGAGTCAGGACTGCGTCTTCACCCTGTAACCTGTAGAGACTCATTTCAAACATGAGATCCTCACTCTCTCGCCTCTCAGATAAACTATATAATATGAAGAACACACACGACATTATTTAAAACACACTATCTATACTAAAGCATAAAAGTACGTTGGGTTGCCTCCCAACAAGCGCCTGTAATTTACGGTCGACGGCCCGACCCCAGTTACCTCTGCCACCTCACGAGGGTGGTCTGGCACATTGTGCCGCTTCCAGCTTAGCTTTTCGGTGTTGGATTTGAAGCACTGCTTCATGTGCGTGCACCGCTGATGGCTTATTTCTTTCCCAGTAATCAGGTGGATCCCCTTGCGACAACTCTGGGATTTGGCGCTTCACTTGTACAGCAAATGGCACACCTGGTTGATACTCCCATGAACACTGGGGTGACGGTTTGAAGACCCGAAAAGTCTCCATGCCATCGTGTACCCTCATAATTAGTTCTCCACTCTCTACGTCAATGAGAGTACGACCAGTTGCCAAGAATGGCCTACCCAGAATTAGCGGAACATCACCTACTGGCATATCCAATATAACAAAATCAGCCGGAATGATCAGACTTCCGACCCTCACTAGCACATCTTTAACCATCCCACATGCTTTCTTGGATGACTTGTCTGCAAATTGGAGTGTTATCCAGGTTTTCGGGGGCTCCCCCACACCTAACTTTTGGAATACCGACAACGACATCAAATTCACGCTCGCTCCCAGATCACAGAGAGCTCTTACAGTGTAGGAATCACCCAATGTAGCCTCAATGACAAAGCTACCTGGATCCTTCTTTTTCTTAGGTAACCCATGCAAAACACATGAACTAACCTGTTCATTTAAGTTTACTCTCTGAAATTCATCCACCCCTTTCTTTCCAAGAACTGCATCTTTAATAAATCGAGCATACTTAGGCATCTTTTGAAGTGCCTCAATCAATGGGATATTGATATGCAGTTTAGAGAAGACATTCAAAAAGCGCTTGTATTCCTCATAATCATCCTTCTTCTTCCTAGTACGTAATGGGTATGGAAGTTCTGAAGAAGAAGGAGAAGATGAAAGTGGTACCTGAGTATGCTCCTCCTCGTCTGGTGGAGTCATTCCCTTTCATTGGGGGATCATGACAGGTGTCTTCTCAGAATCGAAGACTTCATGTTCCTTCGCCTTTGAGGCTTCCGCTCTGGCATGACTCGAATATGGAGGATCTGTAAGTGCAATACCACTTCGAGTGGTGATGGCTTGAGCCTGTCCCTCTGATGTGTTAACAATGCTACCCAGTGCTCTTTGTTCAAGTTGTTCCTTTAGATATTTTATTTCTGCTTGAGCCACTTGAAGTGCAATTGCTACAGAGCTGACCTGTGTGGACATGTCCGACATGTGCTGAGCCATCGTCTTTATTATCCCTGTCATATCGGTCAACTCTAATGGTGGTACTGGCTGCTGTTGATGCATCTCTGAAACATTTGCTTCATGCACTACCTCTACCGCATTCACCTGAACAGTGTTATAAGCCATCTTTTCATCTCTTACCAGTTCCATGTGCCTGTACTGGTAATCCATGCTCTCTTCTTGCTGAACCAAGCATCTCATCAATGCATATGCCCCTTCATGATCACAGTTAAATAAGAAGTTTCCCCCAGCTTCTATATCCATCTTGTCTCTATTGGGCTGTCCAAGTGAATCATAGAAGACCTGGATTAACTGTCGCTTGTCAATACCATGGTTGGGACATCTACGTAGCAAATGATTGAAGCGATGCCATGCTTTGACAAGTGATTCATCCTGCTTTTGCCTGAACGTCCAGATCTCATTCTGAAGCTGAATCACACGTGAGATAGGATAAAACTTACTCATGAACAGTGTGACACACTCTTCCCACGATTTGATTGAACATGATGGCATAGAGTCCAGCCAATCCATAGCAGCTCCCTTGAGACAATGAGGAAAGAGCATCAGTTTGAGCGCTTCAGATGTGACCCCACTATATCGAATTAGCCCACAGTGGCTCTGAAATCTCCCAATGAATGCATGTGGGTCTTCCTCGTCTGTCCCAGCAAAAGTGCACTGGTCCTGAGCAAATTGAATTGTGCCCAGCTTGAGACAGAAGGTTTCTGCCTGAATTGGTGGCACCACAATTGCTGGCTCCCTTCCTTTAAGATCCGCCTCAAATGCCTGGATTATTGCTTTCCCTGAACGATTATATGGCATTGAGGTCGGGTGCGGTCTAGATGTTGCTGCTAGTGCTTTCTCTACAGCTTCAGCCACCAAAGCTTGTAGCTGCTCTGTGGTGAGGCTAATCTGCCCTTGGCCTTCCGCCATCGCTACCTGAGAAAACAACACTAGCACACCCGTGAGGTAAAGAGATAGTAACAAAAATAAATTAAAAGAAGTATCCAAAATTAATTTTTAACTGAACTAATAAACCGTTTAATTCCCCGGCAACGGCGCCAAAAACTTGACACGATTTCTTACGTGTATACGCAAGTGCACGGTCAAGTAGTAAGTGGAGTATTTTACGACTCCGAATATCGAACCCAAGGGAAATAGACGATTATTAGCTAATTAAGAATTAAGTTTATGATACCTAAGTAACCGGTAATAAGTGTTTTGATTTTGAATGTTCGTCGCCCACAAACAAGCGACTAAATAAAATGAATGTAGAGACAATTTTTCTGTATTTTTCAATTAAGAGAATTTAATCAAAGTATGGAGAAAACTAGGCGATCTATGAATCACCTAGGGTCTTTAGACAGTTCCGGAATTTGTATTGAAACACGTTACGCACTAACTGATTATGCCGGGTAATAGCACATACAATCTTCTGTCGATCTCATGTAATTTTACGTAACAGTTTACTTTGGGTCCTCTCGGTCCACCTCCATCTACCGTTACGTTCTAGCTGGCTAGTCAACTTCGTTCACCGGGTCCTGTCGGTCCACCGATTCACTCACCTAACTAGTTCAACCGAATCTACCCACACATGACTACTCCTATTCATCTCACCTATCGGTCTCAATGAATCGGGAATAAAAACATGATCTTATTCGTAACCGGGTTAAGTCTCTGTCGAGCACCCACCTAGTTCACTAACAACTCCGGTTCGCGACTCCCTTGTTGCTAAGAATTAAGCCTAGATCATGTTTTCTAATCAATTAGTTTGTAACATTAAGCTATGAATTCAACTAGTTCATCATCTTCATCTAACATGGTCATTCCATTCATCACTTAAACGTGTCAATAGCCTTAGCTTACGGATTCACAATACAAGATGAAGAATAATAAACGCTAATTGGATCAAACGCATGAATCAATCAACAAAATCCGGAAAATAAGTCTAATTCATAACCCTAGGCTCTCCATAGAGCCTAGCAAAGAAATTAGCTACTCATCGTTATGCTAAAATCACAAGTATTCTCCATAGAATGATAAAGAGAGGGTAAGAGAAGAATCAAACGATGAAATCGCCAAAGCTTTGGCGAATCCGTGCAATCCCCAAGCTCCTAGGTGCTCTCCAATGGCTCCCGTACGTGAATAATCTCCTATTAGGTCGTCTCTGCCCGTTTTTTACCAGCTGGACACGATTTTTAATGAAAACTAGCCGAAATTGCACTTCAGCCCCTCTACTTTGTAATTCCCGGACAGAATTATTTGCTGATTTTGCGCGGGCTGTATCTCTCTCATACGAACTCGTATTCGGGCCTACCATATACCGTTGGAAAGCTACGGATGTCTACTTTCCAATGCCGCAAGCCTTGCATCAAAATTCTTTGTAGATTTTCCTGGGCATTGAAAAGAGTGAAGGCTGGTCCTGTGTGACTTTTCCAACTTTGCTTCGTTTGTGCGTCTCCTTTTCTACTCTTCATCTAGCTCCATTCCAAGCATATCAAAGCATCTCATAAGCTCCATTGCACCTATTTTACCTGAGATACACAACACTAAACAACCCGTGCAATTATCATAGCAAATATGAGAGAAAACTTGCACAAATAAGCTAGAAACACAACTTTTCACTCTTAGGCTTAGAAATAGTCAAATTCACATATTTGTGCAAATATAACATGTAAATCATGTGAAATAAGACTAATACAAGTACTAATACAGTATAATAATAACTCCTAAAAGAGAGTTATCACCTTCTCCTTCCTCTCCCGACCATCACCACCACCGGCGCCAACGCCACCACTACCATCCCACCCTCCATCTCTCTCTCTCTCCCTCCTGCACTCCCTCTCTGCCTCCCTCTCCCTCGGTCGAACAGAAAGAGAGCCAGCAGCAGCAGCAGTGGCCGAGGGCCACGCCACCACCGCCGCCGGAAAAGTGTGACGGAAACACCACGCCACCACCACCTGCTCCCCTCTCTTTCCCAACCTCTCTTCTCCCTCCCCACTCACTAGAGATCCAAGAAAAAGCTCCAGAAATAGCAAGGAGGCAGCAGTAGTGGGAAACGAAGCCACCGTCGCCGCCGTCCGCCATTCCGGCGACGAGCTTGGCTTGGTCAAAACAAGGCCACCCACCTCCATATCTCTATCTATTCAGCCTCCATAGGCTCCGACCGGTACATAGGAGGACTCACCCGCACCCAGAAGTGACCGGAAAAGCCCCGGTCGGTCACCATCTCCGGCGACCTCGACGGCGAGCTCGAACGGATGCAATTCCTGACCGTTTTGCAGCGATTTTTGGTGCGGGTAAACTCTAAATCCTCTAATTAGTCGTATTATGCAATCAAAATCGCTACTTGAGTCGTGAATCCATGCTTAGATCGATGATTTTGTTAAGGGGGTGAAAGTGTCTTTTATATAAACTGGGTGAAAGTAGAGAGGGGTACTTTGTGCACAATCTGAAACTTTGTGGTTATGTATTGTGGCATCTGAAACTATTAATTTTAGAAGGAGGGGTTGTTGTTGTCTTTTAAGGAAATGTTATTTACATAAGTATGTATATATATATATATATGTATATATATATATGTATATATATATAAGTATGTATATATATGTATGTATATATATGTAAAATTAAAGATAGGAGATTTAGATTTAAAGTAAATTTCTAAACTTCTAATTATTATTTAGATAAATAGAAATAACTTGGATAATGAAATTTTAAAATAAATAGTTGTTATAAAGTAAACTAGAGTTGTTTAATACGTTGAGCCTATTTATTCAATAATTAGTATCGGTTTTACTTAATTAGTTAATCTCAAAATATTGTAAGTTGATATTTTAAATAAATTAATTATCTAAATATCGTTTAGGGTAAAATAGGTTATGAAGTAATTTGAGAAAAATTTATGAATAGTTTCTTTAACTAATATATTTGTCTAAAATTTAAAATAAGTATTTCTCATACTTATAAGTAGATACTAAATCACACTTGTTTTCTTAATAAATATTTTATGATATCATCTCTTCAACAAGTTAGTTTATAGTCTTTTTATCTCACTATTAATAATATATCCCCAATAGTTAATTTCATTAATTAAACAATTTCTTTGCTATATATAATTTATTCTAGAAAAGTTAAATATAATTGTTAAAATATTAAGAATAAAATGTGGTTGTTTACAATAAAGTATAAGCTAGTGTGTTCCTATTTTAAGATTTATACTTAGGAAAATTCTAAAAAGTAATATATTATTTTTCTCACCATTTAAAATACAAGTGTATTATTTGTGAAATTGAATAGTAATATTAGATGATTATAATTTAAGGATATAATTATTGTAAACTAGCACACTCTTGACAATTATAGTCACAAAGAAAGATTTAGACATCGTATTAAATTGAATTGGACTTTCTCACGTCGTCACTTGCATATTAGACTCTCGATTAATTAGAAATTATAAATTTGTAGGTGACGAATTTGTAGACGAGTGCTACGTCTACCTGTAAGAGCTTACGTGCTATTTGACGTATTGTTGAGGTGAGTAAACACGCCAAGTCTAGCGTGTCTAGCTTATTTCGTGTCCAACACGATTTCTTTATTTGTCTCAAAATGTATTTTATGATACAACTGTTTTATTTGAGATTTGATTGTATTTTGAAGTGGATGTTTTGAGAATGTCTCACGAGAATAATAATTCATAAATAATGCAAGCGAAAAGAGTTGTGTGGGGAAAAATATATTATAGATAGATTGTCGTGTTGACTTTGGTCACTCGACCATGTATAATTTTAACCCGGTCGCGACCTGCCGGGTGTCTCCATGTACTTACCTCTCTGGCCGCAAGAAGTCTTAGGGGGTGTCGTCACTTATGGTCATGGTAGCTAGTGAAAGGATAGATCTTCCCCGTATCAACAAGATAATAATATGAGTTTCCTCGAGGAAGAGATTTATGAAAATAAAGAAGAGATGGATTGGGGGTGATATTCCCCGTTTAAGATATAAGAAAAGATTGAGATGCAAGGCAAAAGAAAGAGAATTTCATATGAGTTGCGGTCTTCATATTTTATTCCTCAAATTATTTATTCAGTTACTATTCATTCTCCTTTATAATTTTCTTTTCGAAAGATATGCTTCACCGTCTGTTTACAAGCTTTACTTACACAGTATTTCATTGATGACCTTAGAAAAACTGCGATTCATGTTTTACTCCCACCGCAGGTCTAGACGAAGAAGGCATGGCTTAGGAGGGGGAACGCAGACTCATCTAGAGATATCAGTAATCGTAGTAACTCAGACTCTAGATAATTTTCATCTTTTGTGTAATAATATTTTAAGACAATGTTTCAGACTGTTGGAATCTGTAATATATAATCATAAAAATATTTGTTCTCGATTTCCGCCATCTCAGTATGAGTAGCACCCTCTTGGGCTCTCCGGTCCGGAACAGAAAGCCTGGGAATCGAGGGGTGTTACAGCTCACATTTCTACCTATGATCAAGTTGCAGATGGCTTCACTAAGGCTCTGCACTCAACTCAGTTTGATGCTCTAAAAGCCAAGATTCAGCTGTCTTCTCCAGCTAAAGCTTGAGGGAGGTTGTTGAATAAATGCTTATATAATTATGTTACAATGTTTAGTTATAAGAAAGTCTAGGGTCTATCTGTAATTAGAAGATAGTTAGTTTAGTATAAAAACAGAACTATTGTGTAACAGATGAATAATGTGAGGTTTATATTATTTTTCCCGCTTCTCATCTTCTTCCCCCTTTTCTGTTCATCTTCTTCATCTCAAGAACCCTAACTCATCATCTCGATGAGGAAGGTCATGTTATCACCGTTTCTTTCTCCATTTTATTAAATGGCCAGAAAACTAATTCTTTCCATCCTAGTAGAGGTACACCAAAGAGACCTCCTAAGTCCTTTTTTATTTGTCCTTTGCTTTGAAGGTGCTTCTTCCCTTATCAATCATGTCATCAACAATAATCACATTCAGGGGGTTAAGGCGGGTTTAGGTTCCCCTAGTGTTACTCACCTCTTTTTTGCGAATGATACATATTTTTTGCGAAAGCTACAATCCAAAATGCTACTTTAATACGGTCAATTCTTTTCCAATATTGTGCTGCTTCTGGCCAAATTATAATCATTATAAATCCAATATTGTCTTTGGCACTACAGTTCCTCCAAATATTAAGCACTCTATTACCCAAGTTCTTCAAATTCCTAGTTCATCATCCCAATACAAGTACCTTGGATTACATACTATCATTGTCCGTAACAAAAAATATTTTTAATTCTATTAAAATAAAAATATGGAAAAAACTTTCATGTTATAAGGAAAAATTGTTATCACCTGCTGGTAAGAAAGTTATTATTAAACATGTTGTTCAATCAATTCCCACCTATATTATGTATGTTTTACTTCTTCCAATTACCTTTTCCACAGACATTCAACAACATTTTGCATGTTTTTGGTGGGGTAATGATTTGGATAAGCATCAAAATCATTAGAAGTCTTGGGGGTCTACGTGTAACTCCAAAAATTTAGGAAGTATGGGTTTCCTTATTTGTACTCTTTCAATCTTGTGCTTTTTGGAAAACAAGTTTGGCGCATCCTAAACAACTCAAATACCCTTCTATATTTGGAAATGTCTCATAAAAGTTAGAAATATAACGTTTAAAGGGGTTAGGCAGGGCATAGGTAATGAGAAAAACACTCTCATCTATTATCATAGATGGATTCCCATCGGTTTAGGTCGCAAACCTTACAGTTTCCCTTCCTTACCTACTAACTCGTATGTTTTTTGACCTGATAAAATCTAATTTCACTTGGAATCATGAGCTTATTCATAATCATTTCTTGAAAGAGGAAGCTAATGCTATAATCCAAATTCATCTAAGTTCACCCTACAACAAATATAATTATGTTTGTTGCAGACTAATCATGGTGACGACACGGTAAAATCTGCGTACTATGTGGCTCTTTTAAATATATACCCTACTGCTTTTAACAACCAAACTTCAAATTCTCAAAATAGTTATGATATTTTCTGGAAATTTGTTTAGAAAATGAAAATTCAAGATAAAATAAAAAACATCATTTGGAAGCTATTTCACAACAGTATGGCTGCAAAGGATAATCTGCGCAAGAAAGAGATTTCCTTACCTACTGTTCTTGGTCTCAATAGATTTTTCCTTCCCGTCTGGTGAATATGCAGATTGCCAAAAATGAATTACCTCTCCATGCTCGGATTCACCAGATTTATCTCTCTTTTAAACTTGAAAAATGTGAAAGTTTTAGCTACAACATCTGGAATATTTGGCTTGAACGTACCAAGCGATTTTTTAAACAAGAACAACAAAGTCCGGCTTCTGTGCTAACACAAGCTTTGGCTTCTTCTATGGAAGTCAAAGATAATACTTATCTTGATTCGGGAGTGGTACATGCATGATCTTCATGGACAAACTCCAGCGAGATGGACTCCTCCACCTCCGGGCACTCAGAAAATGGACGTAGACGCCTCGATTGATGTGGATCGAAACAGATCTGGCGGTGGATCTATCATTAGGAACAGCTTCGGTGATTTCATTCTCGGCATGGCCTTTCCTGTTCCATCCTCAGCGAATTCGGTGATGACTGAGGCTTTCTCCATGAATACGGCGATTCAAGCGGAAAGAAGCAGAGGGTTTACCTCTCTATGGGTGGAATCTGACTCTCAAGTTCTGGTCTCTCGACTTCATCAGAGAGAGTGGGCTCTCGGATCTTCTGAGATGGAGAGAACCCTAGATGTAGTTCAGAATGAGCTTCACCCGTTCTTAAAGACTCGGGTTATTTGGTGTCCAAAAGTCAGAAATACCCTCACCCATGGCTAAACCGGGCTTCGATTGTAATGTTTTCCCGTTTTGGGCCACTTTGCTATTCAAATCACCGGGTCAAAGTGACCCGGTGAATAGTGGTAAAAGTCTGTTTGGGTAGAAAGAGAGGGATTAGTACTAAATAATACAAGCTTGTTTGCAAAAAAATAAATAAATCGTGACTTAAGTAGGCCGTTGTTTTTGGTAAGGCAATGAAATGGTACTTAGATCTAAAATAAACGGTACTTAGTTTGTGGTTTGGTACATGTCTCATCTCTCATTCTAATCTCTTCAATATTGAAAACTTCATAAGAAGGAATCTCCTAAAAAGAGGGACAAAAGGAGTTTGAGAATCTTATTCTTGCTTTGTGGACTATATGGCTCCATAGAAACCCGTGTCTTTAACGAAGAAGACTGAAATAAAAAATCTGCTATCCAGAGCTATTTCCAGAAAGTCTTGGATATTCACTTTTTAAAAATTCCTTCAAGTTTGGTTAGATAGGAGACATCTCAAACTCAAGATTTCTGGACCCCTCCATTAGGGAAATTTAAGATAGATTTGGATGCAGCTTGACACAGAGAAAGGAATATGGGTTTTGGAGGTTGGCTTATGATAGAAAATCTGGCAAATTGATTGGGGGAAATTATTTTCAAATTAGAGTGTCTAATGCTCTCCACATGGAAGCTCAGAGAAGGGTCTGTGTTGATCTTCAAACTATGAAGATGAGAGGTATTTTGATTGAATGTGGCAATCTAAATCTGGTGGACCAGGCCCATTTCTTAACTCTCGAAGTTGGGATTCTCAGGTTATGTGTGAAGACATTCAAGAGTTAATCCTTCAGAAGAATTTTCTCCTCAATTGGATTCCAAGGAAGTGTAACTCAGCAGCTGATCAGCTTGTCCAAATTGGCAAGAAAGGGAGGATTTGGGTAATGATACGAAGAAGTATAGTAGATAGAGAAAATAGACAGATTTAGGGAAGAAGAATTGAGAGAGATAGACGAAAAGCGACAGAGATAGATAAAGAGTAGGGAGAGATAAAGATTCAGAGAATTATATTCTTCATTGACTTAATAATAATAAACTAGTACAATTTTTTTTTTTTTTTTTTTTTTTTTTTGCAAAATAGCCCGATTTATTTAATAGTGGACTTTGTCTTTGACCCATAATGCATACAAGCTGTTAGGGCAAATAATGGCCCAAAAAGAAATAACAGTACAGCCCAAACCCATCTTTGCAAGCTGAAGGGCAAGGGTATTTTTGTCCTTTCGGCACCAAGAAACCCTAGATGTTATAAGGGAGTGGAGAGATTGATGAGCCTCAGAAATCATTCGTTCCCCTTCAGAAACGCCGAACGACGCTCCTCGTCTTCTCCCAAGCTTTTCCACCAGAGTTTTTGAGTCCGATTCACATAACAAAGTCGTGAATCCACGAGATCTAGCTAACAGAATCGCCATCTTGAAGGCGTATGTTTCAGCGATTGTTGAGTCCGATGAAAAGGGGATCGGAAACGCCATGCCCAAAATAAAATCTCCATCACTGTTTCGAATGATAGCTCCTCCTCCAGATCTTCTGCTTTCCTCATCAATCGAAGCATCGACGTTCAATTTGAGAAGGCCCGAAGGTGGGGGGTTCCAGTTCGTCGAAGTATGAGCAATCTGAGGTCCTGCATGGTCCAATCCCAAATCAAGATAAGTAGATCCTTTGAAATGAGATAGAGTAGAAAGAGCTTGATTCAAAATCGAATTAGTATCCTTTTTTTCATTTCTGAAAGCTCTTCTGTTCCTCTCAAGCCAAATGTTCCAAAATATATAACAAATAAGGTCTCTTTTGTCAGGTTGAAGATCCAGGAAAAGATGACGAAGTCTGATTTTAGAAGGGAGTTCATTGAAAGGGATATGAATATCTACAAATACTGAAGAAAAGATCTCCTGTGACCAGCTGCAACCGAAAAAAAGATGATTTGAATCTTCTTTAGCAACGTCGCACAAACAACATTGTTGAGGTAAATTCATACCCTTCTTCAAAAGATTATTTTTGGTAGCCAAAAAATTGTTAGCCAGTTTCCAGATAAATTTTTTGACTTTATTAAGAATTTTGCTTTTCCAAATAATTTTTCAGAAACTATCAGTATTATTTAGAGAAGAAGCAGTATGGTTTTGTAAATGTTTCGGAAAAGTAGAAGATAAAGCTACGTAGTACGCATTCTTAACAGTATAAATGCCGTCCTTAGTCTGAGACCAAACATAGTTATCTTGGTTAAGAAGAGAGCTAAGAGGGATTTGGATGATAGCCATAGCAAAGTTTTGAAAAATAAGGTCATGGTTCCAAGTAAAATCAGGTTTAATAAGGTCAGAAACATAAGATTAGTCAGGTAAAGTATGAAGACTGTAAGATTTGCGACCAAAACCAATAGGTACCCATCTGTGGTGATAAATAAGAGTGTGCTGCCCATTGCCAATTCCCTGACGGACACCTTTAAAAGTTATATTTCTAGCTCTGATTAAACCTTTCCAGATATAGGAAGAATTCGACCTAGCTTGAACAGAGATAATATCTGAATGATGAAAGTACTTACCTTTAAGGAAACGGGTAAGAAGAGAGTTAGGATTGTTTAGAATACGCCAAACTTGTTTACCTAATAAGGCTAGGTTGAAGGTGTACATATACGGAAACCCATACTACCAACCGATTTAGAATCACACAAATCATCCCAAGCCTTCCAATGAATTTTTTTGTTTTCTAAATTGTTTCCCCACAAAAATCGTGCAAAAAGCTGTTGGAGTTCCTTAGTAAAGGTCGTAGGAAGTAAATAAACGGACATAAGATAAGTGGGGATAGCTTGAACAACTGCTTTGACAAGAATCTCTTTTCCGGCCGGAGAAAGTAATTTTTTTTTGTAACCTGAAATCTTATTTCAAATTTTTGTTTTAAGAGAATTAAAAGTAGCTTTTTTGTTGCGGCCAATAAGAGTAGGCAGACCAAGATACTTTTCATGAGAAATTGAACTTGGGATTTGAAGAATTTGTGAAATTGAATGCTTAATATCATTCTGCACTCGACGACCGAAAACAATTTTTGATTTGGGATTATTTATCATTTGTCCCGAAGCCGAACAATATTGGAAAAGAATAGAGCGGATAGTAATAGCATTATTTGTGGTTGCCTTTGAAAAAAAGATACTATCATCCGCAAAAAGAAGATGAGTCACACTAGGGGAACCTATACCTGCTTTAACCCCATGAAGATGATTGTTATTTGTAGCATGATTAATAAGGGAGGATAAACCTTCTGAACAAATAACAAAAAGATAGGGACTAAGAGGGTCTCCCTGACGAATACCTCTGCTGGGTTGAAAAGTAGAAGTACGTTGACCATTAATTAAAATAGAAAAAGAAACGGAGGTCACACAAGACATAATTCTACTAACAAAGGTGGTAGGGAAACCCAACTTAACTAAGACTTGCTCAAGATAGGACCACTCAATTCTATCGTAGGCCTTAGCAATGTCTAGTTTTAAGGAAAAGGAACCAATTTTGCCTTTTGTTTGTTAATGGTATGAAGAGTTTCAAGGGCAATAATTGAATTATCCGAGATTTGCCGACCCTTAAGAAAGGCAGATTGCGAGGGATCTATAATATCTGGGAGAATAAGTTTTAAACGGTTGGCAATAGTCTTCGAAATTAATTTGTAAGACACATTACAAAGACTAATGGGTCAAAAATCGGATACGAAACGGGGGTTTTTGATTTTAGGTATTAAAGAAATACAAGTCTGGTTTATGTTTGAAATGTCACCTCCAAAGTTAAGAAAATCAAGACACATAGCAGTTATGTCCTTACCAATTATGGGCCAGTAGGTAGTATAAAAAATAGCCGGAAGACCATCAGGCCCCGGGGCCTTTAGAGAACCAATAGACTTTAAAGCAAGAAGAATTTCCGACTCAGTGAAAGGTTCGTTAAGCATATTAACCATGTCAGCAGTAAGTTTAGGAAGAATGCAGTCAAAAGTACTATAAGTAGAAGTCGGCATAGCATTGAAAATGTCTTTAAAGTAATTGGTAAAGCAAGTTTTGATGTCATCTAAAACAGTAAAGTAATTTCCATTATGATCAGAAATAGAAGAAACCGTATTTTTCCTCTTACGTTCAGCAGTTACTTTATGAAAAAAATGTGTATTTCGATCTCCTTCCCTAAGCCAATTAATCCTAGAACGTTGCTTCCAGTGGATTTCTTCATCAGAAAAAATTCTTTGTAACTTAGTGGAAATTTCTTTTTTTTCGCAGATGACATTATGGGTTTGTCTCCGGGAGGACAGGAAGGACAGCCTACGAAGCAGCAACTTTTTTTCTTTATTTTTGTTAATATGATTTAGCCTTCCCCATCTACGAATATGATTCGTGGTGTAATTAATTTTGTGATGTAAATCATGTATATAAGTAGAAGTAGGGAGATAGTTAGGCCATACCTCTTCAATCAAGTCTGCACAGTCCGAGTTCCGAGCCCATTCAGCAGCGAAGTGGAAGCGAAGCGCATCCGGATGAGCACGCCTATTGCGAAATCCAGAAATGAGAATTGGTAAGTGTTCAGATCCTACCATCTGCATAACTTCAACTGAGTGTTCTGGGAAAATTCGTTCCCAATTCTGGTTAGCCATTGCCCTATCCAAACGCTCCTGAACCGAGAAAGGGTATGCACGACCATTCCACCAGGTATAATATTCTCCACCGTAACCCAAATCATACAAACTGCAATCCGATAAAGTCTCCGAAAACTGGAAAAATTTTGCCCACTGACGGTGATTCCAGCCCTTTTTTCTGAATTAGACAAGATTTCATTGAAATCTCCTGCCACCAACCATGGGGCATTGTTCCCTGGCTTGAGGCGTCTCAATAAATCCCATGATAATCTGCGATTTGCAGTCACAGGGTTGCCATAAAACCCTGTGAAGTAGAAACCTTCTGCTTCCACCTCCGGTGGTCGCACAAAACAGTGTATGTGAAAGCAATTTCCGGATAGAATTCGAACATCCACATCGTTCGACCAAAATAAAGAAAGACCGCCACCCAGACCAATTCTGGGAACTTGACAAGCATTCTGATAACCAATTTTAGACCGAATAGATTCTGCACCAGGAATAAGCAACTTAGTCTCCATAAGAAAAATAATTTCTGGTCGCTTATCCCTTACAAGGGAGTGAAGGTTTTGGAATGTAGAGGAACTCCCCAGTCCTCTAACGTTCCAGCATAAGGTTCTCATGGTTGATGGCAGGGCTGGGGCACGCCAGCCTCTGCCAAAGGGGGGAGAGAGAGAACCGTCTCCATCTCCCTTACGTTTCTTTGTACTGTCCCCAGCATCTTCTTCAATACTGCGTTTCCCACAAATAACAGCTTCTCCTAAGGCCTCATCAACCGCACATCCTTTAGAGAGTGTCATTAATTCTTCACAAAAATACTCATCATCCCCATCATTAATTGTTGAATCAATTCTGGCTTCAGTCATAAGATCGAAGTCTGAATCTTTTTCCATTTGTCGAATGATAAACTGTCCTTCGTCGGATTGTGGATCAATTTCCTCGTTATCACTTTCTTCCGCGCTACCACCAGAGTATTCTGCATTTGCAGGAACCGGGGAATTAACACGAGGTATGTTACAATCTGCAGGAACTGCAAAAGGGCCAAAAGCAGATGATGGGTCCGAATTAAAGCCCAGAACATAATCCAACATTGCGGAGGAAGTCATCCAATGTCCATAATTTTTGGGAATTTCATCAAATGGGACATTTAAAGCCATAACATCTTCACACTCGCGCATGTCATGTCCCATACGCCTACAGAAGTTGCATAAACTAGGGAGTTTTTCATTTTTAAGCAGCACCCACTCCGATCTGTTTTCCAATAGTGTAACTGAACATGCACGCATAAGTGGTTCTGCAGTCCGAACTAGAACTTTGACACGGATGCATTTTCCAACCAGAATACCTCGAGTGGGTATGACCACCACCGGGGAACGACCCAGAATAGAGCCGATGACCTTCCCCGCCTTCTCAGTGTAACAATCTGGTGATAAATTCCAAATTTGTACCCAAAGGTAGGCCTCGTTGTACAAACAGTCACGCATCCTTTTCCAAGGAAACCACTGCTTCATAGCTATCATAGACCCCCTGTAGAACCAGGGTTGTGTCTCCAATATTGTCTTCACCTTCTCTTCATTTTCAAACACAAATTGGTAAATCTGATTTCCCAAGGGAATGACCTTGAATCCCTTTGGGTCATCCCAAACTTTAGACATAACATTCATGAGGTTCCCGAAAATGAAATTTTTGGATGTAATAACCTTACCAAAAATACTTTTCCTGCATTCTGCTTGACCGTCAATCAATGCCTCGGCTGGGATAATCACACCTTGTTTTTCTTTTGCCGTCAGATTCAGCGAGGACATCATTTTTGCAATATCTGCAGAAATAGTGGGATTTTTGGTTTGTTTCGGAGGCATTTTCGAAGTGTGATAACAGATTTTGTTGGAAATGGAACTGATTTTTGTGAATTGTTCAAATCAGAAGCCCAGATGGCTAAAAGATAGAGCGCCTGGAGCGCAAAATGATAGCAGATAACTGCTAATAACTGCTGTAACTTACTGAAAACTGCTTGCAGAGTTTGAATTAGGATAAGAATAAGGAAGTTATCTCCTTGGGAAGGAGATAACTGACAAAAGGTTGTTTACTCTCCCACCCTTAAAAACTACCTTGCCCTCAAGGTGCGTGTTGAAAAATAATAATTATGCCCGGATCAAATTGCTGGCGAACAATCTTAAAAGCTTGTAATCCAAAAACACGAACAAGCCCAATTATCTTCTGGCAAAAAGGAGGCCCAAAACAAAAATCATGCCTAGGTGAAGAGTTGGCCCAATTGTAAAGGTCAGCCCAAAGGGGAAAATCAACCCAAATGGGAAAATCAAACCTAGCTGCTTGCTGAAGAAAATAAACCGATAATTGTCCCGTCGGTTGTGGAAGTTGGTGGCTGTGGCACTTGGACGGCGGCGGTGGTTCTGCTGGTGGTGGCGTCGGAGACGATAGGCAGAACAGGGGTTGAGTCGTTCGGACTGATGCAGGTGGTAGACCGACCGGGAGTTGGAGCGGCGACTGTGGTGGATCTGATTCCGACGGCAGAGATGCTGGTGGCTCGAGCTCGCCGGTGATTTGGGAGTTGCAGACTCTCGTTCCGGTCGCTTGGAGGTCGCCGCAGGGCTCTGTTGTGCCGGCCGATTGGTGAATTGACAGGGACTCGCCGGAGCAGGCGGTTCGGGTGATGCCTCGATCCATTTTTTGAGCGACGGGGAGGGAAAATCCGACTTGAGAGACCTCTGGATCGTCGGAAACAATGGCTGTGTCAGATTTAGAGTATCGAAGAGAGAGAATTGGACAGATTTAGAGGAGAAGAATTGAAGAATTTAGACGGAAAGGGCAGAGATAGACAAAAGAGAGCAGGGTTCAGAAATATTTTCTTCATTGACTAAATAATATGAAAGACACTACAATACTTAAATATAGATAAACTAGTGAACCTTAAACCCTATACTCTTACGGGCCAAGCCCGGATCTACTAAATAACTTAATTAAATAATAAATACTGATTAACTATTAAATAAATAAATAACTAATTAATAGTGATACCATATCCCGTATCACTCTCCCACCCTTAAAAATCACCTTGCCCTCAAGGTGGTGTCGAAAAATCCTTCATATTCTTGCCCCGGTCAAATGGATGGTGATGTTGAGCGAGGTTGAGAACTCCACATTTTCGTCCTAACTCAACACAAGGCCCAAATAGTTGCTGCCAAAGATAATTAGGCCTAAAAGAATAATTATACCCAAGTGATGATCTGGGTTTATTTGTCAATTTGGGCCCAAATTTTTTACTCAGCCCACATTCAAAAAGAAGTAGCCCAAAAGAGGTTGTAACCCTATCTTCCACCAGTTGGGGAAGAAACCACGCAGCTTGTCCCGTTGGTTGTTCCCGACGGCGGCAACGGCGCGTGGACGGCGGCTGTGGTGCCTCTGGGGGTTGGCGCAGCTCTTTGAGGCCGGATTCGGTCGCTCGGAGTTCGCCGGCGAAGGGAAGCAAAACGGCGATGGGTTCTGGAGTCTTCGGCGAACTCGGGTCGTCGGGTTGGTCCGACTGTGGTTGCTGCCACGCGGAAGGCAGCGATTGGAGCATGGGCGCGATGGGATTTTGAGGCGGCTGGAGGTCGTTTGGAAGATCAGGCGGTTGAGGAGAGAGGTTGGTTGCTGTTTGGTCGGCTGATTGGGCCGACGGTAAGGTCGCCGGGATCCATGGTGGATGGATGGGTTCCCGCTGCTGCTCCTTGTCTTCAATTGGCGGCTGTTCCTGCTGGTTTTCCGTCGGATTTCGAGGCGGAAGTGACGACGACGGCGGCGATTGTGTGGTCGGTTGTGGCTGCTGCTGTGGTTTCATCAGCGGAACTTCTTGAACAACGGCGACGTGTGGCTGTTCTTGGGCTAGCGACGACGGCACCCATGGCGATGGTGACGGCGGTTGAAACTCCAGCTGTTGTTCTTCGTTGAACCCCAGTGCCTTGTTTATGCGGTGCATCCTGTTGATGCAGTCGTTCAAGGCTGCTACGAGATCTGCAATGGTAGGTTCGGATGTACGGTCCATTGTGAGAAAGTTTGAGAAACGAACGACGCAGAGAAAATCTGACCGTCGTTAACAATGAAAGCACCAATGATACGAAGAAGTATAGTAGATAGAGAAAATAGACAGATTTAGGGAAGAAGAATTGAGAGAGATAGACGAAAGCGACAGAGATAGATAAAGAGTAGGGAGAGATAAAGATTCAGAGAATTATATTCTTCATTGACTTAATAATATAAACTAGTACAGTGCTTAAATAGATAAATAACCCTAACCTAACGGGCCTACCCTACGGGCTACTAAATAAATATTAAATTATAATAAATACCTAAATAACTTCTAAACTAATAAATAAATAAATAAATAAATAAATAAATATTGATACGGATCACCCGTATCATTACCCGTATCAGGTAAATTGGTGGGATAGATATTAGAAGCTAAGAAAAATTCTCATAGAAGATCAAGCTAGATGCTGTTAGTAGCTTTCTCTTTTTTTAACTTTGCTTACTATTTAGGCCTTGCTTTCTTTACCTAATTTAGGGACTTTTTAGTTCTGTAGAAAAAGATAAAAAAGTTGCTTACTTTGATAATGTTAAATTTTTCTAAAAAGTTGTAGTTAACTTTTTTTAGAAAAATGTTGCTTACTTATGTTCTATTTTAGCTCCTAAAAAATAGATTTAAGAAGTAAAAAGTAAGAAAAGTTGAAGTTAGACAAAACTAACTTTTTTTAGTATGAATAAATTAATTTTTTTTACAATCTAAAAAAAAATAAAAGTCACATAATTTTAGGCCCTGCTTTGTTTGTCTAATTTTAGGTGACTTTTAACCTTTATTTAGGTCTTAAAAAAGTGCTATTTAGCTCCTTTTTCGTAGAACTTTTTTTAGGTAACTTTTTTACCTTTTTATAAGACTAAAAAAAATTATATATTAGGTGATTCTCCTAAAATATTTTAGGTGACTTTTTTAAAAATAATTATATGTTACATATCTTCCGGATGGGTTGTTAAGTTCCTCAAATACCCTTTGAGCACACCTTTTTATTATTCTTAACATATTAAAGAAAAAATGCATGTTATTTGCTTTAATAGATCGGTATTTTGTTTGGGTAGTAATAATTTTTTAAGTATATTACATAATAATAATGATGTATAAAAGTTTTGTTTCTCATGAGCATTCATATAAGGAAAACAAAATATATTATAACATAAAATCGTTGTTATTGTTCTGGATAGAAGAAACATTCAACTAATATCATAATCGGAAAAAAAGACATGGAAATAATTAGTTATCGTGTCGACGTCGTGTCCGAGAAGCAACAATCTTATCTCGAATCGAGTCTCTCAAAATGTTCATCTCTTCATGCTCTGCATATTGATGTTCATGCCCTTGAAGAGGGTTGTTGTTCAAATCTGGTAAATCATATAAGACATATCCGGGTTATCTTCCACTTCCAATAATTCAGGATCATCTTCGGGTCGTACCTGATTGCGTCGTATGTAGTTATGTAGCCCCATTGACACACATATTAAACGAATTCGGGTATCCAAATCGTATTCCCGCATGTCACTAAGAATGTCAAATCTCCTTTTCCAAACACCAAATGTTCTCTCGATTATACTTCGCAAGGAGGAATGAAATCTATTAAAATGTTCATTTTCATTTGATGGGCCTCCATAGTTATCGAATTCTTCCTGGTGATGGAACCCTTATATGGTGTAAGATATCCACGTATACTTGGATATCCGACATCTGCAAGTAAATATTTTCCTGTAATTGAACTTTATTAGATGCCATTTGTAAGTGAATGTCATATTTTATGCATTCAATAGAAATTAAATATACCGGGTTGTGGATGTGGAAACTTAAAATCAGGATTATGAACTATACTCTTGAAAACTCGAGAATCATGCATGCTGCCTTCCCATCCGGGCGAAACAAATGTGAAACACATATCAAAGTCACATGCTGCAAAAATGTTAGCAGTATAACATCCTTTCCTTCCAAAGTATGGTAGTGCCTCTGCAGGTGGAGGTTTGTCATAACGTGTGTACCGTCTATAGCTCCAATGCAATTCTTCACATAATTTTAGAAGAAAATCGTAAAATAAACTCAAATTTAACAATTTCAGTGAACAATAAATAGAACGTAGAAAGCTTACCTGAAAGTGTTTGTATTTGGGGTTATCCAGCATAGGATGTTTGTAATTCTCTGAGTACTTTTGCTGACACATGTCAGTAGCCATGAGAGCCATTGGTTTCAAAACTTGGTGGTCATTTTTGGAGAGTGTTGGAAAAGTTCACATACATGTCGAGTATTACTTCATTGACACATGACTGAGAGGAACATACAAACACTCTCTTCCAATGTGATCCTTGCACGCTCCGTCACATGTAGCCCATACTTACTAGTTAAATCTCCAATTAGCTTTTGAAATATTTCAGGGTCCATTCTAAATTCTCTCTTAAATCTAACTCCATTCCCCTTCAAGAGTTCTTCAATACACATGTGCCCAGTACATTGAGAGGTATAACATGGTTGCCTCTCAACAAAATCTTGATAGTATGATTGTATGATATTCTCTCCTATTTCACGGTATAGGTCACCAATGTTATGTCTATGCTCTCTCAAGACGGCTAAGCAAATAATTTGATCTTGTGATAACCCATCACGGGAACTATCAACAGGAACATGATTCCATCTACCCGCCATTACGTCGTCTGCAATGAAGTCTGTAAGTGTCAAATGCCAAATTGCTATCTACATAAAGTTTAACCTTGAACAAAAACTAACACAATATCATAATGAAATAAGATTGATAAACTCGAAAGTACTAAAATTATATTTATTCAACCCTACTAACTCTAAGATGTTCGTCAGAGCATGTAATGTACTCAAATTATTCAAACTAACGACTCAATGAAGCTTAAACCTAGTATGACATAAGAAAGTGAAAACAAAACTAAAATGCCGAAAGATTGCTATAAGTATTTGAATCCTCAACACCCATGAAACTAAAACATAACCATATCGCTCAGAATGTGAAACGGGCATTTCGTGCCTAAGTCAAAGTACACATATAGACAAAGTGTTGAAGAGGTTCAACATGCAAGATTCCAAGAAGGGATTCTTGCCCATGACGCAAGGAGTCACTCTTTCTAAGAATGACTGTCCCTCCAATGAGATTAAGAAGGACCGCTTGAGTAGGATAGCCTATGCTTCGGCCATAGGATCCATCATGTACGCCATGTTATGTACTAGACCAGACGTATCGTATGCGTCGAGTATGGTGAGCATATACCAGTCCAATCCGGGTGAGAGTCACTGGATTGCTTTCAAGAACATCCTTAAGTACTTGAGAAGAACTAAGGATGTGTTCTTGATATTTGGAGGTAAGGAAGAACTAAGTGTAAAGGGTTACACTGATGCAAGCTTCCAAACCGACAAAGATGACTACAGATCGCAGTCTGGACACGTGTTTTGCCTGAATGGAGGAGCTGTGAGCTGGAAAAGTTCCAAGCAAGGGACAGTTGCTGATTCTAGAACAGAAGTTGAGTACATTCTTGCTGTGGAAGCATCAAAAGAGGCAGTTTGGATAAAGAAGTTTATCACTGAGCTCGGTGTGGTCCCTAGCATCGTGGATCCCATAGAGTTGTACTGTGACAACTCCGGGGCGATCGCACAAGCCAAGGAACCAAGATCACACCAAAAATCAAAGCATGTTCTTAGGAGATTCCATATTATTCGTGATATGATCGATCGAGGAGATGTGAAGATGTGCAAGATTCCAACGGATGACAATGTTTCAGATCCGCTCACAAAACCTCTTGCGCAGCGAAAGCATGAAGGGCACGCTAGATCTATAGGAATACGAGATGCGCCAGATTGGCTCTTGTGCAAGTGGGAGACTGTTGGAATAGATTCCCTAGATACAATGTGTTGTTTATCTTAAATATCCCTAGTCCACCATATTGATTAATAGGACGATCAAATATAGACTAGTATGTGGGTAGATTGATATGGAGATATCAAGTCTAACACATTGATGTGCATTAGGGGTACTAGCATACTGGATTGACCCACAACGAGAATGATACGTTAGATTATGTCAAGTCACAATCGCTTCTCGTAGTGCTAATATAATGCAATCCTTAGACTTGAAGTCACTAGATACTCTAGTTGTGGAATATTGTGCTTTGATGTTATCAAATGTTGCACCGTAATTGGGTAATTATAAAGATAGCTATCGTGTATGACAGGAAGCAAGCTTAGAGATCGTAGTGATGTAGATAGGATTTGTCCCTCCCACATAATGGGAGTAAATATCCACGGCCACTCGAGGGATGAGGCTTATTGAATGTCTGGCCAGACTCGGATAAATCAATATGGAGATATTGATGTTATTTGCTCGCATAAGAATATTCCTAGGATCGAGGAATTATGGATTGGGTATACGAGTGTGACTATTTATGTCTCGTGTCCAATTCGGATATAGAGACAAAGGGAAAGTGCAATATAAGATATTGGGCACAAGAGGTATGTCGGGATCACTGACTATTTCTATTAGTTGGGTTGCATGGATCTGTTGCTAGACACCGCTCCATGTTAGTAAAAGTTACTACCAACTAAGTAGAAACTGATGGGGTCACACGTCAAATAGAGTAGAGCTAGATTTGGGATTAATTAATACGATTAATTAATGATAAGGATCATTGTGCAACACCTTGCAAACTTAGTATGACTAATTTGCAAGGAAGGGACTAATCCAAGTTCATGGAGAACTAGGAAGGACCTTTATGAAAACAGCAAGGAGTTGTTGAAGTATATAAAGGAGGCTCTAGCTTCCTTCCCACTTAATGTTATTAGACATAACAAAGAGAGTGGGAGAGAGAAAAAGAGAGAGAGAGAGAGAGAGAAGACAAGCCTAGGCCGACCGCCCTAGGACGTCCGCCCCCTCTCCCGTCGGCGCCAAAGTAGGGCCGAACCCCTCATTGTCCTTGTTGCTTTGATTCCTCTTCCCTCTTCCTCCGGTTCAAGCTAGCACTTGCAAGAAGGAAGAATCTAGATCTCAACTCTAGACGTGGATCAACCGTAGAGACGAGGACATCATTCTTCGTGTGATCTCACAAATAAAAAGGTACAAAATACTATGTCCTTTATCATGTTATGATGTCTCCTCCTGAAAATTCGTGGTGGGCTTTGAATTAGGAAGAAATTTTTGTTATTCCGCTGCGTTACCTACGTCAAATCCGATTAGTGGTATCAGAGCCACAGGTCGTAGAGCATAACATGATCTTATGTGTTACGATTTCAGTTTGTACACCGTATATTGTTTATTACGCAATAACTGGAAATAATTGGCATATTAGATGCAAATTGAATTTGATTCAATATAAACAAGATCTAATTTAACATTGGATGTTAGAATTGGTGAGTTTAATCACATAGGATGTGAATAATTAGGTTCTTAAAAAATTAGGGTTCATGGGCACATAGTTTAAAAGGGTTTTTTAATTATGGAAACAAGTTTATGGAAACAAATCGATAAGGAAACAACCTTAATTGGGCAACAAGTAAGAGGGAAGAAGGCTAGGGCCGAAATCCTAGCCGTCCGCCCCCTCCTTGCGCGCCAAGCAAAGGCTGCGGGCCACAATGGGGCGGCCGGCCTTGGGCCGGGCCTAGTGGCGGGCGGCGGTCCTCCTTGGGGTCCGGGCCCTTGTTGGCTTGAACTCCTTGGACCGTTGTAACCCTAATTACCCAATTCAATTAAAATTGAACAAGCGCGTTAAAAATTGCTTTTAACTGTATTATGTGCTATGTTGCATGGTGGATGGATATGGCCTAGGATTGTGGATGTTTATTGCTTTGTGGTTTGGTTTACGGCCTGCGAGCTGATCAAATTAATGTAATAATTAATTAGGTTTTACGGCCTGCTAGTCGTCTTTTTCTTCTCGACATGTGAGGCTTTTGTTATTTATTTATTCTAGAGGTTAGGCTAGAATTAGAAATATTTAGAAGATAGCCAAGAATATGGAGAAGAAGACCGAAGAACCAAAGGAGCCAAAAGACAAAGAAGACGTCCCCTAGGCGTGCGGCTATGGTGGAGCACATGGAGATGAGCTTGTCACTTTAGGACAATTGGATATTATCAATGGCTTGATAATATCATTAGTCTAGGGGCCATATCCACGCCACGGTTTTTATTTTGTGGATGTTTATTATTTATGTTTTGTTATTTATTTTTGTGTGTATGGCGATGCTAGCAAAATATTAACAAGATAATAATAAACAAGGTTGGTCTTTTATTGTGGATTTCCCAATCCAAATAAGTAGACCATGTTGATTTGATCAACCAAACAATTAAAGAAAATTATATCCCTCAATTAAATATTGAGGTTTGCCTTCTCTTGCCAAAACACCCTTCATGATCAGGGTTCATTAAAATTCGGGCTTGCCAAAGCAAGGCGATTTTAATTTACCATGGTGTGTTGCGGACGACACAAGCTAGTATTGTGTGTATGTTAAAGCAAGAGGTTGGACGCAACTAGGCAAGAATCAATTGGATTGATGAGCCTAGAGGCATGACAATTAGGTGGTATCCATGCGATAAAGAATAAAGAGTGCTTCACCTAATTGGACCAAGAGTTGCATGGGATTCAAGTGGAATGGTTCCTACCTAATAACCTATTCTTGGGTGACTTGCCAAAGCAAACTCAAGAAGAAGTGAAAAGGGATCTTGAACCTACTAGAAAATATAATGATATTTTCCGCATTAATCGTGAGGGCTATTAATCCGAGAAAAATAGTGGGAGCTATATTTGATGATCTAGCCATTGTTGAATATAGTTAAATTGTTCGAAATACTAAAATTGCACATTTCTCGTTTTGTAGAATTCCAAATGGCAAACAACAACGCATCGACTTCATCCCTACGATCTTTCCTTGAGAAGGATAAACTGTCTGGAACGAATTTCCTTGACTGGTACAGAAACTTGAGGATTGTCCTTAAGCAAGAAAAGAAGTTGTACGTCATGGACACTCCAATTCCATAACCACCACAAGATGAGTCTGTTCTAGCGGAAGTAAGGGCACGTCAGAAACATATTGATGATTCTAATGGCGTGACTTGCCTCATGCTTTGTACCATGACTCCTGAGCTTCAGAAGCAGCATGAGAATATCGAAGATCATACACCTGAAACAATTGTTTCAGGAACAGGCTAGGCATGAGCGCTATGAGGTGTCTAAAGCATTATTCAAGAGTAGTCTTGCAGAGGAAAATCCAGTAGGGCCTCATGTGCTCCGAATTATCGGGTACATTGAGAACCTTGAGAGACTGGGATTCCCAGTGGGCCAAGATTTGGCAACTGATCTTGTCTTGCAATCGTGTCCTGACAGTTATAATCAGTTCATCATGAAATAGAATATGAACGAGATCAGTAAAACTCTGCCTGACCTATTGAACATGCTAAAGACAGCGGAACAGAGCATTAATAAAGGCAAGGGCAAGGCCATAATGATGGTGCATAAGAAGAAGGGTGTTGATTCAAAGACCCTTGAATGTGTTTTGGATGGTAATTGTTTTGAGTGATGAAAGACAAAGACAAAGACAAAGGCAGCAAAGTATTTCAGATACTCCAAGGCCTTGAGATACTGACAGAGCTTCAAAGCCTTGAGAGTTGTTCTTATCCTGCTGAATGTTCTAACAGTTTTGTATTGCAGATTGGATATCTGATTATACAGATCAGGGATTTACTGCATATACTCATGGTTTACATTATTTACATATCTAACATAATTGCAGATGATCAGAACAGGGAAAATCAAAGTTTTCTGGATTTAACTTTGAATATCTGTGAAGCAGGTTCAGAGCTTCAAGGCCTTGAGATGTGCCTTGAGCTGCTGACAGTTTTTACAGAACTAAGTTGATTCTTTCTTGCAGGTTGTGATTCTTATTATTTTGATTATTCATTGACTTCTAAGAGTCTTAAACTTGTTTTTCATGACTTATATGTTTCAGAAGTTAAACAGATTATTGTTCTAATCTTTTAACCAATTTTATCAGAAACTGGAAAACCAAACAGTCATAGTACTGTTATATTTCTGGATTTTGTTGTTGCTGTGTTTTAATGCTGTTGCAGGTTTGTTAAACGTGCAAGAGGAATCTCAAAAAACTCCAACGGATATCCTCTTAGAGCTGTTTGAATTTCAGTTGAAAACAGAAGGAGGATTTCTAGGAACCGAGATCCTAAAATCTCTCATTCAGCTGCAGCTGTGGATAAAAGAGACTGGTTTGAATTTTGAAGCAGAGAGGCTTGCAAAATACTCAGAGAGGTGTGAAAAATTCGTGGGAGATCATTCATTAAAACACACACAAGGATTCGAGCTTCAATCCAGATTTCAGAAGATCAAGTCATTCCAGTTTCTAGAAGAACACATCCAGGCTTTACTAGCTTATTTCTTCTACTGTGTTCTTCACTTATTTTGTAATCTGTGTATCTTTTAAATATCTTAAACCTCACTTAACCTAGTGGTTGTTTGTTCAAGTGAACAACAAGAGGTTCTGTTTAGCTCAACAGTTAGTAGCTGGATTTAGATAGGTTTGGAACCACAAGTTGTATAGGTGTAAAGGAAATCACTTAGGCTTGAAGATCTAGGGATTTTTCTGTGTGATTAATAAGAAGTGTTTTTTGATCAATCCTGGTGGGATTAGATCCCTCAGGCAGAGATTAGGTCCATTGGGACTGAACTCTGTAAATTGCTTTGTGTTCTTTACTTTACAGTTTTATTATTATCTGCTGCACTCAACTCAAATCAAACTAGGGTTTATAAGTTGCTCAGAACTGGTAATAGTTCAAGGCATTGAAGCTTTCTATTTTGCCTTTGAAAGTTTCAGATAGTTTTCTAAAATCTCAAGGCCTTGAGATTTGAGTTTCACACAAATCTAATTTGTTATGTTCTGAGTTTTGCAAAAAAGTTTCCAATACTCTATTCAACCCCCCCCCCCTAGAGTATTTAGGTCCTGTATTTAGTCTACATTACACACTTTCAATTTGTATCAGAGCTTGTGTCACTGATATAGATCTAACAATCTCGTGACTATGAGTAATGTAGGAGATGGTGGATTCTCACAAGGGCAGCCAACATACCTCCATTGTTCTGTGGTGATAACTTCATGCACTGGAAGGCATTGATGAAGATATTCACCATAGATCAAGACATGGAACTGTGGTGAATAGTTCAGAATGGTCCTCATGAGTACTATACTACAACTGATGGAGTCAGATGTATCAAGTCTGAGGAAAATCTTTCAGTTATTGAACTGGAAAAGGTATCAAAAAATTACAAGGCTATGAATCTGTTATACTGTGCTCTCAATGAAGATGATTTCAACAGAGTGTCAAATTGCAAGAGTGCCAAGCAAGTATGGGATAAACTGATGGTGACATATGAAGGGACTAGCCAGGTTAAGTAGACCAAAATCAACATACTTCTGAGGCAATATGATTTGTTCAAGATGAATTCAGATGAGACCATCAAGGATATGTTCAAAAGATTCACTGATGTGGTGAACAATCTCGAGTCATTGGTAAAGAAGTTCTCAAATGAGGAGAATGTCAGAAAAATTCTGAGAAGCTTGCCAAAAGCCAAGTGGGAGCCAAAGACAACAGCCGTTGAGGAAGCTCATGATTTAAGTCTTCTTCAGCTAGATGATCTACAAGGAAAGCTGCTCACTCATGAAATGTCTATGAAGGATGTGGAAGGTGATTTGAGTGAAAAAATCAAGAACTTAGCACATAAGGAAAAAGACAGTGAAAAGTCTCAAAGCCTTGAGACTGAAGATGAGCATGATGATGAAGAGGCTTTTAGCATTGATCTCCAAGGCCTTGGTCAGGATTCTCAAGAAGAAAAGAAATTCTGGTAACAAGGATTACAACAGAGAGAGATCAAGACCTTCAAGCAGCAAGGACTACAAAGGTAAACCTCCATCACAGTCACATAAAACTAAAGTAATGAATTGCTTTGAGTGTGGTGATGCAGATCATTTAGTAAGGGACTGTCCACAAAAGAAGAAGAATAGGAACTTTCAGAAGAAAGATAGTGACAACAGAAGGAAGAAAGCCATGATGGCGTACTGGAGTGATTTTGATTCATCAAGTGACTCAGACACAGAAGAAGATCAAGCAAACTTATGCTTCATGGCAAAGCATGATGAGGAAAAATCATCAGACAGACATATTGAAGATATGGTAAAAAATCTACTTGCTAGTCCTTCTGATGTACTTCCTGAAATTCTCAAAAGTATGTTTTTAAATGAGGAAAGTTATAGAAATGATATTTCCTCTTTAAATATTAAGATTCATGAGCAGGTAAAAGAAAACATGGACCTAGTTTTTACAAACAAAACTGTTGAAGTTTCTAAGACAAAGCTTGAAAAGGACATCAAGGCCTTGGACAGCAGGTTCAAAGCCTAGAAGGCACAGATAAAAGAGGTTGTTGATCAAAACACTCTTTTGACTGAAAGTTCTGCACTTGGTCTAACAGCCTGTTGAGGCAATGATTTATTTTTGCAGGATGTCACCAAGGCCTTGAAAGATCAGAAATGGATATTAGACAGTGGATGTTCCAGACATATGAGTGGAAAGAAGTCTCTCTTTACTGAACTTACAGAAAAATCTGGAGGAACAATCACACTTGGTGACAAAGCAAAATGCAATAATCTGCTTAGTATCTCTCAGTTATGTGACAAAAGGTTATAACGCTATATTTGACAATGAGAAATGTGTGGTGCAAGATGAGAAATCTGGTGATTGCATACTCACTGCTCCTAGATCATATAATCTATATGCTATGAGTACTAACAGTGTTGCAGGTGACAAGCTAAAATGCCTCAAGGCCTTGAAGGAAGATTCAAAGCTTTGGCACAGAAAACTTGGGCATATTAGTATACATACCTTGAATAAACTCATATCAAAGGATTTGGTAAGAGGTTTACCATCACATAAATTTTCAGATGATGAGGTTTGCAAAGCATGGGTACAAGGTAAGCAAACCAGAAGCTCATTCAAGTCAAAGAACTTTGTAAGTACTTCTAAACCCTTAGAACTGTTGCATATGGACTTGTCTAGTCCTATGAGAGTTCGGACCCCAAAAGGTAAGAGGTATATGCTTGTTATAATAGATGATTATTCTAGATTTACTTGGGTGATGTTTATTAGAGACAAAACTGAAGCTTTATCTGAATTTTCTAGATTGTGCAAAGAGGTTCAAACTTTGAAAAATTTACCTGTTGCATCTATTAGAAGTGATCATGGTAGGGAGTTTGATCAACTTGACTTTGATTTGTTTTGTGCAAAGTATGGCATATCACACAACTTTTCTGCACCTAGAACTCCACAGCAAAATGGAGTAGTTGAAAGGAAGAATAGGACACTTGAGGATATGTCTAGAACCATGCTTCTTGAAAGTAATTTGCCAAAGTTTTTATGGGCAGAAGCTGTTAACACTGCCAATTATGTGCTGAATAGATGCTTGATTAGACCTATTTTGAAAAAGACCCCTTATGAACTGTTTAAAGGAAGAAAGCCTACTGTTTCTTATTTTAAACATTTTGGTTGTATCTGTTTTGTGCATAATAATGGTAGAGAAAATCTTGGTAGTTTGATGCTAGAAGTGATGAAGGTGTATTTCTTGGATATTCTCAAACTAGCAAAGCTTATACAGTTTACAATAGAAAACCAAGATTGTAGAAGAGAGTATTCATGTAATCTTTGATGAAAGTACTAAGGATTCTCTGAGTGAAAGTTTTGCAGATCTAGATTTGAACAAGCATGAATCAGATGATGATGTTGTGAAAGAAGACAAAGGCAAAACTAATGTGCAGAATTAATAAGCAGAATCTCAAGGCCTTGAACCTCCTGCAGAACCAAAATCTCAAAGCCTTGAGACAGAAGCTGAAACTTTCTATGATGCTCCCTCTACTGTTTCAAGAACTCAAAGACTTGAAGGAGAATATTCCTGGATACCAAGAAATAAGTTTAAGTACCTTGCAGATCATCCAGCTGATAACATCATATCAGATCCATCAAATGGAACTCAGACAAGAGGACAGTTGAAGAACTTGTGTGCTTTTAGTGCATTTGTATCTTTGATTGAGCCTAAAAATACCAAGGAAGCACTAGAGGATGCAGACTGTATCATTGCAATGCAGAGTGAGCTGAATGAGTTTGAAAGAAACAAGGTATGGAATCTGGTTCCCAGACCTAAAGAGAAATCAGTTATTGGAACCAGATGGGTATTCAGAAACAAGCTTGATGAGAATGGCAAAGTGGTGAGAAATAAAGCCAGACTGGTGGCTCAATGATATAATTAGGAAGAAGGTTTATATTATGAGGAGACTTTTTCTCCTGTTGCCAGGTTAGAAGCTATTAGAATACTTCTTGCATTTGCATCTCATAATCACATAAAGCTTTATCAAATGGATGTCAAATGTGATTTTCTGAATGGCTATTTACAAGAAGATGTTTTTGTAGCACAACCACCTGGTTTTGAAGATGAAAACTTTCCTGATCATGTTTATAAATTGGACAAAGCTCTTTATGGATTAAAACAAGCTCTAAGGGCTTGGTATGACAGGCTTTCAAAATTTCTACTTGAAAATAATTTCAAAAGAGGCCTAGTTGATAAAACTCTTTTCATTTAACATCATCAAAGTGATTTGTTAGTACTTAAGACCTATGTACATGATATTTTATTTGGTGCTACTAATGATGCTCTTTCAAAAGAGTTTTCTAGTCTGATGTGCAGGGAGTTTGAGATGAGCTTAATGGGTGAACTGGATTTCTTTCTTGGACTTCATATCTTACAAATGAAGAAAGGAATTTTTGTACATCAAGGAAAGTATACCAAGGACTTATTGAACAAGTACAATATGTCACAGTCCAAGGTGCTTAAAACCTCTATGAGTTCATCACTCTCATTAGACAAGGATTCAAATGGTAAGAGTGTGAATCAAAAGGAATGCAGAGGTATGATTGGATCACTGTTGTATTTAACTGCTAGTAGACCTGATATTATGTTCATTGTCTGTACGTGTGCTAGATTCCAAGCGGATCCTAAGGAAAGTCATTTAACTGCAGTCAAAAGAATTTTTAGATATTTGAATGGAACCAGAAACTTAGGGCTTTGGTATCCAAGAATATCTAATTTTATGTTGAGTGGCTATTCAGATGCATATTTTGCAGGATATAAAGTAGACAGGAAAAGTACATCTGGATGCTGCCAGTTTCTTGGATCTTCATTGATCAGTTGGCATTCTAAAAAGAAAAATTATGTAGCATTATCAACTGCAGAAGCTGAATACATTGCAGCTGGAGCTTGCTGTTCACAAGTGTTATGGATTGCTCAGCAACTTAGAGATCTTGGCTACAATTTCAGAAATGTGCCTATTCATTGTGACAACACAAGTGCTATCTCAATCTCTAAGAATCCAGTCCAGCACTCAAGAACCAAGCACATAGATGTGAGACATCATTTCCTTAGAGATCATGCAGAACAAGGTGATGTTGTTTTAACTTTTATTTCTACCTCTATGCAGATTGCTGATATTTTCACTAAACCTTTGCCATATGATAGGTTTTCATCTCTAAGGCTTGAATTGGGGATGTTAAACAAGGATGCATTGGTTTAGGGGGAGTATTAGTACTTATATGTGATTATGTGTTGAAATCTCAAAGTCTTGAGATTATACTTTCCAAATCCTTGAAAGTATAGCTCAAAGCTTTGAAGTTTCTCAAACTGCAGAAATCTCAAGGCCTTGAGATTGTTCTCCAGGTCTTGAAAACATATGAATTATTTTTTTTAAAAATGGATCATCAAATATTATATCTTATCTTTTTAGATAACTGTATAATATTTGAATTACTCATAGAATTTTCTAAAATATCCAAAAATATGTTTTCAAGATCCTATTTTGCATGTTGATTTAGCAGAGTCCTTTTATGACTCATCTCTTTCAACCTAATTAAGCTGAAAGTCAGGGCTTATTCCTCTTAATTCTATCTCAAATCTCTACGACTCTCCTCTCTCTCTCTCTCTCAATTTATCTCAATCACATTCTCTTCTCAAAACCCTAAACCCAAAATGGAGCGCAAATCAGCCAGAATTCAGCAACAGGGGAAGCCTTCTGGCAGATCCAAGAAGAGGGCAAATAAGAAGGAGAAGATTGTGATTTCTGATTCAGATTCAGAAAACACTCTGAGCTTGCATGAGGACACTCCTCCTGCAAAGAAGTCTAGAACAGAAAAGGGAAATGAAGGCTCAAGCATTGATCCATAGAAGGAGACAGAGGCTCAGGGTGGTGATCAACCTAGGTCAGAGAAGAAGAAAGGGGGAGAGAAGAAAAAGACTGGAGAAGAGGAAAAGGGGAAATATGCTCAAGAAAGCAAGAAGAAACCATCTGAAGGAGAACAAGAGATGAGCAAACCCTCAGAGAAGAAAACCAGGGTTAAGCAGGATGCTGCTGCAACCAAGAAAGGTTATCAAGGTAAGAATGTATTTCCTACGGTTTGGTTTGTTAGTTCTGAGGTTAGAACTGTATGGACAAGGTTATGCTTCATCTAAGGTAGATTTCTGTAGTATGGTTTCTGAGGAGTTGTTGGACAAATTGGATATTGATTGTATGAGAAAATTAAGAGAAACTGCAGTTTGGAAGGTGTTAAATCCTAGTTCAAAAGCCTATCCTAGGTTAACTAGGTTGTTTTATATGAATTTGGTTTCTGAAGGTGATGATAAGATGGTGTTAACTTCAAAAGTGGCTGGGATAGGTTTGAGGTTAGATCATAGGAATTTTGCCAAAGTCTTGGGCATTCCTAGGAAGTATAATGTTGGAGATTACCCTGATAGGAAGGAGTGTCTGGATAAGGCAAAAGAGATGTTTTTCATTGATGGTGTACCCTCTGGTCCAAAGCTGTTGACACACTCTGTGCTCAACTGTGAAGCCAAAATCCTGTTTACAATTCTGATGAGAAGTGCAGTTCCTAGTGAGAACTCAAGGGAGTTGGTTACTGATAGGGTTCTTATTTTGATGTATCTGATATCTCAAGGGTTTGAGATTGACTTGCCAACAGTTTTCATGGAGCATATGATTTAGTGCGCAACCAGAACTAGAAACCATCCTCTTCCACATGCCAACATGTTACCTCTTTTCTTTGAATATTTTGATGTACCTGTGAAAGGAGAGGAAAATATTACTAGAGGTTTTGGGTTGATTGATGAGACTGCACTTCAGAGGATAGGGGTAGCTCAGACTGGGAAAGGACACTGGAAGTTTTATTCAGATTTGTCAAAGGAGGAACTTGGAGAGAAGGAATTTGTGAAGCCAAAGGGGGCTACATCAGGGAAAGGACAAACCAATGAGGATTATTCTTTGTTGGTAGAGAAGTTTGAAGATCAGCAGGTTGAGATTGAAGATCTCAGACAAAGGTTATTTGATCTGTCAGCTGAAAGACCTTGATGAATGATATGAATGGAAAACTGGATGTTGTCATCAAGGGTTTGAACTTGGAGAAGATACCTTCTGCTACTAATCATGACACCAGTGTGGATTCAGATGAAAGGCTGGGAGATTTCGTGAAGAAGAAAAAGAAGCCAATTCCAGTGGTGCTTACTTCAAAGGATCTGTATGAACAAACTGATGAAGAAGATGCTGGTGAAGACACATGTGTTGATGCAGCTACAGAGGGAGATTCAGTGCAGGTTAGTTGTTGCAGAAGTGGAAGCTGAACAAGAAGGTAATTAGTCTGCTAAAGATGCTGGAAGTGAAGAAGAAGTTGGAGAAGACTCAGAGAAAGGCTAGACATCAAAGAAGAATTGAAGATCAGAGAAGACCAAAGCCTTGACCTTCTATTTCTTTCTCTTCTTCTTTTCTGTCCTCAAGGCCTTGACTTTCTATCAATAAATTTTTGTTTAATTTTTTCCTTTAGACGGGTGTTGATTCAAAGACCCTTGAATGTGTTTTGGATGGTAATTGTTTTGAGTGATGAAAGACAAATACAAAGACAAAGGAAGCAAAGTATTTCAAATACTCCAAGGCCTTGAGATACTGACAGAGCTTCAAAGCCTTGAGAGTTGTTCTTATCCTGCTGAATGTTCTAACAGTTTTGTATTGCAGATTGGATATATGATTATACAGATCAGGGATTTACTGCATATACTCATGGTTTACATTATTTACATATCTAACATAATTTCAGATGATCAGAACAGGGAGGATCAAAGTTTCTGGATTTAACTTTGAATATCTGTGAAGCAGGTTCAGAGCTTCAAGGCCTTGAGATGTGCCTTGAGCTGCTAACAGTTTTTACAGAACTAAGTTGATTCTTTCTTGCAGGTTGTGATTCTTATTATTGTGATTATTCATTGAATTCTAAGAGTATTAGACTTGTTTTTCATGACTTATATGTTTCAGAAGTTAAACAGATTACTGTTCTAATCTCGTATCCAGTTTTATCAGAAACTGGAAAACCAAACAGTCATAGTACTGTTATATTTCTGGATTTTGTTGTTGTTGTGTTTTAATGTTGTTGCAGGTTTGTTAAACTTGCAAGAGGAATCTCAAAAAACTCCAACGCATATCCACTTAGAGTTGTTTGAATTTCAGTTGAAAACAGAAGGAGGATTTGTAGGAACCAAGATCCTAAAATCTCTCATTCAGTTGCAGTTGTGGATAAAAAAGACTGGTTTGAATTTTAAAGCAGAGAGGCTTGCAGAATACTCAGAGAGGTGTGACAAATTCATGGGAGATCATTCATTCAAACACACACAAGGATTCAAGCTTCAATCCAAATTTCAGAAGATCAAGTCATTCCAGTTTCCAGAAGAACACATCCAGGCTTTACTAGCTTATTTCTTCTACTGTGTTCTTCACTTATTTTGTAATCTGTGTACCTCTTAAATATCTTAAACCTCACTTAACCTAGTGGTTGGTTGTTCAAGTGAACAACAAGAGGTTCTTGTTAGCTCAACAGTTAGTAGCTGGAACTAGATAGGTTTGGAACCACAAACTGTATAGGTGTAAGGGAAATCACTTAGGCTTGAAGATCTAGGGATTTCTGTGTGAGTAATAAGAAGTGTTTGCCCAATCCTGGTGGGATTAGATCCCTCAGGCAGAGATTATGTCCATTGGGACTGAACTCTGTAAATTGCTTTGTGTTCTTTACTTTACAGTTTTATTATTATCTGCTGCACTCAACTCAAATCAAACTAGGGTTTGTAAATTGCTCAGAACTTGTAATAGTTCAAGGCCTTGAAGCTTTCTATTTTTCCTTTGAAAGTTTCAGATAGTTTTCTAAAATCTCACGGCCTTGAGATTTGAGTTTCACACAAAGCTAATTTGTTATGTTCTGAGTTTCGCAAAAAAGTTTCCATACTCTATTCAACCCCGCCCCCCTTCTAGAGTATTTAGGTCCAGTATTTAGTCTACATTACACATTTTCAAAGGGCAAGTCAGTTGCCTCTACTTCCAAAGGAAAGCACAAGAAATTTGAAAAATCCAAGGAAGCCCTAAAGCCTAGTGGAGGCGTGGCTAAAGGTGAGTGTCACTACTGTAGCCAGCCAGGTCACAGGAGGAGGAATTTCCCTAAATATCTGGAGGATAAGAATCTTGGAATAGTGATTCCACCACCACCAGGTATTTATGTTATAGACGTCAATCTTTCTATTTCTTCATCTTGGGTATTGGATACCGGATGTGGTTCTCACATTTGTCGTAATTTTCAGGATTTGAAAAGAAGTAGAAGATTGAGTAAAGGGGAGATAAATCTGCGCGTCGGGAATGGAGCAAGAGTTGTTGCATTAGCTGTAGGCGTTTATGAGCTATCTTTGCCTTCTGGACTTATTTTAGAATTAGACAATTGCTTTTATGTGCCTGCTATGAGCAGAAACATTGTTTCCATTTCTTGTTTGGACGAGAAGGATTTTTCTATTTCAATAAAGGACAAGGGTTGCTCCATTTATTTTGATAGTATGCACTATTGTAGCTTAGGCCATATAAATGAGAAACGCATATCTAGACTCAAAAGGATGGTCTTCTAGACTCATTTGATTTGGAATCATATGAGACATGTGAATCTTGTTTATTAGGAAAAATGACAAAGTCCCCTTTCAATAACAAAGGTGAAAGGACTAGTGAGTTATTGGCACTCATACATATTGATGTATGTGGACCATTCCCTACGCCTGCCAGAGGTGGTTATACCTAATTCATCACATTTACTGATGACTTCAGTAGATATGGATTTTTATACCTTATGAAGGCCAAATCCGAATCATTTGAATTGTTCAAGGAGTTCAAGAATGAAGTAGAGAAGCAAATTGGTAAAAGTATTAAGGCTCTACGATCGGATCGTGGAGGAGAATACTTAAGCCAAGAGTTTGATGAATATCTTAGAGAGTGTGGGATAGTATCCCATCTCACTCCATCAGGAACGCCACAATGGAATGGCGTGTCCGAGATGAGGAATCGCACGCTATTAGATATGGTGCGATCTATGATGTCTCAAACAGATCTTCCGATATCCTTTTGGGGACATGCTCTAATGACGACAGCTTTTACCATTAACTGTGTTCCATCCAAATCAGTCATGAAGACACCATATGAGATATGGACTGGGAAGCGTCCCATAGTGTCGTTTATGAGGATTTGGGGCTGCGATGTCTATGTAAAATGTTTACAAACAGACAAGCTCGGGCCCAAAGCGGATAAGTGTAAATTTTTGGGATATCCTAAGGAAACTAAAGGATATTATTTCTACAATCCCACCAAGAACAAAGTGTTTGTTGCTCGGACCGGCGTGTTTCTATAAAGAGAGTTTGTCGCTAAAGAAGCAAGTGGGAGGGCTGTGAACTGGAACAAATTCAAGAACCACGAATCACTGAACCAATGATGCAACATGAGCAGGAACCGCAAACTGTTGTGGAGGAACCTGTTCAGGTAACACAGGAACTCCGTAGATCAGGAAGAGTGCGTCATGATCCGGAGAGGTATGGACTTCTCGTGACGGATCCCAATGACGTACCACTCATGGATGATGAGCCTGCAAACTACAGGGAAGCCATGAAAGGCCCAGACTCTAAGAAGTGGCTAGAAGCCATGAGACCCGAAATGGATTCCATGTACACCAACAAAGTATGGACTTTGGTGGATCCACCCGAAGGGGCTCGGCCCATAGGGTGCAATTGGGTCTTCAAGAAGAAGACCGACATGGATGGCAAGGTAGTTGCCTATAAGGGGCGATTGGTAGCCAAAGGGTATAGACAAATTCATGGTATTGACTATGATGAGACCTTTTCACCAGTCGCCATGACTAAATCCATTCGAATCCTACTTGCTATTGCAGCATACTACGACTATGAGATTTGGAAAATGGATATCAAAACAGCGTTCCTTTATGAGAACCTCCTCGAGGATGTGTATATGACACAGCCGGAGGGTTTTGAGGATCCAGAGAATGCCAATAAAGTCTGTAAGCTGAAAAGATCCATTTATGAATTAAAGCAAGCTTCTAGGAGTTGGAATCAACGTTTTGATGACGCGGTCAAAGAGTTTGACTTCATAAATAACGAAGATGAGCCTCGTGTTTACAAGAAGGTTAATGGGAGCTCTGTAGTATTTCTGGTCTTGTATGTGGATGACATACTAATCATTGGCAACGACATTCCTTCTTTTCAATCTGTTAAAGATTGGCTAGGAAAGTGCTTTGCAATGAAAGACTTAGGAGACACATCATATATACTTGGTATAAAGATCTATAGGGATAGATCTAGAAGGCTGTCGGCCTAAGTCAAAGTACACATATAGACAAAGTGTTGAAGAGGTTCAACATGCAAGATTCCAAGAAGGGATTCTTGCCCATGACGCATGGAGTCACTCTTTCTAAGAATGATTGTCCCTCCAATGAGATTAAGAAGGACCGCATGAGTAGGATAGCCTATGCTTTGGCCATAGGATCCATCATGTACGCCATTTTATGTACTAGACCAGACGTATCATACGCGTTGAGTATGGTGAGCAGATACCAGTCCAATCCGGGTGAGAGTCACTGGATTGCTTTCAAGAAAATCCTTAAGTACTTGAGAAGAACTAAGGATGTGTTCTTGATATTTGGAGGTAAGGAAGAACTAAGTGTAAAGGGTTACACTGATGCAAGCTTCCAAACCGACAAAGATGACTACAGATCGCAGTCTGGATACGTGTTTTGCCTGAATGGAGGAGCTGTGAGCTGAAAAGTTCCAAGCAAGGGACAGTTGCTGATTCTACAACAGAAGCTGAGTACATTGCTGCTTCGGAAGCATCAAAAGAGGCAGTTTGGATAAAGAAGTTTATCACTGAGCTCGGTGTGGTCCCTAGCATCGTGGATCCCATAGAGTTGAACTGTGACAACTCTGGGGCGATCGCACAAGCCAAGGAACCAAGATCACACCAAAAATCAAAGCATGTTCTGAGGAGATTCCATATTATTCGTGATATGATCGATCGACGAGATGTGAAGATGTGCAAGATTCCAACAGATGACAATGTTTCAGATCCGCTCACAAAACCTCTTGCGCAGCGAAAGCATGAAGGGCACGCTAGATCTATAGGAATACGAGATGCGCCAGATTGGCTCTTGTGCAAGTGGGAGACTGTTGGAATAGATGCCCTAGAGGCAATCGTATATTTAGTATGAACAATGTTTTGGCTAGAATATTCATTTATTATATATTGTGATATTTAATATAATCAAGTCCTTAGATACAATGTGTTGTTTATCTTAAATATCCCTTGTCCACTATATTGATTAATAGGATGATCAAATATAGACTAGTATGTGGGTAGATTGATATGAAGATATCAAGTCTAACACATGGGTATGCATTATGGGTAATGGCATACTGGATTGACCCACAACGAGAAGGATACATTAGATTATGTCAAGTCACGATCGCTTCTTGTAGTGCTAATATAATTGCAATCCTTAAACTTGGAGTCACTAGATACTCTAGTTGTGGAATATTGTGCTTTGATGTTATCAAACGTTACACCGTAATTGGGTAATTATAAAGATAGCTATCGGGCATGATAGGAAGCAAGCTTAGAGATCTTAGTGATGTAGATAGGATTTGTCTCTCCCACATAATGGGAGTAAATATCCACAGCCGCTCGAGGGATGAGGCTTATTGAATGTTGACCATACTCAAATAAATCAATATGCAGATATTGATATTATTTGCTAGAATAAAAATATTACCAGGATCGAGGAACTATGGATTGAATATACGAGTGTGACTATTTTTTTCTCGTGTCCAATCCGGATATAGAGACAAAGGAAAAGTGCAATATAAGATATTGGGCACAAGAGGTTTGTCGGGATCACTGACTATTTCTATTAGTTGGGTTGCATGGATGTGTTGCTAGACACCGCTCCATGTTAGTAAAAGTTACTACCAACTAAGTAGAAACCTATGGGGTCACACGTCAAATAGAGTAGAGGTAGATTGGGGATTAATTAATATGAATAATGAATGAGAAGGATCATTGTGCAACACCTTGCAAACTTAGTAGGGCTAATTTGCAAGGAAGGGACTAATCCAAGTTCATGGAGAACTAGGAAGGACCTTTATGGAAACAACAAGGAGTTGTTGGAGTATATAAAGGAGGATCTAGCTTCCTTCCTACTTAATGTTATTAGACATAACAAAGAGAGTGGAAGAGAGCAAAAGAGAGAGAGAGAAGACAAGCCTAGGCCGACCGCCCTAGGCCGTCCGCCCCCTCTCCCGTCGGCGCCAAAGGAGGGCCGAACCCCTCATTGTCCTTTTTGCTTTGATTCCTCTTCCCTCTTCCTCTGGTTCAAGCTAGCACTTGCAAGAAGGAAGAATCTAGATCTCACCTCTAGACGTGGATCAACCGTAGAGACGAGGACATCATTCTTCGTGTGATCTCACAAATCAAAAGGTACACAATACTATGTCCTTTATCATGTTATGATGTCTCCTCATGACGATCCGTGGTGGGATTTGAAGTAGGATTAAATTTTTGTTATTCAGCTGCGTTACCTACGTCAAATCCCAACATTCATCATATTCGATCTTTTCATCATCAAGCCATTTGAGTAACAGCTCATCACTTGGAATTCCCATTATAAGCTCTCTATTTATAACATCTATCTTCATAAGTTTCAAGGAGAACATGTACCTTGCATCCCCTTATACCATGCCTTGGACCGTGGAAAGTTTTTCTAAACAATCTTTGACGGCACAACCAGAGGGACCATTCTCTGTTTTCACGGTAAGAGAATTTGATAGTGCAGCTTTATGATCTTCAACCATTTTTTCTATCGCCGCAGAAATGTTATTATCTGTAGCCCTACGCTTTCTTTTACCACCAACTTCCTTCTGATAATTTTCATTAAGTTTACCTTTCACCTTCATAAGACTTGTGACGGCCGGCTCTGAGAACCCACTGCTTTCCACAGAAATCTGAGTCTCATTTATCAGAGCCAATTTTCTGCTGACTTCAACAAGCTGCCTATCACTTGACTCAAGGAGCCCTAGTTCATCATCTTCATCAAGAAGTTTCATATTATCACCCTCCATACGAGTTTTTGTCATGTTCCATGCCCGACTTCCTGTGTTAGTCACAGCCCCAAATACCTGATGCATCTTTTCTTCGTGATCTAGTCCGCAATCACGGAACTTGATAACATTCTTGTTCAACTACGTACGAGAAAAAAAAATTAACTACATTACAATAACATATCTGGGAATGAAGAATACTATTAGGGGATTTTATTATTTTGCTAAACGAAACCAACTTACCACGATCATCTTGTCCCACCAATGATCTGGTCCAGTAACTAAATGGCTTTTTGCATCATAACCGAGCCCGGTACAGACATTGTTTGGAGATCGGAGCACCATCCATGCATCCAAATCTTTTTTCAAACTATCATACTTGTTCTTGACCTGTTTGATGTCATGTTTTCTACCTGTAGCTTTGAAAAAGCTATCAATTATACCATTCCAACCAATTGGTGTAATATATTTAAAAGGCCTATTGCCTTTGTCTATCTCGGCAATCACACAGTCCAAAAATATACTCGTGCTCTTGGGATCCCAATTGGCTTTCGCAACTTCAGTCCCTTCATTTGATTGTTGAGAAGCCATAACCAAACACTTTCTAGTACTGTAAATCAAATGAAATGTAAAAAGGTGATCTAGGTGACAACGAATTAAAGGAAAAAAACTACAGCTAGCATATTAAGCTTATGAGAGTGTAAATATTTCTATAGATTGAAGTAAGTATCCATACTCCTGTTACTAGCATTACTATCAAATACCTTAAGCTTGGGTCATTAGAAATTAAAAAACTAACGAGTTCTGGCATTTATGACATTTCGGTGTGCTTTGCTGCCTTCCCACCCGGGCTGTTCAACCTATTTCTTCCTCTATAAACTATTGCACTAGTATATGAATTGATAGATATTTAAAGTCTCAATTCAAACCCAGAATAATAATAACAAACTATTCATTATGTAATTCTTTACACTTTGTATACTTTTCTTTTTGCATAACTAGAACTTCATTACAAAGCTTGACACATTCAAATAGTAAAGCACCTAGATTAGCAGTACCTAGTTTGGCAGAGCATGCACAACAAATATTAAAGCATAGCCAATAGTAGACTAGAAGTACCACTAGACCACCAAAAAGGCAAGCACACCAACAGTTCTTAACATTAAAGGGCATTTTGGCATCAAGCTATCTGTATTCGTCTTTTCCAAAAAACGCATAGAAGCATGCTCTCTTTTGAACTTGTTTTGCAACATAATTAACATCACAACTAATATTCACTAGTAAGATCCTAGGAATTTCCCCTTATTTCTTTGCTGCTACTTTTTTTTTTTTTGGTTATATATTTTCCTCTCACGCACATAAAAGGTCATAAGCATGAAAATAACTACTAGTAATAAGGATGAGTTGCGTTTTTGAACAACTAATGAGCTAGTACCTAAGAAAATACACAGGTGTATCTTCTTAGTTGGTTCGTTACTTAAATCTGGGGTTTGTCATAGCTCTAGCAGCTTTAAACCCATATTGGTTTCACAACCACGAGTATTATATGATATAGTGTAAGCTATTGGTGTCAGTCTCTATTTCTCAAGCAATTGACGAGATGCAAAATACCGAAATGTAGTCTCAGAATACTACACATATTTCATAGCTAATTTCAAACATAGTATTAGATAACGAGGTAGAAAAACTTACCAATCTGATCTGAGGACTGACGAGAGCCAGAGCACCAAACTAACGATCGCCGGATGCAGAAGAGTTGGAGTATATGTTGAAATGGTAACACACGTATATATCGAAGAACCGCAGTCGATCACTGATATGTATATGGCGCCACTTGTTGATAAATATGGCGCCAACTGGTTGATAAATATGGTGCCAGTAGATAGATATTCCCCTTAGCAACGTCAATCAATTGGTGTTTTTTTATAGCATCAGCTGTAGAGTAGTATTAGGAGTGTAATATAATGAGCTATGTTAGGATAATATCGGTAATTACTGATTTTACATTTACTTTAGAAGAAAAAGTTTTTTTTAACTTCAGCTTTTGTTACTTTTTGCTCCTAAAATCTCCTTTTAGGAGATAAAATAGGAGCAAAGTAAGCACCATTTTTTTCTAAAACTATAACTAAAACTTTTTAGAAAAATTAATAGAAGCAAAGTAAGCAACTTTTTTAATTTTTTTTTTAAACGTAGAAAATCAGCTAAATTAGACAAAGAAAACAGGGACAAGTCCTTTTGATTAAGAAAATGAGTAGAACGTCACATTTTTGGTAGGGTACGACGGCGCCGTTCCACTAGAAAGCTCAGTTATTATGTTTATTGCATTTTCGCCCCCTCAAGTAAGAACAACTGCAAACGGAAATGATGGAAGTAAAGTAGTTTCCTGGAGTCCAAGAAGGGTAAGCGACGCCAGTAGTAGCACTCGTTCTCTTCGACGCAGGCCAGCAGCAGCCCCCATGGAATTATTGCTGGTCGTCGTCGCAACAGGTAGGATCCCCGTTACTACTTCTTTTTTATCATCATGTGTTGTGGTGGTTCTGTTTTACTTTTAGCTGAGAGATGATTTATGAAGAAATGGTTTCTAGGCCAGTGCCGTGCAGTGCCCAGAAGATGATTGAATTTAGTCCTGAACCAGTTCCGCCGTCATTAAGTCCGTCCATTTTTAGCCCATCCATCCATCCATCCGTTTCGCTTTTGAATCAACCTCCTCCATCGTCAGGGCATCTCCAATAGTAAAACCAAGGATTCTGTAAATTTTGCCAATTTTAAGGTATGCATAGCATGATTTTGTAGTACCGATTCCAATATTGTTAACGCATTTTTATGATTTTGTAGTTATAGAATAATTTTTTATTTTTATTAATATGTAAAAAGAGGAGAGAGAGAGATAGACACGCAAAATTTGCATGCCTACTTCCAAGCTAGCTATGGAGAGGGAGATGCATGTTCTGCAAAATGCACGGGCACAAAGGAGTTCAATTTTTAACTATCTTCTTTGCAATTTACATAATATAAGGATTTGCATAAGGTATTGGAGATGCTCTCAAACTTTATACTTGCAAGAGATTGAGATGCCTAGCTAGTGAATTACCTATGCTTTTTGAATCAAGCTCCATCAGTTACAAAACATACTAATACATGTTTGCTTGCTTAATCTGAATCCTTGATGATTGATCTCAGCTACATATACTTGCTATAATGACAATGACAATGACAATGATGGTGATTGAACTCAAAGGTCAATGAATGGATCCAAGCTTTCTACTTTCCAGCTGGGGTTATATTCAAGGCAGGCCACATATATAGTCCTCTCCTCCGCCTTTAATAAGTCCTCTTTGGGGTTCTCCTATATAACTTTGTGTTCAAAGACTCTGTGCAATGAATCTTCAAATACTAACTACTAACTGTGTGGATATTATAGTTGGAAGACTCATAACTCAAGTCTCAGAACCACATTAAACACAATTCCTCTTATTCCACCCCCGCATTAGTTAGACATTTCACAAGCTATTTTCTTGTGGCTTCTCAAGTCAATAATATACACTTGGTGGTTATATCTCTAACCCCTCTCCATAATATTCAGCGCAATTGATAACGCCCAAATAGGGGTTATTTTATAGCCTGAAAAGATGTGTATGTGTGCTGCAAAGCCGCGTTTTAGCCAGAATTCACCCTCGGAAAGCCTCGGTTTTAGGAACGAGACGTTTATCTGCTCTTCGTGAATTTCTGCATGTTTCGAACTTTTATTGGATATGATCGCGGGTTTTTTTTCATGTTGTTGATGCAGGGACAGGACTTGTGCAGGAGCCGGAAATGAAGCAGGCATGCGGGTGAAGGATCCAAGAAGGCTGAGAAGCCGAGCATGCAAGTCGAGAAGATTGGCACGTTTCCCGAGGAAGATTGGCACGCATCCCGAGGCATCCCGAGCAGTTTGGCACGCATCCCGAGACGGACGAAACACACTCCGAGAAGATCAGCAGTCATCCCGAGACATCCCGAGGAGCCTGGTACGCATCCCGAGACATCCCGAGGAGTTTGGCGCGCAAACCGAGGAGGCAGCTACCTACGCTGCTAGCTACGCAGGTAGCTACGCAGCTAGCTCCGCAGGTAGCTACGCAGTTAGCTACGCAGCTAGCTACGCAGCTAGCTACGCTGTTACCTACGCAGCTAGCTACGCAGCCAACTACGCAGGTAGCTACGCAGCTATCTTGCGCAGTTGGCCCGTTTCCCGAGGCGGTGGCAGACGGCCCGTTTCCCGAGGCGGTTTCGGCCCAGTGGCAGTTTCGTAATTTCGGCAGTTTCCAGAAACGTCTCCAGCACTATATAAAGACTCGTCCAGTGCTCATCACAATACATCAACATAAGACAGCACAACTGAAGGAGAAGTCGGAGCATCCCGGGAGAGCACGGAAACGTGAATCCAGATTCAAGACACCCGTTTGCTCTTCTTCTCTCTCATTCAAAAACTGTGTTATTTACGTTATGAGTTCTAGCAGCTAAACTTTTACCTAGGTTCTCGGTGAACCTAGGGTTTCGTTTTCAGAAATTAGTTCTATGTTTTGACAATGAATTCATGATCGTACTATCTTAATTCAGCAGCTTTATTCGTTATTCTGTCTTTGAATTTTACTGTTTCTGCATGATCGGAGTAGCTACCCAGAATTGCTACAGACCCGAGCCGGTAGGTGAAAACGTCCGGTTAGGGTTAGGAAGAAAAGACAGAATTTAGCACCTTACCCCGATGGGCCGACTAGCGAAGGGGAGTTAGGACTAGCCTGAAATCGTTGAGACCAACTGTTAGAGAATCTGACCCGGGCCATCAGGACAGGTTAGAAACCCTAGCAGACTTAGAACGAGACTGCAGACTTAGGCAGCTTAACAGGAATCCGACAGTCTGCAGGATTGTGATAACGTGCAGGAAAAGAAAAGATACTGCACAACTGGTACGTGGCACGGATAACGAGACTGTTGTGTGTTTTCATGTCAAACAAAGAACGAAAATCTGAAGAACCCTAGGGGATCCCGGGACCTAGTATCTCAAACCCTAGATTTACAACCTAAAGATTATTCAGAAAATTCTCACAAAAATATTTACGTTTCGGTTATTTACTTTCAGTACTTAAACAAACTCTCAAAATATTCCTCCTTTTTACACTCTGTTCGTTAAAACTGATTACTAGAAAAACCTGCAAAGTCCCTGTGGGATCGATAATCTGAGTCGTAATACACTCTATACTACTTGATTCGTATACTTGCGAAGAGCACGCTAAAAAGCGCATCAAGTTTTTGGCGCCGTTGCCGGGGACTTTTTAGGGTTTATTTAGTAGTCCGAATTAATTTTCAGAGTTTTTTTTTTTTATTTTATTTTTTTTTTATTTTTCTGTTATCTCACTGCTCTTGAGATCTCTACTTTTTCAGGATGGGCGACAATACCGAGAGAACGCCAGAACTGCCCGAGACACGTACTCCTGCCGAGATGGCTCGGTACATCGAAGATCTCATCACAGCAGGCTTTGCTGCCCGGAGCAACCAGAGGACGTACAATCGGTCTGGAAAGGCGTTGGTTGAAAATTTTGAGGTCCCGACGGGAGGACATGAACGAGCTATTGTGGTGCCCGAGATCACCGCAGAACACTTTGACATAAAAGCCTCCACCATCCAGACTGTGCAGACCCTCTGCCCATTCCACGGCAAAGCTGACGAAGACCAGAACGACTTTATCGGGAAGTTCGAGGATTACTGCAACAAGGTCCGGTATAAGGGAGTTGACGCAGAGGCACTTATGCTAATTCTTTTCCCATACTGCCTGTATGGAGTGGCCAACGACTGGCTCGAATCCCGACCACCCAGGTCCATCACAACATGGGAGGGGTGTGTCACCGATTTTGTGGCCAAATTTTACCCCGCCTCCCGGGTCATTCAATTACAAAGCGAGATTTTGTCGTTCACGCAGAAGACGGGGGAGACGGTGGTAGACGCATGGGACAGATTGATGAGATTGGTGAAAAAGTGCCCGAACCACGGTTTTGGAGACCCGAAGATCCTGCAGGTATTCTACCATGCCCTAGACAGGGAGAGTGCTAACAGGATTGACAGAGAAGCCGGAGGAAACTTCCTGTACCATGTGGACAAGGACGGTGCCTATGAGCTGATGAAGCAGTTAGCCAAGCAGGAAACTCGACTGTTTGACGATCGCAGGATCACGGCCCGAGCCGAGCCAGTGGAAGACGACCGGATAGACAATCTAGCCAAGATCGTTCAAGATTTGGTCAAGAAAGTTTACTCAACTGATGCAGTGGTGGACGGGCCAGATTTGGACACAGCCATTGAGGGGCTCATAAACGAAGATGCCAATTACGTACAGCAGCAGTGGGACCCGAGCCGGTACCGACCGGGTACGAGAGATCATCCCGGGTTTCGGTACGGAAACCCGAACGCAGCAGTTTATGCACCAGGGTTCCAGCACAGGCCACCAGCCCAGCAGGCTGCACCGACGCAGCAGGTTCAATCGGGCCCATCTGCACAGCAGTACGATGCTCAGATGAAGGAGATCAAGTCCATGTTCCTGACCATGGAGTCCCGGTTCAAACACATGGACGCCCTGACGGCAGATATGCAGATGACCAAAACGTCACTGCGCGCTTTGGAGGTACAAGTAGGGAAGTTAGCACAGCAGTTAACGGAAAGAGCACCAGGGAACTTACCCTCGACCACTGTTAATAATCCACGTGCTCAGATCAATGCCATCACCACTCGGAGTGGATTGGCACTGCAGGATCCACCGTATCCCAGCCACGCACGTGCAGAAAATTCGAAAGAAGTAGAACGCAACTTGTCGGGCCAGGATAACAGCACAGTCGGCCGCCCCCAGCCGACGGGCTCGGTTGAGCAGGATGCAGTGCAGAACGAGACAGATGCAGAAACGGTACCTGTCTCCAAGGAGGTGCCATACCCCTTGCGAACACGAAAGAGGGATGATAGCAAGGACTACGCCAGATTTCTCGAGATTTTCAAACAGCTGAAGATCAACATACCCTTTGCGGAGGCGTTGGCAAAGATGCCCACTTATGCCAAGTTCCTCAAAGATATTTTGTATGGACGGAAACATATGAGCGATTTCGAGACAATAAATCTGACGGCAGAAGTGAGCAACTGTGTGAAGAATGGGCTACCGAGGAAGAGGAAGGACCCTGGCAGTTTTGTCATCCCGGTGACCCTAGGTAATGCCTACACAGGAAAGGCTCTGTGTGACCTAGGGGCCAGTATCAATCTGATGCCGTTATCAATTTTCAAGACTTTGAAAATTGGTGAACTCAGGCCCACCAGAATCAAGCTGCAGATGGAGGACAGATCCGTGAAGCAGGCTTACGGAGTTATTGAAGATATTCTGGTGAAAGTCGGAGAACTGATTCTTCCGGCAGATTTCGTAATTCTGGACATGGAGGCAGGAGACGTACCACTCATTCTGGGCAGACCGTTTCTGGCCACTGGAGAAGCCATGATAAACTGCAAGAGCGGAGAACTGACCATGCAGATTAATGAAGACAAGGTGAAGTTCAACGTTTTCAAAAATCTGCAACTACCGAATTATTACGAGCATGAAGATATCTTCGTAGTGGAGGTAGTCGAAGAATGCTGGGAAAACGAGGAGATGGATGAGCTATGGGCAGAGATTGATAGAGTGGACAGAGAGAACGAGGAGAGATTCCAGGAGGAGCAGGCCATGCAAGCCGAAAAGCGGACCACTTTACATCTGGACGGAAAAGGTGGGCAGAAATTGGCCCTGGTCCCGTCACTCAAACAGCCACCGACCCTAGAGCTGAAACCACTCCTGAGCGATCAAATTTCAGCACAGCCAATGCCGTTTCAAGTAGGGCAGAAAGCACTTCTCGGCGAGTCTCGGAAGCAGCTTTTCCCAGGAAAATTGAGATCTCGGTGGTCAGGACCGTTTATCATCAAAGAAGTACTTTCATGGGATGCGGTCGAATTGGAGAATCCGCATGACAGTACAACATACAGGGTGAGCGGAAACCGGGTCAAGCCATATCTGGGCCCGCAAGCAGACGTCAAGGTAGACCCTGGCGGTTTTGACGTCCCTTGAGCAAACATGAGGTAACTGGGTCGGGCCGTCGACCGTAAATTACAAGCGCTGGTTGGGAGGCAACCCAACGTAGTAAGTTAGATTAAATTATTTCAGTTTTATTTTCAGTTTTGAATTTTGAGAGAGGTAAGATGAGTGGGTATTGACTTTGAATTGAGCATGTGCAGATACAGCAGAGCAGAAAACGAGAACAAAAAGGAGTAGAGAGAGAGAAAAAAAAATTATGTTTGAAAAAAAAAATTACCTGCTGGTTGCGTATATACGCAGGCAGAAGAAGAAAAAAAATATTTTTTTCGGACAGCAGCACGTTTTTGCCACATTTTTCTCTCTCTACCTCCATTCACAGATCCGTGGAGTTTGAAGCGACTTCAGAAAAGTTCGTAGAAGGAAAGGCGGATTTTCAAAATCTTGAAGAATCGACTCCGGTGTGTTCTGGCACACTCGACCATCACAAGGACTCGTACGAGTTGGGGATTTTTCAGGAATGGTTTTTCTGCCGATTAGAGCAATCGACCCCGGTGTACGAAAGTATACTCGACCATATGGGAGCACATTGTCACACACAATGGTTCGGGGATTGCACATTCGCAGAGCGCATATAGAGCCCGGAAGGTTGGCAACTTCCGTCGAGAAATTTTCTGGCGACCGGTCAATGGTCCTGCTCCACCGGAATCTGCGAAAAGTTCCGCACCTGTAAGAATTGACTCCGGGTGCACTGGTTCAATTTTGTCTCTCGCTTTATTTTCCTGCATATGCTACCGTATGCTACCAGTTGTTCCCATTCGATGAGGCAAGCCAGCTCATCCAATCCAGATTGTATGCCTGATGATTAGTACCATGAGGGCATGGCACCATCCAGTGTGGGGGTGGTGGCGTTGTAACTGCATTACGTTTTATTAAAAAAAATTAATTAAAAAAAAAATTGATAAAAATTGAAAATTTTGAGACTGGGTGAAGGGTTTAGCTTAAAACTGGAGAGAGCTTAATGATAGAAAATTTCCCGAAGTGGACGAACTTAGGTGAGGAAGAGCTGCGAGAATCTGTCTAGGGGAGTTAATAGAGCCAATACACTTCAGAAAACGCAAGTAGCTGTCTCCCGAGCAATGTATCCGACTAGCTGCCAGACCACCGTCACCAGGTAGTCGTCAACCCGCCATCACGGTCACCACATCATTTGGTGGAGTGATAGGCCATAGGGGACCTCACGTCCTGTCTCGCGCCTTAGGTCCACTAGTGAGCCCCGTTGATCCATTAATCCTTTTCTTGGTAACCGTTTGACCTAGGAAGCCGTTTTTTGATACTCGCATCATTGTTAGTATTTTTACCTTTCCTACGCGTCATGGCACGAGGGAGTTGAGTTGAGGGGGATTTCCTGGGGTAGAGCAGAATTGTCATATTTAATAGTGGATGAGCTTTATTTTTATATTTGAGGGTGTGTAAGGGTGAGATAGTGACGGCAGCACACTTCGGTGTGGCGGTGACTCACGACATTACACCGTGAGCACAGGAGGAGAGCCGTAGTGCGTAAATTTTCCGCACGACATGGGGGACTTTGGGTTGACAGGGTTACTGGAGGACGCGCTGTGCTATTTAGACATCCTTGGAGTGAGGAGGATCGGTTGGAAAAGCGCGATTATTTTACAGATTGACTACATGGTTCGAAATTAGTGTGGGGGTGGTCGTTTCAGATTTTATTTCAGTATTTTTCTGCCACCCCACGTTTTTGGTTTATCATAGATTTGGCCTGGCTTATATTATTGTTGTTTATTGTGTTGCCCCGTAAAAAAAAAAAAAAAAAAAAAAAAAACGAAAAAAAAAACGAGAAAGAAAAAAAAAAGAAAAAAAAAACGAAAAAAAATATCAAAGGCAGAAAATTCAGGGTGCTTGATTGATTATATTTCAAAACGCCAGGCCGGCAATTTTTACAACAGTTTCACATTCGTTCACAGTTGTGGCCGCGAGAACGGCAGTTACACCAGGACTGGGGAAATTGAGTGTCTAGAATCTTAGGTGATTTGGGTCAGTTTCTATCATCTTGGTGAGGGAGTGTGAGATTGGGGTATGTGTGAGTGTGCTATGACGTTTAGGACATCGCTTCTAAATGACTTATCCTACCGTCCCAAAGCCGGCAGATTTACATTACACCCGGAGAAAAGCACGGAAGGTGTGCGTTAGGGATACGTTCGGTTTGTGTGCAAAAGCGGAAGTAAGTGGTGTTCGTGCTTGTTCCTAACCTAGGTTGGCCGCGAGTTCTTCCGATCACCGCAGTTTCTGAAATTTAGGGGAATATGAGAACTTGATGATGTTCAGTTTGAGTTGAAGAGATTGCCCAGTCTCACCAAAAAAATATATAAACTGTTTTTATAAATACTGTTTTTAAATAAGTGCAGTTACACAGCTCTGGATTGATTCGGGATAGTATGCATTGGTAGTATATAGCTGGAGTTTGCTCGGGACGAGCAAAGTTTAGTGTGGGGGTATTTGATAACGCCCAAATAGGGGTTATTTTATAGCCTGAAAAGATGTGTATGTGTGCTGGAAAGCCGCTTTTTAGCCAGAATTCACCCTCGGAAAGCCTCGGTTTTAGGAACGAGACGTTTATCTGCTCTTCGTGAATTTCTGCATGTTTCGAACTTTTATTGGATATGATCGCGGGTTTTTTTTCATGTTGTTGATGCAGGGACAGGACTTGTGCAGGAGCCGGAAATGAAGCAGGCATGCGGGTGAAGGATCCAAGAAGGCTGAGAAGCCGAGCATGCAAGTCGAGAAGATTGGCACGTTTCTCGAGGAAGATTGGCACGCATCCCGAGGCATCCCGAGCAGTTTGGCACGCATCCCGAGACGGACAAAACACACTCCGAGAAGATCAGCAGTCATCCCGAGACATCCCGAGGAGCCTGGTACGCATCCCGAGACATCCCGAGGAGTTTGGCGCGCAAACCGAGGAGGCAGCTACCTACGCTGCTAGCTACGCAGGTAGCTACGCAGCTAGCTCCGCAGCTAGCTACGCAGCTAGCTACGCAGTTACCTACGCAGCTAGCTACGCAGCCAACTACGCAGCTAGCTACGCAGCTATCTTGCGCAGTTGGCCCGTTTCCCGAGGCGGTGGCAGACGGCCCGTTTCCCGAGGCGGTTTCGGCCCAGTGGCAGTTTCGTAATTTCGGCAGTTTCCAGAAACGTCTCCAACACTATATAAAGACTCGTCCAGTGCTCATCACAATACATCAACATAAGACAGCACAACCGAAGGAGAAGTCGGAGCATCCCGGGAGAGCACGGAAACGTGAATCCAGATTCAAGACACCCGTTTGCTCTTCTTCTCTCTCATTCAAAAACTGTGTTATTTACGTTATGAGTTCTAGCAGCTAAACTTTTACCTAGGTTCTCGGTGAACCTAGGGTTTCGTTTTCAGAAATTAGTTCTACAATTTGACAATGAATTCATGATCGTACTATCTTAATTCAGCAACTTTATTCGTTATTCTGTCTTTGAATTTTACTGTTTCTGCATGATCGGAGTAGCTACCCAGAATTGCTACAGACCCGAGCCGGTAGGTGAAAACGTCCGGTTAGGGTTAGGAAGAAAAGACAGAATTTAGCACCTTACCCCGATGGGCCGACTAGCGAAGGGGAGTTAGGACTAGCCTGAAATCGTTGAGACCAACTGTTAGAGAATCTGACCCGGGCCATCAGGACAGGTTAGAAACCCTAGCAGACTTAGAACGAGACTGCAGACTTAGGCAGCTTAACAGGAATCCGACAGTCTGCAGGATTGTGATAACGTGCAGGAAAAGAAAAGATACTGCACAACTGGTACGTGGCACGGATAACGAGACTGTTGTGTGTTTTCATGTCAAACAAAGAACGAAAATCTGAAGAACCCTAGGGGATCCCGGGACCTAGTATCTCAAACCCTAGATTTACAACCTAAAGATTATTCAGAAAATTCTCACAAAAATATTTACGTTTCGGTTATTTACTTTCAGTACTTAAACAAACTCTCAAAATATTCCTCCTTTTTACACTCTGTTCGTTAAAACTGATTACTAGAAAAACCTGCAAAGTCCCTGTGGGATCGATAATCTGAGTCGTAATACACTCTATACTACTTGATTCGTATACTTGCGAAGAGCACGCTAAAAAGCGCATCAGCAATCTTAAAACATCCTGAAACTACCAAATTCTTGCACCCATGGACCAAACTCTCTTCCCCTCCAAATTATCCTTCTTTTTCATCATCATATTCACCACCATAACGCCGCTGTTCCACAATGGGTGGTTCCTCCCAACATGTTTGGCTTTGAATCCAACGCCATTTGATATAACAACAGATGCTTCTTCCCTCTTTGCCTTCAGAGACCATTTTCTGTCTATTTCCAGTGTCACCAAAAACAACAACATACTTGCCCACAACTGGACTTCTTATGTTGCCAATTCGATATGTCATTGGATTGGTGTTACATGCGGTGCTCGCCACCAGAGAGTTGTCGCTCTGGACCTTGGCGACATGGGCCTGGTTGGCACAATTCCTTCACATTTAGGAAACCTTTCTTTCCTTCGATTTCTCAACATCAGCAATAACAAATTTCACGGCCAGCTTCCCAAAGAGATGGCCGGTTTTCGTCGATTGAGCTTCATTGATGTTAGTTTCAGTAGATTGAGTGGAAATATTCCCTCATGGATTGGTTTGGTACCTCAACTCAAGTACTTGGATATTCGGAATAACAGCTTTACGGGTACTATCCCACCGTCTTTATCCAATGCTTCCAAGCTAGAAAACCTGGACATCTCGTCCAATTTAGTGAACGGAATGATTCCTGTAGAGTTAGGTAACCTTCTCAACCTGAAGCATCTAGCAATGTCTTATAACCAACTAACTGGTGAAATCCCCCGCTCCATATTTAACTTGACCTTGCTTGAAACTTTCCGTTCATTTGATAATGGAATCTCCGGTGGTCTTCCAGAAGATATGTGCACTAGCCTTCCGAGGCTGAGAGAGCTTGGTCTTGGTGCTAATGAATTGGAAGGGCATATCCAGTCCAGTTTGAAGTTCTGCTCACAGCTTGAGAGATTATCGTTGTCGTACAACAAATTTCATGGGCCCCTAACCGGAGCACTCGGAAACTTGACCATGTTGAACGTACTGTTCCTCGGGGGTAACAATCTGAAAGGTACAATCTATACTGCTCAGCTTTTTCATAGATCCATGTTTCCCCTAGGGGGTTGTGACTTTGTTTTGTTACCCACCAGTAGTTATATTCAAAATCCATTTTTTTTGAGGAAAATTCAAAATCGATTTTGAGAAATGAGAAATGTGGAATGAGAGAGGAATTGGAAAAGTAATTTTGGAACAAAGTTGTGATTTTTTATTCGTCTCATTTTTGCAGTACTTATATAATGGCAGTGTAGCAAATAGTTCTTCTATGCCTAGAATTAGTAGATGACTTAGATGGGTTTAAGAAATGATACAAAAACTACCAAAGCTTTGATGAAATTAGAAACCTCCTATAGCCTATTAAGATACCATTATAAAGAGACGGCGAGTTGTTTGACATACGAGGCAACAATTGATACCATGTACATTGGTGGTGTATCTTTGTTGTCATTCAATAAATTAAACAAATGATATTTCATTTCTATTTTTGCACAATATGAAGTCAGTCGTCCATTTGCAGGTGACTTACCCAGTGAATTGGCCAATCTAGTCAAGTTGAAGGCTCTATCATTGGAGTCTGCAGGCCTTTATGGCTCCATTCCACCATTTATCTTCAAGAATATGACTTCTCTCGAGAGTCTTTCTCTTGCCAAAAACAGCTTGAGCGGAAGCATTCCAAATGAAATTGGAAATTGTACATCGATCAATCGCATAGCCATCGGATTTAACCAGTTGACAGGTATGCATCAATCTGATAGGCACCGTTCGCTCATATTGCTCAATTTGTTATTTCCAATCAACGACCTTCAGACACGTGTCAAGGAAGCGATGGACCCTCTAAATTTCTTAGGTCCTATAGTGATGTCCAATTAGATTACATAGTAGTATTCCAATCACAATTATGAGCCATCGACGATTTTACTGGAAGTAGCAACAGTAATGAGAATTGGACGACTATTTTCCAAAACTCCTATTTGCACATACTGTTCAATGTGTGGAATGCCCAAAATTTTCAATGGAGGAATTTCACGGTGGCCGTCGCTCTCCATAACATTTGGAAATAGAGAAAGCAAAGGTAAAAGCTTGTATGTGAAGAAAATTCTTATAAATAGAGAAAGCCACAATCACTTGAAAGAAAATTCTTATATATGTGTGTGTGTGACTGTGTGTGTAGTTTGCTTAATGATTTGGGAAAGTCAATGGTCTTGAATTCAACTGACTCTTTTGTTTTACTCTCCAACAGGTCAGGTCCCAGAACATATGGGTAAGCTACGCAAGTTGGAGACTTTATCACTCCACGTGAACAACTTAGGAGGTCATGTTCCAGCTAACTTGTTCAACATCACATCTTTAAGAGTTCTCTCACTCGCTGGGAATTATTTTACGGGACATCTACCAGCAACTATAGGCTTTGGACTGCCTAATCTTGAAGAACTTTATCTCGACGTAAATCGACTCAGCGGTACTATTCCTGACTCCATCTCTAATTCTTCTAGACTCGCTAGAATGGACCTTGGTCACAACAACTTCACTAGATCACCTCCCAGCACGCTTGGAAATTTAAGGCTTCTGGAGTATCTGAATATAGGATGGAACAATCTCATATTAAATGGAAAGGAGTTCATTGCTTCCTTGAACAGTTGTACGCATTTACAACTCTTAAGTCTCAGTTACAATCAAGTAAACGGACCACTTCCATCCTCCTTTGGAAACCTTACCTCTTCTCTTCAGCGTCTCGGAGCATTGAGTTGCGGAATCACGGGAAAGATCCCCGACGGTATTGGAAACATGAGCAATTTGTTAGTTTTTAGTCTTAGTTCAAATCAGCTGGTTGGATCTCTTCCACATACCCTCCACGGTTTATCAAATATCGCTCAGTTGTACGCTTCCGATAACAGCCTAAGTGGTTCAATTCCGGATGATATATGCCATCTACCCAAGTTGGGTGCGTTGGAGCTCCACATAAATAAATTTTCCAACTCATTGCCAGAGTGTCTAGGAAACATTACATCTCTAAGAAAGCTCAATCTCGGCACTAACAAGTTCTCTGCCAGCATACCTGCAAGTATTTGGACCCTCAAAGATATCTTGGTACTTGACTTTTCTTCTAATTCATTCTCAGGCTATTTGCCCCAAGATATTGGAACATTAAGGGCTGCAACATACATTAACATATCCTGGAATCAGCTCTCGGGAACACTCCCAAGCACAATTGGAAGTCTGCAAACCTTAGCTAATTTTTCATTGGCTCATAACAAGTTTGAAGGCTCAGTACCTGAGTCATTCGGCAAGCTGTTGAGCATAGAGGAATTAGATTTATCTTATAATAATCTCTCCGGTGAGATTCCAAAATCATTGCAGACACTCCCTTATCTAAAGATTCTCAACCTATCGTTTAATCAACTGAGTGGAGAAATACCAAGTACGGGACCATTTAAGAACCTCACTTATCTTAGCTTTGTGTCGAACGAAGCTCTGTGCGGTTCCCCTCAGTTCCATGTCCCTCAGTGCCGAAGTGATGGCTCCCCTAAGCATCTCACGAAAAGAAGAAAGGTTCTTCTATTTGGATATGCATTGATGGGAATGACCTTGCTCACTCTAGTTGTTTTAGCCACTCTGTATGTGATGCTCAAATGTAGAAAGAAGCAACGAGTTCTACTGGTGGAAGATCTGCCACCGACTGTTACACATGAAAGAATTTCATACCATGAACTTCTGCGAGCAACAAATTCATTCGATGACAGCAATTTACTTGGCAAAGGAAGCTTTGGTTCCGTTTACAGAGGTTTATTCGCTAATGGGAGAACTTGGGCTGTGAAAGTGTTCCATGTGCAAGTGGAACGTGCATTAAGAAGCTTTGATACGGAATGCGAGATGATGCGCAATATTCGCCATAGAAACCTGACCAAGGTGATTAGCAGCTGCACCAACCTAGATTTCATGGCATTGGTTCTCGAGTACATGCCTAATGGAAGCCTTGACAAGTGGTTGTACTCTCACAATTTTCTCTTGGATGTCAAGCAGAGGTTAGATATAATGATAGATGTTGCATCTGCTCTGGAGTATCTTCACAATGGGTATTCTGTGCCTGTTGTTCACTGTGACCTAAAGCCAAGCAATGTCTTACTTGATGAAGATATGGTTGCGCATGTGAGTGACTTTGGCATATCAAAGTTCTTAAAAGAGGAAGGGAGTATTGTGCAAACCAATACACTAGCCACGATTGGATATACAGCCCCAGGTTACTCTTCTTTCTTTCAATTTATTCACGAGCTGTATACTACATAATCCCCTTTAATAACTTGCTTTTTTGAAACGCAGAATATGGGCGAGAAGGAATAGTATCCACAAAATGTGATGTCTATAGTTTTGGTATCATGTTAATGGAAGTATTTACAAGGAGGAGACCCACTGAAGAAATGTTCAATGGAGATCTAGACTTGAAATTTTGGGTAAAGCAGTCACTGCCAGACCGCGTGATGGAAATTATAGATGAAAATTTGTTGAGGAAAGAGAAATATCAAGTCAGTGCGACGGTGCAGTGTGTATCACTTATCTTAGATGTGGCTTCCAATTGTTCCTCCGATTCACCCAACGAGAGGATGGACATGAAAGATGTACTTTTATTGCTGGAGAAGATCAAACTCCGTCTCATTGCAAATCTTGCATAATTTGAGGTATGTGAGTAGTGAGTCTCTTCATTTACGTTGTTGGTCTATTTCTCTGATTTGAATTCTGCCGCAGCTTTTTTCTTCTTTGTAAGTTTCACAAACAATAGTCACCTGTTTGTCTTTAACAAAGTGTCAGATGATGACGTGTTACTGATAGTTCAAGTTTAAGAAAAAGGATTCAATTACTGGATAATTTTTGGGTTCTGTTTCCTCCCTTTGCACGTAAATCTGAGCTATGGTCTTTATATTCATCATTTCATCTTGGTGATGCTGATTACTGTGTAAGCTTGTCTAGTAGCAGTTCTCTTCTGATAATTTTGTGTTCTGTTTGTTCCCTATTTATGTGATAGTCCTTTCAATTCTATATTTCAAGGGCAAAGCGATAATCAGCTTTAAGTGATTGCCTGAAGACTTCGAATAACCTTAAGTGATTTCTTGACAAAATCAGTGCTTGCCAGTTTCCATTAGATATTAAATCAATTGAATTAATCAAACAGTTTATAGCGAGTTACAGAAGCGATTTAACTCAGACACTCCGGATAGGTTCTAGCTCTTCAGGCACTTAAAATTCCGTAAAAAAAAAGCTCAAGTGTTAGCCTGGATTCATTAAATGATTACTCAAATGAAACAAAAAGCTTACAAATTCAAATTCTCTTTTATCTAATCGCAAGGTGCACACTGAGTTTTGATTTTTGAAAGTTGAACGTGAGAGTCGAATTAGGGTTGAGAATGGGTTTGGGTTTCATTCTAGGATCACAGTATCGGATTTATTAAAATTTAATTACCTTTGACTTCCACCAGCCATTTGCATGATTGGGAGATGAACTCGTGCGAGACGGTGGAGACTCATACATTCAACTTCTATCGCATAAACTCGTTCCATACAGTTGTAATATTTGTCCGAATGATAAGGAGACTAATTTTCGGAAGAAACATTAAACACTCTTTGGAGAAAGCTAAACATCAAACACATAATGGAAGCCTGCAGACCTATCTATGAATCAGCTCTCGGGAAGATTCCCTACTACAATTGAATGTCCGCAGACCAAATTTGAATGTCATTAGGCAAGCTATAGGATTGTTTTACAGTAATCTCTCTGGTGGGATTCCAATATAATTGGAAACACTCTACCATCTCAGGATTCCCACCCTATAATTCATCCATTCATCTAATTAGTGGAGCATCAAGTTGGTCCAATGACTCACCTGAGGAGAGAATGAACATGAAAGATGTTCTAGCAATGCTCAAGAAGATTGAATTCGGTTTCCTTGCAAATATAACTTAATTTGAACAATGTACGTATCTGTCTTCTTCATTTATGGTTTTGTTCGATGGTTTTGATTTAAATTCTGCACTGGTTTTTTCTTATTTTCACAAAATGAAATGACTTTTTTATTTGGAAAAAATTTCAGATAATCAAACTGCCGGTTATATTTTTACCACAACATTTCGATGATTCGTCCATCACTCATGTTTAAAAATTACTGTATGGCTGTATTCTCCGTCTCCCTTTATATGTAAATCCTCACTATGACTCTGTAAGTTGTTTTCTGCTATATTTTTATTCCGATGGTGGTATGCAACCAGAAAATTTCCCTTCTTGTGCGACGATGGAACTTTGAGGCTATTGTGTGCTTTAAGTGGTTGGTTCGAAGGGGGTGTTTGCCTGAAACAAGCCTTTCTAGACCGAAACACTGCTAGAACATCGTTTCTTTTATGTTCTAGTCTGACGAATATGATCCTGTGCCTCGTTGCTCTGCAGAGTGTGCATTTGTCTTACACAACAAGTCTATGAACTGTAGAAGTGTTAACAAGTATCGATAACCAAGATTGTGGATTCTCAATATTTACATTTCTCAAGTAGTATATCTTGTGTGACTTTCTAATAATCCTTTTTAATTGTTATACGGGCTATTTTTTAACAGATTGAAGCTGCTCAGTTGAGAGGAGGTTCAATGAATTTTAGATCACAAAACCCTGTCTCTTATCTTCATTTTGCAGACAGTAGCCTCTTGTTCTTTAAGAGTAGTCGCACCACTGGTTCTTGTAGATCATTACTGTACAGTGTACAGAATCAGGCAATTAAAACAAAATTTACCAAATCTTCTTATTGCCAAACAGGCTTGGAGATTTCTCAGTCAGCCTTACCGATTTCTAGCTATATTTTTTATTATTAATTAATACTGTAGGAGCAACCTTTTTTTAAATGCAAAACCAAATCCTAAATCCTCATGGGCTTAAAAATTAAAGGCAGATAGTGTCCCCTTAGCTCTCCAAAATTTAAGGCAGCCCATTACCGATGTCAAAGACTTAATTATCCACTGAAACTATATGTAGAGGAATTCATTTATTGTAGCAAACTTCTTTTCGAATGGAACATTGGATAAAAAGGGATTCACTGGTTGTCTTGAGAAAGACTAACATTTCCAATAGATAACAGAGGGTTTGGGTTTACCCTCACATGATCTGTTTTCCCTCACGTGATCTTTTTTCTCAAGCAGTATTCTTCCATGATCACAAAGATCACACAGGAGATGGTTTTGGATGCTCACAGAAGAAAGAAGCAGAAAAGATCCTCAAAATCAAAGATGTACAGGAAATGAACATAATGCGACACAACATTGTTGCAAATGGTGAACTGAAATATCTCTGCTGCTGCGAAGATGGAGTTGCCAGGCCTACCGGCTGCTGTACTAGCTATGGCGGCGGAACCTTAGACGGTGGGCATGGATTGTCTTCGAATTCATTCTCAGGCTATTTACCCCAAAATATCGGAACATTAAGTGCTGCAGCTTACAATAAACATATCTAGGAATCAGCTCTCGGGAACACTCCCAAGCACAATTGGAAGTCTGCAGACCTTAGCTCATTTTTCTTTGGCTCATAACAAGTTTTAAGGTTCAATACCTGAGTCATTCGGCAAGCTACATTAACATAACAAGTTTCTAGGTACGATGAACAACATTCTTTTTGTTCCTCTGTTTCTGTTGATTGACGTGTTCGATTTCCCACATCATGTAGTCAAATTTCACTGCTTTGATTTATGAGTTTTCATTTCCCTGGAATTTCAAACAACTGGTTTTATCTGATAATCCGATTCTTAATATTTGATGTGATGAATTTCGACGTATCTTATTTATGACGCACCTTATTAGGTTTCCAAATTCCCAAATCTTGTTGTGCATTATGGGTTTCATCTGATGGATCTGGTTTGTAAAACTCTCTGTTCTGCATTATGGGTTTTCCTGTCCATGGAAGGAATTTCAAACAGGGGGTCCAATATGAATTGATTTTCTAGATATAGTTGTGACTTGTGAGATGAATCCGGCCTTTACTTTGGGCTTTTGGGCATAATTATCATCAGGATATTCTAACTTCAGATTAGCCTTTTATACTTTGGTGATGAAGATGTGTAATCCAAATCTGCTGGGGTGTATGAGATCTTCCTAATCTTTTGTCCATCTCTTTTGTTAATAACTTATGACTAATATGACCACATTCATAGCATTATTATTGTTGCCAGTTGTATCAGTAAGGACTAGTATTTTTTCCTGGATGTTATTGAGTTATATTTTATTTATTTTATATTATTTTTTTTTTCAAATAACCAACTTCTGTAATTTTTAATATGATGTGGTTATAGATATCCTACCATCTTGATGATGAGTTTTCTTAATCTTTTAAGCATGAGAAAGATGTAACTCTATATTTTTGAAGAAGACATTTCCAAAACCATATTCTGCATCCACCGAGGTCTATTCCAACATGGTTTGGTTTCTTAACTGGACTTAAGCACTTGCTTCTTCAGAATAACACCTTTACAAGTCCTATCCCACCTTCCTTATCCAACTGTTCCAAGCTGGAAAACCTAAATATGTCGTCCAATCTAGTAAGCGGAATGATTCCTGAGCAAATAGGTAACCTCTACAAACTTAAGAGTTTCGGAATGGCTGACAATCAACTTAGTGGGGAAATACCCAACTCCATATTTAACCTCTCGTCTCTTGAAACTTTTGCTTTGGCCAGAAATGGAATTTCTGGAATTCTTCCGGCAGATATGTGCTCTAGCCTTAGGAATCCGAGGTTTTTTTTCTGTGTCTGGAATGAATTTGGAGGGCGTGTCCCGTCCAATTTGCAGTTTTGCTCACAGCTTGAGGTATTGTCGTTGTCATACAACAAATTTCATGGGCTTGTACCTAGTGCGTTCCGAAATTTGACCATGCTCAACAAATTAAGCCTCGGAGGTAACAATATGGAAGGTACAATTAATATATGAATTCTTTTCAAGAACTAACAAATGGGAAAAATGATTAATACATTTGGGAATGATTTTGTGTACTATCTATTCAAGGAATACCAGAAAAAATAAACAAAACAAACACTTGCAATCGTAACATCTATTTGATATCTAACATTTCTTCCCCGAGAGAGTTGTGATATAAACTTGTTACCCATCAGTAGTCTGGTGGTGTATCTTTGCTTCATTTATTTAGTAAAATCACGAAGAAATGATGTTTCATTATTATTTTTGCACAATTTAAGTCAGTCCTCAATTTGCAGGTAACATACCTAGTGAGTAGGCCTATCTCGTCAATTTGGAGGAGCTAGGGTTGGAGTCTGCATTCCTTGGTGGCTCCATACCACCAGCTATCTTTAACAATTTAACTTCTCTCGAGAGACTTGCTCTTTATGATATTAGCTTGAGCGGAAGCATTCCAAATGAAATAGGAAATTGCACATCAATCAATTGGATAGACTTTCAATACAACCACTTGATAGGTAAGTCCCAATTCGAAAGGTACCCGTCATTCTTCTCGCTCAATTAGTTACTTATAGTTAACAAGCTTGAGCACTTTTCAAGCCTTAACAATTATGTTTGTACCATGTCATGTAGAACATTCTACTAAGATGAATTGACAAAGGAAACTATCTGTAGATTTTAATAGCCTGCAACTTCTAAGTCGTGCATTTTGAACTTAAATGTGATATTGATATTCTTTGGTTGGTTTGAAGTCCTAGAAGGGCAATAATGGAATACGAAACTAACTGATCACGAGATCCAGAGAGCCTAATTATCTGCACAGGACAGGAACAAATTTCAAGCATATTTCTCATTGTTTAACATTTCAAGCATTGCTAATTTAGGAAATCTAAATTTCTTATTTCCTATAATCATGTCCAAGTTAGATCAATCACCATGAAGAGACATAAGTAAATTATTAACTTCAAAACTCTAGTTCAATAATTACTGTTCAGTTTAAGACTGCCCAAAGTTTTCGATGAAGGAATTTTATGGTGGGCGTGCAGCTGAATAAGAGCTATGGTTCTCCAAAAGTTTTAAAATAGCCTGCAATTTCTAAGGGCTAGTTTGGGAATGCTGTGGCGGTGGTAGAAAGTTGCTGTGTGAAAACACAGTAGAAACTAGAAAGCTACTGTGAGTTCTTGATAAAATGTTGTTTGGTAAATATTACGTAGAAGCTGCTGTGAAATATTGACATAGTAATTTTGTGTTTGGTAAAATCAACTGTGAAGTTGCTGTGAGAGGGTAAAATGACAAAAATATATGACACGTGTCATCTCCGGAAACATAACTTTTGATATTTTAAAAAATTGTAAGGTCAGAATCGGTTGTAGATAAATTAATCAAAAGCACTTTCTGAAAAAGCATCTCCCCCCTTGCTTCCTGAAAACTGTTGTGGGACAGCAGAAACTGTCCGGAAAAGCAGAAATTTTATTTTTACCAAACACACTAAAACTGCTTCTGCTGTCGGAAAGCAGCTGTGCTGGCAGCAGAAGCATTCCCAAACTCACCCTAAGTTGTGCATTTTGAAATTAAATGTAATATTGATATTTTTTGGTGGGTTTGAAGTCCTAGAAGGACGGCAACAAATTTCAAGCATACTTATTATCATTTGCCATTTCAAGCTTTTTCAGAAATAGATAAATCAGAGGTTCTATGGGAAGAAAATTCTTATAAATGGAGAAAGCCACAATAACATAATAGAAAATTTGGGATGTTTATGAGTTGTATGGATAAATATACAAAGGGAATAAGCATTTTGATGAATCATTTTTTTTTCAATTATGTTTCTCTTCTTTTGTACAAATCAGAAAAGATTAAAATAGAACTAATGAGCTATGAGAGGGCATAAAAGTCTTATACAGTGTTTTTCATCCACTCTCCCACGTAAAATTTCAAACAGAATTCATTGCTTCACCATTTTCCTTTCTATCCACACCAGGGTTGATTTTGAGAAAATATTCATTACAATGGGGATTCAAATGACATGGTAAAACATATAAGTAATTTCGTTTATACTTGAGATTCTTTCCCTGAATTGATTAGATAAATATATTATGACTATTAAGAATTACAATTGATTAAATATAACAATCAAAGTGTTTCCTTGTACCACATCGCCGTAGCCCTTTTGTAAAGAATATTTTCTCGTTGATTTCCTTTCTAGTTTATATCACTTTTGTGCGTATAACATTCTTTTATTTTTCTGCTGCAATTTTCCTTTACTGTGATGTTGGAAATTGTTTTGGGGCAGTAAAGGGACAGTGGATATAAAATAGTTGGAGATTGGGAAGGATGAGTTTGGTTCAGTGTCTGAGCCCCTGAGGCACCCAAAAGTTTGATGCACATTTTCATTGTGCTTAGAGCAACTCCAACAGAAGGAGCAAACCACCATTTGGACCAAAAGATGTTCCACATCAGGGAAAACACAGCTCCAGTAGAAGGAGCATCTGTTGGAGCAAAACCAATGACAATGAAATTGAGGACAAAACCTAAGACTTACTGTTCATAGGAGCAAAACATAAAAAAAAAAAAAAAAAAAAAAAAAAAAAAAAAAAGATTTTTAATCAAAAAATTGATTCCACCCTCAATTTTAAACCTTGAAATATATGTATTGGAATATATTGCTGGAATATAGGTGTTAGAATAAATGTATTGGAATATGACCGTTGGAAAATAGCCGATGGAAATAGTAATAAAAAACATTTTTTTTAATAAATAAAGTATTTTTAAGTAAATGATTAAAATATTATATTAATTACATACTATTTGTTTAAATAAACATTACTTAGTTACTTAGGACTAATTAATATTGAAATATAATTAATTGATAATAATTAAAAAAATACAATAAGTTGGTCCAAGGACAAATTTTGCTCCTCACTGTTGGAGCTCAAGCAACGAAGTGGAGGAGCAAATTTTGCTCCAGGACCAAATTTGGTCCAAGGACAATTTTTTATCCTCCATCTCTTGGAGATGCTCTTAGTGTTTGTGGATTCAACTACTCTTTTCTTGTAATTTCCTATTTTATATTACTTTCTAACAGGTCAAGTTTCATAACCTATTAGTAGGCTACGCAAGTTGGCACTCGGCAGCAACAACTTAGGAGGTGCTTTTCCAGCCAACTTGTTCAACATCCCATCTTTAAGATTTCTTTCACTCCCAGTTAATCATCTCAAGGGACATCTTCCAGCAACTATAGGCTATGACCTGCCTAATCTTGAAAACCTTGTTCTCGGTGGCAATCGATTCAGCGGTACTATCCTGAATCCATCTCTAATTCTTCTGGAATCACTGGACTGGACCTTGGTGACAACAACTTCACGGGATCACCTCCCTCCACGCTTGGAAATTTAAGGCTTCTGAAGTTACTGATGACGATACATACTCGTATCCACGTGTCGACACGTTCAGAGACGTGGGAATCCGATTAGGCGTTAACCAAAGTATATTGACGATTTTGCCAATTATTAGAAGTTTATTGTATTTTTTAATGTATTAGTTGTAAATGTTGTTAAGGGGGTTAGTGATCTTTAGTTAAGTTAGGGGGAGGTAGATGTCTTTTATTTAAATTTTATATATAAAAAGCGTACACTGCGTGAGTATGTTTCATTATCGTGAATCAAAATCAAAAAGTTGGGGAAGAACCCCTAGTGTGTGTTTCGTGTGTGTTCGTGTGTGTGCCCGAGTGATAGCAATTGTGCTATCAACTGGTGCTTTCATTGTTTTTTGCCATTCAACCGGTGAAAATCATGTCGGACTCAACCCCGATTACGCTTCTCAACATCGATAATATCCCGGCATTTGCAGGCCTCCATGCTAGTGGAAGACGAATATCTCTGAGTGGGAAACAATACCGATTGATTTCGGTTGAGGAATTTTGCCGCCTCCAGGACATCGCCAGAGCCCCAGAACCGCCACCGCCAATTGAACAGAAACCGCCATCCCAGCCGCTGCCAATGCAGAAAGCAGAGCCACTTCTGGCGAAAGAACAGATCCATAAATCGGCCCCAGTGCAGGGTCAACCGCTGCTCCGGTCGTCTTCCCCGACGCCGGCGAACTCAACTCAACGAGAATCGCCGGAACCCGGAGCAACCCCCATCGCCGCACTTCGCTCGCTGCAACTGAAGCCACGCTCGTCGGCCATGGCGTCTCCGACCAAACAGCCACCCACCATCACCGCCAAGGCTTCCAAAATACAGCAAATCCACCCACCATCCCAGCCTAGTGTGTGTTTCGTGTGTGTTCGTGGGTATGCGGCACAGTTGAACATGCGATTAGAGCACTACCTACCACTCTGTTTCTTCTCTTTTTCTCCATCTTGATTTTTTGACTCGTATTTGGGTCACTTTAGCTGGGTGATTTGGACCGCAAAACAGTGCAATTTTTTTGATAATTTTTCACTGTGTTATAGAGCAACTTTTACTCTAGAACGCCATGAAAAATTATCAAAAAGTTACATCATTTTACTATCTAAAATATCGGGTCAAAGTGACTCAGTAAATGGTAGTAAAAGTAAGAATGAGGAGAGAGAGAAATAGAAGAGCGGTCCCTTCTAAGAAAATGCCAAGACAACTTATCTTCAAGTGAAATCACAATGTAAGACTCTAAAAACACCAACCTAGGCCAAGAAATATCCACTTAGTGATATGCTGCAAGCCCCCCATAACTAATAATGTCAAAACTCATTACCACCACATTGTTGTCTGCTCCATTGCACCACTCTCCTGCACTCCAACGACCACCTCTTAATCCTTCTGCATTACACTTCTCTCCCATCCCCAAACTTGGCACTTCATCAATTTTCACCATTACAGCTCCAGAATTTATTCGTAGCACCACCGTGTGTCAGGCACGGCGGAGAGTGAGGTACGACGAAGAAGAAGGCGATAACCAAGAAGAAGACGAGGGGAACAATGCGGAGATAGCGATGATGGAGACGTACACGCGGTCGAGAAGAGGCGAAGCTCTCCTTGTGACAGCAACAGTGGATGACCAAGAAGCACAGGTTCTTGTTTTTAAGGTAAGCAGGGGATGTTATGTTACATGATAACATCGTTTTTTCTTGGGTAAAAGACACTTTCACCCCCTAATGTTTGATACAGAGACACTTTCACTCCTTCCCGTTTGGGAAAGGTCAATTTCAACCTTTCTATGCCAAACTTTAGGACACGTGCGCCATATGATTGTGTCATTCCATGTTGTAAGAGGCCAACTTGTTTCACAAACTACTATCAATGAAATACCCCCACCCAAACTAAAGATACAACAACTAGGGAGTGTAGGTGACCAGAAATTTGGCAAGCAAATGGGTAAAAGTATCATTCCAAACTGAAATGGGCAAAAGTGTTTTTCATCAAACTTGAGGGGGTGGATGTGCCTCTTGCCATTTTACTTTAAATTTGATGATTCCGATATCAGGTTGGACTGGTGGGGTGGTTGAGGAGAAAATATTCAGTATCATGGGGATTTTGATGATATGGTATCACGGGAAACTCTAATTGGTTGATTATGTGATTATTGGCATACATTAATACAGTAAATATGGTAGAATTGATATTACCAACCAATTAAAGTGTTCTGTGATACTACGTCACCGAATCCCCGTGATACTGAATATTTTCTCGTGGTTGAGTTTCGTCAAAGTGACATTTTTATAATTGAAGTGTGATATTTCATTGAAATTGAATTTCGGGACGATACTTTTGAAAGTGAGATAGAATGCGAGACTCATACTGAAAATATTACGTACTATGTGTTATTTTTAGTGGATCGTTTTGATTTATCATTTCAACGAGTCATTTCATAAAAGTACCAGGTTTGTGAACTAAGTCGCATACAGTAAACCGGTGTTTTCTTGTATTGAAATATGGTCTGGTGCAGTGGCGGCTCGACATGAATTGACCCAATGAGTGTGAGTTATTGTACAAATTAAGAGAGGTGTAAAGTATTCTTATTAATTTATGAAATACATTGCAATTAAAAAAAAATGAGTGGGACTATAGCCTCCACAACTCTATACATGAATCTGTCCAATCGCTCATAGGTTAGTGGGCTGAACTAGTGGTCCCTCCTGATGCAGTTTTGTGCATCCGGGAGTGGTTGACGTCTAAGATTAACTGTGTTTTTATTGTTGAATCGATAATTTTATAATGTAAAGCTCGATCGTCACAATAGTATTTGCTAATTAACTTGGGGTTCCATTTGGTCCAGGGTTTTTCGTCATGCTTGAGCTACAAAACTAGCCCAGACCCGTCAAGAAGTGTCCTCCCAGCAAGGGCAGTGATAAAGTCCATCGACAGGGTCAGGGGTCCTTTCGACCCCTCGGATATCCAGTACCATGAGAAAGGGTTGACTTGGGACACGTTTAGGACACACATTTGACTCAAGTAGTGTGTCATTGTAGCATCTGATATTTTTAACCCTTTTTTTAAAGGAAAACTGGTCTTGTAGTATGGGACATCTTGGCTCAAATCATGATCCAGTATAACACAGGTCTAATTGGGCTTCTGGGTAAAAAATACGATTGTGTTCACTTTGTAAACAAAACCATAACATGATTTGTGGAAATCAGCTGATCTGTGGCCAGCAGTTAATGAGTGGCTTCGAGATGTGTGTAAACCGTAGCCTGATTTGGTTATAACACACACATACAACATATTATCGTTCAACAAGTGATCAACTCTTCTAGACGAATAAATAAGTGGACCTTGTTAGTCTAACAAGTTATTGCGTCATTTTATTACTCAAATTAACCGGTTAAAATTGTACTGCAAAAATCAAACGAGAACAACGGTATTCAACCGCTATACTGAAAGAATATAAATATGGGACTCATAAATGTATATACCCAACATCATATTTATGAGATACGCAGGGATTCAATATCGATCAGACTTCAATCTTTACAATTTGCGAAAGAACATTTTATGAAGTGCCGGAAGGTTCTTTAGTGTCAATTCAAGTTTGGCGACAACCGGCAATGTGGGCCTCAAGGCCCAACCGTGGGCATACCGAGCACCATTTAGTTGGCTTGATTCAGGTGTCGCTTCGGTTACGAAAAATATAACAATCATTACATACCTCATACTTGATCTATTTATAAACGGACCAGATTATATCCGCTTAATCGGGCCAGTTATCGTCCAACTTCAGACTTAAAATGTCATCACACCAATTGAAAAGCAAACTAGTTGCTCATAGTTTAGTGTGGTGTTCGTACTATACTTTGTTTTATATCCCCTACCTACACTTGATTGGAGTACTTTTGGAATTTTGCTTTTGGTCATGGACCTAATATCAAATTCCATGTTCGTTGCTTAGTTGCTAAGGCATTCAGATTGTACTATTAAAATGAATTCTTAAAATTAAATATGTACTACTGGTCTATTGGAATCTTTTCAATTTCTCGCAAGACCAACTTATCTGTATCCTATGAACAACATATTTTCTTGTTTAAATTTACTTTCTGGCAACAAGTTCATAGTTAATATCATCAAAAAAGTAAAATCATTATATCAAAATTTCGTTGTTTTACATAAGGCTAACTTTCTATCTAAAATTTACAGCAACTATTTTACAATAATTCTCATGCAGTAACTTCTTGCACTGCTACAACATTTTGAAACTGGCCCTAAGAGATTTGGTCGGTCCCATCTGACTGAGCGCTTGCTCAATGTCGAAACGACTGAAAGGCTTGTCAAGAACTGTTCCTTGAGCCGCGGTGATGACCGGCTGGACAAAAAGTAACATGTTCTCCATATCTGCAGCAGAAGGGTTTTGAGATGAGAAGATAGAGCGAAAATGAGTTTCAAGAATACCCACAATGTCATCACTAGATGTGCGCCATACAGCACCCACATCTTCTAACCCACATAGATGGTTACGAGCCTTGCGCAAAGAGGATTTTCTTTGGAAAAAGTTAGTGTTACAATCGCCTTCCCTCATCCTCTGTATTCTAGAGCGCTGGAACCACATAACCTCTTCGTTAGCAAGAAGGGAATTGAGCTCAAATTTATACCTGTTGATATCATCATAAACTGCATCAATATCATCACTACCTTGGAGTTCTTGAATTCTGTAGCGGATAAAAGCTATCTTTCGCTTCACATTACCAAAGACCGAGCGATCACATTGCTTTAATCGCATGCCAGTCTTCTCCAACTTCAGATGAAGATCAGAGTCATGAAGTTCGGTTCTAGTTCTTGGATATGAATGGCTTGCAATCATCATGACTGAGCCACATAGCATCAAAATGAAAACGATTAGTCTTCTTCATAGGAACCCAGCACAACTCAACAGGAATATGATCGGAAACTGCAGTCGTTACATGAGTAACTCGTACACCCCCGAAAATATCAAGCCAAAGCAGGATTAGCTACCACTATGTCAAGCCGTTCCCAAATGCGCCTAACATTTCGCGGGGTGCTAGTCCACATAAATTTTTCGCCACAATAGCCAATGTCAAACAACTCATTAGCAGAGATAACAGACCTGAAGTCTTCCATGAGTTGTTTATCATCCAGACGTCCCCCTTGTTTTTTATCTTCTTAGGTTAAGGCGCCTAAGTCGCCAATAACACACCATGGGATATTACTGGGATTACGCAGCCTACCCAACAATTCCCAATAATTTTTTCGTTCATTTCTATTCGGATCCCCATAAAAACATGTGAGTTGAGACCGGACCTGTAATGTAGGATCAATCACCAAGAAATCAATGCACAATTTTAAACATTTGATAAGAGTAGCATCCAAACTCTCATGCCATAGAAGAGTCAATTCACCACTACACATTCACATGAAACGCAAAGGCTGAGGTTAAAGCGTAAGCAAGTTTCTTATGCGCTCAAATTCAGCAGGTGTTGTCTCCATTAAGAAGACCAACTTGGGAGGCTTCCCTCTTACTAGGAAGCTCTAGAACATTACAGAGGTCCCCAAGCCCTCGTATGTTCCAGCTGATAGCATTCATATTGATTGGTGGGACTGCTTAGTAGTTGCTGCCATTGTCATGAGTGGGTTCTTTTGGGAAGTCTCATTCCCTTCGTTTATTTATTAGCATCACTGAGACCCCTCTATTAACATTTAATCTTGCTGAACTCAACTGAAGATCTGAAATTTTCTCCTTCGGGTTAGGACTAAGAATAATTTGTCCCGTCTACCTTTTGGCTTTGGAAGTTTTAGAATTCATTCTCGGAACAGACTTCATCGATGTAAGGCTATCGGTTGAAGAAACAGACTGGATTGCCTTACCTTTGTCCATGAACGTAGTTGCGGTCCTCTCTTGACCCCTGGCTGCAAGAGGGTTTGTGTGCACCCTTGGACTCGCCATATGTCCATCCCCCGCAGGGTGCAAGGTCGTGTCAGTATCTTTTCCAGATGAGGATCGTGCTGAAGAGGCTTCCTGAAATACCCCGTTTTGTGACTGGGGGTGTTTTTGTGACCTTAGTATAACTTTTTGGGGTTTATTTTCATTGTTATTATAATCTTGGGGGTTATGTGACTTTTACCTAAATTAATTGGTATCTTTTAAGTAAATTAGGGGTAGTTGGTGTCTTTAACCTAAACTAAGGGGGATAAGTGTCTTTTCAACAGATTTGTGTTAACACTTTCGCTGGCAATCGGATTCAAATCCGTTCTTTCCTCCACCGTGATTCTCTCAAAACCCTCTTGCATACAATCTCTCTCTCTCTCTCTCACGACAAAACCATCTATCCCTCTCCCTCACGACTCCCAATCATCCCCTCTCTCGTTCCAACGTTGCCATCTCTACGCCCCTCTCTGTCCGCTGCTCTCTTTCCGTCAAGACCAGCGACAACAACCTCCATATACGTTCTTCACCTTCCGTTCTCCTTCTTCTCCTCTTTCTTTTCTTCTACTAGTCTTTTTGACCCACTGAAATTACAGCATCCCTTCGGCTACCAAGCTCCACCACCACAACACCGCCAACACCTTCATCTCGCCTCGCAATCTCTCTCTTTGACTCATCTCCAACACTTGTAAGTATGAATCACTATTGTTTTCAGATTCGAATCGCACTCTTATGGCTTCAAACACTTGATTAATCAAGTGTAAATCATCGTTTTCATCTTTGTTCATGTATTACCCAAGAACTCTTGGTGTGTAGGAGGTAAAATCAAGTCCAAACAATAGGTTAATTAGAAACAATCACTTGTTTAGGTAGGGGCTGCTAATGCGATGTGTAATTGCCAAAGAATTGAATTAGAATCGAAGTCATGACCGTTAAACATGTTGTTTGGGTGTTCTAGGGCTGTTTCACGAATTTTCACTGCCCCGTCACTTTTTGGGCTAACTATTTCACAGCAAAGTGTTAGCTTCTCACAAAAATAATCTGATTTGTCAAGCAATGGATAGCAATAAACACTTAATCGGATGTGTTGTTTAGCAAATCTTTTGGAGTATTGAATCTCGTTTGATCATTTTGTCAACTGGTGGATTATCGTTAGAGGATTTTGGAGAAATATGTAATATTATAATATATTATCGGTTTATTTAAATAGTCTTTTTATGGAAAATAAAATAATTTTCTAGTGTGCTAAAAAGAGTTACCTTTTGGGCATTGGGTTGTTAGGACTAAACCGACTTTCTAGGTGGAATTAACATGAGGTGCTAAGACCGCGACCGAGAGTTGTTGAATGGCATGTAGAGTAGAACAATTGGTCGTTATGTAAAATTGTTTTTTATTAGAATATTGATAACTTGTAGGAGACGAGTTCTCTGACGAGGGATACATCGAGTACTAATAGAGACAATTTGCAGTAGTAGTTCTTCATTTGAGGTGAGTAAACATGCATGGCCTAGTTTTCCTATAGCCATTTCGTGTCACATGATTTCTTCCTATTTGTCTCAAAATGAATTTGTGTGTTATGTGCTATTTCAATATTGATTTCCACTTGTTGAAACATTTTATTAAAACATCACAAGAATCTAATAATTGATGATAACGTAAATTGGAAGAGTAGTGCGAGGTTGTTACATGGTTACTACAGTTGGAATAGATGTCCTAGAGGCAATCTTATTTTAGTGTGAACATTAATTTGGCTAGAATAATCATTTTATTATTTATGGAGATATTTAATATAATGAAGTCATTAGATTACAATGTGTAGTTTATCTTAAATATCCCTAGTCAGTTATATTGATTAACAGGACAATCAACTATAGACTAGTACGTGGGCAGATTGATATGGTGATATCAAGTCTAGCACATGGGTATGCATTAGGGGGAATGGCATACTGAAGTGACCCACCACGAGAAGGCTACATACAAGTTATGCAAAGTCACAGGTGCTTCTCGTAGTGACAATGGTATTGTGGTCCTTAGACTTGAAGTCACTAGATACTCTAGTTGTGAAATATCATGCTTTGATAGTAACAAACATTGCGCCTTAACCGGGTAACTATAAAGGTAGTTATCAGACATGATTGGAAGTAAGCTTAGAGATGGTAGTGATGTAGAGAAGATTTGTCCCTCCCACATAACGCGAGCAAATATCCGCGGCCACTCGAGGGATAGTGCTTATAGAATGTCTGGCCAGACTCAGATAAATCAATATCGAATATTGATGTTATCTGCATTGATAAGACTATTCCTAGGATCGAGAAACTATGGATTGGATATACGAGTTTGACTTGTATGTCTCGTGTTCAATCCGGATATTGAGACAAAGGGATAATACAATGCGGTAACATTGGTCACAATGTTTGTCGGATTACTGACTATTTCTATGAGTTGGATGGCATAGATGTCTTGCTAGAGACCGCTCTATGTTAGTAATTGTTACTACCAACTAAGTAGAAACCTATGGGATCACACTCCCTATGTATTATCGACTTGGGAATTAATTAGTTGGACTATTTAAATAGAAGGATCAATACGCAATCACATGCAAATTTAGTAGGACTAATTTGCAAGGTGGACTAATCTGTGTATGGACATGATTAGTATTGGGGCTTATATGCAGTTAATCAACAGTTATTGACTATATAAGGGCACTCATAGCTTACTTTCTCATAAGTGTGTCATAATTGTTATCACAATATAAAGAGAACAAAGCAAGGAGAGTGAACATCACTAGGGCCGAACCCCCTAGTGTCGTCCCCCACCCCGTCGGACACCAAAGAGGCGCGACCTCTTTCGTCCTCGTTTTGCGTGATCTTCTTCTTCCTCCTTCTTCCCTAGCTAGCATAGAATCCTAAAACAATAAACTCTTAGTCGCTCCTTTGTCAGTTTTAATACATGTTAATATTGAACCACAATTCAAATAGAATAACCCCAACAATAATCCAAATCTCAATTTCATGATGGACACACGAAATTCCTCAAGAACATTAAACCCTAACACATATTACAAGTAAAATCTAATTTTCATTGTAATAAACAAACTAACCTTTTCCCTCAAAAATCCTCAACAAAACCTTTTAGCTCCTCTTTTGTCAGATCATGGGGAAAACCTCTAGCCTCGTCCTCCTTCTTCCTTTCCTCTGGCGTTCTTCCTATTTATTTTTTCTCTTCTTACGTTTCTTGTTTCCTTCCCATTTTTTCACTGGTTCATATCCTTAATTATTTCTCTTCCTTTTCAGTTACAAGTTCTAGACTTTAACTATGACTGTTTCTCGTAATTAAATCATATGCTAAATTCTAAATACCATAATTGCCCAATAATTTTCTATGAACTACTTACTTTTGAACACATTAAAAAATCCACCAAAATATTTTTATGACTAAGAATTGTGCCCCAAACTTAGAGCTGAACACCAAAGTATCATCAAATTACGCTAAACAATAATTAACTTGCACAAAAAATACGGATTATTACATTCTACCCTCCTTAAAAAAAGTGTGTCCTCTAAAATTACATTCCTCGACGTCAGACAAAGTTGGAGACTTCTCTCCATTCTCCTTCTTGTTCTTTGGACAGTCTCTAATCATATGACTCTTCTCTGCGCAACGGAAGCAAGCACCTGTATTCCAGGGGCACTCTTTTTCTGCATGGAATTTTCCGCACCTAGTACATTTTTTCCCACCACCCTCCTCATCAATTCTAGAGGGTTGTGTCTTCTGTCTTTTAGATGGGCTACCAGTCTGACGCACTGTCTCGGGTCGACCTCTTTCCATGGAATCAAAATTTCCAATGTTCTTAGTATCTTCTAGCCCTTTCTCCACCACCAAAGCTTTTTGTAACACATCGCTAAATCGAGTTAGCTCAAAAGAAATCACCCCCAGTCTAATATCATCCCTAAGACCATCCTCGAGCCTCTTTGCGCGATCCTCGTCATTCTACTAGTGAAGGAGCAAATCTATCCAAGCGATTGAACTAATTCTGATATTCAGCCACACTCATAATGCCTTATGCAAGCTTCAAGAACTCTCTTTCCTCTTGGCGTCTCACACTCTTAGGCACATACTGCTTTAGGAAGACTTCCTTAAACATCTCCCAAGTATAACCTTGAGTTTCAGCTCCATCATGCATCCCCTTCTCCATTAGCCACCACTCATTAGCATCACCCTGCAACAGATAGGTAGAGAACTCCACCTAACTCTTTCAGGACACTTGCAAACCCTCAATGCTTTTTCAACCTCCTGTATCCATATCTGAGCTTCCAAAGGGTCTGTCGTTCCTTGAAAAGGATCGGGAGCTAACTTTATGAAATATGTCATCTAATAGCCCTGATTTCCTTGAACAACTTGTGCCAATGCTGCAACTAACATCTGCAAAGAAGGTTGCTCCCCTAGCGGTAGAACATTAACTTGTTCACTCCCGTCCGCACCATTTCCTTCAGCCATGATCCTGTTCGAGAACACTTATCAACAACCACAAAGTTTCAATATAATTTTTCCAAAAAATAAATGACACCAAATATCCTCAAAATCTCCTAAAGTTCAGCTTAATGATGCTAGCGCCCTCATTCCTAATACCAAACCCCGAAGTCTTTTAAAACCAGGATCTGATACCATTAAATTGTCATGCCCCATGTCCGGGCCCATGAGCTAGGCACGTGAAAACCGTCGTATCCTAGGTATACAAGGCTAACCGATAAATCCAGAAAAAAAACCCAAATAATTTTGCTTCAGAAAAAAAAAATAGAATTGAGCATAATTTTACGTCTCCAAAATAAACTAACAACCTTAAACCAATAACCTCGATCGATATTAGAGCAATTCCATAACCTCCAAAGATTTCGTCTAATCTAGAGCATTCAAAACATAGTGAATGCCAGCCACTCAAAACTTACTAATAATTGATGTAAATAACATAATAGATAACTAAGTAACAGCTCCGAGCTCAACCATGCCACACCATCCCAACACGTCTAATTTACTTCATCATTTGGAAAACATGTAAATAAGGGGCGAGTCCAGTGACTCAGCAAGTAACCCACAACCTCTCTAGGTGGACCAAACACAGTTAAATAAAACATATAATATACGAATTTCAAAGAAAGTTTAGTAGAATTCATAATAGTTAGAAAATGAAAGGATTCAAAGACAGAGTCACGTAAAGACATAATTCTTATTCAGACGCACACCCAACATATCTGACTAAGTCCACATTAGCCCTGTGTCGAGGCCCAGAACTACACATAGCCCTTGGTGAAGGCCCAGAAGAAAGCGCTTTCTGATGTTGACGTATAAGCCCCGTCAACTGGGTATCACACCATAGTCAGACCGTCATACGGGTTCAAAAGGTTCAGAATTCAGATTCACATACTCACATATTTCAGATAGTTTATAAAAATGCACAGTCCGATTTGCATGTGAAAATATAACCAATCTCTAAATGCAAATATGTCATTTAAAGAATCGTATTTGTTTCAGAAATAATAAAATTAGCGAGTTTATAAAAATAAATTAGCAAAGCCATAAGTCACTTACATGTCTCCACGCACAGCTAATGGTTCACCAACTCTCAAACATATTGAGAAATACCTCCACAAAATCCTAAAACAACACAAGGCATATATAAATCAACTATTAACCAAATGACCATAATAGCTTTCTTAGACTTACTACAGATATCTACCCCCAACAAACACATGCTTAACTGTATAACAACCTCTTAAAAGCTCCTCCAAATGTCAGAATATTTCCTACCCAAGTTTTTGAAAAGAAGATGTACTAAATTGTAAATCTGCCTAAATTAGAGCTATAGGGGCTAAATTGTAGTTTCCATAAACTACGAAAATTCAGCAACACAACAACCCTGTTCCTAGTCCATAACCCCCAATATTCAGTCCGCGTTTTCTCCCATAATCCCCTTCACAAGATCAAGCTAGTACCACAAAACTAAATCACCGAATGATAATTGATAAAAAAAATGGAGACAGAAAATTCACATAGAATCCCAAAAAAATAAACTCTTAATAGCTTTTTTGTCAGTGTTAACACATGTAAATATTGAACCATAATTCAAATAGAATAACCCCATCAACAATCCAAATCTCAATTTCATGATGGACACACGAATCCTCAAGAACATTAAACCCTGACACATATTACAAGTAAAATATAATTTCCATCGTAATAAACAAACTAACCTTTTCCCTCAAAATCCTCAAAAAATCTTTTAGCTCCTCTTTTGTCAGATCATGGGGAAAATCTCTAGCCTCGTCCTCCTTCTTCTTTGCATCTTGCGTTCTTCCTATTTATTTTTTCTCTTCTTACGTTTTTTGTTTCCTTCCTATTCTTTGACTGGTTCATATCCTTAATTATTTCTCTTCCTTTTCAGTTACAAATTCTAGACTTTTATAATGACAGTTTCATGTAATTAAAGCATATGCTAAATTCTAAATACCATAAATGCCCAATAATTTTCTATGAACTACTTACTTTCGAACACATTAAAAACTCCCCCAAACTATTTTGATGACTAAGAATTGTGCCCCAAAACTTAGAGCTAATCACCAAAGTATCATCAAATTATGCGAATCAGTAATTAACTGACACTAAAAATACAGAGTATTACATCAGGTGTGTTGTTTAGCAAATCTTTTGGAGTATTGAATCTCGTTTGATCATTTTGTCAACCGGTGGATTATCGTTACAGGATTTGGAGAACTATGTAATATAATAATATATTATGGATTTATTTAAATAGTCTTTTTGTGGAAAAATAAATAACGTCCTAGTGTGCTAAAAATAGTTAGCTTTTGGGAATTGGGTTGTTAGGACTAAACCGACATTCTAGGTTGAATAAACATGAGGTGCTAGGACAGTGACCCAGAGTCGTTGCATAGCATGTAGAGTAGCACAATTGATCGTTATGTATAATTGTGTTTGATTAAAATATTGATATCTTGTAGGCGACGAGTTCTCTGACGTGGGATACATCAAGTACTTCTAGAGACAATTGCATTAGTAGTTCTTCATTTGAGGTGAGTAAACATGCCAGGCCTAGTGTGCCTATCGACCTTTTCGTGTCAAATGATTTCTTCATATTTGTCTCAAAATGAATTTGTGTGTTAATTGTTATTTGAATATTGATTTCCACTTGTTGAAACATTGTATTAAAACATCACAAGAATCTTATAATTGATGATAACGTAAGTGGAAGAGTTGTGCGGGGTTGTTACATGGTTACTACTGGCTTGGTCGTGTTTACTTCGGTCACAATGCCCATGATAGCTCCTTGTACTCACTCTTCTGGCCGCAAGAGTCTTAAGGGGGTGTCGACACTTAAGGTCCTGAATGCTTGCGAGATAGTTCGCCCGTATCAACAAATTAACAATGTGGTTTTGGACTTGATGTTTATTAATGAAAAAGTGAAGAATATGTGATTTTGGAATTCCGTAATTTAGACAATGAAAATGATTTTGGGAAAATACAACGAAATTGGAATCTGTCTTGTCTTCTTATAAGTGTCAAGCTCTTACTTCCGATGTGCTTAAGTTAAACTATTACGTGACAAGTTGCTTACTATTTTACAAATAGCCTCATCATCATTTTACATGCTTGGGTGTTTGCTTGTCAGTATTTATTGCTGATGTTGGAAACTGTGGTGTTCTCCTTCTATTTTCTTCACCAAAGGTTTAGATGATGGGAGCTTGGCTTAGCGAGGAACGCAAATCACATCTAGACTTCTAGAACTTCGAGTTTAATAAATAGACTATTTTTCAGTTCACGATTTCATTTAGATTTGTTAAGTGCCGTGTTTGAGGCTCAACAATTTAAATTGTAATAAGTATTTCTGTAAGACTTTATGGTTTGTGATGCTTGGATCCACTTTTAAATGTCCTTGTATCCGGGTTTCATCTCGGGTACGGAGTGACAGCCTCCTCGGCTTCCGGCTTGGACAATTTGGGGATGTTACACTTCCGGCAGTTTGACAGTCTCTTTTCCACCAGCATTCGGCTTCGACTTTTCCCCAGTATTCCGCTGATTTCCAGCGACCTTCATGTCTCGAGGATCTCTTCTTTCAGTGACATTTGGATGAGTATCCCTCCCTAGTCGGCTTGGTCCGATCTCACCGCTGCTTGTTACCTCTTTGGAGGTGGTTTATACATTAGCCAATCACCGTAACCTTGGTCTACTGTTGTCTTCTATGTTTCTGTTTTTTTATCGCAACGATCTGAAAAGTGAGTGATCCTTCCACACACACTTGGGATGCGCTCGTAAACATAATCGAGCCAGAGTTTGTCGTTGAGTACTTGGATATAACTGCCCCTCGGTAAAGGTTTGGAGATATCCACTATCCCCTAGCTCGCATGTAATCACCTCCCAAACACGTAAAAAATCATTCAACAACTTTGAGCACCTCTCCCATCGCAGTTATTACTTTCTTACAATCCTCAATATTACAAAGGAAAAGGGGCGGTCTGCGCCCAAATATCAAGTGTACTAAACACTGCAAGATCGGTTCTTGCCCCCAGGAATCCAAGTTTTGAGCGCCAAGATGTTGTCGTCAAAGATCCACGGACCTCCTTCCAGCCCCTTTTCCATGTAAGGCTTAGTGGAAAACTTGAATACAAATCTATTTGCAGTAGTTTCATGAATGCTAATCATGTCAACTTCAAACCATATTTTCTTGAAAAGTGATTTCATACCCCAAGTAGTAACTCTTGAAGGTAGAAGAAAACCACATATCAAACAAGAACCAAGATCCTGTACCGCCTCGAAACACTTTTCCGAATCGAATACGACGATCTTCTCCACCTCAGCGGAGAGGAACGAGTCCTGTTAGCCGTCGTAAATGCCATCACAATGCCCGAAATCTTCGTCGCTATTTGTCGTCGGCGATCAACGGTAGAAGTTCTCCTTAGGGTTTTCTGGAACTTCCTGACCCTTTTTTCCTCTTCTAACTTTTCTTAATTTTTACTCCTAATAGAATCTATTTTTTAAGAAATAAAATAGAACATAAGTAAGCAACGTTTTTTCTAAAAATATGTACCTAAAGCTTTTTAGAGAATTTAACAATACTAAAATAAACAATTTTTTTTTTATTCTTTTTCGAAAAAGAACTAAAAAGTCTCCTCAACTAAGAGCATCTCCAATAGATTATGTAAACTAGTTTTGTTAGGTATATTATAAATAATTTCGTAAAAATTGAGCTCCAATAGCATATGTATCTTGATAGGTAAAACACAAATTATTTATCCACTTCGCCAAATTTGGCGATGATTGTTTGTTATGTAAAATCATCTTCCTCCCCTATTTATGTGGGTAATGACATGTTTCCTAAATTTTCTCACCAACCTCCACTATTTTCTCTCCACGTGTCCACATTTCTAACATAAAACAAATTAATAATGCTAATACATATCTTTTACCTAATCACTACTGGAGAAGACTCTTGAAATCTTCATTATTTGTTATATATAAAAACAATTTTCTCAATAATTTACATAGTTTCTCCCCCTAGTACTGGATATGCTCTAAGTAAAGAAAGTGGAACATAAGTCAGATTCTAAGATACAAATACTAAGGGCTAGTTTGGAAATATTGTGGCGGTGCTAGAAGCTGATGTGGGAAAAACACTGTGGAAAAGCTGTTGTGACTTTTAAATAAAATGTTGTTTGATAAATATTACGTGAAAGCTGCAGTGATATATTGATATAGTAATTTTGTGTTTGGTAAAGTCAACTGTGAAATTGTTGTGAAAGGATAAAATGACAAAAATATATGACATGTATCATTCCGTAAAAATAAGTGTTACTACCTCTGTTTTTTCTCTTTCCCCTTCAATTGACTTTTTTAACCCGTAGTTGAGTCACTTTGACTCGGTGATTTGGATATCAAAACAATGTAATTTTTTGTCAATTTTTCCATAGTATTGTAAAGTAGAGTGTACTCTACAAGGTCATGCAAAGACTAACAAATTCGTGTATCTTTTCGCTAACCAAATCACCGGGTCAAAGTGACACAATGAAAAAAGTCGAAAAGTGAATTAATCAAAAGCACTTTCCGAAAAAAGTATATCCCACCTTGCTTCCTGAAAACAACTGGTGTAGCACAGCATAAACTGTTCAATTTTACTTTTACCAAACGCGCTAAAAATGTTTATGTAGTCGGAAACCAGTTGTGCTGGCAACGGAATCATACCTACCCAAAGTCATACCAAAACTCACAAAATCTTGCACAAAACAAGATTTAGTAAAAACCTCTCCCCACGTCAATGATGACCCGTCGTTTCAGAGTCCAAATCAAGAGTAATTATTGCTCTTCGAGCAAACAAAAATTTCGCCCAAATCAATTACTAGTAATATCAATTTCTCTCTCTCTCTCTCTCCCCATTTTATCGCTTAGCGAGAGAGAATCACTGTAGATGTCAATCCCTAGTCAACTTTTCCCTCTCACTCCCACTACTCTGTCACTAACGAGGAAGTCGAAGAAGAATGTCGTTTTCTTTCCCTCAAGTCTCCTCAGAGTCCATATGCCTCTTTCTCTACCAGCATACAATTGAATAAGCTTTTGCATGATCCAGCACACCCCCACGAGCTTGTTCTGCGTTCCTTCATTCAAGCAGTAAGACTCTCTCTCTCTCTCTCCTTAACCTCGTGTAGTCTTTGATCAATTTTCTGGATATTTACCTACTCACCCACTTGGATTATCGACATGGGTTCTTCTATATTTTGCTGATTTCGCTTCTTGAATGTGTTTTTTGGGCGAAAACCCAATTCAAAAGGAATGGTTTTTATTCATGGGTTTTCTCTAGTTTTTGTAAATAAGTGAGTTTTTATCCAAAATCTGGGTATTACTGAAACAGTAAACAGTGAACTCTGGTACAGTATGCAATCATGTGGGCAAATGTGCTGAAGTGTAACTATGTCATGCTTGGCACCAATGTATATTTGAAATTCACTACTTGCATACTACTACCTCCGTTGTCTCTGAATCTTCACCATTTGACTTTTTCTTCCGTAATCGGGTCACTTTGACCAGGTAATTTGGATAACCAAACGATGCAATTTTTTTGATAATCTTTTGATGGTGTTGTAGAGTGAAGTTTACTCTACAACATGGTGCAAAGGTTCTCAAAATCTTGCATCATTTTACTAATCAAATCACAAAATTAAAGTGATTCATTGAATAGTGGTAAAATAGAAAGGGTGAAGGTTAGAGAACAGAGGAAGTAGTAGTTTAATTGAATTCTGAATGCACAATTTGAAATCTGAAGGCACACTGCTACAATGTCATGAAAAAACAGAAGAAACCCTCACCTAGAAGAAAGAATAAAAACACAGATTTACCTGGTTTGACGAAATAGTCTACATCTATGGTGGTACATATATATCACTAAAACAAATGGAAACGTCTCAGAGAGAACTACAAACGAAATCAAGAAAACCAGGCTCCTTCCCAACATATACTTGTCAATGACTGAGTTTTCCTTTTGAGGTTACTTGAGTGATTGAGTTGGGGTTCCGAATTCAGAAAAATGCCGGGATGGATAAAGCGGCACCAATTTTTCTGTGCTCGTCAAAGTTCTTGTTATTGCTAGTTTCACTTGGTTGGTCAGAAATGTAGCATTAATCTTTTTTCCCATTTTGTATTTGCTTATGGCTCTATCGATGCTACTTATCTTTTACTTGGCACCAATTTTTCTATGCTCGTCAAAGTTCTTGTTATTGCTAGTTTCACTTGGTTGGTCAAAAATGTAGCATTAATCTTTCTTTCCATTTTGTATTTGGTAATGCCATGATTCTCCCTGCCTTTGGTCTCATTTGCATTACAAAATACAATAAATACCTGTTTTGTTCGTTTGTTTTTAACAAAGATTTATTTCTGAACCTTATCTTACTTGTTTCCGCACAAATCATTTTTGGAGGCTATTATTTTCTATGCAGAAGCTTAAAAGAACTAAATTTGTAATATGGAATACTTAAACTACTTTTTTGTAGTTTTATGAATACCCAAATTGACAGAATTAGTATCATATGTATGAGTCATTTGAAAGTTGCTTTTAATAGTATGTGGTATACTAAGTTCCACTCCACCACTGGAAGTCTGGAACAATGCTCCTCCTAGGTTAGTTAACCACATCTGCCAAACTTACACCAACTGGCCACTTGGAAACATAGTCTCCATCATAAGATGTCTTCGGTTTGAACTTTGAACCCCACCTCCTTTGGCACATTCCTTCCGAATTGTACCCCTCTTGAAGGGTTTTAGGTCTATGGGCAAATCTCGAGTTTAACATAAATTGAGGTCTGACGTCGAGAGAACAGTTAATATGACTGCATTCACGTAACCATAGCCATTACAATAGACATCAGAGATGCAGTATTTTGGTTTTCTTGTTAAGGTCAATCTTTAGAGTAAAGCTTTCCTTTGCTAGATTCAATTGCAAGCTTATTTCATTATGAAATATATAGTAGTCCTTGGATAAGTTTTAGATCTGTAGTACCCAGGACATCATACTCTTCTTTACAAAACCATTTCATTGATCTTGCACTTTGGAAATGGAACCTACTTTTGGTGGATAACAACTGTTCTGACTTCAACAGTTTTAACCCTTACGTTACTCAGTACCACCACGTCTAATTTTTATAAGTACACAGTCTACCTAAAAACCCTTGCAAAACATATGGGGGATTGAAATTTTTGTTAGGATGACTGAAATTTTTGTTCAGGAAAACTTTTCAATTGTGCTTTTATTGTCAATGCTGATCTCCTCTCTCTGAGAGTCCGAGCTTATTACAGACTGCAGAAATAGCAATAGTATTGTCCTTTAGTTCACTCCTCTAAACTGCATGAGAATGGGCGATAACGAATGTTGTTGGGGTGGAGCCCTGGTTCATGGGCGACCCATTTTATGAATCGACCCGGTTCATGTTTTGCTACGACCCGAAAAGGGAGACATGATTCGTGGAGCGAAGGCTTGGGCCGGTAGGCCCAAGCCGGGCAGCGCCCCCGAAAAAAATATTTTGACCCGTTTTGACCCGTTTGGGCTTGGATCCGGCCCGGTTTGATAGGTTGTCTATTTATAGAGTTCTTAGGGTTCGTAGCATGTTATGTTGAGCGTTCTGATTTCGCTTGTAATTCTCTCTGAGACGATTCGTCTGTTTTAGTGAAATCTCTGCAACTCCGTGGAGTAGGCTGTTTTGCCGAACCACGTAAATCTGTGTGTTTTGATTCTTTCTTTCTGCATATTTTCGTTTTTCACAACAAATGTGTCCGATAGTTGAACACTACATATTCTCTGTTAAGATGACACATCCAATAGTAGAAACACTACATATTTTCTGTAGGATATACTTGTTTTATATTGGATCTATTTCAACTCCTGATCTAGTTTCGCAATAATGAGACTGCAGTTGAAGTAATCTGTACCAGATGGGCAAGACGATTCAAGTGTATGGATTTCCTTCCCTTGTAGCAGCTGAAAATGTGAAGAATTTTCTGGAGAATCATACAGGAAGAGGAACAGTAGAAGCTATAGAGGTCAAGAAGCCTAGGAATGGAGGGCAAAGGGCATATGCCAGAGTTCAATTCACATCTGTCAGGAGTGCTGACCATATCATCTCCTTGGCTGCTCAAAGATTGTGGTACGGGTCTTCGTATTTGAAGGCCAAGCGCTTGGATCTGGATATCGCTCCAAAACCGAGGGTTTATGCACATGAAATGGAAAGCATAACAATTTATTTTGGATGTCAGGTCTCAAAAGAAAAGTTCTCAGTGCTCTGGAAGAATGAAAATGTCTCAGTGAAGTTTGGTTTTGGCCTAAGAAAGATGTATTTCATCCTCAGCCATCTTAATGTTGAATATAAACTTGAGCTGGCGTATGAGAACATTTGGCAGATTGAGCTTCGTTGTCCATCGGGTCAAAGTTCTGAATTTCTGCTTATTCAGGTTTGCTATACTAATCTTATCTATGAACTTAATTTCACTTGGTCGGGTTTTGGTTGAAATGATTAATATCTTTGTTGGTGTTTTGGTCTACTTTGTTAGTTTGGTAATATGCATGACTTGCTTGAATCAGTCCTTGTCATATCATTAAGTAAACTTTCCTGTGGTTTACACATGCACGAGCAAAAACATTAAGGAAGTCCCAACTTCCAAATATATCATGTAAACACAACAGTATCTTATTGATACCGTAGGATTTAGAAATGTTTGTTTCTGGGGATATAGGTTGCGGTCCTCATTTTCATGTTCTAAAAAATATGGCAAATAAGCTTGTGTTCTTTGTACTATTAAGAAAAGACAAATTGAATCTTTGAAATTTCAGTTGCATCAATTTAGGTTTGTATTGTGATGATTAGTGTAGTGCTGCCATTCAGCTGCATTTAGATATCACTATCACTATCGCCTAACCATCATCATCCTCATCAGCTCACCCATATTGACCCACTCACTGATGCTGCCCTAATAACTGACTCAGTACAAGCTTCAGTTGTTACTGCCATCATAACCTGACTATAGGAAGAGGACATATGTTGAGATCTGTCGCCCATCGGGATTGTTCGTGTTTTTATATGCAGTTTATAAGATCGTGGATTACTGTCCTTGTTGTGCATTGGTTTTGAGGCGAAACCCCACAGGTTCTTAACAAAATCTGCAGAATGTTAATAATATATAATTTTCTTTAGAAATTATGTTTAATTACGTATTTAACGCTTGAGAAACTTCCTTGTGTTTGAAAATTGAAAATGCTGTAAAATGAATAATGTGACAGGTATATGCGTAGCATATGTTTCAGACAGTTTTGTAATCCTCCGGGAGAAACATTGCCTTTCTTGTGATGTTCCTGGATCTGGAATGGTCTGCATTCTTGGTACCTCCAGAATATCTATAGTATTTTAGGCCACATGCTCATTTTGGTTTCACATTGTTGCAATATTACACGTCTCCTTTAGTTAGCTAGTTCAAACTCTATTTGACACATCTCCTTCAATTCTATGGATTGTCTCACTCCATCTCTCGTTAAGCAGCTTCTCTGAATGAGACTACTAAGAGTGCTTACTTCCCAATTTATATTGTGTCAGTACTCAGGTCAACTTTCTAAAGTTGCAGACCAGCTATAATAAGTTTGCTAGACACTGATGTACATGTTGGGTCAACTTCATATTATTAATTTTGGGAAGCATTTAATTACATTTGTTTGAATCAAGTTAAGGTAGTTGCATTTTTTAATTACAGTTGAGGGAGAAATGTTTTCTGGGTTAATTGGTCTATGCAGTTAACTCTTATTGGAGTTGGAGAATGGACGTCTGAACTTCCAAATGTACAGGTCGTCAGTTGTTCTCTAGAAACCATTGCTGTCTTTCGTTGATACTTAATTTTTTTTTTCGAGAAATCTTTGATACTTAATTTGTCCAAAGTAAACACATGTACTTCAGAAATGAGTGATTTTTGAAGGCATTACTCATCTTTCTCACCAAATTTTATGACTCTTGGAATTATCCAATTTTTAACTGGAGATTTCTAAAAATACTCTATATTGTCAGCTATTAGTTATCGTTATTAGCTCGGTTGAGTTAGAATGTTACCTTCTGTCTTCAATAATTATAGTTGGAGCTAAGCTGCTTTTCTGCCTAAAAATAATTTTAAGGTTACAAGTACACTTATTTGGACAAGTAATGAAAATATATGGCAAATTTTTTGGTGGTTTGACTTTTGACAATGAACACTTTTAGCATATCTCTAGAAGTAAAACAAAGCATAGAGGCATAACCAATCACGGATTGTAGAACGTTATGCAGCACGACTCTAGTTTACAAATTCTGTTATGCAGATCTTGGACGTCCACACCATGAACCATCATAACCTGTATTCACTCGTTGAACCCATCCACCTTCTACATCTGACTGTTGGACCTCCTAAATGACTATAGAAGGAAAAACTGTTGATTGCAGTTTGGAGAAGGTCTATGTATTCTTGAGAAATTAAAATTTTGTTTTATTTCAACAGTTCAAATGGAGTGGAAGAATTTGTTTCTGGTGTCATATATTGTTTCTCTGAAAATTTTGCTGGGCAATGTTGGCATATTATTTGGTAGTACTGTTAACAAAATTATTATAGAAACATATTTATTCCCATTTTTTCTTCCCTTCTGCTCTTTAACTGAGACTGGTAGGTGATAGCTAACATTATTCACATGATGCTAACTGCTTCATGTAGTTGCTTGGTGCGCCGCGGATCTATGGGAATGAGAAATCTATCTTCAGCTATTTCAGTGAAACCCCAGATGATCAATGGGCCAGGGCAACCGACTTCACTCCGTCATGCTGCATCAGTCACTCTTCTTCCTTGTGTTTAAAGTTTCCACATGGGTTGTCACTTCCAAACTTTAGGGAGTATTTTGCATATTACACAGAAAATAGAAGACCCTTTACTTTGGGAAATAGTTCAACTTTTTCTCCCAATTCAAAGTTAGCCCCAATTGTGGGTCCTCCTCCAGAGATTGTATTGCCATATAATATATTGTTTAAGATATGCATGCTGGTTCAGCAAGGATGTCTACCAGGACCATCCCTTGGCACTGATTTTTTCCGGCTGGTTGATCCTCGGAGAAGAAACATTGCACAAATCGAACATGCCCTTGAAAAGTTGTATTACTCGAGAGAGTGCTGCTATGAACCTGCAAAATGGCTTGATGAGGAGTACCAGAAATACCTCTTGCTAAGGCGACTTCCTAGAACACCTTCCATTGCCTTGGATAGTGGATTAGTATATGTTCGCCGGGTGCAAGTAACCCCATGTAAAGTATATTTTTGTGGTCCAGAGATCAACATGTCCAACCGCGTGCTACGCAATTTCGCGGAAGACATTGACAATTTCCTCCGTGTCTCATTTCTTGATGAGGAGTTGGATAAAATGCATTCAAATGTTTTATCTGCGCGTTCCGGCGTTTCAGGTGCGAGTAGAACTAATGTTTATGCAAGGATTTTGACGACTCTTAGAGATGGCATTGTCATTGGGAAAAAAAAGTTTGACTTTCTGGCCTTCTCCTCAAGTCAACTACGAGAAAGTTCTGCATGGATGTTCGCTTCAAGGCCTGGGTTATGTGCTGCTGATATTCGAAGGTGGATGGGTGAGTTTGCTCAGATCAGGAATGTGGCAAAGTATGCAGCAAGACTTGGTCAGTCTTTCAGTTCATCCACAGAAAGTTTGAGTGTCAGTAGGCATGAAATTGAAGTTATTCCTGACGTAGAGGTTGTAAGAGGTGGGACCACATATACCTTCTCTGATGGAATTGGGAAGATTTCCGCCGACCTTGCTCGAAGAGTGGCTGTCAAATGTGGCCTTAGAACCACTCCTTCGGCCTTTCAAATTCGATATGGTGGATATAAAGGAGTTGTGGCGGTTGATCCTACAAGTTCGGTGAAACTGTCTCTAAGGAAGAGCATGTCCAAGTATGAATCAGAGAATTCAAAATTAGATATCCTAGCATTCAGCAAGTACCAACCATGTTACTTGAATCGACAATTGATTTCTCTTTTATCAACCCTTGAAGTCAGAGACTATATGTTTGAAAAGAAACAAAAGGAAGCAATAGATGAACTGAACACAATCCTAACAGATCCACTGAGGGCACAGGAGGCTCTGGAATTGATGTCTCCAGGAGAGAATACTAACATCCTCAAAGAAATGCTTTTGTGCGGCTATAAACCTGATGGCGAACCATTCCTTTCAATGATGCTGCAAACTTTCCGGGCGGCAAAGTTGCTTGAGTTGCGGACCAAGACAAGGATATATATTCCACGAGGACGGTCAATGATGGGATGTCTAGATGAAACCAGAACCTTGGAATATGGACAGGTATTTGTGCAAATTTCTGGTGCTGGGCATAGAACATTTGGTGACAATTCCTTCGCCATTCCTGGTGACATTGGCTCAAGCCGGCGTATCGTTGAAGGGAAGGTATTTGTTGCCAAGAATCCATGCTTGCACCCAGGTGATGTCCGTGTCTTGCAGGCTGTAAACGTTCCAGCTTTGCATCATATGGTGGATTGTGTTGTTTTCCCACAGAAAGGAATGAGGTAAACAATTTGTGAATTTTCTCTATAAGAACAAAGTCTACGACTTTAATGTTATAAACATTTATCTGTAAATGCTTAAAAGAAATATTACCACTTGTTAAGAGCGTAATAGAGGGTCGTATTTTCTGCAATCCTTAGATCTTTATGTGAGCTTTATCCCTTCATACTCATGTGGTCTATGCATACTCAAAAAAATCTAACATGACCGAATTGAATGTTTATGCTAAGCACAGAAGATTTTCATGAAATTGGGAAGCCAAAATATGAAGAAGATGGTGATGTGTATATTGAGTTTTCTCCAATTGGTTTCTCATACAAAGACGTAAATATCTGTAAATTGACTTATTGACCTTCTTTCTTTGACACTTTGTTCCTAATATAAGCTACACTATATTGCAGACCTCATCCAAATGAATGTTCTGGAAGCGATTTAGATGGGGATATATACTTTGTATGTTGGGACCCTGATCTTATTCCAACAAAGCAGATCCAACCCATGGATTACACCCCTGCACCAACGGAACAGTTGGATCATGATGTTACAATTGAGGTACGTACGTTAACACGTATTTTTTTCCGGAGGATCCTGTTTTTGTACTTATGAATGGCTGTGTTCTCACATTTCCTTTTTGCTGTTAACTATTTTTGTGAACTTTTATTCCGTCTAGCGGTGGAAAATGCAATTTTTTACCTGCGGTTTGGTGGTTGTTGGCATGTTAACCACACTAAAATTTGATTTTTTTAAAGGGGTAGCAATGTGAAATAAGCTCAAAATTTACAGATTTTAAAGAATCTGAAAATAAAGAGATGCATGGAGAAACATGTTTTTAAAAGATATGAACAAGATGAAGAACTCAACCCAGCGAACCTCACAAATCAAGAATGAAAAATTGCTAACACCTACAGACCTCCTGAGATGAACACAACAATGCCATGAATGATAAAACATTTTCTCATTAGAGTTTGCTGACATCGTCCCCTACTTAACCTATCCGCGTCCTTGTAGCTTTCAAATAAACATCCTTGATTTTGAATTTTTGGTTTGGCTTGGTAATCAAGAGATTTTAGATGCAAGTTCGATTAACAAACTGAATGTTTCCAAAGATAACAGATTCATCAACTTCATTGACACATTCAAGTAAATGCTTGAGCATGAGAAGTTCACCACTTGCTTCTTCTCCAACACTGATACATCTTACACCTTAACATCACGTGTAGACTTGCAATTGAAAGGGATGTCTCTCCAATTGAAGAATGAGCTCTATAAAGCATTGTACCGCCAAATTATAAACAGGCAGGAAATATTCATAATTTATACTAATTCAACATAGAGAAATTCCGATTACAAGTAACTTAGCACTCTGGAATTGCTAATAAAAACCAAATCACACATCACTACATTTCCAGGATACTAAACATGATTCCATTGAGTCTTGGAGAATTCCTAGCTTATTCTCTTGCTTCCCTGCTCAAAAATTGGTTCAGTTTTCTGTGAAATGATTTGCGAATTTGAAAATGTGTGCTCTCCAGGAAGTTGAGGAGTACTTCACGAATTACATTCTGAACAACAGCTTGGGAGTTATCGCCAACGCCCACACAGTTTTCGCCGACAAGAAGCCAAACAAAGCAATGAGCGCGGAATGTCTAAAGCTCGCCAATCTCTTCTCAATCGCAGTTGACTTCCCCAAGACCGGCGTGCCAGCTGAGATACCCCGCGAGCTACGCGTCCAAGAGTACCCTGATTTCATGGAAAAGCCCGACAAGACCACGTATGTGTCGGAGAATGTGATCGGAAAGCTTTTCCGGCAGGTGAAGGACATGGCGCCCCACTCTGGGCCCACAAAGTCATTCTTCACAAAAGAACTGGCAATGAGGTCGTACGATGCTGACATGGAAGTGGATGGTTTCGAGGATTACCTCGACGACGCTTTTGACTACAAGAACGAATACGATTTCAAGCTGGGTAATCTCATGGATTACTATGGGATCAAGACGGAAGCTGAGATACTCGGAGGTAGTATCATGAAGATGTCGAGGACTTTTGACAGGAGAAGAGATGCAGAAGCTGTGGGATTGGCTGTGAGGGCCTTGAGGAAGGAAGCAAGAACGTGGTTTGGCCCGTCGAGAATTGATGAGGATGATGAAGGTGATGATGATGCGGATGCAAAGGCCTCGGCTTGGTACCACGTGACTTACCACCACAGTTACGTGGGCAGATACAACGAAGGAATGAAGAGGCCGCATTTCTTGAGTTTCCCGTGGTGTGTGTACGACAGGCTTATTCGTATCAAGAAGGACAAAGCCAGGATGCGCAGAGCTCGCAATCTATCATCACTTGAACGCCAGTTCGGTAACGGCCTGATTTTGAGGTGAGAATTCAGCATTGGATGGTTTTTGTACATATGGGTCTGAGAATTCAGAATTGATCCAGTCCATTGTTCTTCAGCTTGGATGGTTTTTGTGTACAGATATGGGCGTGAATTCTCTCTTTTCTATTGTTTTCGCGTGAAGTGTGTATCTATTTTGTTTCAGCTGCAATTTGGTTGTAATGTACAAATTACAAATCATGTTTTTGCGCTTGAAATTGTGCAGTGAGACTCAGATTGATCTTATTCCAGTGTCTATATTAGTTCCTACTTTTTGATGCGACTACCTAGCTTGTTGGTCTTCACAACAAGATAGTTTTTTTCTTCTCAATGATCAGATTCAGCGCACGATAGCCTGGATCTGATCATTGAGCTATTGGTGGTGACTAAAAACTAAAGAGCTTACGGCTCGAGTTGATGACATCGCTGAGGCAAGCAGGACAAGACCCTAAGGGATCGGCCAAAACCGTGTGAAATCCACTCACTGGTTGTCCTACCTCGGAGCAATAATCTCCTGGACGCTAACCCTAAACGATGTCGACCGACTTGATGTGCTCTTCGACCGAATTGGCACTTCGGGCTATTAGCGATGACCTGAATAATTAAGAATCCTTAAAGCACCAACACACCGTAGATCAATAGAAACTTGTTATTTAGTCAACAAAAGCTCAACAGATAGGGATCCGAATTTAGTCACAACTGAATCTAGCGGGTCATTTTTGCTATCTTCCAATCTCTAAACTAATGTTCTCAGTTCTCAGTATTTGCAGATACCCTTTGTCTTATAATTTTAGTCAATTTTTTTAGAGTCGGTCTAAAAAAAATGTCCACTCTGATTCAGAATTTTACTGCGTTTCAAAATTGCCCTTAAAAAATTTGGGATAAAATCATCAAAAAAAATGTATCTGCATCAAACTTGACGCAGTCACAAGTCACAACTGAATCTAGCGGGTCATTTTTGCTATCTTTTACTCAAACAATAAACTAATGGCACGTTTGGTTTCCTCGACTATCCGGATTGAACTGGACTGGACTAAATTTTCTGGACATGATTGGTTTTGATTAGCCGAGCTATAATTAATAGTGTGTTTGGTTTCGTGCAATATTAATTCAGTATAGTCCAATCCAGCTAGTATACCCTCATGTGAGGGGACTAATTTGAAATATTAATCACCATCTTTTCATTTTTTAGTAACGGTATTAAAATTAGTTCAGAAAAACCAAACACAATGTTAACTAATACCACCACCTAGACTATATTTGGTCCAATCATGCTAATCCTAGAAAACCAAACGTAGCAAAAAAGAAGTAGAAAAAACCATCTCCATCCAAACAGGTTGGGTTTCTGCACCTGAAAAACTGTTGAGTCTCTTCATTTCAAAGTTGAAACACAAAAATTAGCTCAAACATCACCCACCATTTTTGTCAAAATCCCTAAGTCAGCTTCTCCTCGATTCGATCCACGACGATGAAGACGAAGAAGATGGGCGCTTCGTTTCCCTCAAATTTGCTACTACTACTACTCTGCCAATCAATGTCAATGTATATGCGAAGAAGAAGTTTCTTTCTCTATACAAGTGTTGTTTGCTTGTTAATTGTTATATACTACTACTACTACTACTCTCAGGTTCTTCCCCTTCCCATCGCTGGAACGGGGTAAGTCCTCTCTCTCTCTCTCTCCTTCCCTCTTGGTAATCTTTAATTAATTTGCTTAATTCCTTGTGTGGTTGCTGAATTTTCACCAAAATGAGTAATTTTTTTTTTTTGGTGAAAACCCAGTCCCAAGTAGCCATTTTTTTTTCTTTCTTTCTTTTCTTCTGGGAAATCTCTCATTATGTGAAAATTAAGGAATTATTATATTGAAGTGCTTGTTATTACTAAAATAAATTTGAACTTTAAAATTTCCCTGTAGAGATTCTCTAGTAGTGGTGCCACTGCAATGTGCTAGCTAAAAGTTCAATTCAATTGCAAGTACCAATTGCAAGTACTGCTTAGCAATTTGGCATACATGTCCGATGGATATTTCATGAAGTAGATTTTTAGCGGTATAGTTTATTCACACGAAGCTACAATAGTTAAATGATTGAGTTGGGTTTCCGAGATATTTTTTGGTTGCATGTTTTTTTCTCTACACAAAGTATTAATAAAAAAAAGTCACTTTGGCTTGGCCAATAGCCAGTTGAAACATCCGTAGGCTCCTTCCCATGATATCTCGGGTTTGATCCCTACCTCTTTTGTATGTTCCTTCATAAGGGTTTAGGAATTAGGTCAAGCACCCAGCCTCTTCTGTTTAGGGTTGAAAGAAACAAAAACTTACTGGAATAGAAGAAACTCGAAAATCTAACATGTTTTTCTGCTTTCATGGCTAATGTAACATCCATCATTGCAGTCTGAGGTTGATAGAAATTATATTTGCTTGGCCTCATTTTCATGGCTAGTGTTAACATTTTTTTCTGGTTTCTGGGTGATGTTGGAAGTTTAATTTTGTTCGTCTATAGGACCGTCAGAAAACTTTGACCCTCACGAGACTTGCAATGCGAATTTTCAATGAAACTTACTTTCCAAAATGTCATTGTAGAAATGTATCTTTAGAAGATAAGTTGATCCCATGGGTTCATCATCGAGCGGAAGGTCCCATAAACTTGTAGCCTGCAATATTGATTCATGAGCGCAAGTGCTCAATTATTTACTGTCTGGTTATAGTGATGCTAAAAGTTTCATTTATTTCTCTAAAAAAAACAAAGTTTCATTTATTAGCTGTGTCATCCTTCTCGGTACAGCTTTCCTTTGTCAGATTTCTGTTAGAGCTTTTTGTTGTTTGCGTTTATATCATGGTTCTTGAAACCTTATATTCTTATTGTATAAACTCTGTACATATTGTCTATATTGGCATAAGACTTGAATGTCAAACAATACTTGTGAACCCTATTACTCTGTACATATTCTTTCTCCTTCATACTCTTTCTTTGCCCTATTACCACTGCTGATCCTATTCTGCAATAATGAGAATGCAGCTGAAGTAAGTAGGAGAGGATGGGCAAGACGATTGAAGTGTTTGGTTTTCCCTACCTTCTAGAAGTTGAAACCGTGAAGGAACTTCTCGAGAGTATTTCAGGGAGAGGAACGGTAGAAGCTATAGAGGTCAAGAAGACTAGGGATGGAGGGCGGAAGGCATATGCTGTCCAATTCAAATCTGTCAGTATTGCTGAAGATATCATCTCACTGGCTGCTCAAAGATTATTGTGGTATGGGTCTTCTTATTTGAAGGCCCGCTCACTCTACCTTGATATTGATAAAAAGCCTAGAATTATCAAACATGAAATGCAAAGCATAACTCTGTATTTTGGATGTCAGATCTCGAAAGAGAAGTTTTTATATTTCTGGCGAAAGAAAAATGCATCAGTGGAATTTGGTTTTAGGTTCAGAAAAGTGTATTTCATCCTCGAGCGTCTCAATGTTGTTTATAAACTTGAGCTATCATACGAAAATATTTGGCAGATAGAGCTTCGTCGTCCTCCAGGTCAAACTGCTGAGTTTCTGCTGATTCAGGTCTGCCGCACTAATCTTATTCTTGAACTCAACTTAACAATATTTGTTATATTGCATTGAGTTCATATGTTCGTGGATTTAAAATCGATATGGTTGTGATAATTTGCATGACTAGGTTGCGTAAGATCATGTCATAGACTCAAGTGAACTTTTCTCTTATTTGCAAATTCGCGGGCCAAAAAGATAGACATCATCTGGGGAATTACAAATGTGTCAGGACAGATATAGGAACTTTCATGTGATGTTGGCTGGTGCTTATAATACTGCTAAATTATACTTTGCCGTCTTCATAATATTATAAAAATGCCAACTGAGTCCTTGAACTGCCAATAGCATCAATCAGGCCTGTATACCATGTTCAGTGCAGAGTTTTCCCTTGAACTGCATTAGAATAAATATTGTAGGAAATTGCCACCAGAGAATATTTTGTGGGAAAATGTTTTTTGTCCATTTTGTATCTGATGTTTTACTAAGACTAGCATGCTGCTAGCTAACATTCTTTACATGATTTTAATTGCTTCGTCTAGTTGCTTGGTGCCCCTCGCATCTATGAGACAAAGAAACCTATTGACAGTGACGACGATGAAATACCTGATGATGCATGGGCCAGGACATCCGATTTCACTCGATCACGCTGCATCAGCCACTCTTCTTTTTTGTGTTTGGAGTTTCCACCCGGGGTATCGCTTCCAAACTTTAAAGAATATTTTGCATACTACACAGAAACCAGAAGACCTCTTATTTTGGAAAGTGGTTCAACTTTTTCGCCCAACCCCGAGATAACGCCAATTGTGGGTCCTCCTACAGGGATTGAACTGCCATATAATATAATGTTTAGAATATGCATGCTGGTTCAGCACGGATGTCTTCCAGGACCATCACTTGATGCTGAATTTTTTCGGCGGGTTGATCCTCGGAGAAGAAACATTGCACATATTGTGTATGCCCTTGAAAAACTGTATTATTCTAGGGATTGCTGCTATGAACCCGTGAAGTGGCTTGATGAGGAATATCGCAAATGCTTTGCGACAAGGCGACTTCCCAGAGCACCTGCCATTGCCTTGGATAATGGTTTAGTGTATGTCCGCCGGGTGCAAATATCCCCTTGTAAAGTATATTTCTGTGGTCCAGAAATTAATATGTCCAACAGGGTATTGCGCAATTATCCAGAAGACATTGATAATTTCCTCCGAGTTTCTTTTGTTGACGAAGAGTTGGATAAATTGCATTCGACTGTTTTATCTGCACGTTCATCCGTTTCAACTGTGGGAAGAACTAGTATTTACTCTAGGATATTGTCGATTCTTGGAGATGGCATTGTTATTGGGGACAAAAAGTTTGACTTTCTTGCCTTCTCCTCAAGTCAACTACGAGAAAATTCTGCATGGATGTTTGCTTCGAGGCCCGGGTTATGTGCTGCTGATATTCGCAAGTGGATGGGTGAGTTTTCTCAGATCAGGAATGTGGCAAAGTATGCTACAAGACTCGGTCAATCTTTCAGTTCATCCACAGAAAGTTTGAGTGTCAGTAGGCATGAAATCGAAGTTATTCCTGACGTAGAGGTTGTAAGAGGTGGGACCAGATATACTTTCTCTGATGGAATTGGAAAGATTTCCAAAGAGTTTGCTCAACGGGTAGCAGTAAAATGTGGCATTGAATCCACTCCTTCTGCGTTTCAAATCAGATATGGTGGATACAAAGGAGTTGTGGCTGTTGATCCTAGAAGTTCGGTTAAACTGTCTTTAAGGAAGAGCATGTCCAAGTATGAATCCAAAAACACAAAATTAGATATTCTGGCGTACAGCAAGTACCAACCATGTTTTTTGAATCGGCAACTGATTACACTTTTGTCGACCCTTGGAATCAGAGACTGCGTATTCGAAAAGAAGCAAAAGGAAGCAATAGATGAACTAAATACAATTTTAACAGATCCACTGAGGGCACAGGAGGCCCTGAACTTGATGTCTCCGGGAGAGAATACCAACATCCTGAAGGAGATGCTTTTGTGTGGCTATAAACCTGACGGTGAACCATTCCTTTCAGTAATGCTGAAAACTTTTCGGGCTGCAAAGTTGCTAGACCTGCGGACAAAGACTAGGATATTTATTCCAAGAGGACGGTCAATGATGGGATGTCTAGATGAAACCAAAACCTTGGAATATGGACAGGTATTTGTGCAATTTTCTGGTGCTGGGCGTAGAACATTTTGTGACAATTCTGTTGCCATTCCTGGTGTTTTCGACTCAAGCAGGCATATTGTTCAAGGGAAGGTATTTGTTGCTAAGAATCCATGCTTGCACCCAGGTGATATCCGTGTCTTACAGGCTGTAAATGTTCCAGCTCTGCACCATATGGTGGATTGCGTTGTTTTCCCGCAGAAAGGAACGAGGTAAATTATTTGCAAATTTTGATGATCTGATTCTTTCATTCGAAAGATAGAATGAAATGATCGTTAAGCAGTCAATCCAAATTTTATACTCCCAACAAGGAAAAGCATTAGCAAGATGCAACAGAACCACCGATTGTTGATAGTTTTGCTATCTTCTTTTCTCTTGTCCAAAAGCCTACGTTCGTTGGTAATTTTTTTTTCTGTTGTTGCTAACTTTGGCTGCCCAATTTGCAGGCCTCATCCAAATGAATGTTCTGGTAGTGACTTAGATGGAGATATATACTTTGTGTGTTGGGACCCAGATTTGATTCCAACAAAGCAGATCAAACCCATGGATTATACCCCTGCACCAACGTCTCAGTTGAATCATGATGTTACAATTGTGGTACGTATATTAACGTCTAACTTTTCTCTGAGATGTTCTAGATCTTCTGCGGGGATGTGTTCTCACATTTCCTGTTGTTAAAAATATTGTTATGAATTATTGTATCAAGCATAGCTGTCAAAGTTTGATATGTATCATGTATCGATAATAGGATTTCACAAATCGTGTTTCGTATCGTGTTTCTTAACAGCAAGTAAATTGTTATGCATATTGTTTTACACTCCTCAGTTTCTTGTTGTAGCTAAAGTTTTTACTTAGATACGAGTTGTAACTACTCCCTCCATCCAATAATCTTGGTCCCTTATTCCATTATGGTCCGTCCCAAAATTTGTGTCCACTTTCTTTTTTTTAGCTCCTAAGGTCTCGTTTGGGTAGCGGATAAGGAGGGGGATATGATATGATATCCCCTCCCTTATCTTATCCCTTGTTTGGGTAGCGGACAAGGAGGGGAAATCATACCCTCCCCTTATCCTTCCCCAATTTTTTTGCCTTGATTCTTATACCACCTTATACCACCTAGGGGGTGGTATACACCAGATAAGAGAGTGAGGAATAAGAGAGGGTTCCATTATTGACCAAAATACCCTCATCCATTATTTTTAATACCCAATATATCCCTTGTGTTAGTGAAGTGGACAAGTCTGTCTAAGGAAATCAGAGACATGTGCAATGGATTATGTTAACCAGTAAATAGCCTTTTTGTTTGAGGAAACCATGTAGGTCTATCAACTTATAATGATGAACTCATTTTAAGAGGACATGATAGGTTTGTTAACTCACAATTATATCACTTTCACTGGACTAACACTTAAACTGTGATTGTATAAAGATTTGATTGCACAGCAGGTGTTGCAAGAGTAGTCTCCGAGGAATGCTTTCTTTCCCGCGCTGTTTCTTATTTGCGTAAATATGTATAACGTTGCTAATAATAATAATAATAATAATAATAATAATAATAATAATAATAATAATAATAATAATAATAATAATAATAATCCAGTGGAGTCTTTGAGGGCAGTACACAACTTCAAAGATATTGAATAGTTAGATTTTGAATTTTTGAATTGGTCAGTGCACATTGATAATTTTTTAGACATTGGCTATCAATATTCTTCCACCATACCATTTCAGAGTCTGGCATGTTTGGAGATTATATTCGGATAAGTTAATATTACATGGCCATTTTAGTTGTTGTTGTCGCACTCGTCGCTGTTGTAAACGTTTGTATTCGGATTCCGTCGTACCACTATTATTTAATATGTTTCTCTATTATCTACAAATACTTTGTATTGTTTTTTGTATTGTTTATGATTATTTATTATGTTTCTCTATTTTTGACAAATTTGTTTTGCATAAGTTGTGTTAACGTACCAAATACTCTCTTGTCAGTTTAGGAATGAATATCAACATTATATTAAATTACTCAATTATATGACAACTATCATTTACGTAATTTTTTTTCAAGCAAAAATGAGCATTATCTACCAAGACATTGTTATTTAAAAATATTTCATACAATTCAGTCATCTATTTACAATAGAAGTAGTTTTATAAAAAAAATCACTGCACTGAGAGTGTTATAGTCATTTGGAACATATCCTGCTTCTTATCCTGCTTCATATCCTGCAGCACCCAAACATAGCAAGCCATCATATCATATCAGGCCTTATCCGACAGCATACATATCCTACCTCGTATCCCAGCATAAGCCATATCCGCTGTATCTTATCCCAGCATAATAGTGTAGTTTCTCTAGTTTACCCTCAAAATGTAAAGGTGACATCATCAAGCAATTAAAAAGTGGGGGCATTTAACTAAGTGACTTGTAAAAAATTAGTGGGGTTGTAATGATTAGATGTCGCCTTAAATAGTTGCATTCCCCAAAGAGGACTAAAATTATGAGACGGAAGAAGTAACATTTAGTCTCATATGTTGGCCAGGTAACTAACAATAAGCAATAATGGCTTGTGCTTCAAGTGAAGAAAAATAAATCATTCGTGTTTATTGCTGACATGTTTATAAGCTCGTCACTTTTCTGCACAAAATAGTTGTTCCACATTATCAAATGATTAGAATTTCGAATGTGTGTACTCAGGAAGTTGAAGAGTACTTCGCGAACTACATTCTGAACGACAGCTTGGGAATCATCGCCAACGCCCACACAGTTTTTGCCGATAAGAAGGAATCCAAAGCTATGTGTGACGAGTGTCTAGAGCTTGCCAAACTGTTCTCAGTCGCAGTTGATTTCCCAAAAACTGGCGTCCCAGCTGAAATACCAATTCACCTGCGTGTTAGAGAATATCCTGATTTCATGGAAAAGCCCGACAAGACTAGCTACGTGTCAGAGAATGTGATTGGAAAGCTATTTCGGCAGGTGAAGGACCTCGCACCACAACACTCTGGTCCCACAAAGTCATTCTTCACCAAGGAAGTGGCAACGAGGTCGTATGATCCAGACATGGAAGTCGATGGTTTCATGGATCACCTCGACGATGCTTTTGACTGCAAAAGTGAATACGATTTCAAGTTGGGTAATCTAATGGATTACTATGGGATCAAGACGGAAGCTGAGATACTCGGAGGTAGTATCATGAAGATGTCGAGGACTTTTGACCGGAGAAGAGATGCAGAAGCTGTGGGATTGGCTGTAAGGGCCTTGAGGAAGGAGGCTAGAACTTGGTTCAACAGGTCGACAACTGATGGCGTAACAGATGATGAAGGTGATGATGAAGCCGATGCAAAAGCCTCGGCTTGGTACCATGTGACCTACCACCACACTTACGTGGGCCGCTACAACGAAGGAATGAACAGGCCGCATTTCTTGAGTTTCCCGTGGTGTGTGTATGACAGGCTTATTCGTATCAAGAAGGACAAAGCCAGGATCCGCAGAGCTCGCAAGAGGAATGCCAGTTCAGTAGTGGCATTGAGTTTGAGGTGAGAATTCAGCATTTTGGCAGGTTCTTTGTTTCCTACTACTTGGATGATTCATGTCCAGCTAGGTGTGAACTTTCTCTTCACTAAGAAAATGTTTTATTTATTTTGTTCTCCATGTACTATGGTTCTAGCAATTACGCTAATGGGTTTTTAGTGATCATGTCTTAATGTCGACATTTGTGGTGTGTTTTTCTTGTTCCAATCTTGCCTTGTCGCCAAGCATTTTGCGGTAGTGTTTGAAGGGATATCAGATAAGAGATCATGTCCTAAATCCTAAGGTTACATTTCCGGTGAAATGTTAGCAAGTTACATGATGTGGGACTCACTCAAGTACCATGATAATAGAATAAGTTAATCAAAAATTACTGGTTGGAAGCAAATATGAACCCCGAATTCTAAGATCCATCTTTTCAATCCAAAAAAATATTATGAAGTACAAACTTATCCATCAGTTGAAGTCATAACTCCATATTTGACAGCAACATTAACCGATTATGCGGTGCATAAACACGTAGTGCCCTGGGGCATGGGTTGTGCTGGTCGCAGGGCGTCCACATGTGCAAAAGCTCCAAAAATACTCGTAATTTTTTATTTTTTTCGACTTGAGTATTATTTTATCAATATAGGTACTAGTATTAGTTTATCATGTTTGTGAGTTTATCAATTATACTCTCCGTTCATCGTAAAGAAAACTGTCAAAAATATTGATTTGTATTATATTCATAAATTGATGAGAAGAGACGAGAAATTAAAATAAATAACAAATTTATAATTGAGTTTATCAATTATACTCTCCGTTCATCCTAAAGAAAACTGTCAAAAATATTGATTTGTATTATATTCATGAATTGATGAGAAGAGACAAGAAATTAAAATAAATAACAAATTTATAATTGAGCACTGCTCCATTATAAATTTGAGCAGAAACATCTTTTGTGTTCTTCACGATGAAGCCGACCTTCATCCGTGACCACGAAATTTTGATGAAAAGATAAGCGGTAGGCGACCAGGCTAGAGGAGGATATGGGTCGACGATTCCCCAAAAACTCGTCAATTTTGGACATTTTTCAATGGGGTCCGACTTAATTGACCCGACACGGACTGTTTTCTGCACAAAATGTTACCGTATCGCTCCGATATAGTTCGATACTCAACAATACAGCAGTAAGACTTCCAATACAGCATAGGATTCATATCGCCGGACCTATGTATCATCCTGTATCGTATGATACATATCACGTGCCGTACAAAATGACAATAGAACCCACCACAAATGATCATGCTTTTTATCAACTAATGAAGCACTATAAGTTGAGTCGATGATCTAGATATAAGAAGATGTTCATAGTAACCAAGCTCAAGCTCATGAAGTATAAAAAGGGCAAAAATGTCAGTTAACTAACTGTGAAGAAACTAGCACTGGACCAAAAACCCTAAAGCCCTTGCTCTGGCAAATGGGTGCTAGCTCAGTGACGTCTAAAGCCCAAGCATGAAGAAAGACATTGCTTCGAATTCACGATTTGGTCATATGAGGAAGCTACCAAAGCTCAAGCTCTCTAATCAGCATTCAAGTCGTTATCATCTACCAAGTTGAAGACCTCCTCCAGATTCGACACAACCACAAGACAATTGACATCAAACTCTTCAGGAGCAAGACAATTGACATCAAACTCTTCAGGAGTATTATATAAAGTCGACAGAAAAATAGTATGACAACGAGATGTTCCAAAGCTTCGGGTCTTCATAAAAACTTTGAAGTATCCATCTACATTTTGTTATTTATGAAGCCATTCCACGACAACCCGGTGATTCACTGACGCTAATGCTAAAGCAATTTACAAGCTTATGGAGTACAGTAATAATAATAACTGCATACAACCTTCCACATTTAAATAAAGGGGGGATTTAACAAGATCTGCAGCCCCAAAACTGCACGAATATGCCTTCAGGTCAGAGCTGGAGCGTTTGTGAGAATTATTCCCTACAAACAGAGTTCAAAGGTGTATCTTCAGGACTCATTCAGGTTTTTTCTTTACACCATTCAAGAAAGGAGGAACCAGATCTACCATAAACACGACTTCTAACATGAACAACTTCTAAGCTTTTGTTCCGATGACTTCTGTTTAACGTTCCAGTGCTAGCCTGTAACAGTTGAAACATATAATAATCAGCACTTTCTACGCAAACACACATCATATATACTAGAAAATGACCTGTGCCCGTAGGGCACTTATAAAAGATATTATTCGAGTTATATTACATTTCTTGAAATAAATTGAAATTATGGGTTAGTTTTTTTTTTTTTTTTTTTTTTTTTTTTTTCGTGTCAACAGATAATCAACGAAGATTATGTCAAATAATTAATGAGATAAGACGGATATTTTTAAATAAAACAGTTGTCTTTTTATTACTTTAACTGAACTGATTCTTAATAACTTGTGCAAGGAAAAAATGATCAATCTGATCGACGCAACAAAAATGTCTCTAAGACACCTTTTAGGGATTAGATGGCTAGGATCTTCTTGTCTAGATTTTTGGAGGGAAACACCTAGCTACTTTGTTATATAGATACACACACATACATAAAAAGCACACGTGTACATGCATATCAGAGATGAAACACAAGTCCTTGTAAAATTGCACCAAATCATAGCTATGCATAGCAGCCGATCATCCCCAAAGAGAACAGATTTGATATGCATAGCAGCCAATCATTACTTTACCTGTTTGTATTTCTATGGATCTTGAGGTTTTCAAGGCTTAATGTGCGGGTCTTTTTCCAACTTCTCTCTTCTATTAATAATAAAGCTTGATTACACAAATAATGTAAAAATGCTGCTTGAAAGGGTGGATCATCCAATGACTAGATACTTGCAAACATTGGATAATGAAGTGAATATGAAAATATTTCATCGGATCATTCACTTTTTCAAGAATTTATCAATGGTCTTGCAGGAGTTGAATTTGGTGGTCTCTTCATTTTGACAACCAGTCGCAACATATAACTACCAATATGACAAACTACAACAGACCATTTCACATTGAGGTATTTAACTGCCAGTAATTTGCGTTTTATCAGGATGGTTTCAGGCAAAACATTAAAAAAAGGAACGGACGTTGAACCCGGTTGAACCGCACATTCTTTCTAGAATATACCATTATTTATTTTTATACAAGTATTTATTAACATAATTAAAACGTGACTTGAAAACCTAAATATGATCAAGATGTTGTCACCGTTTTGAAAAAATATGTTTAATGATTTTAAATTAAAATTTGATATAAAAATATATTTACATTCATGAGTAATTTAAAAAATAAAATTATTAAAAGAGCAAATTGTGTTTATATATTTTTATATGGACTAGAGTTTTAAAAATACTATATTTTTAACCTTTGATACAATATGAGATTATATATACCTTTGATAACATTTGATTCAATAAAACTTAGTTTTTCAAATTTAGTTTTCAAAATAAAAATAATTTAACATTGTGTGTATAGATTAAATTGTAATACTTGAATTCAAATTTGCTTCTGGCCAGTGGTTGCTAACTTCAAATAACATGACTGCTTCTTGGGTTCGATTCCCAGTTGCAGCAGAAATAGTTTTTCAAAATTTAAAACCGGTCGGTTTTCAACCCGCCCGGTTCACCGGTTTGGTCGAAAAACGTCCGGTTTTGACTGATTTGACCGGTTCTTATGCATATGCGGTCGTAATATCAAACTGGACCGGTTATGCACCGGTTCGCCGGTCCAACCGATTGAACCGGCCAGTCCAATTTTTTTAACCCTATGGTTTCAGGTTCTAAATGCAATACAAACAGATTAACATAACCAACCTTGGAAATTTTAGGATTCTATATCAGGATCAAGTCTCTCAATCTCAAGGCCGGTATCAACACTACTAAAAAGGACACAAATGTCCGAATATCTCGGCACAAGTATTGAGATGTAAGCACAAGCATACTATTAGGTCATCTGAATGGGCAGAGAAAAAGAGTAGCAAAAATAACGCATAGATGATGTATGCTAACTCGGTTACCTATTCAGAGAAAACACCCATGAGATCATTTGATGGGAAATTTTGCAGCGCCTGCATGCCAACTTTGCCATTCTCAATAAAATTCACACCTGGCTCCTGCTTCACTCTGTTCCCATTACTTTCCCCGTAGATCTTTCCATAGTTCAAACTGCTGATTGGTGGATCCAATTCACTCACCGCAAATCTGCTTGGAATGGACGTCCCTTTACCAACAAATCCAAGATTTCTCAGAGGACTCTGATCAAGCACTTGTCTGGGCTCCACAAAATGAGAACTCTGGATGTCACAAAAATTAGGAGCACCATCCAGCAACTGTCTGCCAGCATTAGATGCCAATGTTGAACTATGAAGTTGCCTCTGAGCACTTTTATCAGCATTCAGCGAGATATGTGATCCAGAAGCAGAAGCTGTAACTGGGTATACATTTCGCAAACTTGTTTTCGGATCCTCATCCGGTAACTGTCCCCCACCAAAAGTATTTGACTGCGGCGAGAGAAGGCTATAATCAATGGACGAACTTCTACCAAAGCTGTTGTTCTGATTAACTGAAGCAGGACTTCTAACTGCTTGAAAGCTGGAGGAGGACTGAGAGGGAACCACAAGGCAAGAAGGCTGCACATTAATAGACCGACTGGAGTCTGGCATCATAGATTGTTTCTGTTGCTGCTGGTTGGGCTGCTGTTGTAACATACCCATTAGAATATTGCCACCCTTGGCTCCAAAGCCAACAAGATTGTCAGTCCTTGACTTGGGTCCTATGGGTCCAAGATCACTAGACGGCCATGCTCCATGACCTGAGTGCACACTGTCAACACTTATAGTGGTTTGTGGAAATTGTTTGGAAATATTGGATGGACACCCTAACAAAGGCTGACCATATGCAACTCCATGATCAACTTGAACACCCTTGGATCCCTGAAGTAGTGACTGGTCCATTCCAGGTAGGACAAGGCTACCAGTAGGTCGACCTAAAAGTTCAGCCTGCAGAGCGGCTAATGTTTGTGGAGGAATTTGCCCAGATGCAGCCAAAGCTTGCATATCGAATCTTCCAAACGGACCCAGTTGTGCGTTCTGATCTACGGACCCACAGTACTGACTAGAAATACCACCTTGATGACCGACCCCACTTAATCTTTTCAAATATAGCCTGAACTTCTGAAAATAAAAATTACACTACTCAGAACTCAGAAATGCAGACACAAAATTTTCAGCACTCGTGTGCAGTAGTAGGTAACACAGTTTCCTCCTAGACCCCGCAGGTTAGTATGGGCCCAATTGGGTCTCACAAATGAACTATTTTGAAAATTAGTTGTACAGTATGTCGGTACCTGCACTCAGGACCCTAACACCAAATCAAACTACTTAAGATCTTTTCCTCCCTGTTAATCTCCACCAGATTTTGTACCGAGATCAAAATAGCACTGACTATAACTGAACTTCAAATTACTTTTCTTTAAAAGAAGCCTAATATTACAAACCTCTTGGAACTTAAGCCCCAAAAGAAAGGATGAGTATGGAATGTGATCTTAATACGTGAGGTGTTACAGTAACTTTTATTGGCTACGCTTGTTAATCGAAGTATTACAGATATATTTTGTTTCTTTTTCTTCTAGAAAGAAACCTTTTATGTGTAACCTTTATAAAACATGGAGCCTCAACTTTACAACTTTAGGCCCCCAAATGTCTTGGGCCAGCCGTGTCTGTGAACCATCATTAATTACTATTGACATTTTTCTGCAATCCCTAGAATAGAAGATTATCCAAGCCTTTTCAATTTTCCGCCTACTGTTATTCAAGCCAACATGCTCTTCAGTCTGGTGGGTTTGAAGGAACTACTGTCTTCTTTCCAAGGTAATATTATATCAACATGCCTATTCGATATTTCATTATATTTTTACTGAAGGAGAAGGCAACTTTCAGTAAAGTCTGTACTTTTTTATATATACTACTGATCCAAGTATAAATGATAAGACTTCAAGGAAGAAGGAAAATGATGAGAAACAGTCAAAAGTGTAAAAGATACAGAGAAGAAAAATGAATATTGCTCACTCTTTTCTATTGGCTACAATGAGGTGCCTTATATAGGGATACAATTAATAGGGAGGAGGAATTTACCTAATATAACCTATCTATATACATCAATACAATGATCTGCTGCATGATTTGAGTGATCTGCTAATTAGGGGAATAAGGAAATTAGGGAACAATCCCCAGGATTCTGGAAATTAAATATCTCGATAATCTCATAAGTAGGGAAGTTGATTTCCTAAAATCTGGAAAGCATATTTCAACACTCCCCCTCAAGATGGTACGTGGATATTATCCATACCCATCTTGCACGTAATCTCTTGAAAGCAACGACTTGGTAAACCTTTGGTCAGGATATCAGCAAGTTGACTATTCGTTGGAACATATGGAGTGCATATTAATCCACTATCTAGCTTCTCTTTGATAAAATGTCTATCCACTTCGACATGCTTCGTACGATCGTGTTGTACCGGGTTATGAGCAATGTTGATTGCTGATTTGTTGTCACAATACAACTTCATAGCTCCTTCCCACTTTACTCCCAAATCATCTAAAAGTATCTTTAGCCACAATAATTCACAAATACCAAGGGCCATGGCTCTGAATTCTGCTTCCGCACTTGATCTAGCAACCACTGATTGTTTCTTACTTCTCCATGTCACCAAATTTCCTCCTAACATAGTGCAGTAGCCCGATGTTGATCTGCGATCAACAACAGATCCAGCCCAATCTGAATCGGTATAAGCTTCTACACTCAGCTTCAAATTTTTCTTAAAAAGAACTCCTTTTCCTGGGGTGGATTTCAGATACTGTAATATTCTTTGAACTGCGCCTAAATGAGCTTCTTTGGGTGAATGCATAAATTGGCTTACCACACTCACAGCATAAGCTATATCAGGTCGCGTGTGGGACAAATAGATAAGTTTTCCGACAAGTCTTTGATATCTCCCCCTATCGACAGATGCATCTTCGAGGGCCTCTCCTAATTTGTGATTTGGCTCAATGGGTGTATCCACCGGCTTGCACCCAAGCATCCCTGTTTCCTTTAGGAGGTCAAGAATGTATTTTTGCTGAGATATGAAAATTCCATGTGCAGATCGTGCTACCTCGATCCCCAAAAAGTATTTCAATTTTCCCAAGTCTTTGATTTGAAACTCCTTAGCCAATCGACTCTTGAGCCACTCAATTTCTTCGATGTTATCACCTGTGACAATTATATCATCAACATAAACAATCAAGACTGTAATTTTACCATTTGAAGATCGTTTAGTGAAGAGGGTATGATCTCCTTGGCTTTGCTGAAACTTCAAGTCTCCCATAGCTCTAGCAAATCTCCCAAACCATGCTCTCGGAGATTGCTTTAGCCCATACAATGCTTTTCTCAACCTGCATACGTAATTACCTTTGAATCCTTTGCTAAATCCCGGTGGTGGCATCATGTAAACCTCCTCTTCAAGTTCACCATGTAAGAAAGCATTTTTTACATCTAATTGCTGCAATGGCCATTCAAAATTAACAGCTAAGGATAACAGTACTCGTACAGTATTCATTTTTGCCACAGGGGAAAAAGTCTCATCATAGTCAATGCCATAGGTTTGAGTATAACCTTTGGCTACGAGTCTAGCTTTATATCTCTCCAACGTTCCATCTGCTCTATGTTTCAACGTGAACACCCACTTGCATCCAACCGGTTTCTTTCCGTAAGGAAGTTCAACAATCTCCCATGTATTGTTTTTCTCAAGTGCGTTCATTTCCTCCAACATGGCTTTCTTCCAATTTTCATTTCCAAGTGCCTCTTGGAATGATCGAGGAATTTCAATTGAGTTTAGCTGGGTAAGAAAAGCTCTATGTGATGGAGAAAGTTTACTATACGAAACAAATTTAGAAATAGGATGTTGAGTACATTGCCTCGCTGGTTTTCTAACAGCAATAGGCAAATCCAAATCTCCCAAATCAGGCTGGTCATTGACAAGTATAGAATCTGGTGACTCCCTAGGTGAGGATGGAGAGTTATGTAAGGTAGGAATTCCATTACCTGAGTCAGATGCTTGGACGCGCACAGGTTCAGGGTTCTTTTTCCTCTTTCTAGAGTACACCTGTAGTGGTACGACTGTTTCAATACCGTTTCTACCAATCCCATCCACACTTTTAGAGGCGGATGTTGGAACGATGTTTAGGGATGAGGTTGAAGGATCTGAGGAAGCTTCCACCAGATTTGGACTGTATGATGGTAGTTCAAAACTTGGCTGGATATTATCTTCAAACAAGGGCCTTTGTTGGAGATCGAAGTTAGTAAAGAAAGGTTGGTTTTCAGCAAAAGTGACATCCTTAGAAGTAAAAAACTTCTTAGTTGAAGGATGATAACATTTATATCCTTTTTTGGTAGATGAATATCCGAGAAATACGCATTTGAGCGCTCTAGGATCTAGTTTCCCACGATTATGGGTATGAATGTGGACAAATGAGACACAACCAAACACTTTTGGTGGCAGTTGACTACTAATGTTTAGATCAGGGAAGAATCTTGAGAGGACAGAAATAGGGGCTTTATTTTCTAAAACAGTAGAGGGCAATCTGTTAATTAGGTGAGTTGCAGTTAGTACTGCTTCTCCCCAATAGGCCTTAGGTACATTGTTTTGGAAAAGTAAAGCTCGTGTTACTTCAAGAAGATGTCGATTCTTTCTTTCAGCCACCCCGTTTTGCTGAGGGGTATCTGTGCAAGAAGATTGGTGTATTATTCCCTCCTTTTGCAAATAAGGGGATAATAATTGATTAAAGTATTCCCTTCCATTATCAGATCTTACACTCTTTATTCGAACCCCGAATTGAGTGTGTATCATTTTGTGGAAGTTAGGAAATACCGAACTGACATCTGACTTGTTTTTCAAAAGAAATAGCCAAGTGACTCTTGAATAGTCGTCAATGAAAGAAACAAACCAACGAGCTCCTGTTATGTTAGGAATTCGAGATGGCCCCCAAACATCCGTATGAATTAATGAAAAAGGCTGTGAGGATTTGTTGGTACTCAAAGGAAAGGAAACACGATGATGCTTTGCTAATTGACATACTTCACAGAAAAAATCACTGACATTTAAATGATTAAAGAGCGAAGGAAACATGCTTTTCAGTAAAGAAAATGCCGGATGTCCTAAACGCATATGATGCAGCCATATTTCAGCTTTATTAGAGGAAATGTTTTCTGAACTATAAGATTCTGAAAGGTGAGATAATGGTAATTTATGATCGTCGTAGCCACCACTAGACTCAAGATAGTATAGTCCTCCCCGTTCCTTAGCACGCCCAATCATCTTCCCCGTAACTTGGTCCTGGAAATCACAATGAGAGGGATAAAAAGTTACCCTACAATGAAGATCTTTTGTAAGTTGATGAATTGACAATAAACTCACTGAAAGTTTAGGGACATGTAAAACAGATTTTAAAGATATGAATGGTGTGAGAACAATGGTGCCTTCTCCTGCTACACTAGCGAAACTTCCATCAGCAGTTTTTACTTTATGATTACCAGGACATGGCCTATAGGAGGTAAAAAGATGGGAGGAGTTGGTCATATGATCAGTGGCTCCCGAGTCAATCACCCATATCCCACTCATGCAATCTTTAGAGGCACTAAGAGCTTGGAATATAGAAGCCGTACCTGAATTAGCCAAGGAACAAGAGGAAGTAGGCTTATCTGCTGATGTGAGGAAACTTCGAAGTTTCTCAATTTCCTCCTTATTGAGTCCACCGGAATCTGATTTGTTGGAAGTTGGATCTTCTTGAGCTCTCTCCATAGAATGTGTGTAATTTGCTTGGCCACCTCGTGGTCCATATTGATAGTTGTTCCGATGTGTGTTTTTTCCAATCCATTGTGGCTTCCCATTTAACCTCCAGCATGTCTCTCTGGTATGCCTTGATTTCTTGCAATAATTGCACCACAAACTGTCTTTATTACTCGGAGATTTCAGTGATTCACTCTTGCTGTTTTCAGTGCTATTTCCAACTGTTGTATTGGGCTTTACAATGGCAAGAGCTGATGATTCCGTTGGTTGAGTCTCCAACATGACAGTTCTCCGTCCTTCTTCTGACCTAACTATCGAAAACACTTCATTGAGGGATGGCAGTGGGTCTCTCCCAAGAACTTGAACTCGTACTTGGTCATATTCCACATTAAGTCCAGCTAGAAATTCAAAAATTCTTTCCCTTTCAACAATCCTTTGTAACATATCAACATCTTCACTGCACTTCATCTTGAAGTTCTGTATATGATCTAGTTCCAACCACATACATCTCATAGCATTATAATACTCAGTCATAGAGGATGTACCTTGTTTTGTAGCAGAAATCTTGGTCTTTATCTCGTAAATTTGTGCAGCGTCGTGCACCTTGGAATACGTTTGTTTAATAGTATCCCAAATCTCCTTTGCTGTTGGAAGAAACATGCAGTTTGCACTAATTTCAGGTTGCATTGAATTCCAGAGCCAGGACATGATCATCGAGTCTTCCTCATCCCATGCAGCAAATTTTGGATCATCCTCACTCGGTGCAGGTCCTGTGAGATGCTTCACTGTTCCTTTTCCCTTCAAAAAAGTCTTCACAAGTTGGGACCAGATCAGATAATTTTTCCCATTCAATCTGAATGGAGCCTGAATGTTCTGGTATTCTCCTGATGACGGTTGAACTGTTGAAACACTCGATTGTCTCGGAATCGTAGACATTTTGGGACCAAATGATCTGGGTTATTGAGGGATCTGCTGAGAGTATTTCAGTCAGAATGAAAAAGAAGAAAATAATTTGCACTCAGCAATTAAGGCTGTGCAAAGAAATTATGATATGGCCATCAAGGCCGCAAACAAATGAAACCCAGAAAGAGAGCAGTGGCTCTGATACCATGTAAAAGATACAGAGAAGAAAAATGAATATTGCTCACTCTTTTCTATTGGCTACAATGAGGTGCCTTATATAGGGATACAATTAATAGGGAGGAGGAATTTACCTAATATAACCTATCTATATACATCAATACAATGATCTGCTGCATGATTTGAGTGATCTGCTAATTAGGGGAATAAGGAAATTAGGGAACAATCCCCAGGATTCTGGAAATTAAATATCTCGATAATCTCATAAGTAGGGAAGTTGATTTCCTAAAATCTGGAAAGCATATTTCAACAAAAAGTATACAGACTCGAGTGATAAAAAAGAAGAAACTTGAACCTGTAAATGGCTAGCAACATTTTCTCTCGTTAAACCAGGAACATTCATCAGCTCAAGAATCCTCTTCGGCACAGCTTCTGAAATGGAAAGGATAAATGAAGTTGTTACAAAATAAAAGAGCTGTGTGCTTGGATTCATATATTAACTAAGAAAATCAGTGATCTGTTAGACGATTTAAATGGTAAGCTAATCTTAGCCAATACTAAAGCGATAAAGAAACAATTGAGACAGAAAAATGTGAAGGGTGGAGTGCCGAGCACATACTATCGATCCCCAAGTGGTTGACAGCACTCACAAACTGCTGATGGAGCTCCACTGACCACACAACACGCGGCTTCTTTGCAGTACCTGAGTCATCATTTTCCACTTCACCATCATCATCTTCTATAACATCTCTTCTCTTTTTGGGGGGTTTTGAGGATCCTTCACCTCCTCCGTCGATCTCGGGTTCATCATTTCCTAATCTATTTCTTTCATTGTCATCCAAACTACCAGATTGCTCATGCTCTTTATTCCCGTTCCATTTTTTTCTCACTACGTGTTGCCATAAGTTCTTCAATTCCTCTTCACGAATAGGCTTAATGAGATAATCACAGGCCCCGTGTTTAATTCCCTTCATAACAGCACTAGTGCTTCCATCAGCGGACATCACTGAAAAGAAAGTTCAATGGTTAAAGAAACAGACTTTGAGGAACAAATAGAGGTAGAGCATTACTTACTGATGACAGGAAGGTCCATCTCAAGCCCAACGAGTTCAAGGAGTTTAAATCCATCCATATCAGGCATATGAACATCACTTAATACCACATCGAAACAACCTTTCCTCTCCCGTAGGAGATTCAAAGCAACAGCAGCTTGCGAGACGGTTGTAGCTGTAAGCAGATCCAGATTAGTAAACAGAACAACATTAACACATACTTTTATAATAAGGATAACCCAGCAGTTCCAGCAGTGAAAGCAAAACAAAGATTGTGGGCTATGACGCAGAATAGGATGCAGATATGTCTCCAAGAATCAGACCATCTAAAGTCAAATGTTTTAACACAGGGTTATGTACAAGAAGTCAGACACAATGATGTTCAGGCACCCTTTAAATACGATGATTATTGGAAAATAAAAATCACATATAAACAAGTAAGCCTGCCTTCATCCGAAAACGGTCAAATCATAGTTCGTTGCACTAGATTCAATCTAATTCCTCCACTGACAATTCTTGGGCAACTACCCTCGGCTTTAAATCAAAGAATATCTACAATAAGTCTTGCTTATATTTCAGAATTTAGATTGTTAACTCCGGAAGTCATCAGTCTCCCTGTGTTACATAATTCCCATCAGCGACTATTTTTCAGACAGAGAGCTACCCAACTCCGAGAGTATTGTTCAAGGAAGATGACTACATATTCCCTCTAGTTCAAATAGACGCCCAGAACGAAAGAACTTCAATACGCAAAAGGAGAAAATAACAGATGAATCTTTCCAGCATCAAACTTTTAACCAGGGAACCCGACCAGAAGCCACAAAGAAAGAAAACAACTTAAATCACACCATGTAATGATCAAAATTTCTACGGATCGTCATTGAGTTTCATATCACCATTTAATGGAGGGGTTATTTTTATGCTTCTCTAATATATCCCCCATCCTGATTTTGTCGTCTTCAGTCCTGTAGTTTCTTCAAGTTCACCCAATATCAATTGCAATAATAACGGCAGAGTGGGTATAGACTTGTTGCCGCATGTCAACCAAATCAAACATAATCTCTACCATGCCTTCCAATGTCTCCATGGCCAATTATGAAAACAATCTTGTATGATAGCAAGATCATGGATATCTGAGATTCTGAGGTGCATATTCAACATATTTTGGGAGCATGTCAAGAAGTCATTTCTTAAAGGTTTAATCATATAACAATACATCGGGTATGTGCTGGATATCATGTGTGAGCGGATTGTCCCACATCGAGATGGTGGATTGCCATGGTTAATATCGTATGATTTGGGCCCTAACTCACAAGGTTGACCTTTTGAGTAAGTGGGTGTCCCAAATCATACTATGGTGCTCCTATCTTGCGGTGCTTAATCTCCCTACAGTATGCATATCGTTCCTGTTACTCTAGCTCAATCATATTGAAATGGAGAAAGTGCCAAGAGATGAAAGCCTCCGCGGTCAAACTTAAAAATCTGACAGTGCAACAAGTTGTTCTAAGCCAGAAAATCTGCACATTTATCACTCTAGTGATGACACATTGACAAACACCCGATAGTAGCAGTATCTGAGAGTAAAAATATGTGACTGAAAAAACATATCTGTAATCACAAATGCAATTTACAAATTGAATTCCGCATATAGAATGTAGATACATGCTCGAGTCTGCTCCCAAATTCTTATCAACTGTTCAAATTTGGTGATTTGTAGTCCATGTCTAATCTACTTATTCTATCGTCCTTGAATAAACATCAAAGACATGAAATTCTGCTGCAAATGCCAAAATATAGGGGAACAACTGCCACAAAAAATAAAATACAATTTCATGTGTTTAAACATCTAATTATTATGAAAGAAATTTCATGTTCATAAACATCAAATCACTTGGAACTCTTAGTATCAAGCACCTCATATGTTACTATCTGAACCTATCGGTAAACCACCCCGCTCTCAAAACGACCTCTTTCGCTCTAAGAGCAAATTCAGGCTGAATACGCACTCTGAAAATCAGAGTACGAATACAAGGGGATAGATCAAGTTTAACACCCAATCATGTGTCTCCTGCTAGAATTCCAATACTTCGATGTGCGAATACCTACGTAGCACCGAAACGGGGACGGGGACGAGACGAAACGGGGACGGGGACGCCGGAACGGCGATTTTCAAAAATTAAGGAGACGAAACGCCAGGGGAACGGCAATTTAAATATAATATATATATATATATTTATATTATAAATATCTTATTTATTTACATATTTTTATAATGTATATATATTTTTTTGGTCAGAATATATAATGTAGATATGATAACATGTCTTATTAGAAACGCCCAATTCTTGCTTGATAGAAAAATCTAAATAAACAAGTCCACAGAAGGTCAGAGGCCCATTAGGGTTTATATTAGCAATGGCATACTTGTCAAATCTGGAAAAAGCAAGGGTAATTCAGTAAATAAAGAGAGAGAAGTGGGTTCATTTTCAACACGTTTGTGGGTTCCAATAATTCTCCGTTCTCTTCCGCCGCTCAATGGGTAACAGTCGCACAGAGAAAATCCATGGCCGCGCTATGTCTTATCCTCTCTCCTCTCTTCCGCCGCCAAACCCAGTTCCCGTCGCCGGTGAAGGAGCAGCGGCGTCGGCTAGGGACGTCGCCTGACGACGTGAAATTCGCCGGGTGGTCTTGAAGGTCGGCGACGGACGATCCCCAGGCGTTTCGGGAAAGATGGAACGCGTCTCTGAGCCATTCCAGTCAAGCTCCGGGTTCCAATTTATTTTGGGAACGCCAGCTGACGTTCCGGGAGCGTTCCGGGGCGTTCCGGCGCCGTTCTGGCGTTCCGGACGGGTACGAAACGGGAACGCGGCACTAACTGCCGTTCCGGTGCTTCATAGGCGAATACGAAAGCATCTAACTCCTTACACTGTACAAACAGTGGCATCGAAGCAAACTGAAAGTGGACAACTTTCCTACCAATTTCGCATCACCAAGAAAACTACTCCACTGTGTACTTGCAGGTTTAGCTAAAAGGATACCAATGGAACTTAATGAAACAACTGAAGCTAAACCAAACCATGAACAGATTAACCAACTTCCAAACACTTGCCAACAAAGCACAACTCATTGACCTTTCTAACAAGTTTGTGTGATTTCCACACTATCTACATAATAAGCTGCTATGGGGAATAAGCTATCTCCTAAAATGTGACATGTGGAATAGCTTATCCCTATCTGCATAATAAGTTGATATGGGGAATAAGATGTCCCCCAAAATGTGACATGTGGAGTAGCTTATCCCCACCATATCCTAAAAACCAAATATCTTCTACATAATAAGTTGCTATGGGGAATAAGCTATCCCCAAAATGTGACATGTGGAATAGCTTATCCCCACCATATCCTTGATACCAAACATTTTATAAAAAAATTATAAAGAAAAATTGAAAATTCTAAAGATAAATCTTCCTCTCTGGGGTCGTGCCCGATGCACTAGTTTCATAAATAAGACAATCTCAGTCATTCAAACTTAATGCAATTATTATTATTTATTTATTTTTGCGGTCATGGATATGCACTAGGGTATCAAAAACAGCTGAAATAACTAAACTAGTCTAAAAGCCCTAATTATCTTCTCTAAGCAAAAAAAGGGTCTGACCTTGGTACATACAGCGACGAAGCATTTGCTCTAGAATCCTCAGACAGGTGAAGTCATCGTCCACCACAAGAACCCTCAAACCCGCCGGAAACTGATCGGGGACACCAACCTCCGCCATAACAAACCAAACCCAGAAAAACCCTTTTGCCTTTCTCAATAGTTCTTCAAACACGGTGGATCAAACCTCCGAGGACCACTGCAGGGACGGTGGATTGGCATCAAGAGACTCACGAAGCAGATCGAGGTCAGTTGAAACACTAAGGGTTGGATTTATCTGCGAGAGAGAGATTAGTGGCGACGATTTGGACCGAATTGGAACCAGAGTTGCTGTAGGTTCGTGGGTTGAGTAAGGAATTGGGAGATTTTGATGGAGAGTTTTATGGATTCAAGTGAGGAGACGAGTCAGATCGAGAGAAATGGAGAAGATTGGTTTGGTTGGAGGGTTGGAGGGGTTTTTTGTGAGGAGAGTGGTGATGGATGATGCAAAAAGTGAAAGTGACTGACTTTGAATTTGTTACGTGTTCAAGCTTATATAATTTTCTCTCTTTTATTAATTATTAAAGGGTAAACGACAAAAACCACCCCTTGAGTATGGGGTATATACAAAAACACCCCTCGTGTCCGGGGATATACAAAAAGCATCCCTGTTAGGGGACGACAGCTAACGGTGAGTAAGGGAGGGTGAGAAGTCAAAAATACCCCTGAATAGGGTGAGAAAGTCACAATTATTGTCAGTTGTGAATTGACGATGTAATCCTTCGTTTTTCTTTAATACAATACTACTTATAGTATATTGCATATCATTCATGACCTTAGGTTGCATTTAGTAGTCGTACTAGTGAGGGAAGGTGTATACCTTTGTGTGGTTAAAGTTTAGTTTAAACTTCAAGGACAGTTTCTCTTTTAGGAGGGAGGTTTTTGTTTAAACTTCGAGGACGAAGTTCTCTTCAAGGAGGGAAGGATGAAATACCCCGTTTTGTGACTACGGGTATTTTGTGATATTATTATAAGTGTTGGGAAGTTAGTGTAATTATAGAGAGTTAATTATAGTGCTTTGAGAGTTTGGGGGGAACTTTGTGACTTTAATCAAAGGTTTTAGTGTCTTTTACTTGAGTTGGGGGAGGTGTTTGTCTCTTGGCAAAACTAAGGGGAAATAAGTGTCTTTTGACCTAAATGTTCTTCCTACATAAAAGTTTCCTAATCCAAGAGGGTTTCCTACTTATGAAGTTAATTTCAATTCTAACTCTCATAAAAACCCTCACTCTCCTATTTTTCCTAATCTCTCTCACGTCTCCCTACTCTACCCGTCCCTCTCTCACTCTCTCTCTCCCTTGTGACCGACGACCACCCCACCGCCGCCGCTCTCTCTCTTTTCCGGCAAGGTAACTCTCTCTCTCTCTCTCTTTTTCTCTTTTCTTTCTTTCTTTTCTTCTTTCTCTCTTTCTTTCTCCCTATACCCGTCCGCCTCTCTCTCTCCGTCCGCCTCCATGGGCGGCGGGTTTGAGCGGGGTTGGGTTGTTTCGTTTATTCTTCTCTTTTCTTTTGTTGATCTCTTGATCTTGTGATCACTTGTTCATGATTCATGTATGTTGCATGTAATCTCTAAATTTCAGTTTGTTATTGTTAGGATCATTGTTCATGGATTCGTAAGATTTATTATCAAGTTTTAGGGTTTATCATGTTCTTGAGTGTTGGGAAGAAACCCTAGTTTGAAAGAGAAGTTTGATTGAATGATTTGGGAGTTTGAATGATCATGATAGGTGGATAACAATCTGATTTGAATGTGGGAATCATGTTATATTAGGTTTAGTATGATTATAGGATGAACTAGATGCTTGGGAGAAAAGTTTCATGAAGATTGACAATTCCCGTACGGATATTTTGAATGAAGTTGGAAACTTGAAACTAGTGTAACTTTTGATTCAGGAATCGAAATTAAGATCCGTTTGAGGCTAAACTTATTATTTCGAACGTTTTGAATCTAATGGAACTGTTTTTAGACCATGATCTGTTTGGGAAACTGGAGTAATAGATTTGGTGGAGTTATGATGGAGTATGCATACTTTAGGATAAGGGATTTTGAAGCAAAGCTTTAAGCTTATTTTGGAGCATGAATTGAATGGGATGTTTGGGAAGTGTTAGAACCCTAAACCATGGAATATCATATGCATGTAATTAGTATAGCAAGTATATATTGCTAGAATATTGGTTTGATTAGCATATTGTTATGTGTAGGTAACGAGTTCGTCGACGACGAGTACGTAGAGTACGTTGATTGATTGCTATTGTTGGAATTTGCTTTGAGGTAAGTAAATGTGCCAAGCCTAGTGTGCTTATCTCCTTCGTGTCAAACGAATATTTGATTTGTTACGTCTCAAAATGTGTTTACATGATACATGACTTGGAATATGTGATTTTCTACTTGTTAAATGTTTTTGACGAAAACATCACCATGATAATGAATGAACTATAACGTAAAGTGGAAGATGTTGTGCGGGACTTTATTATTCTTTGGGCGGTGTTGGCTGCGGTCCCGTCTCTTTCTAATCCGGTTGCAAGTCCCCGGACAATAACATGTACTCACTCCTCTGACCGGCGTAGTCTTTGGGGGGTGTCGACACTTAAGGTCATGCACGCTGTAGTATTTGGTTTTCCCCGTCACAACAAAGTAATAATGGATTTGTTTGGTTTTTGTTAACGGAACGAAGTTAACACTGGATTTGGATTTTCCTAATAATATGGAAATTGATTTGGAAATATATTATGGAATTGGGAACTCCTATGTTTTAATACAAGAGTCAACTTTATTACCGCTGTGTTTGCGAAAAACTCTTACTTACAAATGAGTCTTGTTTTATAACTATCCATCATCGTTTTACATGTTTGGATGTTTGCTTACCAGTATTTCAATGCTGATTTTGTACTGTGGTGTTTCTTTTTCATTCCGCACCACAGGTTTAGAGGAAGGTTATCGGGCGTAGAAGGGGACGCGCATCACATGGGACGCCATTAGTAGTATTGTTTCATTTGAATTGAACTCTCTAGTAGTTTAAACGCTTTAGTTGTTTTTGCCGGTTTGTGGCTAGGACGAAGGTTTATGATAATACATTATTTTAATTGGATTTAATTTATTATTGTGGATGTTTGTGCTTGCGAACCATGTTATAAAATCTCCTTGTATCCGGGCTCCTCTCGGGTACGGAGTGACATCCCCGGGTCTCCGGCTTGGGCCATTTGGGGGTGTTACAGGTGGTATCAGAGCCGGCATTCTAAAAAGAAATTTGAAACTTGTTAGGGCAACTAAAATGAATATAGGAGAAAATAACTTAAAATTCGACAAGCCGTGGGAATTTGGGTAATATGGATAGGATTGTTATGTGTAAATGTTTAGAAAATAGGATAGAAAGCAAGTGCCCCATCCACCCATTCAAATTTTTGGAGTATTCCAATTGGATTCTAAGTTAAGCCTACTTTAAGAGACTTCGTTGGGAGATTTCTTCAAAAGTCTTGTAACCATCGATTTGGAGTCTTGGGAATAATTATTGGTCTGCGAAGAGTAGTTATTTGGATTACGGTTTATGCCTTTTAAATTAGAGATTTATTAAGTTGTTTCCTCTTGTAGATGGCTAGAACTAAGCATACAGCAAGGAAGCGTGTGTTGCCAGTAGAGAAGCATCCTGTTGTGAAACGTTGGGTCGAAGGTGAAGATTTTCCAGATTTTCGTGACCGCGTGGTTCAATATTGTGAAGATAGATTCCGAGCCTTAGAATTCCCTCGATATAGAAATCCAGCTTTTCAGGCTTACTGTATGGTGAAGGCATTACCTATGAAACCGATGTTTGGGGATATTATTACAAAATATAGCAACATCATGGGCAGGATGAATCGTTTGAATGATAGGGATTATCGTTGCCAAGGTGAATGGACGGTAAGTGCAGATTTTATATGCAAGTTATTGATGGAGACTTACCTTAAGTGGCAAAGTTATACAGTTATTGAGATAAAGTCCAGTGATGAAGAAGACGTGATCTACATAAGCTCTAGTGATGAAAAAGAGGTGATTATTATAGATTCTAGTGACGATGAAGAAGTTGAAGAAGATCCAATGGAAGATGTCGATGAATACCCGGAGATTGAAGAAGATCCCATGGAATATGAAGAAAGTGAAGAAGACCCTAGTGAAGATGAAGAGCACGAGTATGATTCCGATGAGGAGGAAGAGATGGACGAAAGCGATGAGGACGACGATTAAGCTTATTAGAGTTCTTTAGATTTCTTAGACTAGATGCTTTAAGTTTTATTTATTGGTTTGAATAAGGCTCCATAGCCAAGCAACATTTGAAGTATTAGAACGATTCTTGAATAGTCACTTTGGAACTAGAGTTAAATTCTTAGCGTTTTGCTTTGGGACGAAAAATGTTTATGTTTTGAAGACCCGATTTGGGAAGTTTTATAAACTTAGTTTTCTGAATTTTGGAGTACGATTGGATGAATTAAGGTTGTGTTATGTTTGCTATCATTAATTATAGGCTTAGAAAGTGTTCATGGAGTTAGAACGCGAAAACTTTGATTTTTGGTGCTGTTGAATCTGCGCAGCAGTGAGTTTTTGTTGAAGCAGACGTATTTAACTTTGGAGTTATTTTTCCCTGAATTTTTCCCAGAAAGTAGACATACCCAGGTATCTCCCATAAAAATTTCAACCCCATATGAGTTCTAGAGAATTAGCTACGAATTTCCAAAGTTGACGGTTCAGTAGCAGAATTGCAAGGTGACTAGCTGTAGCATTTTTGATTGTTACCTATCTTCCAGATCTTGTTTTGACCTCAAATTTTTTATGGCGACTATTAGACACGTTTGGCTAACTCTGAGAGAAAGCCTAGCTCATTTTGAGAATTTTAAAGTCAGTTTAAAGCTTTTTAAAGTCAACGTTTCTGTTCTGGTGGGCTGTGACAGCAGCTGTAGAGTTTCCTTTATATCTTGAGTTTTACAATTGATTTTGAATTGATTCTTCTTGATTATGAAAGTAGACTCAGAGAGGGTGTGGCACACCAAAATTCGAAATTTTTGCTTGATTGATTGATCCTTTTTCCAATTTTGGAAGTAGATGAAAAGTTGAGACGTGATCAGTCTATGTGGAAATACATGAGTAATTGAGTTAAATGATGGTCAATGTGTAACATTACTTGTTTAATTGTGCACTACATGCCGTATATGCGTGATTGTTTGTACTGCTTGGTACTTTATAAGTAATACAATAGGCTATAGTGTAGGGATTATGACTGATAGACCACATCAATACTACACCAGGAGAAATCGCCAAGTACCTATGGCCGCACCAAACAACAACAACAACAACAACATGGAGCAGTTCTTCGCGCAATTTGCTCAGATGGCGCAGAACGCAAACCAGGGAGAGCAGAATAACGCAAATTGGGCCAAGAAAGTGGCAGATATGAAGCCAGGGAACTTCATAGGCAATGAGGACCCTGTTGAGCTCGAGAATTGGATCGATGAGATGGATAAGATCCTTGAGCTAGTTGAGTGCTGATAACTCCGTTTTCGGAGTTATTTTATTGCTTATTTTGCTATATTTTGTGTGCTCATAATGGAGAATGTTGCGTCTTTTCGAGTAGATCATGTGTTTATTTGAGAAAGTGAGTTCGTATGCTAAAATGTGAAGTCCGGGCGTTTCTTGCATTGTTTTACGTGCTATTTATCTTATTTTGTCACATTTGATCTTCGCGGGGTGTTCGTGTTGTGATTTTCAGGGCCGGAGCACGCGAGGAGCAAGTGGATAGAGGAAACGAACTTCGGAAGTGATGCGAGCTCAAGATTTGGGAAGGAAAGCGAGAGTTGATGGATCAAGTGCTAGAGAGGCTCAAGAGAAGATGATACGAGTGTTGAGGCATGAGGAGAGCTCAAAATGGAGGATTGAATGAAGAAACGATGCCCGGGAAGTGATTCGGAAGCAAGAGGAACAAGTGGGAAGAAGATGGAAAGATTTGATGAAGCAACTAGGTCGCATGACCTAGTTACTAGGTCACACGACCTAGTTAGCGAATCCAGTTGGTTTCAGTAGGTCATGCGACCTACTACACAGGTCACACGACCTGTTCTGGGCAGCACAGTAGGTCGCACGACCTACTTAACTAGGTCACACGACCTAGTTCGGGCAGAGTTTAGTTTGTAACTTTTTGGGGTTGCTTTGTAATTACTCCTAACTTATTCTAAACATTGGGAGAACGTATTAGACCTGGTTAGGGCATGTTTTTGGGGATTATCACGTACTCTATCACATTGAAGGGAGCTTGGAGCTTAGGAGACGATCAAGGAGGCTTGGAATCATTCGTTTGATCTCTAAAACCCCGTTTCTTCTCTATTCTTGTTATTTGATCACGAAACTTTGTACGTGAATCATGTTTTTGAGTAGCTAAACACTTTTCTCAGGGTATCTCGTAGGGAGCTAGGGTTTTGATCACAATATTTGTGATTTATGGATTTGATTTCATGCTATTATGCTTAATTGATGAACTTTTTATCTAGCTATGTGTATTTTATGTGTTTAATTCATCTTTGCTATCAATAGACGTATTGTTAGGATAGAGCTAGGTTTTGAATGTTAGAGACATCAATATTCATTGAAATACACACTAGCCGTATCTAGGGTTGAGAAATCTTGCTAGTTAGCTAGAACAAAGAGTAGACAAATTCTCGTAATGCGTGTTTAAACTCAATTAGGCTAGAGAAATCAGTTTTTAATAGTTTAAACATAGGAGTTGGTTGAGACATCTTCAACGTAATTGTGCTCGTTTAGCTAGATAAATGTTAATCGTGTTAACAAAACATAAATCCAATATCGTGTGAAATACCTAGTGACCCGTAGAGATATCCTGACTTTTCCAAACTTTGAGAAATTTTATAATCGGTCATCTTTATTAATCGTGAAGCAATTCAATTGATTAATTGAGATACTTGTTTTTAATTTTAGTAGGATTAATAGAGCAACACAACTGCGCTTTGCCCACATAAAGAACGAATTTAATCGCTAATTTACGACGAAGTCTCTTGGGTTCGACAACCCGGATTTCCGGAATTTATTACTACACACGACAGCTGTACACTTGCAGTTGGAGCGTGTCAAGTTTTTGGCGCCGTTGCCGGGGACTTCAAATAAATTAGTTATTATTTTTCTCTTTAGGGATTTACTTTTTCAGTTTATATCTGTTACTCACCTATTTTCTGCGTGTGGTTTGTGTTTTCAGGTCTGATTTACTTGGTGCATGTCCCGTTCTAGAGACGAGCCTTTGCATCCAGTACTTGAAGATCCGGAATCGTTATTGCGTGCAGAACGTAGAGACAAGAGGAAAGCAAATTCAGTTCAGATGGACGAGCAAACTAGAGCTGAGTTTGAGAGGTTCCGCAAAGGCCTCGAAGATGCAGAAGCAGCTAGAGCTGCAGCTGTGGAAGATGCAGCGAATCGAGCAAGGGAGACTGAGCAGCTTAGGGCTCAAATGGCTGAGATTTAGGCAGTGATTGATCGCATGAACCCCCCAAATCCACGACAACTCCCTGGTGCGGAAATAGTTGATAGAAACAATGGAGGAGTTAATGGTGGAAACAACGGTGGCAATGGGAACAATGGGGGTAATAATCGGAACAATAACGGCCGGAATGTGGTGGAGCAAGTCAACAATGCTGAGGAGGATGAGCGTCCTTTGGTGAACTACTTCAGGACTACACCGGAGGGATATCAGCCTACCATTGTCAGGCCTCAGATTAATGCCGCGCATTTCGAAATTCGCCAACCGTTGATCAATATGGTTAGGGATGAATGCTTATTTACTGGAGCCCCGAGTGATGATCCACATCAGCACTTGCTCAATTTCGAGCAGATTACTTCTACCATGTATGACCAGAGAGTTCCAATCGAGACGATAAAGCTCATGCTTTTCCCCTTCTCTTTATCGGGAAAGGCAAAGACATGGCTTATGGAACTTCCAGCAGGCAGCATAGTTACATGGGCAGATTGTAGCAGAGAGTTTCTCAGGAAGTATCTTCCACCATCCAAGGTTGCTCAACGGATGGCTGACATAACTAAATTTACACAGCAGGAAGATGATTCTCTGGGTGATACGTGGAGAAAGTTCAACCAGCTCCTTCGCAGATGCCCTACACACGGAGAGCCATGGTATAAACTTCTCCATTACTTTTATAATGCCTTGGACAGAGAGACTGCTAGTGAGCTAGACATGATGGCTCAAGGAAATTTTATGGGAATGGGACTACAGAGATGTCGTGATCTGCTAGATAATGTAGCAAAACGTGAATCCACGAGGTCTGAGACTCGTAGAAACACGAAATCAGATGGGGCATTGGTTAGTAAGATATAGTCTATGGTGGAACAGAAATTTGAACATCAGATGGCAGTGATGACTTCGGCTTTCAGTAATTTGAATCCTTCTGCACAGGTGAAGTCAGTGGGAGAGATGGTAGCAGATGCAAATCGAGGATATGGGGATGGCATTGAAGACGTGAATTACATGGGTCAACAAAGACAACAGCAATGGCCAAACACTTATCATCCCAACAATCGCAATCACCCCAACTTCAGCTATGCCAATCCGAATAGTGGTTTATATGCGCCAGGTCATAGGCCAAATGTTCCTTACCAAGCTCAGAGACAGGTTCCACAACAACAGGCCCCACCTCCACTCTCAGAAGAACAGGATACAAATGCGATGTTGAGGAAACTGTTAGCTAGCAATGATAAGATTGAGAGCAAGATTGTCGCAATGGAAGCTTCGCTAAAGAGCCATGAAACACAAATTGGCCAAATAGCTAATCAGAATCCTCGACTTCCACCAGGTATACTTCCGTCCAACACTATTACTCCAACTGAGCAATTGAAGGCTATTACTACTCGCAGTGGGACCACTACCCAGGATCCCCCGTATCCTACCCATGCGCGAGCTGAGGCGACTAAGGCCACTGAAAAAGCCTTGGATGAAGAAATTCCCGTGCCTACCGTGATTCCCCAATCAAAGGACACGGTGAGGAAGTCGGATGAGAAACAAAAGCCAAGGGAGGAATACAGTGTGCGAGTGCCATACCCGCAGAGATTGAAGAGTCAAGAGGATGCCAAGCATTTCAAGAAGTTTGTGGATATCTTCAAGAAACTGCACATTAATATACCTTTTGCGGAGGCAATTTCACAAATGCCTAAATATGCCAAATTTCTCAAGGACCTCCTTTCTAATAGGAGGCGCATGGATGATTTTGAAACCGTGACTTTGAATGAGGAGTGTAGCGCAGTTGTGCAAAAGGCGCTACCAAAGAAGATGAAAGATCCGGGCGGTTTCATCATCCCTGTTACATTGGGAGATGCGTTTCATGGGAGGGCATTATGTGATCTTGGTGCAAGTATTAATTTGATGCCCACATCGGTTTTTGAGCAACTTGGTGTTGGAGATCCTAAGCCTACCAGGATGTGCTTGCAGATGGCTGATCGCACTATAAAACGCCCCAGGGGTGTTTTAGAGGATGTATTAGTGAGAGTTGAAGGACTCATCTTCCCAGCGGATTTTGTGATCTTAGACATGGAGGCTGACGATGATGTTCCTCTTATTTTGGGCCGCCCATTCCTGGCTACTGGGAGGACTATCATTGATGTGGCCAATGGAGAGCTGACTATGCAGATCAACGATGAGAAGGTGGCCTTCAATGTATTTGAGGCTATGAAGTTTCCCGCATATGCGGTAAGTGAGCAGTGCTTCGGGGTGGAGGCATACACGCCGGACGAAGAGGATGATATTTTATTGGAGCAGCTATATGAGGAGCTTGTTCTACTTGATTCCAGCGAGAAAGAGCAAGCATTAGATGTTCATTGGCGTCAGCCCTTACCCCTCTTTAATGAGGGAAGCAGGAAGATTCTTACTCCTTCTCTTATTACTGCCCCTGTTTTAGAATTAAAGCCTTTACCTGTTCATTTGAAATATTTGTACTTGGGATCTAATGAGACTTTACCTGTGATTGTGTCTGCATGTTTGGACAGGGAACAGGAGGAGCAGCTTCTCAAGGTACTACAGGAGAGAAAGGCAGCTATGGGATGGACCATAGCAGATATCAAGGGGATCAGCCCCACAGTTTGCCAGCACAAGATTCGACTCATGGAAGATAAGAAGCCGGTAGTTCAGTTTCAGCGCCGCCTCAATCCTCACATGCAGGAGGTGGTGAAGAAAGAGGTGCTTAAATGGTTGGAGGCGGGCATCATTTATCCGATTTCCGACAGCACATGGACTAGCCCGGTGCAGTGTGTCCCTAAGAAGGGTGGTATTACTGTGGTGGAAGGGGAGAAAGGTGATCAAATTGCTACCCGTACTGTTACTGGGTGGAGAGTTTGCATGGATTACCGCAAACTCAATGATGCCACATTGAAGGATCACTTCCCCCTCCCATTTGTTGATCAGATGCTTGATAGGCTGGCGCATCATTCTCATTATTGCTTTCTGGATGGGTACTCCGGGTACAACCAGATTGCCATTGAGCCAGCGGATCAGGAGAAGACGACATTCACATGTCCCTATGGGACTTTTGCTTTTCGACGCATGCCCTTCGGGTTATGTAATGCGCCTGCTACTTTTCAGAGGTGCATGATGTCGATCTTTTCAGACATGATGGAGCAGAACTTTGAGGTATTCATGGATGACTTTTCGCTTTATGGTGATGGTTTTGATGACTGTTTGCAGCAGCTGGCCCGGGTTCTGGATAGATGCATTGACACCAACCTAGTGCTCAACTGGGAGAAGTGTCACTTCATGGTTACTGAGGGTATTGTTTTGGGCCACAAGATATCCAACAAAGGTCTAGAGGTGGATAGAGCCAAGATCGAGGTGATTGAGAAGCTTCCTTACCCTACCTCTGTCAAAGGCGTAAGGAGTTTCTTGGGACATGCAGGGTTCTATCGGCGCTTCATTAAAGACTTCTCGAAGATCACGAAGCCTTTGTGTGGATTGCTTGAGAAGGATGCAGTCTTTGATTTTAATGCGGAGTGCAAGTCAGCTTTTGATTTGCTCAAGGAAAAGCTGATTAGCGCGCCTATCATCACCACACCAGACTGGACCCTACCATTTGAGCTCATGTGTGATGCTAGTGACTATGCGGTGGGAGCAGTTCTGGGCCAGCGGAAAGATAAGGTAGCTCATGTCATTTATTATGCTAGTCGTACTCTTAATGATGCACAGGTTAATTATGCTACCACGGAGAAAGAGATGTTGGCTATCATATTTGCGTTGGACAAGTTTCGTCCATATCTTGTGGGTTCTCAGGTGACGATCTTCACGGACCATTCAGCCCTCAAGTACCTTCTCACCAAGAAGGACGCCAAGCCAAGATTGATCCGGTGGGTTTTATTGATGCAAGAGTTCGATGTGGTGATCAAAGATAAAAAGGGGGTAGAGAATGTGGTTGCGGACCACTTGTCAAGACTGGCAAACGGTAAGCAGGAAGATTTGCCTATTCGAGAGGATTTTCCAGATGAGCAGCTTATGGTTGTGGTTGCAGCTGTGCCTTGGTTTGCTGACTTGGCAAATTTCAAGGCACTCAACATTGTACCCAAGGACATGACTTACCACCAGAGGAAGAAATTCTTTGCAGACGCGCGACAATACTTCTGGGATGATCCCTATCTGTTCAAGCTGGGAGCGGATAATGTATTGCGGAGGTGTGTTGCGGAGCCGGACACGTTAGAGATCCTCAGACATTGCCACGAGTTGAACTGTGGGGGACATTTCGGCAAATCACGCACAGTTGCTAAGGTACTTCAGAGTGGTTTCTTTTGGCCAACTTTACATAAAGACGCCCATCTATTTGTGCAGCAGTGTGACCGGTGTCAGAGAACAGGTAATATTTCTAACCGAAATGAAATGCCTCAGAATTTCGTGCTAGAGGTAGAACCGTTCGATGTGTGGGGAATTGACTTCATGGGGCCATTTCCTCCCTCACTTGGCAATCTTTATATACTTCTTGCTGTGGATTATGTGACCAAGTGGGTGGAGGCAGTGGCATGCCTGAAAAATGATGGTGCTACAGTTGAGAGATTTTTGCGCAAGAATATCTTCACACGATTCGGGACACCTAGAGCGATTATCAGCGATGAGGGATCTCATTTTGTTAACAAGCTCTTTGCCAATGTGTTGAGCAAGTATGGAGTGAATACGCACAAGATATCATTGGCTTACCATCCGCAGTCTAATGGGCAAGCGGAAGTGTCCAATCGAGAGATCAAGGGAATTTTAGAAAAGACTGTCAATCCGGGACGCAAAGATTGGTCCCTACACTTGGATGATAGTTTATGGGCGTATCGAACTGCGTACAAGACTCCCTTGGGCATGTCTCCCTACCAACTCGTGTTTGGGAAATCGTGCCATCTCCCGGTTGAACTTGAGCACAAAGCGTTTTGGGCGCTAAAGAAGTTGAACATGGACGCCAAGCTCTCTGGTGAGAAAAGGAAGCAGACATTGCTGGAGTTAGAAGAATTCAGACTGATGGCATATCAAAGTGCCAAGATCTACAAAGAGAGAACCAAGCAATGGCATGACAAGCACATCATTCCACGAGACTTCAGAGTGGGCCAAAGGGTACTGATCTTCAACGCACGTCTGAAATTATTTCCGGGCAAGCTGAAGTCAAGATGGAGTGGTCCATTCACAATTACTGAGGTTTACCCATGGGGATCACTTGAGGTAGAAGCTGAGAATGGGGACCGATTCAAGGTGAACGGACAGCGAGCAAAGCCATACGTGGACGGGAATTTCATTGGGGTGATTGAGCGCCTCAAAGCAATTCCCGATATTTGAGCTCTTTTGAGGTAACTGGGTCGGGCCGTCGACCTTAAATTACAAAGCGCTTGTTGGGAGGCAACCCAACCTATTTTACTGCTTTAGTATAGTTTTGTTTTTAATTCTGTTTTGTTATTGTATTCTGTTTGATTTATATGAGAGGTGCGGGAGAGTGGATTTAATGTTTATAATGAGTATGTGCAGGATTCCTAGGTGAAAGGCCTATTCCGGATCCCCCTTCTTGATGCGCACGGAGAAAAGTTCACAAAAATCGAGAAAAAGCAGCTAAAAAGGCGTATCGGGATCCGGAATGAAGAATTGGGGGAAAAATGATGTACCAACACGCACTCAACACACGCACCTGAGGGGAGGCGCGAATCCGGACTCCCCCTCTTGATGCAAGCGAAGAAGGTATAGCGAAACCGAAAAAGCAGACACATTGGCACGGATTACGAGGCAAATTTTTGCAAACAAGACCGTGAGCTAAATTGAAGAGTGCCATTAGGTGGGGGTTGTCGAGAGCTTTCTGTTGATAGGTGGATCGCATGCATCGGAGTCCGGACGCGAGAGTTATGGCAATTTGGATGTTTTCGCGGAGAAAAAGTGACGAAAAGCATCCGGAATCGCCAAACGGGCCTTTAAAAGAGCAAATTTGAGAAATAAAGAATTCCCCGGACATTGGGAATTGTTTATATTCAAAATGGAGTCTCGAGGTCGAGGAGATCCATGAAAAAGTAAAGGAACGGTCAAAAAGGCGAGAAAGGATGTTTTCGTGAAGAAAAAGCGATAAAAAGCATCCGGAAAGGGCGAAAGAGGTTAAAATCATGAGCTACGGGTCGAGATGGTGAATGGGCATATTGGAGACCAAGTGTGGGGGTGAAATACCATGTTCGAGCTTATCGGAGGCTGTTTCAAGCTACAAATTCAAGAAAAAGCAAGTCGGGAGAAGTTAAATTTTTTGCGGGCTGGTAACTAGGTCGCACGACCTAGTCACTAGGTCGCACGACCTAGTTTGTCAAAACAGTTAGTTTCACTAGGTCATACGACCTAGTAACTAGGTCGCACGACCTAGTGTTGGGCGAGTTCAGTTTGGTCCAAATTTGGGGTCTTGGTGCAATATCATGAAACCTATGGGTGTAATATAAAAAAAAAAAAAAAAAAAAAAAAAGGCCATACATCATCGGGCAAAACTCAAAACTTCCAAAACCCTATTGTCTCTGCAACTCATTCACCCGACGGTATCACCACCACGCACGACCACTGCCATCGCCCTCGCCATCGTCACAGCTCCACCCTCCTCCAGCCGGCGTTTCTCCGCAGCAAACTCGACAAACCCAGCGACTCTCCGGCGCCACTGCGTGCGAACCCGACAGGTCACCCACCCCCCAGGTCCGACTCCCTCCATCGCCACCCTCCCTCCTCCGCCATCGCCAACCTCCCTCCAACGCCACCCTCCCACCAGCGCACCCAAACCCCGACCCTCACCGCTGCAACAACAGAACCCAGGTCCGACCCTCTCTGCTCTCCCTCCACTTTCCGACGCCAACTCCGCCGTTCCTTCACACAGCTACACCTACTGCAAATCTCCGGCGAGAGAGAGAGCAAGGGTTGTTCTGAAGCTAAAGGTTGGTTGGTGGGAAGAAATTGAGAAGACAAAAGCTAGGGTTCCAAAAACTCCAATCTGAAATTCACGGTGATTGAGGTCAAATTGGAAGAAATTGACTTGGGGCTTTCGAAGAGGACACCGCAAGGAGCAAAAGGCACAACTTGATTGCATAATTTGAAGAAAAAATTTTCGGACGACCAAATCGGTCCTTCTTGTCGGACGAATCTGAAAATTGTGCCCGTAAGACTTGCTCCGGGCACGTAGGTACACTCTTCTCTCCCTCGCAATTAACTTTTTATCGAGTCTTAGGCACAATTGAGTAAAAGCCCAAATTTATTGTTGCGCTTAGTAGCGCGCTTGGGGGCGATTGACTAGAGTCCTAGGACTTATTTGTTAATTGCGTAACTGTTTCCTTTCCGTACACACATCCTGACACTGAGCACGTAGCTTAATTCTTTTTGTCACTTTGATTGTCAATTTGTGCTACCTTCTTGTGCCATGTCGAGTCGAAAAGATAAGGGAAAGGCCGTAGCTAAAGGAAAGGGGGTAGCTACGAGTCAGAATATAACCGGGGGGAAACGGAAGAAACAAAAAGTAGTCGTCGATAGTGATGACGAGTATATCCCCGAGGGAGAAGTGAGAGAGACAGGGGACACGGGTAGTAACCTAGCTAGGAATGCGACCTTTTGGGTTGTGGGGAGCATGGTTTCACCAGCTCCCTCGGACCCTGATGAGTTAGCAAGTGCGGAACCTGATAGAGTGCCAATAGCGAGGGCCACGAGAGAGTCTAGTCCTAGGGACCTTGACCCGGCGAAAGGAGTGTTTTGTGACTATCGGTTTATCACCCTACTAGCGCATTCTAGGTACGCCAAGCGGGAGGGGAGTGTGTTCAAGGGGGCAAATGTAGAAAAGCATTTCCCGTTTCAAACTGAGATGCCCCAACAAATCCAAGAGTTCATGAAAAGAGAGAATCTTGCAGGGTGGTGTAAGCTCGTCAAGGGGAACGCAAGTTCGGAGCTCATGTGGGAGATTTACTCAAACGCCAAGTGGTCTGGGTATGGGGAGGATGAAGAGTTGGATGATCGTAGGATCATTTACGCCCGTAGGAATTTTTTTGTTTTCTCTCCGGCTAGCATAGCCGCGGCCCTACAATGGCCACCACTCGAGGGCGACTGTCACTTTGAGACCACCATGAAAATGAACGTAGAGGAGTTAGTGACCGCAGTGTCAATCTTTGCCTTTGGTGGGGTGACGGGAGCGCCGTGGGATACTCATGCGTGTCAGGACGTTAGAAAGTGGACGGTTTCGGCCAGACACTTACTTCGTCGAGCGCGTTATTTAGTTAACATAGTGGAGGCATGGGTTGAGGGCGTTTCGACCCAGACCGACATACGTTTCGAGTGGTGTGTTATGGCTATGTGTTGGTATGAGGGCCATCGATTCAACGTCCCGTAGCGCATTTATTTGAGTTTTCGATCGAGACTTCGGGATTCTAACCGTCGAGCAGCCGGGTTTGGATATTTGCTAAAGCACTTGGCCACTAAGGCTGGTGCTGCGTTTTATGGTGGAGACCGTGCAGCCGAACCCCCGCGATACTGGACTCAGGTACCCGACCCGAAGAAAGATGAGGTAGTCGTAGAGAGCAGCCGGCCCCCACCGAAAAAGGGGGCTCAGAGGGGCGGTAAGGGTAAGACCCCGGCTGTGAGTGAGGAGTCGAGTCCGTCTGCCGCACCTAATGCTAGCCTCGAGGCCACTTTGCAGGCCATGCAAAGGATGATGATTGCAAATGAGAAAAAGGCCGTGGCTCGAGGGCAAGAAGCAGAGAGGAAAGCCAAGTCAAGGGCTATGCATGCGCGACGGAACCAGCGCCAGCTCGGTGACATTCTGCATAAGCAGAATCAGTGGTTACACGAGCTTGGCAGGGCAGGCGGGGTGACACTGACTCCGGAACCTCAGATTTTGATGTATTTGTCGAGTGACCACTCGGATGGCTCGGAGGAGAGCGAGTAGACCAGCCCGCCCTCGCATTGGAATGCTGAGTCCCTTTGTTTTATCTCTGAATTCGTTGGGGACAACGAAGCATTCTAGTGTGGGGGTGAGATTTTCTGAATATTAGCCAAGTCCGTGTCTGCATGAACCAATTGCATATAGGATGTTTGTGTCGTAGTGTGTTTCGTAGTCTTTGTCGTAGAGTGTGTTTGTGTCATAGTGTTGTGTGATATATATGTGTTCGTATTATTGGATTGCACGTTTTCTTACTTTGAGTCCACCTACCCAAATTGAGTCAGTTTCGAGTCTTCTTTCGAGTCGGCCCATGCATATAGAGTAGGAAATATTATCTAAAAAAAAAAATAAAAAAAAAATAAAAAGTTAAAAATTTGAGAAAGGGCAATCAAAAAGATCTTAGTATTGGTAAAATCGAGGAGTGTGAGAAATTTAGGCATAGGGCGTGACTTGCGACCGAGATAGACAATGTGAGTTCCCCTTAGTACGTATAGAGAAACTTTCTTTACGGGAGTGCCTACCTATTTTTATACACTTACTTGATTTTCAAATCTAAAGTGTGTGCCTAGTTTTCTTACAAGAGTTGAGCTAGGTGTGAGCTAAACAAGCCGAACATTCATGTGTACGTCTTAGGTAGTCGCCAACCCGCCTCGTAGTGGCACACAGAACAGCTGTGCGAGGTGTGTATTAGAGCACTCACTGCTTATAGAACTTACCTTGTAGGACCACTAGTAAAACCTGTTTCGAACCTTGGATTTTTTGATAACCTCTGGACTTAGGGTGACGATTCTTGGCATTCATCATTGATTGGTTAGAATCACCGCTTTAGTGCGTCACGAGGGTGTTTGTAGTTGAGGGGGTTCGATGAGGGAGTACTTCATGATATATTTGTGTGAGTCTTACATATCGCATGTACTTTGACATTTATGATTATCGAGGGGAATGCGAGGGTGAGTGAGAGTAGGCTTGCGCACTTCGGTGTGGCGGTGTTCCATGTCGTTACATCATGGACACAGTTGTGGAGAGCCGTGAGTGCGTGACATCTAATACGCACAAATTGGGTTGGGTGATTTAATTGGTGGATCGTGCTAGGTACTGCATCTCATTCATCGTGGTGTAGGAGGTTTGGTTGGATTAGGCACGAGACTTACATTGTTTTGATTACTTGAGAGGGCACGTGACTACATTCGAGTGTGGGGGTGTCGACTTTTGACCACGGACATCGAGATCGAGCTTGCGACGATTCCATCCCCACACATGTGATTTGATTTGTTTGCGGCTTTGTTTAGTGGCACCATGTACTTCATAGACTTAGGGGAGGAGGAATTTTATATGTGATACTCATTCATTGGATTGTTTGTTTTCTTCCCCTAACATACTCGTTTGACTACTCTTGGAAGACCACTCGTACATTTGAAAGGATTGTGTTGATTGTGGAATTTAAAAAAAAATATATGAAAAAAAAATGAAAAAAAAAAATGAAAAAAAAGAAAAAAAAAAAGAGAGAAAAAAAAAAGAGAGATGGAATAAAGGAAAGAGATTGAGCTTAACGGAAATCGAGTGGAGGAAGCAACTATTTCGGTAACGACGGTTTGAATTTTGTGCACGACTCAAGACGGTGGCCACGGGATCGTAACTGTACCGGGGTTTTGAGGGAATCGAGGGCCGGAGACGGTGAGTTTCGGGTTGCGGTTTCTATCATCGTGGTGAGGGTGTGTGAGATATGGGTTACAATGTGAGAATGTGACGCTTTAGGACGTGTTTCATCATGATTTTCCTTATGTCCCTAAGCCTCGACATTCTAAAACCGTTAGCGGATTAGGAGCTCGTACCTTGGATGTGGCTTAGCCTAGCGTAGCCTCTTACTTATCGGCACACGCGAAGAGGTAGGATACTCTTGTATTTAGTAAGGTTAGGTTCTCTATACGATCTAAGGGAAATTCTTGTTGTCAAGTTTAGTTTCAATTCACGCCTTGTATCTAAATTGATCATCACTCCATGAGAACCGATTTAGGGACTTGAGATTGCCCGATCTCGCCAAAAAGAAAAAAAAAAAAAATTTAGTTTAGTGTGTGTGTGTAAATATATGTGTTTAGGATCGAGTCTAATTTGCATTGCATCATATTGTTGCATTAATCGAGTTGTGAATTGAGTCTTGTTTGCGTCAAGTCGGCTAATATTTGGTTATGTATGCAATATGGTGGGTTGAAAGCTAGTGGAGTTTGTGGCTTGGACATGATGTGAAAGTTGGGATTTACTCGGGACGAGCAAAATGTAGTGTGGGGGTAGTTGATAACTCCGTTTTCGGAGTTATTTTATTGCTTATTTTGCTATATTTTGTGTGCTCATAATGGAGAATGTTGCGTCTTTTCGAGTAGATCATGTGTTTATTTGAGAAAGTGAGTTCGTATGCTAAAATGTGAAGTCCGGGCGTTTCTTGCATTGTTTTACGTGCTATTTATCTTATTTTGTCACATTTGATCTTCGCGGGGTGTTCGTGTTGTGATTTTCAGGGCCGGAGCACGCGAGGAGCAAGTGGATAGAGGAAACGAACTTCGGAAGTGATGCGAGCTCAAGATTTGGGAAGGAAAGCGAGAGTTGATGGATCAAGTGCTAGAGAGGCTCAAGAGAAGATGATACGAGTGTTGAGGCATGAGGAGAGCTCAAAATGGAGGATTGAATGAAGAAACGATGCCCGGGAAGTGATTCGGAAGCAAGAGGAACAAGTGGGAAGAAGATGGAAAGATTTGATGAAGCAACTAGGTCGCATGACCTAGTTACTAGGTCACACGACCTAGTTAGCGAATCCAGTTGGTTTCAGTAGGTCATGCGACCTACTACACAGGTCACACGACCTGTTCTGGGCAGCACAGTAGGTCGCACGACCTACTTAACTAGGTCACACGACCTAGTTCGGGCAGAGTTTAGTTTGTAACTTTTTGGGGTTGCTTTGTAATTACTCCTAACTTATTCTAAACATTGGGAGAACGTATTAGACCTGGTTAGGGCATGTTTTTGGGGATTATCACGTACTCTATCACATTGAAGGGAGCTTGGAGCTTAGGAGACGATCAAGGAGGCTTGGAATCATTCGTTTGATCTCTAAAACCCCGTTTCTTCTCTATTCTTGTTATTTGATCACGAAACTTTGTACGTGAATCATGTTTTTGAGTAGCTAAACACTTTTCTCAGGGTATCTCGTAGGGAGCTAGGGTTTTGATCACAATATTTGTGATTTATGGATTTGATTTCATGCTATTATGCTTAATTGATGAACTTTTTATCTAGCTATGTGTATTTTATGTGTTTAATTCATCTTTGCTATCAATAGACGTATTGTTAGGATAGAGCTAGGTTTTGAATGTTAGAGACATCAATATTCATTGAAATACACACTAGCCGTATCTAGGGTTGAGAAATCTTGCTAGTTAGCTAGAACAAAGAGTAGACAAATTCTCGTAATGCGTGTTTAAACTCAATTAGGCTAGAGAAATCAGTTTTTAATAGTTTAAACATAGGAGTTGGTTGAGACATCTTCAACGTAATTGTGCTCGTTTAGCTAGATAAATGTTAATCGTGTTAACAAAACATAAATCCAATATCGTGTGAAATACCTAGTGACCCGTAGAGATATCCTGACTTTTCCAAACTTTGAGAAATTTTATAATCGGTCATCTTTATTAATCGTGAAGCAATTCAATTGATTAATTGAGATACTTGTTTTTAATTTTAGTAGGATTAATAGAGCAACACAACTGCGCTTTGCCCACATAAAGAACGAATTTAATCGCTAATTTACGACGAAGTCTCTTGGGTTCGACAACCCGGATTTCCGGAATTTATTACTACACACGACAGCTGTACACTTGCAGTTGGAGCGTGTCAAGTGCCTCGAAGACCGCAAGGTGGTTTGCGCGGCATTTTACTTGAAAAACGAAGCTAATACATGGTGGAGGAGTACGCTCCAGAACTTTTTGGCGCAACCCAATTTCAATTGGGAGGCTCTTCAAACCGCACTTCGCACTCGTTTTTACCCGGACCATGTCCAGGATCAAAAGTACTTAGACTTCGTGAATCTGACACAAGGAAATGGTTCCGTGACAGAGTACTTCAAGAAATTCATGGAATTATCCCGATTCGCAGGTCAGCTGATGCCTGATGAAGCGACTAAAGTCAGGAAGTTCATGTCTGGTCTCGAACTTCATCAGCAGAAAGACTTGATGTGCAGGACGTACGATACTCTACAGGAAACTTATGATAGGGCTGCAGCCGTTTGGCGTATTCAAGAGGCACAAGATGAGAAGCGTGGGAAACGCAAGGTTGAGAACGCCGTGGGCTATGGAAACAATCAGAGTAGGACTAACCAAGGTAGTCAGGACAAAAGGTTTAAGCCTAACCACGGAGGAAGTAACCAAGGACAGTATCGTGGTAACAAGCAGAATAATGGAGATGAGCAATCTCGCCGTTATATCTGCAAGAAGTGTCAACAGAATCATCCAGGAAAGGACTGTCAAGGAAACGTTGTCACTTGCTACCACTGTGGCAAGAAGGGTCATCGTTCGTTTGAGTGTCGAGTAAAACCAAATGGAAACCAACTAGGGAACCAAGGAGGCAATTAGCAAGGAACCCGACAGTTCAACAACAACAATCAGGGCGGAAACCGGAACTATGGGAACTACAACAACAATAATGGAGGCAACAATTATGGTAGACAACAAGTGAACAACCAAGGCAGTGGAAGGAACAATGGAGTTCAGAACGGGAATAGGAACAACAACACTCCAGTTAACGCCAACAACAATGGGACTGGTACGACAGGAACTACCGCACAGAATGGGAATATCGCAAGGATCGCTGTCATGAGCAGGACTGAAGCGGAAGCAGCAAACGGAGTAGTCACTGGTACATTTCTTGTTCATGATCAACCAGCTTTTACTTTATTTGATTCCGGAGCTTCGTATTCGTTTATTTCGTCATCGTTTGTGGAAAAATTGAGTCTCAATAAGCCGTCTAGAATATCCATCCCCGTAGCTACCCCAACCGGTCATGTAACAGTATGTGACGCCATTTTTGAAGGAGTAGAAGTTAAGATTTCGGCTAGTACCCTACCAGCGAACCTGATACAGTTTGATCTTGGAGGGATAGATGTTATATTGGGAATGGATTGGCTGGGAAAATATCGAGCAGTAATAGACTGCCACGATCAGAAGATAAGGCTTAAAGGTCAGAAAGGAGAAAGAGTTTCTTACCGTGGTATCACAAAAGAACCATGTATCCGACTAGTGTCAGCTTTGACCATAGTCAACCAAGTGAAGAAGGGGAATAGTGCTTATTTGTGCTATATTCAAGACATATCTAAGAAGGAGAATATGCTAGAAGAAATACCAATCGTTAGAGATTTTCCCGATGTGTTCCCGGACGAAATTCCAGGAATGCCACCTAGAAGAGAGATCGAATTCACTATGGACTTAGCACCTGGAATAGCTCCAATTTCAAAGGCACCGTACAGAATGGCGCCAGTAGAGTTGAAAGAACTAAAGGATCAGCTGCAAGAGTTACTCCAAAAGGGTTATATAAGACCGAGTGTTTCCCCTTGGGGCGCACCGGTACTGTTTGTGAAGAAGAAAGACGGAAGCTTGAGATTGTGCATTGATTATAGGGAGTTGAATAGCGCAACAATCAAGAACAAATACCCTTTACCCCGAATTGACGATTTGTTTGATCAGTTACAAGGGGCGAGTGTTTTCTCAAAGATAGACTTGAGATCAGGTTATCACCAGCTTCGAGTAGCCGAGAAGGACATACCGAAAACAGCCTTTAGAACGAGGTATGGACACTACGAGTTTACCGTTATGCCTTTTGGTCTAACCAATGCTCCAGCAGTATTTATGGATCTAATGAATCGTGTTATGAGAACGTTTCTAGATCGTTTCGTGGTCGTCTTTATTGATGACATCCTTGATTATTCAAAGAGCGAGGAAGAACACGAAGAACATCTCAAAGAATTGTTAGAAACTTTGAGACATGAGAAGTTATATGCTAAACTCTCGAAGTGTGAGTTTTGGCTAAAACATGTTCCATTTTTGGGTCACATAATCTCCAAGGAAGGAATATCCGTGGACCCATGAAAGATTTCAGCAGTGAAGGATTGACCTACTCCAAAGAATGTGTCCGAAGTAAGAAGTTTTCTCGGATTAGCAGGATATTACAGGCGTTTCGTGAAAGATTTCTCAAAAATCGCTAGACCGCTTACTACGCTAACCAAGAAGACGGTAAGGTATAAGTGGAGCGAAGATTGTGAAGAAGCATTCCAGACATTGAAGGAAAAGTTAACGACGGCACCTGTCTTAGCTTTACCCAATGATTCTGGCGAGTTTGATGTTTACAGTGATGCATCGAAGACGGGTTTAGGATGCGTGCTTATGCAAGAAAGAAGAGTTATCGCCTATGCTTCAAGACAACTGAAAACTCATGAAGAGAACTATGCTACGCATGATTTAGAACTTGCAGCAATTGTATTCGCATTGAAGATATGGAGACATCACTTGTATGGATCTGTGTGTAGATTGTATACGGATCATAGCAGTCTCAAGTACATCTTCACGCAGAAAGAGCTAAATAACAGGCAAAGACGTTGGTTAGAAGTCATAAAGGATTATGATTTGCGTATCCAATACCATGAAGGGAAGGCAAACGTAGTAGCTGATGCGTTAAGCCGAAAGTCGAGCCATACTTTGGATACTATGCTAGTTTTGCCAGATCGGCTATGCCGAGAGTTCCGAAAACTTGGAACTGAAGTAGTGAAACAAGGAGGAGTAAAGAATATCCTTGGGAATATGACAGTTGTGCCAGATGTCTTAGAAGAAATAAGGAGTAACCAGCCAGGAGATGTGAAACTGGAAAGGATAAAGAAGAAGATTGCAGAAGGCCAAGCAAAAGATTTCAAAATCCATGAAGATGGAAGTATCCGTTACAAAGGAAGATGGTGTGTACCCTATAAGTGTACGGAAACTAAGGAGAAGTTGATGCGAGAAGCGCACAACACACCCTACTCAGTACATCCAGGAGGTGGCAAACTCTATAAGGACATAAAGAAGATGTTTTGGTGGCCTAACATGAAGAAAGAAGTGGCAGAATTTGTGGCAAAATGTCTAACTTGTCAAAAGGTGAAGTTTGAACATAAAAGAATGGGAGGCTTAGTACAACCATTAGATGTCCCAGTTTGGAAGTGGAATTCTATTTCGATGGATTTCGTAACTGCGTTACCGACATCAAAGAATGGATTGAATCAGATCTGGGTCGTAGTTGACAGATTGACCAAGACAGCAAGGTTTATTCCGATGAAAGACACATGGAATATGGAACAAAGAGCTGATGCGTATATGAAGAACATTGTAAGGTATCATGGAGTACCAAGCTCTATAGTTTCCGACAGAGATCCCAATTTTCTTTCTCACTTCTGGAAAGCACTTCAGGAGGCACTAGGAACTCAGTTGAAGTTTAGCACGGCATTTCACCCGGCTACAGATGGACAAACCGAAAGAACAATCCAAACGTTGGAAGATATGCTAAGATCGTGTGTTATGGATTTTCAAGGTTCATGGGTTGATAGATTACCTTTGATAGAATTCTCCTACAACAACAGTTATCATGCCATATTGGAATGGCACCACATGAAGCGTTGTATGGAAGGAAGTGTAGGACACCGTTGTGTTGGAACGACATAAGTGAAACGATAGTAATTGGTCCACAACTTATTGAAGAGATGACAGATCAAGTGAGACTTATACAACAGCGAATGAAGGCAGCGCAGGATAGACAGAAATCTTACGCGGATCAGAAGAGAAGACCGTTGGAATTTCAAGTTGGAGAAAAAGCATTTCTTAAAGTATCACCGACTAAGGGAGTCATGAGGTTCAATCAGAAAGGGAAGTTGAGCCCGAAATTCATTGGACCATATGATGTTATAGAAAAGATTGGAGAAGTGGCTTATCGATTGGATTTACCGTCGAATTTAGGTCGTGTTCATAACGTATTCCACGTATCGCAACTGAAGAAGTATGTGCCTGACGCATCTCATGTATTAGATCCCGAACCAGTAGAACTGGAGCCGTCTTTGAGTTATGAAGAACAGCCTGTCAAGATTTTAGACACCAAGACAAGGAACACCCGTAACAAGAGTGTCAAGATTGTAAAAGTCTTATGGACTAACCACCTCACTTAAGAGGCAACTTGGGAAGCGGAAGATGATATGAGGAAGAAGTACCCTCACTTGTTTGACGAGGTACCTTGAGTTACGAGGACGTCACTCCTCTAAGGGGGAGAGGATGTAATCCTTCGTTTTTCTTTAATACAATACTACTTATAGTATATTGCATATCATTCATGACCTTAGGTTGCATTTAGTAGTCGTACTAGTGAGGGAAGGTGTATACCTTTGTGTGGTTAAAGTTTAGTTTAAACTTCAAGGACAGTTTCTCTTTTAGGAGGGAGGTTTTTGTTTAAACTTCGAGGACGAAGTTCTCTTCAAGGAGGGAAGGATGAAATACCCCGTTTTGTGACTACGGGTATTTTGTGATATTATTATAAGTGTTGGGAAGTTAGTGTAATTATAGAGAGTTAATATAGTGCTTTGAGAGTTTGGGGGGAACTTTGTGACTTTAATCAAAGGTTTTAGTGTCTTTTACTTGAGTTGGGGGAGGTGTTTGTCTCTTGGCAAAACTAAGGGGAAATAAGTGTCTTTTGACCTAAATGTTCTTCCTACATAAAAGTTTCCTAATCCAAGAGGGTTTCCTACTTATGAAGTTAATTTTAATTCTAACTCTCATAAAAACCCTCACTCTCCTATTTTTCCTAATCTCTCTCACGTCTCCCTACTCTACCCGTCCCTCTCTCACTCTCTCTCTCCCTTGTGACCGACGGCCACCCCACCACCGCCGCTCTCTCTCTTTTCCGGCAAGGTAACTCTCTCTCTCTCTCTCTTTTTCTCTTTTCTTTCTTTCTTTTCTTCTTTCTCTCTTTCTTTCTCCCTATACCCGTCCGCCTCTCTCTCTCCGTCCGCCTCCATGGGCGGCGGGTTTGAGCGGGGTTGGGTTGTTTCGTTTCTTCTTCTCTTTTCTTTTGTTGATCTCTTGATCTTGTGATCACTTGTTCAAGATTCATGTATGTTGCATGTAATCTCTAAATTTCAGTTTGTTATTGTTAGGATCATTGTTCATGGATTCGTAAGATTTGTTATCAAGTTTTAGGGTTTATCATGTTCTTGAGTGTTGGGAAGAAACCCTAGTTTGAAAGAGAAGTTTGATTGAATGATTTGGGAGTTTGAATGATCATGATAGGTGGATAACAATCTGATTTGAATGTGGGAATCATGTTATATTAGGTTTAGTATGATTATAGGATGAACTAGATGCTTGGGAGAAAAGTTTCATGAAGATTGACAATTCCCGTATGGATATTTTGAATGAAGTTGGAAACTTGAAACTAGTGTAACTTTTGATTCAGGAATCGAAATTAAGATCCGTTTGAGGCTAAACTTATTATTTCGAACGTTTTGAATCTAATGGAACTGTTTTTAGACCATGATCTGTTTGGGAAACTGGAGTAATAGATTTGGTGGAGTTATGATGGATTATGCATACTTTAGGATAAGGGATTTTGAAGCAAAGCTTTAAGCTTATTTTGGAGCATGAATTGAATGGCATGTTTGGGAAGTGTTAGAACCCTAAACCATGGACTATCATATGCATGTAATTAGTATAGCAAGTATATATTGCTAGAATATTGGTTTGATTAGCATATTGTTATGTGTAGGTAACGAGTTCGTCGACGACGAGTACGTGGAGTACGTTGATTGATTGCTATTGTTGGAATTTGCTTTGAGGTAAGTAAATGTACCAAGCCTAGTGTGCTTATCTCCTTCGTGTCAAACGAATATTTGATTTGTTACGTCTCAAAATGTGTTTACATGATACATGACTTGGAATATGTGATTTCTACTTGTTAAATGTTTTTGACGAAAACATCACCATGATAATGAATGAACTATAACGTAAAGTGGAAGATGTTGTGCGGGACTTTATTATTCTTTGGGCGGTGTTGGCTGCGGTCCCGTCTCTTTCTAATCCGGTTGCAAGTCCCCGGACAATAACATGTACTCACTCCTCTGACCGGCGTAGTCTTTGGGGGGTGTCGACACTTAAGGTCATGCACGCTGTAGTATTTGGTTTTCCCCGTCACAACAAAGTAATAATGGATTTGTTTGGTTTTTGTTAACGGAACGAAGTTAACACTGGATTTGGATTTTCCTAATAATATGGAAATTGATTTGGAAATATATTATGGAATTGGGAACTCCTATGTTTTAATACAAGAGTCAACTTTATTACCGTTGTGTTTGCGAAAAACTCTTACTTACAAATGAGTCTTGTTTTATAACTATCCATCATCGTTTTACATGTTTGGATGTTTGCTTACCAGTATTTCAATGCTGATTTTGTACTGTGGTGTTTCTTTTTCATTCCGCACCACAGGTTTAGAGGAAGGTTATCGGGCGTAGAAGGGGACGCGCATCACATGGGACGCCATTAGTAGTATTGTTTCATTTGAATTGAACTCTCTAGTAGTTTAAACGCTTTAGTTGTTTTTGTCGGTTTGTGGCTAGGACGAAGGTTTATGATAATACATTATTTTAATTGGATTTAATTTATTATTGTGGATGTTTGTGCTTGCGAACCATGTTATAAAATCTCCTTGTATCCGGGCTCCTCTCGGGTACGGAGTGACATCCCCGGGTCTCCGGCTTGGGCCATTTGGGGGTGTTACAGACGAACATATACTAAGTTTTTGATAATATTAGGTGGAAGGAGGTCATTGCTAATGTGTAAAGGACGGGAGGTGGTTGGGATAGTGTGATGGCCGGATCCTGTAACTGGAATGCTGCAATCGTTTCCTACCATCATGTTAGGAATAGGAGAAGATGACGAGAGAGAAGAAAGAATACCTGACTGGGATGTGAGATGAGCAGAAGCACCTGAATCAAAATACCAAGTCTCATCAGGGACATTGAGAGTCATGGCGTTGAACTGAGATCCCAAATTAGTGGTGCTGGAGGCAACATGAGCAGTAGTGAGGGCCTGAGCGGGGCCCGCTGGTGGAGGACCGAGTAGGGCAGCGGTTGGGGGCCGAGAGGTGCTCCAGCTGGCTGTCGGGTACGGGCAGGGGGTGCGGGGCCTGGGGGCAGGGGCACCAGAGCCAAGACCCGTGGACTCCGGGTGGTGCAACAGGTGGGCCGAACCCACAGGTTTCTTGCCCGTTTTGCGGCGATTGTTCCGTCCGTTCCTGGATTTGAGGGTTCCGATGTTAGGGTGACCCCTGGTTGGAGGTGCTGGGGCGGCAGGAGCTAAAGGCTGACGCGCCGAGACGAGAACCTGTGGGGGACTGGGACCGGCCTGTTCCTGTCGAGCGAGCAGACGCTCATGGAGTCGCAGCATGGAAACCGTAGAGAGAAATTAAGGGGTGGGTTTAGCTTGCTGAATGAGCATAGCAACGCCACAGTAAGCAGGGGGCAATCCATTAGTGAGTTGAATGACCAGACTTTGATTCGAGACAGATGAACCAACGTTCCCTATACGATCAGCTAGGTTCTTGAGCCGAGTGAAGTAGTCATCAAGGGATGAGCAGTATCCCGAAAGTAGTTTTCAAGCTTCACTGATGCTTCTCGAGAGGTTTGATTAGGGGTGAGAATAGCAAGCACCAAATCATCGCTGATAGTTTGGTAGATCCAGTTCAAGATCACGGAGTCCACGACTTTCCATAGGGAATCAGGAGTTCCAGTTGGAGGGTCAATGTGGTCTGAGACGCCAAAGGAGTGAGTCTGCAGTCGAAAAAAGGTAGCCCAATGATCATACTGAACTTTCTGAGTGTCCAGTATGAACCAGACCCGTTTCTCCATGTTGGTGACCGTAAAAACTGGGTGAAGAGGCTCCTTGTTGTTCCCGGAGGCAGGGGAATCGCCGGTTGAGAGAGTAGACATGTTTGAGCAGAGGTTAGGTGGCGTCGGGCGGACCGACTAGGGTTTCTTGTCTGTCGGAGGCGCCGAGAACCCGCGGATCTGAGAGGCCGACGGCGGCAGAGCACTCTGCCGAAGCGGGAAGAAGGAGGGGGAGGGAGTCCGTCGAACTCACTGCCGAGCTTACTGCCGAGCACGATGGACGACGAGAATGGTGTCGTCGGTGCTGGTGGTGGCGGACTGATGGTGGCGTGAGGCCGACGACAGGAAGATGTAGAGAATAGGGTTTTAGTTTGGACGTAGGCTCTGATACCATGCAAGATTTTGGTAAAACTTCCTTGCTGGAATTATTATTTACATCTCAATATATAGACAAGTACATTGTTCTAATTTAAAGACTAAGTCCGATGTGGAACTTTTATTTACATAAAAATACTTTTACTATTATGTTGTTGGTTTCATGGGGTCTGATAATGTTGGTGGGGGTGGTCTTTATTGGGTGTGGTGATGCTGTTCGAATCAATTTGTTATGGTTATGGCTATATTTGTAGAACAAAAACAAGATGCAATAACCCCAAGAACAAGAATGAAGTTGCAGTAGCACTAGGAGAAGCAGAGCTGAAGAACAAGAGCTGAGTTTAATGGGGTCGAAGGGTGTAGGTGAAGATTTCCAAACGGAAGAGGTAAACGGAAGGGCAGGATCCCCCAATATGCAATTACTGTAGTTATGGTTTATGCTTATATTTGTCAAAATAAATTGTTTTTGTTGGGACCAACTAACGGACCTAAACGGAAGGGGTGTAATCGACACCCAATTGGGTTCTCTCAAAGGGTGTAAGTGAAGATTCCCAAACAAGAGAGGGTATAAGTGAAGATGCGTCATAACTGAAGAGGTGAAAGTGAGATTTACTCTTAATGAAATTCTCTAAAAGGAAAGTCCTTCCTACTTTTCAAAATTGCAATTTCACACCCCAAAAAGTAGAAGCACACTTCATATAAATTGCTACCAGTAACGGGAGAGTAGCCGCACAACGCTCAAAGAAGCACGAACGTCGACGATACGAACTACTAGGGCTGAGCACGGACCGGGTCGGCCGGGCAAAAGCTGAAGTTCTGCCCCGACCCAATGGTCCCGGGTTGGACATATCACAACCCAAACCCAATCGAGCAATCGGCATACCCAAACCCAATCAAACCTTTCGGTTCGGACCGGTTTTGACGGGTTAACAAAATAGAAATGGTAATGCATAGTTGCTACTGTAAATTGGAATGACCAGCCCAAACTGAAAAAAAGAAGAACAAAATTATAATCAAACTATTGCATAGTACCCTTTACATATTAAACTTACTTGTTACAGATAAAAAAATACATCCAAACATTGTACGTTTAATTACAGAACCAGTCCCAATAGTGTTACATGGGTCAGTAAACATCCAGCAACATACATCCAACTACAGAATACAGAAACACAACGTGGGCACCTCCGACGATCAACAACTTCCCGTGCAAATTAGAACATATATAGCAACACAGATCTATAGCATGTGCTGCAATGAAAAAACAGAACGTGTATTAGTGAAGAGGAAAGTAATGTGGCAATGAAGAAGGACAAGTAAAGGAGAAGTGTAAACATTGAAGCATCTCTAATGGCCTAATTTTGGGAATGGATACTGCAAAAGTGCGAATTGTTGCTTAACAGCTTCTCTAAACTGAACAATATAGGAATTTGATCAAGTTAAGAGAATACTTTTAGCCTCCTGCTATTGTATCTAATATCCACTCAGAAGAATATTGTAGATATAATAATCATAACCTAACCTCATTCAGTGTAATGTAAAAGATGTGGTTAGAAACTAAAAATCAAATAAGAATGATTAAGCAACATTGTGTTATGAGAAGAGAACATCAAGAGGTTTAGAATTTCTTTTTTATCATGGTGGTGCAGTCAAGTTGATTAAATAGTTGTATACCAGCTAGCGAAAGGACAAAGCATTCAAAATAATCAAGTGGCTTTCAACCTTTATTATTAGACTGTTTATAAAACCATAAAGCACATAGTAAGTCTGCTAGTTTTCATGAAACCAATCCTCGCAGACACAACACTGGAGCTTCTACATGTTCCTCAGCTTCTGGATCAATGATTGAAGAACACATCATTAATACATGAAAGAAACATGCCATGATGCTTAAAAATTGATGACAAAAATTACCCTATAGATATGGGACGTAAGCAGCCAAAAGTCGATCTAGAAATTAAAAGGCCGTCAGAGTTGTCACAAATATGTATCCCGAGTACATGTACTCCAGTATCGCAACAAAAACTAATTCAATAGTTAAGTATATGAATCAATATAAACATACAAGGTTCGTCATCAAATATTACGAAAAGAGAATTAACCTTGATTGCTCGACACCAAAAGAGTAACAGACCTGCAAGGATTATCAAGAAAAAATAAAGTTAATACCAGTAAATATATTAAAACATAAAGCATATGCATATAAAAATCAAATTAAGCGATAAAATAACAATGAACTACTACACTTCTCCTAGGAAAGTCAAAAGATATGCCATCAGGTTATTCATTGTTCTGTCCAAGCTTTGACATTTATTTATCCAAAATGTTTCAATTACAAACAAACCAAGTCTTTTTTGTATCCTTGCAACTCAATAGGCTGAGATAGAGAAACCCAAAATAACACAATACTTCTACAATGAACTGTGAATTCATATATTTAATTTTGTTTGACTGCATTAGTCCTTCGACATTCTCAACTCCAAACTTTTAGCTGCATCTACTTATCCACAATATTCAAGTAATAAGCTATATGAATCAGCTTGAAGAACTGCATGTCAAATTAAACATTTAAATTGGGAAAACAAAACATGTCATACTTCTCACAAATAATAATCAACAAACAGGGGTGTTTAATTCAAGTATAAGAGCAATACAGGTATAAAAGATAGAGAACGAAGAGAAGGGTGAAGTTGGAGGGAACCATACCATGTCAGTTCTCTAGATCTGGAGCTGATATGAAGAAGAACGAAGACATGCACTAGAGTCAACCGATGAACGAAGTCTGGCCCTATAATTAGAGATCGGGAGAGTCAGTTCAACGATTTCGGCCTTGCTGGTGATTATAAAAATCTGAGTCTAGGCCACTGAACTGATGAAGATGATGGTGGAAAACGCTCCGAAGGCTTGTAAGCAGCGAAGGATCGACGCAGGGGGTTCGGGTGACTGTTAACTGGTTTGGTTCTCTCTAAGCTCCAACAGCCTTCTAGAGATGCGGCGCTAGAATGTGGCTAGGGTTGGAGAGATATAGTTGAAATTATGACATATATGTCGTTGAACGGGTCGGGTCGGCTAATTTCGGTTTTAGCATTGTGGTACCCACAACCCACCCGGTTTTGGCGGGTCTGGGTAAATTTAACCCATACCCAATCATTCAACTATAATTAACCTCTCTTTTCGATCGATGCGGTTCGGACCGGGCCGGTTAGGCCGGTTAGGCGGGTTTTTGCTCACCCCTACGAACTACCGCCGTCCACCAACGGAGAAGCCGGTGAACGTAGATATCTCACTCACTCACTCGGCCACTCTTTCACACCCCTTGGCCGCAACCTGCGAAGCTTTTTTTCTTCACTATATAATCCACATAGAGTATTGGAAGAACCCTTCAACCACCATGGCCATCGAGTGTCTGGTCCTCGGTAACTTCTCTTCCACTCTAATCCCATATATTTGAACTTCCTCACTTTGAATTGCATAAAAAAGGGTCTAACAATGTTGTTTTTTTGAGCAGGCGCAGGGCAAGAAGTGGGCAAGAGTTGTGTGATTGTGACCATAAACGGGAAGAAGATCATGTTTGATTGTGGTATGCACATGGGTCATCTCGATCACCGCCGTTACCCTGATTTCTCTCTCTTGTCCAAGTCCGGCGACTTCGACAACACCCTCTCCTGCGTCATTATCACTCACTTGTAAGCTCATCTTATAATCAGTTCCAACAATTATTTGCTTCTCTTGACTAATGTGGCTACATATTGAGTACCATTCCGTCTATGCTCTTTAGCCCCATCCTGACTTTCACCACTATTCACTGGGTTCTGATATGGTGATTTGGATATGTAAAATGATGCAATTTTTTGATAATGTTTTCATGGTGCTGTAGAGTAAAAGTTGCTTTTAACACGGTGAAACAAATATTAAAAATCGCATGGTTTTGCTGTCTAAATCACCCGGTCAAAGTGATCCAGATACGAGTCAAAAAGTCAGAATGAGACTAAAGAGCATAGACAGAGTGGTAGTTCATTACTGAGTATAAATCTTTTGCAGTCATTTGGATCACATTGGAGCTCTCCCATACTTTACTGAAGTTTGTGGGTACAAGGGACCTATTTACATGACGGTAATGCCGCGCCAATTCGATATCCTTATCGGTCATATACTTCCCTTGCATAATTATGTACTTCTTTTTGAAATTCCGCTATTTTGGTTTATATCTATACGTTGTAGCCACACCAGCAATTTTATTCTCCTTCCTTGGATACTAAGTTACTTATAACCTACATAGAACATGTGGGCGTGTTATAGGAAAAAAAAATAGTCAGTGATGCTTGAATAGCCCACATGGGGTCGCTCATGTTGCGTGTCGGATTCTCCACATTGCGCTTCATAGGCCACAACATGTGAAGAACAAAAGATGCTGTTGAATGATTCCTACCATAGGGATGTAACGCGCAATTAAACAGGTAATTTCACACATTAATCATCATTTAAATCAATTACACATACATCTACACATAGGCTGATCACGTCTCAACTTTTCATCCTCCTTCAAAAATTGGAAAAATGATCAATAGGACAAGAAAAAATTATGAATTTTGGTGTTTAGCAACCTCTCTGAGTCTTATTTCATAATCAAGAAGAATCAACTCAAAATAATTTGTAAAACTCTAGATACACAGAAAATACTACAACTGCTGTCACAGGCCACCAGAACAGAAACTTTGACTTTGAAAGGTCTTAAGCTGACTTTAAAATTCTCAAAACAAGCTAGACTTTCACCCAAAGTTAGCCATACGTGTCTACTAATGGCCATTAAAATTTGAGAACAAAAAAAGATCTGGAAGATAGGTAAACATCAAAAATTCTACATCTAGTCACTTTGCAATTCTACTACTACACAACCAACTTTGAAAATTCGTGTCTAAGTCTCCAGAAATCATATAGGGCTGAAATTTTTATGGGAGATACCTGGGTATGTCTCATTTTTGGGAAAAAGTCAGGGAAAAATTAACTCCAAAATTAAATGCGTCGTCTACAACAAAAACTCGCTGCTGCGCATAATCAAATAACACCAAAATCAAAGTTTTCGCGTTCTAACTCCATGAACACTTTCTATGCACTTAATCAATGCCAACAATACACAAGACGATCAAGTCACACTCTAAAATCAGAAAACTAAATTTATTAAAACTCCCAAATCGGGTCCTCAAAACATGAGCATTATTCCTCATCCTTAAAGCAAATCGCTAAGAACTTAACTCTAGCCCAAAAGTGGCTATACGAAATCATTCAAGAAACTTCAAGTCTTGCTTGGCATCATTGCCTTATTCAGACCAATAAAATTCATAAAACGCATCCAAGTCTAGGAAATTAAAGGATTCTAACATGCTTAATCCTCATCTTCATCGCTTTCATCCAACTCCTCATCTTCATCGGCATCATACTCTAGCTCTTCACCACCACTTGGATCTTCTTCACTCCCATCGTACTCCATGGGGTCTTCCTCAACTTCATCTTCTTCCATTGTGTATTCTTCAACTTCCTCATCGTCACTAGAGTCTATAACGATCACCTCCTCATCATCACTAGAGTCTATAACTATCACCTCTTCATCATCACTAGACTCTATGTTGATCACCTCATTGGCTTCAATAGGATTCACTTTAATAACCGTATAGCCTTGCCACTTCACGTGAAATTCTATCAATAATTTGCATATAAAATCGACGCTCACCATCCATTCGCCTCGGTAGAGATAGTCCCTATCGTTCAGTCGGTTGAAATTGTCCATGATATTGCTATACTTTGCTATAATGTATCCAAACATAGGTCCTATAGGAAGTGCTTTCACCATACAATACGCCTGAAAGCTGGATTACGGTACCGAGGAAATTCCAATGCGACGAACTTTTGCTTACAATACTGAACGACACGATCACGAAACGTCGTGAGATCCTCACCCTCGACCCAAGGTGTCACAACCGGGTGCTTCTCAACTGGTAACACACGTTTCCTAACGGTTGTTTTAGTTATGACCATCTACAAACGAAAACAACTCCATAAGTCTCTTACTCCACAAAGTATATATCGTAAACAAAATGACTACTCTTCGAGAACTACTAAATATTCCCAAGACTCCAAATTGATAATCACAAGACTTTTGAAACAATTTCCCAACAACATGCCTTAAAAGTAGGCTTCGAACCTTTGATTTAGGCGTTTGGGTGATCAAAGGTTTCTAACCCAAACTCCAATGAAACGCCTCAAAAATCCGATCTCTTAGTATCTCAGATAGGCTACGACTCTTAGTTAGGAATGGGTGGGTGGAAATACTTGTTTTCTATCCTATTTTCTAAGCACTTACACATACAATAGTCCTATCCATACTACCCAAATTCCCACGGCTTGTAAAATTTTAGTTATTTTTCCTATATTCATTTTAGTTACCCTAACAGGTTTCGATTTCCTTTTTGGAATGCCGGCTCTGATACCACCTGTAACACCCCCAAATGGCCCAAGCCGGAGGCCCGGGGATGTCACTCCGTACCCGAGGTTAAACACGAATACAAGGAGATTTTATAACATGGTTATCAAGCAAAAACATCCACAATAATAATTAAAACTAACCGTTATTACAATCCAATTGTCCTAGCCTCAAACCGGGAATAAAGCAACTAAAGTATTAAAACGTCTAAACTGTTCTAATATAAAATGAAGCTACTAATGAATTAAATGATGAAACTAAGGCATTAGATGATGAAACGCGTTCCCCTTCTATTCCAGATTTCCATCCTCTAGACCTGTGGTGCGGAATCAAAAGAAACACCACACTACAAAATCAGCATATAAATACTGGTAAGAAAACACCCAAGCATGTAAAATGATGATATGATAGTTATAAAAAAACGATTCATTTACAAGTAAGAGTTTTTCTCAAAATCACAACTGAAATAAAGTTTACACATGTGGGGAAACATGAGAGTTCCCAATTCCATAATATTTCCAAACCAATCCCATAATCATTAGGAAATCCAAAATTACATATTCATTCTTTTTCCATTAACAAAACCAAAAATCCATCATTATTAATTCGTTGTGACGGGGGAATCCAACCATCTCGCAAGCATCCAAGACCTTAAGTGTCGACACCCCCCTCCAAAGACTTCTGGCGGCTAGAGGAGTGAGTACAGGGAGCTATATGGGGACTTGCAACCAGATTAAATAAAATAAATTGAAACGGAAGACCGAAGTCAACACGCCCAATGCCAATAGTAACCAATAATAAATGACGCCACACAACTCTTCCACTTTACGTTGTAGTTCATTATTATTATCATGGTGATATTTTCAAGAAAGACATTTATCATGTAAAAATCACATATTGATGTCACATCACATAAACACATTTTGAGACGTAAAGAAATATAAGAATTCATTTGACACGAAGGAGTTAGGCACACTAGGCCTGGCATGTTTACTTACCTCAAAGCAAATCAACTACCGCAAATCAGTCGACGTACTCGATGTACTCGTCGTCGATGAGCTCGTCACCTGCACGTAACAATACCCTAATTAAACATAATACTCTAGCAATATAATTGCTATACTATCTACATGCATATGAAACTCGACGGTTTATGTTTCTAACACCAACCCAACATCCCACTTAATTCATACTTCAAAACCAAACCCAAAATCTTGCCCCAAAATCCTATAACCTAATGTGTACATAACCTATCATAACTTCACCAATTTTATTACTCCAACTTCCCAAACAGATCATGGATAAAAAACAGTCTCATTAGATTCAAAACACTCTGAATAATAAGTTTAGCCTCAAACGGATCTGAATTTCGATTCCTGGATCAAAAGTTATGCTAGTTTTAGGTTTCCAATTTCACTCATAGTACCCATACGGGAATTATCAATTTTCATACAACTATCCTCCAAAGCATGTACTTAATCCCGTATTCAAACAAAACCTAATGCAACATGAATACCCACATCAAATCAGGTTACTACACACATACTATGATCATCAAATCATCCAAATCGCTTAATCAAACGTCCCTTCCATGACTAGGGTTTTTCCCATAAACTAAGAACATGATTAAACCCAAAACTTGATTATTAATCCTACGACTTCATGAATGATGAAACTAACAATATAAATATGAAAATTAAAAATTACATGCTACGTATAGGAATCGTAAGCAAGAGATCAAGAGAACAAAAGAAATCAAGAGAAAACAAAGCCAAACGCGCCGCCCATGGAGGGTCGGACGGAGAGAGAGAGAATTGGACAAAGAGAGAGAGAGAGAGAAGAGAAATAAAAAGAGAAGAAGAACAAGAAAGAGAGAGAGAGATATTACCTGATCGGAGAGAGAGAGGGGCGGCGGCGGCATTGGAGCCGCTGCTGCTCGAGGCGTCGGGGAAGAGGGAGACCGAGAGAGTGAGAGAGAGGGACGGCGTGAGAGAGTGAGGGAGACGTGAGAGAGAGATAGAGAGATATGGAGATTGTGAGAGTTTGGAATAAATCAAACTCATATAGAAAGAAACCCAATTGAATTGGAAACTTAATATTGGGTCAAAATAATACCAATCTGTGGGTAAAAGACACTTTCCCCCTAGTTTAGCCAAAAGACAACTACCTCCCCCAAACTCCATTAAAAGACACTAAAACTTTTAGATTAAAGTCACAAAGATCCCCCAAACTCTAGTAACCATTATAATTAACTCTCGAAAATTAAATTAACTCCCCAACACTTATAATAATATCACAAAATACCCACAGTCACAAAACGGGGTATTTCACTTTAACCCCCCAAAATTTCTGAAACAACACTTTTCCCTTTATACCTAATTTATGTAAAAGACACTTTCATCCCCTTACCTGAACCATCAAATTGATCAATCTAACTGAGGATTCAAGCTACAAGACATGATTTTGATTGACTATAAAGTAAAATTAGAGGATTTAGAGTGTACCCAAGCCAAAAATCGCTGAATACGGTCGAGAAACGAGGCGGTTCAAGTTCGCCGTCGATGGTGGTCGCGGTGCTATCCGTCGGTGATGATGCCGGTGTTCTGGGCTCCGATCGAGGCTGCTAGTGATCTTCTTGGATCTCCAGGATTCGTTTGGAACCAATCTGAGGAGGTGGGTGGCTCTAATTTTGATCGGGCCAAGCTCGTCGCCGGAAAAAATGGTGGACGGCGGTGACGGTGGCTTTGGTTACTCCACTGTTGCGGCCTCCTTGCTACTTCAGGAGCTTTTATTGGATCTCCAGAGAGTGGGGAGGGAGGAGAGAGCTGGGAAAGAGAGGGGGAGCAGGTGGTGGTGGCGGCTGTGGCCTCGTCGGGTTGGCCGCCTCCGGCTCCGCCGGCGGCTGCTCTGGCTGGGAAGCAGCTGCTTCTGCTGCTTGCTTGGTGGCAGAGAGGAAGAGAGATAGAGAAAGAGGAGAGGGATAGAGAGAGCTGTGGTGTTGGGGGTGGAAATGGTCTCGAGGGTGGTGGTGGTGGTGTGTGTTGCCGTTGAAGAGAATGAGAAGAAATAAGAGAGGGAGAGAGAGACGTACGGGGAGAGAGAGAGAGAGGAAAGATTGGGAACAAAAAAATTGAGTTCTTTAAGTACTTTCTAGGTAAAGACAATTACTCCCCCCTTGGTCTTCATAAACTCATGATTTATAGGGGTGTAAGCGGTTCGGTTTTGTGCGGTTTGTGCGAAAACGTAAACCAAACCAAATACATCAGTTTAGTAATTTTGTAACCAAACCCAACCATTTGAATTCGGTCGGTTTGCATAAACATTATCGAATGGATATTATAATACTGCATTGTCAATAAATATCAAATTTAATGGAGAAAAATATTAAATAGACGTAAAAAAAAACTTGCACAACTATCGTTTATGATGGAATGTGAGAGAAATTGAAAAGATTAATATTAATATGATGATTTTAATTTAATCTATTTACTTGTCTTCTATGTTTTTAGATTATTTAATATACATTATGTAATATATATTTTAATAATAATAAATTATGAACATATCGGTTCGGTTTGGTGCGATGTGATATTTTTACAAACCAAAACCGAACTGACTAGACCGGTTTGTGAAATTTAAACCATTCGTAAATCGAACATTCAAAAAAAACGTCCAAATTAAGGATTTCGGTTTGGTTCGGTGGGTTTTACCGGTTGATTCTGTTTCCCTTACACCCCTAATGATTTATCCTCAACTTTACTAGTATCTACTCTTTGAAACTACGTCTACCTCCCCACTAGCCCTATATCTTAGAAATAAACATTTAAACTCTTTGAAAAAGGTCGTCAATTATATACTAAAAAGACAGGATATTACAAAAACGACGCCCTTGTGCCATACGCGGTGCGACTGATCTGACAGTGCAGCGTACATTTATATCCGGTGCCAGGGTTCAAGGCACCGGTGCACCAGTTGTGGAAAAAATCAAAGCTTCAATCCAATTAAAGGTTAATAGAAACAAAAAAAATCGATGCATCCATACTAACACCGTTAAGTCCATGGGATTGAAGTGCTCTTCAAATAAATTATAACTTTTGAATGTTCTTGTTGGTCTAATTGGGTCTGATAATGTTGGTGGGAGTGGTCTTTATTTGGTATGGTGATGCTGGTCGAATCAATTTGTTATGGTTATGGTTATATTTGTAGAACAAAAACAAGATGCAATAACCCCAAGAGTAAGAATGAAGTTGCAGTAGCACTAGGACAAGCAGAGCTGAAGAACAAGAGCTGAGTTTAATGGGGTTGAAGGGTGTAACAACCAAGTGAATTACTGTTCCAACAACTTTTGATAAAAATACTTAAGCCATTAAGGTGCTGGTAGTAATCCACATGGTGTACTATATACCACACATCTCATTCACAATATTTCAATGTGGGATGGGATATTACAAAGGGTGTAGGTGAAGATTTCCAAACGGAAGAGGTAAACGAAATGGCAGAGTTTAACAGTAGCACTACCCCAAGATGCAATTTGTTATGGTTATGTTTATATTTGTCAACATAAATTGTTTTTGTTGGGACTAACGGATCTAGACGGAATGGGTGTAATTGACACCCAAGTGGGTTCTCTCAAAGGGTGTAAGTGAAGATTCCCAAACAAGAGAGGGTATAATTGAAGATACATCATAACTGAAGAGGTGAAAGTGAGATTTACTCTTAATAAAATTGTCAAAAAGAAAAGCCCTTCCTACTTTTCAAAATTGCAATTTCACACCCCAAAGAGTAGAAGCACAGTTCATATAAATTGCTACCAGTAACGGGAGAGTAGCCGCACAACGCTCAAAGAAGCACGAACGACGATACGAACTACCGCCGTCCACCAACGGAAGAACCCTTCAACCACTATGACCATCGAGTGTCTCGTCCTCGGTAACTTCTCTCTCTCTAATCCCACCAAAATTTGAACTCTCTCACTTGAATGGCATAAAAAAAGTATTAAGAATGGTGGGTTTTTGTTTTGAGCAGGCGCAGGGCAAGAAGTGGGCAAGAGTTGTGTGATTGTGACCATAAACGGGAAGAAAATAATGTTTGATTGTGGTATGCACATGGGTCATCTTGATCACCGCCGTTACCCTGATTTCTCGCTCTTGTCCAAGTCCGGCGACTTCGACAACACCCTCTCCTGCATCATTATCACTCACTTGTAAGCTCATCATCTTATTATCAGTTCAACATTTAGACTTAATTACTTAATACATACCCTCTATTTGTCGAAACTATCACATTGCAAAAAAGACGGGAACAAAAGTTGGTAGTCTTTGCATAGTCTTGTAGAGTAAACTTTGCTCTACAATACCATGCAAAATTTTCCTAAAAATTACATTGTTTTGCTATCTAAAATACTGAGTCAAAGTGACTCAGTTACGGGTTAAAAAGTCAAAGCAGGACTATACAAAACAAACGGAGGTAGTAGTTACTTACTGAGAGTGTAAATCTTTTGCAGTCATTTGGATCACATTGGAGCTCTCCCATACTTCACTGAAGTTTGTGGATACAAAGGACCTATTTACATGACGGTAATGCCACCAATCCGCTTATCTTTATTGGTCCTATGATTCCCTTGCACAATTCTGTATTTCTTTTTCAAATTCTGCTATTTTGGTTTGATATATATGCGTTTTAGCCATAACAGTAAGTTTATTCTCCTTCCTTGGATACTGAGTTTCTTATAAACTACATAGAACATGTGGGCGTGTTATAGGAAAAAAAATAGTCATTGATCCTTGAATAGCCCACATCCGGTCGATCATGTCGCGTGTCGGATTCTCCACAATGCGCTTCATAGGCCACCACCAGTGAAGAACAAAAGATGCTATTGAATGATTCCTGCCATAGGGTTAGTTTTGGTTCCAAGATATAGCCCACTCCTTACAAGTCGAGTACACAACTGGTTGTTTGAGCCAACTTTTGTTTAGATTTGAATAACCAGTTGGGGCCAGGTACAAAAATTACATTGGATATATTGAGTTTTCAATGTTCATTAAATGGCAAGGCTTGGCACACACACGAATTCTTGTTTAGTGAAGTCAAAATTTACAGTTTGGCAAAGATGGGTCCCTGAAAGACTAAATAACCAAGACTGTCTTGTTCCAAGTGGGAAAACCATGTAACGGGAGAGAGGTGGAAGATAATTAACGATGAAAGCTAGTACTGGCGCCAGCATTTATATAATATTATTGTATTTTAGACATATGCCTATCCGTGTAATTGAAGTGTAGTTCACAATTTTTATTTACTTGTACCTATTTAGTTTTAGGTGGCCGGGAGAGTATGTATGGGCATTATCTAGCTCTCGAAGACCACAACGTCTTTCTCAGTATTTTAAGACATCCTTTATGGCTATATGGGCTGGGAAGTGGAATTTATCTTGCTTTCTGACTTTATGCTGTGCGTAATTGAAAGCTAGCTGTGTTTAGAGATTTTGAAGTTGATCCTTGAACCATTCTTATGTGGCCATACTTGTTCATTTGTTTTTTTAATGTTAAAAAAAAAAACTGATGTGATTCAGTTCTCATTAGCAAAACTCATTTGATGAAACTGCAACGTGTTTATTCCATGTGTAGTACCCAACTAAAGCTTTGGGTCCTCTGATGCTGGAGGATTATCGAAGAGTGATGGTTGATAGAAGGGGAGAAGAAGAACAATTCACTTCTGAAAATATTGCTGAATGTATGAGAAGAGGTATATATATCACCATTCTTTTTCTTACGAGTAAAGAGTTACTATGAATGTGTACCACTGGTTGATTGGTGGGGACTGAACTCTATTTCCTTTTTTGCCTTCTTCTTAAGTAGCTAAAAGTGATGTTATTCTAAGAACGAAGACATGTTTATCCCATCGGGTCTTCTTAAGTGCCCTTACTACTTTGATCATTTTGTAGATCGTTTTGCATTTCCGGTTCATGTAATGCGTGTGCGTAACTCGATCCCCCAATATATATTCTGCCTATCATACATACTTTCTTTAATTGTTGCTCTCATGTTCCCTCAGAATCAAATGTTTATATACATCAATTGAGAACTTTACGTTTGCAGCCACAAGTTCCCTTATGGTGACGGTTTCAGCCCAACAAAATACGTCCAGGATATAATATCAGCTTAATGCCAACCCGCTAACACAATTGTTGTTTTGGAGTGCCTTGTGTACGTTTTGCCTTCATTTGGCACCATTAAGCAGCAGTATAGGAGCCATTCTATTGTGGATGGAGATTTAAAATAGTCGCAGGACTGATGGAGGATATGATACTTAAAATGACCAAATCGCCGAATCTAATTCAAGTTCAAAACAATTAATGGTTGCCCCTCTGTCCAAATTTATGTGTCCTGTTTGACTTTTCAGGCAACTTTGACCCGGTGATTTGAAAAGCAAAACGACACAAGAACTTTTTTAAAGTTGTAGACTTCAATCATGTTTGATGTAGGGAAATAGAGGGTGCAGTTGTAATGCTACCAGCAGAGGATAATAACTGGTGTCTGGTCACTGGTACATTGACAATTGCAGGGGGGATTCAGTACCCCGCTTTATTGTTAATAGCCCCTCCATGCTTAAATTTTTTTCTCAACACGGAGGTGGGATGTGAAACTAAGCTTTTATACTCTTCGTTATGATGACGTGAACAAACAAGTTACATAATACAGTACACCCTAAAATATTGTAGGGTGTACTGTATTAAGGGTTATACTCCCTCAATACAGTACACCCTATAATATTGTAGCCACCACCACCACCACCACCACCACCACCACCGCCACCACCACCACCCTCTGCACGTAATGTGCCACTAAGATAACTCTATAACGCACTGAAAGGTTAACTAGTTCTATCGTACTGCTACTCTAATCACCTAGTCAAAGTTGCCTTAAAAGTCCAACACAACACTATTATTGGTATGGATTGATTAAATATCAAGTATCTATAAAAAAATCATTAATTTCTCTACAATTCCACCAGACGTTTAAAACACTTGAAACTTCGAATTGAACTATGCATGTAACTAAGGAAAGATAGGCAAAACATGAAAATAAGCAACCAATCATGCAATTCCCAAAGTGCTTCAATATTCACGTTCACATAAAACTTGCCCTATTGCATTTGTTTTCATCTTGAAGCTCTACCTTCATCACAATGTTTCGTTCCCGGCAGAACTGTACTTACCTTCTCAAATAATGTCAACCCTCAACACCTAAAACGTCGCCCCTACCGCTGAATTGGCTGACCATCTAGAGTTACGGAATAACTTTCTTCCTCATTTTCGAGTATACACAGTGTTTGAATGCTATGACCTACTTCAAAGTTCAAATCACCTCAGATACTCCATTGAACTATTGTCCAATCTTTCGAACAAACAAACATTGAAGTTCTCATGCACAATATCTGGAATAATTTTAATTTCTCTGGGCTTACTTTATTGGTTTGTGGCCACGGTGCTGAAGGATAAGGTGGACAAATGCATTTAACATGTTGACTGTGTAACAATAGAATTCAGATGTTCTGTTTTCTTTATCAGTTGAACTATATTTGATATACTTATTTTGGTCTTGGTTTTTTGGCAGTCATAGCTGTAGATGTGAAACAGACCATACAGGTTGATAAAGATCTTCAGATCCGTGCATATTATGCTGGACATGTAAGTCACCTTATATACTACTTTTTTTTTTTTTTTTTTTTTTTTTTTTTTTTTTTTTTTTTTTTTTTTTTTACGACAAGTTGTGTGAATTTTCAGTTACTATCCCTCGAGTTATCCAACCACTTTGAAATTTTTTTGCGGCAGCCCCTTGCTATACCTAGAAATTTTGAGGCAATTTTTGTTTTAACTTTTGAAGAAGCTTTCACTCAGCATATATTTATTCATGTTTAATTTATTACAACCAAACTTTGTAACATAGCATTGAGGCAGGGCCGGCCCTAGACATCTCGGGGCCTAAAGCGAGTAATTTTTTTGAGGCCCTGAATTAACGCAAACTCATTTTTTTAGGCTTGACTAAAAATAAAAATAATATGACTTATAAATAATATGACATTTGCGAGAATTGAATCTCGGTCATTTTTGTGGCAAAATTAATGACAACAGCTTAATTAGCGTTATTACCATGTCAGCTTACACTAAAATATATAATTAACATTGCCTTTTACTATAAAGTACAGGCCCCTCCCGGTCCAGGGGCCAAAAGCAGCTGCCTTTGCCTGCCTCCCCCTTGGGCTGGCCCTGCATTGAAAGGCAGCTCTGAAGAAGGTCCCTAGGGTATAAGTCTGACCACACCTTGCTCAAACAATGTGAACTTGTAAAATATATTTAGTGGGTAACTGTAAATGGTGTATGAGCAAGACTTTTGGCCGCAGTGTTGACTTCATAGGTTCTGAAGTGTAGGAGATTTGATCCACTAAGGTATTCAGCAAATTTCAAGCATTGTAGGAGGAGAAACCATGTTTTGGAAGTCTTTCACTCTTTTTGTAATGGGAGAAGCTTTTTGCTATAGTTAGTTTACTCCCTCTATCCCATTTTAGCCGTCCACTTTTCCTCAAATGGGTGTCCCAATTTATAAGTCCACTTCCGTAAAAGTTGCCTACTATTCACTGTACTTCCCTCCATACCCCCTTCAAATTCTTACGTTTTCACTTGCCAAAAAAGTACCACATGAGATGAAGGACAATGTTGTAAATTTACCAAGTCAAAAGCATCACCTTAATCCATGTGCAAAATCAAACAGGACATATAAATCGTGGATGGAGGGAGTACGAGTCTTTCAGGTAACTACTGTGGATGCCCTTTCTGCTCCTCCCCCTCTCTCTCTCCTATGGTCCTTACTCCCTCTCTGTGCTACCTAGAAATTTATACTCACGGAATGGAAGCAAGATACTCCCTGGAATCGGTAAAACATGGGTTGGTTTTTACAATATTCGGTCAGAGCAAGTTGCTTGTTTACATGTAAAATCGTCCGGGAATACAGTTCATATTTCTTTTCATTTTGTGGATAAGGTACATGAATTACAGCATTTCGCTTGATTTACCTTTCTCAAACTATGATAAGTATGATTTACCTTTCAGGTATCATAGTTTGCAACGCGCCGTGCAAATCACATTTTGTACGTCCGAGTGAAATTGTGTCTCATTGGTCTTAAGTTTTCTTGTTAAGTATACCTTTTCCTCATATGCCCTGTTCTGTGATCTCTCTCCTACTGTTTGAATATGCTTTAAGTTCAGATTTTACAAAAGGAACTATGAACGAGAGTTGTAAACTGATAATTAAAGAGAATAATTAAAGCATATGAATTAAAATGCACTTCTATTCTTAACTTCAAGGACGTCTGATGGTATTTGAGTGCTTTAGTTTATTGGTCCCCGTGCACTTTTTTTTTAATCTGAAGCAGCATATTAATATCACCAATACAGGGTAGGTCCTGAAGTCCTCTCAGCAGCAAGGCTGGTGTAGATCCTAAAACAAAAACAGGTCATTTCAACATTGTTGGGTTGGAGCCCTGGTTCATGGGCGACCCGTTTTATGAATCGACCCGATTCATGTTTTGCTACGACCCGAAAAGGGAGACATGATTCGTGGAGCGAAGGCTTGGGCCGGTAGGCCCAAGCCGTAGCGATCACGAACATGTCTCCGGGGGTTCGGGGGCAGCGCCCCCGAAAAAAATATTTTGACCCGTTTTGACCCGTTTGGGCTTGGATCCGGCCCGGTTTGATAGGTTGTCTACTTATAGAGTTCTTAGGGTTCGTAGCATGTTATGTTGAGCGTTCTGATTTCGCTTGTAATTCTCTCTGAGACGATTCGTCTGTTTTAGTGAAATCTCTGCAACTCCGTGGAGTAGGCTGTTTTGCCGAACCACGTAAATCTGTGTGTTTTGATTCTTTCTTTCTGCATATTTTTCGTTTTTCACAACAACTGGTATCAGAGCCAGGTCCGCTAGGGTTTGGGAAAAACGATGGCAGATGAGATGAAAGGTTCTGGAATTGAAAAGTTCGACGGCACAGATTATGCGTACTGGAAGATGCAGATAGAGGACTATCTGTATGGGAAGAAACTGCACGCTCCACTGGAGGGGGTAAAGCCTGAAGCCATGAAGGAGGAAGACTGGAAGGTTATGGATCGACAGGTTCTGGGCATTATTCGGTTGACGCTGTCAAGGTCGGTTGCGCACAACGTTATTAAGGAGACTACTACAGCTTCGCTGATAAAGGCGTTGTCAGGAATGTACGAGACTCCGTCTGCTAATAACAAGGTGTACTTGATGAAGCGTCTGTTCAATCTGAAGATGACAGAAGGTATGTTGGTTGCTCAACATCTTACTGATTTCAATACAATTACGAATCAATTGTCTGCTGTTGAAATTAACTTTGATGATGAGGTTAGGGCTTTGATACTATTAGCGTCATTACCTAATAGTTGGGAATCTATGCGAACTGCTGTTAGTAATTCTGCTGGAAAAGAAAAGTTGAAGTATGATAACATACGTGATTTAATTCTGGCTGAGGAAGTGCGTCGTAAAGATTCTGGTGAACCTTCGGGTTCAGCCTATAATGTTGATAATCGTGGCAGAAGCAACGAAAGGAATGATAATAATAATCGGGGAAGATCAAAATCTAAGCATGGAGGTACCAGTCGTGGAAAATCGCAGACAAGGGATGGAAGCACGGTTAATTGCTGGAACTGTGGTAAGTCAGGTCACTTTAAGAGTGATTGTAAGGCACCAAAGAAAAACAGAGGAAAGTCTGGGAATTCGGTGAATGCAGTCAGTGATGAAATTCAAGATGCTTTACTTCTTGCTGTGTATAGTCCCGTTGATGATTGGATATTAGATTCGGGTGCTTCTTTCCATACTACCTCGCACCGTGAAATTATGCAGAACTATACTGCTGGGGATTTCGGAAAGGTGTACTTGGCAGATGGGGAGCCGCTGAATATTGTTGGTCAGGGTGATATTGATGTCAAGCTTGCAAGTGGTTCTGTATGGACTTTGCGGAAGGTGAGACATGTTCCTGAACTGAAGAAGAATTTGATATCGGTGGGACAGCTTGATGATGATGGTAACTCTGTGGTCTTCTCAAGTGGTGCATGGAAGGTTTTGAAAGGTTCCATGATACTTGCTCGTGGTAAGAAAACAGGAACTTTGTACATGACTTCGGGACCGAGTGATACAGTAGCAGTTGCTGAAGCTGAGCAAGACGCTGATTTGTGGCATCGCAGACTTGGTCATATGAGTCATAGAGGTATGAAGATATTGCAGTCCCAAGGTAAGCTCTCAAAGCTGAAGTCTGTTGATCTGGGTATTTGTGAGAGCTGTATTATGGGAAAGCAGAAGAGAGTCAGTTTCTTGAAAGGCGGTCGTGCCTTGAGATCAAGCAAGCTGGATCTCGTGCACACAGATGTGTGGGGTCCTTCACCAGTAGCGTCGCTAGGAGGATCTCAATACTATGTCACTTTCATTGATGATTTCAGTAGGAAAGTATGGGTTTATTTTATGAAAAATAAATCTGATGTATTTGAAACTTTTAAAAGGTGGAAAGCCATGGTTGAGACTGAAACGGGTTTGAAATTGAAGTGTTTGAGATCTGATAATGGTGGAGAATACATTGATGGTGGACTAAAGGATTATTGTGCTACACATGGAGTTAGACTCGAAAATACTCTTCCCGGGACACCACAACAGAATGGTGTGGCTGAGCGCATGAATAGGACCATCAATGAGAGAGCTAGAAGCATGAGGCTTTGTTCTGGGTTACCGAAGACTTTCTGGGCAGATGCAGTTAGCACAGCGGTTTATTGCATAAACCGTGGACCTTCAGTTCCGTTGGAATTCAGATTGCCTGAAGAAGTATGGAGCGGAAAAGAGGTTAGTTTTGATCATTTGAAAGTTTTCGGTTGTGTTTCTTATGTTCATATTGATGCTGCCAGACGTAGTAAGCTAGATGCAAAGTCCAAGATTTGTTTCTTTATTGGCTATGGAGATGCACAATTTGGTTACAGATTCTGGGATGCTGAGAACAGGAAAATTATAAGAAGCAGAGATGTGATCTTCAATGAGAAGATGATGTATAAGGATAGGGCGAGTGTTGCTATTGATACAAAGGATGAAGTCCCAGCTACTCCTTCGTATGTTTGTCCTGATATTCTTGAGGATGTCACTCCCAGTGATGATGTTCCGCAGGATCAGTCTAGTGTGTCTGACACTACTGAGTCACAGCCAGTTGCAAAGGACAAGAACACTCCTCTGAAGACCTATGTTAGAACTCGGGTGGGGACTAGGAACAGAAAGGTCCCAGAGCGTTACTCCCCTAGTCTTAATTATATATTGTTGACTGATGCTGGTGAGCCTGAGACTTATGCAGAGACTTTGCAGGATGTTCACTCTAGCAAGTGGGAGTCAGCAATGAATGATGAGATGGATTCTTTACTTCGGAATCAGACATGGGAGTTAACTGAACTTCCAACAGGGAAGAGGGCACTTCATAACAGGTGGGTATATCGTGTGAAGAATGAATCTGATGGAAGTAAACGGTATAAGGCAAGACTTGTTGTGAAGGGGTACCAGCAGAAGCAGGGAATTGATTATTCTGAGATATTTTCACCTGTGGTGAAGCTTACAACTATCAGGTTGGTGCTGAGTATGGTTGCTCAAGAAGACTTACATCTTGAGCAGTTAGATGTAAAGACTGCATTCCTTCATGGTGACTTGGAGGAAGAATTGTATATGCATCAGCCAGAGGGTTTCGAGGTACAGGGAAATAAGAATCTTGTGTGCAGGTTGAAGAAGAGCTTGTATGGTCTGAAACAAGCTCCTCGGCAGTGGAACAAGAAATTTGATAGTTTTATGTGCAGCTTAAAGTACACGAGATGTCATGCAGACCATTGTTGCTATGTTAGACAGTTTGATGACTCCTACATTATCTTGTTGTTATACGTTGATGATATGCTGATCGCAGGATCTAGTTTGGATGAGATTAACAACTTGAAGAAGAAATTGTCTACACAGTTTGCCATGAAGGACTTGGGCCCTGCAAGTCAGATTCTTGGTATGAGGATAGTCAGAGATAGAGCCAGAGGTACTCTGTATTTGTCCCAGACAGAGTATGTGAAGAAGGTACTAAGCAGATTCAGCATGGATCAGGCTAAGCCTGTGAACACTCCGTTGGGGGGTCATTTTAGATTGAGTAAAGATGATTCACCAAAGACAGTTGAAGAACGGGAACACATGGGTAAGACTCCATATGCCTCAGCTATTGGTTCGTTGATGTATGCTATGGTTTGTACTAGGCCAGATATTTCCCATGCAGTGGGAGTTGTGAGCAGGTATATGAGTAATCCAGGAAAGCAACATTGGGAGACAGTTAAATGGATCTTAAGGTACTTGAGAGGTTCTTCAGACACGTGCTTATGTTTCGGTGGAGGTGCTTTGAAACTTAAGGGTTTTGTTGATGCTGATCTTGCTGGTGATCTGGATAAGAGGAAGAGTACTACAGGGTATGTGTTCACCTTGGGTGGTACGGCAGTGTCGTGGGGTTCTAACTTACAGAAGGTTGTTTCTCTTTCAACAACGGAAGCTGAGTATATTGCTATCACGGAAGCTGCAAAGGAGATGGTATGGTTGCAGAGGTTCTTAGGAGAGTTGGGGAAGATACAGGAGAATGGCACGCTTCACAGTGACAGTCAGAGTGCTATTTTTCTTGCTAAAAATCCAGCGTTCCATTCTAAGACCAAGCATATTGAGACAAAGTATCATTTCATCCGTGAGTTACTTGATGATGGTCAGGTTCAGCTTGAGAAGATTTGTGGAAGTGAGAATCCAGCAGACATGTTCACAAAGGTTGTTACTGTTGAGAAACTGAAGCTGTGCGCAGCTTCAGTGGGTCTTCTTTCTTGAAGAAGATGAGCTGAGTTGCAGGGATGGAGCTTGATTATGTGAGGGGATGTGGTTCTGGTACATGATGTTGAACCAGTCTCCAAGTGGGAGAATTGTTGGGTTGGAGCCCTGGTTCATGGGCGACCCGTTTTATGAATCGACCCGATTCATGTTTTGCTACGACCCGAAAAGGGAGACATGATTCGTGGAGCGAAGGCTTGGGCCGGTAGGCCCAAGCCGTAGCGATCACGAACATGTCTCCGGGGGTTCGGGGGCAGCGCCCCCGAAAAAAATATTTTGACCCGTTTTGACCCGTTTGGGCTTGGATCCGGCCCGGTTTGATAGGTTGTCTACTTATAGAGTTCTTAGGGTTCGTAGCATGTTATGTTGAGCGTTCTGATTTCGCTTGTAATTCTCTCTGAGACGATTCGTCTGTTTTAGTGAAATCTCTGCAACTCCGTGGAGTAGGCTGTTTTGCCGAACCACGTAAATCTGTGTGTTTTGATTCTTTCTTTCTGCATATTTTTCGTTTTTCACAACAACCATCTCAAATTCTCATTAACCTCTTCAATTCTACATCAAATGTACGCTCCTGATTATTTATAGATGAAAACTTCCTGTTTGCCATAGATTAGGTAAGAAAACAAATGAACGAAATTTCCTTGACAACAATAAGTAAATCCAAAAATATAGAGAAATAAAAACAGTAGTCATTCCAAATAGATGAAACCTAAAAAATGTAGATTTGGCTTGCCACAACATAAGTGAAGATGTAGAAAAAAATATGGAGTTTTTTTTGAATCACCAACAATTTCGTTACGCAATTAGCTACAAATCCTCCATTTAGTGGCACAAAATACCCCAAAGAGGCCCAACATAGTGTTTGTAATGGAGCAAACTAAGTTATGGGGCTGATGCTTTTTTTTTTTTTTTTTGGGGGGGGGGTGGCTAAAATAAATTGTATGGGCAAATTCAGGGTATGATAACAATTTGAAATAGTTGAGTAGGTCTGCCATGCCCATCCTCCCCAAACTAACTTCAATACTGTATATACAATCTCTGCTTTGAACCCGAATCCAATCCTCTATCCAAACGCAACCTAAAATTCAACTTATTTTATCCTTCTCTGCTGCCAATTAGCAAACTTTTCTGGCTGACACTGATCCCCATAATGGCTCCCAGATTGAAAAGGACTTACATATAGAGATAGATAACAAAGCAAAAACTGTGAGTCAAGAAAATGAACTCCTCTTCTGTGATCCAATTGATATGGACGTCAGGACTCTTAGGCGCTGGAGGTGGCGTAAACCTCTAAAATGTTGCGTGTCTGATACTTTCAAATTTGTCAACTCTTAGGCGCTGGAGGTGGCGTAAACCTCTAAAATAGGAAGAGGTGCAGTACTGGTTATGTCAATATCAGCTGAAATGTACTAGGACGACATACCAAATCCTCAACATTATTGATAGGGAAATCGCCATGTTTCAAGAAACTGTTTATAAGTATCTTATAAATGTATAACCATTGTGGAATTGTGCAAGATATGAGTTTATTCTCTTGACCTTGATCTTTAGCATCATTATATCTCTAGCATCATTATATCTCTCTGGATAAGGGTTTCTTTCTCCAGGGAGAATTAATGGGGATCTGTTAAAGAAACAAGTTTCTTGGAATTGTTAAGAGAGAAGGAAGAATAATTCAACCTTTTTTGGAAAACCAAGGTCTGTGCAAGTACATTTATATATTCACCAGAAGGGCTAAAGTGAGTTTGGATCTATTATAAGTTTTTAGCTATTTAGGGCATAAAACACACGCATTAAAGAATATTACTTGCTTATGGCAGTGGACTTATCCAAAGAACTGGAATATTGGTTCAAGACTCTTCAATGCGATTGCTAGGATAATCTTTTCAGTTGGACGCTATTGGCCTACTTTAGGTTAATAAGTGGGCCCCAGTTATTAACCTATGTTTTCGGGATTATGAAAGGTCTTGACTTCTGTGCCCCTCTTTTAGGTTTCGATCAATTTGGGTGTTCCACACCTTGTCTCCATTTGCAGAAGGGTTTTGGACTTGCGGGCTCCTGGTATACACTGTCGATCAATTCTGGTTTTAACTTAGTGCATCCGGGCTGTATTTGATGTTGAGTGGTCAATACATTTGTGTTTAACAAGTGTTGTTAATCTTTTCTTATTTTAAGTAGAGAAAGAACCAAGTGAACTTTATGAACCAAAACTGCTGATGTACTAGCAACGAATTTCCGAGTTTCACTGCTAACTTTTTGCTATAATACTTGTTTCTGTTTCTCTTTATAGGTTGGTTGGGCAAGATGTCAACTATCTTTTATTGATTGCACTGGTGCATGTTTTATGTCAGTATCTATCTTTTTATTCTATTTTCTTATTATGTTATCCAGGTCATTGGTGCTGCAATGTTTTATGCAAAGGTAGGAGATGCAGCAATAGTGTATACAGGGGACTATAATATGACGCCCGATAGACATCTTGGAGCTGCTCAGATTGACAAACTACAGTTGGACCTCCTTATTTCAGAGTAAGGAAATCACATCGGTGCAGTTGTCAGCATCGAGATCATACATATTCATGTTTTTTGATTCTGGCATTTGGAATATCTGAGTAATTAGCTCTTGAATTAATTAGTTTAGATCAATAAGCTTGTTAATTATGTTGCATCTTGGAGCTGTTTTTTTTCATTAGTTCCTTCGTGTTCTTATATATTTGTTATGAGAAGTCACTGGCTGTTCCGGGCTTTTTTGTACTGATAGTTTCAATACTATTGCAGATCGACATATGCAACTACTGTTCGGGATTCTAAATATCTGCGTGAAAGAGAATTTCTCAATGCTGTAAGCCGGATGCAATCTTTCAGATTTAATAATTCTACTGCTATCCTATTAGTAGTCTTGATTCATAATGTTTCACATGTTTTCTTAGATGTCTTTATACATCCTTTCTTTTTCATATTATTTCTTATTGTTATTTGTTGCAGGTTCACAAGTGCATTGAGAATGGAGGAAAAGTTCTCATTCCTACATTTGCCCTAGGAAGAGCTCAGGTTATCCATCTACAGTAACATATCTTTACGGGATTATATTGTCTGGCGCGAAGTCTATGTTTCTTGTCTTTTGTTTGTAAACATGTCTTTCACTTGGTCTTAAGGGTATGGGAATATTTATAAGCTACTCGACTAAGATCTTTGACCTAAAACGATTATTTTGTGTCAATAACCATGTGCAAATCCGAAGAGGTGTTGCGGGCGGGCGGCATACCTCGAAATGCAAGGGCAATTCTTAAGTAATTACAGAAAATGTGTAGTATTGCCATTTGTGCAGACTGGCTAATAGCCTTTTCAATTAACACAAGTCAACTAAAAAAACATGTGATTTAAAAGGAATCTTTTGAGTATTTGTGCAGACGTGGCAGTGGCATCACAGTTAACTGAAATCCCACAATCGTACAAGGTTGTGCCAAATTGTTATGGAGATAAACATCAATGATAATAATATGTATGCTGAACAAAATGGAAGCTTCACCTTATTATAAGCTACTTTCAGATAGCTTGGGACTTGAACTGCTCCATCTAATTTTCCTTAACCTAACAAAGACTTGAGTTGGTGGGCTAAGCCCAATTTGGAAAAGCTGATATGATATGACATTATGGACTCATCACTCATGCATGCATTTGACATTTGACACGATTAATGCTAATATTTCAAATTATTTGAGATGTCATGATCAAACATGGCAGCGAAAGAACCACCACGAAATACTTATTATGCAGTAGACATGAAAAACCTCTTTCTGACCACCCTTGTCACTATCAATTCATAACACCCTTCAATGTTTCCTGCTTGCATATTTGCTTACCTGCGAGCAAGCTAATCCATGATTTCATATGAGCTTTCCCTTCAGATCAGCCTCTACCACACCTCTCTATGGATGTTAAATTGCACTTCACTGGGCTAATTTAGAGTTTTTACCCGTACTCGGTTCTACTTTGCACGCCCTGCTTGCAGATCTAGCGTCTTTCACCCATAGAGTTTTTTAAGTCCCTGCTTGCAATTCGTATCTCTTCCCAGTGAAATTATTATGAAACAATCTTATGGGTGAAAGTGTGCTTGTTTGTTGTGCCGCTATCAACTATATTAAGCCAAATTCAACTCGTGCATGTATCATGAAACTTTGCAAGGTGTGTCGAACTACTCCATTTGGTGTCTGTAATCATAAGTACTACAATACTCTGCAGAATTTTTTTCATAGTCTAAACCATGCATCAACTTCATTTTAAATATCCATATGAGTTCTCACAGACAAAATAAATAATCTGTGGCATAACTATGTATTTGGGATGTCAGATAACCTATTTTATGACAACTCTTTTGTCAAAAGAAATCTTAAGACTCTACAGTATAGCACCACACACTCTTTACAATGTATTCCATATAAATTACTCGCTCAAGCATTTTCATTGGACATACCTTTTTCCCATTTATCAAAATTTAACAATCTGTGCACCAACTTCACAAATGTCCGTTTGTACTTTTTTGAGGTATAATAATCAGTCATAGTTATCTCATTTTACACGTTCATGAGTAAGGTAATAATAGGCACTTCACTATGTTCATAATTAACTCCAAAAACTTAAAGCCTTTTGTTATTAACCAAATTATGACATCCTTGAGCGATTTATCCACATCAGAAGTTGACCAACTCATGTGGGTTTAGCTCTTTAGCTTATTGGATTGTCTTCAGTAGGATTCCAATATTAGTTATGTTTGTTAGATGGTGAAGAATAATTGAAATCCAAAATGTCTGGTAATTCTGAGTCAATGAAGCACATTATTATCTCATAAAATAGAAGATGTCATCGTTTTCTTTTAACCTTTTATTATCCTTTATCTCTTTTATACCTCATTTTGATATGCTGGATAAAATGCTTTGATATATGAAAACTGTTTTTGGATTAAATCATGCACTTTTTTCCTGAAATTATTTACTGTCTTCTGATAGGAAATCTGCATGCTGTTGGATGACTATTGGGAGCGTATGAATATCAAGGCCCCTATTTACTTCTCTTCAGGTTCGTTTTCTCTTGTTCGTTCAGTTTTTTTCTTTTTCGCTGTTTATCTAGTATATGTTGTCATGGTGATCTTTTATTATGAATTCAATTTGATGCGGACATTACATCAATTGTTGGTTAAGGTTCTATCATATGGTTGGAGGTTCTGTTGACTCAATTTTTTTACCCAACATTCGTAAAATTCTGAGAAATCAGGTTGATAAGTAATTTGGTGCAATTGAACTCTAATTTATTGGTTCCAAGCTCACTACTCCTGTTTCTTTTTCTTTTTGTCTTTCTTTGTTTTCACACACACACACACGTGCGCACGCACCCACGGACCAGAGGCCTTTGCTCTTTATTATTTCGTTGCACTAGGAGCTACGCGACTAATCTCGTGAGGGTTCGCGGTAGGACTAGGGGAGCTGCTGTAGGAAAGAGTTCATCCCGTAGTGACAGGAACAAGTAACCAAAGGTAGTAGTAAGCTCATCTAAGAAAATTTCAATCCAATTAAATTATTATGATGTAGAATATACGAGGAATGACTCTCTGGAAACTTTTCGAAGGCTTCTCCTTAGCTACCTGTGTATTCTCAGCTGAGATAGGGCCGCACATACAAGGACAATCCTTTTGAAGTGGGTGGTTTTTGGGGAAGTTATAATTGTCACTCTTGTAGATTGCATATGATTCTCGAGCTGGGGCAAGATGATGATCTCGGTGTTTAATAATCAAAGATTCTCAACAAGTTGTTTTGGGGAAATGACTCCAATAGTGGGAAAGAAGTGGTAATATCATTCATAGGCATTCTTTTATCCTACTAACTAAAGTTTTAGTACAAGTTGTTTCTAATCAACATGGTCGTAGAATGCATTTTTCGAATTTTATCAACGTTTCTCCAATTTTAACCCACTTGATGGAGTAGTTCTGGTTTGGATACCTTGGCAGTTTTGCATTACTTTTGTTAACTGTTTTGTGATATTTTCTCCTCCAGGTCTGACCATTCAAGCTAATATGTACTATAAAATGCTTATCAACTGGATGAGCAAAAAGGTGAAAGATTCTTACGCTACTCACAATGCACTCGACTTCAAACATGGTATCCTCTCAGTTTTAGTATTTGATTTATAGCATGGAGAATTTCTTGAGTATGAAAATACAATGTTGTTGTGGGTAAATCATGCTTTCAACAGTGGTTATAGGATGCTATCAAGCAAGAATTCCGCCACTTATAAAGTACTATTCCAGAACGCGAGATTGTTGTGGGATGGACTTATCATTTCCATTAGGAGTACTCGTGAACTTTGAAGTCTGAATTTTATTATGTTTCTAAATTATTCGTATTTAACTGATGGTTACCAACCTCAGGTTTTTACAACCATAACATGCCATGATTTTTTTTCAGAAACCAAGGTCTGAAATGGTCAGATTCCATATACGTTTAGATGTTCAGATCTTTAATGACAATCCCACTAAGTTCTGTCGTGCTGTTTTTCTTTCTGCATCCACGAAAGTTTGGGGAGGTCCATATGACATCCTTCTGATATTGTATATTGTTTTCTTTTATGTACTGGATGAAGCAACAACTTTATATAATTTACTCTATTGTGCTCATGATGAGAGTTTGAGCACTAGGTTTTTATAGTACATTATTGGGAGGCATCTACAGGGCTGATTCCGCATCTTTCCCTAAATTTTCCACAGAGATGTAACAGCAATTGCTTTAAAATTATGTTCCCCTCAATTGGTTATTCAATTTGGAGCTTCCAGTCGCACTAGTGCCTATCTGGCAACCCTGTTTTATAACATATATGTCTAGGAACAGAGTTATTACTTGAAACGTTTGGCAGGCCTGTTTTTTACTTATATATAAATCAGAAACAGCCGGTTCTAAAAACAATTTTATTTGTTTTATTTATATATTTATTTTATTACTATTTCTATTTTTGTAGCTGTTTTTTCTGTTTTAAAACAGATACCTAACAGGCTTAAGTGTCTGGAATTCATTCCTCAATATTAATGTGGTTTTCTAGTTTGGTTAACCTCTAATATATAATATCCACATATTGGTATATGTGTGTGTCTGCACTCGTAAAATAAATTGGGAGAAGCTCATCCATGAGTGGAGCGTCGGCTTGACATGTGTGTGTGTGTGTGTGTGTGTGTGTGTGTGTGTGTGTGTGTGTGTGTGTGTGTGTGTACCCCATATCCTATTTTGACTGTGTGTGTGTGTAAAATATGAGGTCTCTGGAAATAGGCCTTCTGTATCGCTTAGTCTTACTCTTACCAGGTTCAATCATAAAGTAACATCTTTTCCAGATACCTGATATCACACAGGACAGGCAGATCAGTATGGAATTACCCGGAAAACGGACATAGCTAAAATAGGAAGTTCTCCCTCTAAAATGTAGTGACATAAGCTAATGTTTTGTATTTAGTTAACTGTGGATCCATAAGACTTGTATAACTTGAACTATTCGATGCTTAAAATTGGTGTAAATTACAATTTACACCAACGTATACATAAAAATCACCATCTGCACCTTCTTGAATTCCAGAATTGACCTGCGTTTTCTTCATATAAATATAGGGGCGCATCCATGGAGAGGCTATACCTAATCCCTCCTCACCCTCAGCGTCAATATTAAGAATTCCATCGAAAGTATAAGAAAAAGAATTGTTGCGTGGAGATTTCGTGAAATTGTAGAAAGATTTCGTGACTTCTTGGAAGCGATACGGAAACTTCGAGTAAACTAATTCAAAACCACCCCGACCGAATAAGTCTGGACCACCTAGATCCACCATGTGACCACCCTCGGCGTCTCTCTGTTCTCACTCTCCAGCAGTCCAAAGTCATTCCTCGTTCTCTCTCTCTCTCTCTCTGGATTCCAAATCAAAGATGACATCAACACCTCACATAGAATTGAAGCCAATAGATGGCGGTTGGCATTAAAGGAAGAGAGAAAGTAATCTTTCCGATTCTTAGAGCTGAACAGGTCACTTGGTGGGTTGCTACTTGGTGGAGAGTTGGATGATGGTGGCGGCTGACATGGTCTGGGGAGTTTTAAGCAAATCGCTGGACTAAATTGGCGTTTATGTAACTATGCATAAAATCTTGGGTAGTAAGTAGTACACAACACATCACTTGCACATGCTTCATTAATGTAAAATCCATGAGGTGGACTAATGAAGCATATAACAACAGAACCTCGGGTTGGCAAAATGAACAACCTCTGAACCACAGGTTGGCAATTTAAAATTACCCGTTATAGTTTGACACAGAAATAGAGAACTTAACTAATCATATCACACAGACTACTAACTATGAGGTATTAAGAATTAGAGTAGATAACTGAAGATTATTGCAATTTTCTTTCATGTAGTTTGGAATACAAATTTACCTCTTTCTTGAAAATAACCCATAATGCTGTTTATTGGAGCACCCAAGTGATCTTGAGAAACAAATCTGAATAGTGTTAAAAAAGCAGCTGTCAGTTTGTACTGTTCTAAACAAATACCGAGTAACAAAAATCAAAATCAAGTAATTAAAAAGTTATTTACCTAACAAAATGCAAAAAATAATGTAGTTCTGCTAATAGAGATGTAGCTGTTGGATATATATATATATATATATATATATATATATATATATATATATATATATATATATTTTTAAATACTGTTGGAATTTCAAGTAAGTAAAAACTGTTAAGGAATGCAAGTGCACGTAATGAATAATAATGTTTGGGGTTTGAATCATTAAGGCTATTGGTACATTTATTTCTTAATCAAAGACAATGTGGTAGAAAGGTGATACTACCTCCGTTTCTTCTGTTTCATCTGCGTTTGACTTTTTAATCCGTAACTGAGCCAGTTTGACTTGGTGATTTGCGTGCCAAAACGATGTAATTTTTTGACAATTTTTTCATAGTGTTGTAGAGTAAACTTTCCTTTATAACACCATGCAAACATAACCAAATTCTTTTATCGTTTTACTAATCAAATTACCGGGTGAAAGTAACCCAATGAATAGTGACAAAAAGTGAAGTAGGCTGAAACAGAAGAAACAGAGGTAGTACTCTTTAACAGCTGAAATATCTGGAAATCCTCATCCGCCACTGAGGAACTGATAGGGAGTTGTTAAACGGTGAGAATGACATGTTCATGCTATCAAGTTAATATGTCTGACTATCTTTTGTCGCAGATTATAAGTTAATAGGGTTTCTATCCATGCTAGTCTTATTAGTAACAGCATTAAGATGTTACATGCCAAAATTATTTGCTTGTACTTATCTTTCTCGTGGCGATGCTATTATAACATAGTTTAGTCTGCCTTGTTCAAGTTTTAACACGATGGAAGATATTTTGATGCATCTTGCCTCTCATTAGTTACTGTTTTGCTGCCTCACTATATTTTGACTTTCGGTGTTGCAGTACGCGAGTTTAATCGCAGTTTAATAAATGCTCCTGAACCATGTGTTCTTTTTGCCACACCGGGGATGATCAGTGGTGGGTTTTCACTCGAGGTCTTCAAACATTGGGCTCCTTATGAAGCCAACCTTATTACACTGCCAGGGTACTTTGTTTTTTTTTCTTTTTTTATTTCTTTGATCTCCGCTTCCATGAAAGGTGATGCACCTAGCTCCTCCATTTGGTTGGTTCCAAATGGACTTAGCCATCCCATTATAGGTTCCTTTCTGGTTTTATCTGCAGATCAACACAGTGAAATTAGTGAACTACAATTTTGAACCCAAGCTTTCTATCATGGTGCATCTCAAAGGACACGAGCCGACTAATGTTTAACTTCCCTGATGCCTCTTAAGACTACTAAACCCCGCATCACATATCTTTTTTCCTTAAAGGTAAATCTTCATGGGAATTAACAAAAAGAATCAGTTGTTCGATACTTTTCAGCTTAAAACCTTTGCATTGGACTAATTCTTATGTAATCCTAGGTTAATACTGCACAATACCAAACACATTATTAAGTATAGTACAGCTAATCCAACCCAATCCGGCTTAGTCTAGTCCAGTCTGATACTCTTAAGACTCTTAGTACAGAACAAACGTGCCATAAGAGTACTATGTCATTTGACTACAAAAAGTTTATTTATATTGATTTCATTCTTTTGTTGCTTGTCAAGGTACTGCGTAGCTGGAACCGTAGGACATAAATTAATGTCAGGTAGAGCAACCAGTATTGACTTGGACGAGAACACGCGGATCGACGTGCGGTGCAAGGTATTTGGTTTGTCTCCATTTCTTTATTGAATGTTTTCAAAGATTTTATTTCGTATATTATGCAATTTATATACCCTCAATGTTCTTAGGTTGAGTTGATCAACATTCTTTTGGCTAGTCTGCTTAGCAGAGAACAGGTTGCTGTTCCTTGTGGACTTGTGGTTTATTTCATGCTCACTTTTTAGTCAAACCAATATTCTCACTGAAATTTATGTATGTATGTATGTCATGTCTTAATCCGATGCCAGAAACTTGCTTAATATGACTCTCTTCTTTTATTGAATAGTTTTATCCAACTTTTCAAATGGACAACCTTCTAGTTATACGGGTTGCCATTGCCTCACATTCGCCAGTGTGAAGGAGTAATAGTAAAAGACGCAGGCAACGCAGGCAATGTGTCAAAGACATGTTATATCCTCCACTATCAATGTTTTTGTTGTTTCTACCCGTTTCTTTTGTCAGTCACCATTCAAGCTTCAGTCTTCGCCTCTTGGAAACCTAGACAAATCAACTTCTGCAGCACTCAAACCCTGCCACTCTCCCAGCCCTCAGTCTACTTCACCTATGGCCAAGCATAGAGACATTGTCTACAGTCCGTCATACTAGAAGCTTGATTATTACTACATACTTGTCCTCGCTTTATTCTTGGTTTGACTTTTTCATACGTAACCGGGTCAATTTGACCCGGTGATTTGGATTGCAAAATGATGCAAATTTTTGGTATTTTTTTTCATGGTTTACACTGTTTACTCTACTACACCATAAAAAGATTACCAAATTCCTGCATTGTTTTGCTAATCAAATCACCTGTTCAAAGTGACCCAGTGAACAGTGATAAAAGTCAAACCAGGAAGAAAGAAAGAAAACAGAGGCAGTATTTTTTAACCATCATTGTACGCCACCCAGGTTGAGAGGAAAGTGGGAAATAAGGAATTGGAAGAAGACAAGCCAGATAATGGGTTGGGAATAGAGCTTCACTCGGTTCGGTTTAACCGTCGGTTTCCGGTTAAAACCGAACCAAAAACCGAGAAAAGGAGAACCGCAGAACCGAACCGCATGACAAGAACCGGAACCGGTACCGGACCCGTATCTTTACGGTCACGGTTCGGTCTCAGGTATTTCGTAACCGGACCGGAACCGGCCCAAAAACTGACTATTTTTATGTTTTTTAATTATTTTTTACACCACAAAACAACGCAAACAAAAATAAAATAAAAAAAATCGGTAAAGGACCGGAACCGGTTAACCGAACCAAACCGAAATACCGGTTCCGGTTAACCGGTCCCGGTTCGGTTCCACGTTTTCGAAATATTTCGGTTTCGGTTAAACCGAACCGATGTACCTAACTTACCGGTTAAACTGAACCGGGAACCGAAGGAACCGGCAAAACTGGTTCGGTTCCGGTTTCGGGTAACCGAATATGAAGCTCTAGGTGGGAATAATGGATATATGTGGTGGAGTAACTATGGTACGGAGTGCCAACTTATGCAGACCTTATACAATACACATGTCGGAAAATAATCTTGGCAACATATTAACAGAAGAAGAAGAAACCTAAGAGTATGTATTTCCCAATCTACCTAACAAAATATTTATGCTTTTGGATGTGTTCGCATCACTGCATTTGTAGTCAAATATTTTTAAAACGGACAGTATCTGTTCTTGATGTAGCACATTGTTTGTAAAATGCATTGTTTTGCGAGTAGTAGATCTCAAATTTGGTCTAAAATATCTCCACTTTACTGGCAATTTTTCAGATTCATCAGTTGGCGTTCAGTCCTCACACGGATTCGAAGGGTATTATGGACCTCGTGAAATTTCTCTCCCCCAAGAACGTCATTCTTGTCCACGGAGAGAAGCCTAAGATGGCATTGTTGAAGGGAAGAATCCAATCTGAGCTAGGCATTGAATGCTATCATCCAGCAAACAATGAAACAGTCTGCATTTCTTCTACGCACTATGTCAAGGCTGATATGTCAAAAGCATTTGTGCGTAGCTCCTTGGGTCCAAACCTCAAGTTCCTAACATCAGAAGTGAACTCAGACTCAACTGATCAAAACTCCTCAGCCACCACATCTACGCTGCAGGTATGCGATGGAAGAGTATCAGAAGGTGTTCTAGTAGTGGAGAGAAGTAGAAATCCTTCAGTTTTGCACCAGGATGAGCTTTCTGAAATGTTGGGAGGGAAGAAGCACACAGTGAGGTTTGCTTATTGTTTTCCGGTAAATGAAAGGACTACAAATTCAGATCTTCCATGGCTTCACTCAGTTTTTACAAAGCTATCAACAGAGTTAACTGGCGAGACCATACAAAACTGTGGCGAATACCTTCAAGTGGAGTCTCTGTCTATCAATGTTTGTATTGAAAAAAACTGTCCTTACAGATCGAGTGACTGCTCTGGCAATGGATCTGTGTCGTCGTTCTTTTGTTGCAAGTGGTCAGTAGAAGATGAGAAGTTGGCGTGGAAAGTTATATCGGTCTTGAGGAATTTGTGATTAGGTCAAGGGTAGGGAGCTAGTTCTAACACATTTGCTCGTGCAATCTGATTGTAATTAGGGAGCTAGTTCTAACACATTTGCTCGTGCAATCTGATTGTAATTGGATATAACTGTTTTGCTTCAGGTTTAGTGTGTTTTGGTCATAGAGGCAAGATACAGTAGGTAAGCTACTTGTAACAAGGATTTGAGCGGTCGCTTCCAGCACGGTATATTTGCAAACAAACATCATCATTCTTGCACTGTGCAAAGTGGAGTTATTCAAATGTCAAGGGTGCAAAGTGTATTTTTACGTAAGTATAGAGGTCCAAAGTATCTTTTACCTGTTTATATTTAGGCATATTATTTGAACTGATTTTTTTCCTTCTTTTACAGTTTGAGATTTTAAGGTGTGGTCAACAATTTGTTGGAATATTATTATTTTGCAGTTCGGACCAAAGCTTTCTGAAAAAAAAAACAACCAAAACATCAAAAGAAAGTCAATGAGAAGGAGTTAAAATGGATGCAGGGTTTTAGGACACATTCATCCCCTCTAGTTTGACTGAATGACATTTTCACCTTTTATAGTTTGGAAAAGGACCCCCTCACCCCCTGAGTGTGCCGAAGTTCAAGTAACTTACACCCCTTAATGGTGAAGGCAGACCTGGCAAAATGGGCTTTTACCTATTGGGCCTGCCCATCTATCCAACATATAAACAAGTTGGGTCCTAACTATTTATCAAATAGTTATTTATGGACTCCTCCCATTTAAGACCACCAATTTGTTGGACTTTGTGGGCTTTGTCCTGTGTCCCAACAAAAACCATATAAACATGGCCAAATCAAGAAAATGATTTTCAGAACAAAAAAAAAATGAGCGATTCACTCTGCTTCTCTCTCTCACCGTCGCAGCTCTCTCCCGCTCCTCCTCCTCTCTCTCTCACCGGCGTTCGTCCTCACTCTTCATGGATCGACGATGGTGAAGGGTGTCGAAGGCGCGGTGCAAGATCGGCGAAGTTGCGGCGGCGACGGCGACGGCTATGCCCATCTCTCTCTCTCTCGCCATCTCTCTCCGATCCATGCCGCCGATGGATTCCCTAAATCAGCATCCCTTCCCCTTCACGGATTCGACGGAAGTTGTTTCAGATCTGTTTCTACTTGTTCGAATCAATCGATTTCGCTTTCAATTTTGGTCAATTTGTGATTTGATTGGCTTTGTCTGTGATGTCGATTTTGACCTTGTTTGGGTTATCAATTTTTTTGCGTGGCTGAGATGAGATGGAGATACGGTAGAAGACGGTGGAAATGGCGGAGAGGTGGTTGTTATGGTTGTAGGGTGAGTTCCCGTCAGGCGTCGATGGTGGTTCTGGGAGGCGGCGATGGTGGTTCTGGGAGAGACTGGACAAAGTGTTGAAAAAGATGATTGGGCAGTGGTAATTGAAGATTATACAGGGTTATTTCAGTAAATTAACAAGGAGTAGGTTAAAAAATGGGGCTTACAGATGTATGATTGGGTTTAGTACAAAATACGTGTTTGCTTAAATTGGGCTTAAATGGGACTACCCATTACTACCCGGGTCCATAAAAATCTACCTAATAAAGTCCAATAAACATTTGGACTTAAATGGAGAATGACCTATTTAAAACCAACCTATATATATCCAACCCAAATCCACCCAGACCGTCCATTCTGCCAGGTCTAGGTGAAGCCGTTAGTTTGTGTGCAGGGTACATCATTCAAAATAGTTTGTGTATATATTTTCCCCCATATCATAAAAGCAGCCTATTATATAGTTGGAAGTAAGATTTGTCCCAAACGGTGGTGCTTGTCGTCATTGCTCACCTACGACAGACTTATTCCCAATATCCGAAGACAAGCCTTTTTTTCCGTTACTATAACAATTTTTTCAACGTGAAAACGGCCGTTTTGCTTGTCGCAATAACCTAAAATTTTTTTGCGGGAAAATTAGAACTTCAATTGATAAGTGATAATTACATCTATATAGCATAAAAGGACACCATCCGGCCATACCAAAACAAGGATACTAAAACTACTAGATCATAAAACTAGGGCAGGCCACTAAACATGAACTAAGCGAGATAACCTACCAAAACAAGACACCAAATAAGACAACCTCCTGATAAACTAACGACCAAACTAAAGACCAAAGCTAGCTGAGAGAGCCTAGCAGTGGCCACCCAGCAGAAAAACCAGCAAACCAGCACAGAGACCATTACTACATCAGTTTCGAAAAATATCCAAAACATACTTGATACATAAATTGAGATAATTTGAGAACTTGAGAGCTATCAACTTGGATTCAGGGCTTCTTAGACATCAATGAAGGGAATGAATGCTGACATGAGCTCATTGTCTGGAATGGGAGGGAACTCTTCTCCAGATGCAACACCAGAGGCACTAACACTTGAAGCGTCAAGGGATTGAATGACTTCTGGAGCATTAGAACTTCCTTCTCCTCCTGGGGCCTTAGCAGAAGCTTCAGCAGAAAATGCATTCTTGAAAACAAAAGAACCTTGGACAGGAGGGAGGACTGCTAGAGGAACTGCTTGGGACACTTCCACCAATGCCTGAGGATAAAACTGCACTTGACCTGGCAACCATTCTGGCCTTCCTTTCTTGACTTCAACTTCCACCCATCCTTCATTAGCTAAAAAATAAACTCACAAATTAAGTCAAGATAGAGTCAGAAAATTTGCAAGAGCCTCTGCCTGGTGAAGCAAAGTGCTAGGTGTAGTATTTTGTTGTTCAAATAATCTTTTATTTCTGGTGATCCAAAGAATCCAGAATATAGCTGGAATCCAATGCCAGTTATTATGTTTTTGGAGTTTCTTTTTCTTGTTTAGCCATCTCATTAACCACTTATTGACATCAGAAGAGTAATGTGTTGGTTTCTGAAAGGGGTGAAGAGGGGCTCTGCCCCAGAGCTCCCAAGCCTTAGTACAGTGGAGGAAAATGTGATTAGCATCTTCAATGTGATTTGGACAACTAGGGCAGAAGGGGTTTGAGGAGGCAATTCTAGAGTTAATATTGGAAAGACAAGGCAGAGAGTTAGTGCAAATTCTCCAAAAGAGATGAGTAATATTTGAGGGCATTCCTGAGGACCAGAGTCTTTTCCAGTTGTAGTTAAGAGTTATAGGGTTAAAGTGGATGTTGGCTGCTACTGACAGGGGTGAGGAGTTATTGAAATTTTGCAGGGCGGATTTAACAGAGAAGATTCCAGTGGAGGAGGCTCCCCAATAAGGGGTATCTATGCTTTCAAGACTTTCTAAAGGTGTGTATAGAATTCTATCTCTCAACCAATTAGGGAAGATATCACCTACTAGATCAGTTTTCCACACTCTGTGTTGCTGATCAATCAAGTGACCAACCTTAGTGGGATTAATATGGTGGTCATCTTGAATTAAACATTCCTTAACGGAGGCCCCAGGCACATCTTTGATCCACCCATCCTCACACAACTCAATGTCATTTCCTGTAACAATTTTCCATTGCAGTCCCATTCTCAAAGTGCTTCTACCTTTACAGATGTTTTTCCAAGCAGAGGATGAAGAAGAAGCAGGGTTGAGACTCAAAAAAGTTTTTCTTTTGCAATATTTTGCAGAAAAATATTTTGTAAAAAGAGAGTTATGATCCTTGAGGATTCTCCAGCTACTTTTAGCCAAGAGTGCATTATTAAAACATTGTAAATTCTTAAACCTCAATCCCCCATTTTTGGGTTTATTACAAAGAAAGTCCCAAGAGAGCCAATGAATACGCTTTTTATTGCAGTCCCCTGACCAGTAAAATTTAGAGAAGACAGTTTTAATAGTGTTACAGTCTTTCTTTGGGAAGAGGCAAATGGACATGGGATAAACAAGGTAACTGCTAAGAACAGACTTAATCAATGTGGCTCTTCCTAAGGGGTTGAGAAGAAGACCTTGCCAAGAAGCACACTTATGCATGACCTTGTCTATGGTGTTTTTGATAATAGTCTTACTAGTCCCTTTATTTTCAAGAGAGATACCTAGATACTTTCCTATGCAGTCACTTGGAGCAAGTCCTAGGGAGTTGAGGAAGTGATTCTTATCAGCAGGGGAGCAGTTAGGACTAAAGACTAGAGAGGACTTGTCTAAGTTTATGGATTGGCCTGATTGAGTAGCATAAAGGTCAAGAATGTGCCTAATGTTAGTACTAGTCTGAGGGCAAACTTTGAAGAAGAGAAGGGTGTCATCAGCAAACTGCAAATGGGAAATTGTCTGATTGTTGGAAAAGGGAATGCCTTGCAGAAGTCCATCCTCTTCAGCAGCTGTGAGAGATCTTGAAAGGACTTCTGCACATAGAGAAAAAAGGAAGGGGGAGAGTGGGTCACCTTGTCTTAGACCTCTATTAGGTTTGAAGAGCTTAGACTGAGATCTATTGAGAATGATGGAATAGGTGACAGTGGTAATGCACTGCATAATAAGTTTAATAAAGTGGGAGGGGAAGTGCATTTGTACCATGACATGCTCAAGAAAATCCCATCTAATTCGATCAAAAGCTTTGGAGATATCTAATTTCAGGGCTCCTAACTTAGGTTGATTATTAGTCTTAGCTTTGTGGATGGTATGAACAAGATCTTGGCCAATGAAAATGTTATCTTGGATTAGCCTTTGGGGGATAAAACCATTTTGGTTATTAGAAATGAGGGAAGGAAGTACTTGCTTAAGCCTATTAGCCAAGACTTTGGCAATAATCCTGTAGAGGACATTGCATAAGCTAATAGGTCTGAAGTCACCAACTTTAAGAGGGTTATGGCACTTAGGTATGAGAATGATATGAGTTTTGTTTATTTCTTTGAGCAAATGAACTGAATTGAGAAAGGAGAGCACTGCTGTTATAATGGTGGTGGAGCAAAGGGTCCAATTCTTTTGAAAGAATGCTGGCTGGAAGCCATCTGGGCCTGGAGCTTTTAGAGGAGCCATTTCAAAGACTGCTTGAGTGACTTCAGTTGCAGAGAAAGATTTAGAAAGGTGACTTTGCTGTTCAGGAGATAAAAATTTAGTAATGTTAAAAAGAAGAGAAAATGAGAACAAGTTGTCATTTTGGGCTGAGAGATCAGCTAGAATGGGTGAGGGTTCAGAGTAAATGGATTGGATGTGATCAAGGAACAGATTCATTATGTCATTGTGATCAGTAAGAAAGGATCCATCAGAAAGTTGAATGTTCCAAATTCCATTAAAAGTCTTTTTGATTTTGGTGCAAGCATGGAAAAACTTTGTATTTTTATTTCCCTCTTTTAGCCACTTACATCTAGCTCTATGAGCCCAATAGATTTCTTCTTGGGTAAGCAGATCCTGTAGTTGATGATGAAGATGTACAAAAGAGGAGGCTGCTTGAGGATCAGGTAGGAGAGTTTGTTGAAAGGCAAGTTGGGTTTTAACATTATTAATCTGATTTTGCAGAGAGGGTCTAGAAGAGGCCCAGGCTCTAAAAGCTTTAAGTGTGATAGCTAGAAGCTTGGCCACTGTGAAACATGGTGAACCTGGAATGGGAATGCTCCAAATGTATTTCAGGAGTTCCTTAGAATCAGCGGTATTCAGCCACCAAATTTCAAAACGTCTGGGAGGGTAGCAGTTGGTAGAGGGTGGGGAGAATTTTAAAACCATAGGAGAGTGATCAGAGGAGCCAATGCCTAGGTTATGAATAGTTAGATCAGGAAAAGAGTTAATTAGACTAACATTACACCATGCTCTATCAAGCCTTTCAAAAGTAGGAGAGCCACTTAATCTATTGTTAGTCCAGGTAAACCAAGGACCAATATTTTCAACTTCAAACAACGCCCATTTAAGAAATTGAGGAGGGTGTCAGAACCTCTAATGTTAGAAGCACAAGGCCCCATTTTATCATGAGAAAAGAGAACCTGATTAAAGTCTCCTACTAACACCAAGGGACTATTAACCGGGAGAATAGAATCAAAGAGATTCCAAACATGCAAACGCTGATCAAAATTTGGGTTGCCATACACTAAACCTATGGACCAAGAGGGAAGTGAAGGGTTTGAATTTGATATTTCAAGGAGTAGCAAGTTGTCCGAAGACCACTTCAAAGATGCAGACAAAAGAGAGGAGTGCCAGGCACACCAAAGACCACCACTAGAGCCGATAGGATCAATGAAACAGTGTTTGTCAAAACCTAATTTACGAAATTTCCTTTGAATGAAACAACTTTTTTGCTTAGTTTCAGAAAGAAAAAGAAGAACAGGTTTAAACTTACGGGTCAGGGAAAAAACTTCACGAATTGCAGAGTCCTGCCCTAAGCATCTGCAATTTCAGCTAATGATATTCATGGCTCTCTTGGGGGTTGTTGAGGGACAACCACCCTAAACCCAGAATTAAGTTTCTTGTTGGGATGTAGTTCAGAAGAAACTGTGTCACACAGTGGCCTTAAACGTTTTTTGAACTTGAACTTGAAAAATTGATTTGAAAAGGGATTGAAATTTAAAGATTGAATTAGATCATGAAAACATTTAAAGATACCTTTTTGAGCCTCCATTTTGGAAGTGATTTTTTGCTTCTTCCCTTTCCCCTTAAGGTTCGCCACCGAGGCCACTGGGATTTCTCTCTTCTTTGCCACCTTTTTCAATGTAGGGATTTGCAAAACTCCTTTTGGCTTGCTGATGAGTTTATCTTTGCCTTTTCCCAAGTTCTTCCCCAAATTTTTCTTAACCTCCTTTTTCTACACGATCCCCATCTCCTTTTTGGCCTCACCTCTTTTCCCTCTGGTCTTTTTTCGAATTGAAGGGCTAACTTCTTTGAGCATATTATCAATATCAACCACCTCTTGCTTTCTCTGCTCCAGATCAGTGTCTGCCTCCGAGGTGTTTGAGGGTGTAAAATCAGGGGCTTTGATGGAGAAGCCAGAACGAGAGGAAAGCATTTTATAGGTGGTGGGTAATTGCCTCATTTGGAATGTGTGTGTTGGGAGAAGAGGAGGGTTGGGACAAGAGAGAGATAGAGACTTAGATGGCAACTGCTGAAAAGGGTCTTTGGGGATTGGTCGAAGTGTTTTATAGTGGTGATAGGGGGGAGGCTTTTCAGTTCGTGGAGTAAAGTGTCTCCCGTTTCAAAAAAAGGATGCATGGCTCTATTGAATGGATTTTCTGGAACTGCACCCACTTTCATTGGAGGCGGTTGAGATGGTTTAGGATGGGAACATGAACCACTATTGAATGTGGATGGTTGGGATGGCTGAGAGAGAGAGAGTCAGCCATAACTGCTTCGAGAACGTGTGCATGTATTGGCAGAGAAGAGGAAGGGTACTGCTGGGGAAGAAGAAACGTTTGGGATTGTTGGATTAAATGATGAATGTTGGGGAAGTAGTTTTGTATAAAAGCAGAGGTGGCATTCATGAGAGAAGTTTGATTTGAGGGTGTGTTTTCTGGGTTGGAAGGGGGGGTAAAAAAGTTAGCAGAGTCATTAGATGAAGGTGAGTGATTTGCAGATGGTTGTTGTGGTGGCAGGGGGGGGGGGACCTTGATTTGGGTCATGAGAGACAGAGAGTTCTTGAAAGGTATAGATAGGGTTTACACTAGTATCAAGTTTGATGGTGCGGTGAGGGCCATGCTTTGAGTGGAACTTAAGCAGATGTGTAAACATTTTCCGATGAGGGTTAACATGGAAGGGGTACAGTGTCTGTTATCGTGACCTATACAACCGCACCTGTAACATACCTTGAAAATTCTTTCATAACTGAAAAATACCCACTTGAATTCATCTTCCCCTGGGACATTCACATAAACACCAGGTGTTAAAGCCTGATCCAGAGCCACTCTGAATTTGATTCGTAAACCTTGCATGCTTCGGACTCTGTTAAAAGACCAGTCGACAACCACAAGATCCCCAACCAAATTACCCATTTTTTCTGCTGTTTCAAAATTGAAACCTTCGAGCGAAATATTAGGAACTTGAAACCAAACATCTGCTTTTGTGAAATCTATTTCTGAAAGGGCTTGATTGTTCAATCTTTCTTTAAAAACCAGTGAGAGGCCATGAATAGAGACCAGAGATTCATTGAGAAAAAAATCTTTATCTTTTGGATTTTGAAAGTGGAAGAGGTAAAATCACCCTTTTTTTCGATCCAAACCGAACCAAAAGTTTTCCAAGCTTTGCTAATGGCTTTTTGCATGACTGCAGGCGACAAAGAGGTCTTTCCCAGGAATTTAGCAATCAACGTGTTTTTCAGGATCTCTCTGAAGGTGAAGGCTCTTGAGGGATCCAGGGAAAGCACAGAACCTCTCTCGTCAAGCCTTTCCTCCATGGAATCGTTTGAAGGGGGCTTGTTAGAGTCGTATTGGTAGGGTTTGGACATAATGGTAAGGGATAATGGTCACAGAGAAGAAGATCAGAGAGAAGGAGATTGGAAAGGGAGTCACTACTAGGGAGGACACAGAGATGAGCTAGGTGCCAAGGGTCCTGCAAAACATATAGAAGAACAATTAGAACATAAACAAATAGAACCAAGAAACAAAAGGAACAATAAGCCAATGCATGTGGAGGGATTGAGATGATGACTGCAGCCTCTGCAGATGGGAGAAGTGTTTCACTAGCTAAAACTTCCCCCTGAGATCTTGATCACCTGCAAGGAGATTGTGTTATTAGGCACTAGACTATGATGATGGGAGATTAGGGGTAGGGAGAAAGATTAGAATTAGAGATAGTGTGTTAGAGTAAACAAATAAAGCAATAAAAGGGGGGGGGGGGGGGGTAGTGCACGGCTGCAACAGCTATTGGCTGCAGGGTCACCGAGGAAAATGGAGAATTGCAATGGTTGGTGAGAGAGCGGAGGAGATTGGGTGAGCAGGAGCTTGAAGCAAGTTGGAGAGGACGGCTCGAGGAGCAGTGGGGAAGAGGCTCTAGAGAGAGAGCAAAAACTATTGTGTGAGCTATAGGTGTGCTAGAATAGTTGAAGTTCCAATTCATTCCCACCTAAACTGGTGGGAATGAATTGTCCATTACTTATTCATTTCCAATTCAATTTGATGGAACTTTCTTCCATAATGTTATCAATTAACAAAATTAAAATGCATGGAAAGAGAAAGTGGTTAATTATATTTGGAATAGTCTAACATAGAAAATTGAATAGTAGCGAAAGGAGTACTATTCTATAAGCTAAACCAAAATTAGGTCGAACTTATGTGATATAGTTGCTCTATCTGTTCTATATTATACTAGTAGTAATCAAATACAAAAGTCAACTCATGTAATTTAGTTGCTCTTACTAACAAAATTTTGGAAGTTGTTCCTGTAAAAATTGCTGGATCGTGAGTTCGTGAAAAAGTCAATGTCATATTCTCTCCTTGTGGTCCGTGGAGTAGTAGTGTTTTCTATAAGAGGGACGACTTCAGCACAACCTCATATAGCAAGTTTAAGTTAGAAGATGGAAGAAGATTTGCTGCTACCCAAGGAAAGAGATGAGGTGAAGAAATATGGTAGTGGTTTGACACTGCAGGTCATTGGCAAGGAAGCCAAGAGGTTGGGATGGATCGCTGCACCGATGGTGGCGGTGACTGTTTCGCAGTACTTGCTTCAAGTGGTGTCGAATATGATGGTTGGCCACCTTGGGAAACTCTATCTCGCCAGCTCCGCCCTCGCCATCTCCCTATCCAGAGTCACCGGCTTTTGCTTCATTCTAAGTCCAAACTTCTTTAATGTTTGGAGCATGTTCACCCGTTGCCTAAGTCACCATCTCAACCAAGAACCATAATTGTGTCGTAGATAATCGTTTTGGGTGCAGTTGAGTTGGCCGGATTTGCTACGTTAGATATTTGGGTGCCTCTATAGAGGTCTTGAATTCAAACTTTGCGGCAACTCCAACATTTGTCTATTGGCTGAGCCGGTCAGTCCGAGTTTTCTCAAGCTGGGTTACCAGTCTAGTGTGATTTAGAGGCTAATTCAGTGTGCAGCTAATGGGTAGCAGTTGCGGACTCTCGCATCGTCAAAAAGAAAAATTGTCGCAAACAAGTATTCATCGTGAAATCACATGGCGCTCGTTGAATAACGTTGACTTTGTACTCCACTACAAAAAGCAATGTTCAAATTTTATTGCAACTTGTTTTTTTTATACAGCTGAATTGTTATGTAACTCAGTAGTACTTGATTTGTTCCGTCAGCAAGCTCTCGGCTGCCTTTAGAGATGTCATTTCGATCGACAAATTTAACTAACAATATGATGTGAGAATTTATCTTTTTAAATTATACTCTATTATTCAGATAGACTGCAATATTTTGAAACAAATAACACATTTTTATGTATTATATTGTTAGCTAGATTAATTAGTATGCTAAAGTGACTGGTGGATAATATACTCGGAATAATCTGGCAAATAAGTGTTCATAAGGTCAATGTCTTAAAACAATAAATGGATCATGAGGTCCCTGCATGAGGTCCCAGATTCAAAATCGGTTGACAACAAAAAACAATTTCTCAAAAAAAAAAAAAAAACAATAAATAGATCATGGATCTCGCACCTCTATCACTTTTTTGAATGACATGGCACTAATGAACTTTGTAAATCTCATTTAATGAATCAAGTCTAAACAGATTACAATTACAGAGAAATAAAACCAACTCTAACAAACCTCTAACAACCATTATTAGCGTAAGTACATAACTACCCTTACACTTTACAGAAGACTTCAATATAGTCCTTAACATCCCCTCTGAAACTAACCTCTCCAAAACTATTAAACACACTGCAACATTAACACAACACTTACTAATAGAGATTTAACTATCATGTAAAGCTTTGCTCAAATTTAACTGGTCTCTAAGGTAGATAAACTGATGATTTGACAAACCTTTTGTAAAGATATTAGCTGGCTGATCTTTGGAGGTGACATACCTTACTTGAACAACTTAAGCTAAAACTTGTTCCCCCACATTGTGATAATCTAGTTCTATGTGTTTGGCTCTTGCATGGAACGCTGGATTTGAAGCTAAAGCCAATGCACATTGATTGTCACACCAAACCACAGGTTGATCAATCCCAATATGCATGTCTCTCAACAAATAGCTAAGCCATTTAATTTTCGAAGTCACTGCAGCCAATGCTCTATACTCAGCTTCAGTGGAGCTTCTTCTCACTGTGTTCTGTTTCTTAGAAGATCAAGAAATTAGACTTTTACCAAGAAACACTCCATAACCTGTAGTAGATCTTGTAACAGGATCTCCTGCCAGTCAACATCAGAAAATGCATGAAGTTTAAATTCACTAGGAGTAAATTTAAGAGCATACTCATAGGTACCTTTGACATATCTCAATATTCTTTTTACTGCTTGAAAGTGACAATTTGTAGGATTGTGCAAAAACTGGCAAACAATGTTTACTGCATATTGAATATTTGGCCTGGTGACAGTTAGATACTGTAATCCACGAAGAATACTTCTGTAGAGAGCAGAATCATCAAACAGAGATTGATCTTCTTGCTTGAGTTTAGGTGCCACTAGAGACACAGTGGGCTTACACTCACTCATTCCAGCCTTTTTTTTTTATCAACTCATTAGCATATTTATGTTGATGAAGAATAAGAACACAATCAGAAGTGTTGCATACTTCAATTCCCAAGAAATATGACAAAGGCCCTAAGTCTTTCATTTCAAATCTTGAACTTAGAGTGGCAATGCACTGTTGAACCAGAGCTGTTGAACTCCCAGTAATTAAAATGTCATCAACATAAATGAGAAAAACTAGAGAATGTCCTTCATGATGCTTCACAAACAAAGAGGAATTAGCTAAACTGGATTCAAAACCTTGAGCAATGAGAAAAGAGGCAAGCAGTGTGTACCATGACTTTGGTGCTTCCTTAAGTCCATAGAGGGACTTTTGAAGTTTGCACACACAATGTGGTTATATCTGATCGACAAAGCCAGCTGGCTGATCCATATACACTTCCTCGTCTAAGATTCAATGTTGGAAGGCATTTGAAACATCTAATTTCCTTATAGACCATTTTTGATGTAGAGCTAAACTGAGCACCAATATAATTTCTAGTTGTTTAGCCACGTGACTCAAAGTCTCTGTGTAATCTGTTGGAATAGATGCCCTAGAGGCAATCTAGTTTAGTATGAATTTATTTGTGGCTAGAAATTCATTTATTATTTATTGGATATTTAATATAATGAAGTCCTTAGATTTAAAATTGTGTTGTTTATCTTAAATATTCCTAGTCCAGTATAATGATTAATGGGACAATCATCTATAGACTAGTATGGGATTGGATTGCTATGGAGATATCATGATCCAACACATAGGTGTGCATTAAGGGTAATGACGCACTGGATTGACCCATCTCCGAGAAGGCTACATACACGTTATATTAAGTCACAAGCGCTTCTCGCGGTGCAATGGTATTGTCATACTTAGACTTGAAGTCACTAGATATTCTAGTTGTGGATTATTGTGATTTTGGTAGCGTTAAACGCTACACCGTAACTGGGTAGTTATAAAGGCGTGTACCAGATACAATAATAAGCAAGCTTAGAGATCGTAGTGGACGTAGATAGAATTTGTCCATCCCACATAACGGGAGCAAATATCCTAGGCCACTCGAGGGATAGTGCTTATAGAATGTCTGGCCAGACTCAAATAAATCAATATGGGATATTGATGTTATTTGCACGAATAAGACTATTCCCATGGATCGAGAAACTATGGATTGGATATATGAGTGTGACTTGTATGTCTCGTGTCCAATCCGGATATAGAGACAAAGGGATGAGACAAATACATGTACAAAGGTTGTCAAGATGACTATTCTATTAGTTGGCTAGAATGGATGTTTGCTAGAAACCGCTCCATATTAGCAAATTGTTGCTACCAACTAGATAGAACCTATGGGGTCACACGCTATATAGAGTTGAACTAGATTTGGGAATTACTTAATTGGATTAAATAATTAGAAGGATCACTTTTCAAAACCTTGTAAACTTAGTAGGGACTAATTTGCAAGGAAGGGACTAAATTGAATTCTAGCAGGACTAGAATAAGTCCTTTAGGTAGTTGGCAATGATTTTTTGGACTATATAAAGGACACTCCTTCCTTCCTTTCCACAACTTATGATTCAATAGATCATAACTTGAGTGGGAGAGAACAAAAAGGAGAGAGAGCAAGCAAGCTAAGGAGCTCGCCGCCCCCTAGCCCGCCGCCCGTCCCCGTCGACCACAAGGAGGCCGAACACCTCCTTGTTCGCCTCGTTTTGTGTGATTCTTCTTCCTCTTACTCTTTTCGGGCTAGCACCAAGGAGTGGGAGATCTAGAAATCAACTCTAGGCGTGGATCAACTATAGAGAACGTGACACAATTCGTGTTTGAAGTCATCAAAGGAGAACCCTAAGGTGTGTTAATTGATTTCTTCCTTTACCATCGTTATGTCTCTTGACTTGTGATCCTTGGAGGGTTTTGCATGGTTAATTATTGTTTCCGTTGCACATCCATGAATCAAAACCCCTACAGTGGCATCAGAGCCACAGGTCGTAGAGCATAAACGTGGTTTATGTGTTACGTATTGATAGTTTTACACCTTAAAATTGTTTATCGCGTAAAACAAGACAAATCAAGCATGTGATGCAATTTGTCAATAATCAATCATAACAAGATCTAGTTTCTGCATTGGATGCATGAATTAGTGAGTTTGAGAAATTTTAGGATCTTAGATCTAGGGTTTGGGCATCCTTGGGGAAGAAGGAGTTCTTCCCAAACAAGGAAACAACCAAACTTGGGCACCAAGCAAGGGAGTTGTTTTGGAAACAACTTCCAAAGGAGGTTCGGCCCCCCCCTAGGGGACCGCCCCTCCTTGCTTGCCGCCCAAATGTTCACTTTTTGGGCCCAGGCAATTGGATTGTTGGGCCCCATGGACCGTTTTAACCCTAGAATATCCTAAAATCAATTAAAATTGACCAAGCGCTTTAAAATTGGATTGTAACTGTTTATGTGCAATTCGCATGGTGATTGGATATGGCCTTAGGATGTGGTTTGATGTGGATGTTTGATTTTTGTGGTTTGGTTTACGGCCTGCGAGCTGATCAATTAATTGTAATAATTAATTAGGGTTTTATGTCCTGCGAGTCATTTTTTTTCTCAACTTGTGAGATTTGTTTTATTTAGTATAGAAGTTAGTTAGTGCTAGATAAAGTAGATTGTTAGCCAAGATTGAAGAAAAGAAGCCCAAAGCCAAAAGGAGCCACAAAAGATGGAGCATGGAGCATGGAGCATTCCACATGAATATGAAGGATGGACCAAAAGATGAAGACGCATGGAGATGTGTTTGCTTTTAGGGTTCATAGATAATTCCATTGACTTGGAATTATCTTAGTCTAGAAAAGGCCCACATCACGTTTTATTTATGTTTTGTGGTTGTTTATTTTATTTTCTTATTATTTTGTGGTTGGTGTATGGATGATGCATGCAATTAGGATAATAAGATAATTAGACAACCCGGATCTATCATTTGGAGTTGTGCCCAAACTCAAATAGATATATTAGTTGATATTGATCAACAAAACAATTAAAAATTGAATTTAGAAATCCCTCAAAACTCAAATATTGTGTTCTTGCCTTCTCGTTATTTAAACACTCATTATCATCATGATTTATCAAGTTCGTGCGTGCCAAAGTATGGCGACTTGGTTCATAATGATGGAATGCGATGGCACAAGCTAGTAATGTGCAACTGTTTAAATAAGAGGTTGAACACAACTGGGCTATTAATATGATTAAGAAATCTAGAGGCAATCAATTGGGATTATCCATATGGATGGATAAATAAGGAGTTATTTGCCCAATTGAACCAAGAGTTGCATACGGGATGCAATTGGAATTGTTCCTACCTAAAGTAGTCAAATTATGGGTGACTTGCCAAAGCAAGCTCATAAGGAGATGAAACATGGATCTTGGCCCACTAGAAAATATAAGGATATTTTTTGCATTAATATCTTGAGGGTTATTAATCCGTAGAAAAATAGTGGGAGCTATATTTGATAAACCAGCCATTATTGAATATAGTCAAAAATTCACAAATACTAAAACTTGCGTATTTTCCTTTTTTAGAATTTCAAATGGCAAACAACTCATCGAGTTCACGACATTCCCTACGATCTGTCCTTGAGAAGGAAAAGCTCTCTGGAACCAACTTCCTTGATTGGTACAGAAACTTGAGAATCGTTCTCAAGCAAGATAAGAAACTGTACACAATAGAGGAGCATGTTCCAGCAGGTCCAGAGAACCAAACATCTGCTGCCCTAAAGGCGTATCAAAAGCGTGTTGATGACGCTAATGATGCGGCCTGCCTTATGCTGTGCACCATGACTTCTGAGCTTCAGAAGCAACACGAAAACATGAATGTCGTCGATATGATCGAGCATCTGAAGCAGCTCTTCCAAGAGCACGCAAGGGTTGAGAGGTATGAGGTCTCTAAGGCACTGTTCAAGTGTCATCTGGAAGAAAGGAACCCGGTGGGACCCCATGTACTCCGTATGATCGGTTACTTGGAGAATCTCGCCCAACTGGGGTTCCCGGTCGGCCAAGAGTTGGCAACCGATCTCGTTTTGCAATCGTTGCCTGAGAGTTATGGACAGTTCATCATGAACTATAACATAAACGAGATCGTGAAACCACTTCCTGATTTGCTCAATATGTTGAGGACAGCTGAACAGAGCATCAACAAGGGTAAGGGCAAAGCCATTATGATGGTGCAGAAAAGAAAGGGCAAAAGGTTTGCCTCATCCTCCAAGGGCAGAGGCAAGTCAGTTTCCAAGTCCAAGGAACCTGCCCTTAAGCCTGTTGGTGGGATTGCCAAAGGTGTGACTAAAGGTGAGTGTCACTACTGCAGTCGGCCTGGACACTGGAGGAGGAACTGCCCAAAATATCTGGAGGACAAGAGGCTTGGAATAGTGATTCCACCACCACCGGGTATTTTTGTTGTAGATGTGAATTTAACTGTCTCTACATCATGGGTATTGAATACCGGATGTGGATCTCACATTTTTCGAAATGTGCAGGATCTAAAGAGAAGTAGAAGATTGGCTAAAGGGGAGATAGATCTGCGCGTTGGGAATGGAGCAAAAGTTGCTGCGTTGGCCGTGGGCGTGTGCGAGCTATCTCTGCCTTCAGGATTAGTTTTAGAATTAAATAATTGCTATTTTGTGCCTGCTATGAGCAGAAACATTATTTCTATTTCTTGTTTGGACAAGGATGGTTTTATTATTTCAATAAAGAACAATTGTTGTTCCTTTTATTTGAATAATATTCACTCTTTTAGTGCGCAATTATTTAATGGACTGTATGTCCCTGATCTAAGCAATCCTGTCTACAACATTAATACCAAGAAGATTAAAATAAATGATTTAAATCCTGCTTATTTATGGCACTGTCGTTTAGGCCACATAAACGAGAAACGTGTATCTAGATTCCATAAGGATGGACTACTAGACTTATTTGATTTTGAATCATATGAGACATGTGAGGCTTGTTTATTGGGAAAAATGACAAAGTCCCCTTTCCATAAGAAAGGTGAGAGGACTAGTGAGCGATTGGCGCTCATACATACTGATGTGTGTGGGCCATTTGCCACGCCTGCCAGGGGTGGTTATGTCTAATTCATTACATTTACTGATGACTACAGTAGATATGGATTTGTGTACCTCATGAGGGCCAAATCCGAGTCATTTGAAGTGTTCAAAGAATTCAAGAATGAAGTAGAGAAGCAACTTGGCAAAAGTATCAAGGCTCTACGATCGGATCGTGGAGGAGAGTACTTGAGCCAAGAGTTTGACGACTATCTTAGAGAGTGTGGGATCGTGTCCCGACTCACTCCACCCGGAACGCCACAATGGAATGTTGTGTATGTGAGGAGGAATCGAACCCTATTGGATATGGTTTGATCTATGATGTGTCAAACCGATCTTCCACTATCGTTTTGGGGCCACACTCTATTAAGTGCAGCTTTCACCATTAACCGTGTTCCATCTAAATCAGTCATGAAGACACCATATGAGATGTGGAGTGGGAGGCGTCCCACACTGTAGTAACCCCGATATTTATGTTACATGTTTAACTTTAAGTGATGACAGTATTATCTAAAAGAGTGTTTAAGGAAAATATTTTGTTAGTTATGCTAGAATTTTTGTTAAGAAAAGTTATAGAAGTATAAATCAAGTTACATGTTTGTTTTATTTGGTAACTGTAATGTCTTTTAAATAAGTTTATGGTCTTTTGTGCAATATTTGTATGTGAAATAAAATATAGCATTCTTGATTTAATTGAATGTTTTGCATACACCAAATATTTGTATCAATATGAAATAGATAGTGTGCATTATGTGATTCGAAACTCACTTGTTTTCACTTATTTTGGTGTGACCATCACACTCTATTATTTTGGGGACTATATAAGCACAAGTTGCAGCTTTCCCATCATTTTTCTCCTCAATTTTCTCTCTCTATGAAGTTCCAAAGCTCTCATTTCTCTCCCCTTAGCTTCATTCCCGGTTTTGTTCATGACCCTCCACAAACATGGTCCAAAAATCAAGTTTTTGAGGTTATAAGTTGGAAACCCATCTTGGGTGTTAGTATATCAATTGGTGAGCACATTTTGAGCATCTTCTTCAACTTTGAAGCCTGTAGGATCCATTATTCATCTCTTCACCAAACCCACATCAAGAACATCATGAAAGTATGAGTAAGCTCTATATCTTTTGCATCTACATCATGATTTTGTTCATTCACTCCTCCTTCTTGTGATTCTATGACAAATATTTAGTTGCATGTTAGTGGATCATCATTTTCAAGATGCAATCTTAGCATTGACCATCTCATTTTTATGTTAGCATGGTGGATTTGTGATTGCATGTTCTTGATTCATCACCATCTCCATGATTTTCACACATGCAAGTATAAAATTGAGTTTGTTGGGTATGTATATATATGCTTCAGATATTTTGATTGTCCAATTTCAGATCTTGGAAGAAAATTTCTTGCATGCAACAAGTTTTGAACTATACAAAACCATCAAACTCATGTTTTGAGCTGATTTTCACAAAATCGAGAAAAATACTTAATTATTTCAGAAAATTACGAAACATTCATGGTTTGTGTATTTTCATATGATGTTTCTGCAGTAAAAATTTCAGAGCCATTTGACTTGTATTTAATTTTTAATTAGTCAAAAACTTGGGCTGTTTTTACAATCTGTCCAACCCAGAACAGAGAAGTGTTTCATCGGTTTCATGTACTTATTCTACTAAAATGGCTAGAAAATTTGGATATGTTGTTCACATGGGTGTTATTTAATTCCCGTTAAAATTTCATAAGTTTTGGAATTACTATGAATATTTTATGAATTTATTACCAAGACCGCTTTTCAGCCTCTGTTTTACACCTAAACAACTCTGAAAGTTAATGTTTAAAAATAGTTAAAAGTTTTCCTAATTTTTGATATTTTTATATGTTATCAGTGAACTCTTTATCTATGTTATGTAAAAATTTGAGGTCCCAAATAATTATTTTGAGTCATATATGAATTTTGTACTAGCGATGGTTACACTTATCTTATAAGCATGATTTAGAAGTTTATCAAGTTATTAAAGCTAGTTTATGCAAGTTACCTTTTAGTTCTCTATATGTCATATTAATCTTATATGCTGCATTTTACATTGCATATGCATCTTATAATATGCTTAAGACTATACAAGCATATGGATGTGTGAGAAGTTTGTTTACTTGCATTGATAAGACTAGTATCATTTTGCTAAGTGATTTAGGCATGTCTATGTTTGGAATGATTTCATGCTAAGTGATTATGTGCTATGTTTGGAATGACTTCATGCGAAGTGATTATGTGTTATGTTTGAAATGATTTCGTTCTAAGTGCTTATAGGTATGATTGTAGCGTTCTTTGCTATTTACGTGACAACGGAGTTGATGATCGTGTGCTTAAAGATGAATGAATTTGGAATAAGGAATGTTAAATAAATAGATTAAGCTCGCAAGGTGAGTTAACCTACCTCCCAAAGTTTGTACCTACCCTCAAGTTTCTTCAAAGTTTGTGTATGTTCATCTCGTCCATAGTATTATGTATGTATGTATGTTTTATTTACTCAAGTAAAATGCTTATGCCCCATGGATGCTAACAAAGAAAAATGAACGGTTCATAAAATAAAAAAAATACGTTTTTAGAAAGGCCACGGTTACCGTAGTGAAACCCCCTGTCGGGTATAGGCAGGCTACGGCCCTTTTGCCGGGGAAATATAAAACGGTACGCGTCGCCTCAAGAGCCGTCGCGATGGACATGTCCCTATGTTATGTTAAGTCACGAAGGTTACACGGGCCATAAGATAAGAAAATAAGCAAGCATGTTCAACTAGCTCAGTGAGTTACATCTGCACCCCTCCGTAGGTTTGGAAAACCAAAAATGGCTAACTTTCCCATGGAGCGTCGTGAACATAAATCATAGTCATACATACATACATATACTTGTGATACTTGAAAGATCATGACGTTCACAAAGCGTATTTTTTCCAGGTTTTAAGGACACGTAAGAATAAAGAAGTAGCTTGACGTTAATTTGATATGTGTTGGCTTGTTGGCGTGATGGTGCTTATGTGCTTAGATGTTGATGACATGCTAGACGACTTGAAGCTAGTGTAGAATACATGTTGGTAGATTACTTTAAGAATGTAAGATTTATGTAATGTATATAAGACTTTGTATGAGCGATTGGATGATACCTAGAACATTCCCGTATTATGCTCTTGTTTATGTTATGAGCCGAGAGGACTAAATGGTATTGATTTTCAAGTTTCTACTTTCTTTTCTTTACAATTCAATTTGTTTATGTTCATGATGACCCCAAGTAAATCGTTGATTACGCTTCCGCAAAGTTTTCAAAAAGTTAAATTTTAAAAAAATTTGATCACGACTTTTATAAATTACTTATTTAGCCTCTCGACGAGTCAAGGCCGCACCGGAATGTCGCGCCCTCCTCCCGTTAACGCTAAGTTTTATTAATCGCTAATCGGGGGTCGGTGGGAGGGGGATGTGACACACACTGTCGTTCATGAGGATTTGGGGCTGCGATGTTTATGTAAAACGTTTACAATCAGACAAGCTAGGGCCAAAATCGGATAAGTGTAAATTTGTGGGATACCCTAAGGAATCTAAGGGTTACTACTTCTACAATCCAACCGAGAACAAAGTGTTTGTTGCTCGGACCGGCGTGTGTCTAGAAAGAGAGTTTGTCTCTAAAGAAGCAAGTGGGAGGACTGTAGAACTTGAAGAGGTTCAAGAACCACAAATCACTGAACCGATTATGGAACATGAACAGGAACCACAAGCGGTTGTGGAGCAGCCTGTTCAGGTAACACAAGAGCTTCGTAGATCTAGTAGAGTGCGCCAGGAACCCGAGAGGTATGGACTTCTCGTGACAGATTCCAGTGACACTATGCTCATAGATGATGAGCCTACTACCTATGAAGAGGCCATGAAGGGACCAAACTCTCAAAAGTGGCTGGAAGCCATGAGATCCGAGATGGAATCCATGTATACCAACAAAGTATGGACTTTGGTGGAACCACCCGAAGGGGCGCGACCCATAGGGTGCAAGTGGGTCTTCAAGAAGAAGATCGACATGGATGGTAATGTGATTACTGTAGGGTTTTGATTCATGGATCGCACAACGGAAGCATAATCAAACATAAAACCATGAAAAACCCTCCAAGGATCACAAGTCAAGAGACATAACGATTGTAAGGGTTAGAAATCATAAACACACCTTTGGGTTCTCCTTGATGACTTCAAACGCGAATAATGTCACGTTCTCTATAGTTGATCCAAGCCTAGAGTTGATCCTAGATCTCCCAAACTCCTTGGTGCTAGCCCGGAATAGGAAGAGGAAGAAGAAATCACGCAAAACGAGACCCAAAAGAGGGTCTCGGCCTCTTTTGGCCGACGGGGACGAGGGCGGCGGCAAGGGGCGGCGTCGGGCTCCTTGTTGCTTGCTCTCTCTCCTTTTGTTCTCTCCCACTCTTGTTATGTTCACTAATGAGCATAAGTTATGAGGAAGGAAGGAAGGAGGGTCCTTTATATAGTCCAACAACTCCTTGTTAACTACCTAAAGGACTTATTCTAGTCCAACTAGAATTCAATTTAGTCCCTTCCTTGCAAATTAGTCCCTACTAAGGTTGCAAGGGTTTGCAAAGTGATCCTTCAAATTAATTAATCCAATTAATTAATTCCCAAATCTAGTTCAACTCTATATAGCGTGTGACCCCATAGGTTCTATCTAGTTGGTAGCAACTATTTGCTAATATGGAGCGGTTTCTAGCAAAACATCCATTCTAGCCTACTAATAGAATAGTCATCTTGACAACCTTTGTACAATTAATTGTCTCATCCCTTTGCCCCCATATCCGGATTGGACACGAGACATACAAGTCACACTCGTATATCCAATCCATAGTTTCTCGATCCATGGGAATAGCCTTATTCGTGCAAATAACATAAATATCCTATATTGATTTATTTGAGTCTGGCCAGACATTTTATAAGCACTATCCCTCGAGTGGCCTAGGATATTTGCTCCCGTTATGTGGGATGGACAAATTCTATCTACGTCCACTACGATCTCTATGCTTGCTTCTTATTGTATCCAGTACACGCCTTTATAACTACCCAGTTACGGTGTAGCGTTTGACGCTACCAAAATCACAATAATCCACAACTAGAATATCTAGTGACTTCAAGTCTAAGGATGACAATACCGTTGCACCGCGAGAAGCGCTTGTGACTTAACATAACATGTATGTAGCCTTCTCGGAGATGGGTCAATCCAGTATGCCATTACTCCTAATGCATACCCATGTGTTGGATCATGATATCTCCATATCAATCCAACCCCATACTAGTCTATAGATGATTGTCCTATTAATCATTATAATTGACTAGGGATATTTAAGAATATAACACTTATATTCTAAGGACTTCATTCATGTTAACATATCTCCATATCGATAACATAATGAATCGTAAATCCATAAATGTCACAATTAATTGATTGCCTCTAGGGCACAATTCCAACAGTCTCCCACTTGCACTAGAGTCAATCTCCTGCATCATATGCCTATTGATCTTGCGCGGCCCTCCACGCTTACACTGCGTAGGGGCGAGACATCTGTTGGTACCTTGCAAATACTCACATCTCCTCTATCAACAATTTGATTGAGATTGAATATTCTGAGTAAGTGCATCTTATGCATTAATTTACTCAGTCCTCTATGTTTGAATTTAGTGACTGAATCTTGCCTGGAACCTTTCCAGCTCACAATCACTCCCACTAGGGCAAAATATAAAACTTAACTTATAATCTGAAATCTTCTTTGTCAGATTTGAAGTTCGCATCACTGCAACCCTTTACAGCAAACTCTTCATATTATCTATTTATCAAAAATTCATCCTTCAGTTCTTCTCAAGTACTTAAGGATAATCTTGATAATTATTCAGTGACGCTCACTTGGATTTGACTGGTATCTTTGTGCCATGTCATATGACACATCTGGCCTAGTACATTCCATGGCGTATCTCGTGAATCTAATTCATACGGTCCATTCCCAATCTAATTGGAAAGACAATTAGCCTTCCAAAGACTAATTCCATGTGACATGGGTAAGAATCAATATTCTTTTCACGTTGAACCATTTCAACACCTTTGTCAATTTATGTACTATGACCTAAGCTATACAACCATCTTGATCTACCTCAATAGATCTTCACAAGTTGCTTCGCTTAAGTCTACCATTAGAAAGTCAACTCCCTAGTCAATCTACGTAAGACTGCCAAGTAGGGGCAACATTCCTAATGATTAAGTATGTCTCCACATACAAGACCAGAAAAATAACTGTGCTCCCACTAACCTTCTTGTAAACACAAGTCTCATCTTCAATTTTGATGGAATCAAACTCTTTTGATTGCATCATTAATTTGAAGATTTCAACTCCTAGAAGCTTGATCCAATCTATAAATAGATTGCTACAAGCAAGATGCGAATGGATTTAAGCATCTCAACTGGGGAAAAGATTTCGTCATAGTCTATACTATGAACTCACAGGAAATCCTTACCCGACCAATTGTCCCTTAAAGGTAATCATATTACCATCCATGTTGGTTTCCTCATAACCCACTTGCACCTTTCAGGTGGTTCCACCAAAGTCCATACTTTGTTGATATACATGGATTCCATATCGTATCCCATGGCTCCTAGCCATTTCTGAGAGTATGGCCCACACGTGGCCATCTCATAGGTTGTAGGCTCATCTCGATGAGCAATATATCACTGGTTATGAGAAATCCTTATTTCTCCAGTCCCTCGATATATTCTACCTGACCTACGAGGTTCTTGTGTTTTCTGAGTAGGTTGCTCCACAACACCTTGTGATCCTGCTCATGTTCCATCAAAAGGATCAATGTTTTGTTGTGGTTCTTGAACTTATTCAAGTTCTACTCCCCTCCCACTGTTTCTCTTAGAGACAATCTCTACCTAGAAACACTGTAGTTCGAGCAACAAACAGTTTGTTCTCGATTGGGTTGTAGAAATAATATCCTTTTCAGGATATCCCACAAAACATTTATCCGACTTGGGTTCAAGTTTATTTGTAAACTCTTTTACATAAACTTCATAACCCCCAAATCTTTATGAATGACATACTAGGACACTTCCTAGTCCATATCTCATATTGCGTTATTCATATTTCGTTTTTGATGGAACAAGGTTAAGGGCGAAATTTGCTGTAATTAGAACATAGCCCCAAAAGTAAACTGGAAGTTCTGTTTGACTCATCATGGACCGAACCGTGTCCTACAAGGTTCGAAATCTCCTCTTAGACACGCCAAACCCATGTGGCGTGCTAGGTGGAGCGAGTTTTGGATCATATCCAACACTCCCATGGATTCTTGTCAAACTCTTGGCTCAAGTACTTTCCTCTATGATCCAATCATAGAGCCTAAATACTTTTGCCAAGCTGGTTCTCTACTTCATTCCTGAATTCTTTGAACAAATCAAAGGATTCTGATTTGTTTCTTCATAAGATACACAAATCCATATTTCTCTGATCCTATCAGTAAATATGATGAAGTACTGAAAACCATCTTTAGCATTTGTGCTTAGCGGCCTTCATACATCAATATGTATGATTCCCAAAAGATCATATCTTTGCCTAATAAGTCTTACATGTCTCATATGATTCAAAAATCAAATGGTTTCCAGAAATCCATCCACATGGAGTTCTAGATATGTATCTCTTATTTATGAGGCCTAAACAATAACGCTAAAGATAAGTGAAGTTCATATCATTATATGCAAACCTCTAGGTATTAATGTTATAGATGAAATTATCATGATCATGGATATAGAATCCACTTAGACAAAATTGCATTACAATAATGCATATCATAATAAATGGAACAACATTTGTCCTTTATTATGATAAGGAGCTTTCTTGTACAAACAAGAAACTTTGATAATGTCCCTACTCATAGCTAGGACATGATCGTTTTTGTCTAATTCATGAACAATTTCTTAAAGGTAGAAATAATTCCCTACGGCTTATTCAACAACCCTTTGCTTCATAGCCCCACGTGTAGGATTATTTCTTCCTTATCCAATTGTCTTCGTCTCTTGAGATCCTCCACATTTCTATAAATGTGAGATCCTCATCTAGTATCATATACTTATGATGATAAGATAGACACATTGATTTCTATAACAAAATACTTATACTAGAATTCATAATTCCTTTATTTATTTACTTCCAGGTACTTTGGGTAGTCTCTCTTCCTCTACACCACCTATGGGACTCCAGGGCAACTTGGTTTTAGCAACAGGCTTGCTTTATACCCATGGGGTCGGCGCAAACCATTTGCCCTTACCCATGCTGTTAACCATTAACAGCTTTGCCCATGCCCATTATGAGTGTTTTGTTTAAGTAATTTTACAATCATATTGAGTAAATCAACTTTAAAACAAAACTATAATTGCATCCAATGCAATTCTTGGTCCACTTGGGTGAATAACCGTTTATTCTTTATCTATCTCATAGATAATGCCCATTCACTAATGTTTCAATCATATTGAATTAGCTTATTTGCATAACGCAAAGTGGAGAAACACTTCAAACCTTTCATGTCTAGCTCGTTCTTTTGAAAGAGCTTCTTTCAATGTATGATCATATCATACTTCTCCATGTTTCTCTTCTTGATTCCAAAGCTCAGAGTTCATGGCGGCTAGCATGAGGCAAGTCATAACCAAAGAACCATTCTTTGGTGTTCCTTCCATTAGGTTTTAGTGTGATTTGGTAGTTTGGTGGAAGAGAGCTTTATGTTCTACGATGTACAACAATTTCCTTTATTTGAGAACAATTCTCAGTTTTATACCAATCTTGATTCCAGACAACTCGTCCATCTTATGGACGTCTAGTCGTGTTTTGTTTGTTTAATGCCATGGGTATTCAACATAATAGGATTATGCAAAGTTTGTGACGTATAACTATATTCAACAAGAATTTAAATTGTCAAATATAGCTCCCACTATTTTACTACGGATTAATAACCCTCAAGATATTAATGCGGAAAATATCCTTATATTTTCTAGTGGGCCAAGATCTATGTTTCATCTCCTTATGAGCTTGCTTTGGCAAGACACCCATAATTTGACTACTTTAGGTAGGAACAATTCCAATTGCATCCCTTATGCAACTCTTGGTTCAATTGGGCAAATAACTCCTTATTTATCCATCCGTATGGATAATCCCAATTGGTTGCCTCTAGGTTTCTTAATCATATTAATAGCCCAGTTGTGTTCAACCTCTTATCTAAAAAATTGCACATTGTTACGTGCCATCGCATTCCATCATTATGAACCAAGTCGCCATGCTTTGGCACGCACGAACTTGATAAATAATGATGATAATGAGTGTTTAAATAACGAGAAGGCAAGAACACAATATTTGAATTTTGAGGGATTTTAAATTAAATTTTAATTGTTTTTGTTGATCAATATCAACTAATCTATTAATTTGAGTTTGGGCACAACTCCAAATAATAGATCCGGGTTGTCTAATTATCTTATTATCCTAATTGCATGCATCATCCATACACCAACCACACAATAATAAGACAATAAAGTAAACAACCACAAAACAAAATAAAACGTGATATGAATATGGCCTTTTCTAGACTAAGATAATTCCAAGCCAATGGAATTATCTATGAACCCTAAAAGCAAACACATCTCCATGCGTCTTCATCTTTTGGTCCATGCTTCATAGTCATGTGGAATGCTCCATGCTCCATGCTCCATCTTTTGTGGCTCCCTTTGGCTTTGGGCTTCTTTTCTTCAATCTTGGCTAACAATCTACTCTATCTAGTACTAGCTAACAACTATACTAAATAAAAATAAATCTCACAAGTTGAGAAAAAAAATGGCTCGCAGGCCATAAAACCCTAATTAATTATTACAATTAATTGATCAGCTCGCAGGCCGTAAAACAAAACCACAAAATTAAACATCCACATCAAACCACATCCTAAGGCCATATCCAATCACCATGCGAATTGCACATAAACAGTTCAAATCCAATTTTAACGCGCTTGATCAATTTTAATTGATTTTAGGATTTCTAGGGTTAAAACGGTCCATGGGCCCAACAATCCAATTGCCCGGGCCCAATAAAGTGAACCATAAGGCCCTAGGGCCGGCCCGGCCCAAAACCCGCAAGCTAGGCCCGCGGGTTAGGGCCGCCCGGCCCCTTAGGGCGGCCAAGCTTGGGCGGCAAGCAAGGGGGGCGGTCCCTAGGGGGGGCCGAACCCCTTTATGGAAGTTGTTTCCAAAACAACTCCATTGCTTGGAGCCCAAGTTTGGTTGTTTCCTTGTTTTGGGAGAACTCCTTCTTCCCCAAGGATGCCCAAACCCTAGATCTAAGATCCTAAAATTTCTCAAACTCACCAATTCATGCATCCAATGCAAAAATTGGATCTTGTTATGATTAGTTATTGACAAATTGGATCCCATGCTTGATTTGTCTTGTTTTACGCGATAAACAATCAAATTAAGGTGTAAAACAACTAAAACGTAACACATAAACCACGTTTATGCTCTATGACCTGTGGCTCTGATACCACTGTAGGGTTTTGATTCATGGATCGCACAACGGAAGCATAATCAAACATAAAACCATGCAAAACCCTCCAAGGATCACAAGTCAAGAGACATAACGATGGTAAGGGTTAGAAATCATAAACACACCTTTGGGTTCTCCTTGATGACTTCAAACGCGAATAATGTCACGTTCTCTATAGTTGATCCACGCCTAGAGTTGATCCTAGATCTCCCAAACTCCTTGGTGCTAGCCCGGAATAGGAAGAGGAAGAAGAAATCACGCAAAACGAGACCCAAAAGAGGGTCTCGGCCTCTTTTGGCCGACGGGGACGAGGGCGGCGGCAAGGGGCGGCGTCGGGCTCCTTGTTGCTTGCTCTCTCTCCTTTTGTTCTCTCCCACTCTTGTTATGTTCACTAATGAGCATAAGTTATGAGGAAGGAAGGAAGGAGGGTCCTTTATATAGTCCAACAACTCCTTGTTAACTACCTAAAGGACTTATTCTAGTCCAACTAGAATTCAATTTAGTCCCTTCCTTGCAAATTAGTCCCTACTAAGTTTGCAAGGGTTTGCAAAGTGATCCTTCTAATTAATTAATCCAATTAATTAATTCCCAAATCTAGTTCAACTCTATATAGCGTGTGACCCCATAGGTTCTATCTAGTTGGTAGCAACTATTTGCTAATATGGAGCGGTTTCTAGCAAAACATCCATTCTAGCCAACTAATAGAATAGTCATCTTGACAACCTTTGTACAAGTAATTGTCTCATCCCTTTGCCCCCATATCCGGATTGGACACGAGACATACAAGTCACACTCGTATATCCAATCCATAGTTTCTCGATCCATGGGAATAGCCTTATTCGTGCAAATAACATCAATATCCTATATTGATTTATTTGAGTCTGGCCAGACATTTTATAAGCACTATCCCTCGAGTGGCCTAGGATATTTTCTCCCGTTATGTGGGAGGGACAAATTCTATCTACGTCCACTACGATCTCTAAGCTTGCTTCTTATTGTATCCAGTACATGCTTTATAGCTACCCAGTTACGGTGTAGCGTTTGACGCTACCAAAATCACAATAATCCACAACTAGAATATCTAGTGACTTCAAGTCTAAGGATGACAATACCGTTGCACCGCGAGAAGCGCTTGTGACTTAACATAACATGTATGTAGCCTTCTCGGAGATGGGTCAATCCAGTATGACATTACTCCTAATGCATACCCATGTGTTGGATCATGATATCTCCATATCAATCCAACTCCATACTAGTCTATAGATGATTGTCCTATTAATCATTATAATTGACTAGGGATATTTAAGAATATAACACTTATATTCTAAGGACTTCATTCATGTTAACATATCTCCATATCGATAACATAATGAATCGTAAATCCATAAATGTCACAATTAATTGATTGCCTCTAGGGCACAATTCCAACAATTACCTATAAGGGCCGATTGGTGGCTAAAGGATTCAGACAGATTCATGGTATTGACTATGATGAAACCTTTTCACCAGTCGCTATTACCAAATCCATCTGAATCCTACTCGCGATTGCAGCATACCACGACTATGAGATTTGGCAGATGGATGTCAAAACAACATTCCTTTATGGGAATCTACTCGAGGACGTGTATATGATACAGTCGGAGGGTTTTGAGGATCCAAAGCAAGCCAACAAAGTCTATAAGCTGCAACGATCCATTTATGGATTGAAGCAAGCTTCTAGGAGTTGGAATCGACGTTTTGATGAAGTAGTCAAAGAGTTTGGCTTCATCAGAAACGAAAATGAGTCTTGTGTCTACAAGAAGGTTAGTGGGAGCTCTGCAGCTTTTCTGGTCTTGTATGTGGATGACATACTGCTCATAAGAAACGACGTTCCCATGCTGCAATCTGTTAAAGATTGGCTAGGGAAGTGTTTCTCAATGAAAGACTTAGGGGAAGCAGCCTATATACTCGGTATAAAGATCTATAGAGATAGATCAAATAGACTGCTAGGCCTAAGTCAAATTACATATATTGACAAGGTGTTGAAACGATTCAACATGCAAGATTCCAAGAAGGGATTCTTTCCCATGTCGCATGGAATCGTTCTTTCGAAGAGTGGTTGTCCTTCCAATGAGATTGAGAAGGAACGCATGAGTAGAATTCCCTATGCCTCGGCCATAGGATCTATCATGTACGCCATGTTATGTACTAGACCAGATGTGTCATATGCCTTGAGTATGACAAGCAGATACCAATCCAATCCAGGTGAGAGTCACTGGATTGTAGTCAAGAACATCCTAAAGTACTTAAGAAGAACTAAGGATGCTTTCTTGATATTTGGCGGTGAAAAAGAATTGCGTGTAGGGGGTTACACTGATGCAAGCTTCTAAACCGACAGAGATGACTTTAGATCACAATCGGGATATGTGTTTTGCCTGAATGGAGCAGCGGTGAGCTGGAAGAGTTCCAAGCAAGAGACGGTGGCTGATTCTACAACATAGGCTTAGTACATTGCTGCAAATGGCACAGCAAAGGAAGCTGTTTGGACCAGAAAGTTTGTTTCTGAACTTGGTGTGGTTCCTAGCATTGCGGATCCAGTTCAGTTGTACTGTGACAACACTGGGGCGATCGCGCAATCGAAGGAACCCAGATCGCACCAGGAATCCAAGCACGTGCTCAGGAAGTTTCATCTGATTCGAGATATTATCGATAGAGGAGACGTTAGGATATGCAAGATTCCTACAGATGAGAATCTGTCAGACCCGCTTACAAAGCCGATTACGCAGTGGAAGCATGAAGGGCACACTAGGAGTATGGGCATACGAGATGCGCCAGATTGGCTCTAGTGCAAGTGGGAGACTGTTGGAATAGATGCCCTAGAGACAATCTAGTTTAGAATGAATTTATTTGTGGCTAGAAATTCATTTATTATTTATTGGATATTTAATATAATGAAGCCCTTAGATTTACAATTGTGTTGTTTATCTTAAATATCCCTAGTCCAGTATAATGATTAATGGGACAATCATCTATAGACTAGTATGAGGTTGGATTGATATGGAGATATCATGATCCAACACATAGGTGTGCATTAAGGGTAATGACGCACTGGATTGACCCATCTCCGAGAAGGGTACATACACGTTATGTTAAGTCACAAGCGCTTCTCGCGGTGCAATGGTATTTTCATCCTTAGACTTGAAGTCACTAGATATTCTGGTTGTGGATTATTGTGATTTTGGTAGCGTTAAACGCTACACCGTAACTGGGTAGTTATAAAGGCGTGTACCGGATACAATAAGAAGCAAGCTTAGAGATCGTAGTGGACGTAGATAGAATTTGTCCCTCCCACATAACGGGAGAAAATATCCAAGGCCACTCGAGGGATAGTGCTTATAGAATGTCTGGCCAGACTCAAATAAATTAATATGGGATATTGATGTTATTTGCACGAATAAGGCTATTCCCATGGATCGAGAAATTATGGATTGGATATACGAGTGTGACTTGTATGTCCCGTTTCCAATCCGGATATAGAGACAAAGGATGAGACAAATACTTGTACAAAGGTTGTCAAGATGACTATTGTACAAAAGTTGGCTAGAATGGATGTTTTGCTAGAAACCGCTCCATATTAGCAAATTTTTTCTACCAACTAGATAGAACCTATGGGATCACACGCTATATAGAGTTGAACTAGATTTGGGAATTAATTAATTGGATTAATTAATTAGAAGGATCACTTTGCAAAACCTTGTAAACTTAGTAGGGACTAATTTGCAAGGAAGGACTAAATTGAATTCTAGTAGGACTAGAATAAGTCCTTTAGGTAGTTGGCAGGGATTTGTTGGACTATATAAAGGACACTCCTTCCTTCCTTCCCACAACTTATGATTCAATAGATCATAACTTGAGTGGGAGAGAACAAAAAGGAGAGAGAGCAAGCAAGCTAAGGAGCTCGCCGCCCCCTAGCACGCCGCCCGCCCCCGTCGGCCAAAAGGAGGCGGAACACCTCATTGTTCGTCTCATTTTGCGTGATTCTTCTTCCTCTTCCTCTTTCCGGGCTAGCACCAAGGAGTGGGAGATCTAGAAATCAACTCTAGGCGTGGATCAACTATAGAGAACGTGACACAATTCGCGTTTGAAGTCATCAAAGGAGAACCCTAATGTGTGTTAATTGATTTCTTCCTTTACCATCGTTATGTCTCTTGACTTGTGATCCTTGGAGGGTTTTTCATGGTTAATTATTGTTTCCGTTGCGCATCCATGAATCAAAACCCCTACATAATCAACCCCATGATATTCACTTAGCAACTAATCTTGCCTTGTACCCTGCTAAAGTCTCATCTGCATTCTTCGTGACCCTAAAAACCCATTTACACCCAATTGACTGTCTGTGAGGAGGCAAGGGAACAAGGTTCCAAATGCGTTGTCTTAACAAATTATGATACTCCTCAGTCATAGAAAGCTTCCATTATGGGACATTCAAGGCTTCATGACATGTCTTGGGTTCACTGAGAACAATGTTAGTGACCTTGGTGGCAGGGCATGCATACTTAGGATTTGGTTTGAGATTGCCAGTATGAGACCTGGTAACATATCTAGGTGCAGGGGGAGACACACTCTTTGATGAATAGTAAGTGGCAGGGGTAGGAGAAGACTATTGAGATTGAGAAGAAGAAAATGAAGATGAAGATGGAACAGATGATTGTAAAACAGTAGAAGAAATAGGTGACACAAATGGAGCAATGTTAGAAGATAGAGGTGGTTGAGCTGACACAATAGGTGTGTAGATTAGATGGAAAAAGATTTTTGGTGTGAGGATACACTTGACGCGTCTGTATTATGCGTTGCTGCGCATGTATATGGTCAAGTAATATAATGGAGTATTTAGGACTCCGAGTTATCGAACCCAAGGAAAGGTGCTTACTTTTCTCTAGATTTAGGAATTAAATCCAATTTACACAAGTAACCGGTAAAAAGGGTTTGATGAATGGAGTGTTTTCACCCTCTAACAAGTGACTGACAATGGTAATTAAATAATACAAAAGAGATGATTTAGGATAAATAAATGGAGAGAAAACTAGGCAATCTATAGATCACCTAGGGTAGTTTTGACAATTCCGGATTCCATGTTCTAACACGACGACTCTTAGTTAGCTAAGATGGGTAATGGCATTGACAACTACCTATCGGTCTCATGTCGCTCTACACATTGATAACAACTTGTCCCTCTCAGGCCAATTCAACTACCTCTATGTTCTAGTAGGCTAACAATAGTTCACGGAATAATGTCCTCTCAGACCATTACATACGTACACTTCACTATATCCTACTGTATATACCATCTTCTAGCCATTCCTACTCAACTCACTTCTCATTCTCATTAATTAAGAATGATCTTGTATACTCATCCCAACTAAGGTAGAGTTGCTTTCACACACTCACTAGTTATATAGTAATTTCGGGTCACGACTCCTACATTACTAAGGGTTAAGCGCAATAAACAAGATATTTAACTACTAAGATCGTCTTTAATCCTAGTTCATGATTGAACGTAGAAATAGATAACCAACATCATACATCGTAGTTCTAGCTTGTCAATGAAAGAACTCAACATGATGAAAACCAAAACAAACTTCATTGAATCATAACCCTAGCATGAAAGTTCATCCAAAATACTGAAAATATCATCAAAACATAAACCCTAGGCTCTCCATAGATGCATAGGTATGAGTTTAGCTACTCATAACACAAATCAACATCTCGTTTAAATAGTTCATACAAGAAATAGAGAGAAAATAGATCAAACGCTTAAAATCGTGATATGGCGTCGATCCGGGTTCGTCTCCTTGCTTGATGATACTCCCAACGTGTTCTTCTTGCTCTCCTTAGTGTTCTTGGCTCACAACTGAGGTCTATTCACGTCCCTCTGGTGTTTAGGTTGAAGTAGGGAAGCTAAATCTTCAAAAAATTGCATTTTTGCCCCAAAAATACGCACATCTCATCCGCCTATTTCGCGCACCATTTCGGGCTCATTTCGGGCCGAAATGGTCTGGGATGCTCCTCTTGAATCTTCAACTTCTCTTCTTTTTGGGTTCCCGAGCCTCTTTCCTTGCCCTTCCTTGCTTCCAAAGTTCAGGATCCCTACTCTAGATGGGGGTGGGGTGAATAGAGTACGACAACTTTTGCCAAAAGAGTGGTTTTAAACAAGTTTGTATAAAACAGGAAGAGTTTCAAAGCCTTGAAATAAGTTCCGAGTCTTTGGAATCAAAATCGATAGTAGAAAAGTTTGCTGGTAGTTTTCAAGGCCTTGAAATGCCTTTCAAGGCTTTGAATTGAAAACCTGTTTTGAGCAGTTAACTTGTGCAATTTAGAAACTAAAAAGTAAAGAGTAAAATACACAGGGATTTGACAGAGTTCATTCCTCAATGACCTACGTCTCTTCCTGAGGGATCTAATCCCTGCAGGATTTGCAACTCACTTCTTATTAATCAAAAGCTAAGCCCTAGATCTCAAGAACAGAGAAGTTCCGTACTCTGTTACAACTGGTGGTTCTCACTAACCTATCTAGTAAATGCTCTAACTAACTAATCTATTAAGAATCTGTTGTTGTTCCTCTTGAAAAACACAACATATTAAGATAAGAGAAGTATTAAACATAATGATATACAAATGAAGTACTGAAAGAAGAACACTGTAACACAGTGATGCAGCTAAGTCTGCAGTGCTCTTCTGATGCTTGGATTGTGTGAATTGATTCTTTCTCTGTGTTGCTTGTTAATCCTCGAGATTGTTTGAATGTTTCTGCAAAGGTTGTGTACGAATTCTCTCAACAGTCTCCTGTTTCTGCTTGTTGGAAATACAGAATATATATAGGATCTTCTTCAAAAAATTTTCCTGAAATCAAGAAGCATATCTTTGACTCCTTAACATATCAATCCCAAGGGCTAGTTGCTCAGTATCATCGAAGATATTGATATGATCTTCTCACTGAAGGTCTTAGGAAAGTCCATAAGAGTAGGATCCATCTGCAAGCCGGATTTCCTTTTCTGCATGTAGACAAGTTAGAAAATAGTTCTTGCAAAATAGGTAGCTAGTAAATCCTCCAAATCTTAGTCAACAAGTGATATTAAGTCATGATCAAACATTATATTAGTTTGTAGTTCATAATCAAATAAGGAATATTCAATCAAAGGAGAATATAAATCAAACCAGAAGGAAAACTCCCCCTGAGTTCTTGTTGTGTACTGCAGTGTTGTTTCAAAGGTTTTGAAAGCCTTGAAACAGTATGTGAACTTAAAATCTTCCCCTTGCTGAAAGACAAAACCACTAAATGTCACTAATCTGTTTGGTACTTATATTCTTCAAGAGATATTCATTATTAGCATGGCAGAACACTTACATGGAATCAAAAGTGAACATAGTAGCTTCCCAGCAACGAAAATAACTTAGTATTCTCCAAAAACACTAAAGGAGTTTCAAATAACCGACTGATATTTACTATATCTTATTATCCTAAAATAAACACCTAAATTTCTCCCCCTTTTTGACTTTCATAAAAAAAAAATGAGAGAAAATGTTGGATCAAAATTTTTTGAAAAATTGAAAAAACATCGAAAAGTTTTGAAGGAGAGGAGAATATTTTCAAGGCTGTGAAAAGGATTCCAAGGCTTTGAAATTAGAGTAGAAAGAAATGCTAGAGTTATGGCTTTAGGTCTGCATCTGTCTTGTCTCCAGTATCTTCCCCTTGATTAATTTCTTCCTCTTCTACATCTTCAGCATCATCACCCTGAGCAGCTTCATCTTCAGGTTCATCATCAGCAACCGTTTCAAAAAAGTCAACATAAGTCATAGGTTCATTTCCTTTATTTTTCTTCTTCTTCAAAGTCTCTTTGAGAACCTCTTGAGTGTCAATGTTGTCTTCATCAATCAATCCCTTATCTTCTGCAATCTATTTTCCAGCTTCCTCTTTATCAGCATCTCTTTTCCCAGTACCCTTATCTCCGACAGTTTCATCCTCAGTAGTGTTTTCATCAAACAAATCAGCTGTAGAGCCTGCCTTCTTTGATTCCTCTGGAAATTTTGAGACTTCTTCCTCATCATGGATCAAATTAATACTCTTGAAGACACTTTCAACCATGTATTTCATCTATTTGAATTCAACACCTAGCTCATACTGTCCATGCTTCAATTCATCCAATTCATTATCAATGAAATCTATCCTTTGAAGGAAGAGGGATTGGTCTTGAGATGGAGGAGGTAGGGTTGAAGGAGAGGGTAGGGACTTAGGTTTAGGGAAATTCTTAGACTTAGCTCCTCAGTAGACGATTCAGAGTAGAGTTTCCAAACCCCCTCACGGGCTGTACCAATTCTAATTTTGAAAGGCCTTATCATCAAGCATTCCAAAGCCAGATGTGATTGTCTCATCCCTGTCTACAGCTGTGTCTAAGTGATCAAAAGAACAGGGTGAGGAGATTGGAATATGGTAGGGGATGCTTCCTTTGCTTGGTACAAGAATAAAGCATGTGTTCCATCACAATGGTTGTCAAATCAATCTCATATCCATGCATGATCAGCTACATCAAATATAGGCATATGTCAGAAAGCAAATCCTTAGAATTATCTTTAGGAACTACACACCTCATCAAAATAGAAAACATAATTTTTAGCTTCAACAGTCAACACAGAGTGTGCCATCTGTTTTGAGGAGGTAGCTGCATTGGGTAGAAAGAATTCTTCCTTGGCCAATTTTAAGGCTTCAGCTCTACTAGGATGATTTTTAGTATTATATCTCTTAGTACACCCCTGAACATTATCAAACTCACCGTGATCTAACTCCATCTCTTTACCAGCAACCTTAGAAGATATAGCTAGATTCAAGGCCTTGATTTGCTTCATGTTTAGATACAAAAAAGTCTGGTAAGTCTAGGGTATGCAACTTCTGAGGGAATAAGATTCCTCCTTAAAGAACTTTGTTTCAACCTTCTAATGCACTCTAGATTCATACCATTCAACATGCTGATGCTGATCATACTACAATATGCAATAGGAGAGGAGGCAAAACCATCCAACCATATTCCTCTTGCTGAATGACTAACAAACCACTTACTAGAAAGAGCTTTCTTACCATGAGAGGGTTGTTTTTCAGAAAAGATATGAATTTCCTTTCCAGTGTCTTTCTGTGGTACCTCAATCTCTTTGCTAGTGACCTTCTCTTTTCCTTTGTCATACTTATGAAGCTTCATCTTTGTTGAATTAGGGCTTCCAATCTGAATCCCTTTCTGTATCTCAGAATCCCCTCATGGATATGACTTCTTCTTCTTTCTTGAGACATCAGTCTGTTCTTCCTTGTCCTTCTTGCTCTTCTTCTTTGGTGGAGGATAGGAGGGTTCAGGTGGACTAGGAGTTCTGGAATTGGATTCATCACTGATAGTTTGCACTTCCTCTTTTGTAGTCTTCTTCCTCTTCCCTGAACTCTTCTTGGATCCTCCCGCCATGTTGATTATGTCTGAGGTTCTTCGGGAGTCCATTAGGGTTTGGGTTATTTAGAAGAGAGAGGTATGAGTGATAGGTACGAGAGAGAAGAGAGGAAATAAGTAGCAAAGAGTTTGAGTTTGAATAGGAATAAAAATATTCCCATATATTTGAGAAAGTAAGTTTGACTGAAATTCAAACTCCTCAAGGAAATAAAATAATTTGCTACGAGTTTTAAAAAGGAATTGATTTAATTTCAAAAAAAATATTAGGAAATTATCTACAGAGATAAAGCTCAACATTGGTGATCCATTCATTGACGATGTAGTATAGAGTTTTATTTTCAAGGCCTTGAAAACAGTTTCAAGACCTTGAAATACTGTAGTAATGAAACAAATAATTTTAAGGCTTTGAAAAGTTTTTCAAGACTTTGAAAACACAGAACCTTACCTGATACTCCCCCTAAATCAGTGAATCCATATTTAGCATGCCGAGTTCTAATCTCAGGGCTGAGAATCTGCCTTCTAGCAATGGTTTAGTGAATATAACTGCAAACTACATGTTAGTAGGCACAAATTCAATAGAGATATCACCATTCTCTGCATGATCTCTGATAAAATGGTGTCTGACATCTATGTGTTTGGTTCTTGAGTGCTGGACTGGATTGTTTGAAATAGAGACTGCACTAGTGTTGTCACATTTGATAGGATATCTTTGAATTCAAATCCCAATTCTCTCATCTATTGAGCTATCCATAGCACTTGTGCGCAGCAAGCTCCAACTACTATGTATTCATCGTTTGAAGTTGACAATGCTATTGCGTTTTGCTTCTTAGAATGCCAGCTTATCAGGGATGATCCAAGATATCGGCAAGATCCTGAAGTGATTTTCTATCAAGTTTATATCCTGCTAATTCAGCATCTGAATATCACACGAAGAGAAGTTAGACTGTTTTGGATACCAAAGCCCTAAGTCTTTGGTACCATTGAGATATCTAAAGATTGTTTTACATCCACCAAGTGTGATTCCTTTGGATCATCTTGGAATCCAGAATACACACACACACACACTAATCATGATGTCTGGCCTACTAGCAGTAAGGTAGATAAGTGAACCAATCATACCTCTATACTCTTTCTAGTTCACACTCTTATCATTTTGATCCATGTCTAAGGATAGAGTGGAGCTCATAGGGGTTATGAATACCTTGGACTGGGACATATTGTATTTGTTTAGTATTTCCTTGATGTACTTGCTCTGGTGTAGAAAAATTCCCTTCTTCATTTGATGCACATGAAGTCCAAGAAAAAAGTTTAACTCTCCCATCAAGCTCATCTCAAACTCCCTACTCATAAGACTTGAAAAATCCTTGGAAAGAGAATCATTAGTAACACCAAATAGAATATCATTAACATACATCTCTACTACAAGAATATCTTTCTCATGAGTCTTTGTGAAAAGAGTTTTGTTCACTAATCCTCTTTTGAAACTATTTTAAGTATAAACTTTGACAATCTTTCATACCAAGCTCTTGGAGCTTGTTTCAAACCATGAAGAGATTTGTCAAGTTTATAGACATAGTTTGGAAACTCATCACTTTCAAAACCAGGAGGTTGAGCAACAAAAACTTCTTCTTGCAGATAACCATTCAGGAAGGCACATTTAACATCCATTTAAAAAATTTTGTTGTTCTTATGATATGAAAAAAAAAGTAGCAATCTAATTACTTCTAACCATTCTACAGGAGAAAAAGTCTCCTCATAGTCCATACCTTCTTCTTGATTGTATCCTTAAGCAATCTTGCTTTGTTTATGATAATCTTACCATTCTCATCAAGCTTGCTTCTCAACAACCACCTTGTGCCAATCACAGACTAATCTGTGGTAGGTGGAACCATATTCCAAACCTTGTTCCTTTCGAACTCATTGAGTTCACTTTTCATAGAGATAATCAAGTCTTCTTCTTGTAATGCTTCCTTCACATTTTTAGGTTCTACAAGAGAAACAAAAGCATTAACAACACAAAATTGTTGGTTTCGGATGTCCTAGAGGCAATCTGTTTAGTATGAACTTTATTTGCTAGGATAAATCATTGTATTATTTATGGAGATATTAAATGTAATGAAGTCCTTAGATACAAGTGTGTTGTTTATCTTAAATATCCGTAGTCCATTATATTGATTAACAGGACGATCAAGTATAGACTAGTATGTGGGTAGATTGACATGGAGATATCAAGTCTAACACATGGGTATGCATTAGGAGTAATGGAATACTGGATAGTGTTGGGTTTTGACATAGGTAACGCAGCGGAATAACAAAAATTAATCCTACTTCAAAGCCCACCACGGATCGTCAGGAGGAGACTTCATAACATGATAAGGGACATAGTACTGTGTACCTTTTGGTCTGACAGATCACACAAAGAATGATGTCCTCGTCTCTATGGTTGATCCACGTCTAGAGGTGAGATCTAGATTATTCCTTCTTGCAAGTGCTAGCTTGAACTGGAGGAAGATGGAAGAAGAATCAAAGGAGCAAGAACAAGAGGAGGTTCGGCCTCCTCATTGTTCCGACGGGAAGGGGCGGACGACCTAGGGGCGTGCGCCTCTAGGTCTTCTTGCTCTCTCTCTTTTGCTCTCTCCCACTCTCTTTGTTATGCCTAATAACATTCACTTAGTGGGAAGGAAGCTAGAGCCTCCTTCATATACTCCAACAAATCCTTGTTGTTTCCATAAAGGTGTTTCCTAGTTCTACATGAACTAGAATTAGTCCCTTCCTTGCAAATTAGTCCTACTAAGTTTGCAAGGTGTTGCACAATGATCCTTCTATTAATTAATCAATATTAAATAATCCCAAATCTAGCTCTACTCTATTTGACGTGTGACCCCATAGGTTTCTATCTTGTTGGTAGTAACTTTTACTAACATGGAGCGGTGTCTAGCAACGCATCCATGCCACCCAACTAATAGAAATAGTCAGTGATCCCGACAACCCTCTTGTGCCCAATATCTTGTCCTGCAATTTCCCTTTGTCTCCATATCCGGATTGGACACGAGAAATAAATAGTCACACTCGTATATCCAATCCATAGTTCCTCGATCCTGGGAATATGCTTATGCTTACAGATAACATAAATATCTCCATATTGATTTATCAGAGTCTGGCTAGACATTCAATAAGCCTCATCCCTCGAGTGGCCGTGGATATTTACTCCCATTATGTGGGAGGGACAAATCCTATCTACATCACTACGATCTCTAAGCTTGCTTCCTATCATGCTCGATAGCTATCTTTATGATTACCCAGTTACGGTGTAACGTTTGATAACATCAAAACACAATATTCCACAACTAGAGTATTTAGTGACTTCAAGTCTAAGGATTGCAATTATATTAGCACTACGAGAAGCGATCGTGACTTGACATAATCTATTGTATCCTTCTCGCTATGGGTCAATCCAATATGCCATTACCCCTAATGCATACCCATGTGTTAGACTTGATATCTCCATATCAATCTACCCACATACTAGTCTATATTTGATTGTCCTATTAATCAATATAGTGGAATAGGGATATTTAAGATAAACAACACATTGTATCTAAGGACTTCATTATATTAAATATCACAATATATAATAAATGAAAATTCTAGCCAAAACAATGTTCATACTAAATATACGATTGCCTCTAGGGCATCTATTCCAACAGTCTCCCACTTGCACTAGAGCCAATCTGGCGCATCTCGTATGCCTATAGATCTGGCGTGCCCTTCATGCTTTCGCTATTTTGTGAGTGGATCTGAAACATTATCATCCGTTGGAATCTTGCACATCTTCACATCTCCTCGATCGATAATATCACGAATAAGATGGAATCTCCTAAGTACATGCTTTGATTTCTGGTGTGATCTTGGTTCCTTTGCTTGTGCGATCGCCCTGGAGTTGTCACAGTACAACTCTATGAGATCCACGATGCTAGGGACCACACCGAGCTCAGTGATAAACTTCTTTATCCAAACTGCCTCTTTTGCTGCTTCCGCAGCAGCAATGTACTCAGCTTCTGTCGTAGAATCAGCAACTGTCCCTTGCTTGGAACTCTTCCAGCTCACAGCTCCTCCATTCAGGCAAAACACGTATCCAGACTACGATCTGTAGTCATCTTTTTCAGTTTGGAAGCTTGCATTAGTGTAACCCTTTACACTTAGCTCTTCCTTACCTCCAAATATCAAGAACACATCCTTAGTCCTTCTCAAGTACTTTAGGATGTTCTTGACAGCAATCCAGTGACTCTCACCCGAATTGGACTGATATATTCTCACCATACTCAACGCGTATGATACGTCTGGTCTAGTACACAGCATGGCATACATGATGGATCCTATGGCCGAAGCATAGGGTATCCTACTCATGCGGTCCTTCTCAATGTCATTGGAGGGACAGTCATTCTTAGAAAGAGTGACTCCATGCGACATGGGCAAGAATCCCTTCTTGGAATCTTGCATGTTGAACCTTTTTCAACACCTTGTCTATATATGTACTTTAACTTGGGCCGAGTAGCTTTCTAGATCTATCCCTATAGATCTTTATACCAAGTATATAGGCTGCATCTCCTAAGTCCTTCATTGAAAATCACTTTCCTATCCAATCTTTAACAGATTGCAAAGTAGGAATGTCGTTGCCAATGATTAGTATGTCATCCACATACAAGACCAGAAATACTACAGATCTCCCACTAACCTTCTTGTAAACACAAGGCTCATCTTCATTCTTGATGAAGTCAAACTCTTTGACTGCGTCATCAAAACGTCATTCCAACTCCTAGAAGCTTGCTTTAATCCATAAATGGATCTTTGCAACTTACAGACCTTATTGGGATTCTCTGTATCCTCAAAACCCTCCGGTTGTGTCATGTACACATCCTCGAAGATGTTCCCATAAAGGAACGATGTTTTGACATCCATTTGCCAAATCTCATAGTCGTAGTATGCTGCAATGGCAAGTAGGATCCGAATTGATTTAGTCATGGCGACTGGTGAAAAGGTCTGATCATAGTCAATACCATGAATCTGTCTATACCCTTTGGCTACCAATCGCCCCTTATAGGCAATTACCTTGCCATCCATGTCGGTCTTCTTCTTAAAGACCCACTTGCACCCTATGGGCCGAGCCCCTTCGGGTGGTTCCACCAAAGTGCATACTTTGTTGTTGTACATGGAATCCATTTCAGATCTCATGGCTTCTAGCCACTTCTTAGAGTCTGGGCCTTTCATGGCTTCCCCGTAGGTTGCAGGCTCATCATCCATGAACGGTACGTCATCGGGCTCAGTCACGAGAAGTCCATACCTCTCTGGCTCATGACGCACTCTTCCTGATCTACGGAGTTCCTGTGTTACATAAATAGGTTCCTCCACAAAAGATTGCGGTTCCTGCTCATGTTCCATCATCGGTTCAGTGATTTGTGGTTCTTGAATTTCTTCAAGTTCTACAGCCCTCCACTTTCTTCTTTAGAGACAAACTCTCTTTCTAGAAACACGCCGGTCCGAGCAACAAATACTTTGTTCTCGGTGGGATTGTAGAAATAATATCCTTTAGTTTCCTTAGGATATCCCACGAATTTACACTTATCCGCTTTGGGCCCGAGCTTGTCTGTTTGTAAACGTTTTACATAGACATCGCAGCCCCAAATCCTCATAAATGACACTATGGGACGCTTCCCAGTCCATATCTCATATGGTGTCTTCATGACTGATTTGGATGGAACGCGGTTAATGATAAAAGCTGCCGTCATTAGAGCATGTCCCCAAAAGGATATCGGAAGATCTGTTTGTGACATCATAGATCTCACCATATCTAATAGAGTGCGATTCCTCCTCTCGGACACGCCATTCCATTGTGGCGTTCCGGGTGGAGTGAGATGGGATACTATCCCACACTCTCTAAGATACTCATCAAACTCTTGGCTTAAGTATTCTCATCCACGATCCGATCGTAGAGCCTTAATACTTTAACCAAGTTGCTTCTCTACTTCATTCTTGAATTCTTTGAAAAATTCAAAGGATTCGGATTTGGCCTTTATAAGGTATACAAATCCATATCTACTAAAATCATCAATAAATGTGATGAAGTAGAAACATTGTCCTGACATGTCCTCAAGAGTCCTGTTCTTTCTTTCAACTACTCCATTCTGTTGAGGAGTTATAGGAGAAGAGAAATTGTGAGAGATACCAAACTTAGCATAGAAAGATTCAAATTTAAGTTGATCAAATTGTCTGCCATGATCACTTATGATAGAAGCAATATGCAGTTTTTCATAGTTTGCTGCTCTTTACAAAGCTTTGAAAATTCAGATAGAGCTTTAGATTTTTCTATTAAAAACATTACCCAGGTAAATCTAGAGAAATCATCTACAATAACAAACATATATTTCTTACCCTTTGTAGAAGGAATTCTCATAGGACCACATAGATCCATGTGAAGCAATTCAATGGGTCTAGTAGTACTTACAAAGTTCTTGGGCTTGAAAGAGCTCATTTTCTGCTTACCTTGAGCACATGCTTTGCATATCTCTTCATCTTTGATTTTAATGAAAGGTAGACCTCTGAAAAAGGTCTCTCGAAACTAGTTTGTTCAGAGTATGCAAGCTTATGTGTCCATGCTTTCTGTGCCAAATCTTTGAGTCTTATGTCAAGGCTTTGAGACACTTGATACTTTTTCCTGCAACTTTGTTAGTATTCAGAGATTAAACATTGTTTGATCTAGAGGCTGTGAGTATGCAATTGTCTGATTTTTCATCTTGAACCACACATTTCTCTTTGTCAAATATGACTATTTCCTTTGTCACACAATTGAGAAACACTAAGCAGATTAAATTTAAGACCATCTACAAGATACACATATGAGATAGAATTTTCAGAACTGTCACCAACACTCCCAGTTCCTATGATGTTGCATTAGCCTTTGTCACCAAGTGTGATTGTTCCTCCTGAATGTTCCTTCAATTCTGTGAATAAAGAACTCTTGCCATTTATGTCCCTTGCTCTTGGTGACAGCCTGGAAACACCATTCATTGCCTTACCCAACTGTTAGACAAGGTGTAAAATTTGGACTAATACTTAGGGTCAACCATGTTAGGTGGTCTAACCCCTTTAGGAACCCAAATATGTCTAACTTGTCGCTTGAGTTGCAGTGTAACTGTATGCCTCATAATGTGAGGTTCTCTTATTCTAAACGGACAAGTCATTTTGACATGACCAATTTTATTGTAATAGTGACATTTTGGAGAAGGTCTGCTACTTGCTTTCACAAATATGGTATTGGATTTCTTCGGAAAACTTGTATTATATCCAATGCCAGTTTTGTGAACAGATTGTAGACTTCCTCCAAGAATCAAGTTGAGGTTGTGTTATGAGCCAGCAAGCTTAGTCATAACATTTCTAGAATCTTGAAGTTTCTCAGTTAGAGTTGTAACAACCCCAGAATGACCAAACCGGAAACCCGAGGGTGTCACTCCGTACCAGAGATGAAACCCGGATACAAGGAGATTTAAAACAGAGGATCCAAGCATAAAATCCAACAATTCTTGATATAATACTTATTAAAATTCAAATTTTTGTGCCCCAAACACAGGCATAAAACAAAACTAGAATTCTAAGATATTAGAAGAAGTTCTATGAAATTTAAATGTGAATGTTTCTAGCTAATGTGATGATTCGCACTCCCTTTAAGCCAAGCTCCCATCTAAACCTGTGGTGCAGAAAAAAGAAAGGGAACGCCACAGTTCTAAAATCAGCAATAAATACTGAGCAAATAAACACCCAAGCATGTAAAACGATGAAGAAGTAATTTGAAAAACAATTAGAAATTTGTATAAGTTTAGCTAAAACAAATTGGAAGTAAAGCTTGGAAACTTATAAGAAAACAAGATAGATTCCAAAATCAAGAATTTAAATTAAGAAATTCTAAAATCACATATTCATCCATTTTCCATAAAATCCAAAATCACATTGTTAATTTGTTTATACGGGGAAAAGAACCAACCATCTCGCAAGCATCCATGACCTTAAATGTCGACACCCCCTTAAGACTCTTGCAGCCAGAAGAGTGAGTACAAGGAGCTATCCGGGGAATTGAAACCGGATTAAATAAAATAAATTGGACGAGAGACCAAAGTCAGCACGACCAAGCCAAAAGTAACCATGAAACAAACCCGCACAACTCTTCCACTTTACGTTATCATCAATTATTATATTACAATAATGTTTTCAAAGAAACGTTTCAACAAGTGGGAACAGGTGTTTCATTAGCACATATTTCACATAGCATGTAAATTCATTTTGAGACAACAACAGAAGGAAATAATTTGACACGAAAAGGAGTTAGGCACACTATGCCTGACATGTTTACTCACTTCAAATAAATGCAACTACATCAGTTCAGTCGTAATACTCGACGTATCCTTTGTCTGAGAACTCGTTGCCTACAAGTTAACAATATTATAATTAATATATTGCTAGCACCCATATACAAATAAAGTCCTATATGAGATGCATATATAACCCCCAAACGATTTCACCAAAACTTACTTAGGTAAAATAAAAATACAACCTTTTTATTATACGGTATATTTATATTTATATACTAACTTTTTATTATATGATTTGTATATAAAAGAACATACTAAAATTATTTATATAAATAAACCCCATCTAGATTTATATTCTAGGAAAAATAAGAACTTATTTTAACGATATAGTTCTTAATTAAATTCTATTAATAAATACTAGTTTTATGAAAAGTAAAAAAAATAAATCAAATCCTAGAAACTACAATAAACTCCTCCTATAGTTTGATAACAACCAACCAACTCCCCAACCAGTTTTATCACGTGCAAAACGACCGGTTTACAACAACTTTTTTCACTTTCTTCCTCATAAAACCCACTGTCACTATTTTTTTCCCAACCGACTTGATTTTTTCATGGAACCCAAATCAAAGACACAACAAGAATGGAGTTGGAGATTAACCGGAAGAAGGAAGGGACGGTGACGCCGCCGGCGGCGAGCGACGGTGACGGCGGAGGCGGGCGATAGCGATGGTGATGGCGGAGGTGGCGACGGCGGCAGCTGGGCAGCGGCTCGGCCGCTCGGTCGGAAAGAGAGAGAGAGTGTGATTGAGAGGGAGAGATTGCTTGGTGTTGTTGTGGGTCAATCTGAGTTTGAGGTGGGTTAATATAGCCTTTGGATGAAGAATCCGGCGAGGATTAGGAAACCCACCGGAGATATTTTTGATTTCAAATTGGGATGCAAAATTGGCGAATTGAGTTTTCTCGATGAGAAAGAATTGGTCTTTGTCAAATTTGTAGTTGATTAAGATTGAATTTGGGTGAAAAGAGGATAAATTTTGAAGATTTGTAGTTGGAGGTGGTGTTGGCCGGCGGTGGAGAATTCATCTCCCGTTAGGAGATGAATTTGGGGAAGAAGATGATATCAATTTTTAGTAAAAAACACTTATCCCCCCTATCAGTTTAGTTAAAAGACATCAACTACCCCTAGTTTAGGTAAAAGACATTAATTAAGTTAGGTAAAAGTCACCAAAACTCCAAGACTTTAATAACAATAAAAACTAACTCCCAAACAAGAAAAATTAACTCCCACAACTTATAATAATATCATAGAATACCCGTATCTACAAAACGGGGTATTTCATCCTTCCTCCTTAAAGAGAGCTTTGTTCTCGAATCTTAGACCAACTTCTCAATAACCACTAGGGTATGAGTCTCCACACTAGGGTATATCTACTAAATACAAACCTAAGGTCATGAACGATGAGAAATATACTATAAGGAGCACTAAAATGACGTATTTAACCGAAGGATTACATCCTCTCCCCCTTAGAGGAGTGACGTCCTCGGAAATCATAATACCTCATAAAAAAGGTGAGGATACTTCTTCCTCGTGTCGTCTTCCGCTTCCCATATTGCCTCTTCTGTGAGGTGATTTGTCCACAAGAACTTTACCAGCTTTACAGTCTTGTTGCGGGTGCCCTTTGTCTTGGCGTCTAAAATCTTGTCAGGATGCTCCTCATAACTCAACGAAAAATGCAATTCTACCGGTTTAATGGTATATCCAACCGATAAGCAACTTCCCCAATCTTTTCTATGACGTCGTACGGTCCAATGAATTTCGGGCTCAAATTCCTTTTCTGATTCAACCTCCTGACTCCCTTAGTAGGAGAAAATTTAAGGAACGCCTTTTCTACAATTTGAAAATCCAATGGTCTCCTCTTCTGATTAGCGTAAGACTTTTGCCTATCCTGAGCTGCCTTCATTCGCTGCTGGATAAGTCTCACATGATCTGTCATCTCTTCAATTAACTGTGGACTAATCACTATTTTCTCTCTTATGTCTCTCCAACAAAATGGCGTTCGGCATTTTCTTCCATACAATTCGTGTGATGCCATGCCAATGCTGGTGTGGTAACTGTTGTTGTAGAGGTAATCTATCAACCCATGGACCTTGAAAGTCCATAACACAAGTCCTTAGAATATCCTCCAACGTCAAAATTGTCCTATCGATTTGTCCATCCGTAGCAGGGTAGAATGCTGTACTGAATTTCAACTGAGTTCCCAATGCCTCTTGGAGTGCTTTCCAGAAGTGAGAGAGAAAGTTAGGATCCATTTCAGAAACTATAGAGCTCAAGACACCATGGTACCTGACAATGTTCTTCATATACGCATCATCCCTTTGCTCCATATTAAATGTATCCTTCATCGGAATGAACCTTGCTGTCTTGGTCAATCTATCAACCACGACCCGTATGTGATTAACCCATTCTTTGATGTCAGTAAGGCAGTCACAAAATCCATCCAAATTGAGTTCCACTTCTATAATGGAACATCCAATAGTTGAATTAAACCTCCCATTCTTTGATGCTCGAATTTCACCTCCTGACAAGTTAGACATCTTTCCACAAATTCTGCTACTTCCCTTTTCATGTTGGGCCACCAAAACGTCTTCTTCAAATCCTTATAGAGTTTGTCACCTCCTGGATGTACCGAACAGGGTGTGTTGTGCACTTCATGCATTAACTTCTCCTTGGTTTCCGAACACTTATGTGGTACACACCATCTCCCCTTGTAGCGGATACTTCCATCTTCATGGATCTTAAAATCCTTTGTTTGTCCTTCTTCAATCTTCTTCTTTATCCTTTACAGCTTCACATCTCCTGGATGGTTACTCCTTATCTCTTCTATGACATCTGGCACGACTGTCATATTCCCAAGGATATTCTTTACTCAATTTTTTTCACCACTTCAATTTCGAGCTTTCGAAACTTATGGCATAGCTAGTCTGGCAAAACTAGCATAGTATCTAAAGTGTGGCTCGATTTTGGCTTAACGCATCAGCTATTACATTTGTCTTTCCCTCGTGATACTGGATACACAAGTCATAATTCATTATAATCTCTAGCCAACGTCTTTTCCTGTTGTTTAGCTCCTTCTGCGTGAAGATGTATTTGAGACTACTATGGTTTGTATACAATCTACACACTGCCCCATATAGGTGATGTCTCCATATCTTCAGTGCCAAAACTATTGTTGCAAGCTCTAAATCATGTGTAGCATAGTTCTTTTCATGATTTTCAGCTGTCATGAGGCATAGGCAATAACTCTTCTTTCATGCATAAGCACATATCCCAGACCCTTCTTCGATGCGTCGCTGTAAACATCTAACTTGCCAGAATCATTGGGTAAAGCTGACATAGGTGTTGTAGTCAACTTTTCCTTCAATCTATGGAATGCTTCTTCACAATCTTCGATCCACTGATATCTTACCGCCTTCTTGGTTAGCGTAGTAAGCGGTCTAGCGATCTCTGAGAAGTCTTTCAAAAAGACGCCGGTAATAACCTGCTAATCCCAGAAAACTTCTTATTTATTACACATTCTTCAGAGTTGGCCAGCCTTTAACTGATGAAATCTTTCCTGGATCCACTGATATCCCTTCCTTCGAGATTATATGACCAAGAAACGGAACATGATTTAGCCAAAACTCACATTTCGAGAGCTTAGCATACAACTTCTCATGTCTCAAAGTCTCCAATACTTCCCTGAGATGTTCTTGGTGCTCTTCCTCGCTCTTTGAGTAAACGAGGATGTCATCAATAAATACGACTACAAACCGATCGAGGAACGTCCTCATGACACGATTCATTAGATCCATGAACACTGCAGGAGCATTACTTAAGCCAAAAGGTATCATGGTAAACTCATAATGACTATACCTCGTTCTAAAGGCTGACTCCGGGATGTCCTTCTCGGCTATCCGAAGCTGGTGATACCCTGATCTCAAATATATGTTTGAGAAAACACTCGCCCGTTGCAAATGATCGAACAAGTCGTCAATTCGGGGTATAGGGTACTTGTTCTTGATTGATGCACTGTTCAATTCTCTATAGTCAATTCACAACCTCAAACTTCCATATTTCTTCTTTACAAATAATATGGGTGCTCCCCAAGGTGACACAATTGGCCTTATGTAACCTTTCTCCAGGAGTTCTTGCAACCAATCTTTTAGTTCCTTTAATTTTGCTGGTGCCATACGGTACGGCGCCTTCGAAATTGGAGTTGTTCCAGGTGCTAAGTCCAAAGTGAACTCAAATTCCGTTCTAGGTGGCATTCTTGGAATATCTTCCAGGAATACATCTGGAAAGTCCTTGACTACCGGTATCTCTTCTAACACGTTCTCCTTCTTAGACACGTCTTGAAAATAACATAAATAAGCCTTATTTCTCTTCTTTACCTGGTTGACTATGGACAAAGCTGACACTATTCGGATATGTGGTTCCCTCGTGATACCACGATAAGAAAACTTTTTTCCTTTCGGACCCTTAAGCCTTATTTTCTGATCCTGACAGTCTATGACTGCTCGGTATTTGCTCATCCAGTCCATTCCCAATATAACATTTATTCCCCCAAGGTTAAACTGTATCAGATTCGCTGGCAAGGTACTAGCCACAATCTTAACTTCTACCCCTTCTAATATGGTGTCATACACTGTTACATGACCATTTGGGGTTGCTACAGGGACGTATATTCTAAGCGGCTTATTGAGACTCAAATTTTCCACAAATGACGATGCAATAAATGAATATGAAGCTCCAGAATAAAATAAAGTAAATGTAAGTTGATCATGAACAAGAAATGTAGCAATGATAACTCCATTTGCTGCTTCTGCCTCACTCCTGATCATCACAACAATCCACGCAACATTCCCATTCTGTGCTGCGGTTCATGTGGTACCAGTTCCATTATTGTTGTTGGCATTAGCTAAAGCATTTTTGCCATTCTTGTTCTGACGTCCATTAGTTCCCCCATTTCCTTGGTAGTTCCTCTGTTTTCCTCCATGGTTGTTTCCCCCATTATAATGATTGTTGCGGTTTCCATAGTTCCTGTTGTGGCCATTGAACTGTCGGTTCCTACTTGGTTCACCTGTTGGTTCCCATTTGGTCGGGATCAGCACTCATAAGCACGATGACCATTCTTGCCGCAATTGTGGCAATCGACAAGGTTCCCTTGACAGTCAGCTCAAGGGTGGTTTTGCTGACACTCTTTGCAGATATAATGGCGAGGGGACTCATCTCCATTGTTCTGCTTGTTGCCTAGGTACTAACCCTGGTTGCTTCCTCCATGGTTCAACTTGAGCTTCTTGTCAAGCCCACCATGGTTGTTTCTACCCTGGTTGCTACCATTACCCCCAGCATTCTCAATTTTGCGCTTTCCGCGATTCTCATCTTGCACCTCTTGGATGCGCCAAATAGATGCAGCTCTATCATACGCCTCTTGAAGAGTGTCGTATGTCCTACATAGCAAGTCTTTCTGCAGATGGAGTTGCAGACATGTCATGAACTTCCTAACCTTGGTTGCCTCATCAGGCATTAGGTGGCCTGAGAATCGGGCTAACTCCATGAACTTCTTGAAGTATTCTGTCACATAATCACTCCTGCTTCAAGTTCAAAATAAATCATAGAACTCAAGTTATGCAGAGAATAGAACAACTGTTGTCACAGATCACCAGACCAGAAAATTCAAGTTTACAAAATCTTAATCTGACTTTAATTTTTCAAAATGGGCTAGGCTTTCACCAATATATAGCCCTATGTGTCCACTAATCTCCATAAAAAATTGAGACTCATCCAAGATCAGGAAGATAGGTCAAAATAAAAAAAACTAAAGATGGTCACTATGCAATTTTGCTACTATACAACGAACTTTTGAAAGTTGTATCTAAGTCTCATGAACTTATTTGGGTCTAATTTTTTTATGGAACATACCTAAACTCGTAATATCTGGGAAATATTCAGGGAAAATAATTCAAAATTTAAACACACCTGCTAGACCAAATACCCACTGTTGTGCAGATTCGAACGTCACAAACTTCACGTTCTTGCGTTCTAACTCTATGAACGCTTTCTATACACTAATCAACCAAAAAAATACAAAAAATAATTTAAAATCATACTCGAATTAAATAAAACACGAATTTATTAATTTTCAAAATGTATCCTCAAAACATGAGTATCATGAAAGCAAAATCATCCTACCAAGTCAAACCAAATTATAAACCATGTCTAAATAAAACTAAATCAAATCCTAAGCGTTCTCACTTGCGATAAAATAAGAGATAAAATAAGATGTCCTAATGGTTGGGAGGTGGGGTGAGAGAAGTGTATTATGGTGTGTCTGGATAGTCGGAGTCGGATAGATCCATATCGACTTCATCATATTCCTCAATTTTTCCCAATGCTTCTTGTACCTTCCATGCTATCTCATTCTTATTCATACTCTTGAGTTTCTTCAGTATGTGTTATGCTTCATGCTTAGTCTCCGCATCCATGATCGCTATACTCTGTAGACTTCCCAAAATAGTGGGTTGGCCCATCAAGTATACTTCATGCATGTGATCCTTGTACTTTGAAATGTTAGGTACTTCCTCATCCCATGCGTTGTAGATGACTAGGTCGTTGAACTCGCCCTTCAGCTCCTTCCAAGGTGATACCCTAGGCAGTCCATTGAGAATGAGATGACATATACTCAACGGGTGATCAAAAGGATTAGGGCACCTTATGCTCCAAGCGAGGCATAAGTTTTTGATATAAGTACAGTTTTCCTTTAAGGTTTCTAGGCTAGGGTGATAGATCATGCCCTGGGGCAGATAGTATCCAGTGAGATCATCAGGGGTAGGAATGGGTGACCTGAATCCTATATGTGTAGTTGGAACCGGAACGGGTACATCTTTTTCAGGCATCTCTTCTTCTTCAATTGGGTCTTCCTCAGGTTCATATTTCGGGCCTTCTTTCATCATTTGAAAAAGTTACTCGAACATCTTGAGCTTCCAACGTAAGATTTTGACTAAATGCTTGTTGTTGCGCATGTAACTGTCCTCATTGGGCACCCATTGTCCTTCTTCAACTATGACCAGGTCGGTGTGGTCCTCCTTCACTTCTTTCCATGGGAAGGTATTTGGTAGTACTTCAATTATGACATCACATACCATCAATGGGTTCTGAAAAATTTGGCCTCCATTGCAAATGAAACTCCATTGAAAGCATCGATTTTTAACATGCGCGCAGTAGTTGGCAATGCTTTTCAGACCTTTCAAGAACTTCAGGCGATAGGGTGAGTCTCCATGTCTAAAAGTTGGTGAAGATGGTTCGGGATGGCCAGCCATCTGAAAATAAAGAAAGTCTTAGAATCTGTAATCATCTTGAACATGTCTTTGATGGATTCGTCTCCATTCATTTTGAACAGTTCATACTGCTAAGGAATATGTTGATATTTGTTTGCTTCACTTGGCTAGTTCCTTCAAAAGTCACCACCAGCTTGTTCCATATTTCCTTAGCAGTTTTGCAGCCTGATATCTTGTTGAATTCATACGCACTCAAGGCACAATATAAGAGATTCATAGTTGTGTAATTCTAAAAAAACTGTTCTAATTCAGAAGTAGAAAGTGTATCCTTAGTTTAGGGAGTTCTAATCCCATCATTTTCCGTGTAGAATGTATGAGGACCATTCTGGATAATGGAATACAACTCAACATCTTGATCATTGATGAACATTTTCATCAAGGCTTTCCAGTGCACAAATTTGTCTCCACAGAACAAGGGAGGTCTGTTAACAGCTCTTTGATAACGCCCAAATAGGGGTTATCTTATAGCTCGGTTTTTGTGTATTTGTGCCGGAAAACTCACGTTTTAGCCAATTTTCACCCTCGGAAAGCCTCGGTTTTAGGAACGAGACAGTTATTTGCTCTTTATAAATTTCTGCATTTTCCGTACTTTATTTGGATATGATCGCGGGTGTGTTCATGTTGTCTATGCAGGAACAGGGCCCGAGAATGCAGCAGGAATGGATCGGGAATGCAGCGGGAGGCAAACAGAGGCAGAAAAGAGCACCCTGCCTTGCTGTCTGCGTATAATACGCAGACCCTGCGTAAAATACGCAGACAGCAAGGAGGGAGAGGGGTGTTGGACAGTTTTTCTTCCCTGTCTGCGTATTATACGCAGCCCCTGCGTATTATACGCAGCCAGGGGGAGAAAATACGCAGAAAATACGCAGAGAGAGGAAGTTGGAAGGCAAGGAGGGTCCCTGTCTGCGTATTATACGCAGGGCCTGCGTATTATACGCAGACAACAAGCACAAAGTGAAGAAAACAGCACAGGAGAAGACCCTGTCTGCGTATTATATGCAGCAGGCTGCGTATTATACGCAGACAGCACAAAAACTGAGGCGGTTTCGGGCAGTGGCAGTTTTGTAAATAATGACAAGTTTCAGAAACTTCGCCAGCACTATAAAAAGACTCGTCCAGACTCGTTTTGAAGACACAACACACAATACAATTCATCCAAGGACAAGTCTGAGCATCCCGGGAGAGCACGGAAGCACTCATCCAGATCCGAAGACTTAGTTTGATCTTAATCTCTCTTTTAAATTCAGAAACTTTTTTATTTAGTTATGTCCTTTAGTAGCTAAACCTTTTACCTAGGTTCTCGGTGAACCTAGGGTTTCGTTTTCAGACATTATTTCTGCAGTTTGAATATGAATTCATGATTACGTTATCTTAATTTAGCAGTATTATCAGTTATTCAGTCTTTGATTATATCTGTGTATGCATGATCGGAGTCGCGAACCAGAATTGCTATAGACCCGAGCCTGTAGGTGAAAACGTCAGGTTAGGGTTAGGAAGAAAAGACAGGATTTAGTACCTTACCCTGATAGACCGACCATAGAAAGGGAGATAGGGCTAACCAAAACGTATAGACCAACTGTTAGAGAATTTGACCCGGGCCATCAGGACAGGTTAGAAACCCTAGCAGACTTAGAACGAGACTGCAGACTTAGGCAGCTTAACAGGAACCCGAAAGTCTGCAGGATCGTGACAGCGTGTGGAATCTGAAAGGTTACTGCACAATCGGTACGTGGCACGGGTAATTAAAAACTGCTGAGTGTTTTCATATCAAACCGAAGAACATAATTCTGAAGAAACCCTAGGGGATCCTGGACCTAGTATTCCAAACCCTAGATTTACAACTTTAAAGATTTTCAGAAAACGTCACAAAAATATTTGCGTTTTGTTTTGTTTATTTTTAGTTTATAGTTAGTCACAATCTTAAACTACTCCTCCTTTTATACTCTGGAAGTTAAAACTGATTTCTCGAAAAAACCCGAAATAGTCCTCGTGGGAACGATCACCCGAGCTTAATTACGCCCGGTATTACAAGATTCGTATACTTGCGAACAGCACGTTAGTTTGCGCATCACTCTTCCTTGTAAGAAACCACCGTCACCTAGAGTACTCATGATCGCGATATTGTTAGATCTGTATAGTTATACATACTTTGATACCAATTGAAATATAGTATGTAGGCAACTAATACATGATCAATACTCTAGAAGGGCGGGGGGCGGGGGGGGGGGGGGGGTTGAATCGAGTATGACAAATTTTGCCAAAAGAGTGGTTTTAAAGAAGTTTGTAAAAAACATGAAGAGTTTCAGGGCCTTGAAATAAGTTTTAAGTCATTGGAATCAAAACAGATAGTAGAAATGTTTGCTGGTAGTTTTCAAGGCCTTGAAATGCCTTTCAAGGCTTTGAACTGAAAACCTGTTTTGAGCTGGTTAACTTGTGCAATTTTGAAAATGAAAATTAAAGATCAAAATACACAGGGATTTTACTCAGTTCAGTCCTCAATGACCTATGTCTCTGCCTGAGGGATCTAATCCCTGCGGGATTTGCAACTCACTTCTTATTAATCAAAAGCTAAGCCTTAGATCTCAAGCACATAGAAGTTCATTACTCTGTTACAGCTTGTGATTCTCACTAAGCTATCTAGTACATGTTCTAGCTAACTGGTCTAATAAGAATATTTTGTTGTTCCTCTTGATCAACACCACGAGATTAATATAAGAGAAGCATTAAACAAAATGATATACAAATTAAGTACAGAAAGAAGAATATTGTAACATAGTGATGTAGTTAAGTCTGCAGTGCTCTTCTGATGCTTTTTGTGAGAATTGATTCTTCATCTGTGTTGCTTGTCAATCATTTAGAGTGTTTGAATGTTTCTTCAAAGGTTGTGTACGAATTCTCTCAACAGTCTCCTGTTTCTGCTTGTTGGAAATGCAGAACATATATATATGATCTTCTTCAACAAATTTTCCTAAAATCAAGCAGCATATCTTTGATTCCTTAACAGATCAATCTTAACGGCTAGTTGCTCAGTATCTTCAAATATATTGATATGATCTTCTCACTGAAGGTATTAGGAAATTCCAAACATGATTCTATAAGAGAGGATTCATCTGCAAGATGGATTTCCTTTTCTGCATGTAGACAAATTATGAAATAGTTCCTGCAAAATAGGTAGTTAGTAAATCCTGCAAAAACTCTGTCAACCAGTGAGATTAAGTCATGATCAAACATCGGATTAGTTTGTCTTTCATAATCAAATAAGGCATAATAAATAAAAGGAAAATAGAATTTAAATCAGATGGAAAACTCCCCCGAGTTCATGTTGTGTGTTGCAGGGCTGTTTCAAAGGCTTTGAAAGATGTTTCAAGGCCTTGAAACATTCTGTGAACGTATAGCTGGAATGAGATAGAGTCCTTGTTTACACGAGCCCTTGAAGATGATTCTCTTAGTGGAATTGTACTGTATGACGAATCCACTAGAGTTAAAAGTGATAATGCAGTTATGGTCTTTAGTGAAATGAGACACTGAAAGAAGATTAGATGCAAGAGAATTTGAATGAAGTAGATTGGTTAGAAAATACTTGGAAGTAGAGAGAATAATCTCACACTTACCAATGTTGTTGATAGGCATGCCTGCACCATTGCCAACAAGAATAGAATCACTACCATTATATGGTTTACTGAGATGAAGCTGCTGATAGTCATTTGTTAGGTGGTTGGTAGCCCCTGTATCAACACACCAATTGATCTGAACCCTGAGGTAACACTTGAGCCAGAAGAACAGTTTGGATAGGTTGGATTCTGCTATGTAGAGGCATATGCAGCACCTTGTGAATGGCTAGGGCCATGACCATAACTAGCATTGTACTAAAAGACTGGATGAGAACCAAAAGCATTACCATCATGAAAGCCCTGACCGATTCCAGAAGCTAGATGAGCTACTCTGTTCTGTCTTGTACCTTGATACTTTCTAGTATCCAACCTAAACCAACAATCCAGTGGTGTATGCCGAGTTCTATTGCAAATTTGGCAGACTAAGGTATTTGATCTGTTTTGGATTCATAACTTGGTGGTCTATAGCTAGGTTTTCCACCATAGTTAGCTGAAGTTCCATAACTAGGTTTAGTTTTGTTAACCTGATTCTTGAACCTGGATTGAGAACCATACGAATTTGTAGCTTGATATGCAGTGACAACATCCACAGATGGAGGTTTAGAAACAGTGGCTACATGAAGTTTTTCATTCAACAACAAATTTTGAAAATCTGATAAAGCTATTGAGGTATTGTGGATGCAAATGGTTGCTCGAAACACATCATATTCCTTGGGCAAACCTCGCATAATGTAAAGTATAAGATCTTCATCAGATATAAACTCGTTTACCTGAAGCAATTGGTCAACAATTTGTTTAACAGAGTCTTGATAAGAAGTCATAGACTGAGATATTTTATCAAGTGACCACAACTTGGACTTCAATTACTGAATGTGAAATCGAGATAGTGAAGTGAAACGCTGTTGAAGACTGATCCAGATTTCGACTGCAGACTTGAGATGTAGAATGATTAGAAGAATCGTAAGTAGGTACGAAGATGTTGATGAACACATTTCCACTCAGAGTAGCCAGAATTTTGAAGAGAAACACAATAACCATCAAGAATCGTCAGCGGCAGAATTGGACGCTGTAGGTGGTCAAGAACATCATTCGCGTCAAAGACTGCTTGCATATGTGCACGTCAAACGAAATAATTGCTACTGTCGAGTTTAATTTGAACTAAAGAGTTCAAATTCGAGATAAGGAACTTCAAACCAGAAGGTAAATCATCAAAGGTGTTAATATAATACAAAAAGGTTTTAATCTTTTATGTCATTGCGGATTTTTCATAACATTACAATATTATGAAAAATTAGCAAAAAAAATTATATCACATTGTTAGCCAAATTTGTCAGTCAAAGTGACTCTTAAAGTCAACTTGAGCGAAACAAACCTAATAATCGTAATAAATAGTGTATTGGTTTTATGATGAACTGATAATTGTATTGAATGATGAAACATGCTAATACATGCAATAAACTAAATAATCTAGCTTAAGGACTAACAGTGCAAATATGAAAACGAACTAATTACAATTATGTCCTACACGCCCACGCAAGATGGAGGGTCTGGGCGATACTCCAAGCTTGGACCTTAGAGAAAGAAAAGGCCCTCGCGAGAGAGGTTTCGTTAGACAATCAGCAAGCTGATCAGCAGATGAAACATGAGACACACGAAGAATGCCAGCGTGAACCTGTTCACGAAAAAAGTGAAAGTCAAGAGCGACATGCTTCATGGGAGAGTGAAAAACAGGATTGGAACAGACATAGTTGGTGCCCATGTTGTCACAATAAACGACTGGTGCAGAGGGAAACGGACCACCAAGCTCTTCCAGAAGAGAGCAAAGCCAACGAATCTCAGCGGAAGCATCATCAACAACGCGATACTCAGCCTCAGTAGACGATCGAGCAACTGTGCGTTGTTTGCTGGAACTCCAGGAAATAGGAGAGCCACAAAGGTACACTAAGTAGCCAGAGGTGGAGGTATAGGAGTCCCTGTCTCCTGCCCAGTCAGCATCAGAGAAGGCATATAGAGTGTGGGTACCGCGACGAAGAACCAGACCAAGATCAGCCGTGCCATGCAGATACCGCAGTAGGCGTTTGACCGCATTCCAATGAGTGGTAGTGGGTCTGTGCATGAACTGAGAAAGATGATTGACTGCAAAGGAGATATCAGGGCGAGTAAGGGAGAGATATTGAAGACTACCAACTGCCATCCGATATTGTGTTGGGTCTGAGAGAGGAGAACCACTGCCAGCCGTAAGAGCAACCGAAGTATCCATAGGTGTCTGAACAGGATTAGCAGATGACATGCCAAGACGGTGAAGGAGATCAAGAATATACTTCTGCTGCGACAAAATCAAACCCTGTGGATGCTGTAAAACCTCAATCCCAAGAAAATAAGATAAATCACCAAGATCCTTCAATGAGAATCGTCGAGATAAATCCAGGATACATTGCTGAACAGACGATGCATCAGATCCAGTAATGACGATATCATCCACGTAAACAAGTAGATACAGGATGGTGCCAGAGTGTCGGTAGATGAACAAGGACGTGTCAGCACGAGAGTTAACAAAACCCTGATGAAGGAGAAAGGAATGAAGTTCTGCATACCATGCTATAGGGGCCTATTTGAGGCCGTAAATCTCCTTGTTGAGGCGACAAATATGATGGGGACGATCCTGATCCACAAAGCCAGGGGGCTGATGCATGTAGACCTTCTCATGGAGAGAAACCTGGAGAAAAGCATTTTTGACATCTAACTTCTTGATGGGCCATCGCTGAGAGATTGCAATAGAGAGGACTAAGCAGATGGTGGAAGGCTTGACCACTGGACTGAATGTGTTGTGATAGTCAATGAAGGGCCGCTGATGAAAACCTTTGGCAACCAGACGTGCCTTGTACCTATCAACGGAACCATCGGGTTTTCGCGTGATGCGAAACACCCACCTGCAGCCAACCACATTAGTAGCGCGAGCTGGTAAAACAAGATCCCATGTGTTATTCTGAACCAGGGCATCTAACTCTGCTGCCATCGTAGTTCGCCACTGCGGGTGCCGAAGGGCCTCAGCGACAGAGGTAGGTTTGCTATCTTTATCAGAAGTGGAAATGGTATCATGGAACGTGTATCTAGGGTTGGGACGACGAGTTCCATCTTGAGACCTAGTGACCAAAGGATGCGAGACGGTAGGCGTAGGGGCCGAAGGATGAGGGATAGGGGGAGGTTCGACTACAGAAGGAGGTTTAGCTGCTACATTGGAGCGGCGAAGAAAATGCTGGCCAGAGTATCGATGAGGGGCAGATAAATTAATGGGTGGTGGTGGTGGGGGAAGAGGTTGCTGTGGTGGGGGAAGAGGTGGTGGTGGTGGGGGAAGAGGTGATGGTGGTGGTGGAGTAGTGACTGGAGATGGTAGGGTAATAATACTTTGGTGGGAGAGAACCAAAGGGAGAGGGGATCATCAAACTGTTGGGGCGACCCAGAGGAGGAAGAGTTAAACGGAAAAGACGACTCATCAAATTGAACATGTCGAGAGACATAAAGATGATGCGAGGTAACATCGAGACAGAGATAAGCACTCTGAGTGAGAGAGTACCCAACAAAGACACAAGGGGTGGATCGATCTTCCAGCTTGTGTGAGGTGTAAGGACGGAGTAAGGATAGCAGAGGCATCCAAAAACTCGAAGTTTGCCGTAGTTGGGGTGTTGGTGAAAGATAACTTCAAACGGAGAGCGAAATTTGAGATTTCGCGTACGAAAACGGTTGATCAGATAGACAGCAGTGGTGAACGCATAGGGCCAGCACTGGAGAGGGACAGATGCGTGATGAAGTACAGCTAAGCCTGTCTCGACGATGTGACGATGACGGCGTTCTGAATACCCATTGTGTTCAGGGGTATGAGGCGGAGAGGTAAGATGGGAGATACCATGAAGTCCGAGATACCCACGAAGACCAATGTATTCCCCCCATTGTCTGAATAAAGTGCTTTGAGCGGGAGAGAGAATTTTTTTTCCACTAGTGCATGAAAGCGAACAAAGATATCATGCAATTGTGATTTTCGTTGCATGGTGTATAGCCAGATATACTTAGAGAAATGATCAACAAAAATGACATAGTATTTGAAACCATCATGAGATGTAACAGGAGAGGTCCAAACATCAGAGAAAACGACCTCAAGGGGGCGAGAAGATTTAATACTTGAATTATGAAAAGGGAGTTTATGACTCTTTGTGCATTGACATGCACTACAGGACTCAGAATTTGTGGTGCTACTATATGGAAGAGAAAATTTTGAAACTACTTGCCGGCAGACAAGCCCGGCTGGGTGGCCAAGACGATGATGCCAGGAGTGGAAGGATGGACGAGACTCGGTGACGAGGGCCAGCGATGGAGTGGAAGCTGGCCACTCATAGACTTCGTTTTTAAGCGGACCGGTCAGAATAGGCGCCCTCGTGGTTCGATCCTTCAAGACAAAACGAACAGATGAAAATCCAGCTAAGAGATTATTAGAAGAGCAAAGCTGAGAGACAATAATAAGATTTTTCCTAATCGCCGGAACGCATAAGACATGATCAAGTTTGAAAGTATGAGTGGTAGATGATAAAGATAGCGAATCAATGTGAGTGATAGGCAGACTCGTGCCATCACCGATCATGACATCATTTCCACGCGTATAGGGCTGATACAGCGAGAGATTGGCCAGGTCAGCCGTAATATGATGTGTAGCACCACTGTCAAGCAGCCAAGATACTGTAGCTTGTACGCCTGAGTGTGCCGTAGCCACATGTGCACGCGGAGTCAATGGAGAGCTTGGAGATAAAAATGCTACATTGGCGGAGCCTGGGCGATAGCATGTCAGGCGAGGAGTCCTTGAGTCTTGGTACTGCTGAAGCATCCAGCCAAACTGCGAACACTGACGAATCCTGTGACCCTGCTCGCCGCAACCCTGACAAAAACCCTGAAATCGACGAGGTTGCCTCGCAGTAGCGTACGAGAACTGAGGCTGCCAACCCGAGGTCTGGGTAGGAGAAGGACAAAACTGGGGCTGCTGAGACTGTGGCGCTGGATGAAGTGGCTGATGATGCGATCGAGTGCTGTGGCCACGACCACGACCGCGACCCTTGTGGGGAGGACCGAACGCAGTGTCCGCAACCGTGTTATTGGGTGCCATGACAACCGTAGAAGAAACAGTGAGACTTAGACTAAAAACGGAACGACGATGGTACAACTGAGAAGTGAAGTAGCTTTTGTTTGCTTGGCCTCTTGCTGCACATACACACACAATGGGGCTTTTCTTCTTTAGCCACGCAAGCAACACAGAAACTTGTGCTTTTCTTCTCCAGCCACGCAAGTAACAAGTTGCTGCCTTGTGTGGTTGGTGGCAAATCAATGAATCAAACCCCCAAATTGGGTCGGCATCAATTCAACAGAGAATTAAATATTGGACTAATGATTATGGTTACCTGGGTTTGGTGTATTGCCAATCACGAGCATGTCACCGCATGTCACCGCGGAGTCAATCACATGCCCTAATCGTGCTCGATCAATATGGAGTAGAGGAGACGACGCAATTTTTCACTGCACTGTCGTTATAGCAATTGAGGGAACGATTACGGTCGATCCTCTTGGGACGGAAAAAAAAAAAATTCAAAAGCTAGGGTTCGCAACTTGCTCTGATACCATGATGAACTGATAATTGTATTGAATGATGAAACACGCTAATACACGCAATAAACTAAATAATCTAACTTAAGGACTAACAGTGCAAATATGAAAACGAACTAATTACAATTATGTCCTACATTTTATTGTAAAAAAAAACCCGCATATAAGTTTAGTATCAATAACTGCAAATAACATGTTCAGTGTCAACTGAAGATGATAACTAACTACCATAATTATGGCAGATGGGAATGGCTGCTGGATTGGAAACTCTTTGCGGGCGTATGGACCTCAACAATACAGGAAACTCGGGACTCAAACATACACCGCGATTTTCTCCATCCTCATGGTTTGTCTTCCGCTCTCTATTATATGGAGAACATACTTGTTTTCATGGGTCAAGACCCTCTCGTCTCCCACGAAGCCGGTAAATTCACAATGTGGCTCATCCCAGCCATCTTTGGTTACCGTACCTCCAACAGTTATCCGTTACTTTCAAATGCAAAGTCTGATTCTACCTGTTGTCAGGAGCTCATTCGTCACTATCGCTCTCCACATTCCTCTCTGTTAGTTTTTAGTCTTCCACACAGGATTACGGAGTCTTGGAGGTGCACTGGCAATTGACAACTCGATCTGGTCAAACGTGACGATTCTGTTATTATACATGAAGTACTCATCACTTTGTGAAAGAACTCAAGTCCCGATCTCATTGGAGGTGTTACAAGGAGTTGGGGAGTTTTTCATATTTGCTATCCCTTCGGCTGTTATGATTTGGTAATTCTCATATGCGCACATTCTTTCTTAGTTATAAGTCAAAGTAAAGGGAACCTTCGGAATGCTTAATTATGCTGCTAGCACAACTGCTTTCCGAGCGGAAGCAACTTTAGCGCATTTGATAAAACTTATTTTGACGTTTTGAAATGTTTATGCTGTCCCACAAAAGTTAGACACAAATTAACTGTTTTTAACCTTACAATTAAAATTTTCAATATTTATCTTTTTTCGGGAGATATTTATATTTCCTTATGCACTTGATACATTTTTGTCATTTTATCCTCTCACGGCAAGTTCACAATTGATGTTACTAAAAAAGAAATTACAATATCAATATATCATCGCAACTTTGAGCAATATTTACTAAACAACATTTTGTCTAAAATTCACATCAACTTTCGCACTGTGATTCTCACACAACAACTTCCAGGCTCCAGCACCGCTCATTGACCCATGACCAACAATATGGATGATTGTTAGAATCACTGTAGACACACAAAATTTGCGGAAAATTAAATAGTGCCACGTGGCTATTATCGCCTAATTGGATGGTGGGATCAAGCAGAACTCGCTGCTAAATTGTTATCCTTAAGGAATAATTAATAGAGGATTAAATTGTGAATGAGACAAAACTTATTTACAAGAAAGGACTGCTTATGGCGACGCCATGTCATGGCTACAAGTCAGCTAGTAAGGCCAATCACATTGTGCCATTTGTCAAAATGATGCAGCTATCAAGACTAGCAAGTTTGGCCAATCGTGTCGCGCCACTTGTCAAATTGATGCAGAAAATAAATAAATAAACAAATAAATAAATAAATAAATAAATAAATAAATAAATAAATAAATTATATTATTTATTTTCTACCTTGGCCAACAAGCCGGCCTATGCCTATATAAAGGGATCATCCCTAGGCATATGGAACACATAATTACATCTTGCAAGGAGAGAGCTCTGAAGATCAAGCTGCTAAAGCTCTGAAGATTTCATCCATCCACAAGATCATCAAAGATCTTCGAGACCTTCGAAGATCCTACCCAGATGCAATTACATCTTGCGAGAAGGAGGGAGCTCTGAAGATCAAGCTGCTAAAGCCCTGACGAGTTCATCCATCATCAAGATCATCATCATCAAGCCATTCGAAGTTCTTCACCAAGTTCTTCGAAGATCATCATCAAGTTCATCAATCTGTTGAAGATCTTCATCAGCGTTCATCAAGACACTCGAAGATCTACAAGTCGTTCTTCGTGTTCTTCAAGGCGTTCATCCAGCTCTTCATCAACATCGAAGACATTCACCCGTCCGATCCGAGATCAAGCCTCTAAAGCCCTCGTTCGACATTTGTGTTCTTCGAGACCTTCATCGCGTTCTTCGTCAAAATCGAAGGCCGCTCATCCGTTCGATCCGAGATCAAGCTGCGAAGCCCTCGTTCGACGTTTTAGGAGAAGAATTAGGGGATTTAATTTCTGTTTAGAAATTTACTATCAGAGATTGTAATCCACTACATTTATTTCATAAATAAAATACATTTGACACCGAATTTCTCGCTTTTGTTTCCATTTGCATAAATTTGTGTGTACAAACCTTCATCGCGTTCTTCGTCAAAATCGAAGGCCGCTCATCCGTTCGATCCGAGATCAAGCTGCGAAGCCCTCGTTCGACGTTTTAGGAGAAGAATCAGGGGATTTAATTTCTGTTTAGAAATTTACTATCAGAGATTGTAATCCGCTACATTTATTTCATAAATAAAATACATTTGACACCGAATTTCTCGCTTTTGTTTCCATTTGCATAAATTTGTGTGTACAAATTTTGGCACACCTGGTGGGACCTCTCTGCCCCTCATCTCTTCTCCTCAAGTACAAGTGTTCGTGATGTCTCCTACAAAGGTTAACGAACTTCCATCACCCAAGGCTGGAGACGCCAAGTCTTTAGATTCAGAAACAAACTCCGGAATCCAAGCCACTTATCCAGTAACTCGTAGTATGTCTAAGGCAATGTCATCTGCTGGGGGCAAGGAAGATGGTGCTGCCTTGAGGAAGTCACAATCACATGTGCCCACCCCTCAGGAGTCTTCAACTGGCAACAAGTCCTGGGAGGAAAGATGCGAAAGCAACTCTAAGTCCGGCACTAAGGGTAGTCAGCATAATCCAACATGTGATCATGATGATGATATCAGCATGCACGTCATGACGACTAGTGCGGTCCCTCTTGAAGAACAAGTAGCGAACCTAACCAAGGGCCTTGAAGAATTAAAGAAAATTGTTGAAGTTTGTGACGTTCAACTCGCAAAGCTGATTGCAAAACTCGACACCCATGAAGAAGCAAGTCAAGTGTTTGAACATGCTCCCAAGGTCACACGAGAAGCTAGAACGACGGATAGTGGACAAGAAGCGCATCCAAGTGTGCAATTGTCAGCCAATGGCACCATTCCTCTCGATCAACTACAAGAGATCATCATGAACACCATGAATGGGAGGCATGGGGTACCGTTGAGTTCATTTAAGTCCTATACCAAGCCTTACACGGAGAGAATCGAGAAGTTAAGCATGCCTGGTGGTTACAATCGTCCTAAGTTTCAGCAATTCTCGGGAAAAGGAAACCCTAGGCAGCATGTTGACCACTTCGTCGAGACATGTAACAACGCTGGAACCGATGGAGACCTTCTCGTAAAGCAGTTTGTGAGGACCCTTAAAGATGACGCCTTCGAGTGGTATGGTCAGCTTGAGCCGAGGTGCATCGATAGCTGAGGGCAGATGGAGCAGGAGTTTCTCAACCGTTTCTACAGCACAAGGCGAACCGTTAGCATGACCGAGTTGACTAACACTCGCCAAAATAATTACAAGAAGGCCATTGACTACATCAACCGTTGGAGGAACTTGAGCCTTAACTGCAAGGATAGACTCTCAGAAGGTTCGGCTATTGAGATGTGCATCCAAGGCATGAATTGGGGTCTGCAATACATACTTCAAGGAATAAGGCCAACTTCCTTCGAAGAACTTGCCACTCGCGCTCATGACATGGAACTCAGCATCGCGTCAAGTGGAAGCCAAGGACCACCTCCTTTTGAAGCATGGAAAGATGGAGGCAAACAAGATTATCATAAAGGCGGGAAGTTAACACTTAAGGGTGCCAATCAAGAGTCCATGGTTGTCACCACCACGCCAATAAAGCTATCGGATATGGGAAAGAAGAATTATATGGTCAATTCTAATGCAGAAAAGACACCATCACGACCTACACTCAAAGAATTGCAATCAAAGGTGTATCCGTTTGCCGATGATGAAGTTCCTTCAATGCTCGAACAATTGGTGGAACAAAAGATCCTCGAGCCTTTGGAGTCAAAACGACCTGAAGAAGCTGACAAGGTAAACAATCCCAAGTACTGCAAGTACCATCGTATCCTTGGTCATCCTACCACGAAGTGCTTCATACTCAAGGATATGAGCATGTAACTTTTCAAGGAAGGGAAGGTCTTGTTGGAAGAAGAAATTGGATCTGCAACAACAAATGTCACCTCCATCTCGGCTGAACCCTTCGAATGGCGAGTAGCAAAGAACTCCTGCAAAATGATGCTAGGGGAATCACCTATCGGCGTTAAGAAGGGAGGAAAGAAAAAAAGTCATGCACAAAGAGCCTCTTCTCAAAATAGGGGCAGTCGTTGCGTAAAGACGAAGTTAAACAAACGCGAGGACGAAGGAAGGATGCCAGTTACTCAAAAGAATAGGTGGGTCCAACGTCAAAGTAAGTCAACACGATATAATAATCGTCATACATGTTCATGTAATGACTCAAAGATGCGTGAGGTTGATAAGGTATGGAAAATGAAGAAAACCCAGCCAACGAAGCTCTCTCCAGACAAGTCAAATCATGAGCAAGCTCAAGATGGATTCCTCCAAAGCATGAAGCTACAGATGGCTTCTCCAAGTGAAGTTAAAGCGACCCAACCACAGAAGAGAAAGAACTCAAGTGTGAAGACACTAATTCTTTCTTTAGTTCAATGGCCAAGAAAGATTCACGGCAAATCAAAGATGGGACGAGGTGATGTGAAGGACATGGACCTCACTTCTCCAAAATCAACAAATTGATACGATAATGCTCCTGGATAAGAGCCTAAACTTTCTAGATCTCCGCATTTGAAGATTGTCTACAGCTCCTGGATAAGAGCCTAAACTTTCTCGATCTTTGCATGAGAAGTTTGTTTACAGCTCCTAAGGCATGAGCATAAACCGCTTCAATGCTCCTTTAGTACGAGCATAAACTGCTTTACCGCTCCTTTAGTACGAGCATAAACTGCTTAACAGCTCTGGCACGAGCATAAATTGCATCACAACTCTGGCACGAGCATAAGCTGCTTCAACGCTCCTGGAAAAGAGCCTAAACTTTCTCCGTCTTCTCATATGAAGATTGGTCAAAGCTCCTGGATAAGAGCATAAACTTTCTCGATCGTCGCATTTGAAGATTGTCTACCGCTCCTAAGGCATGAGCATAAATCGCTTCAACGCTCCTAAGGCATGAGCATAAACCGCTTCATAGCTCGGGCACGAGCATAAACCGCACCACTGCTCCTTTAGTACGAGCCTAAACTACTTTACAGCTCCTAAGGCATGAGCATAAACCGCTTCCTTACTCCTAGCACACAAGAGTATAAACTGTGAACGCAACCCAATTGAACTACGTTCGACTTGATCCTCAAAAGGGTACGTAGGCAACTTGAGGCATCGACTTGAGTGCAGTCGTAACAACCAAAAAACAACCCATTCTCCGATTAACCAAAAGTGTTGGATTTTAACACAGTTACTTTGCTTGAACGGACTTCATGACGGTTCCTTTGCTTGAATGAGCTTCATGGAAGTTCCTTTGCTTGGCCGCGGTTCCTTTGCTTGAACTGGCTTCATGGCGGTTCCTTCACTTGGCCAGGCTTCATGGCGGTTCCTTTGCTTGAATGAGCTTCATGGGAGTTCCTTTGCTTGGGCGCGGTTCCTTTGCTTTAACGGGCTTCATGGAGGTTCCTTCGCTTGGTTGGTCTTCGTGGCAGTTCCTTCGCTTGGACATGCTTCATGGCGGTTCCTTTGCTTGAACGGACTTCATGGCAGTTCCTTTGCTTGGGCGCGGTTCCTTCGCTTGAACGGGCTTCATGGTGGTTCCTTTGCTTGGACGCAGTACCTTTGCTTGAGTGAACTTCATGGCAGTTCCTTCGCTTGGACGCAGTTCCTTTGCTTGAATGAGCTTCATGGAAGTTCCTTTGCTTGGGCGAGCGTCATGGTAGCTCCTTCATATTGGCGGCTCTTTGTCACTTGAGGGACGTCATGGTGGCTCTTTTGCTTGAATTGTCTTCATCAAGACTTCTTTACTTGGATAAGCTTCATGGCAAGTTCTTTTCTTGGACATACTTCATTGTGCCTCAATTGCTTAAATAGACGCTAAGTCCGTGAAGCAAAGATTCCTTGAAAAACCACCATGGCGACGACACAGTGTGGAGTCGGTTTATTCCGGTATTAACACGGCTCTAGCGCAAGTTGAACGAGTGTGGAGTCGATTTATTCCGGTGTTAACACGGCTCTAGCGCGAGTTGATCAAGTGTGAACTCGGTTTGTTCCGGTATTAACACGGTTCTAATACAAGTTTAACACTAGTGTGGAGTCGGTTGATTCCGGTGTTAACACGGCTCTCGTAGAGAACAAGTGCCGGACCGACCCGTTGAACAGTGCGAAAACCCTTGTGAAGATACAGGTGCCGGACCGAGTCGTTGAACACTATGAACACCCTCACGAAGATGCAGTTGCCGGACCGACCCGTTGAACACTACGGACACCCTTGCGAAGATGCAGGTGCCGGACCGAGCCGTTGAACACTGTGCAAACCCTTTCTGAGAAGCACGAACCAAGTAATTGTCGACACTAGCTTCCACAAAGACCTTAGAGGGACAACAAAAAGGGTCAGATACTAGAAGAAGGTTGAAGTCAAATGTGTTTTTAGTCAAGGCAATATTGCACTATCCAAAGAAAAGGGAAAGAAAAGGGTCGAAGATTTGTAAACCGCTCGAATATGCAAGTCAAGGCAATGTCACTTTATCTAAAGACAAAAGGAATGACATAGTGCTTAGACAAAAAGCATTAAGTGCATCCCATATCTAACAGAATGCTATTAATACTACATATGCGCAGTATATTGTGTATGGGTTTACACCTTTATTTTTCAAAGGTACACAGTGGTTTACTCCTAGATAGCCATTGTTTTATTTTTCTTTTAAAGAAAGAGAATAAAAACAACAACAAAGCAAAAGGTGCAACGTACTGGGCATGAGGCTCTTGCTTCATGGTTAAAAGCTCATGTGGAACGTGGGTACTTGAAACCAAAAGAAACAAAATTTTGCCAAGAAAGCTAGGAGAAAATATTGATATTTGTGACATGTGTATCATCGAGCAATGGCAAAGCTGCATTAAAATAACTTCGTATTGTTTCCTGGAATAAGCACAACCGAGGTGGGAGAAGGAAGGTGCTAAAGAGAGAAGAGAAGTTACCTCCTGATAATTCAAAGTAGGCCAGAGACGATGGCAACGAGGAAGTCGAGAACCAGAACCCCGACGTAGACGACACGTAGAAGAAGCCCATGACCGTAGTGAACTCCGCCGCGAAAAAGCAACGTGGTAACGGAGCAAAGAGCTGAAACCCAGCCACAACGGTCCGCCCGCCGGTATAGCAAAAGCACACAAGCCGCAAATTTGCTGCATAAGCAATAGCAATGGAGAGCGGCGAAACGGCAACAACCTAGATGCAATAGAAGCGTGATGTATCTTCGTGGTAGCTGCGATGTCGTCGAGGCTCTCATGAGAGTCCCATATTTCAGCGAACTTGGCCACAAATAAAAGCGACTCTCCATGCCAGTAGCAATAACCGGAAAGTGGCGAAACAATGGACATAGCCGTAGCAGCGATGGAGCTGCTAGTGTTAGTACCAAACAGCCGCAAAAAGAGGTTAACAACTCCATAACATAGTTGCTGAGACAACAGCAGAGTTAGCCGCCATTAAAGCTCACAAAGGAGATAATCAAGCTTACTCCGTGAACGTGTTGCGGCAAAAGAACAAGAATCAACAACGATCAGTGTGACTGTACCGGCTGTACATGCCCGTGCTCGAAGCAAGTTAGAGAAGAAGCGGCAAAAGACAATAGAAAAAAGGGGGCCGGCGATTTGATTAAATCACTATCACTGCTGCTATAGCAAGTTTGAGGCGGCTAATGGAAGCTACTAATTCATAATGGCTGTGACCCTTCAATGGCATATTAAATATTGAAGAATCTTTACTATTTATAGAGACTATAAGGCGGCAAAAAAAGGCTCCTGAGAAGAAGAAAAAGGAAATAGATCCACCTTTTTAGTAACTATAAATTTGTTTCCAAACAATTTGAGGATGCTCTCACCGCCACAACTATGGGGTGTATAGGAAATTCTTTCCATGTGTTTGTTACATCACTCAAGCATTCTTTATAATAAAAATAATTAAAAAGCATTCTCTAGTCTCTACCACAGCTGGAGTAGTGGAAGGGATATTATTAAAGTGTAGCGGTTACATCACATGGTTGGTTGTGGACTTAAAAAAAAAAAAAAGAACTTCAAATTTTCATCAACAAAATTGATGAGGTGTTTTAAGTTTAGGACATGCGTTTGAGGCTGATGTTTTGGGGTCCACGCGGGAAAGGAAAATCGTCATTAAATATTTATCGAGACTCGTTCGCTAATAAGCTCAAGAGCCAGCAAACCAGTCTCGAGGGGGCATTTGTAGACACACAAAATTTGCGGCAAATTAAATAGTGCCACGTGGCTATTATCGCTTGGATGGTGGGATCAAGTAGAACTCGCTGCTAAATTGTTATCCTTAAGGAATAATTAATAGAGGATTAAATTGTGAATGAGACAAAACTTATTTACAAGCAAGGAATGCTTATGGCGACGCCATGTCATGGCTACAAGTCAGCTAGTAAGGCCAATCACATTGTGCCATTTGTCAAAATGATGCAGCTATCAAGACTAGCAAGTTTGGCCAATCGTGTCGCGCCACTTGTCAAATTGATGCAGAAAATAAATAAATAAATAAATTATATTATTTATTTTCTACCTTGGCCAACAAGCCGGCCTATGCCTTTATAAAGGGATCATCCCTAGGCATATGGAACACATAATTACATCTTGCAAGGAGAGAGCTCTGAAGATCAAGCTGTTAAAGCCCTGAAATTTCATCCATCCACAAGATCATCAAAGATCTTCGAGACCTTCGAAGATCCTACCCAGACACAATTACATCTTGCGAGAAGGAGAGAGCTCTGAAGATCAAGCTGCTAAAGCCCTGACGAGTTCATCCATCATCAAGATCATCATCATCAAGCCCTTCGAAGTTCTTCACCAAGTTCTTCGAAGATCATTATCAAGTTCATGAAGCTGTTGAGGATCTTCATCAGCGTTCTTCAAGACACTCGAAGATCTTCAAGTCGTTCTTCGTGTTCTTCAAGGCGTTCATCCAGCTCTTCATCAACATCGAAGACATTCACCCGTCCGATCCGAGATCAAGCCTCTAAAGCCCTCGTTCGGCGTTTGTGTTCTTCGTCAAAATCGAAGGCCGCTCATCCGTTCGATCCGAGATCAAGCTGCGAAGCCCTCGTTCGACGTTTTAGGAGAAGAATCAGGGGATTTAATTTCTGTTTAGAAATTTACTATCAGAGATTGTAATCCGCTACATTTATTTCATAAATAAAATACATTTGACACCGAATTTCTCGCTTTTGTTTCCATTTGCATAAATTTGTGTGTACAATCACATTTCAGAAAATTGACAAATCTTTGCATGTTGTGGTTTGAAAGTCTCCAGTGGTGGTCATTCGAGATACTGATTTTGCTTTCGGGCCTTCTACCACCAAATGCAGAGCTAGAAACATCTATATTGTCTATCTGGTATCTGATGTTTCCATCGTCTAGCACGTATACAATCTAGCATATGCTCCACTTTTCTTTGCCAAATTTTATATGACTTTTTACATTTTTTTAAGTCATAAGAACTTTTTTTAATTTGTTTATTTTCGTTACAACTTATGTTACGTAACTTCTGTTTTATCTATTTTTAATACTAAAAAAGTTAGCTTTATTTTTCTCCTCAAAAAAAGTTTATATTCTAACTTTAGTTTTTCTCACTTTTTACTCCAAAAATACAATTTTAGGAGATAAATAAAGTAAGCAACAATTTTCTCTAAAAAGAAAACTAAAAATTTATAAAAACTTTTAACCATTTCAAAGAAACAAACTTTTTCATACTTTTCCAGAAAAAAGCTAAAAAGGTCACTTAAATTAGGTAAAGAAAGCGGATCCATACCGGTCAATGTAACTGGTTGTTTCTACTAATCTAGGTTCCACTTTCTCTGCTTAATTGTAGCCAACATTTTACCTTTTTTAGTCACAAAATGGTTATATTTTTCCCTTCTTCTTAGAACATCTTTTAGATAATTACTTCAAATTTTTATAAGACTAAAAGGTTCTAACTTGAACATTTTCTACTAAAAAGGCAACTAAAACTTTTTTTTAAAAAAAAAACTTAATAGGTACAAAGTAAACACTTTTTTTTTTTATTTTATTTTTTTTTGTTTTGTTTTTTTTATCTTTTTCTAAAAACAGATTAAAATTCGTCTAAATTGAAATAAAGAAAACGGAGCCTTAGTTTCCTAACATGCTTAGAGGCTAACTTTCATATGTTTTCTTTCATAATCTAAATACGTCGACAGCCCTTAACTCGCTGCCTTTGGGACTTCGTGCTGCCGTGAGGTAATCTTACTCGACACCTTCTTACATCTTCACACTGCATATTTTGACATCTGCATAATCCGCGTAATCTTTCTTATAAACATGATAAGTACCAGAGTCTCAAACGAGTTGGGAGCTGGGAATCCACAAGGTCCTCATGTCGCTGTACAGGTTATTATGTCACTATCTGTAGTACAACAAAGCATCGTGTGTGGAGTCCTCTTTGCTTGCAGGAGAGTTTTGGGCTACACGTTCAGCAATGAAAAAGAAGTTGCGGATAATGTCACGGCCATGGTGCCTCTCCTTTGCCTGTCAGCCATGACAAATGGCGTACAAGGGGTTCTTGCAGGTATTGTTTTTGGCATGTTTGGTTTTCTCGACTAACCGGATTGGACTGGACTGGATTAAATTGGCCGGATAGGAATGGATTTGATTAGATGAACTGTAATTAATACATCTTTTGGTTCTTTGGGGTATCAGTTTAGTAATAAGGTACAAATAGTCCATTAATCCACCTTATTCCCTCGTATAAGTGGAGACTAATCTAGAATATTAAACACAATTTTTTCACTATTTAGCATTGGTATAAATTTAGTTCAATCCCAGCTGATACCGTTGATTTTGAAAAACCAGACGTTGTACATGACTGATGATTCTTAGGGTAATACGAGAATAATGTTTGATCGAATCAAGTGTTGCTAGTGGATGTGGGTGGCAGAAGATAGGGGCTTATGTCAACCTTGGAGCTTACTATCTGTGTGGAATCCCCGTTGCTGTGGTGTTGGCCTTTTGGTTACAACTGAAAGGCCTGTGGATTGGGATACAAGTTGGGGCTTTGGTGCAGTCACTTATGCTCGCCATAATAACAAGTTGTAGGGATTGGGATAAGCAGGTTTGTTTCCTGTATAAGAATCCACCTCTTTGCTATGTTGTTAAAATTTAGTGGCCCATTTTCTCTTTATTTGCAGGCAAAGAGAGTAAGGGAGCGGATATTTGACGGATCTGTGTCTGAAGAATCTGAATTTTCATGTCATCAATCCAAAACACAAGTTCAATCTCAAAAAAGCCGGTGGAGTCACTATGTGGCAGTTTCTGTTCTAGATTAAGTTCATGTTTGGTACCAAAGATTTTAGTCTTTGGTTGCATTTTTTCGTTTTAATTTAGTTTTATTTGTCACATTGTTTTCTAATTGAGATTTAAAGCTACTTTTAGCCGAAAAAAAACCTTTTGCGTTTTGCACCTTGCGTTTTGCACCTTTACCTTAACCATCGCTTAGCACTACGTTAACACTACATACTACATATATATTTGGTTACATCGCATAATCCATGATATTAGATTTTTATGACATATCATGTGCATTGTCATGTAACCACGTCCTTACATCATATAAAAGTCCCTTAAAGTATTTTATGACTGTAGCCTCGAGGACGAAGTTCTATTTAAGGGGGGGAGAATGTAATACTCCAATAATTCGCAAAGAGTTATTATATAATTCTAGAAACTTTGGGGTCATGTGAGTTATTTTCCTACTCTACCTATAGTCCTACCAAAATACTTTATAACTTTTACCTAATTTTGGTGCATTCAACACAGTCAGTAATTGTTCCAATCTCCTCCCTCACAACTCACTCATCTTCTCCAGTACGATTCCTCATCTTCCCCAACACAATTCACCTTCCTTCTCCAACACAATTCTCCATTGAGTAATGCTACATGGACAACATTTTAGACATAAAGGTAGACATAATTTCCTAATTTAGTAAAAGCAAATCCTTCTATGGAAATGTCAAACTCTTAAGAAACATTGACACCTAATCAAATCACTAAAACTGGAAATTATGTCTAAAATTTTGTTTAACATTAAATCCGTTTAGAATTACAAAACATGTCCCCCCTCAATCTTCCTATCTATCTCTCGGATCCTGCCTCCCTCTACTACTCTCTCTTTCTCCTTCGAAAAAACAACAGACTCAACCCCCAACCACCACAACGGTCATTTCATCGACGGGAAACATCACCACAACCACCTATTCTCTCTCTTATCTCTCCCTCCATACTTTGTTTTTCTCTCTCTCTTTCTATCTCTCTTTACCGAACAAGATTAGTAGCAGCAACCCTTCCAACGCTGCTTCCCTCTCTTCCTCCGTCCCCCTCGGCGACAATTCTCCTCATCCTCCTTCGCTTATCCGAGAAGTCCCGCCACTGGCGAAGGCCGTGAAATGAACACGGCAACCCACCACGAAAGACTACCTCCAATTTCGTCTCGCGAAATCTCTGCGTTGGGGTAAAATTAAATATTCACTTGTTGATATATCAAGTGTTATTGATCAAAAATCATGTACATACGGTAAGTGTATGAGTGATTTTGTGATAAGCCATGGATTAGATCTTGGTAAGTGAAACATGATGAGTCATAATGTGTTCAATCTGAGATCCCGTATTATTTCTCAGTGTTTGCCAACTCAGAAATAAAATAACTCAGATCATAGTGCATTGTATATGATTATTATAAATGATCCAAGTCTCTTTATTTAGATACTTTGTGATGCTAACCCCTGTTCTTGTAGGCAATTAAAGCTACTTGAATGTAGTTCCAGAATAAATCATCATAAATCAAAAGTATCTTTATTCTTGGGTTTCAGGAATTCTTCTAGAAGTTTCTGAGTCATTCTTAGGTATAGGATCCTTCCTATAGCATTACCCAACCATGTAGGGACTACACTGTCAACACTGCAAAAGAGAAAAGGACCACATAGCAACATGAGCTCTCTAAGGCGCATTGTGCTTTGCACAAAACCCTGGGCAGTCGTCCAAGTCTAGCGGTGGCGAGATTGAGCTCTGAAGGCTCTTTGAATTTTTCTGTAACTGTTTTGGCAATTTCAAGGGATTGAGAGTTGTGAGTGTATGATTGGCACCGTTGTCTAGCACCCATAGTTCAACAAAGGTACCATGATCCCCAGATGATGAAGTATAAGTAGTGTAGGCTCTTTTAGGTCTTGTACTAGAAAACAATGCCACATCTAATATGTACCAACAATCGAGAGCACCATAGTTTGAGCTGTCAAAATCTGCCAAGTAATATTTGCACCATTTTGTGGCCTGAAGTGGGAAGCATTACCAGTGAAAGAAGAAATGGGGTCGCCCTAGATACTCATGCTTCTTGAAACAGATTGATCACTGTGTGGTCTGGGACCATTAAACTTGTTATTCTTGTGAGGCTTAAACTTCTGAGAAGGCTTCTTATATGCTTGATAAGCAGTGTGCAACTTAGAGGAGGTGGTATTAGAACAAGAAAAGAAGTGCCAGTTGTAGCAAAACTTAAACCAAGACTGAGATTCTTGAAACCAGAACTAGTATTAAGATGTAGTTCTTCAAAAATTGAAAGGAACTAAGCTCCCCAATGGGAGTTGGTCCAAGTGGTAAGCAAATTGGTTCCGCTTAAGCAGGTCTTCGGTTCGAGTCCTTGTGTATGCAGAAAATTTCCACTGGGAGACTCACCTCCCATACCCAGTCATGCGACCCGGGTCGGACCGGATTACGGGGCGAAGCCCCGAAATCGGTTGGTGTAGATAGTGCTTTCTGAGCTGACAGATCTTGGCCACGTGGCAACCATCCAGCACACCATATTGTGCTCCACACACACTGGATCACCAGCCGAGCTGATCCATGTGGGGGCTGCGAGACAGAGCCCTCGCATACCACTGCACGGGACTTGTAGGGACTTAGTGGTTTGGAGGCTAGAGTAAGCCCTGTCGCGTGCGAGCCAAACCCGCACGCGACCTTTAGTAACTGCTTTGATAGATTTATGGCACGAGCTCCATAAACCCGGTCAATCCGGTCAAACCCGGTCAACCTCGTAACGGTTCCGGTATTCGCGCACAACGTGCTGTAACGGTCCCTATATACTCGGACGAACGTGCCGTTATGGTTAAGCTAATTAAGCCGCCATTAATGGGCGCATTAACCACACTACAACGGTCACGTTCTCTGCTATATATAGGACGTTAACCTTTCCATACAAAGGAGGACACACTAGCCATACGCGGAAGCTCTGCCGAACCTCTGTCTCTCTCTCAGACATTACTACTGCCTTACTCTCTCCCTACACACAACCCAACTCTTCCTGTGCGATCTCTGATCCTGTACATACGGTGTACACGGAGGTCTCCCCGCCGGAATCTCTTGTGCACATTTTGGTGAACCCGACGTGAACTTACCAACAAAAGCAACCATGTCTCAGGAGGATGATGTTAGCAACAGATCACCTTCCACCGAAGCTGCCTCAGGAGAGGAGACCCGCCGTACTCCTGCGACCCCCAGCGAGGCACCGACGCTAGAATCTTTGGACGCCACCGTCCAAGGTCAGGCAAAAGCTCTCAAAGCCCAGTCCGCGCAGCTAGAACGGATCTTAGCCATTCTGGGCACCCTTGCACCAAATCATTCAACAGCCACCGCCGTCTCTCAAGGAGGAGGAGGCCCTACCGCTCCAGGATTGGGAGTGTCCACCACACCTCCCAACCCTAACCTGCAGACTCCGCCGGCGACTACGCAGCTGCCTTCGATTCAGGGGTCAACAGCTCAGATGTTGCCTCTCACTGCTCACACTCCTCAACCTTCGGCTTTGGCGTCCAACCCGGCTTTGCAGTACCCCTTGCCTCCTCCAACGGCGATCTAGGGCAATGCGAGCGGCCAATACGTCCCCAATCCTCCGGCGGCATATGTGTCGCCTCCGCCTGCGGCAACCCCTCCTCCTACTACCGAGGGAAGCATTCCAGAATGCATGACGTCTCTGCAGAAGCGCATGGAAACTATTCTGGCTCACCAGTCATTCGCGGATACCATTATCCCGAAGCTAGACAACGATCCACCCATCCGGAGGGAGATCTATCTCATGCCTAACCCGGCGGGGTATAAGGCTCCTAAATGGGACAAGTTCGAGGATGTCAACGGAAACGCTCATGAGCATGCCATGCGTTTCATTGACGTCATGGGGCCATACGGAGCTGATCCCAAACTGCTGATGCGAGAGTTCCCAAAATCCTTGGGGAACGTAGCGTACAAGTGGTACCGAACGTTGGAAGCCGGATCCGTGAAGACTTGGGACGACATGGTCCAGAAGTTATACACCAAGTTCTTCCAGATGGAAGAAAAGGTGACAATGATCCATCTCTCGCGGATGTATCACAAGCGTGAGGAGGATGGGATCACTTTCATCAAGAAATTCAGGGAGAAGTCCTTGCAGTGCAAAGATCCAATGCTCGAAAGCCGGCTCGTAGAGATATGCCTGCAGTGCATGCGAGACGAATACAAAGGTATGCTCATCAATCTGCAAACACCTACGTTTTCAAAGCTAATTGAATGCACGAAGAACATCGAGCCTATAGTCGAGAGGCAGAAAAAGAAAAACGCTCCGGAGCGATCTTCGTGCGGCACCACCTACAAGATCGGGAGATTCAATTACAAGAGGGGACGCGAAGCTGAGGTCAATACAGTTTCACCCCAGAAGCAAGCGAAGGTTGTGAACTTCGACGTACCACCTCTGCCATGCTCGGTAGAGGAGGCAAGCGACCTGTGCAGGCAGTGGCGCAAGGACGGTGTCTTACCGCCGCTCGAGAAGATACCTTCCAAGGAGATGGTAAGGGACCCTAAGTGGTGCGAGTACCACGGCAAGGTCATGCACCCCACAGCGGAATGTAAAAAGCTCAGGTTTACATTCGACCAGAAGATGAAGAACGGCGAGCTGATCGTCAGTGATCACAGGAAAGATGTGCGCAACAACCCGCTTCCTGCTCATGCGGAGCAAGACTCAAAAGGCAAAGAGGTTGCCATAATCTCGATCGTGGACTTGGAAGAAGTCGCAGAGGATGGTCTACCCATCATCGCCGAGGTCCATGATGACGAGGACTACAGTATGGACACAGAAGACGAACGTGCCGATCGGATGAAGGGGTCGCACGGCTTTAGCAGATTCTTCGACGAAATGAACTTCTCCGAGAAGTGCCGGACAGAAATGACGAAAGCAATCTTGAGGATAGCGGAGGACTATGAGGAGGATCTTGTAGTTTCCAACGGGAAAGTCATCAGGGCGTCTCGCTCTACAGAAAAGATGATGACCTTTTCTGCTAGCGGCAAGAAGACAGATGCGAGCCACCAGAGGCCTCTGTACGTGACAGCCATCATCAATGGTGTCGAGTTCAAGCGAGAATTTGTAGACGGAGGAGCAGCGGTCAACGTCGTTTCGCTCCACACACTAAAGCTAGCAGGGATCCCCGAGCACAAGATTGTCAGGCGTCCATCTCCGCTGATGGGATTCGGAAGCGACTCTAGAATGACGATCGGATGGATCTGCCTGGGCGTTCAGATTGGTAAAATCAAGTGCTCAGCAAATTTCTATGTCATAGACGCGAACACCACGTATCACATGATCATAGGTCGAGCCTGGATTCATCGCTTTGACGCGGTTCCTTCAACGACTCACCAGGTTATGAAAGCTATCTGGAACGACAGAATAGTCGAGATACCGGCTTCGACAAATCTATTCAACTTGGATGAAGCACATCTCAGCGAGGCGGTGTGGTTCACCGAGATGGCGGACGAGCAATTACCAGGACCATTCAACCCTACTCCTTTGCCTCTCTGGGAGGACATCAAGGACCAGTCACCTGCGGGAGTAATGGTGACAAGAGAAGATGCCAAAGGAAAGCCGCCTACACGCGAAGAGGCGCCGCGTATCGCATACCATCGAATCGCGGGGATGTCCTCACACGGGCATGGAGATATCCCTGAGCAAATCAATCAAATCGAGCAGATCGCGGTAACGAAAGAGCTAATGCAGAGCACTCCAGACGAGAAGCTCAAAGAAGCACCTGAATGAATGGAAGATAGGCCCCGACCACAGAAACAAGAGCTAAAAGAAGTGTTCCTCAGCCCGAACGAGGAAAAGAAAAGACCAGTCTTTCTAAGTGCGGACCTCACAAGCGAGGAAGAGAAAGGGCTGCTACAGCTCCTAACCGAGTACAAAGACGTATTCGCGTGGGAGCATGATGAGATGCCAGGTCTGGATACAAGCATCACTATGCACCGCTTAGACATTATCCCAGGGTCTAAGCCGGTAAAGCAGAGCACAAGAAGCTTCAGGCCGGAGCTTAACGTGAAAATCAAACAGGAGATTGTCAAACTCCTGGATGCCAAGTTCATAGAGCCGAATCATCATCCAACATGGCTGGCCAACATCGTGCCAGTGGTGAAGAAGAACGGACAGCTTCGCATCTGCGTGGACTTCCGAGATCTCAATCGCTTCTGCCCCAAGGACGATTTTCCACTGCCCAACATCGATTTGCTTATCGATTCAACAGCGGGCCATCGCATGTTCAGTTTCATGGACGGCTTCAGCGGGTACAACTAGATCAAGATGGACCCCGAGGACGCGCAGAAGACTGCATTCATCACTCCGGTGGGGGTGTTCAACTACACAGTAATGTCGTTCGGTCTCAAAAACGCAGGTCCGACCTACCAGCGGGCCATGATGGCCCTGTTCCACGACATGATGCACAAGGAAGTGGAATTTTACGTGGACGACCTTGTGGTTAAATCCAAGCACGAAGCAGATCACCTCGCGGATTTGCGGAAAGTGTTCAATAGATGTAGGCGCTTTCAACTGAAGATGAATCCCATGAAATGCGCATTTGGGGTAACATCAGGGAATTTCTTGGGATGCGTAGTTCATCGTCAAGGAATCGAGCCTGACCCTGCGAAAGTATCAGCCATAACTGGCATGACGCCGCCCCATAACCAAAGTGCCTTGAAGACATTTTTGGGAAAGCTATCCTATCTGCGGAGATTCATCCCAGCGATTGCCGAAATCACCTGCTGTTTTAGTACCCTTCTCAAGAAAGATGCCGTATACAGCTGGGCTCCGGAGCACGAAGCTGCATTCAAAAAGCTGAAGGATCTGCTGATGTCCTCAAAAATAATGATCGCACCTTAACTGGGATCACCGCTCCTACTATATCTGACGTCAACAAGGAGGTCCATAGGAGCACTCTTGGCTCAGGAGTACGAAGGCCAGGAAAGGCCTATCTACTACATCTCTCGCATTGTGCAGCCTGCTGAATTAAGGTACACAGACATCGAACGTCATTACCTTGCTTTGTTCTTCGTAATAGAGAAATTGAAACACTACTTTGCGTCACACAAAGTTGTAGTGGTCACCAAGAGTGATCCCATACGATATCTGCTAACCCACACTACTCCTGGAGGAAGACTGGCGAAATGGTATATGACCATTTCTCAATACGAGATCACATGCGTGCGACCGCGAGCGATCAAGTCGCAGGAGGTAGCGGATCTGTTGGCATAGTTCCCCGACAACAGCCATGAACCCGTGATCGAAGAAGAGCTCGAAGGACCTGAAATCTATGCAATCGACGTGCCCTATTGGACACTCCATTTCGACGGTTCGTCAACGAGGAAATGCGGAGGCATTGGGATAGTCCTGACCAAACCAGATGGGGAGGTCATACAGATGTCCGCAAAGCTCGACTTTGCAGCCACCAACAACGAGGCAGAATATGAAGCCCTCATAGCGGGACTGCGCGCAACAAAGGCTTTGGAAGTAAGCAATCTGACGGTCATGGGAGACTCCAAGTTGATCGTCAATCAAGCCTCAGGCGAGTTAGGTTTGAAGGAGATTAACCTTCTGTCCTATCGGACTTTAGTACAAAAGCTGGTGCAGCAATTCTGCGATGTGAGGTACGAGCACAAGCCCCGAGTAGACAACAGGCATGCGGATGCTTTGGCAACCTTGGGATCTAAGGTCAGTACAGACAAATGTCCTGCAAGGATCTCCATCGAAGTGCGAACACCGTCGGCATTGACAGAAGATGCGTGCGACGACGAACACATGTATGACACGGACTGGAGAAAAGCAGTCCTATGAGCTATTGCAGAAGGCACAAGCAGCGAAAGATGGGCACTCACGAAAGGGTATTGCATACATGACAACTCCCTTTACTACAAAGGCCCTGGCGGAATACTCATGCGATGTGTTTCCGAGCAAGAGGGACAATTGCTGCTGGAGAAGATTCACCAACATGCTTGCGGAGAAAGCGAGGTGTCAATCTATCGAAAAGCTCAAAGATATGGCATTCATTGACCGGATATGTCGACAACTGCTGCCCTGATACAAGGGAAGTGCGAAAGTTGCGCACTAATAAAAGATTCTCTACTCATCGCTCTAACTGATGATGACACGGATTGGAGGAAGCCACTCTTTGATTTTCTCACCCAGGGCACCGTGCCCGAATCGAGAAAAGAAGCCGAGAAATTGAAGAGGAAAGCATCTCGATACGTAGTACAAGAAAACCTGCTTTGGCGAAGAGGTCATGAGGGCAACTTGCTGCGATGTCTAGACGGCAGAGAAGCACAAGAAGTCATGGACCTTTCTCATCAGGTGGAACACCAAGGAGGTGCGAAATTATGCAGGCAGCTCATCTCAATTGGATATTTCTGGCCCACGATGGAGGTTGATTGCCGCACCAAAGTGCGACGCTGCCAGGAGTGCCAATTCAAAGGAAACCTAGTGCACGCTCCCGCCGTGGATCTACATGCATTGGGAACACCATGGCCATTTCACACATGGGCTCTGGACTTCATCGGTCCCATCCGACCGACGTCACACGGGAATCATTTTATTCTCACTGCAACTGAGCCATTCACCAAATGGGTGGAAGCAATACCACTGAAGACGGCAAATGCGCTAGCCGTAGTCAACTTCATCCAGGAAAGCATCATATGCAGGTTCGGAATCCCAAACACCATTCTTTCAGATAACGGTACTCCCTTTGTTAATCGCCAGGTAGCTGCGAAGTTAGCGGAGTACAATATCAGGCAAACATGTTCCACTCCCTACTACCGAAAGGGGAACGGGCAAGCCGAAGCGACCAACAAAACACTGTTGAGAATTTTGAGCAAGATGGTCGCAGATTACCACAAGAAGTGGGCTGATTCCCTAAGCATAGCTCTGTGGGCCTACCGGACTTCTCCAAGGACACCCACGGGGGCCTCACCATTCCTACTATGCTATGGGGCCGAGGCCGTGGTACCTGCGGAGGTGAGAGTCAATTCGGCAAGATTGGCCTTCCACGCACCTACGAAAATCAACGTGATCATGACTTAGTCTTGCTGGAGGAAAAGCGAGAACAAGCCAAAAGGACCAACAAGCGGTATCAAGAAAGGATTGCTCGCGCTTACAATAAGACGGTCCAGCGAAGAGATTTCGCAGTTGGAGACTTGGTCATGCGCGCATCTGACCACTGCATGCGAGAAGCGGCTCACCCAAAGTTCGCAGCCAATTGGGAAGGACCCTTCGAAGTCACAGAAGTCTTCGACAGTGGCTACTGCAGCATACGAAGGTTGCACGGTACGACCTCAACCCCGAGTTCAGTCAACATGCGCTGGATTAAGAAGTACTATCCCTGACTTCTCTCATTTCATGCGTTTTATTATAACGTCGCTTAAATGTCTTGTATGGCTACGATTTACACAATCTCCTCTCCCATATGAGAGGATTGTAATCTCATCTCTCCCACATGAGAGCATTATAATAAAAAGGGTTCTCCCAAATTAGAACTTCATATTTCTAGCTGTTTATGTTGCTTTATTCAGTTTGTTATTACTGCTAACAATTGGTTATCCGCCACAATAGCAATTTGTACAACTGCGATCTTAATTGATCACCTAAGCCTATCTGTCACGATAGCAGCTCATGTGAAATGCGATCTTGATTGATCATCTAAAGCCTATCTGTCACGATAGCAGCTCATGCGAAATGCGATCTTAATTGATCATCTAAGCCTATCCGTCACGATAGCAGCTCATGCAAAATGCGATCTTAATTGATCGTCTAAGCCTATCTTTCACGATAGCAGCTCATGCGAAATGCGATCTTAATTGATCATCTAAGCCTATCTGTTACGATAGCAGCCCATGCGAAATGCGATCTTAATTGATCATCTAAGCCTATCTGTTACGATAGCAGCCCATGCGAAATGCGATCTTAATTGATCATCTAAGCCTATCTGTTACGATAGCAGCCTATGCAAATGCGATCTTAATTGATCATCTAAGCCTATCTGTTACGATAGCAGCCTATGCAAAACGATCTTAATTGATCTTTTAAAGCCTATCTGCTACGATAGCAACTCATGCGAAAAACGATCTTAATTGATCTTCTAAAGCCTATCTGCTACGATAGCAACTCATGCGAAATAAACGATCTTAATTGATCTACTAAAGCCTATCTGCTACGGTAGCAAATCATGCGAAAAATGATCTTAGTTGATCTTCCAAGCCTATCTGCGGTGATAGCTGCATTATACAAGTGCGATAGCAATATTGTGTAAAATGATCTTAAGTGATCTACAAAGGCATATCTGATGAGATAACACCCGCACTTACATCTGAAAGCAAATCACAAGCCCATCTGCCAAGATGGCACAACTGCGAAAATACGATCTTGAACGATCTAATAAAACATCTGCGAATTTATATGGCAGACAGCAAATGCGAAACGTGTATATAGCATTATGCAAGGCGAAATATGCCGATACGCATGCGAAATTGTATTTTGTTGCAACAGCTAAGCAAATAATACAAAAGCTATTTATCATTATGAGTCAAAAAGACTTACAATTTATCTGTCTAGATAACAGCTTACAAGCGAAAAAGCTAAAATCTAACTACGCAGCCAACATGGCTTACAATACATTCGAAAAGTAGCTGACAAGCCAGCAGAGACACACCACGGGAATCTTGACTGAAAAGGATGAACCCAACGGTCCTAACACCGTCTATGCGATACACAGATCTGCGACTGAACATCTGTCGCAAGTGGAATCTTGCTCCAAAGAGCCACATGAAGCCATACGTTCAAGATCCCAGTATTTGACAAGGCCCTTGTCAGATCAACATCCCATGAGATGTGCCTGAGGAACCACCGGTTCCGGCGTTCAACAGGCAAGCAGAAGCTCCGAAGGGCAAGTGTTCCTTGTAGACGGGGATGAACGCAACGGTTCGCCACCCTGAGCTCACGAACGTGGGGGCAATAAGTTCTCCTCCAGGGATGCTGGAGGAGAATTCCGCCGTTCATTACGAGACGGTAGCACGGTCACTTCGGCGCTGCACCTCACCAGGAGGCGGCCGGAAACATGACCTGCAGACATAATACACGAAGAAAATTCTTCGAACACACATGAGATATCATCTCCATCTTCTCTGTGATGGTTATAAATAGCAATAAGCCTCATAAAGCGGATCTTAGAAACTATTTCTATAGTACAAAGCGCAAACTCATGATTCACAACTTGGAGTTGCTATGAATCAACGAAAAACAAGCGTTGAAGCCAGCAGTCGTAAGGACTCACGGCAAAGCACATTTTTGGGATGAAGAACCCAAATGGCAAAGACAGGGTTTATACAGACCTTGTGGAGACTCTTCAGTTGCTAAGATGAGTCAGCAGAATTTGAAAAGAGGGTAAGGCCAATCACTTACGCCTTGAAAAACGGTAACGATCAATTACCCTACTAAAGGCTACGACGATTCAGTTGCGTATCCTAATAAATGACGGATAGTCATGATTCGAATGGACTTCCCAAGGAAAGCGTGCTTATCTTCCGAGAAATTAGCGCGAAAATCAAGCAGAATATCAATTGCTGATGTCACTAGATATGCACAGAGATATTCCATCAAATCCCGAAAAAGGGCAAAATGGGCATGTCGATTCTTGTTGTTGAAAAAAAGGGGGAGAAACCCTAGCAACATTACATTAATGTTCATTACATTAATGTTCCAGCTATTTCCTTACTATTTTTCAAGTCAAAGCAAATTCTTGATCAAGGAGTCATGGGGCGCGAACTGATGGCTCAGCTTCTCTACCTGTTCCACTTCTTGCTTCAGTTGCTCGCACTTGGCATTCATCTCGTGATAGAGCTTCAGAGCTTCGTCAACCCTTTGCTTTTGCTGCTCCACCTTCTGCTTCTCAGCTGCGAGGTTCTGGTGGCCGAGCTTCAAAGTTACGGCTGCGCGAATCAGAGTAACTCTTTTCATAAGAAATCTGAAACCCAGTCTGCCTTGAACTTTGGTAAGAAGATTTTGGCACATGCCAAAAAGCAATTCGGCACTCTGGACAGAAATGGTCGCAGGCGTGGCCGCAGACAGCTGCTCCAAAATCCAAATGGCTTCGGTAAGAAACAGCCTCCTGTCGAAGGGCCCTATCTCCAGAGATCTCGCAAATGATCGGGGGTAGGTGAGGCGCATCCGAACTAGCCAGTCCACATCAGTTTGCTTCAAACCTAAAGCAATGTCAAAGCTAAGTTATGCTATCAAACTCGCAAACGAATAATGCGAGATGCAAACAGCAAATCTCTACTTACCAGTTCCTTCAAGAATCTCACGAAGAGAAGGAATGCGCATTGCCGGAATAGTCGAAGACTGCCCTCGCTCCATGGCTCTCCTGTCAGCTGCGAGCTCTAATCCCTCATAGTTAGGAGGAAGAGTATAAGCCGCACCAGCTGCGACTGCATTCCCAACCTGCGAGCCCCAAAAGCTCCACGCAGGAAGAGGTGCCGCTGACTCAGTCATCGCCGGAGGCGAAGTGACAGCCGAAGATGCTTGGCGTGGGACGCTCTCAGATGCGGAAGCATCAACAGCACTTGTTCTTACTTCCTCGGCGCCAGTATGGGCATCTTCCTCCATTAGCACAGCGTCAGCTTCAGCATCGTCAGAAAGTTCGATGATGTCCTCAAGAGGCTCTCCTGCATATTCAGCAGCTGCGACGGGCTTCTCGGTATGGGAACTCGGAATCGGAACATAGGACGCAGAAGGCTGACTTCTTAGCTCCAGCGCAGGTTCCTCAGCATTGCCTGCGATATTAAATGCGATGGTATGAGGTAACTCGTATTATAAGTTATTTTACTATCTTTACTAAAGCTAAGAGCAAGCACCTCCACGCGAAGGTGGGATTGCAGTGTCTTCATCATACACTAAAGACGTGGAACCATGCCCTATCAGTGTGTCCTCATTAAGCATGTCTTTAAAAGAAGCATGACCTGGGGCGCGAAGAAGCTAGTCATGATTATGCTTCGAGTTACTAATCTTAGTTCATGCATATCGCTCAAATGTTTACCTGAAGGTTCTCCGCACTTGCCTACTAGCCAACGACGAATGTCAGCTTTTGACACACCATGCTTTAACGCACCCACAATAACATCTCTATAAGTTACTGCGAGATTTAAGATCTCACCTTTATCGCCGCCTGCGATTTCTTCAAAATCTGCCTGGGCTTGCTCCAGAGCTGCTGCATCCTCATCTGGAGCCACATTCTCCTCCTCGGCCTGAGGAGCCACATCTTCGGGAAGCGCATCTTCCTCGTCAGCTGGACGCACTAAGTCGTCAACATGTTGCTCTTCGAGGCTCCGCTGTCTCACACGCTCGAGCTCCTCCTCTTCCCGCTGCCTTCTCCTTTCAGCAGCTTCCGCGGCTGTCTTCCTGGACTCAGCAAGAATGTCCTCGCTTATGGGATCGTCTGGAATGCCAGAATGGGTATCTCTCTTTTGTCTCTTGGCCAAAAGGCCACCAATGATCTCATCATCATCATCATCTGCGAAGAAATGATTGGTTTAAGAAAGAATTGCAAAAGAATTACGATAATGAGAAGGGAAACGTGACGGAGGTACCTCCTGATTCTTCCTCATGCATCACAATTGTTCTTTCTTCTTCTTCTTCATCACTTTCTCTGGGCTACTGCCTCTCTTCTTCTTCCTCCTGGTTGAATGGAACGAAAGTCTCAACTGCGAGCTCCTTCCGCACTTTGCTGGGCATGCGACCTTTGCCTTTATCCTTGACAGAAAGGGACCTCGCCGGAGGAGAAGTTGGAGCACTTCTAGGGGAAGAAATTGTAATTCCCTTTTGCCTGGGTCTCTTCGCTCTCGGCGCCGCAGTCGCTGGAAGGGACGGATCATCTCTGGGAGGAGACGAGGCCGGAGCATTGTCTATCAGCGAGTCAGCAAAAGCATTCATGACTGCGCGAATCCTGGTTTCGACCTCAGGGTCCATCCTCCATGCTAGCAGGAACGACTGTTTTTGCCTTCTAGTGGAAACAATGGTGTTAACCAATGACTTGAAACGATCACCAGATGCGAATCTCCGCAGATGACACTACAGCAAACAGTACAAAATAAAGGCGTCAGCATAGGGAAATCAAGAAGCTTAACGCACGCGAAAAATTGCTTACCTTAGCAAATGCTTCGCTATATCTGATGACATGCGTGTCGCCCTTCTTAACTGCGGCGATCTTTTCCTTCAGAATGACGTCAGAGCACAAATGGTTCTCATGATCCAACAATGAGTAGCAACCATACTCGGACTCGCTCAGACTGCAATTGGGGCGAAACGGAAAAGAGTTTCTCTTGATCAAGGGAGCTCTACTTGGCTGAGCGGCCGACTGCGTCTCAATCCTCGTTTGCTGGGCGACCCAGTATGTGAGCCAGTTCTGGGAACAACCGCCCTCGCGGGTACCTGCAGGCTGCTCAAAGGGAAGATTGTTCATGAAGACTGTCTTGCACTCCTTTGTTAGCAAGCGCTTATAGCAACCTCTGATAATGGACTGGGGCCAGATTGATGGTGCCACTGCATCAAAGCCGAACTGGGGAGAAACTCGAGTGGGGTCAACATCCACGGTAATCCTCTCATACCTTGGCGCGAGCTCACGAATATGCTCTGCGACGGCAGGAAGGGAACCTCGTAGACACCAGCAAAAGAACTCGCGATAGCGTTCATGGAAATGCGATCCCTCTTCGAAGAGAAGCTCTTCTGAGAAGACAACACCCTTAGAGGGGTACAGCTTTGGAAACCATCGCACGTTCTCAATGCGCGTGGCATAGGGCCTGGCAGTAAACTCTTTCCGTTTGTCGCATATCAAGCTCCAAACGCACTTGGTATTGTTCGCTCCGAACCACCTCGCAGCTCTGCCACTGTTACGCTCCTCCGTCTCGCCTGGGGGACACCACTTGTCGGGTTTAAGAGCAGTTGGAGCATAGGATGGCAATCGCTCGAAGACCCACATCGTCAAGAAGGAAATGTTGACAAAAGTCAGTATATCGAGGCGGCCACGCGAATCCTTCATGGCCGCAACCAGCTGATCAAGCCTATAGTACAGCGTGCCCAAGACCAAGGGTCCGAGTGCGACTCTCTGGCCGAGGGCGAGCCTCACAGCAAGCGGCAAAACATGGTAGAAGACCCCATCATGTGGGTGACCATCAATTAAGTACCTCGACAACCATGCACAGAGGAAAGCACAAAGGGTCAAGTGATAGCCTTTACCCTCCACGTAATTCTCGGCCTCTGGGTTCTCACTCAGAAGCTTCTTGGTGATGCTGCTGTTCGCATAGTCTCGAAAGAAGTACTGCAACCATTTGTTCCAGGTGTTCTTCGCAGACGTATCAACCAACTGCCAGTTTGGAAGGACTTTGGTAGTAGTCCACCGGGTGGAGATTTTCTTTACCTCTGCTAGGCATTCCTCCATCTGCGTGTACAAAGCAATCTCTGCAGCCGTCCTGAAAGGACTCAAAGGGTCCACTTCACCCATGGGAGAAAGATCGTACAGCATATGCACGTCCTCGAGTGTGGGGGCAGCCTCGAACTCAGCAAAGTGGAATGTGTGAGTCGCAGGCGAGTAGCGGGAAAGAAGGTCTAGAAGCATGGACTGGTCCAGCTTCACGGCAGCACCCTTCATAGCACGAACAGCGAAGTATACGCCGGCTTCATCAAGAGTCGCAGCATGATTGGTCAACACGTGGTCAATCCACTCATCCATGTAGTCCAATTTCTGGACAAAAGCTTGGGTAGAAATCGCAGCGTAGGGGAAGTACCCATTTTCGATTCCCAATCGAACCACATCCTCGGAGCCAATTAACTCGAGCAAGGCTGAGTTAACCGGAGGAGTCAGTGTTAGCAATCCCTCATTTGGGACAGGAGCGGGCATTTTCTTCGCCTTAACCCTCGCATGGTAGAAATCTTTGCCACCTAGATAGGGGGCTTTTCTCCACAAGGCCTGCGGAAGATCGGGTATCTCTTCGTCCTCCTTGGTGGGTTTGGTTACTTTTGTCTTGGCCATTCCTGCGGAAGAGCAAGAAAAAAGGGGGAGAAATATGCCACACTCAGTTTGAATTTCGAGATTCAAGATCTATGGAAAGAAATATGAACAGTTTCTGGTATCGATTTCAGAAATTAGAGGGTTGCATTATCAAGGATTTCAAAACCCTATCCAAGGTCCTTATTATTGAGGGATTAAGCCGCAATTGGGTCCAAAGCTTGAAGCTTCTTCACAAGTTTCAACAGATTATATGTTATGGGTTTACAGATTCAACGCAGTTCAAGGCATACACTGGTATTTTAAAATCGAAATTGAACAAGGCCAACCTTGTTTTCGCGAAGCCTGCTTGGATATGCACAGTTGGAGAAGACGATTTGCGGTTCTGAACTGGTGATTGATTATCTGAATCTGCTCTCGAAGATCTCCGGGTACCATTCACTTTAAGAGAAAGAAGTGATGCTTTGCAACAATGGAGGATACAAAGTATTTATCCAAAAACAATGAAGGGTTGCGTCCTTTCAGTAGTCGAATCGCAACCGTCACCGTCGAATCGCGCAATCACGGGACAAGCTGACGTCACGCCTAAAACCCTAAAGGCCAGACGGCACGACTCTAGGGGTCTTAGGTCATAATGGCACGCACGGGGGCTGAACTTACCCGTATTTGAATTGGTGCGTGGCGGCGACGCGTATGTTGGTTTCCGCGCATGGAAGTCTATACAGCTATGAGTCTTCACGCGCAGAAAGGGGGCTAATGTAGATAGTGCTTTCTGAGCTGACAGATCTTGGCCACGTGGCAACCATCCAGCACACCATATTGTGCTCCACACACACTGGATCACCAGCCGAGCTGATCCATGTGGGGGCTGCGAGACAGAGCCCTCGCATACCACTGCACGGGACTTGTAGGGACTTAGTGGTTTGGAGGCTAGAGTAAGCCCTGTCGCGTGCGAGCCAAACCTGCACGCTACCTTTAGTAACTGCTTTGAGAGATTTATGGCACGAGCTCCATAAACCCGGTCAATCCGGTCAAACCCGGTCAACCTCGTAACGGTTCCGGTATTCGTGCACAACGTGCTGTAACGGTCCCTATATACTCGGACGAACGTGCCGTTATGGTTAAGCTAATTCAGCCGCCATTAATGGGCGCATTAACCACACTACAACGGTCACGTTCTCTGCTATATATAGGACGTTAACCTTTCCATACAAAGGAGGACACACTAGCCATACGCGGAAGCTCTGCCGAACCTCTGTCTCTCTCTCAGACATTACTACTGCCTTACTCTCTCCCTACACACAACCCAACTCTTCCTGTGCGATCTCTGATCCTCTACATACGGTGTACACGGAGGTCTCCCCGCTGGAATCTCTTGTGCACAGTTGGGAAACCAAAAAAGGAACTAAGCTCTTAAAAAAAAATTAGCAGTCCTCACTCCCTCATACTCGCTTTGAAATAATCAAATTCACTTAGCAGACCTTTGAGAATGTAGAGAATCAAATCTTCTTCTAAAATTAGCATATTAACTTTTGCTGACTGATCAGCAGTTGTTTTAACCTCATCCAAAGAAATTCTAACATAATTGGTAACCTTAGCCACAATGCATAAAATAAGTTTCAATTGACCAACGTGTGACCTAAAAAGTGAGGAGAATATTTTCTCTAAAGCATTCCATATAAGATAAGCATGAGCAAGATGCAAGACAGAAGGTGGAACTGGAGCAGTTGGAGGCAAAGAGATAGCTCTTCATGTGTTGATCAATATCAAAACGAATACGATACATAGGATTAGGAATGTGATTACCAGAAGATGAAGAAGAAGATTCATCAGAAATCTCAGGGGGAGGAACACACATATTGGTTAAATAATTCAACACGGATTTCGCCTTCCGAATTGTACCTATTTGTGATATACTTGTAGGGTTTTGATTCATGGATTGCACAACGGAAGCATAATCAAACATAAAACCATGCAAAACCCTCCAAGGATCACAAGTCAAGAGACATAACGATGGTAAGGGTTAGAAATCATAAACACACCTTTGGGTTCTCCTTGATGACTTCAAACGCGAATTATGTCACGTTCTCTATAGTTGATCCACGCCTAGAGTTGATCCTAGATCTCCCAACTCCTTTGGTGCTAGCCCGGAAGAGGAAGAGGAAGAAGAAATCACGCAAAACGAGACCCAAAGGAGGGTCTCGGCCTCCTTTGGCCGACGGGGACAGGGCGGCGGCAAGGGGGCGGTTCGGGCCTCCTTGTTGCTTGCTCTCTCTCCTTTTGTTCTCTCCCACTCTTGTTATGTTCACTTAATGAGCATAAGTTATGTGGGAAGGAAGGGAGAAAGGTCCTTTATATAGTCCAACAACTCCTTGTTAACTACCTAATGGACTTATTCTAGTCCTACTAGAATTCAATTTAGTCCCTTCCTTGCAAATTAGTCCCTACTAAGTTTGCAAGGGTTTGCAAAGTGATCCTTCTAATTAATTAATCCAATTAATTAATTCCCAAATCTAGTTCAACTCTATATAGCGTGTGACCCCATAGGTTCTATCTAGTTGGTAGCAACTATTTGCTAATATGGAGCGGTCTCTAGCAAAACATCCATTCTAGCCAACTAATAGAATAGTCATCTTGACAACCTTTGTACAAGTAATTTTCTCATCCCTTTGTCTCTATATCCGGATTGGACACGAGACATACAAGTCACACTCGTATATCCAATCCATAGTTTATCGATCCATGGGAATAGCCTTATTCGTGCAAATAACATCAATATCCCATATTGATTTATTTGAGTCTGGCCAGACATTCTATAAGCACTATCCCTCGAGTGGCCTAGGATATTTGCTCCCGTTATGTGGGAGGGAAAAATCCTATCTACGTCCACTACGATCTCTAAGCTTGCTTCTTATTGTATCCAGTACACGCCTTTATAACTACCCAGTTACGGTGTTGCGTTTAACGCTACCAAGATCACAATAATCCACAACTAGAATATCTAGTGACTTCAAGTCTAAGGATGACAATACCATTGCACCGCGAGTAGCGCTTGTGACTCAGCATAACGTGTATGTAGCCTTCTCGGAGATGGGTCAATCCAGTGCAACATTCCCAATGCACACCTATGTGTTGGATCGTGATATCTCCATATCAATCCAACCCCATACTAGTCTATAGATGATTGTCCCATTAATCATTATATTTGATTAGGGATATTTAAGATAAACAACACCATTGTAAATCTAAGGACTTCATTATATTAAATATCCAATAAATAATAAATGAATTTCTAGCCACAAATAATTCACACTAAACTAGATTGTCTCTAGGGCATCTATTCCAACAGTCTCCCACTTGCACTAGAGCCAATCTGGCGCATCTCGTATGCCCATACTCCTAGTGTGCCCTTCATGCTTCCACTGCGTGAGAGGCTTCTTAAGCGGGTCTGACAGATTATCATCTGTAGGAATCTTGCATATCCGAACGTCTCCTCTATCGATAATATCTCGAATCACATGAAACTTCCTGAGCACGTGCTTGGACTTCTGGTGCGATCTGGGTTCCTTTGATTGCGCTATCGCCCCAGTGTTGTCACAGAACAACTCCACTGGATCCGCAATGCTAGGGACCACACCAAGTTCAGAAAAAAACTTTCTGATCCAAACAGCCTCCTTTGCTGCGCCATTTGCAGCAATGTACTCAGCCTCTGTTGTAGAATCAGCTACCGTCTCTTGCTTGGAACTCTTCCAGCTCACCGCTGCTCCATTCAGGCAAAACACATATCCCGACTGTGATCTAAAGTCATCTATGTCGGTTTGGAAGCTTGCATCAGTGTAACCCCTTACACGCAACACTTCCTCACCGCCAAATATCAAGAAAGCATCCTTAGTTCTTCTCAAGTACTTTAGGATGTTCTTGACTGCAATCCAGTGACTCTCACCCGGATTGGATTGGTATCTGCTTGTCATACTCAAGGCATATGACACATCTGGTCTAGTACATAACATGGCGTACATGATAGATCCTATGGCCGAGGCATAGGGGATTCTACTCATGCGTTCCTTCTCAATCTCATTGGAAGGACAACCACTCTTCGAAAGAGTGGTTCCATGTGACATGGGCAAGAATCCCTTCTTGGAATCTTGCATGTTGAACCGTTTCAACACCTTGTCAATAAATGTACTTTGACTTAGGCCTAGCAACCTCTTAGATCTATCTCTATAGATCTTTATACCGAGTATATAGGCTGCTTCCCCTAAGTCCTTCATTGAGAAACACTTTCCTAGCCAATCTTTAACAGATTGCAGCATGGGAATGTCGTTTCCAATGAGTAGTATGTCATCCACATACAAGACTAGAAAAGCTACAGAGCTCCCACTAACCTTCTTGTAGACACAAGACTCATCTTCGTTTCTGATGAAGCCAAACTCTTTGACTACTTCATCAAAACGTCGATTCCAACTCCTAGAAGCTTGCTTCAATCCATAAATGGATCGTTGCAGCTTACAGACTTTGTTGGCTTGCTTTGGATCCTCAAAACCCTCCGGCTGTATCATATACACGTCCTCGAGGAGATTCCCATAAAGGAATGCTGTTTTGACATCCATCTGCCAAATCTCATAGTCATGGTATGCTGCAATCGCAAGTAGGATTCGGATGGATTTGGTCATAGCGACTGGTGAAAAGGTTTCATCATAGTCAATACCATGAATCTGTCTGAATCCTTTAGCCACCAATTGGCCCTTATAGGTAATCACATTACCATCCATGTCGATCTTCTTCTTGAAGACCCACTTGCACCCTATGGGCCGTGCCCCATCGGGTGGTTCCACCAAAGTCCATACTTTGTTGGTATACATGGATTCCATCTCGGATCTCATGGCTTCCAGCCACTTCTGAGAGTCTGGGCCACTCATGGCCTCCTCATAGGTAGTAGGCTCATCATCTATGAGCATCGTGTCACCGGAATCGGTTACGAGAAGTCCATACCTCTCGGGTTCCTGGCGCACTCTACTAGATCTACGAAGCTCTTGTGTTACCTGAACAGGTTGCTCCACAACTGCTTGTGGTTCCTGTTCATGTTCCATAATCGGTTCAGTGATTTGTGGTTCTTGAACCTCTTCAAGTTCTACATTGCTCCCACTTGTTTCTTTAGAGACAAACTCTCTTTCTAGAAACACGCCGGTCCGAGCAACAAACACTTTGTTCTCGGTTGGATTGTAGAAGTAGTATCCCTTAGTTTCCTTAGGGTACCCCACAAATTTACACTTATCCGATTTAGGCCCTAGCTTGTCTGATTGTAAGCGTTTTACATAGACATCGCAGCCCCGAATCCTCATGAACGACAGTGTGGGACGCCTCCCACTCCACATCTCATATGGTGTCTTCATGACTGATTTAGATGGAACACGGTTAATGGTGAAAGCTGCACTTAATAGATCGTAGCCCCAAAATGACAATGGAAGATGGTTTGACACATCATAGATCGAACCATATCCAATAGGGTTCGATTCCTCCTCTCGGACACGCCATTCCATTGTGGCGTTCCGGGTGGAGGGAGTTGGGACACGATCCCACACTCTCTAAGATAGTCGTCAAACTCTTGGCTCAAGTATTCTCCTCCACGATCCGATCGTAGAGCTCTTATACTTTTGCCAAGTTGCTTCTCTACTTCATTCTTGAATTCTTTGAACACTTCAAAGGATTCGGATTTTTCCCTCATAAGGTACACAAATCCATATCTACTGTAATCATCAGTAAATGTAATGAAGTAGACATAACCACCCCTGGCAGGCGTGGCAAATGGCCCACACACATCGGTATGTATGAGCGCCAATTGCTCACTAGTCCTCTCACCTTTCTTATTGAAAGGGGACTTTGTCATTTTTCCCAATAAACAAGCCTCACATGTCTCATATGATTCAAAATAAAATGAGTCTAGTAATCCATCCTTATGGAGTCTAGATACACGTTTCTCATTTATGTGGCCTAAACTACAGTGCCATAAATAAGCAGGATTTAAATCATTTATTTTAATCCGCTTGGTATTAATGTTGTAGACAGGATTGCTTAGATCAAGGACATAAAGTCCATTAAATAATTGCGCACTAAAATAGTGAATATTATTTAAATAAAAGGAACAACGATTGTTCTTTATTGAAATAATAAAACCATCCTTGTCCAAACAAGAAATAGAAATAATGTTTCTGCTCATAGCAGGCACAAAATAGCAATTATTTAATTCTAAAACTAATCCTGAAGGTAGAGATAGCTCGCACACGCCTATGGCCAACGCAGCAACCTTTGCTCCATTCCCAACGCGCAGATCTACCTCTCCTTTAGCCAATCTTCTACTTCTCTTTAGATCCTGCATATTTTGACAAATATGAGATCCACATCCAGTATCTAATACCCATGATGTAGAGACAGTTAAATTGACATCTACAACAAAAATACCTGGTGGTGGTGGAATCACTATTCCAAGCCTCTTGTCCTCCAGATATTTTGGGCAGTTCCTCCTCCAGTGTCTAGGCTGACTGCAATAGTGACACTCACCTTTAGTCACAGCCTTGGCAATGCCACCAACAGGCTTAAGGGCAGGTTCCTTGGACTTGGCAACTGACTTGCCTTTGCCCTTGGAGGAAGAGGCAAACCTTTTGCCCTTTCCTTTCTGTACCATCATTATTGCCTTGCCCTTACCCGTGTTGATGCTCTGTTCAGCCGTCCTCAACATGTTGAGCAAATATGGCAGTGGTTTAACGATCTCGTTCATGTTATAATTCATAATGAACTGTCCATAACTCTCGGGCAGCGATTGCAACACGAGATCGGTTTCCAACTCTTGGCCGACCGGGAACCCCATTCGGGCGAGATTCTCCAAGTACCCGATCATTCGGAGTACATGGGGTCCCACCTGGTTCCCTTCTGCCAGATGACATTTGAACAGTGCCTTTGAGACCTCATACCTCTCTACCCTCGCCTGCTCTTGGAAGAGCTGCTTTAGATGTTCGATCATATCGACAGCATTCATGTTTTCGTGTTGCTTCTGAAGCTCAGAAGTCATGGTGCAAAGCATTAGGCAGGCCGCATCATTAGCGTCATCAACATGCTTTTGATACGCCTTTAAGGCAGCAGGTGTTTGGTTTTCTGGACCTTCTGGAACATGCTCCTCTATTGCGTACAGTTTCTTCTCTTGCTTGAGAACAATTCTCAAGTTTCTGTACCAATCAAGAAAGTTGGTTCCAGAGAGCTTGTCCTTCTCAAGGAAAGATCGTAGGGAATGTTGTGAACTCGATGAGTTGTTTGCCATTTGGAATTCTACAAAAAGGAAAATACGCAAGTTTTAGTATTTGTGAATTTTTGACTATATTTAATAATGGCTAGTTTATCAAATTTAGCTCCCACTATTTTTCTACGGATTAATAACCCTCAAGATATTAATGCGGAAAATATCCTTATATTTTCTAGTGGGCCAAGATCCATCTTTCATCTCCTTATGAGCTTGCTTTGGCAAGTCACCCATAATTTGACTACTTTAGGTAGGAACAATTCCAATTGCATCCCATATGCAACTCTTGGTTCAATTGGGCAAATAACTCCTTATTTATCCATCCATATGGATAATCCCAATTGATTGCCTCTAGGTTTCTTAAATCAAATTAATAGCCTAGTTGTGTTCAACCTCTTATCTGAACAATTGCACATTGTTACGTGTCATCGCATTCCATCATTATGAACCAAGTCGCCATGCTTTGGCACGCACGAACTTGATAAATAATGATGATAATGAGTGTTTAAATAACGAGAAGGCAAGAACACAATATTTGAATTTTGAGGGATTTTTAAATTCAATTTTAATTGTTTTTGTTGATCAATATCAACTAATCTATCTATTTGAGTTTGGGCACAACTCCAAATAATAGATCCGGGTTGTCTAATTATCTTATTATCCCAATTTCATGCATCATCCATATACCAACCACACAAATAATAAGACAATAAAATAAACAACCACAAAACAGAAATTAAACGTGATGTGGATATGGCCTTTTCTAGACTAAGATAATTCCAAGCCAATGGAATTATCTATGAACCCTAAAGCAAACACATCTCCATGCGTCTTGATCTTTTGGTCCATCCTTCATAGTCTTGTGGATTGCTCCATGCTCCATGCTCCATCTTTTGTGGCTTCTTTGGCTTTGGGCTTCTTTTCTCCAATCTTGGCTAACAATCTACTTTATCTAGCACTAGCTAATATCTATACTAAATAAAATAAATCTCACAAGTTGAGAAAAAAATGGCACGCAGACCATAAAACCCTAATTAATTATTACAATTAATTGATCAGCTCGCAGGCCGTAAAACCAAACCACAAAATTAAACATCCACATCAAACCACATCCTAAGGCCATATCCAATCACCATGCGATTTGCACATAAACAGTTAAAATCCAATTTTAACGCGCTTGGTCAATTTTAATTGATTTTAGGATTTCTAGGGTTAAAACGGTCCATGGGCCCAACAATCAAATTGCTCGGGCCCAATAAAGTGAACCACAAGGCCCTAGGGACGGCCCGGCCCAAAACCCACAAGTCTAGGCCCGCGGGTTAGGGCCGCCGGGCCCCTAGGGTGGCCAAGCTTGGGCGGCAAGCAAGGGGGGCGGTCCCTGGGGGGGCCGAACCTCCTTGATGGAGTTGTTTCCAAAACAACTCCCTTGCTTGGTGCCCAAGTTTGGTTGTTTCCTTGTTTTTGGCAGAACTCCTTCTTCCCCAAGGATGCCCAAACCCTAGATCTAAGATCCTAAAATTTCTCAAACTCACCAATTCATGCATCCAATGCAAAAATTGGATCTTGTTATGATTAATTATTGACAAATTGCATCCCATGCTTGATTTGTCTTGTTTTACGCGATAAACAATCAAATTAAGGTGTAAAACAACTAAAATGTAACACATAAACCACGTTTATGCTCTACGACATGTGGATCTGATACCACTGTAGGGTTTTTGATTCATGGATTGCACAACGGAAGCATAATCAAACATAAAACCATGCAAAACCCTCCAAGGATCACAAGTCAAGAGACATAACGATGGTAAGGGTTAGAAATCATAAACACACCTTTGGGTTCTCCTTGATGACTTCAAACGCGAATTATGTCACGTTCTCTATAGTTGATCCACGCCTAGAGTTGATCCTAGATCTCCCAACTCCTTTGGTGCTAGCCCGGAAGAGGAAGAGGAAGAAGAAATCACGCAAAACGAGACCCAAAGGAGGGTCTCGGCCTCCTTTGGCCGACGGGGACGGGGCCGCGACAAGGGGGCGGTTCGGGCCTCCTTGTTGCTTGCTCTCTCTCCTTTTGTTCTCTCCCACTCTTGTTATGTTCACATAATGAGCATAAGTTATGTGGGAAGGAAGGAAGGAATGTCCTTTATATAGTCCAACAACTCCTTGTTAACTACCTAAAGGACTTATTCTAGTCCTACTAAAATTCAATTTAGTTCATTCCTTGCAAATTAGTCCCTACTAAGTTTGCAAGGGTTTGCAAAGTGATCCTTCTAATTAATTAATCCAATTAATTAATTCCCAAATCTAGTTCAACTCTATACAGCGTGTGACCCCATAGGTTCTATCTAGTTGGTAGCAAATATTTGCTAATATGGAGCGGTCTCTAGCAAAACATCCATTCTAGCCAACTAATAGAATAGTCATCTTGACAACCTTTGTACAAGTAATTGTCTCATCCCTTTGTCTCTATATCCGGATTGGACACGAGACATACAATTCACACTCGTATATCAAATCCATAGTTTCTCGATCCATGGGAATAGCCTTATTCGTGCAAATAACATCAATATCCCATATTGATTTATTTGAGTCTGGCCAGACATTGTATAAGCACTATCCCTCGAGTGGCCTAGGATATTTGCTCCCGTTATGTGGGAGGGACAAATCCTATCTACGTCCACTACGATCTCTAAGCTTGCTTCTTATTGTATCCAGTACACGCCTTTATAACTACCCAGTTACGGTGCAGCGTTTAACGCTACCAAGATCACAATAATCCACAACTAGAATATCTAGTGACTTCAAGTCTAAGGATGACAATACCATTGCACCGCGAGTAGCGCTTGTGACTCAACATAACGTGTATGTAGCCTTCTCGGAGATGGGTCAATCCAGTGCAACATTCCCAATGCACACCTATGTGTTGGATCGTGATATCACCATATCAATCCAACCCCATACTAGTCTATAGATGATTGTCCCATTAATCATTATATTTGACTAGGTATATTTAAGATAAACAACACAATTGTAAATCTAAGGACTTCATTATATTAAATATCCAATAAATAATAAATGAATTTCTAGCCACAAATAATTCACACTAAACTAGATTGCCTCTAGGGCATCTATTCCAACAATACTTTGATACCCCGGTATTTTGGGGGTATTTTTAGGAGTTTAACGAATATTCCGGGCCACTATTTGATATTATAATAGTTTTTTTCTCTTACTAATTTTTTTTTTCTTTCATTCAAATTATTAGCATTATTATTAGTAGTAGTAGTAGTATTATCATTATTATTAGTATTATTATTATTATTAGTTTTATAAAAAAAATACATTTATTTATAGTCTTTCTTCCCATAACATTATCATTGTAATTATTATTATTGTTATTTTTATTTTTATTATTATTTTTATTACTTTTGTTTTTATCAAAAAGTATTTTCTTAAAGATGACTTTTTGTAGTTAGTAGTTTGTGTGTTTAGTAAAGGGTGTAGTGTAGCGGGTCGTGTAATGTTTTTTAGAGTGTCTAAAGGTGTAACTTTTAGTTTTATTTTATAGTAAACCACCGCTTTACCCATACATCCTGCCACACCGTATTATTTCTCACTTCATCTTCCCCATCACTTCCATATCCAACAGAGAAATCCTCTCTGCAAATTTGACCGGCGATTTCCCTGCGGCAAGGTCCAAATTCGACTCGATCTCCTTGCAATTTTCGCCATGATTCACGCCAATCAATTCAAAGACCCAATCTATTCTTCAATTCGCCAATTTGACCTTCCAAAACGAACCCAAAATGGTATCGCCGGGTTATCAATTTCAATATTGTTTTCACCCAAATCTCAAGCTCTCTCTCTCGTCTCTCTCCCCCAGTCGCTTCCTCTTGCTCTCTCTCGGTGCTCTGTTTTGCCGAGCAAAGCCCAGCCGCCGAACCCAGGTCCGGCTATGTCGCCGACCCTCTCTGCTCGTCGTCGCCAGCACCTCTTTTGACGCTGTCCTCTCCGCCGTCTCCACCTTTTCTGGCAAACACAGCAGCAGCAGCGAAGTTGCCCCGTCACCGTCGCCGACTCCCCTTCATCTTCTCCGATCGGTAAAAACAACATTCCTCACCTTTAATTCCGATTCTTTCAATTTAGTTTCCAACTCCCTCCATCGATTTGTTGTAAGGATAGTTAGCTAGTTGGGTTTGGTTGATTTGTGTTGCAACAGTGGGTTTAATTGGGTGATGTGGTTTGATGGTAGCACGGGGACAGTACTAATAGTAGTAATACTGTTATATAATATTATAACAGTACTATTAATATAGGTATAGGTGCTATACTGGTTTCATATTCATTTAGACTCCAACCCCTTTCACCTGAACAAATTACTTTTTCCCAAAATAAAATAAATAAATAAAAATGTTTTGTTGAATTCTATAAATATATAAACAAGCATAAAGATTTTATTGTTTTTATTATAAGAAAATCATTTTTAGTAAAATAATAATAATTGGGCTTTAGTTGTTAAAGGGATATGTTTTATTTGGTATCGTTTGTTTAACATAAAACAAATGTGACCTCTTAGATCAAATAAATTGTTTTATAAAAAGTTTCAATAGTTCAATCCTTATTCTTTTTATAAACAACTGTTCTTCTAAAAAATTTAGACTTTAACTCGCGGTTCATTATTAATAATATTTCGGTTTTTGAGTGATTAATGGGGTTGCACTTGCATTTCATATAGGACTTTTATGTGTATGATGTGCTAGAAAAATATTGATTAGGGATAATTGATATTGTAGATTCAGAATTCGTAGGAGACGAATTTGTTGAGGACCCCTACTACTAGTTCGGTGCTTGCCTATGTTTGAAGTTCTCTCTCCATTACCAGGTAAGTACATATGTACAATGTCTTCAACTATCAAAATGTGCTTTGGTGTGTGTTATAATGAATTTTGACATATCGTGCGCTACTCTTCGAAAGTTTACTTCAAAGTTTATAGTTTCTGTCAAGACAAATTTTGGAAAGAATGTTATCCGTGAAACAAACTAAAACTTGGATTTAATGAACGATAATAGATATGGGGCGATGTACAGAGGACGTGCGTGAAGGATAATACGGCAAAGGACGCTTATAGGCGATCCTTCATTGGGTTTCATACCCTACCCTATATGGGCTTTATAAGGCGTGGAAACTATATAGTACTACCTATGCTGACATAGGTCACTACGGTATAGGGTGTCGACACTTAAAGTCCTATAGTATGGTTTGAGCGGGGTATGCGTAGGGATACCTTCTAACGCTCTTGGTGAATTGGGACGGACGATGTCCCAAGACGTACCTTTTTATATATTGCATCGTGACCTCTCTGTGGACATATGTTACCCGCTGGGTTTTCATTCCTCAGCCAAACTAATAAATGACAGTGGCACTCTTTTTATATCCGGGTCAAATTCCAAAGTTCTCTCAATCATGTATTTTACACTCGCGTTATTTCAAAGGTTCTTATCATCATGTTTGTTCTAGCCAAAACTCTTGTTTTACTCATTGTAGTATGTGCTTACTCAGTTTTTACTGATAAACGTTTTCCTGCGTCGGCTTTTGCTATTTTAAAATCGCAGGTTATGAATTAAGGTGGGGGAAACGCGCACACGTAGCTGAAGGAAAATAACAAGCTAGGGAGCATCTAGTAATTATTAGCAACAAGTAGTATTTTGATTTCAAAACATTGTTATAATTGTTTCCTTTTAAATTATGTTGGAGGTTTCCTCCTTTTATTTCAATAAAATATTATTTGGATTATCGTTAAGTTGTGCTAGCAGGAACCGTAGGATCCGGGTTGTTTCAGTTGGTATCAGAGCCGACGGTTCCAACGCTAGTACGACTTTTCGATTACCATTTAATAAAGATTAAAGATAATTGGAAGCTTTTCAAAATTTAAAATGGACATAGGATAACTAAAACTGGAATAAAACTAAACAAGCCGGGGATGTGGGTTAGCATAGCCTTGTTTTCTTTTTAGATTTCTAAGCGTGTGGTATGATTGTCTAGAATCCCTGTTAATCATGAAGGGATAAATTTCCATGTGGCTGTAACTTGTTAATTTGTTAGCTATCCATGTTACATACTTGCTTTAATTTCTTCCAGTTTATTACTGTCGAGTAATGAGTGTATACGTGGTTTTAGAACATTTCTGAGACTTCTCTTTTCTTCTTTCAGATGGCCAAACCACGCGCCCTGCTCACCCTTCATACATCCAACCTGTATGTCAGCCGGAAGACTCACCCCTACTCATGACCTAACTGGAGGGCCAAGAGACCCTTACCGAGTACTATATCCGAGTAACGACCCGGTGTAATGACTGGAGTTTCTCGAACCTTGGGGATGACCGCTTCCAGCACCCTCTCATGATAGGAAATTGCCTTCTAAACGAACTCCCTAATACCCAACCATGGATGTGGGTGAAAGAGGATTATGAGGATTTGGTACATGATAAGGAAGATGGAGAGTTAGTTCCCAATGAGGACGGATGGAAGGTAGAGGGCCATTACATATTTAGCACAAAAAGTCCTACGCCAGGATTTGGAAGAAGCAGCGAAACGTCTAGCCAAAGAGAAGAATCCCGAAGAAGAACCAATAGAGAAGGACAAAGAAGAGTCTGACGACGAACCCGATTCCGATCCAGAAGAGGGAGAGCCCGTCGAGGAGCCCGATTCCGATCCGGAAGAGGAGGAGCCGGAGGAAGAGGAACAAGCACAATAGGAAGAGATTCCCGAAGACGAGGAAGTACCCGACCAAATTCTCGAGATATATGGAGCAAATAGACAGCCTATCCTCGCCCCTATGAACCTCGCTGATATACACCGACCAGAGCTAGTGATGTACCAACCCGAGCAGGAGACCATAGCTCAATATTGCGCCTATGTGGGAGATATTTGCATTGCATGGGGCCATCTTGATGCTTGACATAGTCACCCTTTAACCATTTGTCATTTCATACTCCGAGGATTGCCAGATGTTCACCCATGGAGGAACCTGAGGCACGAGTACCGTGATGTACTAGTTTGGAATGCGTGGGGGGAAGTTGTACCTAATGAGTCTAGGTACAAGCACCGTGAGTATAACATCTTTGAGATTAACCCACTCGAGATTCGGGGACGTATGGAGGCATTAGCAGATCAAGCCGTACAACACGAGGCAGCGCAGCAGGCGCAGGACGCCGAGAACAAGGAAGGAGAAGGTGAAGATGGCGAAGCACTGGGAATGGAAGATGACCAAGCAAATATGGACTTGGATGAAGACATAGGGGAGGAACAAGATCAAGGTGGAAACCAAAATGAGGATGGACAGGAAGAATTTGTAGATTGGGATGCTGACATGGACGAGATTGACGAGATCGACGATATTGAGCATGAAGAAGTCAACGAAGCGAAAGAGATTGAGATTGACGCCGCTGATATCGAGTTCATGTTCAACACTGACGATGAGGAGTAGTTCCACGCCCATCCCACCCTTATGGTCATCGTTTATTGCATTGCTTTCATCACGAGAGTGAACGCTTAGCTTACTTTGTGTTTTGATATTTACTTTTGGGATTGAGTTGTTTCTTCTATCGTTTAAATTTTCATGTGGATTATTTGATGGGTGGATCAATAAATGTTTATTATTTCAAAACTTATGTGGTGCATGTATGTGGACTGGAATATATTCTTTCCTTCATATCATATACATTGCTAAAGAAGACAGAATTACCAACTCCTACCCCCCAAATATCTATCTTCATCTCTGCGCTTAGTGGAGAATTCATATCTTGTAATACCATATACCTTGAAGTCAACATAGAAGTCTAAAGGGCCAAACTACCTTTTTTATCTGATTCTTTTCGATCTTGGTAACCCAAACATCATCTTAAGTATGATTGGCTTAGCAACTACAAAACAACCATAGAGTATGCCAACCAAAAGTTAGATTCCATGGACCTGAAAGGTGAACGTCTATCCTATAGGGGTATAACCAGTAGACCCAAATTACAACTAGTGTCAACCCTAACCATCCTCTCAGATGTGAAGACTTACGAACCTCTCCTATACGATCCAGTACTTTGTATGGTCCGATAAAATTGGGGCTCAACTTTCCTTTCTGATTAAAAGCATAACCCCTTTGTAAGAGAAACCCTCATGAATACTCTGTGGCCAACCATGAACTCTAATGGCCTTTTCTTCAAATCCCCGTAAGACTTTTTTCGATCCTTGACTGCTTTCATCCTTTGTTGAATCACCCGAATCTGGTTTGTCGATTCCTCGATCATTGTTTTCCAAGAATAATCGCCTCGCTATTTTCACTCCAACACAGTGGCGTCCTACACTTCTTCCCATACATTGATTCGTAGGATGCCATCCCTATGCTAGCATGGTAGTTTTTATTACAAGAGAATTCGATAAGTGGTAACTTGTCCACCCATGAACCTCCAAAGTCCCAAAATTTCAGCTCTTAGCATGTCTTCCAACGTCGGAATTGTCCTTTTAGTCTTTCAATCCGTAGCTGGGTGAAATGTCGTGCTGAACCTTAGCTCGGTACCCATGTTCTTTTGTAACTTCTTCCAGAAATGTGATATGAAGTTTGAATTTCTATCTGAAATAATCGAGCCAAGTACTCTGTATGTCTTGCCACATCCTTGATGTAAGCGTCCGCCATCTTTTCCATATTCCACGTGTCCTTCACGGAAAGAATCTTGCTGTCTTGTTCAGTCTATCGACTACCATCCATATCTGGTTCAACCCATTCATTGAAACAGGTAAAGCTGTAACAAATTTCATTGAGGTGGAATTCCATTTCCATACCTGTATCTTCAATAATTGCAACATTCCACATGATCTCTTGTGCTCGAACTTGATCTTTTGACAAGTCAAACACCGAAAGTTCCTCATGACAAAGTCAGCTACTTCCTTATTCATACCTTTCCACCAAAGGTCTTTCTTCAGATCCTTGTACAACTTGTCTCATTCTGGATGTATCGAGTATGGTATGTCACGAGTTCCCCTTCGTAATCTTCTCTTAACATCTGCGCATCTCATTGGTACACACCATCCTTCCTCGAATTTCACTCTATCATTTTTCCTTCACAAATCGAGTGCTTCAACTTTGTTGATATTTCCCTTGATATTTTGTAGTAAAGCATCTTCTTCCTATGCTTCCTTAATCTCTACGAATTTTTTTGGGTACTATCGTCAAATTACACAACATGTTACTCGTGGTTACCTTCATGCAAAATCCAATCTCTACCCTTAAAAACCCTCTGCAAAACTTATTTGGCAAAACCCTCATTACTTATACTGTATGATACGTCTTTCGGCTCATTGCATCCGCTACTACATCGGCTTTTCTTTCGTGCTATTGGATCTTGATGTCGTAATCCTTCAAGAAATCTAACCACCTCTTTTGTCACATATCAGCTCCTCTTGGATGAATGTCTACTTCAGGCTCTTGTCATCTGTAAGGATCTTGCAAGTCATACCGTTCATATAATGCCTCCAGATCTTCAGTAGAAATACTATGAATGCCAACTCTAAATCATGAGCATTGTAACTCTCCTCTCAAGACTTTAATTACCTCGAAGCATAATCAATCACTTTGCAATTTTGCATCCTAAACCATGCTTGGACGCATCGCTTTAGACATCAAATTCTCCTCCATCAGTAATTAACGTTCACACGATGACGTCAACCTGTCCTTTAGCATGTGTAGTAAGTGTTGGCGCCAACTCAAAAGCTTATGTTCCTGATCCGAGTCATATCCTTGATCCCGAGCCTGTGAAACTTTATCTCTCTCCTTCCTTCGAATAAAAATCAATCAAAATTCTTGATATAAAGACCAGGACACCAGTACCAAGTCCACCACTTGTCAAAGTTCTTTGGTAAAACCACCAAACGGAAGAAGAAAATTAGGAAGCCGAGGAAGGCATGAGAAAACGTTACCCACACCTCTTCGACCAGGGATGAACCGAGTGACGGGGACGTCACTCCTTTTAAGGGAGATGTGATTTAACAGCCCTGCATTTAATTAGTCTTCTTTGTCTTGCTTGTCTTGTTATTGGGTGCACATTAGAACTGCATACTGCATACCTGCATTGGGAGACTTACTTTATACTTGCATTGGGAGATTCGTTTTACCTTAAGTTTCGGGGACGAAGCTTTGTTTTAAGGGAGATGTGATGTGATAACCCGGTATTTTGGGGGTATTTTTAGGAGTTTAACGAATATTCCGGGCCACTATTTGATATTATAAAAGTGTTTTTATCTTACTAAATGTTTTTTTCTTTCATTTATATTATTAGCATTATTATTATTATTAGTAGTAGTAGTAGTATTATCATTATTATTAGTATTATTATTATTGTTATTAGTTTTATAAAAAAAAACATTTCTGTATAGTCTTTCTTCCCTTTACATTATCATTGTAATTATTATTATTGTTGTTATTATTATTATTATTATTATTATTATTATTATTATTATTATTATTATTATTATTATTATTATTATTATTATTATTATTATTATTATTATTATTATTATTATTATTATTATTATTATTATTATTATTATTATTATTATTATTATTATTATTATTCTTCTTCTTATTATTATTATTATTATTATTACTTTTGTTTTTATCAAAAAGTATTTTCTTAAAGATGACTTTTTGTAGTTAGTAGTTCATGTGTTTAGTAAAGGGTGTAGTGTAGCGGGTCGTGTAATGTTTTTTAGAGTGTCCAAAGGTGTAACTTTTAGTTTTATTTTAGAGTAAACCACCGCTTTACCCATACATCCTGCCACACCGTATTATTTCTCACTTCATCTTCCCCATCACTTCCATATCCAATAGAGAAATCCTCTCTGCAAATTTGACCGGCGATTTCCCTCCGGCAAGGTCCAAATTTGACTCAATCTCCTTGCAATTTTCGCCATGATTCACGCCAATCAATTCAAAGACCCAATCTATTCTTCAATTCACCAATTTGACCTTCCAAAACGAACCCAAAATGGTATCGCCGGATTATCAATTTCAATACTGTTTTCACCCAAATCTCAAGCTCTCTCTCTCGTCTCTCTCCCCCAGTCGCTTCCTCTTGCTCTCTCTCGGTGCTCTGTTTTGCCGAGCAAAGCCCAACCGCCGAACCCAGGTCCGGCTCTGTCGCCGACCCTCTCTGCTCGCCGTCGCCAGCACCTCTTTTAACGCCGTCCTCTCTGCCGTCTCCCCCTTTTCTGGCAAACACAACAGCAACAGCGAAGTTGCCCCGTCACCGTCGCCGACTCCCCTTCATCTTCTCCGATCGGTAAAAACAACATTCCTCACCTTTAGTTCCGATTCTTTCAATTTAGTTTCCAACTCCCTCCATCGATTTGTTGTAAGGATAGTTAGCTAGTTGGGTTTGGTTGATTTGTGTTGCAACAGTGGGTTTAATTGGGTGATGGGGTTTGATGGTAGCAGGGGGACAGTACTAATAGTAGTAATATTGTTATATAATATTATAATAGTACTAGTAATATAGGTATAGGTGCTATACTGATTTCATATTCATTTTGACTCCAACCCCTTTTACCTGAACAAATTACTTTTTCCCCCAAAATAAAATAAATAAATAAAAATGTTTTGTTGAGTTCTATAAATATATAAAACAAGCACAAAGATTTTATTGTTTTTATTATAAGAAAATCCTTTTTAGTAAAATAATAATAATTGGGCATTAGTTGTTAAAGGAATATGTTTTATTTGGTATCTTTTGTTTAACGTATAAAACAAATGTGACCTCTTAGATCAAATAAATTGTTTTATAAAAAGTTTCAATAGTTCAATCCTTATTCTTTTTTATAAACAACTGTTCTTCTATAAAATTTAGACGTTAACTCGCGGTTCATTATTAATAATATTTCGGTTTTTGAGTGATTAATGGGGTTGCACTTGCATTTCATATAGGAATTTTATGTGTATGATGTGCTAGCAAAATATTGATTAGGGATAATTTCTATTGTAGATTCAGAATTCGTAGCAGACGAATTCGTTGAGGACCCCTACTACTAGTTCGGTGCTTGCCTGTGTTTGAAGTTTTCTCTCCATTACCAGGTAAGTACATATGTACAATGTCTTCAACTATCAAAATGTGCTTTGGTGTGAGTTATAATGAATTTTGACATATCGTGCGCTACTCTTCGAAAGTTTACTTCAAAGTTTATAGTTTCTGTCAAGACAAATTTTGGAAAGAATGTTATCTTGGAAAAAAACTAAAACTTGGATTTAATGAACGATAATGGATATGGGGCGATGTACAGAGGATGTGCGTGAAGGCTTATACTGCCAAGGACGCTTATAGGCAATCCTTCATTGGGTTTCATACCCTACCCTATATGGGCTTTATAAGGCGTGGAAACTATATAGTACTACCTATGCCAACGTAGGTCACTGCGGTATAGGGGTGTCGACACTTAAGGTCCTATAGTATGGTTCGAGCGGGGTATGCATAGGGCTACCTTCTAACGTTCTTGGTGAATTGGGACGGACGATGTCCCAAGACGTACCTTTTAATATATTGCATCGTGACCTCTCTGTGGACATACGTTACCCGCTGGGTTTTCATGCCTCAGCCAAACTAATAAATGACAGTGGTACTCTTTTTATATCCGGGTCAAATTCCAAAGTTCTCTCAATCATGTATTTTACACTCGCGTTATTTCAAAGGTTCTTATCATCGCGTTTGCTCTAGCCAAAACTCTTGTTTTACTCATTGTATTATTTGCTTACTCAGTTTTTACTGATAAACGTTTTCCTGCGTCGGCTTTTGCTATTTTAAAACCGGGGGTTATGAATAAAGGAGGGGGAAACGCGCACACGTAGCTGAAGGAAAATAACAAGCTAGGGAGCATCTAGTAATTATTAGCAATGAGTAGTATTTTGATTTCAAAACATTGTTATCATTGTTTCCTTTTAAATTATGTTGGAGGTTTCCTCCTTTTATTTCAATAAAATATTCTTTGGATTATCGGTAAGCTGTGCTAGCAGGAACTGTAGGATCCGGGTTGTTTCATATACAAACCTGTAATTGTTTCCTTCAAGCTTGATCGGAACAAGAGACCTAAAATAAGCAAGCACAAACCTCAAACCCTCGGGTAAGTATTATGCCATGGCTAAGCAAAATTGAAGCAGAAATGACGAAATGAAGAGGCACCGGAGCAAAGATTGAAGGTTGTGACAAGAGAATTAGGGCTCTAATACCATAAAGAACCTCAAGAACACGATAGAATGTGATACGGGTCACATATCCATTTAAAAACGGGGAGAGAGAAGAGAAATGAGATGAATAAAGGGAAAACGCACAAAATAATTTATGTTAGTTTGTTACACTGTTAGGAAGCGCTTATATAGTCTTCTACTAGTTACACAATAGCCCCTCTTCTTCTACTGTCATAACATTACTCACCCTAACAATCTACTATTAGCACCCCCTACCTCTTACACTTAACTTATTTTTGTTTTTTTTTCCATTTATTAGCTTTCAGGGGTTGCATGTTATTTAACTAATTTTATTTTTATGGGTTGCACGAATGCTATCTTGGCCTGTCAACAAGTATTGGGAGAGGGAAAATGGCCAGCTTCCAAAACATACTGGTGAAGATTTAAAGCAAGCTCAAATGTTGGAAAAGAGAAACATCTTTCCTCTACAAGTAAAGAAGTGTCGAATAACTGTTATTCAAGTATCCCAACCTATACTATGTCGTGGTTTTCCCTCGCGAATAGTCTATGTCAGAAGGTAGAAGAAGAAATGAGCAAGTTTTTGTGGGGAGGACCTTCATAAAAAAGGGTTGATGTACTGGCAAGCTTACCATAAACTCTCCAAATCTAAGGAGCAAGGAGATTTAGGGTTCAGAACCCTAATAAAATTTAATACGACACTACTGGGGAAACAATATTGGCGCCTATTAATAAATCCAAAATCTTTACATGCTCAAATTCTACAGCACAAGTACTACAACTACTTTGGGCTGCTGAAAGCCAGTGCTTACTCAAAAAGCCCGTTCTTATGGAAAAGTATTTTGGGAAGCAAGAAGTTAGTCATTAGTGGGTGTAGATGGAAATCAGGAATGGGCAGAGACTGAGAGCCTCTACAGAGCCGTGGCTAATGAGAATAACATAATTCAAGCCATTTACTCCAGCCAACTACAACACCATTTTGATGTGAGGAATCCCATGTTTGAGATTTCATTTTGAATTTACTATTTTAAAGCATTTGTCAAATTGTTGTAAATCAAAAGGGGATTGAATAATCTACCTACAATATATTATGATAATTTATAAAGGATGTTTATGGAGTCTATGGCTGAAGGTAAAAGTGATTCAATCCTCCTCGGGTCTAATTCGACAGAGATTACATACCCAACCCCCGTGGTTGGCCAATATGCATCGAATTTGTGCGGTTCTAGGGTTTATTTATTGTGAAATTTATAGAGCACTACTTATATGTGTGTAGGTCACAACGGTATAGGGGTGTCAACACTTAAGGTCATATTTCTATGTTGTTTGAGCAGGGTTGTTAAGGGTTTCCCTTAACGCTCCAGGTGAAATGGAATTGTGATATCCGAAGACATACCCTTATTGGTGAATGTTTGTTGCATGGTGACCTCTCTGAATACATCGTACCTGCTGGGCGGTATCTCACCTCAGCTCACTAATAAAAAAGTTAATGATCCGTACTTATTAATGTCTACACGATTCCTCAAAGTTCCTTTAACTTATGACTTTAAGCCTAATGTTCGTTTTACGTGATGTAGTGTGTTGTTTACTCGATATTTACTCTTATGTTCTTATGTTGTCCGACTTTGGCTATTTTAAAACACCACTGGTTATTGGTAACTCCTCACTATGAGTTATTCTTGAGAAGTGCTAAGTGTCAGCGTTTTAGCCAGATTCCATCCTTATACAGTCTCGAAATTTGCTATAATGTGTTTTGATTCTCTTCGTGAATTTCGGTGTTATTCACACAATTTTTGATATAAACACAGGGTTGTTCGTGGTGTCTATACCGGGACATGACTTGTGAGGGATTGGAAAAGACACAGGGAGGACTGAGGATGATCATATTAGGATAAGGAAGGAAAAAGAAGAAAAGGAGTGTTGTTGTGTCTGAAGCTACGCATGTAGCTATGTAGAGGAAGAAGATTACAGAAAATGGCTAATCCAAACGACTGGACTTACTGTCTGGGTAGCTACGCAGCATCCTGCATAGCTACAAAGTTACCAACGCAGGCAGGAAGAAAGAAAGAAAGAAGAAGGCCAGAAAAGGACTCATAACTCACTGTCTGCATAGCAACGCATGTACCTACGCACACAGAGCCAAAGAACATTAAGGATGAGGTCCATGTATGCATAGCTAATTAGCAATGAAGTTATCTACGCAGCACCCTGCGTAGCTATGCAACTGTCAACTCGGACAAAGGAAAAATTGGGAAACTCCATGTGGTTTTCTGCGTAACTAATTACCAATGCAGAAATCCTGGTAGATACGTAGACAGGGTGATTTCTGAGGCAGTTTAGGCAGTAGTAGAAAGGGAAATTTTCAAGCAGTCTTTTTGGCAACTTTCAGCACTGTATAAAGACACGTCCATGACTTATTTTAGAGACGCAAGATATAGCTCTTCTCACCCTTGGAAAGCACGGAAGCACAAATTCTGAACCAAGACACTCGTTTTGTTTAGCAACTAAAACATTTGCATTTAATAATGTTAGTTTCTAGCTAAACACTTTACCTATGTTCTCGGTGAACCTTGGATTTATTATCATGTACATGTTTCTTTGACTATAAATTCATGATCTTCGGATATCAATATGGTTTTTTTATTATTAATGTCTTTGATTTTATAGTTTATGCATGATCAGAGTGATCAAACAGAATTGCTACAAACACAACCCGGTGCACGAGAGTGACTGGTTAATATTAGGAAGAGAATGCAGAATTTAGTCCCTTATCATGATATACCGAGAGGCAAAAGGAAGTTAGGGCTAGCCGGAAGTGTTGGACCAACTATTACAGGTTCTGACCGAGACAAGAAAGAGATATCAAAACCATAGGATCCTTAGAACGGTAATGCAGATCTAGGAGGGCCAAAAGGAACTGAAATATGCAGAATCGGGACAGTGTGTGCCAGACTGAAAGGAAAGTACACCAGCGATAATGGCATAGATAAAACATGTTGTGTGGTTTCATATCAAAACGAAAAAATATCTAAAAACCCTAGAGGATCCTGGAATATAGTTCTTAAATTATGCAATTAGTTCGTAGTCATCCACTCAAACAAACTACTCATCGTTTTTACACTTTGTTTATTAATTCAAATTATTCAAGAAAACCTACAAACAATCTTCGTAGGAACGATCATCCGAGTCGCAATACATACATTATTACTTGAATCGTATACTTGTGAAAATAGTACGCTAGATAGCACAACAAGTTTTTGGCGTCGTTGACGGGGAAAATAATGGTTTACCTAATAGTCAGAACTAATTTTCCGAGTTTTATATTACTTTTAGTTTTTTTCTTTTATCTTACTGATATTAACATATGTTTTTTCTTGGAACCCCTAGTGTACTTCCAGATTTCCTCGCGAAATGGTGTAACCACTTGACGATCCATAACACTTTTCAGAGATCAGAGACACAGAAACCGCAAAAGCAAGATGGCCAAAGAACCCGCAGTACGAACTCCAGCCGAGATGGCTCGGTACATCGAAGACCTGATAGCAAATAAATTTGCTGCAGGAACAACCCGAGGACATACATCAGGTCTGGAAAGGCACTGGTGGAGAACCTTGAGAGTCCTTCTGGAGGACACGAGCGAGAAATCATTGTGCCAGAAATCACTTCCGGTCACTAGTTCATAAAACCCTCAACTGTCTAGACTGCATAGACTCACTTTTCATTCCATGACAAGCCCGATGAATACCCCAATGACTTTATCGGGAAATTTAATGATTACTGCAACAAGGTCCGATACAAGAGAGTTGATCAACATGCATTGAAGCTGATTTTCTTCCCCTACTTCCTGTATGGGACAAACAAAAACTGGATCGAATCCCGAGCACCCAGATCCATCACAACCTAGGACAAATGTGTTGCAGACTTTTTGACAAAAATCTACATAGCCTCTCAGGTAATCAAACTATAGAGTGACATTATGTCGTTCAAACAGAATATGGGAGAAACTATGGTAGAAGCCTGGAAGCGTTTGATCCGGCTGGTGAATATGTGCCCTAATCACAGTATTGGGGACCCCGAAGATTCCGCAGGTATTCTATCATGCCTTGGACACGTAAAGTGCTGACACAATTGATAGGGAAGTCGGGGGAAACTTTCTCTACCATGTGACAAATATGGAGCCTATGATCTAATGAAGCAATTAGAAAAACATAATACTGGCTTGTTTGATGACCGCATGCTCACTACACTGGCCGAACCCATAGTCGATGGGCGAATCAAAAGTCTAATCAAAATCGTTACCGACATGGTCAAGGTGAGGTGGTTTACAAGGAAAATAATACTGTCGCAGCAGTTGTAGAGCCTGACTTTGATGCATCAATCATCGAGCTTAGAATGTAGGATGCAAACTACGTGCATCAACAGTGGGACAACAGCCGGTACCAACAATGAACAAGGGACCATCCAGGGTTCTAGTACGAAAACCCTAATTTTGCCGTTACGCGCTAGGATTCCAGCACAAGCCACCATCACAGCAGGTACCACAGGCTCAGCAAACCAGCATTTACATGGTAGAAGTCAAGGCCATGGTGCAGAATATGACCATCGATTTTAAAGTCAGATTTACGCTGATTGATTCAAACTTCAATATGCTGGCACTGGAGTTTTCAAACTATAAAAAATGCACTGCGCACATTGGAGGTACATGTCAGATAGATGGCACAACAACAAACATAAATAGAACCAAGGAACTTACCCTACAGTTAAAAATCCATGTGCTTAGATCAATACCATCACCACTTGAAATGGAATAGCACTTCAATATCCACTGTATCCAAGCCACGCCCGTTTTGAGAAGTCTAAGAATACCAAGCACGAGATATTTGACAAAAAAAACTCCAATCGATAGCCCCTCAAAAAAAGAGCTTGGTCGGACATGATGCAGTGCTGAACGAAAAGGATGAACCAGAAACAGTGACATGATGACGAATATTTATGGATTACAGGAAGATGAAAGATGCAACATTAAAGGATCACTTTCCTTTCCGTTCATGGACCAGATGTTAGACATGTTAGCAGATCATGCAGATTACTTATTTCTTGATGATTATTCCAAGTACAATTAGATTTACATATCACCGGAAGATCAGGAGAATACAACTTTCACTAGACCGTATGCTTTACTAGGGAAGGATATGCCCTTTTTATTTGATGAAGTCTGCCAACTCGCATTTTATCGGCTCAAGGAAAAGCTCACCACATCCCCCGTGATTACCACTCCAGACTGGTCACTGACATTCGAGCTTATGTATGACATAAGTGACCATGCATTCAGGGAATTTTTAGGGAAACAAAAGGACAAGGTTTTCCATGTGATATACTATGCAAGGAGGGTACTCAATGACATCCAGATCAGCTACGGTACCACATAGAAAAAATTTCTTGCATTAGTTTTTTCCCCTGAATCAATTCCGACCATACTTGGTTGGATGAAAGGTGATTGAGTTACTGATCATAGTTCCATGAAATATCTACTTGACAAGAAGGACGAATGATCGATACTGTTGAGATGGGTCCTACTAATGCAGGAATTTGATTAACTCGACAGAAGCCACGCTTCATCAAAGGCTAGACGGCGCTTCCCAAACCCTAGGCAATCATGGCTATGACAGAGGGCTATGGGGATTCAAATTCAAAATTCAAAACTGCCGGCGTGAGCTTCACGCACGGTTGATTTTGCGCGACTGCACAACGAAAGCAGCGCGTGACAATCGCGCAAAAGTGGGCTATTGTAGATACTGCTTTCCACACAGACATATTATTTCCACATGGTAGCCAACCAGCACACCTAGCTGTGCTCCATCCACACCAGATCACCACCCGTGCTGATCCATGTGGGGGCTACGAGACAGGGCCCCCGCGCACCATAACACGGGACTTGCAGGGACTTAATGTTTTGGAGGCTAGGGTAAGGTCCGTCGCGCGCATGCGACATCCAAGCTTGCGCGCGACCTCTAGTTACTGACTGAGAGATCCTAGGATTACGTGTCCCATCAATGCGGCTGATCTCATAATGGTCTCCAATACTTGCGGTCAGATGCGTAACGGTTCCTATATACACGGTCGAACGTGCCGTTGGGGGTCTATCTTTAAGCCGCCATTTATGGTGCATTAACCCCCTCACAATGGTCACTTCCCCATTATATATAGGATCGTTAGCTCTCCGTTGCAACACATGACATATTGGTCCAGTACCATAGCTTACTGTCTCTCTCTCACAAACAGTTACTAGTGCTTACTCTGCAAACCTCCTGTGATTGAGTTATGGTTATGTGGGTGCGTTTGCACATTATGAGAAAGAGGTTGTGGATTGGATATGGTCACTCCCCGTATCAACTAGTTTGTAAAATGAATTTCTGGACTCGATTCCTATCGATGAGAAGTTATTATCTTGAGATTAAAGTAATATTGTGGATTGCTATTAACAAGTGATTTCCCGAGATGGACCACATCTATGAGTTGGAAAACGAAATTTGAGATCGTTACGAAGATTGACACATCAAATCAACGCGAACGCTATTTCCCACGTATATCTGACATTTACTAGAGAACTCTTTTATTCCGGTCACATGCTTCATAATCTGTTTACGTGCTATGGGTGTTAGCTTACTCAGCCGTTTGCTGATTATTTTCTGTAAAAACTGCGTCAGCTTTTGCTATTTTAAAACCACAGGTTACAAGTAAGGTGGGAGCCGTTCACGACGCCGCTGGCTAGGATATTGAGCTGCTTAGTATTTCACATAGCATTTGTCATTTTGTAAATTATTGTATTTATACCACTCAGACAATGATACTGGTTTTATGAATGTATAATAATTATATTTGATATTCGATGGTTGTACTAACTGTGATCCGACGATCCTTATCCGTTCCCAATGAGACTCATCACCTCGGGCGGAGACATTTCTACCAAATCATGCGGCCCGTCCGGCCGTGCAGTTTGGTGGGGTGTGGGAGACTCTCTCCCTACACACACCTTACAACTCTCCGTTTTCTTATTCTCTACTTGAGGTTTACACTTGGATATCTCTCTAGGATTTCCTTGTACACACCATCGTATAATTATGCAATTATTTAGTAATCATCAACTCAACAAACTACTCCTCCATTTTACACTTTGTCTATTACTTTAGATTATTCAAGAAAACCCAAAAAAGTGTCCTCGTGGGAACGATCATTCGAGTCACAATACTCACTTTCTTACTTGAATCGTATACTTGCAAAAATAGTATGCTAAATTATGCAACACTTTACGCCAGGGATATGCGGCATAGGGTTGCATATACATGTACAGACGATCATGCTTTGCTGGTCAGAGGGTGCATAGTATGGAGTACATGCGAGTTTCAGGCTCCAAGTTACCGAGGGGTGTTTGTGTTTACCATAAGGAGAAAGGCTATTCAAAGAGGTAGTGTCCTAAAAAGAACCCTCGACCTGCAGCGTTTTGCTGAAAATAGAGAGACTTCCGAGGATAGCCTAGTGCTCTGAGCCCCTTGGGGGCTACCTGGGCTCATGGCATGAAGCATGTAGTGCATGATCTGGTTATGGCACACGATGTGGTTATGGCATGCATTATGCAGGAGCACATGTCTATGGCGTGTACATGGAACGCTTTTGGCTCACATCTAGCGCGAAATCTAAAGAGCATAGGTTTTGGGCGCATCTGGGCAATTTGGGTGCACATGGAAAGAAGCATGTTCTAGCCCTCGTCAATGGTGCATCGGTTTGTAATTGACATGTGGCACTTGTCTTGGTGCACGTGTTCAAGCGCTATCCGAGTGCACGAGGAAAATATTCAAACTTGTCTCAGTGAATGCATCGATTTTGGGTTAATGTGGAGCCCTTGTTTCTGTTTTTGAATGTGTATCCCCGGATCTGGCGCAATCGTTGCAGGGACACATGGGAGTTGGAGCAACGTTTGGCATATCGAGGAGGGGTACTCGTTTATAGTTCTGGGGGACGCATCCATATTAAGTTTTGGATAGAAGAATTAGGTTTCAGTTTTGGGTAGTTGAGATGATACAAGGAAATGTGTTGAATTCTCTTGAATCAAAGAAACCAAGACTCGATGAGGATTCAGGTTTCTATGAAATTTCGAGTTGAGTTGGATATTTTTTGGAGTAACTCAAAACTCATAAACAGGGATGAGTTTTGTGACGTTTCGGGAAAAGAAACAAGCAAGAGGAAGACGTGGAAGCGCAACACAAAGCAGTAAATAGTAGCAGTAAGTCTGTTGGTCGTAAGATCAGAAACCCTGGTCGTGCGACCACAAGGGCTGGTCGTACGACCATAAACGGGGCTTGGTTTTGGGATGTTTCCTTGTCCATTTTGGCAATGTTTTAGAATTTATTTGGGCACAAGTTAGTATCATAGGTCTAAATAAGTGTTCTAGGTGGTGAATAACTTTGTTTGGTGTATCGTGGCTTGTAATCGGGTGTGTTTCTCTCAATAAAATTGGTTTTTTGGGCCTTGAAGGTAGCCAACACCTTTTCTGGTGAACCACGTTTATTCTTTGTGCGTTCGGGACTTTTTTCATCTGTTCTTGCTCATTAACTCATGGTTACAACATACTTTTCCACTTCCTAAATAAATAACACATGAAATATAGGACATTTCAGTAAATCTAGCAAGTCAAAACACGTCATTAATATCTGTGAAAAGTTCACATATACACTCAATTAGGGTTGCTAGAGTATATATTCTAATCTTTCTCATAAACTAACAACTAAAAAGGAAGTGAACAATCTTTTGTAGACATCCCAACAAGAAAATATGTAATTATGGACCCGCGGAATAGTATTTTAAGCCCACAAATAAATGAGTTTCTGTTTGATTTTTTAACAATGTTATTGATTTGGGGTAAATTGTCACCCAAAAGACAAGTGCAGGGGGTTGTACTGGAAAATCAAAACTGTAGGGAGTTTAGTGTCACAAGATACATACTGCGTGTAGGTTTAGTGTCAATGACCCTAAAATAAATGTTTGGAAGGGACTTATAATGATGTCTCTAAATCGATCAGACACGTGTAATAGAATACCGAAGTGACATATATAAATAAGATATATCAACAAGTTTTTATCTAAATTGTGATAACATATTATAGATTTAGAAAAAAATTATTGGCTATCAAAACCTCTATCTATCTTCTCAAGTTTTAATTATATTGCGAAGAGATGAAAAAATCATCCTGTAAATTAAGAACACGTGTTTCTCTTTTTGAAGAATTTATTATATTTAATTTCTTATTTTCCTTACAATACTTATAATTTATCGGTATAATACATAACGTAATACATGCGTAAAGTTTTCTAATGGAAACATATTTATATCATTTTGTGTATGAAATCAAGTGATAGTTTTTTTTTTTTTTTTTTTTTTTGGAACAAGTGATAGTTACATGTATGGTGAGTGTTTATCTCTCGCCAAATTCATTTGAAAATAACTTAGTTATTATAGCATAATTAATACTTTTTTCTTTAATTTTATAATTTGTTTCAATGCTATGACGAGTAAGCGGAAACTATCAATTCACTTAAAATTAAAATTTTAGAGTCTATCAAAATAAACGACAAAAATCATCTTCCTCTCCTAAAATGCCACCTTCTTTGAAAGGGGATGACTCCCTTATACAAAAATAAATAACTAGAAAAAATGAAAACATAGAAGGACCGATAAAGAACTCACAAATTCCTTAACTAGATCAATTTTTCACACCATTATTTCTAGTGATTTTACTTTGTTTATTTTTTTTTTCATTAAATAAGTAACAATATTTATTTTTGAGGCAAGCCCTTTTAGGAAAAAAAAATCATGGTAAATCAGACAACATCGCCATATTCTCGGATTTGATATCAAGTTTCATCGAGATGATCAAACTAGTTTACTAAATGATGCACACATGTCATTATTTTTTGAGGAACATTTTTACTTATCATTCATTACTTTTTCTTAAGACCTATTATTCGTTACTCAATACATGATTAATATCATTAAATGAATTATTTATATAATTTTGCGTAATTCATGATTTAATGACTACTAAATTTAATGTTTAGTAGCATTTAATTAATAGTAATAATTAATACTTTTTTTTTACATAAAATTTTAATACTTTTAAATTAATGTATTAATCTGTTATAATTTAATGATACTAAATATAAAATATCAATTCATTTAAATTTACTCCATCCGTCACATAATAGGTGACCACTTTTCTATTTTGGGTTGTCTCAAAATAAGTGTCAATTTTCTCTTTTCAATGTTTGAAATCGTGTGATTTGACAATATTGTCCTCTAAGATGCAATTAAAGTTGCATTGAAAATGAAAAACTGAGGGGTATTTATGTCAATACAACCACAAAATTTAAATTTGAATACAAATAATGCATGTTCCCTTAATAAATAGGGATTTCAAAAAGGAACAGTTATTTTGAGATGGAGAGAGTAAAATTTTAGAGTCCACAAAAGTTGACCAGAAATACACACGTCCCCTTTTCTATTATAACTTATCATTCATTATTTTGCTTATAATTGATTAATTAATACATATTTAATGATAAACATATTTACATCATTTTGTGTATAACATCAAATGATGGTTACTTATATATTTAATGCTTACCTCTCACCGATTTATTTATGAAAGTTAACTGCTATAGTCGTAATTAATAAACTTTTTTTATAATAGTTAGTTTCAATTTAATAATGACTAAATGGGAAGCATTAGCTCACACAAAGTTAAAATATTATAGTCTATAAAAGTGAGACAAAAAACTGCATCATCTCTTCAAATATTTTTTCTTTACATGAGTGAGTTTACAAGGAGAAAACAAGTAGCTATATAGACTTTACAAAATAAAGAACTAATAGAGAGCTCACAAAGTACTTCATCGAATCGAGTAAATTTCTCTGTAAGTAATTTCCCACATTTGTTTCTAGTGGTTTTCTTTAGCTTATGGCTTTGAATTTTTCTTTTGACAACATGGTTTAGCAGATTGATTTAGGCATGTTTGAATTGATTATCTCATCACTCCCATCAAATGGGATATAGATAGATAGTTGATTTGATGGGTTATTATTTATTTTTAATTTTGTAGGAATTAGTATGAACATGTAGTATGTAATGTTATCTTTTTAAATCTTCACTTTGAAAGTTGAGTTGTATAATATATGAGAGATTATGCTTTGTATTATTGAAAATAAATTGTGTTTCATGAGATCGGAAATTTCTCTTACTATACAACTTTCTCACATTAATTGTATTAAGAAAATTATAATTACGCTATTCATCAAATATCTTATTTAATATGAATTTTTAAAGTTTCATTTAGCCAATAAACTTAATCGATTTAATAATTATTTAAGCGCGCTTAATGACTCTTGTTTAACACTTTCAAGGAGACTGTGCTATTTGCTTGGATTGTCATGATGTTCTATAAGACGAACTATTTATTGATATATTTCCTTTAATATTATGTACTTTCAGGTAAGTAGGAACTCTTTATACAATTATTTCAATAAAAAATACAAAATCATAAGTTATATAAATTATATTAAGAGCTCTATGCATTTGACCAACTCATGTGGCTCTACCACTATTTTTTTCTTCAGTGAGTACGTGTTATAATATAATTGTTAACTATTACTGCGTCGGCTTTTATTTTTTCAATTTACCCACAATATCTCTTCACTCAACAATATATTTTTATTAATTATTTATATACAATTATAAACAAATTCCATACATCACATAGATATTGAAATATTTTAAACACAGTCAAAGATCATTTGATGGCGCAACAAAGGGGACAAAAACGTTTGATGGTTGAGAACAATCAACCAGTTGTTCATGGACTGCATTTTCCTAAATCACCATCACGTGCGAGCTCATACAATCAGGATGGGAGGATAGAATTTTTGCAAAAGCATCAAGAAGAAAGAGCAGGACTGATAAGAAGTTATATTCACCAGCAACAACAAGCAGGGCCATCTCAGCCTAAAGAAATACACAATCAACATGCTGATAAGAAGTTCACATTAGATCACTCAACTTATGATTTTGGAAAGTGCGCTCGCCTGATACTTGACTTTGTGACCGAATTACAGGATAAATCCAAGGTACATAAAATATTATTCTTATTTATGTCATTTACGTTCAAATCTCCATAGCTAGATATTAGTTAATATCATGAAGTTGCAAGACCTTTAACTTTTTCATGCAGGACACTAATAAGCAATTTTGGAGGAATTTTGTCGCCAAATTCTTTGCTTCCGGTGCTAAGTACCGATTATGCGTCTCTAAAATAAGTAATGTTTCTCTCGGGGTAAGAGTTTCATTATAATAGTCTTATGCTTCCATTTTGCTGCAATGTATTATTACGCAAGTATAAAAAAGTTGAAACTCAATTTAAAATAAACTAAAGTTCGTCGTATATATCGTGCCATATGGACTGCTTAACACTTGAAGTTGACTGAGTTTGAAAGAAACTGCTAAACTTAAATTTTCTTAAAAGTGTCACACTCCGTAGTAATTTGTTAAAGAGATGTAATATAATATACTCGATCATTTAGATTCCAAGTATAAGAAACATGATATAACATTAATTTATATGTTTCAGGATCATCGGTGTTGCAACATATGTAGGCACAATCCAGCTAATGCCATAGGTATGTTTACTTCTTTTATTAAATATATTTCTCTTTCATTTTTTTCTAATTTCACTTTATTTTAAAATGACGGGTCAGCCGAGTCACATGCCCTTCCCCATAAATTTTCTTATTATCATTTTACCTTATATTTTTGAGACGTATGCGTCAGTACCCCTCGATGAACATGACTTAATAAAAAATTGTGGAAAATGTGGGGTCTTATTTTGAATTTAGTGCATTTTTGTTACCACTTGAATTGGGTAAAAGTAATATAAGAAAATCAGTTGGCTGAAGATTTAACTTCGTTAAAAGTTTTGAAGTTGCTTGGTATGAGAAAAAAAATTGCATGATGCGACATAATCTATGAAATTGAAGTTCAAATAATATGCAATTTTTTGTCCAAGGTACTGTAACAAACATAATTAAGTTAAAATTGTAATACCCTAACTTCTAAAAATTCAAATGAGCAATATTAAATAAAACTATTTGTACTGGAGGAGGGTTCAACTATTTATAAATTGAAATGATTTACCATGGATGAACTTCATTGTCTTTATTTATTCGCATATTTTCGTGATTAAAATTTGACGGGGGGCTTTTTGTAGTTATATGTTTGTCATGTGGTCTTAATTGCTGATTTGATACCATCAAGAATTGTGTATTTTATATGACATGTTTGTGAAAATGTTATACTAGGTGCTTTTACAATTTGAAGAAAAACAAAGAACTTCTAGGGAAATAAGCAAAAGAAATGACAACTGTTATCAACTCATTAACCCTTGATTGCCACATACATGTTTGGTTAATCAACATTACTAGGAATTGTTGATGACCTTTCTTCAAAACAAAGTTTCTCCCTTTTGGTTTTACTCGGGGGGCTTTCCAACTAGTAGAGGAAAAAAAGGAAGAGGGAGAGATACCAAATTATGAAGGGAGAAAGAGCCTCTTAGTCTAACTGGGAATATATAATTGTTGGAAGGAAGTTAGAAAAGAGTAGGTTGGTGGCTTGTAACTCTCCATTTGGAAAAATAGAAAGAAAGAGTTATTAGCTTCACTTCATTTGATACAGTGGAGGTACAAAGATATGGTCAGAGGATTGATTGTTTAAGAGTTGATGTAGCTTGACCATAAAGACTTCTACTGACAAAGACAAGTTAATTTAGTAAAAAGTAAGTATGATTGTTGATTGGATTTTATCTCTATCAATTTTTAGTCTACATTAATCATATTTTTTTTGCTTATTTAGTTACATGGTAGTACAACAGTTTGTGAAGAAAAATTCATTTGTGGTCTCTCACTTTGTGGATACCATGTTGATCTCTGGTATATTTTATTTTTAACAGAAGGTCCAAATTTAAGTTTAACGAAAATATTGGGTTCTACTCTCATACAGAGAGGCAAGAGAAGAAAATAAAAGATTGTGGAGACTGCACAAAGAGAGAGATGAGAAGGTGGTTTGAATATATCATGAAATTAAGTAAAGGAAAACAAGAGAAAAGAATAAAATATATATAATTGCAGAAGTAAAAGTACACTTTTCTAGGTATCTTGTGGGTACTCAACATCAACACAATTGATTTTTGTTCTGATTTTTAAACGACCAACTATATCGGTAATTGTGTTTTAATTAAAAAAACATATTTATAGTGAATTTGTATCCTCCTCGTTGATATTTCTGATGTCTTAAAGTGTCTGGGTCAACAGTAAATTTGTATTTTTAACGAATAATCTATTTTTTATTATTAAAGATTTATGCCATAATTGATCAATATCTAAGTTCCCAAAAAATAACTCATTCTTCTGATATGTTTCTAGGATTTAGAGAATCTAAGTAAAATAATAACTTTTTTTGTGGGTTTATTTATGAAATACGAAGAAGACGTTTTCAGTTGTAACTAGCTATGGAGTAGAGAGACAAAGGGGGATTGGTGTAGGAGGTGGTGGTCACTTTCCAATCAAGTTAATAAGAAACCATAAATTATCCCGATAGGTCGTTCGTTGGATCTCTCTGGAACCTTATAAATTCTTTGCATACAGAGGTTCTTATTAGACTTTTCAAGATTTATTCTAAAACTAATGTATTATTCTGTCTACACTCCCTAGTGTGTGGTGTTGCAAAAGCGGTAACTTTTAGACACATTAATGTTTTATTGTTGCTGGGTTGGGAATGACAACCAAGTATTGATAAATATGGGTAGGGTTTATGCTATTTTCTCTAATTGAATTATAGTTAGTTCCTCCAAATTTGAACATTTACCTTTATTCGATGGATATAGACATTATGAAACTGGCGTGCATGTCTTTTATGTACTGAATTATGATGACAAAATTTAGTCATTATTGAATATGTCATTCTTGTAGTTGATGTACAAATATCAGCCAACATTTTTCTTTACTATCAAGGTTTGGGGATGCTAAAAAACGTTGTATGAACCTTGGTTTGTGTCTATTTCTTGAGTCTCTTGCTAAGTATAAAATTGATAAAAATAAATATATGCTCTACTTGCAGAAGTTGAAGTTGTTCCGAGCTTATTCAGAATAAAGTATGAGACTGGAACTCTAGAGGAGCGATGGCTCCTTAACATGCCCACAAAATGTCTGAACATGTCTGGTCAAACTATACTATACTATGAAAGAGCAATACAAGAGAATATCTATGACAAAGTGCGAGTAGTTCACGAGGGACAACTCCGAGTTGTTCTTAATCCAGATCACAAGGTTTTTCTTTGGATTATAAATGACATTTTTTGAGTATCATTGACTGCATATTGCTACTCTTAATTCCTTATGTGATATTTTCTCTATATGTGATAGATTTACTCGTGGGAATTTTGTGTTCGCCATTTCGAAGAATTCGTGCCAAAGATCTTGATGAACCCTCAGGTAACTTAACAAAGCATTATATACTTTAAGAATACGAGTTTCTAAAGGGGTTTCAACATTACTACGGAATTTTCACGTATAACTATTATCATGTTCATTCTCAATGGGATTTCTTTCGGTTGGATTGCGAAGTTCTCTAAAATGGAGAATGAACAAGAATAATATGGTAGAGTATTTCTCCCAACACCAATTGCTTAATTCATTTTATGACGAATAATTTGTGGGATGACATAACAAGTTTCACGATCTTTCTTCATTGCTATTGATGGTTGATTTTTGGGTACCCAGTTGTCACAATTGTTTGGTTTTTGATGCACAATGTACTGTTTTCGTGTAGTATACTCCAATATCATCCAACGGTCATCTATCAATTGATGTTCACTTTTCTGATATCGTTCTTTGAAAGATTTTCTTTCTACTATTAGTTTACAATAATATTTACAAATTTTGGGGGATCTGATCTTCCAACAACTTTCTAAAATACACATGTTGTCTTCAATTTACCTAGACTAATCTTATTTTTGTTGGTACAAATTATCGTGCGCATGTGAATAAAATATTTTCTTTCCCTCTCCTTTATTCATGCTGGTGTTAGGGCTACTGTAGGCTCGCCATCTAAAAATACCTCAGGATAACAGTCGCTTCTCGTTACCATGTAATATATTTCGACTTTTACATACTAACAATCTAGTAAAGAATTTAATTACAAAACTTTCTTTTGTGAGGGGTCTAATTAACATTTTAGTCCATGAATCATTAATCGCTTTTGTATTTTAGTGCAGGTAATTATTGATGTTTTTATATATAAGACGCTAACTATATAGGATACCAATAACATGTCTCATTTATTTAAAATTTTGCATTTTAGGTTATTCAACTTGGAGAAGCAGCGCAAAAGTTTCAGTCAAATGCTCATAACAACTCACTTTACTTCTTAGCACAACTTATGCAAGATGATTACAAGAGGTATTCCCCCTCCCTAAATTGCTATTAATTTTTAAATTCATTTTCGTGTTCCTATAAAAGTGCGTGCATTAGCATCGTGTCCATTTTTTTTTAATTTCTCATTTATTAGATAATTATGTCTACACACTCGCACTTATTTTCTCAAATGTACAAAGAAGTTTAATGTATTGATGAAATGAATAGGGTTTAAAATAAATAATCAGTACTTGCGACTGGTGTATCAAGGATGAAACACTTTACCATCACAAGAGCTATGCAATTCACATTTTTTTTTTTAAATTTTATATAACTCTTGAATGAAAACGATAACAACCGTGATATAGTAAGAACTAATACTAAAATCTTCGTACAAAATACCAAGACTGCCGTTAAGTAATGTATATTTATATCACTAAGAACTAACAACTATCATAATATTTTTTAGACCATTAATTTTGATGATTTACAATCATTAAATCTAATTAAATTATTAATGATTCTAATAAAATTGTTTTTTGTGATTTTATTCAATAACTAGATTAGTTTAGCCTTTATAAATTTGACTTAGCAATGGTGGGGTGGGTACGGTAGGCAAGCGTGACAGAAGTAGTAATTTTTTCATGGTCATCCTCACGATCTTTTCGTTCCTTTATGACCTTAGTTGACTAACAAGGCATTTTGTAAGCCCTAAAGTATGAGCTAATTAATGATGTAATTTCATCTCGACTATCATTTGTTCTTGCCTATTATTGCAATTACTTGAAGAATGGAAGAATTTCAAAATTTATTTCAATCTAGGTTTTTCCCTTCCGCCTCCTCTGGAATGGTTGGAGATGCCCTAGCCCCTTCCATTGGTTAATTAAAGGAATAGGGTAAATTGCACTTTACCCCCTTCGGTTAGGCATTTGTGCAAAAGACCCCATTGGGATTTCAAATAATGCAAAATACCCTTGCGGTCTCCCTTTGCCTCAGGAGGCATCACCGAAGGGGTCTCAACCTAGGCCTCCGCCATTGCCACCGATGTCATCCCTGCTGCTCCACCCAACCCAGCTCTCATAATTCGTTAATCACGAAGGTTCTTGTCTGGACTTCATCTCTGTGTTTCCCTTTCCTTATCTGTATGTCCTTAATACATTTTTATCTAATTCCTTCTATGTATCCCCATCTAGCCTTATGATTGAGACATTTATGCTGCATTCTTTATCTGTATCCCCATCTAATTCCTTATCTGTACCCCCCTTATTTGGAGAAGATTGCAAATTGAGTCCGAAATGAGTTGAGTGGTATTTTGATTAGGCAGGGAGGGAAATGTTCATACTGAAACCTTCTTCCCTTCCATTGTCCTGAAACTTTCTATAGTTCTAAAGCGTGCAAAAGAAAAAAAAAATGTTATCACTCAAACTCTTACCTATCTGAAATGATTGACACACCAAGTATTAAAATAGTACTTGCAGATGGTGTAATTCTTCATTTTTACTCTCACATTTCTATCTCACGGATGAGTACCGCTTCACTGTGTTTGATTCCACTTTTCGAAGTCCTGAAAGTACGGGCATGCTGCATTCTATTTAACTGAAATACCCTTTATTGTTTTTATCCTTCCAGATTTATGTATTCGCATACATAAGTAATAATTATTCGCTTGTTCCCAATTATTGAATATTTAAATTCTTATTGCAGTTGGAACTATGTGCACAATAGCTACAATCTTCTAACCACTATGTGTACTTCACAGGATTCTGAAACCAGCTCTTGAATTAAAAGATATATTGGAGTCGCCTTTGGATGCAAATTTCGGATACTCCAAGAGATATGTGCAGTTTCTTCAGGTATTAGAGTGGATAATAGATTGACGAGATGCCATATGGTTTTGTAACTCCTTGTCCCGGCTTCTCAACATGGCATTGTGCGTTGAATTTTGAATTTCAAACTGGCTCTTCAAGACCATTTGATCAGTTTTTATGTTTTTATTTACCCAACATTAAGTGCTCTACCTTTCATGTCCATGAGTTGGTCTATCGAGTTGAGATTATACCATTTATTTGTACAAGGCCAAACTTTTTTGGTTAAAAGTAAACTTGATATATTAGACTAATTAAATATTTTCTATAAATATGCCGTATTCATGTTTGTGACATAGTCTATAACCATTATATGGTCACTTGTAAGTTGCGCCTATGCCTTAGAATCGTGCAGTTAAGTTGATTCATATTTACAACTGAGTTGTATAGATAACAGGTAAACTGTGCACAACTATACATCCTCCTAGAAATAACATATTGTTACAGTGGTCTGCTGAGACCGTGCTAACAATTTGGGAGTAGATTTGCAAATTGTCGGGGTGTTCTGTGAAAAAGTTTTAGAAGATGCTTTTTGACTGATAGAATTACCAAAATGTCCTGTGTCATATTTGACATTTTCTTTATAAAATCAAAAGGTAGGAACTTTAGAAGGGTGTGGAGGGAAGCGAATTAAAAAGGTATGTGAAATTTTGATAATAGGACACTTATTTTGGGACTTCTCAAAAAAAAAAGATGCATTTTTACTCCTTGTTTAGTTTCGAAAGTTAGGTATTCATCCTTTTTCGGTTCCATCCTTCCCTCGTTAGTTCCCCTTAGGCTTCAGTATAACAAATTTGACACATTTGTTATGCTATTAAGACGAGAAGATTCTTGCTGAATAAAGTTTAAGAAATAAATAAATCGAACAGTTAAACTGTATGCATATGGGAATAGGTTTAAGGCGATAATCCTGTCATATTGCGTATGCTGAAGCAGCAATAGTATCAAGAATTTATTATTCAGCTTTGCTCTTGCTTTTGTAATACTCTTGAGATAAGAGTAGGAGCTGCTTCTTTGAATGTCATGATTGCAAAGGAAATAGGAAGTTAAGAAATCACAATCTCGTCATATGACTTTGATTTTAAAGATATGCAGTGCCCTATAACCGAGGAAGACTTGTGGGTGATTTTTGCAGAAAAGCCGTAGACTATCAGCTAGATTACTTGGATAAAATGCAGTGTAGAACTTTTTGCGACATTTAGCTCTTGTGAAGAAGGGGCTGGATAGAACCGTATCTTCTTTGCTCTCTCTTCTCATTTTTTTTCTTGGTAGGGAATAAGTTATGTGTTATGTGTATTTTTAATATGTTATGTGTATTTTTACAAAATTGATTCGTCACGACAAAATTGTCTCATTTGAGACAAAAGGGTTGTCACAACACTACTATATCTGTTACGAACAACTTTTGTCCCAACAAATTTAGAAATATCTAATTTTCATGAAATGATTTGTTGCAATTTGTACTTACGTTATAGTAATAAAACACTTATCACAATAAATATTTTAACGATAGCGAGAGGTGACGCTCTCTGTTGTTACCCCGCCAAGATGCTGGTCGGAATCGTTGTCTGAATTGCAAGACATAAAAATTTATCATCACAGGCTCTCAACAATTGCCTAACCCAGAAACAATTGAACCAAATTACAATTTGAGAAACAGATAAAGCTGTAAAACAGGCAAAACCAGTGCAGCCTAAATGCTCTTAAGGTCTCTGATCTTGCAAAGTCGTTCTCCAACAATCCAATCAGACTTGAAGTCATCAGCATGAGCAACCCAGGCATAAACACCAGGGCTCCAATCTTTAGATGTGCTCCATTTCTTTTTGCCATGACCATCAGCCTCATATGCTTTTTCGAATGACATGGCATCGTTGAAACTAGACCAGTCCTTACTAAATTTCACTATTGCCTTCACCAAGTGACCTCGATGATTCCACAACGGTTGGACCCTTATAGGATTGAACCCTGTCAAAGCTAACTGTTCCTATAGTTTGGAACCACTTTCCTCAGTATAAGTCCATTTTCCACCAGAGTCTCTATGTTAACTACAACTCCGATCCAGGGATACACAAACATCTCGTCCTATCATAACTTGAAAGGGGTTCTGATTCATTTACAGCTTGTGGTCGATCAGAAACACCTGCTACATCCTTATCCAAGAATGATGCGAATGCAAGGCGATTTACTTTAGATTTTACATTTCGTTTCTAGGAGTTGCAGTTACCTACCCCAACAACATGCTGCAAGAGCTCCTTGTAGGGGTAATTTCGTTTCCTTCTCATCGAAAAGTAAGGACAGCTGAAGTTGCCATCAGATAGTTTGACAGGATGGCTTCATTTCCTTAGTTTTTCATAAGCTCTATGTGATTAGTAATTCTCCATTTCAGTATCACTTAGATCAGTGTCCTCTCCTGAACTCGTATCCATGGGAGTTATAGCCATAGAGACTGCAAACATAATTGAAACAATGAGGCCATTAGAAACATTAAAGCATAAAAAAATAGTATTTATTATCAGCCGTCACACCATAGAAAAATTGACTATATTCTTATAACACTACAGAAATCTAGAAGGTATAATACAACAGAGAATGCCATCGCATTGCAGAGCAAAGCGAGAAGGCATGCTTGTATTAATTACAAAAGTAACATAGCAAGACTGGAATGATAACTTGATAAGCTTGTCGCGCATATGACAAGAATTAAGAATGTAACCCATCACAGAAACATACAAGGCACAACACTAAATGAAAGCTACGTAGATTTGTACCGAAAGCCTAGTAGTTCTGTCTTGGGTATGAGACGTAACTACAACATTCATTCATGCAATGAGTAATAGATTAATTAACTTCATGTCGATATATAAAATTACATTCATGAAAACTTATACAGTAAATACTAAGCATGAAACAATTTTGAGACTTACTAATCAAACAAAAATATCTATGTCAAGTATATATCAACAACATAGAATGTATCTACCCGTTGCATTTTACATATCATGTGATTGTTGTTCACGGTGCTTTACAGTAAAAGTACATGGAAAAATTTCTACAATAGTGGGAATCAAAGTAAAGAAGTATATCAGGAGTGTATTGTAACAGTAGGATCCCGACGACATTAAATGGTAAGTCTCATAGAACAAAAATTACGCATTCTGAACTAGGGGACAAAGTGTTGGGTAATTTTAAAAATAAAATTAAAAATTTAGTATAGCATAAACGAAAATGCTAAGGTGATTGAGTTGTCTAAATATGAAAGATGTGATAAACTGTGACAGAACTACAGAAATATTTACAATGCAATTTTAAAAGAAAAAATGATAGAAAATCGTTTGAGGCGGTTCTGCCATATGTATCGGAGACCATTAGATGTACGGTTTAGGAGAAGTGGTACAATTGAAATCTATGGTGGTGACAGATATGCCAGGCGGAGACCAAAAGAACATGAGTAGAGATAATAACACTAGACATATCTGGCTGAAGTTAAATTGTGAAAATGCTTATTGTTCTTGTTGTTTCTGCATGTAATTACTAGAAATATTGCGGATGAACCTTTAGTACCTTAAACATAGGAAAAAATTTGCCTTTGAGAGCTATCGTATCTAAAATCTTGTGCATACACATAAGTATAACATCAACACGATAAAGGAAGGACAAGAAGTTGGAGGACGATAGTCCGCATGGAGAAATGCTCATACATTCGAAAGATAGGAAAACAAATCAACAATTAAACTAGTAAAGAAAAGAAGAAAAACCAAAAAGTTAGAAGAGAAATCGTATGTATTGAAAGAAATGTGAATCTTAATCGGTATTATGTCATACGATGACCAATAATAATCCATCAAAAATACTTTGAAATGTTCAATTTTTTCCTTGTCCACTTGCACAGACATGGGGTGTGGTAATTTTGAGGATCCGGAGTATACATGTCTCTCATTCTTTTACCTATTCCCGTTTCCGCTTGCATTCATCTTACACAAAAAATATTAAAGTAGTAAGTTTCATGCATTATTATATTCTGTTTCCAACTCAAATGGAAAAACGATATGTATTTATACACAAACGATCATGTTTTGCACAGAGAGAACATGTGTGAGGCAAATGAACTTTCTAGATCCTACTTAACAGGATCGTGTCCAACAACTACAAATAGTAAAAGAAAAACATGTTATTAGTCCTTTGACCGTGTGAACAAAAAATATTGAATCACGTGTGGTACTTCAAATACTTGAAGTTTCATCAAAAGAAAAGGTACTTGAAGTTACATTGAGGTACCAAATTCATTCATATTCGTACTAGCACCTCAATTACAAGCATTATGTTCTCATATATATTGTAACGTTATACAGTGTCTTAGGGTAATCTATATTTTATCTTATCTATATACTAGACATTACCCGTTCTAAACAACCAAACTACTCATACATGTCTGTCACAACTGAAAGTCAAAAATATAGGTTGGGATGATTTATGTTGTCACTATAGCATGTTGGCGAATGAATATTTTAAAGCAATTGGCGATTGCATGTTGACAACACAATAAAGGTATTTTAAGGGTATTTTGTAGAACTTAGAGAAAAAGTCTATGACGACTACCACCAAGTGTTAACAAAAATACAGATGTTGGAGCGGATGATCCATATGAAACAGAATTGTTCGACTTGACAAATTTGGCTATTAGCTACCATGTGATGGAAGACACACGCAAAACCCTAGCATCTTCCAATCAGAGCTTCAAACCGAATTGACTTATGCAAATGCAAAATCCTATGCTTCCTCCAGAATAAAAAGTCCAAAAACCTATGAATAGGGAAGAAATCATGCCCGATTAGGATTATCGGAGATCCTAGCAGCAGAATCGAGGAAATCTCACTGGAAAAAATTTCGGCTTTGCGCAAATTGACTAATGTTGAACAGAGTGCCCAAAATGACTCATTCAACAAAGTCAAACCGAAATGACGTATGTTGAAAGAGTGCGCAAAACCCTAGCTTCTTTCAATCAGAGCTTCAAACCGAATTGACTTATGCAAATGCAAAATCCTAGCTTCCTCCAGAATAAAAAGTCCAAAACCCTATGAATAGGGAAGAAATCGTGCCCGATTAGGATTATTGAAGATCGTAGGCAGCGGAATCGAGGAAATCTCACGGGAATTTTTTTCGACTTCGCACTTTGTGAAGAAGCAGAATATCTTCAATATCTGAATTCTATAATCCTCCAAAAATCAAGTCAGGACTTAATCTCTAAAATCATCAATTACCCTCATTGATTCTAAAAAAATCGTGTGTTCAGACCGTCCCTTTGTAATCAAGTATCCATCCAAATGGCAACATTTTGGCTTCAAGTAGAGGATGACTCTGCCTGATACGGGATAAGCGTATCATATTATTTAGTTATTTCATAAATTATTAGTTATCTATTTATTTATTATTTAATTATTATTGTTTAGTATTTAGTTGATCTGGGCTTGGCCCGTATGAGTCTAGGGTTAGGTTAGAGTTTATCAGTTCAGCTATTTAAGCATTGTAATATTTTATTATTAGTCAGTCCATAAGAAATATAAATTCTCTCTTTCTTGTTCTTATTCTAGTTAATCTCTTTCTCTTCCCTTTTCATCTATTTCTCTCCCAATTTCTTCATCTCGTCTATTAATTTCTTGCTCTTCGATACTCCACAGCCATCACGTCTACGCTGCAGGTATGCGATGAGAGAGTATCATAAGGTGTTCTCGTAGTGGAGAAAGTAGAATTCCCTTAGTTTTGCACCATGATGAGCTTTCTGAAATGTTGGGTGGGAAGAAGGACGACGTGAGGTTTGCTTATTGTTTTCCGGTATATAAAAGGACTGCAAATTCAGATCTTTCATCACCATGTCACGGGTGGCTTCAGTACGTCTTTGCAAAGATATCAACTGATTTAACTGGCGAAACCATCCAAAACTGTGGGGAATACCTTCAAGTGGAGTCTCTGTCTATCACCGTTAGTATTGAAAAAAACTGTTTTTACAGATCAAATGGAAATGAATCTGCGTCGTTCTTTTGTTGCAAGTGGTCGGTAACAGATGAGAAATTGGCGTCGAAAGTTATATTGAGGGATTTGCAATTAAGTCAAGGGATTTACTCGTGAATCTAGTCGTGCAATTTGATTGTAATTGGTTATAACTTTTTGCTTCCGGTTTAGTGGGTTTCTGTCTCTCTCCCTCTGTCCTCAGATCCACTCGATTGGTGGAAGCTAGGGAGGGATCTTTGGTGTGGTATAGCTCATGGGTGGGTTTGGCTCACAAATTTGTTTCTCTGTGGGGTTTGACTGGTCCGATTAATCACTCTCCACAATCCACACCATTTTCAACCAATGGTGATTTGAGTGGTGCGTTGGTGTTTTATTTGGTGTGGGTTGTTGAAGGTTGTTCTTGAACACATCAATCTTTTCTCCACACTAGCTCTCGATATTGTCTTGCAGTTGGTAATTGAGTCAAGATGTGGAGAGGAAGGTTTCTTCTCCGACCCAGGGCAATCAAAGCTCCGGTCAAAATTGTGCAGATCGGGGGTACTGAAGCCTTTGAAGGTCCGGGTAGTGATCAAAATTGTGCAGATCGGGTCACCTCTTTGGAGTTTTTCCCTTTTTCCGTGATAGTGAATTGTTTGATGCTTGATATGGTTTGTGGTCTCTTGAATGGCTTACATATGAAGGTAGGATTTACAAGTTAGGTTATTGGACATGTTGCTTTATTCTCAGTGGAGATTGTCGTGACAAATGAGGTCTTAAGTTTGATTCACGGTGATCTTGTTATAATAGTGATGAAGAACAAGAACACCAAGAACACAAACACAACAAAAACATTGAAGACCAAGAATTCAGAAATGACTCTGACAGTTAGGGATAAAATCGTCAAAAAAAATTAAAAAAGTATTTTTTTTGTACGGAATTGAACAGATGGGTGTTAAGTGTCCTTGTTTTTTTCCGTTAGAAGGGTGGTGAAGTGTATTGTCCAAAACACGAAGGTGTCGGGTGTCACTTCGCCTAAACATAGGGGTGCAAAGTGGATTTTACCCTATAATTTATGATTTCATAGTGCTTTTTTTTTAAAGTTACTACTTACATGAAATTACATAATATTATAGCAAAATCATGTTTAGTTCTTCCTACAAAATTGCATAATAATTCAAATAAATAGCACAGACCCCGTTAAAGTGTTAAGCAAAAGTCATTTAACCTATTTAAAAATATATAAAATTAACTAATCTGGTAGTTAAGTGAAACTTCAAAGTTTCTGATTATATTAAGATTTCTATGCGATAAAGAGCCTAACTATAATTTTCCTGGCAAAAATTGATGGGAGAAAGTTGCAAAAGAGGATAAATTCCCGATCTCTTGAAACAAAATTTGTTGCAAATTACATAAAAGCATAATTTCTCTTATAGTATGCGCCTCGAATCAAAGTGTCTAGATTTTAAAAGACAACATCCTTATAAAATAAGAGAATTTTAAAGTGAAGTCAATTCTTCGGGTCATCAATTTGCCAAATCTGGTATATGTGTGAACCCAGTTGTATGTGTCACTACCTTGTTAGAAGTTGGTAGATTGGGCCTTTGTGCGTCCTAGCCCATAATAAAAAAGAATTTGACCCATTACATACCATATGTTAATGCCAACTCCTATAATATTGTAATACCAAATCAACCTTCTAACACAACCATCTACCTTTATCTCGTTTTATTGCCAAATCATTTTGTTTAACGAAAAACTTAGTGCAATAAGCTAAAGACAACCACTACAAAAAATTGTGTGAAATTACTTGCAGAGAAATATAGAAGATCGATGAACATTTTTTGTGAGTTCTCTATTAGTGCTTGGTTTTGCAGGTCAATCTAGCTGTTTGTTCTCTTTATGAGCCCTCTCTTGTGAGGTAATAACTTTCTGATAAATGAAGCAAACAAAATTATCGCTTTTAGAGACTACAAGAAACACCCATTCTCTCTGGTCTGGTTCGTTCCCGTCGTCCGTCCCTCCACCAGCGTGAGTGGTTCTTTGGTTGTCGTTCTTTAGTGGGTGCTTGCAAGGCATCTTGGTTTGTATGGGGTTCCAAAGATTTGGTCCGCGTCGAAGCGAGGTTGAAGGTGGTGCGGTCTCAGGTCGGATTGCGCCGTTTGTCTTGACGATGAGGTGTTTTTCCGGTGGCTGTGGTAGGTGTTGGAATAGATGCCCTAGAGGCAATCTAGTTTAGTATGAATTTATTTGTGGCTACAAATTCATTTATTATTTATTGGATATTTAATATAATGAAGTCATTAGATTTACAATTGTGTTGTTTATCTTAAATATCCCTAGTCCAGTATAATGATTAATGGGACAATCATCTATAGACTAGTATGGGGTTGGATTGATATGGAGATATCATGATCCAACACATATGTGTGCATTAAGGGTAATGACGCACTGGATTGACCCATCTCCGAGAAGGCTACATACATGTTATGTTGGGTCACAAGCGCTTCTCGCAGTGCAATGGTATTGTCATCCTTAGACTTGAAGTCACTAGATATTCTAGTTGTGGATTATTGTGATTTTGGTAGCGTTAAACGCTACACCGTAACTGGGTAGTTATAAAGGCGTGTACCGGATACAATAAGAAGCAAGCTTAGAGATCGTAGTAGACGTAGATAGAATTTGTCCCTCCCACATAACGGGAGCAAATATCCTAGGCCACTCGAGGGATAATGCTTACCGGGATGTCTGGCCAGACTCAAATAAATCAATATGGGATATTGATATTATTTGCACAAATAAGGCTATTCCCATGGATCGAGAAACTATGGATTGGATATACGAGTGTGACTTGTATGTCTCGTGTCCAATCCGGATATAGAGACAAAGGGATGAGACAATTACTTGTACAAAGGTTGTCAAGATGACTATTCTATTAGTTGGCTAGAATGGATGTTTTGCTAGAAACCGCTCCATATTAGCAAATATTTGCTACCAACTAGATAGAACCTATGGGGTCACAGGCTAGATAGAGTTGAACTAGATTTGGGAATTAATTAGTCGGATTAATTAATTAGAAGGATCACTTTGCAAAATCTTGCAAACTTAGTAGGGACTAATTTGCAAGGAAGGGACTAAATTGAATTCTAGTAGGACTAGAATAAGTCCTTTAGGTAGTTGTCAAGAAGTTGTTGGACTATATAAAGGACCTTACTTCCTTCCTTCCAAAAAAAAAAAAAAAAAAAAACTTCTGCTCATAATTGATCATAACTAGAGTGGTTGAGAACAAAAGGAGAGAGCAAGCAAGCTAGAGGAGCCGCCATCCCCCTAGCCCGCCGTCCGTCCCCGTCGGCCCCAAAGGAGGCCGAAACCTCCTTTGGTTCGTCTCGTTTTACGTGATTCTTCTTCCTCTTCCTCTTTCCGGACTAGCACCAAGGATTGGAAGATCTAGAAATCAACTCTAGGCGTGGATCAACTATAGAGAACGTGACGCAATTCGCGTTTGAAGTCATCAAAGGAGAACCTCTAGGGTGTGTTATTGATTTCTTCCTTTACCATCGTTATGTCTCTTGACTTGTGATACTTGGAGGGTTTTGCATGGTTACTTATTGTTTCCGTTGCGCATCCATGAATCAAAACCCTACAGTGGTATCAGAGCCACATGTCGTAGAGCATAAACGTGGTTTATGTGTTACGTTTTAGTTGTTTTACACCTTAAATTGATTGTTTATCGCGTAAAACAAGACAAATCAAGCATGGGATGCAACTTGTCAATAATCTATCATAACAAGATCTAAATTTTGCATTGGATGCATGAATTAGTGAGTTTGAGAAATTTTAGGCTCTTCCAAAACAAGGAAACAACCAAACTTGGGCACCGAGCAAGGGAGTTGTTTTGGAAACAACTCCCTATAGAGATTCGGCCCCCTAAGGGGACCGCCCCTCTTGCTTGCCGCCAAGTCTTGGCCTCCCTAGGGGCCGGGTGGCCCTAGCCCGCGGCCTAGCCGCGTGGGCTAGGGGTCGGGCCGGCCCTAGGGCCTTGTGGTTCACCTTTTTGGGCCCGGGCAATTAGATTGTTGGGCCCATGGACCGATTTAACCCTAGAAATCCTAAAATCAATTAAAATTGACCAAGCGCGTTAAAATTGGATTTTAACTGTTTATGTGCAAATCGCATGGTGATTGGATATGGCCTTAGGATGTGGTTTGATGTGGATGTTTATTTTTGTGGTTTGGTTTTACGGCATGCGAGCTGATCAATTAATTGTAATAATTAATTAGGATGGCCTGCGTGCCATTTTTTTTTCTCAACTTGTGAGATTTATTTTATTTAGTATAGAAGTTAGCTTTTGCTAGATAAAGTAGATTGTTAGCCAAGACTGAAGAAAAGAAGCCCAATTCCAAAAAGGAGCCACAAAGAATGGAGCATGGAGCATGGAGCATTCCACATGACTATGAAGGATGGACCAAAAGATCAAGACGCATGGAGATGTGTTTGATTTTAGGGTTCATAGATAATTCCATTGGCTTGGAATTTTCTTAGTATAGAAAAGGCCATATCCACATCACGTTTAATTTCTGTTTTGTGGTTGTTTACTTTATTGTCTTATTATTTTGTGGTTGGTGTATGGATGATGCATGCAATTAGGATAATAAGATAATTAGACAACCCGGATCTATTATTTGGAGTTGTGCCCAAACTCAAATAGATAGATTAGTTGATATTGATCAACAAAACAATTAAAAGTTGAATTTAAAATCCCTCAAAATTCAAGTATTGTGTTCTTGCCTTCTCGTTATTTAAACACTCATTATCATCATTGTTTATCAAGATCGTGTGTGCCAAAGTATGGCGACTTGGTTCATAATGATGGAATGCGATGGCACAAGCTGGTAATGTGCAATTGTTTAAATAAGAGGTTGAACACAACTAGGCAATCAATGTGATTAAGAGACCTGGAGGCAATCAATTGGGATTATCCATATAGATGGATAAATAAGGAGTTATTTGCCCAATTGAACCAAGAGTTGCATAAGAGATGCAATTGGAATTCTTCCTACCTAAAGTAGTCAAATTATGGGTGACTTGCCAAAGCAAGCTCATAAGGAGATGAAACATGGATCTTGGCCCACTAGAAAATATAAGGATATTTTCCGCATTAATATCTTGAGGGTTATTAATCCGTAGAAAAATAGTGGGAGCTATATTTGATAAACTAGTCATTATTGAATATAGTCAAAAATTAACAATAGTAAAACTTGCGCATTTTGCTTTTGTAGAATTCCAAATGGCAAACAACTCATCGAGTTCACAACATTCCCTACGATATGTCCTTGAGAAGGACAAGCTCTCTGGAACCAACTTTCTTGATTGGTACAGAAACTTGAGAATTGTTCTCAAGCAAGAAAAGAAACTGTACGCAATAGAGGAGCATGTTCCAGAAGGTCCAGAGAACCAAACACCTGCTGCCCTAAAGGCGTATCAAAAGCGTGTTGATGACGCTAATGATGCGGCCTGCCTTATGCTATGCACCATGACTTCTGAGCTTCAGAAGCAACACGAAAACATGAATGCTGTCGATATGATCGAGCATCTGAAGCAGCTCTTCCAAGAGCAGGCAAGGGTAGAGAGGTACGAGGTCTCTAAGGCACTGTTCAAATGTCATCTGGCAGAAGGGAACCTGGTGGGACCCCATGTACTCCGTGTGATCGGGTACTTGGAGAATCTCGCCCGACTGGGGTTCCCGGTCGGCCAAGAGTTGGCAACCGATCTCGTGTTGCAATCGTTGCCCGAGAGTTGTGGACAGTTCATCATGAACTATAACATGAACGAGATCGTGAAACCACTGCCAGATTTACTCAATATGTTGAGGACAGCTGAACTAAGCATCAACAAGGGTAAGGGCAAGGCCATATGATGGTACAGAAAGGAAAGGGCAAAAGGTTTGCCTCATCCTCCAAAGGCAAAGGCAAGTCAGTTGCCAAGTCCAAGGAACCTGCCCTTAAGCATGTTGGTGGCATTGCCAAAGGTGTGACTAAAGGTGAGTGTCACTACTGCAGTCAGCCTGGACACTCGAGGAGGAACTGCCCAAAATATCTGGAGGACAAGAGGCTTGGAAAAGTGATTCCACCACCACTAGGTATTTTTGTTGTAGATGTCAATTTAACTGTCTCTACATCATGGGTATTAGATACTGGATGTGGATCTCACATTTGTCGAAATGTGCATGATCTAAAGAGAAGTAGAAGATTGGCTAAAGGAGAGGTAGATCTGCGAGTTGGGAATGGAACAAAAGTTGCTGCGTTGGCCATAGGCGTGTGCGAGCTATCACTGCCTTCAGGATTAGTTTTAGAATTAAATAATTGCTATTTTGTGCTTGCTATGAGCAGAAACATTATTTCTATTTCTTGTTTGGACAAGGATGGTTTTATTATTTCAATAAAGAACAATTGTTGTTCCTTTTATTTGAATAATATCCACTATTTTAGTGCGTAATTATTTTATGGACTGTATCTCCTTGATCTAAGCAATCCTGTCTACAACATTAATACCAAGCGGATTAAAATAAATGATTTAAATCCTGCTTATTTATGGCACTGTCGTTTAGGCCACATAAACGAGAAACGTGTATCTAGACTCCATAAGAATGGGTTACTAGACTCATTTGATTTTGAATCATATGAGACATGTGAGGCTTGTTTATTGGGAAAAATGACAAAGTCCCCTTTCAATAAGAAAGGTGAAAGGACTAGTGAACAATTGGCGCTCATACATACTGATGTGTGTGGGCCATTTGCCACGCCTTCCAAGGGTGGTTATGTCTACTTCATTACATTTACTGATGATTACAATAGATATGGATTTGTGTACCTCATGAGGGCAAAATCCGAATCCTTTGAAGTGTTCAAAGAATTCAAGAATGAAGTAGATAAGCAACTTGGCAAAAGTATCAAGGCTCTACGATCGGATCGTGGAGGAGAATACTTGAGCCAAGAGTTTGACGACTATCTTAGAGAGTGCGGGATCGTGTCCCAAATCACTCCACCCGGAACGCCACAATGGAATGGCGTGTCCGAGAGGAGGAATCGAACCCTATTGGATATGGTTCGATCTATGATGTGTCAAACCGATCTTCCATTATCGTTTTGGGGCCCCGCTCTATTAAGTGCAGCTTTCACCATTAACCGTGTTCCATCTAAATCAGTCATGAAGACACCATATGAGATGTGGAGTGGGAGGCGTCCCACACTGTCGTTCATGAAGATTTGTGGCTGCGATGTCTATGTAAAACGTTTACAATCAAACAAGCTAGGGCCGAAATCGGATAAGTGTAAGTTTGTGGGGTACCCGAAGGAAACTAAGGGTTACTACTTCTACAATCCAGCCGAGAACAAAGTGTTTGTTGCTCGGACCGGCGTGTTTCTAGAAAGAGAGTTTGTCTCTAAAGAAGCAAGTGGGAGGACTGTAGAGCTTGAAGAGGTTCAAGAACCACAAATCCCTGAACCGATTATGGAACATGAACAGGAATTGTGGAGCAACATGTTCAGGTAACACAAGAGGTTCGTAGATCTAGTAGAGTGCGCCAGGAACCCGAGAGGTATGGACTTCTTGTGACCGATTCCGGTGACACGATGCTCATAGATGATGAGCCTACGACCTATGAAGAGGCCATGAAGGGCCCAGACTCTCAGAAGTGGCTGGAAGCCATGAGATCCGAGATGGAATCCATGTATACCAACAAAGTATGGACTTTGGTGGAACCACCCGAAGGGGCTGGCACCATAGGGTGCAAGTGGGTCTTCAAGAAGAAGATCGACATGGATGGTAATTTGATTACCTATAAGGGCCGATTGATGGCTAAAGGACTCAGACAGATTCATGGTATTGACTATGATGAAACCTTTTCACCAGTCGCTATGACCAAATCCATCCGAATCCTACTTGAAATTGCAGCATACCATGACTATAAGATTTGGCAGATGGATGTCAAAACAGCATTCCTTTATGGGAATCTCCTCGAGGACGTGTATATGATACAGCCGGAGGGTTTTTAGGATCCAAAGCAAGCCAACAAAGTATGTAAGCTGCAACGATCCATCTATGGATTAAAGCAAGCTTCTATGAGCTGGAATCGACGTTTTGATGAAGTAGTCAAAGAGTCTGGCTTCATCAGGAACGAAGATGAGTCTTGTGTCTACAAGAAGGTTAGTGCGAGCTCTGTAGCTTTTCTGGTCTTGTATGTAGATGACATACTACTCATTGGAAACGACGTTCCCATGCTACAATCTGTTAAAGATTGGCTAGGGAAGTGTTTCTCAATGAAGGACTTATGGGAAGCAGCCTATATACTCGGTATAAAGATCTATAGAGATAGATCTAAGAGACTGCTAGGCCTAAGTCAAAGTACATATATTGACAAGGTGTTGAAACGGTTCAACATGCATGATTCCAAGAAGGGATTCTTGCCCATGTCACATGGGATCACTCTTTCGAAGAGTGGTTGTCCTTCCAATGAGATTGAGAAGGAACGCATGAGTAGAATTCCCTATGCCTCGGCCATAGGATCTATCATGTACGCCATGTTATGTACTAGACCAAATGTGTCATATGCCTTGAGTATGACAAGCAGATACCAATCCAATCTAGGTGAGAGTCACTGGATTGCAGTCAAGAACATCCTAAAGTACTTGAGAAGAACCAAGGATGCTTTCTTGATATTTGGCGGTGAGGAAGAGTTGCGTGTAAGGGGTTACACTGATGCAAGCTTCCAAACCGACAGAGATGACTTTAGATCACATTCGGGATATGTGTTTTGCCTGAATGGAGCAGCGGTGAGCTGGAAAAGTTCCAAGCAAGAGACGGTGGCTGATTCTACAACAGAGGCTGAGTACATTGCTGCAAATGGCGCAGCAAAGGAAGCTGTTTAGATCAGAAAGTTTGTTTCTGAACTTGGTGTGGTTCCTAGCATTGCGGATCCAGTCGAGTTGTACTGTGACAACACTGGGGCGATCGCGCAATCAAAGGAACCCAGGTCGCACCAGAAATCCAAGCACGTGCTCAGGAAGTTTCATCTGATTCGAGATATTATCGATAGAGGAGACGTTCGGATATGCAAGATTCCTACAGATGAGAATCTGTCAGACCCGCTTACAAAGCCGCTCACGCAGTGGAAGCATGAAGGGCACACTAGGAGTATGGGCATACGAGATGCGCCAGATTGGCTCTAGTGCAAGTGGGAGACTGTTGGAATAGATGCCCTAGAGGCAATCTAGTTTAGTATGAATTTATTTGTGGCTAGAAATTCATTTATTATTTATTGGATATTTAATATAATGAAGTCCTTAGATTTACAATTATGTTGTTTATCTGAAATATCCCTAGTCCAGTATAATGATTAATGGGACAATCATCTATAGACTAGTATGGGGTTGGATTGATATGGAGATATCATGATCCAACACATAGGTGTGCATTAAGGGTAATGACGCACTGGATTGACCCATCTCCGATAAGGCTACATACATGTTATGTTGAGTCACAAGCGCTTCTCGCAGTGCAATGGTATTGTCATCCTTAGAATTGAAGTCACTAGATATTCTAGTTGTGGATTGTTGTGATTTTGGTAGCATTAAACGCTACACCGTAATTGGGTAGTTATAAAGGCGTGTACTGGATACAATAAGAAGCAAGCTTAGAGATCGCAGTAGACGTAGATAGAATTTGTCCCTCCCACATAACGGGAGCAAATATCCTAGGCCACTCGAGGGATAGTGCTTATCGAATGTCTGGCGAGACTCAAATAAATCAATATGGGATATTGATGTTATTTGCACGAATAAGGCTATTCCCATGGATCGAGAAACTATGGATTGGATATACGAGTGTGACTTGTATGTCTCGTGTCCAATCCGGATATAGAGACAAAGGGATGAGACAATTACTTGTACAAAGGTTGTCAAGATGACTATTCTATTAGTTTGCTAGAATGGATGTTTTGCTAGAAGCCGCTCCATATTAGCAAATAGTTGCTACCAACTAGATAGAACTTATGGGGTCACACGCTAGACAGAGTTGAACTAGATTTGGGAATTAATTAATTGGATTAATTAATTAGAAGGATCACTTTTCAAAACCTTGCAAACTTAGTAGGGACTAATTTGCAAGGAAGGGACTAAATTGAATTCTAGTAGGACTAGAATAAGTCCTTTAGGTAGTTGGCAAGGAGTTGTTGGACTATATAAAGGACCTTCCTTCCTTCCTTACCAAAAAAAAACTTATGCTCATAATTGATCATAACTAGAGTGGTAGAAAACAAAAGGAGAGAGCAAGCAAGCTAGAGGAGCGGCCGCCCCCTAGCCCGCTGCCCGTCCCCGTCGGCCCCAAAGGAGGCCGAAACCTCCTTTGTTTCGTCTCGTTTTGAGTGATTCTTCTTCCTCTTCCTCTTTCCGGGCTAGCACCAAGGATTGGAAGATCTAGAAATCAACTCTAGGCGTGGATCAACTATAGAGAACGTGACATAATTCGCGTTTGAAGTCATCAAAGGAGAACCCTAAGGTGTGTTATTAATTTCTTCCTTTACCATCATTATGTCTCTTGACTTGTGATCCTTGGAGGGTTTTGCATGGTTAATTATTGTTTCCGTTGCGCATCCATGAATCAAAACCCTATAGTAGGTGGTGTAATTGGTCGTGATCTCTCACGGCCGATGCTGAGGGTTCAGCTGTACGATACTCTTGGGAATCTCGGTACCTATGCAGTTGATCGGAAACAATGGTGTGCCAATATTTGGGGAGTTCTCCGATGATTGGAGGTGCCGCTTCTGCTGGTGGTGGTGCCGTGAGGAGGTAGTTGGATTGAACAGTCGTCCCTTGCGCGACGTGGCAAAATCAGCTACCGTTGATAGTTGATTGAACGGTGTGAGTGCGAATTACAACCGGATTGAGGTCTCCTTACAAAGTACTGGTTCTACGACCTACTAAAGCCGTTTCAATCGTGTATATGCCTGGGGCAGTAATCCCTTTGTATGTTGTGGGAAAGTTTCAACTTGTTCTCACTTTACTGCTCAGTAATGTAGTACTACTACAACCAGTCCGTCTCTGCTCCTTGTTCCTACTTGACTTTTCTGACTCGTATCTGGGTCACTTCGACCGGGTGATTTGAATAGCAAAATAAGACGATTATTTGATAATTTTTTTCACCGTATTATAGAGCAACTTCTACTCTACAACACCAGGAAAAAAATAACAAAAAGTTACATTGTTTTGCTATTCAAATCACCGGGTCAAAGTGACCCGGTGAATAGTGACAAAAGTCAAATTGGGAAAAAAGAGGAGAGATAAATCATTTAGATGAGGTGTAAGTTGTTTGGCATGTTAGTGTCACAATATTACAAGTATAGTAATATTTCTTGAAGTAGGAAACAATTTTTCTCCTTCCCTTCATGTTCAAACTCCAATGTGGGTCAAAAGCACATTTTCTCCCTACATTGTGCCCAAACCCTAGCTTTATGTCACCAATTAATTTGTACATCATATGTACATGAAAAATAGTAATTTCACATCCTATGTAAAATTAGTTGATTTCCTCATGAATCATATTCATGGCGTATCAAAATACGAATATTAATTTTATAACAGTTACGGTCAAACTGACAGAAACAGTCAAAACTTGATAAAATTAGTATAACAAATACATACCCAAAAATTCATTTTTTTACATCATATGTAAAATAATTGAATCTCTAAATGAATTATATTCATCGTGCATCATAATACGCATATCAGTTTTACTACAGTTTACGGTCAATCTAACAGAAACGGTAAAAACTAATAAAACAGATAACCACATAAAATCATGTTATGCGCTATCGACATGTAGCTGTGATACCACTGTTGAGTTTTGATGCAGGTTTTTCAGCGGAATAACAAAAGTTAATCCTGCTCAAATCCCACCAAGGATCAAAGGTGAAGCATCATAACATGATGAAACGAAGAAAGGTTGCCTCAGCCATACCAGGCTGGTGACGATCACATACAAAGCATAGTATCTTTGTGTCTACTGTATCCACACGAATAGACCTCATCTAGGCTTCTTCCCCAATGGTGCTAGCAATCAGAGAAAAAAGATTAACATGGACCTGTGTACGGGCTGGACCACATCCATGCGGCAGCACGGAGAGGGCCACGACATCACCATGCCGTGGGCAAGAAGATGGGCGGCATCCACGGTGCCCGACGGCTCCAAGAGGGGGCGGCTCCATGGCTTGGCCGGAACCCTAGGAGTGAAAACTCCTTTTCACTCTTTTCTCTGTAGTTCTCTAGTAAAATGTGTTGTGTAGGACTTTTCTTAAGCATGAATTTTCTTAGCCTATAAATCCTATTTATAGCTAGAGAAATTCCTCTTTGCCCATAAATCCAACAATGTGGGACTAGTTACATTCTAGTCCATAATTTCTCTTTAGTCCAACGAATTAGCACAATTTACACTTTAATTCATTTAATTCGTTATTGCTATTTAGTCCAACTAATTAGCAATAATCTCATCTTGATCTATTATTGTGTGTGACCTATAGGTTCCTAATTACGTGGCAGTAATAATAATTATTACAAACATTGAGCGGTATCTAGCAATACATCAATGCTCCCAAGTAATAGGCATGTCAGTGATCTGACTAACCTCTGTGACCAATGTTACAATGTTGTACAATCCCTTTGTCTCATCTACCCGGATTGGACACAAGAAATAGAGTGTCACACTTGTATATCCAATCCTTAGATTCTCGATCTGTTAGTAGACTTAGATAAACAAATAACATCAATATCCCATATTGTTTTATTTGAGTATGGCCATGCATTTTTCTAAGTCTCACTCATCGAGTGGCCATGGATATTTACTCCCGTTACGTGGAAGGGACAAATCCTCTCTACATCACTACGATCTCTCAGCTTGCTTCATATCACGTCCGATTAAAGCCTTTATAGTTACCCTGTTACGGTGTAACGTTTAACGATATCAAAATATGATATTTCACAACTAGAATATCTAGTGACTTCAAGCCTAAGGATCACAACACCATTGTCACTAAGAGAGGCGCTTGTGACATTCACATAACTCCCATGTAGCCTTTTCATGGTGGGTTAATCCAATACGCCATTACTCCTAATGTGTACCCATGTGTTAGAATTGATATCCTCATATCAATCTACTCCCATACTAGTCTCGATGTAATACACTCGTCCTATTAACTGTAGTACTCGACTAGGGATATTTAAGAATATAATCTTTATATTCTAAGGACTTCATTCATGTTAGCATATCTCCATATCGGCAACATAATGAATAGTAAGTACATTAAATGTCACAATAAATTGATTGCCTCTAGGGCACAATTCCAACAGTCTCCCACTTGCACTAGAGTCAATCTGGTGCATCCTATGCCTATTGACCTATTGCGTCCCTCACGCTTTCACTTCGCAAGAGGTAAGAGAGACATATGCTGGTACTTTTCATATATTCACATCTCCTCTATCGACAATCGAATGAGATCGAATATTCTGAGTATTTTCATCTAATGCAACAATACACTTATTCCTCTAGGGCACAATTCCAACAGTCTCCCACTTGCACTAGAGTCAATCTGGTGCATCCTATGCCTATTGACCTATTGCGTCCCTCACGCTTTCACTTCGCAAGAGGTAAGAGAGACATATGCTGGTACTTTTCATATATTCACATCTCCTCTATCGACAATCGAATGAGATCGAATATTCTGAGTATTTTCATCTAATGCAACAATACACTTATTCCTCTGTGATAAACCGGAAACTGAATCTTGCCCGGAACCTTTCCATCTCACAGTCCCTCAACTAAGGCAAAACACTAAACTTGACTATGATCTGGAATCACCCCTGTTGGATTGGAAGTTTGCATCATTTTAACTCTTTACAGTGAACCCGTCCTATCCTCCATATATCAAGATTTCATCCTTAATTCTTCTCAAGTACATAAGGATTCTTCTTGATCAATATCCAATGACTCTCATCTGGATATAACTGGTATCTTCATATCATTCTTCAAATGAAATGTCTGGCCTTTGCACATAACATGGCGAATCCTATGAATCTTTATTCATACGGTCCCTCACAATCTAATAGGTAAGACAATTAGTCTTTCAAAGACTAATCCCTGTGACATAGGTAAGAATCTTTATTCTTTCATGTTGAACTGTTTAAACACCTTTGTCATTATATGCACTTTGAATTGAGCCCTACAACATTATTGATCTAACTCCATAGATTTTATAAGTTGCTTCGCCTGATTCATTTCATTGAAAATCGATTACCTAGCCAATCTTTACCAAATTGCAGAGTAGGGACATCATTCCTCGTGAACAGTATGTCAACCACATACAAGACCAGAAATATAACTGTGCACCCACTAACTTTCTTGTAAACACAAGATTCTTCTTCATCCTTGATGGAATCAAACCATTTAATTTCATCATTGAATCAAATATTACAACTCCAAGAAGCTTGATTCTATCCATAGATAGATTCATACAAGCAAGATGCGAATGGATTTAAGTATCGCAACTGGGGGAAAATTTCGTCATAGTCTATACAATGAATTCACAGGAAACCTTTAGCCACCAATTTTCCCTTAAAAGTAATCCTATTACCATCCATGTTAGTTTTATTTAAAACAAACTTGCACCCTATGGGTCATACATTTTAGGTGGTTCCAACAAATCCCATAATTTGTTGGTATACATGGATTCCATTGATATCTCATGGCCTTAAGCGATTTCTGAGAGTCTGGCCCACTCGTGGCCTCCTCATAAGTTGTATGCTCATATCCATGAGTAATATATCACATAATTATGAGAAATATATATTTCCATAGATCCATGATATATCATCTATTACCTATAAGGTTATTGTGCTATTTGAGTAGGTTACTCCACAACGTCTTGTGATCCTGCTCATGTTCCATCAAAGGATGAATGTGGTGTTGTGTTTCTTGAACTCCTTCAAGTTCTACTATCCTCACACTGTTTATTTTAGAGACAATTCTCTTTTTAGAAACACAGTGGTTTGAGCAACAAATACTTTTTTCTCCATTGAATTGTAGAAATAATATTCTTTCGAATATTCCACAAAATACATTTATCCAAATTGGAACCAAGTTTATCTGTAAACATTTTACATAAACTTCACAATCCCAAATATTTATTAAATACTAAGACACCTCCTAGTCCATATCACATATGATGTATTCATAACTGTTTTTGATGGAACAAGGTTAATGGGAAAAATTGCTATAAGTAGAGCATAGCCCCAAAAGTAAATTGGAAGTCCTGTTTGACATATCATAACCGAACCATGTCCAACAAGGTCCGATTTCTCCTCTTAGACACGTCATTCCATAATGGTGTTCTAGGTAGAGTGAGTTTGGATCATATCCAACACTCCTTTAGATTCTTGTCAAACTCTTCACTTAAGGATCCTCATCCACGATCTAATCGTAGAGTCTTGATGCTCTTGCCAAGCTAGTTTTCTAGTTCATTCCTGAATTCCTTGAACTCTTCAAAAGATACTGATTTGTTCTTCATAAGACCCAAATCCATATCTACTGAATAAGTAAATATGATGAAGTACCAAAACCATCTCTAGCCCTTGTGTTTAGTGGCAAACATACATCAGTATGTATGAGTCCAAAAGATCATATCTTTGCCCAACAAACAAGTGTCACATCTCTCACATGATTCATAATCAAATGAGTCTATAAATCCATCCATATAGAGTCTAGAAATGTGTTCTCATTCACGTGACCTAAACCACAATGCTAAAGTTATATCTTTAATGTTATAAATGAAATTATCACTATAAAGGATTTACAATCCATTAGACAATTTAGCATTACAATAATGCATTTTATAAAAATAAGTGGAACAACATTTGTCCATTATTTTAATAGAAAAATCATTTCTTTTCCAAACAAGAAATTGTGACAATGCTCCTACTCATAGCAGGGACATAATCGTACTTGTCTAATTCGTGAGTAATTTCAGAAGTAGATTTAATTTCCTATGGCTAATTCAGCAACCCTTGCTTCATTGCCCCACGTGTAAGTGTATCTCTTCCTTATCCAATTGTCTTCTTCTCTTGAGATCCTGCAAATGTGAGATCCTCATCTAGTATCAAATACCTATGATGACGAGATAGACACATTCTCCTTTTATAAAAAAGATAAATTAAATTGGAATTCATAATCCCTTTTCCTTCCATGTACCTTGGGCAGTTCCTCTTCCACTACACCATCCTTTTGGCTAGCACTTTGTTCAGCGGTTCTTAATTATATTGAGAATATCGCCTTTGAACAAAACTTTAATTGCATCCAATGCAATTCTTGGTCCAATTGGGAGAATAATTCCTTATTCTTTATCTACCTCATAGATAACTCCCATGTTTAGCTTAGTTGCGTTTGATCTCTTACTTCAGCAATCGCACATTACTAGCTTGTGCTGTCGCGTCACATCTTGATGAATCAAGTCGCCTTGCTTTGGCAAGCCCGAGCTTCATTACATCTTGATCATGACGAGTGCTAAGCAATAGAAGGTAAAACGCAAATTGAGCAACACTTCAAACCTTTCATGTATACACGGCTCTTGAAGGAACTTCTTTAAATTTATGATCATATCATACGCCTCCATGTTCTTATCTTGCTTCAAAAGCTCAGAGTTCATGGTTGCTAACATGAGGCAATTCACATCCAAAGAACCATTCTTTGATGTTCCACCCATTAGACTTTAGTGTGTTTAGGTAGTTGGTGAAGGAAATTTTATGCTCTAGAATATACAGCATTTTTAATTTTATTTGAGAACAATTCTCAATTTTATATCATTTTATTAAAACATATTTCAGACAATCGATAAAGTCGAGTTTGTTTGTTTAATGCCATAGGTATTCAACACAAAAGGATTAAGCACAATTTTTATGGCGTTTCAACTATATTTAACAAGGACTTAAGTTATTAAATATAGCTCCCACTATTTTTATCGGATTAATAGCCCTCACCATTAATACGGAAAATATCATATAATTTCTAGTGGGCTAAGATACATATTTCTACCTCCTCTTGAGCCTACTTTGGCAAGTCACCCAAGACTTGGTTATTTAGGTGGGAACCATTCCAGTTGCATCACATGCAACTCTTGTTCCAATTAGGTGAATAATTTCTTATTCATTATCCTTTAGATAACACCTAATTGTCATGCCTCTAGGCTCATCAATCCAATTGACTTTGCCCAGTTGCGTCCAACCTCTTGCTTCAACAATCACACATTACTTGCTTGTGTCGTCCACAACATACTGAGGTAAATTAAAACGCCTTGCTTTGGCAAGCCCTAATTTAATAGACCTTGATCATGAAGGGTATTCAGGCAAGAGAAGGCAAAACGCAATATTTCTTTGAGGGATTTAATAGTCATTATTTGTTTGGTTGATCCCATCAACATTAACTTCTTATTTGAATTGGGCAATCCACAATAAAAGATCAACTTGTTTATTATTATCTTGTTAACGTTTTGCTAGTATCGCCATACACACAAAAATAAATAACAAGACATAAATATTAAACATCCACAAAAAATAAAAATTAACGTGGCATGGATATGACCCCTAGACTAAGATATTACCAAGCCAATGATAATATCTATATGCCCTAAAGTGACAAGCTCATCTCCTTGTGCTCCAACATAGTCGCGTGCCTAGGATGGTTGTCCTCATCGTCTTTGTGGCCTCTTGGTCATCCGGTCTTCTTCTCCATGCTCTTGGCTATCATCTAAATATTCTAATTCTAGCCTAAAATCTAGAAAAATATATAAATAGAACCTGACGTGTTGAGAAGATGATCAGCTCGCAGGACGTAAAATTAACTAACTATTACATTAATTTTATCAGCTCGCAGGCCGTAAACCAAACCACAAAGTAAACATCCACAACCTAGGCCATATCCATCCACCATACAACAAAGCACATAATACAGTTAAAACAAATTTTAACGCGCATGTTCAATTTTATTTAATTAAATTGGGAAACTAGGGGTAAAATAGTCAATGCGGTTCCGCTAGTCCAACTAGCCGAACCGAGCTGAGCCGCCAAACCGGGCCCACCCGGTCGGACCAGCCCGCCCGGTCAAACCGGTTGGCTGCCCGAACCGGCAAGGCCGGTTGGCATGGTCGGCGCACCAAAGGGAGGTGCAGGTCTCTTAGGGCGAACCCCTATGTGGATTAAAAACAAATTTTCTCCTTCCCTTCTTGCCCAAACTCCAATGTGGGACAAAAACACATTTTCTCCCTACATTGTGCCCAAACACTAGCATTATGTCACCAATTAATTTGTACATCATATGTACATGAAAAATACTAACTTTCACATCCTATGTAAAATTAGTTGATTTCCTCATGAATCATATTCATGGTGTGTCAAAATATGCATATTAATTTTATTACAGTTTAAGGTCAAACTGACAGAAACAGTCAGAACTTGATAAAATTGGTATATCAAATATATACCCAAAAATTCATTATTTTTACATCATATGTAAAATAATTGAATCTCTACATCAATCATATTCATGGCGCATCATAATATGCATATCAGTTTTACTACAGTTTACGGTCAATCTAATAGAAACGGTAAAAACTAATAAAACAGATAACCACATAAATCCTATTATGCGCTATCGACCTGTGGCTCTGATATCACTGTTGGGATTTGATGCAGGTTACGCAGCGGAATAAAAAAAGTTAATCCTGCTCAAATCCCACCAAGGTTCACAGGTGAAGCATCATAACAAGATGAAAGGAAGAAAGGTTACCTCAGCCATACCAGGCTGGTGACGATCACATACAAAGAATAGTATCTTTGTCTCTACTGTATCCACACGAATAGACCTCATCCGGGCTTCTTATCCAATGGTGCTAGCAATATGAGAAGAAGGATGAACATGGACTTGTGCACGGGCTGGACCACATCCAAGCGTCAGCAAGGAGAGGGCCACGGTATCACCATGCCGTGGGAAAGAAGATGGGCGGCATCCATGGTGCCGATGGCTCTAAGAGGGGGCGACACCATGGCTTGGCCGAAATCCTAGGAGTGAAAACTCCTTTTCACTCTTTTCTCTCTAGCTCTCTAGTAAACCGTGTTGTGTAGGACTTTTGTTAAGCATTAATTTTCTTAGCCTATAAATCCTATTTATAGCTAGAGAAATTCCTCTTTGCCCATAAATCCAACAATGTAGGACTAGTTACATTCTAGTCTACAATTTCTATTTAGTCAAACTAATGAGCACAATTTACACTTTAGTCCATTTAATTCATTATTGCTATTTAGTCCAACTAATTAGCAATAATTCCAGCTTGATCTATTATTGTGTGTGACCATGTAGGTTCCTAATTACGTGGCAGTAATAATAGTTGTTACAAACATTGAGCGGTATCTAGGAATACAACAATGCTCCCAAGTAATAGGCATGTCAGTGATCTAACTAACCTCTGTGACCAATGTTACAGTGTTGTATAATCCTTTTTTCTCATCTATCCGGATTGGACACAAGACATAGAGTGTCACACTTGTATATCTAATCCATAGTTTCTCGATCTGTGAGTAGACTTAGATAAACAAATAACATCAATATCCCATATTGATTTATTTGAGCATGGCCATGCATTTTTCTAAGGCTAACTCATCGAGTGGACATGGATATTTACTCCCGTTACGTGGGAGGGACAAATCCTCTCTACATCACTACGAACTCTCAGCTTGCTTCATATCACGTCCGATTAAAGCCTTTATAGTTACACAGTTATGGTGTAACGTTTGACGATATCAAAACATGATATTTCACAACTAGAATATCTAGTGACTTCAAGCCTAAGGATCACAACACCATTGTCACTATGAGAGGCGCTTGTGACATTCACATAACTCCCATGTAGCCTTCTCATGGTAGGTCAATCCAGTTCGCCATTACTCCTAATGTGTACCCATGTTATAGACTTGATATCCCCATATCAATCTACCCACATACTAGTCTCGATGTAATATAGTCGTACTATTAACTGTAGTACTCGACTAGGGATATTTATTGAATATAACCTTTATATTCTAAGGAAATCATTCATGTTAGCATATCTCCATATCGATAACATAATGAATAGTAAGTCCATTAAATGTCACATTAATAGATTGCCTCTAGGGCACAATTCCAACAAGTTTATCGATAAAATACATTTTCCCCCTGGTTATCGATAAATATTTTTTGCACCCCTGTCAGAGTTAAAAACCAACACCACACTAACGGAAAGGTGAAAAAACAAAAATACCCCTGAAATGTTGAGAAATTACCCCACTATAAATGTCTTTCCTCGTCATTTCCTAACCCTAACAACCTTATCTCTTTCTGTTGGAATAGATGCCCTAGAGACAATCTTATATTTAGTATGAACATCATTTTGGCTAGAATATTCATTTATTATATATTGTGATATTTAATATAATGAAGTCCTTAGATACAATGTGTTGTTTATCTTAAATATCCCTAGTCCACTATATTTATTAATAGGACGATCAAATATAGACTAGTATGTGGGTAGATTGGTATGGAGATATCAAGTCTAACACATGGGTATGCATTAAGGGTAATGGCATACTGGATTGACCCACAACGAGAAGGATACATTAGTTTATGTTGAAGTCCCAATCGCTTCTCGTAGCGCTAATATAATTGAAATCCTTAGACTTGAAGTCACTAGATACTCTAGTTGTGGAATATTGTGCTTTGATGTTATCAAACGTTACACCGTAACTGGGTAATTATAAAGATAGCTATCGGGCATGATAGGAACCAAGCTTAGAGATCGTAGTGATGTAGACAGGATTTGTCCCTCCTTCATAATTGGAGTAAATATCCACGGCCACTCGAGGGATGAGGCTTATTGAATGTCTGGCCAGACTCAGATAAATCAATACGGAGATATTGATGTTATCTGCTCGCATAAGCATATTCCCAGGATCGAGGAACTATGGATTGGATTTACGGGTGTGACTATTTATGTCTCGTTTCCAATCCGGATATAGAGACAAAGGGAAAGTGCAATATAAGATATTTGGCACAAGAGGTTTGTCGGGATCACTGACTATTTCTATTAGTTGGGTGGCATGGATGTGTTGCTAGACACCACTCCATGTTGGTAATAAGTTACTACCAACTAAGTAGAAACCTATGGGGTCACACGTTAAATAGAGTAGAGCTAGATTCGGGATTAATTAATATGATTAATTAATAAGAAGGATTATTATGCAACACCTTTCAAACTTAGTAGGACTAATTTGCAAGGAAGGGACTAATCCAAGTTCATGGAGAACTAGGAAGGACCTTTATGAAAATAACAAGGAGTTGTTGGAGTATATAAAGGAGGCTCTAGCTTCCTTCCCACTAACTAATGTTATTAGACATAACACAAGAGAGTGAGAGAGAACAAAAGAGAGAGCAAGACAAGACCTAGAGGCGCACGCCTCTAGGCCATTCCCCCCTCCCTTCCCGTCGGCGCCAAAGAGGAGGCCGAAGCCTTTCTTTGTCACCTCGTTGCTTGATTCCCTCTTCCCTCTTCCTCCGGTTCAAGCTAGCACTTGTTGAAGGAAGAATCTAGATCTCACCTCTAGACGTGGATCAACCGTTGAGACGAGGACATCATTCTTCCTGTGATCTCTAAAACCAAAAGGTACACAATACTATGTCCCTTATCATGTTATGAAATCTCCTCTTGACGATCCGTGGTGGGCTTTGAGTAGGATAAATTTTTTTTGTTATTCCGCTGCGTTACCTACGTCAAAACCCAACAGTGGTATCAGAGCCACAGGTCGTAGAGCATAACATGATTTTATGTGTTACGATTTCAGTTCATACACCGTATTATTGTTATTACGCGAAAACTGAAAATAATTGGCATAGTAGATGCAAATTGAATTTGATTCAATTTAAACAAGATCTAATTTAACATTGGATGTTAGAATTGGTGAGTTTAATCACATAGGATGTGAATAATTGGGTTCTTGAAAATTAGGGTTCATGGGCACATAGTTGAAAAGGGAATTTTCAATTATGGAAATAAATTTATGGAAACAACCATGCTTGGGAAACAAGGAAGAAGGGAAGGAGGTTAGGGCCAAAACCCTAGCCGTCCGCCCCCTTCCTTGCGTGCCAAGCAAAGGCCGCGGGCCACATGGGGCGGCCGGCCTTGGGCCGGGCCTATTGGCGGGCGGCGGTTCTTGGGGTTCGGCCTAGGCTTAGGTTTGAACCGTTGTAACCCTAATTACCCAATCTAATTAAAATTTAACAAGCGCGTTAAAAATTCATTTTAACTGTATTATGTGCTTTGTTGCATGGTGGATGGATATGGCCTAGGATTGTGGATGTTTATTGCTTTGTGGTTTGGTTTACGGCCTGCGAGCTGATCAAATTAATGTAATAATTAATTAGGTTTTACGGCCTGCGAGTCGTCTTTTCTCCTCGACATGTGAGGCTTTTATTATTTATTTATTCTAGATGCCAGGCTACAATTAGAAATATTTAGATGATAGCCAAGAGCATGGAGAAGAAGACCGGAGAACCAAAGGAGCAAAAAGACAAAGAAACCCCCTAGGCGTGCGGCTATGGTGGAGCACATGGAGATGAGCTTGTCACTTTATGGAAATTGCATATTATCATTGGCTTGATAATATCATTAGTCTAGGGGCCATATCCATGCCACGTTTTTTTTATTTGTGGATGTTTATTATTTATGTCTTGTTATTTATTTTTTTGTGTATGGCGATACTAGCAAAACGTTAACAAGATAATAATAAACAAGGTTTGTATTTTATTGTGGATTGCCCAATCAAAATAAGTAGACCATGTTGATTAGATCAACCAAACAAATTAAGAAAGAAAAATCCCTCAATTAAATATTGTGTTTTGCCTTCTCTTGCCAAAACACCCTTCATGATCAGGGTTCATTAAAATTCGGGCTTGCCAAAGCAAGGCGGTTTTTATTTACCATGGTGTGTTGCGAACGACACAAGCTAGTAATGTGTGTATGTTGAAGCAAGAGGTTGGACACAACTAGGCAAGATTCAATTGGATTGATGAGCCTAGAGGCATGACAATTAGGCATTATCCATGGATAAAGAATAAAGAGTTATTCACCTAATTGGACCAAGAGTTGCATGAGATGCAATTGGAATGGTTCCTACCTAAATAAGCTATTCTTGGGTGACTTGCCAAAGCAAGCTCAAGAAGAAGTGAAAAGGGGATCTTGGACCCACTAGAAAATATTATGATATTTTCCGCATTAATGGTGAGGGCTATTAATCCGAGAAAAATAGTAGGAGCTATATTTGATGATCTAGCCCTTGTTGAATATAGTTAAATTGTTCAAAATACTAAAATTGCACATTTCTCGTTTTTTAGAATTCCAAATGGCAAACAACAACGCATCGAGTTCATCCCTACGATATGTCCTTGAGAAGGATAAACTGTCTGGAAAAAATTTCCTTGACTGGTACAGAAACTTAAGGATTGTCCTTAAGCAAGAAAGAATTTGTACGTCTTGGACACTACAATTCCAGTCCCACCACAAGATGAGTCTGTTCTAGCGGATGTGAGGGCATGTCAGAAACATATTGATGGTTCTAATGACGTGACTTGCCTCATGCTTTGCACCATGACTCCTGAGCTTCAGAAACATCATGAGAATATGGAAGCCTATGATATGCTCATATACTTGAAACAATTGTTTCAGGAACAGGCGAGGCATGAGCACTATGAGGTGTCTAAAGCATTATTCAAGAGAAGTCTTGTAGAGGGGGATCCAGTAGGACCTCACGTACTCCAAATGATCGGGTACATTGAGAACCTTGAGAGACTGGGACTCCCATTGGGCCAAGATTTGGCTACTGATCTTGTCTTGCAATCGTTCCCTGACAGTTATAATCAGTTCATCATGAACTATAATATGAACGAGATCAGTAAGACTATGCCAGACTTGTTGAACATGCTAAAGAGAGCAGAAAAGAGCGTCAAAAAAGGCAAGGGCAAGGCCAGAATGATGGTGCATAAGAAGAAGGGCAAAGGAGTTGCCTCTACTTCTAAAGGAAAGCGCAAGAAATTTGCAAAATCCAAGGAAGCCCTAAAGCCTAGTGGAGGCGTGGCTAAAGGTGAGTGTCACTACTGCAGCCAGCCGGGTCACTGGAGGAGGAATTGCCCTAAATATCTGGAGGATAAGAAGCTTGGAATAGTGATTCCACCGCCACCAGGTATTAATTTTATAGACGCCAATCTTTCTATTTCTTCATTTTGGGTATTGGATACTGGATGTGGTTCTCACATTTGTCAAAATGTGCAGGATTTGAAAAAGAAGTAGAAGATTGAGTAAAGGGGTGATAGATCTGCGCGTCGGAATGGAGCGAGAGTTGCTGCATTAGCCGTAGGCATTTATGAACTATATTTGCCTTCTGGACTTATTTTAGAATTAGACAATTGCTTTTATGTGCCTGCTATGAGCAGAAACATTATTTCCATTTCTTGTTTGGACGAGAAGGGTTTTTCTATTTCAATAACGGAAAAGTGTTGCTCCATTTATTTTTATAGTATGCACTATTGTAGTGCGCATTTGTCTAATGGATTGTATATCCTTGATCTAAATAGTCCAATCTATAACATAAATACTAAAATGATTAAAACTAATGATTTAAATCCTACATATCTATGGCACTGTCATTTAGGCCATATAAATGAGAAACGCATATCTAGACTCCATAAGGATGGACTTCTAGACTCTTTTGATCATATGAGACATGTGAATCTTGTTTATTAGGAAAAATGACAAAGTCCCCTTTCAATAATAAAGGTTAAAGGACTGGTGAGTTATTGGCACTCATACAAACCGATGTATGTGGACCATTCCCCACGCCTGACAAAGGTTGTTATACCTACTTCATCACATTCACTGATGATTTCAGTAGATATGGATTTGTATACGTTATGAAGGCCAAATCCGAATCCTTTGAATTGTTCAAAGAATTCAAGAATGAAGCAGAGAAGTAACTTGGTAAAAGTATTAAAGATCTACGATCAGATCGTGGAGGAGAATACTTAATCCAAGGGTTTGATGAGTATCTTAGAGAGTGTGGGATAGTATCCCATTTCACTCCACCCGGAACGCCACAATGGAATGGCGTGTCCGAGAGGAGGAATCGCACACTATTAGATATGGTGCGATCTATGATGTCTCAAACAGATCTTCCGATATCCTTTTGGGGACATGCTCTAATGACGGCAGCTTTTACCATTAACCGTGTTCCATCCAAATCAGTCATGAAGAAACCATATGAGATATGGACTGGGAAGTGTCCCATAGTGTCGTTTATGAGGATTTGGGGACGACAAGCTCAGGCCCAAAGAGGATAAGTGTAAATTTGTGGGATATCCTAAGGATACTAAAGGATATTATTTCTACAATCCCATCGAGAAAAAAGTGTTGGTTGCTCGGACCAGCGTGTTTCTAAAAAGAGAGTTTGTCTCTAACGAAGCAAGTGGGAGGGCTGTAGAACTTGAAGAAATTCAAGAACCACAAGTCACTGAACCGATGATGGAACATTAACAGGAACCACAAGCTGTTGTGGAGGAACCTGTTCAGGTAACACAGGAACTCCGTAGATCAGGAAGAGTGCGTCATAAGCCAGAGAGGTATGGACTTCTCGTGACTGAGCCCGATGACGTACCACTCATGAATGACGAGCCTAAAAACTACGAGGAAGCCATGAAAGGCCCACACTCTAAGAAGTGGCTAGAAGCCATGAGATCCGAAATGGATTCCATGTACACCAACAAAGTATGGTCTTTCGTGGAACCACCTGAAGGGGCCCGGCCCATAGGGTGCAAGTGGGTCTTCAAGAAGAAGAGCGACATGGATGGCAAGATAGTTGCCTATAAGGGGCGATTGGTAGCCAAAGGGTATAGACAGATTCATGGTATTGACTATGATGAGACCTTTTCACCAGTCGCCATGACTAAATCCATTTGAATCCTACTTGCTATTGCAGCATACTACGACTATGAGATTTGAATCCTACTCCTACAACATTCTTTTATGGGAACCTCCTCGAGGATGTGTACATGACACAACCAGAGGGTTTTGAGGATCCATAGAATGCCAACAAAGTTTGTAAGCTGCAAAGATCCATTTATGGATTAAAGCAAGCTTCTACGAGTTGGAATCGACGTTTTGATGACGCAGTCAAAGAGTTTGGCTTCATCAAGAACGAAGATGAGCCTTGTGTTTACAAGAAGGTTAGTGGGAGCTCTGTAGTATTTCTGGTCTTGTATGTGGATGACATACTAATCATCGGAAACGACATTCCTACTCTGCAATCTGTTAAAGATTGGCTAGGAAAGTGTTTTGCAATGAAGGACTTAGGAGCCGCAGCCTATATACTTGGTATAAAGATCTATAGAGATAGATCTAGAAGGTTGCTCGGCCTAAGTCAAAGTAAATATATAGACAAGGTGTTGAAGAGGTTCAACATGCAAGATTACAAGAAGGGATTCTTGCCCATGTCGCATGGAGTCACTCTTTCTAAGAATGACAGTCCCTCCAATGAGATTGAGAAGGACCACATGAGTAGGATACCCTATGCTTCGGCCATAGGATCCATCATGTACGTCATGTTGTGTATTAGAACAGACATATCATACGCGTTGAGTATGGTGAGCAAATATCAGTCCAATCCGGGTGAGAGTCACTGGATTGCTGTCAAGAACATCCTAAAGTACTTGAGAAGAACTAAGGATGCGTTCTTGATATTTGGAGGTAAAGAAGAGCTGAGTGTAAAGGGTTACACTGATGCAAGCTTCCAAACCGACAAAGATGACTACAGATCGCTGGATACGTGTTTTGCCTGAAAGGAGGAGCTGTGAGCTGGAAGAGTTCTAAGCAAGGGACAGTTGCTGATTCTACAACAGAAGCTGAGTACATTGCTGCTGCGGAAGCAGCAAAAGAGGCAGTTAGGATAAAGAAGTTTATCACTGGGCTCGGTGTGGTCCCTAGCATCGTGGATCCCATAGAGTTGTACTGCAATAACTCCGGGGCGATCGCACAAGCCCAGGAACCAAGATCACACCAGAAATCAAAGCATGTACTTAGGAGATTCCATCTTATTCGTGATCGATCGAGGAGATGTGAAGATGTGCAAGATTCCAACGGATGACAATCTTTCAGATCCGCTCACAAAACCTCTTGCACAGCGAAAGCATGATGAGCACTCCAGATCTATAGGCATACGATATGCGCCAGATTGGCTCTGGTGCAAGTGGGAGACTGTTGGAATAGATGCCCTAGAGGCAATCTTCTATTTAGTACGAACACTGTTTTGGCTAGAATATTTATTTATTATATATTGTGATATTCAATATAATGAAGTCCTTAGATACAATGTGTTGTTTATCTTAAATATCCCTAGTCCACTATATTGATTAATAGGACGATCAAATATAGACTAGTATGTGGGTAGATTGGTATGGAGATATCAAGTCTAACACATGGGTATGTGTAGATACTGCTTTCTGAGCTGACAGATCTTGGCCACGTGGCAATCATCTAGCACACCATATTGTGCTCCACACACACTGGATCACAAGCCGCGCTGATCCATGTGGGGGCTACGAGACAGGGCCCTCGCATACCACTGCACGGGACATGTAGGGACTTAGTGGTTTGGAGGCTAGATTAAGTCCTGTCGCGTGCGAGCCAAGCCCGCACGCGACCTTTAGTAACTGTTTTTGAGAGATTTATGGCACGAGTTCCATAAACCAGGTCAATCCGGTCAAACCCGGTCAACCCCACGACGGTTTCGGTATTCGCGCATAACGTGCTGTAACGGTCCCTATATACACGGACGAACGTGTCGTTGTGGTTAAGCTAATTAAGCCGCCATTGATGGGCGCATTAACCACACTGCAACGGTCACATTCTCCGTTATATATAGGACGTTAACCTTTCCATACAAAGGAAGAACACACCAGATATACGCGGAAGCTCTGCCAAACCCTTGTATCTCTCTCAGACATTACTACTGCCTTACTCTCTCCCTACACACAACCCAACTCTTCCTGTGCCATCTCCGATCCCCTACTCTCGGTGTACACAGAGTGCTCCCCGCCGGATTCTCTTGAGCACATTTTGGTGAACCCGACGTGAACCTACCATCTTAAGCAACCATGTCTCAGGAGGATGATGTCAGTAACAGATCGCCTTCCACGGAGGCCGCCTCAGGAGAGGAGATTCGTCGTACTCCTACAGCTCCCGATGAAGCTCCGACGCTAGAAGCCTTGGATGCCACCATCCAGAGTCAGGCGAAGGCTCTCAAAGCTCAATCTGCTCAGCTGGAACGAATTATGGCTGTCTTGGGGACTCTTGCTCCAAACCCCGCACCAGCCACCGCCGTCTCTCAGGGAGGGGGAGTATCCACCACTCAGGGATTGGGAGTGTCGACCACGCCACCCAACCCCAATCTGCAAACTCCACCGGCGACTACGCAACTACCCTCAATCCAGGGGTCAACAGCTCAAATGTTGCCTCTCGCTGCTCATACTCCTCAGCCTCCGGCTTTGGTACCTAATCCGGCCTCACAGTATCCCTTGCCTCCCCCAATGGCAATCTGGGGTAACGTGAATTCGCAATACGTCCCTAGCCCTCCTGCGGCGTATGTGTCGCCTCCACCTGCGACAACCCCTCCTCCCGCTGCCGAGGGAAGTACTCCGGATTGTATGACGTCGCTCCAACGGCGCATAGATACCATTCTGGCTCACCAATCGTTCGCGGATACCATCATCCCGAAGCTCGACAATGATCCACCTATCCCACGAGAGATCTATCTCATGCCTAACCCTGCTGGGTACAAGGCTCCTAAATAGGACAAGTTCGAGGACGTCAATGGGAACGCCCATGAGCATGTCATGCGTTTCATCGATGTGATGGGTCCGTATGGAGCTGATCCCAAACTGCTGATGCGCGAGTTCCCGAAGTCCCTGGGGAATGTGGCTTACAAGTGGTATAGGACATTGGAAGCCGGATCCGTGAAGACTTGGGACGATATGGTCCAGAAGTTCTACACCAAGTTCTTCCAGATGGAGGAAAAGGTGACGATGATTCATCTCTCGCGGATGTATCAGAAGCGCGAGGAGGACATAATAACCTTCATCAAGAAGTTCAGGGCCAAGTCCATGGAATGCAAAGATGTGATATTTGAAAGCAGACTCGTAGAGATATGCTTGCAGTGCATGCGAGACGAGTACAAATGTATGCTTATTAACTTGCAGACGCCTACGTTTTCAAAACTAATCGAATGCACGAAGAACATCGAGCCTATAGTGGAGAGGCAGAAAAAGAGAAACGCCCCTGAGCGACCCTCGGGCGGTACTACTTTCAAGATCGGGAGATTCAGCTACAAGAGGGGACGCGAGGCCGAAGTGAATACGGTCTCACCCCAAAAGCAGGCGAAGATTGTGAACTTTGATGCACCACCTCTGCCATGTTCGATAGAAGAGGAAAGCGACCTTTGCAGGCAATGGCGTAAGGACGGTGTCCTACCGCCGCTCGAGAAGGCACCCTCCAGGGAGATGGTGAGGGACCCGAAGTGGTGTTAATATCACGGAAAGTTCATGCATCCCACGGCAGACTGCAAGAAGCTTAGAATTGTGTTTAGCCAAAAGATGAAGACTGGCGAACTGATTGCCAGCGATCAAAGGCAGGATGTGCGCAACAATCCACTCCCTGCCCATGCGGAGCAAGAATCGAAAGGCAAAGAGGTCGCTATGATCTCGATTGTGGATCTTGAAGAGGTCGCAGAAGATGGTCTACCCGTCATTGCCGAGATCCAGGATGAGGACTACAGCATAGACACGGAGGACGAACGCGCCGACCGAATGAAAGGGTCGCACGGGTTCAGCAGGTTCTTCGACGAGATGAATTTCTTATAAAAGTGCCGGACGGAAATGACAAAGGCGATCCTAAGGATAGTAGAAGATTACGAGGAGGATCTCGTAGTCTCCAATGGGAAATTCGTTAGGGCGTCTCGCCCTACAGAAAAGGTCATCACCTTTTCCGCAAGCGACAAGAGGACAGATGCGAGCCACCAGAGGCCTCTGTTTGTGACGGCTATCATCAATGGCGTTGAGTTCAAGAGAGCGTTCGTTGACGGAGGAGCAGCAGTCAACGTTGTTTCGCTCCATACATTGAAGCTAGCGGGAATCCCAGATTACAAGATTGTCAAGCGTCCATCCCCGCTTATGGGATTTGGAAGCGACTCCAGAATGACGATAGGATGGATCCGCCTGGGTATCCAGATCGGCAAAATCAAGTGCTCAGCGAAGTTCTATGTCATAGATGCGAACACTACGTATCACATGATCATAGGTCGAGCCTGGATTCATCGCTTTGATGCTGTCCCTTCAACAGCTCACCAAGTAATGAAAGCCATTTGGAATGACAGAATAGTGGAAATACCAGCTTCGACGAATTCGTTCAACATGGATGAAGCACATCTCAGTGAGGCGGTGTGGTTCACCGAGATGGCAGATGAGCAAACACCAGGACCATTCAACCCCAATCCGTTGCCCCGATGGGAGGATATCAAAGATCAGTCGCCTGCGGGAGTGATGGTGACAAGAGAGGATGCCAAAGAAAAGCCGCCTGTGCAAGAAGAGACGCCGCGAATTGCTTATCAGCGAAAGAGTGTGTACACTCTGAAAAGAATAGCAAAACATGACCCTGAAGATAAGGAGATAGAAAGTTTCTACGCCAACGGGAAGAAATGTTATCGCATATGAAGGTGCGCGGGGCTGTCCCCCCGCGGGCATGGGGATATCCCTGGGCAAATCAACCAAATTGAGCAGGTTTCGGAGACAGAAAAACCAAAGCCAAGCACTCTAGAAGAGAAACTCAAAGAAGCGCCCGAATGCATGGAAGACAAACCCAGACCGCAGAAGCAGGAGCTGAAGGAGGTATTCCTAAGCCCGAGAGAAGAAAAGAAGAGGCCAGTCTTTCTAAGTGCGGACCTCACAAGCGAAGAGGAGGAAAGATTGCTACAGCTCTTGACCGAGTACAAGGATGTATTCGCATGGGAGTATGACGAAATGCCGGGCCTGGACACGAGCATCACCATGCACCGGTTGGATGTGATTCCGGGATCCAAGCCGGTAAAGCAGAGCACAAGAAACTTTAGGCCCGAGCTCAACGTGAAGATTAAGCAGGAGATTTTCAAACTCTTGGATGCCAAATTCATAGAGCCAAATCACCATCCCACATGGCTGGCCAACATTGTGCCAGTGGTAAAGAAGAATGGGCAGCTCCGTATTTGCGTGGACTTCCGGGATCTCAATCGTTTCTGCCCTAAGGACGATTTTCCGCTCCCCAACATTGATTTACTTATCGATTCGACAGCGGGACATCGCATGTTCAGCTTCATGGACGGCTTTAGTGGGTACAATCAGATCAAGATGGACCCCGAAGATGCACGGAAAACCGCATTCATCACCCCGGTGGGAGTATTCAACTATACGGTGATGCCTTTTGGCCTCAAAAACGCAGGTGCGACCTATCAGCGGGCCATGATGGCTCTGTTCGACGACATGATGCACAAAGAAGTAGAATTCTATGTGGATGACCTAGTTGTCAAATCCAAGCAAGAGGCAGACCATCTGGCGGGTTTACGAAAGGTGTTCAACAGATGCAGGCGCTTTCAATTGAAGATGAATCCCATGAAGTGCGCATTTGGGGTAACATCAGGGAAATTCTTGGGATGCGTGGTACATCGCCAAGGAATCGAGCCCGAACCTGCGAAAGTATCAGCCATCACTGGCATGACTCCGCCACACAACCAGAGTGCCTTGAAAACCTTCTTGGGAAAGCTATCCTATCTGCAAAGATTCATCCCAGCGATCGCTGAAATCACCTTCTGTTTCAGTGATCTTCTCAAGAAAGATGCTATATACAACTGGAACACAGAACATGAAGCTGCGTTCGGAAAATTAAAGGAGCTGCTGACATCTTCAAAAGTAATGATCGCACCTCAGCTCGGATCACCACTCTTGTTGTATCTGACGTTAACAAGGAGGTCCATAGGGGCTCTCCTCGCTCAGGAGTATGAGGGTCAAGAAAGGCCCATCTACTACAAAGAACGATCCCATACGATATCTGCTGACTCACACTACTCCTGGAGGAAGATTGGCAAAGTGGTATATGACCATTTCCCAATTTGACATCACATGCATTCGGCCGCGGGCGATCAAATCGCAGGCGGTAGCGGATTTGCTGGCGCAGTTCCCCGATAACAGTCATGAGCCCGTGATCGAAGAAGAATTGGAGGGACCTGAAATCTACGCAGTTGAGTTGCCTTACTGGACGCTTCATTTCGACGGCTCGTCCACAAGGAAAGGTGGAGGCATTGGGATAGTCTTGACCAAACCAGATGGGGAAGTCATACAGATGTCCGCAAAGCTTGACTTCGCAGTAACCAACAATGAAGCAGAGTATGAAGCTCTGATCGCAGGGCTCCGCGCAGCAAAGGCCTTGGAAGTAAGCAACTTGACAGTTATGGGGGACTCCATGCTAATCGTCAAACAAGCCTCGGGCGAGTACGGTTTGAAGGAAATAAACTTATTGCCCTACAGGACCCTAGTGCAGAGATTGGTGCAACAACTCTGCGACGTTAGATACGAGCACAAACCTCGATCGGACAACAGGCATGCTGATGCTTTAGCTACCTTGGGATCCAAGGTCAGTGCGGACAAATGTCCCGCGAGGATCTTCATTGAAGTGCGAACGTCCTCGGTGTTGACAGAAGACGCGTGCGACGATGAATGCATGGACGATGCGGACTGGAGAAAGTCAATCTTACGCGCCATCGCAGAAGGCACGAGCAGCGAGAACTGGGCATCCAAAAAGGGCTATTGCATACATGACAACACCCTTTATTACAAGGGCCCTGGCGGAATACTTATGCGATGCGTCTCAGAGCAAGAGGGACAACTGCTATTAGAAAAGATTCACCGGCATGCTTGCGGGGAAAGTGAGGTGTCAATCTATCGGAGAGCCCAGAGGTATGGCATTCATTGGCCGGACATGTCAACGGCTGCAGCATTGATTCAAGGAAAGTGCGAGAGTTGCGCACTGATAAAGGACTCTTTACTCGTTGCTCTGACCGACGATGATGCGGATTGGAGGAAACCCCTCTTCGATTTTCTTACCCAGGGTACTGTACCCGAGTCGAGAAAAGAAGCCGAGAAACTAAAGAGGAAAGCATCCCGATATGTGGTGCAAGAAAATCTGCTTTGGCGAAGGGGCCATGAAGGAAACTTGCTGCGATGCCTAGACAGCACAGAAGCACAAGAAGTGATGGACCTTTCTCATCAGGTGGAACACCAGGGAGGTGCGAAATTATGCAGACAACTCCTTTCAATTGGATATTTCTGGCCCACTATGGAGGCTGATTGCTGCACCAAAGTAAGACGCTGCAAGGAATGTCAATTCAAGGGTAATCTAGTTCACGCCCCTGCCGTAGATCTACATGCATTGGGAACACCATGGCCGTTTCACACATGGGCTCTGGATTTCATTGGTCCCATTCGACCGACCTCGCACAGGAATCACTTCATTCTCACCGCGACCGAATTGTTCACCAAGTGGGTAGAAGCGATACCACTGAAGACAGCAAATGCGTTAGATGTGGTACATTTCATACAAGAAAGCATCATATGCAGGTTCGGAATTCCCAACACCATCCTTTCGGATAATGGCACTCCTTTTGTTAATCGCCAGGTGGCCGCAAAGCTAGCAGAATACAACATCATGCAGATATGCTCCACTCCATACTACCCGAAAGGGAATGGGCAAGCAGAAGCAACCAACAAAACGCTGTTGAGAATTTTGAGCAAGATGGTCGCAGATGACCACAAGAAGTGGGCTGATTCTTTAAGCATAGCCCTGTGGGCTTATCGGACTTTTCCAAGGACACCTACAGGGGTCTCACCGTTCCTTCTGTGCTATGGAGCTGAGGCTGTGGTACCAGCGGAAGTGAAGGTTAACTCCGCAAGGTTGGCTTTTCACGCGTTATATGACAACCAACGCGATCATGACTTAGTCCTGCTAGAAGAAAAGCGGGAGCAAGCTAAAAGGACTAACAAACGATACCAAGAAAGGATCGCTCGCGCATACAACAAAACAGTCCAATGTCGAGATTTCGCAGTTGGAGATTTGGTCTTATGCGCATCTGACCATTGCATGCGAGAGGCAGCTCACCCAAAATTCGCAGCCAATTGGGAAGGACCCTTTGAAGTCACGGAAGTCTTTGACAGTGGCTACTGCAGCATTCGGAGGTTACATGGAACGAACTCAACCCCAAGCTCATTCAACATGCGCTGGATCACGAAGTACTATCCTTAACTTCTCTTGTTATACGCGTTATATTACGACGTTTGCTTTATGCTCCGTATTGCCATGATTCGCACATCTTCTCTCCCATATGAGAGAATTGTAATCTCATCTCTCCCATACGAGAGTTTTATAATAAAAGACTTCTCCCAAATGAGAAGAACTTTATGCTTCTAGCTGTCTTTATTGCTCTATTTAGTTCATTATTACTGTTGGTGAAAGTCTATCTGGCACGATAGCAGCCCATGCGAATACGATCTTAACTGATCTTTTAAGCCTATCTGCCACGATAGCAGCCCATGCGAATACGATCTTAACCGATCTTTTTAAGCCTATCTGCCACGATAGCAGCCCATGCGAATACGGTCTTAACTGATCTTTTAAGCCTATCTGCCACGATAGCAGCCCATGCGAATACGATCTTAACCGATCTTTTTAAGCCTATCTGCCATGATAGCAGCCCATGCGAATACGATCTTAACCGATCTTTTTAAGCCTATCTGCCACGATAGCAGCCCATGCGAAAACAATCTTAAGTGATCTTTTAAGCCTATCTGCCACGATAGCAGCCCATGCGAATATGATCCTGGTTGATCTTTTAAGCCTATCTGCAACGATAGCAGCCTATGCAAACATGATCTCAAATGATCTTTCAAAGCCTATCTGCCACGATAGCAGCACTATGCAAATGCGATCCTAAAATGATTCTTAAGTATATCTGTCATGATAGCAACATTATGAAAAATGATCTTAAGTGATATACAAAAGTCTATCTGATGAGATAGCACTTGCACTTGAATCTAAAGCAAATCACAAGCCTATCCGCCAAGGTAGCAAAGCTGCGCAAATACGATCTCGAACGATCTAAAAACATATCTGCGAGTCTATTTGACAGATAGCCCATTATAGCAACAATGCAAAGTGTGAATATGACACTACAAAAGGCGAAATTTGCCAATACACATGCGAAATCGCAGTTTGTCGTAACAAGACAGCAAGTCATATAAAGCAATTTATCATTATGAGTCAAAATGACTTACAATTTATCTGTCTAGATAACAGCTTACAAGCGAAAAAGCTCAGCTCAAGCTAGCTACGCAGCCAACATGGCTTACAATGCATCTAAATAGTAACTCACACACAGAAGTTACACATCGCGGGAATCCTAACTAGAAAAGGATCGACCTAATGGTCATAGCAGGGAACCACCTGCGAGAAGAAGTAGGGAGTTCCTGCGAGAAGAACAGCCCGCAGCTCGCCATGTCTACAAGACCTATGCGACGCTATGTTCAGGATCTCAGGATCTGACAAGACCTCTTTCTGATCAAGATATATGCCATAGGAACCACCTGTTCCGGCGTATGCAGCTGTGCAAGACAGGGGAGCAGTCATTCCTCTAGCAATGGGCTCCTTGTCCACGAGGACGAGCACTATGGCTCCCCACCCTGAGCTCACGAACATGGTGGCGAATGATCAACCTCCGGGCATGCTGGAGGAGAATCCCGCCGTTCATTACGAGTCGGTAGCAAGGTCAGTACGGCGCTGCACCTCGCCGGTAGGCGGCCGGAAACATGACCTGCAAGCATAATAGACGAAGAAAATTCTTCGAACAAACATGAGGTATTATCAGCATCTTCTCTATGATAGTTATAAAGATCAATAAGCCTTATAAAGCGGATCTTGGAAACTATTTCTATAGCAAAAAGTGCAAACTCGGGTTTCACAACTTGAAGCTGCCATGAATCAACGAAAAACAAGCGTTGAAGCAGTAGTCGTAAGGACTCACGGCAAGCCACATTGTGGGATAAAGAACCCAAATAGCAAAAGACAGGGTTTATATAGACCTTGTGAATACTCTTCAGTTACCAAGATGAGTCAGCAGAATTTGAAGAGAGGGTAAGGATCAATCACTTACGCCTTGAAAAGCGGTAACAATCAATTACCCTACTAAACGCTACGACGATTCGGTTGCTTATCCTAATTAATGACGGATAGTCATGACAAAGATGGGCAGAATATCAATTGCTGACGTCATAAATTGATATGCACAGAGATATTCGAGAAAATCCCGGAAAGGGCAAAACGGGCAACACATTTTTTTTTTTGAAAAAAAAAGGGGGAGAAGCCCTAGCAACATTACAGTAATGTTTCAACTACTTATTTGCTACTCTTTCAAAACAAGCCCTTGATCAAGGAGTCGTTAGGAGTAAACTGGCGGCTCATATTTTCTACTTGCTCCACTTCTTGTTTCAATTGCTCGCACTTGGCGTTCATTTCATGAAAGAGCTTCACAGCCTCTTCAACCTTTTGTCTTTGTTGCTCTACCTTCTGCTGCTCAGCTGCGAGGTTTTGGTGGCCGCGTTTCAAGGTCACGGCCGCGCGAATCAGGGTGACTCTTTTGACAAGAAACCCAAAGCCCAGCTTGCCTTGAACTTTGGCGAGAAGGTTCTGGCACATACCAAAATGCAATTTCGCGCTTTGAGGAGAAATGGTCGCAGGTGTGGCCGCGGACAGCTGCTCTAAAATCCAGGTGGCTTCAGTCAGAAACAGCCTTCTATCAAAGGGGCCTATCTCCAGAGACCTCACAAACGATTGGGGATAGGAGAGACGCATGCGAACTAGCCAGTCCACGTCAGCTTGTTTCAACCCTAAAGCAATGTTAAAGTCAAGATTAGACTGACAAACTCGCAAGCAAAGAATGCAAGATGCGAACAGTAAACCACGACATACCAGTTCCTTCAAGGATCTGGCGCAGAGAAGGAATGCGCATCGCTGGGGCAGTTGAAGGCTGCCCTCGCTCCATCACCCTTTTATCAGCTGCGAGCTCCAACTCCTCATAGTTGGGGGGAAGAGTATAAGCTGCACCAGGTGCGATTGCTGCCCCGACCTGCGAACCCCAAAAGTTCCACGCAGGAAGAGGTGCCGCAGGCTCAGTCATTGCCGGAGGCATGGCGGCAGCAGAAGTTGCAGCTGGAGGAAGGATACCTTCAGGTGCGATAGCATCATCAGCGTTCGTTCTTATTTCCTCAGCACCGACATGGGCATCTTCCTCCATCAACACGGTGTCAGCTTCGGCATCATCATAGAGTTCAATGATGTCTTCGAAGGGCTCTCCTGCATATTCAACATCTGCGACGGGCTTCTCAGTATGAGAACTCGGCACCGGGACATAGGACGCAGAAGGTTGATTCCTTTTCTCCAACACGGCTTCATCAGCATTACCTGCGATACAAAATACGATGGTGTGAGGTAACTTGTATCGTACACTATTTTATTATCTTTGGTAAGCTAAGAGCGAGCACCACCACGCGAAGGTGGGATCGCAGCGTCCTCGTCATATGCTAAGGATGTGGAACCTTGCCCTATTAATGTATCTTTGTTAAGCATGTATTTAAGGTGAGCATGACCTGGGGCGCGGAGAAACCAGTCATGATTATGTTTGGGTTGTTAAGCCAAGTTCACACATGTTGCTCAAATAATTACCTGAAGGTTCACCGCACTTGCCTACTAGCCAACGGCGAATGTCAGCTTTTGACACACCGTGCTTTAGCGCACCGACAATAACATCTCGGTAAGTTACTGCGAGATTAAAAATTTCACCTTCATTACCACCTGCGATTTCTTCAATGTCTGCTTGGGCTTGCTCTAGAGCTGCTGCATCTTCTTCTGGAGCCGCATCCTCCTCTTCAACTTGAGGAGCCACCTCTTCGGGAAGCACATCATCCTCATTAGTTGGACGCACTAAGTCGTCGGCATGTTGTTCTTCTAGGCTCCTCTGCTTCACGCGTTCGAGCTCCTCTTCCTCTCGCTTCCTTCTTCTTTCAGCAGCCTCCGCAGCTGTTCTCCTGGACTCGGCAAGAATGTCCTCGCTTATGGATTCATCAGAAACGCCATAATGAGAACCTCTCTTCTGCTTCTTGGCCAAGAGGCCACCGATGGTCTCGTCGTCATCATCATCTGCTAAAGAAACAACTCGTTCAGATAACATTGCATAAGAGTTAAGGTAATGAGAAGAGAAGTACGATTGAGATACCTCCCGAGTCTTCCTCTTGTATCTCATCTCTTTCTCTGTCGCCGACATCTTCACGAGTATCCTTGAGCTGACGTCATAAATTGATATGCACAGAGATATTCGAGAAAATCCCGGAAAGGGCAAAACGGGCAATTCATTTTTTTTTTTGAAAAAAAAAAGGGGGAGAAGCCCTAGCAACATTACAGTAATGTTTCAACTACTTATTTGCTACTCTTTCAAAACAAGCCCTTGATCAAGGAGTCGTTAGGAGTAAACTGGCGGCTCATATTTTCTACTTGCTCCACTTCTTGTTTCAATTGCTCGCACTTGGCGTTCATTTCATGAAAGAGCTTCACAGCCTCTTCAACCTTTTGTCTTTGTTGCTCTACCTTCTGCTGCTCAGCTGCGAGGTTTTGGTGGCCGCGTTTCAAGGTCACGGCCGCGCGAATCAGGGTGACTCTTTTGACAAGAAACCCAAAGCCCAGCTTGCCTTGAACTTTGGCGAGAAGGTTCTGGCACATACCAAAATGCAATTTCGCGCTTTGAGGAGAAATGGTCGCAGGTGTGGCCGCGGACAGCTGCTCTAAAATCCAGGTGGCTTCAGTCAGAAACAGCCTTCTATCAAAGGGGCCTATCTCCAGAGACCTCACAAACGATTGGGGATAGGAGAGACGCATGCAAACTAGCCAGTCCACGTCAGCTTGTTTCAACCCTAAAGCAATGTTAAAGTCAAGATTAGACTGACAAACTCGCAAGCAAAGAATGCAAGATGCGAACAGTAAACCACGACATACCAGTTCCTTCAAGGATCTGGCGCAGAGAAGGAATGCGCATCGCTGGGGCAGTTGAAGGCTGCCCTCGCTCCATCACCCTTTTATCAGCTGCGAGCTCCAACTCCTCATAGTTGGGGGGAAGAGTATAAGCTGCCCCAGGTGCGATTGCTGCCCCGACCTGCGAACCCCAAAAGTTCCACGCAGGAAGAGGTGCTGCAGGCTCAGTCATTGCCGGAGGCATGGCGGCAGCAGAAGTTGCAGCTGGAGGAAGGATACCTTCAGGTGCGATAGCATCATCAGCGTTCGTTCTTATTTCCTCAGCACCGACATGGGCATCTTCCTCCATCAACACGGTGTCAGCTTCGGCATCATCAGAGAGTTCAATGATGTCTTCGAAGGGCTCTCCTGCATATTCAACATCTGCGACGGGCTTCTCAGTATGAGAACTCGGCACCGGGACATAGGACGCAGAAGGTTGATTCCTTTTCTCCAACACGGCTTCATCAGCATTACCTGCGATACAAAATACGATGGTGTGAGGTAACTTGTATCGTACACTATTTTATTATCTTTGGTAAGCTAAGAGCGAGCACCTCCACGCGAAGGTGGGATCGCAGCGTCCTCGTCATATGCTAAGGATGTGGAACCTTGCCCTATTAATGTATCTTTGTTAAGCATGTATTTAAGGTGAGCATGACCTGGGGCGCGGAGAAACCAGTCATGATTATGTTTGGGTTGTTAAGCCAAGTTCACACATGTTGCTCAGATAATTACCTGAAGGTTCACCGCACTTGCCTACTAGCCAACGGCGAATGTCAGCTTTTGACACACCGTGCTTTAGCGCACCGACAATAACATCTCGGTAAGTTACTGCGAGATTAAAAATTTCACCTTCATTACCACCTGCGATTTCTTCAATGTCTGCTTGGGCTTGCTCTAGAGCTGCTGCATCTTCTTCTGGAGCCGCATCCTCCTCTTCAACTTGAGGAGCCACCTCTTCGGGAAGCACATCATCCTCATTAGTTGGACGCACTAAGTCGTCGGCATGTTGTTCTTCTAGGCTCCTCTGCTTCACGCGTTCGAGCTCCTCTTCCTCTCGCTTCCTTCTTCTTTCAGCAGCCTCCGCAGCTGTTCTCCTGGACTCGGCAAGAATGTCCTCGCTTATGGCTTCATCAGAAACGCCATAATGAGAACCTCTCTTCTGCTTCTTGGCCAAGAGGCCACCGATGGTCTCGTCGTCATCATCATCTGCTAAAGAAACAACTCGTTCAGATAACATTGCATAAGAGTTAAGGTAATGAGAAGAGAAGTACGATTGAGATACCTCCCGAGTCTTCCTCTTGTATCTCATCTCTTTCTCTGTCGCCGACATCTTCAATTCTTTCTTCTTCTTCGTCTCCTTCTCTTGTTTCTCTTCTCTCCTCTTCTTCCTCCTGGCCGAACGGAACAAAGGTCTCCACTGCGAGCTCCTTTCGCGCTTTACTGGTCATGCGACCTTTACCTTTATCCCTGGCAGAAAGGGATCTCGCAGGAGGGGAAGCTGGAGCGCTTCTAGGGGAAGAGATTGTAATTCCCCTTTGCCTGGGCCTCTTCGCTCTCGGGGCAACAGTCGTTGGAGGAGACGGATCATTCCTAGGGGGAGACAAGGCTGGAGTGTTGTCTATCAGCGAATCAGCAAAAGCATTCATGATCTCGCGAATTCTGGTCTCGACTGCGGGATCCATTTTCGATGCCAACCAAAACGGCTGTCCTTGCCTTCTTGAAGTAACAATGGTGGTAACCAGCGATTTGGAACGTTCACCAGATGCAAACCTCCGCACATGGCACTACAACAGAAAGTGAAGCATGAAGCTTTTTGGCGTATTGGAATAAAGAAGCTTAGCGCATGCAAGAGAAATTGCTTACCTTAGCAAAAGTTTCACTATATCTGATGACATGCGAATCACCTTTCCTAACCGCATCGATCTTTTCATCCAGAATGATAGAGGGACACAGATGGTTCTCGCGGTCCAGCAATGAATAGCAACCGTATTCAGACTCGTCCAGGCTACAATTGGGACGAAAAGGGAAAGAATTCCTCTTGATCACAGGAGCTCTACTTGGCTGGGGGACCGACTGCTTCTCGAACCTCGTCTGCTGGGCGTTCCAGTAAGCGATCCAGTTTCTGGAATAGCCGCCTTCACGGTTACCTGGAGGTTGCTCGAAGGGAAGATTGCTCATCAAGATTGTTTTACACTCCCTAGACAATAACCGCTTGTAGCAGCCTCTGATGATAGACTGCGGCCAGATTGAGGGTGCCACGGCATCAAAGCCAAACTGGGGAGACACGCGAGTGGGATCCACATCCACGGTAATTCTCTCGTACCTAGGTGCGAGCTCACGTACTTGCTCTGCAAGAGAAGGAAGGGAACCTCGTAGACACCAGCAAAAGAATTCGCGATAGTGCTCGTGGAAATGCTCCCCGCCCTCGAAAAGGAGCTCTTCTGAGAAAGCAACAGCCTTGGAGGGATACACTTTTGGGAACCATCGCACGTTCTCAACGCGCATGGCGTAAGGCCTAGCTATAAACTCTTCCCGATTGTCGCATATCAGGCTCTAAACGCACTTGGGAAATTTAGTTCCAAACCACCTCGCAGCCCTGCCACTGTTACGTTCCTCTTCCGTACCTGGTGGACACCATTTGCTGGGCTTGGAAGCGACTGGGGCATAAGAGGGCCATCGCTCGAAGACCCACATTGTCAAGAAAGCAATGTTAATGTAAGTCAGAACATCGAGGCGGCCACGCGGTTCCTTCATCGCCACAACCAGCTGATCCAACCTGTAGTACAGTGTGCCCAAGACTAAGGGTCCGAGTGCGACCTTCTGACCAAGGGCCAACTTCACAGCAAGAGGCAGAACGTGATAGAAGACCCCATCATGCGGGTGACCATCGATTAAGTACCTCGACAACCAGGCACAGAGGAAGGCGCATAGGGTCAAGTGATAACCCTTGCCATTCACATAGTTCTTAGCCTTCGGGTTTCGACTCAGAAGCTTCTTGGTGATATCGATGTTCGCATAATCACGGAAAAAGTATTGGACCCACTTGTTCCAAGTATTCTTCGCAGATGTGTCAACCAACTACCAGTCCGGAAGGACTTCTGTAGGAGTCCACCGGGTGGAAATTTTCTTCACCTCTGACAAGCACTCCTCCATTTGCTTGTACAGAGCGATCTACGCATCAGTTCTCAAGGGACTCAAAGGATCCACCTCGCCCACGGGAGACAGATCATACAGCATGTGCACATCTTCGAGCGTGGGAGCAGCCTCGAACTCAGCAAAATGGAACGTGTGAGTCGCAGGCGAGTAACGGAAAGAAGGTTTAGAAGCATGGACTGATCCAGCTTCACGGCAGCACCCTTCATAGCACGAACTGCGAAGTATATTCCGGCATCGTTCAAAGTCTCGGAATGATTGGTCAACACATGGTCAATCCACTCATCCATGAAGTCCAATTTCTGAACAAATGCTTGAGTAGAAATCGCAGTGTATGGGAAGTACCCATTTTCGACTCCCAATCGAACCACATCTTCGGAATCGATCAATTCGAGCAACGCCGAGTTAACTGGAGGGGTTAACGTTTGCAATGCTTCACCAGGGACGGCGATTGGAAATTTCTTCGCCTTAACCCTGGCATGATAAAAGTCTTTAAAGCCCAGATAGGGGGCTTTTCTTCATAAAGCCCGTGGAAGATCAGGTATTTCTTCGACCTCCTTAATGGGTCTGGTTCCTTTTGTCTTTGCCATCCCTGCGGAAAAGCAGGAAAAAAGGGGGGAGAAATACACATACTTTAGTTCGAATTTCAAGATTCAGCTCTAAGCACACGGGGTTTTATTGGAAGAAAGATGAACAGTCCAGTGGCAATTTTCAAAGTTAGAAAATTGGAATCGTTTACATTATCAGGGATTTCAGAAACCCTATGTTCAAGATCCTTATCATCTGGGGATTAGATCGAAATTAGATTCAAAGATCGAGAACTTTTTCATAAGTTGCAGTGGATAATATGTTACAAATTTAATGCAGTTCTAAGCATATATTAGTATATCGAACGCAATTGAACAAGGCCAACCTTGTTTTGGTAAAGCTTGCTTGGATGTGCACAATTGAAGAAGACGATTGACAAGAGAAAACTGGTGATTGATTATCTGAATCTGCTCTTGAAGGCTTTCGGGTATCATTCACTTCAAGAGAAAGAAGTGATGCTTTGAAACAATGGAGAGTACAAAGTATTTATCCAAAAACAATGAAGGGTTGCGTCCTTTCAGTAGTCGAATCGCAACCGTCACCGTCAAATCGCGCAATCACAGGACAAGCTGATGTCATGCCTAAAACCCTAAAGGCCAGACGGCACGACTCTAGGGGTTTTAGGTCATAATGGCACGCACGGGGGCTGAAATTCCTCGTATTTAAATTGGTGCGTGGCAGCGACGCGTACGTTGATTCCTGCGCATGGAAGTCTATCCGGCTATGAGTCTTCACGCGCAGAAAGGGGGCTAATGTAGATACTGCTTTCTGAGCTGACAGATCTTGGCCACGTGGCAATCATCTAACACACCATATTGTGCTCCACACACACTGGATCACCAGCCGCGCTGATCCATGTGGGGGCTGCGAGACAGGGCGCCCTCGCATACCACTGCACGGGACTTGTAGGGACTTAGTGGTTTGGAGGCTAGAGTAAGTCCTGTCGCGTGCGAGCCAAGCCCGCACGCGACCTTTAGTAACTGCTTTTGAGAGATTTATGGCACGAGCTCCATAAACCCGGTCTACCCCACAACGGTTCCGGTATTCGCGCATAACGTGCTGTAACGGTCCCTATATACGCGGACGAACGTGCCATTGTGGTTAAGCTAATTAAGCCGCCATTGATGGGCGCATTAACCACACTGCAACGGTCACATTCTCCGTTATATATAGGACGTTAACCTTTCCATACAAAGGAAGAACACACCAGATATACGCGGAAGCTCTGCCAAACCCCTGTCTCTCTCTCAGACATTACTACTGCCTTACTCTCTCCCTACACACAACCCAACTCTTCCTGTGCCATCTCCGATCCCCTACTCTCGGTGTACACAGAGTGCTCCCCGCCGGATTCTCTTGTGCACAGTATACATTAAGGGTAATGGCATACTGGATTGACCCACGACGAGAAGGATACATTAGATTATGTTGAAGTCACAATCGCTTCTCGTAGTGCTAATATAATTGCAATCCTTAGACTTGAAGTCACTAGATACTCTAGTTGCGGAATATTGTGTTTTGATGTTATCAAATGTTACACCGTAACTGGGTAATTATAAAGATAGCTATCAAGCATGATAGGAAGTAAGCTTAGAGATCGTAGTGATGTAGATAGGATTTTTCCCTCCCATATAATGCGAGTAAATATCCACGACCACTCGAGGGATGAGGCTTATTGAATTTCTGGCCAGACTCAAATAAATCAATATGGAGATATTAATATAATCTGCTCGCATAAGCATATTCCCAGGATCGAGGAACTATGGATTGGATATACGAGTGTGACTATTTATGTCTCGTGTACAATCCGGATATAGAGACCAAGGGAAAGTGCAATATAAGATATTGGGCACAAGAGGTTTGTCGGGATCACTGACTATTTCTATTAGTTGGGTGGCATGGATGTGTTGCTAGACACCGCTCCATGTTGGTAATAAGTTACTACCAACTAAGTAGAAACCTATGGGGTCACACGTCATATAGAGTAGAGCTAGATTTGGGATTAATTAATATGATTAATTAATAATAAGGATCATTATGCAACGCCTTGCAAACTTAGTAGGACTAATTTGCAAGGAAGGGACTAATCTAAGTTCATGGAGAACTAGGAAGGACCTTTATGGAAACAACAAGGAGTTGTTGGAGTATATAAAGGAGGCTCTAGCTTCCTTCCCACTAACTTATGTTTTTAGACATAACACAAGAGAGTGGGAGAGAACAAAAGAGAGAGAAAGACAAGACCTAGAGACGCACGCCCCTAGGCCGTCCCCCCCCCCCCCCTCCTGTTGGCGCCAAAGAGGAGGCCGAAGCCCTTCTTTTGTCACCTCGTTGCTTGATTCCTTCTTCCCTCTTCCTCCGTTTCAAGCTAGCACTTGTTGAAGGAAGAACCTAGATCTCACCTCTAGACGTGGTTTAACCATAGAGACGAGGACATCATTCTTCGTGTGATCTCTCAAACCAAAAGGTACATAATACTATGTCCCCTATCATATTATGAAATCTCCTCCTGACGATCCGTGGTGGGCTTTGAGTAGGATTAATTTTTTTTGTTATTCCGCTGCGTTATGATGCGCAAACTAACGTGCTATCGCAAGTGTACGAATCTTGTAGTACCAGGTGCAATTAGACTCGGATTATCGTTCCCACGAGGACTGTTTCGGGTTTACTTACGTTGTCAGTTTCGGTTTACCGAGTGTAGTAACAAGGAGGAGTAGGTTGTGATTATAATGACTAAACTAAAAACAGAAATTAAAAACGTAAACGTAAATATTTTTTGTGACGTTTTCTGAAATAAGCGGAATCGGTTGTAACAATAATAGATGAAGACTAGGCTCCAGGATCCCCTAGGGTTTCTACAGATTTCAGTTTTACGTTCGATTATGAAAACACTCAGCAGTTTCGATATCTGTGCAACGTACCAGTTGTGCAGTGACTTTTCAGATTCCACACGTAATCCCGATCCTGCAGACTTTCAGATTCTTGTTAAGCTGCCTAAGTCCGCAGTCTCGGTATAATCCTGTTAGGGTTTCTAACCTGTCCGAATGGCCCGGGTCAAATTCTCTAACAGTTGGTCTCACGTTTTTCGATGCTAGCCCTATCTCCCTTTCTCTGGTCGGTCTATCAGGGTAAGGTACTAAATCCCGGTTTTTCTTCCTAACCCTAACTTGACGTTTTCACCTACAAGCTCGGGTCTATAGCAATCCTGGGTGATCAATCCTATCATGCATATACGATAACATTCAAAACCAGAATAACAGATACAACTTGCTGAATTAAGATAATCATCATGAATCCATAAACGACATAGTCATAAAATCTGGGTACGAAACCCTAGGTTCACCGAGAACCTAGGTGAAAAGTTTAGCTACGACTAGACATAATACAAAACGCAGTTTCTGAATGTAAAGAGAGAAAACGAAATCAAACTAAGTCTTTGAATCTCGAATCGCGCTTTCGTGCTCTCCGGGAATACTCTGACTTGTCCTTCGGTTGTGCTGAGAATTGTGCTGTGTCTCCGTGTCTTCAAAACGAGTCTGGACGAGTCTTTAAATAGTGCTGTTTCCTGAAAACGCTCGTGCCCGAAATTACGGAATCTGCCATCGGTCCACCGTCTTTGACCAAAAGTCAAAACTGGCTGCGTATATACGCAGGGTTGCGTATATACGCAACCAGGGCCTGCCAAACACCCCCCCATCTCCCTCCCTGCCTGCGTATATACGCAGGCAGGGGGTGGAGATGTGGGCCCCACTTGGTCCTTTGGTGGGCCAGGTTTGGTCCCCTGGGTCCCACTCTTCTGCCTGACGCTCCCGGTTTGCCTCTTCGGTGTTCTTCTGCTTTTCCGTGTTTCTGTTGTGTCCCGGTCTTGTGCACGTTTCCCGAGACGGTCCCGGCTTGGTCCCGGCACGCTTCCCGATGCACCTCCCGAACCTGTTCCTGAAAAGACAACACGAACGAAAACCCGCGATCATATCCAAATATAGCAAGAAATAAGCAGAAATCCAGCAAGTACAAATAAACGTCTCGTTCTAGATTCCCGGGGCATTCTAAGGCATTTTCCGGCAAAAACCGCTAATTTCGACACAAATACTCGTGAAATCAGGCTAAAAGATAACCCCTAATTGGGCATTATCACGTTACCTACGTCAAAACCCAACACTTTGTGTCTCGCTTCCTCCTCTCTTCTATCCCGATCTGCTCTCTCTCTCCCCCTCTTTCTCACCGCATCCTTTGTTGGGATCCACAAGCCCAGCATCCAGCGCCAACCCCTGTTTGATCTCCTCCTCCATGTCTCTCCTCATTATCAGCAATTCCTCCTCGTAATTGTTCAGGTACCCGGCGTCGATGCTGTAACTCGATGCCCTAACCACAGTGTCGGACGATCCACGAACTCCATTCGGTGGAAACAGGCAATACGACACAACTTTCTTCGCCATCTTAGGGCTTTCGATCATCGGCAGCATGATCCCCTGGGGACCCAGATCTAGTGCCTTCTTGGCCCACGTCTGGCAACATTTCAGGATGCAGAGGATGGACGGAGTTCGGGTGGCAGCGAGGGCGTGGAGGCAAGGGAAGGCTTCAGAAGTGCCTCCGAGGCCGTGTTCTATGTCGACAACGACAGAATCGTATCCGGCGATCTCGGCGAGGGTGGGGGAGAGGCTGAGGAGAAAAATCCTGTAGAGGGTTTCGCCATTTCTGAGACGGGATTTGAGGGATTTCAGAGAGGTGGCCGTTGAGGAGAAATCGGAAGTGATGGAATCGATTGAGTTTAGCAGGCTTGATCTGTTTTGGATCTGCAAATTCTTGTTGTATTTTCTGAATCAAGTACAAAAACAAAAATGTGTTCTTTCTGTGACATTGAAGCTAACTTTTTTATTTTAACTGCATATACTACTCTCTCAGATCTGATATGTCATCTTCAATTAGTATTTTTGTTTGTTTATGGTTTGATGGTTTTGTTGTTGTTGTTGTTGGTGGTGGTGGTGGTGGTGGTGGTGTTGGTGGTGGTGGTGTTGGTGTTGGTGTTGGTAGTGGTGGTGATTTGGTGGTAGTGGAGGTGGTGCTCAAGAACACGAAGAACATCCATAACATGATGAATTTAATAATAAACAAAAAAATTGCATTATTTTTCCACAATTTGTAAGGGTAAAATGGTCAAAAAAAGTCAATTTTCGCATCTCCACTAACGGATTGTAACAGAAGGGTGGTATCTTCTGTCCACCCTCCATCCACTGACAGGGGTACTCAAAATATTTATTGATAAATGAAGGGGAAAATGTATTTAATCGATAAATTGAGGGTGGAACCGTGGAAAATGTTTGTTACCGTAAGAAAAAATGTTTTTGTCACAAGAGATGTATCTATTGGGACGAAAATTGATTGTCACAAGAACACAAATTTAATGTTTTTGTCACAATAGATGTATATATTGGTAAGACAATTGATTTTTTGACAATAACACAAATTTAATATGTTATCGTGACAATATATGATTTCACATTAGTTTATCACAATAATTTTGGCGAGAAATTTTCATGCAAGTGAGTATGTGTATTTTTACAAAATTGATTCGTCACGAAAAAATTGTCTCAATGGAGACAAAAGTTTTGTCACAACACTATACTTTATAACAACTTTTGTCCCAACAAATTTAGAAATATCTAATTTTCATGAAATGATTTGTTGCAATTTGTACTTACGTTATAGTAATAAAACATTTATCACAATAAATATTTTATCGAAAGCGAGTGGTGACGCTCTCGATGGTTACCCCGCCAAGATGCTGGTCGGAATCATTGTCTGAATTGCAGGATATAGAAATTTATCATCACAGCCTTTCAACAATTACCCAACCCAGACACAATTGACCCAAATTATAGTCTGAGAAACAGATAAAGCTGCAAAACAGGCAAAACCAGAGCAGCCTAAATGCTCTCAAGGTCTCTGATCTTGCGAAGTCGTTCTCCAACAATCCAATCAGATTTGAAGTCATCAGCACGAGCAACCCAGGCATAAATACCATGGCTCGAATCTTTAGATGTGTTCCATTTCTTTTTTCCATGACCATCAGCCTCATATGCTTTTTCGAATGACATGGCATCGTTGAAACCAGACCAGTCCTTACTAAATTTCACTATTTCCTTCACCAAGTGACCTCGATGATTCCACAATGGTTGGACCCTTATAGGATTGAACCCTCTCAAAGCTAACTGGTTCCTTAGTTTGGAACCACTTCCCCAGTAGAACGTCCATTTTTCCACCAAGTCTCTATGTTAATTACAACTCCAATCCAGGGATACACAAACATCTCGTCCTGGTCATAACTTGAAAGGGATTCTGATTCATTTACAGCTTGTGGTGGATCAGAAACACGTGCTACATCCTTCTCCAAGAATGTTGCAAATGCAAGGTGATTCGCTTTAGATTTAACATTTCATTTCTAGTAGTTGCAGTTACCTACCCCAACAACATGCTGCAAGAGCTCCTTGTAGGGGTAATTTCGTTTCCTTTTCATCGAACAGTAAGGACAGCTGAAGTTTCCATCTGATAGTTTGACTGGATGGCTTACTTTTCTTAGTTTTTCATAAGCTCTATCTGATCAGTAATTCTCCATTTCAGTATCACTTAGATCAGTGTCCTCTCCTGAACTCGTATCCATGGGAGTTATAGCCATAGGGACTGCAAACATAATTGAAACAATGAGGCCATTAGAAACATTAAAGCATCAAAAAATAGTATTTATTATCAGCCACACCATAGAAAAATTGGCTATATTCTCATAACACTACAGAAATCTAGAAGGTATAATACAATAGAGAATGCCATCGCATTGCAGAGCAAAGCGAGAAGGCATACTTTTATTAATTACAAAAGTAACATAGCAAGACTGGAATGGTAACTTGATAAGCTTGTCGAGCATATGACAAGAATTAAGAATGTAACCCATCACAGAAACATACAAGGCACAAACGAAATGAAAGCTACGTAGATTTTTACCGAAAGCCTAGTACTTCTGTCTTGGGTATGAGACGTAACTACAACATTCATTCATGCAACAGGTAAAAGATTAATTAACTTCATGTCTATATAAAATTTCATTCATGAAAACTTATACAGTAAATACTAAGCATGAAACAATTATGAGACTTACTAACCAAACAAAACTATCTATGTCAAGTATATATCAACAACATAGAATGTATCTACCCGTTGCATTTTGCATATCCTGTGATTGTTGTTCACGGTGCTTTATAGTAAAAGTACATGGAAAAAATTTCTACAATAGTGGGAATCAGAGTGGAGAAGTATATCAGGAGTGTATTGTAACAGTAGGATCCCGGCGACGTTACATGGTAAGTCTCATAGAACAAAAATGACCCATTTTGAACTAGGGGACAAAGGGTTGGGTAATTTTAAAAATAAAATTAAAAATTTAGTGTAGCATAAACGAAAATGCTAAGGTGCTTGAGTTGTCTAAGTATGACAGAACTACAGAAATATTTACAATGCAAATTTAAAATACAAAATGATAGAAAATCGTTTGAGGCTGTTCTGCCATATGTATCAGAGACCATTAGATGCACGGTTTAGAAGAAGTGGTAAAATTCAAATCTACGGTGGTGACAGATATGCCAGGCAGAGACCAAAAGAACATGGGTAGAGATAATAACACTAGACATATCTGGCTAAAGTGAAATTGTGAAAATGCTTATTGTTGTTGTTTCTGCATGTAATCACTAGAAATATTGCGGATGAACCTTTAGTACCTTAAACATAGGAAACAAATTGCCTTTGAGAGCTATCGTATTTAAAATCTTGTGCATACACATAAGTATAACATCAACACGGTAAAGGAGGGACAAGAAGTTGGAGGACGATAGTTTGTATGGAGAAATGCTCATACATTCGAAAGATAGGAAAATAAATCAACAATTAAACTAATAAAGAAAAGAACAAAAATGAAAAAGTTAAGAGAAATTCTATGTATTGAAAGAAATGTGAATCTTAATCGGTACTTAAAAAATACCTTGAAATGTTCAATTTTTTCCTTGTCCACTTGCACAGACATGGGGTGTAGGTAATTTTAAGGATACAGAGTATACATGTCTCTCATTCTTTTGCCTATTCCCGTTTCCGCTTGCATTCATCTTGCACAAAAAATATAGTAGTAGTAAGTTTCATGCATTATTACATTCTGTTTCCAACTCAAATGGAAAAACGACATGTATTTATACACAAACATGATCATGTTTTGCACAGGGAGAACATGTGTGAGGCAAATGAACTTTATAGATCCTACTTAACAGGATCGTGTCCAACAACTACAAATAGTAAAAGAAAAACATGTTATTAGTCCTTTGACCGTGTAAACAAAAAATATTGAATCACGTGTGGTACTTCAAATACTTGAAGTTCCATCAAAAGAAAAGGTACTTGAAGTTACATTATGGTACCATATTCATTCATATTCGTACTAGCACCTCAATTACAAGCATTATGTTCTCATATATATATTGTAATGTTATACAGTGTCTTAGGGTAAATCTATATTTTGTCTTATATACATACTAGATATTGCCGGTTCTAAAGGCACGAAAAAGAAACAACCAAACTTCTCATACATGTCTGTCACAACTGAAAGTCAAAATTATAGGCTGGGATGATTTATGTTGTCACTATAGCATGTTAGCGAACGAATATTTTAAAGCGATTGGCGATTCCATGTTGACAACACAATATAGGTATTTTAAGGGTATTTTGTAGAATTTAGAGAAAAAGTCTATGACGACTACCACCTAGTGTTGACCAAATTACATATGTTGGAGCGGATAATCCAGAAGAAATATAATTGTTCGACTTGACAAATTTGGCTCTTAGCTACCATGTGATCAAAGACACACGCAAAACCCTAGCATCTTCCAATGAGAGCTTCAAACCGAATTGACTTATGCAAATGCAAAATCCTATGCTTCCTCCAAAAGTCCAAAAACCTATGAAATAGGGAAGAAATCGTGCCCGATTAGGATTATCGGAGATCGTAGGCAGCAGAATCGAGGAAATCTCACGGGAAAAATTTCGGCTTTGCGCAAATTGACTTATGTTGAACAGAGTGCGCAAAATGATTCATTCAACATATGTCAAACCGAAATGACGTATGTTGAAAGAGTGCGCAAAACCCTAGCTTCTTCCAATCAGAGCTTCAAACCGAATTGAATTATGCAAATGTAAAATCCTAGCTTCCTCCAGAATAAAAAGTCCAAAACCCTATGAATAGGGAAGAAATCGTACCCGATTAGGATTGTTGAAGATCGTAGGCAGCGGAATCGAGGAAATCTCACGGGAAATTTTTTCGACTTCGCGCTTGGTGAAGAAGCGGAATTCCTTCAATCTATGAATGCTATAATCCCCCAAAATCAAGTCAGGACTTAATCTCTAGAACCATCAATTACCCTCATTGATTCAAAAAAAAATCGCGTGTTCAGACCGTCCCTTTGTAATCAAGTTTCCATCCAACTGAAAACATTTTGGCTTCAAGTAGAGGATGACTCTGCCCCCAAGAACGTGATTCTCGTCCATGGAGAAAAGCCTTAAGATGGCATTGTTGAAGGAAAGAATTCAATGAGCTAGGCATTGAATGCTATCATCCCGCAAATAAAGTGAACTTAGATTCAACTGATCCAGACTCCACAGCCACCACGTCTACGCTGCAGGTATGCGATGAGAGAGTATCATAAGGTGTTCTCGTATTGGAGAAAGTAGAAATCCCTTTGTTTTCCACCATGATGAGCTTTCTAAAATGTTGGGAGGGAAGAAGCAAGAAGTGAAGTTTGCTTATTGTTTTCCGGTATTGTTACCCACCCGGGTAATGATCGGCCACACACACGCACACAAACGATAATAAAACTGATAAACTAAAATATTCTTCTTGATTAATTGACTAAGTTGGGGGATTACATTTATTAAATAGATAAAATGCTCGACCCTAACCCTAAACCTACACCTAACGGGTCAAGCCCGCATTATTAATTAACTTAATAACATAACTAAATAGATAAATACTGATACGGATACCGTATCAACCCCCCCCCCCCCCCCCCCCCGACGCTTGAAAATTGCCTTGCCCTCAGGGCGGATTTTGAATAATCGCGTCTATTTTTACCCGGATTGAATTGACGTCGAATGGTCTTCAAAACGCCACTTTGTATTCTGAACTCCTCACTAATCTTGCCCGGATGAAATGGATATTGAGCGAGGTTGAGGTCACTATATTTTAGTTCTAACTCAACACTAGGCCCAAATGTGTTTGGCCATAAATAATTAGGCCTGAATGAAAATGTAGACCCAACTGGGCAAAGGTCTTGGGTCCGAAAATAAGTAGGTCCATTAAGTAAACTAGACCCAAATATTTGTGAAGAATGTAGCCCACAATAAGAACTAAACACACTTGAAAAAGTAAACCCATCCACAGAAGTTGGGTTGGTCCAACGCAAGAAATTAGCCCAATGTAATGAACCCACTGGAAAATCAGCCCAACTGTTGTAAATCAGTTCCTTCTGTTTCCCTAACTACTAGCGGCTGAGGAAGAGGACCTGGTTGTGGTGGCGGATCCGGTGGTTGTGACGGCGATGGAGGGGGCGGACGGAGGTCGCCGTAAAGGGCTTCTGGTGTGGGCGGTGTTGGATTGGCGGGTTGGAGCACCGTCGGAGAGAACGGCGACTGAGAGTGACACGGAAGAGGCGGCGATGGGAACGAACGTGAGGTCGATGGTGGCTTTCGTGTTCTGGATCACCGTGTGGAAGGTGGTCGGATGCGACAGGGGCGGTGGTTGTGGCGGAATTGGTGGCTTTAGTGGAGGGATAGCCTCCAGTGGTTCTCCGATCTTTTGTTGGGGTGGATTCGCCGGAATTTGAGGGTCGGACGGGGAGGAGTTGTGGAGGTTGCTATTTCTTTTCCGTTGGCGGCGCCGGCGATTGGAGCAGAGTATTGGCGGTGGTTGTTCTGGGCTGGTGCTGGGTCTGTGACGATGGTGGTTTCGCCGGCATCAACCGCGTCGGTAACTGGGCAGAGGAAAGGGTGGGTTGCTTTGGGAGCAGCGACATGGGTGGTGAGAGCAGTGGCGGATCTGGGGATGGAGGCAGCGATGGTGTGTTCACCGGAATTAATGGCCACTGCTGGGTTTGTTCATGCGATGGCGGCGGCAGTTGTACCTGCTGCTGCTAGTGCTCCGTGTCTTCGATTGGCGGTTGTTCTTCATCTAGCGGCGGCAATGAATCTGCATTGTTCTTTTGTTGCAGGTGGTCGGTAACAGATGAGAAGTTGGCGTGGAAAGTTATATTGAGGGATTTGCAATTAAGTCAAGGGATTTACTCGTGAAGCTAGTCGTGCAATTTGATTGTAATTGGTTATAACTTTTTGCTTCCGGTTTAGTGGGTTTTGGTCACAGGAGCATGATACATTAGAGAATGTAGATACTTGTAAGGAGGACGTTGAAGCGGGTCGCTTTCATCACGGTATATATGCAAACTATCTGGATTCAGCGTATTGAGTGTTGTTATTTTCATTGATTTATTTTTGGGTAATTGACATTAAACCTACATGCAAAATGCATTTTGGGACACAAAACCCCCTGCACTTACAATTTCCCACTAAAACCCCCTACAATATACACACTATAACAGATTCTGCTATCAGCGACCAGTTTCCTTCCGACTACCAGGATTATGGTCTTTAAAAGCAGTACAAACAGTCTTTTTTATCAGTTAGTCGTCTGCCTTGTCGTCTTTTATATTTTTAAAGACCAGCTGTGTTTTTGTCGTGGGGAAACGACTAGTCATCAAAAATAAAAAATAATTAGCGACTTGCAGTTTTGTCGGGAATGGATCTAAACAAAAATTTGACCAAACTTTTGGACGGGAAATGAAATTTCGCTAAATTTTGGGAGGGAAATGAAATTTCCCCAAGTGTTGGTGGCAAAATCAAAGCATACCAAAAAATTAATTCACCCTCTATCTGTTGGCCAACTAACAACTCCCCGCCATTACTCCCCCTTTCAACCTCCACATCGAATTCACATATCAAGAACCCTAGCTAACTCATAATCTTCCACTCGACACCACCGCCGTCTCTCTCACTCTCTAGCTCTCTTTCTATCTCCGCACAACCGCGGTCCTCTCGCCACCACCGTCTTTCTCCTTTCCCGAATCGATCGTTCTTCATTCCCATTGACTCAATCGGGCACCAGCTGGTTCAAATCTGAGAATGCAGTTTTGGCACAGGAATAGAAATTCCATCCCTCACCCTTCAAAAACATCGGTCCTCAGCATTGGTTCGTCGCTCTCAGTCTCTCTGTCTCAATTTGGCTTCTCGGTTTCTATTGATTATAAATGCGCTTTTCAATTTGGGTCTGTATGGTGGCTTGAGCTCAGATCTAACAAGCTGTTTTCATTTCTATGACTTAAAAGGAGCAATTTTACTATGATATCTGTATTTGTAGGTCAGGCTCCCTCTTTCATGCTTATAAATTGTATGTACTTTAATTTTACTGTGATATCTGCAAACATTTTAACTATGGTTAGATCATTTGTTCGGATCTGCTAGCTGAGTGTAGAATGTGGTATATATATACTTTTCTCACATAACCAAGTGGTTGCTGTTAACTGATTGGAAAGTGTGTATTCATGGACTGAATGATATATCTATGCGGCAACATACTTATAGAAATGTGTGTTTTAATGTATATGTAATTTGGCTAGTTGAATGTGATGTGGATGAAACTAAGGTAGCTGAAAATGTGCATGTCTCCAAATTTATGTGTACGGTATGAAGTTTTTACGCACCCTATGTCATTGGTGCAAGTTCGTAATCTAATGTGTCCAAACATTTAGTTGTGTAAGAGGCCATGATGATAAGGATCTACCGAATTCTCTCATTGAAGCTGTTAGAGTGTAATATGCCAGGCAAGGCAATTTTATTTTTGCAGCCTGCTGTTTTCATCTCTTATTTGTTAATGAGTAATGATCCGATCCTCTCCATGCTCACTGAAGAGGTCGTTATGATATGGATCGTTCAAATTCACTCTGTAGCCGATACAGTGTCATGATGTGCATTGCGAGGCAAAATCCTTTTGCAGCCTGTGATCATGGATGTGTTATCGGGTTTTCACGAGTACAGATCTGAGCCCATTTCCGTATTTCCCTCAGTTCATTCCATGTTTGTTATTTGTTATTATCTATTTCCTGCGTTCAACCTCTCAATTCTGCCGGGTCTTGCAAAGGTCAATTTGACCCGCTCATAATGTTGGCAATTTAATGCAAACATCTGTGCATGAATTTCCTCCGTTCAACCTCTCTATTCTGCCGGGGCTTATGAAGGTCATTTCAACCCGCTGATAATGTTGGCAATTTAATGCAAGCATTTGTGCATCAAGATCGGGTCGAAGTGGCATTCACAAGTGTCGGCATTCAGTAGCGGATGAACGGATGAAATTTCAATTAATGAATGCTAGTTTATTAATAAGTAATTTTATTGAAAAAGGAAATTATCAATTAATAAAAATAAGAGAAATATATGAGATAAATCACAGTACATAAAAGTCTTGACCTTGTTGCTAGGTGTACTTGTGAACGGTATTTTGACCAGCTGATAATTAATGTTTGCAAAATGATGCAATCATTAATTTGTGTGCCTCCAAATCGGGCTGAAATGTCCTTCACAAGTACTCGTAGACTATAGAAGAACAAATGTTAGAATTAGCAACGAATGGTGTTTGGTTCACTTCAAGTCTATAGTATGGGTTAATGCTTCAACCGCTTGGGAAGTTATGAATGATCTCATGAATGAATATATGAAATATAATAGATATCTTAAACGGATCAATGTTGAGCTGTATTTGTAGGTACTCCATCTTTCATGATTCTAATTTGAATGAGGTGCATTGTCTTAGAAATAACTAATGCTTTCAAGATATTAGTGGATGTTAATTGAAGATATTGGTTGTCATGAGTATTGATTTGGGCATCTTCATGATATTATAATGTTCTTCATGCTCACTGCTTGCTGACTGTAAGAGGCCGTGATGATATGGATCGTTCGAATTCACTCTTTGTAGTCGATAGAGTGTGATATGCATGGCAAGGCAAAATTCTTTTGCAGCCTGTGATCATCGATCTCTTATCTGGTTTTCATGAGTACAGATCTGAGCCTCTTCATTCTCACTGAAGATTCGATGATTATATGGATCTATTGAATTCACTCGTTGTAGCCCATAGAGTGTGATATGCATGGCTTAAGGCAAAATCCTTTTGCAGCTTGTGATCATCGATCTCTTATCTGCTGGTTTTAATGAGTACTGATCTCAGCCCCTTTCTGTGATTTACCCGGAGTGGTCAAGTTTTTCTTGTGCAGTACTGATATGAGCCTATTATTGCTTTTTATGATGTTCATTATGCGCTTGGCTAGTGCTTGGTCACTGTAAGAAACCCTGGTGATATGGATATACATATATGTAATTCACTCTATTATTGCATGTGCGTCAGTACCGACAGCAAAATCCCCACCCTTTAAAGAGGAGGAGGTGACCACTGCTCTCACACGACGGTCTCCACTGTATTTGAATGCTCCAGTGGTCGTCTCTGATTCAGAGGATGAAAAGGATGACCCATCGAAACTGACTGCATCTCAGGAATGCATGAAGCATGCAGCTGAATGCGAAAGGAAATTCAATCTACTTGAAGGTTACAGAATTGTTGAAGTGCTTGTGGAAATCTTTGAAGGAATGGGTGAATCTGTCGATTAGAGAAAAAAAAGATGCGGGGGGCAAAGGCAAAGGAACCAGAAGAAGCTAGATGCTGCTATCTATGTTGTAGCTTTTGCTTCTTTTGATGTTATATATGTAATATTGAATCTTTGCCTTTAAGTATTCCCGAAACATTTTATGTGACAGATATTTGAACAATGCTAGCTATGTGTAACTACTACTTAATTGTGTGTTATATATGAACTTATAATCATGTTCAAGGACCGTACAATTTTTTGATAATTAGGTAAAAACATAATGTTCACATATGTCATCAACAAGATTCTAACTTGGTCAACTTTGTGTAAAAATATAAACTTCCACAAACCAATATACAATTATTGATGAAATTGCATCAAAATATGCAATTAGTTGAGATAACTATAGAGTTCTCTTTAAAAAAAATAATTCCTAGTAAAAATCGGGCCCTGGCCGATCTGCTGCTTACTATAGAGCCGGCTTTTTTTTGTGAATTATCGCTTAAATAAATTATGGTTAAACATAAACCGAAAAAGTCACCTCTAATGTGAAAGTTGGTCTAGAAGGTTTGGTCAACTACGAAGCAAGTGATTGGTCAACTTTAATTTCGGTTTCCACTTAGTTAACTATATATATAGTTCTGGACGAATAAAGTCAACGGTTATTGAAAATGTCAACTACAGTAAAATGTGAGCTCGTAAGTCAACTCCATTGTCAATGAATGATCCTACACTTGACATTTTGAGGTTATACTACGTCAACTATGTAGCGAACAAATAACTTTTTGGTCTCCACTTTGTCAGATTACTAAGTCCGCACGAAGAAATTCAACGTAAAGGAAAAGGTCAACTGTACAGTCAAATTAGGTGATCGAGGTCATAAGTCAACTACATTGTCAATGAATGATCCTATATACTTGACTTTTTAAGGTTATACTACGTCAACTATGTAGTGAAAAAATAACTTTTTGGTCTCCACTTTGCAAGATTAGTAAGTTCGCACGAAGAAAGTCTACGTAAAGGAAAAGGTCAACTGTACAGTCAAAACACACCTTTGTAATGTCGCAAAGATTAGTTTTCCTAAAAAATTGAGTGTGATAGTTGTTATTTTATCCGTTCAACCTCTCTATTCTGGGTGGAGTTGCTTAGGTCATTTTGACCCGCCGATAATATTTGCAAAATATTAACAACACTTTCGTGCATTCAAACCGGGTCAAAGTGTCCTTCGCAGCTACCCGCAGAAGGTAGACAATGAACAGATGAATTACCAAAGGAATTTATTTCACTAATAAGTCAAGTAAAAATTAAAAAAAAAAAACTATCCATTAAAGACAACTGGCCATACATATATAGAAAACAATATATTACCATGAATAAGAGAAAGATAAGAAGGAAAATTACAGAAAATAAAAGTCTAGTCCGCATTGTCCTCTTTGAGTTGTTTATCAGTTGGGGCCTTGCCTGGTTCCTGCTTGTGTGAAAGCTTTGTCCCGGTAGCCCCCCTGTATCTCTTTTTGATTGGGAAAATGGATTCACCGGTTTCTTTATAGAATTCGAGAGGCACAACCAACCCCTAATTTTCAATCTTCATCTGCTTAGTTAACTGGATTCTCCATTCAGTCTCTTGTATTTTGCGCCGGCTTTCCTCCATTGCAGTTTGCCTCTTCTTATACAACCTCACTGAAGGGGGGTCCTCGCTCCTTGAATCTTCATCCGATGAATCAGAGATGAAAATTTGAGCATTCTTATTGGACCCTGGCAGCCCTGTGAAACGACTGGAGACCTCCTCCTCTTCAAGCAAGCGTTTGCGAATTGGTTTCATGGTAATGAGATTTTTGGGACTAAACTTTGATGGAGTCCTAAGAGAAGTGAATTTGCTGTGACTATTTTGGAATGGATGCATGAGATTAAATAGAGTTAATCAGCTGTAAGTTTCTCTTTTTTTTTCCTCCACATTAAACATGCAAGTAATTGTGATTGCCTTGTACATTAACGTTGTTCAATGAGGCAGTTTAGGGAATTCGAACAGTTACTGCACAAATTTTTGTGAATGGTCATGATGGTTAGTGGCTTATTAGTTTATTATGATGTCCTTCATGCTCGCTTTTTGTTTCCATGTAGTACTGAACTGGGCCTCTTCATGATTATTATAATATACTGAATGCTAACTGTTTGCACTCTAGTGATCCCCAATTTGTCACTACTAGCAACGATCCATGAATTTACCATTGAATTCACGTGCCTTACCAATGCCCTTGTCCAAATTACTTCATTTTCACTCCCACGTTCATTTTCGATAATGGTTGTGTACTACGTGGAATTTCAGCAGAGGTAAACTTTGTTTCTATTATCTTTTTGATCCATAATTTTCACATCAACGTAAGATGAATAAACAAAACTAAACTGTATTTCCTATCACCTGTTGCAGGTAACATTTCCAGGTTACAGAACATTAATCAATAGTATGGATGAGTGGGCACTGTTTGGACTTTCGCCAGAGGTAAACATATTTTGGTTCCCCCTTTCATTTCCTTAAGTCCACTCTCTTCAAGATGTTGATATTCCCGTTTTGAGAGAAACCTTGTCTTATGATCGGCAACATAGCTCTTAGAGTAACATAGCTTTTAGAGTAACTACCTTGTCTTATGATCGCGCAGCATTGTCTTAAAACCGATATTTCTTGATGTTGATGATTCTCCAGTCTATTATTGATGTTGAAATTCCCTTTTGGAGGGAAACCTTGTTTTATGATCGCCTAACATAGCTTTCAGAGTAACTACTGTCAGAATGCATTAGTTGTGACATGTGAAAAAATTAATAGCGAGTACAAAGAAAAACATGTGAAGTAATAGCACTAAAATCCAGCAGCTTCTTCGTGGTTATTCAATGCATCACAAGTAAGATGGGTTGGAAGTCCAAAACATATGGGGTTACTGCATAGTATGGTTCATCAACCATCGAATACAGCAACATATTGGGTTGGGGCATAATATGGTAGATGAAACCATACACGCAGCAACCCAATAGATTTTAGACCGCCATGCCAGATTTATCTGTGATGATTTTCCGTGCCTGGGTGGTGGTAGACGAGATTCTGAATATCTCATTGTGATGCTAAAATCAATCATAAAAAAGCTAGATGCCACCTCCGGCTGCTTCTTTATGATTGTTCCAGCATCACAATGTTGTCGAACGGAATTGCCGTCAATCAGGAGTTGGGCTATGATAAACAGGGGTTGGCATCGTTATGTTCTGACTACTTGATGCAACATCTTTGTGATCATTCCATACATCTCAATGCTGCATAAAGACAACCAGAACATAACGAAATCAACCTTGTGGATATCGTTGACATCGACATGCTTTCAGACAAGCAAAACTCTATATAGGAAGATGAAAGGTGTAGTTAAATATACAAGGCTGTAGGCTCTGGTTTTATACACAGTTGGGAAGCTGGGGGTTAGGATAAGATTGAGAGTTTAAAGATAGACAAGTGAGGGGTTGGGGGGATTAATTGAGTTTAATAAATGCTAGTTTGAAGATGTGGTTTCATATCAAAATTACTGCTGGTTTAAAGAGTAGTGCAGGTCAGTAGGTATAGGTTAATGATGAACCTCATTGATTAGGGGTGGCTATGTTCTGAAAATAGTTTTAACATTGTATCTTTAACATAGCTTTCGAGTAACTATTGTGTCGATGCATTAGTTGTAGCCTATGAGAAAATTTAGAGTGAGTAGAAAGAAAAACATGTGAACTAATAGGACTAAAATCCAGCAGCTTTATCTGTGATGATTATCCGGCCGCGCAGTGGTAGCTAGACAAACCCCTATTTCCCATAGCACAACCACTCATCTGATCAGATGAGAAGTTCTCAGACAAGTTGTTGTGCTATGAGAAACAGAGGTTGCCATCTATTTAGCACTCATCTAAGATCAATGAGAAGTGGTGCTATGATAAACAGAGGTTGGCATCGTTATATTCTGACTACCCGAAGCAACATCTTTGTGATCATTACATGCATCCCAATGCTGCATCAAGACAACCAGAATATAAAGAAATTAACCTCGTGGAGATTGTTGACATTGACGTGCTTTCCACAATCAAAACTCTATATAGATGGATGATAGGTGTAGTGAAATGGTCAGTAGAATCCGTTGTGCTCTAGCCCCCTCCAGAAGCTTCTACGTGACCATTCCGTGCATCACAGCGCTTCCGCATGGGGGAGAGAACATAACTGACACTTGACATCAACATGCTTGCCCAGAATCTAAACTTCAATTATCTGCATGGATGTAAGGCTGTACAATTTGAATGTTATATTACATTGATACTAGTAGTATATTAGCGCCTTATGTGATGTCCAAAAAAATACAAGGCCAGAAATCTCCAAATTAATTGCATTATTTCGTTGAAGGACGAGTTGCGTCGCCAATAGTGGTAAATTACCCTGCAATACTTTACATCATGTGACTGTTCCTCGCATTTGAAAATCGTACACGAGACCCTGCGTGGTGTGGGTGGAGGCTCCTGCCAGGTGGAAGCTATGCATGGAACACGGGCTGAAACACTCACTATATATATTTGACACTTCCACTGCTGTATGCTGCATATTGCTCGCTCGAGACCCCTGCGTGGTGTGGGTGGAGACTCCTGCCTGGTGGAGACCATGCATACAATTCACACACTGCACGCACAATATTATATGTACACTTTATGCGCTCAAAAGTTATGGAAGTTTATCGGTATAGTTGAATTGAGATGAGGGCTCCCTGAGAGCTGAAAATTTCATTTGACAATGTCACTGTTGCGCCTTCTTCCGGAAGTTGTCCATTGTTATCTGTGTGAATCATATTTAAGAATGTGAATTTTGTATATCGGGTGAACAGCTAGCTAGCTGAGTTTAGTTTAGCATACACCTTGTACTGCATAACATAATTCTTGTACATACTTGTCAGATAATTTATATGGTGTTTGTGAATGTCTTCAGGTTTTGTGAATCATACTCCAAACGCGACGATTGCATGACCTTGTAGCTTGCAAGAACTCAAGGTCGCCTCCACATCCTATGCATGATACCTAAGCAGTTGATCGGAAACCATGGCGTGCCAATATCTAGGGAGTTCTCCGGCGATTAGAGGTGCCGCTTCTGCTAGTGGTGGTGCCGTGAGGAGGTAGTTGGATTGAACGGTCATCCCCTGCGCGACGTGGAAAAATTAGCTACCGTCGGTTGTTGATTGAACGGTGTGAGTGCGAATGACAACCTGATTGAGGTCTCCTCACAAATTAGTGGTTCTACGACCTACTAAAGCTGTTACAATCGTCTTATGCCTCGGACAGTGATCCCTTTGTCTGCTGTGGGCAAGTTTCAACTTGTTCTCACTTTACTGTTCAATATTGTAGTAGTACTACTACCAGTCTGTCCCACGTATTTCTTCCCATGGCGGCCGGCGGGGAGATTAAGAAATAGATGTTTTTGACCAAAATGCCCCTAACACAGGTGGAGAATAACACACCCACCCTTCCCTCTCTCTTCACAGTAAGACCACCACCAATTACACCACCAACACCACCACTACCAATTACACAACCACCAGTTACACCACCACCACCACCACCACCAGTTACACCACGACCACATTAACAACACTAAAAGATCAAACAATACAAGATAAAAAATCACCTTTTTTCCTTACATCAGGTACAAGAAATCAATTTTTTCAATATCAGATCTAAAATCAGATCTATAGAAGAAAGAAGAAGTTGAAGAAGAGGAAGAGGCAACATATCGAAAGAGAGAGGGAGGAGCTTCCAGCCTTGGACCACCACCATCATATCACCAACGAACCCACCATCGAAGACACTGTCACCAACGCCACAAGCACCACCAGAACCAACGAAAACAGATCGAAAGAGAGAGGCATATCGCCCTCTTCACCGGCGTCGCCTTCTTCACTGGCGACCTATCCTTCCACCGCTAGATCGGACACCACCGTTGCCTCCCTACCACCAGCTATGAGTAGATCTGCGAAAAAAGAAGAAGAAGAAGATGAAGAAGAATAGAGGGGAACTGTGAGAGAGAGGGTGGGAGAGAGAGAGAGCAGGTCTTACCTGGGTCGCCGTTGCCTCTGCCGCCACCGCCATTAGGAAGCGCCATCGTCCTCTCCGAGAGCATAAGGCTGAGAGGCTCGACCACCACCACCTCCATCCATCCACCTCTGCCTCTCTCTCTAACTCTCTCTCTCCCCTCTCTTTCTCTCTCTATTTGTGTGGTGTGAACTTGAAAGAATAATGATTGTGTTGTGTGAGGATGAGAGGAAAATGTTTGGTGTAAATTGAAAAAGTAAGTGGGGTATTATTTTGAGTGGGTAATTTAGACTTTTGATTTGTTTAAGATTACCCAAAAAGTAAATGGGAAGAAAGAGGTGAGACGTCCTAAACTAAAAATTGGATAGGAAGAGGTGGTAAAGAGTGTTATCATTTAGTGAGGTGTAAGTTGTTTGGCGTGTCAGTGTCACAATATTACACGTACTGTAATATTTCTTGAAGTAGGTTTTGTTTATTAGCTGTTCGCTAGTCTGTTTGGCTACTTAGCATTTAGCTTTATCTGGGGAATGCCCCTTGTAAACTTGTACTTGACTTTTCCTGATTAATCAAAAATTCACAGTTCACCAAAAAAAAAAGAAAAAGAAAAACCCGTTCTCTATTAAGAAAAAGGGTAGAACACATTTTCAACCCTCAGTTTATCGATAAAATATATTTTCCCCCTGATTTATCGATAATTAATTTTTGCACCCCTGTTAGAGTTAAAAACTAACACCAAACTAACAGAGGGGTGAAAATACAAAGATACCCGTAAAATGTTGAAAAATTACCCCATTATAAATGTCTTTCTTCCTTATTTCCTAACCCTAACAGCCTTATCTCTTTCTCTCTCTCTTCGTCCTCTCTTCCTTCCCGATCTGCTATCTCTCTCTCCCTCTTTCTCACCGCCTCCTCTGTTGGGATCCACAAGCCCAGGATCCAGCAGAAACCCCTGTTTGATCTTCTCCTCCCGATCTCTCCTCATTATCAACAATTCCTCCTCGTAATTGTTCTGGTACCCGACGTCGATGCTGTAACTCGATGCCCTAACCACCGTGTCGGCTGATCCACGAACTCCATTCGGTGGAAACAGGCAATACGACACATCTTTCTTCGGAATCATTGTCTAAATTGCAAGATATAGAAATTTATTATCACAGCCTCTCAACAATTGCCTAACCTAGACACAGTTGAACCAAATTACAGTTTGAGAAACAAATAAAGCTGCAAAATAGGCAATACCAGAGCATCCAAAATGCTCTTAAGGTCTCTGATCTTGTGAAATCGTTCTTCAACAATCCAATCAGACTTGAACATTAGCACAAGCAACCCAAGCATAAATACCATGGCTCCAATCTTTAGATGTGCTCCATTTCTTTTTTCCATGACCATCAGCCTGATATGCTTTTTCGAATGACATGGCATCGTTGAACCCTCTCAAAGCTAACTGGTTCCTTAGTTTGGAACCACTTTCCCCAGTAGAACGTCCATTTTTCCACCGAGTCTCTATGTTAACTACAACTCCGATCCAGGGATACACAGACATCTTGTCCTAGTCATAACTTGAAAGGGATTCTGATTCATTTACAGCTTGTGGTGGATCAGAAACACCTGCTACATCCTTCTCCAAGAATGTTGCGAATGCAAGGTGATTTGCTTTAGATTCCAAATTTCGTTTCTCGGAGTTGCAGTTACCTACCCCAACAGCATGACAAAAGAGCTCCTTCTAGGGGTAATTTTGTTTCCTTTTCATCAAACAGTAAGGACAGCTGAAGTTGCCATCTGATAGTTTGACAGGATGGCTTCCTTTCCTTAGTTTTTCATAAGCTCTATCTCAGTAATTCTCCATTTCAGTATCACTTAGATCAGTGTCCTCTCCTGAACTCGCATCCATGACTGCAAACATAATTGAAACAATGAGGCCATTAGAAACATTAAAGCATCAAAAAAATAGTATTTATTATCAGCCGTCACACCATAGAAAAACTGACTATATTCTCATAACACTACATAAATCTAGAAGGTATAATACAACTGAGAATGCCATCGCATTGCAGAGCAAAGCGAGAAGCCATGCATGTATTAATTACAAAAGTAACATAGCAAGACTGTAATGGTAACTTGATAAGCTTGTCGAGCATATGACAATAATTAAGAATGTAACCCATCACAGAAACATACAAGGCACAACACTAAATGAAAGCTAGGTAGCTTTGTACCGAAAGCCTAGTAGTTCTGTCCTGGGTATGAGACGTAACTACATCATTCATTCATGAAACATGTAAGAGATTAATTAACCCCATGTCTATATAAAATTTCATTCATGAAAACTTATACAGTAAATACTAAGCATGAAACAATTATGAGACTTACTAATCAAACAAAAATATCTATGTCAAGTATCAACAGCATAGGATGCATCTACCCGTTGCATTTTGCATATCGTGTGATTGTTGTTCACCGTGATCTACAGTAAAATTCCATGGAAAAAATTTCCACAATAGTTGGAATCAGAGAGGAGAAGTATATCAGGAGTGTATTGTAACAGCAGGATCCCGCGACATTAAATGGTAAGTCTCATAGAAAAAAATGACCTATTTTGAACTAGGGGACAAAGTGTTGGTTAATTTTAAAAATAAAATAAAAAATTTAGTGTAGCATAAACGAAAATGCTAAGGTGATTGAGTTGTCTAAGTATGACAGAACTACAGAAATATTTACAATGCAAATTTAAAATACAAAATGATAGAAAATCGTTTGAGGCTGTTCTGCCATATGTATCAGAGACCATTAGATGCACGGTTTAGAAGAAGTGGTAAAATTCAAATCTACGGTGGTGACAGATATGCCAGGCAGAGACCAAAAGAACATGGGTAGAGATAATAACACTAGACATATCTGGCTAAAGTGAAATTGTGAAAATGCTTATTGTTCTTGTTGTTTCTGCACGTAATCACTAGAAATATTGCGGATGAACCTTTTGTACCTTAAGCATAGGAAACAAATTGCCTTTGAGAGCTATCGTATCTAAAATCTGTTGGAAATATAAACTTGATTTGTTATTTATGTGTTACATTGTTCTAGATATTTCCTTGTTTCTAGAACATGACTTTGTTGGAATGAAGATGATTACTCAAGACAACTCAACGATTTGTTGTGGAGGAGAAGAAGACAGAAGTCAAGCAATAGAGTGAAGTATTCTTCTCCTCCACAACAAATAGTTGAGTTGTCTTGAGTAGTCCTCTTGATTCCAACAAAGTGGTATCAGAGCCTCGCAAAGATCGTGGAAGAAGGATGGATGGTTTTTTGTCTCCGAAATTGACTTATACCAATTTCTAGAGATGGAAGATCACGACAACTTTATACCTCAAAGCATGTGACTTGTGGGATGTGGTCGGAGAAGAGACAGTAGATTGTATGACCCAAAGGGTCCAAGAAAAGAAAGAAGAGAAGGAGCTTGCTGTGTTGGAGAAGGCCATCCACCACGAAATGTGGATGGAGATTGGATAAAAAGTTCTCCACGTGAATTTTGGTTAAGTCTCGACCATATCATCTCTAAGAATAGAGATGTGGTGTTACCCAATGAGTATTGGGTAAAATGCTTGGAGAAGGATGATTTTGAGGAGGATATACAACATGGAGATAATTCCATGATTGATGGAGAGGACCAAGCCAAAGACGCAAAGGAGAATGAAGATGCATACGATGAAGAAGAGTTGAGAAGAGTGATGGATGAAGAACTTCCACAATTGATTGTTGAGAATGATGCTCAACAAGATGAAGAAAAATTTGAGAAGAGGATAGAGAAGAGTCTCTTCATGGAAGAGAACTTGATTGATGTGGAAGATGTGATGACAATGATTGGCGCAAAATGTATGTTTGACGCGGATACAGATGTCGACATGGACCTTCTAGGTATGTTCGCAAATTTCTTTGAGGAAGAGTTTGAGTTGGTTTTGTTTCCAAAACAAGATTATCCTTGGCAGGTTACAAATCCATTGAAAAAGAAGGAAGTGGATGAATATTATGTCATCTATGAGGGCAGAGATGACCATTGTGGATATCATGATTATGGTGAAGTAACAAGATGTTACTTTGAGTTTGCTTTTCCGAACTCGTGTTTTGATTCCAATTGGGTGAGCATAGATACATTTTTCGATCCCAAAAAGAAGCTTGAAAGGAAGTATGAAGAATCCAAAAGCAAAGTTTGGCTACATGCTAAAATGGTGATTTTGTTAAAGATGGCGAAGAAAAATTCTGCTTTCAAGAAAGTAAAGATCAAGTGCTACACTACTATGGAGATGGCATTGGAGACCGTGGCTATTGAAGGTGGTGGAGTTCATATTGTTGCAAGAAAGTTTCATTGAAGCCTCTAAAAGCCGATGATCATTAACTACAAAGCAGCGTATGGAAAATCAAGTTTAAGAGGGGGTGTTGGAAATATAAACTTGATTTTATATTTCTAACTAATCTTATTTATGTGTTACATTGTTCTAGAAATTTCCTAGTTTCTAGAACATGACTTTATAAGTTCTTGTAGAGGGACTTGAACCTAGGAAATGATGTTGGTGGGAGATGCACCTAGTTAATGTAATACTTAGTGGGAGGAGGAAAAGTCATGGAAGGTACTAGATACATGACTCCTATATATACCTATGTACATGAAGTGTGTATGAGTAGAAGATAGAAGTCAACCAATAGAGTGAAGTCTTCTTCTCCTCCACAACAAATAGTTGAGTTGTCTTGAGTGGTCCTCTTGATTCCAACAAAATCTAGTGCATACACATAAGTATAACATCAACACGGTTAAGGAAGGACAAGAAGTTGGAGGACGATTGTTCGTATGGAGAAATGCTCATACATTCGAAAGATAGGAAAACAAATCAACAATTAAACTAATAAAGAAAAGAACAAAAAACAAAAAGTTGGAAGAGAAATCCTATGTATTGAAAGAAATGTGAATCTTAATCGGTATTATGTCATACTATGATCAATAATAATCCTTCAAAAATACCTTGAAATGTTCAACTTTCCTTGTCCACTTGCACAGACATGGGGTGTAGGTAATTTTGAGGATCCAGAGTATACATGTCTCTCATTCTTTTGCCTATTCCCATTTCCGCTTGCATTCATCTTGCACACAAAATATAGCAGTAGTAAATTTCATGCATTATTACATTCTGTTTCCAACTCAAATGGAAAAACGACATGTATTTATACACAAACATGATCATGTTTTGCACAGAGAGAACATGTGTGAGGCAAATGAACTTTATAGTTCCTAGTTAACAGGATCGTGTCCAACAACTACAAATAGTAAAAGAACTTTTTTTTAGTCCTTTGACCGTGTAAACAAAAAATATTGAATCACGTGTGGTGCTTCAAATACTTGAAGTTTCATCAAAAGAAAAGGTACTTGAAGTTACATTATGGCACCATATTCATTCATGTTCGTACTAGCACCTCAATTACAAGCATTATGTTCTCATATATATTGTAACGTTATACAGTGTCTTAGGGTAAATCTATATTTTATCTTATCTACATACTAGATATTGCCAGTTCTAAAGGCACGAAAAAGAAACAACCAAACTTCTCATACATGTCTGTCACAACTAAAAGTCAAAATTATAGGTTGGGATGATTTATTTTGTCACTATGGCATGTTAGCGAATGAATATTTTAAAGCGATTGGCGATTCCATGTTGACAACACAATAGGTATTTTAAGGGTATTTTGTAGAACTTAGAGAAAAATTCTATGACGACTACCACCAAGTGTTAACCAAAATACATATGTTGGAGCGGATAATCCAGATGAAATAGAAATTCCTTAGCTTTCCACCATGATGAGCTTTCTGAAATGTTGGGTGGGAAGAAGCAAGAAGGGAAGTTTGTTTGTTGTTTTCCGGTATGTAAAAGGACTTCAAATTCAGATCTTTCATCACCATGACACGGGTGGCTTCAGTACGTCTTTGCAAAGCTATCAACTGATTTAACTGGCGAAACCATCCAAAACTGTGGGGAATACCTTCAAGTGGAGTCTATGTCTATCACCATTTGTAATGAAAAAAACTGTTTTTACAAATCAAATGACTGCTCTGGCAATGAATCTGCGTCGTTCTTTTGTTGCAGGTGGTCGGTAACAGCTGAGAAGTTGGCGTGGAAAGTTATATTGAGGGATTTGCTCGTGAATCTAGTCGTGCAATTTGATTGTAATTAGTTATAAATTTTTGCTTCCGGTTTAGTGGGTTTCTGTCTCTCTCCCTCTGTCCTCAGATCCACTCAATTGGTGGAAGCTAGGAGGGATCTTTGGTGTGGTATAGCTCATGTGTGGGTTTGGCTCACAAATTTGTTTCTATGTGGGATTTTACTGGTCCGATTAATCACTCTCCACATTCCACACCATTTTCAGCCGATGGTGATTTGAGTGGTGCGTTGGTGTTTTATTTGGTGTGGGCTGTTGAAGGTTGTTCTTGACCACATCAATCTTTTCTCCACACTAGCTCTCGATATTGTCTTGCAGTTGGTAATGGATTCAGGATGTTGAGAGAAAGGTTTCTTCTCCGACCCAGGGCAATCAAAGCTCCGGTCAAAATCGTGCAGATCACGGGTGCAGAAGCCTTTGAAGGTCCGAGTATTGATCAAAATTGTGCAGATCGGGTCACATCTTTGGAGTTTTTCCCTTTGTCCGTGATAGTGCATTGTTTGATGCTTGATATGGTTTGTGATCTCTTGAATGGGTTACATATGAAGGTAGGATTTACAAGTTATGTTTATTGGACATGTTGCTTTATTCTCAGTAGAGATTGTTGTGACAAATGAGTTCTTAAGTTTAATTCACGGTAATCTTGTTATAATTGTGGTGAAGAACAAGAACACCAAGAACACAAACACAACAAAAACATTGAACACCAAGAACATTCAAAAATGACTCTGACAGTTAGGGACGAAATTGTCAAAAAAATTAAAAAAGTGATTTTTGGTACGGAATTGGACAGAAGGGTGTTAAGTATCCTTGTTTTTTTCGTTAGAAGGGTGGTAGTGTATTGTCCAAAAGACGAGGGTGTCCCGTGTCATTTCGCCTAAACATAGGGGTGCAAAGTGGATTTTACCCTATAATTTATGATTCATAGTGCTTTTTTTGAAAGTTACTATTTTCAAAAAATTACATAATATTGAAGCAAAATCATTGATAATTCTTCCTAGAAAATTGCATAATAATTCAAATTAATAGCACAGACTCCGTTAAAGTGTTAAGCAAAAGTCATTTAACCTATTTAAAAAGGTATAAAATTAACTAATCTGGTAGTTAAGTGAAACTTCAAAGGTTTTGATTATATTAAGATTTCTATGTGATAAACTATAATTTTCTTGGCTAGAATTTATGGGAGAAAGTTGTATAAGAGGATAAATTCCCGATCTCTTGAAACAAAATTTGTTTGCAAATTACATAAAAGCATAATTTCTCTCTTTTTTTTTTTTTTTTTTTTAAAGTATAATTTCTCTTATAGTATGCGCCTCAAATCAAAGTGTGTAGATTTTAAAAGACAACATCCTTATAAAATAAGAGAATTTTAAAGTGAAGTCATTTCTTGGGGTCATCAATGTGCCAAAATGGGACAAAATTTTGGATCAGATAAAATCTGGTATATGTGTGAACCCAGTTGTGTGTCTCTACCTTGTTAGAAGTTGATAGATTGGGCCTTTGTGCGTCCTAGCCCATAATAAAAAAGAATTTGACCCATTGCATACTATATGTTAATGCCAACTCCTATAAATATTGTAATACCAAATCAACCTTCAAACACAACCATCTATCTACCTTTATCTCGTTTTATGGTACTCATGCGCTAAATCAAATTATAATCGCTTAAATAAATTGCCAAATCATTTTGTTGAACGAAAAACTTAGTGCAATAAGCTAAAGACAACCACTACAAATAATTATGTGAAATTACTTGCAGACAAATATACCAGATCGATGAACATTTTTTGTGAGTTCTCTATTAGTGCTTGGTTTTCCAGGTCTATCTAGTTGTTTGTTCTCTTTATGAGCCCTCTCTTGTGAGGTAATAACTTTCTGAGAAATGAAGAAAACAAAATTATCGCTTTTAGAGACTACAAGAAAAACCCATTCTCTCTAGTCTGGTTCGTTCCCGTCGTCCGTTCCTCCACCAGCGTGACTTGTTCTTTGGTTGTCATTCTTTAGTGGGTGCTTGCAGGGCATCTTGGTTTGTATGGGGTTCCAAAGATTTGGTCTGGGTCGAAGCGAGGTTGAAGGTGGTGCGGTCTCAGGTCGGATTGCGCCGTTTGTCTCGACGGTGAGGTGGTTTTCCGGTGGATGTGGTAGGTGGTGTAATTGGCCGTGATCTCTCACGGCCGATGCTGAGGGTTCAGGTGTACGATACTCTTGGGAATCTCGGTACCTATGCAGTTGATCGGAAACAATGATGTGCCAATATCTGGGGAGTTCTCCGGCGATTGGAGGTGCCGCTTCTGCTGGTCGTGGTTCAGTGAGGAGGTTGTTGGATCGAACATTCGTCCCTTGCGCGACGTGGAAAAATCAGCTACCGTCGATTGTTGATTGAACGGTGTGAGTGCGAATGACAACTGGATTGATGTCTCCTCACAATAGTGGTTCTACGACCTACTAAAGCCGTTTCAATCGTGTCTATGCCTGGGGCAGTAATCCCTTTGTCTTCTGTGGGCAAGTTTCAACTTGTTCTCACTTTAATGCTCAGTAATGTAGTACTACTACAACCAGTCCGTCTCTGCTCTTTGTTCCCATTTGACTTTTTTGACTCGTATCTGGGTCACTTTGATCGGGTGATTTGAATAGCAAAATAAGACGATTATTTGATAATTTTTTCACCGTATTATAGAGCAACTTTTACTCTACAACACCAGGAAAAAAATAACAAAATATTACATCATTTTGCTATTCAAATCACCGGGTCAAAGTGACCCAGTGAATAGTGACAAAAGTCAAATTGGGAATAAAGAGGAGAGACAGACTGGTATCATTTAGATGAGGTGTAAGTTGTTTGGCATGTTGGTGTCACAATATTACAAGTATTTTAATATTTCTTGAAGTAGGAAACAATTTTTCTCCTTCCCTTCATGCCCAAACTCCAATGTGGGACAAAAACACATTTTCTTCCTATATTGTGCCCAAACTCTAGCTTTATGTCACCAATTAATTTGTACATCATATGTACATGAAAAACACTAATTTTTACACTCTATGTAAAATTAGTTGATTTCCTCATGAATCATATTCATGGCGTATCAAAATACGCATATTAATTTTATTACAGTTTACGGTCAAACTAACAGAAATAGTCAAAACTTGATAAAATTAGTATATCAAATATATACCAAAAAATTCATTATTTTCACATCATATGTAAAATAATTGAATCTCTACATTCATGGCGCATCATAATACGCATATCAGTTAAACTACAGTTCACGGTCAATCTAACAGAAACGGTCAAAACTAATAAAATAGATAATCACATAAAATCATGTTATGCGCTATCGACCTTTGACTCTGATAACACTGTTGGGTTTTGATGGAGGTTATGAAGCGGAATAAAAAAGTTATTCATGCTCAAATCTCACCAAGGATCACAGGTGAAGCATCATAACATGATGAAAGGAAGAAAGGTTACCTCGGCCATACCAGGCTGGTGACGATCACATACAAGGAATGGTATCTTTGTCTCTACGGTATCCACATGAATAGACCTCATCCGGACTTCTTCTCCAATGGTTCTAGCAATCTGAGAAGAAGGATGAACATGGACTTGTGCACGGGCTGGACCACATCCAAGCGGCAGCAAGGAGAGGTCCACGGCATCACCATGCCGTGGGCAAGAAGATGGGCGACATCCATGGTGCCCGACGGCTCCAAGAGGGGGCAGCTCCATGGCTTGGCCGAAACCCTAGGTGTGAAAACTCATTTTCACTCTTTTCTCTCTAGCTCTCTAGTAAACTGTGTTGTGTAGGAATTTTGTTAAGCATGAATTTTCTTAGCCTATAAATCCTATTTTTAGCTAGAGAAATTCCTCTTTGCCCATAAATCCAACAACGTGGGACTAGTTACATTCTAGTCCACAATTGCTCTTTAGTCCAACTAATGCGCACAATTTACACTTTAGTCAATTTAATTTATTAGTGCTATTTAATCCAACTAATTAGCAATAATACCAGCTTGATCTATTATTGTGTGTGACTTTGTAGGTTCTTAATTACGTGGCAGTAATAATAATTATTACAAACATTGAGCGGTATCTAGCAATACAACAATGCTCCCAAGTAATAGGCATGTCAGTGATCTGACTAACCTCTGTGACCAATGTTACAGTGTTGTATAATCCCTTTGTCTCATCTATCCAGATTGGACACAAGACATAGAGCGTCACACTTGTATATTTAATCCATAGTTTCTCGATCTGTGAGTAGACTTAGATAAACAAATAACATCAATATCCCATATTGATTTATTTGATCTTGGCCATGCATTTTGCTAAGTCTCACTCATCGAGTGGCCATGGATATTTACTCCCGTTACGTGGGAGGGACAAATCCTCTCTACATCACTACGATCTCTCAGCTTGCTTCATATCACGTCCGATTAAAGCCTTTATAGTTACCCAGTTACGGTGTAACGTTTGACGATATCAAAACCTGATATTTCACAACTAGAATATCTAGTGACTTCAAGTCTAAGGATCACAACACCATTGTCACTATGACAGGCGCTTGTCACATTCACATAACTCCCATGTAGCCTTCTCATTGTGGGTCAATCAAGTGCGCTATTACTCCTAATGTGTACCCATGTGTTAGACTTGATATCCCCATATCAATCTACCCACATACTAGTCTCGAAGTAATAGAGTCGCCCTATTAACTGTAGTACTCGACTAGGGATATTTAAGAATATAACCTTTATATTCTAAGGACTTCATTCATGTTAGCATATCTCCATATCGATAACATAATGAATAGTAAGTCCATTAAATGTCACAATAAATTGATTGCCTCTAGAGCACAATTCCAACAGTCTCCCTCTTGCACTAGAGCCAATCTGGTGCATCCTATGCCTATTGACCTATTGCGTCCCTCACGCTTTCACTGTGCAAGAGGTAAGAGAGACATATGCTGGTACTTTGCATATAATTACATCTCCCCTATCGACAATCGAATGACATCGAATATTCTGAGTATTTTCATCTAATGCAACAATACACTTAGTCCTCTGTGATAAAACCGGCAACTGAATCTTTCCCGGAACCTTTCCAGCTCACTGTCCCTCAACTAAGGTGAAAGCTCAGGTTGTGCAAGACTTGAAATAGCTTAGCTATTTCAAGGCCTTGAATCTGCTTTCAAATCCTTGAATCAGTTTCAGAGGCTTGAAAATAGTTTGGATATTTTCAAGGCCTTGATTTGGATTCAAAGCCTTGAAACTGCTTAACCAGAATACACATTCTCATGGGGAGTTTTATGCTAACTCTTTGATTTGATTTACACTCTCTCTCTTGCATATGTTTGATTCTATGTTATTTGATGATGACAGAAAGATTGTTATAACATGTTTTTAAACGTTATATATCATCTGTTTGACCATGATAATGCAGGAAATTTTGTGTCTAAGTTTTTCAGGATTGTTTCCTAAACTGAATTGCTGCATATTTTGAAACACTTGAACACTTTGATCCTATGATCAAGCAGACGTGTATGACAGCTTCTCATGAAGGTTAAATGAAAGATTAAAACAATATCTCTGAAGACTGTGATCATTCAACCGTTGGAGAAGATTTCAAAGTAGTTAAACTCTGTTGCCTACAAAATAGGAAGGTTGTTGCTGAAAATATGGGGAGATTTGCAGAGCTGTTTGAAGTATAAATAGAGCTCAAATTCGAAGAAACAAGATACAAAACTCAACGGAAAAATAAAGATAAAGCATTCTGGATTGACAAGCATCAAAGAAGTTTTTCATTTCTTCCAATCCATTCACAGAAGTTCACTTCATTTCACTGCAGTTTTCTACTCTTAAGTGTTCTTCTGTATAGAGATATATTGGTAAATCATTTCTGTATTATTTCGACATTCATTATCAAGGATTGTTCAAAGAGAACAATAGAGAATTCTTAGTTAATCAGTTAGCTAGAGCATGTACTAGATAAGTTAGGGAAAACAACAAGCTGTAACAGAGTAAGGGAACTCTCTGTGCTTGAGTTCTAGGGCTTAGCTTTTGATTAATAAGAATTGTGTTGAAATTCCTGCATGGATCTAATCCCTGAGGTAGAGACGTAGGTCCAAGTGGACTGAACTCTATAAATCACTTGTCTTGTGCATTTTCAGTTCATTAACTTTCATATCCTTTGCAACATACAAAACTGTTTATTTTTCAAGGGTTTGAACTTGTTTTCAAGGCCTTGAAAAAGTCATACTTTCTCTCTACTTTCTGCATTTACTTCAAAGGCTTGAACTTGTTTTCAAGGCCTTGAACTTCATATTTTGCACAAGTTTCATCCTCCCAGCAAGTTTTGCAAAAAGTTGGCATACTCTATTCAACCCCCTCCTTTCTAGAGTATCTTAGCTGCTTATGCATATGCATACTCACACTTTCAATTGGTATCATAGCTTGTATCACTGTATAAGATTTAACCATCTGGTAATGAGTACTGCAGGTGATGGTGGTTTCCACAGGGAAGAGCTGCTAACAGACCTCCTCTATTCTGTGGAGAAAATTTTGCTCACTGGAAAGTTCTCATGAAAATGTTCATCATTGATCAAGATCTAGAGCTTTGGACCATTATCCAAAATGGACCTCACACTTTCTACATAGAGAAAGATGGGATCAAAACTCCCAAAACAGAAGATTCACTCTCCTCTTTGAAATTAGAGAAATTTTCTAAGAACTAAAAGGCTATTAACATTTTGTATTGTGCTTTGAGTACAGATGAATTCAACAAGATCTCTGGATGCACAACTGCTAAAGAAATTCTGGATAAACTTGTAGTTACCTTTGAAGGAACCAGTCAAGTCAAGCAAACTAAGATCAACATTTATTTCAGACAATATGAGCTGTTCAATATGAATGCAGATGAGTCCATCACAGATATGTTCAAGAGATTCACTGATATTGTCAACAACCTTGACTCATTGGGACAACATTTTTCCAATGAAGAAAAGGTGAGGAAGATTCTCAGAAGTCTTCCAAAGGCAAAATAGGAACCAAAAACCACAACTATTGAAGAAGCTCAGAATCTCTCAACTTTACAACTTGATGACCTACAAGGGAAGCTCCTGACACATGAGATATCTATGAATGAAGTTGATGGAGAACTCCCAGATGGTGTAAAAATTTAGCCCTCAAATCCAAAGAGAATGAGAAAACTCAAAGACTTGAAACTCAGGATGGTGATGATGAAGATCCAATTGCCTTAATTTCCATATCCTTGACAAGGATTCTCAAAATGAAGAAAAACTTTGGAAACAAAGATTTCAACAGAGAAAGGAATATATCATCAAGCAGCAAGGACTACAAAGGTAATTCCTCTTCACAGAACAAGTCAAAAGTTATGAACTATTTTGAATGTGGTGATGCAGGACACTTGATAAGAGACTGTCAACACAAAAAGAGCAAGAAATTTCAAAAGAAAGATCATGACAGAAGAAATAAAGCCATGATAGCTTCATGGAGTGATTCAGATAGCTCTAGTGAATCTGAATCTGAGGAAGAACATGCCAATCTATGTTTCATGGCCAAGCATGATGAAAGTTCTGAAAAGAACATTGAGGTAATGGTAAACTGCTTAATTTCAAAAACGAAAAGAAGCTCTTTCAGAATATCTCAGAACAATGTTTTTAAATGTGGAAGATTATCTGAAGGAGATCACGCTTTTGAAAGAAAATGTTCATGAGCAAGCAAAAGAAAACATACAACTTGTTTGCCTAAATACGTATCTAGAAATCTCTCAGAAGAAAACTGAAAGTGATTCAAGGCCTTGAAAACCAGTTTCAAAGCCTTGAAAACACAAGTCAAGGAAGTAGTCACTGAAAACTCCTCAGTGAGTGACAAACTTGTTAATCTAAGACATCAGATTGATGATTTAGACAAACAAAAGATTACTCTTACTGAGAAACTTCAAGAATCTGAATTGGTCAAAATCAAGCTTGCTGGATCAGAACACAAGTTGAACTTGATTCTTGGAGGAAGTTCACAGTCTGTTCACAAAGCTGGTATAGGATTCAATCCAAACTTTCCAAGAAGAAGCAATACCAGATTTGTGAAAGCTGGAAACAAAACTTCTCCTACTTGTCATTACTGCTGCAAAACTGGTCATGTTAAAATGACTTGTCCTTTAGAAGAAAAGACCCTCACATAATGAGGAACACTTTTCCTTTTCAACTCAAAGGACAAGTTAAGCATATTTGGGTTCGTAAAGGGGTTAGACCACCTAACATGGTTGATCGTGAATATGAATCCAAATTCCACACTTGGTCTAACAGCTGGGTAAGGCAATGATTGGAGTTTGCAGGTTGTCACCAATGTAAAGGAACAAAATTGGTTCATGGACAGTGGTTTCTCAAGACACATGAGTGGAAAGAGATCTCTATTATCAGAATTAAAGGAGCAATCTGAAGGTTCAATAACACTTGGTGACAAAGGAAAATGCAATATTCTTGGTATTTGAAAAGTTGGTAAAAATTCTAAAAACTTTATTTCTGATGTATATCTGGTTGAAGGTTTGAAGTTTAATTTTCTTAGTGTATCTCAGCTTTGTGATAATGGCAACAATGCTATCTTTGATAAATAGAAGTGTGTGGTGCAAAATGAGAAATCAGGAGATTGCATTCTCACAGCCTCTAGATTAAACAATGTTTATACTTTTCAGACTAACAAAGTTGTAGGTGAAAGTTTGAAGTGTCAAAAGGCCTTGAAAGAGGACTAAAAGCTTTGGCATAGGAAACTTGGTCATATCAGTTTGCATACTTTGAACAAGTTGATTTCCAAAGACTTGGTAAGAGGATTGCCATCCACCAAGTTCAAAGAAGATGAAATGTGCAAAGCCTGTGCACAAGGAAAGCAGACCAGAAGCTCCTTCAAGCTAAAGAAGTTTGTGAGTATAACTAGACCTATTGAATTACTTCATATGGATCTCTGTGGTCCTACGAGGACTCCTACTCCAAAAGTTAAAAGGTATATGCTACTTGTTGTAGATGATTTTTCAAGATACACTTGGGTTATGTTTCTCAAAGAAAAATCTGAAGAACTCTCTGAATTTTCAAAGCTTTGCAGAGAACTTCAAAACTTGAAAAACCTACCTGTAGCTTCAATCAGAAGTGATCATAGTAGAGAATTTGATCAGTTAGAATTTGATTTATTCTGTGATAAACATGGTATTTCTCACAACTTTTCTGCTCCAAGAACTCCTCAACAGAATCGTGTTGTTGAAAGAAAGAACGAGACACTTGAAGATATGTCAAGAACATTTCTTCTTGAGAACAAGTTGCCAAAACATTACTGGCCAGAAGCTGTGAATACATCAAACTATACTTTGAACATGTGCTTGATCAGACATATTCTGAAGAAGACCCCCTATGAACTATTCAAATGGAGGAAGCCAAACATCTCTTACTTGAGACCCTTTGGATGTACTTGTGTTATCCATAACAATGGAAAAGACAATTTTGGTAAGTTTTATGCAAGAAGTGATGAAGTTATATTTCTTGGTTACTCTCTGAATAGCAAAGCTTATAGAGTTTACAATAAAAGAACCAAACGGGTTGAAGAGAGTATTCATGTTATTTTTGATGAAAGCTATGATGGTTCTTTGAGTGGAAGTTTTGCAGATTTGAATTTGAACAAGCATGAATCAGATGAAGAGACTGAGAATCCACTTGAATTAAAGAAAGGCTCAGAGGAGAATAGAAGACATTTTCAAGACCTTGAAAATAGTGCTCAAGGCCTTGAAAATACAGCTCAAAGCCATGAAAAAGATGATCAGAAGGATTCAAGTGACAGAGCCACTACTTCAAGACCAGAAAAGATCCATGGAGAACTTGAACCATGGTCTCCAAGAAAGAGATTAAAATATATCTCATCCCATCCAGCTGATAATATCATATCAGATCCAACCACTGGTACACAAACCAGATCACAGTTGAAGAACTTATGTGCTTTTAATTCTTTTATTTCTCTTGTAGAACCAAAAACTGTGAAGGAAGCTTTACAAGAAGCAGACTGGATCATTGCTATGCAAAGTGAACTCAATGAGTTTGAAAGGAATAAGGTTTGGAACGTGGTTCCTGCACCTTCAAACCAGTCTGTCATTGGTACCATATGGATATTCAGAAACAAGTTGGATGAAAGTGGCAATGTGATCAGAAACAAAGCAAGGTTAGTTGCTCAAGGTTACAATCTAGAAGAAGGTATTGATTATGAGGAAACTTTTGCTCCAGTTTCCAGATTAGAAGCAATTAGAATTTTGCTTGCATATGCATCTTACAAGAACATGAAACTGTTTCAAATGGATGTGAAGTGTGCTTTCTCGAATGGGTAATTACAAGAAGAAGTTTATGTTGCAAAACCACATGGCTTTGAAAATAACAAGTTTCCAGATGTTGATTCAAAGACCCTTGAATGTGTTTTGGATGCTAATTGTTTTGAGTGATGAAAGAAAAAGACAAAAACAAAGAAAAAGTCATAAGCAGCAAAGTATTTCAGTTACTTCAAGGCCTTGAGATACTGACAAAACTTCAAAGCCTTGAGATTTGTTTTATTCTGCTATATGTTCTCACAGTTCTGTGTTGCATAATGGATATCTGATTATAAAGATCAAGGATTTACTGCAAATACTTATAATTTACACTATTTACATATCGAACACAATTGCAGATGATCAAAACAGGAAGAATCAAAGTTTTCTGGATTTAACTTTGTATATTCATGAAGCAGGTTCAGAGCTCCAAGGCCTTGAGATGTGCCTTGAGCCGCTGACAGTTTTTACAAAACTAAGTTGATTCTTTCTTCTAGGTTTTGATTCTTATTATTGTGATTATTCATTGACTTCTAAGAGTCTTAAACTTGTTTTTCATGCTTTATATGTATTTGAAGTTAAAAAGATTACTATTCTAATCTTTTAACCAGTTTTATCAGAAACTGGAAAACCAAACAGTCATAGCACTGTTATCTTTCTGGATTTTGTTGCTGCTGTGTTTTAATGTTGTTGCAGGTTTGTTAAACGTGCAAACGTGCAAGAGCTATCTCAACAAACTCCAACGGATATCCACTTAGAGCTGTTTGAATTTCAGTTGAAAAGAGAATGAGGATTTGTAGGAACTGAGATCCTAAAATCTCTGAATCAGTTGCAGCTGTGGATAAAAGAGACTGGTTTGAATTTTAAAAAGAGGAGAGAGGCTTGTAGAATACTCCGAAAGGTGTGACAAATTCGTGGGAGATCATTCATTCAAACACACAAGGATTTAAGCTTCAATTCAGATTCCAGAAGATCAAATCAATCCAGTTTTTCAGAAGATGAACAACTTATCTCTTCTACTGTGTTTTTCACTTGTACTGTAATCTGTGTATCTTTTAATTATCTTAAACCTCACTTAACCTAGTGGTTGGTTGTTCAAGTGAACAACAAGAGGTTCTTGTTAGCTCAACAGTTAGTAGCTGGAACTAGATAGGTTTAGAACCACAAGCTGTATAGGTGTAAGGGAAATAAATTAGGCTTGAAGATCTAGGGCTGTTTCTGTGTGAGTAATAAGAAGTGTTTGCCCAATCCTGGTGGGATTAGATCCCTCAGGCAGAGATTAGGTCCATTGGGACTGAAATCTATAAATTGCTTTGTGTTCTTTACTTTACAGTTTGATTATTATCTGCTGCATACAACTCAAATCAAACTAGGGTTCATAAGTTGTTTAGAACTGGTAATTGTTCAAGGCCTTGAAGCTTTCTACTTTGCCTTTGAAAGTTTCAGAAAGTTTTCTAAAATCTCAAGGCCTTGAGATTTGAGTTTCACTCAAAGCTAATCTGTTAAGTTTTGAGTTTTGCAAAAAGTTTCCATACTCTATTCAACCCCCCCCCCCACTTCTAGAGTATTTAGGTCCTGTATTTAGTCTACATTACACACTTTCAATTGGTATCAGAGCTTGTGTCACTGTTTTAGATCTAACAATCTGGTGACTGTGAGTAATGTAGGAAATGGTGGATTCTCACAAGGAAGGGCAGCCAACAGACCTCCATTATTCTGTGGTGATAACTTCATGCACTGGAAGGAATTGATGAAGATGTTCATCATATATCAAGACATGGAACTGTGGTCAATAGTTCAGAATGGTCCTCATGAGTACTATACTACAATTGATGGAGTCAGATGTATCAAGTCTGAGGAAAATCTTTCAGTTACTGAACTGGAAAAGGTATCAAAAAATTACAAGGCTATGAATCTGTTATACTGTGCTCTTAATGCAGATGAGTTCAACAGAGTGTCAAATTGCAAGAGTGCCAAAGAAGTATGGGATAAACTGGTGGTGACATATGAAGGAACTAGCCAGATTAAGTAGACCAAAATCAACATACTTCTGAGGCAATATGAGTTGTTCAAGATGAATTCAGATGAGACCATCAAGGAGATGTTCAAAAGATTCACTGATGTGGTGAACAATCTGGAGTCTTTGGGAAAGAAGTTTTCAAATGAGGAGAAGGTCAAAAAGATTCTGAGAAGCTTGCCATAAGTCTTCTTCAGCTAGATGATCTACAAGAAAACCTGCTCACTCATGAAATGTCTATGAAGGATGTGGAAAGTGATTTGAGTGAAAACATCAAGAACCTAGCACTTAAGGCAAAAGACAGTGAAAAGTCTCAAAGCCTTGAGACTGAAGATGAGCCTGATGATGAAGACGCTTCAGCATTGATCTCCAAGGCATTGGCCAGGATTCTAAAGAAGAAAAGAAACTCTGGTAATAGGGATTACAACAGAGAGAGATCAAGACCTTCAGGCAGCAAGGACTATAAAGGTAAACCTTCATCACAGTCACATAAAACTAAAGTAATGAATTGTTTTGAGTGTGGTGATGCAGATCATTTAGTAAGGGACTGTCCACAAAAGAAGAAGAACATGAACTTTCAGAAGAAAGACAGTGACAACAGAAGGAAGAAAGCCATGATGACTTCCTGGAGTGATTCTGATTCATCAAGTGACTCAGACACAGAAGAAGATCAAGCAAACTTATGCTTCATGGCAAAGCATGATGAGGAAAATTCATCAGACAGATATATTGAAGATATGGTAAAAAAATATACTTTTGCTAGTCCTTCTGATGTACTTCCTGAAATTCTAAAAAGTATGTTTTTAAATGAGGAAAGTTATAGAAATGAGATTTCTGGTTTAAAGATTAAGATTCATGAGCAGGTAAAAGAAAACCTGGACCTAGTTTTTTCAAACAAAACTGTTGAAGTTTCTAAGACAAACCTTGAAAAGGACTTCAAGGCCTTGGACAGCAGGTTCAAAGCCTTGAAGGCACAGATAAAAGAGGTTGTTGATCAAAACACTCTTCTGACTGAAAGATATGTTGATCTAAAGACTCATTCTGAGAATTTAGAACAAAAGATCTGTTATTTGAATGAGAAACTTCAAGAGTCCAAGAAGGTCCTAGCTAGGTTTACAGGCTCAGAACATAATCTGAATCTCATTCTTGGAGGAAGTCTGAAATCAATGCATAAAAGTGGGATTGGCTATAATCCAAATTTTCCAAAGAAAGGCCAAACTACTTTTGTCAAATCTGGTAGCAGACATTTTCAAAATGTCATTATTGTGGAAAAATTGGTCATGTCAGATTAACTTGTCCCTTCAGAAGCTAAGAACCTCACATTATGAGGAATACTTATCCTTATCAGCTTAAGGGACAGGTTAGGCAGATTTGGGTTCCAAAAGGAAATAAGCCACCAAACATGGCTGATTCTGAGTATGACTCAAAGTTCTGCACTTGGTATAACATCCTGTTGAGGCAATGATTTGTTTTTGCAGGATGTCACCAAGGCCTTGAAAGATCAGAAATGGATATTAGACAGTGGATGTTCCAGAAATATGAGTGGAAAGAAGTATCTCTTTACTGAACTTAGAGAAAAATCTGGAGGAACAATCACACTTGGTGAAAAAGCAAAAGGCAATATCATTGGTATAGGTAGTATTGGTAATGGTTCTACTAATTCTATATCTGATGTTTATCTGGTAGATGGACTTAAGTATAATCTGCTAAGTATCTCTCAGTTATGTGATAAAGGTTATAAAGCTATTTTTGACAAGGAGAAATGTGTGGTGCAAGATGAGAAATCTGGTGATTGCATACTCACTGCTCCTAGATCATATAATATGAGTACTAACAGTGTTGCAGGTGTCAAGCTAAGATGCCTCAAGGTGTTGAAAGAAGATTCAAAGCTTTGGCACAGAAATCTTGGGCATATTAGCATACATACCTTGAATAAACTCATCTCAAAGGACTTGGTAAGAGGTTTACCATCACAAAAAGTTTCAGATGATGAGATTTGCAAAGCATGTGTACAACGTAAGCAAACCAGAAGCTCATTCAAGCCAAAGAACTTTCTAAGTACTTCTAGACCCTTATAATTGCTGCATATGGACTTGTGTGGTCCTATGAGAGTTCAGACCCCAAAAGGCAAGAGGTATATGCTTGTTATAATTGCTGATTATTCTATATTTACTTGGGTGATGTTTTTTAGAGACAAAACTGAAGCTTTATCTGAATTTTCTAGATTGTGCAAAGAGCTTCAAACTTTGAAAAGTTTACCTGTTGCATCAATTAGAAGTGATCATGGTAGGGAGTTTGATCAACTTGACTTTGATTTGTTTTGTGCAAAGCATGGCATTTCACACAACTTTATTGCACCTAGAACTCCACAGCAAAATGGAGTAGTTGAAAGGAAAAATAGGACAATTGAGGATATGTCCAGAACCATGCTTCTTGAAAGTAATTTGCCAAAGTTCTTATGGGCAGAAGCTGTTAACACTGCCAATGATGTGCTGAATAGATGCTTGATTAGACCTATTTTGAAAAAGACCCCCTATGAACTGTTTAAAGGTAGAAAGCCTACTGTTTCTTATTTTAAACCTTTTGGTTGTATCTGTTTTGTGCATAATAATGGTAGAGACAATCTTGGTAAGTTTGATGCTAGAAGTGATGAAGGTGTATTTCTTGGATATTCTCAAACTAGCAAAGCTTATAGAGTTTATAATAGAAAAACCAAGATTGTGGAAGAGAGTATTCGTGTAATCTTTGATGAAAGTACTAAGGATTCTCTGAGTGAAAGTTTTGCAGATCTAGATTTGAACAAGCATGAATCAGATAATGATGCTGTGAATGAAGACAAAGGCAAAACTAATGTGCAGAATCAATCAGCAGAATCTCGAGGCCTTGAACCTCCTGAAGAACCAAAATCTCAAAGCCTTGAGACAGAAGCTGAAACTTTCTATGATGCTCCCTATACTGTTTCAAGGACTCAAAGCCTTGAAGGAGAATATTCCTTGGTACCAAGAAAGAAGTTTAAGTACCTTGCAGACCATCCAGCTAATAACATTATATCAGATCCATCAACCGGAACACAGACAAGAGGATAGTTGAAGAACTTGTGTGCTTTAAGTGCATTAATATCTTTGATTGAGCCTAAAAATACCAAGGAAGCACTAGAAGATGCAGACCGGATCATTGCAATGCAGAGTGAGCTGAATGAGTTTGAAAGGAACAACGTATGGAATCTGGTTCCCAAACCTAAAGAGAAATCAGTTATTGGAACCAGATGGGTATTCAGAAACAAGCTTGATGAGAATGGCAAAGTGGTAAGAAATAAAGCCGGACTGGTAGCTCAAGGATATTATCAGGAAGAAGGTATAGATTATGAGGTGACTTTTGCTCCTGTTGCCAGGTTAGATGCTATTATAATACCTCTTGCATTCGCATCTCACAATCACATAAATCTTTATCAAATGGATGTTACAAGAAGATGTTTTTGTAGCTCGACCACCTGGTTTTGAAGATGAAAACTTTCCTGATCATGTTTATAAACTGGACAAAGCTCTTTATGGATTAAAACAAGCTCCAAGGGCTTGGTATGACAGGCTTTCAAAATTTCTACTTGAAAATAATTTCAAAAGAGGCCTAGTTGACAAAACTCTTTTCATTAGACATCATCAAAGTGATTTGTTTGTAGTTAAGATTTATGTAGATGATATTTTATTTGGTGCTACTAATGATGCTCTTTCAAAAGAGTTTTCGAGTCTGATGTGCAGGGAGTTTGAAATGAGCTTAATGGGTGAACTGAATTTCTTTCTTGGACTTCATATCTTACAAATGAAGAAAGGAATTTTTGTACATCAAGGAAAGTATACCAAGGGCTTATTGAACAAGTACAATTTGTCACAGTCCAAGGTGCTTAAAACCCCTATGAGTTCATCACTCTCTTTAGACAAAGATTCAAATGGTAAGAGTGTGAATCAAAAGGAATACAAAGGTATGATTGGATCACTGTTATATTTAACTGCTAGTAGACCTGATATTATGTTCAGTGTATGTATGTGTGCTAGATTCCAAGCAGATCCTAAGGAAAGTCATTTAACTGCAGTCAAAAGAATTTTTAGATATTTGAATGGAACCAGAGACTTAGGGCTTTGGTATCCAAGAAGATCTAATTTTATGTTGAGTGGCTATTCAGATGCATATTTTGCAGGATATAAAGTAGACAGGAAAAGTACTTCTGGATGCTGTCAATTTCTTGGATCTTCATTGATAAGTTGGCACTCCAAAAAGCAAAATTTTGTAGCATTATCAACTGCAGAAGCTGAATACATTGCAGCGGGTGCTTGCTGTTCACAAGTATTATGCATTGCTCAGCAACTTAGAGATCTTGGCTACAATTTCAGAAATGTGCATATTCATTGTGACAACACAAGTGCTATCTCAATCTCTAAGAATCCTGTCCAGCACTCAAGAACCAAGCACATAGATGTGAGACATCATTTCCTTAGAGATCATGCAGAACAAGGTGATGTTGTTTTAAATTTTATTTCTACTTCAATGCAGATTGCTGATATTTTCACTAAACCTTTGCCAGATGATAGGTTTTCATCTCTAAGGCTTGAATTGGGGATGTTAAACAAGGATGCATTGGTTTAGGGGGAGTATTAGTACTTATATGTGATTATGTGCTGAAATCTCAAAGCTTTGAGATTATACTTTCCAAAGCCTTGAAAGTATAGCTCAAAGCTTTGATGTTTCTCAAACTGCAGAAAATCTCAAGGCCTTGAGATTGTTCTCCAGGTCTTAAAATATATGTAATTTTTTTAAAAAAAAAATGGATCATCAATATTATATCTTATCTTTTTAGATAACTGTATAATATTTGAATTACTCAGAGAATTTTCTAAAATTTCCAAAAATATTTTTTCAAGATTCTATTTTGCTTGTTGATTTAGCAGAGTCCTTTTATGACTCATCCTTTTCAACCTACTTAAGCTGAAAGTCAAGGATTTTTGCTCTCATTCTCTCTCAATTCTCTACGACTCCTCTCTCTCTCTCTCTCTCTCTCTCGCTCTCTCTCTCAGTTTCTCTCAATCACACTCTCTTCTCAAAACACTAAACCCCAAAATGGAGCGCAAATCAGCCAGAATTCAGCAACAGGGAAAGCCTTCTGGCAGATCCAAGAAGAGGGAAAATAAGAAGGAGAAGATAGTGACTTCTAATTCAGATTCAGAAAACACTCAGAGTTTGCATGAGGAAAATCCTCCTGCAAAGAAGTCCAGAACAGAGAAGGGAGATGAAGGCTCAAGCATTGATCCACAGGAGGAGACACAGACTCAGGGTGGTGATCAACCTAGGTCAGATAAGAATAAAGGGGGAGAAAAGAAAAAGACTGGTGAAGAGGGAAAGGGGAAATCTGCTCAAGAAAGCAAGAAGAAACCATCTGAAGGAGAACAAGAAAAGACCAAACCCTTAGAGAAGAAAACTAGGGTTAAGCAGGTTGCTGCTGCAACCAAGAAAGGTTATCAACGTAAGAGTGTACTTCCTACAGACTGGTTTGTTAGTTCTGAGGTTAGAACTGTATGGATGCAAGATTATGCTTCATCTAAGGTAGCTTTTTGTAGTATGGTTTCTGAAGAATTGTTGGATAAATTGGATATAGACTGCATGAGAAAGTTAAGAGAAACTGCTGTTTGGAAGGTGTTAAATCCTAGTTCAAAATCCTATCCTAGGTTAACTAGGTTATTTTATCTGAATTTGGTTTCTGAAGTTGATGATAAAATGGTGTTAACTTCAAAAGTGGCTGGGGTGGATTTGAGGTTAGATCATAGGACTTTTTCCAAAGTCTTAGGCATTCCCAGGAAATATAATGTTGGAGATTACCCTGATAGGAAGGAGTGTGTGGATAAGGCAAAAAAGATGTTTTTCATTGATGGTGTACCCTCTGGTCCAAAGCAGTTGACACACTCTGTGCTCAACTGTGAAGCCAAAATCCTGTTTACAGTTCTGATGAGGAGTGTAGTTCCTAGGGAGAACTCAAGGGAGTTAGTGACTGATAAGGTTCTTATTTTGATGTATCTGATATCTCAAGGGTTTGAGATAGACTTGCCAACAGTTGTTATGGAGCATATGATTTTTTGTGCAACCAGAACTAGAAACCATCCTCTTCCATATGCCAACCTGTTACCTCTTTTCTTTGAATACTTTGATGTACCTCTGAAAGGAGAAGAAAAGATTACTGGAGGTTTTGGGTTGATTGATGAGACTGCACTTCAGAGGATTGGGGTAGTTCAGACTGGGAAAGGACATTGGAAGTTTTATTCAGATTTGTCAAAGGAGGAACTTGCAGAGAATGAGTATGTGAGACCTAAGGGGAATACATCATGGAAAGGACAAGCCAATGAGGATTACTTTTTGTTGGTTGAGAAGTTTGAAGATCAGCAGGTTGAGATTGAAGATCTTAGACAAAGGTTATTTGACCTGTCAGTTGAATTCAACCAGTTCAAGGGCTTGATGAATGTTATGAATGGAAAGATAGATGTTGTCATCAAGAGTTTGAATTTGGAGAAGATACCTTCTGCTACAAGTCATGATACCAGTGTGGATTCAGATGAAATGCAGGGAGATTTTCTGAAGAAGAAAAAGAAGCCGATTCCGGTGGTGCTTACTTCAAAAGATTTGTATGAACAAACTGATGAGGAAGATGCTGGTGAAGACACAGGTGTTGATGCAGCTACAGAGGGGGATTCAGTACAGTTTAAGAAGAAAGTGGATGAAATAATTCAAGAAGTTGTTGCAGAAGTGGAAGCTGAACAAGAAGGTAATTAGTCTGCTGAAGATGCTGCAAGTGAAGACGAAGTTGGAGAAGGCTTAGAGAAAGGTCAGACATCAAATAAGAAGTGAAGATCAGAGAATGCCAACTCCTTGACCTTCTATTTCTTTCTCTTTTTCTTTTCTGTTCTCAAGGCCTTGAATTTTTAGCAATAATTTTGTTTAAGTTTTTTTTAATGACTCTGAGTAATGGTCCAACATTTCTTCATCCTTGTTTGATGAAAGTCAAAAAGGGGGAGAAATTATGTGTTTTTGTGTTTGCAGTATCTGAATAATAATAATAATACTCAGTTGTTTTGGTTTAATCAGTTGTGTTATTATATTAATGTGATTTTATGAATCTGTGGATATGTAAATTCTGTGATATACTGGTTATCTATCTGGTATTACTGTCTATTGTACCTGCATTTGTGGTTATCTAATTTTCAATCTGAGTGTCAGGAAAATCTATACAGGACTGTAGGTTTTGTCTTTCATCAAGGGGCGATTGTTGATTCAAATATCCTTGAATGTGTTTTGGATGGTAATTGTTTGGAGTGATGAAAGACAAAGACAAAGACAAAGTCATAAGCAGCAAAGTATTTCAGTTACTTCAAGGCCTTGAGATACTGACAGAACTTCAAAGCCTTGAGAGTTGTTTTATTCTGCTATATGTTCTAACAGTTCTGTGTTGCAGATTGGATATCTGATTCTACAGATCAAGGAGTTACTGCATATACTTATAGTTTACACTATTAACATATATAACACAATTGCAAATGATCAGAACAGGAAGAATCAAAGTTTTCTGTAAAACTTTGTATATCTGTGAAGCAGGTTCAGAGCTCCATGGCCTTGAGATGTGCCTTGAGCTGCTGACAGTTTTTACAGAACTAAGTTGATTCTTTCCTGCAGGTTCTGATTCTTATTATTGTGATTATTCATTGACTTCTGAGAGTCTTAAACTTGTTTTTCATGATTTATATGTATTAGAAGTTAAACAGATTACTATTCTAATCTTTTAACCAGTTTTATCAGAAACTGGAAAACCAAACAGTCATAGCACTGTTATCTTTCTGGATTTTGTTGTTGCTGTGTTTTAATGTTGTTGCAGGTTTGTTAAACGTGCAAGAGATATCTCAACAAACTCCAACGGATATCGACTTAGAGCTGTTTGAATTTCAGTCGAAAACAGAATGAGGATTTGTAGGAACTGAGATCCTAAAATCTCTCAATCAGTTGCAGCTGTGGATAAAAGAGACTGGTTTGAATTTTAAAAAGAAGAGAGAGGCTTGCAGAATACTCAGAAAGGTGTGACAAATTCGTGCGAGATCATTCATTCAAACACACAAGGATTCCATCTTCGATTCAGATTCCAGAAGATCAAATCAATCTAGTTTTTCAGAAGAACACATCCATGCTTCAACAGCTTTTCTCTTCTACTGTGTTCTTCACTTGGACAATAATATGTGTATCTTTTAATTATCTTAAGCCTCACTTAACCTAGTGGTTGGTTGTTCAAGTGAACAACAAGAGGTTCTTGTTAGCTCAACAGTTAGTAGCTGGAACTAGATAGGTTTGGAACCACAAGCTGTATAGGTGTTCTTTGTTCAAGGCCTTGAAGCTTTCTATTTTGCCTTTGAAAGTTTCAGACAGTTTTCTAAAATCTCAAGGCCTTGAGATTTGAGTTTCACTCAAAGCTAATCTGTTAAGTTTTGAGTTTTGCAAAAAGTTTCCATACTCTATTCAACCCCCCCCCCCTCCTTCTAGAGTATTTAGGTCCTGTATTTAGTCTACATTACACACTTTCACCAGATCATGTCTACAAACTTGACAAAGCTCTTTATGGTTTGAAACAAGCTCCAAGGGCTTGGTATGAAAGATTGTCAAAGTTTTTACTTGAAAATGATTTCAAAAGAGGTTTAGTAGACAAGACTCTTTTCATTAAGACTCAAGAGAAAGATTTACTTGTAGTTCTTATATATGTTGATGATATACTGTTTGGAGCTACTAATGATCAATTATGCAGAGAATTCTCAAGTCTTATGAGCAGGGAATTTGAGATGAGCATGATGGGAGAGTTGAACTTCTTCCTAGGACTTCAAATACATCAATTGAAGAAGGGAATCTTTCTGCATCTAAGCAAGTACACATGAGACTTACTAAATAAATATAGCATGGCTCAATGTAAGGAAGCCAAGACTCCTATGAGCTCTACACTATCCTTAGACAAGAATGAATCTGGTATGAGTGTCAATGTAAAAGAGTATAGAGGCATGATTGGATCATTACTCTATCTGAAAGCAAGCAGACCAGATATTATGTTTAGTGTATGCATGTGTGCTAGATTTCAAGCTGATCCAAAAGAATCACACTTAACAGTTGTGAAGAGAATTTTCAGATATCTTAGTGGTACCAAATACTTAGGGCTTTGGTATCCAAGACACTCTAACTTCTCTTTGAGTGGTTTTTCAGATGCTGACTTTGCAGGTTACAAGGTTAATAGGAAAAGCACTTCAGGAACCTGTCAATTCATTGGATCATCCTTCATTAGTTGGCATTCCAAGAAACAGAATTCAGTTGCTCTATCAACAGCTGAAGCTGAATGTATAGCTACATGAGCATGTTGCTCACAAGTGATATGGATTGCTCAACAACTAAGAGACCTTGGATTTGACTTCAGAGGCATACCTATTAAGTGTGACAACACTAGTGCAATTTAAATTACAATGAATCCAGTGCAACACTCAAGAACCAAACACATTGATGTCTGACACCACTTCATCAGAGATCATGATGAGAAAGGTGATATTGTTCTTGAATTTGTTGCTACTAACATGCAAATTGCAGATATCTTAAACAAACCATTAGCAGATGAAAGGTTCTCAGCTCTAATATTGGAATTGGGAATGCTAAATAAGACTGCATTGGTTTAGGGGGAGCATCAGGTAAGAAAGGTAAGATGTATGTGTTTACAAAGGTTTGAACTGAGTTTCAAAGCCTTGAAAAACAGTTCAAAGCCTTGAATTTTACTTTTTTCAGTGTTACAGCTTTTCAAGACCTTGAAAACTTTTTCAAAGCCTTGAAAATAAGTCTGCTACACTAATAGTCATTAATCTTGGATCATTCTATGCTGGGTGATATCTATGTAGATATTTGCCTAATATAGCCCCTACCCTTTTCAAAAATTTGTTTTAGCCAAAAATAGTATCAGTATATTCTATTTTCCAACGGCATAATAGTTTTGAAATTTCTCTGATCTTTGCAAATCTTTTTGAGAATCAGAGAGATACTAGTTTCCTTTCGAAACTCAAACTCTTTAAATATTTATCCTCTTTTCTTATCCTTCATTACATATCATTCCACCTCTCTCTATTCTTCTCACAAACCCTAATGAGCACAAGAAGAGCCTCAGACAGAATCAAGATGGCTGGAGGTTCGAAACCTATCTCAGAGAAGAAGAGAAAAGCAGCAGTGGAAGAGGTTCAAGAAGCCAGTGGAGGCTCTAGCTCCAGAACTCCCAGTGCGGAGGCAGTCCAAGATCCTCCTCCACCAAAGAAGAATTTCAAGAAGGCTACAACCTACTCTTCAGAAAAGCGAAAGAAGCAGAAGGCTATTACAGAGAAGGAACCAGAATCAGAGCCTACCAGTTCAAAGAAGGTGAAGAAGAAAGCAACTCAAGCAGAAAAAGGGAAAGGGAAGGTGACAGAAGCACAACCAGAAGGAAACTTGGAGAAGGCATTGCAGATCCATTCTCAAGGCTCAACAAAGAACACAGCACCAGATGAGACATGGTTTGTCTCAAACATCATAAAAGGTCAGTGATTAGATGGTTTTGCTTCAAGATCTATTGGTTTTTGCAGTTTGGTTAATGAGAATGTGTTGGAACACATGAAACTTAAGTGCATCTCTATGTTGAAGAAGAGTTCTTTGTGGTGTATGCTGAATCCTAGAGAAATAGCCTACCCCAGACTCACCAGACTCTTCTACCCATAGTTTTAAAAACCGGACCGGACCGGCCGGTTCTACCGGCTCGACCGGCGAACCGGTGGGTAACCGGTCCGGTTCAGCTAACGGACCGTAGATGCAGAAAAACGGTCAAAACCGGTCAAAAACTGGCGGTTTTCACAGAACCGGTGAACCGGCCGGTTCTGACCGGTTTTCTCGGTTTTTGCAAAAAAAGTGAAAATACAAATTTCTCTCTGGTGAGCCTCTGCCGTGAGCCTCTGCCGAGGGAAGCGAAGAGCAAACCGTTAACCAAAATTGGATGATCCACAAATCGACATCCAGAAGTAGTTCACAGTTGACTGAATCGAGAAATAGTTAACAGTTGGTTGAATAAATATCCACAAATCGACAATCAGAAATATTTCTCTCCCTGTGAGAACCTTTGAGTGGTGGGAGAGAGAACGACGTGAATGAGAATGAGAAGAGAAGAGGAAGAGGATGAGGAGAGGAACGGTTGAAGAAGGATGAGGAGAGGAACAGAGAGAGAGTTAGGCATTGCGGAGAGGATAAGAACAAAGATAATGAAAGGGGGCAACAGTTACAGTAGGAGTACTTGTATGTATGTGGTGCAAAGTTTGCCACTTCCCACGTTAGTTTTTTTTGTTATTATTTATTATTATGTTTCTTTTGTTATTATTACCCAATTGTGTTCGGTGCACTTTTTTATTTTTATTTTGTTTTTATTTTTATTTTTTACAACCTTGTTTGGTGCACTCTAAAAAACAATAAACCTGCTATGCTTATATGCATGACTTGTGTTCTTGGTGTACAATTTGATCAAAATGTTATTTAATTTGATTTTTTTTCGAAGTTTTTTTAATAGCTATATAATACATTTATGTAAAAAAGTTAAATTATATGTTGTTAGTCAATAGTCATATTTTTTAAGCTATTCTTGTTTAATTTCATCTTTATAGTATAGTATATTATTATTATACGTAAAGAAATAATATTTTTGTATTATTAAAAATAACATGCGGTTGAACCGGTCCAACTACCGGTCCGACCGGTCCGACCGTGAACCAGTGTCTCACCGGTTCGATGGCCGGTCCGGTTATGAAAACTATGCTTCTACCTGAACCTAACCCACGTTAAGAGAACTGCGCACTTGGTGATCAAATCTAAAGTTGCTGGGATAGTAATTGAGCTAGATCACTCTAAGTTTGCCATTGTGTTAGGATGTCCAAAGAGGTATGATACTAGCAACCATCCACTAAAGTCAGAAACTTTGAAGCTAGCCAAACCAGAATTCTCTAATCCAAACATCTCAACCTCAGCCAAACAGTTAACACACTCTCTGTTGAGTGTTGAAGCCAAAGTCCTTCATACTATACTGGTGAGATGTATCTTTCCCAGAGAGAAATCCAGAGAGTTGGTGACTGAGAGAATGCTGCACATCATTTATCTGGTTATGCATGGATATGAGATTGATATTCCAAAACTAGTAATTGAACACATGCTCTTTAGCCTAACCAGTAAGATGATTCATCCTCTACCCTATGCAAACCTGCTCACTTTGTTCTTTGAACATTTTGAGATTCCATTTACTGGAGAGGAATCAGTCACATCTGGTTTTGGGGAACTCAATGAGAAAGCCTTTGAGAACATTGGAGTTGTGAAGACAAAAGAGAAAGTTTGGAAACTTTACTCAGACTTGACTGAAGCAGAACTAGGTTCAAAGAAACTTTCTAAGCCCAAGACCTTGACTCCCACTTCAAGTCAGAATTTTCAGCCTACAGACAATCAGAGACTTGATGCTTTGGATCTAGACATGGAGGATGTCAAAGCTACTGTTTTTGGACTGGAAAGTGATATGGGGCATGTCAAGTACATGGTGGAAAGTATCTTCAGAGGCATGACTTTGCTTGATGTTCCTGAGGATCTTGAAGGAACAAAGAAAGAAGATTCAGACAAGAATTTTCCTAGTGAGCATTCAGACCAGGAAGAAGCTACTACAGTTTCAGACAAGGGAAAGCAGGTAGCAGAACAGGCAGAAGATGAAGCCAATAGCCCTGATTCAGATGAGCTGCTGATCACATTGAAGAAGAAAAAGAAATCTCCAAAGGCTGCTAAAAAGGACAAGACTGAAGAAGCAAATGTTGCAGGAGGGACTGTAGAGGAACATGAAGAGCAGGACAAGACTTATTAATAAGACAATGAGAAAGAGGAAGGATATCAGGATGATGATGAAGATCAAACCACTTAAATCTTGCATATTATTTCTTCCACATTCTCTCAGATTTAAAGTTTCTCTTTTAAGTTTTCAAAATTTTCCAGACACTTGATCCAACATCTTCTATCTTTTTGCTGAAAGTCAAAAAGGGGGAGAAAATGCTAGGTTTTAGTTTCTAGTTCTCAGGTTTATTTGGTTTTATCTGCTGAAATAATTAAGTGTTTTGTTGGTATTATTAATAAGTTGGATCTTTTTGGAACTACTGTATTTGAAAATTGTGGACTAATCAGTTTATTTTGCAGAGACTAAGGATCAAACAGAATTTGGTTTTGTCTTTCATCAAGGGGGAGATTGAAAGCTCAGGTTGTGCAGGACTTGAAATAGCTTAGATATTTCAAGTACTTGTATGAGCTTTCAAAGACTTGAATCAGTTTCATAGGCTTAAAAATAGTTTGTCTATTTTCAAGGCCTTGAAACTAGATTCAAAGCCTTGAAACTGCTTAACCTGAATACACATTCTCAGGGGGAGTTTTCTACTAACTCTCTGATTTGATTTACTCTCTCTCTCTCTTGCATATGTTTGATTCTCTGTTATTTGATGATGAAATACAAATTGATATAACATGTTTTTAATCGTAATATATCATCTGTTTGACCATGATAATGCAGGATTTTTTGTTTCTAAGTTTTGCCGGATTGTTTCCTAAACTGGATTGCTGCATATTTGGAAACACTTGAACACTTTCATCCTCTGATCAATCAGACGTGTATGACAGCTTCTCATGGTGGTTAAATGAAATATTACAACAATATCTCTGAATATTGTGATCATCCAACCGTTGGAGAAGATTTCAGAGTAGTCAAACTCTGTTGCCTACAAAATAGGAAGGTTGTTGCCGAAAATCTGGGGAGATTTGCAGAGCTGTTTGAAGTATAAATAGAGCTCAAATTCGAAGCAACAAGATACAACACTCAACAGAAAAATACAGAGAAAGAATTCTGGATTGACAAGAATCAAAGAAGTTCTTCATTTCTTCCAATCCATTCACAGAAGTTCACTGCATTTCACTGCAGTTTTCTACTCTTAAGTGTTCTTCTGTATAGAGCTATATTGGTAGATCATTTTTGTATTATTTCTACATTCATTCTCAAGGATTTTTCGAAGTGAACAATAGAGAATTATTAGTTAATCAGTTAGCTAGAGCAGGTACTAGACAGGTTAGGGAAAACCACAAGCTGTAACAGAGTAAGGTAACTCTCTGTGCTGGAGTTCGAGGGCTTAGCTTTTGATTAATAAAAATTGTGTTGAAAATATTGCAGGGATCTAATCCCTGAGGTAGAGACGTAGGTCCAATTGGACTGAACTCTATAAATCACTTGTCTTGTGCATTTTCAGTTCATTAACTTTCATATCCTTTGCAGCTTACAAAACTGTTTATTTTTCAAGGGTTTGAACTTGTTTTCAAGGCCTTGAACTTCATTGTTTGCACACGTTGTCATCCTCTCAGCAAGTTTTGCAAAACGTTGGCATACTCTATTCAACCCCCCCTCTAGAGTATCTTAGCTGCTTATACATCTGCATACTCACACTTTCATAAGGCAAAACACTAAACTTGACTATGATCTGGAATCACCCTTGTTGGATTGGAAGTTCGCATCATTGTAACTCTTTACAGTGAACCCTTCCTATCCTTCATATATCAAGATTTCATCCTTAGTTCTTCTCAAGTACATAAGGATTCTTCTTCATCAATACCCAATGACTCTCATCTGGATATAACTGGTATCTTCATATCATTCATCAAATGACATGTCTAGCCTTTGCACATAACATGGCGAATCCTATGAATATTTATTCATACGGTCCCTCACAATCTAATTGGGAAGACAATTAGTCTTTCAAAGACTAATCCCATGTGACATAGGTAAGAATCCATATTCTTGCATGTTGAACTGTTTCAACACCTTTGTCATTATATGCACTTTGAATTAATCCGTACAACATTATTGATCTATCTCCATAGATTTTATAAGTTGCTTTTCCTAATTCAGTTCATTGAAAGTCGATCCCTAGCCAATCTTTACCAAATTTCAGAGTAGGGACATCATTCCTCGTGAACAGTATGTCAACCAGAAATATAACTGTGCTCCCACTAACCTTCTTGTAAATAAAAGATTCTTCTTCATCCTTGATGGAATCAAACCATTTGATTTCATCATTGAATCAAAGATTACAACTCTAAGAATCTTGATTCTATCCATAGATAGATTCATACAAGCAAGATGAAAATGGATTTAAGCATCGCAACTGGGGGAAAGTTTCTTCATAGTCTATACAATGAACTCACAGGAAACCTTTAGCCACCAATTGTCCCTTAAAGGTAATCCTATTACCATCCATGTTAGTTTTCTTTAAAACCAACTTGCACCCCATGGGTTATACACTCTTAGGTGGTTCCAACAAATCTCATACTTTGTTGGTATACATGGATTCCATTCAGATCTCATGGCCTTAAGCCATTTTTGATAGTCTGGCCCACTCGTGGCCTCCTCATAGGTTGATGCTCATCTCCATGAGCAATATATCACAGGATTATGAGAAATCTATATTTCCATAGATCCTTGATATATCATTTATTACCTATAAGGTTCTTCTGCTATTTGAGTAGGTTGCTCCACAAAGTCTTGTGATCCTACTCATGTTACATCAAAGGATGAATGTGCTGTTGTGGTTCTTCAACTCTTTCAAGTTATACTATCCTCACACTGTTTTTTTAGAGACAATTCCCTTTTTAGAAACATAGTGGTTCTAGCAACAAATACTTTTTTCTCGATTGAATTGTAGAAATAATATTCTTTCGAATATTCCACAAAATACATTTATCCGAATTGGATCCAAGTTTATCTGTTAACATTTTACATAAACTTCACAATCTCAAATATTTATGAAATACTAGGACACCTCCAAGTTCATATCACATATGATGTATTCATAACTGTTTTTGATGGAACAAGGCTAATGGGGGAAATTTCTATAAGTAGAGCATAGCCCCAAAAGTAAATTGGAATTCCTGTTTGACATATCATAACCGAACCGTGTACAACAAAGTCTGATTTCTCCTCTTAGACACGCCATTCTATAATGGTGTTCTAGATAGAGTGAGTTTGGATCATGTCCAACACTCCTTTAGATTCTTGTCAAAATCTTCACTTAAGGATCCGCATACACGATCTAATCATAGAGTCTTGATGCTCTTGCCAAGCTAGTTTTCTACTTCATTCCTGAATTCCTTGAACTCTTCAAAGGATTCTGATTTGTTCTTCATAAGACCAAAATTTATATCTACTAAATAAGTAAATATTATGAAGTACCATCTCTAGCACTTGTGTTTAGTGGAACACATACATCAGTATGTATGAGTCTAAAAGATCATATCTTTTCCCAACAAACAAGTCTCACATCTCTCACATGATTCATAATCAAATGAGTCTAGAAATCCATCCATATAGAGTCTAGAAATGCGTTTTCATTAATGTTAATGTTAGAAATGAGTCTTTAATGTTATAAATGAAGTTATCATTATAAAGGATTTACAATCCATTAGACAAATTAGTATTACAATAATGCATTTTATAAAAATAAGTGGAACAAATTTGTCCATTATTTTAACAGAAAAATACTTTCTTGTTAAAACAAGAAATTGTAACAATGCTCCTACTCATAGCAGGGACATAATCGTACTTGTCTAATTCGTGAATAATTTCAAAAGTAGAGATAATTTCGTACGGCTAATTCAGCAACCCTTGCTTCATTGCCCCACGTGTAGGTGTATCTCTTCCTTATCCAATTGTCTTCTTCTTTTGAGATCCTGCACATTTCTATAAATGTGAGATCCTCATCTAGTATCAAATACCTATGATGACGAGACAGACACATTGTCCTTTTATAACAAAGATACCTTAAATTGGAATTCATAATCCATTTTCCTTCCATGTACCTTGGGAAATTCCTCTTCCACTACACCATCCATTTGCCTAGCACTTTGTTCAGCGGTTCTCAATTATATTGAGAATATCGCCTTTGAACAAAACTCTAATTGCATCGAATGCAATTCTTGGTCCAATTGGGAGAATAATTCCTTATTCTTTATCTACCTCATAGATAACTCTCATGTTTAAGCTTTTAATCTTATTGAAATAGCTTAGTTGCATTTGATCTCTTGCTTCAGCAATCGCACATTACTCGCTTTTGCTGTCGCGTCACATCTTGATGAATCAAGTCGCCTTGCTTTGGCAAGCCCGAGCTTCATTACATCTTGATCATGACGAATGCTAAGCAATAGAAGGTAAAACACAAATGGAGCAACACTTCAAACCTTTCATGTATAGCCGGCTCTTGAAAAGAACTTCTTTAAATGTATGATCATATCATACACCTCCATGTTCTTATCTTGCTTCAAAAGATCAGAGTTCATGGTTGCTAACATGAGGCAATTCACATCCAAGAATCATTATTTGATGTTCCACCCATTAGGCTTTAGTGTGTTTTGGTAGTTTGTGGAAGGAAATTTTATGCTCTAGAATATACAACATTTTTCCTTTTATTTGAGAACAATTATCAATTTTATACCAGTTTATTAAAAAAGATTCCAGACAATCGATAAAGTCGAGTTTGTTTGTTTAATGCCATAGGTAATCAACACAAAATGATTAAGCAAAATATTTGTGACGTTTCAGCTATATTTAGCAAAGGCTTAAATTATTAAATATAGCTCCCACTATTTTTCTCGGATTAGTAGCCCTCAACATTAATGCGGAAACTATCATATACTTTCTAGTGGGCCAAGATCCATATTTCTACCTCCTCTCGAGCCTACTTTGGCACGTTACCCAAGAATTGATTATTTAGGTGGGAGCCATTCCAATTGCATCCCATGCAACTCTTGGTCCAATTAGGTGAATAATTTCTTATTGTTTATCCTTTAGATAACACCTAATTGTCATGCATCTAGGCTCATCAATCCAATTGACTTTGCCCAGTTGCGTCCAACCTCTTGCTTCAACAATTACACATTACTTGCTTGTGTCGTCCGCAACATACTGAGGTAAATTAAAACGCCTTCCTTTGGCAAGCCCGAATTAATAGACCGTGATCATGAAGGGTGTCCAGGCAAGAGAAGGCAAAACGCAATATTTCTTTGAGGGATTTAATAGTCATTATTTTTTTGGTTGATACCATCAACATAATCTACTTATTTGGATTGGGCAATCCACAATAAAAGATCAAAATTGTTTATTATTATCTTGTTAACATTTTGCTAGTATCGTCATACACACAAAAATAAATAACAATACATAAATAATAAGCATCCACAAAAGAAAAATTAACGTGGCATGGATATGGCCCCTAGACTAAGATATTACGAAGCCAATGATAATATCTATATGCCCTAAAGTGACAAGCTCATCTCCTTGTGCTCCACCATAGTCGCGTGCCTAGGATGGGTTTTCTAATCGTCTTTGTGGCCTCTTGGTCCTCCGATCTTCTTCTCCATGCTCTTGGCTATCATCTAAATATTCTAATTCTAGCCTAAAGTCTAGAAAAATAAATAAATAGAACCTCACATGTTGAGAAGATGATCAGGTCGCATACCGTAAAATTAACTAACTATTACATTAAAGTGATCAGCTCGCAAGCCGTAAACCAAACCACAAAGTAAACATCCACAACCTAGGCCATATCCATCCACCATACAACAAAGCACATAATACAGTTCAAACCAATTTTAACGCGCTTGTTCCATTTAATTAATTAAATTGGGTCACTAGGGGTAAAATAGTCAAAACGGTGGCGCTAGTCCAACAAGCCAAACCGAGCTGACCCGCCAAACCGGGCCCACCCGGTCAGACATGCCCGCCCGGTCAAACCGGTCGGCTGGCCGAACCGACAAGGCCGGTTGGCATTGTCGGCGCACCAAATGGAGTGGCGGGTCTCTTAGGCCAAACCCCTATGTGGATTAAAAATAAATTTTCTCCTTCCCTTCATGCCCGAACTCCAACGTGGGACAAAAACACCTTTTCTCCCTACATTGTGTCCAAACCCTAGATTTATGTCACCAACTAATTTGTACATCATATGTACATGAAAAACACCAATTTTCACATCCTATGTAAAATTAGTTGATTTCCTCATGAATCATATTCATTGTAGAACTCGATTAGTAACATGGGTGTTATTTTGTCACTTTATTACTTATGGGGAGTCTATGTGAAATATATGACAAATAGGGGGTAAGGCACCTCAATTATTATTTTCTTTTCCTTGTTTTGACGGTGAAAGAGTTCCATCCTCATCTTCTTTATCAAAGTACAGACATACTACACACAACAACTCACGAAAGGGGGAAAACTCACAAAGAATACTCTGTATTATTAAGGCTAAGTTCTAAACTGGTTGAAGGAGTATAAGGATCGAGAGGATAAAACACTTGGATTCAAAATTTTCTCTTGCAAGGTCCAGGCATTGTTTCAAGAACAGAGGTGGCGCATAAGCACTAGAAAGTCAAAATCGGTATATTTCAAGGTGGGTAAACTTACCGTGTCAACTATAGTGAGTTGAGGTAGGTTGTTTGATATTGATTTTCATTTGAGATTGATTTCATGCTTTATAATGATTTGGAATTGATTATGGGTGGAAGAAGACACTCCAGAGAAGGTTATGTCGAAGTTTTTATGGCTTTTAAGACTGAGTATACTTTTGTTGTGGCGATGAGTGCTTCCGCCTAAAATTCTAAGTTTGGGGATCATCTTAAGTGATGAGAGGTACCACTTAAGGATGATGGGAGTCTATATTTTTGTTGTTGTTGTTGTTGTAGTTTTTGCTTGGATATGTATACATATTTGCATTCTCAAATTGTGGGAACTTTAAAAGTTTAAAGTTTTGAATACGATTTCTTATGCCAATATAGTTTTCCTTGTTAACAGGGTAACTAGAAGTCCAGCGTTGTCCACTGCCACTCGGGAGCGTCTCTTATCTCTTTTTGGGATGGAACTTGTTTTGTGTATGGTGGTTGTATTTGTATAAAGAAGGGAGGAATAGCTAGGCTTGAAAGCCTAAGTGTTAGGAAATTTTTGAGACGTAACTAAATGAAAAAAATGTATATATGTGTGCTAGTCCCCGGAAGGTTTTGAAGTATCAAATGAATGTTATTTTGTACTTTTTCTATATATACATATATATGATAGAGGAAGTAAGCATGATACACTTAAAGGTATTCTTGTGTGCTATATTTATGAACCTGAACTATATTTATCTCTCTTGTAACCTAGTTCATGTCTTTTTTTGGGCTGGGGGTGTGACAAATTTTGGTATCAGAGCCATGGATATGGATTCTGTAGATTAGCCCTAAATAGAGAGACGGCAGTGGACATTACGTGGAAATTAAGGGCATAGTGTCTTGTGTGGTGATGTCAGTGTTATGCAATTTTTTTTGGTATACTTACATGTCTGAATATCTATCTTCTAGTTCAGGGATGGTTTTAACTGAGCAGCTTGATAATGTTGAGGGAGAGGATTCACATGTACCAGTGACACCGCACGATGATTGAGATGTACATGGAACGCCGATGCAGAATAGAGAACCAGCTGATAAATTGATAGAAATAATGGAAAGGTACATGGATTATCAAATGGGACAACATCATGTCCAGGGAGAGGAAGGTTCAAGTAGTTTTTATGAAAAATTTATGAAGCTTCAACCTTCACATTTCTTGGGCAATGTGGATCCATTAGAAGCACAGGACTGGCTTAAACGGATAGAGGATATCATCGGCTTGATGAATGAGACTGATGAGCAGAAAGTAAATCTTGGTCCTTTTATGTTGAAAGGTGAAGCTCGATTTTTGTGGCAGGCTGAGAGTAGAATTTTGGCATCTTCAGTGGGACATGTAACATGGAAAATATTTGTTGATGCCTTTAATGAGAAGTATTTTCCTTTATCTTACCGATTCGAAAAAGAACAAGAATTCATCCAGCTGAGACAAGCAGACTTTTCAATGGCTGATTATGAGGCTAAATTCACAGCTTTATCTAGATTTGCTCACGAGTTAGTCAGCGATGAAGCTTGAAAGTGTAGGAGATTTCAACAAGGATAAGAATTGTCTATTCACTCCAGATAGACAATATAGTGCATGAGATTTGAGTCGACTTATTCCCATGGCACATCGACAAATTTCGGTAGAGGAAGGGCAGTGTACCACCGTTCAATTATGTTAAGGGAGGGTTTCACCCTGGTGAAGGCGAATTAAGTACACATGGGCGAAATTCTCCTCGGTTTGATGCTTGTCTGGAAGGTAAGGGGTATTTTAAAGATAGATTTTCTGAGGTTACTTGTTACTCTTGAGGTGGAAGAGGACATATTGCACGAAATTGTACTGCTCCGAAATCAGCTCAGTGTTTTCGTTGTAAAAAAAAATGGGAAACACAGCCCGATATTGTCCAACTTTAGGCACTCCAGGAGATAGTATGGCAAGTAGTGGAAGGGGTGTTGCAAGAAATGAGCAGAATACTGGTACTGAAGCAAGTGGGGTCAATCATCAAGATAGGATTTATGCCATGACACGTCAGGATGTTCAAGCCACGCCTGAAGTTGTTACTGGTATGGTTTTAATTTCTAGTAAAAATGCATATATTCTTATTAATCCGGGACCTACGCACTCATTCGTATCCAAATCATTTTTCTTGCATCTAGATCAGTCTAGTACTTCACTTGAGCATGCCTATATGTTCACACTCCCGTAGGTAAAGTGGAAGTTGTAGATGTTGTGTTTAAAAGATGTGTTTTGCATATGGATGGTAAAGAACCATCTGTTGACTTGCTACCTCTTGATATGTCTGATTTCAATGTGATTTTAGGCATGGATTTCCTGTCATATTATCATGAATTTGTTGATATTTTCAAAAAGGAAGTAGTATTCCGATTACCGAAAGCTGTAAAAATTAAATTTTTTGGAAATCGGGATATATCGTCGAATGGTTTGCTGTCAGCACTGGATGTTAGGAAGCTACTTAAACAGGTATGCCAAGGTTACCTATCTTATTTTATAGATGTTGAGAAGGTTGAGAAAAAAAATAGAGGATATTCCTGTAGTCCGAAAATTTCTAAATGTTTTTCCTAATGAACTACTGGGAGTGGTTATAGATAGAGAAGTGGAGTTTTCGATTGAATTAGTACCTGGAACAAGTGCGATATCTATACCACCTTACCGCATGGCTCCAGCCGAGTTAAAAGAAATGAAAGTACAGTTACAAGAGTTGCTAGACAAGGGTTATATTCGACCAAGTGTATCACCGTGGGAGATCCTGCTTTGTTTGTCAAGAAGAAAGATGGCAGTTTAAGATTGTGCATAGATTATAGACAATTGAATAAGGTGACTGTCAGAAATAAATACCCGCTTCCAAGAATCGATGACTTGTTTTATTAACTACAAGGTGCCACAGTGTTCTCAAAAATTGATTTGAGATCGGGATATCATCAGCTAAAAGTGAAAGGGGAAGATTTACCGAAGACTGCATTTCTTACAAGATATGGCCATTACGAATTCTGTGTTATGCCATTTGGTTTGATGAATGCTCCTGCAGTGTTTATGGACTTAATGAACCGTGTATTTCAGCCGTACCTGGACTCATTTGTGATTGTTTTTATTGATGACATTCTGGTTTATTCGCATAGCCAGGGAGAGCATGAGAACCATCTACGTGTAGTATTGCAGACTTTAAGGGAGAAGAAGTTGTATGCCAAGCTTAGTAAATGTGAGTTTTGGATTGACAAGGTGGTAGTTTGGGGACATGTGATTACTGGTGAAGGTATTTGCGTTGATCCATCAAAAATAGAGGCTATCCTCAATTGGCAGCGACCTACTAACGTTCATGAGATCAGAAGCTTCTAGGGGTGAGCTGGGTATTACCGTAGATTCATTAAGGATTCTCGGCACTTGCTAAACCATTGACTCATTTGACGCAGAAGAAAGTAAAATTTTAGTGGTATGAAATGTGTCAACAAAGTTTTGAACAGTTGAAGACGAAGTTGACAAATGCCCCAGTGTTAACTATTCCGACATGTGAAGGGGGATTTGTGATTTACAATGATGCTTCGCACCAAGGTTTGGGATGTGTACTAATGCAACATGGAAGAGTAGTAGTTTATGCTTCGAGGCAACTTAAAATACACGAATATAATTATCCTACCCATGATTTAGAGTTGGCTGCTGTCATTTCTGCGCTGAAATTGTGGAGACACTACTTGTATGGGGAGACTTTTGAGATTCTCACATTTCATCAAAGCTTGAAGTACTTATTTACACAAAAGGAATTGAATCTAAGACAAAGGAGGTGGATGGAGCTCATTAAGGATTACGACTTCACTATTCATTATCACCTTGGAAAAGCAAATGTAGTTGCTGATTCCCTGAGTTGGAAATCTTCAATTATGCTGAACTGTGTCGTATGTATTCGAGTTGACCTTATCAGAGATATAACCTTGTTGCGGACATAATTCAGTTTGGATAAGAATGATGTGCTGCTGGATCAAATCAGAGTAAAACCCCTTCAGGATGATCATGTTCTTACTAAGCAAAAAGGTGATCCATTTTGTGAGAAGATGAAAAGTGAAATTTCATGGGGCATTGACAATGAGTTCTCAATTCGAAGTGATGGGATGTTACTATTTTGGAAGCGTACATGTGTACCAAACGATCAACTATTGAAGAAAGAAATATTAGAAGAGGCACACTGTTCACCATATGATGTGCACCCCGGAAGAACAAAACTATATCAGGATCTAAAAAAATATTACTGGTGGGCCGAGATGAAGAGGGAGATTGCTGAAATTGTTGCTGGATGTCTAACATGTCAACGAGTCAAAGATGAACGTCAACACCCAAGCGGGTTATTACAACCACTTCCAATCCCTGAGTTGAAATGGGAACACTTGACAATGGATTTCGTGATTGGGTTTCCATGTTCACAGAAAGGATTTGATTCAATTTGTGTGATTGTTGATAGGTTAACCAAGGCAGCTCATTTCCTAGCTGTAAAAACCTCTTACACTATTTAAAAGTATGCTAGATTATACGTTGATGACATCATTCGATTACATGGGGTACCCGTGTCTATAGTGGCTGACAGAAATGCTAAATTTACATCCAGGTTTTGGGCGAGCTTGCAATCTGCCTTGGGTACACCTCTTAAGTTTAGCAAGGCTTTTCACCCTCAAACAGACAGCCAGTCAGAGCGAACCATTCAAACACTGGAAGAAATGTTGCGTGCGTGTGTAATGGACTTCAAAGGTAGTTTGGAATCGCATTTTCCGCTGCAGGAATTCGCATATAACAATAGTTATCAGAGTAGTATTAGCATGGCTCCGTATGAAGCACTTTATGGGAGCAGATGTAGAACTCCAGTTTGTTGGGGAGAAGTCGGAGAAAGAAAACTTTGGGTCCTGAGGTAGTGCAAGAAGCTGCTGATAAGGTGAAATTTATTCAAGAACACTTAAAGGTAGCGCAAAGCCGTCAGAAAAGTATGCCGATAAGCGAAGGCGTGACCTTGAATTCTCTATTGGCAACAAAGTATTCCTGCGTGTATCACCTTGGAAAGGAGTACTACGTTTTGGTAAAAAGGGAAAATTAAGACAGTGGTACGTTGGACCCTTCGAAATTATTGAAAGAATAGGCGATGCAGCTTACCGGTTAGCGTTACCCCCAAGTTTGTCTAGATTGCACAATGTGTTTCATGTGTCGATGCTGCGTAAGTATGTGGCAGATGAGAATCATGTATTAACTACCCAACTAGTTGAGTTAGAAGAGAATTTGACATACATTGAGCTACCTGTGAAAATACTAGACCTCAAAGAGAAAGTACTACGAAATAAGAGGATTTTACTTGTGAAGGTATTGTGGAGAAGTCACTCGGTTGAGGAGGCTACGTGGGAAAGTGAGGAAATAATGAGAAGGTAATACCCTAAACTATCTGAGTAAGGTAATAAATTTCGAGGCGAAATTTGTATAAGGAGAGGAGAATTGTAGAACCCGATTAGTAACATGGGTGTTATTTTGTCATTTTATTACTTATGGGGAGTCTATGTGAAATATATGACAAATAGGGAGTAAGGCACCTCAATTATTATTTTCTTTTCCTTGTTTTGACGGTGAAAGAGTTCCATCCTCATCTTCTTCTTCAAAGTACACACATACTACACACAACAACTCACGAAAGGTGGAAAATCACAAAGAAGACTCTGTATTGTTAAGGCTAAGTTCTAAATTGGTTGAAGGAGTATAAGAATCGAGAGTCCAGGCATTGTTTCAAGAACAGAGGTGGCGCATAAGCACTAGAAAGTCAAAATCGGTATATTTTAAGGTGGGTAAACTTACCGTGTCAACTATAGTGAGTTGAGATAGGTTGTTTGATATAGATTTTCATTTGAGATTGATTTCATGCTTGATATTGATTTGGAATTGTTTCTGGGTGGAAGAAGACACTCCAGAGAAGGTAATGTGACGTTTATATGATTTTTAAGCCTCAGTATGCATTTGTTGTGGCGATGAGTGCTTCAGCCTAAATTCTAAGTTTGGGGATCATCTTAAGTGATGAGAGGTACCACTTAAGGATGATTGGAGTCTATATTTTTGTTTTTGTTGTTGTTGTTTTTATTGCGTGGATATGTATACATATTTGCATTCTCAAATTGTAGGAACTTTAAAAGTTTAAAGTTTTGAATACGATTACTTATGCCCATAAAGTTTTCCTTGTTAACAGGGTAACTAGAAGTCCAGCGATGTCCACTACCACTCGGTAGCGTCTCTTATCTCTTTTTTGGCTGGAACTTGTTTTCTGTATGGTTGTTGTATTTGTATAAAGAAGGGAGCAATAACTAGGCTTGTAAGCATAACTGTTAGGAAATTTTTGAGACGTAACTAAATGAAAAATTTGTATATATGTCTTCCAGTCCCTGGAAGGTTTTGAAGTATCAAATGAATGTTATTTTGTACTTTCACTACATATATATATATATATATATATATATATATGTATATATATATGTATATATACATATATGTGATAGAGGAAGTAAGCATGATACACTTAAAGGTATTCTTGTTTGCTATATTTCTGAACCTGAACTATATTTATCTCTCTTGTAGCCTAGTTTATGTCTTTTTTTGGGCTGGGTGTGTGACAAATTTTTGTATCAGAGCCATGGATATGGATTCTGTAGATTAGCCCTAAATAGAGAGACGGCAGTGGACATTAGGTGGAAATTAAGGGCATAGTGTCTTGTGTGGTGATGTCAGTGTTATGCAATTTTTTTTTTTGGTATACTTACATGTATGAATATCTATCTTCTAGTTCAGGGATGGTTTTAACTGAGCAGCTTGATAATGTTGAGGGAGAGGATTCACATGTACCTGTGACACCGCACGATGATTCAGATGTACAGGGAACACCGATACAGAATAGACAACCAGCTGATAAATTGATAGAAACAATGGAAAGGTACATGGATTATCAAATGGGACAACGTCATGTCCAGGGAGAGGAAGGTTCAAGTAGTTTTTATGAAAAAATTATGAAGCTTCAACCTTCACATTTCTTGGGCACTGTGGATCCATTAGAAGCAGCGGAATGGCTTAAACGGATAGAGGATATCTTCGTCTTGATGAGTGAGACTTATGAGCAGAAAGTAAAGCTTGGTCCTTTCATGTTGAAAGGTGAAGCTCGATTTTGGTGGCAGGCTGAGAGTAGAATTTTGGCCTCTTCAGTGGGACAGGTAACATGGAAAATATTTGTTGATGCCTTTAATGAGAAGTATTTTCTTTTATCTTACCGATTCGAAAAAGAACAAGAATTCATCCAGCTGAGACATGCAGACTTTTCAGTGGCTGATTATGAGGCTAAATTCACAGCTTTATAAAGATTTGCTCCTGATTTAGTCAGCGATGAAAGTGTAGGAGATTTCAACAAGGATTAGAATTGTCTATTCACTCAAGAATTTCTGATTTCGAGATAGCTAAATATAGTGAGATGATAAATAAAGCAAAGGTGGTCGAGAAAGATGTTCGAGAATCAGTTGAGCAATGAGAACAAGCTACGCGCATGAGATTTGAGTCGACTTATTCTCATGGCACATCGAAAAATTTCGGTTGAGGAAGGGCAGTGTACCACCGTTCAATCATGTTAAGGGAGGGTTTCACCCTGGTAAACGCGAATTAAGTACACATGGGCAAAATTCTCCTCGGTTTGATGCTTGTCTGAAAGGTAAAGGGTCTTTTAGAGATAGAGTTTCAGAGGTTACTTGTTACTCTTGTGGTGGTAGAGGACATATTGCACGAAATTGTACTGCTCCGAAATCAGCTCAGTGTTTTCGTTGTAAAAAAAATGGGACACACAGCCCGATATTGTCCAACTTTAGGCACTCCAGGAGATAGTATGGCAAGTAGTGGAAGGGGTGCTGCAAGAAATGAGCAGAAGACAGGTACTGAAGCAAGTGGGGTCAATCATCAAGCTAGTATTTATGCCATGACACGTCAGGATGTTCAAGCCACGCCTGAAGTCGTTACTAGTATGGTTTTAATTTCTAGTAAAAATGTGTATGTTCTTATTGATCCGGGATCTACGCACTCATTCGTATCCAAATCATTTTGCTTGCATCTAGATCAGTCTAGTACTTCACTTGAGCATGCCTTATATGTTCACACTCCCGTAGGTAAAGTGAAAGTTGTAGATGTTGTGTTTAAAGGATGTGTTTTTCATATGGCTGGTAAAGAACCATCAGTTGACTTGCTACCTCTTGATATGCCTGATTTCGATGTGATTTTAGGCATGGATTTCCTGTCATATTATCATGCATTTGTTGATTTTTTCAAAAAGGAAGTAGTATTTCGATTACAAGAAGCTGTAAAAGTTAAAGTTTTTGGAAATCGGGATATATCGTCGAATGGTTTGCTGCCAGCAGTGGATGCGAGGAAGCTACTTAAACAGGTATGCCAAGTTTACCTAGATTATTTTATATATGTTGAGAAGGTTGAGAAAAAAATAGAGGATATTCCTGTAGTCCGAGAATTTCTAGATGGTTTTCCTAATGAACTACCGGAAGTGGTTATAGATAGAGAAGTGGAGTTTTCGATTGAATTAGTACCTGGAACAAGTGCGATATCTATACCACCTTACCGCATGGCTCCAACCGAGTTAAAAGAAATGAAAGTACAGTTACAAGAGTAGCTAGACAAGGGTTATATTCGGCCAAGTGTATCACCGTGGGGAGCTCTAATTTTGTTTTTCACGAAGAAAGATGGCAGTTTAAGATTGTGCATAGATTATAGACAGTTGAATAAGGCGACTGTAAGAAATGAATACCCTCTTCCAAGAATCGATGACTTGTTTAATCAACAACAAGGTGCCACAGTGTTCTCAAAAATTGATTTGAGATCGGGATATCATCAGCTAAAAGTGAAAGGGGAAGATTTACCGAAGACTGCATTTCGTACAAGATATGGCCATTACGAATTTTGTGTTATTCCATTTGGTTTGACGAATGCTCCTGGAGTGTTTATGGACTTAATGAACCGTGTATTTCAGCCGTACCTGGACTCATTTGTGATTGTTTTTATTGATGACATTCTGGTTTATTCGCATAGTCGGGGAGAGCATGAGAACCATCTACGTGTAGTATTGCATACTTTAAGGGAGACGCTGTATGCCAAGCTTAGTAAATGTGAGTATTGGCTTGACAAGGTGGTATTTTTGGGACATGTGATTACTGGTGAAGGTATTTGAGTTGATCCATCAAAAATAGAGGCTATCGTCAATTGGCAGCGACCTTCTAACGTTCATGAGATCAGAAGCTTCTTGGGGTTAGCCGGGTATTACCGTAGATTCATCAAAGCTTGAAGTACTTATTTACACAAAAGGAATTAAATCTAAGACAAAGGAGGTGGATGGAGTTCATTAAGGATTACGACTGCACTATTCATTATCACCCTGGAAAAGCAAATGTAGTTGCTGATGCCCTGAGTCGGAAATCTTCAATTATGCTGATATGTGTCGTATGTATTCGAGTTGACCTTATCAGAGATATAACCTTGTTGCGGACAGAATTCAGTTTGGATAAGAATGATGTGTTGCTGGCTCAAATCAGAGTAAAACCCCTTCTGGATGATCATGTTCTTACTATTCATTATCACCATATGCTGTGCACCCCGGAAGAACAAAACTATATGAGGATCTGAAAGAATATTACTGGTGGGCCGGGATGAAGAGGGAGATTTCTGAATTTGTTGCTCGATGTCTGACATATCAACAAGTCAAAGCTGAACGTCAACACCCAAGCGGGTTATTACAACCACTTCCAATCCATGAGTGGAAGTGGGAACACTTGAAAATGTATTTCGTGATTGGACTTCCACGTTCACAGAAAAGATTTGATTCAATTTCGGCGATTGTTGATAGGTTAACCAAGTCAGCTCATTTCCTAGCTGTACAAACCTCTTACACTGTTGACAAGTATGCTAGATTATACGTTGATGAGATTATTCGATTACATGGGGTACCCGTGTCTATAGTGGCTGACAGAGATGCTAAATTTACATCCAGGTTTTGGGCGAGCTTGCAATCTGCCTTGGGTACGACTCTTAAGTTTAGCACGACTTTTCACCCTCAAACAGATGGCCAGTCAGAGCGAACCATTCAAACACTGGAAGACATGTTGCGTGCGTGTGTAATGGACATCAAAGGTAGTTGGGAATCGCATTTTCCGTTGGTGGAATTCGCATATAACAATAGTTATCAGAGTAGTATTAGCATGGCTCCGTATGAAGCACTTTATGGGAGGAGATGTAGAACTCCAGTTTGTTGGGGAGAAGTCGGGAAAGAAAATTGGTGGGTCCTGAGATAGTGCAAGAAACTGCTGATAAGGTGAAATTTATTCAAGAACACTTAAAGGTAGCGCAAAGCCGTCAGAAAAGTATGTTGATAAGCGAAGGCGTGACCTTGAATTCTCTATTGGTAACAAAGTATTCCTGCGTGTATCACCTTGGAAAGGAGTACTACGTTTTGGTAAAAAGGGGAAATTAAGACCGAGGTATATTGGACCCTTTGAAATTATTGAAAGAATAGGCGTTGTTGCTTACCGGTTAGCGTTACCCCCAAGTTTGTCTAGAATGCACCATGTGTTTCATGTGTCGATGTTGCGTAAGTATGTGGAAGATGAGAATCATGTATTAACTACCCAACCAATTGAGTTAGAAGATAATTTGACATACATTGAGCTACATGTGCAAATACTAGACCGCAAAGAGAAAGTACTACGAAATAAGAGGATTTTACTTGTGAAGGTATTGTGGAGAAGTCACTCGGTTGAGGAGGCTACGTGGGAAAGTGAGGAAATAATGAGAAGGCAATACCCTCAACTATTTGAGTAAGAAAATAAATTTCGAGGCGAAATTTCTTTAAGGAGAGGAGAAATGTAGAACCCGATTAGTAACATGGGTGTTATTTTGTCATTTTATTACTTATGGGGAGTCTATGTGAAATATATGACAAATAGGGGGTAAGGCACCTCAATTATTATTTTCTTTTCCTTGTTTTGATTGTGGAAGAGTTCCAACCTCACCTTCTTCTTCAAACTAAACACATACTACAGACAACAAATCACGAAAGGGGGAAAAATCACAAAGAAGACTCTGTATTGTTAAGGCTAAGTTCTAAATTGGTTGAAGAAGTATAAGGATCGAGAGGAAAAAACACTTGGATTCAGAATTTTCTCTTGCAAGGTCCAGGCATTGTTTCAAGAATAGAGGTGGCGCATAAGCACTAGAAAGTCAAAATCGGTATATTTTAAGGTGGGTAAACTTACCGTGTCAACTATAGTGAGTTAAGGTAGGTTGTTTGATATTGATTTTCATTTGAGATTGATTTCATGCTTGATATTGATTTGAAATTGATTCTGGGTTGAAGAAGACACTCCAGAGAAGGTTATGTCGATGTTTTTATGGCTTTTAAGCCAGAGTATACATTTGTTGTGGCGATGAGTGCTTCCACCTAAAATTCTAAGTTTGGGGATCATCTTAAGTGATGAGAGGTACCACTTAAGGATGATTGAAGTCTATATTTTTTTTCTTGTTGTTGTTTTTGCTTGGATATGTATACATATTTGCATTCTCAAATTGTGGAAACCTTAAAAGTTTAAAGTTTTGAATACGATTACTTATGCCCATATAGTTTTCCTTGTTAACAGGGTAACTAGAAGTCTAGCGATGTCCACTGCCACTCGTTAGCGTCTCTTATCTCTTTTTGGGCTGGAACTTGTTTGTGTATGGTGGTCGTATTTGTATAAAGAAGGGAGCAATAGCTAGGCTTGTAAGCCTAACTGTTAGGAAATTTTTGAGACGTAACTAAATGAAAAATTTGTATATATGTGTGCTAGTCCCTGGAAGGTTTATTTTGTACTTTCACTACACACACACACACGCACGTGCGCACACGCACACACACACACACACACACACACACACACACACATATATATATATATATATATATCTATATATATGATAGAGGAAGTAAGCATGACACACTTAAAGGTATTCTTGTGTGCTATATATATGAACCTGAACTATATTTATCTCTCTTGTAGCCTAGTTTATGTCTTTTTTTGGGCTCGGGGTGTGACATTCATGACCTATCAAAATACGCATATTAATTTTATTACAGATACGGCCAAACTTACAGAAACAGTCAAAACTTGATAAAAATTAGTATATCAAATGAATACCCAAAAATTCATTATTTTCACATCATATGTAAAATAATTTAATTTCTACATGAATCATATTCATGGCGCATCATAATACGCATATCAGTTTTAATATAGTTTACGGTCAATCTAACGGAAACGGTCAAAATTAATAAAACAGATAGCCACATAAAATCATGTTATGCGCTATCGACCTATGGCTCTGATGCCACTGTTGGGTTTTGATGCAGGTTACGCAGCGAAATAACAAAAGTTAATCCTATTCAAATCCCACCAAGGATCACAGGTGAAGCATCATAACATGATGAAAGGAAGAAAGGTTACCTCAGTCATACCAGGCTGGTGACGATCACATACAAAGAATAGTATCTTTGTCTCTACGGTATCCACACGAATAGACCTCATCCGGGCTTCTTCTCCAATGGTTCTAGCAATCTGAGAAGAAGGATGAACATGGACTTGTGCACAGGCTGGACCACATACAAGCGGCAGCAAGGAGAGGGCCACGACATCACCATGCCGTGGGAAAGAAGATGGGCGGCATCCATGGTGCCCGATGGCTCCAAGAGGGGGCGGCTCCATGGCTTGGCCGAAACACTAGGAGTGTAAACTGCTTTTCACTTTTTTCTCTCTAGCTCTCTAGTAAACTGTGTTGTGTATGACTTTTCTTAAGCATGAATTTTCTTTGCCTATAAATCCTATTTATAGCTAGAGAAATTCCTCTTTGCCCATAAATCCAACAATGCGGGAATAGTTACATTCGAGTCCACAATTGCTCTTTAGTCCAACTAATGGGCACAATTTACACTTTAGTCCATTTAATTCATTATTGCTATTTAGTCCAACTAATTAGTAATAATCCCTGCTTGATTTATCATTGTGTGTGACCTTGTGGGTTCCTAATTACGTGGCAGTAATAATAATTACAAACATTAAGCGGTAACTTGCAATACATCAATGCTCCCAATTAATAGGAATGTCAGTGATCTAACTAACCTCTGTGACCAATATTACAGTGTTGTATAATCCCTTTTTCTCATCTATCCGGATTGGAAACAAGACATAGAGTGTCACACTTGTATATCCAATCCATATTATCTCGATATGTGAGTAGACTTAGATAAAAAAATAACATCAATATCCCATATTGATTTATTTGAGCATGGCCATGCATTTTTCTAAGTCTCACTCATCGAGTGGCCATGGATATTTACTCCCGTTACGTGGGAGGGACAAATCATCTCTACATCACTACGATCTCCTAGCTTGCTTCATATCATGTCCTATTAAAGCCTTTATAGTTACCCAGTTACGGTGTAACGTTTGACGATATCAAAACATAATATTTCAGAACTCGAATATCTAGTGACTTCAAGTCTAAGGATCACAACACCATTGTCACTATGAGAGGCGCTTGTGACATTCACATAACTCCCATGTAGCCTTCTCATGGTGGGTCAATCCAGTACTCCATTACTCCTAATGTGTACCCATGTGTTAGACTTGATATCCCTATATCAATCGACCCACATACTAGTCTCGATGTAATACAGTCGTCCAATTAACTGTAGTACTCGACTAGGGATATTTAAGAATATAACCTTTATATTCTAAGGACTTCATTCATGGTAGTATATCTCCATATCGATAACATAATGAGTAGTAATTCACAATAAATTGATTACCTCTAGGGCACAATTCCAACAAGTTTATCGATAATATACCATTCCCCCCTGATTTATCGATAAATACTTTTTGCACCCTTGTCAGAGTTAAAAACCAACACCACACTAACGAAGAGGTGAAAATAAAAAAATACCCCTGAAATGTTGAGAAATTACCCCACTATAAATGTCTTTCCTCGTCATTTCCTAACCATAACAACCTTGTCTCTTTTTGTCTCGCTTCCTCCTCTCTTCTCTCCCGATCTGCTCCCTCCCTCCCCCTCGTTCACACCGCATCCTCTTTTGGGATCCACAAGCCCGGGATCCAGCGCCAACCCCTGTTTGATCTTCTCCTCCCCTTCTCTCCTCATTACCAGGAATTCCTCCTCGTAATTGTTCATGTACCCGGCGTCGATGCCGTAACTCGATGCCCTAACCACCGTGTGGACGATCCACGAACTCCATTCGGTGGAAACAGGCAATACGACACAACTCTGTTCTCCATCTTAGGGCTTTCGATCATCGGCAGCATGATCCCCTGGGGATCCAGATCGAGTGCCTTCTTGGCCCACGCCGGGCAACATTTCGGGATGCGGAGGATGGACGGAGTTCAGGTGGCAGCGGGGGCGTGGAGGCAAGGGAAGGCTTCAGAAGTGCCTCCGAGGCCGTGTTCCATGTCGACAACGACGAAATCGTATCCGGCAATCTCGGCGAGGGTGGGGGAGAGGCTGAGGAGAAAAAGCCTGTAGAGGGTTTCCCCATTTCTAAGACGGGCTTTGAAGGATTTCGGAGAGGTGGCCGTCCGGGAGAGATCGGAAGTGATGGAATCGATTGAGTTTAGCAGGCTTGATCTATTTTGGATCTGCAAATTCTTGTTCTATTTTCTGAATCAAGTACAAAAACATAAATGTGTTCTTTCTGTAACATTGAAGCAAACTTTTTGATTTTAATTGCATATACTACTCTATCTGATCTGATATGTCATCTTCAATTAGTGTTTTTGTTTGTTTATGGTTTGATGGTTTTGTTGTTGTTGTTGTTGTTGGTGGTGGTGGTGGTGGTGTTGGTGTTGGTTGTGGTGGTGATTTGGTGGTAGTGGAGCTGGTGCTCAAGAACACGAAGAACATCAAGAACATGATGCATTCAATAATAAACAAAAAAATTGCGTTATTTTTCCACAATTTGTAAGGGTAAAATGGTCAAAAAAGTCAATCTTCACATCTCCACTAACGGATTGTAACAGAAGGGTGGTATCATCTATCCACCGTCCATCCACTGGCAGGGGTACACAAAATATTTATCCATAAATCAAGTGGAATGTATTTAATCGATAAATTGAGGGTGGAACCGTGGAAAATGTCTGTATCCTAAGAAAAAATGTTTTCGTCACAATAGATGTATCTATTGGGACGAAAATTGATTGTCACAAGAACACAAATTTGATGTTTTTGTCACAATAGATGTATCTATTGGTACGACAATTGATTTTTTGACAATAACACAAATTTAATATGTTATCGTGACAATATATGTTTTCACATTAGTTTATCACCATAATTTTGGGGAGAAATTTTCACGCAAGTGAGAATGTGTTTTTTTTACAAAATTGATTTGTCACGTTCACGCAAGTGAGAATGTGTTTTTTTTACAAAATTGATTTGTCACGACAAAATTGTCTCTATGGAGACAAAAGGGTTGTCACAACACTATACTTTATCTGTTACAAACAACTTTTGTCCCAACAAATTTACAAATATCATTTTCATGAAATGATTTGTTGCAATTTGTACTTACATTATAGTAATAAAACATTTATCACAATAAATATTTTATTGATAGCGAGTAATGACCCTCTCGGTGGTTACCCCGCCAAGATGTTGGTCGGAATCATTGTGTGAATTGCATGGTATAGAAATTTATCATCACAACCTCTCAACAATTGCCTAACCCAGACACAATTGAACCAAATTACAGTTTGAGAAACAGATAAAGCTGCAAAACAGGCAAAACCATAGCAGCCTAAATGCTCTCAAGGTCTCTGATCTTGCGAAGTCGTTCTCCAACAATCCAATCAGACTTGAAGTCATCAGCATGAGCAACCCAGGCATAAATACCATGGCTCCAATCTTTAGATGTGTTCCATTTCTTTTTGCCATGACCATCAGCCTCATATGCTTTTTCAAATGACATGGCATCGTTGAAACCAGACCAGTCCTTACTAAATTTCACTATTGCCTTCACCAAGTGACCTCGATGATTCCAAAACGGTTGGACCCTTTTAGGATTGAACCCTCTCGAAGCTAACTGGTCCCTTAGTTTGGAACTACTTTCCCCAGTATAACGTCCATTTTTCCTGCGAGTCTCTATGTTAACTACAACTCCGATCCAGGGATACACAAACATCTCGTCTTGGTCATAACTTGAAAGGGGTTCTGATTCATTTACAGCTTGTGGTGGATCAGAAACACCTGCTACATCCTTCTCCAAGAATGTTGCGAATGCAAGGTGATTCGCTTTAGATTTTACATTTCGTTTCTAAGAGTTGCAGTTACCTACCCTAGCATGCTGCAAGAGCTCCTTGTAGGGGTAATTTCGTTTCCTTTTCATCGAACTGTAAGGACAGCTGAAGTTGCCATCTGATAGTTTGACAGGATGGCTTCCTTTCCTTAATTTTTCGTAAGCTCTATCTGATCAGTAATTCTCCATTTCAGTATCACTTAGATCAATGTCCTCTCCTGAACTCGTATCCATTGGAGTTATAGCCATAGTGACTGCAAACATAATTGAAACAATGACGCCATTAGAAACATTAGGGCATCAAAAAATATTATTTATTATCAGCCGTCACACCATAGAAAAATTGACTATATTCTCATAACACTACAGAAATTTAGAAGGTATAATACAACAGAGAATGCCATCGCATTGCAGAGCAAAGAGAGAAGGCATGCTTGTATTAATTACAAAAGTAACATAGCAAGACTGGAATCGTAACTTGATAAGCTTGTCGAGCATATGACAAGAATTAAGAATCACAGAAACATACATGGCACAACATTAAATGAAAGCTAGGTACCTTTGTACCTAAAGCCTAGTAGTTTTGTCCTGGGTATGAGACGTAACTACAACATTCATTCATGCAACATGTAAAAGATTAATTAACTCCGTGTCTATATAAAATTTCATTCATGAAAATGTATACAGTAAATACTAAGCATGAAACAATTATGAGACTTACTAATCAAACAAAAATATTTATGTCAAGTATCAACAACATAGGATGTATCTACCCGTTGCATTTTGCATATCCTGTGATTGCTGCACACGGTGCTCTACAGTAAAAGTCCATAGAAAAAATTTCTACAACAGTTGGAATCAGAGTGGAGAAGTATATCAGGAGTGTATTGTAACAGTAGGATCCCGTCTACATTAAATGGTAAGTCTCATAGAACAAAAATTACCCATTTTGATCTAGGGGACAAATTGTTGGGTAGTTTTAGAAATACAATAAAAAAGTTAGTGTAGCATAAACGAAAATGCTAAGGTGATTGAGTTGTCTAAGTATGAAAGATGTGATAAACTGTGACAGAACTACAAAAATATTTACAATGCAAATTTAAAAGACAAAATGATAGAAAATCGTTTGAGGCGGTTCTGCCATATGTATCAGAGACCATTAGATGCACGATTTAGGAGAAGTGGTACAATTCAAATCTTCGGTGGTGACAGATATGCCAGGCGGAGACCAAAAGAACATGGGTAAAGATAATAACACTAGACATATATGGCTAAATATAAATTGTGAAAATGCTTATTGTTCTTGTTGTTTCTGCATGTAGAAATATTGCGGATGGACCTTTAGTACCTTAAGCATAGGAAACAAATTGCCTTTGAGAGCTATCGTATCTAAAATTTTGTTCATACACATAGGTATAACATCAACACGGTAAAGGAGGGACAAGAAGTTGGAGGACTATAGCGCGTATGGAGAAATGCTCATACATTCAAAAGATAGGAAAACAAATCAACAATTAAACTAATAAAGAAAAGAACAAAAACCAAAAAGTTGGAAGAGAAATGATGTGTATTGAAAGAAATGTGAATCTTAATCGGTATTATGCCGTACGATGACCAATAATAATCCTTCAAAAATACCTTGAAATGTTCAATTTTTTCCTTGTCCACTTGCACAGACATGGGGTGTAGGTAATTTTGAGGATCCTGAGTATACATGTCTCTCATTCTTTTGCCTATTCCCGTTTCCACTTGCATTCATCTTGCACACAAAATATAGTAGTAGCAAGTTTCATGCATTATTACATTCTATTTCCAACTCAAATGGAAAATGACATGTATTTATACACAAACATGATCATGTTTTGCACAGAGAGAACATGTGTGAGGCAAACAAACTTTCTAGATCCTACTTAACAGGATCGTGTCCAACAACTACAAATAGTAAAAGAAAAACATGTTATTAGTCCTTTGACCGTCTAACTATTGAATCACGTGTGGTACTTCGAATACTTGAAGTTTACGTTATGGTACCAAATTCATTCATATTCGTACTAGCACCTCAATTACAAGCATTATGTATGCATATATATTGTAACGTTATACAGTATCTTGGGGTAAATCTATATTTTATCTTATCTGCATACTAGATATTGCCCGATCTAAAGACACGAAAAAGAAACAACCAAACTTCTCAAACATGTCTGTCACAACTGAAAGTCAAAATAATAGGCTGGGATGATTTATGTTATCACTATAGCATGTTAGCGAACGAATATTTTAAAGCGATTGGCGATCCCATGTTGACAACACAATATAGGTATTTTAAGGGTATTTTGTAGAACTTAGAGAAAAAGTATATGACGACTACCACCAAGTGGTAACCAAAATACAGATGTTGGAGCGGATAATCCAGATGAAATATAATTGTTCCACTTGACAAATTTGGCTCTTAGCTACCATGTGATGGAAGACACATGCAAAACCCTAGCATCTTCCAATCAGAGCTTCAAACCGAATTTACTTATGCAAATTCAAAATCCTATGCTTCCTCCAAAAATCGTGCTCGATTAGGATTATCCGAGATCGTAGGCAGCGGAATCGAGGAAATCTCACAGGGAATTTTTTTTGACTTCGCGCATAGTGAAGAAGCGGAATTACTTCAATCTCTGAATGCTATGATCCCCGAAAAATCAAGTTAGGACTTAATCTCTAGAACCATTAATTACCCTCATTGATTCTAAAAAAAATCGTGTGTTCAGAACGTCCCTTTGTAATCAAGTATCCATCCAACTGGCAACATTTTGGCTTCAAGTAGAGGATGACTCTGCCCCCAAGAACGTGATTCTTGTCCATGGAGAAAAGCCTTAAGATGGCATTGTTGAAGGAAAGAATTCAATGAGCTAGGCATTGAATGCTATCATCCCGCAAATAAAGTGAACTTAGATTCAACTGATCCAGACTCCACAACCACCACGTCTACGCTGCAGGTATGCGATGAGAGAGTATCAAAAGGTTTTCTCGTAGTGGAAAAGGTAGAAATCCCATAGTTTTCCACCATGATGAGCTTTCCGAAATGTTGGGTGGGAAGAAGCAAGAAGTGAAGTTTACTTATTGTTTTCCGGTATAGAAAAGGACTGCAAATTCAGATCTTTCATCACCATGTCACGGGTGGATTCAGTACGTCTTGCAAAGCTATCAACTGATTTAACTGGCGAAACCATCCAAAACTGTGGGGAGTACCTTCAAGTGGAGTCTCTGTCTATCACTGTTTGTGTTGAAAAAAACTGATTTACAGATCAAATGACTGCTCTGGCAATGAATATGCGTCGTTCTTTTGTTGCAGGTGGTCAGTAACAGATGAGAAGTTGGCTTGGAAAGTTATATTGAGGGATTTTCATTTAAGTCAAGGGATTTACTCGTGAAGCTAGTAGTGCAATTTGATTGTAATTGGTTATAACTTTTTTGCTTCCGGTTTAGTGGGTTTTGGTCACAGGAGCATGATACATTAGAGAATGTAGATACTTGTAAGGAGGACGTTGAAGCGGGCCAGCTTTCATCACGGTATATTTGCAAACTATCTGGATTCAACGTATCGAGTGTTTTTATTTTCATTGATTTATTTTTAGGGCTTCCATGTTATTTGACCTAAACTTTTTCTTCTTCTAGAGTGTGGGACTTTTGAGTTGTGACCCTGGAGTGCGAGCGCGAAGAGAGAGCATCATGAGAGCGCCTCTATAAATCAAATATTTTAATATAAATTCTTATATGAACATATTATAGATTGAACTTTTCTATAAATTTAGATATTGTTGCAATAATTACAAAGCTTATATATATACTAGAACATCCTATACAGAAAAATGAAATGAAAGTGCTGGACAAAGTGTCAGCAATGAGAACTTGACATACAGTGAGGCGTAAGTTACCTCGTTAAGGGGTTGGCTATATCATTTTAGTTGAAAACTAAGTTTGGCTTATTTTCAAATAGATTTGATAGCTTAGTACCGAGATCCATTGTTGAAAAAGTACAGAGCTTTGGTAAAAACGTGTTTAAAAGTTTCGAGAGTGAGAATTATAAGCGAATCCGAGCTGAAATCGTTGGAGCGAGAATTGGGAGCAGGAGGGTAGCCCCTTCCCAGAGGTGTTTGGTGATTTAGGTTGTGACAAACAATTTGTTGGAATATTATTTTGCAGCTCGTAAGGAAGCAGGCACCCAAACAACCAAAACATCACCTCAAAGAAAAAGGACCTCTAGCTAGTCAACCAATAATATACAAGGACTTAAATGTCCAGTCGTAAAAGACACATTCACCCTCTCTTGTTTGACTGAAGGACACTTTCGTCCTTCCATTTTGGAAAATACACTCTCATCCCTTAGTATGCCGAACTTCAAGTAACTTACACATTTACACCCCTATTTGTGAAGCTGTTAGTCTGGATGCGAGGTAAGTAATTAAAAATAGGTTTGGAGAAATTCGTCTCCGTATCATAAAAAATGCCTATTATACCATTAGATAACCCAACATTTTGCATAATATGGGAGCAAAATTGTCCCAAATGGTGGTGCTTGTCGTCATTGCATACTAACGACAGACTTATTCTCAGTATCCAACGACGAGCGCATAGTTAAAACGACTATTTTGCTCCTCACAACAACCTAAACATGTTGGAGTGAATTCTCCATTATGTCTGAACCTAAATTTGCTGTTAGGGTTTACACGTGAAGTATAACTTCCCACATTATTGTTAATCAGTGACACAATTCCAATCAACACAAATGAGGTCACGTTAATCCTCCTCATCTATTGAACCACCTCTATTCACTATCATCAATTGAACCCCTGGTCAAGATTGATTTCCTACTTTGTTTTTGCAATTTCTTTTTTTTTTCTTTCTTAATTTTAGATCTCTGTGAAGTCACTGTAGCTCGAATGACCGCCACTGGAGTCTGTTAAACCACAACACATGCCTCAGCATAACTTGTAAGATTTCCTCTCTTTTCCTTTATTCGGCAAGTACCAAAGCAGCAGATGTCCTCAAAAATTTGAGATTGAAGCTCATCGTGGTTGTGATTCACAGTTTTTGTACAAAACCTTTCCCAACGAGCTCAGATCTGTAAGTCTTTTGTCAATTTCTGATTTCTCGCCAAATAGGTATCAAAAGATTGATGCCTTCATATTTTGAATTATATTACCTTAACCGAGTTCTAAATTAAGCTTGATGGCTCGAAAACCATTGCTTTTTGTCTTGGAGTACAAAGTCAACGTTATTTCGACAGGCGTCATGTGAGTACAATATGAATACTTGTTTGCGACAATTTTTCTTTCCGATGATGTGGAAGACATACGGTGGCGCACACTCGTGGGTTGAAGTAGTACTAGATATCTGACCTTGCCATCCAAACGGTGGTGCTCATTTACGATAACTTTATTATGTGGTTGTTGAAACGTGTGAGACAATGGATATTTAGTGTTAACCTATTATGTATTTTCCCGTACATATTCCAACCCTAGCTTGAATTTACACTATTATGAAATTTCACATGGATATTTAGAGTTATAATAAGCCATTACGGGATGATGTTGGCCAAATCAATTATTTGTGCGTATTTCTATAGTTTTGCTGAACTTTAGGCGCTTGTGTGCAGATAATCAGAACTTGTGAATCTGTTTCCCTTGAACTATTGGAGACTTAGATACTTGAGATCCTTATATTGAGTTTCTTAGGGAGACTTCACCCTTGACTGGACTTCTCAATCTAGCCAACTGGAAGAACAAATCAATTAAAACTACAGTATTATTGAGTAAGGGTATAATGGTAATTATGTGACTTGATAGTTCTTCAAGAAAGATTCTCCTAAGACATTTCAACGTTAAGGGACAAGTTTGAACCAGTTCGAATTTCTGGAAACCCTAGTTCAAATGAACTGTCTAAGAGGGGTGTAACAGCAATTGCACGGTTTCTTTAGTTAAACAATCAAATCTTGATGCAAGATATGACCTCATGTGTCTGTGACAGTTCTATGGAATCTGGAATCTAATTGGGTCCATCTGGACTTGAATATGACTAATCATACTCTAATAGGGGCTAAAGTGAAAATTAACTAACTCTAGGGACTAGAGTATAAATGAGCATAACTCAAGAAACATGTAGACAATTTGGAGACTTAGTAACTTATGAGACTAGAAAATTGAACATAACTGAGGGAGTTCAGGAGCAGTTAGTAGTTCAAGGCTAGTTATCATGCATTGCACCAACATTTCTTTCTGCCTCATTAATGGGGGCATGTACTGATAATTATATGTACATTTGTGTGTGTAGAGATTGTCGAGATAGCGAATCAGCGTCTCTGACTAGGATTACTAGGAAGGCCACCAAGTAAGCATGTGAATGCTTATTTGCTATTGAAGAGTACTGGATTAGATGTATGCTTGTGTCTATGAGTAGGAGATACATAAAACATGGTATAACAAAAGGCTGATCTTGGCTATCAATATATATATATATGCACATAAAATAGGTAAGTACGAGTATTGTTTCTGATGGTCTTTAATACTTTCTTAACAATTGATTCCTGCACCCTAGACCTCTGTATGGTCATCATAGTCTCCGGACGTCTCGCTGCTGCGGTGGCGGATACTCATGGGACCCGGTCTACGGGCTTTTAGTTGGTACATTGCTAGGTCCCAACTGTAGGCAACTAGTACTACTCTCTAGACTGACGATCCAGTAGGGGTGTGCACTTTTATGTTCTAGTTTGTCTTGATGTTTTAATGATTGGTACAGGAATGGGAAAATAAATATGGATTTATCGTAACTGTGTTTATCGGATAATTTGAGTGAATGGTATAACAATCTTTTTAATATCTGATGTGGGTCAGGTTATTGGGATATATGCTTTACAAGTGCATGTTATACTTTTCCAAAATTGTATCTGTATATCGTCATGAAGTCTATTATGTTCTTTGTAAAATTTTGTCGTGACGTTACTGTCTTCTATATCTGGCAGGTGAGTACGCGGGAGACCGAGAAGTGGGTCATCACTTAGAAGTTGTCACATTGGTATATGCAAGCTACAATAGTAAATTTCTTTTAAGTTTTTGTTTTCTCTAATTCTGTCTGGTAACTGAACCATTAGGATTAGACTTCTCGGTGAGCATTTCCGTGCTTAGCGGATGACATCTCCAGAGAGTCTGAGGGATCCTAGTGTAGTTCTACAACACCCTAGGATGGGGGTGTTACAGATGGTATCATAGCATTTGTTTTGTGAAAGGACAAAATAACAATATCAAAATGATAGGAGGATATTTCAAAATTAAAACTTAATAGAAATCAAGAGAAAAACTGGAATAGGAGGGTTGGGGATAACACTGACGAGAGAGCTATATGTGCATGCCTTGGCCAAGTAGGCCTATATGATTGAAATCTCAGGATGATATTCAAAATTTTTTTGCATTGTTTAGCATACTAGAAAAGTACAAGGTTGAGAAAAAAAGGATGAGGATACAATACATGGATAATCTGCCACCGGAATGATCCGGAAATTTGATAAAGGGGATTGATATGAACCCTATATGGTTTGAACCAATCTAGTATAGTGATGGTATTTTCAGCCTGATAACTAGCATATGATTGAAAGGGAAACAATTAAAATAAAAATGTTATCAAACTGTATGCATAGGGGGATCTGGAGCGGCTCGTCTATTTGCGTCATTTTTTTTAGTCTGCTTACAGGAAAACAGACGAGCCGCTCCAGATCCACTAACGTATCCGGAGAGCTTCTCGTGACGTGATTCTATTTGCGTCGTGTCAGGGTGTTTTTTGAAGCTTCGCGCCTTAATGTTTCTGACACGTGTCTTTTCCGATTTACTGCTCCAATTGGTCAAGTTTCTATCGGAATCCGGGACTCCTCTACGATTGTGATTAATTTCCCGTCTTTACTGCAGGTGTTGCCTCCTAGAAGACCGGTCATTCACGCTTCTCCAATTACCATGACCATCCGTTTCAAACTTCATCGTTGAGAGTCCCCATGCTTAATAGTTTCTCTATAAAGGGGGGGGGGAGGTTACTTACACCCTCATTTGTTCACATCGGGAAATGTTTTATCTTTCTCTCTTCCTCCTATTTTAAAGATGGCCTTATGGTGTAGAGGTAACATTATAGCGTTGCTTATTTATTTGGTAGATTCAAGAGGCGAAACCACGACAATTTTGTTTCTTGAATCTTCCAACAATGTAGTCGGCGCCAGGCTGATTTCCCCGATCAAAGGCTTCTATATCCTCTTCCAACAAGTAAATTGTGACAGAGATATTGGTACTGCTTGTGAACTCTTTGTTTCACTTCTTAAATCTACAAAAGAAGGTTGTCTGCGTGGAGTTCAGTCTGCTAAGCCTGACTTCTCATAGTGCAATAAGGTAGTTGATGGAACTCTCTAAGCTCGCATTATTCTCGAGCTTCTGAACGCGAGGGTTGAGTTTTGCTGCAATTGGAGATACCCACTTACCGACCTGCTCGATCCGCGGGGCCGAGAACAACAATTTTAAGTCGGCAGGACAGATCCGATCTCCCATGTGATTTGGTTCTGTCGAAGATGAAGGGGTCGATTGCTACGGTTGTCACACCCTTTTTCGACTGCCAGAGTCGACAAGTCTACCGTGTTATGGGAGAGAACAAAGCTAGTTCGAGCGGCTCAGGGACCGTTTTGATGATCCCACATAGGCTTGAAAAAAACCTTCAAACCTGTTTCCGTTGGAAGTCCAAGAGGATTAGACTTCTTTACTCATCCTCGTTTGCATACTAGTCAGTAGTTGTGTTAAGTCTCTCATCCACCACTATGTCGCGAATCTAGCACTACAGTTTCCTGCTGAGCCTGAATCTTCGCCGTTGTTAATAATTAAAAGTTTGCAACTTCTATCAAGGTTTTTTGTAGACATAGCCATTTATGAAATAAAGGAATACATTGTAATCTTTTGTCTCGAATCTCTTCTATGCTCCTGCTTTGGACACGACATGATTTCTTATTGTTACTTGCGAGCAACCATAGGCACGCATTAACTCTGCAAAATACTTCGCAATATTATGGCAATATGTTAGGTGCTTCGCACCTGATGTATGCATATGCTATATCGAAAAACCCAGATGCTACTCTCGAGTAACAAGTTTTGAAGCACGGCTGTATCCTAAACAAGCAGGCGCGCAATCCCCTTGGAGGGAAATTTGGATACTTATAAGAGAAGATAGACTTTCCTACGCTAATATCTAAAGGATGGGCTTAGGGACCCTTAGGAGGGGGGACTGTAGGTGCTATCCCAGAAGATAAGTTCCTCGCAATTTCTATCTCGAAAGATAGGCTTTCATCCATTACGAGGGAATTTCAGGTGCTATCTTAGAAGATAGTCTTTTGATCACTTAGGAGGGAATTTCAGGTGCTATCTTAGGAGATAGGCTTTTGATCCCTTTGGAGGGAATTTTAAGCGCTACCTTAGAAGATAGGCCCATTTGATCCCCTAGAAGGGAATTTCTGGTGCTACCTTAGAAGATAGGTTTTTGATCCCTTAGGAGGGAATTTCAGGTGCTATATTAAAAGACAAGATTTTGATCCCTTAGGAAGGAATTTCAGGTTCTACCTTTGAAGATAGGCTTTTGATCCCTTAGAAGGGAATTTTAGATGCTATCTTAGGAGGTAGGCTTGTCGCAGTTGCTATCAGCATGTGATAAGCTGGTCGCAGTTGCCATCACCAGGTGATATGCTTTTTGCAGTTTCTATCAGCATGTGATATTCTTAAAGCGCAGTTGCTATCTGGGGGGATAGGCCTATGCAATCTTCTATCAGCAAGTGATAGACTTATGACATGGCCACTATCTCAGAGGATAGGCTTACGCACTTTGCTATCAGCAGGACACGGTTGAGAATAAGATGCGAGAGCGAATTATCAATCCTTAATATAGTATGGTGATTTTATTGATAAAATTCCCCATATGGGAGGAATCACAATCGAAAGATACACGTTTAAAGAAAGGAGCTGTTGAGTCTATGGACAATACTGTTGGAGTAGATGTCCTAGAGGCAATCTTATTTTAGTATGAACATTGTTTTTGGCTAGAATATTCATTTATAATTTATGGAGATATTTGATATAATGAAGTCCTTAGATTACAATTGTTTTTTATCATAAATATCCCTAGTCAAGTTTATTGATTAATAGAACGTTCACTATAGACTAGTATATGGGTAGATTGATATGGAGATATCAAGTCTAACACATGGGTATGCATTATGAGTAATGACATACCGGATTGACCGACCACAAGAACGCTACATAGAAATTATGTGAATGTCACAAGTGCTTCTCGTAGTGACAATGGTGTTGTAGTCCTTTGACTTGAAGTCACTAGATACTCTAGTTGTGAATTATTATTGTTTGAGCACGCCAAACGTTACACCATAACTGGGTCACTATAAAGGCGGAAAACGCACATGATATGAAGTAAGTTGAGAGATGGTTGTCATGTAGAGAGGATTTTTGCCTCGCACATAATGGGAGTATATATCCGCGGCCACTCGAGGGGTAGTACTTACGAATTGTCTTGCAAGACTCAGATAAATCAATATATGATATTGTTGTTATCTGTTCAGATAAGTCTATTACCAGGATCGAGAAACTATGAATTGGATATACGAGTGTGACATCTATGTCTCGTGTCCAATTCGATATAGTGAAAAAGGGACAATACAACGCGGTAACATTGGTCATATAGGTTTGTCATATAACATGACTATTTCTATTAGTTGCGTAGCATTGATGTGTTGCTAGACACCACTCAATGTTTGTAACTGTTACTACCAACTTAATAGGAACCTGCAAGGTCACACACCAAAATGATTAAACTGGATATGGACTAATTTACATTTAAGAGGATCAAGTATCAAAACGCAACAACATGCAAAGTCAGTTGGACTAAATTGCAAAGTGGACTAATCCGTATGGACATGATTAGTATTGGGGCAAGTTTGTAGTTACTTAGGAGTTATTTACTATAAAAGGGTTGACCAAGCTCTATTACTTCAGAAGTTTTCATTATCTAGATCTCCCAATTTCTTGTTCTAGCTAGGAACGGAGGAATAAGAAGAAGAAATCACGCAACGGAGACCAAAAGAAGAGAATCGGCCTCCTCTTCTTGGCCGACGGGTAGGGGGCGGACGCACAAGGGGGTTTCGGCCTTCCGTGTGTTGTCCTTCTCTCGCTCTTTCTTTATCTCATACTCAAGTAATGTTATGAGCATTAGTTGTAGGAGGAATCTAGGAGCATCCTTTATATAGTCCAACAACTCCTTGTTAACTACCTAAAGGCTCTCTCCTGATCCTACTCAAGATCCGATTAGTCCAACTTTCATATTAGTCCTACTCAGTTAGCAAGCTGTTTAGATTTGATCCTTCTAATTAATTAATCATATTAGTTAATTCCCAAGTCTAGCTCAATCCATATAGCGTGTGACCCCATAGGTTTCTACTTAGTTGGTAGTAACTATTTACTAATATGGAGCGGTCTCTAGCAAGACATCCATTCTAGCCAACTAATATAAATAGTCATCCGTTAAACCTTGTGCAAGTATTGTCTCATCCCTTTGTCTCAATATTCCGATTGGACACGAGACATATAAGTCACACTCGTATATCCAATCAATAGATTCTTGATCCTGGGAATAGCCTTATTCGTGCAAATAACATCAATATACCATATTGATTAATTTGAGTCTGGCCACACATTCTATAAGAACTATCCCTCGAGTGGCCTTGGATATTTGCTCATGTTATTTGGGAGGAACAAATTATACCTACATCACTACGATGTCTAAGCTTGCTTCATATTGTGTCTGATACACACCTTTATGACTGCCAAATCACGTTATAGCGTTTGACGCTACCAAAACCACAACGATCCACAATTAGATGCTCTAGTGACTTCAAGTCTAAGGATGACAATACCGTTGTCACCACGAGAAGTGCTTGTGACTTTACATAACTCATAAGTAGCCTTCTCGGAGATGGGTCAATCCAGTATGCCATTACCCCTAATGCATACCATGTGTTGGATCATGATATCTCAAAATTAATCCAACCCCGTACTAGTCTATAAGTAATTGTCCTGTTAATCAGTATAATTGACTAGGGATATTTATGATAAACAACGCAATTTTAAATATAAGGACTTCATTATATTAAATATCACAATAATTAATATAATGAATATTCTAGCCAATTATTGTTCATACTAAACTAGATTTCCTCTAGGGCATCTATTCCAACAGTCTCCCACTTGCACTAGAGCCAATCTGGTGCATCCCGTATGCTAATGCTCCTAGTGTGCCCTTCATGCTTGCGCTGAACAAGTGGCTTTGTATGCTGATCTGAGAGATTCTCATATGTAGGAATCTTGCATATCCGAACGTCTCCTCTTTCGATAATATCTCGAATAAGATGGAACTTCCTGAGTACGTGTTTGGATTTCTGGTGTGACCTGGGTTCCTTTGATTGCGTGATCGTTTCAGTGTTGTCACAATACAACTCTACTGGATCCGCAATACTAGGAACCACACCAAGCTCAGAAACGAACTTCTTAATGCAAACAACTTCCTTTTTTGCGCCATTATCAGCAATGTACTCAGCCTCTGTTGTATAATCAGCCACCGTCTCTTGCTTGGAACTCTTCCAGCTCACCGCTACTCCATTCAGGCAAAACACATATCCCGATTGTGATCTGAAATCATCTATGTCGGTTTGGAAGCTTGCATCCGTGTAACCCCTTACACGCAACTCTTCCTCACCACCAAATATCAAGAATGCATCTTTAGTTCTTCTCAAGTACTTTAGAATGTTCTATACTGTAATCCAGTGACTCTCACCTGGATTGGACTGATATATGCTTATCGTACTCAATGCATATGACACATCTGGTCTATTATATAACATGGCGTACATGATGGATCCTATGGTCGAGGCATAGGGAACCCTACTCATGCGTTCCTTCTCAATCTAATTGGAAGGACTAGCACTCTTCGAGAGAGTGATTCCATGCGACATGGGAAAGAATCCCTTCTTAGAATTTTGCATGTTGAACCGTTTCAACACCTTGTCTATAAATGTACTTTAACTTAGGCCGAGAAGCTTCTTACATCTATCTCTATAGATCTTTATACCAAGTATATAAGCTGCTTCCCCTAAGTATTTCACTGAGAAACACCTTCCTAGTCAATCTTTAACAGATTCAAGCATGGGAATGTCGTTTCTAATGAGTAGTATGTCATCCACATACAAGACAAGAAAAGCAACCGAGCTCCAACTAACCTTCTTGTAGACACAAGACTCATCTTCGTTTCTGATGAAGCCAAACTCTTTAACTACTTCATCAAAATGTCGATTCCAACTCTTAGAAGCTTGCTTCAATCCGTAAATGGATCGTTGCAATTTACAGACTTTGTTGGCTTGCTTTGGATCCTCAAAACCCTCTGGCTGTATCATATAAACGTCCTCGAGGAGATTCCCATAAAGGAATTTTGTTTTGACATCCATTTGCCAAATCTCATAGTCGTAGTATGCTGCAATAGCAAGTAGGATTCGGATGGATTAGGTCATTGTGATTGTTGAAAAGGTTTCATCATAGTCTATACCATGAATTTGTCTGAATCCTTTAGCAACCAATCAACCCTTATTGGTAATCACATTACCATCCATGTCGATCTTCTTCTTTAAGACCCACTTGAACCCTATGGGTCGCGCCCCTTCCGGTGGTTCCACCAAAGTCCATACTTTGTTGGTATACATGGATTCCATCTCGGATCTCATGGCCTCAAGCCACTTCAAAGAGTCTGACCCCTTCATGGCCTCCTCATAGGTAGTAGCCTCATCATCTATGAGCATCGTGTCACCAGACTCAGTCACGAGAAGTCCATACCTCTCCGGCTTCTGGCGCACTCTACTTGACCTACGAAGTTCTTGTGTTACTTGAACAGGCTGCTCCACAACTTCTTGTGGTTCCCGTTCATGTTCCATAGTAGGATCAATGCTTTGTGGTTCTTGAACTTCTTCAAGTTCTATAGTCCTCCCACTTGCTTCTTTAGAGAAAAACTCTCTTTCTAGAAACACGCCGGGCCGAGCAACAAACACTTTGTTCTTAGTTGGAATGTAGAAATAATATCCCTTAGTTTCCTTAGGGTATCCCACAAACTTGCATTTGTCCGACTTAGGCCCTGGCTTGTCTGATTGTAAACGCTTTACATAGACATTGTAGCCCCAAACCTTCATGAACGACACCGTGGGATGATTCCCACTCCACATGTTATGTGGTGTTTTCATGACTGACTTGGATGAAATACGGTTAATGGTGAAAGCTGCACTCAATAGAGCGTAGCCCCAAAATGACAATGAAAGATCGATTTGACACATCATAGATCAAACCATATCCAATAGAGTTTGATTCCTCCTCTCGGACACGCAATTCCACTGTGGCGTTCCGGGTAGAGTGTGTTGGGACAATATCCCTCCCTCTCTAAGATAGTCGTCAAACTCTTTGCTCAAGTATTCTCCTCCACGATCCGATCGTAGAGCCTTGATACTTTTGTCAATCTGCTTTTCCACTTCATTCTTGAATTCTTTGAACTTTTCAAAGGATTTGGATTTGGCCTTCATAAGGTATACAAATCTATATCTACTGAAATCATCAGTAAACGTGATGAAATAGACATAACCACCCCTGGCAGCTGTGGCTGACACGATTCAACCACAAGTGTATGGCCGTCGTGTGTAGTAATATCCGGAAATCCGGGTTTTTCGAGCCCAAAGGACTTGTCGTGAACCAATTAGTGCTATTAACTTCGTGTGGGCGAGCGTTTTGAGAGAATTTTACTAAACTAAGTAATTGTAAAGACAAAAAAAATATTTAAATGTTGAGATTAATATGGGAGAAACAACCAGGACACCTCGTTTGGGCGACTGCTAGGATCTTCTTATTGACGACGTTTTACGATTTGTGAAACACGTACGAAAGTTATGTTGCTAATCGAGCAATCATAACTCACCGAGTTACCAAGTGAGCATCCTATGCCTAGGTTAGATTAAAACCGAGTTACCAAGTTCTAATTATCCCTAAACACGCATTAAAGATGAATTCTACTCTAACGATCCCAATTCTTGCTTTCACTAAGAACGGGTGATTGTTTTCTTTTCCGGTTCAACAATTACCGAGTTACCAAACAATTGCAAACTAAGTTCTAGCTAAAAAGACGTCTTCAATTAACTAGATAGGATGAAGATCACAAAACAATCATAGAAAACGCAAAATCATCAATTATGTTTAGCAAAATATGAATCTCAAGTCATAAAATGCGCAATCAATGTGAAACCCTAACCCCAAACTCGGGTCCTGATCTAAGAAGTTTAGCTACGCATATTCATGATCACAACGAAAAGAGTTTGTGTGATCATGATCAAAAACAAAGAAACGAAGGAGAAAAGAAATCAAACAAGGTTTCCCAAGCTCCACGATGTTCTCCAAGCTCCAAGTTGATGTCCCGTCCTTCAATATTGTGTCTCTCCTCTGAAAAATATGACATAATATGTCTAATATACGTTCCCTAAGAGTCCCGGGTCAATTAGGAAAGTTTTATGCGTCGTTTCCTTAATTTTGGCCGCCTTTATACAATGTCTTCGTAGGAAAACTTTTCTCTTCGTATAAAGAGTCTTCCTGCAAAGAGATTTTCTCTTCCTACGAAGGTCTTCCCAGATAAATACAGAGGGCTATTTTGGGAAGACTTTTTCAGCAGCTGGGAATTTGGCTAAGTATAAAGTCTTCTTACAAAGACTATTGTCTTCCTACGAAGACTCTTCATTCCGCACTTCCTTTTGGCTTTATTCGTTGAGTTCCTTGTTTCCAAAACTCGTTTCCACCTCCCACATGATCATCCAAGCCCTATTTTCCTGCGAATCACAACAAGAAAACACAACCCGCGATCATATCACAATAAAAGCTCGAAATTACACTAAAAACGCGGGAATTTGACAATAATAGCTCAAGAACTCATTTTCGTAAATATTAGCATAATTTACTCAAAAAGACGAAAAATTCTCCATGTTGAGCACGCAAAACGCTGAAAAGTAAGGAATAAAATAACTCCAAAAACGGAGTTATCAACTACCCCCACACTACAATTTGCTCGTCCCGAGCAAGGTCTCATCTACTGCGTTCATCTGTCTACTAGCCGACAAGACACAAACAACTCAAATACGACTGACGACACAACAATGCAGCAATATGATGCAAATGAAATTCTAGACTCGATCTTACAACTATTTAAAACATCCAATTTCTCTCTTTTTGTCAATAATAGGCAATCTCGCTCTCATCAACTGAAAATCATCAAGCTTTCACTAATCCTTTTTGAAATTCATATACACGCAACAAAAATTTGAAATAAAAACGATTCTATGCAAAAGCTCACTAAGGTGTCCCCTTTCCTCCGCCAATTCAAACCAAGACACAAGCACGACCTAAGCGTCATTGGGTCTAATTAAGCTCAAATTTCACTGTAGCATTTCATCGCCGAATCATCTGAGGTTTTCAGACCCTCTTAGCCTTTATTGCGTTTGAATGCAAATTGTCCCGGTGAAGGGAGTCACAACTCCTATGAAATAAAGCTTGCCTCTAGTTTTCCTCTCTAAGCTTTACTTGGACGGAATCTAAATTTTCCGTGTGACCGGAAGCACATTAGGTTGTTTCTCCTTGAAGCACAATTTTTCTTTTCTTTTTTTCCATATTTTCTTATTTTCTATTCTTTCCTCCTCTGTTTTTACAACCGTGCAGTAGAGCATAAAGAGCTTGGGATTTTTCAGTTAACTCTTGTGACCACCTTAAGGGATGGTGGTGTACGCCCCTCAACTTCACTTAGGCTGAGGCAACCATACCACATGAAACCAAATCTACACCAAGGTCCACCCCAGATCAACAAGAGACCACAAGTTTCCACTTGAAAACAGAATATTCAGCTACAAACAAAACTCAATCTAATTAGCACACTATCGGAAACTTAGGTATACTTTTTCATATCATTCTTTCACAGCTTCCATAAATTCCCGGGACATCCTTTTGTGAAACCTCTACACAAAATATTTAAAGAATACAATTTTTCCTACTACGGCACTTCCTACTCAAAAGGATTCATTCACTAAGCTCTCTTCAGTTTCAAGATCCTCAATTGCATTTTTCTCAAATTTTCAAACTTTTTAAATTTTTATGGGTTTTCTCTTTTCTCATTTTTTGTTTTTCATTTTTTGATCCTTTTTCATACTATCCTAACTCTATATGCAAGGTTTAGACTCGAAATTTTTTTTGACACAACACAATTCACTTTTGGTGGGTAGAATCAATTATTTAAAAGTGCAAACAATATGTAAACTACTCTACACAATACAACAATATAATTACCACAACAGTGGCTAACAATACAATCCAAACAGATCCTACATGTAACTGGCTATGCAAACACATTTGGCTAGCAAATAGATAAATCACCCCCATAATGAATGTTTCGTTGTCCTCAAAGAATTTAGAGATCACGCAAGACAACTCAGCAATCAAATGTGTATGACAGTAGATGAGATGGATTTATGACATATATATATAAGAAACACATAATTTTAGCTAAAGTAAGAAATACTCACAACCGCCTCCAGGGCGGGGACGGAATCCACTCCAAGCAATCCCCAAGCACTAGTGGTGTCACTGTGCTCCTATATAGTCAGTGTGTACTCCCACACCGGGGTAGACTGCCCTCCTCTTCTAAAATCTGTGACTTGGAGAATCCCCAACTCGCATGCACGAGTCCCCATAAAAGGTCGTGTGTGCCATGGCACACTGGGGTAGACTCTCCCATAACATGCTCATGTATGTCACTTCGAAACATCATTAGTCCCTCTCACTCTCATCTCTCCAAAATAAATAATTAAAACACACCCAATTGTATTAAAAACGCACTCCCTAAATTAAGAAATAAATAGGTTGGGTTGCCTCCCAACAAGCGTCGTATAATTTAAGGTCGACGACCCGACATATTTACCTCAAAAGATATTAAGGAGGTTTTTCTCTACACTTTTTCTTCCTCCACCATCGCTTCTTTCTTTGTCTCTTCTCAATTAAGCATGCATAAGTCAATGGCAAGAAGAAGGTTTAGAAGACCGCATTGAAAAGTTTCTTCTTTTTGAACTTCTGTCTACTAGAGAATTTTTTAACCGCCACTCGCCTCATTTTACCTTTCCTCTTCTTTATCTTCTTCCAATTCTTCAATACCACAGTCTTCGAGGATTGGTCCTTCGAATGTAGCATCGCAAGTGGAACGGCTACAACACTGAGTTCTGACTTTCCTGCTTCCTTTCCTTTCTCTTCTCTTAGAATTATGTGTGGCAATTCATGAACTGCATAGAATTGGGGTATGTCGTCATCTTCGTGCAATAATTCCCTATACTCAAAGCATGCCTCATTTAGGCACATCTCATCAACGAGTGTAAATATCACATCCTTGGCGCACTCATGAGTTTTTTCTTCAACAAAAGCAGCTTCAATACCTTTAGGCCATAAGCTTGCGACGTCAACATTCTCCCACTCATGTCGTGACTCCGGAATTATGCGAGGCACAAGTTGTATAGGCTTCACAATATCATCCTAATCTGAGTCAGAATCTGAGTCAGAAGCAGCCCGAGGATCAAGTACTTCATGATGAACAGTATTATAGACATAGACCTCTGGGTGTTCTTCGTATTCCTCTTCGCACTATCCAACTAAGTAAGGAATGATGCTACTTGGCCCATCGTCATTATCTGCATATGCCAATGCACTCGAAAGTTCTGCCAAGTGTTGTCCCTGCAGCTAGACAGTTTCATCCATCCTATTAATCCCTTCCTCCATTCTGTCCATTTTAGCTATCATGAGCTTCAATATTTCTTTCATCTCCTCATATTCTTGATTGCAAGGAGAAGGGGGTGTACAAATCTCCATATGAGTAGTACGTTGAATAGCCTGGAGCTTGCCCATAGAAATTTTGCCCCCACATGATCACCAAGATGTCTGCGAAATTATTCACTAGGAAGCAGGTGAGATCAACAAATAAATAAACAAAAGAAAAAATAAAATCCCTCAATTTAATAATTCTAATAAATTCAATCGAAGTCCCCGGCAACGGCGCCAAAAAATTGACACGATTCAACCACAAGTGTGTGGCCGTCGTGTGTAGTAATATCCGGAAATCCGGGTTTATCGAACCCAAAGGACTTGTCGTGAACCAATTGGTGCTATTAACTTCGTGTGGGCGAGCACTTTGAGAGAATTTTACTAAAATAAATAATTTTAAAGACAAAACAAATATTTAAATGTTGAGATTAATATGGGAGAAACAACTAGGACACGTCGTTTGGGCGACTGCTAGGATCTTTTTTTTGACGAAGTTTTACGATTTGTGAAACACAAACGAAATTTATGTTGCTAATCGAGCAATCATAACTCACTGAGTTACCAAGTGAGCATCCTATGCCTAGGTTAGATTAAAACCGAGTTACCAAGCTCTAATTATCCCTAAACCCGCATTAACGATGAATTATACTCTAACGATCCCAATTCTTGCTTTACTGTGTTACTAAATAATTTCAAACTAAGTTCTAGCTAACAAGACGTCTCCAATTAAATAGATAGGATGAAGATCACAAAACAATCATAGAAAACGCAAATCATCAATTAGGTTTAGCAAAACATGAATCTCAAGTCATAAAACGCGCAATCAATGTAAAACCCTAACCCCAAACTCGGGTCCTGATCTAAGAAGTTTAGCTACGCATATTCATGATCACAACGACAAGAGTTTGTGTGATCATAATCAAAAACAAAGAAACAAAGGAGAAAAGAGATCAGACAAGGTTTCCCAAGCTCCACGATGTTCTCCAAACTCCAAGTTGATGTCCCGTCCTTCAATAATACGTATGTCCTCTGAAAGTATGACCTATTATGTCTAATATACGTTCCCTAAGAGTCTCGGGTCTATTAGGAAAGTTTTAGGCATCGTTTCCTTAATTTTTTCTGCCTTTGCACAGTGTCTTCGTAGGAAGACTTTTCTCTTCGTAGGAAGAGTCTTCCTGCGAAGAGATTTTCTCTTCCTACGAAGGTCTTCCCAGATAAGCACAGAGGGCAGTTTTGGGAAGACATTTTCAGCAGCTGGAAATTTGGCTAAGTATAAAGTCTTCTTACGAAGACTATTGTCTTCCTATAAAGACTCTTCATTCCGCACTTTCTTTTTGTCTTTCTTCGTTGATTTCCTTGTTTTCGAAACTCGTATCCATCTCCCGCATGATCATCCAAGCCCTATTTTCTAGCGAATCACAACAAGAAAACACAACCCGCGATCATATCACAGTAAACCCTCGAATTTACACTAAAAACTCCCGGATTTGACAATAACAGCTCAATAACTCATTTTCAAAAATATTAGCATAATTTACTCAAAAAGACGAAAAATTCTCCATGTTGAGCACACAAAACACAGAAAAGTAAAGAATAAAATAACTACAAAAACGGAGTTATCAGTTGCAAATGGCCCAGATACATCATTATGTACTAGTGCCAATTGCTCGCTAGTCCTCTCACGTTTCTTATTGAAAGGGGACTTTGTCATTTTTCCCAATAAACAAGCCTCACATGTATCATATGATTCAAAATCAAATGTGTCTAGGAATCCATCCTTATAGAGTCTAGATACGCGTTTCTAGTTTATCCGGCCTAAACAACAGTGCCATAAATAAGCAGGATTTAAATTATTTATTTTAATCCTCTTGGTATTAATGTTATAGACAGGATTGCTTAGATCGAGGATATATAATCCATTAAAAAATTTCCCACTACAGTAGTGAATACTATCAAAATAAATGGAACAACAATTGTTCTTTATTGAAATAGTAAAACCATCCTTGTCCAAACAAGAAATAGAAATAATGTTTCTGCTCATAGCGGGGACAAAATAGCAATTATTTAATTCAAAAACTAATCCTGAAGGCCGAGACAGCTCGTACATGCTTACGGCCAATGCAGCAACTCTTGATCCATTCCCAACGCGCAGGTCTATCTCCCCTTTAGCTAATCTTCTACTTCTCTTTAGGTCCTGCACATTTCGACAAATGTGAGATCCACATCCAGTATCCAATACCCATGATGAAGAGCAGTTAAGTTGACATCTATAACAAAAATACCTGGTGGTGGTGGAATCACTATTCCAAGCCTTTTGTCCTCCATATATTTTGGGCAGTTCCTCCTTCAGTGTCCAGGCTGACTCCAGTAGTGACACTCACCTTTGGTTACACATTTGGCAACGCCACCATCAGGATTAAGGGCAGGTTCCTTGTACTTGGCAACTGACTTTCCTTCTCCCTTGGAGGATGAGGCAAACCTTTTGCCCTTTCCTTTCTGCACCATCATTATGGCCTTGCCTTTACCCTTGTTGACTCTTTATTCAGCTGTCCTCAACATATTGAATAGATCTGGTAGTGGTTTCACAATATCGTTCATGATGAACTGTCCATGAGTCTCAGGAAACGATTGCAACACGAGGTCTGTTGTCAACTCTTGGCCGACCGGGAAACCCAGACGCGCGAGATTCTCCAAGTATCCGATCATTCCGAGTACATAAAGTCCCACATGGTTTCCTTCTTCCAGATGAAATTTGAACAATTCCTTGGAAACTTCATACCTCTCAACCCCTCGCCTGCTCTTAGAAGAGCTGCTTCAAGTGTTCGATCATATCGACTGCATTCATGTTCTCGGGTTTCTTCTGAAGCTCAGAGGACATGGTGCAGAGCATGAGGCAGGCCGCATCATTAGCGTCATCAACACGCTTCTGATACGCCTTTAGGACTGCAGGAGTGTTGTTTTCCGGACCTTCAAGAACTTGCTCCTCTAGAGCGTACAGTTTCTTTTCTTGCTTGAGAACGATTCTCAAGTTTCTGTACCAGTCTAGAAAATTGGTTCCAGAAAGCTTGTCCTTCTCAAGGATAGAGCGTAGGGAATGTTGTGAACTCGATGAGTTGTTTGCCATTTGGAATTCTACAAAGAGGAAATACGCAAGTTTTAGTATTTGTGAATAATTAACTATATTTAAGAATGGCTTGATTATTAAATACAACTCCCACTATTTTTCTACAAATTAATAACCCTCAAGATATTAATGCGGAAAAGATCATTATATTTTCTAGTGGGCCAAGATCCATATTTCACATTCTTATGAGCTTGCTTTGGCAAGTCACCCACAAGTTAGTTATTTAGGTAGGAACAATTCCAATTGCATCCCTATGCAACTCTTGGTTCAATTGGGCATATAACTCTTGATTTAACTAGTTACGTCCAACCTCTTACTCCAACAATTGCACACTATGTGTGCCATCGCACCACCTAATGATGAATCATGTCGCCTTGCTTTGGCATGCACGAACTTGATTAATCGATTTTGTGATGAGTGTTTAAGTAACGAGAAGGCAAAACGTAATATTTTCTTTTGAGGGATTTTCATTCAATTTTATTGTTTTGTTGATCCATATCAATTGATCTACTTATTTGAGTTTGGGAAAAACTCCAAATAAAAGATCCGGGTTGTTTATTATCTTATTATCAAATTGCATGCATCAACCGTACACCAACAACAATAATAAAACAAAATATAAACATCCACAAAAGAAATTAACGTGATGTGGATATGGCCTCCTAGACTAAGGATAGAAAACGCATCTCCATGTGCCTCCATCTCTTGGTCCATCCTCCATAGCCTTGTGGAATGCTCCATGTTGTGGATCCTATAATTGTTTGGGCTTCTTTTCTTCAATCTTGACTATTATCTATTCTATCTAGCATCTAGTCTAAATAAGTAAATCTCGCAAGTTGAGAAAAAAATATCGGTTCGCAGGCCATAAACCCTAATTAATTATTACATCAAATTGATCGGCTCACAGGCCGTAAACAAACCGCAAAAATTAAACATCCACAGCAAACCACATCTAAGGCCATATCCAATCACCATATGAATTGCACATAAACAGTTAAAACAAATTTTAACAAGAGTTGTCAATTTTAGTTTATTTTAGGATTACTACGGTCAAAACGGTCCAAGAGGCCCAACCAAAACACTTGGCCGAACCCCTTGGAGCCGCCCGGGCCGAGCCTAGGCCGGTCGGACAAACCCGTGGGGTCGGCCGACCGCCTAGGCCATAGGCCTAGGTGGCTTGGGCGGCAAGGAAGGAGGGGCGGTCTCCCTAGGGGGGGCGAACCTCTTGGGTTGTTTTCACAACAACTCCTTCCTTGTTCCCCAAGTCTAAAACGTTTCCAAATTAGAACTAGTCAATAATTCATACATCCCATGTAAAAATTAGATCTTGTTTGGTTGAATCACATTCAACATGAATCAAGTATGCTTAATTTGTCGTTTTAACGCAATAATCATAAATTATGGGTGAAAACAACAAAATCGTAAAACATAAACTACATTATGCTCTACAACCTGTGGCTCTGATGCCACTTTAGGGGTTTGATCATGGATACGCGGCGGAATAAAGAAAAACTTATCCGATCAAGAACCTCCAAGGATCACAGGAAGAGAATTCATAACGATAGTAAAGGATTCGTGTCATGTACCTTAGAGGTCTCCTCTGATGACTTGTAACGTGAATATTGTAACGACTCCACAGTTGATCCACACCTAGGACTGAGATCTAAATCTCCCAACTCCTTGTGCTATCTAGGAACGGAGGAAGACGAAGAAGAAATCACGCAACTGAGACCAAAAGAAGAGAATCGGCCTCCTCTTCTTGGCCGATTGGTAGGGGGGGGGGGACGCACAAGGGGCTTTCGGCCTTCCTTGTGTTGTCTTGCTCTCTCTCTCTCTTGCTTTCTCTCCTACTCAAATAATTTTATGAGCATTCGTTGTAGAAAGGAATCTAGGAGCATCCTTTATATAGTCCAACAACTCCTTGTTAACTACCTAAAGGCCCTCTCCTAATCCTACTCAAGTTCGGGTTAGTCCAACTTGCATATTAGTCCTACTAAGTTAGAAAGTTGTTGCGATTTGATCCTTCTAATTAATTATAATATTAATTAATTCGCATGTCTAATTCAATCCATATGGCGTGTGACCCCATAGGTTTCTACTTAGTTTGTAGTGACTATTTACTAATATGGAGCGGTCTCTAGCAAGACATCCATTCTAGCCAACTAATAGAAATAGTCATCCGATAAACCTTGTGCAAGTATTGTCTCATCCCTTTGTCTTAATATCCGGATTGGACATGAGGCATATAAGTCACACTCGTATATCCAATCCATAGTTTCTCGATCCTGTGAATAGCCTTATTCGTGTAAATAACATCAATATCCCATATTGATTTATTTGAGTATGGCTAGACATTCTATAAGCACTATCCCTCGAGTGTCCTAGGATATTTTCTCCCGTCATGTGGGAGGGACAAATTATATATACATCACTAAGATATATAAGCTTTCTTCATATTGTGTCCGATACGCGCCTTTATGACTCCCAGTCACGGTGTAGCGTTTGACGCTACCAAAACCACAACGCTCCACAACTATATGCTCTAGTGACTTCAAGTCTAAGGATGACAATACCATTGTCACCACGAGAAGCGCTTGTGACTTTACATAACTCATATGTAGCCTTCTCAGAGATGAGTCAATCCATTATGTCATTACCCCTAATGCATACCCATGTGTTGGATCATGATATATCAATCCAACCCGATACTAGTCTATAAGTGATTGTCATGTTAATCTGTATAATTGACTAGAGATTAAACAACTCAATTGTAAATCTAAGGACTTTATTATATTAAATATCATAATAAATAATACAATAAATATTCTAGCCAATTATTGTTCATACTAACTATATTGCCTCTAGGGCATCTATTCCAACAGAGCCATTGGAGACTCGCAAGAGAAAGGGTGTCTAGGTGCAGTCTGGGAGTGAAGACCCATATTTGCCCTTCCAGTTATGGGCGTGCGCAAGCTTGTGAAGGGTAGTGATTAAAGGTAGAGTTGTGGCACCGTTACTAAACGCAAGGATGCTGAACATAATGTGGAAGACGCTGAGGGATATCGAGATGAGCCCTTCAGGGTATTTCAATAGAAATAACATAAATGGTATTTTACGGAAAAATAGTATTCTTGCATATTTTGATGATCCTCGATAGAAAAGAAAGAGTTTGCGAATTACTAAATATGGTACTATAGAAATGCAGTCAACGGTCAAAAAAATAATTTGATTGAGTATTGAGGAGTCAAGGAATTAAAACAAAATACCAAATTGAAGTAGATCATTTTCTTAGTCCCGAGGAAGTGAGATCGCGCTCTTGATAAGTATTGAGCCTTAAACACTAAATGGCATGATCTTTTCCTCATTGCGTGGAATGATGTTCAAAGAGCACTTCGTATTGACTATTTTTGTGATTGTAGCTGTGCTAGGCTGGTGGTGATGGAGGTCGAACACCCGATCCAGAGACCGGATGGCACCGGCGTTAGCAGCTATTTTGGTGTCATCAATTGCAAGTTGAAAACGGTGGTGATAGTGGTGATGTATTATTTAATTAAATCAAATACAATTGAAAACCTACAAAGTATAAGCATTTAACGGTGGGACTTGGCTTCCAAAAAATAGAGGGGGACTTGGATTTTGTGACATACAAAGTTTCAATAGAGCCCTTCTAGCTAAGCAATGTTGGCGAATTCTAACCAAGCCCAATAGTCTCATTGCTCGCATTTTCAAAGGTAAATATTATCAAAATGAAAGTTTTCTAAATTCATAATTAGGAGGTCAACCATCATATGCTTGGCTAAGTCTTCAGGAAAGGCTTAAAATTTTGAAAATAGGGCTCCAGAAGAACCTAGGTGATGGCTCAACCATTCGCCTCTTTGAGGATCTATGGCTTCACTGTACACCCATCTTTAAAGTACTTACATCAAGACAACCAGATGCAGATATATGGGTACAAGACTACATCAACTACATCAATACAAAGACGAAAATTGAAAGCTTACCTCTTGAGAATTCCAATCCCTGGCACTAGTACAGGCCAGTGGAGCTAGGCTTATGAGGAAAATGGTGTGTACTCGGTCAGATCTGGGTATTTCCAAGCAGTCTCCCAAAGTTCGGAAGAAGGTACCTCGGAAGCAAGCGGGAAAGAGCATCAGTGGTTGAAACTCTTGTGGAAACTTAAGATTCAAAGAAAGATTTGTTTTTTAGGTGGAGAGCAAGCCTGAATATTATTCCCACGAGGTTGAATCTTGTACGAAGAGGAATGAAGCTGGACACAGTGTGCCCTTTCTGTGAAGAAGAAGAAAATGTTATTCATGCTCTGGTCAAATGCGAGATTGGTGGAAGGTTCTGGACTTCCTTCCTCTCATAGGAGGCGTTTCAGATTCTTCATGCAAGTACCCGTTCGCAGAACTGGACTTCGGAAGCTTTCACAAGATTTCACAATCGAGACAGGGAGAAGCTCGCAGTTGGGATTTGGAAAATTTGGAACAACCGAAATGCAAAGATTTTCAGGGGTATTACCAGAAAAGGCGAAGATCTATTAATTTCAGCAAACCAACAGCTCGATTCTTCAATTTTGACGGGACGGATGTCCGACGAACAATCAGATCTGGAACCGCGAAACACACAGAAACCTCACCGGCCGGAGGAAGGTGTTGCTACAACATGTTTTGACAGTGCATGGTCTTACAACCATCGCAAATTAGGAGCAGGGGTGGCCATATTTGATCATCATTGTAACACCCTGTAAATTATATAGGGGTCAAATTGTAATAGATCAAAACTCTTTTTCAGCTGTGTAATTTTTTTTTTGTGCAGTAGTGTCCGTTGAGTGTTGTACTGCAGGGGATACCTAAAGTGAGAATGTAGATTGGGTCAGTTATGCAATATCTGAGAAATTTGGAGCTGCCTTGTAATTTCTGAAAACTGGAATTACTGATTGAATTTTGGCCATTATAATATTTCATAGGAATATGGAGTGCTTATAGAATACCTTAGAAGGTTGGGCCATATTGAGATTTTCACAAACTAGGACATTTTTTTCCTAATGCTAAACTCACCCTAAAGTTTGATAAATTACACGTTCGCCCCTTTATGCATGCATTCCACTTTTCCAATCCAATTGGACACCTCACAAGGTGAGGTGGCAGCTCCACTAACCTCCCTCTTCACCAGCAGATTCTGGAATTGTCTTCACTCTTTTGTTCATCATCATCATATTCTTCTTCACCTCTTCTCCTTCATGGAGTAACCACCACCATATCTCCACCACGACACAACCACCTACACTGCTCCTCTTCCAAAACTGTTATGGTTGAAGAATCTCGGAGCCATATTGAACAAAAGCCCTCTATGAAATTGAATAACCAACGAGTACTGATGCGGGAAATTGGGGAAGAACACCAAGAACCCTAGCTTTGTTCTTGGCTAAATTCTCTCCAGTTTTATGCACTGAATCGAGGAAAAATAAGACCTTGTCGGGTACTGGGTTCATTCCGTCGGGAGCTGCACGAAATCGCCGGAGAGGCCTGGTAAGCTATAATCGCTGTGATGTTGGGTAGCTAAAGTATGTATCTGAGGTATCTAACCACATAGGAATATCTTTCCTAATTTAGAATCTCCATAATCTCGAAGAAATGAAGGAGACAATCATCGGAAAATTCATATGTCGCCGGCAAACGCCATTGTCATTCAAGAAACAGTAAGTGTCGTTTCCTGCACCATTTTTGCTTTTGAAAGGCCCATTGTGTTCCTTGTAAGGTGTAGAATCACGTTAAGTCATTGGAATCAACCCGGAATCGGTTATCACCATGTTTTGATTTGAACATCTCCACCATTTACAGTGGGGTTTGGATTCCTGTTCGGAGACACGTAACTTCCTAGAAAATTGATGAAATCCTAAGCTTCTTTGCACTCTGGATTCTCAGGAAATAGGGCTACAAATCTCGGTTGGTTAAATGATCTGAATCATTGTCTAATACACTTGAAATCCGACTCAAAGTTGCAAAGAAATGTGTTAACTCAATGGTGTTTTTGAACCTTTTTAAGAGACCAACTTACAGGGTCTGTATCTCCCTTGTTTGATGTTTTGAGATGAATCTTTCCCCTATGAATTCACCTCACTATATGCTATTGAAGAATGCAAATACTCATTCTCAAATCAATCCCTAAACCCTTGGAATTTTGCTCCAAAGATAGCTGAATAATGTGTTCTTTGATGAAAAGTTCAAATAAACTAAGTGCTGGAAGATGTGCTCAAACAGCCACTTTGAACATCAATAACTTTCTCATGGATTGATGAATTGGAGATCTGTTTTGCTCTGTGTACTCTCTGCATGTAATTCTACAACTCCTATTTGAATTTGATCTTCTGAATCACTCTCTAAACCACCTCCATATTTCTTCAAAGTTGCTGCATGTGACTGTTCTTCACCAACAAAACGCTGAAATACTTCTAAGTGTTGGAAACCTGATTTTCACCCAAATTTGATCAGCAATATCTCCTTGAATACATTGAGTCTTTGAGAGTTCCAATATGTCCTGTAAAATTTGAACAACCATCTTCAAAGCTATGTTTTCATATTTTTCAATCTGCTTCTCTTTTGAAAATAAACCACCTCTAAAATTTATTGCCCAAGTTGATTCTACTCTAACTTTGACTTTCAAATTTTCATCCAAAATGACCTTTTTGGCCTTGACCCCCTTGAGAAGAGTTGCTCATATTGTTATTCTGAGTCTAAATGTCTAATTTGACCAGGTTTGACCTTCTGCGAATACATGTGACCAAATCTGTGTAAGAAGGGCAAAAATGTAATTTCACTTAAAGTTGTGTTGAGACTTGAATGATATTTTTGGAGCCACATACATGTCATTATATGGATGTTTGGGAGCATAATAAGCTATTTTGAGTTAAGTTGACTAAAAAAGCTTTATGGGGGTCTTTCTTTAATTTTAGAAAACTTCAGGGATTTATTTGTAAATAATCAAAACTTGGGGAACTCAATGCTCTTGAATCAAATAGTGACTATAAACTACGTGAGACTAGTTTTTTGGGCATCTAAGGAAGTCTTCAACCCACTTTGGGACTGTCAAACTATCTCGTTAGAGTAGCAAACTTAACCAGAACTCTAATATTCCGAGTAAGGGGCAAAACGATAATTCTGTAAAACCTGAGAGTTCTTCACGGAATATTCTCACAATGAAATTTTTTATCTAAGGGCCAAGTTTGACCAGGTTTGACTCCCGAGAAACCCTAGCTCAGTTGAGCTGTCTATGAGGGGTAAATGGCAATTTCATAGTTTCTTAAGTCAAACACTCAAATTTTGATGCAGGACATGGCCTCGTGTATATGGGAAAGCTCTATGACACCTGTACTCCCAAATGTGTCCATCTGAACTTAACTTTGACTAACCAGACTATAACGGGGACTGAAATGCAAATTAGCTTAACTTTTGGGAGATTAAGTGCACTTAACTGGGAACTTGAGACGTACTCTCACCGAGACAAATTAGAGACTTAGAACTCATGATACTGGCCAATCAGGTATAACCAAGGGGGTTCGGGAACAGTCATGCATTGTACTGATAAGACTACGACTTCAGGGGCAAAATAGTCACTATGGGCTAGATCGCCAGCAAGATACTTGCATATGTATCTTTCCTCACTAATGAGGACATTTATTAGTAAGTGTTTGTACGCTTGTATGTGTATAGGTTTGTCGAGATAGAGAATTAGCGTCGCTGGTCAGGAGTACTAGGCAAGCTACCAGGTAAGCATAAGAATGCTTAAATTTTTTCGTTGGAGAAGGGTAGAATATACGGATGAGTCTATGAATACCTAATACATGGATCTTGGAGTAAGTACGTTGGATCATGCATATATATACATACATACATATATGTGTTCACGGATATATACATACTTGTCTCTAGATTACTTGGTTTAGATATGTAACATGATTACTTTAGACACTCGTATGGTCACTTCAGGCTCCGTCCGTCTAGCTGCTGCGGTGGCAGACACACATGGGACCCGGTCTACGGGCTTAGTCGGTACATTGCTAGCTCCCGACTTGTAGGCAACTAGTACTACCCTCTGGACTGACGATCCAGTAGGGGGTGTGCACACTTAAGGTCTAGTTTGTCGTGGTGGATGATTGGATACTGGTATAAGGAACATGGTTTGGATATGTCATAGCTGAGTTTTAACTGGTATCTGACTTACTGGTTTAACATTCTCTTTAACCTTGGATATGAGTCAGGTTCTCTGATATATGTATCGCGCGATCAGGTTAAACGTATTCATAATTGTTTATATCTACTTGTTTTAAAATTATGTTTTACTCATGGTAACTAGACGCCGTAACGTCACCGCCTTCCACCTTTGGCAGGTGTGTATGCGAGATGTCGTGGGAGTAGACAAACACGTAGAAGCTAACACGTCAGAGTATAAGAACTACAGTTGTAAGTTCATTTAAGTTTTTGTTTCTTTAATTCTGTCTCGTAACAGAATCGTTAGGTTTAGACTCCTTGCTGAGCACTTACGTGCTTGGCGGAGGGCATCTCCGGAGGGTCTGGGGGATCCAAGCATAATTTTTCAGCACTCTAGGATGGGGGTGTTACAATCATCGTGTTTTGAAGTGTTCTCAAGCTCAGAGGCTCAATTGGGGGAATAGGGCGAAGGAAGCGGAGGCCATGGCGCTCGAATTAGCCATAGATCTTGCTATGGCTCTTGGACTCAGAGACATCACAGTCGAAGGGGACGCCCGGGTCCTTCTAGACCAGATCGCCGGCAAGAACCTCGCTCGGCGGATGACATAACAGTCTCTCGAATCAGCTGTGATAGAGTAAATGAGAAAGCAAGACACTTCAAGACTATCCGGTGGAGGTGGATTTCTCGAGAAATCAACTGGCAAGCTGATGAGCTGTCCAAGATAGCTTTGGGACTAGACACGTATAAGCGTTGGGAAGACAATTTTCCGGTCTCCGAGTACTTAATTTCGGATTGTTTGAATTCCCAATGTAACTCTTCAGCCGGTTAATGATAATATAACGTTTATTCTCAAAAAAAAAAAATAAAAAAATGGTGAAATTTCAAAATGACATCTATTTTGGTGTCATCAAACCGTGGAATTAGGAGTTTCGACATTCCGATTTTAAACGACATAGAATTTCTAAAATTCTACTACTAGCTCACCCAAACAAGTGATTTGAAGTCAGGATTACAAATCCCAGTTTTAGAGAAATTCTAAGTTTTAATTCTCCATTCCAACACACCATGAATAGAAGTTACCCAAAGTTCGGGTATTGATTCACTGCAACAAATTCAAAAAAAAAATCTCCATATCCCGTCTCGTACAACCCGTGAGAGGCGGTGCTCATCTCGGGCTCTGAATTTTGGCTGAAGGGGAAGCCCTAAGACGTGCAATCAATTTAGCCACGGAGGAACCACTTGTAGAGGCTGCTATTGCAAGCCCTCGATCCAAAATATTTCTCTCCCTCACGATCTCAAACTTAACTGAGGAGAAGAGTCAACTAGGATTTCTAAGAGAGAGAGAGAGGAGGAAACTAGTTGAGGGACTGTCTTGGAGGTGGTTCGCCGGAGGCGGTGGAGAGAGTGCGAGAAAATGCTGGAAGCAAGTCGGGTAGATGGAGAAGGCCTGCTGTAGGGAGAGGGCCCAACAACAGCGATCCTCCTCTTTGTCCCTGCTACCGTGCACCGGAGAGAGAGAAGAAAGAGAGTGAGGGAGGACGGCGAGAGAAAGGGTGGTAGGCTATGAAGAAAAGAGGAAGAAGAGAGGCAGACAGCCGAGGAGAGAGAGCGAGCAAAGAAAGATGCTCCGTTTGATTTTTGGAATGAACGCGAAGAGAGCAAAACAACATAGGGATAAATGCCTGAAACAACAGCAGGGGACAATTTGGTAAAATACCAAAATAAAACCCATTCATCAACAGGTCTTCTTCTCCTCTTTTATTTGAGGTAAATAGATACCAAATCTAATTCAAGACGTTTATATGTATCCAGACACTTATTTTACATAAATTATAGGTCGTCATCCAAACACATGTCATACTCAGTGGTCCATCTTGGAGTCCTTCTTGGCCTAGTACTTCTGCACAATCCTTGCTGTGTTTGAGGTTGAACATTTTCTTCTTCATCTGCAGGAGCTATTTGTGGCTGATTAACTTCTTCATCGACTGCCGCTGATCCTTGTGGTTGATCAATTCCTTCTTCATCATCTGCAGGAGCTATTTGTGGCTGATTAACTTCTTCATCAACTGCCGGCACCACTTCGTCCGTAACAGGAACAGATGATATGCTGACCGTGTTTTCTTCAAATGATTGCTGGAACTGAATGGGCGACCCCAATCCTTCAGGAGCACCAAGGGTTGCCGGGCCATGAAGTAGAGCTCCAACAGGCTCCACAGGTAGAGAATTGCTCACTGAAAGGAAAATTTGATTTTAGTAAATCGAGCAAAGATCAGGAAACAAAATAGTATAGAGAGAACCAAAGAGCAAATTAAGCTTATTGTACTCATAAATCTGAAACAATGTAACAAAAAGCCTCTATTCCAAATACCTAAAAGAAGCATCAGTTCTCCTGATTATCATATTATCTATCCATCCTCATTCATCACCCACCCACCCACCCACACACATATATATATGTTCCTAAAAAAAGGCTTCCCTAATTATGTTACTACGAGGAGCCTTCACCAAAGCAATGTTCCTGAAAGAATCAAGTATTGAGCGAAATACATATTGATATCTCTTATACTGTTCCCATCATCGTTCTATCAAAAGCTTTTGATCAAGTATGCATTTTATACTCCTTGACTTTCAGTAGCAGTGTCCATCACCCATGCAAAATTGCTTTACCTCCATGACCCATGCAAAATTCAAAGATTTAGCTTCTTTCAGACTGCTCACAAGCATAGATCATCCTTTTTATGGTAAATATTAGTAATAGTTTGTTGATATTGTTGATTAGTCTGTATAAACAACCTACCTTGTAAACAAAGAGTTTTGAGAGATACATCAACTGAGATTCCAGATTTGCTCATTTGCATTGGGTGCTTACTGATTGAACCTTAATCATATAAGATATAGTCTTCGAGGGTGAAATTGTTACTCGGGAACATTTTATTTCAGAATTTATTAACTACCATAGCAAGATAGTTTCCACAAATTTGGAGAAACATTCAAAAATGAGATTTAGTAATGCAATTGTTTTCCCAAATGATATGAGGAAAAATAAATTTAAAATTACTATCACTGTTCAGTTCTATACTTTTTTCAGATTTTTGAGTCATCATGTAAGATTTTTGTATCTTCTTTTCAAACTTTCCTAGACAAACCTTTCCATCCGCCTCTGAGATAATTTGCCAAGAGCTAAAAGCATTTATGATAGAAAAAAATGGTGCAATTACTTTCTTTATTAAAGCTTTTCTAAAAAAAAATGCATGTTCTCCTATCCACACTTTTCAAGATTGTAAAAGTAGCCATTTCTTCAAATTAAAGATTTCAAATTAACAGTGTCGTCAGGTGTGTATCGAATAGGAGGATTTCCTAAAATTAGAATGCGAGATCCAGCTAAAAATAACAAAAGTTGGACAGAGGAATGTAGATGTGTCTATTGATAACATTTTTTATATTTACCCACCTCGGTCATACTACTTTTAATATGTTTCTCTATTTGTAGTTTTACACATTTCCCTTATCAAAGCCATTTATACGTGACTAGACAGAGCACGGACCAGGTCGGCCGGAGATTTGCAAACTATGATTGCCGATGTTATGACAAACCACCTCACGAACGAAGAACTAATAAAAGAAGAACACGAGTATTTTACGTGGTTCGCTAGCAAAATATTTGCTAACTACCTCCACGGAGGAAAAGCACTCTTTATTCATTTAAGAGGAGCAATTACACTTAGATTATTGCATATGAAACTAGGAGCCCAAGTAGTACTTATATAGTACTAAGAAAAGCTCCACGTACATGTGTCAGCCCCATGTTTCCAATCTTGATATGGAAACAATTCCTAACAATTGCTAATTCAATTGTTACCTAATTAATTCTTAACCTTTTGCTACTTTTAACTTTTCAACTCAAGCAAATTTGTTTCTATAGTTGCCTTTGACTTTCAAGGCACCTCCTTAACCAATCTCCACCTTGCCTTGAATTCTCTCGTCAACAGCAGCTGCTCCCCTTCTCGTAAATAAAGCTACGTCTTCTCCGCACCAAATGTCTCTAGTCACAGAGACTCACTGGACCCCCACAGGGTCCGACATGCCCCGAAGGGCCTCACCGGCTCAAGATGTTGAGCAATTCCAGACAATGCTGGAACTTGCTCTCCGGAACAGGCTTTGTGAACATATCTGCGGGGTTGTCAGCTGTCCCCACCTTCTTCACCTTGATCCTGCTCTCGTTTCTCAGAAAATGATACCTGACGTCGATATGCTTGGTCCTTTCATGATGAACGTGGTCCTTAGTTAAGCAAATCGCACTCAAGCTATCACAGTAGACTATCGCCTGATCTTGAAGTAGCCCTAGATCATTGACCATTCCCTTAAGCCAAATTGCCTCCTTTGATGCTTCCGTTAGAGCCATATACTCTGCCTCCGTGGTGGACAAAGTCACTGTCGACTGTAGCGTAGCCTTCCAACTCACAACAGATGCTCCCAGAGCAAATACGTAGCCTGTCATTGATCTTCTACTGTCAATATCCCCTGCATAGTCCGCATCCGAGAAACCAGCTACCAAGATGTCTTCACTAGCCCCATAACATAGGTCAATGTCAGACGTACCCTTAAGGTACCTGAATATGCGCTTCACCGCCTGCCAATGGTCCCTACCACGATGAGCCATAAAACGACTAACCACACTAACAGCGAATGCTATGTCCGGTCGAGTGCAGACCATAGCATACATGAGACTTCCAACTGCGCTAGCATATGGAACCTTGGACTTCTACTCCTTCTCCTCCTCGGTCTGAACGGTGTACATTCCTAGCTTGCTATTAGTTTACATAGGAGTATCTATAGCTTTAGCTGATAACATCCCAAATCTTGCCAAGACCTTCTTGATGTATCCCTGCTGTGACAAGAAAAACTTCTTCTTCTTCCTGTCTCTATAGATCTCAACTCCTAATATCTTCCGAGCAGCTCCCAGATCCTTCATCTCGAATTCCGCACTAAGGGACCTCTTCAGTTCTCTAATGTCCTTGATATTTCGAGTTGCAATTAGAATATCATCCACATATAGAACTAGGTAAATACGTGATCCACCATGCAACTCTTTGTGATACACGCAACAATCATACTCGCAATTGTGGTAACCAATCTTCAGCATGAAGATGTCAAACCTCTTGTACCATTGCTTCGGTGACTGCTTAAGTCCGTAGAGAGATCTCTTCAGCTTGCACACTGAGTTCTCTCTTCCGGGAACTTGGAACCCCTCCGACTGGCTCATGTATATTTCCCCCTCCAACTCTCCGTGCAAGAAAGCTGTCTTGACATCCAATTGCTCAAGTTATTAAGTCGTGGTGTGCCACTAAAGCTAGTAACACCCGGATAGAAGTATGTCTGACCACCGGTGAGAAGATCTTGTTGTAGTCAACTCCCTCTTTCTGACTGAACCCTCTTGCAACTAGCCTTGCCTTATACTTGACGCCCTCTCCATATGTAGTTCCTTCCTTTCTTATGAAAACCCACTTGCAGCTGACTATCTTCCTTCCCGCTGGCAATTTAACAAGCTCCTAAGTCGAGTTCTTGCTAAGAGACTCCATCTCCTCTCCCATTGCGGCAATCCATTGTGCTGACTCAGAGCTAGATATAGCGGCCTTGTAGGAGGATGGCTCGTCCTCTACCTCTTCCGCTACCTGTAATGCATATCCCACCATACCATCATCTCTGTATCTCGCCGGAGGCTTTATGAATCTCCTTGGTCTTCCTTCAGCAGTACTTTGATGAACCGGTTCCACTGGTGTAGACGCATCCTCACTATCAGACTCTTCTGCTTCTGGCGGCGATGTAGGGATTTCGGAATCCTTATGATCAGTAGGATCCGACTCTCCCTCCACCTTCTTCTTTGCACCTATTAGCTCCACTTCCACGGAGTTCTTCAACATATGAGTCTCGTCAAAGACTACACTTCTGCTAAGTATAATCTTGTTGTCTGCCCATATCTTGTATCCCTTCACACCTGTTCCGAAACCCATGAATACTCCCTTCTTAGCTCTTGGTTCTAGTTTGCCATCATCAACGTGATAATAGGCAACACAACCAAAAATTCTCAAATCCGAGTAATCCACTGCATTACCAGACTAGACTTCCATAGGAATCTTGCATCCTATACCTGTGTGCGGGCTCCGATTTATGAGATAGCATGCCATCGAAACTGCCTCTCCCCAGAAACCTCTAGAAATACCTGCATTTGAAAGCATACACCTTGCTTTTGCTAAAAGTGTCTGATTCATTCTCTCGGCTACACCGTTCTGCTGCGGTGTGTGGCGAACGGTGCGATGGCGTGCTATTCCCTGATCCTTGCAGAATCCATCAAACTCTGATGAAAAGAACTCTAAGCCGTTGTCCGTGCGCAGCCTCTTCACCTTCTTTCCCAGCTGATTCTCTACTAGTGTCTTCCACTCCTTGAATCTTGCGAAGGCTTCACTCTTATGCTTCATCACGAATATCCAAGTCATCCTGGAGTAGTCGTCTATGATGCTTAGGAAATACATGTACCCTCCAATCGCCTCGACTCGAGATGGACCCCAGCAATCCGAATGGATATAATCAAGAGTACCTTTCGTTCTATGAACCGCCTTAGGGAACTTGCTACGCTGTAGCTTCCCATACACACACTGCTCACAAAACCCTAGGCTCTTGGGCGCATGCCCGGTGAGATAGCCTTTCTTGTGAAGTTCCTGCATTCCACATTCACTCATATGACCGAGCCTCATATGCCACAGCTTAGTTAGATCAGCTCCCTTAATCTCGGCTGAGACAACTCCAGCAGAACCTGTGATCGTCGAACCTTGCAACATGTACAAAGTCCCACTCTTGACTCCCCTGAGAATCACCTTAGAACCCTTGCAGACTTGTAGATCTCCACCTTCACCTTTGAATCTGTATCCCTTGCTGTCGAGTAGACTCAAGGAGATCAGATTCTTCTTAATAAGTGGTACATGTCTGACCAGCTACAAGGCACATAACTTCCCTTCATTCGTTTTCAATCTAACTTAGCCGCTCCCAATCACCTTACGGATGGCGCCGTTTTCCATGTAGGCAGACCCTCCATCCGTTTGGTCGTACCTCGATAATAGCTCCCTGTTAGAGCAAATATGATAGGAAGCTCCGGAATCAAGGACCCACGCATCTTGAGAGTGCGTGACAACATCCGCCATTAGAACGCAATCATCCTCGGACGAGTTACCTTTTTCTGCTACGGCTGCGGATCCATTCTGCCCCTGTTGAACTCGTTTCGGGCAATCTCTCTTCCAGTGCCCCTTTTCCTTGCAAAAGGCACAAATATCCTTGGGTAACTTAGAACCTGAGAACTGTTTCTTCTTGTTCTTCTTACCCTTCTTGCTTCCTCCCGTGCCATCAGTCCGGAAGCATGGTCCTCTGTACCTATGCCTGCACCCTTATGGCGCAGTTCCCTAGCATGGAGCGCCGTTCGGACCTCCTCTAGGGATAAGTCGTCCTTGTTCACTATGAACGACTGAACGAAATTCTCGTATGATGGAGGTAACGTGATCAATAACAAGAGTGCGGGATCCTCATCGCCCACCTTCTCGCCAATATTACGCAAGTCTAAAAGAGTTGTATTTAATTGATCAAGATGGTCCTTGAGAATCGTACCTTCGAGCATCCGCAAAGTAAAGAGCCTTTTCTTTAGCATCAACTTACTAGTGAGACTCTTCTTCATGTAGAGACTCTCCAACTTGAGCCAAAGACCTGCTGCTTGCTTCTGATCTGCGACCTCGATGATCACGTCATCCGATAAGCACAACATAATCGTTGCGTGTGCCTTCTCGTCCAATACCTTGAACTCCGATGATGCAACATTCATGCCTCCCTTGTCCGCGGTCAAAGGTGCCCACAAGCCTTGCGATTTGAGCAAAGCCTCCATCTTTATCTTCCACAGACTGAAGTCGTTCCCTCCTGTGAACCTGTCGATCTTCAACATCGATCCGGACATCGTTCTTGGTGGATCTTGAATCCTAGTCGCGTGCTCCACCTAGATCGAAAAACCCTAGCTTTGATTTCACCAAGTTGTGAAACCCTAGCTTTGCTCTGCCTTGATCTTGATTTTGAAACACCGCCAAACCCGAGCTCTGATACCAGTTTGTTATGACAAACCACCTCATGAACGAAGAACGAATAAAAGAAGAACACGAGTATTTTACGTGGTTCGCTAGCAAAATATTTGCTAACTAACTGCACGGCAGAAAAGCACTCTTTATTTACTTAAGATGAACAATTACACTTAGATTATTGCATATGAAACTAGGAGCCCAATTAGTACTTATATAGTACTAAGAAAAGCTCCACGTACATGTGCCAGCCCCATGTTTCCAATCTTGATATGGAAACAATTCCTAACAATTGCTAATTCAATTGTTACCTAATTAATTCTTAACCTTTTGCTACTTTTGACTTTTCAACTCAAGCAAATTTGTTTCTATAGTTTCCTTTGACTTTCAAGGCACCTCCTTAACAGCCAACCTGATTCTCAGAAAAAACCGTGGCATTCAGGTTAGTCGGTTCCTACCGGGTTCGGATGGTTCTAATTGGGCTCAACATTACTCAGATGTACTTTTCTCCGGCGATCAAGTCGCCGGAATTAATGCAGAAAAGGAGGACAATGACGGATAATAAGCTCCAATCTGTCATGGCAACTTGATGAATGGGTTAGAAGCACGAAAGAAAGCTCAAAACCAAGTGATAAGTACCGGGTCACGAACCGGGTCAGCTGGTGATTTGCAAACTATGGTGCCGACCGGATTAGTCGGGTTGAGTGAAACCCCAAATAGTAGGGGTGGCAATTCGTGTCGCGGGTCGTGTTCGTGTCGGGTCATATTCGTGTCGAGACCCATATAGGGTAAACCCGAACCCGACCCATATATTCGATGTGTCCGCTACAATGAACCTTAACACGGCCTAAATAATAAACGGGTTACCCATCGTGTGACCCGTTTATTTCACAATCACAAAATAAAACATGTGAAAGTTAATATAACATTCAAAATATAAGCTTTAGGACAAAATAAAACATCGAATATCAAATATATTTTGATTTTCGTGAAATATGCAAAACTTATGCTACTAACTAAAACTAAAAATCAAAATCAAAATTTCAGAAATAGGGTAGGCTTTTTATAGGAATAAAGTAGGGTAAATTTTTTGAGGGTAAATTTTTAGTCGGTTGGGCTCAAATATCTACTATTTTATTTATATATAACAACAAAAATTGGGGTTTAAATACGGGTTAAACGTATCGTGTTGGGTTTACATGTTAAACGGGTGACTTGTTTAAAAAATGCGGGTTACACATGTTGTAAATGGGTTTTGCGAGTTAACCCACACCCGACCTGTTAAGCATCGTGTCTAATCATGTCGACCTGTTTATGAACCAGACCCATATGACTAAACCCAAACCCTAAACTTCGTGTCGGGTTGTCTTGTCAATACCCATTTTGCTGGCCCTACCAAATAGTCCCCGATCGAACCTCAGCAAAAAACCGTGGCATTCAGGATAGTAGGTTGCGACCGGGTTCGGGCGGTTCTAATTGGGCAGATGTACTTTTCTCGGGCGATCAAGTCCCTAATGCAGAAAAGGAGGACGATGACGGATAATAAGCTCCGATGTGTCAAGGCAACTTGATTAATGGGTTAGAGGCACGAAAGAAAGCTCAAACCGAGTGATAATTATTTAGAGTTAATTGAGCAGCGTAGTGGGTTGAACGTTGACGCCTCTGTTCTCCCTCTGTAACAAGCTATAAGGAGGCGGGGCGGGTTTAAAACAATGGGTTATGGGTACTGGAATTACCGGATGTGGGTACAAAAGTTCAGGCGGGGCCGGTTTAATCGGCTAACACATTGGGTTAGCCGTGAATCACCCAGTTTTAACCGGGTCGGAGAAATTTCAACTCTTGATCAATCAAATATAACGAATCTCAATCTTTTCCGGGCAATTTCGACTCTGTTCGATCGGGTCGGCCTGCTTAGTCGGGTATTTGTAACTTAACTGTCACATAAATGTCACATTAATGTGTGGTCCAAAAGCCAATCATACCGCAAAGGCCCAATGCAAATGTTTTCAAATAACAAACGCCTCAACGGTATACCTTCTGCTATGGTTAAACAATAAGAGTAGCCTCTTTAATTTCATGACCATCAATTACTCGAAGAAGAACAATCACAGCCGACCATGATGAGAGAAATGAAAAAACAAAACTAGTGTTTCAGGCCGCAGCAAAGATTAACAGAGTAACCACATCGATGAGAGAAGTAACCGAGGGGATCAAAGCAGCTGCATATGGGAAAAAGCGCCGTTAATCTTTTTTTCCAGATTTAATCTGAACCGTTGGATGGAAACCCTAGTTTTATAAATAGACCCACCTCCCTTCCCCCTCTTCTTCTTCACTGTGGCGCCTCCATTCCCTCTCACAGAGCTATCTCTCTGTCTCCTTCTCCCTCTTGGTTGTTCTCCTCCATGGTGGTGTACGCATCAGGTATCTCCCTCCCTCCCTCCCTCATTTCTCCTCTATGACTCTCTCTCTCTCTCTCTCTCCATCAGATATGAAACCGGCTAGATCTGACACAGATCTTGCACCCACACCCGTATCGAGCCGCACCAATGCGGGTACCGTTCCCAAACCACTTAGTCGAGGTAACACCGATACAGAGAAGCTTATGATACTTTCAACTTCTATACTGTAAACCTTAGTTGATTTATGTCGTGCATAATTCAAAGATTTAGCTTCTTTTAGACTGCTCAAAAGCATAAATCGTCATTTTTTTTTTAATAAATATTAGTACTTGTTTGTTGATATAGTTAATTAGTCTGTATAAACAACCTATCTTGTAAACAACATGTTTTGAGAGATATATCAACTGAGATTCCCAGATATTCTCATCTGCATTAGGTGCTTATTAATTTAACTAAACTATATAAGATATTGTCTGTGAGTGTGAAATTATCACACAGGAACATTTATACTGATAGATTGGCTTCAGAATTTATTAACTACCATACCAAGATAACTTCCACAAATTTGGGGAAGCATTTACTGTTCAGTTCTATATTTTTTTTAGTTTTTTGTGCCATCATGTAAGATTTTTGGCATAGTTAGTAAAATACGGGACAGAAATAAATCGCGGTACGGTACGTACGTGTATTATACGATTTTATGTTAAAAATACGTTAGTAAAAATTCGGCTTAAAAATTCGGAATTTGATTAATTCGAGTATTCTATACGTACGTGTATAATTCGTCTACTAGTTATTCATTCGGAGTTAAAAATACGGGTGTATTTCTTAGTATTTTAGCATATATAATGACTTATTTGTGTCCCGCATTGCCATATTTTCATATTTTTATCAAATATTTAAAAAAATGTAGAACATGTACTCATTTGTTTATCATTTTTGATAAATACATGATTTACTCATGACTAACACATTATTTATGTAAAATAATATCAAACTATTTATGATAAGAACTTCAATAAAAAAAAGCTACAGCGCATTCCCTAATCCTAAGCCTTAATTATTTTTGAAAATTTATAGTATAACACGTAAGACTCAAAATGCACGTACATATATACGGATGCAAAGGCGGATCCAGGATTTCATGACAGTGGGGGCTAAATTGAGAAAAATTATAACATAAGAGTAAATTTCAATTTTTGTAATATTGAGTGTGACTATAGTGTAATTAATGTGGGGGCTAAACTAATAATATTTCAAAAAAGAAAGGCAAATTTTCAATTGTTGATTGAGTGGGGGATAAGCCCCCACTAGTCACTATATAGATCCGCCTGTGAACGCATGCATATATATATATATATATAGCTATTTCAACTTAATATTGTTAAAGTTTTATGTTCAATACTTGTAAATTTTTATACCAATAAATATTTATAATAAAGAAATTGTAAGAAAATATTTAATAATAACTAATTACTTTAAAGTATAATATTTTGGATGGCAATTTATTCCATGCAATATTATATGGAAGAAGTTTTATTCGGAAGTATTATACGTTAAGACGCTAAATACGAGTATTAAACTTTTTTGGTCAAAAATTCGAGTATTTTTTATTAGGTCCAGCTATAGTACGAAATACGGAAGTATTTTTTATTTATACGTACGGACGGTATTAAACGGAAAAATTCAGAATATTTACTAACTAGGATTTTTGGATCTCTTTTTTTTTTTTTTTTTTCCTAGACAATCCATCTCATCGGCCTCTGAGATAATTTTACCAAGAACTTAAAGCATTTATGATAGGAAAAATTGGGTAGTTACTTTCCTTATCAATGTTGTAAAAAAAATTAAAAACGCATGATCTCCTATCCACACTTTTACAGATGGTAAAAGTAGCAAGTTCTTTCAAATTAACGATTTCAAATTAACAATGTCATCATTACTCTTCCAAGTTACATTTAAAATTTAATTGAAATACATCTAGAGAACTATCAATATGCTTCTGAAATAGTAATAGTAATAAATTGATAGTTCTCTAGAAAAACATCTAGAGAACTATCAATTTAATTGAAATTATCTCAGCAATAATCAATTTTGATATTGCGAATATTCGGCTCTACTAGTGGTGGTGCACAAGTGTAGTGTTGTTGACTCGCGGGTTATGGATATGTGGTGAGACATTGTAGGTTTGTAGCAGCTGAATGAGGCTACTTTTGCAAGCGGTAATAGTGGTGATGGTGGAAGGCATTCACACATTCAAAGTTCAGATGAGTTAAATTGTTACCTAAGTGACGAATGCAAGAACAATTTGTATCCTTTAAGCACTGGTAAGATAGTCGGAGCCCTATGTTAAGTAGGCAAAAGGGGGGGGGGGGTGGAATTGGAATGCACGGTCTGAATATAACTCAATTACACACGACTGTTTGGAAAATACAAGGTCTTATTCTCATGCAAATTCATCAGAAAGAATGGACTCAACGATAATTACCATTCGACACCAATAAATACTCTCGTGTGACCTTCTAATTTACATGTTAACGGAAATTGTGGCGCTTCTTGGTTCTACATTTTGTTTGTGCATGTTTTGAGAATTTGGGGGAGGATTGTTGTGCACATGTGATCTATATAGAGTACAAAAACTTACGTCGGGGATGCTTTGGTTTCTTCTTCGCCTCCTTTCCAGCACAAGATTGTCTGAAATGGTCCAGGACCTTTGTCGAACAATCCTGATATCTAAGGTTTATCGGCTAGTGGAAAAAATTCCATAATCCTGATCAAGGTTATTAGGATCGCGGAACGCTGTGGTACGCGGAACGGGATTGGATCGGAAACGCGGTACGCGATCGGGTCGATGAGGTGGGTCGAGATTCGCTTGTTTGGTTCGAAGAATGCTTTTTACAGATGTGGTGCAAAAATATACTCATATTTGCATTTCATAGTAATATCAATTTGTTATTAGGTTAAATTTTGTACGGATTGGTATAAAAAAAAAGTTTGAGGCAAAGACGTGAATTATTATTGGGTAAGAGAGTAATATTATTAAAATATTTAGCTATCTATGTGTGCACATGAGATTCCGGCAGGGAGACCTCCGTGTACACCGTACGTAGTGGATCAGGGATCGCACAGGAAGAATAGGGGTGTGTGTAGGGAGAGAGTAAGTCAGTAGCAATGTCTGAGAGAGAGACAGAGGTTTGGCAGAGCTTCCGCGTATGGCAGTGTTGTTCTCCTTTGTATGGAAAGGTTAACGATGTATATATACTGGAGAACATGACCGTTGTAGTGTGGTTAATGCGCCCATTAATGGCGGCTTAATTAGCTTAACCATAACGGCACGTTCGTCCGAGTATATAGGAACCGTTAGAGCACGTGGTGCGCGAGTACCGGAACCGTTACGAGGTTGACCGGGTTTGACCGGATTGACCGGGTCTAGGGAGCTCGTGCCATAGATCTCTCAAAACAGTTACTAAAGGTCGCGCGCGGGCTTGGCTCGCACGCGACAGGGCTTACTCTAGCCTCCAAACCACAAATCCCTACAAGTCCCGTGCAGTGGTATGCGAGGGCTCTGTCTCGCAGCCCCCACATGGATCAGCTCGGCTGGTGATCCTGTGTGTGTGGAGCACAATATGGTGTGCTGGATGGTTGCCACGTGGCCTAGATCTGCCATGTCATAAAGCAGTATCTACATTAGCCCCCTTTCTGCGCGTGAAGGCTTGTAGCTGTATAGGCTTCCATGCGCGGAAACCAACATGCGCGTCGTCGTCACGTACCAATTCAAATACGGGTAGATTCAGCCCCCGTGCGTGTAATTATGACCTAAAACCCCTAGAGTCGTGCCGTCTGACCTTTAGGGTTTTAGGCGTGACGTCAGCCCGTCCTGTGATTGCGCGACACGACGGTGACGGTTGCGATTCGACTACTGAAGGGACGCAACCCTTCATTCTTCTGGATAAATACCTTGTATCCCATCATTGCAAGGCATTGCTTCTTTCTCTTAAAGTGAATGGTACCCGGAGATCTTCGAGAGCAGATCCAAATAATCAATCATCAGTTCAAGACTGCAAATCGTATTCTTCAATTGTGCATCTCCAAGCAGGCTTCAAGGAAACAAGGTTGGCCTCGTTTACTTTTGATTTAAACTACCAGTGTTTGCCTTGAATCGCATTGAATCTGTAAACCCATGAAGTCTGTGAAGAGGCTTTGATCTTTAAACCTGCTTCGTTCTTAATCTTTCAACAATATTGGGTCTTGCAAATCCTCAATTTCTGAAATCGGCACCGGAACTGTCTGCTTTCCTTTGCATAGATCTCGAATTTCAAAATTCAAACTGAAGTGTGGTATTTCTCCCCCCCTTTTTTTTTTGCCCTTTCGCAGGAATGGCCAAAACAAGAGTAACCAGACCCGTCAAGGAAGATGAAGAGATGCCGGAGCTTTCGCAGGCTCTGTGGCGAAAAGCCCCTTTTCTGGGTGGGAAAGATTTTTACCACGCGAGGGTGAAGGCGAAGAGGATGCCTGATCCTGTTCCCATTGAGCAGTTGTTAACGCTGACTCGCCCAGTTAACTCAGCCTTGCTCGAGTTAGTTGGCTCTGAGGATGTGGTTCGATTGGGAATCGAGAATGGGCACTTCCCATACACTGCAATTTCTACTCAGGCGTTTGTCCAGAAGTTGGACTATATGGATGAGTGGACTGACCACGTGTTGGGTAATTACGCCGAAACTCTCGATAAAGCCGGCATTTTCTTCGCTGTCCGCGCTATGAAGGGTGCTGCCGTGAAGCTGGATCAGTCCATGCTTCTAGACCTTCTGTCCCGCTATTCGCCTGCGACTCACACATTTCACTTTGCTGAGTTCGAGGCTGCCCCCACGCTCGAGGACGTTCAAATGCTGTATGAGCTTTCCCCTATGGGCGAGGTGGACCCCTTGAGTCACTTAAGAACACCTGCGGAATTGGCTTTGTACGCGCAGATGGAGGAGTGCCTAGCAGAGGTAAAGAAAATCTCCACTCGGTGGACCAGTACGAAACCTCTTCCGAACTGGCAGCTAGTGGATACGTCTGCGAAGAATACCTGGAACAAGTGGTTGCAGTACTTCTTCCGAGACTATGCAAACAGCAGCATCACTAAGAAGCTTTTGAGCGAGGACCCGGAGGCCGAGAATTACGTAGAGGGCAAGGGTTATCATTTGACCCTTTGCGCCTTTCTCTGCGCTTGGCTGTCGAGGTATCTGATTGATGGTCACCCCCATGACGGGGTCTTCTACCATGTGCTGCCACTTGCAGTGAGGCTCGCTCTTGGCCAGAGGGTCGCACTTGGACCCTTGGTCTTGGGCACGTTATATTATAGGCTGGACCAGCTGGTTCTGGCGATGAGGGAATCGCGCGGCCGTCTCGATGTTCTGACCTTTGTCAATATCAGCTTTTTGACAATGTGGGTTTTTGAGCGCTGGCCATCTTATGCTCCAACTCCCCTCCTACTTGAGAAGTGGTGTCCCCCAGGCGAGACGGAAGCGTTTAACAGCGGGAGAGCTGCGAGATGGTTTGGAGCAAGCAACACCAAGTGTACTTGGAGCTTGATATGCGACAAACGAAGGGAGTTCACTGCCAGGCCCTACGCCACACGTGTCGAGAATGTGCGGTGGTTTCCAAAGCTATATCCTTCCAAAGGCATGGTCTTGTCAGAAGACCTTCTTTTTGAAAAGGGGCCGCATTTCCACGAGCGCTATCGTGAGTTCTTTTGCTGGTGTCTGCGAGGTTCTCTTCCTGCACTTGCAGAGCACATCCGTGAGCTCGCGCCCCGGTATGAAAGGCTTACAGTGGATGTTGACCCCACTCGGGTCTCGCCTCAGTTTGGTTTCGATGCGGTGGCCCCATCAATCTGGCCCCAGTCTATCGTCAGAGGGTGCTACAAGCGCTTGCTAACAAAGGAGTGCAAGACGGTCCTCATGAGCAATCTTCCCTTCGAGCAGCCTGCAGGAACTCGCAAGGGTGGTTGTTCCCAGAACTGGATCGCATACTGGATTGCCCAGCAGACGAGGATGGAGACGGAGGCGGCGGCGCAGCCAGGAAGGGCCCCCTTGATCAAGAGAAACTCTTTTCCGTTTCGCCCCAATTGCAGTTTGAGCGAGTCTGAGTACGGTTGCTACTCGTTGTTGGACCGCGAGAATCATTTGTGCCCCGATTTCATTCTGAAGGAGCAGGTCAATGCAATCAAGAAGGGTGACACGCAGGTCATCAAATATAGCAAGGCGTTTGCTGAGGTAAGCAGTTTCCTTGTGTGCTTTGAGCTCTTTGATTTGCTTGCACTGATGCTTTTTGTTCTGTATTGTCTAGTGTCATGTGCGGAGGTTCGCAGCTGGTGACCGTTCCAAATCGCTGGTGGATATCATTGTTGCCACCAGAAGGAGGGGGGAGTCGTATCGGCTAGCATGGAGGATGGATGCCGAGGTCGAAACAAAAGTTCGTGGGGTCATGAACACCTTTGCTGACTCGCTGATAGACAACCCTCCGGCTCCGTCTCCTCCTAGAGGTGACCCGTCCCCTCCGGCGACTGCGGCGCCGAGAGCGAAGAGACCTAGGCAAAAGGGGATTACGATTTCTTCCCCTAGGAGCGCTCCAGCTTCTCCCCCAGTGAGGTCCCTTTCCATCAAGGACAAAGGCAAGGGTCGTATGCCCAGCAAAGTGCGAAAAGATCTCGCAGTTGAGACTTTCGTTCCATTCAACCAAGAGGGGGAAGAGAGACAGGAGCCCCAGGCAAGTGATGAAGAAACAACAGTTGTGATGTGCGAGGAAGAATCAGGAGGTACTTCCGTCGCATCTCTTTGCCTTTTATCCTGACTTCTTTGCAGTTCTTTTCTTTGAACCAATTATGTATTCGCAGGTGATGATGATGAAGCCGTTGGTGGCCTCGTGGCCAAGAGGCAAAAGAGAGATGCCCACTCTGGCGTTTCAGATGATCCCATAAGCGAGGATGTTCTTGCTGAGTCCCGGAGGACAGCCGCGGAGGCTGCTGAAAGAAGAAGGCAGCGAGAGGAAGAGGAACTCGAGCTTGTGAAACAGCGGAGCCTCGAGGAGCGGCATGTTGACGACTTAGCGCGTCCAACTGGCGAGGAAGACGAGCTTCCCGAAGAAGTGGCTCCCCATGTGGAGGAGGAAGATGAGGTTCCTGGAGAGGACACGGCAGAGCTAGAGCAAGTCCAAGCGGACTTCGCAGAGATCGCAGGTGGCGATAAAGGTGAGATCTTCAATCTCGCAGTTACTTATAGAGATGTAATTGTGGGTGCGTTAAAGCACGGTGTGTCAAAGCCTGACATTCGCCGTTGGTTGGTAAGCAAATGCGGAGAACCCTCAGGTAATTATTTTGAGTGATATGCGCATACTAGGCTTTAGTCACTTGAAGCAAAATCATGACTGGTTTACTCGCGTCCCAGGTCACGCTTCTCTTAAAGATTTGCTTAGTGAAGATACACTGATAGGGCACGGTTCCACGTCCCTAGTGTACGATGAGGATACCTTAATCCCACCTTCGCGTGGAGGTGCTTATTCTTAGCTTTAGTAAAGATAGTGAAATAACTTATAACACAAGTTACCTCATTTTATCGCATTCGGTGCCGCAGGTCATGCTGAGGAACCTGAGCCGGAGCGGAGAAGTCAGCCTTCTGCATCCCACGTTCCAATTTCGAGCTCCCCTACCGAGAAGCCCGTCGCAGCTGCTGGACACGTAAGTGAGCGTCTCGAGGATGTCATCGAACTTTCCGATGATGTCGAAGCTGATGCTGTGCCGATGGACGAAGGTGTCCGTACTGGCGGTGAGGAAGAAAGGACAAGTGATGCTAATATTTTCGCATCTGGGAGTGTCCGTCCAGCGGCTTCGGCTGTCCCCTCGCCTCCGGCGATGACTGAACCGGAAGCACCTATTCCAGCGTGGAGTATTTGGGGCTCGCAGGTTGGGAATGTAATCGCAGCTGGTGCAGCTTACACTCTTCCTCCTAACTATGAGAGTTTGGAGCTCGCAGCTGATAGGAGAGCCATGGAGCGAGGGCAGTCTTCAAACAACCCGGTGGCTCGCATTCCCTCTATTCATGAAATTCTGGAAGGCACTGGTAAGCAGAGATTTTACCATCCGCACGTCATATTATTTGCTTGCGAGTTTTGACATCATGACTTGTTTTCGATGTCTCAGGTTTGAAGCAAACCGATGTAGACTGGGTGGTTCGGATGCGCCTCAGATACCCCCGATCGTTTGTGAGGTGTCTGGAGATTAGTCCTTTTGACAGGAGGCTATTCCTTACTGAAGCCATCTGGATACTAGAGCAGCTGTGCGCGGCTACACCTGCGACCATTTCGGCCCAGAGTGCCGAATTGTTGTGTGGCATGTGCCAAAATCTCGTGCTCAAAGTCCAAGGCAGACTTGGCTTCAAATTCCTCAAGGATAGAGTTACACTGATTCGCGCAGCTGTAACTCTGAATCTCGGGCACCAAAATCTCGCAGCTGAGATGCAGAAGGTGGAGCAGCAGAAGCAAAAGGTTGATGAAGCTTTGAAGCTGTATCATGAAATGAATGCCAAGTGCGAGCAACTAAAGCAAGAAGTGCAACAGGTGGAGAGGCTGATCGAGCAGTTCGAGCCCCAGGACTCCTTAGTCAAAAATTTGTTTTGACTTCTCGAATTTTGAAAAGAAAACAGGAAAATGGTTGAGACATTAATGTAATATTTTGAAACATTAATGTAATGTTGCTAGGGTTTCTCCCCCTTCTTTTTTTAACAACAAACAATGAGTTTGCCCGTTTTGCCCCTTTCGGGATTTGATTGGACATTTCTGTGCATATCCAATTATGACATCGGCAATTGATTCTTTGCTTGATTTTCGCGCTAATTTCTCGGCAGATAAGCACGTTTCCGTTGGGAAGTCCATCCGAATCATGACTATCCGTCATTTATTAGGATACGCAACTGAATCGTCGTAGCCTTTAGTAGGGTAATTGATTGTTACCGCTTTTCAAGGCGTAAGTGATTGAACTTACCCTTTTTTTTTTTTGAATTTTGCTGACTCATCTTATGCAACCGAAGAGTCTCCACAGGGCCTATATAAACCCTGCCTTTGTCATTTGGGTTCTTCATCCCAAACATGTGCTTTGCCGTGAGTCCTTACGACTGCTGGCTTCAACGCTTGTTTTTCGTTGATTCATGGCAACTTCAAGCTTTGAATCCTGAGTTTGCGCTTTATGCCATAGAAATAGTTTCCAAGATCCACTTTATGAGGCTCATTGCCGTTTATAACCATCATAAAGAGGATGCAGATAATACCTCATGTGTGTTCGAAGAAATTTCTTCGTGTATTATGTGTGCAGGTCATGTTTCCGGCCGCCTCGTGGCGAGGTGCGGCGCCGTAGTGACCGTGCTACCGTCTCGTAATGAACGGCGTGATTCTCCTCCAGCATCCCTGAAGGAGAGTTTCTTGCCTCTTCGTTCTTGAACTCAGGAGGCTCGCCAACGCCCTTGTCTATCATGACAAGGAGCCCAGTACCAGAGGAATGACGGCGTCCCCTGTTTTGCACGACGGCATATGCCGGAACAGGTGGTTCCTCTGGTACATATCTTGATCAGACAGGGGTTTCGTCGGACCCTAAGATCTTTGGACGTGGATTCGCCCGGCTCTTGCCGTTAAGGATGTAGCGAATGGCGAGTTAATCTCTTCGCAGATGCATCCTACTTGCTACAGATCTTTGGCCGCGGATCTGCGTACTGTGCTGCCGGTGTCAGGACCGGTGGATTCTCTCTTTTCTTAGTCGAGAGTTCCCTTGGCGCATTTCTGGCTTATCAGCCATTTTTCGAATGTATTGTAAGCCATGTTGGCTGTGTAGTTAGATGCGAGCTTTTCGCTTGTAAGCTGCTATCTAGATAGATAAATTGTAAGTCATTTGACTCATGATGATAAATAGTATTTGTATCAGTTGTTCTTTGCAACAAAATACAATTTCGCATGCGTTTCGGCTTGTTTTGCCTTGCATAATGACATGTAATGATTTCACATATGCGATGTCAATTTACAGATATTTCGCTAGATCATTCGAGATCGTTATTTCGCAGCTGTGCCATCTTGACGGATGGGCTTGTAGTTGGTCGTTGTAAATCGTATGAGATCACGTTCACAACGTTGTTATCGTTCCAGATAATTTTCCAGAGATCAATCAAGATCGTTGAGCTGTGCAAATTGCTATCATAGAAGATAGGCTTTGTTTGAGATCGTTTCTCGCATAAACTGCTATCACAGCAGACAGATCTTTAGAAGATCTAATAAGATAACTCTGCACTCGTGTTGCCATCATATCAGACGGGTTTGGATAATTAACCAAAATTGCTATCGTAACAGATAGGCTTGAGAAGATCATTATAAGATCGCATCTGTATAACCTGCTATCCCAAGAGATAGGCGTTAGATGATCGATTGAGATCATTTTTGTATTTCGCTGCTATCGCAAAAGATAGGCTTTGGATGGTCGTGTAAGATCGTATTTTCGTTTGGGTGCTATCGCAAGAGACAGGCTTTAATGATCACTTAAGATCGTATTTGTATTTGATTGCTACCGCGAGAGATAGGCTTTAGATGATCACTTAAGATCGCATTTGCGTTTGGCTGCTATCGCAAGAGATAGGCTTTAATGATCACTTAAGATCGCATTTGCATTTGGCTGCTATCGCAAGAGATAGGCTTTAATGATCACTTAAGATCGCATTTGCATTTGATTGCTACCATGAGAGATAGGCTTTAGATGATCACTTAAGATCGCATTTGCATTTGATTGCTACCATGAGAGATAGGCTTTAAATGATCACTTAAGATCGCATTTGCGTTTGGCTGCTATCGTAAGAGATAGGCTTTAATGATCACTTAAGATCACATTTGTAGTGGCTGCCATCGTAGGAGATGGGCTTTAGATGATCACTTAAGATCGCGTTCGCGTGTAACTGCTATCGTAAGAGATAGGCTCTAATGATCGATTAAGATCACATTTGTAGTGACTGCCATCGTAGGAGATGGGCTTTAGATGATCACTTAAGATCGCATTTGTATTTAGTTGCTATCGTAAGAGATAGGCTTTAAATGATCGATTAAGATCACATTTGTAGTGGCTGCCATCGTAGGAGATGGGCTTTAGATGATCACTTAAGATCGCATTTGTATTTAGTTGCTATCGTAAGAGATAGGCTTTAGATGATCGATTAAGATCACATTTGTAGTGGCTGCCATCGTAGGAGATGGGCTTTAGATGATCAATTAAGATCGCGTTTGTGTTTGGCTGCTATCGTAAAAGATAGGCTTTAGATGCTCGATTGAGATCGCGTTTGCTATCATATGAGATAGGCTTTGATGATCAATTAAGATCGCGTTCGCTATCGTAAGAGATAGGCTTTGATGATCATTTAAGATCGCGTTCGCTATCGTAAGAGATAGGCTTGGATGATCAGTTAAGATCGCGTTCGCTATCGTAAGGGATAGGCTTTGATGATCATTTAAGATCGTGTTTACATTTGTTACTATTGAAGCGAATAAATCATTGTTAACAGTTGTAACAAATTAGATAAGCAATATAAACAGCTGATAAATGTGAACTTCTCATTTGGGAGAATTCTTTTATTATGACATTCTCATATGGGAGAGATAGGATTACAATCCTCTCATATGGGAGAGGAGATTGCGAATATCGTAGCCACATGAGACATTAAGCAACGTTATCATAAAACGTATGAAACAAGAGAAGTCAGGGATAGTACTTCTTGATCCAGCGCATGTTGACTGAGCTTGGAGTTGAGGTTGTGCCGTGCAACCTTCGTATGCTGCAGTAGCCGCTATCGAAGACTTCTGTGACTTCGAAGGGTCCCTCCCAATTAGCTGCGAACTTTGGGTGGGTTGCCTCTCGCATGCAGTGATCAGATGCGCGCAAGACCAGGTCGCCAACTGCGAAATCCCGTCGCTGGACTGTCTTGTTGTAGGCGCGAGCGATTCTTTCTTGGTACCGCTTGTTAGTCCTTTTGGCTTGTTCTCGCTTTTCTTCCATCAAGACTAAATCATGATCGCGTTGGTTTTCGTAGAGCGCGTGGAAGGCCAGCCTCGCCGAATTGACTCTGACCTCCGCAGGTACCACAGCTTCAGCCCCATAACATAGTAGAAATGGCGAGGCCCCTGTGGGTGTCCTTGGAGAAGTTCTGTAGGCCCACAGAGCTATGTTAAGAGAGTCGGCCCACTTCTTGTGGTCATCTGCGACCATCTTGCTCAGAATTCTCAGCAGCGTTTTGTTAGTCGCCTCGGCTTGCCCGTTTCCCTTTGGATAATAGGGGGTAGAGCATATCTGCCTGATATTGTACTCCGCAAGTTTTGTAGCTACCTGGCGATTAACAAAAGGAGTACCGTTATCTGAAAGAATAGTATTCGGGATTCCGAACCTGCATACGATGTTTTCCTGGATGAAGTTGACCACAGCCAGCGCGTTTGCCGTCTTCAGTGGTATTGCTTCCACCCATTTGGTGAACAGCTCAGTTGCGGTGAGAATGAAATGGTTCCCATGTGACGTTGGTCGGATGGGGCCAATGAAGTCCAAAGCCCATGTGTGAAATGGCCATGGCGTTCCTAGTGCATGTAGGTCCACGGCGGGAGCGTGCACTAGGTTCCCTTTGAATTGACATTCTTGGCAGCGTCGCACCTTGGTGCGGCAATCGACTTCCATCGTGGGCCAGAAGTATCCAATTGAGAGAAGCTGTCTGCATAATTTCGCACCTCCCTGGTGTTCCACCTGGTGGGAGAGGTCCATGACTTCTTGTGCTTCCCTATCGTCTAGGCATCGCAGCAAGTTGCCTTCGTGACCTTTTCGCCAAAGCAAATTTTCTTGAACCACATATCGAGAAGCTTTCCTCTTCAATTTGTCTGCCTCTTTTCTCGATTCGGGTACAGTGCCTTTGGTGAGGAATTCAAACAATGGCTTTCTCCAGTCTGTGTCGTCGTCGATTAGAGCGACAAGAAGAGAATCTTTGATTAGTGCGCAACTTTCGCACTTCCCTTGTATCAGGGCTGCGGCTGTAGACATGCTTGGCCAATAGATGCCGTATCTCTGAGCTTTCCTGTAGATTGACACCTCGCTTTCTCCGCAAGCGTGTTGGTGAATCTTTTCTAACAGCTGTTGTCCCTCTTGTTCGGAGACACATCGCATGAGTATTCCTCCGGGACCCTTGTAGTAAAGGGTGTTGTCGTGGATACAGTATCCTTTCGTGAGTGCCCAGCCCTCGCTGCTGGTGCCTTTCGCAATAGCTTGCAGGATTGCTTTTCGCCAGTCTGCGTCATCCATGTGTTCGTCGTCGCATGCATCTTCTGTTAATGCCGACGATGTTCGCACTTCGATGGAAATCCTCGCGGGGCATTTGTCTATGCTGACCTTAGATCCCAGAGTTGCTAAGGCGTCTGCATGCCTGTTGTCCGCTCGGGGTTTGTGCTCGTATTTCACGTCGCAGAATTGCTGCATCAGCTTTTGCACTAGGGTGCGGTATGGCAGGAGGTTGATCTCCTTTAAACCATATTCGCCCGAGGCCTGTTTAACAATCAGTTTGGAATCTCCCATGACTGTTAAGTTGCTCACTTCCAAAGCTTTCGCCGCACGGAGTCCCGCGATCAGAGCCTCGTATTCTGCCTCGTTGTTCGTGACTGCGAAGTTGAGTTTTGCGGACATCTGTATGACTTCCCCGTCCGGCTTTGTCAAGACTATCCCAATGCCTCCGCCTTTTCTGGTTGACGAACCATCGAAGTGGAGGGTCCAATAGGGCACGTCGATCGCGTAGATTTCAGGGCCTTCGAGTTCTTCCTCGATCACAGGTTCGTGACTGTTGTCAGGAAATTGTGCCAGCAGATCTGCTACCGCCTGCGACTTGATCGCTCTTGGTTTTACGCACGTGATATCGTATTGAGAGATGGTCATGTACCATTTCGCCAATCTCCCGCCCGGAGTAGTGTGAGTTAGCAGGTATCTTATGGGGTCGCTTTTGGTGACCACCACTACTTTGTGCGATGCAAAATAGTGTCTCAACTTCTCTATTACGAAGAATAAGGCAAGGCAATGACGTTCGATGTCCGTGTACCTTGATTCAGCAGGCTGCACAATGCGAGAGATATAATAGATAGGCCTCTCTTGTCCCTCATATACCTGGGCCAAGAGTGCTCCTATAGATCTCCTTGTTGATGTAAGATATAGCAGCAGCGGCGATCCCAGTTGAGGCGCGATCATAATCTTCGGGGATGTAAGTATCTCCTTTAGCTTTTCGAATGCTGCTTCATGGTCAGGAGCCCAGTTGTACGCGGCGTCCTTCTTGAGAAGAGTGCTGAAACAGCATGTGATTTCGGCGATTGCCGGGATGAATCTGCGCAGATATGACAATTTTCCCAAGAATGTTTTCAAGGTACTTTGGTCTTGAGGTGGTGTCATGCTGGTGATGGCTGACACTTTCGCAGGGTCAGGCTCGATTCCTTGGCGATGGACTACGCATCCCAGAAACTTCCCCGAAGTCACGCCGAATGCGCATTTCATGGGGTTCATTTTCAGTTGAAAGCTCCTGCATCTGTTGAATACCTTTCGCAGGTCTGCAAGGTGATCTGCTTCATGCCTGGATTTGACTACCAGGTCATCCACATAGAATTCCACTTCTTTGTGCATCATGTCGTGGAATAGGGCCATCATGGCCCGCTGATAGGTTGCGCCTGCATTCTTAAGACCGAATGGCATTACCGTATAGTTGAATACCCCCACGGGAGTGATGAATGCAGTTTTCCTTGCATCTTCGGGATCCATCTTGATTTGATTGTACCCGCTGAAGCCGTCCATGAAACTGAACATGCGATGGCCTGCTGTTGAATCAATGAGTAAATCGATGTTAGGCAGCGGGAAATCGTCCTTAGGACAGAAGCGATTAAGATCTCGGAAGTCCACGCAGATGCGGAGCTGTCCGTTCTTCTTCACCACTGGCACGATGTTGGCCAACCATGTGGGATGGTGATTGGGCTCTATGAACTTGGCATCTAGGAGTTTGACAATCTCCTGTTTGATCTTCACGTTGAGCTCTGGCCTAAAGCTTCTGGTGCTTTGCTTGACCGGTTTAGACCCTGGGATGATGTCTAAACGGTGCATGGTGATGCTCGTGTCCAGACCCGGCATCTCGTCGTATTCCCATGCGAACACGTCCTTGTATTCAGTTAGGAGCTGCAGCAGTCCTTGTTCCTCTTCGCTTGTGAGGTCCGCACTCAGGAAGACTGGTCTTTTCTTTTCCTCGTTCGGGCTGAGGAACACTTCCTTAAGCTCTTGCTTTTGTGGTCTTGGCCTGTCTTCCATGCATTCGGGGGCTTCTTTAAGTTTCTCCTCTGGAGTGCCCTGTGTTGGCTCTTCTGTGAGCGCAACTTGCTCGATTTGATTGATTTGCCCAGGGACATCCCCATGCCCGTGTGAGGACGTCCCCGCGCACCTTCATATGCGATAGCATTTCTTCCCGTTGGCGTAGAAGCTCTCTATCTCCTTGCCCTCGGGGTCGTGCTTTGCGATCCTCTTCAGAGTGTAGACACTCTTGCGATGATATGCGATGCGCGGCGCCTCTTCGTGGGTAGGCGGCTTTTCTTCGGTGTCTCCCCTTGTCACCATCACGCCTGCAGGTGACTGGTCCTTGATGTCCTCCCAGAGAGGTAAAGGAGTAGGGTTGAATGGTCCGGGTGTTTGCTCGTCCGCCATCTCGGTGAACCACACCGCCTCGCTGAGATGCGCTTCGTCCAAGTTGAACGGGTTAGTTGAGGCCGGTATCTCGACAATCCTGTCGTTCCAGATAGCTTTCATCACTTGGTGAGCCGTTGAAGGGATTGCGTCAAAGCGATGAATCCAGGCCCGACCTATGATCATGTGGTATGTGGTGTTCGCGTCTATGACATAGAACTTCGCCGAGCACTTGATTTTGCCGATCTGAACGCCCAGGCGGATCCACCCGATCGTCATTCTGGAATCGCTTCCGAATCCCACCAACGGGGATGGACGCTTGACTACCTTGTGCTCGGGGATCCCTGCTAGCTTCAGTGTGTGGAGTGGAACAACATTGACCGCTGCTCCTCCATCGACGAATGCTCGCTTGAATTCGACGCCATTGATGATGGCGGTCACGTACAGGGGCCTCTGGTGGCTCGCATCTGTCTTTTTATCGCTGGCAGAAAAGGTCATAATCTTTTCTGTGGACCGGGACGCCCTGACGACTTTCCCGTTGGAGACCACGAGGTCCTCCTCGTAGTCCTCTGCTACCCTTAAGATTGCTTTTGTCATGTCCGCTCGACATTTTTCGGAGAAGTTCATCTCGTTGAAGAATCTGTCGAAGCCGTGCGACCCTTTCATGCGGTCGGCACGCTCATCTTCCGTGTCCATGCTGTAGTCTTCATCTTCATGGACTTCAGCAACGATGGGCAGACCATCCTCTGCGACTTCTTCCAAGTCAACTATCGAGATCATGGCGACCTCTTTGCCTTTTGAGCCCGAATCTGTATGGGCAGGCAGCGGGTTGTTGCGCACATCCTTCCGATGGTCGCTGACGATGAGTTCGCCGCTCTTCATCTTCTGATCGAGTGCGAATCTGAGCTTCTTGCACTCGGCTGTGGGGTGCATGACCTTGCCGTGGTATTCGCACCACTTAGGGTCCCTCGTCATCTCCTTGGAGGGTGCTTTCTCGAGCGGTGGGAGGACGCCGTCCTTACGCCACTGTCTGCAGAGATCGCTTGCCTCCTCCACCGAGCATGGCAGGGGCGGTGCGTCGAAGTTTGTAACTTTTGCTTGCTTCTGGGGCGAAACTGCATTGACCTCAGCTTCGCGTCCTCGCTTGTAGCCGAATCTGCCGATCTTGTAGGTGGTGCCGCTCGCAGGTCGTTCTGGAGCGCTCTTCTTTCTCTGTCTCTCGACGATGGGCTCGATGTTCATCGTGCACTCGATGAGCTTTGAAAACGTGGGTGTTTGCAAATTGATTAGCATGCTCTTGTACTCATCTCGCATGCACTGCAGGCATATCTCTACGAGCCGACTCTCGAGCATTGGGTCCTTGCATTCTAAGGATTTCGCTCTGAATTTCTTGATGAAAGTGATTCCATCTTCCTCGCGTTTCTGATACATCCGTGAGAGGTGGATCATCGTCACCTTCTCTTCCATCTGGAAGAACTTGGTGTAGAACTTCTGGACCATGTCGTCCCAAGTCTTCACAGATCCGGGCTCCAACGTCCGGTACCATTTGTATGCTACATTCCCAAGAGTCTTTGGGAACTCTCGCATCAGCAGTTTGGGATCAGCTCCGTATGGACCCATGACATCGATGAAACGCATGACATGCTCATGAGCGTTTCCATTGACGTCTTCGAACTTGTCCCATTTGGGAGCCTTGTACCCTGCCGGGTTAGGCATGAGATAAATTTCTCGTGGGATGGGTGGATCGTTGTCTAGCTTCGGGATGATGGTATCCGCGAGCGATTGATGAGCTAGGATGGAGTCCACGCGCTTCTGCAAGGATGTCATGCATTCTGGGAGGCTTCCCTCGGTAGCTGCCGGAGGGGCTGCCGTAGGCGGTGGCGACACATATGTCGCCGGAGGATTGAGAGTGTATTGGCTACCCGCGTTTCCCCATGTGGTCGCCGGTGGAGGCAGAGTGTACTGCAAAGTTGGGTTAGACGCCAAAGCCGTGGGCTGAGAGGCGTGAGCGGCAGGGGGTAGCATTTGCGCTGTTGATCCTTGGATCGAAGGCAGCTGCGCGGCTGACGGTGGAGTTTGCAGATGAGGGTTGGGAGGCGTGGCCGATACTCCCAATCCTGGAGCAGTAGGGGTTCCTCCTCCCTGAGGGGTGGCGGTACCTGGTGGAGGATTTGGCGCAAGGGTGCCCAGAATGGCCAAGATCCGCTCCAACTGCGCAGATTGAGACTTGAGAGCTTTTGCCTGACTTTGGACAGTGGCGTCCAAAGACTCCAAAGTTGGTGCCTCGCCGGGAGTCGTCGGAGTACGGCGGACTTCGTCTCCCGAGGGAGTTTCGGTGGAAGGCGACCGGTTGCTGACATCATCCTCCTGAGACATGGTTGCTTTTGCTGGTAAGTTTCACGTCGGGTTCACCAAAATGTGCACATGAGATTCCGGCAGGGAGACCTCCGTGTACACCGTACGTAGTGGATCAGGGATCGCACAGGAAGAATAGGGGTGTGTGTAGGGAGAGAGTAAGTCAGTAGCAATGTCTGAGAGAGAGACAGAGGTTTGGCAGAGCTTCCGCGTATGGCAGTGTTGTTCTCCTTTGTATGGAAAGGTTAACGATGTATATATACTGGAGAACATGACCGTTGTAGTGTGGTTAATGCGCCCATTAATGGCGGCTTAATTAGCTTAACCATAACGGCACGTTCGTCCGAGTATATAGGAACCGTTAGAGCACGTGGTGCGCGAGTACCGGAACCGTTACGAGGTTGACCGGGTTTGACCGGATTGACCGGGTCTAGGGAGCTCGTGCCATAGATCTCTCAAAACAGTTACTAAAGGTCGCGCGCGGGCTTGGCTCGCACGCGACAGGGCTTACTCTAGCCTCCAAACCACAAATCCCTACAAGTCCCGTGCAGTGGTATGCGAGGGCTCTGTCTCGCAGCCCCCACATGGATCAGCTCGGCTGGTGATCCTGTGTGTGTGGAGCACAATATGGTGTGCTGGATGGTTGCCACGTGGCCTAGATCTGCCATGTCATAAAGCAGTATCTACATTGGGGATAGCCAAAATCAACGCTCTAGATCGCGAACGACCCCTGATTCGGTTCGCGCTATCTGGATCGTAGATCACACCCTGTTGAGCAATTTCTGTTAACTCTGGGGGTTCTGGTCGTACTTGTAAATGCAGTTTAACCTGGTATTTGTTGAGTACTGGGCTGAATCAAACGAACTAGAACGTGCAAAGTGCGCCAACACGAACAAGTGCGGAAAAGTAAAAGATGTAGGACACAAGAATTTAACGTGGGAAAAACCCTCTAAGCGAGAGGGACAAAACGACCCACAAAACTTCCACTATAACGATTACAATGGGTAGACAAATCCTCCACTAAAACGTGGGTAAACAAACTAGAAACTAATAAACCGGGTAAAACAAAACCTCGCCGCTAGACGGAAACAAAGCAAACTAATTACTAAAAAGTTACCCGAAATTAGCTCTTGAATCTTCTTCGTCGTCGCGAACGATCACGTCGCGGTATAGGTCTTCTCTCCGTCTCGCGTTTGACCAACGCGAGGAAACTCCTCTTCCTGTGTCGCAAACGGACTGTTGTGTGTTTGATAGGAACACACACTGGCACAAGGTACACCAATTAATAACTGAGAGAACTCACCAATTCGTGTATCACCAAAAGTACCAAGCATGAGTATTTACATAATCCACTGATGGCGGTGAAAAGAGAACATGTCCTTTATGGAAACCATTTTGACTTTTCTTTAAGCCAAAGAAACACAGCCGACTTTAACAAATCGGCTACTCTTCATACCTTGGGCTAATAATTATGGGCTTGGACCCAACAAATCTCCCCCTTCAAGCCCAACTGGAGGCGGGAATACTACCACGAATCCTCACTCGGAGTCCATCCCAGCCCTGCCTCTGCAGAACTCAAACTTGTCTTTGGTCACCACCTTCGTCAGCATGTTGGACGGATTCTGATCAGTGTGAATCTTCTTTAGTTGCATCAACTGCCTCTCTATCACTTTGCGTATCTTGTGATAGCGAACATCAATGTGCTTCGTGCGAGAATGGTACATGGAATTCTTTCTCAAGTCCAAAGCGCTTTGACTGTCACAATTAACCAGGTACACGTCTTGCTTCAAACCCAGCTCTTGGAGAAATCGTCTCAACCATAACATCTCTTTCCAGCTTCCACTGCTGCAATGTACTCAGCCTTAGTAGTTGATAGAGCAACACATTTTTGCAGTCTGGACTGCCATGATACAGCTCCCCCTGCAAAAGTAAACAAGTATCCTGAAGTGCTCTTTCGACTATCGAGGTCGCCTGCCATATCGGCGTCTGTAAACCCTTCCAAGACTGGTTTGGAACCACCAAAGCACATGCACCAATTGGAAGTCCCTTTCAAATACCTAAGAATCCACTTGACTGCTTCCTAGTGTTCTCTCCCAGGGTTAGAAAGAAACCTGCTCACTACCCCAACGGCATGAGCAATGTCTGGCCGGGTGCAAACCATAGCATACATCAAACTTCCTACTGCAGAGGAGTAGGGATACCATCTCTAGCTGCATCGCTAGAGGGACACGATCTCTTACTCAACTTGAAGTGACTGGCAAGTGGAGTGCTAGTAGGCTTAGCACCTTTCATGTTGAACATGTCAATCACGCGTTCAACGCACTTCTCTTGCGACAACCAAAGCTTCCCTGCTTTCCTGTCACGAACAATCTTCATGCCCAATATCTGTTGGGCGGAACCTAAGTCCTTCATGTCGAAAGACTTGAATAAATCCTTCTTCAGCTTGCCAATCATCTCCGAACTCTTACCGATAACAAACATGTCATCGACATATAGCAATAACAGGATGAAGTTACCATCGGGGAATCTTCTTATGTAAACACACTGGTCTGCCTCTGTTCTCTTGTACCCATGACTCATCATGAATGAGTCGAGCTTCTTGTACCATTGTCTTGGCGCTTGCTTAAGGCCATATAGACTCTTCTTCAATTTGCAAACCACGTTCTCCTTCCCTTTCACTTCAAATCCTTCAGGCTGCTCCATGTATATCTCTTCCTCCAAGTCACCATGGAGAAATATAGTCTTCACATCAAGTTGTTCAAGATCGAGGTCCATACAAGCTACTAGTCCTAAGGCAACTCGGATTGAGGTCATCTTAACAACTGGCGAAAAGATCTCATCAAAGTCAATACCTTTCTTTTGGCCGAATCCTTTGACCACAAATCGAGCTTTGTGCTTCACTATCTTCCCATCATTATCCTTCTTGAGCTTGAACACCCACTTGTTCTTCAGTGCTTTTCTTCCCTTCGGTAGTTTTACTAACTCATAAGTATCATTCTTCTGCAAGGAACTCATCTCTTCTTGCATAGCCTTCATCCAGTTGGACTTATCTTTATGAGTTTGTGCCTCCCGGAAACTTTCAGGCTCCCCCTCATCAGTAACTAAAATATACTCAGACGATGGGTACCTGACAGATGGTTGCGGATTCCTAGTTGACCTTCTCAGCTGAGGTCCTTCGTTCTCTGGTGGAGGGGGCTGCTCCCCCTGCTCAACACCTTCTTCATCGGAATCATCATCGTCATCTTCCATCTCTGGAATATCTATCTATGGAACATCTCCAGGAATCTCTTCTCCACCATTAGCACTAGGGGAGGTATCTGGACTGAGGTCGGGAACAACAACTTCCTTCGACTTTGAAGACATCTCGATATCTTCAATAGTCTGGTTCTCATAGAAAACCACATCCCTGCTTCTTATCAGCTCCTTATTAACTGGATCCCATAACCTGTAGCCAAACTCCCCATCTCCATAGTCCACAAAAACACATGGATTGACTTTGTCATCAAGCTTAAGTCGTTTCTCCTTGGGTATATGCGCAAACGCCTTGCAGCCAAACACCTTCAGATGAGAGTAGGAAACGTCTCTACCGTGCCATACCTTATCTGGAATCTCAAAACCCAAAGGAGCAGATGGAGACCTGTTAATCACATAACAGGCGGTACGAACTACTTCACCCCAGAATGACTTTGGCATCTTTGCCATTCTGAGCATACATCGGACCCTCTCAACAATAGTCCGGTTCATCCTCTCGGCAACGCCGTTGTGTTGTTGGGTACCTGGAACCGTCATCTCATGCCGAATACCGTGGGCATCACAATAGGCTTCGAACTCCTTTGAAGTATATTCACCACCATTGTCTGTACGTAGACGCTTCAAAGGATTGTCTGTCTCTCTTTCAACCATGGCATGGAACTTCTTGAAGTAATCAAATACTTCATCTTTAGTCTTCAGGAAATACATCCACACTTTGCGTGAAGCATCGTCAATAAAGGTCACAAAGTATCTGCGACCGCCAATAGACTCCACCTCTATGGGACCACACACATCAGAGTGCACTAACTCCAGTATCTTCGACTTTCTTTTAGCAGAGGAACTAAACGTAATCCTGTGATGTTTTCCAAACAAGCAATAATCACAAGGATTCAGTGGTGTACCTCTGGCAAAAGGAATTAGAGATTTCCTTGCCAGAATCTTCAAACCTTTCTCACTCATGTGACCAAGCCTCTTGTGCCACAAGTTTGGTGATGCTGCATCCTCAACTCCATTCAGGCTATCACCAAGTACCTTCACATGAGTCTTGTAGAGTGTGCAGCAAGCTTCTCCTCTAGCCACGACCATTGATCCCTTAGTCAGCTTCCACTTACCAATACCGAAGTATTTATCATATCCTTGGCGATCTAGAGCAATACTAGAGAGTAGGTTCAGTCGCAAATCAGGAATATGGCGTACATCTTTCAACACCATCTTGCAACCAACATTAGTTTGGATGCGAATATCTCCAATCCCTATGATCTTCGAGGTACTCGTATTACCCATCTTCACAGTGCCAAAGTCTTCAGCTTTGTACGTAGTGAAGAAATCTCGTCTCGAAGTTGCATGGTATGAAGCGGCTGTATCAACAACCCACTTAGTTTCCTGATTCGCTGCAACGTGAATGCATTCTTCTTCTCCCACAGAGAGTACCACAACCTGTGAGATTTTGGCAGTTGTATCATCATCCTCACTCTTCTCATTCTCCCGGTTTCTTCTATTGTCGCCTAGGTTCTGATGATTCTTCGGGAATCGGCACGATCTTGCCATGTGACCCTGCCTTCCACAGTTGTAGCACTTGACCTTGGATCTTGGCTGAGAACCTCCATTCCTGGACTTGCTGTGACCTATGTTCTTGTTCCTTGTTTGGCTTCTCCCTCGATCCTTGTTCTTGTCTTTATTCTCCGTGACAAGAGCATGCGCGTTGTCAGAGCCCATCTCCTTCCTCCTTGCCTCCTCATTGAGCATCGCGTCCTTGACCATACTCATGGACAACTTTCCATTAGGGGCAGAATTGCTCAATGACACGACCAACGTCTCCCACGAGGTTGGTAGGGAGCTAAGAAGAAACAAGGCTTGTGTCTCATCATCCCAATTGAGCTTGACGGTAGCCAATTGGTTTATGAGACTCTGAAACTCACTCAAGTGCTCAGCAACTTGTTGACCGTCTCTGTACTTCAAGTTCACGAGCGATCTCATCAGCAACGCTTTGTTCCTGGCAGTCTTCCTCTCATACATGCCCTCCAAATTTATCCATAGCTGGTAGGCATCCGTCTCTTGAGCAACATGGTGGAACACCGAATTGTCAATCCACTGGCGGATATGACCAATCGTCTTCATATTCATCTTGGTCTACTCATCATCTTTAACTTCGGTTGGCTTGACCCCTTTCGCAAGAATCGGGTCCATCAAATCCTTGCAGTGAAGCAAGTCTTGCATCATAGGTTTCCATATCAAATAGTTGCTAGCTGTCAAGTTGATCATGGAACCCGTTGACTCTCCCATTGAACCAGGCTCTGATACCACTTTTGTTGAGTACTGGGCTGAATCAAACGAACTAGAATGCGCAAACTGCGCCAACACGAACAAGTGCGGAAAAGTAAAAGATGTAGGACACAAGAATTTAACGTGGGAAAAACCCTCTAAGCGAGAGGGACAAAACGACCCACAAAACTTCCACTATAACGATTACAATGGGTAGACAAATCCTCCACTAAAACGTGGGTAAACAAACTAGAAACTAATAAACCGGGTAAAACAAAACCTCGCCGCTAGACGGAAACAAAACAAACTAATTGCTAAAAAGTTACCCGAAATAAGCTCCTGAATCTTCGTCGTCGTCGCGAACGATCACGTTGCGGTATAGGTCTTCTCTCCGTCTCGCGTTTGACCAACGCGAGGAAACTCCTCTTCCTTTGTCCCAAACGGACTGTTGTGTTTTTGATAGGAACACACACTGGCACAAGGTACACCAATTAATAACTGAGACAACTCACCAATTCGTGTATCACCAAAAGTACCAAGCATGAGTATTTATATACTCCACTGATGGCGGTGAAAAGAGAACATGTCATTTATGGAAACCATTTTGACTTTTCTTTAAGCCAAAGAAACACAGCCGACTTTAACAAATCGGCTACTCTTCATACCTTGGGCTAATAATTATGGGCTTGGCCACTTTTATTGGGTCACGGGGCTGAATCAGACGGACTAGATTGCGCAAACAACGCCAACAGTATTGATTCCTGGTGACTAAGAACTGCTTTTCCCCCCTTTAATACGGAGCTATAATATTCATAAACTTTTCCTGACATTTATATTATGTATTCTACTTTAACGAAGTCATGTTTCAGCTACACAATTCCTTGATCGTACGGCAATGTGCTCATGGATCCAAATGATGCATATTCATTACTTTTCTGGACCAACTCTAGAAGAGTGTTTCTGCCCCAATTACCATTCTATTTTGGTTAAACTGTTATGTCCAATCCAACCTGCATGAACCTGTCTACAATCATCACCACATATCTTTTGTGATTAATAAACAGCAATTGGTGGTTTAGACTTCTGAAAATATGTGAGAGAAACATACGTCAACATTGGATACTATATTAACAATAGTACAATCTTCTAACCACTATGCGTACTTCACAGGATTCTCAAATCAGCTATTGAATTAACAAATGCTTTGGAGTCGCCTTTGGATGTGAATTTCGGATACTCCAAGAGGTATGTGCAGTTTCTTCAGGTACTAGAGTGGATTATAGATTGTCGAGATATGCCATATGGTTTTGTAACCCCTTGTCCCGGCTTCTCAACATGGCATTGTGCGATGAAATTAGAATTGCAAACTGACTCTTTGAGACCATTTGATCAATTTTTATGTTTTTATTTACCAGCATATAAAACCCATAAATTGGTCTATCCTCTTGAGATTATACAATTTATTTGTACAAAGTTGAACTTTTGTTTGGTTAAAAGCACACTTGATATACTATTAGACTAATTAAATATTTGCTATAACTATGTCATGGTCTTGTTTATAACGTAGTCTACACCCATTTTATGGACACTTTTAAGTTACGACTATGTCTTGAAACCGTGCAGTTAAGCTTATTCAGATTTACAACTGAGTTGTATAGATAACAGGCCGACTGTGTACAACTGTACATCCTCCTAGAAAAATTTTATTGTTACACTGGTCCGCTGAGATTGTGCTAAATAATTATCGGGGTGAACTTTCACAAAGTTTTAGGAGATGCTTTTAACTGATAGATTTACCAGATTTCCTGTGTCTGATTTGAACTTTTTTTTTGGAAGTCAAAAGGTAGGAACTTAAAAAAGGGTGTGAAGGAAAGCGAAGTGAAAATGTATGCAATTAATTTCATAATAGGACGCTTTATGGGGACTTCTCTAAAAAAAAATTATATAAATTTACTTCTTGTTTAGTTTGAATTGTTAGGTATTCATCCTTTTTCTGTTCTATCATTCCCTCGCTAGTTCCCCTTAGGCTTTAGTACAACAATTTGTCCTAATGGGATGAGGAATGGGCACTGATACAAATAATGTTGTGTGCTTGCGACTCGTGAGCCTTTAAAGCACCGAATTGTCTTTGAGAAATTTGACAGTATCATTATAGTAAGCTAATAATTAAAGTTCGACTTACACATTTATTATGCTACTAAGACGAGAAGCTTCTTGCCGACTCAAGTTTAAGAAATAAATAAATGAAAAAGTTAAACTGTATGCATTTGGGAATATATTATGACTAAATCTTATTCCAGTTTTGAGTAAGTCGTAAAAGTTAATATTCGTGTATGCATTATACAGTAGAGAAATTTAAGGTTACAATCCTGTCATATTACATACGCTGGAGCTACTTCTTTGAATATCCTGATTGCGAAAGTACCGAGAAGCAAAGATAATCACAGTCTCGTCATATATTATGATGATTTAAAGATACGCAGTGCCCTATGACCAAGGGAGACTTGTGGGAAATTCTTGCAGAAAAATATAGACTATCAGTTAGGTTACTTGGGTCAAATGAAGGGGTGATGAAGCCAGTGTAGAACTTATTGCAACTTTTAGCTCCTGAGAATAAGAGGCGTGGAGAGAGCTGTGTCTTCCCTGCTCTTTCTCTTCTCGTTTTTTGTTTCTTGATAGGAAAAAGGTTGTATCTGGTACATGATGAAGTGCTGCCTTTTCCATAGAGATTAGATGTTATCATAGAAACATCAATAGTACAATGCTCCTTCGAAGAATACCCAAAAGCATACTCAGAATAATTCAGTGAATGAAAAGATGCGAATAAGATCCAGTGAGGTCAAAGATGAATCAATGGGGTTTTAATGTGAGAAACTTGCGGTTCTATACTCCAAATCCCCCCCCCTGTGCGAAATACACGTGACAATAGGACGAGAAAGTATTCATTTTTCTGTTTGGATCTTCTACATTCAAACCTTTGGGAAGCATGAAATAAGGATTGCAGTGGTCTAGGAGCGAAGCAGTTGTTATTAAAGATGTTAAAAAGTAACCAAGCTCCGTGAAGAACTCCACTCGTGAAAGATTTGCTAGAGAAAAGATATGGGATATCACCGAACAATCAGTTTAGGGTGGTCAGATGCATGATGGAATTATGTTGTCTAGCCTTTAGCTCCATCAAATATGCTACCCATGTTATTAAGTTTACCTAGGCTTTTTAGTGGAGCAATCTCTAGATGCATTTTGACATGACTTACGCTTATGGTTAACGAGCTGACTGATTTGTCTTTATTCACTTCTTAATATCTAGTCAATCCTGGGTGAGGTCTGTTTTTTAAGGTTTATGTCAACTCAAGCTTACTTAAAGATCAATAATCTAAGTGTTGCCGTAAACTGTTTGGTTTGGGCGGTGTGAGAGGAAAATTAGCATCGAGTCAATTTGTAATTGGATTCGGTAAACATAGCCCCACGAAACCAATTTCCAGAAAAACAACCAAACCATCAAGATGGATTGGTTTGGTTTGGGTGGATTAGTCGGGTTATGATTTTATATTTCATGTAAATACTCTCGTCTTGCCGTGATTATTAAAACATATAAGTGAACTTTGGTGATTCTAATTGTGCGAATAGTAATAGAATCTAGTATAGACTCTATTACGCAAGTAGAGTAGAGACGATAAGAAATAAAAGAATGAGGATTTATATATGATTATTCACGATCTTGAGTTATTCTTATGGAAGCTAAAAGGAAAGCTTTAGAGATACATGGAGATTATTTGGCAATGTAACTAGAGAAGTAATTTACTAATATACTTCTCGTGTACTATAGTATGAATATAAGCAAATGTTGGATTGGTTCGGTTGGAGTTGAATTACCTTACTAAACTCACAATCCAGTCAAATATGTTGGTTTGGGCTAAATATGAACCATAACCAACTCAATCCACTAGAATCTAGTAAATTTGAATATGATTGGGTTGTGTGGTTCTGGTTGGGTGGGTCAAGCAAATTTATATACACCCTAAGCATGCCAAAGCTGAGTATGTGAACAATTCGAGAAATAGGAACGAGCAGATGACCTGGTAAGTAGTATATTGGGAACGAGCAGATGACCTTACTATCAACAAACTACTAGTTTTATTTAATATCTGTGCAAACAAATTTTGATATATATTTTCGGTTCCCTATTTATAAGTACATATTTCGGGGACAGTGGGGGAACTACCATAATGGCTGAGCTAGAGGACATCCCACATTGTCTAGCATTAGGCGAACTGAAAAAAGAAAGAATTTCTTATTCTCTAGTTATTATAAGGTCTATTAGATTGCTGGCCATACGGACAATCGTTCGACATATTTGATGAGATGGTACGGATAAAATTTAACAAAGACTACGAATTTACTGCTCAAGAAACACCTACTAAGAATCTACATTCGCAACGAAAAAAGCAGTTGGCTATGTGGGTACAATGGTCAACGCACTAAAGTGACGAATCTTCAATGAAGCTACTCCAATTGCGCTAAAACACAAGGTTTTGTGCAACAAAACGAAAAAAGTTTGAAGATAAGCTATTTAAATATGTAGACTAACATTTCGCCATTTCTTGTGCTATTTATGGAGACACACCCAATGCATGATCTTTCCCGATAAACTACTTACCAGGTCATCAGCCCGTTTCCTACTTTTCGAGTAAACACACTAAGCCTTGGCATGCGAACGGATAAACATATACATAAATTTACTTGACCCATCCAACCCGACTGATCCAACCCAGTCCTATTCAAATTTACTATATTCTAGTGGATTGAGTTGGTTGTGGTTTATATTCTAGCCCGAACCAACTTATTGGACTGCATTGTGGACTAAGCTAGGTAATCCAAATCTCCAACCGAACCAATCCAACACATATGTATATCCATACTACAGTACACAGGGAGTATAGTAAATAACTTCTCTAGTTACATTGCCAAATTATCCCCAATATATCTCTAACAACACAACGCTTTCCTTTTGGCTTCCATAAGAATAACTCAAGATCGCAAATAATCGAATATAAATCTTCATTCTTTTCATTTCTCATTGTTTTTACTTATGTATTAGGTATTAACATTTATGTCATGTTTTCTTTTTATGTTTTTCTAACACTACTTTTCATACTAGAGTCTATCCCTATTCACACAGTTAGAATCACCGAGGTTTCACATATATATTTTTATCATCACTGCAAGATAAAAATATTTGCATGAAATATATTGAATCATAAACCGATTAATCCACCAAAACCAAACCGATCTGTTTTGATAGTTGGTTGTTTCTTCGGACAGTTGGTTTAATTTTGGTGTTATGTTTATCAAATATAATTATATATATAGCGGGTGTGCTAAGATTCCTTTTAAACCGCTCAAACCAAATCATTTACAGTCACGCTTAGATAATTTATCTTAAAGCAAGCTTGAGTTGATAAAAAACATAACAACTGACCTCGCCCGGGCTTGACAAGATATTTAGAAATGAATAAAATGGGAATTAATTAATCTTCTCAGTAGCCATATGCTCGAGTCATGTCAAAAATGCATCTACAGATTGCTCCACCACAAATCCTAGGTAAACTTAACAGCATTGGTGGCATATTTGATCAAGCTAAAGGTTGTACAGCATAATTCCATCATTCACGATGCAAATCTTTTCTTTAGCAAATCTTCCACGAGGAGCTAGGTTATTAACCTCTTTAAATAGTTGCGTCACTCCAATACCATTGTTGTCCCTAATTACACACTTCCCAAAGATTTAAAAGTACAATATTCAACAAGGAAAATGAATACTTGCTTCTCCTATGACGTGCATTTTGCACAGGGAGAAAACCTATTTCTTCGTTTTTAACCTCACTGGATTTTATTCTGAAAAATGCTTTTGCGTATTGTTTGAAGGAGGACTGTACTATTGATGTTTCCATGATAACATTTATACTAATCTCTTTAAAAAAGGCAGCACCTCTCTCTGTTTCCATGATAACATTTATACTAATCTCTTTAAAAAAGGCAGCACCTCTCTCTGTGCCAAATACAAACTTTTTTCCTATCAAGAAAAAATTTTAAAGAGAAAGAAAGAGCAAGGAAGACACGGCTCTTTCTAGAACCTTATTGAAAAGGGCTAAAAATCGCAAAAAATTCTACACTGGCGACATCTTTTCTTCATTTGATCTGAGTAACCTAACTAATAGTCTACAATTACCTGAAAAAATTACCCAAAAGTCTTCCTTAGACACAAGGCACTGCTATCTTTGTAGTCAAAATCATCTGACGAGATTGTGATTTCTCAACTTCCTATTACCTTCGCTAACAGGACATTAAAAGAAGTAGCTTCAATTCTAGATACCATAAGCTTCATCATAGGTAATAAGACAGGATTGTCACCTTAAACTTCTCTAGTGCATAATGTATACACGAATCTTAAACTCCATGACTTACTCAAAAATGAAATAAGATTTAGTTATAATACATTCCCAAATGCATACAGTTAAACTATTCGATTTATCTATTTCTTAAACTTGATTCGGAAAGAAGCTTCTCATCTTAATAACATAATAAATGTGTCAGTCGGCCTTTTATAATTAGTTTATACTTTATTATAGTGATACGGTCGAATTGCTCAAAGACAATTCGGTGCTACAAGGGCTCTTGAGTTGCAACGACAAGGCATTATTTTGATTCAGAGCCCATTCATCAATCCTATTAGGAAAAATTGTTGTACCGAAGCCTAAGGGGAAATAGCGAGTTAAGGATGAAACAGAGACTGGCCTGACTATTCAAACTAAACCAGAAGTAACAATGTATACTTTTTATATTGAGAAGTCTCCAAATAAGTGACTTATCACCTACTATTAAAAATTCACATACCTTTTCACTTCGCTTCCCTCCACACCTTTTTTGAAGTTCCTACCTTTTGACTTACGAAGAAAAGGTCAAATATGACACAGGATATTTTGGTAAATCTATCAGTCAAAAGCATCTCCTAAAACTTCGTGAAAGTACACCTCGATAATTATTTAGGAACGGAGGTATGTGTTTTGGTGTTTCAATATTAGAACTCAAGGATCCATGGGGTAGCAAAAAAGCCTTCAGATTAAAAAAATAATAAAAAAAAAATATCCTTCACAGTTACAACCCCGTCTGTGGTTATGGCCAACTATGAGTTCTAATAACCAAATTTTAAACACGAGCTAAGTCGACGTTCATCCACCGAGTGAATAGTTTTCTAGAGTGGAACTTCCAGGGACTTCTAGAAGACCCAGCTTAGAAAATCTTTGCATATCTACTTCCAAGTTGTTACAACGATCAGCGGACCAGTTGAATAATGCAATATTTCAAGGAGAATGCACAGTTGTACACAGTTGACCTGATATTTATACAACTCAGTTGCAAATCTGAATCAACTTAACTGCACGATATAGGCACAACTTACAAGTGTCCAAATAATGGGAATAGACTACGTCAATATGATATAATTATAGCAAATATTTATGTAATCTAAAATATCAAGTGTACTTTAATCCAACAAAAGTTTGATCTTGTACAAATTAATGGTATAATCTCAACTGGATAGACCAATTCATGGACATGCAAGGTATATAAAAACATAAATACTGGTCAAATGGTCTCCAAGAGCCAGTTTGCAATTTAAAATACAACGCACAATGCCATGCTGTGAAGTTGGATATGGCACCTCATCAATCTATTATCCACTCTAATACCTAAAGAAACTGAACATATCTCTTGGAGTATCCAAAATTCGGATCCAAAGGCGACTCCAGTGATTCTGTTAATTTAAGAGCTGACTTCAAAAACCGGTGAAGTGCACATAGTGGTTAGAAAATTGTAGCTATTGTTCTTAACATAGTAGCCTATGGTGCACATAGTTCCAACTACAATAAGAGCTTAGATATTCAATAATTGGGAACAACTGAATAATTATTACTCACATATGTATATAATGTTGGAAGGAAAAAAACAATAGGATGTTCCTGTGATGGACGTTAATAGAATCGCTTCGATAAAATGTAACATGCCCATACTTTCAGCACTTGAAACAGCGGAATCAAACATGAGAAACTGAATTACACCTTCTGAAACTGCAACTTCAATACAGGGTGTATCAATCACTTCCATATAGGTAAGAGTTTATTTAGAGCAATAACATTTTATTTTTTTTGCATGCTTTAGACCTATTGAGAGTTTCAGGGGAATGGAGGGAAAGAAGGTTTTAGTAAACACATTTACCTAATTCGCTCACCAACAAAGTCTCTCTATCTCAAATTCATCTGCGAATCAAAATACCAACCAGGTCATTTCGGACTCAATTTGAAAGCCTCTCCAAATAAGGGTATATAGGCCTATCTTCAATGAACCTCTCTTCGGAAAGTTGTTACAAAGGTATGGTAGGGAGAGATAAAACTCTAGATGAATAATGTTTTGTCTACATGCGGAGACATATGAGCTGGGTGACTAAAGTAAGCAGCAGATGGCTATGATGGTCGTGCTAGGAAGAGAACAAACAAAAAGCCTATGGATTGATGGGTGGTGAGGTCACATCCTACTTATTACAGTATTCCCATTACACTTCCACCAAGCAGTTAATCAAGAAGCTTAGGGTAGTGACACTCACACATTTGTAGAAAACATGATATTTTTAAATGTCTGCAAGACTAGACCTGAAATTTTGCAACACCGACCAATTTGGGAGCTTATAACCTTTATCGTTAGGCTCAAAGTCTATGAAGGAAATTTTCAAAATTCATGACTTGACAGAACAAGTTCTTTTATGTTCCAAAGTCATTTCTACTACCCGCGTATGTGTACTTGTTTATGTGGAAGACCACTTGAAATGTATATGATCAAGCAAAAGCAGCTTCTCTGTACAATGTGCAACACATAAAAGAAAATTAAGGAACATCAATTGATCGTCTTCTTTCTACATATAAACAATTTGCTTTGGATTTACTAAGTACTCTACGAAATGCCTTTGGTGTTAAATGGGTGACCCTTAGCTCATCACCATCCGCAATACATGCTCGGTTGGAACCAATACATTGAGAATGAGCAGAAATAGAACTTTGCTTTTCTGCGTGGAAGAAAATTGAAGCTCTTGAGCATGGAATGGCCAGGATCCCATGTCAAATAATTTTCTATTGATGCGATGATGACAACAGAAACAACAACAAACACTGGGGCCAGGTACATGGATCAAGCTCATCCAATAATGTATGCTCAAACAGACAATTTGAAACAGATTTTTGTTATACTAAGTAATGAGAAACCATTGAACATCAAACAGACAGCAAACTAGTGGTGGCTATATTTTGAGTTTAACTTACTGCACTACCTATTGCCAATATGTCACACATATGATTTTAGTCAAACAGTTGGAAAGCATTTCAGATATTGAAGAGGAGATATGGGCAGAAATGGTAGCAAGACAGTAAGGCCAAAAGGAGCTCTTATCCCACATGGAATTGCAGTTCAAGAATGTCACAGGAGTCGTGAGACATATTGGAAATCTCCTACATCTGTTAGAAAGGGTAGAATAGAGTATCAACCGCGAAAACATTTAGTACCTAAATATTTGCATGTACATGATTCAAAAGATAAATACCCATTCTAGAGTCACTATTCTGAATATTTGGTCGAATCCAGCATTTTTTGTTATAATATGTCATGAGTAAACTTTAAGCAGACAGCGAACTAGTGGTGGCCATATTTTGAGTTAAACTTACTATAGACTATGTTACCTGGACTTGGTAACGGGTGTCACGCCGATTTGATAGATTTTGAGATACGGCGACTTGGCTAAAAAGTATCCAAAATATGGACACGGGTGCAGGGATATTGCGTTAATACATTTCAAATTTATTTATATATTCTTTGTATGATTTTTATATAAATTCTGTTTCTTCATAGGTATGATTGATTTTTCAGTGTATTGGCACTGATGGAGGGGCTGTTTATTTAACAGAACAGCCCAAAGCAAACAAGTCTACAGAAGCCCATTAAGTCTACTGAAGCCCATCAGGGCTTTCATAAGGAAGGGCATGCTTGTAAAATTGAGAAAAGTCAATGGGTAATTCAGTAAAAGTAGGCAAGAGAAGTTGGTGTCGTCTCCAACATCGCACAATCCATCCCTCCTGTCGGTGCTGTCATCGATTACGGCCATGGCCGCCAGTGCTTCCAGGTTATTTTTCTTTTCCTTTCTTCCTGTGAGTGCCGACAGATCCCACACAATCCTTCCTTCCCGTCGGAAGTCTTTTCCGAGAACCCGCCACGGATCCCACACCCACACCCGTGTCGGATCGTATCGACCCGGGTATGTGGGTGATTCTGACGGGTCCAGGTAACGTAGACTATAGATGTGAAATAAGGCGAACAGTTGGCAAGCTTTCCATATATTTATATTATCTCCGCAAAAAAAATGGCAATATCATACTGAAGAGGAGATATGAGCTGAAATGGTATCAAGACAATAAAACCAAAAGGCTCTTATCCACATGGAATTGCAGTTCAAGTATCTCCTAGATCTGTTCGAAAGGGTGGAATAGAGTATCAAAGACCTTGAGGATGATTTCCAAGCTGTGTAGACATGTGTGGAATGGAAGACCACATGGCCATCTTAGAAGCAGCTTCAAGAAGACCATGCGATTGAGGCCAAGATTCAAGATTATGCTTAATTCACCCAAATAAAGGGGGGAAATGTTTTTGAAGGTAGGATGCGATTGAGGACATTAGTTCCTATTGGTTTGGTCAACAGGCATGTGATGAAAAGCAGGATAATATGAAGATCAATGTATGTCCTGGGAACAAAACCAGGAACTTGATTTAGGGTGAAGTTATTTCCGAAGAATTAAAAAAAGATTTAGGGCGAAGCATCATGTCACACTTAGGATAATGGCATCTTGTAACTTGAACTATTTCCTATGATGATGGGTGAAAAGCAAATAAGCTGTTATAGATGCATCTCTGAGCCAAGTTTAATGTGTGTTTCACGCTAAGGAGAAATCCAGATGGATGAAGCAATTGGATAACTTTAAAGCTCATGAGGAACATACTACCTTTGTTTCTTCTCTTTGTGCTTACTTCACTTTTTGATACTATTCACTGTGTCACTTTGACCCGGTAATTTGGTTTGCAAAACAATACACGAATTTGATAATTTTTTTATAATCTTATAGAGTAAACTTTACTCTACAATACTGTGAAAAAATTATAAAAAATTACATTGTTTTGCTATCCAAATCACCGAGTCAAAGTAACCTAGTTACGAGTAAAAAAGTCAACTTAAGTTGAAAGAGAAGAAACAGAGGTGGTACTAGATTCTTGTTGGATATCTGAAATTTGTTCGAGAAAATAAACTTATTCGATTTTCCTAGTAATTGCAACAAGGGGCAAGAACAAAGAATAGTCGAGATGGAATTAGGAGCTTGGCTCATACATTAGGGGTTATCGAAAGCCTTGTAGGTCAACCAAAGTTACAAAGAAACGAAAAGATCATGAGGATGACAATGAAAGAAATTAGTACTTTCGTCACGCTTGCCTACCCCACCAACACCCACCATGGCTAACTCAAATCTTCTCTGGGCTATACAATTTTGGTTTTAGAACAAAACCACAAAAATCAACTTTTTAACTAAACCCACCAAAAATGAATTAGACCCAATGGTTAAAAATCATCAGACATTCCAGAAAACATTTTGAAAGTTCTAACAAAGATTAGTTAAGGGCAGTTTTGATATTTTGGTATGTAGAGTTTAGTTAAGTTTTAGTTCTTGATATATCGTGGTTGTTATCTATTTCCTTCAGAGGTTGAATAATATCAAAATTTTCTTGTGTTAACTTGCATTGATCTTGCGAGCGCACACTCCTCTATACACTGCTCACGGGTAATGTTTTTGTTGTATTGTTCATTGCTACCATTCATCAACCAAAAAGAGTCCACTTTATCTGCTTCGGACCCTAATTATTTCGCAAATAAATTGAACTGGTCTGGAAACAGAGTTCTCAAAGAAAACGAGCAATTAAGAAAAGATTGACTCTGGGGCTGTTTTTCCCATGCATGCACTATAAATCATCTAGGAACAGGAAAATATAGAAAAGGAATTTTAAAGCAACGACAATTTCGATAGAAAATACCTTTTGCAATCATCTTGCATAAGTTGTGCTGAGAAGTGAGCTGAGGTGTTCCGAGCATCTGAGTGAAACCTCTAGGCTGCTTCTCCTGGTTGAATAAGCTAAAAGGTACAAAATTAAATCAATGAGACATCCTACTGATATTCTATATTGTTAGCATTTAATTTCCAGAAAATTGATAATTGTTTACACTAAGATACAGAAGTAATCAGTGATTACATGGACTAAAATACAAATTAAACCCTTCATTAGAGGACCATCTATATTCACAATTATCTTTACCTTTATTGTGAATATGTAAAGCCTGCAATATTCTACAGGATAATGATGAACGACAGTTACGGCAACTTGTCCTAAGGCAGTTTTTATGGCGGCTCTACTGTTATGTGCTTTCCATTTCTCTTCATCAGGCCAGTGCGCTGCAGGAACCTCTCTAGTAGACGGGTTTGTTGTTGCCTCACGGCAGCTATACCTAAAGTGATATAATTCAAACTTTCTAGTAGAAGTGTTGTGTGCTTCATTCCAGTAACACTTGCTAGTGATCTATAACACCAATTTCTATTAGCTGAACTGAAGAAGAAGTGTTAATCAAGTGTTGAAGCTAAAAGAATGTTGCTGAATGTTGCTGTTTTTCAAGACAAAAATCAAAGTCTTGTGCAAAATTCACAAGAAATGTCAAAAAGGGGTATTTATGCCTTTTTTCAAAACTTGTCAAAGACCCAGAATTATGTCTTCATGTCTTTTTGCCATTTCTTGAAGTTCTGTGGCTATTTTGAAACTTCATTAGACTTACTTGTAATAGAGATCAAATGATCTGGGCCTTAGTGTAATTTCTCACAAGCCATGAACGGCTGTGATGAAATCTCATGATCCAACGGTCTAAAATAAGACCGTTGGTTGTCTGGGTATATAACCCTGCTGCAACAGCTAGGGTTTCAAGTTCTTCCCCTTTCTTCGTTTCCAGAAAAATGTAAAGACACTCTGTCAAAATCGTTTCTGAAATTTCAATGAAATTGTTCTATCTTTGATTTGCTTGTTTGATCTTTTCTGGAATCCTTCGATTCCTTTCATGGTATCAGAGCCATGGCTCTCTCTACAAACCAGTCACAGGGGTCTTCATACCCTTTTTATCTTCTCTCTCAAGTTCATAACCTCGTCCCCTTCAAGCTAGATAACACAAACTATGTTATCTGACGATATCAAATCTCCACTCTTCTCAAAACACAATCTCTATTTGGGTATGTTGATGGATCTAGGGTTTGTCCCCTCGAATTCCTAGTTGATGGTGATGGAATCGTGACTGTCAATCGGGACCCAGAATATGATGCATGGGTCACTCAGGATCAGATCGTCCTCTCTCTCCTCACAGCAACTCTCTCTCAAGAAGCTTTGGTCCAGGTAGTTGATAAGCCTTTCTCTCGAGACGTTTGGGTTTCACTGGAGAACAGGTATTCCTCTCTCACTAGATCTAATATTATTCAACTAAGATCTGAGTTGCAAACGATTAGAAAGAAATCAGATACTATTGATGTCTATATGCAAAAGTTGAAAACCCTAAGAGATTAATTGTCTTCTGCTATGGTGAATACTGATGATCAAGATATGATTATGTATGCTCTACATGGTCTTCCTCCTGAGTATAACTCTTTTAGATCTGGTGTGAGAGTCACTATGTCTGATTCACCTGATAAAATTAATTTTGAAGAGGTGCATGTTCTGATAAAGGCTGAAGAACAAATTATTGAGTCTCAATCCATCTTGGGAAATGAATTAATTGGGTCTGCTGCTTATGTTCTAACATGTTTAATGGTGGAAGAGGAAAAGGAAATGGGTATGATAACAACAAGAATCAAGGAAATGGTTATGGTAGAGGTCAAGGAAACAACTATAATGATCAAAACTCTAAGTTCAATCAAGTCTCTGGTTATCAAAGTCAAAATTCAAGTCAAAACCCTAATTATCAAGGTCAAACTTATACCCACAACTACCCCTCTGGAAGAGGAAACACTAATGTGGGAAGAATTCATGACTCCTCTAGAGGGTGTAGAGGGTATAACAGTGGGGGAGGTCAATCTAAGAACAAGGGTCCTAGCTTTGATAGCAATGGAAACCCTATCAATTGCCAAATTTGTGGTATGGACTACCTCTCAGCTGTTGATTGTTGGCATAGATTGGACTTTGCTTACCAAGGTAAGAAATCTCTACCTCAGTTGTCTGCTATGACAAATGTTGTTGCTCGTACTATGAATGTCAATCAAGAACATCACTCTCTGAACTGCACCTATCACTGGTTATCAACCTCAAATCAATGCCTTCAATGCTAGCCTTCTTGGACCAACACCTAGCATTAATCCAAATTATTGGTTGACTGACTCTGGTGCAAACAATCATATGACTGCTGAATTCAATAATCTCTCTCTGGCCTCACCCTATCATGGTAGTGACAAGGTTGCTGTTGGAAATGGTCACACTCTTCCCATCTCTCATTCTGGTACTGCCATCCTTAACACCCCTTCTCATTCTTTTACTTTGGACAATACCTTACATGTCCCAAATCTTTCAACAAACCTCATTTCTGTTTATCAGCTTTGCAAACAACACTATTGTTTCTTTTACTTTGATGCTGACAAATTTTATATTCGGGACAAACTTCAGGGCACAATCCTCTACCAAGGATTGAGTGAACATGGTCTATACCCTATACACACACAACCTTTCTCTACAGCTTTTCAAGACAAAAACACAATATAAGCTCACTTAGGAAAAACAGTGAAGTCTCCCTCTGGCATGCTAGACTGGGACACCCTTCTGAAGACATTTTAAGACATATATTTATTTATTCTTCTCATATGTGTAAAGACCTTAAGTTTCTGACATTTCTTCTCATTCTGTTTGTGAACATTGCTTGCTTGGTAAAATGACTAAACTGCCTTATAAATCTTCCACTTCACACACAAAATCACCTCTTGATCTTCTGCATAGTGATGTTTGGGGTCCTGCAACTGTGAAATCTTATCATGGATATAGATTCTATTTCTTGTTTGTGGATGATTATTCTAAGTTTACATGGATCTTTCCCTTGCATCATAAATCTGAAGTTGCAATCATTTTTCCAAAGTTCAAACTTGAAATTGAAAAACAATTAAACTCTCCAATCAAGATTTTAAGATCTGATGGAGGTGGTGAATACATGTCATACACTTTTCAAACTTTCTTGCATTCTCAAGGAATTTTTCATCAAAAATCATGTCCTTACACACCACAACAAAATGGTGTAGCTGAAAGAAAACATAGGCACATAGTAGAAACTGCTGTAACTTTACTTGTTCATGCTAAACTGCCTAAGTATTTTTGGTATCATGCTTTTAGTGCTGCTGTTTATTTGATTAACTATATGCCAAGAAAAAACACTCAAAACAAATCTCCTTGGGAGTTACTTTATAATACTAAACCTGATTATAATAAACTTAAAGTGTTTGGATGTGCATGTTATCGTTACCTGAGACATTACAACAACTCAAAATTGGATCCAAAAACTAAACAATGTGTGTTTCTGGGTTATGCTCATGATTATAAAGGGTATGTCTGCTTTGACTAAGAATCTCAAAAGTTCTTTATTAGTAGAGATGTTATATCTGATGAGAACACTTTTCCATTTGATAAAAATTGCTCAAATTATGTGCCTAATAACTCAAATTCTTCTGACACATTGCACATTGGTGATATTCCTATTTCTTTGCCTTATGATTATATGTCTTCTGCTTCTGTTCCATCTTCTCACATTATCAATGATGGTTGTGCACAAGAGATTCCGGCAGGGAGACCTCCGTGTACACCGTATGTAGTGGATCAGGGATCGCACAGGAAGAATAGGGGTGTGTGTAGGGAGAGAGCAAGTCAGCAGCAATGTCTGAGAGAGAGACAGAGGTTTGGCAGAGCTTCCGCGTATGGCAGTGTTGTTCTCTTTGTATGGAAAGAGTAACGATATATATACTGGAGAACGTGGCCGTTGTAGTGTAGTTAATGCGCCCATTAATGGCGGCTTAATTAGCTTAACCGTAACGGCACGTTCGTCCGAGTATATAGGAACCGTTAGAGCACGTGGTGCGCGAGTACCGGAACCGTTACGAGGTTGACCGGGTTTGACCGGATTGACCGGGTCTAGGGAGCTCGTGCCATAGATCTCTCAAAACAGTTACTAAAGGTCGCGCGCGGGCTTGGCTCGCACGCGACAGGGCTTACCCTAGCCTCCAAACCACAAATCCCTACAAGTCCCGTGCAGTGGTATGCGAGGGCTCTGTCTCGCAGCCCCCACATGGATCAGCTCGGCTGGTGATCCTGTGTGTGTGGAGCACAATATGGTGTGCTGGATGATCGCCACGTGGCTAAGATTAGCCATGTCAGAAAGCAGTATCTACATTAGCCCCCTTTCTGCGCGTGAAGGCTTGCAGCTGTATAGGCTTCCATGCGCGGAAACCAACATGCGCGTCGTCGTCACGCACCAATTCAAATACGGGTAAGTTCAGCCCCCGTGCGTGTAATTATGACCTAAAACCCCTAGAGTCGTGCCGTCTGACCTTTAGGGTTTTAGGCGTGACGTCAGCCCGTCCTGTGATTGCGCGACACGACGGTGACGGTTGCGATTCGACTACTGAAGGGACGCAACCCCTCATTCCTTTGGATAAATACCCTGTATCCCATTATTGCAGAGCATCACTTCTTTCTCTTAAAGTGAATGGTACCCGGAGATCTTCGAGAGCAGATCCAGATAATCAATCATCAGTTCAAGACTGCAAATCGTATTCTTCAATTGTGCATCTCCAAGCGGGCTTCAAGGAAACAAGGTTGGCCTCGTTTACTCTTGATTTAAACTACCAGTGTTTGCCTTGAATCGCATTGAATCTGTAAACCCATGAAGTGTGTGAAGAGGCTTTGATCTCTAAACCTGCTTCGTTCTTAATCTTTCAACAATATTGGATCTTGCAACTCCCCAATTTCTGAAATCGGCACTGGAACTGTTTGCTTCCTGTTGCATAGATCTCGAACTCCAAAATTCAAACTGACTGGTGTGGTATTTCTCCCCCCTTTTTTTTTTTGCCCTTTCGCAGGAATGGCCAAAACAAGAGTAACCAGACCTGTCAAGGAAGATGAAGAGATGCCGGAGCTTCCGCGGTCTCTGTGGCGAAAAGCCCCCTTTCTGGGTGGGAAAGATTTTTACCACGCGAGGGTGAAGGCGAAGAGGATGCCTGATCCTGTTCCCGTTGAGCAGTTGTTAACCCTGACTCGCCCAGTTAACTCAGCCTTGCTCGAGTTAGTTGGCTCCGAGGATGTGGTTCGATTGGGAATCGAGAACGGGCACTTCCCATACACTCCGATTTCTACTCAGGCGTTTGTCCAGAAGTTGGACTATATGGATGAGTGGACTGACCACGTGTTGGGTAATTACGCCGAAACTCTTGATGAAGCCGGCATTTTCTTCGCTGTTCGTGCTATGAAGGGTGCTGCCGTGAAGTTGGATCAGTCCATGCTTCTAGACCTTCTGTCCCGCTATTCGCCTGCGACTCACACGTTTCACTTTGCTGAGTTCGAGGCTGCCCCCACGCTCGAGGACGTTCAGATGCTGTATGAGCTTTCCCCCATGGGCGAGGTGGACCCCTTGAGTCACTTAAGGACATCTGCGGAATTAGCCTTGTACGCGCAGATGGAGGAGTGCTTAGCAGAGGTGAAGAAAATCTCCACTCGGTGGACCAGTACAAAACCTCTTCCGAACTGGCAGCTGGTTGATACGTCTGCGAAGAATACCTGGAACAAATGGTTGCAGTACTTCTTCCGAGACTATGCGAGCAGCAGCATTACTAAGAAGCTTTTGAGCGAGGACCCGGAGGCCAAGAATTACGTAGAGGGCAAGGGTTATCATTTGACCCTTTGCGCCTTTCTTTGTGCTTGGCTGTCGAGATTTCTGATTGATGGTCACCCCCATGATGGGGTCTTCTACCATGTGCTGCCACTTGCGGTGAGGCTCGCTCTTGGCCAGAGAGTTGCACTTGGACCCTTGGTCTTGGGCACGCTATATTACAGGCTGGATCAGCTGGTTCTGGCGATGAGGGAATCGCGTGGCCGCCTCGATGTTCTGACCTTTGTCAATATCAGCTTTTTGACAATGTGGGTTTTCGAGCGTTGGCCGTCTTATGCTCCAACTCCCCTCCCACTTGAGAAGTGGTGTCCCCCAGGCGAGACGAAAGCGCTCAACAGCGGAAGGGCTGCGAGATGGTTTGGTGCAAGCAACACCAAGTGTACTTGGAGCTTGATATGCGACAAGCGAAGGGAGTTCACTGCCAGGCCTTACGCCACACGTATTGAGAATGTGCGGTGGTTTCCGAAGCTATACCCCTCCGAAGGTATGGTCTTGTCAGAAGACCTTCTCTTTGAGAAGGGATCGCATTTCCACGAGCGCTATCGTGAGTTCTTTTGCTGGTGTCTGCGAGGTTCTCTTCCTGCACTCGCAGAGCATATTCGTGAGCTCGCGCCACGATATGAAAGGCTTACAGTGGATGTTGACCCCACTCGGGTCTCTCCTCAGTTTGGTTTCGATGCGGTGGCCCCATCAATCTGGCCCCAGTCTATCGTTAGAGGGTGCTACAAGCGCTTGCTGGCAAAAGAGTGCAAGACGGTCCTCATGAGCAATCTTCCCTTCGAGCAGCCTGCGGGAACTCGCAATGGTGGTTATTCCCAGAACTGGATCGCATACTGGCTTGCCCAGCAAACGAGGAGGGAGACCGAGGCGGCGGCACAGCCAGGAAGGGCCCCCTTGATCAAGAGAAACTCTTTTCCGTTTCGTCCCAATTGCAGTTTGAGCGAGTCTGAGTACGGTTGCTACTCGTTGTTGGACCGCGAGAACCATTTGTGCCCTGATTTCATTCTGAAGGAACAAGTCGATGCCATCAGGAAAGGTGACACGCAGATCGTCAAATATAGCAAGGCGTTTGCTGAGGTAAGCAATTTCCTCGCGTGCTTTAAGCTTTTTGATTTCCTTGTACTGATGCTTTCATTCTGTATTATTCAGTGCCATGTGCGGAGGTTCGCAGCTGGTGATCGCTCCAAAGCGCTGGTGGACACTATTGTTGCCACCAGAAGGAAGGGGGAGGCGTACCGGTTAGCATGGAGGATGGATGCCGAGGTTGAAACGAAGATTCGCGCAGCCATGAATACTTTTGCTGACTCGCTGATAGACAACCCTCCGGCTCCGTCTCCTCCTAGAGATGACCCGTCCCCTCCAGCGACTGCGGCGCCGAGAGTGAAAAGACCTAGGCAAAAGGGAATTACGATTTCTTCCCCTAGGAGTGCTCCAGTCTCGCCCCCAGCGAGGTCCCATTCTGTCAAGGACAAGGGCAAGGGTCGTATGCCCGGCAAGGTGCGAAAAGATCTCGCAGTCGAGACCTTCGTTCCATTCAACCAAGAGGAAGAGGAAGAGAGGCAGGAGCCCCAGGCAAGTAACGGAGAAGAAGAAGGAACAGTTGTAATGCGCGAGGAAGAGTCAGGAGGTACCTCCGTCGCATCCCTTTGTCCTTTATCACAACTTCCATACAGTTCTTTTCTTTGAACCAAAAATGTATTCGCAGATGATGATGATGAAGCCGTTGGTGGCCTTGTGACCAAGAGGCAAAAGAGAGATGCCCATTCTGGCATTTCAGATGATCCTATAAGCGAGGATGTTCTTGCTGAGTCCCGGAGGACAGCCGCGGAGGCTGCTGAAAGAAGAAGGCAGCGAGAGGAAGAGGAACTCGAGCGTGTGAAGCAGCGGAGCCTCGAAGAGCAGCATGTCGACGACTTAGTGCGTCCAGTTGGCGAGGAAGACGAGCTTCCCGAAGAAGTGGCTCCTCATGTGGAGGAGGAAGATGAGGTTCCCGGAGGGGATGCAGCAGAGCTAGAGCAAGTCCAAGCGGACTTCGCAGAGATCGCTGGTGGCGACAAAGGTGAGATCTTCAATCTCGCAGTTACTTATAGAGATGTAATTGTGGGTGCATTAAAGCACGGTGTGTCAAAGCCTGACATTCGCCGTTGGTTGGTAAGCAAATGCGGAGAACCCTCAGGTAATCATTTTGAGTGACATACACATGCTAGGCTGTAGCCACTTGAGGCAAGATCATGACTGGTTTATTCGCATCCCAGGTCACGCCTCTCTTAAAGATTTGCTTAGTAAAGATACACTGATAGGGCACGGTTCCACGTCCCTAGTGTATGATGAGGATACCTCTATCCCACCCTCGCGTGGAGGTGCTTATTCTTGGCTTTAGTAAAAAGTAGCGAAATAACTTTTAACACCAGTTACCTCATGTTATCGCATTCGGTATCGCAGGTCATGCTGAGGAACCTGAGCTGGAACAGCGAAGCCAGACTTCTGCATCCCATGTTCCAATTTCGAGCTCCCATACCGAGAAACCCGTCGCAGCTGCTGGACACGCAAGTGAGCATCTCGAGGATGTCATTGAACTCTCCGATGATGTCGAAGCTGATGCTGTGCCGATGGACGAAGGCGTCCGTACCGGTGGTGGGGAAGAAAGGACAAGTGATGCTAATGTTTTCGCACCTGAGAATGTCTTTCGCCCAACGACTTCGGCTGTTCCTGTGCCTCCGGCAATGACTGAACCAGAAGCACCTATTCCTGCGTGGAGCATTTGGGGCTCGCAGGTTGGGAACGTAGTCGCAGCTGGTGCGGCCTACACTCTTCCTCCTGACTATGAGAGGCTGGAGCTCGCAGCTGATAGGAGAGCCATGGAGCGAGGGCAGTCTTTGAACAACCCGGTGGCTCGCATTCCCTCTATTCACCAAATTCTGGAAGGCACTGGTAAGTAGAGATTTACCATTCGCACGTCATATTATTTGCTTGCGAGTTCTGACATTACAACTCGTTTTTGATGTCTCAGGTTTGAAGCAAACCGATGTAGACTGGGTGGTTCGAATGCGCCTCAGATACCCCCGCTCGTTCGTGAGGTGTCTGGAGATCGTTCCTTTTGACAGGAGGCTATTCCTTACTGAAGCCATTTGGATACTGGAACAGCTATGTGCGGCTACACCTGCGACCATTTCGGCCCAGAGTGCTGAATTGCTGTGTGGCACGTGCCAAAATCTCGTGCTCAAAGTCCAAGGCAGACTTGGTTTGAAATTCCTCAAGGACAGAGTTACACTGATTCGCGCAGCTGTAACTTTGAATCTCGGGCACCAGAATCTCGCAGCGGAGATGCAGAAGGTGGAGCAGCAGAAGCAAAAGGTTGATGAAGCTTTGAAGCTGTATGACGAAATGAATGCCAAGTGCGAGCAGCTAAAGCAAGAAGTGCAACAAGTGGAGAGGCTGATCGAGCAGTTCGAGCCCCAGGACTCCTTAGTCAAAAATTTGTTTTGACTTTTCGTTTTTTTGAAAAGAAAGGAAAATGGCTGAGACATTAATGTAATGCTTTGAAACATTAATGTAATGTTGCTAGGGTTTCTCCCCCCTCTTTTTTTGACAACAAACAATGAGTTTGCCCGTTTTGCCCTTTTCGGGATTTGATTGGACATTTTCTGTGCATATCCAATTATGACATCAGCAATTGATTCTTTGCTTGATTTTCGCGCTAATTTCTCGGCAGATAAGCACGCTTCCGTTGGGAAGTCCATCCGAATCATGACTATCCGTCATTTATTAGGATACGCAACTGAATCGTCGTAGCCTTTAGTAGGGTAATTGATTGTTACCGCTTTTCAAGGCGTAAGTGATTGAACTTACCCTCTTTTTGAATTTTGCTGACTCATCTTAAGCAACCGAAGAGTCTCCACAGGGCCTATATAAACCCCATCTTTGCCATTTGGGTTCTTCATCCCAAACATGTGCTTTGCCGTGAGTCCTTACGACTGCTGGCTTCAACGCTTGTTTTTCGTTGATTCATGGCAACTTCAAGTTTTGAATCCTGAGTTTGCGCTTTGTGCCATAGAAATAGTTTCCAAGATCCACTTTATGAGGCTCATTGCCGTTTATAACCGTCATAAAGAGGATGCAGATAATACTTCATGTGTGTTCGAAGAAATTTCTTCGTGTATTATGTGTGCAGGTCATGTTTCCGGCCGCCTCGTGGCGAGGTGCAGCGCCGTAGTGACCGTGCTACCGTCTCGTAATGAACGGCGTGATTCTTCTTCAGCAGTAATGAAGAAGAATCCGTCACTTTCATGTTTGTGAGCCCGGGGTGACGAACCGTCGCGTTCATCCCCGTCTACAAGGAGCCCTTGCCCTTTGGAGCTTCTGCTTGCCTGTAGATCACCGGAACCGGTGGCTCCTTGGGCAAATGTTATGGGGAGCCTATCTGACAACGGTCTTGTCAGATAGCGGAATGTCGAGCGTATGGCTCCATGTGGCTCTTTTCAGAGCGAGATCCCCTTTGCTACAGATGTCACCCACAGATTTGGGCATCGTGTAGCCGACGCTTGAAGTCAGGGCGGTTCATTTTTTTGCAGTCCGGGTTTCCGTACCGTGCCTCTGCTGGCTGATCAGCCATTTTTCGAATGTATTGTAAGCCATATTGGCTGTGTAGTTAGATGCGAGCTTTTCGCTTGTAAGCTGCTATCTAGATAGATAAAGTGTAAGTCATTTGACTCATAATGATAAATAGCTCTTTGTATTATCTGTTCTTTGCAACAAAATACAATTTCGCACGCGTTTCGGCTTGTTTTGCCTTGCATAATTTCATGTAATGATTTCTCATATGCGATGTCAATTCGCAGACGTTTCGCTAGATCATTTAAGATCGTAATTTCGCAGCTGTGCCATCTTGACGGATGGGCTTGTAGTTGGTCGTTGTAAATCGTATGAGATCACGTTCACAACGTTGCCATCGTCCCGGATAATTTTCCAGAGATTAATCAAGATCGTTGAGCCATGCAAATTGCTATCATAGAAGATAGGCTTTGTTTGAGATCGTTTCTCGCATAAACTGCTATCACAGCAGATAGATCTTTGGAAGATCTAATAAAATGATTCTGCACGTACGTTGCCATCATAACAGACGGGCTTGGGTACTTAACCAAAATTACTTTGCGTAGAAATTGCTATCGTAATAGATAGGCTTAAGAAGACCATTATAAGATCGCATCTGTAGAACCTGCTATCTTCGATAGATAGGCTTTAGATGATCGATTGAGATCATTTTGCATTTTCGCTGCTATTGCAAAAGATAGACTTTGGATGATCTTTTAAGATCGCATTTTGTTTGGCTGCTATCGTAAGAGATAGGCTTCAGATGATCACTTAAGCTCGTATTTGTGCGGACTGCTATCGCAGAGGATAGGCTTCAACAGTCATTCAAGATCGCATCCGCGCTTGACTGCTTTTGTAAAAGATAAACTTTGCATGATCACTTAAGATCGAATTTGTATTTGATTGCTACCGTAAGAAGTAGGCTTTATATGATCAATTGAGATCACATTCGCATTGGCTGCTATCGTGAGAGATAGGCTTTGATGATCAACTAGGATCGCATTTGTATTTGGCTGCTATCGTAAGAGATAGGCTTTAGTGATCAATTAAGATCGCATTTGTATCTGGCTGCTATCGTGAGAGATAGGCTTCAGTGATCAATTAAGATCGCATTTGTATTTGGCTGCTATCGTAAGAGATAGGCTTTAGTGATCAATTAAGATCGCGTTTGTATTTGTTGCTATCGTAACAGATAGGCTTTGCATGATCACTTAAGATCGTATTTGCATTGATTGCTATCGTTAGAGATAGGCTTAGATGATCACTTAAGATCGCATTTGCATTGGTTGCTATCGTGAGAGATAGGCTTAGATGATCACTCAGGATCGCATTGCATTGGCTGCTATCGTGAGAGATAGGCTTAGATGATCACTTAGGATCGCATTGCATTGGCTGCTATCGTAGAGATAGGCGTTGATGATCAATAAAGATCGCGTTTGCGTTTGCTGCTATCGTAGAGATAGGCTTTGATGATCAATAAAGATCGCGTTTGCGTTTGCTGCTATCGTAGAGATAGGCTTTGATGATCAGTCAAGATCGCGTTTGCGTTTGCTGCTATCGTAGAGATAGGCTTTGATGATCAATAAAGATCGCATTTGCGTTTGCTGCTATCGTAGAGATAGGCTTTGATGATCAGTTAAGATCGCGTTTGCGTTTGCTGCTATCGTAGAGATAGGCTTTGATGATCAGTTAAGATCGCGTTTGCGTTTGCTGCTATCGTAGAGATAGGCTTTGATGATCAATAAAGATCGCATTTGCGTTTGCTGCTATCGTAGAGATAGGCTTTGATGATCAGTTAAGATCGCGTTTGCGTTTGCTGCTATCGTAGAGATAGGCTTTGATGATCAGTTAAGATCGCGTTTGCGTTTGCTGCTATCGTAGAGATAGGCTTTGATGATCAATAAAGATCGCATTTGCGTTTGCTGCTATCGTAGAGATAGGCTTTGATGATCAGTTAAGATCGCGTTTGCGTTTGCTATTTGCAGCAAATAAATCATGGTCAACAGTGATATCAAATAAAATAGAGCAATATAAGCGGCTAGAAATATGAACTTCTCATTTGGGAGAATTCTTTTATTACATCGCTCTCATATGGGAGAGGTAGAATTACAATCCCCTCATATGGGAGGGGAGATTGCATTAATCGTAGCCACATGAGATATTAAGCAACGTTATCATAAAACGTATGAAATAAGAGGAGTCAAGGATAGTACTTCTTGATCCAGCGCATGTTGACTGAGCTCGGAGTTGAGGCTGAGCCGTGCAACCTTCGTATGCTGCAGTAGCCACTATCGAAGACTTCTGTGACTTCGAAGGGTCCTTCCCAGTTGGCTGCGAACTTCGGATGAGTCGCTTCTCGCATGCAGTGGTCGGACGCGCGCAAGACCAGGTCGCCAACTGCGAAATCTCGCCGCTGAACTGTCTTGTTGTAGGCGCGAGCGATTCTTTCTTGGTACCGCTTGTTAGTCTTTTTGGCTTGTTCTCGCTTTTCTTCTAGCAAGACTAAATCGTGATCGCGTTGATTTTCATAGAGCGCATGGAAGGCCAGCCGTGCCGAATTGACTCTGACCTCCGCAGGTACTACAGCTTCGGCCCCATAACATAAAAGAAATGGCGAAGCCCCTGTGGGTGTTCTTGGAGAGGTCCTGTAGGCCCACAGAGCTATGTTAAGAGAGTCGGCCCACTTCTTGTGGTCATCCGCGACCATCTTGCTCAGAATTCTCAGCAGCGTTTTGTTAGTCGCCTCGGCTTGTCCGTTTCCCTTTGGATAATAGGGAGTAGAGCATATTTGCCTGATATTGTACTCCGCAAGTTTCGTGGCTACCTGCCGATTAACAAAAGGAGTACCGTTATCTGAAAGAATAGTATTCGGGATTCCGAACCTGCATACGATGTTTTCCTGGATGAAGTTGACCACAGCCAGCGCGTTTGCCGTCTTCAGTGGTATTGCTTCCACCCATTTAGTGAACAGCTCAGTTGCGGTGAGAATGAAATGGTTCCCATGTGACGTTGGTCGGATGGGGCCAATGAAATCCAAAGCCCATGTGTGAAATGGCCATGGCGTTCCTAGTGCATGTAGGTCCACGGCGGGAGCGTGCACTAGGTTCCCTTTGAATTGACATTCTTGGCAGCGTCGCACCTTGGTGCGGCAATCGACTTCCATCGTGGGCCAGAAGTATCCGATTGAGAGGAGCTGTCTGCATAATTTCGCACCTCCCTGGTGTTCCACCTGATGAGAGAGGTCCATGACTTCTTGTGCTTCCCTATCGTCCAGGCATCGCAGCAAGTTGCCCTCGTGGCCTTTTCGCCAAAGCAGGTTTTCCTGAACCATGTATCGAGAAGCTTTCCTCTTTAATTTGTCTGCCTCTTTTCTCGATTCGGGCACGGTGCCCTGGGTAAGGAATTCGAACAAGGGCTTCCTCCAGTCCGTGTCGTCGTCGGTTAGAGCGACGAGTAGAGAATCCTTGATCAGTGCGCAACTTTCGCACTTCCCTTGTATCAGGGCTGCAGCTGTAGGCATGTCCGGCCAATGAATGCCATATCTCTGAGCTTTCCTGTAGATTGACACCTCGCTTTCTCCGCAAGCGTGTTGGTGAATCTTTTCTAACAGCTGTTGTCCCTCTTGCTCGGAGACACATCGCATGAGTATCCCTCCAGGACCCTTGTAGTAAAGGGTATTGTCGTGGATGCAGTATCCTTTCGTGAGTGCCCAGCTCTCGCTGCTGGTGCCTTTCGCGATAGCTTGCAGGATTGCTTTTCGCCAATCTGCGTCATCTATGTGTTCGTCGTCGCACGCATCTTCTGTTAATGCCGACGATGTTCGCACTTCGATGAAAATCCTCGCGGGGCATTTGTCTATGCTGACCTTAGATCCCAGAGTTGCTAAGGCGTCTGCATGCCTGTTGTCCGCTCGGGGCTTGTGCTCGTATTTCACGTCGCAGAATTGCTGCATCAGCTTTTGCACTAGAGTGCGGTATGACAGGAGGTTGATTTCCTTCAGACCATACTCGCCCGAGGCTTGCTTAACAATCAGCTTGGAGTCTCCCATGACTGTTAAGTTGCTCACTTCCAGAGCTTTCGCTGCACGGAGCCCCGCGATAAGAGCTTCGTATTCCGCCTCGTTGTTCGTGACTGCGAAGTTGAGTTTCGCGGACATCTGTATGACTTCCCCGTCGGGCTTTGTCAAGACTATCCCAATGCCTCCACCTTTTCTGGTTGACGAACCGTCGAAGTGGAGGGTCCAATAGGGCACGTCGATCGCGTAGATTTCAGGGCCTTCGAGCTCTTCTTCGATCACAGGTTCGTGGCTGTTGTCGGGAAACTGTGCCAGCAGATCTGCTACCGCCTGCGACTTGATCGCCCTTGGCTTCACGCATGTGATATCGTATTGAGAGATGGTCATGTACCATTTCGCCAATCTCCCGCCCGGAGTAGTGTGAGTTAGCAAGTATCTTATGGGGTCGCTTTTGGTGACCACCACTACTTTGTGCGATGCAAAATAGTGTCTCAACTTCTCTATCACAAAGAATAAGGCAAGGCAGTGACGCTCGATGTCTGTGTACCTTGACTCGGCAGGCTGTACGATGCGAGAGATGTAATAGATAGGCCTCTCTTGGCCCTCATACACCTGAGCCAAGAGTGCTCCTATAGATCTCCTTGTTGATGTAAGATATAGCAGCAGCGGTGATCCCAGTTGAGGCGCGATCATGATCTTTGGGGATGTAAGTATCTCCTTTAGCTTTTCGAATGCGGCTTCATGGTCAGGAGCCCAGTTGTACGCGGCGTCCTTCTTGAGAAGAGTGCTGAAACAGCATGTGATTTCGGCGATTGCTGGGATGAATCTCCGCAGATATGACAATTTTCCCAAGAATGTTTTCAAGGCGCTTTGGTTGTGAGGTGGCGTCATGCTGGTGATGGCTGACACTTTCGCAGGGTCAGGCTCGATCCCTTGGCGATGAACCACGCACCCCAAAAACTTTCCCGAAGTTACGCCGAATGCGCATTTCATGGGGTTCATTTTTAGTTGAAAGCTTCTGCATCTGTTGAACACCTTTCGCAGGTCTGCAAGGTGATCTGCTTCGTGCTTGGATTTGACTACCAAGTCATCCACATAGAATTCCACCTCTTTGTGCATCATGTCGTGGAATAGGGCCATCATAGCCCGCTGATAGGTCGCACCTGCGTTCTTAAGACCGAACGGCATTACCGTATAGTTAAATACCCCGACGGGAGTGATGAATGCAGTCTTCCTCGCATCTTCGGGATCCATTTTGATCTGATTGTATCCGCTGAAACCGTCCATGAAACTGAACATGCGATGGCCTGCCGTCGAATCGATAAGTAAGTCGATGTTAGGCAGTGGGAAATCGTCCTTAGGGCAGAAGCGATTGAGATCGCGGAAGTCCACGCAGATGCGGAGCTGTCCGTTCTTCTTCACTACCGGCACGATGTTGGCCAACCATGTGGGATGGTGATTTGGCTCTATGAACTTGGCGTCTAGGAGTTTGACAATCTCCTGCTTGATCTTGACGTTGAGCTCTGGCCTGAAACTTCTGGTGCTTTGCTTGACCGGTTTAGACCCTGGGATAATGTCTAAACGGTGCATGGTGATGCTCGTGTCCAGACCTGGCATTTCATCGTATTCCCATGCGAATACGTCCTTGTATTCAGTTAGAAGCTGTAGCAGCCCTTGTTCCTCTTCGCTTGTGAGGTCCGCACTCAGGAAGACTGGCCTTTTCTTTTCCTCGTTCGGGCTGAGGAACACCTCCTTTAGCTCTTGCTTTTGTGGTCGCGGCCTGTCTTCCATGCATTCGGGTGCTTCTTTGAGTTTCTCGTCCGAAACGACCTGTGTTGGCTCTTCTGTCAGCGCAACTTGCTCGATTTGATTGATTTGCCCAGGGACATCCTCATGCCCGTGTGAGGACGTCCCCGCGCACCTTCATATGCGATAGCATTTCTTTCCGTTGGCGTAGAAGCTTTCTATCTCCTTGCCCTCGGGGTCGTGCTTTGCGATCCTCTTCAGAGTGTAGACACTCTTGCGATGATATGCGATGCGCGGCGCCTCTTCGTGGGTAGGCGGCTTTTCTTCGGTGTCTCCCCTTGTCACCATCACGCCTGCAGGTGACTGGTCCTTGATGTCCTCCCAGAGAGGTAAAGGAGTAGGGTTGAATGGTCCGGGTGTTTGCTCGTCCGCCATCTCGGTGAACCACACCGCCTCGCTGAGATGTGCTTCGTCCAAGTTGAACGGGTTAGTTGAGGCCGGTATCTCGACAATCCTGTCGTTCCAGATGGCTTTCATCACCTGGTGAGCCGTCGAAGGGATTGCGTCGAAGCGATGAATCCAGGCTCGACCGATGATCATATGATATGTGGTGTTCGCATCTATGACATAGAACTTCGCCGAACACTTGATCTTACCAATCTGAACGCCGAAGCGGATCCATCCGATCGTCATTCTAGAGTCGCTTCCGAATCCCACCAGCGGGGATGGACGTTTGACCACTTTGTGCTCGGGGATCCCTGCTAGCTTCAGTGTGTGGAGTGGAACAACATTGACCGCTGCTCCTCCATCGACGAATGCTCGCTTGAATTCGACGCCGTTGATGATGGCGGTCACGTACAGGGGCCTCTGATGGCTCGCATCTGTCTTCTTGTCGCTGGCAGAAAAGGTCATAATCTTTTCTGTGGGACGGGACGCCCTGATGACCTTCCCGTTGGAGACCACAAGTTCCTCTTCGTAGTCCTCCGCTATCCTTAAGATTGCCTTTGTCATATCCGATCTGCATTTTTCGGAGAAGTTCATCTCGTCGAAGAATTTGTTGAAGCCATGCGACCCTTTCATGCGGTCGGCACGCTCATCCTCCGTATCCATGCTGTAGTCTTCCTCTTCATGGACTTCAGCAATGATGGGTAGACCATCGTCTGCGACTTCTTCCAGGTCCACTATTGAGATCATGGCGACCTCCTTGCCTTTTGAGCCCGAATCTGTATGGGCAGGCAATGGGTTGTTGCGCACATCCTTCCGGTGGTCGCTGACGATGAGTTCGCCGTTCTTCATCTTCTGGTCGAACGCGAATCTGAGCTTCTTGCACTCGGCTGTGGGGTGCATGACCTTGCCGTGGTATTCGCACCACTTGGGGTCCCTCGTCATCTCCTTGGAGGGTTTTTGCTCTAGCGGTGGCAGGATGCCGTCTTTACGCCACTGTCTACAGAGATCGCTTGCTTCCTCCACCGAGCACGGCAGAGGCGGTGCATCGAAGTTTGCGACTTTCGCTTGCTTCTGAGGCGAAACCGCGTTGACCTCAGCTTCGCGTCCTCGCTTGTAGCCGAATCTGCCGATCTTGTAGGTGGTGCCGCTCGCAGGTCGTTCTGGAGCGCTCTTCTTTCTCTGTCTCTCGACGATGGGCTCGATGTTCATCGTGCACTCGATGAGCTTTGAGAACGTGGGTGTTTGCAAATTGATTAGCATGCTCTTGTACTCATCTCGCATGCACTGCAGGCATATCTCTACGAGTCGGCTTTCGAGCATGGGATCCTTGCATTCTAAGGATTTCGCTCTGAATTTCTTGATGAAAGTGATCCCATCCTCCTCGCGTTTCTGATACATCCGCGAGAGATGGATCATCGTCACCTTCTCCTCCATCTGGAAGAACTTAGTGTAGAACTTCTGGACCATGTCGTCCCAGGTCTTCACGGATCCGGCCTCCAATGTTCGGTACCATTTGTATGCTACATTCCCAAGAGTCTTTGGGAATTCTCGCATCAGCAGTTTGGGATCAGCTCCATACGGACCCATGACATCAATGAAACGCATGACATGCTCATGGGCGTTTCCATTGACGTCCTCGAACTTATCCCATTTAGGAGCCTTGTACCCCACCGGGTTAGGCATGAGATAGATCTCCCGTGGAATGGGCGGATCGTTGTCTAGCTTCGGGATGATGGTATCCGCGAGCGACTGATGAGCCAAGATGGAGTCCACGCGCTTCTGCAAAGACGTCATGCATTCCGGAATGCTCCCCTCTGTAGCTGGCGGAGGGGTTGCCGTAGGCGGTGGCGACACATATGTCGCCGGAGGATTGGGAGTGTATTGACTGCCCGCGTTTCCCCAGATCGTTGCTGGTGGAGGCAGAGTGTATTGCAAAGTTGGGTTGGACGCCAAAGCCGTGGGCTGAGAGGCGTGAGCAGCAGGGGGTAGCATCTGCGCCGTTGACCCTTGGACCGAAGGCAGCTGCGTGGCCGACGGTGGAGTCTGCAGATGAGGATTGGGAGGCGTGGCCGATACTCCCAATCCTGGAGCGGTAGGGGTACCTCCTCCCTGAGGGATAGCGGTAACCGGTGGAGGATTTGGTGCAAGGGTGTTCAGAACGACCAAAATCCGTTCCAATTGCGCAGATTGGGACTTGAGAGCTTTTGCCTGACTTTGGACAGTGGCGTCCAAAGACTCTAAAGTCGGTGCCTCGCCGGGTGTCGTCGGAGTACGGCGGACTTCTTCTCCTGAGGGAGTTTCGGCGGAAGGCGATCGGTTGCTGACATCGTCCTCCTGAGACATGGTTGCTTTTGCTGGTAAGTTCACGTCGGGTTCACCAAAATGTGCACAAGAGATTCCGGCAGGGAGACCTCCGTGTACACCGTATGTAGTGGATCAGGGATCGCACAGGAAGAATAGGGGTGTGTGTAGGGAGAGAGCAAGTCAGCAGCAATGTCTGAGAGAGAGACAGAGGTTTGGCAGAGCTTCCGCGTATGGCAGTGTTGTTCTCTTTGTATGGAAAGAGTAACGATATATATACTGGAGAACGTGGCCGTTGTAGTGTAGTTAATGCGCCCATTAATGGCGGCTTAATTAGCTTAACCGTAACGGCACGTTCGTCCGAGTATATAGGAACCGTTAGAGCACGTGGTGCGCGAGTACCGGAACCGTTACGAGGTTGACCGGGTTTGACCGGATTGACCGGGTCTAGGGAGCTCGTGCCATAGATCTCTCAAAACAGTTACTAAAGGTCGCGCGCGGGCTTGGCTCGCACGCGACAGGGCTTACCCTAGCCTCCAAACCACAAATCCCTACAAGTCCCGTGCAGTGGTATGCGAGGGCTCTGTCTCGCAGCCCCCACATGGATCAGCTCGGCTGGTGATCCTGTGTGTGTGGAGCACAATATGGTGTGCTGGATGATCGCCACGTGGCTAAGATTAGCCATGTCAGAAAGCAGTATCTACAATGGTCCAGTTTCAGGTGTTTCTGATGAGAACAATACTACACAAGATCATATGCCACATTCTGAACATGATACCTCCATGATCTTACCCAATATCACTGATGAGAACAGATCACAACACACATATGAGAACAGATATGACACTTCTGCTGGAGACTCTCAGACTCAGGATGTTCCTCACACACAGTCTCAGCAGCCTACTTCAAATGATGATCACAACACTGATGATCAACCTACAAACAGTATTGGCATGGCAGATACTGATGTGGAAAGGCATCATCCAGCTGGGAGTCACCCCATGCAGACAAGGAGCAAGTCTGGAATTTTTAAGAAAAAGACATTTGGGTTCAATACTACAACTGGTAACTCTGATATCTCTCCTTTCTTAAATGATCCAACTTGCTTCACAGAGGCTAGAAAACACTCTCAGTGGCTAAAAGCAATGACTGAAGAGTTCTTTAGCCTTATACAACAAAACACTTGGACTTTAGTTCCGAGACCCTACAATGCAAACATTGTAGGGAACAAATGGGTTTTTAGAACCAAACATAACCCTGATGGTTCAATTTCTAGACATAAAGCTAGATTAGTGGCTAAGGGGTTTAGTCAAACCCCTGGCATTGACTTTGAAGAGACTTTTAGTCATGTGGTCAAACATGCTACTGTTAGAACAATTTTGTCTTTGGCAGCCACATTTAATTGGTCTCTTCATCAGTTAGATGTCAAAAATGCATTTCTTCATGGCTATCTCAAAGAAACTGTTTATATGCAACAACCTCCTGGATTCAAAAATTCTCAATTTCCTGATTATGTGTGTAAGCTTAACAAAGCCATATATGGTCTCAAACAAGCTCCTAGAGCTTGGTTTGAGAGATTTACAGAATTCATTTGATCTCTTGGCTTCACACAATCAAAGGCTGACACTTCCATGTTTGTCATACACAATTCTAGTTCTTCTGCAATTACTGTATTGCTTTTGTATGTTGATGACATCATTCTCACTGGTAATGATTCTGATTATACTGCTCATCTTATTTCAAAATTGAAAAGTGAATTTAATATGAATGATCTGGGTCCTTTAGCATATTTTCTGGGCTTACAAATTGACAGAAGTAAACATGGTATATTTGTGCATCAATCTAAATATGTGAATGATTTACTTAACATATTTAATATGCATAACTGTACTCCTCGTCTTACTCCTACCATTTCTGGAGTAAAATACACTTTTAATGATGGTGAATTGTTATCTGATCCTACTCCATTTAGACAATTACTTGGTGCTCTACAATATTTAGTTTTTACAAGACCTGATATCTGCTTTGCTGTTAATTACTTGTGTCCATTTATGCATTGTCCTACTACTCAACATATGTTAGGTGAAAAAAGAATTCTTAGGTATCTAAGAGGCACAACAAGTGATGGAATTTTATACAAGCCATGTGAATTAAATTTATGTGCTTTTTCTGATGCAGATTGGGCTGGTAACCCATCTGACAGAAGAAGCACAACTGGTTTTGTCTTATTTTAAGGCAACAACCCAATTCACTGGGCTGCAAAAAAACAGCCAACTGTCTCTAGATCTTCCTCTGAGGCAGAATATAGAGCTTTGGCAACAACTGCTTCAGAAATAACTTGGTTTCAATATCTGTTTCAAGATTTGCATATCTTTTTAAACAACCTTCAATTCTTTTTTGTGATAATGAGTCTGCAATTCACATGACTGCAAATCCTATTATGCATTCCAAAACTAAGCACATAGAATTAGATTATCATTTTATTAGAGAAAAAATGTTGAGAAAACAGTTACTGGTGGATTTTGTGTATTCTGCAGATCAGCTAGGAGATTTATTCACCAAGGGTTTAGCTGCTGTTTCTTTTAGCTATTTGAAGTCCAAGTTAATGGTCTCTTCAGCACCATTAACTTGAGGGAGGGTATTAGCAGAACTGAAGAAGAAGTGTTGATCAAGTGTTGAAGCTAAAAGAATGTTGCTGTTTTTCAAGACAAAAATCAAAGTCTTGTGTAAAATTCACAAGAAATGTCAAAAAGGGGTATTTATGCCTTTTTCCAAAACTTGTCAAAAACCCAGAATTATGTCTTCATGTCTTTTTGCCATTTCTTGAAGTTCTGTGGCTATTTTGAAACTTCATTAGACTTACTTGTAATAGAGATCAAATGATCTGGGCCTTAGTGTAATTTCTCACAAGCCATGAACGGCTGTGATGAAATCTCATGATCCAACGGTCTAAAATAAGACCGTTGGTTGTCTGGGTATATAACCCTGCTGCAACAGCTAGGGTTTCAAGTTCTTCCCCTTTCTTCGTTTCCAGAAAAATGTAAAGACACTCTGTTAAAATCGTTTCTGAAATTTCAATGAAATTGTTCTATCTTTGATTTGCTTGTTTGATCTTTTCTGGAATCCTTCGATTCCTTTCGATTTCCGGAGTAAAAGCTACATAAGATGTAACTACAACTGGTAAACCATTCACCTAAAGAGACTGGCCACATAGTCTTGCCATTTACTTTGAGGTCTAAGAGCTTTTGGATACTCTAATAACATGACATAGAGTGGACAAATCCACTTAGTACTCCACTACCGTACTTGTTTCAAAGTAACTTTACAAGTCCATTATGAAGAAATACTCTTCCTCTCATGCTTGTTTACTCTCCAATATAGAGAACTTCATTACCCAGCCCAAAGAAAGTGACAAGTAGTTATACGTGTAAATACAGTAAAGAATCTGAAACCTATTCACTTGTAGGATGTTCAATATCCTCGATAATACCATTCGGACGAACTCATAGCATTAAAGCATAATTTTTTTGGTTGAGTTACCTGAGGGTTTATCAAGCTCTTTGGCACGAACTCCTCGAATCGGCTAACACAAAATCCCCAAAAGTAAATCTATCACATATAGAGACAAGATTACATAAGCAAATAACAGTAACCATAGTTAATACAGAATGCAAAAAAAGTAATCTTTAATTCAAAGAAAAACCTTGCGATCTGTAGTAAAAACAACTCGGAGCTGTCCCTCATGAATCACGCGTACATTGTCATAGATAGTCTCTTGTATTGCTTTTTTGTATTCTAGGATTTTTTGACAAGATGTGTTTTGATATTCTTTGGGCCTGTCAACGAGCCATCGCTCTTCCAGAGTTCCAGTCTCATACTGGATTCTAAATATGCTCGAAAGAGCTTCTACCTCTGCAAGTACAACATAGACAAAATATTTATCAATTCACGTCTTTGACCAACACTCAAGGAAGGGACAGGAATCAAGATACAATAAACGTCTTCCAACATCAGCAAACCCAAATTGGTTGATGTTTGTACATCAACTACAGGCACACCAGATTCAATAATGATTAATGTTTTTCAGAATAGTTCAGTATATCAAAGACACCCACAACAGCTTCACAATGCCTATATCCAGAGAGTAAAGGTAAACGTTGAAAATTCGGAGGGACCAACTACAAATACCATGAGAGCAAATGTCATAAACCCTAACCCTATTCAACAATACTTCGCTATCATCCCCAATCCAGTAACAACAAAAAACTTTAATTTGTCTAAAAGTAACAGCTTTTGCAACCCCACACACTCACTGGAGTGAAAACAAATAATATCTAAACTTCAGAACACATCTTGCGGATGAAAGCAACTCCGATGATAACCTCCATATGATAGGGGAAATTGCTCAGATTCCAGATAGATTTAATCAACGCGCAGAACTGAAAGAAGGTATCTTTACCATGCAATAAAGAAGGTGATAACCACCAGCCACCAAATCAAAATCCACCACCACCTCCATCAATCTCTCCTCTCTTCTTCATTGCTAGGTAAGACTGGACCCATCTTCATCATATTTCATAATTAAACCACAACAACAGTCATTGTTTTTCCTAAACCCCTCACATGCATTCTCTAAACCTTAGCCATGGATACACCTCTAAAATCTTCTCCTCTTTGTGATCCAAAAACTGAATTCAAAACAAGACCCTCCTTTTGAGCCCAAATTTGTCAAGCATTTCCCCTGTTCATTTAGCGGCACCAATGCACTAATACCTGGTAACTATGGTTAAAAAAACACAGACACACACATTATCAGGGTGGCAGGTGACCTGGCTGGCCCGTCGTGCCTCAGTCCCTGTTCAAAGGCTCTATCCTCTTCATCAACAAAAACAGTTGTCATTCAATCTCAATAGGTAGCTTCCCGCACTGAAAATAGTTTTCACCGAACCAAAATGTATCATTGTTTAATTTGTTTATCTTTTGTTTGTCTTTAATTATGATTTATGTAACATCTTAATGACATGATTTGTCGGTTAAAAATAATTTAAAAAATACACGTTCTCCAGTAATATATATTTTGCTGATACTTCGATAACAAACAAATATAAAGGTCTTCTAAAAGGATGTTTATATATTATTCGTAATGTAACAACTATGTACTGTTTTAAATAAAGGGGAATAATAAAAGAATTAATCGAAAGAGAAATATGTCTGATAGAAAAACTTAACATACCTATCCCACAAGCAGGAATATGTCTACATATGTCACAGGCTCACAGCACCAGCGGCCCTGAAACGCATAAAACAATGTGATGTCATGTCCCTTATAGTACATTACAACATGGCAAGTGATGATATGTACAAATGGAAATAGTACATTACAACATCGCAAGTGCAAATAATTATGATCGAAACACTTTTAAGAAAAATTTAAGTGCAACGGTTTGCATATTACCATATCACTACCCTGTGGTATGGATAATACCACGTACCACCTTTCTGTTAATTTCAAACATGTGGGTACCACAACTGACACTAATTTTCTGACTTTTTGACCACGGGTTTGTTTAACATGATTGTCCTATGATATTTGTAGTAATTGAAAGAATCGTATGATTCTGTGAAGAACAAAGTAGAAGATGAAGAACAGGTGAGGGAAAACAAAACGGTAGTGTGTATATTTACAAAACCCTAAATGAACCCTAAGTGCCGAAAGAGGCGTTTATATACAATCAATCCAACGGCTGGATTGTAACGGTAGGATCGTACGGCTGCAATACTAGGGTTTGTCTAGAGAAGGGAAAGACTAAAGTGCCCTTATAAGAATGGGCTACTTACATTGAACAGTGATGGGCTTTCTTGGGCTGAACATAATTTAAAACCTTAAACACCTGTGGTGGGCTTTTGGGCTTTTGCTGAGGAGAAGGCCTGCTGTAATGGCCTGCTGCAATGCTTCTTGAATTCTTCTCACTAATACACCCCTTTAAACTGAAAGGGAAGAATGGACCATCAGTTTAAGCTTGTGATCATCAAATTGCTGTGTGGGAAGGGACTTGGTAAAAACGTCTGCTACTTGATCTGCACTAGATAAAAAAAGAAATAGTAAGTTCATGTCGGAGAGCCTTTTCACGAACATAGTGATAATCGAGCTCGATATGCTTAGTAGGAGCGTGAAACAAGGGGTTTGCAGTTAGAGCAATAGCGGGGTAATTGTCAGCCCATAATAAAGGAGGTTCTGGAATGCGAAATTTCAAATCATGAAACAACTGTTTAAACCAAGAAATATCAGCAGCAGCCGTGGCAAGGGCCCGGTATTCAACCTCGGTGGAGGACCGGGCCACGGTGGGCTGTTTTTTTGAAGCCCAATGGATTGGGTTGGGCCCAAGGAACACAATAAGCCCAGTTGTGCTTCAGCGATCCGTGGGATTTCCAGCCTAATCGGCATCAGCGAAAACTTGAAAGGGTAAATGTCCATGTTTGTAAAAAATGCCATGAGTTTGAGTGCCTTTCAAGTAACGTAAAATACGCTTTGCACCACTTAGTTGTAAAGTAGTTGGTTGGTGCATAAACTGACATAAGTGGTTAACAGAAAACGCGATGTCGGGACGACTAAAAGTTAAGTACTACAAACCACCCAAAAGTTGCCTAAAAACAGTAGGTTCGGTAAGAGGAGAGCCATCTAAAATGTGATACTTTACACCACCAGCCAAAGGTGTAGGGGCTGGTTTAAAATTTTTCAAGTTGAAGCGATCTAGAAGATCAGAAATATACTTTTCTTGAGTAATTAAAATACCAGCAGAAGACCTTTTAATTTGAAGGCCGAGAAAATAAGTTAGGGGACCCAAATTCGTCATCTCAAACTCTTTGCCTAGAGTGGTGACAAGAGTTTTAATGTAAGATAAATCGTTTCCGGTAACGATAATAACATCAACGTATAATAGTAGAATGGTAATACGATTCTGAGAATGCCGTATAAACAGAGATGAATCTGCAAAGGACGCAACAAAACCCAATGATAGCAAATATGTCGTAAAGCGTTCGAACCAGGCCCGTGGGGCCTGTTTCAAACCGTATATAGATTTGTTTAAATGACAAACATGATGTGGGTATTTTGGGTGTTTAAAACCAGTAGGTTGATGCATAAAAACAATTTCACCTAGGTACCCATGTAAAAAGGTGTTTTTCACGTGCAACTGCTGTAATGGCCAAGAAAATGATGCAGCAAGAGCTAAAATGCATTGAACAGTGGTATGTTTCGCAAGGGGACTAAAAGTTTCTGAAAAATCAACACCAGGGGTCTTATGGAACCCCTTAGCTACAAGGCGAGCCTTGTAGCGAGAAACAGAACCATTGGGGTGATACTTGGTTTTAAATACCCACTTGTTCCCAATAACGTTAGCGTTAGGGGGAAGTGGAACTAAATCCCAAGTCTGCTGATGTAGGAGGCTTCGAAATTCATCAGCCATAGCATCACGCCACTGTGAATGCTTAGAAGCCTCCGTAAAACTGGTAGGATCACTAGGAATAGTAGTAGAAACAGTAAACCCAGAATAAGGAGTTATTACGTATTTGTAAAGTAACTTCTTTTTAGAAATACCCGATTTGATGTGGGTTTGCATCAGATGCCCAGAAAAGGGGAGAGAGGGAGAAGGGGGGGGGGAGGAATCATCACTGGGTCCTCTGTTGGAGCCAAGCCAGTCGTAGGAGATGACATGTTCGAATCCGGTATTTGTTCTTGTAATATTTGTTCATGAGGAGAGGGAGGCTCCTCTGATGGAGTTGAAGCATGAGCACCTCCTAAGGGCTGCTCCAAATCAGAGAAACCCTCAGATAGAGTGTTATGCACTATGGGAGAGTGCATAGGGCCAGTGGGGTCAGAGGAACCACTTGAAACAGAGTCAACAGAGGTATGTGAGTCACAAGAAGAAATAGCAGTAGCAAATGGAAAGTGAAATTCATCAAAGATGACATCACGACTAATAAAGAATCTGTTAATGCTTCTATCAAAACACAATTAGCCATGATAACCATCTGCATATCCAAGAAAAACACAAACTCTAGTTTTAGGATCAAGTTTGGATTTAATATAAGGTGTGAGACGAGGATAGCAGGCCCAACCAAAGACACGTAGCATGGTATAATCAGGTTTGGTTGAAAATAACAATTCATTAGGTGATTTGTTCGCAGTTTTCTTACTAGGTAAACGATTGATCAAATAAGTTGCAGTAGCAACTGCGTGATACCAGAAAAGCTTGGGTAGAGATGCAGTTTGCAATAATGTAACAGCAGTTTCAATAATATGGCGGTGTTTGCGTTCAGCAACACCATTTTGCTGAGGCGTATGGGGACAACTCTTTTGGTGAGCTATCCCATTATCAGATAATTTTTTTTGAAATGTGTAGGCAGTGTACTCACCACCACCATCAGAACGTAAGATTTTGATAGAATGATTAAGTAATTTCTCAATAAAGACTTTAAATTTAGCAAACACAGCAGTAGTATCAGATTTAAGTTTAAGGGGAAATAGCCAAGTGAAGCGCGAGTAATCATCAATAAAAAGTATGTAATACTTAAAACCATTAAAGGACTGAATTGTAGCAGGTCCCCATACATCGCTGTGAAGCAGATGTAGAGGATTAGGACTTACAGAAGTAGAAGTAGTATACGGTAATCGTGACATTTTACCAGCTAAGCAAGGTGCACATAAAGTATCGACAGTTTTAACAGAGTTTATAATTTTGCATTTAACACATTGAAATGAAATTGAGTCAGAAGGGTGACCAAGCCGAGAATGCCAGAGGTGAGACTTGACTGTTTGTCCAAACAGAGCTTGGGGACCAGATTGAAGAGACACAGAGGAGATAGGATATAGTCCATTTTTAGACAGACCCTGAAAAAGTATTCTGTCCGTAGTCTTGGCCTGAATGCAGAATGAGTGTTCATCAAAAATGAACCTTGATATCCTGCTGCTTGTTCTTCAGACGAATCAACTCCACCGCTACCATGACCACCACCAGCCGCTAGTGCCGCCACCACCGAATTCCCAATTTCAGCACTCTCAATAACAGCTATATATTTATCAACTAAAAACGAGTTGACTTTCAGTAGAAGCTCCAAGTCACAGATTTTTGCCAATTACAAATCCAAATGACCTCAGAAATGGTTACATTGCAAAGACTTTAAGTCACATATTTTTGTCAATTGCAAAGAGAATGCTTTCAGGCCTCATTGCATATATATATATATATATATATATATATATATATATATATATATATATATATATATATATATATATATATATAGAGCTAACAATCTATTGAAGCTGTAAGTCACAGATTTTTGTCAATTGCAATGCTACTCACCTCGAACGGGCGGTAAGAACCTGGGAGACCGATTACTAGCGTTTGAACTTTGGGAAACCAACAGTATGGCTGCCACCATCACCGTCGGTGAGGCATCACTGTTCGAGACCAAAGGCAATGGAGTTCATTTGCCCTAATTAGGGCTTTTGAGAAAGCATAGTAAGAATGGAGGAAGAAGAAGAAGAGAACGCCTGGTGGGAAAGAGAGAGAGAGAGAGCAAGAAAGATTAGAAGTGGTGGTGCTCTGCGGTGGTACAGAAAAGAAGAGGAAGATACTTCAGAGAGGGAGGGTTTTTCTTTCTTATTTATTTTTTTTAATTAACGGGTGTAAATATTATCACGCCCTCTCTTTCGTTACCTCTTACCCAATCAATCTAAAGGGAATCTAATAAGCTAAATACATATAAAGCATTTCTACAACATAGTTGTATTCCACAACAAACCTCATGCACTTCACTTCTATCGTATGACATCTCCTGCTAGAGAAGCTTTTATTAGGCATTTATTCAGAAAGCACCTAAAAATTTCTCCTATTGATACGAACGAGCTGTTACGAAATTTTATTTCTTTGTGGGCCAAAATAGAAATATTAATAGTTATATTTGGGCTATCAAATAATCGGGTTGCTAAAGTGATCTACTTAATAATTGGACCCGTAGGAACATAAAGTGGTGTGGGCTTTGTAATGTGTAGTAGCCCATTAGTAAAAGATTAGGGTTATGGGAGTCTAATCAAATTATTATATAAGTACTAGGCTGTGATCCCCAACACATTCGAAACAGTAGTCTCACTCTTCCCATTGAGAGCGATCATTGAAGCTGATCGAGTTGTGGTTGGAAGATCCCGCCCCATCAAGGTTTTCAAGAAGACGAGTCACTACTAGATATGGATCAAGGTCAGTAACTTAAAGTTTATGTTCATACATTCTTGATGATTCTAGATGATAGTTCTTGCATTGTAGATTAAGAATTCCGCCTTTGATAATCCACATGACTTTATGTGTGATCTAACAAGTGGTATCAAAGCCACTATCATGCTAGGATTGTTAAGAACATGTGATTATGTGTTAATCCCGAATTAGGGTTTGCTGCCTCGTCTTCTGGGTTTAAGTCGAATCTGAGTTTTCTTCATATGGTTTCGAAGATCTTGAAATATGCTTTCCAACGATATAGTATAAGCTTAATTCCGACATACGGTTTAGAAGTTATGATGTTTTAAATTTTCTGACCTTATTTGGATTCGGACAAACAAGACCTTAATTTCTGTACATCGGAACCTTTTTTTTTTGGGAAAATAATTAATTTTATTCAATGATTAAAGAAGATTCTTTCCACAATTGGTTATGGTTGCAATCATTGAGGATTGATTACCAAAAATAAAGTAATGGTAAAAGGAAAATTCCTAGATGCCTTTTTCTCTTACTGCCGCACATGGGTGGTGGGACTATATGGAAACTTTTCGGTGTGAGTAATGTACTGCCGCTAGGGTGGGTCCTAAGATCCAATGGCTTGTATTGTTTTGGCTACTCCGGGAGATCTACATGTCCGATTAGGGCGATTAAATAGTCAAACCCTAGGTTTTTGGGTATTCTGAATCCATCTGTACGGTTAGATTCTTCATATTCGAAATATTTTCCGGAACAGAATTAACAGTTTCGTGTTTTAACATGTTTTTGCTTATATAAGCTTATTGTCTCCATGTTTCGGCTTTAGCAATTTTGCTCTCATGATAGTACTGTGTTTATATCATACTTATGACTCGATTCATGGATAAAGAATGCGAAATAATAATTTTTTTGTAAATCTAAGGTGTATCTTTGGTATCGTACGCCAATAAACTTGTGTATATATTTGATGTTTTACACATGTAATTTGTCTTGTATTGTAAAGTAAATTGGTTGAAATAATATGTCGCCAAAGTGACCTCTATTGTGTAAAACTGATTCATTTTGGAATATAAAGATGTGTGGGTTTATTGTTTATGCGACTAATAAATCGTCCCAAAGGAAGATTGTTAGTTGGCCAAATAATAAACACACATGTGGCAATAAACATGTGATAGTTATCAAGTTTTTCCATGTGGACATGTAGTCGGCCCAAAGGAAGGCTTATTGTTTGACCGGATTTACTATCAATGTTTGATTGCTGCGTGGAGAGTACCACTTACAAGTCGGTGTTTCTGTCCAAAGACTAAACAACGATGTTGTGCTAGGTATCTTGGAAGGAACCCCATTATTTTTGTAGTACCTTTTTATTGCATGAATGTTGATATTTACACTTCATGCTTGTACATAATGTTTATATTATGAGCTTATGTTCTTTTATTTGTTCTCTATTTTAGTTAATGCATCTGCTGCCACTATCAGTGCCAACGTGAACTCAATTCCTGTGCTTAATGGCACAAACTTTAAGGCTTGGAAAGAGAACATTGAAATTGTTCTCGGGTGCATGGATCTAGACCTTGCACTAAGGAAAGATGCGCCTCCTTCTCCTACGGCTGAAAGTTCCACTGCAGTTAAATTGGAACATGAGAAGTGGGAGCGCTCTAATCGCATGAGTCTTATGATGATGAAACGCAGCATTCCAGAAGCATTCAGGGGTGCTATGTCTGATGAGGATAATGCTAAAGAGTTCCTTAAGCAAATTGAGAATCGTTTTGCAAAGAACGAGAAGGCCGAAACAAGCACCCTTTTGGACAATCTTGTTTCAATGAAGTATAAAGGAAAAGGGAACATAAGGGAGTACATTATGGAAATGTCTAACATCGCTTCAAAGATTAAGGCACTAAAGTTAGACCTCTCTGAGGACTTGCTTGTGCATTTGGTGCTTATTTCTCTTCCTACACAGTACGGACAGTTTAAAGTGATTTATAATACTCATAAGGACAAATGGACTCTTAACGAGCTCTTCCCACACTGTGTGCAAGAAGAGGATAGAGTTAAGCGAGAACAGACAGAAAGTGCTCACTTTGCATCTACCTCTAAGGGCTTGAAACGAAAGAGGAATGAAGTCAAGCAAGTTGCAGTTAAACCATCACAACCCATGGTGCCAAAGAAACAAGATAAGGGTTTCCCTTGTTTCTTTTGCAAGAAGGACGGGCATGTGAAGAAGGATTGTACCAAATATGCCGCTTGGCGTGTTAAGAAAGGTACGCTTCTCGGTTTGGTTTGTTCTGAAGTTAATTTAGCTTCTGTACCTAGCCATACTTGGTGGGTAGATTCTGGTGCTACTACTCATATAAGTGTGTCTATGCAGGGTTGCATGTGGAGCCGACAACCAAGTGATGCTGAAAGATTCATCTATGTGGGCGATGGCAAAACAGTTGCAGTTGAAGCAATAAGAACCTTCAGATTATCGTTTAAGACCGGTTATTTAGTGGATTTGGAAGAGACATTTGTTGTTCCGTCGTTTAGACGGAATTTAATTTCAGTTTCTGCTTTGGACAAATTCGGTTATTCTTGTTCATTTGGAAACAATAAGTTTAGTCTTTTTCGAAATTCATGTGTGGTTGCAACTGGTTCTTTGGTTGATAATCTATATTTGTTGGATACAATTGCTTCGTATAATGAAACCTTGCAAACTACTAATCGCGGTACAAAACGAAAATTAACAAACGAGAATTCGGCTGTATTATGGCACAAGCGCTTAGGTCACATCTCCCAAAGGAGAATCGAAAGGCTTGTATCTGAAGGAATTCTCGATTCCCTTGATTTCACAAACTTTAAAGTTTGTGTTGAATGTGTAAAGGGAAAACAGACAAACATAAGGAGATTAAATGCAAATCGAAGTAATGATGTCTTAGAAATAATACATACATATATTTGTGGCCCATTCCCTACGGCTTCTTGGAATGGACAACAATACTTCATTACGTTCATAGACGATTACTCTCGCTATGGGTACATTTATCTAATACACGAGAAGTCCCAATCACTGAAAATTTTTAAGGCTTTCAAAGCTGAAGTTGAGAATCAACTTAGCACAAAAATTAAGGCTGTCAAATCTGATCGTGGTGGTGAATACTACAGTAGATATGATGGATCAGGTGAACAACGTCCAGGGCCATTTGCTAAATACCTAGAGGAATGTGGAATCGTGCCGCAATACACAATGCCGGGTACTCCTAGCATGAATGGTGTTGCGGAAAGACGAAATCGGACTCTGAAGGACATGGTAAGGAGTATGATTGGTCATTCTCCCTTACCTGAGTCGCTCTGGGGTGAAGCACTAAAGACCGCAGCTTACATTTTGAACAGGGTACCAAGCAAAGCAGTAGCTAAGACCCCGTATGAGTTATGGTTGGGCAAAAGGCCCAGCATAAATCACTTACATATTTGGGGATGTCCAGTTGAGGCTAGGCCTTATAGGCCGAATGAAAAGAAACTGAATTCAAGAACAATTAGCTGCTACTTTGTGGGATACGCTGAACGGTCGAGGGGTTTTAGTTTTATGACCCTTCAACTAAATCCTTTTTCGAAATAGGGAATGCGAGATTTCTTGAGGATGTTGAGCTTGAGGGGGGGATAAGGTTATAAGGGACATTGTTTTTGAAGAGGAATTTATTTCCATTCCAGAAAACATTGTCATCGATGACCCCCCAACTCAAGATCAAGATATTGTTCATGAAGAACAAGCTCAACCACCTCAAGAGCAAGTGCCACTAAGGCGATCCACTAGAGTAAGAAAAAGTGCCATTTCGGATGACTATGTGTTTCTCCAAGAGCATGAGTTTGACATTGGGTTCATGGAAGATGATCCAATCAACTTCCAACAAGTCAAACAAAGCTCAAATCCTCAAAATTGGATTGATGCCATGAATGATGAGATGAAATCCATGAAGGATAATGACGTTTGGGATCTAGTAGAATTGCCAGAAGAGGCTAAACCGATTGGTTGTAAATGGATATTTAAAACCAAGAGGGATGCAAAGAGCAATATCGAAAGATATAAGGCTCGTCTTGTAGCTAAGGGATTTACTCAAAAGGAAGGCATTGATTATAATGAGACTTTCTCTCCAGTTTTTTCGAAAGACTCTTTTAGGATCATAATGGCACTTGTAGCTCATTTTGATTTAGAGCTACATCAGATGGACGTAAAGACTGCGTTTCTCAATGGTGAAATTGATGAGACGATATATATGAGGCAACCAGAAAACTTTGTTTTAGGTGACTCAAAGTCTATGGTTTGCAAATTAAAGAAGTCCATCTATGGTCTCAAACAAGCTTCCCGCCAATGGTATCACAAATTCAACCAAGTTATAGTCTCATTCGGTTTTGAGATAAATGCGGTTGACGATTGTGTATATCGCAAGTTCAGTGGGAGTAAATTCATATTCCTAGTGTTGTATGTCGATGACATACTTTTGGCTAGCAACGATATAGGCATGTTGCACGAAACCAAGAGATTTCTTACTAAGAATTTTGAAATGAAAGATCTTGGGGATGCCTCTTTTGTATTAGGAATAAAGATACATCGAGACCGATCTCGAGGTATCCTTGGGTTATCACAAAAGAGCTATATCGATAAGGTACTTGATAGATTTGGCATGAAATATTGCTCACTAGGAGATACTCCTGTTGCTAAAGGAGACAAGTTTAGCCTTGCTCAATGCCCTAAGAATGAACTGGAAAAGGAAGAGATGCAAAGAATTCCTTACGCTTCGGCTGTGGGGAGTCTTATGTACGCTCAAGTATGTACACGTCCATACTTGGCATTTATTGTTGGCATGTTAGGCAGATACTTGCATAACCCTGGGATGGATCACTGGAAAGCAGCAAAACGGGTTATGAGGTACTTAAGGAGAACAAAGGACTATATGCTCACATATCGAAGATCAGAAAATTTGGAGATCATTGGGTATTCTGATTCTGATTTTTCGGGTTGCCAAGACACTAAGAGATCCACTTCAGGCTATGTATACTCACTTGCGAGTGGTGCCATTTCTTGGAAAAGTGCTAAGCGAACGCTTATAGCTTCATCCACCATGGAGGCTGAGTTCATAGCATGTTATGAGGCAACAAATCATGCAATATGGCTGCGAAATTTTGTCACGGAGGTGCGAGTTTTGGATGGCATTGAAAGGCCACTTAAGATGTATTGTGACAACAAATTTGCGGTCTTATATTCATACAACAATAGAAGCTCTGTGAAGTCAAGACATATTGATCGCAAGTTTCCAATTGTTAAAGAAAGAGTTCAGAATGGTATAGTATCCAGAGAACATATTGGAACGAACTCCATGGTTGCATATCCGCTTACTAAGGGATTGCCACCGAAGGTGTTCCATGAGCATATTGCTCGCATGGGGGTGGCATTAGTTGAGGATATGCTGGTTTAGTGAGAGTTTTCATTTTCTGTGTAATGTTCTCATGTTGGACACTATTTGATTTTTCTGCAGAATAAAGTTGACGTTTTATTTTATTTGTTCTGAACTATTGTCAGGAATTTCCAATTGCGGTTTAGCATAAAGATGGAAATAATAAGGTTTGATCTCACTTTAAGGATCAGTGGAAATAAGCATGTTTGAGATCACATTGCATGTAATTTCCCGCTACACATCCACACTTGATCTATGTCATTGAATATATTGGTTTGGTGAACATTGATGGGTCTTTGTTACGACTATATTTAAATGTAGCAAAGGTCGCTTTGGTCTCACACCAGTATGGACAATGGACCAGATTGTTATAAGGAATGTTCTAAGGTTGATAGCACTTTTGCTAGCACTTCAGATTGTGAAATATAACTATATCCAGTTTTCATGTTTGGCCCAAGTGGGAGATTGTTAGGAAATTTTATTTCCTTGTGGGCCAAATTAGAAATATTAATAGTTATATTTGAGCTATCAAATAATCGGGTTGCTAAAGTGATCTACTTAATATTTGGACTCGTAGGAACATAAAGTGGTGTGGGCTTTGTAATGTGTAGTAGCCCATTACTAAAAGATTAGGGTTATGGGAGTCTAATCAAATTAGTATATAAAGACTAGGCTGTGATCCCCAACACATTCGAAACAGTAGTCTCACTCTTCCCATTGAGAGAGATCATTGAAGCTGATCGAGTTGTGGTAGGAAGATCCCGCCGCATCAAGGTTTTCAAGAAGACGAGTCACTACTAGCTATGGATCAAGGTCAGTAACTTAAAGTTTATGTTCATACATTCTTGATGATTCTAGATGATAGTTCTTGCATTGTAGATTAAGAATTCCGCCTTTGATAATCTACATGACTTTATGTGTAATCTAACACGAGCCTCCCATATAACCCTGCAAGCTCTCTCTCTGTGTCTAATGGTCTTTTCTTTTCTTTTTTCTATCACAAATATCTTTCTCCGTACTAACAAGACATGATTACTCACATGTTGTTTAATAAAAGACATAATAATATATTTTATGAAAGATTCTTATACACATATCACTTTCCAACTGAATTATCAAATTCTCTTCCAATTGGAGAACTAAAATAAAGATATTTTTTTTTTCAAAGAGAGTAGATATCATGCCAACTAGCCAAGCATATCTATAAATCGATCAATGACCTTTTGTGTAGAATGAACAGAACTAACAAAATACCCGCACTACGTGCAACTCTTTTGTCTAGATCAAATCCAAATTGAACCCATCTCTCATCCATTTCTATCTTATAAGCTACGTAAGCCTCCTTCCTCGTCCTTATCACCCCAACACTTCCCTGACAGTGGGGAACCCAACTCCCATTCTTTTCTTCTATTTATACAGTAATTAACAAACATATAATGTCACATATTTTACCCCAAAAAAAGACAATTGTCTCTCTTTCTTTATTCATCTTTAACGAATTAGCCACATGACTACAACGAGCAATATGTTTTTGTTAGCATTATAGGAAAAACCACAACTAGATATCATATAGGATGTCTCATGTAATAACAAGCACTTTATGTGCAAAACAAGAACAACACATATTTATGTACGTGTGTGTGTGTATATATATGTATGTGTGTGTGTGTGTACAATTCAATATATTTTATGATACCATGGCTATAAAACCTTCACTTGTGTAATCCACAACCACATATCGATAAAACAATTATTATTAATAATTTCGGTGTCTCACAATCGACTCCCCTTGGAAGAAAAAGAAATCATTATAAAATTCAATTTCACTACAATATTCACATTCTACTGAAAAAATCACGTACTACCACACCACATCACCTCCACAACCCAAGAAGTACTATATTGTGTGCCCCTAGCTCGACAGTGAGGTGGCTCACAAGTGTGGTGACTCACAAATGCCTACCTCCTGTACGACACTCGTCACGAACACCCGTCAAAACACCTGTGCAGTTCCAGATACACTATCCGTACTTCCGGTCGGGTAAGGCTGTAATACTAGTTGTGACGACCCGGTCACACATTTAACAATAACAATAGATTATTCGATAAAAATCACGGTTTCTACATCCAACCCGTCTGGCACTTTCAGACGTTCAAACCTTAACCAGGAGGACACAAAGTCCACCACACAACATTTTCAACAATATTTCTGAAAATATGGTACGTGACTGAAATTAATAAAAATTACACCATCTCGTTCAAAATGATAAAATTTATGAAATATCGCGATTCGACTAAAAAATTTACTAAAAATAGCTAAAAACAACTATTTAGCTAAAAACAATTCACCTTTTAGCAATAAACACCACACTATGGTCCAATCCAGATCAACCTGATTTATCAAACAGCATGATTTATCAATCACCATACAGTCAACACATAGCTCAAAAATTGTAGAAATCACACCACCAGTATATACATGAATACACTATAACTGCGGGAATTCAGAAGTTAGATTTTCCCTACCAGAACTAAATATCGAGCCAAAATAAAAAGTTTGATGTTCGAACAAAGGCCACTGTCTAATGCTCCATATCCCTCCACACAGGAGACCAAAATAATGAGTAGCAAAGGTTAATCAAGTTAACCTCCTCCAGAACACTCTGCCCGCCAATTTCTTCTAACCTTCTTACTTATACAATTTCCTCTAATCCCTTGTTTTCTAAATTTTGTTATCTTCCTTTTTGGTATGTTTGGTTTTCTAGGATTAGCAGTATTGCTTGGTATTGCACAAAATTTAGTCCAGATACTAGTTAATACTGCGTTTGATTGTTCAGGACTAATTTTAATACTGGTACTAAATAGTGAAAAGATAGTCTTTAAGACTCCAAATTAGTCCCCTCTCTCATGAGGGTATTAGTTGGATTGGACTATTTGTACCTTAATACTGCACAAAACCAAGCACATTATTAATTATAGTTCAACTAATTCAATCTAGTCCTATCCAAAAAAATTAATCCAGTCCAGTCCAATCCGGCTAGTCCGGAAAACCAGACATTCCCTTTATCTCTTCCAGTCGCCACTAAGCAGAGAAAGAGAATTATCTCCAACACAAAGTACCAGTTGAAGTATTCTAGTTATGCTAGTAATATGATGACTATGCCTCCAAAGACACATGTCAAGTTCCTATTATTAGATGGACATGCATTATATGAATATTGTTACATAAAATCACAACTTTAAATACATATATGTTTAACTATCAAACTTGTCATCATATTAACAAAGTCCAACACAAAGGACGGTGCAACAATAACGAAGCCCCTTTCAATTATATATGTTACAGAGGAACATAATAATACTTCTTTCCCACCGGAAAATCACATAACGGAAGAAAGACATTATCAAGGTTCATAAATGATCTTACTACAAGCAAATAAACACTGAAATATATGATCACGGAAAATGGGTGCTAGCTCAGCGGTAGAGCATTTACAGCCCCCTACATGATATTCCTGGTTCGATCTCGACTAGACGTATGATTTGATGTAATTCTAAAAAAAAATATAATCACCGTGTAATCACTTTACAAGTAATAAACTGCATTATGTTTATTATTACATTATTTTGAAAACACGGGCCTTACACGATACATAGTAGTCACACTCGTAAATCCAATCCATAGTTTCTCGATCCTGGGAATATGCTTATCCGTGCAGATAACATCAATGTCATACATTGATTTATCTGAGTCTGGCCAGACATTTTATAAGAAACCATCCTCGAGTGGCCCATGGATATATGCTCCCATTATGTGGAAGGGACAAATCATCTCTACATCACTACCATCTCTAAGCTTGCTTCCTACCATGCCCGATAACTATCTTTATAGTTACCCGGTTAAGGCGCAACTTTTGATAATATCAAAGCATGATATTCCACAACTAGGGTATCTAGTGACTCTAAGTCTAAGGACTACAATACCATTAGCACCACGAGAAGCACTTGTGACTTTGACATAATCTAATGTAGCCTTCTCGTCGTGGGTCAATCCAGTATACCATTAATCTTAATGCATACCCATGCGCTAGACTTGATATCTCCATATCAATGTACCCACATACTAGTCTATAGTGATTGTCCCGTTAATCAATATAATGGACTAGGGTATTTAAGATAAACAACACATTGTATCTAAGGATTTCATTATATTAAATATTACCATAAATAATAAATGAATATGCTGGCCAAACAATGTTCATACTCAATATAGATTGCTTCTAGGGAACCTATTCCAAAAAATACGTGGTTGTTCAGGAATGAGTCTAGAAGCAACAAGTGTCGATTGAGAAGTTGAGTACCACTCTCATGGTTGATGATCCGTTAACGAAGGCATTGTCACCAAAGACATATAAGGAACATGTTGTTAGGATGGGTCTTTTGCGTAACGCATAATTTGTATTGACTCGCTATGGTGATTGACACTATGCTATATGTTTAAACTGCTTCTTTATTCCCGTTTTCAATTATATTTGCGCATATTAAGTTTGGTTGCTTAACACTATGCTAGATTGGTGGAGGTCATTAGTGGCGTGATACATGGAAGGAAATATGACAAGGCAGTCATATAACCGCTAGATTCACATTGAAGGCTAAATGTAATTCTAGTATTATAGTATTTTACATATTTTGGTATATCAACTTATTTCTAGAACCGTGATCACGTGTCGAATTCTTTCGTTTTGGAATCAAACCGAGTCTGTCTTCAATTTTTTTTTTTTTACTCAATCCATTTAGTGGACCACGTGGGAGAATATAAACCTACGTTTTATTAAGTGACCCACTAACCTAGTCATTTAATTTGATTCCACTAACTTATGTACGGATGGTAATTATATCCCATCATCTAAGTTTTAATGTTTTAAATGGTGTAACCCTTACTATCATTTTTAAAGGCCATGATGGTTGGCATTAACTGATAGCCGTTACCCCCATTGAATGTGGTCATCTTCTCTCCTCTATAAAACACCCATGACTACTCCTCTACAATTTGTCCAAGAACAACATCAGTCCATCAATTAAAGAATATATTTGTTGATTACTGAAAGAGACAGAGAGAAGAAGGTGCGCCCATCGATCAAAGTCCAATCAAGAGGAGGTACCGCGTTTGTGATCAAGGCAGTCGGTTTCAGAAGTTCGTTGTTAAGATTTCATGGCGAACAATACGCGTTTCTGATCTTAATTTTTGTGCGTTCTTAAGAATTGAAATTTCAACATCCTGTGATTAAGTTTTCCGTATAATAGTCAAATTACAGCTTTCATTCTATCCTTGAAATGTATAGTTTTTTCATATTAATCATGTTGTTTTCCTTATCAACCATGTATAAGTAGCAGTAATAGCTGCATGCTGGTTTCCTCATTTTTGGAACTTGATGATTATGCGCAAAATACAGGCTATTCGCAAGTATACGAAATCAAGTAATACCGGGTGTATTTCAACTCGGGTTGTCGATCCCACAGGGACTGTTTCGGGTTTTCTGACGTAATCAGTTTTAGTTAACCGAGTGTAGTAACAAGGAGGAGTTGGTTGTGATTGTAGTTTACTAACCTAAAAACAGAAATTTAAAAACGCAAACGTAAATATTTTTTGTGACGTTTTTCTGAAATAAGCTGAATTGGTTGTTACTATAATGGATGGGAACTAGGCTCCAGGATCCCCTAGGGTTTCTACAGATTTCAGTTTTACGTTTGATTTTGAAAACACTCAGCAGTTTCGTTATCTGTGCAACGTACCGGTTGTGCAGTGACCTTTCAGCTTCCACACGTAATCCCGATCCTGCAGACTTTCGGATTCCTGTTAAGCTGCCTAAGTCTGCAGTCTCGATCTAATCCTGTTAGGGTTTCTAACCTTTCCAGATGGCCCGGGTCAAATTCTCTAACAGTCGGTCTCACGTTTTTTGGTGCTAGCCCTATCTCCCTTTCTCTGGTCGGTCTATCAGGGTAAGGTACTAAATCCTGACTTTTCTTCCTAACCCTAACCTGACGTTTTCACCTACAGGATCGGGTCTATAGCAATCCTGGGTGATCAGTCCTATCATGCATATATGATAATAATCAAAGCTAGACTAACAAATACAACTTGCTGAATTAAGATAACAATCATGAATCCATGATCAAAGTAGTCATAAAATCTGGATACGAAACCCTAGGTTCACCGAGAACCTAGGTAATAAGTTTAGCTACGAATAGACATAATACTAAACACAGTTTCTGAAATCAAACTAAGTCTTCGAATCTCGAATCGCTCTTCCGTGCTTTCCGGGGATGCTCTGACTTGTCCTTCGGTTGTGCTGTGTATTGTGTGTCTCAAAACGAGTCTGGACGAGTCTTTAAATAGTGCTGTTTTTTCCCGAAATGCTTCCGCCAGAAATTACGGAAACTGCCATCGGTCCACCGACTTTGGAAAAAAGTCAAACTGGCTGCGTATATACGCAAGGGTTGCGTATATACGCAACCTTGGGCCCACAAACCAACCACCACCACCCCCTGCCTCCGTATATACGCAGGCAGGTGCTGTGGCCTGGCCCTGCTTGGTCCTCTGGTGGGCCCGGTTGGGTCTCCTGGGTCCCACTCTTCTGCGTGAAGTCCCTGGTTTGCCTCCCTTGGTGTTCTCCTGCTTTTCCGTGTTCCCGTCTTGGCCCGATCTTGTGCACGTTTCCTGAGATGGTCCCGGTATAGTCCTGGCACGCTTCCCGATGCACCTTCTGAACCTGTTCCTGAAAAGGCAACATGTACAGAACCCGCGATCATGTCCAATAAAAGCAATAAATAAGCAGGAATCCAGAAAGTACAACCAAATGTCTCGTTCTAAATTCCCGAGGCATTCTAGGGCAAATTCCGGCAAAAGAAGCTGTTTTCCGACACAAACGCTCGTGAAATCAGGCTATAAGATAACCCCTAATTGGGCGTTATCAAATACCCCCACACTAGGCATTGCTCGTCCCGAGCAACCCCGCCTACACTAGCCTGCAGTTATACATTTCTGCTCTCGTGAGACCGGCTCTACCGTGCATACACTACCTTTTGCATGCTCTTTCGACCCGAGCCTTTCAACCGGACGACTCGATAGAAAACTGACTCAGATAGAATGTACACAGACTCAAACGACTCAAAACATACTAACGACAAATTATTTTTGGCGAGATTGGGAAATCTCAAAAACATAACCAGTGTGTCCTCGTGACCTCACCCTTTTCAGAATGTACTTCCTTGCAAGCGATCGATAAGTCTGAACAGATTTATATGGTGGATTTAAGCACTGGACCAAAGTACTGTTACTTTCGTTATCAATCTGAGCAAATCCCTACCTAACTTACCATCCGAGCTTTTTCCGAGAGGATCTATGTCTAACAGGTAGGGTAAATATATGTATCAAGGTACGGCACGGTCCTACTTGTTATGACATTCTCACAATTTACCAAACTCACACCCCTCACCGAGATCCCGAAAAACTGCCCGAAACACCTAAGTTCCTGCTTTCTCAATTCCTCTGTCTCCCGGTGTGTCTTCGCCGTGCTCGCGGCCACAAATGTGAAGTAATGTAAACGTCTCGAAAATTATGCCACTCACTCAGCTTTTCACTCAAATATAATAAACGATAAACAAAACAAAAAAACTAGAACATGACTTTCCCTTTTTTTTTTCTTTCTTTTTTCTTTTTTCTTTTTTTTTTCTTTCTTTTTTTTCCACACGATAACACTATATACATAAATACACGAATAACGACAATACTAAACTGACTAAAGCTGAGTGAGTGAAGATAAATCCTCGCTGTGGGGTACATAAGATGTCCTCATGTGAAGTACCCCCACACTAATCCTGAAGCGCTGATCCTGTAGTCGAACTGATACTGTGCAGTCCCACCGAACCTCCTCATCACCAAAGATGTAGAAAAACGGCACAACCACCAATTAACCCTACAACCCCTCAGAACCTCGTTTTGTGCGAAAAGATGCTCGCACGCGACTAAATCCTCCTGTGGTCACTATGTAATGCAGTGATCCATCTCCGCAAATTAATGCACTGTCGCCACTAACTCACCCTGTCCTTCCCTCGAAAAACGTGTCGATGTCAAAACTGTCCAAAACTGGTAAATCATGAAGCTCTCCCATCAAAACCCCACCCTACTCACTCCCTCTGTCATAACGCGTAGAATAGCCAACTATCGACTGATGAAGGTCTCAAAGAAGGCTGCCTAGGCTATAGTGGGTAAGAAGAAAGAGGGTAAATGGCTTCAAACGGGCTGACTAATTGGACCTAAGGGTAAGAAACAGGACGTGAGGTCCCTTGATAGCCAGCCACTCCACCGAAAAATGCGATGACCATGACGGCGCCGGTGGGCTGGTTGTCGACTACCTAAATGACGGTGGTGTAGCAATTAGTCGGATTCTTAGCTCAGGTGATAATTACTTGCAGATTCCAAAGGTCACTGGCTCTCACCTATCTACTATACCTCGGTGCAAGTTTTCTTTTCTTTCAAAGGATTCAACCTCGATTTTTTCACTGTTTTTGTTATCTCGATTGCCCTTTCTCAAAATTTTTATGATCTTTTAATTTTTTAGTTTTTGAAAAAAAATAAAATACTACTGTCTGCGTATATACGCAGAAGCTGCGTATATACGCAGCCAACAGTATAAAACTTTTTAATTTTTGATTTTTTTTTATATACAATGCATGGCTAGAATGTTTGTGGTGGGTCGACTCAAATAACGAAAATATGCTGATTCAAAAATAAAGAATGAAAACTGCAAATAAACATGAAAAAACGTGCAGACTGGGTTAATGCAGACACGACTACCATCCCCACACTAAGAGGCGGCATGCCGTCATGGCACTCACTCGTCCGGAAAAAATGTCGGGTCTGACCCGGTTTCCGAAGAACCGGATATGCTACTCGGAGAGCTGCCGCCAGAGTCAGTCCTGTAGACGACCGGCCGACGTACTCGTGAACGGGGCCGGTAATCGGAGGACTGGGACTCTGATCCCGTTCAACTTCTAGGTGGCTGGGATCGTAATATCGTCTGGCCACTCGAAGGCTGCTGGGTACGGGACCCAGTCTGACGACCCGTCGGCTGCTGGTATCATGTCCCAGACTGACGTCTCCGCTGTCGCTCAGGTGGCGGAGGTGGATGAGTCGGTGGAGATGGCTGCGTCGGGGGAGGTGGCTGAGTCGGGGGAGTTGGAGCAGAGGTATACTCGCTCGAGTCCGCCTCGTCCAACCAACTCGTGGTATAGCTGCTGGAGTAGGTAGGAGGAAAATACAGCGGGAGTGGCGGTTCTCGGCCTGCGTGCCGAGCCGCCTCACGCTGCTCCTCTCGAATACTAATAAAGGCAGCGTTATGGTCCTTCACCATCTTGTGCTGAGTCCGTCGAGAGTGCTTGAAAGCCCTCCAAAGCTTACCCGCTTTCGCGAGCAGTCTCTCCCCTACGGACTTGTGGCCCCCGCGACACCCCTCAAATCCCTCGTCAACTCGAGACAACCTACGTGGCGGGGCCGGACTGGCTCTCGGGGTCGGGTCGGCCCATGGGGCCGGCTCGCCTCTCTCTCTGGCTGACTGAGTGGGGGCATTCCTCTGACTACCCTGCCTACTCGACTCTGGGCGCTCACTCTCTCGACTCGTACGACATCGCCGAAGTCCGGCCGATGCCTGCCGACTGGCGGGTCTCTCCTGAGTCGATCTCCTCCTAGGGGCAGGGGCAGGGTATGGATCCTCATCCATAATGTCGTCATCCTCGTCGAGGTCAACGACCGGCTCTGGTGGACCCGGATTACGGGTCACTATCTTCCTATAGGTCCGCAAAATAAGAGGGTCTAAGTCGCCCTCCAGGATATCCAAGGGAACATCAAAATCCCGGGCCAGTTTGGCGATGAGGTTGCCATACCCCAACCCCTTATGGCTCGCGGTGCCTACTCACTCACCCTCGCATCCCCTCGAAAATATCAAATGAAGTACAAGCGATCATGTAGGTCTCACATAAGTACATCATGAAGTACTCCCTCATCGAACCCCCCTCAACTACGACTCCCTCGTGACGCACTAAAATGGTGATTCTAAAAAATATGTGATGAAAGCATCGTGACGCACTAAAGAATCGTCACCCTAGGTCAAAAGGCTAGCAAATAATCCAAGGTTCAAATCGGGTTTTCTAATGGTCCTACAGAGTGAGATCCAAAAGCAGTGAGTGCTCTACTACACATCCTCGCACAGCTGTTTCGTGTGCCACTACGAGGCGGGTTGGCGACTACCTAAGATGCACACATGAATGTTCGGCTCGTTTAGCTCACACCTAGCTCAACTCTTGTAAGAAAACTGGGCACACACTTTAGATTTGAAAATCAAGTAAGTGTATAAAAATAGGTAGGCACTCCCGTAAAGAAAGTCTCTCTATACGTACTAAGGGGAACTCACATTGTGTCTCTCGGTCGCAAGTCACGCCCTATGCCTAAATTTCTCACACTCGAGTCTTCTTTCGAGTGGCCGTGCATGTAGAGTAAAAAAAAAAAAAAAAAATTAAAATTTCAGAAACGGAAATAAAAAAGATCTTAGTAATTTAAATCAAACATAAACCCTCGATCGAGTGTATTTTGCATATCATAATGAATATCACATATTTTAGTAATAGTGTACAATGATTTTAATTAGAACGTTCGTAACTTGTAGGTGACGAGTTTATTTACAAGGGATACGTCGAGTACCACTAGAAGTGATTTTCATTAGCTTCTTATGATTCTTGGCGAGTAAATATGCAAGGCCTTGCGCCTATTTCTTTATTTCGTGTCAAAATATTTTTGGTGTGGTCTTTAAATGTGATTCTAATGTACGTGCTTTACTTGAGAATCTGGTTTTTTTATTGAAATTTGTATTTCAAAACTGTCACATGAGAACTTAATAATATGTAATGATGTAAAGTGGAACAGTTGTGCGGGGAACACTTTATTATTGATTCATGCGATTCGTTGGTGTTGACTACGGTCACTCGAACCACTTTTATTTTGACAGCTTGGCCGCACAAAGGCTCGATTTGCTCCTTGTGCTTACATTTCTGGCCGCAAGAAGCCCTAAGGGGTGTCAACACTTATGGTCTGGGTATCTTGGGATGATTGGTTCTTCCCTGTGTGAACATATTAACAATATGGACATTTGGACTTGATGTTTTCTAATGGGACTAAAACCCGTAGGGAAATTTAAAATTGACATAAGGAAAAAAGAAATTAAAATCGGTGAAACCGTTCGGATTTTGGTTGTCTTGGTTAATGACTAACTGGGTGTAACCATTTAAAAGTTAGCCTTTAGAAGGGATAACTCCCACAAGCCCTGACCAAGCTCGAGATTTTAGAAGCTAAGAGTTTTTCTCCACCTGATTAGATAAGAATTTGAATTGGAGATTTCCTTTAGAATTTGGTTCGGTAGCAACTGCTTGGGTGATGATAATTTGGGATTTCATGTTTGGAGTTCTTATTTGAGCAATCTTGACGTTCTTTTATTCTTTGGGATAATAATGCATTATGGGAGTCACGTTCGTAGGTATTGTGTAACTTGGAATTATATGATGATAGTTGTATCAAGTATGAATTGTGATATATAATTTGTGCAGTAAGCGGCTTATGTAGACTATCTTTCATTATGTAGATGGTAACACGCAAGACAACAGCCAAAAAACGTGTTTATCTACCCTAATGTAACTCCTTGGAGGGAAGGCGAGCTACATCCTAATTTTCGTGTCTAGGTGGTGGACTTCTTTAGGGAAAAATATGACCATTTGAGATTCCGGCTATACTTGAACCCTCTTTTCCAGGAAAATTGTATGGTTCATGGGCTACCTATGGGCCCAATGTCTGGTATGACTATCATGAAGTGTGGTGACATCATGAATCAGTTTAACCACACGAACTATGATAAGTACAAGTACCATGGCGCATGGATGCTTAATTTCAATTTCATCTGCCAAAAGTTCATTAAAGTTCATGAAGATTAGTATGATTTCAATGAGGGGGCGGAGGAGGTGAATGAAGTATGTGACGGAGTCAAGTGTGGGAAACGAGGAAGACTAGTCAAATTAGCCCTATTTGGTATCTTAGATTTTAGGTACGTCTTACCATTTGTTTGAATAAGGCCATCAGGTCAAACTATTTTTGAGATTTTTTAGAGTTATTCTTAAATAGCCATTTTTGGATTAAAAATTATTGATTCTTCAATTAGGCGAGTTTTACTCCCGTGGTACAAAATGACATTTATATATACGGAACTCGTTCTGGAATTTAATAGGATTATGTTCTTGTGATTTGAGGTATGGTTTATAATTGAGGTGATTATATATTTCGTTTTTGTGGAGTGGTGTATACCCAACACCCTATGTGGTGGTGCACACAAAGTGCTCGTAAAGATAGAACGTTAAAACTTGAGTTTTTTGGCGTTAGAATCTGCGTAGCAGTTGGTATTTTATGTCATAGCCATACTTAACCTTATCATCGCCGGATTATAGGTCGATGGAGGAGAAGGAACACTAGACGATCATGATGTGCTTATCAGATGATGTTATCACCGAGGTCACAGGTCAGACAACGGCATCGATTTTATGGCTCAAGTTGGAGAGTCTCTACATGACGAAGTCACTCACCAGCAAGTTGCTGTTAAAGAAACATCTATTTACCCAGCTTAATCTCGAAGGTACGACTCTCAAGGATTACCTTGATTAATTTAATATAATTCTTCTTTAGTTGCGTAATATTGACGATTAGTTGAATGGTGATGATACCGCACTCTTGCTGCGGATTTTGTTACCTCCATCATACGAGACCTTCGTGCAGTCCTTTGCTGTGGATAAGGACAACATAACCCTAGAGGAAGTGATATCGGCTCTCCATGCTAGAGAATTGTGCCATAAGGGTGCATGCACAAGTATAGAGGACCATGCTTCCGGATTAATGGCGACAAGGGGAAGTAAGAAGTGTGTAAGAAGAACAAGAAAAAGCAGTTTCCTGGTTCTAAGTTACCCAAGGATGTTTGTGCTTGGTCCAAGGAAAAGGGAAACTTGAAGAGAGATTGCCCGAAACGAGGTCAACAGGGGCAGAATGGATCCAGATTCGTGGGGGAACAATGTAATTTATCCGATAATGATTATGTTCTAAGGGCGGATGTTGTCACGCACTCACAAGAATCATGGTTCCTTGACTCAAGGGCTTCCTATCATATTTTCTCTAACATGGAGTTGTTCTCGACATACAACCAAACAAACGGAGGGTCAGTCTATATGAACAAAAGAGCCGTCTGCAAGGTAATCGGAAGTAACATAGGTAGATTGAAGACGAATGAAGGGAAGTTACGTACTTTAGAGAAAGTCAGGCATGTACCACTTATCGAAAGAATATAATATCCTTGAGTCTACTCGACAACAAGGGCTACAATTTCAAAGATGAATGTGGAGATCTGCAAGGGTTCTAAGGTGATTCTCACAGGTGTAACACCCTCAAATGGCCCAAGCCGAAGACCCGGGGATGTCACTCCGTACCCGAGAGGAGCCCGGATACAAGGAGATTTTATAACACGGTTCTCAAGCACAAACATCCACAATAATAATTAAAACCAATTGAAATTATTCATTATTAAAATTCAACATCCTAGCCACAAACCGGCATAATAAACTAAAGTGTTTAAACTACTAAAGAATTAAAATTCAAAGGAAATACTACAACTATTATTCCATGTGATGATACGCGTCCCCTTCTACGCCAGATAACCGTCCTCTAAACCTGTGGTGCGGAATCAAAAAGAAACACCACAGTACAAAATCAGCATGAAATACTGGTAAATAAACATCCAAACATGTAAAACGATGATGTGATAGTTATAAAACAATGACACATTTATAAGTAAGAGTTTTTTCGCAAACACAGCGGTAATAAAATTGACTCTTGTATTAAAACATAAGAGTTCCCAATTCCATAATATTTCCAACCAATTTCCATAATCATTAGAAAAATCCAAAATCCATCGTTAACTCCTCTCCGTTAACAAAACCAAATATCCATCATTATTAATTCGTTGTGACGGGGGAAACCAAACCGTCTCGCAAGCATCCAAGACATTAAGTTTCGACACCCCCCAAAGACTCTAGCGGCCAGAGGAGTGAGTACAGGGAGCTATCCGGGGACTTGCAACCGGATTAAATAAAAATAAATTGAAACGGAAGACCGAGATCAAACCGTCCAATGCCAATAGTAACCAATAATAAATGTCCCCGCACAACTATTCCACTTTACGTATTAATGCATTATCATAATCATGGTGATATTTCCAAGAAAAGCATTTATCAAGTAGAAATCGCATATTGCATGTCACATCACATAAACACATTTTGAGACGTAAAGAAATACAAGAATTCGTTTGACACGAAAGAGATAAGCACACTAGGCTTGGCATATTTACTTACCTCAAAGCAAATCCAACTATAGAAATCAATCAACGTACTCTACGTACTCGTCGTCGACGAACTCGTTACCTACACGTAACAATATTCTAATCAAACAAATATTCTAGAAATATACTTGCTATACTAATTACATGCATATGATAGTCAATGGTTTAGGGTTCTAACACCGACCTAACATCTCACTCAAATCATACTTCAAAACAAAACCCAAAACTTTGCTTCAAAATCCTCTAGCCTAAAGCATACATAATCCATCATAACTCCACCAATCTATTACTACAGTTTCCCAAACAAATCATGGTTCAAAAAAAGTTCCATTGGATTCAAAACATTTGAAATAATAAGTTTAGCCTCAAACGGATCTTAATTTTGATTCCTGAATCAAAAGTTACACTAGTTTCAAGTTTCCAACTTCACTCAAAATATCCATACGGGAATTGTCAATCTTCATGAAACTTTTCCCCCAAGCATCTAGTTCATCCTATATTCATACTCAACCTAATATAACATGATTCCCACATTCACATCAGATGTTTATCCACATACTATGATCATTCAAACACCCAAATCACTTAATCAAACTTCTCCCCCAAACTAGGGTTTCTTCCCAACACCCAAGAACATGATAAACCCTAAAACTTAATTATCAATCCTACCAATCCATGAACAATGACCCTAACAATAAAAAACTGAAAATTAAAGATTACATGCAACATACATGAATCATGAACAAGTGATCACAAGAATAAGAGATCAACAAGAGAAAAGAGAAGAAGAAACAAAACAAATTCAAACCCGCCGCCATGGAGGCCGGACGGAGAGAGAGGCGGACGGAGAGAGAGAAAAAGAAATAGAGAAAGAAAAAGAGAAAGAAAGAAAAGATAAAAAGAGAGAGAGATTACCTCAACGGAGAGAGAGACGTCGGTGGCGGTGGGTGGCTGCCGTCGGCCACAAGAGTGAGACGAGAGAGAGTGAGAGAGGGACGGGTAGATAGTGAGGGAGACGTGAGAGAGATAGAGAAAATAGGGAGAGTGAGGGTTTTATGAGAGTTGGAAATAAAATCAACTTCATAAGTAGGAAACCCTCTCGAATTAGGAAACTTTTACGTAGGAAGAAAAGTTAGGTCAAAAGACACTTATTCCCCCTTAGTTTTGTCAAAAGACAACTACCTCCCCCAAGCTCAAGTAAAAGACACTAAAACCTTTGATTAAAGTCACAAAGATTCCCCAAACTCTCGTAACCATTATAATTAACTCTCTACAATTAAATTAACTTCTCAACACCAATAATAATATCACAAAATACCCGTAGTCACAAAACGGGGTATTTCATATTTTCTGAACTGTAATGGCGTACTCACAAGAATCATGGTTCCTTGACTCAAGGGCTTCCTATCATATTTTCTCTAACATGGAGTTGTTCTCGACATACAACCAAACAAACGGAGGGTCAGTCTATATGGAAAACGGAGCCGTATGCAAGGTAATCGGAAGTGACATAGGTAGATTGAAGACGAATGAAGGGAATTTACGTACTTTAGAGAAAGTCAGGCATGTACCACTTATCAAAAGAATATAATATCCTTGAGTCTACTCGACAACAAGGGCTACAATTTCAAAGATGAATGTGGAGATCTGCAAGGGTTCTAAGGTGATTCTCACGGGAGTCAAGGTTGGGACACTGTACATGCTACAAGGTTCGATGATCACGTGTACTGCCGGAGTTGTCTCAACCGAGACTAATGAAGCAGATCAAACCAAGCTATGACATATGAGTCTCGCTGATATGAGTGAACGTGGAATGCTGAAACTTTAAATTAGAGGCTATATCTGCGGTCACACGCCCGATAGCCTAGGTTTTTGTGAGCACTTCGTGTACGGGAAGCTATAGCGTAGTAAGTTCCAAAAGGCGGTTCACAGAACAAAAGGCACTCTTGATTATATCCATTCAGATTGATGGTTTCCATCTTGAGTGGAGGCGATTGGCGGGTACAAGTATTTTCTGAGCATCATTGATGATTACTCCAGGATGACTTGGATATTCATGATGAAGAACAAAAGTGAGGCCTTCGCAAATGTCAAGGAGTGGAAGACCTTGGTAGAAAATCAGAGGGAAAGAAACTGAATATATTGCGCACGGACAACGTCTTGGAGTTTCGTTCATCATAGTTTGATGGATTCTACAAGGATCAGGGAATTGCTCGACATCACATCGTTGAACACACACCACATCAGAATGGTGTAGCCCAAAGAATTAATTAGACACTGCACGGTGTATGCTTTTGATTGCATGTCTTAGTAGAGGTTTCTAGGAGAGGCAGTTTCTTGGCGTGTTATCTCGTCAATCGGAGCCGGCACAAAGGAATATGATTCAAGATTTCTAATGAGATTTTGTCCAGAAAAGCAGCAGATACTTGAATCTAAGGGTCTTTGGTTGTGTTTCCTATTATCATGTGGATGTAGACAAGCTAGAACTAAGAGATAAGAAAGGGGTATTCATGGGCTAGGATACATGTGTGAAGTGATATAAGATTTGGAAATACTACAATATTATACTTCATAGAAGTGTAGTCTTCGATGAGAGTTCAATGATGAAATCAAGTTTCGTGGAGATAGAGGTTAGTGCAGCAAAGAATAAGGTGGAGGCAAGTTCAGGTCGTAATGATCCTAAGGAGACCGAATTGCCACCATCGTTGTCGGAAACCAAAGAGGAAGAAGAAGAAGAGTCTGAGGTCGATGCATCGCTACGAGAGGAACCGATTTATCAAAATATTTCTAGAGTAAGAGCAAGGAGAGTCGTAAAGCCTCCATCAAGGTACAAAGATGATGGTATGGAAGGATATGCACTCCAGGTACCTGAAGAGGTTGTGAATGAGATGTCCACCTATTAAGCTGCAACTTCTAGTTCAGAGTCAGCACCGTGGATTTTCTCAATGGGAAAAGAGATGGAGTCTCTTAGCAAGAACTCGACTTGGGAGCTTGTCAAATTTCAGCGGGAAGGAAGATAGTCACTTGCAAGTGGGTTTTCAGAAGAAATGAAGGAACTACTCCTTGAGAGGGCGTCAAAGCAAGGTTAGTTGCAAGAGGGTTTATTCATAAAGAAGTAGTTGACTACAACGACATCTTCTCACCAGTTTTCAGACCTATCTCGATCAGGGTGCTACTAGTTTTGGTTGCACCCCACGACATAGAGCTTGGGCAGCTAGATGGGAAAACAACTTTCCTACACTGGGAGTAGGAAGAGGAAATATACATGAGCCAACCAAAAGGAGTCCAAGTTCTTGGAAAAGACGACTATATGTGAAAGTTGAAAAGATCTCTCCATGCACTGAAGTTGTCTTCGAGAAAATGGTACAAGAGGTTTGACAACTTCATGTTGGAGATTGGTTACCAGAAGTGCGAGTATGATTGCTGCGTGTATCATAATTTGTTGCGAGGTGAGACAAGTACCTACCTAATTCTATGTGTAGATGATATCTTGATTGCAACTCAGGATATAGAGGACATATAGAAATTAAAGAGGTAACTCAGTGGGGAATTCGAGATGAAGGATCTTGGGGCTGCTCGAAAAAAATTAGGAGTTGAGATCTTTAGGGATAGGAAGAAGAAGCTTTTCTTATCACAACAGGGATACATCAAAAAGGTCTTGGGAAGATTCGGGATGGTATTAGCTAAAGATATTGATACTCCTATGGCGACTAACAGCATGTTCGGAATGTACACTGTTTAGACTGAGGAGGAGTACATGTTCAAGGTTTCATATGCTAGCGTAGTTGGAAGCGTCATGTATCCTATGGGTTGTATATGAGTGACGCGATTCTTTACTCGTATACGCAAGTGCACGGTGGAAGTAATAAAGAGTGGGTATTGAAACTCAGGTTGTCGATCCCACGAGGACAGATAGTAGGTTTATTATTAATTATAGATTAAATCTAAAGAGTCTAATTGAAATAACAGGAGGAAAGTTGTTGATTTGAGAAGTTTTCACCCCCAATCAAGTGACTATATTAAACTAACTAAAAGAAAATATTTTTGGATTTTTAAAATTAAACAAGGTTTGATTAAATAAGAAGAAAGACTAGGCGATCTATGGATCACCTAGGGCAGTAGACAATTCCGGATATTGTTTTGAAACATGTAATATTGAATATGCTCTTGATCACATCTAACTACTTACAATCTCCTCTCGGTCTCATGTAAGCCTATGCTAGGTTCTGTAATCGTCATCTGTCGATCCATAAACTACATCACCTAACAAGCATTAAGAATAATCCTACGTTTTGATCCAAACCCCAACGTTTCTCCTTTGAGTCCATCACGATACAGGGTTGCTAGCAATCCTAGATTCATAAGCTAATCGATCTTCACCTGTCAGTCCATCAATCTTTCACCACGTAGATACCCTAGTTCATGATGCTAAGGTAGCATAAAATTAAGAACAAGATTACTAGAAGAAGCAAATTCACTATTACTTTAAGCTAAGATAAACTTTATGGATCAAATACATCTCTATCCATCATTCATATCCTACCTAAAACGTGTCAATAGTTCTAGGTCAACAATACACCAATAGAGAAGAAAATTAATCAATAACGTGAATCCACACTACAACAAATATGACCTTTGTTGACAGTTTTTTTGTCGACAGACAATTTTATGTAGCTAGTTGCGCAATTAGTCGACAATATTTGTGTTTGTCGATGCATATGATTTTTTTTGTCGACCTTTTGGTTTTTATTTTATTCTACCCAAAAAATTAGTCAATTTTTGTGACTATTTGTTTAATTTTGACAATTAATTATATAGTGGCATACTCAATTATCAACTCCTGCCAAAAAAAATTGAAGAGTAAATAATAGGTGTTTCCCGCACTCCCAAATTGTAAGGAGGGAATAAAAAATTAATCTATCTACATTACAAAATAACATAATTATCATTAAAATATGTTTTTCAACATTAGATCAAATTAACACAACCTTAGATCTCTAGTTAGAATTGCCAAATATTTGGAGATGGGGCAGATCGTGAATTTCCAAAGTCAAAACTCCACCCTCCACTTCTTCTACCCTCTCTCTCACTTCGTGTCCGACCAAAATGAAAATAATTGCAACCGATTTAGAAGGAGAAACCAGCCAGAACATTTAATCCGAATCCATTCCGAGGTTCTTCATCAGTTGGCAAAAACCGGATCTCGGGTGAGGAGGGAATCGGCGGCGACCACTTTCTCCTCGGTGGCAGCTTCTCCGCCTATTTAGCCTTCAGCCGTCGATATTGTCGTCGGGGTTCCAGATCACGAACTTATCGCTGGTTTCGTCCGTCGGCCGGTCGCCGCTGTCTACGGCGTCGTTGAAGCGGAATTGTAGTTCCATGGACAATGCGGCGACGAAGTGCGGTGGATCCTCTGGGAGATGCCATTGCTCTAAGAAAATGTATGCCACGGATCTGAACAATCACAGCCGTCTATGTAATTTTTGCACTCTGAGAATAATCAGAGAGATTGATTAAAAAATTGCGTTGATTTGATCAGGAAATCAAGGGTGAAGAGAGTTGTTACACTAATTTTCCAGTTTGTTGGTTATGTTTCATATGGGGATCTTTTCTCCCTCTTTGCAAACAGCGTTAAGTTAGCTATAATAAGCAGATGTTGAAATTTTGATTTTATTTTCATTCCATTGGTCAATAATTGATTTATGTTTTGGTTGATTTGGATCCTAGGAGAGTATAGTAAATGGTTGAGCAACACATGAAATTTAATTATGTTATTGAGCATCCGTATCTGGATTGAGTATTGTTTTCATTGATAATTAGGCGTAATCCGGAATAATATTATGTAACGCCGCTTCTTGGTGCTCTGTGCTGCCAATGTGGTTAATATTACTTTATCGGGGGTATTTTGGCGGCCACTGAAACAATTTCTTGATTGATTGAATGAATTTTCAGTTTCGTGTATATGGTTCTGTTAGACTTCAATCTGCGGCACAGGGTTTCATTGCCTACGCTAATTTTCCCCTTGCCACCTTTTGAATTTGCTCACCACTTTCGTTTATGCAAGAGGAGTCATGTTTTAGCGAAACTAACCTACTTCTATTCAGTTGTTAGCTGACGATCTTCTTGCTGCATGTATCTACTTTGTCTCCAATTAGAATGTCTCTCTTCATTATGCAAATTAAGCTATTCGCTTTATTTCATGACGCTTGACTAAAATATACTCGATATTCGTCTTTTTACCAGGTAATTTAGGTTTCAGGCGAAGATGGTTCGAGTGATTTCTCTACCAGTAAGCATCTGGTGTTAACCTATTTTAGTTTTGACTGAATTTATAAATTTCTATATTGATGTTATTTGGGTTTGTCATTGCTGATATTCATATGTCACACGAATTTGTGACTTCTCTGAATTATGTAGATTAGGAAAGCATGGCTTGGTCATCATGGTTGCACCCCTGGATTAGCACTTAATGTTTGTTCCCATCTCTACTATTTCTGATCGTTTAGTTGACAGGAGATCACAATATGTTTTGCACTTAAAAGGTAATCCAAGAAACTAAACTTGGTCATGGTTGTACTGCATGACATTCAGTTAACAGGAGATTGATTCAACTTTGAGTTAATCTAAAAGATATCAAGTCTTGGTAGAATTATTTGCATGTGTATCAATTTTTTGGGTTTTGATTGTTTGTACTGTAAGTATATCCTAAGCACTGATACAGGTGAGTGCATATTCGCACACTTGGTTCAGAGTTTACTAGCGGTGTAGGAACATTATTCCATCCCCTGCTACTTTAGCTAACCATGGGAAACCCCTGCTATTTTAGCTAACCACGGTAAATTTACCTACATTTCTGTAGTGGGGGTGACAGGTAATTAAGGATGATATGATGTAATTTTACTTTTGACCCATGAGGTGATACTTACAAAATTAAGTAAACATTATTCAAGTTAGATGTGTGTATATATATATATATATATATATATATATATATATATATATATATATATATATTGTGTTTATCGAGTTCCAACTCAATTAACGGGGTTGGGGCTTTACGTTTGAAGCGCTGCTAACGGTGTCAGTTCTTTATATTCCTAACCTGACCTGCCAATGTTATTTGATTTTGTTAGAGTTCCATGTTCGATTACTGAAACCCATGGCACACCTGGAGAGAAATATGTAATTAAAGTATGCCCCTCTATTTGTTAGATCCTATATGAACATTTTATTCTTTCGATTGTTTTATGACGGTTTGTCTACTGTGTAATTGAAATTCAATTACGTTTTTTCACTCCGTCTTTGGAGAAGTTTCTACCAATGACTAGGGAGTAAAGAAACAAGATTTTACACTTTCTAATCCATTGTTACCCTCAGAGAAACCTAATTGTTGCCCTCGGCTGAAAAAGAGAGGGTACTTCAAGATTGTTACGATTCTCCTAATTTTCTAGGGGTAACATGTAGCTGTTTACCTCCATGGTGGATTGGCTTTGGAGGGCTTTAATCAAAATAGTTGATCGGTTTCATTATTTTACTGACTTAGAAAGGATGAACATAAACATTCCTCCCCATTTATCTGGAAAACGAACTATACTATCTTATCACCATTCAGTTGTTTCACCAAGTTCAGCCACCCATATTGATGTAAAATATCTTGACTCTAACCACTTTATTTTTCTCCTCACCAACGTTTTGCAGATTATGGGAATGGCCGAACTCCGCCGATTGTGGAACTACTTCAGAACCACAGATTACCAACGTTTTCACCGCGATTTCATCAAATAGTAAGCGTAATGGCATGGAGTACAGATCTTGGACTACGTCATGAGAATTTTTGGCAGATAATGAGAATGCCGAACTACTTGAAAGAAAGTATAAGTTGGTCAGCCCCGTAGTCGACTACGTTGAACAAGTACTGCTCACTTCTCTTACAAACGTTTTTTTCGTAGTATACATTGAATCCGTCAATTACTTCTGCGTATTCACAGGGAAACTATTCAAAGAATATGATTCCTTTACAGGATTATTCGTCTTTCTTTTCTATGAAAATGTCTTTAATCTTCAAACAATTATCTTCCCATGTTTCAATCCTTGAGTTCATACATAGTCATAATTAACCGTTTGTTCTCACTTTTTATCTTCATTTAGCTACGCAGTTGCCTTCTTCTGTCTAATTCATATTTGCAATGTACCAGTTAGTGATGTGGTAGTGCCCTGAGGGCACGACTTATTCACTAGTGTGTAAAAATGAATATCGCGTATGATGTATATCGTACGCGATATTCATTGTTTTTAAACCATACAGCTTGTGATTCGTTTTTTCATTGTTTGCAGGTTTTAGCGTCGCTGGTATAGGTCAGCTCATCGAAGGACCGAAATAACTAATGGTCGGTGATTCTGGACACTTGATGATATAACATTTAGTAGCTTAATTGTGGGCACTTGATTCCTCTAGATGTAATAGTTTTTGAACTTTGAAACGCAAGCTACTTCTTTTGTTAACTTAATACTGCTTTAATTTGTACGACCCTTTAATTTGTACGACTCTTTAACTCGGCTACGGATGCAAAATAGTTATTCTGCAGTATTATTTTTGTTTTTGATGTAAAATCCCACTTTTGGAGGGTTGATCTTGGATTTGAGCACAGTTGTGCATATATATTTGAGTAGTGTTGGAATTTTGGGTGCATGTCCGCATATTAGTAAAAGTTCCCACTTTTTTTTTTATTTGGTCGTGATACAGGCGACAAACACGTTTGTCGCCAGGAAGATGTAATCATATCTACCGGTGACACATAATTTTGTCACTTATCTACATAATTGACTAAAATTACTTGTCGGTAGTTGTACTAGCGACAGAAAACGTTTGTTGTTAGATTTAAACTGTCGACAAAAACCGATGTCGCCTTTTTTTCTTTTCTGCCGACTTAATTGAGGTTTGTCGGCTTTAATACTAACGACCGAGTTGTAGTGACCATTTTCTGTCAACAAATTATTTGTCGATAGAATTTCTACCGACATATTTGGTCATTCTAGCGACAATTTTTGCTGTCAACGGAGGCAGAATTTCTTGTAGTGCCATAAGCGTGAATCAAACAAACAAATCTGGAACAGTGTCTAACAAAACCCTAGGCTCACCATAGAGCCTAGCCAAGAAAACTACTAAACTATGCTGAAAATAAGAGCTAACAAGTTCATAGTATTGAGAAACGATAGAAAAGATAGGAGAGATAGTCAAACTCGTGACAAAATTCGCGTTCCGGCAACTCCGGCGTCGTTCTCCATGCCCCTCGTCTCTCCTAGCCTTCCTTGATCGTTCCCCAGCAGCTTCTTCTCCTCTTTTAGGTCTAAGATTCGGTTCCCAAGGGTCTGGCACGTTTTTAATGATATTTGGCTAAAATTGCACTTTAGCCCCTCTAGTTTGTAATTCTCGAAAAGAATTGTAAGCTGATCTTGCGCGGGCCATTACTCTCTCCTCCGGACTCGTCTTTGGGCCTACCATATATCGTTGGAAATCTATGGATGTCTACTTTCCAATGGCGCAGGCCTTGCTCCAAAATTGTCTGTTGATTATCCTGCTCGAAAATAGTGTAGGCTGGTCCTGTGCGACTTTTCCAACTTCGCTTCGTTTTTGCGTCTTCTTTTCTCCTCTTCATCTAGCTCCATTTCAAGCATCTCCAAGCCCCTAATAAGCTCCATTGCACCTATTTTACTTGATATACACAACTCTAAACAACCCGTGCAATTATCATAGCAAATATGAGAGAAAACATGCGCAAATAAGCTAGAAACACAACTTTTCACTCTTAGGCTTATAAACCGTCAAATTCACATATTTGTGCAAATATAAAATATTAATCATGTGAAATAAGCCTAATACAAGTAATATGGAATTATCATAATAACTCCTAACAGAGAGTTATTAAATACCCCCACACTTACCTTTTGCTCGTCCCGAGCAAATCACTATTTACTAGCCAACTCAAGACGCAAACCACTCCACACGACTTCATGACTATGCAACTACATGATATATATAATGCAACTCAATTATACAAAATGAAATAAAATAAACAACATTTGTTTTCTTATTCTTTTTTCGAGATTGTGCAACCTCTCTATCATAAACCGAAATCATCAAATCCTCACAAGCTCACTTTGAAATTTCACGACACGTAGCAAGAAATGATATATGATGATCCTATGCGCAAACTCACTAAGGCGTCCCCAAACATCCACCAAACCAAACCAAGATACGACACGTCTTTTGACTCGGAGGGTCTAGGCATCTTAAGTCACTAAGTGGTCTTTCTTCGCCAAGTCATTTGAGGTTTTCAGACCCTCTTAGCCGTTATTGCTTTTGAAATGCAAATTATCCCATTGACGGGAGACACAACTCCTGTGTAATACCGCTTAACTTTAGTTTCCCTCTTAAACTCTACATTGGATTGAATCCAAATTTTCCGCGCGAACGGAAGCACATTAGGTTGTTTCTCCTTGAAGCACAATTTTTTTTTTTCATTTTTTTTTTCATTTTTCTTTTCTTTCCTCCACTGTTTTTACAACCGTGCATTAGAGCTTAAGAGTGTGGGCTTTTTAGGATTTTCTCTTGGAACCACCTTAAGGGATGGTGGTGTACGCTCCCTGGCTTTGCTTAGGCCGAAGACTCGTACCACATGAAACCGACTCTACACGAAGGTCCACCCCAGATCCCAAGAGTCCAAAAGTTTCCACGGGATACTGATTATTTAACCACCTTGAGACTCAATCTTCCTAGCACACTAGAAAAGCCAAAAGTATGCCCGTTATCTACTTTCACCATCCCCGAATACCCTGGACATCCTGTCGTGAGACTCGCGCACAAGATACTAAAATTAAAGTATCCCTACTACGGTGCTTCCTACTCTCATGAGCTCTTTCACTGGATTCTCTTCGGTTTCTAGGTCTTAAGTTGCCCTTTTTCTCAATTTTCTCAATTTTTATGGTTTTTCACTATTTCAGTATTTTTTTATTTTTCTCATATTTTCCTAGACTCTACATGCTTTTGGCCAACTCGACTAACCACACAAATTGAGTAGGGTGACTCAATAATTTAAAAGTGCAAACTATATGCATATCTACACAAATCTAACACAATACAACACTATATTAAAACACGACCCTAACCACAAATACTCACAATACTATAAACACTACATGTAACAAGGCTATGCAAGACAGACTTGGCTAGTAAACGGTTCAAATCCCCCCACACTTAAGCGCTTCGTTGTCCTCAACGAATTTAGAGATCAACCAAGAAGACTCAGCATTCAAATGCGATGGGCGGTGATTCTACTCGGGATCAAAGTCATTGCACAAGAAGGTAGTTCAAAAAATTTAGCGCTAAAACGAACTACGTGCACATAACAAGTTGTGTGTACCGAAATTAAGCAAGTACTCAAGTATTCCCTAGGATTCTAACAGCTAATCACAGCGGCGACTAAGCACCGTGACAAAGTAGTCAAAATAAAATCCTAGAGCAAGTACGATGTGCCTAAACGGTAAGTAAAGTGAGGGAAAAGAGTACTCACAACCGACACAAGGTCGGAGACGATTTCCGATAGGTGCTGACTGAGATAGCAAGAACAATCACCAAGCAAACATTGCCCGGAACAATGCAGGCTCCCTTGCGGTCGAGTGTGAAACACACCACGGTCGATTGATCTGTTGCTGCAGACGAAAAGAGAACGAAGAATCCCCGAACTCGTGATGTGAGCTCCCGTGACGGTCGAGTGCGCAAGTAGCACACCGGGGTCATTTCTTCGTCGAATTTTTGGCAACCAGTATCAGTTGTTCACAGTTTATAGTGACGAACACCAAGACTAGCTCCAATAATTCACTTTCTCAAACACTCTCAAAATAACCCGAATTAAGCAAACCAACATATGAAGTGAGAATTCAATTTCAACATTACAATATTATCCCCATCCACAATTCACATAAGTCACAGAATTACAGACGAAGAAAATGATCCTTTTAACTCCATAATATCATCGGTGTCGGCCAAGTGTCTGTATGTGGAATTGAATTTACACAACCTCTGCAATTGATTAAGTAGAGAAGTCGGGAGAAGAGATGGCGCTGGATGAGGATCAGACCTCCAATCGGCAAAATCAAAGAGGGTGGCCCGGGTTGTGGGTTTTTAATCGCAGTTTAAGGCGGTTCTGCATCGATTCGGAGGGGGGGTGTTCGTCAGGTCTGGGTTTCGTCGCGAAGTTTTCTGGGTTTCCGAAGCAAACCGCCGGCTTTAATGGCTGCCGGCGGCTGGGTCGGTGGTTGGGTTGGTCTTCTGTGCCGGAATCAAATGGTTCCAGAAGCGGGGTTGTTTCGTGAACAGGGGTGCGGTTTGTTTCAGAGAAAGAGGCGGTGATTGTTGTGATCGGATAAGGGGAGATTGGTTTCTTTTTGGTGGCTGTAGTTGTCGACCTAGGTTCGCAATCGGATAGAGAGATGTGGGTTCGATTGCGGTCTCCGGTTGTGGCTATGGTGAAGGCTGTGATTTTAGGAGGTCGGTGGTGCTGCTTGGTTGTGGATTGTTCTGATTCCGTGGATCGTAGGTGGCCGGAGGTAAGATCTTGGGCGGTGATTGGGGCTTAGAGAGGGGCAGTTGATTGCGGTTGTGGCCGGAGTTCATGGTTGTTATTTTGTTTTGACGAGGATTGTGACTGTGGTTGTCCGATTCTGGATTGGGGCGGATTCCATGGAGGCAGCTGCAGTTGATTCCAACTATGTTCTTCAGATGATTCCTCCTTTTTCTTTTTTAACTTAACACGACAACCTGTAGACCTGTGTTCTGAATATTCTGAATCGACAGAGAAGCTGCAAGGGGTTCTCACTGTTGCAACTCGATGTTGCAACATAAGGGGTGCTGAGTGACTTTTACTAAACTTCTGAAAACTGCAACAACCTCCCCAGTGCTAAGAAACGTCGCACACGACACTTTCAGAAGTATTATCAAACTGCACACAACACCCCTGCTGCTTGAAAATAAGCTTTTCTCGCCACTTCTTCTTTTTCCACCATTTTTTCTCTTCCAATTTCTTCTCAATTGAGCAAAAATAACCGCTCACAGGGATCACATATCAGAACAACGATGAACCCGTGTTGCACAAGTGAAAGTTCGCCGGAAACTTTTTCTTCTTCTTCTTCCAATTCATGAGCATCAATATCATAATGATTTCAATAACAACTTCAAATCTCTCATGCCGTGAGAAGAAGTTGATGTCCTCTTTGCCCGCTTCCTCAATTTGCAATATCTTAATTGAAGGCTCAAGCACCAACTCATAAATTATGAACGATTGTCTACCTTCATCTTCTTCATACGAAATAACTGAATCATCTTCAAAGTCAATATCGGCGTCTTGTTCATCTCCGTTGAGCCCATACGTGAGAGGATCCATCAAATTCGTAATCGGAGAGTCAAGCTCGTCAAAATTGATTCCATGAATGAGACTTTCAATCTCATAAAAAATCGCATCATGCTTCTTCCTCATATCCGACTCAAGCCATGAATCGCTATCCGGGCATGTTGGGATACATAATGGCTCATCATCCTCTTTTTTGAGCGTTAGGAAGGTTGGAGCATCTTCTGTATTTGAATAGAGACCAAGTTGTGCATCCACATGTGTCGTCTCTATTCCCATTCTTGTTGCTCGTTGTCGCCATTCTTCCACATTAGGAATCATCTCCTCAAGCATCCAACCAAGAAATAACATTAAGCTAGTAGGAGGAGTTGGGTCATTTGGCTGAAAGATATTGCGTTGTATCTCCATGGTAACCCTCTCTCTAGTGCCATCCACATTGCCCTCCTTTATGAGTTGCTCATCCACAAGGTTGCATGCTCTAAATAAGCTCACAAAATGACGATCTTTCTTATCTCCCATGGTTATAGATAACCTGCACACCAAATATCTCAAGAAATACCGTGAGGTGATAAGAATAGATAATAAAAAAAATTAAAAAAAAAAAAGAAAAAAGAAAAAAAACTCTCTAAACTTTTTTCTAATTAACAAATAAACCGATATCCCCGGCAACGACGCCAAAAACTTGACGCGATTCTTTACTCGCATAAGCAAGTGCACGGTCGAAGTAATAAATAGTGGGTATTGAAACTCAGGTTGTCGATCCCACGAGGACAGATAGTAGGTTTATTGTTAATTAGAGATTAAATCTAAAGAGTGTAATTGAAATAACAGGTGGAAAGTTGTTGATTTGAGAAGTTGTCACCGCCAATCAAGTGACTATATTAAACTAACTAAAAGACAATATTTTTGGATTTTTAAAATTAAACAAGGTTTGATTAAATAAGAAGAAAGACTAGGCGATCTATGGATCACCTAGGGCAGTTGACAATTCCGGATATTGCTTTGAAACATGTAATATTGAATATGCTCTTGATCACGTCTAACTACTTACAATCTCCTCTCGGTCTCATGTAAGCCTATGCTAGGTTCTGTAATCGTCATCTGTCGATCCGTAAACTACATCACCTAACAAGCATTAAGAATAATCCTACGTTTTGATCCAAACCGCAACGTTTCTCCTTCTAGTCCATCATGATACGGGGTTTCTAGCAATCCTAGATTCATAAGCTAATCAATCTTCACATGTCAGTCCATCAATCTTTCACCACGTAGATACCCTAGTTCATGACGCTAAGGTAGCATGAAATTAAGAACAAGATTACTAGAAGAACCAAATTCACTATTACTTTAAGCTAAGATAAACGTTATGGATCAAAGACAGCTCTATTCATCATTCATATCCTACCTAAAACGTTTCAATAGTTCTAGGTCAACAATACACCAATAGAGAAGAAAATTAATCAATAACGTGAATCCATAAGCGTGAATCAAACAAACAAATCCGGAATAGTGTCTAACAGAACCCTAGGTAGAGCCTAACCAAGAAAACTACTCAAATATGCTGAAAATAAGAGCTAACAAGTTCATAGTATTGAGAAACGATAGAAAAGATAGGAGAGATAGTCAAACTCGTGACGAAATTCGCGTTCCCGCAACTCCGGCGTCGTTCTCCGTGCCCCTCATCTCTCCTAGCCTTCCTTGATCGTTCCCCAGCAGCTTCTTCTCATCTTTTAGGTCTAACATTCGATTCCCAAGGGTCTGGGCACATTTTTAATGATATTTGTCCGAAATTGCACTTCAGCCCCTCTAGTTTGTAATTCTCGGACAGAATTGTAAGCTGATCTTGCGCGGGCCATTACTCTCTCCTCCGGACTCGTCTTTGGGCCTACCATATATCGTTGGAAAGCTCTGGATGTCTACTTTCCAATGGCGCAGGCCTTGCTCCAAAATTGTTTGTAGATTTTCCTTAGAATGGAAAATAATGCAGGCTGGTCCTGTGCAACTTTTCCAACTTCGCTTCGTTTTTGCGTATTCTTTTCTCCTCTTCATATAGATCCATTCCAAGCATCTCCAAGCCCCTCATAATCTCCATTGCACCTATTTTACCTGATATACACAACGCTAAACAACCCGTGCAATTATCATAGCAAATATGAGAGAAAACATGCGCAAATAAGCTAGAAACACAACTTTTTACTCTTAGGCTTATAAATCGTCAAATTCACATATTAGTGCAAATATAACATATAAATCATGTGAAATAATCCTAATACAAGTAATATGGAAGTATCATAATAACTCATAACAGAGAGTTATCAATGAGCGGACCTAGAATTCGCTGTTAGTGTGGTAAGTCATTTTATGGCTCAATCAAGAAAGAATCACTGGAAGGCGTTGAAGCCCATATTCAAGTACCTTAAGGGTACGTCAAACATTGGCCTCTACAATGGGACTAATAAAAACATCTTGGTGGCTGGGTTCTCAGATTCAGACTATGCAAGTGATATTGATAGCAGGAATCAATGACTAGCTATCTGTTTGTTATGGGAGGTTCTGTTGTGAGTTAAAAGGCTACGCTACAGCCGACGGTGACATTTCCAACCACGGAGGTGGAGTATATGGCTCTAACGGAAGCAGCAAAGGAGGAAACTGTAGGGTTTTGATTCATGGAGCGCGCAACGGAAGCATAATCAAACAAATAGCCATGCAAAACCCTCCAAGGATCACAAGTCCAGATGCATAACGATAGTAAAGGTAAGAAATCATAAACACACCTTTGGGTTCTCCTTGCTGACTTCAAACGCGAATAGTGTCACGTTCTCTATAGTTGATCCACGCCTAGAGTTGATCCTAGAACTCCCAAACTCCTTGGTGCTAGCCTGGAATAAGAGGAGGGTGAAGGAATCACGCAAAACGAGACAAAAGAGGGGCTTCGGCCCTCTTTTTGGCCGACGGGGTGAGGGCGGCGGCAAGGGGGTCGGGTTCGGCCTCCTTGTTGCTTGCTCTCTCTCCTTTGTTCTCTCCCACTCTTGTTATGTTCACTAATGAGCATAAGTTATGAGGAAGGAAGGAAGGAGGGTCCTTTATATAGTCCAACAACTCCTTGTTAACTACCTAAAGGACTTATTCTAGTCCAACTAGAATTCAATTTAGTCCCTTCCTTGCAAATTAGTCCCTACTAAGTTTGCAAGGGTTTGCAAAGTGATCCTTCTAATTAATTAATCCAATTAATTAATTCCCAAATCTAGTTCAACTCTATATAGCGTGTGACCCCATAGGTTCTATCTAGTTGGTAGCAACTATTTGCTAATATGGAGCGGTTTCTAGCAAAACATCCATTCTAGCCAACTAATAGAATAGTCATCTAGACAACCTTGTACAAGTAATTGTCTCATCCCTTTGCCTCTATATCCGGATTGGACACGAGACATACAAGTCAAACTCGTATATCCAATCCATAGTTTCTCGATCTATGGGAATAGCCTTATTCGTGCAAATAACATCAATATCCCATATATTGATTTATTTGAGTCTGGCCAGACATTCTATAAGCACTATCCCTCGAGCGGCCTAGGACATTTGCTCCCGTTATGTGGGAGGGGCAAATCCTCTCTACGTCCACTACGATCTCTAAGCTTGCTTCTCATTGTATCCAGTACACGCCTTTATAACTACCCAGTTACGGTGTAGCGTTTAACGCTACCAAGATCACAATGATCCACAACTAGAATATCTAGTGACTTCAAGTCTAAGGATGACAATACCATTGCACCGCGAGAAGCACTTGTGACTCAACATAACATGTATGTAGCCTTCTCGGTGATTGGTCAATCCAGTGCAACATTCCGTAATGCACACCTATGTGTTGGATCGTGATATCTCCATATCAATCCAACCCCATACTAGTCTATAGATGATTGTCCCATTAATCATTATACTTGACTAGGGATATTTAAGATAAACAACACGATTGTAAATCTAAGGACTTCATTATATTAAATATCCAATAAATAATAAATGAATTTTCTAGCCATATACAAATTCATACTAAACTAGATTGCCTCTAGGGCATCTATTCCAACAGTCTCCCACTTGCACTAGAGCCAATCTGGCGCATCTCGTATGCCCATACTCCTAGTGTGCCCTTCATGCTTCCACTGCGTGAGAGGCTTCCTAAGCGGGTCTGACAGATTATCATCTGTAGGAATCTTGCATATCCGAACGTCTCCTCTATCGATAATATCTCGAATCAGATGAAACTTCCTGAGCACGTGCTTGGACTTCTGGTGCGATCTGGGTTCCTTTGATTGCGCGATCGCCCCAGTGTTGTCACAGAACAACTCCACTGGATCCGCAATGCTAGGAACCACACCAAGTTCAGAAACAAACTTTCTGATCCAAACAGCCTCCTTTGCTGCGCCGTTTGCAGCAATGTACTCAGCCTATGTTGTAGAATCAGCTACCGTCTCTTGCTTGGAACTCTTCCAGCTCACCGCTGCTCCATTCAGGCAAAACACATATCCCGACTGTGATCTAAAGTCATCTCTGTCAGTTTGGAAGCTTGCATCAGTGTAACCCCTTACACGCAACTCTTCCTCACCGCCAAACATCAAGAAAGCATCCTTAGTTCTTCTCAAGTACTTTAGGATGTTCTTGACAGCAATCCAGTGACTGTCACCCGGATTGGATTGGTATCTGCTTGTCATACTCAAGGCATATGACACATCTGGTCTAGTACATAACATGGCGTACATGATAGATCCTATGGCCGAGGCATAGGGAATCCTACTCATGCGTTCCTTCTCAATCTCATTGGAAGGACAACCACTCTTCGAAAGAGTGATTCCATGTGACATGGGCAAGAATCCCTTCTTGGAATCTTGCATGTTGAACCGTTTCAACACCTTGTCAATATATGTACTTTGACTTAGGCCTAGCAACCTCTTAGATCTATCTCTATAGATCTTTATACCGAGTATATAGGCTGCTTCCCCTAAGTCCTTCATTGAGAAACACTTTCCTAGCCAATCTTTCACAGATTGCATCATGGGAATGTCGTTTCCAATGAGTAGTATGTCATCCACATACAAGACCAGAAAAGCTACAGAGCTCCCACTAACCTTCTTGTAGACACAAGACTCATCTTCGTTTCTGATGAAGCCAAACTCTTTGACCACTTCATCAAAACGTCGATTCCAACTCCTAGAAGCTTGCTTCAATCCATAAATGGATCGTTGCAGCTTACAGACTTTGTTGGCTTGCTTTGGATCCTCAAAACCCTCCGGCTGTATCATATACACGTCCTCGAGGAGATTCCCATAAAGGAATGCTGTTTTGACATCCATCTGCCAATCTCATAGTCGTAGTATGCTGCAATTGCAAGTAAGATTCGGATGGATTTGGTCATAGCGACTGGTGAAAAGGTTTCATCATACTCAATACCATGAATCTGTCTGAATCCTTTAGCCACCAATCGGCCCTTATTGGTAATCACATTACCATCCATGTCGATCTTCTTATTGAAGACCCACTTGCACCCTATGGGTCGCGCCCCATCGGGTGGTTCCACCAAAGTCCATACTTTGTTGGTATACATGGATTCCATCTCAGATCTCATGGCTTCAAGCCACTTCTGAGAGTCTGGGCCAGTCATGGCCTCCTCATAGGTAGTAGGCTCATCATCTATGAGCATCGTGTCACCGGAATCAGTTACGAGAAGTCCGTACCTCTCGGGTTCCTGGCGCACTCTACTAGATCTACGAAGCTCTTGTGTTACCTGAACAGGTGGCTCCACAACTGCTTGTGATTCCTGTTCATGTTCCATAATCGGTTCAGTGATTTGTGGTTCTTGAACTTCTTCAAGTTCTACATTCCTCCCACTTGCTTCTTTAGAGACAAACTTTCTTTCTAGAAACACGCCGGTCCGAGAAACAAACACTTTGTTCTCGGTTGGTTTGTAGAAGTAGTATCCCTTAGTTTCCTTAGGGTACCCCACAAATTTACACTTATCCGATTTAGGCCCTAACTTGTCTAATTGTAAACGTTTTACATACACATCGCAGCCCCAAATCCTCATGAACGACAGTGTGGGACGCCTCCCACTCCACATCTCATATGGTGTCTTCATGACTGATTTAGATGGAACACGGTTAATGGTGAAAGCTGCACTTAATAGAGCGTAGCCCCAAAATGATAATGGAAGATCGGTTTGACACATCATAGACCGAACCATATCCAATAGGGTTTGATTCCTCCTCTCGGACACGCCATTCCATTGTGGCGTTCCGGGTGGAGTGAGTTGGGACACGATTCCACACTCTCTAAGATAGTCGTCAAACTCTTGGCTCAAGTATTCTCCTCCTCGATCCGATCGTAGAGCCTTGATACTTTTGCCAAGTTGCTTTTCTACTTCATTCTTGAATTCTTTGAACACTTCAAAGGATTCGGATTTTGCCCTCATAAGGTATACAAATCCATATCTACTGTAATCATCAGTAAATGTAATGAAGTAGACATAGCCACCCCTGGCTGGCGTGGCAAATGGCCCACACACATCGGTATGTATGAGCGCCAATTGCTCACTAGTCCTCTCACCTTTCTTATTGAAAGGGGACTTTGTCATTTTTCCCAATAAACAAGCCTCACATGTCTCATATGATTCAAAATCAAATGAGTCTAGTAATCCATCCTTATGGAGTCTAGGTACACGTTTCTCATTTATGTGGCCTAAACGACAATGCCATAAATAAGCAGGATTTAAATCATTTATTTTAATCCGCTTGGTATTAATGTTGTAGACAGGATTGCTTAGATCAAGGACATAAAGTCCATTAAATAATTGCGCACTAAAATAGTGAATATTATTCAAATAAAAGGAACAACAATTGTTCTTTATTGAAATAATAAAACCTTCCTTGTCCAAACAAGAAATAGAAATAATGTTTCTGCTCATAGCAGGCACAAATTAGCAATTATTTAATTCTAAAACTAATCCTGAAGGCAGAGATAGCTCGCACACGCCTATGGCCAACGCAGCAACCTTTGCTCCATTCCCAACGCGCAGATCTACCTCCCCTTTAGCCAATCTTTTACTTCTCTTTAGATCCTGCATACTTCGACAAATATGAGATCCACATCCAGTATCTAATACCCATGATGTAGAGACATTTAAATTGACATCTACAACAAAAATACCTGGTGGTGGTGGAATCACTATTCCAAGCCTCTTGTCCTCCAGATATTTTGGGCAGTTCCTCCTCCAGTGTCCAGGCTGACTGCAGTAGTGACACTCACCCTTAGTCACAACCTTGGCAACGCCACCAACAGGCTTAAGAGCTTGTTCCTTGGACTTGGCAACTGACTTGCCTTTGCCCTTGGAGGAAGAGGCAAACCTTGTGCCCTTTCCTTTCTGCACCATCATAATGGCCTTGCCCTTACCCTTGTTGATGCTCTGTTCAGCCGTCCTCAACATGTTGAGCAAATCTGGCAGTGGTTTAACGATCTCGTTCATGTTATAGTTCATAATGAACTGTCCATAACTCTCGGGCAACGATTGCAACACGAGATCGGTTGCCAACTCTTGGCCGACCGGGAACCCAAGCCGGGCGAGATTCTCCAAGTACCCGATCATTCGGAGTACATGGGGTCCCACCGGGTTCCCTTCTGCCAAATGACATTTGAACAGTTCCTTTGAGACCTCATACCTCTCTACCCTCGCCTGCTCTTGGAAGAGCTGCTTTAGATGTTCGATCATATCGACAACACTCATGTTCTCGTGTTGCTTCTGAAGCTCAGAGGTCATGGTGCAAAGCATTAGGCAGGCCGCATCATTAGCGTCATCAACACGCTTTTGATACGCCTTTAAGGCAGCAGGTGTCTGATTCTCTGGACCTTCTGGAACGTGCTCCTCTGTTGCGTACAGATTCTTCTCTTGCTTGAGAACAATTCTCAAGTTTCTGTACCAATCAAGAAAGTTGGTTCCAGAGAGCTTGTCCTTCTCAAGGACAGATCGTAGGGAATGTTGTGAACTCGATGAGTTATTTGCCATTTGGTATTCTACAAAAGGAAAATACGCAAGTTTTAGTATTTGTGAATTTTTGACTATATTTAGTAATGGCTAGTTTATTAAATATAGCTCCCACTATTTTTCTACGGATTAATAACCCTCAAAATATTAATGCGGAAAATATCCTTATATTTTCTAGTGGGCCGAGATCCATCTTTTCATCTCCTTATGAGCTTGCTTTGGCAAGTCGCCCATAATTTGACTACTTTTAGGTAGGAACAATTCCAATTGCATCCCATATGCAACTCTTGGTTCAATCGGGCAAATAACTCCTTATTTATCCATCCATATGGATAATCCCAATTGATTGCCTCTAGGTTTCTTAATCAAATTAATAGCCTAGTTGTGTTCAACCTCTTATCTAAACAATTGCACATTGTTACGTGCCATCGCATTCCATCATTATGAATCGAGTCGCCATGCTTTGGCACGCACGAACTTGATAAATAATGATGATAATGAGTGTTTAAATAACGAGAAGGCAAGAACACAATATTTAGAATTTGAGGGATTTTAAATTCAATTTAATTGTTTTGTTGATCAATATCAACTAATCTATCTATTTGAGTTTGGGCACAACTCCAAATAATAGATCCGGGTTGTCTAATTATCTTATTATCCTAATTGCATGCATCATCCATACACCAACCACACAAATAATAAGACAATAAATAAACAACCACATAACAGAAATTAAACGTGATGTGGATATGGCCTTTTCTAGACTAAGATAATTCCAAGCCAATGGAATTATCTATGAACCCTAAGCAAACACATCTCCATGCGTCTTGATCTTTTGGTCCATCCTTCTTAGTCATGTGGAATGCTCCATGCTCCATGCTCCATCTTTTGTGGCTTCTTTGGCTTTGGGCTTCTTTTCTTCAATCTTGGCTAACAATCTACTTTATCTAGCACTAGCTAACATCTATACTAAATAAAATAAATTTCACAAGTTGAGAGAAAAAAAATGGCACGCAGGCCATAAAACCCTAATTAATTATTACAATTAATTGATCAGCTCGCAGGCCGTAAAACCAAACCACAAAATTAAACATCCACATCAAACCACATCCTGAGGCCATATCCAATCACCATGCGATTTGCACATAAACAGTTAAAATCCAATTTTAACGCGCTTGGTCAATTTTAATTGATTTTAGGATTTCTAGGGTTAAAACGGTCCATGGGCCCAACAATCCAATTGCCCGGGCCCATCAAAGTGAACCACAAGGCCCTAGGGCCGGCCCGGCCCAAAACCCGCAAGCTAGGCCCGCGGGTTAGGGCCGCCCGGCCCCTTAGGGCGGCCAAGCTTGGGCGGCAAGCAAGGGGGCGGTCCCCTAGGGGGCCGAACCTCCTCTTGGGGGTTGTTTCCAAAACAACCCCTTTGCTTGGAGCCCAAGTTTGGTTGTTTCCTTGTTTTGGGAGAACTCCTTCTTCCCCAAGGATGCCCAAACCCTAGATCTTAGATCCTAAAATTTCTCAAACTCACCAATTCATGCATCCAATGCAAAAATTGGATCTTGTTATGAGTAATTATTGACAAATTGCATCCCATGCTTGATTTGTCTTGTTTTACGCGATAAACTATCAAATTAAGGTGTAAAACAACAAGAATGTAACACATAAACTACGTTTATGCTCTATGACCTGTGGCTCTGATACCACTGTAGGGTTTTGATTCATGGATCGCGCAACGGAAGCATAATCAAACAAATAGCCATGCAAAACCCTCCAAGGATCACAAGTCTAGATGCATAACGATAGTAAAGGTAAGAAATCATAAACACACCTTTGGGTTCTCCTTGATGACTTCAAACGCGAATAGTGTCACGTTCTCTATAGTTGATCCACGCCTAGAGTTGATCCTAGAACTCCCAAACTCCTTGGTGCTAGCCCGGAATAAGAGGAGGGTGAAGGAATCACGCAAAACGAGACAAAAGAGGGGCTTCGGCCCTCTTTTTGGCCGACGGGGTGAGGGCGGCGGCAAGGGGGTCGGGTTCGGCCTCCTTGTTGCTTGCTCTCTCTCCTTTGTTCTCTCCCACTCTTGTTATGTTCACTAATGAGCATAAGTTATGAGGAAGGAAGGAAGGAGGGTCCTTTATATAGTCCAACAACTCCTTGTTAACTACCTAAAGGACTTATTCTAGTCCAACTAGAATTCAATTTAGTCCCTTCCTTGCAAATTAGTCCCTACTAAGTTTGCAAGGGTTTGCAAAGTGATCCTTCTAATTTATTAATCCAATTAATTAATTCCCAAATCTAGTTCAACTCTATATAGCGTGTGACCCCATAGGTTCTATCTAGTTGGTAGCAACTATTTGCTAATATGGAGTAGGGATGGCAATATGGTCCGATCCGATTTGAGATCCGAGCGATCCGGGCCGAATGGATCGGATCCGAATCCGATCCAATTGAAAATGGATCGGATTTGGATCTAGAAAGCCAGATCCGATCGGATTTGGATCTGGATTTGGATCTAAGGGCAGATCCACCGGGTTCCGACCCGATCCGATCCGACGTATATGTGTGCTTTACAAATATATTCATATTACCTCCCCACTTTCACTTCCAAGAAGAATACAATAGTAATTCCAACCTACCAAGCTATTTCTGTTGTGTTTTGGGCTTCATAACTTGCGAACATGCCTTAGTGTATGAAATAGTGTTTATTTTTTATGTTATTTTTTGTATTTTATTGCAAACCCAAGTCGAACCCGATCCGAATCCGATCCGACCATGTACTATATGGATCTACGGATCGGATTTGGATCAGCTGGATGAAACCCGATCCGATCTGATCCGAATCCGGTGATGATCCGAACGGATCTGGATCGGATCTGGATCCCATTTCTCCTAGTCGGATCTGGATCGGATCTAGCCTGATCCGATCCGGATCCGACCCGTTGCCATCCCTAATATGGAGCGGTTTCTAGCAAAACATCCATTCTATCCAACTAATAGAATAGTCATCTAGACAACCTTGTACAAGTAATTGTCTCATCCCTTTGCCTCTATATCCGGATTGGACACGAGACATACAAGTCACACTCGTATATCTAATCCATAGTTTCTCGATCTATGGGAATAGCCTTATTCGTGCAAATAATATCAATATCCCATATATTGATTTATTTGAGTCTGGCCAGACATTCTATAAGCACTTTCCCTCGAGCGGCCTAGGATATTTGCTCCCGTTATGTGGGAGGGGCAAATCCTCTCTACGTCCACTACGATCTCTAAGCTTGCTTCTCATTGTATCCAGTACACGCCTTTATAACTACCCAGTTACGGTGTAGCGTTTAACGCTACCAAGATCACAATGATCCACAACTAGAATATCTAGTGACTTCAAGTCTAAGGATGACAATACCATTGCACCGCGAGAAGCACTTGTGACTCAACATAACATGTATGTAGCCTTCTCGGTGATGGGTCAATCCAGTGCAACATTCCGTAATGCACACCTATGTGTTGGATCGTGATATCTCCATATCAATCCAACCCCATACTAGTCTATAGATGATTGTCCCATTAATCATTATACTTGACTAGGGATATTTAAGATAAACAACACGATTGTAAATCTAAGGACTTCATTATATTAAATATCCAATAAATAATAAATGAATTTTCTAGCCATATACAAATTCATACTAAACTAGATTGCCTCTAGGACATCTATTCCAACAGCAACATGGCTGATAGGAATGGTCAATGATTTACGCCCACTTCAAGATCAAACGATAGCCAACTGTGGTATCTTGAGTGCGGTTTTCTTGATTAAAGATCAGGTTCATCATGAAAGAACCAAGCATATCGACGTCATTTATCATTTTCATAGAAAAGAGAGCAGGATCAAGGTAAAGAATGTGGGGTCAGCTAACAACCTCATGGATATGTTCACGAAGCCAGTTCCAGAGAGCAAGTTCCAACATTGTCTGGAATTTCTCAACACCTTGAGCCAGTGAGGCCCTTCGGGGTATGTCGGACCCGTTGGGGGGGCGGGTCTAGTGAGTCTCTGTGACGAGAGACATTGGGTGTGGAGAAGAAGTAGCTTTATTAACGAGAAGAGGGCAGTTGCCGTTGACGAGATAATTCCAGGCAAGGTGGAGATTTGTTCAATATGCCTTGGAATTTAAATTTAAAGGCAGCTAAGTGGGTTAGATTAGGAAACAATAGTGAGGCGGTGGGTTTAGTGAGCTTGGGCTTGTTTGGATTTACCATCTGTAGATACTGCTTTCCAGAACGGAAGATCATCGCCACGTGCAGCCATCCAGCATACCTAGCTGTGCTCCATCCACATCGGATCACCACCCGTGCTGATCCACGTGGGGGCTACGAGACAGAGCCCCCGCGCACCATAACATGGGACTTTTAGGGACTTAGTGGTTTGGAGGCTAGAGTAAGGACCGTCGCGCGCGTGCGACAACCAAGCTCGCGCGCGACCTCTGGTTACTGACTGAGAGATCCTAGGCTTACGTGCCCCATTAATGCGGCTGATCTCATAACGGTCTTGGATACTTGCGGACAGATGCGTAACGGTTCCTATATAAATGGTCGAACGTGCCGTTGGGGGTTCTACCATTAAGCCGCCATTTATGGTGCACTAAACCCCCCCCCCCACCAACGGTCACTTCCCCAATATATATAGTATTGTTATGCTCCCCGTTGCGAGACGACGATAAGACAACAAGACACACATAGCCTATTGTCTCTCTCTCACACACAGTTATCAGTGCTTACTCTCTCCCTACACACACCTACAACTCCTTGTGTTCTTCTTCTCTACTTGAGGTTTACACTTAAGTATCTCTTGGGGATTCCTTTGTACACATTTTGGTGAACCCGACGTGAACATCCACCTTCAAACCTCCAAAATCTGCCAACCATGTCTTCAGACCAAGTCATCCGCCACGGAGATCGGTCTCCATCCCACGAGGAGACCTCAGAAGAGGACGGACTACTTAATACCACTCCCAACACTCGGGTTTTAATGGTCACTAAGGGATAACCCTCTTTAGAATCTCTTCAAACCACGATACGGACTCAAGATCGAGCCATGGAAGCTCAATCCGTGCAGATCGCTCAGATCATGGCGATCCTGGGAAAGATGGCCCAAAACGCGGTCCCAGGGGCTTCTGCTTCATCATTGACGACTTGGCTGTCCCCACCCGGGGTGGTTTCCACCTTAACGGGCACCTCAATAGTGCATGTCTCTGCTGCCCGTGCTCCTCTTTTGGGCGGCCCGGCGAGTCAGATTCCACCATTCTCATCAGGCTCGTCCCTCATGACGTCAGGGAATCCTGCCGCATATCCTACAACGTCTCAGTACGCGTTCGGAGCCCTAGGAAGCCACGGGCCTCCACCTCCGCCTCCTTACAACCCCAGCATGCTCTACATTCCGGGTTTTGGGCCAACATCTCCTTCTTACGGAGGAACACCTGCTAGCATGGCGGCCCTCGAGCAAAGGATTGACAGCATCATCGCCAATCAAAGTTCCATGGACAATGTCATTCCAAAGGTAGATAGCGCGCCTCCCATTCCGCGGGATGTCTATCTGATGCCAAACCCTGCTGGGTACAAAGCGCCCAAGTGGGAGAAATTCGATGAAATCAGTGGGAACGCCCACGAGCACGTGATGAGTTTCATGGATATGATGGGCCCGTATGCAATTGATACCCGGCTACTTATGCGCGAGTTTCCTAAATCCTTGGGAACCGTTGCATACAAGTGGTACAGAGCCCTTGAAGCGGGATCTGTGAAAACGTGGGATGACATGGTGAAGAAATTCTACACGAAGTTCTTCCAAATGGACGAGCGGGTCACCACCATTCACCTCTCCCGCATGTACCAAAAGTCTGACGAGGAAGGCGTGGCCTTCATTAAGAAGTTCAGAGCCAGGTCCTTGGAATGCAGTGACGAGGTCTTGGAAAGCCGTCTGGTCGAGATATGCCTGCAAGGCATGCGCAACGAGTATAAAGGTATGTTGATTAATTTAAACATGCCTACTTTTTCAAAGTTAATCGACTGCACCAGGAACATTGAGCCGTTGGTAGAAAGGATGCGGAAAAGACGCGCTAGCGAGCATACACCAACGAATCCTAGATCCAAGACTTGAAGGTTCGGTTATAAAAGGCCGCGAAACACCAATGTCCATGCAATGTCTCCATCTAGCAAGCAACAACGACCCGAACCACAGAAGGCACCGCCATTGCCCTGCTCGATCGAGGATGCAATTGATCTCTGCAAAAGATGGCGGAAAGACGGGATTTTGGCACCTTTTGAGCGCAAACCTACATGAGAGAAATTCAGAAACCCCAAGTGGTGCGAGTGCCATGGTCAAGTGTCGCACCCAACACAGGAGTGCAGGAAGCTTAGATGGATGGTAGATAGGAAAATAAAAGAGGGCCAGTTGTTCATAGACGAGCCAGCCAAGGATGTACGTAGCAACCCCCAGACATCCGATGCGAGGCAGGAGCCTAAGGGAAAAGAGATCGCTATGATCACAATTACCGACTTGGAGGAAGTTGTAGACACAGAAGCCCCGGTAGTTGCAGAGATCCACGAAGAGGAGGATTATGAAATTGACACGAAGGATTCGCGAGCCGAGCGAATTAAGAATTCTGCCAAATTTGCCAAGTTCTTCGATGAAGTGGGCTTCTCACCAGACTGCAGGCACGTGATGACCAAGGCTATCCTCAGAGCAGCAGAGGACTATGGGGAAGAGCTGGTAACCTCAGAAGGAAGGATCGTTAGGGCTTTTCGGCTGGGGGACTCATCATGACATTTGATGAGTCTGACAAAAGAACCAAGACGAGCCATCAGAGGCCATTATACGTAAGAGCTACGATCAACTGCGTGGACTTCAAAAGGGAATTCGTTGATGGAGGAGCTGCAGTGAACGTCATTCCTTTAGGCACCCTGGAGGCAGCGGGGATCCCTCAGCACAAGATAGTCAGGAAGCCGTCGCCCCTCACGGGTTTCGGTAGCGATTCCAGGATGACCTTGGGGTGGATTCGTATGGGGATTCAAATCGGACAGATTAGCTGTTCGGCCAAATTCCATGTCATCGACGCCAATAAGACTTACCATATAATTATTGGGCGAGCATGGATCCACCGCTTCGATGTCGTACCTTCAACAGCTCACCAAGTAATGAAGGCTATCTGGAAGGAAAGGGTGGTTACAGTACCTGCTTCTGTGAACCCTTTTAATTTGGAGGAATCGGAGTTTTCTTAGGCAGTATGGTTCACAGAACTTAAGGAGGGGCCATTCCCATCCCAGCCAATTCCTCTGCCCAGGTGGGAAGACGTCCAGGGCCAGTTACCCGTTGGGGTAATGGTGACACGGGAAGAAACGAAGGAGGCACAACCCACGCGGACAGAGGCTTCCAGGATGGTCAAAAACATCTATACTTTGAAAAGGGTTATCAAGCATGATAAAGACGGCAGGCAAGTGGGAAGTTTCTACACCAACGGGAGAAAATGTTATCGTATCTAAGGATACGCTTAAGGTACGCTCCCATTATTATTTAATAAGTACGATTGTTGTTTATCAACTACTCTTGTTTTATCTACTTTCCACAACCAGCACGAAGCCTATCTCACATGATAGCAGCAGAATGCCAATCAAAGCCTATCTGATAAGGTAGTATGACTCCTATCTCATATGATAGCAGCAATCAAAGCCTATCTGATAAGATAGCACAAAGCCTATCTCACATGGTAGCAGTTGAACGCGAAAAAAGCCTATCTGCTAAGATAGCACAAGCCTACCTTATATGGTAGCAGAAAAACCTATCTGCCAAGATAGCACAGAAGCCTATCTCACATGGTAGCAGCTGAACGCGAACAAAAGCCTATCTGCTAAGATAGCACAAGCCTACCTCATATGGTAGAAGCAAAACCTATCTGCTAAAGATAGTACAAGCCTATGGTAACAGTCAAACGCGAACAAAGAATGTTTGATGATTAAGGCTTACCATGTGATAATAGCTAAGCTAAAATCTATCTCATAAGATAGTAGTCAAAGCCCATCTACTGGGACGACAACAGAAAGTTCAAAATCTTATATGATAACAGCAGTAGAATCTATCTCCCACCATGGCGGAACGAAAACCTATTCGAATGAATAGTACGCAGAAAACCAACATGCAAACACAAACATAGTATGCGAGTGGAATAAAGAAAGCCCAAATCTTATTAGATAAAACAGCCAAAAAGGAAGAGTACAATTTATCTGTCTAGATAGCAGCAGAAAACAAAGCCCCAAAAGGGGGTACAAAGAAATATGCTCCTACGCAGAAGACCCAAGATCAGAGGTTTGAACTGTGGAAAGCTCGTCGTCATCGTCGACGTACTCGACCAGAACAGAACTTTCACCGCTACCATGGCGAGATCCCAAATGAAATTCAAGGAATAGGTGAGGGAAATAGCCTTGGGAATAAATCCCGTTGGCTGCCCTCGCGCCTGGGTATTGGTGGAAAATAGTTCTCCAACGGAGAGCCACCTGGGCGACACCCCAATCATTACGCTTCAATTCAAGGGACAGTGAAGGGGTAGTATTGGCCGGAAACCCACCAGGGGTGGTACCTGAGAGCATGATAAAGGAAAAGGCGTCTTCTTTCTGATAGAGAAGCCTACGTTGCTGATACTTGTGAAGGCTGGAAAAATCAGAAATCTTAGCTGACAAGCCCTTGGGAGACATTCCTATAGCACAACGTAACTCTATGGATCCATGGAGTTGGAACTCAGTTGGATGAAAGAAAAGAGGAATACAGAGAAAAGTAGAAGGAGAAGACATCCTTTTAAATAGCGAAAGCCCAGAGGGGCGGAAGTAATGAAGAACAAAGCAGCAGGGAAGTGCAGGCTTATATAGGGCCTAAGGAGGACTCTTCAGTTTCCGGTAACGCCTCGAGAATTGGACAAGAATCAATGGTATCACTAAAGCATACGACAGTATAGTAACCCTAGGTAATAATGAGGGGATAGTCTACTATGGGGCAGTCATGCATTATCAAGGTGCCATGATGGCACGACGATCCATACGGTCATGATGGTTTCTAGGAATTTTAACCATAATCAAGGAATTGAATATTGAGACCTTTTTCAAGGTATGATGGACGGTGACGTACACGCGCCAGTTTACTTGCTTAAACCAAAAGGGTGAAAAACCAAGTAAAAGTATAAGCCTATCTCATAAGATAGCAGCACGAGCAAAATGACGAAAAGGCCTATCTTATAGGGTAGCAGTCCACGCTGAATACGCGGAGTTTACTATATTTGGCCAAACCTTTGACTAAGGTAATGGGAAGGACCACATTTATTTGAAATTTGCAAGGCACAAGGAACCTAGCAGTTATGTAGGCATAGACACATCATGCAAGAAGGGCATTATTTTACAAAATCACTTGGAAACACACGCGAACCATTGTCACGGAGTAAAAATATTCGGACATCAGGAATACAAAGGAAGAACATCATATTCAAGGGGAAGTCTAGGATGATGGACCAGTAGGACTACTGCTTCAATCTTTAAAGAGGTCTTTCAAGAGAGAGTCTTCTGCAGATAGCTTGAGCGAGTTCGCTGCGAGTTCTGCAATGCGAGCTTTCACTTCTTCATAATTCTTCAAGGCAGCCTCATACTCTCGGGCCATCTGCTCATACGCCTCCCTGCGAGCATTAAGGGCTACTGTCTCCTCTCTGAAAGAAGAATACTCAGCTCCGAGACTGGCAGAATTGTGAGATTTGGCCAGTCTTTGCACGAGGAAATCGAGATCCAGTCTACCCGCCGCAGTCTCTTCGAGCCTCTGAACAAGCGCGAGAAGACCTTGAGCATTAGCAGCTGTGGTACTTGCGGGGGTGGTTTTATATATTCTTTCCAAGAGAGCAGCCATCTCTTTGAAAACCTTCCCTCTGTCTTCCGGTGCCAGCTCCAACACTTGAGCAAATGAAGCAGGAAAAGTCACCCGCACCTTCATTAGCCAATCAAAACAGGCTTGGTCGATGCCTGCGCATAGCAATAGAACAAAACAATCAGAGAAATACAAATAAGAGAGTTGGAAGGAAGAGAATGACTTTACCATTTCCTTCGACGATTTGTTGAAGAGGGGCAACAGATACTGCTACCCGCGAGCCGGATTGAATCTCCTCGGCCAACTTCTGATCTGCCCTCATTTCGCGCGCAAAGTACGACTCAGGGATGGTAAAATTTCTCACGGGAACCACCGGGTCTGCAGCTTCCGAGCCCCACACTTCAAAAGAATTTTCGGAGAAGAGAGATTCCAGATCAAAGCCTCCATTGGGATCTTTGCTCTTCGCCACGCCCTGTACAGGAGAGTCAAGAACAATCTCCTCAGCCTCCTTTCTTAGGGTGGTATGCTCAATCTCCTCGGCACTCTGAGTAACGGGAGAGTCAAGATCTGCAGCAATGGTGTGCTCAGTAGACACAGCGTCGCGCGCAATCTCTTTGGTATTTTTCTCAGACGGAATTTCAGGCTCAACACGTATAGCCGAGGCCACTTGCTCCAGATCGACATCCTGCTCGATTTTGGCTTCATCCGAAGAGATTAGTACCGCTTCGGCAGGAGGGGAGACAAGATCTTCCTGCATTGGGAGCTCCTCCTCTTTCTCAATAATGAGCTCCGTATCCGGATGATTCTCAACCTCTGGAGTCTCTTCCATCAAAACTTGCCCTGGAAAATCTGCACCAGATACATTGTCAGCGGACTCAAGAATCGCTTGAGTACTGCGAGGACGACGACGCACCAAAGGGCAAGGGTCGCGTTCTGCAAAAATAATCATACCCTTAGGAAAGGAAAAGAGCAAAATCCTAATATAAGGATAAGCTGGAACAGAATGGCAAAACCTCTACTAGTGATATAAGCGGTACTTCCCCACTTATATGGGGTACCCGCGCAATTGTCATTTTGCAAATTATCGTCAAGACCCTTCAACCTATCATGACCTGCTCAAGATTAAAAAGGGTTATGCACCGAGCGTGCGAAAAAGAAAGGCATCATGCGCGGCTAGAATACCGATTTACCTGAAGACTCTCCACATTGGTCTCTTACCCATTTACGAATATCACAGATAGGCACGCTATGGTATAAGGCGCCACTTAAAATGTCATAATTCGATAGAGCAAACTTAAAAATTGTACCTTCTTCGTCTTCATCATCTACGAGCTCATGAAGTGCCAGCTGTGCCCGATGGAGATTATCCACAGTTTTGGAGATAGCATGGGAGGGGCGCGAACGGACAGAGTGTGTACGTGGCCTTCGCGCTTCAGAAGCTTCACAATTGGCAATTTCAGAAATGCTTTGCCTCTTCGCAAGCTCAATACGCTCTACTTCTGACAACTTCTCTTGCAGAGACCTCTCCTCTCCCATCCGTCGGGACTCTTCAATGGCCTCCTCCTCAGTCATGATGGTCGTTCCTTTGAGAGGGTTGTCATCATCATCTACAGAAAATAGACAGAAGGGGGTAAAACACATGTAATGGATATTCAAATAAACAAGGAGACTGTCAGTCAAACCATCTTTCTCCCAGGCGACGAAATCTGAGGCTGATTCTGGGAGTGACTTCTTCTTGGGAGAAGTGGTCTTCTTTTTCGCCGGATAAGCCCTTTTGAGAGTTGGCTCATTTCGCACACGCTTCGAAGCACGAGCGGGTAGATCATTAGTCACAGCGGCATCAGCACTTCTCTTCTTCATATCCTTAAGAAACGGCGCAAGGAAGGATTCTAGTCCATCTGAGAGCGCACTTCTGATTCCTTCTTCCATGTGCAACACTGGGGGGGGATGGTGTCGTCAGCATACTTCTTCCTTGAGAGACAAATGTCAACAAGCTCCCTGCTACGATCCCCTGATGCGAAGCGCCTTAAGCAACACTGTCGAGAAGATAATGAGGAATCAGAAAACGTAGAAATAAGGAGTTGCTTCTGCGTATTATACGCAGCCAGCAGTGTAATCCTTATTTTTCATGATTTTTTTTTTGAAAAAAAAATGAAAAATATTTTTGCTGCTGTCTGCGTATTTTACGCAGCTTTCTGCGTATTATACGCAGCCAGCAGGAAAAACTTGATTTTTGAAAAAAAAATGGCATTTTGCCGGCTGTGCGTATTTTACGCAGAACTTGCGTATTATACGCAGCCAGCGAGCAAAACATCAATTTTTTTGCATTTTTGTTCACTCCAGATGGCCGTGTGTGCGTAAAATACGCACAGTATGCGTATTATACGCACAAAACTTCTGTTTTTGTTGTTCAAATTTCAAGAGAGGGGCTCTCAGTTGGTTACAGACTCTTATTTAAAGAGATCAGCATTTTAAACAGGAGAGAGATACATAGATTAAGACTGATCTTCGTGAGATTTGAAATGTGCTACAAACAGGAGAGTTTACATCATTCAAATCTACAGGTTTATCAGGCCATTGACATTGCAGAAGCAAGATCATTCATCACATCAAAAGACCTCTTCCAGGATTCATTAGTTTATTCTTTCTGAGTTCTTCTTCTTGTATTGAATTGTATTATTCATTCTACATTTCTGAAACCTCACTAAACTTAGTAGTTTGGTTGTTGAAGTGAACAACAAGGGGTTCTTATTGTTCCAACAGGTGTAGCCTGTAACTCGATAGGTTGGGAACCACAAGCTGTATAAGTGTAAAGTAGCTCACTTAGGCTTGAGATCTAGGGATAAATCTGGGTGATTAAAAATAAGTTGTGTTTGAATCCTGGAGGGATTAGATCCCTCAGGCAGAGACTAGGTCCATTTGTGACTGAACTCTGTAAAATCCTTGTGTCTATGTTATTTACTTTTGTTGTCTTTACATTTAGTTTAAACAGAAATTTTCAAAACTTTGGAGCTTTCCAAATCTCAAAGCTTTGAAGCCTCTGTACTCTGCAGTTATATCTTCAAATTTGTCAAAACTTTTTCAAAGCTTTGAGACATCAACTGTCGGCACTACTCTAGTTTATAAAAGACTGTGTGTTGGCAAAAGTTAGCATACTCTATTCAACCTCCTCCCCCCCTTCTAGAGTATTTAGATCATGTTTTATACTTACATTATAAACTTTCATCTACCATGAGATGGAAGATATGTGCAAGGGAACGACGAAATTGTAGCTTTTGGTGTCACTGCATTGTTTGGGTCATAACTTTGACTACGAGCATCGGAATGACGGAAGCCACCCCATTTTGAAAAGCTCTCACAAAGACGCACAGAGCTCGATCGGTCAAAGACCCATCGGGGGTTAGTCTTCAACCTCAAATTCCGCTTTTTGACCAGCCGAGCGCTTTTAGTTAATTTTTAATTATTTTTGGTAGTAGTTCCATTGCTGATTAGGACATCATTTTAACCCGTTTTTGGTCAAACTTTTGCGTACATGTTTCTTTCAATAAGGCCAAACTGATGGGCCAATTTTGGAGGGTTTTGCCATTTTGACATATTTTATGGTTTCAACTATTGACCAACTTAGGGGCAGAATTCGGCAATTTTTGATTATTATACTTTTTCTTCGAACTATAGAGATGTTCTATATTGGTTTTTGGCTTTCAGTTCGTTGTTTCAACTGCATTGATCCAGTGCCTTGATTATTGCTATTTTATAGTAGTACCTAAAGTCCGCAAGTGAGAGAATCACTTGCAGCAAAAAAAATTGCTTTTGATAATTTCTCAGTCACTCTCTCTTCTCTTGGGTCTTCAAAGGTTATCAAGGCCCTTTTGTTCTTCTTCCATCGTAATAGTATTAATAATAATAAAAGACAAAAAAAAAGTATCAGGGGCGGTGAACTGCTCAATGTTGTAAACTACTCAATGTAGTTAACTACAAATTTGCAAAGGAAATGAAAGCTTTCACTGTTGTTGTCGGTCTCGGATAGGTAATCCCATTTCTGCTGCGGACTCGGATTGGTAATCCCATTTACGCAGCGGACTCGGACACATGCAAACAAAATCTATATATATGCAATGCGTATGTCTTGGTTTGCATTATTATACTCACAACCATCTTCAAGAGCACTAAAGAACCCTAACCCTAAATAATTATTCTTTCTTCAATGGCCCCTGGACTCCGTTTCTTCCCAACTGATGAAGAATTGGTGGTCCACTACCTTGATCGAAAGATCATGGGACTTCCATCTTTAGCTCCAGAATATGTCCTGGAGCGCGATTTGTACGGCGAAAATTCTCCTTGGGATTTGTTTGATGATCACACCGATCCTTGGCAGACAACCAAGATTAAAGATAGGAGTGACCGCAACATTTACGTAATCACCCAACTAAAAAAGGCCGGCAAAAGTAGAATCTCGAGGGTTGCTGGCTGCGGCGTGTGGCACGGTGATGCAGGGCCACATGAAATCTTTGACAATAATAGCCATGTAGTTGGCGTCAAGAAGACTTTTTCCTTTGAAGTTACTGCTAGAGAGTCGACTGAGGCGCCTAGAGATAGGACGCCTGCAGGGCACTGGATCATGCACGAATTCAGCAGCACCATCCAGGGTACAGAAGCAAACAACAACCATTATGTTATATGCAAGATATCTAGAGATGATTCCAAGCCTCGGCGGACAGCCCCAGAATGGCGACGTCCCAAAAAGAAGATGAATAACAATAAAACTTCAACATCCGTGAAGCGAGGTAGTCCATGCAGTAGCACTTCTGATAATGTCGAACAAGACGCCAACAATTGCCTCCTGCATAAAGAAAAGAAGCTTAAGAGGAACCACAAAGAAACCAAAGACAATAAGAATGAAGATATCAACGAACTTGACAACTTTGACGCGGAGCTAGTAGCTGGCTGGGCTGAAAAAGAAGAAGAAGCCGAAAACATTAACAACGTCTCTGGGTCGACGGCAACCACTACTGGTTTCCAACAACCATGCCATGATCAAACAAGTTGCAGCGGGAGCAACTTCAACAATTCCATGATCGTGAATACCAGCGATGATTATTATCAATATCTGAATGAAGCTCCCTCCCTAGATGAGAATAGAGGTGATATCGTCCATTATGATTTTCAACGTAACGAAGAAGACTTCAACCTAACAGTTAGTGTTGATGAACTATTAGAACTCATTAAAAGCGATAAATCCCAACTTCATCTTCCTCAACCACAAGGCGTGGATAATGTAACTCATGGGGACAACCTCTTTGAAGGGGTTGCAACCTATGATTCCAGACAATATCAACAGGAGGAGGATGGATTACAAGGAACACAGGGCAACATTGACGTTCATGACTATCTGGCAATGGATAATCACGATCAGCTCCAGTCACTTTATTGGACGTAGAGAATGATGTTGTAGTAGGTCTAGCTAAGGTGGATGTTCAAGCCTTGTCGAATTGTTACTCAATTTTTCTTTTGTTGTCATGATAGGGTAGGATACCACACGTATGTGTCTTAAGTTTGTCCAGATGATTATGATTTTGTATGTTGATTTGCTTTAACTTGTTTCTGTTCATTATGCTGCATAATTTTATATTTTAGTTAAATTCCAGTTTAGTTCAGATTGACACGACTTATGTTTCTCTTGGTTTCACATGCTATCCTCACCTTTGCAAAAGGCTTGTGGCAACAGCCACTTCATTTCGCTATGCCATTTTGAAGGTGAGCAAGGGCTTCCCAGCTTCCCTTTGCGCACTTGGATGTAAATGTAAGCAAACTTGCCATTAATTGATGTTGGTGAAATATTAGAACTCGCTAATAGCAATGAATCCCAACTACATCTTCCTCAACTACACCGCGTGGATAATGCAAATCATGGGGACAACCTCTATATAGGCGCTGCCAACTATGAATCTAGACAATATCAATAGGAGGAGGGTGGTACGGTACCCGTATCATAATTATTCCGTTATTTGTTAGTTTATTTATTTAATTAGCTCAATTCAATATTTATTTATTTAGTTAGTAGATCAGGCCGAGCCCATTAGGTCAAGCTATCTAGTTAGGGTTAGTATTTTTCTATTTAAACATTGTAATAGTTCGTATTATTATTCAAGCAATAAGATATCAATTCTCTAGTTCTCGTTCTTGCTATTCGATGCTTTTACATATCAGAGGGAAACATCGATGTTCATGACTATCTCAAGATAGAAAACCTCGACCTGCTTCCGTCTCTTTATTTCTTCGACTAAAACTATTTGCTGGGCAGCTCTGATAGTGTTTTAAGCATCGACAATGATATTGTTCTAGGTCTAGCTTACTTTGTGGTGTACTCAATTTGCTTTTTGTTGTCATGAAACGTGATGTTTAAGACTTGTCACAAAAAAAAAAACTCATTTATTTATAATATTATCAAATAACCCACGTGGCCCTAGGCCACTACCAAGTACCAACTCTTTAAAAGTTTCAGCCCTTGATCTTCAAGAAATCCAATGGATAGAATTTTGACATCAAAGCAATTTGACAACGAGCAATCTTAGTATATAGATTATAAAAAATGTAAAAAAATATTTTGATTACATGTTTTTAATCGGCTTCTTAATAACCGCTGGAAAATAGAGCCCAATACCGGCAGTTTGCATGCCCAGAGTATAAAACGTTGGTCTACCCATCAATACCATCGATTTCCCGGAAAATCGCTGGTATAGGGGTGGACTTATAGCAGCTGTTCGAAAAAACCGTCGGTAGTAATGGTACCATTACCAGCACTTCTATAAATCGCTGGTGAATGACTGATATTGCAACGGTTAAATAAAACCACCGCAATGAAAACTGCTGGAAAATCCGCTCTTGTAGTGGGGTTAGTATTTTTCTATTTAAGCATTGTAATAGTTAGTATTATTATTCAAGCAATAAGATATCAATTCTCTAGTTCTCGTTCTTATCTCGTTAATCTCTCCCTCTTCCCTTTTCTTCTATTTCTCTCCCAATTTTTTTATATCGTCTCCTAATTTCTCGCTATTCGATACTCTTACGTATCAACTGGTGCTTTCATTGCTGACAGTGGACATGGGTGATCTCTCTCCCTTGCGCCGTTCTCGATCTCAGTCACAAAGGTATCCAACTGTTGCTTATCGAAGACGTTGACGAGCTTTACCAACAAGCAGGTGCAACGATTAATTATCTCACCATGGCATACTTGGAAGACCTCCAAGCATGTGGGTGCATCACCATGGAAGACCTCAAAACAAGTTAGAAATCATTAGAATGATTTTTGTTGAGGAGTTCTTTCGCCCCCAACACATCATCAGAGACGAAGAATAGCCACCAAATGAAGACAAGGAGCTGTAGCAGCCAATCACGCCGCAGCCGGGGAACCATCAGATCCTCCCCGCAATTCCAGCAACCAAGCAGCCGGGAAACCCGCATGACGCTGCGCCGGCGCTGAGTTCGCAGACAACACCAACCTCGACGGCGCTTCTTCAAGTCCTTCAGAGCCCACCATCGACCAGGCCACCTTCACTCACCGGGAACTCAATCCAGGCGCGTTCCTCACCGTCCGGCAACATAGAGGCCTCTGACGACCCCCTCAGGTCCCTCTCCGACCACCACCCACATCAACAGCCAAGGGGGAAGACCGCCACTAGTTTTCATCGCCGCCGAGGCCTGATTGGCACGATTTATTGTGCAGAGATCGGCTTCGAAACCGCTTGGATTAGCTGCCTCCCTTGCTCGTGGCTCCCACCCGGCTCGGCTTGAGACGCCAGCCCTAATTTGGCCAGGCTTCCTTCACACCAGTGGATTGACTTCTCTATTTGGGCTGACTTTTCCATTTAGGCCCACCTCTTCAATTGGGCTGAAGTTTTCCATTAGGTTTTATTTTTCTTGTGGGACTAATGTTTTTTGGCAGCCAATGCTTGTGTATGGGGATTTAGGCCTACTACGTGATGTTCTCAACATCTTCCTCTACCCATTTGATCCCGGCACGAATATTGAAGATTATTTTTTCAACATCCACCTTGAGGGCAAGGTGGTTTTTAAGGGTGGGAAAGTGATTCATGATATTATATTAATATTATTTAGTTATTTAATTAATAGTAAGCTTGTTAGTTTATTTATTTTATTAGTTTAGTTTGATATTTATCTATTTAGTCAGTAGATCGGGCCAATCCCATTAGGTCAAGCTATCTAGCTAGGGTTAGTATTTTTCTATTTAAGCATTGTAATAGTTCGTATTATTATTCAAGCAATAAGATATACATTCTCTAGTTCTCTTTATTATTCTCCTTAATCTCTCCCTCTTCCCTTTTTCGTATATTTCTCTCCCAATTTCTTTATCTCGTCTCTTAATTTCTTGCTATTCGATACTTTTACGTATCATAGGGCAACATCGATGTTCATGACTATCTGGAGATGGATAACCTCGATCTGCTTCCGTGTCTTTATTTCTTCGACTAAAACTTTTTGCGGGGCAGCTCTGATAGTTTTCTAAGCATCAGCAATGATATCTTTCTAGGTATAGCTTACGTTGTGGTGTACTCAATTTTCTTTTTGTTTTCACGAAACGTGATGTTTAAGCCTTGTCACCTAAGGTTTTTCGTGCAACGGTTTTCATGCAAAATCTCGCTGTCTCGTGCCATTTTTGTGAATTATTGTTATTGAATTGCGTGGATTACCATTTATTCTCACCGATTCATACAACTTTCCAATCCAAATTGATGATTATGTCACAACTAGTTATTGAAACCAAGGTGATCTACCATATTCTAACTGTATCGGGTTCTTCACGTTTGATCAATCTTTCGTTGGAATTGGCAACCTTCAGTTCTCTGGGGTTATAACTAGGCTTAATTACTTAATGCATACCCCTACATACCGCAAATATCACATTGCATTACCCATTTTAAGAACTTGCAGAAAATGTGCCCCATTAGCTATTAAAATGTCAATCTGAAACTGACGTCGAATAGAATCCACGGGTATGATCAAGCAACAGAAGCAACATAATGGAAAGGTAAAAACGCTAGGGGAAAAAATCCTCTCAGGGTTATAAAGTTCAATAGACAAAAGGTGTCAAATCATGTTCACAAGTCAGAGAGTTATAGCCGAAAACCCTAATTCTGCTAAATAAAATCACGAAATTGGCCCAAAATATTGTCCTGATTGAAATAACAATGCACACAATAAATTTAGCCAAAACGGGTTATAAATGAAATCCTATATGGTTGAAAAATTACCCAGAAAAGTAAAAAATAACTTACAACTCTTATTTGATTGGTCAAACAACGGATTTTGGGGCCGAAGACGGACCCAAATGGGTCTCCGACCAATCGAGCCCATGTGCGTCTTTTGGAGAACTTTCTGCATTTGGTGGCTCGCGTCATTTTTATGCCCGTAGCCAAATTTATGGCTCAAGCAGTGTGACGAAACCAAAAGCTTCTATTTCTTTCATCCTTGCGCTCATCTTCTATCTCATGGTAGAGAAGAGCCAAATTAGTCGCGACTGACAATTCAGCTGCATCTGGATAATCCGCTCCTGCATCTGTCTCCCCGGGTTGGAAATAACTCTTCCTCGAGTTCACAACACTGTCTTCAGAATCCGGAAATAAAGAAGTCAGATGCTTTACATTAAATACGTCCAATGTCTTTAGGTGACTGGGAAGCCGTAACCTGTAAGCATTATCATTGATCATCCACACGAGTCAGTAAAAACAATACAAAATAACTAACATCAAATATTACCTGATGACGATGCCTGTCCACGCATTCTTTGTACTTGGTGTTACTCTCCTCAATTTTTCTCTTCACCTGGTCATGAATACCACCCAAATGTTGTGCCATCTCCTCGGCTTTGAGATGAAGGCGGCCCACGCGCGGAATATGGGATGACTCCAGCACACCTGATCGATTCTGGCCATTGACAATCTCAAATGGACTTAAGCCAGTGGTCCTGCTCGTCGATCATGTAGGATAAATCTTGGAGAAAAAAAAATTATCGATTATATTCCACCAAAATAGGTTATTGTTGTCCTGCAAATCATGGTGAATAAGAAAGCTAACTTTTTTTCGGTTTCAAGACATTAATTATTATCAAGTTACAAAAAATTGAACATAAATCACGGTAGATAAGAATAAACTTTTATGTACCTTATGGTCTTCCCGTCACACATACACGAAGTCTGATACGAGGCGAGAACATTCTTTCGGGTCATTAGTTGACCGATTTAGTGAAAAACTCCTATCAGCATGACCCCTTCGTTGCTCCAACGAATCTGGTGTTTTTTTGTTCAAAATACTTCAATATCTACATAAAGACTGAAATATATTAATAAATGTATACAATAGTTATTTCTGAGTGAAGACATTGTAGGGTATTTTTTTGAAGTATTGATTAAATAATAGTTATCAATTATAATTTAGCATGTAAATAGTAAAGGAAAGAATTGTGGCACAGCAACCCCCATGAGTGGGTGACATGCAAATTGAGTTCTCAATATAATTTTATGATTTTATAATTTTCTTAATAATTGTATAAGGAGTTCCTATTAGCGCGCAATTATAGAGTTCCATAAAAAAAATCTCAAAAAAAACTGCAGCATATTCAGAAAAAAAAATACAAATAGATCGCTCGTCTTAAAAAACATCATTACAATCAATTCAAGAAAAATGTGTCATTCAAAGTGTTATGTAGGCATTCATTTAACGTATTTAAAAAATTATGAAATCGAATGATTTTGTTGGTTAAGTGTAACTTCAATATGTCCAATTAAATAAGATTTATATGTGATTAAAAGTGTGATTATAATTTTTATAACTAGAATTAATGGGAGAAAGCTGTGTAGGAATAGAAATTTTGATCTCTTGAAACACAATTTGCTTGTTGATTATATAAAGCTTGTTTTCTTCAACATTATGCGTCGAAAGCATTAAATTGAAAATTTAAAAAGATCATATTGTTAGGGTTTATCTAACATGATAGTAATTCTAGACACTATCAAGAATCCAGACACACGGACACTTACGATTTTTAACCAAACACACACAAATTTTCTTCTATGCGATAAAATAATGAAACTAGAAATGTTTAAATAGAAAACTATCCCTAGACAGTTCGACCTAATGGGTCCGGCCCGGTCTTCTAAGTAATTAAAGAAACAACTTATTAATTTAATTAAACAAATAAACTAATTAACGAAATAAAAAATTAAATATATAAATACTAACTAATCTAATTAAAAACAATCATAATTATATGGTTGACCCGGGTCATAAGGTTGACGCGTATCAGATATCCTTACATATAGAGTTTGACCAATTACATACTACATATATATCCATGCTAATTCCTACGGAAATTATAATGAAAGTATTGTGCCTCTCAACCATCTATTTATAACTCCTTTGATAAGAGTCGTGAGATAAATCAATTCATACTTGCCTACAACAAGTCGCTAAGTCATTTAATAAAACGAAAAAGTCGGTGCAATAAGGAAATGACAAGCCACTAGAAACAATCATGCAAAATTATTTACAGAGAAACATGCTCGACCGGATGAAGGACTTGAGTTCTTATTAGTGCTTGGTTTCCACAGGTCTATGTAGCTATTTGTTTTCTCTTTGCTATCCCTCTCTCCGAAAGAGAATAACAACTAATTAAAATAAACATAAACAATTGTCAACTACAAAGTAATTGATAATCTAGTTAACGGTCACACTCTTGTGAAATAGTGGACAGTACAAAATTGTAATGAAAACAGTCCAATCTTCAGAGTAGTTCATACTAGACACATGTACTTATATATAAATCCTAGGTGAAAAAAAATACCTACCTAGGTTAAACTAGTCACCAATACCATAGATTTGAAAAAGTTGTCGGAAAAAGCTGGAACAGAATGGCAAAACCTCTACTAGTGATATAAGCGGTACTTCCCCACTTATATGGGGTACCCGCGCAATTGTCATTTTGCAAATTATCGTCAAGACCCTTCAACCTATCATGACCTGCTCAAGATTAAAAAGGGTTATGCACCGAGCGTGCGAAAAAGAAAGGCATCATGCGCGGCTAGAATACCGATTTACCTGAAGACTCTCCACATTGGTCTCTTACCCATTTACGAATATCACAGATAGGCACGCTATGGTATAAGGCGCCACTTAAAATGTCATAATTCGATAGAGCAAACTTAAAAATTGTACCTTCTTCGTCTTCATCATCTACGAGCTCATGAAGTGCCAGCTGTGCCCGATGGAGATTATCCACAGTTTTGGAGATAGCATGGGAGGGGCGCGAACGGACAGAGTGTGTACGTGGCCTTCGCGCTTCAGAAGCTTCACAATTGGCAATTTCAGAAATACTTTGCCTCTTCGCAAGCTCAATACGCTCTACTTCTGACAACTTCTCTTGCAGAGACCTCTCCTCTCCCATCCGTCGGGACTCTTCAATGGCCTCCTCCTCAGTCATGATGGTCGTTCCTTTGAGAGGGTTGTCATCATCATCTACAGAAAATAGACAGAAGGGGGTAAAACACATGTAATGGATATTCAAATAAACAAGGAGACTGTCAGTCAAACCATCTTTCTCCCAGGCGACGAAATCTGAGGCTGATTCTGGGAGTGACTTCTTCTTGGGAGAAGTGGTCTTCTTTTTCGCCGGATAAGCCCTTTTGAGAGTTGGCTCATTTCGCACACGCTTCGAAGCACGAGCGGGTAGATCATTAGTCACAGCGGCATCAGCACTTCTCTTCTTCATATCCTTAAGAAACGGCGCAAGGAAGGATTCTAGTCCATCTGAGAGCGCACTTCTGATTCCTTCTTCCATGTGCAACACTGGGGGGGGGATGGTGTCGTCAGCATACTTCTTCCTTGAGAGACAAATGTCAACAAGCTCCCTGCTACGATCCCCTGATGCGAAGCGCCTTAAGCAACACTGTCGAGAAGATAATGAGGAATCAGAAAACGTAGAAATAAGGAGTTGCTTCTGCGTATTATACGCAGCCAGCAGTGTAATCCTTATTTTTCATGATTTTTTTTTTGAAAAAAAAATGAAAAATATTTTTGCTGCTGTCTGCGTATTTTACGCAGCTTTCTGCGTATTATACGCAGCCAGCAGGAAAAACTTGATTTTTGAAAAAAAAATGGCATTTTGCCGGCTGTGCGTATTTTACGCAGAACTTGCGTATTATACGCAGCCAGCGAGCAAAACATCAATTTTTTTGCATTTTTGTTCACTCCAGATGGCCGTGTGTGCGTAAAATACGCACAGTATGCGTATTATACGCACAAAACTTCTGTTTTTGTTGTTCAAATTTCAAGAGAGGGGCTCTCAGTTGGTTACAGACTCTTATTTAAAGAGATCAGCATTTTAAACAGGAGAGAGATACATAGATTAAGACTGATCTTCGTGAGATTTGAAATGTGCTACAAACAGGAGAGTTTACATCATTCAAATCTACAGGTTTATCAGGCCATTGACATTGCAGAAGCAAGATCATTCATCACATCAAAAGACCTCTTCCAGGATTCATTAGTTTATTCTTTCTGAGTTCTTCTTCTTGTATTGAATTGTATTATTCATTCTACATTTCTGAAACCTCACTAAACTTAGTAGTTTGGTTGTTGAAGTGAACAACAAGGGGTTCTTATTGTTCCAACAGGTGTAGCCTGTAACTCGATAGGTTGGGAACCACAAGCTGTATAAGTGTAAAGTAGCTCACTTAGGCTTGAGATCTAGGGATAAATCTGGGTGATTAAAAATAAGTTGTGTTTGAATCCTGGAGGGATTAGATCCCTCAGGCAGAGACTAGGTCCATTTGTGACTGAACTCTGTAAAATCCTTGTGTCTATGTTATTTACTTTTGTTGTCTTTACATTTAGTTTAAACAGAAATTTTCAAAACTTTGGAGCTTTCCAAATCTCAAAGCTTTGAAGCCTCTGTACTCTGCAGTTATATCTTCAAATTTGTCAAAACTTTTTCAAAGCTTTGAGACATCAACTGTCGGCACTACTCTAGTTTATAAAAGACTGTGTGTTGGCAAAAGTTAGCATACTCTATTCAACCTCCTCCCCCCCTTCTAGAGTATTTAGATCATGTTTTATACTTACATTATAAACTTTCATCTACCATGAGATGGAAGATATGTGCAAGGGAACGACGAAATTGTAGCTTTTGGTGTCACTGCATTGTTTGGGTCATAACTTTGACTACGAGCATCGGAATGACGGAAGCCACCCCATTTTGAAAAGCTCTCACAAAGACGCACAGAGCTCGATCGGTCAAAGACCCATCGGGGGTTAGTCTTCAACCTCAAATTCCGCTTTTTGACCAGCCGAGCGCTTTTAGTTAATTTTTAATTATTTTTGGTAGTAGTTCCATTGCTGATTAGGACATCATTTTAACCCGTTTTTGGTCAAACTTTTGCGTACATGTTTCTTTCAATAAGGCCAAACTGATGGGCCAATTTTGGAGGGTTTTGCCATTTTGACATATTTTATGGTTTCAACTATTGACCAACTTAGGGGCAGAATTCGGCAATTTTTGATTATTATACTTTTTCTTCGAACTATAGAGATGTTCTATATTGGTTTTTGGCTTTCAGTTCGTTGTTTCAACTGCATTGATCCAGTGCCTTGATTATTGCTATTTTATAGTAGTACCTAAAGTCCGCAAGTGAGAGAATCACTTGCAGCAAAAAAAATTGCTTTTGATAATTTCTCAGTCACTCTCTCTTCTCTTGGGTCTTCAAAGGTTATCAAGGCCCTTTTGTTCTTCTTCCATCGTAATAGTATTAATAATAATAAAAGACAAAAAAAAAGTATCAGGGGCGGTGAACTGCTCAATGTTGTAAACTACTCAATGTAGTTAACTACAAATTTGCAAAGGAAATGAAAGCTTTCACTGTTGTTGTCGGTCTCGGATAGGTAATCCCATTTCTGCTGCGGACTCGGATTGGTAATCCCATTTAAGCAGCGGACTCGGACACATGCAAACAAAATCTATATATATGCAATGCGTATGTCTTGGTTTGCATTATTATACTCACAACCATCTTCAAGAGCACTAAAGAACCCTAACCCTAAATAATTATTCTTTCTTCAATGGCCCCTGGACTCCGTTTCTTCCCAACTGATGAAGAATTGGTGGTCCACTACCTTGATCGAAAGATCATGGGACTTCCATCTTTAGCTCCAGAATATGTCCTGGAGCGCGATTTGTACGGCGAAAATTCTCCTTGGGATTTGTTTGATGATCACACCGATCCTTGGCAGACAACCAAGATTAAAGATAGGAGTGACCGCAACATTTACGTAATCACCCAACTAAAAAAGGCCGGCAAAAGTAGAATCTCGAGGGTTGCTGGCTGCGGCGTGTGGCACGGTGATGCAGGGCCACATGAAATCTTTGACAATAATAGCCATGTAGTTGGCGTCAAGAAGACTTTTTCCTTTGAAGTTACTGCTAGAGAGTCGACTGAGGCGCCTAGAGATAGGACGCCTGCAGGGCACTGGATCATGCACGAATTCAGCAGCACCATCCAGGGTACAGAAGCAAACAACAACCATTATGTTATATGCAAGATATCTAGAGATGATTCCAAGCCTCGGCGGACAGCCCCAGAATGGCGACGTCCCAAAAAGAAGATGAATAACAATAAAACTTCAACATCCGTGAAGCGAGGTAGTCCATGCAGTAGCACTTCTGATAATGTCGAACAAGACGCCAACAATTGCCTCCTGCATAAAGAAAAGAAGCTTAAGAGGAACCACAAAGAAACCAAAGACAATAAGAATGAAGATATCAACGAACTTGACAACTTTGACGCGGAGCTAGTAGCTGGCTGGGCTGAAAAAGAAGAAGAAGCCGAAAACATTAACAACGTCTCTGGGTCGACGGCAACCACTACTGGTTTCCAACAACCATGCCATGATCAAACAAGTTGCAGCGGGAGCAACTTCAACAATTCCATGATCGTGAATACCAGCGATGATTATTATCAATATCTGAATGAAGCTCCCTCCCTAGATGAGAATAGAGGTGATATCGTCCATTATGATTTTCAACGTAACGAAGAAGACTTCAACCTAACAGTTAGTGTTGATGAACTATTAGAACTCATTAAAAGCGATAAATCCCAACTTCATCTTCCTCAACCACAAGGCGTGGATAATGTAACTCATGGGGACAACCTCTTTGAAGGGGTTGCAACCTATGATTCCAGACAATATCAACAGGAGGAGGATGGATTACAAGGAACACAGGGCAACATTGACGTTCATGACTATCTGGCAATGGATAATCACGATCAGCTCCAGTCACTTTATTGGACGTAGAGAATGATGTTGTAGTAGGTCTAGCTAAGGTGGATGTTCAAGCCTTGTCGAATTGTTACTCAATTTTTCTTTTGTTGTCATGATAGGGTAGGATACCACACGTATGTGTCTTAAGTTTGTCCAGATGATTATGATTTTGTATGTTGATTTGCTTTAACTTGTTTCTGTTCATTATGCTGCATAATTTTATATTTTAGTTAAATTCCAGTTTAGTTCAGATTGACACGACTTATGTTTCTCTTGGTTTCACATGCTATCCTCACCTTTGCAAAAGGCTTGTGGCAACAGCCACTTCATTTCGCTATGCCATTTTGAAGGTGAGCAAGGGCTTCCCAGCTTCCCTTTGCGCACTTGGATGTAAATGTAAGCAAACTTGCCATTAATTGATGTTGGTGAAATATTAGAACTCGCTAATAGCAATGAATCCCAACTACATCTTCCTCAACTACACCGCGTGGATAATGCAAATCATGGGGACAACCTCTATATAGGCGCTGCCAACTATGAATCTAGACAATATCAATAGGAGGAGGGTGGTACGGTACCCGTATCATAATTATTCCGTTATTTGTTAGTTTATTTATTTAATTAGCTCAATTCAATATTTATTTATTTAGTTAGTAGATCAGGCCGAGCCCATTAGGTCAAGCTATCTAGTTAGGGTTAGTATTTTTCTATTTAAACATTGTAATAGTTCGTATTATTATTCAAGCAATAAGATATCAATTCTCTAGTTCTCGTTCTTGCTATTCGATGCTTTTACATATCAGAGGGAAACATCGATGTTCATGACTATCTCAAGATAGAAAACCTCGACCTGCTTCCGTCTCTTTATTTCTTCGACTAAAACTATTTGCTGGGCAGCTCTGATAGTGTTTTAAGCATCGACAATGATATTGTTCTAGGTCTAGCTTACTTTGTGGTGTACTCAATTTGCTTTTTGTTGTCATGAAACGTGATGTTTAAGACTTGTCACAAAAAAAAAAAACTCATTTATTTATAATATTATCAAATAACCCACGTGGCCCTAGGCCACTACCAAGTACCAACTCTTTAAAAGTTTCAGCCCTTGATCTTCAAGAAATCCAATGGATAGAATTTTGACATCAAAGCAATTTGACAACGAGCAATCTTAGTATATAGATTATAAAAAATGTAAAAAAATATTTTGATTACATGTTTTTAATCGGCTTCTTAATAACCGCTGGAAAATAGAGCCCAATACCGGCAGTTTGCATGCCCAGAGTATAAAACGTTGGTCTACCCATCAATACCATCGATTTCCCGGAAAATCGCTGGTATAGGGGTGGACTTATAGCAGCTGTTCGAAAAAACCGTCGGTAGTAATGGTACCATTACCAGCACTTCTATAAATCGCTGGTGAATGACTGATATTGCAACGGTTAAATAAAACCACCGCAATGAAAACTGCTGGAAAATCCGCTCTTGTAGTGGGGTTAGTATTTTTCTATTTAAGCATTGTAATAGTTAGTATTATTATTCAAGCAATAAGATATCAATTCTCTAGTTCTCGTTCTTATCTCGTTAATCTCTCCCTCTTCCCTTTTCTTCTATTTCTCTCCCAATTTTTTTATATCGTCTCCTAATTTCTCGCTATTCGATACTCTTACGTATCAACTGGTGCTTTCATTGCTGACAGTGGACATGGGTGATCTCTCTCCCTTGCGCCGTTCTCGATCTCAGTCACAAAGGTATCCAACTGTTGCTTATCGAAGACGTTGACGAGCTTTACCAACAAGCAGGTGCAACGATTAATTATCTCACCATGGCATACTTGGAAGACCTCCAAGCATGTGGGTGCATCACCATGGAAGACCTCAAAACAAGTTAGAAATCATTAGAATGATTTTTGTTGAGGAGTTCTTTCGCCCCCAACACATCATCAGAGACGAAGAATAGCCACCAAATGAAGACAAGGAGCTGTAGCAGCCAATCACGCCGCAGCCGGGGAACCATCAGATCCTCCCCGCAATTCCAGCAACCAAGCAGCCGGGAAACCCGCATGACGCTGCGCCGGCGCTGAGTTCGCAGACAACACCAACCTCGACGGCGCTTCTTCAAGTCCTTCAGAGCCCACCATCGACCAGGCCACCTTCACTCACCGGGAACTCAATCCAGGCGCGTTCCTCACCGTCCGGCAACATAGAGGCCTCTGACGACCCCCTCAGGTCCCTCTCCGACCACCACCCACATCAACAGCCAAGGGGGAAGACCGCCACTAGTTTTCATCGCCGCCGAGGCCTGATTGGCACGATTTATTGTGCAGAGATCGGCTTCGAAACCGCTTGGATTAGCTGCCTCCCTTGCTCGTGGCTCCCACCCGGCTCGGCTTGAGACGCCAGCCCTAATTTGGCCAGGCTTCCTTCACACCAGTGGATTGACTTCTCTATTTGGGCTGACTTTTCCATTTAGGCCCACCTCTTCAATTGGGCTGAAGTTTTCCATTAGGTTTTATTTTTCTTGTGGGACTAATGTTTTTTGGCAGCCAATGCTTGTGTATGGGGATTTAGGCCTACTACGTGATGTTCTCAACATCTTCCTCTACCCATTTGATCCCGGCACGAATATTGAAGATTATTTTTTCAACATCCACCTTGAGGGCAAGGTGGTTTTTAAGGGTGGGAAAGTGATTCATGATATTATATTAATATTATTTAGTTATTTAATTAATAGTAAGCTTGTTAGTTTATTTATTTTATTAGTTTAGTTTGATATTTATCTATTTAGTCAGTAGATCGGGCCAATCCCATTAGGTCAAGCTATCTAGCTAGGGTTAGTATTTTTCTATTTAAGCATTGTAATAGTTCGTATTATTATTCAAGCAATAAGATATACATTCTCTAGTTCTCTTTATTATTCTCCTTAATCTCTCCCTCTTCCCTTTTTCGTATATTTCTCTCCCAATTTCTTTATCTCGTCTCTTAATTTCTTGCTATTCGATACTTTTACGTATCATAGGGCAACATCGATGTTCATGACTATCTGGAGATGGATAACCTTGATCTGCTTCCGTGTCTTTATTTCTTCGACTAAAACTTTTTTGCGGGGCAGCTCTGATAGTTTTCTAAGCATCAGCAATGATATCTTTCTAGGTATAGCTTACGTTGTGGTGTACTCAATTTTCTTTTTGTTTTCACGAAACGTGATGTTTAAGCCTTGTCACCTAAGGTTTTTCGTGCAACGGTTTTCATGCAAAATCTCGCTGTCTCGTGCCATTTTTGTGAATTATTGTTATTGAATTGCGTGGATTACCATTTATTCTCACCGATTCATACAACTTTCCAATCCAAATTGATGATTATGTCACAACTAGTTATTGAAACCAAGGTGATCTACCATATTCTAACTGTATCGGGTTCTTCACGTTTGATCAATCTTTCGTTGGAATTGGCAACCTTCAGTTCTCTGGGGTTATAACTAGGCTTAATTACTTAATGCATACCCCTACATACCGCAAATATCACATTGCATTACCCATTTTAAGAACTTGCAGAAAATGTGCCCCATTAGCTATTAAAATGTCAATCTGAAACTGACGTCGAATAGAATCCACGGGTATGATCAAGCAACAGAAGCAACATAATGGAAAGGTAAAAACGCTAGGGGAAAAAATCCTCTCAGGGTTATAAAGTTCAATAGACAAAAGGTGTCAAATCATGTTCACAAGTCAGAGAGTTATAGCCGAAAACCCTAATTCTGCTAAATAAAATCACGAAATTGGCCCAAAATATTGTCCTGATTGAAATAACAATGCACACAATAAATTTAGCCAAAACGGGTTATAAATGAAATCCTATATGGTTGAAAAATTACCCAGAAAAGTAAAAAATAACTTACAACTCTTATTTGATTGGTCAAACAACGAATTTTGGGGCCGAAGACGGACCCAAATGGGTCTCCGACCAATCGAGCCCATGTGCGTCTTTTGGAGAACTTTCTGCATTTGGTGGCTCGCGTCATTTTTATGCCCGTAGCCAAATTTATGGCTCAAGCAGTGTGACGAAACCAAAAGCTTCTATTTCTTTCATCCTTGCGCTCATCTTCTATCTCATGGTAGAGAAGAGCCAAATTAGTCGCGACTGACAATTCAGCTGCATCTGGATAATCCGCTCCTGCATCTGTCTCCCCGGGTTGGAAATAACTCTTCCTCGAGTTCACAACACTGTCTTCAGAATCCGGAAATAAAGAAGTCAGATGCTTTACATTAAATACGTCCAATGTCTTTAGGTGACTGGGAAGCCGTAACCTGTAAGCATTATCATTGATCATCCACACGAGTCAGTAAAAACAATACAAAATAACTAACATCAAATATTACCTGATGACGATGCCTGTCCACGCATTCTTTGTACTTGGTGTTACTCTCCTCAATTTTTCTCTTCACCTGGTCATGAATACCACCCAAATGTTGTGCCATCTCCTCGGCTTTGAGATGAAGGCGGCCCACGCGCGGAATATGGGATGACTCCAGCACACCTGATCGATTCTGGCCATTGACAATCTCAAATGGACTTAAGCCAGTGGTCCTGCTCGTCGATCATGTAGGATAAATCTTGGAGAAAAAAAAATTATCGATTATATTCCACCAAAATAGGTTATTGTTGTCCTGCAAATCATGGTGAATAAGAAAGCTAACTTTTTTTCGGTTTCAAGACATTAATTATTATCAAGTTACAAAAAATTGAACATAAATCACGGTAGATAAGAATAAACTTTTATGTACCTTATGGTCTTCCCGTCACACATACACGAAGTCTGATACGAGGCGAGAACATTCTTTCGGGTCATTAGTTGACCGATTTAGTGAAAAACTCCTATCAGCATGACCCCTTCGTTGCTCCAACGAATCTGGTGTTTTTTTGTTCAAAATACTTCAATATCTACATAAAGACTGAAATATATTAATAAATGTATACAATAGTTATTTCTGAGTGAAGACATTGTAGGGTATTTTTTTGAAGTATTGATTAAATAATAGTTATCAATTATAATTTAGCATGTAAATAGTAAAGGAAAGAATTGTGGCACAGCAACCCCCATGAGTGGGTGACATGCAAATTGAGTTCTCAATATAATTTTATGATTTTATAATTTTCTTAATAATTGTATAAGGAGTTCCTATTAGCGCGCAATTATAGAGTTCCATAAAAAAAATCTCAAAAAAAACTGCAGCATATTCAGAAAAAAAAAATACAAATAGATCGCTCGTCTTAAAAAACATCATTACAATCAATTCAAGAAAAATGTGTCATTCAAAGTGTTATGTAGGCATTCATTTAACGTATTTAAAAAATTATGAAATCGAATGATTTTGTTGGTTAAGTGTAACTTCAATATGTCCAATTAAATAAGATTTATATGTGATTAAAAGTGTGATTATAATTTTTATAACTAGAATTAATGGGAGAAAGCTGTGTAGGAATAGAAATTTTGATCTCTTGAAACACAATTTGCTTGTTGATTATATAAAGCTTGTTTTCTTCAACATTATGCGTCGAAAGCATTAAATTGAAAATTTAAAAAGATCATATTGTTAGGGTTTATCTAACATGATAGTAATTCTAGACACTATCAAGAATCCAGACACACGGACACTTACGATTTTTAACCAAACACACACAAATTTTCTTCTATGCGATAAAATAATGAAACTAGAAATGTTTAAATAGAAAACTATCCCTAGACAGTTCGACCTAATGGGTCCGGCCCGGTCTTCTAAGTAATTAAAGAAACAACTTATTAATTTAATTAAACAAATAAACTAATTAACGAAATAAAAAATTAAATATATAAATACTAACTAATCTAATTAAAAACAATCATAATTATATGGTTGACCCGGGTCATAAGGTTGACGCGTATCAGATATCCTTACATATAGAGTTTGACCAATTACATACTACATATATATCCATGCTAATTCCTACGGAAATTATAATGAAAGTATTGTGCCTCTCAACCATCTATTTATAACTCCTTTGATAAGAGTCGTGAGATAAATCAATTCATACTTGCCTACAACAAGTCGCTAAGTCATTTAATAAAACGAAAAAGTCGGTGCAATAAGGAAATGACAAGCCACTAGAAACAATCATGCAAAATTATTTACAGAGAAACATGCTCGACCGGATGAAGGACTTGAGTTCTTATTAGTGCTTGGTTTCCACAGGTCTATGTAGCTATTTGTTTTCTCTTTGCTATCCCTCTCTCCGAAAGAGAATAACAACTAATTAAAATAAACATAAACAATTGTCAACTACAAAGTAATTGATAATCTAGTTAACGGTCACACTCTTGTGAAATAGTGGACAGTACAAAATTGTAATGAAAACAGTCCAATCTTCAGAGTAGTTCATACTAGACACATGTACTTATATATAAATCCTAGGTGAAAAAAAATACCTACCTAGGTTAAACTAGTCACCAATACCATAGATTTGAAAAAGTTGTCGGAAAAACTGTCTTTTTTTCGATTAAAGGGACATTTAATTACCAATGATTTGCAGACGAAGTATAAAGCGAAAGAAAAAATAATGATTTCCGATCTCGAACTTCAAGGACTGCGAGATAGCTGGAGTGCCATAAGACATCAAACTATCTCGTTTCTATGTTTCACCTTTTCAATCTACGAAAAATATTAAAAATAAATAAATTAATATTACCTTTTGGTATTTGAATCTTTAAACTTTCTAGAGCAACATGCTGATAACGTGTTGTGAAACGAGAATTGAAAGAGTCAATAAATATAGAGAAAGACAAGATGTAGGGAGAGTAGTATTGAGATGTGTATTATTGTCCAACCCTAATCCTCTTTATAAAGGCATTAGAGTGGGAAAATGGCTAATAATAATATACAAATGGGCTTACAACATGTGACAGATATTCACCAATAAACTAGCCCAATATTTCATAACACTTTTGAGTTTTCTAATTTCTAGCTATTTGTTTTCTCTATATGCAGTCCCTTCAACCTCTTAATTCACACATTCCTCGATAAAAAAAAGTTTTAGTCTTTCTCATTTTAGGATTCTTGTACTCATTCTCCCTCTGTCCTAGTTCATTGAACCGATGGCACTTAATAGCACTGCTCAAAGTGCCATTTGTTCCTTGCGTTATTGGACGAGACTCAGGGGGACGGGCCGATCGATTGCCTTGATCGCTCCACGCCACTAGTTTCCTGCTTCGCTTCTTCTGCAAAGCAAGTGCTCGTTGGTAAGCTTTTGAGACAATCCTAGAGGTTGGAGGCTAAGAACATCCTTCAAGGACTAGCGCAAGCCTCCGACATACCTAACCACCATCTGCTACTCCGCCTTTGCTAGATCGTTATGGGCAATCAATTGGTAAAACTTATCTCTGTACACATCGACTAACTTTGTGCCCTGCCTCAGCGTATGGAGTCGCAAAATAGGGTTTGGTTGTAGCCGAATGGAAGAACGTGGGCCTTCATCTTCTTCTTCATCGTCTACTGGTAAGTGATCTTGGCCTTGCCCTACCTCTCACGGGAATGGCACAACTACTTGGACCATGCAGAGGCTCTGTCCTTCGGTATGATAGCCAGTAGCTTCACATTCTCGCAATCCAAAACCTATTTATTCTCAGGATCTGTTCCACCTCGTTCAACCAATCGATGAATCCATCGAATTTCAACTTACCTTCAAAGCTAAGCAACTCAACCTTAAACCCTAGACCTCTGCGTTTCTCGCTGTCACCGCGGTACTCACGAACACGTGATCGATGGTGGTAGGGGTTCTCTAAAGACCACACAAGATCATGGTCTGAGGCTTCGTCATCCTACAGACCTTGAGCTGCCAGGAGTCGTGTCAATTTTGCGATATGCCGCTAAAAATATTCTTTCATCATCACGTCTTCAATTTTGCATTCCCGTTGGGGTTTTCTTTAGCCGGAGGGTGTCCACGACCACGAACACGTCCACGAGGCATCGTCAATGATGATCTTCCTCCCATGTTGAACTGATCTCTGATACCAACCTTACGCCAAATCTAATCAAGGAGTTGGATCAATGCAGCATAAACATAAACAAAAAGGAATAAACCAATACAAAACGTTTCTAGGGTTAGAACAAAAGTCTAATAATCAAAAACTGTCGAATTTTGCCCACGAGCTAGGAAAATGATGGTGAAACCTTAAGAGATGCGAAACATGGCAAAATCCAAAAATTAGCCCAACAGTTTGTCCTTATTCAAAGAAACATGTACGCGAAAGTTTGGCCCAAAACGGGTTCAAACTGAGGTCCTAATAAGAAATGGAAATACTACCAAAAATATTAAAAAATAATTAAAGGTGCTCGTTTGACAGGTTAAACAGCAGAATTTGGGGTCGAAGACTGACCCTGATGGGTCTTTGACCAATCAGGCCCTTGTGCGCCATTTTGAGAGCTTCGAAATTAGCGTCAGTCGCGTCACTCTAAAGCCCGCCCAAACAGTGAGGCGACACCAAAAGCTGCAATTTCTTCCGTCCCTTGCGCTTATTGTCCTGTTGGGTATCATGTGTGAGCAGTTTGTCCCACATCGCGATGGTGGACATGAGCTTCAAGGTTAACATAATATGATTTGGGACCTAAATCATAAGGTTGACCTTTTGGGTAAGTGGGTGTCCCAGATCATACTATGGTGCTCTTCTCTCGCAGTGCTTAATCTCTCAACAAGTGGTATCAGAGCCAGGTTCGCTAGGGTTTGGGAAAAATGATAGCAGATGAGATGAAGGGGTCTGAAATTGAAAAGTTCGACGGCACATATTATGCGTACTGGAAGATGCATATAGAGAACTATCTGTATGGGAAGAAACTGCATGCTCCACTAGAGGGGTAAAGCCAGAAGCCATGAAGGAGGAAGACTCGAAGGTTATGGATCGACAGGTTTTGGGCATTGTTCGATTGAAGCTGTCAAGGTCGGTTGCGCACAACGTTATTAAGGAGATTACTACAGCTTCGCTGATAAAGGCTTTGTCAGGAATGTACAAGACTCCGTCTACTAATAAAAAGGTGTACTTGATGAAGCGTTTGTTCAACCTGAAGATGACAGAAGGTATGTTGGTTGCTCAACATCTTACTGATTTCAATACAATTACGAATCAGTTGTCTGCTGTTCATATCGATTTTGATGATGAGGTTAGGGCTTTGATACTGTTAGTGTCATTACCTAATAGTTGGTAGTCTATGCGAACTGCTGTTAGTAAATCAGGTGGAAAAGAAAAGTTGAAGTATGATAACATACATGATTTAATTCCGGCTGAGGACGTGCGTCGTAGAGATTCTAGTGAAACTTCTAGTTCAGCCTATAATATAGATAATCGTGGCAGAAGTAATTGAAGGAATGATAACAATCATCGGGGAAGATCAAAATCTAGGCATAGAGGTACGAGTCGTGGAAAATCGCAGGCAGGGGATGGAAACACGGGTAATTGATGGAACTGTGGTAAATCTAGCCACTTTAAGAGTGATTGTAAGGCACCGAAGAAAAATAGAGGAAAGTCAGGGAATTCGGTGAATGCTGTCAGTGATGAAGTTCAAGATGCTTTACTTCTTGCTGTGTATAGTCCTTTTGATGATTGGATATTAGATTTGAGTGCTTCTTTCCATACTACCTTGCACCGTGAAATTCTGCAGAACTATACTGCTGGGGATTTCGGAAAGGTGTACTGGGCAGGTGCGGAGCCGCTGAATATTGTTGGTCAGGGTGATATTGATGTCAAGCTTGCAAGTGGTTCTTTATGGACTTTGCGGAAGGTGAGACATGTTCTAGAACTGAAGAAGAATTTGATATCGTTGGGATAGCTTGATGATGATGTTAACTCTGTGGTGTTCTCAAGTGGTGCATCGGAGGTTTCGAAAGGTTCCATGATACTTGCTCGTGGTAAGAAAATAGGAACTTTGTACAGGACTTCGAGACCAAGTGACGCAATAGCTGTTGTTGAAACCGAGAAAGACGCGGATTTGTGGCATCGCAGACTTGGTCATATGAGTCATAGAGGTATAAGGATATTGCAGTCCTAAGGTAAGCTCTTAAAGATGAAGTCTGTTGATCTGGGTATTTGTGAGAGCTGTATTATGGGAAAGCAGAAGAGAGTCAGTTTCTTGAAAGGTGGTCGTGCCTTGAGATCAAGAAAGCTGGATCTCGTGCACACAGATGTGTGGGGTCCTTCACCAGTAGTGTCGCTAGGAGGATCTCAATACTATGTCACTTTCATTGATGATTTCAGTAGGAAAGTACGGGTTTATTTTATGAAAAATAAATCTGATGTGTTTGAAACTTTTAAGAAGTGGAAAGCGATGGTTGAGACTGAAACACGTTTGAAATTGAAGTGTATGAGATCTGATAATGGTGGACAATACATTGATGGTGGACTTAAGGATTATTGTGCTGCACATGGAGTTAGACTCGAAATTACTCTTCCTGGGAAACCACAACAGAATGGTGTAGCTGAGCGCATGAATAGGACCATCAATGAGAGAGCTAGAAGCATGGGGCTTTGTTCTGGGTTGCCGAAGACTTTCAGGGCAGATGCAGTTAGCACAAAGGCTTATTGCATAAACCGTGGACCTTCAGTTCCATTGGAATTCAGATTGCCTGAAGAAGTATGGAGCAGAAAAATGTTAGTTTTGATCATTTGAAACTTTTCGGTTGTGTTTCTTATGTTCATATTGATGCTGCCAGACGTAGTAAGCTAGATGCAAAATCCAAGATTTGTTTCTTTATTGGCTATGGAGATGCAGAATTTGGTTACAGATTATGGGATGCTGAGAACAGGAAAATTATCAGAAGCAGAGATGTGATCTTCAATGAGAAGATGATAAGGATAGGGCGAGTGTTGATATTGATACAGAGGATAATGTCCAGTTACTCCTCAGTATGTTTTTCCTGATATTCTTCAGGATGTCACTTCCAGTGACGATGTTCCGCAGGATCAGTCTAGTGTGCCTGACACTACTGAGTCACAGCCAGCTGCAAAGGACAAGAACATTCCTCTGAAGACCTATGTTAGAAATTGGGTGGGGAATAGGAACAGAAAGGCCCAGAGCATTACTCCCCTAGTCTAAATTATATATTGTTGACTCATGCTGGTGAGTCTGAGACTTATGCAGAGACTTTGCAGGATGTTAATTCTAGCAAGTTGGAGTAAGCTATTAATGATGAGATGGATTATTTTCTTGGGAATCAAACATGGGAGTTAACTGAACTTCCAACAGGGAAGAGGGAACTTCATAACAGGTGGTTATATCTTGTGAAGAATGAGTCTGATGGAAGTAAACGGTATAAGGCAAGGCTTGTTGTGAAGGGGTACCAGTAGAAGAAGGGAATTGATTATTCTGAGATATTTTCACCTGTGGTGAAGCTTACAACTATCATGTTGGTGCTGAGTATGGTTGCAAGAAGACTTACATCATGAGCAGTTAGATGTAAAGACTGCATTCCTTCATTGTGACTTGGAGGAAGAATTGTATATGCATCAGCCAAAGGGTTTCGAGGTACAGGGAAAGGAGAATCTTGTGTGTAGGTTGAAGAAGAGATTGTATGGTCTGAAACAAGCTCCTCGGCAGTGGAACAAGAAATTTGATAGTTTTATGTGCAACTTAAAGTACACGAGATGTCATGCAGACAATTGTTGTTATGTTACACAGTTTGATGTCTCCTACATTATCTTGTTGTTATACGTTGATGATATGCTGATTGCAGGATCTTGTTTGCATGAAATTAACAACTTGAAGAAGAAATTGTCCCACTATTTTTCTCGGATTAATAGCCCTCACCATTAATGCGGAAAATATCATTATATTTTCTAGTAGGTCCAATATCCCTTTTTCACTTCTTCTTGAGCTTGCTTTGGCAAGTCACCCAAGAATTGGTTATTTAGGTAGGAACCATTCCAATTGCATCCCATGCAACTCTTGGTCCAATTATGTGAATAACTCTTTATTTTTTATCCTTTAGATAACGCCTAATCGTCATGCCTCTAGGTTCATCAATCCAATTGATTATTACCTAGTTGTGTCCAACCTCTTGCTTCAACATACACACATTACTAGCATGTGTCGTCCGCAACACACCGTGGTAAATTAAAATCGCCTTGCTTTGGCAAGCCCGAGTTTTAATAAACCCTGATCATGAAGGGTGTTTAGGCAAGAGAAGGCTGATTTTAATAGTCGTTATTTGTTTGGTTGATCCAATCAACATGATCTACTTATTCGGATTGGGAAATCGATAATAAAAGACCACCTTTGTTTAGTATTATCTTGTTAACGTTTTTTCTAGTATCGCCATACACACAAAATAAATAACAAGGCATAAATAAATAACATATACACAATAAAAATAACGTGGCATGGATATGGCCCCTAGACTAAGATATTATCAAGCCAATGATAATATCTATATGCCCTAAATTTACAAGCTCATCTCTATGTGCTCCACCATAGCCGCGCGCCTAGGGTAGGGTGTGTTCATTGTCTTTTGGCTTCTTGGTTCTCTGCTCTTCTTCTCCATGCTATTGGCTATCATCTAAATATTTCTAATTCTATCCTAACATCTAGAATAAATAAATAAATAAAGCCTCATATGTTGCGGAGAAAAACGACTCGCAGGCCGTAAAATCTAATTAATTATTACATTAATTCGATCAGCTCGCAGGCCGTAAACCAAACCACAAAACATAAAACATTCACAACCTAGGACATATCCATCCACCATGAAAGAAAGCACATAATACAGTTAAAATAATTTTTTAACGCGCTTGTTGAATTTTAGTTGAATTGGGTAATTAGGGTTACAACGGTCCAAGGGGTCCAACCCAAGCATGGGCCGAACCCCAAAAGGACCGCCGCCCGCCACATGGGCCGGCCCTAGGCCGGCTGCCCCTAGTGACCCGCAACCTTGCTTGGCCGGCAATGAGGAGGGGAGGACGGGTAGGGTTTCATCCCTAGTCTCCTTCTCTTCCTTCTTTGTTTCCAAAGCTTGGTTGTTTCCATATGGAAGTTTCCATATAATTTGTTTCCATAATTGAAAAACTCCTTTTTCAACTTTGTGTCCATGAACTCTAATTTTCAAGAACCCAATTATTCACATCCCATGTGATTAAACTTACTAATTCAAACATCCAATGTTGAATTAGATCTTGTTTATATTGAATCAAATTCAATTTGCTTCTACTATACCAATTAATTTCAGTTTTTTGTAAAATTAACAATTCGGTGTATAAACTGAAATCGTAACACGTAAAATCATGTTATGCACTAAGAAATGTGGCTCTGATACCACTGTTGGGTTTTGACGTAGGTTACGCAGCGGAATAACAAAAATTTAATTCCTACTCAAAGCCCACCAAGGATCACGGGAAGAGACAGTTATAACATGATGAAGGACATAGCAGATGTGTATCTTTTGGTTCGGGAGATCACACGAAGAATAATGTACTCGTCTCTAGGGTTGATCCACGTCTAGAGGTGAGATCTAGATTCTTCCTTCTCCTAGTGCTAGCTTGGACCAGAGGAAGAGGGAAGAACGAATCAAGCAACGAGGACAGGAGAGGGGTTCGGCCCTCTCTTGTGGCCACCGGGTAGGGGACGGCTATGAGTGTTCGGCCCTCTTAGCTTGTCTCTTGCTCTCTCTTTTGTTTTCTCTTCCACTCACTTATGTTATGAGCATTAGTTATGGGAAGGAAGCAAGAACATCTTTTATATAGTCCAACAACTCCTTGTTAACTACATAAAGGCCCTTCCTAGTTCTACATGAACTTGGATTAGTCCCTTCCTTGCATATTAGTCCTACTAAGTTTGCAAGGTGTTGCAAAGTGATCCTTTTAATTAATTAATTAATCATTTTAATTAATCCCAAATCTAGTACAACTCTATTTGACGTGTGACCCCATAGGTTTCTACTTGGTTGGTAGTAACTAATTACTAACATGGAGCGGTGTCTAGCAACACATCCATGCACCCAACTAATAGAAATAAGTCAGTGATCCCGAAAAACCTTTTTGATCCAATATCACGTATTGCACTATCCCTTTGTCTCCATTTCCGGATTGGACACGAGACATAAAAAGTCACACTCGTATATCCAATCCATAGTTCTTCGATCCTGGGAAAATGCTTATGCAAGCAGATAACATCAATATCTCTATATTGAATTATCCGAGTCTTTCCAGACATTCAATAAGCCTCATCCCTCGAGTGGTCGTGGATATTTGCTCCAATTATGTTGGAGGGACAAATCCTCTCCTCATCACTACGATCTCTAAGCTTGCTTCCTATCATGTCCAAATTACCTTCATAGTTACCCAGTTACGGTGTAACGTTTGATAACATCAAAGCACGATATTCCACAACTAGAGTATCTAGTGACTTCAAGTCTAAGGATTGCAATTATATCAGCACTACGAGAAGCGATTGTGACTTTAACATAATCTAATGTATCCTTCTCGTTGTAGGTCAATACAGTATGCCATTACTGCTAATGCATACCCATGTGTTAGACCCGTTTTTTCTATATCAATCTACAAACATACTAGTCTATATTTGATCGTCCTATTAATCAATATAGTGGACTAGGAATATTTAAGATAAACAACACATTGTATCTAAGGACATCATTATATTAAATATCATAATAAATAATTAATGAATATTCTAGCCAATAACATTTTTCATACTAAATATTAGATTGCCTCTAGGGCACCTATTCCAATAATATTGGACTTAGAATACATTAAGAATTTGAGGGATTCATCTGTTGGAAGTTTGTTAAATCCACCTCCTGAGGCTTACCCTAGGTTAACCGGATTGTTTTATCTGAATTTAGTTCAAGAACTGGATGATAGTGATAGGTATATCCTTACTTCAAGAGTGGATGGTGTGGACATTAGGTTGGATCACAAGGTGTTCTCCAAAGTTTTGGGAGTGCCTAGGTAGTATAAGATCAGTAATAACCCTGATAGGAAAGAAATTTTGGAGAAAGCCAAAGTTATGTTTTTCTTGGAGGGAACCACTTCTGAACCAAAGCAGCTAACACATTACGTGTTTACCTGTGAAGCTAAAATTCTGTTCTCAATTATTATGAGGTGTGTAGTGACCAGAGAGTATTCCAAAGAGCTGGTGACAGGCAAGGTGTTGATATTGATGGACCTGATATGTCAAGGGTTTGATGTAGACATCCCTACTTTTGTGATGGAACATATGGTTTACTGTGGGACTAGGAACCACTCCCTGCGTTATGCCAATGTCTTACCATTGTTTTTCAAACACTTTGGAGTTTCTTTGGAGGATGAGGAGAAGATTACTACTAGTTTTGGAGTAGTTTATGAGGCATCACTTCAAAGGATTGGGATAGTTTACACTGCAAAAGGGAAGTGGAAGTTTTACCCAGAGTTGAATGCTTAGGAGCTGAAAGAGAAAGATTTTATCAAACCTATAGCTGCTTCAACCAGCAAAGTGTCTGATAATCTGTACTTCTCTTAAGTTCTAGATAGGGTTGAGGATCTGGAAGATGGAGTGAAGGATTTAAGACAGGGTTTATTTGATCTGTCCACTGAGTTCACAAATTTCAAATGTTTGGTGATCAACAAACTTGACATCATTATCAAAGGTTTGGATCTGCAGAAAGTACCTTCTTTAGAGAGCAGAGAAACCACCATTGATTCAGAAGAGGTTCTAGGAGAGGCTAATAAGAAGCAGAGGAAGAAGAAGAAGAAAGGATTTCCTGTTGTTCTTATATCACACGATCTCTTTAAACAGTCTGAAGATGAGGCTGGTGTTGAAGAGACTACTGCTGAGAATGCTAAAAAGGAGGCTGCTGATTTGGACAAGTAAGTTGATGAAGTTGTTGTGACGATGCAAGCTGAAGATGCTCCTGATAAGAAAGCTGAAGAACAAGGAGATCTAGGAGAAGAACATGATGAGGATGAAGATGCTTCAGAGGAAGAGCTGGAGGAGGCTCAGAGCAAAGGCAAAGGAAAAGCAAAATCTTCAAAGCCTTGAAACCAATTCTATCTATTCTTCTTCTCCTAAGTCCTGAAGTTCTTTTGTTATTTTCTTTTTCTTTTAAAAACATTATAAATAGATCCTACATCTCTTCTACTCTTTTGATGGAAGTCAAAAAGGGGGAGAAAATTATTTTTTGTTAGGATGTTTTTTTTTCTAGATTAAGGTTCTGTAAGAATTCCTATATATTGTAGATAGGATAGTATCCATTCTATTATGTGGTTTTTTATTTTGATTATGTGGTATTTGTTATCTGTGATTTTGAGTTATATATGATTATGTGAATAGTACTTATGAATTGTGAATTACAGGAAATCAGGATTTCAAATAATGTGTTTTGTCTTTCATCAAGGGGGAGATTGATAAGTCTGGAGCTCCTAGATATCATTTTGTGAATTTACATGCAGAGAGTTTTGGTCCCTTGATGATGAAAGCCAGAAACACAAGCAGGAAATATTGCTAAGTACCAAAGCTTCAAAGCTTTGAGTTACTGTAGTTGTGTCTATATATGGATTTATCTAACTGTTTTTGTGCAGGTTTTGGTTTTGATATTGGATAACAATATAAATGCTTTAATAATCTGCGTTCTAAGCTATAACAAATGCAGGACTGAGTTGGATTGAAAATCCAAGTTCACTCTGATGAATTACCAGGCAAAGCTTCAAAGCTTTGAGATTTTCTGGTTATTCTTTAATGCTATGTTCATCTAATTATCTCTGTGTATGCAGGTGACTTCTGTAAGACTTAGAACTTGTTATGATTTGATTATTGTCTAATAACACTTGTTATATACTGGTTATTTAACTTATTCAACAGTTTGATTATATAAGCCTATTACCAGACAAATCTAGCCCAGTTTTCTCATGAACTGTTAGCATACTGCTAAACATATCTTGATGCTAGATTGTCTTGATGTTGTTTGATCTTGTGTGCTGAGTTTATGCAGGTTTTTTGGGTGTCCCAACGTCCATAAAAAAATCATATAGCTATTCAAGCATAGCTGTTGAAAGAAGCATATTAGGGAAGAGGATTTATATGGTTTCTGTTCGTAAAATCTCTCAGTTGGTTGCAGACTGTTATTGAAAGAGATCAACATTTTAAACAGGAGAGAGATACATAGATTAAGACTGATCTTCGTGAGATCTGAAGTGTGCTACAAACAGGAGAGTTTACATCATGAGGCGGTGGTCAATAAGAAAAACTTGGGGTGTAAGGTATTAATTAGTTTCCTTGTTTCTCATGAGGCGGTGGTCAATTGGTGTGAGTTGTTTCCTAATTAGCTTGTTACCCCGCCACTGCATGGGATTATAAAGGCACTAGTTTTGGGTTTGCATAGGACACAACACACAGGGAGTTTGGGTTTATTTGTTCAGTGCTTGGCAGCTGCTCTTGTGTGAGTGTCGTGAGTGGGTGTTTCGGTTGCCGTCGTGGCCGTTGTGGCCATGGCGGCGTGTATTGTAATCGGGTTCTCTTCTCAATAAAATATATGGTTCTGGCCATGGATTAGCTAGCGGGTTCGTTACGAATACGTTAGTGAACCACGTTAAATATCTGTTCGTTCTTGTTTCGCTTTCATCGTTCTTGCTCGAATACCCACTAGTTATAACAAACTGGTAACGGAGCTCTGAAACAGGAGTTCTGTTACAACAAACTGGTATCAGAGCCAGGTCAGGAGATTACCAGTTTTAACAAACTGGTATCAGAGCTAGGTCAGGGGATCATCAGTTTTAATAAACTGGTATCAGAGCCAGGTCAGGGGATCATCAGTTTTAATAAACTGGTATCAGAGGCTGGGTTCCAAGATCAGGGTGGAGCCAAGAGCTAGGGTTTCACGTTTTGGTGGAACTCAAAGCTAGGGTTTCGCGATTCAGGTGAAGCAGGCTATCGGGAGGTTGGGTTTCGAGATTCAACCAAGAACGATGTCTGGTTTGGCAATCAAGATTGATCTGTTCGTGAGAGAGAAGCAGGTACACCCACCATCTGAAGCCCCGTGGAGGGGGCTATCCGGGCTCCTGTCGGAGCAATCTGGCGCGCATCTAATTAGGTGTGCAAGGGATCTGGCAAATCCAGCATGCATTCAGTACTGGCGCGAATCTGGCGGTTCACGCGCATCTGGCGTTCTGGCGATTGACGTTCAGGCGCAACTCGGCTCCCGGCGTGTGAATTGAATCTGGTTCTGGCACATTGTTGGAATAGATGCCCTAGAGGCAATCTAGTTTAGTATGAATTTGTATATGGCTAGAAAATTCATTTATTATTTATTGGGTATTTAATATAATGAAGTCCTTAGATTTACAATTGTGTTGTTTATCTTAAATATCCCTAGTCAAGTATAATGATCAATGGGACAATCATCTATAGACTAGTATGGGGTTGGATTGATATGAAGATATCACGATCCAACACATAGGTGTGCATTACGGAATGTTGCACTGGATTGACCCATCTCCGAGAAGGCTACATACATGTTATGTTGAGTCACAAGTGCTTCTCGCGGTGCAATGGTATTGTCATCCTTAGACTTGAAGTCACTAGATATTCTAGTTGTGGATCATTGTGATCTTGGTAGCGTTAAACGCTACACCGTAACTGGGTAGTTATAAAGGCGTGTACTGGATACAATGAGAAGCAAGCTTAGAGATCGTAGTGGACGTAGAGAGGATTTGCCCCTCCCACATAACGGGAGCAAATATCCTAGGCCACTCGAGGGATATCCAGACTCAAATAAATCAATATAGGATATTGATGTTATTCGCACGAATAAGGCTATTCCCATGGATCGAGAAACTATGGATTGGATATACGAGTGTGACTTGTATGTCTCGTGTCCAATCCGAATATGGAGGCAAAGGGATGATACAATTACTTGTACAAAGGTTGTCTAGATGACTATTCTATTAGTTGGCTAGAATGGATGTTTTGCTAGAAACCGCTCCATATTAGCAAATAGTTGCTACCAACTAGATAGAACCTATGGGGTCACACGCTACATAGAGTTCAAATAGATTTGGGAATTAATTAATTGGATTAATTAATTAGAAGGATCACTTTGCAAAACCTTGCAAACTTAGTAGGGACTAATTTTCAAGAAAGGGACTAAATCGAATTCTAGTTGGACTAGAATAAGTCCTTTAGGTAGTTAAAAATGAGTTGTTGGACTATATAAAGGACCCTCCTTCCTTCCTTCCCCATAACTTATGCTCATTAGTGAACATAACTAGAGTGGGAGAGAACAAAAGGAGAGAGAGCAAGCAACAAGGAGGCCGACCCGACCCCCTTGCCGCCGCCCTCACCCCGTCGGCCAAAAAAGAGGGCCGAAGCCCCTCTTTTGTCTCGTTTTGCGTGACTCCTTCATCCTCTTCCTATTTCGGGCTAGCACCAAGGAGTTTGGGAGATCTAGGATCAACTCTAGGCGTGGATCAACTATAGAGAACGTGACAGTATTCGCGTTTGAAGTCATCAAGGAGAACCCAAAGGTGTGTTTATGATTTCTTACCTTCACTATCGTTATGCATCTAGACTTGTGATCCTTGGAGGGTTTTGCATGGTTATTTGTTTTATTATGCTTCCGTTGCGCGATCCATGAATCAAAACCCTACAGTGGTATCAGAGCCACAGGTCATAGAGCATAAACGTAGTTTATGTGTTACATTCTTGTTGTTTTACACCTTAATTTGATTGTTTATCGCGTAAAACAAGACAAATCAAGCATGGGATGCAATTTGTCAATAATTACTCATAACAAGATCCAATTTTTGCATTGGATGCATGAATTGGTGAGTTTGAGAAATTTTAGGATCTTAGATCTAGGGTTTGGGCATCCTTGGGGAAGAAGGAGTTCTCCCAAAACAAGGAAACAACCAAACTTGGGCTCCAAGCAAGGGAGTTGTTTTGGAAACAACCCCAGGAGGAGGTTCGGCCCCCCTAGGGACCGCCCCCCCCCCTTGCTTGCCGCCCAAGCTTGGCCGCCCTAAGGGGCCGGGGGGCCCTAACCCGCAGGCCTAGCTTGCGGGTTTTGGGCCGGGCCGGCCCTAGGGCCTTGTGGTTCACTTTAATGGGCCCGGGCAATTGGATTGTTGGGCCCATGGACCGTTTTAACCCTATAAATCCTAAAATCAATTAAAATTGACCAAGCGCGTTAAAATTGGATTTTAACTGTTTATGTGCAAATCGCATGGTGATTGGATATGGCCTTAGGATGTGGTTTGATGTGGATGTTTAATTTTGTGGTTTGGTTTTATGGCCTGCGAGCTGATCAATTAATTGTAATAATTAATTAGGGTTTTATGGCCTGCGTGCCATTTTTTCTCAACTTGTGAGATTTATTTTATTTAGTATAGATATTAGCTAGTGCTAGATAAAGTAGATTGTTAGCCAAGATTGGAGAAAAGAAGCCCAAAGCCAAAGAAGCCACAAAAGATGGAGCATGGAGCATGGAGCAATCCACAAGACTATGAAGGATGGACCAAAAGATCAAGACGCATGGAGATGTGTTTGCTTAGGGTTCATAGATAATTCCATTGGCTTGGAATTATCTTAGTCTAGAAAAGGCCATATCCACATCACGTTTAATTTCTGTTATGTCGTTGTTTATTTATTGTCTTATTATTTGTGTGGTTGGTGTATGGATGATGCATGCAATTAGGATAATAAGATAATTAGACAACCCGGATCTATTATTTGGAGTTGTGCCCAAACTCAAATAGATAGATTAGTTGATATTGATCAACAAAAACAATTAAAAATTGAATTTAAAATCCCTCAAATTTTAAATATTGTGTTCTTGCCTTCTCGTTATTTAAACACTCATTATCATCATTATTTATCAAGTTCGTGCTTGCTAAAGCATGGCGACTTGGTTCATAATGATGGAATGCGATGGCACGTAACAATGTGCAATTGTTTAGATAAGAGGTTGAACACAACTAGGCTATTAATTTGATTAAGAAACCTAGAGGCAATCAATTGGGATTATCCATATGGATGGATAAATAAGGAGTTATTTGCCCGATTGAACCAAGAGTTGCATATGGGATGCAATTGGAATTGTTCCTACCTAAAGTAGTCAAATTATGGGTGACTTGCCAAAGCAAGCTCATAAGGAGATGAAAGATGGATCTTGGCCCACTAGAAAATATAAGAATATTTTCCGCATTAATATCTTGAGGGTTATTAATCCGTAGAAAAATAGTGGGAGCTATATTTAATAAACTAGCCATTATTAAATATAGTCAAAAATTCACAAATACTAAAACTTGCGTATTTTCCTTTTGTAGAATACCAAATGGCAAATAACTCATCGAGTTCACAACATTCCCTACGATCTGTCCTTGAGAAGGACAAGCTCTCTGGAACCAACTTTCTTGATTGGTACAGAAACTTGAGAATTGTTCTCAAGCAAGAGAAGAAACTGTACGCAATAGAGGAGCATGTTCCAGAAGGTCCAGAGAACCAGACACCTGCTGCCTTACAGGCGTATCAAAAGCGTGTTGATGACGCTAATGATGCGGTCTGCCTAATGCTTTGCACCATGACTTCTGAGCTTCAGAAGCTACACGAAAACATGAATGCTGTCGATATGATCGAACATCTAAAGCAGCTCTTCCAAGAGCAGGCGAGGGTAGAGAGGTATGAGGTCTCAAAGGCACTGTTCAAATGTCATCAGGCAGAAGCGAACCCGGTGGGACCCCATGTACTCCGAATGATCGGGTACTTGGAGAATCTCGCCCGGCTTGGGTTCCCGGTCGGCCAAGAGTTGGCAACCGATCTCGTGTTGCAATCGTTGCCTGAGAGTTATGGTCAGTTCATTATGAACTATAACATGAACGAGATCGTTAAACCACTACCAGATTTGCTCAACATGTTGAGGACGGCTGAACAGAGCATCAACAAGGGTAAGGGCAAGGCCATAATGATGGTGCAGAAAGGAAAGGGCAAAAGGTTTGCCTCTTCCTCCAAGGGCAAAGGCAAGTCAGTTGCCAAGTCCAAGGAACAAGCCCTTAAGCCTGTTGGTGGCATTGCCAAGGTCGTGACTAAGGGTGAGTGTCACTACTGCAGTCAGCCTGGACACTGGAGGAGGAACTGCCCAAAATATCTGGAGGACAAGAGGCTTGGAATAGTGATTCCACCACCACCAGGTATTTTTGTTGTAGATGTCAATTTAACTGTCTCTACATCATGGGTATTAGATACTGGATGTGGATCTCATATTTGTCGAAATATGCAGGATCTAAAGAGAAGTAAAAGATTGGCTAAAGGGGAGGTAGATCTGCGCGTTGGGAATGGAGCAAAGGTTGCTGCGTTGGCCATAGGCGTGTGCGAGCTATCTCTGCCTTTAGGATTAGTTTTAGAATTAAAAATAATTGCTATTTTGTGCCTGCTATGAGCAGAAACATTATTTCTGTTTCTTGTTTGGACAAGGAAGGTTTTATTATTTCAATAAAGAACAATTGTTGTTCCTTTTATTTGAATAATATTCACTATTTTAGTGCGCAATTATTTAATGGACTTTATGTCCTTGCTCTAAGCAATCCTGTCTACAACATTAATACCAAGCGGATTAAAATAAATGATTTAAATCCTGCTTATTTATGGCATTGTCGTTTAGGCCACATAAATGAGAAACGTGTATCTAGACTCCATAAGGATGGATTACTAGACTCATTTGATTTTGAATCATATGAGACATGTGAGGCTTGTTTATTGGGAAAAATGACAAAGTCCCCTTTCAATAAGAAAGGTGAGAGGACTAGTGAGCAATTGGCGCTCATACATACCGATGTGTGTGGGCCATTTGCCACGCCTGCCAGGGGTGGTTATGTCTACTTCATTACATTTACTGATGATTACAGTAGATATGGATTTGTGTACCTTATGAGGGCAAAATCCGAATCCTTTTAAGTGTTCAAAGAATTCAAGAATGAAGTAGAGAAGCAACTTGGCAAAAGTATCAAGGCTCTACGATCGGATCGTGGAGGAGAATACTTGAGCCAAGAAGTTTGACGACTATCTTAGAGAGTGTGGGATCGTGTCCCAACTCACTCCACCCGGAACGCCACAATGGAATGGCGTGTCCGAGAGGAGGAATCGAACCCTATTGGATATGGTTCGGTCTATGATGTGTCAAACCGATCTTCCATTATCATTTTGGGGCTACGCTCTATTAAGTGCAGCTTTCACCATTAACCGTGTTCCATCTAAATCAGTCATGAAGACACCATATGAGATATGGAGTGGTAGGCGTCCCACACTGTCGTTCATGAGGATTTGGGGCTGCGATGTCTATGTAAAACGTTTACAATCAGACAAGCTAGGGCCTAAATCGGATAAGTGTAAATTTGTGGGGTACCCTAAGGAAACTAAGGGATACTACTTCTACAATCCAACCGAGAACAAAGTGTTTGTTGCTCGGACCGGCGTGTTTCTAGAAAGAGAGTTTGTCTCTAAAGAAGCAAGTGGGAGGAATGTAGAACTTGAAGAAATTCAAGAACCACAAATCACTGAACCGATTATGGAACAAGAACAGGAATCACAAGCAGTTGTGGAGCCACCTGTTCAGGTGACACAAGAGCTTCGTAGATCTAGTAGAGTGCGCCAGGAACCCGAGAGGTATGGACTTCTCGTAACTGATTCCGGTGACACGATGCTCTAGATGATGAGCCTACTACCTATGAGGAGGCCATGAGTGGCCCAGACTCTCAGAAGTGGCTGGAAGCCATGAGATCCGAGATGGAATCCATGTATACCAACAAAGTATGGACTTTGGTGGAACCACCCGATGGGGCGCGGCCCATAGGGTGCAAGTGGGTCTTCAAGAAGAAGATCGACATGGATGGTAATGTGATTACCTATAAGGGCCGATTGGTGGCTAAAGGATTCAGACATATTCATGGTATTGACTATGATGAAACCTTTTCACCAGTCGCTATGACCAAATCCATCCGAATCCTACTTGCAATTGCAGCATACTACGACTATGAGATTTGGCAGATGGATGTCAAAACAGCAATCCTTTATGGGAATCTCCTCGAGGACGTGTATATGATACGGCCGGAGGGTTTTGAGGATCCAAAGCAAGCCAACAAAGTCTGTAAGCTGCAACGATCCATTTATGGATTAAAGCAAGCTTCTAGGAGTTGGAATCGACGTTTTGATGAAGTGGTCAAAGGGTTTGGCTTCATCAGAAACGAAGATGAGTCTTGTGTCTACAAGAAAGTTAGTGGGAGCTCTGTAGCTTTTCTGGTCTTGTATGTGGATGACATACTTCTCATTGGAAACGACATTCCCATGCTGCAATCTGTGAAAGATTGGCTAGGAAAGTGTTTCTCAATGAAGGACTTAGGGGAAGCAGCCTATATACTTGGTATAAAGATCTATAGAGATAGATCTAAAAGGTTGCTAGGCCTAAGTCAAAGTACATATATCGACAAGGTGTTGAAACGGTTCAACATGCAAGATTGCAAGAAGGGATTCTTGCCCATGTCACATGGAATCACTCTTTCGAAGAGTGGTTGTCCTTCCAATGGGATTGAGAAGGAACGCATGAGTAGGATTCCCTATGCCTCGGCCATAGGATCTATCATGTACGCCATGTTATGTACTAGACCAGATGTGTCATATGCCTTGAGTATGACAAGCAGATACCAATCCAATCCGGGTGAGAGTCACTGGATTGCTGTCAAGAACATCCTAAAGTACTTGAGAAGAACTAAGGATGCTTTCTTGATATTTGGCGGTGAGGAAGAGTTGCGTGTAAGGGGTTACACTGATGCAAGCTTCCAAACTGACAGAGATGACTTTAGATCACAATCGGGATATGTGTTTTGCCTGAATGGAGCACCGGTGAGCTGGAAGAGTTCCAAGCAAGAGACGGTAGCTGATTCTACAACAGAGGCTGAGTACATTGCTGCAAATGGCGCAGCAAAGGAGGCTGTTTGGATCAGAAAGTTTGTTTCTGAACTTGGTGTGGTCCCTAGCATTGCGGATCCAGTGGAGTTGTTCTGTGACAACACTGGGGCGATCGCGCAATCAAAGGAACCAAGATCGCACCAGAAGTCCAAGCATGTGCTCAGGAAGTTTCATCTGATTCGAGATATTATCGATAGAGGAGACGTTCGGATATGCAAGATTCCTACAGATGATAATCTGTCAGACCCGCTTACGAAGCCTCTCACGCAGTGGAAGCATGAAGGGCACACTAGGAGTATGGGCATACGAGATGCGCCAGATTGGCTCTAGTGCAAGTGGGAGACTGTTGGAATAGATGCCCTAGAGGCAATCTAGTTTAGTATGAATTTGTATATGGCTAGAAAATTCATTTATTATTTATTGGATATTTAATATAATGAAGTCCTTAGATTTACAATTGTGTTGTTTATCTTAAATATCCCTAGTCAAGTATAATGATTAATGGGACAATCATCTATAGACTAGTATGGGGTTGGATTGATATGGAGATATCACGATCCAACACATAGGTGTGCATTACGGAATGTTGCACTGGATTGACCCATCTCCGAGAAGGCTACATACATGTTATGTTGAGTCACAAGTGCTTCTCGCGGTGCAATGGTATTGTCATCCTTAGACTTGAAGTCACTAGATATTCTAGTTGTGGATCATTGTGATCTTGGTAGCGTTAAACGCTACACGGTAACTGGGTAGTTATAAAGGCGTGTACTGGATACAATGAGAAGCAAGCTTAGAGATCGTAGTGGACGTAGAGAGGATTTGCCCCTCCCACATAACGGGAGCAAATATCCTAGGCCACTCGAGGGATAGTGCTTATAGAATGTCTGGCCAGACTCAAATAAATCAATATAGGATATTGATGTTATTTGCACGAATAAGGCTATTCCCATGGATCGAGAAACTATGGATTGGATATACGAGTGTGACTTGTATGTCTCGTGTCCAATCCGGATACGGAGGCAAAGGGATGAGACAATTACTTGTACAAAGGTTGTCTAGATGACTATTCTATTAGTTGGCTAGAATGGATGTTTTGCTAGAAACCGCTCCATATTAGCAAATAGTTGCTACCAACTAGATAGAACCTATGGGGTCACACGCTACATAGAGTTCAACTAGATTTGGGAATTAATTAATTGGATTAATTAATTAGAAGGATCACTTTGCAAAACCTTGCAAACTTAGTAGGGACTAATTTGCAAGAAAGGGACTAAATTGAATTCTAGTTGGACTAGAATAAGTCCTTTAGGTAGTTAACAAGGAGTTGTTGGACTATATAAAGGACCCTCCTTCCTTCCCCATAACTTATACTCGTTAGTGAACATAACTAGAGTGGGAGAGAACAAAAGGAGAGAGAGCAAGCAACAAGGAGGCCGACCCGACCCCCTTGCCGCCGCCCTCACCCCGTCGGCCAAAAAAGAGGGCCGAAGCCCCTCTTTTGTCTCGTTTTGCGTGATTCCTTCATCCTCTTCCTATTCCGGGCTAGCACCAAGGAGTTTGGGAGATCTAGGATCAACTCTAGGCGTGGATCAACTATAGAGAACGTGACATTATTCGCGTTTAAAGTCATCAAGGAGAACCCAAAGGTGTGTTTATGATTTCTTACCTTCACTATCGTTATGCATCTAGACTTGTGATCCTTGGAGGGTTTTGCATGGTTATTGTTTGATTATGCTTCCGTTGCGCGATCCATGAATCAAAACCCTACACACATGCCTTGAAGGAACTCGTTGGAGTTGGAGCAACGGCATGGAGCATCTGGCGCGTGAGATTTCTGGCACGCGCATCTGATTCTGGTTCTGGAGCGCATTATGCACGAGTTTGTTCTGGCGTGCATCAGGTTTTGCAGCGTGTACCATGACACGCACTGAGCTCGCATCTGGCACGATCTGTTTCTGGCGAGCATCTGGCGCATCTGAGGCATACGAGGCGCATCGGGCATGACAATTTGGGCACTCGTCATCGGTGCATCTGGTCTGGATGACATCTGGGCATCCTGTCTTGGTGCATCTGTCTGGCTCAATTGGGCGCATGTGGAATACATTCGGTCCTGCTTTCTCAGTGAATGTATTCGAGGCTGGTTCTGGGTGGAGCATTTGTTTTTGTTTCCGGAAGTGCAACCACATCGGGCGCATTCATTGCACGAACGCATGGTAGTTGGAGCAACGATTAGGCGATTCGGGTTTCGCGTACAGCTGTGGAACATCTGTCTTGGGAGGCGTGCTTGTTTCAGGTTCAGGGAGACGCATCCGGTTCAGGTTTGAGAAGAGAAGCATCAGGTTCCGGTTTCGGATTGCTGAGTTGATTCAAGTCAAGGTGGAGATTTGTTGGGTTGTGACTTTGCATCAAAGTCAGCAAGACAAACTTGGGGTGTAAGGTATTAATTGGTTTCCTTGTTTCTCATGAGGCGGTGGTCAATTGGTGTGAGTTATTTCCTAATTAGCTTGTTACCCCGCCACTGCATGGGATTATAAAAGCACTAGTTTTGGGTTTGCATAGGACACAACACACAGAGAGTTTGGGTTTATTTGTTCAGTGCTTGGCAGCTGCTCTTGTGTGAGTGTCGTGAGTGGGTGTTTCGGGTTGCCGCCGTGGCCGTTGTGGCCACGGCGGCGTGCATTGTAATCGGGTTCTCTTCTCAATAAAATATCTGGTTCTGGCCGTGGATTAGCTAGCGGGTTCGTTACGAATTCGTTAGTGAACCACGTTAAATATATGTCTTGTTCTTGTTTCGCTTTCGTCGTTCTTGCTCGAATACCCACACGTTATAACAAACTGGTAACGGAGCTCTGAAACAGGAGTTCTGTTACAACAATTATGTTGTATGCAAGATATCTAGAGTTGATTCCAAGCCTCGGCGGACAGCCCCAGAAAGGCGACGTCCCAAAAAGAAGATGAATAACAATAAGACGTCAACATCCATGAAGCGAGGTAGTCCATGCAGTAGCACTTCTGATAATGTCGAACAAGACGACAACAATTGCCTCCTGCATAAAGAAAAGAAGCTAAAGAGGAACCACAAAGAAACCAAAGACAATAAGAATGAAGATTGCAACGAACTGGACAACTTTGAAGCGGAGCTAGTAGCTGGCTGGGCTGAAGAAGAAGAAGAAGAAGCCGAAAACATTAACAACGTCTCTGGGTCGACGGCAACCACTACTGGTTTCCAACAACCATGCCATGATCAAACAAGTTGCAGCGGGAGCAACTTCAACAATTCCATGATCGTGAATACCAGCGATGATTATTATCAATATCTGAATGAAGCTCCCTCCCTAGATGAGAATAGAGGTGATATCGTCCATTATGATTTTCAACGTAACGAAGAAGACTTCAACCTAACAGTTAGTGTTGATGAACTATTAGAACTCATTAAAAGCGATGAAACCCAACTTCATCTTCCTCAACCACAAGGCGTGGATAATGTAACTCATGGGGACAACCTCTTTGAAGGGGTTGCAACCTATGATTCCAGACAATATCAACAGGAGGAGGATGGATTACAAGGAACACAGGGCAACATTGACGTTCATGACTATCTGGCAATGGATAATCACGATCAGCTCCAGTCACTTTATTGGACGTAGAGAATGATGTTGTAGTTGGTCTAGCTAAGGTGGATGTTCAACCCTTGTCGAATTCTTACTCAATTTGTCTTTTGTTGTCATGATACTGGACTTGCCGCCCCGCAAGGGCTTCCATGTAAAAAATTGATGTCTTGTGTTATTTTTGTCAATCTCTGTTATTTAATTTCATAGGCTATAACTTACTTTCGCCGATTCAGATGAGTTTCCAGTGAAAACTATTTACTGAATTTTAGGTGATCTATTGCTTTCTAATTGAAACTGAGAGACAACCTCAAAATCTCAAAACAACTTGAAGGGAGTTTCTAGATCCCTCAATTGTAACGGATTCTTAAAGCTTGATCGATATTTTGCTCCCACAGGAAACCTTAATCTCTCCCGGGTTAGAACCATGAGAAATTAAGGACCTACGCCATTAAGAGACAGAATTATCAAAAACAATCAACCGAAAAACAATCTGAAAACAATGTCCACTACTACAAAAATGCGACGAGCATCAAGTGGTTTAGACTTTTTGGTGTGTTTTGCAGATGGTGAAATCCTCGGGCATGAAGTTGATAGGGACGGATAACACATATCTGTCTTAAGTTTGTCCAGATGGTTATGATTTTGTATGTTGATTTGGTTTAACTTTTTTCTGTTCATTATGGTGCATAATTTTATATATTAGTTAAATTCCAGTTTAGTTCACATTGACACGACTTATGTTTCATTTGGTTTCACATCACCTTTGCAAAAGGCTTGCGGCAACAGCCACTTCATTTCGCTATGCTATTTTGAAGGTGAGCAAGGGCTTCCAGCTTCCCTTTGCGCACTTGGATGTAATTGTAAGCGAACTTGATGTTGGTGAAAAAATTAGAACTCACTAATAGCGATGAATCCCAACTACATCTTCCTCAACTACACCGCGTGGATAATGCAAATCATGGGGACAAACTCTATGAAGACGTTGCCAACTATGAATCTAGACAAACAATTACGGGCAGAGTACTATTATCACCAATATACGCATACCCGAGATGGCTCGGGAGCGGTTTCAGCTCAAGTGCGGGCGGTTCCTTGAGTTACGGGACCAGAATCATCTTTTGCCCGCCATCTTTGTCCCGGTGCAAAGTGGTCCAGTCTTCGGCTCTCATGGCATGCTCGCATCGAGTCTTCTCCTTTTCTTCTCCGTACATGCTGTCAATCTCTTCCCACAATTGGTCCATCTATTCATTTTCCCAACCTCCGTCAACCACGTCTATGGAAAAAATATCTTCGTGCTCATAATAATTTGGCAGTTAAAGATTTTTGAAAACGTTAAATTTAACCTTGTCCTCGTTAATCTGCATGGTCAGTTCCCCGCTCTTGCAGTTTATCATAGCTTCTCCAGTGGCCAAAAGCGGCCTGCCAAGTATGAGCTGTACCTCCCCTGCCTCCATGTACAGGATTACGAAATCTGCCGAAAAAATCTGCTCGCCGACTTTCACCAAAATATCCTCGATAACCCCATAATCCTGTTTTACGGACCTGTCTGCCATCTGCAGCATGATTCTGGTGGGTCGGGGTTCACCGACTTTAGAACTCTTGAAAATCGTTAATGGCATCAGGTTGATGTTGGCCCCTAGGTCACACAGAGCCTTTCCTGTGTAAGCATTACCTAGGGTGACCGGTATAACAAAACTGCCGGGATCCTTTCTCTTCCTCGGTAGCCCATTCTTCACACAGTTGCTCACTTCTGCGGTCAGGTTTATGGTCTCGAAATCGCTCATTCGCCTCCTCCCATACAGAATGTCCTTGAGGAATTTGGCGTAAGTGGGCATCTTTGCCAAAGCCTCAGCAAAGGGTATGTTGATCTACAGCTGCTTGAACATCTCGAGAAACCTGGCGTAGTCCTTGCTGTCATCCCTCTTTCGTGTCCTCAAGGGGTATAGCACCTCCTTGGAGACAGGTACCGTTTCTGCATCTGTCTCGTTTTGCACTGCATCCTGCTCAACCGAGCCCTTCGACTGGGGGCGGTCGACTGAGCTCTTATCCTGGCCCGACAGTTTGCATTCTACTTCTTTCGACTTTTCTGCGTGAGCGTGGCTAGGATACGGTGGATCCTGCAGTGCTAATCCACTCCGAGTGGAGATAGCATTGATCTGAGCCAGTGGATTATTCACTGTATTCAAGGGCAGGTTTCCTGGCTGTCTCTCTGTTAGCTGCTGTGCTAACTGCCCCACTTGTACCTCCAAAGCGCGCAGTGACGTTTTGGTCGTCTGCATGTCGGCTGTCAGGGCATCCATATGCACGAACCGGGACTCCATGGTCTGAAACATGGACTCGATCTTCTTCATCTGGGCGTCGTACTGCTGAGCAGATAGGCCCGGCTGAACCTGCTGTGTCGGTGCAGCCTGCTGGGCTGGTGGCCTGTGCCGGAATCCCGGTGCATAAACTGCAGAATTCGGGTTTCCGTACCGAAACCCGGAATGATCGCTCATACCCGGTCTGTACTGGCTCGGGTCCCACAGCCGCTGTATGTAATTTGTGTCTTCGGTTCTGAGCTCCTCAATGGACGCGTCCAAATCAGGTTCTCCCACTGCTGAAACGGTCTTCTTATCCGAGTAGACTTTCTTGACCAAGTCCTGCACGATATTGGCCAGATTATCTATCCGGTCATCTTCCGCTGGTTCGGCTCTACCCGTCATCCTGCGATCGTCAAACAGTCGGGTGTCCTGTTTGGCTAACTGCTTCATCAGGTCGTATGCACCATCTTTGCCCACATGATACAGGAAGTTTCCCCCCGGCTTCTCTGTCAATCCTGTCAGCATTCTCCCTGTCTAGGGCGTGGTAGAATGCCTCCAGGATCTTCGCATCTCCAAAACCGTGGTTCGGGCATCTTTTCACCTATCTCATCAATCTGTCCCATGCGTCTACCACCGTCTCCCCCATCTTCTGTTTGAATGACAAAATCTCGCTCTGCAACTGAATGACTCGGGAAGCGGAATAAAACTTTGCCAGAAAATCTGTGACACACTCCTCCCATGTAGTGATGGATTTGGGTGGTCGGGATTCGAGCCTGTCTTTGGCTATTCCGAATAGGCAATATGGGAACAGGATTAGCATAAGTGCCTCTGCGTCTACCCCCTTGTATCGAACTTTGTTACAGTAATCCTCGAATTTCCCGATAAAGTCGTTCGGGTTTCGTCGACCTTGCCATGAAATGGGCAGAGGGTCTGCACTGTTTGGATGGTAGAGGGTTTGATGTCAAAGTGCTCGGCGGTGATCTCGGGCACCACAATAGCTCTCTCATGCCCCCCGGTGGGGACTTCGAAATTCTCCAACAACGCTTTCCCAGATCGGTTATACGTTATCCGGTTGCTTCGGGCAGCAAGGCCTGCTGTGACGAGCTCTTCGATGTAACGAGCCATCTGGGCTGGGGTACGTGTCTCTCGTTCCTCCCCACCGGTTGTTGGGGTTTCGGAATTGTCTCTCTGGTTGGTCGCCATTCTGCTTTCTCGGTTTCTGCGGTTCTGTTCGGTGTACAGCTTCTCTGGATTATCGAGTGGTGGTACCAAATCGCGAGGCAATCTGGGCATCAACTGAACAGTCCTGAAAATTGCAGATTTAAAAAGCAGTGAGATAAAATAAAAATAAAAATAAAAATAACGAAACTGAAAATAAAATAAAAACTCTGAAAACTAACTCTGACAACTAAATAGACCCTAAAAGGTCCCTGGCAACGGCGCCAAAAACTTGTTGCGCAAAATACAGGCTATTCGCAAGTATACGAAATCAAGTAATACCGGGTGTATTTTAACTCGGGTTGTCGATCCCACAGAGAATGTTTCGGGTTTTCTTAAGTGATCAGTTTCAATTAACAGAGTGTAACGACATGAAGGAGTTGGTTGTGGTTGTAGTTTGCTAACCTAAAATAGAAATTAAAAGACGAAAACGTAAATATTTTTTGTGACGTTTTTCGGGAATAAGCTGAACTGGTTGTTTACTATAATTGATGGGAACTAGTCTCCAGGATCCCCTAGGGTTTCTACAGATTTTAGTTTTTCATTTGATATGAAAACACTCAGAAGTTTTGTTATTTGTGCAACGTACCGGTGGTTCAGTGACCTTTCAGTTCCCACACGTAATCCCGATCCTGCAGACTTTCAGATTCGTGTTAAGCTGCCTAAGTCTGCAGTCTCGTTCTAATCGTGTTAGGGTTTCGAACCTGTCCGAATGGCCCGGGTAAAATTCTCTAACAGTTGGTCTCACGTTTTTCGGTGCTAGCCCTATCTCCTTTTCTCTGGTCGGTCAATCAAGGTAAGGTACTAAATCCTGTATTTTCTTCCTAACCCTAATCTGACGTTTTCACCTACAGGCTCGGGTCTATAGCAATCCTGGGTGATCAATCCTATCATGCATATACGAGAATAATCAAACTAGTTATAAAATCTGGGTACGAAACCCTAGGTTCTCGGTGAACCTAGGTAAGAAGTTTAGCTGCTAATAGTCATAATACTAAAACACAGTTTCTGAATAAAAAGAGAGAGAGTGAAATCAAACTAAGTCTTCGAATCTCGAATTGCTCTTCCGTGCTCCTCGGGGATGCCCTGACTTGTCCTTTGCTTGTACTGTGTCCTCAAAACGAGTCTGGACGAGTCTTTAAATAGTGCTGTTTTTTTCCCGAAACGCTATGCCAGAATTTACGAAACTGCCATCGGTCCACCGACTCGGAAAAAAGTCAACCTCTCTGCGTATATACGCAACAGGCTGCGTATATACGCAACCAGGGCTCACAAAAGTCAATCCCCCTCTCTCCTGCCTGCGTATATACGCAAGAGGCTGCATATATACGCATCCCCTGCTTATATACGCAGGCAGGGGTTTCCTCTGGCCTGGCTTGGTCCTCTGCTGGGCCTGGCTAGGTCTTCTGGGTCCCACACTTCTGCCTGAAATCTCTAGTTTGCCTTCCTAGGTGTCTTCCTGCTCTCCTATGTTCCCGTCTTGGCTACATCTTATGCATGTTTTCCGAGACGGACCCGGTTCTGTCCCAGCACACATCCCGATGCACCTCCAGATCCTGTTCCTGAAAAGAAAACACGAACAGAACCCGCGATCATATCCAATAAAAGCATAAAATAAGCAGAATCCAGAAAGTACATATAAACATCTCGTTCTAACTTTCCAAGGCATTCGAGGGCAAATCCTGACAAAAGGCGCTGTTTTCTGACACAAACACTCGTGAAATCAGGCTAAAAGATAACCCCTAATGATGTGGTGCGATGGCACAAGCAAGTAATGTGCAATTATTTAAATAAGAGGTTGGACGCAACTAGGTCATTAATAAGATTAAAACCTAGAGGCAATCAATTGGATTATCCATATAGATGGATAAATAAGGAGTTATTTGCCCAATTGAACCAAGAGTTGCATGGGAAGCAATTGGAATTGTTCCTACCTAACGTAACCGAATTTTTGGTGACTTGCCAAAGCAAGCTCAAAAGGGAGGTGAAACATGGATCTTGGCCCACTAGAAAATATAATGATATTTTTTGCTTTAATATCTTGAGGGTTATTAATCCGTAGAAAAATAGTGGGAACTTTATTTAATAATCTAGCCATAATTAAATATAGTTAATTGTTCACAAATACTAAAACTTGCGTATTTCCTTTTGTAGAATTTCAAATGGAAAACAACTCAGTTCACAACATTCCCTACGCTCTGTCCTTGAGAAGGACAAGCTTTCTGGAACCAACTTTCTAGACTGGTACACAAACTTGAGAATCGTTCTCAAGCTGGAAAGAAACTGTACGCTCTAGAGGAGCAAGTTCTTGAAGGTCCGGAAAACAACACTCCTGAAGCCTTAAAGGCGTATCAGAAGCGTGTTGATGACGCTAATGATGCGTTATGACTCATGCTTTGCACCATGTCCTCTGAGCTTCAGAAGCAACACAAGAACATGAATGTAGTAAATATGATCGAACACTTGAAGCAGCTCTTCCAAGAGAAAGCTGGGTTGAGAGGTGTGAAGTTTCCAAGGCATTTTTCAAATGTCATCTGGCTGAAGAAAACTCTGTGGGACCTCATGTACTCCGTATGATTGGGTACATGGAGAATCTCGTACGAATGGGCTCCCAGTTGGTCAAGAGTTGGCCACCGATCTCGTGTTGCAATCGTTGCCTGAGAGTTATGGACAGTTTATCATGAACTATAACATGAACCAGATCGCGAAAACACTGCCAGATTTACTCATCATGTTGAGGACGGCTGAACAATGCATCAACAAGCGTAAGGGAAAATCCATAATGATGGACCAAAAAGGAAAGGGAAAAAGGTTTGCCTCATCCTCCAAGGGCAAAGGCAAGTCAGTTGCCAAGTCCAAGGAACCCGCCCTTAAGCCTGTTGGTGGCATTGCCAAAGGTAAGACTAAAGGTGAGTGTCACTACTGCAGTTAGCCTGGACACTGGAGGAGGAACTGCCCAAAATATCTGGAGGATAAAAGGCTTGGAATAGTGATTACACCACCACCATGTATTTTTGTTATAGATGTCAATTTAACTATCTCTACATCATGGGTATTAGATACTGGATGTGGATCTCACATTTGTTGAAATGTGCAGGATCTAAAGAGAAGTAGAAGATTGACAAAAGAGGAGATAGACATGCGCGTTCGGAATGGAGCAAAGTTTGCTGCATTGGCGGTAGGCGTGTACGAGCTTTTACAGTAACTCTCTTTACAAAGGATGAATTGTAGGGTTTTGATTCATGGATGCGCAACGGAAACACAAACAATCATAAAACCATGCAAAACCCTCCAAGGATCACAAGTCAAGAGACATAACGATGGTAAGGGTAAGAAATCATAACACACCTTAGGGTTCTCCTTTGATGACTTCAAACGCGAATTGTGTCACGTTCTCTATGGTTGATCCACGCCTAGAGTTGATCCTAGAATATCCCAAGTCCTTGGTGCTAGCCCGGAAGAGGAAGAGGAAGAAGAATCACGCAAAACAAGACCCAAAGGAGGGCTCTCGGCCTCCTTGTGGCCGACGGGGACGGGCGGCGGCAAGAGGGGCGGGCGGCACCTCTTGTTGCTTGCTCTCTCTCCTTTTGTTCTCTCCCACTCTTGTTATGTTCAATTATGAGCATAAGTATGTGGGAAGGAAGGAAGGTCCTTTATATAGTCCAACAACTCCTTGCCAACTACGTAAAGGGCTTATTCTAGTCCTACTAGAATTCAATTTAGTCACTTCCTTGCAAATAAGTCCCTACTAAGTTTGCAAGGTTTTGCAATGTGATCCTTCTAATTAATTAATACAATTAATTAATTCCCAAATCTAGTTCAACTCTATGTAGCGTGTGACCCCATAGGTTCTATCTAGTTGGTAGCAACTATATGCTAATATGGAGCGGTCTCTAGCATAACATCCATTCTAGCCAACTAATAGAATAGTCATCTTGACAACCTTTGTACAAGTAATTGTCACATCCCTTTGTCTCTATATCCGGATTGGACACGAGACATACAAGTCACACTCGTATATCCAATCCATAGTTTCTCGATCCATGGGATTAGCCTTATTCGTGCAAATAACATCAATATCCCATATTGATTTATTTGAGTCTGGCCAGACATTCTATAAGCACTATCCCTCGAGTGGCCTAGGATATTTGCTCCCGTTATGTGGGAGGGACAAATTCTATCTACGTCCACTACGATCTCTAAGCTTGCTTCTTATTGTATCCAGTACACGCCTTTATAACTACCCAGTTACGGTGTAGCGTTTAACGCTACCAAGATCACAATAATCCACAACTAGAATATCTAGTGACTTCAAGTCTAAGGATGCCAATACCATTGCACCGCGAGAAGCGCTTGTGACTCAACATAACGTGTATGTAGCCTTCTCGGAGATGGTTCAATCCAGTGCAACATTCCCTAGTGCACACCTATGTGTTGGATCGTGATATCTCCATATCAATCCAACCCCATACTAGTCCATAGATTATTGTACCATTAATCATTATACTGGACTAGGGATATTTAAGATAAACAACACAATTGTAAATCTAAGGACTCCATTATATTAAATATCCAATAAATAATAAATGAATTTCTAGCCACAAATAATTCATACTAAACTAGATTGCCTCTAGGGCATCTATTCCAACAGTCTCCCACTTGCACTAGAGCCAATCTGGCGCATCTCGTATGCCCATACTCCTAGTGTTCCCTTCATGCTTCCACTGCGTGAGGGGCTTTGTAAGCGGGTCTGACAGATTATCATTTGTAGGAATCTTGCATATCCGAACGTCTCCTCTATCGATAATATCTCGAATCAGATGAAACTTCCTGAGCACGTGCTTGGATTTCTGATGCGATCTTGGTTCCTTTGATTGCGCGATCGCCCCAGTGTTGTCACAGTACAACTCAACTGGATCCGCAATGCTAGGGACCACACCAAGTTCAGAAACAAACTTCCAAACAGCTTCCTTTGCTGCGCCATTTGCATCAATGTACTCAGCCTCTGTTGTAGAATCAGCTACCGTCTCTTGCTTGGAACTCTTCCAGCTCACCGCTGCTCCATTCAGGCAAAACACATATCCCGACTGTGATCTAAAGTCATCTCTGTCAGTTTGGAAGCTTGCATCAGTGTAACCCCTTACACGCAACTCTTCGTCACCGCCAAATATCAAGAAAGCATCCTTAGTTCTTCTCAAGTACTTTACGATGTTCTTTACTACAATCCAGTGACTCTCACCGGGATTGGATTGGTATCTGCTTGTCATACTCAAGGCATATGACACATCTGGTCTAGTACATAACATGGCGTACATGATAGATCCTATGGCCGAGGCATAGGGAATTCTACTCATGCGTTCCTTCTCAATCTCATTGGAAGGACAACCACTCTTTGAAAGAGTGATTCCATGTGACATGGGCAAGAATCCCTTCTTGGAATCTTGCATGTTGAACCGTTTCAACACCTTGTCAATATATGTACTTTGACTTAGGCCTAGCAACCTCTTAGATCTATCTCTATAGATCTTTATACCAAGTATATAGGCTGCTTCCCCTAAGTCCTTCATTGAGAAACACTTTCCTAGCCAATCTTTAACAGATTGCAGCATGGGAATGTCGTTTCCAATGAGTAGTATGTCATCCACATACAAGACCAGAAAAGCTATAGAGCTCCCACTAACCTTCTTGTAGACACAAGACTCATCTTCGTTTCTGATGAAGCCAAACTCTTTTACCACTTCATCAAAACGTCGATTCCAACTCCTAGAAGCTTGCTTCAATCCATAAATGGATCGTTGCAGCTTACAGACTTTGTTGGCTTGCTTTGGATCCTCAAAACCCTCTGGCTGTATCATATACACGTCCTCGAGGAGATTCCCATAAAGGAATGCTGTTTTGACATCCATCTGCCAAATCTCATAGTCATGGTATGCTGCAATCGCAAGTAGGATTCGGATGGATTTGGTCATAGCGACTGGTGAAAAGGTTTCATCATAGTCAATACCATGAATCTGTCTGAATCCTTTAGCCACCAATCGGCCATTATAGGTAATCACGTTACCATCCATGTCGATCTTCTTCTTGAAGACCCACTTGCACCCTATGGGCCGCGTGTTGGAATAGATGCCCTAGAGGCAATCTAGTTTAGTATGAATTTGTACATGGCTAGAAAAATTCATTTATTATTTATTGGATATTTAATATAATGAAGTCCTTAGATTTACAATTGTGTTGTTTATCTTAAATATCCCTAGTCAAGTATAATGATTAAATGGGACAATCATCTATAGACTAGTATGGGGTTGGATTGATATGGAGGTATCACGATCCAACACATAGGTGTGCATTATGGAATGTTGCACTGGATTGACCCATATCCGAGAAGGATACATACATGTTATGTTGAGTCACAAGTGCTTCTCGCGGTGCAAAGGTATTGTCATCCTTAGACTTGAAGTCACTAGATATTCTAGTTGTGGATCATTGTGATCTTGGTAGCGTTAAACGCTACACCGTGACTGGGTAGTTATAAAGGCGTGTACTGGATACAATGAGAAGCAAGCTTAGAGATCGTAGTGGACGTAGAGAGGATTTGTCCCTCCCACATAACGGGAGAAAATATCCTAGGCCACTCGAGGGATAGTGCTTATAGAATGTCTGGCCAGACTCAAATAAATCAATATAGGATATTGATGTTATTTGCACGAATAAGGCTATTCCCATGGATCGAGAAACTATGGATTGGATATACGAGTGTGACTTGTATGTCTCGTGTCCAATCCGGATATGGAGGCAAAGGGATGAGACAATTACTTGTACAAAGGTTGTCAAGATGACTATTCTATTAGTTGGCTAGAATGGATGTTTTGCTAGAAACCGCTCCATATTAGCAAATAGTTGCTACCAACTAGATAGAACCTATGGGGTCACACGCTATATAGAGTTGAAATAGATTTGGGAATTAAGTAATTGGATTAATTAATTAGAAGGATCACTTTGCAAACCCTTGCAAACTTAGTAGGGACTAATTTGCAAGGAAGGGACTAAATTGAATTCTAGTTGGACTAGAATAAGTCCTTTAGGTAGTTAACAAGGAGTTGTTGGACTATATAAAGGACCCTCCTTCCTTCCTTCCTTCCTTATAACTTATGCTCATTAGTGAACATAACAAGAGTGGGAGAGAACAAAAGGAGAGAGAGCAAGCAACAAGGAGGGCCGACGCCGCCCCTTGCCGCCGCCCTCACCCCGTCGGCCAAAAGAGGCCGAAAGCCTCTTTTTGTCTCGTTTTGCGTGATTCGTTCATCCTCTTCCTAATCCGGGCTAGCACCAAGGAGTTTGGGAGATCTAGGATCAACTCTAGGCGTGGATCAACTATAGAGAACGTGACATTATTCGCGGTTGAAGTCATCAAGGAGAACCCAAAGGTGTGTTTATGATTTCTTACCTTTACTATCGCTATGTCTCTAGACTTGTGATCCTTTGAGGGTTTTGCATGGTTTATGTTTGATTATGCTTCCGTTGTGCGATCCATGAATAAAAACCCTACACCGCGCCCCATCGGGTGGTTCCACCAAAGTCCATACTTTGTTGGTATACATGGATTCCATCTCGGATCTCATGGCTTCTAGCCACTTCTGAGAGTCTGGGCCATTCATGGCCTCCTCATAGGTAGTAGGCTCATCATCTATGAGCATCGTGTCACCGGAATCAGTTACGAGAAGTCCATACCTCTCGGGTTCCTGGCGCACTCTACTAGATCTACGAAGCTCTTGTGTCACCTGAACAAGTTGCTCCACAACTGCTTGTGGTTCCTGTTCATGTTCCATAATCGGTTCAGTGATTTGTGGTTCTTGAACTTCTTCAAGTTCTACATTCCTCCCACTTGCTTCTTTAGAGACAAACTCTCTTTCTAGAAACACGCCGGTCCGAGCAACAAACACTTTGTTCTCGGTTGGATTGTAGAAGTAGTATCCCTTAGTTTCCTTAGGGTACCCCACAAACTTACGCTTATCCGATTTAGGCCCTAGCTTGTCTGATTGTAAACGTTTTACATAGACATCGCAACCCCAAATCCTTATGAACGACAGTGTGGGACGCCTCCCACTCCACATCTCATATGGTATCTTCATGACTGACTTAGATGGAACACGGTTAATGGTGAAAGCTGCACTTAATAGAGCGTAGCCCCAAAATGATAATGGAAGATTGGTTTGACACATCATAGAGCGAACCATATCCAATAGGGTCCGATTCCTCCTCTCGGACACGCCATTCCATTGTGGGGTTCCGGGTGGAGTGAGTTGGGACACAATCCCACACTCTCTAAGATAGTCGTCAAACTCTTGGCTTAAGTATTCTCCTCCACGATCCGATCGTAGAGCCTTGATACTTTTGCCAAGTTGCTTCTCTACCTCATTCTTGAATTCTTTGAACACTTCGAAGGATTCGGATTTTGCCCTCATGAGGTACACAAATCCATATCTACTGTAATCATCAGTAAATGTAATGAAGTAGACATAACCACCCCTGGCAGGCGTGGCAAATGGCCCACACACATCGGTATGTATGAGCGCCAATTGCTCACCAGTCCTCTCACCTTTCTTATTGAAAGGGGACTTTGTCATTTTTCCCAATAAACAAGCCTCACATGTCTCATATGATTCAAAATCAAATGAGTCTAAAAATCCATCCTTATGGAGTCTAGATACACGTTTCTCATTTATATGGCCTAAACGACAGTGCCATAAATAAGCAGGATTTAAATCATTTATTTTAATCCGCTTGGTATTAATGTTGTAGACAGGATTGCTTAGATCAAGGACATAAAGTCCATTAAATAATTGCGCACTAAAATAGTGAATATTATTTAAATAAAAGGAACAACAATTGTTGTTTATTGAAATAATAAAACCATCCTTGTCCAAACAAGAAATAGAAATAATGTTTCTGCTCATAGCAGGCACAAAATAGCAATTATTTAATTCTAAAACTAATCCTGAAGGCAGAGATAGTTCGCACACGCCTATGGCCAACGCAACAACCTTTGCTCCATTCCCAACGCGCAATTCTACCTCTCCTTTAGCCAATCTTCTACTTCTCTTTAGATCCTGCATATTTCGACAAATATGAGATCCACATCCAGTATCTAATACCCATGATGTAGAGACAGTTAAATTAACATCTACAACAAAAATACCTGGTGGTGGTGGAATCACTATTCCAAGCCTCTTTTCCTCCAGATATTTTGGGCAGTTCCTCCTCCAGTGTCCAGGCTGACTGCAGTAGTGACACTCACCTTTAGTCATACCTTTGGCAATGCCACCAACAGGCTTAAGGCAGGTTCCTTGGACTTGGCAACTGACTTGCCTTTGCCCTTGGAGGAAGAGGCAAACCTTTTGCCCTTTCCTTTCTGTACCATCATAATGGCCTTGCCCTTACCCTTGTTGATGCTCTGTTCAGCCGTCCTCAACATATTGAGTAAATCTGGCAGTGGTTTAACGATCTCGTTCATGTTATAGTTCATAATGAACTGTCCATAACTCTCGGGCAACGATTGCAACACGAGATCGGTTGCCAACTCTTGGCCGACCGGGAACCCTAGTCGGGCGAGATTCTCCAAGTACCCGATCATACGGAGTACATGGGGTTCCACCGGGTTCCCTTCTGCCAGATGACACTTGAACAGTGCCTTAGAGACCTCATACCTCTCTACCCTCGCCTGCTCTTGGAAGAGCTGCTTTAGATGTTCGATCATATCGACAGCATTCATGTTTTCGTGTTGCTTCAGAAGCTCAGAAGTCATGGTGCAAAACATAAGGCAGGCCACATCATTAGCGTCATCAACACGCTTTTGATACCCCTTTAGGGCAGCAGGTGTTTGGTTCTCTGGACCTTCTGGAACATGCTCCTCAATTGCGTACAGTTTCTTCTCTTGCTTGAGAACAATTCTCAAGTTTCTGTACCAATCAAGAAAGTTGGTTCCAGAGAGCTTGTCCTTCTCAAGGACAGATCGTAGGGAATGTTGTGAACTCGATGAGTTGCTTGCCATTTGGAATTCTACAAAAAGGAAAATACGCAAGTTTTAGTATTTGTGAATTTTTGATTATATTCAATAATGGCTAGTTTATCAAATATAGCTCCCACTATTTTTCTACGGATTAATAACCCTCAATATATTAATGCGGAAAATATCCTTATATTTTCTAGTGGGCCAAGATCCATGTTTCACCTCCTTATGAGCTTGCTTCGGCAAGTCACCCATAATTTAGCTACTTTAGGTAGGAACAATTCCAATTGCATCCCATATGCAACTCTTGGTTCAATTGGGCAAATAACTCCTTATTTATCCATCCATATGGATAATCCCAATTGATTGCCTCTAGGTTTCTTAATCATATTAATAGCCTAGTTGTGTTCAACCTCTTATCTAAACAATTGCACATTGTTACGTGCCATCGCATTCCATCATTATGAATCAAGTCGCCATGCTTTGGCACGCACGATCTTGATAAATAATGATGATAATGAGTGTTTAAATAACGAGAAGGCAAGAACACAATATTTGAATTTTGAGGGATTTTAAAATTCAATTTTTAATTGTTTTGTTGATCAATATCAACTAATCTATCTATTTGAGTTTGGGCACAACTCCAAATATTAGATCCGGGTTGTCTAATTATCTTATTATCCTAATTGCATGCATCATCCATACACCAACCACGCAATAATAAGACAATAAAATAAACAACCACAAAACAGAAATTAAACGTGATGTGGATATGGCCTTTTCTAGACTAAGATAATTCCAAGCCAATGGAATTATCTATGAACCCTAAACAAACACATCTCCATGCGTCTTGATCTTTTGGTCCATCCTTCATAGTCATGTGGAATGCTCCATGCTCCATCTTTTGTGGCTTCTTTGGCTTTGGGCTTCTTTTCTTCAATCTTGGCTAACAATCTACTTTATCTAGCACTAGCTAACTTCTATACTAAATAAAATGAATCTCACAAGTTGATAAAAAAAATGGCACGCAGGCCATAAACCCTAATTAATTATTACAATTAATTGATCAGCTCGCAGGCCGTAAAACCAAACCACAAAATTAAACATCCACATCAAACCACATCCTAAGGCCATATCCAATCACCATGCGATTTGCACATAAACAGTTAAAATCCAATTTTAACGCGCTTGGTCAATTTTAATTGAATTTAGGATTTCTACGGTTAAAACGGTCAATGGGCCCAACAATCAAATTTCCCGGGCCCAATAAGATGAACCATAAGGCCCTAGGGTCGGCCCGGCCCAAAACCCACAAGCCTAGGCCCGCGGGTTAGGGCCGCCCAGCCCCTAGGGCGGCCAAGCTTGGGCGGCAAGCAAGGGGGGCGGTCCCTAGGGGGGGCCGAACCTCCTTATGGGAGTTGTTTCCAAAACAACTCCCTTGCTTGGTGCCCAAGTTTGGGTGTTTCCTTGTTTTGGGAGAACTCCTTCTTCCCCAAGGATGTCCAAACCCTAGATCTAAGATCCTAAAATTTCTCAAACTCACCAATTCATGCATCCAATGCAAAAATTGGATCTTGTTATGATTAATTATTGACAAATTGCATCCCATGCTTGATTTGTCTTGTTTTACGCGATAAACAATCAAATTAAGGTGTAAAACAACTAAAACGTAACACATAAATCACATTTATGCTCTACGACCTGTGGCTCTGATACCACTGTAGGGTTTTGACTCATGGATGCGCAACAGAAACACAAATAATCATAAAACCATGCAAAACCCTCCAAGGATCACAAGTCAAGAGACATAACGATGGTAAGGGTAAGAAATCATAACACACCTTAGGGTTCTCCTTTGATGACTTCAAACGCGAATTGTGTCACGTTCTCTATGGTTGATCCACGCCTAGAATTGATCCTATAATCTCCCAAGTCCTTGGTGCTAGCCCGGAAGAGGGAGAGGAAGAAGAATCACGCAAAACGAGACCCAAAGGAGGGCTCTCGGCCTCCTTGTGGCCGACGGGGACGGGCGGCGGCAAGAGGGGCGGGCGGCACCTCTTGTTGCTTGCTCTCTCTCCTTTTGTTCTCTCCCACTCTTGTTATGTTCAATTATGAGCATAAGTATGTGGGAAGGAAGGAAGGAAGGTCCTTTATATAGTCCAACAACTCCTTGCCAACTACCTAAAGGGCTTATTCTAGTCCTACTAGAATTCAATTTAGTCCCTTCCTTGCAAATTAGTCCCTACTAAGTTTGCAAGGTTTTGCAAAGTGATCCTTATAATTAATTAATCCAATTAATTAATTCCCAAATCTAGTTCAACTCTATGTAGCGTGTGACCCCATAGGTTCTTTCTAGTTGGTAGCAACTATTTGCTAATATGGAGCTGTCTCTAGCAAAACATCCATTCTAGCCAACTAATAGAATAGTCATCTTGACAACCTTTGTACAAGTAATTGTCTCATCCCTTTTTCTCTATATCCGGATTGGACACGAGACATACAAGTCACACTCATATATCCAATCCATAGTTTCTCGATCCATGGGATTAGCCTTATTCGTGCAAATAACATCAATATCCCATATTGATTTATTTGAGTCTGGCCAGACATTCTATAAGCACTATCCCTCGAGTGGCCTAGGATATTTGCTCCCGTTATGTGGGAGGGACAAATTCTATCTACGTCCACTACGATCTCTAAGCTTGCTTCTTATTGTATCCAGTACACGCCTTTATAACTACCCAGTTACGGTGTAGCGTTTAACGCTACCAAGATCACAATAATCCACAACTAGAATATCTAGTGACTTCAAGTCTAAGGATGACAATACCATTGCACCGCGAGAAGCGCTTGTGACTCAACATAACGTGTATGAAGCCTTCTCGGAGATGGGTCAATCCAGTGCAACATTCCCTAATGCACACCTATGTGTTGGATCGTGATATCTCAATATCAATCCAACCCCATACTAGTCTATAGATGATTGTCCCATTAATCATTATACTGGACTAGGGATATTTAAGATAAACAACACAATTGTAAATCTAAGGACTTCATTATATTAAATATCCAATAAATAATGAATGAATTTCTAGCCACAAATAATTCATACTAAACTAGATTGCCTCTAGGGCATCTATTCCAACATGAATCACATAGAGAAAACAAATAGCTAGGAAATAGAGAACTCAAAAAGTTCTTAATTGGCAGCTAGGGTGGTAGCTCAAGTGGTAGAGCGTTGGGAGCCCATAAATGAGGTCCCGGGCTCAAACCCAGAAGACGACAAAACAATTTCTAAAAAAAATTCTTAATTGGATAAGATATATATATATATATATATTTGTGTTAAGTAATTTCACACCATTGTTTCTTGTGGCTGTCTTTTGCTTATTGATTCTTTCGTTTGAAAAAGTGATTATCAATCTTTCTTCTTTATGCAATCCAATTTATTTATTTTTTCTTCAAAGCAAATCAGACAATATTGCCATATTCTTGAATTTGTTATCAAATTTCACTAAGATGATCAAACTTTTATACCAAACATATTAAATGATGCACACACCTCTCTTGTCCCGAGAATTTTGTTAGTTAGCTTTCTCTACTTTTTCTTAAAATGCCTACAATTCATTACTTAATGAATATATTTATCATTTTATATATAGCATCAAATGACATGTACATCTACATTTAATTCTTACCTCTCACGAAACTTATTTATAAAAAGTGAAATATTATACAAATAATTAATATATTTTATTATTTATTACTATTTTAGCCATATTTTAAAATCTTACCGATAACATAACAACTGAAAAAGAAAGTGAACAATATTTATGGGAATCCCAAAGAGAGAAAAGTGGACCATAACTTGTGGATGGAAGATGTAATATTTTAATTTTAAAAATAATAAACTGAAAATTTGGAAGGAACCAATATTGGTCCCTCGACATAAATAAGACACTTGTAATAGAATATCGAACTAAACAAATACAAATAAGGTATATCAATATAATCAGAAATCTTGTGGTAACATATTATAAAATTATTTAAAAAATAGTTATTTGCAAACAATACTTCCATGTTCGCAGTTTTTTTTTTTTTTTTTTTTTTTTTTTTTTTTTTTTTTAACTTTTGTAGAAATAAACCAGACCAACCAGTATATGATGCAGACTAGTCTTTTTTACTTATCCTTACAATTTATTACTAGTACTTTTCCTTAAAAGACTTATAAATCATTAATGTAATTCATTATGACACACTTAATTTTGGTAATAGAAACATTTGATATTATTTTGTGTATGTCATAAAATGATAGTTACATGTATGCATAGTGCTTATCTCTCAGATATTCATTTACGGATAATTTAGTTTATATATAACTAATTAATACTTTTAATAAATTATTTATTATAAGTTAATGACAAGTAAGTGAAAAATATCAATTCACTTAAATTTAACATTTTAGATTCTACTGAATTAGACGAAAACATTCATCTACTATTATAAAATGTTACTCTCTCTCTTCAAGGAGATGACTCACATGGAGAAAACAGATAGCTAAAAAATATGAAAAAGGGTTAATAGACAACTCACCGTGTTATCCATTGAGTCAAATCTATTTCTATGCAAGTAAATTCACATTATTTTTTCTAGTGGTTGCCTTAAGCTTATTGATTATTTTTTTAACAAAGTGATTAGCATTTTTGTTTAGGCAAGCAGATTTTGCAAACTTTTCTCGAGGCAAGTCAAATAGCATAATCATAGTGTTGAATTTGTCATCTACTAAATAATCCACACGTTTCTTTCTTTTCTGGAATGAGTCATTACTTACCATCCGTTACTTTTTTTTAAACTACTTATAATTCATTACTTATAATTAATTACGTAATATAATTTGATGAACATATTCATATCACTTTGGGTATAGCATCAAATGACATGTACATGTATATTTAATGCATACCTCTCACGTATGTATTTATAGAATTTTAATTATTATAGTCATATTCAATGCAATTGTTTGTCTTCGCAATTAATTATAATTTTATAATGAATACAGAGAATATATCAACTCACACAAAGTTAAAATTTATATAGTCCACACAAGTGAGGCAAAAGAGTTTTCTTCATCTATTCAATTATTATTCTCTTTACAAAGGAGGGCGTGCAAAGAGAAAACAAATAGACTACCTAGACCTGTGAGAACCAAGCACTGATAGAGAACTCGTAAAGTTCTTCACCCGATCGAGTATTTTTCTCTGTAAGTAATTTTGCATGATTGTTTGTAGTGGGTTGTCATTACGTTATTGCATCTACTTTTTTTACTGGGCAGAGAAGTAAGGTGCAATGGTTGGTTGTTCCAAGGGCTATGGTTTCGGGGGTACGAGTTTAACAAAATGATTTGACGACTTGTTGTAGGCAAGTATGAATTGATTTATCTCATGACTACCATTAAAGCAAATACTGATATGGACGATATTTTTAATATAATTGCAGTAGGAATTAGCATGGAGATGTAGTATGTAATTGGTCAAATTTTATATGTAAGGATATTATCTTTTCGAACTTTTCACTTTAATGTTTGAGATATATAGTGTAGGAGAAATCATGCTAATATATATTTAACAAGCAAATTTTGGTTCAAGAGATCATTTTTTTTCTTCTTATACAACTTTCTCACATTAATTCTAGTTATAAAAAATATAATCACACTTTTCAGCACATAAAAATCTTATTTAATTGGACATTTTGAAGTTACACTTAACCAACAAAATCAGTCGATTTCATTTAATAATTATTTGGATATGCTTAATGATAGTTGCTTAACACTTTGAACGAGACAATTTTCATGAATTGTAATGATGTTCTTGAAGACGAACAATCTATTTATATTTATTCCCGAATACTCTGTAGTTGCGTGTAAGTAAGAACTCCTTATACAATTATTAAAAAAACTTATAAAATCATAAATTATATTGAGAACTCAATTTGCAAGTCAGCCACTCATGTGGGATGCTCTGTCACTATTATTTTCTTCACTGTTTACAGACCAAATTATAATTGACAACTATTATTCTGTCAATACTTCAAAATAAAAATACCTTTCAATGTGTCTTCGTTCAGAAACAATTACTTATATACATTTATTAATAAGTTTAAATGATTACATAGGTATTGAAGTATTTCGAACAACAATAATCACCATATTCGATGGAGCAACAAATGGGTCACGCTGATAGGATTTTGTCACTTAATCAGTCAACTTATGAACCGGAAAAATGCGCTTGCCTGGTATCAGACTTTGTGCATGAGTTACGGGACAAAGCTAAGGTACATCTATTTTTATTCTTATCTAACATGATTTATGTTCAAATCTTGTAAGTTGATAATAATTAGTGTCACGAAAACCAAAAAAATTAACTTTCTCGTACACAATGCTTAGCAGGATAACGATAGCTTATTTTGGAGGAACATCGTCGACAAATTTTTTGCTCGAGGTGCCAAGTATCGACTCTGCGTTTCTAAGATAAGTGCTGTTTCTCTCGAGGTACGAGCTTAGAATAATACTATCATGTTTAATACAATTTGTGTTTTGTTATATTACCGAGCTCTACCTTGTGGTATGGATAAACTGATATAGAATATGACAGAAACATAAATAGTTTTTTTTTTTTTTTTTTTTAAATTCGTAAATAGTCCAATTTACCCTTCCTTGATAATAGTAATATTTACACCCATTAATTAAAAAACAACCCTCTCTCTGCAGTCTTTTCCTCTTCTCTAATTCTCTTTCGACCCGCTCACACCTCAATCGACACCGCAGAGCACCACCGCTGTCTCTCTATCTTTCACCGCCGCAGAGCACCTCAATCGTTCTCTTCTTCTTCTTCCTCAATTCTTAAGCTGCTTTCTCGAAAGCCCAAATTAGGTTTCTGATTTGGGCAAAAGAACTCTATTGCCTTTGTGTTGGTCTTATCTCAAGTTAGAAATGAAAATTCACCAGCTGTTTGGGTAGGTAATCAAGGTGAGTTGCATTTGTAATTGCCAGAAATCTGTGACTTAGAGCTTCAATAGATTGTTAGCTATATATTCAATGAGGCCTAAAGGCTAAAAGTCTTTGCAATGTTTCGATTTCTGACACCAGTTGGATTTGTTGGGCACAACTGTGTGTGTGTGTGTGAGCAGTATACGCAACTGACTGAGTTTGATGCAAACCGTTACACTTAAATTTTTCTTTGTAGTGTTTCCATCATAATTATTTGCACTTGAGATGCTGTAATGTACTATTTTCATTTGTATACCAAGTATAAGGGGCATGACATCACACATTATTTCATACGATTCAGGGCCGCCGGTGCTGTGACATATGTGGGCATGATCCTGCTTGTGGGATAGGTATGTTAAGCTCTTCTATCGTACATATTTCTCTTTCCATTAATTCTTATATTATTCCACTTTATTTAAAACGGTACATAAATGTTACATTACGATTTATGAATAATATGTAAGTATCTCTTAGGGCATCTCCAACCCCATGGGGGGGGGGGGGAGGGTGGGGGGGGGGGGGGGGGAGGGGATGCTATGGGGATAAATTTTGCCTTGGGTGAGGGGGGATTTCCCCATGGACATCCCCTCCCCCTCCCCCTACATGGAATGATTAATTAATTGAATATTTGATAATTTTAATTACACATACTAATATTTTGTGATTATATTATGTATTTTATTATTATGATTAATAAATTCTATTTTGTATTATTTTTTAAAATTAATAATGTATTCACGATTGTTGGAAAGTATATTTACGAAAAGTCATCATTATCTTATTTTTTTTGAATAAAAGTTTATTTGTTAATATTATTTTAATTATTATTAGTATTACTATCATATTATTATTAACATTTTTTTTGTGTGTGTATATATATATATATTGGTAAACAGTTTTGCATTTACTTTTTTTTTGTACTAATAATTCATTTTTAAATCATTATGATATATATTACAAATTATTTTTTTTGGTGGGGGAAAGAAATGGGTTGGAGACGATTAGTAGTTTGGCGGAAGGGGAGGGGGAGGGGGAGGGGGAGGGGGAGGGGAGGGGGAAAAAGCCATGGGTTGACCTTTATTTTTGTTTCCAATCAAAGTATCAGTAACATATATTACCAGGGAACATGTATTTTTTTAATTATTTTTGTTGTTGCTGAGTTGAGGATGATATCGAAGTATTGTTGAATAGGGTTAGGGTTTATGACTTCTGCTCTCATGGTATTTGTAGTTGGTTCCTCCGAATTTTCAACTTTTACCTTTACTCTCTGGATATAGGCATTGTGAAGCTGTTGTGGGTGTCTTTGATATACTGAACTATTCTGTCAAACGTTAGTCATTTAATCTGTTGTGCCTGTCGTTGATGTACAAACATTAAACAATTTGGGTTTGCCGATGTTGGAAGACGTTTAGTGAATCTTGATTCCTGTCTATTCGTTGAGTGTTGGTCGAAGACTCGAATTGATAAATATTTTGTCTATGCTGTACTTGCAGAAGTCGCCGTTGTTCCAAGCATATTCAGATTCCAGTATGAGACTGGAACTCTGGAGGAGCGATGGCTCCTTGGCAGGCCCAAAGAATATCCAAACACATCTGGTCAAACTATCCTAGACTACGAAAGAGCAATACAAGAGACTAGTTATGAAAACGCACATGTGGTTCATGAGGGGCAGCTACGAGTTGTTTTTGCTCCAGATCACAAGGTTTTTCTTTGAGTTAGGGGTGACATTTTTTTTGCATCCTGTATTAATTATGGTTACTATTATTTGCTTATGTAATCTTGTCTCTGTATGTGATAGATTTACTCTTGGGAATTTTGTGTTCGCCAGTTCGAGGAGTTCGCGCCAAAGAGCTTGATAAAGCCTCAGGTAACTCAACCAAAATAAAATAAAATTATGCTTTAGTGCTATGAGTTCGTCCTAATGGTATTGTCGAGGATATTGAACTTCCTACAAGTGATTACGTTTCAGCTTTCTTACGGTATTTTCACGTATAACTACTTGTCACTTTCTTTGGGCTGGGTAATGAAGTTCTCTACATTGAAGAGTAAACAAGAATGGGACGGAAGAGTATTTCTTCATAATGGACTAGTATAGTTACTTTGAAACAAGTACGGTAGTGGAGTACTCGGTGGATTAGTCCACACAAAGTCATGTTATTAGAGTAAACCAAAGCTCTTAGACCTCAAAGTAGATGGCAAGACTATGTGGCCAGTCTTTGAAGGTGAATGGTTTACCAGATCTGGTCACATCTTCTATAGCTTTTGTTATGAAAAGTGGTGTTATAGATCACTAGCAAGTGTTACTGGAATGACGCACTCAACACTTAAACTAGAAAGTTTGAATTTCATCATTATAGGTATAGCTGCCGTGAGGCAACAACAATCCTGTCTACTAGAGAGGTTCCTGCAGAGCACTGGCCTGTTCGAATGGAAAGCGCATAACTGTAGGGTCGCCATAAAAAAACTGCCTTAGGACAAGTTACCATAACTGTCGTTCAGCATTATCCTGTAAAATATTTCAGGCTTTACATATTCATAGTCAAGGTAAAGATAATTGTGAATATAGATGGTCCTCTAATGAGTGGTTTAATTTGTATTTTAGTGTAAACAATTATTAATTTTCTGAAAATTAAATGCTAACAATATAGAATACCAGTAATATGTCTCATTCATTTAATTGTGTACCTTTTAGCTTATTCAACTTGGAGAAGCAGCCCAGAGGTTACACTCAGATGCTCGGAATATCTCAGCTTTCTTCCCAGCACAGCTTATGCAAGATGATTACAAAAGGTATTATCTTTCGAAATTGTCATTACGTTTGAATTCATTTTCTACATTGACTTGTTCGTAAATGACTTAGAGTGCATGCATTCAAAAAACAGCCCCAGATTCCATCTTTTCTTAAGTGCTCATTTTTTTGAGTCTGTTTACATCAGTACAATCCTTTTCAAAATTGTCCAGAGCAGTTCAATGTATTTGGGAATAATTAGGGTTTGAAACAGGTAAAGTGGACTGTTTTTGGTCGATGAATGGTAGCCATGAACAATACGATAAAAACATTACTCGCGAGCAGTGTATAAAGGAGTGCGCTCGCAAGAGCTATGTAATTTCACACAAGAAATTTTGATATTATTCAACCTCTGAAGGAAATTGATAACAACCACGGTATACCGAGAATTAAAACTAAACTAAACTCTACATACAAAAATATCAAAACTGCCCTGAACTAATCTTTATTAATATTATTTTGGAGCTTGAACTTCCAATTTTTTTTCTGGAATATCTGATGACTTTTAACGAGTGGGCCTCATTCAATTCTGGGGGGTTTGATTAAAAGGTTGCTTTTTGTGGTTTTGTTCGAAAACCAAAATTGTATAGCCCTGAGAAGATTTACTTAGCCATGGCGGGGGTAATAAACTAATTGAAAGATGAAACGAATTGTATTGATAATTGAAAGGACGAAGCCATTGAAGGCTGTACAAGAATGAGAGAATGAATCTAGGGTTAATACATTTGCAGGAGAATACAATGAATATATATGGTGTCTCTTCCGTAGCCCTAACCTAACTGTGGTGAGGACTTAACTATGGTTAAGTGCCAGCTGTGACTCTCTGGAATGATCCGTTGTGCAACGGTTCAGTAGCAAGAATTGAAAATTACAAACTGACCCATACTTTGTTTTGATTCATAAATTGGTCTTGAACTTTGTCTTTGACTTCAGTTTCGTCCTTTTCTCTTAATACACCCCTTCAAGTTGATGGTGGCTTGTCCAGCAGCAGCTTGCTCTTGAAAAAATGAAAACGATCCGTTGTCAGCCCTTTTGTGAAGATATCAGCCAGCTGATCTGTGCTGGAAACATAAGAAATGTGTAAGTTTTTGGCAAGAACTTTTTCGCGAACAAAATGGTAATCCAATTCGATATGTTTAGTACGAGCATGTAGAATTGGATTAGCTGTCATAGCGATGGCTGAATAGTTGTCACACCAAATTAAAGGAGCATTAGGTAGAAATAAATTTAAATCACGAAACATATATTGTAACCATGTGATTTCAGCAGCAGTAACTGCAAGAGAACGATACTCAGCTTCTGTAGATGAACGTGCAACAGTGGGCTGTTTCTTGGCAGCCCAATGGACTGGATTGGGCCCAAGAAAAATAACAAATCTTGTTGTACTGCGCCGATCAGTTGGGTTACCAGCCCAATCCGCATCGGCAAAAGCTTGTAAAGGAAGATAGCCATTTTGATAAAATAAACCTGTTGTTTTGGAACCTTGGAGATAGCGTAAGATACGTTTAGCACCAGTTAAATGCACATCAGTAGGATTGTGCATAAATTGGCACAAGTGATTAACAGAGAAGCAAATATCTGGGCGAGTAAATGTTAAATATTGAAGTGAACCAACAAGTTGTCGAAAAATAGCAGGATCATCTAAAGGAACACCATCAGTAGCATGATACTTAGTTCCAGCAGGAAGAGGAGTAGGACATGGTTTACAATGCTGCATATTAAACCTTGTTAAAAGATCTTCAATATATTTTGTCTGGCTGATATAAATGCCAGTTTTGGACCTTTTGATTTGAAGTCCCAGAAAATAGGTCAAAGGACCTAGATTTGTCATATCAAAGTTTTGATGCAAAAGAGATACCAAGGTTGGAATAAAAGCAGTATCATCCCCAGTTACAATTATATCATCCACATAAAGAAGTAAAATAGTGGTTTTGTTGTTTGAACTTCGTAAAAACATTGAACAATCAGCAGTAGAAGCAATAAACCCAAGATTGAGTAGATAAGTAGTAAATTGCTCAAACCAGGTTCGTGGAGCCTGTTTGAGTCCATATATGGACTTATGAAGCTTGCAAACATAATGTGGAACTGATTTATCAACAAATCCAGTGGGCTGAGACATGTAAACTGTTTCTTTTAAATGGCCATGTAAAAACGCGTTTTTGACATCAAGTTGCTGCAAAGGCCAGTTAAAATGAGCAGCCAAAGCTAAAATAATACGAACAGTTGAATGCTTAATAACTGGACTAAATGTCTCATCAAAATCAAGCCCTTGGGTTTGATGAAAACCCTTTGCAACCAAACGGGCCTTATATCTAGAAATAGTTCCATCAGGATTGTATTTAGTACGATACACCCATTTTGTTCCAACTATGTTTGCATTGGGAGGTTTTGGGACTAAAGTCCATGTATTTTGCTTTTGGAGACTAGTGATTTCATCAGCCATAGCAGTTTGCCACTGTGAACATTTACTAGCCTCCTTAAAAGATGTAGGATCAGAGGGAAGAGAAGAAGCAGTAGCTGTAAAAACAGTTGTCTTCTTAAAAATACCTGATTTGCTTCTGGTTTGCATAGGATGACCAGAAGCAATTGGAGGAGCAACTGTGTTGCTTGTAGAAGTAGGGACAGAACCTGTGTCAGAATTAGTTTCATCACTCACAGGGGTTTCAGAATTCAAACCATCTTGAGTTGTTTGCATCTGTGAAGATGCCTGAACAAACCCAGGTGGATGATTCTGAGGGGAGCAGCAGAACTCAGGTGGCAGCATTGAAGAGCCATTAGCTAGAGTTTGCTGCTCAGGAGACCTAAACTCAGGTGGCAACAATGAAGAGCCAGTGGCTAGAGTTGGTCTCCTGCTAGACTCAGGTGGCAGCATTGAAGAGCCATTAGCTAGAGTCTCCCTTCTGGGATTCACAGAGTCAGTCATAGGGACAGTAGGAGGGACAGTAGAGCCTGCAGAGGAAGAAGGTAATAAGTCAGTAAAAACAGTGTTAGAAATATTACTTGAAGAAAAGGGAAACTCAGTTTCATTGAATAATACATCCCTGCTAACATGGAACTTCTGAGTTGATTTATCAAAGCACAAGTAACCCTTATAATTGGATGCATAACCCATAAAAACACAAGGTTTGGTTTTTGGATCAAGTTTAGATGTGTTATATGGTCGTAAATATGGATAACATGAACATCCAAAAACTTTAAGGTGAGAGAGATCAGGTTTTACACCAAACAACAACTCATAGGGAGATTTAAAAGAGGTATTTTTGCTAGACATGCGATTAATCAAATAAACAGCAGTTTCAAAGGCATGGTACCAGAAATATTTGGGTAAAGAAGCATGTTGCATAAGTGTAACAGCAGTTTCCACTAAATGTCTATGTTTTCTTTCAGCCAATCCATTTTGCTGAGGTGTGTGTGGACAAGATTTTCTATGTGAAATACCATGTTCTTGAAGAAATTTCTGGAAAATAAAGGACATATATTCACCACCTCCATCAGATTGAAGTATTCTAATACTGTAACCAAGTAATTTTTCAATATGAGTTTTGAATTTAGGAAACACACCAGCTACTTCAGATTTATGGAATAAAGGAAAGATCCAAGTATAACGAGAGAAGTTGTCAACAAACAAAACATAAAACTTATAGCCATTATAGGACTTAACAGAAGCAGGCCCCCAAACATCAGAGTGCAAAATATGTAAAGGCACAGAAGTAACAGTATTGGAACTTTTATAAGGTAATCTAGCCATCTTTCCTTTTAAACAAGGTTCACACATATGAGTACCAGTTTTGGTAAAAGACAAAGAAGGAAAACTTTTAAACAAAACTTCATCAGTTGGATGCCCTAAACGAGCATGCCACAAAGGATCACAGATTTTGCGACCAAGAAGAGCTTGAGGTTTAGGAGTAGGGAGTAAGGCAGATGGGAGAGTGTGAATGGGATAAAGACCATTTTCACTCTTGCCTTGATACAGGATTGTATCCGAAGCCTTGTCCTGTATGTAAAAGGTAGATGCATCAAAAACAAATCTACAGTTATGATCTAAGCAAAGTTTATGCACAGACAGCAAATTGACAGCAAGATTGGGTACATGTAATGTTTAGAAAGTTGAAAAGAGTGTGAAGAAGTGGTTAAAAATGAAATACCAGAGTGACTTATGGGCATCGAAGACCCATTACCAATTGAAACTTGATCAGATCCACCATATGGTTCAGCCATGGAGAGGTTGTTAAAATCAGAAGTTAAATGATTTGTAGCCCCCGTATCAGACAACCAAGTTGAAGACCCAGCAGAACCAGAGTTGTGACCAGTGGAATACCCAGAATTAGACCCAAAAGTTGGTGATTGTGTGGCAGCAGTGAGAGCAGTGAGTTGCTCAGAGGGTTTCCTACCCTGATATGCATGATCCATGCGATGCCAACAATCAACAGCACTATGATAATCATTGCCACAAATTTGACAAGTAATTGGAGGTCTGTAACCTCGGCCATTTGAAAAACGACCACCACCACGAGAATTAAAATAAGAACGACCTCCACCACGATTTTGGTTAAAAGAGTTACGACCCTGATTTCGATTTGAAAAATCATTTTGACCAGACCTACCACGACCACGACCGCGTGGATTTGTGTAACCACGTTGAGAATAAGACGCAGAAACACCAGATCCAGACCCAGAAGACACAGCAACAAAAGCAGTAGAAGAGTTTATTTCAGATTGAGACTCAAGCATGCGTTCTTCTCCTTTTAACAAGACATGCAATTCTTCTAGTGAAATAGGTTCAGATTTGATTCGCAGAGATGACCGAAATGGATTATACTCAACAGGAAGACCATTCAAACAATAGAGAAGCATATCTTCATCATCAGTTTTAACAAGAGCAGCAGATAGTTTATCCCTAATGGTTTTAAGTCGATGCATGTAAACATCAATAGAGTCTGACCTTTTCTTGATAGTTTGTAATTCACCTTTCAGATCCAGAATATTTGAGCGAGTGAGAGAAGCATACCGTCGCTCAAGAACCAACCAGGCTTCTCGAGAAGTAGTGAGACCGATGACATGCGAGAGGGCTTCTGGTGAGAGAGTTGCGTTGAGGACGGTGAGAAGTGTCTGATCTTGAATACTCCACAGAGAGAACGCCGGATTCACCATGGATTGACCTGAACCGCCTGGATCTGGAAGAAACTCCGGTGGAATCGGAAGAGAACCATCAAGATGACCAAATAGTGACTGAGTGCGAAAGATTGCAGTGATTTGATGCCGCCATAAGACGTAGTTTTGATTATCTAATTTGAAGGGTAAAAGATTGTGGATGTTGGTGAGAAGAAACAACGGAGACGATGTGGTGGTGGTGGAGAGAGCCATAGTTGAAAGAAAATCAAATGAAAGAAATCAAGAGATCAGGCCGTTTGGCTCTGATACCATAATAAACTAATTGAAAGATTAAACGAATTGTATTGATAATTGAAAGGACGAAGCCATTGAAGGCTGTACAAGAATGAGAGAATGAATCTAGGGTTAATACATTTGCAGGAGAATACAATGAATATATATGGTGTCTCTTCCGTAGCCCTAACCTAACTGTGGTGAGGACTTAACTATGGTTAAGTGCCAGCTGTGACTCTCTGGAATGATCCGTTGTGCAACGGTTCAGTAGCAAGAATTGAAAATTACAAACTGACCCATACTTTGTTTTGATTCATAAATTGGTCTTGAACTTTGTCTTTGACTTCAGTTTCGTCCTTTTCTCTTAATAGGGGGTAGGTCGGGTAGGGTAGCTTGACGAAAGTACAAATCTCTTTCATGGTCATCCTCATGATCTTTCAGTTCCTTTATGACTTTGGTTGACCAACAAGGCTTTCTATAACCCCTAAAGTATGAGCCAAGCTCTTAATTCCATCTTGACTATTCGTTAGTTGTGCAATGAACTCAAATTGTGTTATCTATAAAAGATTCTAACAAATAAGACTAATGAGAAAAACAATTCAAACACTTCTGTTTGAAATTAGGAAGAAAATAATAAGACAACAAGTACTGTAATATTTCGAAGTTGAGGTAATTTATTTTAACATTTAATACTGAACTCAACAAATAGGTGAGAAATGAAATACGTGTAAATAAATATTAGACATACAAATGATCTAATTAGACTTATATGCTCCTCAGCGATGGGTCTGAGAAAACGTCTCCAACGATAACTGCTTCGTTCTCTACTTAAGTCGGATAGTACTATCCGCTTAGGCTTTGCGAAGCCACCGACATATGGTGTAGTCTCGAAAATGATCGTCAAATTCTACAAAGAAGACAAGGCCTATATATACATATACATATACATACATACATACATACATACATACATACATACATACATATATATATATATATATATATATATATATATATATATATATATATATATATATATATATATAGTGCTGTCCGCTTAGGCTTTGCTAAGCCACCAATGTATGGTGTAGTCTCGAAAATGATCGTCAAATCCTCCATAGAAGACAAGGCACACACATATATATATATAGATAGATATAGATATAGATATATAGAGAGAGGGTGGGTGGGTCATGAGACATCTTGGAGATCTCCTAGATCTGTTGAAAGGGTGGAATAGAGTAACAACCACTAAAAGTTTTTGTACCTAAATACTTGCATGTACATGATTCAAAAGATAAATACCCATTCTGGAGTCAGTATTTGTTATACTAAGTCATGAGAAACCTTTAAGCAAACAGCGAAGTAGTGGTCGTTATATTTTGAGATAAACTTACTACAGGCATCAAATTAGTCGAATAGTTGGGAAGCTTTCCATATTTTTTTGGTTATCTTCGCAAACATAAACAAGTGGAAATATCATACTGAAGAGGAGATATGGGCTGAAATGGTATCAAGACAATAAGGCCAAAAGGCTCTTATGCCACATGGAATTTGCAGTTCAAGGAGGTTGGAAAAGTCATGAGACACCCTGGAGATCGCTTAGATCTTTTCAAGGATGGAATAGAGTACAACCTCCTTAAACTGCAATTCCATGTGGTATAAGAGCTCCTTTTGGCCTTACTGTTTTGCTACCATTTCAGCCCATATCTCCTCTTCAATATGATTTGCCACTTGTTTCCGTTTGCGGAGACCATAGAAAATATCTGAAATTCTTCCCAACTGTTTAGCTAATTTCATATCTGTGACACATTGACAACAGGTAGTGCTGTAAGTTTAACTCAAAGCCACCACTAGTTCACTGTCTATTTGAAGTTTAAAGTTTTCTCTTGACTTTGTATAACAAAAAATGCTGGATTTGGCCAAATATTCAGAATAGTGATTCCAGAATGGAATTTATCTTTTAGATCATGTACATGCAAATATTTAGGCTGAAAAAGTTATATTACATGTGGCCGATTTCCTCTAGATTATCTTGATTAACTGCTTTGTGGAAGTGTACTGGGAATACTGTAATAAGTGGGATGTGACCTCACCACCCATCAATCCATAGGCTTTTTGTTGGACTCTTCCTAGCACGACCGTCATAGCTATCTGCTGCTTACTTTAGTCACACGGCTCATATGTCTCTGTATGTAGACAAAATATTTTTCCTCCAGAATTTTACCTCTCTTACCATACCTTTGTAACAAGTTTCCGAAGAGAGGTTCATTGAAGATTATTGGCCTAAATTCCTATATATGGAGAGGCTTGCAAATTGAGTCTGAATGACCTGATTGGTATTTTGATTTGGAGATGAATCTGAGAGAGACTTTGATGGTGAGCGAATTTGGTAAATGTGTCTAATGAAACCTTCTTTCCCTCCATTCCCCTGAAACTCTCATACGTCTGAAGCATGCAAAAAAAAAAAAAAGTTATTGCTCTAAACAAACGTTATTGAAGTTGTACTTTCAGGAGGTGTAATTCAGTTTTACTCTCACATTTCTATCTCATAGATGAGTACCAGTTTCACTATGTTTGATTCCGTTGTTTCAAGTCCTGAAAGCATGGGCTTGTTGCAATTTATCGAAGCGACTCTATTAACGTCTATCACAGAAACAGCCTTATTGTCTTTTTCCTTCCAAATTGCTGTCTTCACATGCACAAATCTAAACTCTTATTGTAGTTAGAACCATGTGCACCATGGGCTACTATATTAGGAAAAATAGCTACAATTTTCTAACCACTATGTATACTTCACAGGTTTCTCAAATCCGCTCTTGAATTAAAAGATGCATTGGAGTCGCCTTTGGATCCGAATTTTGGATACTCCAAGAGATACGTGCAGCTTCTTCAGGTATTAGAGCGGATAATAGATTGATGAGGTGCCATATCCGACTTCTCAGCATGGCATTGTGCTTTGAATTTTAAATTACAAACTGGCTTTTCGAAACCATTTGACCAGTTTTATGTTTTTATCTACCTTTCATGTCCATGAGTTGGTCGAACCAGTTGAGATTATACCATTTATTTGTACAAGGTCAAATTTTTGTTTGGTTTATAGTACACTTGATATATTAGACTAAATAAATATTTGCTATAATTATATCATATTCTTGTTTATGATGTAGTCTATACCCATTATATGGACACTTGTAAGTTGCGCCTATGTCTTGAAATGGTGCAGTTATTCAATTCAGATTTGCAACTGAGGTGTATAGATATCAGGTCAAATGTGTACAACTGTACATCCTCCTTGAAATATTGTATTGTTACACTGGTTCGCTGAGATCATTATAACAATTTGGAAGTAAATATGCAAAGATTTTCTAATCTGGGTCTTCTAGAAGTCCCTGGAAGTTCGATTCTAGAAAACTGTTCACTCGGTGGATGGACGTCGACTTACCAAGATTTTATAATCTTGTAATTAGAACTCATATTTTGCCATAAGCACAGACAAGGTTCGTAACTGTGAAAACTTTTTTGCTACCCATGGATCATTGAGTTCCTATATTGAAACACCAAAACACATACCTCTGTTCCTAAATAATTATCTGGGTGTACTTGCACAAAGTTTTAGAAGATGCTTTTGACTGATAGATTTACCAAAATGTCCTGTGTCATATTTGATCTTTTCTTCGTAAGTCAAAAGTTAGGAACTTAAAATGGGGTGTGTAGGGAAGCGAAGTGAAAAGGAATGTGAAATTTTGGGCGACTTCTCAACTAAAAAGGTTATGCTTTTACTTCTTGTCTAGTTTGAATAGTTAGGTATTCATCCAGTCTCTGTTTCACCCTTCCATCGCTAGTTACCCTTAGGCTTTGGTACAACAATTGTTTGTAATAGGATAATGAATGGTCTCTGATTCAGAATAATGTTGGGTGGTTGCGACTCGTGAGCTCTTGTAGCACCGAATTGTCTTTGAGCAATTCGACCGTATCACTATAATAAACTATATATTAAAGGTCGACTAACACATTTATTATGTTATTAAGATGAGAAGCTTCTTACCGAATCAAGTTTAAGAACTAGATAAATCAAATAGTTTTACTGTATGCATTTGGGAATGTATTATGATTAAATCTTATTTAAGTTTTTTGAGCAAGTCATGGAGGTTAAGATTTATGTATACATTATGCACTAGAGAAGTTTAAGGTAACAATCCTGTCATATTACCTATGCTGAAGCTTACAGTATCGAGAATTAATTATTCTGCTTTGCTCTGGATTTTGTCGTACTCTTGATATAAGAGTTGGAGTTACTTCTTTGAATGTCCTGTTTGCGAAGGTAGTAGGAAGTTAAGAAATCATAATCTCGTCAGATGAGTTTGACATTGACTACAAAGATACGCAGTGCCCTGTGTCCAAGGAGACTTTTGGGTGATTTTGCAGGTAAATGTAGACTGTCAATTAGGTTACTCAGATCAAATGAAGAGGCGATTTCGCCAGTGTAGAAATTTTGCGACTTTTAGCCCTGATTAAGGGTTCTAAATAGAACCATGTCTTCCTTGCTCTTTCTTTCTCTTCTAATTTTTTTTCTCGATAGGAAAAAAGTTTGTATTTGGCACAGAAAGAGGTGCTGCCTTTTCTAAAGAGATTAGTATAAATCTTATCATGGAGACATCAATAGTACAATCATCCTTCAAACAATACCCAAAAGCATTTTCAGAATGAGATCTAGCGAGGGTAAAAATGAAGCAATGGGTTTTTAATGTGAGAAATTTGCCGTCCATGACTCCAAATTTGTATCGGTGCAAAATGCACATGACCATAGGAGAAGCAAGTATTCATTTTCCTCTTTGAATATTGTGCATTTAAATCTTTGGGAAGTGTGTAATAAGGACATCAATGGTATGGGAATAGGAGCGACAAAGTTGTTATTAAAGAGGTTATAACCTAGCTCCTCGTGAAAGATTTGCTAGAGAAAAGATTTCCTCTTCGTGAATGATTGAATTATGTTGTACAACCTTTAGCTTGATCAAATAAGCCACCGACGCTACTAAGTTTACCTAGAATTTGAGTGGAGCAATCTCTAGATGCGTTTTTGACATCACTCGAGCGTATGGCTAATGAGAAGACTATTTTTTTTATTCATTTCTTAAGATCTTGTCAAGCCCGTGTGAGGTCGGTGGTTATGTTTTTGTCAACTAAAGCTTGCTTAAAGGGTTAGTTTGGATAGTTGGTTTTTTGGTTTTTTAGTTTTTGGTTTTTATGAATGAGTGGTTGTGGTGAGGAGAGAGAGTGTAAAGTATCTTATCTCTCCTCACCCCAACCATTCATTCACAAAAACCAAAAACCAAAAAACCAAAAAACCAACTATCCAAACTAACCCAAAGATAACTTATCTAAGCGTGACTGTGAATGGTTTGGTTTGAGCGGTTTGAGAGGGAAGTTAGCATCTGCTACATATATAATTAGATTTGATAAACATAACCCAAAATCAAACCAACTATCTGAAAAAACAACCAACCATCAAAACATATTGGTTTGCTTTTGTTGGATTAATCGGTTTGTGATTCAGTATATTTCATGTAAATATTTTCATCTTGCCGTGATGATTAAAATATATAAGTGAGATTTTGGTGATTCTAATTGTGTGAATAGTAATAGACTCTAGTATAAAAAGTATTGTTAGAAAAACATGAAAAGAAAACATGACGACATAAATGACATTGTTAATACCTAATACACAAGTAAAAACAATGAGAAATGAAAAGACTGAAGATTTATAATTCGATTATTTGCGATATTGAGTTATTCTCATGGAAGCCAAAAGGAAACCTTCGTGTTGTTAGAGATATATTGGGGATAATTTGGAAATTTAACTAGAGAAGTTATTTACTACTATACTCCCCATGTATTATACAGTTTGGCTAATTGGCTATACATATGTGTTGAATGGGTTCGTTTGGAGATTTGGATTACTTAACTTAATCCACAATCCAGTCCAATTAGTCGTTTGGGCTAAAATATAAATCACAGCCAACTCAATCCAGTAGAATCTAGTAAATTTGAATAGGACTGGGTTGGATCAGTCTGGTGGGGTGGGTCGAGTAAATTTATGTATATGCCTATCCGTTAGCATGCCAAACAGCCAAAGCTTAGTATGTTTACTCGAAAAGTAGGAAACGACCTGGCAAGTATTATATTGGGAAAGATCATGATTGGGCGTGTTTCCATAAATAGCGCAAGGAATGGTGAAATGTCCGTCTACATCTATAAATATCCTATCTTCTTCGAACCTTTTTTCCTTCTGTTTAAAAAAACCTTGTGTTTAAGCGCAATTGGAGTACCTTCCATGCAGATTCATCAATTTAGTGCGTTGACAATTGTCTCTACATGGCCGACTGTTTTTTTGTTGCGACTGTAGATTCTTAGTAGGTGTTTCTTGAGCAAGTATATTTGGTAGTCCGTGTTAAATTTAATCTGTACCATCTCATCAAATATTGGGAACGATTGTCCATATGGCCAGCAACCCAATTGACCTTATAATAACTAGAGGATAAGAACTTTTTTTTTTTTTTTTTTTTTTTTTTTCAGTTCGCCAAATGCTAGACAATGTGGGATGTTCCTCTAGCCCAGTCATTATGGCAGTTCCCCTACTGTCCCCGAAATATGCACTTATAGATCGGGAACCAAAACATATATCAAAATTTGGTAGCACAGATATTAAAAAAAAAAAAAATCGTAGTTTGTTGATAGTAAAGATATTGATTACCATGGCCGGTTTGGAGCGGGGATGCCTATCCCAATCCCATACCCTCGTAGTGGTTCCTAGTCCCATCCCCGCTTAGCTTCATAACATACACGTCCCGTCCCATACCTTCTTTATGTCTGGTCCTGTCGGTTCTCGTTTTACATTTTTAGAGCTTGAATGAAGTCGCTAATTTTTTTCTATAAAGCTTTATAGTTTCCATTTAAAACTATGATTACAATCGACAACAGTATTATCAACTTGTACCCAAACAATTCACAAGGAAAACACGATAAAATAATCAAAATAGCCCATCAAAATTGATAATAGCATCATTAATAATTAGCAATCCAAAGTACCACATTCAGAGTAATAATCTATCGATGGAAACAAACTTTGACAGAGATATTTGACATTTAAAAACCTGAATTATATATCAAGAGATGGAGGACACGAGCACATAGTACTAGTTCGTTGCCAGCCACACAAGTGAAAGATTAGCGTTTAGTATGAGGTCAATTATTAATAACAATATGTAGGGCTGTGTTACTTTTAATATTATTCTTGTATATGCAAAGGTACATATGCAATTTACTTGTTAACAGGATCAGGTTCGGGGATATATACGGGGAATTAGACAAATCCCATACCCTGCACTCCTATCGGATTTTAGAAACTAAATCCCTTACTCACCCCGTACATATTAAGGTGATCCCATACCCTACCTATTAGGAGCCAGTAGGGTTATGTTCCTATCCGATTCGAGGCAACTGCCATCACTATTAGTAGCAGAACTTGACTGAGATCTTCATTTACTAGACTACCCTATAGATACCATTCGTCTTCATTTTTATAATACTTGATATTGTTATATAGACTTGATTACTTTTCTCACGGCGGACTCTAGGTCACCGCCTTCAATTCCAAGTTTGTTTCATACCTGAAGGTATACGGGACCGTGCAAGGGAATTATAGAGCAGCCTGTAAGCTCACAATACATTAAGTCAAATTGTTTTTGCCACTGTACTCGGTACGACACGGGACAGTTCAAGCACTTTGTGAACTGAACTAAATGCAAAAGTCTTAGTTGGCCAGTTCAGGCAATTGTCAAAGGTTATCCATTTTCAAGTGCTCAATGTCTAACCCTTCTTTTCGATTCCAATATTAATCTTGAGACTTTTTATTTTCTTTTTTTGAACTTATGTTTTTGTCTCAGTTTGAAAATGCAGTTAGGCCGTTTTTGTTCTGTCGATTCATAATTTGTTTGTTCTCTACTTATTCGTTTGGGATTCCTCTTTATCGTCTTTTTTCGCATCGTTTGCAAAGGCCATGTAATCAACAATTTAATTGATCTCTTTCTTCATGGAATGAATTACAGTATGGTGAAACCCTTGCTGGAGAGTGCATAAAAATAACAATGGATCATAGCATGCGAACTGGGGCATCGCTTATTGGTAAGTTTACATGTCCCTTCTAAGTTGACAACGCTATGTTACTTTTATTCTCTTTGATTGAAGGTAGAACTCTTTGGTATAATTCTACTTCAACATAAATTCCTCACCAGCGATTGGTTAATATGATTGCTGGTTAAGTGTGCTCCGAATGGGTGCGTATGTGTGCCAATCAATCCATGTCTTTATGTTTGAGAATGTGTGCTTTTGTATGTGCGCACGCCATACAGAGAGATATGTTGTCTTCCCACTGATAAAGATTTGCTAATGGCGGTCTACACAGTTAATTCACTACTAATCGAAGCTTGATTGTCCCCTTAAATTCCGTTGGTGAGGCAAGCCTAGAAGAACTTCAACGACGAAAAATCTTAGATATCAGGATTAGGGAATTTTGTCCACTAGCCGATAAACCTTAGATATCAGGGTTGTTCGACGAAGGTCATGGACCATTTCAAGCAATCTTGTGCTGGAAAGGAGGCGAAGAAGAAACCAAAGCATCCCCAACGTAAGTTTTTGTACTCTATGTAGATCACAGGTGCACAACAATTCTCCCCCAAATTCACAAAAACATGCACAAACAAAATGTAGAACCAATGGCAACCTGGTACTACAATTGGTGCAAAGATACACTTTGTAAGGCTACGAGATATAGTACAACTGAAGTGGGGATTGTAGAAACTCACGGTTTCTAGGGTTAAACCCAACAGAACTCTAGGTTCTTAACCTTACAAGGTTTGATTCAAAATTCAACTATCTTAAACATAATACAACAGCCCTATTTATAGAGAAACTGCTAGCTGCTGCCCTAAGGTCTGAAAGACCAATATACGCTCAAAAGTTCCTTACTTCAAGGCTAAGTAAGAGCGTACAAGAGTATGTTACTTAATGGCTAAATAAACTAAGCAAAAAGTATCAAAAGAGTGCAGGTTAAAGCCTGCGCTAAGCTGCACTAAGCTGCAGGTTAAAGCATGCAGATTGGGCCCACTGGTTCAGTTTGAAAATGGTTTTGTACAGCATAAGGCCCAAAACCTGGTTCTCTTTCAGTAAGTTTTCCATGGACATTGCTCAAGAGATATGAAGCAATAATCTACAAATTCACAAATTCTATAGAATCACCCTGCATCAAACTTAGAAGGTCACACAAGAGTATTTATTGTTATTGAATGGTAATTATCGTTGACTCCATTTTTTCTGATGAATATGCATGAGATGAGAATAAGACCTTGTATTTTCCAAACACTCGTGTTTAATTGAGTTACATTCAGACCATGCATTCCAATTCCCCCCTTTTGCCTACTTAACAGAGGGCTCCCGGACTAGCTTACCAGTGATTAAAGGATATAAATTCTTCATGCATTCGTCACTTAGGTACCAATTTAACCCATCTGAACTTTGAATGTTGGAATGCCTTCCACCACCACCACTATTACCGCTTGCAAAAGTAGCCTCATTCAGCTGCTACAAACCTACAATGTCCCACCACATATCCATAACCCGCCAATCAACAACACTACACTTGTGCACCACCACTAGTAGAGCCCCAAATTCCACGATATCAAAATTGATTATTGCCGAGATAATTTCAACGACGCTACACTATGCCATATGTGCTGCTATTATATGGAGTATATGGGACCGAAGCATCTTTGTAAGGGAAACTAATTTCTATTACTATTTCAGAAGCATACGGATCCTTTGATAGTTTTCTAGATGTTTTTCAAATTAATTTTTAAAGTAACTTGGAAGAGTAATGATGACATTGTTTATTTGAAACCGTTAATTTGAAGAACTTGCTACTTTTACCATCTGTAAAAGTTTGGTTAGGAGAACATGCATTTTGATTTTTTTATAACATTGATAAAGAAAGTAACTGCCCAATTTTTCCTATCATAAATGCTTTAGGTTCTTGGTAAAATTATCTCAGAGGCCGATGAGGTGGATTGTCTAGGAAATAAAAAAAGAGATACAAAATCTTACATGATGGCACAAAAAGATATAGAACTGAACAATAATAGTGGTTTCAATTTATTTTTCCTCAAAATTATTTCAGAAAACAATTGTATTACTGAATGTTATTCTTGAATGTTTCCTCAAATTTGTGTAAGTTATCTTGCTGTGATAGTTAATAAATTATGAAACCAATCTATTAGTATAATGTTCCTGTGTGATAATTTCACCCTCACAGACAATATCTTATATAGTTTAGTTAAACCAATAAGCACCTAATGCAGATGAGCATATCTGGGAATCTCAGTTGATATATCTCTCAAAACCAAGGTTACCTGGATCGCGGATCGCTTCGGAACGGGATCGCCGGAACGCGGCAAACTCCGTTCCGGATCGCCGGCGATCCGCGATTCGGATCGGACGATCTGGATCGGAGTTCGCCACCCCTATGGCGAATTGTGGTAACGCTGCTCAAAACTAATTGTTTACAAGATAGGTTGTTTATACAGACTAATCAACAATATTTACAAACTAGTACTAATATTTACCATAAAAAATGGATGATTTATGCTTTTGAGCAGTCTAAAAGAAGCTAAATCATTGAATTTTGCACGGGTCATGGACATAAAACAACTTAGGTGTATAGTATTGATGTTGAAATTATCCTACGCTTCTCTATAACGATGTTACCTCAACTCAGTGGTTTGGGTATGGTACCCGCATTGGCGCGGCTCGATACGGGCATGGGTGCAAGATCTGTGTCTGATGGAGACGGTGAGAGAGAGAGAGAGAGAACATCCCAAAGGAGGAGAAATGAGGGAGGGAGGGAGGGAGGAAGATACCTGATGAGTACACCACCATGGAGGAGAACAACCGAGAGGGAGAGGGAGAATGAGACAGAGAGATAGCTCTGTGGGAGGGAATGGAGGCGCCACAGTGAAGAAGAAGAGGGGGAAGGGAGGTGGGTCTATTTATAAAACTAGGGTTTTGACCCAACAGTCCAGATTAAATCTGGAAAAAAAAGATCAGCGGCGCTGTTTCCCCTAGCGCCGTTACATTAACGGCGCTTTTCAAATATCACCTAATGCTAACGGCGCTTCTCAAATAATTGCCCTATTCAACTTTTAAAACGGTAGCTTTTTTGTACCGCTGTACTGTAGATCACATATGCATCTGCCTTGTTCCCCCTCGATCGCTTCTCTCATCGATCCCTGATTTTGTTCACTCTGTTAATATTTGCTGCGGCCTGAAACACTCGTTTTGTTTAGTCATTTCTCTCATAATGGTCGGCTTTGATTGTTCTTCTTCAAATAATTGATGGTCATGAGAGAAAAGAGGCCACTCTTATTGTTTTATCTTAGCTGTGTTAATTGAAAACAGTTGCATCGGGCCTTTTCTGTGTAATTGGCTTTTGGACCATACATTAATATGACAGTTAAGTATAATTGGCTTTGATCAGGGAAATATGTAAAAGTACAAATAGAGAAACATATTAAAAGTAGTATGATCGATAGGTAGGTAAATATTATAAATAAAAAGTTATCAATATACACATCCACATTCCTCTGTCCAACTTTTGTAACTTTTAGCTGGATCTCGCATTCCAGATTTAGCAAATTCTCGAATAGGAGTCTTGGATGCACACCTGAACAATCCCATGTAACTTGGGATATTAATGAAGACACTGTTAATTTGAAATCTTTAACTAGAAGAACTGGCTACTTTTACAATCTGTCAAAGTGTGGATAGGAGAACTTGTGTTTTTATTCTTTTTGTAACATTGATAAAGAAAGTCATTGCACCATTTTTTCTATCATAAATGCTTTTAGCTCCTCGGTAAATTATGTTAGAGGCGGATGAAATGGATTGTCAAGGAAATTTTGAAAAAAAAAAAAAATACGAAAATCTTACATGATGACTCAAAAATCTGAAAAAAGTATAAAACTGGACAACAATAGTAATTTTAAATTTATTTTTCCTCAAATCATTTCAGAAAAAAATTGCATTACCCAAATCTGTTGAAATTTTCTTGCTATGGTAGTTAATAAATTCTGAAACAAAAATGTTCCCGAGTAACAATTTCGCCCTGGAAGACTATATCTTATATAATTAAGTTCAATCAGTAAGCACCTAATGTAAATGAACATATCCGGAAATCTCAGTTTTATCTCTCAAAACTCTTTGTTTACAAGGTAGGTTTTTTATAAGTTCAATCAGTAAACACCTAACCTAATGCAAATGAGCATATCCGGAAATCTCCGTTTATATATATCTCTTAAAACTCTTTGTTTTCAAGGTAGGTTGTTTAACAGACTAATCAACAATATCAACAAACTAGTACTAGTACGTACCGTAAAAAGGATGATCTATGCTTTTGAGCAGTCTGAAAGAAGCTAATTTTTGCATGGGTCATGGACGTAAAGCAATTGAAGTGTATCGTGTTGAGGTTGGAATTATTATAAGCCTCTCTATAACAATGTTACCTCGACTCAGTGGTTTGGGAACGGTACCCGCATTGATGCCCATTGATCTCCTCTCTCATCAAACCCTGATTGTGGATATTTGCTGCCAACATTAGGTTTAGTTCGTCATTTCTCTTACAATGCTTGGCTGTGATTGTTCTTCTTCGAGTTATTGATAGACATGAGAGAAAAAGAAGCTAATATTTGTTGTTGTGGACTTATTGAATTGACATTGGCTAAGTACTAAAAGATTAATTTCAGACTTGTTAATTTAAACAATTGCATTGGGCTTTTGGGCCTTTGCTGACTAATTGGCTTTTGGACCACCCATTTATGTGATGTTTATGTGATAGGTAGGTAAATTATAGAAAATGTTATTTATATAGACATTCTTGCATCCTAATTTTAGCGAATTGTCGAATAGGAGTCTTGGATACACGCATGCACTCCCAGGTGATTATCGTATAGGAGGCACGGCCATTGTGTACCCTGACTTTTTTGTACGTAGTTGTGTAAATGACTTACCGGATATAATCGATTACCCTACACTGATGGCCATTGTCAGAAGTTGATCAAAAGGTTTTGATAGAACGATGATGGGAACAGTATAAGAGATATCAATATGGATTTCGCGTAATCCTTGATTCTTTGAGGAACATTGTTTTGGTGAAGGCTTGTCGTAGTAACATAATTAGGGAACCTTTTTTTAGGGAGTTCCTAAAAACATAATTAGGAACATCACCTTTTATTGGGCAAGAACTGATGCTTCTTTTAGGTATTTGGAATAGAGACTCCACGGGTAGATATAAAAAGTCATTTGTGTGTGTGTGTCAGGAGAATGGATAGATATAAACAGGAGAACTGATGCTTCTTTTAGGTAATTGGAATAGAGGCTTTTGGTTACATTGTTTCAGATTTATGAGTACAATCAGCTTTGCTCTTTGGTTCTGCTTATCTTTGCTCGATTTACTAAAATCAATTTTTCCTTTAAGTGAGCAATTCTCTACCCGTGGAGCCTGTTGGAGCTCTACATCATGATCCTGCAGTTGAGGAAGCTGGCCCGGCAACCCTTGGTGCTCCTGAAGGATTGGGGTTGCCCTCTCAGTTCCAGCAATCATTTGAAGAAAACATGGTCAGCATATCATCTGATCCTGTTACGGGCGAAGTGGTGCCGGCAGTTGATGAAGAAGTTAATCATAATCTGCCACAAATAGCTCCTGCAGATGATGAAGAAGGAATTGATCAACCACAAGGATTACCGGCAGTCGATGAAGAAGTTAATCAGCCACAAATAGCTCCTGCAGATGAAGAAGAAAATGTTCAACCTCAAACACAGCAAGGATTGCGCAGAAGTACTAGGCCAAGAAGGACTCCAAGATGGACCACTGAGTATGACATGTGTTTGGATGACTGCCTTTAATTTATGTAAAGCGTCTGCCTTATCGATTTGTTTGGATGATGAAGGATTTGTGGCTGGATTTGGATTTTGAGGAGATTTAGAGTTAAATCCAATGTTTGGATACATATATAAGGGTCTTGAATTAGATTGGTATCTATTTACCTCAAATAAAAGAGGATAAGACCTGTTGATGAATTGCGATTTATCATAATGCCCTTATTTTTCTTATGGTCTTTTACCAAATTGTCGATTGTTGTTGTTTCAGGCATCTATTGCTATATTGTTTTGCTCTCTTCACGTTCATTCCAGAGATCAAACGGAGTACCACTCTGTCTCACCTCTTACCCCCATCTTGGCCACTCTGTCTCATCTCTTCCTCCCCATCTTGGCTTTCACAACTATTCACTGGGTCACTTTGACTCGGTGATTTGGATACAAAATTATGCAATTTTTGAATAACTTTTTCATGGTGTTGTAGAGTAAAAGTTGCTCTGCAACACGGCAAAAAAATTAACAAAAAATCGCATCATTTTGCTATCTAAATCACCTGGTCAAAGTGACCCTGATATGAGTCTAAAAGTCAAGATGGGGAGGAAGAGGTGAGACAGAGTGGTCTCTCTCTCTTTCAAGCGTACCATAGTAGGGACAAAGAGGAGGATCCATGTTGAGCCCTCTCCCTACAGCAACCCTTCTCCATCTACCGGACTTGCTTCCAGCATTCTCTCTCTCTCTCTCTCTCTCTCTCTCTCCACAGCCTCCGGCGAACCGACCCCAGGCTGAGTCGCTCGACCAACTTCTTCTCTCTCTCTCTCTCTCTCTCTCTCTCTCTCTCTCTTAGAAATCCTAGTTGAATCTTCTCCTCTGTTAAGTTTGAGATCCTGTGGGAGAGAAATATGTCGGATCGAGTCATCTGAGGGCTTGCAATAGCAGCCTCTATAAGTGGTTCCTCTGTGGATAATCGATTGCACGTCTTAGGGCTTTCCCTTCAGCTAAAATTCAGAGCCCCAGATGAGCACTGCCTTTCACGGGTCGTTAGAGACGGGGTATGGATATTTTAGTTTTGAATTTGTTGCAGTGAACCATTACCCGAAGTTTGGGTAACTTTTATTTCATAGTGTGTTTGATGGAGAATTAAAGCTTAGAATTTCTATAAAACTGGATTTTGTAATCCTGTCATTTCAAATCACTTGTTTTTGGTGAGCTAATAGTAGAATTTTAGAAATCTATGTCGTTTAAAATCTGAATTCCGGAACTCCTAATTCCACGTTTTGATGACTCCAAAATAGAATTTTGAAAATTCCACGTGGTTATATTTTATTGATTTTCAGTTGTGTTTGATTAAATTAAATAATACAACACCATGATCACCACCTTTTCCACTCAATAGCTACGGCTTCCTCTGCCATCCGGTCTCTGGATCGGCGTCGCCACCGACACCACCACGTCGGCCACGGTGTCCGACCTCCATCACCACCAGCCTACCACAACTACAATCAGAAAAATAGTCAATTTGCAATGCTCTTTGAACATTATTACACACATTAAGGAAAACCGATCATGCCATTTAGCGTTCAAGGCTCAACACTTACGAAGAACAAGGTCAGGCTCATCTCAATTTAACTTATATTTTGTAGAAAAAGACTTCAAATTATTAGTTTTAGAATTTTCCAAACTTAGCTAATGCATACTAGCAGCATCTTTAAAAACTGTCCTGAAGTGAAAACTGAAAAGGATGAAAAAATAAGTACTAACGAGGAATATACTCTTTGAAAAACTAAAATCACGGACGAAAATTTTGGCGCTGAAAGCAGGGGAATCCTGCCAATGTTAAAGAATGAGATAATCTCCAATTATCTCTCCCTTGATTTTGCAGTTAGTTATTATCTCTTACGTGATTTATGGAATCACTCATTATGTTGTTATTATTTGATTTCCTAGTTTAGCAGTTTATACCTTGTATGTAACTACTCTCACTGGTATATATATGGACCATTGGTCCCCAGAAATAACATTCACTCATTCAACATTCATATGGTATCAAAGCTGTAGAAAATTTTCTACACGATCCCTCTCTCTTGTCGCAAATTGTAAGCCGTTCGATCTCGGACGCACTCCATCACCATCATGACTACCACCACACCATCAGTGATCACAACTACTCTGCGAGCAACATACATGCGATTAACAACACAATCAGTCAAGCCTCGGGATCTACTGATGCGTGGATGTTTGACATTGGAGCTTCCCATCATGTCATTCCTTGACCAGCTTCTCTTGATGATTTCCCACCCTACAATTGTAACACCCCTTGATTGCCAAACTTTCCGTTCCGGACCGGAGAGCCTAGGAGGGTCCTACTCATAATGAAATGGCGGAAATCGAGAACAAACACTGCCTTAGATATATATTACATAGGCCAACAGTCTCAACGTCTTGAAATATTATTACACAAAAGTTGCAGATTGTCTCGAGTTCGAGTTATTAAGAGTACTGTTAGTTTCTATCTCCGTTACCCCATCTAAGCCAGTAGGAATAAAATAGGAACCACAATTTTTCTAAAGTCAGCAATGAATTACTGAGTAAGTAAACACCCAAGCTTGTAAACAGATTGTGAAACATATTTTTAATTCGAAAACAATCATAGAGGAATAAATCGTAACTAAATATATTCTTGAAAAGAAATGAACACTGATATCACATATAAAATTCCTTTCTTTTTACCTTGCATGTCAGTCTTCTTCTTTATCTCAAACAGGGAATATTATTCCCAATCTATCTCTTCTTTCCTTTCATAAAAATTTCTTTCTTATAGAAAGACATATTATTAACTTGTTGATACGGGGAAAATCTATCCTTCCTCTAGCTACCATGACCATAAGTGCCGATGATAACTCCGTTTTCGGAGTTATTTTATTGCTTATTTTGCTACAATTTGTGTGCTCATAATGGAGAATATTGTGTCTTTTCGAGTAAATCATGTGTTTATTTTAGAAAATGAGTTCGTATGCTAAAATGTGAAGTCCAGGCGTTTTGTGCATTGTTTTACGCGCTATTTATTTTATTTTGTCACATTTGATCTTCGCGGGGTGTTCGTTTTGGGATTTTCAGGGCCGGAGCACGCGAGGGGCAAGTGGATAGAGGAAACGAACTTCGGAAGTAAGGCGAGCTCGAGATTTGGGAAGGAAAGCGAGAGTTGATGGATCAAGTGCTAGAGAGGCTCAAGAGAAAATGATGCGAGTGTTGAAGCATGAGGAGAGCTAAAAATGGAGGATTGAATGAAGAAACGATGTCCGGAAAGTGATTCGGAAGCAAGAGGAACAAGTGTGAAGAAGATGGAGAAATTTGGTTAAGTAACTAGGTCGCACGACCTAATAGTAGGTCGCACGGCCTGTTAAAAGATTTCAGCAACTTTCAGTAGGTCGCACGACCTGTTCTGGGCAATGCAGTAGGTCGCACGACCTAGTTCGGGCAGAAATGTTTTTGAGACTTTTTGGGGTTGCTTTGTAATTACTCCTAACTTGTTCTAAACACTTGGAGAACGTATTAGACTTGGTTAGGGCATGTTTTTGGATATTCTTACGTACTCTATACGTTGAAGAGAGCTTGGAGCTTAGGGGACGATCAAGGAAGCTTGGAATCATTCGTTTGACTTCTAAAACTCCGTTTCGTCTCTAGTTTTTGTTGTTTGATCAGGAAACTTTGTACGTGGATAATGTCTAAGCGTAGATAAGCTTTTATGTCGGGATATCTCGTAGGGAACTATGGTTTGATCACTTTTTTGGATGACTTATGAATTTGCTTGCATGCTTTCACGCTTAATTGATGATTTCTTATCTAGTTATGTGTGTTTTATGCTTTTCATTCATATTTTCTATTGATAGACATATTAATAGGATTGAGCTAGGTTGTAAACGTTAGAGACATCAACGTTTGTTTCCCGGAAAATTGAAATACACACTAGCCGTATCTAGGGTTGAGAAATCTTGCTAGTTAGCTAAGAACAAATAGTATATTAATGATCTTAACGCATACTTGAATTTGATTAGGCTATAGACATCGGCTTTGCTAGTTTAAGTATTGGTGTTGGTTGAGACATCTTCATCACATTCGTGCTCGTTTAGCTAGATTAAAGAATCATCGTGTTAACAAAGCATAAATCCGTCAAAGTGTGAAATACCTAGTGACCCGTAGAGATATCCTGACTTTGTCAAAACTTGAGAAAAACTCATAATATTTCATCTTTATTAATCGTGAAGCAATTCATTGGATTAATTGGGATTTTGTCTTTAATTTTAGTAGGATCAATAGAACACACATTTGCGCTTTGCCCACACAGAGATTTAATTTAATAGCTAGTTTACAACGAAGTCTCTTGGGTTCGACAACCCGGATTTCCGGAATTTGTTACTACACACGACAGCTATACACTTGCAGTTGGAGCGTGTCAAGTTTTTGGCGCTGTTGCCGGGGACTTCAGATAAATTAGTTATTATTTTTCTCTTTAGGGATTTACTTTTTCAGTTTATATATGTTACTCACCTACTTTCTGTGTGTGATTTGTGTTTTCAGGTTTGATTTACTTGGTGCATGTCCTGTTCGAGAAACGAGTCTTTGCATTGAACAATTGAAGACCCGGAAGCCTTATTGCGCGCATAGAGTAGAGACAAGAGGAAGCAGCTAGAGTTGCAGCTGCGAAAGATGCAGCAAATCGAGCTAGAGAGATTGAGGAGCTCCGAGCTCAGTTGACCGAGATGCAAGCTGAAATGGCACGCTTGAACCCTCCAAATCCACAACAACTTCCTGGTATGGGGGTAGTTTATAGAAACAATGGAGGAGTGAATGGTGGAAATAATGGTGGTAATAGAAATAATGGGGGAAATAATCAGAACGGTAATGGTCAGAATGCCGCAGAGCAAGTCAACAATGCAGAGATTGATGAGCATCCTTTGGTGGACTACTTCAGAACTACACCAGAGGGTTACCAACCCACTATTGTCAGGCCACAACTCAACGCCGCGCATTTTGAAATACGCCAACCATTAATCAACATGGTTCGGGATGAGTGCTTATTCACTGGAGCCCCAAGTGATGATCCACATCAACACTTGCTGATCAATTTCGAGCAAATTACCTCCACTATGTATGATCAGAGAGTTCCACTCAAGACGATAAAGCTCATGCTTTTTCCCTTCTCTTTATCGCGAAAAGCAAAGACATGGCTTATGGAACTTCCAGCAGGCAGTATTGCTACATGGGCAGAGTGTTGCAAGGAATTCCTCAGGAAATATCTTCCGCCGTCCAAGGTTGCTCAACGGATGGAAGATATAACAAAATTTGCGCAACAGGAAGATGATTCTATGGGAGACACCTGGAGAAAGTTCAACCAGCTCCTTCGAAGATTCCCCACTCACGGAGAGCCATGGTACAAACTTCTGCACTATTTTAATAATGCCCTAGACAGAGAGACTGCAAATGAACTGGATATGATGGCTCAGGGCAATTTTATGGGCCTAGGACTACAGAGATGCCGGGATCTGCTGGATAATGTAGCAAAACGTGAGTCCACGAGGTTTGAGACTCGTAGAAACACAAAATCAGATGGGGCATTGGTTAGTAAGATTGAGTCAATGGTGGAACAAAAATGTGAACATCAGATGGCAGTGATGACTACGGCCTTTAGTAATATGAATCCGTCGGCACAAGTGAAATCAATGGGAGAGATGGTAGCAGATGCAAATCAGGGATATGGAGATGGTATTGAAGATGTGAACTACATGGGTCAACCAAGACAGCAGTGGCCCAACACTTATCATCCGAATAACCGCAATCACCCCAACTTCAGCTATGCCAATCCAAACAGTGGATAATATGCGCCGTGTCAAAGGCCAAGTGTTCCATACCGAGCTCAAAGACAAAGTCCACAACAACATGCTCCACAATCAGAAGAAAAAGATACAAACGCATTGTTGAGGAAACTGTTAGCCAGTAATTACAAAATTGAGAGCAAGATTGTCGCTATGGAAGCCACAATGAAAAGCCATGAAACGCAGATTGGGAAAATTGACAATCAAAACACTAGACTTCCACCTGGTATGTTACCTTCTAACACAATCACTCAACCTGAGCAATTAAAGGCTATAACTACTCGCAGTGGGACCACCACTAAGGATCCTCCGTATCCTATTCATGCGCGATCTGAGGCGACTAAGGCCACTGAAAAGGCTTTGGATGAGATTCCTGTGCCTACCGTGATTCCCCAATCAAAGGACACGGTGAGGAAGCCGGATGAGAAGCAGAAGCCTAAGGAAGAATATAGTATGCGTGTACCATACCCTCAAAGGTTGAAGAGTCAAGAGGATGCGAAGCACTTCAAGAAATTTGTGGATATCTTCAAGAAGTTGCACATTAATATCCCTTTTGTGGAGGCCATTTCGAAAATGCCTAAATATGCTAAATTTCTCAAGGACCTCCTGCAACAACCCCCTTTTATCCGGCTCGGGATGAGCCCGGGAGGGCGATGCTTAATAGAATTGGCGGAGATCAAAAACAATATAATCCACAACACATATTTATAACATTAAACAACTATATTAATTTTTAAGCCTTACACACTAGTAGATTACTATTACATAATAATTATCTAACATTTCTATATCAACTAATGGTGGCGTTCATATTCTAAGTGAATCTCGCGCCCCTTCTATTCTATAATTCCCCAGCTTCTAGACCTGCGGTGGGAAGAAAACAACAAGAATTGCAGTTTTTGAAAGTCAGCAAAAATACTGAGCGAGATACACCTCAGCATGTAAAAAGAGGAAAGAGAATATAAACTTCTAGGACACAAGTTAAATAAAGTAAAATTGACAGAGTATGAGTAAAGCAAGATCAGAGTTTGCAGCGTCATAAACGATAGATTTAACTGATTTACGAATGACAATAACCAATGATTTGAACATTTTCAATTTAAATCATTCACAAGTGCCGATTTTCAAATATAGAATCAAAGGAGCCAGTTATTACGCACAGTAACTGAATAATGGTCAACAAAGGACCTCCCAAATGTTAACGGTCAACAAAGGACCTCCCAAATGTTAACGGTCAACAAAGGACCTCCCAAAATTTAACGGTCAACAATGGACCTCCCAAATATTAACGGCCAACCAAGGACCTCCCAAATGTTAATGGTCAACAAAGGACCTCCCAAGTGTTAACGGTCAACAAAGGACCTCCCAAATTTTTAATAGATTCCGGTACGTGCGATGTTCCACTTTACGTTTTTAAGCGTTATTATTTTTCGTGTAACAGTTGCAAAGAAATCTTTTCCAAACGTAACCAAAATCAAGCAAAGCATGTGAACCACAAAATACATTTTGAGACAAGACATAAAATCATGTCACGACACGAAAGAATCTAGGCACACAAGGCTAAGCATGAAACTCACAAGTACAGTTTGAGACAAGACATAAAATCATGTTTTGACCCGAAGGAAGCAAGGTACACGAGGCTAAGCATGTAATATCACCTTACACCGAGATAGCGATTCACAATCTTCACGTGTAGTTGAAGTAGCCTATGTATACGAATCAGTCGCCTAAAATTGACAAGTCTCTAGTCACAGTGATGCTACTTCCAAATAAACTAATGCATGGATGTTTGTCTAGGTCGGGTACTAAGTCCATACCAAATTATCCTAATAAACGGGTTTCAAGTGGTATACTCATGTGCCGAATACAAGCTCAACATGAATATCATTCTAAAAGTCACTAATGCGCATATAATGATGCTCACATATCAAAATAAGTCCAACAAAACATTTGGAAGATCAAAAATTCAAATTTTCCAAAACATTTGAAACTACAATTCTGGACCCTGACTTTAGAGCCACATATACCATATCAAAGCATCTCCTAAAATTGTGAAATTAATTTATGATGTACCTACTTGTGTCTAATTTCAGGAACACCAAGAAAATCATGGATAGCTATTATAAAACTCAAGTTACAAAAATAACAAAAACGGCTATACAGAGAAGAGTTTGACAAAAAGTTTCAACTTGACAAGGGGATTACTACAACTTGGATAATAGCAATAAAGCTCATCTTCTTCATAATGAATCCCCTATGTTTCTAGTTTCACCACAAGAAAGATTGGGTGCTATACATTATTGTAAATGGGGGTTTTAATAAAAATGGAAAGATTGGTCCAGAAACATATTTTCAGAAAACATGCAACTTAAAATGAGCATATCTCCCTAACCAAAATAGTAATGGAGTTGATTTTTTCTCAAAATGACCCCCTCTGAGTCTAGTTTTATAAAATGTAAGATTTGAAAATTTTACAGAGACAAAAGTTGAAGTTATACTACGTTTTTGACAAACTGGTCAGATTGTAACAACATGCAATTTTGCCAAGAACACTCAAAACATGATCAAAACAATCCTATGATACATTCAACTTAAAATAACTTGATGTATACATAGATACTACCAATTAGACATGCAATAAGAGATTCACATCAAGGATTTGAAGAATCAAGTGAGAGATTTGAGAAATTCATGCTAAATATTAACAATTCAAGACCCAAAACACACATGCAAACAAAGATCAAGAAATTTTCTATCATGATGATTACACTACATCAAAATGCACAAATAAAAAGAGATAATGAATTCTTACAAGGACTTAAAGAGCTTAAATCATGCATAGTGTGACCTTGGGCTTGAGTTTTTCATGAATTTGAAGGTGAAAAATGAAGTTTTGGAGGTGTTTTTGTGAGGTCAAAGCTCCAATCCGGGAATGGAGGTTTTGGAGAGAGAATGGAGCTACTTTAGTGTTCTTCAATGGAGAAAAATAGTGAAGAAGAAGAGATAATTATGATGCATAGAGAGTGGGAGGTTGTGTGGGAGTTGTGAAATGATGGGTTTGAGTTGATTGTGATGGTGATGAGTATATAGTGTGTATGTGTGTGTATAATCACATACATTATATTATTATTGTTGACTTAGATAGTGGGTAAGAGACTTGTATAAATTATAATTCTCCCAAAAATTTAATTGGGCTAGAAATTGAAATAACAAGAAAATGAGGGTTGCCATGAAAATACTAGAAATTGATGTAAGTTTAAGATAACAAAAACAAGAGGGGTAAAAATGAAATTTTCATTTATTATCTAGCACATAAAAAATAAGTTTTACACTAAAATAAAATTACAAAATAACTCCAAATAAACTATTATGTCCTTAAATGTCAAAATGCACTTTTACAAAATTAAAGGAAACATGTCAAGAGTAAATTTGAAATAGTACTATTATCATTTTTTTTAAAACTCAAGTATTTGTTTTATCGAAATTACAAAATAACCCCCAGCAAAAATACGGGGTGTTACACCTCCTCTCTAATAGGAGGCGTATGGATGATTCTCAAAGCGTGACTTTGAATGAGGAGTGTAGCGCCGTTGTTCAAAAAGCGCTACCAAAGAAGATGAAAGATCCAGGTGGTTTCATCATTCCTGTGACATTGGGAGATGCCTACCATGGTAGGGCATTGTGTGATCTTGGCGCAAGCATCAACTTGATGCCTACTTCAGTTTTTGAGCAGCTTGGTGTGGGAGATCCTAAACCTACCAGGATGTGCTTGCAAATGGCTGATCGCACCATAAAATGCCTAAGGGGTGTTTTGGAGGATGTATTAGTGAGAGTTGAAGGACTCATCTTCCCAGCTGATTTTGTGATCCTAGACATGGAGGCCGACGATGATGTCCCCCTTATATTGGGCCGCCCATTCCTGGCCACGGGGAGGACTATCATTGATGTGGCCAATGGAGAGCAGACTATGCGGATCAACGATGAGCAGGTGACCTTCAATGTATTTGAGGCTATGAAGTTTCCCGCGTATGCCGTGAGCGAGCAGTGCTTTGGCGTGGAGGCATACACGCCGGGCGAGGAGGACGACATTTTATTAGAGCAACTATATGAGGAGCTTGCTCTACTTGATTCCAGCGAGAAAGAGCAAGCGTTGGATGTTCATTGGCGCCAGCCCCTACCCCTCTTTAATGAGGGAAGCAGGAAGATTCTTACTCCTTCTCTTACTACTGCTCCTGTTTTAGAATTTACCTGTTCATTTGAAATATTTGTACTTGGTATCTAATGAGACTTTACCTGTGATTGTGTCTGCATGTTTGGACAGGGAACAGGAGGAGCAGCTTCTTACGGTATTACAGGAGAGAAAGGCAGCTATGGGGTGGACCATAGCAGATATCAAGGGGATCAGCCCCACAGTTTGCCAGGACAAGATTCGGCTCATGGAAGATAAGAAGCCGGTAGTTCAGTTTCAGTGCCGCCTCAATCCTCACATGCAGGAGGTGGTGAAGAAAGTGGTTCTTAAATGGTTGGAGGCGGGCATCATTTATCCGATTTCTGACAGCACATGGACTAACCTGGTGCAGTGTGTCCCTAAAAAGGGAGGTATAACTGTGGTGGAAGGAAAAAAAGGTGATCAAATTGCCACTCGTACTGTTACTGGGTGGAGAGTTTGCATGGATTACCGCAAGCTCAATGATGCCACTTTGAAGGATCATTTTCCCCTACCATTCGTGGATCAGATGCTTGATAGGCTGGCGCGTCATTCTCACTATTGCTTTTTGGATGGGTACTCTGGGTACAACCATATTGAAATTGAGCCAGCAGACCAGGAGAAGACGACATTCACTTGTCCCTATGGGACCTTTGCTTTTAGACGCATGCCTTTTGGGTTACGCAACACACCTGCTACGTTTCAGAGGTGTATGATGTCGATCTTCTCAGACGTGATGGAGCAAAATTTTGATGTCTTCATGGATGATTTTTCGCTCTATGGTGATGGGTTTGAAGATTGTCTACAACAGCTAGCTCGGGTTCTTGACAGATGTATTGACACTAACTTAGTGCTCAACTGGGAGAATTGTCATTTCATGGTGACCGAGGGGATAGTTTTGGGGCACAAGATCTCCATCTAAGGTTTAGAGGTGGATAGAGCCAAGATCGAGGTGATTGAGAAGCTTCTTTACCCTACCTCTGTCAAAGGGGTAAGGAGTTTCTTGGGACATGCAGGGTTTTATCAGCGCTTCATTAAAGACTTCTCGAAGAACACGAAGCCTTTGTTTGGATTGCTTGAGAAGGATGCAGTCTTTGATTTTAATGTGGAGTGCAAGTTGGCTTTTGATTTGCTCAAGAAGAAGCTGATTAGCGCGCCTATCATCACCACACCAGACTGGACCCTACCATTTGAGCTCATGTGTGATGCTAGTGACTATGCGGTAGGAGCAGTTCTGGGACAGCGGAAAGATAAGGTAGCTCATGTCATTTATTATGCCAGTCGAACTCTTAACGATGTACAGGTAAATTATGCTACCACGGAGAAAGAGATGTTGGATATCATATTTGCGTTGGAAAAGTTTCGTCCATATCTTGTGGGTTCTCAGGTGACGATTTTCACGGACCATGCAACTCTCAAATATCTTCTCACCAAGAAGGACGCCAAGCCAAGATTGATTCGGTGGGTTTTATTGATTCAAGAGTTCGATGTGGTACTTAAATATAAAAAGGGGGTAGAGAATGTTGTTGCAGACCATTTGTCACGGCTGGAGAATGATAAGCAGGAAAGTTTTGCCTATTCGAGAGGACGTTCCATATGAGCAGCTTATGGTCATGGTTGCAGCTGTGCCTTGGTTTGCTGACTTGGCAAAGCCCAAGGACATGAATTACCACTAGAGGAAGAAATTCTTTGCAGATGCGCGAAAATACTTCTGGGATGATCCTTATCTGTTAAAGCTGGGAGCGGATAATGTATTGCGGAGGTGTGTTGCGCAGCCGGACACGTTAGAGATTGATAGAGCCTTTTAGGAACTATCTATTACCTCCATTTTACCACATTATCATGAGTGATTTGAGCTTAATGTTAGAGAATTTGAGTCGTTTTATCACTTGATGCTTCACATGCTTTGTATTGTTAGTCCGGGCGTTTCTATGTATATTTAGTTGTTGTTTGTCAAATATAATCGCTTGGTATATTTTTTCATGTTGTCTTTACAGGAACGGATGCTAATCGGTTGATAGGAGGCATGGAACGAACTTCGGAAACAACGGGAGCACAAGTGGAACGAGGAGAAGCAAAGATGGCGAAGCGAGGATGACCAGTCTTCACTAATATGATGATATCTTGAGTTTTAAAAATAATTTTGGAGTGAGACCACTGCAAAATGAAAGTAGACTCAAAGAGATTTCCAATGATAGGTCACGGAGCTTAATTCGAGTCCGGATGAGAGAGATATGGCCTGCGCAAGATCAGCTTACAATTCTGGACGGGAATTACAAACTAGAGGGGCTGAGATGCAATTTCAGCAAAGTACATTAAAATTCGCCCCAGCTAGTAAAAGAACGTGAGGAATGCCTGAGAATACACACACGCACGACGGAGGAATAGAGAGAGACGCACGGGAATTCAAGGAAGAGAGGATTCACGCCCCATCTTCAAGGATTTCATCGTTTGATTCTTTTTCTTCATCTCTTTTACTATTTTCTATGGAGATCATGATTTTATCAAGATATTTCATGTCTAGCTAAACTCATAGCTAGGTGATTATGGAGAACTAGGCTTTAGTTGGTTGATTGATGGATTCATGGATTTACTTCATGCTTAAAGCTTAATTTCACTCTTGATTTCACTCGTTCTTCTACTAGAGTTCTTAATGCTTAGCATGTGAGGCTTGATCACCCATAGCATGTTAGTTATCTAGGAGAGTGTATGAAAATAACTCAACCCTAGGTTCGTGAAGAGTAGGAAGACACTCTTAATATTCTTGAGACTGAGAGATGAAAGAATGAGAGTGATCACATAAAGATTGTTTCAGTTGATTATGTTAAAGTGATAACTTTGCAAGGTTGAGAGGTCTTGTAGGTACCTTTATTATATCAACTAGAGTAGTGTGATGAACAACATTAGGGTGAAAGGATTTGTTGTCGAGTACACTACAGTGTGATACATGATTGAGAGATATGTGTTGCGAGTATAATCTGTTATGGTGGAAGAAAGAGTGAAGTGTTGTGAATTGAATCCGGAAATCAACTAAGCATCCTAGGGACCCTAAATCATCTAGTTTCTCCATACTCTTAGTACTATCATTCATTGAATTTGCAGTTCTTAGTCCCGTAGAGCCACTTGTTTGAGGGTGGCAAACTCACAATTCTTAATCCATTCCTCCCGGTTACTTCACTTTAAACTAATATTATAACTAAACAATCTCGAGCTTGTCCTCGTGGGATTCGACAGCCCGAGTATTAAATGTAATCACTCTTTACTACTTGAACCGTGAACTTGCGGTAACACATTAGAAAGCGTGTCAAGTTTTTGGCGCCGTTTTCGGGGAACGCGGTAGATTGTTTAGTTAAAATTAGTTTGGAGTTTTTATTTTATTTTTGTTACTATCTGTTACCTCACAGGTGTGCTAGTGTTGTTTCCTCAGGTAGCGACGGCGGAAGGCCAAGGGATAATTAGCCTCACGACGGAGCAGCTACAAGCTATGGTGGCTGCAACTGTAGAGAAAGCACTAGCGAAAACAACAAGACCGCAGCCGACCTCAATGCCGTACAACCGGTCTGGAAAAGCAATAATAAAGGCATTTGAGGCGAATCTTAAAGGAAGGGAGCCAGCAATTGTGGTGCCACCAATCGAGGCTGAAAACTTCTACCTCAAGCCAGCCACAATTCAGCTTGTTCAGGAGCAGGGCACCTATGCTGGTACATATGAGGAAGATCCACATGGATTCATTGGAAGATTTCAGAACCAATGTGGACTAATTCATTATAGTGGGGTCACATCTGAAGCATTAAAACTGATGCTCTTCCCACATTGCCTCAAGGGATTTGCTATTGATTGGCTAGACTCTATGTCATCTGGTTCGATCAAAACTTGGGAAGAGTGTGCCTCTCATAGTCAAATTTTTTCCAATCTCACGTCTAATTCAGCTGCAGAACGAGATTTGGAATTTTAGGCAAGAGAAAAATGAATCACTTGTCAAAGAATGGGAGCGCCTAAATTCTTTGCTACGTAGATGCCCCAACCATAGCATTGAGAAAGCCCATATCATCCAGGTCTTCTATGATGCACTTGGAAATCCTGACAAAGAAAAAATCGACAGAGAAGCTGGGAGCAATTTCTTGTTCAAATGCGATGAGGAGGGTGCATATGAGCTGATGAGACGAGTGGTTTAACAAGAGGAGAGCTTGGATTATGAGTCCCAGCAACAAGAACTGATGAAGCAAAATGCAATAGATTATGGCATAGTTTAGGTGAATGCGGTGGAAGCAGTGCATGAAGCAGCTATTTCAGAGTTGCAGCAACAACGATAAGAATTAGCTTAAGAGTTGGCTGAGCTGAGAGGACTGATGAAAGTAATGGGTCAACACGTGATGACCATGATTCAGAGAGCACTACTTCTGCAGTTGCACTCCAGGAAGCTCTAGCAGAAGTAAAGGATCTTAAGCAGCAACTCGAACACAGAACACCAGAACACACTATTGTAGCATCTGAGGAACATGTTCAAGCCATCACCACTCGCAGTGGTATTGCACTCAAAGACCCTCCATATCCTACATATGCCAGAGCAGTAGCATCCAAGGCAAGGGAGCATGAAGTCTTTGATTCTGAGAAGACTCCTGTCATGGTCCCCCAATCAAAGGGCATGACTAAGCAGGACGAGGAGGATTCCACTGAGGTATTAATTTCATCTCATACTTCTTTTTCAGAACTTCCATATCCGTTGCGTAATAGGAAGAAGAAGGATGATTCTAAGGAGTACAAGCGCTTTCTTAATGTATTCTCAAAATTGCATATTAATATTCCCTTGATTGAGGAACTTCAAAAGATTCCTAAGTATTCTTGGTTTATTAAGGATGCAATCCTTGGTAAGAAAGAAGTGGATGAATTTCAGGGCGTGAATTAAATGAGCATGTTAGCTCATGTGTTTTGTATGGGCTACCTAAGAAAAGAAGGATCCGGGTAGTTTTGTCATTGAAGCTACGTTGGGTGATGCCTACACTGGGAGAGCTCTCTGCGATTTGGGAGCAAGCGTGAATTTGATGCCTCTGTCGGTATTCAAAAAGTTAAGTGTGGGGGAGACTCAGAAAACCTGGATCACTTTTCATTTTGCAGACAAGTCATCCAAGAGAGCCTGTGGGATGATACATGATGTACTTGTGAGGGTTGGAAGCCTAATCATGCCAGCTGCCTTTGTCATATTGGACATGCCAGCTGGTGATGTGCCTATAATTCTAGGTAGGCCGTTTTTAGCAACTGGGCGTACTCTCGTTGATGTAGAGAATGGAGAGCTGATTATGAGGGTACATGATGACATGGAGACTTTTCGGGTCTTCAAACCGACACCTCAGTACTCGTGGGAGCAGAAGCCAGGGGTTCCATTTGCTGTACAAGTGAAGCGACAACTCCCTGATTTGTCACAACGAGATCCACCTGACTACTGGGAAAGAAACAAGCCTTCAGCTTTACAAGCACACAAATCAGTTCTTCAGATTTAGCACGGGAAAGCTAACCTGGAAGCCAGACCACCCTCGTGAGGTGGCAGAGGTAACTGGGTCGGGCCGTCGACCTTAAATTACAAGCGCTTCTTGGGAGGCAACCCAATGTAGAGTAGGATATTTGTTATTTTTTTTTTCGAGTTCTCCATATTTGATAGTGAGAGATGAGAGAGAGGGTGGTTTAATGTTTTCGATGAGTGTGCAGGTACCGAAGACCCTCCGAATTCCCTTGATGCATGTACACAAGTTTGCATGAAAAACGAGGAACAACGAGCTAACCAGGAGAATTATGCTTGGTAAAGGAGCTACCCGAGGTCGAGGAGTAGCTAATTATTCATGAGGAACATGGTAGCAAGTTGGAGTATCGGGGTTTCACGCATCGAAATCCGGAGTGGAGATAAAGTACATGAGCTTTGCAGGCGAGATTCTTTGCACAAGAGAGATAGTTTGAGGAGAAATGGAAAATTTCTCGGAATTGGGAATTTTCTAGTCAAAAATGAGTTCCTTGTCGAGTGTGGAGTCCAACGGTTCAAGAATCGTGCGAATCTGATACCGGATGAAGAAACTAGAGCAAAAACAAAATGGCCATACTCAGTGATTTCGGCACCCATTTCGGGCCGAAATGGGGGCCGAAATCAAGCTATTTCCGCACGAATTGAAATGGCCATTCTGCTTCATTTTTGCCCAGTGATTTCGGGCTCCATTTCGGGGCTGAAATCAGCCGGACAGCTCACTTTTAGGGGGTATATTTGATACTTTTTGGGGGTTATTTTGACATCTTGGAGGATTTTTAAAGGCAAGAACCAACCAACAAGTCCCCTAACACCCCAATTTGGATAAAAAATCTCCCAAATTCATCTTCTTCCTCTCCAAACCCTCAAGAACACTAACACACCCCAAACCCAAAACGCATCCAAATCGCGAAGTTTTTGAGATAGTGAGCGGATTAACTCTTGAGATTTTTGAGATAGTGAGCGGATTGAGTGTGGGGGAATTCAAAGAGGAATATATCCAAGAATTTAAATCTTCCAACACATCGCTTTGGAGGGGGATTCGGCCAAAGCTCAAAGAGGAACTTAAGACGGGAACACCGAGGAGCACAACAAGGTAGTTTTGCTTCAACTTGCTCGAGTTTTCGGAAAATTTGGTCGACCGATTCGGTCCTTTCTTGACCAATTTTCGCGAAACCAATCCCGTAAGAATGGTACTCCGGGATCATAGGTACCATATTCTCTCTCGCTTTAAATAATCGCTCTAGACGATATGATTCATTTTTCGCAAAGTGCCATGCAACACTTGTTTCCTTTTAAATCCTTACACTTTGAGATCATGTCATTGGGGGGACACTCTGAATTCATTGAGGAAAATGATTATCTCAAGTGTGTGTGTGTGTGTGTGGGGGGGGGGGGTTATGCATATCTTTGCTTGCCTAAACTTGCATAACCATGTTACATATAGATTAGTGAGTCAGTTTGCACGTAGGTGTCGGAGTTAGGATTGTATGTGTATGTTTAATTATTGCATTGTATATATATATTTGTTGCACTTTTAATTATTGAGTCCACCTACCCAAACGTTTTTAGTTAATCGAGTTGGCCCAAGCATATAGAGTCAGGAAAATAAAATGATTTTTTTTTTTTTTTTTTTTTTTTTTTTTTTTTTTTTTTTTTTGCAAAAATCCTAAAAATTGAACTTTTCTGTGAAAGGGAAATTGAAGAGAGTGAGCGTGGAGAGGTCTCAATGATAGAAAATCCCTAGAAGTAGGACAATCTGAGGTGAGGTAGACGCGATAATCTGGAGTAGAAAGGCTATAGGGCCAATGCACTCGAGAATTGTAAGTAGCTGTCTCTCAAACTAGTTATCCTACTAGCGCTACACCACCGCCACTTAGGTAGTCGTCAACCCTCCTCGTAGTGGCAACAGAACAGCTGTGCGAGTGATTTTTATGGGGACCTCACGTCCCATATCCATCGCCTAGGTCCACTAGTTACCCCAATTTGATCCATTTACCCCTTTTATTCACAACCTCTAGCCTTGGAAACCATTCCTTGTGACTTTCATCACTAGTTAGAATGGTCCCTTCCTATGCGTAATGATAGAGGGAGTTGAGTTAGGTAAGTGCGTTGAGGGTGAGATGATATTATACATCTTACGTGGATCTTTTTACATGTCGTCTTTTGAGGGGATGTGAGGGTGAGTTAGAGAAGGCATCACACTTCGGTGTGGCGGTGAGTCGTGTCCATACACCACGACCACAGGTGGAGTGCCGTAGTGCGTGATACTTTTTCCGCACGTCATGGGGTGGGGGTTGATTGATCTAATAGGAGGATGTGCTTCGATTTGTATGATTATTCTCTATATATTAGGTGATGAGGAGGATAGGTTGGAAAAAGCACATATATACATTGACTACCGGGTTTTTGTGATATACTTTACATTGAGTGTGGGGGTGTCGACATTTATCATGATTACACATTTGATTTGACACATTCCACCCCTACGTTATTTGCTTTGACGGATTGTTCTCCTCGGATATTTGCTACTACTATGAGCTCCATGTGATATATTGTGTTGTGAAAGAGAAAGAAAAAAATATACAAAAAACAGAAGTTGAAAGTGAAATGGAATAGAGAGCCGGAAATTTAACTTCATGAAGACCGAGGAGATTAGCTATTACTTTTGATCACTTATTCACATTTGTGGCCGCGAGAACGGAATTGCACCAAGATTGAGGGAATGAGGGCCGGAGTAGTTAGTTCGGTGGGGTTCCTTGGATTTTGGTGAGGGAGTATGAGAATGGGTTTTTGTGAGATATATCATGACGTCTAGGACTGCACTTCTAAATATCCTATCCTACCCGTCCTAAGCCGTCAACAATTGAAACCCATGGATAAATAGCTCGGATGATAAGTGCTAGGGATACGTTTGATGAGTGTGCGGAAGCAACTTATTTTGTGTTCGTGCCCGTTCTGTCTGACGAAACTGGCCGCAAGTTCTACCGATCACCGAAGTTATAGAATCTTCTAGGGGATGTGAGAGCCTTATGACATGCCGGTTTGCTTTTCGAGATTGCCCAATCTGTAACCAAAAAGAAAAAAATTATGTTCTTTACTTTATTGCATTGTGTATAATCGAGTTGCATTGTTCATAGTCATGTAGATTGCATAGTCTAGTGTTTGAGTCGTTGCGTCTAAGGCAAGGTAAAGATATATGTGAATCTTGGAAGAAAGTATTGCTCGGGACGAGCAAGAAGATAGTGTGAGGGAATTTGATAGCGCCTTTTAGGAGCTATCTATTACCTCAATTTTACCACATTATCACGAGTGATTTGAGGTTAATGTTAGAGAATTTGAGTCGTTTTATCACATGATGCTTCACATGCTTTGTATTGTTAGTCCGGGTGTTTCTATGTATATTTAGTTGTTGTTTGTCAAATATAATCGCCTGGTATGTTTTTTCATGTTGTCTTGACAGGAACGGATGCTAATCGGTTGATAGGAGGCATGTAACGAACTTCGGAAACAACGGGAGCACAAGTGGAACGAGGAGAAGCAAAGATGGCGAAGCTAGGATGACCAGTCTGCACTAATCTGATGATATATTGAGTTCTACAAATAATTTTAGAGTCAGACCAGTTCCAGATGAAAGTAGACTCAAAGAGCTTCCAATGATAGGTCACAAAGCTTAATCCGAGTCCGGATGAGAGAGATATGGTCTGCACAAGATCAGCTTACAATTCTGGACGGGAATTACAAACTAGAGGGGCTGAGATGCAATTATGGCAAAGTACATTAAAAATTCGCCCCTGCTAGTAAAAGAACGTGAGGAAGGCCTGATAATACACACACACACACACACGACGGAGGAAGAGAGAGAGACGCACGGGAGTTCAAGGAAAAGAGGATTCACGCCCCATCTTCAAGGATTTCATCGTTTGATTCTTTTTCTTCATCTCTTGTACTATTTTATATGGAGATCATGATTTTGTAGCTAAAATCATAGCTAGGTGATTATGGATAAATAGGGTTTACTTGGTTGATTGATGGATTGATGGATTTACTTCGTGCTTAAAGCCTAATTTCACTCTTGATTTCACTCATTCTTCTACTTGAGTTCTTAATGCTTAGCATGTGAGGCTTGATCACCCATAGCATGTTAGTTATCTTGGAGAGTGTATGAAAATAACTCAACCCTAGGTTCGTGAAGAGTACGAAGAAACTCTTAATATTCTTGAGACTGAGAGGTGAAAGAATGAGAGTGATCACATAAAGATTGTTTCAGTTGATTATGTTAAAGTGATAACTTTGCAAGGTTGAGAGGTCTTGTAGGTACCTTTATTATATCAACTAGAGTAGTGTGATTAACAACATTAGGCTGAAATGATTTGTTGTCGAGTACACTACAGTGTGATACATGATTGAGAAATATTTGTTGCGAGTATAATCTGTTATGGTGGAAGAAAGAGTGAAGTGTTGTGAATTGAATCCGGAAATCAACTAAGCATCCTAGGGACCCTAAATAATCTAGTTTTTCCATACTCTTAGTACCATCGCTCATTTAATTTACAGTTCTTAGTCCCGTAGAGCCACTTGTTTGAGGGTGGCAAACTCACAATTATTAATCCATTCCTCCCGGTTACTACACTTAAAACTAATATTATAACTAAAAAATATCGAGCTTGTCCTCGTGGGATTCGACAACCCGAGTATTAAATATACTCACTCTTTACTACTTGAACCGTGCACTTGCGGTAACACGTAAGAAAGCGTGTCAGAGATGCTCAGACACTGCCACGAGTTGAACTGTGGGGGACATTTTGGCAAATCACGCACAGTTGCTAAGGTACTTCAGAGTGGATTCTATTGGCCCACATTGCATAAAGATGCTCATTTGTTTGTGCAGCAGTGTGACCGGTGTAAGAGAACAGGTAATATTTCTAATCGAAATGAGATGCCTCAAAATTTCGTGTTAGAGGTAGAACCGTTTGATTTGTGGGGCATTGACTTTATGGGGCCATTTCCCCCCTCACTTGGCAATCTTTATAAACTTCTTGCTCTGGATTATGTGACCAAGTGGGTAGAGGCGGTGGCATGCTCGAAAAATGATGGTGCTACAGTTGAGAGATTCTTACGCATGAATATCTTCACACGATTTGGGACACCTATAGCGATTATCAGCGATGAGGGATCTCACTTTGTTAACGAGCTATTTTCCAATGTGTTAAGCAAGTATGGAGTGAAAAAGCACAAGATATCGTTGCCTTACCATCCGCAATCTAATGGGCAAGCTGAAGTGTCCAATCGAGAGATCAAGGGGATTTTAGAGAAGACTGTCAATCCAGGACGCAAAGATTGGTCCCTACACTTGGATGATAGTTTATGGGCGTATCGAACTGCATACAAGACTCCCTTGGGCATGTCTCCCTACCAGCTCGTTTTTGGGAAATCGTGCCATCTCCTGGTGGAACTTGAGCACAAAGCGTTTTGGGCGCTAAAGAAGTTGAACATGGATGCCAAGCTCTCTGGTGAGCAAAGGAAGCAGACACTGATGGAGTTAGAAGAATTCAGACTGGTGGCATATCAAAGTGCCACGATCTACAAAGAGAGGACCAAGAAATGGCATGACAAGCACATCAATCTACGAGACTTCAGAGTGGGCCAAAAGGTACTGATCTTCAATGCACGTCTGAAATTATTTCCGGGAAAGCTGAAGTCAAGATGGAGTGGTCCATTCACAATTACCGAGGTTTACCCATGGGGATCGCATGAGGTAGAAGCTGAGAATGGGGACCGATTCAAGGTGAACGGACAGCGAGCAAAGCTATACGTGGACGGGAATTTCATTGGGGTGGTTGAGCGCCTCAAAGCAATTCCCGATATCTGAGCTCTTTTGAGGTAATTGGGCCGGGCCGTCGACCTTAAATTACAAAGAGCTTGTTGGGAGGCAACCAAACCTATTTACAGCTTTAGTATAGATTTCCATACTGTTTTGTTATTTTATTCTGTTTGGTTTGATGGAGAGGTGCGAGAGAGTGGGACTAATATTTCCAATGAGTGTGTGCAGGAATTCTAGGTGGAAGGCCTATTTCGGATCCCCGTCTTGATGCGCGTGAGAAGAACATCACGAAAATTGAGAAAAAGCAGCCCAATACGCGTATCGGGACCCGGAATGAAGAAATTGAGGATTAACGATATTCCTATACTCACTTAACATCCGCACCTGGTGAAGAATGAGAATCCGGACACCCCGTCTTGATGCAAGCGAAGAATGCAGTGCAAAACCGAGAAAGCTTATGCAATGGCACGAATTACGAGGCAAATTTTTGAAAAAAGGACCGTGAGCTGAATTAAAGAATGCCATTGTGTGGGGGTTGTCTAAAGCTTTCTGTGGATATGTAGATCGTATGCATCGGAGTCCGGACGCGAGAGTTATGGCCATTTAGATGTTTTCGTGAATAAGAAGCGGCGAAAAACATCCGGAATCGCCAAACGGGCCTTTGGAAGAGAAAATTTGAAGTATAAAGGATTCCCCGGACATTGGGAATTTTTTAAAATGTAAATGGAGTCTCGAGGTCGAGGAGATCCGTTAAAATCAAAGGAACAATAAAAAAGGCGAGAATGGATGCTTAATCGGCGAAAAACATCCGAAAATGGCGAAAAAGGTCAAAACCGTGAGTTACCGTTCCAGAATGTGAAACGACATGTTTGATTCCAAGAGTGGGGGTGAAATATCATTTTTGAGCTTATCGGGAGCTGTTACGGACTCAAAATTCAAGAAAAAGCATGCTGGGAGGAGCTAAAGACTTTGCGGGCTGGTAACTAGGTCGCACGACCTAGTTACTATGTCGCACGACCTAGTTGAGGAAAACAGATTGTTTTACTAGGTCGCACGACCTGCCAACTAGGTCGCACGACCTAGTGTTGGTTGGTTTCAATTTAATCCGATTGGGGGTGTGTTTGTGCTTTAGAGAAAATAGGGGGGAGCCGGGGGTCATATATGAAAATAAAAGTTATCAGATTGATAACTTTCATCTCACCCACCCGCACCTCTCATTCAACCCGTCGCTACCCTACTCTCTTACTCACCAGCACCTCCCACCACCCCGACCACCCGCGCCTCCACCACCACGTCCGGCCACCGCCCTCGCCACAGCACCACCATCACGCCCGACCACACCACCAGTGCCGCTACCTCCTCGCCAACCCACGGCTGCAAAACCCTCTGCCAACAACTCACTTCTTATCCTTCACGTCTCCGACCACCACCATCTCCTTTCGCGACCGCGCCTCCCCCACCACAGCGCAGCCTCCGCGTCCTCGCCACCACAGCGCAGCCCGCCCACCGACCACCAGCCCATTCCCCTCGTCCGAACTCACCCCCACTGAAATCCGACAAACACTGAAGAGATTGGTGCGGCTTTGGGGCGCGATTAGAGGCTGAAAATCATCAGCACTTGGGGTTGGAGCTTAAACCTTGAGAAAGAGGTTGAATTTGAAGTTGAAGAACCTAGGGTTCTTGAAGAAAAATCTGAAATTGGGAGTTTTTGGTTGAGATTCAAGCTTGGGTAACGAAGAAGATTTTGACGGGGACACCGCAAGGAGCAAAAGGCACAAATTGATTGCAACATTTGAAGAAAATTTTTCCGACGACCAAATCGGTCCTTCTTGTCGGAAGAATCTGAATTTTTGTGCCTGTAAGACTAGCTCCGGGCACGTAGGTACCTCCTAATCCCTCGCCATTTAATTTAATCGACCCTTAGGCACATTGAGTAAAAGCCCAATTTTTATTGTTGTCGCTTAGTTGCGGAGTTTGGGGGAGATTGACTAGTGTCCTAGGACTTATTTGTTAATTGCGTAACTGTTTCTTTTCCGTACACACATCCTGAAAATGGGCACGTAGCTTAATTCTTTTTGTCAATTTAATTGTCAAATTTTGCTACCTTCTTGTGCCATGTCGAGTTGGAAAGATGAGGGAAAGGCCGTAGCTAAAGGAAAGGGGGTAGCTACGAGTCAGAATATAACCGGGGGGAAATGGAATAAACAAAAAGTAGTCGGCGATAGTGATGGCGAATATATCCCTGAGGGAGAAGTGAGAGAGACGGGGGATGCGGGTGGTAACCTAGCTGAGAGTGCTACCTTCTGGGTTGTGGGGAGCATGGTTTCACCAGACTCCCCGGACCCTGATGAGTTAGCAAGGGAGGAGCCTGATAGAGTGCCATTAGCAAGGGACGCGAGAGCGTCTAGTCCTAGGGACCTTGACCCTGCGACAGGAGTTGTGACTATCGGTTTGTCAACCGTCTAGCGCATACTAGATACGCCAAGCGGGAGGGGAGTGTGTTCAAGGGGGAAAATGTAGAAAAGTGTTTCCCGTTCCAAGTTGAGATGCCCCAACAAATTAAAGATTTCAAGACGAGAGAGAATCTCGCAGGGTGGTGTGAGCTCGTCAAGGAGAACGCGAGTTCGGAGCTCATGTTTGAGATTTACTCAAACGTCAAGTGGTCTGGGTATGAGGAGGATATACACTTGAATGATAAAAGGATCCTCTATGCCCGTAGGAATTTTTTTGTCTTCTCTCCGGCTAGCATAGCCGCGGCCCTACAATGGCCACCACTCGAGGGAGACTGTCACTTTGAGACTACCATGAAAATGAATGTAGAGGAGTAAGTGACCGCAGTGTCGAACTTTGCCTTTGGTGGGGTGACGGTAGCGCCTTGGGATACTCATGTGAGTCAGGACGTTAGGAAGTGGACAGTTTCGGCCAAACACTTACTTCGTCGAGCGCGTTATTTAGTTAACATAGTGGAGGCATGGGTTGAGGGCGTTTCGAACCAGACCGACGTACGGTTCGAGTGGTGTGTTATGGCTATGTGTTGGTATGATGCCATCGATTCAACGTCCCGAAGCGCATTTATAGGAGTTTTATAGCGAGACTTCGGGACTCTAACCGTTGGGCAGTCGGGTTTGGGTATTTGCTAAAGCACTTGGACACTGAGGCTGGTGCCGCGTTTAATGATGGAGACCGTGCACCCGAATCCCCGAGATACTGGACTCATGTGCCCGAACCGAAGAAGGATGAGGTAGTTGTAGAGAGCAGCCAGGCCCCGCCTAAAAAGGGGGCTAAGAAGGGCGGTAAGGGTAAGGCCCCGGCTGTGAGTGAGGAGTCGAGTCCGTCTGTCGCAACTAATGCTAGCCTCGAGGCCACTATGCAGGCCATGCAAAGGATGTTGATTGCAAATGAGAAAAAGGCCGAGGCTCGAGGGCAGAAAGCAGAGAGGAAAGCCAAGTCAAGGGCTATGCATGTGCGACGGAACCAGCGCCAGCTCGGTGACATTCTGCATAGGCAGAATCAGTGGTTACACGAGCTTGGCAGGGCAGGCGGGGTAACACTGACTCCGGAACCTCGGGAGTTGATGTACGGAACCTCGGGAGTTGATGTATGAGTCGAGTGACCACTCCGATGGGTCGGAGGAGAGCGAGTAGACCCGCCCGCCCTCGCATTAGAACGCTGAGTCCCTTTGTTTTATCTCTAAATTCGTTGGGTACAACGAAGCATTCTAGTGTGGGGGTGAGATTTTCTGAATATTAGCCAAGTCCGTGTCTGCATGAACCAATTGCATTTAGGGTTGATGTGTCGTAGTCCTTGTCGTAGAATGTGTTTGCGGCATAATTTTTTGTGATATAGATGTGTTTGTATTATATGATTGCACGTTTTCTTAATTTGAGTCTCCCTACCATCGAGTAGTATCGAGTCTTCTTTCGAGTGGCCGTGCATGTAGAGTAAAAAAAAAATTAAAAATTTGAGAAAGGGCAATCAAAAAGCTCTTAGTATTGGTAGAATCGAGGAGTGTGAGAAATTTAGGCATAGGGCGTGACTTGCGACCGAGAGAGACAATGTGAGTTCCACTTAGTACGTATAGAGAGACTTTCTTTACGGGAGTGCCTACCTATTTTTATACACTTACTTGATTTTTCAAATCTAAAGTGTGTGCCAAGTTTTCTAACAAGAGTTGAGCTAGGTGTGAGCTAAACGATCCAAACATTCATGTGTGAGTCGTAGGTAGTCGCCAACCCGCCTCGTAGTGGCACACGAAACAGCTGTGCGAGGATGTGTAATAGAGCACTCACTGCTTTTAGATCTCACCCTGTAGGACCATTAGAAAACCCGATTTGAACCTTGTATTATTTGCTAGCCTTTTGACCTAGGGTGACGATTCTTGGCTTTCATCACAGATTGTTTAGAATCACCATTTTAGTGCGTCACGAGGGAGTCGTAGTTGAGGGGGGTTCAATGAGGGATTACTTCATGATGTACTTATGTGAGCCCTACATGATCGCTTGTACTTCATTTGATATTTTCGAGGGGATGCGATGGTCAGTGAGTAGGCTTGCGCACTTAGGTGTGGCGGTGTTCCATGTCGTTACACCATGGGCACAGCTGTGGAGAGTCGTGATCGTGCTAGGTACCGGATCTCATTCATCGTGGTGTAGGAGGTTTGGTTGGATTAGGCACGTGACTTACATTGTTTTGACTACTTGAGAGGGGACGTGACTAAATTCGAGTGTGGGGGTGTCGACTTTTGACCAGGGACATCGAGATTGAGCTTGCGACGACTCCATCCCCACACATGTGCTTTGATTTGTTTGCGGCTTTGTTTGGTGGCACCGTGTACTTCATAGAGTTAGGGGAAGACGAATTTTATATGTGATACTCATTCATTAGATTGTTTGTTTTCTTCCCCTAACATATTCGTTTGACTACTCTTGGAAGACCACTCGTATATTTGAAAGGATTGTGTTGATTGTCTAATTTTGTTTGAAAAAAAAAAGAAATGAGAGAAAAAAATCAGAAAAAAATGTATAGAAAAAAAAGAAGAAAAAAAGAAAAAGCAAAAAAAAAAAAAAAAAAAAAGAGAGAGAAAAAAAGAGAGATGGAATAAAGGAAGAAAATTGAGCTTAACGGAAATCGAGTGGAGGAAGAAATTATTTCGGTAACGACGGTTTGAATTTCGTGCACGACTCAAGACGGTGACCACGGGATCGTAATTGTACCGGGGTTTGGGGGAATCGAGGGCCGGAGACGGTGAGTTTCGGGTTTCGGTTTCTATCATTGTGGTGAGGGTGTGTGAGATGTGGGTTATAATGTGAGAATGTGACGCTTTAGGACGTGTTTCATCATGATTATCCTTATGTCCCTAAGCCTCAACATTCTAAAATCATTAGCGGATTATGAGCTCGTACCTTGGATGTGGCTTAGCCTAGCGTAGCCTCTTACTTATCGGCACACGCGAAGAGGTAGGATACTCTTGTACTTAGTAAGGTTAGGTTCTCTATACGATCTAAGGGAAATTCTTGTTGTCAAGTTTAGTTTCAGTTCACGCCTTGTACCTAAATTGATCACCACTCCATGAGAACCGATTTAAGGACTTGAGATTGCCCGATCTCGCCATAAAGACAAAAAGTTAAGTTTTGTGTGTGTGTGTGTAAATATATGTGTTTAGGATCGAGTCTAATTTTCTTGCATCATATTGTTGCATTAATCGAGTTGTGAATTGAGTCTTGTTTGCGTCAAGTCGGCTAATATTCAGTTATGTATACAATATGGTGGGTTGAAAGCTAGTTGATTTTGTGGATTGGACATGATGTGAAAGTTGAGATTTTCTCGGGACGAGCAAAATGTAGTGTGGGGGTAGTTGATAACTCCGTTTTCGGAGTTATTTTATTGCTTATTTTTCTGTAGTTTGTGTGCTCATAATGGAGAATGTTGCGTCTTTTCGAGTAAATCATGTGTTTATTTGAGAAAATGAGTTCGTATGCTAAAATGTGAAGTCCGGGTTCTGCATCGTTTTTTACGCGCTATTTATCTTAATTTGTCATATTTGATCTTCCCGGGGCGTTCGTGTTGTGATTTTCAGGGCCGGAGCACGCGAGGAGCAAGTGGATAGAGGAAAGCAACTTCGGAAGTAAGGCGAGCTCGAGATTTGGGAAGGAAAGCGAGAGTTGATGGATCAAGTGCTAGCGAGGCTCAAGAGAAGATGATACGAGTGTTGAGGCATGCGGAGAGTTGAAAATGGAGGATTGAATGAAGAAACGATGCCCCGGAAGTGATTCCGAAGGAAGAGGAACAAGTGTGAAGAAAATGGAGAAATTTGGTTAAGTAACTAGGTCGCACGACCTAATAGTAGGTCGAACGACCTGTTAAAAGATTTCAGCAGCTTTCAGTAGGTTGCACAACCTACTATACAGGTCGCACGACCTGTTCTGGGCAATGCAGTAGGTCGCACGACCTACTTAACTAGGTCACACGACCTAGTTCGGGCAGAAATGTTTTTGAGACTTTTTGGTTGCTTTGTAATTACTCCTAACTTGTTCTAAACACTTGGAGAACAAATTAGACTTGGTTAGGGCATGTTTTTGGAGATTCTTACGTACTCTATCACTTTGAAGAGAGCTTGGAGCTTAGGGGACGATCAAGGAAGCTTGGAATCATTTGTTTGACTTCTAAAACTCCGTTTCTTCTCTAGTTTTTGTTATTTGATCACGAAACTTTGTACGTGGATAATGTCTAAGCGTATCTAAGCTTTTATTTCGGGATATCTCGTAGGGAACTAGGGTTTGATCACTTTGTTGGATGATTTATGGATTTGCTTGCATGCTTTCAAGCTTAATTGATGATTTCTTATCTAATTATGTGTGTTTTATGCTTTTCATTCATCTTTTCTATTGGTAGACGTATTAATAGGATTGAGCTATGTTGTAAACGTTAGAGACATCAACGTTTGTTGCCCGGAAAATTGAAATACACACTAGCCGTATCTAGGGTTGAGAAATCTTGCTAGTTATCTAAGAACAAAGAGTAGATTAATGATCTTAACGCATACTTGAACTTGATTAGGCTAGAGACATCAGCTTTGCTAGTTTAAGTATTGGTGTTGGTTGAGACATCTTCAACACATTCGTGCTCGTTTAGCTAGATTAAAGAATCATCGTGTTAACAAGCATAAATCCGTCAAAGTGTGAAATACTTGGTGACCCGTACAAATATCCTGACTTTGTCAAGACTTGAGAAAAACTCATAATATTTTATCTTTATTAATCGTGAAGCAATTCATCGGATTAATTGGGATTTTGTCTTTAATTTTAGTAGGATCAATAGAACACACATCTGCGCTTTGCCCACACAAAGATTTATTTAATAGCTAGTTTACAACGAAGTCTCTTGGGTTCGACAACCTGGATTTCCGAAATTTATTACTACACACGACAGCTGTACACTTGCAGTTGGAGCGTGTCAGCCGACACCCCCGTAAGACTTCTTGCGCCAGAGAGGTAAGTACATGGAGACAACCGGTAGGTCGCGATCGGGTTAAAATAATATGGGCCGAGTGACAATCTATCAATAATAACTATCCCCGCACAACTCTTTCCAGTTTGCATTATTTACGAATTATTATTCTCGTGTGGCATCTCAAAGCAACTATTTCGAATCTCAGATAAAACCAGCATGTTATAAACGTATTTTGAGACAAAAAAATCATGTTATGACACGGAAGAAGCTAGGCACGCAACAATTGACATGTTTACTCACCTCAAAACGCATCAAATAGCACGTAAGCTTTTACGGGTAGACGTAACCCTCGTCTATGAACTCGTCACCTACAAATTTATAATTTCAAATCAGCTTCAATGCCAATTCCAACTAGCACGTATGATGCAAGTAGGCGATGCGACATGCTATGAACTCTAGTGTCGTCGTAAGAGAGTGTAATTTAATTTAATTTAATACAAAGTCTAAATCCCTCTTTGTTGTTATATTCGTCAAGAGTGTGTTAGTTTAGTAATTACATCCTCATATTATAATTATTTAACATTCATATCAATTTCATACATAATACTTGCATAGTTTAAATAGTGAGAAAAATAAGTGTAGATTTAACACTTCTTAACTAGCTTAGACTTCATTTTACAAAAACACCTTCTATTCTCAATATTCTAACAATTATATTTAAATTTTATAGAATAATTTCCTTATGGTTTAATTAGCGATCCTGCTTATTGGATATATATATATATATATATTTAGTAGATTAAAAAAAGGACTAGATACTAAATTGTCTAGGCGATGATATCATAAAAATATCTATTAGGATAACAAGTGTTGTCTAACGTATTTTCATAAATATGAAAAATAAATATTGTAATTGAGATAAACATTGGTTAAAGAAATTATTCTTAAGTACTTCTAATTACTTCTAAACTTATTTTATAAAAACATATATAGATAACTAGCTTATTTAAAACATCAACTTCCTTTCCTTTAGGATTAACTAATTTAACAAAACCGATATTGAATCTTGAATAAATAGGCACAATATTTTATCGTTTACTTTCCAAGAAAGCAAATGCTAGTTTACTTTATAATACATATTTCTTATATAATTTCAACACCAAAATTACATTTGTGTAGTTAAAATGAAAACTAGAATAATTAGAAAATGATTTTAATCCAAATTTCCTATTTTTAATTTAATGTTTATATATAGTGTTATGTAAACGACATTCATCTCCCCTATATTATTTTAAAAGGCAAACAATAACCCCCTCCTACTGAATAAAAGCAAAGTCAGATTCGACAATACATACCCCCTAAGTTTCAGATTGTACAAATATTACCCACCAAGTTCACCATTACTCTCAAATCATCATCTTCTTCATCAATAAATTCTCAAATCCGATTATAGCTAACAATACTGCATTTTGATTGCATTAAACGATTAATTAGAGAATTTAGAGTGTACCCACAAAAAAATCGCTGGAATTGGTTGAAAAACGAGGCAGTTTGAGCCTCCGAAAAAGTCGCCGCTGATGGTGGCCGACCAGAGCTTTTCCGGTCACTTTTGGGCGCGGATGAACCCTCATGGGTACTGTCCGGGGCCTCCCGAGGCTGAAAAGATAGAGAGAGGGAGGTGAGTGGCCTTGTTTCAGTTGGGCCAAGCTTGTCGCCGAAAAAAATGGTGGACGGAGGCGACGATGGCTTCGCTGCTGTGTTGCAGCTGCCTCGTTGCTGCTTCTGATGCTTTGTTGGATTTCCAGAGAGAGGGGAGAGAGAATAGAGGCTGAGGAAGAGAGGGGGATCAGGTGGTGGCGGCGGTTGTGGCCTCGTCGGGGTGGCCGCTTTGGCTCAGCCGGTGGCTGCTCCGGCTGAGAAGCTGCTGCTTGCTTCGAGTGATAGAGAGGAGACAAAGAGATATGAAGTTGGGGGGAGGGAGAGAGATGGTGGCTATGATGGTGGAGGTGGTGATGCCGTTGGTGGTTCGGTCGGGTGTCTTACAGAAAAAGAAGAAGGAGAAGAAGTTTATAAGAAGTTAAGGAGGATGACGACAACTAGTTTTTTTGCAGTGAACACTAGGAGGAGAGTTTGGGAACTGTTCCCTCTTTTCTCTCTCTCTCTCTCTCTCTCTCTCTCTTTATTATTATTATTATTATTATTATTATTATTATTATTATTATTATTATTATTATTATTATTATTATTATTATTATTATTATTATTATTATTATTATTATTATTATTATTATTATTATTATTATCATTATTATTATTATTATTATTATTATTATTATTATTTAATTAACTTTGATCAATTTACCCACTAGGTTTTTGAGCTTCTTCAAGCTACATCTACAACCCCCCCTCCAATTAACTAGTTTATCTCTTTCTGAATATACCTCCCCAAATACCTCCCCAAATGACACATGATTTCGAAAACTATAATTAAACTTCAAGAATAGCCCTCAATTTGTCCGTATAATAAATACGGGGTATTACAACGATGGTTCCGATGAGATTAGTCTTGGAAATGGTAAGATTATGAAAGTTTGTAATGCTAGTAAATAAACATGATCTAATACTCTAGAGGGGGGGGGGTTGAATAGAGTATGGAAACTTTTTGCTCAATAACTAGCCTTTTGAAACTTTAAGAAAATGTGAAGTTGAAATCTCAAAGCTTTGGAAAAGGTTTGAGAAGCTATAGATACAAATGCAGAATACAGAAGCTTCAAAGATTTGAGATTGGAAATTCTCCAAAGCTTTGGAGCTACTTGTTCAGAACTGAAAACTAACAGTATTGAAAAGAAACAAAATAAAGCACAAGCACACAAGGATTTTTACAGAGTTCGGTCGCAATTGGACCTAGTCTCTGCCTGAGGGATCTGAACCCCTCCAGAATTTCAACACACTTCTTGTTAATCACCCAGATTAGCCGTAGATCTCAAGCCTAAGTGAGCTACCTTACACTTATACAGCTTGTGGTTCCCAACCTATCTAGTACCAGCTACAACCTGTTGAAACAATAAGAACCTCTTTGTTTTTCACTTGAACAACTAAACTTCTAAGTTTGCGAGGTTTAAGAAAGTAGAATGATAATACAGATTAAGTACACATTGAAGAACACAGAAAAGAATAAGCAGTAAAGCTTGGAAGTGTTCTACAGATTTCAAGACGATTGATCTTCTTCTCTTGCAATGTTGAAAGCTTATTTGATTGAAGAGTTTTTTATATGATCTCCCACGATTGTAAAACACTCTTCTTTTCACTGTTGATTAGCCTCTCTCCATCTCTGTTGCTTTGAATTTCAAACTCCAACTTTTTATCAATAGTTAGCAACCACTTGAGAGGTTTTAGGTACTGAATTCCTACAAGTCCTCTCTCCTCATATATGCTTCTTTCAACAACTATGTTTGGATAGCTATCAAATTTGTTTATAGACGTTTGGACGACCAACAAACCTGCACACACTCAGCAATAAATATAAAACAACATCTAGACACAATAGCATCATAATCTAATCTGCAAAATACAGACAGATCACTGTAGAACTAGCAGTCAAAGCTTTGGAGCTTTGACTGCTAGTTCACAAGTGTTAGCTTGAAACTACATCCTGCAATCTGTGAGACTTAAAAAATACAAACAATGATACAATAATATTTGTGAGAGACATTAGTGAATGATAAACTCATCCCCCAATCCAATATCTAACCCTGCAAATACAAGTCTGTTAGACACAATATAAATACAGAAACGCTACAGTATCTCAAAGCTTTGGAGCTTTGAATGTAATACCCCGGTATTTTAGGGGGTATTTTTGAGAGTTTAGCGAATATTCCGGGCCACTATTTGATATTATAAAAGTATTTTTATTTTAGTAATATTTTTCTATTCACAGTATTATTATCATCGTTATTATTATTATTATTATTATTATTATTATTATTATTATTATTATTATTATTATTATTATTATTATTATTATTATTGTTATTGTTATTATTATTATTATTATTATTATTATTATTTTATTGTTATCAAAAGTATTTTTCTAAAGATGACATTTTTTTTTCTAGTTGGTATTATGTAATGTACTGGGTGAAGTGTAAGGGGTCATGTAATCTTTTTAACGTGTCCAAAAGTGTAATGTTTATTATTATTGCGTATCGAACCACCGCGTTGAGTGGTGCATACGCCACACCGTAAACAACCTCCCACCATCCCTTTGTCTCTATATTCGGTTTAGACACGAGACATATTCTTCACACTCGTATATCCAATCCATAGTTTCTCGATCATGGGAATATACTTATCCATGCAGATAACATCAATATCTCCATATTGATTAATCTGAGTCTGGCCTGACATTCCATAAGCTCTACCCCTCGAGTGGCCGTTGGTATTTAATCATATTATGTTAGAGGGACAAATCCTGTCTACATCACTGCCACCTCTAAGCTTGCTTTCTATCATGCCCGATTATTATCTTTATAGTTACCCAGTCACGGTGTAACGTTTGATAATATGAAAGCATGATATTTCACAACTAGAGAATCAAGTGACTTCAAGTCTATGGATTACAACACCATTAGCACAACAAAAAGCTCTTGTGACGTTGACATAATCTAATGTAGCCTTCTCCTGGTGGGTATATCCAATATGTCATTAGTCCTAATGCATACCCATGTGTTAGACTTGATATACCCACATCAATCTACCCACATACTAGTCTATAGTTGATCGTCCCATTAATCAATATAGTGAACTAGGGACATTTAAGATAAAAAAAACAATTGCAATCTAAGGACTTCATTATATTAAATATCTCCACAAAAAATACAATTATTATTCTAGCAACTAACGTTCATACTAAACAGATTGCCTCTAGGGCATCCAAACCAACACCAAGAGCGTGGATCGTAGAGTAAGGGAGCCTCAACAACCTACTAGAACAGTTCATTTGGACATCTGTTGAAATCAATTAGATGATCGTTGAGGAGGAAGCAAGGGTGGCTGGCGATGTTGTTCCAGACAACTAGATTGTGACAGCAGATGAGAGGCTGAGCTCGAACCTCTAGTACGTCGTCCAGTTTTCAGCCGACATTGGAGAAGCAAGGCATGTAATGATGGAGGACTACTAGGAAACCTAGATAGTAGAGTATTTAGGAAACATGTAGATAAACTCAGGGGAATACCTTCATACCGTCCTATAGAAGGGGGATTTCTTGGCGGAGGGCATAAATATGATGAATGTGGTAGAGGAGGAGGAGATCAAAGCAACGGTGGCAGACCAAAGAAGAAGAGAACCAGGTGGGTTGCTGGACGGAGTGTGGGTGTCTAAATTTCCCATGAGGTTTCTTCTCTGTAATTGTAAGGATGCTGGCAGTGGTGCTTTCAGAAGCAACTTCATGGCTCTGGTTGGTAGGCACAAGCCAAACATTGTTTGTGTAACTGAAACCAGAATGTCTGGGGACAAGGCCATATGCATTTGTGCATCTCTTGGCTGTGAGATATGCTTTTTGGCTGATCTGTATGGATTTGGTGGCGGCTTTTGGATTATGTGGAAGCCAGATGAGGTGCAGGTGAATGTCATTGTTGTGTCTCAGCACGAGATCCATGCCTCAGTCCACGTTTGATGTCCTCCAAAGCTAGTAGTTCTATAATTTTTCAATCACATGCCTTAGCACATATATATGTACATAAATCTTTATGTTTTCGAGATGTGAAACTCCTAATCACTAGTTATGAGTGCATGTGTGTTTCTATTTGTGTAGGCTTCTAGTAACTAATGGAGCCACATGTGAAGCTGGAGAATGTGTACATCTCTGCCAACAAAGCTCCTCTGCCATCGCTCGTCTGTCGTTGCTTCCATTCTCTATGTTGAATCCCTTTAAGAATCATGTTTTTTAATTTAATGCTGAACAATGGTTTTTGAACCTCCCTCCCATGGTTTGAGGAAGGGGTTGTGGTTTGAGGTTGTAAGGGGTGGTTTTTTCCCCCTGTATTTGTGATTTTGTTTCACGTTTTTTATATATGCTAGCTGTTATTTATTCCTAAAATATTCCTAGTCATCTATATACTATTATTTATCCCCCCTGCATTAATTATTTTTCAAAAAAATGGACTTAATCAATGTTCATAAGTTACAACTAATTGAAAGTGTGAGTATGCAGATGTATAAGCAACTAATATACTCTAGAGGGGGGGGGGTTGAATAGAGTATGCCAACTTTTTGCAAAACTTGCTAAAAAGTAAAAGAACTTGTGCAGACAATGAATTTCAAGGCCTTGAACACAGGTTCAAGCCTTTGAAGAGAAGCAGAAAGTTTTAGAACAAGTATGCCTTTTTCAAGGCCTTGAATACAAGTTCAAACCCTTGAAAATAATCAGTTTTTGTATGCTGCAAAAGCTTTGAAAGAAGATGAACTGAAAATCACAAGACAAGTGATTTATAGAGTTTAGTCCACTTGGACCTACATCTCTACCTAAGGGATTAGATCCCTGCAGGATTTTCAACTCAATTCTTATTAATCAAAAACTAAGCCCTAGAACTGAAGCACAGAGAGTTCCCTTACTCTGTTTACAGCTTGTGGTTTTCCCTAACCTGTCTAGTACATGCTCTAGCTAACTGATTAACTAAGAATTCTCTATTGTTTACTTTGAACAATCCTTGAGAATGAATGTAGAAATAATACAGAAATGATCTACCAATATAGCTCTATACATAAGATCACCTAAGAGTAGAAAACTTTAGTGAAATGCAGTGAACTTCTGTGTATAGATTGGAAGAGATGAAGAAATTATTTGATGCTTTTCAATCCAGAATGCTTTCTCTTTATTTTCCTGTTGAGAATTGTTTTTTTGTTGCTTCGAATTTGAGCTCTTTAAATACTTCAAACAACTCTGCAAATCTCTCCTGTTTTTCAGCAACCTTCCTATTTTGTAGGCAATAGAGTTTGACTACTTTGAGATCTTCTCCAACGGTTGAATGATCATAATCTTCAAAGATATTTTTGTAATCCTTCATTTAACCATCATTAGAAGCTGTCAAACACGTCTGATTGATCACATGATCAAAGTATTCAAGTGTTTCCGAATCTGCAGCAATCCAGTTTAGGAAACAATCCTGCAAAACTTAGAAACAATATTTCCTGCATTAACATGGTCAAACAGTTGATATAGTATGATTCAAAACATGGTTAGCAATTTGTCTTTCATCATCTAACAACAGCTAATCAAACAAATGCAAGAGAGATAATAAATTAGATCAGAAAGTTAACAGAAAAACTCACCCTGAGAATATGCTTTCAGGTTTAACAGGTTCAACGATTTGAATCCAGTTTCAAGGCCTTGAAAATAACCAAGCCTCTGAAGCTGATTCAAGGCTTTGAAAGCTGTTTCAAGGCCTTGAAATAGCCAAGCTCTTTCAAGTCTTGAACAACCCGAGCTTTCAATCTCCCCCTTGATGAAAGACAAAACCAAATTCTGTTTGATCTTTAGTCTCTGCAAAATAAACTGATTAGTCTGCAATTTAAAGACACAATTATTCCAAAAAGATCCAACTTATTTAAATACCAAAAACATAAATAGTTCAGTAGATAAAATCAAATAATCCTAAAAACCTAAAATAAAACCTAGAATTTTCTCCCCCCTTTTGACTTTCATAAAAAAGATAGAAGATGTTGGATCAAGTTGTCTGGAAATTTTTGAAAACTTAAAGAAATAATTAAAGCAGAGAGAATGTGGAAGAAATAATAGGCAAGATTAAGGGTCCTTCTCATCTTCCTGATCTCCTGTTTCTTCCTCACTTTCTTCACTATTGGTTTGAAATTTTTTAGTGATCACATCTGTAGGGTTTTGATTCATGGATGCGCAACATAAACACAAACAATCATTACCCATGCAAAACCCTCCAAGGATCACAAGTCAAGAGACATAACGATGGTGAAGGAAGAAATCAATAACACACCTTAGGGTTCTCCTTTGATGACTTCAAACGTTAATTGTGTCACGTTCTCTATAGTTGATCCACGCCTAGAGTTGAATACTAGATCTTCCAATACTTGGTGCTAGCCCGGAAAGAGGAAGAGGAAGAAGAATCACACAAAAAGAGACGAAAACAAGGAGGTTCGGCCTCCTTGTGGCCGACGGGGAGGGGCGGCGGCGAGGGAGGGGGCGGCTCCTCTCTTGCTTGCTTGCTCTCTCATTTTGTTCTCTCCCACTCAATTTATGATCAATAAGGTCATAAGTGTGGGAAGGAAGGAAGGAGTGTTCTTTATATAGTCCAGAAAATCCTTGCCAACTACCTAAAGGACCTATTCTAGTCCTACTAGAATACAATTTAGTCCCTTCCTTGCAAATTAGTCCTACTAAGTTTGCAAGGTGTTGCCATGTGATCCTTCTAATTAATTAATCCTATTAATTAATTCCCAAATCTAGTTCAACTCTATATAGAGTGTGACCCCATAGGTTCTATCTAGTTGGTAGCAACAATTTGCTAATATGGAGCGGTTTCTAGCAAAACATCCATTCTAGCCAACTAATAGAATAGTCATCTTGACAAACCTTGTACAAGTAATTGTCTCATCCCTTTGTCTCTATATCCGGATTGGACACGAGACATATATGTCACACTCGTATATCCAATCCACAGTTTCTCGATCCATGGGAATTGCCTTATTTGTGCAAATAACATCAATATCCAATATTGATTTATTTGAGTCTGGCCAGACATTCTATAAGCACTATCCCTCGAGTGGCCTAGGATATTTGCTCCCGTTATGTGGGAGGGAAAAATTCTATCTCTGTCCACTACGATCTCTAAGCTTGCTTCTTATTGTATCCAGTACACGCATTTATAACTACCCAGTTACGGTGTAGCGTTTAACTCTACCAAAATCACCATAATCCACAACTAGATCATCTAGCGACTTCAAGTCTAAGGATGACAATACCATTGCACCGCGAGAAGAGATTGTGACTTAACATAACGTGTATGTAGCCTTCTCGGAGATGGGTCAATCCAGTGCGTCATTACCCTTAATGCACACATATGTGTTGGATCATGATATACTAGTCTACAGATGATTGTCCTATTAATCATTATACTGGACTAGGGATATTTTAGATAAACAACACAATTGTAAATCTAAGGACTTCATTATATTAAATATCCAATAAATAATAAAATGAATTTTCTAGCCACAAATAAATTCATACTAAACTAGATTGCCTCTAGGGCATCTATTTCAACAGTCTCCCACTTGCACTAGAGCCAATCTGGCGCATCTCGTATGCCCATACTCCTAGTGTGCCATTCATGCTTCCACTGCGCAAGCGGCTTTGTAAGCGGGTCTGACAGACTCTCATCTGTAGGAATCTTGCATATCCGAACGTCTCCTCTATCGATAATACCTCGAATAAGATGAAACTTCCTGAGCTTTTGCTTGGATTTCTGGTGCGACCTGGGTTCCTTCGATTGCGCGATCGCCCTAGTGTTTTCATAGTACAACTCAACTTGATCCGCAATGCTAGGAACCACACCAAGTTCAGAAACAAACTTTATGATCCAAACAGCTTCCTTTGCTGCGCCATTTGCAGCAATGTACTCAGCCTCTGTTGTAGAATCAGCCACCTTCTCTTGCTTAGAACTCTTCCAGCTCACCGCTGCTCCATTGAGGCAAAACACATATCCCGATTGTGATCTAAAGTCATCTCTGTCAGTTTGGAAGCTTGCATCAGTGTAACCCGTTACACACAACTCTTCCTCACCGCCAAATATCAAGAAAGCATCCTTAGTTCTTCTCAAGTACTTTAGGATGTTCTTGACTGTAATCAAGTGACTCTCACCTGGATTGGATTGGTATCTGCTTGTCATACTCAAGGCATATGACACATCAGGTCTAGTACATAACATGGCGTACATGATAGATCCTATGGCCGAGGCATAGGTAATTCTTCTCATGCGTTCCTTCTCAATCTTATTGGAAGGACAACCACTCTTCGAAAGAGTGATTCCATGTGACATGGGCAAGAATCCCTTCTTGGAATCTTGCATGTTGAACCGCTTCAACACCTTGTCAATATATTTACTTTGACTTAGGCCTAGCAGTATCTTAGATCTATCTCTATAGATCTTTATACCGAGTATATAGGCTGCTTCCCCTAAGTCCTTCATTGAGAAACACTTCCCTAGCCAATCTTTAACAGATTGCAGCATGGGAACATCGTTTCCGATGAGTAGTATGTCATCCACATACAAGACCAGAAAAGCTTCAGAGCTCCCACTAACCTTCTTGTAGACACAAGACTCATCTTCATTTCTGATGTAGCCAAACCCTTTGAATACTTCATCGAAACGTCGATTCTAACTCCTAGAAGCTTGCTTCAACCCATAAATGGATCGTTGCAGCTTACAGACTTTGTTGGCTTGGTTTGGATCTTCAAAACCCTCTGGCTGTATCATATACACGTCCTCGAGGAGATTACCATAAAGGAATGCTGTTTTGACATCCATCTGCCAAATCTCATAGTCATGGTATGCTGAAATTGCAAGTAGGATTCGGATGGATTTGGTCATAGCGACTGGTGAAAAGGTTTCATCGTAGTCAATACCATGAATCTGTCCGAATCCTTTAGACACCAATCGACCATTATAGATAATCACATTATCATCCATGTCGATCTTCTTCTTGAAGACCCACTTGCACCCTATGGGCCGCGCCCCTTCGGGTGGTTCCACCAAAGTCCATACTTTGTTGGTATACATGGATTCCATCTCGAATCTCATGGCTTCTAGCCATTTCAGAGACTCTGGGCCTTTCATGGCCTCTTCATAGGTAGTAGGCTCATCATCTATGAGCATCGTGTCACCGGAATCGGTCACGAGAAGTCCATACCTCTCAGGTTCCTGGCGCACTCTACTAGATCTACGAAGCTCTTGTGTTACCTGAACAGGCTGCTCCACAACTGTTTGTGGTTCCTGTTCATGTTCCATAATCGGTTCAGTGATTTGTGGTTCTTGAATCTCTTCAAGTTCTACAGTCCTCCCACTTGCTTCTTTAGAGACAAACTCTCTTTCTAGAAACATGCCTGTCCGAGCAACAAGCACTTTGTTCTCGGTTGGATTGTAGAAGTAGTAACCATTAGTTTCCTTACGGTACCCAACAAACTTACACTTATCCGATTTTGGCCCTAGCTTGTCTGATTGTAAACGCTTTACATAGACATCGTAGCCCCAAATCCTCATGAACGACAGTGTGGGACGCTTCCCACTCCACATCTCATATGGTGTCTTCATGACTGATTTAGATGGAACACGGTTAATGGTGAAAGCTGCACTTAATAGAGCGTGGCCCCAAAATGATAATGGAAGATTGGTTTGACACATCATAGATGGAACCATATCCAATAGGGTTCGATTACTCCTCTCAGACACGCCAATCCATTGTGGCGTTCTGGGTGGAGTGAGTTGGGACACGATCCCACACTCTCTAAGATAGTCGTCAAACTCTTGGCTCAAGTATTCTCCTCCTCGATCTGATCGTAGAGCCTTGATACTTTTGCCAAGTTACTTCTCTACTTCATTCTTGAATTCTTTGAACACTTCAAAGGATTCAGATTTGGCCCTCATAAGGTACACAAATCCATATCTACTGTAATCATCAGTAAATGTAATGAAGTAGACATAACCACCCCTGGCAGGCGTGGCAAATGGCCCACACACATCAGTATGTATGAGCGCCAATTGCTCACTAGTCCTCTCACCTTTCTTATTGAAAGGGGACTTTGTCCTTTTTCCCAATAAACAAGCCTCACATGTCTCATATGATTCAAAATCAAATGAGTCTAGTAGTCCATCCTTATCGAGTCTAGATACACGTTTCTCGTTTATGTGGTCTAAACGACAGTGCCATAAATAAGCAGGATTTAAATCATTTATTTTAATCCGCTTGGTATTAATTTTGTAGAAAGGATTGCTTAGATCGAGGACATACAGTCCATTAAATAATTGCGCACTAAAATAGTGAATATTATTCAAATAAAAGGAACAACAATTGTTCTTTATTGAAATAATAAAACCATTCTTGTCCAAACAAGAAATAGAAATAATGTTTCTGCTCATAGCAGGCACAAAATAGCAATTATTTAATTCTAAAACTAATCCTGAAGGCAGAGATAGCTCGCACACGCCTACGGCTAACGCAACAACTTTTGCTCCATTCCCAACGTGCAGATTTATCTCCCCTTTAGCCAATCTTCTACTTCTCTTTAGATCCTGCACATTTCGACAAATGTGAGATCCACATCCAGTATCTAATACCCATGATGTAGAGACAGTTAAATTGACATCTACAACAAAAATACCTGGTGTTGGTGGAATCACTATTCCAAGCCTCTTGTCCTCCAGATATTTTGGGCATTTCCTCCTCCAGTGTCCAGGCTGACTGCAGTAGTGACACTCACCTTTAGTCTCACCTTTGGCAATGCCATCAACAGGCTTAAGGGCAGGTTCCTTGGACTTGGAAACTGACTTGCTTTTGCCCTTGGAGGATGAGGCAAACCTTTTGCCCTTTCCTTTCTGCACCATCATAATGGACTTGCCCTTACCCTTTTTGATGCTTTGTTAAGCTGTCCTCAACATATTGAGCAAATCTGGCAGAGGTTTCACGATATCGTTCATGTTATAGTTCATGATGAACTGTCCATAACTCTCGGGCAACGATTGCAACACGAGATCGGTTGCCAACTGTTGGCCGACCGGGAACCCTAGCCGGGCGAGATTCTCAGGTACCCGATCATACGAAGTAAATGGGGTTCCACCGGGTTCCCTTCTGCCAGATGACACTTGAAAAATGCCTTAGAGATATCATACCTCTCAACCCTTGCTTGCTCTTGGAAGAGCTGATTCAAATGCTCGATCATATCGACAACATTCATGTTTTCATGTTGCTTCTGAAGCACAGAAGTCATGGTGCATAGCATAAGGCAGGCCGCATCATTAGCGTCATCAATACGCTTTTGATATACCTTTAGGGTTGCAGGTGTTTGGTTCTCTGGACCTGCTGGAACATGATCCTCTATTGCGTATAGTTTCTTCTCTTGCTTGAGAACGATTATCAAGTTTCTGTACCAATCAAGGAAGTTGGTTCCAGAGAGCTTGCCCTTCTCAAGGACAGATCGTAGGGAATGTTGTGAACTCGATGAGTTGTTTGCCATTTGGAATTCCACAAAAGGAAAATACGCAAGTTTTAGTATTTGTGAATTTTTTGACTATATTCAATAATGGCTAGTTTATCAAATAAAGCTCCCACTATTTTTCTACGGATTAATAACCCTCAAGATATTAATGCGGAAAATATTGTTATATTTTCTAGTGGTCCAAGATCCATGTTTCATCTCCTTATGAGCTTGCTTTGGCAAGTCACCCATAATTTGACTACTTTAGGTAGGAACAATTCCAATTGCATCCCTTATGCAACTCTTGGTTCAATTGGGCAAATAACTCCTTATTTATCCATCCATATGGATAATCTCAATTGATTGCCTCTAGGTTTCTTAATCATATTAATAGCCTAGTTGTGTTCAACCTCTTATTTAAACAACTGCACATTACTAGCTTGTGCCATCGCATTCCATCATTATGAACCAAGTCGCCATGCTTTGGCACGCACGAACTTGATAAATCATGATGATAATGAGTGTTTAAGTAACGAGAAGGCAAGAGCACAATATTTGAATTTTGAGGGATTTTTAAATTCAATTTTAATTGTTTTGTTGATCAATATCAACTAATCTATCTATTTGAGTTTGGGCTCAACTACAAAGAATAGATCCGGGTTGTCTAATTATCTTATTAGCCTAATTGCATGCATCATCCATACACCAACCACAAAATAATAAGACAATAAAATAAACAACCACAAAGCATTAATAAAACGTGATGTGGATATGGCCTTTTCTAGACTAAGATAATTCCAAGCCAATGGAATTATCTATGAACCCTAAAAGCAAACACATCTCCATGCTTCTTGATCTTTTGGTCCATCCTTCATAGTCATGTTGAATGCTCCATGCTCCATGCTCCATATTTTGTGGGTCCTTTTGGCTTGGGCTTCTTTTCTTCAATCTTGACTAACAATCTACTTTATCTAGCACTAGCTAACAACTATACTAAATAAAATAAATCTCACAAGTTGAGAAAAAAATTGGCTCGCAGGCCATGAAACCCTAATTAATTATTACAATTAATTGATCAGCTCACATGCCGTAAGCCAAACCACAAAAATAATCATCCATATCAAACCACATCCTATGGCCATATCCAATCACCATGCGATTTGCACATAAACAGTTAAAATCAATTTTTAACGCGCTTGGTCAATTTTAATTGATTTTAGGATATTCTAGGGTTAAAACGGTCCATGGGGCCAAACAATCTAATTGCCCGGGCCTAAAAGAGAACCGAAAAGGGCCTTGGGCCGGCCGTCCCCTAGCCCACGCGGCTAGGCCGCGGGCTAGGGCTGCCCCGGCCCCTAGGCCGAGTCTTGCTTGGGCGGCAAGCAAGGAGGGGCGGTCCCTAGGGGGGGGGGCGAACCTCATTTGGGAGTTGTTTCCAAAACAACTCCCTTGCTTGGTGCCCAAGTTTGGTTGTTTTCTTGTATGGAAAGAACTTCTTCTTCCCAAAGGATGCCCAAACCCTAGATCTAAGATCCTAAAATTTCTCAAACTCACTAATCATGCATCCAATGCAAAAACTAGGTCTTGTTATGATAGATTATTGACAAATTGCATCACGTGCTTGATTTGTCTTGTTTTACGCGATAAACAACAATTTTAAGGTGTAAATCTATCAAAACATAACACATAAACCACGTTTATGCTCTACGACCTGTGGCTCTGATACCACTGTTGGGTTTTGATTCATTGATGCGCAACGGAAACACAAACAATCATAACCCATGCAAAACCCTCCAAAGATCACAAGTCAAGAGACATAACGATGGTAAAGGAAGAAATCAATAACACACCTTAGGGTTCTCCTTTGATGACTTCAAACGCGAATTGTGTCACGTTATCTATAGTTTATCCACGCCTAGAGTTGAATACTAGATCTTCCAATCCTTGGTGCTGGCCCGGAAAGAGGAAGAGCAAGAAGAATCACGCAAAACGAGACGAAAACAAGGAGGTTCGGCCTCCTTGTGGCCGACGGGGACGGGCTGCGGCGAAGGAGGGACGGCGGCTCCTCTCTTGCTTTCTTGCTCTCTCCTTTTGTTCTCTCCCACTCAAGTTATGATCAATAAGGTCATCAGTGTGGGAAGGAAGGAAGGAGTGTCCTTTATATAGTCCAACATATCCTTGCGAACTACCTAAAGGACCTATTCTAGTCCTACTAGAATTCAGTTTAGTCCCTTCTTGCAAATTAGTCCTACTAAGTTTTCAAGGTGTTGTAAAGTGATCCTTCTAATTAATTAATCCTATTAATTAATTCCCAAATCTAGTTCAAATCTATATAGCGTGTGACCCCATAGGTTCTATCAAGTTGGTAGCAACAATTTGCTAATATGGAGCGGTTTCTAGCAAAACATCCATTCTAGCCAACTAATAGAATAGTCATCTTGACAAACCTTGTACAAGTAATTGTCTCATCCCTTTGTCTCTATATCCGGATTGGACAGGAGACATACAAGTCACACTCCTATATCCAATCCACAATTTCTCGATCCATGGGAATAGCCTTATTCGTACAAATAACATCAATATCCAATATTGATTTATTTGAGTCTTGCCAGACATTCTATAAGCACTATCACTAGAGTGGCCTAGGATATTTGCTCCCGTTATGTGGGAGGGACAAATTCTATCTACGTCCACTACGATCTCTAAGCTTGCTTCTTATTGTATCCAGTACACGCCTTTATAACTACCCAGTTACGGTGTAGTGTTTAACGCTACCAAAATCACAATAATCCACAACTAGAACATCTAGCGACTTCAAGTCTAAGGGTGACAATACCATTGCGCCGCGAGAAGCGCTTGTGACTTAACATAACGTCTATGTAGCCTTCTCGGAGATGGGTCAATCCAGTGCGTCATTACCCTTAATGCACACCTATGTGTTGGATCATGATATCTCTATATCAATCCAACCCCATACTAGTTTATAGATGATTGTCCTATTAATCATTATACTGGACTGGGGATATTTAAGATAAACAACACAATTGTAAATCTAAGGACTTCATTATATTAAATATCCAATAAATAATAAAATGAATTTTCTAGCCACAAATAAATTCATACTCAACTAGATTGCCTCTAGGTAATCTATTCCAACAACATCTATGTCCTCAATGAAGGAACTGATCTTTTCAATAACACTGTTGAATAGGAAGGTGAGCCCTTCCAAGGCTTTCTTCGCATGCTTCAGCTTCTTCTTTACAGCTAACTTTTTCTGTTGAGGAGAGGCAGTCTTTTTATTCTTCTTACCTGCTTTTGATGCCTCTTGGGATGGATCTTTGTCAAGTTTCCCTTCGAGTTTCCCTTTGTTGGGCATGGCATACACACCAAAAGATCCTGAAGAAGTGTCTCAGTTTGAATCTTGAATAAGGATTTCCTTTCCTTTTCCTTTAGCCTCAGAGACTGTCTTCTTCTTGTCTCTCTTAGGGATTCCAGTATGGATACCCTTCTTATTATCTTGTGTAGATGCCGTAGATTGTTTCTTCCTTGCTTGAGATTGATCTTTTCTCACTATCTTCTTGGGTGGTGAAGATTATTCTTCTTCTTCAGTGAAACTTTTTGACACAGAGTCCTCACTGATTTCTTAAACATCTTTCACTGCTGCTTTTCTCTTCTTCTCTGAGACAGGTTTTGAAACCACCAGCCATCTTGATTCGGTCTGAGGCTCTTCTTGTGCTCATTAGGGTTAGGGAGAAGAAAAGGGAGAGATGGAATGATACGGAATGAAGGAGAAGAGAAGAGGATAAATACTAAAAGAGTTTGAGTTTCAAAAGGAAACCAGTATCTCTCTGATTCTAAAAAGATTTGCAAAGATCAGAGAAAATTTCAAACTGTTGTGCCGTTGGAAAAGGAATATACTAATACTATTTTTTTCTTGGCTAAAACATTTTATTTTTGAAAAGGGTAGGGACTATATTAGGAAAATATCTACAGAGATATCACCCAGTATAGAATGATCCAAGTTTATTGACTATTAGAGTAACAGATTCATTTTCAAGGCTTTGAAAAGGCTTTCAAGGCCTTGAAACACTGTAATACTGCAACAGATAAAAGATCAAAGCTTTGAACTGATTTTCAAGGCTTTGAAACTCAATTCAAACCTTTATAAACACAAATAACTTACCTTTCTTACCTTAAGCTCCCCCTAAACCAATGCAGCCTTATTTAGCATTCCCAATTCCAATCTTAGAGCTGAGAACCTTTCATCTGTTAATAGTTTGGTGAAGATATCTGCAATTTTCATGTTAGTAGCAACAAATTCAAGAACAATATTACCTTTCTTAGCATGATCTCTGATGAAGTGGTGTTTGACATCAATGTGCTTTCTTCTTGAGTGTTGTACTGGATTCTTTGTAATTGAAATTGCACTAGTGTCGGAACACTTAATAGGTATGCCTTTGAAGTCAAATCCTAGGACTCTTAGCTGTTGGGCAATCCATGGTACTTGTGAGCAACATGCTCCTGCAGCTATAAATTCAGCTTCAGCTGTTGATAGAGAAACTGAATTCTGTTTCTTGGAATGCCAGCTAATGAATGATGATCCAATGCATTGACAGGTTCCAGAAGTGCTTTTTCTATCAACTTTGTAGCCTGAAAAGTCAGCATATGAAAAACCACTTAAAGAGAAGTTATAATGTATTGGATACCAAAGCCCTAAGTCTTTAATACCATAGTTATATCTGAATATTGGTTCTTTTGGAGCAGCTTGAAATCGAGCACACATGCATACACTAAAATAATATCTGGTCTGCTTGCTGTCAGATAGAGTAATGATCCAATCGTGCCTCTATACTCTTTTACATTGACACTCTTACCAGATTCATCATTGTCTAAGGATAGTGTGGAGATCATTGGGGTCTTGGATTCCTTGCATTGAGCCATTCTGTATTTATTCAGCAAGTCTCTTGTGTACTTGTTTTGATTCAGAAAGATACCCTTCTTCAATTGATGTATTTGAAGTCCTAGGAAGAAGGTTAATTCTCCCATCATGCTCATTTCGAACTCCTTGCTCATAAGACTTGAGAATTCTCTTCATAATTGATCATTAGTAGCTCCAAATAGTATATCAACATATATCCGGACTACAAGTAAATCTTTTCTATTAGTCTTAATGAAAAGAGTCTTGTCTACTAAACCTATTTTGAAATCATTTTCAAGTAAAAACTTTGACAGTCTTTCATACAAAGCCCTTGGAGCTTGTTTCAAACCATAAAGAGCTCTGTCAAGTTTGTAAACCTGATCTGGAAAATTGTCATTTTCAAAACCAGATGGTTGTGCAACATAAAATTCTTCTTGTAAGTATCCATTTAAGAAAGCACACTTCACATCCATTTGAAATAGTTTCATGTTCTTGTAAGATGCAAATGCAAGTAAAATTCTAATTGCTTCTAACCTGGCAACTGGAGCAAAGGTTTCTTCATAATCTATACCTTCTTCTTGATTGTATCCTTGTGAAACTAACCTTGCTTTGTTTCGGATTACATTGCCACTTTCATCCAACTTATTTTTGAACACCCATCTGGTACCAATGAAAGACTGGTTTGTTGGTGCAGGAATCAGGTTCCAAACCTTATTCCTCTCAAACTCATTGAGTTCACTTTGCATATCAATGATCTAGTCTGCTTCTTGTAAATCTTCCTTCACAGTTTTGGTTCTATAAGAGAAGTAAAAGCATTAAAAGCGCATAATTTCTTCAACTGTGATGTAGTTTGTGTACCAGTGGTTGGATCTGATATGATATCATCAGCAAAATGGGATGAGAGATATTTAAATCTTTTTCTTGGAGACCATGGTTCATGTTCACCATATATCTTCTCAGGTCTTGAAGTAGTGGCTCTGTCACTTGAATCCTTCTGATAATCTTTTTCAAGGCTTTGAGCTGTATTTTCAAGGCCTTGAGAACTCTTTTCAAGCTCTTGAAAATGTCTTCTATTTTATCCTGAGCCTTTCTCAAATCCAAGTGGATTCTCAGTCTCTTCCTCTGATTCATGCTTGTTCAAATTCAAGTCTGCAAAACTTTCACTCAAAGAACCATCATAGCTTTCATAAAAAATAACATGAATTCTCTCTTCAACCAGTTTGGTTCTTTTATTGTAAAATCTATAAGCTTTGCTATTCAGAGAGTAACCAAGAAATTTACCTTCGTCACTTCTTGCATCAAACTTACCAAGATTGTCTTTTCCATTGTTATGGATAAAACAGGTACATCCAAAGGGTCTGAAGTAAGAGATGTTTGGCTTTCTCCCTTTGAATAGTTCATTGGGGTTCTTCTTTAGAATAGGTCTGATCAAGCACCTGTTCAAAATATAGTTTTCTGTATTCACAGCTTCTGCCCAGTAGTGTTTTGGCAACTTGTTCTCAAGAAGCATTGTCCTTGACATATCTTCAAGAGTCCTGTTCTTTATTTCAACAACACCATTCTGTTGAGGAGTTATTTGAGCAGAAAAGTTATGAGAAATACCATGCTTATAAAAAAATAAATCAAACTGTATAAGCTTTGCTATTCGGAGAGTAACCAAGAAATTTACCTTCGTCACTTCTTGCATCAAACTTACCAAGATTGTCTTTTCCATTGTTAGGGATAAAACAGGTACATCCAAAGGGTCTGAAGTAAGAGATGTTTGGCTTTCTCCCTTTGAATAGTTCATTGGGGTTCTTATTTAGAATAGGTCTGATCAAGCACCTGTTCAAAATATAGTTTTCTGTATTCACAGCTTCTGCCCAGTAGTGTTTTGGAAACTTGTTCTCAAGAAGCATTGTCCTTGACACATCTTCAAGAGTCCTGTTCTTTATTTCAACAATACCATTCTGTTGAGGAGTTATTTGAGCAGAAAATTTATGAGAAATACCATGCTTATCAAAAAATAAATCAAACTGTATAAGCTTTGCTATTCAGAGAGTAACCAAGAAATTTACCTTCGTCACTTCTTGCATCAAACTTACCAAGATTGTCTTTTCCATTGTTATGGATAAAACAGGTACATCAAAAGGGTCTGAAGTAAGAGATGTTTGTCTTTCTCCCTTTGAATAGTTCATTGGGGTTCTTCTTTAGAATAGTCTGATCAAGCACCTGTTCAAAATATAGTTTTGTGTATTCACAGCTTCTGCCCAGTAGTGTTTTGGCAACTTGTTCTCAAGAAGCATTGTCCTTGACATATCTTCAAGAGTCCTTTTCTTTATTTCGACAACACCATTCTGTTGAGGAGTTATTTGAGCAGAAAAGTTATGAGAAATACCATGCTTATCACAAAATAAATCAAACTTTATAAGCTTTGCTATTCAGAGAGTAACCAAGAAATTTACCTTCGTCACTTCTTGCATCAAACTTACCAAGATTGTCTTTTCCATTGTTATGAATAAAACAGGTACATCCAAAGGGTCTGAAGTAAGAGATGTTTGGCTTTCTCCCTTTGAATAGTTCATTGGGGTTCTTCTTTAGAATAGGTCTGATCAAGCACCTGCTCAAAATATAGTTTTCTGTATTCACAGCTTCTGCCCAGTAGTGTTTTGGCAACTTGTTCTCAAGAAGCATTGTCCTTGACATATCTTCAAGAGTCCTGTTCTTTATTTCAACAACACCATTCTGTTGAGGAGTTATTTGAGCAGAAAAGTTATGAGAAATACCATGCTTATCACAAAATAAATCAAACTCTAACCGATCAAATTCTCTACCATGATCACTTCTGATTGAAGCTACAGGTTGGTTATTCAGGTTTTTATGTTCTCTGCAAAGCTTTGAAAATTCAGAGAGAGCTTCAGATTTTTCTTTGAGAAACATAACCGAAGTGTATCTAGAAAAATCATCTACAACAACTAGAATATACCTTTTACCTTTTGGAGTAGGATTCCTCATAGGACCACAGAGATCCATATGAAGTAATTCAATAGGTCTAGTTGTACTTACAAACTTCTTTGGCTTGGAGAAACTTCTGGTCTGCTTCCGTTGTGCACAGGCTTTGCATAACTCATCTTCTTTGAACTTGGTGGATGACAATCCTCTTACCAAGTCTATTGAAATCAATTTTTTCAGAGTATGCAAACTGATATGACCAAGTTTCCTATGCCAAAGCTTTGAATCTTTTTTCAAGACCTTGAGACACTTCAAACTTTCACATGCAACTTTGTTAGTCTGAAAAGTATAAACATTGTTTGATCTAGAGGCTGTGAGAATGCAATCTCCTGATTTCTCATTTTGCACCACACACTTATCTTTATCAAAGATGACTTTGTTGCCATTATCACAAAGCTGAGATACACTAAGAAAATTAAACTTCAAACCTTCAACTAGATAAACATTAGAAATAGAGTTTTCAGAATTTGTACCAACTTTTCCAATACCAAGAATATTGCATTTTCCTTTGTCACCAAGTGTTATTGAACCTTCTGATTGCTCCTTTAATTATGAGAATAGAGATCTCTTTCCACTCATGTGTATTGAGAAACTACTGTCCATGAACCACTTCTGTTCCTTGGTGACAACCTGCAAGCACCAATCACTGCCTTACCATGCTGTTAGACCAAGTGTGGAATTTGGATTCATATTCAGGATCAACCATGTTAGGTGGTCTAACCCCTTTAAGAACCCAAATCGGCTTAACCTGTCCTTTAAGTTGAAAAGGAAAAGTGTTTCCCATTATGTGAGGGTCTCTCCTTCTAAAAGGACAAGTTATTTTAACATGACGAGTTTTACAGCAGTAATGACAAGTAGGAGAGGTTTTGTTTCCAGCTTTCACAAATCTGGTATTGTTTCTTCTTGTAAAGTTTGGATTGAATCCAATACCAGCTTTGTGTACAGACTGTGAACTTCCTCCAAGAATCAAGTTCAACTTCTGTTCTGATATAGGAAGCTTGATTTTAACTAGTTCTGATTCTTGAAGTTTCTCAGTAAGAGTAGTCTTTTATCTTTCTAAATCATCAACATGATGTCTTAGATTAACAAGGCTGTCATTCACAGAGGAGTTTTCAGTGACTACTTTCTTGACTTGTGTTTTCAAGACTTTGAAACTGGTTTCCAAGGCCATGAAATCACTGTCAGTTTTCTTCTGAGAGACTTCAAGATTCTGATTTAGGAAAAAGTTGTAAATTTTCTTTTGCTTGCTCATGAACTTTCTCTTTCAAAAGCCTGATCTCTTTCAGATAGTCTTCCTCATTTAAAAGCATTGTTCTGAGATATTCTGAAAGAGCTTCTTTTGGCTTTGAAATTAAACAGTTAACCATTACCTCAATGTTCTTTTCAGAACTATCATCATGTTTGGCCATGAAGCATATACTGGAATGTTCTTCTTCAGATTCAGATTCACTGGAGCTATCTGAATCACTCCATGAAGCTATCATGGCTTTCTTTCTTCTGTAATGATCTTTCTTATGAAAATTCTTTCTCTTTTGGTGTGGAAAATTCCTGCATCACCACACTCAAAGCTGTTCATAAATTTTGACTTGTTTAGTGAAGAGTGTTGGGTTTTGAAGTAGGTAACACAGCAGAATAAAAAAATTTAATTCCTACTTCAATGCCCACCACGGATCGTTAGGAGGAGACATCATAACATGATAAGAGACATAGTATTGTGTACCTTTTTTTATTTGTGAGATCACACAAAGAATGATGTCCTCGTCTCTACGGTTGATCCACGTATAGAGGTGAGATCTAGATTCTTCCTTCGAAAAAGTGCTAGCTTGAACCCGGAGGAAGAGGGAAGAAGATCAAAGCAACAAAGGCAAGAGGAGGATTCGGCCTCCTCTTGGAGCCGATGGGAAGGGGCGGATGGGGCTAGGGTTTCGGCCCTAGCTCTTGTCTTGATCTCTTTTGCTCTCTCCCACTCTCTTTGTTATGTCTAATAACATTCATGTGGGAAGGAAGCTAAAGCCTCTTTATATACTCCAACAACTCCTTGTTGTTTCCATAAAAGAGTTTCCTAATTCTAGATGAACTAGAACTATTCCCTTCCTTGCAAATTAGTCCTACTAAGTTTTCAAGGTGTTGCACAATGATCCTTCTGTTAATTAATCAATATTAATTAATCTCAAATCTAGCTCTACTCTATTTGACGTGTGACCCCATAGGTTTCTATGCAGTTGGTAGTAACTCTTACTAACATGGAGCGGTGTCTAGCAACACATCCATGCCACCCAACCCATAGAAATAGTCAGTGATCCCGACAAACCTCTTGTGCCCAATATCTCATATTGCACTATCCCTTTGTCTCCATATCCGAATTGGACACGAGAAATTCATAGTCACACTTGTATATCCAATCCATAGTTCCTCGATCTTGGGAATATGCTTATGCTTGCAGATAACATCAATATCTCTATATTGATTTATCTGAGTCTGGCCAGACATTCAATAAGCCTCATCCCTCGAGTGGCCGTGGATATTTACCCCCATTATGTGGGAGGGACAAATCCTATCTACATCACTACGATCTCTAAGCTTGCTTCCTATCACGCCCGATAGCCATCTTTATGATTACCGAGTTACGGTGTAACGTTTGATAACATCAAAGCTCAATATTTCACAACTAGAGTATCTAGTGACTTCAATTCTAAGGATTGCAATTATATTAGCACTACGAAAATCGATTGTGACTTGACATAATCTAATGTATCCATTTCGTTGTGGGTCAATCCAGTATGCCATTACTCCTAATGCATACCCATGTGTTAGACTTGATATCTCCATATCAATCTACCCACATACTAGTCTATATTTGATCGTCCTATTAATCAATATAGTGGACTAGGGATATTTAAGATAAACAACACATTTTTGTCTAAGGACTTCATTATATTAAATATCACAATATATAATAAATGAATATTCTAGCCAAAACAATGTTCATACTAAATCTACGATTGCCTCTAGGGCATCTATTCCAACAGTCTCCCACTTGCACTAGAGCCAAACTGGCGCATCTCGTATGCCTATAGATCTGGCGTGCCCTTCATGCTTTTGCTGCGCAAGAGGTTTTATGAGCGGATCTGAAACATTGTCATCCGTTGGAATCTTGCACATTTTCACATCTCCTCGGTCGATCATATCACGAATAAGACGGAATCTCCTAAGTACATGCTTTGATTTCTGGTGTGATCTTGGTTCCTTGGCCTGTGCGATTTCCCCAGAGTTGTCACAGTACAACTCTATGGGATCCACGATGCTAGGGACCACACCAAGCTCAGTGATAATTTTCTTTATCCAAACTGCCTCTTTCGCTGTTTCCGCAGCAGCAATGTACTCAACTTCTGTTGTAGAATCAGCAACTGTCCCTTGCTTGGAACTCTTCCAGCTTACAGCTCCTCCATTCAGGAAAAACACGTATCCAGACTGCGATCTGTAGTCATCTTTGTCGGTTTGGAAGCTTGCATCAGTGTAACCCTTTACACTTAGCTCTTCCTTACCTCCAAATATCAAGAACACATCCTTAGTTCTTCTCAAGTACTTTAGGATGTTCTTGACAGCAATCGAGTGACTCTCACCCGGATTGGACTGGTATCTGCTCACCATACTCTACGCGTATGATACGTCTGGTCTAGTACATAGCATGGCGTACATGATGGATCCTATGGACGAAGCATAGGGTATCCTACTCATGCGGTCCTTCTTAATCTCATTGGAGGGACAGTCATTCTTAGAAAGAGTGATTCCATGCGACATGAGCAAGAATCCCTTCTTGGAATCTTGCATGTTGAACCTCTTCAACACCTTGTCTACATATGTACTTTGACTTAGGCCGAGCAACCTTCTAGATCTACCCCTATAGATCTTTATACCAAGTATATAGGCTGCTTCTCCTAAGTCCTTCATTGCAAAGCACTTTCCTAGCCAATCTTTAACAGATTGCAAAGTAGGAATATCATTTCCAATGATTAGCATGTCATCCACATACAAGAACAGAAATACTACAGAGCTCCCACTAACCTTCTTGTAAACACAAGGCTCATCTTCGTTCTTGATGAAGCCAAACTCTTTGACTGCGTCATCAAAACGTCGATTCCAGCTTCTAGAAGCTTGCTTTAATCCATAAATGGATCTTTGCAGCTTACAGAATTTATTGGCATTCTCTGGATCCTCAAAACCCTCCGGTTGTGTCATGTACACACCCTAAAGGAGGTTCCCATAAATAAACGCTGTTTTGACATCCATTTCCCAAATCTCGTAGTCGTAGTATGCTGCAATAGAAAGTAGGATTCAAATGGATTTAGTCATGGTGACTGGTAAAAAGGTCTCATCATAGTCGATACCATGAATCTGTCTATACCCTTTGGCTACCAATCACCCCTTATAGGCAACTACCTTGCTATCCATGTCGGTCTTCTTATTGAGGACCCATTTGCACCCTATGGGCCGAGCCCCTTTGGGTGGTTCCACCAAAGTCCATACTTTGTTGGTGTACATGGAATCCATTTCGGATCTCATGGCTTGTATCCACTTCTTAGATTCTGGGCCTTTCATGGCCTCTCCGTAGGTTGCTGGCTCATCATATATGAGTGGTACGTCATCGGGCTCAGTCACGAGAAGTCCATATCTCTCTGGCTCATGACGCACTCTTCCTGATCTACGAAGTTCCCGTGTTACCTGAACAGGTTCTTCAACAACTACTTGCGGTTCCTGCTCATGTTCCATCATCGGTTCAGTGGTTTGTGGTTCTTGAATTTCTTCAAGTTCTACAGCCCTCCCACTTGCTTCTTTAGAGACAAACTCTCTTTCTAGAAACACGCCGGTCCGCGCAACAAACACTTTGTTCTCGATGGAATTGTTTAAATAATATCCTTTAGTTTCCTTAGGATATCTCACAAATTTACACTTATCCGCTTTGGGCCCGAGATTGTCTGTTTGTAAACGTTTCACATAGACATCTCAGCCCCAAATCCTCATAAAGAACACTATGGGACGCTTCCCAGTCCATATCTCATATGGTGTCTTCATGATTGACTTGGATGGAACGCGGTTAATGGTAAAAGCTGCCGTCATTAGAGCATGTCCCCAAAAGGATATCGGAAGATCTGTTTGAGACATCATAGATCGCACCATATCTGATAGATTGCGATTCCTCTTCTCGGACACGCCATTCCATTGTGGCGTTCTGGGTGGAGTGAGATGGGATACTATCCCACACTCCCTAAGATACTCATCAAAATCTTGGCTTAAGTATTCTCCTCCACGATCCATCGTAGATCCTTAATAATTTTGCCAAGTTGCTTCTCTACTTCATTCTTGAATTCTTTGAACAATTCAAAGGATTCAGATTTGGCCTTCATAAGGTATATAAATCCATATCTACTGAAATCATCAGTGAATGTGATGAAGTAGGTATAACCACCTCTGGCAGGCGTGGGGAATGGTCCACACACATCGGTATGTATGAGTGCAAATAACTCACTAGTCCTTTCACCTTTCTTATTGAAAGGGGACTTTGTCATTTTTCCTAATAAACAAGATTCACATGTCTCATATGATTCCAAATAAAATGAGTCCAGAAGTCCATCCTTATGGAGTCTAGATATGCGTTTCTCATTTATATGGCCTAAACGACAGTGCCATAGATATGTAGGATTTAAATCATTAGTTTTAATCCTATTAGTATTTATGTTATAGATTGGACTATTTAGATCAAGGATATATATTCCATTAGACAAATGCGCACTACAATAGTGCATACTATCAAAATAAATGGAGCAACACTTGTCCTTTATTGAAATAGAAAAACCCTTCTCGTCCAAACAAGAAACAGAAGTAATGTTTCTGCTCATAGCAGGCACATAATAGCAATTGTCTAATTCTAAAATAAGTCCTGAAGACAAAGATAGCTCATAAACGCCTATAGCTAATGCAGCAACTTTTTCTCCATTCCCGACGCGCAGGTCTATCTCCCCTTTACTCAATCTTCTACTTCTTTTCAAATCCTGCACATTACGACAATTGTGAGAACCACATTTGGTATCCAATACCCAAGATGAAGAAATAGAAAGATTGACGTCTATAACATAAATACCTTGTGGTGGTGGAATAACTATTCCAAGCTTCTTATCCTCCACATATTTAGGACAATTCCCCCTCCAGTGACCTGGCTGGCTGCAGTAGTGACACTCACCCTTAGCCACGCCTCCACTAGGCTTCAGGGATTCCTCGGATTTCGCAACTTTCTTGCGCTTCCCTTTTAAAGTAGAGGCAACTGACTTGCCCTTCTTCTTATGCACCATCATTATGGCCTTGCCATTGCATTTGTTGACGATCTGTTCCGCTGTCTTTAGCATGTTCAATAATTCAGGCAGAGTCTTACTGATCTCGTTCATATTATAGTTCATGATGAACTGATTATAACTGTCTGACAACGATTGCAAGACAAGATCAGTAGCCAAATCTTGGCCCAATGGGAACCCCAGTCTCTCAAGGTTCTCTATGTACCCGATCATTCGGAGTACATGAGGCCCTACTGGATTCACCTCTGCAATACTACTCTTGAATAATGCTTTAGACACCTCATAGCGCTCATGCCTAGCCTGTTCTTGAAATCCATATTCTCATGCTGCTTCTGAAGCTTAGGATTCGTGGTACAAAGCATGAGGAAAGTCACGTCATTAGAATCATCAATATGTTTCTGACGTTCCCTCACTTCCGCTAGAAGAGACTCGTCTTGTGGTGGTGCTGGAATTTGGGTGTCCAAGATGTACAACTTCTTTTCTTGCTTAATGAAAATTCTTAAGTTTCTGTACCAGTCAAGGAAATTTGTTCCAGACAGTTTATCTAAAACAACCCGAAATTTAAATATATATTTAAGGAACAAATATGTATGTTTATAGCAATATTAAGTATAAACTGACATCTATATTTAATATTTTGTGGTACTATTTCTAGGTGACTATATCCTAATTAAATTAGAATAGAGTATGTACCATATAGACACGTATATATACATATATATCACCCTTATATTTAATAGTGTGTATATCACTATAGTGTCACATATACTGCGTGGTGACTTTATCACGACATTTCGATAATATCACATCCGATTATTTTAAATGAAATCCACAAGTTATCTTCATCACAATATTTTCAACCACAATCAAATATGGAGACGGCAATCATTTCCGTAAAAATCGGATCATGCCTTTTGAAGAAACAAAGCAAGCACAATTCTCTTATCTTCTCTATTATTTTTTTACGTCTTCTTCTTCTTCATAGTTATTCATTTCCTTCTATAAATAGCTTCCTCCCGTAGCTCCATTCCACCACAACAACAAACCTACAACCTCCCTCAGCTTCATAATCATCTTTATCATCCTTTCCATCTCCCTCACACCCAACACCACCATAGTTCATCGCCGGAAAACTCCATAACCACCAACTCATGCTCTCTCTCTCATCTCAAACCAACACAAGAACCATAACCACCACCCCTCAAGTCACACAACCATTACCTGATATTCATATCATATTTTAGCAGCAAATAACCGGCCAAAACAACCACCCAAAGCAGCCCCAACAGCCGCTACAAGCAGCAACCCGCAACAGTAGGAGCGGCTGCTAGACAGCGGCTTGTTCTTTCTGTATCTCCTTCGTTAAAACTCGGAATTGGTCAAAATTTTAACCACAACTTCCTCTACTTGTATTATACAACTTTTGTTCTTTGGCCCCGACCAAACGGAGTCAAAATAAAGCCCGAAGTCACCCCGCGGTGAAACTGCTCTAGCCGAAAAGCACCAGTGGGCAGCGGTGTTGTTCTTCCTTGTTCACTTCCATTTTAGCTCCAAAACGACCTCCGTTTTCTCCTACTTATACCTCTACTTTTTATCTATAACTTTCATTCTTTAACCATGTTCAAACGAGGCCAAAACGGATCCCGAGTCGTTGCCCAACTAAAACTACACTAGCAACGTCAAGTAGCTACCTTCATCACCAACTCCGCCAACGACCACCACTTGGGACACGGCTGCTAACATCCACTCCAGGACACTCTAAGGACTCCATTAACATCATTCTCGCAAGCCGAAGAGGTACAAACAGCCCGCGCTAGGTCACCGCTTATTTCATCGGAACCTCGGTATAACTTCATTTTCCCGCGTCGCATTTTACATGTTCTTGCATATTCGTACTCTCACACCTCCCGGAAGTCATTCTTGTTGAACTAGTTGAAAACGGAACGTTAGAAATGCAAATGAAAATTATTATTGAAATGGGGGTTATAAATGTATTTTCTAGAACTAGCAACAACTCATGTTTTTTTTTTAGAATTGAACAAGTCTAGGGGAGGTAAGTGTACAACTACATTTCTAGCTATCCTACATTATAATAACCTAAGTACTAATTAGATGTTAGTATAATAAATAATGATTAGTAGTTAGTAAATAAATATTATTGTGAGTAGGATGAAGATTAGTAAATTAATATTAATATTAGTTAATATTAAATTTGATAATTAATATAGTGTTTTTATAAATAAATTTGGGTTAGTAGTTTTGACAAATAAAAAATGTCTTAGCACTTAATTAAGGGACATCCTTAAAATTTGACTAGGTCATCACCGAGTAATTAACTAGAATCAACCCGCTTGACATATAGGACACTTGCATATTAAGCGATTAATTATTAATTAGGATTTATCCTTATTTGTAGACACCGAGTTCATAGACGAAGGCTACGTCGGTTACATCTAAACTACCGCAGTCACTTGTAGGTGAGTTCGTAGGCTCAACCCTTACTCTTCAAAACGCGTGTCTCACTTTAATGTCTCTACTTGTCTTGACTTGAGTTTAAATATTTTGAACGTATTTCTTATGATTACTCATTACCTGTGTTTACTAAACATGTCATTTCTTTAATAAAACTCCGTGCTTTCATGTGTTGTAATTCAATATTTTGAGAACTTGTCACTCGAGAAGAAGTGATTTTCACTACCTGATGATATTTTAGAAATGATAATAATGAGACTTTTCTGAATGTTTAAGCTACTAATCACGTAAATTGGAAACATGAACTCTCGGGGACTTGATATGGATTGACCAAGTAAAGATTGGGACTTGATATGGTTTGACCAAGCAAAACTTGGGACTTGAGTTAAAGGTGGCTCTATGGTTTCCCCTGGGGCGCATTAGCACTGGGTAAGGCTCTAGTACTACTCTCTTGGGACAACAGTTTCCCTCGTAGGGGGTGTCGACACTTAAGGTCTGGATGCTGAGGTGAGATTGGTTCGGACGAGCGGATTATTTCGCCGTTCACACTGGATATGATTATTGATACTGGATCTCCCCGATTAAATAACTAAACTTATTTTTGGAATAAATGGACATGTCATAACTTGTTTTAATGCTTACATGTGCCTCACTCTGATTTACGCGTTGTGATGCGTTCTCATTCAGTTTTCACTGACTTTTACTGTGGTGTCCTTGTATTGTAAAACCACCACAGGAGAGGCCTACGTTGGGGATGGGGACGTCGCATACTAGTGGAAGTATCACCTCGTTTGAATAAAGTAGTAATTTTATTATTCCGCTGTTTGTAATATAATAGTTTGTAATAACTCTGAACAAGGCTTGTGAAATTTTTATGTAATAAAGTGTGTTTTGTGAATCCGAAGCAAAGATCCTTTCTCCTGATCATGGCGGTTAATTCTCCATGAGAAGGGCACGCCCGGAATTTCAGTAATGAAAATTTGGGGGTGTTACAGTTGGTATCAGAGCACCTTCGGATTCAAAGTTTAATTCACCCTAATTAAAGTGCAAATCGATTTCTGAAAATGAAACTCAATATTTTTCTTAAAAATGGACTTGGGCAAGATAAAACCTTAATTAAAAACAAGTAAAGTCGGGGGGCAAAGGGGTTAGTGTGAAAAGCATGCGCTTGTTCTTACGATTGGAGGCATATCTTCAAGTATGTATTGTGCTATATATGATCTCTTTATGTGTTCATACTGTTGGAACTCGTAATGTGCAGTTTTGATAATCTTGTGATTCAAAACTTTCTTATCTAAATTTTGTTGGATCATTGCAAAGACAAGAAAAAAAAACAGACTTTTATTCATAATTAGGGAGAAAATGTAGGAAATAGTTACAACACTGGTACTTCATCCTTCATACATTGCTGTTTCCTGCTTTTCCCTATCGTACACTACCAACATAAGGATGAACCCAAACAACCAAACCAAAAGAAAAGGGAGCAAAGGCTGATTGATGAAGGAGAGGCTGAGTCGCGCAAATAGGACTATCACGTACACGGCTATGATCATTGTGATAATTGCCATAACACTCTCCGAAGACATATCTAAATATGTTTGAGGTATGAAAGTAGTATGTTATGGAGCTTCTATTTATAGAAACCTCAAGAGCATTAAATTTACGTTTCTAACCTCCCTACTAGCCGTTACACGGATAGGACAAAGGGTAAAAATGACTTTTGGCCATTTCTAGCCGTTGGAGGGACGGCTGACCGTTGGAGATGGAGGTAAAAAAAATGTGTATTTAATTTTCACAGTTATAGCCGTTGAGAGGGGGTACTTAGGTCATTTGTAAATGTTTTTTTCTGGTAACCTGACTTAGGACTAATGATTCATTACTCCCTCAAGAATGGGAAAAATACATAGTTAAGACCATTACACCTGGAGACACACGAGACAAAATGGTACAACCCAGAATACAGCCATTACATTGATTGACTAGGAGCGAGCATTTTGTGACCCTTCATTAGGAGTATCTCTTCTACGAGGACCTAACTCTAGAATAGCAGGACGAGCTTTCCGTAAAAGCCACTCAATAACTTGAGCATCATTGCGAAACCCGAGAAGTCGCCCCAAATTCTCTAGGTGACAGTGAATCTCCTCTGAGATAAGGATCGACCATGCGCGAGCAAGAGGGCGTGACTGATCCAAAGGTCGAGATGCTGGAGTTGAAGATGCTCTCATAACCGAAAGAGGGGTTGACGACAGCACTGGGACACCGCAAAGCCAAGGATAAGGACCCGGTGAATATTGATGGAAAGATGGAACACCGGGAGTAACTTCTGGCTCCGAAATTATAAGCCCATGTTCAGGCTCGGGTAGAGACACCGAGGGGCTTGGCGAAGCCAAGGACCATGAGGACGGAGAAGGAGGAGGAGTCCTTGTAGGAGACTCGGACATGGAAACTACTAATGGTTTGTAGTGACTTAGAGAACGAGGTCAAGGAAGAGTGTGATACCTTTACCCGGAACAAAAGTCTAATATAGGCGATGAGTAGAACTGTTAAGGGGACATTACCCGCGAACTAAGAAGAGTGCGTTGAAAGCTTGTCTCCTTAATTCAACACCACTGAAGCTTCTCGACTAAGAATGTCTGACCACCGACCTAGATTGACTGCACCCCACAAAACACATACGAAACTTCTTTGACGACGTGGCGACTGTAATCCTTAATTATCACTGTTAGACGTATATCACCATTAGCCTCCCTTGAGTGGACTAATATAACCGCGTTATTGTAGTAGGAACGCAAGAATGTCGGCAGCAAGGAGGAGTGCCCAAATGGAGGAACTACTCATCAACATTACCAAACTCATTACGCGAAGGGAATAAAGGGAACAAATGGAACATGTCGGGACAAACTGGTCTAAGAGAGTCGACGAGAGACACCCTAACTTCTACCTTGGGCGAGAGGACCCAGTGATACTTGAGAATTGGATTCGTAAAATGGACAAAATTCTGATCTCTGTCGGTTGCCCACCTGACCAAAAGGTGAATGTGATAGCATTCTACCTCCATGAAGAGGCCGATAAATAGTGGAATGTCAACAAGGACGCATTGCAGGCCCATGGGAACCTCAACTGGGAAGCATTTCATGATGCACTGAGGGAACGCTTCTATCCCCACCATGTTAAGAACAAGAAGTATGATGAGTTTCTAGCCCTGAAACAAGGCAACATGACAGTTTTGGAATACTACAACAAGTTCACAGAACTGTCACGCTTTTCCGGGCCACTGGTAACCACGGAGGACTTGAGGATCAGACGCTTCACAAAAGGGCTTCGCTATAGCATCCAGAGGGACGTAGTTGCTGCTAGGAGTGCGACCATAAGAGAAGAGTACGAGGTAGCAGCTACCATCGGATAAATCGAGGAGATGCAATGGAATCGAGCAAACAAGAGGGTGGAGGAAGAAGGGAACAACTCTAAGGAATTCAACTATGCTAACAAGAGATTCAAGCCCAACGCAATCGAGGGGTACCGTGGAATGAACCGCAATAACTTCGGGAACCACAACACTGACGTCAATGGGCGAGCTCGTCACTACAATTGCAAACAGTGTGGTAGGGACCACCCGGGAGTTGATTGTGAAGGAAAGACAGTGGAATGTTTCTACTGTAGGAAGCGTGGTCACCGAGCGTTCGAGTGTAACGCGAAAAAGGCTGATATCCAGAATGGCAGGACCGGAGGGAACGGATACCCAAGACAGAACCTGGGAAACCCTCGCCCAAACTACCAAAATGGGAATCTATTCCAAGCCAACCACAACCAATACGGAGGAAGCAACCGTGGGAATAACAATAACCAATTTGGCAGAAACAATCGTGGGAACTACAACAATCAGGCGGGCAGACCCCAAGGTAACAACTACAATGCACCTGCAGGAAGCAACAACTGGAATGCGCAACCTACTGGAAATGGAACTAACAACCAAGGAAATGGAAACTAGAGGAGCGCCAGACAAATCTATGCCATGAACCAGGCGGAAGCAAACACTGCGACAAACGTGGTTACTGGTACATTCTTAGTCCACAACACTCCTGCTTACGTACTCTTTGATAGTGGGGCATCTTATTCTTTCATATCGTCATCTTTTGTTAGAAAACTAGGACTTCAACCATCTCATATGAACCCTGTTTCTATAACTACACCTGCAAAACGGGTAGTAAACTGTGATTCCATCTTTAGGGGAGTAGTTATAACCATCCAAGAATGTGAGATACCCACTTACTTAATCCTCTTTGACCTAGGAAACCTAGATGTTATTCTATGAATGGACTGGCTAATAAAGTACCATGCTCATATTGATTTTCGTAACCAAAAGGTAAGCCTAAGAGGACCAAAGGGTAAGAGAATCTCTCACATAGGAATCACCGAGAAACCCAATGTCAAAATTGTATCTGCACTTTCTGTGGTCAAAGCCACGAGTAAGGGACACCAAGCCTATCTCTGTTCTGTCCGAGATGATAGTATGGGGACGATGAAACTTGAGGACAACCCAATTGTTAATGAGTTTCCCGATGTATTTCCCGACGAAATCCCAGGAATGCCACTTAAAGAGTCGTGGAGTTTACCATTGACCTTGTACCAGGGACAGGACCGATCTGCAAAGCACCTTACAAAATGGCACCAGTAGAGCTAGAATAGTTGAAGGAACAACTAAGGGAATTATTGGATAAGGGGTATATCAAACCAAGTGTTTCACCATGGGGAGCACCTGTCTTGTTTGTTAAGAAGAATGACGGTATTTTGAGACTGTGCTCTGATTACAGGGAGCTTAATAATGTGACTGTCAAAAATCGATACCCACTCCCGAGGATAGATGACCTCTTTGACCAGCTACAAGGAGCCGATACCTTTTCCAAGATCGACTTAAGATCAGGTTATCACCAGTTAAGGGTAGCCGAGAAGGACATCCCTAAGACTGCCTTTTGGACCAGGTATGGGCATTATGAGTTCACTGTTATGCCTTTTGGTCTAACCAATGAACCTGCTGTATTCATGGACGTGATGATCCGGGTAATGAAACCTTACTTAGACTGCTTTGTGGTAGTTTTCATTGATGATATTTTGGTTACTCTAAGGGAAAGGGAGAACACGAAGAACACCTTAGAGCTGTTTTGAAAACCCTGAGGCAAGAACAGTTGTATGCTAAGTTTTCCAAGAGAGAATTTTGGCTGGATAGGGTACCTTTCTTGGGACACATAATATTTATAGAGGGAATTTCTGTAGACCCAGGAAAGATAACCGCAGTTAGGGACTGACCAAGACCCAAGAGTGCAACAGATATCCGTAGTTTCTTGGGACTAGCAGGATATTACCGGAGATTTGTGAAGGATTTCTCCAAAATAGCCAGACCATTGACCAATCTAATGAAGAAAACCACCAAATACCATTGGGATGAGAAATGTGAGGAAGCCTTCCAAACCCTGAAGGAAAAGCTAACTACAGCACCTATTCTGACCCTACCATCAGAGTCGAGGGAGTTTGAGGTCTATAGTAATGCTTCGAAGCACGAGTTAGGATGTGTGCTAATGCAAGACGGTAAGGTGATTGCATATGCTTCACGACAACTAAAAACCTATGAGGAGAATTACCCAACTCATGACCTAGAGCTAGCCGCAATTATCCACGCCTTGAAAATTTGGAGACACCACCTTTATGGCGCAACATGTAAGATTTTCACCGACCACAAAAGCCTTAAGTATTTGTTCACCCAAAAGGATTTTAACATGAGTCAAAGAAGATGGTTGGATTTGATCAAGGACTACGATCTACAAATCCAATATCATGAAGGGAAGGCAAATGTAGTCGCCGACGCATTAAGCAGGAAGACGAGCCATACCATCAATGCGTTGAGGAGTTTACCAAAGGAGTTGCGAGCAGATATTCAGAAATTGGGAATTGAATTCCGTCAACATGAGGCAAGGGAAGACGTGCTATACAATTTGGTAGCCACACTAGACATATTTGAGGATATCAGAAAGGGACAACCCAGACGCGAAGCTTGAAATAATCAGGAAGAAAATCGAGGATGGTTCAACCAAGGACTTCCGAATACACGGCGATGGGAGCATAAGGTACAAGGAGTGGTGTGTACCCCAAAAGTGTAAGGAGGTCAAGGAACGGTTAATGATAGAAGCACACAACACGCCATACTCCGTACATCCAGGAGGAGATAAGTTGTATAAGGACTTGAAAAAGCAGTTTTGGTGGCCAAGAATGAAGAACGAGGTTGCAGAATTCGTAGCCCCATGTCTCACGTGCCAAAAAGTGAAGTTTGAACACAAGAGGAAAGGAGGTTTGGTGAAACCTTTGGAAGTACCCATGTGGAAATGGGATTCGATATCAATGGACTTTGTGACTGCGTTGCCAGTGACGAAGAATGGTTTGAATCAGATTTGGGTTGTGGTTGACAGATTGATGAAGACGGCAAGATTCATCCCAATAAAGGACACTTGGGATATGTAGCAACGAGCAGACGCATACATCAAGAATATCGTTAGATACTGACACGCTCCAACTGCAAGTGTACAGCTGTCGGTGTAGTAATAAATTCCGGAAAACCGGGTTGTCGAACCCAAGAGACTTCTTGTAAATTAATTAGAATTTCTTAACCTTTTGTGGGCACAGCGCAAGTTGTGTTTTGGTATAAATCTACTAAAATAAAAACGCAATATTCTCAATTAACCGAGTGAAATAGTTCACGATTAATAAAGCATGAATTTTAGGGTTTTTGTAATATAAGGGAAAAACACCGGGAGTTCTCTAGGTTCGCTAGGTTGAGCTAAATTTATGTTTTGACTTGTAAAACAACCACGTATCTTTCACTATCAACCAAGCAATATTAAACTCACCGAGTTACCAAGTAAGTTTACTATACTTTAAACCAAAATTCGACTCTAACGATCCTAGTTAACGATGTCGAGTTACCAAACATTGATTCGACTAGGTGAATTATTCAATTTACCGACTAATTCTCACGGAGTTACCGCGTGAAAAATAATTAATTCTATCTCTAAGTTAGCTACTCGCATAGATAATATGATTACAAACGTAAATAATCCATAAAAATGAAAGATTACGTGAGATTAAGCTAAAACATGAATCACAATCATCAAAACATGGTATTTAGATCAAACCCTAGCTACACCAAACGAGAATTCCCAGCAAATAACGTTTAGCTACTCATATTCATACTCAAAACGACAAGTCTCATGAGTTTAAGCATAAAAATCAAGAAAAGAGAAGAGTTGAGAATCCAAACGGATGATCCAAAGCTCCTAAGCTCTCACAATAGCTCCTTGATCTCCAAAAGATGTGTCTCACGTCAAAAACTACTCAAAAAGTCGACCTAACACACTTAAATACGTTCCTAGAATGATATAACAAAGTTTCTAATAATTGCAAAAAGACCCCGGCCGTTTCTAGCTTTCTGGGCGAACTCTTCGTGCGAAGACACTTTCTCTTCGTGGGAAGAGATTGTCTGAAGTCTTCCTGCAAAAGTCCTCCTATTTTGAGACAGCATCATGTCACAGGAAGAGAACTGGAATTTTGGCTAAGTCTTTTCTTCGTGGGAAGAGCTTTTCTCTTCGTGGGAAGAGTTCCTGCCTTAGCTTTTTTCTGGCTCCTTCTCTTGAGTTTTCCTTGCTTTCTTTATTTCCGAAGCTCGTTTCTTCACCACCTTTGATCCTCGCGTCCTATTTCCTGCCAACCACAACACGAAACACGAACCCGCGATCATATCACAATAAAAGCAACAAAATATACGAGAAACGCCCGGATTTAACGATGAACGCTCAAAAAGCTCACACTCAATAATATTTCACAAACACGGCCAAAATCTCATCTCATTGTCGGAAATCACGCAAAATAGTAGTGTATTAACTATGAAATATAGCTCCAACAAAGGAGTTATCAAATACCCCCACACTTACTATTTGCGCATCCCGAGCAAAGTCTCATCTACTGCATTCATCTGTCTACTAGCCGACAAGACTCACACGACTCAAACACGACTCACGACACAACAATGCAGCAATATGATGCAAATGCAAATTCTAGACTCTATCTTAACACAACACACAAAACGTTTTAAATCTGTCTTTTTGGTAAGATCAGGCAATCTCCCTCTCATTAACTTAAAATCATCAAGCTCTCACTAATCCTTTTTGAAATTCATATACACGTAGCAAGAATTTGAAATAAAAATTTGATTTAGTGAAAAAGCTCACTAAGGCGTCCCCTTTCCTCCACCAATTCAAACCAAGACACAAGCACGTCCTAACCTTCATTGGGTCTAATTAAGTTCAAATTTCACTGTAGTCTTTCTTCGCCGAATCATCTGAGGTTTTCAGACCCTCTTAGCCTTTATTGCGTTTGAATGCAAATTGTCCCAGTGAAGGGAGTCACAACTCCTGTGAATAAGGCTTGACTCTTAGTTTTCCTCTCTAAGCTCTATTTGGATGGAATCCAAATTTTCCATGTGACTGGAAGCACATTAGGTTGTTTCTCCTTGAAGCACATTTTTTCTTCTTTTTTTTCCAGATTTTATCATTTTCTTTTCTTTCCTCCTCTGTTTTTACAACCGTGCAGTAGAGCATAAAGAGCGTGGGCTTTTTTCGGTTAACTCATGTGACCACCGTAAGGGATGGTGGTGTACGCCCCTCAACTTCACTTAGGCTGAGGCAACCGTACCACATGAAACCAGCTCTACACGAAGGTCCACCCCAGATCAACAAGAGACCACAAGTTTCCACTTGAAAACAGAATATTCAGCTACAAGCAAAACTCAATCTAATTAGCACACTATAGGAAACTTATGTATACTTTACATGTCATTCTTTCATAACTTCCAAAAATTCCCAGGACATCCTTAGTGAAACCTCTACACAAAATATTTAAAGAATAAAAATTTCCCTACTACGGCACTTCCTACTCAAAAGGATTCATTCACTAAGCTCTCTTCAGTTTCAAGATCCTCGATTGCCTTTTCTCAAATTTTCAATTTTCTATTTTTATGAATTTCCTCTTTTCTCATTTTTTTTTCATTTTTCATAAGGTCCTAACTCTATATGCAAGGCTAGACACGGAAAAAAAAATATTCCACAAAACGCAATTCAATTTTTTTTGTTTTGGTAGGTAGACTCAATTATTTAAAAGTGCAAACAGAATATAAACTATTCTACACAATACGACACTATAAGTAAAAACTCAACATAAACCACAATACCGACTCACAATACAATCTAAACACATCCTACATGTAACTTGCTACGCTAGACACATGGCTAGCAAACTGATAAACCACCCCCACACTGAATGCTTCGTTGTCCTCAACAAATTTAGAGAGTATGCAAGAAGACTCAGCAATCAATGTGTAGGCCAGTAGATGAGATGGAGCATGACATACTTATAAAAGAAACACAAAATTTAGTAAGAGAAAAAGATACTCACAACCACCTCAAGGGTGGGGAAGAAATCACGCCAAGCAGTCCCCAAGCACAGTAGTGGTGCCACCATGCTCCTATATAGTCAATGTGTACTCGCACACCGGGGTCGACTGCCCTCCTCTACTAAAATCTATGTCTGAAGAATCCCCAACTCGTCAATGCAAGCCCCTGTGAAGGTCATGTGTGCCATCGCACACCGGGGTAGATTCTCCCATAATCTGCTCAAATATGTCACTTGGAAAAACATCATTAGTCCCTCTCTCTCTCTCATCTCTCCAAAATAACATAATAAGATAACTGAATTTATAAAAACACAACTACACTAAAGAAAATAAATAGGTTGGGTTGCCTCCCAACAAGCGCCTTGTAATTTAAGGTCGACGACCCGACCCAGTTACCTCAAAATATATTTAAGGTGATTTTTCTCTCCACTTTTTCTTCTTCCACCATCGTCTCTCTTTTTGTCTCTTCTCAAGTGAGCATCCATAAGAAACATATGGCAAGAAGAAGTTGTAGAAGACGGCCTTTGCAAATTTCTTCATCTTGTGCTTCCACTCCTTGATCACCGGTCTTCTCGAAAACTCATTCACCACATCATGACCCATTGTACCTTTCCTCTTCTTCTTCTTCTTCTTCCAATTCTTCAAAATCAATATCGTTGAGGATCAGTTATGTGAAAATAGAATCCCAGTTGGAACAGTAATGGCAAGGAGTGCCGTCTTGACTGCTTCCTTCCCTAGCTCATGTCTTGGAATCACAGGTGGTAAATCATGGACTGCATAAAATTGGGGCCTTTGGTCTTCCTCATGCGATTTTTCCAATTTTATAATCTCCAAGAGATATGGATTAGACTTAGGAATTTCTTGATATATGTCCATGTGAACATCTCCACGCAATAATTTAGCTTCATGGATTTCGTCCTCACAACAAATATCTTCAGTGGGCCATAAGCTCGCGATGTCCACACTCTCCCATTCATGCCATGGCTCCGAAATTATGCGAGGCACAAGTTGTATAGGCGTCACTACATCATTCCAACTGAATCCGAATCGGAGTCTGAATCTGAGTCTGAAGCAGCCCGACAATCTATTAATTCATGATGAATAGTATTATAGACATAGACCTCTGGGATTCCTTCGTCTTCCTCTTCGCACTCCTCAACTAAGTCAGGAATAATGCTACTTGGCCCATCGTCATTATCTGCATATGTCAATGCACTCGAAAGTTTTGCCAAGTGTTGTCCCTTCAGCTGGAGAGTTTCATCCATCCTATTAATCCCTTCCTCCATTCTGTCCATACTAGCTATCAAAAGCTTCAATATTTCTTTCCTCTCCGCATCTTCTTGATTGCAAGGAGGAGGGGTGTACATATCTCCATAGGAGTAGTACGGTGAATAGTCAGGATATTGTCCATGATAATTTTGCCCCCACATGATCACCAAGTTATCTGTAAAATAATTTTCTAGGGAGCCGGTGAGATTAACAAATAAATAAATAAAGACAGAAAGATAAAATCCCTAAAGTTAATAATCCTAATCAATTCAACCGAAGTCCCCGGCAACGGCGCCAAAAACATGACACGCTCCAACTGCAAGTGTACAGCTGTCGGTGTAGTAATAAATTCCGGAAAACCGGGTTGTCGAACCCAAGAGACTTCTTGTAAATTAATTAGAATTTCTTAACCTTTTGCGGGCACAGCGCAAGTTGTGTTTTGGTCTAATTCTACTAAAATAAAAACGCAATATTCTCAATTAACCGAGTGAAATAGTTCACGATTAATAAAGCATGAATTTTAGAGTTTTTGTAATATAAGGGAAAAACACAGGGAATTCTCTAGGTTCGCTAGGTTGAGCTAAATTTATGTTTTGACTTGTAAAACAACCACGTATCTTTCACTATCAACCAAGCAATATTAAACTCACCGAGTTACCAAGTAAGTTTACTATACTTTAAACCAAAATTCTACTCTAACGATCCTAGTTAACGATGTCGAGTTACCAAACATTGATTCGACTAGGTGAATTATTCAATTTACCGACTAATTCTCACGGAGTTACCGCATGAAAACTAATTAAGTCTATCTCTCCGTTAGCTACTCGCATAGATAATATGATTACAAACGTAAATAATCCATAAAAATGAAAGATTACGTGAGATTAAGCTAAAACATGAATCACAATCATCAAAACATGGTATTTAGATCAAACCCTAGCTACACCAAACGAGAATTCCCAGCAAATAACGTTTAGCTACTCATATTCATACTCAAAACGACAAGTCTCATGAGTTTAAGCATAAAAATCAAGAAAAGAGAAGAGTTGAGAATCCAAACGGATGATCCAAAGCTCCTAAGCTCTCACAATAGCTCCTTGATCTCCAAAAGATGAGTCTCACGTCAAAAACTACTCAAAAAGTCGACCTAACACACTTAAATACGTTCCTAGAATGATATAACAAAGTTTCTAATAATTGCAAAAAGACCCCGGCCGTTTCTAGCTTTCTGGGCGAACTCTTCGTGCGACACTTTCTCTTCGTGGGAAGAGATTGTCTGAAGTCTTCCTGCAAAAGTCCTCCTATTTTGAGACAGCATCATGTCACAGGAAGAGAACTGGAATTTTGGCTAAGTCTTTTCTTCGTGGGAAGAGCTTTTCTCTTCGTGGGAAGTGTTCCTGCCTTAGCTTTTTTCTGGCTCCTTCTCTTGAGTTTTCCTTGCTTTCTTTATTTCCGAAGCTCGTTTCTTCACCACCTTTGATCCTCGCGTCCTATTTCCTGCCAACCACAACACGAAACACGAACCCGCGATCATATCACAATAAAAGCAACAAAATATACGAGAAATGCCCGGATTTAACGATGAACGCTCAAAAAGCTCACACTCAATAATATTTCACAAACACGGCCAAAATCTCATCTCATTGTCGGAAATCACGCAAAATAATAGTGTATTAACTAAGAAATATAGCTCCAACTAAGGAGTTATCAGATACCATGGTGTACCAAAAGACATCGTGACCGAGACCCAAACTTTCTCTCACATTTATGGAAAGCATTACAGAAAGCCTTAGGCACTCAGCTGAAGTTCAGTACCGCTTTCCACCCAGCTACTGATGGACAGACAGAACGAACCATACAAACACTGGAGGATATGTTGCGAGCATGTGTCATGGACTTCCAAGGTTCTTGGGTAGACCGGTTACCATTGATAGAGTTCTCGTACAACAATAGTTACCACGCAAGTATAGGGATGGCACCCTATGAGGCACTCTATGGGCGGAAATGTAGGACACCCTTGTGCTGGAATGACATCAGCGAAACACTAGTGTTGGGACCACAAATGATTGAGGAGATGATGAGTCAGGTCAGAATCATTCAGCAGCGGATGAAAGCAGCCCAGGATCGATAGAAGTCTTATGCAGACCAGAAACGAAGACCCGTGGAGTTCAAGGTTGGAGACAAAGTGTTCTTGAAGGTATCACAAACCAAGGGAGTTTCTCGTTTCAATCAGAAGGGAAAACTCAGTCCCAATTTCATCGGTCCCTACGAAGTCCATGACAGGATAGGAGAAGTAGCCTACCGTTTAGATCTTCCTTCTAATTTGGGTCGATTCCATAACGTCTTTCACGTGTCTCAACTTAAGAGGTACATTCCAGACCCATAACATATCTTAGTTCCCGAACCCTTATAATTGGAGCCTATTCCTACGGACGAAGAACACCCTGTCAAAATTCTAGTCACCAAGACTAGAAAGACTCGTACCACGTCAACCACGTTGGTCAAAGTGTTATGGAACAGTCACCTGACGGAGAACGTCACATGGGAAGCTGAAGCTTACATGAAACAACGACATCTCCACTTGTTTGAAAAGGTATAAACTCGAGTGACGAGGACGTCACTCCTTTGAGGGGGAGGAGACCTTCACACTTTTAGTTACACTTTTACTCATCATATTTTACTCACTACATAGTTAATACATGAGATTACGTGCTTTGCATTTACTATTCATAGTACAGCCATGAGATATTACTTTTGCGCTTCGAGGACGAAGCTTGATCTTAAGGAGGGAAGGATGAAACAACCCGAAATTTAAATATATATTTTAGGAACAAATATGTATGTTTATAGCAATATTGAGTATAAACTGACATCTATATTTAATATTTTGTGGTACTATTGCTAAGTGAGTATGTCCTAATAAATTAGAATAGAGTGTGTACCATATAGGCACGTATATATACATATATATCACACTTATATATAATAGTGTGTATACCACTATAGTGTCACATATACTACGTGGTGACTTTTATCACGACATTTCGATAATATCACACTCGATTATTTTCAATGAAATCCACAAGTTATCTTCATCATAATATTTTTAACCACAATCAAATATGGAGACGGCAATCATTTACGTAAAAATCGGATCATGCCTTTTGAAGAAACAAAGCAAGCACTATTCTCTTATCTTCTCTATTATTTTTTTACGTCTTCTTCTTCTTCTTCTTCATACTTCTTCCTTTCCTTCTATAAATAACTTCCTCCCGTAGATCCATTCCACCACAACAACAAACCTACAACCTCCCTCAGCTTCATAATCATCTTCATCATCCTTGCCATCTCCCTCACACCCAACACCACCATAGTTCATCGCCGGAAAACTCCATAACCACCAACTCAAGCTCTCTCTCTCATCTCAAACCAACACGAGAACCATACCCACAACCGCTAAAGTCACACACCTACTACCTGATATTCATAGCATCTTTTAGCAGCAAAGAACCGGCCAAAACAACCACCGAAAGCAGCCCCAACAGCCGCAACAAGCAGCAACCCGCAACAGTAGCAGCGGCTGCTGGACAACGTATTGTTCTTGCTGTATATCCTTCGTTACAACTCGTAATTGACCCAAATTTTAACCACAAATTCCTATACTTGTCCTCTACAACTTTTGTTCTTTGGTCCCGACCAAACGGAGTCAAAATAGAGCCCGAATTCACCCCGCGCTGAAACTGCTCTAGCCGAACAGCACCAGTGGGCAGCGGTGTTGTTCTTCCTTGTTCACTTACATTTTAGCTCCAAAACGACCTCCTTTTTGTGCTACATATACCTATACTTGTTATCTATAAATTTCATTCTTTAACCACGTTCAGAAGAGGCCAAAACGGATCCTGAATCGTTGCGCAACTAAAACTACACTAGCAACGTCAAGTAGCTACCTTCATCACCAACTCCACCAACGACCACCACTTGGGACACGGCTGATACCATCCACTCCGTGACACTCCAAGGACTCCATTAACACCATTCTCGCAAGCCGAAGAGGTTCAAACAGCCCGCGCTAGGTCAACTCTCATTTCATCGGAACCTCGGTATAACTTCATTTTCCCGCGTTGCATTTTACATGTTCTTGCATATTCGTACTCTCACACCTCCCGGAAGTAATTCTTGTTGAGCTAGTTGAAAACGGAACGTTAGAAATGCATATGACAATTATTCTTGAAATGGGGGTTATAAATGTAGTTTCTAGAACTAGCAACAACTCATGTTTTTTTTTTTTTAGAATTGAACAAGTCTAGAGGAGGTAAGTGTACAACTACATTTCTAGTTATCCTACATTATAAATACCTAAGTACTAACTAGATGTTAGTATAATAAATAATGATTAGTAGTTAGTAAATAAATATTATTGTGAGTAGGATGAAGATTAGTAAAAAAATATTACTATTAGTTAATATTAAATTTGATAATTAATATAGTATTTTTATAAATAAATTTGGGTTAGTCGTTTTGACAAATAAACAATGTCTTAGCACTTAATTAAGGGACATCCTTAAAATTTGACTAGGTCATCATCGAGTAATTAACTAGAATCAACCCGCTTGACATATAGGACAATTGCATATTAAGCGATTAATTATTAATTAGGATTTATCCTTATTTGTAGACACCGAGTTCATAGACGAAGGCTACGTCGGTTACATCTTAACTACCGCCCGAACTTGTAGGTGAGTTCGTAGGCTCAACCCTTACTCTTCAAAACGCGTGTCTCACTGTAATGTCTCTACTTGTCTTGACTTGAGTTTAAATATTTTGAACGTATTTCTTATGATTACTCATTACCTGTGTTTACTAAACATGTCATTTCTTTAATTAAACTCCGTGCTTTCATATGTTGTAATTCAATATTTTGAGAACTTGTCACTCGAAAAGAAGTGATTTCCACTACTTGATGATATTTTAGAAATGATAATAATGAGACTTTTCTGAATGTTTAAGCTACTAATCACGTAAAGTGGAAACATGAACTCTCGGGGACTTGATATGGTTTGACAAAGCAAAGCTTGGGACTTGAGTCGAAGGTGGCTCTATGGTTTCCCCTGGGGCGCATTAGCACAGGGTAAGGCTCTAGTACTACTCTATTGGGACAACTTTTTCCCTCGTAGGGGGTGTCGACACTTAAGGTCTAGATGCTGAGGTGAGATTGGTTCGGACGAGCGGATTATTTCGCCGTTCATACTGGATATGATTATTTATACTGGATCTCCCAGATTAAAGAACTAAACTGGTTTTTGGAATAAATGGACATGTCATAACTTGTTTTAATGCTTACATGTGCCTCACTCTGATTTACGCGTTGTGATGCGTTCTCATTCAGTTTTCACTGACTTTTACTGTGGTGTCCTTGTTTTGTTAAACCACCACAGGAGAGGCCTACGTTGGGGATGGGGACGTCGCATACTAGTGGAAGTATCACCTCGCTTGAATAAAATAGTAATTTTATTATTCCGCTGTTTGTAATATAATGATTTGTAATAACTCTGAACTAGACTTGTGAACTTTTTATGTAATAAACTGTGTTTTGTGAATCCGGAGCAAAGATCCTTTCTCCTGATCATGGTGGTTAATTCTCCGTGAGAAGGGCCTGCCCAGAATTTCAGTAATGAAAATTTGGGGATGTTACATTATCCTTCTCAAGGAAAGATCGTAGGGATGAAGTCGTGCGTTGTTGTTTGCCATTTGGAATTCTACAAAACGAGAAATGTGCAATTTTATTATTTTGAAAAATGTAACTATATTTAACAATGGCTAGATCATCAAATATAGCTCCCACTATTTTTCTCGGATTAACAGGCCTCACCATTAATGCGGAAAATATCATTATATTTTCTAGTGGGTCCAAGATCCCTTTTTCACTTATTCTTGAGCTTGCTTTGACAAGTCACCCAAGAATAGGTTATTTAGGTAGGAACCATTCCAATTGCATCATATGCAGCTCTTGGTCCTATTAGGTTAATAACTCTTTTATTCTTTATCCCATGGATAACCCCTAATTGTCATGCCTCTAGGCTCATCAATCCAATTGATTCTTGCCTAGTGGCGTCCAACCTCTTGCTTCAACATACACACATTACTAGCTTGTTCCGTCCGCAACACACCATGGTAAATTAAAATCACCTTGCTTTGGCAAGCCCGAATTTCAATAAACCATGATCATGAAGGGTGTTTTGGCAAGAGAAGGCAAAACGGAATATTTAATTGAGGGATTTTTCTTTTAATTTGTTTGGTTGATCTTATCAACATGGTCTACTTATTTGGATTGGGAAATCCACCATAAAAGACCAACCTTGTTTATTATTATCTTGTTATTGTTTTCGCTAGTATCGCCATACACACAAAAATAAATAACAAGGCATAAATAATAAACATCCACAAACATAAAAGAAACGTGGCATGGATATGGCCCCTAGACTAATGATATTATCAACCCAATGATAATATCCAATTTCCCTAAAGTGCCGAGCTCATCTCCATGTGCTCCACCATAGATGCGCGCCTAGGGATGTCTTCTTTGTCTCTTGGCTCCTTTGGTTCTCCGGTCTTCTTCTGCATGTTCTTGGCTATCATTTAAATATATCTAATTCTAGCCTAACATCTAGAATAAATAAATAACAAAAGCCTCACATGTGGAGGAGAAAAAGAAGACTCGCAGGCCGTAAAACCTAATTAATTACTACATTAATTTGATCAGCTCGCAGGCCGTAAACCAAACCACAAAGCAATAATAAACATCCACAATCCTAGGCCATATTCATCCACCATGCAATAAAGAACATAATACAATTAAAACCAATTCTTAACGCGCTTGTTTAATTTTAATGAAATTGGGTAATTAGGGTTACAACGGTCCAAGGGGTTCAAGCCAACAAGGGGTCCGAACCCTAGGACCGCCGCCGCCACAAGGCCCGGCCCAAGGCCGGCCACCCCATTGGCCCGCGGCCTTTTCTTGGCACGCAAGGGAGGGGGCGGACGGCTAGGGTTTCGGCCCTAGTCTTCCTTCCCTCTTCCTTGTTGCCCAAGAAAGGTTGTTTCCTTATGGATTTAATTCCATAAATTTATTTCCATAATTGAAAACCCCTTTTCAATCATGTGCCCATGAACCCTAATTTTTGAAGAACCCAACTATACACATCTTATGTGATTAAACTCACAAATTCTAACATCCAATGTTAAATTGGGTCTTGTTCTATTGAATCAAATTCAATTTTGCATCTACTATGCCAAATAATTTCAGTTTTCGCGAAATAAACAATAAAACGGTGTGTAAGCTGAAATCGTAACATATACATCTTGTTATGCTCTACAACCTGGTGTAGATACTGCTTTATGACATGGCAGATCTAGGCCACGTGGCAACCATCCAGCACACCATATTGTGCTCCACACACACAGGATCACCAGCCGAGCTGATCCATGTGGGGGCTGCGAGACAGAGCCCTCGCATACCACTGCACGGGACTTGTAGGGACTTTGTGGTCTGGAGGCTAGAGTAAGCCCTGTCGCGTGCGAGCCAAGCCCGCGCGCGACCTTTAGTAACTGTTTTGAGAGATTTATGGCACGAGCTCCATAAACCCGGTCAATCCGGTCAAACCCGGTCAACCTCGTAACGGTTCCGGTACTCGCGCACCACGTGCTCTAACGGTTCCTATATACTCGGACGAACGTGCCGTTATGGTTAAGCTAATTAAGCCGCCATTAATGGGCGCATTAACCACACTACAACGGTCACGTTCTCCAGTATATATATATCGTTAACCTTTCCATACAAAGGGGGACACACTGCCGTACGCGGAAGCTCTGCCAAACCTCTGTCTCTCTCTCAGACATTGCTACTGACTTACTCTCTCCCTACACACACCCCTATTCTTCCTGTGCGATCCCTGATCCACTACGTACGGTGTACACGGAGGTCTCCCTGCCGGAATCTCTTGTGCACATTTTGGTGAACCCGACGTGAAACTTACCAGCAAAAGCAACCATGTCTCAGGAGGACGATGTCAGCAACCGATCTCCTTCCACTGAAACTCCCTCGGGAGACGAGGCTCGCCGTACTCCGACGACTCCCGGCGAGGCGCCAACTTTAGAGTCTTTGGACACCATTGTCCAAAGTCAGGCAAAAGCTCTCAAGTCTCAATCCGCGCAGTTAGAGCGGATCTTGGCCGTTCTGGGCACTCTTGCGCCAAATCCTCCACCTGCCACCGCTATCCCCCAGGGAGGAGGAACCCCTACCGCTCCAGGATTGGGAGTGTCGGCCACGCCTCCCAACCCTCATCTGCAAACTCCACCGTCGGCCGCGCAGCTGCCTTCGGTCCAAGGGTCGACGGCACAAATGCTGCCCCCTGCTGCTCACGCCTCTCAGCCCCCGGCTTTGGCGTCCAACCCAGCTCTGCAGTACACTCTGCCTCCACCAGCGACAATCTGGGGAAACGCGGGTAGCCAATACACTCCCAATCCTCCGGCAGCATATGTGTCGCCACCGCCTACGGCAACCCCTCCGTCAACTACCGAGGGAAGCATTCCAGAATGCATGACGTCTTTGCAGAAGCGCGTAGACTCCATCTTGGCTCATCAGTCGTTCGCGGATACCATCATCCCGAAGCTAGACAACGATCCACCCATCCCACGAGAGATCTATCTCATGCCTAACCCGGCGGGGTACAAGGCTCCCAAATGGGACAAGCTCGAGGACGTCAATGGAAACGCTCATGAGCATGTCATGCGTTTCATCGATGTCATGGGTCCATACGGAGCCGATCCCAAGCTGCTGATGCGAGAATTCCCAAAAACTCTTGGGAATGTAGCATACAAATGGTACCGAACATTGGAGGCCGGATCTGTGAAAACTTGGGACGACATGGTCCAGAAGTTCTATACCAAGTTCTTCCAGATGGAAGAAAAGGTGACGATGATCCATCTCTCACGGATGTATCAGAAACGCGAGGAAGATGGAATCACTTTCATCAAGAAATTCAGAGCGAAATCCTTGGAGTGCAAGGATCCAATGCTCGAAAGCCGGCTCGTAGAGATATGCCTGCAGTGCATGCGAGACGAATACAAAAGCATGCTGATCAATTTGCAAACACCTACGTTTTCAAAGCTCATCGAATGCACGATGAACATCGAGCCCATTGTCGAGAGACAGAGAAAGAAGAGCGCTCCAGAACGACCTGCGAGCGGCACCACCTACAAGATCGGCAGATTTGGCTACAAGCGGGGACGCGAAGCTGAGGTCAATGCAGTTTCGCCCCAGAAGCAAGCAAAGGCTGCAAACTTCGATGCACCACCTCTGCCATGCTCGGTGGAGGAAGCAAGCGATCTCTGCAGACAGTGGCGTAAGGACGGCGTCCTACCACCGCTCGAGAAAGCGCCCTCCAAGGAGGTGACGAGGGACCCTAAGTGGTGCGAATACCACGGCAAGGTCATGCACCCCACAGCCGAGTGCAAGAAGCTCAGATTCGCGTTCGATCAGAAGATGAAGAACGGCGAACTCATCGTCAGCGACCACCGGAAGGATGTGCGCAACAACCCGCTGCCTGCCCATACAGATTCGGGCTCAAAGGGCAAAGAGGTCGCCATGATCTCGATCGTGGACTTGGAAGAAGTCGCAGAAGATGGTCTGCCCATCATTGCTGAAGTCCATGAAGATGAAGACTACAGCATGGACACGGAAGATGAGCGTGCCGACCGCATGAAAGGGTCGCACGGCTTCGACAAATTCTTCAACGAGATGAACTTCTCCGAAAAATGTCGAGCGGACATGACAAAGGCAATCTTAAGGGTAGCAGAAGACTACGAGGAGGACCTCGTGGTCTCCAACGGGAAAGTCGTCAGGGCGTCCCGTTCCACAGAAAGGATTATGACCTTTTCTGCCAGCGACAAGAAGACAGATGCGAGCCACCAGAGGCCCCTGTACGTGACCGCCATCATCAACGGCGTCGAATTCAAGCGAGCATTCGTCGATGGAGGAGCAGCGGTCAATGTTGTTCCACTCCACACACTGAAGCTAGCAGGGATCCCCGAGCACAAGGTAGTCAAGCGTCCATCCCCGCTGGTGGGATTCGGGAGCGATTCTAGGAAAGCTCAGAGATATGGCATTCATTGGCCAGGCATGTCAACAGCTGCAGCCCTGATACAAGGGAAGTGCGAAAGTTGCGCACTAATCAAAGACTCTCTACTCGTCGCTCTAACCGATGACGACGCAGATTGGAGGAAGCCATTGTTTGAGTTCCTCACCAAGGGCATCGTACCAGAATCGAGAAAAGAAGCTGACAAATTGAAAAGGAAAGCGTCTCGATATGTGGTCCAGGAAAACCTGCTCTGGCGAAGAGGTCACGAGGGCAACTTGCTGCGATGCCTAGACGGCAGGGAAGCACAAGAAGTCATGGACCTTTCCCATCAAGTGGAACACCAGGGAGGTGCGAAATTATGCAGACAACTCCTCTCAATCGGATACTTCTGGCCCACGATGGAAGTCGATTGCCGCACCAAGGTGCGACGCTGCCAAGAATGCCAGTTCAAAGGGAACCTAGTGCACGCTCCTGCCGTGGATCTACATGCATTAGGGACGCCATGGCCATTTCATACATGGGCTCTGGACTTCATCGGCCCCATCCGACCAACGTCACATGGGAACCATTTCATTCTCACCGCAACCGAGCTGTTCACCAAATGGGTGGAAGCAATACCACTGAAGACGGCAAACGCGCTGGCTGTGGTTAACTTCATCCAGGAAAACATCGTATGCAGGTTCGGAATCCCAAATACTATTCTTTCAGATCATTGCCTTGCTTTAATCGCAGGTAGCTACGAAACTCGCGGAGTACAATATCAGGCAAATATGCTCCACCCCCTATTATCCAAAGGGAAATGGACAAGCCGAAGCGACTAACAAAACGCTGTTGCGAATTCTGAGCAAGATGGTCGCAGATGACCACAAGAAGTGGGCCGACTCCCTTAACATAGCTCTGTGGGCCTACAGAACTTCTCCAAGGACACCTACAGGGGCCTCGCCATTTCTACTATGCTATGGGGCCGAAGCTGTAGTACCTGCGGAGGTCAGAGTCAATTCGGCGAGGCTGGCCTTCCATGCACTCTATGAAAATCAACGCGATCATGATTTAGTCTTGCTGGAAGAAAAGCGAGAACAAGCCCAAAGGACTAACAAGCGGTACCAAGAGAGAATCGCTCGCGCCTATAACAAGACAGTCCAGCGACGGGATTTCGCAGTTGGCGACCTGGTCTTGCGCGCATCTGATCACTGCATGCGAGAAGCAACTCACCCAAAGTTCGCAGCTAATTGGGAAGGACCATTCGAAGTCACAGAAGTCTTCGATAGCGGCTACTGCAGCATACGAAGGTTGCACGGCACAACCTCAACTCCAAGCTCAGTCAACATGCGCTGGATCAAGAAGTACTATCCTTGACTTCTTTTATTTCATACGTTTTATGATAACGTTGCTTAATGTCTCATGTGGCTGTGATTAACGCAATCTCCTCTCCCATATGAGAGGATTGTAATCCTATCTCTCACATATGAGAATGTCATAATAAAAGAATTCTCCCAAATGAGAAGTTCATATTTCTAGCTGTTTATATCGCTCTATTTAATTTGTTATTACTGTTAACAATGATTTATTTACTGCAATAGCAGTAAATACAAACGCGATCTTAACTGATCATCTAAAGCCTATCTTTTACGATAGCAGCCAAACGCAAACGCGATCTTAACTGATCATCAAAGCCTATCTCTTACGATAGCAGCAAACACAAACGCGATCTTAATTGATCGTCAAAGCCTATCTCATACGATAGCAAACGCGATCTCAATCGATCATTTAAAGCCTATCTTTTACGATAGCAGCCAAATGCAAACGCGATCTTAATTGATCATCAAAGCCTATCTCTTACGATAGCAAACGTGATCTTAATTGATCATCTAAAAGCCCATCTCTTACGATGGCAGCCGATGCAAATGCGATCTTAAGTGATCATCCAAAGCCTATCTCTTACGATAGCAGGCAACATAAACGTGATCTTAATTGATCATCTAAAAGCCCATCCCTTATGATGGCAACCAATGCAAATGCGATCTTAAATGATCATCCAAAGGCTATCTCTCACGATAAGCAGTCAACATAAACGCGATCTTAATTGATCATCTAAAGCTCGTCCCTTATGATGGCAGCCGATGCAAATGCGATCTTAAGTGATCATCCAAAGCCTATCTCCTACGATAGCAGCAAAAATACAAAAACGATCTCAATCGATTATCAAAATCCTATCCCTCACGATAGCGGTTTACTCAAGTGCGATCTTGTATGATCTTTTAAAGCCAATCTCAATCGATCATCAAAATCCTATCTCTCACGATAGCGGTTTACACAAATGCGATCTTATATGATCTTCTCAAGCCTATCTGTTACGGTAGCAATTTATACGCAAAGTGGTTTTAGTTGATCACCCAAGTCCGTATGTTACGATGGTAATGTAACTGCGGAACCATCTTGCTAGACCTTCTAAAGGTCTATCTGCTGCGATAACAATTCATGCGAGAAACTATCTCAAGCAATCCCCTAACAAAGCCTATCTTCTATGATAGCAATTCGCACCGCTCAATGATCTCAATTGATCATACGATTTACAACGACCACCTGCAAGCCCATTCGTCAAGATGGCACAGCTGCGAAATTATGATCTCGAATGATCTAGCGAAACATCTGCGCATTGACGTCGCATATGTGAAATCATTACATGGCATTATGCAAGGCAAAACAAGCCGAAACGCATGCGAAATTGTATTTCGTTGCAAAGAGAGCAAATAGTACAAAAGCTATATATCATTATGAGTCAAATGACTTACAATTTATCTATCTAGATAGCAGCTTACAAGCGAAAAGCTCGAATCTAACTACACAGCCAACATGGCTAACAATACATTCGAAATATGGCTGGTAAGCCAGGGATGCGCCAAGAGAACTCTCGACTAAGAAAAGAGAGAATCCACCGGTCCTGATACCGGCAGCACAGTACGCAGATCTGCGGCCAAAGATCTATAGCAAAAGGGATGCTGCCGCGAAGAGATCAACTCGTCATTCGCCACATCCCTAGCAGCAAGGTCAGGGATACGATGCGCCCAAGACCCCAAGGAATGACAAAAGCCTCTGTCTGACCAAGATAGGCGCCGGAGGAGCTTCCTGTGCCGACAGATGATACTCCGCACAACAGGCGAAGCAGTCATTCCTCTGGTGATGGATTCCTTGTCATGTTGGACAAGGGCATTGACGAGCACCCCGACCTCACAAATGTGAGGGCAACGGATTCTTCTTCGGAGATGCTGAAGAAGAATTCCGCCGTTCATTACGAGACGGTAGCACGGTCACTTCGGTGCGGCACCTCGCCACGAGGCGGCCGGAAACATGACCTGCACACATAATACACGAAGAAATTTCTTCGAATACACATGAGGTATTATCTGCACCCTCTTTATGATGGTTATAAACAGCCATAAGCCTCATAAAGTGGATCTTGGAAACTATTTCTATAGCACAAAGCGCAAACTCGGGATTCAAAACTTGAAGTTGCCATGAATCAACGAAAAACAAGCGTTGAAGCCAGCAGTCGTAAGGACTCACGGCAAAGCACATGTTTGGGATGAAGAACCCAAATGGCAAAGACAGGGTTTATATAGACCCTGTGGAGACTCTTCGGTTGCCTAAGATGAGTCAGCAAAATTCAAAAAAGAGGGTAAGTTCAATCACTTACGCCTTGAAAAGCGGTAAAAATCAATTACCCTACTAAAGGCTACGACGATTCAGTTGCGTATCCTAATAAATGACGGATAGTCATGATTCGGATGGACTTCCCAACGGAAGCGTGCTTATCTGCCGAGAAATTAGCGCGAAAATCAAGCAGAAAATCAATTGCTGATGTCATAATTGGATATGCACAGAGATGTCCAATCAAATCCCGAAAAGGGCAAAACGGGCAAACTCATTGTTTGTTGTTAAAAAAAAAAGGGGGAGAAACCCTAGCAATATTACATTAATGTTTCAAAACATTACATTAATGTCTCAGCCATTTTCCTGTTTTCTTTTCAAAATTCGAAAAGTCAAAACAAATTCTTGATTAAGGAATCATGGGGCTCGAACTGCTCGCTCAGCTTCTCCACTTGTTTCACTTCTTGCTTCAGTTGCTCGCACTTGGCATTCATTTCATGATACAGCTTCAAAGCTTCATCAACCTTTTGCTTTTGCTGCACCACCTTCTGCATCTCAGCTGCGAGATTCTGGTGACCGAGATTCAAAGTTACAGCTGCGCGAATCAGTGTAACTCTGTCCTTGAGGAATTTGAAACCAAGTCTGCCTTGGACTTTGAACAGGAGATTTTGGCACATGCCACACAGCAATTCAGCACTCTGGGCCGAAATGGTCGCAGGTGTAGCCGCAGACAGCTGCTCCATTATCCAGATGGCTTCAGTAAGGAATAGCCTCCTGTCAAAAGGTCCGATCTCCAGAGATCTCACAAACGATCGGGGGTATCTGAGACGCATTCGAACCACCCAGTCTACATCGGTTTGCTTCAAACCTGAGACATCAAAAATGGTTATAATGTCAGAACTCGCAAGCAAATAATGCGACGTGCGAACGGTAAATCTTTACTTACCAGTGCCTTCCAGAATTTCATGAAGAGAAGGGATGCGGGCCACCGGGTTGTTCGAAGACTGCCCCCGCTCCATAGCCCTCCTATCAGCTTCGAACTCCAACCTCTCATAGTCAGGAGGAAGAGTGTAGGCCGCACCAGCTGCGACTACATTCCCAACCTGCGAGCCCCAAATGCTCCACGCAGGAATAAGTGCTTCTGGTTCAGTCATCGCCGGAGGCGAAGGGACAGCCGAAGTCGCTGGGCGGACATTCCCAGATGCGAAAATGTTAGCATCACTTGTCCTTTCTCCCTCACCACCAGTACGGACACCTTCGTCCATCGGCACAGCATCAGCTTCGACATCATCGGAGAGTTCGATGACATCCTCGAAATGCTCACCTGCGTGTCCAGCAGCTGCGACGGGCTTCTCGGTATGGGAGCTCGAAATTGGAACATGGGATGCAGAAGGCTGACTTCTCTGCTCCAGCTCAGGTTCCTCAGCATGACCTGCGATACCAAATGCGATAAAGTGAGGTAACTTGTGTTATAAGTTATTTCGCTATCTTTACTAAAGCTCAGAACAAGCACCTCCACGCGAAGGTGGGATTAAGGTATCCTCATCGTACACTAGGGACGTGGAACCGTGCCCTATCAGTGTATCCTCACTAAGCAAATCTTTAAGAGAAGCCTGACCTGGGATGCGAGTAAACCAGTCATGATTTTGCCTTAAGTGGCTACAGCCTAGTATGCGCATATCACTCAAAGTAATTACCTGAGGGTTCTCCACATTTGCTTACCAACCAACGGCGAATGTCAAGCTTTGACACACCGTGCTTTAACGCACCCACAATTACATCTCTATAAGTAACTGCGAGATTGAAGATCTCACCTTTATCGCCACCTGCGATCTCTGCGAAGTCCGCTTGGACTTGCTCTAGCTCTGCTGCGTCCTCTCCAGGAACCTCATCTTCCTCCTCCACATGAGGAGTCACTTCGTCGGGAAGCTCGTCTTCCTCACCAACTGGACGCACTAAGTCGTCAACATGCAGCTCCTCGAGGCTCCGCTGTTTCACAAGCTCGAGCTCCTCTTCCTCTCGCTGCCTTCTTCTTTCAGCAGCCTCCGCGGCTGTCTTCCGGGATTCAGCAAGAACATCCTCGCTTATAGGATCATCTGAAATGCCAGAATGGGCATCTTTCTTTTGCCTCTTGGCCACAAGGCCACCGACGGCTTCATCATCATCATCTGCGAATACATATTTAGTTCAAAGAAAAGAACTACAAAGAAGTCAAGATAAAGGGTAAGGAGATGTGACGGAAGTACCTCCTGATTCTTCCTCGCACATCACAACTGTTGCTTCTTCTTCTTCATCACTTGCTTGGGGCTCCTGTCTCTCTTCCTCCTCTTGGTTGAATGGAACGAAAGTCTCAACTGCGAGATCTTTTCGCACTTTGCTGGGCATACGACCCTTGCCTTTGTCCTTGATGGAAAGGGACCTCACTGGGGGAGAAGCTGGAGCACTCCTAGGGGAAGAAATCGTAATTCCCTTTTGCCTAGGTCTCTTCACTCTCGGCGCCGCAGTCGCTGGAGGGGATGGGTCATCTCTAGGAGGAGACGGAGCCGGAGGGTTGTCTATCAGCGAGTCAGCAAAAGTGTTCATGACTCCGCGAACCTTTGTTTCGACCTCGGCATCCATCCTCCATGCTAGCCGGTACGACTCCCCCCTCCTTCTGGTGGCAACAATGGTGTCCACCAGCGATTTGGAGCGATCACCAGCTGCAAACCTCCGCACATGACACTGAACAATACCAAACGAAAAGCATCAGCGCGAGGAAATCAAAAGGCTCAAAGCACACAAGGAAATTGCTTACCTCAGCAAACGCCTTGCTATATTTGATGACCTGCGCGTCACCCTTCTTGATTGCGTCGACTTGCTCCTTCAGAATGAAATCGGGGCACAAATGATTCTCGCGGTCCCACAGCGAGTAGCAACCATACTCAGACTCGCTCAAACTGCAATTGGGGCGAAACGGAAAAGAGTTTCTCTTGATCAAGGGGGCCTTTCCTGGCTGCGCCGCCGCCTCCGTCTCAATCCTTGTTTGCTGGGCAACCCAGTATGCGATCCAGTTCTGGGAACAACCACCCTTGCGAGTTCCCGCAGGCTGCTCAAAGGGAAGATTGCTCATGAGGACCGTCTTGCACTCCTTTGTCAGCAAACGCTTGTAGCACCCTCTGATAATAGACTGGGGCCAGATCGATGGGGCCACCGCATCAAAACCAAACTGAGGAGAGACCCGAGTAGGGTCAACATCCACTGTAAGTCTTTCATACCGTGGAGCGAGCTCACGAATATGCTCTGCGAGGGCAGGAAGAGAACCTCGCAGACACCAACAGAAGAAGTCACGATAGCGTTCGTGGAAATGCGGCCCCTTTTCAAAGAGAAGGTCTTCTGACAAGACCATACCTTTGGAAGGGTATAGCTTTGGAAACCACCGTACATTCTCAACGCGTGTGGCATAGGGCCTGGCGGTAAACTCCTTTCGTTTGTCGCATATCAAACTCCAAGTACACTTGGTGTTGCTTGCTCCAAACCATCTCGCAGCCCTTCCGCTGTTGCGCGCCTCCGTCTCGCCTGGGGGACACCACTTCTCAAGTGGGAGGGGAGTTGGAGCATAAGACGGCCAGCGCTCGAAAACCCACATTGTCAAAAAGCTGATATTGACAAAGGTCAGAACATCGAGACGGCCACGCGATTCCCTCATCGCCAGAACCAGCTGATCCAGCCTGTAATATAGCGTCCCCAGGACCAAGGGTCCGAGTGCGACTCTCTGACCAAGAGCGAGCCTCACGGCAAGTGGCAGCACATGGTAGAAGACCCCGTCATGGGGGTGACCATCAATCAGATACCTCGACAGCCAAGCACAGAGAAAGGCACAGAGGGTTAAATGATAGCCCTTGCCCTTTACATAATTCTCGGCCTCCGGGTTCTCGCTCAAAAGCTTCTTAGTAATGCTGCTGTTCGCATAGTCTCGGAAGAAGTACTGCAGCCACTTGTTCCAGGTATTCTTCGCAGACGTATCCACTAGCTGCCAGTTCGGAAGAGGCTTCGTAGTGGTCCACCGAGTAGAGATTTTCTTTACCTCTGCTAGGCACTCCTCCATCTGCGCGTACAAGGCCATTTCAGCAGATGTCCTCAAGTGGCTCAAGGGGTCCACCTCGCCCATGGGAGAAAGCTCATACAGCATTTGAACGTCCTCAAGCGTGGGGGCAGCCTCGAACTCAGCAAAATGAAACGTGTGAGTCGCGGGCGAATAACGGGACAGAAGGTCTAGAAGCATGGACTGATCCAACTTCACGACAGCACCCTTCATAGCACGGATAGCAAAGAAAATGCCGGCTTTATCAAGAATCTCGGCGTGATGATCCAATACGTGGTCAATCCACTCATCCATGTAGTCCAATTTCTGGACGAACGCTTGAGTAGAAATCGCAGTATACGGGAAGTGCCCGTTCTCGATCCCCAATCGGACTACATCCTCGGAACCAACCCACTCGAGCAGGGCCGAGTTAACTGGGCGAGTCAACGTCAGCAATTGCTCAGCTGGGACAGGGTCAGGCATCCTCTTCGCCTTCACCCTCGCATGGTAAAAGTCTTTCCCACCCAGAAAGGGGGCTTTACGCCACAGAGCCTGCGGAAGCTCCGGCATCTCTTCGTCTTCCTTGACGGGTCTGGTTACTCTTGTCTTGGCCATTCCTGCGAAAGGGCAAGAAAAAGGGGGGAGAAATACCACACCACACTTCAGTTTGAATTTTGGGAATTTGAGATCTATGCAAACCAAAGCAAACAGTTCCGGTGCCAATTTCAGAAATTGGGGAGTTGATATTGTTGAAAGATCAAAACGAAGCGGGTTCAAAGATCAAAAGCCTCTTCGCAAATTTCATGGATTTACAGATTCAACGCGATTCAAGGCAAACACTGGTATTTTAAATCAAAAGTAAACGAGGCCAACCTTGTTTCCTTGAAGCTTGCTTGGATATGCACAATTGGAGAATACGATTTGCAGTCCTAAACTGGTGATTGATTATCTGGATCTGCTCTCGAAGATCTCCGGGTACCATTCACTTTAAGAGAAAGAAGTAATGCTTTGCAATGATGGGATACAAGGTATTTATCCAGAAGAATGAAGGGTTGCGTCCCTTCAGTAGTCGAATCGCAACCGTCACCGTCGTGTCGCGCAATCACAGGACGGGCTGACGTCACGCCTAAAACCCTAAAGGTCTGACGGCACGACTCTAGGGGTTTTAGGTCATAATGACACGCACGGGGGCTGAATCTACCCGTATTTGAATTGGTGCGTGGCGACGACGCGCATGTTGGTTTCCGCGCATGGAAGCCTATACAGCTATGAGCCTTCACGCGCAGAAAGGGGGCTAATGTAGATACTGCTTTATGACATGGCAAATCTAGGCCACGTGGCAACCATCCAGCACACCATATTGTGCTCCACACACACAGGATCACCAGCCGAGCTGATCCATGTGGGGGCTGCGAGACAGAGCCCTCGCATACCACTGCACGGGACTTGTAGGGACTTTGTGGTCTGGAGGCTAGAGTAAGCCCTGTCGCGTGCGAGCCAAGCCCGCGCGCGACCTTTAGTAACTGTTTTGAGAGATTTATGGCACGAGCTCCATAAACCCGGTCAATCCGGTCAAACCCGGTCAACCTCGTAACGGTTCCGGTACTCGCGCACCACGTGCTCTAACGGTTCCTATATACTCGGACGAACGTGCCGTTATGGTTAAGCTAATTAAGCCGCCATTAATGGGCGCATTAACCACACTACAACGGTCACGTTCTCCAGTATATATATATCGTTAACCTTTCCATACAAAGGGGGACACACTGCCGTACGCGGAAGCTCTGCCAAACCTCTGTCTCTCTCTCAGACATTGCTACTGACTTACTCTCTCCCTACACACACCCCTATTCTTCCTGTGCGATCCCTGATCCACTACGTACGGTGTACACGGAGGTCTCCCTGCCGGAATCTCTTGTGCACACCTGGCTCTGATACCACTGTTGGGATTTGAAGTAGGTAACGCAGCGGAATAACAAAATTTAATTCCTACTTCAATGCCCACCACGGATCGTCAGGAGGAGACATCATAACATGATAAGAGACATAGTATTGTGTACCTTTTTTGATTTGTGAGATCACACGAAGAATGATGTCCTCGTCTATACGGTTGATCCACGTCTAGAGGTGAGATCTAGATTCTTCCTTCAAACAAGTTCTAGCTTGAACCCGGAAGAAGAGGGAAGAAGATCAAAGCAACAAAGGCGAGAGGAGGATTCGGCCTCCTCTTAGAGCCGACGGGAAGGGGCGGATGGGGCTAGGGTTTCGGCCCTAGCTCTTGTCTTGCTTTCTTTTGCTCTCTCCCACTCTCTTTGTTATGTCTAATAACATTCATGTGGGAAGGAAGCTAAAGCCTCTTTGTATACTCCAACAATTCCTTGTTGTTTCCATAAAAGAGTTTGCTAATTCTAGATGAACTAGAACTATTCCCTTCCTTGCAAATTAGTCCTACTAAGTTTGCAAGGTGTTGCACAATGATCCTTCTATTAATTAATCAATATTAATTAATCCCAAATCTAGCTCAACTCTATCTGACGTGTGACCCCATAGGTTTCTATATAGTTGGTAGTAACTCTTACTAAAATGGAGCGGTGTCTAGCAACACATCCATGTCACCCAACCCATAGAAATAGTCAGTGATCCCGACAAACCTCTTGTGCCCAATATCTCAATATTGCACTATCCCTTTTGTCTCCATATCTGGATTGGACACGAGACATTCATATTCACACTCGTCTATCCAATCCATAGTTCCTCGATCCTGGGAATATGCTTATGCTTGCAGATAACATCAATATCTCTATATTGATTTATCTGAGTCTGGACAGACATTCAATAAGCCTCATCCCTCGAGTGGTCGTGGATATTTACCCCCATTATGTGGGAGGGAAAAATCCTATCTACATCACTACGATCTCTAAGCTTGCTTCCTATCACGCCCGATTATGATTACCCAGTTACGGCGTAACGTTTGATAACATCAAAGCCCAATATTTCACAACTAGAGTATCTAGTGACTTCAAGTGTAAGGATTGCAATTATATTAGCACTACGAAAAGCGATTGTGACTTGACATAATCTAATGTATCCTTTTTGTTGTGGGTCAATCCAGTATGCCATTACTCTTGATGCATACCCATGTGTTAGACTTGATATCTCCATATTAATCTACCCACATACTAGTCTATATTTGATCGTCCTATTAATCAATATAGTGGACTAGGGATATTTAAGATAAACAACACATTTTATCTAAGGACTTCATTATATTAAATATCACAATATATAATAAATGAATATTCTAGCCAAAACAATGTTCATACTAAATCTACGATTGCCTCTAGGGCATCTATTCCAACAAAGAGGACTTACCATTGTAATCCTTGCTGATGGATGGTCTATGCCTTTCTCTGTTGAATTCTTTGTTTCGAGAGTTTGTCTTCATTTTGAGAATCCTTGTCAAGGCTTTGGAAATCAAGGCAATTGGATCTTCATCATCACCATCCTCAGTTTCAAGGATTTGAATTCTCTCATTTTCTTTGGCTTTGAGGGCTAGATTTTTGACACCTTCTGGGATTTCTCCATCAACTTCATTCATAGATATCCCATGTGTCAGGAGCTTCCCTTTTAGGTTATCAAGTTGTAAAGTTGAGAGATTCTGAGCTTCTTCTATAGCTGTGGTCTTTGGTTCCCATTTTGCCTTTGGAAGACTTCTGAGTATCTTCCTCACTTTTTCTTCATTGGAAAAATGTTTTCCCAGTGAGTCAAGGTTGTTGACAATATCAGTGAATCTCTTGAACCTATCTCTGATGGAATCATCTGCATTCATTTTGAACAGCTCATACTGTCAAAGATAAATGTTGATTGACACGATCCAACCGCAAGTGTAAGGCTGCGGCGTGTAGTAATATCCGGTAATCCGGGTTTGTCGAACCCAAGGGACTTGTCGGGAATTAACTAAGATGATTAACTTCGTGTGGGCAAGCAATTGGATTGTATTATTAAACTAATAATTTAAGTAACAAATTATTAAAATTGAGACTAATACGAGGGATAAGTATCAGGATATCTCTACGGGTCACTAGGTATTTCACACTTTGACGGATTTATGCTTTGATAACACGATGATTCTTTAATCTAACTAAACGAGCACAAACGTGTTGAAGATTTCTCAACCAACACCAATACTTAGACTAACAAAGCCGATTTCTCTAACCTAATCAAGTTTAAGTATGTGACACGCTCCAACTGCAAGTGTACAGCTGTCGTGTGTAGTAATAAACCGGAAATCCGGGTTTTCGAACCCAAGGGACTTTGTTTAAATTAACTATTATTCTAAACCTTATGTGGGTACGTCGCAAGTTGTGTTTTTATCTAATTCTAATAAAATAAACGCAATATTCTCAATTAACCAAGTGAAGTAGTTCACTATTAATAAAGAATGAATTTTAGGGTTTTTGTAATATAAGGGAAAAGTACCGGGAATTCTCTAGGTTCACTAGGTTGATCTAAATTTATATTTTGATTTGTAAAACAACCACATGTCATTCACTATTAATCAAGCAATATTAAACTTACCGAGTTACCAAGCAAGTTCACTATACTTTAAGCTAAACCAAACCGAGTTACCAAGTCTAGTTTATCTTTAAGCACGCATTGAAACCATATTTCTACTTTAACGATCCTAGTTAACGATGTCGAGTTACCAAACATTGATACGACTAGGTGGATTATTCAATTTACCGACTAATTCTCACGGAGTTACCACGTGAAAACTAATTAAGTTTATCTCTACGTCAGCTACTCGCAAAGATAATATAATTATGAACGTAAATAATCCATAATAGTGAATAAACACGTGAGATTAAGCTAGAACATGCATCACAATCATCAAAACATCAACTTTAGATCAAACCCTAGCTACACCAAACGAGAATTCCCAGCAAATAACGTTTAGCTACTCATATTCATGTTCAAAACGACAAGTCTAATGAGTTTAAACATAAAAATCAAGAAAAGAGGAGAGTTGAGAATCCAAACGGATGATCCAAAGCTCCTAAGCTCTCCCAATAGCTTCTTGATCTCCAAAAGATGTTCCTTACGTCAAAAACTACTGAAAAAGTCGACCTAGAATGCTTAAATATGTTTCAATAATCCTATTACAAAGTTTGGATAAACTACGAAAAAGCCCCGGAAAAATTCTGCACTTTCAGCGATGTCTTCGTAGGAAGACATTTGTCTTCCTAGGAAGAGTCTTCGTACGAAGACAATTTGTCTTCCTACGAAGGTCTTCTCACTTAGATACTGCAAGCTTGTTTGGGAAGACTTTTTGCAGAGCCAAAATTTGGCTAAGTATATTGTCTTCGTACGAAGACATTTGTCTTAGTACGAAGACCCTCTAATCCAGCCTTCTTTTCTTTGACTTTCTCTTCCTTACTTTGACTTTCTCCTTCCTCCCTTCTTCCATTGACCTTCCATTGTTTCCATTGACTTTCTCCTTCCTTCCTTCTTCCATTTGACTTTCCTTTGAGTTCCTTGCTTCCGAAGTTCGCTTCCATCTCCCGCATGATCCTCCAAGCCCTGTTTTCCTGCGAATCACAACACGAAAACACAACCCGCGATCATATCACAATAAAAGCTCAAATAACTAAAGAAACGCCCGGATTTAACAAGTAACGCATATGAACTCACATTATCTCATTTAAGCTCAATTTACTCAAAAGACGACGAATTCTCCATGATCAGCACGCAAAACGTAGAAATAAAAGGCATAAAATAACTCCGAAAACGGAGTTATCAACTACCCCCACACTACCTTTTGCTCGTCCCGAGCAAATCTCCCAAGTCAATTCCATTTCTCTCAAGCCAAAACTTCTTTCGCTTTCTCGCAATCCATCCAACTTTGTATACCAACCAAATTACTCATTGCATAACTTCCCTACGCCAATTGCATACTTTCACCTCTCATTGCATACAAAACCATTACCACTTGCATACTAATCCAAGTAGAACAATTCACAAATCATCCTCTTTACTAGTCGACACGACTCGATTATACACAATGCACCTATATGCAAATGCAATATTAACAATGCAAGTATTGAACTAACAATTTTTTCTTTTCTTTTGCGAGATTGGGCAATCTCCATTAGCTTAAACCGATTCACACGAAGCGATGAGAAATCTAGACACAAGGAATGAGTTGAAATCAAATTCGACAACACGAATCCCCCCTAGCTAGTATAGAGAACCTAGCTTTACTAAGTACAAGAACGCAATACCTTTTCATGTGTGCCACAAAATAAGAGTCTACGCTCCAACTGCAAGTGTACAGCTGTCGTGTGTAGTAATAAACCGGAAATCCGTGTTGTCAAACCCAAGGGACTTTGTTTAAATTAACTATTATTCTAAACCTTATGTGGGTACGTCGCAAGTTCAGTCTCGATGTCCGAAGTCAAATGTCGACACCCCCACACTCGAATGTAATCATGTTCCCTCTCAAGTAGTCAATCAAATATCTGTCTCGTGCCTAATCCAACCAAACCCCCTACACCATGATGAGTAAGATCCGGTACCTAGCACGATCCACCTATTAAATTCCCCCAACCCAAGTTTTGTGTGTATTAGATGGTACACACTCACGGCTCTCCACACTTGTGTCCATGTTGCAATGCCATGGAACACCGCCACACCGAAGTGCGCAAGCCTACTCTCACTCACCCTCGCATTCCCCTCGAAGATCACAAATGAAGCGCATGCGATATGTAAGACTCACACAAGTATAACATGAAGTACTCCCTCATCGAACCCCCTCAACTACAACACCCTCGTGACGCACTAAAGCGGTGATTCTAACCAATCAGTGATGAAGGCCAAGAATCGTCACCCTAAGTCCAAAGGTTGTCAAAGAATCCCTGGTTCAAATCAGGGTTTACTAGTGGTCCTACAAGGTAAGTTCTATAAGCAGTGAGTGCTCTAATACACACCTCGCACAGCTGTTCTGTGTGCCGCTACGAGGCGGGTTGGCGACTACCTAAGACGTACACAAGAACGTTCGGCTTGTTTAGCTCACACCTAGCTCAACTCTTGTAAGAAAACTAGGCACACACTTTAGATTTGAAAAATTAAGTTCGTGTGTAAAATAGGCACGCATTCCCGTAAAGAAAGTTTCTCTATACTTACTAAGGGAAACTCACATCGTCACTCTCGATCGCAATTCACGCCCTATGCCTAAAAGTCTCACACTTCACGATTTTACCGAATTTTCAGCTTCTTTCGATTGCCCTTTCTCAAATTTTTAATTTTTTTGGTGTTTTCACATTTTTAGTTTTTTTTTTTTTTTTTTTATACCTATACTATATGCACGACCAACTCGACTAATGACTCAATAATGGTGGGATGACTCAATAATGGTGGGATGACTCAATAATACCAAAACGTGCACGCAAAAAGATGAATAATAAAAAGAAAAATAAGGACATAACCAAAAATTTCTAACTACATGCTGACACGGGCGATGCAAAGACTCAACACTGACTAGTAAAAAGGACTCAACCACCCCCACACTAGAATGCATCGTTGTCCTCAACGATAACACGAGGACTCAACAATTCTAGCACGAGGGCACACTCCACTACTCGTCTCCTTCTTCCTCCTCTTCATCTTCTTCCGTTTCTTTCCACCCGCCATTAAGAATACAAATTCGAGTAAAACAAAATTCAACTTTTGTGCACGTGACAAGAAGTGTGTACAGAATGAAACACGTAGGCACGTAAGCAAGTAATTCCTAGGACTCTAAGCAATCGCCCCCAAGCACGCTACTAAGCGCAACAAAAAATAATTCGGGCTTTTACTCAATTTGTGCCTAAGACTCGAGATATTGAATTGACTAGTTTAGATTGTACCTACGTGCCCGGAGCAAGTCTTACGGGCACAACAATTTCAGAAAGTCGACAAACCTGGCTGATTTTGAGTTTGCCGAAAAAATTTGCCGAATCTTCGAATTGTTTGCTGCTCCGTACTCCTTGTGTAGTCCCCGTTAGCGTTGCCTTCTTGTCCGTAAGCTGAATCAAACTCCAAGTGGTCCAATTTCTGAGTTTTCACTTCGGAACCCTAGCTTCTTCCTCCTCTGATTTCTCTCTTGTCTCTCAATCTCCCTCAAAGCTACTCTTTAATCCTTGTTCTCCTCTCTGTCGCGAGCAAAACCTATACTCGATTGTTGAATTTGATGAAGAAACAAGGATAATAGCAGTTTTGTGTTCTTGCAGCTATGGAGGAGACATGAGCTTGGTTCGTGAGGAATGAGGAAGGTGATCTGCTGGGTTCAGATGCAGTCCCAAAGCTCGTGCAAAAAGTCTGAAAAGCCCCCCAATAACTAGCCTCTATCTGTTCTCTGTGCGTGGGTGTAGCAGTCTTTTTGCCCGATGTCTTCGTAGGAAGACAAATGTCTTCGTGCGAAGAGTCTTCGTACGAAGACATTTTGTCTTCCTACGAAGGCCTTCTTATATAGATATTGCGTTCTGTTATAAGAAGACAATCTTCAGAGCTCAAAAATTTTCTAAGTACAAAGTCTTCATACGAAGACAATTGTCTTCGTACTGCTGGAGCTTGCCAAAAACATCCTTTTCGTCAAATTTTCGCGTATCCGGTCGTGCCTTTGCTTTCCGAAGGATCTCCTCGACATCGAGACTCCCTTTTCACCTTAAAACACTCCCAAAATCCGGGGAATATTTCATTTGTCAATTTCACGCGTTCCAAGGCACAATTTGCATTTCCGGATGCTTTTGGCCTCGTTTTACTCTCTAAAACATCCTTTTTGGCGTAACTTCTTCATCCGGACTCCGATTTGCGGGATCCACCTATCTACAGAAAGCTCTCGACCTCCCCCACACGTTGGCACTGTTCAATCCTTATTTCATTCTGTCCTTCAGAATTGCACCTTGTAATCCGTGCCGGCGTGCTAGCTTTCTCCGTTCACTAATCAAATTCTTGCGCATATCAAGACGGGGAGACCGGGAACATGATCTTCCCCAGGTGCGTGTGTTGAATATGTGCAGGAATGGCTTATATCTTCAATTCCTTCACTTCGGATCCCGATACGCGTATTGGGCTGCAAATCTTCAATTTTTACTATGTTTCGCACACGCGCATCAAGACGGGGGATCCGAAATAGGCCTTTCACCTCGTAATCCTGCACATACTCATTGGAAATATTAAATCCACTCTCTCGCACCTCTCAATGAAATCAAACAGAATAAAAATTTACAAAACCGTATTAAAACCTACTCTACAGCAATAAATAGGTTGGGTTGCCTCCCAACAAGCGCTTTGTAATTTAAGGTCGACGGCCCGACCCAGTTACCTCAAAATATGTTAAGGAGGTCTAGCACGACGTGCCTCCTCCTTCAATTTCTTGCTCTTTATTTTGTGCACCACATCATGCGCACTCACCACATTTGGCTTCTTCTCTGATTCGGTTGGATCGGGATGCAAAACGGTAGGCAACCCAAGAGACGGATCCACACGATCTTCTCTAAACTTGATCATGGCCAATTTATTCTTCCCCTTGCTCGGAACAAATGCCTTGAACGCGAGTGATGAGTCTAGAGCCTTGATAGTCAACTCCTCTGTCTCTAGATCCACATTTGCGCGCATTGTTTTCAACAACGGTCTTCCAAAGATGAGTGGAACATCGCGATCCTCCTTGATATCCACTATTACAAAGTCAACTGGAAATACAAATGCACCCACTTTGACGAGCAAGTTCTCAATCACCCCATTTGCCGTAACTATAGAATTGTCTGCCAATTGCAGACCCATCTTCACAGGGGTCGGTGCACCAATTCCCAATCTCTGAAACAGAGACAATGGCATGAGATTAATGCTCGCGCCCAAATCACAGAGACCAAGTGTATGATATCCACCCCCAAGAGTGCAGCCTAAAATGACACTGCCTGGATCTCTCATCTTGGGAATGTCTCTTTGTATGATAGTGCTACACGTCTCTGTTAGCTTTACCGTGGCATAGGGTTCTATGCTCTTCTTCCCCCATAGAATTTCCTTCAAGAACTTCTTGTACCTGGGCATCTGAGCAAGTGCTTCTACAAGAGGAATGTTGATATGCAATTGTTTGAATATATCCATAAATCTCCCAAAGTGTTCCTCATCATTCCTCTTTATCGCCGCCGGATATGGAATTCGTGGCTCATAAGTAGCCGGATCAGGAGTGCTCTTGGACTCTTCTTTCTTCTCAACCGTGTCCTTTGATTGGGGACTCACGGCCTTGGGCAACTCTTCACCCAATTCCTTCTCTGTAGCTTTTGTAGCTTCGGCTCTCGCATGGCTAGGATATGGAGGATCCTGAGTAGTCACACCACTGCAAGTAGTAATAGCTTTGAGCTGCTCAGTAGGAAGAATGGTATTGGAAGGAAGCATACCTGGCGGAAACTTAGCATTCTGATTGGCAATCTGCCCAATCTGAGTCTCGTGGCTCTTTATTGTTGCTTGCATTGAGACAATCGTGCTCTCCATCCTGTCTTGATTAGCTAGTAACTTTCTCAATAAGGCATTTGTCTCTTGTTCTTCTGGTTGCTGAGCCTGTTGCTGTTGAAATTTCCCTTGAGCTTGATACTGAGAGTTCGGCTGCTGTCCGGGTGCATATAACCCATTGTTAGTGTTGGCATAGCTAAAGTTGGGGTGATTGCGGTTGTTGGGATGATAAGTGTTAGTCCACTGCTGCTGTCGTGGTGGACCCATGTAATTCACATCTTCAATGAAACCATATCCCTGATTCTCATCCGCGAGTAACTCAACCATGGGCTTCTGTGATGGAGGGTGCATGCCGTGAAATGCTGAGGTCATGGATTCCAGATTTTGTTCCATAGATTCAATCTTGTTGACTAAGGCTGCATCCCCCGGTTTGGAGTACCTACGAGTTTCAGTTCGTGTAGACTCTCTCTTTGACACGTTGTTCAGCAGATCTTGAGCTCGCTGTGCTCCAAGCCCCATAAAATTACCTCCATCTAGCATATCTAACTGGTCAACTGTCTCCTTGTCTAATGCAGTGTAGAAATAATGGAAGAGCTTGTGCCATGGCTCCCCATGATTCGGACATCTACGGAGAATTTGTCTGAACTTCCTCCAAGCATCTCCCAATGAGCTGTCTTCTTCCTGAGTGAATTTTGCAATCTCAGCCATCTGCTGAGCGACTCTGGATGGTGGCAAATACTTCCTCAGAAACTCATGACAACAATCCGCCCATGTCACTATGCTACCAGCTGGCAGCTCCATAAGCCACTTCTTGGCTTTTCCAGATAAGGAGAAGGGAAATAGTAATAGCTTAACTGTTTCATCTGGAACTCGTTGGTCGTGCAGGGTTGATGTGATTTGCTCAAATACCAGCAGATGGTGATTGGGATCATCTCCTGGAGCTCCGTTGAATTCGCACTCATCACGAACCATATTAATCATATGTTGGCGCAACTCGAAGTGTTGGGCATTGATCTGTGGCCTGACAATGGTAGGCTGATAACACGCTGGAGTAGTCCTGAAATAATCCACCATAGGGCGTTCTTCAATCTCGGAATTGTTCTGCCTGTTGTTTCCCCCATTATTCCCATTATTGTTCCCACCGATGTTCGGCACTTGTGCCCCCACACCAGGACGTGGTTGTGGATTTGGGGGAGCCAAGCGATCCATCATTGCCTCCATCTCAGCCATTTGATCCCTCACCTCTTCAGTTTCTCGTGCTTTATTGGCTGCATCCTCTACAGCTGCTGCTCTAGCTGCCTCCGCATCTTGCATACCTTTGCGGATCCTCTCAAACTCAGCTCTAGTTTCGTCATCCATAGCAACTGAGCTTGTCTTCCTCTTGTCTCTACGTTGTGCGCGTAACAAAGTTTCCGGGTCCTCAAGTGTTGGGTGCAAAGGCTCGTCTCGAGAACGGGACATGCACCGTGAAGTTCAACCTGAAAACACAGATTACACACAGAAAGTAGGCGAGTAATTTATATAAACAATAAAATAAATCCCTAAGGCTAGGAATTATAACTAATTTAGCCGAAGTCCCCGGCAAAGGCGCCAAAAACTTGACACGCTCCAACTGCAAGTGTACAGCTGTCGTGTGTAGTAATAAACCGGAAATCCGGGTTGTCGAACCCAAGGGACTTTGTATAAATTAACTATTATTCTAAACCTTATGTGGGTACGTCGCAAGTTGTGTTTTTATCTAATTCTAATAAAATAAACGCAATATTCTCAATTAACCAAGTGAAGTAGTTCACTATTAATAAAGAATGAATTTTAGGGTTTTTGTAGTATAAGGGAAAAGTACTGGGAATTCTCTAGGTTCACTAGGTTGATCTAAATTTATATTTTGATTTTTAAAACAACCACATGTCATTCACTATTAATCAAGCAATATTAAACTTACCGAGTTACCAAGCAAGTTCACTATACTTTAAGCTAAACCAAACCGAGTTACCAAGTCTAGTTTATCTTTAAGCACGCATTGAAACCATATTTCTACTTTAACGATCCTAGTTAACGATGTCGAGTTACCAAACATTGATACGACTAGGTGGATTTTTCAATTTACCGACTAATTCTCACGGAGTTACCACGTGAAAACTAATTAAGTTTATCTCTACGTCAGCTACTCGCAAAGATAATATAATTATGAACGTAAATAATCCATAATAGTGAATAAACACGTGAGATTAAGCTAGAACATGCATCACAATCATCAAAACATCAACTTTAGATCAAACCCTAGCTACACAAACGAGAATTCCCAGCAAATAACGTTTAGCTACTCATATTCATGTTCAAAACGACAAGTGTAATGAGTTTAAACATAAAAATCAAGAAAAGAGGAGAGTTGAGAATCCAAACGGATGATCCAAAGCTCCTAAGCTCTCCCAATAGCTTCTTGATCTCCAAAAGATGTTCCTTACGTCAAAAACTACTGAAAAAGTCGACCTAGAATGCTTAAATATGTTTCAATAATCCTATTACAAAGTTTGGATAAACTACGAAAAAGCCCCGGAAAAATTATGCACTTTCAGCGATGTCTTCGTAGGAAGACATTTGTCTTCCTAGGAAGAGTCTTCGTACGAAGACAATTTGTCTTCCTACGAAGGTCTTCTCACTTAGATACCGCAAGCTTGTTTGGGAAGACTTTTTGCAGAGCCAAAATTTGGCTAAGTATATTGTCTTCGTACGAAGACATTTGTCTTAGTACGAAGACCCTCTGTTCCAGCCTTCTTTTCTTTGACTTTCTCTTCCTTACTTTGACTTTCTCCTTCCTCCCTTCTTCTATTGACCTTCCATTGTTTCCATTGACTTTCTCCTTCCTTCCTTCTTCCATTTGACTTTCCTTCGAGTTCCTTGCTTCCGAAGTTCGCTTCCATCTCCCGCATGATCCTCCAAGCCCTGTTTTCCTGCGAATCACAACACGAAAACACAACCCGCGATCATATCACAATAAAAGCTCAAATAACTAAAGAAATGCCCGGATTTAACAAGTAACGCATATGAACTCACATTATCTCATTTAAGCTCAATTTACTCAAAAGACGACGAATTCTCCATGATAAGCACGCAAAACGTAGAAATAAAAGGCATAAAATAACTCCGAAAACGGAGTTATCAGTATGCATTAAGATCATTAATCTACTCTTTGTTCTTAGCTAACTAGCAAGATATCTCAACCCTAGATACGGCTAGTGTGTATTTCAAGATTCCAGGAAAGAAACATTGATGTCTCTAATATTCTAAGCCTAACTCAATCCTATCAATACGTCTACCGATAGCAAAGGTGAATTTAAGCGCATAAAATACACATAGCTAGCTAAAAATTCATCAATTAAGCTCAAACCATGAAATCAAATCCATAAATCACCAAACAAAGTGATCAAACCCTAGATCCCTACGAGATACCCTGAGAAATGTGTTTAGCTACACATATTCATGATCAAAAATACAATATTTTGTGTGATCTTGTACGAAAATAATGAAAAGATAACAGTAGAGGGATCAAATGGATGAATTCTCGCTTCCACGACGAACTCTAGCTCCAAATTTCTTCTCAAATCTTCTTCTCTGCGTCTCCCCCTGTTCTAACCTGCCTTCTAGGTCTAAGAACTCGTTTTTCAAGGCCTGGGCACGATTTTTAATGTACTTTGACCGAATTTGCAATTCGGCCCCTCCAGTTTGCAATTCTCGGCCTGAATTCATAAGCTGACTTTGCGCGGGCCTTTTCTACCTCATCCGGACTCTGGTTTGGGCCCATCTTATATCGTTGGAAAGCCTTGAATGTGTAATTTCCAATGGCGTAGGCCTTGATCCAAAATTGTATAAGTAACTCCAGATACATCCAGAAGAGTGCACACTGGTCCAGTGAAACTTTACCAGTTTTTCTTCGTTTTTGTGTCAACTTCGCCGGACCATATCTTTCTCGTCCGAACATTGATTGAGATCCGTGACCTAAATTTGGAAAGACCTTTGAGTCTAATTTGATTTGACACCAGTCTCACTATAGCAGGTTTTGTAGAACTCAAGATATCATCAAAATAGTGAAGGATGGTCACTCTTGCTCCTCTAACTTTGCTTCTCTTGCGTACTCTTTGACTTCCGAAGCTCTTTTCTTCTCTCTAAGTGCTCTCCTCATGCAATGTTCCTGTAAATTACAACACGAACACTACCATGAAGATAAAATGTTACAAAATCATACAAATCATAAGTAAAACTATTCAAGAAACGCCCGGATTGTACGTTTAAGCTCTAAAACATCATAAAACTCATTTTCTTCTCAAATATGCCCGAAATTCGTCACTTTGCACCGAAACGCACACAAATAATAATATAGAGTGTATATAGAATGAATCTTATTAAGGAGTTATCAAAAACCCCCACACTTGCCATTTGCACGTCCCGAGCAAAGTCTCATCTACCACATCTATCTGCTTACTAGCCAATGAGACACAAACGACTCAAACACAACTCTCAATACAAACATGCAGCAAGATCATGCAATGAAAATCTAGACTTGATCTTAAAAAAAGTATTTAAACACGAAATAAATTTTGTTTTTTTGCAAGAATAGGCAATCTCCCTGTCGTTAACTGAAGATCATCAAGGTTTCACTAATCCGTTCTGAAATTCACATACACGTAGCAAGAATTTGAAATTAAATTGATTCTATGCAAAAGCTCACTAAGGCGTCCACTTTCCTCCACCAATTGAAACCAAGACACAAGCACGTCCTAAGCTTCATTGGGTCTAATGAAGCTCAAATTTCACTGTAGTCTTTCTTCCCTGAATCGTCCGAGGTTTTCAGACCCTCTTAGCTTTTATTGCGTTTGAATGCAAATTGTCCCAGTGAAGGGAGTCACAACTCCTGTGAAATAAGGCTTGACTCTAGTTTTCCTCTCTAAGCTCTACTTGGATGGAATCCAAATTTTCAGTGTGACCGGAAGCACATTAGGTTGTTTCTCCTTAAAGCACATTTTTTTTTCTGATTTTCTCATTTTCTTTTCTTTCCTCCTCTGTTTTTTACAACCGTGCAATAGTGCATAAAGAGCGTGGGCTGTTTCGGTTAACTCTTGTGACCACCGTAAGGGATGGTGGTGTACGCCCCTCAACTTCACTTAGGCTGAGGCAACCGTACCACATGAAACCAACTCTACACGAAGGTCCACCCCAGATCAACAAGAGACCACAAGTTTCCACTTGAAAACAGAATATTCAGCTACAAGCAAAACTCAATCTAATTAGCACACTATAGGAAACTTAGGTATACTTTACATGTCATTCTTTCACAACTTCCAAAAATTCCCTGGAAATCCTTACTGAAACCTCTACACAAAATATTAAAGAATAAAAATTTTCCTACTACGACACTTCCTACTCAAAATGATTCATTCACTAAGCTTTCTTCAGTTTCAAGATCCTCAATTGCCTCTTCTGAAAAAACAAAAACTAAATTTCTAATTTTAATGGATTTTCTATTTTCTCATTTTTTTTGTATTTTCATAAGTCCTAACTCTATATGCAAGGCTTAGACACGAAAATCGAAGATTGACACTACACAATTCAACTCTTTATGGTGGGTGGACTCAATTATACAAAAGTGCAAAAAGAATATAAACTAAAGTACACAATACGACAATATAAATTAAAACTCAAAATAAACCACAACACTAACTCACAATACAGTCTAAACACATCCGTCACTGGCTATGCAAGACAATATGGCTAGCAAACAGTTAAATCACCCCCACACAGAATGCATCTTTCTCCTCAACGAATTTAGAGATTAAACATAGGACTCAACAATCAATGCGGAAGGCCAGTAGATGAGATGGAGCTATGACATACTTATATAAAATAAACACAAAATTTAGAAAGAAAAAAAGATACTCACAACCACCTCAAGGGTGGGGACGAAATCACACCAAGCAGTCCCCAAGCACAGTAGTGGTGCCACCATGCTCCTATACAGTCAATGTGTACTCGCACACCGGGGTCGAATGTGTACTCGCACACCGGGGTCGACTGCCCTCATCTACTGAAATCCATGTCTGAAGAAATCCCAAATCGTCAATGCAAGCCCCTGTGAAGGTCATGTGTGCCATCGCACACTGGGGTAGATTCTCCCATAATCTGCTCAAATATGTCACTTGGAAAAACACCATTAGTCCCTCTCTCTCTCTCATCTCTCCAAAATAACATAATAAAATAACTGAATTTAAAAACACAACGACGCTAAAGAAAATAAATAGGTTGGGTTGCCTCCCAACAAGCGCCTTATAATTTAAGGTCGACGACCCGACCAAGTTACCTCAAACATGGTTAAGGCAGCATTTCTCTCCACTTCTTCTTCTTCCACCATCGCTTCTATTTTTGTCTCTTCTCAGGCAAGCATGCATAAGTCAATGGCAAGAAGAAAGACAAGTTGTTAGCCGCCACATGTCTTGTTTTACCTTTCCTCTTATTTTTCTTCTTCCAATTCTTTAAAACTACATCCGTCAAAGATTGGCCATTTGAATCTAGTATCTCAAGTGGAACGGCTGCAACTCTGAGTTTTGCATTTCCTGCTTCCTTTCCTAGCTCTTGTCTCGAAATCACAGGTGGTAAATCATGGATTGCATAAAACTCGGGCCTTCGGTCTTCCTCATGCGATTTTACCAATTTTATAATCTCCAAGAGATATGGATTAGGCTGAGGAACTTTTTGATACATGTCCATGTGAACCTCTCCATGCAATAATTTCTTAGCTTCATGGCTTTGTTCCTTAAAGAAAATATCTTCAGTGGGCCAAAATCTTGCGATGTCCACACTCTCCCATTCATGCCATGACTCCGGAATTATGCGAGGCACAAGTTGTATAGGCTTCACAATATCATCCTAATATGAGTCCGAATATGAGTCTGAAGCAGCCCGAGGATCTATTACTTCATGATGAACAACATTGTAGACATAGACCTCTGGGGTTCTTTGTCTTCCTCTTCACACTCCTCAACTAAGTCAGGAATGATGCTACTTGGCCCATCGTCATTATCTGCATATGCCAATGCACTCGAAAGTTCTGCCAAGTGTTGTCCCTTCAACTGGAGAGTTTCATCCATCCTATTAATACCTTCCTAGTTATCATGAGCTTCAATACTTCTTTAATATGCCCATCTTCTTGATTTCAAGGAGGAGGGGTGTACATATCTACATAGGAGTAGTACGGTTGGTAGACTGGAGAATGCCTATAGTAATTCTGCCCCCACATGATCACCAAGATACGTGCACAATAATTCTCTAGGAAGCAGGTGAGATCAACAAATAAATAAACAAAAGAAAAAATCAAATTCCATAAAGTTAATAATTCTAACTAATTCAACCGAATTCCCCGGCAACGGCGCCAAAAACTTGACACGATCCAACCGCAAGTGTACGGCTTCCGCGCGTAGTAATATCCGGTAATCCGGGTTTTTCGAACCCAAGGGACTTGTCGTGAATTAACTAAGATGATTAACTTCGTGTGGGCAAGCAATTGGATTTTTTTAATTAAACTAATAATTTAAATAACAAATTATTAAAATTGAGACTAATACGAGGGATAAGTATCAGGATATCTCTACAGGTCACTGGGTATTTCACACTTTGACGGATTTATGCTTTGTTAACACGATGATTCTTTAATCTAACTAAACGAGCACGAATGTGTTGAAGATGTCTCAACCAACACCAATACTTAGACTTACAAAGCCGATTTCTCTAGCCTAATCAAGTTCAAGCATGCATTAAGATCATTAATCTACTCTTTGTTCTTAGCTAACTAGCAAGATATCTCAACCCTAGATACAGCTAGTGTGTATTTCAAGATTCCGGGCAAGAAACATTGATGTCTCTAATTTTGTAAGCATAACTCAATCCTATCAATACGTCTACCGATAGCAAAGGTGAATTTAAGCGCATAAAATACACATAGCTAGCTAAAAAGTCATCATTTGAGCTCAAAGCATGAAATCAAATCCATAAATCACCAAACAAAGTGATCAAACCCTAGATCCCTACGAGATAACCTGAGAAAAGTGTTTAGCTACGCATATTCATGATCACAAATACAATACCTTGTGTGATAATGTACAAAAATAATGAAAAAAAAAAGAGTAGAGGGATCAAACGGCTGAATTCTCGCCTCCACGACGAACTCTAGCTCCAAGTTTCTCCTCAAACTTCTTCTCTGCGTCTCCCCCTGTTCTAACTTGCCTTCTAGGTATAAGAACTCGTTTTTCAAGGCCTGGGCACGATTTTTAATGTATTTTGGCCGAATTTGCAATTCGGCCCCTCTAGTTTGCAATTCTCGGCCAGAATTCATAAGCTGACTTTGCGCGGGCCTTTTCTACCTCATCCGGACTCTGGCTTGGGCCCATCTTATATAGTTTGAAATCCCTGAATGTCTACTTTCCAATGGTATAGGCGTTGATCCAAAATTTTATATGTAAATGCAGATACATCTAGAAGAGTGCACACTGGTCCAGTGAAACTTTACCAGTTTTTCTTGTTTTTGTGTCAACTTCTCCGTACCATATCTTTCTCGTACGAACTTTGATTGAGATCCGTGACCTACTGTTGGAAATATCGTTGAGTGTACTTTCAATTGGCACCGGTCTCACTATAGCAGTTTTTGTAGAACTCAAGATATCATCAAAATAGTGAATAATGGTCACTTTTGCTCCTCTAACTTTGCTTCTCTTGCATACTCTTTGACTTCTGAAGCTCGTTTATTCTCTCCAATTGATCTCCTCATGCAATGTTCCTGTAAATCACAACACGAACACTACCGAAAAGATGAAATGTGACAAAATCATACAAATCATAAGTAAAACTATTCAAGAAACGCCCGGATTGTACGTTTAAGCTCTAAAACATCATAAAACTCATTTTCTTCTCAAATATGCCCAAAATTCGTCACTTTGCACCGAAACGCACACAAATAAAAATATAAAGTGTATATAGGATGACTCTTATTAAGGAGTTATCATTGATCTTTGTCTTCTTGACTTGACTGGTTCCTTCAAAGGTAACCACAAGTTTATCCCAGATTTCTTTAGTAGTTGTGCATCCAGAGATCCTATTGAATTCATCTGTACTCAAAGAACAATACAAAATGTTAATAGCTTTGTAGTTCTTAGAAAATTGCTCTAATTCAGAAGAGGAGAATGATTCTTCTGTTTTGGGAGTTCTGATCCCATCTTTCTCTGTATAGAAAGTATGAGGTCCATTCTGAATAATGGTCCAAAGCTCTACATCTTGATCAATGATAAACATTTTCATGAGACCTTTCCAGTGAGCAAAGTTTTCTCCACATAATAGATGAGGTTTGTTAGCAGCTCTTCCCACTGAGAAGCCACCATCACCTGCAGTACTCATGATCACCAGATGGTTAAATCTTATACAGTGATACAAGCTCTAATACCAATTGAAAGTGTGAGTATGCAGATGTATAAGCAACTAATATACTCTAGAAGGGGGGGGTTTGAATAGAGTATGCCAACTTTTTGCAAAACTTGATAACAAGTAGAAGAACTTGTGAAGACAATGAATTTCAAGGCCTTGAACATAGGTTCAAGCCTTTGAAGAGAAGCAGAAAGTTTTAGAACAAGTATGCCTTTTTCCAAGGCCTTGAAAACAAGTTCAAACCATTAAAAAAAATAGTTTTTGTATGCTGCAAAAGCTTTGAAATAAGATGAACCGAAAATGCACAAGACAAGTGATTTATAGAGTTCAGTCCACTTGGACCTACGTCTTTACCTTAGGGATTAGATCCCTGCAGGATTTTCAACTCATTTCTTATTAATCAAAAGCTAAGCCCTAGAAGTCAAGCACAAAGAGTTCCCTTACTCTGTTTACAGCTTGTGGTTTTCCCTAACCTGTCTAGTACCTGCTCTAGCTAACTGATTAACTAAGAATTCTCTATTGTTCACTTTGAACAATCCTTGAGAATGAATGTAGAAATAATACAGAAACAATCTACCAATATAGCTCTATACAGAAGATCACTTAAGAGTAGAAAACTGCAGTGAAATGCAGTGAACTTCTGTGTATAGATTGGAAGAGATGAAGGACTTCTTTGATGCTTGTCAATCCAGAATGCAATCTCTGTATTTGCCCGTTGAGAATTGTGATGTTGTTGCTTAGAATTTGATCTCTTTAAATACTTCAAACAACTCTGCAAATCTCTCCAGATTTTCAGCAACAACCTTCCTATTTTGTAGGCAACAGAGTTTGACTACTTTGAGATCTTCTCCAACGGTTGAATTATCATAATCTTCAAATATATTGTTTTAATCCTTCATTTAACCATCATGAGAATCTGTCAAACACGTCTGATTGATCACAGGATCAAAGTATTCTAGTGTTTCCAAATCTGCAGCAATCCAGTTTAGGAAACAATCCTGCAAAACTTAGAAACAATATTTCCTACATTAACATGGTCTAACAGTTGATATAGTATGATTAAAAAAATGTTTAACAATTTGTCTTTCATCATCTAACAACAGGTAATCAAAAAAATGCAAGAGAGATAATAAATTAGATCAGAGAGTTAACAGAAAAACTCCCCCTGAGAATATGCTTTCAGGTTTAACAGTTTCAAGGATTTGAATCCAGTTTCAAGGCCTTGAAAATAGCCAAGACTATTTTCAAGCCTCTGAAGCTGATTCAAGGCTTTGAAAGTTGTTTCAAGGCCTTGAAATAGCTAATCTCTTTCAAGTCATGAACAACCTGAGCTTTCAAATTGTATAACCAATAATCAGCATTAGCAATTAAAGTTGTTACTATATATAAAAAAAGTAATTATTCTAGTTTCCTGTTAGGAATTATACTCCTTTAGAGATTAACTTTATAATAGATTACAATTATCAACTATGTGTTAATTATGTGTTATATATAAAAACAGTTTGACAACATCACCATGAAGAACAAACACTCAGCCAACACAGAAGGATAAATTCACCAGCTTTTTTCGGACCAACCCTAGCTGAAGAGTAAGTCCCAAACCATAGAAATAACAATATCCCTAATCCAATTGCATACCAAACGGAGCCCCAAAAACAACAACACTAGTCCGAAAAAATGAATTCACATACGGAATTGCAGATCTATAGCACGAATCGACCTGATAAACCACAAATTAAGAAAAGAACACAACAACTACTACTAATTTACGAGAGTTTGAGAGCAATTAGTCCACACCCACCGTCCTTGAGGCTAAGGCAACATCGACTATGTGGGTTCTTGAATCAGCACTCCGATGATCTTCAGGCACAACAGTTGTCGCCTTTCGAAGACATTCAGTGGTTCCGTCGGGCGGGGAGCTGTGGTCGTGGGAAGAGCTTCAGAGAGCCCTTGGCTTGTGGATATTGGATGGAGAATGAGTGTGGAGCAAAGGGTCCATGTGTCATTTTGTTTAACTGATTCCTTACAAATTATTTAGATTCAATGTATTTTCCTCCCCTATATTTGGATGTAGTTGCATTCCCCTCACCTAGAAATATTTCGTTAATTATACTTTCCTCCCAAAGTTGCATTGTAATGCAAGTTCCCTTCCCTGCAAAATGTATTTTCTTCATAGCAGTTATTTCCCGGAGTTTCAAACAAATTTATATTGCTTTAGAAACTGACACGGACATTGTTCGTGGAATATACAGGTTATAAGAAAATCAAAATGTCGGTTCAAAATTAAGGTAAGACTCAATAATGCTCTCATGCTCTACCGAATAATAGACCAGGCATTGACTGTGGAGTTGACTACAACTCACATTTGTCCAAACCTATATGTTTAACTAGGTGGAGAACTAATAGTTGACCGTTCACATCATAGTTGCCTTCTTACCTCAATAAGAGGGGTTTAGGGTCTAGCACATACATATATGTATAGTAATTGCGTATACCATGCATAACCTATACAGTTGAATTAATAAGCTCACCTTTGACTGTAAAGTTGACCTTTTCTTTTACGTTGACTTTATTTTTGCGAACCTATTAATCTGACAAAGTGAAAAGTGAAAAGTGTCAGTTCACTACATATAGTTGACTAATTAGTATAACCTAAAAAATCTAGTTTAGGGTTTAGGGTTTACCATCATACATTAACTGTGGAGTTGACTGACGAACTAACCATTAACAGTACAGTTGACCTTTCCTTTTACGTTGACTTTCTTTGTGGGAATCTACTAATCTGACAAAGTGGAGACAAAAAAGTTTTATGTTCATAATTAACTTAGTATAACCTCAAAAATCAAGTTTAGAGTTTATGGTTTAGGGTAGACCATCATGCATTGACTGTGGAGTTGACTTATGAGCTCGATCACCTTTGACCGTACAGTTGGCCTTTTCCTTTACATTGACTTTCTTCGTGCGAACCTACTAATCTGACAAAGTGGAGACCAAAATGTTGTTTGCTCACTACATAGTTGACTTAGTATAACCTCAAAAAATCAAGTTTAGGGTTTAGGGTTTACGATCATTCATTGGCTGTGGAGTTGACTTATGAGCTCACATTTGACTGTAGTTGACATTTTCAATTACCGTTGACTTTATTCGTCGAAACATATACATATATATATACACACACACATATATATGCATATATATATATATATATGTATATATACATATATATATGGAGACCGAAAAGTTGACCAAACCTTTGAGACCAACTTTCACATTAGAGGTGACTTTTCATTTTATGTTTGACCTTAATTTCTTTAAACAATAATTCACAAAAAGGGCCGGCTCTATAGTAAGGCAGCCGAGGCGGCCACTTTAGGCCCCTCATTCCGGCGAGGCCCAGTTTTTTATTAGAAAATAATGTTTTTAAACAGAACTCTATAGTTATCTTAATTGCATATTTTGATTCAATTTCATCAATAATTGTATATTGGTTTGTGGAAGTTTATATTTTTTACACAGACTTGACCCAACTTCGAATCTTGTTGATGAAATATGTAAACAATTTAGTTTTTAACTAATTATAAAAAAGTTTTACGGTCCTTGAACATTAATTCAACTTAATATATTACACAGAAGTACTAGTCACACATAGCTAGCATTGTTCCAATATCTGACACATAAAATGTTGCGGGAATAGTTACAGGCAAATATTCAATATTACATATGTAACAGAAAATAAGCAAAAGCTACAAAAAAAATAGCAGCATTTAGCTTCTTCTGGTTCCTTTGCCTTTGAAACCAGAAAGTCTGGGGACAGGGCCATATGCATTTGTGCATCTCTTGGCTTTGAGATATGCTTTGTGGCTGATCCATATGGATTTGGTGGCAGCTTTTGGATTATGTACAACAATATTACATATGTTGTTCTATAATCGACAGGTTCACCCATTCCTTCGAAGAAGCACTTAAAAAATTATGTTACCTTCAATATTGATATTCTCAAGTAGCTCGACTTTCCTTTCACATTCAGCTCCAGGCTTCATGCATTCCTGGAATACAGTCAGTTTCGGTTGGTCATCCTTTTTCATCCTCTGAATCAGAGATGACCACTGGAGCTTGAAATACAGTGGAGGCCGTCGTATGAGAGCACTGGTGACCTCCTCCTCTTTAAAGGGTGGGCATTTTGCTGTCGTGACTGACACACATGCAATAGTGTGAATTAGATATATATCCATATCATCAGGGTATCTTACAGTGACCAAGCACTGCGCATAACGAACATTATAAATAGAAATAAATAGGCTCATATCAGTACTGCACCAGAAAAACTTGACCATTCCGGGTAAATCACAGAAAGGGGCTCTGATCAGTACTCATTAGAACTAGCAGATAAGAGATCGATGATCATAGACTGAAAAAGGATTTTTATTTTCCTTTGCATATCACACTCTATGAGCTACAACAAGTTAATTCAATAGATCCATATCATCATCCCCTCTTCAGTGAAAATGAAGAGGCTTAGATCTTTAGTCATGAAAACCAGATAAGAGATCGATGATCACAGGCTGCAAAAGGATTTTGCCTTGCCATGCATATTACACTCTATCGGCTAGAAAGAGTGAATTCAAATGATCCATATCATCACAGCCTCTAACAATCAACAAGCAGTGAACATGAAGAACATCAAAATATCATGAAGAAGCCCACATCAGTACTCATGGAACCAATACCTTGAATTAACATCCGCTTTCTACAAAAATGCACCTCTCTCAAATTAATGAAAGATGGAGCCCCTCCAAATACAGCTCAACATTAATCCGTTTAAGTATCTATTATATTTCATTCATGTGCATCATTCATAACTTCCCAAGCTGTCGAAGCATTAAGCCATAACGTAGACTTGAAGTGAACAGGAATACTATTCGTTGCTAATTCAAACCTTTCATCCTCTATAGTCTACGAGTACTTCTGAAGAAAATTTCAACCCGATTTGGATGCACAAAATGATTGCATCATTTTGCCAACAACTCAAATAGGACAATGAGGTCAAGAATTTTATTTACTGTTATTTTCTGTAATTTATATCATATCTTTCTCTTATTTTTATTAATTGATAATTTCCTTTTGTAATAAACTGACTTATTATTGAACTAGCATTCATTTATTGGAAATTCATCTGTTCATCTGCTACCGAATGCCGGGTCTTGCGAAGGCCATTATGACCCTGTTTTCATGAGAAAATGTTTGCATTAAATTGCCAACATTATCAGCGGGTCAAAAAGACCTTCACAACACCCGGCAGAATAGAGAGGTTAAACGGAGGAAATAGATAATAACAAATAACAAACATGGAATGAACGGAGGGAAATACGGAAATGGGCTCATATCTGTAGTTGTGAAAACTAGATAACAAATCGATGATCACAGGCTGCAAAAGGATTTTACCTTACCATGCATATCATGACACTATATCGGCTATAGAGTGAACTCGAACGATCCATATCATAACGGCCTCTTCAGTGAGCATGAAGAGGATCGGATCAGTACTACTTAATTGAAAACAAATAAGAGATGACAACAACAGGCTTCAAAAATAAATTTTCCTCGCCTGGCATATTAAACTCTAATAGCTTCAATGAGTGATTCGATATATCCATATCATCACGACCTCTTACACACCTAAATGTTTGGACACATCAAATTATGAAGTGGCAGCAATGACACAGGGTACTAGCCAGATTATATATACATTAAAACATACATTCATATCCGTATGTTGCCGCTTAGATATATCATTCTTCCCATGAATAAACACTTTCCAATCAGTTAAATCAACCACTAGGTTATGTGAGAAACAATATATATGTATATATATGTACCACATTCTACACTCAGCTAGCAGATCCTAACACAGGATTTATCCATAGTTAAAATGTTTGCAGATATCACGGTAAAATTAAAGCACATACAATTTATAACCAAGAAGATGGAGCCCGGCCTACAAATATACATATCACACTAAAATTGCTCCTTCTAAGTCATAGAAAAGAAAAGGGATTGTTGGATTTGAGCTCAAGCCACCATTCAGAAACCAAATTGAAAAGCTCATGTATAATCAATAGAAACTCATAAGCCAAATTGAGAATGAGCGACAGAGAGTGACAGACCAGTTCTAAGGACAGATGTTTGTGAAGGGTGAGACATGGAATTTCTCTTCCTGCGCCAAAATTCCATTCCCATATTTGAACCAGCTGGTGGCCGATTGAGTCAATCGAAATGAAGAACGATCGATGATGAGTTAGCTGGTGGTGATGGCGAGTGGAAGATAATGAGTTAGCTAGGGTTCTTCGATAGGTGAATTGGATATAGAGGCCGAAAGGGGGTGTAATAGCAGGGAGTTGATAGTTGGCCATCAGATAGGGTGAATTATTTTTTTGGTATGATTTGATTTTGCCTCCAACATTTGGGGAGATTTCGTTTCCCTCCCCAAAATTTAGCGAAAATCTCATTTCCCGGCCAAAATTTTTGTCAAATTTGTGTTTAGATCCATTGCCGACAAAACTACACGTCGCTGATAATTTTTTATTATGGATGACTAGTCATTTCCCCACGACAGAAACACAGCTGGTCTTTAAAAATCTAAAAGACGACAAGCCAGACGACTAACTGAAAAAAAACAATTGTTTATACTGCTTTTAAAGACCATAATCCTGGTAGTTGGAATGAAACCGGTCGCTGAAAGCAGGATTTGTTGTAGTGAGGGAGAGACGGCTTTGGGGAGTCGGTCTTGGTAGCAATGGAATTGTGGGGTGGTGTTGGGGTTCACAACATGGGGGAAAGAGAGGTACGGTGACAATGGTGACAGTGATAGGCGTCTGTGCGTGATTAAGGGAGTACTGGACGAGGTTCTCATTTTCATTAACGTGTGATTGTGAGATGAGATTGAGGGGATTTGTAAGGAAACAAAATTTTTTAGGAGATTTGGGTAGGGTTTGTTACGTAGAAGATAAAGTTAAATATCGGGAGTTTTAGGAAAATACATATATAACCCCCTAGTTTAGTAAAGGACACAGACAACCCCCATATCTTAAAAAAAATGATAACTAACCCAAAGTTTCTCGCACGAGTTACTAAGCATGCATGTGCGAGCTTGCTGCGATCTTCTTGTTTGAGCTCCTTGCTGCTTGTGCGATAAAATGTCTGCACGTGTGAGCTTCCTGCTTCTCGTGCGAGCACCTTTGAGCTCATGCGACTTCCTGACAGCTCATGGATGCTCTTAAACCATCCCAAATTGTGCAAATTGATTCCTATTGCCATCTTGACTTGTTCCTCGTATAGACTTGCCCGTTTGCTACTTTGATTCGGGTCACCTTAAAAAATATCCACCTTGACTCAAATCCTACTGGAAACTATAACCAAAATTGATGCTTATACCCTAAACAGGATATAGATGTGTCTCTAGAACCAAAAACGAGTACACCTCCCTAAAATGGGTACATCTCCGAAAATAGAAACAGGTGCTCTACCAAGAACTAGAAACGAATGTATTCACTGAGACATGACATAATACATTCAATATGACCCCTAATAGCGCCAAAACTAGATGCACTACGAAAAGTGCAAGGATTTATGCCAGACCTGATGCACCATGACTAGTTCCATATAGTGTCACGCCGGATGCACCCTGAATTGCCCTATATGTCCCAGAACCCATGTGAACCAGAAAAAGATCCTTCCAAAACCAGATCACGTTCCAGAATCAGAATCACTCTCAAAATTCTCCTTGATCGGAGCCCAGATATCCCCATTGGGCCAAGAGAACTACGCCATACTTGGAATTCCCTCAACCTTCAGCCAATGCTGCAAATGCAGGGTTGTTGGGATACTTCATCTTCCAACGGCCTTTCTTCTTATTTTGGGCACAAACTTCCCTCTGTAAGTTATAGCCTGCAAATAGCCTCTACTCCTTTTCGTTTACTTCCTTGACCATCAATGCGGAAGCAAGATTGTCTAAACTTGTGCCTGCGACCTTATGGTGCAGCTTCCTAGTGTGAAGAGATGACCTAAAATCTTCTAGTATTAATGAATCTTTACCAAAGGTGAAAAATGTATGAAATCCTCATACGATGGAGGTAGTGACACCAATAGAACTAAGGTTACATCCTCATAACTCACAATCTCAATTCTATTATTCATTCAAGTAAAATATTAGTCAAACTGTCTAGGTGATATGTGATATGCATACCTTATTACATGCACATATAGAATAGTAATTGCTTCATCATAAACTTGTTAGGTAATGACTAAAACATGTAGAGGCTCTCCAACTTCAACCACAAAGCATATATCCTCTCCTAAATGCGACATTAATGATCACGTCATCTGTGAGGTACAATAGGATTGTTGCGTGCGCTTTATCCTTCATTATATCATACGCACTGGATGTATGTACTTCCTTTTTATCATCCTATAATGGTGACCAAACACCTCGCGGTTTAGAAAAAGCACAAATCTTGATATGCAACGGGCTAAAACTATTTCTCACGATGATCCTGTCAGTCTTGATCGTTGAACCAGAAGATGTTCTTGACGTAACCCTAGCTCTAATACGTCTTTGTTTTAATAGAGTATTGTGACAGTAACAAATAAACATAATAAAGAATGAGATAGAATTAATGTTGTTAACGAACGAAATTGTTAGCTACCACCACGACCAGAAATCATTTTGGCTAGTGTATCTGTAGCTCTTGAGTACTCTTCGGAGAATCTAAGAAGGTAATGAAGTAGTATTTGGAAGGGTTGTTTGGGGTACGAACCCGATTCTTTGGAATCTATATAGTGGGAGTTCCAAACATGTGATTTTTAGAGAAATCGGACGGATTCACTTGATTTGGCGTCTGTGAGCCTTGTGAATTTTCCATTATGATCTCCGATAGTATAATAAATCTGGAAGTGGAGGTGGTGGTACAGGCAGAGCCATAACATAAGATGGTAGTTTTAGAACAGTCTGCATTGCCACGGTTAAACTGGCGAGAAGATCATTCGTTTGCAAAATTTGTATCTACATGTCTTCCCTGGCTTGTTTCATTTTATTTTATTGGGTTTGCATGGTAGCCTCTAGGGATTTGATAGCAGCTACCATCGGATCACCAGTGTTACTTGGATCCATATCCAACAACAGATCTAGGTTTTGTGTGTGTCTGTTTCCGGTGAGTCGTTCTTCTCCGGTCATTATGTGATGATCGTTACTTGTTCTAATTACTAAAATCCATTTTCACTTTGGGTTCACGAATGTAAACAAGGAGGTATGATGTGTACTAGCTGATTATTTTAAAAGGGTGCAAACTGACAAGTAACCAACAATGGAGGTGAAGTACAGACAAGGAATTACAAAGATCTAGAGGCAAAGTGGTGGAAATAAGCCAAGTGTAAAATGTAAAATAGAGACAGCTTGTGGGGTATTCTGGCAATCAGTATGAACGAAATTGTTGCATAATCAGTGTATTGTTTTCACGAATGAACCCTTATATTTACAATAAATCAATTAGGTCAGACTAGGGAATTACGTGGCTATATGAGAGTCCTATAACCCTGTGAGGCGGATGTGAACTCGAAAGATTGTGATCGTTTGTATTAAATAAATATAAATAGAGTTTCGCACGAAGCCCCTTCCAAAGCATACATGGGTTGCAGGCTGGACAACAACCACCCGCGACGAAACTTATTCCTGCCTCCAAGTTAATAAGTCCTTTGAATCCTGTGCGAGCAGTGATGTGCGAGGGGACCCTTTCTCATGGTCACTGTATGCTGATGTGGCATGTTGAGCACTGCAAGATTGTGAACTGTAGGCTGCTGATATGTCCACACGGCTGCGAACGAAGGACACGATTGGACTCTCTAAATACCCTTATATCACTTCTCCTTGACATGTCCAGGCCACCCACAATATATTAAATCTTGTTTCTTCTAATTCTTGACTACCATAGATTCCCTTGATGAGGCAAAATATGCATTTGAAGAAGATTGTTGAGAATGAGCCAGTCATGTAGAAGCAGGACTCTTGAGAATGTGATGAGGAACATGAGATCTCTCAATATGAATCTCCTATTGCACTATTAGCCAAACACAATAGTGAGAGAAGGAAATGGATCTGGAAAGTGAAATGATCTCTACAAAAAACTATATATATCATTGAAACCATCGAAAACGGAAGAATGTCTTCTTCTTCATATGCATGAAAGAAACACTTAAAGGACCTTGCAGGTGTAATTCTTGAGGAGAAAGTATTCATTGGGGCTAGCCCCACCACTGTGGCATGCCTGCGTGGTAGGGCGCGCCATTCAACTTTTGACAAATATGCATTAGTCAGATGGAACTCACCAAATTTTGCTTGTTTGTCAAAAATTGAATGGTGCGCCCCACCACGCAGGCATGCCACAGTGGTGGGGCTAGCCCCAATGATTACTTTCTCATTCTTGAGAGAACCATAGTGAAAAGTAGGATATACTATATTTAGAAATCTCATCCCACAAGGACCTTAGTAGTGTGATGTATGAGGCAACAGAGAGAGATTATTGCTTACGACCAATAATAGCATATTTCAACAGAAAAATGCGACACATATTTTTCCTAGATAATGGGTGAGACAAATCTAGCAAAATTTCATGTGAAGTTTTCTTATAGATGATACTTGCAGCAATCTCCTTAGGGTAAGAGTTTCTTAAACAAGATATTATCATGGTATTCCAGCTGAGACTACTCAAAATTACTGAACAATTCATTTAATGAACGTTGTCATAAGAAATAAAATTTAAATACCACGTAACACCGCATATCGCGCGGGCTAGTTTTTAAGTTATATTATACTAGCGTTCAATCAAGTTCACTTAAATTTTGAGCAACTGCAGAAGAGACGAGAAAAAGAAAAGAAAAAATTGTATCAGGTACTTTCTTGGTTTCTTGTCTTTCTTCTTACTTTAAGTTTTCCCACAATTCATGGGGTCGCTTTGACCTGATAGTTTGATTAACAATACTATGCAATTTTTTATATTTTTTCATGGTATTGTATAGAACACTTTGCTCTACAACACCATGGAAAATTACTAAAAAATTGCATTATTTTGCTATATGAATCACCGGGTCAATGTGACATTGTTAAGGATGAAAAAGTCAAACTGGAAGAGAGAGAATAAACATACCAAGGACTAGTTTGGTAATGTTGTAGAAAGTACTATGAGAAATTGTTGTGGAAATCTACGTGAAAAGTGTTTAGTGAATTCCGTATTTAAACTTGCTGGGGAAAAGCACTTTTGACATTTTGTATTTGCTAATTAGTGTTTTAAAGTCGTTGTTACTGTGGAAATGACAATGTCATACATGATATATTAAATAGTATTATTACAATAAATAGTTATTTACAGTTATTAACATATAAGAATGTCGAATATACATTTATTGGAAGGAAGATCTCGGAAAGCAACCCCTCCCATCCTTTTCAAAATCTGCTATGAGGAAGCACTGCTTTCCAAAAAGCAACAAAAAAAAAATCTGCGAAACATATTTATACTGATTTAGATCCGAAAAGCAGCGTTCTGGAAAGTAAAACATAACCAAACGGGCTCCAAGTATTCTTTATCATATTTTGACGAGTATGTGATGCAGAGCAGATGATCCTGATGAAGCTGAACTTTCAGACGCGACTAACTTGGCGCTTCTTTACCATGAGATGGAAGATAAGCGCAAGGGACTGAAGAAATTGCAGCTTTTGGTGTCGCATCACTGTTTGGGCCATAAAATTTTCTACGGGCTTTAGAGTGACGCGACTGACCCTATTTCAGAAGCTCTCAAAATGGCGCACAAGGTCCTGATTGGTCAAAGACCCATCAAGGTCAGTCTTTGACCCCAAATTCCGCTGTTTGACCAGTTAGATGAGCGCCTTTAATTATTTTTTAATATTTTTGGTAATATTTTCATTGCTTATTAGGACCTCAGTTTGAACCCGTTTTTGGGACAAACTTCCGCGTACATGTTTCTTTCAATAAGGCCAAACTGTTGGGCTAATATTTGGATTATGCCATGTTTGGTATCTCTTAAGGTTTCAGCTTCATTTGCCCAGCTTGTGGGCAAAATTCAACAGTTTTTTAGTATCAGACTTTTCTTCTAACCCTAGAGATGTTCTGTATTGGTTTATTCCTTTTTGTTTATTGTTTCTGCTGCATTGGTCCAACCCCTTGATTAGATTTGGCGTAAGGTTGCTATCAGAGATCAAATCAACGTGGGAGGAAGATCACCATTGACAATGCCTCGTGGACTTGTTCGTGGTCGTGGGCACCCTCCGGCTAAAGAAATCCCCAACGGGCACGCAAAATTGAAGACGTGATGATGAAAAAATATTTGCAGCGACAGATCGCAAAATTTACACGATTCCTGGAAGGGCAAGGTATGTAGGATGACGAAGCCTCAGACCACGATCTTGTGTGGTCTTTGAGAACCCCTACCACCATCGATCACGTGTTTGTGAGTACCGCGGTCAGAACGAGAATCGCGGAGGTCTAGGGTTTAAGGCTGATTTGCTTAGCTTTGAAGGTAAGTTGAAATTCGATGGATTCATCGATTGGCTGAACGAGGTGGAACGGATCCCGAGAATAATTAGGTTTCGGATCGTGAGAAGGTGAAGATTCTGGCTATCATACCGAAGGGCAGAGCCTCTGCAAGGTCAAAGCAGTTGTGCCATTCCCATGAGACGTAGGGCAAGGCCAAGATCACTGACCAGTAGATGATGAAGAATACGATGAAGTTCCACTTTCTTCCATTCAGCTACAACCAAACCATATTTTGCGACTCCATACGTTGAGGCATGACACAAAGTTATTCGATGAGTACATAGATAAGTTTTACCAATTGATTTCCCATAACGATCTAGCAAATACGGAGTAGAATTGGGTAGGTATCTCGGAGGCTTGCGCAAGTCACTGAAGGATGTTCTTAGCCTCCAACTGCTAGGATTGTCTCAGAAGACTACCAACGAGCACTTGCTTTGGAGAAGAAGCAAAGCATGAAACCAGTGGCGTGGAGCGATCAAGGAAATCGATCGGCCCTTGCCCTAGAGTCTCGTCCAAGAACGCAAGGAACAAATGGCGCTTCGAGGAGTGCTATTAAGTGCCATCGATTAGGTGAACTAGGACACAGGGAGAATGAGTACAAGAAGCCTACAATGCAAAAGGCTAAAAGTTTGTTTATTGAGGAAGGTGTGAATGAAGAGGTTGAAGGGACTGCAGATAGAGAAAACAAATAGCTAGAAATGAGAGAACTCAAAAGTGTTATGAAATATTGGGCTAGTTTATTGGTGAATATCCACCACAGGTTTTAAGCCCATTTGTATATTGTTATTAGCCCATTATCCCACTCTAATTCCTATATAAAGAGGCTTAGGGCTGGACAATAATATACATCTCAATACTACGCTCCCTACATCTTGTCTCTCTCTTTATTTCTTGACAGTCTCAATTCTCGTTTAACAACACGTTATCAGCACAATGCTCAGGAAAATTTAAAGATTCAAATACCAAAAGGTACTATTTATTTATTTATTTATTTTTAATTTTTTTTCGTAGATTGAAAAGGTGAAACAGAGGCACGCGATAGTTTGATGTCTTATGGAACTCCATCTATCTCGCAGTCCTCGAAGTTCGAGATCGGAAATCATTATTTTTTGTTTCGCTTTCTACTTCGTCTGCAAGTCATTGGTAATTAAATGTCCCTTTAATCGAGAAAAAAGACAATTTTTCCTACAACTTTTTAAAATCTATGGTATTGGTGACTAGTTTAACCTAGGTAGGTAGTCTTTTTCACCTAGGAGTTATATATAAGCACCTGTGTCTAATATGAACTACTCCTAAAGATTGGACTATTTTCATTACAATTTCGTATTGTCCACTATTTCACAAGAGTGTGACTTTTAAATAGAGTATCTACTACTTTATAGTTGACAATTGTTTAAGTTTCTTTTAATTAGTAGTTATTCTCTTTCTGAGAGAGGGCTCGCAAAGAGAAAACAAATAGCTACGTAGACCTGTGAAAACCAAGCACGAATAAGAACTCAAGTCCTTGGCCGTTGATGGTGGGAGGTGGTCGGAGAGGGCTGTGAGGGGGTCGTCAGAGGCCTATATGTTGTCGGACGGTGAGGAACGCCGCTGGATTGAGTTCCCGGTGAGTGAAGGCGGCCTGGTCGGTGGTGGGGTCTGAAGGGCTTGAAGAAGCGCCGTCGAGGTTGGTGTTGTCTGCGAACTCAACACCGGGGCAACTTCATGCAGGTTTCCCGGCTGCTTGGTCGCCAGAATCGCGGGGAGGATCTCCGTGGGAAGCTGGGTTGGGATTGAATCGGGGATCTGATGGTTCTCCGGCGGCGGCGTGATTGCTGCTGCTGCTCCTTGTCTTTATTTTGTGGCAATTCTTCGTCTCTGATGATGAGTTGGAGGCGACAGATCTCCTCAAGGAAAATCATTCTGAAAGATTTCTGACTTGCTTTGACGTCTTGCACGTCTGCCATGGTGATGTACCTACTTGCTTGGAGGTCTTCCAAGTATGCCAAGGTGAGATAATTAATCGTTGCACCTGCTTTTTAGTAAAGCTCGTCGACGTCTTCGATAAGCAACAGTTGGATACCTTTGTGACTGAGGTCCACCGTCAGAAATGAAAGCACAAGTTGATACGTAAAAGTATCGAATAGCAAGAAATTAAGAGACGAGATGAAGAAATTGGGAAACAAATAGAAGAAAAAGGAAGATGGAGAGTTTAACGAGATAAGAACGAGAACTAGAGAATTGATATCTTATTGCTTGAATAATAATACGAGCTATTACAATGCTTAAATAGAAAAATACTAACCCTAGCTAGATAGCATGACTTAATGAGCTCGGCTTGATCTACTAACTAAATAAATAAATATTGAATTGAACTAATTAAATAAATAAACTAACAAATAACGGAATAATAATGATACCGGTACCGTATCACCCTCCTGTTGATATTGTCTAGATTCATAGTTGGCAACGCCTTCATAGAGGTTGTCCCCATGAGTTGCATTATCCACGCGGTGTAGTTGAGGAAGATGTAGTTGGGATTCATCGCTATTAGTGAGTTCTAATATTTCACCAACATCAATTAATGACAAGTTTGCGTACAATTACATCCAAGTGCGCAAAAGGGAAGCTGGAAGCCCTTCACCTTCAAAATGGCATAGCGAAATGAAACATAAGTCGTGTCAATCTGAACTAAACTGGAATTTAACTAAAATATAAAATTATGAACCATAATGAACAGAAACAAGTTAAACCAAATCAACATACAAAATCATAATCATCTGGACAAACTTAAGACAGATATGTGTTATCCGTCCCTATCAACTTCATGCCCGAGGATTTCACCATCTGCAAAAAAACACCAAAAAGTCTAAACCACTTGATGCTCGTCGCATTTTTGTAGTAGTGGGTTCGGTTGATTGTTTTTGATAATTCTATCTCTTAATGGCGTACGTCCTTAATTTCTCATGGTTCTAACCCGGGAGAGATTAAGGTTTCCTGTTGGAGCAAAAGATCGATCAAGCTTTAAGAATCCGTTACAATTGAGGGATCCAGAAACTCCAGTCAAGTTGTTTCGAGATTTCGAGGTTGTCTCTCAGTTTCAATTAGAAAGCAATAGATCACCTAAATTCAGTAAATAGTTTTCACTGGAAACTCATCCGAATCGGTGAAAGTAAGTGATAGCCTATGCAATTAAATAACAGAGATTGACAAAAATAACACAAGACATCAATTTTTTACATGGAAGCCCTTGCAAGAAAAACCAGGGGCGGCAAGTCCAGTATCATGACAACAAAAGACAAATTGAGTAACAATTCGACAAGGCTTGAACATCCACCTTAGCTAGACCTACTACAACATCATTCTCTACGTCCAATAAAGTGACTGGAGCTGATCGTGATTATCCATTGCCAGATAGTCATGAACGTCAATGTTGCCCTGTGTTCCTTGTAATCCATCCTCCTCCTGTTGATATTGTCTGGAATCATAGGTTGCAACCCCTTCAAAGAGGTTGTCCCCATGAGTTACATTATCCACGCCTTGTGGTTGAGGAAGATGAAGTTGGGATTTATCACTTTTAATGAGTTCTAATAGTTCATCAACACTAACTGTTAGGTTGAAGTCTTCTTCGTTACGTTGAAAATCATAATGGACGAGATCACCTCTATTCTCATCTAGGGAGGGAGCGTCATTCAGATATTGATAATAATCATCGCTGGTATTCACGATCATGGAATTGTTGAAGTTGCTCCCGCTGCAACTTGTTTGATCATGGCATGGTTGTTGGAAACCAGTAGTGGTTGCCGTCGACCCAGAGACGTTGTTAATGTTTTCGGCTTCTTCTTCTTTTTCAGCCCATCCAGCTACTAGCTCCGCGTCAAAGTTGTCAAGTTCGTTGATATCTTCATTCTTATTGTCTTTGGTTTCTTTGTGGTTCCTCTTTAGCTTCTTTTCTTTATGCAGGAGGCAATTGTTGTCGTCTTGTTCGACATTATCAGAAGTGCTACTGCATGGACTACCTCGCTTCACGGATGTTGACGTCTTATTGTTATTCATCTTCTTTTTGGGACGTCGCCATTCTGGGGCTGTCCGCCGAGGCTTGGAATCATCTCTAGATATCTTGCATATAACATAATGGTTGTTGTTTGGTTCTGTACCCTGGATGGTGCTGCTGAATTCGTGCATGATCCAGTGCCCTGCAGGCGTCCTATCTCTAGGCGCCTCAGTCGACTCTCTAGCAGTAACTTCAAAGGAAAAAGTCTTCTTGACGCCAACTACATGGCTATTATTGTCAAAGATTTCATGTGGCCCTGCATCACCGTGCCACACGCCGCAGCCAGCAACCCTCGAGATTCTACTTTTGCCGGCCTTTTTTAGTTGGGTGATTACGTAAATGTTGCGGTCAGTCCTATCTTTAATCTTGGTTGTCTGCCAAGGATCGGTGTGATCATCAAACAAATCCCAAGGAGAATTTTCGCCGTACAAATCGTGCTCCAGGACATATTCTGGAGCTAAAGATGGAAGTCCCATGATCTTTCGATCAAGGTAGTGGACGACCAATTCTTCATCAGTTGGGAAGAAACGGAGTCCAGGGGCCATTGAAGAAAGAATAATTATTTAGGGTTAGGGTTACTTAGTGCTTTTGAAGATGGTTGTGAGTATAATAATGCAAACCAAGACATACGCATTGCATATATATAGATTTTGTTTGCATGTGTCCGAGTCCGCTACAGAAATGGGATTACCAATCCGAGTCCGCAGCAGAAATGTGATTACCTATCCGAGACCGACATCAACAGTGAAAGCTTTCTTTTCCCTTGCAAATTTGTAGTTAACTACATTGAGTTGTTAAAAACATTGAGCAGTTCACCGCCCCTGATACTTTTTTCTTTCTCTTTTATTATTACTAGACTTAAACCCGCGCCATGGCGCGGGCTGTGCATGTAAATGTTATTTAAATATTCTAAAAGTAATAAATTTTATCTGATGTTTCAAAAATATGCGAGTTCAATTTCCGGAAAAAGATATTGAACAAACGCTTACAATGTTGCAAAAGTTAAGCTGGAAACGACATTAATTTCACCTCTTTACCACACAAATATTTGGGGACTCTGATTTTTTGGTGAGATGTGGATTTTGGATTTTGAACAGTAGACTGTGAATATGTCATGGACAACTATTCACAACAATAGTTTTAGGTACACTTCGAGGTATCACTTCCTTGGACAACTTGCACTATTGAAATGAATCGATTGGCTATCATTACAAATAATTGTTCCGATAAATTGTAGTTAAGAAAGCACTATTTAAGAATCTGCAAAAAAATATAATCATAGTAGGGCATTTATGTGAAGTGGTAGTTTCCATAACCACAAATAGTATGGAGAAATTTAATGTGTGTATGGCCAGTAGATTTGTAGGTGATTTCTTACCCTCCCGATCAGCAGATGTAGGCGCTAATTTCAATCAGAGCAACATGTAGAATTCAATTATATCTTTGAACATAATTGTTGTATACTAAAGTTAAATTGAGCAATATGTGTTTTACTTTAAAGCTAAGGAGATCGGTCGTTATTCTTGCGGGTCATAAAAAAGAATACAACATTTTACGTATACCACTTACGTGAAGTGATACATATGCCTAATATTTACTCCTACCACAACAGAATCTATATTTATCAATGTCATATGAAACAAAGCAATCTCACAAATCATTAGTTTTTATATCAATTAAGTGGTACAGAGTTCTTTTTAGCAGCTAAAATGAGTAATTTGATTTCTTTTGTGTTCCTGTGCAATATTTTGCTAATCATATACTCAAAATAAGGCGGTGAACTCATCACTCCAATTCTTTTGGTGGTGGGGGTGGTTCTCGATTTATGCACCTATAATTAGTTTGTTTATAAGATACCTAATAATCTACCAGATCTAAAGAGCCTAAAAATTGGTCATTAACCATTGAAAAAAAATTGCTATAAAAATGTGAAATCTTGGAAACAACGAAAATAGCTATTCAACATTTGTAAGATTGCAGAAGATAGTTTTGTTGTCCATGTCAATGACCAATGATCCAATCAACATACCAAGTGTTTTCAAATAAGTGCCATTTGTTGCTTCCCGCAAAATTTAAAAACATCAATTTGATCACTTTTAAAATTAGAAATTTTGAGTTAGTTTTCATATCACACTGTCACCTATTAATTTTTGAAAAACCAACTTTATTGTGAATCACAAAATGTGTATTTTCTTACGACTGAAAATATGTCTATTTGACTCTTATGGTTTTTGCAATGTTTTCATTAAATAATCTACTAACAATGGGTAAACTTTGATGAAAAAGCTGCTATTGAGTACTGTACATATCACTACGAAATAGTTTTATAAAGTTCTTCTCTACCTATGTTCTACAAATAAGCCTTCTTCATAAATTAAAATGGATAGAATGAAAAACTTCCACCTGATCTCTAGTGGACTAAAACCCTCGTCAATACTTTCCACAGAAGGAAAACTTGATTAAGAAAACTAAACCCAATAACCCTACTAAACGCATTCATCAATAGGTACTACATCGTCATAAATAGTTGCAAATGAAAATCTTGCCAATCTTATATATATATATATATATATATATATATATATATATATATATATATATATATATATATATATATATATATATATATATATATATATATATATCGACGTGAAACCATGTTTCGCCATTTGTCTTTATTTAAGCATCATGAATATTACATATGTGATCCTACGTGTCGATTATCTAATAATTAACCAATGACAAATCGACATGTACTCATCTTTTGCTTTGTCATAATGATTTTAAGGATACAATTTTAGTTTGTAACTCATTAGAAATTAATACTCATTTCAATATTGTAATGATAAATTGGTATTGAATGTTATGCTTGATTTTATGACCTACATATGTTTTACATATTAGTGTAAAACATATATGATGATAGAATAACAAATTCAAAAAATATTTTAAAAACAGAAAGTACGTTTATGATCTTTCCGCTTAACAAATTTGTCCCAAATATTAAAATTATATTGTGATTCTACGTAATCTTATAAATTTGTTTTAATGAACTTAATATTAATATATCTTAAATTTTAGCACAAACTGTGTACGGTAATAGCACAATTAATTTTAAAAATTATATAAGTACATGATCTTCATTTATCTTTAGTTGATGTATATAATTTAGTTTTAAACTTCACTACAAAGTATTATGATCTTATATTTGAATTAAATATTGATGAAAATAAAATTGTATGAAATGACATTCTTAAAGACATTTGTTACATCTATTTGTATTTCTAGATGTATGTAAATGACATTACAGATTTTTTGAAAAATATTTCTCACTAATTAGTCCATGTTAATTTTCTCATAATTAACTTTTCTTAATTTTAAAAATTCTCTAAAGATTACTCGATCCTATTATCTGACTGTTAAATTATTTTATAATGATGTAAAGCGTATATGATAATATTATAATAAGTGCAATAAATATAAATCATATAGGTACATAAACTTTAGTCGACAATCTTCTTATTATATATATTATCATTAGAATCTTCTCGAATCACTTTCTTTATCAATCTCACTATGATGATAAATTGTCAATCTCACTATTATGATAAATTGCCAAGAAAATGGCGAAACTGTTTCAATTATTATGTTTAGAAAAGGGATGAACAACCCCAATTAAACTAATCCATTTGCATTAGAACGTTCTATACAATTTCAATGCGTAGACACTTTTCTTATGAGTTCAAATATGAAAAAACATGAAATATGGTACATTTTTCTATATATTTTATTTTATTGGAAATAAATTTCATTTTATCCATCATTTTTATAGTCAAAGTTTAGTTGTAAGATTGTTATGATGTCTAAACTTTTAAATCGAGATATGGTACAAAGTCCCGCGCTTTTGCGCGGGGTATCGCTTAGTAAATAATAATGCATGAGAATGTGAAATCCATTCCAAAATAATAAGATGGAGAATTAAGTGTTTTACATTAAAATTTTTTTTTGAAAGGAAGGGGTTTTACATTAACAATGACATTATTATTCTATTTGATTTGTGTAAATAATCTAAAATTAATGAATTTGAAGTAGCAGTCGCATCTATTTATATTGTATGTCACAAGAACTTTTAACAAAACTCATATTTCCCGTCCGAGTATATCAACCTTACTTACAATATTAACTAATGGTAGGAAAGATGACTATGACTCCGCTTTCTTAATCTAATTTTAGACGACTTTTTACCTTCTTTTAGTCATAAAAAAGTTCTAATTAGGTCATTTTCGTTAGAATATCTGTCGGATGATTTTTTTTTTTTTTTTTTACTTTTTTATAAGACTAAAAAAAGTTAGTTTGTTCTAATTTCAAATTTTCTATCTTTTTATTTCTGAAAACTATTTTTTTTTCATGCAACTGTTAATCACGTACATTATCCATTACACCTTCACATCATTCCCAGTTATACACTCATACCAACATCCAAAAACCCAACCCTAACTCAAACACTCATACCAACACCTTCATTTAGACAAAATTTTGTCTGTCTACAAAAGTTTAAAAAAATTCATTTTCAAGTAGTAGCAATTAAGTTTTCTAAAAAGGTTTAGTATTTTTCTAGAAAGAAAGTTGCATATTTCCTTTTATTTTATAGCATAAAAATAAAACTTAAGGAGTAAAAAGTTTTTTTTTTTTTTAGAAACTTTAGGAGTAAAAAGTTAGGAAAATAGAAGTTAGGGAAAACCATTTGTTTTACTTTTAGACAAAGATAAAAATTTATCTAAATAATATTTTAACGAAAATGAGCAAAACATAACCTTTTTTACATCTTCATGAAAGATAAAAAATCATATAAAATTAAACTGGTTCCTGTTTTTTGTTTTACTTTTAGACAAAGATAAAAAGTTATCTAAATAATATTAACGAAAATGAGCAAAACATAGCTTTTTATATCTTTAAGAAAGATAAAAAATCTGTATAAAAGTAGATTGGTGCCTATGTTTTGTGAATGTACTATTTATTTCGTTCAACACATTGTTTCATTCCCTAAAAAGAAGAAGAAAAAACTAAACAAAATATGTTTGCTGGATTCATTGAATCAAAGAACTCTGCATAAAAAGATTAAAATTTTAATCAAATTTAACATTCCTCCATGTATAGGGAAAACTAAAAGTTTCTGTCCATAAATTTTTTTAGTACATGTATTTGACAATTAGGATGATATATGTATGGAAAATTTTATTTGGCTATATTTGATTGGTTTATATGTGCCACACAGCTTCCATTTGTAAAATAGCATGACACATGTCATTTTTAAGGATTCTCTCATAACACATGTGTCATAAGGAGAAGAGTCTTCTCCATTTGCTTTGCTTTTATATAGATTATTATTATTATTATTATTATTATTATTATTATTATTATTATTATTATTATTATTATTATTATTACGATGGAAGAAGAAAAAAAGGGCCTTGATAACCTATGAAGACCCACGAGAAGAGAGAGTGACTGAGAAATTATCAAAAGCAATTTTTATTGCTGCAACTGATTCTCTGACTTGCGGTCTTTAGGTACTACTACAAAATAGCAATAATCAAGGCACTGGATCAATGCAGTTGAAACAACCAACTGAAAGCCGAAAACCAATACAGAACATATCTATAGTTCGAAGAAAAGTATAATAATTACGAATTGCAGAATTCTGCCCCTAAGCTGGTCAATAGTTGAAACCATAAAATATGTCAAAATGGCAAAACCCCCCAAAATTGGCCCATCAGTTTGGCCTTATTTTAAGAAACATCTACGCAAAAGTTTGACCAAAAACGGGTTAAAATGATGTCCTAATCAGCAATGGAACTATTACAAAAAATAATTAAAAATTAACTAAAAGCGCTCGGCTGGTCAATAAGCGGAATTTGGGGTTGAAGACTAACCCCGATGGGTCTTTGACCGATCGAGCTATGTGCGTCTTTGTGAGAGCTTTTCAAATTGGGGTGGCTCCCGTCATTCTGATGCTCGTAGTCAAAGTTATGACCCAAACAATGGAGTGACACCAAAAACTGCAATTTCGTCGATCCCTTGCGCATATCTTCCATCTCATGGTAGATGAAAATTTGTAATGTAAGTATAAAATAGGATCTAAATACTCTAGAAGGGGGGGGGAGGGGGTTGAATAGAGTATGGTAACTTTTGCCAACACACAGTCTTTTAAAAACTAGAGTAGTGCAGACAGTTGATATCTCAAAGTTTTGAAATTTTTTGACAAACTTGAAGATATAACTGCAGAGTACATAGGCTTCAAAGCTTTGAGATTTGGAAAAGTTTGGACCTAGTCTCTGCCTGAGGGATCTAATCCCTCCAGGATTCAAACACAACTTATTATTAATCACCCAGATTTAGCCATAGATCTCAAGCCTAAGTGAGCTACTTTACACTTATACAGCTTGTGGTTCCCAACCTATCTAGTTAGAGGCTACAACCTGTTGAAATAATAAGTACCTCTTGTTGTTCACTTGAACAACCAAACTACTAAGTTTAGTGAGGTTTCATAAATGTAGAATGAATAATACAATTCAATACAAGAAGAAGAATTCAAAAAGAATAAGCTAATGAATCCTGGAAGAGGTCTTTTGATGTGATGAATGATCTTGCTTCTGCAATGTCAATGGCCTGATAAACCTGAAGATTTGAATGATGTAAACTCTCCTGTTTGTAGCACACTTCAAATCTCATGAAGATCAGTCTTAATCTATGTATCTCTCTCCTGTTTAAAATGCTGATCTCTTTAAATAACAGTCTGCAACCAACTGAGAGATTTTACGAACAGAAACCATATAAATCCTCTTCCCTAATATGCTTCTTTCAACACCTATGCTTGAATAGCTATCTGATTTTTTATGGACGTTGGGACACCCAAAAAACCTTCATAAACTCAGCACACAAGAACAAACAACATCAAGACAATCTAGCATCAAGATATGTTTAGCAGTATGCTAACAGTTCATGAGAAAACTGGGCTAGATTTGTCTTTTAATAGACTTATATAATCAAACTGTTGAATAAGTTAAATAACCAGTATAGAACAAGTGTTATTAGAAAATAATCAACTCATAACAAGTTCTAATACTTACAGAAGTCACCTGCATACACAGAGATAATTAGATGAACATAGGAGTAAAGAATAACCAGAAAATCTCAAAGCTTTGAAGCTTTGCCTGGTAGTTCATCAGAGTGAACTTGGATTTCCAATCCAACTCAGTCCTGCATTTGTTATAGCTTAGAACACAGATTATTAAAGCATTTATATTGTTATCCAATATCAAAACCAAAACCTGCACAAAAACAGTTAGATAAATCCATATATAGGCACAACTACAGTAACTCAAAGCTTTGAAGTTTTGGTACTTAGCAATATTTCCTGCTTGTGTTTCTGGCTTTCATCATCAAGGGACCAAAACTCTCTGCATGTACATTCACAAAATGATATCTAGGAGCTCCAGACTTATCAATCTCCCCCTTGATGAAAGACAAAACACATTATTTGAAATCCTGATTTCCTGTAATTCACAATCATAAGTAATATTCACATAATCATATATAACTCAAAATCACAGATAACAAATACCACATAATCAAAATAAAAAACCACATAATAGAATAGATAGTATCCTATCTACAATATATAGGAATTCTTACAGAACCTTAATCAAGAAAAAAAAAACATCCTAACACAAAATAATTTTCTCCCCCTTTTTGACTTTCATCAAAAGAGTAGAAGAAATGTAGGATCTATTTAAAATGTTTTTAAAAGAAAAAGAAAATAACAAAAGAACTTCAGGACTTAGGAGAAGAAGAATAGATAGAATTGGTTTGAAGGCTTTTGAAGATTTTCCTATTCCTTTGCCTTTGCTCTGACCCTCCTCCTGCTCTTCCTCTGAAGCATCTTCATCCTCATCACGTTCTTTTCCTAGATCTCCTCGTTCTTCAGCTTTCTTATCAGAAGCATCTTCAGCTTGCATCGTCACAACAACTTCATCAACTTACTTGTCCAAATCAGCAGCCTCCATTTTAGCATTCTCAGCTGTAGTCTCTTCGACACCAGCCTCATCTTCAGACTGTTCAAAGAGATCCTGTGATATAAGAACAACATGAAATCCTTTCTTCTTCTTCCTCTGCTTCTTATTAGCCTCTCCTAGAACCTCTTCTGAATAAATGATGGTTTCTCTGCTCTCTAAAGAAGGTACTTTCTGCAGATCCAAACCTTTGATAATGATGTCAAGTTTGTTGATCACCAAACATTTGAAATTTGTGAACTCAGTGGACAGATCAAATAAACCCTGTCTTAAATCCTTCACTACCAGAGAGCTATGGCTGGTTGGTCTTTGGACTCTATGGTATCACCGCAACCAATTACGCTTCAAAGGGGTCACGACGAAGGTGGAAGACCTGGTTTCAAAAGCCCGTGATCATCTCAGATTCTTCAAACAGGAGGATACAGCCATCTCACGAACGGATTTAACTCCCACTAGGCCGGCTTCCCCCTACTGGTGCAGGCCAATGGAGGGTTGGGTAAAAGTTAACTCTGACGCTGCTCGCAATGCCGCCGTTGGTGTTGCAGGGACCGGGTGTGTTATTCGGGACTCTTCCGGTCGGTTTGTTGCCGGAAGATACGAACGCACACAGTTCAACTCCTCAGTGTTAGCTCTGGAACTCATAGGGATGCGTAGAGGACTGCATATGGCAGCGGATGCCCGCTGTAGAATGGTTCAAACTGAGTCGGACTCCCTCTTGGCAGTGGAGTTGATCAACAAAATGAAGGAGGGTCACCAAATAACGGACGTTAGCGAAGAAATTTCAAAGATCCTTGCTGATATTTCTCAACTCTTTAGTAGTTTTGACAATGTTTTAGTTTCTCACGTTAATAGAGTAGGGAACGGGGTTGCACACCTTTTTGCACAAAGGTCATTGGAATCCCCTCGCTATAGTCTCTATACTAGACAGCCTTGTTGGGAGGATGATGTGTTAGCTTTCGATTTGAGGCCTTTCGGCGCTTAATGAAAGTTTTTCTCCTCAAAAAAAAAAAAAAAAAAAAAAAATCCTTCACTCCATCCTCCAGAACCTCAACCCTATCTAGAACTTAAGAGAAGTCCAGATTATCAGACACTTTGCTGGTTGAAGCAGCTCTATGTTTGATAAAATCTTTCTCTTTCAGCTCCTTAGCATTCAACTCTGAGTAAAACTTCCACTTCCCTTTTGCAGTGTAAACTATCCCAATCCTTTGAAGTGATGCCTCATAAACTACTCCAAAAACCAGTAGTAATCTTCTCCTCATCCTCCAAAGAAAACTCCAAAGTGTTTGAAAAACAATGGTAAGACATTGGCATAACGCAGGGAGTGGTTCCTAGTCCTAGTCCAACAGTAAACCATATGGTCCGTCACAAAAGTAGGGATGTCTACATCAAACCCTTGACATGTCAGGTCCATCAATATCAACACCTTGCCTGTCACCAGCTCTTTGGAATACTCTTTGGGAACTACACACCTCATAATAATTGAGAACATAATTTTAGCTTCACAGGTAAACACATAATGTGTTAGCTGCTTTGGTTCAGAAGTGGTTCCCTCCAAGAAAAACATAACTTTGGCTTTCTCCAAAATTCTTTCCTATCAGGTGTTATTACTGATCTTATACTACCTAGGCACTCCCAAAACTTTGGAGAACACCTTGTGATCCAACCTAATGTCCACACCATCCACTCTTGAAGTAAGGATATACCTATCACTATCATCCAGTTCTTGAACTAAATTCAGATAAAACAATCCGGTTAACCTAGGGTAAGCCTCAGGAGGTGGATTTAACAAACTTCCAACAGATGAATCCCTCAAATTCTTAATGTATTCTAAGTCCAATATTATTGGAATAGGTGCCCTAGAGGCAATCTAATATTTAGTATGAAAAATGTTATTGGCTAGAATATTCATTAATTATTTATTGTGATATTTAATATAATGATGTCCTTAGATACAATGTGTTGTTTATCTTAAATATCCATAATCCACTATATTGATTAATATGACGATCAAATATAGACTAGTATGTGTGTAGATTGATATGGAGATTTCAATTATAACACATGGGTATGCATTAGCAGTAATGGCATACTGTATTGACCTACAACGAGAAGGATACATTAGATTATGTTAAAGTCACAATCGCTTCTCGTAGTGCTGAAATAACTGCAATCCTTAGACTTAAAGTCACTAGATACTCTAGTTGTGGAATATCGTGCTTTGATGTTATCAAACGTTACACCGTAACTGGGTAACTATAAAGGTAGTTCGTGCATGATAGGAAGCAAGCTTAGAGATCGTAGTGATGATGAGAGGCTTTGTCCCTCCAACAAAATTGGAGAAAATATCCACGACCACTCGAGGGATGAGGCTTATTGTATGTCTGGCAAGACTCAATTAATTCAATATAGAGATATTGATGTTATCTCCTTGCATAAGCATTTTCCCAGGATCGAAGAACTATAGATTGGATATACGAGTGTGACTATTTATGACTATAAGAAGGAAGGGAAGGAGACTAGGGATGAAACCCTAGCCGTCCGCCCCTCCTCCTTGCGGGCCAAGCAAGGTCGCAGGTCACTAGGGGCAGCCGGCCTAGGGCCGACCCATGTGGTGGGCGGCGGTCCTTTTGGGGTTCGGCCCATGCTTGGGTTGGACCCCTTGGACCGTTGTAACCCTAATTACCCAATTCAACTAAAATTTAACAAGCGCGTTAAAAATTTATTTTAAATGTATTATGTGCTTTGTTTCATGGTGGATGGATATGTCCTAGGTTGTGAATGTTTTATGTTTTGTGGTTTGGTTTACGGCCTGCGAGCTGATCAAATTAATGTAATAATTAATTAGATTTTACGGCATGCGAGTCGTTTTTCTCCGCAACATATGAGGCTTTATTTATTTATTCTAGATATTAGGCTAGAATTAGAAATATTTAGATGATAGCCAAGAGCATGGAGAAGATGAGCAGAGAACCAAGAAGCCAAAAGACAATGAAGACACCCTACCCTAGGCGCGCGGCTATGGTGGAGCACATGGAGATGAGCTTGTCACTTTAGGGCATATAGATATTATCATTGGATTGATAATATCTTAGTCTAGGGGCCATATCCATGCCACGTTATTTTTATTTTGTAGATGTTTTTTTATTTATGCCTTGTTATTTATTTTGTGTGTACGGCGATACTAGAAAAAATGTTAACAAGATAATACTAAACAAAGGTGGTCTTTTATTATCGATTGCCCAATCCGAATAAGTGGATCATGTTGATTGGATCAACCAAACAAATAACGACTATTAAAATCGGCCTTCTCTTGCCTAAACACCCTTCATGATCAGGGTTTATTAAAACTCGGGTTTGCCAAAGCAAGGCGATTTTAATTTACCACGGTGTGTTGCGGACGACACATGCTAGTAATGTGTTTATGTTGAAGCAAGAGGTTGGACACAACTAGGTAATAATCAATTGGATAGATGAACCTAGATGCATGACAATTAGGCGTTATCTAAAGGATAAAGAATAAAGAGTTATTCACCTAATTGGACCAAGAGTTGCATGGGATGCAATTGGAATGGTTCTTACCTAAATAACAAATTCTTGGGTGACTTGCCAAAGCAACCTCAAGAAGAAGTGAAAAAGGGATCTTGGACCTACTAGAAAATATAATGATATTTTCCGCATTAATGGTGAGGGCTATTAATCCGAGAAAAATAGTGGGACAATTTATTCTTCAAGTTGTTAATTTTATCCAAACAAGATCCTGCAATCAGCATATCATCAACGTATAACAACAAGATAATGTAGGAGACATCAAACTGTCTAACATAACAACAATTGTCTGCATGACATCTCGTGTACTTTAAGTTGCACATAAAACTATCAAATTTCTTGTTCCACTGCCGAGAAGCTTGTTTCAGACCATACAAGCTCTTCTTCAACCTACACACAAGATTCTCCTTTCCCTGTACCTCGAAACCCTTTGGCTGATGCATATACAATTCTTCCTCCAAGTCACCATGAAGGAATGCAGTCTTTACATCTAACTGCTCATAATGTAAGTCTTCTTGAGCAACCATACTCAGCACCAACATGATAGTTGTAAGCTTCACCACAGGTGAAAATATCTCAGAATAATCAATTCCCTTCTTCTGCTGGCACCCCTTCACAACAAGCCTTGCCTTATACCGTTTATTTCCATCAGACTCATTCTTCACACGATATACCCACCTGTTATGAAGTGCCCTCGTCCCTGTTGGAAGTTCAGTTAACTCCCATGTTTGATTCCCAAGAAAATAATCCATATCATCATTCATAGCTTACTCCCACTTGCTAGAATTAACATCCTGCAAAGTCTCTGCATAAGTCTCAGGATCACCAGCATGAGTCAACAATATATAATTTAGACTAGGGGAGTAATGCTCTGGGGCCTTTCTGTTACTATTCCCCACCCGATTTCTAACATTGGTCTTCAGAGGAATGTTCTTGTCCTTTGCAGCTGGCTGTTACTCAGTAGTGTCAGGCACACTAGACTGATCCTGCGGAACATCATCACTGGAAGTGACATCCTGAAGAATATCAGGACAAACATACTGAGGAGTAACTGGGACTTTATCCCCTGTATCAATATCAACAATCGCCCTATCCTTATACATCATCTTCTCATTGAAGATCACATCTCTTCTTCTGATAATTTTCTTGTTCTCAGCATCCCATAATCTGTAACCAAATTCTGCATCTCCATAGCCAATAAAGAAACAAATCTTGGATTTTGCATCTAGCTTACTACGTCTGGCAGCATCAATATGAACATAAGAAACACAACCGAAAACTTTCAAATGATCAAAACTAACATTTTTCCGCTCCATACTTCTTCAGGCAATCTGAATTCCAATGGAACTGAAGGTCCACGGTTTATGCAATAAGCCGCTGTGCTAACTGGATATGCCCTGAAAGTCTTCGGCAACCCAGAACAAAGCCTCATGCTTCTAGCTCTCTCATTGATGGTCCTATTCATGCGCTCAGCTACACCATTCTGTTGTGGTTTCCCAGGAAGAGTAATTTCGAGTCTAACTCCATGTGCAGCACAATAATCCTTAAGTCCACCATCAATTTATTGTCCACCATTATCAGATCTCAAACACTTCAATTTCAAACGTGTTTCAGTCTCAACCATGGCTTTCCACTTCTTAAAAGTTTCAAACACATCAGATTTATTTTTCATAAAATAAACCCATACTTTCCTACTGAAATCATCAATGAAAGTGACATAGTATTGAGATCCTCCTACCGTTACTTCTGGTGAAGGACCCCACACATCTGTGTGCACGAGTTCCAGCTTTCTTGATCTCAAGGCACGACCAGCATTCAAGAAACTGACTCTCTTCTGCTTTCCCATAATACAGCTCTCACAAATACCCAGATCAACAGACTTCATCTTTGAGAGCTTACCTTAGGACTGCAATATCCTCATACCTCTATGACTCATATGACCAAGTCTGCGATGCCACAAATCCGCGTCTTGCTCGACTTCAACAACAGCTATTGCGTCACTTGGTCCCGAAGTCTTGTATAAGGTTCCTTTTTTCTTACCACGAGCAAGTATCATGGAACCTTTCGAAACCTCCGATGCACCACTTGAGAACAACACAGAGTTAACATCATCATCAAGCTGTCCCAACGATATCAAATTCTTCTTCAGTTCTGGAATGTGTCTCACCTTCGAAAAGTCCATACATGAGAACCACTTGCAAGCTTGACATCAATATCACCCTGACCAACGATATTCAGCGGCTCCGCACCTGCCAAGTACACCTTTCCGACATCCCCAGCAGTATAGTTCTGCAGAATTTCACGGTGCAAGCTAGTATGGAAAGAAGCACCCGAATCTAATATCCAATCATCAAAAGGACTATACACAGCAAGAAGTAAAGCATCTTGAACTTCATCACTGACTACATTCACCGAATTCCCTGACTTTCCTCTATTTTTCTTCGGTGCCTTACAATCACTCTTAAAGTGGCTAGATTTACCACAGTTCCATCAATTACCCGTGTTTCCATCCCCTGCCTGCGATTTTCCACGACTCGTACCTCTATGCCTAGATTTTGATCTTCCCCGATTATTGTTATCATTCCTTCCATTAATTCTGCCACAATTATCTTTATTATAGGCTCAACCAAAAGGTTCACCAAAATCTCTACGACGCATTTCCTCAGCCAGAATTAAATCATGTATGTTATCATACTTCAACTTTTCTTTTCCACCTGATTTACTAACAGCAGTTCGCATAGATTACCAACTATGAGGTAATGACGCTAACGGTATCAAAGACCCAACGACGTCATCAAAATCGTATGAACAGCAGACAACTGATTCGTAATTGTATTGAAATCAGTAAGATGTTGAGCAACCAACATACCTTCTGTCATCTTCAGGTTGAACAGACGCTTCATCAAGTACACCTTGTTATTAGTAGACGGAGTCTTGTACATTCCTTACAATGCCTTTATCAGCGAAGCTGTAGTAGTATCCTTAATAACGTTGTGCGCAACCGACCTTGACAGCATCAATCGAACAATGCCCAAAACCTGTCGATCCATAACCTCCCAGTCTTCCTCCTTCATGGCTTCTGGCTTTACCCCCTCTAGTGGAGCATGCAGTTTCTTCCCATACAGATAGTTCTCTATATGCATCTTCCAGTACGCGTAATCTGTGCCGCCGAACTTTTCAATTTTAGACCCCTTCATCTCATCTGCTATCATTTTTCCCAAACCCTAGCGAACCTGGCTCTGATACCACTTGTTGTGAGATTAAGCACTGCGAGAGAAGAGCACCATAGTATGATCTGGGACACCCACTTACCCAAAAGGTCAACCTTATGAGTTAGGGCCCAAATCATATTATGTTAACCTTGAAGCTCATGTCCACCATCCCGATGTGGGACAAATTGCTCACACATGATACCCAACAGGACGATAAGCGCAAGGGACGGAAGAAATTGCAGCTTTTGGTGTCGCCTCACTGTTTGGGCGGGCTTTAGAGTGACGCGACTGACGCTAATTTCGAAGCTCTCAAAATGGCGCAGAAGGGCCTGATTGGTCAAAGACCCATCAGGGTCAGTCTTCGACCCCAAATTCTGCTGTTTAACCAGTCAAACGAGCACCTTTAATTATTTTTGATTATATTTGGTAGTATTTTCATTGCTTATTAGGACCTCAGTTTGAACCCGTTTTGGGCCAAACTTTCGCATACATGTTTCTTTGAATAAGGACAAACTGTTGGGCTAATTTTTGGATTTTGCCATGTTTCGCATCTCTTAAGGTTTCACCATCATTTGCCTAGCTTGTGGGCAAAATTCGACGGTTTTTGATTATTAGACTTTTGTTATAACCCTAGAAACGTTTTGTATTGGTTTATTCCTTTTTGTTTATGTTTATGCTGCATTGATCCAACCCCTTGATTAGATTTGGCGTAAGGTTGGTATCAGAGATCAGTTCAACGTGGGAGGAAGATCATCATTGACGATGTCTCGTGGACGTGTTCGTGGTCGTGGACAACCTCTGGCTAAAGAAAACCCCAACGGGAATGCAAAATTGGAGACGTGATGATGAAAGAATATTTTCAGCGGCATATCGCCAAATTGACACGACTCCTGGCAGCTCAAGGTGTGTAGGATGACGAAGCCTCAGACCACGATCTTGTGTGGTTTTTAGAGAACCCCTACCACCATCGATCACATGTTCGTGAGTACCGTGGTGACAGCGAGAAACCCAGAGGTCTAGGGTTTAAGGTTGAGTTGCTTAGCTTTGAAGGTAAGTTGAAATTCAGTGGATTCATCGATTGGTTGAACGAGGTGGAACGAATCTCGAGAATAAGTAGGTTTTGGATTGCGAGAATGTGAAGCTACTAGCTATCATACCGAAGGGAAGAGCCTCTGCATGGTCCAAGTAGTTGTGCCATTCCCGTGAGAGGTAGGGCAAGGCCAAGATCACTGACCAGTAGACGATGAAGAAGAAGATGAAGGCCCACGTTCTTCCATTCGGCTACAACGAAACCCTATTTTGCGACTCCATACGCTGAGGCAGGGCACAAAGTTAGTCGATGTGTAAAGAGATAAGGCAGAGTAGCAGATGTTGGTTAGATATCTCGGAGGCTTGCGCTAGTCGTTGAAGGATGTTCTTAGCCTCCAACCTCTAGGATTGTCTCAGAAGCTTACCAACGAGCACTTGCTCTTCAGAAGAAGCGAAGCAGGAAACTAGTGGCGTGGAGCGATCAAGGCAATCGATCGGCCCGTCCCCCTGAGTCTCGTCCAATAACGCAAGGAACAAATGGCACTTCGAGCAGTGCTATTGAGTGCCATCGGTTCAATGAACTAGGACACAGGGAGAATGAGTACAAGAATCCTACAATGAGAAAGACTAAAGCTTTGTTTATCGAGGAAGGTGCGAATTAAGAGGTTGAAGGGACTGCATATAGAGAAAAAAAAAATAGCTAGAAATTAGAAAACTCAAAAGCTTTATGAAATTTTGGGCTAATTTATTGGTGAATATCCATCACATGTTGTAAGCCCATTTGTATATTATTATTAGCCATTTTCCCACTCTAATGCCTTTATAAAGAAGATTAGGGTTGGACAATAATACCCATCTCAATACTACTCTCCCTACATCTTGTTTTTCTCTTTATTTCTTGACTCTTTCAATTCTCGTTTCACAACACGTTATCAGCATGTTGCTCTAGAAATTTTAAAGATTCAAATACCAAAAGGTAATATTAATTTATTTATTTTTAATATTTTTTGTAGATTGAAAAGGTGAAACATAGAAACGAGATAGTTTGATGCCTTAGGGCACTCCAGCTATGTCGCAGTCCTTGAAGTTCGAGATCGGAAATCATTATTTTTTCTTTCGCTTTCTACTTCGTCTGCAATTCATTGGTAATTAAATGTCCCTTTAATCGAAAAAAATACAGTTTTTCTGACAACTTTTTCAAATCTATGGTATTGTTAACTAGTTTAACCTAGGTAGGTATTTTTTTTCACCTAGGATTTATATATAAGTACATGTGTCTAGTATGAACTACTCTAAAGATTGGACTGTTTTCATTACAATTTTGTGCTGTCCACTATTTCACAAGAGTGTGACCGTTAACTAGATTATCAATTACTTTGTAGTTGACAATTGTTTATGTTTCTTTTTATTATTTGTTATTATCTTTCGCATAGAGGGATAGCAAAGAGAAAACAAATAGCTACATAGACCTGTGGAAACCAAGCACTAATAAGAACTCAAGTCCTTCATCCGGTCGAGTATGTTTCTCTGTAAATAATTTTGCATGATTGTTTCTAGTGGCTTGTCATTTCCTTATTGCACCGACCTTTTCGTTTTATAAAATGATTTAGCGACTTGTTGTAGGCAAGTATGAATTGATTTATCTCACGACTCTTATCAAAGGAGTTACAAATAGATATGGTTGAGAGGCACAATACTTTCATTATAATTTCCGTAGGAATTAGCATGGATATATATGTAGTATGTAATTGGTCAAACTCTATATGTAAGGATATCTGATACGTCAACCTTATGACCCGGGTCAACCATATAATTATGATTGTTTTTAATTAGATTGTTAGTATTTATATATTTAATTTTTTATTTCGTTAATTAGTTTATTTGTATAATTAAATTAATAAGTTGTTTCTTTAATTACTTAGTAGACCGGGCCGGACCCATTAGGTCGAACTGTCTAGGGATTGTTTTCTATTTAAACATTTGTAGTTTCATTATTTTATCGCAGAGAAGAAAATTTGTGTGTGTTTGGTTAAAAATCGTAAGTGTCCGTGTGTCTGGATTCTTGATAGTGTCTAGAATAACTATCGTGTTAGATAAACCCTATATGATATTTTTAAATTTTCAATTTAATGCTTTAGACGCATAATGTTGAAGAAATCAAGCTTTATATAATCAACAAGCAAACTGTGTTTCAAGAGATCAAAATTTCTATTCCTACACAGCTTTCTCCTATTAATTCTAGTTATAAAGATTATAATCACACTTTTTATCACATATAAATCTTATTTAATTGGACCTATTGAAGTTACACTTAACCAACAAAATCATTCGATTTCATAATTGTTTAAATACGTTAAATGAATGCCTACATAACACTTTGAATGACACATTTTTCTTGAATTGATTGTAATGATGTTTTTTAAGACGAGCGATCTATTTGTATTTTTTTCTGAATATGCTGCAGTTTTTTTTTGAGATTTTTTTTTATGGAACTCTATAATTGCGCGCTAATAGGAACTCCTTATACAATTATTAAGAAAATTATAAAATCATAAAATTATATTGATAACTCAATTTGCATGTCACCCACTCATGGGGGTTGCTGTGCCACAATTCTTTCCTTTACTATTTGCATGCTAAATTATAATTGATAACTATTAGTTAATCAATACTTCAAAAAAATACCCTACAATGTCTTCACTCAGAAATAACTATTGTACACATTTATTAATATATTTCAGTCTTTATGTAGATATTGAAGTATTTTGAACAAAAAAAACACCAGATTCGTTGGAGCAACGAAGGGTCATGCTGATAGGAGTTTTTCACTAAAGCGGTCAACTTATGACCCAAAAGAATGTTCTCGCCTCGTATCAGACTTCGTGTATGTGTGACGGGAAGAACATAAGGTACATAAAAGTTTATTCTTATCTACCGTGATTTATGTTCAAATTTTTGTAACTTGATAATAATTAATGTCTTGAAACCGAAACAAAGTTAGCTTTCTTATCCACCATGCTTTGCAGGACAACAATAACCTATTTTGGTGGAATGTAATCGATAATTTTTTTTCCAAGATTTATACTACATGATCGATGAGCAGGACCACTTGTTTAAGTCCATCTGAGATTGTCAATGGCCAGAATCGATCAGGTGTGCTGGAGACATCCCATATTCCGCACGTGGGCCGCCTTCATCTCAAAGCCGAGGAGATGGCACAACATTTGAGTGGTATTCATGACCAGGTGAAGAGAAAAATTGAGGAGAGTAACACCAAGTACAAGGAATGCGTGTACAAGCATGTCATCAGGTAATATTTGATGTTAGTGATTTTGTATTGTTTTTACTGACTCGTGTGGATGATCAATGATAATGCTTACAGGTTACGGCTTCCCAGTCACCTGAAGACATTGGACGTATTCAATATAAAACATCTGACTTCTTTCTTTCCGGATTCTGAAGACAGTGTTGTGAACTCGAGGAAGAGTTATTTCTAACCCGGGGAGACGGATGCATGAGCGGATTATCCAAATGCAGCTGAATTGTCATTCGCGACTAATTTGGCTCTTCTCTACCATGAGATAGAAGATGAGCGCAAGGATGAAAGAAATAGAAGCTTTTGGTTTCGTCACACTGCTTGAGCCATAAATTTGGCTACGGGCATCAAAATGTCGCGAGCCACCAAATGCAGAAAGTTCTCCAAAAGACGCACATGGGCTCGATTGGTCGGAGACCCATTTGGGTCCGTCGTCGGCCCCAAAATCCGTTGTTTGACCAATCAAATGAGCGTTTTAAGTTATTTTTTTACTTTTCAGGGTAATTTTTCAACCATATAGGATTTCATTTATAACCCGTTTTGGCTAAATTTATTGTTTGCATTGTTATTTCAATAAGGACAATGTTTTGGGCCAATTTTGTGATTTTATTTAGCAGAATTAGGGTTTTCGGCTATAACTCTCTGACTTGTGAACATGATTTGACACCTTTTGTCTATTGAACTTTACAACCCTGAGAGGATTTTTTCCCCTAGCATTTTTACCTCTCCATTATGTTGCTTCTGTTGCTTGATCATACCCGTGGATTCTATTCGGCGTCAGTTTCACATTGACATTTTAATAGCTAATAGGGCACGTTTTCTGCAAGTTCTTAAAATGGGTAATGCAATGTGATAATTTCGGTATGTTGGGGTATGCATTAAGTAATTAAGCCTAGTTATAACCCCAGAGAACTGAAGGTTGCCAATTCCAACGAAAGATCGATCAAACCTGAAGAACGCGATACAGTTAGAATATGGTAGATCACCTTGGTTTCAATAACTAGTTGTGACATAATCATCAATTTGGATTGGAAAGTTGTATGAATCGGTGAGAATAAATGGTAATCCACGCAATTCAATAACAATAATTCACAAAAATGGCACGAGACAGCGATATTTTGCATGAAAACCGTTGCACGAAAAACCGTAGGTAACAAGGCTTAAACATCACATTTCGTGAAAACAAAAAGAAAATTGACTACACCACAACGTAAGCTATACCTAGAAGAATATCATTGCTGATGCTTAGAAAACTATCAGAGCTGCCCCGCGAAAAGTTTTAGTAGAAGAAATAAAGACACGGAAGCAGATCGAGGTTGTCCATCTCCAGATAGTAATGAACATCGATGTTGCCCTCTGATACGTAAAAGTATCGAATAGCAAGAAATTAAGAGACGAGATAAAGAAATTGGGAGAGAAATATACGAAAAAGGGAAGAGGGAGAGATTAAGGAGAATAATAAAGAGAACTAGAGAATGTATATCTTATTGCTTGAATAATAATACGAACTATTACAATGTTTAAATAGAAAAATACTAACCCTAGCTAGATAGCTTGACCTAATGGGATTGGCCTGATCTACTAACTAAATAAATAAATATCAAACTAAACTAATAAAATAAATAAAGTAACAAGCTGACTATTAATTAAATAACTAAATAATATTAATATGATATCATGTATCACTTTCCCACCTTAAAAACCACCTTGCCCTCAAGGTGGATGTTGAAAAAATAATCTTCAATATTCGTGCCCGGATCAAATGGGTAGAGGAAGATGTTGAGAACATCACGTAGTAGGCCTAAATCCCCATACACAAGCATTTGCTGCCAAAAAAAAATTAGACCCACAAGAAAATTAAAACCTAATGGAAAACTTCAGCCCAATTGAAGAGGTGGGCCTAAATGGAAAAGTCAGCCCAAATAGAGAAGGCAATCCACTGGTGTGAAGGAAGCCTGGCCAAATTAGGGCTGGCGTCTCAAGCCGAGCCGGGTGGGAGCCACGAGCAAGGGAGGCAGCTAATCCAAGCGGTTTCGAAGCCGATCTCTGCACAATCAATCGTGACAGTCAGGCCTCGGCGGCGACGAAAACTAGTGGCGGTCTTCCCCCTTGGCTGTTGATGTGGGTGGTGGTCGGAGAGGGACCTGAGGGGGTCGTCAGAGGCCTCTATGTTGTCGGACGGTGAGGAACGCGCCTGGATTGAGTTCCCGGTGAGTGAAGGTGGCCTGGTCGGTGGTTGGCTCGGAAGGTCTTGAAGAAGCGCAGTCGTGGTTGGTGTTGTCTGCGAACTCAGAACCGACGCAGGGTCATGCAGGTTTCCTGGCTGGTTGGTCTCCGGAATTGCGGGGAGGATCTGATGGTTCCCCGGCTGCGGCGTGATTCGCTGCTACAGCTCCTTGTCTTCATTTGGTGGCTGTTCTTCGTCTCTGATGATGTGTTGGAGGCGAAAGAACTCCTCAACAAAAATCATTCTAATTATTTCTAACTTGCTTTGAGGTCTTCCATGGTGATGCACCCACATGCTTGGAGATCTTCCAAGTATGCCATGGTGAGATAATTAATCGTTGCACCTGTTTGTTGGTAAAGCTCGTCAACGTCTTCGATAAGCAACAGTTGGATACCTTTGTGACTGAGATCGAGAACGGCGCAAGGGAGAGAGAGATCACCCATGTCCACCGTCACCAATGAAAGCACCAGTTGATGCGTAAGAGTATCGAATAGCGAGAAATTAGGAGACGATATAAAAAAATTGGGAGAGAAATAGAAGAAAAGGGAAGAGGGAGAGATTAACGAGATAAGAACGAGAACTAGAGAATTGATATCTTATTGCTTGAATAATAATACTAACTATTACAATGCTTAAATAGAAAAATACTAACCCCACTACAAGAGCGGATTTACCAACGGTTTTCATTGCGGTGGTTTTATTTAACCGTTGCAATATCAGTCGGTCACCAGCGATTTATAGAAGTGCTGGTAATGGTACCATTTCTACCGACGGTTTTTTCGAACCGCTGCTATAAGTCCACCCCTATACCATCGATTTTCCGGGAAATCGATGGTATTGATGGCTATACTAACGTTTTATACTCTGGGCATGCAAACTGCCGGTATTGGGCTCTATTTTCCAGCGATTATTTAGAAGCCGATTAAAAACATGTAATCAAAATATTTTTTTACATTTTTTATAATCTATCTACTAAGATTGCTCCTTGTCAAATTGCTTTGATGTCAAAATTTTATCCATTAGATTTCTTGAAGATCAAGGGATGAAACTTTTAAAGAGTTGGTACTTGGTAGTGGCCTAGGGCCACGTGGGTTATTTGATAATATTATAAATAAATGAGTTTTTTTTTTTGTGTGACAAGGCTTAAATATCACGTTTCATGACAACAAAAAGCAAATTGAGTACACCACAAAGTAAGCTAGACCTAGAACAATATCATTGTCGATGCTTAGAACACTATCAGAGCTGCCCAGCAAATAGTTTTAGTCGAAGAAATAAAGAGACGGAAGCAGATCGAGGTTTTCTATCTCGAGATATGTAAAAGCATCGAATAGCAAGAACGAGAACTAGAGAATTGATATCTTATTGCTTGAATAATAATACGAACTATTATAATGCTTAAATAAAAAATACTAACCCTAACTAGATAGCTTGATCTAATGGGCTCGGCCTGATCTACTAACTAAATAAATAAATATTAAATTGAACTAATTAAATAAATAAACTAACAAATAACGGAATAATTATGATACGGGTACTGTATCACCCTCCTCCTATTGATATTGTCTAGATTCATAGTTGGCAACGCCTATGTAGAGGTTGTCCCCCTGATTTGCATTATCCACGCGGTGTAGTTGAGGAAGATGTAGTTGGGATTCATCCCTATTAGCGAGTTCTAATATTTCACCAACATCAATTAATGGCAAGTTTGCTTACAATTACATCCAAGTGCGCAAAGGGAAGCTGGGAAGCCCTTGCTCACCTTCAAAATGGCATAGCGAAATGAAGTGGCTGTTGCCGCAAGCCTTTGGCAAAGGTGACGATAGCATGTGAAACCAAAGGAAACATAAGTCGTGTCAATCTGAACTAAACTGGAATTTAACTAAAATATAAAATTATGCAGCATAATGAACAGAAACAAGTTAAAGCAAATCAACATAAAAAATCATAATCATCTGGCAAACTTAAGACACATGGTATCCTACCCTATCGACTTCATGCCCGAGGATTTCACCATCTGCAAAAAACACCAAAAAGTCTAAACCACTTGATGCTCGTCGCATTTTTGTAGTAGTGGACATTGTTTTCAGATTGTTTTTTGGTTGGTTGTTTTTGATAATTCTGTCTCTTAATGGCGTACGTCCTTGAGAGATTTAGGTTTCTTGTTGGAGCAAAAGATCGATCAAGCTTTAAGAATCCGTTACAATTGAGGGATCCAGAAACTCCCATCAAGTTGTTTTGAGATTTTGAGGTTGTCTCTCAGTTTCAATTAGAAAGCAATAGATCACCTAAAATTCAGTAAATAGTTTTCACTGGAAACTCATCTGAATCGGTGAAAGTAAGTGATAGCCTATGCAATTAAATAACAGAGATTGACAAAAATAACACAAGACATCAATTTTTTACATGGAAGCCCTTGCAAGAAAAACCAGGGGCGGCAAGTCCAGTATCATGACAACAAAAAACAAATTGAGTAACAATTCGACAAGGCTTGAACATCCACCTTAGCTAGACCTACTACAACATCATTCTCTACGTCCAATAAAGTGACTGGAGCTGATCGTGATTATCCATTGCCAGATAGTCATGAACGTCAATGTTGCCCTGTGTTCCTTGTAATCCATCCTCCTCCTGTTGATATTGTCTGGAATCATAGGTTGCAACCCCTTCAAAGAGGTTGTCCCCATGAGTTACATTATCCACGCCTTGTGGTTGAGGAAGATGAAGTTGGGATTCATCGCTTTTAATGAGTTCTAATAGTTCATCAACACTAACTGTTAGGTTGAAGTCTTCTTCGTTACGTTGAAAATCATAATGGACGATATCACCTCTATTCTCATCTAGGGAGGGAGCTTCATTCAGATATTGATAATAATCATCGCTGGTATTCACGATCATGGAATTGTTGAAGTTGCTCCCGCTGCAACTTGTTTGATCATGGCATGGTTGTTGGAAACCAGTAGTGGTTGCCGTCGACCCAGAGACGTTGTTAATGTTTTCGGCTTCTTCTTCTTCTTCAGCCAAGCCAGCTACTAGCTCCGCTTCAAAGATGTCCAGTTCGTTGCAATCTTCATTCTTATTGTCTTTGGTTTCTTTGTGGTTCCTCTTTAGCTTCTTTTCTTTATGCAGGAGGCAATTGTTGTCGTCTTGTTCGACATTATCAGAAGTGCTACTGCATGGACTACCTCGCTTCATGGATGTTGACGTCATATTGTTATTCATCTTCTTTTTGGGACGTCGCCTTTCTGGGGCTGTCCGCCGAGGCTTGGAATCATCTCTAGATATCTTGCATATAACATAATGGTTGTTGTTTGCTTCTGTACTCTGGATGGTGCTACTGAATTCGTGCATGATCCAGTGCCCTGCAGGCGTCCTATCTCTAGGCGCCTCAGTCGACTCTTGAGCAGTAACTTCAAAGGAAAAAGTCTTCTTCACGCCAACTACTTGGCTATTATTGTCAAAGATTTCATGTGGACCTGCATCACCGTGCCACACGCCGCAGCCAGCAACCCTCGAGATTCTACTTTTGCTGGCCTTTTTTAGTTGGGTGATTACGTAAATGTTGCGGTCAGTCCTATCTTTAATCTTGGTTGTCTGCCAAGGATCGGTGTGATCATCAAACAAATCCCAAGGAGAATTTTCGCCGTACAAATCGCGCTCCAGGACATATTCTGGAGCTAAAGATGGAAGTCCCATGATCTTTCGATCAAGGTAGTGGACGACCAATTCTTCATCAGTTGGGAAGAATCGGAGTCCAGGGGCCATTGAAGAAAAAATAATTATTTAGGGTTAGGGTTTTTTAGTGCTCTTGAAGATGGTTGTGAGTATAATAATGCAAACGAAGACATACGCATTGCATATATATAGATTTTGTTTGCATGTGTCCGAGTCCGCTGAAGAAATGGGATTACCAATCCGAGTCCGCAGCAGAAATGGGATTACCTATCCGAGACCGACATCAACAGTGAAAGCTTTCTTTTCCTTTGCAAATTTGTAGTTAACTACATTGACTAGTTAAAAACATTGAGCAGTTCACCGCCCCTGATACTTTTTTCTTTCTCTATTATTATTATTATTATTATTATTATTATTATTATTATTATTATTATTATTATTATTATTATTATTATTATTACTACGATGGAAGAAGAACAAAAGGGCCATGATAACCTTTGAAGACCCTAAGCTATTTTTATCAAAAGATAGAGTGACTGAGAAATTATCAAAAGCTATTTTTATTGCTGCAACTGATTCTCTCACTTGCGAACTTTAGGTACTACTACAAAATAGCAATAATCAAGGAACTGGATCAATGTAGTTGAAACAACGAACTGAAAGCCAAAAACCAATATAGAACATCTCTATAGGTCGAAGAAAAGTATAATAATCAGAAACTGCCGAATTCTGCCCCTAAGCTGGTCAATAGTTGAAACCATAAAATATGTCAAAATGGCAAACCCCCCCCCCCCCCCCCAAATTGGCCCATCAGTTTGGCCTTATTGAAAAAACATGTACGAAAAATTTTGACAAAAAACGGGTTAAAATGATGTCCTAATCAGCAATGGAACTATTACCAAAAATAATTAAAAATTAACTAAAAGCGCTCGGCTGGTCAAAAAGCGGAATTTGGGGTTGAAGACTAACCCCGATGGCACTTTGACCGATCGAGCTCTGTGCGTCTTTGTGAGAGCTTTTCAAATTGGGGTGACTCCCGTCATTCTGATGCTCGTAGTCAAAGTTATGACCCAAACAATGCAGTGACACCAAAAGCTGCAATTTCGTCGGTTACTTGCGTATATCTTCCATCTCATGATAGATGAAAGTTTGTAATGTAAGTATAAAACATGATTTAAATACTCTAGAAGGGGGAGGGGGTTGAATAGAGTATGCTAACTTTTGCCACCACACAGTCTTTTAAAAACTAGAGTAGTGCAGACAGCTGATATCTCAAAGCTTTGAAAAAGTTTTGACAAACTTGAAGATATAACTGCAGAGTACAGAGGCTTCAAAGCTTTGAAATTTGGAAAGCTCCAAAACTTTGAAACTTCCTGTTTAAACTGAATGTAAAGACAGCAAAAGTAAATAACAGAGACACGAGGATTTACAGAGTTCAGTCACAATTGGACCTAGTCTCTGCCTGAGGGATCTAATCCCTCCAGGATTCAAATAGAACTTATTATTAATCACCAAGATTTAGCCCTAGATCTCAAGCCTAAGTGAGCTACTTTACACTTATACAACTTGTGGTTCCCAACCTATCTAGTTAAAGGCTACAACCTGTTGAAACAATAAGAACCTCTTGTTGTTCACTTGAACAACCAAACTACTAAGTTTAGTGAGGTTTCAGAAATATAGAATGAATAATAAAATTCAATACAAGAAGAAGAACTCAGAAAGAATAAGCTAATGAATCCTGGAAGAGGTCTTTTGATGTGATGAATGATCTTGCTTCTGCAATGTCAATGGCCTGATAAACCTGGAGATTTGAATGATGTAAACTCTCCTGTTTGTAGCACACTTCAAATCTCATGAAGATCAGTCTTAATCTATTTATCTCTCTCCTGTTTAAAATGATGATCTCTTTAAATAACAGTCTGCAACCAACTGAGAGATTTTACGAACAGAAACCCTGTAAATCATCTTCCCTGATATGCTTCTTTCAACAACTATGTTTGAATAGCTATGTAATTTGTTTATGGACGTTGGGACACCCAAAAAACCTGCATAAAATCAGCACACACGATCAAAAAACATCAAGACAATCTAGCATCAAGATATGTTAAGCGGTATGCTAACAGTTCATGAGAAAACTGGGCTAGATTTGTCTTGTAATAGACTTATATAATGAAACTGTTGAATATGTTAAATAGCCAGTATAGAACAAGTGTTATTAGACAATAATCAACTCATAACAAGTTCTAAGTCTTACAAAAGTCGCCTGCATACACAGAGATAATTAGATGAACATAGCAGTAAAGAGTAAACAGAGAATCTCAAAGCTTTGAAGCTTTTCCTGGTAGTTCATCAGAGTGAACTTGGATTTTCAATCCAACTCAGTCATGCATTTGTTATAGCTTAGAACACAGATCATTAAAGCATTTATATTGTTATCAAATATCAAAACCAAAACCTGCACAAAAAGAGTTAGACAAATTCATATATAGGCACAACTACAGTAACTCAAAGCTTTGAAGCTTTGGTACTTAGGAATATTTCATGCTTGTGTTTCAGGCTTCATCATCAAGGGACCAAAACTCTCTGCATGTACATTCACAAAATGATATCTAGGAGCTCCAGACTTATCAATCTCCCCCTTGATTAAAGACAAAACACATTATTTGAAATCTTAATTTCCTGTAATTCACAATCATAAGTAATATTCACATAATCATATATAACTCAAAATCACATATAACAAATACCACATAATAAAAGTAAAAAATTACATAATAGCATAGATAGTATCCTATCTACAATATCCAGGAATTATTACAGAACCTTCAATCCAAAAAAAAAAACTAAACATCCTAACACAAAATAATCTTCTCCCCTTTTATGACTTTCATCAAAAGAGTATAAGAGATGTAGGATCTATTCAAAGTGTTTTTAAAAGAAAACAAAATAACAAAAGAACATCAGGACTTAGGAGAAGAAGAATAGAGAAAATAGGTTTCAAGGCTTTGAAGATTTTGCTTTTCCTTTGGCTTTGCTCTGAGCCTCCTCCAGCTCTTCCTCTGAAGCTTCTTCATCCTCATTCTGTTCTTCTCCTAGATATCCTTGTTCTTCAGCTTTCTTATTCGGAGATTCTTCAGCTTGCATCTTCTCAACAACTTCATCAACTAACTTGCCCAAATCAGCAGCCTCCTTTTCACCATTCTCAGCAGTAGTCTCTTCAACACCAGCCTCAACTTCAGACTGTTCAAAGAGATCCTTTCATGTAAGAACAACAGGAATTCCTTTCTTCTTATTCCTCTGCTTCTTATTAGCCTCTCCTAGAACCTCTTCTGAATCAATGGTGGTTTCTCTGCTCTCTAAAGAAGGTACTTTCTGCTTTGATAATGATGTCAAGTTTGTTGATCACCAAATATTTGAACTTAGTGAACTCAGTGGACATATCAAATAAACCCTGTCTTATATCCTCTACTCCATCTTCCAGAACCTCAACCCTATCTAGAACTTAAGAGAAGTCCAGATTATCAGACACTTTGCTGGTTGAAGCTGCTCTAGGTTTGATAAAATCTTTCTCTTTCAGCTCCTTAGCATTCAACTCTGAGTAAAACTTCCACTTCCCTTTTGCAGTGTAAACTATCCCAATCCTTTGAAGTGATGCCTCATAAACTACTCCAAAAACAGTAGTAATCTTCTCCTCATCCTCCAAAGTGTTTAAGAAACAATGGTAAGACATTGGCATAACGCAGGGAGTGGTTCCTAGTCCTAGTCACACAGTAAACCATATGTTCCATCACAACAGTAGGGATGTCTACATCAAACCCTTGACATATCAGGTACATCAATATCAACACCTTGCCTGTCACCAGCTCTTTGGAATACTCTTTGGGAACGACACACCTCATAATGATTGAGAACAGAATTTTAGCTTCACAGGTAAACACATAATGTGTTAGCTGCTTTGGTTCAGAAGTGGTTCCCTCCAAGAAAAACATAACTTTGGCTTTCTCCAAAATTTCTTTTCTATTAGGGTTATTACTGATCTTATACTTCCTAGGCACTCCGAAAACTTTGGAGAACACCTTGTGACCCAACCTAATGTCCACACCATCCACTCTTGAAGTAAGGATATACCTATCACTATCATCCAGTTCTTGAACTAAATTCAGATAAAACAATCTGGTTAACCTAGGGAAAGCCTCAGGAGGTGGATTTAACAAACTTCGAACAGATGAATCTCTCAAATTCTTAATGTATTCTAGGTCCAATATTATTGGAACAGGTGCCCTAGAGGCAATCTAATATTTAGTATGAACAATGTTATTGGCTAGAGTATTCATTAAATATTTATTGTGATATTTAATATAATGATGTCTTTAGATACAATGCGTTGTTTATCTTAAATTTCCCTAGTCCACTATATTGATTAATAGGACGATCAAATATAGACTAGTATGTGCGTAGATTGATATTGAGATATCAAGTCTAACACATGGGTATGCATTAGGAGTAATGGCATACAGTATTGACCTACAACGAGAAGGATACATTATATTATGTTAAAGTCACAATCGCTTCTCGTAGTGCTGATATAATTGCTATCCTTAGACTTTAAGTCACTAGATACTCTAGTTGTGGAATATCGTGATTCGATGTTATCAAACGTTACACCGTAAATGGGTAACTATAAAAGTAGTTCGGTCATGATAGGAAGCAAGCTTAGAGATTGTAGTGATGTAGAGAGGATTTGTCCCTCCCACATAATTGGAGCAAATATCCACGAACACTCGAGGGATGAGGCTTATTGCATGTCTGGCCAGACTCAGATAAATTAATATGGAGACATTGATGTTATCTGCTTGCATAAGCATTTTCCCAGGATCAAGGAACTATGGATTGGATATACGAGTGTGACTATTTATGTCTCGTGTCCAATCCGGATATGGAGACAAAGGGACAAGTCAATATGTGATATTGGACACAAAAGATTTGTCTGGATCAGTAACTTATTTCTATTAGTTTGGTGCATGGATGTGTTGCTAGACACCGCTCCATGGTAATTAGTTACTACCAACTAAGTAGAGACCTATGGGGTCACACGTCAAATAGAGTTGAACTAGATTTGGTATTAATTAATAATTAATTAGAAGTATAACTTTGCAAGACCTTGCAAACTTAGTAGGAATAATATGCAAGGAAGGGACTAATCCAAGTTCATGTAGAACTAGGAAGGGCCTTTATGTAGTTAACAAGGAGTTGTTGGACTATATAAAGAATGTTCTTGCTTCCTTCCCATCACTAATTCTCATAACATAATTGAGTGGAAGAGAAAGCAAAAGATACAGCAAGAGACAAGCTAAGAGGGTCGAACCCTCCTAGCCGTCCCCTACCCGTCGGCCACAAGAGAGGGCCGAACCCCTCTCTTGTCCTCGTTGCGTGATTTGTTCTTCCCTCTTCCTCCGTTTTAAGCTAGCACTAGGAGAAAGAATAATCTTGATCTCACCTCTAGACGTTGATCAACCGTAGAGACGAGGACATTATTCTTCGTGTGATCTCCCGAACCAAAAGATACACGTCTGCTATGTCCTTCATCATGTTATAAATGTCTCTTCCTGTGATCTTTGGTGGGCTTTGAGTAGGAATTAAATTTTTGTTATTCCGCTGTGTAACCTACGTCAAAACGCAACAGTGGTATCCGAGCAACATGTCGTAGTGCATAACATGATTTTATGTGTTACGGTTTCAGTTTTTACACCGAATTGTTAATTTTACGCAAAACTGAAATTAATTGGTATAGTAGAAGCAAATTGAATTTGATTTAATATAAACAAGATCTAATTCAACATTGGATGTTTGAATTAGTGAGTTTGATCACATAGGATGTGAATATTTGGCTTCCTGAAAATTAGGGTTCATGGGCACAAAGTTGAAAAAGAAGTTTTTCAATTATGGACACAAATGATATGGAAACTTCCATATGGAAACAACCAAGCTTGGGCAACAAAGAAAGAAGGGAAGGAGATTAGGGCCGAAACCCTACCCGTCCGCCCCTCCTCCTTGCGCGTCAAGCAAGGCCGCGGGTCACTAGGGGCAGCCGGCCTAGGGCCGGCCCATGTGGCCGGCGGCGGTCCTTTTGGGGTTCGGCCCATGCTTGGGTTGGACCCCTTGGACTGTTGTAACCCTAATTAACCAATTCAACTAAAATTTATCAAGCGCATTAAAAATTGATTGTAACTTTATTATGTGATTTTTTTCATGTTGGATGGTTATGTCCTAGGTTGTTGATGTTTTCTGTTTTGTGGTTTGGTTTACGGCCTGCGAGTCGTTTTTCTCCTCAGCATGTGACGCTTTATTTATTTATTTATTCTAGATGTCAGGATAGAATTAGAAATATTAAATGATAGCCAGGAGCATGGAGAAGAAGAGTAGAGAACCAAGAAGCCAAAAGACAATGAAGACACCCTACCCTAGGCGCGCGGCTATGGTGGAGCACATGGAGATGAGCTTGTCACTTTAGGGCATATAGATATTATCATTAACTTGATAATATCTTAGTCTAGGGGCCATATCCATGCCACGTTATTTTTATTTTGTGGATGTTTATCATTTATGTCTTGTTATTTATTTTGTGTGTATGGCGATACTAGCAAAACGTTAACAAGATAATACTAAACAAAGGTGGTCTTTTATTGTCGATCGCCCAATCCAAATAAGTAGATCATGTTGATTGGATCAACCAAACAAATAACGACTATTAAAATCCCTCAAATAAGGTATTACGTTTTGCCTTTCTTGCCTAAACACCCTTCATGATCAGGGTTTATTAAAACTCGGGCTTGCCAAAGCGAGGAGATTTTAATTTACCATGGTGTGTTGCGGACGACACATGCTAGTAATGTGTGTGTGTTAAAGCAAGAGGTTGGACACAACTAGGTGAGAATCAATTGGATTGATGAACCAAGAGGCATGACAATTAGGCGTTATCTAAAGGATGCATAATAAAGAGTTATTCACCTAATTGGACCAAGAGTTTCATGGGATGCAATTGGAATAGTTCCTACCTAAATAACCAATTCTTGGGTGACTTGCCAAAGCAAGCTCAAGAAGAAGTGAAAAAGGAATCTTGGACCTACTAGAAAATATAATGATATTTTCCGCATTAATGGTGAGGGCTATTAATCCGAGAAAAATAGTGGGACAATTTCTTCTTCAAGTGGTTAATTTCATCCAAACAAGATCCTGCAATCAGCATATCATCGACGTATAACAACAAGATAATGTAGGAGACATCAAACTGTCTAACATAACAACAATGGTCTGCATGACATCTCGTGTACTTTAAGTTGCACATAAAACTATCAAATTTCTTGTTCCACAGCCGAGGAGCTTGTTTCTGACCATACAAGCTCTTCTTCAACCTACACACAAGATTCTTTTTTCCTTGTACCTCGAAACCCTTTGGCTGATGTATACACAATTCTTCCCCCAAGTCACCATGAAGGAATGCAGTCTTTACATCTAACTGCTCATGATGTAAGTCTTCTTGAGCAACCATACTCAGCACCAACATGATAGTTGTAAGCTTCACCACAGGTGAAAATATCTCAGAATAATCAATTCCCTGCTTCTGCTGGTACCCCTTCACAACAAGCCTTGCCTTACACCGTTTACTTCCATCAGACTCATTCTTCACATGATATACCCATCTGTTATGAAGTTCCCTCTTCCCTGTTGGAAGTTCAGTTAACTCCCATGTTTGATTCCCAAGCAAATAATCCATCTCATCATTCATAGCTTACTCCCACTTGCTAGAATTAAAATCCTGCAAAGTCTCCGCATAAGTCTCCGGCTCACCAGCATGAGCAACAATATATAATTAAGACTAGGGGAGTAATGCTCTGAGGCCTTTATGTTCCTAGTCCCTACCCGAGTTCTAACATAGGTTTTCCAGGAATGTTCTTGTCCTTTGCAGCTGGCTGTGACTCAGTAGTGTCAGGCACACTAGCCTGATCCTGCAGAACATCATCACTGGAAGTGACATCCTGAAGAATATCAAGACAAACATACTGAGGAGTAACTGATACTTTATTCTCTGTATCAATATCAACACTCGCCCTATCCTTATACATCATTTTCTCATTGAAGATCACATCTCTGCTTCTGATAATTTTCTTGTTCTCAGCATCCCAGAATCTATAACCAAATTGTGTATCCCCATAGCCAATAAAGAAACAAATCTTGGATTTTGCATCTAGCTTACTACGTCTGGCAGCATCAGTATGAACATAAGAAACACAACCGAAAACTTTCAAATGATCAAAACTAACATTTTTTCACTCCATACTTCTTCAGGCAATCTGAATTCCAACTGAACTGAAGGTCCACAGTTTATGCAATAAGCCGACGTGCTAACTGCATCTGCCCTGACAGTATTCGACAACCCGTAACAAAACCTCATGCTTATAGCTCTCTCATTGATGGTCCTATTAATGCGCTCAGCCACACCATTCTTTTGTGGTGTCCCAGGAAGAGTAATTTTGAATCTAACTCCATGTGCAGCACAATAATCCTTAAGTCCACATTCAATGTATTGTCCACCATTATCTGATCTCAAACACTTCAATTTCAAACATGTTTCAGTCTCGACCATGGCTTTCCACTTCTTAAAAGTTTCAAACACATCAGATTTATTTTTCATAAAATAAACCCATACTTTCCTACTGAAATCATCAATGAAAGTGACATAGTATTGAGATCCTCCTAGCGACACTTATGGTGAAGGACCCCACATATCTGTGTACACGAGATCCAGCTTGCTTGATCTCAAGGCACGACCACCTTTCAAGAAACCGACTCACTTTTGCTTTCCCATAATACAACTCTCACAAATACCCAGATCAACAGACTTCAGCTTTGAGAACTTACCTTAGGACTGCAATATCCTCATACCTCTATGACTCATATGACTAAGTTTGCGATGCCACAAATTCGCGTCTTGCTCAGCTTCAACAACAGCTATTGCGTCACTTGGTCCCGAAGTCATGTAAAAAGTTCCTGTTTTCTTACCACCAACAAGTATCATGGAACCTTTCAAAACCTCCGATGCATCACTTGAGAAGAACACTGAGTTACCATCATCATCAAGCTGTCCCAATGATATCAAATTCTTCTTCAGTTCAGGAACATGTCTCACCTTCCGCAAAGTCCATACATAACCACTTGCACGCTTGTCATCAATATCACCCTGACCAACAATATTCAGCGGCTCCCCACCTGCCAAGTACACCTTTCCGAAATCCCCAGCAGTATAGTTCTGCATAATTTCACGGTGCAAGGTAGCATGGAAAGAAGCACCCGAATCTAATATCCAATCATCAACAGGACTATACACAGCAAGACGTAAAGCATCTTGAATTTCATCACTGACTGCATTCACCGAATTCCCTGACTTACCTCTATTTTTCTTCGGTGCCTTACAATCACTCTTAAAGTGGCTAGATTTACCACAGTTCCTTCAATTACCCGTGTTTCCATCCCCTGTCTGCGATTTTCCACGACTCGTACCTCTATGCTTAGATGTTGATCTTCCCCGATTATTGTTATCATTCCTTTCATTAATTCTGCCACGATTATCTATATTATAGGCTGAACCAGAAGGTTCACCAGAATCTCTACGACGCACTTCCTCCGCCAGAATTAAATCATGTATGTTATCATACTTCAACTTTTCTTTTCCACCAGATTTACTAACAGCAGTTCGCATAGATTACCAACTATTATGTAATGACGCTAACAGTATCAATCGATATGAACAGCAGACAACTGATTCGTTATTGGATTGAAATCAGTAAGATGTTGAGCAACCAACATACCTTCTGTCATCTTCAGGTTGAACAGACGCTTCATCAAGTACACCTTGTTATTAGCAGACGGAGTCTCGTACATTCCTGACAATGCCTCTATCAGCGAAGCTGTAGCAGTCTCCTTAATAACAATGTGCACAACCGACCTTGACAGCGTCAATCGAAAAATGCCCAAAACTTGTCGATCCATAACCTTCCAGTCTTCTTCCTTCATGGCTTCAGGCTTTACCCCCTATAGTGGAGCATGCAGTTTCTTACCATACAGATAGTTCTCTATCTGCATCTTCCCGTACGCATAATATGTGCCGTCGAACTTTTCAATTTCAGACCCCTTCATCTCATCTTCCATCATTTTTTCCCAAACCCTAGCGAACCTGGCTCTGATACCACTTGTTGAGAGATTAAGCACTGCGAGAGGAGCACCATAGTATGATCTGGGACACCCACTTACCCAAAAGGTCAACCTTATGATTTAGGGCCCAAATCATACTATATTAACCATGAAGCTCATGTCCACAATCCCGATGTGGGACAAACTGCTCACACACGATACCCAACAAGACGATAAGTGCAAGGGACGGAAGAAATTGCAGGTTTTGGTGTTTCCTCACTGTTTGGGCCATAAACTTTTCCACGGGTTTTAGAGTGACGCGAATGACGCTAATTTCGAAGCTCTCAAAATGGCGCACAGGGGCCTGATTGGTCAAAGACCCATCAAGGTCAGTCTTCGACCCCAAATTCTGCTGTTTGACCTGTCAAACGAGCGCCTTTAATTATTTTTCAATATTTTTGGTAGTATTTCCATTGCTTATTAGGACCTCAGTTTGAACCCGTTTTGGGCCAAACTTTTGCGTACATGTTTTTTTGAATAAGGCCAAACTGTTGGGCTAATTTTTGGATTTTCCCATGTTTGGCATCTCTTAAGGTTTCAGCATCATTTGCCCACCTTGTGGGAAAAAATCGTCAGTTTTTTATTATTAGACTTTCTTCTAACCCTAGAAACATTATGTATTGGTTTATTCCTTTTTGTTTATGTTTCTGCTGCATTGATCCAACCCCTTGATTAGATTTGGGGTAAGATTGGTATCAGAGATAAGTTCAACGTGGGAGGAAGATCATCGTTGACGATGCCTCGTGGACTTGTTCGTGGTCGTGGACACCCTCCTACTAAAGAAAACCCCAACAGGAATGCAAAATTGAAGACGTGATGATGATAGAATATTTTCAGCGGCAGATCGCAAAATTGACACGACTCCTGGCAGCGCAAGGTCTGTAGGATGACGAAGCCTCATACCACTATCTTGTGTGGTCTTTAAAGAACCCCTACCACCATCGATCACGTGTTCGTGAGTACCGCGGTCACAACGAGAAACGCGGAGGTCTAGGGTTTAAGGTTAAGTTGCTTAGCTTTGAAGGTAAGTTGAAATTCGATGGATTCATCGATTGGTTGAAGGAGGTGGAACGAATCCCGAGAATAAGTAGTTTTTGGATTGCGAGAATGTGAATCTACTGGCTATCATACCGAAGGGCAGAGCCTCTGCATGGTCCAAGCAGTTGTTCCATTCCCGTGAGAGTTAGGGCAAGGCCAAGATCAGTGACCAGTAGACGATGAAGAAGAAGATGAAGGCCCACATTCTTCCATTCGGCTACAACCAAACCCTATTTTGCGACTCCATACGTTGAGGCAGGGCACAAAGTTAGTCGATGTGTAGAGAGATAAGTTTTACCAATTGATTACCCTCAACGATCTAGCAAAGGCGGAGTAGCAGTTGTTGGTTACTATCTCGGAGGCTTGCGCTAGTCCTTGAAGGATGTTCTTAGCCTCCAACCGCTAGGATTGTCTCAGAAGCTTACCAACGAGCACTTGCTTTGCAGAAGAAGCGAAGCACGAAACTAGGGGCATGGAGCGATTAAGGCAATCGATCAGCCCGTCCCCCTTAGTCTCATCAATAACGCAAGAAACAAATGGCACTTCGAGCAGTGCTATAAAGTGCCATCGATTCAATGAACTAGGACAAAGGGAGAATGAGTACTAGAATCCTACAATGAAAAAGACTAAAACTTTGTTTATTGAGGAAGGTGTGAATTAAGAGGTTGAAGGGACTGCAGATAGAGAAAACAAATAGCTAGAAATTAGAGAAGTCAAAAGTGTTATGAAATATTGGGCTAGTTTATTGGCGAATACATGTTGTAAGCCCATTTGTATATTATTATTAGCCATTTTCCCACTCGAATGCCTTTATAAAGAGGATTAGGGTTGGACAATAATACACATCTCAATACTACTCTCCCTACATCTTTTCTTTCTCTTTATTTCTTGACTCTCTCAATTGTCGTTTCACAACACGTTATCAGCACGTTGCTCAGGCAAATTTAAAGATTCAAATACCAAAAGGTAATATTTATTTATTTATTTTTAATATTTTTCGTAGATTGAAAAGGTGAAACAGAGAAACGAGATAGTTATTCGCAGCAGAAGGCTTCAACCACAATGGGCTTCACACTAAATGTATGGACCATTATAGATAGTCTTGTTATGGTTTATTCACTGGGCCTTTGTCTTGTTAAAGCCCAATTCCCTTATGATCAGTTCTGAGGTTTTAAGCCCACTTGTATTAGGGTTTCTTTCAACCGTTGCGTGTATTTGTTTGTTGTATAAAACACAAACTGTCTTTAGGGTTTTGTTAATGAATGAGAAGAATACAGAGAGTTATATCTGCCGTTTCTATTATCTTCGTCTTCTTTATCACACAACCCTAAAGCTCCTTTCATGGTATCAGAAGCCTGAAGGATGCAATCTCCCACCACCGGCGGCGGTTCTTCACCGGCCCCGCCCCTTTACCTCTTATCCAATATCCATAACCTCTTGCCCTTCAACTTGACGACACTAATTTTATACTTTGGCGACATCAGATCGCCTCAATCTTCAGAACCCGTGGTCTATTTGGCCATCTTGATGGATCTTCCTCTAGTCCGTCGGAGTTTCTTCCTGTTTCCGATGGATCTCTCTCGTCTCTTCCGAATCCGGCGTTCACGGACTGGCTCCTTCAAGATCAGGCTGTTCTCACAATCTTGAACGCCACTTTATCTACAGAGGCTCTTACCCTTGTTCTTGTTACCACCGTCGCCAGATCCGCTTGGGAAGCACTTGAACGGCGCTATGCGTCGTTGACTCGATCGAATGTTCTCCAACTCAAATCGGAGCTTCAAACTCTCCAGAAGGGTTCCGATTCGATCGATATATACATGCAACAGCTTTCCACCCTTCGAAACAGGCTCGCCGTCTCTTCTGTTATTATCGACGACGAGGATATGCTCCTGTTTACACTTAATGGCCTCCCCGTGGAGTATAACTCCTTCAGATCCTTCGTCCGGATCCACTCCACGCCGATATCTTTTGAAGAGCTCCACGTGCTTCTACGCGCTGAAGAACAGATGCTACAGTCTCACTCCCCGCCCCCAGATCTTCCTTCTCCCACCGCCTTCTTCTCCAACAGAGGTGGTGGCGGCCGTGGTGGTCGTTATTCTTCCGGTAACCGTGGTGGTGGACGGTCCGGTCAACGTGGTGGTTCTCGTTTTGACTACCACTGAGGCGGTCGATCTGGCGGGTCAGGCGGTTCGGGCTCTTCCGGATATGGGTCAAACTCCGGATCCAGGTTCGGATATGGTACTGGTTACGGGTCCGGACCCGGTGGCGGTTATGGATCGGGTCGAGGCAACGGACATGGTCGATCCAGCTCCCAGAGGGGGCGCTCTGTCGGGACGGGTCGCACAGCTCCGGTTACATGTAAGATTTTTGGCCTTGATTACTACTCGGCGCTTGATTGTTGGCACCGTATGGATTATGCCTACCAAGGCCGTCATCCCCCTGAGCATCTTGCTGCTCTTGCTGCGAAATCTTCTCCTCATCAAGCTTCTTCTTCTGAGGTATGGCTTACGGATACTGGTGCATCTAATCATATGACTGCTGACTTGGCCAACCTCTCCCTCTCTGAACCCTATTCTGGGACTGAACATCCACTGTTGGCAACGGTTACTCGTTGTCAATCCACAATTCTGGTACTGCTTTGTTAACTACTGCTTTACATTCGTTTCTTTTACCTAAAACTCTTCATGTGCCTAACTTATCTGTTAACCTTATTTCAGTTAATCAAATGTGTATTGATATTAATGTTCGCTTCATATTTGATAAAAACTCGTTTTATATTCAGGCTATGGATACGGGCAAACTTCTTTATCAGGGTCAAAGTAAAAATGGTGTCTACCCTTTGTCCTCCATGTCTCTCAAGACTGGTCCTCAAGCTAATATGGGTGAACGAATTAAATCTCCTTTGTGGCATTCTCGTTTAGGCCATCCCACAAACTCTGTTCTCTCTAAATGTATTACCTGTTCTGATTTATTTGCTGTTTCAGGTTCTGGTTCACTTTGTGATGCTTGAATGGCTGGTAAAATGCACCGTCTACCATATAAACTATCTTCTTCTACAGTTTCCGATCCTTTACACATGTTACACAGCGATGTTTGGGGCGCTTCCTCTATATTATCTTTTAATGGCTACAAGTATTACATCTTGTTTATTGATGATTTATCTCAGTTTACTTGGCTATTTCCTCTTAAACATAAATCTGAAGTTACTTCGGTGTTTATCAAATTCAAGTTCTTATTTGAAAAACTGTTAAACTCTTTCATTAAAATTATTCTAACTGATGGTGGTGGTGAATACACTTCTTTTACCTTTCAAAAAGTTCTATATGATAGTGGTATATCACATCAGAAGTCCTGTCCTTATACACCCCCAACAGAATGGGGTTGCTGAACGTAAACATCGTCATATAGTTGAAACTGCTATCTCCTTGTTGCATAATGCTTGGTACAATGCTATAGCTACTGCCACATATTTGATCAATCGTTTACCAAGTTCTACCACATCTAATAAATCACCCTATGAGTTGTGTTTCATTCTAAGCCTGATTATACTCATTTAAAAGTTTTTGGCTGCTCTTGTTATTCGTATCTTAAACCATATATGTCCTCTAAATTAGATCCTAAAACCAAAAGATGCGTGTTTTTAGGTTATGCTGATGGCTATAAGGGTTACGTATGCTTTGATAAAACTGCAAACAAATTCTTTATAAGTCGTGATGTTATTTTCGACGAATTTTCTTTTCCTTATGCAACATCCTATGTTTCAGCTACTACTGATTCTGCCTCTTCTGTATTTCCAGGATCATTTCCCAGAACTGATACTACACCTGATTTTTCCTCTGTTGTACCTCCACTGTACGTGAAACCATATGGTCCCTCTAGAACAGATACATCTCCTGATCTTGCCAGCATTGCACCTCCCATATATGTGCAACAGCAAGGCCTTTCTGAGGACGATGACTGCCTTTTGCAGCCCCCAGCAACTCAGGACCCTGCTGGCTCTAGTGCTGCTGCGCCCCGAGCAGTTCCTTCCCAGCAGTCTCCTAGTTCTGGTAGTGGCACGGCAAATACTGCGAGTCCTATGATGATTAACCCCCCCATATGACTAACTTAGGTCCTTTGGCTTATTTTTTAGGCCTCCAGATTTTTCGTAACAATTCTGGTATAAAACAATCACCCAAGAAAAATATACTACTGACCTTCTAGCTCGTTTCAATATGAGCACCTCTAAGCCTTGCTCTACACCACTTGCATCTGGTACTAAATATCATCTTACTCAAGGGGTTCCATTGACTGAACCTACTATTTATCGCCAGTTATTAGGTGCACTTCAATATTTAACATTTACACGGCCTGATATTGCTTTTGTCGTGAATCACCTCTGCCAATTTATGCATCAACCAACTGATATTCATCTCACCGGTGCTAAATGGATTCTTCGTTATTTAAACGGCACAAAATCACATGGATTGTTTCACAGGTCTGGTTATCTCCCAATTCATATTTATTCCGATGTCGATTGGGCTGGTAACCCAACGGGTCGGCGAAGCACAACTGGGCTCTTAGTTTATATTGGGCCAAATCCACTACATTGGGCCTCTAAGAAACATGCCACCGTTGCTCGTTCTTCAACCGAAGCCGAATATCGGGCTCTTGCAAGTGCTGCGGCAGATTTATCTTGGTTTAAACGTTTGTTTTATGATTTACGTTTTTCTATTACTCCTATTCCTACTCTTTGGACTGACAGTAAATCTGCACTTGTGTTAACTACTAATCAACTTTTTCACACACGTACGAAACATATTGAACTCGACTATCACTACGTGCGTGAAAAAGCACTCAACAGAGAACTTATTGTCTCCTTTCTATCCAGTGCAGGTCAACTTGCGGATTTCTTTACAAAGGCTCTTCCGACGCCACAATTTCATACGCTCAAGTCTAAAGTAATGGTCTCTCCACCACCATTACTTTACGAGGAGGTATTAGAAGCAGAAGGATTCAACCACAATGGGCTTCACACTAAATGTATGGACCATTATAGATAGTCTTGTTATGGTTTATTCACTGGGCCTTTGTCTTGTTAAAGCCCAATTCCCTTATGATCAGTTCAGAGGTTTTAAGCACACTTGTATTAGGGTTTCTTTCAACCGTTGTGTGTATTTGTTTGTTGTATAAAACACAAACTGTCTTTATGGTTTTGTTAATGAATTGAGAAGAATACAGAGAGTTCTCTCTGCCGTTTCTATTATCTTTGTCTTCTTTCTCACACAACCCTAAAGCTCCTTTCAATAGTTTGATGTCTTATGGCACTCCAGCTATCTCGCAGTCCTTGAAGTTCGAGATCGGATATCATTATTTTTTCTTTTGCTTTCTACTTCGTCTGCAAGTCATTGGTAATTAAATGTCCCTTTAATCGAAAAAAAGATAGTTTTTCCAACAACTTTTTCAAATCTATGGTATTGGTGACTAGTTTAACCTAGGTAGGTATTTTTTTTTCCACCTAGGATTTATATATAAGCACATGTGTCTAGTATGAACTACTCAGAAGATTGGACTGTTTTCATTACAATTTCGTACTTTCCACTATTTCACAAGAGTGTGACCGTTCACTAGATTATCAATTACTTTTGTAGTTGACAATTGTTTAAGTTTATTTTAATTAGTTGTTATTCTCTTTCAGAGAGAGGGCTCGCAAATAGAAAATAAATAGCTACATAGACATGTGGAAACCAAGCACTAATAAGAACTCAAGTCCTTCATCCGGTCGAGTATGTTTCTCTTTTAAGTAATTTTGTATGATTGTTTCTAATGGCTTGTCATTTCCTTATTGCACCGATTTTTTCATTTTATAAAATGATTTAGCAACTTTTTGTAGGCAAGTATGAATTGATATATCTCATGAATCTTATCAAAGGAGTTATAAATAGATGGTTCAGAGGCACAATACTTTCATTATAATTTCCGTAGGAATAAGCATGGATATATATGTAGTATGTAATTGGTCAAACTCTATATGTAAGGATATATGATACGCGTCAACCTTATGACCCGGGTCAACCATATAATTATGATTGTTTTTAATTAGATTAGTTAGTATTTATATATTTAATTTATTATTTCGTTAATTAGTTTATTTGTATAATTAAATTAATAAGTTGTTTATTTAATTACTTAGTAGACCGGGCCGGGCCCAGTAGGTTGAACTGTCTAGAGATAGTTTTCTATTTAAACATTTATAGTTTCATTATTTTATCGCAGAGAAGAAAATTTGTGTGTGTTTGGTTAAAAATCGTAATTGTCCGTGTGTCTGAAGACTTGATAGTGTCTAGAATTACTATCGTTTTAGATAAACCCTAACAATATGATCTTTTTAAATTTTCAATTTAATGCTTTAGACGCATAATGTTGAAGAAATCAAGCTTCATATAATCGACACGCACATTGTGTTTCAAGAGATCAAAATTTCTATTCCTACACAGTTTTCTCCCATTAATTCTAGTTATAAAAATTATAATCACACTTTTTATCACATATAAATCTTATTTACTTGGACATATTGAAGTTACACTTAACCAACAAAATCATTCGATTTCATAATTGTTTAAATACTTTAAATGAATGCCTACATCTCACTTTGAATGACACAGTTTTCTTGCATTGTAATGATGTTCTTTAAGACGAGCGATCTATTTGTATTTTTTTCTGAATATGCTGCAGTTTTTTTTTGAGATTTTTTTTTACGGAACTCTATAGTTGCGCGCTAATAGGAACTCCTTATAAAATTATTAAGAAAATTATAAAATCATAAAATTACATTGAGAACTGAATTTGCATGTCACCCACTCATGGGGGTTGCTATGCCACAATTCTTTCCTTTACTATTTACATGCTAAATTATAATTGATAACTACTATTTTATCAAAACTTCAAAAAATACCCTACAATGTCTTCACTCAGAAAAAACTTTTGTATACATTTATTAACATATTTCAGTTTTTATGTATATATTGAAGTATTTTGAACAAAAAAACACCAGATTCGTTGGAGCAACGAAGGGGTCATGCTGATAGGAGTGTTTCACTAAATCGGTCAACTTATGACCCGAGAGAATGTGCTCGCCTCGTATCAGATTTCGTGTATGTGCGACGGGAAAAATATAAGGTACATAAACGTTTATTCATATTTAACGTGATTTATGTTCAAATTTTTGTAACTTGATAATAATTAATCTCTTGAAACCGAAAAAAGTTAGCTTTCTTATTCACCATACTTTGCAGGACAACAATAACCTATTTTGGTGGAATACCATCGATAATTTTTTTCTTCAAGATTTATCCTACATGATCGACGAGCAGGACCACTGGTTTAAGTCAATTTGAGATTGTGAATGGCCAGAATCGATCAGGTGTGCTGGAGTCATCCCATATTCCGCGCATGGGCCGCCTTCATCTTAAAGCCGAGGAGATGGCACAACATTTGAGTGGTATTCATGACCAAGTGAAGAGAAAAATTGAGGAGAGTAACAACAAGTACAAGGAATGCGTGGACAAGCATCGTCATCAGGTAATATTTGATGTTAGTAATTTTGTATTGTTTTTACTGACTCGTGATCATGTTCATGTTGGCGAGTACAGTAAGATCAAGGATCCGAAGATTGGGCGTTGTGAGATCGTGTGGATGATCAATGATAATGCTTACTACGGCTTCCCACTCAACTGAAGACATTGGACGTATTCAATATAAAGCATCTCACTCCTTGCTTTCCGGATTTTGAAGACAGTGTTGTGAACTCGAGGACGAGTTATTTCCAACCCGGGGAGACTGATGCAGGAGGGGATTATCCAGATGCAGCTGAATTGTCAGTCAAGACTAATTTGGCTCTTCTCTACCATGAGATAGAAGATGAGCGCAAGGACAAAAGAAATAGAAGCTTTTGGTGTCGTCACACTGCTTGAGCCATAACTTTAACTACGAGCATCAGAACGACGCGAGCCACCAAATGCAGAAAGTTCTCCAAAAGACGCACATGGGCTCGATTGGTCGGACACCCATTTGGTCCGTCTTCGACCCCAAAATCCGTTTTTTGACCAATCAAATGAGCGTTTTAAGTTATTTTTTTACTTTTCTGGGTAATTTTTCAACCATATAGGATTTCAGTTATAACCCGTTTTGGCTAAATTTATTGTGTGCATTGTTATTTCAATAAGGACAATGTTTTGGGCCAATTTCGTGATTTTATTTAGCAGAATTAGGGTTTTCGGCTATAACTCTCTGACTTGTGAACATGATTTGACACCTTTTGTCTATTGAACTTTACAACCCTGAGAGGATTTTTTCCCCTAGCGTTTTTACCTCTCCATTATGTTGCTTCTGTTGCTTGATCATACCCGTGGATTCTATTCGGCGTCAGTTTCACATTGACATTTTAATAGCTAATAGGGCACGTTTTCTGCAAGTTCTTAAAATGGGTAATGCAATGTGATAATTTCGATATGTTGGGGTATGCATTAAGTAATTAAGCCTAGTTATAGCCCCAGAGAACTGAAGGTTGCCAATTCCAACAAAAGATCAATCAAACCTGAAGAACCGGTTACAGTTAGAATATGATAGATCACCTTGGTTTCAATAACTAGATGTGACATAATAATCAATTTGGATTGGAAAGTTGTATGAATCGGTGAGAATAAATGGTAATCCACGCAATTCAATAACAATAATTCACAAAAATGGCACGAGACATCGATATTTTGCATGAAAACTGTTGCACAAAAAACCGTAGGTGAAAAGGCTTAAACATCACGTTTCGTGAAAACAAAAAGCAAATTGAGTACACCACAACGTAAGCTAGACCTAGAAAAATATCATTGCTGATGCTTAGAAAACTATCAGAGCTGCCCCGCGAAAAGTTTTAGTCGAAGAAATAAAGACACGGAAGCAGATCGAGGTTATCCATCTCCAGATAGTCATGAACATCGATGTTGTACTATGATACGTAAAAGTATCGAATAGCAGGAAATTAAGAGACGAGATAAAGAAATTGGGAGAGAAATAGACGAAAAAGGGAAGAGGGAGAGATTAAGGAGAATAATAAAGAAAACTAGAGAATGTATATCTTATTGCTTGAATAATAATACGAACTATTACAATGCTTAAATAGAAAAATACTAACCCTAGCTAGATAGCTTGACCTAATGGGATCGGCCCGGTCAAGTAACTAAATAAATAAATATCAACCTAAACTAATTTAATAAATAAACTAACAAGCTGAATATTAATTAAATAACTAAATAATATTAATATACTATCATGTATCACTTTCCCACCCTTAAAAACCACCTTGCCCTCAAGGTGGGTGTTGAAAAAATAATCTTCTGTATTCGTGCCCGGATCAAATGGGTAGAGGAAGATGTTGAGAACATCACGTAGTAGGCCTAAATCCCTATACACAAGCATTTGCTGCCAAAAAAAATTAGACCCACAAGAAAAATAAAACCTGAAGGAAAACTTCAGCCCAACTGAAGAGGTGGGCCTAAATGGAAAAGTCAGCCCAAATAGTGAAGTCAATCCACTGGTGTGAAGGAAGCCTTGCCAAATTAGGGCTGGCGTCTCAAGCCGAGCCGAGTGGGAGCCACGAGCAAGGGAGGCTAATCCAAGCTGTTTCGAAGCCGATCTCTGCACATCAGCTGAATCGTTTCAATCAGGCCTTGACGGCGACGAAAACTAGTAGCGTTCTTCCCCCTTGGCCGTTGATGTGGGTGGTGGTCAGAGAGGGCCCCGAGGGGGTCGTCGGAGGCCTCTATGTTGCCGGACGGTGAAGAATGCGCATGGATTGAGTTCCCGGTGAGTGAAGGTGGCCTTGTAGGTGGTGGGCTCTGAAGATCTTGGAGAAGCGCCGTCGAGGTTGGTGTTGTCTGCGAACTCAGCGCCGGCGCAGCGTCATTCGGGTTTCCCGGCTGCTTGGTCGCCAAAATTGCAGGGAGGATCTCCGTGGGAAGCCGGGTTGGGATTCAACGGGGGATCTAATGGTTTTCTGGTGGCGGCGTGATTGGCTGCTGCTGCTCCTCGTCTTCATTTGGTGGCATTTCTTCGTCTCTGATGATGTGTTGGAGGCGACATAACTCCTCAACAAAATTCATTCTAATGATTTCTGACTTGCTTTTACGTCTTCCACGTCTTCCATGGTGATGTACCCACATGCTTGGAGGTCTTCCAAGTATGCCATGGTGAGATAATTAAGAATTGCACCTGCTTGTTGGTAAAGCTCCTCAACGTCTTCGATAAGCAACAGTTGGATACCTTTTTGACTGAGATCGAGAACGGCGCAAGAGAGAGAGAGATCAACCATGTCCACCGTCAGCAATGAAAGCACCAGTTGATATGTAAGAGTATCGAATAGCGAGAAATTAGGAGACGATATAAAGAAATTGGGAGAGAAATAGAAGAAAAGGGAAGAGGGAGAGATTAACTAGATAATAACGAGAACTAGAGAATTGATATCTTATTGCTTGAATAATAATACTAACTATTACAATGCTTAAATAGAAAAATACTAACCCCACTACAAGAGCGGATTTACCAACGGTTTCCATTGCGGTGGTTTTATTTAACCGTTGCAATATCAGTCGGTCACCAGCGATTTATAGAAGTGCAGACAATGGCACCATTTCTGCAAACGAATTTTTTGAACCGCTGCTATATGTCCACCCCTATACCCGCGATTTTCAGGAAACCGATGGTATTGAGGGCTATACCAACGGTTTATACTCTGGGCATGCAAATTGCCGGTGTTGGGCTCTATTTTCCAGTGGTTATTTAGAAGCCGATTAAAAATATGTAATCAAAATATTTTTTTTTTTACATTTTTTATAATCTATATACTAAGATTGCTCCTTTTCAAATTGCTTCGAAGTCAAAATTCTATCCATTTGATTTCATGAATATCAAGGGCTGAAACTTTTAAAGAGTTGGTACTTTGTAGTGGCCTAGGGCCACGTGGGTCATTTGATAATATTATATATAAATGAGTATTTTGTGGTGACAAGGCTTAAACATCACGTTTCATGACAACAAAAAGCAAATTGAGTACACCACAACGTAAGCTAGACCTAGAACAATATCATTGCATATGCTTAGTGTAATACCCTGTTTAATTAATAAGGGTAAAACAGTAAATTTAAAAGCCTACTAATAATTTTTATTTGAAAAATAATATTTGGGTAAATTTTTGAGTTTTGGTTGTATAAAATTTTAGAAGAATATTAGAATAGCATTGTAGAATTAATACGAAAAACGTTTCGTAAAAATCTTAGTTAATTTAATTTTAGCGCGTGTCCGACCACCGCGATAGATGATAGGCTTCCCACACCCAAATATTTCTTATAAATAATTAGTTAAATGAAATTTTGTATCCAGGAAGTCATCTTCCTCTTCCTCCATACGCCACCACACCGCCTCTAACACCTTCGGGAAGCTACCATCACCGCCCCTGTCACATCACTGTGCTTGGGCTCCAAGTAAACCCAACTAAAAAAGCCCTCTCCAGCCTCCCTCCTCACGCCAGCAGCCACCCTCACAACCACCACCACCCTCATCCCCATCGTCGGCTTCACCAACACCACCATCACCACTTATAGTTCTCTCTCTCGCTGCCCAGCTCTCTATCTCTCCCTCCCTGTTGCTCTCTGTCCTCTGCAACACCACCACCAGCAGCAGAGAAGAGGTGGCAGCAACCACCACCGCAGCTACCCCTGTTACCGTCGGCAACCACCCAAGAGGAACCCACCTGCCCAGCAGCCTCTCTCACTCTCTCTCCTTCTCTCCCTCCCTCTCTGTTCTCGGATCTCATCAGATCAGAGTAGAAGCAGTAGCAGCAACTACCACAGCCACCATTGTCGCCGTCGGACGACCAACGAAGGAAACCCAGTTCTCTCTCTCTCTCCTCCCCTGCCTTCCCCTATCACCTGGTTCGTGTCGCAAACTCCTCTGTTCAGAAACAGAGGGCAGTGGGAAGCAGCAACAGCAGCAGAAGCCACTGCCGCCACCGTCGGCAGCCATTGTTGTCGGCCAAAGCTTTGGCCGAACACCACCAAGGCTCCGCAGCAACACCCACGTCCTCTCTCTGCTTCCAGTAGGCTCTTAGGGCCCCGACCAACTCACTAGGAGCCTCAAACCAGGCTGGGAAAGCCATTAGAGCCGACCACCAAGGTCCAACTCCGGCGACTCCGACGTCGAGCTGCGACCCGACCTGTTTCTTAACGATTTCCGGCCATTTTTGGCCTAGGTACGTTCTAAACCTTCTGATTAGTTGTTATATGTTGCCAAAATTGAAGTTTGATAGCTTGAATCATAGTAGGATCGAAGAAATTGAAGTTCTTGTAGAAGGGGGGGGGGGAAAAGTGTAGTTTATGAAAACTGTTATAACTTGAAATAGGGGGTTCTTTTTGTACTATCAGAAACTACAAGGTGGCTAGAGTACTTTTATCCAACTGTTTTGATGACTAGTTGAGGTATTTGTAGGCTTTCAATATAAATAGGGGTTTATGTGTATTTTACTTAAACTTGTCACTTTTCGCTAAAAATAAAAATAATAATTTCGGAATATAAATAATTTCTAAAAATACTAGTTTTCATCCTATTTTTAGAAAAGTAATTTGGGTATTGAAATAACATGCGGGTTGTTCGTTAGAAATTAAACAATAAATATTTTTAGTTACGCTTTAAATAAATATCGTTAAATCGCTTGGCTAATAACTTGGATGTTTAATACTTTTAAATTGGACATTTTTCTAGATTTTAAATATTGTTTTGTTGTGATTAGTATTTAGGGAAAATTTCTCTTTAAATTAAATAGTTTTAAATATTGTTTAAATAATTATAGAAATAATAATATGTCTTTTTCATAAACTAGTTTTGTTTTCACTACTATATCAAGTCTTTTATAAAATAATTTTTCTAATTAGTTAGCCACTTTTAGATAATAATAATAATAATAATAATAATAATAATAATAATAATAATAATAATAATAATAATAATAATAATAATAATAATAATAATAATAATAATAATAATAATAATAATAATAATAATAATAATAATAATAATAGTCGTTTAAATATAAATACGTGGTTTTTGTATAATTCTGAAGATTAGAAAAATAATTAACTAGGGGGGTTGGGTAGAATTAAAAGAGAATATTTTTAGGACGAGTAGTATTTTGTTGGATTATTTAATTGACATCAAATTTACAGGTTGTAGGTGACAATTTGTAGGCCGACCGGTTTTTAGACGTGCTAGTGCTACGGAAGTAAGGTAAGTGAACATGCCAAGCCTTGCGTGCCAAGCTCCTTTCGTTTCACAAGTTGATTTTAATATTTGTCTCAAAATGTGGTTGCTATTTATTTGTTACATGTTTTATTTGAGATATTCTTACATTTTTCAGAAGTTGATTTGATTCATGTTGTCTCATGAATAATAATAATAACTCGTAATTAACTTAAAGTGGAAAGAGTTGTGCGGGAGAAGCTTATTATTATTGCGTGTTGACTTCGGTTACTCGGACCTTGATAAGATTTTATTTTCACCCGGTCGCAACCTGTCGGGTTGCTCCATGTACTCACCTCTCTGGCCGCAAGAAGTCTTAGGGGGGTGCCGGAACTTAAGGTCTTGGAGTATGCGAGATGGATAGTAGATTCTTTCTCGTAGCAACAAAGTTAAAAATACAGTTCTGTGAGATTTGGGATATTTATGAAAAGAAAAGAAGAAAGAGATTGGGACTAATCCTCCCGTTTGAAAGTTGAGAAAGGAAGATCTAAAGAAAGAGAAATATATAAGTGTTCTTACTGGGTGCATCAGGTTCACTTCTTTCAGTTTTACAGTTATATTTGAGTTCCCGATTTACTTTGCAAATTTACAGTTTTATTTCCTCTGTATATTTGTTATGAAAATAAAGTTATGCTTCGTCTTCCGTTTTACGAGCTTGGGTGTCACTTACTCAGTATTTCAATGCTGACTTTGAAACTGCGGTTCCTGTTTTCCTTCCCACCGCAGGTTTAGGAGCTGAAGACTAAGGGATAGCTGGGTACGAGACTCACCTAGAAGGATAACATCACGAGTGGAATCTAGCATGGTAGCCAGAATAATGTAGTAGTTTTGAAAACGCTTTTGTATCATCTAGAAACTTTTGTTATGTTTAATTTTATGTAATAAATAAATATATTGGGATGTTATGCTTTTGAATTCCACTGTTACTTTTAGCATCGCCTTCCCGGGCTTTCCGGTCCGGAACGGAAGGCTTGGGAATCCACGGGCTGTTGCAGGTGGTATCAGAGCGTTCGTTCCAGTATAAAACCTGTAGGGTAACTAAAAATTAAGATAGGGCAAGATAATTAAAATTGGAATAGCCGTTGGGGATATGGGTAGTCTAAGTATAGGTTTTGATTATTCCTGACTACCATCATCCTGTTTTGAGATTGTTGTGATCTGGTTTGATTTGAGATTCATTTCAGTGATTATGGATAGTTGTTACTTTCATGATGAAAATAAGGATGGAGATGGAGTTTGATTTCTGCTTATTGTGCAGAGAAGAGTTATATTATCTTATTTGTTGACATGAATTATATGTGATCTATTGAGAAATTGCTATGTGACGCGTGCTATGTGATAATTGTGTTAGATGCATTGCTAATTGGGGAATTATGAAATAGTGGTCATGATTTCCGCGACCATAGCCTAGGATACCGTAGGGTGAGACTGATAGACCTTTACGATATCACTTTAGGAAAGTTTGACTGGAACAGATGGCTGAGAACATCACCATGGAGCAATTCTTCGCGCAAATGACTCAGATGATGAATAATGGAGGACAGACAGGGACTAACTGGGCTAAGCAAGTGGCAGACATGAAGCCAAGGGAGTTTACAGGGAAGGAGGACCCTGTGGAATTAGAGGATTGGATTATAGAAATGGACAAAATCCTCGAGACGGTAGACTGTCCTGACGATCGGAAAGTCAACTGTGCAGTCTTTTACTTAAAAAGCGAAGCGCATCTTTGGTGGAGGAATGTCCGAGAAACTCTGCTAGCCGATCCCAAATTCAACTGGGAAGCCCTTCAAACTGCGCTCAGAGCTCGCTTCTACCCTCACCATGTGAAGAGGAGCAAGGAACTAGAATTCCAGAACCTGCAGCAGGGAAGCGACTCAATGACGGAGTATTTCCGGAAATTTACTGAATTAACACGGTTTGTAGGCAACATGGTGCCTGATGAAGACTCCAAGATTTCCAAATTCATCTCTGGACTGCATGAAAGGCTACAAGAGACACTCCTGAACAGAACTTATTCTACCCTCCACGAAGCCTACGACAGAGCCGCTGATATCCATCGAGTTCGTACCGCTCAAGAAGAAAAACGCAAGAAACGTAAGCTAGAGGAGGCAGGAGGTAGCAACAACAATCAGAAGCCTAAGAATGGAAAAGGTAATCAGGGGCAATACTGAGGCAATAGGCAGAATTCTGGAGGACAGCAACCTCGCCGCTACATCTGCAACAAGTGTCAGCAGAACCACCCTGGAGTTGACTACATGGGGATTCCGGTGATATGTCACAACTGTGGTAAGAGGGGACACCGAGCTTATGAATGCCGTTCACACCCAGCCAGGAACCAGCAAATGAATCAAGGAAGCCACTTTGGAAGGCCACAACAGAACAACTACCAGCAGTTTGGGAACCAGCAGAATGAGAACCGGAACAACCGCAACAATGGAGGAAATGGCTATGGAAGGCAGCAGATGTTCAAACCAGTCAATGCAGGACAGAACGAAGCTCAACCCAATATTGGAAACAATAATGCGGGAAACGGGAGAAACAGCAACAATGGAGCAGGAGGAGCAGGAGCCCAGAACGCCAATGTAGGAAGAATTGCAGTGCTGACCAAGACTGAGGCAGAAGCTGAGTATGGAGTTAGCACGGGTGACTTTCTTAACTATGAGCAACCAACTTCGGGTTGACAACCTACTTGATCAGGTACTAAGGGCTCGTATTTTTTGAAGATTGAGATAAGTTCTAGGGACGACAACTCTTCGATAAGTTGTGTTACGAACCTAGTACCCTTGAGACGTGCTTAGCCATGAGACTTAGCAACCAAATGAGACTGTGACCACTTAAGTAGATAGACGTGTCTACGACTTTATTCGATATTATGTGCATTACAGAACTTGGATATTTGCTGTAATTTGCTGTGTGAGATTACTTTCCTGTCGTGTGATCTTGATAGATAATTGCGTGATAAATTGTTTGAGCATCTTGATTACTTGTGTGATATTAGCTTCGAGGACGAAGCTCTGTCTAAGGGGGGAAAGATGTAATACCCTATTTAATTAATAAGGGTAAAACGGTAATTTTAAAAGCCTAATAATAATTTTTATTTGAAAAATAATATTTGGGTAAAATTTTGAGTTTTGGTTGTATAAAATGTTAGAAGAATATTAGAATAGTATTGTAGAATTAATACCAAAAACGTTTCGTAAAAATCTTAGTTAATTTAATTTTAGCGCGTGTCCGACCACCGCGATAGATGATAGGCTTCCCAAACCCAAATATTTCTAATAAATAATTAGTTAAATGAAATTTTGTATCTAGGAAGTCATTTTCCTCTTCCTCCATACGCCACCACACCGCCTCTAACACCTTCGGGAAGCTACCGTCACCGCCCCTGTCACATCACTGTGCTTGGGCTCCAAGTAAACCCAACTATAAAAGCCCTCTCCAGCCTCCCTCCTCACGCCAGCAGCCACCCTCACAACCACCACCACCCTCATCCCCATCGTCGGCTTCACCAACACCACCATCACCACTTATAGTTCTCTCTCTCGCTGCCCAGCTCTCTTTCTCTCCCTCCCTGTTGCTCTCTGTCCTCAGCATCACCACCACCAGCAGAAGAGAGTGGCAGCAACCACCACCGCAGCTACCCCTGTTTCGTCGGCAACCACCCAAGAGGAACCCACCTGCCCAGCAGCCTCTCTCACTCTCTCTCCTTTTCTCCCTCCCTCTCTGTTCTCGGATCTCATCAGAACAGAGTAGAAGCAGTAGCAGCAACTACCACAGCCACCATTGCCGCCGTCGGACGACCACCGAAGGAAACCCAATTCTCTATCTCTCCTCCCCTGCCTTCCCCTATCACCCTGGTTCGTGTCGCAAACTCCTTGGTTCAGAAACAGAGGGCAGTGGGAAGCAGCAGCAGCAGCAGAAGCCACTGCCGCCACCGTCGGAAGCCATTCTTGCCGGTGAAAGCTTTGGCCGAACACCACCAAGGCTCCGCAGCAACACCCGCGTCCTCTCTCTGCTTCCAGTAGGCTCTTAGGGCCCCGACCAACTCACTAGGAGCCTCAAACCAGGCTGGGAAAGCCATTAGAGCCGACCACCAAGGTCCAACTCCGGCGACTCCGACGTCGAGCTACGACCCGACCCGTTTCTTAACGATTTCCGGCCATTTTTGGCCTAGGTACGTTCTAAACCTTCCGATTAGTTGTTATATGTTGCCAAAATTGAAGTTTGATAGCTTGAATCATAGTAGGATCGAAGAAATTGAAGTTGTTGTAGAAGGGGGGTAAAACTGTAGTTTATGAAAACAGTTATAACTTGAAATAGGGGGTTCTTTTTGTACTTTCAGAAACTACAAGGTGGCTAGAGTACTTTTATCCAACTGTTTTGATGACTAGTTGAGGTATTTGTAGACTTTCAATATAAATAGGGGTTTATGTGTATTTTACTTAAACTTGTCACTTTTCGCTAAAAATAAAAATAATAATTTCGGAATATAAATAATTTCTAAAAATACTAGTTTTCATACTCTTTTTAGAAAAGTAATTTGGGTATTGAAATAACATGCGGTTTGTTCGTTAGAAATTAAACAAGAAATATTTTTAGTTAAGCTTTAAATAAATATCGTTAAATTGCTTGGCTAATAACTTGGATGTTTAATAATTTTAAATTGGACATTTTACTAGATTTTAAATATTGTTTTGTTGTGATTAGTATTTATGTAAAATTTCTCTTTAAATAAAATAATTTTAAATATTTTTTAAATAATTATAGAAATAATAATATGTCTTTTTCATAAACTAGTTTTTTTTTCACTACTATATCAAGTCTTTTATAAAATAATTTCTTTAATTAGTTAGCCACTTTTAGCTAATAATAATAATAATAATAATAATAATAATAATAATAATAATAATAATAATAATAATAATAATAATAATAATAATAATAATAATAATAATAATAATAGTCGTTTAAATATAAACACGTGGTTTTTGTATAATTCTGAAGATTAGAAAAATAAATAACTAGGGGGGTTGGGTAGAATTAAAAGAGAATATATTTAGGACGAGTAGTATTTTGTTGGATTATTTAATTGACATCAAAGTTACAGGTTGTAGGTGACAATTTGTAGGCCGACCGGTTTTTAGACGTGCTAGTGCTACGGAAGTAAGGTAAGTGAACATGCCAAGCCTTGCGTGCCAAGCTCCTTTCGTGTCACAAGTTGATTTTAATATTTGTCTCAAAATGTGGTTGCTATTTATTTGTTACATGTTTTATTTGAGATATTCTTACATTTTTCAGAAGTTGATTTGATTCATGTTGTCTCATGAATAATAATAATAACTCGTAATTAACTTAAAGTGGAAAGAGTTGTGCGGGAGAAGCTTATTATTATTGCCGTGTTGACTTCGGTCACTCGGCCCGTGATAAGATTTTATTTTCACCCGGTCGCAACCTGTCGGGTTGCTCCATGTACTCACCTCTCTGGCCGCAAGAAGTCCTAGGGGGTGCCGGCACTTAAAGTCTTGGAGTATGCGAGATGGATAGTAGATTCTTTCCCGTAGCAACACAGTTAAAAATACAGTTCTGTGAGATTTGGGATATTTATGAAAAGAAAAGAAGAAAGAGATTGGGACTAATCCTCCCGTTTGAAATTTGAGAAAGGAAGATCTAAACAAAGAGAATTATATAAGTGTTCTTACTGGGTGCATCAGGTTCACTTCTTTCAGTTTTACAGTTATATTTGAGTTCCCGATTTACTTTGCAAATTTACAGTTTTATTTCCTCTGTATATTTGTTATGAAAAGAAAGTTATGCTTCGTCTTCCGTTTTACGAGCTTGGGTGTCACTTACTCAGTATTTCAATGCTGACTTTGAAACTGCGGTTCCTGTTTTCCTTCCCACCGCAGGTTTAGGAGCTGAAGACTAAGGGATAGCTAGGTACGAGACTCACCTAGAAGGATAATATCACGATTGGAATCTAGCATGGTAGCCAGAATAATGTAGTAGTTTTGAAAACGCTTTTGTATCATCTAGAAAATTTTGTTATGTTTAATATTATGTAATAAATAAAGATTTTGGGATGTTATGCTTTTGAATTCCACCGTTACTTTTAGCATCGCCCTCCCGGGCTTTCCGGTCTGGAACGGAAGGCTTGGGAATCCACGGGCTGTTGCACTTAGAACACTCTCAGAGCTGCACAGCGAATAGTTTTAGTCGAAGAAATAAAGAGACGGAAGCAGATTGAGGTTTTCCATCTCGAGATAGTCATGAACATCGATGTTGCCCTCTCATATGTCACTACAAGAAATAATTCTTTTTGCGAGGGCAGAATACTATAGCAAAAAACAAACGCCCTCGCAAAAACTTATTTGTGAAGGCATAAGGCCGTCGCATAGCGTCGCAATAGCTATGGTAGGAAAAAGTTTTTTTGCGACGAGCCGTCACAAATTTGAGATTTAGAGACGGCAATGTGCCATCTCAAAATAAGAAATTCCCGTCACAATGCATGTATTCGTGAGTACTCTTTCTCGTTGCAAAAGACTATGCGTCCTCACAATTATTCGTATAGCGAGGACCAAAATATATCTTAAATATGTCATGCCTCACAAAAAATAGATTTAAAAGTGTACAGAACCGTTGGTAAATTGTTGAGTTGTCACAAATTTAACATTTGCAAGAGGTAAATGTTGTAACATATAATGCCCATTAACATGAAATCGTCCTTTTGCTAGGGCAACATATTACTATCATCAATCATACTTGTATCTTCATTAACAAAAAATAACAATTCAAAACACAAATAATTTATTTTGCCCGTTCAATATTAACATATTCTTCTACAAATGTTGCATGTCTAAAGAGGTATGAACTATTTGCTCAATCCAAATTACAAAGAGACTAATTTTCTTCCATTACACGAACATATTGTTCTAGCCGTAATCGAGGGCTTCCGGAGGTGGTGACAAAGAGAAGAGCGGATCAGAGACTACAAGAACTTTTGGGAATCCATAGTGCACACCATAATCATATACCCTTTGAGTTCGAGATGAAGTAGAATACTTCTTAGAACCCTGTGCCTCTCCACTTCAATGAAAACCTTTGTGCTATCCTCTTCCAACTGTTCAAAATTCCGCGTAATACTATCTGGAACTGCAGGCTTCGTTACTCGACACTAAATATTCCGATACCATGAACATACTTTATATAGTCAGACTGAAGAGCACCCTTCATTTTCTCATCGATTTGATCGAACATTGAAATGTAAACTTGCTGAAGTGAATGACCACTGCAGAACTGATGACGAATCTTGTCCTATATTCATGTATCGTCATACTGCACATCAAGATCTTGCGTAGTTTCATATACGTAGTCCTTATGGAGGCGGTTAACAACCTGAAGAAACAATTGGAAGCAATTGCACATAAAATACGGCCTCCCCCGATTAAAAAATAAACAAGATAGTTCAAGTAGGAACACATTCTAAAGACTGACCTCTATTTCCTCAAAGTTAATCACAATGGATGCTCTGAACCTGCATTGCATAACAATAACAGTTTCAGCAACTATTTATGTTATTTTTTAGCACTGAACTTCATATGAACATAAGGAAGTGTTCATCAAAGCATGTAAAACTCAAAAATCCTACCAGATCTGAATGCACACTAGGCTCAAAGTGTGTTATCAAAGGCAATTTAATATGAAAACCCGGATCTGAAACCCCCAGTAAACCCCAAATAAATATCTCAAATCTCATTCAAACCTGAATAGCAACAATTTTTCAAAGAACACACCCATAAGAAATGCAAGAATAATAGCCTAAAAGCCTGAACAACGTCTCATAGAAACAATAGAACTAGAAGAAGAATGAAAAAGGAGCAGTAGAGAGATACCGATACCGTAAACCTATCATCATCTTCATCAACTATATATGTCCATCACCTACCATCAGAAACTCACGGATCGGACGGATATTCAGTTCTTCAGAGCAGATCCGAAGAACAAGTCGACCAAAATTGCCATCAAAGTCACAGCAAGCACTAGAAAAGCACCTGCGGCGGCTGTGGGACTGGGAGCATGAGCAGAAGTATCGGCGAGTGAGCCAACGATGAGGAACTAGAACTCTTATTCCGCCACAACCTCCGTCTCCGTCAACGTTTCCCGGCAGCCAACGGGCTGCAGACTCGCTGATCTCTATTAGAGTAAAAGGGAAAGTTTGTAATTTATCTAAAGTATGGGTGTTTCTGTGTAATTTCTGTAAAACTGTGTTGCCTTGTGATAATTTGTGTAACGGTCACTTACCATAGTTAGGTAAGTTGTTGGAATTGTGCCCTAGAGGCAATCAATTAATTGTGACATTTATGGATTTACAATTCATTATGTTATCGATATGGAGATATGTTAACATGAATGAAGTCCTTAGAATATAAGTGTTATATTCTTAAATATCCCTAGTCAATTATAATGATTAATGGGACAATCATCTATAGACTAGTATGGGGTTGGATTGATATGGAGATATCATGATCCAACACATAGGTATGCATTAGGAGTAATGGCATACTGGATTGACCCATCTCCGAGAAGGCTACATACACGTTATGTTAAGTCACAAGCGCTTCTCGCGGTGCAACGGTATTGTCATCCTTAGACTTGAAGTCACTAGATATTCTAGTTGTGGATTATTGTGATTTTGGTAGCGTTAAACGCTACACCGTAACTGGGTAGTTATAAAGGCGTGTACTGGATACAAAAAGAAGCAAGCTTAGAGATCGTAGTGGACGTAGATAGAATTTGTCCCTCCCACATAACGGGAGCAAATATCCTAGGCCACTCGAGGGATAGTGCTTATAAAATGTCTGGCCAGACTCAAATAAATCAATATGGGATATTGATGTTATTTGCACGAATAAGGCTTTTCCCAGGATCGAGAAACTATGGATTGGATATACGAGTGTGACTTGTATGTCTCGTGTCCAATCCGGATATTGGGACAAAGGGATGAGACAATTACTTGCACAAAGTTTCTCATGATGACTATTCTATTTGTTGGCTAGAATGGATGTCTTGCTAGAGGCCGCTCCATATTAGTAAATAGTTACTACCAACTAAATAGAACCTATGGGGTCAAACGCCATATAGGGGTGAACTAGACATGGGAAATAATTAATTACTATGATTAATTAATTATAAGGATCAAATCGCAACAACTTGCTAACTTAGTAGGACTAATATGCAAGTTGGACTAATCCATGTATAGACATGATTAGGATATGCCAAGGTGGCCTAATTCATGTAGAGACATGATTAGGATTAAGTTGCAAATAGAACTAATCCATGTATTGACATGATAAGGACTATTTTGCAAAAGGGACTAATCCGAACTTGAGTAGGATTATGAGGGATTCTTTATGTAGTAGGACAAGGAGTTGTTGGACTATATAAAGAACACTCCTAGCTTATTTTTCTCTCTACACACAACACACACAACACACATCTATATGATAGAAGAAAGGAGAGAAAAAAGCATGGAGAGAGCAAGTCCCAAGCAAGGGCCGAACCCCCCTTGGGACCGCCGCCCCTACCCGTCGGCCAAAAGGGTGCCGCCCCACCTTTGGCACTCCATTGTTGGCGATTTCCTCTTCCTCCTCCATTCTTCCTAGCTAGCACATGGATTTGGAGGATCTAGATCTCACCTCTAGGCGTGGATCAACCGTAGAGACGTGACACTATTCGCATTTGAAGTCATCAAAGGAGAACCCTAAGGTGTGTTTATGTCTCTTGACTTGTGATCCTTGGAGGGTTTTGCATGGTTTTATGATTGTTTGTGTTTCCGTTGCGCATCCATGAATCAAAACCCTACAGTGGTATCAGAGCCACAGGTCGTAGAGCATAAACGTGGTTTATGTGTTACTTTTAGTTGTTTTACACCTTAATTTGATTGTTTATCGCGTAAAACAAGACAAATCAAGCATGGGATGCAATTTGTCAATGATCTATCATAACAAGATCTAATTTTTGCATTAGATGCATGAATTGGTGAGTTTGAGAAATTTTAGGATCTTAGATCTAGGGTTTGGGCATCCTTGGGGAAGAAGGAGTTCTCCCAAAACAAGGAAACAACCAAACTTGGGCACCAAGCAAGGGAGTTGTTTTGGAAACAACTCCCTCAAGGAGGTTCGGCCCCCCCTAGGGACCACCCCCCTTGCTTGCCGCCCAAGCTTGGCCGCCCTAGGGGCCGGGCGGCCCTAACCCGCGGCCTAGGCTTGTGGGTTTTGGGCCGGGCCGGCCCTAGGGCCTTGTGGTTCATCTTGTTGGGCCCGGGCAATTTTATTGTTGGGCCCATCGACCGTTTTAACCCTAGAACATCCTAAAATAAATTAAAATTGACCAAGCGCGTTAAAATTGGATTTTAACTGTTTATGTGCAAATCGCATGGTGATTGGATATGGCCTTAGGATGTGGTTTGATGTGGATGTTTAATTTTGTGGTTTGGTTTTACGGCCTGCGAGCTGATCAATTAATTGTAATAATTAATTAGGGTTTTATGGCCTGCGTGCCATTTTTTTTTCTCAACTTGTGAGATTTATTTTATTTAGTATAGATATTAGCTAGTGCTAGATAAAGTAGATTGTTAGCCAAGATTGAAGAAAAGAAGCCCAAAGCCAAAGAAGCCACAAAAGGTGGAGCATGGAGCATGGAGCATTCCACATGACTATGGAGGATGGACCAAAAGATCAAGACGCATGGAGATGTGTTTGCTTTTAGGGTTCATAGATAATTCCATTGGCTTGGAATTATCTTAGTCTAGAAAAGGCCATATCCACATCACGTTTAATTTCTGTTTTGTGGTTGTTTACTTTATTGTCTTATTATTGTGTGGTTGGTGTATGGATGATGCATGCAATTAGGATAATAAGATAATTAGACAACCCGGATCTATTATTTGGAGTTGTGCCCAAACTCAAATAGATAGATTAGTTGATATTGATCAACAAAACAATTAAAAGTTGAATTTAAAATCCCTCAAAATTCAAATATTGTGTTCTTGCCTTCTCGTTATTTAAACACTCATGATCATCATTATTTATCAAGTTCGTGCGTGCCGAAGCAGGGCGACTTGGTTCATAATGATGGAATGCGATGGCACGTAACAATGTGCAATTGTTTAAATAAGAGGTTGAACACAACTGGGCTATTAATATGATTAAGAAACCTAGAGGCAATCAATTGGGATTATCCATGTGGATGGATATTTAAGGAGTTATTTGCCCAATTGAACCAAAAGTTGCATATGGGATGCAATTGGAATTGTTCCTACCTAAAGTAGTCAAATTATGGGTGACTTGCCAAAGCAAGCTCATAAGGAGATGAAACATGGATCTTGGCCCACTAGAAAATATAAGGATATTTTCCGCATTAATATCTTGCAGGGTTATTAATCCATAGTAAAATAGTGGGAGCTATATTTAACAATTTATATCCTTGTTGATGATAACTCCATATTTGGAGTTATATTCTTATATGTTTCCTTACCGTTTTGCGTGTGTTCCGATGCATTTTGATGGATTTTGGATCATTTCTTGCTAAATTAGAGCATGTTGAGTCTTTGCACGTTAATGATGAGTCCGGGCACTTTTTGCGTTAATTTTAGCTATATTTTATCACGTTTGATCTTCCGGTATGTTTCTCGTGTTGTGTTTTTCAAGAACCGGGAGCTCGGGACGTGACATTGGAGCAAAAGTGAACTTCGGAAAAGTTGGAGGCTCAAAGGGATGTTCGGGAAGTGAAGACGAAAGGAAAAAAGAGCAAGAAGATGAAGTTTGAATGGTGGAAGACCAGAAGTAATCGTACGTTTACTTTAAGGTAATCGTACGATTACCTTCACTCAGAAGTGATCGTACGTTCACTACAAGGTAATCGTACGATTACCTTCAGTGCAAGTAATCGTACGATTACATCAAAGTAATCGTACGATTACCTCTGCGGCCAGGATCGGATTTTTGGGCTAATTTCGCTATTTTGGCATAGTTTTGAGAGTTTTGAGCAAGGAAAGACTTAGGAAACATTGGGGAACGTGATTGGAGAGGAGAACACACATTGGGAGACGTGCTTTGGAGAGCTTGGAGCTAGGTTGAAGAGCTTGGATCATCCGTTTGGCTTCTAATCTTCTTTTCTTCTCTAGTTTTTCATATTGGATCATGAAACTTTGTATTTTGAACATGATTATGAGTAGCTAAACCCTTATTTTGGGATATCTCGTAGGAAACTAGGGTTTGATCACTACAACTTGTGGTTTATGGATTTGCTTGCATGCTTTTGAGCTTAATTGATGATTTCTTCTCTAGTTATGTGTATTGCATGCTCTTGATTTATCTTTTCTATTGGTAGACGTATTAATAGAATTGTGCTAGGTTATGAACGATAGAGGAATCTACGTTTGTTGCCCGGAAAATTGAAATACACACTAGCCGAATCTAGGGTTGAGGAATCTTGCTAGTTAGCTAAGAACAAGAGTAGAATTATCATCGTAATGCGTGTTTGAACTTGAGTAAGCTAGAGGAATCAGTTACGATAGTTTAGGCATAGTTATTGGTTGAGACATCTTCAATATAAAATTGCTCATTTAACTAGAATAAGAACTCATCGTGTTAGTAGAACATAAATCCAACGTAGTGTGAGATACCTAGTGATCCGTAGAGATATCCTGAATTTAATCAAACTTGATAAACGACAAAATCAACCCGTGCTTGTTAATCTTGAAATAATTCTTTGAATTATTTGAGATAATTGTTACTTTTAATTATTAGTAGAAATAGAAAAAAACAACTGCGCTTTGCCCACACAAAGAATAAATTTAGTAGTTAATTTACACGAAGTCCCTTGGGTTCGACAAACCGGACTTTTCCGATTATTACTACACCGACAACTGTGCACTTGCAGTTGGAGCGTGTCAAGTTTTTGGCGCCGTTGCCGGGGACTTCTGATAAATTAGCTATTATTTTTCTCTTTAGGGATTTACTTTTCAGTTTATATTTGTTACTCACCTGTTTTGTGTGTGTGATCCGTGTTTCAGGTCTGATTCATTTGGTGCATGTCACGTTCTAGAGACGAGCCGTTGCATCCAACACTTGAAGACCCGGAATCCTTATTGCGAGCACAAAATAGAGACAAGAGGAAAGCAAATTCAGTTCAGATGGACGAGCAAACTAGAGCTGAGTTTGAGAGGTTCCGCAAAGGCCTCGAAGATGCGGAAGCAGCTAGAGCTGCTGCTGTGGAAGATGCAGCAAATCGAGCAAGGGAAACTGAGCAGCTTAGGGCTCAAATGGCTGAGATGCAAGCCATGATTGATCGCATGAATCCCCCGAATCCACAACAACTCCCTGGTGCAGAAATAGTTGATAGAAACAATGGAGGAGTTAATGGTGGAAACAACGGTGGCAATGGGAACAATGGGGGTAATAATCGGAACAATCACGGCCGGAATGTGGTAGAGCAAGTCAACAATGCTGAGGATGATGAACCGTCCTTTGGTGGACTACTTCAGGACTACACCGGAGGGATATCAGCCTACCATTGTCAGGCCGCAGATTAATGCCGCACATTTCGAGATTCGCCAACCGTTGATCAATATGGTTAGGGATGAGTGCTTATTCACTGGAGCCCCGAGTGATGACCCTCACCAGCACTTGCTCAATTTCGAGCAAATTACTTCTACCATGTATGACCAGAGAGTTCCAATCGAGACAATAAAGCTCATGCTTTTCCCCTTCTCTTTATCGGGAAAGGCAAAGACATGGCTTATGGAACTTCCAGCAGGCAGCATAGTTACACGGGCAGATTGTAGCAGAGAGTTTCTCAGGAAGTATCTTCCACCATCCAAGGTTGCTCAACGGATGGCTGACATAACCAAATTTAAACAGCAGGAAGATGATTCTCTGGGTGACACGTGGAGAAAGTTCAACCAGCTCCTTCGCAGATGCCCTACTCACGGAGAGCCATGGTATAAACTTCTTCACTACTTTTACAATGCTTTGGACAGGGAGACTGCTAGTGAACTAGACATGATGGCTCAAGGCAATTTTATGGGGATGGGACTACAGAGATGTCGTGATTTGCTAGATAATGTAGCAAAACGTGAATCCACGAGGTCTGAAACTCGTAGAAGCGTGAAATCAGATGGGGCATTGGTTAGTCAGATAGAGTCTATGGTGGAACAGAAATTTGAACATCAGATGGCAGTGATGACGTCGGATTTCAGTCATTTGAATCCATCGGCACAGGTGAAGTCAGTGGGAGAGATGGTAGCAGATGCAAATCAGGGATATGGGGATGGCATTGAAGACGTGAATTACATGGGTCAACAAAGACAGCAGCAATGGCCAAACACCTATCATCCCAACAATCGCAATCACCCCAACTTCAGCTATGCCAATCCGAATAGTGGTTTATATGCGCCAGATCATAGGCCAAATGTTCCTTACCAAGCTCAGAGACAGGTTCCACAACAACAGGCTCCACCTCCAATCTCAGAAGAACAGGATACAAATGCGATGTTGAGGAAACTGTTAGCTAGCAATGATAAGATTGAGAGCAAGATTGTCGCAATGGAAGCTTCGCTAAAGAGCCATGAAACACAAATTGGCCAAATAGCTAATCAGAATCCTCGACTTCCACCAGGTATACTTCCGTCTAACACTATTACTCCAGCTGAGCAATTGAAGGCTATTACTACTCGCAGTGGGACCACTACCCAGGATCCCCCATATCCTACCCATGCGCGAGCTGAGGCGACTAAGGCCACTGAAAAAGCCTTGGATGAAGAGATTCCCGTGCCTACCGTGATTCCCCAATCAAAGGACACGGTGAGGAAGTCGGATGAGAAACAGAAGCCAAGGGAGGAATACAGTGTGCGAGTGCCATACCCGCAGAGATTGAAGAGTCAAGAGGATGCCAAGCATTTCAAGAAGTTTGTGGATATCTTCAAGAAACTGCACATTAATATACCTTTTGCGGAGGCCATTTCACAAATGCCTAAATATGCCAAATTTCTCAAGGACCTCCTTTCTAATAGGAGGCGCATGGATGACTTTGAAACCGTGACTCTGAATGAGGAGTGTAGCGCGGTTGTGCAAAAGGCGCTACCAAAGAAGATGAAAGATCCGGGCGGTTTCATCATTCCTGTTACATTGGGAGATGCGTTTCATGGGAGGGCATTATGTGATCTTGGTGCAAGTATTAATTTGATGCCCACATCGGTTTTTGAGCAACTTGGTGTGGGAGATCCTAAGCCTACCAGGATGTGCTTGCACATGGCTGATCGCACTATAAAACGCCCGAGGGGTGTTTTAGAGGATGTATTAGTGAGAGTTGAAGGACTCATCTTCCCAGCGGATTTTGTGATCTTAGACATGGAGGCCGACGATGATGTTTCTCTTATTTTGGGCCGTCCATTCCTGGCCACTGGGAGAACTATCATTGATGTGGCCAATGGAGAGCTGACTATGCAGATCAACGATGAGAAGGTGGCCTTCAATGTATTTGAGGCTATGAAGTTTCCCGCTTACGCGGTGAGCGAGCAGTGCTTTGGGGTGGAGGCATACACGCCGGACGAAGAGGATGATGTTTTATTGGAGCAGCTATATGAGGAGCTTGTTCTACTTGATTCCAGCGAGAAAGAGCAAGCATTAGATGTTCATTGGCGTCAGCCCCTACCCCTCTTTAATGAGGGAAGCAGGAAGATTCTTACTCCTTCTCTTATTACTGCTCCTATTTTAGAATTAAAGCCTTTACCTGTTCATTTGAAATATTTGTACTTGGGATCTAATGATACTTTACCTGTGATTGTGTCTTCTTGTTTGGACAGGGAACAGGAGGAGCAATTATTGAAAGTGTTGCAGGAAAGGAAAGCAGCTATGGGATGGACCATAGCAGATATCAAGGGGATCAGCCCCACAGTTTGCCAGCACAAGATTCGGCTCATGGAAGATAAGAAGCCGGTAGTTCAGTTTCAGCGCCGCCTCAATCCTCACATGCAGGAGGTGGTGAAGAAAGAGGTGCTTAAATGGTTGGAGGCGGGCATCATCTATCCTATTTCCGACAGCACATGGACTAGCCCGGTGCAATGTGTCCCTAAGAAGGGGGGTATAACTGTGGTGGAAGGGGAAAAAGGTGATCAGATTGCTACTCGTACGGTTACTGGGTGGAGAGTTTGCATGGATTACCGCAAGCTCAATGATGCCACTTTGAAGGATCATTTTCCCCTTCCATTCGTTGATCAGATGCTTGATAGGCTGGCACATCATTCTCATTATTGCTTTTTGGATGGGTACTCCGGGTACAACCAAATAGCAATTGAGCCAGCTTACCAGGAGAAGACGACATTCACTTGTCCTTATGGGACTTTTGCTTTTAGACGCATGCCTTTTGGGTTATGCAACGCACCTGCTACGTTTCAGAGGTGTATGATGTCGATCTTCTCTGATATGATGGAGCAGAACTTTGAAGTGTTCATGGATGACTTCTCGCTCTATGGTGATGGATTCGAAGACTGCCTGCAACAGTTGGCCCGGGTTCTGGATAGATGCATTGACACCAACCTAGTGCTCAACTGGGAGAAGTGTCACTTCATGGTTACCGAGGGTATCGTTTTGGGCCACAAGATATCCAACAAAGGATTAGAGGTGGATAGAGCCAAGATTGAGGTTATTGAGAAGCTTCCTTACCCTACCTCTGTCAAAGGGGTAAGGAGTTTCTTGGGACATGCAGGGTTCTATCGGCGCTTCATTAAAGACTTCTCGAAGATCACGAAGCCTTTGTGTGGATTGCTTGAGAAGGATGCAGTTTTTGATTTTAATGCGGAGTGCAAGTTGGCTTTTAATTTGCTCAAGGAAAAGTTGATTAGCGCGCCTATCATCACCACACCAGACTGGACCCTACCATTTGAGCTCATGTGTGATGCTAGTGACTATGCGGTGGGAGCAGTTCTGGGCCAGCGGAAAGATAAGGTAGCTCACGTCATTTATTATGCCAGTCGTACTCTTAATGATGCACAGGTTAATTATGCTACCACGGAGAAAGAGATGTTGGCTATCATATTTGCATTGGACAAGTTTCGTCCATATCTTGTGGGTTCTCAAGTGACGATCTTCACGGACCATTCAGCCCTCAAGTACCTTCTCACCAAGAAGGATGCCAAGCCAAGATTGATCCGGTGGGTGTTATTGATGCAAGAGTTCGATATGGTAATCAAGGATAAAAAGGGAGTAGAGAATGTGGTTGCGGACCATTTGTCAAGACTGGAGAACGATAAGCAGGAAGATTTGCCTATTCGAGAGGATTTTCCAGATGAGCAGCTTATGGTTGTGGTTGCAGCTGTGCCTTGGTTTGCTGACTTGGCGAATTTCAAGGCACTCAACATTGTGCCAAGGACCTGAATTACAACCAGAGGAAGAAATTCTTTGCAGACGCGCGAAATTATTTCTGGGATGACCCTTATCTGTTCAAGTTGGGGGCGGACAATGTATTGCGGAGATGTGTTGCGGAACCGGACACGTTAGAGATCCTTAGACACTGCCACGAGTTGAATTGTGGGGGACATTTCGGCAAATCACGCACAGTTGCGAAGGTACTTCAGAGTGGTTTCTTTTGCCCGACTTTGCATAAAGACGCTCATCTATTTGTGCAGCAGTGTGACCGGTGCCAAAGAACAGGTAATATCTCTAACCGAAATGAAATGCCTCAAAATTTCGTGTTAGAAGTAGAACCGTTTGATGTGTGGGGAATTGATTTTATGGGGCCATTCCCATCGTCGCTTGGTAATCTGTATATTTTGTTGGCGGTTGATTATGTCACCAAATGGGTGGAGGCTCTGGCGTGTCCAAAGAATGATAGTGCTATAGTCGAGAGATTCTTACGCAAGAATATATTCACGAGGTTTGGAGCGCCTAGAGCCATTATTAGCGATGAGGGATCACACTTTGTGAACAAAGTTTTTGCCAATACCTTGAGCAAATATGGGGTAAAGACACACAAGATCTCATTGGCCTATCATCCACAATCCAATGGACAAGATGAAGTGTCTAACCGAGAGATCAAGGGGATTCTAGAGAAAACTGTCAATCCAGGACGCAAAGACTGGGCTCTACACTTGGATGATAGTTTATGGGCATATCGGACTGCATACAAGACTCCCTTGGGCATGTCTCCCTACCAACTCGTTTTCGGGAAATCGTGCCATCTGCCGGTGGAACTTGAGCACAAAGCGTTTTGGGCGCTAAAGAAATTAAATTTGGATGCTAAGCTCTCTGGTGAGCACAGGAAGCAGGCATTGCTTGAATTAGAAGAACACAGGTTGATGGCATATCAGAGTGCCAAGATCTACAAAGAGAGAACCAAGCAATGGCATGACAAGCATATCATTCCACGAGATTTCAGAGTAGGCCAAAAGGTACTGATATTCAACGCCCGACTCAAATTGTTTCCGGGCAAGCTGAAGTCAAGGTGGAGTGGTCCATTTACAATTACAGAGGTTTACCCATGGGGATCGCTCGAGGTAGAAGCTGAGAATGGGAACAGGTTCAAGGTAAATGGACAGCGAGCAAAACCGTACGTGGACGGGAATTTCATTGGGGTTATCGAGAGCCTCAAACCAATTCCCGATATCTGAGCTCATTTGAGGTAACTTGGTCGGGCCGTCGACCTTAAATTACAAAGCGCTTGTTGGGAGGCAACCCAACCTATTTACTGCATAGTGTAGATTTCAATACTGTTTTGTTATTTTATTTTGTTCTAACTATTTGAGAGGTGTGAGAGAGTGGATTTAATATTTTCAATGAGTATGTGCAGGAATTCTAGGTGGAAGGCCTATTCCGGATCCCCCTTCTTGATACGCGAGTGAAGAATTGCACGAAAACGAGAAAGATCAGGCCAAAACGCGTATCGGGACCCGGAATGAAGAAATAGATGATTGACGGCATTCCTACACTTACTCAACACACGCACCTGGGGGAGATCAAGTTCCCGGACTCCCCTTCTTGATATACGCGAAGAAGACGCAAAGAAATTGAGAAAGCTTGCACAATGGCACGGATTACGAGGTAAATTTTTGAAGACAGGACTGTGAGCTGATTTGAACAGTGCCATAGTGTGGGGGAGGTCGAGAGCTTTCTGTGGATAGGTGGATCGCGTATATCGGAGTCCGGACGAACAAGTTATGCCAAAAAGGATGTTGCGAAGAGGAAAAGGGAGCCAAAAAGCATCCGGAATTGCCAAACGGGTCTTTGGAATGATCAAATTGAAGGATAAAAGGTTCCCCGGACATTGGGAATTTCTTATAACATAAATGGAGTCTCGAGGTTGAGGAGATCCATAACAAACCAAAGAAACGTGCAACAAAGACGAAAAAGGATGCTAAAAGGCGTCCAAAAGCATCCGGAAATGCAAAACGGGCCTTTGGAAGCGCGAAATTGAAGAACGAAAGGTTCCCCGGACTTTGGGAATTTTTCTACAAGAGAAGAGATCCCGCACTCCCCATCTTGATGAAGGTGATTGGAAAATTTTGAAGAAAGCGACGAATTTGGCACATTTTGGATATTTTTTGCGTAATTAAGCGATACTTGAGGAAAGTCGGGAAAACGATCCGGAAACGGGACGTTATTTATATGAGCAAGACATGCGTCGGAAAAGGGATCCAAAGGTGCAAAAATCACACTCATCGGAGTTCCGGATCAAAATACGAGGTAAAGGTTATACTTTGGCGAATAAAATTTTTTCCCCTGAACAAAAGTAATCGTACGATTACCTAATCGTACGTTTACTTTTGCCTTAGAAAAATTTTTGGGTGAAATTTTGGAGAGAAACTCACTGCCCATTCGTACCAAAGTAATCGCACGATTACTTTCAAGTAATCGTACGATTACTTAAAAGTAATCGTACGGTTACCTTAAAAGTAATCGCACGATTACTTAAAAGTAATCGTACGGTTACCTTAAAAGTAATCGTACGATCACTTAGAAGTAATCGTACGATTACTTCATACATAGAAATTTTTTGCAGTCGAATTCTCAAGAGAAACTCACTGCCCATTCGTAGCAAAGTAATCGCACGATTACTTTAAAGTAATCGTACAATTACTTAAAAGTAATCGCACGATTACTTCCGAAAGGGCAGCTAGTCGGGTTAAAACAATTTTTCTTTTACTTTCTCTCCACTATCTTCATCCCGTCGGCTACTCCTTCCTCTTCTTCCCTCTGCACATCCGTCACGACCACCACCACCATCACAGAACCACCAGCGGCGCTTCACCCTACAGCCGCCGCCGCCACCATCTCTCCACCGCAGACCCCTCGTCTCTCCCGCTCACCGCCGCAGATCTCTCTCTCCCCAACACAAACAGCTTCCTCTCTCTCTAACCAACACCGCCAATTACCTCTCTCTCCGCCACGACCACCATCTCCAACCACCACCATCACCATCACAGAGCCGTCACCACCGCGACCACAACTCAGATTGGTGGTGAATCGAAGAAGGAAGCAAGGTTAGGGTTTGAGTGAGAATCTGAAATTGGGGGCGATTGAGGTCGAATTCGAAGAAGCTACTTTAGGGTTTCGACGGGGACACCGCAAGGAGCAAAAGGCACACATCGATTGAAAAATTCGGAAGAAAAATTTCGGCGACCCGAAAACAGCCCGGGTTGTCGAAATTCTGCAAATTCGTGCCCATAATACTTGCTCCGGGCACGTAGGTACGTCCTAATCTCTCTCGCAATTTCAATACTCGAGTCTAGGCAGGATTGAGTAAAAGCCCAATTTACTTTTTGTTGCGCTTAGTAGCGTGCTTGGGGGCGATTGCTTAGAGTCCTAGGATTGTGTGCTTACGTGCTTAACTGCCTTATATCTGTACACAACTTGTCACTGTGCACTTGCTTTTGTCACGTTGATTGCTTTATCTTGTTATATTTGGTTAAAATGAGCAAACGTGCGAGAACGAGTCGTGATAACGACCCCGATTATACATTACCTGGGGGAAGTGGGGTGAACGTGTCTGAGAATGAGTCTGCTGCTGAGGGGGGTGACTCGGGTGCCCAATTGGTCATCCCGTTATCCCCCGAGCTTAGGGTTTTTAGTACACCCGTTCCATCCTCCTTGCCCCCAATTCGAAAGGGTCGTGGTCATGCGCCGGACGACAACAAGTTGGCAATTGATAGGGGCGGGGTCTTTTGCGACTTTAGGTTTATTTCGGCAAATTCCCAAGGTTTTTACACGTCAAACCCTAGGATTAATAGAGGTGTCCAGGTTGAGAAACTGTTTCCACTAGAGGGGTTGCCCGATGACCTACAAAAGGTCGCGAAGGCCGAAAATTTTGCGGGGTGGATGGAATTAGTGAAAGAGAAAGCCAGTTCTGTGCTGACTCGTGAAATTTATGCAAATGCGAGACACACTGATGAGGGTGAGACGTCTAAGCTCAATGACCCTCGTGTCATTTATTGTCGTCGGCACTGGCTAGTTTTGTCCTCTGAGAACATCGCCGCAGCGCTTAAGTGGCCCCCGTTGACAGCACCCTGTCAATTTAAGGTTTATCTGCAGAAAGACCAGCAGACGCTCATTAATGAGGTGTCAGCGTTTTGTTTTGCGGGAGTGCCAGGGGCCGACTGGGATAGGTCTAAAACCAATATCAGACATTGGAAGCTCCCAGTCGGATACTTGCTGCCTAAGCCACGGTGGCTCATTGAGTTGTTGGAGTCATGGGTGTTGGGAGTTTCGGCTCCCAATTACGTTGATTTTCGGGTGTGTCTCATGGCTCTGTGTCTATCGAGGGGGCATCGGATAGACATCCCTAGGCGGATTTTCCTGTATTTGCATGAGAGATTTGAAGAGAAAAATAGGAAGTCTGTGGGCCATAGTTTCTTACTTATGCACTTAGCTAAGGATTGCGGGGCTGACGTGCCTGATGGAGAGCTAGACCTCAAACCCAAGGCTCCGAGAATGTTTGACAAAATCCCGGACCCGTTCAAGGATGTAGTGGTGATGGAGGCAGGAGCTAGTTTTATACCTCCTACAGGAAAGGCTAAGAAAAGAGCCTCTTCCTCGCGAGCGGCTCATACTCCTCCAGCTCCTATTCCTCCAGCCCCTACTCCCGTTCCACCTCAGCCTGTACCACCCCCTGTCCTTGACCCTGGCCAGCCGAGTGTGAGCTTAGCGGACTTGATGCCGAGTTGAGATTGAACAGGACTATGACCCTCACATCCCAGGGTCGGTCCCGTGACTATGTGGCTGACATGAGTGCTAGGCAGTTTGAGCATCATCGCAGTAGCATGCGTAACCTCGGTCAGGGATTACGTCAGGTGAGTCTGCATCAGCACCGTCAGGACCAGTGGTTAGAGGCATTGGCCACTCATGTGGGATTCCCGAGAGATCAGTGGCCTAGTGGCCAAGAGACCTACCCTGGTGCCTACGAGTACCATTCGGATGCCTATTCCGGAGACCAGGACCAGGACGACGAGGATTCGTCCGAGTAGACTTACCACTCCCTGCATTTGAATGCTGAGTCTTTTCGCTTGCCTATGCATTCGTTGAGGACAACGACGCGTTCAAGTGTGGGGGGGTTCCTCAGCCTTTATTAGCCAAGTCCGTGTCTGCATTCACCAGTTACATATAGGTTGTTTGTGTCGTGTCGTGAGTCAGTTTTTGTAGTCCGTGTCGTGTTTATACATATTGTGTGTGTCGTATTGTGAGTAGTTTATGTTTAGAGCACGTTTTATTTAATTGAGTCCACCTACCCAAATCGAGTCAATTTCGAGTCTTCTTTCGTGTCGGCCCATGCATATAGAGTAGGAAATATTATATTATAAAAAAAAATAAAAAAAAAAATAAAAAAAAAATTGAAAATTGAGAAAGGGCAATCAAAAGAAGCTTGAAATTGGAAAATCGAGGAGTGTGAGAACTTTAGGCATAGGGTATGAGATGTGACCGAGAATGACAATTTGAGTTCCCATTAGTATGTATAGAGAGACTTTCTTTACGGAAATACCTGCCTATTTTTAATACACTTAAATGATTTTCAAATCTAAAGTGTGTGCCTTGTTTTCTTACAAGAGTTGAGCTAGGTGTGAGCTAAACAAGCCGAACATTCATGTGTACGTCTTAGGTAGTCGCCAACCCGCCTCGTAGTGGCACACAGAACAGCTGTTCGAGGTGTGTATTAGAGCACTCACTGCTTATAGAACTTACCTTGTAGGACCACTAGTAAACCCTGTTTTGAACCTTGGATTCTTTGATAACCTCTGGACTTAGGGTGACGATTCTTGGCCTTCATCATCGATTGGTTAGAATCACCGCTTTAGTGCGTCACGAGGGTGTTTGTAGTTGAGGGGGTTCGATGAGGGAGTACTTCATGATATATTTGAGTGAGTCTTACGTCTCGCATGTACTTCATTTCTGATTATCGAGGGGAATGCGAGGGTGAGTGAGAGTAGGCTTGCGCACTTCGGTGTGGCGGTGTTCCATGTCATTACACCATGGACACAGTTGTGGAGAGCCGTGAGTGCGTGGCATCTAATACGCACAAATTGGGTTAGGTGATTTGATTGGTGGATCGTGCTAGGGATCGTTTCTTTTCATCATCTTGGTGTAGGAGGATCGGTTGGATTAAGCACGAGACTTACATTGTTTTGATTATTTGAGAGGGGACATGGGTATATTCTAGTGTGGGGATGTCGACTTTTGACTACGGACATAGAGATTGAGCTTGTGACGACTCCATCCCCATACTTGTACTTGGATTTGTTTGCGGCTTTGTTTGGTGGCACCGTGTATTTCATTGAGTTAGGGGGAGATGGATTTTATGTGTGATATATATTCATTGGATTGTTTACTTCCTCCCCTTAACGTTTTTGTTTGGCTTGACACTTGGAAGACCACTCGAGATATACGTTGTAGAAGTTGTGTTTTTGGATATTGAGAGATTTGAAAAAAAAAAAAAAAAAAAAAAAACAGAAAAAAAAAAACAGAAAAAAAAAGAAAAAAAAAAGAGAGAAAAAAAAGGAGAGATGAAATAAAGGAATAAAGTTGGAGCTTAATGAAGAACGAGTGGTGGAAGCAACTATTTCATTGACGGCGATGTTCATCTTGTGCATGTTTCACGACGGTGGCCACGGAAATCGTTATTGTACCGGGGTTTGAGGGGATCGAGGGCCGGAGATGGTGAGTTTCGGGTTGTGGTTCCTATCATCGTGGTGAGGGTGTGTGAGATGTGGGTTTTAACGTGAGAATGTGACGCTTAGGACTTGTTACTACATGATTATCCTTTTGTCCTTAAGCCTCTACATTCTAACCCGTTAGCGGAATAGGAGCTCAAACCTTGAATGTGGCTTAGCTTAGCGTAGCCTCTTATTTATCGGCACACGCGAAGAGGTAGGTTATTCTTACATGTAGTAGAGCTAGGCTTTCTATACTAACTAAGGGAAATTCTTGTTGTCGAGTTTAGTTGCAATTCATACCTCGTTCCTAGATTCTTCATCACTCCATGAGAACCGGTTTGAGCCAATTGAGATTGCCCGATCTCGCCTAAAAAGATATTTTGTGTATATATGTGTTTAGTTAGGATCGAGTCATAGATTTGCATTGCATCATATTGTTGCATCGTTGAGTCTTGTATTGAGTCGTCGTGTGTATTGAGTTGGCTAATTGAGGTTAGTATGCAATTGGTAAGTTGAAAAGTATGCAATGGTCTTGGTTGGAGTAGATGACTCGAGAGGTGAGATGAGAGGAGGGAGGTTCAGATGATTTTGATAGTTTGAGATTTGAGTTGTTGCTCGGGACGCGCAACGGGTAAGTGTGGGGATAGTTGATAACTCCATATTTGGAGTTATATTCTTATATGTTTCCTTACCGTTTTGCGTGTGTTCCGATGCATTTTGATGGATTTTGGATCATTTCTTGCTAAATTGGAGCATGTTGAGTCTTTGCACGTTGATGATGAGTCCGGGCACTTTTTGCGTTAATTTTAGCTATATTTTATCACGTTTGATCTTCCGGTATGTTTCTCGTGTTTTGTTTTTCAGGAACCGGGAGCTCGGGACGTGACATTGGAGCAAAAGTGAACTTCGGAAAAGTTGGAGGCTCAAAGGGATGTTCGGGAAGTGAAGACGAAAGGAAAAAAGAGCAAGAAGATGAAGATTGAATGGTGGAAGACCAGAAGTAATCGTACGTTTACTTTAAGGTAATCGTACGATTACCTTCACTCAGAAGTGATCGTACGTTCACTACAAGGTAATCGTACGATTACCTTCAGTGCAAGTAATCGTACGATTACATCAAGGTAATCGTACGATTACCTCTGCGGCCAGGATCGGATTTTTGGGCTATTTTCGCTATTTTGGCATAGTTTTGAGAGTTTTGAGCAAGGAAAGACTTAGGAAACATTGGGGAACGTGATTGGAGAGGAGAACACACATTGGGAGACGTGCTTTGGAGAGCTTGGAGCTAGGTTGAAGAGCTTGGATCATCCGTTTGGCTTCTAATCTTCTTTTCTTCTCTAGTTTTTCATATTGGATCATGAAACTTTGTATTTTGAACATGATTATGAGTAGCTAAACCCTTATTTTGGGATATCTCGTAGGAAACTAGGGTTTGATCACTACAACTTGTGGTTTATGGATTTGCTTGCATGCTTTTGAGCTTAATTGATGATTTCTTCTCTAGTTATGTGTATTGCATGCTCTTGATTTATCTTTTCTATTGGTAGACGTATTAATAGAATTGTGCTAGGTTATGAACGATAGAGGAATCTACGTTTGTTGCCCGGAAAATTGAAATACACACTAGCCGAATCTAGGGTTGAGGAATCTTGCTAGTTAGCTAAGAACAAGAGTAGAATTATCATCGTAATGCGTGTTTGAACTTGAGTAAGCTAGAGGAATCAGTTACGATAGTTTAGGCATAGTTATTGGTTGAGACATCTTCAATATAAAATTGCTCGTTTAACTAGAATAAGAACTCATCGTGTTAGTAGAACATAAATCCAACGTAGTGTGAGATACCTAGTGATCCGTAGAGATATCCTGAATTTAATCAAACTTGATAAACGACAAAATCAACCCGTGCTTGTTAATCTTGAAATAATTCTTTGAATTACTTGAGATAATTGTTACTTTTAATTATTAGTAGAAATAGAACAAAACAACTGCGCTTTGCCCACACAAAGAATAAATTTAGTAGTTAATTTACACGAAGTCCCTTGGGTTCGACAAACCGGACTTTTCCGATTATTACTACACCGACAACTGTGCACTTGCAGTTGGAGCGTGTCAGTTGAATATAGTTATACGTCACAAACTTTGCATAATCCTATTATGTTGAATACCCATGGCATCAAACAAATAAAAACGCGACTCTATCTATTTCCTAGACTGGTATAAAATTGAGAATTGTTCTCAAATAAAAGAGAAATTGTTGTACATCGTAGAACATAAAGATCTCTTCCTACCAACTACCAAACACACTAAAACCTAATGGAAGGGACATCAAAGAATGGTTCTTTGGATGTGACTTGCCTCATGTTAGCTGCCATGAACTCTGAGCTCTAGAGGCAAGAAGAGAGACATGGAGAAGTATGATATGATCATACATTGGAAGAAGCTCTTCCAAAAGAGCGAGCTAGACATGAAAGGTTTGAAGTGTTGCTCCACTTTGCGTTATGAAAATAAGCTAATTCAATATGATTGAAACATTAGTGAATGGGAATTATCTATGAGATAGATAAAGAATAAACGGTTATTTACCCAAGTAGACCAAGAATTGCATTGGATGCAATTATAGTTTTGTTTTAAAGTTGATTTACTCAATATGATTGAAAAATCACTAAACAAAACACTAATAATGGGCATGGGCAAAGCTGTTAATGGTTAATAGCATGGGTAAGGGCAAATCGTTTGCGCCGACCCCATGGGTATAAAGCAAGCCTGTTGCTAAAACCAAGTTGCCTCGAAGTCCCATAGGTGGTGTAGAGGAAGAGAGACTACCCAAAGACATGGAAGTAAATAATAAAGGAATTATGAATTCCGATTTGGGTATTTTTGTTATAAAATTCAATGTGTCTATCTCATCATCAAGAGTATATGATACTAGATGAGGATCTCACATTAATAGAAATGTGGAGTATCTCAAGAGACGAAGACAATTGGATAAGGAAGAAATAATCCTACACGTGGGGCTATGAAGCAAAAGGTTGCTGAAAAGCCATAGGGAATTATTTCTACCTTTAAGAAATTGTTCATGAATTAGACAAAAGCGATAATGTCCCTACTATGAGTAGGACCATTATTCATAGTTTCTTGTTTGGACAAGAAAGCTCCTTATCATAGTAAAAGGACAAATGTTGTTCCATTTATTATGGTATGCATTATTGTAATGCAATTTTGTCTAAGTGGATTCTATATCCATGATCATGATAATTTCATCTATAACATTAATACCTAGAGGTTTGCATATAATGATATGAACTTCACTTATCTTTAGCATTATTGTTTAGGCCCCATAAATAAGAGATACATATCTAGAACCCCATGAGGATGGATTTCTGGAACTCATTTGATTATTGAATCATATGAGACATGTAAGACTTATTAGGCAAAGATATGATCTTTTGGGAATCATACATATTGATGTATGAAGGCCGCTAAGCATAGATGCTAAAGATGGGTTTTCAATACTTCATCATATTTACTGATAGGATCAGGTAAATATGGGTTTGTGTATCTTATGAAGAAACAAGTCAGAATCCTTTGAATTGTTCAAAGAATTCAGGAATGAAGTAGAGAACCAGCTTGGCAAAAGTATTAGGGCTCTACGATTGGATCATAGAAGAGAGTACTTGAGCCAAGAGTTTGACAAGAATCTATGGGAGTATTGGATATGATCCAAAACTCGCTCCACCTAGCACGCCACATGGGTTTGGCGTGTCTAAGAGGAGAGTTCAAACTGTGTAGGACACAGTTCGGTCCAAGATGAGTCAAACTTCCAGTTTACTTTTGGGGCTATGTTCTAATTACAGCAAATTTCGCCCTTAACCTTGTTCCATCAAAAACGGATTATGAATAACGCCATATGAGATATGGACTAGGAAAGTGTCCTAGTGTGTCATTCATAAAGATTTGGGGTTATGAGGTTTATGTAAAAGAGTTTACAAATAAACTTGGACCCAAGTCGGATAAATGTTTTGTGGGATATCCTGAAAAGGATATTATTTCTAAAACCTAATCGAGAACAAACTGTTTGTTTCTCGAACCACAGTGTTTCGAGGTAGAGATTGTCTCTAAGAGAAACAGTGGGAGGACAGTAGAACTTGAAAAGTTCAAGAACCACAATAGAAAATTGATCCGTTTGATGGAACATGAGCAGGATCACAAGGTGTTGTGGAGCAACCTACTCAGAAAAACACAAAAACCTCGTAGGTCAGGTAGGATGTATCGAGGGACTAGAGAAATAGGGATTTCTCATTACCCATGATATATTGCTCATTAAGATGAGCCAACAACCTATGAGATGGCCACGTATGGCCATACTCTCAGAAATGGCTGGGAGCCATGAGATACGATATGGAATCCATGTATACCAACAAAGTATATACTTTGATGGAACCACCTGGAGGGTAGGACCCATAAAGTGCAAGTGGGTTATGTGGAAACCAACATGGATGGTAATATGATTACCTTTAAGGGACAATTGGTTGGATAAGGATTTCCTGTGAGTTCATAGTATAGACTATGACAAAATCTTTCCCCAATTGTGATGTTTAAATCCATTCACATCTTGCTTGTAGCAATCTATTTATAGATTGAATCAAGCTTCTAGGAGTTGGACTCTTCAAATGGATGATGTAATCAAAGGAGTTTGGTTTCATCGAAATTGAAGATGAGACTTGTGTCTACAAGAAGGTTAGTGGGAGCACAGTTATGTTTCTGGTCGTGTATGTGGAGACATACTTAATCATTGGGAATGTTGCCCCTACTTGGCAGTCTTACGTAGATTGACTAGGGAGTTGACTTTCTAATGGTAGACTTAAGCGAAGCAACTTGTGAAGATCTATTGAGGTAGATCAAGATGGTTGTATAGCTTAGGTCATAGTACACAAATTGACAAAGATGTTGAAATGGTTCAACGTGAAAAGAATATTGATCCTTACCCATGTCACATAGAATTAGTCTTTGGAGGGCTAATTGTCTTACCAATTAGATTGGTAATGGACCGTATGAATTAGATTCACGAGATACGCCATGAGATGTACTAGGCCAGACGTGTCATAAAGCATGACACAAAGATACCAGTCATATCCGGGTGAGAGTCACTGGATTAAATATCAAGATTATCCTTTAGTACTTGAGAATCACTAAGGATGAATTATTGATAAATAGATAATATGAAGAGTTTGCTGTAAGGGGTTACAGTGATGCGAACTTCAAATCTGACAAAGAAGATTTCAGATTATAAGTCAAGTTTTGATTTTTGCCTTAGTGGGAGCGACTGTGAGCTGGAAAGGTTCCAGGCAAGATTCAGTCACTGATTCTAACATAGAGGACTGAGTAAATTAATGCATAAGATGCATTTATTCAGAATATTCAATCTCAATCAAATTGTTGATGGAGGAGATGTGAATATTTGCAAGATGCCAGCATATGTCTCGCCCCTACGTAGTGTAAGCGTGGTGGGACGCGCTAGATCAATAGGCATATGATGCAGGAGATTGACTCTAGTGCAAGTGGGAGACTGTTGGAATTGTGCCCTAGAGGCAATCAATTAATTGTGACATTTATGGATTTACAATTCATTATGCTATCGATATGGAGATATGTTAACATGAATGAAGTCCTTAGAATATAAGTGTTATATTCTTAAATATCCCTAGTCAATTATAATGATTAATGGGACAATCATCTATAGACTAGTATGGGGTTGGATTGATATGGAGATATCATGATCCAACACATGGGTATGCATTAGGAGTAATGGCATACTGGATTGACCCATCTCCGAGAAGGCTACATACACGTTATGTTAAGTCACAAGCGCTTCTCGCGGTGCAACGGTATTGTCATCCTTAGACTTGAAGTCACTAGATATTCTAGTTGTGGATTATTGTGATTTTGCTAGGGTTAAACGCTACACCGTAACTGGGTAGTTATAAAGGCGTGTACTGGATACAATAAGAAGCAAGCTTAGAGATCGTAGTGGACGTAGATATAATTTGTCCCTCCCACATAACGGGAGCAAATATCCTAGGCCACTCGAGGGATAGTGCTTATAAAATGTCTGGCCAGACTCAAATAAATCAATATGGGATATTGATGTTATTTGCACGAATAAGGATTTTCCTAGGATCAAGAAACTATGGATTGGATATACGAGTGTGACTTGTATGTCTCGTGTCCAATCCGGATATTGGGACAAAGGGATGAGACAATTACTTGCACAAGGTTTGTCATGATGACTATTCTATTTGTTGGCTAGAATGGATGTCTTGCTAGAGGCCGCTCCATATTAGTAAATAGTTACTACCAACTAGATAGAACCTATGGGGTCACACGCCATATAGGGGTGAACTAGACATGGGAAATAATTAATTAATATGATTAATTAATTATAAGGATCAAATCGCAACAACTTGCTAACTTAGTAGGACTAATATGCAAGTTGGACTAATCCATGTATAGACATGATTAGGATATTCCAAGATGGCCTAATTCATGTAGAGACATGATTAGGATTAATTTTCAAATAGAACTAATCCATGTATTGACATGATAAGGACTATTTTGCAAAAGGGACTAATCCGACCTTGAGTAGGATTATGAGGGATTCTTTATGTAGTAGGACAAGGAGTTGTTGGACTATATAAAGAACACTCCTAGCTTATTTTTCTCTCTACACACAACACACACAACACACATCTATATGATAGAAGAAAGTAGAGAAAAAAGCATGGAGAGAGCAAGTCCCAAGCAAGGGCCGAACCCCCCTTGGGACCGCCACCCCTACCCGTCGGCCAAAAGGGTGCCGCCCCACCTTTGGCACTCCATTGTTGGCGATTTCATCTTCCTCCTCCATTCTTCCTAGCTAGCACATGGATTTGGAGGATCTAGATCTCACCTCTAGGCGTGGATCAACCGTAGAGACGTGACACTATTCGCGTTTGAAGTCATCAAAGGAGAACCCTAAGGTGTGTTATTGATTTCTAACCCTTACCATCGTTATGTCTCTTGACTTGTGATCCTTGGAGGGTTTTGCATGGTTTTATGATTGTTTGTGTTTCCGTTGCGCATCCATGAATCAAAACCCTACATAAGTGACCATGGTTAGGTTGTGAGTATATATACTCACTAAACTGTGATTAGGGTTTATGCCGGATTGAATTCCATCAATATGATTTTCTCTCTGCATCTTCATCTTCTTCGATTGATTTCTGCAAAACCCTAACGGGTTCTTTCATGGTATCAGAGCAAGGTTGCTCTGATGCTATCTACTCCGTTTGATACCCAAATCACTCACCCTCCTTCATCTCTCACCATGAATAACTCAAACTCTTCGCGGAATCAAAATCCCCTTTATCTCCTCTCCAGTATCAACAATCTTATGCCTTTCAAGTTGGATAATACCAACTTTGTGATCTGGAAACACCAGATTTCTTCGATCTTTCGAACTTAATCTCTATTTGGTTACCTCGACGGTTCGATTCCATGTCCTCCTCAGTACCTGACGGCCGATGACGGTTTAGTTTCTCCGGTGATAAACCCAGCCTTCTCTGCATGGCAAGTCCAAGATCAAGCGATCCTGACTCTCCTCAACGCAACTCTGACCCAGGAAGCCCTAACTCTGGTTATTGGCCGTACGACTTCTCGAGAGGTATGGTTAGCCCTAGAACGCAGGTATGCCTCTTTGACTCGCTCTAATATTCTGCAACTGAAGACCGGATTGCAAACCCTAAAGAAAAAGGGTGATTCTAATGATGTCTATATTCAGAAACTCAAATCTCTTAGAGACAAACTACAGGCTGCTCTTGTTATAATTGATGATGAATATATGCTCCTGTTTACTATGAATGGTCTGCCACCTGAATATAATTCTTTCCGTACTACTCTCAGCATAACCCTTGGTTCTGGATCTATGTCTCTTGAGGAATTACATGTTCTTCTTAAAACTCAAGAGCAAATGTTTGAGGCTCAGATAAGTGCTGGAAATGATTTGAACTCTACTGCCTTTACTGCGTCTATGTCACCTGTGTCTAGTGGTCAAACAAGTCAAAACCCTAGTGCCAATTATAGTAACTCTAGGGGTGGCTATAGAGGTGGAACCAATAGGGGTGGCAGAAATGGAGGAAGAGGTAATGGACAATCTAGAGGTAGAGGCTATCAAGGCTATAACAATGGAGGGATAAATCAAAATGGGTATAGAGGACGTAACAATAGAACTGGAAATGGAGGTAGAGGAAGGTCCAATGGTTCTAACAATGCTCCTGTAACCTGTCAAATATGTGGCTATGACTATCATAGTGCCCTTGATTGCTGGCACAGAATGGACCATGCCTATCAAGGCAAGACTCCACCTGAGAGTTTGACAGCAATGTCTGCTGTCACCAACCAGTCTCACTACTCACACCCATCTTGGTTCACTGATACCGGTGCTACCAATCACATGACCTTAGATCTGAGTCATCTCTCCTTGGCGGAACCTTATAATGGTTATGATCAAGTCTCTGTTGGGAGTGGTCAAACTCTTCCCATAAATCACTCTGGTACTGCTCACATCACAACCTCTTCTCATGTGTTTAAACTTTCTAATACACTTCATGTTCCTTCAATAGCAACAAATATTCTATCAGTTCATAAAATGTGTCTTGAACATAATTGTCAATTTGTGTTTAATGCTAATTCCTTTTATATTCAGGACAATGCAGCAGGACCAATTCTCTATCAAGGCAAGAGTGAAAATGGATTATATCCAATTCACTCTACTCCAAGAAATGTTTTTCTTTCTAAGTTATTTTCTGAAACAAACAGTCATAGTTCTAACTTATGGAAGAAGGTGAGTAACTCTTTGTGGCATTCCAGATTGGGACATCCCTCTGATGAAGTTTTGAAACAAGTTAATGTTAATTTAGATCTTAAATCATGCTCTTCTATTTTATGTGAAACTTGTTTGAAAGGGAAAATTACAAAGTTACCCTTTTATGAGGCTGTTCATCATACCACTCAACCTCTACATTTACTTCATAGTGACATGTGGGGTCTTGCATCTGTTAAAATCTTACTATGGATACAGATATTATGTTCTCTTTGTTGATGATTATTCCAGATTTAGCTGGATCTTTCCTCTTGTTAACAAATCTGATCTCTACAATGTTTTTCCTATTTTCAAGAATCAAATTGAGAAATTATTAAATTGTCCTATTAGAATATTAAGAAGTGATGGTGGTGGTGAGTATATGTCTTATGTGTTTCAACAACTGTTGTCTGCAAATGGGATTACACATCAAAAGTCTTGTCCCTATACACCTCAACAAAATGGTCTAGCTGAAAGAAAACATAGACACATTGTTGAAACTGCTGTCACTCTCATGCATCAAGCTTGTCTTCCAAAATATTTTTGGTATCATGCTTTTCAAGCTTCTGTGTTTCTTATTAACAGAATGCCAACCAAAGTGTTGAAGTTTAAATATCCTTTTGAAGTTCTGTTTCGATATAAACCTGATTACTCCTGGCTCAAAGTCTTTGGTTGTGCTTGCTATCCATATTTGAGACATTATAACACTTCAAAACTTGATAGCAAAACTACTATGTGTGAGTTCTTAGGTTATGAATCCAATTACAAGGGTTACATTTGCTTTGATCCAAACAACAAAAAAATTCATATTAGCCGACATGTGGTGTTTGATGAATCTGTGTTCCCTCTTTGCACTATCTCTCATGACTCCTCAGATACTACTACTACTTGTGATCACTCACATTGCTCCTCTGTCTTTCCTATTTCAGGACAAGACATAAATGATACCACAATAAATGCTGGTATCTCCTGTCCTAATGCACATGCATTTAGTGATTCTACTGGTGTGCTGGATGTACCAGAGACCACCACTGAGCTGCATTCTGCTGATCTGACCACCTCACCAACAGATACTGCTGACATGGAGTCTATCAGTCCAGGTTCGGCACCAGTGGTGCCACCTGTGCTTCACCCCACACAAGTTAGACATCCAATGCAAAACAGAAGTAAGTCTGGCATCTCAAAGAAAAAGGTATATCATACTGTGTTTAATGCAGCTTTAAATCCTTCATTTAAGGACAATGACTATATTGATTGTACTGCTTCTCTTGATGATCCAACTAGCTTCAGAGAGGCTCAAAAACACTCTCAGTGGATTAATGCCATGACTGAAGAGTTTGAGTCTCTCATACAGCAAAATACATGGACTCTTGTGCCACCTCCTTTAAATGCAAACATTTTTGGAACAAAATGGGTGTACAAAACCAAATTTAATCCAGGTGGCACTATTTCTAGATATAAGGCTAGGTTAGTTGCAAAAGGTTTTCATCAAACTGCTGGTCTAGACTTTGAAGAAACTTTTAGTCCTGTGGTCAAACATGCAACAGCTAGAATTATTTTAGCTCTATCAGCTACTTTTGGTTGGCAACTTCAACAATTAGATGTCAAAAATGCCTTCTTGCATGGAGTTTTAAAAGAAACAGTTTACATGAGTCAACCTCAAGGTTTTGTACATCACAAATTTCCACATTATGTTTGTAAATTGCACAAATCCATATATGGTCTCAAACAGGCCCCAAGAACATGGGTTGAAATCTTTACAACTCATATTTATTCTCTGGGTTTTACAAATACTGCTGCTGACACTTCACTCTTTCTCAAATGCCATAATGGAAAGGTTATTATCTTGTTACTTTATGTTGATGACATTATTATCACTGGAAGTGATCCTGAATATATTGCAACTCTTGTCACACAACTTCAATCTGTGTTTGACATGAAAAACCTTGGTGATCTTACTTACTTTCTTGGTCTCCAAATTCAGAGATCTGATTCTGGCATTGCTATACATCAATCTAAGTACATTTCAGATCTCTTGTTTAAGTTCAATATGTAGGATTGCAAACCTAGTCCTACTCCACTACCTTTTGGTACTAAATATCATGCTGCCTCTGGTGAGATCTTTTCAAACCCTACTCTGTTTAGACAATTGCTTGGTTCTCTTCAATATCATACATTCACTAGACCTGATATCAGTTTTGCTGTTAATCACTTATGCCAATTTATGCATAATCCCACTGATCTTCATTGGATGGGAGCCAAGAGAATCCTTACATATCTCCAAGGCACAAAAAATTATGGTTTATTTTATACTTCTGGATATTTACCTGTACATGCTTTTAGTGATGCTGACTGGGATGGCAATCCCACTGATAGGAGAAGCACCACTGGGTTTGTGATTTTTCTTGGCAATAACCCCATTCATTGGGGTGCAAAAAAACAACCTACTGTTTCTAGATCTTCAGCTGAAGCTGAGTATAGGAGTTTAGCAACTACTGGAGCTGAAATTTGTTGGATGAAAATGATTTTGTGCTTTCTTAAAGTTCCTATACCTCAAGCTCCATCTATTCAATGTGACAATAAATCTGCAATTGCCATGTCAGCTAACCCAGTTCTTCATTCTAAAACTAAACATATTGATTTAGATTACCATTTTATTAGAAAAAAGTGTTTCTTAAGCAACTTACTGTCAATTTTGTTTCTAGTGCAGATCAGGTAGCAGACATCTTCACTAAGGGGCTGCTAGGTTATCATTTTTCACACTTAAGAGATCAACTCATGGTGAGACCTCTTCAGCTTGAGGGAGGCAATTTCACTGCTGCTGCTGCCACTCTGATTTCAAGAAGTTCAAGAAACCCCAAGCTCCAGACACCACCTGCAACATTGTTTCAGAAGAACACCAAACTGCACCAAGAAACCCAGAAGTGTTCAAGCAATTTTCAGCTCCAAAAATTGCACACAAAGTGCTGTCCAAAAATCACCTACACTGCCAAACTGCAACAAGCAAATAACAGTTCATCTCATAAGCTTGAAAGAACTCCTCTCAACAATTACAAGAGATCAACATACCACATTCAGCAAGGTACTACTGCAATGCCTTTAAAATTTGGCTTCTTTGATTCAAGTGATGGTGTTGCCCCCAACTGCAACACATATCTTTCTGCTTCCTCTCCCAGATCTCCATATTTGACCTTTGGAACTTTCTCTCCCACTTTTGTTCACGGCTTAACTCACAACAAACAATAGTCACAAACTGTCTATTGTTTGAGAGGGCATATTAGAGTAAAAGGAAAAGTTTGTAATTTATCTAAAGTATGTGGAGGGGTTTATGTGTAATTTCTGTAAAACTGTGTTGCCTTGTGATAGTTTTTGTAAAGGTCACTTACCATAGTTAGGTAAGTGACCATGGTTAGGTTGTGAGTATATATACTCACTAAACTGTGATTAGGGTTTATGCCAGATTGAATTCCATCAATATGATTTTCTCTCTGCATCTTCATCTTCTTCGATTGATTTCTGCAAAACCCTAACAGGTTCTTTCAATCTCTGCATCCATGGCAGTTCCTCTTAGCACTCAATTTCTCCCTGTCTCTCCCTCCGACTAAGACTCCTGATCTGTGGAGGAGAATACATCTTAAGTGATCGAGTTGTTAGAGTATGATAAAAATAATTGAAGTAGCCGCCAAATGCTAACCCCAACCCTAGATGATCACTACCAGTAACAGAGATGTTGATCATTTGATCTGGTGGCTATTAAAATACAAAAATTAATAAAATGAAAATCATTTTCATTGTAGAACACAAATTTAGCTTTTTTATTATTACTTGTAAATAATTGAAGGGTGGTTATCGTGTAAAATCATGACGTAGTTCCAAGTTTATCCAAACAAGTTCTTTTGCGAGGGTCTTATTCACGTTTGTGACCGGGAATTTTCCTCCTCGCAAATAATTTGACGAAATTCACGCTTATTGCGAGAGTATTATTTTCCCGTCGAAAATAACCCCTAAAGCGACGGTATTTATCTACCATCGCAATTTTACGTCGCAAAAGACAATAATTCTTGTAGTGTGTAAAAGTATTGAATAGCAAGAACGAGAACTAGAGAATTGATATCTTGCTTGAATAATAATACGAACTATTACAATGCTTAAATAGAAAAATACCAACCCTAGCAAGATAGCTTGACCTAATGGGCTCGGCCTGATCTACTAACTAAATAAATAAATTGAATTGAACTAATTAAATAAATAAACTAACAAATAACGGAATAATAATGATACGGGTACCGTATCACCCTCCTCCTATTGATATTGTCTAGATTCATAGTTGGCATCGCCTATATAGAGGTTGTCCCCATGATTTGCATTATCCACGCGGTGTAGTTGAGGAAGATGTAGTTGGGATTCATCGCTATTAGCGAGTTCTAATATTTAATTTCACCAACATCAATTAATGGCAAGTTTGCTTACAATTACATCCAAGTGCGCAAAGGGAAGCTGGTAGCCCTTGCTCACCTTCAAAATGGCATAGCGAAATGAAGTGGCTGTTGCCGCAAGCCTTTTGCAAAGGTGAGGATAGCATGTGAAACCAAATGAAACATATGTCGTGTCAATCTGAACTAAACTGGAATTTAACTAAAATATAAAATTATGCAGCATAATGAACAGAAACAAGTTAAAGCAAATCAACATACAAAATCATAATCATCTGGACAAAATTAAGACACATACGCGTGTTATCCGACCCTATCGACTTCATGCCCGAGGATTTCACCATCTGCAAAAAACACCATAAAGTCTAAACCACTTGATGCTCGTCGCATTTTTGTAGTAGTGTACATTGTTTTCAGATTGTTTTTTGGTTGATTGTTTTTGATAATTCTGTCTCTTAATGGCGTACGTCCTTAATTTCTCATAGTTCTAACCCGGGAGATTTAGGTTTCCTGTTGGAGCAAAAGATTGATGAAGCTTTAAGAATCCTTTACAATTGAGGGATCTAGAAACTCCCTTCAAGTTGTTTTGAGATTTTGAGGTTGTCTCTCAGTTAATTAGAAAGCAATAGATCACCTAAAATTCAGTAAATAGTTTTCACTGGAAACTCATCTGAATCGGTGAAAGTAAGTGATAGCATATGCAATTAAATAACAGAGATTGACAAAAATAACACAAGACATCAATTTTTTACATGGAAGCCCTTGCAAGAAAAACCAGGGGCGGCATGACAACAAAAAACAAATTGAGTAACAATTCGACAAGGCTTGAACATCCCCTTAGCTAGACCTACTGCAACATCATTCTCTACGTCCAACAAAGTGACTGGAGCTGATCGTGATTATCCATTGCCAGATAGTCATCAACGTCAATGTTGCCCTGTGTTCCTTGTAATCCATCCTCCTCCTGTTGATACTGTCTGGAATCATAGTTGGCAACCCCTTCAAAGAGGTTGTCCCCATGAGTTACATTATCCACGCCTTGTGATTGAGGAAGATGAAGTTGGGATTCATCGCTTTTAATGAGTTCTAATAGTTCATCAACACTAACTGTTAGGTTGAAGTCTTCGTCGTTAAGTTGAAAATCATAAGGGACGATATCATCTCTATTCTCATCTACAGAGGGAGCTTCATTCACATATTGAAAATAATCATCGTTGGTATTCACGATCATGGAATTGTTGAAGTTGCTCCCGCTGCAACTTGTTTGATCATGGCATGGTTGTTGGAAACAAGTGGTGGTTGCCGTCGACCCACAGACGTTGTTAACGTTTTCGGCTTCTTCTTCTTCTTCAGCCCAGCCAGCTACTAGATCCGCTTCAAAGTTGTCCAGTTCGTTGCAATCTTCATTCTTATTGTCTTTGGTTTCTTTGTGGTTCCTCTTTAGCTTCTTTTCTTTATGCAGGCGGCAATTGTTGTCGTCTTTTTCGACATTATCAGAAGTGCTACTGCATGGACTACCTCGCGTCATGCATGTTGACGTCTTATTGTTATTCATCTTCTTCTTGGGACGTCGCCTTTCTGGGGCTGTCCGCCGAGGCTTGGAATCATCTCTAGATATCTTGCATATAACAAAATGGTTGTTGTTTGCTTCTGTACCCTGGATGGTGCTGCTGAATTCGTGCATGATCCAGTGCCCTGCAGGCGTCCTATCTCTAGGCGCCTCAGTCGACTCTTGAGCAGTAACTTCAAAGGAAAAAGTCTTCTTCACGCCAACTACTTGGCTATTATTGTCAAAGATTTCATGTGGCCCTGCATCACCGTGCCACACGCCGCAGCCAGCAACCCTCGAGATTCTACTTTTGCTGGCCTTTTTTAGTTGGGTGATTACGTAAATGTTGCGGTCAGTCCTATCTTTAATCTTGGTTGTCTGCCAAGGATCGGTGTGATCATCAAACAAATCCCAAGGAGAATTTTCGCCGTACAAATCGCGCTCCAGGACATATTCTGGAGCTAAAGATGGAAGTCCAATGATCTTTCGATCAAGGTAGTGGACGACCAATTCTTCATCAGTTGGGAAGAAACGGAGTCCAGGGGCCATGGAAGAAAGAATAATTATTTAGGGTTAGGGTTCTTTAGTGCTCTTGAAGATGGTTGTGAGTATAATAATGCAAACCAAGACATACGCACTGCATATATATAGATTTTGTTTGCATGTGTCCGAGTCCGCTGAAGAAATGGGATTACCAATCCGAGTCCGCAGCAGAAATGGGATTACCTATCCGAGACCGGCATCAACAGTGAAAGCTTTCTTTTCCTTTGCAAATTTGTAGTTAACTACATTGAGTAGTTAAAAACATTAAGCAGTTCACCGCCCCTGATACTTTTTTCTTTCTCTCTTATTATTATTATTATTATTATTATTATTATTATTATTATTATTATTATTATTATTATTATTATTATTATTATTATTATTATTATTATTATTATTACTACGACGACGACGACGATGGAAGAAGAACAAAAGGGCCATGATAACCTTTGAAGACCCAAGAGAAGAGAGAGTGACTGAGAAATTATCAAAAGCTATTTTTATTACTGAAACTGATTCTCTCACGTGCGGACTTTAGGTACTACTACAAAATAGCAATAATCAAGGCACTGGATCAATGCAGTTGAAACAACGAACTGAAAGCCAAAAACCAATATAGAACATCTCTATAGTTCGAAGAAAAGTATAATAATCAAAAACTGCGGAATTCTGCTCCTAAGCTGGTCAATAGTTGAAACCATAAAATATGTCAAAATGGCAACCCCCCCCCCCCCAAATTGGCCCATCAGTTTGGCCTTATTGAAAGAAACATTTACGCAAAAGTTTGACCAAAAACGGGTTAAAATGATGTCCTAATCAGCAATGGAACTATTACCAAAAATAATTAAAAATTAACTAAAAGCGCTCGGCTGGTCAAAAAGAGGAATTTGGGGTTGAAGACTAATCCGGATGGGTCTTTGACCGATCGAGCTCTGTGGGTCTTTGTGAGAGCTTTTCAAATTGGGGTGACTCCCGTCATTCTGATGCTCGTAGTCAAAGTTATGACCCAAACAATGCTATGACACCAAAAGTTGCAATTTCGTCGGTCCCTTGCGCATATCTTCCATCTCATGGTAGATGAAAGTTTGTAATGTAAGTATAAAACATGATCTAAATACTCTAGAAGGGGGAGGGAGGTTGAATAGAGTATGCTAACCTTTGCCAACACAGAGTCTTTTAAAAACTAGAGTAGTGCAGACAGTTGATATCTCAAAGCTTTGAAAAAGTTTTGACAAACATGAAGATATAACTGCAGAGTACAGAGGCTTCAAAGCTTTGAAATTTGGAAAGCTCCAAAACTTTGAAACTTCCTGTTTAAACTGAATGTAAAGACAGCAAAAGTAAATAACAGAGACACGAGGATTTACAGAGTTCAGTCACAATTGGACCTAGTCTCTGCCTGAGGGATCTAATCCCTCCAGGATTCAAATAGAACTTATTATTAATCACCAAGATTTAGCCCTAGATCTCAAGCCTAAGTGAGCTACTTTACACTTATACAACTTGTGGTTCCCAACCTATCTAGTTAAAGGCTACAACCTGTTGAAACAATAAGAACCTCTTGTTGTTCACTTGAACAACCAAACTACTAAGTTTAGTGAGGTTTCAGAAATATAGAATGAATAATAAAATTCAATACAAGAAGAAGAACTCAGAAAGAATAAGCTAATGAATCCTGGAAGAGGTCTTTTGATGTGATGAATGATCTTGCTTCTGCAATGTCAATGGCCTGATAAACCTGGAGATTTGAATGATGTAAACTCTCCTGTTTGTAGCACACTTCAAATCTCATGAAGATCAGTCTTAATCTATGTATCTCTCTCCTTTTAAAATGATGATCTCTTTAAATAACAGTCTGCAACCAACTGAGAGATTTTACGAACAGAAACCCTATAAATCATTTTCCCTGATATGCTTCTTTCAACAACTATGTTTGAATAGCTATGTAATTTGTTTATGGACGTTGGGACACCCAAAAAACCTGCATAAAATCAGCACACAAGATCAAACAACATCAAGACAATTTACCATCAAGATATGTTTAGCAGTATGCTAACAGTTCATGAGAAAACTGGGCTAGATTTGTCTTGTAATAGACTTATATAATGAAACTGTCGAATATGTTAAATAACCAGTATAAAACAAGTGTTATTAGACAATAATCAACTCATAACAAGTTCTAAGTCTTACAAAAGTCACCTTCATACACAGAGATAATTAGATAAACATAGCAGTAAAGAGTAACCAGAAAATCTCAAAGCTTTGAAGCTTTGCCTGGTAGTTCATCAGAGTGAACTTGGATTTTCAATCCAACTCAGTCCTGCATTTTTTTATAGCTTAGGACACAGATTATTAAAGCATTTATATTGTTATCCAATATCAAAACCAAAACATGCACAAAAAGAGTTAGACAAATCCATATATAGGCACAACTACAGTAACTCAAAGCTTTGAAGCTTTGGTACTTAGAAATATTTCCTTCTTGTGTTTCTGGCTTTCATCATCAAGGGACCAAAACTCTCAGCATGTACATTCACAAAATGATATCTAGGAGCTCCAGACTTATCAATCTCCCCCTTGATTAAAGACAAAACACATTATTTGAAATCCTAATTTCCTGTAATTCACAATCATAAGTAATATTCACATAATCATATATAACTCAAAATCATAGATAAAAAATACCACATAATCAAAATAAAAAACCACATAATAGCATAGATAGTATCCTATCTACGATATCCTGGAATTATTACAGAACCTTAATCCAGAAAAAATAAAATAAAAAAAATAAAACATCCTAACTCAAAATAATCTTCTCCCCTTTTATGACTTTCATCAAAAGAGTAGAAGAGATGTAGGATCTATTCAAAGTGTTTTTAAAAGAAAACAAAATAACGAAAGAACTTCAGGACTTAGGAGAAGAAGAATAGAGAGAATAGGTTTCAAGGCTTTGAAGATTTTGCTTTTCCTTTGCCTTTTCTCTGAGCCTCATCCAGCTCTTTCTCTGAAGCTTCTTGATCCTCATCCTGTTCTTCTACTAGATCTCCTTGTTCTTCAGATTTCTTATCAGGAGCTTCTTCAGCTTGCATCTTCTCAACAACTTCATCAACTAACTTGTCCAAATCAGCAGCCTCCTTTTCAGCATTCTCTGCAGTAGTCTCTTCAAAACCAGCCTCATCTTCAGACTGTTCAAAGAGATCCTTTGATGTAAGAACAACATGAATTCCTTTCTTCTTCTTCCTCTGCTTCTTATTAGCCTCTCCTAGAACCTCTTCTGAATCAATGGTGGTTTCTCTGCTCTCTAAAGAAGGTACTTTCTGCTTTGATAATGATGTCAAGTTTTTTGATCACCAAACATTTGAACTTAGTGAAATCAGTGGACATATCACATAAACCCTGTCTTAAATCCTCCACTCCATCTTCCATAACATCAACCCTATCTAGAAATTAAGAGAAGTCCAGATTATCAGACACTTTGCTGGTTGAAGCAGCTCTAGGTTTGATAAAATCTTTCTCTTTCAGCTCCTTAGCATTCAACTCTGAGTAAAACTTCCACTTCCCTTTTGCAGTGTAAACTATCCCAATCCTTTGAAGTGATGCCTCATAAACTACTCGAAAAACAGTAGTAATCTTCTCCTCATCCTCCAAAGAAACTCCAAAGTGTTTAAAAAACAATGGTAAGACATTCGCATAACACAGGGAGTGGTTCCTAGTCCTAGTCCCACAGTAAACCATATGTTCCATCACAACAGTAGGGATGTCTACATCAAACCCTTGACATATCAGGTACATCAATATCAACACCTTGCCTGTCACCAGCTCTTTGGAATACTCTTTGGGAACGACACACCTCATAATGGTTGAGAACAGAATTTTAACTTCACAGGTAAACACATAATGTGTTAGCTGCTTTGATTCAGAAATGGTTCCCTCCAAGAAAAACATAACTTTGGCTTTCTCCAAAATTTCTTTCCTATCAGGGTTATTACTGATCTTATACTTCCTTAGCACTCTGAAAACTTTGGAGAACACCTTGTGACCCAACATAATGTCCACACCATCCACTCTTGAAGTAAGGATATATCTATCACTATCATCCAGTTCTTGAACTAAATTCAGATAAAACAATCTGGTTAACCTAGGGTAAGCCTCAGGAGGTGGATTTAACAAACTTCGAACAGATGAATCTCTCAAATTCTTAATGTATTCTAAGTCCAATATTATTGGAATAGGTGCCCTAGAGGCAATCTAATATTTAGTATGAACAATGTTATTGGCTAGAATATTCATTAATTATTTATTGTGATATTTAATATAATGATGTCCTTAGATACAATGCGTTATTTCTCTTAAATATCCCTAGTCCACTATATTGATTAATAGGACGATCAAATATAGACTAGTATGTGCGTAGATTGATATGGAGATATCAAGTCCAACACATGGGTATGCATTAGGAGTAATGGCATACGGTATTGACCTACAACGAGAAGGATACATAAGATTATGTTAAAGTCACAATCGCTTCTCATAGTGCTGATATAATTGCAATCCTTAGACTTCAAGTCACTAGATACTCTAGTTGTGGAATATCGTGCTTTGATGTTATCTAACGTTACACCGTATATGGGTAACTATAAAGGTAGTTCGGGTATGATAGGAAGCAAGCTTAGAGATCGTAGTGATGTAGAGAGGATTTGTCCCTCCCACATAATTGGAGCAAATATCCACAACCACTCGAGGGATGAGGCTTATTGCATGTCTGGCCAGACTCAGATAAATCAATATGGAGATATTGATGTTATCTGCTTGCATAAGCATTTTCCCAGGATCGAGACAAAAACCATCCGACTATGGGTTATATACAAAAACAACCTTCGTGTTCGGGGATATACAAAAACCACCCTGTCGAGACAAAAACCATCTGTCAGTGCACGGACGTTAGACAATTACCACCCTTCTGTTAATGTCAGTCACCATAGGGGTGCAATATGACCTTTTTGTGACCATTGTGCCCCTATTTATTTATTTTATTTATATTTTTCATGTTCTTGATGTTCTTGACCAACACCTCCACCACCAACACCATTGAATCCCCAACAACACCACCCACCACCACAACCATAAACAACAACATCAACTAAAAACTAAATTCTCAAAACAACATACAGCACTCCTAACTTGAATGGACATAAGCCAAATAAATTAGGACTCATTATTTCCAACAGTAAAAATCCACAAATAAGTTGTGGGTTCTCAAATCAAATCAAATCCAGGTTGAAGGTCAATGAGAAATCAACTAACAATTCAAGAAACTTACAGTTTGCAATACAATGAGGACATTTCTAATCTACATAATAAGCTGCTATGGGGAATAAGGTATCCCCCAATATGTGACATGTGGAATAGACTATCTCCATTTACATAATAGGATGTTATCTACATAATAAGTTGTTATGGAGAATAAGTTAAATGTGACATGTGGAATGGCTTATCCTCATTTACATAATAAGTTGTTATGGGGAATAAGTCATCCCTAAAATGTGAAATATGAAATAGCTTATCCCCACCATATCCTTAGAGTCAAATACTTAATAATAAGACAATCTCGGTCATTCAAATTTACGGAATTATCATACATTTTCTGGGGTCGTGCCTTCTGGCACGGGATATGCACTAGTATCAAACAAGCCACCAGCTTTGAGTTGAACCCATGATAGTTAACAGCCAAATATACAAATCAGACCCAGAAAAACATAGAACTGCATACGGATCTCTAACACATAGAATTACAATGAATATACTAATTCTATAATTAAACAAACCTACTGATCATTCAATTGTAAAACAAAGACCTCTTCTCTCGTCCTTGCACAGTCCACCACCATAACCAGTACCCACATTTCCTTCTCCCTCCATTTTCAAACTCTCTGTTTCAGCACACCATTGACGAACCCAGATCAATCTCCAAAAACCCACAAAAAAGTCATAATGCCTTCGTGCCATCTTCCAAACCCTAATTACGCTCCCAGAACTAGTGCTCTGTTCCTCACAATCACAATCTTCTCCTCTCTCGTAATCGTCTTCTCTATTCTCTACTTCCTCTACTACCTATACTACTCTCTGGTCCATCACTCCCACACCATCCCCTTCTACCCCTCCTCTTCGCTGGTCAAATTACAGAGTTTCACCTACAAATATTTCGACGAAAAATTATAGATAGAACACAAAATCATATAGAAAACCCAGATCGGTCGCTTTTTCGGAAAACCACCCAGATCTGAGAGGGGTTCTTCTGCGGTTGCTGGACGAGGAAGACGAAGGGAAGCCACCGTCACTGGTTCGAAAATCAACCCAGATCCGCAACCATCCAGGCGTTCTTCTAGTTGTCGTCGTACGAGAGAGAGAGCGCCACCACCGTCTCTGGTTTGGAGGGCCACCGTCAGTGGTTCGGAGGGCCACCTCCTCTGGTCCGCCGCGCCTGTTTCTCTCATTCTCTATCGTGTTTCTCTCTAGAACTTATGAGAGAGATGGGAGGTAGAGTGATATTGATCTGGTGGAGGTGGGTTGTGTCGGGGGGGAGAAGAGAGGATGAAGAGAAAGAGGAAGAGATAAGGAAAGAATTGGCTTGCTACCCGTCTGGTGAGGGTGAATTGTTATTTGAAAAATACCCTCCAAGTCACTTATGTTTAACGTTTGGACCTCACCTGCCGTTAACAAATTTAATTTACTAAAATATAAACTTAATGAGACCAATTAATAAAACAAACTATACACGTCATCATCCACGAGTTCACTTTTCACTTCGATCTCAACTCCCTCTCTCTCCTCTACAACTGCAACGAGCTTCCATGGCGTCCTCTGCTGCTTCCTCTTCCTCCTCTGCTCCGACCGCCGTCGCACCCCATCCCAACCCTGTCATGGATAGCGCGCCACCAACCGTCGAAGAAAAGGTTGGGTTTTTTAAATCCCCTCTTTCTCAATTCTTTAATTCTGTACCTTACATGATGATGCTTGTAAATGTTTGAAATTGATGTTTGAATCAAGTTTAAAGCTGTTGTTTGTGTGTAAAATTTGATCATAAACGGTTTGAATTCCACCAAATCAAGAACTCGGACGAGAATAAGATCCAAATCTAGAACTAGGACGATGACCTGTACTAGATCTGGAACTCGTACGAGTAGTTCTCGTCTTAGTATCACGATATTAATGCTGAGACGAGAACAGGTAAAACTGGTACGAGGAGAAAGTAAGACCTGCCAGACGAGCAGTTTACTCGTATTAAGACGAGTACTACACTCTCGCTTCAGTATAAGCTAGTTTATATTGAGACGAGCAGTATACTCGTCTCAGTATAAGCCAGTTTATACTGAGACGAGCAGTATAATCGTCTCAGTATAGACCATATTATACTACTCATCTTAGCAGTTAGAAAAAGAAAAGAAACCATGGATTCCAGACTTCGAACAGTTCTAAAACTTTAACACTTAAAATTTATCTGTGTGTATACTTGAACAGTTAAGGATCTCCCAGCAACACTTCACGTAAAACAAAAATGTGACACTTATAGTTAATCTAAATTCAGTAACACTTATAATAATTCATAAACTTTTAACTAATAACAGACCATTTATAAATTCTTTTAAGTATTTCATTATCGATTTGACATTATTAATGAAAGTATAATTTGAATTGTAGATGAAAATAATTAAGGTTTCGGAGTTCGACCAGAAGTTGGGAGATGTACCGCTTCCATTGAGCGAAGTTAAAGTCAAGAGTTGAAACATCACTACAAGGGTAGCCTTGAAAGGATACAAGAAGAGTTTGCAATACGTCTTCCCTAAAGTTTAGGAATTGATTGAGGCAAGGCTCCAACAGCTGAAGTTTTTGTTGGACATCCATTGCGCGAACAACGTTACCTTTCTATTATGGTTGTGAATCTTGTCATGCACGCAAAGATGAAAGCGGGAGAAAAAGATCAGGCGTTTTGGATCTACATTAACAACATGCCAGTACGGTTCGGATTGCATGAGTTTTGTTTGGTTTCGGGGCTGAGCTTGAACGAAACAACTGGTTATGGCGATAAAGAGCATGCATACAGTTGGGCTGCATTCCCTGAACAAAGGCTCGGTAAAAAAATCATTGTATCGGAAATTTAAAAGGTTTTGCATCGCCTGAAGCCCAAAATTAAATATTCGACCGAGGAGGAAAAATTTGATTATGCGAGACTGCTAATGGTATGCCTGATTGGGCGAATGATGTATGTGAAAACCAATTCATACACAATATCCATGGTCCTGTTTGGTCGGATTTCGAATTTTGATTGGGCAAACAACTTCGGATCAGGCAGGTACTTGTGGCCAGATTTCGCTGAGCAAGTGGCTGGGGAGGCTTGGAAGAAAAATATGGATCATATCGGCCGCCGGAAGTACAACATGTTGAACTCGCACATATTTCTGGCATGGATTTGCGAGGCCATACCCCACCTTGGTGACAAGCAGGAAAAAACGAGCGTAGATCAGGAAAGGAAGTTGTTGCGCTTGGATAATTGGACGTGGAGAGGATGCGCATTTGGATTGGAAGAAGCAGTCCAATGCTGGAGCGAGATAAAGACTGTTCATCCTACCCTCGTCCCAACGGAGGAAGAGAAGAAACAACACTAACTGAGTAGCTTCATTGAATACAGGAGGACTCACCCCGACCAACCACTTCACTCTAGGTGTACAGCTTTGTTTGAGAAGAGGACAGTGCTTGAGGATGATATGAGTTATAATCGGAAATTCACACCAAGCTACAAATTTGAGGGAGTGCCTACGGATGAGGCAGTGGCTACGCATACAGCGCATAAGAGGAGGAAGCAGGATGTTGCAAAGGATGATGGGGTCGGGCCATAGGAGAAGAAGCAGAAAACAACAGTTAACGACGAAGAGCCTGGCCCACAGTCGAAGAAGAATAAGAAGGCGGAGAAGCACAAGGAAGTTGCTCTTGTGGATGAGGAAGAAGAAGAGGAATACGAGGATTCTAGTCTTGCCCTGAGACGGAGAACGGGTGCAGTTGTGATTTTCTCGCCCCCACCTCCATCTCAACCAAGAACCCAACCTTCAGTGTCTGCCACACCTCCAGGTACCGGTCGACCCGAAGCTTCAAGAACTGTGGGAGTTGACTTAGAAGACTTTAAGCGGGAAATGCGGAAATCTTTTGAAGAGGCATAGGTTCCTATCAAAGAAAACCAGTTCCATTTGAGTGAGAAAATGAAAGAAATGAGAAGTAGGATTGGTCAGATGGAGAAGAGGATGGGTCATATGGAGACAACATTGGTTGCGTTGAAAAAGGAATGTAAGACCGGTCACGCTGTTGTACTTGAAAAGATCAAGCATCACGACAAGAAAGAGGTGGAACGAATGAACAATCTCGGCAAGTGGGGAGAAAAAACGGAAAAAAGGTAAAAGATTTGAACACCGAGTGGGAATAAGTGTGAGTAGACCCAACGACCGGCATTCAGTTCCTTAGCGAGGAACACATATTGTTCTTATTTACGTTGTTTGACTTATATAATGTAAAATAATTGTGACCTAATAAATCTATCCATCCTATTGTTAAGATACAGGGAGAGAAGCTGTCATTGAATCTAACCGAGAAGGGTAGTCCAGTCCAACCGAGACAACCGCAGTCGGAGTAACAGCGAAAGGGGCTTCCAGGACAATGGAGCCAACCCCAGTCACTGAAACAGAAGGAACCAATGACTCCAATACAATTGAGGCTAACCCCAAAACAGAAACAGAAGCTGGGAGTCCAGGCAAGTCCATGCAACCCAAATCGTAGAACCAGAAGCAGGACTGTCCGGTTCAGTAGAAGCGGGTGGGTTTGAGGAAGATGGGGGTGCAGCCACCGATGAAGAATTATCGCAATGGATGAAATATAATTACTCGTAACTCCGTGAAGAATTATATCCAGATCCTGAAGCGATTGTGATTGATCAGTTTGGACCTCAGGACTGGGAAGCGTGGTATGACGCGGTTGAATGTGAAAGATTGGAAGAGTGCTGGACTCCCCAATCGCTTTACGATTGTAAAAGAGGGAATGAGTTAATTGCGAGAATACACCGTATGGGTTTGCACTTGCACAACAAGTTTGTCCTCCTAAGAAGTTTCTCTCCAGTGTTATGTTCCAATTTACGCTATTTCTATGCTTGGCTAGATGATCGTTTCAAATATTACAAGGGGATAAACTGTGGATGCAAGGTACTTGGACGAGAATTCGTCCGTTATCTACATTCAAATAAATGTGATTTGGGATGGGGTCAAATGGATGAGATCGCTTATGTGCTAAGACATTTGTACTCGAAGAATCAACGCGAAGCCAGGAGAGGCATATTAATTACTGACGGTGAATGGTATCGTGTATGGGTGAATAAGAAATTGAGTTACGAAGCAAGACAGAAGAAGTTGGCTCTTTATTTTGAATGGAATAATCCGTTCCGTGGGAGAGATATGGCCAAAGAACGTAAGTGGCTCATGCCATGGTTCTGAAAAATGCCAGTTAACGGGGGGGGGGGGGGGGGGGACAGGACATTGGTTGCTCGTTTACACTGAAGTGGATAATATGGTGGTTCAAGTCTTCGATCCAGTGATAGGCGCGGGAAAAAAGCAATGGGATCTTGCGTAGGATTTTGATCATGGATGCGCAACGAAATAACAAACAAACATAATCCATGTAATACCCTCCAAGGATCATAAGTCAAGAGACATAACGATGGTAAGAGAAGAAATCAATAACACACCTTAGAGTTTCTCCTTTGATGACTTCAAACGCGAATAGTGTCACGTTCTCTATAGTTGATCGCGGCGGCAAGGGGGGCGGGCGAGCCTTCCTTCCTTGCTTGTTCTCTCCTTTTTGTTCTCTCCCACTCAAGTTATGATCAATAAGGTCATAAGTGTGGGAAGGAAGGAAGGAGTGTCCTTTATATAGTCCAAAAAATCCCTGCCAACTACCTAAAGGACCCATTCTAGTCCTACTAGAATTCGGTTTAGTCCCTTCCTTGCAAATTAGTCCTACTACGTTTTCAAGGTATTGCTAAGTGATCCTTCTAATTAATTAATCCAATTAATTAATTCCCAAATCTAGTTCAACTCTATGTAGCGTGTGACCCCATAGGTTCTATCTAGTTGGTAGCAACAGTTTGCTAATATGGAGCGGTTTCAAGCAAAACATCCATTCTAGCCAACTATTGGAATAGTCATCTTGACAAACCTTGTACAAGTAATTGTCTCATCCCTTTGTCTCTATATCCGGATTGGACACGAGACATACAAGTCACACTCGTATATTTAATCCATAGTTTCTCGAACGATGGGAATAGCCTTATTCGTGCAAATAACATCAATATCCCATATTGATTTATTTGAGTCTGGGAAAACATTCTATAAGCACTATCCCTCGAGTGGACTAGGATATTAGCTCCCGTTATGTGGGATGGACAAATTCTATCTACGTCCACTACGATCTCTAAGCTTGCTTCTTATTGTATCCGGTACACGCCTTTATAACTACCCAGTTACGGTGTAGCGTTTAACGCTACCAAAATCACAATAATTCACAACTAGAATATCTAGTGACTTCAAGTCTAAGGATGACAATACCATTGCACCACGAGAAGCACTTGTGACTTAACATAACGTGTATGTAGCCTTCTCGGAGATGGGTCAATCCAGTGTGCCATTACCCTTAATGCACACCTATGTGTTGGATCATGATATCTCCATATCAATCCAACCCCATACTAGAATATAGATGATTGTCCCATTAATCATTATACTGGACTAGGGATATTTAAGATAAACAACACAATTGTAAATCTAAGGACTTCATTATATTAAATATACAATAAATAATACAATGAATTTTCTAGCCATAAATAAATTCATACTAAACTAGATTTCCTCTAGGGAATCTATTCCAACAGTCTCCCACTTGCACTAGAGCCAATCTGGTGCATCTCGTATGCCCATGCTCCTAGTGTGCCCTTTATGCTTCCACTGCGCAAGCGGAGTTGTAAGTGGCTCTGACAGATTCTCATGTGTAGGAATCTTGCATATCCGAACGTCTCCTCTATCGATAATATCTCGAATCAGATGGAACTTCCTGAGCACGTGCTTGGATTTCTGGTGTGATCTGGGCTCCTTTGATTGCGCGATCACCCCAGTGTTGTCACAATACAACTCAACTGGATCCGCAATACTAGGAACCACACCAAGTTCAGAAACAAACTTTCTGATCCAAACAGCTTCCTTTGCTGCGACATTTGCAGCAATGTACTCAGCCTCTGTTGTAGAATCAGCCACCGTTTCTTGCTTGGAACTTTTCCAGCTCACCGCTGCTCCATTCAGGAAAAACACATATCCAGACTGTGATTTAAAGTCATCTCTGTCGGTTTGGAAGCTTGCATCAGTGTAACCCCTTACACGCAACTCTTCCTTACCGCCAAATATCAAGAAAGCATCCTTAGTTCTTCTCAAGTTCTTTAGGATGTTCTTTAGTGCAATCCAGTGACTCACCCGGATTGGATTGGTATCTGCTTTTCATACTCAAGGCATATGACACATCTGGTCTTGTACATAACATGCATACATGATAGATCCTATGGCCGAGGCATAGGGAATTCTACTCATGCGTTCCTTCTCAATCTCATTGGAAGGACAACCACTCTTCGAAAGAGTGATTCCATGTGACATTTGCAAGAATCCCTTCTTGGATTCTTGCATGTTGAACCGCTTCAACACCTTGTCAATATATGTACTTTGACTTAGGCCTAGCAGTCTCTTAGATCTATCTCTATAGATCTTTATACCTAGTATATAGGCTGCTTCCCCTAAGTCCTTCATTGAGAAACACTTCCCTAGCTAATCTTTAACAGATTGAAGCATGGGAACTTCGTTTCCAATGAGCAGTATGTCATCCACATACAAGACCAGAAAAGCTACAGAGCTCCCACTAACCTTCTTGTAGACACAAGACTCATCTTCGTTTCTGATGAAGCCAAACTCTTTGACCACTTCATCAAAACGTCGATTCCAACTCCTAGAAGCTTGCTTCAATCCATAAATGGACTGTTGCAGCTTACGAACTTGTTGGCTTTCTTTGGATCTTCAAAACCCTCCGGCTGTATCATATACACGTCCTCGAGGAGATTCCCATAAAGGAATGTTTTTTTTACATCCATCTGCCAAATTTCATAGTCATGATATGCTGCAAATGCAAGTAGGATTCGGATGGATTTGGTGATAGCGACTGGTGAAAAGGTTTCATCATAGTCAATACCATGAATCTGTCTGAATGCTTTAGCCACCCATCGGCCCTTATAGGTAATCACATTACCATCCACGTAGATCTTCTTCTTGAAGACCCACTTGTACCCTATGGGCCGTGCCCCTTCGGGTGGTTCCACCAAAGTCAATACTTTGTTGGTATACATGGATTCCATCCCGGATCTCATGGCTTCTAGCCACTTCTGAGATTCTGGGCCTTTCACGGCCTCTTCATAGGTAGTAGGCTCATCGTCTATGAGCATTGTGTCACCGGAATCGGTCACGAGAAGTTCATACCTCTCGGGTTCCCGGCGCACTCTACTGGATCTACGAAGCTCTTTTGTTACCTGAACAGGCTGCTCCACAACTGTTTGTGGTTCCTGTTCATGTTCCATAATCGGTTGTGGTTCTTGAATTTCTTCAAGTTCTACAGTCCTCCCACTTGCTTCTTTAGAGACAAACTCTCTTTCTAGAAACACGCCGGTCCGAGCAATAAACACTTTGTTCTCGGTTGGATTGTAGAAGTAGTAACCCTTAGTTTCCTTAGGGTAACTCACAAATTTACACTTATCCGATTTTGGCCCTAGCTTGTCTGATTGCAAACATTTTACATAGACATCGCAGCCCCAAATACTCATGAACGACAGTGTGAGACGCCTCCCACTCCACATCTCATGTGGTGTCTTCATGACTGATTTAGATGGAACACGGTTAATGGTGAAAGCTGCACTTAATAGAGTGTGGCCCCAAAATGATAATGGAAGATCGGTTTGACACATCATAGATCGAACCATATCCAATAGGGTTCGATTCCTCCTCTCAGACACGCCATTCCATTTTGGCGTTCCGGGTGGAGTGAGTTGTGACACGATCCCACACTCTCTAAGATAGTCATCGAACTCTTGGCTCAAGTATTCTCCTCCACGATCTGATCGTAGAGGCCTTGATACTTTTTCCAAGTTGCTTCTCTACTTCATTATTGAATTCTTTGAACACTTCAAAGGACTCGGATTTGGCCCTCATGAGGTACACAAATCCATATCTACTGTAATCATCAGTAAATGTAATGAAGTAGACAAAACCACCCCGGGGAGGCGTGGAAAATGGCCCACACACATCAGTATGTATGAGAGCCAATTGATCACTAGTCCTCTCACCTTTCTTATTGAAAGGGGACTTTGTCATTTTTCCCAATAAACAAGCCTCACATGTCTCATATGATTCAAAATCAAATGAGTCTAGTAATCCATCCTTATGGAGTCTAGATACATGTTTCTCATTTATGTGGCCTAAACGACAGTGCCATAAGTAAGCAGGATTTCGATCATTTATTTTAATCCTCTTGGTATTATTGTTGTAGACAGGATTGCTTAGATCAAAGACATACGGTTCATTAAATAATTGCGCACTAAAATAGTGAATATTATTCAAATAAAAGGAACAACAATTGTTCTTTATTGAAATAATAAAACCTTCCTTGTCCAAACAAGAAATAGAAATAATGTTTCTCCTCATAGCAGGCACAGAATAGAAATTATTTAATTCTAAAACTAATCTTGAAGGTAGAGATAGCTCGCACAAGCCCACGGCCAACGCAGCAACTTTTGCTCCATTCCCAACGCGCAGATCTATCTCGCCTTTAGCCAATCTTCTAATTCTCTTTAGATCCTGCACATTTCGACAAATGTGAGATCCACATCCAGTATCTAATACCCATGATGTAAAGACAGTTAAATTGACATCTACAACAAAAATACCTGGTGGTGGTGGAATCACTATTCCAAGCCTCTTGTCCTCCAGATATTTTGGGCACTTCCTCCTCCAATCCAGGCTGACTGCAGTAGTGACACTCACCTTTAGTCACACCTTTGGCAATGCCACCAACAGGCTTAAGGGCAGGTTCCTTGGACTTGGCAACTGACTTGACTTTGCCCTTGGAGGATGAGGCAAACTTTTTTCCCTTTCCTTTCTGTACCATCATAATGGCCTTTCCCTTACCCTTGTTGATGCTTTGTTCAGCTGTCCTCAACATATTGAGCAAATCTGGCAGTGGTTTCACGATCTCGTTCATGTTATAGTTCATGATGAACTGTCCATAACTCTTAGTCAACGATTGTAACACGAGATCGGTTGCCAACTCTTTGCCGACTAGGAACCCCAGTCGGGCGAGATTCTCCAGGTACCCGATCATACGGAGTACATAGGGTCCCATCGGGCTCCCTTCTGCCAGATGACACTTGAACAATGCCTTAGAGACCTCATACCTCTTAACCCTTTCCTGCTCTTGGAAGAGCTGCTTCAGATGCTCGATCATATCGACGACATTCATGTTTTCGTGTTGCTTCTGAAGCTCATAAGTCATGGTGCATAGCATAAGGCAGGCCGCATCATTAATGTGATCAACACGCTTTTGATACGCCTTTAGGGCTACAGGTGTTTGGTTCTCTGGACCTGCTGGAACTTTTTCCTCTATTGCGTACAGTTTCTTTTCTTGCTTGAGAACGATTCTCAAGTTTCTGTACCAATCAAGGAAGTTGGTTTCAGAGAGCTTGTCCATCTCAAGGACATATCGTAGGGAATGTTGTGAACTCGATGAGTTGTTTGCCATTTGGAATTCTACAAAAGGAAAATACGCAAGTTCTAGTATTTGTGAATTTTTTACTATATTCAATAATGGCTAGTTTATCAAATATAGCTCCCACTATTTTTCTTCGGATTAATAACCCTCAAAATATTAATGCGGAAAATATCTTTATATTTTCTAGTGGGCCAAGATCCATGTTTCATATCCTTATGAGCTTGCATTGGCAAGTCACCCATAATTTGACTACTTTAGGTAGGAACAATTTCCAATTGCATCTCTTATGAAACTATTGGTTCAATTGGGGAAATAACTCCTTATTTATCCTTCCACATGGATAATCCCAATTGATTGCCTCTAGGTTTTTAATCATATTAATAGCCTAGTTGTGTTCAACCTCTTATTTAAACAATTGCACATTACTAGCTTGTGCCATCGCATTCCATCATTATGAACCAAGTCGCCATGCTTTGGCATTCACGAACTTGATAAATCATGATGATAATGAGTTTTTAAATAACGAGAAGGCAAGAACATAATATTTGAATCTTGAGGGATTTTTAATTCAATTTTAAATTTTTTTGTTGATCAATATCAACTAATCTATCTATTTCAGTTTGGGCACAACTCCAAATAATAGATCAGGGTTGTCTAATTATCTTATTATCCTAATTGCATGCATCATTCAAACACCAACCACAAAATAATAAGACAATAAAATAAACAACCACAAAACAAAAATAAAACGTGATGTGAATATGGCCTTTTCTAGACTAAGATAATTCCAAGCCAATGGAATTATCTATGAACCCTAAAAGCAAACACATCTCCATGCGTCTTCATCTTTTGGTCCATCCTCCATTGTCATGTGGAATGCTCCATGCTCTATCTTTTGAGGCTCCTTTTGGCTTTGGGCTTCTTTTCTTCAATCTTGGCTGACAATCTACTCCATCTAGCACTAGCTAACAACTATACTAAATAAAATAAATCTCACAAGTTGAGAAAAAAAATGGCTCGCAGGCCATAAAACCCTAATTAGTTATTACATTTAATTGATCAGCTCGCAGGCCGTCAACCAAACCACAAAACTTAAACATTCACATCAAACCACATCCTAAGGCCATATCCAATCACCATGCGATTTGCACATAACAGTTAAAATCCAATTTTAACGCGCTTGGTCAATTTTAATTGATTTTAGGATATTCTAGGTTTAAAACGGTCCATGGGTCCAACAACCGAATTGTCCGGGCCAAAAAAGAGAACCGCAAAGGCCTTGGGCCGGCCGGCCCCTAGCCCACGTGGCTAGGCCGCGGGCTAGGGCTGCCCCGGCCCCTAGGCCGAGCCTTGCTTGGGCGGCAAGCAAGGAGGGGCGGTCCCCTAGTGGGGCCGAACCTCCTTTGGGAGTTGTTTCCAAAACAACTCCTTTGCTTGGTGCCCAAGTTTGGTTGTTTCCTTGTATGGGAAGAACTCCTTCTTCCCTAAGGATGCCCAAACCCTAGATCTAAGATCCTAAAATTTCTCAAACTCACTAATTCATGCATCCAATGCAAAAACTAGATCTTGTTATGATAGATTATTGACAAATTGCATCATATGCTTGATTTGTCTTGTTTTACGCGATAAACAATAATTTTAAGTTGTAAAACTATCAAAACGTAACACATAAACCACGTTTATGCTCTACGAAATGTGGCTCTGATACCACTGTAGTATTTTGATCATGGATGCGCAACGGAATAACAAACAAACATAATCCATGCAATACCCTCCAAGGATCACAAGTCAAGAGACATAACGATGGTAAGAGAAAAAATCAGTAACACACCTTAGAGTTTCTCTTTTGATGACTTCAAACGCGAATAGTGTCACGTTCTCTATAGTTGATCGACGCCTAGAGTTGAATCCTATATCTTCCTACTCCTTTGTGCTATCCCGGAATGAGGAAGAGGAAGAAAAATCACGCAAAACGAGCTAACAAGGAGGTTTCGGCCTCCTTGTGGGCCGACGGGGACGCGCGGTGGCAAGGGGGGCAGGCGAGCCTTCCTTGCTTGCTTGCTCTCTCCTTTTTGTTCTCTCCCACTCAAGTTATGATCAATAAGGTCATAAGTGTGGGAAGGAAGGAAGGAGTGTCCTTTATATAGTCCAACAAATCCTTGCCAACTACCTAAAGGACCCATTCTAGTCCTACTAGAATTCGGTTTAGTCCCTTCCTTGCAAATTAATCCTACTAAGTTTGCAAGGTATTGCAAAGTGATACTTCTAATTAATTAATCCAATTAATTAATTCCCAAATCTAGTTCAACTCTATGTAGCGTGTGACCCCATAGGTTCTATCTAGTTGGTAGCAACAGTATGCTAATATGGAGCGGTTTCTAGAAAAACATCCATTCTAGCCAACTAATAGAATAGTCATCTTGACAAACCTTTTACAAATCATCCCTTTGTCTCTATATCCGGATTGGACACGAGACATACAATTCAAAATCGTATATCCAATCCATAGTTTCTCGATCCATGGGAATAGCCTTATTCGTGCAAATAACATCAATATCCCGTATTGATTTATTTGAGTCTGGCCAGACATTCTATAAGCACTATCCCTCGAGTGGCCTAGGATATTTGCTCCCGTTATGTGGGAGGGACAAATTCTATCTACGTCCACTACGATCTCTAAGCTTGCTTCTTATTATATCCGGTACACGCCTTTATAACTATCCAGTTACGGTGTAGCGTTTAACGCTACCAAAATCACAATAATTCACAACTAGAATATCTAGTGAATTCAAGTCTAAGGATGACAATACCATTGCACCACGAGAAGCACTTGTGACTTAACATAACGTGTATGTAGCCTTCTCCGAGATGGGTCAATCCAGTGCGCCATTACCCTTAATGCACACCTATGTGTTTGATAATGATATCTCCATATCAATCCAACCCATACTAGTCTATAGATGATTGTCCCATTAATCATTATACTCGATTAGGGATATTTAAGATAAACAACACAATTGTAAATCTAAGGACTTCATTATATTAAATATCCAATAAATAATACAATGAATTTTCTAGCCATAAATAAATTCATACTAAACTAGATTTCCTCTAGGGAATCTATTCCAACATCTTGATGCTCTTCCCAAGGAGTTCCCTAATATGCTCATAGAGTCCAGTGTATGCAAAGCGCCAAACAGATTCATAATTAAGAGTTATGGGTTAGAGATGATGCACTTCTTCAAGCCGGGCAAAAAATGGAAATATGCAACAGATATGAAGAAAGACTCGGGCTTCTATTTCGTTAGAATGATCAAGCACCTTATGGAATGTAACCCCATTAGGGGTTGGACTGAACTAGAAAAAAAGGCTCTGACAGATCAGAAGGAAAATTAAAGTATTTTAATTTGGATGGATACTTTTCACTTTCGGGTCGTCGATGGAGAGGGTAATAGGAAAGACAAGATGGTGCATATGCAGGTGGACTTGGTGTACTAACTTGCAATGAGATAAAACTTTTGTCGGTGTTGAAAGAGCTTTTTGTTTTTCAAATTTGTTTTATTACTAAAAATTGATTGCAAAGGAAAAAAAAACAAACAAACAACGACTACCAACGATTACAAACACACGAACGCATAACTACGACATGATTATATAGAAACTACAGAAACCAACAACAAAACCAATAACGAAAACAAGGAACAAGTTAGCTTTTAGAGGCGCATGAGCAATTACGTCTATAGAAGTGGATGGAACGGCATGTACATTTCCCTCGTATGAAGTTGGTTGTCCGGTACGGTCGTTTTCACGGAGGCGTTGTTGGTCCTCAAACCAAGCATCTATAGCCTCTTCATATGTTACCTACCGAATATAGCAAGCGTTCTTATATCCTGTCGTTTGATCCTGACATGCTGGACAAGAAGTATATATGCCGGTTTGACGATCCACAAATACGACTTAATAATTTTCTCTTCGAGGCATTCATGACATTTAACATTATTACGTTAGATAATCTAGGATTGGGGGGTTTAAAATTATTAAATAGTGTTTTTAGTACCCATAGTAATAGTAATTCGTAGCTTTCAGGGTTTACTGTTTACAATTTTAGGGTTTAGGTTAAATTATCTACTGGGTACCTACAATTAGATTTTTTAGCAAGAATGAAAAACATTTTACTTGTGATAATCGGATTTTAGGGATTCTAAAAATTGTATAGGATTTCAGGGTTTAGGTTAAATTTTAGGGTTTACTTTTTACAATTTTAGGGTTACTAGTATAATATTTTTTGGTTGTGTGGGGACTGGGACAGCTCGTGACAGGCAAGATAAGACAAGTAAGATGCATTAAAAAACGGGGACGAGGGTGACTAGCAATACAGGGATGAGTTATTCCGTCGTCTGGAGTTAGGAACCAAGACGAGCAGATACTCCTCTCAGTCTTGTGCACATGCACGTCCCAGTCTATGAAGTGAAAAACTAGGACGTGGAGGACCTCCAAGACTGGGACGAGTAACTTACTCCCCTGGAACTCAAAACCGAGACGAGCGGTCACTCGTCTCAGTCTTGGAGGTCTTATAATATGAGGGTTTAGGTTGCATGATATAGGATTTAGTGGGATAAATGACTTAGGGTTTATGGATTTAGGATATAGGGATTCATGATTTATTGATTTGAGGGGTTTTACATGGTTGAATAACATTTTTAGTAATCATAGAGATGGTACTTAGGTTGTTTAAGTGTTTATTGACTATAGATTTAGGGTTTAGATTAGATGATATATGGGTTATGGGATTACATGACTTGGGATTTATGCATTTAGGATTTAGGATTCATGGTTTATTGATTTTAGGGGTTTTACATGGTTGTATAACATTTTAAGTAATCACAGTGATGGTAAGTGTTTAGTGTCTACAATTTTAGGGTTTAGATTAGATGATCCATGATTTAGGGGATTACATGACTTATGGTTTATGGATTAGGATTTAGGGATTCATGGTTTATTGATTTTAGGGGTTTTACATGGTTGAATAACATTTTTATTGAACATTGTAATGGTTCCTAAGTTGGTTTAAAGGTTTAGTACTTTGCAATTGTATGATTTAGATTGGATGATATAGGGTTATGGTCGTAGTTTTAGGATTACATGATTTAGAGTTGAGGATTAGGGGGATTGTAAGTTTAAAGTATACATTACATGATTTTATGGTTTAGCAATTACACTAACCATTTGTAACAAGGTTTAATAACATGTTTTCATGATTTTAGGGTTTAGGGTTTATGTTATGCTCGTCTCAGTATCTGTGTTGTGGATTGTGTGGAGACTGGAACGAGTAAATGCTCGTCCCTGTATTGTCTGAAAGGACTGGGACGATGCATTTGCCGTCCTATTCTATGAAGTGAACAACTAAGTCATCGAACCAAGACTGAGACGAGTGAATGCTCGTCTCAGTTTGATGTTCCATATGAGGACATCACTCCTCTCAGTATTAGAGGACCTAGACAAGAAGCTCCCACCAAGGAGCTAAAACAAGAAGCTCGCACATGCATGCTTAGTAATTCGTTCGAGAAACTTTGGGGTTAGTTATAATTTGTTGTAAGATATGGGGGGTTGTCTGTGTCCTTTACTAAACTAGCAGGTTATATATGTATTTTCCTAAAACTCCCTATAACTAACTTTATCTTCTACGTAAAAAAACCTACCCAAATCTCGTAACAAATGTTTGTTTTCTACCAATCCCCTCAATCTCATCTCACAACCAAACGTTAATGAAAATGAGAACCTCGTCCAATACTCCCTTAATCACGCACAGACGCCTATCACAATCACCATTGTCACCGTACCTCTCTTTCCCTCATGTTGTGAACCCCAACACCACCCTAAAATTCCATTGCTACCAAGACCGACTCCCCAAAGCCGTCTCTCCCTCACTACAACAAATCCTGCTTTCAGCGACTAGTTTCATTCCGACTACCATGATTATTGTATTTTAAAGCAGTATAAACAATTGTTTTTTTCATTTAGTCGTCTGGCTTATCGTCTTTTAGATTTTTAAAGACCAGCTGTGTTTATGTCGTGGGGAAACGACAAGTCATCCGAAATAAAAAATTATCAACGACGTGTATTTTTTTCGGCAATGGATCTAAACACAAATTTGACCAAACTTTTGGCCGAAAAATGAAATTTTTGCTAAATTTTGGAGAGGGAAATGAAATCCCCCGAAATGTTGGAGGCAAAATCAAATCATACCAAAAAACTAACTCATCCTATCTGCTGGCCAACTAACAACTCCCTGCCATTAAACCCCCTCTCGGCATCTATATCGAATTCACCTAACGAAGAACCCTAGCTAACTCATCATCTTCCACTTGCCACCACCGACGGCTCTCTCTCTTTCTCTATCTGTCTCTCTTTCCGCACAATCGCGGTCCTCTTGCCACCACCGCGGTCCTCTCTCCCTCAGTCGGCCAATAACTGGTTCAAATCTGAGAATGGAATTTTGGCGCAGGAAGAGAAATTCCATGTATCACCCTTCACAAACATCTGTCCTCAGAACTGGTCCGTCACTCTTTGTCTGTCAGTCTCAATTTGGCTTATGATTTTCTATTGATTATACATGTGCTTTTCAATTTGGGTTCTCATTTGTGGCTTGAGCTTAGATCTACAATCCATTTTCATTTCTATGACTTAAAAGGAGCAATTTTTCTGTGATATCTATATTTGTAGGCCGAATTCCATCTTCATGCTTATAAATTGTATGTGCTTTAATTTTACTGTGATATCAGCGAACATATTAAGTATGGGTAAATCCGGTGTTTGGATCTGCTAGCAGAGTGTAGAATGTGGTATATATAAATATATATATATATATATATATATATATATATATATATGATAACTCCACATTAGGAGTTATATTGTTTACGATTCACTACCGTTTTGAGAGCGTTTCAGTGCATTTACGTGAGAAATTGGCGAAATCTGAGTTGTTTTGAGCAAACTTGAGTTATTGCGCTTTACTTCGTAATTCGGGCGTTTTTCGTATGATTTATGCATTGTTTATCGCATGTGATCTTCCGGTATGTGTTCGTGTTGTGTATTTCAGGAACCGTGAGCTTGGAGCGATGATTTTGGAGCGGAAACGAACTTCGGAACAAGAGGATAGCTCAAGGATATGCTCGGGAATGGAGACGAGATAGGAGGAATCAAGAAAAGAAGAAAGAAATTGAAGTTTGAAGAAGTGTTCGTGCGAACAAGGCTGTGTCCGCACGAACATAATGCCTTAGGATTATTATTGAAGGCCAAAAGAAGAGAAAAATGGACTGCGGATAAGTAGGAACAAGGTTCCTGTTCGCACGAACAAGGAGTAAAGGACTGTTCGCACGAACAGAGTGGCCAGAAGAAGATTTTTGGGGTTTTTCTGCAAATTCTTGAAATTTTAAAGACTCTAACCTATTTCCAACATAGAGGGACGATCTTTAGGAAGTATTCACGCACAATTGAGTCTAGAGAGCTGGAGAAGACGGGAGAACAAGCTTGGAGCAAGGATCATCAACAACATTGAAGATTTTAGCGTTTGATCTCGTTTCTTCATCTATTCTTCATGAACTTCATGAACTTCATTATTTTGAATATGTTGAACGTTTCTACGTCTAGCTAAACACTTTAAGCTAGGTGATTGATGGAAAACTAGGGTTTGTGGATGATTTTCCGGGTTTACGACTTGTTGCATGCTTTTGCTTAATTCTATGAACGTTCTAGTTAGCCTATCTATTCTTGTACTTTATTATTAATGTTCTTGGCTTGATCACCCGTAGAATATTACTTTTTTGATAGGGTTGCACGAAAGTGAACTTATTGATACGTGTTAAAGAATAGTTTAGGTGATCTTGTAGTTTCTTGAGACCCAGAGGAGATAGAAACTTGATTGACCGTGTGAGGGTGGTTTAGGTGGATATTGTTAGAACTTAGTGAATTCGGTTGACCGACAGGACCCGGTGAACGAGCCTAGCAAATCAACTAGAGTGTATTGGTAGACGGAGGTGGACCGAGAGGACCCGAAGGCTATTTATTACACAAATTCATGTGAGATTGAGAGAAGATCATGATGAGCATTACCCGGTATAACTAGAACGTGCGTAGAGTGTTTCAAGCATAATCCGGAATTAGTTAACAAACCTAGGGACCATCAATTGCCTAGTTCTTCCTTATTAATCGTATTTCATCACAAGTTATTTTCGTTTAAAAGTGAAAATTCTACAAAAAAAACAATTAGTTAGTAATCATTTAATTTTAGTCGCTTGTTTGTGGGCGACGACTTTATAAACTCAAACACCTTTTTACCGGTTCCATATATATCTTAGAATTACTTCCTAGTAGGCTAATAATCGTAAATTCCCTTGGGTTCGATACTCGGAGTCTTAAAAATACTCCTAATACTACTTGACTGTGCACTTGCGTATACACGTAAGAAATCGTGTTAAGTTTTTGGCGCCGTTGCCGGGGACTTTGACGATTTATTAGTTTATTAGAAATTGATTTAGGATATCTTTTTCATTTTTTGTTTAATTAGCTATTTTGTTTTCTCACTTGCATTTGATTCTGCTTTTCAGGTCATCAGTGTATGCCCAGGATCCCTAGAGAACTTGTGCCCCCACTTGAAGACCCAGAGTAGTTATTCAGAGATCAGAGGAGAAGACAGAACCAGAGCATGATGGGTGAACAATTGACAAATGAATAGCTCAATCAGCGGATGGAAGAGTTGTCAAAGTTGTTGAATGATCGCAATACCCAGACACCGTACAACAAGTCTGGGAAAGCGATTGTGGAGAAATTCCAGGCGTCCACGTATGGACATAATCCGGAAATTGTAGTGCCAGACATACAGGCTGAACATTTTGATCTCAAGCCAGCTAAGATTCAGACGGCGACCAATCAGTTCCAGTTTTACGGGAACAAGGATGAAGATCGCAATGATTTTATTGGGAATTTCAACGCATATATCAAGACTGTTAAGTACACGAGCGTGACTCCAGAGGCGTTGAAGCTTATTCTATTCCCTTATTGTCTGAGGGGTGCAGCTGAGAAGTGGCTTGAGTCGAGAGCACCTGATTGGATTACAACATGGGATCAGTGTGTGGATGAATTTATGGAAAAGTTTCACCCAGTTCAGCGGGTAATTCAGCTACAAGGTGATATCCTTGGCTTTCAGCAGCAGGCTCATGAGATCGTGGTAGAGGCGTTGGACAGATTTATGCATCTGATCAGGAAGTGCCCAAATCATGATTTTGGGGACTACATAATTTTGAAGATATTCTACCATGGATTGTAACGTCATAATCAGGATTTGGTTAACAGGGAAGCTTGAGGAAATTTTATGTATTCTGTTGACAGAGAGGGAGCCTATGCACTTATGAAACAGCTGGCAAAGCAGGATACTCAGTTTTATGATTCCAGGAGACTATCGGCGTTGCCTGAAGCAAAAGATGATGAGTGGAAGAATGGGATCAGCAAGATGGTTTCTGACTTAGCCAAGCAGGTTTATCAGGACAAGAAGACAGTAGCAAGTGTTGAGGAGCCAAAATACGATGCAGCTATGGCACATATGGCAAGCGAGGATGTGAACTATGTGGGGGCACACGGACAGCGGCAGAACTGGAATCAAGGGAATTACAGACCAAGCACGAGAGATCATCCAGGCTTTAGGTATGGGGATCAGTCTGTAGCTACATATGCACCGGGGTTCCAGCATAGGCCACCAGTTTCGCAGGCTCCACCAGCAGCTGTTGTAGCACCAAATTCAGACATCTCTGAGCGGACGAAGGCATTGGCACAATTGAGTGACAATATTAATACTATGAACAACATGTCCACGCAGGTTACTGCTGTGTCTACGGATATACAGGCTACAAAGACTTCTCTTCGTTCTCTTGAGGTACAGGTGGGTCAGATTGCTACTCAGCTCTCATCTAGAGCTCCACTTTCTTTGCCATCCAACACGGAAGATAATTCTCGTCAAGTCAATGCAATCACTACTCGAAGCGGGGTTGCATTGAAAGATCTGCCATATCCAACTCATGCTAGAGCTGATGCTTCTAAGGCTAAAGAGCATGAGATTTTTGATGACGATACTAATTTCATGATCCCCCAATCAAAGGGCGCGACAGATGAGGAGGCGGTGAAAGACAAGGATGAGGTACGTATTGACACTACTACTGTTTCGAAGGCAGTTGCATACCCTTTGAGGACGAGAAAGAGGGATGATTCTAGAGATTTTCTAAGATTTCTTGATATATTCAAGAAAGTAGAGATGAACATTCCTTTTGCAGAGGCTATATCTAAAATGCCTACATATGCCAAGTTTCTCAAGGATATTCTTTCAGGAAAGAGGCGCTTGAGTGATTTTGCACAGGTTAATTTGACGGCTGAGACCTCTGAATGCGTCAGGAATGGATTGCCTAAGAAGAAGAAAGACCCTGGGAGCTTTGCGATACCGGTTACTCTTGGCGGTCGCTCACCATGACTGCATTGTGTGATTTGGGGGCAAGCATCAATTTGATGCCCTTGTCCGTATTCAGGAAGCTTGGTGTGGGGGAGCCTCTTCCCACCCGAGTTACCTTGCAGATGGCTGACAGATCGATTCGTAGAGCATATGGGGTGATAGAAGACATCTTGGTCAAAGTTGGTACTCTCATATTTCCTGCTGATTTTGTCATCCTAGACATAGAGGTTGGCGAAGTACCTCTAATTCTTGGCAGGCCCTTCCTAGCTACAGGGGAGGCTATCATACATGTGAAGAGTGGAAAGCTATCTATGCAGATCAAAGATGAAAAAGTGGTCTTCAAGGCAATGAAAATGCCTTCATGTTATAATTATGAAGATTGCTTTAGCGTAGAGGTTTTTGATGATGACATGGGATATGAGGAAGCTGAATTGATGTGGGAGGAAATTGATGGAATGTACAAGGATGAAGATCCGAGTCCTCCCATGGATATGTTTCACATGAGCAGCTGGACCAAGATGGACTTATATGAGCAAGGGGAGAAAAAGTTAGCTCTTGTTCCTTCACTCAAGTCACCACCCGTGCTTGAGTTGAAGCCATTTCCTAGCCATCTCAGGTATGCTTTTCTTGGTGCTGATAACATGTTGCCCGTAATTGTTTCCTCTGTTTTATCTCAAGCACATGAGGGCAACTTTTGTATGTGCTAAGGAAGCATAAAGCATCAATTGGATGGACTATTGCAGATATTAAGGGGATCAGCCCCGTGTATTGCCAGCACAAGATCCGGGTGGAAGAAGGAAAGAATCCATTGATCCAAGCACAGCGGAGATTGAATACGTATATGAAAGAAGTGGTGAGAAAAGAGGTCATGAAGTGGCTAGAGGCTGGTATTATTTTTCTGATCTCAGACAGCACTTGGACTAGCCCGGTCCAGTGTGGGCCTAAGAAAGGGGGATGACTGTGGTGGAGAACGACAAGCATGAGCAGATTGCTCAACGGACAGTTACTGGTGGGCGTGTGTGCATGGATTACAGGAAGCTGAATGAAGCCACGCTAAAGGACCACTTTCTGTTGCCGTTTATTGATCAGATGCTTGATCGTTTGGCTCACCACGAGTACTACTGCTTTCTGGATGGTTATTCAAGTTACAATCAGATCGCCATAGCTCCAGAAGACCAAGAGAATACTACTTTTACATGTCCCTATGGCACATTTGCGTTCTGCCGCATGCCATTTGGATACCGGCTACTTTCCAGCGGTGTATGATGGCTATCTTCTCGGACATGATTGAGAAGCATTTATAGGTTTTCATGGATGACTTCTCCTTATTTGGTGACAGTTTTAAGGACTGTCTACATCATCTTGGGGTCTTGGTTCGTTGTGAAGACACTAATCTCGTGCTGAATTGGGAGAAGTGCCACTTCATGGTCACAGAGGGGATAGTCCTTGGCCACAAGATTTCACGCAGAGGTTTGGAGGTTGATCGAGCAAAGGTAGAGACGATCAAGCAACTCCCTTATCCGACTTCAGTGAAGGGGGTCAGAAGCTTCTTGGGCCATGCAGGTTTCTATCGCAGGTTTATCAAAGACTTCTCGAAGATCTGCAAGCCTATGTTTGAGTTTCTTGGGAAAGATGCCCCATTTGTATTTGATGAAGCGTGCAAGAAAGCCTTCGACTTTTTCAAGGAACAGCTCACCTCAGCCCCTATTATCACAATTCCGGATTGGAGTTTGCCATTTCAGCTCATGTGCGATGCCACTGATTTCGCCATTGGAGCAGTGTTGGGGAAACAGAAGGAAAAGGTATGCCATGTTATTTACTATGCTAGTAGAGTTCTTAATGAAGCTCAACTAAACTATGGCACTACTGAGAAGGAGTTATTAGCTGTGATTTTTGCTCTTGACAAATTCTGGCCTTATCTTGTGGGATCAAAAGTAATTGTTTTTACAGATCATTCGGCGCTGAAATATCTTCTTGATAAAAAGGATGCCAAGCCGAGATTGTTGCGGTGGGTCCTTTTGATGCAAGAATTAAATGTAGAGATCCGTGACAAGAAGGGTGTTGAGAATGTGGTAGCGGACCACCTCTCAAGACTTGAGAATGGAGTGGAAGAGAAGGTTCCGATTCAAAAGAACTTCCCTGACGAGAGCTTGATGTCTTTGGGGGATACTGAGCCATGGTATTGGGCGATTTCCAATTATCTAACAAATGGGAAGATCCATGAGGAATGGATAGTGCAACAAAAGAAGCGGTTCTTGTATGTGGTGAAGCAACACTTTTGGGAGGATCCATATCTATTCAATATGGGAGCCGACAACATCATTATGAAGTGTGTGCCTACCCATGAGATCCATGAGGTGATCAAGCAGTGTCATGCAGCACCTAGTGGAGGTCATTTTAGCGGTCCGCGCACCGCCATGAAGGTACTACATTCTGGTTCCTTTTGCCCAACTATTTTTAAAGATTGTCATGACTGGTTTGCAGGGTGTGATAGCTTCCAGAGAACAGGTAACATCTCCAAGCGAGATGAGATGCCAATGTCTGAATGGCTTGAGGTGGAGCCTTTCGATGTTTGGGGCATAGACTTCATGGGACCGTTTCCTCCTTCTTATGGGAATTTGTACATATTGCTGGTTGTAGATTACGTGACAAAGTGGGTTGAAGCAATTGCATTCCCCAAGAATGATGCATCAACGGTAGAGAAGTTCCTGAAGAAGCATATCTTTACTCGGTTTGGCACACCAAGGGCAATGGCGAGCGATGAAGTGTCACTTCATAAACCGAGTGGTTGCCAGAGTCTTGAAGTCGTACGGGGTGTCTATCCATAAGGTTACCCTACCTTATCACCCCAAAAACAATGGGCAAGCGGAAGTTTCTAACAGGGAGATCAAGGGGATTTTGCAGAAAACCGTCAATGCAGGACGCAAGGATTGGGCTGTGAAACTGGATGATGCATTGTGGGCATACCGTACCGCATGGAAGACGCCATTGAACATGTCACCATTTCAGCTCGTCGTGGGTAAGGCGTGCCATCTCCTCGTTGAGCTAGAGCACAAAGTATATTGGGCTATCAAGCGGTTGAACATGGATCCCGAGTTAGCAGGACAAGCACAGAAGATGAAGCTTCTTGAACTGGAGGAATGGAGATTACAGGCCTATGATAGTTCCCGGATATACAAGGAGAAGACAAAGATATGTCACGACAGTCGTCTCAAACCGAAAGAACTTCGTGTGGGACAAAAAGTTTTGTTATTCAATTCACGCATGAAACTCTTTCCGGGAAAGCTTCGTTCTAGATGGTCCGGGCCGTTCCAGATCCACCACATATATCCTTGGGGAGCGGTTGAGTTATAAGATCCTCATACGAAGGAATGCTTCCGTGTCAATGGAAGCAGAGTAAAGCCGTACTTGGAATCAGCACCAATACCGGCCAAAGTGGACGCGATCTACTTTGACGAGCCGTGATCGTTATGAGGTAACTGGGTCGGGCCATCGACCGTAAATTACAAAGCGCTTGTTGGGAGGCAACCCAACGTATTTTATGATTTAGTATAGATAGTGTGTTTTAAATACTGTCGTGTGCGATTTTAATACCGTTTTGTTATCTGAGGGGTGAGAGAGTGAGAAGTTGACATTTGAATTGAGTCTCCGCAGGATTACAGGTGAATACGCGATTCAGACTCCACTTCTTAATGTGCGTAGACTCGCATTGAAAGGCGCGCATCGGAGTCCGGACGTAAAAGCAAGGCGGAATTTGAGTGAGATATGATCACGACAAGATTCCCGAGAAGATTGGGAAGTTTGTCACGAAAAATGGGCTCAAGAACACAAGGGGCACATGGAAGATCAAGCAAAGGAACCTCGATGATCAAGCAAACGAAATATATATATATATATATATATATATATATATATATATATATATATATATATATATATATATATATATATTGAAGCAGGGTTGTTCGCACAAACAGAATCATGTTCGTACGAACAAAAGAGGGCCAAAAACTCGCTGCTAAATTATACGAACAGGTGTGTTGTTCGTGCGAGCATCATTCAAAACTCTGTTCATACGAGCACACCCTATGTTCGCACGAACAGCAAGCCAAGGGGGTTTTTCCGGGTTATCAGGGGCAAATTTGGAATTTTGAGGGGGACTTGTGTGAACCATCGGGCAAGAGGACTCATCTTCTTCCTCTTTCAATCAGAAAACCCTCAATCTCCACTCTGCACCTCCTCTCCACCCGACGGAAACTCCTCCACTTTGAAATTCCGGCGATTTTGGTGGCTTCCCGTCGCTTCTCAGGCCGCCCTTACCTCCGGTGGTTTCTCTCTCTCTCGTCGGCGACCACGGCAGTAGAAGCAACACCCTCACTCTCCCGACGGGTTTCACCACACCCACCACCAACACTCTTCACCTTCACAAATCTGGCGGTTTGGGTTGACTTTCGGCGGCCTAAGCAAGCCTCCAACACCACCTCCTTGGTGTTGAGGCTAATTGAAGAAGAAGAAGTCTGATTTGGGGGAGCACAACCCACCTAGGGTTTTTCGGAGAAAATTCAAATTGACAACAAAGGAGTGAAATTTAGCTCTCAGTGAAGAAGGAAGAATTGACAGGGACAACAAGGAGAAGGTAGGAGCACCACTCAATCGGAAAAAATTCAACGAAAAAATTCAGCGACCGAATCGGGTTCTTGTTGGAAATTTCTGCAAACTTCTTCATTGGTACTCCTAATCGTTCTCTTTAGTTACGTGCTTTCTTTGCCTTTGTTGTTGAATTGCATTGTTGAATTGCATTGTTGAGTTGAATTGCTTGTTATCATGTCGAAACGAAAAGCCGCCGCATTTGACGTCCCCGTCTTTCACCCCGTTAGGAGAGTAGGTCCGTCCAACGTGGACGAGATGGTAGTTGAGGACCCACCTATCATACCCACCGAAGAGCCCGAGTATGTGGTTCCGGAATCTCCGCCACACCCCATACTCAACAAATCCATGCCTCCTAGGCCTCGTTTGAGAAAGGGTAGGTCGAACAAAAGGCTTAAGATAGCAAATGCTAATGTGTCATTGACGAATTATTGTACCTATCGGTTTGTGAGATTTCATGCTCACGTTGCGTCGTTTCGCGACCGATACCTCAAGCTAAGAGGTGCGGCTGAGAAACCCTACCCCATCGACAAGTTGAAACTCATGCCTACCGAACTCATTGCCATTCATGAACGTGAGCGGTTAGATAAATGGTTTGAGTTGTGTAGACCATCTAGTTCGCAAGTTGTGAGAGAGATTCACGTTAATCTCAGGTTCGGGGACGAGGGGGAGAGCAAGGATGATAGGTTTGTGTATTGTCCAGGGAATTGGGTGCGTATAACACCGGAGACGATTAGCAAAGCCCTCAAGTTCCGAGAGTTGGACCCCAATACCCCGTGTGCGTACCATGACATGATTAGGAGACCCGATGTAGTGCCTATGGTCAATGCCTTTTGTTTTCCGGGTGAGGGGGTGGACGGTGCTTAAGAAATGCCTACTCCCACGTGCTAGGTGGGTGTTTGAGATGCTTGAGAATTGGGTCTTGGGCATCACGCCTAACCCCCGATTCACATTCCGCCACTGTTGCATGTCCATGTGCGTTTGGTTAGGGAAGAGGGTTGACATTCCCCGCATGATTTGGCTCAACATCATGGCGCGCAAATCGGAGGGAAACAGAATGGCCCCGGGTCACACTTGTTTGATGACCAAATTGGCTATACAGGCAGGGGTAGAGGTTACGGATTTGGATATCTTACCACCAACCGAGCTTGAGTGGTCGAAATATTTGAAACCCCCTAAGGTGTCTAGGTCTAGGAAGGGCAAGGAGAAGGAAGGCGAGTCTTTGAACACCGATGCTCTTTTGCAGAGCATGCACAAGATGATGTTAGAGTCTAAGGCGGAGAATGAGAGGCGGTTTGCTCATGACCGAAGCAGCAGCAAGAAGTTGGGAGATTCCGTGAAGACTATAGGAAAGTGGGTAGCTCAGTTGGCTCAGTCGAGCAATGTGGCCTTAGACCTTAGCCCTGAAAGTGAGCACTTGTGGTATGAGTCGAGTGATTTTGAGGAGACTAGTTCCGCAGACGAGGATGCTGGTTCAGCAGACGAGGAGCCTGAGGACCAGGGTTCCGAGTCCGAGTAGATCCACCGCCCCTCACATCAGAGATGTCGAGTCCTCGATTTTACTTTTAAATTCGTTGAGGACAACGACGTATTCTAGTGTGGGGGGAGTTTTAGTCTTGACTAGCCAGTCAGTGTTTGCATCATCACGTCTACATATAGTTTGTTAGGTCATATCGTGTGTATTTGTGTGGTCCGTGTCGTTTTTATGATATTATGTCGCATTGTGATGTGTTAATCATGTATATATGTGTTTATGTTTGTGTTTGTTTTTTATATTGCACGTTTTCTTATTTGAGTCTACCTACCTTATCGAGTCAGTTGTGTAGTTTCGGTTTCGTTCGTGTCGGCTTGCATGCAGAGTATGAATTAAAAAAAAAAAATCAAAAAATTCTAAAATTCAAAAAAAAAAAAAAAAAAAAAAAAAAATTGAGAAAAAGGCAACCAAAAGAGGCTAAAATTTGATAAATCACGAAGTGTGAGGATTTTAGGCGTAGGGCATAGAGAGACTTTCTTTACGGGAGTGCCTACCTATTTTCGACACTTACATGATTTTCGAAGCCAAAGTGTGTGCCTATTTTCTTACAAGAGCTGAGCTAGATGTGAGCTAAACAAGCCGAACATCCATGTGTACGTCTTAGGTAGTCGCCAACCCGCCTCGTAGTGGCACACGAAACAGCTGTGCGAGGTCGTGTATTAGAGCACTCACTGCTTTTAGAACTCACCTTGTAGGACCATTAGACGCCCCAATTTGAACCTTGGATTCCTTGCGAGCCTTCGGACCTAGGGTGACGATTTTTGGCCTTCATCGCAAATTGCTTAGAATCACAATTTTAGTGCGTCACGAGGGAGTTGTAGTTGAGGGGGTTCGATGAGGGAGTGATTTACGACATCTCGTTGAGTTCTACATTTCGCTTGTACTTCATTGATTATCTACGAGGGGATGCGAGGGTGAGTGAGTAGGCTTGCGCCTTTCGGTGTGGCGGTGTTCCATGCCACTACATCATGGACACAGTTGTGGAGAGCCGTGAGTGCGTGAAATCTAATACGCACGGAATTGGGTTGGGTGAACTTAATTGGTGGATCGTGCTAGGTACCGGTTTCTATTACTTTGTTGTAGGAGGATCGGTTGGATTAGGCACGATACATTCATCTTTGAGACTACTTGAGAAGGGATATGGTGACATTCGAGTGTGGGGGTGTCGACTTTTGACTCTGGACATTGAGTGTGAGCTTGCGACAACTCCACTCCCACACATGTGCTTCATTGATCTTGCGACTTGGATTTGATATGGATTGTGATTGAGTTAGGAGATGATGATTCTTGTTGTGATATTCATTCATCGATTTACGTGCTTCCTTCTCCTAGCATATTTGATTTTTGAAGACCACTCGGATATTTGTGTTGGATATTTTTGGCATTGTGAGAGATTGTATTATATATTGTGAAAAAAAAAGAAAAACAAGGAAAATGAAAAGAAAAAAAAAAAGAAAAAAAAAATAAAAAGGAGAGATGAAATAAAGTTTTGAGTTGGATTTGAATTGGAACGAGTGGTGGAGCAACTTTGACGACGACGGTTCACGTTTCATGCACGACGTACGACGATGGCCACGGAGATCACTAGTTTACCGGGGTTTGAGGGAATTGAGGGCCGGAGGTGGTGAGCTTCGGGTTTCGGTTTCTATCATTGTGGTGAGGGTGTGTGAGGTGTGGGATTTGATGTGAGAATGTGACGCTTAGGAATTGATTTCGACAAACTTATCCTTATGTCCCTAAGCCTCATCATTTGAAAACCATTAGCGGATTAGGAGCTCGGACCTTGGATGTGGTTTTGCCTAGCGTAGTCTCTTATTTTGTGGCGCACGCGAAGAGGTGGTGTATTCTTGTACTTAGTAAAGTTAGGCTTTCTAGACTAGCTAGGGTAGATTCTCGTTGTCGAATTTAGTTTCAACTCATGCTTTGTTCCTAGAGTTCTCATCACTTCATGATATTCGATTAAAGCCAATGGAGATTGCCCGATCTCAACCAAAAAGATAAAAATTTCGTTTTATGTATATTTGTGTTTGTGTAGGATTGAGTCGTAGTTTGCATGTTCATCATATTGTTGCATTGTTGAGTCATGTGTCGCTATTGAGTCGGCTAGTTAGGATTGGTATGCAACGGTGTTTCTAGTAAGTATGCAATTCTCGACTCGTATCACTTGTGGGGATGTGTTTCATTGGAGGATATTTTGGTTGGATGGTGGTCGGATTTTGATTTGGACTTTGATTGGATTGCTCGGGACGTGCAATAGGTGAGTGTGGGGGTGTTTGATAACTCCACATTTGGAGTTATATTGTTTACGATTCACTACCGTTTTGCGAGCGTTTCGGTGCATTTACGTGTCAAATTGGCCAAATCCGAGTTGTTTTTAGCATACTTGAGTTATTGCGCTTTATTTCGTAATCCGGGCAATTTTCGTATGATTTATGAATTGTTTATCGCATGTGATCTTCCGGTATGTGTTCGTGTTGTGTATTTCAGGAACCAGGAGCTTGGAGCGATGATTTTGGAGCGGAAACGAACTTCGGAACAAGAGGATAGCTCAAGGATATGCTCGGGAATGAAGACGAGAGAGGAGGAATCAAGAAAAGAAGCAAGAAATTGAAGTTTGAAGAAGTGTTTGTGCGAACAAGGCTGTGTTCGCACGAACAGAATGCCTTAGTATTATTTCTGAAGGCCAAAAGAAGAGAAAAATGGACTGCGCAAAAGTAGGAACAAGGTTCCTGTTCGCACGAACAAGGAGTAAAGGACTGTTCGCACGAACAGTCTAGTGTTCGTGCGAACAGAGTGGCCAGAAGCGGATTTTTGAGGTTTTTCTGAAAATTCTTGAAAGTTTAAAGACTCTAACCTATTTCCAACATAGAGGGACGATCTTTAGGAAGTTTTCACGCACAATTGGAGTCTAGAGAGTTGGAGAAGACGGGAGAACAAGCTTGGATCAAGGATCATCAACAACATTGAAGTTTTTAGCGTTTGATCTCGTTTCTTCATCTATTCTTCATGAACATCATTATTTTGAATATGTTGAACGTTTCTATGTCTAGCTAAACACTTTAAGCTAGGTGATTGATGGAAAACTAGGGTTTGTGGATGATTTTCCGGGTTTACGACTTGTTGCATGCTTTTGCTTAATTCTATGAACGTTCTAGTTAGCCTATCTATTCTTGTACTTTATTATTAATGTTCTTGGCTTGATCACCCGTAGAATATTACTTTTTTGATAGGGTTGCACGAAAGTGAACTTATTGATACGTGTTAAAGAATAGTTTAGGTGATCTTGTAGTTTCTTGAGACCCAGAGGAGATAGAAACTTGATTGACCGTGTGAGGGTGGTTTAGGTGGATATTGTTAGAACTTAGTGAATTCGGTTGACCGACAGGACCCGGTGAACGAGCCTAGCAAATCAACTAGAGTGTATTGGTAGACGGAGGTGAACCGAGAGGACCCGAAGGCTACTTATTACACAAATTCATGATGAGCATTACCCGGTATAACTAGAACGTGCGTAGAGTGTTTCAAGCATAATTCGGAATTCGTTAACAACCCTAGGGACCATCAATTGCCTAGTTCTTCCTTATTGATCGTATTTCATCACAAGTTATTTTTGTTTAAAAGTGAAAATTCTACAAAAAAAAACAATTAGTTAGTAGTCATTTAATTTTAGTCGCTTGTTTGTGGGCGACGACTTTATAAACTCAAACACCTTTTTACCAGTTACATATATATCTTAGAATTACTTCCTAGTAGGCTAATAATCGTTAATTCCCTTGGGTTCGATACTTGGATTCTTAAAAATACTCCTAATACTACTTGACCGTGCACTTGCGTATACACGTAAGAAATCGTGTTAATATACATACATAACCAAGTGGTTGTTGTTAACTGATTGGAAAACGTGTATTCATGGGTTGAATGACATATCGAAGCGGCAACATACGGATATGAATGTATGTTGTAATATATATATATATATATATAATTTGGCAAGTTGAATGTGATGTGGATGAAACTGAGGTAGTTAAATATGTGCATGTCACCCAATTTATGTGTACGGTATGAAGTTTTTAAGTACCCTGTGTCATTGCTGCCATTTCATAATTTTATGTGTCCGAACATTTAGTTGTGTAAGAGGCCGTGATGATGTGGATCTATCGAATTCACTCATTGAAGCTGTTAGTGTGTAATATGCCAGGCGACGAAAATTTATTTTTGCTGCCTTCTGTTGTCATCTCTTATTTGTTTTCAATTAATGAGTACTTATTCGATCCTCTTCATGCTCACTGAAGAGGCCACTATGATAAGGATCGTTCGAATTCAATATGTAGCCGATACAGTGTCATGATATGCATGGTACGGTAAAATCCTTTTGCAGCATGTGATCATCGATTTGTTATCTAGTTTTCACGACTTCAGCTATGAGCCCATTTCCGTATTTCCCTCCGTTCATTCCATGTATTTTATTTGTTATTATCTATTTCCTCCGTTCAACCGCTCTATTCTGCCGGGTGTTGTGAAGGTCATTTTGACCCGCTGACAGTGTTGGGAATTTAATGCAAACATTTGTGCATGAAAACCGGGTCAAAATGGCCTTCGCAAGACCCGGCATTCGGAAGCAGATTGACAGATGAATTTCCAATTAATGAATGCTAGTTCATTAATAAGTCAGTTTATTACAAAAGGAAATTATCAATTAATAAAAATAAGAGAAAGATATGAGATAAATTACCGAAAATATCCACCTATGATGTCTGCACGTGTGAGCTTCCTGCTTCTCGTGCGAGCACCTATGAGCTCTTGCGACTTCCTGATAGCTCATGTGTGCTCTAAAACCATCCCAAATGGTGCAACTTAATTCCTATTGCCTTCTTGACTTGTTCCGCGTATAGAATTGCCCGTTTGCTACTTTGATTCGGGTCACCATAAAAAATATCCACCTTGACTCAAATCCTACTGGAAACTATAACCAAAATCGATGCTTATACCCTAAACAGCATATTGATGTGTCTCTAGAATAATAAACGAGTACACCTCCCTAAAATTGGTACATCTCTGAAAATAGAAACAGGTGCTCCACCCAGAACTAGAAACGAATGTATTCAATGAGACATGACATATACATTTAAGATGCACCCGAATTGCGACAAAACTAGATGCACTACGAAAAGTGCAAGGATCTATGCCAGACCTGATGCACCATGACTAGTGCCAGATTAAGTGTCACGCCGGATGCACCCTGAATTGTCCTATATGTCCCAGAACCCATGTGCACCAGAAAAACATCCTGCCAAAACCAGATCACGTTCCAGAATCATAATCACTCGCAAAATTCAGAGTTGTTGGGATACTTCATCTTCCAACGGCCTTTCTTCTTATTGTGGGCACAAAGTTCCCTCTCTAAGTTATATCCTGCAAATATCCTCTACTCCTTTTCGTTTACTTCCTTGACCATCAATGCGGAAGCAGGATCGTTTAAACATGTGCCTGCGACCTAATGGTGCAGCTTCCTAGGGTGAAGAGATGACCTAACATCTTCTAGTATTACGGTATCTTTAGCAAAGGTGAAAAATTTATGAAAGCCTCATACGATGGAGGCAGTGACACCAATAGAACTAAGGTTGCATCCTCATCACTCACAATTTCATCACTGTTATGCATTCAAGTAAGATATTAGTCAAACTGTCTATGTGATATATGATATGCTTATATTCAGACATGCACATACAGAATAGTAATTTCTTCATCATAAACTGGTTAGTTAGTGACTTCAACATGTAGAGGCTCTCCAACTTCAACCACAAAGCATATATCGTCTCTTGATATGCGACTTTAATGATCACGTCGTCTGTGAGGTACAATAGAATTGTTGTGTGTGCTTTCTCCTTCATTATCTCATATGCAGTGCTGGATGTATGTACTTCCTTCTTATCATCCTCTAATGGTGACCAAAGACCTCGCAGTTTAGAAAAAGCACGAATCTTGATATGCAACGGGCTGAAACTATTTCTCCCGATGATCCTGTCCGTATTGATCGTTGAACCAGAAGATGTTCTTGACGTAACACTAGCTCTAATACGTCTTTGTTACAATAGAGTATTGTGACAATAACAAATAAACGATAGTAAAGAATGAGATGGAATTAATGTTGTTAACGAACGAAATTGTTAGCTACCACCACGGTCATAAATCGTTTTGGCTAGTGTGTCTGCAGCTCTTGCGTACTCTTCGGACAATCTACGAAGGTAATGAAGTAGTATTTGGAAGGGTTGTTTGGGGTACGAACCTGATTCCTTGGAATCGGTATAGTGGGAGTTCCAAACATGCGATTTGTAGAGAAATCGGACGGATTTACTTTATTTGGCGTCTGCGAGCCTTGTGAATTTTCCATTATGATCTCCGATAGTATAATGAATCTGGAAGTGGAGGTGGTTGTAGTGGCAGATCCATAACATAAGATGGTAGTTTTAAAACAGTCTGCATTGCCACGGTTAAACTGGCGAGACGATCATTCGTTTAAAAATTTGTATCTCCATGTCTTCCCTGGCTTGTTTCATTTTATTTTATTAAGTTTGCATGGTAACCTCTAGGGATTCGATAGCATCTACCATCGGATCACCAGTGTTACTTGGATCCATATCCAACGACTGATCTGGTTTTGTGTGCTTCTGTTTCCAGTGAGTCGTTCTTCTCCGGTCATTTCGTGATTAGCGTTACTTTTTCTAATTACTAAAATCCATTTTCACGTCGGGTTCACCGATGTAAACAAGGAGGTATGATGTGTACTAGCTGGTTATTTTAAAAGGGTACAAACTAACAAGTGACCAACAATGGAGAAGTACAGACAAGGAATTACAAAGATCTAGAGGCAAAGTGGTGAAAATAAGCCAAGTATGCAATATAAAATAGAGACAGCTTGTGAGGTATTCTAGCAATCAGTCGAGGTTGTTGCATACTTAGTGTATTGTTTGCACGGATGAACCCTTATATTTACACTAAATCAATTATCTCAACCTAGGGGACTACGTGGCTATATGAGAGTCGTATAACCCTGTGAGGCGGATGTGAACTCGAAAGATTGTGACCGTTTGTATTAAACAAATATAAATAGAGGTCCGCACGAAGCCCCTCGCAAAGCATACATGGGTCGCAGGCTGGACAACAACCACCTGCGATGAAATGTATTCCTGCCTCCAAGTTAATAAGTCCTTTGAATCCTATGCGAGCAGTGATGTGCGAGGGGACACTTTCACATGGTCACCTTATGCTGTTGTGGCATGTTCTGGTGTGCATGGAGCACTGCAAGATTGCGAACTGTAGGCTGCTGATATGTCCACACGGCTGCGAACGAGGGACACGATTTCTCTCTACAAACTCTTATATCACTTCTCCTTGACATGTCCAGGCCACCCACAATATATTAAAGCTGGTTTCTTCTAATTTCTTGACTACCATAGATTCCCTTACTTGATGCAACATATGCATTTGTAGAAGATTGTTGAGAATGAGCCAGTAATGTAGAAGCAGGACTCTTGAGAATGTGATGAGGAACATGAGATCTCTCAATATGACCCTCCTGTTTCACTACATAGGCAAAAACAACAGTGAGAGAAGGCAATGGACCTGGAAAAGTGAAATAATCTCTACAAAAAATTATATATATCATTGACGTAATCGGAAACTGAAGAATGTCTTCTTCTTCATATGCATGAAAGAAACACTTAAGGACCTTGCAGGTGTAATTCTTGAGAGAACCACAGTGACAAGTAGGATAGACTATATATTTAGAAATCTCATCCCACAAGGACCTTATTAGTGTGATGTATGATGCAACAGAGAGAGATTATTGCTTACGAGCAATAATAGCATATTTTAATAGAAAAATGCGAGACATATTTTTCCTAGATAATGGGTCACAAAAATCTAGCAAAATTTCATGTGAAGTTTTCTTATAGATGATACTTGCAGCAATCTCCTTAGGGTAAGAGTTGCTTAAGCAATATATTATCATGCAATTCCAGCTGAGACTACTCAAAATTACTGAACAATTCATTTAATGAACGTTGTCATAAGAAATAAAATTTAATAACACGCAACACCGCGTATCGCGCAAGCCAACTTTAAGTTATACTATACTAGCGTTCAATAAAGTTCACTTAAATTTTAAGCAACTGAAGAAGAGACGAGAAAAGAAAAGAAAAAATTGTATCAGGTACTTTCTTTTGTTTCTTGTCTTTCTTCTAACTTTGAGTTTTCCCACAATTCATGGGGTCGCTTTGACCAGGGCCGTCTCTAGCTTTTATGAGGCCCTAGGCGACTTTGTTGTATGATCTTTTTAACATTTTAAACATATTATCACTGTTTCTTTCTATAACACATACTGACTAAATGAATCAAATAACCCAATACTTTCTTTCAAAAAAAAAAAACCAATACAAATCAAATTCTACGTCGTTTTTGAAAAAACACAATTCTATATATTTTATTTTATTTTGAGTAACACAATATTTTTTCACTAGAAAATGTAAATGAAACAAAATCTGACGTAAATGAAAAGAATGTAAATGATAAAAACTAGAGCTGTAAATAAAGTAGTATCAAAACACCTAACTAAGAAGCTACTTTATATGAGAAAGATCAAATTAAGAACAAAATTAAAATGTAATGAGGGTATGCACGAGGTTTCTGCTATGAAGTTAAGTTGCTTAGTCTTTTGACCAAAAGATAGTTGGACTAACTAGTAACTACTATTAGGTTAATTAGGAAACATATTTTATGAATGCTCCTCTTTTTGCTGTGAAATGGAGGCCCTCACCAAACTTGGGGCCCTAGGCAGCCACTAAGTTGGCCTTGCACTAGAGACGGGCCTGGCTTTGACCTGATGGTTTGATTAACAATACGATGCAATTTTTTGATATTTTTTCATGGTATTGTATAGAACACTTTGCTCTACAACATCATGAGAAATTACTAAAAACTTGCATCGTTTTGCTATCTGAATCACCGGGTCAAAGTGACATTGTTAAGGATGAAAAAGTTAAACTGGAAGAAAGAGAATAAACAGACCAAGGGCTAGTTTGGTAATGTTGTAGAAAGTACTATGAGAAATTGTTTTGGATATCTACGTGAAAAAGGTTTAGTGAATTCTGTATTTAACCTGCTGGGGGAAAGAACTTTTGACATTTTTTTATTTTCTAATTAGTGTTTTAAAGTCGTTGCTATGGAAATGACAACGTCATACTCATACATGATATATTAAATAGTATTATTACAATAAATAGTTATTTACAGTTTAACAGATAAGAATGTTGAATATACATTTATTGAAAGGCAGATCCTGGAAGGCAACCCCTCCCATACTTTTGATAACTCTATATTAGAGTTATATTTCTTCTACGTTTGTGTACCGTTTTGTGTAGTTTCCGGGTTGAATATGTTAGCAATACACTATGAACTTGAGGAAATTGGATAAGTGTAGCTTTGAGTGATAAATTGTTAATCCGGGCGTTTTTCACATTGTTTACATTTATTTTGTCACTTTTGATTGCACGGGGTATTTTCGTGTTGTGTTGGACAGGAAACGGAGCTCATGGATCAAGAGGAGGAGGAAAACGAACTTCGGAACATATGCGGAAGCTTGGGAGAGAAAGAAATTGGAAGAAAAGATGACAAAGATGGAAAAAGGGGGTCAAAGTGTCATTTTAGAAAGTTTGAAGTGTAGGATCAAAAGTTGATCCTAGGATCAAAGCAGATCGCACGATCAACTTTCGTGATCGTACGATCTGCTAGGGGAGAACTCACTGACTTATAGGATCACGTTGCAAATCATACGACCAAGTAGCAGATCGCACGATCAAGTAGCAGATCGTACGATCTGCTAGCAGACCCAGCAACGCACGGGGGAAAAGCCAGAAATTAGGGTTATTAATTAATATTTCTTGATTATTAATTAATATACCCTAAGTGAAGATAAAAAAGGGACCTAAAAACAAAAGAAAAAAAGAGGAGACGAAAAAAGAGGAGGTCTCTCAGGCAAGAAAAAGGAGGAAGCTAGGGTTCAAGGAGGACTCCTCCTCCATTGAAGCTCTAAGCTTGATTTCTTCTTCTTCTCTCTCAATCTTTCTATGGAGAAACTAGTAAGTCCTGTTTGGTTTATTAGTATTAGCTAGACGTTCTGCTAGGCGTCTCTTTGAGAGCCTAGGGTTTATGTAAACGATGATATTTTTCCGGATTTGATCTTTGCTTCATGATTTCTTGATTTCTTCTTTTGAATCAATTCTAGTTTCTTGTTTATATTAGTAATCCTAATTGAGTGACACGGTTAGGAGATAAAACTAGGGTTCAAGAACTAGGGTTTCACTCAATAGTTGATTCATTCTTAAAGTTAGCTTATTTTTATTCAATTGTTCTTGTTCTACGCTTAATCTTTAGTATGAATGGAGTAGCTACCCGGACGTGCTAACTAATTAGATGAGTGCACGACAGTGACTCAACCTAATTGTGTAGAGAACTTGAACATCAATCCCGTATCACTGAGACTGAGAAGAGACGTGTTAGGATTGGCCAAATGTGGGTAGATTCGGTAGGTGAGATTCGACGGTTTCGTGCAACGGTGGACCGACAGGACCCGTTGTCGTGCATGTCGTTAGCCTACTAGAACGGACCGGTAGACACATGAGACCGATAGGAGATTGTATTCTACCGTGAAGTAGAATGACTTGAGACCGATAGGAGATAGTCAGCGCTGTTACCCGGCTTAATTAGAATATAGTTAACGTGTTGCTCAGATAATCCGGAAATCGTCTACAACCCTAGGTGATCTAGAGATTGCCTAGTTTCTCCAAACTTATTTATTAAAAATAAAAATCCAAAAATATTAGCTTAATTGTTATTTTAATTTATAAATCAATCAAAACCTTCCTCTTGTACCGTACTCTAAATTAAGTAACTAATTAAATAATCTCAAGCATGTCCTCGTGGGATCGATAACTCGGGGTTGAAATACCACCCCTATATTACTTGACCGTGCACTTGCGCATACGCGTTAAGAATCCGCGTCAAGTTTTTGGCGCCGTTGCCGGGGACAGCGGTAGATTATTTAGTTAGGAGTTAGTTTAGAGTACTTTTATTTTAGTTTGATTTTAAAATTTTTTATTCTATATCTCTGTGCTTCACGGGTGTCTTGTGAGTTTGTTTCTCAGGAACGCAGGAAGCAAGAGACAATATAAGCATGCAGAGCGAAGACTGTTATTTGGGTCCTTCCTACTGTTTCCACTGCAGGGGTAACCACGAAGACGAGGACGCATGCATAACTTGGTGCTACGTATGCGGCATTTGGCACGACCGTAGAGACTCATGTCGAGTACATGCCCCCCAGCTTCATCAGCACCAGGAAGACTCATCAGCGGATATGGCAGAATGGCGTAGTATTATGAATGACATGGAAGTTTGCGCCAAATTTTTGTCCATAGCTTCACAATTGCCACAAGAGGATTCTGCCACAGGTATGGAATACGTGAGGGAGATGATGAAGAGGATAAAGGAACGAGTAGAGAAACTGTCAACAGCAGGGGAATCAAGCATTCAAGAGCCACAAGAGGAGCCCTTGCCACATGACAGTGAGCCTCACATTGAACCTTCATCATCCCCACCACAAGTGGAAGAAGAGATACCTGAGCTGAACGAAGACTGCAGTGTCCAGGAACCATTGGTGGACACAGCCGTTTATGAGAACTCATACTCTGATTCAGACTGGGGTGGACCTGTGTGCCAAAGATGGGAAGATATGTCGTATTGTGAGCCAAAACTGCAGGCACCCTTACATCCTTGGTATGAATGGGAAGACACCGAAATTGGAAGCCTGTGGTGTGTCGACGATGAAGCTGGTGAAACACTTGTGCTCAGTGATATTGAGGTAAAAGCCCCAACTCTGATTAATGATGAATTCTCCATATCCTATGTCACGCAAGTCTGCGACGAGCTGGAACAATTACTGTATGGGGATTCTGATGGGGAAGAATGTGATGAGCAAATTCCAATATCTTGTTCTATGGGAGATTCTATTGATCATCCATATTCCATAGTTAAGGAGTTGGAAGTCAGCAAGTGTGGGGTGTGGATAATTTTCATGGGTCATTTGAAGATCATATAGCATCAAGGAAGTACTACTGGGATGATTTTATGGCCAGAGATTCATTTGAGCCCAGTGGTACTTGGTGGAAGTTTCTCAAGAAGATCAATTGCAAAATGAAAGGAGTCAGCTTCCACAAGTGTCCACCTTCTTCAGAGCACAGGGGTGCACGTGAAGTTATTGAGAAGAGATGGTGGAAGAAGAAGAAGTGGAGGGATAAAGCAGTCTCCACAATCCTTTTTGGTTGAGGTAACCGGGTCGGGCTGTCGACCTTAAATTACAAGCGCTGCTTGGGAGGGAACCCATGTAGAGTAGGATGCAATTTGTTTCTGTTTTTGCTTTTAGTTTTCCATATTTGATTTTGAGGGGTGAGAGAGAGTTGCTTTAATTCTTCCAATCAGTGTGCAGGGACACAGGTACATAAGACGCTCCGGGTTCCCCTTCTTGATGCGTGTGATAAAATGTTGAGTAGGCGCATCGGAATCCGGACGCGAGGTGAGACTTTTCCGGAAACTGTCAACGGTCCACAAGACCCCTTCTTGTTGCAGTTTCGCGGCAACGGTGCCCATGTAGGTCCGGGAACCCCAGGTACCTTTAACTCTCTCTCTTGTTTCTAAGTTTTGAGCCATAATAGTGTAGATCCACCGCCAACACATTTAAGCGATGAGTCCTCTTATTATATCTCTAAACTCGTTGAGGACAACGAAACGCTTAAGTGTGGGGGGGTTTGTGTATATTTTGCTAGCCATGTCAGTTATGCATCGCCAGTTACATGCAGTTGTGTCGTATTGTGTAGTACATGTGGTTAGTGTAGAGTGTTTGATATAGTGTCGTATTGTGTTAGGATTGTTAGTATGCATTTTTTTAGCACTTTTACATTATTGAGTCACCCTACCCAAAACTTGTGTTTAATCGAGTTGGCCAAAAGCATATAGAGTTAGGAAATAATAATAATAATAATAAAAAAAAATCATAAAATTTTAAATTTTTGAGAAAGGGCAATCGAAGAGACTGAATGTGGAGAGGGTTTAATGATAGAATTCCTTAGGAATATGAAAATCTGAGGTGAGGTAGACGCGAGAATCTGGAGTAGGAAGACTTATAGGGCTAATGCACATTAGAACTGCGAGTAGCTGCCTCTCAGACTAGTTATCCTACTAGCGCTACACCACTGTCACTTAGGTAGTCGTCAACCCTCCTCGTAGTGGCAACGGAACAGCTGTGCGAGTGATGTTTATGGGGGCCTCACGTCCCGTCTCCATCTCCTAGGTCCACTAGTTACCCCTATTGATCCGTTTACCCCTTTTATTCACAGCCTCTAGCCTAGGAAGCCTTTCATTGTGACTTTCATCACTTGTTAGAATGGTCCTTTCCTATGCGTCATGATAGAGGGAGTTGAGTTAGGGAGGTTCGATGAGGGTGAGCTGATTTGATACATCTTATGTGGATTCTCTTACATGTCGTCTTTTGAGGGGATGTGAGGGTGAGTTAGAGACGGTAGCACACTTCGGTGTGGCGGTGAGTCGTGTCCTTACACCACGATCACAGGTGGAGTACCGTGGTGCGTGATATTTCTTCCGCACGTCATGGGGTGGGGGTTGGTTGATTTTATAAGAGGTCGTGCTTATGCTTTATTTATATTCTCTATATCTTAGGTGATGAGGAGGATCGGTTGGAAAAGCACATTTACACATTGACTACTGGGTTTATGATTTGCTTTGCATCAAGTGTGGGGGTGTCGACATCTATGTTATTATATCACTAATTTGACATATTCCACCCCCATGTTATCTGATTCTGATATTTGATCTCCTCGGATATTACTATCGTATTGTCGGCTCCATGTGCTTAATGTTATTGTGTGGAAATAAAAAAAAATGAGAGGAAAAAGAAAAGTAAAATAGAAAGTGAAAGTTAAATTGAAAGGGAATAAAGGAGCAAGCTTGAAATTGAAGACCGGGGAGATTAGCTATTGTTCGAGATCACTTCTTCACATTTGTGGCCGCGAGAACGGCGTTTCACCAAGATTGAGGGAATGAGGGCCGGAGTAGTGAGATTCGGTGGGGTTCCTTGGATTTTGGTGAGGGAGTGTGAGAATCGGGTTTTGTGAGTTAGATCATGACGTCTAGGACTACGCTTCTAAATATCCTATCCTACCCGTCCTAAACCGTCAGCAATTTAACCCGTGGATAAATAGCTCAGAAGGTAAGTGCTAGGGATACGTTTGATGAGTGTGCGGAAGCAACATTTTTTGTGTTCGTGCCCGTTCTGTCTAACGAAACTGGCCGCAAGTTCTACCGATCACCAAAGTTATAGAACTTCCGAGGGAATATGAGAGCCTTATGACTTGCCGGTTTACTTTTTGAGATTGCCCAATCTCTAACTAAAAAGAAAAGAAATAAAAATTTTGGTGTTGTTTTGATGTTTGCATTGTTTGATAATCGAGTTGCATTGTATAGTCATGTAGATTGCATGGGTGTGTGTGTTGTTTGTGTCACATGGCTAGTGAAGTTGAATGCAATTCGGTGGATTGAAAATCATAGTGTGAGAAGTGTTTTTGATTTTGTTCGGGACGCGCAAAAAGGTAGTGTGGGGGAATTTGATAACTCTATATTAGAGTTATTTTTCTTCTACGTTTGTGTACCGTTTTGTGTAGTTTCCGGGTTGAATATGTTAGCAATACACTATGAACTTGAGGAAATTGGATAAGTGTAGCTTTGAGTGATAAATTGTTAATCCGGGCGTTTTTCACATTGTTTACATTTATTTTGTCACTTTTTATTGCACGAGGTGTTTTCGTGTTGTGTTGGACAGGAAACGGAGCTCATGGATCAAGAGGAGGAGGAAAACGAACTTCGGAACATATGCGGAAGCTTGGGAGAGAAAGAAATTGGAAGAAAAGAGGACAAAGATGGAAAAAGGGGGTCAAAGTGTCATTTTAGAAAGTTTGAAGTGTAGGATCAAAAGTTGATCCTAGGATCAAAGCAGATCGCACGATCAACTTTCGTGATCGTACGATCTGCTAGGGGAGAACTCACTGACTTATAGGATCAAGTAGCAGATCATACGACCAAGTAGCAGATCGCACGATCAAGTAGCAGATCGTACGATCTGCTAGCAGACCCAGCAACGCACGGGGGAAAAGCCAGAAATTAGGGTTATTAATTAATATTTCTTGATTATTAATTAATATACCCTAAGTGAAGATAAAAAAGGGACCGAAAAACAAAAGAAAAAAAGAGGAGACGAAAAAAGAGGAGGTCTCTCACGCAAGAAAAAGGAGGAAGCTAGGGTTCAAGGAGGACTCCTCCTCCATTATAGCTCTAAGCTTGATTTCTTCTTCTTCTCTCTCAATCTTTCTATGGAGAAACTAGTAAGTCTTGTTTGGTTTATTAGTATTAGCTAGACGTTCTGCTAGGCGTCTCTTTGAGAGCCTAGGGTTTATGTAAACAATGAAATTTTTCCGGATTTGATCTTTGCTTCATGATTTCTTGATTTCTTCTTTTGAATCAATTCTAGTTTCTTGTTTATGTTAGTAATCCTAATTGAGTGACACGGTTAGGAGATAAAACTAGGGTTCAAGAACTAGGGTTTCACTCAATAGTTGATTCATTCTTAAAGTTAACTTATTTTTATTCAATTGTTCTTGTTCTACGCTTAATCTTTAGTATGAATGGAGTAGCTACCCGGACGTGCTAACTAATTAGATGAGTGCTGTAGATACTGCTTTCTGACATGGCTAATCTTAGCCACGTGGCGATCATCCAGCACACCATATTGTGCTCCACACACACTGGATCACCAGCCGAGCTGATCCATGTGGGGGCTGCGAGACAGAGCCCTCGCATACCACTGCACGGGACTTGTAGGGATTTGTGGTTTGGAGGCTAGGGTAAGCCCTGTCGCGTGCGAGCCAAGCCCGCGCGCGACCTTTAGTAACTGTTTTGAGAGATCTATGGCACGAGCTCCCTAGACCCGGTCAATCCGGTCAAACCCGGTCAACCTCGTAACGGTTCCGGTACTCGCGCACCACGTGCTCTAACGGTTCCTATATACTCGGACGAACGTGCCGTTACGGTTAAGCTAATTAAGCCGCCATTAATGGGCGCATTAACTACACTACAACGGCCACGTTCTCCAGTATATATATCGTTACTCTTTCCATACAAAGAGAACAACACTGCCATACGCGGAAGCTCTGCCAAACCTCTGTCTCTCTCTCAGACATTGCTACTGACTTGCTCTCTCCCTACACACACCCCTATTCTTCCTGTGCGATCCCTGATCCACTACATACGGTGTACACGGAGGTCTCCCTGCCGGAATCTCTTGTGCACATTTTGGTGAACCCGACGTGAACTTACCAGCAAAAGCAACCATGTCTCAGGAGGACGAGGTCAGCAACCGATCGCCTTCCGCCGAAACTCCCTCAGGAGAAGAAGTCCGCCGTACTCCGACGACACCCGGCGAGGCACCGACTTTAGAGTCTTTGGACGCCACTGTCCAAAGTCAGGCAAAAGCTCTCAAGTCCCAATCTGCGCAGTTGGAACGGATTTTGGTCGTTCTGAACACCCTTGCACCAAATCCTCCACCGGTTACCGCTATCCCTCAGGGAGGAGGTACCCCTACCGCTCCAGGATTGGGAGTATCGGCCACGCCTCCCAATCCTCATCTGCAGACTCCACCGTCGGCCACGCAGCTGCCTTCGGTCCAAGGGTCAACGGCGCAGATGCTACCCCCTGCTGCTCACGCCTCTCAGCCCACGGCTTTGGCGTCCAACCCAACTTTGCAATACACTCTGCCTCCACCAGCAACGATCTGGGGAAACGCGGGCAGTCAATACACTCCCAATCCTCCGGCGACATATGTGTCGCCACCGCCTACGGCAACCCCTCCGCCAGCTACAGAGGGGAGCATTCCGGAATGCATGACGTCTTTGCAGAAGCGCGTGGACTCCATCTTGGCTCATCAGTCGCTCGCGGATACCATCATCCCGAAGCTAGACAACGATCCGCCCATTCCACGGGAGATCTATCTCATGCCTAACCCGGTGGGGTACAAGGCTCCTAAATGGGATAAGTTCGAGGACGTCAATGGAAACGCCCATGAGCATGTCATGCGTTTCATTGATGTCATGGGTCCGTATGGAGCTGATCCCAAACTGCTGATGCGAGAATTCCCAAAGACTCTTGGGAATGTAGCATACAAATGGTACCGAACATTGGAGGCCGGATCCGTGAAGACCTGGGACGACATGGTCCAGAAGTTCTACACTAAGTTCTTCCAGATGGAGGAGAAGGTGACGATGATCCATCTCTCGCGGATGTATCAGAAACGCGAGGAGGATGGGATCACTTTCATCAAGAAATTCAGAGCGAAATCCTTAGAATGCAAGGATCCCATGCTCGAAAGCCGACTCGTAGAGATATGCCTGCAGTGCATGCGAGATGAGTACAAGAGCATGCTAATCAATTTGCAAACACCCACGTTCTCAAAGCTCATCGAGTGCACGATGAACATCGAGCCCATCGTCGAGAGACAGAGAAAGAAGAGCGCTCCAGAACGACCTGCGAGCGGCACCACCTACAAGATCGGCAGATTCGGCTACAAGCGAGGACGCGAAGCTGAGGTCAACGCGGTTTCGCCTCAGAAGCAAGCGAAAGTCGCAAACTTCGATGCACCGCCTCTGCCGTGCTCGGTGGAGGAAGCAAGCGATCTCTGTAGACAGTGGCGTAAAGACGGCATCCTGCCACCGCTAGAGCAAAAACCCTCCAAGGAGATGACGAGGGACCCCAAGTGGTGCGAATACCACGGCAAGGTCATGCACCCCACAGCCGAGTGCAAGAAGCTCAGATTCGCGTTCGACCAGAAGATGAAGAACGGCGAACTCATCGTCAGCGACCACCGGAAGGATGTGCGCAACAACCCATTGCCTGCCCATACAGATTCGGGCTCAAAAGGCAAGGAGGTCGCCATGATCTCAATAGTGGACCTGGAAGAAGTCGCAGACGATGGTCTACCCATCATTGCTGAAGTCCATGAAGAGGAAGACTACAGCATGGATACGGAGGATGAGCGTGCCGACCGCATGAAAGGGTCGCATGGCTTCAACAAATTCTTCGACGAGATGAACTTCTCCGAAAAATGCAGATCGGATATGACAAAGGCAATCTTAAGGATAGCGGAGGACTACGAAGAGGAACTTGTGGTCTCCAACGGGAAGGTCATCAGGGCGTCCCGTCCCACAGAAAAGATTATGACCTTTTCTGCCAGCGACAAGAAGACAGATGCGAGCCATCAGAGGCCCCTGTACGTGACCGCCATCATCAACGGCGTCGAATTCAAGCGAGCATTCGTCGATGGAGGAGCAGCGGTCAATGTTGTTCCACTCCACACACTGAAGCTAGCAGGGATCCCCGAGCACAAAGTGGTCAAACGTCCATCCCCGCTGGTGGGATTCGGAAGCGACTCTAGAATGACGATCGGATGGATCCGCTTCGGCGTTCAGATTGGTAAGATCAAGTGTTCGGCGAAGTTCTATGTCATAGATGCGAACACCACATATCATATGATCATCGGTCGAGCCTGGATTCATCGCTTCGACGCAATCCCTTCGACGGCTCACCAGGTGATGAAAGCCATCTGGAACGACAGGATTGTCGAGATACCGGCCTCAACTAACCCGTTCAACTTGGACGAAGCACATCTCAGCGAGGCGGTGTGGTTCACCGAGATGGCGGACGAGCAAACACCCGGACCATTCAACCCTACTCCTTTACCTCTCTGGGAGGACATCAAGGACCAGTCACCTGCAGGCGTGATGGTGACAAGGGGAGACACCGAAGAAAAGCCGCCTACCCACGAAGAGGCGCCGCGCATCGCATATCATCGCAAGAGTGTCTACACTCTGAAGAGGATCGCAAAGCACGACCCCGAGGGCAAGGAGATAGAAAGCTTCTACGCCAACGGAAAGAAATGCTATCGCATATGAAGGTGCGCGGGGACGTCCTCACACGGGCATGAGGATGTCCCTGGGCAAATCAATCAAATCGAGCAAGTTGCGCTGACAGAAGAGCCAACACAGGTCGTTTCGGACGAGAAACTCAAAGAAGCACCCGAATGCATGGAAGACAGGCCGCGACCACAAAAGCAAGAGCTAAAGGAGGTGTTCCTCAGCCCGAACGAGGAAAAGAAAAGGCCAGTCTTCCTGAGTGCGGACCTCACAAGCGAAGAGGAACAAGGGCTGCTACAGCTTCTAACTGAATACAAGGACGTATTCGCATGGGAATACGATGAAATGCCAGGTCTGGACACGAGCATCACCATGCACCGTTTAGACATTATCCCAGGGTCTAAACCGGTCAAGCAAAGCACCAGAAGTTTCAGGCCAGAGCTCAACGTCAAGATCAAGCAGGAGATTGTCAAACTCCTAGACGCCAAGTTCATAGAGCCAAATCACCATCCCACATGGTTGGCCAACATCGTGCCGGTAGTGAAGAAGAACGGACAGCTCCGCATCTGCGTGGACTTCCGCGATCTCAATCGCTTCTGCCCTAAGGACGATTTCCCACTGCCTAACATCGACTTACTTATCGATTCGACGGCAGGCCATCGCATGTTCAGTTTCATGGACGGTTTCAGCGGATACAATCAGATCAAAATGGATCCCGAAGATGCGAGGAAGACTGCATTCATCACTCCCGTCGGGGTATTTAACTATACGGTAATGCCGTTCGGTCTTAAGAACGCAGGTGCGACCTATCAGCGGGCTATGATGGCCCTATTCCACGACATGATGCACAAAGAGGTGGAATTCTATGTGGATGACTTGGTAGTCAAATCCAAGCACGAAGCAGATCACCTTGCAGACCTGCGAAAGGTGTTCAACAGATGCAGAAGCTTTCAACTAAAAATGAACCCCATGAAATGCGCATTCGGCGTAACTTCGGGAAAGTTTTTGGGGTGCGTGGTTCATCGCCAAGGGATCGAGCCTGACCCTGCGAAAGTGTCAGCCATCACCAGCATGACGCCACCTCACAACCAAAGCGCCTTGAAAACATTCTTGGGAAAATTGTCATATCTGCGGAGATTCATCCCAGCAATCGCCGAAATCACATGCTGTTTCAGCACTCTTCTCAAGAAGGACGCCGCGTACAACTGGGCTCCTGACCATGAAGCCGCATTCGAAAAGCTAAAGGAGATACTTACATCCCCAAAGATCATGATCGCGCCTCAACTGGGATCACCGCTGCTGCTATATCTTACATCAACAAGGAGATCTATAGGAGCACTCTTGGCTCAGGTGTATGAGGGCCAAGAGAGGCCTATCTATTACATCTCTCGCATCGTACAGCCTGCCGAGTCAAGGTACACAGACATCGAGCGTCACTGCCTTGCCTTATTCTTTGTGATAGAGAAGTTGAGACACTATTTTGCATCGCACAAAGTAGTGGTGGTCACCAAAAGCGACCCCATAAGATACTTGCTAACTCACACTACTCCGGGCGGGAGATTGGCGAAATGGTACATGACCATCTCTCAATACGATATCACATGCGTGAAGCCAAGGGCGATCAAGTCGCAGGCGGTAGCAGATCTGCTGGCACAGTTTCCCGACAACAGCCACGAACCTGTGATCGAAGAAGAGCTCGAAGGCCCTGAAATCTACGCGATCGACGTGCCCTATTGGACCCTCCACTTCGACGGTTCGTCAACCAGAAAAGGTGGAGGCATTGGGATAGTCTTGACAAAGCCCGACGGGGAAGTCATACAGATGTCCGCGAAACTCAACTTCGCAGTCACGAACAACGAGGCGGAATACGAAGCTCTTATCGCGGGGCTCCGTGCAGCGAAAGCTCTGGGAGTGAGCAACTTAACAGTCATGGGAGACTCCAAGCTGATTGTTAAGCAAGCCTCGGGCGAGTATGGTCTAAAGGAAATCAACCTCCTGTCATACCGCACTCTAGTGCAAAAGCTGATGCAGCAATTCTGCGACGTGAAATACGAGCACAAGCCCCGAGCGGACAACAGGCATGCAGACGCCTTAGCAACTCTGGGATCTAAGGTCAGCATAGACAAATGCCCCGCGAGGATTTCCATCGAAGTGTGAACATCGTCGGCATTAACAGAAGATGCGTGCGACGACGAACACATAGATGACGCAGATTGGCGAAAAGCAATCCTGCAAGCTATCGCGAAAGGCACCAGCAGCGAGAGCTGGGCACTCACGAAAGGATACTGCATCCACGACAATACCCTTTACTACAAGGGTCCTGGAGGGATACTCATGCGATGTGTCTCCGAGCAAGAGGGACAACAGCTGTTAGAAAAGATTCACCAACACGCTTGCGGAGAAAGCGAGGTGTCAATCTACAGGAAAGCTCAGAGATATGGCATTCATTGGCCGGACATGTCTACAGCTGCAGCCCTGATACAAGGGAAGTGCGAAAGTTGCGCACTGATCAAGGATTCTCTACTCGTCGCTCTAACCGACGACGACACGGACTGGAGGAAGCCCTTGTTCGAATTCCTTACCCAGGGCACCGTGCCCGAATCGAGAAAAGAGGCAGACAAATTAAAGAGGAAAGCTTCTCGATACATGGTTCAGGAAAACCTGCTTTGGCGAAAAGGCCACGAGGGCAACTTGCTGCGATGCCTGGACGATAGGGAAGCACAAGAAGTCATGGACCTCTCTCATCAGGTGGAACACCAGGGAGGTGCGAAATTATGCAGACAGCTCCTCTCAATCGGATACTTCTGGCCCACGATGGAAGTCGATTGCCGCACCAAGGTGCGACGCTGCCAAGAATGTCAATTCAAAGGGAACCTAGTGCACGCTCCCGCCGTGGACCTACATGCACTAGGAACGCCATGGCCATTTCACACATGGGCTTTGGATTTCATTGGCCCCATCCGACCAACGTCACATGGGAACCATTTCATTCTCACCGCAACTGAGCTGTTCACTAAATGGGTGGAAGCAATACCACTGAAGACGGCAAACGCGCTGGCTGTGGTCAACTTCATCCAGGAAAACATCGTATGCAGGTTCGGAATCCCGAATACTATTCTTTCAGATAACGGTACTCCTTTTGTTAATCGGCAGGTAGCCACGAAACTTGCGGAGTACAATATCAGGCAAATATGCTCTACTCCCTATTATCCAAAGGGAAACGGACAAGCCGAGGCGACTAACAAAACGCTGCTGAGAATTCTGAGCAAGATGGTCGCGGATGACCACAAGAAGTGGGCCGACTCTCTTAACATAGCTCTGTGGGCCTACAGGACCTCTCCAAGAACACCCACAGGGGCTTCGCCATTTCTTTTATGTTATGGGGCCGAAGCTGTAGTACCTGCGGAGGTCAGAGTCAATTCGGCACGGCTGGCCTTCCATGCGCTCTATGAAAATCAACGCGATCACGATTTAGTCTTGCTAGAAGAAAAGCGAGAACAAGCCAAAAAGACTAACAAGCGGTACCAAGAAAGAATCGCTCGCGCCTACAACAAGACAGTTCAGCGGCGAGATTTCGCAGTTGGCGACCTGGTCTTGCGCGCGTCCGACCACTGCATGCGAGAAGCGACTCATCCGAAGTTCGCAGCCAACTGGGAAGGACCCTTCGAAGTCACAGAAGTCTTCGATAGTGGCTACTGCAGCATACGAAGGTTGCACGGCTCAGCCTCAACTCCGAGCTCAGTCAACATGCGCTGGATCAAGAAGTACTATCCTTGACTCCTCTTATTTCATACGTTTTATGATAACGTTGCTTAATATCTCATGTGGCTACGATTAATGCAATCTCCCCTCCCATATGAGGGGATTGTAATTCTACCTCTCCCATATGAGAGCGATGTAATAAAAGAATTCTCCCAAATGAGAAGTTCATATTTCTAGCCGCTTATATTGCTCTATTTTATGTGATATCACTGTTGACCATGATTTATTTGCTGCAAATAGCAAACGCAAACGCGATCTTAACTGATCATCAAAGCCTATCTCTACGATAGCAGCAAACGCAAATGCGATCTTTATTGATCATCAAAGCCTATCTCTACGATAGCAGCAAACGCAAACGCGATCTTGACTGATCATCAAAGCCTATCTCTACGATAGCAGCAAACGCAAACGCGATCTTTATTGATCATCAAAGCCTATCTCTACGATAGCAGCAAACGCAAACGCGATCTTTATTGATCATCAACGCCTATCTCTACGATAGCAGCCAATGCAATGCGATCCTAAGTGATCATCTAAGCCTATCTCTCACGATAGCAGCCAATGCAATGCGATCCTGAGTGATCATCTAAGCCTATCTCTCACGATAGCAACCAATGCAAATGCGATCTTAAGTGATCATCTAAGCCTATCTCTAACGATAGCAATCAATGCAAATACGATCTTAAGTGATCATGCAAAGCCTATCTGTTACGATAGCAACAAATACAAACGCGATCTTAATTGATCACTAAAGCCTATCTCTTACGATAGCAGCCAAATACAAATGCGATCTTAATTGATCACTGAAGCCTATCTCTCACGATAGCAGCCAGATACAAATGCGATCTTAATTGATCACTAAAGCCTATCTCTTACGATAGCAGCCAAATACAAATGCGATCCTAGTTGATCATCAAAGCCTATCTCTCACGATAGCAGCCAATGCGAATGTGATCTCAATTGATCATATAAAGCCTACTTCTTACGGTAGCAATCAAATACAAATTCGATCTTAAGTGATCATGCAAAGTTTATCTTTTACAAAAGCAGTCAAGCGCGAATGCGATCTTGAATGACTGTTGAAGCCTATCCTCTGCGATAGCAGTCCGCACAAATACGAGCTTAAGTGATCATCTGAAGCCTATCTCTTACGATAGCAGCCAAACAAAATGCGATCTTAAAAGATCATCCAAAGTCTATCTTTTGCAATAGCAGCGAAAATGCAAAATGATCTCAATCGATCATCTAAAGCCTATCTATCGAAGATAGCAGGTTCTACAGATGCGATCTTATAATGGTCTTCTTAAGCCTATCTATTACGATAGCAATTTCTACGCAAAGTAATTTTGGTTAAGTACCCAAGCCCGTCTGTTATGATGGCAACGCACGTGCAGAATCATTTTATTAGATCTTCCAAAGATCTATCTGCTGTGATAGCAGTTTATGCGAGAAACGATCTCAAACAAAGCCTATCTTCTATGATAGCAATTTGCATGGCTCAACGATCTTGATTAATCTCTGGAAAATTATCCGGAACGATGGCAACGTTGTGAACGTGATCTCATACGATTTACAACGACCAACTACAAGCCCATCCGTCAAGATGGCACAGCTGCGAAATTACGATCTTAAATGATCTAGCGAAACGTCTGCGAATTGACATCGCATATGAGAAATCATTACATGGAATTATGCAAGGCAAAACAAGCCGAAACGCATGCGAAATTGTATTTTGTTGCAAAGAACAGATAATACAAGAGCTATTTATCATTATGAGTCAAATGACTTACAATTTATCTATCTAGATAGCAGCTTACAAGCGAAAAGCTCGCATCTAACTACACAGCCAACATGGCTTACAATACATTCGAAAAATGGCTGATAAGCCAGAGATGCGCCAAGGGAACTCTCGACTAAGAAAAGAGAGAATCCACCGGTCCTGACACCGGCAGCACAGTACGCAGATCCGCGGCCAAAGATCTGTAGCAAGTAGGATGCATCTGCGAAGAGATTAACTCGCCATTTGCTACATCCTTAACGGCAAGAGCCGGGCGAATCCACGTCCAAAGATCTTAGGGTCCGACGAAACCCCTGTCTGATCAAGATATGTACCAGAGGAACCACCTGTTCCGGCATATGCCGTCGTGCAAAACAGGGGAAGCCGTCATTCCTCTGGTACTGGGCTCCTTGTCATGATAGACAAGGGCGTTGGCGAGCCTCCTGAGTTCAAGAACGAAGAGGCAAGAAACTCTCCTTCAGGGATGCTGGAGGAGAATCACGCCGTTCATTACGAGACGGTAGCACGGTCACTACGGCGCTGCACCTCGCCACGAGGCGGCCGGAAACATGACCTGCACACATAATACACGAAGAAAATTCTTCGAACACACATGAGGTATTATCTGCATCCTCTCTATGATGGTTATAAACAGCAATAAGCCTCATAAAGTGGATCTTGGAAACTATTTCTATAGCACAAAGCGCAAACTCAGGATTCAAAACTTGAAGTTGCCATGAATCAACGAAAAACAAGCGTTGAAGCCAGCAGTCGTAAGGACTCACGGCAAAGCACATGTTTGGGATGAAGAACCCAAATGGCAAAGATGGGGTTTATATAGGCCCTGTGGAGACTCTTCGGTTGCTTAAGATGAGTCAGCAAAATTCAAAAAGAGGGTAAGTTCAATCACTTACGCCTTGAAAAGCGGTAACAATCAATTACCCTACTAAAGGCTACGACGATTCAGTTGCGTATCCTAATAAATGACGGATAGTCATGATTCGGATGGACTTCCCAACGGAAGCGTGCTTATCTGCCGAGAAATTAGCGCGAAAATCAAGCAAAGAATCAATTGCTGATGTCATAATTGGATATGCACAGAAAATGTCCAATCAAATCCCGAAAAGGGCAAAACGGGCAAACTCATTGTTTGTTGTCAAAAAAAAAAAAAGAGGGGGGAGAAACCCTAGCAACATTACATTAATGTTTCAAAGCATTACATTAATGTCTCAGCCATTTTCCTTTCTTTTCAAAAAAACGAAAAGTCAAAACAAATTTTTGACTAAGGAGTCCTGGGGCTCGAACTGCTCGATCAGCCTCTCCACTTGTTGCACTTCTTGCTTTAGCTGCTCGCACTTGGCATTCATTTCGTCATACAGCTTCAAAGCTTCATCAACCTTTTGCTTCTGCTGCTCCACCTTCTGCATCTCCGCTGCGAGATTCTGGTGCCCGAGATTCAAAGTTACAGCTGCGCGAATCAGTGTAACTCTGTCCTTGAGGAATTTCAAACCAAGTCTGCCTTGGACTTTGAGCACGAGATTTTGGCACATGCCACACAGCAATTCAGCACTCTGGGCCGAGATGGTCGCAGGAGTAGCCGCACACAGCTGTTCCAGTATCCAAATGGCTTCAGTAAGGAATAGCCTCCTGTCAAAAGGAACGATCTCCAGACACCTCACGAACGAGCGGGGGTATCTGAGGCGCATTCGAACCACCCAGTCTACATCGGTTTGCTTCAAACCTGAGACATCAAAAACGAGTTGTAATGTCAGAACTCGCAAGCAAATAATATGACGTGCGAATGGTAAATCTCTACTTACCAGTGCCTTCCAGAATTTGGTGAATAGAGGGAATGCGAGCCACCGGGTTGTTCAAAGACTGCCCTCGCTCCATGGCTCTCCTATCAGCTGCGAGCTCCAGCCTCTCATAGTCAGGAGGAAGAGTGTAGGCCGCACCAGCTGCGACTACGTTCCCAACCTGCGAGCCCCAAATGCTCCACGCAGGAATAGGTGCTTCTGGTTCAGTCATTGCCGGAGGCACAGGAACAGCCGAAGTCGTTGGGCGAAAGACATTCTCAGGTGCGAAAACATTAGCATCACTTGTCCTTTCTTCCCCACCACCGGTACGGACGCCTTCGTCCATCGGCACAGCATCAGCTTCGACATCATCGGAGAGTTCAATGACATCCTCGAGATGCTCACCTGCGTGTCCAGCAGCTGCGACGGGTTTCTCGGTATGGGAGCTCGAAATTGGAACATGGGATGCAGAAGTCTGGCTTCGCTGTTCCAGCTCAGGTTCCTCAGCATGACCTGCGATACCGAATGCGATAACATGAGGTAACTGGTGTTAAAAGTTATTTCGCTACTTTTTACTAAAGCCAAGAATAAGCACCTCCACGCGAGGGTGGGATAGAGGTATCCTCATCATACACTAGGGACGTGGAACCGTGCCCTATCAGTGTATCTTCACTAAGCAAATCTTTAAGAGAGGCGTGACCTGGGATGCGAATAAACCAGTCATGATCTTGCCTCAAGTGGCTACAGCCTAGCATGTGTATGTCACTCAAAATGATTACCTGAGGGTTCTCCGCATTTGCTTACCAACCAACGGCGAATGTCAGGCTTTGACACACCGTGCTTTAATGCACCCACAATTACATCTCTATAAGTAACTGCGAGATTGAAGATCTCACCTTTGTCGCCACCAGCGATCTCTGCGAAGTCCGCTTGGACTTGCTCTAGCTCTGCTGCATCCCCTCCGGGAACCTCATCTTCCTCCTCCACATGAGGAGCCACTTCTTCGGGAAGCTCGTCTTCCTCGCCAACTGGACGCACTAAGTCGTCGACATGCTGCTCTTCGAGGCTCCGCTGCTTCACACGCTCGAGTTCCTCTTCCTCTCGCTGCCTTCTTCTTTCAGCAGCCTCCGCGGCTGTCCTCCGGGACTCAGCAAGAACATCCTCGCTTATAGGATCATCTGAAATGCCAGAATGGGCATCTCTCTTTTGCCTCTTGGTCACAAGGCCACCAACGGCTTCATCATCATCATCTGCGAATACATTTTTGGTTCAAAGAAAAGAACTGTATGGAAGTTGTGATAAAGGACAAAGGGATGCGACGGAGGTACCTCCTGACTCTTCCTCGCGCATTACAACTGTTCCTTCTTCTTCTCCGTTACTTGCCTGGGGCTCCTGCCTCTCTTCCTCTTCCTCTTGGTTGAATGGAACGAAGGTCTCGACTGCGAGATCTTTTCGCACCTTGCCGGGCATACGACCCTTGCCCTTGTCCTTGACAGAATGGGACCTCGCTGGGGGCGAGACTGGAGCACTCCTAGGGGAAGAAATCGTAATTCCCTTTTGCCTAGGTCTTTTCACTCTCGGCGCCGCAGTCGCTGGAGGGGACGGGTCATCTCTAGGAGGAGACGGAGCCGGAGGGTTGTCTATCAGCGAGTCAGCAAAAGTATTCATGGCTGCGCGAATCTTCGTTTCAACCTCGGCATCCATCCTCCATGCTAACCGGTACGCCTCCCCCTTCCTTCTGGTGGCAACAATAGTGTCCACCAGCGCTTTGGAGCGATCACCAGCTGCGAACCTCCGCACATGGCACTGAATAATACAGAATGAAAGCATCAGTACAAGGAAATCAAAAAGCTTAAAGCACGCGAGGAAATTGCTTACCTCAGCAAACGCCTTGCTATATTTGACGATCTGCGTGTCACCTTTCCTGATGGCATCGACTTGTTCCTTCAGAATGAAATCAGGGCACAAATGGTTCTCGCGGTCCAACAACGAGTAGCAACCGTACTCAGACTCGCTCAAACTGCAATTGGGACGAAACGGAAAAGAGTTTCTCTTGATCAAGGGGGCCCTTCCTGGCTGTGCCGCCGCCTCGGTCTCCCTCCTCGTTTGCTGGGCAAGCCAGTATGCGATCCAGTTCTGGGAATAACCACCATTGCGAGTTCCCGCAGGCTGCTCGAAGGGAAGATTGCTCATGAGGACCGTCTTGCACTCTTTTGCCAGCAAGCGCTTGTAGCACCCTCTAACGATAGACTGGGGCCAGATTGATGGGGCCACCGCATCGAAACCAAACTGAGGAGAGACCCGAGTGGGGTCAACATCCACTGTAAGCCTTTCATATCGTGGCGCGAGCTCACGAATATGCTCTGCGAGTGCAGGAAGAGAACCTCGCAGACACCAGCAAAAGAACTCACGATAGCGCTCGTGGAAATGCGATCCCTTCTCAAAGAGAAGGTCTTCTGACAAGACCATACCTTCGGAGGGGTATAGCTTCGGAAACCACCGCACATTCTCAATACGTGTGGCGTAAGGCCTGGCAGTGAACTCCCTTCGCTTGTCGCATATCAAGCTCCAAGTACACTTGGTGTTGCTTGCACCAAACCATCTCGCAGCCCTTCCGCTGTTGAGCGCTTTCGTCTCGCCTGGGGGACACCACTTCTCAAGTGGGAGGGGAGTTGGAGCATAAGACGGCCAACGCTCGAAAACCCACATTGTCAAAAAGCTGATATTGACAAAGGTCAGAACATCGAGGCGGCCACGCGATTCCCTCATCGCCAGAACCAGCTGATCCAGCCTGTAATATAGCGTGCCCAAGACCAAGGGTCCAAGTGCAACTCTCTGGCCAAGAGCGAGCCTCACCGCAAGTGGCAGCACATGGTAGAAGACCCCATCATGGGGGTGACCATCAATCAGAAATCTCGACAGCCAAGCACAAAGAAAGGCGCAAAGGGTCAAATGATAACCCTTGCCCTCTACGTAATTCTTGGCCTCCGGGTCCTCGCTCAAAAGCTTCTTAGTAATGCTGCTGCTCGCATAGTCTCGGAAGAAGTACTGCAACCATTTGTTCCAGGTATTCTTCGCAGACGTATCAACCAGCTGCCAGTTCGGAAGAGGTTTTGTACTGGTCCACCGAGTGGAGATTTTCTTCACCTCTGCTAAGCACTCCTCCATCTGCGCGTACAAGGCTAATTCCGCAGATGTCCTTAAGTGACTCAAGGGGTCCACCTCGCCCATGGGGGAAAGCTCATACAGCATCTGAACGTCCTCGAGCGTGGGGGCAGCCTCGAACTCAGCAAAGTGAAACGTGTGAGTCGCAGGCGAATAGCGGGACAGAAGGTCTAGAAGCATGGACTGATCCAACTTCACGGCAGCACCCTTCATAGCACGAACAGCGAAGAAAATGCCGGCTTCATCAAGAGTTTCGGCGTAATTACCCAACACGTGGTCAGTCCACTCATCCATATAGTCCAACTTCTGGACAAACGCCTGAGTAGAAATCGGAGTGTATGGGAAGTGCCCGTTCTCGATTCCCAATCGAACCACATCCTCGGAGCCAACTAACTCGAGCAAGGCTGAGTTAACTGGGCGAGTCAGGGTTAACAACTGCTCAACGGGAACAGGATCAGGCATCCTCTTCGCCTTCACCCTCGCGTGGTAAAAATCTTTCCCACCCAGAAAGGGGGCTTTTCGCCACAGAGACCGCGGAAGCTCCGGCATCTCTTCATCTTCCTTGACAGGTCTGGTTACTCTTGTTTTGGCCATTCCTGCGAAAGGGCAAAAAAAAAAAGGGGGGAGAAATACCACACCAGTCAGTTTGAATTTTGGAGTTCGAGATCTATGCAACAGGAAGCAAACAGTTCCAGTGCCGATTTCAGAAATTGGGGAGTTGCAAGATCCAATATTGTTGAAAGATTAAGAACGAAGCAGGTTTAGAGATCAAAGCCTCTTCACACACTTCATGGGTTTACAGATTCAATGCGATTCAAGGCAAACACTGGTAGTTTAAATCAAGAGTAAACGAGGCCAACCTTGTTTCCTTGAAGCCCGCTTGGAGATGCACAATTGAAGAATACGATTTGCAGTCTTGAACTGATGATTGATTATCTGGATCTGCTCTCGAAGATCTCCGGGTACCATTCACTTTAAGAGAAAGAAGTGATGCTCTGCAATAATGGGATACAGGGTATTTATCCAAAGGAATGAGGGGTTGCGTCCCTTCAGTAGTCGAATCGCAACCGTCACCGTCGTGTCGCGCAATCACAGGACGGGCTGACGTCACGCCTAAAACCCTAAAGGTCAGACGGCACGACTCTAGGGGTTTTAGGTCATAATTACACGCACGGGGGCTGAACTTACCCGTATTTGAATTGGTGCGTGACGACGACGCGCATGTTGGTTTCCGCGCATGGAAGCCTATACAGCTGCAAGCCTTCACGCGCAGAAAGGGGGCTAATGTAGATACTGCTTTCTGACATGGCTAATCTTAGCCACGTGGCGATCATCCAGCACACCATATTGTGCTCCACACACACTGGATCACCAGCCGAGCTGATCCATGTGGGGGCTGCGAGACAGAGCCCTCGCATACCACTTCACGGGACTTGTAGGGATTTGTGGTTTGGAGGCTAGGGTAAGCCCTGTCGCGTGCGAGCCAAGCCCGCGCGCGACCTTTAGTAACTGTTTTGAGAGATCTATGGCACGAGCTCCCTAGACCCGGTCAATCCGGTCAAACCCGGTCAACCTCGTAACGGTTCCGGTACTCGCGCACCACGTGCTCTAACGGTTCCTATATACTCGGACGAACGTGCCGTTACGGTTAAGCTAATTAAGCCGCCATTAATGGGCGCATTAACTACACTACAACGGCCACGTTCTCCAGTATATATATCGTTACTCTTTCCATACAAAGAGAACAACACTGCCATACGCGGAAGCTCTGCCAAACCTCTGTCTCTCTCTCAGACATTGCTACTGACTTGCTCTCTCCCTACACACACCCCTATTCTTCCTGTGCGATCCCTGATCCACTACATACGGTGTACACGGAGGTCTCCCTGCCGGAATCTCTTGTGCACAAGTGCACGACAGTGACTCAACCTAATTGTGTAGAGAACTTGAACATCAATCCCGTATCACTGAGACTGAGAAGAGACGTGTTAGGATTGGCCAAATGTGGGTAGATTCGGTAGGTGAGATTCGACGGTTTCGTGTAACGGTGGACCGACAGGACCCGTTGTCGTGCATGTCGTTAGCCTACTAGAACGGACCGGTAGACACATGAGACCGATAGGAGATTGTATTGTACCGTGAAGTAGAATGACTTGAGACCGATAGGTGATAGTCAGCGCTGTTACCCGGCTTAATTAGAATATAGTTAACGTGTTGCTCAGATAATCCGGAAATCGTCTACAACCCTAGGTGATCTAGAGATTGCCTAGTTTCTCCAAACTTATTTATTAAAAATAAAAATCCAAAAATATTAGCCTAATTGTTATTTTAATTTATAAATCAATCAAAACCTTCCTCTTGTACCGTACTCTAAATTAAGTAACTAATTAAATAATCTCAAGCCTGTCCTCGTGGGATCGATAACTCGGGGTTGAAATACCACCCCTATATTACTTGACCGTGCACTTGCGCATACGCGTTAAGAATCCGCGTCAACTTTTCAAAATCTGCTACGAGGAAGCACTGCTTTCCAAAAAGCAGAAAAAATAAATTTACGAAACACATTTATACTATTTTATATCTGAAAAGCAGTATTATGGAAAGAAAAACATAACCAAGCGGGCTCCAAGTATGCTTTATCACTTTTTCACGAGTATGTGATGCAGAGCAGAAGATCCTGATGAAGCTGAAATTTCAGACGCGACTAACTTGGCGCTTCTCTACCATGAGATGGAAGATAAGCGCAAGGTACGAAAGAATTTGCATCTTTTGGTGTCGCCTCACTGTTTGGGCCATAAATTTTTCTACGGGCTTTAGAGTGACGCGACTAACCCTAATTCAGAAGCTCTCAAAATGGCGCACAAGGGCTTAATTGGTCAAAGACCCATCAGGGCAGTCTTCGACCCCAAATTCCATTGCTTATTAGGACCTCAGTTTGAACCCGTTTTGGGCCAAACTTTTGTGTGCATGTTTCTTTCAATAAGGCCAAACTGTTGGGCTAATTTTTGGATTTTTCCATGTTTGGTATCTCTTAAGGTTTCAGCTTCATTTGCCCAGCTTGTGGGCAAAATTCGACACTTTTTTATTATTAGACTTTTCTTCTAACCCTAGAGACGTTCTGTATTGGTTTATTTCTTTTTGTTTATTGTTTTTGCTGCATTGATCCAACCCCTTAATTAGATTTGGCGTAAGGTTGGTACCAGAGATCAGTTCAGCGTGGGAGGAAGATCATCATCGACGATGCCTTGTGGACTTGTTCCTGGTCGTGGGCACCCTCCGGCTAACGAAAACCCCAACGGGAACGCAAAATTGAAGATGTGTGATAACTCTGTATTAGAGTTATATTTCGTACACATTTATCTATCGTTTTGAGTGATTTCCGGGTAGATATTGTGAGATATGCACTATGAATATGAATAAATGGTGAGAGTAGAGTTGTGTTGCATAATTGATACTTCGGACTTTTCTCGCATTATTTAACGTTATTTTGTTACATTTGATAGCACGGGTTTGTTCCGTGTTGTTTTGACAAGAAAATTATCTTGGAGATCAGACATTCGTACGAGTGGGATCAGAAACTCGTACGATAGACATTCGTACGAGTGGGATCAGACAGTCTCAGACATTCGTACGAGTGGGATTAGACACTCTTACGATTAGGCCTGCCCTCGTACGAGTGCGACGTAGGATTGCGCAATAACTTTTGTTTTAGACATATTTTTAGGATCTATTCTTATGGAAACAATTGGAGAACGATTGAGAGACTTCAAATACATAATAAGGCCTATTATTAACTCACGTTTGAGGGGAGAAACGAGGGGGACGACGAGGACGAAGACAGAGACAAAGAGAACACCGAAGCCACCATTGGAGAGCTAGGTTTTTTATTTCTTCTTCTTCTCTCCCAATTATGTATGGAGAAACTATTGCACCATGTTTGGTTGATTCTTCTTAGCTAAATACTTTGCTAGGCATCTCTATGAGACCCTAGTGTTTTATGTAGACGATTAATTTGCGGATTCAAGACTTGTTTCATGCTTTATGATTTGATCTTTGGATAAATATTAGGTTCATGAACATGTTATTGAATCTTGTCTATTGACATGGCTAGATTATGATATTGACATTCATGAAAACTAGGGTTCTTCGTGCATTAAATCTTTCGTTCTTGTCAATTGTTCACGTACTACACTTAATTCTTAGTGTTGAAGGAGTCATGACCCGGAAATACTACTTAGCTAGCGAATGCACGAAAGTGATTATAACTACCTAGGATGAGACGTGAACAACAATCCCCAATCACCGAGAGCGAGAGGAGACGTGTTAGGATTAGCCTTAGTGGGTAGATTCGGTAGGATTGTTCAGTTGTTTCGTGAAACGGTGGACCGACAAGACCCGCTAACGTATCAGTAGATGACCTGCTAGAACGAATAGGTAGACAACATGAGACCGAGAGAATATTGTAGTCTACCGAGGCGTAAAATTGCATGAGACCGACAGGATATTGTCATTGTTTATTACCCGTCTGAACTAGAATAGGATTAACGTGTTACGTAGTTGAACCGAAAATGGTCTACAGCCCTAGGTGATCTAGAGATTGCTTAGTTTCTCTATATCTGTTTTCTTAAATAAAAAATTACAAAAATATTTGATTAGTTTGTTATTTCGATTTCTAGTTACTTTTTTGTGGGTGACACACTATTTTCTCACTCAATTTTACTTTAAATTAATCTACTAATTATATAATATCAAGTCTGTCCCTGTGGGATCGATAACTCGGGGTTGAAATACCACCCCTATATTACTTGACCGTGCACTTGCGCATATGCGTTAAGAAATCACGTCAAGTTGTTGGCGCCGTCGGGGACAGCGGTAGATTATTTAGTTATGAGTTAGTTTAGAGTACTTTTGTTTTTGTTTTTATTTTGTTCTCTTTTCTATCTTTGTGCTTCACGGGTGTCCAGTGAATTTTTTTTCTCAGGAACACAGGAAGCAGGAGATTATACTAAGCATGTGGAGCGAAGCTTATTATTCTGGTCCCCCCTACTGTTTCTACTGCAGCGGTAACCATGAAGCAGAGGACGCATTCAAACGAGTTTGGATTCTTTGTCTTTCATCATCAAGTAACAATAAATAAAACAAATTAAGGATAGAGAGGGAATCAACTCAGAGAGTTTGCAGAAAACTTCCCCTGAGAATGTTCACTCAGGTTAAGCAGTTTCAAGGCCTTGAAAATAGCTAAACTATTTTCAAGCCTATGAGAACTGATTCAAGGCTTTGAAAGGTGGTGCAAGGCCTTGAAATAGTCAAACTATTTCAAGCCTTGCACAACCTTATCTTACAATCTCCCCTTTGATGAAAGACAAAACCAAATTCTGTTTGATCCTTAGTCTCTGCAAAAAAATACTGGTTAGTTCACAATTTATAATAACAAAGTAATTCAAAAAAGATCCAACTTATTCATATTACCAACAGAAAGTAAACAGTTCAGCAAATAGAAAATAACACCTATGAATAAAACCTAAAACTCCTAAATACGTAGAATTTCTCCCCCTTTTGACTTTCATCAAAAAGATATAAGATGTTGGATAAAGTGTTTGGAAAATAGAAATTACAAGACTGATGAGAAAGAGAATGGGGAAGAAAGAGTAGGCAAGATTAAGGGGTTGGGTCTTCATATCCATCTTGATCTCCTTCTTCTTTCTCACTGTCTTCAGCATCAGTCTTGTCCTGCACTTCCTCCTCCTCTTCATTCTCACCAGCAACAGTTACTTCTTCAGTCTTGTCCTTTGTAGCATTCTTTGGAGATTTCTTCTTTTTCTTCAAGGTAATCAGCAGATCATCTGAGTCAGGACTATTGACTTCATCTCCTTCCTGTGAAGCTTGTTCTGCCGCATGCTTTCCTTTATCTGAGAATGGAGCAACTTCTTACTAGTTTAAATGTTCACTAGGCAGATCCTTGTCAGAGTCTCCTTTCTTTGTACATTCATCATCCTCAGGAACATCAAGCAAATTCATGCTTCTGAAGATGCTTTCCACCATGTAACTTGCCCCATATCAGATTCAAGTCCATAAACAGTTGCTTTGATGTCCTCCAAATCCAGTGCCAAACCATCAAGTCTCTGATTGTCTGTAGACTGAGAAGTCTGACTTGAGGTGGGAGTCATGGTCTTGGGCTTTAGAAACTTCTTTGCACCCAGTTCTTCTTCTTTCAAGTCTGAGTATAACTTCAAAGTTTATGCCTTAGTTTTTACCACTCCAATCTTCTCAAAATCTTTCTCATTAAGCATTCTAAAACTAGAAGTAACTGATTCCTCTCCACGAGTTGGAATCTCAAAGTGTTCAAAGAAAAAAGTGAGAAGATTTTCATAGGGTAGAGGGTGTTTTCTTTGACTGGTAAGGCTAAAGAGCATATGTTCAATCACTAGTTTGGTAAGATCAATCTCATCGCCATGCATAACAAGATACATGATGTGCAGCATCCTCTAAGTTACTAATTCTCTGGAGTGCTCTCTGGGAAAAACACATCTAAAGAAAATGGTTTGAAGGACCTTGGCTTCAACATTTAACACAGAATGCGTTAACTGTTTGGTTGAGGAGGAGATGTTTGGAAGAAAGAACTCATCTTTTGCTAGCTTCAGGGTTTCAGTCTTCGGTGGATGATTGCTAGTGCCATACCTCTTGGGACAGCCTAGCACATTGGAAAACTCGCAATGGTCCAATTCAATTTCTATCCCAGCAACTCTAGATTTGATCACCAAGTGTGCTTGATATCTTAACTTGAGTCAAGTTCAGGTAGAAGAGTCTGGTGAGTCTAGAGTAGGCTAATTCCTTTGGGTTCAGTATAGACCACATAGAGCTCTTCTTTAACATAGATATGCACTTAAGTTTCATATGTTCCAACATATGCATATTGATCATACTACATAAACCAATAGATTTGTAAGCAAAACCATCTAACCACTGGACTTTGGAGATGTTTGAGACAGACCAAGTCTCATCTGGAGTTGTGTTCTTTGTTGAGGTATTTGAATAGATGTGCAAGGCCTTCTCCAAGTGACCTTCTGGATGTTCTTCTGCACTTTCCTTTCCCTTTTTCTGCTTGATTTGCCTTCTTCTTCAGCTTCTTTGAACTAGTGATCTCTGTTTCAGGTTGCTTCTCTGTAACAGCTTTCTCTTTCTGCTTCTTCTACTTTTCTGAGGAGGAAGTTGTAACCTTTTTGACTTTCTTCTTGGGTGGAGGAAGATCTGGAACTGCCTCTGCACTAGGAGTTCTGGATCTAGAGTCTCCACTGACTTCTTGAACTTCATCCACTTCTGCCTTTCTTTTCTTCTCTGAACCAGGTTTTGATTCCCCTGCCATCTTGATTCGGTCTGAGGCTCTTCTTGTGCTCATTAGGGTTTGGGAGAAGAATAGAGAGTGGTAGGAATGATACGGAGAGAGGAGAAGAGAAGAAGATAAATACTGAGAGAGTTTGAGTTTCAAAAGGAAACTAGAATATCTCTCTGATCTCAAAAGATTTGCAATAATTAGAGAGAATTCAAATCTTTTATGCCGTTGGAAAATAAAATATTCTAATATTATTTTTGGCTAAAACAAATTTTTCAAAAATGTAGGGGCTATATTAAGAAAATATCTACAGAGATATCACTCAATACAGAGAGATCCATGCTTATTGACTACTAGTATTGCAGACTTATTTTCAAGGCTTTGAAAAGTTTTTCAAGGTCTTGAAACGCTGTAACATTTCCACAGATAAAAATCAAAGATTTCAAGTGATTTTCAAGGCTTTGAAAATTAGTTCAAACATTCGAAAACGCATACAGCTTACCTTTCTTACCTGATGCTCCCCCTAAACCAATGAATCTTTATTTAGCATTCCCAATTCCAATCTTAGATATGAGAATCTTCCATCTGCTAATGGTTTAGTGAATATATCTGCAATTTGCATATTAGTAGCAACAAATTGAAGAACAATATCACCTTTCTCAGCATGATCTCTGATGAAATGGTGTCTGACATCAATGTGCTTGGTTCTTTAATGTTGAACTGGATTCTTTGTAACTTAAATTGCACTTGTGTTATCACACTTGATAGGTATGCTCCTGAAATCAAATCCAAGATCTCTTAGTTGTTGAGAAATCCATAGTACTTGTGAGCAACATGCCCCTGCAGCTATATATTCAGCTTTAGCTGTTGATAGAGCAACTGAGTTCTATTTCTTGGAGTGCCAACTGATCAAGGTTGATCCAATAAATTGGCAAGTTCCTGAAGTACTTTTCCTATCAACTTTGTAACCTGCAAATTCAGCATCTGAAATCCAAGCAATGAGAAGTTAGAATGTCTTGGATACCAAAGCCCTGAGTCTTTGGTACCATTGATATATCTGAATATTCTCTTCAAAAAAGTTAAGTGTGTTTCTTTTGGATCTGCTTGAAATCTAGCACACATACATACACTAAACGTGATATCTGATCTGTTTGCTGTGAGATAGAGTAATGATCCAATCATACCTTTATACTCTTTCACATTGACACTCTTACCAGATTCATCCTTGTCTAAAGACAGTGTAGAACTCATAGGAGTCTTGGCTTCCTTACATTGAGCCATGTTATATTTGCTTAACAAGTCTCTTGTGTATTTTCTTTGATGTAGAAAGATTCCCTTCTTCAACTGATGTATTTGAATTCCTAGGAAGAAGTTCAGCTCTCCCAGCATGCTCATTTCAAATTCCCTGCTCATAAGACTTGAAAATTCTCTGCACAATTGATCATTAGTAGATCCAAACAAGATATCATCAACATAAATCTGAACTACAAGTAAATCTTTCTCCTGAGTCTTTATGAAAAGAGTCTTGTCTACTAGACCTCTTTTGAAATCATTTTCAAGCAAAAACTTTGATAATCTTTCATATCAAGCTCTTGGAGCTTGTTTTAAACCATAAAAAGCTTTCAAGAAAGCACACTTAACATCCATTTGAAATAATTTCATGTTTTTGTAAGATGAAAATGCAAGTAAAATTTTAATTGCTTCTAACCTGGAAACTGGAGAAAAGGTTTCCTCATAATCAATACCTTCTTCCTGGTTGTAACCTTGAGCAACTAACCTTGCTTTGTTTCTGATCACTTTGCTATTTTCATCCAACTTATTCCTGAACACCCATCTGGTACCAATGACAGACTGGTTTGTAAGTGGAGGAACCAGGTTCCACACCTTATTCCTTTCAAACTCATTGAGGTCACTTTGCATAGATGATCCAGTCTGCTTCTTGTAATGCTTCTTTCACAGTTCTTAGTTCTACAAGAGAGATATAAGCATTAAAAGCACACAAGTTCTTCAACTGTGATCTAGTTTGTGTACAAGTGGTTGGATCTGAAATGATATTGTCAACTGGATGAGATGAGAGATATTTGAATCTCTTTCTTGGAGACCAGGATTGAAGTTCTCCATAGATCTTCTCTGGTCTTGAAGTAGTGTCACTTGTATCCTTCTGATAATCTTTTTCAATGCTTTGAGGCTTATTTTCAAGGCCTTGAGCACCATTTTCAAGGTCTTTAAAATTTCTTCTGTTTTCTTCTGAGCCTTTCTTGAATTCCAGTGGATTATCAGCCTCTTCCTCTGATTCATGCTTGTTCAAATTCAAGTCTGCAAAACTTTCACTCAAAGAACCATCATAGCTTTCATCAAAAAAAACATGAATGCTTTCTTCAACCAGTTTGGTTCTTTTATTATAAACTCTATAAGCTTTGCTATTCAGAGAGTAACCAAGATAGATACCTTCATCACTTCTTGCATCAAACTTACCAAGATTGTATTTTCCATTTTTATGGACAAAGCATGTACATCCAAAGGGCCTGAAGTATGAAATGGTTGGCTTCCTCCCTTTGAATAGTTCATAGGGGGTTTTCTTCAGAATAGGTCTGATCAAGCACATGTTCAGTATATAGTTTGCTGTATTCACAGCTTCTTCCCAATAATGTTTTGGCAATTTATTTTCAAGAAGCATTGTTCTTGACATGTCTTCAAGAGTCCTGTTCTTTCTTTCAACAACACCATTCTGTTGAGGAGTTCTTGGAGCAGAAAAGTTGTGAGTAATACCATGCTTATCACAGAACAAATAAAATTCTAATTGATCAAATTCTCTACCATGATCACTTCTAATTGAAGCTACAGGTAGGTTTTTCATGGTTTGAAGTTCTCTGCAAAGCTTTGAAAATTCAGAGAGGGCTTCAGATTTTTCTTTGAGAAACATAACCCAAGTATATCTAGAATAATCATCTACATCAACTAGCATATACCTTTTACCTTTTGGAGTAGGAGTTCTCATAGGACCACAGAGAACCATATGAAGCAGTTCAATAGGTCTAGTTGTACTTACAAACTTCTTTGGCTTGAAGGAACTTCTGGTCTGTTTGCCTTGAGAACAAGCTTCGCACATCGCATCTTATTTGAACTTGATGGATGGCAATCCTCTTACCAAGTATTTGGAAATCAACTTGTTCAAAGTATGCAAACTGATATGACCAAGCTTCCTGTGCCAAAGCTTTGAATCCTCTTTCAAGGCCTTGAGACACTTTAAACTTTTACCTGCAACTTTGTTAGTCTGAAAAGTACAAACATTGTTTGATCTAGAGGCTGTGAGAATGCAATCTCCTGATTTCTCATTTTGCACCACACACTTCTCTTTATCAAAGATAACTTTGTTTCCATTGTCACAAAGCTGAGATATACTAAGCAAGTTAAATTTCAAACCTTCAACTAGATACACATCAGAAATAGAGTTTTCATAATTTGTACCAACTTTACCAATACCAAGAATATTGCATTTGCCTTCGTCACCAAGTGTAATTTAACCTTCTGATTGCTCCTTCAATTCTGAGAATAGAGATCTCTTTCCACTCATATGTCTTGAGCAACCACTGTCCATAAACCACTTTTGTTCTTTGGTGGCACCCTCAATGTTCTTCTCAGAAATTTCATCATGCTTGGCCATGAAGCAGAGGTTGGCATGTTCTTTTTCATATTCAGATTCACTAGAGCTATCTGAATCGCTCCATGAAGCTATCATAGCTTTCTTTCTTCTTTCATGGTCTTTCTTTAGAATGCTCTTGCTTTTCTTGTGTGGACAATCTCTTATCAAATGTCCTGCATCACCACATCCAAAGTAGTTCATAACCTTTGATTTATTTTGTGAAGAAGACTTACCTTTGTAGTCCTTTCTACTAGATGATCTATGCCTTTCTCTGTTGAAGTCTCTTTTTCCAAAATTTTTCTTCATTTTGAGAATCCTTGTCAAGGCGTTGGAAATCAAGGCAATTGGATGTAGATCATCACCATCCTCAGTTTCAAGGCTTTGAGTTCTCTCATTTTCTTTGGCTTTGAGAGCTAAGTTATTGACACTCTCTGGTAACTCTCCATCAGCTTCATTCATAGATATTTCATGTGTCAGAAGCTTCTCATGTAGGTCATCAAGTTGTAGAGTTGAGAGATTCTGAGCTTCTTCAATTGTTGTGGTCTTTGGTTCCCACTTTTCCTTTGGAAGACTTCTTAGAATCTTCCTCACCTTTTCTTCATTGGAAAAATGTTTTCCCAGTGAATCAAGGTTGTTAACAATGTCTGTGAACCTCTTGAACATGTCTCTGATGGACTCATCTGCATTCATCTTAAACAGCTCATATTGCCTGAGATAGTTGTTGATCTTGGTTTGCTTCACTTGACTGGTTCCTTCAAAAGTAACCACAAGTTTATCCCAGATTTCTTGGGCAGTAGTGCAGCCTGAAATCCTGTTGAATTCATCTGTACTCAAAGAACAATATAAGATGTTAATAGCTTTGTAATTATAATAGAATTGCTCTCATTCAAAAGAGGAGAGTAAGTCGTCATATTTGGGAGTTCTAATCCCATCTTTCTCTGTGTAAAAAGTGTGAGATCCATTCTGAATAATGGTCCAAAGCTCTATCTCTTGATCAATAATGAACATTTTCATCAAGGCTTTACAGTGAGCAAAACTTCTCCACTGAATAGAGGAGGTCTGTTAGCAGCTCTTCCCTGTGAGTTACCACCAGCACGTGCAGTACTCTTGATCACCAGATGGTTAAATCTATACAGTGATACATGCTCTGATACCAATTGAAAGTGTGAGTGTGCAGGTAGAATAGAGTATGCCAACTTTTTGCAAAACTTGCAAGGAAGATGAGATCTTGTGAAAACAAGTGAAGTTCAAGGCCTTGAAAACAAGTTCAAGACCTTGTAAGAAATGTAGTTTGTATAAAGCAAGTAAGCCTTTTTCAAGGCCTTGAAAACAAGTTCAAACCCTTCAAAAACAGACAGTTTTGTGTGATGCCAAATACTACGAAAATGAATGAACTGTAAATGCAAGAGACAAGTGATTTTAGTATATAATTTTAGTATGTTCTTTGAAAGTGTGAGTATGCAGATGGAAATGCAGCTTAGATACTCTAGAAGGGGGGTTGAATAGAGTATGCCAACTTTTTGCAAAACTTGCTAGAAGGATGAGATCTTGTGAAAACTAGTGAAGTTCGAGGCCTTGAAAACAAGTTCAAGCCCTTGGAAGTGAAGCAGTTTGTACAAAAGAAAATAAGCCTTTTTCAAGGCCTTGATCAAACCCTTAAAAAACAGACACTTTCAAATGCTGCAAATACTATGAAAATGAATGAACTGTAAATGCAAGAGACAAATGATTTGTAGAGTTCAGTCCACTTGGACCTACTTCTCTACCTCAGGGATCTTCTCCCTGCAAGATTTTCAACTCAATTCTTATTAATCAAAACCTAAGCCCTAGATCTCAAGCGCAGAGACTTGCCTTACTCTGTTACAACTTGTGGTTTTCCCTAACCTATCTAGTACCTGCTCTAGCTAACTGATTAACTAAGAATTCTCTATTGTTCACTTTGAACAATCCTTGATAATGGAGGTAGAAGAATTACAGAAATGATCTACCAATAAAGCAAAATACAGAAGAACACTTAGTATGTAGAAACTGCAGTGAAAAGTGCAGTGATCTTCTGTGAATGGATTGAAAGAATGATGAACTTCTTTGATGCTTGTCATTCCAGAACTCTTTCTCTCTTTTTTTCCCGTTGAGTGTCGTGTCATGTTGCTTCAGAATTGGGCTCTATTTAAATTTCAAATAGCTCTGCAAATCTTCCCAGATTTTCAGCAACAAACTTCCTATTTTGTAGGCAACAGACTTTGACCCTTTGACAATCTTCTCCAACGGTTAAGTGATCACAATCTTCAGAGATTATGTCGTGATCTTGTATTAGAATATATTGAGAAGATGTCAAGTAATTCAGATCAAACACAGAATCATCTTCTTGATTATTTCCTTCCCTGCAAAAGTCATATTTGGAAACAATCTCTGCAAACTTTAGGAAATAAAATCTCATGCAAAAGCAAAGTCAAATAGATGATATACTATGTTCAAACGAGTTAGGATGCTTTGTCTTTCATCATCAAATAACAATAAATCAAACATATGAAGGATAGAGAAGGAATCAACTGAGAGAGTTTGCAGAAAACTCCCCCTTAGAATGTTCACACAGGTTAAGCAGTTTCAAGGCTTTGAATCCAGTTTCAAGGCTTTGAGCCTATGAGAACTGATTCAAGGCTTTGAAAGCTAGTTCAAGGCCTTGAAATAGTCAAACTACTAGCTTTCAACCTGTGCGATGCACGGAAACATGAACTCAATTGGTAGAAGAGGCAGTGAATTCTGAGACATGATTAAATAAAATATTTTATAATCTTGTCATAAATTAGAGAGAGAGAGCCTGAGAGTTGGCTACGCTTCTACTTTCTTCTTCTTCTTCTTCTTCTTCTTCTTCTCTTTCCAATGTGTTTTACTTTCTTTAGTTTTTGATCTTTAGTAGCTTTTTTTGGGAAACTTGTTATTTATTTATTCTTTTCTGTTTTAGTTATTTCATTTTTAGTTTTCTTTTACCTTTTAATTTTTTATGGACAATTATACACTAACGAAGTTTAATTTTTCACAGAAAATTTACCCCAAACTGGAAGTAGTTCATGATTTATTGACCCAAATTAATCATCAATTTGCTTTTGACATAACAAAGAAAATTAAGTCAAATGAAAAAAATAAGCTTGATGAAAATAATGTCTAACGTTATTTATATCGATTATTTTGCACATATGTTGTACAATTGGGCTAAGACACACAAACGACATATATTCATCAATACATCAGTACAATAACATGCATATTTCTAACAACGGTTTTCTTATGAGATTATAGAGGAATTCTCGTATCTACACATAGGTTTTCCTATGATATTATAGAGGAATTCTCGTATCTACAGATGTATCAACCATCCTTCTACTCAGTTTTTGTAATTCTTCAAACATTGCGTCCTGAAGAATTCAAACCAAAGACTTTTCTTGAAGATATCAGTAGAAAATTTCTTGTTCCAATGTCTTTTTTCACTAGAGACATTAGTCAAACATCGTCTTCTTACATTAGGGATTGCGAGAACCTGTTTCGACTTTGCGTCTTCTAAACCTCAAAAAAAATGTCAGTCAAAGAAATAATAAATGAAAGAACCGCTACGAGACGAAAAAGATAAACTAACCTCGACTCATGGGAGAATTTTACGCTTTGAAGTACTGAATAATAAATAATCATTATGTATTGTGTAGACTTAAGAAATTGACATTCATCAGTATAGGAATAGAAGAAGAAAATAGAGGAAGGAAAAAAAATAAGGAAAAGTGAAAAACGAAAACTCACTTGAGTATCAATGTTGGGGTTAATTTCATATTGGCAGAGTAACACCTATACAAAGAGATCAATATTGTATATAACGAAAATAAATCAATATTATGTATTTATATGCAAAACGGATAAGTGAAAACCTATTGTAATCAAAGGAGGAAATTTTCATTCAATTATTCTTATTGACTTTTCTTTAAAATACTAAACTGAAATATGGCTAAACATGCCAATCGTACTAAAAAACATGCAATATAGATTTAGGAAACTTTTGAAAAGTATACATAGGAAATCAATCGTTTCTATTTTATATTGTAACCTTTGAAATATCAATAATTTTAATTACTATTCCTATCAAAAAATAATAATTTTAATTACTATAATTGAGGATGTGCTTCCCTATCTAATAGATTGACATATCTTTAACGTATATGTTAATCAAAACAAAAGATTCATTTTGGTACCTCTTTGGTAACGTCACAATGAATGCCATATATGGAGGTCATTTTATATTGCATGATTCTTCCCTTCAAATTCACGTGTATTTTGAAATTTCACCGTCCATTTTGGAGACGGAAATTTACGGAATTCAATCATAATTTCTTCAACTAAAATTATGAGTTTGAAAATAATATATTTCACAAATATCTCAGTTTCGGGGTCTCACGATCTACCCTACTTAAAAAATATCGCAAGTTTTGATCTTTCCATTTCTCAAAGTTCCGGAAAAAGAAACAAACAACAAATCTTCTCAATTCTACATAACCACTAACAAATTAAACTTAGGAAAATTTTTTCAGAGTCCACACTCTAATGAATTAAAATAGGACAAATAGAGCTTCACAATTTTATTAAATCGCAGTGGAGTAAGTGTGTTTCTCCCACATGCAAATCCACAACAAGGCACTACACCATTAAATATGATAGGTTTAGCTAATATTAAGCCTAAAAGAAGTATTTCCAGATAAATCGTCACTGCACATCAGTTAAACAACAACCAAATAACAATTATATTCGCATAACGGTACAATGATACAATCATCTAGATATAATAAGCATTAGCACAATGTGTCGAACACCAGCCCAGTGAACTCATTTTTTTTTTATAACTCCCTTCAGCATATTTGGAAGTTTTCTTATGGACTAATAATTTTGTCAACTAACATCTTCTATTTTCCTTGCCAATAAACATTAAATGGGTTGAATTAAATTAACACATCGGCGCCAGTTTTTTCCATTTCAGTTCAAATTCTGGAGATTTTGAATTTAAAGGCGCCAAATTTTCGTTTTCAATTCAAACTCTGAAGATGTAATTTAAATTTAAATTTTGATGCAATATTTTTACATTAATTAATTAATTAATTATATTTTCCACGTGGCATTTCCTCACGCAAATTTTGAGAGGACATTCTCAAATAGTATATATATATTTCAAGCCTTGCACAAACTGATCTTACAAAGAAGATAAATTGCAAGATGAAAAAATTCAGCTTCTACAACTCTCTATCATCTGCACATCAGAGGGGTGCACTTGAAGTTAACGAGAAGAGATGGTGGAAGAAGAAGAAGTGGAAGGATAAAGCAGTCTCCACCATCCTTTTCGGTTGAGGTAACCGGGTCGGGCTGTCGACCTTAAATTACAAGCGCTGCTTGGGAGGCAACCCAATGTAGAGTACGATGCTATTTTTTTCTATTTTTTTCTTTAAGTTCTTCATATTTAATTTTGAGGGGTGAGAGAGAGTTTTGTTAATTCTTCCAATAAATGTAAAGGGACACAGGTACAGAAGACGCTCCGGGTTCCCCTTCTTGATGCGCGCGATAGAGAATGTTGAGTAGGCGCTTCGAAATCCGAACGCGAAGTGAGACTTTTTTGGAAACTGTCAACGGTCCACATGACCCCTTCTTCTTGCAGTTTCGCGGCAGCGGCGCCCATGTAGGTCCGGACACCACATGTATCTCTAACTCTCTCTGTTCTACGTTTTAAGTCATAATTGTGTAGATCGACCGCCAACACATTTAAGCGAGGACACCTCCTACTTGATCTCTAAATTTGTTAAGGACAACGAAATGCTTAAGTTTGGGGGAGTTTGTGTATAATTTCACCAGCCATGTTTTGTCTTGCATAGCCGTGTTACATGTAGTTTGTGTAGTACTTTGTTAATGTGGTTAGTGTAATGTCGTGTGATATTGTCGTATTGTGTTAGATTTAAATTTTTGCATTGTTAGCACTTTTACTTTATTGAGTTCCCCTACCCATTCGTTTTGTTGTTAATCGAGTTGGCCTAGAGCATATAGAGTTAGGGAAAAAAAACAAAAGAAAAATTAAAAATTCAAAAATCAAAAATCATAAAAATTGAAAACTTTTGAGAAAGGGAAATCTAAGACAGTGAATGTGGAGAGGACTTGGTGATAGAACTCCTAAGGAGTATGAAAATCTGAGGTGAGGTAGACGCGAGAATCTGGAGTAGGAAGACTTATAGGGCAAATGCACATTAGAAATGCGAGTAGCTGCCTCTCAGACTGGTTATCCTACTAGCACTACACCACCGTCACTTAGGTAGTTGATAACGCCCGAATAGGGGTTATCTTATAGCTCGGTTTTTGTGCATTTGTGCCGGAAAACTCACATTTTAGCCCATTTTCACCCTCGGAACGCCTCGGTTTTAGGAACGAGACAGTTACTTGCTCTTTATAAATTTCTGCATTTTCCGTACTTTATTTGGATATGATCGCGGGTGTGTTCATGTTGTCTATGCAGGAACAGGGCCCGGGAATGCAGCAGGAATGGATCGGGAATGCAGCAGGAGGCAAACAGAGGCAGAAAAGAGCACCCTGCCTTGCTGTCTGCGTATAATACGCAGACCCTGCGTAAAATACGCAGGCAGCAAGGAGGGAGAGGGGTTTTGGACAGATTTTCTCCCCTGTCTGCGTATTATACGCAGAAAATACGCAGAAAATACGCAGCCAGGGGGAGAAATACGCAGGAAAGAAGAAGTTGAAGGCAAGATGGGTCCCTGTCTGCGTATTATACGCAGGAAATACGCAGGAAATACGCAGACAGCAAGCACAAAGTGGAGAAAAAGCAGCAGGAGAAGACCCTGTCTGCGTATTATACGCAGCAGGCTGCGTATTATGCGCAGACAGCACAAAAACTGGGGCGGTTTCGGGCAGTGGCAGTTTCGTAAATATTGACAAGTTCCAGAAATTCGCCAGCACTATAAAAAGACTCGTCCAGACTCGTTTTGAAGACACAACACACAAGACCATTCATCCAAGGACAAGTCTGAGCAACCCGGGAGAGCACGGAAGCACTCATCCAGATCCGAAGAATTAGTTTGATCTTATTCTCTCTTTTAAATTCAGAAACTTTGTTATTTAGTTATGTCGTTTAGTAGCTAAACCTTTTACCTAGGTTCTCGGTGAACCTAGGGTTTCGTTTTCAGACATTATTTCTGCAGTTTGAGTATGAATGCATGATCTCGTTATCTTAATTCAGTAGTATTATCAGTTATTCTGTCTTTGATTATATCTGTTTATGCATGATCGGAGTCGCGAACCAGAATTGCTATAGACCCGAGCCTGTAGGTGAAAACGTCAGGTTAGGGTTAGGAAGAAAAGACAGGATTTAGTACCTTACCCTGATAGACCGACCAGAGAAAGGGAGATAGGGCTAGCCAAAACGTATAGACCAACTGTTAGAGAATTTGACCCGGGCCATCAGGACAGGTTAGAAACCCTAGCAGAATTATAACGAGACTGCAGACTTAGGCAGCTTAACAGGAACCCGAAAGTCTGCAGGATCGTGACAGCGTGTGGAATCTGAAAGGTTACTGCACAATCGGTACGTGGCACGGATAAGTAAAACTGCTGAGTGTTTTCATATCAAACCAAAGAACATAATTCTGAAGAAACCCTAGGGGATCCTGGACCTAGTACTCCAAACCCTAGATTTACGACTTTAAAGATTTTCAGAAAAACGTCACAAAAAAAATATTGCGTTTTATTTTGTTTATTTTTAGTCTATAGTTAATCATACTCTTAAACTACTCCTCCTTTTCATACTCTGGAAGTTAAAACTGATCTCTCGAAAAACCCGAAATAGTCCTCGTGGGAACGATCACCCGAGCTTAATTACGCCCGGTATTACAAGATTCGTATACTTGCGGACAGCACGTTAGTTTGCGCATCAAGTTTTTGGCGCCGTTGCCGGGGACCTTTTTAGGGTTAATTTAGTTATCAGAATTAGTTTTCAGATTTTTTATTTTTCAGTTTCGTTATTTTTCTTTTATCTCACTGCTTTTTGAATCTGCGTTTTCAGGACTGTTCAGTTGATGCCCAGATTGCCTCGCGATTTGGTGACACCACTCGACAATCCGGAGAAACTGTATACCGAACAAAACCGCAGAAACCGAGAAAGCAGGATGGCAACCAACCAGAGAGATCCACCCGAGAACACCGAATCCGGTGGACAGGAACGAGAGACACGTACCCCAGCCCAGATGGCTCGGTACATTGAGGAACTTGTCACAGCGGGACTTGCTGCCCGAAGCAACCAGAGAACATATAACCGATCTGGAAAGGCGTTGGTGGAAAATTTCGAAGTCCCCACCGGGGGGCATGAGCGAGCTATTGTGGTGCCCGAGATCACCGCCGAGCACTTTGACATCAAACCATCCACCATCCAGACGGTACAAACTCTCTGCCCGTTTCATGGCAGGGCCGACGAAGACCCGAACGATTTTATCGGGAAATTCGAAGATTACTGCAACAAGGTCAGATACAAGGGGGTAGAAGCAGAGGCACTCATGCTGATCTTATTTCCATACTGTCTGTACGGAGTAGCCAAAGACTGGCTCGAATCCCGACCACCCCGATCCATCACCACGTGGGAGGAGTGTGTCGCAGATTTTCTGGCAAAGTTCTATCCCGCCTCCCGAGTCATACAGTTACAGAGCGAGATCCTGTCATTCAGGCAGAAGATGGAGGAGACGGTGGTGGACGCATGGGACAGGCTTATGAGATTGGTCAAAAGGTGCCCGAACCACGGTTTTGGAGACGCGAAAATCCTGCAGGTTTTCTACCATGCCCTAGACAGGGAGAACGCCGACAGGATTGACAGAGAGTCCGGGGGAAACTTCTTGTATCACGTGGACAAAGAAGGATCGTATGACCTGATGAAGCAGTTGGCCAAGCAGGATACCCGACTGTTTGACGATCGCAGGATGGCGGCTAGAGCCGAACCCGCAGAGGATGACCGGATAGACAATCTGGCCAGGATCGTTCATGACTTGGTCACGAAAGTCTACTCGGATAAGAAGACTGTTGCAGCAGTCGAAGAACCTGATCTGGACGCAGCCATTGAGGAGCTAAGGACTGAAGACACCAACTACGTACAGCAGCAGTGGGACCCGAGCCGGTACCGACCGGGTACGAGAGACCATCCCGGGTTTCGGTACGGAAACCCAAACGCAGCAGTTTATGCACCGGGATTCCAGCACAGGCCACCAGCTCAGCAGGCTGCCCCGGCCCAGCAGGCTCAGTCAGTCCCATCCGCGCAGCAGTACGACGCCCAGATGAAAGAGATCAAGTCCATGTTCCAGACCATGGAGTCCCGGTTCAAGCACATGGACGCCCTGACAGCCGACATGCAGACGACCAAAACGTCACTGCGTGCTTTGGAGGTACAAGTGGGGCAGTTAGCACAGCAGCTAACGGAGAGACAGCCAGGAAACTTGCCCTCGAATACAGTGAATAATCCACGTGCTCAGATCAATGCTATCACCACTCGGAGTGGAGTAGCACTGCAGGATCCACCGTACCCTAGCCACGCACGCGCAGAAAAGTCGAAAGAAGTAGAACGCAAACTGTCTGGCCGGGATAACAGCGCAGTCGACCGCCCCCAGCCGAAGGGCTCGGTTGAGCAGGATGCAGTGCAGAATGAGACAGATGCAGAAACGGTACCTATTGCCAAGGAGGTACCATACCCCTTGAAGACACGAAAGAGGGACGATAGCAAGGACTACGCCAGGTTTCTTGAGATGTTCAAGCAGCTGCAGATTAACATACCTTTTGCCGAGGCTTTGGCTAAGATGCCCACTTACGCCAAATTCCTCAAGGACATCTTGTATGGGAGGAGGCGAATGAGCGATTTTGAGACTATAAATCTGACGGCAGAAGTGAGCAACTGTGTGAAGAATGGGCTACCGAGGAAGAGAAAAGATCCTGGCAGTTTTGTAATACCGGTCACCCTAGGTAACGCTTACACAGGAAAGGCTCTGTGTGACCTAGGAGCCAGCATCAACCTGATGCCATTGACGATTTTCAAGAGTTTGAAGGTCGGGGAGCCCCGGCCCACCAGAATCATGCTGCAGATGGCAGACAGGTCCGTAAAACAGGCTTATGGAGTTATCGAGGATATTTTGGTGAAGGTCGGTGAGCTCATTTTTCCAGCAGATTTCGTGATCCTGGACATGGAGGCAGGGGAGGTACCGCTCATACTGGGCAGGCCGTTTTTGGCCACTGGAGAAGCTATGATAAATTGCAAGAGCGGGGAACTGACCATGCAGATTAACGAGGACAAGGTTAAATTTAATGTTTTCAAAAATCTGCAACTGCCAAATTATTATGATCACGAAGATATCTTCGCCATAGACGTAGTGGATGATGGCTGGGAAAACGAGGAGATGGACCATTTATGGGAAGAAATTGACAGCATGTACGGAAAAGAGAAAGAGATGACTCGGTGCGAGCAGGCCATGAGGGCCGAGGACTTGACCACTTTGCACCGGGACGAAGATGGCGGGCAGAAGATGATCCTGGTTCCGTCACTCAAGAAGCCACCTGCACTCGAGCTTAAACCACTCCCGAACCATCTCAGGTATGCGTACATTGGTAATAATAATACTCTGCCCGTAATTGTTTCTTCCCTTCTATCTCAGGAACAGGAAGAGAAACTGCTGGAAGTATTGCGAGAGCACAAAGAAGCAATCGCCTGGACGATTGCAGATATTAAGGGGATCAGCCCCTCCTATTGCATGCACAAGATCAGGATTGAAGAAGGCAAGAAACCGGTGATTCAGCCCCAGCGGAGACTGAACCCGAACATGAAGGATGTTGTGCGCAAGGAGGTCATGAAGTGGCTGGAAGCAGGAATCATATACCCCATATCAGACAGCACTTGGATCAGCCCAGTCCAGTGCGTGCCCAAAAAGGGGGGTATTACGGTGGTGCAGAATGATGACCAGGAGCAGATTGCACAGCGCACGGTTACAGGCTGGCGGATCTGTATGGACTATCGGAGGCTAAACGATGCAACATTGAAAGACCACTTCCCGCTACCATTCATGGACCAGATGTTGGACAGGCTAGCTCATCACGCCTATTACTGTTTTCTGGACGGGTACTCCGGGTACAACCAGATTTGCATAGCCCCGGAAGATCAGAAGAAGACAACATTTACCTGCCCGTACGGTACGTTTGCGTTCCGGCGCATGCCATTCGGGTTGTGTAACGCTCCAGCCACGTTCCAGAGATGCATGATGGCGATATTCTCCGACATGATCGAGAAAAATCTGGAGGTCTTTATGGACGATTTTTCACTGTTCGGGGACAGTTTTGACGACTGCATGCACCACCTGGGACAGGTCCTGATCCGATGTAAGAAGGCGAATTTGGTGCTGAACTGGGAGAAGTGTCATTTTATGGTCACCGAGGGGATCGTGCTGGGTCACAAAATTTCCAGCAAGGGACTCGAGGTGGACAGGGCCAAGATCGAGGTGATAAAACATCTCCCATATCCGACAACCGTAAAGGCGATCAAAAGTTTTCTGGGGCATGCAGGATTTTACCGGAGGTTCATCAAAGACTTTTCCAAGATCACGAAGCCACTCTGCGCTTTACTTGGAAAAGACGTGCCCTTTGACTTTGATGCAGCTTGTCAGCAGGCCTTTGACCATCTGAAGGAGAAGCTGACCACAGCCCCGGTTATCACTACACCGGACTGGTCACTTCCGTTCGAGCTGATGTGTGACGCAAGCGACTATGCAGTCGGTGCAGTTTTGGGGCAGCGGAAGGACAAGGTGTGCCATGTGATATATTATGCAAGTCGGGTACTCAACGATGCCCAGATCAACTATGGCACTACTGAGAAGGAGCTGCTTGCTGTGGTATATGCCCTGAATAAATTCAGGCCGTACTTGGTCGGGTCAAAAGTCATCGTTTTTACCGACCATAGTGCCCTGAAATATCTGCTGGACAAGAGGGACGCAAAGCCGAGACTGCTGAGGTGGGTATTGCTGATGCAGGAATTTGATGTGGAAATCCGGGATAAGAAGGGAGTCGAGAACGTAGTAGCGGACCACCTGTCCAGGCTTGAGAATGCTGAGGTGGACCCGGTACCAATCCAAGAGAACTTTCCGGACGAGCACATCATGGCGGTCAAACTGGGGAGACCGTGGTATTATGCTATAGCTAACTATCTGGTGAGTGGCACGCTTCCCGAGGACCTAACCCCGTCACAGCGGAAACGGTTTATTTCTGAAAGCCGGCAGTATTTCTGGGACGACCCGTATTTGTTCAAGCAGGGAGCCGACAACATTCTGAGGAGATGTGTTCCAACCCACGAGGCCTGGAACGTGATCAGGCACTGCCACTCGGCTCAGTGTGGGGGTCACTTTGGAGGGACCCGCACGGCACACAAGGTACTGCAGTCAGGTTTCTTTTGGCCAACACTTTTCAAGGACTGTCATGATTATGTACAGGGATGCGATAGATGCCAGAGGACAGGGAGTACGTCACATAGGGACGAGATGCCTTTGACTATTTGGCAGGAAGTTGAACCCTTTGATGTATGGGGGATTGACTTCATGGGGCCGTTCCCGTCTTCAATGGGAAATCTGTACATACTGCTGGCAGTGGACTATGTTACGAAGTGGATCGAGGCGATAGCGTGTCAGAAAAACGATGCAGCGACAGTTGAGCGTTTTCTGAAACGCAACATATTCACACGATTCGGGACCCCCAGAGCAATGATCAGCGATGAAGGGTCACACTTTATTAACAAAGTGTTTGCCAGGGTACTTAAGCAGTACGGGGTATCGATCCATAAGGTATCACTGCCTTATCACCCTCAGACTAACGGACAGGCAGAGGTGTCAAACCGAGAGATCAAGGGAATTCTCGAGAAAACCGTAAATCTGGGCCGGAAGGATTGGTCGATGAGACTGGATGATGCGTTATGGGCATACAGGACAGCTTTCAAAACACCGCTGGGAATGTCACCATACCAGCTCGTGTTTGGGAAAGCGTGTCACCTCCCGGTTGAGCTGGAACATAAGGCCTATTGGGCTATCAAACTGCTCAACATGGATGAGAGTCTGGCCGGAGATAAGAGAAAAATGGCGCTGCTGGAATTAGAGGAGTTCCGCAGGACGGCATTTGAGAGCGCCAAAATTTATAAAGAGAAGACGAAGAAGTGGCATGATCAGCGTATCACGCCAAAGCAGTTCAACGAAGGAGACAAGGTGCTTCTCTACAACACAAGAATGAGGTTCTTTCCGGGAAAGTTGAGGTCTCGTTGGTCGGGACCGTTCATCATCAGGAAGATATTCGCATGGGGTGCATTTGAGCTAGAAAATCCAAAAGAAAACTCAAGCTTCATGGTGAACGGAAACCGAATCAAGCCATATCTCGAGAACGCCGAGGTCGCCAAGGTAGATCCAATCTACTTCGACGACCCGTGATCGAACCTGAGGTAACTGGGTCGGGCCGTCGACCGTAAATTACAAAGCGCTGGTTGGGAGGCAACCCAACGTAGTAAGTTTAAATTATTTATTTTTTATTTTTATTTTAAGTTTTGAATTTTTGAGAGAGGTAAGATGAGTGGGTATTTAATGAAAATTCAGCATGTGCAGATACAGAAGAAGCAGACAAAAAGAAACAGAAAGGAGAGAGAGAGAAAAGTGACCCCCATTCAACCCATAGTGTCAAAATAACCGAAGTGAAAAAAAAAATGAAAATAATTTTTCTCTGCTGTCTGCGTATTTTACGCAGCTTTCTGCGTATTATACGCAGCCAGCAAAGAAAAATTGATTTTTGAAAATTTTTGAAAAATTATTTTAGCTGCTGTCTGCGTATTTTACGCAGGTTTCTGCGTATTATACGCAGCCAGCAGCATAAACTGTATTTTTCTAAAAAAAAAAAAAAAAAAAAAAAAAAAAAAAAAAAAAAAAAAAATTGAAAAATTAATTTTGCTGCTGCCTGCGTATTTTACGCAGCTTTCTGCGTATTATACGCAGACAGCACCAAAAATTGACTTTTTTGGAAAAATTGAAAAATTATTTTTAGGGCTGTCTGCGTATTTTACGCAGGTTTCTGCGTATTATACGCAGACAGCACTGAAAAATCAGTTTTTGAAAAAAAAAAAATTCAAAAAATTCATTTTCCCTCCCTGTCTGCGTAAAATACGCAGCTTCGTGCGTATTATACGCAGACAGAGAAGGAAAATGCAATTTTTTTTAAATTTTTTGATCACCCGGTACCCCTGTTTGCGTAAAATACGCAATATATACGTATTATACGCACAAAATAAGCAGTTTTTGACCATTTTAAGCCAGGGGCATTTTGGTCATTTTGGCACTTAGGGTTAAATAGGGGAGTCCGGCCATGGGGAAGCCATTGTTGCTTCCAAGCTTTCTCTCTCTACCTCCATTCCTCTCTAGCACCAACACACCAAATTTTCAAAAGTGCTCGAAATCAAAAACCGAAGGCATTTTTGGAATCCCCTCGTCGCAAGGAGCACGGAACTACTCTCGGTTTTCAGAAATTCCAACCGAGCAAGTGTGGGGGTGGAAGGAAAGTGAAGGGTGTTCTTGAGGAAAAATCTCAGATTTGTTGAGTTTGAAGCCAAACCGGAAAAATTCACAGAAGGGAACGTTGAAGAGGAGGAAGAAGGCTACGCGTGAGTGTGCCCGGAATTTCAGTCCGGCAAAGTCGACTTTTCCGGCGGCTTAGGCGGCGGCTTGACGGCGGTTTACAGGCGGCTTTCCGGCGATAACCTTGCCGGATTCTGCGCTTCACCCCCGTTGTGGGAAGGTCCAATTTTCTTCCCTCTCTTTAAAATTTTCAGTTTTAAGCACGACCCGTAGTCGGGTCATTGTTTCCGAAATTTTTCTCGGTTTCCGTGCCGTGTGGACCTCTGGTAGATTCTAGGGGGCTTATTTGCTGAGACGCACTATTTCACGTGCACGTACTCTAGATTTTTGTTTCTGCTCGTTTTTACATTTTCATGGCTTTTGTCAAACCTGTCATTGACCCGAACCGTCGGCACGAGCCGATTGATATCCCTGTCAGCGACCTAACACCGCATAACTTTGACAGTTATCGGTTTGTGACCCACCGTGCCCATGACTATTATCTGACCGGTAAAAAGCCGAACTATAGGTTGGATAAGGACCACAGATTCGAGGTAGACGATGATAGGATGCCAATCCAGATGGTGAATTTTGCCAGTCGAGCAAACATTTTTGGCACTTCACTAGCTGGGTTTGAGGGTACGTCGAGTTCTAGGCTGACTAGGGAATTCTTTTGCAACCTTATGCATGCCGGCGATGCCGAGAACACTGATGTGCGGTGGATTTATTGCCGTCGTGACTATATTTTGCTGACCCCCGACTCTATTAGGCAGGCTTACGGGATTCCACCATCCCAAGAGCCGTGTGCCTACCAGCTAGCTGTGAGTAACCCTCCGTCAGCTGGGGAAATTTTGAGGGTTTTGACAGGTGGAAACGCGGGGGCCCACTTTGAGGAGGAAGGAAATGTGGGGCTGAAACTGCACTCGGGATTTTTGTGCAAGCCTGCCAAGTGGTGGGCTGAATGGGTGGTGAACCGCATTATGGGGATCCAACACTTTACCTACCTCGAGAATGAGGCGACCATGATAGTGTACTGTCTGATGATGAGGAGACGGATTGATATAGCTCAGCTCATTTGGGCTTATATTCAGGAGAGGAATGCCTCAGCGAGCCGGAAGGGACTCGGGTATAGCAACCTGATTATCCAACTGGCTCGTAATTACCAGATTCCTCTCTCCGAGCTTGAGGGTGACTGGAATCCTCCTCTTCTTAAGGCCTATAGGAAGATTAGAGGGGGAGGTCCGGGACCGAATGACCCAGTCATCGACCTTGATGCAGAACCTATGGAGGAGGATGAGCCTGCCCCTGCCCCTGCCCCTAGGAGGCGATCGACCCAGGACAGACCTACTCGGGGGACGGGAGCGTCTACACTTAGGCGTTCTCAGTCCACCCATGACCACGGAGAGCCGAGCCAGAGAGCCGGGCCGAGTCAGAGAGCTAGACCTAGTACGAGAGGTACGAGAGGTCCGACCGGTCCACCGCCACTTTCGGTCATGAACCGTAGGTTGGCCCGAGTAGAGGAGGGACTTGAGGGATGCCGTGCTGGCCAGGCGTCTTTAGGTGAGAAGGTGCTTAACAAGTTAGGGAAAGTTTTCCGATACCTAAAGCACCTCAAGAAGACCACGAAGAAGATAGCCAAAGACCATGGCGATGCGATTACTGCACTCCGAGAGGAGCAGCGCGAGGCAGCCCGCCATGCGGGCCGAGAGGTGCCATTGCCTATTATCTTCCCTCCCTCCTATTCCAGTGAGTACACTACCAGCTGGTCGGACGAGGCGAGCTCGAGTGAGCATGCCACAGCGCCGGTTTCACACCCACCTAGCAGTCGCTCAGGATCCCGGACACAGTCCAGACAGTCATCGAGCTCACGGTCCCGCCAGTCGTCGAGCTCGCACCCACGACAGTCGAGTAGTGCCAGATTCAGGCAGACCAGCAGCTCACCTAGCAGCATGTCCGGTTCGTCCGAGACCGGGTCAGACCCGCCGTATAGTCTAGACGATTCAGTGCCATGAGGGCATGCCACCTCTTAGTGTGGGGGTGGGAGTCGTGTCTGCATAACCCGGTCTGCACGTTTTTTCACATTTATTTGCAGTTTTTATTTTATTTTTGAGTCAGCATATTTTCTTTATTTGAGTCGACCCACCACATCATTCTGACCTTGCATTGTGTATATTTAAAAAAAAAAAAAAAAAAAAAAAAAAAATCAGAAAATCCAAAAAAAATTAAAAATCAGAAAATTTGAGAAAGGGCAATCAAGATTACAGAAACTGGGAAGAAATCGAGATTAAACCCTTTGACAGAAAAGAAAGCTTGCACCGAGGTATAGTAGATAGGTGAGAGCCAGTGACCCTTGGAAACCGCAAGTAGTTATCACCTGAGCTAAGGATCCGACTAGTTGCCACACCGCCGTCATCTAGGTAGTCGACAACCCGCCCACGGGCGCCGTCACGGTCATCGCATCTTTCGGTGGAGTGATTGGCTATCAAGGGACCTCACGTCCTGTTTCTTATCCCTAGGTCCAACTAGTAAACCCGTTTGAAGCCATTTACCCCTTTTATTCTTAGCCACTATAGCCTAGGAAGCCTTCTTTGAGACCTCATCAGTCGATTAGTTGGCTATTCTACGAGTTATGACGGAGGGAGTGAGTTGGGGAGGGTTTTAGATGGAGCACTTCATGACATATCAGTTTTGGACAGTTTCGACATGGACACGCTTTTCGAGGGGAGGACAGGGTGAGTGAGAGGCGACAGTGCATTAATTTGCGGAGGTGGATCACTGCATTACATAGTGACCACAGGAGGAGTTAGTCGCGTGCGAGACATCTTTCCGCACATTATGGGGTCCGGGGGGTTGAGAGGTTAATTGGTGGTTGTGCCGTTTTTCTACATCTTTGGTGATGAGGAGGTTCGGTGGGACTGCACAGTATTATTTCGACTACAGGATCAGCGCTTCAGGATTAGTGTGGGGGTATTCCATATGAGGACATCTTTCATACCCCACGACGACAGTTTATTTCTATTCACTCAGCTTTAGTCAGTTTATTTATCGTTATTCGTGTATTTATGTGTATATAGAGTCGTATTATAAAAAAAAAAAAAAAAAAAAAAAAATGAAAAATGAAAAAAAATAGGAAAAGAAAAGAAAAAAAAAAGAAAAAAAAAAACAGAAAATGTTCTAGTTGTGCAGTTTTTCAGTTATTTATGTTGTTTATGTTATTGAGTCAAAAAGCTGAGTGAGTAGCACGATTTTCGAGACAGTTACACCGCTTCACATTTGTGGCCGCGAGAACGGCGAAGACACACCGAGGGACAGGAAGATTGATATGGCAGGAACTTAGGTGTTTCAGGCAGTTTTTCGGGAACTCGGTGAGGGGTGTGAGTCTGGGAAATTGTGAGAATGTCATAACGAGTAGGATCATGCCGTACCTTTACATATATATATATCCTACCTGTTAGATTTAGAACCTTGATTCGGAAATAGCTCGGATGGTCGGTTAACTAGGGATTCGCGCAGGTTGATAGCAAAAGTAACAGTACTCGGGTCCCGTGCTTAAATCCACCAAAGAAATCTGTTCAGACTTACCGATCGATTGCAGGGAAGTATTTTCTGGAAAAAGGGTGAGGTTTTGAGGACACTCGGTTATGTTTTTGAGATTGCCCAATCTCACCAAAAATAATTGTTTAGTATATTTTTTGAGTCGTGTACATTGATTCTGTGTATATTCTATCTGAGTCAGTCTTTCTATCGAGTCGTCTGGTTATACGGTTCAGGTTGAAAGAGTATGCAATTGCAGGGAGTATGCAAAGGTAGTGTATGCACGACAGGGTCGGTTTTGCAAAAACCGAGAGGTATGCAAGCAGGTTGGTATGCAAGGGGATTGCTCGGGACGAGCAATATTTAGTGCGGGGGTATTTGATAACGCCCGAATAGGGGTTATCTTATAGCTCGGTTTTTGTGCATTTGTGCCGGAAAACTCACATTTTAGCCCATTTTCACCCTCGGAACGCCTCGGTTTTAGGAACGAGACAGTTACTTGCTCTTTATAAATTTCTGCATTTTCCGTACTTTATTTGGATATGATCGCGGGTGTGTTCATGTTGTCTATGCAGGAACAGGGCCCGGGAATGCAGCAGGAATGGATCGGGAATGCAGCAGGAGGCAAACAGAGGCAGAAAAGAGCACCCTGCCTTGCTGTCTGCGTATAATACGCAGACCCTGCGTAAAATACGCAGGCAGCAAGGAGGGAGAGGGGTTTTGGACAGATTTTCTCCCCTGTCTGCGTATTATACGCAGAAAATACGCAGAAAATACGCAGCCAGGGGGAGAAATACGCAGGAAAGAAGAAGTTGAAGGCAAGATGGGTCCCTGTCTGCGTATTATACGCAGGAAATACGCAGGAAAAACGCAGACAGCAAGCACAAAGTGGAGAAAAAGCAGCAGGAGAAGACCCTGTCTGCGTATTATACGCAGCAGGCTGCGTATTATACGCAGACAGCACAAAAACAGGGGCGGTTTCGGGCAGTGGCAGTTTCGTAAATATTGACAAGTTCCAGAAATTCGCCAGCACTATAAAAAGACTCGTCCAGACTCGTTTTGAAGACACAACACACAAGACCATTCATCCAAGGACAAGTCTGAGCAACCCGGGAGAGCACGGAAGCACTCATCCAGATCCGAAGAATTAGTTTGATCTTATTCTCTCTTTTAAATTCAGAAACTTTGTTATTTAGTTATGTCGTTTAGTAGCTAAACCTTTTACCTAGGTTCTCGGTGAACCTAGGGTTTCGTTTTCAGACATTATTTCTGCAGTTTGAGTATGAATGCATGATCTCGTTATCTTAATTCAGTAGTATTATCAGTTATTCTGTCTTTGATTATATCTGTTTATGCATGATCGGAGTCGCGAACCAGCATTGCTATAGACCCGAGCCTGTAGGTGAAAACGTCAGGTTAGGGTTAGGAAGAAAAGACAGGATTTAGTACCTTACCCTGATAGACCGACCAGAGAAAGGGAGATAGGGCTAGCCAAAACGTATAGACCAACTGTTAGAGAATTTGACCCGGGCCATCAGGACAGGTTAGAAACCCTAGCAGACTTATAACGAGACTGCAGACTTAGGCAGCTTAACAGGAACCCGAAAGTCTGCAGGATCGTGACAGCGTGTGGAATCTGAAAGGTTACTGCACAATCGGTACGTGGCACGGATAAGTAAAACTGCTGAGTGTTTTCATATCAAACCAAAGAACATAATTCTGAAGAAACCCTAGGGGATCCTGGACCTAGTACTCCAAACCCTAGATTTACGACTTTAAAGATTTTCAAAAAAACGTCACAAAAAAAATATTGCGTTTTATTTTGTTTATTTTTAGTCTATAGTTAATCATACTCTTAAACTACTCCTCCTTTTCATACTCTGGAAGTTAAAACTGATCTCTCGAAAAACCCGAAATAGTCCTCGTGGGAACGATCACCCGAGCTTAATTACGCCCGGTATTACAAGATTCGTATACTTGCGGACAGCACGTTAGTTTGCGCATCAGTAGTCATCAACCCTCCTCGTAGTGGAAACGGAACAGCTGTGCGAGTGATGTTTATGGGGGCCTCAAGTCCCGTCTCACAGCCTAGGTCCACTAGTTACCCCTTTTGATCCATTTACCCCTTTATTCACAACCTCTAGCTTAGGAAGTCGTTCCTTGTGACTTGCATCACCAGTTAGAATGGTCCCTTCCTATGCGTCATGATAGAGTGAGTTGAGTTAGGGAGGTTCGATGAGGGTGAGCTGATTTGATACATATTGAGTGTATTCTCTTACATGTCATATTTTGAGGGGATGTGTGGGTGAGTTAGAGACGTTAGCACACTTCGGTGTTGCGGTGATGACACGCTTTCTTACGTGTTACTGCAAGTGCACGGTTCAAGTAATATAGGGTAGTATTTCAACCCCGAGTTATCGATCCCACGAGGACAAGCTTGAGATTATTTAATTTATTATTAGATTAGAGTACTGCGACAGGAGGAAGAGTTATGACTTAAACAGTTGTCACCCTCAAACAGGTGACTGACATAGAATAAAAAACTAAACTAATATTTTTTATTTTTTAATTTATTAAACAAATATGGAAAAACTAGGCAATCTCTAGATCACCTAGGGCTGTGGACGATTTTCGGATTAGCTAAGTAACACGTTAATCCTATTCTAGTTCAGCCGGGTAATGGTACTGACAATCTCCCATCGGTATCATGTCGTTCTACGTCACGGTTAACTTGGTGTCATGTCGGTCCACCTACATCTACCGCTCCGTTCTAGTAGGCTAATGACAATGTACGGAATGATGTCCTCTCACACCACCACCACACGAACACCTCACTATCTCCTAAAGAATCTACCCACTAAGGCCAATCCTACACACTTCTCTTATCAGTCTCTGTGATTAAGGATTGGTGTTCATATCTCATCACAACTAGGTCTAAGTCGCTCTCACGCACTCGCTAGCTAATTAACAAGTCCGGTTAATTACTCCATTCTTGCCAACAATTAAGCTTAGTATATGAACAATAACTAGAATAAAGACTAACATTAAGCAAGATTACAATCTAAGAATAAACCCTAATTTCATGAATATCAATTCCTAACATAGTCGTGTCAATAGACTACACTCTTTAACACGTTCATGAAATTAAACTTCATCCAATAGATCAAAATCCAAAAGCATGAGACAACTAAAATCCGGAAAACATATTGTCTACATAAATCTTAGGCTTCCTAGAGAAGCCTAGCAAAACCTCTAGCTACTAATTGAAATCGTAGCAACACAACAATGTTTCTCCATACAAGTGATTAAAAGAGGGAAGAAGAGATCAAACGCTAGAAATCTCGAAGATTGGCGCGATCCGGGCTCTTCTCCTTCCTCGAGGTTCCTCCCTATGAAGTATCCTTGATCTCCTCCTTGATCGTGGCTCTCAATAGGTGTGAATGGTGATTATTTCCGTCCCTATGTCGTCCTTCCTTCATAATTCGCATAAGTCTTCAGTAATTGCACAATAACCCCCTTAAATCTGCTCCTGACTTCAATAGGCCGTATCTTTTTCGTCCGAAATCGGATTTAGCTCGTTGACCTATCGTTAGAAAGCTCTCGGAGTCTACTTTCATTTGGCACCGGTCTAACTCCAAAATTATTTGTAGAACCCCAGCTAGGATCAAAATAGTGAAGACTTGTCATCCAAGCTCCTCCAATTCGGCTTCTCTTGACTCCACTTGAGCTCCCGTTGTTTCCGAAGTTCGTTCCATGCTTCCTATCAACCGATTAGCATCCGTTCCTGCCAAAACAACATGAACAAACATACAAAGCGATTATATTTGACATATAACAAGGAAATATGCATAGAAAACTCCCAGACTAACAATATAGCACATGGAAAGAAACAAGTGATAAAACGACCTTTATTCTCTAACTTTGGGCTCAAATCTCTCATAATAATGTGGTCAAATGGAGGTAATAGATAGCTCCTAAAAGGTGCTATCAAATTCCCCCCACACTACCTTCTTGCTCATCCTGAGCAACACTTGCTTCCGAGATTCACATATATCTTTACTTTGCCTTAGAAACAACGACTCAAACGCTGGACTATGCAATCTACCTGACTTTAAAAAATTCAACTCGATAAACAATGCAATCAAGTAAAGAACATTTTTTTTCTTGGTTAGAGATTGGGCAATCTCGAAAATCAAACCGGCATATCATAAGGCTCTAACATCTCTTAGAAGATTATATAACTTTGGTGATCAGTAGAACTTCCGGCCAGTTTCGTCAGACAGAACGGGCACGAACACTCAATAATTGATTTCGCACACTCATAAAACGTATCCCTAGCACCTACCATCCGAGCTATTTATCCACGGGTTTCAATTGTTGACGGATTAGGATGGGTAGGATAGGAGATTTAGAAGCGCAGTCCTAGACGTCATGATATAACTCACTAAAACCCATTCTCACACTTCCTCACCAAAATCCAAGGAACCCCACCGAACTAGCTACTTCGGACCTCATTCCCTCAATCTTGGTGAAATGCCGTTCTCGCGGCCACAAATGTGAAGAAGCGATCTCGAAAAATAGCTAATCTCCTCGATCTTCATGAAGTTTAATTTCCGGCTCCCTATTCCATTTCACTTTCAACTTCTGTTTTTGTATTTTTTTTTTCTATAATCCATGGAGCCAATAGTAATACAAATATCCGAGGAGATCCAAGTATCAAATATATAAGTGGGGGTGAAATGTGTCAAATCAAATGTGTAATCACGATAAATGTCGACACCCCCACACTCAATGTAAAGCATATCACATAAACCCGGTAATCAATGTATATATGTGCTTTTTCCAACCTATCCTCCTCATCACCTTAGATATAGAGAATAATCATACAAATCGAAGCACATCCTCCTATAAGATCAATCAACCCCAACCCCATGACGTGCGTAAAAAGTATCACGCACTACGGCACTCCACCTTTAGTTGTGGTGTATGGACACGACTCACCGCCACACCGAAGTGTGCTGCCGTCTCTAACTCACCCTCACATCCCCTCAAAAGATGACATGTAAGAAGATCCACGTAAGATGTATAATATGAGCTCACCCTCAACGAACCTCCCTAACTCAACTCCCTCTATCATGACGCATAGGAAGGGACCATTCTAACTAGTGATGAAAGTCACAAGGAATAGCTTCCTAGGCTAGAGGTTGTGAATAAAAGGGGTAAATGGATCAAATTGGGGTAACTAGTGGACCTAGGAATTAGAGACGGGACGTGAGGTCCCCATATAAATCACTCGCACAGCTGTTCCGTTGCCACTACGAAGAGGGTTGACGACTACCTATATGACGGTGGTGTAGCGCTAGTAGGTTAATTAGTTTGAGAGACAACTACTCACAATTCTCGAGTGCATTAGCCCTATAGCCTTCCTACTCCAGATTCTCACGTCTACCTCACCTCAGATTGTCCTACTTCTAGGAAATTTCTATCATTGATCCCTCTCCATGCTCACTCGCTTCAATTGCCCTTTCTCAAAAAAATCAATTTTTTAATTTTTAGGATTTTTGCAATTTTTTTTTCATTTTATTTTCCTAACTCTATATGCTTGGCCCAACTCGATTAACTAACAACGTTTGGGTAGGTGGACTCAATAATTAAAAGTGAAAATATATATATATATATATATATATATATATATATATATATATATATATATATACAAGGCAATAATTAAACGTGCACATGCAATCCTAAATCCGACAACTACGTGCAAACTGACTCACTAATCTATATGTAACATGGTTATGCAAGTTTAGGCAAGCAAAGATATGCGAACCCCCCCCCCCCCCCCCCACACTTGAGGTAATCATTTTCCTCAATGAATTTAGAGTGTCCCCCCAATGAAATGATCTCAAAGTGTAAGGATTTAAAAAGACAAGTGTTGCATGGCACTTTGCGTAAAATGAATCATATCGTCTAGAGTGATTATTTAAAGAGAGATAGAATATGGTACCTATGGTCCCGGAGTACCATTCTTACAGGATTGGTTTCGCGAAAATTGGTCAAGAAAGGACCGAATCGGTCGACCAAATTCTCCGAAAACTCGAGCAAGTTGAAGCAAGCATACCCTTGATGTGCTCCAAGATGTTCCCGTCTTAAGTTCCTCTTTGAGCTTTGGCCGAATTCCCCTCCAAAGCAACGAATTGGGAGATTTAAGTTCTTGGAGCTCTTCCTCTTTGAATTCCCCCACACTCAATCCGCTCACTATCTCAAAAGCTCAAGAGTTAATCTTGTAAATTTTGCGATTTGGATGCGTTTTGGGTTTAGGGTGTGTTGGTGTTCTTGAGGGTTTGGAGAGGAAGAAGGTGAAGAAAAGGAGTGTTTGATCTAAATTGGGGTGTTAGGGGACTTGTTGGTTGGTTCTTGGATTTAAAAATCCTCCAAAATATCAAAATAACCCCCCCAAAAAGTATCAAAAATACCCCCAAAAAGTGAGTTGTCCGGCTGATTTCGACCCCCATTTCAGCCTGAAATGGATGCCGAAATCAATTGATTTCACCCCCCATTTCGGCCCGAAATGGGGCCCGAAATCACTGGGAAAAAAAGAAGCAGCTTGGCCATTTCAATTCGGGCCGAAATGGCTTGATTTCGGCCCCCATTTCGGGCCGAAATGGGTGTCGAAATCACTAAATCTTGCCTACTTTATTTTTTCTCTATCTTCTTCATCCGATATCCGATTCGTTCGATTATTGAACCATTGGACTGCACACTCGACGAGGAATCCATTTTTTACTAGAAAATCTCAAATCCAAGAAATTTTACATTTCTTCTCAAATTATCTCTCTTGTGCAAAGAATCTCGCCTCCAAAGCTCTTGAACTCTATTTCCACTCTGGATTCCGATGCGTGCAACCCCTATACCTTAACTCGCTACCATGCTCCTTATGACTAATTAGCTACTCCTCGCCCTCGAGTATCTCCTTTATCAAGCTAAATTCTCCCAGTGTGCTCGTTGTCTATCATTTTCCATGCAAAATGGTATACATGCATCAAGAAGGGGAATTCAAGGGTCTTCGGTACCTGTGTCCTGCACACTCTTAGAAAATATTAATAAAACTCTCTCTCACCCCTCACAATCAAATATGGAGAACTCAAAAACAAAAACGAAACAAAATATCAAACTCTACTCTACATTGGGTTGCCTCCCAAGAAGCGCTTGTAATTTAAGGTCGACGGTCCGACCCTGTTACCTCAACCGTCTAGGATAATGAAGGATGCTTAACTCTCCACTTCTTCTTCTTCCACCATCTCTTTTCCAGAACTTCACGTGCACCCTTGTGTTGTGGAGATGGTGGAGAAGTGTAGAAGTAGACTCTTTTCATCTTGTTTTTTTCGTCTTTATCAAATTCCACGAAGTACTACTGGGCTCAAATGAATCTCTGGCCATAAAGTCGCCTCAGTAGTACCTCTTTGGTGCTTTATGCTCGTCAATCAACATATGCAGTTCACTCACACCCCCACACTTGCTGATTTCCAAATCCTCAATAGAAAAAATCACAACTGTTTCATCAGCTTCATCATTAGCACCCCACAAGCTCCCAATGAAGGGGTCATCCAAATCGTCCTCTGGTGGTGATGATGATGGAGGATCAAATTTAGGCTCAACGTCACGTGGCAAGGGATCCTCTTGTGGCACTTGAATACCTGATTCCCCTGCTGTTGACAGTGTCTCTACTCATTTCGTTAACCTCTTCATCATCTCCTTCACGTATTCCATACCTGTGGCTGAATCCTCTTGTGAAAGTTGTGTAGCAACAGACAAGAACTTGATGCACACTTGGGTATCCTCCATAATACTGCGTCGTTCTGCCATATCCGCTGACGAGTCTTCCTGATGCTCACGAAGCTGTGGTGGATCGAATATGCATGCATCTACATACTTGTGATCCTTCTTGCATTTATAGAACCAAATCATTGAGCAGTCATCTGTGTGCCAAATTCTGCATCTAGCACAATAGTAGGGGTAATTAGAGATCCCCTCATAATCTTCCTCGTTCGACATGCTCATTATGTCTCCTGCTTCCTGTGTCCCTGCGAAAACAAACTCACAAGATACCCGTGAAGCACAGAGATTTTAAAAAAAAACAAACAAACAAACAAAAATGAAATAAATACTCTAAACTAACTCCTCACTAAATAATCTACCGTTGTCCCCGGCAACGGCGCCAAAAACTTGACACGCTTTCTTACGTGTTATTGCAAGTGCACGGTTCAAGTAATATAGGTAGTATTTCAATCCCGAGTTATCGATCCCACGAGGACAAGCTTGAGATTATTTAATTAGTTATTAGATTAGAGTACTGTAACAGGAGGAAGAGTTATGATATAAACAGTTGTCACCCTCAAACAGGTGACTGACATAGAATAAACAACTAAACTAATATTTTTTATTTTTTAATTTATTAAACAAATATGGAAAAACTAGGCAATCTCTAGATCACCTAGGGCTGTGGACGATTTCCAGATTAGCTAAGTAACATGTTAATCCTATTCTAGTTCAGCCGGGTAATGGTAATGACAATCTCCTATCGGTCTCATGTCGTTCTACGTCACGGTTAACTTGGTGTCATGTCGGTCCACCTACATCTACCGCTCCGTTCTAGTAGGCTAATGACAATGTACGGAATGATGTCCTCTCAGACCACCACCACACGAACACCTCACTATCTCCTACCGAATCTACCCACTAAGGCCAATCCTACACACTTCTCTTATCAGTCTCCGTGATTAAGGATTGGTGTTCATATCTCATCACAACTAGGTCTAAGTCCCTCTCACGCACTCGCTAGCTAATTAACAAGTCTGATTAATTACTCCATTCTTGCCAAGAATTAAGCACAGTATATGAATAATAACTAGAATAAAGACTAACATTAAGCAATATTACAATCTACTAATAAACCCTAAGTTCATGAATATCAATTCCTAGCACAGTCGTGTCAATAGACTACACTCTTTAACACGTTCATGAAATTAAACTTCATCAAATAGATCAAAATCCAAAAGCATGAGACAAGTCTAAAATCCGGAAAACATATTGTCTACATAAACCCTAGGCTTTCTAGAGAAGCCTAGAAAAACGTCTAGCTACTAATTGAAATCGTAACAACACAATAATTTTTCTCCATACAAGTGATTAAAAGAGGGAAGAAGAGATCAAACGCTAGAAATCGTGAAGATTGGCGCGATCCGGGCTCGTCTCCTTGCCTGAGGTTGCTCCCAATGAAGTCTCCTTGATCTCATCCTTGATCGTGGCTCTCAATTGGCGTGAATGGTGATTATTTCCGTCCCTAGGTCGTCCTTCCGTCATAACCCGCAGAAGTCTTCAGTAATTGCACAATAACCCCCTGAAATCTGCTCCTGACTTCAATAGGCCATATCTTTTTCGTCCGAAATCGAATTTAGCTCGTTGACCTATCGTTAGAAAGCTCTCGGAGTCTACTTTCATTTGGCACCGGTCTCACTCCAAAATTATTTGTAGAACCCCATCTAGGATCAAAATAGTGAAGACTTGTCATCCAAGCTCCTCCAATTCGGCTTCTCTTTACTCCACTTGATCTCCCGTTGTTTCCGAAGTTCGTTCCATGCTTCCTATCAACCGATTAGCATCCGTTCCTGCCAAAACAACATGAACAAACATACCAAGCGATTACATTTTACAAATAACAATGAAATATGCATAGAAAACGCCCGGACTAACAATATAGCACATGGAAAGCAACAAGTGATAAAACGACATTTATTATCTAACTTCGGGCTCAAATATCTCATGATAATGTGGTAAAATGGAGGTAATTGATAGCTCCTAAAAGGTGTTATCAGGTGAGTCGTGTCCTTACACCACGATCACAAGTGGAGTACCGTAGTGCGTGATATTTTTTTCCGCACGTCATGGGGTGGGGTTGGTTGATCTTATAGGAGGTCGTGCTTATGCTTCATTTATATTCTCTATATATTAGGTAATGAGGAGGATCAGTTGGAAAAGCACGTTTACACATTGACTGCTAGGTTTTTAATATGCTTTACATTGAGTGTGGGGGTGTCGACATCTATTTTGATTACACTACTGATTTGACACATTCCACGCCCACGTTATTTGATACTTGGATCTCCTCGGATAACTATCATTACTGTTGGTTCCATGACATTTGTTAGAAAAAGAAAAAAAAAAATAAATAGAAATAAAAGAAAAATAGGAAGTGAAAGTGAAATGGAATAAGGAGCTGAAACTGAATTTCTTGAAGTCCGGGGAGATTAGCTATGGATCTTGATCACTCTTTCACATTCGTGGCCGCGAGAACGGCGTTGCACCAATATTGAGGGAATGAGGGCCGGAGTAATGAAATTCGGTGGGGTTCCTTGGATTTTGGTGAGGGAGTGTGAGAATCGGGTGTTTGTGAGTTATATCATGACGTCTAGGACTACGCTTCTAAATATCCTATCCAACCCTTCCTAAGTCGTCAGCAGTGTGAACCCGTGGATAAATAGCTCGGATGGTAAGTGCTAGGAATATGTTTGACGAGTGTGCCGAAGCAATGTCTTAAGTGTTTGTGCCCGTTATGTCTAACGAAACTGGCCGCAAGCTCTACAAATCACCAAAATTAAAGAATTTCCGAGGGATTATAAGAGCCTTATGACTTGCCAATTTACTTTTTGATTTTTCCCGATATCGCAAAAGAAAAGAAGGAAAAAATATGTGTTGTTGTAATATTTGCATTGTTTATAATCGAGTTGCATTGTTTATAGTCATGTAGATTGCATTGTGTGTGTGTCGTTCGTGTCACATGGCTAGTGACGTTGTACGCAATTCGGTGGATTGAGAATCGTAGTGTGAGGAATATATTGATTTTGCTAGGGACGCGCAAAAAGGTAGTGTGGGGGATTTGATAACTCTGTATTAGAGTTATAATTCGTACACATTTTTCTACCGTTTTGAGTGATTTACGGGTAAATATTGTGAGATATACACTATGAATATGAATAAATGGTGAGAGTAGAGTTTTGTTGCATAATTGATAATCCGGGTGTTTCTCGCAAATTTTACGTTTTGTCACATTTGATCGCACGGGTTTGTTTCGTGTTGTTTTGACAGGAAACTTATCTTCAAGATCAAGTGGAGAGGAGAATACGATCTTCGGAAAAATTGCAAGACTCAAGATGATGCTTGGAATCGAAGACGAGAGAGGAAAGAGCAAGAAGAATGAAGAAAAAGAGCTACAACATATTCAGCCACTCGTACGAGTGCACTGTGCAATCGTACGAGTGCAAAAAGATAACCAAAATTGAAGTTTTGAAGAAGTGCAATCGTATGAACCCTCTCATACAGTCGTACGAATGGGATCAGACACTCGTACGATTGGGCCTGCACTCGTACGAGTGTGACGTAGGATTGCGCAGTAACTTTTATTTTAGACGTATTTTTAGGATCTTTTCTTATGGAAACAATTGGAGAAATATTGGGAGACTTCAAATACATAATAAGGCCTATTATTAACTCACGTTTGAGGGGAGAAAAGAGGAGGACGACGAGGACGAATACGGAGACAAAGAGAACACTGAAGCCACCACTAGAGAGCTAGGTTTTTTATTTCTTCTTCTTCTCTCCCAATATTTGTATGAAGAAACTATTGCCTCGTGTTTGGTTAATTATTATTAGCTAAATACTTTGCTAGTCATCTCTATGAGAGCATAGGGTTTTATGTAGACGATTAATTTCCGGATTCAAGACTAGTTCCATGCTTTATAATTTGATCTTTGGATAAATATTAGTTTCATGAACTTGTTATTGAATCTTGTCTATTGACATGGCTAGATAAGAATATTGACATTCATGAAAACTAGGGTTCTTCGTGGATTAAATCTTGCTTAATGTTGATTTCATTCTTGTCAATTGTTCATGTGCTACACTTAATTCTTAGTGTTGAATGAGTCATGACCCTGAAATACTACTTAGCTAGCGAATGCACGACAATGATTCTAACTAGCTAGGATGAGACGTGAACAAAAATCCCCAATCACCGAGACCGAGAGGATACGTGTTAGGATTGGCCTTAGTGGGTAGATTCGGTATGATTGTTCAGCTGTTCCGTGAAACGGTGGACCGACAGGACCCGCTAACGTATCAGTAGATGATCTGCTAAAACGAATCGGTAGACAACATGAGACCGAGAGGATATTGTAGTCTACCGAGGCGTAAAATGGCATGAGACCGACAGGATATTGTCATAGTTTATTACCCGGCTAAACTAGAATTTAAAGTGTTACATAGTTGAACCAGAAATCGTCTACAGCCCTAGGTGATCTAGAGATTTCCTAGTTTCTCTATATCTGTTTTCTTAAATAAAAAATTACAAAAATGTTAGATTAGTTTGTTATGTCAATTTTCTGCCACTTGTTTGTGGGTGACACACTATTTTCTCACTCAATTTTCCTCCCTGTATTGTACTTTAAATTAATCTACTAATTAAATAATCTCAAGTCTGTCCCTGTGGGATCGATAACTCGGGGTTGAAATACCACCCCTATATTAATTGACCGTGCACTTGCGCATACGCATTAAGAAATCGCGTCAACGTGATGATGATAGAATATTTGCAGCGGAAGATCGCAAAATTGACACGACTCCTGGCAGCGCAAGGTATGTAGGATGACGAAGCCTGAGATCACGATCTTGTGTGGTCTTTCAAGAACGATAATCGCGGAGTTCTATGGTTTAAGGTTGAGTTGCTTAGCTTTGAAGGTACGTTGAAATTCGTTGGATTCATCGATTGGCTGAACGAGGTGGAACGGATCGTGATAATAAGTAGGTTTCGAATCGCTAGAAGGTGAAGCTACTGGATATCATAACGAAGGGAAGAGCCTCTGCATGGTCAAAGCAGTTGTTCCAGTCCCGTGAGAGGTAGGGCAAGGCCAAAATCACTGACCAGTAGACGATGAAGGAGAAGATGAAGGCCCACTTTCTTCCATTCGGCTACAACCAAACCCTATTTTGCGACTCCATACGCTGAGGCAAGGCACAAAGTTAGTCGATGAGTACAGAGATAAGTTTTAACAATGGCTTTCCCATAACAATCTAACAAAGACAGAGTAGCAAATGGTGATTAGGTATCTCGGAGGCTTGCGCTAGTCCTTGAAGGATGTTCTTAGCCTCCAACCGCTTGGATTGTCTCAGAAGCCTACCAACGAGCACTTGCTTTCGAGAAGAAGCAAAGAAGGAAACTAGTGGCATGGAGCGATCAAGATAATCGAATCTTCCTAGTTTCGCAAGCCATCCATTCTCAATTCCCTGGCACAATCATGTTCATTAGACGATATTGTTTTTAGAATTTTAGATATTGTTATACTGAAAGAAAAATAAGAAGTACTTAAGCAACTTATCCTGATTTCACTAAACAACGTTATTCATGAAATATTGAAATACCTAGCTGAACACAAGATGTTAAGCATATAACATATTTATGCATATATCATGTTTGGTAAGTTCTTGATTTCCTTGCCAATCATGTTCATTGACCAGGTTGCTTTCACAAAAAACTATCATATTCCAGAAACTGTTGAACTCAACGTGATGCTTATGCCAGTTTTAGCAATCGTACAATATCAGTCACTAATGCAACTTTACATTTCAATGTATGATGCATAGAGTATCGATCGTCGGTATCCTAATTGTGTATCCTGAATCTGATTGGGCCAGGTCAATTTTTGAAGAGACAGAAGATTAAAAACTTCGCCGCGATCAAGTCGGGCTCAAGATACAAGTCTATAAGCCTCTTGATTGGCCACCATAATGACTAATGAAAAAGTTTCTTAGATAAAACATTGTGCACTTTGAGAATGTTGAGAGACTAAATATCAGAGGAAGCGATAATCATTACATTAATCAGCAGTGTATATATACAATATGAAGTTGATGATATAAGGAAAGAAATAATATGATTGCTGGAATGCAGATCTTTAATCTCGAATCAAGCAGACTGATTTCCTCCCACAATCAATGTAATTGATTGATTTATGAGCTCTACATATTTTCATTAATATGGCGCCTCAAGCTGGCGGGAACGATTTTCTTGACTCTAATCTTGGTACGGAAAATTTCAAAATCATCTTTAGGTAAAGATTTTGTGGATATCATCAAGTTGGAGGTGATAAGGTATGTGACGTATGGTAAGACAACCCATAGCAACCTTTTCCCTTAAAAAGTGGTAGTCTAACTCAATGTGCTTTGATCGAGGATTAACCGACATATTGATAATTCTTTATTATAGTTATATTGCTTGCATATTTAATATCGTTTTGCGTGATTCCAGGGTTGAAATATGAGTTTTACACTATGACTGTTGAGAAAACGTAGAAAGTTGAGTTTTTAGCACTTTATTGTTAATACGGGCGTTTCTATGCATATTTTGATGTTATTTATCAAATATAATCGCTTGGTATGGTTATTCATGTTGTCTTGACAGGAACGGATGCTAAACGATGGCTAGGAGGCATGAAACGAACTTCGGAAACAAAGCAAACTCAAGAGGAAGCAAGAGAAGCAAAGTCGGAGGAGCAAAAGTGACCAATCCCCACTATTTTGATAGTATCTTGAGTTCTACAATACATTTTGGAGTGATAGCAGTGGAAAATGAAAGTAGACTCAACAAGCTTTCCAACGATAGGTCACGGAGCTAAAACGGAGATCGGACGAGAAAGTTATTGTACGTCGAAGAGGATGAAAATCTGAGTTCATCTCCAGGGGTGTTCGTGCGAACACTTTTGTGTTCGTGCAAACAAAAACACTTAGAAAAATTTTCAACTGGCCAAAAAGGGGTGGAAAAAGGGACTGCATAATTGTGGGAACAAAAAAGGTGTTCGTGCGAACAGAGAACAAAATGTTGTTCGTGCGAACACACGAGTGTTCGTGCGAACACACGAGTGTTCGTGCGAACAAAGGGTCTGATTGCAATTTTTGGGGCTGTTTCGCGAATTTTTGAAATTTGGAGCAGTGAAGACATATTCCAACCTAGTAGTGTAGGGTTTTGATTCATGGATGTGCAACGGAAGCATAAACAAACATAAAACCATGCAAAACCCTCCAAGGATCACAAGTCAAGAGACATAACGATGGTAAGGGTTAGAAATCATAAACAAACCTTTGGGTTCTCCTTGATGACTTCAAACGCGAATAGTGTCACGTCTCTACGGTTGATCCACGCCTAGAGGTGAGATCTAGATCCTCCAAATCCATGTGCTAGCTAGGAAGAATGGAGGAGGAAGAAGAAATTGCCAACAATGGAGCACCAAAAGTGGGGCGGCTCCCTTTAGGCCGACGGGTAGGGGCGGCGGTCCCAAGGGGGGGTTCGGCCCTTGCTTGGGACTTGCTCTCTCCTTTCTTTGTTCTCTCCTTTCTTCTATCAAATAGATGGGTGTGTAGAGAGAAAAATAAGCTAGGAGTGTTCTTTATATAGTCCAACAACTCCTTGTCCTACTACATAAAGAACCCCTCATAATCCTACTCAAGTTCGGATTAGTCCCTTTTGCAAAATAGTCCTTATCATGTCAATACATGGATTAGTTCTATTTGCAAATTAATCCTAATCATGTCTCTACATGAATTAGGCCACCTTGGAAAATCCTAATCATGTCTATACATGGATTAGTCCAATCTTGCATATTAGTCCTACTAAGTTAGCAAGTTGTTGCGATTTGATCCTTCTAATTAATTAATCATATTAATTAATTAATTCCCATGTCTAGTTCACCCCTATATGGCGTGTGACCCCATAGGTTCTATTTAGTTGGTAGTAACAATTTACTAATATGGAGCGGCCTCTAGCAAGACATCCATTTTAGCCAACAAATAGAATAGTCATCATGACAAACCTTGTGCAAGTAATTGTCTCATCCCTTTGTCACAATATCCGGATTGGACACGAGACATACAAGTCACACTCGTATATCCAATCCATAGTTTCTCGATCCTGGGAATAGCCTTATTCGTGCAAATAACATCAATATCCCATATTGATTTATTTGAGTCTGGCCAGACATTTTATAAGCACTATCCCTCGAGTGGCCTAGGATATTTGCTCCCGTTATGTGGGAGGGACAAATTCTATCTACGTCCACTACGATCTCTAAGCTTGCTTCTTATTGTATCCAGTACACGTCTTTATAACTACCCAGTTACGGTGTAGCGTTTAACGCTACCAAGATCACAATAATCCACAACTAGATAATCTAGTGACTTCAAGTCTAAGGATGACAATACCATTGCACCGCGAGAAGCGCTTGTGACTTAACATAACATGTATGTAGCCTTCTCGGAGATGGGTCAATCCAGTATGCCATTACTCCTAATGCATACCCATGTGTTGGATCATGATATCTCCATATCAATCCAACCCCATACTAGTCTGTAGATGATTGTCCCATTAATCATTATAATTGACTAGGGATATTTAAGAATATAACACTTATATCCTAAGGACTTCATTCATGTTAACATATCTCTATATCGATAACATAATGAATCGTAAATCCATAAATGTCACAATTAATTGATTGCCTCTAGGGCACAATTCCAACAGTCTCCCACTTGCACTAGAGTCAATCTCCTGCATCATATGCCTATTGATCTAGCGCTGCCCTCCACGCTTCCGCTGCGTAGGGGCGAGACATCTGTTGGTACCTTGCAAATATTCACATCTCCTCTATCAACAATTTGATTGAGATTGAATATTCTGAGTAAATGCATCTTATGCATTAATTTACTCAGTCCTCTATGCTAGAATCAGTGACTGAATCTTGCCTGGAACCTTTCCAGCTCACAGTCGCTCCCACTAGGGCAGAACATAAAACTCGACTTAAAATCTGAAATCTTCTTTGTCAGATTTGAAGTTCGCATCACTGTAACCCCTTACAGTAAACTCTTCGTATCCTCCATTTATCAAAGTTCATCCTTAGTGCTTCTCAAGTACTAAAGGATAATCTTGATAATTTATCCTGTGACTCTCACCCGGATTTGACTGGTATCTTTGTGTCATACCATATGACACATCTGGCCTAGTACATTCCATGGCGTATCTCGTGAATCTAATTCATACGGTCCACTCCCAATCTAATTGGAAAGACAATTAGCCTTCCAAAGACTAATTTCATGTGACATGGGTAAGAATCAATATTCTTTTCAACACCTTTGTCAATTTATGTACTATGACCTAAGCTACACAACCATCTTGATCTACCTCAATAGATCTTCACAAGTTGCTTCGCTTAAGTCTATCATTAGAAAGTCAACTCCCTAGTCAATCTACGTAAGACTGCCAAGTAGGGGCAACATTCCCAATGATTAAGTATGTCTCCACATACAAGACCAGAAAAATAACTCTGCTCCCACTAACCTTCTTGTAAACACAAGTCTCATCTTCAATTTTGATGGAATCAAACTCCTTTGATTGCATTATGAATTTGAAGAGTCCAACTCCTAGAAGCTTGATTCAATCTATAGACAGATTGCTACAAGCAAGATACGAATGGATTTAAGCATCACAACTGGGAAAGATTTCGTCATAGTCTATACTATGAACTCACATGAAATCCCTTTCCTGCCAATTTTCCCTTATAGGTAATCATATTACCATCCATGTTGGTTTCCTCATAACCCACTTGCACCTCTTAGGTGGTTCCACCAAAGTCCATACTTTGTTGGTATTCATGGATTCCATATCGTATCTCATGGCTCCTAGCCATTTCTGAGAGTATGGCCCACACGTGGCCATCTCATAGGTTGTAGGCTCATCTCGATGAGCAATATATCACTGGTTATGAGAAATCCTTATTTCTCCAGTCCCTCGATATATCCTACCTGACCTACGAGGTTCTTGTGTTTTCTGAGTAGGTTGCTCCACAACACCTTGTGATCCTGCTCATGTTCCATCAAAAGGATCAATGTTTTGTTGTGGTTCTTGAACTTATTCAAGTTCTACTCCCCTCCCACTGTTTCTCTTAGAGACAATCTCTACCTAGAAACACTGTATTTCGAGCAACAAACAGTTTGTTCTCGATTGGGTTGTAGAAATAATATCCTTTACAGGATATCCCAAAAAACATTTATCCGACTTGGGTTCAAGTTTATTTGTAAACTCTTTTACATAAACTTCATAACCCCCAAATCTTTATGAATGACATACTAGGACACTTCCTAGTCCATATCTCATATGGCGTTATTCATATTTCGTTTTTGATGGAACAAGGTTAAGGGCGAAATTTGCTATAATTAGAACATAGCCCCAAAAGTAAACTGGAAGTTCTGTTTGACTCATCATGGACCGAACCGTGTCCTACAAGGTTCGAAATCTCCTCTTAGACACGCCAAACCCATGTGGGGTGCTAGGTGGAGCGATTTTTGGATCATATCCAACACTCCCATGGATTCTTGTCAAACTCTTGGCTCAAGTACTTTCTTCTATGATCCAATCGTAGAGTCTAAATACTTTTGCCAAGTTGGTTCTCTACTTCATTCCTGAATACTTTGAACAATTCAAAGGATTCTGTTTTGTTTCTTCATAAGATACACAAATCCATATTTCTCTGATCCTATCAGTAAATATGATGAAGTACTAAAACCATCTTTAGCATTTGTGCTTAGCGGCCTTCATACATCAATATGTATTATTCCTAAAAGATCATATCTTTGCCTAATAAGTCTTACATGTCTCATATGATTCAATAATCAAACGAGTTCCATAAATCCATCCTTATGGAGTTCTAGATATGTATCTCTTATTTATGGGGCCTAAACGATAGTGCTAAAGATAAGTGAAGTTCATATCATTATATGCAAACCTCTAGGTATTAATGTTATAGATGAAATTATCATGATCATGGATATAGAATCCTCTTAGACAAAATTGCATTACAATAATGCATACCATAATAAATGGAACAACATTTGTCCTTTTATTATGATAAGGAGCTTTCTTGTCCAAACAAGAAACTTTGATAATGTTCCTACTCATAGCTAGGACATGATCGTTTTTGTCTAATTCATGAACAATTTCTTAAAGGTAGAAATAATTCCATATGGCTTTTCCGCAACCCTTTGCTTCATGGCCCCACGTGTAGGATTATTTCTTCCTTATCCAATTGTCTTCGTCTCTTGAGATCCTCCACATTTCTATAAATGTGAGATCCCCATCTAGTATCATATACTCTTGATGATGAGATAGACACACTGAATTTTATAACAAAAATACCCAAATCGGAATTCATGATTCCTTTATTATTTACTTCCATGTACTTTGGGTAGTCTCTCTTCCTCTACACCACCTATGGGACTTCGAGGCAACTTGGTTTTAGCAACAGGCTTGCTTTATACCCATGGGGTCGGCGCAAACCATTTGCCCTTACCCATGCTGTTAACCATTAACAGCTTTGCCCATGCCCATTATTAGTTTTGTTTAGTGATTTTTCAATCATATTGAGTAAATCAACTTTAAAACAAAATTTTAATTGCATCCAATGCAATTCTTGGTCCACTTGGGTGAATAACCGTTTATTCTTTATCTATCTCATAGATAATTCCCATTCACTAATGTTTCAATCATATTGAATTAGCTTATTTGCATAACGCAAAGTGGAGCAACACTTCAAACCTTTCATGTCTAGCTCGTTCTTTTGAAAGAGCTTCTTTCAATGTATGATCATATCATACTTCTCCATGTTTCTCTTCTTGCTTCCAAAGCTCAGAGTTCATGGTGGCTAGCATGAGGCAAGTCATAACCAAAGAACCATTCTTTGGTGTTCCTTCCATTAGGTTTTAGTGTGTTTTGGTAGTTGGTGGGAAGAGAACTTTATGTTCTACTATGTACAACAATTTCTCTTTTATTTGAGAACAATTCTCAGTTTTATACCAATCTAGATTCCAGACAACTTGTCCATCTTATGGACATCTAGTCGTGTTTTGTTTGTTTAATGCCATGGGTATTTAACACCAAAAGGATTATGCAAAGTTTGTGACGTTTAACTATATTCAACAAGGATTTAAATTGTTAAATATAGCTCCCACTATTTTTCTACGGATTAATAACCCTCAAAATATTAATGCGGAAAATATCCTTATATTTTCTATTGGGCCAAGATCCATGTTTCATCTCCTTATGAGCTTGCTTTGGCAAGTCACCCATAATTTGACTACTTTAGGTAGGAACAATTCCAATTGCATCCCTTATGCAACTCTTGGTTCAATTGGGCAAATAACTCCTTATTTATCCATCCACATGGATAATCCCAATTGATTGCCTCTAGGTTTCTTAATCACATTAATAGCCTAGTTGTGTTCAACCTCTTTTTTTAAACAATTGCACATTGTTACGTGCCATCGCATTCCATCATTATGAACCAAGTCGCCATGCTTTGGCACGCACGAACTTGATAAATAATGATGATCATGAGTGTTTAAATAACGAGAAGGCAAGAACACAATATTTGATTTTCGAGGGATTTTGAATTCAATTTTAATTGTTTTGTTGATCAATATCAACTAATCTATCTATTTGAGTTTGGGCACAACTCCAAATAATAGATCCGGGTTGTCTAATTATCTTATTATCCTAATTGCATGCATCATCCATACACCAACCACACAATAATAAGACAATAAAATAAACAACCACAAAAATGAAATTAAACGTGATATGGATATGGCCTTTTCTAACTAAGATAATTCCAAGCCAATGGAATTATCTATGAACCCTAAAAGCAAACACATCTCCATGCGTCTTCATCTTTTGGTCCATCCTTCATAGTCATGTGGAATGCTCCATGCTCCATCTTTTGTGGCTTCTTTGGCTTTGGGCTTCTTTTCTTCAATCTTGGCTAACAATCTACTTTTATCTAGCACTAGCTAACTTCTATACTAAATAAAATAAATCTCACAAGTTGAGAAAAAAAATGGCACGCAGGCCATAAAACCCTAATTAATTATTACAATTAATTGATCAGCTCGCAGGCCGTAAAACCAAACCACAAAATTAAACATCCACATCAAACCACATCCTAAGGCCATATCCAATCACCATGCGAATTGCACATAAACAGTTAAAATCCAAATTTAACGCGCTTGGTCAATTTTAATTGATTTTAGGATTTCTAGGGTTAAAACGGTCCATGGGCCCAACAATCAAATTGCCCGGGCCCAAAAGGACGAACCACAAGGCCCTAGGGCCGGCCCGGCCCAAAACCCACAAGGCTAGGCCCGCGGGTTAGGGCCGCCCGGCCCCTAGGGCGGCCAAGCTTGGGCGGCAAGCAAGGGGGGCGGTCCCTAGGGGGGCCGAACCTCCTTATGGGAGTTGTTTCCAAAACAACTCCCTTGCTTGGTGCCCAAGTTTGGTTGTTTCCTTGTTTTGGGAGAACTCCTTCTTCCCCAAGGATGCCCAAAACCTAGATCTAAGATCCTAAAATTTCTCAAACTCACTAATTCATGCATCCAATGCAAAAATTAGATCTTGTTATAAAAGTTTATTGACAAATTGCATCCCATGCTTGATTTGTCTTGTTTTACGCGATAAACAATCAATTTAAGGTGTAAAACAACTAAAACGTAACACATAAACCACGTTTATGCTCTACGACCTGTGGCTCTGATACCACTGTAGGTTTTTGATTCATGGATGCGCAACGGAAGCATAAACAAACATAAAACCATGCAAAACCCTCCAAGGATCACAAGTCTAGAGACATAACGATGGTAAGGGTTAGAAATCATAAACACACCTTTGGATTCTCCTTGATGACTTCAAACGCGAATAGTGTCACGTCTCTACGGTTGATCCACGCCTAGAGGTGAGATCTAGATCCTCCAAATCCATGTGCTAGCTAGGAAGAATGGAGGAGGAAGAAGAAATCGCCAACAATGGAGCACCAAAAGTGGGGCGGCTCCCTTTAGGCCGACGGGTAGGGGCGGCGGTCCCAAGGGGGGGTTCGGCCCTTGCTTGGGACTTGCTCTCTCCTTGCTTTGTTCTCTCCTTTCTTCTATCAAATAGATGGGTGTGTAGAGAGAAAAATAAGCTAGGAGTGTTCTTTATATAGTCCAACAACTCCTTGTCCTACTACATAAAGAACCCCTCATAATCCTACTCAAGTTCGGATTAGTCCCTTTTGCAAAATAGTCCTTATCATGTCAATACATGGATTAGTTATATTTGCAAATTAATCCTAATCATGTCTCTACATGAATTAGGCCACCTTGGCAAATCCTAATCATGTCTATACATGGATTAGTCCAATCTTGCATATTAGTCCTACTAAGTTAGCAAGTTGTTGCGATTTGATCCTTCTAATTAATTAATCATATTAATTAATTAATTCCCATGTCTAGTTCACCCCTATATGGCGTGTGACCCCATAGGTTCTATTTAGTTGGTAGTAACAATTTACTAATATGGAGCGGCCTCTAGCAAGACATCCATTTTAGCCAACAAATAGAATAGTCATCATGACAAACCTTGTGCAAGTAATTGTCTCATCCCTTTGTCACAATATCCGGATTGGACACGAGACATACAAGTCACACTCGTATATCCAATCCATAGTTTCTCGATCCTGGGAATAGCCTTATTCGTGCAAATAACATCAATATCCCATATTGATTTATTTGAGTCTGGCCAGACATTTTATAAGCACTATCCCTCGAGTGGCCTAGGATATTTGCTCCCGTTATGTGGGAGGGACAAATTCAATCTACGTCCACTACGATCTCTAAGCTTGCTTCTTATTGTATCCAGTACACGCCTTTATAACTACCCAGTTACGGTGTAGCGTTTAACGCTACCAAGATCACAATAATCCACAACTAGATAATCTAGTGACTTCAAGTCTAAGGATGACAATACCATTGCACCGCGAGAAGCGCTTGTGACTTAACATAACATGTATGTAGCCTTCTCGGAGATGGGTCAATCCAGTATGCCATTACTCCTAATGCATACCCATGTGTTGGATCATGATATCTCCATATCAATCCAACCCCATACTAGTCTATAGATGATTGTCCCATTAATCATTATAATTGACTAGGGATATTTAAGAATATAACACTTATATCCTAAGGACTTCATTCATGTTAACATATCTCTATATCGATAACATAATGAATCGTAAATCCATAAATGTCACAATTAATTGATTGCCTCTAGGGCACAATTCCAACAAGTAGGCCGTGCAAAAGGGGATTGTTATGCATCTTTTGGAGCAGAAAACAAAGAGAGACGCATCTTTTGGAGCAGGAAACAAGGAGAGACGAAGATTGAAGGCGGAGATCATCAATTATTGAAGATTACTCGTTTGATTTTTCTTCTTTCCCCCTTATTGATTGATTATGGAGACTTATGTATTTCTAAACAATTATATGTCTAGCTTAACACTTTAATCTAGGCAATTGATGAAGAACTAGGGTTTTATTAGCTTTTTCCGGATTGATGACTTGATTCATGTTTTGAAAACTTAATTCTAGTTGATGTTCTTGTTAGCTTTCTTTTTCTTGTGCTTTAATCTTTAGTATGCTTGGATTGATCACCCGTAGTATGCTAGTTGTTGATATAGTTGCACGATAGTGAGCTATTAGAGATTTTTTGAAGAACATAGGAAGTATTCTTGTAGTTCTCTGAGACCGAGAGGAGAAGAGAGCTTGAATAACCGTGTGTGGGTTGTTTCGGTTTGTATCGGTAGGACTTAGTGAAAACGGTGGACCGACAGGACCCGGTGAGCGAGCCTAACGAACCAACTAGAACGTAACGGTTGACGAAGGTGGATCGAGAGGACCCGAAGTCAATCGGTTACGCAAATTCATGTGAGATCGACAGAAGAACATGATGAGTGTAGCCCGGTATAACTAAACATCACTAGAGTGTTTTAAGCGTAATCCGGAAACTGCTAAGTGCCCTAGGGATCATCAATTGCCTAGTTCTCTCCATAATCGTATCAATGAAACCTTTCTTCCTTTACCTTGAAAATCATATAAAAAGAGTAGCGTAGTTTGTCATCTACCTTAAGTCACTTGTTTGTGGGTGACGAACCTTCAAATCAAACACTTCTTACCGGTTACTTTGACTTTAAATTAATCGTCTACCTAAATAATCTCAAGACTGTGCCCGTGGGTACAACAACCTGAGCTTTATACTCATCTTTATTACTTCGACCGTGCACTTGCGTATACACGTAAGAAATCGTTTTTGGCGTCGTTGTCGGGGACAGCGGTAGATTGTTTAATTAGAAATTAGTCTAGAGTTTTATTTTATTTTTATTTTTGTTACTATCAATTACCTCACGGGTGTGCTAGTGCTGTGATCTCAGGTAACGATGGTAGAGGGTGAAGAGCCGAGTAGCCCTACTCGAGAACAGATGGAAGCAATGTTAGCTGAGGCTAAAAAGGTACAGCGGGAGGCAATGGCTAGGCAACAATCAAAACCATATAACAAGTTTGGGAAGACCATAATCCAGGCATTTGAAGCGGATCTAAAGGGAACTGAACCAGCAATTGTGGTGCCACCAATTCAAGCAGAAAGCTTCTGCCTCAAGTTGTCCACAATTCAATTCTTACAAGATCAGTGCACATTTAATGGGGCAGAAGAAGAAGATCCTCAAGCATTCATTGGAAAATTTCAGAACACGTGCCGGGTAATACGCTACAAGGGGGTCACTGCTGAATCACTTAAACTGTTGTTATTACCTCATTGCCTCACCGGATCTGCTAAAGATTTGCTAGATTATTTTCCTTCCAACTCAATCACAACGTGGGTAGATTGTGTCTCTCAGTTTATGTGCGAATTCTTTCCAATATCACGTATGATTCAGCTGCAGAATGAGATATGGAATTTTAGGCAAAAGCAGCATGAATCACTCGTCACAGCATGGGAGCGCCTCACATTCTTGTTGCGTAAATGCCCCAATCATGGCATTGACAGAGCTCATATCATTCAGGTATTGTATAATGGGCTTGACAAGGCTGATAAAAATAAGATTGATTTGGAAGCTAGAGGTAGCTTCTTGTTCAAATGCGATGTGGAGGGTGCATATGAGTTGATGAGACGTGTGGTTGAGCAAGAGGAGAGCTTGGATTATGATTTCCAGCATCAAGAACCGATGAAGCATAGCTCACTGGCACATAGCATGGTTCAGGTAAATGCGGTGGAGGCAGGGCATGAAGTAGCTAGTCCAGAGATGCATCAGCAGCAGCCAGTAACACCTTCATATTTGGCTGAGATGACAAGGATAATAAAGGTAATGGCTCAGCACATGAAGGATATGTCCACACATGTCAGCTCTTTGGCAATTGCACTTCAGGTGGCTCAAGCAAAAATAAAAGATCAGAAAGAGAAAATCAAACAAAGAGCACCAAGCAACATTGTTCATACTTCTGAGGAGCAATCTCAAGCCATCACAACTCGAAGTGGTATTGCACTTGAGGATCCACCATATCCGACTCATGCCAGAGCTACAGCATCAAAGGCTAAGGAACATGAAGTCTTCGATTCTCAGAAGACACCTGTCATGATCCCCCAATCAAAGGGCATGATTCACAAGGATGCAGAGAAATCTACTGAGGTACCACTTTCATCTTCTTTTTCTTCTCCAGAACTACCATTTCCATTACGTACTAGGAAGAAGAAGGACGATTCTGAGGAATACAGGCGCTTTCTAAACGTGTTTTCAAAACTGCACATTAATATTCCGTTGATTGAGGCACTTCAAAAGATGCCAAAATATGCAAGGTTTATTAAAGATGCAGTCCTTGGTAAGAAAGCAGTAGATGAATTTAAGAGAGTGAACTTAAATGAACAGGTTAGTTCATGTGTTTTGCATGGACTACCTAACAAAAAGAAGGATCCGGGTAGTTTTGTCATTGAAGCTAACTTGGGAGACGCCTACACGGGAAGGGCTGTCTGTGATCTGGGAGCGAGCGTGAATTTGATGTCGTTGTCGGTATTCAAAAATCTAAGTGTGGGGGAGCCTCCAAGAACCTGTATCACTCTCCAATTAGTAGACAAATCATCCAAGAGAGCCTGTGGGATGATAGAAGATGTCCTTGTAAGGGTCGGCAGCTTGATAATTCCGGCTGATTTTGTCATACTAGACATGCCAGCAGGTGATGTGCCTATAATTCTTGGTAGGTCGTTCTTGGCGACAGGTCGTACTATCATTGACGTAGAGAATGGGGAGCTGATTATGAGGGTCAATGATGACATGGAGACTTTTCAGGTCTTCAAACCGACGCCCCAATACTCGTGGGAGTATCATACTGGGGTTCCATTTTCTGTGCCAATGAAGAGCCAAATCCTAGAGTTTTCGCAAGGGGATCCACCTGATTATTGGGAAAGGAACAAGCCATCTGTTGTGCCAGACTACCCTCGTGAGGTGGCAGAGGTAACATGGTCGGGCCGTCGACCTTAAATTACAAGCGTTGCTTGGGAGGCAACCCAATGTAGAGTAGGATGCTTTTTGTTTTTGTTTTTAGTTATTTATGAGTTCTCTATATTTGAGTATGAGGGGTGAGAGAGAGTGGACTAATTTTTCCAATAAGTGTGCAGGGACACAGGTACAGAAGAAACACCGGATTCCCCTTCTTGATGTACGTGCTAGAGATTGCACGGAGTTGTGGAAAGAAAAAGCCCCACATTAGTATGCATTAAAGATATAGAGAATTGGTCAAGGACGAGGAGCAGTTCCAATATGTTGAGTGCCACTCGCATGAGAAGGCTACAGTTCATATCGAAGTCGCACATCGGAATCCGGGCGCGTAGAGATTTCTCCGGAAATTTTCAACGGTCCACAAGACCCCTTCTTGTTGCAATTTCGCGGCAACGATGCCCATGTAGGTCCGGGCACCCAAGTACCTCTAACACTCACTCTAATCTACATTTTGAGCAATAAATGTTGATATCCACCGCCTGAACATTTAAGCGATGAGTCCTCCTTCATTATCTCTAAATTCGTTGAGGACAACGAAACGCTCAAGCGTGGGGGGGGGGGGGTTTGTATCTACTTTCACTAGCCATGTCTTTGTTTGCATCGCCTTGTTACATATAGTTATGTGTTCGTATTGTGTTGGTTTGTGGTAGGCTTGTGTAGTTTATGCATTTTATTAGCACTTTTACTTTATTGAGTCCCCTACCCAAAACTTGTGGTTAATCGAGTTGGTCAGAAGCATATAGAGTCTAGGAAAATATGAAAATACGGAAGAAAAAAAATAAAAAGAAAAAAATCGTAAAAAAAGGAAAACTTTTGAGAAAGGGTAATCAAAGAGAGTGAATGTGGAGAAGGCTTAATGATAGAATTCCTTAGGAATATGAAAATCTGAGGTGAGGTAGACGCGAGAATCTAGAATAGGAAGACTTAGAGGGCTAATGCACATTAGAAATGCGAGTAGCTGCCTCTCAGGCTGGTTATCCTAGTAGCGCTACACCACCGTCACTTAGGTAGTCGTCAACCCTCCTCGTAGTGGCAACGGAACAGCTGTGCGAGTGATTTTTATGGGGGGCTCACGTCCCGTCTCCATCTCCTAGGTGCACTAGTTAACCCTATTGATCCGTTTACCCCTTTAATTCACAGCATCTAGCCTAGGAAGCTTTTCATTCTGACTTTCAATACTTGTTAGAATGGTCCTTTCCTATGCTTCATGATATAGGGAGTCGAGTTAGGGAGGCTCGATCAGGGTGTGTTGAATTGATGCATCTTACGTGGATTCTCTTACATGTCGTCTTTTGGGGGATGTGAGGGTGAGTTAGAGATGGAAGCACACTTAGGTGTGGCGGTGAGTCGTGTCCTTACACCACAATCACACTTAGGTGTGGCTAATGCACATTATAATGCGAGTAGCTGCCTCTCAGGCTGGTTATCCTACTAGCGCTACACCACCGTCACTTAGGTAGTCGTCAACCCTCCTCGTAGTGGTAATGGAACAGCTGTGCAAGTGATATTTTTCCGCACGGTATGGGGTGGGGGTTGACTGATCTTATAGTAGGTCGTGCTTATGTTTCATTTATATTCTCTATATCTTAGGTCATGAGGAGGATCGGTTGGAAAAGCATGAATTACGTTGATTACCGGGTTGCGAGAGTTGCTTTACATTGAGTGTGGGGGTGTCAACACATATTTTATTACATCACTGATTTGACACATTCCACCCCCACGTTATTTCATACTTGGATCTCCTCGGATATTACTATCACTATTGTTGGCTCCATGGAATTTTTTAGGAGGAAGTGAAAAAAAAGAAGAGAAAATAGAAATTGAAAGTTAAAGGGAATAAAGGAGCAAGCTTGAAATTGAAGGCCGGGGAGATTAGCTATTATTCGAGATCACTTCTTCACATTCGTGGCCGCGAGAACGGCATTGCACCAAGATTGAGGGAATGAGGGCCGGCGTAGTGAGATTCGGTGGGTTCCTTGGATTTTGGTGAGGGAGTGTGAGAATCGGGTTTTTGTGAGTTATATCATGACGTCTAGGACTACGCTTCTAAATATCCTATCCTACCCATCCTAATCCGTCAGCATTGTAAACCCGTGGATAAATAGCTCGGATGGTAAGTGCTAGGGATATGTTTGACGAGTGTGTGAAAGCAATTTCTTAAGTGTTCGTGCCCGTTCTGTCTAACGAAACTGGCCGCAAGTTCTACCGATCACCAAAGTTATAGAATTTCCGAGGGAATATGAGAGCCTTATGACTTGTCGATTTACTTTTTGAAATTGCCCGATCTCTAAAAAAAGAAAAAAAAATATTTGTGTTGTTTCAATTTTTGCATTGTTTGATAATCGAGTTGCATTGTTTATAGTCATGTAGATTGCATGGGTGTGTGTGTTGTTTGTGTCACATGGCTAGTGTAGTTCTATGCAATTCGGTGGATTAAAACGTAGTGTGAGGATTGATTTTGATCGGGACACGCAAAATGGTAGTGTGGGGGAATTTGAAAAATCTTTATTAGAGTTATATTTCTTGAATATTTAATATCGTTTTGCGTGATTCCAGGGTTGAAATATGAGTTTTACACTACGAATGTTGAGAAAACGTAGAAAGTTGAGTTTTTAGCACTTTATTGTTATTCCGAGCGTTTTGATGCATATTTCGATGTTATTTATCAAATATAATCGCTTGGTATGGTTGTTCATGCTGTCTTGACAGGAACGGATGCTAAACAATGGCTAGGAGGCATGAAACAAACTTCGGAAACAAAGCAAATTCAAGAGGAAGCAAGAGAAGCAAAGTCGGAGGAGCAAAAGTGACCAATCTCCACTATTTTGATAGTATCTTGAGTTCTACAATACATTTTGGAGTGAGATCAGTGGAAAATGAAAGTATACTCAAAGAGCTTTCCAACTATAGGTCACGGAGCTAAAACGGAGATCGGACGAGAAAGTTATTGTCCGTCGAAAAGGATGAAAATCTGAGTTCATCTCCAGGGGTGTTCGTGCGAACACTTTTGTGTTCGTGCAAACAAAAACACTTAGAAAAATTTCCAGCTGGCCAAAAAGGGGTGGAAAAAGGGACTGCATAATTGTGGGAACAAAAAAGTTGTTCGTGCGAACAGAGAACAAAATGTTGTTCGTGCGAACACACGAGTGTTCGTGCGAACAAAGGGCCTGATCGCAATTTTTGGGGCTGTTTCGCGAATTTTTGAAAGTTGGAGCAGTGAAGACTTATTCCAACCTAGGAGGCCGTGCAAAAGGGGATTGTTATGAATCTTTTGGAGCAGAAAACAAAGAGAGACGCATCTTTTGGAGCAGGAAACAAGGAGAGACGAAGATTGAAGGCAGAGATCATCAGTTCATGAAGATTACTCGTTTGATTTTTCTTCTTTCCCCCTTATTGATTGATTATGGAGACTTATGTATTGCTAAACAATTATATGTCTAGCTAAACACTTTAGGCTAGGAAATTGTTGAAGAATTAGGGTTTTATTAGCTTTTTCCGGATTGATGACTCGATTCATGTTGTGAAAACTTAATTCTAGTTGATGTTCTTGTTAGCTTTGTTGTTCTTGTGCTTTAATCTTTAGTATGCTTGGTTTGATCACCCGTAGTATGCTAGTTGTTGATATAGTTGCACGATAGTGAGCTATTAGAGACGTTTTGAAGAACATAGGAAGTATTCTTGTAGTTCTCTGAGACCGAGAGGAGAAGAGAGCTTCAATAACCGTGTTTGGGTTGTTTCGGTTTGTATCGGTAGAACTTAGTGAAAACGGTGGACCGACAGGACCCGGTGAGCGAGCCTAACGAACCAACTAGAACGTAACGGTATACGAAGGTGGACCGAGAGGACCCGAAGTCAATCGGTTACGCAAATTCATGTAAGCTCGACAGAAGAACATGATGAGTGTAGCCCGGTATAACTAAACATCACTAGAGTGTTTTAAGCGTAATCCGGAAACTGCTAAGTGCCCTAGGGATCATCAATTTCCTAGTTCTCTCCATAATCGTATCAATCAAACCTTTCCTTTACTTTGAAAATCATATAAAAAGAGTAGCGAGTTTGTCATTTACCTTAAGTCACTTGTTTGTGGGTGACGAACCTTCAAATCAAACACTTCTTATCGGTTACTTTAACTTTAAATTAATCATCTACCTAAATAATCTCAAGACTATCCCTGTGGGTTCGACAACCTGAGCTTTATACTCATCTTTATTACTTCGACTGTGCACTTGCGTATACACGTAAGAAATCGTGTCACACATGAAGGGCGCTAATATTGTCACAAAATATTTTAGGATGTGCGCGAAGGGTTATCCCCAAGTCACGCAGGAGGAATGATAACCAATTTAGTTCTGCAGTTGTAGAGGCCATTGAGCGATATTCTTCTTCACAAGTAGAGCAAGACACCGTCGGTTGCTTTTTGGAACTCCAAGATATGCAATTTGCTCCAAGGAAGACACAAAAACATGTGGTGCTTCGTCGGGTAGTTGGGCAACCAACCCAATCAGCGTCGCTGAACCCGTATCGGGTTTTTGAACTTTGAGAGAGATAATGCATTCCATAGTTTTGGATGCCTTTGAGATACCCCAAAATTCTTTTCACTACAGTCAAATGTACACGAGTAGGATTACTGAAACTTTGGCAAACTCGGTTGACCACGAATGTGATGTCCGGTTGCGTAAAAGTGAGGTATTGAAGTGCCCCAGCAATACTTCAGAAGTTTGATCCTTCAATTGGATCATCATCTGATGCAAGGGGTTGAAAGACAATGAAGTAGGTAGTAAACATGATCAATACTCTAGAAGGGGGGGGGTTGAATAGAGTATGGCAACTTTTTCCAAATGAATGGTTTCAAAGGAGTTTGTGAAGAGCAGTGAGTATATCAAGGCCTTGAAATGAGTTTCAAGTCCTAGGAATAAAAAAGAGAGTTAAAAGTAAGTTGATAGTTTCCAAGGCCTTGAAATGGGTTTCAAGTCCTCGAACTGAAAACATGTTCTAAGCAGTAAATACGATAAGTACAGAACAGTAAGTGAAATGCAAGAGACACAGGATTTATAGAGTTCAGTCCACTTGGACCTACGTCTCTACCTCATGGACGTAAACCGTTGCTCGTCCTTGGTCAACTCCATTGTTAAGGCAAAAGGCAAAAGAGGGAAATTCCTGTGGAAATGGAACTAGCTCCCAAGGTGGAGGCTCGGATACGTGACGAGATGGACGTATTTTCTCGCTCCCTGATACACAATGATGTTGAGGTGGATGAAGAAGTTGCCCCGAAGGCTAAAAAGCAAAAATAGGAGGGAATTGTGATTTCTTCGCCTCCCAGGGACGCTCCAACTTCGTCGCCTTCGAAGTCTCCCGCTTCCAAGGGCAAAGTCAAAGGTCGCATGCAAGTCAAGACACAGAATGATCTCGCGGTTGAGACGTTCATCCCTTTTGATCAGGAGGAAGAAGAAGCTGAGGAGGAAGAAGAAAGAGAATAAGAAAGTGAAGAAGCGGAAAGAGAGGAAGACGAAAGAGAGGAAGAAGAAAGAGAAGAGATAGGAGAAGAAAGTTCAGAAAGTTCACGTCGGGTTCACCAAATGTGTATGGAGAGAATCCTTTGAGGGAGATTCAACGTACACCAAGAACAGGGGATAGAAGAAACACAAGAGTGATAGGGTTGTGAGTAGGGAGAGAGTAAGACAGTAGTAGCTGTATGAGAGAGAGACAGAGTTTTGGCAGAGCTTCCGCGTAGTTCAGGTGATTAGTCTTGTGTAAGGAAGGGTTAACGATCCTATATATAGTGGAGAATATAACCGTTGTAGTGGGTTAATGCACCCATAAATGACGGCTTAATTAACCACAACGGCACGTTCGTCCATATATATAGGGACCGTTACGTATTTCGTCCGCGTATACCGGAACCGTTATGAGGTTGACCGGGTCTATGGAGCTCGTGCCATAAATCTCTCAAAGCAGTTACTAAAGGTCACGCGCGGGCTTGGTTGTCACTCGCGCGCGACAGGACTTACTCTAGCCTCCAAACCACTAAGTCCCTACAAGTCCCGTGTAGTGGTGTGCGAGGGCCCTGTCTCGCAGCCCCCATGTGGATCAGCGCGGGTGGTGATCCAGTGTGTGTGGAGCACAGCTAGGTGTGCGGGATGGTTGCCACGTGGTTGTGGTCTGTCTGTCTAGAAAGCACTATCTACAACAAGTATCTCCTCCACGGGTTTCGATGACAGAAGAATGTCGATTCTGTCGTTTCACACACGAATCAAAAGGTCTCCGATCCTTGAAATGGGCTTCAGAGTTCGGAGGTTCTGAAGCGAGGAACCGATAGTTTCTAGAGAGAGTGTAAAGTACGTTAACACGGTCGTTTATAGAAAATCACTTACCACGTGTCCTAATCTGAGAGTTTAGTTGAACAGTCCAGATGTGGGCTGGAGGGACTGCAGGAGATAAGGACTAGAGAGGATCCAAATCCGATTTCAAGTATTCTTTAACTATTCTGAGTGCCCTTCGTAATTCCCATTAACATATTCTTCAAGTTACCTTCCTTTTCGATGGTAACGGGAAGAAGTTGTTGCTCCAGTGAGGTCCAAACTCCAAAAGCGGCATTGGACTCCTCAAATATCATGCTCATGCCTTCTTCATTCATTGTTCCTAAGAGCCAAGAAACTAGTAGCCAATCATTGGTTGCCCATGGCTGATAGAGTGGGTTTGGCACTTTTCGACCTTTATCGTCGATAATTGCTTCAACTGGTTTTTCTTTGTCTGTGAGATGATGGTAGATGCCAAGGCTAGAGATCAATAGGATGATCTGTGATCCCCATAGCGGGAAATTTATTGTGTTCAGTTTGATTGTTCAGTTTGATTGAAATCAAACTAGAACACAGGTGAAAAGACTGGAAAAGTACCGGTTGTGTGTTTCTAAGAGAAGTGTTGTTTGAGGTCAAAGCTTACAATAATACTATCGTGTTTAAAACCGTCGCTACAATTTGTGATTACGGAAAATATTGAAGTCGAAACTCAAATTTAAAAATAAATTACCATTGATTCTCAAAAATTAAATAAATAAATTATGATTTGGTTCATTGGTATTATATCTATATTATAAAATAGCACGGTTTAACTAACTATAATTTTTCAATGTTAGATTAAATCAACCTCATCTCTCCCATTAGATCTCACCAACTTATTACATCTCTAACTACCCACTCTCTTTGAACATCCCTAACTACCCACTCTCTTTGGACATTCCTAACTAATAGGAAAAAGGTTTTCCTCAACTACAACCCTAACTAATATGAAATATTTTTTTCTCCCACGTAAATTCATTTAAAAAAAACACCTCTAAATTCAAAAACTATCCAATTTATGGATAGTGCCCTCGAGCACGGGCAATAATCTATTATATGGATAAATGACAAAAGAGTTTTTCCATATTACCAGATCTCTATCTTGTGGTGGTATGGATATAATACCACAAATTAGAAATAGTCTAATTTACCTTCCCTTTATAATCGAAACCATTGTCAACAGTTTTTTATTTCTAATCTCAGACTACAAGAATTCTAACTGAAAGGAATTGTAGCAGTACAAGTATCTCCTCCAAGGGTTTCGATGACAGATGAATGTCGATATGTCGTTTCACGCACCAATCAAAGACTCTCCGATCCTTGAAATAGGCTTCAGAGTTTGGAGGTTCTGAAGCGAGGAACCGATAGTTTCTAGAGAGAGTGTGTAAACTACGTTAACACGATTGTTTATAGAAAAGCACTTACCACGTGTCCTAATCTGTGGGTTTAGTTGAACAGTTCAGATGTGTGCGGGAGGGACTGCAGGAGATAAGGACTAGAGAGGATCCAAATTCGATTTCAAGTATTCTTTAATTGTTCTGAGTGCCCTTCTTAATTCCCATTAACATATTCTTCAAGTTACCTTCCTTTTCGATGGTAACGGGAGGAAGTTGTTGCTCCAGTGAGGTCAAAACTCCAAAAGCGGTATTGGTCTCCTCAAATATCATTCTCAGACCTTCTTCATTCATTGTTCCTAAGAGCCAAGAAACTAGTAGCCCATCATTGGTTTCCCATGGCTGATAGAGTGGGTTTGGCACTTTTGGACCTTTATCGTCGATAATTTCTTCAACTGGTTTTTCTTTGTCTGTGTGGTGATGGTAGATGCCAAGGCTAGAGATCAATGGGATAATCTGTGATCCCCATAGCAGGAAATATGTTGTGTTCAGTTTGATTGAAATCAAACTAGACCACTGGTGAAAAGACTGGACAAGTACCGGTTGTGTGTTTCTAAGAGAAGTGTTATTTGAGGTCCAAGCTTACAATAATACTATCGTGTTTAGAACCGTCGCTACAATTTGTGATTACGGAAAATATTGAAGTCGAAACTCAAATTTGAAAATAAATTACCATTGATTCTCAAAAAATAAGTAAATAAATTATGATTTGGTTCATTGGTAATATATATATATGGATAAAATACACATACACACCCGTATTCCGAGACGAAGAGAGATAAAGAACGGGGTGATTCCCGATTACATTTCGGCACATCGCCGACAATACTTCGGGGACCTCCAATCCAGCCATCTCTCGACGAAATCGAACCCTTGCTTCCTGATCTACATCTCTCTCAAAAGAGGGAGGAAATCAGGATAGGAAAATTACCTTTAGGTGTCACTACCGGTGATTCTCCGGCAAGCTCAAACAAGCAGAGCAACCTCTCTATTAGGTACTCAACAAACAGAAATCAAAGCTGCCGAGAACAAAAGAAGGTGGTCAGACAAAGGAAAGTATGCGGTGTTGACACCCTGTCAAGACAAAAGAAAGGCGATTTGAGGGATCTGAAAAATGAAAGTCAGACTCCAACGCCTCCTAATGCCATTGAGCTTGCTAGGCAACAAGCCCGTGCAATTGCCGCCAGTATGGTTACAAGGGCCACCCAAAGGCCATCTGCGGCGAATGAACAAATGAACCCACGTGAGTTCCAATCTGGAAATCAGACTCCGCTATTTATTGAAAAAGATAAGACTTTTGATTTTGCTAAAGAGTCCAACAACCTCTTTGATGAAAGTCTGTTATCTCCATCGATATACGGAGAAGCTCCGACGAAATTGAAACCTGAGTTTACTAAAACCGAAACTCCCGTTTTCCCTGCATGTTCTGGCCAACAACCGCCAACCTTTTCCGATGAGAACTCGCTGACCACGAACTCAGCGACCAAAACACCCAAAAGATCCCCCTTCGTCCGATCATTCCCCACAACCAATACCCACACAGATTCTCAAAAACACCAGAACCCGGTAGCAAAAGAATCGATCTTTTCATCAGGAAACGATGCCATCGAGCAAGCCCGAAAAAAGGCCCTTGAAATGGTGGCTCCTCTTGTCCACAGAGCTGAAAATCGAAGCTATTTGGTTCATCCACCGCCAAACTCGGAGGCGCCGCTTATTGGGGAAATTAAACCCCCAAAATTGATTGATGAGCATATCCCGCGGCCAAAAAAAGGGCCATCGGAGCTCAGCGAAGACCTCCCTGATCCTTTTTCTTCTCAAAAGAATGAGGCGATTAAGACGGTGGCGACATGTACAATGGATCTCGAAATCCCATCAAGCCCAAATCACTCTTTCAGCGTCACCACAAGGTCGGATGGCGGCCGATCTATAGCTTTTCCAAAAAGTTTTGAGCTGCATCACAAACATGTATCCCTGATTCAAGAGCCTCCTGCAGATAATGGCAATTTACCGATGAAGAGAAAGTCAGAATACCATCACTTGAGTAAAATTGTTGGACGCCGATCTTCATCTTCTTTCTGCAAAAAAGAGAAACCCCTGCATATTTCGGCGGCGGTGCCAGTTCATATTTCGACTGAGTTCGTCATTGCCAGTATCAAGCATCCTAGCGAGGACTTAATGGATGCACAAGAAAGCCTTCTGCAAAAAGATTCACTTCCTGCAAGTGCTACAGATCTAACTTCAGAGGCGTTTCAGTCTTGTCATAACAATGATAGCTCTCATAGAGGTTCCAATCGCACAATTTATAGCAGAAAAGAGCTGCTGGATATGCGAATTCAATCTCTTTTATCAAAGAATTTGCAATCAGCTTGTGCCAAAATAAATCTTCAGTTGGGTCCCAAACATCCGAGGAAGATCGTCGGTAAAGCTCGTCTCCACTCTCCAAAATTCGTCCCCTACTTTAATCGACGGACTAATCAGGTGAGATATTTTAAACGGTCTACAGTTTTATCAGTTACACAGAATAATCATTGTGGTTCTGTTAGTAAGAAATCTACAACAGACAAGATTTACTGCGGAAATGGTAGACACCTCAAATGTGTTCTTTCGGCTGAAGGAGATATGGTTTCTACGCAGTCTCGCATTGATGTAGTTGACACTTAAAGAGCTGCACCTAAACAATCAATTCGTATTTCTAGTTTAATTCATCAAAACCCCAACCCCTTTTGCCCCAAACCCTTTCTAGGAAAAGAGTTTTCGCGTCTTCCTTTGCTTCGGAATCCAACTTGGGCACTCAACAGGATCCGGTTAAACCTTCTCTAGGTCCTCCAGATCCTTCTAGTACCCTTCGTCCGCTGAATGAAGTGTTTGCGGCAAGATCACCCCCCAACTTTAGCTCGAAGAAACGATCTTGAAATTGGTTCCGACATCAGCAACTTGGTCACTCAAAACGACATTGCTCTAAACTCTTGAATAATTTTCGAGAAAGAACTCTTCAGCCCCTGAGAAATCCTATCGCACTATCAAATCCAAACATCCCACAGAGAAAGCGTAAGTATGGATTTGTCGAAGATACTTCTGTGGTGAAAGTTTCAAAACTGGATGTCCCTACTACCAAATGTTTTCCAGAGCCTGATCGTCTTAGTCAGCTGTGTCAACTTGAGTTTTCGGAGATTGTGCTTCAACAATCTCCGAACCGGCCATGACAATCTTTAGCTGGAACTGTCAAGACACGGGGGAGTCTTGCTCAGTTCGAACAGCTCTCTTTATGCCCTGTTTGGCTCTTGCTTGTGATATTGTTGTTTTAGTCGACGAAGAAGGGACAACTTGTCACATGTTCTTCCCGATGGATGGTGCACCTGCTTCTCGTTGTGTTCTAAATCGTTCTAACGATTTAACGATTTTCTGGTCCAAGGTTTTCTCCTTTTGATTTTGGGTGTCCTGTCTCCTTGTCTTTACTGACATCAGACGTTTAAGGACTCCCCCCTCAAAAGAAGCTCTTGTATGCTTCGATAATGCCTCATGGCATTCCCGGCTGAGTCCGAATTCAGCAAAACCGGGTGTCTTCTTCACCCATTCAGCTGAATCACAATATGTCACCTCTCGAATCATGTATTGTCCGAGTTCCCTTACCCTCAATCCTTGGTCAGGCTTTATCCACAACACTTTGAGCTTCTTCAGCACCAGCAATGACATCGAAAGTTCCGGTCCCCTTTTCAGCATCACTTCGGGTTTGCTAGGCAAGATGAATATCTTCTTCGACACTCAACAACAATTGTATCCTTTTCCTAGCTATATGGATAAAGGACAAAAGAAACATCTCTGCGTTTTGCCATATTACCAGAGCTCTACCTTGGGGTGGTATGGATAATACACCACAAATTATAAATAGTCTCATTTACCCTCCCTTGATAATATTTACACCCGTTAATCTCTCAAGTCTCTTCCTCTTCTTTTCTTTTCTGTACCACCGCAGAGCACCACCGCTTCTGATCTTTCTTGCTCTCTCTCTCTTTCCCACCAGGCGTGCTCTTCTTCTTCTTCCTCAATTCTTACCATGCTTTCTCAAAAGCCCAAATTAGGGCAAAACAAGTCTATTGCCTTTTGTCTCGAACAGTGATGCCTCACCGGCGGTGATGGTGGCAGCCATGCTGTTTCTGATTTCATTTCCCAAAGTTCAAACGCTAATAATCGGTCTCCCAGGTTCTTACCGCCCGTTCGAGGTGAGTAGCATTGTTAGCTCTATATATATATATATATATATATATATATATATATATATATATACAAAAATCTGTGACTTAAAGTCTTTGCAATGTTTCGGTTTCTGGGGTCATTTGGATTTGTAATTGCCAAAAATCTGTGACTTAGAGCTTCAACTGAAAGTCAACTTGTTTTTAGTTGATAAATATATCGCTGTTATTGAGTGTGCTGAAATTGGGAATTCGGTGGTGGCGGCTGGTGATGGTCATGGTGGCGGTGGAGTTGATTCGTCTGAAGAACAAGCAGCAGGAGGAAGAACAATCAGTGATTTAGTTATTGCTACAAATATCATAGGGACAATCATGTTACACAAACCCGTGGTCGAAAAGTCAGAAAAATTAGTGTCAGTTGTGGTACCCACATGTTTGAAATTAACAGAAGGGTGGTACGTGGTATTATCCATACCACAGGGTAGTGATATGGTAATATGCAAACCGTTGCACTTAAATTTTCTTAAAAGTGTTTCTATCATAATTATTTGCACTTGCGATGTCGTAATGTACTATTTCCATTTGTACTCCAAGTATATGGGACATGACATCACATTGCTTTATGCGTTTCAGGGCCGCTGGTGCTGTGAGCCTGTGACATATGTAGACATATTCCTGCTTGTGGGACAGAAGGGTGGTACCTAGTGAGATTGAATGACAACTGTTTTTGTTGATGAAGAGGATAGAGCCTTTGAACAGGGACTGAGGCACGACGGGACAGCCAGGTCACCTGCCACCCTGATAATGTGTGTGTTTTTAACCATAGATATCAGGTATTAGTGCATTGGTGCCGCTAAATGAACAGGGGAAATGCTTGACAAATTTGTGGTGGTGGATTTTGATTTGATGGCTGGTGGTCGTCACCTTCTTTATTGCATTGTAAAGACACCTTCTTTCAGTTCTGCGCGTTGATTAAATATATCTGGAATCTGAGCAATTTCCCCTATCATATGGAGGTTATCATCGGAGTTTCTTTCATCCGCAAGATGTGTTCTGAAGTTTAGATATTATTTGTTTTCACTCCAGTGAGTGTGTGGGGTTGCAAAAGCTGTTACTTTTAGACACATTAATGTTTTTTGTTGTTACTGGGTTGGGGATGATAGCGAAGTATTGTTGAATAGGGTTAGGGTTTATGACATTTGCTCTCATGGTATTTGTAGTTGATTCCTCCGAATTTTCAACGTTTACCTTTACTCTCTGGATATAGGCATTGTGAAGTTGTGGGTGTCTTTGATATACTGAACTATTCTGAAAAACATTAGTCATTATTGAATCTGTTGTGCCTGTAGTTGATGTACAAACATCAAACAATTTGGGTCTGCTGATGTTGAAAGACGTTTATTGTATCTTGATTCCTGTCCCTTCCTTGAGTGTTGGTCAAAGACTCGAATTGATAAATATTTTGTCTATGTTGTACTTGCAGAGGTAGAAGCTCTTTCGAGCATATTTAGAATCCAGTATGAGACTGGAACTCTGGAAGAGCGATGGCTCCTTGACAGGCACAAAGAATATCCGAACACATCTTGTCAAACGATCCTAGACTACGAAAGAGCAATACAAGAGACTATCTATGACAATGTACGCGCGGTTCATGAGGGACAGCTCCGAGTTGTTTTTACTCCAGATCGCAAGGTTTTTCTTTGAATTAGAAATGACTTTTTTTGCATCCTGTATTAAATATGGTTACTGTTATTTGCTTATGTAATCTTGTCTCTATATGTGATAGATTTACTCTTGGGAATTTTGTGTTAGCCGATTCGAGGAGTTCGTGCCAAAGAGCTTGATAAACCCTCAGGTAACTCAACCAAAAAAATTATGCTTTAATGCTATGAGTTCGTCCGAATGATATTGTCGAGGATATTGAATATCCTACAAGTGAATAGGTTTCAGCTTCCGTACTGTATTTACACGTATAACTACTTGTCACTTTCTTTGGGCTGGGTAATGAAGTTCTCTATGTTGGAGAGTAAACAAGCATGAGACGGAAGAGTATTTCTTCATAATGGACTTGTAAAGTTACTTTGAAACAAGTACGGTGGTGGAGTACTAAGTGGATTTGTCCACTCTATGTCATGTTATTAGAGTATCCAAAAGCTCCTAGACCTTAAAGCAAACGGCAAGACTATGTGGCCAGTCTCTGTAGGTGACTGGTTTACCAGTTGTAGTCACATATTCTGTAGCTTTTACTCTGGAAATTGGTGTTAGAGATCACTAGGAAGTGTTACTGGAATGAAGCACACAACACTTCTACTAGAAAGTTTGAATTATATCACTTTAGGTACAGCTGCCGTGAGGCAACAACAAACCTGTCTACTAGAGAGGTTCCTGCAGCGCACTGGCCTAATGAAGGGAGATGGAAAGCTCATAACTGTAGAGCCGCCATAAAAACTGCCTTAGGACAAGTTGCCGTAACTGTCGTTCATCATTATCCTGTAGAATATTTCAGGCTTTACATATTCACAATAAAGGTAAAGATAATTGTGAATATAGATGGTCCTCTAATGAAGGGTTTAATTTGTATTTTAGTCCATGTAATCACTGATTACTTCTGTATCTTAGTGTAAACAATTATCAATTTTCTGAAAATTAGATGCTAACAATATAGAATATCAGTAGCATGTCTCATTGATTTAATTTTGTACCTTTTAGCTTATTCAACTTGGAGAAGCAGCCCAGAGGTTTCACTCAGATGCTCGGAACACCTCAGCTCACTTCTCAGCGCAACTTATGCAAGATGATTACAAAAGGTATTTTCTATCGAAATTGTTGTTGCTTTAAAATTCTTTTTCTACATTTTCCTGTTCCTAGATGATTTACAGTGCCTGCATGGGAAAAACAGCCCCAGATTCAATCTTTTCTTAATTGCTCATTTTCTTTGAGAACTCTGTTTCCAGACCAGTTCAATTTATTTGCGAAATAATTAGGGTTCGAAGCAGATAAAGTGGACTCTTTTTGGTTGATGAATGGCAGCCATGAACAATACAACAAAAACATTACCCGTGAGCAGTGTATAAAGGAGTGTGCGCTCGCAAGATCAATGCAAGTTAACACAAGAAAATTTTAATATTATTCAACCTATGAAGGAAATAGATAACAACCACGATATATCAAGAACTAAAACTTAACTAAAATCTACATACCAAAATATCAAAACTGCCCTTAACTAATCTTTGTTAGAACTTTCAAAATGTTTTCTGGAATGTCTGATGATTTTTAACCATTGGGTCTAATTCATTTTTGGTGGGTTTAGTTAATTAGTTGATTTTTGTGGTTTTGTTCTAAAACCAAAATTGTATAGCCCAGAGAAGATTTGAGTTAGCCATGGTGGGTGTTGGTGGGGTAGGCAAGCGTGACGAAAGTACTAATTTCTTTCATTGTCATCCTCATGATCTTTTCGTTTCTTTGTAACTTTGGGTTGACCTACAAGGCTTTCGATAACCCCTAATGTATGAGCCAAGCTCTTACTTCCGTCTCGACTATTCTTTGTTCTTGCCCCTTGTTGCAATTACTTGGAAAATGGAATAAGTTTATTTTCTCGAACAAATTTGAGATATTCAACAAGAATCTAGTATATTCCTCATGAGCTTTAAAGTTATCCAATTGCTTCATCCATCTGGGTTTCTCCTTAGCGTGAAACACACATTAAACTTGGCTCAGAGATGCGTCTATAACAGCTTATTTGCGTTTCACCCATCATAGGAAATAGTTCAAGTTACAAGATGCCATTATCCTAAGTCTGCCATGATGCTTCGCCCTAAATCTTCTTTTAATTCTTCGAAAATAACTTCACCCTAAATCAAGTTGCCTGGTTTTGTTCCCAGGACATACATTGATCTTCATATTATCCTGCTTTTCATCACATGCCTGTTGACCAAACCACTAGGAACTAACGTCCTCAATCGCATCCTACCTTTAAAAACATTTACCCCCTTTATGTGGGTGAATTAAGCATAATCTTGAATCGTGAATCTTGGCCTCAATCGAAGCTGCTCCTAAGATGGCCATGTGGTCTTCCATTCCACACATGTCTACACAGCTTGAAATCATCCTCAAGGTCTTTGATACTCTATTCCACCCGTTCGAACAGATCTAGGAGATACTTGAACTGCAATTCCATGTGGATAAAAGCCTTTTGGCTTTATTGTCTTGATACCATTTCAGCCCATATCTCCTCTTCAGTATGATATTGCCACTTTTTTTTTGTTTGCGGAGATAATATAAAATATATGGAAAGCTTGCCAACTGTTCGACTAATTTCACATCTGTAGTCTACGTTACCTGGACCCGTCAGAATCACCCACATACCCGGGTCGATACGATCCGACACGGGTGTGGGTGTGGGATCCGTGGCGGGTTCTCGGAAAAGACTTCCGACGCGGCTGCTCGTCGACCGGCGACGGGAAGGATGGATTGTGTGGGATCAGTCGGCACTCACAGGAAGAAAGTAGAAGAAAAATAACCTGGAAGCACTGGTGGCCATGGCGGTAATCGATGACAGCAGCGACAGGAGGGATGGATTGTGCGATGTTGGAGACGACACCAACTTCTCTTGGCTACTTTTACTGAATTACCCATTGATTTTTCTCAATTTTACAAGCATGCCCTTCCTTATGAAAGCCCTGATGGGCTTCAGTAGACTTAATGGGTTTCTGTAGACTAGTTTGCTTTGGGCTGTTCTGTTAAATAAACAGCCCCTCCACCAGTGCCAATACACTGAAAAATCAATCATACCTATGAAGAAACAGGATTTTAGCTGTTTAGTATATGTTTTGACTTATATAAAAATCATACAAAGAATATATAAATAAATTTGAAATGTATTAACGCAATATCCCTGCACCCGTGTCCATATTTTGGATACTTTTTAGCCAAGTCGCCGTATCTCAAAATTTATCAAATCGGCGTGACACCCGTTACCAAATCCAGGTAACATAGTCTATAGTAAGTTTAACTCAAAATATGGCCACCACTAGTTCGCTGTCTGCTTAAAGTTTACTCATGACTTAGTATAACAAAAAATACTGGATTCGACCAAATATTCAGAATACTGACTCTAGAATGGATATTTATCTTTTGAATCATGTACATGCAAATATTTAGGTACTAAATATTTTTGCGGTTGATACTCTATTCTACCCTTTCTAACAGATCTAGGAGATCTCCAATATGTCTCACGACTCCTGTGACATTCTTGAACTGCAATTCCATGTGGGATAAGAGCTCCTTTTGGCTTTACTGTCTTGCTACCATTTCTGCCCATATCTCCGCTTCAGTATGATTTGCCACTTGTTTTTCGTTTGCGGAGATGGTAAAAAATATCTGAAATGCTTTCCAACTATTTGACTAAAATCATATGTGTGACATATTGGCAATAGGTAGTGCAGTAAGTTAAACTCAAAATATAGCCACCATTAGTTTGCTGTCTGTTTGAAGTTCAAAGGTTTCTCATTACTTAGTATAACAAAAATCTGTTTCAAACTGTCTGTTTGAGCATTCATTATTGGATGAGCTTGATCCATGTACCTGGCCCCAGTGTTTGTTGTTGTTTCTGTTGTCATCATCGCATCAATAGAAAATTATTTGACATGGGATCCTGGCCATTCCATGCTCAAGAGCTTTAATTTTCTTCCACGCAGAAAAGCAAATTTCTATTTCTGCTCATTCTCGATGTATTGGTTCCAACCGAGCATGTTTTGCGGATGGTGATGAGCGAAGGGTAACCCATTTAACACCAAAAGGCGTTTGGTAGAGTACTTAGTAAATCCCAAGCAAATTGTTTATATGTAGAAAGAAGACGATCAATTGATGTTCCTTAATTTTCTGTTATGTGTTGCACATTGTACAGAGAAGCTGCTTTTGCTTGATCATATACGTTTCAAGTGGTCTTCCACATAAACAAGTACACATACGCGGGTAGTAGAAATGACTTCGGAACATAAAAGAACTTGTTATGTCAAGTCAAGAATTTTGAAAATTTCCTTCATAGACTTTGAGCCTAACGATAAAGGTTATAAGTTCCCAAATTGGTCATTGTTGCAAAATTTCAGGTCTAGTCTTGCAGACAATTAAAAATATCATGTTTTTTACAAATGTGCGAGTGTCACTAACCTAAGCTTCTTGATTAACTGTTTGGTGGAAGTGTAATGGGAATACTGTAATAAGTAGGATGTGACCTCACCACCCATCAATCCATAGGCTTTAGTCACCCAGCGCGACCATCATAGCCATCTGCTGCTTACTTTAGTCACCCAGCTCATATGTCTCCGTATGTAGACAAAACATTATTCCTCTAGAATTTTACCTCTCCCTACCATACCTTTGTAACAACTTTCCAAAGAGAAGTTCATTGAAGATAGGCCTATATACCCTTATTTGGAGAGGCTTTCAAATTGAGTCCGAAATGACCTGGTTGGTATTTTGATTCGCAGATGAATTTGAGATAGAGAGACTTTGTTGGTGACCGAATTGGGTAAATGTGTTTACTAAAACCTTCTTTCTCTCCATTCCCCTGAAACTCTCAATAGGTCTAAAGCATGCAAAAAAAAAAAAAAAATGTTATTGCTCTAAATAAACTCTTACCTATATGGAAGTGATTGATACACCCTGTATTGAAATTGTAGTTTCAGAAGGTGTAATTCAGTTTCTCATGTTTGATTCCACTGTTTCAAGTGCTGAAAGTATGGGCATGTTACATTTTATCGAAGTGATTCTATTAACGTCCATCACAGAAACACCCTATTGTTTTTTTCCTTCCAACATTATATACATATGTGAGTAATAATTATTCAGTTGTTCCCAATTATTGAATATCTAAACTCTTATTGTAGTTGGAACTATGTGCACCATAGGCTACTATATTAAGAACAATAGCTACAATTTTCTAACCACTATGTGCACATCACCGGTTTCTGAAGTCAGCTCTTGAATTAACAGAATCATTGGAGTCGCCTTTGGATCCGAATTTTGGATACTCCAAGAGATATGTTCAGTTTCTTTAGATATTAGAGTGGATAATAGATTGATGAGGTGTCATATCCAACTTCTCAGCATGGCATTGTGCGTTGTATTTTAAATTGCAAACTGGCTCTTGGAGACCATTTGACCAGTTTTTATGTTTTTATATACCTTGCATGTCCATGAATTGGTCTATCCAGTTGAGATCAAACTTTTGTTGGATTAAAGTACACTTGTTATTTTAGACTACATAAATATTTGCTATAATTATGTCATATTGATGTAGTCTATTCCCATTATATGGACAATTGTAAGTTGCGCCTATATCTTGTAATCGTGCATTTAAGTAGATTCAGATTTGCAACTGAGTTGTATAAATATCAGGTCAACTGTGTACAACTGTGCATTCTCCTTGAAATATTGCATTAATCAACTGGTCCGCTGAGATCGTTTTAACAACTTGGAAGTAGATATGCGAAGATTTTCTAAGCTGGGTCTTCTAGAAGTCCCCGGAAGTTCCACTCTAGAAAACTGTTCACTCGGTGGATGGACATCGACTTAGCTCGTGTTTAAAATCTGGTCATTAGAACTCATAGTTGGCCATAACCACAGACAAGTTTCAACTGTGAAGGTTTCTTTTTTTTTTTTTTTTTTTTTAATCTGAAGGGTTTTTGCTACCCCATGGATCCTTGAGCTCTTATATTGAAACATCAAGACACATACCTCCGTTCCTAAATAATTATCGAGGTGTACTTTCACAAAGTTTTAGGAGATGCTTTTGACTGATAGATTTACCAAAATGTCCTGTGTCATATTTGATCTTTTCTTCGTAAGTCAAAAGGTAGGAACTTCAAAAAAGGTGTGGAGGGTAGCGGAGTGAAAAGGTATGTGAATTTTTAATAGTAGGTGATAAGTCACTTATTTGGAGACTTCTCAAAATAAAAAGGATACATTGTTACTTCTGGTTTAGTTTGAATAGTCAGGCCAGTCTCTGTTTCATCCTTAACTCGCTATTTCCCCTTAGGCTTCGGTACAACAATTTTTCCTAATATGATGATGAATGGGCTCTGACTCAAAATAATGCTGTGTCGTTGCAACTCAAGAGCCCTTGTAGCACCGAATTGTCTTTGAGCAATTCGACCGTATCACTATAATAAAGTATAAACTAATTATAAAAGGCCGACTGACACATTTATTATGTTATTAAGATGAGAAGCTTCTTTCCGAATCAAGTTTAAGAAATAGATAAATCGAATAGTTTAACTGTATGCATTTGGGAATGTATTATAACTAAATCTTATTTCATTTTTGAGTAAGTCATGGAGTTTAAGATTCGTGTATACATTATGCACTAGAGAAGTTTAAGGTGACAATCCTGTCTTATTACCTATGATGAAGCTTATGGTATCTAGAATTGGAGCTACTTCTTTGAATGTCCTGTTAACGAAGGTAATAGGAAGTTGAGAAATCACAATCTCGTGATTCTCGTCAGATGAGTTTGACTACAAAGATAGCAGTGCCTTGTGTCTAAGGAAGACTTTTGGTTGATTTTTTCAGGTAATTGTAGACTATCAGTTAGGTTACTCAGATCAAACGAAGAAACGATGTCGCCAGTGTAGAATTTTTTGCGATTTTTAGCCCTTTTCAATAAGGTTCTAGAAAGAGCCGTGTCTTCCTTGCTCTTTCTTTCTCTTTAAAATCTTTTCTTGATAGGAAAAAAGTTTGTATTTGGCACAGAAAGAGGTGCTGCCTTTTTTTAAGAGATTAGTGTAAATGTTATCATGGAAACATCAATAGTACAGTCCTCCTTCAAGCAATACTCAAAAGCATTTTCAGAATAAAATCCAGTGAGGTTAAAAACGAAGAAATAGGTTTTCTCCCTGTGTAAAATGCACGTCATAGGAGAAGCAAGTATTCATTTTCCTTGTTGATTATTGTACTTTTAAATCTTTGGGAAGTGTGTAATTAGGGACAACAATGGTATTGGAGTGACGCAACTGTTATTAAAGAGGTTAATAACCTAGCTCCTCGTGGAAGACTTGCTAAAGAAAAGATTTGCATCGTGAATGATGGAATTATGCTGTACAACCTTTAGCTTGATCAAATATGCCACCAATGTTGTTAAGTTTACCTAGGATTTGTAGTGGAGCAATCTTTAGATGCATTTTTGACATGACTCGAGCATATGGCTACTGAGAAGATTAATTAATTCCCATTTTATTCATTTCTAAATATCTTGTCAAGCCCGGGCGAGGTCAGTTGTTATGTTTTTTATCAACTCAAGCTTGCTTTAAGATAAATTATCTAAGCGTGACTGTAAATGGTTTGGTTTGAGCGGTTTAAAAGGAATATTAGCACACCCGCTATATATATAATTATATATTTGATAAACATAACACCAAAATTAAACCAACTATCCGAAAAAACAACCAACTATCAAAACAGATCGGTTTGGTTTTGGTGGATTAATCGGTTTATGATTCAATATATTTCATGCAAATATTTTTTATCTTGCAGTGATGATAAAAATATATATGTGAAATTTTGGTGATTCTAACTGTGTGAATAGCGATAGACTCTAAAAGTAGTGTTAGAAAAACATAAAAAGAAAACATGACATAAATGTTAATACCTAATACATAAGTAAAAACAATGAGAAATGAAAAGAATGAAGATTTATATTCGATTATTTGCGATCTTGAGTTATTCTTATGGAAGCCAAAAGGAAAGCTTTGTGTTGTTAGAGATATATTGGGGATAATTTGGCAATGTAACTAGAGAAGTTATTTACTATACTCCCTGTGTACTGTAGTATAGCTATACATATGTGTTAGATTGGTTCGGTTGGAGATTTGGATTACCTAGCTTAGTCCACAATGCAGTCCAATAAGGCGGTTCGGGCTAGAATATAAACCACAACCAACTCAATCCACTAGAATCTAGTAAATTTGAATAGGACTGGGTTGGATCAGTCGGGTTAGGTGGGTCAAGTAAATTTATGTATATGTCTATCCGTTAGCATGCCAAGGCTTAGTGTGTTTACTCGAAAAGTAGGAAACGAGCTGATGACCTGGTAAGTAGTTTATAGGGAAAGATCATGCATTGGGTGTGTCTCCATAAATAGCACAAGAAATGGCGAAATGTTAGTCTACATCTTTAAATAGCTTATCTTCAAACAGTTTCGTTTTGTTGCGCAAAACCTTGTGTTTTAGCGCAATTGGAGTAGCTTCATTGAAGATTCATCACGTTAGTGTGTTGACCATTATACCCACATAGCCAACTGCTTTTTTTGTTGCGAATGTAGATTCTTAGTAGGTGTTTCTTGAGCAAGTAAATTCGTATTCCTTGTTAAATTTTATCCGTACCATCTCATCAAATATGTTGAATGATTGTCTGTATGGCCAGCAATCCAATAGACCTTATAATAACTAGAGAATAAGAAATTCTTTCTTTTTTCAGTTCGCCTAATGCTAGACAATGTGGGATGTCCTCTAGCTCAGCCATTATGGCAGTTCCCCCACTGTCCCCGAAATATGTACTTATAAATAGGGAACCGAAAATATATATCAAAATTTGTTTGCACAGATATTAGATAAAACTAGTAGTTTGTTTGATAGTAAGGTCATCTGCTCGTTCCCAATATACTACTTACCTGGTCATCTGCTCGTTCCTACTTCTCGAATTGTTCACATACTGAGCTTTAATTTGGCATGCTTAGGGTGTATATAAATTTGCTTGACCCACCCAACCAGAACCACACAACCCAATCCTATTCAAATTTACTAGATTCTAGTGGATTGAGTTGGTTATGGTTCATATTTAGCCCAAACCAACATATTTGACTGGATTGCGAGTTTAGTAAGGTAATTCAACTCCAACCAAACCAATCCAACATTTGCGTATAGTCATACGTAGTACACGAGAAGTATATTCGTAAATAATTTCTCTGGTTACATTGCCAAATAATCTCCATGTATTTCTAAAGTTTTCCTTTTAGCTTCCATAAGAATAACTCAAGATCGTGAATAATCATATATAAATCCTCATTCTTTTATTTCTTATCGTCTCTACTTGTGTAATAGAGTCTATACTAGATTCTATTACTATTCACACAATTAGAATCACCAAAGTTCACTTATATGTTTTAATAATCACGGCAAGACGAGAGTATTTACATGAAATATAAAATCATAACCCGAATAATCCACCCAAACCAAACCATCTTGATGGTTTGGTTGTTTTTCTGGAAATTGGTTTCATGGGGCTATGTTTATCAAATCCAATTACAAATTGACTCGATGCTAATTTTCCTCTCAAACCGCCTAAACCAAACAGTTTACGGTAACACTTAGATTATTGATCTTTAAGCAAGCTTGAGTTGACATAAACCTTAAAAAACAGACCTCACCCAGGATTGACTAGATATTAAGAAGTGAATAAAAATGGACAAATCAGTCAGCTCATTAACCATAAGCGTAAGTCATGTCAAAATGCATCTAGAGATTGCTCCACTAAAAAGCCTAGGAAAACTTAATAAAATGGGTAGCATATTTGATGGAGCTAAAGGCTCGACAACATAATTCCATCATGCATCTGACCACCCTAACTGATAGTTCGGTGATATCTCATATCTTTTCTCTAGCAAATCTTTCACGAGTGGAGTTCTTCACGGAGCTTGGTTACTTTTTAACATCTTTAATAACAACTGCTTCGCTCCTAGACCACTGCAATCCTTATTTCATGCTTCCCAAAGGTTTGAATGTAGAAGATCCAAATAGGAAAATGAATACTTGCTTGTATTTCGCGCGGGGGGGGGGGGGGGATTTGGAGTATAGAATGGCAAGTTTCTCACATTAAAACCCCATTGCTTCATCTTTGACCTCACTTGATCTTATTCGCATCTTTTCATTCACTGAATTATTCTGAGTATGCTTTTGGGTATTCTTCGAAGGAGCATTGTACTATTGATGTTTTTATGATAACATCTAATCTCTATGGAAAAGGCAGCACTTCATCATGTGCCAGATACAACCTTTTTCCTATCAAGAAACAAAAACGAGAAGAGAAAGAGCAGGGAAGACACAACTCTCTCCACGCCCCTTATTCTCAGGAGCTAAAAGTTGCAATAAGTTCTACACTGGCTACATCACCCCTTCATTTGACCCAAGTATAGTCTATATTTTTCTGCAAACATTGCCCACAAGTCTCCCTTGGTCATAGGGCACTGCGTATCTTTAAATCATCATAATATATGACGAGACTGTGATTATCTTTGCTTTTCGGTACCTTCGCAATCAGGATATTCAAAGATGTAGCTCCAGCTAGGTAATATGACAGGATTGTAACCTTAAATTTCTCTACTGTATAATGCATACACGAATATTAACTTCCACGACTACTCAAAACTGGAATAAGATTTAGTCATAATATATTCCCAAATGCATACAGTTTAACTTTTTGATTTATTTATTTCTTAAACTTGAGTCGGCAAGAAGCTTCTCGTCTTAGTAGCATAATAAATGTGTAAGTCGAACTTTAATTATTAGCTTATTATAATGATACTGTCAAATTGCTCAAAGACAATTCGGTGCTTTAAAGGCTCACGAGTCGCAAGCACACAACATTATTTGTATCAGTGCCCATTCCTCATCCCATTAGGACAAATTGTTGTACTAAAGCCTAAGGGTAACTAGCGAGGGAATGATAGAACAGAGAAAGGATGAATACCTAACAATTCAAACTAAACAATAAGTTAAGTTATATAATTTTTTTTAGAGAAGTCCCCATAAAGCGTCCTATTATGAAATTAAAAAGTTGCATACATTTTCGCTTCGCTTCCCTCCACACCCTTTTTTAAGTTCTTACCTTTTGACTTCCAACAAAAAGTTCAAATCAGACACAGGAAATCTGGTAAATCTATCAGTTAAAAGCATCTCCTAAAACTTTGTGAAAGTCCACCCCAATAATTATTTAGCACAATCTCAGCAGACCAGTGTAACAATACAATTTTTCTAGGAGTCAGCCTGTTATCTATACAACTCGGTTGTAAATCTGAATCAGCTTAACTGCACGGTTTCAAGACATAGTCGTAACTTATAAGTGTCCATAAAATGGGTATAGACTACGTTATAAACAAGACCATGACATAGTTATAGCAAATATTTAATTAGTCTAATAGTATATCAAGTGTACTTTTAACCAAACAAAAGTTCAACTTTGTACAAATAAATTGTATAATCTCAAGAGGATAGACGAATTTATGGGTTTTATATGTTTGTAAATAAAAACATAAAAATTGATCAAATGGTCTCAAAGAGTCAGTTTGAAATTCTAATTTCATCGCACAATGCATGTTGAGAAGCCGGGACAAGAGGTTACAAAACCATATGGCATCTCGACAATCTATAATCCACTCTAGTACTTGAAGAAACTGCACATACCTCTTGGAGTATCCGAAATTCGCATCCAAAGGCGACTCCAAAGCATTTGTTAATTCAATAGCTGATTTGAGAATCCTGTGAAGTACGCATAGTGATTAGAAGATTGTACTATTGTTAATGTAGTATCCAATGTTGACGTATGTTTCTCTCACATATTTTCAGAAGTCTAAACCACCAATTGCTGTTTATTAATCACAAAAGATATGTGGTGATGAATGTAGACAGGTTCATGCAGGTTGGATTGGACATAACAGTTTAACCAAAAAAGAAAGGTAATTGGGGCAGAAACACTCTTCTAGAGTTGGTCCAGACAAGTAATGAATATGCATCATTTGGATCCATGAGCACATTGCCCTACGATCAAGGAATTGTGTAGCTGAAACATGACTTCGTTAAAGTACAATAAGAAAAGTTTATGATTATTATAGCTCCGTATTAAAGGGGGGGAAAGCAGTTCTTAGTCACCAGGAATCAATACCAGGTAAAACTGCATTTACAAGTACGACCAGAACCCCCAGAGTTATCAGAAATTGCTCAACAGGGTGTGATCTGCGATCCAGATAGGCGATCCGAATCAGGGGTCGTTCGCGATCTAGAGCGTTGATTTTGGCTATCCCTTATTTTTTTACACAGATAGCTAAATATTTTAATAATATTACTCTCTTACCTTATAATAATTCACGTCTTTGCCTCAAACTTTGTTTTTTTATGATACCAATCCGTACAAAATTTAACCTAATAACAAATTGATATTACTATGAAATGCAAATATGAGTATGTTTTTGCACCACATCTGTAAAAAGCATTCTTCAAACCAAACAAGCGAATCTCGACCCAACTCATCGACCCGAAGAAGCCTACCCCCGGCGAATCACATTCCTACCAGATCGCGTACCGCGTTTCCAATCCCGTTCCGCGTACCATAGCGTTCCGCGATCCTAATAACCTTGATCAGGATTATGGAATTTTTTCCACTAGTTGATAAACCTTAGATATCAGGATTGTTCGACAAAGGTCCTGGACCATTTCAAACAATCTTGTGCTGGAAAGGAGGCGAAGAAGAAACCAAAGCATCCCCGGCGTAAGTTTTTGTACTCTATATACATCACAGGTGCACAACAATCCTCCCCCAAATTCTCAAAAACATGCACAAACAAAATGTAGAACCAAGAAGTGCCACAATTTTCGTTAACATGTAAATTAGAAGGTCACATGAGAGTATTTATTGGTGTCGAATGGTAATTATCGTTGAGTCCATTCTTTCTGATGAATTTGCATGAGAATAAGACCTTGTATTTTCCAAACACTTGTGTTTAATTGAGTTATATTCAGACCGTGCATTCCAATTCCCCCCCCCCCCCTTTTGCCTACTTAACATAGGGCTCCCCGACTATCTTACCAGTGCTTAAAGGATACAAATTGTTCTTGCATTCGTCACTTAGGTAACAATTTAACTCATCTGAACTTTGAATGTGTGAATGCCTTCCACCACCACCACTATTACCGCTTGCAAAAGTAGCCTCATTCAGCTGCTACAAACCTGCAATGTCTCACCACATATCCATAACCCGCGAATCAACAACACTACACTTGTGCACCACCACTAGTATAGCCGAATTTTCGCAATATCAAAATTGATTATTGCCGAGATAATTTCAAAGACGCTACTCTATGCCATATGTGCTGCTATTCTATGGAGTATATGGGACTGAAGCGTCTTTGTAAGGGGAATTTATTTCTATTACTATTTCAGAAGCATATTGATAGTTCTCTAGATGTTTTTCAATTAAATTTTAAATGTAACTTGGAAGAGTAATGATGACATTGTTAATTTGAAATTGTTAATCTGAAAAAACTTGCTACTTTTGCCATCTGTAAAAGTGTGCATAGGAGATCATGCGTTTTTAATTTTTTTTATAACATTGATAAGGAAAGTAACTACCCAATTTTTCCTATCATAAATGCTTTAAGTTCCTGGTAAAATTATCTCAGAGGCCGATGAGATGGATTGTCCAGGAAATAAAAAAAGAGATGCAAAAATCTTACATGATGGCACAAAAAACTAAAAAAATATAGAACTGAACAGTAATAGTGTTTCCAATTTATTTTTCCTCAAATCTTTTCAGAAAACAATTGTATTACTGAATGTTATTGTTGAATGCTTCCCCAAATTTCTGGAAGTTATCTTGCTATGGTAGTAAATTCTGAAACCAATCTATCAGCAGTGGCGGAGCCAGAATTTTGGTGAAAGGGGGGCACAATTTTTTTTTTTGAAGGAGAGGGTATAGATTTTTAATGAATAAATAATTATGCTAGTGCAATAAATACTATAATTTTTTTGTGTATTTATGAAAAATTAAAAGGTTAATTGTGTATATTAAATAGGTGATGCTTTTTTGTTCAAAAAAAATGCTTTTGGACTGGAACTCGTTTTTTGTCCAAAAATATATGCCTTGCCAAGAATCGAACTCAGGACCCATGCTTTGAAAGCTAAACTCCTAACCACTGGACCACAGTACCAACTGTGTCATGGATGGGGGGGGGGGGGGGGGGGGCACACGTATATATTCAATCCAGACACAACTAAAATATAGGAGTATCCTAGTGTTTCCGGGGGAGTCAGGGGGCAAGTTCCCCCCCCCCCCCCCCCCGTGCCCCTACATGGCTCCGCGCCTCCGCCCCTGTCTATCAGTATAAATGTTCCTGTTTGATAATTTCACACTCACAGACAATATCTTATGTAGTTTAGTTAAACCAACAAGCACGTAATGCAGATAAGCATATCTGGGAATCTCAGTTGAATTATCTCTCAAAACTCATTGTTTACAAGATAGGTTGTTTATACACAACAATATTAACAAACTAGTACTAATATTTACCATAGAAAAGGATGATATATGCTTTTGAGCAGTCTAAAAGAAGCTAAATCATTCAATTTTGCATGGGTCATGGACATAAATCAACTAACGTGTATAGTATTGAGGTTGAAACTATCCTAAGCTTGTCTGTAACGATGTTACCTCGACCAAGTGGTTTGGGGACGGTACCTGGGTTGGTGCGGCTCGATACGGGTGTGGGTGCAAGATCTGTGTCAGATCTAGCCGGTTTCATATCTGGTGGAGACGGTGAGAGAGAGAGAGAGAGAGAGAACATCACAGAGGAGGACAAATGAGGGAGGGAGGGAGATACCTGATGAGTACACCACCATGGAGGAGAACAACCGAGAGGGAGAGGGAGAATGAGACAGAGAGATAGCTCTGTGGGGGAGGGAATGGAGGCGCCACAGTGAAGAAGAAGAGGGGGAAGGGAGGTGGGTCTATTTATAAAACTAGGGTTTCCATCCAACGGTTCAGATTAAGTGTGGAAAAAAAAATTAAAGGCGCTTTTTCCCATAACGGCGTTATTGTTAAAGGCGCTTTTCAAAAATCACCTTTAAAGCTAACGGCGCTTCTTAAATAATAAAACGGCAGTTTTTGGTACCGCTGTACTGTAAATCACATATGCAGCTGCTTTGATCCCCTCGCTTACTTCTCTCGTCGATGTGGTTACTCTGTTAATCTTTGCTGCTGCCTGAAACACTAGTTTTGTTTTTTCATTTCTCTCATCATGGTCGGCAGTGATTGTTCTTCTTCGAGTAATTGATGGTCATGAAATTAAAGAGGCTACTCTTATTGTTTAACCATAGCAGAAGGTATAACGTTTAGGCGTTTGTTATTTGAAAACATTTGCATTGGGCCTTTGTGGTATGACTGGCTTTTGGATCACACATTAATGTGACATTTATGTGACAGTTAAGTTACAAATACCCGACTAAGCAGGCCAACCCGATCGAGCAGAGTCGAAATGCCCGGAAAGGATTGAAATTCGTTATATTTGATTGATCAAGAGTTGAGATTTCTCTAACCCGTTAAAACTGGGTGATTCACGGCTAACCCAATGTGTTATCCGATTAAACCCGTCCCTCCTGAACATTTATACCCACATCCGGTAATTCCAGTACCCATAACCCATTGCTTTAAACCCGCCCTGCCTCCTTATAGCTTGTTACAGAGGGAGAACAGAGGCGTCGACGTTCAACCCACCACGCTGCTCGATTAACTCTAAACAATTATCACTCGGTTTGAGCTTTCTTTCGTGCATCTAGCCCATTAATCAAGTTGCCATGACACATTGGAGCTTATTATCCGTCATCGTCCTCCTTTTCTGCATTAGCGACTTGATCGCCCGAGAAAAGTACATCTTAGTAATGTTGAGCCCAATTAGAACTACCCGAACCCGGTCGGAACCTACTAACCTGAATGCCACAGTTTTTTGCTGAGGTTCGATCGGGGACTATTTGGGGTTTCACTCAACCCGGCTAATCGGGTCGGCCACCATAGTTTGCATATCCCCGGCTGACCTGGTCCGTGACCCGGTACTAATCACTCGGTTTTGAGCTCTCTTTCGTGCCTCTAACCCATTAATCAAGTTGCCATGGCAGATTGGAGTTTATTATCCGTCATCGTCCTCCTGTTCTGCATCAATTCCGGCGAGTTGATCGCCGGAGAAAAGTACATCTGAGTAATGTTGAGCCCAATTAGAACCATCCGAACCCGGTCGGAACCGACTAACCTGAATGCCACGGTTTTTTTCTGAGAATCAGGTTGGCAACCATAGTTTGCGATGTTGGATAATCTCACGAGTTGAAGTTTGAGCTCAACTTAAGCTCATGAGATAACCCGGTGATTGAGGATGTTACGGTACAATGTTGTTCAGGTGAATGAGCAAATTGTCCGTGTAATTTGTGTTGAGATGACGTTCGTTAGGCTGCAATTTTGGGGAAGAATTGTGTTGAATAAAAACAATAAACACACGCGCGAACCGCTTTGGGCGGGTCTGGTTCGTGGGTCGACCCAGATATAATATGATGTTTATATTTTATTACATACAATTAATTTTCTCCTGCTAATTGATTTCCCTAGGTGAACGTACATAATCAATTTCTCCTTGAAACTTGATAGCCCTAGGTGAACGTACATAATTAATTTCCTCCTGGAAACTGAATGATGTACGTGAATTGAAGATGAAGAGGGCTTACGTTTTCCCAGTTGAACCATCTTCCCTAGTGCTATAAATTGAGAAATGAGTTCTCAATCCAAGAAGCAACACAACAATCATCTCTCTCACTCTCAATCTCCATCTCTTTCTTGCTCTCAAGTACTGTTCATCAAGTCTTTCCGTCCGGGCAATCAAGGGCAAGTGCTACGCCGGTTGATTGCGACAAGGGGAGTCCTGGGAGGCGATTGTTCCGTTCAAAACGATAGCACCGGGGGCAAAACGCTTTAAGGAAAGCGTTCGTTAACGCGTTCCTCTTCGATTCTTCAATTTGCCAAGTTTGGTGACAGGTTCATCGTTTAATTTTTATGTTCTTATTGTTTAAGCAGATTAAATTTTCTAACATTCTTAAAGCGTTTTACTCGTTTTTCATACGTGGAATTTTAATCTGCAATTGTGAAATTCTGTACTGACCTGTTCCTTTTGCTGAATTGTTTTCTTGGTAGATTTCATTAACGTTATTTAACTGTTGTAAGCTTTATTCCTTCTTTTCTTGAACTGAACATTTACCTAGATTGATTTTCTGGTCTGGAATCTATTTACCTCTATACGCCTTGAATATTTGGTTAACATGCTCTTTGATTGCTTCTGTCATATATTAATATGTGCTAGCACTATTAGTATACATATCAGATTGTCTCTTCATTTTTTTGTTGTTTTTAATTGACATCAAATCTTGTTTCTTACTGTTAAGCAGTTAACTTTTGTTTTGTGACATCACTTATTTGTCCCCATGTTCATTAAGTTCATCCTTATATGGTCTCTACTTGTACTTGAAAAGTTGTTTGTCGTTGCAATTGTTTTCAAGATTTTAATTATGCTGGTAACTTAACATTTAGTAAGCTAGTAAGTTTTCTACCTTAATTTGTATTAATTATTTAATCTGCTGCAAGGATGAGATTTAGTTTTATGATGAAACGTTATTTGTTGTATTTTACAATCTGAATGCAAGTCCGTTTTCTTGCTATTTATTTCAGTGCTTTATGTGCATAAACTATGCCCTTTTTCTAATTAATGGGTACATTAAATATGTTCATTCCTTTACTCCAACCTTTTATTAACTGTAAGCATAGTTGTTAACATATCAGTCAACATATTAGTATTCTTATCAATATGTTAGTTATTTGATTTGTTGCAAGTGTGATCTGCTACAAGTCAGGCAGATTGTTTACATATATGGTCTCTTGTTTCATTATTATTTAATAATTATGTCTTAGACGGTTTGGACCGTCATGTGCAACATCGAGCCAGGCTCAAATTTCAGTTGCAATCCTTACTTTATTGTATTGAATCTAGTTTACGAGAAAGCCGTTTCTCGTTTCTTATTTTCTCCCCTTTTTGGTGACAGTTCGAGATGTCTTCGGGAATTGACACTGCTTTGATTCCGGGCACCCAAGAGGCTAGTTTCACGTTGGCTGAGAGTATCCCGGCATTTGTTGCCGCGAGTGGATCTCATGTCATGGGTTCAACTACCATGGTTGGTACATCATTTTGTTGGTGTGTCAAACAGTTCTCAAGGGATGATTCCGAGTCTTTCAGCGGGACTCTCAGGAGTAAGTCTGTCGTCATCCGCTGGGGTATCCTCTTCTCTTGGATTTGCACCAAGCTCGCTGCGAACGCCTACCCCTGGATTGATGACTTCAAGTAGGGTCGGAGTTCAATCAGCTGCAACGGGATTTGGCCAAGTCTACACGGATAGGTTCTTGACAGAATCCAAGCCTGAGATACCAGAGAGTGCTGATTTTCAGCAAGTTGCGGCTGTAGATGCTTGGAAGCAGTCTGATTATCTTTGTCGCAACTTCATCATGAACAGCTTGGAGGACGCATTGTATAGTGTTTATGCTCACATGGAGACGTCCAAGGATCTCTGGGATGCTCTGGACAAGAAGTACAGAGTCGAAGATGGTGGACACCAGCAGTTCATCGCAACAAGGTTCCTCTATTATCAGATGGTGGAAACTAGGCCTGTGATGGAGCAGGTTCACGAGTTGCAGGTCATGCTGCATGAGATGCATCAAGAGGGCTTGACCATGAGTGAATCACTTAAGGTGGCATGTGTCAGGAATAAGCTGCCAGGTTCTTGGAATGGGTTCAAGGAACACATTTTGTACAAGAAGAGACCTCTGACACTTGATGCACTCATTCAGAGGATTCGCATCAAGGAGGATACTCTTAAGGATCAGAACTCCCTCTATAAAGTGACCCATGGGAAAGCCAAGGCCCATATGGTGGAGGATGTCTCTTATCCTCGGAAAACCTCTAAGGGAGGTAGTTCGAATGCATCAAAGAAGCGTGATGGGAAACTATCAGCTAAGGGAGGAATTGGGAAGAAATTCCTAGGAAAATGCTATAACTGTAAAGCAAAAGGTCACCGCTCAGTGGACTGTCCCAAGAAAGGAAAGGCTGTATATGGTGGAAAGAAGAACCAGGCTAACTTGTCTGAGGTGGATGACTTAGTCCACGATGTCGGGGATATGAATCTCTCGGGTGTGGTCACAGAGGTGAATCTTGTTGGCAGCAATCCGAGGGAGTGGTGGATTGACACCGGAGCTACTCGCCATGTTTGCTATGATAAGAAGATGTTCACCGACTATAAGGAATCCAATGATGGAGAAATTATCTTCATGGGTAATTCTGCGACTGCCAATGTCAGTGGCAAGGGAAAGGTTGTGCTGAAGCTGACTTCAGGACGTCTGTTGACCCTCAACGATGTACTCCATGTACCTGAAATCCGAAAGAACTTAGTGTCTGGAACTCTTCTCACAAAGAATGGGTTTAGACTTGTCTTTGAGTCGGGTAGGTTTACTTTGATCAAAAGTGGGGTGTATGTTGGAAGGGGGTATCTTAGCGGGGGGTTGTTCAAAATGAATGTTGCAACTGTGTACCCTCCAAATGTTAATGAAAAAGCTTCTACTTCTGCTTACTTGATTGAGTCTTCTTTCATTTGGCATGGTAGATTAGGCCACGTAAATTTCAATTCAATTCGAAAATTGATGCAAATTGGTCACCTACCTAAATCGAAAATAGACTCAAGTCATAAGTGTGAAGCTTGTGTAGAAGCGAAATTAACAAAACAACCTTTCAACAATGTCATTAGAAGTACAACTCCTCTTGAATTGATACATTCTGATCTTTGTGATTTGAAAGTTGTTCAAACAAGAGCAGGGTATAAGTACTTTGTTACTTTTATAGATGATTGCACTAAGTATGGCTATGTATATCTTTTAAAGAGTAAGGATGAAGCCATAAGTGCATTCGTGAACTATAAAAATGAGGTTGAAAATCAACTTGGAAAGAAAATAAAGTCACTACGGAGTGACAGGGGAGGTGAATATGAATCACCATTTGAACAAGTGTGTTCTGAAAATGGAATTATTCACCAAACAACGGCTCCTTATTCGCCACAACAAAACGGTGTTGCTGAGCGAAAGAATAGGACGTTAAAGGAAATGATGAATGCTATGCTCTTAAGTTCTGGTTTGCCCCAGAACATGTGGGGGGAAGCAATCTTATCTGCGAACCATATTCTAAATAGAATTCCTCGAAAGAAAGTTGATAAGACTCCATATGAGTTATGGAAAGGCCACCCGCCTACTTATAAATTCTTTCGAGTGTGGGGGTGTCTGGCAAAGGTGTTAGTACCACCTCCGAAAAAGGTTCGCATAGGACCAAAAACGGTGGATTGTGTGTTCATTGGATATGCACATGATAGTAGCGCATATCGGTTTTTGGTTCACAAATCGGATATTCCAGACATACATGAGAACACTATATTGGAAGCTAGAACTGCGTCGTTCTTTGAGGATGTGTTTCCATGTAAGGAAAGGGAATCTGGGCACCCTTCTAATAGGGTACGTGACCCGGAATCTGAGGAAACTCCTATAGAGGATGAACCTCGACGAAGCAAAAGGGCTAGAATTGCTAAAACGTTTGGTCCGGATTTCATAACCCTGGTGATGGATGATGAGCCAAAGACGTATAAGCAAGCGGTCTCTAGTCCGGAAGCTCCTTATTGGAAGGAAGCAATTAATAGTGAAATTGATTCCATTATGCAAAACCACACTTGGGAGGTGGTGGATCTTCCTCCTGGTTGTAAACCACTTGGGTGAAAATGGATTTTCAAGAGGAAGTTGAAGGCTGATGGATCAATTGATAAGTACAAAGCTCGACTGGTAGATAAGGGATTCAGGCAACATGAAGGGATCGATTTCTTCGATACCTATTCGCCGGTGACTCGAATAACCTCAATACGAGTGTTAATAGCTATAGTGGCTTTGTTTGACCTCGAGATTCACCAAATGGATGTTAAGACGGCGTTCTTGAATGGTGAACTGAACGAGGAAATTTATATGGAACAACCCGAAGGGTTTGTCGTCCCAGGACAAGAGGCCAAAGTTTGTCGACTTGTTAAATCCTTGTATGGATTAAAACAAGCTCCGAAACAATGGCACGAGAAATTTGATAGAACCATGATGTCAGGGGGTTTCAACATCAATGAGTGTGACAAATGTGTCTACATTAAGAACACTCATGGAGGCTATGTAGTAGTCTGTTTGTATGTCGATGACTTGCTTATTTTGGGTAGCAACAAGAAGGTCATCGAAGATACAAAGAAGATGTTAACCAAGAACTTTGACATGAAAGACATGGGTCTAGCTGATGTGATTTTAGGAATTAAGATTTCTAAAACACGAGAAGGGTATGCATTTTCTCAATCACATTATATTGAGAAAGTTCTCAATAAGTTTGACAAAGATAAAGGCAAACCTGTGAAAACTCCGGTTGATGTAAGTCTGCATCTTACCAAGAATACCGGAGAAGGAATTAACCAACTTGAATATGCTCAAGTAGTTGGTAGCCTATTGTACATTACGAATTGTACAAGACCAGATATTGCTCAAGCAGTTAGCAAGCTAAGTCGGTTTACGAGCAATCCTGGTGTAGACCACTGGAAAGTAGCGGTGAGGGTTCTGAAAAATTTAAGATATTCTCAGAATCTTGGATTACACTATACTAAATACCCGGCGGTATTAGAAGGTTATAGTGATGCTAACTGGATTTCTGACACGAAGGATTCGAAATCCACAAGTGGATATGTATTCATGCTCGGTGGAGCAGCAGTGTCGTGGAAATCTACAAAGCAAACGTGCTTAGCAAGGTCTACGATGGAATCTGAGTTCATTGCGTTGGACAAGGCTGGTGAAGAAACTGAATGGCTTCGTCACTTTCTAGAGGACTTGCCTATGTGGCCGAAACCGGTACCTCCAATTTGCATACAATGCGATAGTCAGACTGCAATTGGACGTGCACAAAATGCTATGTATAATGGCAAGTCTAGACATATACGTCGTACACACAATACTGTTAGACAGTTGCTCTCGAACGGTATAATATCAATCGATTACGTTAAGTTTAAGGATAACCTAGCGGATCCGCTGACTAAAGGACTACCGATAGAGCAAGTCTGGACTTTATCAAAAGGAATGGGTCTGAAGCCTCTTGAAAAATCTGTCATAGTGGCAAACCCTACCTAAGTGACTGGAGATCCCAAGAATTAGGTTCAAAGGGACAACCTAACTATGTACTGATAGGGATACATCACCATTATTGGAAAGTTTCTTTCCTGGCCCTTCCTTTGGCTTGATAATGTGATGACTTGCATTGTATCGAGGATGAGTTAAACTCTTAATGAACTCTGGTATAGCAATGTACCAATAGAGTTCACCTATATGAGTGGAGCTGGGGCCGGCTCTATGAGAATTGAAAGGCTGAATTCTCTATAGCACTCATGAAACCGGGAAACGTGTCTCAATGGCCAAATGAGCACATTCACGAGGACGGAATGACTAGAAGTCCTAATTGCGTGAGCACTGCCGACTTGGTGTGCACCATTGGCAAGCAGTTCAAGGCCTTTGGCGCACTAGTGAGCCAGCACATCCTGCAGTGTGTCACTAAGAGAAGGTTCAAGGTTTATGACCACCTATCTTTATGTGATTAGCCTCAGGACAGTTTATTTGAGACTGAGATTGATGAATGTCCAATTTGGTCATTCATGTGGGGGATTGTTGGATAATCTCACGAGTTGAAGTTTGAGCTCAACTTAAGCTCATGAGATAACCCGGTGATTGAGGATGTTACGGTACAATGTTGTTCAGGTGAATGAGCAAATTGTCTGTGTAATTTGTGTTGAGATGACGTTCATTAGGCTGCAATTTTGGGGAAGAATTGTGTTGAATAAAAATAATAAACACACGCGCGAACCGCTTTGGGCGGGGTCTGGTTCGTGGGTCGACCCAGATATAATATGATGTTTATATTTTATTACACACAATTAATTTTCTCATGCTAATTGATTTCCCTAGGTTAACGTACATGATCAATTTCTCCTTGAAACTTGATAGCCCTAGGTGAACGTACATAATTAATTTCCTCCTGGAAACTGAATGATGTACGTGAATTGAAGATGAAGAGGGCTTACGTTTTCCCAGTTGAACCATCTTCCCTAGTGCTATAAATTGAGAAATGAGTTCTCAATCCAAGAAGCAACACAACAATCATCTCTCTCACTCTCAATCTCCACCTCTTTCTTGCTCTCAAGTACTGTTCATCAAGTCTTTCCGTCCGGGCAATCAAGGGCAAGTGCTACGCCGGTTGATTGCGACAAGGGGAGTCCTGGGAGGCGATTGTTCCGTTCAAACCGATAGCACCGGGGGGCAAAACGCTTTAAGGAAAGCGTTCGTCAACGCGTTCCTCTTCGATTCTTCAATTTGCCAAGTTTGGTGACAGGTTCATCGTTTAATTTTTATGTTCTTATTGTTTAAGCAGATTAAATTTTCTAACATGCGAATCCCCGCCCGGCCCGGTCCGTGCTCTGCCTAGTTAAGTATAAATGGCTTTGATCAGGGAAATGTGTAAAACTACAAGTAGAGAAACATATTAAAAGTAGTATGACCGATAGGTGGGTAAATATAAAAAAATGTTATCAATAGACACATCTACATTTCTCTGTCCAATTTTTGTTATTTTTAGCTGGATCTCGCATTCTAATTTTAGGAAATCCTCGAATAGGAGTCTTGGATACACACCTGAACAATCCCAGGCAACTTGAAATATTAATGACGACACTGTTAATTTGAAATCTTTAATTGGAAGAAATGGCTACTTTTACAGTCTTAAAAGTGAGGATAGGAGAACATGCATTTTTATTCTTTTTGAAAATTTTAATAAAGAAAGTAATTACACCATTTTTTCTATCATAAATGCTTTTAGCTCTTGGTAAATTATCTCAGAGGCGGATGGAATGGATTGTCTAGGGAAGTTTGGAAAGAAGATACAAAAATCTTACATGATGACTCAAAAACATGAAAAAGGTATAGAACTGAACAGTGATAGTAATTATAAATTTATTTTTCCTCAAATCATTTCAGAAAACAATTGCATTACTAAATCTCATTGTTGAATGTTTACCCAAATTTGTGGAAACTATCTTGCTATGGTAGTTAATAAATTCTGAAAACAAAATGTTCCCGAGTAACAATTTCACCCTCGAAGACTATATCTTATATAATTAAGTTCGATCAGTAAGCACCCAATGCAAATGAGCAAATCTGGAATCTCAGTTGATATATCTCTCAAAACTCTTTATTTACAAGGTAGGCTGTTTATGCAGACTAATCAACAATATCAACAAACTATTACTAATATTTACCATAAAAAGGATGATCAATGCTTTTGAGCAGTCTGAAAGAAGCTAAATCTTCGAATTTTGCATGGGTCATGGAGGTAGGACTGCAAATCGTGCAGGTTGGGCGGGTTGACACTCTTGTCCAAGCCCGAGCCCGAGTTCTGTCAGGGTTGCCCAAGCCCAGCTCAACCCGGGTTATGAGTATTATCAGCCCGTCCAAGCCCAAATTCGAACAAATCAATTCGGGTTTGGGTTGAATTCGGGGTAGCCCATTAAACTAAATAAATTAATATAATTAGCTATTTCAACTCAATTATAATTGTCTCATTAAAATTAACTTAATAACTTACATATAAAAATAGATGTCGAATGTAGACATTTCAGGTTTTATTAAAAAATAATGACTATATATTCTTAGAGTGAATTAAAAATTGTCCATTCATACAAGAGAATACTAAATATGGTGTGAAAAAAATCTATTAATTAAGAACATAAACATAATTAAAAATATCACTAATAATTAATTAAAATACATAAATATGTCATATAATACTCTCCAAATATAATATTTGTAGGCATTGAGTATCGAAATCGGGCAATTCGGGCTAGCCCATTGTTTAATATTCGTGCCCAAGCCCAACCCTAATTGCAATTCGGGTTGAGAATTTTTGCCCGAGCCCGTCCAAATTACTCAAAACATGTGCCCAAGCCCGACTTTAATCCGGACTGGGTTCGGGTTGGTCGGGTTCAGCCCGTCCAAGTTGCACCCCTACATGGAGGTTATGCAATAAAGGTGTATTGTGTTGAGTTCGAAATTATCATAAGCCTCTCTATAAAGATTTAGCCGGTTTCATCCCGGAATAGCTGCCTTGATTCCCATCGATCTCCTCTCTCATCGATCCCTTATTGTGGTTACTCTGTTAATATTTTCTGCCGCCTGAAACATTAGGTTTGTTTCGTCATTTCTCTTGTAATGTTCGGCTGTTTGTTCCTCTTTGATTTATTAATAGACATGAGAGAAAAGAAGCTATTCTTTGTTGTGGTGGACTTATTGAATTGTCTTTTAAGTTGCCTTTGGCTAAGTACTAAAAAAAAAATCCACGACCACCACCCAGAATTGTTATTTAAAACGATTGCATTGGGCTTTTGGGCCTTTGATGTATTATTGGCTTTTGGACCACCCTTTTGTGTGACGTTTATGTCAGAATTAAGTATAATTGGCTTTGATCAGGGAAATATGTAAACTACAAATAAAGAAACAACATATTAGAAGTAGTATGACTGATAGGTAGGTAAGTTCTAAAAAATGTTATTAATATACGCATTCTTGCATCCTAATTTTTCGTCGAATAGGAGTCTTGGATACACACATGCACTCCCAGTTGATTATCGAATAGGAGGCACCACCAATGTGTACCCTGATTATTTATCTTACCATTGACTTGTTTGTACGTAGTTGTGTAAATGACTCTCCCGGATATGATCGATTACCCTACACTGCTGGCCATTGTCAGAAGTTGAGACTGCTGCTAATGATGGACTGCTACTAAAAAGTCAAGGAGTATAAAATGCATACTTGATCAAAAGGTTTTGATAGAACGATGATGGGAACAGTATAAGAGATATCAATACGTATTTCGCTCAATATTTGATTCTTTGAGGAACATTGCTTTGGTGAAGGCTTGTCGTAGTAACATAATTAGGGAAGCCTTTCTTTAGGAACAATATATATATATATATATATATATATATATATATATATATATTTATTTATTTATTTATATGTGGGTGATAAATGAGGATAGATGGATATATGATAATCAGGAGAACTGATGCTTCTTTTAGGTATTTGGAATAGAGGCTTTTTGTTACATTGTTTCAGATTTATGAGTACAATAAGCTTTGCTCTTTGGTTCTGCTTAAACTGTTTTTTTCCTGATCTTGCAAGATTTACTAAAATCAATTTTTCCTTTCAGTGAGCAATTCTCTACCCGTGGAGCCTGTTGGAGCTCTAAATCATGACCCTGCAGTTGAGGAAGCTGGCCAAGCAACCCTTGGTGCTCCTGAAGGATTGGGGTCGCCCACTCAGTTCCAGCAATCATCCGAAGAAACATGGTCAGCATATCATATGAACCTGTTACGGACGAAATGGTGCCGGCAGTTGACGAAGAAGTTAACCAGCCACAAATAGCTCCTGCAGGTGATGAAGAAGGAATTGGTCAACCACAAGGATTACAGGCAGTTGAAGAAGTTCAGCCGCAAATAGCTCCTGCACATGATGAAGAAGGAATTGGTCAACCACAAGAAGAATTACGCAGAAGTACTAGGCCAAGAAAGACTCCAAGATGGACCACTGCATATGACATGTGTTTGGACCACTGCCTTCAGTTTATGTAAAATAAATGCCTTCCTTATCGGCCTGTTTGGATGACGAAGGATTTGTGGCTGGATTTGATTCGAGTAGATTTAGAGTTCAATCCAATGTTTGGATACATATAAACGTCTTGAATTAGATTTGGTATCTGTTTACCATAAATAAAATTGGAGAAGACCTGTTGATCAATTGCAATTTATCATAATGCCCTTATGTATCTATGTCGTTTACCAAATTGTCACTTGCTGTTGTTTCACGTATTTATTCTGTGTTGTTTTGCTCTCTTCGCGTTCATTCCAGAAATCAAACGGAGCATCTTTCTTTGCTCCCTCTCTCTCCTCGGATGTCTGTCCGTCTCTCTCTTCTTCATCGCCTACTACCGTCTGTTTTGCCGTCATCCCTCCCTCTGTCTTTGAAAGCGTGAGTGTGCAGGTGTTAAAGCAGCAAATATACTCTAGAAAGGGGGGGGGGGGTTGAATAGAGTATGCAAATTTTTTTTAAAACTTGCTAGAAAGGTGAAATCTTGAGACAGCTAGTGAAGTTCAAGGCCTTGAAAATACGTTCAAGCCCTTGGAAGAGATGCAGTTTGTATAAGCAAGTAAGCCTTTTTCAAGGCCTTGAAAACAAGTTCAAACCCTTTTTGTGTGCTGCAAATACAATGAAAACGAATGAACTGTAAATGCAAGAGACAAGTGATTTATAGAGTTCAGTCCACTTGGACCTATGTCTCTACCTCAGGGATTAGATCCCTGCAGGATTTTCAACACAATTCTTATTAATCAAAAGCTAAGCCCTAGAACTCAAGCACTGAGAATTCCCTTACTCTGTTACAGCTTGTGGTTTTCCCTAACCTGTCTAGTACCTGCTCTAGCTAACTGATTAACTAAGAATTCTCTATTGTTCACTTTGATCAATCCTTGAGAATGGATATAGAAATAATACAGATATGATCTACCAATGGAGTATAATACAGAAGAACACTTAGAGTGTAAAAATTGCAGTGAAGTATGCAGTGAACTTCTGTGAATGGATTGGAAGAATGATGAACTTCTTTGATGCTTTGTCAATCCAGAATTCTTTCTTTCTTTTTTCCCATTGAGTGTTGTGTCTTATTCCTTCAGAATTGAGCTCTATTTAAACTTCAAACAGCTCTGCAAATCTTCCCAGATTTTCAGCAACAAACTTTCTATTTTCTAGGCAACATATTTTTGACTTGTTTGACATCTTCTCCAACGGTTGGATGATCACAATCTTCAGAGATTTTGTTGTGATCTTTCGTTTAAACATCTTGAGAAGCTGTCATCCAAGTCAGATTGATCACAGGATCAAAGTGTCCAACTGTTTCAAAATCTGCATAAGTTCAGTTTAGGAAACAATCCTGCAAAACTTGGGAATAAATTTCCTGCAATATCAAAGTCAAACAGATGATATTCTATGTTCAAACGTGTTAGAATAATTTGTCTTTCATCATCTAATAACAGTAAATCAAACATATGAAAGATAGACAGGGAATCAACTCAGAGAGTTTGCAGAAAACTCCCCCTGAGAATGTTCACACAGGTTATGCAGTTTCAAGGCTTTGAATCTAGTTTCAAGGCCTTGAAAATAGCTAAACTATTTTCAAGCCTCTGAGAACTGATTCAAGGCTTTGAAAGCTGGTTCAAGGCCTTGAAATAGCTAAACTATTCCATGCCTTGCACAACCTGATCTACAATCTCCCCCTTGATGAAAGACAAAACCAAATTCTGTTTGATCCTTAGTCTCTGCAAAAAAAATACTGGTTAGTTCACAATTTATAATAACACAGTAATTCCAAAAAGATCCAACTTATTCATATTACCAACAGAAAGTAAACAGTTTAGAAAATAGCAAATAACACTTAAGAAGAAAAACTAAATCCTATAATTTTCTCCCCCTTTTTGACTTTCATCAAGAAGTTAGAATTTGTTGGATCAAGTGTCTGGAAACTTGGAAAACTTAAAGAAATAAATCTTAAGAAGAGATAATGGGGAAGAAAGAGTAGGCAAGATTAAGGGGTTGGGTCGTCATATCCATCTTGATCTCCTTCCTCTTTCTCAGTGTCTTCAGCATCAGTCTTGTCCGGCACTTCCTGTTCCTCTTCATTCTCACCAGCAACAGTTACTTCTTCAGTCTTGTCCTTTTTGGCATCCTTTGGAGATTTCTTCTTTTTCTTCAAGGTAATTAGCAAATCATCTGATTCAGGACTATTGACTTCATCTCCTTCTTGTGAAGCTTGTTCTGCCACCTGCTTTCCTTTATCTGAGACTGGAGCAACTTCTTCCTGGTTTGAATGTTCACTAGGCAAATCTTTGTTAGAGTCTCCTTTCTTTGGACCTTCATCATCCTCAGGAACATATCAACCAAAGTTATGCTTCTGAAGATGCTTTCCACCATGTACTTGACTTTACCCATATCATATTCAAGTCCATAAACAGTTGCTTTGATTTCCTCCAAATCCAATTCCATACCATCAAGTCTCTGATTGTCTGTATCCTGAGAAGTCTGACTTGAAGTGGGAGTCAAGTTCTTGGGCTTAAGAAAATTCTTTTCACCCAGTTCTTCTTCAGTCAAGTCTGAGTATACCTTCCAGGTTTTTGCTTAAGTCTTTACCACTCCAATCTTCTCAAAAGCTTTCTCATTAAGCATTCCAAATCCAGAAGTAACTGATTCCTCTCCACCAGTTGGAATCTCAAAGTGTTCAAAGAACAAAGTGAGCAGGTTTGCATAGGGTAGAGGGTGTTTTCTTTGACTGGTAAGGCTGAAGAGCATATGTTCAATCACTAGTTTGGGAAGATCAATCTCATAGCCATGCATAACCTGATACATAATGTGCATCATCCTTTCAGTTACTAATTCTCTAGAGTTCTCTCTGGGAAAAATACACCTAACCAGAATGGTGTGAAGGACCTTGGCTTCAACATTTAACACAGAATGTGTAAACTAATTGACTGAGGAGGAGATGTTTGGAAGAAAGAACTCATCTTTGGCTAGCTTCAGGGTTTCTGTCTTTGGTGGATGATTGTGTAGACACGCAAAATTTTCGGCCAGTCAAACAGTGTCACGTGTCTATTATCACCTATCTAAATGGTGGATCAAATAGCACTCGCCGTCAAATTAATGCACTCAGCATTAATTAATTAATGGGGGACTAAATTGTGAATAAGACCAAACTTATTTGCAAGCAAGGACTGCTTATGGCGATGCCGCGTCATAACATGACACAACCATTAAGCCTAGCAAATTCGGCCAATCACGTTGTGCCACTTGTCAAATTGATGCAGAAATTAAATGAATAATAAATTTTATTTATTTTCTACCTTGGCTAACAAGCCAGCCCATGCCTATATAAAGGGATCACCTCAGGCATATGGGAGACAGACAATTACATCTTGCGAGAAGGAGAGAGCTCTAAAGATCAAGCTGCTAAAGCCCTGAAGAGTCCATCCATCATCAAGATCATCATCAAGCCCTTCAAGTTATTCATCAAGTTCTTCGAAGATCATCATCGAGTTCTTCAATTCGTTGAAGATCTCCATCCGCGTTCTTCAAGACACTCGCAGATCTTCAAGCCTTTCTTTGTGTTCTTCAAGGCGTTCATCCGGTTCTTCATCAACATCGAAGATATTCATCCGTCCGAGCCAATATCAAGCCTCTAAAGCCCTCGTTCGGCGTTTGTGTTCTTCGAGACCTTCATCGCGTTCTTCGTCAAAATCGAAGGCCGCTCATCCGTTCGATCCGAGATCAAGCTGCGAAGCCCTCATTCGACGTTTCAGGAGAAGAATCAGGGGATTTGATTTCTGTTTAGAAATTTATTATCAGATATTGTAATCCACTTCATCAAATCATCAATAAAATATTTGTTTCACCGAATTTCTCGCATTTATTTCCAATTGCATAAATTTGTGTGTACAAATTTTGGCACACCTTGTAGGACATCTCTGTCCCTCATCTCTTCTCCTCAAGTACAAGTGTTATTGATGTCTCCTACAAAGGATAACGAACTTCCACCACCCAAGGCTGGAGACGTCAAGTCTTTAACTTTAGAAACAAACTTCGGAATCCAAGCCACTCGTCCAGTAACTCGTAGTATGTCTAAGGAAATGTCAACTGCTGGGGGCAAGGAAGATGGTGCTACCTTGAGGAAGTCACAATCACATGTGCCCACCCCACAGGAGTCTTCTGCTGCAAACAAATCTTGGGAGGAAAGTTGCGAAAGCAACTCTAAGTCCGGCACTAAGGGTAGTCAGCATAATCCAATATGTGATCATGATGATGATATCAGCATGCACGTCATGACTACTAGTGTGGTCCCTCTATAAGAGCAAGTGGAGAACCTCACCAAGGGCCTTGAAGAATTAAAGAAAATTGTTTAAGTTCGTGACGTTCAACTCGCAAAACTGATTGCAAAACTCGACACCCACAAAGAAGCAAGTAAAGTGTTTGAACATGCTCCCAAGGTCGCACCAGAAGCTAGAACGACGGATAGTTGACAAGAAGCGCGACCAAGTGTGCAATTGTCAGCCAATGGCACCATTCCTCTCGATCAACTATAAGAGATCATCATGAACACCATGAGTGGGAGGCATGGAGTACCCTTGAATTCATCTAAGTCCTACACCAAGCCTTACACGGAGAGAATCGAGAATTTAAGCATGCCGGATGGTTACAATCCACCTAAGTTCCAGCAATTCTCAGGAAAAGGAAATCCTATGCATCATGTTGCCCACTTCGTTCAGACATGTAACAACGCTAGAACCGATGGAGACCTTCTCGTCAAGAAATTTTCGAGGACTCTTAAAGATGACGCATTTGAGTGGTATGGTCAGCTTGATCCGAGGTCCATTGATAGCTGGGGGCAGTTGGAGCAGGAGTTTCTCAATCGTTTCTACAGCAAAAGGCGAATCGTCAGCATGGTCGAGTTGACCAACACTCGCCAAAATAAAGGCGAGAAAGCAATTGACTTCATAGATTGTTGGAGGAACCTCGGTCTTAACTGCAAGGATAGACTCTCGAAAGGCTCGGCTATTGAGATGTGCATCCAAGGAATGAATTGGGGTCTCCGATACATACTTCAAGGAATAAGGCCAACATACTTCGAGGAACTTGCCACTCGCGCTCATGACATGGAACTTAGTATTGCGTCAAGTGGGAGCCAGGGCCCACCGCCTTTTGAAGCACGGAAAGGTGGAGGCAAACAAGATTATCTTAAAGGCGGGAAGTTCACGCTTAAGGCCGCCAATCAAGAGTCCATGGTTGTCACCACCACACCAATAAAGCTATAGGATAAGGGAAAAAATAATTATACGGTCAATTCTAATGCAGAAAAGACACCATCACGACCTACACTCAAGGAATTGCATCAAAGGTGTATCCGTTTGCCGATGATGAAGTTCCTTCAATGCTCGAACAACTGGTGGAACAAAAGATCCTTGAACCTTTGGAGTCAAAGCGACCTGAGGAAGCCAACAAATTCAACGATCCTACATATTGCAAGTACCATCGCCTCCTTGGTCGTCCTACTACGAAGTGCTTCGTACTCAAGGATAAAGTCATGCGACTTGTCAAGGAAGGGAAGGTCTTGTTGGAAGAGGAAATTGGATCTGCTACAACAAATGTCACCTCCATCTCAGTTGAACCCTTCGAATGACGAGTAGCAAATAGCTCTTGCAAAATGATGCTAGGGGAATCACCTATCGGCGTCAAGAAGGAAGGAAAGCGGCAAATTCATATGCAAAGAACTTATTCTCAAAATGGGTGCAATCGTTGCGTGAAGACGAAGTTAAAACGCAAGGACGAAGGAAGCATGCCAGTTACTCAAAAGAAGAGGTGGGTCCAACGTCAAAGTAAGTAAACATTGCATAATGATCGTCATATATATTCATGTACTGACTCAAATATGTGTGAGGTGGAGAAGCTATGAAAAAGGAAGAACCTCATCCAACAAAGCTCTCTCCAGAAAAGTTGGCTATCTCCTCAAATCATGAACAAACTCGAGATGAAGGAGTCCTCCAAGCCATGAAGCTAAATATGGCTACTCCAAGTGAATTTAAAGCGAATTAATCACAGAAAAGTAAGAACTCAAGTGTGAAGACACTAATTCTTTCTTTAGTTCAATGGCCACAGAAGATTCACAGAAAATCGAAGATGGGACGAGATGATGTGAAGGGCATGGATTTCACTTCTCCAAAATCAACAAATTGATACCATAGCTCCTGGATAATAGCCTAAACTTTCTCAATCTTTGCTTGAGAAGATTGTCTACTACTCCTTTAGTACGAGCATAAACTGCTTCACAGCTCTGGCACGAGCATAAATCGCACCACCGCTCCTTTAGTACGAGCATAAACTGCTTTACAGGTAATGCATGAGCATAAACCGCTTCACTACTCCTTGCATACAAGAGTATAAACTGTGAATTCACCCAAATTGAACTACGTTTGACTTGATCCTCAAAAGGGTACGTAGGCAACTTGAGGCATCGCCTTGAGTGCAGTCGTAACCACCAAAAACAACCTTTCTCCAATGAAGTAGGAGTGTTGGGTTTAATAAGATCTTCCTTGGCTTCGACGAGCTTCATGGCGGTTCCTTGGCTTGGACGATCCTCATGGCGGTTCCTTCGCTTGGACGGGCTTCATGGCGGTTCCTTCGCTTGGACGAGCTTCATGGCGGTTCCTTCGCTTGGACGAGCTTCATGACGATTCCTTCGCTTGAATGGGCTTCGTGTTTTTTTATTTTCTTCAATGGGAATCATGGCTACTCCTTCATTTGGACGAGCGTCATGGTTGCTCCTTCATATAGGTGGATCTTTGCTTGGATAGACATCATGGTGGCTTTGTCGCTTGAATGACGTCATGATGGATCTTTTGTTTGGATGGACATCATGAAAACTCCGTTACTTAAGTAGACGTCAACGCGGAGAAGTGAAAAATCTTTGAAGTCCACCATGGCAAGGAAATAAAGTGTGGAGTCGGTTTATTCCGGTATTAACACGGCTCTAGCGCAAGTTGAACGAGTGTGGAGTCTCCGGTGTTAACACGGTTCTAGCGCGAGTTGATCAAGTGTGAACTCGCTTTGTTCCGGTATTAACATGATTCTAACAAAAGTTTAACGCTAGTGTGGAGTCGGTTGATTCCGGTGTTAAAACGGCTCTCGTAGAGAACAAGTGTCGGACCTACCCTTTGAACACTGCGAAAACCCTTGCGAAGATACAGGTGTCGGACCAAATCGTTGAACACTATGAATACCCTTACGAAGATGCAGGTGCCGGACCGAGTCGTTGAATACTACGAACACCCTTGCGAAGATGCAGATGCCGGACCGAGTCGTTGAACACTATGAACACCCTTGCGAAGAAGCAGGTGCCGGACCGATTCGTTGAACACTGTGCGAAGACCTCCGCGAGAAAATATGGAGCAATCAAGGCTTCGATGGCTGAAAAAATGAGGACGGACGCTCGAATTCAAGGACAAAGTTGCATTAATATATCTTCAAAACTTTGTACTGTATACAAATGTGTCGAAAGCTTCTCTAATCTCCTTGTAGCATTAGCATGACGTAAAATATGCTACTACCTACGAATAGGATGTATATACACACATGCATATGAATATGCATGGCCGCATGGGTGTAACAGTGCATGTGTCATGCTATGTTGAACCATTAAAAAAAACGGGAACGTGAAATATCACCCAAGGAAGAAGCAGTATCTTCTTGGTTGCTTATGCTGCCACAACCCGAACTACCTACCAAAGGTTTGGACAATCTAGCTGGCTATCATGACTCGGGCTTAATATATAAATCACTTTAGTGCAGCATCCATGGATGAAGTCCAAGCAGCAGAAGCCCAATATCATGGCGGTAGTCGCGATGTCGCCGATGCTCTCATAAGAGGCCCATATTTCAGCGAACTTGGCCACAAATAAAAGCAACTCACCATGTCAGTAGCAATAACCGAAAAGCGGCGGGACGATGGAGAAAGCCGTAGCAGCGGTTGAGCTGCTAGTATTTGTACCAAATAGCCGTGAAAAGAGGCTAATAACGCCACAACATAGTTGCTGAAACTACAGCAGAGTTAGCCATCATTAAAGCTCACAAAGCAGATAGTCGAGCTTACTCCGTGAATGTGTTGCGGCAAAAGAAACAAGAATCAACGACGGTATGCAAATCCAAGTCAAACACTGTGCAACTTCAAATCTGCATAATAGAAAGAATTTTTTTTAGACCAATGCGACTATACAGTCTAAGCTCTGTATGTACATGCTCATACTCGAAACCCATATCGAAAAGAAGCTCGAACAAGGTCGAGAAGAAAACAACTGAGGCTGTGAAGAAGGAGGACGATTAAATAAAAGAAAGAAATTACCTCAGTCATCAGTCCAGCAGCCTGGGTGTGTTGCTTCAACATTTCTTGAGTGCAAATCTTGTGAAGTTGCTGCCATTTTATACAAGTATATGAGGCAGCTAAGAAGGCTCCAGTGGGTACTCACACAAAGGAAGATGATGTCCTATTTATAGAAACAGTGGATATGTTTCTAAAAAAAATATATATATATGGATCCTCCTTTCACACAGAGCACAATTTCCTTTCTTATATCTCACGTCACTTGTTTGGAAAAAAAGGTAGGTGGGACTTTTCCTAAACAACACAAAACGAGAAAAGTTTTGACAAAAAAATGTGCTATGGCCATTTTGGTTCTCTGGTCATAAAATAGTAAAAAAATAAGAAGCCCAGGAAATGATATTGTCCAGTGTTTGTACATTATCAGTCCCGATCATTTCTCAAACATGAAAATCTAAAAAAAAACGAAGAGCTTAAAGCATAAAACTGACAGGTTGTTCAAGTTCTTTCAAGGCAGATACGATTATGAGCCATTGCTCCTGGACTTGTGTTTTTTTAAATCAATAAATTAAATATTTATCAAGACTCGTCCCGCTAACAAGCTCAAAAGCCAGCAAACAAGTCTCGAGGGGGCATTTGTAGACACGTAAAATTTGCGGCCAACCAAATAGTGTCACGTGTCTATTATCACCTATCTAAATGGTGAATCAAATAGCACTCGCCGTCAAATTAATGCACTAAGCATTAATTAATTAATGGGGGACAAAATTGTGAATAAGACCTAACTTATTTGCAAGCAAGGGCTGCTTATGGCGATGCCACGTCATGACATGACACAACTATTAAGCCTAGCAAATTCGGCCAATCACGTTGCGTCACTTGTCAAATTGATGCAGAAATTAAATGAATAATAAATATTATTTATTTTCTACCTTGGCCAACAAGCCATCCCATGCCTATATAAAGGGATCACCTCAGGCATATGGGAGACAGACAATTACATCTTGCAAGAAGGAGAGAGCTCTAAAGATCAAGGTGCTGAATCCCTGACGAGTTCATCCATCATCAAGATCATCATCAAGCCCTTCAAGTTCTTCATCAAGTTCTTCGAAGATCATCATCGAGTTCTTCAAGTCGTAGAAGATCTCCATCCGCGCTCTTCAAGACACTCAAAGATCTTCAAGCCTTTCTTCGTCTTCTTCAAGGCGTTCATCCGGTTCTTCATCAACATCGAAGATATTCATCCGTCCGAGCCGAGATCAAGCCTCTAAAGCCCTCGTTCGGAGTTTGTGTTCTTCGAGACCTTCATCGCGTTCTTCGTCAAAATCGAAGGCCGCTCATCCGTTCGATCCGAGATCAAGCTGCGAAGCCCTCATTCGACGTTTCAGGAGAAGAATCAGGGGATTTGATTTCTGTTTAGAAATTTATTATCAGAGATTGTAATCCACTTCATCAAATCATCAATAAAATATTTGTTTCACCGAATTTCTCGCATTTATTTCCAATTGCATAAATTTGTGTGTACAAAGTACTTGTGTCATATCTCTTTGGACAACCTTAAACATTGGCAAACTCAGAGTGGTCCAACTCAATTTCTATCCAAGTAACTCTAGATTTGATCACCAAGTGTGCATATCTCTTAACTTGTGTCAAATTCAGGTAGAAGAGTCTGGTGAGTCTAGGGAAGGCTAATTCTTTTGGGTGCAGCATAGACCACAGAGAGCTCTTCTTTAATATAGAGATGCACTTAAGTTTCATATGTTCCAACATATGCATATTGATCATGCTATAGAAACCAATAGATCTTGAGGCAAAACCATCTAACCACTGACCTTTGGAGATGTTTGAGACAAACCAAGTCTCATCAGGAGTTGTGTTCTTTGTTGAAGCCTTTGAATAGATCTACAAGGCCTTCTCCAAGTGACATTCTGGCTGTTCTTTTGTCACCTTTCCTTTCCCTTTTTCTTCTTGATTTGCTTTCTTCTTCAGCTTCTTTGAACTGGTGGACTCTGCTTCAGGTTGCTTCTCTGTAACAGCTTTCTCTTTCTGCTTCTTCTTCTTTTCTGAGGAGGAAGTTGTAACCTTCTTGACTTTCTTATTGGGTGGAAGAAGATCTGGAACTGCCTCTGCACTAGGAGTTCTAGAGCTAGAGTCTCCACTGACTTCTTGAACTTCATCCACTGCTGCTTTTCTTTTCTTCTCTGAAGCAGGTTTCGATCCTCCAGCCATCTTGATTTTGTCTAAGGCTCTCCTTGTGCTCATTAGGGTTTGGGAGAAGAATATAGAGAGATAGGAATGATACGGAAAGAGGAGAAGAGAAGAATATAAATACTGAGAGAGTTTGAGTTTCAAAAGGAAACTGGAATATCTCTCTGATCTCAAAAGATTTGCAATAATCAGAGAGAATTCAAATCTTTTATGCCGTTGGAAAATAAAATATTCTAATACTATTTTTGGCTAAAACAAATTTTTGAAAAAGGTATGGGCTATATTAAGAAAATATCTACAGAGATATCACTCAATATAGAAAGATCCATTTTTATTGACTTCTAGTATAGCAGACTTATTTTCAAGGCCTTGAAAAACAGAGATATCACTCAATATAGAAAGATCCATTTTTATTGACTACTAGTATAGCAGACTTATTTTCAAGGCCTTGAAAAGGTTTTCAAGGTTTTGAAAAGCTTTAATATTGTAACAGATACAAATCAAAGCTTTGAAGTGATTTTCAAGGCTTTGAAAATCAGTTCAAACCTTTGAAAACACATAAAACTTACCTTTCTTATCTGATGCTCCCCCTAAACCAATGCATCGTTATTTAACATTCTCAATTCCAATCTTAGAGCTGAGAATCTTTCATCTGCTAATGGTTTAGTGAAGATATCAACAATTTGCATGTTAGTTGCAACAAATTCAAGAACAATATCACCTTTCTTAGCATGAACTCTGATGAAATGGTGTCCGACATCAATGTGCTTGGTTGTTGAATGTTGCACTGGATTCTTTGTAATTGAAATTGCACTAGTGTTATCACACTTGATAGGTATGCTCCTGAAATCAAATCCAAGGTCTCTTAACTGTTGAGAAATCCATAGTAATTGTGAGCAACATGCTCCTTCAGCTATATATTCAGCTTCAGCTGTTGATAGAGCAACTGAATTCTGTTTCTTGGAATGCCAACTGATCAAGGATGATCCAATAAATTGGCAAGTTCCTGAAGTACTTTTCCTATCAACTTTGTAACCTGCAAAGTGAGCATCTGAAAATTTAAGCAATGAGAAGTTAGAATGTCTTGGATACCAAAGCCCTTAGTCTTTGGTACCATTGAGATACCTGAATATTCTCTTCACAGCAGTCAAGTGTGATTCTTTTGGATCAGCTTGAAATCTAGCACACATACATACACTAAAGATAATATCTAGTCTGCTTGCTGTGAGATAGAGTAATGATCCAATCATACCTCTATACTCTTTTACATTGACACTCATACCAGATTCATCCTTGTCTAAGGACAGTGCAAAACTCATAGGAGTCTTGGCTTCCTTACATTGAGTCATGATATATTTGTTTAGAAAGTCTCTTGTGTACTTGCTTTGATGCAGAAAGATGCCCTTCTTCAATTGATGTATTTGAAGTCATAGGAAAAAGTTCAGCTCTCCGATCATTCTCATTTCAAATTCCCTGCTCATAAGACTTGAGAATTATCTGCACAATTGATCATTAGTACCTCCAAACAAGATATCATGAACATAGATCTGAACAACAAGCAAATCTTTCTCCTGAGTCTTTATAAAAAGAGTCTTGTCTACTAAACCTCATTTGAAATCATTTTCAAGAAAAAACTTTGACAATCTTTCATACCAAGCTCTTGGAGCTTGTTTTAAACCATAGAGAGCTTTGTCAAGTTTGTAAACATGATCTGGAAAATTATCATTTTCAAAACCAGGTGGTTGTGGTACATAAACTTCTTCTTGTAAAAAGCCATTCAAGAAAGCACACTTCACATCCATTTGAAAAAGTTTCATGTTCTTGTAGGATGCAAATGCAAGAAAAATTCTAATTGCTTCTAAACTGGCAACTGGAGCAAAATTTTCCTCATAATCAGTACCTTCTTCTTGGTTGTAACCTTGAGAAACTAACCTTACTTTGTTTCTGATCACTTTGCCACTTTCATCCAACTTATTTCTTAACACCCATCTGGTACCAATGACAGACTGGTTTGTAGGTGGAGGAACGAGGTTCCAAGCCTTATTCCTTTCAAACTCATTGAGTTCACTTTGCATAGCAATGATCCAATCTGCTTCTTGTAATGCTTCTTTCACAGTTTTTGGTTCTACAAGAGAGATAAAACCATTGAAAGCACATAAGTCCTTCAATTGTGATCTAGTTTGTGTACCAGTGGTTGGATCTGAAATGATATTTTCATCTAGGTGAGATGAGAGATATTTGAATCTCTTTCTTGGAGACCATGGTTCAGGTTCTTCATAGATCTTATCTGGTCTTGAAGTAGTGGCTTTGTCACTTGTATCCTTCTGATCATCTTTTCCAAGGATTTGAGGCTTATTTTCAATGCCTTGAGCACCATTTTCAAGGTCTTGAAAATGTCTTCTGTTTTCTTCGGAGCCTTTCTTGAATCCCAGTGGATTCTCAGTCTCTTCCTCTGATCCATGCTTGTTCAAATTCAAGTCTGCAAACTTTCACTCAAAGAACCATCATAGCTTTCATCAAAAATAACATGAATGCTCTCTTCAACCAGTTTGGTTCTTTTATAGTAAACTCTATAAGCTTTGCTATTCAGAGAGTAACCAAGAAATATACATTCATCATTTCTTGCATGAAACTTAACAAGTTTGTTTTTCCATTGTTGTGGATAAAACAAGTACATCCAAAGGGTCTGAAGTATGAAATATTTGGCTTCCTCCCTTTGAATAATTCATAGGGGTTCTTCTTCAGAATAGGTCTGATCAAGCACCTGTTCAATATATAGTTTGCTGTATTCACAACTTCTTCCCAGTAATATTTTGGCAGCTTGTTCTCAAGAAGCATTGTCCTTGACATATCTTCAAGGGTCCTGTTATTTCTTTCAACAACACCATTCTGTTGGGGAGTTCTTGGAGCAGAAAAGTTATGAGTAATACCATGCTTATCACAGAACAAATCAAATTCTAATTAATCAAATTCTCTACCATGATCACTTCTAATTGAAGCTACTGGTAGGTTTTTCATAGTTTTAAGTTCTCTGCAAAGCTTTGAAAATTTAGAGGGGGCTTCAGATTTTTCTTTGAGAAACATAACCCAAGTATATCTAGAAAAATCATCTACAACAACTAGCATATACCTTTTACCTTTTGGAGCAGGAGCTCTCGTAGGACCACAGAGATCCATATAAAGCAAATCAATAGGTCTAGTTGTACTTACCAATTTCTTTGGCTTGAAGGAACTTCTGGTCTGTTTGCCTTGAGCACAAGCTTTGTACATTTCATCTTCTTTGAATTTGATGGATGGCAATCCTCTTACCAAGTATTTGGAAATCAACTTGTTCAAAGTATGCAAACTGATATGACCAAGCTTCCTGTGCCAAAGCTTTGAATCATCTTTCAAGGCCTTGAGACACTTCAAACTTTCACCTACAACTTTGTTAGTCTGAAAAGTATAAACATTGTTTGATCTAGAGGCTATGAGAATGCAATCTCCTGATTTCTCATTTTTCACCACACACTTCTCTTCATCAAAGATAACTTTGTTGCCATTGTCACAAAGTTGAGATACACTAAGCAAGTACCGACTTTACCAATACCAATAATATTGCATTTTCCTTTGTCACCAAGTGTAATTGAACCTTCAGATTGCTCTTTTAATTCTGAGAATAGGTATCTCTTTCCACTCATATGTCTTGAGCAACCACTGTCCATAAACCATTTATGTTCTTTGATGTTGGTGACAACCTGGAAACACCAATCACCGCCTTACCCAGCTGTTAGACCAAGTGTGGAATTCGGATTCATATTCAGGACCAACCATGTTGGGTGGTCTAACCCCTTTAGGAACCCAAATCTGCTTAACTTGTCCTTTGAGTTGAAAAGGAAAAGTGTGTTGGGTTTTGACGTAGGTAACGCAGCGGAATAACAAAAATAATCCTACTCAAAGCCCACCAAGGATCACAGGAAGAGACATCATAACATGATTAAGGACATAGAAGATGTGTACCTTTTGATTTGTGAGATCACACGAAGAATGATGTCCTCGTCTCTACGGTTGATCCACGTCTAGAGGTGAGATCTAGATTCTTCCTTCAATCAAGTGCTAGCTTGAACCTTGGAGGAAGAGGGATGAAGATCAAAGCAACAAATCACCAAAAGCACAAGAGAGGGGGGCGGCCTCTCTTTGCCGTCGGGTAGGGGGGCGGACGGGTGGCTAGGGTTTCGGCCCTAGCTACTTGTCTTGCTCTCTCTTTTGCTCTCTCCCACTCTTTGTGTGTTATGACTAATAACTCATATCGTGGGAAGGAAGCTAGAGCCTCCTTTATATACTCCAACAACTCCTTGTTGTTTCCATAAAAGAGTTTTCTTGTTCTAGTAGGACTAGAACTATTCCCTTCCTTGCAAATTAGTCCTACTAAATTTGCAAGGTGTTGCACAATGATCCTTCTAATAATTAATCCATATTAATTAATCCCAAATCTAGCTATACTCTATTTGACGTGTGACCCCATAGGTTTCTATATAGTTGGTAGTAACTATTACTAACATGGAGCGGTGTCTAGCAACACATCCATGCCACCCAACCAATAGAAATAGTCAGTGATCCCGACAAACCTTTGTGCCCAATATGTCATATTGCATTATCCCTTTGTCTACATATCCGGATTGGACACGAGACATAAATAGTCACACTCGTATATCCAATCCATAGTTCCTCGATCCTGGGAATATGCTTATGCTTGCAGATAACATTAATATCTCTATATTAATTTATCTGAGTCTGGCCAGACATTCAATAAGCCTCATCCCTCGAGTGGCCGTGGATATTTACCCCCATTATGTGGGAGGGACAAATCCTATCTACATCACTACGATCTCTAAACTTGCTTCCTATCACGCCCGATAGCCACCTTTATGATTACCCAGTTACGGTGTAACGTTTGATAACATCAAAGCGCAATATTTCACAACTAGAGTATCTAGTGACTTCAAGTCCAAGGATTGCAATAATATTAGCACTACGAAAAGCGATTGTGACTTCACATAATCTAATGTATCCTTTTCGTCGTGGGTCAATCCAGTATGCCATTACTCCTAATGCATACCCATATGTCAGACTTGATATCTCCATATCAATCTACCCATATACTAGTCTATATTTGATTGTCCTATTAATCAATATAATGGACTAGGGACATTTAAGATAAATAACACAATTTATCTAAGGACTTCATTATATTAAATATCGCCATAAATAATAAATGAATATTCTAGCCAAAACATTGTTCATACTAAATCTACGATTGCCTCTAGGGCATCTATTCCAACAGTCTCCCACTTGCACTAGAGCCAATCCGGCGCATCTTGTATGCCTATAGATCTGGCGTGCCCTTCATGCTTTCGCTGCGCAAGAGGTTTCGTAAGCGGATCTGACACGTTGTCATCTGTCGGAATCTTGCATATCTTCACATCTCCTCGATCGATCATATCACGAATAAGATGGAATCTCCTAAGTACATGCTTTGACTTTTGGTGCGATCTTGGTTCCTTTGCCTGTGCGATTGCCCCAGAGTTGTCACAGTACAACTCTACGGGATCCACTATGCTAGGGACCACACCGAGCTCAGTGATAAACTTCTTTATCCATACTGCCTCTTTTGCCGCTTCCGCGGCAGCAATGTACTCAGCTTCTGTTGTAGAATCAGCAACTGTGCCTTGCTTGGAACTCTTCCAGCTCACAGCTCCTCCATTCAGGCAGAACACGTATCCAGACTGCGATCTGTAATCATCCTTGTCGGTTTGGAAGCTTGCGTCAGTGTAACCCTTTACACTTAGCTCTTCCATTCCTCCAAATATCAAGAACACATCCTTAGTTCTTCTTAAGTACTTTAGGATGTTCTTGACAGCAATCCAGTGACTCTAACCCGGATTGGACTGATATCTGCTCACCATACTCAACGCGTATGATACGTCTGGTCTAGTACATAGCATGGCGTACATGATGGATCCTATGGCCGAAGCATAGGGTATCCTGCTCATGCGGTCCTTCTCCATCTCGTTGGAGGGACAGTCATTCTTTGAAAGAGCGACTCCATGTGACATGGGCAAGAATCCCTTCTTGGAATTTTGCATGTTGAACCTCTTCAACACCTTGTCAATATATGTACTCTGACTTAGGCCAAGCAACCTTTTAGATCTATCTCTATAGATCTTTATACCCAGTATATAGGCTGCGTCTCCTAAGTCTTTCATTGCAAAGCACTTTCCTAGCCAATCTTTAACAGATTGCAGAGTAGGAATATCATTGACAATGATTAGTATGTCATCCACATACAAGACCAGAAATACTATAGAGCTCCCACTAACCTTCTTGTAAACACAAGGCTCATCTTCGTTTTTGATGAAGCCAAACTCTTTGACTGCGTCATCAAAACGTCGATTCCAGCTCCTAGAAGCTTGCTTTAATCCATAAATGGATCTTTGCAGCTTACAGACTTTATTGGCATTCTCTGGATCCTCAAAACCCTCTGGTTGTGTCATGTACACATCCTCAAGGAGGTTCCCATAAAGGAAAGCCGTTTTGACATCCATTTGCCAAATCTCATAGTTGTAGTATGCTGCAATAGCAAGTAAGATTCGAATGGATTTAGTCATGGCGACTGGTGAAAAGGTCTCATCATAGTCAATACCATGAATCTGTCTATAACCTTTGGCCACCAATCGTCCTTTATAGGCAACTACCTTGCCATCCATGTCGGTCTTCTTCTTGAAGACCCACTTGCACCCTATGGGTCGAGCCCCTTCGGGTGGTTCCACCAAAGTCCATACTTTGTTGGTGTACATGGAATCCATTTCGGATCTCATGGCTTCTAGCCACTTCTTAGAGTCTGGGCCATTCATGGCTTCTCCATAGTTTGCAGGCTCATCATCCATGAGTGGTACGTCATCGGGCTCAGTCACGAGAAGTCCATACCTCTCTGGCTCATGACACACTCTTCCTAATCTACGGAGTTCCTGTGTTACCTGAACAGGTTCTTCCACAACTTCTTGTGGTTCCTGTTCATGTTCCATTATCGGTTCAGTGGTTTGTGGTTCATGAATTTCTTCAAGTTCTACAACCCTCCCAGTTTCTTCTTTAGAGACTAGTTCTCTTTCTAGAAACACGCCGGTCCGAGCAACAAACACTTTGTTTTCGGTAGGGTTATAGAAGTAATATCCTTTAGTTTCCTTAGGATATCCCACAAACTTACACTTATCCGCTTTAGGCCCGAGTTTGTCTGTTTGTAAACGCTTTACATAAACGTCGCAGCCCCAAATCTTCATAAACGACACTATGGGACGCCTCCCAGTCCATATCTCATATGGCGTCTTCATGACTGATTTGGATGGAACACGGTTAATGGTAAAAGCTGCCGTCATTAGAGCATGTCCCCAAAAGGATATCGGAAGATCTGTTTGAGACATCATAGATCGCACCATATCTAATAAAGTGCGATTCCTCCTCTCAGATACACCATTCCATTGTGGTGTTCCGGGTGGAGTGAGCTGGGATACTATCCCACACTCTCTAAGATACTCATCAAACTCTTGGCTTAAGTATTCTCCTCCACGATCCGATCGTAGAGCTTTAATACTTTTGCCAAGTTGCTTCTCTACTTCACTCTTGAATTCTTTGAACAATTCAAAGGATTCGAATTTGGCCTTCATAAGGTATACAAATCCATATCTACTGAAATCATCAGTAAATGTGATGAAGTAGGTATAACCACCTCTGGCAGGTGTGGGGAATGGCCCGCATACATCAGTATGTATGAGTGCCAACAACTCACTAGTCCGCTCGCCTTTCTTATTGAAAGGGGACTTTGTCATTTTTCCTAATAAACAAGATTCACATGTCTCATATGATTCCAAATCAAATGAGTCTAGAAGTCCATCCTTATGGAGTCTAGATATGCGTTTCTCATTTATATGGCCTAAACGACAGTGCCATAGATATGTAGGATTTAAATTATTAGTTTTAATCCTTTTAGTATTTATGTTATAGATTGGATTATTCAGATCAAGGATATACAATCCATTAGACAAATGCGCACTACAATAGTGCATACTATCAAAATAAATGGAGCAACACTTGTCCTTTATTGAAATAGAAAAACCTTTCTCGTCCAAACAAGAAGCGGAAATAATGTTTCTGCTCATAGCAGGCACATAAAAGCAATTGTCTAATTCTAAAATAAGTCCAGAAGGCAAAGATAGCTCATAAACGCCTACAGCCAATGCAGCAACCTTTGCTCCATTCCCGACGCGCAAGTCTACCTCCCCTTTTCGCAATCTTCTACTTCTTTTCAAATCCTGCACATTACGACAAATGTGAGAACCACATCCGGTATCTAATACCCAGGATGATGAAATAGAAAGATTAACGTCTATAACATAAATACCTGGTGGTGGTGGAATCACTATTCCAAGCTTCTTATCCTCCAGATATTTAGGGCAATTCTCCTTCAGTGGCCCGGCTGGCTGCAGTAGTGACACTCACCTTTAGCCACGCCTCCACTAGGCTTTAGGGCTTCCTTGGATTTCGCAACTTTCTTGCGTTTTCCTTTTGAAGTAGATGCAACTGACTTGCCCTTCTTCTTGTGTACCATCATTATGGCCTTGCCCTTGCCTTTATTGATGCTTTGCTCAGCTGTCTTTAGCATGTTCAATAGGTCTGGCAAAGACTTGTTGATCTCATTCATATTATAGTTCATAATGAACTGATTATAACTGTCAGGCAACGATTGCAAGACGAGATCAGTCGCCAAGTCCTGGCCGAGTGGGAACCCCAGTCTCTCAAGGTTCTCTATGTACCCGATCATTCGGAGTACATGAGGGCCTACTGGATTCCCCTCTGCAAGACTACTTTTGAACAATGCTTTAGACACTTCATAGCGCTCATGCCTTGCCTGTTCCTGAAACAATTGTTTCAAGTGTCTGATCATATCATAGGCTTCCATGTTCTCGTGTTGCTTCTGAAGCTCACCAGTCATGGTACAAAGCATGAGGCAAGTCACGTCATTAGAATCATCAATATGTTTCTTACGTGCCCTTACTTCCGCTAATAGAGACTCATCTTGTGGTGGGTCTAGAATTGGAGTGTCCAAGACGTACAACTTCTTTTCTTGCTTGAGGACAATCCTCAACTTTCTGTACCAGTCAGGGAAATTTGTTCCAGACAATTTATCCTTCTCAAGGACAGATCGTAGGGATGAACTCGATGCGTTGTTGTTTGCCATTTGGAATTCTACAAAACGAGAAATATGAATTTTAGTATTTTGAACAATTTAACTGTATTTAACAATGGCTAGATCATTAAATATAGCTCCCACTATTTTTCTCGGATTAATAGCCCTCACTATTAAAGCGGAAAATATCTTTATATTTTCTTAGTGGGTCCAAGATCCTTATTTCACTTCTCCTTGAGCTTGCTTTGGCAAGTCACCCAAGGATTGGTTATTTAGGTAGGAACCATTCCAATTGCATCCCATGCAACTCTTGGTCCAATTAGGTGAATAAATTACTTTTATTCTTTATCCAATTGGATAACTCCTAATTGTCATGCCTCTAATCTCATCAATCCAATTGACTCTTGCCTAGTTGCGTCCAACCTCTTGCTTTCAACATACACGCATTACTAGCTTGCGTCGTCCGCGACACATCATGAAAATTAAAATCGCCTTGCTTTGGCAAGCCCGAATTTTAATAAGCCATGATCATGAAGGGTGTTTTGGCAAGAGAAGGCAAAATGCAATATTTAATTGAGGGATTTCTTTTAATATGTTTGGTTGATCTTATCAACATGGTCTACTTATTTGGATTGGGCCATCCACAATAAAAGACCAACCTTGTTTATTATTATCTTGTTATCGTTTTTTCTTGTAGCGCCATACACACAAAATAAATAACAAGGCATGAATAATAAACATCCACAAAATAAAAAAAACGTGGCATGGATATGGCCTCTAGACTAATGATATTATCAAGCCAATGATAATATCTAATTGCCCTAAAGTGCCGAGCTCATCTCCATGTGCTCCACCATAGCTGCGCGTCTAGGGATGTCTTTTGGCTCCTTTGGTTCTCCAGTCTTCTTCTCCATGCTCTTGGCTATCATCTAAATATTTCTAATTCTAGCCTAACACCTAGAATAAATAAATAATAAAAGCCTCACATGTCGAGGAGAAAAGAACGACTCGCAGGCCGTAAAACTTAATTAATTATTACATTAGTTTGATCAGCTCGCAGGCCGTAAACCAAACCACAAAAACAATAAACATCCAAATCCTAGGCCATATCCATCCACCATGCAATAAAGCACATAATACAGTTAAAACCAATTTTTTTTAACGCGCTTGTTTAATTTTAATGAAATTGGGTAACTAGGGTTTCACAACGGTCCAAAGGGTCCAAGCCAACAAGTGGCCCGAACCCTAGGACCGCCGCACGCCTAAGGGGGCCGCGGCCTTGCTTGGCGCGCAAGGAAGGGGCGGGCGGCTAGGGTTTCGGCCCTAGTCCCCTTCCTCCTTCCTTGTTGCCCAAGCAAGGTTGTTTCCTTATGGATTTAATTCCATATTTTTATTTCCATAATTGAAAACTCCTTTTCAATCATGTGCCCATGAACCCTAATTTTCAAGAACCCAATTATTCACATCCTATGTGATTAAACTCACCAATTCTAACATCCAATGTTAAATTGGGTCTTGTTTGATTGAATCAAATTCAATATTGCATCTACTATGCCAATTTTTTCAGTTTTCGCGTAATAAACAATTATACGGTGTATGAACTGAAATCGTAAACACATAATATCATGTTATGCTCTACGACCTGTGGCTCTGATACCACTGTTGGGTTTTGACGTAGGTAACGCAGCGGAATAACAAAAATAATCCTACTCAAAGCCCACCAAGGATCACAGGAAGAGATATCATAACATGATTAAGGACATAGAAGATGTGTACCTTTTGATTTGTGAGATAACACGAAGAATGATGTCCTCGTCTCTACGGTTGATCCACGTCTAGAGGTGAGATCTAGATTCTTCCTTCAATCAAGTGCTAGCTTGAACCTTGGAGGAAGAGGGATGAAGATCAAAGCAACAAATCACCAAAAGCACAAGAGAGGGGGGCGGCCTCTCTTTGCCGTCGGGTAGGGGGGCGGACGGGTGGCTAGGGTTTCGGCCCTAGCTACTTGTCTTGCTCTCTCTTTTGCTCTCTCCCACTCTTTGTGTGTTATGACTAATAACTCATATCGTGGGAAGGAAGCTAGAGCCTCCTTTATATACTCCACCAACTCCTTGTTGTTTCCATAAAAGAGTTTTCTTGTTCTAGTAGGACTAGAACTATTCCCTTCCTTGCAAATTAGTCCTACTAAATTTGCAAGGTGTTGCACAATGATCCTTCTAATAATTAATCCATATTAATTAATCCCAAATCTAGCTCTACTCTATTTGACGTGTGACCCCATAGGTTTCTATATAGTTGGTAGTAACTATTACTAACATGGAGCGGTGTCTAGCAACACATCCATGCCACCCAACCAATAGAAATAGTCAGTGATCCCGACAAACCTTTGTGCCCAATATGTCATATTGCATTATCCCTTTGTCTCCATATCCGGATTGGACACGAGACATAAATAGTCACACTCGTATATCCAATCCATAGTTCCTCGATCCTGGGAATATGCTTATGCTTGCAGATAACATTAATATCTCTATATTAATTTATCTGAGTCTGGCCAGACATTCAATAAGCCTCATCCCTCGAGTGGCCGTGGATATTTACCCCCATTATGTGGGAGGGACAAATCCTATCTACATCACTACGATCTCTAAGCTTGCTTCCTATCACGCCCGATAGCCACCTTTATGATTACCCAGTTACGGTGTAACGTTTGATAACATCAAAGCGCAATATTTCACAACTAGAGTATCTAGTGACTTCAAGTCCAAGGATTGCAATAATATTAGCACTACGAAAAGCGATTGTGACTTCACATAATCTAATGTATCCTTTTCGTCGTGGGTCAATCCAGTATGCTATTACTCCTAATGCATACCCATATGTCAGACTTGATATCTCCATATCAATCTACCCATATACTAGTCTATATTTGATTGTCCTATTAATCAATATAATGGACTAGGGACATTTAAGATAAATAACACAATTTATCTAAGGACTTCATTATATTAAATATCGCCATAGATAATAAATGAATATTCTAGCCAAAACATTGTTCATACTAAATCTACGATTGCCTCTAGGGCATCTATTCCAACAAAGTGTTCCTCATTATGTGAGGGTCTCTTCTTCTGAAAGGACAAATCATCTTAACATGACCAGTTTTACAGCAGTAATGACATTTTAGAGAACTTTTGTTTCCAGCCTTCACAAATCTGGTATTGTTCTTTCTTGGGAAATTTTGATTGAATCAAATACCAGCTTTGTGAACTGACTGTGAACTTCCTCCAAAAATCAAGTTCAACTTGTGTTCTGATCCAGCAAGCTTGACTTTGAACAATTTAGATTCTTGAAGTTTCTCAGTAAGAGTAATCTTTTGTTTATCTAATTCATCAGCCTGATGTCTTATATTGACAAGGTTGTTACTCATTAAAGAGTTTTCAGTGACTACTTCCTTGACTTGTATTTTCAAGGCTTTGAAACTAATTTTCAAGGCCTCGAAATCACTGTCAGTTTTCTTCTGAGAGATTTCAAGATTCTGATTTAGACAAACAAGTTGTAAGTTCTCTTTTGCTTGCTCATGAACTTTTTCTTTCAAAAGTCTGATCTCTTTCAGATAATCTTCTCATTTAAAAGCATTGTTCAGAGATATTCTTAAAGAGATTCTTTTGGTTTTGAAATCAGACAGTTTACAATTACCTCAATGTTCTTCTATGAACTTTCATCATGCTTGGCCATGACGCATAGGTTGGCATGTTCTTCTTCAGATTCAAATTCACTAGAGACCATGAAGCTATCACAACTTCCTTTCTTCTTTCATGGTATTTCTTTTGAAATCTCCTGCTTTTCTTGTGTGGAGAATCTCTTATCAAATGTCCTTCATCACCACACTCAAAGCAGTTCATAACTTTTGATTTATTTTGTGTAGAGGACTTACCTTTGTAGTCCTTGCTACTGGATGGTCTATGCCTTTCTCTGTTGAAGTCTCTATTTCCAAAGTTTTTCTTCATTTTGAGAATTCTTGTCAATGCTTTGGAAATCAGGGAAATTGGATCTTCATCATCACCATCCTCAGTTTCAAGGTTTTGAGTTCTCTCATTTTCCTTGGCTTTGAGAGATAAGTTCTTGACACTTTCTGGTAGCTCTCCATCAACTTCATTCATATATATTTCATGTGTCAGAAGCTTCCCTTGTACGTCATCAAGTTTTAGAGTTGAGAGATTTTGAGCTTCTTCAATTGCTGTGGTCTTTGGTTCCCACTTTGCCTTTGGAAGACTTCTTCGAATCTTCCTTACCTTTTCTTCATTGGAAAAATGTTTTCCTAGTGAATCAAGGTTTTTGACAATGTCTGTGAACCTCTTGAACATGTTTTTGATGGACTCATATGCATTCATCTTAAACAGCTCATATTGCCTGAGATAGATGTTGATCTTGGTTTGCTTCACTTAACTAGTTCCTTCAAAAGTAACCACAAGTTTATCCCAGATTTCTTTGGCAGTAGTGCAGCCTGAAATCCTGTTGAATTCATCTGTACTCAAAGCACAATATAAGATGTTAATAGCTTTGTAATTCTAAGTGTATTGCTCAAATTCATAAGAGGAGTGTAAGTCTTCAGATTTGGGAGTTCTAATCCCATCTTTCTCTGTGTAGAAAGTGTGAGGTCCATTCTGTATAATGGTCCAAAGCTCCATGTCTTGATAAATGATGAACATTTTCATCAAAGCTTTCCAGTGAGCAAAATTTTCTCCACAGAATAGAGGGGGTCTGTTACTAGCTCTTCCCTGTGAGAAACCACCATCACCTGCAGTACTCATGATCACCAGATGGTTAAATCTATACAGTTTTGTACAAGGAAATCCTCGAGAGATCTCCAAGTGTACACCTCAAGTAGGGAATGAGAACACGAAGAGTTGTAGGGTGTGTGTAGGGAAAGAGTAAGCACTCGTAACTGTTTGTGAGAGAGAGACAGTAAGCTATGGCACTGGACCAATGTGTCTTGTGAGTCTTGTGTCGCAACGTGGAGCTAACGATCTTATATATAGTGGGAAGTGACCGTTGAGGGTTAATGCACCATAAATGGCGGCTTAAAGATAGACCCCCAATGGCACGTTTGACCGTGTATATAGGAACCACTACGCACCTGCCCACAAGTATCGGAGACAGTTATGAGATCAGCCGCATTGATGGGACACGTAATCCTAGGATCTCTCAGTCAGTTACTAGAGGTCGCGCGTAAGCTTGGTTGTTGTATGCGCACGACGGACCTTAATCTAGCCTCCAAACCACTAAGTCCCTACAAGTCCCAAGTTATGGTGCGCGGGGGCCCTGTCTTGTAACCCCCACGTGGATCAGCACGGGTGGTGATCCGGTGTGGATGGAGCACAGCAGGTGTGCTGGATGGTTGCCACGTGGCGACAATCCGTCAGTCTGGAAAGCAGTATCTACAATAACCCCCTTTTGTGTGATTGTCACGCGCCCTTCTGTTGTGCAGTCGCGCAAAATCAGCTGTGGAGCTTACGCGGGCCTTTTCGAATTTTGAATTCGAATCCTCATAGCCCCCTGTCTTAGACATGATTGCCTAGGGTTTGGGAAACGCCGTCTAGCTTTTGATGAAGCGTGGATTTTGTTGAGTTAATCAATCACCAGCCAAATTCGCCTATTTTCGAGGCAGGGATAGATCAAACGTCAAATCTTCTCAGTAATCGAAGCGTTGTTTGGCTCATCAATCGTCAATAGTCGTGACTTTTCAAGGTTTTACTTAAACCATTTTATTCCTTCGATTGCAACTTTTCCATTGTTGCACTTTTGAGTTCATATGCATCGGAGAGAGCTCCCACAACAGGAAGAAGATTCCTTTGACGAAGTTTGCGATCAAATCCTCGAAAACTTTTCCAGAGTAATTCGAATACTCAGGCGTGGACAAGGTAGTTTGAACTTCCAACTTTTGGATTTTGCAATTAATTTAGTCGATTTGTCTTGTACTTCCTTCTCCCCCCCCCTTTTTTTTTTCTTCTGCATGCTCGTCCGAATCATGAAATCTTGTCCTCTTCTTCTTTACAGTGATGGCTCCCAAAAAGACCACTGAAGCCTCAGAACTACCCAGCGAATTATGGCGAAAATCCCCCTACTTTGGGGGTGATGACTTCTACTTGGCCTCTATACGAGGGTACACCCCTGAAGCCTCTTCTTCAGGAACGGACTTGGGATTGAATCCTGAGCCAGATAGAGAAGAGTGGGATCTTGTAGAGGTTGATGATTTTCATAGATGTGGCGTCAAGGCTGGCCTTTAGCCCTACAACGATGTTCTCTTCCAAGCCTTCTTGGAGAAGCTGGACTGGATGGACGAGTGGACTGATTATATCCTTGATAATCATGAGGCTGTGTTGATGGAAGCTGTAATTTATCATGTTGTTCGCGCAACCAGGGGTTTCGATCTGAAGGCTGACCAGAACATGCTAAAGGTCCTATTTTCTCGATACTCCCCAAAGACTCATACATTTCAATTCGCATCCCGTGAGGCCACACCTACTCTGGAAGAAGTGGAGAATCTGCTGATGCTTCCAAGCATGGGAGCCTTTGATCCTTTGGAATCACTTAGTTCCGATGAAGAAGTTTCTCTTTCAGGTCAGATGCTGGAATGCATTGCGGTCATGAGGAAGGCTGCTTCAAAATGGGCTCATGAGGCGATGAAACCTGCTGATACCTTCATGAAAGTTTCTGTCGGCGCGAAGAACATATGGTCTAAGTGGATCATGTTCTTCTACAAGGACTTCACCAAACCTCACATTATCTAGAAAATTCAGGAGGAGACTCCAGATGAGGTTACTTCCACTGCGGGAGAAGGGTGTGAGTACTCCCTGTGTGGTTTTCTCTGTGTCTGGTTGTCGCGCTTCCTTATAGATGGGAGTCCGCGAGATGGAGTTTTTGTCCATGTACTCCCGCTTGCGGTGAAGCTTTCTCTTTGTAAGAGAGTTTCCCTTGGACCCCTTGTCTTGGGTTCTCTATTTTATTGTCTTGATCTAGCAGTGGAAAATGTTGAGCAATCACAGGGCAGGGCTGATGTCATGTGTTTTGCCAACATCGGCTTTTTGACCATGTGGGTTTTTGAGCGATGGCCTTCTTATGCCTCCATACCCTCTACTGTTGAATTATGGAATGCCCCAAGATGCGAGGAAGGTTTCTTATGTCCTAGCTCCTGGCATTGGATTAACACCAAAAATGCTCGCCGCAATTTTTCTTTGGTCTGTGATGATGATGACTCTTTTGTGGTCCGTCCTTATGTCAAAGAGTTGGACCATATCATGTCTCAGGGGGACATGTATCCCGAGATTGATACTCCTATCCGCGCCTGGCACATTACCAGCGGACCCCGTCACTATGGTCAGTACGTGAACTGGTGCAGACGGGGTTATTTGTCTGCTTTGTCAGAGTACGCCCCTGGAACTGAGTCTTGCAAATACGCGCCCCTAACTGTTCACTTTGACCCTCTTCGCGTGGCACCTCAGCTGGGTTTTGACACCATCGCGCCATCCATGTGGTCCGAACTTCCTGCCAAGGGCTGCTATGACGGGATCATTTTTGGCAAGAGCCGTGAGCTGCTTCTCGCGGAGCTTCCCCTTGTGCAGCCTTCAAAAAGTAGAACGGGAAGGGTAACAGCTGGTTGGGTGGCCTTCTGGAAAACTCAGGTGCGTCGCCTGACAAACCTGCAGATTAAACTGCAAGTTCCCAGGGCACTTGCTCATTTGTCCAAAGATTACCCTTTCAAGTCTAATCTTTCCCGAGGTTGGGCCCCCTATGTGTACTACTCGCTGTTAGCTGCGGACCATCTTTGCCCACAACTTATCTTGGATGAAAAGAAGACTGCAGTCACGCAGGACTCCCTCAACTCGCGGGCTCAGAACGCGAGATACTTTCAAGCGGTATTGTAGACTCCTTATGCATTTTCTTCTATTCGAGTCACCTCATTCCCCATGTTTCTTGATACCTTGTTGTTTTTCTCAACAGTGCTGCCTAAGGCGCTTCGCCTCAGGGGATCGCAGCGGGGGACTTGTGGACCTTTGTCGGTCAAAGAAGAAATATGCTGACGACGCCATCCCCCCAGTGCTGCGCATGGAGGAAGGGATTAGGAGTGCGCTCTCAGGTGGACTTGAGGCCTTCCTCGCGCCATTTATTAAAGATTTGAAAAAGAGAGGTGCCGATGCCCCTGCGACTGACGATCTGCCAGCTCGACCACCGAAGCGCGTGCAAAATGAGCCTGCTCCCAAGAAATCCTCTCGAGCGAAGAAGAAACCTGCTTCTCTCAAGAAGAAATCACTCCCAGAACCAGTCTCAGACTTTGTCACCTTGGAGAAAGAAGGTTTGACTAGAAAGATATCGTTGCTTATTTAAAGTTTCCTAGAATGTTTTTCACCCTCTTCTGTCTTCCTATTTTAGATGACAATGATAGCCCGCTCAAAGGAAAGACCATTATGACTGAGGAGGAAGCCGTTGAGGAGTCCTGGAGAATGGCAGAGGAGCGGTCTCTGCAAGAGAATTTATTGGAGGCAGAGCACATTGAGCTTGCCAAGAGACGAAGCATCGTCGAGATTGCTAATCGTGAAGGCACTGAAACGAGAAGGCCGCACACACGCTCTGGGCATTTGCGCCCCTCTCGCTTTATCTCAAAAATTGTGGATGAACTTCATCAGGCGCAGCTAGCACTTCATGAGCTCGTCGGCAATGAAGGCGAAGAAGGTACAATTTTTAAGTTCACTTGATCAAACTGTGACATTGTAAATGGTGCTTTATATCATGGCGTGGCCATTGGTGACATTCGTAAGTGGGTAAGGGATCAATGTGGGGAACCCTCCGGTAAGTCACTGCTCTAACCACGCGTAATACCCCTCTTTTTCGTACGCTCGATGCATAATCTTTTTAATCCCAAGCAGGTCATGCTAGACTGAAGGGTTTCGATGATAACTTGCAACACGACAATTGCGCGGGTACCCCATATAAGTGGGGTAGTACCGCTGATAACATTAGTAGAGGTTTTGCCATTCTGTTCTAGCTTATCCTTCTGTTAAGGTTTTATTCTTTTTCTTCCTGAGGGTGCGATAATGGTATATTATTTTTGCAGAACCTGACCCTTGCCCCTTGGTGCGCGGTCGACCTCGCAGTACTGAAGTGATTTTTGAGTCTGGTGATAATGTGTCTGGTGCAGGTTCTCCAGGGAAAGTCTTGAAGGAAGAGACTCCAGCGGTTGAGGATTCTCGAGACGCGGAGCTCACTATTGAGCAAGAGGGGGAACTCCCGGTGCAGGAAGATCTCATCCCCTCACCTGCCGAAGCGATACCTATCTCTTCGGACGAAGATAAAATCGAGCAAGAGAATGGTCTTGAGCAGGTGACCATGACTACAAATGTTGAGCCTGAAATGCTGTCCGAGAGGAATACCGAAGGGGTTGCACATGAAACTGTGTCTGCGGAGCACGCCATTCCTGCTGAGCTTGATCCTCCTGTTACTCAAAGTGTTGAGGAGGTCGAGCATGCCAATCTGAGTCCATCCCCTGCACCAGGCACGGCGAGGAGCGAAGATCCTACAGGAGGCTTTGATCTGGACTCTCTCTTCTCTGAGAATCCCTTTGAAGTGTGGGGCTCGCAGGTTGCGAACCCTGCTGCACCTACGAGGAATTTTATAATTCCTGAGTCATACTTTGCACGCGAGATAAGAGCAGATCAAAAGTTAGTCAAGGAAATTCGAGCTGGCTTGCGGGTAGCAGTATCTGTTGCTTCTCTCCAACAGATCGTCGAAGGGACTGGTAAGCTTAAATATTTTTCTCCTAATACTCCGACTCCTTGGCTCGCGTTTCTCTGATTGTTTTATCCTGCCTCTATACGCAGGCATTGACCAAGCCTGCCTGGAATGGCTAATGAAGGTGCGAGTGACTTTTCCTGCCGCATTTGCTCGAGTGATGGAGCTGGCACCAAAAGACAGAGGGAATCTTTTCAGAGAGATGGTTGCTCTTTTGTAGAGATTTTATAAAACCACCCCTGAAAGCACCACGACTCCTAGCGCTCAAGATCTTCTCGCGCTCGTTCAGAGGCTTCAAGAGACTGCAGCAGGTCGACTGGATTTGGACTTCCTCGTGGAGAGACTCACCAAATCTCGCAATTCTGCCAGTCTTGGAGCAGAATATACTTCTTTCAGAGAGGAGACAATAGCCCTTAACTCTCGTAGAGAAGCGTATGAGCATATGGACCGAGAGTATGAAGCTGCCTTGAAGCATTATGAAGAGATGAAAGCTCGTATTGCAGAGCTTGCAGCAAACTCACTCAAGTTATCCGCGAAAGACTCCCTCTTGAATGACTTCTTTAAAGAATGAAGCAGTAGTCATGTTGACCCGTTATCATATATTATGAATTTGATGTTCTTTCTTTGTAACCCAAATTACTAGATGTTTGTTTTGAATTTGTGACAATTGTCTGTGGCGCGTGTGTGTTTTCGCGCGGTTTTTATGGGATACCTCCTTTTGCATGCTATGTCTTTGTTTACATAATTGCTAGGTCTCTTATGCCTTGTCTTCTGCAGGTAAATAGGGTCCTTGCCATTACCCTGGTCAAAAGTTTAGCCAAATATAGTAAACTTTGCATAATTAGCGTAGTCTCTTGTATGGCTGCTATCCTAGAGATGGGCTTACACATTATTGCTGCACGTGTTGTTATCTCATGAGATAGGCTTATGCTTTTATTTGATATTTCACCTTTTTCGTTCAAGCAAATAGCTGGCGCGTGTACATCACTGTCCGTCGTACCTTGAAAAGGTCCCAATATTCAATGTCTTGATGATGGTTCAAATTCCTAGAAACCATCATGACTATATGGATCGTCGTGCCAGCGTGGCGTTCTGATAAGGCGTGACTGCCTCATAGTATACTATCCCCTCATTATTACCTAGGGTTACTATACCCCCGTATGCTTTAGTAATGTCATTGATTCTCGTCCGATTCTCGAGGCGTTTCTGTCAACTGAAGAGTCTTCCTCGGGCCCTGTATAAACCTCCTCTTCGTTGCTATTTTTTTATTCATTACTACCACTCCTCTGGGCTTTCTCCATTGAAAGGATGTCTCTCCCTATTTCTTTTCTGCATTCCTCTGTCCTTTTATCCACCTGATTCCCAATTCCATGGACCCGTAGAGCCATGTTGTGCTATAGGAATGTCTCCCAAGGGCTCATCAGCCAAGATCTCTGATTTGTCCAGCCTTCATGAGAATCGGCAGTGTAAGCTTCTCTACCAGAAAGAAGGCATCTTTTCCTTTATCATGTTCGCAGGATCCACCTCTGGTGGGTTTCCGGAAAATACTGTGCCCTTCCTGACTCATGAATTGGAGCGTAATGATTGGGGTGTTGCCCTGGTGGCTCTCCGTTGGAGAACTATTTTCCACCAAAACTCGGATGCGAGGGCGGCGAACAGGATTCATTCCCGAAGCTATCTTCCTCGTCTATCCCTTGAAGTTCATCTGGCATCTCGCCGTGGTAGCGGCGAGGGTTTTTTTTTTGTTCGAGGACGTCGACGAGGACGACGAGCCTTCCATAGTTAGGCCCCTAATTTAGGTCTTTTTGCATAGGAATATGGTTCTTTTGCAATCTCTTTGGGAGTTTGGAATTTGCTTTCTGTTGCTATCTAGACAGATAAATTGTACTCTGCCTTCTGGTTATTTCATCTAATAAGATAGACTTTTATTTCTGCTTCTATAAATACTTGCGTATTTGTGCTATGTTTGTTTTCTCTTTAAGCCATAGTTTTGCGCGATGGCTACTTGCGTACTATTCATTCGAATAGGTTTCTAAATCTGCCAATCTGAGAGGCTTCTGTATCGTGTGGGATAAATTGCTGTTGTTATCATATGAGATAGACGTTGAACTTTCATTGCTATTCGAGTAGATGAGTTCTTGACTGTATTTGGCTGCTATCTTATGAGATAGGCTTCAATTTATCTGCTATCATGTGAGATAGGCTTCAGTTGTCTTATCAGACAAGCTTTATTCGCGTTTGGCTGCTACCATATGAGGTAGGCTTGTTCTATCTTAGTAGATAGGCTTCATTCGCGTTTGGCTACTACCATATGAGATAGGCTTTGTGCTATCTTAGCAGATAGGCTTTGATCGCATTTGGATGCTACCATATGAGATAGGCTTTGTGCTATCTTAGCAGATAGGCTTTGATAGCGTTTGGCTTCTACCATACGAGATTGGCTTTGTGCTATCTTAGCAAATAGGATTTGATCGTGTTTGGCTGCTACCATATGAGATAGGCTTTGATCGCGTTTAGCTGCTACCATATGAGATAGGCCTTAAACTAGTTGTAGCAAGTACGGATAAACAAATGCAACCAGAAAAATTGACAAATAATGACCGGATCTAACAGTTGATCACAAGAGCGCACCTTTAAAGTTCCTCTAGATGCGGTAGCATTTCTTTCCGTTGGAGTAGAAACTTCCCACCTGTCTGCCATCTTCATCATGTTTGATAATCCTCTTTAAGGTGTAAATGTTTTTGGCTACTCCGGAGGTCTCCATCCTCGTGGGCTGTCTTTCCTTCGTTTCCTCCCGTGTTACCATTACCCCCGCAGGTGAATGATCTTGAATGTCCTCCCATCTGGGCAGAGGAGCTGGCTGGGATGGGGCCGGAAATGGCCCGTCCTCCAATTTTGTGAACCATAGCGCCTCAGATAAGTGTGCCTCCTCCAGATTGAAAGGATTCACTGAAGCATGTATCGTGACCACCCTTTCCTTCCAGATAGCCTTCATTACCTGGTGAGCTGTTGAGGGTACGACATCGAAGCGGTGAATCCACGCTCGCCCAATGATCATATGGTAAGTCGTGTTGGCGTCGATAACATAGAACTTGGTCGAACAGCTAATCCGCCCAATTTGGATCCCCAAGCGAGTCCACCCCAAGGTCATCCTGGAATCGCTACCAAAACTCGTGAGTGGCGACGGCTTCCTAACTATCTTGTGCTGGGGGATCCCCGCTGTCTCCAGGGTGCTGAGGGTAATAACGTTCACTGCGGCTCCGCCATTGACGAATGCCCTTTTAAAGTCCACGTGGTTGATGGTAGCTGTCACATATAGTGGCCTCTGATGGCTCGCCCTAGTCCTCTTGTTGGACTCATCGAACTTCATGATGGGTCCCTCCGGCCGAACAGCCCTAAGAATCCTGCCATCCGAGATTACCAGCTCTTCCCCATAGTCCTCTGCTGCTCTGAGGATGGCCTTGGTCATTTCGTTCCTGCAGTCGGGTGAGAAGCCCACTTCATCGAAGAACTTAGCAAACTTGGCAGAATTCTTAATTCGCTCAGCTCGCAAATCCTCCACGTCATTACCATAATCCTCCTCTTCGTGGATCTCCGCGATAATTGAGATCATAGCGACCTCTTTTCCTTTGGGTTCCTGCCTCGCGTGAGATGTCAGGGGGTTATTACGCACGTCTTTGTCCGACTCATCTGAGCTTTTTGCACTCCTGTCTTGGGTGCGATACTTGGCCATGACACTCACACCACCTGGGGTTTCTAAATTGCTCTCCTGTAGGTTTACGCTCGAAGGGCGGCAAAATTCTGTCCTTCCGCCATCTTTTGCAGAGATCAATCGCATCCTCAATTGAGCAGGGTAGTGGCGATGCCTCATGTGGCTCGGTTCGTTGTTGCTTGCTGGATGGTGACACCGCATGGACGTTGGTGTCTCACAGCCGCTTGTAACATAACCTTCCGACCTTGAAGCTAGGATTCGTCGGAGTGTGCTCGTTAACGCGTCTCTTCCGCATCCTTTCTACCAGGGGCTCAACGTTCCTGGTGCATTCGATCAACTTTGAAAAAGTAGGCATGTTCAAGTTAATCAGCATACCTTTATACTCGTCGCGCATGCCTTGCAGGCATATTTCGACCAGACGGCTCTCCAAAACTTCGTCGCTGCACTCCAAGGACCTGGCCCTGAATTTCTTCATGAAGGGAATGCCTTCCTCGTCAGGTTTTTGGTACATCCGAGAGAGGTGGATGGTGGTGACTCGTTCGTCCATCTGGAAGAACTTTGTATAAAATTTATTTACCATTTCATCCCATGTCTTTACAGATCCCGCTTCGAGGGCTCTTTACCAGTTGTATGCGACGGTTCCCAGAGATTTAGGAAATTCGCGCATGAGTACCCGAGTATCAACTGCGTGCGGGCCCATCATATCCATGAACCTCATCACGTGCTCGTGGGCGTCCCCACTGACTTCATCAAACTTGTCCCATTTAGGCGCTTTATACCCAGCGGGGTTCAGCATGAGATAGACATCTCGCGGAACGGTAGGCGCACTATCTACCTTGGGGATGACAGTGTCTGCGAAACTCTTGTTTGCGATGATACTATCAATTCTTTGTTCGAGAGCCGCCATACTAGCAGGTGTTCCTCCATAGGATGGAGCTGTGGGCCCAAAGCCCGAAATGTATGGCTTACTGGGGTTGTAAGGGGGCGGGGGTGGAGGCCCGTGGCTTCCTAGGGCTCCGCTTGTGTATAGAGATGGTGCAGGATATGCGACGGGGTTCCCTGCCATCGTGAGGGACGAGCCTGATGAGAAAATTGGCGTCTGGCTCGCCAGGCCACCCGCAAAGGAAGTAGGGGCGGCAGGGACATGCACTATTGAGGTGCCTAATGAGGTGGACACCGTCCCTGGTAGCGAAGTTGGAAACAGTGGGGCATAAGTCCCCGGGACAACGTTATGAGCCACCTTTCCCAGAATTGCCATGATCTGAGCAATTTTCTCAGATTGAGCTTCCATGGCTCAAGCTTGAGTCTGTATCGTGGCTTGGAGAGACTCCAAGGAGGGTTCTCCCTCAACGACAATCGGAGCCCGAGGATTGGGAGTGGTTTTGAGCAGTCCGCGTTCTCCTGAGGTCTCCTCATGGGAGGGAGACTGGTCTCCGTGACGAATGCCTTGGTCCAAAGACATTATGGGCAGATTTGAGGTTCTTTAAGGTGGATGTTCACGTCGGGTTCACCAAAATGTGTACAAGGAAATCCTCGAGAGATCTCCAAGTGTACACCTCAAGTAGGGAATGAGAACATGAAGAGTTGTAGGGTGTGTGTAGGGAGAGAGTAAGCACTGGTAACTGTTTATGAGAGAGAGACTGTAAGCTATGGCACTAGACCAATGTGTCTTGTGAGTCTTGTGTCGCAACGGGGAGCTAACGATCCTATATATAGTGGGAAGTGACCGTTGAGGGTTAATGCACCATAAATGGCGGCTTAAAGATAGACCCCCAACGGCACGTTCGACCGTGTATATAGGAACTGTTACGCACTTGCCCGCAAGTATCGGAGACCGTTATGAGATCAGCCGCATTGATGGGACACGTAAGTCTAGGATCTCTCAGTCAGTTACCAGAGGTCACGCACAAGCTTGGTTGTCGTATGCGCGCGACGGACCTTACTCTAGCCTCCAAACCACTAAGTCCCTACAAGTCCCGTGTTATGGTGCGCGGGGGCCCTGTCTCGTAGCCCCCACGTGGATCAGCAGGGGTGGTGATCCGGTGTGGATGGAGCACAGCTAGGTGTGCTGGATGGCTGCCACGTGGCGACGATCCCTCTGTCTGGAAAGCAGTTTCTACAACAGTGATACAAGCTCTGATACCAATTGAAAGTGTGAGTGTGCAGGTGTTAAAGCAGCAAAGATACTCTAGAAGGGGGTTTGAATAGAGTATGCTAACTTTTTTCAAAACTTTCTAGGAAGATGAAATCTTGAGAAACCTAGTGAAGTTCAAGGCCTTGAAAATAAGTTCAAGCCCTTGGAAGAGATGCAGTTTGTATAAGCAAGTAAGCCTTTTTCAAGGCCTTGAAAACAAGTTCAAACCCTTGAAAAACAGACAGTTTTGTGTGCTGCAAATACAATGAAAAAGAATGAACTGTAAATGCAAGAGACAAGTGATTTATTGAGTTCAGTCCACTTGGACCTACGTCTCTACCTCAGGGATTAGATACCTGCATGATTTTCAACACAATTCTTATTAATCAAAAGCTAAGCCCTAGAACTCAAGCACAGAGAATTCCCTTACTCTGTTACATCTTGTGGTTTTCCCTAACCTGTCTAGTACCTGCTCTAGCTAACTGATTAACTAAGAATTCTATATCGTTCACTTTGAACAATCCTTGAGAATGGATATAGAAATAATACATAAATGATCTACCAATGGAGTACAATACAGAAGAACACTTAGAGTGTAGAAATTGCAGTGAAGTATGCAGTGAACTTCTGTGAATGGATTGGAAGAACGATGAACTTCTTTGATGCTTTGTCAATCCAGAACTCTTCTTTCTTTTTGCCCGTTGAGTGTTGTGTCTTGTTGCTTCAGAATTGATCTCTATTTAAACTTCAAACAGCTCTGCAAATCTTCCCAGATTTTCAGCAACAAACTTCATATTTTGTAGACAACAGATTTTTGACTTCTTTGACATCTTCTCCAACGGTTGGATGATCACAATATTCAGAGAATTTGTTGTGATATTTCTTTTAAACATCTTGCGAACCTGTCATCCAAGTCTGGTTGATCACAGGATCAAAGTGTCCAACTGTGTCTAAATCTGCATAAGTTCAGTTTTGGAAACAATCCTGCAAAACTTGGGAATAAAATTTCCTGCAATATCAAAGTCAAACAGATGATATTCTATGTTCAAACGTGTTAGAATAATTTGTCTTTCATCATCTAAGAATAGTAAATCAAACATATGAAAGATAGATAGGGAATCAACTCAGAGAGTTTGCAGAAAAATCCCCCTGAGAATGTTCACATAGGTTAAGCAGTTTCAAGGCTTTGAATCTAGTTTCAAGGCCTTGAAAATAGCTAAATTATTTTCAAGCCTCTGAGAACTAATTCAAGGCTTTGAAAGCTGGTTCAAGGCCTAAACTATTTCAAGCCTTGCACAACATGATCTTACAGTCTTCTCTCAAGGGACGCCGTCGTCCCTCCCTCTCTGTATTCTCTCTCTCTCTATCTCTCTCTCTCTCTCTCTCTCTCTCTCTCTCTCTCTCTCTCTCTCTCTCTCTCTCTCTCTCTCGATCGATCGATCGATCGAGCGCATGGTAGCAGGGACAAAGAGGAGGATCGCTGTTGGGCCCTCTCCCTACAACAGCACTTCTCAATCTACCCGAGTTGGTTCCAACATTTTCTCTCTCCACAACCTTCGGTGAACCGACCCCAGGCGGGGTCGCTCAACCAACTTCCTTCTCTCTCTCTCTCTCTCTCTCTCTCTCTCTCTCTCTTAGAAATCCTAGTTGAATCTTCTCCTCTGTTAAGTTTGAGATCCTGAGGGAGAGAAATATGTCGGATCGAGGCTTGCAATAGATGCCTCTACTAGTGGTTCTTCCGTGGATAAATCGACTGCACGTCTTAGGGCTTCCCCTTCAGCCAAAATCCAGAGCCGCAGATGAGCACTGCCTTTCAATGTTTGTTAGAGATGGGGTATGTATATTTTAGTTTTGAATTTGTTGCAGTGAACCAATACCCGATTTTTGGGTAACTTTTATTTCATGGTGTGTTTGGAAGGAGAATTAAAGCTTAGAATTTCACTAAAAGTGGAATTTTTAATCCTGTCATTTCAAATCACTTGTTTTGGGTGAGCTAATAGTAGAATTTTAGAAATCTATGTCGTTTAAAATCTGAGTTTCAGAATTCCAACTTCCACGTTTTGATGACCCCAAAATAGATGTCATTTTGAAAATTCCACCGTCAGTTCTTATATGTTGGGCTATTTTGGGAATGTTGTGGCGGTGCTAGGAAGCTGCTATGTGAAAACACTGGAAAACCTGCTGTGTATTCTTGATAAAATGTTATTTTGTAAATATTACGTAAAATCTGCTATGAAATATTGATATGATAATTTCGTGTTTGGTAAAATCAATTGTGAAGTTGTTGTGAGAGGGAAAATGACAAAAATATATGACACATATCATTTCCGTAAAGATAACTATTGATATTTTAAAAATTGAAAGGTTAAAATCGGTTGTAGATAAATTAATCAGAAGTACTTTCTGGAAAAGCATTCCCCCCTTGCTTCCTGAAAACTGTTGTGAGACAGCAAAAACTATCATAGAAAAGGAAAAAAAATTATTTTTACCAAACACACTAAAACTGCTTCTGCTGTCGAAAAGTAGTTGTGCTGGCAGCATAAGCATTCCCAAACCACCATCACCACCATTTTCCACTCAATAGCTACGACCGCCTCTGCTATCCGGACTCCGGATTGGTGTCGCCACCAACACCACCACGTCTTCGACCTCCATCACCACCAGCCTACCACAGCTACAATCACAAAAATAGTCAATCAAATTTAATAATTGTTTCCTCAAAGCAAATCAGACAACATTACCATATTCTCGAATTTTTTTTCAAATTTTACTGAGATGATCAAACTTTTATACTAAACTAGTTTTTTCATGTGGATTTTGATCGTATTCGAAATTGTGAATGAGTCTCCTCAAACAAAAACATGCGAATGAGCGTGATAAAAATTGTAGAATCACGACAACGCGTAATGGATCCATCAAATGCTACCGCTAATATGCACCTATGTATGTCTCTAGTATAGATCTACGTTCCCCGGAGTTCTTTCAATTAGCACAATGCACGATGTTACCAGCTAGGATGTAAAAATATCCTACTCAACATAAAAAAAATGTAGAAAGATTTTGCATCTATTAATGTAAAAAAAATATTAAATCAATACAACCAATGGATCTTGATAAAACTTAATATATGGTGACATTTAAAAGGTTGAGATGTTGATGCAATCAATTATCGATGTCCCATATCACACTTGATTTGATTATGAGTTGCAGATGCTATTCCATGAGGTATAGCCATGCATACAAATCATCGCTCAGTGAAAACCCCTTTTCCTGTAAGTAAAATGTTACAATAGGCCTGGTCAGTGATCACAAACTTAGAAACCTAATAACTCAAATCACAAAGTGAAGATAAGATGCTATGTCCTTTACCATAATGACAAACACATATAACATGAGTTACGGTGCATGTTAAGGTAAGTAGATAGACGTTACATGATGAAGTGACTATTTGAAGATAATAGTAGACCGTCAAAAAGCGTTATAACCTCTGGTTTTCGAGAAAGAACGATTAAACAAAAATCAAGTAAGAGACAGAAATTCAACGTGGTTCACAAACGAATTCGCAGCGATCCCACTAGATACTCTTTTGGAATAGGTGCCCTAGAGGCAATCTAGTTGAGTACGAACAATAAATTGGCTAGAACATTCATTGTATTATTTATTGGATATTTAATATAATGAAGTCTTTAGATTTACAATTGTGTTGTGTATCTTAAATATCCCTAGTACATTATAATGATTAATGAGACAATCATCTATAGACTAGTATGGGGTTGGATTGATATGGAGATATCATGATCCAGCACATAAGTATGCATTAGGAGTAATGACATACTGTATTGACCCATCTACGAGAAGGCTACATACAAGTAATGTAAAGTGACAAGTGTTTCTCGTGGTGACAGCGGTATTGTCATCCTTAGACTTGAAGTCACTAGATGCTCTAGTTGTGGAATATTCTATTTTGGTAGCGTCAAACGCTACACCGTGATTGGGTAGCCATAAAGGCCCATATCGGACACGATAGGAAGTAATCTTAGATATCGTAGTGATGTAGATAGAATTTTTCCCTCCCACATAACGGGAGCAAATTGTTGGAATAGATTCCCTAGAGGCAATCTAGTTTAGTATGAATTTATTCTGGCTAGAACATTCATTGTATTATTTATTGGATATTTAATATAATGAAGTCCTTAGATTTACAATTGTGTTGTTTATCTTAAATATCCCTAGTCCAGTATAATGATTAATGGGACAATCATCTATAGACTAGTATGGGGTTAGATTGATATGGAGATATCATGATCCAACACATGGGTGTGCATTTAGGGTAATGGCGCACTGGATTGACCCATCTCTGAGAAGGCTACATACACGTTATGTTATCAAAAGTGCTTCTCGTGGTGCAATGGTATTGTCATCCTTAGACTTGAAGTCGCTAGATATTCTAGTTGTGGATTATTGTGATTTTGGTAGCGTCAAACGCTACACCGTAACTGGGTAGTTATAAAGGTGTGTACCGGATACAATAAGAAGCAAGCTTAGAGATCGTAGTGGACTTAGATAGAATTATTCCCTCCCACATAACGAGAGAAAATATCCTAGGCCACTTGTGGGATAGTGCTTATAGAATGTCTGGCCAGACTCAAATAAATCGATATAGGATATTGATGTTATTTGCACGAATAAGGCTATTCCCATGGATCGAGAAACTATGGATTGGATATACAAGTGTGACTTGTATGTCTCGTGTCCAATCCGGATATAGAGACAAAGGGATGAGACAATTACTTGTACAAGGTTTGTCGGATGACTATTCTATTAGTTCGCTAGAATGGATGTTTTGCTAGAAACCGCTCCATATTAGCAAATTGTTGCTACCAACTAGATAGAACCTATGGGGTCACACGCTATATAGAGTTGAACTAGATTTGGGAATTAATTAATATGATTAATTAATTAGAAGGATCACTTTGCAACACCTTACAAACTTAGTAGGACTAATTTGGAAGGAAGGGACTAAACCGAATTCTAGTAGGACTAGAATGGGTCCTTTAGGTAGTTGGCAAGGATTTGTTGGACTATATAAAGGATGCTCCTTCCATCCTTCCCACACTTATGAGCCTTTAGTTCATAACTTGAGTGGGAGAGAACAAAAGGAGAGAGAGCAAGCAAGCAAGAGGGACCCGTCCGCCCCCCTTCACGCCGCCCTTCCCGTCGGCCCAAACAAGGAGGCCGCCCTCCTTGTTTCCTCGCGTTGTGTGATTTCTTCTTCCTCTTCCTCCATTTCTAGCTATCAAAAAGGAGAAGGAAGATCTAGATCTCAACTCTAGGCGTGGATCAACTATAGAGGACGTGACACAATTCACGTTACAAGTCATCACAGGAGAAACCCTAAGGTGTGTAACTTAATTTCTTCCCTTACCATCGTTATATCTCTTGTCATGTGATCCTTGGAGGGTATTGCATGGATTATATTTGTTTTTCTGCTGCGTATCCATGATCAAAACCCTACAGTGGTATCTGAGCCACAGGTCGTAGAGCATAAACGTGGTTTATGTGTTACGTTTTGATAATTTTACACTTCAAAATTTATTGTTTATCGCGAAAAACAAGACAAATCAAGCATATGATGCAATTTGTCAATAATCAATCATAACAATACCTAGTTTTTGCATTTGATGCATCAATTAGTGAGTTTGCGAAATTTTAGGATCTTAGATCTAGGGTTTGGGCATCCTATGGAAAGAAGGAGTTCTTTTCATACAAGGAAACAACCAAACTTGGGCACCAAGCAAGGGAGTTGTTTTGGAAACAACTCCCAAAGGAGGTTCGGCCCCCTAGGGGACCGCCCCTCCTTGCTTGCCGCCCAAGCAAGGGACGGCCTAGGGGTCGGCCGGCCGGCCCAAGGCCTTTGCGGTCCTCTTTTGGGGTCCGGGAAATTTGATTGTCGGGCCCCATGAACAGTTTTAACGCTAGAAAATCCTAAAATCAATTAAAATTGACCAAGCGCGTTAAAATGGGATTTTAACTTTTTATGTGCAAATCACATGGTGATTGGATATGTCCTTAGGATGTGGTTTGGTGTGATTGTTTAATTTTTGTGGTTTGGTTTACGGCCTGCGAGCTGATAAATTAATTGTAATAATTAATTAGGGTTTTATGGCCTGCGTGAGATTTATTTTATTTAGTATAATTGTTAGCTAGTGCTAGATAGAGTAAATTGTTAGCCAAGATTGAAGAAAACAAGCCCAAAGCCAAATGGAGACACAAAAGATGGAGCATGGAGCATTCCACATGACTATGAAGGATGGACCAAAAGATGAAGACGCATGGAGATGTGTTTGCTTTTAGGGTTCATAGATAATTCCATTGGCTTGGAATTATCTTAGTCTAGAAAAAGGCCATATTCACATCACGTTTTATTTTGTTTTGTGGTTGTTTCTTTTATTTTCTTATTATTTTGTGGTTGGTGTATGGATGATACATGCAATTAGGATAATAAGATAATTAAACAAACCGGATCTATTATTTGGAGTTGTGCCCAAACTCAAATAGATAGATTAGTTGATATGGATCAACAAAACAATTAAAATTGAATTTAAAAATCCCTCAAAATTCAAATATTGTGTTCTTGCCTTCTCGTTATTTAAACACTCATTATCATCATGATTATCAAGTTCGTGCATGCCAAAGCAAGGCGACTTGGTTCATAATGATGGAATGCAATGGCACAAGCAAGTAATGTGAAATTGTTTAAATAAGAGGTTGAACACAACTAGGCTATTAATATGATTGAAACCTAGAGGCAATCAATTGGGATTATCCATACGGATGGATAAATAAGGAGTTATTTGCCCAATTGAACCAAGAGTTGCATAGAGATGCAATTGGAAATTGTTCCTACCTAAAGTAGTCAAATTATGGGTGACTTGCCAAAGCAAGCTCATAAGGAGATGAAACGTGGATCTTGGCATTTAGAAATATAAGGATATTTTCCGCATTAATATCTTGAGGGTTATTAATCCGTAGAAAAATAGTGGGAGCTATATTTGATAACTAGCCATTATTGAATATAGTCAAAAATTCACAAATACTAAAATGAGTCTAGTAGTCCATCCTTATGGAGTCTAGATACACGTTTCTCGTTTATGTGGCCTAAACGACAGTGCCATAAATAAGCAGGATTTATATCATTTATTTTAATCTTCTTGGTATTAATGTTGTAGACAGGATTGCTTAGATCAAGGACATACAGTCCATAAAATGATTGGCACTAAAATAGTGAATATTATTCAAATAAAAGGAACAACAATTGTTCTTTATTGATATAATAAAACCATCCTTGTCCAAACAAGAAATAGAAATAATGTTTCTGCTCATAGCAGGCACAAAATAGCAATTATTTAATTCTAAAACTAATCCTGAAGGCAGAGATAGCTCGCACATGCCCACGGCCAACGCAGCAACTTTTGCTCCATTCCCAACGCGCAGATCTATCTCCCCTTTAGCCAATCTTCTACTTCTCTTTAGATCCTGCACATTTCGACAAATGTGAGATCCACATCCAGTATCCAATACCCATGATGTAGAGACAGTTAAATTGACATCTACAACAAAAATACCCGGTGGTGGTGGAATCACTATTCCAAGCCTCTTGTCCTCCAGATATTTTGGGCAGTTCCTCCTCCAGTGTCCAGGCTGACTGCAGTAGTGACACTCACCTTTAGTCACACCTTTGGCAATGCCACCAACAGGCTTAAGGGCAGGTTCCTTGGACTTGGAAACTGACTTGCCTTTGCCCTTGGAGGATGAGGCAAACCTTTTGCCCTTTCCTTTCTGCACCATCAGGCTTTGCCCTTACCCTTGTTGATGCTCTGTTCAGCTGTCCTCAACATATTGAGCAAATCAGGAAGTGGTTTCACGATCTCGTTCATGTTATAGTTCATGATGAACTGTCCATAACTCTCAGGCAACGATTGCAAAACGAGATCGGTTGCCAACTCTTGGCCGACCGGGAACCCCAGTCGGGCGAGATTCTCCAAGTACCCGATCATACGGAGTACATGGGGTCCCACCGGGTTCCTTTCTGCCAGATGACACTTGAACAGTGCCTTAGAGACCTCTGCCTCTCAACCCTTGCCTGCTCTTGGAAGAGCTGCTTCAGATGCTCGATCATATCGACAACATTCATGTTTTCGTGTTGCTTCTGAAGCTCAATAGTCATGGTGCACAGCATAAGGCAGGCCGCATCATTAGCGTCATCAACACGCTTTTGATACGCCTTTAGGGCAGCAGGTGTTTGGTTCTCTGGACCTGCTGGAACATGTTCCTCTATTGTGTACAGTTTCTTATCTTGCTTGAGAACGATTCTCAAGTTTCTGTACCAATCAAGGAAGTTAATTCCAGAGAGCTTGTCCTTCTCAAGGACAGATCGTAGGGCATGTTGTGAACTCGATGAGTTGTTTGCCATTTGGAATTCTACAAAAGGAAAATACGCAAGTTTTAGTATTTGTGAATTTTTGACTATATTAATATAGTCAAAAATTCACAAATACTAAAACTTGCGTATTTTCCTTTTGTAGAATTCCAAATGGCAAACAACTCATCGAGTTCAAAAAATTCCCTACGATCTGTCCTTGAGAAGGACAAGCTCTCTGGAACCAACTTCCTTGATTGGTACAGAAACTTGCGAATCGTTCTCAAGCAAAAGAAGAAATTGTACGCAATAGAGGAGCAAGTTCCAGCAGGTCCAGAGAACAATACCCCTGCAGCCCTAAAGGCGTATCAAAAGCGTGTTGATGACGCTAATGATGCGGCCTGCCTTATGATATGCACCATGACTTCTGAGCTTCAGAGGCAACACGAAAACATGAATGCTGTCGATATGATCGAGCATCTGACGTAGCTATTCTAAGAGCAGGCAAGGGTTGAGAGGTATGAGGTCTCTAAGGCATTGTTCAAGTGTCATCTAGCAGAAGGGAACCCGGTGGGACCCCATGGACTCCGCATGATCGGGTACTTGGAGAATCTCGCCCGACTAGGGTTCTGGGTCAGCCAAGAGTTGGCAACTGGTCTCGTGTTGAAATCGTTGCCCGATAGTTATGGACAGTTCATCATGAACTATAACATGAACGAGATCGTGAAACCACTGCCAGATTTGCTCAATATGTTGAGGACAGCTGCACAAAGCTTCAATAAGGTTAAGGGCAAGGCCATTATGATGGTGCAGAAAGGAAAGGGCAAAAGGTTTGCCTCATCCTCCAAGGGCAAAGGAAAATTAGTTGCCAAGTCCAAGGAACCTGCCCTTAAGCCTGTTGGTGGGATTGCCAAAGGTGTGACTAAAGGTGAGTGTCACTACTGCAGTCAGCCTGGACACTGGAGGAGGAAATGCCCAAAATATCTGGAGCACAAGAGGATGGGAATAGTGATTCCACCACCACCAGGTATTTTTGTCGTAGATGTCAATTTAACTGTCTCTACATCATGGGTATTAGATACTGGATGTGGATCTCACATTTGTCGAAATGTGCAAGATCTAAAGAGAAGTAGAAGATTGGCTAAAGGAGAGATAGATCTGCGCGTTGGGAATGGAGCAAAAGTTTTTTCGTTGGCCGTAGGCGTGTGCGAGCTATCTCTGCCTTCAGGATTAGTTTTAGAATTAAATAATTGCTATTTTGTGCCTGCTATGAGCATAAACATTATTTATATTTCTTGTTTGGACAAGGAAGGTTTTATTATTTCAATAAAGAACAATTGTTGTTTCTTTTATTTTAATAATATTCACTATTTTAGTGCGCAATAATTTAATGGACTGTATGTCCTTGATCTAAGCAATCATGTCAACAACATTAATACCAAGAGGATTAAAATACATTATTTAAATCTTGCTTACTTATGGCACTATCGTTTAGGACATATAAACGATACACGTGTATCTAGACTCCATAAGGATGGATTACTAGACTCATTTGATTTTGAATCATATGAGACATGTGAGGCTTGTTTATGGGGAAAAATGACAAAGTCCCCTTTCAATAAGAAATGTGAGAGGACTAGTGAGCAATTGGCGCTCATACATACTGATGTGTGTGGGCCCTTTGCCAGGCCTATCGGGGTGGTTATGTCTACTTCATTACATTTACTGACGATTACTGTAGATATGGATTTGTGTACCTTATGAAGGCCAAATCCGAATCCTTTGAAATGTTCAAAGAATTCAAAAGTGAAGTAGAGAAGCAACTTGGCAAAATTATCAAGGCTCTACGATCAGATCGTGGAGGATAATACTTAAGCCAAAAGTTTGACGACTATCTTAGAGAGTGTGAGATCGTGTCCCAACTCACTCCACCCGGAACGCCACAATGGAATGGCGTCACCGAGAGGAGGAATCGAACCCTATTGGATATGGTTCGATCTATGATGTGTCAAACCTACCTTCCATTATCATTTTGGGGCCACGCTCTATTAAGTGCAGCTTTCACCATTAACCGTGTTCCATCTAAATCAGTCATGAAGACACCACAAGAGATGTGGAGTGGGAGGCGTCCCACACTGTCGTTCATGAGGATTTGGGGCTGCGATGTCTATGTAAAACGTTTAAAATCATACAAGCTAGGGCCAAAGTCGGATAAGTGTAAATTTTGGGGTACCCTAAGGAAACTAAGGGTTACTACTTATTCAATCCAACCGAGAACAAAGTGTTTGTTGCTCGGACCGGCGTGTTTATAGAAAGAGAGTTTGTCTCTAAAGAAGCAAGTGGGAGGACTGTAGAACTTGAAGAGATTCAAGAACCACAAATTACTAAAACGATTATGGAACATGAGCAGGAACCACAAGCAGTTGTGGAACAGCCTGTTCAGGTAACACAAGAGCTTCGTAGATCTAGTAGAGTGCCCAGGAACCCGAGAGGTATGGACTTCTCGTGACCGATTCTGGTGACACATTTCTCATAGATGATGAGCCTACTACCTATGAAGAGGCCGTAAAAGGGCCAGAATCTCAGAAGTGGGTAGAAGCCATGAGATCCGAGATGGAATCCATGTATACCAACAAAGTATGGACTTTGGTGGAACCACCCGAAGGGGCGCGGCCCATAGGGTGCAAGTGGGTCTTCAAGAAGAAGATCGACATGGATGGTAATGTGATTACCTACAAGGGCCGATTGGTGGCTAAAGGATTCAGACATATTCATGGTATAGACTATGATGAAACCTTTTCACCATTCGCAATGACCAAATCCATCCAAATCCTACTTGCAAATGCAGCATACTACGACTATGAGATTTGGTAGATGGATGTCAAAACATCATTCCTTTATGGGAATCTCCTCGAGGACGTGTATATGATACAGCCATTGGGTTTTGAAGATCCAAAGCAAGCTAACAAAGTCTGTAAGCTGCAACGATCCATTTATGGATTGAAGCAAGCTTCTAGGAGTTGGAATCGACGTTTTGATGAAGTAGTCAAAGAGTTTGGCTTCATCAGAAACGAAGACGAGTCTTGTGTCTACAAGAAGGTTAGTGGGAGCTCTGTAGCTTTCTGGTCTTGTATGTGGATGACATACTACTCATTGGAAACGACGTTCCCATACTGCAATCTGTTAAATATTGGCTAGGCAAGTGTTTCTCAATGAAGGACTTAGGGGAAGCAACCCATATACTCGGTATAAATATTTATAGAGATAGATTAAAGAGACTGCTAGGCCTAAGTCAGAGTACATATATTGACAAGGTGTTGAGGCGGTTCAACATGCAAGATTCCAAGAAGGGATTCTTGACCATGTCACATGGAATCACTCTTTCGAAGAGTGGTTGTCCTTCCAATGAGATTGAGAAGGAACGCATGAGTAGAATTCCCTATGCCTCGGCCATAGGATATATCATGTACGCCATGTTATGTACTAGACCATATGTGTGATATGCCTTGAGTATGACAAGCGAATACCAATCCAATCCGGGTGAGAGTCACTGGATTGCAGTCAAGAACATCCTAAAGTACTTGAGAAGAACGAAGGATGCTTTCTTGATATTTGGCGGTGAGGAAGAGTTACGTGTAACGGGTTACACGGATGCAAGCTTCCAAACCGACATAGATGACTTTAGATCACAGTCGGGATATGTGTTTTGCCTGAATGGAGCAGTGGTGAGCTGGAAAAGTTCCAAGCAAGAGACGGTGGCTGATTCTACAACAGAGGCTGAGTACATTGCTGCAAATGGCGCAGCAAAGGAGGCTGTTTGGATCAGAAAGTTTGTTTCTGAACTTGGTGTGGTTCCTAGCATTGCGGATCCAGTTGAGTTGTACTGTGAAAACACTGGGGCGATCGCGCTATCAAATGAACCCAGGTCACACCAGAAATCAAAGCACGTGCTCAGGAAGTTCCATCTGATTCGAGATATTCTCGATAGAGGAGACGTTCGGATATGCAAGATTCCTACAGATGATAATCTGTCAGATCCACTTACAAAGCCGCTTGTGCAGTGGAAGCATGAAGGGCACACTAGGAGCATGGGCATACGAGACGCGTCAGATTGGCTCTAGTGCAAGTGGGAGACTGTTGGAATAGATTCCCTAGAGGCAATCTAGTTTAGTATGAATTTATTCTGGCTAGAACATTCTTTGTATTATTTATTGGATATTTAATATAATGAAGTCCTTAGATTTACATTTGTGTTGTTTATCTTAAATATCCCTAGTCCAGTATAATGATTAATGGGACAATCATCTATAGACTAGTATGGGGTTGGATTGATATGGAGATATCATGATCCAACACATGGGTGTGCATTAAGGGTAATGGCGCACTGGATTGACCCATCTCCGAGAAGGCTACGTACATGTTATGTTAAGTCATAAGTGCTTCTCGTGGTGCAATGGTATTGTCATCCTTAGACTTGAGGTCGCTAGATATTCTAGTATTGGATTATTGTGATTTTGGTAGCGTCAAACGCTACACCGTAACTAGGTAGTTATAAAGGCGTGTACCGGATACAATAAAAAGCAAGCTTAGAGATGGTAGTGGACGTAGATAGAATTTGTCCCTCCCACATAATGGGATAAAATATCCTAGGCCACTCGAGGGATAGTGCTTATAGAATGTCTGGCCATACTCAAATAAATCGATATAGGATATTGATGTTATTTGCACGAATAAGGCTATTCCCATGGATCGAGAAACTATGGATTGGATATACGATTGTGACTTGTATGTCTCGTGTCCAATCCGGATATAGAGACAAAGGCATGAGACAATTACTTGTATAAGGTTTGTCGGATGACTATTCTATTAGTTGGCTAGAATGGATGTTTTGCTAGAAACCGCTCCATATTAGCAAATTGTTGCTACCAACTAGATAGAACCTATGGTGTCACACGCTATATATAGTTGAACTAGATTTGGTAATTAATTAATAGGATTAATTAATTAGAAGGATCACTTCGCAACACCTTGCAAACTTAATAGGACTAGTTTGCAAGGAATGGACTAAACCGAATTCTAGTAGGACTAGAATTGGTCCTTTAGGTAGTTGGAAAGGATTTGTTAGACTATATAAACGATGCTCCTTCCTTCCTTCCCACACTTATGAGACTTTATTTCATAACTTGAGTGGGAGAGAACAAAAGGAGAGAGAGAAAGCAAGCAAGAGGGACCCGTCCGCCCCCCTTGCCGCCGCCCTTCCCGTCGGCCCAAACAAGGAGGTTGCCCCTCCTTGTTTCCTCGCGTTGTGTGATTTCTTCTTCCTCTTCCTCCATTACTAGCTAGCAAAAAGGAGAAGGAAGATCTAGAACTCAACTCTAGGCGTGGATCAACTTAGAGGACGTGACACAATTCACGTTACAAGTCATCACAGGAGAAACCCTAAGGTGTGTAACTTGATTTCTACCCTTACCATCGTTATGTCTCTTGTCCTGTGATCCTTGGAGGGTATTGCATGGATTATATTTGTTTTTACGCTGCGTATCCATGATCAAAACCCTACACAAATATCCTAGGCCACTCGAGGGATAGTGCTTATAGAATATCTCGCCAGACTCAAATAAATCAATAGAGGATATTGATGTTATTTCCACGAATAAGGATTTTCCCAGGATCGAGGACTATGGATTGGATATACGAGTGTGACTTGTATGTCTCGTGTCCAATCCGAATATTGAGACAAAGGGATGAGACAATACTTGCACAAGGTTTGTCCTGATGACTATTTCTATTTGTTTGCTAGAATGGATGTCTTGCTAGAGGCCGCTCCATATTAGTAAATAGTTACTACCAACTAAATAGAACCTATGGGGTCACATGCCTTATAGGGTTGAACTAGACTTGGGAATTAATTAATGAATATGATTAATTAATTAGAAGGATAAAAACACAACAACTTGCTAACTTAGTAGGACTAATATGCAAGTTGCACTAATCCGAACTTGAGTAGGAGGGGCCTTTATGTAGTAACAAGGAGTTGTTGGACTATACAAAGGATGCTCCTAGCTTCCTTCCCTACAACATATGCTCATAACATACATTGAGTAGGAGATAAGGAAGGAGAGAGCAAGACAAAGAGGGCCGCCAGACCCCCTTCGTCCGCCCCTACCCGTCGGCCACAAAGAGAGGGCCGCCCCTCTCTTTTGGTGTTCCGTTGCGTGATTTCTTCGTCATCTTCCATTCTTCCTAGATAGCACAAGGTGTTTGGAAGATCTATATCTCATCTCTAGGCTTGGATCAACCGTAGAGATGTAATAATTTTCGCGTTAGAAGTCATCAAGGAGACCTCCAAGGTACAAAACAAAATTCCTTTACCATCGTCAATGATTTCTCTTCCTGTGATCCTTGGAGGGTCTTGATCGGATAAATTTATTGGTTTTCAGATACGTATCCATGATCAAAACCCTACAGTGGTATCAGATCCACAGGTCATAGAGCATAACGTGGTTTATGTGTTACGTTTTGTTGTTTATCACCTATGATTGCTGATTATTGAGTTAAAACGACAAATTAAGCATATTAGATGCAACTTGAATTTGATTAGTTTAGCATTGGATGTGAAGATTAGTGAGTTTGATCACATAAGATGTGAGTGATTTTGGATCTAAGAGCTAGGGTTTGGGCACATGCTTGGAAAAGAGGTTTTTCAAACATAGAAAAAACTAAACTTGGCAACAAGGCAAGGAGTTGTTTTGGAAACAACTCCCTAAGGAGGTTCGCCCCCCCCCCCCCCACCCCCCTCAGGGACCGACCCCCTTGCCTTGCCGCCAAAGCTAGGGCACGGCCAAGGGCTCGGGCCAGCCTAGCGTGCGGCTTGGTCGCGCGTGGGGCTCGGCCGACCGGCTTAAGGCAATGCCTTGGTCCTTTTTGGACGGTTTGGCTATATTGATAGTGGACCCATTGGACCGTTTTAACCCTAGCACATCCAAATCAATTAAAATTGGATAAGTGCATTAAAAATTGGTTTTAAAGGTTTATGTGCAATTGTATGGTGATTGGATATGGCCTTAGATGTGGTTTGTTATGAATATTTAATCTTTGTGGTTTGTTTACGGCCTGCGAGCTGATCAATTTAATGTAATAACTAATTAGGGTTTACGGCCAGCGAGCCGATTTTTTTTTCTCAACTTGTGATATTTATTTTAGTTAGTATAGATGTTAGCTAGTACTAGATAAAATAGGTAGCCAAGATTGAAGAAAAGAAGCCCAAAGAATTAAAGGAGCCACAACATGGAGCATGGAGCATTCCAAAAGGCTGTGAAGGATGGACCAAGAGATGGAGCACATGGAGATGAGTTTTCTATTCTAGGATTCATAGATATCCTCGTTGGCTTGGGAATATCTTATTCTAGGAGGCCATATCCATATCATGTTAATTTCTTTTTATGGATGTTTACTTTATTGTCTTATTATTGTTGTTGGTTTATGAATACATGCAATTTGATAATAAGATAATTAACAACCCGGATATTTTATTTCGAGTTGTGCCCAAACTCAAATAAGTAGGTCAGTTGATATGGATCAACATAACAATTTAAAATTAAAAAAAATTAAAATCCCTCAATTTAAAATATTGTGTTTTTGCCTTCTCGTTATTTAGGCACTCTTCATGATCATGATTATCAAGCTCGTGCATCCAAAGGAGGGCGACTTGATTTGTCATGATTGTGCTGCGATGGCAGAAGCAAGTAATGTGCAAAAGTCTAAGTAAGAGGATGGACTCAACTGGGTGATTTAATAAGATTAAAAGCCTAGAGGCAAACAATTGGAATTATCCATGTGATGGATAAATAATGAGTTATTTGTCCAATTGAACCAAGAGTTGCATAAGGATGCAATTGGAATTGTTTCTATCTAAATAGCTAATTTTGGGTGACTTTCCAAAGCAAGCTCAAAAGAAGTAAAATAGGGATCTTGGCACCCACTAGAAAATATAATGATATTTTCCGCATTATATCATTATATTGTTTGCAAGAATGGATGTCTTGCTAGAGGCCGCTCCATATTAGTAAATAACTATTTAGTTGGTAGTAACTATTTACTAATATGGAGCGGCCTCTAGCAAGACATCCATTCTAGCAAACAAATAGAAATAGTCATATTTTCCGCATAGGGAAACCCCGTGGGGCCGCACGTGTTGAGAATGATAGGCTATCTAGAAAGCCTTGGCCGCCTAGGGTTTCTTGTGGGTCAAGAGTTGGCCACCGATCTCATCTTGCAATCGTTTCCTGAAAGTTATGGACAGTTCATCATGAACTATAACCTGAATGAGATCGTGAAACCACTGCCAGATTTACTCAACATGTTGAGGACAGCTGAACAAAGCATCAACAAGGGTAAGGGCAAATCCATAATAATGGTGCAGAAAGGAAAGGGCAAAAGGTTTGCCTCTAGCTCCAATGGAAAAGGCAAGGAATTTTCCAAACCCAAGGAACCTGCCCTTAAGCCTGTTGGTGGCATTGCCAAAGGAGTGATTAAAGGTGAATGTCACTACTGCAGTCAGCCTGGACACTTGAGGAGGAGCTTCCCAAAATATATGGAGGATAAGAGGCTTGGAATAGTCATTCCACCACCACCAGGTATTTTTGTTATAGATGTCAATATTACTTGCTCTTCATCTTGGTTATTGGATACTGGATGTGGATCTCACATTTGTCGAAATGTGCAGGATCTAAAGAGAAGTAGAAGGTTGGCCAAAGGAGAGATAGATCTGCACGTTGGGAATGGAGCAAAGGTTGCTGCATTGGCTGTAGGCGTGTACGAGCTGTCTCTGCCTTCAGGATTATTTTTGGAATTAAATAAGTGCTATTTTGTGTCTGCTATGAGCGAAAGCATTATTTCTATTTCTTGTTTGGACAAGGAAGGTTTTACTATTTCAATAAAGAACAATTGTTGTTCAATTTATTCACTATTGTAGTGCGCAATTATTTAATGGATTATATATCCTTGATCTAAACAATCGTGTCTATAACATTAATACCAAGAGGATTAAAATAAATTATTTAAATCCTGCTTATCTGTGGCACTGTCGTTTAGGCCATATAAACGAGAAACGTGTATCTAGACTCCATAAAGATGGATTCCTATACTCATTTGATTTTAAATCATATGAGACATGTTGAGGCTTGTTTGTTGGAAAAAATGACAAAGTCCCCTTTCAATAAGAAATGTGAGAGGACTAGTGAGCAATTGGCGCTAGTACATACTGATGTATGTGGGCCATTTGCCACGCCTTCCAGGGGTGGTTATGTCTACTTCATCACATTTACTGATGATTTCAGTAGATATGGATTTGTTTACTTATGAAGGCCAAATGTGATTCCTTTCAAAAGTTCAAAGAGTTCAAGAATGAAGTAGAGGAGCAGCTTGGCAAAAGTATTAAGGCACTACGATCGGATCGTAGAGGTGAAAACTTGATCCAAGATTTTGACAACTATCTTAGAGAGTGTGGGATAATATCCCAACTCACTCCACCCGGAACGCCACAATGAAATGGCGTGTCCGAGAGGAGGAATCGAACTCTATTAGATATGATTCCTATGATGTGTCAAACTGATCTTCCATTATCATTTTGTGGCTATGCTGTATTGAGTGCAGCTTTCACCATTACTTGTGTTCCATATAAGTCAGTCATGAAGACACCACATGAGATGTGGAGTGGAGGCGTCCCACAGTGTCGTTCATGAAGATTTGGGGCTGCAATGTCTATGAAAAACGTTTACAATCAGACAAGCTAGGGCCTAAGTCGGAAAAATGTAAATTTGTGGGATACCCTAAGGAAACAAAGGGATATTATTTCTACAATCCAACTGAGAACAAAGTGTTTGTTGCTCGGTCCGGCGTGTTTCTATAAAGAGAGTTTGTCTCTAAAGAAGCAGGTGGGAGGACTGTAGAACTTGAAGAAATTCAAGAACCACAAAGCGTTGATCCTACTATGGAACATGAGGAGGAACCACAAGAGGTTGTGAGCAGCCTGTTCAGGTAACACAAGAGCTTCGTAGATCTAGTAGAGTGTGCCAGGAGTCAGAGAGGTATGGACTTCTCGTGACTGAGTCTGGTGACACGATGCTCATAAATGATGAGCCTACAACTTATGAAGAGGTCATAGAAGGACCAGACTCTCATAAGTGGCTTGAGGCCATGAGATTCGAGATGGAATCCATGTATACCAACAAAGTATGAAATTTGGTGGAACCACCCGAAGGGGCACACCCCATAGGGTGCAAGTGGGTCTTCAAGAAGAAGATCGACATGGATGGTAATGTGATTACCTATAAGGGCCAATTATTTAGGGATGGCAACGGGTCGAATCCGGATCGGATCAGGCCCTTCCCAATCCAGATCCAAGCACGATAAATGAGATCCAGATCCGATCCAGAACCGTTCGGATCATCACCGGATTCGGATCAGATCGGATCGGGTTTCATTCAGCTGATCCAAATCCGATCCGTTGATCCATCTAGTACGTGGCCGGATTCGATTCGGATCGGATCATGGTCTAGTTTTCAATAAAATATAAAAAATAACATAAAAAATAAACACTATTTCTTACGCTAAGCCATGTTCGTAAGTTATGAATCCTAACAAACAAAAGAAATAGCTTTGTATGTTGGAGTTACTATAGTATTCTTCTAGTAAGTGTAAGTGGAGAGGTAATTGGGGTATATTTATAAAGCACACATATACGTCGGATTGGATCGGATCAAAACCCGCTGGATCTTCCCCTAGATCCAAATCCGTTCAGGTCTGGATTTTCTGATCCAAATCCGATCCATTTTCAATTGGATCAGATTCGGATCCGATCCATTCAGCTTGGATCGCTCGGATCTCAGATTGGATCGGACCATATTGCCATCCCTACAATTAGTGGCTAAAGGATTAAGACAGATTCATGGTATTGACTATGATGAAACCTTTTCACCATTCGCAATGACTAAATTCATCCGAATCTTACTTGCTATTGCAGCATATTACGACTATGAGATTTGGCAGATGGATGTCAAAACTGCAATCCTATATGGGAATCTCCTAGAGGATGTGTACATGCCATAACATGAGGGTTTTGAGGATCCGAAGAAAGCCAACAAAGTCTGTAAACTGCAATGATCCATTTATGGGTTAAAGCAAACTTCTAGAATTTGGAATCGAATTTTTGATGAAGTAGTCAAAGAGTTTGCCTTCATCAGAAACGAAGATGAGTCTTGTGTCTACAAGAAGGTTATTGGGAGCTCTGTTGCATTTCTGATCTTTTATGTGGATGACATACTACTCATTGGAAATGACATTCCCATGCTGCAATTTGTTAAAGATTGGCTATGAAAGTGTTTCTCAATGAAAGACTTAGGTGAAGCAGCCTATATATTCGGTATAAAGATCTATAGAGATAGACCTAAGAGGATGCTCGACCTGAGTCAGAGTACATATATAGACAAGGTGCTGAAACAATTCAGCATGCAAGATTCTAAGAAGGGATTCTTGCGCATGTCGCATTGTATCACTCTTTCGAAAAGTGGTTGTCCTTCCATTGAGATTGAGAAGGAAGACATGAGTAGGGTTTCCTATGCCTCGACCATAGGATCCATCATGTACGCCATGTTATGTACTAGACCATATGTGTCATATGCATTGAGTACGACAAGAACATATCAGTCCAATCCAGGTGAGAGTCACTGGTGCGGTCAAGAACATCCTAAAGTACTAGAGAAGAACAAAGGATACATTCTTGATTTTTGGAGGTGAATAAGAGTTGCGTGTAATGGTTTACATGGATGCAAGCTTCCAAACCGACATAGATGATTTCAGATCACATTCGCGGTTTGTGTTTTGTCTGAATGGAGCACCGGTGAACTGGAAGAGTTCCATGCAAGAGACGTTTGCTGATTCTACAACAGAGGCTGAGTACATTGCAGCGAATGGCGCAGCAAAGGAGGCTGTTTGGATTAGGAAGTTCATTACTGAGCTTGGTGTGGTTCCTAGCATTGCGGATGCAATAGAGTTGTATTGTGACAACACTGGAGCAATCGCGCAATCAAAGGAACCCAGGTCACACCAGAAATCCAATCACGTACTCAGGAAGTTCCATATTATTCGAGATATTATCGAAAGAGGAGACATTCAGATATGCAAGAATCCTACAGATGAGAATCTGTCAGATCCACTTACAAAGCCGCTTGCGCAGCGCAAACATGAAGGGCACACTAGGAGCATTGGCATACGAGATGCACCAGATTGTCTCTAGTGCAAGTGGGAGACTGTTGGAATAGGTGTCGTAGAGGCAATCTAGTTTAGTATGAACAATAAATTGGCTAGAACATTCATTGTATTATTTATTGGATATTTAATATAATGAAGTCCTTAGATTTACAATTGTGTTGTTTATCTTAAATATCCCCAGTTCATTATAATTATTAATTGGACAATCATCTATAGACTAGTATGGGGTTGGATTGATATGGAGATATCATGATCCAACACATGGGTATGCATTAGGAATAATGACATACTGGATTGACCCATCTCCGGGAAGGCTACATACAAGTTATGTAAATTCACAAGTGATTCTCGTGTTGACAACGGTATTGTCATCCTTAGACTTGAAGTCACAAGATGTTCTAGTTATGGAATATTGTGTTTTGGTAGCGTCAATCACTATATCGTGATTGGGTTGCCATAAAGGTGCGTATCGGACACGATAGGAAGCAAGATTAGATATCCTATTGATGTAGATAGAATTTGTCCCTCCCACATAACAGGATCAAATATCCTAGGCCACTCGAGGGATAGTGCTTATAGAATGTCTGAACAGACTCAAATAAATCAATATAGGATATTGATGTTATTTGTACGAATAAGGCTTTTTCCAGGATCGAGGAACTATGGATTGGATATACGAGTGTGACTTGTATGTCTCGTGTCCAATCCGGATATTGAGACAAAGGGATGAGACAATACTTGCACAAGGGTTGTCATGATGACTATTTCTATATGGTACTACCAACTAAATAGATCCTATGGGGTCACACGCCATATAGGGTTGAACTAGACTTGGAACTTAATTAATTAATATGATTAATTAATTAGAAGGATCAAAACGCAACAACTTGCTAACTTAGGAGGACAAATATGCAAGTTGGACTAATCCGAACTAGAGTAGGATTAGGAAAGGGCCTTTATGTAGTAACAAGGAGTTTTTGGACTATTGATAACTCCATAATTGGAGTTATATTCTATTGTGATTACTTGTCGTTTTGTGTACTTTCCGATTCATTTATGTGTGTTTTAGGCCTAGTTTTGATAGTTTTGAGCATACTTGAGTATTTGGACTTCATGGTGTAATCCGGGCGTTTTATGCATGTTTTATGCTTTATTTGTCGCATTTGATCTTCCGGTATTTGTTCGTGTTGTGGATTTAAGGAACCGGAAGCGTGGAGTGCGGATTTTGGAGCGGAAGCGAACTTCGGAAAGAAAGAAACTCAAGGAATGCATGAGAGAATAGAAGAAGATGAGAAGCTAAGAGGAGAAAAAGACTTAGCAAAATTTTCAAGAGGTGAAAAGAAGCAATCTCACATGGAAGGTCATTGTGATCCTACAAAGGTGATCCTATGATGACAAGATCAAAGTGCAAGACCACATAGAAGAGTAACGTGACTCTACAACTACAAAAGGTGATCCTAGGATCACAAATTGTGATCACAAGATCACATTAGTAGATCTGACGCATGGCAAAGGGGGTGAAAGTGTAATTTTTGAAAACTTAAAAAGAAGTGACGTGATTTAACAAGGAGGAACGGCCTAGGGCTTGTATTATTCATCATTCTACGCCATTGGAGAGCAAGGAGCATTCTTGGGAGCTTGGAGACCATCGTTTGATTCTTTATCTTCTTCCCCTCTTTAGTTTTTGTTTATGATCATTGAAACTTTGTACTTTGATCATGTGTTTTAGTAGCTAAACCCTCTATTCGGGATATCTCATAGGCAACTAGGGTTTTGAACACCATATTTTGGTGATTTATGGATTATGCTTCATGTTTATTGACTTAATTGGATGTTTATGCTTAGTTATGCTTGATTCATACGCGTAATTCTATCTTTCATATTGTTTGACGTCACAATAAGATTGATCTAGGTGATAATTATTAGAGGAATCAATAGTTATTGCTTGAACTTGAATCTTGCACTAGTCGAATCTAGGGTTGAGGAATCTTGCTAGTTAACTAGAACTAAGAGTTGATATCAAGATCATAATGCGTATTTAAACTTGAGTAGGCTAGAGGAATCAGGTACAAGAGTTTGAATATAGGCTTTGGTTGAGGAATCTTCAAAGTGAAATTGCTCGTTTGGCTAAGTAGAAAATATCCGTGTTGCATGAACATAAATCCTAAGTGGTGTGAATTCCCTAGTGAACCCGTAGAGATATCCTGACTTGTCCACTTATTGAGTAACTTTCGTAATCGTTCTTTGTTAATCGTGAGATTATTCAACCGATTAATTGAGATCTTTGTCTTTTATTTTAAGTAGAATTAGAAAACTAAATCATTGCGCCTTGCCCACACAAGGTTAAGAACTAATAGCTAATTTACAAAGAAGTCTCTTGGGATTCGAAAATCCGGAATTTTCCGATTATTACTGCACCGACAGCCATACACTTGTGGTTTGGACGTGTCAAGTTTTTGGCGCCGTTTCCGGGGACTTCGGCTAAATTAGTTATAATTCCTAGCCTTAGGGATTATATTTTATTGTTTATATCTATTACTCACCTACTTTCTGTGTGTAATCTGTGTTTTCAGGTTGAATTTCACGGTGCATGTCCCGTTCTCGAGACGAGCCTTTGCATCCAAAACTTGAGGACCCGGAAACTTTGTTACGCGCACAACGTAGAGACAAGAGGAAGACAAGCTCAGTTTCTATGGATGACCAAACTAGAGCTGAGTTTGAGAGGATCCGCAAAGGTATGCAGGATGCGGAGGCAGCTAGAGCAGCAGCTGAAGAGGATGCTTCTAATAGAGCACGAGAAACTGAGCAGCTGAGGGCTCAAATGGCTGAGATGCAGGCAATGATGGATCGCTTGCCCCCCCAAATCCACAACCACGTCCTGGTGTTGGGGCACAAGTGGCGAACATCGGTGGGAACAATAATGGGAATAATGGGGGAAACAACAGGCAAAACGCTGAGGCACCAGTTAACAATGCCGAGATCGAAGAACGCCCTATGGTGGATTATTTCTGGACTACTCCAGTGTGTTATCAGCCTACCATTGTCAGGCCGCAGATCAATGCCCAACACTTCGAGGTGCGCCAACATATGATCAATATGGTTCGTGATGAGTGCGCATTCAACGTAGCTCCAGGAGATGATCCCAATCACCATCTTCTGGTATTTGAGAAAATCACATCAGCCCTGCACGACCAACGAGTTCCAGATGAAACAGTTAAGCTATTACTGTTTCCCTTCTCCTTATCTGGAAAAGCCAAGAAGTGGCTTATGGAGCTGCCAGCTGGGAGCATAGTGACATGGGTGGATTGTTGTCATGAGTTTCTGAGGAAGTATTTGCCACCATCCAGAGTCGCTCAGCAGATGGCTGAGATTGCAAAATTCACTCAGGAAGAAGACAGCTCATTGGGAGATGCTTGGAGGAAGTTCAGCCAAATTCTCCGTAGATTTCCGAATCATGGGGAGCCATGGCACAAGCTCTTCCATTATTTCTACACTGCATTAGACAAGGAGACAGCTGACCAGTTAGATATGCTAGCTGGAGGTAATTTTATGGGGCTTGGAGCACAGCGAGCTCAAGATCTGCTGAACAACGTGTCAAAGAGAGAGTCTACACGAACTGAAACTCGTAGGTACTCCAAACCGGGGGATGCAGCATTAGTCAACAAGATTGAATCTATGGAACAAAAGCTGGAATCCATGACCTCAGCATTTCACGGCATGCACCCTCCATCACAGAAGCCCATGGGTGAATTACTAGCAGATGAAAGCCAGGGATATTATAATAGTGTTGAAGATGTGAATTTTATGCGACAGCAGCAATGGCCTAACACCTATCATCCCAACAATCGCAATCACCCCAACTTCAGCTATGCCAATCCGAATATTGGATTATATGCACCCGGTCAGAGACCAAATGTTCCATATCAAGCGCAAAGGCAAGTTCCACAACAGCAGGCTCCACAAAAAGAAGAGCAAGAGACGAATGCTTTATTGAGAAAGCTCCTAGCTAATCAAGACATGATGGAGAGCAGGATTGTCTCAATACAAGCCAAAATGAAGAGCCACGAGACTCAGATTGGGCAGATTGCCAATCAAAATATCAAACTCCCACCAGGTATGCTTCCTGCAAATACCATCACGCCTAATGAGCATCTGAATGCCATCACAACTCGCAGTGGCATCACTACTGAGGATCCCCCAAATCCTAGCCACGCGTGAGCAGAAGCAACTAAGGCAACTGAAAAGGCGTCGGATGAAGCAATTCCCGTGCCTACCGTGATTCCCCAATCAAAGGACACGAGTAGGAAGTCGGAAGAGAACCTAAAGCCAAAGGAAGAGTATAGTGTGCGTGTGCCATACCCGCAGAGGTTGAAGAGCCAAGAGGATGCAAAGCACTTCAAGAAATTTATTGATATCTTCAAGAAGCTGCATATCAATATTCCCTTTGCAGAGGCCATATCACAAATACCAAAGTATGTTAAATTTCTCAAGGACCTCCTTTCCAATAGGAGGCGCATGGATGATTTTGAGACAGTGACTCAGAATGAAGAGTGTAGCGCCGTTGTTCAAAAAGCGCTACCAAAGAAGATGAAAGATCCAGGTGGTTTCATCATTCCTGTGACTTTGGGAGATGCCTTTCATGGTAGGGCATTGTGTGATCTTGGCGCTAGCATCAACTTAATGCCTACATCATTTTTTGAGCAGCTTGGTGTGGGAGACCCAAAACCCACTCGGATGTGCTTGCAGATGGCTGACCGTACCATCAAACGCCCAAGGGGTGTGTTGGAGGACGTGCTTGTGAGAGTCGAGGGACTTATTTTCCCCGCTGATTTTGTGATCCTAGACATGGAGGCCGACGATGATGTCCCCCTTATCTTGGGCCGCCCGTTCTTGGCTACAGGGAGGACGGTCATCGATGTGGCTAACGGAGAGCTAACTATGAGGATCAATGATGAAAAGGTGGCTTTCAACGTCTTTGAAGCTATGAAGTTTCCCGCGTATGCGGTGAGTGAGCAATGTTTTGGGGTGGAGGCATACACACCAGATGAGGAGGAAGACATTTTATTGGAGCGACTATATGAGGAGCTTTCTCTACTTGACTCTAGCGAAAAAGAGCAGGCTATGGAGACCCATTGGCGCCAGCCCTTACCCCTCTTTAATGAGGGAAGCAAGAAGACCATTATTCCTTCTCTTGATATTGCTCCTATTTTAGAGTTAAAACCTTTACCTTCACATTTAAAATATTTATATATTGGATCTAATGATACTTTACCTGTGATTTTGTCTTCTTGTTTGGACAGGGAACAGGAGGGGCAATTATTGAAAGTGTTGCAGGAAAGGAAAGCAGCTATGGGATGGACCATAGCGGATATCAAGGGGATCAGCCCCACAGTTTGCCAGCACAAGATTCGGCTCATGGAGGACAAGAAGCCGGTAGTTCAATTTCAGCGCCGCATCAACCCTCATATGCAGGAGGTGGTGAAGAAAGAGGTGCTTAAATGGTTGGAGGCGGGCATCATCTACCCGATTTCCGACAGCACATGGACTAGCCCGGTGCAGTGTGTCCCTAAGAAGGGTGGTATTACTGTGGTGGAAGGGGAGAAAGGTGATCAAATTGCTACCCGTACTGTTAGTGGGTGGAGAGTTTGCATGGATTACCGCAAACTCAATGATGCCACATTAAAGGATCACTTCCCACTTCCATTTGTTGATCAGATGCTTGATAGGCTGGCACATCATTCTCATTATTGCTTTCTAGATGGGTATTCCGGGTACAACTAGATCGCCATTGAGCCAGAGGATCAGGAGAAGACGACATTCACATGTCCCTATGGGAATTTTTCTTTTCGACGCATGCCCTTCGGGTTATGCAATGCGCCTGCTACTTTTCAGAGGTGCATGATGTCGATCTTTTCAGACATGATGGAGCAGAACTTTTAGGTATTCATGGATGACTTTTCACTTTATGGTGATGGTTTTGATGACTGTTTGCAGTAGCTGGCCCGGGTTCTTGATAGATGTATTGACACTAACCTAGTGCTCAACTGGGAGAAGTGTCACTTCATGGTGTATGAGGGCATACTTTTGGGGCACAACATATCCATCAAAGGCCTAGAGGTGGATAGAGCCAAGATTGAGGTGATTGAGAAGCTTCCATACCCTACTTCTGTCAAAGGGGTAAGGAGTTTCTTGGGACATGCAGGGTTCTATCGGCGCTTCATTAAAGACTTCTCGAAGATCACGAAGCCTTTGTCTGGATTACTTGAGAAGGATGCGGTATTTGATTTCAATGCAGAGTGCAAGTCAGCTTTTAATTTGCTCAAGGAGAAGTTGATTAGCGCGCCTATCATCACCACCCCAGAATGGACTTTACCGTTTGAGCTCATGTGTGATGCTAGTGATTATGCGGTAGGAGCAGTTCTGTGACAGCGAAAATACAAAGTAGCTCATGTCATCTATTATGCTAGCCGGACCTTGAACAATGCACATGTAAACTATGCTACTACTGAGAAAGAAATGTTAGCTATTATTTTTGCATTGGACAAGTTTCGGCCGTATCTTGTAGGTTCTCATGTGACTATTTTTACGACCATGCCGCTCTCAAGTATCTTCTCACCAAGAAGGATGCAAAGCCAAGATTGATCCGGTGGGTACTTTTGATGCAAGTTTGATATAGAGATTAAGGACAAGAAAGGGGTGGAGAATGTTGTGGCGGATCACTTATCCAGGTTAGAGATTGAGAAGCATGAGGAGGTGCCTATCAGAGAGGAATTTCCCGATGAACAGCTTATGGTAGTGGTCGCAGCTGTGCCTTGGTTTGCTGATTTGGCAAACTTCAAGGCGCTCAATATTGTTCCCAAAGACATGTCCTCGCATCAGAGAAAGAAGTTCTTTGCATATGCACGGCAATATTTCTGGGATGATCCCTATTTGTTCAAGCTGGGAGCAGATAATGTATTGCGGAGATGTGTAGCACCACCAGACACGTTGGAGATTCTCAGACACTGCCATGAGTTGAACTGTGGGGGTCATTTTGGCAAATCGCGCAAAGTGGCCAAGGTACTTCAGAGTGGATTCTATTGGCCCACATTGCATAAAGATGCTCATTTGTTTGTGCAGCAGTGTGACCGGTGTCAGAGAACCGGCAATATTTCCAATCGGAATGAGATTCCTCAGAATTTCGTGTTGGAGGTGGAGCCTTTTGACGTATGGGGTATAGACTTCATGGGGCCATTAGCCTCTTCACTTGGTAATCTTTACATATTGCTGGCTGTTGATTATGTGACCAAGTGGGTAGAGGCAATGGCTTGTCCCAAGAATGATGGTGCTACTGTTGAGAGGTTCGTGCGCAAGAACATATTTACGCGGTTTGGGACACCCAGGGCAATTATTAGTGATGAAGGTACTCGTTTTGTGAACAAAGTCTTTGCTAATGTTTTGAGCAAGTACGGGGTAAAGACACATAAGATATCACTAGCCTACCATCCGCAGTCAAATGGGCAAGCTGAAGTCTCTAACCGAGAGATTAAGGGGATTTTAGAGAAGACGGTCAATCCGGGACGCAGAGACTGGTCCCTACATCTAGATGACAGTCTATGGGCTTATCGGACTGCATACAAGACCCCCTTGGGCATGTCTCCTTATCAGCTGTGTTTGGGAAGTCATGCCACTTCCCGGTTGAGCTTGAGCATAAGGCGTTTTGGGCGCTGAAAAAGATCAACTTAGATGCAAAGCTCTCAGCTGAGCAAAGGAAGCAGGCACTACTTGAACTTGAAGAATTTCGATTGATGGCTTATGAGAGTGCAAGAATCTACAAAGAGAGGACCAAGCAATGGCACGATAAGCACATTATACCGCGAGACTTCAAGGTGGGACAAAAGGTGCTGATCTTTAACGCACATCTGAAAATGTTTCCTGGCAAGTTGAAATCGAGGTGGAGCGGTCCTTTCACGATTACAGAGGTATATCCATGGGGGTCACTTGAAGTGGAAGCTGAGAACGGAAATCGGTTCAAGGTGAATGGACAGAGAGCCAAGCCGTACGTGGACGGGAATTTCATTGGGGCAATTGAGCGCCTCAACGCAATTCCCGTGTTCTGATCTCTTGTGAGGTAACTGGGTCGGGTCGTCGACCTTAAATTACACGGCGCTTGTTGGGAGGCAACCCAACGTACTTTTATGCTTTAGTGTAGAGAGTATATTTTTAGATACTATTGTGTGCGTTTTTCAATACAGTTTTCTTATCTGAGGGGTGAGAGAGTGAGAATCTGACAGTTGAAATGAGTCTCTACAGGAATACATGTTGAAATGCACTCGGGACTTCACTCTCTTGATGCGTGCAAAGAGGATTGCGTCGAACCGCGAAAGCACAACACAAGCAAATAGATTGAAAGTATGGAATTTGTGAGTTTTTCCTCCGTAAATTTTGGAGTCACTTGTGTGAAATAAAAACGTACGCGAAACAAGCTTTCCGACGGTATATTACACGCACGCATCGGAGTCTGGAGGTGTAAAGTAGAAGAGAAAGAAGAAAAAGAGAAAAGAAAAAAAATAGAACAGACGAAAAAAAAGAGACGCCAGATACTTAGGAAAAATTGGGAGGCTAATTTTTGAGCAACCTACTGTTAGTGTAGGATCACAATAGCTGATCCTGTGGTAATTTATGTGATCCCATGATCACATTTTTCTTCTCACGGTGATTTTCATTAAACAGGGGCAAAAGGGTCCTTTTACGTTTTAAGTGAAAAAAAACAAGAAAAAGAAACACGCGGAATAAATAAAAAAAAGAAGAAGAAGAAGAAGCGAACGACGAACACAGCAGAGCCTGAAGAACACAGCAGCGACGCTCATAATCACTGCCGACTGGAAAACTCGCCGGGATTAAGTGTTTCTGATCACCTAATCAGCACCACCGAACCAGGTGCTGTGTTTTTCTTGGACAAGACGCACCACGCAGAAACTCAGACAAGCGACGCAGGCCTTCAAAACTTAAACTGATTGGAAGAATCGCCGGAATCCGGCGATTTTTGGGGGGTTATGCTCGTCTCAGCAGCGGCTACGACCTCCCGTGTTCAATTTTAAAGATTTGGCGAAGAATAGTGTGGGGGAGGCAGTGTGAAGGCTAGGGTTTCTTCAACACAAATTTGTGAATTCGTCTCAACTTGTTGGAATTTGGTTAAACCGTTTGCGGGGTTGTGACGGGGACAGCGAGGAGAAGATATTGAGCTAAAAATCTCAAATCGCGAAAAGTATCGAAAAATCAGTCGACCGTACGGTCCATCTTGACTGATTTTGTCGATTCAGCCCAGTTTGAACGGAACTCCAGGGCTTCAGGTATCGCTAATCTCTCTCTTGCAATTTAATTTTATCGAGTCTAGGAACATTGAGTAAAAGCCCAAATTTGTTATTGTTGTCGCTTAGTTGCGACGTTGGGGGCGATTGACTAGTGTCCTAGGACTTATCTGCTAAATTTCTTTCTTGTTTTGATTCAGTACACACTCCTTGTCACTTGCACGTAGCGAATATAATCCCTAAATATGAATTGCTACTTTCTTGTGCAATGAATTCATCTAGGGGAAAGAGGAGTAAGGCACCTGAATCTCGTAGTAAAAAGAAACAGAAAGTAGTTGGGGAAGCAGAAACACATGTCGTGACTGAATTTGAGTTTCCTAGATCTCCACCTTATCAGTGGTTGAATAATCCATTGCCGGTTATCCCTGACGCTAAGGGAAATAGAGGACATAAAATTAAGGATATTACAGACCCTGCGAAAGTGACCTCTACTAATTTTTGCAGCCTGAGGTTTGTGTGTTATCATGCCCATATTCAGTTTCTTACAAATGAGGTTCTTAAGTATAAGCCAAACCCTGAAAGAGTTTTTCAAGCTGAAAAAGTTGCTCCACCACTTTGCGGTTTTGTGCCTCAAGAGTTGAAAGATGTAGCCGTGAGAGAGAACTTTGAGGGCATGGAAAAATTAATTAATGGTGATTCGTGCTCGGCCCTTGCTCATGAGATGACCGTTAATTCCCGTTTTTCCAATTGTAGTTGTCGATATAGCGAGATAAGAGAAGAGAGGGTGATTTTTGCTAGGAAAGTGTTTGTAGTCTTCACACCGGAGACTATTGTCGAGGCCCTTAAGTGGCCGCCCATCGATTCTTGTAAGTTTGGAGAGACTTTGGAGAGAGATAAAATAGAGGATGAATTAGAAGAGTTTTGCTTCAAGGGAGTGCCGGGAGCCGCGTGGGTTAAAAAGGGAAACAAAAGGCATTGGCAAGTTGATAACAAGTTTCTCCTTCGGCCCGCACGATGGTTGATTGAGTGGGTAGAGAAATGGGTTTTGGGAATTACCTCGACCCGTTTCGTCAACTTAGAAACATGTGTCATGGCCTATTGTCTATACAAGGGTTGGCGATTCGATATTCCCGATCGCATTCACAGAAATTTCCGAGCAAGGTTGATGGAAAAGTAGAACCGAAGAGAGTCGGGGTATAGTTATTTGCTCATGCATCTGGCTCTCAAAGCAGGGTTGAATCTGCCAACTTGTGACCGCGATCGGCGGATGCCCGCTAGGCGGTTCCATGCAAGCATCCCGGACCCTTTTGCAGTCAAGATGACTGGGAGAATGCCATCAAAAGGCGGTAAAAAGAAGGGTAGCAAGAGTGGAATTAGTAAGCGAGCAGTTGAGAGAGACCCCTTAGGAGAGGAGAGTGGGCTGACTCAGCCGGAGCCCATTTCTGATACTGAGCATGCCGTTAGATTGATGAGAGCAGATACCTTAAATGCTATTGGGCAGGTGTTGGATAAGGAAGATAGGCATTTTCTGCATGTGCGTAGCAGTTTAAGGAAGATAGGGGCAGAGCAGACTAGGCAGAACCAGTGGTTTGCCCAGATGAACGCTAAATACAATCTTGAGCTTCACCCTCAGCCTGGATTGTATGAGTATGCTTCAGATGCCTATAGTAGTGATGAGGAAGAGGGTGATGATGGCCCTGAGTAGATTCACCGCCCCTCGCATTAGAATATCCGAGTCCTCTTGATTGATATCTAAATTCGTTGAGGACAACGAAGCATTCTAGTGTGGGGGGATTTTTAATCTTGACTAGCCAGTCCGTGTCTGCATTAACCTGTCACATATAGATTGTTAGGGCGTATTGTGTCGTCTTCGTGGTCTGTGTCGTGTTTTGTTTTAGTGCCGTAATATGTATGTTAGTTATATATGTGTTAATGTTAGATTCTTGCACGTTTATTTAATTGAGTCTACCTACCCAAACTGAGTCAGTATCGAGTCTTCTTTCGCGTCTGGCCTGGCATGTAGAGTAAGAATAAATAAAGTAAAAAAAAAATTGAAAAAAAAAATAATAATAATAAGAAAATTTGAGAAAGGGCAATCAAAAGAAGCTTAAATTTTGGTTGAATCGAGGAGTGTGAGAATTTTAGGCGTAGGGCCTGACTTGTGACCGAGAAGGACAAATTGAGTTCCCCCTAGTAAGTATAGAGAGACTTCCTTTACGGGAATGTCTACCTATTTTATTACACATACTTGATTTGCAAATTTAAAGTGTGCGTCGTTTTTTTTTACAAGAGTTGAGCTAGGTGTGAGCTAAACAAGCCGAACGTTCATGTGTACGTCTTAGGTAGTCGCCAGCCCGCCTCGTAGTGGCACACAGAACAGCTGTGCGAGGATGCGTATTAGAGCACTCACTGCTTGATAGATCTCACCTTGTAGGACCATTAGAAAGCCCAATTTGAACCTTGGTTTTATTCATGACCTCTTCACCTAGGGTGATGATTCTTGGCCTTCATCATAAATCGTTTAGAATCACCACTTTAGTGCGTCACGAGGGGGTCGTAGTTGAGGGGGTTCGATGAGGGAGAGCTGTACTGCATATACTTGTGAGTTCTACATGATCGCTTGCGTATTATTACATATCTTCGAGGGGATGCGAGGGTGAGTGAGTAGGCTTGCGCACTTCGGTGTGGCGGTGTTCCATGTCACTACACCATGGACACAGTTGTGGAGAGCCGTGAGTGCGTGACGTCTAATCCGCACAACAATGGGGTGGTTGATCTTAATTGGTGGATCGTGCTAGGTATCGTTTCTTTTCATCATCACGGTGTAGGAGGATCGGTTGGATTAGGCACGAGACTTACATACATTTGATTACTTGAGAGGGGGCATGTTTACATTCTAGTGTGGGGATGTCGACTTTTGACTACGGACATCGAGATTGAGCTTCTGACGACTACATCCCTACACACGCGCTTTGACTATTTGGCTGCTTTGTTTGGTGACACCGTGTACTTCATTGAGTTAGGCGGAGATGAATTTTACTTGTGATGTACATTCATTGTATCGTCTATTTCCTCCCCTTAACATGCTTGCTTTGCTGGATTCTTGGAAGACCACTCGAATACTTTTGCGGCATTTTGTTATATTGAGAGATAAAAAAAAATGATGAAAAAAAAATGAATGAAACAAAAAAAAAAAGAAAAAAAAAGAGAGAAAAAAAGGAGAGATGGAATAAAGGAATAAATTTGAGCTTATTGGAAATTGAGTGGTGGAAAGTTACTAGTTCGTTGACGACGGTTTGCATTTCGTGCACATATCGCCATGGTGGCCACGGAGATCGTTATTGTACCGGGGTTTGAGGGGATCGAGGGCCGGAGACGGTGAGTTTCGGGTTGCGGTTTCTATCATCGTGGTGAGGGTGTGTGAGATGTGGGGTTTAATGTGAGAATGTGACGCTTAGGACTTGTTACTACATAATTATCCTTTTGTCCCTAAGCCTCAACATAATAACCCGTTAGCGGAGTAGGAGCTCGGACCTTGAACGTGGCTTAGCCTAGCGTAGCCTCTTATTTTTGTCGACACATGCGAAGAGGTAGGTATTCCTTTACACAGTAACGCTAGGCTCTCTATACTAACTAGGAGAAATTCTCGTTGTCGAGTTTAGTTGCAATTCACGCCTTGTTCCTAGATTGATCATCACTCCATGAGAACCGGTTTGAGCTAATTGAGATTGCCCAATCTCGCAAAAGAAAAGAAAAAAAATGTTATTTTGTTATGTGCATTGTATATATTGCATTTTCATATTGTTGCATAGTCGAGTCATGTATTGAGTCGTGTTTATGTCGAGTCGGCTAGTCTTGGTTTGTATGCAAGTGGTGTTTCGAAAAGTATGCAATTAGTTAGACTCGTACCATGATTTTTTGGGGAGAAAGTTTGGAGATGATGGCCGGTTTTGATAGATTGCTCAGGACGCGCAAATGGTAAGTGTGGGGATATTTGATAACTCCATAATTGGAGTTATATTCTATTGTGATTACTTGTCGTTTCGCGTACTTTCCGATGCATTTATGTGTGTTTTAGGCCGAGTTTTGATAGTTTTGAGCATACTTGAGTATTTGGACTTCATGGTGTAATCCGGGCGTTTAATGCATGTTTTATGCTTTATTTGTCGCATTTGATCTTCCGGTATTTGTTCGTGTTGTGGATTTCAGGAACCGGAAGCGTGGAGTGCGGTTTTTGGAGCGGAAGCGAACTTCGGAAAGAAAGAAACTCAAGGAATGCATGAGAGAATAGAAGAAGAGGAGAAACTAAGAGGAGAAAAAGACTTAGCCAAATTTTCAAGAGGTGAAAAGAAGCAAACTCACATGGAAGGTCATTGTGATCCTACAAAGGTGATCCAATGATCACAAGATCAAAGTGCAAGACCACATAGAAGAGTAACGTGACTCTACAACTACAAAAGGTGATCCTAGGATCACAAATTGTGATCACAAGATCACATTGGTAGATCTGACGCATGGCAAAGGGGGTGAAAGTGTAATTTTTAAAAACTTAAAAAGAAGAAGTGACGTGATTTAACAAGGAGGAACGACCTAGGGCTTGGATTATTCATCATTCTACGCCATTGGAGAGCAAGGAGCATTCTTGGGAGCTTGGAGACCATCGTTTGATTCTTTATCTTCTTCCCCTTTTTAGTTTTTGTTTATGATCATTGAAACTTTGTACTTTGATCATGTGTTTTAGTAGCTAAACCCTCTATTCGGGATATCTCATAGGGAACTAGGGTTTTGAACACCATATTTTGGTAATTTATGGATTATGCTTCATGTTTATTGACTTAATTGGATGTTTATGCTTAGTTATGCTTGATTCATACGCGTAATTTTATCTTTCATATTGTTTGACGTCACAATAAGATTGATCTAGGTGATAATTATTAGAGGAATCAATAGTTATTGCTTGAACTTGAATCTTGCACTAGTCGAATCTAGGGTTGAGGAATCTTGCTAGTTAACTAGAACTAAGAGTTGATATCAAGATCATAAAGCGTATTTAAACTTGAGTAGGCTAGAGGAATCAGGTACAAGAGTTTGAATATAGGCTTTGGTTGAGGAATCTTCAAAGTGAAATTGCTCGTTTGGCTAAGTAGAAAATATCCGTGTTGCATGAACATAAATCCTAAGTGGTGTGAATTCCCTTGTGAACCCGTAGAGATATCCTGACTTGTCCACTTATTGAGTAACTTTCGTAATCGTTCTTTGTTAATCGTGAGATTATTCAACCGATTAATTGAGATCTTTGTCTTTTATTTTAAGTAGAATTAGAAAACCAAATCATTGCGCCTTGCCCACACAAGGTTAAGAACTAATAGCTAATTTACAAAGAAGTCTCTTGGGATTCGACAATCCGGACTTTTCCGATTATTACTGCACCGACAACCATACACTTGTGGTTTGGACGTGTCAATACAAAGGATGCTCCTAGCTTCCTTCCCTACAACTTATGCTCGTAACATACATTGAGTAGGATATAAGGAAGGAGAGAGCAAGACAAAGAGGGCCGCCCGACCCCCTTCGCCCGCCCCTACCCGTCAGGCCACAAAAGAGAGGGCCGCCCCTCTCTTTTGGTGCTCTGTTGCGTGATTTCTTCGTCCTCTTCCATTCTTCCTAGCTATCACAAGGTGTTTGGAAGATCTAGATCTCATCTCTAGGCGTGGATCAACCGTAGAGACGTGATACTTTTCGCGTTAGAAGTCATCAAGGAGACCTCCAAGGTACATAACACAATTCCTTTACCATCGTCATGATTTCTCTTACAGTGATCCTTGGAGGGTCTTGATCGGATAAATTTATTATTTTTCCGCTGCGTATCCATGATCAAAACCCTACAACCTCCATGGCCAAAACGATATTTTATTGAGAGAGAAAATCCGATTACAATGCACATCGTGGCCACAGCGGCCACCCCGATAAACCACCCACCCGACACCATAAGAGAAGCTATTAAAATCACCAAAAATTAACTCACGAACTCACTGATTTGTATGTTGAGTACAAGACATACAATCCTATATATAGAGACACATGTGCTAAAGGAGATGACTTTGGCACCAAGCCAAATCATCACCGCCCCAAAAATATTTTGTCGACTTTGATTCAAGTCATAACCAACAAGAAGAAAGGCTAAAAATAAAACATTGGCTAATTTAATAGATTTTCAATGTTCACAGACATCCAAAATCAACTAGCAGGACACGCGAGTCCACTTAACCACATGTTAATAATAAAATCTCTAAAAAAATTGTATGTGACTACAATACGCTAAAAATAATATTTTTTAAACATCTCGTCAAAACAAAAAATTACAAACAAAATTTACAATATCTAAAAGCAATTTTTGTAACTTAAAATACACTTTCTACTTATAACTCTGAGATCTAGTTGCGCTCCAGCTAAACCTATCTTACCTTACTGTGGCTGCAGTTTCTAGCTTCAATATCCACTACTATAAAAAGTTGAAGAGCTTCAATCTCTTGTGGATTAAGGATACTAGTAAGGAGATCTAGACGTATACTGCAATAGACAAGAACACAGAATACAATAAACATAGTAAGAGTAAGTATGCAAGGATAAGAGTAGGTCTTGTCAATGGTGTGAGAGAAAGACAGTGTGTGTATGATAGTCAAAAGAACCGAACCTAGAACATAAGACAACACTTCTATATATAAGGGTCTTAGGACAACAATTACAAGGAGTTATATAACCGCATTCGACAGTTATATAAATGCCTCACACGTGTACGGTCGACCGCATATCTTGGCGTGTGATTAGCAAGTCTCCCAGATGACTGACAAGGATCGCATGTGAGTGTAACCGTTACTCACCTGCGAAGGACCTTCTAGCATCCAAGCCACTTAGACTCCTTGACTCCCGTCCGGATTATACGCGAGGGTGCCCTGTCTCTCAGCCCCCATATGGATAAATATAAGAACAAGTATAGAGTGATGGTGGATTACCATGAAGCTTCATCGTTGAATGAAGTGTGGACCACGATCGATATACACAGAACGCAGTATCTCAATTATCCCCCTTTTGCGCATATGCCACGCGTGCTGTGGCATTTAGGCGCAAAATTGGCCATGCGTGTTCTTGCACGCGTGTGTGAACGGTTCAAATTCGTCTCGGAAACCCTAGCCCCCAAAACGAACACCATCATTGTCTAGGTCATTGTAGATTCGTGCAGTAGGTCTCAATGGAATGCATGGCTCGACGTGGGTAAAGCCCATACCCACAGGTCTTCGGCGGTTACCGAGGTTCAAGATAGTTGAGGGGTCGTGACCTTAAAGGTCTCTTCATAAATATCAAATTGTCTTTTCACTATACACCATTGTTGCTATTGAAGTCTATGCAGAGAAAGAAAGATCTCCGATTACAAATCTCATAATTCAATCAGCTCTTCAACATCCTCAGTCAAGCTTTTGAAGTTCACAGAGCAAACCAAGGCCAGTTGATTTCATCATTCAATCTATCAAAATCACCACACTAAAACTTGTAATGATGACTCTTTCTCTTATATAAACAAATTTTTCTTGAATATTCATGGAAGAACAACTCTGGGTTTATTTGAATGTCATATAAAGATGTCTCCTTAATTAAATGCTCGTCTAAAATTATAAAAATATGTTCGTTCTCATCATAAAATTTTTATTTTGCATGAATTCTTGATGTAGTTAACATGGCTCCTGCAAAGAAATCGAATGAAATTGAAGATGTACCAGACCTTCACAAAGATTTATGTCGTAAAGCCCCATATCTGAATGGTGAAGACTTTTATCTGGCAACTGTTAAAGGAACTTCTATTGAGAAATACCCAGCAAAGAATAATCTGCAACTGATATCTGAACTAAAAAGAGATGATTGGGAATTTCCAAATGTAAAAGAAATTCATAGGCTTGATCTTGAAGCTGGACTATATCCCTATACATAAATCAATCATCAAGAATTTTTGGAGAAATTGGACTGGATGAATGGACTGAACACATCATCGAGCATTATGAACCAACATAAGTCAAGTAGGAATATACGACGATGTGCATGCGACAAAAGTTTTGAATCTCAAACTCGACAACGATATGTTAATGAATCTTTTCTCAAGATACTCCAAGAAGACTTACACATTCCATTTCGCGACTTTTGAGGCTGCACCAACTCTCGAAGAATGTTGATCGAACTCCCATGTATGGGACATGTGGATCCTTTATCTCCTTTGAAATATTCTGAAGAAATTGCTCTCTATGAGAAAATGAAAGAATGTATATCAGAAGTGAAGAAGACAGCGACAAGGTGGACTTGAAGTACTCCTGCTGAAACAGATGTGTTTCTAAAAACAGGTGCCAAAAATGTTTGGTCAAGATGGATAACATATTTTTACGTGATTTTGCGAAGACAAAAAATGCTCAAGAAATATTATCAAGCGATCCTAAGGAAGTAACTTCTCTTGATGGAAAGGGATTTGAATATACATTATGTGGTTTTCTATGTGTTTGGTTGTCAAGGTATCTGATTGATGGCCATCCTCATGACGGAATTTTTTGTCATGTATTCGCACTTGCAGTTCGTCTTGATCAGGGTCAGAAATTAGCTTTGGGTCCTTTAGTTCTGGGATCTATATCATCGACTAGATATGGCCATGAATCATATTAAACAATCACGTGGTAGAGAAGATGTGGTAACTTATGTAAATGTCGCATTCTTGTCAATGTGGGCATTCGAAAGATGGCATTTGTATGCTCCAATTCCAACGAGAGTAAAGTTATGGAACACTCATAAAGCTCCAAAAGATTATCTCTGTCCTCGAGCGTGGCGTTGGTATAAGACAAAAGGAATCCAACGTTCATTTTCCTTGATCTGCGATGACATCAGTTATTTTTTGGCAAACCATATGTCATTGAAATGGATGACACTGTCTCGCATCCAGAGATGTATCCCGTTAAAGACTATCCTTTCACTTCTACGCATATCACTAAGGCTGGAAGGTGTTATTCTAAGTTTCTGAATTGGTGTGCAAGAGGATCTTTACCTGCATTGTCTGAATACAATGATGAGACTGAAAGTTATGAACTCATAACGTTCGATTAAGATCCAATCTAAGTCAGCCCTCAATTCAGGTTTGATGTTGTCGAACCTTCTTTTTGGCCTGACTCAATAGATCAAATTGCTATAAGAGGTTGCTATATGGAAAGTGTAATGATTTATTTCTAGCCATGCTTCCCTTTACCCAACCAATCGGGAATAGACAAGGAGAGACAACACCAAATTGGGTATCTTTCTGGAATGCAGAAATTCGTCTTCATGTGAAGTCTTGGGATCGATTTAGGCCAAATAGAGCCCTTGCTATCAAAAGAGGCGATTATCCTTTCAAATCGTCCGGTTCTAAAAATGCACATGAGCATAGATTCTATTCTATTTTGGACAAAAATAGACACTTATGTGCTGACTTGATATTAAAACAGAAGATTACTGCAGCGAGAAAGAAATCTTATAAGGCAAGAAAGACTTATGCTGATTCATTCAACAAGGTATTTTGATATTCTCTTCCTCTTTAATCATGTTTATAACAAAACAAACAAAATATTAATTAAGTTTGTATTATAGTGTTATTTCAGGAGATATGCATCTGGTGATGGAAACACATGAACTATCAATGATCTTTGATCGAAGCAAAAAGCCAAAGTATTGATAGAACCTGAGATAGCAATGGATCCTGAAAACCAAAGACAAATTCGGCCAGCGCTTGCAGACTTTCTCTTTTCGAACGTTGAATCAGACAAGAATCCTAAGAGGAGGAAAGCCTCTGATGAGCCTTCAACAAATGTAACAGATGCAGAGGTCACTAGACAGGCAAAACGTCAAAGAAAAAGTCCATTGGTTGTTGAAAAGTCTTCGAGAGTAGCAATACCCGGAACCAAATGAATGACTCAATTAACATCGAAAAAGAATTTGACCAACATGCGACAACAGAGCATCTCTGAACTTGTTGAATTTAATGCAGATGCGAATATTTCAGTCGAAGAAGGTAACTATATGTTCGAATACTTGAAAATAATTTGTCTTACGAATTTTTCATACTAATTTTATTATGGATTCAGAAGAGACACAAAGTAGAACAACTCTAGAGGAAAATGAAGAAACTACAGATTGCGTGCAAGCAGATATTGACGGAGAACAAGACATAGAACATGTAATTGAAGAATCTAGAACAATGGCATAATCCGCTGAGGAATGTAAAAGGTAAGAAGAGGAGGAGGAAGTTCAACTAGCTTTAAAGAGGAGTTTAGAGCACCAAAGTTCGCTTCCATCAGTTGAAGAAATGCAACGTGCTCAAACAGATTTTCAAGAAATAGTCGGTGATGCAAATGAAGAAGGTACTTTTTTCAAATTTGCATTATCGCATCAAGATATTATATTTCAAGCGCTAAACCATGGAGTGTCTAAATATGACATTCGTTGATGGTTAGTGGATCGATGTGGCGAAACATCAGGTAAATGAGACAAACTATGATCAAAATCATAAATGCCTAAATTGTCATAAATTATAATGATACTTCGTATATAATCAAGTCATGCACTTTTAAAAGGAATTGATGATAATCTTCATCATTCTGCGCATGTTGACATCCCACATGAATGTGGAGATGTTATCTCATATGAATGTGGAGGTGGTTTCACATAAGAAACTTTGCCAATTTAATGGAACGATTTGTCAAACACAATAATGATATATCATTGATGCAAAATTTGAAGGAGCAAGAGTTCCCGCAATTCGAATTGTTGTTGTAAAGCCTTCTAAAGTCACTACTGAAGCTCCTGCTGAAAATGTAGTGATGTCTGAGCAATCAGCTTAGAAAAAGGAAGCGCAAATGCATGAAGAACAACCAAAAATTTGAAGATGATCGAATTGGGCTTATTTTTGAGCAAGAATCAGAAGAAAACCCTCAACAAGAATATGATCATTTACTTGTTGCAGATGATGTGAATATGGAAAATCCTGAGTAAGATGAAGATTAACCAAAAGTGATCAACACAACTCCTGTTGTAGATAGTGAAGTCGTTCGATAAAATCTAACTGAGATAGCTGTTGTGAATGAACTAAATGCGACTATTGCTGAGCCAAATCAGAATGCTTCATCAAGTGTTAGTACCCCTGTGGTCTCAATTGAGGTTCAGCAAACAGTTAATGCACCTATGGAGAACCCGAAAAATACATTGGTATTAAGGAATGTCGTGTCTTCTGAAGGCATCATCACAAGATCTCAGAGTGAAAATTTATCTCTTTCTCGATTTTTCAGTGAGGATTCACATGAAGAAGATCGCTCTTCTGATATGAGTATGGATGCACTTCTTGCTCAAAATCCATGGAGGTTATGGGGTTCACAAGACGCTAAAAGTATTTCTAATGAAGAAAGTTGCATTATTCCTGAATAATACCTTGAGCAAGAAGTTCTCGCAGACAACAGATATGTTGAACAAGAAGCTGCTAAAAGTGGTCAAGCAGTGGTGCGACAAATTCCATCTCTTCGAGAAATCATTGATGGCACATTTAATAAAATTATTTGCTTATCACTTAGTGATAGATATGAATCTCATTATTCAGTCTCTTGTTTATTTTAATGTAGGCATAAAGTAATATTCTCTGCACTGGCTTATGAAAATGTGACTTTCATTTCCCAAGACCTTTTCAAGGGCAGTGGAGTTGTTGCCGAAAGAAAGGAATATCTTCTCGCTGAAATAACAAGCATTTTAGAGGAGATAAACAACACAACTCCAGTGAGTATTTCTCTGACAAATTCAAAGTATTTCTTAGAGACTGCACAACATGCTCAAATTACTTTGAAAGGCAAACTTGATTTTGATTTTCTCATTCGAATATTGACAAAGATCAATAATCCTGCTATGCTCAAGTTTGGCTATCAAGATCTTACTATTGAGAATGTCAAGCTTCATTAGGAAAAAGAATCAATTGAAAGTGTTGTGAAAGCATTTAACGAAGCGAAGCAAAAGCGCAACCAGATGAAGAAGATCATAACTACGTGGGAGCAAGACTGTTTGATGTTATAACCTACAGATTTACTTATGAAGGATCTGTTTGATCAAGATTAGTAGCAGAGAAACAAGTATTTAGATTTTTGCTTGATTAGTAGTAGAGAAACAAGTATTTGGATCTGTTTAATGAACTCGTATGGTGTCTTTTTGAACATGAATGATCAGTTTCTTTATTATGAAGACATTTGCTTTTGTGCTATCTGGACATATAGGATTTTGCATAAAATACTCGCATTTGCTGCTATCTAAACATATAGGATTTTTATTCTCATTTGATGCTATCTAGACAGATATGCTTTTTATTCGCATTTGCTGCTATCTAGACATATAGGCTTTTTATTCGCATTTGCTGCTATCTAGACACATAGGCTTTTCTTAAAGTCATTAGCATCTACTGCTATCTAAACAGATAGGCTAAAAATAAAAATAATAAGCATAAAGGGTAAAAGCATAGTAAATAACACAAGGAAGATATTGATAATCGATCCTTCATATGGGAGAGTCTTTATCATTAATCATGTTCCTCATATGGGAGGATATAAATAGCATTACATGAGAACGTTAGAGAGATTAAGGGTAATATTTCTTGACCCATTGCATATTCATGGGGTTAGGCGTAGTTGCGTTCCCCCCGCATCTCAGAATCATGCAGTAGCCACTGTCAAAGACTTCTTTAACTTCAAAGGGACCTTATTAGTTAGAAGCAAATTTGGGATGAGTGGTCTCACGCATGCAATGATCAGATGCTCTCAAAACAAAGTCTCCAACAGCAAAATCTTGATGTTGAACTGTTTTGTTATAAGCTCGAGCTATTCTTTCCTTGTATTGTGTATTAGATTTCTTGTCTTGCTCGCGTTTTCTTATAAGAGAATAAGAGCATGGTCTCGTTGATTCTCATATAGCGCACTAAAAGCTAATCTTGTTGAGTTGATCTTAAATTCAGTTGGGACCACAGCCTCAGCTCCATAAAAAAGCACGATAGGAGAGGGCCCCGTGGGAATTCTTGGTGATGTGAGATATGCCCACAAGGCAAGATTGAGAGAAACTGCCCATTTCGTATGATCATTTGCGATCATTTTGCTGAGGATTATGAGGATTGTCTTGTTTGTGGATTCTGCTTGGCCATTTCCCTTTGGGTGATAAAGTGTTGAAAACACTTGTCGGATGTTGTATTCCATTAACTTCGCTGCGACTTGGCGATTTACAAATGGCGTGCCATTGTTTGACAAAATGGTATTTAGGATTCCAAAGCGATAAATATTATTCTCTTGACTGAACTTCACGACAGATAATGCGTTGGCCACTTTGAGAGGAACTGCTTCCACCCATTAAGTATATTGCTCTTTACCAGTTAAAATAAATTGTTTTCCATGTGATGCAGGACTTATGGGACCAATTAAATCAAGAGCCTACTTATGAAATGGCCAAGGAATTCCCGGTGCATGTAATTCAATAGCGGGAGCATGTACAAGGTTACCATTAAATTGGCATTGTTTGCATCGCGTCATCTTCGTGTGACAGTCTTTATCCATAGTTGGCCAAAAATAACCCAAAGTTAAGAGTTGCCAGAAAATTTTTGCTCCTCCTTGATGTTGGATTTGATGAGATAGTTCCATGACTTCTGGAAATTCTTTTCCATTTAGACACATAAGTAAAATCCCATCATATCCTTTTCGCCATAACAAGCATTCTTTGAATAGAAATCGTGTAGACTTTCTTCAGAGTTTTTCGCATTCTTTTTTCTCACTTGGTAAAATCTTGTCCTTTAGAAAATCAATCAATGGTTTTCGCCAGTCTATGTCATCGTCAATAGCAGAAATTCCAGAGAGTCCTTTATCAATGAACATATATCACGTCCTCCTTGGATCATCGCGGAATAACATGACATTTGAGACCAGTAGACTCTGTATCGTTGAACCTTTCTCTAAATAGATACCTCAATTTCACCGCAAGAGTTCTCATGGATTTTAACCAGAATATTTTTGCCCTCTTCCTTTGAAACACATCACATTAAAAAACCTCCAGGTCCTTGGAAATACATAAGGTTGCCATGGATGCAGAATCCTTTTGTGGAAGTCCAACTTTCTTTGCTTGTGCCTTCGACCAACGCACATATTATGGGCTTTCTCCAATTTTCATGCTCCATCACATCACCTTCACATAGAACATTCAGTAAAGAAGGAGTAGTTTTGACTTCGATCAAGATTTTTCACTGGGCACTTATCTGTACTTATCTTAGATCCAAGAGTATCCAAAGCATTCGCATGTCGATTATCGGATCTTGGAGTATGCTCATATTTGATGAAACTTCTGAACCAACTTCTGCACAATTGATCTATAGCTTAAAATATTTATCTCTTTCAAAGCGTACTCTCCCGAAACCTGCTTTACGATCAACTTGGAATCCCCCATTACAATCAAGTTCTGAACTTCCAATGCTCTAGCTGCGAGTAGACCTGCGATCAACGCATCGTACGCTGCTTCATTGTTGGTGACTGCGAATTCTAGTTTTCGTGACATCTAAATTACTTCTCCATTTGGCTTTGTCAAAACGATTCATGTGCCACCTCCTGTTCTTGTCGATGATCCATCAAAACACAAATTCCAGTAAACTAATTCTATGGATTCGTAATTCGCATTTGGGAATTGTGCCAACAGATCATCCACTGCCTGAGACTTGACAGCCTTTGTTCGAGCGCAAGTGATATCGTATTGGGAGTAGGATATGCCAACAAGTATTGTATGGGATCACTTTTGGTCATCACGACCACTTTGTGAGATGAAAATTAATGTTTCAACTTTCCAATGACGAAGAATAAAGCGAGGCAATGTCTTTCTATATCAGTGTACTTGGCTCGGCAGCTTGTACTACTCGAGAAATGTAGTAAATATGTCTTTCTTTTCCCTCAAATTCTTGAGCGAGCAAAGCTCCAATAGATTTCTTTATTGAAGTGAGATATAGTAGCAAAGGGACCCAAGCTGAGGCGCGATCATAACTCATGGAGACGTCAATACTGACTTCAAATTTTCAAACATACTTTGTTGCTCCTCCGTCCAACTGAACATCGCGTTTTTCTTCAACAATTTATTGAAACATAATGTCAATTCCGCAATCGCATGTATGAAACACCTCAGGTACGACAACTTGCCCAATAAAATATTCAACGTACTTTGCGTCTGTGGTGTTGGTAAACTAGTAACTTCTGACACCTTTGCAGGATCCGGCTCGATTCCCTGTCGATGACTAAATAACCCAAGAATTTGCCTGAAGTCATGCCAAATTCTCACCTCATGGGATTCATCTTCTACTAGTATATCCTGCATCGCTCAAAAACGTTCCTCAAGTCCTTTAGGTGATCTTCTTTCTTTCTTGACTTGATAACTAAATCATCTACATAGAACTCGGCCTCCTGTTGCATCATGTCGTGAAATAGAGCCATCATCGCACACTTATAAGTTGGCCCAGCATTCTTCAAACCGAAAGGCACGACTGTGTAGTGGAATACTCCAAGTGGCGTGATGAAATTCGTCTTTTTGGAATCTTCTGGGTCCATCTTGATTTGATTATAACCACTAAATCCATCCATGAAGCTGAACATTTGGTGGCCAGCAGTTTAATCGATTAATAAATCAATGTTTGGCAAAGGAAAATCGTCTTTTGGGCAGAATTGATTCAGGTCTCTGAAATCAACATAAAATTGCAGTTGGCCATTCTTCTTTACAACATGAACAATATTAGCAAGACAAGAAGGATTATGATCGAGTTCGATATAATTCGCCTTCAACAACTTCATTATTTCTTCTTTGATCTTTACTTCAATTTCTGGGCAGAAATTCCGCGTGGTTTGTTTGATTGCCTTCGTGTCTGGGAACACTCGTCGCTTCTTTTCTTCCATTGGGCTTAAAAGTACTTCTTTCAGTTCTTGATTTTGTGGTTTTGGAGAGTCCTCCATGCATTATGGAGCTTCTTTTAATTTCCCAATTGACTCTTCATCAAATTCATTCTTAACAGTCTCATCTTCTTGATCCATGATTTTCTCAGGGAAAACGTCATAAGAGCAATTTGAAGACGACCCCGCGCACCTTCAGATGCGATTACACTTCTTCCCATTGGAGTAGAAACTACTTACCTCATGTCCGTCAGTATCATGTTCAACAACCCTCTTCAAGGAATAAACATTATTCTTACAATATGTTATCTTTGATTCTTCATCTATCACAGGCTTCTCCACTTTTGGGACTTCTCTCATTATCATGACTCCAGGATGATTGATCCTTGATATCTTTCCACTTAGGCAATGATGTAGGGTTAAACGGAGTTGGAATATCTTCATCCCCCATATATTTAAACCAAATAGCCTTTGTTACTTCATTCAGGTTAAAAGGGTACGTCGATGCTGGAATGTCAACAACTCCATTCTTCCAAATTGCTTTCATCATTTGATGTGTTGTTGAAGGAATTGCATAAAAAAGATGAATCCATGAACGCCCGATGATCATGTGATACGTGGTGTTCGCGTTTATCACGTGAAACTTGGCTGAGCATTTGATCTTTCCAATCTGGATCCCCAAAAGAATCCATCCTACTGTCATTTTAGACTAGATGTAAAATCCCATCAAAGGACACGGTCGCTTCAAAAACAAATTCGATGAAATACCTGTCACATCCCCCTCCCACCGACCACGATCACCGATGATAAAAACTTGCGTTAACGGGAAGAGGGCGCGACACGCCGGTGAGGCCTTGACTCGTCGAGAGGCGTAAAGATTGTATTTGAAAAACATTGCGGAAGCGTAATTGACAAATTTACTTGGGGTCATCTAGATAAATAATTTAACTTGTAAGAGTTGCTCAAGAAAATAAATTTTATTGATAACATATAAAATTTTCAAAAATTATGAAAACTTTTAAGTATTTTTAAACATTAACTTTTAGAATTGTTTCGGTGTAAAACATAGGCTGAAAAGCGGTCTTGGGAGTAATTTCATAAAATATTCATAGAAATTCCAAAAATTATAAAATTCTAACTGGAAGTAAATAACACACCTGGGAACAACATATACAAATTTGGTAAACATTGGAATAGCAAAAGTCCATTAAATGTATGAAAACCCTCACTGGTCTGGGGTTGAGCAGAGTGTTAAAACAGAACTGGTTTTTGGCCGATTTAAAATTAAATATAAGTCCAATGGATCTAAAATTTTTAATGTAGAAACTTCACATACATATAAACAAACAGTAAACTTTTTGTAATTTTCTGAAATTTTTAACTATCACTACTAGAAAGATGGGTTTTGGCCACACTAAATTTAGCCACTAATAATTAATGTGGCCAGAAGTAACACTATCCACAGTGGGTTGATGTGGTAAATTTATTTTAACATAGCCACGGTAATTAAGTAATTAACGTGGTTAAATTATGTTTTAGCCACGGTGATAAGTATTTGTGTGGCAATTCGTTCTCGTAACAAAATTGGCCACGGTATATCCCGTGCCTATTCGGTTGATTTTCGCGAAAATATAAAAAATTCAACCCGCGAAATGAAAGTGGGGTTCGCGGTTAGCTATATTTTTGCACCCAGTTGTAAAAATAAATGAAAAAATCAAACCCTTATTATACCCAGAGGCAAGATCGCAGTCGATCCCCATTCTGATTCTCCTCTATCGCTCTCAACCGTTTCGTTGTGAGATCGATGAAGAGGTAATTGAAGGAAATCGAAGTGGAATTGGAGTGGAAGGGTTTCAATCGATCATCAGAAGCTCCCAGTTGCAGTTGTGCGTCGTCCTCTAGCTCGTCTCGCGGTCTCTCTCAACCGTTTCATCATCCTCTTCCTCGTCTCGTCGTGCTCTTCCTCTCATCGTTTGCAAGTAAGTTTGCCTCCTCTTCTTCCTCATCTATTTTCTGTCTCTCTCCCTCTCTTTCTGATTCCTACAGCCTCCTCTTCTTCCTCGTCTATTTCCTTTTCTTTCTTTTTACAGATGTGTAGGTTTCAATTATGTAGTACCAGTAGTATTAGTATTGCTGAAACGGTCTTCGTTCTTGGATTTTTTTTATTATTTTTTTACTTATAATAATTGATGTACGTTTGACTCTGAAACTTCCAACTCCAGAATTGGCCATTCTACAATTGGGGAGTTGAACTGTTGATTTTGCTTCCTATGTCTTGACAAGTAGAGTAGTTGATTAGAAGTTTCAATTTTGATGGTCATTTGTCTGCTGTGAATTGGGATTTCTTTGAATACCCTAGAGTTTTGCTTGAAAAAGGCCCAATTATTTTAGGGCTGAGATGATGAACCTGCTGCTCATATTTGCAATTTCTTGCTTCAGGTGTTGTGTTATTGATTGGTTTGACATACTCTGGATCAGCTGCTTGCTAGAACAGTCCTTGCAGGTTAGTCTTTGTTCACAGTTCTACTTTCCCCTAATTCTGTCTTCGAACTACAGTTATCTGTTTCACCTTCTGATCTCAACATTTCCTATAGTAATCATCATCTGATAATTGGATTAAAAAGATGCTGAAACCCTATTTTCTTTGTTTCTCCTTGGGCAGAATAATTTGACAGTAAAGGTTAATGCAAAGGTTAATTCTTTGTAGTGTATGACAGTAAAGGTTAATTTTTTTTTAGTGGGATTTTTGATTGTATTGCTTGAGTTGAAAATAATATTCTTAAACCTGGAACTGGCGCTGATGTAGCCTGTGTTATGTACCAAATGGAGCTAATTACATGCTTATTAGGACACTCTAGAAATTGGGATAGTGATGTTATTGAGGTGGCCTGTGTTTTCTAAAAAAATTAGTCTAACTTGAAGTCACTCTTTGTGATATTAATATCCAAAATTAATCTACCTGCATGAATAACCTCCAAATTTTAGTTGACGTTCATCGAGTAAGGAAAATGTGACATTCACGTTTGAATTTTGACAGATTATTTTTATTATGTATGTGAAGGAGAAATATATAAAAATTGAGATGAAACTGCTTGTAGTGTTCGTATAAAGTAATATTCTTTACTTGGTATACTTAATAATCTATGTAATACAACAAACGTTATGCAACAGTACTTCAACCTATTAGTAGAAGTTGATTCGACTTGGAAAGAAACAAATAAAAAGATATGCGATAACCAAGTATCCGAAGCGACTTATTGGATATAGTTACAATTCTTTCAAAGCAAATACGATATGTAGCTTATGAACGTTTGATGTGCAGGTATTCTTACGTACATTTTCCACTGCGATGGATAAGTCTTGGATTCACCATCCAATAAGAGTTGATCATATATATATGACAGGGTGCAAATCTTTTTTAGATTTTGCATTTTCTAATAACAACGGCGCTCCTAAGATATATTGACCCTGCAAGAAGTGCTTGAATATATGTTTTCAGGAGCGAGAAGTGGTGGAAGAGCATATTATCATAAATGGATTCGACCAAACTTACACTAATTGGACTTATCATGGTGAGATCGAAGTAGGTAACACCACAATGCTTGACGATGTGGTTGATAGAATGGGAGATTTTAGTGGAGATGATATGGAAGGGTTGATCCACGACGGTCTTGGAATACCTAGGCAAGGAAACTCGGGGCCTAATGACGAAACACAGAAATTTTTTAAGTTGCTAAAAGATGCAGAACGGGAGTTATACCCAGGTTGTGTAAAGTACAGCCTTCTGTCATTCTTAGTTCGAGTGTTACACACAAAAGCCTTGTTTGGGTGGAGTGATAAATCCTTAGATGTTTTACTAGAGTTACTGAATGACGCATTTCCCCAATGTCAGTTGCCTGCCTCAACTTACGAAGCGAAATAGTTCCAAACTGCACTTAGTTTTGACTACAAGAAGTACGACGCATGTCCGAATGACTGCATGTTGTTTTGGAAAGATAGTGCCCACAAGGACAAGTGTGACTTCTGCCAGGCTTCAAGGTACAAGAAATTTGAAGGGGACACAGACGATGAGAGCAGGAATGCTAAAAAAGTTCCTGTAAAACAATTGCGTCACTTTCCGTTGAAGCCAAGGCTACAGAGGCTGTTCATGTGTAAGGAAACTGCATCATCAATGAGATGGCATGATGCAGAGCGCAAAAATGATGGCCTCATAAGGCATCCGGCAGATTCACCTGCTTGGAAATCCTTTGATGAGAAACATCCTGATTTCGCTATGGAGCCCAGAAATGTTCGATTGGGTCTTGCATCTGATGGTTTTAATCCCTACAGGACGATGAGTATCACTCACAGTACATGGCCTGTCCTTTTAGTCACATTGAATGCCCCCCTGACTCTGGTTATTCACATCCTGATTTCATTTTGTCGTTGCTGATTGATGGGCCTTCCGCACCGGGGAATGATATAGACGTGTATTTACAACCACTAATTGACGAGCTTAATGAATTTTGGGCAGAAGGCGTAGATACATATGATGCTGTTAGTGATGAGATGTTTCGACTGCGAGCGGCACTGATGTGGACAATTAATGACTTTCCTACTTATGCTAACTTGTCAGGTTGGAGTACAAGAGGGAAATATGCATGCCCTGTCTGCAATAAGGACACCGAGTTCAAATGGTTAATGCATGGTCATAAGTTCTGTTATATGGGATCTCGTAGAGCACTGGACTTGGGACACAGGTTTAGGAAAGACAAAAATAGTTTCGACGGGACTGTGGAGACCAGAGAAATGCCAACTCGATTGTCAGGAGAGGCTGTTTTGAGGTAGGTGGCGCATATTAAAAATGAATTTGGGAAGCGTGAGGGACACAGTAAGACTGCAGGTCAGAAAAGAAAGGAACCAGAGAATTCTGCTTCTGCTTCTAATACGCCGCCTGATTATGGATGGAAAAAGAAAAGCATATTCTTTGAATTGCCCTATTGGAAAGACAATCTTATCCCCCACAATCTTGATGTGATGCATATTGAGAAGAATGTATCAGAGAGTTTACTTTACACACTGTTAGGTTGTGACAGCAAGTCCAAGGACGGTTTGAAGGCACGTCGCGACCTTAAGGATATGGGTATTAGAGAAGAGCTACATCATGTGCTACTTCCTTCGGGCAAATGGGAATGGGCTCTTGCCAATTTCACTTTGACTAAGGAAGCAAAGAACACATTTCTCATAATACTGAAAGCTGTTAAAGTGCCTGAGGGTTATGCTGGAAACATCTCACGTAGTGTGAACTTAAAGAAGGGGATCATTTATGGTTTGAAGAGCCATGACCACCATATATTGATTCAACAACTGTTACCAATTGCAGTGAGAAACCTTCTTCCGAAGAACGTAGCTCATCCAATAGTTGATCTCGGTAATTTCTTTCGAATATTATGCTCTAAGGTTATAGATGACACCGAGTTCACTCTTCTTGAGGAAAGAATAAAGTTAAATCTTTGTCAGTTAGAGAAGATCTTCCCACCTTCTTTCTTCGACATTAGGGTCCACCTTCTCGTTCACTTACCAGAGGAGGCAAAAGTTGCTGGGCCGGTGCCAAAGAGGTGGATGTATTCTCCAGAAAGGTATATTTTAAACAAGTGATATAAAAATTGATATGTTCACCTATACGGGTCAATAATTTATCGTAACTTTTGTTATTAGATATATGTATGCACTCAAACAGTATGTGCGGAATCGTAGTCGTCCTGAAGGATCAATTGCAGAAGGCTATTTGGCAGAGGAATGCACCACCTTCTGTTCCAGATATTTGAATGATGTTGAATCAAAGTTGAATCGCACAAGTCGAAACTATGCAAGTGATGAAGCAGGGATAGGAAAATGGAAGAGAGATGAGTTTATAATTGATCATACTCAATGGGAGCAGGCTCATAGGTACGTGTTAGCGAACAGTCCGGAAGTCGCGCCGTTTCGACAGTAAGTGCACACACTATATCTTGTAGATTGTATCTTCTATTGATATGTCAAATATTTACATTTTATTTTCGTTCTTAGGCAACATAAAATGGAGATTGAATCTGCGTCAAGAAAAGGTCGTAAGGGTAAGAGAGAACTAGCTCAAATGTTTCACAAATCATTTTCAAATTGGTTTCGAGAGAAAGTAAGTTCCTTATTATTTCTATTAGGCAAATGTTATTGTATTCGTGAAAATATATATTACAACTTATTAAGGTAATCTTGTTTATCAACTAGGTTCAGGAGATGACGAAACTTGACCCTTCTTCAGTGTCTGATGAAATAAAAAGCCTTGCAATCGGTCCTAATAAGTGGGTGAAGAGGTACAAAGAATTTCGTATAAATGGGTTGAGGTTTCGGACTCTTGCTAGTGAAAGGAAGTTGACAACCCAAAACAGTGGAGTGATGGTGACAGCCTCCACTTTAAGTTTCTCAAGTGGAAGTGATGATCATCCCATCACAGGAGACGTTCCCTATTACGGAATCTTAACTGATATTATTGAGCTGAGCTACTCCGACAAGGTGAAACATGTCATGTTCAAGTGTGATTGGGTTGATAACGAGCATGGTATGAAAGTTGATGAGTTCAAGTACACGATGGTGAATTTCAAACATCTCATGTACAAATATAATTTGATATCAGACGAACCATTCGTGCTTGCACCACAAGCTCAACAAGTCTGGTATATGAAAGATTCGGTTGAATTGGACTGGAAAGTCGTGGTTAAATCGACGCCGCTTGATTTTTACAATGTGAATAGTAATTATGGTGCAGTTGATGCGCACCAGGATAACACACCAGCCCTGCAGGAAGCTGCATGTGAATCCGTGGTAGATGATGAAGGTTTAGGTGTGAATGAGAATGTTGATGCTTATCTTGGTGATGATATAGACAGTTAATATATTGACGAAGATGATGTAGAACATGAAGCACATTGAGTTTATTGTTTCAGGAGGTTTAGGTTGTTCAGGTTGTTTCCGGTTGTTTCTATATAACTTCATCTCCGAGTATCTGCTTAGAACCCCTTTTTGATTGAATAATTCACTGGTTTGTAGTGATCCCAGAAAGATGGACTCAGTTTCATATTTTTGAGTTTCCGGCTTTGTCCTCTCTGTTTTTTTGCTTAAAAATTATGAGAAAAAGGAATTACAAACTTGTATTACCATGCTGGTGATTTATTTCACTTGAGAATAATATTTCTCTTCTGGCCACTTCATTACATTTTGGATGATGCCACATTTTTGTGCATTGATGAAACACAGGCACTTGATTGTTTGTATGGTGACTCGCTGTTACCAGTGGGTGCCTCCTATTAGTCTCTTACAGATTTGCTTTTATATTGTCTACCATACCTCATTTTTGCATGAAACATTTATATGATAATGAACTTTCTCAGTGGGTTTGTTGATTTGCCATCTACTGAACATTTATCAACTTGCTTTCATGATTTGACAGTGCACAACCACACGCTAATGTATATATATTTTAAATAGCTGTATAAACATGTGTAAAGCCTTTATTATTTCATTATGGAGGCACTTTCACCTTGCAGTCTCCTTTCATTGTCTTGATACTCGAACAATGCAGTCAGACTCATTGCTTGAATTTCCTCCTTAGTATAGAAGCTTATTTAGATCGATTTTAATAGGGTGGTGTGATGCATTGTTCAAAGCACTGGGGTGTCGGGTGTCTTTTCTCCTAAACATAGGTGTACTAAGTGTCTCTTATATATAATATATATATAATATATATATATAGTTTATTTGAAGAATCTATTGGATAACAGTGTTAACCACATGAGGTAATAAGATGCAAAAGAGTGATTTGATAAAAAAAAAATATATGCTTCGATTTTGCATAAAAATAATGGAGTTTCTCTAAAGTCCAACCACTTGAGGTGCTTCTTGATCTGGCATGCTCGTCCACTGAGCCTAGCACCATACTTATTGGGCGAGTTGGAGAAGTTTCCACTCTTCTCAGCCTGTCCTTATGATGTGTTTATTTTGTAGAGTCTTATTCCGGATTTGAGTTCCTATTTCGAATGAGAAGTCATATACTAGGGTTGTGCAGCAACAAGAAATGTGAGGATACAAGGTTGCTTACAAGACTGGTAACGAGACTTGTTTAATGAATCCACTCGGTCTGACTTGCAAAGTTCCACACAACTTGCAACATCTGATAGATGAACATCTGATAGATGAATGTTTGTATCTGTTTTGTTGGTTTCTTTTATATACTTATTAGGTGTCAAGAGTAGTATACAGATAGAAGAATGAGGTTACACTTGTATTCAATCATAAGAGGGGAATTGGTGTGTGTGTGTTGTGGGGAGAAACACGAAAGTGAAAATTCCTATTAGTGAGGGAAGGTACTGACGAGTTATATGTTGTAAGCATATTATCAAGATGATGTGGATGCACTTAGAGTACCATGATCTTGCTATCCAACACAATTTGTTCCATTCCAAAAGGTTACTAATTAGTTGGCCCTCTCCCAACAAAACATACCTCCAGTTAGAGTTTTTTTCAGCCACAGCAAACAACAAATCTGGTGGTGGACTTCACAATTCTTAAAATCCAAAAGTAGTTCCCAAGTAGAAGTACCAAGAGAAACAAATCTGTTACCACCCATTCCAATTACCCAAGTAGTTAGGAAAATAAATGTTTTTGTGCTGTAAAATCAAATAGAAAAATGCTGTTTTATTCAAGTTATCCCTCATAACATGTTTTTTTTTCTTCTTCGTTTTGTTCATTACCAAACACAATAAGGAACATTATAATCATTTGAATAAATGTAACCTTACATTTTTTTTAGTAGGCTTGCATGCCATTTATTTCAACTGATTATAACGTACGAGGCTGATAGAGTTCATATCTTCAGATGGGACTTGTTACTGACTTCTAAATGGGACATCTAGGTTCCATGAGTTGCATCAACTTATTAGCGACGCTGGGACAAAACTGGAAATATATTTTGGTCCTTGGGATGGGATATCGGAACATGACTTGGGGCATTGTCAGCAGACTTTCCTGTGTGAGTGAAGTACTGAATATCATTAACTTGCAATCAAGAAAGCATATGAATGGCTGGCATCTGTTTTTCAAATACAAATCCGAATTTCCCAGATAAGAAGCAATTTCATCTCATTCAGCTTTGCGGACTCGAAAGCACCTAGAGGCCTGATATTCCTGAAAACTAGCAGAAAAGTTGCCATGTGGCTGTTACATGATTGTCACTTTCCTCTCTGTCAGTTTGATGAGCAGCATGTAATGCATACATATACCTCTTATGTTGTTATGCGTTGTATATTGAGCCCTGGTCTTGGTTCAGATGTGTTTTTGGGTGAAATGCAGTATAGTTATATCTGAAAATGCAGAGATGAAATGCAGTATAGTTATATCTGAAACTGGGTGATCCATTAAAGAATGTGGTGAAATGTAGTAGAATGATACTTGACAAGTGCACATCAGACAGAAATAGTTCATTGTTGTTATTATTTAGAATTTGCTGCTTTAACTTTTGTGATGTGACCTGCTGATTACATGCTTATATATCTCTTAATTCAGGTTGCTATGAAGAAGAAGCGACGAGTTTTACATCATGTACCTCCTCACTCGGACACTTCTCAAGAATGTCATTCAGGCTCCCAGCAACGCCCTCCTCCGCAGACACATGTACCTATATCTCAAGCTCATCATTCTGTTTCTCATCAACGCCCCCCTCCGCAGACACAGGTACCTACATCTCAAGCACGACATTTTGTTTCTCAGCAACGCCCCCCTCCACAGACACAGCTACGTACATCTCAAGCACGACGTTCTGTTTCTCAGCCACGCCCCCATCTGCAAACACAGCAGCCTGCATCACAAGCGCGCCATTCTGTTTCTCAGCCACGCCCCCCTCCGCAGACACAACTACATCCATCTCACACATATCCGTCTGTACCACATGTTGAGAACTCTACTACACCAACGGCTCCTCCCACAACGCTTGACGCGCAACATGGTGCGACTAGTCAACCTATGCCGTCTGGAGAAGGTAGTTGCAACGGTATTCATATATGTTTGCCTTCAATTCAGTTACATAGTTATATATGAAGTATGATTATTTCAGAGTGTGGTTTATATGGTTTCTATGTTTCCCGTGCAGGATCTTGCTCAGGATCTTCCTCGAGAAAGAGAGGCTTCACACGCCCAATAGCAGGATGGAGTCCCGCCGAAAAAATGGCTTTAGAGTTTAATGAGTTTTGGCAACCAATTGGTGCTAATAGGGGAAAACTGTCGACACAATTAGGCATTCTTGCAAGAAGAAGTGATCTTGCACCAATAAACTACCATAGGTGGGACTGGGACGATATGAAACCATGGCGGGAAGAACTCTGGCGTGAGGTACAGAAGAATTCAACTGCTCCTGACGAGTTCAAAGATGTTTGCATGTTCATGCTTGACGATATGTGGAGACGTTGGAAAGGCAAACTACGAAAACACATGCGCCAATATTCGACTACAGAAGAACGCTTGGCCAATCCACCAAGTAGGGTGGACGTTGCTCAGTGGCCAGACTTCGTATCAAATGAAGAGAAGGAAGAACAAATGGTAACATGTGTCATCTGTAGTTTCCACTTTTTTTCTAATATGTCTCCTACATACATAGATTGTCATTTTCTATATTATCTTTTGCTAAGCTACAGTTGTTATTACAGGCCGTATGTGCGAGAAACAAGAAAAACAGATTGAATCAGAAAATGCCACATACAAGTGGCCGGGAGTCTCATGCGGAAGTGCGAAATAAGGTTATCATTTGTTTCATATTGATTATACTTTGCATATTTACAATAACATACGGAAAGCCCTACAGTTGTTGCTAATGATCATGTTTACATCATGTAGATGGAGAAGGAAAAGGGAGGAAAGGTCTCGCGTATGGACGTGTTTATTAAGACACGCACCCGAAAGGATGACAGGCCATCAGATGAAGTAGCCGGGGATAAAATGGTAAACTTTTAGGAACACATTAATAATGGGACAATTTGCTTATGAGTTGATGACTTAGTCATACTGTCTTAATCAAGTTTCACAGGCTTGGGATAGCAGAGCTATTTCAAGTCCTTGAAACAGGATTCAAAGCCTGTATGCATATTTTAAGGGGGAGTTTCTCTGTACTCTTCTGATCTGATTCTACCTCTCTCACCCTTATGCTCTATCTGTTATTATTTTATGATGAAATACAAACAATTTCGTTATATCTAACACCATTTAATCCATCTGTTTGACTTATTTTTGCAGGGAAATATTATTTCCTAGTTTGCAAGATCGGTTTACTAATCTGGATTTTGCAGGAAAGGAAACTTGGAGAGAATGTGATTATGTGATCAGTTAGAGACTCTGAAAAGCTTCCCAATCTATTAAGATCAGATAAATATCTCAGAAGATTACGAACAACTATCCGTTGGAGAAGGCGGTTAAGAGAGTCAAAGTTGTTGCCTACAAAACAGGAAGTTGTTGGTGAAAATCATGGAAGATTTGCAGAGCTCTGAGCTGTATAAATAGAGCTCATTTTGAAGCAACAAGAAAAACACTCAACGGGCAAAAAGAGAGACACATTTCAGGATTGACAAGCATCAAAGAAGAACATCATTCTCACAATCCAACTCACAGAAATCACTGCATTCTTCATTGTATTTTTACACATCATGTGTTCTTCTGACTTGTACTCCATTTGTATATCATTCTTATACTACTTCTTTATCACATTATCAAGGATTTTTCAAAGTGAACAATAGAGAATTCTTAGTTAATCAGTTAGCTGGAGCAGGTACTAGATAGGTTAGGGAGAACCACAAGCTGTAACAGAGTAAGGCATATCTATGTGCTTGAGATCTAGGGCTTAGCTTTTTATTAATGAGATTGTGTTGAAAATCCTGCAGGGAGAAGATCTCTGAGGTAGAGACGTAGGTCCAAGTGGACTGAACTCTATATTCTGTTTCTCTTACATTTACAGTTTCATTTACATACTTAGTTTTTGCATCATTCAAACTAGTCTGTTTTCAAGCGTTTGAAACTCTTTTCAAGGCCTTGAAAAAGACTTGTCTGTTTTCTTTCAAACTATATTTCATTCCAAAGGCTTGAAACTGGTTTCAAGGCCTTGAATTTTATTTCTCTTCAAAAAAACTCTTCTCTTCTACAAGTTTTGCAAAAAGTTGGCATACTCTATTCAACTCCCCTCCCCTTTCTAGAGTATCTGTGCTGCACTTATATTTGCATACTCTCCTTTCAGAAATTATTGTACAACTTACCCCTATAGGTCATCTTATCCTTTAACTCGGGATAGCAAATGCATCAAGCTTGTCACGCTTACGAGAGGGAACAATACGCAGTTTCGTCACACTTTGTACCGCTCCAGCAAACTCGTAATTGTTTCAGAGGTCCTGTCTTTCACGCTTACGAGAGGGAACAATACATCGTGTCGTCACACTTTGTACCGCTCCAGCAAGCTCGTAATTGTGTCAGAAGTTCCTGTGGGATCGTATAGCATAGCAGGAACAACTTATAGTGTCATAATCATATAGTTGCTCGTCCGACTTTCACATTAGCAGCCCAAACACTTGACATTCGCACATCGTTTGAACTTTCGACATGCTCATATTACAATTCATTTACTCAATAATATGCATGTATACATGAAAATAACTTATCAGATACCAAAACATACATGGCATGCATAATTTACACTTAATACATCACGTAATTTATATGCTCAATTGATAAAAATAAAAATAAAAACATACTTCAAGCACATACGTGGACATAACATAACATTTCATGACAAACCTAACAAACCTTTTTCTTTACAACCTTATTTTAGACATGAAAATCACTCTTTTCACGTATAAGCACTTCAATTAGACAATCAATAACATAGTTCAAAGCATGTTATACGTTTCTATTTTTTTCATATTTCTTTTATAAACATAATGCATAATCTAGAAACATAGCATACTTAGTGTCCAGGATCCTCACATAGCATGTACATACATTTACAAATATAACACCTTGCATACATGGAAGAGACGTCATGATAGAATATGGATTACATAAACACACTTATCACATAGGAAAATATTTAAGAAATTTTAACCATGAACTATACTTATCCATGAACCCTTAGCATAAACATATTTATTATCTTTTTCATATGAGACATGCTCTTAGCTTAACCGTTCTCTTGAAACTCACATTCATTTTTCTTATCTTAGCCAAGACTAAAGAAAGTAAAGCAATCCCCATGCATAATAAATATCCATGTATCTAAAAGAAATCAAGTTAACTTCGACCATGATCTTACATGACTACTTAAACATAATTCACTAAAGCATATAACTTGATACTTGGTCACATATGTCACATAGAATCATATGAACATGGTATCTAACTTCTTATCTTGGGCCTTTTAAATATTAGTGTCATACTAACATAGTACAGAATCATGCACATAACATACGTACACATAAATTTTCACATTAGTATGCACATAATGGGTTTCCACGGTTTACTAATCTTGGGTAACTACAACCTAATGCTCTGATACCACGAATATCACATCCCCCTCCCGCCGACCCCGATCAGCGATGATAAAAACTTTCGTTAACGGGAGGAGGGCGCCACACGCCGGTGAGCTCTTGACTCGTCGAGAGGCTAAACAAGTAATTCATAAAAGTCGTGATCAAAAGATTGTATTTGAAAAACATTGCGGAAGCGTAATTGACAAATTTACATGGGGTCGTCTTGATAAACAATTTGACTTGTAAGAGTTGCTCAAGAAAAGAAAGTTGAACTAAAAAAATAATTAACATTTAGCCCTCTCGACTCATAGCGTAAACATAGCATATCTACGGGAATGTTCTAGGTATCATACAAGGGCTCATACAAAGTATTCTATACATAATTACACAACTATGACATTCTTAAGTAATTTACTAACATGAGTTACACAAAATATGCAAGCCGTCTAGAATATGATCAACATCTAAGCACATAAGCATCATCAAGCATGTCATGACCATATAAACTTAACGCCTTGCTATATCTTGCTTCTTACGTGTCTTTAAAACCTGAAAAAAATGTAACGTGAAAAGTTGAGCTCAACTAGCTCAGTGAGTTACATCTACGCCCCTCCATAGGTTTGGAAAACGAAAAGGGCTAACTTTCCATGGAGCATCATGAACATAAGGCATAGTATACATACATATATTGGTGAAACTTGAAAGATCATGGCATTCATAAAGCATAACTTGTATCATAAAGAAAGCATAACATAAAGCATAACTTGAGTCGTGTGAAATTATATTGTTCCAAATAGGAACCTTGCTTTTTCTCGCGTAGAGACCTTATCATACTTGAACATGCTTGCTTAGTTTCTTATCTTATGGCCCGTGTAACCTTCGTGACTTAACATAACATAACGTAGGGACATGTCCATCGCGACGGCTCGTGAGGCGACGCGTTGCCTGCTTATATTGCCCCGGCAAAAGGGTTATAGCATGCCTATACACGACAGGGGGTTTCCGGTACCGTGGCCTTTCTGAAAATGTGTTTTTATCTTATGAAACATTCAATTATCTTTCTTAGCATTCATGGGGCATAAAACGTTAACTTGACTAGAAAGCATACATACATACATTATAGGGAAACATGAACGTACATAAACTTGTAAGAAATTTGAGGTTCGGTACAAACTTTGGGAGGTAGGGTAACTCACCTTGCGAGCTTAATCCATTTACTTAATATTCCTTAGTCCAAATTCAATCATCTTTAATCGTACGAGCATCAACTCCACGTCACGTAGATAGCAAAGAAGACTACAAATCATACATATAAGCACTTAGCACGAAATCATTTCAAACATGGCATATAATCACTTGGCACGAAATCATTCCAAACATAGCACATGCTCAAATCACTTAGCTAAACGACACTAGTCTTATCAATGCAAGATGAACTAACTTATCTCACATATTCATAAGCTTGTGTAGCCTTAAACATGTTCCTAGATTCATATGGATGTGGAATGCAGCACATAAAAGCAATATAACATATAATGAACTAAAAGTAACTTACATTAAGTAGCATTGAGAAACTTGACAACTTCTAAACTATGCTCCTAACCAAAATGTGTCTACCATTAGTTCAAAAATTCATAAGTAAATAGAATAATTATTCGAGACCTAAATTTATGTGATAACATAGATAAAGAGTTTAATGATAACATATAAAAATATAAAAAATTATGAAAACTTTTAAGTATTTTTAAACATGAACTTTTATAGTTGTTTAGGTGTAAAACAAAGGCTGAAAAGCGGTCTTGGGAGTAAATTCATAAAATATTCATAGAAATTCCAACAATTATGAAATTTTGACTAGGAGTAAATAACACTCCTGGGAACAACATATCCAAATTTGTTAAAAATTGAAGTAGAATAAGTACATGAAATGTATGAAAAACCTCACTGGTCTGGGGTTGAGCAGAGTGTTAAAATAGAACTGGTTTTTGGCCGATTTAAAAGTAAATACAATTCCAATGGATCTGAAATTTTTACTGTAAAAACATCACATACATATAAACAAACAGTAAATTATTCATTATTTTCTGAAATTTTTAACTATTTTTCTTAGTTTCTTGAAAGTAAGTACAAAACATGAACTTCATAGTTTTCTATACTTCAAAACTTATTGCATGAAAGAATTGCTCTACCAAAATATGAAATTACACCACCACAAGCTCTAAATCACATACGTATCACTACTCATAACATATTCTTACATGAATCAAAGAGTATTTATCCAACAAACTCACTTTTGCACATGCATGTATGAATACATAAAGATGATGATGAATCGAGAACATGCAATCATGAATCCACCATGCTTTCATATAAGTGAGATGATCAATGCTAAAATTTTGGCTTAAAATGATGAAACACTAACATGCAACTAAAGATCAATCACTTTTCATACCAAGAACATGAACTATCTAGAAATTAAACACATAAAGAAGAAAATAGTGCTTACTTATAACCCTTGAGAGGAATTAGGGAATGAAGGTTCAATATGAGGCTCACTGTCATGTGGCAAGGGCTCCTCTTGTGGTTCTTGAATACTAGATTCCCCTGTTGTTGACAGTTTTTCTACTCATTTCTTTATCCTCTCCAACATCTCCCTCACATATTTCCTACCTGTGGCTGAATCCTCTTGTGGTAATTGTGCAGCTATGGACAAAAATTTGGCGCACACTTCGATGTCATTCATAATACTACGCCGTTCTGCCATAATTGCTGATGAGTCTTCCTGGTGCTGATGAAGCTGGGGGGTATGTACTCGACATGAGTCTCTACGTTCGTGCCAAATGCCGCATACGTAGCACCAAATTATGCATGCGTCCACGTCTTCGTGGTTACCCCTGCAGTGGAAACAGTAGGGAGGACCCGAATGACAGTCTTCGCTCCACATGCTTATATTGTCTCTTGCTTCCTGCGTTCCTGAGAAACAAACTCACAAGACACCCGTGAAGCACAGAGATATAGAATAAAAAATAATAAAACTAAAACTAAGATAAAAGTACTCTAAACTAACTCCTAACAAAATAATCTACCGCTGTCCCCGGCAACGGCGCCAAAAACTTGACACGATTTCTTACGTGTATGCGCAAGTGCACGGTCAAGTAATATAGGGGTGGTATTTCAACCCCGAGTTATCGATCCCACGAGGACAAGCTTTAGATTATCTAATTAGTTATTTAATTTAGAGTATGGTGCAGGAGGAAAGATTTGATTGATTTTAGAAATTTAAATAACAACTAAGCTAATATTTTTTGTATTTTGTTATTTTATATTTAGAAAACAAGATATGGAGAAACTAGGCAATCTCTAGATCACCTAAGGCTGTAGACGAATTCCGGATTATCTGAATAACACGTTAATTCTATCCTAATCAAGACGGGTAATAGGCTATGACAATATCCTGTCGGTCTCATGTCATTTTACGTCTCGGTTAACTACAATCTCCTCTCGGTCTCATGTTGTCTACCGGTCCGTTCTAGCATGTCATCTACTGGTACGATAACGAGTCTTGTCGGCCCACCGTTTCACGAAACAGGGAATAATCCTACCGAATCTACTCACACTAGGCCAATCCTAACACTTCTCCTTTTCGGTCTCGTGATTCGGGGTTGTTATTCACGTCTCATCCTACCTAGTTAGAATCACTGTCGCGCATTCTCTAGCTTAGTAGTATTTCCGGGTCATGACTCCTTCAAAACTAAGAATTAAGTGTAGCACGTGAACAATTGACTTAGAACGATATTAACTTTAAGCAAAACAATGATTCAAGAACAAACCGTAGCTTCAATAACAATCAAATCCTACACTAGTAGTGTCAATAGACTAGAATCATCAATTAGATCATGAAACTAACAACTATTCATTGAATCAAAGACATAGGCATGAAACAAAGACTTGAATCCGGGAAATAATCCGTCTACATAACCCTAGGCTCTCATAGATATGCCTAGCAATGGAATTTAGCTAATAATAATCAACCAAACAAATCTTACAAGTTTCTCCATACAATGATTGAGAAGAGAAGAAGAAGAAAATCAAAAACCTAGCTCTCCAATGGTGGCTTTTTTGTTCTCTTCGTCCCCGTCTTCGCCCTTGTCGTCCTCCCGCTCTCTAGACTCCAAATATGCGTGAATACCTCCCCCCAAAGTCGTCCCTCTATGTTGGATTAGGTCTGGAGTCTTCAAACTTTCAAGAAATTCCCAATAGAACCCAAAAGTCCGCGTCTGGCCTCTCTGTTCGCACGAACACCCGACTGTTCGTGCGAACAGTGTTCGTGCGAACAAGAACTTTTGTTCTTATTTTCCAGAAGTCCCTTTTTCACTTATTTTGGCCTTCAAAAATAATTCTAAGGCATTTTGTTCGTGCGAACAAAAGTTTTTTCGCACGAACACCCCTGGGAATTTTCTCATATTTGCATCCTCTTTGTCGGACCATATCTTTCTCGTCCGATCTCCGTTTTAGCTTCGTGACCTATCGTTAGAAAGCTCTCCGAGTCTACTTTTATTTGCCACTCGTCTCACTCCAAAATGAACTTTAGAACTCAAGATACTATCAAAATAGTGGAGATTGGTCACTTTTGCTCTTCTAACTTTGCTTCTCTTGCTTCCTCTTGAGTTTGTTTTGTTTCCGAAGCTCGTTTCATGCCTCCTAAACATCGTTTAGCATCCGTTCCTGTCAAGACAACATGAACAACCATACCAAGCGATTATATTTGACAAATAACATCGAAATATGCATCGAAACGCCCAGATTAACAATAAAGTGCTAGAAACTCAACTTTCTACGTTTTCTCAACATTCATAGTGTAAAACTCTCATTTCAACCCGGGAATCACGCAAAACGTTATAACATATGCAAGAAATATAACTCTCATAGAAAGTTATCAGAAGACATGCTAGTTTGGGATAAATGATGTAAAATTCAATAATTGAGAGGTTAGTGCATAAAATCATAAAATTTGGAACACAGTTACAAATTTACATAAAGTTTGGGCAAACCATGAATTTAATACTAATTAACAATATGGCACAAACATAACATTCTTGAAAATATTTTCTTTAAAGTCTAGCATACTAGATAAAATGTTAACATTAACACACATATTTAGAATATATAACATCGCTTAAAACATAAATGTGCAACATAAATATGCGGGTTACTACAATACCAGCCAATTCCAGAGTGCTAAAGGGAATTATGTTTACTTGTGCTCCTCCGTCAACAAATTCTCTCTTAAATTCGACCCCATTAACAACTGTCGTCACATACAAAGGCCTCTGATGATTCGCGTCTGCCTTTTTATTTATCGGATCGAAGGACATTACCTGACCATTCAAACGTATGGCCTTTGCAACTTCTCCACTAGAGACTACTAAATCTTCTTTAAAGTCTTTTGCGCCTCTCAAAATTGCCTTAGTCATTTCTAGACGACATGGTTCCGAGAAGTTCAATTCATCATATAATGACTCGAACTTAGGTGAATCCACCGTTCGCCTGGCGTGAGAATCTTCAGTATCCATGCCATAACCTTCATCTTCATGGTCTAGGCCACAACTGGCAAATCTTCTTCAACAATGTCTTCCTGATCGAAGATGGACACAACTGCCACTTCTTTCCCTTTGGGTTCTTTTTCTGAATGAGAGGGTAAAGGGTTACTAAGAACATCCTTCACTGGCTCTTCGATGATCAGCTCTGTTGGGTTTTGTAACGGATTAAACAGAGGAATTAAACAAATAAGATCCGCACAAGACCCACCAAAGATCACATGAAGAGACATTATAATGATAATGAAGGTTCAAGTAACGATTTACATTGTTTGTATCCAGTGATGACTTCACTCGTGAGAAAGTATTCACGTCTCTATGGCTAGTCCACTCTAGGATTGAATCCGGATCCTTCAAGCCTCTGTGAAGGATCACAATCACGCAAAACGGAGCAAGGAGGGGGCGACTCCTCCTTGTGGCCGACAGGGTGACGGGGCGGCAAAAGGAGCTTCGGCCTCTTTGTTGCTCTATCTCTCTCCTTTCTTTATTCTCTCCTACTCAAAGTATGTTGAGCATTAGTTGTGTAGACAAAATAAGCTAGGAGTGTTCTTTTTATAGTCCAAAAACTACTTGTTTAACTACATAAAGACCCCTCTCATAATCCTACTCATGTACGGATTTGTCCAACTTGCAAATTAGTCCTACTAAGTTTGCAAGTAGTTGCACAGTGATCCTTCTATTTAACTAATCATATTAATTAAATTCCGATCTAATCCATAGGGAGTGTGACCCCATAGGTTTCTACTTAGTTGGTAGTAATTACTAACATGGAGCGGCCTCTACCAAGACATCCACGCTACCCAACTAATAGAAATAGTCATCCGACAAACCTTGTTCAAGTATTGTCTCATCCCTTTGTCTCTATATTCGGATTGGACACGAGACATACAAGTCACACTCGTATATCCAATCCATAGTTCCTCGATCCTGGGAATAGTCTTATCCATGCAGATAACACCAATATCATATATTGATTTATCTGAGTCTGGCCAGACATTCTATAAGCACCATCCCTCGAGTGGTCGTGGATATTTGCTCCCGTTATGTGAGAGGGACAAACTCTGTCTACATCACTACATTCTCTAAGCTTGCTTACGTATTGTGCATAAGAGAATCCTGCAGAGAGAACTTCGTGTACACCAAAGGCAGAGGATAGAAAATGGCACAGGAAGTGTTGGGTTGTGTGTAGGGAGAGAGTAAGGCAATAGCACTGTGTGAGAGAGAGACAGGGGTTCGGCAGAGCTTCCGCGTATATCTGGTGTGTGTCCTTGTATGGAAGGGTAAACGTCCTATATATAACGGAGAATGTGACCGTTGTAGTGTGGTCAATGCGCCCATCAATGGCGGCTTCATTAGCTTAACCACAACGGCACGTTCGCCCGCGTATATAGGTACCGTTACAGCACGTTATCCGCGTATACCGGAACCGTTATGGGGTTGACCGGGTTGACCGGATTGACCGGGTTTATGGAGCTCGTGCCATAAATCTCTCACAAGCAGTTACTAAAGGTCGCGCGTGAGCTTGGCTCGCACGCGACAGGACTTACTCTAGCCTCCAGACCACTAAGTCCCTACAAGTCCCGTGCAGTGGTATGCGAGGGCCCTGTCTCGCAGCCCCCACGTGGATCAGCGCGGCTGGTGATCCAGTGTGTGTGGAGCACAATATGGTGTGCTAGATGATTGCTGTTGGAATAGATGCCCTAGAGGCAATCTAGTTTAGTATGAATTTGTATTTGGCTAGAAAATTCATTTATTATTTATTGGATATTTAATATAATGAAGTCCTTAGATTTAGAATTGTGTTGTTTATCTTAAATATCCCTAGTCAAGTATAATGATTAAATGGGACAATCATTTATAGACTAGTATGGGGTTGGATTGATATGGAGATATCACGATCCAACACATAGGTGTGCATTACGGAATGTTGCACTGGATTGACCCATCACCGAGAAGGCTACATACATGTTATGTTAAGTCACAAGTGCTTCTCGGGTACAATGGTATTGTCATCCTTAGACTTGAAGTCACTAGATATTCTAGTTGTGGATCATTGTGATCTTGGTAGCGTTAAACGCTACACCGTAACTGGGTAGTTATAAAGGCGTGTACTGGATACAATGAGAAGCAAGCTTAGAGATCGTAGTGGACGTAGAGAGGATTTGCCCCTCCCACATAACGGGAGCAAATATCCTAGGCCACTCGAAGGATAGTGCTTATAGAATGTCTGGCCAGACTCAAATAAATCAATATGAGATATTGATGTTATTTGCACGAATAAGGCTATTCCATGGATCGAGAAACTAGGGATTGGATATACGAGTGTGACTTGTATGTCTCGTGTCCAATCCGGATATGGAGGCAAAGGGATGAGACAATTACTCGTACAAGGTTGTCTAGATGACTATCCTATTAGTTGGCTAGAATGGATGTTTTGCTAGAAACCGCTCCATATTAGCAAAGAGTTGCTACCAACTAGATAGAACCTATGGGGTCACACGCTATATAGAGTTGTACTAGATTTGGGAATTAATTAATTGGATTAATTAATTAGAAGGATCACTTTGCAAACCCTTGCAAACTTAGTAGGGACTAATTTGCAAGGAAGGGACTAAATTGAATTCTAGTAGGACTAGAATAAGTCCTTTAGGTAGTTAACAAGGAGTTGTTGGACTATATAAAGGACCCTCCTTCCTTCCTTCCTCATAACTTATGCTCTAAAGGAGAACATAACAAGAGTGGGAGAGAACAAAGGAGAGAGAGCAAGCAACAAGGAGGCCGACGCCCCCTTGCCGCCGCCCTCGTCCCCGTCGGCCAAAAGAGGGCCGAGCCCCTTTCTTTTGTCTCGTTTTGCGTGATTCCTTCACCCTCCTCTCATTTCGGGCTAGCACCAAGGAGATTGGAGATCTAGGATCAACTCTAGGCGTGGATCAACTATAGAGAACGTGACACTATTCGCGTTTGAAGTCATCAAGGAGAACCCAAAGGTGTGTTTATGATTTCTTACCTTCACTATCGTTATGCATCTAGACTTGTGATCCTTGGAGGGTTTTGCATGGCTATTGTTTGATTATGCTTCCGTTTGCGCGATCCATGAATCAAAATCCTACAGTGGTATCAGAGCCACAGGTCATAGAGCATAAACGTAGTTTATGTGTTACATTCTTGTTGTTTTACACCTTAAATTGTTGTTTATCGCGTAAAACAAGACAAATCAAGCATGGGATGCAATTTGTCAATAATAAGATCATAACAAGACCCAATTTTGCATTGGATGCATGAATTGGTGAGTTGAGAAATTTTAGGATCTTAGATCTAGGGTTTGGGCATCCTTGGGGAAGAAGGAGTTCTCCCAAAACAAGGAAACAACCAAACTTGGGCTCCAAGCAAGGAGGTTGTTTTGGAAACAACCTCCACAAGGAGGTTCGGCCCCCTAGGGGACCGCCCCCCTTGCTTGCCGCCCAAGATTGGCGCCCTAAGGGGCCGGGCGGCCCTAACCCGCGGGCCTAGCTTGCGGGTTTTGGGCCGGGCCGGGCCTAGGGCCTTATGGTTCACTTTGTTTGGGCCCGGGCAATTGGATTGTTGGGCCCATGGACCGTTTTAACCCTAGAAATCCTAAAATCAATTAAAATTGACCAAGCGCGTTAAAATTGGATTTTAACTGTTTATGTGCAAATCGCATGGTGATTGGATATGGCCTTAGGATGTGGTTTGATGTGAATGTTTAATTTTGTGTTTTGGTTTTACGGCCTGCGAGCTGATCAATTAATTGTAATAATTAATTAGGGTTTTATGGCCTGCGTGCCATTTTTTTTTCTCAACTTGTGAGATTTATTTTATTTAGTATAGATATTAGCTAGTGCTAGATAAAGTAGATTGTTAGCCAAGATTGAAGAAAAGAAGCCCAAAGCCAAAGAAGCCACAAAAGATGGAGCATGGAGCATGGAGCATTCCACATGACTATGAAGGATGGACCAAAAGATCAAGACGCATGGAGATGTGTTTGCTTAGGGTTCATAGATAATTCCATTGGCTTGGAATTATCTTAGTCTAGAAAAGGCCATATCCAAATCACGTTTAATTTCTGTTTTGTGGTTGTTTATTTATTGTCTTATTATTTGTGTGGTTGGTGTATGGATGATGCATGCAATTAGGATAATAAGATAATTAGACAACCCGGATCTATTATTTGGAGTTGTGCCCAAACTCAAATAGATAGATTAGTTGATATTGATCAACAAAACAATTAAAATTGAATTGAAAATCCCTCAAATTTTAAATATTGTGTTCTTGCCTTCTCGTTATTTAAACACTCATTATCATCATTATTTATCAAGTTCGTGCGTGCCAAAGCATGGCGACTTGGTTCATAATGATGGAATGCGATGGCACGTAACAATGTGCAATTGTTTAGATAAGAGGTTGAACACAACTAGGCTATAAATTTGATTAAGAAACCTAGAGGCAATCAATTGGGATTATCCATAGGGATGGATAAATAAGGAGTTATTTGCCCGGTTGAACCAAGAGTTGCATATGGGATGCAATTGGAATTGTTCCTACCTAAAAGTAGTCGAATTATGGGTGACTTGCCAAAGCAAGCTCATAAGGAGATGAAAAGATGGATCTTGGCCCACTAGAAAATATAATGATATTTTCCGCATTAATATCTTGAGGGTTATTAATCCGTAGAAAAATAGTGGGAGCTATATTTAATAAACTAGCCATTATTAAATATAGTCAAAAATTCATAAATACTAAAACTTGCGTATTTTCTTTTTGTAGAATTTCAAATGGCAGACAACTCATCGAGTTCACAACATTCCCTACGATCTGTCCTTGAGAAGGACAAGCTCTCTGGAACCAACTTTCATGATTGGTACAGAAACTTGAGAATTGTTCTCAAGCAAGAGAAGAAACTGTACGCAATAGAGGAGCAAGTTCCAGAAGGTCCAGAGAACCAGACACCTGCTGCCTTAAAGGCGTATCAAAAGCGTGTTGATGACGCTAATGATGCGGCCTGCCTAATGCTTTGCACCATGACCTCTGAGCTTCAGAAGCAACATGAGAACATGAATGTTGTCGATATGATCGAACATCTAAAGCAGCTCTTCCAAGAGCAGGCGAGGGTAGAGAGGTATGAGGTCTCAAAGGCACTGTTCAAATGTCATCTGGCAGAAGGGAACCCGGTGGGACCCCATGTACTCCGAATGATCGGATACTTGGAGAATCTCGCCCGGCTTGGGTTCCCGGTCGGCCAAGAGTTGGCAACCGATCTCGTGTTGCAATCGTTGCCTGAAAGTTATGGACAGTTCATTATGAACTATAACATGAACGAGATCGTTAAAACACTGCCAGATTTGCTCAACATGTTGAGGACGGCTGAACAGAGCATCAACAAGGGTAAGGGCAAGGCCATTATGATGGTGCATAAAGGAAAGGGCAAAAAGTTTGCCTCTTCCTCCAAGGGCAAAGGCAAGTCAGTTGCCAAGTCCAAGGAACAAGCCCTTAAGCCTGTTGGTGGCGTTGCCAAGGTCGTGACTAAGGGTGAATGTCACTACTGTAGTCAACCTGGACACTGGAGGAGGAACTGCCCAAAATATCTGGAGGAAAAGAGGCTTGGAATAGTGATTCCACCACCACCAGGTATTTTTGTTGTAGATGTCAATTTAACTGTCTCTACATCACGGGTATTAGATACTGGATGTGGATCTCATATTTGTCGAAATATGCAGGATCTAAAGAGAAGTAAAAGATTGGCTAAAGGGGAGGTAGATCTACGCGTTGGGAATGGAGCAAAGGTTGCTGCGTTGGCCATAGGCGTGTGCGAGCTATCTCTGCCTTCAGGATTAGTTTTAGAATTAAATAATTGCTATTTTGTGCCTGCTATGAGCAGAAACATTATTTCTATTTCTTGTTTGGACAAGGAAGGTTTTATTATTTCAATAAAGAACAATTGTTGTTCCTTTTATTTGAATAATATTCACTATTTTAGTGCGCAATTATTTAATGGACTTTATGTCCTTGATCTAAGCAATCCTGTCTACAACATTAATACCAAGCGGATTAAAATAAATGATTTAAATTCTGCTTATTTATGGCATTGTCGTTTAGGCCACATAAATGAGAAACGTGTATCTAGACTCCATAAGGATGGATTGCTAGACTCATTTGATTTTGAATCATATGAGACATGTGAGGCTTGTTTATTGGGAAAAATGACAAAGTCCCCTTTCAATAAGAAAGGTGAGAGGACTAGTGAGCAATTGGCGCTCATACATACCGATGTGTGTGGGCCATTTGCCACGCCTGCCAGGGGTGGTTATGTCTACTTCATTACGTTTACTGATGATTACAGTAGATATGGATTTGTGTACCTTATGAGGGCAAAATCCGAATCCTTTGAAGTGTTCAAAGAATTCAAGAATGAAGTAGAGAAGCAACTTGGCAAAAGTATCAAGGCTCTACGATCGGATCGTGGAGGAGAATACTTGAGCCAAGAGTTTGACGACTATCTTAGAGAGTGTGGGATCATGTCCCAACTCACTCCACCCGGAACGCCACAATGGAATGGCGTGTCCGAGAGGAGGAATCGAACCCTATTGGATATGGTTCGGTCTATGATGTGTCAAACCGATCTTCCATTATCATTTTGGCGCTACGCTCTATTAAGTGCAGCTTTCACCATTAACCGTGTTCCATCTAAATCAGTCATGAAGACACCATATGAGATGTGGAGTGGGAGGCGTCCCACACTGTCGTTCATGAGGATTTGGGGCTGCGATGTCTATGTAAAACGTTTACAATCAGACAAGCTAGGGCCTAAATCGGATAAGTGTAAATTTGTGGGGTACCCTAAGGAAACTAAGGGATACTACTTCTACAATCCAACCGAGAATAAAGTGTTTGTTGCTCGGACCGGCGTGTTTCTAGAAAGAGAGTTTGTCTCTAAAGAAGCAAGTGGGAGGAATGTAGAACTTGAAGAGATTCAAGAACCACAAATCACTGAACCGATTCTGGAACATGAACAGGAATCACAAGCAGTTGTGGAGCCACCTGTTCAGGTAACACAAGAGCTTCGTAGATCTAGTAGAGTGCGCCAGGAACCCGAGAGGTATGGACTTCTCGTAACTGATTCCGGTGACACGATGTTCATAGATGATGAGCCTACTACCTATGAGGAGGCCATGAATGGCCCAGACTCGCAGAAGTGGCTTGAAGCCATGAGATCCGAGATGGAATCCATGTATACCAACAAAGTATGGACTTTGGTGGAACCACCTGATGGGGCGCGGCCCATAGGGTGCAAGTGGGTCTTCAAGAAGAAGATCGACATGGATGGTAATGTGATTACCTATAAGGGCCGATTGGTGGCTAAAGGATTCAGACAGATTCATGGTATTGACTATGATGAAACCTTTTCACCAGTCGCTATGACCAAATCCATCCGAATCCTACTTGCAATTGCAGCATACTACGACTATGAGATTTGGCAGATGGATGTCAAAACAGCATTCCTTTATGGGAATCTCCTCGAGGATGTGTATATGATACAGCCGGAGGGTTTTGAGGATCCAAAGCAAGCCAACAAAGTCTGTAAACTGCAACGATCCATTTATGGATTGAAGCAAGCTTCTAGGAGTTGGAATCGACGTTTTGATGAAGTGGTCAAAGAGTTTGGCTTCATCAGAAACGAAGATGAGTCTTGTGTCTACAAGAAGGTTAGTGGGAGCTCTGTAGCTTTTCTGGTCTTGTATGTGGATGACATACTACTCATTGGAAACGACATTCCCATGCTGCAATCTGTGAAAGATTGGCTAGGAAAGTGTTTCTCAATGAAAGACTTAGGGGAAGCAGCCTATATACTCGGTATAAAGATCTATAGAGATAGATCTAAAAGGTTGCTAGGCCTAAGTCAAAGTACATATATTGACAAGGTGTTGAAACGGTTCAACATGCAAGATTCCAAGAAGGGATTCTTGCCCATGTCACATGGAATCACTCTTTCGAAGAGTGGTTGTCCTTCCAATGAGATTGAGAAGGAACGCATGAGTAGGATTCCCTATGCCTCGGCTATAGGATCTATCATGTACGCCATGTTATGTACCAGACCAGATGTGTCATATGCCTTGAGTATGACAAGCAGATACCAATCCAATCCGGGTGAGAGTCACTGGATTGCTGTCAAGAACATCCTAAAGTACTTGAGAAGAACTAAGGATGCTTTCTTGATGTTTGGCGGTGAGGAAGAGTTGCGTGTAAAGGGTTACACTGATTCAAGCTTCCAAACCGACAGAGATGACTTTAGATCACAGTCGGGATATGTGTTTTGCCTGAATGGAGCAGCGGTGAGCTGGAAGAGTTCCAAGCAAGAGACGGTGGCTGATTCTACAACAGAGGCTGAGTACATTGCTGCAAATGGCGCAGCAAAGGAGGCTGTTTGGATCAGAAAGTTTGTTTCTGAACTTGGTGTGGTCCCTAGCATTGCGGATCCAGTGGAGTTGTTCTGTGACAACACTGGGGCGATCGCGCAATCAAAGGAACCAAGATCGCACCAGAAGTCCAAGCATGTGCTCAGGAAGTTTCATCTGATTCGAGATATTATCGATAGAGGAGACGTTCGGATATGCAAGATTCCTACAGATGATAATCTGTCAGACCCGCTTACAAAGCCTCTCACGCAGTGGAAGCATGAAGGGCACACTAGGAGTATGGGCATACGAGATGCGCCAGATTGGCTCTAGTGCAAGTGGGAGACTGTTGGAATAGATGCCCTAGAGGCAATCTAGTTTAGTATGAATTTGTATTTGGCTAGAAAATTCATTTATTATTTATTGGATATTTAATATAATGAAGTCCTTAGATTTAGAATTGTGTTGTTTATCTTAAATATCCCTAGTCAAGTATAATGATTAAATGGGACAATCATTTATAGACTAGTATGGGGTTGGATTGATATGGAGATATCACGATCCAACACATAGGTGTGCATTACGGAATGTTGCACTGGATTGACCCATCACCGAGAAGGCTACATACATGTTATGTTAAGTCACAAGTGCTTCTCGGGTACAATGGTATTGTCATCCTTAGACTTGAAGTCACTAGATATTCTAGTTGTGGATCATTGTGATCTTGGTAGCGTTAAACGCTACACCGTAACTGGGTAGTTATAAAGGCGTGTACTGGATACAATGAGAAGCAAGCTTAGAGATCGTAGTGGACGTAGAGAGGATTTGCCCCTCCCACATAACGGGAGCAAATATCCTAGGCCACTCGAAGGATAGTGCTTATAGAATGTCTGGCCAGACTCAAATAAATCAATATGAGATATTGATGTTATTTGCACGAATAAGGCTATTCCATGGATCGAGAAACTAGGGATTGGATATACGAGTGTGACTTGTATGTCTCGTGTCCAATCCGGATATGGAGGCAAAGGGATGAGACAATTACTTGTACAAGGTTGTCTAGATGACTATTCTATTAGTTGGCTAGAATGGATGTTTTGCTAGAAACCGCTCCATATTAGCAAAGAGTTGCTACCAACTAGATAGAACCTATGGGGTCACACGCTATATAGAGTTGTACTAGATTTGGGAATTAATTAATTGGATTAATTAATTAGAAGGATCACTTTGCAAACCCTTGCAAACTTAGTAGGGACTAATTTGCAAGGAAGGGACTAAATTGAATTCTAGTAGGACTAGAATAAGTCCTTTAGGTAGTTAACAAGGAGTTGTTGGACTATATAAAGGACCCTCCTTCCTTCCTTCCTCATAACTTATGCTCTAAAGGAGAACATAACAAGAGTGGGAGAGAACAAAGGAGAGAGAGCAAGCAACAAGGAGGCCGACGCCCCCTTGCCGCCGCCCTCGTCCCCGTCGGCCAAAAGAGGGCCGAGCCCCTTTCTTTTGTCTCGTTTTGCGTGATTCCTTCACCCTCCTCTCATTCCGGGCTAGCACCAAGGAGATTGGAGATCTAGGATCAACTCTAGGCGTGGATCAACTATAGAGAACGTGACACTATTCGCGTTTGAAGTCATCAAGGAGAACCCAAAGGTGTGTTTATGATTTCTTACCTTCACTATCGTTATGCATCTAGACTTGTGATCCTTGGAGGGTTTTGCATGGCTATTGTTTGATTATGCTTCCGTTTGCGCGATCCATGAATCAAAACCCTACAATTGCCACGTGGCTAAGATCTGTCTGCTCAGAAAGCACTATCTACATTAGCCCCCTTTCTGCGCGTGAAGACTCATAGCCAGATAGGCTTCCATGCGCAGGAACCAACGTACGCGTCGCCGCCACGCACCAATTCAAATATGTGCAGATTCAGCCCCCGTGCGTGTCATTATGACCTAAACCCCTTGAGTCGTGCCGTCTGGTCTTTTAGGGTTTTAGGCGTGACGTCAGCTTGTCCTGTGATTACGCGATTCGACGGTGACGGTTGGGATTCGACTACTAAAAGGACGCAACCCTTCATTGTTTTTGGATAAATACTCTGTGCTCTCCATTTTTGCAAAGCATCACTTCTTTCTCTTAAAGTGAATGATACCTCGCACGCTTCTTCACGTCGGGTTCACCAAAATGTGCACAAGAGAATCCTGCAGAGAGAACTTCGTGTACACCAAAGGCAGAGGATAGAAAATGGCACAGGAAGTGTAAGGTTGTGTGTAGGGGGAGAGTAAGGCAATAGCACTATGTGAGAGAGAGACAGGGGTTCGGCAGAGCTTCCGCGTATATCTGGTGTGTGTCCTTGTATGGAAGGGTTAACGTCCTATATATAACGGAGAATGTGACCGTTGTAGTGTGGTTAATGCGCCCATCAATGGCGGTTTAATTAGCTTAACCACAACGACACGTTCGCCCGCGTATATAGGGACCGTTACAGCACGTTATCCGCGTATACCGAAACTGTTATGGGGTTGACCGGGTTGACCGGATTGACCGGGTTTATGGAGCTCGTGCCATAAATCTCTCAAAAGCAGTTACTAAAGGTCGCGCGCGAGCTTGGCTCGCACGCGACAGAACTTACTCTAGCCTCCAGACCACTAAGTGTAATACCCCGTATTTAAGTAAGGGGTTATTTGGTCATTTCGGAAAAATATGTGAAAATTTAGAGAAATTAGTATTTCAAACATATCAATGACTTTTCTTAATTTTAAAGTATAGTGGTGTTAATTGACATCTATGATGATATCAATTTTTAATTTGGGGTTATTTTGTAGTTTTTGAAACTTGGATGATACTATACGAAACTTATTTGTATACTTGAGATATACTTGTAGTTTTCTAAAATTTGATTTTAACATTTATATACAAAGTGGTGTATTTGAAATTTTCTGGAAAATTTATTATTTATGAAAATTAACTTATATGTGTGAGCTATTAATTGAAAATTATCTTTTTACCCCTCAATTTTTGGCACTTCTCATTTATACCCCTCTTGTATATGGAATTTTGTAGTTATCTTAAATTTCTTGTATTTGCATGTCAACCCTCATTCTCTTGGTAATCCAATTCCTACCCCAACTATGGTGTTGGGATACTTTTTAATTGCATTTTTTTACCCCTTAATTTTTGGCTATCAATTCTTTAGCCCCATCCACAAATCCTCTAATTTTTTTCTAATTACAACCAACTACCCCCTCCATCACTTTGGTCAACACCAATAAAATAATTCATTTTCATTTCTACTCCTATTAAAATAACACCACTACATCCTCATTACACTCAATGAACCACCAACACTACCATCTCCATCAAGTCCATCCTACCCCTTCTCCATCATTTCATTTCTTTCCATCATTTCCCTCAAGAACACTCATGCAAGCTTCTTCTTCCTTCTCTCCAAACTTCAAACCCGTTTTTGGAGGTTGACCTCCACAAAACTTCATCAAAACTCAAATTTCTTGGCTCTAAATTGTGAAAATATTGAGTCCAACCTTAGTATCATCATGGAGGGGTGTTCTTACACAATTATTCTAAGGGATTGAAGGTCAAATGCATTCTTTTCCTCATCATCTTCTTGAATCTTGGGGTAAAGTTTCTTCTAGTCTTTAATTGATTCTTGCATGTCCATCTTTACCTTTGATTGATGAAATTTCATCTTTGATTTCTTCAATTCCATGCTTAGTTCTTCATATCCATGGTTAGATCATGTGTTTGACCTCAAATTTTAGATTATTTCATGAAACCCACATTAGAACCCACATGCATGTTGTGAATGTCATATTCTTTTCACTAGTAAATCAATAGATTTTTGAAAATTTGTGTCAAGAGCATGTAAAAATGTTGTTTTTATGATTAAAATGGTGTTATTTGGGTGAAAATCAAGTCTTTATAAGTTGCATGAATCATTAGAACCATTCTTGTTGATTTTTGAAAAAATTGCATGTTCATACAATCTGACCAGTTTGTGAAAAACGTATATTATCTCTATATTTTTTCTCTGTGGAATTTTTAAATATTTCATATTATGAAACTAGACTCAAAGAGGATCATTTTGAAAGAAAATTCAACTCCATAGCCTTTATTGTTAGGGAGATATCCTCATTTTAAGTTGCATGTTTTCTGAAACACTGTTTTTGGACAAGTTTTGCTATTTTTGTAAAAAATCTCATTTCCAGAAACATATGGCACCCAATCTTTCTTGTGATGCAACTAGACACACAAGGGATTCATTCTGGAGAATATGGGCATCTTTCCTATTCTCCAAGTAGTAGTAATTGTTCTTCAAAGTTGAAACTTTCTTCCAAACTTGTCTCTGCATAGCAGTGTTTGTTATTTATGTAACTTGAGTTTTGTAATAGCTATGCATAATTTTCTTGGTGTTTCTGAAAGTAGACACATGTAGGTTCATCATAAATTAAATTCAAAATTTTAGGAGATGATTTGATATGGTAAATATGGCTCCAAAGTCAGAGCTACAATTCTGTCCAGAATTGTAGTTTCACATTTTTTAGAAAACTTGAATTTTTGAATTTCTAGGTGTTTTGTTGGAATTATTTTGATAATTAAACATATTTATATGTTCATTAGTGACATATAGGACTATTTTAAATTTAGGTTTTCATTGTTATTATGCATGTGTAAATTGGTTATAACGAGAACGTCATACGTGTGATTGTAGACATCGACCTCGTAGGAGAGGGCAGTTGTCGTCCGAGTGCTAGGCTTAGTTTCTTGCTTTTAATTGTGCTTTATCTCAGTGGTAAGTACATATGTACGACCTTTTCATATCAAAATGTGCGTATGCGTTCGATGTTTCAGATGAATGCTTGTTATATGAAAAACTATGAGAATACATGTTTTCCACTCGAATGTTGTTAAACTATTCTATTCATCTCCTTTGAGAACTCTCGGAAATTACTTGTGAAATGTTGATATTCTGATTCTGGTTATGTGAAAGAGAAGAAATAAAATACCTCTAATAGACTTAGGACGATGTACAGAGTACTGTTATTAATGGGAGGCGTCAAGCGATGCTCCTTTTCTTATGGCTAAAACCATTGAAGCAATGCTTCTTATTATTGGATAGAACGTTAATGTTCACAAATCCGCCCCCGATGAGCCAAAATGTATCAAGATATTGAGGCTAAGGGGTTTATAGAGTTATATAGTGCTACATATACTTGTAACGGTCACTACGGTATAGGGGTGTCGACACTTAAGGCCTTTTAGCTAATGTTATGAGCGGGGTTGACGAATGGGCTCCCTTAACGCTCGGGTGAAATAGGGTTTGATAGACCCTAGAAGGAACCCTTAGTGATTATTTCGTGATCCCTCTGTTTACATCGATCCTGCTGGTGGCTCTTGACACGCCTCAGCTAAATTAAACTGTTGACTGGAGTCGAAAATTAAAAATTGACTACTTATTGATGTTGTTTGTGGCTCTTGATATGCCCTAAGCGATTGAAATGAATTGTAAATCTCGGCTACTCATGAACTACTATCGTTATCAGTTCAAATGAACTTGTTTACTCTGGATATTTTACCAACTACTCGTGGTTTCTCAATGTTATTGAATTGAGAGGTTTTGTTACTCGGTTACTTCAAGTTGATCCAAATTCTCCAATATGATAGTTTTACTGTTTAAATCTTCTGATTTGTTTCAACTAATGCTTCCGTGCCACTCGTTGCTTTACATGTCGTAGTATGTACTTACTCAGTTTTTACTGATCAATTTCTTTAAAACTGCGTCGGCTTTTGCCATTTTAAAACCACAGGTCATCACTTAAGGAAGGGGATGGGAACGCGCACCGAGACGAAGACGTTTAGTTTAAGTTATATCACTTAGTAGATGACATAGATTATCTCACACATTGCTTTTGTAAACTTTTCTTTTCAAAGATAGTTTTATTAGCTAAATTGTAATATTCTTAAGATAATATTCTACTTTTGAAAGTCGATTGTCGCATTAACCCTGAACCGAGATCCCGGGTTGTTTTAGATGGTATCAGAGCATCGGTTCTCTGGTTAAAGTGACTTTTCGATTTCCATTAGTAGAGATTAAGAAATATAACACGTTTTCAAAATTTCAAAATTGATTAGGATATCTCAATTTGGTAATAACAAAGTAAGCAAGCCGCGGGGGATTTTGGGGTACTTACGTATTCTTAAACATGATTTGTACCGTACTTGTTGACTAACTGTTACTTGCTAATTCGTATGTGCTCCATGCGGAATCTACTTGCTTATTTATATGTTTTCTATCCATTGAGCATATTTTCTTACTCTATAGAAATGATTTATCATTGTCGTGTGATCCGTATCCGCGTTCGCTTTGTTGGTTATGTTATTTTGTCGACGAGAGAGTAACGACACTTTGACTTAGAAGAACATGGGACCATTCGTTTCATACCTTTGAGTGCGACTTTAAGATAATACCTTATTTTGTTTCATTTTGAGTTAATTCGACTTGGTCGTTTCCAAAATTAGAAAGTTTTGACCCAAAAAAATAATAATATTTTTTTAAAATAAAAATAGTTTTGGAAAAAAAAATGTTTGGTGTCTAGATACCAAATGCCAAGTGATGTGGACCACTTTATTTAGCAGTCCGCTGGCGTGACTCTTAGTACGACGGTACTATGAGTTGTACCCGCTGTGTAGAATAAGTTGGAACATTTGAAACACATTCGAGTTGTGATGGATAGACACATTGTGTGACGACACATAGTGTTCTTTTCTCCCTCGTATGCGTGGAACACTTTAGGTGATTGGTGTATCTTATCCTATAAAGGTAAGATAATATTTTTAACGCGGATGAGCTAAGTAAAATGACATGTTAGTTGCGATCAAAGTATTTTGTGTCTATAAATTTCAAGATTTGTTTAAACGCTAGAAAATTTTCGAATTGGCTTCCTAAACGTGGTAACTTGTGTGTTCGTCTAGACCTTTCAAAATTTGGTGCCAACCTTTTACTTGAGCTAATTGTACTTGAATCTCTAGTATAATACGAGGGAGTGGGGATGTAACCGACCGAGAGCGCGATTCCCGTTAATTAAAGTGTTGCATGTGTATTAGCATTGCATACAAGCTTCATGTGCATTATTTGCATTCTCTTGAAGTATGTTCGTAATTTCATTCAAAAATTTTCTTAAGCTTCGGGGACGAATCTTCATTTTAAGGGGGATATAATGTAATACCCCGTATTTAAGTAAGGGGTTATTTGGTCATTTCGGAAAAATATGTGAAAATTTAGAGAAATTAGTATTTCAAACATATCAATGACTTTTCTTAATTTTAAAGTATAGTGGTGTTAATTGACATCTATGATGATATCAATTTTTAATTTGGGGTTATTTTGTAGTTTTTGAAACTTGGATGATACTATACGAAACTTATTTGTATACTTGAGATATACTTGTAGTTTTCTGAAATTTGATTTTAACATTTATATACAAAGTGGTGTATTTGAAATTTTCTGGAAAATTTATTATTTATGAAAATTAACTTATATGTGTGAGCTATTAATTGAAAATTATCTTTTCACCCCTCAATTTTTGGCACTTCTCATTTATACCCCTCTTGCATATGGAATTTTGTAGTTATCTTAAATTTCTTGTATTTGCATGTCAACCCTCATTCTCTTGGTAATCCAATTCCTACCCCTACTATGGTGTTGGGAGACTTTTTAATTGCATTTTTTTACCCCTTAATTTTTAGCTATCAATTCTTTAGCCCCATCCACAACTCCTCTAATTTTTTTCTAATTACAACCAACTACCCCCTCCATCACTTTGGTCAACACCAATAAAATAATTCATTTTCATTTCTACTCCTATTAAAATAACACCACTACATCCTCATTACACTCAATGAACCACCAACACTACCATCTCCATCAAGTCCATCCTACCCTTTCTCCATCATTTCATTTCTTTCCATCATTTCCCTCAAGAACACTCATGCAAGCTTCTTCTTCCTTCTCTCCAAACTTCAAACCCGCTTTTGGAGGTTGACCTCCACAAAACTTCATCAAAACTCAAATTTCTTGGCTCTAAATTGTGAAAATATTGAGTCCAACCTTAGTATCATCATGGAGGGGTGTTCTTACACAATTATTCTAAGGGATTGAAGGTCAAATGCATTCTTTTCTTCATCATCTTCTTGAATCTTGGGGTAAAGTTTCTTCTAGTCTTTAATTGATGCTTGCATGTCCATCTTTACCTTTGATTGATAAAATTTCATCTTTGATTTCTTCAATTTCATGCTTAGTTCTTCATATCCATGGTTAGATCATGTGTTTGACCTCAAATTTTAGATTATTTCATGAAACCCACATTAGAACCCACATGCATGTTGTGAATGTCATATTCTTTTCACTAGTAAATCAATAGATTTTTGATAATTTGTTTCAAGATCATGTAAAAATGTTGTTTTTTATGATTAAAATGGTGTTATTTGGGTGAAAATCAATTCTTTATAAGTTGCATGAATCATTAGAACCATTCTTGTTGATTTTTGAAAAAATTGCATGTTCATACAATCTGACCAGTTTGTGAAAAACGTATATTATCTCTATATTTTTTCTCTGTGGAATTTTTACTTATTTCAAATTATGAAACTAGACTCAAAGAGGGTCATTTTGAAAGAAAATTCAACTCCATGGCCTTTATGGTTAGGGAGATATGCTCATTTTAAGTTGCCTGTTTTCTGAAACACTGTTTTTGGACAAGTTTTGGTGTTTTTGTTAAAAATCTCATTTCCAGAAACATATGGCACCCAATCTTTCTTGTGATGCAACTAGACACACAAGGGATTCATTCTGGAGAATATGGGCATCTTTCATATTCTCCAAGTAGTAGTAATTGTTCTTCAAAGTTGAAACTTTCTTCAAAACTTGTCTCTGCATAGCAGTGTTTGTTATTTATGTAACTTGAGTTTTGTAATAGCTATGCATGATTTTCTTGGTGTTTCTGAAATTAGACACATGTAGGTTCATCATACATTAAATTAAAAATTTTAGGAGATGATTTGATATGGTAAATATGGCTCCAAAGTCAGAGCTACAATTCTGTCCAGAATTGTAGCTTCACATTTTTTAGAAAACTTGAATTTTTGAATTTCTAGGTGTTTTGTTGGAATTATTTTGATAATTAAACATCTTTATATGTTCATTAGTGACATATAGGTCTATTTTAAATGTAGGTTTTCATTGTTATTATGCATGTGTAAATTGGTTATAACGAGTACGCCATACGTGTGATTGTAGACATCGACCTCGTAGGAGAGGGCAGTTGTCGTCGGAGTGCTAGGCTTAGTTTCTTGCTTTTAATTGTGCTTCATCTCAGTGGTAAGTACATATGTACGACCTTTTCATATCAAAATGTGCGTATGCGTTCGATGTTTCAAATGAATGCTTGTTATATGAAAAACTATGAGAATACATGTTTTCCACTCGAAGGTTGTTAAACTATTCTATTCATCTCCTTTGAGAACTCTCGGAAATTACTTGTGAAATGTTGATATTCTGATTCTTGTTATGTGAAAGATAAGAAATAAAATACCTCTAATAGACTTATGACGATGTACAGAGTACTGTTATTAATGGGAGGCGTCAAGCGATGCTCCATTTTCTTATGGCTAAAACCATTGAAGCAATGCTTCTTATTATTGGATAGAACATTAATGTTCACAAATCCGCCCCCGATGAGCCAAAATGTATCAAGATATTGAGGCCAAGGGGTTTATAGAGCTATAGAGTGCTACTTATACTTGTAAGGGTCACTACGGTATAGGGGTGTCGACACTTAAGGCCTTTTAGCTAATGTTATGAGCGGGGTTGACGAATGGAACGCTCGGGTGAAATAGGGTTTGATAGACCCTAGAAGGAACCCTTAGTGATTATTTCGTGATCCCTCTGTTTACATCGATCCTGCTGGTGGCTCTTGACACGCCTCAGCTAAATTAAACTGTTGACTGGAGTCGAAATTAAAAATTGACTACTTATTGATGTTGTTTGTGGCTCTTGAAATGCCCTAAGCGATTGAAATGAATTGTAAATCTCGGCTACACATGAACTACTATCGTTATCAGTTCAAATGAACTTGTTTACTCTGGATATTTTACCAACTACTCGTGGTTTCTCAATGTTATTGAATTGAGAGGTTTTTGTTACTCGGTTACTTCAAGTTGATCCAAATTCTCCAATATGATAGTTTTATTGTTTAAATCTTCAGATTTGTTTCAACTAATGCTTCCGTGCCACTCGTTTCTTTACATGTCGTAGTATGTACTTACTCAGTTTTTACTGATCAATTTCTTCAAAACTGCGCCGGCTTTTGCCATTTTAAAACCACAGGTCATCACTCAAGGTGGGGGATGGGAACGCGCACCGAGACGAAGACGTCTAGTTTAAGTTATATCACTTAGTAGATGACATAGATTATCTCACACATTGCTTTTGTAAACTTTTCTTTTCAAAGATAGTTTTATTAGCTAAATTGTAATATTCTTAAGATAATATTCTACTTTTGAAAGTCGATTGTCGCATTAACCCTGAACCGAGATCCCGGGTTGTTTCAGATGGTATCAGAGCATCGGTTCTCCGGTTAAAGTGACTTTTCGATTTCCATTAGTAGAGATTAAGAAATATAACACGTTTTCAAAATTTCAAAATTGATTAGGATATCTCAATTTGGTAATAACAAAGTAAGCAAGCCGCGGGGGATTTTGGGGTACTTACGTATTCTTAAACACGATTTGTACCGTACTTGTTGACTAACTGTTACTTGCTAATTCGTATGTGCTCCATGCGGAATCTACTTGCTTATTTATATGTTTGCTATCCATTGAGCATATTTTCTTACTCTGTAGAAATGATTTATTATTGTCGTGTGATCCGTATCCGCGTTCGCTTTGTTGGTTATGTTATTTTGTCGACGAGAGAGTAACGACGCTTTGACTTAGAAGAACATGAGACCATTCGTTTCATAACTTTGAGTGCGAATTTTAAGATAATACCTTATTTTGTTTCATTTTGAGTTAATTCGACTTGGTCGTTTCTAAAATTAGAAAGTTTTGACCCAAAAAAATAATAATATTTTTTTAAAATAAAAATAGTTTTGGAAAAAAAATGTTTGGTGTCGAGATACCAAATGCCAAGTGATGTGGACCACTTTATTTAGCAGTCCGCTGGCGTGACTCTTAGTACGACGGTACTATGAGTTGTACCCGCTGTGTAGACTAAGTTGGAACATTTGAAACACAGTCGAGTTGTGATGGATAGACACATTGTGTGACGACACATAGTGTTCTTTTCTCCCTCGTATGCGTGGAACACTTTAGGTGATTGGTGTATCTTATCCTATAAAGGTAAGATAATATTTTTAACGCGGATGAGCTAAGTAAAATGACATGTTAGTTGCGATCAAAGTATTTTGTGTCTATAAATTTCAAGATTTGTTTAAACGCTAGAAAATTTTCGAATTGGCTTCCTAAACGTGGTAACTTGTGTGTTCGTCTAGACCTTTCAAAATTTGGTGCCGACCTTTTACTTGAGCTAATTGTACTTGAATATCTAGTATAATACGAGGGAGTGGGGATGTAGCCGACCGAGAGCGCGATTCCCGTTAATTAAAGTGTTGCATTTGTATTAGCATTGCATACAAGCTTCATGTGCATTATTTGCATTCTCTTGAAGTATGTTCGTAATTTCATTCAAAAAATTTCTTAAGCTTCGGGGACGAAGCTTCATTTTAAGGGGGATATAATGTAATACCCCGTATTTAAGAAAGGGGTTATTTGGTCATTTCGGAAAAATATGTGAAAATTTAGAGAAATTAGTATTCAAACATATCAATGACTTCCTCTTAATTTTAAAGTATAATGGTGTTAATTGACATCTATGATGATATCAATTTTTAATTTGGGGTTATTTTGTAGTTTTTGAAACTTGGATGATACTATACGAAACTTATTTGTATACTTGAGATATACTTGTAGTTTTCTGAAATTTGATTTTAACATTTATATACAAAGTGGTGTATTTGAAATTTTCTGGAAAATTTATTATTTATGAGAATTAACTTATATGTGTGAGCTATTAATTGAAAATTATCTTTTCACCCCTCAATTTTTGGCACTTCTCATTTATACCCCTCTTGCATATGGAATTTCGTAGTTATCTTAAATTTCTTGTATTTGCATGTCAACCCTTATTCTCTTGGTAATCCAATTCCTACCCCAACTATGGTGTTGGGAGACTTTTTAATTGCATTTTTTTACCCCTTAATTTTTGGCTATCAATTCTTTAGCCCCATCCACAACTCCTCTAATTTTTTTCTAATTACAACCAACTACCCCCTCCATCACTTTGGTCAACACCAATAAAATAATTCATTTTCATTTCTACTCCTATTAAAATAACACCATTACATCCTCATTACACTCAATGAACCACCAACACTACCATCTCCATCAAGTCCATCCTACCCCTTCTCCATCATTTCATTTCTTTCTATCATTTCCCTCAAGAACACTCATGCAAGCTTCTTCTTCCTTCTCTCCAAACTTCAAACCCGTTTTTGGAGGTTGACCTCCACAAAACTTCATCAAAACTCAAATTTCTTGGCTCTAAATTGTGAAAATATTGAGTCCAACCTTAGTATCATCATGGAGGTGTGTTCTTACACAATTATTCTAATGGATTGAAGGTCAAATGCATTCTTTTCCTCATCATCTTCTTGAATCTTGGGGTAAAGTTTCTTCTAGTCTTTAATTGATGCTTGCATGTCCATCTTTACCTTTGATTGATGAAATTTCATCTTTGATTTCTTCAATTCCATGCTTAGTTCTTCATATCCATGGTTAGATCATGTGTTTGACCTCAAATTTTAGATTATTTCATGAAACCCACATTAGAACCCACATGCATGTTGTGAATGTAATATTCTTTTCACTAGTAAATCAATAGATTTTTGATAATTTGTGTCAAGAGCATGTAAAAATGTTGTTTTTATGATTAAAATGGTGTTATTTGGGTGAAAATCAAGTCTTTATAAGTTGCATGAATCATTCGAACCATTCTTGTTGATTTTTGAAAAAATTGCATGTTCATACAATCTGACCAGTTTGTGAAAAACGTATATTATCTCTATATTTTTTCTCTGAGGAATTTTTATATATTTCATATTATGAAACTAGACTCAAAGAGGGTCATTTTGAAAGAAAATTAAACTCCATGGCCTTTATGGTTAGGGAGATATGCTCATTTTAAGTTGCATGTTTTCTGAAACACTGTTTTTGGACAAGTTTTGGTGTTTTTGTTAAAAATCTCATTTCCAGAAACATATGGCACCCAATCTTTCTTGTGATGCAACTAGACACACAAGGGATTCATTCTGGAGAATATGGGCATCTTTCCTATTCTCCAAGTAGTAGTAATTGTTCTTCAAAGTTGAAACTTTCTTCCAAACTTGTCTCTGCATAGCAGTGTTTGTTATTTATGTAACTTGAGTTTTGTAATAGCTATGCATGATTTTCTTGGTGTTTCTGAAAGTAGACACATGTAGGTTTATCATACATTAAATTAAAAATTTTAGGAGATGATTTGATATGGTAAATATGGCTCCAAAGTCAGAGCTACAATTCTGTCCAGAATTGTAGTTTCACATTTTTTAGAAAACTTGAATTTTTGAATTTCTAGGTGTTTTGTTGGAATTATTTTGATAATTAAACATCTTTATATGTTCATTAGTGACATATGTGACTATTTTAAATGTAGGTTTTCATTGTTATTATGCATGTGTAAATTGGTCATAACGAGTATGCCATACGTGTGATTGTAGACATCGACCTCGTAGGAGAGGGCAGTTGTCGTCGGAGTGCTAGGCTTAGGTTCTTGCTTTTAATTGTGCTTCATCTCAATGGTAAGTACATATGTACGACCTTTTCATATCAAAATGTGTGTATGCGCTCGATGTTTCAAATGAATGCTTGTTATATGAAAAACTATGAGAATACATGTTTTCCACTCGAATGTTGTTAAACTATTCTATTCATCTCCTTTGAGAACTCTCAGAAATTACTTGTGAAATGTTGATATTCTGATTCTGGTTATGTGAAAGAGAAGAAATAAAATACCTCTAATAGACTTAGGACGATGTACAGAGTACTGTTATTAATGGGAGGCGTCAAGCGATGCTCCATTTTCTTATGGCTAAAACCATTGAAGCAATGCTTCTTATTATTGGATAGATTGTTAATGTTCACAAATCCGCCCCCGATGAGCCAAAATGTATCAAGATATTGAGGCCAAGGGGTTTATAGAGCTATAGAGTGCTACTTATACTTGTAAGGGTCACTACGGTATAGGGGTGTCGACACTTAAGGCCTTTTAGCTAATGTTATGAGCGGGGTTGACGAATGGGCTCCCTTAACGCTCGGGTGAAATAGGGTTTGATAGACCCTAGAAGGAACCCTTAGTGATTATTTCGTGATCCCTCTGTTTACATCGATCCTGCTGGTGGCTCTTGACACGCCTCAGCTAAATTAAACTGTTGACTGGAGTCGAAATTAAAAATTGACTACTTATTGATGTTGTTTGTGGCTCTTGATATGCCCTAACCGATTGAAATGAATTGTAAATCTCGACTACTCATGAACTACTATCGTTATCAGTTCAAATGAACTTGTTTACTCTGGATATTTTACCACCTACTCGTGGTTTCTCAATGTTATTGAATTGAGAGGTTTTTGTTACTCGGTTACTTCAAGTTGATCCAAATTCTCCAATATGATAGTTTTACTGTTTAAATCTTCTGATTTGTTTCAATTAATGCTTCCGTGCCACTCGTTGCTTTACATGTCGTAGTATGTACTTACTCAATTTTTATTGATCAATTTCTTCAAAACTGCGTCGGCTTTTGCCATTTTAAAACCACAGGTCGTCACTCAAGGTGGGGGATGGGAACGCGCACCGAGACGAAGACGTTTAGTTTAAGTTATATCACTTAGTAGATGACATAGATTATCTCACACATTGCTTTTGTAAACTTTTCTTTTCAAAGATAGTTTTATTAGCTAAATTGTAATATTCTTAAGATAATATTCTACTTTTGAAAGTCGATTTTCGCATTAACCCTGAACCAAGATCCCGGGTTGTTTCAATAAGTCCCTACAAGTCCCGTGCAGTGGTATGCGAGGGCCCTGTCTCGCAGCCCCCACGTGGATCAGCGCGACTGGTGATCCAGTGTGTGTGGAGCACAATATGGTGTGCTAGATGATTGCCACGTGGCTAAGATCTGTCTGCTCAGAAAGCACTATCTACACTTATTATGTCCGACTAACACCTTTATTACTACCCAATTACAGTGTAGCGTTTGGCGATATCAAAACACAACATTCCATAACTAGAGGATCTAGTGACTTCAAGTCTAAGGATGATAATACCGTTGTCACTACGAGAATCACTTGTGACTTTACATAACCCGCATGTAGCCTTCTCGTCGTGGGTCAATCCAGTATTCTATTACTCCTAATGCATACCCATGTGTTGGATCGTGATATCTCCATATCAATTCAACCCCGTACTAGTCTATAGTTGATTGTCCTATTAATCAATATAATCGACTAGGGATATTTAAGAATATAACATTTATATTCTAAGGACCTCATTCATGTTAACATATCTCCATATTGATAACATAATGATTAGTAAATCCATATATTTGACACAATAAATTGATTGCCTCTAGGGCACAATCCCAACAGTCTCCAACTTGCACTAGAGTCAATCTTCTGCATCACATGCCTATTAATCTAGAGCGGCCCTCATGCTTTCACTGCGCAAGGTAAGAGAGACATATGCTGGTACTTTGCAAATATTCACATCTCCTCTATCAACAATCGATTGAGATTGAATATTCAGAGTATGTGCATCTTATGCATTAATATACTCAGTCCTCTGTGATAGAATTGGCAACTGAATCTTTCCTGGAACCTTTCCAGCTCACAGTCCCTCCGACTAGTGCAAAACATAAAACTCGACTATAATCTGAAATCTTCTTTGTTAGATTGGAAGTTCGCATCACTGTAACCCCTTACAGTGAACCCTTCATATCCTTCATATATCAATAATTCATCCTTTAGTCTTCTCAAGTACTTTAAGGATTATCTTGATAATTATCCGGTGACACTTACCCGGATTTGACTGGTATCTTCATGTCATGCTCATATGACATGTCTGGCCTAGTACATGTCATGACGATCTGGTGAATCTCTTTCATACGGTCCTTTCTAAAGCTTATTGGAAAGACAATTAGTCTTCCAAAGACTAATTCCATATTATATGGGTAAGAATTCATATTCTTTTTCATGTTGAACCATTTCAACATCTTTAGTCAATATATGTATTTTGACGTAAGTTAAACAACTATCTTGATCTATATACATAGATCTTTAGTAGATTGTCTTGCCTAAGTCTATCATTGAAAATCAATTCTCTAGCCAATTTTTAACAGATTGCAGAGTAGAGACATTATTCCCAATGATTAGTATGTCTCAACATAAAAGACCAGAAACATGAATGTGCTCCCACTAACCTTCTTGTAAACACAATCTTCATCTTCAATTTTGATGGAACCAAACTCCTTTGATTGCATCATCAATTCGAAGAATCCAACTCCGAGAAGCTAGACTCAATCTATAGACAGATTGCTACAAGCAAGATGCGAATGGATTTAAGCATCACAATTGGGGAAAAGATTTCGTCATAGTCTATACAATGAACTCACAAGAAACCCTTAGCGACCAATCGTCCCTTAAAATTATCATAGTACAATCCATGTTGGTTTCCTCATAACCCACTTGCACCCTATGGGTCCTACCCTTTCAGGTGGTTCCACCAAAATTCATAATTTGTTGGTATACATGGATTCCATATCGTATCTCATGGATCCAAGCCATTTCTGAGAGTATGGCCCACTCGTGGCCTCTGTATAGGTTGTAGGCTCATATCCATGAGCAATACATCATCGGGTTACGAGAAATCCATATTTCTCTAGCTCTTTGACATATCCTACCGACCTACGAGGTCCTTATGTTACTTGAGTAGGTTGCTCCATTACACCTTGTGATCCTGCTCATGTTCCATCAAAAGGATCAATGTTCTGTTATGGTTCTTGAACTCCTTCAAGTTCTGTTGTCCTCCCACTGTTTCTTTTAAATACAATCTCTATCTAGAAACACAGTAGTTCGAGCAACAAACAATTTTTTCACGATTGGAATGTAGAAATAATATCATTTGTTTCCTCAGGATATTCCACATAGTTCATTTATCCAACTTGGGTCCAAGTTTATTTGTAAACTATTTACATAAACTTCTTAACCCAAATTCTTTATGAACGACATATTAGGACACTTCCTAATCCATATCTCATATGATGTTTTTCATAATTAATTTAGATGGAACAAGGTTAATGGCGAAATTTGCTGTAATTAGAACATGGCCCCTAAAAGTAGTATGGAAGTTATGTTTATCACATCATGGACCGAACCGTGTCCAACAAGGTCCGATATCTCTTCTCAGACACGCCATTCCATAATGGTGTTCCAGGTAGAATGAGTTGGGATCACATACCATACTCCCTTAGATGCTCAAAATTTGACTTAAGTATTCTCCTCCATGATCCAATCGTAGAGCCATAATACTTTTTCCAAGCTGGTTCTCTACTTCATTCTTAAAATCCTTGAACAATTCAAAGGATTCTGATTTGTTTCTTTATAAGATACACAAATCCATATTTCTCTGATCCCATCAGTAAATATGATGATGTACTGAAAACCACTTTTAGTATTTGTGCTTAGCGGCCTACATACATCAATATGTATGATTCCTAAAAGATCATATATTTGCCTAACAAATAAGTCTTACATGTCCCATATGATTCAAAATCAACCGAGTCCAGAAATCCATCCTTATAATGTTCTAGATATGTATCTCTTATTTATGTGGCCTAAACGATAATGCTAAAGATAAGTGAGGCTCATATCATTATATGCAAACCTCTTGGTATTATAGATGAATTTATCATGATCAGGATATATAATCCATTAGAAAAAAGTGCATTACAATAATGCATTTTATCAAAATAAATAGAGCAACATTTGTCCATTATTTTAATAAAATGATTTTCTTGTCCAAACAAGAAACTGTGATACTGTCCCTACTCAAAGTAGTGACATCATCGTATTTTGTCTAATTCATGGATAATTTCAAAAAGGTAGAGATAATTCCCTACGGCTAATTCAGCAACTCATTGCTTTATTGCCCCACGTGTAGGTTTATGTCTTCCTTATCCAATTTGTCTACATCTCTTGAGATTCTCCACAATTCTACAAATGTGAGATCCTCATCTAGTATCATATACTCATGATGATAAGATAGACATTGACTTTTCTATAACAAAAATACCTAAATTGGAATTCATAATTCCTTTATTATTTCCTTCCAGATACTTTGGGTAGTCTCTCTTCCTCTACACCACCTATGGGACTTTTAAGGCAACTTGATTTTTGCAACAAGCTTGCTTTTTACCCCATGTGGTCGGCGCAAACCATTTTTTCCTCACTAATGTTGTTAACCATTAACATGTTTTTGCCGAAGCTCTTTACGAGTGCTTTGTTTAGCAATTCTCAATCAGATTGAGTAAATCACCTTTGAACAAAACTATGATTGCATCCAATGCAATTATTGGTCCACTTGGGAAAATAAATTTTATTCTTTATCTATCTCATAGATAACACCCATTCCCTAACCTTTCAATCATATTGAGTTACCTTAGTTGCTTATGACATCTTGCTTTACCAGTCACACAGTACTAACTTGTGCGTTCATGTCATATCTTGATGATTCAAGTCGCCTTGATTTGGCAAGCCCGAATTTCATTACATCTCAATCAGGACAAGTGCTAAGCAAGAAATGGTAAAACGCAAAGTGGAGCAAAACTTAAAACACTTTATGTCTACCTCGCTCTTTGAAAGAGCTTCTTTTAATGTATGATCACATCATATGCCTCTATGTTTCTCATATTACTTCCAAAGATCTGAGTTCATGGCAGCTAACACGAGACAAGTGACATCCAAAGAACCATTCTTTGACGTTCCTTCCATTAGGTTTTAGTGTGTTTTGATAGTCGATGGGAGGAGAACTTTATGTTATACAATGTACAATATTTTTCTTTTATTTGAGAAACATTCTCAATTTTATACCAGTCTAGAAAATAGATTCCAGACAGCTTGTCCTTCTTAAGGACATAAAGTAGTGTTTTGTTTGTTTAATGCCATGAGTATTCAACACAAAAGGAGTATGCAAAGTATTGTGACGTTGTACTATATTTAATAAGGACTTAAATTATTAAACATAGCTCCCACTATTTTTATCGGATTACTAACCCTCCATATTAATACAGAAAATATCATTATATTTTCTAGTGGGCCAAGATCCATATTTCACTTCTTCTAAGCTTGCTTTGGCAAGTCACCCAAAATTAGTTATTTAGGTAGGAACAATTCCAATCGCATCTTTATGAAATTCTTGGTTCAAATGGAAAAATAACTCCATATTTATCCATCCCATGAATAATCTCAATTGATTGTCTCTAGGCTTTTAATCTTATTGAAATCACATAGTTGCGTCCAACCTCTTACTTAAACAATTTCACATTACTAGCTTGTGTCATAGCAATACAATCATGACAAACCAAGTCGCCTTGCTTTGGCACGTACGAGCTTGATAATCATGATCATGATGAGTGTTTAAGTAACGAGAAGGCAAAACGCAATATTTAAATTGAGGGATTTTTTTCTTTTTCAATTTATTTGTTTTGTTGATCCATATCAAATGATCTACTTATTTTGAGTTGGGCAAACTCACAAATAAATGATCCGGGTGGTTAATTATCTTATTATCAATTTTGCATTCATCATCCATACAACAACAATAAAATAATAAGACAATAAAATAAACAACCACAAACAAAAATTAAACGTGATATGAATATGGCCTCTAAACTAAGATATTCTCACGTCAATGAGAATATCTATGAACCCTAAAATAATAGCAAGCTCATCTCCATGTTCCTCCATCTTTTGGTCCATGCTCCATAACTTCTTAGTCTTGTGGAATGCTCAATCTTGTGGTTCTTTGTTTCTTTAGGCTTCTTCTTCTCCATGTCTTGACTATTATCTATTGTATATAATACTAGCTAGCATCTATACTAAATAAAAAGATCTCACAAGTTGAAAAGAAGACCGGCTCGCATGCCGTAAAACTTAATTAACTATTACATTAATTTATCAGCTCGCAGGCCGTAAAACAAACCACAAAAATAAACATTCACAACATCCACATCTAAGGCCATATCCAATAACCATGCAAAAAACACATAAACAGTTAAAACCCAATTTTAACGCGCTTAGTCAATTTTAATTGATTTTGGACATACTAGGGTCTAAACGGTCCAAGAGGCCCACCATCACCATGGTCGAACCATCAAAGGACCGCCACATGGGCCTTGGGCCGGCCGGCCCCTAGCCCACATGGCTAGGTCAGGCGCTAGGGAGCCCGGCCCCCTTGGTCGTGGCCTTCTATGGGCGGCAAGGGGAGAGGAACGGTCCCCTAGGGGGCCGAACCTCCTTAGGAAGTTGTTTCCAAAACAACATCCTCCTTGTTGCCCAAGTTTAGTTGTTTCCAAGATTTGAAAAACACCTTTTTCAAACATGTGCCCAAACTCTAATTTTCTAGATCCAAAATTTTCACATCCTATGTGATCCAACTTCACAAATCCTTACATCCCATGTAATATTAGATCTAATTTGGTTTGATTATTTACAAATTGCATCAATATGCTTGATTTGTCCGTTTTACGCGATAAACAACAATTTAAAGTGTAAAATAGATATAATCGTAATACATAAACTACATTATGCTCTAGGACATGTGGCTCTAATACCACTGTTGGGTTTTATAACGGATTACGCAGTGGAATTAAACAAATAAGATGCGCACAAGACCCACCAAGGATCGGAGGAAGAGACATCATAATGATAGTGAAGGTTCAAGTAACGATTTACCTTGTTTGTCTCCTGTGATGACTTCACTCGTGAAAAAGTATTCACGTCTCTATGGATAGTCCACTGCTATGATTGAATCCGGATCCTTCAAGCCTTTGTTCTAGAAAGGATTGAAGGACGAAGAAGAAGAAGAAGAAGAAGAAGAAGAAGATCATAATCACGCAAAACAAAGCAAGGAGAGGGCGGCACCTCCTTGTGGCTGACCGGGTGAGGGGCGGAAAAAGGGGCTTCGACCTCTTTGTTGCTCTCTCTCTCCTTGCTTAATTATCTCCTACTCAAAGTATGTTGAGCATTAGTTGTGTAGAGAAACTAAGCTAGGAATTTTCTTTATATAGTCTAACAACTCCTTGTTTAACTACATAAAGACCCCTCTCCTAATCGTACTCATGTACGGATTAGTCCAACTTGCAAATTAGTCATACTAAGTTTGCAAGTAGTTGCACATTGATCCTTCTATTTAATTAATCATATTAATTAATTCCCAAGTGCGGTCTAATTCATAGGGAGTGTGACCTCATAGGTTTCTACTTAGTTGGTAGTAAGAATTATTAACATGGAGCAGCCTCTAGCAAGACATCCACGCTACCAAACTAATAGAATTAGTCATCTGACAAACCTTGTGCAACTATTGTCTCATCCATTTGTCTCTATATCCGGATTGGACACGAGACATACAAGTCACACTCGTATATCCAATCCATAGTTCCTCAATCCTGGGGATAGTCTTATCCATGCAGATAACATCATTATCCTATATTGATTTATTTGAGTCTGGCCAGACATTCTAGAAGCACCATCCCTCGAGTGGTCGTGGATATTTGCTCCCCTTATGTGGGACGGACAAATTCTATTTACATCACTACCATCTCTAAGATTGCTTCCTTAACGCCTTTATTACTACCCAGTTACAGTGTAGCGTTTGACAATGTCAAAACACAACATTCCACAACTAGAGGATCTAGTGACTTCAAGTCTAAGGATGACAATACCGTTGTCACTACGAGAAGCAATTGTGACTTTACATAACCCGTATGTAGCCTTCTCATCGTGGGTCAATACAGTATGCTCTTACTCCTAATGCATAACCATGTGTTGGATCGTGATATCTCCATATCAATCCAACCCCATAGTAGTCTATAATTGATTGTCCTATTAATCAATATAATCGACTAGAGATATTTAAGAAAATAACACTTATATTCTGAGGACTTCAGTCATGTTAACATATCTCCATATTGATAACATAATGATTAGTAAATCCATATATTTGTCACAATAAATTGTTTGCCTCTAGGGCACAATCCCAACAAGCTCCCCCTCCTTGTGTTTCCTTTCCACTAATCATTTCAGTTTTCTGCATTCCACTGTTGGATGGGAGACTTGACCGTGGCACTCACACCACTTTGGATCTTTTAACTGCTCTTGTTGAGTCAAGATCCCTGAATGTGCTTTGACTGGTAATTATTTTGAGTGATGAAAGACAAAAGGCTAAGACATTAGCAGCAAAGACATTTCAGTTATCTCAAGGCCTTGAGATTGACTGAACTTCAAAGGCTTGAGTTACCTTATCCTGCTATGTGCTCTAATATTTTTGTGTTGCACAATTGAATATCTGATTATGCAAATCAGTGGTTTATGGTATATACTTGTGGTTTATACTATTTATATATCTAACACAATTGGAGATGATCAGAACAGGAAGAATCAAAGTTATCTGGGTTTAACTTTTCAATGCTGTGAAGCAGGTTCAGAGCTCCAAGGCCTTGAGATATGCCTTGAGCTGCTGACAGTTTTTAAAGAACTTAATTGATTCTTTCTTGCAGGTTATGATTCTTAGTATTGTGATTATTTACTCACTTCTAAGTGTCTTAAACTTGTTTTTCATGTCTTATTTTTTCTAGAGAATATGCAGATTATTGTTCTAAGTTTATTAAACAGTTTTATCAGAAACTGTATAACCAAACAGTCTCAGTACTGCTAGATGTTTGGATTTTGTTGTTTCAGCATTTCTATGATGTTGTAGGGTTGTTAAACGTGCAAGGGAAATCTCAACAAACTCCAACGGATATCCACTTGAAGCTGTTTGAATTTAAGTTGAAAACAGAAGGAGGATTTGTAGGAACTGAGATCCTAAAATCTCTCAATCAGTTGCAGCTGTGGATAAAAAGAGACTTGTTTGAATTTTGAAGGAGAGAGGCTTGCAGAATACTCTGAGACGTGTGACAAATTCGTGGGAGATCATCCATTCAAACACACAATCATTCAAGCTTCATTCCAGACTTCTGAAGATCAAATCAATCCAGTCATTCCTGAAGAACACTTCCAGGCTTCAACAGCTTATCTTTATACTGTGTTCTTCAGTTGTACCTTCATCTGTGTATCTCTATATTATCTTAAACCTCACTCAATCTAGTGGCTTGTTGTTCAAGTGAACAACAAGAGGTTCTTGTTAGCTCAACAGTTAGTAGCTGGAACTAGATAGGTTTGGAACCACAAGCTGTATAGGTGTAAGGAAAATCAATTTGGCTTGAAGATATAGGGTTGTTTCTGTGTGAGTAATAAGAAGTATTTGCCCAATCCTGGTGGGATTAGATCCCTCATGCAGAGATTAGGTCCATTGGGACTGAACTCTGTAAATTACTTTGTGTTCTTTACTTTTCTGTTTGATTATTATCTGCTGCACACAACTCAAATCAAACTAGGGTTTATAAGCTACTTAGGATTGTTCACAGCTCAAGGCCTTTAAGCTAACATTTTTGCCTTAGTGAGTTTCAGACAGTTTACAAAATCTCAAGGCCTTGAGATTTGAGTTTCACACAAAGATTTCCTGTTAAAATTTAGGTTTTGCAAAAAGTTTCCATACTCTATTCACCCCCCCCCCCCTTCTAGAGTATTTAGGTCCTGTATTTAGTCTACATTACACACTTTCAATTGGTATCAGAGCCTGTGTCACTGTTTTTAGATCTAACAATCTGGTGACTATGAGTAATGTAGGAGATGGTGGATTCTCACGAGGAAGGGCAGCCAACAGACCTCCATTGTTCTGTGGTGACAACTTCATGCATTGGAAGTCATTGATGAAGATGTTCATCATAGATCAAGACATGGAACTATGGTCAATAGTTCAGAATGGTCCTCATGAGTATTACACTACAATTGATGGAGTCAGAACTGTCAAGTCTGAGGAAAATCTCTCAGTTACTGAACTGGAAAAGGTATCCAAAAATTACAAAGCTATGAATTTGCTATACTGTGCTTTAAATGCAGATGAGTTCAACAGAGTGTCAAACTGCAAGAGTGCCAAAGAAGTGTGGGATAAACTGGTGGTGACATATGAAGGAACCAGCCAGGTTAAGCAGACAAAAATCAACATACTTCTGAGGCAATATGAGTTGTTCAAGATGAATTCAGATGAGACCATCAAGGAAATGTTCAAAAGATTCACTGATTTGGTGAACAACCTGGAGTCATTGGGAAAGAAGTTCTCAAATGAAGAAAAGGTCATAAAGATTCTCAGAAGTTTGCCAAAAGCAAAGTGGGAGCCAAAGACAACAGCCATTGAGGAAGCTCAGGACTTGAGTCTTCTTCAGCTAGATGATCTACAAGGAAAGCTGCTCACTCATGAAATGTCTATGAAGGATGTGGAAGGTGATCAGTGTGAAAATATCAGGAACCTAGCTCTTAAGGAAAAAGACAGTGAAAAATCTCAAAGCCTTGAGACTGAGGAGGAACCTGATGATGAAGAGGCTTTAGCATTGATCTCCAAGGCCTTGACCAGGATTCTCAAAAAGAAAAGAAACACTGGTAACAGGGATTACAGCAGAGAGAGATCAAGACCCTCAGGCAGCAAGGATTACAAAGGTAAATCTTCATCACAGTCACATAAAACTAAAGTAATGAATTATTTTGAGGGTGGTGATGCAGATCATTTAGTAAGGGACTGTCCACAAAAGAAGAAGAACATGAACTTTTAGAAAAAGGATAGTGACAACAGAAGGAAGGAAGCCATGATGGCTTCTTGGAGTGATTCTGATTCATCAAGTGATTCAGACACAGAATAAGAGCAAGCAAACTTATGCTTCATGGCAAAGCATAATGAGGAATGTTCATCAGACAGACACATTGAAGACATGGTAAAAAAATTTACTTGCTAGTCCTTCTGATGTACTTCCTGAAATTCTCAAAAGTATGTTTTTGAATGAGGAAAGTTATAGAAATGAGATTTCTGCTTTAAAGATTAAGGTTTATGAGCAGGTAAAAGAAAACCTGGACCTAGTTTTTTCAAAATAACTGTTGAAGTTTCTAAGACAAAGCTGGAAAAAGACTTCAAGGCCTTGGACAGCAGGTTCAGAGTCTTGAAGGCACAGATAAAAGAGGTTGTTGATAAAAACACTCTTTTAACTGAAAGATATGCTGATCTAAAGACTCATTCTAAGAATTTAGAACAACAGATTTGTACTTTGACTTAGAAACTTCAAGAGTCCAAGAAGGTCCTAGCTAAGTTTACAGGCTCAGAACATAATCTAAATCTCATTCTTGGAGGAAGTCTGAAATCAATGCCTAAAAGTGGGATTGTCTATAATCCAAATTTTCCAAATAAAGGACAAACTACTTTTGTCAAATCTGGTAGCAGACATTCTCCAAAATGTCATTACTGTGGAAAAATTGGTCATGTCAGATTAACTTGTCCCTTCAGAAGATAAGAACCTCATATTATGAGGAATACTTATCCTTATCAGCTTAAGGGACAGGTTAGGCAGATTTGGGTTCCAAAAGGAATTAGGCCACCTAATATGGCTGATTATGAGTATGACTCAAAGTTCTGCACTTGGTCTAACAGCCTGTTGAGGCAATGATCTGTTTTTGCAGGATGTCACCAAGGCCTTGAAAGATCAGAAATGGATATTAGACAGTGGATGTTCCAGACATATGAGTGGAAAGAGGTCTCTCTTTACTGAACTTACAGAAAAATATGGAGGAACAATCACACTTGGTGACAAAGCAAAGTGCGATATCATTGGTATAGGTAGTATTGGTAATGGTTCTACAAATTCTATATCTGATGTTTATCTGGTAGATGGACTTAAGTATAATTTGCTCAGTATCTCTCAGTTATGTGATAAAGGTTATAAAGCTGTATTTGACAAGGAGAAATGTGTGGTGCAAGATGAGAAATCTGGTGATTGCATACTCACTGCTCCTAGGTCATATAATCTATATGCTATGAATACTAACAGTGTTGCAGGTGACAAGATAAAGTGCCTCGAGGCCTTGAAGGAAGATTCAAAGCTTTGGCACAGAAATCTTGGGCATATTAGTATACATACTTTGAATAAACTCATCTCAAAGGACTTGGTAAGAGGTTTACCATCACAGAAATTTTCAGATGATGAGGTTTGCAAGGCATGTGTACAAGGTAAACAGACCAAAAGCTCTTTCAAGCCAAAGAACTTTGTAAGTACTTATAGACCCTTAGAATTGCTGCATATCGACTTGTGTGGTCCTATGTGAGTTCAGAACCCAAAAGGTAAGAGGTATATGCTTGTTATAATTGATGATTATTCTAGATTTACTTGGGTGATGTTTATGAGAGACAAAACTAAAGCTTTATCTGAGTTTTCTAGATTGTGCAAAGAACTTCAAACTTTGAAAAACTTACCTGTTGCATCCATTAGAAGTGATCATGGTAGAGAGTTTGATCAACTTGACTTTGATTTGTTTTGTGCAAAGCATGGCATTTCACACAACTTTTCTGCATCTAGAACTCCACAACAAAATGGAGTAGTTGAAAGGAAAAATAGGACACTTGAGGATATGTCCAGAACCATGCTGCTTGAAAGTAATTTGCCAAAGTTTTTATGGGCAGAAGCTGTTATTACTGCCAATTATGTGCTGAATAGATGCTTGATCAGACCTATTTTGAAAAAGACTCCCTATGAACTGTTTAAAGGGAGAAAGCCTATTGTTTCTTATTTTAAGTCATTTGGTTGTATCTGTTTTGTGCATAATAATGGTAGAGACAATCTTGGTAAGTTTGATGCTAGAAGTGATGAAGGTGCATTTCTTGGATATTCTCAAACTAGCAAAGCTTATAGAGTTTATAATAGGAAAACCAAGATTGTGGAAGAGAGCATTCATGTAATTTTTGATGAAAGTACTAAGGATTCTCTCAGTGAAAGTTTTGCAAATCTAGATTTGAACAAGCATGAATCAGATGATGATGCTGTGAAAGAAGACAAAGGCAAAACTGTTGTACTTAATCAACCAGCAGAATCTCAAGGCCTTGAACCTCCTGCTGAATCAAAATCTCAAAGCCTTGAGACAGAAGCTGAAACTTTCTATGATGCTCCCTCTACTGTTTCAAGGACTCAAAGCCTTGAAGGAGAATACTCCTGGGTACCAAGAAAGAAGTTTAAGTATCTTGCAGACCATCTTGCTGAAAACATTATATCAGATCCATCAACTGGAACACAGACAAGAGGACAGTTAAAGAACTTGTGTGCTTTCAGTGCATTTGTATCTTTGATTGAGCCTAAGAATACCAAGGAAGCTCTGGAAGATGCAGAATGGATTATTGCAATGCAGAGTGAGCTGAATGAGTCTGAAAGGAATAAGGTTTGGAATCTGGTCCCTAGACCTAAAGAGAAGTCAGTTACTGGAACCAGATGGGTATTCAGAAACAAGCTTGATGAGAATGGCAAAGTGGTAAGAAATAAAGCCAGACTGGTAGCTCAAGGATATAATCAGGAAGAAGGTATAGATTATGAGGAGACTTTTGCTCATGTTGCCAGGTTAGAAGCTATTAGAATACTTATTGCTTTTGCATCTCACAATCACATAAAGCTTTATCAAATGGATGTTAAATGTGCTTTTCTAAATGGATATTTACAAGAAGATGTTTTTGTAGCACAACCTTCTGGTTTTGAAGATGAAAATTTTCCTGATCATGTTTATAAACTGGATAAATCTCTTTATGGTTTAAAACGAGCTCCAAGGGCTTGGTATGACAAACTTTCAAAATTTCTACTTGAAAACAATTTGCGAAGAGGCTTATTTGACAAAACTCTTTTCATTAAACACCAACGAAGTGATTTGTTAGTAGTTCAAATTTATGTAGATGATATATTATTTGGTGCTACTAATGATGCTCTTTCAAAAGAGTTTTCTAGTCTGATGTGCAGGGAGTTTGAGATGAGCATAATGGGTGAACTAAATTTCTTTCTTGGACTTCATATATTACAAATGAAGAAAGGAATTTTTGTGCATCAAGGAAAATATACCAAGGACTTACTGAATAAGTACAATATGTCACAGTCCAAGGTGCTTAAGACCCCTATGAGTTCATCACTCTCATTAGACAAAGATTCAACTGGTAAGAGTGTGAATCAGAAGGAATACAGAGGTATGATTGGATCACTATTGTATTTAACTGCTAGCAGACCTGACATTATGTTTAGTGTCTGTATGTGTGCTAGATTTCAAGCAGATCCTAAGGAAAGTCATCTAACTGCAGTTAAAAGAATTTTTAGATATTTGAATGGAACCAGAGACTTAGGGCTTTGGTATCCAAGAAGATCTAATTTTATGTTGAGTGGCTATTCAGATGCAGATTTTGCAGGTTATAAAGTAGACAGGAAAAGTACTTCTGGATGCTGTCAATTTCTTGGATCTTCATTGATCAGTTGGCATTCCAAAAAGCAAAATTATGTAGCATTATCAACGGCAGAAGCTGAATACATTGCAGCTGGTGCTTGCTGTTCACAAGTGCTATGGATTGCCCACCAACTTAGAGATCTTGGCTACAACTTCAAAAATGTGCCAATTCATTGTGACAATACAAGTGCTATTTCAATCTCTAAGAATCCAGTTCAGCACTCAAGGAAAAAGCACATAGATGTGAGACATCATTTCCTTAGAGATCATGCAGAACAAGGTGATTTTCTTTTAAATTTAATCTCTACTTCAATGCAGATTGCTGATATTTTCACTAAACCTTTGCCAGATGATAGGTTTTCATCTCTAAGGCTTGAATTGGGGATGTTAAACAAGGATGCATTGGTTTAGGGGGAGTATTAGTACCTATATGTGTATATGTGCTGGAATCTCAAATCCTTGAGATTATACTTTCTGAAGCCTTGAAAGTATAGCTCAAAGCTTTGAATTTTCTCAAACTGCAGAAAATCTCGAGGCCTTGAGATTGTTCTCCAGGTCTTGATAGTATCTGTAATTAAAAAAAAAAAAAAAAAAAAAAAAATGGATCATCAATTATTATATCTTATCTTTTTAGATAACTGTATGATATTTGAATTACTCAGAGAATTTTCTAAAATATCCCAAAAATATTTTTCAAGATTCTATTTTTGCATGTAGATATTGCAGAGTCCTTTAATGACTCATCCTTTTCAACCTAATTAAGCTGAAAGTCATGGCTTTTTCTTCTCATTCTCTTCCAATTTTCTGCGACTACTCTCTCTCTCTCTCAATTCCTCTCAATCACATTCTCTTTTCAAAACCCTAAACCGTAAATGGAGCGCAAATCAGCCAGAATTGAGCAACAGGGGAAGCCCTCTGGCAGATCCAAGAAGAGAGCAAACAAGAAGGAGAAGATAGTGATTTCTGATTCAGATTCAGAAAACACTCAAAGCTTGCATGAGGATACTCCTCCTGCAAAGAAGTCAAGGACAGAGAAGGGAGATGAAGGCTCAAGTGTTGATCCACAACAGGAGACTCAGGGTGGTGATCAACCTAGGTCAGAGAAGAAGAAAGGGGGATAAAAGAAAAAGGCTACTGAAGAGGAAAAAGGGAAGTCAACTCAGGAGAGCCAGAAGAAACCAACTGAAGGAGTACAAGAAAAGACCAAACCTTCTGAGAAGAAGACTAGGGTTAAGCAAGTTGCTGCTGCAACTAAGAAATGATATCAAGGTAAGAATGTACTTCCAACTGAGTGGTTTATTAGTTCTGAAGTTAGAACAGTTTGGATGCAAGGGTATGCATCATCTAAAGTGGCTTTCTGTAGCATGATTTCTGATGAGTTGTTGGATAAACTGGACATAGAATGCATGAGAAAATTAAGGGAAACTGCTGATTGGAATGTTCTGAATCCTAGTTCAAAGGCTTACCCTAGTTTAACTAGGTTATTTTATCTGAACTTGGTGTTTGAAGGTGATGATAGAATGGTTTTAACTTCTAAAGTGGCTGGTGTGGATTTGAGGTTAGATCATAGGACTTTTGCCAAAGTCTTGGGCATTCCTAGGAAATACAATGTTGGAGATTATCCTGATAGGAAGGAGTGTCTGGATAAGGCAAAGGAGATGTTCTTTGTTGAAGGTGTTCCCTCTGGTCCAAATCAGTTGACACACTCTGTGCTCAACTGTGAAGCCAAGATTTTGTTTACTATTTTGATGAGAAGTGTAGTTCCCAGGGAGAACTCAAGAGAGTTGGTAACTGATAAAGTTATAATTTTGATGTATCTGATATCTCAAGGGTTTGAGATAGATTTGCCAACAGTTGTTATGGAGCATATGATTTATTGTGCAACCAGGACTAGAAACCATCCTCTTCCATATGCCAACCTGTTACCTCTTTTCTTTGAATATTTTGATGTGCATGTGAAAGGAGAAGAGAAGATTACTGGAGGTTTTGGGTTGATAGATGAGACTGCACTTCAGAGGATTGGGGTAGTTTAGACTGGGAAAGGGCATTGGAAATTTTATTCTGATTTATCAAAGGAGGAACTTGCTGAGAAGGAGTTTGTGAAGCCTAAGGGGACTGCATCTGGGAAAGGGCAAGCCAATGAGGATTACTCTCTGCTGGTTGAGAAGTTAGAAGATCAGCAGGTTGAGATTCAAGATCTCAGACAAAGGTTGTTTGACCTGTCAACTGAATTTAACCAGTTCAAGGGCTTGATGAATACTATAAATGGAAAGTTGGATGTTGTCAACAAGGGCTTGAATCTGGAGAAGATACCTTCTTCTACTAGTCATGACACCAGTGTGGATTTAGAAGAGAAGCTAGGAGATTTTCTGAAGAAGATGAAGAAGAAGCCAATTCCAGTGGTGCTAGCTTCAAAAGACTTGTTTGAACAAACTGATGAAGAAGATGCTGATGAAGATACAAGTGTTGATGCAGCTACAGAGGTAGATTCAGTACAGGCTAAGAAAAAAGTGGATGAGTTAATCCAAGAAGTGGTTGCTGAAGTTGAAGCTGAACAAGAAGGTAATCAGTCTGCAGAAGAAGCTGCAAGTGAGGAAGAAATTGGGGAAGGCTCAGAGAAAGGCCAGACATCAAAGAAGAAGTGAAGATCAGAGACTGCCAAAGCCTTGACCTTCTATCTCATTCTCTTCTGTCTTTTCTGTCTCAAGGCCTTGACTTTTTAGCTAGTTTTTTGTTTTATGTTTATTTTCGAACTCTGAGTAATGATCCTACATTGCTTCAACTTTATTTGATGAAAGTTAAAAAGGGGGAGAATGTATTTGTGTTTTATTTGTGTTTTGTTTGCAGTAGTTTGCAGTATCAGTAATAATAAGAGTTGGCCTTTAGTTGTTTTGGTGAATTTTTATTTCTATGGTAATTTGTAATATTTATTCACACTGGTTATTTGTTTGGGTTCAGTATATATATTGTATCTGCAGATTGTGGTTATTTAATTTTTGAATATGAGTGGCAGGAAGATCTATGCAAGACTGAAGGTTTTGTCTTTCATCAAGGGGGGGGATTGTTGAGTCAAGACTGGTAATTGTTTTGAGTGATGAAAGACAAAAGGCTAAGACATTAGCAGCAAAGACATTTCAGTTATCACAAGGCCTTGAGATTGACTGAACTTCAAAGGCTTGAGTTACCTTATCCTGCTATGTGCTCTAACATTTTTGTGTTGCAGAATTGGATATCTGATTATGCAAATCAGTGGTTTATGGTATATACTTGTCGTTTATACTATTTATATATCTAACACAATTGCATATGATCAGAACAGGAAGAATCAAAGTTATCTGGGTTTAACTTTTCAATGCTGTGAAGCAGGTTCAGAGCTCCAAGGCCTTGAGATATGCCTTGAGCTGCTGACAGTTTTTACAGAACTTAATTGATTCTTTCTTGCAGGTTATGATTCTTAGTATTGTGATTATTTACTCACTTCTAAGTTTCTTAAACTTGTTTTTCATGTCTTATTTGTTCTAGAGAATATGCAGATTATTGTTCTAAGTTTATTAAACAGTTTTATCAGAAACTGTATAACCAAAGAGTCTCAGTACTGTTAGATGTTTAGATTTTGTTGTTGCAGTGTATATATGATGTTGTAGGGTTGTTAAACTTGCAAGGGAAATCTCAACAAACTCCAACTGATATCCACTTGAAGCTGTTTGAATTTAAGTTGAAAACAGAAGGAGGATTTGTAGGAACTGAGATCCTAAAATCTCTCAATCAGTTGCAGCTGTGGATAAAAAGAGACTGGTTTGAATTTTGAAGGAGAGAGGCTTGCAGAATACTCTGAGAGGTGTGACAAGTTCGTGGGAGATCATCCATTCAAACACACAATCATTCAAGCTTCATTCCAGACTTCTGAAGATCAAATCAATCCAGTCATGCCTGAAGAACACTTCCAGGCTTCAACAGCTTATCTTTATACTGTGTTCTTCAGTTTTACCTTAATCTGTGTATCTCTATATTATCTTAAACCTCACTTAACCTAGTGGTTTGTTGTTCAAGTGAACAACAAGAGGTTCTTGTTAGCTCAACAACTAGTAGCTGGAACTAGATAGGTTTGGAACCACAAGGTGTATAGGTGTAAGGGAAATCAATTAGGCTTGAAGATCTAGGGTTGTTTCTGTGTGAGTAATAAGAAGTATTTGCCCAATCCTGATGGGATTAGATCCCTCAGGCAGAGATTAGGTCCATTGGGACTGAACTCTGTAAATTACTTTGTGTTCTTTACTTTTCTGTTTGATTATTATCTGCTGCACACAACTCAAATCAAACTAGGGTTTATAAGCTGCTTAGGATTGTTCACAGCTCAAGGCCTTGAAGCTTACATTTTTGCCTTAGAGAGTTTCAGACAGTTTACAAAATCTCAACAAAGCTTTCCTGTTAAACTTTAAGTTTTGAAAAAAGTTTCCATACTCTATTCAACCCCCCCCCCCCTTCTAGAGTATTTAGGTCCTGTATTTAGTCTACATTACACACTTTCAGCTCTCATGTAGGATTCTTCTCGAGCGCAGGTAGCACTCCATCTGTCCTCCATTGTTTGCAAAGCTTTGTAACTTCTCATGGAACATGGCAATGGGGGTGCTTCCTTCGGCGAACCTCGTTGCGAATTTTGTGATGAAATCACGTTTACTTCAACTTCTCGCTATCTTTTGTAGCTAAATCTCCCAATCTTGAAACTCGAACTTCCTGATCCTATATCGTTGGAGAATCTCTTCTTCTTTTTCTCGACGATAGGCTTTATGTTCCTTGTGCAGTCAATTAACTTGGAGAATATAGGCATCTGCTAATTAATTAACATACCTTTATATTCATCGCACATTCCTTGAAGACAAATTCCACAAGACGGCTTTCGAAAAATTCATCCACGCATTCTAAAGACTTCGTTCTGAACGTTTTAATAAACGCGACCCCTTCTTCGTCGTGTTTTTTATGCGCGCGACAAATGGATCTTCGTTACTTTTTCTTCTACTTGGAAGAATTTGGTGTAGAAACTCTTCACCATATCTTCCCATGTACGGATAGAACCTGCCTCCAATGTCCTGTACCATTTATATGCGACATGGCCTAATGATTCGCGCATTAACAGCCTCTGGTCAATTCCGTGTGGGTCCATCATGTCTATAAACCGCATAACATGTTCATCATGTGCGTTGTCGTTAATCTGGTCAAACTTCTACCATTTCGGCCCCTTGTACCCTACAGGATCGCGCATGACATATATCTCATGCAGGATTGGATTCGCGCATTCCACCTTTGGTATGACTGCATCTGCAAGACACTGATTAGCAACAAAACTATCCAAACGTCGCTCCAAGGCTGTCATGTTCGTCGACATATTCCTTTCTGCAAAAGGTGGGGGATTAGCAGGGAATCCATGGCTGTATGGCATGTTGGGATCGTAGGGAGTAGTGTTGACGCAGTTGGTTTGGGATATGGGGGCATAAGATGGTGGTTGTGGTGGTCTTACTGGATAATTTCCGGAAGATTTCACAACTGGTGCTCGCTCTGGTTGCAATCCTGATGCAAGTGGGGGTGGCAAGTCAAGTGGTTGAGGTGCCGGGCCAAAAGGAAGAGGAGGTTGTGTGGTAGGCAGAGGATGTGATGGCATAGGGCTGTGCTGTGTTGCTAGCGCTGTCGTTCCTGAAGGAACCGAACTTCATTGCAAGGAATTCTGGGCGATGTTCCCCAGAATTGCCATTATCTGGGATATCTGTGCGAACTGGGCCTGCATGACCCTTGATTGGTTTTGAATAGTTGCATTAAGCGCCTCCAAATTCTGGGCATCGCTTGCAACCGTTTGTGACTGAAGATTGTTGTTGATAGTGGCTGGAGTTTCATCCCTTGGGACTCCATCCCTTGAAGGAGACTGGTAACCGTCTTCGTCGTTGGTAGTCATGATTGCAAAAGATTTAGCGAAGCGTGAAGGTTGATTCACGTCGGGTTCACCAATGTGGATTAGGGATACTAGTAAGGAGATCTAGACGTATACCTGCAATAGACAAGAACACAGAATACAATAGAGAGAGAGTAAGAGTAAGTATGCAAGGATAAGATTAAGCCTTGTTGAATGGTTTGAGAGAGAGACAGTGTGTGTATGATAGTCAAAAGAACCGAACCTAGAATAGAAGACAATACTTCGATATAAAAGGGTCTTAGGAGAACAGTTACAAGGAGTTATATAACCGCATGCGGCGGTTATATGACTGTCTCGCACGTGTATGGTCGACTTATATATAGGCGTGTGATTAGCAAGTCTCTCAGATAACTGCCAAGGATCGCACGTGAGTGTAACCGTTACTCACGTGCGAAGGACCTTACTCTAGCCTCCAAGCCACTTAGACCCCTTGAATCCCGTCCAGATTATACGTGAGGGTGACCCTGTCTCACATCCCCCATATCGATAAATATAAGAACAAGTATAGAGTGTTAGTGGAGTACCATGAAACTTCATCATTGACAGACATGTGGACAATGAACGAAGTACATAGAACGCACTATCTACATCTGTTTAACAGCGTTACACAAAAATGAATATAGTAATTAAAAGTGACCGTAATGGGGTACATTTGTGTAAGTTGTCCAACTTTAATAAATTGTCTGTTGCATCCAATATGTTTTGATCACTTATTTGTAAGGGATGGAGTATAAATACACAGATCATAATTATGTACTTTTATTTCTTTGTCGTAGATATGGACAAGCTATTTTTCAAGAAGGCCTCTCGAAAGGACCATGTCTACTAGCCGTAGTTTTCATCTGAGTAGGGTCTCATTTTTTGCAGAGTATTAACCACATGGCAAAATACTGGAGATAAGACACTATTCCCTACGACCTCTTTGAACTCGGCAAGTCATCCACTCTTGAATGCAATGGCCAATGGATAACCTGTGTGCATTTAGCGAGTTAGAAGACAACAAAGAGAACTAAGAAATGTCAATTTTAAACATTACAAAACAAAAATAAAAATTATAATTCACTCAAGTACATGCAATACTTTTTTGAGGGAATAAGTACATGCAATATGAATTATGATGAGTTAAATTTAAAAAAAAAATACATAATTAATATCGTCTAATGAATATATTTGTCATTTTATGTATAGCATCAAATGACATATACATCTACAGTTATTGCTTATCTCTCACAAAATTTTTTTTGGGTAAAAGACAATTTCCACCCCTTGAGTATGGGTTAAATACCAATCAGCCCCTCGTGTTTGGATAAATACAATTATCCCCTGTGAGATTATGGAAGTAACGATACACTAACGGAGGGGCTAAGGAAATTTCTACCTTAACATTGAGAAAAGAATGACACACTATAAATACTTTTATTTATCTCCTCCCAGCATTCTTCTTCTTCTTCAACACTAACCCAAGTAATCTCCCTCTTTCACTTCATCACCTCCTCACATCTGAAAATCAAGACCACCACCCGTCGTCCATTACCTCTGAAAATTATGCACCCACCACCGTCTCCATCCCATCTCCATTTCCATCCCCATATTTTGATACCCAATCGAACCATCAAGAACACCCATCTCGACCAAGAACACCATCTGTTTTGGCTAAAACCCAACACCACCGTCAGTTCATCTCCATCATCACTCCCGATCACCTTCAAGAGAACCCAACTCTACACCACCGTCTGCAAATCACAACCCATGCGTCACTCCCTCCTTCTTTGACCCCTCCTTTTAAATTTTAGATGTGTCGATCGGGAGTATAAATGGGTTGGAGTTCGATCTGGAGTAGCAATGGGCTGCCGGAGGTTCGCAGGGTTGAAGGTACATGGTCGATTGGTCGATTGAAGGAATTGGTGGTGAGGAGGAAGCTGTTGAAATGTGTTTTGAATTTGAAATTAGACAAGTTTGAACTCTTGTTGGGGTTTTTGCAGAAGTAGTCGACAGTTCCTAGATATGTTGGGTTCTTGGTGACGAAGATGTTGAGCTCTTGAAGTTGAGTTTCTTCTTTTTTTATTCCAGTAGTTTTTGTTTCTCTTTTATCAAAAAAGTTCACAATTATTATTGTTTTTCCTTTAGTTTTCATGTTATGGAGGTAATGCATCTACTACGGTCTAATTTAGGTTAAATTATCTGTTCATAGACGCCATTAAGTGTGTGCTTTTGTGCTGCTCCTGCTGATGTTTTGATGAGACCTTGATGTTTATCAAAAATCTAAGATTACATGGTGTGATCTTGGTTGAATTCAATTTTACCTTTTGTTGGGCGGAGGTATTGTCACTTAGTGAAAATTGTCTATTTTAATTTCTTCTTCCTCAAAACAATTTTCACATGTAACATGTAAACCAACATGAATTCTTAGCCACCAAATTGCTGTGGTAGTGTAGGTGGGCATTCGGTGGTGGCGGAGTAGGTGGTGGTGGTGAATAAGAAGAAGAAGAACATCTAGAACACCAAAAACAAGGGGCAGATAAGTGGAATGGAATTTACGTAAATCCACCCTTCCAAGGGCAGAAAGTGTGATTTAACAGAAGTGTGGTAGGTGGTGGTGGTGTTGCGGGTAATGGAGGTGGTCGAGGTGGTGGAGGATGTGAAAAAGGAGGTCAAGAACACCAAAAATGGTGTTAAAGAAGAAAAATACAAATAGGGCTACGATGGTCATAAAAAAGTCATATTGCACCCCCTACTAAGGGAATATAACAAAAGAGTGGTAGTTGTCTAACTTTCGTCCAGTGACAAGGGCTTTTTTGTCTCTGACAGGGGGAGACTTGTCTATACCCAAACACAAGGGGCTGATTAGTCTTTAACCCATACTCAAGAGGTGCTTTTTGTCTTTTATCCATTTATTTATGAAAATTGAAATATTGCAAAAATGATTATTATATTTTATTATTTATTTACTACTATAGCCATTTTTAAATCTTTCACGTAAAACAACAACTGAAAAGGAAAGTGAACAATCTTTTGTGGACATCCAAAAGAGAAAAAAATGAACTCTAATTTGTGAACGGATGAGGTAATTTAATTTTATAAATAATAAATTGAATGTTTGGAAGGAACCAGTATGGGAAGAGGTACTTTTAATTTTTTCTCTCTCTAACCTAGTGAGAGAAAACCTTGCGGAGGTATGGACTTGAACCCGCCGGAATGGCTGGAACGGATCCAACTGACGGAGAAGGAGACAAAAGTTACGAAGATAGGAAGAGATCTATACAGAAGAGCTGTGGAGAGTTTTGAGTATTGCCTGATCGGAAAGTTTGTCGGTGATAAGATCATTAATGGGAGTTTCATGAAGGATCTTTTCAAAAAACTATGGTGCCCGGAAGAAGAAGACCTTCGCATCATAGATATGGAGCCAAATATCTTCATTTTCAATTTTGAAAGTGAAGATACCCTCTTTCGTGCCAAAAGAGGGGGACCTTGGGTCTTTGATGACCAACTCCTACTTCTGAAGGATTGGAGTCTGGGCACAAAGGCCAAAGATGTTATATTTAATAATATCTCAGTCTGGGTCCAAATATGGGGTCTCCCATTTCACTTAATAAACAAAGAAGTGGGAGAGATAATCGGATCCACCATTGGAGAATTTCATTCGGTGGAACCCAGAGAAGAAGGACCGGAAAGTAACCGCTACATAAGGGTCCGAGGGACCCTGGAAAACCAACCTCTACTTCGTAGAGGAGCGTTAGAGATTGAAGACGGGGAATCTCCTTGGGTTGATTTCAAGTATGAGAAGCTTCCCGCAATCTGTGAATGGTGTGGTTGTGTGGACCACGCACAGGATAGCTGCAAAGGAAAACCTACCAGTCCGATCACTTCTTCTCACCGAGAGTACGGATTATGGCTCCTCTCCAACCGGAGGAAGGCTAGAAGGACGGACAATTCCCAAGAAGCCTCTAACCCCAGAACCTGGCCAAGGAAGGAGAAGGGGAAGGAGAAGAACCGGCAACCGGAAAAGCAGAAGAATTCCGGCGACGGGAAAGGGAAGAGCGGGAAAGGAAAGTCAAAATTGTCTACGGATAAGGAAGGATCCCGCTCCAATCAATCAAAGATAGGAGATAAGGAAATGATTGGTCCAAATTTTAATCTGGAAAAGATACTGGTGATCCCTCAACCAACAAAGAAAGGATTTTCAAAAACCAATCGGTTTTGGGTCCTTTGCCACCTAATGTTTCCTTTACGGCTGGGTATTCCCAAAAGGAAGGGAAAATTAAAGGAAAAAAGGGGTCAAAGAAACCAGCAATAGAAAATAGAGAGAAAATTACCCTCACAAAAAGGAAAGCGCCATTCCCCATGGGTCAGAAAGACAATAGTGAGGGTAACCCGAAGAAGCAGTATGCCGACACCACAGAGGATCATTCCTTAGTGGATCTAAATTCGCCAGTTGTGGAGGGGGAGGAGAACCCGACCCCATGTCAGGAGATGGAATTCGAAGGAGAACAACAAGCTATACCAGAGGCAGTGAGTGCTCAGCACCACTACCTACCCCAATGAATCTCTTAGCTTGTAACGTACGGGGGCTTGGGATCCCCTGTAACGTTCTAGCCTTGACCGATCTGGTTAAGGATAAGAAACCCACTCTGGTTTTCTTAACAGAAACAAAGCGCATAGGAGAAGAGATGGTGGAAATACAACACAAGATGAGTATGCAAAACTCCTTCTTTGTTGATTGCATTGAAAGGAGGGGGGGACTAGCTCTCCTATGGACTGAGGACGTTGTGATTTCAGTCCGATCTTGCTCTATCTTTCACGTACATTGCCAGGTGACTTCGGTCGAGGGAGGGGACCCTTGGACCTTCACTGGATTTTATGGCGATCCGACTCGTGCGGAACGTCACCTTTCGTGGGAGTTATTAAAGAGGCTTAAACCTTCCAATTCGGTCCCGTGGCTTGTGGCAGGGGACTTCAACGCTATTAGCAGCGCTGTGGAAAAGGAAGGAGGGCGTACAGTTACTTTCGGTCAAATTGAAGACTTTTGAGAAGCGATCAATTTTTGTGAGCTCCAAGACTTAGGATCGGACGGATGTCCTTTTACCTGGAGCAATAACCAAGATGAAGATTCTTTTATTCGCGAAAGACTTGATAAAGCTTTCGCAAACGTGGAATGGAGAACCAAGTTTGGCAACGCAAGAGTCAATACACTGGTTACCACCACATCGGACCACAATCCAATAGAAGTTTTGAGTCAAGTGATTCAGAACTCCTACCCCCTAGGGCAGCGAAGATTCCAGTTTGAGGCATGTTGGCTTCGCAATAGCCAGCTCAAGGCCGTCGTCATGGACAATTGGACAGGTTCGGCCGGCCAGGCCTGCACGGAAAAGCTGGAGGACCTTGGAAAAAGACTGAGAATTTGGGACAAAGAAGAATTTGGGAGTGTCAGACGAAAGCTGAAACAGCTACGTGATCAGCTAGAAAGTTTTGAAAGACAAAGACAGACCCAATGGGTCTTGGACAAGAAACGTGGGTTGAAAAAGGAGATAAACGATCTCCTTATTTCTGAAGAGCAATTCTGGAGACAGCGATCCCGAATCCAGTGGCTCAAGGAAGGGGACCAGAATACCCGATTTTTCCACCAGAAAGCCTCGGCACGCAGAGCCCGTAATCAAATTGCTGGGCTGGAGGATAAAAATGGAGTCTGGACCACAGAAGACGAAGGAATTATCAAAATCCTCTAAGATTACTTCAAGGATCTCTTTTCGACAGCAAATCCGGCCACGGAAGATATGGAGAACTTACTCCAGTTCACCACTAACCAAATCCCGGCCTCTCAAAGGTATTGGTTAGATAGAGACTACACTTGAGAAGAAGTTGAGGAGAGTTTGAAACAAATGGCGCCAACAAAAGCACCAGGGATTGATGGATTCCCAGCACTTTTCTACCAGAAATTCTGGGACGATATTGGAGATGAGGTTAGTGAATATGTCTTTAATATTCTAAATGGACTAACTGATCCCACGGAGATAAATCATACTGTTTTAGCTTTGATCCCGAAGACAAAGCAGGCTAGGAATGCAGCGGATTTTAGGCCGATCAGCCTCTGTACAGTTCTGTATAAATTGGTAACTAAAACTATGGCTAATAGACTCAAGCAGCTTCTGCCGGGAGTCATTTCGGAAACCCAATCGGCCTTTGTGCCGGGACGATTGATTACAGACAACGTCCTAACGGCCTTTGAACTACTTCATACAATGAAGTATAGAAAGAAGGGGAAGAAGAGCTACCTAGCTCTAAAAATTGACATCAGCAAGGCCTACGACAAAGTTGAATGGCCTTTCCTAAAAGTGATGTTTGAGAAACTTGGCTTTGGAGAGAGGTGGATCACCCTAGTGATGAAATGTGTGTCTACGGCTACGTTTTCAGTCAATTATAAAGGCCGTCCTAAGGGTCTAATTGTTCCACAACGTGGAATTCGCCAAGGTTGTCCGCTCTCACCGTACCTATTTTTGTTTTTTGGGGAAGCTCTCTCGCGCGCACTCACGAAGCTAACTACGGATGGTTTGTTGTCGGGTCTGTCCGCATCGAGAGGAGGTCCTATTGTCTCCCACCTCTTCTTTGCGGACGACAGTTTATTGTTTACAGAAGCAAATACAGCAGAAATTACAAAACTAAAGGACCTACTACAGCTCTACGAAAAAGCGACAGGGCAAAGAATTAATCTCCAGAAATCAGCAGTCGTCTTCTCGGCCAACACTCCGCCAGACCAACAGGTTCATCTGAGCAACATTTGTGGGGTTAAGCTTGAATCGCTGCATGAGAGATATCTTGGTCTGCCAATAATGATAGGGAGAAAGAAGATGTCAAATTTTCAGCACATCATAGAGCGTATAGCAAGCAAGTTGAAGAACTGGAAGGAGAAATTTCTCTCTTATGCGGGTAAGAAAATTTTAATTAAATCTGTTATTCAAGCCATTCCGAGTTACTCGATGTCTTGTTTCCTCCTTCCCCAAGAACTTTGCAATAAGATTGACTCGCTTATTGCAAACTTCTGGTGGGGACAGAAAGACAAGAAAAAACCAATTTTCTGGATAGCAAAGAAGAAGATGAACTATCCGAGAGCTAAAGGAGGTATACATCTAAGAGATTTTCGCAATTTCAACTTAGCCTTATTGGCAAAGCAGTCATGGAGATTGATTTTCAACCCAAACTCCTTGGTGGCTAGAGTTTATAAAGCTAAGTATTATCCGAATACAAGCCTCCTGAAAGCAAAAGCTAGTACAAACTGCTCGTTTGCGTGGAGGAGTATAATTGCGGGCAAGAAATTGATAAAGCAAGGCTCCAGATGGAGTGTGGGAAACGGAGATAATTTGAAGGTTTTTAAAGACAGATGGCTCCTGAGGCCAAACAGTTTCAAAATCATTTCCCCAGTTGCTCAAAATCCTAACCTAAGGGTATCGGATTTAATAGACGAGGACTCACATACCTGGAATGTAAATGCCCTTCGAGAAAACCTCCTTCCGGTGGATGTTGAAGAAGTTCTCCGTATCAATCTTCCCCCTTCTCCTGAGCCGGATCATCTCCAATGGCACTACGAAGAGAACGGGTTATATTCAGTTAGATCTGGCTATAGACTTCTTGAAAAGATGAATTCAGACAATTTAGAAAGCTCCACGGAAATCAGTACCTCCTGGTGGACAAATTTCTGGAATCAGAAATTACCAAAAAGGTACTTATTTCCAATTTGGAGAGGGTTGCAAAAAGGCCTTCCTACTAGAGTGAATCTACACAGGAGGGGAATGGATCTACCTCTAGCATGTCCGATTTGTGGGAAAGAGGAAGAGACGGAAACACATCTTTTCAGAAGATGTCAAACTTCAAAAGAGCTGTGGAAACGCCTCCTCCAACTTCCAGATTGCAATAACGCCACCGTTTCTTTTAGTGAATGGTTTCCGACAGTTTTTACCGATCTGAAAAAGGAAGACCGAATCAAGTTATGCTTGGGAATCTCATCGATTTGGCACAACAGAAATCAGATGGTACATAAAAATTCAAAGAAGGAAGCAAATCAGTTAGAAGAAGAGGTTTTGGGAAGCTTAACTTTCATGGATCTGCACATGCATGAGGTCGAAATGGTACAGCCGGCTCAGATCCCCCCCAATCCGGTGAAACGGTGGACCAAGCCACCTCCAAACTGGCTTAAAAAAACTCGGATGCGAGTTGGAACCAGAGAGAACAAAGAGCCAGTGCTGGAGTGGTGGTGCGGGACGAAAACGGACTCCTCATCGCCGGGAAAGGCACCATCTTGCCGTTCGGAAGATCGCCGAAAGAAGCCGAAGCAGCGGCGATATATGAGGCGGTAAAGCTAGCAACAGACATGGAGATTTCTCCGATCATCTTCGAGAGCGACTCTAAAGCTCTGGTGGATCTCTGGAATATTCTACGGAAGACAGAGGAAGGGAGATAAATTTTCTTCGGCGAGAGAACCGAAGAGGTAGTGGGAGACAACTCGGTCAGCTCTCGAGTAATTAAGCGGTGCACGCGTCTTCTCGAAGCCACCGAATACATGGCTTGCTTTGCTCCACGCACCTGTAATAACGCGGCTCATGAGGTGACCCAACGGGTCCTTCTAGAAGATAGAAGTTTTAGTTGGGCCTATACGGACCCGTGGTGGATCAATGATGTAATAAATTTTGACATTTTGGGCCTTAGCCCATCCAGCTGAATACAAAACCTTTTCCTCAAAAAAAAAAAAAAAAAAAAAGGAACCAGTATTGGTCCCTCGACATAAATAAGACACATCTAATAGAATATTGAACTGGCAATTATAAATAAGATATATCAACGAAATTCGAAAACTTGTGATAACATATTATAAAATTCTTTAAAAATAGTTATTTACAAACAAGGCCTCCATGTTCATAGTTTTTTTTTATTAAATTTTGTATAAATAAACCAACCCATTCCGTAAATGATGCACACTGATCTCTTTCTTTTTAATTATCCACAATTTATTACTTTTCCTAAAAAAGACTTATAATTCATTAGTGTAATTCATTATAACACACTTAATTTTTGTAATAGAAACATTTGATATTATTTTTATATGATCTTTACATGTATGCATAGTGGTTATCTGTCAAATATTCATGTATGGTTAATTTAATCACTATATAAATAATTAAAATTTTTAATTTGATAATATATTATAGATTAATGACGAGAAAATGAAAGTATCAGCTCACTTAAATTTAACATTTTAGATTCCACTGAATTAGATTAAAACCATTTACTCTTATAAATTGTTACTCTCCCTACAAGGGGATAGCCCGCATGAAGAAAAAAATAACTAAACATATGAAAACGGGTTAATAGACAACTCACCGTGTTTATCCATTGAATAAAATTTATTTCTGTGTAAGTAGTTTCACATTTTTTTTTTCTAGTGGTTGCATTTTTTTTCTATAACAAAGTGATTATGAATATTTTTCTCCATGCAAGTATGATTTTGCAAAATTTTCAGGAGGCAAGTCAAATGGCATAATCATATTCTCACATTTGTCATATACTAAATAATCCACACGCGTCACTCTTTTTTGGAATAAGTCATTACTTACCAATCGTTACTTTTTCTTAGAAGACTTATAATTAATTACTCATTAATTATAATTTATTACTTAATAAAATTTGATGAACTTATTTATATCATTCAATGTATAACATCAAATGGTCTATTTAATGTTATATAATTTTAACTATTATAGTCGTATTTCAATGCAATTTGTTTGTCTTTGTAATTAATTACAATTTAATAATGAATACATAGAATATATCATCAACTCACACAAATTAGAGCTAAAATTATATAGTCCATAAAAGTGAGGTAAAAAGAATTTGCTTCATCTCTTCAATTGTTATTCTCTTCAAAAGAGAGGGCTCGCAAAGAGGAAACAGAAAGCTTCACAGACCAGTGAAAACCAAGCACTAATAGAGAACTCAAAATTTTCTTCATCTGATCGAGTATTTTTCTCTGTAAGTAATTTTGTGTGATTGTTTCTAGTGGGCTGTCATTACCGTATTTTATTGTTTTTTCGCTTAACAAAATGGTTTAGCGACTTGTTGTAGGCAAAGTGTGAATTGGTTTATCTCATGACTCCCATTAAGAGAAATGTAGATATATGGTTGGGAGGGAGGGCCAATATTTTTTTACTATAATTTCGGTAGGAATTGGCATGGGCATGTAGTATGTAAGTGGTCAAATTCTATGTACAAGGATATTATCTTTTTAAATTTTCACTTTAAAGCTTGAGACATGTTATGTAGGAGAAATCATGCTTTATATAATTAACAAGCAAATTGTGGTTTAAGAGATCGATTTTTTTTCTTCTTAAACAACTTTCTCCCATTAACTCTAGTTATAAAAATTATAATTACACTTTTTAGCACATAAAAATATTATTTAATTGGACATTTCGAAGTTACACTTAACCAACAAAATCAGTCGATTTCATTTCATTATTATTTAAATACGATTACTGACTATTACTTAACACTTTGAATGAGACATCTTTCTTGATTTGTAATGATGTTCTTGAAGACGAACTATCTATCTATTTATTTATTTATTCCCGAATACTCTCTAGTTGCGTGCAAGTAAGAACTCCTTATACAATTATTAAAAAAAAATTAGGAAGTCATAAACTATATTGAGACCTCAATTCGCAAGTCACCCACTCATGTGGGATGCTCTGCGGCTATTATTCTATTCACTGTTTACATGCTAAATTATAATTGACTACTATTATTGTGTCAATACTTAAAAAGAAATTTACCCTACAACGTGTCTTCATTCAGAAACAATTACTTATATACATTTATTGATGAATCTCAATAATTACGTAGATATTGAAGTATTTTGAACAACAATAGACACCAGAATCGATGGAGCAACAAATGGGTCATCCTGATAGGAGTTTTTTACTAAGCCGATCAACTTATGGACCGGAAAAATGCGCTCAACTGGTATCAGACTTCGTTTCTGAGTTACGAGACAAAGCTAAGGTACATAAATATTTATTCTTATCTAACATGATTCATGTTAAAATCTTTGTAACTTGACAATACTTAATGTCATGAAACCAAAAAAAAATAACTTTCTCATACACACAATGCTTTGCAGGACAACAATAATTGGCGGAATATCGTCGACACATTTTTTACTCCAGGTGCCAAGTATCGACTGTGCGCTTCTAAGATAAGCGCTGTTTCTATCGAGGTACGAGATTAAAATAATACTATCGTGTTTAAAACCGTCGTTATAACTTGTGATTACGAAAATATTATAGTCGAAACTCATTTTTATTTGGTTGTGTGTATATGGATAAATGACAAAAACACATCCCTGTGTTTTGCCATATTGCCAGAGCTCTACCTCGTGGTATGAATAATACCACAAAGTACCCTCGTAATTTGGCATACATAGTTTAATTTACTCTCCCCCGATAATATTTCCATCCATTAAATACAAAACAAATACTCCCCAGTTTCTCTAGATATTTTACAATTGACTTTTCTAAATAACTTTGCCCAGTTGATTTGGTTAGTAAAAAACAATTTAAGAATTCTGTAAATTTTCACTGTGTGGTAGTGTTCAAATTACCGAATTCTTCAACAGTTTTGCTATCCAAATCAACGGATCAAAAAGATCCAGAAAAGTAACAAATCCCAGAAACGGATTTTCTCTCTCTAGAATTTCTCTCTCGCCTATCTCTTGGTTGTTATGGATGTTGATCACGTTTTTCCTACTGCACCACCGGAACCTCCACCGGAGCCGGTGGTTAACGGCGATATCGAAGAGGCTCTGGGCCGCAGCCAGAGCAATTTCAAGCGGCGCTTTGTCGATCCGGTCCTAGATCAGATGGAGGAGCGTCGCTCCTTCTCGGAAACTTTAATCCGAGCTCCGGTGGGGATCTATATGGCTGATGACTTCCCCGTCGAAAGCATAAGCTTTGGATCTGGAATTACCAGAGAAAAGCTCGCCGACGGCAGAGTTAGTGTCCAAATTGAAGGAGCCACTCTCCAGAGGTTGCATAAACAATCGAGCTGTGCCCTAATCATTCGAATTTTGGTGAAATCGCCGGAGTATAACTATCTGTATGATCGATTGATGGCTCATTGGAAGTTGTTTCGAGGATTTGAGCTCACCGATCTCGCGAATGGTTGTTATTGCATTCGCTTCTACTGCCGAGAGGATTATGAGCGTGTGTTGACCGGTGTTCCATGGATGGTGGTAGGAAGGTATCTTACAGTACGGAAATGGATCCCTCATTTCGATCCGTTCGCTGATGAGGTTCAAACAACTCCAATCTGGGTACACCTTAAGGGAATCTCTCTGGAGTATTTCGATGAGGAAGCCTTAATGGAATTGGGGGAATTTTTCGGCAGATCTATCAAGCTGGACATGGCTACGGTGGCGGCAAGTAGAGGCAAGTATGCTCGGATCTGCGTTGAAGTTGATTTATCTGAGAGCTTACTGTCGGCGATTATGGTTAATGGGAAGGAGATCCTCGTGGAGTATGAGGGCTTGGATAATATATGTTTTCACTGTGGTCGATTCGGCCATCGCAGGGAGACTTGTCCAGATCTCTCTGAGAAGGTTGACGCGATGAATTCTGACTCTGGTAAACCTATCGGAGAAACAGGCTCTTCTACCTCCACCGCTCCTCAGCCTCGGCCGGAATTCAGTGATTGGATGGTAGCAAAGTATCGCCGTAAAAATGTAAAGACTCCGAAGAAGAATGCAAAGAGTAATCCGGGTACGGGAGGTCCGAACCAACTCGATCCGGATCAAGATGCCAGTGGGTCGAATATGGGTCGCGGTAACATGGATCATGGATTGGGTAAGGGTGTGAATGGACCTAATAAGGGTGGATCAAAAGGGACCTATAAGCCAGGCCCAAGCTCTCGTCCAAATTTGGGGCAAGCGTTTGGGTCGTCAGGGTCACGTTTTTACGTTCTTTCCACATAAGCTAGTGGTGCACCTGAGCACACTGGATCCCCTCCTTCCAAGCCAGGTCAGCATCATCCGCCCACTAAAATTTTGCAACGTGGCGAATCTCTGCCGTCTCCCAAATTCGGAATTGGGAACTATACATTAGGGACTAACCCTAATTCCCCTTTTCGTAAGCCTCTAGCCCCGATTGATTTCAATTCTTCTAGTTCTAGCCTACAATCTCTGACTGGAAGTTTTACTATGGGGTGGCGCTTCAAGTACTGATGGCCGGTCTTTTATTCAACCGGCTAATTAGCGACGAAGTAGTTTTTCCGGTGAGCGAAGGATGGCATCAGCCAGTATTAACAAAAGCCGACAGCTGGATCGATCTGGTGGATTTTTCAATTCAGAAATGGTTCACTCCTCCGATAGAACCAGTGTGGATAGCAGAAATGCGGTTGGCGTTGCCAATCAGGCAGAGGATGTTGGTCCAGGCTCTGGATCCGTTAGTGCCAATTAGTCAGTTCTCTGACCTCTTCCTTCGCAGTTTCCCAATGAGGATTCTCTCTTGTAATTGCAGAGGTATTGGTAATAGTCTTACGATTTCCTCTATTTTAGATTTATGTCGGTGTCATAAGCATAGTGTGCTTGTTATTATGGAACCTAGGGTAGATGGTTCTTATGCTGATGGGATTTGCAGAAGATCTTATTTACTCATGTTGAGAAGGTTGAAGCTGTTGGTTTCTCTGGTGGAATTTGGGTATTTTGGAATAATAGTGAGGTGGATGTTGAAGTTTTAGCTACCAACTCTCAAATGGTGTTTGGTTTGATTAGGATAAGTAATCAAGCTGATTGGATCTTCTCTGCAGTTTATACAAGTCCTTACCCTTTAAATAGGGATAAATTGTGGAGCTATTTAGTTAAGTTTGCTAATGCTCATAATCTTCCTTGGCTAGTTGCTGGTGATTTTAATCAAGTAACTGCATCCAATGAGAAGAGAGGTGGTAAACCAGTTCAGAATCAAAGATGTGCTAGGATGATAGATTGTATGAATAGCTGTTCTTTGGTTGATATGGGTTATTCTGGCCCTCAATTTACATGGTCTAATTCTCAAAGTCCTGGTTATAGTATTTGGCAAAGGCTTGACAGAGCCTATTGCAATGAGAAATGGAGACTACTTTTCCCTGAAGCTTTAGTTAAACATGTTACAAGAATCAACTCTGATCATCATCCCATTTTTATTGATATTATTGGCTTAGCTCCTCCTATCTCTTCTCTTAAGCCTTTTAGGATGGAGTTAGCATGGTTTACTGATGAGAACTTTGCTCAAGTGGTACATCATAATTGGGTCCCAGAGAAAGGTTTTGCTGGAGCCATTGACTATCTTTTTTCTAAACTTCATGAGTGGAATGTGCAAGAATTTGGTAACATTTTCAGAATGAAGAGGCATCTGCTTGCCAGGTTAGATGGGATTCAGAAATCGCTAGCCTCTAAGGACAATGAGTTCTCGTTCATGCTTGAAGAGCAACTCATTGCTGAACTCAATACTGTCCTTCTTCAGGAGGAATTATTCTGGTTTCAGAAAGCCAGAATCAGTAAAGCCTTGTTGGGTGATAAGAACACAACATTCTTTCACCTAACAATTGTTATAAGAAGAAGGATAAGCAAAGTTAGCATGCTCCAAATTGAAGAAGGAGTCTGGTGTGATGACTCTGAGTTATTGAAGTCTGCTGTCACTCAGCACTTTCAGAAGTTATTCTCTGAAACTTTCATTGAGCATCAAGACTTTGTCTGGAAAGGGGGGGGTGTTGAATGCTGATGAATTTCAATTGTTGAACAATGCTATTTCCCCCCAAGAAGTTTGGAGCACTGTGAAGGCTATGGGCAGTTATAAGAGCCCTGGTCCTGATGGAGTGATTCCTTATTTCTATCAGCATCAATGGCATAATGTGGGTAAGGATGTGGTAAAAATGGTGCAGGATGCTGTCTACTCTGGTCATTTACCCCCAGGTATCAATGAAACTCTTATTGTGTTGATTCCTAAAGTGGACAGCCCTGTCAACTTTGGTCATTTTCGCCCAATCAGCCTTTGTAATGTGAGTTTTAAGGTTATTACTAAGTTGCTAACTCATAGGCTTAGAAGCATTTTTCAAAGGTTGATTCATCCCAATCAGTTCAGCTTCTTACCAGGTCGAATGGCCTGTGATAACATCTTGTTAACTCAAGAGCTCCTTTTTAGTATTAATCATATGAAGAGTAGAAAGGGAGGTTTAGCAGTCAAAATTGATCTTGCCAAAGCTTATGACAGAGTGAGGTGGTCTGTTCTTCATCCTATTCTTATTCAAATGGGCCTGCCTCCTAATTGGGTTTCTCTGATTATGGATTGTGTCAGTTCTCCTAGCTTTAGAGTTATTTGGAATGGGGAGAAGCAAAGTTGCTTCTTTCCCCAAAGAGGAGTGAGACAGAGTGACCCCATTTCTTATTATTTGTTCTTGCTCATTATGGAAGTTCTAGCTCAAAAAATTGAAGCTGCTGTCTCTCAAGGTAGGTGGAAAGGTTTTAAATGTGACAGGGGTGGTATTGCTATTACCCATCCATTTTTGCAGATGATTTAATCTTGTTTGGAGAAGCCACTGAAAGACAGGTTTTGGTGATGCAAGAGGTGTTAGATGAGTTTTGTGCTGAAACTGGTCAAGCCATCAATTTAGACAAATCCAAAATGTTTGTGGCTAAGTGTATTCCCAAGATGAAGGCTAGAAATCTCAGTCATTTGTAGGGTATTAAGCTCACTGATGATTTAGGTGCTCATCTTGGTATGCCTCTTATACATACCAGGTGCAGTGCTAAACATTATCAGTTTCTTATTGATAAAGTTAAAAAGAAATTATCTGTGTGGATGGTCAGCTTTCTCTAGCTATAAGAACTACCATCATCCAAACAGTCCTTCAAGCCTTGCCCAGTTATGCTATGCAATCAACCATTCTCCCTAAGTCTGTTTTGGAGGAAGTTGATCAGTCTTGCAAAAAGTTCTTATGGGGAGGCTCAGCTGAAAAATCTAAACTTCCTTTAATAGGATGGGATACTGTGAGACTTAGCAAGGTTGAAGGTGGGCTTGGTTTTAAGAACTTAGCTCTGTTTAAATTGGCAATGCTTGGTAAAGCCAGCTGGAGACTGTATGATGATCACAATTCTCTTTGTGCTAAGATTTTCAGACACAAGTATGGGTCTGGAACTGTTAGTTCTCATCACTCAAAAGTTTGGAGGAATCTCTTTAATGCTATCAAAGCTACCAAGGAGGGCAGGGGTATAAATGTAATTTCTAGCAGAAATACTTTGTTTTGGCTAGAACCTTGGCTGGGCAAGCTCAAACTGATTGATTTGGTTATTAGTGAGATTGATGAAGAAATGCTTGGTTGTACTGTTAGTCAGTTTTGGGAAAGTGATTCTCGTTGGAGAAAAGAACTTTTTGTTGATGTGCTTCCTGAGGGTATTGTAGAACTTATCACTTGCATTACCATTCATGATGAAGGTGGAGCTCCTGATAAGGAAGTTTGGTTGAATTCTGCTTCAAGGGTCTACACTGTGCCTCTGCCTACAACTTGCTCAAGACTGATTCTGAACAATCTTTTGACAAGAACTGGAAACAGGTTTGGAAAGTGCCAGGAGTGCAAAGGCATAGAACTTTGATTTGGCTTCTCAGGCATGACAGACTTTGCACTCAGCTGTTGAAAGCTAAGAGAGGTATTACTCTTACTGCTAATTGTCCCTTCTGCAATAATTTCTCTGAATCCTCTTTGCGTGCTATCAGAGACTGCTTTTGGGCTACTAATGTGTGGAAGAGTTTAGTCAAGAAGTCTCTTTGGAATGAGTTTTTTGGCAAAGAGCTGGTTTCTTGGGTTGATAGTACTTTGTTGCATGATTGGGGGTGTTTTTGATACAATTTCTTGGCAGCTGGTGTTTGGGTGTGCTGTTTCTAGTATTTGGATGTGGCACGATAAAAAAATTCATGAGTTGAATTTCAATTTTCCTAGTAATGGTAAGTTCATTATTTGGAGAATGGCCAAATTTTTAAGTGATTCTCTGAAGCTGGATTTTAACAACATTCTCAGAACTCCTAAATGGGTTCAATGGACTCCTCTTGAGAATGAAGTCAAAATAAATGTTGACTGTGCTTTTTTGAACACTTCTCTGGGATTTGCAATTGGCACTGTTTGTAGAGATCATACAAGTTCCTGGTTATGGAGTTCTCAGAAGTGGTTTGGTTCAGTCTCTGTGCTTAATGCAGAGTTATGGGCTGTTCTTGAAGGACTTAAAGTGTTAGATTCTGCTGAGGGAAGAAATGCTCTAGTTGAGTCAGACTCTCAAGAGTGTGTGCAGCTCATTCATGAAGGTGGTGAATCTCATCCATTTTGGTAGAGTATTGCTGCAATCAGAAGTTTACTTGCCAGAACTGAAAGCTCTGTGGTAAAGATCTGGAGAGAAGCCAATCTTGTAGCTAATAGTATTGCTAGAAATTGTCCTTCTTTTAGCAGGGATAGAGTTATTAATTTGGTGCCTCCCCCTTATTGTTTAGGGGGTTGGTAGAGTGAGCAATTCTTAGGTGCTCATAGAGCAAATCCACGTGGTGCTCCATTCCATTCACATTTTAACATGTGTAATACAAGTGGGGTGAGTGGGAGAGAGAAAATAGCCAAGTAGGATTCTGGTTTTTTTTTCTATAACCTATAGGGGTAGTGGTTAACCCTAGTAGGACATGTGTCAGTTAATAAATGGTGTGGAGCACCAAATGTCGTGCTTACATGGTGCTCTTGGAGTATCTAAAAATTTCTCTGGTAGAGTTGGGTTAATTTAGTAGTTTTTGTTGTTCTCTCCTTTTTTACCTAAAAAAAATCTAGAAAAGTCAAACGGCGAAGAATATGGAAGACCGGGGTAGTAAGAATATGGAAGTCTCTTCCTCTTCCTCTTCTTCTCTATAAGCTCTAATTCTCTTTCGACCTCAATCGTCGCAGAGCACCACCGCAGAGCACCACCGCAGAGCTCTCTCTTTCGACCTCAATCGACTCACACCACCAGGCTTTCTCTTCTTCTTCTTCCTCAATTCTTACTATGCTTTCTCAAAGCCCGAATTTGGGCAAAAGAAGTCTATTGCCCTTGTCTCGGAAAGTGATGATGCCCTTGACTTTATCTTGGACTGGGCTTCTCTTATTCACTGGCTGTTTGGGTAGCTAATCAAGGTGAGTTTCATTGTGTAATTGGATAGATTGTTAGCTAAATACAGTATTCAACTAGGCCCAAAAGCTCCAAAGTCTTTGCAATTTCTGAGATTTGGATTTGTTGGCCATAACTGGGAATTCGGTGTTAGAAACCGAATTTCTGGGTAATAATATGCCATGTGAAGTACTTTAAATTTCAAGTTGTCTGAGTTTGATAGAAACCGTTCAACCTAAACTTTTCTTAATAGTGCTTCGATCGATCATAATTACTTGCAGTTGAGATATTGTAATATACCATCTTCATTTGTATGACATCACATTTATTATGCGTTTCAGGGCCGGAGTTGTGACATTTGTAGACATAATCCTGCTTGTGGGATAGGTATGTTCACTTCTTCTATCACACATATTTCTCTTTCAGTTACTTCTCATATTATTCCACTTTATTTTTTAAAACAGTACATAAATGTTACATTACGAATAATATGTAAAAATCTCTTAGAAAACCTTTATATTTGTTTGTCATCAAAGTATCAATACCATATATTACTAGGGAACGTGCATTTTTCTAAAACTTTTTTTTGTTGCACGGGTTCAAGCCCCGTTGACGACATAAACAATTTCTCAAAGAAAAAAAAAAATTGTTGTTGCTGTGTTGGAGATGATAGCGAAGTATTGTTGAATATGGGCAGGGTTTATGACATTTGCTCTCAATGCTATTTGTAGTTGACTAGTTGGTTTCCCCGAACATTCAACATTTTGTTGCTGTGTTGGATATAGGCATTGTTGTGGGTGTCTTTGGTATACTGAACTGTTCTGTCAAACATTAGTCATTGAATCTGTTTTGCCTGTCGTTGACGTTTATTAAATCTTGATTCCTGTTCATTCTTTGAGTGTTGGTCGAAGACTTGATTTGTTGAATATTTTGCCTATGCTGTCCTTGCAGAAGTCGACGTTATTCCGACCATATTCAGAATCCAGTATGAGACTGGAACTCTGGAGGAGCGATGGCTCCTTGGCAGCCCCAAAGAATATCGGAACACATCTGGTCAAACTGTCATAGACTACGAAAGAGCAATACAAAAGACTACCTATGAAAATGTGCATGTGGTTCATGAGGGGCAGCTACGAGTTGTTTTTAGTCCAGAACACAAGGTTTTTCTTTTAATTAAGAATGCCATATTTTTTGCATCCTGTATTAATTACGGCTACTATTATTTGCTTATGTAATATTGTCTCTGTATGTGATAGATTTACTCTTGGGAATTTTGTGTTAGCCGTTTCGAGGAGTTCGCGCCAAAGAGCTTGATAAAACCCCAGGTAACTCAACCAAAAAAACAAAAAAAAATTTATCCTTTAATGCTACGAGTTCGTCCTAATGGTATTGTTGAGGATACAAGTGAATAGGTTTAAGCTTTCTTACGGGATTTTCACGTATAACTACTTGTCACTTTCTTTGGGCTGGGTAATGACGTTCTCTAAACTGAAGAGTAAACTAATATGAGACAGAAGAGTATTTCTTTATAATAATGGACTTGTATAGTTACTTTGAAACAAGTACGGTAGTGGAGTACTCAGTGAATTAGTCCACACTAAGTCGTGTTATTAGAGTAACTCAAAGCTCTTGGACCTCAAAGTAGCTGGCAAAACTATGTGGCCAGTCTTTGAAGGTGAATGGTTTACCAGTTCTGGTCACATCTTCTATAGCTTTTGTTCTGAAAAGTGGTGTTATAGATCACTAGCAAGTGTTACTGCAATGCCGCACACAACACTTTTACTAGAAAGTTTGAATTTCATCATTATAGGTGTAGCTGCCGTGAGGCAACAACAAACCTGCCTATTCGAGAGAGATGGAAAGAACATAACTGTAGGGTCGCTATAAAAAACTGCCTTAGGACAAGTTACCACAACTGTCGTTCAGCATTATCCTGTAAAATATTTCAGGCTTTACTTATTCACAGTCAAGGTAAAGATAATTGTGATTATAGATGGTACTCTAATGAGGGGTTTAATTTGTATTTTAGTGTTAAAAATTATTAATTTTCTGAAAATTAAATGCTAACAATATAGAATACCAGTAATACGTCCCATTGATTTAATTGTGTACCTTTTAGCTTATTCAACTTGGAGAAGCAGCCCAGAGGCTTCACTCAGATGCTCGGAACACCACAGCTCTCTTCTCAGCACAGCTTATGCAAGATGATTACAAAAGGTATTATCTTTCGAAATTGTCATTAAGTTTGAATTCTTTTTCTACATTGACTTGTTCGTGAATGATAGAGAGTGGATGCATTAAAAAACAGCCCCAGATTCCATCTTTTCTTTAGTGCTCATTTTCTTTGAGATTGTTTACATCCCTACAATCGTTTTCAAAATTGTCCAGAGCAGTTCAATGTATTTGGGAAATAATTAGGTTTTGAAACAGGTGAAGTGGACTGTTTTTGGTTGATGAATTGTAGCCATTAACAATGTGATAAAGACATTGCTCGCGAGCAGTTTATAAAGGAGTGCGCTCGCAAGAGCTATGCAATTTCACACAATAAAATTTTGATATTATTCCACGTCTAAAGGAAATTGATAACCATGATATACCGAGAACTAAAACTAAACTAAACTCTACGTACAAAAATATCAAAACTGCCTTGAACTAATCCTTATAAATATTATTTTGGAGCGTGAACTTTCAGTTTATTTTTTTTGGAATATCTGATGACTTTTAACCAGTGGGCCTAATTCAATTTTGGAGGGTTTAATTTAAAAGTTGCTTTTTTGTGGTTTTGTTCTAAAACCAAAATTGTATAGCCCTGAGAAGATTTGGTTAGCCATGGCGGGGGTAGGTCGGGTAGGAAAGCATGACGAAAGTACTAATCTCTTTCATGGTCATCCTCATGATCTTTCAGTTTCTTTATGACTTTGGTTGACCAACTTGGCTTTCTATAACCCCTTAAGATGGAGCCAAGCTCTTAATTCCATCTTGACTATTCGTAAGTGTTTGAGTTGTGCAATGAACTCAATTTTGTTATTTATAAAAGAATTCTAACAAATAAGACTAGTGAGAATAACAACTCAAACACTTTGAAATTAGGAAGAAAATATTAAGATAACAAGTATTGTAATATTTCGAAGTTGAGGAATAATTTATTTCAACATTTAATACTAAACTCAACAAATAGGCGAGAAATGAAATACGTGTAAATCAATATATGACATACAAATGAGTTACGTAAGACTTATATGCTCCTCAGCGATGGGTCTGAGAAAACGTCTCCGACGATAACTGCTTCGTTCTCTACTTAAGTCGGATAGTGCTGTCCGCTTAGGCTTGCGAATTTGACGATCATATGTATACATATATACATATGTGTGTGTATATATATACGTACATATATATACATATGCATGTATATATATATATATATACATACATATATATATATATACATATGTGTGTGTCTATATATATGTATATTTATATGCGCCTTGTCTTCTATAGTAAAGGCTAAGCAGACAGCAATATATATGCGCCTTGTCTTCTAAGGACAATTTGACGATCATTTTCGAGACTACACCATATATTGGTGGCTTCACAAAGCCTATCTATATATATGGATATTTGGCCAATGGATATGGATACATTGGTGGCTTAGCAAAGTCGAGAGATAGGCTTTGCTTAACCACCAATATATGGTGTAGTCTCAAAAATTATCATCAAATTCTCCAAAGAAGACAAGGCATATACATATATATATATATGTATATATATATATATAGAGAGAGAGAGAGAGAGAGAGAGAGGGAGGGAGGGAGGACTGAGGGAGGGAGGGAGGGAGGGATCAGGGAGATCTCCTAGATCTGTTGAAAGGGTGGAATAGAGTATCAACAACGAAAAGTTTTTGGTACCCATTCTGGAGTCAGTATTTGCATGCACATAATCAAAAGATAAATACCCATTCTGGAGTCAGTATTCTAAATATTTGGCCGAATCCAGCAATTTTTGTTATACTAAGTCATGAGAAACCTTTGAGCAAACAGCGAACTAGTGGTCGCTATATTTTGAGATAAACTTACTACAGATATCAAATTATTCGAATATTTGGCAAGCTTTCCAGATTTTGTATGTTATCTTCGCAAACAAAAACAAGTGGCAATATCATACTGAAGAGGAGATATGGGCTGAAATTGTATCAAGACAATAAGGCCAAAAGGCAATAATTCCATGTGGCATAAGAGCTCCTTTTGGCCTTACTGTTTTGCTATCATTTCAGCCCATATCTCCTCTTCAATATGATTTACCACTTGTTTCCGTTCGCGGAGACCATAGAAAATATCTGAAATGCTTCCCAACTGTTTGGCTAATTTTTTATCTGTGACACATTGACAATAGGCAGTGCATTAAGTTTAACTCAAAATATAGCCACCACTAGTTCTCTGTCTGTCTGAAGTTTAAAGTTTTCTCTCGACTTTATATGACAAAAAATGCTGGATTTGGCCAAATATTCAGAAGAGTGACTCCAGAATGGGGCTTTATCTTTTGGATCATGTACATTCAAATATTTAGGTACTAAACGATTGCGCGGTTGAAAATTTTATAATTATATGTGGCCGATTTCCTCTAGATTTTCTTGATTAACTGCTTGGTGGAAGTTTAATGGGAATACTGAAGTAAGTGGAATGTGACGTCACCACCCATCAATCCATAGGCTTTTTGTTGGTTCTCTTCCTAGCACGACCATCATAACTATCTGCTGCTTACTTTAGTCACTCGGCAAATATGTCTCCGTATGTAGACAACATTTTTCGTTTAGAATTTTACCTCTCCTACCATACCTTTGTAACAACTTTCCGGAGAGAGGTTCATTGAAGATTATAGGCCTAATCCCCTTATTTGGAGAGGCTTGCAAATTGAGTCTGAAATGATTGGTAGTTTGATTTGCAGATGAATCTGAGAGAGAGACTTTGTTGGTGAGCGAATTGGGTAAATGTGTCTACTCAGACCTTCTTTCCCTCCATTCCCCTGAAAGAGCCATAGGTCTGAAGCATGCAAAAAATAAAAATAAAATGTTATTGCTCTAAACAAACGTTACTGAAGTTGTACTGTGTAATTCAGTTTTACTCTCACATTTCTATCTCACCGATGAGTATAGGTTTCACTATGTTTGATTCCGCTGTTTCAAGTCCTGAAAGTATGGGCATGTTGCATTTTATCTTCCTTCGAAATTGCTGTCTTCACATGCATAAGTAATAATTATCCAGTTGTTCCTAATTATTGAATATCTAAACCTCTATTGTTGTTGGAACAATGTGTACCATGGGCTACTATATTAAGAACAATGGCTACAATTTTCTAACCACTATGTGTACTTCACAGGTTTCTCAAATCAGCTCTTGAATTAAAAGATGCATTGGAGTCGCCTTTGGATCCGAATTTTGGGTACTCCAAGAGCTATGTGCAGCTTCTTCAGGTATTAGAGTGGATAATAGATTTATGAGATGCCATATCCGACTTCTCAGCATGGCATTGTGCGTTGTATTTTAAATTACAAACTGGCTCTCCGAGACCATTTGACTACTTATCATGTTTGTGTCTACCTTTCATGTCCATGAGTTGGTCTATACAGTTGCGATTATACCATTTATTTTTGTACAAGGTCAAACTTTTGTTTGGTTTAAAGTACACTTGATACATTAGACTAAATAAATATTTGCTATAATTGTGTCATATTCTTGTTTATGACGTAGTCTATACCCATTATATGGACACTTGTAGGTTGCGCCTCTGTCTTGAAATCGTGCAGTTAAGTCAACTGAGTTGTATAGACATCAGGTCAAATGTGTACAACTGTACATCCTTCTAGAAATATTGTATTGTTACAATGGTCTGCTGAGATCATTCTAACAATTTGGAAGTAGATATGCAAAGATTTTCTAAGTTGGGTCTTCTAGAAGTCCCCGAAAGTTCCATTCTAGAAAACTGTTCACTCGGTGGATGGACGTCGGCTTAGCAAGTGCTTATAACCTGGTAATTAGAACTCATAGTTTGCCATAACCACATTCGATGTTGTAACTGTGAAGGTTTTTTTGCTACCCATGGATCCTTGAGTTTTTATATTGAAACACCAAAACACATACCTCCATTCCTAAATAATTATCGGTGTGTACTTTCACAAAGTTTTAGGAGATGCTTTTGACTGATAGAGTTACCAAAATGTCCTTTGTCATATTTGGTCTTTTCTTCGTAAGTCAAAAGTTAGGAATTTTAAAAAGGGTGTGGAGGGAAGCGAAGTGGAAAAAGCATGTGAAATTCTGGGCGAATTCTCAAATAAAAAGGATATGTTTTTACGTCTTGTTTAGTTTGAATAGTTAGGTATTTATCCAGTCTCTGTTTCACCCTTCCCTCGCTAGTTCCCCTTAGGCTGGATAACAATTTTTCCTATTAGGATGATGAATGGACTCTGATTCATAATAATGTTTTGTGGTTGCGGCTCGTGAGCCTTGTATCACCGAATTGTCTTTGAGCAATTCGACCGTATCACTAAATAAACTAATTATTAAAGGTAGACTAACACATTTATTATGTTATTAAGACGAGAAGCTTCTTATCAAATTAAGTTAGAAACAGATAAATCAAAAAGTTAAACTGTATGCATTTGGGAATGCATTATGACTAAATCTTGTTTCACGAAGGTTAAGATTTATGTATACATTATGCACTAGACAAATTTAAGGTGACTATCCTGTCATATTATGCTGAAGCTTACAGTATCGAGAATTGATTATTCTGCTTTGCTCTGGATTTTGTCGTACTCGTGATTTGAGAGTTGGAGTTACTTCTTTGAATGTCCTGCTTGCGAAGGTAATAGGAAGTTAAGAAATCATAATCTCGTCAGATTAGTTTGATTACAAAGCTACGCAGTTCCCTGTGCCCAAGGAAGACTTTTGGGTGATTTTTGCAGGTACTGTAGACTATCAGTTAGGTTACTCAGATCAAATGAAGAGGCGATGTCGCCAGTTTAGAAATTTTTGCGACTTTTAGCCCTGAATAAGGGTTCTAGAGAGAGCCATGTCTTCCATGCTCTTTCTTTCCCTTCTCATTTTTCTTTTCTTGATAGGAAAAAAGTTTGTACTTGGCACAGAAAGAGCTGCCTTTTCTAAAAGAGATTAGCATAAATGTTATCATGGATACATCCATAGTACAATCCTCCTTCAAACAATACCAAAATCATTTTCAAAGTGAAAACTAGTGAGGTTAAAAATGAAGCAATGGTTCTAGTGAGGTTAACAATGAAGCAGTGGGTTTTTAATGTGAGAAATTCCCCGTTATTACTCCAAATTTCTATCTGTGCAAAATACACGTGACCGTAGGAGAAGCAAGTATTCATTTTCCTCTTTAAATATTGTGCATTTAAATCTTTGGGAAGTGTGTAATAAGGACATCAATGGTATAGGAGCAACACCCACTTGTTATTAAAGAGGTTATAACCTAGCTCCTCGTGAAAGATTTGCTAGAGAAAAGATTTACTCATTGTGAATGATTGAATTATGTTGTACAACCTTTAGCTTGATCAAATATGCCACCGATGCTATTAAGTTTACCTAGGATTTGAATGGAGCAATCTCTAGATGCATTTTTTGACATCACTCGAGCGACTGATGAGAAGACTGATTTTTTTCTATTTTTATTCATTTCTTAGTATCTTGTCAAGCCCGGGCGAGGTCGGTTGTTATGTTTTTGTCAACTCAAGCTTGCTCAAAGATAAATTATCTAAGCGGGACTGTAAATGGTTTGGTTTGAGCGGTTTGAGAGGAAAGTTAGCATCCACTACATATATAATTAGATTTGATAAACATAACCCAAATTCAACCAACTATCCGAAAAAACAACCAAACCACAAAACAGATTGGTTTGGTTTTGTTGGATTAATCGGTTTATGATTCAGCATATTTCATGTAAATATTTTCATATTGCCGTGATGATTAAAATATATAAGTGAAGTTTTGGTGATTCTAATTGTGTGAATAGTAATAGACTCTAGTATAGAAAGTGTTGTTAGAAAAACATGAAAAGAAAATATGACAACATAAATGACATTCTTAATACCTAATACTCACGTAAAAACAATAAGAAATGAAAAGAATGAAGATTTATGTTCGATTATTTGCGATTTTGAGTAATTCTTATGGAAGCCAAAAGCCAAACTTTGTTTTGTTAGAGATATATTGGGGATAATTTGGCAATGTAACTAGAGAAGTTATTTACTACTATACTCCCTGTGTACTATATAGTATGGCTATACATATGTGTTGGATTGGTTCGGTTGGAGATTTGGATTACCTAACTTAATCCCAATCCAGTTCAATAAGTCGGTTTGGGCTAAAATATAAACCACAACCAACTTAATCCACTAGAATTTAGTAAATTTGAATAGGACTGGGTTGGATCAGTGGGGGTTGGGTGGGTCAAGTAAATTTATGTATCCGTTAGCATGCCAAAGCTTAGTATGTTTACTCGAAAAGTAGGAAACGAGCTGATGACCTGATACGTGAGTTTTTCACCTTTCTGGCCTTGTTGGAGCCGTGAAAAACGGAAGAAGCCCCCACTGGTGAAGAAATACGAAACTAGTCCCATTTAAAAACCGACAGTGCTAGACTCGGTTCTTGAGGCCTAAACCGAAACTACCACTGTCGGTTTCAACGTTTTTCAGGCCCGATTAGAAATTGAGAGTTTGACAATCGGTTCTTAAGAAGCGATGATGCTAAAATCGGTTTTAAGGGAGTAAAACCGATTATCCTAAAATCGGTTCTGGAAAATTCAACCAGTCCCTGTCCAATAGAGAGTCTATGTGCCAAGTTGGAGGAATTTAGCATCGATTGTCATCAATCGAGACTCTCTGCCAGAATTTCGAATTTTGGCTTCAAAACATGTAACCCAGTGGCAACAGAGAATGGACGGGTGAGAGAGAGAGGGGGATGAGAAACATGACTTACCGCTGACAGAGAGGGGGAGGTAGCACCGGAGACGTCGCCGGAGTTGGTGGGGGTACTGGTCGCAGTGCTTCGTCGTTCCTTCTCGTGGGTCTTCGTCGCCGATCGCAGAGAGGGGTAGAACGTAGATCGGGAGGTGGAAACGGGAGATGGAGAATGAGAATAACAGGCAGGGTTTTTTGTTTATGAAACCGATGGTGACATCATCGGTTCTTTGTTTAATAAACGATATTGTGAAAATCGGTTTTTAAAACCGATAGTCTAACTCTCGGTTTAGCCGAAATCTGAAAAATCAATAACCGACAGTACTAAAGTCGGTTTTAGCTCCAAACGAGCTTAGTCTCGTATTTGTTCCCCAGAGGGGTTTTTTTACGTTTTACTCGGCTCCAACAAGGCTAGAACGGTGAAAAACTCCCTGATTTAAGGGAGTAAAACCGATTATCCTAAAATCGGTTCTGGAAAATTCAACCAGTCCCTGTCCAATAGAGAGTCTATGTGCCAAGTTGGAGGAATTTAGCATCGATTGTCATCAATCGAGACTCTCTCTGCCAGAATTTCGAATTTTGGCTTCAAAACATGTAACCCAGTGGCAACAGAGAATGGACGGGTGAGAGAGAGAGGGGGATGAGAAACATGACTTACCGCCGACAGAGAGGGGGAGGTAGCACCGGAGACGTCGCCGGAGTTGGTGGGGGTACTGGTCGCAGTGCTTCGTCGTTCCTTCTCGTGGGTCTTCTTCGCCGATCGCAGAGAGGGGTAGAACGTAGATCGGGAGGTGGAAACGGGAGATGGAGAATGAGAATAACAGGTAGGGTTTTTTGTTTAAGTATGAAACCGATGGTGACATCATCGGTTCTTTGTTTAATAAACGATATTGTGAAAATCGGTTTTTAAAACCGATAATCTAACTCTCGGTTTAGTCGAAATCTGAAAAATCATTTACCGACAGTACTAAAGTCGGTTTTAGCTCCAAAAACCGACTCTAGTACCGTCGGTTTCTAAACGAGCTTAGTCTCGTATTTGTTCCCCAGAGGGGGTTTTTTACGTTTTACTCGGCTCCAACAAGGCTAGAACGGTGAAAAACTCCCTGATAAGTAGTATATTGGGAAAGATCATGCATTGGGCGTGTCTCCATAAGTAGCGCAAGTAGTGGTAAAATGTTAGTCTACATCTAAAAATAGCTTATCTTCTTCAAACCTTTTTTTTTCCTTTTGTTGCGCAAAATCTTGTGTTTTAGCGCAATTGGAGTACCTTCAATGCATAGTTATCAAAATCTTACGATTCACGATTCGTATCCTACGATTCGATTCGATTCACCCATGAAACGATGCGAATCCCTTGGTGAATCTTAAATGGTCAAAAAATTTACTGAATCCCGATTCAAGATTCCGAATCTTACGATTCAGTTGCGATTCAATCCGATTCATACGATTCACCATCAATTCAGCTGAAGGCTTATTTGAGTTAGAGCTCAAGTGTAGGAAATAAAACTTCCATTTTTTCTGAATGTTTTGCAACGTGTGTTAGTTTTAAAATGACTTGTACATTTCTTTTAGTCAAAGACTAGTAGTTTTCTATTATTTTATATCTCTCTGGCATCTCAATAGTTCCTTGCTCCATCTGTCTTTCTATATCTTCATTATAAAAATTGTGTAAAGTTTCTTATCACTAGCTAGTGATGCGAGTTTCTGAAACTTTGAGCTTTCTTTTTGTAAAATTATGAATATATTAGCTCACACATGTTATAGTTTAGTAAAATATGTTATTATATGGACCTAACATAAGTGCAAGCGAATCTTTACGATTCACGATTCGATTTGATTCACGATTCAGTGAAGGTGAGTTTCGATTCACTATCTGAATCCCGATTTGACAACTATGCTTCAATGCACATTCATCAATTTAGTGCGTTGACAATTGTCTCTACATGGCCAACTGCTTTTTGCTGCGACTGTAGATTCTTAGTAGGTGTTTCTTGCGCAAGTATATTAGGTAGTCCGTGTTAAATTTAATCCGTACCATCTCATCAAATATGGGGAACGATTGCCCGTATGGCCAGCAACCCAATAGACCTTATAATAACTAGAGAATAAGAACTGCATTTTTTTTTTCAGTTCGCCTGATGCTAGACAATGTGGGACTTTCCTCTAGTTCAGCCATTATGGCAGATCCCCTACTGTCCCCGAAATATGTACTTATAAATAGGGAACCAAAAACATATACCAAAATTTGGTAGCACAGATATGAAAAAAAACTCATAGTTTCTTGATAGTAATTGATAACATTGGCTGGTTTGGGGCAGAGATGCCTGTCCCAATCCCATACCCTCGCAGTGGTTCCTAGTCCCATCCCCGCTTAGCTTCATAACATACACGTCCCGCGCCATACCCTCTTTATGTCTGGTCCTGTCGGTTCCCGTTTTAGCTTTTGAAAGCTTGAATGAAGTCATTATTTTTTTTCTATAAAGCTTTATAGTTCCCATTTAAAACTATGATTACAATCGACAACAGTATTATCAACTTGTGCTCTAACAACTCACAAGGAAAATATGAATTAATAATCAGTATAGCCCATCAAATTGATAATAGCATCATTAATAATTAGCAATCCAAAGTACCACATTCAGAGTAACAATCCATCAATGGAAACAAACTTACAGAGATATTTGACATTTAAAAACCTGAATTATATATCAAGAGATGGAGGACACAAGCACATACTCCCTCCGTTCCCCTAGAATCTCACAAAATTTGAAATCTGCTTTATTAAGGAGCAAGTGGAAAGACTCCACTGCCCTTGGTAAAAGCAGATGACTCACCACAAACTGTGAGTGCAATCCTGGTGGCATAAATGTAAGTGAAGGGTAAGAAGGTATTTCCATTACCAAAAGATGACATAAAAAAGGGTGAAGATCTGAGGGAACATTCAAATAAGGAAAGTATGAAGAATCTGGAGGAACGAGGGAGTAGTACTAGTTCGTTTACAGCCACACAAGTGAAAGATTAGCTTTTAGTATGAGGTCAATAAGTAATAACAATATGTAGGGTTGTTTTAATGTTATTCTAATATATGCAAAGGTACATGTGCAATTTACTTGTAAACGGGATCAGGTTCGGGGATATATACGGGGAATTTGACAAATCCCGTCCCCATTCCATACCCTGCACTCCTATTGGATTTTAGAAACTAAATCCCTTACTCACCCCGTACATAATAAGGTGATCCTATACCCTACCTAGTAGGAGCCAGTAGGGTTATGTTCCCATCCGGTTCGAGGCAACTGTCATCCCTATTAGTAGCGGAACTTGGCTGAGGTCTTCATTTACTAGACTACCCTATAGATACCATTCATCTTCATTTTATAATAAACTTGATTACTTTTCTCACGGCAGACTCTAGGTCGCGAGGGAGCATAGAGCAGCCTGTAAGTCCACAATGCATTAAGTCAAATTGTTTTTGCCACTGTACTCGACATGGGACAGTTCAAGCAATTTGTGGACTGAACTAGTAAATGAAAAAGTCTCATTTGGCCAGTACAAGCAATGGTCAAAGGCTACCCTTCTTCAAGTGCCACTGGTGACCTGTGCTCAATATCTAACCCTTCTTTTCCATTCCAAAATTAGTCTTGGGACTTCTTATTTTTTTTAACCTGATGTTAGTCTCAGTTTGGAAATGCAGTTAGGCCGTTTTCGTTCTGTCGTTTCATAATTTGTTCGTTCTCTATTATTCATTTGGGATTCCTCTTTATCGTCTTTTTTCGTATCGTTTGCAAAGGCTTGGTGTTCAACTATTTAATTGATCTCATTCTGCATGGAATGAATTACAGTTTGGCGAAACCCTTGCTGGAGAGATAAAATTAATAATGGATCATAGCATGCGAACTGGGGCATCTCTTATTGGTAAGTTTACATGTCCCCTTCTAAGTTGACAACGCTATGTTTCTTCTATTCTCTTTGATGGTAGAACTCTTTAGTATAATTCTACTTCAACATAAATTCCCCACCAGCTATTGGTTAATATGATTGTTGGTCAAGTGTGCTCTGCATGGGTGCGTATGTGTGCCAATCCATGTCTTAATGTTTGAGAATGTGTTTTTGTGCGTGCGCACGCTATAGAGAGAGATATACATGAGAGAAAAGAAGCCAATTTTTGTTGTTGTGCTTATTGAATTGTCATTTTAAGTTGCGTTGTCGACGTACTATAAGAAAGGTCCAGGACCGCCACCCAGACTTTTTAATTTAAAACGGTTGCATTGGGCTTTTGGGCCTTGGCTGTCTAATTAGCTTTGGACCACCCATTTATGTGACGTTATTAAGTATAATTGGCTTTTTTTGTTTGAGAATTACATCATATAGGCGGGTTCGAACCTGAGACCTCGTGCAGGGGCTCTAAACACTCTACTACGGAGCTAGCACCCATTTGCAGTATAATTGGCTTTGATCAGGGAAATATGTAAACTACAAATAAAGAAACAACATATTAGAAGTAGTACGACTGATAGGTAGGTAAATTATAAAAAATGGTAGTAATACACAATACACACATTCTTGCATCCTAAATTTAATGAATTGTCGAATAGGAGTCTTGGATACACACATGCACTCCCAGGTGATTATCGAATAGGAGGCACCGCCAATGTGTACCCTGATTATGTATCTGACCATTGACTTTTTTGTACGTAGTTATGTAAATGACTAACCTGGATATAATCGATTACCCTACACTGCTGGCCATTGTCAGAAGTTGAGACTACTACTAATAACGGACACTGCTACTAAAAAGTCGGGGAGTATAAAATGCATACTTGATCAAAAGAGATATCGATCCGTATTTCGCTTAATCCTTGATTCTTTGAGGAACATTGCTTTGGTGAAGGCTTGTTGTAGTAACATAATTAGAGTAGCCTTGGGTGGTGCTTATACGGTTTCGTTTCCTGATCTTTTGGCTCGATTTACTAAAATCAGTATTTTCCTTTCAGTGAGCAATTCTCTACCCGTGGAGCCTGTTGGAGCTCTACATCCTGATCATGTAGTTGAAGAAGCTGGCCCAACAACCCTTGTTGCTCCTGAAGGATTGGGGTCGCCCACTCAGTTCCAGCAATCATCCGAAGAAAACATGGTCAGCATATCATCTGAACCTGTAACGGACGAAATGGTGCCGGCAGTTGATGAAGAAGTCAATCAGCCACAAATAGCTCCTGCAGATGAAGAAGAAAATGGTCAACCTCATGCAGAGCAAGAATTGCGCAGAAGTACTAGGCCAAGAAGGGCTCCAAGATGGACCACGGAGTACCTTAAATTTAAGTAAAATAAGTGCCTTCCTTATCTCGGTCTGTTTGGCTGGATTTCGTTTGAGGATATTTAGAGTTAAATCCAATGATTGTTTTTTCTTAGAAAAGTTAAATCCAATGTTTGGATACATATAAACGTCTTGAATCAGATTTGGTATCTATTTACCTCATAATAGAGTATAAGATCGAAGACCTGTTGATGAATTATGATGTTATCATACTGCCCTTATGTTTGTATGGTCTTTTACCAAATTGTCACTTGCTGTTGTTTCACGTATTTGTCCCTATGTTGTTTCGCTTTCAATCCAGAAATCAGACGGAGCTTCTTTCTATGCTCCCTCTCGCTCCTCGGCTGTCTGCTCGTCTCTCTCTCTCTCTCTCTCTCTCTCTCTCTCTCTGTAGCAGGGACAGAGATGATGATTGCTGTTGTTGAGCCCTCTCCCTACAACAGCCCTTCTCAATCTACCGGACTTGCTTCCAGCATTTTTTCTCTCCACAGCCTCCGGGGAACCGACCCCAGGCGGGGTCACTCAACGAGCTTCCTTCTTTCTCTCTTTCTTAGAAATCCTAGTTGAATCTTCTCCTCAGCTAAGTTTGAGATCGTGGGGAGAAATATTTTGGATCGAGGGCTTGCAATAGCAGCCTCTACAAGTGGTTCCTCCGTGGCCAAATTGGTTGCACGTCTTAGGGCTTCCCCTTCAGCCAAAATTCAGAGCCTGAGATGAGCACTGCCTCTCACGGGTTGTTTGAGATGGGATATGGAGATTCTTTTTTTTTTTGAATTTATTGCAGTGAACCAATACCCGAGCTTTGGGTAACTTTTATTTCATGGTGTGTTTCGATGGAGAATGAAAACTTATAATTTCTCTAAAACTGGAATTTGTAATCCTATCATTTCAAATCACTTGTTTGGGTGAGCTAATAGTAGAACTTTAGAAATCACACCTAGTTTAAAATCAGAATTTCGAAACTCCTAATTCCACGTTTTGATGACACCAAAAAGATCTCATTTTGAAAATTCCACCGTCAATGCTTATATTTTGTTGGTTTTCAATTGTGTTTGATTATATTAAATAATACATCACCACCATCATCACCATTTTCCACTTCGTAGATGTCGCCGCCTCTGCCATCCGATCTCTAGATCGGCGTTGAAATTAGGGATGGCAATTTGATCCGGTCCGATCCGAGATCTGAGTGATCCGATCCGAATGGATCAAGTCCGAATCTAATCCAATTTAAAATGGACCGGATATGGATCATGTGCATATTCGTTGGATATCCGATCCGATCCAATCCGATTACTTTCTATTTTACAATAATACCCTTAAGAGTTATATCCATATAATAAAATAGAACGGTGTTTCCCGCCAAGACGATTTCACCAGAGCAATCTTTATAGTTGATTTTCTTAACTTTCCATCTCGACCGTTCTTTGTCTCTTGATATACTTTAATCAACCATCAATCTAAACTAAACTACAACAGTGCCATTGAATATGAAATGGAATGTCCATAAATACATTCATATCTTTATTTCATCCATCAATACATCCTTAATTCTCTCTTTTGAAGAGGAAGGTGCAGTAATACATTGTCTTAATATGTATTGCTCTATGAAAATTAATTAGAGAAATATTGTTAAAAGGATTGATTAGAGGAAAATTTGAAATCAATCATTATCTTGAAAAGGAATGTATGTAAATGCTATGATATAGCATGCACAATTCAAAATGCAAATCACGGGTTAGATATATAATATGACATGATTTTTTTAAGCATGTCCTTCCCATCAATGAATGTTTGATAAAAGGAATAAACAATTTGTAAGCTCTAATTTTGGAAAATTTTGTATGTAATTGTGTATATTTTATTTTGTTTTTATTTTAATGAAAACTTCACTTAGTTGAGTTATTATATGTAGATGTTTCGCATGAAATTTTTATTTTTTAAATATTCCTTTGGTATTGCATAATGCATATAGTGCCCTTCGGGCACGGGTAATTAGCTAGTTTAATAATAAATATAATAGTAATATATCAAATTTTGAATTCAATTTCCTCCATAGTGCTACTAACCACCCGATCTTCAGATTCCTACCTTGATTGCGTTGCCAGTGACTTTCTCAGGGCTCCGCATGAGAAGAAAGAAGGTCCGGGTCCAATTTGTAATGACCGCCGCCTCCTTGTCTTGGAGGCCAGGGGCTATCGTAACCTTTTTTGTCCCAACCTCACATAAATCACTGACCATAAGAGTAGTGAACAATGAGTTGAGACCATTTTCCTATGTGTGAATTTTGGTTATATAAGTGGATGAAGTGGTGTATTAATGTTTGTGCGACATTAAATTTTCTATTTGTGGATTTGAATTTTTGAAGGTCTTGTTGATATTGAACTAATTCTTGTTTTGACGTTGTCGTAATTTTTTTTTTAAAATTTTTGAGTACTTTTGAGAATCCGACCTGAATCCGAACCGATTTCCGTCTCATGGATCTTCGGATCATATATGGATCTTGTACTTTAGATCCGAATCGCTCTGAATCCGCTGAAGACCTGATTACCCTTCCTATTCGGATATGGGCATAGGTGGATCCGACCCGAATCCGATCAGTTGCCATCCCTAGTTGAAATACCTCATTTTCTATTATATGGGTAAAACAGTTCTTCTGTGACTTTTGGGGGAGTTATTATTAGTTAATTGGAAGTTGAGGGTTTATGTGAAGTTATGTGAAGTTGGTTTTGGACTAGAACAGATTAAAATAGTTTCCAACGGATTGTCATACAAACCCTAAGTCCTTCGGTTACTCCTACTCGTATTCATTTTTTTATCTTCTTTTTCTTTCTCTCTTCTTTTTCTTTTCTCTTACCTCACTCGTTCCCTCACTCTCCCCGATCTCTCTCTCTCTCTCTCTCTCTCTCTCTCTCTCTCTCTCTCTCTCTCTCTTGCTCCCGGGTCCGAAGCCAAGCAGCGGCAACAGCAGGTCGGCCGCCATCGCTGCCGTCTCTCTCTCTCTCTCTATTTTTCTCTCGGTAAGTTCTTTCTCTCTCTTGTTCTCTTTCTCTTCTCCCTCACTCTTTCGTTCTCTACCATGATAAAAACACGGTTCCTTACCCGCGTTGTTGTGTTGTGTTATTTCGATTTTCACTTACGTCATCGCCATCACTGTTACGTTCTTGTTTCCAGTATCTGATTCAAAAAACTATTTTAATCTCCATCCTAATATCTTGATTTTCCTATTTATATTATTCGTCTCATCATCCTTGAATTCGTTAGATCAATATAGAATAGTTAATACACATTGTGTTCGATAAATATAGGAAAAGTCCTAGGTAAAGAGGGGATGATTAACAAATTGTTATGGGTGAATTAGTGATCATAGTAGATGGATATTAACTTGATGTAGGGTTTATAATCTTAGGAATTTGAAGTTTATTGGGAACGAGTTCATTACATACATGTTTCTAGGTATTACACTATGTAACAACGATTGTGAAAGTGTTGTATTTGGTTAGAAGATGATGAATTGGGTACAAACAACGTTTCTGAAAGTGCTTTGTTTGCTGAAGTTGTGACTAGTAAGTTTAAAAAATGCATAACTTGCGTTTCCGGAAGCCGGATTCAATGCTGTTTGATGCTAGACTGATTTTTCAAATTGTTGAATCTAATGAGACTATTATTGACTTGAGAAAAGTTTGGGAAGCTTGTTTAATAAATTAGTGAAATTGTGATAGGTTATGGACATATTAGGTTATGGGGTTTGGGAGCAAATTTTGGGGTTGTGTTTTGGAGTATAATTTGGATAGTGAACTAGGAACCTAAAACCCAATCCGCATAGTATTATTATCTTATTAAGTAGGCATTGTCTATTTAATGTAGTATTGTGTTTTGATTGGTGAATTGGTAATTTGTAGGCGACGGTTTCCTTGACGAAGGTACGTCGAATATTACCAGGGATTGGTTTGTTTTGGTTGTGATTCAAGGTGAATATGCCAGGAGTACACGAGTTTCATTATATACGTCTCAAAATGTTTTTCATGTTTACATGCTTTACTTGATGTTTGATTTTACCTAATTTTTTTGGAGCAATCTCATGAAATTTGATAATATGTAATAACTGATACTTTATTTTCGAGTTGAGTATGATCACTTGACGTGTGTTTATTGCCGTGTTGACTATGGTCACTCGGCATGTGGTTATTGTCGATGTTGGCTATGATCACTCAGCTTGTGATGCTCGCTCCTAATAAGCCCCGAGTCGCTCCTTGTACTCATCTCTCTAGCTGTAATTAGGGGAGTGTCGATACTTAAGGTACGGGTTTCAGTTTAAGGGATGTTGGTTACTCTTCTCCGTATAGTATCATACGATACAATTTAATTGAGAATTTTATACTTTTCTTGGAAAATGATAACTTGAGATATTGAGGGAGAATTGATATTCGTTCATAATGAAAATAAGAAAGGAATGGTTTAGATAAATCAACTGTGAAGGTTTATTTTTACTGAATTGCCTTATTATAAATACTCTTGTCAATTCTTTTAAATGATACTTTTACGTGTCTAATCGTGTTACGTGCTTGGGTATTATCTCACTCAGTATTTGTTGCTGATTTTCAAAATGTGGTGTCTATTTGTTTGCTTTCCAAACCACATGCCTAGATGATGGAGGCATGTTCTAGCTGGGGGTGAATCACTTTGTTACATTTAGTAATAATCACGCGAACAATTAGACGTTTCATTTATTTTTCAGTAATCTTTTCCCGAGTTTGAGGCAAACGAGTTTTAATACTTCACATTGTAATACTTTCAATACATATAGATTGGTGGTTTGTTTTGAATGTCGCCTTTAAATATCCTTGCACTTGGGAGTAATTCTCTGAGTGCAGAGTGGCACCCTCCCGGGTTTCCCAGTGTGGAAATCGGGGGTGTTACAGGTAGTATCAGAGCGTTTTTTCTAGGAAGGAATTTGAAATATGTATGGTAATTTATGACACTTGTGGCCACGCCTCTTTTGGCCGATGGTGAGGAGGAGTGGAGGGGGGGGGGTGTTCGGCCTCCTTGTCTTATCCCTCTCCTTGCTATGTTCTGTCTCTCTTGTGTGATCAAAATTATGACACTTGTTAGTAAAATAAGCTATGAGTCCCTTTATATAGTTAATAACTCCTTATTAACTACATATTAGCCCCTCCCCTAATCATGTCCATACATGGATTAGTCCACCTTGCAAATTAGTCCTGCTAAGTCTGCATGTGGTTGCGTATTGATCCTTCTACTTAATTGGTCCAACTAATTAACTCCAAGTCCGGTCTAATCCATAGAGAGTGTGACCCCATAGGTTTCTACTTAGTTGGTAGTAACAATTACTAACATAGAGCGACCTCTAACAAGACATCTATGCCACCCAACTAAAAGAAATACTCAGTAATCCGACAAACCTTGTGACCAATGTTACCGTATTGTATTATACCTTTGTCTCTACTTCCGGATTGGACACAATGCATACAAGTCACACTCGTATATCCAATCCATAGTTACTAGATCTTGGTAATAGTCTTATCCATGAAGATAACATCAATATCATATATTGATTTATCTGAGTCTGGCCAGACATTTTATAAGCGCTTCCCCTCGAGTGGCCCTGGATATTTTGTAGGAGGGTCAAATTCTATCTACATCACTACCATCTCTAAGCCTGCTTCCTATCATGCCCGATAACTACCGTTATAGTTACCTGGTTAGGGTGCAACGTTTGATAATATCAAAGCATGATATTTCGCAACTAGAGTATCTAGTGACTTCAAGTCTATGGACCACAATACCATTGTCACTATGAGAAGCACTTGTGACTTTTACATAACTTGTGTGTAGCCTTCTTGTTGTGGGTCAATTCAGTATGCCATTACCCCTAATGCATACCCATGTGCTAGACTTGATATCTCCATATCAATCTACCCACATACTAGTCAATAATTGATCATCGTGTTAATCTATATAATTGACTAAGGATATTTAAGATAAACATCACATTGTAATCTAAGGACTTCATTATATTAAATATATCCATAAATAATACAGTGATTATTCTTGCCAAAAATAATGTTCATACTAAATAAGATTGCCACTAGGGCATCCATTCCAACAGTCTTCCACTTGCACTAGTGCTAATCTGGTGCATCTCGTATGCCTATAGATCTAGTGTGCCCTTCATGCTTGCACTGAACAAGCCGCTTAGTGAGTGGATATGACAGATTCTCATCTATAGGAATCTTGCATATTTTCACATCTCCTCAATCGACGATTTCTCGAATAAGATGGAAGTTTCTTAGTACGTGCTTGGATTTCTGGTGTGACCTGGGTTCGTTGGATTGTGCGATCGCCCCAGTGTTGTCACAATACAACTCTATTAGATCCACAATACTAGGAACCACATCAAGCTCAGTAATGAACTACCTAATCGGAACAGCTTCCTTTACTGCACCCGGTGTAGCATTGTACTCAGCCTCAGTTGCAGAATCTGCAACCGTCTCTTGCTTGGAACTTTTCCAGCTCACAGCTCCTCCATCCAGTCAAAACACGAATCCGGACTGCGATCTGAAATCATCTCTGTCGATTTAGAAGCTAGCATCCGTGTAACACCTTTCACGGAGCTCTCCCTCACCTCCATAGATCAAGAACACATCCTTAGTTCTTCTCAAGTACTTAAGGATGTTCTTGACTGCTATCGAGTGACTCTCACCCGGATTGGACTGATATATGCTCGCCATACTTAGTGCGTATGACACGTCTGGTCTAGTACATAACATGGCGTACGAGATGGATCCTATGGCCGAAGCGTAGGGAACCCTACTCATGCGTTCCTTCTCAATCTCATTGGAAGGACAATCAGCCTTCGAAAGGTTGATTCCATGGGACATGGGCAAAATCCCTTCTTGGAATATTTGTTTGTTGAACCGTTTCAACAACTTGTCTATATATGTACTTTGACATAGGCCTAACAACTTCCTAGATTTATCTCTATAGATCTTGATACCAAGTATATAAGATGCTTCCCCTAATTCCTTCATTGAGGAACACTTTCCTAACTAATCTTTAACAGATTGAAATGAAGGAATGTTGTTTCCAATGAGTAGTATGTCATCCACATACAAGACCAGAAATACAACAGAGCTCCCACTAAACTTCTTGTAGACACAAGGTTCATGATCTTCGTTCTTGATGAAGCCAAACTCTTTAACCGCGTCATCAAAACGTAGATTCCAACTCCTGGAAGCTTGCTTCAACCCATAATTTGATGCTGCAACTTACACACTTTTTGGGCATGCTCTGGATCCTTAAAACCCTCTGGCTGTGTCATGTACAAATCCTCAAGGAGGTTTCCATAGATAAACGTTTTTTTGACACCCATCTGCCAAATCTCAATAGCAAGTAAGATTTTGAATGGATTTGGTCATTTTGACTGGGGAAAAGGTTTCATCATAGTCAATACCATGAACTTGTTTGAGTCCTTTTCCCACCAATCGGCCCTTATAGGCAATCACATTCCCATTCATGTCGGTCTTCTTCTTGAATACCCACTTACACCCTATGGGTCGAGCCCCTTGGGGTGGTTCCACCAAAGTCCATACTTTGTTAGTATACATGGATATCATTTAGGATCTCATAGCCTCAAGCCACTTTTGAGACTCCAGCCCTTTCATGGACTCTCCATAGGTAGTAGACTCATCATCTATGAGTAGTGCGTCTCCAGGATCAGTCACAAAAAGTACATACCTCTCTCGCTCTTGGTGCACCCTAATAGACCTACGAAGTTCTTGTGTTATCTGAACAGGTTCCTCCACAACATCTTGCGGTTCCTGTTCATGTTCCATAGTAGGATTAGTAGTTTGTGGTTCCTGAATTTCTTCAAGTTCAACGGTCCTCCCACTTTGTCCTTTAGAGACATATTCTCTTTCTAGGAACTCGCCGGTCCGAGCAACAAACACTTTGTTATCGGTAGGATTGTAAAAATAATACCATTTTATTTCCTTAGAGTATCCCACAAACTTACACTTATCCGACTTGGGCCCGAGCTTTTCTGTTTGTAAACGTTTTACATACACATCGCAGCCCCAAATTGTCATGAAAGACAACGTGGGACGCCTCCCACTCCACATATCATATGGAGTCTTCATGATTGATTTAGATTGAACACGATTACAGGTTAAAGCTGCACATACTAGAGCGTGCCTCCAAAAGGATAATGGAAGATAAATTTGACACATCATAGATCGAACCATGTCTAACAGAGTTCGATTTATCCTCTCTAACATGCCATTCCACTGTGGTGTTTTGGGTGGAGTGAGTTGGGACAAGATCCCAAAATCTCTAAGATAGTCGTCAAACTCTTGGCTTAAGTATTCTCCTCCACGATCCGATCGTGAAGCCTTAATACTCTTACCAAGTTGCTTCTCTACTTCATTCTTGAATTCTTTGAACTTTTCAAAAGATTCGGATTTGGCCTTCATAAGGTATACAAATCCATATCTACGGAAATCATCAGTAAATGTAATGAAATAAAGATAACCACCTCTGGCAGGCGTTGCGAATGGTCCACATACATCAGTATGCACGAGAGCCAATTGCTCACCAGTCCTATTTCTTTTCTTCTTGAAAGGGTACTTTTTCATTTTTCCTAATAAACAAGACTTTCATGTCTCATATGATTCATAATCAAATGAGTCTAGGAATCCATCCTTATGGAGTCGAGATATGCGTTTCTCAATTATATGGCCTAAACGACGATGGCATAGATAAGTAGGATTTAAATCATTAGTTTTAATCCTCTTGGTATTTACGTTATAGACATGATTACTTAGATCAAGGATATATAATGCATTAGATAATTGCGCACTACAATAGTGCATACTATAAAAATAAATGGAGCAACATTTGTCCTTTATTGAAATAGTAAAACCTTTCTCGTCCAAACAAGAAATATAAATGATGTTTCTGTTCATAGCACACACAAAATAACAATTACCTAATTCTAAAACTAATCCTGAAGGCAGAGATAGCTCGTACACGCCCACGTCCCATGCATCAACCTTTGTTCCATTCCCAACGCGCATGTCTACATCCCTTTTACCAATCTTCTACTTCTCTTTAGATCCTGAACGTTTCGACAAATGTGAGATCCGCATCCAGTATCCAATACCCAAGATGAAGAGATAGTTAAGTTGACATCTATAACAAAAATAATTGGTGGTGGTAGAATCACTATTCCAAGCCTTTTATCCTCCAGATATTTTGGGCAGTTCCTCCTCCAGTGTCCAGGCTGACTGCAGTAGTGACATTCACCATTAGTCACGCCCTTGACAACGCCACCAGCAGGTATAGGGGAAACTTCCTTGGGGTTTTCAATGAATTTCCTTTCCCTTTGGAGGTAGAAGCAACTCGCTTGCTCTTTCCTTTGTTCACCATCATTATGGCCTTGTCCTTTTGATGCGAGATTTTACGAGTATGCGCAAGTGCACGGTCAAGTAGTAAGAGTGGAGTATTTTTAGGACTCCGGGTTGTCGAATCCACGGGGATAAGTCGTGACTATCTAACTAAAAATTATTTTAAAGCACTTAAATAACAAAGGAGGAATGGTTTGATATGGTAAAATGCGTCGCCCACAAACAAGCGACTAAATAAATGAATGTAGAGACAATATTTTTGTATTTTTCAGTTAAAAGAATTAATCAAAGTATGGAGGAAACTAGGCGATCTATGAATCACCTGGGGTCTTTAGACAGTTCCGGAAATCGTATTGAAACACATCACGCACTAACTGATTATGCCGGGTAATAGCACTTACAATCTTTTTTCGATCTCATGTAATTTTACATAACAGTTTACTTTGGGTCCTGTCGGTCCACCTCCATCTACCGTTACGTTCTAGCTGGCTAGTCAACTTCGTTCACCGGGTCCTGGCGGTCCACCGATTCACTCACCTAACTAGTTCAACCGAATCTACCCACACATGACTACTCCTCTTTATCTCGCCTATTGGTCTCAATGATTCGGGAATAAAAACATGATCTTATTCGTAACCGGGTAAAGTCTCTGTCGAGCACCCACCTATTTCACTAACAACTCCGGTTCGCGACTCCCTTGTTGCTAATAGTTAAGCCTAGATCATGATTTCTAATCAATTAGTTTGTAACATCAAGCTATGAATTCAACTAGTTCATCATCTTCATCTAACATGGTCGTTCCATTCATCACTAACGCGTGTCAATAGCCTTAGCTTATGGATTGACAATGCAAGACGAAGAATAATAAACATTAGTATGATCAAACGCATGAATCAATCAACAAAATCCGGAAAATATGTCTAAGTCATAACCCTAGGCTCTCCATAGAGTCTATCAAAGAAATTAGCTACTCATTGTTATGCCAAAATCACAAGTATTCTCCATAGAATGATAAAGAGAGGGTAAGAGAAGAATCAAACGATGAAATCGCCAAAGCTTTGGCGAATCCGTGCAATCCCCAAGCTCCTAGCTGCTCTCCAATGGCTCCCGTACATGAATAATTTGCTACTAGGTCTTCTCTTCCCTTCCTAGTTGGGCACGATTTTTAATGTTATTTGGTCGAAATTGCACTTCAGCCCCCTCCACTTTGTAATTTTCGGACATAATTGTTTGCTGATCTTGCGCGGGCTACATCTCCCTCATACGGACTCTTCCTTGGGCTTACCATATATCGTTGGAAACCTACGAATGTCTACTTTCCAATTCCGCAGGCCTTGCTCCAAAATTCTTTATAGATTTTTCTGAGCACTGAAAAGAGAGCAGGCTGATCCTGTGTGACTTTTCCAACTTTGCTTCGTTTTTGCGTCTTCTTTTCTCCTCTTCATCTAGCTCCATACCAAGCATATCCAAGCCTCTGATAAGCTACATTGCACCTATTTTACCTGAGATACACAAAACTAAACAACCCGTGAAATTATCATCGCAAATATGAGAGAAAACATGCTCAAATAAGCTAGAAACACAACTTTTCACTCATAGGCTTGTAAGTCATCAATTTCACATAGTAGTGCACATATAAAATATAAATAATGTGAAATAAGCCTAATACAAGTAATACGAAAGTATAATAATAACTCCTAAGAGAGAGTTATCAAATACCCCCACACTTACCTTTTGCTCGTCCCGAGCAAATCACCGTTTACTTGCCGACTCTAGACGCAAACGACTCAACATGACTCACGACTATGCAACTACATGATATATAAAATGCAACTCAATTATACACAATGCAATAAAATAAACAATTTTTTTCCGAGATTGGGCAACCTCTCTATCATAAACCAAAATCATCAAATCCTCACAAGCTCACTTTGAAATTTCACGACACGTAGCAAGAAATGATATATGATGATCCTATGCGCAAAATCACTAAGGCGTCCCCAAACATAAACCAAACCAAACAAGATATGACACGTCTTTTGAATCGGAGGGTCTAGGCATTTCAAGTCACTAAATGGTCTTTCTTCGCCAAGTCATTTGAGGTTTTCAGACCGTCTTAGCCGTTATTGCTTTTAAAATGCAAATTATCCCATTGACGGGAGACACAACTCCTGTGTAATACGGCTTGACTTTAGTTTCACTCTTAAGCTCTACGTTGGATTGAATCCAAATTTTCCGCACGAACAGAAGCACATTCGGTTGTTTCTCCTTGAAGCACAATTTTTTTTTCAGATTTTTCATTTTTCTTGTCTTACCTCCACTGTTTTTACAACCGTGCATTAGAGCTTAAGAGTGTGGGCTTTTTAGGATTTGCTCTTGGAACCACCTTAAGGGATGGTGGTGTACGCTCCCCGACTTCGCTTAGGCCGAAGACTCGTACCACATGGAACCGACTCTACACAAAGGTCCACCGCAGATTCCAAGAGTCCACAAGTTTCCACGGGAAACAGATTATTCAACCACCTAGAGACTCAATCCTCCTAGCACAGTAGAGAAGCCAAAAGTATGCCCGTAATCTACTTTCACCATTTTCGAATACCCGGGACATCCTGTCGTGAGACTCGCGCACAAGATACTAGAATTAAAGTATCCCTACTACGGTGCTTCCTACTCTCATGAGCTCTTTCACAGGATTCTATTCGGTTTTTAGGTCGTAAGTTGCCCAATTTTCTCAAAATTTTCAATTTTAGGATTTATTTTTTATTTTTATTTTTTTTATAATTAATTCTAACTCTATATGCATATGGCCAACTCGATTAACCAACACATTTGGGGTAGGAGGACTCAATAAATAGAAGTGCAACAATAATAGATACAATGTAATATAAATAAACCCACAATACGACAATATAAGGAAAACATGACACGGACTACAAAAACGAAACTGACTCACAATACAACATTATAATCTGAATGTAACTGGCGATGCAAGACACGACCATGGCTAGAAAATAGTTAAAAATCCCCCCACACTTGAGTGCTTCGTTTTCCTCAACGAATTTAGAGATCAACCAAGAAGACTAGACATTCAAATGCGAGGGGCAGTGATTCTACCCAAGCTCAAAGCCACGACACAAGAAGGTAGCTACAATAAATTTAGAGATAATTCAAGCTACGTGCACGTGACAAGTTGTGTGTACCGAAATTAAGCAAGTACTCAAGTAGTCTGTAGGATTCTAACAGCTAATCCCAACGGCGACTATGCACCGTGACCAATTTATCAAAATAAAATCCTAGAGCAAGTACGATGTGCCTAAATGGTAAGTAAAGAGAGAGAAAAGAGTACTCACAACCGACACAAGGTCGGGGACGAAAATCGTAGAGGTGCTGATTGAGATAGCAAGAACAATCCCCAATTAAAAATTGTGCGCAGTAATACAAGCTCCCTTGCGGTCAAGTGTGCGAAACACACCGGGGTCGATTTTTTTCGTCCAATTTCTCCTTCTGTGTGAGCTCCTGCAAACAAACAGGTGCATTTTCTCCTTGATTAATGGGGATCGACATTATCACATTCTGATCCACCCTTTATCAATTTTCAGTCTTCTTTTTGTGTCAATGTTTCCATTGCACCCACAAATACTCATTCCTTCATCTCATTATCAATACCCATCAAATAACATGAATACCCCCAAGTAAAAATCTAAATTCAACAACTTCCATTGCACAATTCAGGAATATAAATTCCCAAATTTGTTGACGGATTAACCATTAGCTAGGTTGCTGCACTATTCGGATTTAGTTTCCAATCGATTTGGAGTGTGGCTGCGTGAACAGAGAGGGAGGAGTTTATTCCAACCGTGGATGGCTGGCCCGAATTCAATCCCAGGTGGGTTCGGTTGGGTTCTCGATTTGCTCTTTGGGTGCGGATTGGGCAGATAGGCGGTGGAGGAGGATCTGGGTTTGTGGGTTGTTCAGGTTTCGTTGATTGAAGGTTGGTTCTCGGTGGTTGAGGTGGTTTCGAGTGAAGGAAGTGTTTGTATGTGATGGTAAGGACGGTGGCTGGGTTTTGTTGGTGGCCGATTGTTATATGGAGAAGGGAGGGCTGGTATTGTGGTTCTATGGTTTCGTGAATTGGAGGAGGGTCTTGTCGTGTGTTACGACGGTGTTTTTTGGAGGGTTGTGATTGGGTAAGAGGCCACTGGTGGCTGTGGCTGGGGTTGGGTCAGAGAAGGAGGAAGGATCTGATTGGTTTCTGGTCGGAGTTCATGGGGTCTGTGTCACTGTGTGTCGGGTTGTGAGCAGAGAACACACAAAAGGGACGGCGGGGAAGAAGAAGAAGAGGAGGGTCTGTGGGGTAGTTTTAGAAAAGATAGGGGTGATGTTTGTATTTAAACTGAACTGACATGTTGATATGTCGTTTGAAATTGGAATCAACCCAGCTGAATATCAATCTGTCAAGGCAGTTGACCCCTTTTCTTCTTCAATTTTGTTTTTCCTTCCACTTTTTCTTCTTCCACCACTTCGGTTCTTTCATTCTCCACTCAACAGAGCTTGAATACATTCTCACAGTGGCAATGGACTGCACAAATGGTCGTAAATTGTCGACGTCTATCCCACAGTTTTTTCTCTTTTTCTTCCTTTTTCCAATTTTTAAGAACCATGAGCAAGAAGTCTTCGTCGTCAATCTCAGGTACCATGTGTTGTGAAGTGTTGAAGACCAAATCCTCTTCTCGCTTGTTGTCAAGGGAGCCTTCATCTCCTTTATATGAACCAACATAATTAGGAACAATCTCTTTCTTGGCATCTTCTTCATCTTTCTTGAACCCACACGTGAGATGATCAATCAAATTCACAATCGGAGAGGCAAGTTCGTCAAAATTGATTCCACGAATGAGACTTTCAATCTCATCGAAAACCGCATCATGCTTCTTCCTCATATTCGACTCAAGCCATGAATCGATATCCGGGCATGTTGGGATACATAACGGCTCATCATCCTCTTCTTTGAGTGTTGGGAAGGTTGGAGTATCTTCTGCATTTGAATAGAGACCAAGTCGTGCATCCACATGTGTCTTCTCTATTCCCATTCTTGCTGCTCGTTGTCGCCATTCTTCCACATTAGGAATCATCTCCTCAAGTATCCAACCAAGAACCCACACCAAGCTATCTGGAGGGGTTGGGTCATTAGGAAAAAAGGCATAACGTTGTAGCTCCATGGATACCCTGCTTCTAATGCCATCCACATAGCCCTCCTTACGAGTTGCTCATCTGCAATGTTGCATGCTTCAAATATGCTCACAAAACGACAATCTTCCTTATCCCCCATGCTTATAGTAGCCATATCTCCATGTGTTCCTGAGGAAACAAAGCTCAAAAGATACCCGTGAGGTAAATAAAAAAATAACTAAAATAAAGAAATGATTTAAATTAATATTTAACTAAATATCAACCGTTATCCCCGGCAACGGCGCCAAAAACTTGACGCGAGATTTTACGCGTATGCGCAAGTGCACGATCAAGTAGTAAGAGTGGAGTATTTTTAGGACTCTGGGTTGTCGAATCCACAGGAATAAGTCGTGACTATCTAACTAAAGATTATTTTAAAGCACTTAAATAACAAAGGAGGAATGGTTTGATATTGTAAAAGGCGTCGCCCACAAACAAGCGAGTAAATAAATGAATGTAGAGACAATATTTTTGTATTTTTCAATTAAAAGAATTTAATCAAAGTATGGGGGAAACTAGGCGATCTATGAATCACCTAGGGTCTTTAGACAGTTTCGGAATAGCACTTACAATCTTTTGTCGATCTCATGTAATTTAACATAACAGTTTACTTTGGGTCCTGTCGGTCCACCTCCATCTACCGTTACGTTCTAGCTGGCTAGTCAACTTCGTTCACCGGGTCCTGTCGGTCCACCGATTCACTCACCTAACTAGTTCAATCGAATCTACTCGCACATGACTACTCCTATTCATCTCGCCTATCAGTCTCAATGATTCGGGAATAAAAGCGTGATCTTATTCGTAACCGGGTAAAGACTTTGTCGAGCACCCACCTAGTTCACTAACAACTCCGGTTCGCGACTCCCTTGTTGCTAATAATTAAGCCTAGATCATGATTTCTTATCAATTAGTTTGTAACATTAAGCTATAATTCAACTAGTTATTCATCTTCATCTAACATGGTCGTTCCATTCATCACTAACGCGTGTCAATAGCCTTAGCTTAAGGATTGACAATGCAAGACAAAGAATAATAAACATTAGTATGATCAAACGCATGAATCAATCAAAAAAATTCGGAAAATATGTCTAAGTCATAACCCTAGGCTCTCCATAGATCCTAGCAAAGAAATTAGCTACTCATTGTTATGCCAAAATCACAAGTATTCTCCATAGAATGATAAAGAGAGGGTACGAGAAGAATCAAACGATGAAATTGCCAAAGCTTTGGCGAATCCGTGCAATCCCCAAGCTCCTAGCTTCTCTCCAATGGCTCCCGTACGTGAACAATCTGCTACTAGGTCTTCTCTGACCTTCCTAGTTGGGCACGATTTTTAATGTTATTTGGTCGAAATTGCACTTCAGCCCCCTCCACTTTGTAATTTTTGGACATAATTGTTTGCTGATCTTGCGCGGGCTGTATATCCCTCATACGGACTCGTCTTCGGGCCTACCATATATCGTTGGAAACCTACGGATGTCTTATTTCCAATGCCACGGGCCTTGATCCAAAATTATTTTATATTTTCCTGAGCACCGAAAAGAGTGCAGGCTGGTCCTGTGTGACTTTTCCAACTTTGCTTCGTTTTTGCGTCTTCTTTTCTCCTCTTCATCTAGCTCCATACCAAGAATATCCAAGCCTCTCATAATATCCATTGCACCTATTTTACCTGAGATACACAAAACTAAACAACTCCTGCAATTATCATCGCAAATATGAGAGAAAACATGCTCAAATAAGCTAGAAACACAACTTCTTACTCCTAGGCTTGTAAGTCATCAATTTCACATATTAGTGCACATATAACATATAAATCATGTGAAATAATCATAATACAAGTAATACGAAAGTATAATAATAACTCTTAAGAGAGAGTTATCACCTTTCTCTTGTTGATGCTTTGTTTAGCTGTCCTCAACATATTGAGTAAATTTGGGAGAGGCCTGTTGATCTCATTCATGTTATAGTTCATAATGAACTATCCATAACTATCAGGCAACGATTGCAAGATGAGATCAGTGGCCAAATATTGACCTATCAAAAACCCCAGGCGTGTGAGATTCTCCAAGTACCCGATCGATTGTGCAGTTAATACTCTAGAGGGGGGGGTTGAATAGAGTATGGAAACGTTTATTTATATATAGAAGAGAATGGGCTTCAAGGCTTTGAAGTTCCAGCTCCAGCACTTTTCTTTGTAGACTTCTTCCCACTCTGAGCTTTTCCCTTACCTTTATCCTCATCCTCTACTTGCTCTTCTGCAACTGTTTCAGCATCTGACTCTTGTTCAGCTTCAACTTGCTCTTCCATCTGCTCAGCCTGTTCATCAGCCTCTTTACCTTGTGCTTCCATATTTTCAGTTTCAATATCAGTAACCACTTCAGCAATAACTTCATCAACCTTAACAACTTCTTTCTCAGCAATTTCCTCAACTGTCTCCTCACCACCGGCCTCCTCATCAGATTGATCAAACAAATCCTTAGAAGCAAGAACAATTGGAATCTCTTCTTCTTCTTATTCTTATGTTTATTCAATTCTTCTCCAATGATGGTATTCTCTAAGTTCAAACCTTTGATGATCATATCCAATTTTCCGTCCACCAAACCCTTGAACTTCATAGAGTTAGTTGACAGATCAGATAGTCCTTGTTTAAGATCTTCAATTCCATCCTCTAAGACTTCAACCTTGTCAAGAATTTGTGAGAAGTCTAAGCTACCAGGTACCTTAGGTGTTGTAGCTGTTCTGGGTTTAATGAGCTCTTTCTCCTTCAACTCTTTGGCAGTCAACTCAGAATAGAACTTCCATTTACGTTTGACTGTCTGAACTATCATTTGAAAATATGCCTCATACACCAACCCAAAACCAGTTGTGATTTTCTCCTCATCCTACAAAGGTACTCCAAAATTCTTGAAAAACAAAGGAAACACATTGGCAAAGGGTAGAGAATGATTCCTAGTCCTAGTACCACAGTACACCATATGTTCCATAACAACAGTACACAAATAAACCTCAAACCCTTGACAGATCAAGTACATAAGTTTAGGAACCCTGTCTTCCACCAACGCTTTGGAATGTTCCCTGGGAAGTACACATATCATAAGCAGAACAAGATTTTGGCTTCATAATTAAACACAAAATGTGTTAACTGCTTGGATCCAGAAGGAGTTCCCTCTAAGAAAAACATAGACTTGGCTAACTCTAAGTATTCTCTCTTGGATGATCACTAACCATGTATTTCCTAGATGGTTTTCACTGAACTATGCTTAACCCTTTTCTTCTAGATGGTGGATAAGTCTTCTTCTCCTCTGGCTTCTTTTTCTCTTGAGATGGAACACCTTTATTCTCACCTTTATCTTCAGCAACCTATTTCGTCTTATTCTTCTTGATAAATTGATCCCCTTGATCTTTACCTCCCTGCTTCTTAGTTTCCACCACTTCCTCTGTTGCAGACTCAGATTAAGACCCAACTTCTGGCTCTTCTTGAACTTCCTTCCCCTTCCTGATTTTCTGTGAAGGTGGAGAAGCCTCGTGAACACTTGCCGTCTCCTCAGAATCTGATCCATGAATGGTGATCTTCCTATTTTCCTTTCTCTTTATCCTCTTCCCCGAACTCTGACCTTGGTGCTTGATCATATCTGATTTTTGCTCCATTGGGTTTAGGGTTTCAGAGGGTTTTAGAAAGATATAGAGAAAGAGGTAGAGACAGAGAGAAAGAGATAAATAATGAGAGAAATAAGTCCTGGAGTTCACTTAAGTAGCTAAAAGAGTTTGATTGAGAGTAGGATTGCATGCAAATCATATTTTAAAAGATTTCAAAAAGATATTTTAGGATATTTTGTCAAAATCTCTGAACATGTGAAATATTATGTAATTATCGAAAAGATACTACAAAATATTCCATGATCCAATTATCAATTCAAAACACAACATATAAATCAAATCTAGAGAAACAGTGGTTCAAAGCTTTGAGAAATTTCAAGGCTGCCAGAAAACTTCAAAGCTTTGAAGCATACTTTTAAGGCTAGGAAAGTATGATCTCAAGGCTTTGAGATTTTCACACATAATACACATAAGAACTAATACTCCCCCCAAACTAATGCATCCTTGTTTATCATACCCAATTCAAGCCTTAGGGATGAAAACCTCTCATCTGGCAAAGGTTCAGTGAAAATATCAGCTATCTGCATAGAGGTTTAAATAAAAGTCAAAGATACATCACCTTTCTCCGTATGATCTCTAATAAAATGATGCCTCACATCTATGTGCTTAGTCCTGGAATGCTGCACAGGATTATTTGATATTGAAATGACACTTGTATTGTCACAGTTGATAGGCTTATTTGTGAATTCAAATCCAAGATCCCTTAGCTGTTGAGAAATCCACAGTACGTGAGAGCAACAATCACCAACTGCAATGTTCTCAGCTTCTGCAATTGATAAGGCTACATAGTTCTCCTTATTTGAATGCCAACTGATCAATGATGAACCAAGAAATTGCAGCATCCATAAGTACTTTTTTTTACCTACTTTGTAACCTGCAATGTCTGCATCTGAATAGCCACTCAACATAAAATTAGTTCTTCTTGGATACCAAAGCCCCAAGTCTTTGGTTCTATTCAAATATCTGAAAATCCTCTTAACAGCAATTAAATGACTTTCCTTAGGTTCTGCTTGAAACCTTGCACACATACATACACTAAACATAATATCAGGTCTACTAGCAGTTAAATTAAGAAGTGAACCAACTATACCTCTATATTCCTTTTGATTTACACTCTTACCATTGGTATCCTTATCTAAGGATAAAGATGAACTCAAAGGAGTATTTTCTACCTTGGATTGTGACATGTTATACTTGTTTAACAAGTCCTTGGTATATTTCCCTTGATGCACAAAAATTCCTTTCTTCATTTGATGAACATGAAGACTCATAAAGAAATTAAGTTCTCCCACTAAGCTCATTTCAAACTCCCTGCACATTAGACTTAAAAACTGTTTTGAAAGAGCATTATTAGTAGAGCCAAAGAGTATATCATCGACATAAATCTGTACTACTAACAAGTCCTTTTCATGATTCTTTATAAAAACGAGTTTTTTCAACCAGACCTCTCTTGAAACAATTGTCTAGTAAAACCTTTGAGAGTATGTCATACCAAGCCCTTGGAGCTTGCTTAAGCCCATAAAGAGGTTTGTCTAATTTGTAAACATGATCAGAGAATATTTCATCTTTAATACCAGAACGTTGAGCAAAAAATACTTCTTCTTGTAAATAATCATTTAAGAAAGCACATTTGACATCCATTTGAAATGGCTTTACATGTTTATGAGATGCAAAAGCAAGAACTATTCTGATAGCTTCTAACCTGTAAACAGGAGAAAATGTCTCCTCATAATCAATTCCTTCCTCTTGATTATACCCCTATGCCACAAGTCTGGATTTGTTTCTTACCACCTTACCATTTTCATCAAGTTTGTTCCTGAATGCCCATATGTTTCCAATGAGAGACTGAGTTTTTGGTCTTGGAACAAAGTTTCAAACCTTATTCCTTTCAAACCCATTCAGCTCATTAAGCATTGCAATGATTGTATCTGCATCTTCTAGTGCATCCTTTGATTTTTTAGGTTCAATAAGTGATACAAAGTCACTGAATGCACACATATTTTTTAGATGTCCTCTTGTCTCTTTTTCAGTGGTTGGATCTGAAATGATGTTGTCTACATGATGATCTGATAGGTATTTGAAATTCTTCCTTGGTGTCCAGGTATATGGGCCTTCAAGGCTTTGAGACCTTGATACAGTAGCTGAAGCATCATATGTTCTGTCAATCTCAGTCTCAAGACTTTGAGATTTTGGCTCAGCAGGGGGTTCAAGGCCTTCAGATTTCTCTGACTGTTCTTTCAACCTAGTTTTGCTTCCTTCTCTTTTTCATAATCATCATCAGCCTCATACTTATTCAAGTTGAGATCTGCAAAACTTTCACTCAAAGAATCATTAGTACTTTCATCAAAAATCACATTAATGATCTCTTCTACAACTTTAGTTCTCTTATTGAAAACTCTATATACTTTAATAGTTTGATAATAACCCAGAAACACACCTTCATCACTTCTAGCATCAAACTTTCCAAGATTATCCTTGTCATTATTATGCACAAAACAGGTACATCCAAAAGGATTAAAATAAGAAACACTTGGCTTTCTACGTTTGAAAAGTTTCTATTGATCACACAATTGGCAGTGTTAACAACTTCTGTCCACAGATACTTTGGCAAATTACTTTCAAGTAGCATGGTTCTAGACATATCTTCAAGTGTCCTATTTTCCTCTCAACTACTCCATTCTGCTGAGGAGTTCTAGGTGCAGAGTTGTGTGAGATTCCATGCCTTTGCACAAAATAAATCAAAGTCAAGCTGATCAAATTCTCTACCATGATCACTTCTAATTGATGCAACATTTAAGTTTTTTAAAGTTTGCAGCTCCTTACGAAGCTTTGAGAATTCAGATAATGCTTCAGACTTGTCTCTAATGAACATAACCCATGTAAATCTAGAGTAATCATCTACCAAAACAAGCATATATCTCTTACCTTTGGGTGTCTGAACCCTCATAGGACCACACAAGTCCATATGCATCAATTCTAAGGGTCTAGAGGTACTTACAAAGTTCTTTGGCTTGAATGAACTCTTGGTCTGTTTACCTTGGGTACATGCTTTGCAAATCTCATCATCTTTGAATTTCAGATCTGCCAATTCCCTTACCAAGTCTTTTGAGAGCTTGTTCATTGTATGCATGCTGATATGCCCAAGCTTTCTATGCAAAAGCTTTGAGTCTTCCTTTAAAGCTTTGAGACACTTCTGACTTTTTGCTGTACTAAAAGTATAAACATTATGTGACCTAGGAGCTGTGAGTATGCAATTGCCAGATTTGTCATCTTGCACCACACATTTTTTCTTGTAAAAAACTACTTTATTACCTCTATAACATAACTAAGATATACTAAGCAAATGATACTTTAGACCTTCAACCAAATAAACATCTGAAATTGAACTTGCAGAATCATTACCAATACTACCTTTACCAATGATGTTGCACCTAGCTTTGTCACCAAGTGCGATTGTTCCTTCTGATTCCTCTTTAAGCTCAGCGAATAAGGATTTCTTTCCACTCATGTGCCTGGAACAACCACTATCCAAAATCCACTTTTGATCCTTCAAATCTTTGGTGACATCCTGCAAAATTCAATCAATGCCTTAACAAGCTATTAGACCAAGTGTACAATTTGGATTCATACTCAGGATCAACCATGTTAGGTCGTCTGATTCCTTTTGGAACACAAATCTGTCTCACTTGTCCCTTAAGCTGATAAGGATATGTATTCCTCAAAATGTGAGGTTGTGTCCTTCAAAAGGGTCAAGTTAATTTCCGATGTCCAATTTTACCACAGTAATGACACTTTGGAGAATGTTTGCTTCCTGATTTTACAAATGTGGTTTGATTTCTTTTTTGAAAATTTGGATTGTAACCAATTCTACTTTTGTAAATAGAATGCATACTTCCTCCAAGCATGAGATTTAGTTTGTGTTCTGAGCCAGCAAAGGTTGATAAGATTTTTTTGGATTCTCGAAGCTTCTCAGTCAATGAAGTTTTGTGTCATTCTAAATCATCTGAATGATTCTGTAGATCAACATATTCATCAGTTAACAGAGAGTTTTGATCAACAACTTCCTTAAATTTTTTCTTCAAAGCTTTGAATTTGATATTCAAGGCTTTGAAGTCACTATCAATTTTTGACTTAGTCGCTTCAAGGCACTTGTTTTGAAAAATTAAATCCAAATTTTCCTTTTCTTGTTCATGAACCTTCACTTTCAAAGAATCAATCTCATTCCTGTAACTTTCGTCATTCAATAACATACTTTTGAGAATTTCAAGCAAAACATACGAAGGACTAGATAAGAGATTCTTTACCATATCCTCAATATGCGTGTTTGAGACTTTTTCTTCATTTTGCTCAGCCATTAAGCAGAGATTTGCCTGTTCTTCATCAGATTGCGAGTCAGTTGAAGAATCTGAATCACTCCAGGAAGAAGCCATTGCTTTCTTCTTCCTGTTGTCATTTTCCCTTTTTGAAAATTGCCTGCTTTCTTATTTTGATGGCAATATCTCACCAAGTAATCTATATCTCCACATTCATATCAATTCATAACTTTAGGTTTATATGAATGTGAGGAAGATTTAGCTTTCTGATCCTTACTACTTGAGGGTCTGAATTTTTCCTTGTTGAAATCTCTATTTCAAAGATCTTTTTCTTCTTCAGCATTCTGGCCAAGGCTTTGGAGATCAAGGCTAAAGCTTCTTCATCATCATCATCCTCCTGTTCATGGCTTTGATATTTCACATTGTCATTTTCCTTGAGTTCTAGGTTCTTCATGTTGTCACTCTTGTCACCATCCACTTCTTTCATTGAAATCTCACGAGTGAGCAGTTTGCGTTGCAGATCATCTAGTTCCAAGATACTTAAGTCCTGAGCTTCCTCAATTGCAGTTGTCTTAGGCTCCCACTTGGTTTTTGGTAAGCTTCTCAGAATTTTCCTGACTTTATCTTCGTTTGAGTAAGCTTTTCCCAAATATTCAAAATTGTTTACTATGTCAGTAAACCTCTTGAACATGTCCTTGATGGATTCATCATAATTCATCTTAAAAAGTTCATACTGTCTCAGAAGGATATTAACTTTAGTCAGCTTGTCTTGACTAGTTCCTTCATAAGTAACAGTCAACTTATCCCATATCTCTTTTGCACTCTTGCATTTGGATATTCTGTTGAACTCGTATGCACTAAGAGCACAATATAATAAATTCAAACCTTTGTAATTCTTTGATACCTCTTAAAATTCAGTAGCTGATAGATCTTCTTCTGATTTGACAGTCATCACTCCATCAGAGATAGTGTACAACAAGTTGGTACCATTAACAACGATAGACCATATTTCCATGTCTTGATCTATGATGAACATTTTCATCAGTGCCTTCCAATGCACAAAGTTATCACCATAGAACAGTGGAGGTCTATTGGTTTCTCTTCCCTGTGAGAATCCTCCATCACTTACATTACTCATAGTCACAAGATTGTTATATCTTTCAACAGTGACCCTTTATATAGTCCAACAAGGAGGTTTCGGCCTCCTTTGTTGGCTGACGGGTAGGGGGCGGCGCAAGGGGGTCGGTTTCGGCCCTCTTGTTGCTTGCTCTCTCGCTTTGTTCTCTCCCACTCAAGTTATGAACAATAGTGTCATAAGTATGGGAAGGAAGGAAGGAGCATCCTTTATATAGTCCAGCAAATCCTTGTCAACTGCCTAAAGGCCCTCTTCTAGTCCTACTAGAATTCCGTTAAGTCTCTTCCTTGCAAATTAGTCCTACTAAGTTTGCAAGGTGTTGCAAAGTGATCCTTCTAATTAATTAATCGTATTAATTAATTCCAAATCTAGTTCAAATCTATCTAGCGTGTGACCCCATAGGTTCTATCTAGTTGGTAGCAACATCTTGCTAATATGGAGTGGTCTCTAGCAAGACATCCATTCTAGCCAACTAATAGAATAGTCATCCGACAAACCTTGTGCAAGTAATTGTCACATACCTTTGTCTCGATATCCGGATTGGACACGAGACATACAATTCACACTCGTATATCCAATCCATAGTTTCTCGATCCTGGGAATAGCCTTATTCGTGCAAATAACATCAATATCTTATATTGATTTATTTGAGTCTGGCCAGACATTCCATAAGCACTATCCCTCGAGTGGCCTCGGATATTTGCTCCCGTTATGTGGGAAGGACAAATTCTATCAACGTCTACTAAGATTCCTAAGCTTGCTTCTTATTGTATCCGGTACACGCCTTTATAGCTACCCCGTTACGGTGTAGCGTTTGACCCTACCAAAATCACAATAATCCACAACTAGACAATCTAGTGACTTCAAGTCTAAGGATGACAATACTGTTGCTACCACGAGAAGCGCTTGTGACTTCACATAACATGTATGTAGCCTTCTCGTAGATGGGTCAATCCAGTGCGCCATTACCCTTAATGCACACCCATGTGTTGGATCATTATATCTCCATATCAATCCAACCCCATACTAGTCTATAGATGATTGTCCTATTAATCATTATATTGGACTAGGGATATTTAAGATAAACAACACAATTGTAAATCTAAGGACTTCATTATATTAAATATCCAATAAATAATACAATGAATGTTCTAGCCAAAAACACGTTCATACTAAACTAGATTGCCTCTAGGGAATCTATTCCAACAGTCTCCCACTTGCACTAGAACCAATCTGATGCATCCCGTATGCCAATGCTCTTAGTGTGCCCTTCATGCTTCCACTGAACAAGTGGCTTTGTAAGTGGATCTGAAATATTCTCATCTGTAGGAATCTTGCATATCCGAACGTCTCCTCTATCGATAATATCTCGAATAAGATGAAACTTCCTGAGAACGTGTTTGGATTTCTAGTGTGATCGGGGCTCCTTTGATTGCGCGATCGCCCTAGTGTTGTCACAGTACAACTCTTCTGGATCCGCAATGCTAGGAACCACACCAAGCTCAGAAACAAATTTTGTGAATTAAACAACTTCCTTTGCTGCGCCATTTGCAGCAATGTACTCAGCATCTGTTGTAGAATCAACAATTGTCTCTTGCTTGGAACTCTTCCAGCTCACCACCGCTCTCACCACTGCTCCATTCAGGCAAAAGACATATCCCGATTGTGATCTGAAATCATCTACGTAGGTTTTGAAGCTTGCATCCGTGTAACCTCTTACACGCAACTCTTCCTCTCCGCCAAATATCAAGAAAGCATCCTTAGTTCTTCTCAAGTACTTTAGGATGTTCTTGACTGCAATCCAGTGACTCTCACCCGGATTGGATTGGTATCTGCTTGTCATACTCAATAAATATGACACATCTGGTCAAGTACATAACATGGTGTACATGATAGATCCTATGGCCGATGCATAGGGAATTATACTCATCCGTTCCTTCTCAATCTCATTGGAAGGACAACCACTCTTCCAAAGAGTAATTCCATGTGACATGGGCAAGAATCAATTCTTGGAATCTTGCATGTTGGACCGTTACAACACCTTGTCAATATGTGCACTTTGACTTAGGCCTAGCAGTCTTTTAGATCTATCTCTATAGATCTTTATATCGAGTATATGGGCTGCTTCCCCTAAGTCTTTCATTGAGAAACTGTTTCTTAGCCAATCTTTAGCAGATTGTAGCATGTGAACATATTTTCCAATGAGTAGTATGTCATCTACATACAAGAGCAGAAAAGCTACAGAGCTCCCACTAACCTTCTTGTAGACACTAGACTCATCTTCGTTTCTGATGAAGCCAAACTCTTTGACTACTTCATCAAAACGTCGATTCCAACTCCTAGAAGATTGCTTCAATCCATAAATGGATCGTTGCAGTTTACAGACTTTATTGGCTTGCTTTGGATCTTCAAAACCCTCCGGCTGTATCATATACATGTCCTCGAGGAGATTCCCATAGAGGAAAGCTGTTTTGACATCCATCTGCCAAATCTCATAGTCGTAATATGCTGCAATGGCAAGTAGGATTCAGATGGATTTGGTCATAGCGACTGGTGAAAAGGTTTCATCATAGTCAATACCATGAATCTTTCTGAATCCTTTAGCCACTAATCAGCCCTTATAGGTAATCACATTACCATCCATGTCGATATTATTTTTGAAGACCCACTTGCACCCTATGGGCTGCGCCCCTTCGGGTGGTTCCACCAAAGTCCATACTTTGTTGGTATACATGGATTCCATCTCGGATCTCATGGCTTCAAGCCACTTCTGAGAGCCTGGCCCTTTCATGGCCTCTTCATAGGTAGTAGGCTCATCATCTATGAGCATTGTGTCACCAGAGCCTGTTATGAGAAGTCCATACCTCTCGGGTTCCTGGCGCACTCTACTAGATCTACGAAGCTCTTATGTTACTTGAACATGCTGTTCCACTTCCATAGTTGGTTCAATGATTTTTGGTTCTTGAATTTCTTCAAGTTATACAGTCCTCCCACTTGCTTCCTTAGAGACAAACTCTCTTTCTAGAAACACGCCGGACCGAGCAACAAACACTTTGTTCTCGGTTGGATTGTAGAAGTAGTATCCCTTACTTTCCTTAGCGTACCCCAAAAATTTACACTTACCCGACTTTGGCCCTAGCTTGTCTGATTGTAAACACTTTACATAGACATTGCAGCCGCAAATCTTCATGAACGACAGTGTGGGACGCCTCCCACTCCACATCTCATGTGGTGTCTTCATGACTGATTTGGATGGAACACGGTTAATTGTGAAAACTGGACTTAATAGAGCATAGCCCCAAAATGACAATGGAAGATCGGTCTGACACATCATAGATCGACCCATATCCAATAGTGTTCGATTCTTCCTCTCGGATACGCCATTCCATTGTGGTGTTCCCGGTGGAGTGAGTTGGGAAACGATCCCACACTCTCTAAGATAGCCGTCAAACTCTTGTCTCAAGTACTCTCCTCCACGATCCGATCGTAGAGCCTTGATATTTTTGCCAAGTTGCTTCTCTACTTCACTCTTGAATCTTTGAACCTTTCAAAGGATTCGGATTTGGCCTTCATAAGGTAAACAAATCCATATCTACTGTAATCATCAGTAAACGTGATGAAGTAGACGTAACCACCTCACTAGTCCTTTCACCTTTCTTATTGAAAGGGGACTTTGTCAATTTTCCCAATAAACAAGCCTCACATGTCTCATATGATTCAAAATAAAAGGAGTCTAGAAATCCATCCTTTTGGAGTCTAGATACACGTTTCTCGTTTATGCGGCCTAAACGACAATGCCATAAGTAAGCAGGATTAAATCATTTATTTTAATACTCTTATTATTAATGTTGTAGACAGGATTGCTTAGATCAAGGACATACAGTCCATTAAATAATTGCGCACTACAATAGTGAATATTATTAAAATAAATTGAACAACAATTGTCCTTTATTGAAATAATAAAACCTTCCTTGACCAAACAAGAAATATAAATAATGTTTCTGCTCGTAGCAGATACAAAATAGCAATTATTTAATTCTAAAACTAATTATGAAGGTAGAGACAGCTCGCACACGCCCACGGCCAATGCAGCAACTTTTGCTCCATTCCCAACGCGCAGGTCTATCTCCCCTTTAGCCAATCTTCTACTTCTCTTTAGATCATGCACATTTTGACAAATGTGAGATCCACATCCAGTATCTAATACCCATGATGTAGAGATAGTTAAATTGACATCTACAACAAAAATACCTGGTGGTGGTGGAATCACTATTCCAAGCCTCTTGTCCTCTAGATATTTTGGGCAGTTCCTCCTCCAGTATCCAGGCTGACTGCAGTGGTGACACTCACCTTTAGTCACACATTTGGCAATGCCACCAACAGGCTGAAGGACAGGTTCCTGGGACTTGGCAACTGACTTGCCTTTGCCCTTGGAGGATGAGGCAAACCTTTTGCCCTTTCCTTTCTTCACCATCATAATGGCCTTGCCCTTACCCTTGTTGATGCTTTGCTTAGCTGTCCTCAACATATTGAGTAAATCCGGAAGTTGTTTCACGATCTCGTTCATGTTATAGGTCATAATGAACTGTCCATAACTCTCAGGCAACGATTGCAGCACGATATCGATGGCCAACTCTTGGCCGACCGGAAACCCTAATCTTGCGAGATTCTCCAAGTACCCGATCATGTGGAGTAAGTGAGGTCCCACAAGGTTTCCTTCAGCCAGATGACTTTTGAACAATGCCTTAGAAACTCCATACCTCTCAACCCTTGCCTGCTCTTGGAAGAGCTGCTTCAAGTGTTCGATCATATCGACTGCATTCATGTTCTCATGTTGCTTCTGAAGCTCAGAGGTCATGGTGCATAGCATGAGGCAGGCCGCATCATTAGCGTCATCTACACGCTTCTAATACGCCTTTAGGGCTGCAGGAGTATTGTTCTCTGGACTTGCTGGAACTTGCTCCTCTATTGCGCACAGTTTCTTCTCTTGCTTGAGAATGATTCTCAAGTTTTTGTACCAATCAAGGAAGTTGGTTCCAGATAGCTTGTTCTTCTCAAGGACAGATCGTAGGGAATATTGTGAACTCGATGAGTTGTTTGCCATTTGTAAATCTACAAAAGGAAAATACGCAAGTTTTAGTATTTGTGAACTTTTGACTATATTCAATAATGGCTAGTTTATTAAATATAGCTCCCACTATTTTTCTACGGATTAATAACCCTCAAGATATTAATGCGGAAAATATCCTTATATTTTCTAGTGGGCCAAGATCCATGTTTCATCTCCTTTTGAGCTCGATTTGGCAAGTCACCCAAAATTTGACTACTTTAGGTAGGAACAATTCAAATTGCATCCCATGCAACTCTTTGTTCAATTGGGCAAATAACTCCTTATTTATCCATCCGCATGGATAATCCCAATTGATTGCCTCTAGGTTTCAATCATATTAAAAGCCTAGTTGTGTTCAACCTCTAATTTAAACAATTTCACATTACCAAGTCGTCTTGCTTTGGCATGCACGAGCTTGATAAATCATGGTGACAATGAGTGTTTAAATAACGAGAAGGCAAAACACAATATTTGAATTTTAAGAGATTTTAAAATTCAATTTTAATTTGTTTTGTTGATCCATATCAACTGATCTATCTATTTTGAGTTTGGGCACAACTCTAAATAATAGATCCCGGTTGTCTAATTATCTTATTATCCTAATTGCATGTATCATCCATACACCAACCACAAAATAATAAGACAATAAAGTAAACAACCACAAAATAAATAAAACGTGATATGGATATGGCCTTTCTAGGCTAAGATATTCCCAAGCCAATGGGATTATCTATGAACCCTAAAAGCAAACACATCTCCATGCGTCTTCATCTTTTGGTCCATCATTCATAGTCATGTGGAATGCTCCATGCTCCATCTTTTGTGGCTCCTTTTGGTTTCGGGCTTCTTTTCTTCAATCTTGGCTAACACTCTATTCTATCTATTACTAGCTAACTATCTATACCAAATAAAATAAATCTCACAAGTTGAGGAGAAAAAATGGCTCCCAAGCCATAAAACCCTAATTTATTATTACATTAAATTGATCATCTCGCAGGCCGTAAACCAAACCACAAAATTAAACAATCACATCAAACCACATCCTAAGGCCATATCCAACTACCATGCGATTTGCACATAAACAGTTCAAATCCAATTTTAATGCGCTTTGTCAATTTTTAATTTATTTGAGGATTTTTGGGGTTAAAACAGTCAAAGGGGCCCACCATACCATGGCCGAACCCCTATTGGAGCTGCCCCGGGCCGAGCCTAGGACGGTTGGCCCAACCCGAGGGGTCGGCCGACCGCCTAGGCCTTCGCCCTAGGTGGCTTGGGCGGCAAGGAAGGAGGAGGGGCGGTCCCTAGGGCCGAACCTCCTTGTTGTTTCCAAAACAACTCCTTCCTTGCTCCCCAAGTACAAAGGTTTCCAAATTCGAAACTAGTTTCCAAATTGGTGCCCAAACCCTAGATCTAAGATCCTAAAATTTCTCAAACTCACTAATTCATGCATCTAATGAAAAAACTAGGTCTGGTTTTGTTTGATTATTGACAAATTGCATCATATGCTTGATTTGTCCGTTTTACGCGATAAACAATAAATTTAAAGTGTAAAACTATCAAAACGTAACACATAAACAACGTCTATGTTCTACGACCTTTGCTCTGATACCACTGTAGGGTTTCGATCATGGATACGCAGCAGAAAAAGACAATTTATCCATTCAATACCCTCACAGGATCACAGGAAGAGAGTCATAACGATGGTAAAGGAAGAACCATGTTACACACCTTAGGGTTTCTCCTGTGATGACTTGTAACGCGAATTGTGTCACGTCTCTACGGTTGATCCACGCCTAGAGTTGAGATCTGGATCTTCCTTTTACTTAGTGCTATCTTGTACCGGAGGAAGAGGAAGAAGAAATCACACAACACAAGGCAACACGGAGGTTTCGACCTCCTTTGTTGGCCGACGGATAGGGGGCGGCGCAAGGGGGTCGGTTTCGGCCCTCTTGTTGCTTGCTCTCTCCCACTCAAGTTATGAACAATAGTGTCATAAGTATGGGATGGAAGGAAGGAGCATCATTTATATAGTTCAACAAATCTTGTCAACTACCCAAAGGCCCTCTTCTAGTCCGACTAGAATTCGGTTTAGTCCCTTCCTTGCAAATTAGTCCTACTAAGTTTGCAAGGTGTTGCAAAGTGATCCTTCTAATTAATTAATCATATTGATTAATTCCAAAATCTAGTTCAACTCTATCTAGCGTGTGACCCCATAGATTCTATCTAGTTGGTAGCAATATCTTGCTAATATGGAGCGGTCTCTAGCAAGACATCCATTCTAGCCAACTAATAGAATAGTCATCCGACAAACCTTGTGCAAGTAATTGTCACATCCCTTTGTCTCTATATCCGGATTGGACCCGAACATACAAGTCACACTCGTATATCTAATCCATAGTTTCTCTATCCTGGGAATAGCCTTGTTCGTGCAAATAACATCAATATCCTATATTGATTTATTTGAGTCTCGCCAGACATTCCATAAGCACTATCGCTCGAGTGGCCTCATATATTTGCTCCCGTTATGTAGGAGGGACAAATTCTATCTACGTCTACTACTATTTCTAAGTTTGCTTTTTATTGTATCCTGTACACGCCTTTATAGCTACCTAGTTACGGTGTAGCGTTTGACGCTACCAAAATTACAATAATCCACAACTAGACAATCTAGTGACTTCAAGTCTAAGGATGACAATACCGTTGTTACCACGAGAAGCGCTTGTGACTTCACATAACATGTATGTAGCCTTCTCGGAGATGGGTCGATCCAGTGCGCCATTACCCTTAATGCACACCCATGTGTTGGATCATGATATCTCCATATCTATCCGACCCCATACTAGTCTATAGATGATTGTCCTATTAATCATTATATTGGACTAGGGATATTTAAGATAAAAACACAATTGTAAATCTAAGGACTGCATTATATTAAATATCCAATAAATAATACAATGAATGTTCTAGCCAAAAACACGTTCATACTAAACTAGATTGCCTCTAGGGAATCTATTCCAACAGAATAGAGTATGGAAACTTTTGCTCAAAAACAGCCTTTTAAAACTTAAATCAGTTGTGTAGTTAATATCTCAAATCTTTGGAAATGATTTAAAAAGGCTAGAGATATATCAGACACTCACACAAGCTTCAAAACTTTAGATTGGAAATCCTCCAAAACTTTGGAGCTACCTGTTCATAATTGGAATGAACAGCAACAAAATAAATCACAGGAACAGAGTGATTTTTACAGAGCTCAGTCACAATTGGACCTAATCTCTGTCTTAGGGATCTAATCCCTGCAGGATTTCAACACAACCTCTTATTAATCACCCAGATTTAGCCCTAGATCTCAAGCCTAAGTGAGATACCTTAAACTTATACAGCTTGTGGTTCCCAACCTATCTAGTTACCAGCTACAATATGGTGAAACAATAAGAACCTCTTGTTGTTCACTTGAACAATGAGTGAATAGAACAATTCAGTACAAGTAAAAGAACTCAGAAAAATATAAGATGATGAAGCTTGGAAGAGTTCTTCTGATCTGATGAATGATCTTCTCCTCTTGCAGTGTTGATTGGCTTGATTGATTTGAAGAGTTCTGTAACTTGATCTCTCTTGTTTGTAACTCTCTTCAAATCCCACGTTGACCAGCCTCTCTCAATGTGACTCTCTTATTTGAAATTCAAACTCAGGTCTTTTATCAACAGTCTGCAACAACTCTAAGAGATTTTAGGAGCTGATTTCCTATAAATCATCTCCCCATATATGCTTCTTTCAACAACTATGCTTGGATAGCTATCTGAGTTGTTTATGAATGTTGGAACGTCCAACAAACCTGCACATACTGAGAAACAAAGATCAAACATCATCTAGACAAAATAGCAACAAAACCTGATCTGTCACAGACAGACAGTTCCTGAGAAACTGGGCTTATTTTGCCTTGGGTTAATTCAATTTCTAAAATCAACTGAGTAGATATAAATATGAATTAATATAGAAAAAGTAATAAAGATTTAGAAAAACTCAATATTCAGTTTTGAATCCAACTAATTGATAACTCCGTTTTCGGAGTTATTGTATGCCTTTTATTTCTACGTTTTGCGTGCTCAACATGGAGAATTCGTCGTCTTTTGGGTAAATTGAGCTAAAATGTGATAATGTGAGTTCATGTGCTTTACTTGTCAAATCCGGGCGTTTCTTTAGTTATTTGAGCTTTTATTGTGATATGATCACGGGTTGTGTTTTCGTGTTGTGATTCGCAGGAAAACAGGGCTTGGAGGATCATGCGGGAGATGGAAACCAACTTCGGAAGCAAGGAACTCAAAGAAAAGTCAAAGGAAGCAAGAGAAAAGTCAAAGGAATCAAGAAGAAAGTCAAAGAAAAGAAGGCTGGAAAAGAGGGTCTTCGTACGAAGACAATTATCTTCGTACGAAGACAAAATACTTAGCCAAATTTCGGGTCTGCAGAAAGTCTTCTCAAACAAGCTTGCAGTATCTACATAAGAATACCTTCGTACGAAGAGCATTTTTCTTTGTACGAAGACTGACAAATGTCTTCGTACGAAGACATCGCTGGAATGCAGAATTTTGTGCGGGGCTTTTTCGTAGTTTATCCAAACTTTGTAATCGTATTATTGAAACGTATTTAAACATTCTAGGTCGACTTTTTCAGTAGTTATTCACGTTAGAAACATCTTTTGGAGATCAAGAAGCTATTGGGAGAGCTTAGGAGCTTTGGATCATCCGTTTGGATTCTCAACTCTTCTCTTTTCTTGATTTTTATGTTTAAACTCATGAAACTTATCGTTTTGAGTATGAACATGAGTAGCTAAACGTTATTTGTTGGGAATTCTCGTTTGGTGTAGCTAGGTTTTGATCTAAATATCATGTTTTGATGATTGTGATTCATTTTATAGCTTAATCTCGCGTACTCTTTCATTGTTATGGATTATTTACGTTTGTAATCGCATTATCTTTGCGAGTAGCTAACGTAGAGATAAACTTGATTAGTTTTCACGTGGTAACTCCGTGAGAATTAGTCGGTAAATTGAATAATCCACCTAGTCGAATCAATGTTTGGTAACTCGACATCGTTAACTAGGATCGTTAAAGTAGAATTTAAGGTTTTAATGCATGCTTAAAGCTAAAATAAACTTGGTAACTCGGTTTGTTTTGGTTTAAAGTATAGTGAACTTGCTTGGTAACTCGGTAAGTTTAATATTGCTTGATTGATAGTGAAAGACACGTGGTTGTTTTATGAATCAAAACATAAGTTTAGATCAACCTAGTGAACCTAGAGAATTCCCGGTATTTTTCCCTTATATTACAAAAACCCTAAAAATTCATTCTTTATTCACTCGGTTAATTGAGAATATTACGTTTTTATTTTAGTAGAATTAGAACAAAACACAACTTGCGACATACCCACATAAGGTTTAGAGTAATAATTAGTTTAAACAAAGTCCCTTGGGTTCGATAGCCCGGATTTCCGGTTTAATACTACACACGACAGCTGTACACTTGCAGTTGGAGCGTGTCAAGTTTTTGGCGCCGTTGCCGGGGACTTCGGCTAAATTAGTTATAATTCCTAGACTTAGGGATTTTATTTTATTGTTTATATCCGTTACTCACCTACGTTTTGCGTGTTTTGTGATTCCAGGTTGATTTACACGGTGCATGACCCGTTCTAGAGACGAGCCTTTATATCCAACGTTTGAAGACCCGGAATCCTTATTGAAAGCACAGCGTAGAGACAAGAGGAATTCAAGCTCAGTCGTCATGGATGAAGAAACGAGAGCTGAGTTCGAGAGAATCCGCAAAAGTGTGCAAGATGCGGAAGCAGCTAGAGCAGCTGCTGTAGAGGAGGCTGCAAACAGAGCTGCGAAATTTGAGCAACTTAGGGCTCAAATGGCTGAGATGCAGGCGACGATTGATCACATGAACCCTCCAAATCCACAACAACTTCCTGGTGCGGAAGTAGTTGGCAGAAATAACGGTGGCAATGGGAATAATGGGGGAAATAATCGGAACAACAACGGTCGGAATGTGGTAGAGCAAGTCAACAATGCTGAGGAAGATGAGCGTCCTTTTGTGGACTACTTCAGGACTACACCGGAGGGATATCAGCCCACAATTGTCAGGCCTCATATTAATGCAGCCCATTTCGAGATTCGCCAACCGTTGATCAACATGGTTAGGGATGAGTGCTTATTCACTGGAGCCCCGAGCGATGATCCACATCAACACTTGCTTAATTTCGAGCAGATCACTTCTACCATGTATGATCAGAGAGTTCCACTCGAGACGATAAAGCTCATGCTTTTCCCCTTCTCGTTATCGGGAAAGGCAATGACATGGCTTATGGAACTTCCAGCAGGCAGCATAGTTACATGGGCAGATTGTAGTAGATAGTTTCTCAGGAAGTATCTTCCACCATCCAAGGTTGCTCAACGGATGGCTGATATAACAAAATTTACACAGCAGGAAGATGATTCTTTGGGAGACACGTGGAGAAAGTTCAACCAGCTCCTGCGCAGATGCCCTACTCACGGAGAGCCATGGTATAAACTTCTCCACTACTTTTATAATGCTTTGGATAGAGAGACTGCTAGTGAATTGGACATGATGGCTCAAGGAATTTTTATGGGAATGGGACTACAGATATGTCGTGATCTGCTAGATAATGTAGCAAAACGTGAATCCACGAGGTCTGAGACTCGTAGAAACACAAAATCAGATGGGGCATTGCTTAGTAAGATTGAGTCCATGGTGGAGCAGAAATTTGAACATCAGATGGCAGTGATGACTTCGGCTTTCAGTAATTTGAATCCATCGGCACAGGTGAAGTCAGTGGGAGAGATGGTAGCAGATGGAAATCAGGGATATGGGGATGGTATTGAAGACGTGAACTACATGGGTCAACCAAGACAGCAGCAATGGCCAAACACCTATCATCCCAACAACCGCAATCACCCCAACTTCAGTTATGCCAATACGAATAGTGGACTATATGCGCCAGGTCAAAGGCCAAATGTTCCTTATCAAGCTCAGAGACAGGCTCCACAGCAACAAGCTCCACCTCCACCCTGAGAAGAACAGGACACAAACGCGTTGTTGAGGAAACTGTTAGCTAGCAATGATAAGATTGAGAGCAAGATTGTCGCAATAGAAGCCTCGATAAAAAGCCATGAGACACAGATTGGCCAAATAGCTAATCAGAATACTCGACTTCCACCAGGTATACTACCTTCTAACACAATCACTCCAACTGAGCAATTGAAGGCTATCACTACTCGCAGTGGGATCACCACTAATGATCCTCCATATCCTACACACGCGCGAGCTGAGGCGACTAAGGCCACAGAAAAAGCACTAGATGAAGAAATTCCCGTGCCTACCGTGATTCCCCAATCAAAGGAAACGAGTAGGAAGTCGGAAGAGAAGCCTAAGCCAAAGGAAGAGTATAGTGTTCGTGTTCCCTACCCGCAGAGATTGAAGAGCCAAGAGGATGCCAAGCACTTCAAGAAATTTGTTGATATCTTCAAGAAGTTACACATCAATATCCCCTTTGCTGAAGCAATTTCACAAATGCCTAAATACGCAAAATTTCTCAAAGATCTACTCTCTAATAGAAGGAGCATGGATGATTTTGAGACCGTGACCCTGAATGAGGAGTGTAGCGCCGTGGTGCAAAAAGTGCTACCAAAAAAGATGAAAGATCCGGGTGGTTTCATTATTCATGTGACATTGGGAGATGCGTTCCATGGTAGAGCGTTATGTGATCTTGGCGCAAGCATAAACTTGATGCCTACATCAGTATTTGAGCAACTCGGTGTAGGAGATCCAAAGCCCACTCGTATGTGTTTATAGATGGCTGACGGTACTATAAAACGACCACGGGGTGTTTTGGAGGATGTGCTTGTGAGAGTCGAAAGACTCATCTTTCCCGCAGATTTTATGATCCTAGATATGGACGCTGACGATGATGTCCCACTCATATTGGGACGGCCATTCCTTGCTACGGGAAAGACGATTATTGATGTTGCCAATGGAGAATTGAATATGCGTATTAACGATGAGAAGGTGGCATTCAATGTCTTTGAAGCTATGAAATTTCCTGCATATGCAGTGAGTGAGCAGTGTTTTGGTGTGGAGGCATACACACCGGACGAGGAGGACGATATCTTATTGGACCAGCTGTATGAGGAACTTGCCTTACTTGATTCGAGTGAAAAAGAACAGGCTATGGAAGCCAGCTGGCGTTCACCCCTACCCCTCTTTAATGAGGGAAGCAGGAAGATTATTACTCCTTCTCTTATTACTGCTCCTGATTTAGAATTGAAACCGTTACCTGCTCATTTAAAATATTTATACTTGGGATCTGATGAAACTTTACCTGTTATTGTTTCTGCGTTTTTGGACAGGGAACAGGAGGAGCAACTTCTCAAGGTATTGCAGGAGAGGAAAGCAGCTATGGGATGGACCATAGCGGATATCAAGGGGATCAGCCCCACAGTTTGCCAGCACAAGATCCAGCTCATGGAAGACAAGAAGCCGGTAGTTCAGTTTCAGCGCCGCCTAAACCCTCACATGCAGGAGGTGGTGAATAAAGAGGTGCTTAAATGGTTGGAAGCAGGTATCATCTATCCCATTTCCGACAGCACGTGGACTAGCCCGGTGCAGTGTGTCCCTAAGAAGGGAGGTATAACTGTGGTGGAAGGGGAAAAAGGTGATCAAATTGCCACTAGTACAGTTACTGGGTGGAGAGTTTGCATGGATTACCGCAAACTCAATGATGCCACTTTGAAGGATCATTTTCCCCTCCCATTTGTGGACCAGATGCTTGATAGGCTGGCACGCCATTCGCATTACTGCTTTTTGGATGGATACTCTGGGTATAATCAGATAGCGATTGAGCCAGCTGACCAGGAGAAGACGACATTTACTTGTCCTTATGGGACTTTTGCATTCAGACGCATGCCCTTTGGGCTATGCAATGCCCCTGCCACGTTTCAGAGGTGTATGATGTCTATCTTCTCATACATGATGGAGCGAAATTTCAAAGTCTTCATGGATGATTTTTCACTTTATGGTGATGGGTTCGAAGACTGTCTCCAGCAGCTAGCTCGGGTACTGGACAGATGTATTGACACCAACCTAGTGCTTAACTGGGAGAAGTGCCATTTCATGGTGACCGAGGGGATAGTGTGGGGGCACAAGATCTCCAGTAAAGGCTTAGAGGTAGATCGGGCGAAAATTGAGGTGATTGAGAAGCTTCCTTATCCTACATCTGTTAAAGGGGTACGGAGTTTCTTGGGACATGCAGGTTTCTATCGGCGCTTCATTAAAGACTTTTCGAAGATCACAAAGCCTTTATCTGGGTTTCTTGAGAAAGATGCCGTCTTTGATTTCAATGAAGAGTGCAAGACAGCCTTTGATTTGCTCAAGAAAAAGCTGATCAGTTCTCCCATTATAGCCACCCCAGACTGGACCTTTCCGTTCGAGCTTATGTGTGATGCCAGCGATTATGCGGTGGGAGCAGTGCTGGGACAGCGAAAAGACAAGGTAGCTCATGTAATTTACTATGCCAGTCGTACTCTTAATACTGCATAGGTTAATTATGCCACCACGGAGAAGGAGATGTTGGCTATTATCTTCGCATTGGACAAGTTTCGTCCATACCTTGTGGGTTATTAGGTGACCATCTTCACGGACCATGCAGCCCTCAAATATCTTCTTACTAAGAAGGATGCAAAGCCTAGATAGATCCGATGGGTGTTGCTAATGCAAGAGTTTGACATAGTGATCAAGGACAAAAAGGGAGTAGAGAACGTTGTTGCAGACCATTTGTCACGACTGGAGAACGAAAAACAAGAAGATATGCCAGTTCGAAAAGATTTTCCAGATGAACAACTTATGGTAGTGGTAGCAGCTGTGCCTTGGTTTGCGGATTTGGAAAATTTCAAGGCGCTCAAAATATTGTCCCAAAAGACATGTCTTTCCATCAGAAAAAGAAATTTTTCACAGATGCACGACACTATTTCTGGGATGACCCTTATTTGTTCAAGTTGGGAGCTGACAACGTATTGAGAAGATGCGTAGCTGAGCCAGACACTTTGGACATTCTTAGACATTGCCATGAACTGGATTGCGGAGGGCATTTTGGCAAAACGCGCACTGTGGCAAAGGTATTGCAAAGTGGATTTCATTGGCCTTCTTTACATAAAGATGCTCATTTGTTTGTACAGCAGTGTGACCGATGTCAGAGAACCGGCAATATCTCCAACCGAAACGAGATGCCTCAAAATTTCGTGTTGGAAGTAGAGCCCTTTGATGTTTGGGGCATTGATTTCATGGGACCATTCCCGTCTTCGCTTGGAAACCTTTATATACTGTTAGCTGTGGATTATGTGACCAAGTGGGTAGAGGCAATGCCTTTCCCTAAAAAAGATGGAGCTACAGTAGAGAGGTTCGTGCGTAAGAGCATATTTACACGGTTTGGGACTCCCAGAGCCATTATCAGTGATGAAGGATCGCATTTCGTGAACAAAGTCTTTGCCAATGTCTTGAGAAAATATGGGGTAAAGACGCATAAGATATCACTGGCTTATCATCCGCAGTCGAATGGGCAAGCAGAAGTTTCTAACCGAGAGATAAAAGGGATTCTGGAGAAGACAGTCAACCCGGGACGCAAAGATTGGTCTCTGCATTTAGATGATAGCTTATGGGCATATAGTACTGCTTACAAGACCCCTTTAGGCATGTCTCCCTACCAGTTAGTATTCGGGAAGTCGTGTCATCTTCCGGTGGAACTTGAGCACAAGGCATTCTGGGCCTTGAAGAAGATCAATTTAGACACTAAGCTCTCAGGTGAGCTACGGAAGCAAGCACTACTCGAACTTGAGGAATTTCAATTGATGGCATATGAAAGTGCGAGAATCTATAAAGAGAGGAAAAAACAATGGCACGACAGGCACATCATCCCGAGAGACTTCAAAGTCGGACAGAGAGTGCTGATCTTCAATGCCAGACTAAAGCTGTTTCCAGGGAAATTGAAATCTAGATGGAGTGGTCCCTACACAATTACTGCAGTTTATCCGTGGGGATCTCTTGAGGTGGAGGATGCAAATGAGAACATGTTTAAGGTGAAGGGCCAGAGAGCGAAACCATATGTAGACGGGAATTTCATTGGATTCATTGAATGGCTTCATGCAACTCCTGCAAGTTGATTAAGCTCTGAGGTAACTGGGTCGGGCCGTCGACCTTAAATTACAAAGCGCTTGTTGGGAGGCAACCCAACCTATTTATTGCTGTAGAGTAGGTTTTAATACTGTTTTGTAATTTTTTTTCTCTTTGATTTATTTGAGAGGTGCGAGAGAGTGGATTTAATGTTTCCAATGAGTATGTGCAGGATTACGAGGTGAATGGCCTTTGTCGGATCCCCCGTCTTGATGTGCGCGTGCGTAACAGAGTAAAAATTGAAGAATTGCAGCCCAATACACGTATCGGGATTCGAAGTGAAGGAATTAAAGATTGAAGCCATTCCTGCACCTATTCAACACACGCACCTGGGGAAGATCATGTTCCCGGACTCCCCGTCTTGATATACGCAAGGATTTGATCGATGAACGGAGAAAGCTAGCACGCCGGCACGAATTACGAGGTGAAATTTTGAAGAACAGACTGAAAACAGAATTGAACAGTGCCAACGTGTGGGGGTGATCGAGAGCTTTCTGTAGACAGGTGGATCGCGCATATCGGAGTCTGGATGAGGAAGTTACGCCAAAAAGGATGCTTTAGAGAGTAAAACGAGGCCAAAAACATCCGGAAATGCAAAACTTGCCTTGGAACGCGTGAAATTGACAAATGAAATACTCCCCAGATTTTGGGAGTGTTTTGAGGTGAAAAGGGAGTCTCGAGGTCGAGGAGATCCTTCGGAAAGCAAAGGCACGATAGGATACGCAAAAATTGGTCGAAAAGGATGTTTTTGGCAAGCTCCAGCATTGTTTTCGTACGAAGACTTTGTACTTAGAAAACATTTTGAGCTCTGAAATTGTCTACCTATAACACAATGCAGTATCTGTATAGGAAGACCTTCGTACGAAGACTCTTCGTACGAAGACAATTGTCTTCGTACGAAGACATCGGGCAAAATGTCTGTTTAGTCCACGCACGGAGAACAGAGAGGAGCTAGTTACTAGGGACTTTTTAGACTTTTTGCACAAAATTTTGAAGACATCAGAAGTTCCCCGTCCATCTTCTTCATTCTTCAACTTCAACGGCTCATTCTTCCTCCATAGCTGCGAACACACCCAAATCGCCTCCTCCCCTATTACTTCACCAAATTCAACAAGCCACCATAGGTTTTGCTCGCGATTCAAAGGAGAACAAGGATTGAAAGGTGGTTTTGAGTGAAATTGAGAGACAAGAGATAAATCAGAGGAGGAAGAAGCTAGGGTTCCGAAGCTAGATTGAGAAATTGGAAAAATTGAAGTTTGATTCAGCTTACGGTCAAGAAGGCAAAGCTAACAGGGACTTCACAAGGAGTACGGAGCATCAATCAAATCAAATTTTCGACAGAATTCTCGGCGACCTCAAAAACAGCCCGGTTTGTCGAATTTCTGAATTTTTTGTGCCCGTAAGACTTGCTCCGGGCACGTAGGTACACTCTAAAACTATTTATTTCAATATTCGAGTCTTAGGCACAAATTGAGTAAAAGCCCAATTTACTTTTTGTTGCGCTTAGTAGCGTGCTTGGGGGCGATTGCTTAGAGTCCTAGGAATTACGTGCTTACTTGCTTACGTGCTTAATTCTGTACACACTTCTTGTCACGTGCACAAAGTTGAATTTCTCTTTTGTACTTGAACTTGTATTTTAAATGGCGGGTGAAAGAAACGGAAGACGGGAGAGAGTACCTCACAAGAAGCATCGGGGTCGGGCGAGCCTCAATTAGAAATACCGCCCATTCCCCAATATGCCATCTTGAGTGCCCCTCCCCGTCTAAACCGGGCATTGTAGGCCGAAGAACGGCAAAGGTTAATTTGAAAGAGCGGAGTATTGGGCCCGCATGTTATGATAGCTTTCGCTTTGTCACCTACGAGGCCCATCTTGACTCGCGAAAGGATACGCATTTGACTAAGAACGGGCAGCCCGAAAAGGAATTTCCATTGCACGAGGACATGCCTCAACCAATAAAGGAAATTTTTGAGCGCGAGAAGCTTACCAACTGGTTAAAGCTAGTAGGGCCGTGTAGTTATCATATCGCGCGAGAGTTCTGCCTCAACTTAAGGTATGCAAAGGATGGTGAGAGCCGAGACCCTCGCCTTGTATACTGTCGTAACCAATGGATAGTCTTCACGCCAGAGGCTATCGCTTTGGCCATGGGTTTCCCCCGTTTGAGAGAAGGTTGTGGGTACGAGACTATTCTTCGTAGTGAGAATCTTTGGTCTCGTCTGAATGCATTTTGTTTTGCGAAAGGGGTAGATCCATGGGACAGAAAAGGGGAGGTGATTCATTGGAAGGCCGAAAAGAAGTACTATAGGCCGGAGGCGAAGTGGTGCTGTGAATTGCTAGAGAATTGGGTTTTGGGAATCATACAAAACCCTAGTTACTCTTTCCGCCTATCGGTCTAGGCTCTCTGTCTTTACACCGGTGTTAGGATCGATATCCCTAAGTTGATTTGGGAGAATTGTCTATAGAGGGTGTCGAAGACTAACAAGTTAGGTCCCGGTCATACTCGCTTTCTGACTCACCTAGCCAAAACCGCCGAAGTAGTCATTGGGAGAGATATGGACTTAAAATCGTTCACTGCTAGGAAATGGCATAGGTTTGATGAGACAGCGAGGAAGAAGGGAAAGTGTAGGAGGATTAACACCTCTCGGTTTGATAACCAAGTAGCCTATGACCACTTGAGAGAGGAGATGGCCCGGGATAGACTCGAGAGAAGACGCCAGTTTGCCCACACTCGAGACAATCAGGTGAAGCCGGGTGGATTAATCCAGATGGTGGGCCAGTGGGTGATACAGTCGAGTGGTCAGGCGGCGGGGGAGTTTGTTCCACCGGTCCCGACGGCGATCCGTGGTTCCAGGAGGATGAATTTGAGTATCCGGTTCCGCCAAGTGAGGACGATGAAGAAGAAGAGGATGAGACAAAAGATGAGGAGGAGGAAGAGGAAGACGAGTAGTGAAGTTTGCCCTCGTGCTAGGATTGTTGAGTCCTCGTGTTATCGTTGAGGACAACGATGCATCCTAGTGTGGGGGTGGTTGATACCTTTTTACTAGTCAGTATTGAGTCTTTGCATCGCCCGTGTCAGCATTTAGTTAGGGATTTTTGGTTATGTCCTTATTTTTTTTCTTATTCATATTTATGCGTGCACGTTTTGGTATTATTGAGTCATCCCACCAAATTATCGAGTCATTAGTCGAGTTGGCCGTGCATGTAGTATAGGTATATATATATAAAAAAAAATGTGAAAAACCAAAAAAATTAAAAATTTGAGAAAGGGCAATCAAAAGAGGCTGAAAATTCGGTAAAATCGAGAAGTGTGAGATTTTTAGGCATAGGGCGTGAACTGCGATCGAGAGTGACAATGTGAGTTTCCCTTAGTAAGTATAGAGGAACTTTCTTTACGGGAATGCGTGCCTATTTTACACATTGACTTAATTTTTCAAATCTAAAGTGTGTGCCTAGTTTTCTTACAAGAGTTGAGCTAGGTGTGAGCTAAACAAGCCGAACGTTCTTGTGTACGTCTTAGGGGCACACAGAACAGCTGTGCGAGGTGTGGTAAACCCTGTTTTGAACCTTGGATTCTTTGATAACCTTTGGACTTAGGGTGACGATTCTTGGCCTTCATCATTGATTGGTTAGAATGACCGCTTTAGTGCGTCACGAGGGTGTTGTAGTTGAGGGCGTTCGATGAGGGAGTACTTCATGCTATACTTGTGTGAGTCTTACATATCGCATGCACTTCATTTGTGATCTTCGAGGGGAATGCGAGGGTGAGTGAGAGTAGGCTTGCGCACTTCGGTGTGGCGGTGTTCCATGCCATTACAACATGTACACGAGGGAGGAGAGCCGTGAGTGTGTACCATCTAATACACACACAACTTGGGTTGGGGGAATTTAATAGGTGGATCGTGCTAGGTACCAGATCTTACTCATCATGGTGTAGGAGGTTTGGTTGGATTAGGCACGAGATATATATGCGATTGGCTACTTGAGAGGGGACAGGATTACATTCGAGTGTGGGGGTGTCGACTTTTGACTTCGGACATCGAGATTGAGCTTGCGACGACTCCATCCCCACACGTGCTTTATTGTGTTAGCGGCTTTGTTTGTTACACCGAGGATTTCATCGAGTTAGGGGGAGAGACATTTATTTGTGATTCATATGTGTTGATTTGGTTATTATCTCCCCTATTATCATATTTTGGCTTGACACTTGGAAGACCACTCGAGACGTTTATTGAAGAAATTGTGCAGAAATTTGAGAGACTCATAAAAAAAATCAGAAAAAAACAGAAAAAAAAAATAAAAAAAAGAAAAGAGAAAAAAAATGAGAGTTGAATAAAGGAAGAATGAGAAGATTTGTGGAAGAACGAGTGGAGAAGCGACTAGTTCACGAACGGGAAGTTTTGGCTTATACATCATTCATGACAATAGCCGCGGAGATCGTAATTGTACCGGGGTGTGAGGGGATCGAGGGCCGGAGATGGTGAGTTTCGGGCTTGGTTTCTATCATTGTTGTGAGGGTGTGTGAGATGTGGTATTTGTGAGAATGTGACGCTTTAGGACTCGTGCTTGATTATTTACCTATTTGTCCCTAAAGCCTCATCATTCTAAACCCGTTAGCGGATTAGGAGCTCGGACCTTGAACGTGGCTTAGCCTAGCGTAGCCTCTTATTTTGTGGCACACATTAAAAGGTATTGCGTTCTTGTACTTAGTAAAGCTAGGTTCTCTATACTAGCTAGGGGAGATTCGTGTTGTCGAATTTGATTTCAACTCATTCCTTGTGTCTAGATTTCTCATCGCTTCGTGTGAATCGGTTTAAGCTAATGGAGATTGCCCAATCTCGCAAAAGAAAAGAAAAAATTGTTATTTCAATACTTGCATTGTTAATATTGCATTTGCATATAGGTGCATTGTGTATAATCGAGTCGTGTCGACTAGTAAAAAGGATGGTTTGTGAATTGATCTACTCGGACTAGTATGCAAGTGATAATGGTTTTGTATGCAATGTGAGGTGGAAGTATGCAAATGGCGTAGGGAAGTTATGCAATGAGTAATTAGGTTAGTATGCAAAGTTGGATGGATTGCGGGAAAGTGAGAGAAGTTTTGGCTTAAGAGAAATGGAATTGATTGGGAGATTTGCTCGGGACGAGCAAAAGGTAGTGTGGGGGTAGTTGATAACTCCGTTTTTGGAGTTATTGTATGCCTTTTATTTCTACGTTTTGCGTGCTCAACATGGAGAATTCGTCGTCTTTTGGGTAAATTGAGCTAAAATGTGATAATGTGAGTTCATGTGCTTTACTTGTTAAATCCGGGCGTTTCTTTAGTTATTTGAGCTTTTATTGTGATATGATCGCGGGTTGTGTTTTCGTGTTGTGATTCGCAGGAAAACAGGGCTTGGAGGATCATGCGGGACTTGGAAACGAACTTCGGAAGCAAGGAACTCAAAGGAAAGTCAAAGGAAGCAAGAGAAAAGTCAAAGGAAGCAAGAAGAAAGTCAAAGAAAAGAAGGCTGGAAAAGAGGGTCTTCGTACGAAGACAAAATACTTAGCCAAATTTCAGGTCTGCAGAAAGTCTTCTCAAACAAGCTTGCAGTATATACATAAGAAGACCTTCGTACAAAGAGCGTTTGTCTTCGTACGAAGACATCGCTGGAATGCAGAATTTTGTGTGGGGCTTTTTCGTAGTTTATCCAAACTTTTTAATCGTATTATGGAAACGTATTTAAACATTCTAGGTCGACTTTTTCAGTAGTTATTCACGTTAGAAACATCTTTTGGAGATCAAGAAGCTATTGGGAGAGCTTAGGAGCTTTGGATCATCCGTTTGGATTCTCAACTCTTCTCTTTTCTTGATTTTTATGTTTAAACTCATGAAACTTATCGTTTTGAATATGAATATGAGTAGCTAAACGTTATTTTCTGGGAATTCTCGTTTGGTGTAGCTAGGGTTTGATCTAAATATCATGTTTTGATGATTGTGATTCATGTTATAGCTTAATCTCGCGTACTCTTTCATTGTTATGGATTATTTACGTTTGTAATCACATTATCTTTGCGAGTAGCTAACGTAGAGATAAACTTAATTAGTTTTCACGTGGTAACTCCGTGAGAATTAGTCGGTAAATTGAATAATCCACCTAGTCGAATCAATGTTTGGTAACTCGACATCGTTAACTAGGATCGTTAAAGTAGAATTATGGTTTTAATGCATGCTTAAAGCTAAAATAAACTTGGTAACTCGGTTTCTTTTGGTTTAAAGTATAGTGAAATTGCTTGGTAACTCTGTAAGTTTAATATTGCTTGATCGATAGTGAAAGACACGTGGTCGTTTTACGAATCAAAACATAAGTTTAGATCAACCTAGTGAACCTAGAGAATTCCCGGTATTTTTACCTTATATTACAAAAACCCTAAAAATTCATTCTTTATTAATCGTGAACTACTTCACTCGGTTAATTGAGAATATTGCGTTTTTAATTTAGTAGAATTAGAACAAAACACAACTTGCGACGTACCCACATAAGGTTTAGAGTAATAATTAGTTTAAACAAAGTCCCTTGGGTTCGATAGCCCGGATTTCCGGTTTATTACTACACACGACAGTTGTACACTTGTAGTTGGAGCGTGTCACTAATCCAGTCTACATACACGGATCAGTTAAGTGAACATAACAGGATATAGTCAACAGTAAAATCTCAAAGCTTTGGAGCTTTGACTGCTAGTTTACAAGTGTGAGCCTTGATGCTCAATCCTTCAATATGTGTTATACCATCCAAAACAAGACTCGATATTATTTGCAGAATTCATTAGTGAATGATAAACTCATTCTCCAAACCAGTTCAATAGTCCAGCAAACACAGAAACATATAAGCACATTATAAGCATATGAATACTACAGTATCTCAAAGATTTGAAGCTTTGATACTTAGTGTTGTTTTAACTTCTGATTTGAATTTCATCATCAAGGAACCAAAGTTCCCCCTAAGTTTATGAACTCATTCAATACTCAAGAGCATCTGATCTATCATAAAGGAAGAAACTAGTGTGTACCTTAGTTTGTCTCCTTGATGACTTCACATGAAATAGTGTCCACGTATCAGTGGATGTCCACTCCCAGGATTGATTTGGATCCTCCAACACCTTTGTGCTAGCAAGGGAAGGAGGAGGAAGAAGAAGATCACGCAAACGAGACCAAAGAGGCCACGCCTCTTGTGGCCGACGGTAAGGAGGGGCGGACGGGGGGCGTTCGACCTCCTTGTCTTGGCTCTCTCCTTGATTTGTTCCCTCTCTCTTGTGTGATAGCAATTTTGACACTTGGTAGAAAAATAAGCTAGGAGTCCCTATATATAGTTAATAACTCCTTATTAATTACATATTAGCCCCTCTCCTAATCATGTCCATACATGGATTAGTCCACCTTGCAAATTAGTCCTACGAAGTTTGCATGTGGTTGCGTATTGATCCTTCTACTTAATAAGTTCAACTAATTAATTCTCAAGTCCGGTCTAATCCATAGGGAGTGTGACCCCATAGGTTTCTACTTAGTTGGTATTAACAATTACTAACATAGAGCAGCCTCTAGCAAGACATCTATGCCACCCAACTAATAAAAATAGTCAGTAATCCAACAAACCTTGTGACCAATGTTACCGTATTGTATCGTCCATTTGTCTCTATATCCGGATTGGACACGAGACATACAAGTCACACTCGTATATCCAATCCATAGTTTCTCGATCTTGGGAATAGTCTTATCCATGCAGATAACATCAATATCCTATATTAATTTATCTGAGTCTGGCCAGACATTCTATTAGAACTACCCCTCGAGTGGACGTGGATATTTTCTTTCGTTATGTGGGAGGGAAAAATTCTATCTACATCACTACCATCTCTAATCTTGCTTCCTATCATGCCTGATAACTACCTTTATAGTTACCCGGTTAAGGCGCAATGTTTAATAATATCAAAGCATGATATTTCACAACTAGATTATCTAGTGACTTCAAGTCTAAGGACCACAATACCATTGTAACTACGAGAAGCACTTGTGACTTTTACATAACATGTATGTAGCCTTCTCGTTGTGGGTCAATCCAGTATGCCATTACCCCTAATGCATACCCATTTGCTAGACCTGATATCTCCATATCAATCTACCCACATACTAGTCTATAATTGATCGTCATGTTAATCAATATGATTGACGAGGGAATATTTAAGATAAATAACACATTGTAATCTAAGGACTTCATTATATTAAATATCTCCATAAATAAAACAATGATTATTTTAGCCAAAAATAATGTTCATACTAAATAAGATTGCCTCTAGGGCATCTATTCCAACAAACTGGCAATACAATGGAAACCAGCAGAATGCCAACCAACATAATGGAAATAGTAACAGGAAATATGGTAACCGAAATTAAAAAACAATGGTGGAAACGTTGATGGTAGACAGCATGACTACAACGCTGGGGGAATAATTGAGCTCGAAACAGGAATGCAAACAACAATTTTGTTAATGGAACTAACAACAACAATGCATATGGTATAGGAGGAGCTGGAGCTCATAATGCGAATAAGGGAAGGATCGAAGCCATGAGAAGGAAAGAAGCTGAGGCGAATCATGGGTTGTTACTGGTACTTTCCTTATACATGAGCAACCTAATTTTGAGTTATTTGACTCCAGTGCATTGTGTTTCATTTATATCATCATTGTTTGCATATAAATTGGAGTTAAATAAGCTAGTTAGTATATCCACTCCCATAGCAACACCACCTAGCCAAGTAACATTGTGTGACACCATGTTTGAAGGGGGTAGAAGTGAAAATTTCGGTGTGCAAGATGCCAGCTAATCTGATTAAGTTTGACCTTGGGGGTATAAACGTAATTCTAGGAATGGATTGGCTAGGGAAGTATCGAGCAGTTATTGACTGCTATGATCAAAAATTCGATATCTCAAAGAAGGAGAATGTACTGGAAGAGATACCTATAGTGAGAGAATTTCGAGAAATATTTCCCTAAGAGATTTCAGGCATGCCACCAAGAAGGGAAGTCAATTTCACAATTGACTTGGAACCGGGGAAAACACCAATCTCAAAAGCTCCATACCGGATGGAACCCGCTGAATTATAGGAACTGAAGGATTGATTGAATGAACTCTTACAGAAGGGGTACATTCAGCCGAGTGTTTCAAAATGGGCGCGCCAGTACTATTCGTGAAAAATAAAGACGGATGCTTAAGATAGTGCGTCGACTATAAAGAGTTGAATAGAGCAAACATCTAGAACAAATAACCTTTACCTCAGATTAAGAGATAAGGAGCCATGGATTATACTAGTATTCGCCTTAACAATTGTGACGCAACTGAAGAAGGGGAATGTAGCATATTTTTGTTATATCGAAAATATCTCAAAGAAGGTGAATCTACTGGAAGAGATACATGTTGGAATACATGCCCTAGAGGCAATCTAGTTTAGTATGAATTCGTATATGGCTAGAAAATTCATTTATTATTTATTGGATATTTAATATAATGAAGTCCTTAGATTTACAATCGTGTTGTTTATCTTAAATATCCCTAGTCAAGTATAATGATTAATGGGACAATCATTCATAGACTAGTATGGGGTTGGATTGATATGGAGATATCACGATCCAACACATAGGTGTGCATTACGGAATGTTGCACTGGATTGACCCATCACCGAGAAGGCTACATACATGTTATGTTAAGTCACAAGTGCTTCTCGGTACATGTTATGTTAAGTCACAAGTGCTTCTCGGGGTGCAATGGTATTGTCATCCTTAGACTTGAAGTCACTAGATATTTTAGTTGTGGATCATTGTGATCTTGGTAGCGTTAAACGCTACACCGTAACTGGGTAGTTATAAAGGCGTGTACTGGATACAATGAGAAGCAAGCTTAGAGATCGTAGTGGACGTAGAGAGTATTTGCCCCTCCCACATAACGGGAGCAAATATCCTAGGCCACTCGAGGGATAGTGCTTATAGAATGTCTGGCCAGACTCAAATAAATCAATATGGGATATTGATGTTATTTGCACGAATAAGGCTATTCCCATAGATCGAGAAACTATGGATTGGATATACGAGTGTGACTTGTATGTCTCGTGTCCAATCCGGATATGGAGGCAAAGGGATGAGACAATTACTTGTACAAGGTTGTCTAGATGACTATTCTATTAGTTGGCTAGAATGGATGTTTTGCTAGAAACCGCTCCATATTAGCAAATAGTTGCTACCAACTAGATAGAACCTATGGGGTCACACGCTATATAGAGTTGTACTAGATTTGGAATTAATTAATTGGATTAATTAATTAGAAGGATCACTTTGCAAACCCTTGCAAACTTAGTAGGGACTAAATTGCAAGGAAGGGACTAAATTGAATTCTAGTAGGACTAGAATAAGTCCTTTAGGTAGTTAACAAGGAGTTGTTGGACTATATAAAGGACCCTCCTTCCTTCCTTCCTCATAACTTATGCTCATTAGTGATCATAACAAGAGTGGGAGAGAACAAAGGAGAGAGAGAGCAAGCAACAAGGGCCGAACCCGTCCCTTGCCGCCGCCCCCTCACCCCGTCGGCCAAAAGAGGGCCGAAGGCCCTCTTTTGTCTCGTTTTGCGTGATTCCTTCACCCTCCTCTTATTTCGGGCTAGCACCAAGGAGTTTGGGAGATCTAGGATCAACTCTAGGCGTGGATCAACTATAGAGAACGTGACACTATTCGCGTTTGAAGTCATCAAGGAGAACCCAAAGGTGTGTTTATGATTTCTTCCCTTCACTATCGTTATGCATCTAGACTTGAGATCCTTGGAGGGTTTTGCATGGCTTTTATTTGATTATGCTTCCGTTTGCGCGTTCCATGAATCAAAACCCTACAGTGGTATCAGAGCCACTAGTCATAGAGCATAAACGTAGTTTATGTGTTACATTCTTGTTGTTTTACACCTTAATTTGTTGTTTATCGCGTAAAACAAGACAAATCAAGCATGGGATGCAATTTGTCAATAATTAGATCATAACAAGACCCAATTTTGCATTGGATGCATGAATTGGTGAGTTTGAGAAATTTTAGGATCTAAGATCTAGGGTTTGGGCATCCTTGGGGAAGAAGGAGTTCTCCCAAAACAAAGAAACAACCAAACTTGGGCTCCAAGCAAGGGAGTTGTTTTGGAAACAACTCCCAAGAGGAGGTTCGGCCCCCTAGGGGACCGCCCCCCTTGCTTGCCGCCCAAGCTTGGCCGCCCTAAGGGGCCGGGCGGCCCTAACCCGCGGGCCTAGCTTGCGGGTTTTGGGCCGGGCCGGCCCTAGGGCCTTGTGGTTCACTTTGATGGGCCCGGGCAATTGGATTGTTGGGCCCATGGACCGTTTTAACCCTAGAAATCCTAAAATCAATTAAAATTGACCAAGCGCGTTAAAATTGGATTTTAACTGTTTATGTGCAAATCGCATGGTGATTGGATATGGCCTTAGGATGTGGTTTGATGTGGATTTTTAATTTTGTGGTTTGGTTTTACGGCCTGCGAGCTGATCAATTAATTGTAATAATTAATTAGGGTTTTATGGCCTGCGTGCCATTTTTTTTCTCAACTTGTGAGATTTATTTTATTTAGTATAGATGTTAGCTAGTGCTAGATAAAGTAGATTGTTAGCCAAGATTGAAGAAAAGAAGCCCAAAGCCAAAGAAGCCACAAAAGATGGAGCATGGAGCATGGGGCATACCACATGACTATGAAGGATGGACCAAAAGATCAAGACGCATGGAGATGTGTTTGCTTAGGGTTCATAGATAATTCCATTGGCTTGGAATTATCTTAGTCTAGAAAAAGGCCATATCCACATCACGTTTAATTTCTGTTTTGTGGTTGTTTATTTATTGTCTTATTATTTGTGTGGTTGGTGTATGGATGATGCATGCAATTAGGATAATAAGATAATTAGACAACCCGGATCTATTATTTGGAGTTGTGCCCAAACTCAAATAGATAGATTAGTTGATATTGATCAACAAAACAATTAAAAATTGAGTTCAAAATCCCTCAAATTTTAAATATTGTGTTCTTGCCTTCTCGTTATTTAAACACTCATTATCATCATTATTTATCAAGTTCGTGCGTGCCAAAGCATGGCGACTTGGTTCATAATGATGGAATGCGATGGCACGTAACAATGTGCAATTGTTTAGATAAGAGGTTGAACACAACTAGGCTATTAATTTGATTAAGAAACCTAGAGGCAATCAATTGGGATTATCCATATAGATGGATAAATAAAGAGTTATTTACCCGATTGAACCAAGAGTTGCATATGGGATGCAATTGGAATTGTTCCTACCTAAAAGTAGTCAAATTATGGGTGACTTGCCAAAGCAAGCTCATAAGGAGATGAAAAGATGGATCTTGGCCCACTAGAAAATATAAGGATATTTTCCGCATTAATATCTTGAGGGTTATTAATCCGTAGAAAAATAGTGGGAGCTATATTTAATAAACTAGCCATTATTAAATATAGTCAAAAAATTCACAAATACTAAAACTTGCGTATTTTCCTTTTGAAGAATTCCAAATGGCAAACAACTCATCGAGTTCACAACATTCCCTACGATCTGTCCTTGAGAAGGACAAGCTCTCTGGAACCAACTTTCTTGATTGGTACAGAAACTTGAGAATTGTTCTCAAGCAAGAGAAGAAACTGTACGCAATAGAGGAGCATGTTCCAGAAGGTCCAGACACCTGTTGCCTTAAAGGCGTATCAAAAGCGTGTTGATGACGCTAATGATGCGGCCTGCCTAATGCTTTGCACCATGACCTCTGAGCTTCAGAAGCAACATGAGAACATGAATGCTGTCGATATGATCGAACATCTAAAGCAGCTCTTCCAAGAGCAGGCGAGGGTAGAGAGGTATGAGGTCTCAAAGGCACTGTTCAAATGTCATCTGGCAGAAGGGAACCCGGTGGGACCCCATGTACTCCGAATGATCGGGTACTTGGAGAATCTCGCCCGGCTTGGGTTCCCGGTCGGCCAAGAGTTGGCAACCGATCTCGTGTTACAATCGTTGCCCGAGAGTTATGGACAGTTCATTATGAACTATAACATGAACGAGATCGTTAAACCACTGCCAGATTTGCTCAACATGTTGAGGACGGCTGAACAGAGCATCAACAAGGGTAAGGGCAAGGCCATTATGATGGTGCATAAAGGAAAGGGCAAAAAGTTTGCCTCTTCCTCCAAGGGTAAAGGCAAGTCAGTTGCCAAGTCCAAGGAACAAGCCCTTAAGCCTGTTGGTGGCATTGCCAAGGTCGTGACTAAGGGTGAGTGTCACTACTGCAGTCAACCTGGACACTGGAGGAGGAACTGCCCAAAATATCTGGAGGACAAGAGGCTTGGAATAGTGATTCCACCACCACCAGGTATTTTTGTTGTAGATGTCAATTTAACTGTCTCTACATCATGGGTATTAGATACTGGATGTGGATCTCATATTTGTCGAAATATGCAGGATCTAAAGAGAAGTAAAAGATTGGCTAAAGGGGAGGTAGATCTGCGCGTTGGGAATGGAGCAAAGGTTGCTGCGTTGGCCATAGGCGTGTGCGAGCTATCTCTGCCTTCAGGATTAGTTTTAGAATTAAATAATTGCTATTTTGTGCCTGCTATGAGCAGAAACATTATTTCTATTTCTTGTTTGGACAAGGAAGGTTTATTATTTCAATAAAGAACAATTGTTGTTCCTTTTATTTGAATAATATTCACTATTTTAGTGCGCAATTATTTAATGGACTTTATGTCCTTGATCTAAGCAATCCTGTCTACAACATTAATACCAAGCGGATTAAAATAAATGATTTAAATCCTGCTTATTTATGGCATTGTCGTTTAGGCCACATAAATGAGAAACGTGTATCTAGACTCCATAAGGATGGATTACTAGACTCATTTGATTTTGAATCATATGAGACATGTGAGGCTTGTTTATTGGGAAAAATGACAAAGTCCCCTTTCAATAAGAAAGGTGAGAGGACTAGTGAGCAATTGGCACTCATACATACCGATGTGTGTGGGCCATTTGCCACACCTGCCAGGGGTGGTTATGTCTACTTCATTACATTTACTGATGATTACAGTAGATATGGACTTGTGTACCTCATGAGGGCAAAATCCGAGTCCTTTGAAGTGTTCAAAGAATTCAAGAACGAAGTAGAGAAGCAACTTGACAAAAGTATCAAGGCTCTACGATCGGATCGTGGAGGAGAATACTTGAGCCAAGAGTTTGACGACTATCTTAGAGACTGTGGGATCGTGTCCCAACTCACTCCACCCGGAACGCCACAATGGAATGGCGTGTCCGAGAGGAGGAATCGAACCCTATTGGATATGGTTCGGTCTATGATGTGTCAAACCGATCTTCCATTATCATTTTGGGGCTACGCTCTATTAAGTGCAGCTTTCACCATTAACCGTGTTCCATCTAAATCAGTCATGAAGACACCATATGAGATGTGGAGTGGGAGGCGTCCCACACTGTCGTTCATGAGGATTTGGGGCTGCGATGTCTATGTAAAACGTTTACAATCAGACAAGCTAGGGCCTAAATCGGATAAGTGTAAATTTGTGGGGTACCCTAAGGAAACTAAGGGATACTACTTCTACAATCCAACCGAGAACAAAGTGTTTGTTGCTCGGACCGGCGTGTTTCTAGAAAGAGAGTTTGTCTCTAAAGAAGCAAGTGGGAGGAATGTAGAACTTGAAGAAGTTCAAGAACCGCAAATCACTGAACCGATTATGGAACATGAACAGGAATCACAAGCAGTTGTGGAGCCACCTGTTCAGGTAACACAAGAGCTTCGTAGATCTAGTAGAGTGCGCCAGGAACCCGAGAGGTATGGACTTCTCGTAACTGATTCCGGTGACACGATGCTCATAGATGATGAGCCTACTACCTATGAGGAGGCCATAAGTGGCCCAGACTCGCAGAAGTGGCTTGAGGCCATGAGATCCGAGATGGAATCCATGTATACCAACAAAGTATGGACTTTGGTGGAACCACCCGATGGGGCGCGACCCATAGGGTGCAAGTGGGTCTTCAAGAAGAAGATCGACATGGATGGTAATGTGATTACCTATAAGGGCCGATTGGTGGCTAAAGGATTCAGACAGATTCATGGTATTGACTATGATGAAACCTTTTCACCAGTCGCTATGACCAAATCCATCCGAATCCTACTTGCAATTGCAGCATACTACGACTATGAGATTTGGCAGATGGATGTCAAAACAGCATTCCTTTATGGGAATCTCCTCGAGGACGTGTATATGATACAGCCGGAGGGTTTTGAGGATCCAAAGCAAGCCAACAAAGTCTGTAAGCTGCAACGATCCATTTATGTATTGAAGCAAGCTTCTAGGAGTTGGAATCGACGTTTTGATGAAGTAGTCAAAGAGTTTGGCTTCATCAGAAACGAAGATGAGTCTTGTGTCTACAAGAAGGTTAGTGGGAGCTCTGTAGCTTTTCTGGTCTTGTATGTAGATGACATACTACTCATTGGAAACGACATTCCCATGCTGCAATCTGTGAAAGATTGGCTAGGAAAGTGTTTCTCAATGAAGGACTTAGGGGAAGCAGCCTATATACTCGGTATAAATATCTATAGAGATAGATCCAAGAGGATGCTAGGCCTAAGTCAAAGTACATATATTGACAAGGTGTTGAAACGGTTCAACATGCAAGATTCCAAGAAGGGATTCTTGCCCATGTCACATGGAATCACTCTTTCGAAGAGTGGTTGTCCTTCCAATGGGATTGAGAAGGAACGCATGAGTAGGATTCCCTATGCCTCGGCCATAGGATCTATCATGTACGCCATGTTATGTACTAGACCAGATGTGTCATATGCCTTGAGTATGACAAGCAGATACCAATCCAATCCGGGTGAGAGTCACTGGATTGCTGTCAAGAACATCCTAAAGTACTTGAGAAGAACTAAGGATGCTTTCTTGATGTTTGGCGGTGAGGAAGAGTTGCGTGTAAGGGGTTGCACTGATGCAAGCTTCCAAACCGACAGAGATGACTTTAGATCACAGTCGGGATATGTGTTTTGCCTGAATGGAGCAGCGGTGAGCTGGAAGAGTTCCAAGCAAGAGACGGTAGCTGATTCTACAACAGTGGCTGAGTACATTGCTGCAAATGGCGTAGCAAAGGAGGCTGTTTGGATCAGAAAGTTTGTTTCTGAACTTGGTGTGGTCCCTAGCATTGCGGATCCAGTGGAGTTGTTTTGTGACAACACTGGGGCGATCGCGCAATCAAAGGAACCTAGATCGCACCAGAAGTCCAAGCATGTGCTCAGGAAGTTTCATCTGATTCGAGATATTATCGATAGAGGAGACGTTCGGATATGCAAGATTCCTACAGATGATAATCTGTCAGACCCGCTTACGAAGCCTCTCACGCAGTGGAAGCATGAAGGGCACACTAGGAGTATGGGCATACGAGATGCGCCAGATTGGCTCTAGTGCAAGTGGGAGACTGTTGGAATAGATGCCCTAGAGGCAATCTAGTTTAGTATGAATTTGTATATGGCTAGAAAATTCATTTATTATTTATTGGATATTTAATATAATTAAGTCCTTAGATTTACAATCGTGTTGTTTATCTTAAATATCCCTAGTCAAGTATAATGATTAATGGGACAATCATTCATAGACTAGTATGGGGTTGGATTGATATGGAGATATCACGATCCAACACATAGGTGTGCATTACGGAATGTTGCACTGGATTGACCCATCACCGAGAAGGCTACATACATGTTATGTTAAGTCACAAGTGCTTCTCGGGGTGCAATGGTATTGTCATCCTTAGACTTGAAGTCACTAGATATTCTAGTTGTGGATCATTGTGATCTTGGTAGCGTTAAACGCTACACCGTAACTGGGTAGTTATAAAGGCGTGTACTGGATACAATGAGAAGCAAGCTTAGAGATCGTAGTGGACGTAGAGAGGATTTGCCCCTCCCACATAACGGGAGCAAATATCCTAGGCCACTCGAGGGATAGTGCTTATAGAATGTCTGGCCAGACTCAAATAAATCAATATGGGATATTGATGTTATTTGCACGAATAAGGCTATTCCCATAGATCGAGAAACTATGGATTGGATATACGAGTGTGACTTGTATGTCTCGTGTCCAATCCGGATATGGAGGCAAAGGGATGAGACAATTAATTGTACAAGGTTGTCTAGATGACTATTCTATTAGTTGGCTAGAACGGATGTTTTGCTAGAAACCGCTCCATATTAGCAAATAGTTGCTACCAACTAGATAGAACCTATGGGGTCACACGCTATATAGAGTTGTACTAGATTTGGAATTAATTAATTGGATTAATTAATTAGAAGGATCACTTTGCAAACCCTTGCAAACTTAGTAGGGACTAAATTGCAAGGAAGGGACTAAATTGAATTCTAGTAGGACTAGAATAAGTCCTTTAGGTAGTTAACAAGGAGTTGTTGGACTATATAAAGGACCCTCCTTCCTTCCTTCCTCATAACTTATGCTCATTAGTGATCATAACAAGAGTGGGAGAGAACAAAGGAGAGAGAGAGCAAGCAACAAGGGCCGAAACCGTCCCTTGCCGCCGCCCCCTCACCCCGTCGGCCAAAAGAGGGCCGAAGCCCCTCTTTTGTCTCGTTTTGCGTGATTCCTTCACCCTCCTCTTATTCCGGGCTAGCACCAAGGAGTTTGGGAGATCTAGGATCAACTCTAGGCGTGGATCAACTATAGAGAACGTGACACTATTCGCGTTTGAAGTCATCAAGGAGAACCCAAATGTGTGTTTATGATTTCTTCCCTTCACTATCGTTATGCATCTAGACTTGTGATCCTTGGAGGGTTTTGCATGGCTTTTATTTGATTATGCTTCCGTTTGCGCGTTCCATGAATCAAAACCCTACAATACATAGTGAGAGAATTTCCAGACGTATTTCATGAAGAGATTCCAGGCATGCCACCAAGAAGGGAAGTCGATTTCACTGTTGACATGACACCAGGGACTGCCCCATCTCAAAAGCGTCGTACCAGATGGCACCAACTGAATTACAAGAACAGGAGGATCAATTGAATGAGCTCTTACAGAAGGGGTACATTCAATCGAGTGTTTCACCTTGGACACACCAATATTATTCGTGCAGAAAAAAAGATGGAAGCTTAAGATTTTGCATCGACTATAGAGAGTTGAGTGGCACAACGATTAAGAACAAATAACCTTTTATCCCAGATTGATGATTTTTTTCGATCAATTACAAGGAGCAAATGTGTTCTCAAATATTGATTTGCGATATGGATATCATCAGCTATGTGAACGATGATATTGCAAGAACAACCTTTAGAACGAGGTATGGTCACTATGAATTCACTGTAGCACCTTTTGGTTGACTAACACACCTGCTGTGTTTATGGACCTGATCAATCGGGTCATGAAACCATTTCTGGATCACTTTGTGGTAGTCTTCATTGAAGACATCCTCGAGCGAGAAAAACCATGAAGCAAATCTCTGAGAATTTTTGCTAGCTTTCAGGAAGGACCAGTTGTATGCTAAACTTTCTAAATATGTATTTTGGCCAAACAAGTTCCATTTCTTGGTCACATAATCTTGAAGGAAGGGAAAGCAGTAGACCCAGGAAATATTTCGGCAGTCAAGGACTGGACAACACCCAAGAACGTTTTAGAAATACGAATTTTACTGGCGTTTGGTGAAATATTTATCAAAGATTGCTAGGCCACTTACCACCTGAATGAAGAAGACAGTGAGGTATCAGTGGAGCAGAAGTTGTGAAAGGCATTTGAACCTCTGAAAGAGAAGTTTATCAAAGATTGCTAGGCCACTTACCACCTTAACGAAGAAGGAATCGGGGAATAAGTGGAAGCAAAAGTTGTGAAGAGGCATTTCAAACTATGAAAGAGAAGTTGACTAAAGCACAAGTATTGGCACTACCGAATGATTATGGAATTTAGGTTTATAGTGATACATCGAGTAAGGGGCTGAGATGTGTCCTGATGCAAGAAATAAGGGTGTTTGTCTATGATTCAAGGCAATTAAAACCCCACGAGGATTCAAATAGCACTTTTGGGACTTTTGAGAGAGTTATTATTAATTAATTAGAAGTTTGGGGTTTAGGTACGTTATGTGAATTTAGTTTTTGACTAAAACGAATCAAAATAGTTTCCAATGGATTTTACTAAAAACCCGAAGTCCTTCTCTCCTAATTGTTTTCTTTTCTTTTTCTCTTCTTTTTCTTTCTCTCTTATTTTTCTTTTATTTTCCCTCACCCATGCCCTCTCTCTCTCTCTCTCTCTCTCTCTCTCTCTCTCTCTCTTTCTCTCTCTCTCTCTCTCAGGTCCGAAGCCAAGCAGCGGCAGCACCAGGTCGGCCGCTATCGTCGCCAGCTCTCTCTCTCTTTATCTTGTCTCTCGTTAAGCTCTTTCTCTCTCTCTTTCTCTCTCTCTCTCTTCTCCCTCACTCTCTCGTTCTCTACTGTGATCATAAACACGGGTTCCTTACCCGTGTTGTCGTGTTGTTTTGATTTTCAGTTACGTCATCACCATCACCTTTACGTACTATTTTCCGGTATCTGATTCAAAATCCTAGTTTAATATCCATCTTAATATATTAATTTTAATATTTATATTATTCTTCTCATCATTATTGAATTCGTTAGGTCAATAGGGAATTTTTAATACACATCATGCTCATTAAATATGGGAAAAACCATAAGTAAACAGGGGATATTTTTTTGAAAGTAAAGAGGGAATGATTAACAAAGTGTTATGGGTGAATTAGTGATAATATTAGAAGTATATTAACTTGATTTAGAGTTTATAATCTTAGGATTTTGAAATTTAACTGGGAACGAGATCATTAAATATATGTTTTTAGGCATTAGACTATGTAACATCGTTTCTCAAAGTGTTGTATTTGGGTTAGAAGATGCTGAATTTGGGTATAACAACATTTCTAAAAATGTTGTGTTTGCTGAAATTGTGACTAGTAAGTTTAAAAAGGGCATAACTTGCGTTTTGGTTGGTGAAATGTCTATTTTGTCCTTAATTTTGTCAAACAATGGGTGCCTTTGGTATAATGATTGTCGTTGAAAATTTTGATTTACATATTACACATTAACCTTATTGTGCTCAATAAAGATTCGTTTTAATTCAATATGTCACGTGATGATTTTTTTATTAGATTAAAAAAATAAAGAGATATATTTGGTTCTAGATTTTAAAGTAGACGCATTAGATTGAATAGAAAATGTAGACTTTGTGAGAAGGTAATTATGAATCGGCCAAAAAAATAAATCCAAAGAGATTTCTTTTGGAAAATAAATATATAAACACTATTAGGCCTCCACAACATTGTTGCCTTGGTAGTCAATATGTGTCACCCTTTTGCCTAACTCTTCAACCTCAAATTACCTTTTTGGCCTTTTTTGAGCAACGTCACCGTCACAAATAACATATGCCAGATCTTTATTTGCTTGCCACAATATTTCTCGTCTATATATGTGGAGAGAAGTGTTGGAAATATGCCCTAGAGGCAATCTATTTCTTGTGACATTTATATGGACTTCATTGTGTTATCGATATGGGAATATGATAACATGAACGAAGTCCTTAGAATGTAAATGTTATATTCCTAGTCGAGTACAACAACTAATAGGACGACTGTATTGCATTGAGATTAGTATGTGTGTAGATTGATATGGAGATATCAAGTTTAGCACATGGGTATGCATTAGGGGTAATGGCATACTGAAATGACCCACCACGAGAAGGCTATATAAAATTTATGTAAAGTCACAAGTGCTTCTCGTAGTGACAATGGTATTGTGGTCCTTAGACTTGAATTCACTAGATTCTCTAGTTGTGAAATATCATGCTTTGATATTATGAAACGTCACGCCTTAACCGGGTAACTATAAAGATAGTTGTCGGTCTTGATAGGAAGCAAGTTTAGAGATGGTAGTGATGTAGAGAGGATTTGTCCCTCCCATAAAACGGGAGAAAATATCCACAGCCACTCGAGGGGTAGTGCTTATAGAATGTTTGGACACACTCAGATAAATCAATATGGGATATTGATGTTATCTGCATGGATAAGGCTATTCCCTGGATTGAGAAACTATGGATTGGATATACGAGTGCGACTTGTATGTCTTGTGTCCAATCCGGATATGGAGACAAATAGATAATACAATGCAGTAACATTGGTCACACGGTTTGTCGGAATACTGACTATTTCTATTAGCTGGGTGGCATAAATGTCTTGCTAGAGACCGCTCTATCTTAGTAATTGTTAATACCAACTAAGTAGAAACCTATGGGGTCACACACCCTATGGACTAAAAAGGACTTTAAGATTAATTAGTAGGACTAATTAAATATAAGGATCAATATGCAAGCACATACAAACTTAGTGGACTAATTTGCAAAGGGACCAATCCATTTATGGACATGATTATGATCGGGGCTAATATGTTGTTAATAAGGAGTTATTAACTATATAAGGGCACTCCTAGCTTATTTTCTCATAATGTTGGATCATTATTGAGTGAGAAAACAAAGCAAGGAGAGAACAAGAGACCTAGGGCCGAAACCCTAGGTCGTCCGCCCCTACCCCGTCGGCCACCAAATAGGCGCAACCTCTTTGGTCCTCGTTGTGCGTGATCTTCTTCCTCCTCCTCCTTGGCGTGAGCTAGCACATACTCATAAGGAGGATCCGGTGTAATCTTAGGTGTGGTTACGCAGAGAGACGTGGACACAAATCCACGTAAAGTGATCAATCTATACAAACAAGATACACATGATCTTTATTCTTTACCATCTTTATGATGTCTTGTCCTGTGATCCTTGGAGGGTCTTGAACGGAGTTAATTATCGTTTGTTCCGCTGCGCAATCCGTATCAAAACCCTACAAGATTGAGAAGAGAGATGATTGAAGAGGTGCCGAAAGGGGATAAGAAACACATGTAAACCCTGATAACAATTACCTAAGGCTAGGAATAAAGCGAAAAATGAATAAAATGCGAGTTGTTATAATATATGGGCTAGTTTATTTGGTGAATATCCACCACATGTTGTAAGCCCACTTGTACATTGTTATTGGCCTGATAGCCCCCCCTCTAGTGCCTATATAAGGAGGCTTAGGGTTGGAGAATAATATACATCTCAATACTCTCCTCCCTACATCTTGTCTCTCTCTATTATCGTTTCACAACACGTTATCAGCACGATAGCGCTTTCGAATTATTGTCATTGTGTGATTATTGAAAAACCATTGATGAGTACTGTAGTTGTGGGAAATTGGAGAAGCTGTGCCATAGCCGGCCGAAACAAAGAGCACAATCTGGTCAAGGTTAGTGTTTTTATGTTCTCAATCACACATGCACTAAACTTCCTAATATTTTATGAATAGTTATTTATCCAATGGCAATCTGCTTGTTTGTTCTTTGACCAAATTGATGGCTACGGTAAAAACAAAGCTATGAAAAGAAGTACTATTATGGGAGAAGTAAATCTGTCCTGAATCGCTTTCATGCCCTAAGTTACTATTACTTTTATTTTTCCATATCATCATATAGCCATCTCTCTTCTTAGAACATGGTGTATCTCTAATCTCTAAATCTCTAAAAGAAAATTATTATTGTCTCATGAAATACTTCAAATCCATATTAGCAATAATCAGTTCAAATGTATCCCACTTATCTATGTTATTCTCTTAAATATTTAGGAGATTTATATCATGTGACCTATGTAGTGCCGACCCGGTCACCGTCTTTCACTTGCCCATTCCGTTCATGCTTTGCGGTGGTAAATAAAAGAACCATGTATCTGCACGTTATAAATTGTATGATATGACAAATTGTGCTTGTATACATATTGTGAACTACTTAGCTCTTACAGACTGTCCGCCTAAAAAAAAGAAAAAAAAACAAAGAACCTCCAGAAGAGGTCATAATAATAACCACACCTTGGTTTGGTTTAAGCTTTCTATGCTTATCGACATCGCGGTTTCACACTAGAAGTTGTGAACTAGACAAAAGTTTGATCGTAACCTGAAGTTGCGACAATTTTTTTTTTATGACCCGAAGTCATAATTTATCAATGATACATCTCCCGAAGAGATGCCTAAAATTTTGTCTACGCCCCCTGAAGAGGCTGCAAAACTCATGTTTCATACCATAAGTTCTGGATACATAAAGCTTAAATCGTAATCTGAAGTTACGACAAGTTTTTTATGACCAGTTATGATCTGGAATCATAGTATGTTATCGTTTCATCTCCTGAAGAGATGTCACGCGCATTTTCTACATCATCCAGAAGAGGGATCGCGATCGTTGTCGCACAGATTTATCATCTAGTCATGAAATTTATAACTGAAGTATCATATTACATGATAACCCCTTGTTATGAATTTTATAACCCGGAGTTATAACATATTAAAATTATTAATCTCCCGAAAAGATGGCTGCAATTTGAATAACGATCAACCCTCTTGAAGAGGATGATGAATTACATTTTTTTTTTGTTCTTTTTCGTTGAGACAGAACATCCAGATGATGTTCTTATTCCATGAGTTTTCACTGGATAAAATCTATGATTATTCTTTTAAAAATCATTTTTACATACCAAAAGTTTTGAAAAATATGAAAATACTTATGACATGGGGTTATAAAGTTGTGTCAAAATATCTCCCTGAAGAGGGAATCTACACTCATCGAACCCGAAGTTTCGATTGCGTACTTTTATTTTATTTTTTAATTTAAATTTATTTCTTCTATTATTTTCAGTATCTTAAAGGATGAAAATAAGAATCTCTCGAAGAAATTTTTCTCCAATGCTACAAAATCATGTCTAGCTAATTATCATATTGTAGACATGCCATTGCAAATGACCGATTCCTTTGAGCCCATTCCCATAAGTGAATGGTAGTGCATTCCCTGAAGTGAATGGCATTGTTATATGCGGTCAAAATCAACATGACTATAGAGGAAGTCATGGTTGTGGACGTGGAATTCTATAGAAGAGATTAAACCCCTGAAGTGGTTCATATAAATCAATCTAACTTATTGAATCTTATGTTAAAACTCTGTGAAAGGTTAGAGTTTTCTTAACCCTAAAAGAGGTTTTATGTGGTTAAATTTGAGTTTGTTGCTATTCATGTCACCAGAAGTGACCAATCCATGCACAAAACATATGAGATTCAATACCAAGGGTTGATAAAATGTTAGATTGATCTCAATCCTTGAAGGATTAGAAACACCACTCATCTTTGAATAATGTGTTGACATTTATGTCTCTTTTTGGGTTTTCTGGAAGAAACTTTGATTAGAGAACTAAGACGTCCAAGAGATTGCTTATTGTCAATGTTTTTTTTTTTTTTTTTTTTTTTTTTTTTTTTTTTTTTTTAATTTGAGGATTGGTAACTACAAAGTACATATGAGACATATTGATACCTGAAGCATCAACGAAATATCATTATGGTTATGATACTATCGCTCACGTCATGAGGGGGAGTATGGGTTCTATTGCATGACGCGAACTAAAATTTATTGTCTCTTTCGGGTATGTATTAGTGTAAGTTTAAAATTCCAACAAGATGGATGTCTTATGAGTAATGGATATTTTATGGGTATACACATTAAGCATAAAGATTTGCTTGTGTAAATATTTTGATCCTCCAGAAGAGGAATGTGAAAGAAAAGCATCCAAAATAAAGTTGGGATATGGATATATTTCTCTACAATATGGGAACAAAATATTGCGAGGAAATTCTTGAAACATCATCAATGGTGGATCAAAACTAACGTTTGTAACTGAATAGTCCTGAAAGAGACTAATAGCTCTGGAAGTTGCTAATGTACCTTAAATATATAGCATGATCCTACTAATAATGATGATACATTTGAGGAAGCGCGCAAAATCATATAGTTATTTTATGGGAACAATGTTGACTACATAGTTATTGGCCAAACAAAGTCAACAAGTGCATATAAAATTGCTCGGGTACAATCATTTTGAATATGTAGAGCATACAAACAACCCGAAGCAGAAATTACATAATCTGCCGGTAAGCGTGGGATCTATGTAGTTATTATATGTCAGATATAAAGCGTGAGACTCATGTTAAGGTTCAAAAACCGCTGATATGCGTGGGACTTATGTTAACGTTTATGTCCGCTGTTGAGCGTGGGACTTACAAAATGAGAACATGATATGGTATTCATGATAAATTCTCATAAACATATTCTTCTCGTGGTGAGAATGATGATAATGTTGTTTTAGTCTTGGGGACTAAGGTACAACATAATATGATCTAACTAGTTACAAATACGTTCGTACAAATTACAAATTTGTAAATTTCATGGAGGTTGTTACCCATGAGAAATATTATTTTCCTGAAGCAAATTGAAAGTATACACTCGTGAGTAGTTTTAGGTGCATATGCATTTTATTATGTTTTCGTAATTATATATTATTAGATTTTGGTCTTTCTACGGTTTTGTTTGTCAGGTACAAAGGTGTTACCAAGAGGGGGAGAACCAATCCAAATGCGGCACTCTTTTTCCTTCGCTATGGTTTTTTTCCCACATGATTTTTCCAAGCAAGGTCTTAACGAGGCTGCAAGGACTATTCAGATGCGTTCCAGAAGAATGTCATCTTCAATGTCGAGCTAATAGAATTCACTAGATGTACTTTTTTTTCTTAGTCATTGATTTTGTCCCACTGAGTTTTTCATGACAAGGTTTTATCGATGCATCATAAGTGGTGAATATTCAAGGGGGAGTGTTATAATATATGGGCTAGTTTATTTGGTGAATATCCACAACATGTTGTAAGCCCACTTGTACATTGTTATTGGCCCGATAGCTCACCCTAATGCCTATATAAGGATGCTTAGGGTTGGAGAATAATATACATCTCAATACTCTCTTCCCTACATCTTTTCTCTCTCTCTCTCTCTATATATATATATATATATATACATACATATATATATATATATATTTCTTATCTCTCTCAATTATCGTTTAACAACACGAGTTTAATAAAGTCTTTTCAGAAATGGAAATAATTTGAAGTAAAAAGCCATTCAAACCCCCTATTTTTTTCTAATCTCATGCGAAAAGTGGAAAAATATAGTTGCAATGTAGGTATTAAACTTGTACAACAATTTGTATAGTTTTTAATTCAAAAGTTATTTTAATTCATCTTGCCAATCGCACCCAATTTTGACATTGTTAGAGGAATATGGTTACTTGTCTCAAACTAGATAGTGTAGAGGGTTTGATCATTATTCACACATGTTACAAAAATATGAATACTCGCCTTAAATTAGATAGTGTAGGGGATTTGATCATTATGTGTATATTGTTAGTGTTGTAATTTGTCCTATAAACAAAACGTGTAGTACAGTATTACATCACTATTGTTTTTTGTTTCAAGTTTGATAGCGTAGGGGTTTGATCATTATGCCGATATATTATAACAATATGATTACTTGTCTCAAATTAGATAGCACAGACATTGTGTGTGCATATGTTTATCGTGTTGTAATTTGTCCTATAACGAAAACGTGCAGTTCTTGAACTACCGATCCGAGCAGTTGAACCGTAAACTAGTGTCTTACTAATTTGCGGTCCGGTCCAGTAGAAAAATATTTACTCGAGTGAGTGAGTGATTTAGCAAATTTACACTGAGCTCCCTCGTCTCTCTCTCCACTTGTCCAGACTCACCTCTCTCTTTCTCGAATATCATCGTCGTTACATCTACCAATCAACCGAAGTGCTCTCTGCAATTCCAAGGAAAAGAATTCGAAAAATGGTTGCCAGTAGTAACCTCCATCTCTCTTCCATTTCTCTAACCCTCTGAATCATCATCATCATAATCATCATCATCCCTAACCTCTCAATTCCAATCTTCAATTCCCCCATCGCTTCCTCCGATGTCGATAGACACCGACACGGCGGCGGCTCCGCTGCTCCGGCCGCGTCAGGAGGGCGGCACCACGGCGGCGAGGGCCACCACTCTCGCTGCCCTACTAGGGCGAGCCACGGGAAGGAGAGGCCCCTCGATGCTCGTTCGCGAGACGGCGGCGAGGGAGCTCGAAGATCGCCGCGCCGATTGGGGTTACTCCAAGCCCGTGGTGGCTTTAGACATGATGTGGAACTTGGCGTTTGTCGTTGCGACTGTGGTTATGCTGGTTTATACGGCGAGGGAGAGGCCCAATGTTCCGGTTAGGGTTTGGATCTGCGTTTATGCGATGCAGTGTTGTGTGCATGTTGTGTTGGTTTGGTTGGAGTATAGGAAGAGGAACAGGAGGAGACCTGGTGATGAAGAGGAGGGGTTGGGTTCTGAATCGCGAATCGATGGAAATGAGAGTGAAGATGATGAGGATAGTGGAGGAGCTTCTGGGATTGTTAATCAGTCAAGGTGAACCATTCATGTATTGCCTATTTTATGTATTCATTGCATCATACTTAGAATTTTATTCCAGTTAGCTAGGCTGTGTTCCGTATACTGCTCTTGTCAAGAAAAGTAGGATTGCAACTCGGGCGGGCTGGACGGTTTGGCACCCCTGTCCTAGTCCAAGCCCGAGTTCTGTCGAGCCTGTCCAAACCTAGCCCAGCCCGAGTTTAGAGCACCGTCAGCCAGGCCGAGCCCAAATTCGTACAAATTAATTCGGGTTCGGGCTGAATTCGGGCTAGTAAATTAAACTCAATACCTTTTTTAAAATGCGAGAGAATAATAAAATGTTGGTAAAAAAACAAATTAACCGGTTTAAATATGATTGAAAACATCGCTAGCAATCAAAAGAATAGTAGCAGACTAATGTTAGATATGCTACGCAATTCTCTCAAAACATAATATCTATAGGTAGTAGTCATGCAAATCGGGCAATTCTGGTAAGCCCATCGTTTATTATTTGTGCCCAAGCACGACCCTAATTGCAATTCGGTTTGATAATTTCTGTGCAAGCCCGCCCAAATTACTAAAACTATGTGTCCGAGCCCTATTTTAGTTCGGGGCTGGGCTCGGGTTGTTTGGGTTCAACCCGCCCAACACCCCTAAGGAAAAAGTCCCATGTGGGAGGAAATTGGGTGAATTGAGCTTACCCAAATACAGGGGCGGAGCCAGGACTTCAATATACCTAGGGCACTTTAGCAATTTTGACTAAAACGAATCAAAATAGTTTCCAATGGATTTTCCTAAAAACCCGAAGTCCTTCTCTCCTAATCGTTTTCTTTTCTTTTTCTCTTATTTTTCTTTCTCTCTTATTTTTCTTTTATTTTCCCTCACCCATGCCCCGCCCCTCTCTCTCTCTCTCTCGGGTCCGAAGCCAAGCAGCGGCAGCACCAGGCCGGCCGCTATCGTCGCCAGCTCTCTCTCTTTATCTTGTCTCTCGTTAAGCTCTTTCTCTCTCTCTCTTTCTCTTTCTCTTCTCCCTCACTCTCTCGTTCTCTACTGTGATCATAAACACGGGTTCCTTACCCGTGTTGTCGTGTTGTTTTGATTTTCAGTTACGTCATCACCATCACCTTTACGTACTATTTTCCGGTATCTGATTCAAAATCCTAGTTTAATATCCATCCTAATATATTAATTTTAATATTTATATTGTTCTTGTCATCATTCTTAAATTAGTTAGGTCAATAGGGAATTTTTAATATACATCATGTTCATTGAATATGGGAAAAACCATAAGTAAAGAGGGGATATTTTTTTGAAAGTAAAGAGGGAATGATTAACAAAGTGTTATGGGTGAATTAGTGATAATATTAGATGGATATTAACTTGATTTAGAGTTTATAATCTTAGGATTTTGAAATTTAACTGGGAACGAGATCATTAAATATATGTTTTTAGGCATTAGACTATGTAACATCGTTTCTCAAAGTGTTGTATTTGGGTTAGAAGATGCTGAATTTGGGTATAACAACACTTCTAAAAATGTTGTGTTTGCTGAAATTGTGACTAGTAAGTTTAAAAAGGGCATAACTTGCGTTTTGGTTGGTGAAATGCCTATTTTGTCCTTAATTTTGTCAAACAATGGGTGCCTTTGGTATAATGATTCTTGTTGAAAATTTTGATTTACATATTACACATTAACCTTATTGTGCTCAATAAATATTCGTTTTAATTCAATATGTCACGTGATGATTTTTTTATTAGATTAAAAGAATAAAGAGATATGTTTGGTTCTAGATTTTAAAATAGACGCATTAGAATGAATAGCAAATGTAGACTTTGTGAGTAGGTAGTTATAAGGGGCTGAATCGGCCAAAAAAATAAATCCAAAGAGATTTCTTTTGGACAATAAATATATAAACACTATTAGGCCTCCACAACATTGTTGCCTTGGTAGTCAATATGTGTCACCCTTTTGCCTAACTCTTCAACCTCAAATTACCTTTTTGGCCTTTTTTGAGCAACGTCACCGTCACAAATAACATATTCCAGATCTTTATTTGCTTGCCACAATATTTCTCGTCGATATATGTGGAGAGAAGTGTTGGAAATATTCCCTAGAGGCAATCTATTTCTTGTGACATTTATATAGACGACATTGTGTTATCGATATGGGAATATGATAACATGAACGAAGTCCTTAGAATGTAAATGTTATATTCCTAGTCGAGTACAACAGCTAATAGGACGACTGTATTGCATTGAGATTAGTATGTGTGTAGATTGATATAGAGATATCAAGTCTAGCACATGGGAATGCATTAGGGGTAATGGCATACTGGAATGACCCACCACGAGAAGGCTATATAAAATTTATGTAAAGTCACAAGTGCTTCTCGTAGTGACAATGGTATTGTGGTCCTTAGACTTGAATTAACTAGATACTCTAGTTGTGAAATATCATGCTTTGATATTATGAAATGTCACGCCTTAACCGGGTAACTATAAAGATAGTTGTCGGTCTTGATAGGAAGCAAGTTTAGAGATGGTAGTGATGTAGAGAGGATTTGTCCTTCCCATATAACGAGAGCAAATATCCACAGCCACTCGAGGGGTAGTGCTTATAGAATGTTTGGCCACACTCAGATAAATCAATATGGGATATTGATGTTATCTGCATGGATAAGACTATTCCCTGGATTGAGAAACTATGGATTGGATATACGAGTGCGAATTTTATGTCTTGTGTCCAATCCGGATATGGAGACAAATAGATAATACAATGCAGTAACATTGGTCACACGGTTTGTCGGAATACTGACTATTTCTATTAGCTGGGTGGCATAAATGTCTTGCTCGAGACCGCTCTATCTTAGTAATTGTTAATACCAACTAAGTAGAAACCTATGGGGTCGAACACCCTATGGACTAAAAAGGACTTTAAGATTAATTAGTAGGACTAATTAAATATAAGGATCAATATGCAAGCACATACAAACTTAGTGGACTAATTTGCAAAGGGACCAATCCATTTATGGACATGATTATGATCGGGGCTAATATGTTGTTAATAAGGAGTTATTAACTATATAAGGGCACTCCTAGCTTATTTTCTCATAATGTTGGATCATTATTGAGTGAGAAAACAAAGCAAGGAGAGAACAAGAGACCTGGGGCGGAAACCCTAGGTCGTTCGTCCCTACCCCGTCGGCCACCAAATAGGCGCAACCTCTTTGGTCCTCGTTGTGCGTGATCTTCTTCCTCCTCCTCCTTGGCGTGAGCTAGCACATACTCATAAGGAGGATCCGGTATAATCTTAGGTGTGGTTACGCATAGAGACGTGGACACAAATCCACGTAAAGTGATCAATCTATACAAACAAGATACACATGATCTTTATTCTTTACCATCTTTATGATGTCTTGTCCTGTGATCCTTGGAGGGTCTTGAATGGAGTTAATTATCGTTTGTTCCGCTGCGTAATCCGTATCAAAACCCTACAAGATTGAGAAGAGAGATGATTGAAGAGGTACCGAAAGGGGATAAGAAACACATGTAAACCCTGATAACAATGACCTATATAAGGAGGCTTAGGGTTGGAGAATAATATACATCTCAATACTCTCCTCCATACATCTTGTCTCTCTCAATTATCGTTTCACAACACGTTATCAGCACGATAGCGCTTTCGAATTATTGTCATTGTGTGATTATTGAAAAACCATTGATGAGTACTGTAGTCGTGGGAAATTGGAGAAGCTGTGCTATAGCCGGCCGAAACAAAGAACACAATTTGGTCAAGGTTAGTATTTGTATGTTCTCGATCACACATGCACTAAACTTCCTAATATTTTATGAATAGTTATTTACCCAATGGCAATCTGCTTGTTTGTTCTTTGACCAAATTGATGGCTACGGTAAAAACAAAGCTACGAAAAGAAGTACTATTATAGGAGAAGTAAATCTGCCCTGAATCCCTTTCATGCCCTAAGTTACTATTACTTTTATTTTTCCATATCATCATATAGCCATCTCTCTTCTTAGCACATGGTGTATCTCTAATCTCTAAATCTCTAAAAAAAAATTATTAGTGTCTCATGAAATACTTCAAATCCATATTAGCAATAATCAGTTCAAATATATCCCACTTATCTATGTTATTCTCTTAAATATTTAGGAGATTTATATCATGTGACCTATGTAGTGTCGACCCGGTCATCGTCTTTCACTTGCCCATTCCGTTAATGCTTTGCTGTGGTAAATAAAAGAACCATGTATCTGCACGTTATAAATTGTATGATATGACAAATTGTGCTTGTATACATATTGTGAACTACTTAGCTCTTACAGACTGTCCGTCCTAACAAAAAGAAACAAAGAACCTCCAGAAGAGGTCATAATCATAACCACACCTTGGTTTGGTTTAAGCTTTCTATTCTTATCGACATCGCGGTTTCACACTAGAAGTTGTGAACTAGACAAAAGTTTGATTGTAACCTGAAGCTGCGACAATTGTTTTTATGACACGAAGTCATAATTTATCAATGATACATCTCCTGAAGAGATGCCTAAAATTTTTTCTACGCCCCCTGAAGAGGCCGCAAAACTCATGTTTCATACCATAAGTTCTGGATACATAAAGCTTAAATCGTAATCTGAAGTTACGACAATTTTTTTATGACCAGTTATGATCTGGAATCATAGTATATTATCGTTTCATCTCCTGAAGAGATGTCACGCGCTTTTTCTACATCATCTAGAAGAGGCATCGCGATCGTTGTCGCACAGATTTATCATCTAGTCATGAAATTTATAACCGAAGTATCATATTACATGAAATACTCATAACCCCTTGTTATGAGTTTTATAACCCGGAGTTATAAAATATTAAAATTAGTAATCTCCTGAAAAGATGGCTGCAATTTGAATAACGATCAACCCTCTTGAAGAATGATGAATTACATTTTTTTTTATTCTTTTTCGTCGAGACAGAACATCCAGATGATGTTCTTATTCCATGAGTTTTCACTGGATAAAAAATCTATTTTTTCATACCAAAAGTTTTGAAAAATATGAAAATACTTATGACATGGGGTTATAAAGTTGTGTCAAAATATCTCCCTGAAGAAAGAATCTACACTCATCGAACCCGAAGTTTCGATTGCGTACTTTTATTTTCTTTTTTAATTTAAATTTATTTCTTCTATTATTTTTAATATTTTAAAGGATGAAAATAAGAATCTCTCGAAGAAATTTTTCTCCAATGCTACAAAATCATGTCTAGCTAATTATCATATTGTAGACATGCCATTGCAAATGATCGATTCCTTTGAGCCCATTCCCAGAAGTGAATGGTAGTGCATTCCCTGAAGCGAATGACATTGTTATATGCGGTCAAAATCAACATGACTATAGAGGCAGTCATGGTTGTGGACGTGGAATTCTATAGAAGAGATTAAACCCCTGAAGTGGTTCATATAAATCAATCTAACTTATTGAATCTTATGTTAAAACTCTGTGAAAGGTTAGAGTTTTCTTAACCCTAAAAGAGGTTTTATGTGGTTAATTTGAGTTTATTGCTATTCATGTCACCAGAAGTGACCAATCCATGCATAAAACATATGAGATTCAATACCAAGGGTTGATAAAATGTTAGATTGATCTCAATCCTTGAAGGATTAGTAACACCACTCATCTTTGAATAAAGTGTTGACATTTATGTCTCTTTTTGGGTTTTTTGGAAGAAACTTTGATTAGAGAACTAAGACGTCCAAGAGATTGCTTATTGTCAATGTTTTTGTTTAAATTTGAGGATTGGTTTATACAAAGTACATATGAGACAGATTGATGCCTGAAGCATCAACGAAATATCATTATGGTTATGATACTATTGCTCACGTCATGAGGGGGAGTATGGGTTCTATTGCATGACGCGAACTAAAATTTATTGTCTCTTTCGGGTATGTACTAGTGTAAGTTTAAAATTCCAACAAGATGGATGTCTTATGAGTAATGGATATTTTATGGGTATACACATTAAGCATAAAGATTTGCTTGTGTAAATATTTTGATCCTCCAGAAGGGGAATGTGAAAGAAAAGCATCCAAAATAAGTTGGGATATGGATATATTTCTCTACAATATGGGAACAAAACATTGAGAGGAAATTCTTGAAACATCATCAATGGTGGATCAAAACCAACGTTTGTAACTGAATAGTCCTGGAAGAGACTAATAGCTCTGAAAGTAGCTAATGTACCTTAAATATATAGCATGATCCTACTAATAATGATGATACATTTGAGGAAGCGCGCAAAATCATATAGTTATTTTATGGGAACAATGTTGACTACATAGTTATTGGCCAAACAAAGTCAACAAGTGCATATAAAATTGCTCGGGTACAATCATTTTGAATATGTAGAGCATACAAACAACCCGAAGCAGAAATTACATATGCAGAGACTACATATCTGCCGGTAAGCGTGGGATCTATGTAGTTATTATATGTCAGATATAAAGCGTGAGACTCATGTTAAGGTTCAAAAACCGCTGGTATGCGTGGGACTTATGTTAACGTTTATGTCCGCTTTTGAGCGTGGGACTTACAAAATGAGAACATGATATGGTATTCATGTTAAAATCTCATAAACATATTCTTCTCGTGGTGAGAATGATGATAATGTTGTTTTAGTCTTGGGGACTAAGGTACAACATAATATGATCTAACTAGTTACAAATACGATCGTACAAATTACAAATTTGTAAATTTCATGGAGGTTGTTACCCATGAGAAATATTATTTTCCTGAAGCAAATTGAAAGTATACACTCGCGAGTAGTTTTAGGTGCATATGCATTTTATTATATTTTTGTAATTATATATTATTAGATTTTGGTCTTTCTACGGTTTTGTTTGTCAGGTACAAAGGTGTTACCAAGAGGGGGAGAACCAATCCAAATGCGGCACTCTTTTTCCTTCGCTATGGTTTTTTTCCCACATGATTTTTCCAAGCAAGGTCCTAACGAGGCTGCAAGGACTATTCAGATGCGTTCCAGAAGAATGTCATCTTCAATGTCGAGCTAATAGAATTCACTAGATGTACTTTTTTTCCTTAGTCATTGATTTTGTCCCACTGAGTTTTTCATGACAAGGTTTTATCGATGCATCATAAGTGGTGAATATTCAAGGGGGAGTGTTATAATTTATGGGCTAGTTTATTTGGTGAATATCCACAACATGTTGTAAGCCCACTTGTACATTGTTATTGGCCCGATAGCACACCCTAATGCCTATATAAGGATGATTATGGTTGGAGAATAATATACATCTCAATACTCTCTTCCCTACATCTTCTCTCTCTCTCTCTCTATTTCTTATCTCTCTCAATTATCGTTTCACAACACGAGTGTAATAAAGTCTTCTCAGAAATAAAAATAATCTGAAGTAAAAAGCCATTCAAACCCCCTATTTTTTTTTAATCTCATGCGAAAAGTAGAAAAAATATAGTTGCAATGTAGGTTTTAAACTTGTACAACAATCTGTTTGGTTTTTAATTCAAAATTTATTTTCATTTCATCTTGCCAATCGCACCAATTTTGACATTGTTACAGGAATATGGTTATTTGTCTCAAACTATACAGTGCAAGGGGTTTGATCATTATGAACATATGTTAGAAAAATACGATTACTCGTCTTAAATTAGATAGTGTAGGGGATTTGATCGTTATGTGTATATTGTTAGTGTTATAATTTGTCCTACAAAGAAAACGTGTATTATAAGAGTGGTTTTTGTATGCTCTAGAGTAAATGATGTGGTTTTGCTCTAACCATACATCACAGAACACGTCACGAAGAAAGAGAATAAGTGGCAGACAAAAGAAAGTGGATTTCCTACATGTTCCTGACGTGTCATGTGTTGTATTGATTAGAGCACCATGTCATATTTATTCTTAGAGCATGCAATAATTACTCGTATTATAATATTACATGACAATAGTTTTTTGTTTCAAGTTTGATAGCGTAAGGGGTTTAATCATTATTTATATTACAAGAATAGGATTACTTGTCTCAAATTAGATAGTACAGAAACTTTGATCATTGTGTGTGCATATATGTTTATAGTGTTGTAATTTGTACTATAACGAAAACGTGAGTTCTTGAACCACCGGTCCGAGCGGTTGAACCGTAAACCAGTGTCTTGCTAATTTGTAGTCCGGTCCAGTAGAAAAATATTTACTCGAGTGAGCGAGTGAGTTAGCAAATTTACACTGAACTCCCCTTGTCTCTCTCTCTCCACTTGTTGTCACTCTCTCTCTCTCTCGAATATCGTCGTTACATCTACCAATCAACCGAAGTGCTCTCTGCAATTGCGAGGAAAAGAATTCGAAAAATGGTTGCCAGTAGTAACTTCCATCTCTCTTTCTCTTCCATCTCTCTAACCCTCTGAATCATCACCATCATCCCTAACCTTCCATTAATTACCCTAATCAATTTCCCATCTCTTCCTCCGATGTCGATAGACACCGACACGGCGGCGGCTCCGCTCCTCCGGCCGCGTCAGGAGGGCGGCACCACGGCGGCGAGGGCCACCACCCTCGCCGCCCTACTAGGGCGAGCCACGGGAAGGAGAGGTCCCTCGATGCTCGTCCGCGAGACGGCGGCGAGGGAGCTCGAGGATCGCCGCGCCGATTGGGGGTACTCCAAGCCCGTGGTGGCTTTAGACATGATGTGGAACTTGGCGTTTGTCGTTGCGACCGTGGTTATGCTGGTTTATACGGCGAGGGAGAGGCCGAATGTTCCGGTTAGGGTTTGGATCTGCGTTTATGCGATGCAGTGTTGTGTTCATGTTGTGTTGGTTTGGTTGGAGTATAGGAAGAGGAACAGGCGGAGACCTGGTGATGAGGAGGAGGGGTTGGGTTCTGAATCGCGAATCGATGGAAATGAGAGTGAAGAAGATGAGGATAGTGGAGGAGCTTCTGGGATTGTTAATCAGTCAAGGTGAACCATTCCTGTATTATTGCCTATTTTTTGCATTCATTGCATCACACTTAGAATTTTACTCCATCAAGCTAGCTAGGCGGTGTTCGGTATACTGCTCTTTTCAAAGGAAAAGTCCCCTGTGGGAGGAAATTATGGTATGTTTGGTTTTATAGGATTAGCGGTATTAGCTAGGATTTGACTAAATATAGTCCAGGTTAGTACTGTGTTTGGTTGTTCCGGACTAATTTTAATACCGGTACTAAATAGTGAAAAGATGGTGTTTGATACCCCAAATCAGTCTCCTCTCACATGAGGGTATTAGCTGGATCGGACTATTTGTATCTTAATGTTGAAATAATACTGCACGAAACCAAACACATTATTAATTATAGCCAGCTAATCCAATCCAATCCTATCCGGAGCATTTAGTCAAGTCCAGTCCAATCCGGATAGTCCGGAAAACCAAACGTGCCATAAGAATTTAGCTTACCCAGGTAGAGGGGCGGAGCCAGGAATTCATTACACCTAGGGCACTTTAGCAATTTCGTCAAGGGAACAATTTGAACATTTTAGACATTGTAGGGTAAACTTGTAGTTTTCCTAAGTTTTATGAAGGGCACATGCCTACATGGGCCGTGGGTTGGCATCGCCCCTGCTCAAGTAATTGGGGATCCTCTTTATCACTGCCCTTAAGATATGGAGGATTTGGCACTGGGATCGTTTGCTTAGGGCATCTCCAACCCTATGGGGGGAGGGGGAGGGGGAAACCGTATAAAAATACGGTTAATGTCCAACCCCTTGGGGGAGGGGGAAAACCGTATAAAAATACGGTTCATGTCCAACCCCTTGAGGGGAGGGGGAGGGGGAGGGGGAAGGGGTGCCATGGGGATAAATTTTGCCTTGGGTGTGGGATGGTTAGGGGGGATTTTCCCATGGACATCCCCCCCCCCCCCCCCCCCCCATATGAATTGGTTAATTAATTTAATATTGTACATTATTAATTACACTTAGTAATATTTTATGATTATATTATGTATTTTTATTATGATTAATACATTTTATTTTTGAGGAGCGCTATGCTTCACCCTTTTTTCTTCACTCTTCAAGTTCACCTCCTATGTGTCAAGATATGATTGTTGGGAGTATTTATTTTAAGATATTTCTATAATTACATCACCAACCAAAAACATCCACGTAGGAGGTGAAATTAAGGGGTGAAGAAAAAAGGGTGACGTTTAGCATTTCCCTTTATTTTTTATTTATAAAAATTAATGATGTATTCACCATTGTTGAAAAGTATATTTACGAAAAGTATTAGTTATCTTATTTTGTTTTTGTTCTTTTTTTTGAAATTTTATGTTATTTTGTTGAAAGTATAACAAAGTTTTATTTTTTGTACAGCTAAAAATTATTAGATAATTGAAAAACACGATTAAAAAAGTGTCAAAGTTATTTTTAAATCATTAAATATATATTAAAAATTAATTTTGTTGGGTTGGGGGAAAGGAATGGGTTGGAGATGATTAGTAGTTTGGGGGAGGAGGAGGGGGAAAATGGTGGGCCCGTGGGGGGAGGGGTAGGGGGAGTTTTGAGAAGGCCTGTCTTAGCCGTTTGACAACAGGGGAATGGAACTTCCTTGATTAATTACAACACCACATTTTTCCACTTTTGGTAGAGAACAGGAAGTGAAAACATCCTTCATTAATTGCATCACCGTATTATTCCACATTTGGTAGAGAAGGGAAAATATAAATTCACGGAGCAGATGGCAAATATTATTATTCCTGTATTCCATGTTGACCCAACTGATATTTATGACCACATATTTCCTCCCGGCTGTTATACCCTGGTTACTCAACTTATTTCATCAAATAGACTGTGGGTGGGTTTGGTGTAGACTTTTTTGTGGATTTTAATCCAAAATCCACTTTTCAGCTTTTTGGACTTTTTGTTAAGGTTTGGTATAGACTTTTTTGAGTGGATTTTGGATTTTGGATTTTCAAGTTGTAGTGTAGAAAAGGTGGAAGCAAAAAGTTGGGTTTGGGTGGATTTTTTGTGTCTTTTTTTCATCATATCATACAAATGACAATAATATCCCCACTAAACAACAAAACTGACACATCAGTGACCTTCAATAAATAGACAAAAAGGATAAAGTGGTAAGTTTCGCTAAACAACAAAACTGTCACATCACTGACTTTTTAACATCACCAACTTTTTTTACCAAACCCATGCATCTTTTTTCTTGAACTTTTGTGTCACGGACTTTTTTTACACCATCTTAAAAGACAGCTTAAAATCCAAAAAGTCCACACCAAACCCACCCTGTATGGTTTGAAAAAGACTGCAATCTTATATCTCCTAAATGAAAAATACCTTGACACTCCGACTTCTAAAGTTTTAATTCTGTGAAAGTACCCTGGTTTATATAAAATGTCACCTAACTTCTTCCTCTGAACTCTAAACTATCTTGGCTCATCCTACATGTCTAGAATTTGACTAGTTATGCTCGATTGTTAGCATAACTTCACCAGTTCTTTTGCCACTTACGTGCCTTTTGTTTTGTGTAACACTTGTCCATTTTATTTACTATTTTTACCTTATGCTTAAACTTTAGGGTTCTCTATTATCACAGTGTATTTGTTTTTCTGAGTACAAAAACCTGGTCTTTTGAATATCTTGCACGCCCGGGTAGTTGAGTTCTGGTGGATAAATTTATGCTATACTGAAATGGACCTATTATTTCTTCCAAGTATGTTCATTTAATGCTTACTCCTATATGTTTTGATTTACGGATAAAAGGAATGGGATTGATGATTTATTCTTAGTTGATGACAGTATTTGGATTTCAATTATGCATCGAAATTAGCCCTCCAGGGTTGTGTTTTTGGGGTCCAGTTTGGTCCTGAAAGAGAAGATTGTTGCTGAATGTGATTGAATTGGAGATCGGTAAGAGTGGGTTGGTGATTAAGTTGATATGTTCGGCGGTTTTGGTGTTCTGGATATGAGCCGTGACAAATTAGATGGTGGTGATGCTTGGTGGTGTTGAGCGGTGTGATCGAGGCAGTTACGAAATTTACTAGCTCTTGAATTTGATGTGTATTGGGTTTCGAGGAAGAATATATATTTGGAGACCTTTTGCTAGGGTTATGGTGAACATTAGGTTTTCTGCATCTTACAGTTTTTGTAGTGGTTTGAATTTCTAGTTTGTTCCGTAATTTGAAGGAATTTAAGTACGAAATGAAAAGCTATTACTCCAATCTACTTGATGAAATCTGTGGATATATAATAAATGGGAATTAGTCTGAAATTTGTGTGGATTTACTTTTGACTTTGCTTGTAGACAATTGAAATTTCCTCGACATTGATTGTGGTGGGTGGGCTGCGAAATATGGTCGTGGTGCTGCTGCCTACTGGGTTCATGGGCGTTGATGGTGTCGTAGTGGTGGTTGTGGGTGTTGGCGAGTTTCTGAGTTTGTGGTTGTTTTGCGGGTTGTCAAAGGTGATAATGGTGGGTGTGGCGGCGGTGGCGGTGGCAGCTGAAGCTCGTCGGGATTCATGGCGTTGAGCAGAAGGAGTGACTGAGAGAATGGAGGAGATGGGTGGGTGAGAAAATGCTTCTTTCCCCGTGACTTCGTCCAACTAGCTGGACAACATTAGGGGATTGGTGTTTATAATTCCCAGTTGAGAAATTCGAGGGTTTGAGGGTAAAATGACAATACCTGTAGGTAGATTTAGTGTTATTTGTCCTAGAACTTATGTGTTTGTGATTTTGCAGAACGACAACAGAGGATATAGGCAGGGCCGGCCCAAGACACCTAGAGGCCTAAAGCAAGTAATAAAATTGAGGCCCCCCTTTGAAGAAAAAATCACACATAGAATAGTTTAAACTTAAGAAAAAAAAAATAGACATTTTAATATTTGTGTTTATGATTTTAGGTTGATTTTTAAAAGAATATATTAGGTTAATTTTACTTAATTTTCAATTACCGTATAACTTTTTGATAAGTAAGAACTAAAATGTTCACATATGTCATCAACAAGATTCGAACTTGGGTCAAGTTTGTGGCGAAAAAGTAAGCTACCACCAAACTAATGTACACTTTAAGATAATTTGGCATCAAAACATGTAATTAAGGTTACTAAAGCTCTCTGTTGTATAAGAAAATTACAGTTAATAAAAACCGGACCTCCCGGGCCGGAAGCCTAAAGCGGCCGCCTCAGCTGCCTTACTATAAGGCCGGCCCTGGATACAGGAGTGACATGTTATCTTGAAGGAAACTTCTTGAGTAAGCCACGACACATACCCGAAAGGCCGAAACAATCCATTTGATTCATAGGTTTAATAACTTTTTGCGCATAATATTCTCAGATGATTGTGGTTCTTAATTAGGCTCAAGGGCCTCTTTTTGTGGATGGTATGCCTCACAAATAGGCACTAAACACCCTGTGGGTTGGGTTTTTAGCTCATAGGGCTCACAAGGCAACTTATATCCTGTAGGCAATTGATCCCGGGTGACGAGCGGTAGCCTCTAACTCTTAGTTGGATTGGTAGGGTGTTTGTGGCACCTAGACCACATCCTAGGAAGTTTGAATCAATTTAAACAAACCTTGGGTAAATTCTTGCAGTAGGTGGGTACACGAGCTACCATGAGAAATCGCCTCTAAAAGTAGGCATCAGGGGATGACACGATATGTAGGACCCATCTCAACCAACGACAAGCATGTGGCCATGGCCTATAAATTAGCCTCCTAGAGTGGCTTGCAACCTTGGGATTACTTCAATTTGGACATGAGCCGGGTTCGTGGTTGGGAGTTCGCGATGTGTCATATTTATATCATAAACTATTGTCTTCGAGTTGTGAGGTGCTTACCCCACGCTCAAACGAAACATTGACGCGTGCATTAATATAGTGATTGTGGTTAATTTAGTACCCAATGGCCTCTTTCAAGGGTGGGCTGCCTTACAAATGACCACGGTACACCCTAGGGTTGGGTGGATAACTCACATGACAACACTTCAACCGATCTTGGGTGACAAGCTGTAGCCTCAAACTCTTTGATGGATTGGGTTGGGTGCTTGTGACAGACTGACGAGTGTCCACAGATTAGGAAGGGCTGAGTAAGTGAGCCCAGGGGTAGAGTCCTGGGTGTCATGTTTGAGCGACATGATGTCCATGGTTAATGTAGTATAATTTGGGCTCTAACTCATCTGGTTTTTGGTAAGTGGGTGTCCCAAATCATTCTACGATGCTCCTCTCGCGCTTCTTAACCTCCTAATATGGAGGGCATCAAAGAGGTTCTTGCAGGAGGTGGCGACACTATTGTCGCGTCCGAAAGTAGGTGTCGAGGAACAACATGATATGTAAGACCCACCTAGGGCACCCGACCATCCACACGGTGGTTCTGCAACAGTTCATGATATAACGGTGACTTATCTCTAACTCTCAACATTGTATGCGGCTCTTGGACTCTGCAGTTTGTGAGGTTCTTACTCCACCCCACATAAGACATGTCGCAGTCATGATTGAGTTATTCTGGTTGTTAATTAGGACCCTAGGGCCTTTTCGAGGAATTAAATGGCTGTGAAAAGCCCCACAGGTTGGGTTGTTGACTCATCTGAGGCAACCGATCCGGATCACTGGCATAGTTGTTAATATGACTTGAAACAAGATACATATCGACGATCCGATAAGATGCAGTGTCGTGTTGGTATGAATCGTATGTGTATCGCTGACAAAGGTGTATCCATGTGTATCAAGCTGTACCAATTTATATTGTATCGATGACTACCGATTTAGATCAAACTCGACCCTGGTCGGCTCATATTTACGGGTCTGAATGATTAAAAACTATTTTCATGGGTTTTCTTGGGAATTTTCAAGGGTCTTTTGGGAATAGCATTAGAGTTTGTTAGAGCATGGAGATGCTCATTCTTATGCTAAATTTAGCACCTTGAGTAATGAATTTGGGTATGTATATCATTTCATTCTCCAAAGTACAAAAGCAATGAATTGCTATAAATAATCCTCTTTTGACTTGTATGTTTGAACGACTTGGGGTTATGGGAACTTATGGAAGAAAGCAAAATGGCATGTGTGTGTGTGTGTGAAACCAACTGAAGTTGGAAAAATATTTGGTGGCATGTCTAATATTTAGATGTTGACTTTGTCACTTGTTTATTGCAAAGTCTTGTAGAGAATTACATCCCATGTTGTACACGAAGCTGACTTTCCGATTGACTACATGATCATCATACTCCCAAATCATTACTAATGTGACTAACTACGATAGGCTTCCTCAAATTCTTCATATTTACTTCACTTGACGTATTCTAAAATTGTTTAAAAAAAGTGTCTGTATCCGTTCGATAGGATACGTGATACAGAAAAGAATACTTTCGATACACGATACATATCTTAGTTTGACAACTATGGTCACTGGGGGTAGCCTCCAACTCTTAGGTGCATTAGGTAGAGATTTGTGGCTAGTGGCCACGACCGAGGGAAGCCTGAATCAATAGAAACAGACCTTAAAATGACCATAGCGCAGCAAGCCTGGAATGAAGGACATCCGGCAGGTTCTTGCAGTAGAGGGAAACACTTAATGTCGCCTCTAAAAGTAGGCGTTAGTTACTTTATCAGAGAATTTATTTTTTCTAGTTATCTAAACCATCCCTTCCTGATGGTCCAATTCAATTCAAAAGTAATTTGAACTGGTTGTGATTGTGGTTCGCCACACTAATTATACTCCTGACACAATCCTTGGGTTTCCACACATATATTGGACAAACTCATTGATGAACAGAAATATACCATGCCTTGAGTTTCAGAAGCTCAAGTCAGCACCTTTCAACATGATTAATAGCCGCTTGGATCCATCTATCCACCAAGTCAACCTTGTTTCAGTCACATGGAAGATGGTGGAAGTGGAACTGAAGGTGCAACAGATAAGTTCGATGGACGTCCCTTTTCATGGAGATGAGGTGTCAGTTGTATCCTCATCCGTCCAAGGAGGAAGATATAATCAGATGGATGATTGTGCTGATGTGCTCAACAGTGTAAATCTTCTAAGGTGACCTGAGTGGTACATTATCTGCTTGTGCTCTCCATTGGTTAAGAGATATCATCTTTTTCCTTCCTCAATTCCTTTGTGCTTCTGGTGTATGCAGGCTACGATAGAAAATATATACTGTCCTGGTAGCATTGTGATTGTGGACCTCATTGGAGTTCCGTCTCATTGGACTTGTCTTTATGCACAGGAGTCGTAGTAATGAAGTCCTAAGCCAGTTTAGTTGAGACTATAGCTTTGAACACTCTGGCATTGAATCTTAGATTACTCACATTCATATAGCCTTACCATATAGAATGACTTTGTAGTGGGGCAATCCGCCACTTTGTGTTCTTTGAGCACATGACTCTCCTTGTTCTAATTTAATGGCTCTTGGTCAGGTGGCCATTCAGCCAAGGCATGCCATATAATTGTTGCTCTATGAGAGGCACTTAGTGTTTGGATTATATCATTATTAAGGCTGGGGTGTCCTTCATTTCTTGCTATCGTAGATTTCTTAAGGGGCTAGGATCTCAACTTCTCTTAGGACGCATAGCCTTCAAGCTCTGTTTTGATTGTCTAACTTGTCATGCTATTGTTTTGCGGGCTTGTGGCCTTGCTAGCATGTAGCTGGCTGTTGAGCCTCGATTGACCTCCCTGATTGAGTGCCGCTTAATCCATTCGAACTCTACAATTAATCAAACGGATGTGGAATGTGGCAGGCTGCTAAGCCATTGATTGTTTAGTGATTAAGTATACATTTTGACAAATATGAACAAACTGAATGAGAAAGTTCTAGAGTTCGCACTACCTTTAATGTAAAGGTTCTCTTACAGTGATTCAGCTGATTTTCTACGTCACCATGGGGCAGCATTTCCTTGCAGTACGTCCTCACAACATTAGATGAGGCAATTAAAGATGCTATAAACCCTCAGAAGAGCACTTTGTAAATAAAAAAGGGTCATTGACAGTAAACCTACATGCAGTTTGCAATTTGTGACACTAAACCCATTACACTATTGATTTAATACTACAACCCCTCACACTATGCCAATCAGTGACTAATAGCTTGATCCACACCAAATGGAGAAGTCACTACAATCCTGAGAAATTGAACACCCATGGTCACCAGGGGTTCAATTGATGAGGATTATAGTGATTCATTTTGTATGGATTGGGGCTATTTGTCAATGTTGGCATAGTGTGGGTGGTTGTAGTGGTAACTCAATAGTGTGTGCGGTGGGGTTAGTGTCGCAAACTGCATCTAATTTTACTGTCAATAAGCCTAATAAAAGATGAGTACCAAGGAAGAACTACTGCTCTGCTGCACATCTAAAGATAGAACATTGAATCGATCAACTGGTCATATGAGCGCTTGCGTGTAAGGTTATTTAGTTTGTTTCACATCGACATATTCACACACAAACTTCTTGTCCTGACATCCTCCCTCAAACTGGAAATTACTCACTCAGCACGGTTGGAGATCATTATACTGTCTTATACTATCTGAGTAGATAACTGCATACTGTAACCATATTTCATATGTATACCTATTTGTGGGGAACTAATACTTGTCTCACTAATTATGTGGATTCAGTGTAACCCGAAAGTGTGAGTCCATAAATACAATGGCGTCGTTTGTCTGGTGGTTGATTGGCTTCTATTGGGTAATTTCTGGTGGTGACCTTCTTTTGCACAATGCTCCTCGCCTTTATTGGCAAGTTTCACTGCAATCTAAACATCAAATTAATTTGTCCTTCCCACACTTCTTGCTCAACAGGATATTTGTGGTTGTTTTGCAGGTTGGCTGTGGTTTTTCTGGCATTCGATGTGTTCTTCGCTATCTTTTGTGTTGTTTTAGCATGTTTAATTGGGATTGCTCTTTGTTGCTGCTTGCCATGTATCATTGCAATTCTTTATGCTGTTGCAGGCCAGGTAACACCAGAAAATTAGTGTAAAGAATGTCGCTGTTTTATATTTTCGTCTTATTGGCGGTTTGTAATTTTATTGTGTATTTACAGGAGGGTGCATCAGATGCAGACATACGAATCCTTCCAAAGTACAAATTTCAAATTTCTGGCAACGAGGAGAAAGTTGGTGGCGGAGCAGGCAGAATGTTTCCTGTTGAAACATCTAGTGGGTACTTGGCTAGCGAACGTATTCTGTTACCGGAGGATGCGGTAAGATGATGTTTGTAGTTAACAGTTAATGCTTACTTGTATTTTGGTGGTCTTGGCAGCATTATTGGTTGTTGAGGTGGTGTAGGAAATTATTAAGTGGAAGAAGTAAAGGAGGAAGAAGGAGTTTTTCACAAAATTGGCCGTGTTGGGGCCGCGAAAAACGGAAGAAACCCCCACTGGGGAAAAAATACGAATCTAGTCTCATTTTGAAAAACCGACAGTAGGACCGTCGGTTTTTAGTTTTTCTGGCCCGTTTAGAAACCGAGTTTTCTAGCATCAGTTCTTAAAACCGATGGTCATACCGTCGGTTCTTGTGCAGTAAAACCGATTGTTTCAAAGTCGGTTCTGTTCTTAACAAAAGCTTCTGAAATTAGCCTTTCAAACTTATAAACCTGGAGCATCTCGACGTGGGTAGTTCTTGAGGGTTCTGGTCCATTGTTCGCCTTAGTCCTTGAAAGGGTGAGATGTCTTCTTGCGGCTGAGAGAGAGAGAGAGAGAGAGAGGGTCTAGTGGGGGTTTCATCTGTTTTACTCAGCCCCAACAAGGCCAGTTTTGTGAAAAACTCGAGGGAGAAGGGGATGTTTTAGTTAATTGTGTAAATTGCAAGTGTAAACATGTCAATTCAGAACTCAGTGAAAAATTGTCCAAATATGTGTGAGCTGTGAAGCTCACGCGTCCATGGATGGACTTTTAACAGAAGGGTAGTAAGTGCTAATTTGGGTAATAGGTGGTTTTGCGGTAATGTCCAAACCACAGGGTACTGAACTGGTAAAGGGCCATACCTCAGGGGTGGTTGTTGTCATTTATCCGCTCCACATTTGTGAAGAAGTCGTTTGCTTTTTCTTGTGGGGGGGGGGGGGGGGCAGAAGTAGACATTTTTTTGGATAAAGAAGTGGATTACTGGAGATTTGATTAGGCAAGATAATTGACTACTTAAAATTTGACAAAAGATAGAGTCGATACTTTATCACATGGTTGTAGGCATTAATGGAGCAAAAGAGTTCAGCGGGGGCATGCATACATGGCACTTGAAAGAAACAACTGGACCAAAATTGATCTTTGAAAATGACACAAATAACTCCTAAAGGTCTGTTGATTGGTAAATGGAGTTTGACTGTACTTACGAGACTAGGTTTTCTTGAAGAAGAGAAGAGAAGAGAAGAAAAAGTAAAGAAGTTTTGGCATAATTTTTTGTTACAATACTTTCTTCGTAGGGCTATAATTTACACTATCCCTGTACTCTTGCACATAGTAACTATGTTTTCTTAACAGAAATAGGAGTACATTACTTGAAGTAGACCGCCTATCAGATTGGTAGCCAACCCTATCAAGATGGCCAAAATCATCACAAATTCGGACTGCGAGAAGGATAGAGCAAACCCTTTTCTGCTTATTTTTTGGATACAGGAAATAATAGGCTAAAGGACACTTCACCACCTCAAGTATGATGCGAAGACATTTCACCCCTTCCTTTTTTTTTGAAGTGCCCTGAAATTTAGAACACGGAAGTGGTTAAATTGTCATTTCCCAAACAGGAAGGGTGTAAGTGTCTTTGCATCAAATCTGAGGGTGTGAGAGTGTCTTTTACACGAAATAATTTAAAAAATGTGAGATGGGATCGAACAAGTAATTGTAGGTGTATGTTAACCTAATGTCCAACTATGAAGTTATAGTGAGCCATTAATAAATAGGTTTCAGGTTCAATGAGTCTTGTTGTTTATATGTCCAAATGTAGCTGAAAAAGGCTTTGTTTTTGCTGTGTATCCAAATGTGAGAGGGAACATAGTATTTTGCAATAGAGAACGGGGACTAGCTCCGTATCTTTTAATTGTATATCCTATCACTTTGTTGTGGCAATAAGGGGTTACTGATGTAGGTCTGGTCTATCTTTTAATCGTATATGTCCAAAAAGTCGCTTCATCTCATCTTGCCTCTTGTGCTTATTTTCGTATCAAGTGTATTTCAGTGGGAATACTGTTATGGGATATTAACGCTGAAAATTTACTAGTAAAATTTATAAAAGAAGTCACAAGTGTGGCATTTTCAGCATATTCAACTAACTTTAAAGTTCATTTTTCCACATATTCATTACCGACAAGTCTGGTGAATAACCACTCTCCTGCTATGATCATAATGCAATGATGATGACAGACAACTTATTCATTTCCCATCAAGGGTCCTTCAATTACTGAGTAGAGTTTTACAAAAAAAAGAAAAAAAAAAATATTAAACTAAAAATGCTCATTATATTGTCTGTCGGATCATCATTGGATGGGATCCAATCCCACGATCTAGCATATGAGCCTAACTATTAGTGGTTTCCAGTGCTTCATTACCATTGTGAATGTATGAAAAGATGTGCTCATCAACATATAGATCGAAAGAGATCTCTCTTGAACTCTTACCTCTGATGACAATATTCATGGTGGAATAATAATATGTAGTTATATACGTATCCCTTAAGGAAACCATGTAGTTAATTGGAGTAGTATTTATTTATCTCTTGTGCTCGTTTTTGGAAACTTGGGTTCAATTTATTCCCTTTCGTGGTGCACAGGAATGTTGTATATGTCTCAGCTCGTACGAGGATGGTGCAGAACTTCATGCTCTTCCATGCAACCATCATTTCCACTCTGCATGCATCGTCAAATGGCTCAAGATGAACGCAACATGTCCGCTCTGCAAATACAACATCCTCAAGGGAAGTGAGGATGTTTGAGGGAGGAGTAAAATAAAAAAGTTGATGTTGCTTGTTCAGGTTCCAATTTTCAACCGGCCCATCGTCTATCTCAATATGTATAGGAGAAATCGAGGCAACAAATCCAGCTTTCTTGTGTAATCATATAAGTGAACATATCATATTTTTCAGGCTTGCTTATTTTCTTTTTCTTTCGATCTCAGAAAAATGTCTCTCTTTGCTATCATCGTTTTCTTTTTCAACGCCGGTTGAAACTGAGTTTTATTCTTCTGTAAATGATTTGTAAAAACATTTTGTTTTGTGCATATTCTTCTTGACAATCTTCGGATGCTCTTTACAATTGCTAGAAGGGTAAAATCCACTTTGCACCCCTATGTTTTGGCAATTTGTCACCCGCTACCCCTGTGTTTCGGACAATGCATTTTACCACCCTTGTAATTGACATAACATAAACGGCGAGGAAAAATGACGTTTTTACCCTCGGGAATTCGGATAATTACCCACTACATTTTTCAAACCTTTACTCTCTTCCCCATTTTTCTCCTCCAGCACTAACCATTTCTCTCTCTCTCTCTCTCTCTCTCTCACTCTCTACACCAGATCTGCACCCCAAAGCCCCATCGACCACATGTTCCGATCGGAATCATCACTCCAGAACCCCAACCAATCACCACCGCAGCAAACCCACGCGCTGCCTCCGCCGACAAATCCCTCCAGCGAGCCTCCCGCCGTCTCCGGCGACCCTCAGGTACGTCTCGCACTATACATTACCATGGCCCACGCCGGCCTCGCTTTGGCCGTGTTCGTACTCTACGGCGTCTTAAAATAATGCGAAGCCTATCTCCGCCCAATCCAATGGGTCGTGCTCTGTTCAATCCCTCTCAGAGGAATTCAGCAAACCCTAGTCGGGTTCTGGTCCCAACCCTTGATATTAGGGCTCACCGAAGTGGGTTTAGCCTTCCCCATAGCCGTTTTTAGGGTTGATTTGGGTCTGGGTGCATTCGCCCGCCCCAATCGGTCTTCCTCTCTGATTTTGTCTAGTTGTGAGCTCTAATCAAACAAATCGAATCTCTTGGTGGTTCGATTTGGTTTGTTTTGGGGGTTTACCGATTTGGCCCGATACGGTTTGTTTTGGTGGGTTTACCAATTGGAAGTGGCTTCACAACTGGTTTTTTGGGGCTTATGTTTGTGGGGGCTTTGGTTTGTTTGTCTTTTCATTTTTCCTAACTATTAGGCGTTGATGATTTTGATCAGTTGATTGAATACTGGTTGCTGAAAAATTGTTACTTTTCTAGCGGGGCAATGAGTTTTGCAGCCATGATAGATGCAATTTTTTGTTGCCGGTTTTCAATTATAAATCTGAGCCTTTTTGTAAATATTTGTTCGTAATATATAAAATCATCTCTCCAGATTGATAATTGGTGTTGATTTGGGGGCTTCGATTTATTGCTTAGCGGAGTTTCATAATATATATTTGTAATCCATTGATTTGTCGAGTATTCTTGATGAGACGGTTGTTGTTGTTTGTTGGTGGTGGTGGTGGTGGTGGCAGTAGCGGACGCAGGATTCGGATTAAGCGGGGGCCAAGTTACATTATATATGTACTCTATTAGAGAATTCATGTTCAAAATTAGTGATTTAAAATTTCACAAAGGGTAAATTCGATATGCAGGGCCAAAATACAATATTTGTATAAAAATATGTCAAATTGCATGGGGTTAAAGTGACATTTCTGGAACTTGGAGGGGCCGTGGCCCCCGCCCGCCACCCCCTAGGTCCGCCACTGGGTGGTGGTAGTGTAGACTTGGGTATTGGTGGTGGTGGTGGTGGTGGAGGCCATGGTCAAGAACACTAAGAAATGTCAAGAACATGAACACAATGAACACAAATGACATAAGGGCAAAATGGTCAAAAAAATGTTAAATAATGGTATCTTGGACGGAATATGACAGAAGGGTGCTAAGTGTCCTCACTTTTTCCGTTACAGGGGTGGTGAAGTGCATTGTCAAAAACACAGAGGTTGCGGGTGACAAATCGCCAAAACATAGGGGTGCAAAGTGGATTTTACCCTTGCTAGAATTGTCGATGGTGTGTCAAGAAAAAGCCATGAAATATACCAAGGATGAGAAGTGGGTCCTCATGAAAGGCAACTTGTCCTTCGGACTAGATTAGGACTAGAATTTTGAAACTACTGCGATACTGTGATGCAGTACAATGACCGTCGTCTTATTTGAAGTCGTCTTATTTGAAGACCATTATCATTTGTAACACGTAATTTACGTTTTCTCTTTTCCTTTTTGATCTAAGTAAACAACTTTCAGAAAATAGGAATTGATCAATTGAACATAAACAAGAGTGGAGGAGAGCAACACTTTCAGAAAATAGGAATTGATCAATTGAACATAAATAAGAGTGGAGGAGAGCAACAAGCTGATCTCCAGCCTAGCAACTGGCAGGAGTTTGGAGAGGTGAATACACCAACTAGTGAACTGTACAACTAAAAAAACGAGGCTGTACTCTCTATAGCTTGCGTTGTAAGCCTATAACTGGCAGGAGTTTGGCTCGCACCTCCACGCTGCTTTGCCTGGGATATAATTTGGTCTACAATGAGTTTTTCTGGTACGAGCAACAATCACTACTTTTAGAGCTACTTAGGATATCGTCAATTGTTATAATTTTTGATTTATTTAGTTTTCTAGTTTGTTAATTATTCAAATATTATCTAGATCCGTAGGATTGTTTGCTCACCAAACTTGCTATTGCTTATTTATAGGCATCTCGTATTTCGTTTATTATCAGTTCCTCAATAATATTTTTTTCTTTTTATATTTTAACATGGTATCAGAGCTTTTATGCCCCTGCTGACCTAATCGCATTTCCGCCTCTGGCGGGCGGCACGCTACTAGCCGCCCACTGGAATTGTTTTGGGATTCAAGTTTTCGCTAATTGCCGCATTGAGACAACCTCGTACTGTTCTCTATTTGGCCCTCTTACATTCGTTGAGTCGTCTCACCACCGATCCCAGTCAACTCGGAATTCAATTTCGATCACCTCGCCGAAATTTCAAGGCAAACCACCTCTTATCGCGCCGCCATGTTCCTGACGAAGTTTCCCGACCCCGCTTCCACGCTCTGATGCGCCACCCAAGCTCCAGCCAGCTTCAGCGCACGTGCGGCTCACACACGGCTTCGATTTTATCCGCGATTTTTCACCTCTTCCGCTTGGCTCAGTTTCAGCTGGTCCTCCTCTCGACTTTCTTCCGGCTCAAAAGGGTTCCACGGCTCGTTTATTCGGCTCGCTTGGTTTGACCAAGCCGTTTGACTGAAGAACCGTTCAACAACGTTGACCTGCCGTTTTGGATAGTTTCACTCCAGTTTTGAACCAGACGAAACTAATTCGTAGAGTTTTTCGGCATTCTGAAGCCGTCTCTGGACTCCATTTTCTTAGAATCGCCTTCTCTTATTAGCTCTTGGTATTTTTTAGGGTTTACATACCCTCGCCCATGGTTCTCTATGACCCAATACGTCGTTAAACTATCTTACTACGACCCAATACATCATTAAACTATCCTGCTACGACCCAATATGTAGTTAAACAGTCCTACTACGTTGCTCATAGTTTCATCTAATCGAGCCTACTACTTTGCTCCTAGTCGATCCTACGTCATTGCTCCTAGTTTCGCCTAGTTAAGCCTACAACCCAGCCTTCACAATTACTATTGGCATTCTCCATTGCTCTACTCGCCCTTTGTAATCATTTTGCGTATCTTCGTTGCTGCTATGATTCCTTCTTGCAAGCTCAATATTGACAAATTGAGTTTGAGGGAGGGTGTTAGAGTTATTCAGGAAATTGTCAATTATTATTATTTATGATTTATTTAGTTTCCTAGCTTGTTAGGATTGTTTAGATATTATCTAGATTCGTAGGACTTCTTGCTCACCAAGCTTGCTATTGCTTATTTATAGGCATCTTTTATTTTGCTTATTATCAAGTTCATGAATAATATTTTCTCTTCTTATATTTCAACAACTACCTTGCAAGATTATACAAGTTGTGAGACAATCTGTGTAACACCCCTTGATTCTCAGGCTTTCCGTTCTGGACCGGAGAGCTCGAGAGGGTGCTACTCATACTGAGATGGCGGAAATCGAGAAAAAATACTGCCGTAATTATATATTACATTTCCCAACAGTCGTAAACATTGTCTTAAAATATTATTACACAAAAGATAGAAATTATCTATAGTCTGAGTTACTAAGACTACTGATATCTCTAGATGAGTCCGCGTTCCCTCTCTTATGCCATGCCATCTTCGTCTAGACCTGCGGTGGGAATAAAACAGGAATCGCAGTTTTCTAAAGTCAACAATGAAATACTGAGTAAGTAAACACCCAAGCTTGTAAACAGACTATGAAGCATATCTTTCAAAAAACAATCATAAAGGAGAATGAACAATAACTGAATAAATACTTGAAGGATAAAGTATGGATATTGTAACACATATGAAATTCTCTTTCTTTTGCCTTGCATATCAATCTTTCTCACATATCTCAAACGAGGAATATTACTCCCAATCTATCTCTTCTTTCTTTTCATAAATTTCTTTCTCAAGGAAACTCATATTGCTAACTTGTTGATACGGGGAAGATCTATCCTTTCACTAGCTACCATGATCATAAGTGGCGGCACCCCCCTAAGATTTCTTGCGGCCAGAGAGGTAAGTACATGGAGACACCCAGCAGGTCGCGACCGGATTAAAATAATATTTGGTCGAGTGACCGAAGTCTACACGATAATCTATCAATAATTTAACGATCCACGCACAACCCTTTCCACTTTACATTATTTATGGATTATTATTCTTGTGAAACATTCTCAAAACATATATTTCAAAATATAATCTCATCTCAAATAAACATATCATACAACACATTTTGAGACAAATAATAAAATCGTGTTTGGACACGAAAGAAGCTAGGCACGCTAGACTTGGCATGTTTACTTACCTCTAAACACAACAAATAGCTCGCAAGCTTTATAGGTAGACGTAGCCCTCGTCTACAAATTCGTCACCTACAAATTTATAATTTCTAATTAGTCGTTCGACTAGCACGTGATCTGTATGTGACGATGTGAGAAAGTTAACTGTTCTTTAATACAAAGTCTAATCTTCCTTTGTTGCTATAATTGTCAAGAGTATGCTAGTTTACAATAATCATATCCTTAAAAATTATAATTATCTAATATACTATTCAATTTCTCAAATAATACACTTGTATTTTAAATAGTGAGAAGATAATATATTTACTTTTCGAATTTCCCTAAGTATAAACTCTTATAATAGAAAAATACTAGCTTAGACTTTAATGTAAAGAACCACACTTTATTCTTAATATTCTACAATTATATTTAACTTTTCAAGAATAAATTATTTATAGCAAAGAAATTGTTTAATTAATGAAATTAACTATTGGGAATATATTCTTAATAGTGGAATAAAAAGACTATATAATAACTTGTTTAGGCGATGATATCATAAAATATTTATTAAGAAAACAAGTGTGATTTAATATCTACTTATAAGTATGATAAATTATTATTTTAATTTTAGATAAGGATATTAATTAAAGAAAATATTCATAAATATTTCTCAAATTACTTCATAACCTATTTTATTCTAAAACGATATTTATATAACCAATTATTTAGAATGTTAACTTCCAATATTTTGAGATTAACTAATTAAGTAAAACCGATATTGATTATTGAATAAATAGGCTCAATGTATTAAACAACTCTAGTTCACTTTATAACAACTATTTATTGTAAAATTTCATTACCCAAGTTATTTCTATATATCTAAATAAAAACTAGAAGTTTAGAAATTAACTTTAAATCCAAATTTCTTAAATTTCACATAAATACATACATATATAAATATATGTACACACTTATGTAAATAACATTTCCTTAAAAGACAATAATAACCCCTCCTTCTAAAATTAATAGTTTCAAATGCCACAACACATAGCCACGATGTTTCATATTGTGCACAAAGTACCCCTCCCTACTTTACACCCAGTTTATATAAAAGACACTTTCACCCCTTAACAAATTCATGATCTAAGCATGGATTCACGACTCAAGTAACGATTTTGATTGCATAAAACGAGTGATGAGGGGATTTAGAGTGTACCCACACCAAATATTACTGAAAACGGTCAAGAATTGCGTCAGTTTGAGCTCGCCGTCGAGGTCGCTGGAGATGGTGCTTCGCCGTTCCTTCCCGAGCCAGTTCTGGGCTCGGCTGAGGTCTCCTATAACCTCGTAGGACCTCCTAGCATCGAGGGAGATGGATGGATGGAGGTGGGTGTCTCTAGTTTGTGTGGGCCGAGCTTCGTCGCCCGCGTTAATGGAGTTGGCCGGCGACGGTGGTTGCTCTGCCTCCTCTGGTTCTTCTTGCTTCCTGGTAGCCCATGAGAGAACGTGCGGTAGAGGGGATCGAGGCTGATCTAGAGAGGAACGGAGCAGTGGTTGAGGTGGGTGGCGATGCCGGTGGTTTCCCGTCGGTGGGTCTCCTCGCCGGAGAATGCAGCGGCCTTTTGCTGCTTGCTGCTGCTGTGCTTCTCGCCGGACATAAAAGAGGGAAGGAGAGAGAGCCGGGGAGGGAGATGCGAGAGAGAAAGAGAGATCTGGTTGTGGTGGAGGAGGTGGTGATGGTGGTGCCGAAGAAGAGAAGGAGAAGAGGGAGTATAAGAAGGACGGAAGGGGAGAAAAAAAATATTCTGGGAACCGTGGTGTTGAAAGATGTGAAAAAAAACATTATTTTTGTTTTGTTTTTTTTGTTTTTTTTGTTTTTTTTTTTTTTGTTTTTGTTTTTGTTTTTTTTTATTTATTTGCCTATGAGGATTTAGAGTTTTTATCAACTACAACTTCTACCTCCATACTAAGTATTTAATTAACTAGTTTATACTTCTTGAAATGGCAACTACCTCCCTTCTCATCATAAAATTCTCATCTAAACTACATAAAAGTTAACAATTACCCCCTATAAAAAACGAGGTATTACAATCTGAAAGAAGATAAACCATGTGAGTAATGTGCCGAGGTACAACATTTGATTCCCACGTCTTTGGTTGAGCCGCCCGGTGTGAGTCATAGTCTTATAGTGCTTAACTCCAATACCCCATTTGTAGCCCGGCCTCTCCAGAATCCATCCACAAAAATCACGCATGGCTTAATTTGGGACTCTGCAATGCCGCTTTTATGAAGCACATAAAAGTTAGGGAAAGAGATGTTATGTAGAGGCATCGTGTCAGCATGAGAATTGGGATATTGACTCGCTCCAGAAAATGATAACCAAATTTTGTAGAGTACTCCCCCGTTCCCTGTGTAAGGCCAAATCACTTTTATCTGTTTTCCATGAATGAGTTGCATGGAAAGGACCATACGACCTATGAACATGGGGAATAGATTGATAACTTTACTGTAGGTCCACTTTTTTCCGTCTAGGATATTTTAATGAGTTATCTCACCCTTATATTCTGGAGAGCATTTGTGTTGAGCATCTTCTGTAGAGGAAACTCCAGGCCCAAATGTAGGAATAGATGCCCTAGAGGCAATCTAGTTTAGTGTGAATTTATTTTTGCTAGAACATTCATTGTATTATTTATTGGATATTTAATATAATGAAGTCCTTAGATTTGCAATCGTGTTGTTTATCTTAAATATCCCTAATCCAGTATAATGATTAATAGGACGATCATCTATAGACTAGTATGGGGTTGGATTGATATGGAGATATCATGATCCGACACATGGGTGTGCATTAAGGGTAATGTCACACTGGATTGACCCATCTCCGAGAAGACTACATACACGTTATGTTAGGTCACAAGTGCTTCTCGTGGTGCAATGGTATTGTCATCCTTAGACTTGAAGTCACTAGATATTCTAGTTGTGGATTATTGTGATTTTGGTAGCGTCAAACGCTACACCGTAACTGGGTAGTTATAAAGGCGTGTACCGGATACAATAAGAAGCAAGCTTAGAGATCGTAGTGGACGTAGATAGAGTTTTTCCCTCACACATAACGGGAGCAAATATCCTAGGCCACTCGAGGGATAGTGTTTATAGAATGTCTGGCCAGACTCAAATAAATCATTATAGGATATTGATGTTATTTGCACGAATAAGGCTACTCCCAGGATCGAGAAACTATGGATTAGATATACGAGTGTGACTTGTGTGTCTCGTGTCCGATCCGGATATAGAGACAAAGGGATGTGACAATCACTTGTACAAGGTTTGTCGGATGACTATTCTATTAGTTGGCTAGAATGGATGTTTTGCTAGAAACCGCTCCATATTAGCAAATTGTTGCTACCAACTAGATAGATCCTATGGGGTCACACACTATATATAGTTGAACTAGATTTGGGAATTAATTAATATGATTAATTAATTAGAAGGATCACTTTGAAACACCTTGCAAAGTTAGTAGGACTAATTTGCAAGGAAGGGACTAAACCGAATTCTAGTAAGACTAGAATAGGTCCTTTAGGTAGTTGGAAAGGATTTGTTGGACTATATAAATGATGCTCCTTCCTTCCTTCCCACACTTATGAGCCTTTTGATCATAACTTGAGTGGGAGAGAACAAAAGGAGAGAGAGCAAGCAAGCAAGAGGGCCGCCCGACCCCCTTGCCACCGCCCCTACCCCGTCGACCACCAAGGAGGACGCCACCCTCCTTGTTGCCTCGTGTTGCGTGATTTCTTCTTCCTCTTCCTCCGTTCCTAGCTAGCACAAAAGGATAAGGAAGATCTAGATCTTAAATCTAGGCGTGGATTAACTATAGAGACGTGACACAATTCACGTTACAAGTCATCACAAGAAAAACCCTAAGGTGTGTAACTTGATTTCTTCCCTTACCATCGTTATGTCTCTTGTCTTGTGATCCTTGGAGGGTATTGACTGGATGAATTATGTTTTTCCGCTCGTGGTATCAGAGCCACATGTCGTAGAGCATAAACGTGGTTTATGTGTTACGTTTTGATAGTTTTACACTTTAAATTTACTGTTTATCGCGTAAAACAAGACAAATCAAGCATGTGGTGCAATTTGTCCATAATCAATCAAAACAAGACCTAGTTTTTGCATTTGATGCATGAATTAGTGAGTTTGAGAAATTTTAGGATCTTAGATATAGGGTTTGGGCATGCTATTGAAAGAAGGAGTTCTTTTCAAACAAGGAAACAACCAAACTTGGGCACCAAGCAAGGGAGTTGTTTTGGAAAAAACTCCCATAGAAGGTTCGGCCCCCTAAGGGGACCGCTCCTCCTTGTTTGCCGCCCAAGTAAGGGGCGGCCTAGGGGCCGGGGAAGCCCTAGCCCACGGCCTGTCCGTGTGGGCTAGGGGCCGGCCGGCCCAAGGCATTGGCGGTCCTTTTTGGGGTTCGGGCAATTGGATTGTTGGGCACCTGGGATCGTTTTAACCCTATAAAATCATAAAATCAATTAAAATTTACCAAGTGCCTTAAAATTGGATTTTAAATATTTATGTGCAAATCGGATGGTGGTTGGTTATGGCATTAGGATGTGGTTTGATGTGATTTTTTAATTTTTGTGGTTTGGTTTACGGCCTGCGAGATGATCATTTTGTTGTAATATTTAATTAGGGTTTTATGGCCTGCGAGCCATTTTTTTTTCAACTTGTGAGATTTATTTTATTTAGTATAGTTGTTAGCTAGTGCTAGATAGAATAGATTGTTAGCCAAGATTGAAGAAAAGAAGCTCAAAGCCAAAGGAAGCCACAAAAGATGGAGCATGGAGCATTCCACATGACTATGAAGGATGGACCAAAAGATGAAGACGCATGGAGATGTGTTTGCTTCTAGGGTTCACAGATAATTCCATTGGCTTGGAATTATCTTAGTCTAGAAAAGGCCATATCCACATCACGTTTATTTTTTTTGTGGTTGTTTATTTTATTGTCTTATTATTTTGTGGTTGTTGTATGGATGATGCATGCAATTAGGATAATAAGATAATTAGACAACCCGGACCTATTATTTGGAGTTGTGCCCAAACTCAAATAGATAGATCAGTTGATATGGATCAACAAAAACAATTAAAATTGAATTGAAAAATCCCTCAAAATTCAAATATTGCGTTTTTGTCTTCTCGTTATTTAAACACTCATCATCATCATGATTTCCCAAGATCGTGCGTGCCAAAGCATGGCGACTTGGTTAATAATGATGTGGTCCGATGGCACACCTCGTGTGCAATTGTTTAAGTAAGAGGTTAGGCGCAACTAGGTGTTTAATAGGATTAAAACCTAGAGACAATCAGTTGGGATTATCCATGCGGATGGATAAATAACGAGTTATTTGCCCAATTGAACCAAGAGTTGCCTAAGGGATGCAATTAGAATTGTTCCTACCTAAAGTAGTCAAATTATGGGTGACTTGCCAAAGCAAGCTCATAAGGAGATGAAACATGGATCTTGGCCCACTAGAAAATATAAGGATATTTTCAGCATTAATATCTTGAGGGTTATTAATCCGTAGAAAAATATTGGGAGCTATATTTGATAAACTAGCCATTATTGAATATAGTCAAAAATTCACGAATACTAAAACTTGCGTATTTTCCTTTTTGTAGAATTCCAAATGGCAAACAACTCATCGAGTTCACAACATTCCCTACGATCTGTCATTGAGAAGGACAAGCTCTCTGGAACCAACTTCCTTGATTGGTACAGAAAATTGAGAATTGTTCTCAAGCAAGAGAAAAAGCTGGACGCAATAGAGGAGCAAGTTCCAGCAGGTCCAGAGAACAATACCCCTGCAGCCCTAAAGGCGTATCAAAAGCGTGTTGATGACGCTAATGATGCGGCCTGCCTTATTCTATGCACCATGACTTCTGAGCTTCAGAAGCAATACGAAAACATGAATGTTGTCGATACGATCGAGCATCTGAAGCAGCTCTTCCAAGAGCAGGCAAGGGTTGAGATGTATGACGTCTCTAAGGCATTGTTCAAGTGTCATCTGGCTGAAGGGAACTTGGTGGGACCCCATGCACTCCGTATGATCGGATACTTGGAGAATCTCGCCCGACTAGGGTTCCCGGTTGGCCAAGAGTTGGCAACCGATCTCGTGTTGCAATCGTTGCCTGAGAGTTATGGACAGTTCATCATGAACTATAACATGAACGAGATCGTGAAATCACTGCCAGATTTACTAAATATGTTGAGAACAGCTGAACAAAGCATCAACAAGGGTAAGGGCAAGGCCATTATGATGGTACATAAAGGAAAGGGCAAAAGGTTTGCCTCATCCTCCAAGGGCAAAGGCAAGTCAGTTGCCAAGTCCAAGGAACCTGCCCTTAAGCCTGTTGGTGGCATTGCCAAAGGTGTGACTAAAGGTGAATGTCACTACTGCAGTCAGCCTGGACACTGGAGAAGGAACTGCCCAAAATATCTGGAGGATAAGAGGCTTGGAATAGTTATTCCACCACGACCAGTTATTTTTGTTGTAGATGTCAATTTAACTGTCTCTACATCATGGGTATTAGATACTGGATGTGGATCTCACATTTGTCAAAATGTGCAGGATCTAAAGAGAAGTAGAAGATTGGCTAAAGGGGAGATAGATTTGCGCGTTGGGAATGGAGCAAAAGTTGCTGCGTTGGCCGTGGGCGTGTGCAAGCTATCTCTACCTTCAGGATTAGTTTTAGAATTAAATAATTGCTATTTTGTGCCTGCTATGAGCAGAAACATTATTTCTATTTCTTGTTTGGACAAGAAAGGTTTTATTATTTCAATAAAGAACAATTGTTGTTACTTTATTTTAATAATATTCACTATTGTAGTGCACAATTATTTAATGGACTATATGTCCTTGATCTAAGCAATCTTGTCTACAACACTAATACCAAGAGGATTAAAATACATGATTTAAATCGTGCTTACTTATGGCACTGTCGTTTAGGCCATATAAACGAGAAACGTGTATCTAGACTCCATACGGATGGACTACTAGACTCATTTGTTTTTGAATCATATGAGACACGTGAGGCTTGTTTATTGGGAAAAATGACAAAGTCCCCTTTCAATAAGAAAGGTGAGAGGGCTAGTGAGCAACTGGCGCTCATACATACTGATTCCTGTGGGCCATTTGCCACGCCAGCCAGGGGTGGTTACATCTACTTCATTACCTTTACTGATGATTACAGTAGATAATGATTTGTGTACCTTATGAGGGCCAAATATGAATCATTTGAAAGGTTCAAAGAATTCAAAAGTGAAGTAGAGAAGCAACTTGGCAAAAGTATCAAGGCTCTACGATCGGATCGCGGAGGAGAATACTTAAGCCAAGAGTTTGACGACTATCTTAGAGAGTGTGGGATCGTGTCCCAACTCACTCCACCCGGAACGCCACAATGAAATGGCGTGTCCAAGAGGAGGAATCGAACCCTATTAGATATGGTTCGATCTATGATGTGTCAAACCGATCTTCCATTATCATTTTGGGGCTATGCTCTATTAAGTGGAGCTTTCACCATTAACCGTGTTCCATCTAAATCAGTCATGAAGTCACCACATGAGATGTGGAGTGGGAGGCGTCCCACATTGTCGTTCATGAAGATTTGGGGCTGCGATGTCTATGTAAAACGTTTACAATCAGACAAGCTAGGGCCAAAGTCGGATAAGTGTAAATTTGTGGGGGTACCCTAAGGAAACTAAGGGCTACTACTTCTACAATCAAACTGAGAACAAAGTGTTTGTTGCTCGGTCCGGCGTGTTTCTAGAAAGAGAGTTTGTCTCTAAAGAAGCAAGTGGGAGGACTGTAGAACTTGAAGAAATTCAAGAACCACAAATCATTGAACCAACTATGGATAATGAACGGGAACCACAAGGAGTTGTGGAACAGCATGTTCAGGTAACACAAGAGCTTCGTATATCTAGTAGAGTGCGCCAGGAACTCGAGAGGTATGGACTTCTCGTGATCGATTCCGATGACACGATGCTCATAGATGATGGGCCTACTACCTATGAAGAGGCCATGAAAGGGACAGACTCTCAGTAGTGGCTAGAAGCCATGAGATCCGAGATGGAATCCATGTATACCAACAAAGTATGGACTTTGGTGGAACCACCCGAAGGGGCGCGACCCATAGGGTGCAAGTGGGTCTTCAAGAAGAAGATCGACGTGGATGGTAATGCGATTACCTATAAGGTCCGATAGGTGGCTAAAGGATTCAGACAAATTCATGGTATTGACTATGATGAAACGTTTTCACCAGTCGCTGTGACCAAATCCATCCGAATCCTACTTGTAATTGCAGCATATTACGACAATGAGATTTGGCAGATGGATGTCAAAATGGCATTCCTTTATGGGAATCTCCTCGAGGACGTGTATATGATACAGCCGGAGGGTTTTGAAGATCCAAAGCAAGCCAAAAAAATTCTGTAAGCTGCAACGATCCATTTATAAATTGAAGCAAGCTTCTAGGAGTTGGAATAGACGTTTTGATGAAGTAGTTAAAGAGTTTGGCTTCATCAGAAACGAAGATGAGTCTTGTGTCTACAAGAAGGTTAGTGGGAGCTCTGTAGCTTTTCTGGTCTTGTATGTGGATGAAATATTACTCATTAGAAACGACGTTCCCATGCTGCAATCTGTTAAAGATTGGCTAGGAAAGTGTTTCTCAATGAAGTACTTAGGGAAGCAGCCTATATACTGGGTATAAAGATCTATAGAGATAGATCTAAGAGACTGCTAGGCCTAAGTCAAAGTACATATATTGACAAAGTGTTGAAGCGGTTCAACATGCAAGATTCCAAAAAGGGATTCTTGCCTATGTCGCATGGAATCACTCTTTCGAAGAGTGGTTGTCCTTCCTATGAGATTGAGAAGGAACGCATGAGTATAATTCCCTAGACCTCGGCCATAGGATCTATCATGTACACCATGTTATGTACTAGACCAGATGTGTCATATGCCTTGAGTATGACAAGCAGATACCAATCCACTCCAGGTGAGAGTCACTGGATTGCAGTCAAGAACATCCTAAAGTACTTGAGAAGAACTAAGGATGCCTTCTTGATATTTGGCGGCGAGGAAGAGTTGCGTGTAAGGGGTCACTGATGCAAGCTTCCAAACCGACATAGATGAATTTAGATCACAATCGGGATATGTGTTTTTCCTGAATGGAGCAGCGGTGAGCTGGAAGAGTTCCAAGCAAGAGACGGGGGCTGATTCTACAACAGAGGGTGAGTACATTGCTGCAAATGGCGCAGCAAAAGAAGCTGTTTAGATCAGATAGTTTGTTTATGAACTTGGTGTGGTTCCTAGCATTGCGGATCCAGTTGAGTTGTACTGTGACAACACTGGGGCGATCGCGCAATCAAAGGAGCCCAGGTCACACCAGAAATCCAAGCACATGAACAGGAAGTTCCATCCGATTCGAGATATTATCGATAGGGGAGACGTTCGGATATGCAAGATTCCTACAGATGAGAATCTTTCAGATCCACTCACAAAGCCGCTTGTGCAGTGGAAGCATGAAGGGAACACTAGGAGCATGGGCATACGAGATGCGTCAGATTGGCTCTAGTGCAAGTGGGAGACTGTTGGAATAGATTCCCTAGAGGAAATCTAGTTTAGTATGAACTTATTTTGGCTAGAACATTCATTGTATTATTTATTGGATATTTAATATAATGAAATCCATTGATTTACAATCGTGTTGTTTATCTTAAATATCCCTAGTCTGGTATAATGATTAATAGGACGATCATCTATAGATTAGTATGTGGTTGGATTGATATGGAGATATCATGATCCAACACATGGGTGTGCATTAAGGGTAATGTCACACTCGATTGACCCATCTCCGAGAAGGCTACATACACAATATGTTAAGTCACAAGTGATTCTCGTGGTGCAGTGGTATTGTCATCCTTAGACTTGAAGTCACTAGATATTCTAGTTGTGGATTATTGTGATTTTGGTAGCGTCAAACGCTACTCAGTAACTGGGTAGTTATAAAGGCGTGTACCGGATAAAATAAGAAGAAAGCTTAGAGATCGTAGTGGACGTAGATAGAATTTGTCCCTCCCACATAACGGGAGAAAATATCCTAGGTCACTCGAGGGATAGTGCTTATAGAATGTCTGACCAGACTCAAATAAATCAATATAGGATATTGATAATATTTGCACGAATAAGGCTATTCCCAGGATCGAGAAACTAGGGATTGGATACACGAGTGTGACTTGTGTGTCTCGTGTCCAATCCGGATATAGAGACAAAGGGATGTGACAATTACTTGTACAAGGTTTTTCGGATGACAATTCTATTAGTTGGCTAGAATGGATGTTTTGCTAGAAACCGCTCCATATTAGCAAATTTTTGCTACCAACTAGATAGAACCTATGGGGGCACACGCTATATAGATTTGAACTAGATTTAGGAATTAATTAATATAATTAATTAATTAGAAGGATCACTTTGCAACACCTTTCAAAGTTAGTAGGACTAATTCGCAAGGAAGGGACTAAACCGAATTCTAGTAGGACTAGAATAGGTCCTTTAGGTAGTTGGCAAGGATTTGTTGGACTATATAAGGATGCTCCTTCCTTCCTTCCCAAAATTATGAGAATTTTGATCTTAACTAGAGTGGGGGAGAAAAAAAGGAGAGAGAGAAAGCAAGCAAGAGGGCCGCCCGACCCCCTTGCCGCCGCCCCTACCCCGTCGGCCACTAAGGAGAACGCCACCCTCCTTGTTGCCTCGTGTTGCTTGATTTCTTCTTCCTCTTCCTCCGTTCCTAGCTAGCACAAAAGAATAAGGAAGATCTAGATCTCAACTCTAGGTGTGGATCAACTATAGAGACGTGATACAATTCACGTTACAAGTCATCACAGGAGAAACCGTAAGGTGTGTAACTTGATTTCTTCCCTTACCATCATTATGTCTCTTGTCCGTGATCCTTGGAGGGTATTGAATGGATAAATTATGTTTTTCCGCTGCGTACGTATCCATGATCAAAACCCTACACCAAAATTAATCCATCACTCTGACTCGTATACTTACTTTATCTCCTACCTGCCATGACTTGCCTAAAGGGATGACTTGTCTTTCGTGCAAAATACTCTTTCAAACCCATGAGGAGTTCGAGTTGGATGTTAGATTAATCAATAGAGTCTCATTGCTTTGGTAGTAAGCGGTGGACGGAATCTAATGTGCAGAGAATACCTTCAGGTTTCTAAAGATATGCCAGAAATTGTTGCCAAGCGCAATCCTACGGGGGCGGTCTTCCATGCATCTGAAACCCTAATTAGGTTTGCTTTTTATTTATTTTTGCGGGTCCCGCCACTAAAGGACAAAAAAATACCCGGTATAGCAGGTCACCTAGGTTCCGTGATAAAACTCTTATGCTACTAGATAAGGGAAATAGCAATTATACTATATGTGTAGTGAACATTCACCCGAAGATAACAAGATGAAGAGATAAGATAAAATCATGTATACAATAAATAAAACTTATGCAAAGGCTAGAAAACATCCGTTTTTTCTTAGAGAATTGACGAGTAATGTCACTCTAAACAGACTAAAATCAATCATACTGGTCTTTCATGGACTCAATCCTTGATTAAGACCATAAGAATTCCTCAGTAACATCAAATTGATATGGTATTTGTTGTGAATCATCGTCCGGATCATGTACATCTTCAACGGAGTTCACCAGTAGATTGCGACATTTAAGCCTGTTGTGTCCTAGCTCTTTGCAATTTCCACATTGTCGTCTCTTGTCTTTCTTGGTTCTCTTAAACCGCTTTGTGTTCGTTTTTCGAATTTTCACATGTGCATAATGAGTTTCTTTTTTCTTTATTTTTCCATGTGTACCCATACATGTTGAGTAATCATTCCCTTCAATTTCTTCAATTTCTTAAACCCATCGGCGAGTGCTCCTTGAAGAACTTAATTGTTTTCAAAGATTTACAACCCAATTTGCTGTACAATTCCACTTGGCTCTTCATGGAGCCCCGACGAAAGGCTCGCACCCCTTGGTGTCACACTGCTTCCTAATAGGCTACTTAATTGCATGCTCGGTTATGTAGAATTCCTTATCAATTTTCACCCACCTAGCAGCAGTTAAAGATCTTGGAATCATATGAAAACTCTTCAAGTTCAGAACAAAGAGCATGTGTTTGGAAATCATGTTGGATGTCTCCCACCAGAAACAGGTGCATCGAAGAGGTTGATTATTTCGAAGACATTGAACAATTTACTGTAGCAGAAACATAAATCAAATTTGGGAAAATCGATAGAAGTGTTAGACCAAAGAAGACAACTATCTAAAACATTTATCATCATAACACTAGAGTGCAAGACTAAAACCAGCATAAAAATGCTTTAGAGTTGAAGATAAAAATCTCAAAGAACACGAAACTTAATAAGATTATTTGCCAATTAGAAGCTAGTACATGTCTATGATGTATATGAATGTCTAAATAAAAATAATAATGCGTATCGTAGTTTTCTTTATGTGACCAGTCATCACATAACACAAGTCAAGACTGTCTTCTTCAATGAATTTAAATTCCAATAGCCTATAACCTTCACCCTTTTCAGCTTGTATCTTAAACAATTTGAAGATATTGTTGGTGACGACCTCTGCTGCATGAGCTTCGACTTTCCAGAACCTTGTTAATATCGGGTCTGATTGGTCGGATATATAGTGTTGCTCACGCACGCTATAGCGTAGCTTATCTACCCTGGTCATGTAACTCTTGCAAACATCAACCAGCTTATTCGTGGTGTTGCAATTGGTCTAGGTCATCTAAACCGCATACCTATCCCTCCTTGGGACTTACCCATGTAATATCCCGTCCCACATCGTGATATTCTAGATTGATATTGTGGTTAGATGTATGTATGGTTGGGGGATCGTACTATATTATCCCACATCGGAGATTTGTGAGTATGACATCTTGTATATGGTAAGCCTTGTGGATTACTACTAGTACCTTGATACCGTAAAAATATCGGGGTTGGCGATTTTGTGAAAATTGTCAAAAACTTACCACATAGCTTTTTGCGTACATCGCTATTCTAACAACTAATGTTTTACCGAATACAAATTTATTTTCAATAATCAATTCATTCGATAAAAATAACTGAAGACTACAACTTGTTTAAATAGATAAAACGAAACATAACCCTACACTCTTACGGGCCAGTTGACAAGAAGTCCCGTGAACTCTTAAATAAAGTAATTAAACTATTAAAACTCAACTAATTAAATAAATAACTAAATAAACAATATTAATAATCATAATAATAATGTTGACTCGTACGATACGGTTGACCCGTATCACACCTTCAAGGGTTAAACATTTTTATTTGGTGGTACGGATGAAGAAGTTGTTGGGACAGTAATATCCTCGGATTGTTATAAATGGTATCAGCGCCAACCTTGGTCCCGCAAGGGCTCTGTGGCGGTGCGCTGCCAGCCAAGAGGATACGTCACTGGGCACACTCGACGAGGACGTCAATCATATAAGGTGGGGGATTATAATATCCCATTTCACATCGAGATATTATGGATTATGTGTATATATGGTTGGGGGATTGTAATATATTCTCCATATCGGATATTTGTGAGTATGACATCTAGTATATGGCAAACCTTGTGAATTACTACTAGCATGTTGAAGGCTTAAGCATTTTTATCTGGTGGTACGGACGAGGAAGTTACTAGGACAGTAATCCGCACGGATTCTTACAACCCATCCCAAGCACCTCACATGAAACTAGATTCAAGGACCTTTTGGATCATGTTCTCCTATACAAATTCAGAAGGGAGCTGGATTTGCATATGCTTTTATGTTGAGCCCAACACACACTATGATCTCTTACTTTTACCATACTACAGTGGCAACCCAAGACAGACACCGCTGAGATTTCCAGCCGGGATATCAAGATAGATGCAAAGATACTACCTTGGTCCCTTGGAACATTAAGGGAAAAATCTAAGGAGAATTTTCCCAAATTCAGCTTACGTCTTGAGTAGATGTAATTTACGGTGAAATTGACTGTTGGGTCAATTGGACTTTTGGATGTTGAGAAATATAGATCTGGGTTTGATCCATTCTGGATTGTGGATTTTGGGATTTTATTTGGAGGTTTTGATTAAGTGAAGTCAGAGATGGATATTTGTGCATTGAGTTGTAGTGGGCGACCGGATTCTGGACTATAATGGAAGTGACGATGGTATTCCATTGGCAGTTCTTCTTCTCTTTTGGTGTTGCAATTGGTCTAGGTGATGTAAACTGCTTCCTAATAAGTACTTGGTTGGTTTTGCCGGAATCTCCACAGTTGAATTTATGGGTCACTTTGACCGAATAATTTAACTAACAATATGATACGAATTCTTATTTTCATAATATTATAATATTAAGAAAGATCTACAATATTATAAAATGATTAACACATTTTCCTATCATATCATTAGCTAAATTGACCGGTCGTAGTAGCCCCTAAAGTAAACTGAAAAGATTATGGCGAAGCAGAGTAGTAATTGATGCCGTCAAACTTACTAGTCGTACTTTTGGACCAAATTTGGTCTTGGACTAAAATTTGGTATTCCACTATACATGTTTTGCTCCAATAATGAGAACCAAATTCACTCCTTCACTAATATTTTTTATTAGTTTAATTTTTATATAATTAACAAATAATTTTATATATACACTATATTATATGAATCGATAGAGTCGGACAACATTTTTGATGTTTTGAAGATCATATCTTAATTGGAGGATGTTAGATATAGTAATAGAGGCATAGCGGTGCTCAAGAGTGAGCCAGACCGAGCGAGATGTTGTGGATCCAATAACTTGAGTAAGCGCATCAATGGAAAGCGTGGCGTTAATGATCTTTAAGATCGCTTGGTCGTGGAGATGCCCAGAGGTGAACACCGGGTTGACGGCGGTTATAACGGAGCCATCGGCGGCGGAGAGATACCATGAAAGAATGTATCAATGGTAAACCCAATACAACGAAGAAGACAAAGAGAAAAGCTTTGTATATACATGTGTTGTATCCTGTACATCGTGAAACCCTAATACCTAAATAAGACACTGTATATATGGAAGATCTAACAGTCAGATGCCAACGGTTATGATATAAAGGTAGTGTGCAGATTAGGGTTTCATATAGACACTAAAAATAATACCACTCCGTCCCACCTCTTTTGTACCATTTTGACTTTTACCACTATTCACTGGGTCATTTTGACCAAGCAATTTGGATAGCAAAATTTTACAATTTTTAGATAATTTTTTCGAAGTGTTGTAGAGTAACTCTTATTCTACAAGAAAATAAAAAAGTTATCGAAAAATTATATCATTTTGCTATCCAAATCACCGGGTCAAAATGACTCAGTTACGGGTGAAAAAAGTCCAAATGGTGCGTTTGAGCTGGGACGGAGTGGTATTGTCCTTACAGTAATACTGGGCTTTAATCCATTGGGTTTGGTTTTGTCTTCTTTTACAACAATCAGACTCCGTCGAACTCATAGCTTACCCTCTGAAACGGTGAAACCATATTGACGAAATCAGGGAATTCCTTTATCTTTTTTATTTTGACTTTTCTGCCATGCGCTTTGCCCTTTCTAATATACATCTTATTTCTTTACCCAAACAAAAAAATTGAGGAAGAGGGAAAGCAGAGATGAAATGAAATTTGATTGAAATCTCAAACAGGATAGAACCACTAAAAAAATTTATATATCTCAAGGAGGGATAAACCAAAAGGAAAGTAAAACTAGTTAAGAAAGAGCCACCAATAAGACTTTGCGACCTAGTCAAATACATTGGCTTTAGACAACTTCTATTGGCATAGTGAAATAGTGTTCTGATAGCGGAATGCTACTGGTTTGGAGCGATTCGAGAAGCTTTGGGTCTCCAACTCACAAGAACACGGTTAACACACTTTGAACTTGATACTTTTTGATTGATTGATGATAATAATGGCAAAAACTTCTGTGCGTCCAGGTAACCGGCTAAGCCGGTACTAGCCGGTTATTACGAAAATGCCAGCTACCGGACGAAAAAAGTGGTCCCAGAGGCCAGCTACGGGACAAAAAAAGTGGTCCGAGAAAGATTCCTTTTTAACCTAGATAGCATTGTTAACACTATAGAATGAACTAAGCTGAATAAGATTGCACAGAGATATCATTGATTAATCTTTAGTTAGTTAGTTTAACAGTTAAGATATTAACACTTTCATTTAAGATAAACCCTGAGATATCATTGTTAACAAAACTTTAATCCTTAACTAATCACAGCAGAATTAGAATTAAATACAGGATAAACTATCATACATTGAAATTAAAATGTTGAAAATGACAAAAATCACAACATACAACAGTTTCACACGAAAATAGTGGGCTTTTGAAGCATTCTCGGCCCCTTCGAGTCTCACACTTAACTGAACACAACAGAATAGAGAAGCAAACTATCTTACTTTGAAATTAAAACGATGAGAATGACAAAAATCACAACATACAGCAGTTTCACATGAAAAGAGTGGGCTTTGGAAGCATTCTCGGCCCCTACGACTCTCCTACTCAACGTTGTTACCTCCTCCTGAAGTTGTTGGAGATCTGGAGCACAGCAAGGACTGGGAAATTCATCTTCCAAGTAGAAATAGTTGCATTGTTGACCTCTAGGCTTGGCACAATTCCAAAACACGCGTCCGTCATTTCCGGGCGTATGTGAGGTACGACTTACCGGGTAACGGCCACAGAAACACTGCCCAGGCCTACACCCTGACCTCCGGGATGAATCTCCTCTTGAATATGAAGGTGGATTGCTTGGTGAGGGTGAAGAGCTTACACTATGTTGAGACATTTCTTAGAGAGAAAGAAGAGAAGGGTGAAAGAGAAGGAGAACAGATGAGATCTGAGAGTGAAGAGAGAAATAAAGAGTTAGTTGAGTGTGGTTGGAGATTGTATTAAAAGCGGGCAGTGGGTAGGTTGGCTGATATAAATGCAGGTATCTAACTTTAAGATAGAGTACTTAACAATTTAGAATTGGTACCTAATAACGTAGTAGTGCATTTATTAATTCAGTTTTGGTAGGTGAGGGTAGTTGGCCAACACCAAATGCACCTTAAATAAAACTAACTATACAGTTTGTGTTCACAAAAAATCACAAGCAATTTTTCAGAAAACAACACAAGTCACCAAATCATAAGCAAACAAACATTGCCTAATCATCATTGGGAAACATTGTTCATAACATACAATCTCAAACATACAACCCACAAAATTTACTGACATAAACATTGTTCATATTACAAATTCCCAAACAACATAACAGACAAACTCACTTTTTTCCATTCTTCCCCGACGACTTTCGCGCCCACCTCCTCGTCTTCGCCCCGGATTCCAATGGAACAGTAGGAAAAGAAGTGAAATTGTACATCCTTTCAAACTCATGAACATTCTCATCAATAGACTTGAAGCTCAGTAACTCTTCAAACATCTTGGCCTTGTGGATGTTGTAGTCTGATCTAGCCATTTCATTGGCTATCCAGATTCTCAGATGCTTCACTTGAATAGAGAAGTTCTTCTTTGGATTAGGAATCAGGTCCCTCAAGTGGGTCATGAAGAAGCATACAAAAGGGCCACAATCACACCTGAGAGATTAAAATAGAATGCAGTTGTGATGTATAAGATAGTGTGTTTAAGAAAATGGTGAGTGGAGTTAATGAATAAGATTTTTACCCGTTTGGTTGTTGGGGAACGTCGTCATTCATGTACCACACATCCCACTTTGTGATGTCATCATGGTACTCTGGATAGGAGGATAGCACCTGGTGAATTTGATTAACTTTTCTAGCCACATCCCTCTCAACATACCCATGTCCAGAAAGCGAGTCCAAGACGTATATTTCCTTGTCGACAAAGGAAATGACCATCATGAACCAGTGGGTTCGATGTACATTCATGGGCAGGGCAATCTATTTCATTAACAATTCAACATAAAATAAGTTCAACAAAATATGAATGTATAAAGCAGATTGCATTGATAGAAATCGTAAATCTTACGTAGCCCATCTCGTTCCACGTTCCTCCGTATTTATCGGACACTTGGAAATATCGATTACCCTTCGTTGGCTGAACAAGAATTAAAATTAATGATGCTATTTTGTGGAAGAATTTTAAATTGAGTTTTTATCCAATGAAAAGGGAATGAACTTACGGCATAATGTGTTCCGAGGTACCAAATGCGAGGGATTCCACCAAATGGTCGGCTTCTTTCTTTCAGATGAAGCAGTTGCAAATATGCATCGATGACCTAATTGTTTAAAAAGTGAATAGAAAAGTGTTATGATGATGATGGGAGAATGTGTTAAGAAACTACGTTAAATCAACAAAAAGAAATACTTACTTCGTTGTCAAACCATTTACCATCCATGAAGCGCCACGCGGCATACCTCGTCACCTTCTCATAATCAGCAATGTTAATAACCAACTCACTGCAGATATAATAACAAATCAAACCATAAGTAAAAACAAAATTTGTGTCTTGTACAACTTATTTAGGAAATTTGAATGTAAATAACACTTACTCTCGCAAGCTTAGTGGAATTTTGGGATCCCAAGGTTTTTTATCGAACTTAGGCTCATATTTGTGAGACAAAAAGAAGTTGATCCAGCAATCTTCCAGGCTAGGCATCTCTGGCAGACATGTCATTTCCTCAGAATTGCTTTGTTGCTTCTTAAGCGACACCCGATTCGACCCCCTTATGATCCACCGCGCCTTTCCCCGGACAGACCCATCAATGTTTTTCCTTGGGTCCGCCCAAGAAGCCAAGGATGACTCCTCCTAATAAATCAACAAAATGTTAGAATTGGAAACAGAGACATCATGTCTAAAGTTAAAACAGTTAATACACTTACCTCATCGTCATCGTCAGATCTGACTTCTTCGACCACCTCCATCGAAGAGCTAACCTCATCCTGATTCTTCTTCTGCTTCTTCTTGGGAGGTTCTTCTTGTTTATCCTCTTCACCTCCCTTCTTCTTTTCCCCTCCTTCCTCTTCCTCCGTTTCATCCCCCTGCTTCTTTTCCGCTCTTTCATCTACCTGCTTATTCTCATCTTCTTCCTTCTTTCTCTCCTCATCCTTCATCTTCTTTCTTCCATCTTCCCTCTCCTCCTCCAATTCAGACTTTCTCTTGTTAACAGTCGCGAACATGGCCAATAATGTTTGCGGGTCAGCATTCTGCGCCAGCTGTCCCAAAAGATCCTTCAAATAATCCCCTGGTGGGAGAACTAATTGAATTGCTGGTGCAACAGCCTTCTCAGTAATTGGCTCTTCATCCATTTTCTTCAACTTCAACTACAAAGAACAACAGAGTATAAAGGTTAACATTTAAGATAAGGATGTTAACTGATAAAAACATATTTGTAAGTTTTATGTAAAAGGTTACTCACATTTTCATTCATACACACATACTTCCATCTCTTAGAAACATCAGATGTCTTCCAGAATTTCAACCTGGGACTTGCATTCTTGTCTTTGCAGCCCTTGGGATTTTCTTGAAATTTGGGGCAAAACTTTTCCAAGTACAGAAGCTACAAAATATACTCACAATATTAGAACTTAAGAAGGAGCTATTAACATATTAAACAGAAATCATAAAAAAAATGACAAAATGCTAGATTATTACCACAAGAATCAGCACGCAACCATTTCCTCGCAAGGTTTCCCCAGTCTGGGCCTTCACATTTTGTTTCACCAGATGATCAAGCCACAATTCCGCCCAGTTCACCTTTTTCAGGTGCTCCAAATCTACAACAAGTTTGGCCAGCCCAAACCGGACTCCTTGTCGCCCGATCGGCATCCCTAGGGCCCCCAAGATTAAACAAACAGCCCTCTGCTTCCACTCATCAATGAACAGCTTCCTATTTTTCAAGAACCACGGAACATACTTACCGACCTTTGTGTTGTCCTGGACGAGGCCAATTCTGTGTGCCACTTCTTGTACAACCTTTGGATCGACCTCCAGAAACTCAGTTGTTCCTGTGCATTTTACTCCAAGGAGCCAGCCGACAACTTCCGGGGTTACATCCACAGTCCGGCCGTGAGCCGTCAAGGACCCCTCGGTGTCAAATGAGTTGTAGAGGAATTTGTTGAAAGCCTCGGGGGTTTCTGAAATCTGTAGGTGCTTTAGTCCTCCAAGCCCCACTTCAGTCAACCATGACTGCTGTTCATCTGTCATATCTTTGAAGAGAGCCTTAACAGAGGGCAGACTCATAAAGCTTTGGAACCGCCTCGGGTTCTTCAGCTTCTTCTTTGATTTGCCCTTCAACTTGGCTGCAGCCGATTTCTTCTTCTGCTTGGCCTTCTCACCGGTTGGTCTTCTCTTCAATGTGCCAGCTGATTTCCTCTTCTCTCTTTCTTCGGTGGCAGCTGTGATATAGGGTTCTTTTTGGGACTTTGTCAGCCTTTTCCATTCATCGTTTATCCTCTGTTTGACATCGTCGGTTATCTTCACACGAGGATCATGTTTCTTGAGCTTGTGCGTCTGAACATTTCTACAACAATCATGAGACAATAAAGAAAATTAAATTACAATTCCAAGTACTAGATCCATAACATATAAGACACACCCTCAAACATTTAAAATCAAATAAAGTCATTATACTTTAAAGTAATAACATGCATTATGATGTTTGAACAGGTAATGGTTTAGAAAAGGACTTTAATAGTTTAGAACGAGGGTGCAGAATAGTAGACATTGGCTTCACAATTGAAACAAAATTTTACGAGATGATTGATTAGGGAAGAAACTTACTTGAATCTTATGTACGCATTCATGGCATTGCCATGATGGGCTTCATCGTCACTATCATCTTCCCTCCTCTGTTCCACAGGTTGGTCACTTACCTCATCTTCCTTCTGTTCCTCCCTATCCTCCTCCAAATCCTCCTCATCTTCTTCATCATCATCGCTCTTATCCTCCACGGGTTTGTATTCTTCGTCATCGTCATTCTGTTCCTCCTCTTGGACCTCATCCTCCTCCTCCTCCTCCTCCTCCTCCTCCTCCTCATCCTCCTCATCCTCCTCATCCTCCGGTTTCTCTTCAGCCTCAGGTTGGATATTATCATTTGTTCTTTTCTGAACAGTGTATTGGCTTACATCAATCTCCTCATCACTCCAGACTTCCGTCGCTTTCTGATCGTACCTTTTTTTTTCATCCTCAGGTAAGTTGAGAAATACTCTATACTGCTGTGCTATCAGTTTGGGAGGCATATCCTTCCCTCTATATCCCATTGTAGATTTTTGATGGTTACTGTCATAAGTAAACAGTTGAAAAACTTAAGTAAAACCTTCAAATAACACAGAAGGCAATTTAAATTTCAGATATTACAGATCTAACAATTAAGTTTCATGGGATAACAGTGCATTGTGAAACATGACAATTAACAAAGATTAATTTAGGACAAAGTGAGAAGGTAGAAAAAAATTTCACAAAATTTGATTTTAAGAAGGAGTTATTAATTCATTAAACAGCATGATAAAAAAGAAGGACATTTTAGAAAAAAAAGTGATTACTTACAGGAATAGGTCAAATCCAGGAGTATGATTCACCTCTACATCTTCATTCTTGCGCTTAGAAGCCTTCTGATTTGTTCGTTTCTTCATTGCGGTGGTGCTGGATGTTTCCGGGTCGATCTCCTAGGGACTTCCTCAACGTGCTCTTCCTTTTTTGCTTTCTCTTTCTTCTTCAGTTTCTTCTTCTCTGTACTGGCACCCTCTGTACTCGTACTCTTCTCAATTAAGGTAGCAGCCTCAGCCAATTTCTTCAATTTGTCTGCTTCAACATCCGCCATTTCAAAATCAACCCTTGATAATGGAATTGCATCGAGACCATCTCAAAAATTCTTCAGACCAATTTCATCCGTGGACTCCGTTGTCTTTCCCTCCTGTGAACTCCGTTGTCTTTCCGAGTTGCTAGAGTTGCTGTCTATCTTGTTATCGGCGAGATCTTGTTGTTTTGATCGTCTTTCTCGAATAATCTTCTTCTTCGCCATGGATTCTGTATGTTGATTGAAGGAGAAGAGATGAAGATGGGGAAGATGAAGAGGAAAGTTGCGAACTGGAGAGAGAGACAGAGAGAGAGAGAGAGAGAGATTCGTCAGTTTCAGAAAATTGATTGAAACTGCAACCACAGAGTAAATTACTAGAAGGACTCTGCAAATGGAACTGTTCCGAAATTAAAGGCAAGGTGGGCTGTGAGTGGCAGTTGAGGCGGTTGATTTGATTGGACCACTCTCTCACGTTTTTTAAAATTTCAAATTATTATTTTCGTTCATGAAATTCAAAAATTTCAAAATGTGCCCCAAAATTCTGGCACTTAGTATGAAATATTTAAAAGGAAAGCAAAAAAAAAAAAACTAATGTATCTTTGAGTATTGATTTGATGGAGTATTAACAACTCATTCTAAAAAAATGTATGCATCTTCTTAACTGCTAAACCCTAGAGAGGGGTCTATCTTAAACTTTATAATGTATTCCCTTTAAAATGCCACTTATTTTTGATTCTTCGTCGATGGAATGACTCGGGGTGTCACCATGTGTCCTGGAAAACATGCCAAGGACAATGCTGGGAGTTATTTTGAAATGACTTCAAGTTTTGCTCCTCTAAGTGACATAAAGGGGCAAAAATCGAATGAAAACTCGATAATTGTACGAGTTTAGCCATGAAATGTGCCCCCAGCATGCCAAATCTGATTTAATGTTGTATTTGGGTCATTTTAACGAGACAGGGAGTTTTGAGGTCACACCCAACCATGGGACTTGAACACCGAGGGATACGGGTGTATTCGACTATCGACATTGTGAGACTTGACGTTGTGAGAAGTGACCGTGTGTTGTAAGTATCAGAATTGGTCTTAAAATGTCACATAGTGCTAGTATGTGTTGAGTGGTGGCACAAATGAGATGCATATACGTCAATCAAACTCAGTTTGGGTAACGCGTACCCGTTGGAAACATTGTTCTTTCCCATTAACTACATCACCAACATAATTCTGTACCCAATTTGAGGACTTTGTGCCTGCCTTGTGTTTCTACCATGCATGGCAGTGTGCACAACCTCCAAAAACCCACAAATAGGCATCTTTGAGTATTGATTTGATGGAGTATTAACAGCTCATTCTAAAACAATGTATGCATCTTCTTAACTGCTAAACTCTAGAGAGGGGTCTATCTTAAACTTTATAAGATATTTCCCTTTAAAATGCCACTTATTTTGGTTTCTTCGTCGATGGAATGACTCGGGGTGTCACCATGTGTCCTGGAAAACATGCCAAGGACAATGCTGGGAGTTATTTTGAAATGACTTCAAGTTTTGCTCCTCTAAGTGACATAAAGGGGCAAAAATCGAATGAAAACTCGATAATTGTACGAGTTTAGCCATGAAATGTGCCCCCAGCATGTCAACTCTGATTTAATGTTGTATTTGGGTCATTTTAACAAGACAGGGAGTTTTGAGGTCACACCCAACCATGGGACTTGAACACCGAGGGATAGGGGTGTATTCGACTATCGACATTGTGAGACTTGACGTTGTGAGAAGTGACCGTGTGTTGTAAGTATCAGAATTGGTCTTAAAATGTCACATAGTGCTAGTATGTGTTGAGTGGTGGCACAAATGAGATGCATATACGTCAATCAAACTCAGTTTGGGTAACGCGTACCCGTTGGAAACATTGTTCTTTCCCATTAACTATATCACCAACATAATTATGTACCCAATTTGAGGAATTTGTGCCTGCCTTGTGTTTCTACCATGCATGGCAGTGTGCACAACCTCCAAAAACCCACAAATAGGCATCTTTGAGTATTGATTTGATGGAGTATTAACAGCTCATTCTAAAACAATGTATGCATCTTCTTAACTGCTAAACTCTAGAGAGGGGTCTATCTTAAACTTTATAAGATATTTCCCTTTAAAATGCCACTTATTTTGGTTTCTTCGTCGATGGAATGACTCGGGGTGTCACCATGTGTCCTGGAAAACATGCCAAGGACAATGCTGGGAGTTATTTTGAAATGACTTCAAGTTTTGCTCCTCTAAGTGACATAAAGGGGCAAAAATCGAATGAAAACTCGATAATTGTACGAGTTTAGCCATGAAAGGTGCCCCCAGCATGCCAAATCTGATTTAATGTTGTATTTGGGTCATTTTAACAAGACAGGGAGTTTTGAGGTCACACCCAACCATGGGACTTGAACACCGAGGGATAGGGGTGTATTCGACTATCGACATTGTGAGACTTGACGTTGTGAGAAGTGACCGTGTGTTGTAAGTATCAGAATTGGTCTTAAAATGTCACATAGTGCTAGTATGTGTTGAGTGGTGGCACAAATGAGATGCATATACGTCAATCAAACTCAGTTTGGGTAACGCATACCCGTTGGAAACATTGTTCTTTCCCATTAACTACATCACCAACATAATTCTGTACCCAATTTGAGGACTTTGTGCCTGCCTTGTGTTTCTACCATGCATGGCAGTGTGCACAACCTCCAAAAACCCACAAATAGGCATCTTTGAGTATTGATTTGATGGAGTATTAACAACTCATTCTAAAACAATGTATGCATCTTCTTAACTGCTAAACCCTAGAGAGGGGTCTATCTTAAACTTTATAAGATATTTCCCTTTAAAATGCCACTTATTTTGGTTTCTTCGTCAATGGAATGACTCGGGGTGTCACCATGTGTCCTGGAAAACATGCCAAGGACAATTCTGGGAGTTATTTTGAAATGACTTCAAGTTTTGCTCCTTTAAGTGACATAAAGGGGCAAAAATCGAATGAAAACTCGATAATTGTACGAGTTTAGCCATGAAATGTGCCCCCAGCATGCCAACTCTGATTTAATGTTGTATTTGGGTCATTTTAACAAGACAGGGAGTTTTGAGGTCACACCCAACCATGGGACTTGAACACCGAGGGATAGGGGTGTATTCGACTATCGACATTGTGAGACTTGACGTTGTGAGAAGTGACCGTGTGTTGTAAGTATCAGAATTGGTCTTAAAATGTCACATAGTGCTAGTATGTGTTGAGTGGTGGCACAAATGAGATGCATATACGTCAATCAAACTCAGTTTGGGTAACGCGTACCCGTTGGAAACATTGTTCTTTCCCATTAACTATATCACCAACATAATTATGTACCCAATTTGAGGAATTTGTGCCTGCCTTGTGTTTCTACCATGCATGGCAGTGTGCACAACCTCCAAAAACCCACAAATAGGCATCTTTGAGTATTGATTTGATGGAGTATTAACAGCTCATTCTAAAACAATGTATGCATCTTCTTAACTGCTAAACTCTAGAGAGGGGTCTATCTTAAACTTTATAAGATATTTCCCTTTAAAATGCCACTTATTTTGGTTTCTTCGTCGATGGAATGACTCGGGGTGTCACCATGTGTCCTGGAAAACATGCCAAGGACAATGCTGGGAGTTATTTTGAAATGACTTCAAGTTTTGCTCCTCTAAGTGACATAAAGGGGCAAAAATCGAATGAAAACTCGATAATTGTACGAGTTTAGCCATGAAAGGTGCCCCCAGCATGCCAAATCTGATTTAATGTTGTATTTGGGTCATTTTAACAAGACAGGGAGTTTTGAGGTCACACCCAACCATGGGACTTGAACACCGAGGGATAGGGGTGTATTCGACTATCGACATTGTGAGACTTGACGTTGTGAGAAGTGACCGTGTGTTGTAAGTATCAGAATTGGTCTTAAAATGTCACATAGTGCTAGTATGTGTTGAGTGGTGGCACAAATGAGATGCATATACGTCAATCAAACTCAGTTTGGGTAACGCATACCCGTTGGAAACATTGTTCTTTCCCATTAACTACATCACCAACATAATTCTGTACCCAATTTGAGGACTTTGTGCCTGCCTTGTGTTTCTACCATGCATGGCAGTGTGCACAACCTCCAAAAACCCACAAATAGGCATCTTTGAGTATTGATTTGATGGAGTATTAACAACTCATTCTAAAACAATGTATGCATCTTCTTAACTGCTAAACCCTAGAGAGGGGTCTATCTTAAACTTTATAAGATATTTCCCTTTAAAATGCCACTTATTTTGGTTTCTTCGTCAATGGAATGACTCGGGGTGTCACCATGTGTCCTGGAAAACATGCCAAGGACAATTCTGGGAGTTATTTTGAAATGACTTCAAGTTTTGCTCCTTTAAGTGACATAAAGGGGCAAAAATCGAATGAAAACTCGATAATTGTACGAGTTTAGCCATGAAATGTGCCCCCAGCATGCCAACTCTGATTTAATGTTGTATTTGGGTCATTTTAACAAGACAGGGAGTTTTGAGGTCACACCCAACCATGGGACTTGAACACCGAGGGATGGGGGTGTAACTGACTATCGACATTGTGAGACAACCTTCAAAAACCCACAAATAGGCATCCTTGAGTTAACCAATCGATGAACAAACAAAAAGTTAATAAAATTTTACAGTGATGAGTATACTAAAAAATAAGATAGAGTGCTCTCTAGAGTTTAGAATTATGGAAATTATATTAATATATTTAGAAGGAGATATTAAGAGACAGTCAAATGCAAACGCAAAGATGGCGATACTTGTGTTTTCTACATTTGTACACAATGTCATGGAAATACTAATATAATAATATACCAATAATAAAAAATAAAATTAATTATGACACTCCACAACTAAAGAAATTAAAAAAACAATATGTTTGTTACGTTAAGATGGAGTCTTTAAAATATTTGTGTTTTTGTTTAAAAATGTAGATAGATGTTTTTGAAAAATTTGAAATTTGGAAATTTTAATGTCAGTTGTCCCATCCTCTTCATTACTGGCAACCACACAACCAAATATCTCTCTCTCTCTCTGCGAGGTTTCTTGATTACTAGCAACCACATACCAGACGAACCCAGACCAGCCCTATCACAAATCTCTCTCTCTCTCTCTCTCTCATCATTTTCCCGAATTCAACTTCCCCTTCCATCTCTATCACAAATCCATGGTGGACCAGGAAGATACAGGCGTAGGGGAGCAGATTTCACCTTCCAAAGACATCGATAAGGTGATTTCAGATCTAAACCAGGAGGTAAGCCCGGTTAATTTGGAAGTCCTTTTAACTGCAATTCCCCTCACTCCTGTCTTGAACCCAACCAAAGATCGAGGATCTAGCCCTCAAGAACCAGTAGGAGATGGGGGCTCCAAAACAGAAGAGGGAAACCCCAGCAAAACCGAAATTGGAGGAGGGGATTCGCATGAAGAGGCAAAGGAGGCTCACCCTAACTCCACCGACTCAATTGGTAGACAAATCTGGGAAGATTCAACAAAAGTCCTTCCTTTATCAATGGTCGAAGGACCACAGTTCGAGGATGCTAGTGGCATAATCCAATTGGCCGATGCTGCTGCCTCAGTTGAGAAGAGAAAGAATCCAGAGACGGAAGACATTGAGAGGAAGAAGAAATCCAAGAAGCAGCTTCACTTCACTTCGGAGGAGGACAAAATAGTGAACATCCCAAGGAGGTCACCAAGGAAAAAGCCAGCCCCACCAAGACCATTGAAGAAAAGGGGAAAGAAAAAGGTTTCTAAGAAAAGGGGAAAGAGCTTAGAAGATGAAGTAAAGAACATCCAACACACACCTGGATTTGACATGTTCATGTAAGTAATCTACTGTTAAAAACATGAACTTTATTAAGTATGCTATCTAAAGAATTGACCTTTCAAACTTTAGTAATGTGTTCTGATGACTTTAACTGTTAATTGCTTTTTCTTAATTATTGATAAATCTTACTATTGTTATAAAACTGATAGCCTGGTTTTTGCAACTGTTTACATATGACTGTCAATTTGCAACTGTTTACATATGACAGTGAGGAGAGGAAATATGCTTTCAAATTGAAAGACAAGGATATGCCTCCCCAACTTTTGGTACAGATGTATGCCCTATTTTGCAATTTACCACAGGAGCAACGAGACAATTACGAGAAAAGGGCCTTGGAATCCTCTAGTGATGAGGATCATGATGTAAGCAAGTACAACTTTGAGATGAGGAAGAATGAGAAGGACAAACAGATTGAACAGCAAGAAGATGATGAGGAGGAGTCAGATGAGGAGGAGTCAGATGAGGAAGAGAAGGAAGAGAATGGAGATGTGGAGGAATACAAAGGAGATGAGGATGAGAGTGATGATGAAGCTCACCATGGCAATTCCATGAGTGCCTACATCAGATACAAGTATGATTTAACTCTCGCGAAAAGTTTGTTAAATAATGTGTCTCCTGATCTTCAGTTCATTTCTTATCTATTAGAACCTCAATCTAATATATTTACTGCCCTTTCTGTTAAAGTTTGCATGTTATTACTTCATCTCTAATGGCTTTCGCTTTAATTTTAATTGTTTGTTGCTGGTTTAGTTTATTGTATGCCTCTATAAATTTAAATTATTGGTTGATTTTCATAATTTCAGAAATGTGAGGATGCACAGTCTTCGGAAAATAGATCCTAAAATGAGGATGACCAAAGCGGTCCTACAAAGCATCAACTTGGAGTGGAAATGCATGACCAATATCCAGAAGGAACCTTATCTCACAGCGGCTCATCAAGAAAAAGACAAGCGGAAAAGAGAAGGTACTTTGAAAAGGAAGTCGACGGGGGAGAAGGAAAAGTTGAAGAAGAAGGCGGCTGAAGCCAAGCTGAAGGGTAAGTCAGTTAAAAAGTTGAAGAATCCAAGGCGATTTCAGAGTTACATGAGCCTGCCCTCTGTTCAGAATCTTTTTAAAGAAATGACGGTTGAACAGAAAGCATGGATGCACGAAGTGGGCCTTGGAGGACTACAACACCTAAAGATCACGGAAACCCCAGAGAAATTCAACCAATTCATTTACAAGTGCTACGATACCGACGGGTACTTGACAGCGCACGACCGCACCGTGGAGATAACACCGGAAGTTGTCGGGTGGCTATTTGGAATCCGATGCTACGGAGAAACAGAGTTCCCGGAGGTCGATCCGATGCTACTCCGCATAGTTGAAGAAAGTATCGGCCTAGTTAAGGACAACACAACTTTCGGTGAGTACGTTCCGTGGTTCAAGGCGGATGAGAACAGGCTGCTGTTGAATGATGAGTGGAAACGAAGGGCTGTTTGCTTGATCTTGGGTGCACTGGGAATGCCGATAGGACGAGCAGGAGTCCGGAGAGGTCTTGCTAATCTTGTTATTAATTTGGAGCACCTGAAAGAGGTAAACTGGGCAGCCTTATGGCTGGATCACTTCAAGACACAGCAAGTTAAGGCTCAGACTGGAACAACCCTTCGCGGAACTGGTTGCGTGCTGATTCCTTTGGTAAATCTCTAACTCTGTTTCAGTTATTTTGACCATGAAGTTTAAAATATTAATAGCACTTTCTTAAATGCTGCCATCTCAATTTTACTTTTCTAGCTTTTGTACATGGAAAAGTTCTGCCCAAAGTATCTGGAAAACCCAAAAGGATGTCAGGATAAGGAAGCAATTCCAAGGTTGAAATTCTGGGAAACCTCTGATGTTTCCAAGAGATGGAAGTATGTCCAACAAAACAACAATGTGAGTGAACTTTAACATTGACATTAAAGTGTCCTGTTTATATATTAATATTACTATCTTAAGTTTATGTCTCTCAACTCTGTTTTTGTATGTAGTTGAAGTTGAAAAAAGCTGATGATGAGCCCAAAACTGAAAAAGTTGTTGCACCAGTAGTCCAACTACTGCCTCCACCTCTACCAGAGGATTTTTGGAAGTGCATTGTGGGACAGGTGGTTGAAAAGCTTGACAAAGAGTATCTTATGTCCCTGTGGAAGGAAAAGGAGAAGGAAGAACAGAAGAAGAAGGAGGATGAGGAAGAAGAGAAGAAGAAGGAAGAAGAGAAGAAGAAGGAAGAGAGAAGAAGAATGAAGAGGATGAGAAGGAGGAAGAGGAAGGGGGTAAGAAAAAGGGGGAAGAGGAAGGAACTCAGAAGAAGAAAGAGAAGGAAAAGTGTGAAGAAGAACTAAGAGCTAAGAAGAAGCAGAAGATAGAGGAGGCTGAGGTTAACTCTCCCATGAAGGTGGTCTACACAATCAGCTCCAGCACTGAGGTAAATGTCTTAAAGTTGATATCTTAATATTTGAGATTAATTTTTAAAGTTTTAACACCCCTAATGATTTTGTTGATTTATTAGGTGGCCTCCAATGTACCTCCCCAGCCATTCCTTGTTCATGGTTCTCCGAAGAACCCAAGGGGAAACTTGGTTGGGACTGTCCGGGGAAAGGCAGATCGGATCATTAGAGCGTCTTCGAGGATATCGCTGTATAAGCAACACATGAATCCTAAAGAATTGACTCTTATCCCACCCATGCCTGAAGCAGAACATTGCTGGCTCCATTACTACATGTCGCACAAGTATGCGAGCACGTACGAACACACCAGCAAGAATTTTTATGTTCCCCCAGAATTGGCAACGTAAGTTTTATTTACATTCAAACTTCCTAAATAATTCTTATGTGTGGCATGCATTATGTTTATACTTCTGGTTGTGTATCATATATAATATGCAGTGAGATAGTTGCTGATATGGGTGGCATGGCCAAACTGACGAGGTCGTCCGCTTGGCGCCTCCGGGATGAAAAATGGTTTGACGATGAGGTGATGGATGCTTACATGCAATTCCTTCATCTTCATGAACGTAGCCGGGAATTCCAAGGAATCAAGCGGATTTGGTTCCTCAGCACGTGTTATTCTGTAAGTTCACTGCCTTGTCATTTTTATGATATGACTCAATTCAAAATTCATCTAGGAAAATACCTGATTAGTTATAATTTTTGTTCAGCCCACAAAAGTCCTCGAATACGTCAAGGCACACGAACAGTCGGGAGGAGAGTGGAGCGAGATGGGATACGTAAGTATTCCGAATACTATCAATACAAGCTACTTTGTTCTTTTGTATAACTTACTTTATCTTGAATTTTTAATGATTAGATCGCCGTTCCGTTGAATGTCGATCACCTGCACTGGTTCATGATGGTTATTTCCTTTGTTGACCAAGAAATATTCGTCTTGGACTCGCATACCGGCATGGGGTATTCTGAGTTCGAAGTTGCTGCCAAAATTGGGCAAATGCACACAATGCTCACCAACTACTCAGAATACAATGATGACATACGACGCTGGCAGGTGTGGTACATGAACGACGATGTTCCCCAGCAATCAAATGGGTAATAAGCTAACTACTTAACATTGCTAACTAATCTATTTACATTTCTTTGATATATATTAAGGCTGCATTCTATTTTCATCTGTCAGGAATGACTGTGGTCCTCATGTCTGCTTCTTCATGAGTCATTTGAGGGACCTGATTCCAGTTCCAAAGAAGAAGTTCTCTGTCCAGGCTCCCAACCTCAGAATCTGGATTGCGAATAAAATGGGAGATCGAGCTATAACTGCGTATTTAACAAGAATTATCTTGGGTTAAAGGAACTGATGGAGTATGAGGACCACCGGTATGCATTTTACAGTTTGTACCGCAAGTTTTCGACTGTTTCCTTTGATGCATTGAGGTCTGCGGAGAAGAAGAAGAAGAAGAAGAAGACGGCGGGGAAGAAGCAGCAGAAAAAGTAAATATGTGTAATGTTGTTGTGACTTTGTTTTACGAACAATGTTTCTGTCCTTTTGGATGTTGTGGGTTGTTTTGGATGTCGCATCTTTTGTACTCCTCATATGGCTTGGTAGTTAGCAGAGTTAAATCAACATTGATGAACCTTCAGCTTTTCCTGCCAAAGTGGCTATAATTGTATTATATTGTTGGTCTGCTTCATTTATAATAGGCATTGAATTGTTCTGCTGCCCACAAAATAAGCTTAGTGAACCTTTTCTCTTTAAACTATTAAAGATGATATCTTAAATCTTTAAGAGCAGTTGAACATCTTAAAGATGCTTTCTAAAGAGTAAAATCAAGATTGTTAGATTCTCAACTCACTGACACCACGGTCTTGGTAGATGAGGAATTTATTATATTACATCCATATATTAATGAGGAGATAAACTTTTCAGAGATTTCGTATTCATTAAGGTAATAACTTAAAGCATTCTATGTGTCTTTAAAATTTTGTATCCAAAATAGTGCAATACTACCTATTGGTTGTTGGGGTCTTCTTCTTTGAAAATCTGCTATTTTAAGGTATCTCACAATCTTAGATAGGATGGAACAGTTTCATATGAACACCTCATATGGCTTGGTAGTTAGCAGAATTAAAGTATCATTGATGAAACTTCAGCTTTTCCTGCCAAAGTGGCTAGAATTTAAGGATATGGTTGGTCTGGCTCATTTATGTTAGGCATTGAATGGTTCTGCTGCCCACAAAATAAGCTTAGTGAACTGTTTCTCTTTAAACTATTGAGGTTGCTATCTTAAATCTTAAAACTGGGTTCGAGAATATTAAAGTTTCATCTCACTGACACCACAGTCTTGGTAGCTGAGGAATTTATTATATTACATCCATATATTAATGAGGAGATAAACTTTTCAGAGATTTCGTATTCATTAAGGTAAAAAATTAAAGAGTTCTTCATGTCTTAAAAAATTTTGTATCCAAAATAGTGCAATACTACCTTTTGGTTGTTGGGGTCTTCTTCTTTGAATATCAGGTTGAGAAGGAGGTCAATCTGAGAACCAGAAAGTGAAACAAACCAATTTCAGATGAGAGGGAGGGAAATTTGTGAGAGTGGAGTTCGTGGCAAGGGTTTGGTATCTTTGCCTCATGATTATGAGGAAGAAGAATACGATTTTGAGGTCTTCGATGAAGATGAATGTTTGGACATCACTCTTACAGAGAGCTATGGAGAAGATGCAACCAGAAACTCTATTATGGAAGTTCCAAATGGAGAGATCATACCAGGTATGCGATCTTACAATTTAAGTTAATGACTGTAGTTATACAGTTAGTAATTTTAAGTTTTATGCAGGAATAATGGTTACCAAGGAAGATGTTATGGAAATGACTTTTGAAAATGAGGTTCAAGCTTATGACTGGTACAACCTCTACGCACTGATTCTTGGCTTTGGGATTAGAAGGTGAAACCGCCGGTACTTCGACCCGGAAACGAAAGAATGCATAAAGTCAAGGATATACGTGTGTGCCCGACAAGGCTTGCGCTTCGAGAAGGTCCTGTACAAAGAAAATAGGAAACGGGAGCATACCAGAAACACTAGGTGTGTATGCAAAGCTCGTGTAAAAATATCAAGAACTTCACCTACCGAGCCTTTTAAGGTGGTTCAATTCGAACCCGGTCATTCACACGAACTTTCGGAACCACAATGCACGAGCAACCACCGGTCACACCGAAAGGTCTCTGAGGCCGATGTTGAACTGGTCAGATCTTTGAAGGAGGTGGGGATCAAGTATTGCCAAAGCTTTCTTTTGATGGTTAAACAAGCCGGCGGTTATAACAAGTTGGGTTACACACAGAAAGATCTTTACAATAAAATGGCCTCTATGGACAAGATATATTCAAATGAAGGAGATGGGCAGCAGACCTTGATGTACATTGACAGTTTGAAGCACAGTATGGCGTGTTCAGGGAGTAAGTTTACTTCTTAACAATTAAGCATGCTATCTTATGTGTTAAGGTCTATCTACTGTTCATTTATGCTCATACTTATCTGTTAAACTTACTTTCTAACCTGTTAGAGTTAACATCATTTATGTAACTAATCTTTCTGTTTCCCTAAGTGTTATTTATTGTTTTTGTAGGTTCAGAACAGGTAAAAATCATGAGCATGAAAGTGTTTTCTGGTGTGATAGGAGATCAGTGGTAGATTACCACAGATTTGGCGATGTACTCATTTTTGATGCAACGTACAAGACCAACATCTATCAAAAACCATTTGTAATTCTATCTGGCGTGAACAATCACTACCAGACGACTATTTTTGCCTGTGCTTTTCTCAACGACGAGACAGCAGAAACATATGATTGGGTTTTGAAGTGCCTGATGAAGGTAATGAATAATAAGAAGCCTTTGTCCGTCATCACGGATGGCGATTTGGCAATGAGAAAAGCTATTATGGATAATTTCCCAGAGGCAAGACATCGTCTGTGTTCTTGGCATCTTTGTCGGAACGCCCAGGCTAATCTGAAGTTGGGAGATGGCTTCATGGTTGATTTTAAAAAGTGCTTGCATAGTAGGAAACCTGAAAATTTTTGGCATGATGATTGGCATGCAATGCTTACCAGATGGAACATTGCTGATAGGAATTGGGTCCAGGTCACATATATGAACCGCCACTTGTGGGCGGAGACATACTTGAAGGATCATTTTTTTGCGTTGCAAACGACGACCTCGAGATGCGAGAGCATCAACAGTTTTGTCAAGAATTATATGTCCTACTCAGACAAATTGACCAATGCTTGCAAGGGATTCACGACAGGGGTTGACAAGCTACGCAACAACGAGCGTAAGGCACACCATCGCTCCGACCAATCAGACCCGGTGATAACAACAGGGTTCACGGAACTCGAACGCCATGCAGCAGAGGTCTTCACCGAAAATGTCTTCAACATGTTTAGGAAACAAGCTCGAAAGGGTGATGATTATAAAGTGTTTGAAGTCAAAACTGTTCCAGAAGAGAGCTTGGACTTGTTCTACGTGATGAGAGGTCAAATGAAGAGATCCATGGTATGTACATCTGCTTCAATTTACATATTTATATACTATGTACTCGTGTACTGCATTTTTATTTCTAAATAATCTTGTCATGTTTCCTTAATGTTATTAATGATATCTTAAGTCTTAAAGTGTAACAAATAAGTATTGATGTCACAGTCTTTGAACTATTGTCCTCTTCTATCTAGTACCAGGTTACAATCTGTCTATCCTTGTGTTCATTTGTATTTTCATTTCCTTCTTAATTTCCAACCACCCTATCTTTTCTTGCTTTAGCAAGTTGTTCAATGTCGTCATGATAATAGGCTTCTCCGTTGCACGTGTTTTCGTTGGGAAACATCGTATATGATTTGCAAACACATGTTGTTTGTTCTGAAACAAAAGGGAGTACAGAGGATCCCAAACTCTTTAATTGCCAAAAGGTGGACCAAAACTGACAAAGAATTCTACCGAACCGAGCCATCAATGAAGGAGCCTGTTGGGAAGAAAAGTGATGACCCAGATTTGCAAGCCTTGCGCCGGGCTTCCTCGAGGAACGAAGTTCAACTGTATTACCGTTTGGGTTGTACTACTGGCGAGACAATGAGGTTCTTCAGAGAGCATATGGCCGACGGGATTCGGAAAATGCAGAGAATGGTTTCTAAAACTTTTCAGGGTACACAAGGAGCCGGGACACAAGGAGAGATTAAGAAGGAAGAAAATCCCTACGCCCATGTGAAGAATCCGAACCCCCCGGACACTAAATGCCCAAAGGGACCAAAGAAAGACAAGAGAAGGAGGTGTGGCAATTTCAAGGAGCTGGGACACAACAGGACAACATGCCCCAATCCTCCGGTGGACTCCGTCGAACAAGTGGACGATCCGGAAGACGATTTTGCAGAACTGCCACTTGAGTTTGATGTTAAAGAGGAATACTTCTGGTCTCAATCGAGTAGTCAGTCCAAGAAAAACAAGCATGAATGATATAGGTCGGTTTAGAGTGATTTTATTCGTGATTTCTTGACAAGAAAGATGACCCGGGAGATGATATTGAACAAGTACCACCTTATTTTAATGTTATTGTGGAATTGTTCTGGTATTAATCTTTAAACATGCCTTTAAAGGACTTTTGAGTTGATATTGGTCTGCTTGTAGTTAATTTCATCGTTATTTATTAACAATAAAACTCAAATTGTTAACATTGCTTTCTTAAATGAGGGAACTCCTTCGACCTGTTAAACTCTACTAACTATATGGTAGTCTTTTCTATCTGTTAGCCGCGTAGATATTAAGAACTTTATCTAAAGCGAGAAAAACTCTTAACAACTATATCTCCAGCCGAGGTTACCTGCTATAGCGGGTAACATTTTTTGTCCTGTAGTAGCGGGGACCAAAAAAAAAAAAAAAGTTGTCAGGAACCCTAATTAGGGACGCACCATAGACAAGCCCATATCTGAACTGTAGTTTCAGATAATAATACTGAAACTACAATTCTTTAAATATAAAATAAACTAAGCGTAATTAGACGGTTCGGCTTAACGCGCGACAAGAAAACGCAGTTCGACTAATCAAATAAATAACGAATGTAAACTAATTAAGTAACAGCTAATTATAGAAATAAACTCATGCTAACTTATACAAACCACTTACCTTATATTGCAAACAATGAAATCAGAGCTTTGGCATTAAGTAAGAGCCATTATTTCTTAAAGTAGTCAATGAAAGAAAGTCTAGATCATGCTCCAGAAAATCCATGTCTTGAGGGAGCATATTTATCAAGGCTTCAATTCCATCCCCCGAACTTGTTTTCAACAAGAGTACATGGTTTCTCAACTGAAAGGTTCCGTGGGAAAACCAACTTGGCTTGCCCCATCCAAAGTCCACCTCATATAATTGGAAGTGAATTAAGCTTGTAAAACTGCAAACTTCAATCTCCCCATTCCACACATCCGGCATTGACTTTCCTTCCCCTAGATGACCGTTCACGTACCTCTTGGCATTGAATTTCTCTTTGAGTCCCCTCACAAGACCAACTACGTCTTTATTTTCTGAAGACGATATCGCATACACGTACTTCCTGATGTTCCCCATTGAGTATTCTGAAAGTGGGGGGACGATTTTTTGCCTCAAATTCACCACTATCCCAACACCAGCTATCTTTCGTGCGTTTTGGCTACTTTTAGCCACCGCTTCTTTGACATGATTCCATATAAACGCAACCAGAGCTTCAACTCTAGTTGGATTATCTACCTTGGATCCGGACGTAATGACTCGTGATTTCAGTAGTTCAAGTGATTCCCTACTAAACACAAAGCTTCTACCGACCATCTTGATTTTGCTAACGATCGTGCCAGTATCTTTAGGCATGTTATCCTTATGAGGGGAAAGGCGAGGGAGGCAGAAAATGGGATGTTGAACGGTTTCAAGAGGCACCCCACGAGCGATAGCAGCCCATGTATTGATGAAGGCCCCGGCAGATGAGGCGTCTCCGAATTTGTGGGAAAAGCAAATAGCAACCACAGTCCCCCCACAAGGGAAGAAGTTGGTCCGGACTAGTAGGGGGATTGTTTTGGTGTCGGAGTTGAAAAAGGGTTTGTTTGGAAAGTAGCGCTCCAGACTTTCGATATCTGGATTTTGAATGATCCGTGACAAAGAAATGTTGCCAGGGCAATGAACTTGAGCCTCCTTATACACTGCACCAACATCGTTGCAATCGATAAAATCATTCTCTACGATCCTTCCAGCTAGAGGGTAGTAAAGAGTCAATGCTATCGACAGAGATTGTTTCAATAGCAGAGACTTTTGGAGGACTCCCATATTTTCATGCTCGCCACCTCCTGTATAGAAGAAAAGGAATGGGCCATGATATGTTGAGGCAGTTTGATCTAAGAATGAGAGTTCATATTTTCTAAGGTGATTTGGTGTAGGAGAAGATGGTTTTATCAGCTCCTCGTAAGTCACTTCAACTTTCGAGCCCATCTTAGTTTCTTCTAATATGAGATTGATGTTTTGAAATCTCGGAGCAACTACATAGTTATTTATACTCCAATTCTTTTTTTATCAGACAACGTGAAAGAGTACCAAAGGCGTGATGCATGCTGACTAGCTTGCTTTAATCATAGCAGCTGGCTGTATTAAATTTTTGTTAATGGTTGTCGGAAGGCGTGTTCATATATAAGCCGTACTATATACTACTATACATTACCCAAAGAAGCCATAACAAGTTTGTCTGATACATAAAGGCCATCGTTTTAAATATCACATGAATCACGATGCAATGAAAGATGACGGAAGGTGTGATGCTGTGCTTCCATTTAATAATAGCAGCTAGTTGTTTTATAAATAATACTTACTTCTAGCAACTAGTTGTCTGGCTGGTTGCGATAATAAATTGTGGTTGCTATACTTACTTTAGATTGGCTACACCAATAATATGGTGACTATTGCTGATGAGGAAAATGTTTGTTTGACTCCTCCTGTATCTGATGATATTATTTTCAAAACTGTTAAGAGTATAAATAAAAACAGAGAACCTGGTCCTGATAGGTTTAATGCTGCTTTCTACCACTCTATCTGGGATACCATTAAAAGACATGTGTGTTCCCAAATAAAAGAGATTTTTCTTTCTTCCTCTATCCCCGAGAAAATGAATCATACTCACATTTGTCTTATCCCTAAAATGAGCAACCTTGAGAACATTAAACAGTTCAGACCTAATGGATAGTTTAATGTCTCTTACAAGATTGTGGCTAAAATTGTGGTGGCTTGAATTAGACCACTTATGTGTAAGATTATCTCCCCCAATCAGGGCAGTTTCATCCCTGACAGGAGTACTAGTGACAACATCATCATGGTTCACGAAATCATCCACAATCTCAACAAAAAAAAAGGAAGGAAATGTGGTATGATTATCAAAATTGATTTAGAGAAAGGCTACGACAGACTTTTTTGGGATTTCATTAAGGATAGTCTGATTGCTTTCAAGTTTGATGATAAACTTGTTACTCTGATTATGAACTGCATCACTTCTGTCAATTATTCTTTATTGTGGAATGGGGAAGCCCTTCCCTATTTTAAGGCTGGCAGAGGTCTTATGCAGGGAGACCCTCTTTCTCCCTATATTTCTGTTCTCTCTCTGGAAAAACTATCTTGTATGATTAATCAGGTTGAAAGGCATGGGAATTGGAAAAGGTATCAAAACCACTGTTGGGTTTTGACGTAGGTAACGCAGCGGAATAACAAAAATTTAATTCCTACTCAAAGCCCACCAAGGATCACAGGAAGAGACATCATAACATGATAAGGGTCATAGTAATTGTGTACCTTTTGGTTTGGGAGATCACACGAAGAATATTGTGCTCGTCTCTACGGTTGATCCACGTCTAGAGGTGAGATCTAAATTCTTCCTTCTCAACTGCTAGCTTAGACCGGAGGAAGAGGAAAGAAGGAATCAAGCATCCATGGAAGGAAGAGAGGGGTTTCGGCCCTCTCTTTGTGCTGACGGGAAGGGGCGGACGCAAGGGGTGTTCGGCCCCTTGTGATCTTGCTCTCTCTCTTTGATTTCTCTCCCACTCACTTGTGTTATGTCTAATAAAATTATTGGGAAGGAAGCTAAAGCCTCATTTATATAGACCAACAACTCTTGTTAGTTTACATAAATGTCCTTCCTAGTTCTACATGAACTTGGATTAGTCCATTCCTTGCATATTAGTCCTACTAAGTTTGCAAGGTGTTGCACAATTATCTTTCTTATTAATTAATCATATTAATTAATCCCAAATCTAGTTCTACTCTATTTGACGTGTGACCCCATAGGTTTCTACTTAGTTGGTAGTAACTTATTACTAACATGGAGCGGTGTCTAGCAACACAGCCATGCCACCCAACTAATAGAAGTAGTCAGTGATCCCGACAAACCTTTGTGCCCAATATCTCATATTGCACTATCCCTTTGTCTCCATATCCGGATTGGACACGAGACATAAATAGTCACATTCGTATATCCAATCCATAGTTCCTCGATCCTGGGAATACGCTTATGCAAGCAGATAACATCAATATCTCCATATTGATTTATCTAAGTCTGGCCAGACATTCAATTAGCCTCATCTCAGTGGTCGTGGATATTTACTTTCATTATGTGGGAGGGAAAAATCCTCTCTACATCACTACGATCTCTAAGCTTGCTTCCTACCATGCCCGATAACTACCTTTATGATTACCCAGTTACGGTGTAACGTTTGATAACATCAAAGCACGATATTTCACAACTAGAGTATCTAGTGACTTCAAGTCTAAGGATTGCAATTATATTAGCACTACGAGAAGCGATTGTGACTTTAACATAATCTAATGTATCCTTCTCGTCGTGGGTCAATCCAGTATGCCATTACCCTTAATGCATACCCATGTGTTAGACTTGATATCTCCATATCAATCTACACACATACTAGTCTATGTTTGATCGTCCTATTAATCAATATAGTTGACTAGGGATATTTAAGATAAATAGCACACTGTATCTAAGGACTTCATTATATTAATTGTCACAATATATAATAAATGAATATTATAGACAATAACAATGTTCATACTAAATATTAGATTGCCTCTAGGGAACCTATTCTAACAGTCTCCCACTTGCACTTGAGCCAATCTGGTGCATCTCGTGTGCCTATAGATCTGGCGTGCCCTTCATGCTTTCTCTGCGCAAGAGATTTTGTGAGCAGATCTGAAAGATTGTCATCCGTTGGAATCTTGCACATCTTCGGATCTCCTCGATCGATCATATCACGAGTAAGATGGAATCTCCTATGTACATGCTAAAATCTCAGGTTGTTCAAGACTTGACTATTTCAAGGCCTTGACACATCCTTCAAAGCCTTGAATAAGCTTCTGAGGCTTGAAAATAGTTTGGCTATTTTCAAGGCTTTGAAACTGGATTCAAAGCATTGAAACTGTTTAACCTGAATGCATATTCTCAGGGGGAGTTTTTCTGCTAACTCTCTGATTTAATTTACTTGCTATCCTTCATATGTTTGATTATCTGTTATTAGATGATAACAGACAAATTGTTAAACATGTTTTGAATTTCAATATATCATTTGTTTGACCATGATAATGCAGGAAATTTTGTTTCTAAGTTTTGCAGGATTATTTCCTAAACTGAATTGCTGTAAATTTAGAAACACTTGAATACTTTGATCCTGTGACCAATCAGACGTGTATGACAACTTCTCATGGTGGTTAAATGAAAGATTACAAGAATATTTCCGAAGATTGTGATCATTCAACCGTTGGAGAAGAATTCAAAGTAGTCAAACTCTGTTGCCTACAAAATAGGAAGGTTGTTGCTGAAAATATAGGGAGATTCGCAGAGCTGTTTGAAGTATTTATAGAGCTCAAATTCGAAGCAACAAGACACAACGCTCAACGGGAAAATAGAGAGAAAGTATTCTGGACAGACAAGCATCAAAGAAGTTATTCATGTCTTCCAATCCATTCATAGAAGTTCATTGCATGTCACTGCATTTTTTCTACTCTTAAGTGATCTTCTGTATAGAGCTATATTGGTAGATCATTTCTGTATTATTTCTACATTCATTCTCAAGGATTGTTCAAAGTGAACATTAGAGAATTCTTAGTTAATCAGTTAGCTAGAGCAGGTACTAGACAGGTTAGGGAAAACCACAAGCTGTAACAGAGTACGAGAACTCTCTGTGCTTGAGTTCTAGGGCTTAGCTTCTGATTAATAAGAGTTGATTTGAAAATCCTGCAGGGATCTAATCCATGAGGTAGAGACGTAGTTCCAAGTGGACTGAACTCTATAAATCACTTGTCTTGTGCATTTTCAGTTCATTTACTTTCAGAGCTTTTGCAGCATACAAAAACTATTTATTTTCAAGGGTTTGAACTTGTTTTCAAGGCCTTGAAAAAGGCATACTTGCTCTAAACTTTCTGCATCTACTTCAAAGGCTTGAAATTGTGTTCAAGGCCTTGAAATTCATTATTTGAATATGTTTCTCATCTTTCTAGCAAGGTTTGTAAAAAGTTGGTATACTCTATTCAACCCCCCTTCTAGAGTATCTTAGCTGCTTATACAACTGCATACTCACACTTTCAATTGGTATCAGAGCTTGTATCACTGTATAAGATTTAAACATCTGGTGATCATGAGTACTGCAGGTGATGGTGGTTTCTCACAAGGAAGAGCTGTTAACAGACCTCCTCTATTCTGTGGAGAAAATTTTGCTCATTGGAAAGCTCTCATGAAAATGTTTATCATTGATCAAGATCTAGAGCTTTGGACCATTATCCAAAATGGACCTCATACTTTCTACAGAGAGAAAGATGGGATCAGAACTCCCAAAACAGAAGACTCACTCTCCTCTTCTGAATTAGAGAATTTCCAAGAACTACAAGGCTATTAACATTTTCTATTGTGCTTTGAGTAAATATGAATTCAACAGGATCTCTGGATGCACAACTGCTAAAGAAATCTGGGATAAACTTGTGGTTACCTTTGAAGGGACCAGTCAAGTTAAGCAGACCAAGATCAACATCTATCTCAGAAAATAGTAGTTGTTCAAGATGAATGCAGATGAGTGCATCAGAGATATGTTCAAGAGATTCACTTATATTGTCAACAACCTTGATTCACCTGGAAAACACTTTTCCAATGAAGAAAATGTGAGGAAGATTCTCAGAAGTCTTCCAAAGGCAAAATGGGAACAAAAAACAACAACTATTGAAGAAGCTTAGAATCTCTCAACTTTACAACTTGATGACCTACAAGGGAAGCTGATAACCCCGTTTACGGTGTTATATTTACACTTGAAAGCTTATCCTTTTACGTGATTTCCGGATAATTTAGATTACAAATATGGTATGATCTTGAGGAGTTTGTGAAAGTTGAGCTTTGTGTGCTTAATTGACAGTCCGGGCTTTTTCTAGTTTATTTGATCTATAATTGTCACATTTTATTCCCGGTACTTGTAGTTGTGTGTGACACAGGTACCGGGAACGTGGAAAGGGAGCGGAAGCGAACTTCAGAAACGAGTAAAAGCTCAAGAAAATGAATTAGAATGATGAAGAGAAAAAGCCGTGGTTATTGAGTTTCAGAACAACCAAACTCCACCAAAGTACCAAACTGTTTTCACCTGCCAATTCCTCCATAACCACCTCTTCACCATTTCTCCTTCACAATACAAACCAACACCAACCCATTAATCCACCTAGTTAACCTCCATAGCAGCGACATTAACTCACACCAACACAAACCAATACCCAAACTAGTCAGCCACATTTCCCCAGCATCTCACCCCATAGCCATGACCTGCTACCAATTCCCTACAACACCATTACCTCCTTAACACCCAGCCCTATAACCACCACAACCACCAGTTCACTACCAGCAACCACCATCACAGACCATTAATACAACCCCATCCTAACTGAATACTAAAAAAAAACAAGCTGCCACTACCAATTAAATCACTGTATCGCAGCCACCATTATGACCTTCTTCCACCTGAATTGAACTCATAATGAAATACCCAAAGCCACGACAATCACCCAAAAACCACCTGAAACTGTTCACCCTCAACAACACACTGTTACTAATAGATGGACTACTCTCATACGGTTTGGGCCTGTCACAGAAGCCCAACTCTAAACCCACATGAAGTCCAAGACTGCTCATCAAGCCCATTGTATTATCTGTAATTACCCAAATCATATAAGGGTAAATTAGTCTTTTTGGTGTCTTCAGTAACCCTACTCAATTCCTACCGTTAGATCATCTCAGTCGTACATTGTACCGTTGGATGGGAGCTATATAAGCTTCCTTATTGCCGTGTTGATTCAGCATGTAATATACATTTTCTCTTTCTATTTTCTCTGTTCTTCATCTTCTCTCAAAGAACCCTAATCGGTTCATATACTCTTTCATGGTATCAGAGCCTTTTCAATGGCTCTTGCCACAACTACACCGGCCTCACAGCCGATCTATTTGCTCTCCAATATTCATAACTTTGTTACCATTCAAGCTTGATTCTTCTAATTTTGTGCTTTGGAAGCACCAGATCTCCTCAATCTTTCGTACTCATACACTTTTTGGTTATTTAGATGGCTCAATTCCTTGTCCACCGCTGATCTTACCCACCGCCGATGGTGCATCCACCGTCAACCCTGCTTACACCGCCTGGCAACTTCAAGATCAAGCCGTTCTTACGATCTTGAATGCTACTCTATCTCAAGAATCCCTCACTTTGGTCATCGGATCTGTCACTTCCCGTGAAGCTTGGCTCGTTCTTGAGCGTCGATACGCTTCGTTGACCAGATCCAACATCCTCGCCCTCAAAGCAGAGTTTCACTCTCTCAAAAAGGGATCGGACTCCATCGATCTATACATGCAGCGCCTAAAAACGATCCGTGACAAACTTGCTGTCACCGGCGTTGTCACCCCTGATGAAGATCTGCTGCTTTACGCCCTCAATGGTCTCCCACCAGAGTATAACTCCTTCCGCTCCTCCCTGAGAATACACTCTGCTCCGATCCCCTTTGAGGAGCTTCATGTGCTTCTTAAGGCCGAAGAACACATGCATGCTCTCCAGATTCCGGCTGCCGAGTTCTCCTCTCCTACCGCCTTCTACAGCTCTCGCGGCGGTCGTGGCGGCGGACGGAACCCTTACGGCTGGAACTCAAACGGCCAACGAGGTGGTGGACGGAACCCTAACGGTCATCGAGGTGGTGGCGGTGGCCGATGGGATTCCAGAGGTGGCCGTTCCAATTCCGGATTCGGGTCTGGCTCCAACTACTTTTATGGATCCGGATCTGGTTCGGGTTCCGGTAACGGATCTGGATATGGGTCGGCTACTGGGTATGGAAATGGATCTGGTTCGGGTCGTGGAGCAGGGAGATCCGGTTATCGTGGCAGGGGTGGTTCGGGTCGCGGTGGAACAAACCCAGTCACTTGTCAAATTTGTGGATATGACTTTCACTCTGCAATTGACTATTATCATCGTATGGATTATGCATATCAAGGAAGGCTCCCACCTGAACAACTTTCTGCTATGGCAGCATCAATTTCTCAACAACCAATTCAACAAACTCCTACTTCTGATTTGTGGCTGACTGATACTGGTGCTTCTAGTCACATGACATCTGACTTTCGGAATCTCTCTCTCGCTGAAAATTATACTGGCAATGATACAGTTACAGTTGGTAACGGTTCTTCTCTACCTATCAAACACTCTGGTAATGCCTATATCTCTACTTCCAATTGCAAATATTCTTTAACTGATACCTTACATGTTCCCAAATTAGCTGTTAATTTACTTTCTGTTCACAAATTTTGCTCAGATCATGATACTCGTTTTATTTTTGATAAAGATTATTTTTATGTTCAGGCCAAGTCTACGGGTCAAATCCTTTTTCAGGGACCCAGTAAAAATGGACTATACCCCTTCTCATCTGAGTCTGCTTCGTCCAGTCCACAAGCATTTTTGGGTCAAAGAGTCCAGTCTCAATTATGGCATTCAAGACTTGGCCATCCCTCTTCTTCTATTTTATCTAAACGTGTTAAATGTCTTTCCTCTTCTGATAAATTAGTTGCAAACAATGTTGGAACCTTGTGTGAATCTTGTCTTGCTGGTAAAATGTCTAGACTACCATATAACTTATCTTCTTCTCGTGCAACTGTTCCTTTACACTTATTGCATAGTGATGTGTGGGGACCTGCTTCTACCTTGTCATTTGATGGTTTCAAATATTATGTGCTGTTTATTGATGATCATTCTAGGTTTACGTGGCTGTTTCCTTTGAAACTTAAATCTGAAGTTGCCTCTGTTTTTGCTACTTTTAAGTTATTTATTGAAAAATTGTTAGGTTATTCAATCAAAATTCTTCGTTCAGATGGTGGTGGTGAATACACTGCATTTGTGTTTCAAAAATTTCTTAGTGACCATGGTATTATGCATCAAAAATCATGCCCCTATACTCCACAACAAAATGGCATATCTGAACGTAAACATAGACACATAATTGAAACTGCAATTACTTTACTACATAGTGCATCTTTGCCTAAACGTTTCTGGTATCATGCTGTTGCTACTGCAGTGTATTTGATTAACAGATTGCCAAGTCCAAACACATCTAATCTCTCACCATATGAACTTCTTTTTAAATCTAAACCAGACTACAAACATTTAAAAGTTTTTGGTTGCAGCTGTTATCCTAGACTCACTGATTATAATTCTTCAAAACTTGATCCAAAAACAAGAAAATGTACTTTCTTAGGTTATGCATCTGGTTACAAAGGGTATTTATGTTATGATTTGCTTCAAAACAAATTCTTCATTAGCCGTGATGTCATTTTTGATGAATTTACTTTTCCTTATGCTACTGTTTCTTCTAATTCCTCCTCTTTCTCACATGTTGACACTTCTGTTACAGGTCATACCCCCCCTCCCCACCAGTTTAATACTGGTTCTACAGGTTTTGGTTCTCTAAATGAACTACACCAATCTGAGGATTGTGAGTTTCAGCACACTGCTAGTTTGAGACCACATGGTGATCCCTCTCCACGTGTTCACAATCCAGCCACATCAGCAGATACTACCATTGATACAGCTGCAGACACTACACCTGCTGATTGTGTCACTGGTTTGAGGTCACCATCCCTCTCAACTAGTCCCAGTTTGGCAGAAAAAACAAATCCAGTGATGATCCCCCCACACCCTCCCAGCTCTACTTCAATTCATCCCATGCAGACTCGTAGTAAGTCTGGAATTAGTAAAAAGAAGTTAGTATATTATGTGTCTCCTACTGCTCCTCTTGGCTTTGCTGCTTCTCATTCACACCACACACACACTGATCCACAATCTTACACAGAGGCTGCCAAACACACTCAGTGGTGCCAAGCTATGGCCACTGAAGTTGACAGCCTCTTACAGCAAAAGACATGGACTTTAGTTCCACCACCACCAAATGCAAACATCATTGGTAACAAGTGGGTTTTTCGCACAAAATTCAATCCTGATGGTTCTATTTATCGTTTTAAAGCACGATTAGTTGCAAAAGGCTTTCACCAAAACCCAGGGCTGGATTATGATGAGACATTCAGCCCTGTGGTTAAACATGCTACGGTTCGCACTATATTGGCTCTTGCAGCCACTTTTTCATGGCCTCTCCATCAACTAGATGTGAAAAACGCATTTTTACATGGATTTTTGCGCGAAAATGTATTTATGAAACAACCCACTGGATTTGTTAACTCCAAATTTCCTCATCATGTTTGCTTGCTTCATAAGTCCATATATGGACTCAAACAGGCACCCCGTGCCTGGTTTGAGCGTTTTACTTCATTTCTTAGCTCTCTTGGTTTTGTTGCCTCATTTGCTGATTGCTCTCTCTTTATACGGCACAATTGCAACAAAATCACCTTATTGTTACTTTATGTGGACGACATTATTTTAACCGGCAATGACTCTTGTTATATTTCTTCTCTTATGCACAAATTAAATGATGAATTTCAAATGACAAACCTTGGGCCACTTACCTATTTTTTGGGCCTGCAAATTTCTTACTCTTCTACTGGCCTTTCTGTCACTCAAGAAAAATACACATCTGATGTCTTAGCCAAATTTAACATGACCAATTGTAAGCCCAGCCCAACACCTTTGGCTGGTGGTGTCAAATACCATTTACACCAAGGCAATTTATTGACTGATGCCTCCCTTTATAGGCAATTACTCGGGGCTTTGCAATACTTAACTTTTACACGTCCTGATATTGCGTTCGCCGTCAACCATCTTTGCCAATTTATGCATGCCCCCACTGAAATTCATCTCAGTGGTGCCAAAAGGGTACTTCGGTATCTCAAAGGCACCAAATCTCATGGGCTTCACTGTACCAAAGGACACTTACCATTACAAATATTTACCGACTCTGATTGGGCCGGAGACCCAACTGACCGTCGTAGTACTACTGGGCTTATTGTTTTTCGTGGCCCAAACCCAGTCCGTTGGTCTGCTAAAAAGCAGCCCACCGTTTCACGTTCCTCCACCGAAGCGGAGTACCGTGCTCTTGCTAATGCTGCAGCTGAGCTCTCATGCTTTCGTCAATTATTTTACGATTTACGCTTTACTTTACCTTCTCCTCCTATTCTTAATACTGATAATATTTCTGCTATTGCTCTAACCCAAAACCCCATTTTTCACGCACGTACAAAACATATTGAAATTGACTATCATTACGTGCGTGAACAAGCCTTATTAAAACATCTAACTATTTCATTTCTTCCTAGTGCAGATCAAATTGCAAATCTTTTCACAAAATCGCTAGCTGCTGCTCCGTTTGAATCTTTCCGTGATAAACTGCTGCTGCCTTCGCCCCATCAGTTTAAGGGGCCGTAATAGATGGACTACTCTCATACGGTTTGGGCCTGTCACAGAAGCCCAACTCTAAACCCACATGAAGTCCAAGACTGCTCATCAAGCCCATTGTATTATCTGTAATTACCCAAATCATATAAGGGTAAATTAGTCTTTTTGGTGTCTTCAGTAACCCTACTCAATTCCTACCGTTAGATCATCTCAGTCGTACATTGTACCGTTGGATGGGAGCTATATAAGATTCCTTATTGCCGTGTTGATTCAGCATGTAATATACATTTTCTCTTTCTATTTTCTCTGTTCTTCATCTTCTCTCAAAGAACCCTAATCGGTTCATATACTCTTTCAGTTACCTCTTAGACCATGACAAACCCAAACCTTAACAACCCACAATTTACACCACTGCCTTGGCCTAAACCCAGAACCACCATGGCCCCCATGAACCTCCAATACTCACCTGAAACCCTGCTAAATCACCAAAACCAGTCCCTCATAGCCCCTGCCAACTACCGACCCCAAACCCAAAGAGAACGCAGCAGCAACTCAGAGAAGAGGGAGGAAGAAGAGTCAGCAGTGCACAAGATTAGAAGCTGAAGCAAGGTGCAGATCAGACCAAGAATCGCAGAGAAGAAGAAACCCAGAACAGAGCATGAAACAGGACAAAGAAGTAGCAAGAGAAAGCGCAGATCAGAGAACCCAAGGGCGGAAATCAGAGAGGAAATTCACGCAATAAATTCAAGAAGAAGAAGAGGAGCAATCGTACGAGTGCTGGCCTGAAATCGTGCAAAATCTGTGTTTTCAGCAAAACTTCAATCGTAGAACCCTCCTCATACAATTGTACAATTGGTTACGGGGCTATCGTACGATTGCCTTGCCCTCTCGTACGGTTGGAGTCTCCAGGCGCTGATTTTGTCCAAGGCAGAGAAGCAATTAACGAGTAAATAAAAGGAAGCTGGGGGTTTTATTTCCTAGGTTCTAGGAGATACTCCAACATTCTTGGAAGGGCAAAAGTGCAAATAATAGAATTATACTTCAACTAAAGGGCTGATTCTGAAGATTTATTGATTTTTTCGATTGTACATCAAGAAATCCACGCCATTCAGAACGCAGAACAAGATGAAAGAGGCAGAGATGAAGAACAAGAGACTTGGGAGCGCGCCGGAGCTGGTCTTCGTCACGACACCAAGGGTTTTTACCGTTTGATCTTCTTCCCTTTCATATCTATGAAAATCATGTGTAACTCTATGATGTTTTTCAGTAGCTAATTACTTTGCTAGGTTCGTACGTTTGAACCTAGGTCATGAAAATTTTCTTATTGTTTAAGATTTGATTCATGAAATTGTCATCTTAATATGATTTAGATTACGTTCTTCTTTCATTCTTTTACTTTGTTTTATACAATTGTAGTGTCGCGGACTATAGTTGCTACTTGGTGAAAATTGATGGACTGACAGGTGAAAACGATTAGCCTATAATGAAGAATGAAAGCAAACCCTGTATCGTGATAGACCAACATGATAAGCGTTAGAGTTTGGGTCATTACATAGACTTGTTCGTAAATCATGCTAGGTGACACAGTTTATGGGTCAACAGATTATAATTGTGGGGATTTAGCATAGTCTTACATGAGATTGATAAAAGATTGTAGGAATGTATATGTGATCAAGAACGTGGTATAGGTAATTTGTTTCTAAGTGCAATCCGAGAAAGTGAATTGATCTAGGGGATGCGTATAGAACCTAGTTCCTTCTTTATTAGTGATAACTCACAATCAATATTTCAAAATCCCAAAAAAATATTAGTCTAGCTTGCTATTTATCTTTCAGTCACTTGTTTGAGGGTGACGAACTCTTAAATCACAACTTTTTCCTCCTGTTATTTAACTTTAAATTAATTGTTAACTAAATAATCTTAAGACTGTCCATGTAGGTTCGACAACCTGAGCTTAATACTCATCTTTTGTTACTTCGACCGTGCACTTGCGTATGCACGTAAGAAAACGTGTCTGAAGCTCCTGAAACATGAGATATCTATGAATGAAGTTGATGGAGAACTCCCAGAAGGTGTCAAAAATCTAGCCCTCAAAGTGAAAGAGAATGAGAAAATTCAAAGCCTTGAAACTGAGGATGGTGATGATGAAGATCCAATTGCCTTAATTTCCAAAGCCTTGACAATGATTCTCAAAATGAAGAGAAACTCTGGAAACAAAGAATTCAACAGAGAAAGGCATAGACCATCCATCAGCAAGGATTAAAAAGGTAAGTCCTCTTCACATAACATGTCAAAAGTTATGAACTTCTTTGAGTTTGGTGATGCAGGACAATTGATAAGAGATCATCCACACAAAAAGAGCAAGAACTTTCAGAAGAAAGATCATGACAGAAGAAAGAAAGCCATGATAGCTTCATGGAGTGATTCAGATAGCTCTAGTGAATCTGAATCTGAAGAAGAACATGCCAATCTTTGCTTCATGGCCAAGCATTATGAAAGTTCTGAAAAGAACATTGAGGTAATGGTAAACTGTTTAATTTCAAGGCCAAAAGAATCTCTTTCAGAATATCTCAGAACAATGCTTTTAAATGAGGAAGATTATCAGAAAGAGATTAGGCTTTTGAAATAAAAAGTTCATGAGCAAGCAAAAGAAAATCTATAACTTGTTTGCCTAAATCAAAATCTTGAAATCTCTCAGAAGAAAACTGACAGTGATTTCAAGGCCTTGAAAACCAATTTCAAAGCCTTGAAAACACAATTCAAGGAAGTAGTCACTGAAAACTCCTCTGTGAGTGACAGCCTTGTTAACCATAGACATCAGGTTGATGGTTTAGAGAAACAAAAGATTACTCTTGCTGAGAAACTTCAAGAATCTGAATTAGTCAAAATCAAGCTTGATGGATCAGAACATAAGTTGAACTTGATTCTTGGAGGAAGTTCACAGTCTGTTCAAAAAGCTGGTATTGGATTCAATCCAAACTTTCCAAGAAGAAACAATACCAGATTTGTGAAAGATGGAAACAAAACCTCTCCTACTTATCATTACTGCTGTAAAATTGGTCATGTTGAAATGACTTGTCCTTTTAGAAGAAGAGACCCTCACATAATGAGGAACACTTTTCCTTTTCAACTTAAAGGACAGGTTAAGTGGATTTGGGATCCTAAAGGGGTTGGACCACCTAACATGGGTGATTCTGAATATGAATCCAAATTCCACACATGGTCTAACAGCTGGGTAAGGCAGTGATTGGTGCTTGTAGGTTGTCACCAAAGAACAGAAGTGGTTCATGGACAGTGGTTGCTCAAGACACATGGGTGGAATGAGTTCTCTATTCTCAGAATCAAAGGAGCAATCAGAAGGTTCAATAACACTTGGTGACAAAGGAAAATGCAATTTTATTGGTATTGGAAAAGTTGGTACAAATTATGAAAACTCTATTTCTGATGTTTATCTGGTTGAAGGTTTGAAATTTAATTTACTTAGTGTATCTCAGCTTTGTGATAATGGTAACAAAGTTATCTTTGATAAAGAGAAGTGTGTGGTGCAAAATGAGAAATCAGGAGATTGCATTCTCACAGCCTCTAGATCAAACAATGTTTATACTTTTCAGACTAACAAAGTTGCAGGTGAAAGTTTGAAGTGTCTCAAGGCCTTGAAAGAGTATTCAAAGCTTTGGCATAGGAAACTTGGTCATATCAGTTTGCATACTTTGAACAAGTTTATTTCCAAAGACTTGGTAAGAGGATTGCCATCCACCAAGTTTAAAGAAGATGAGTTGTGCAAAGCCTGTGCACAAGAAAAGCAGACCAGAAGCTCATTCAAGCCAAAGAAGTTTGTAAGTAAAACTAGACCAATTGAATTACTTCATATGGATCTCTGTGGTCCTTTGAAGACTCCTACTCCAAAAGGTAAAAGGTATATGCTAGTTGTTGTAGATGATTTTCCTAGATACACTTGGGTTATGTTTCGGAAAGAAAAATCTGAAGCACTCTCTGAATTTTCAAAGCTTTGCAGAGAACTTCAAAACTTGAAAAACCTACCTGTAGCTTCAATCAGAAGTGATCATGGTAGAGAATTTGGTCAGTTAGAATTTGATTTATTATGTGATAAGCATGGTATTTCTCACAAATTTTGTTCTCCAAGAACTCCTCAACAGAATGGTGTTGTTGATAGAAAGAACATGACTCTTGAAGATATGTCAAGGACAATGCTTCTTGAGAACAAGTTGCCAAAACATTACTGGGCAGAAACTGTGAATACATAAAATTATATTTTGAACATGTGCATGATCAGACCTATTCTAAAGAAGACCCCTATGAACTATTCAAAGGGAGGAAGCCAAACATCTCTTACTTCAGATACTTTGGATGTACTTGTTTTATACATAACAGTGGAAAAGACAATCTTGGTAAGTTTGATGCAAGAAGTGATGAAGGTATATTTCTTGGTTACTCTCTGAATAGCAAAGCTTATAGAGTTTACAATAAAAGAACCAAACTGGTTGAAGAGAGCATTCATGTTATTTTTTATGAAAGCTATGATGGTTCTTTGAGTGAAAGTTTTGCAGATTTGAATTTGAACAAGCATGAGTCAGCGGGAGAGACTGAGAATCCACTTGGATTCAAGAAAGGCTCAGAGGAAAATAGAAGACATTTTCAAGACCTTGAAAATAGTTCTCAAGGCCTTGAAAATACAGATCAAAGCCTTGAAAAAGATGATCAGAAGGATTCAAGTGACAAAGCCACTACTTCAAGACCAGAAAAGATCTATGGAGAACCTGAAACATGGTCTCCAAGAAAGAGATTCAAATATCTCTCATCCCATCCAGCTGATAATATCATATCAGATCCAACCACTGGTACACAAACTAGATCACAATTGAAGAACTTAGGTGCTTTTAATGCTTTTATTTCTCTTGTAGAACCAAAAACTGTGAAGGAAGCTTTACAAGAAGCAGACTAGATCATTGCTATGCAAAGTGAACTCAATGAGATTGAGAGGAATAAGGTTTGGAACCTGGTACCTGCACCAACAAATCAGTCTGTCATTGGTACCTGATGGGTATTCAGAAACAAGTTTGATGAAAGTTGTAGTGTAATCAGAAACAAAGCAAGGTAAGTTGCTTAAGGTTACAATCAAGAAGAAGGTATTGATTATGAGGAAACTTTTGCTCCAGTTACCAGGTTAGACGCAATTAGAATTTTGCTTGCATTTTCATCCTACAAGAACATGAAACTATTTAAAATGGATGTGAAGTGTGCTTTCTTGGATGGCTACTTACAAGAAGAAGTTTATGTTGCACAACCACCTGGTTTTGAAAATGACAAATTTCCAGATCCTGTCTACAAACTTGACAAAGCTCTTTATGGTTTGAAACAAGCTCCAAGGGCTTGGTATGAAAGACTGTCAAACTTTTTACTTGAAAATGATTTCAAAAGAGGTTTAGTAGACAAAACTCTTTTCATTAAGGCTCATGAGAAAGATTTGCTTGTAGTGCATATATATGTTGATGATATACTGTTTGGAGCTACTAATGATCAATTATGCAGAGAATTCTGAAGTCTTATGAGCAGGTGACACGATTTCTTACGTGTATACGCAAGTTCACGGTCAAGTAGTAAAAGTGGAGTATTTTACGACTCCGAGTATCGAACCCAAGGGAAATAGACGACTACTAGCTAATTAAGAATCAATTAGAAGATACCTAAGTAACCGGTAAGAAGTGGTTTGAGTTTGAATGTTCGTCGCCCACAAACAAGCGAGTGCATAAAATGAATGTAGAGACAATATTTCTGTATTTTCAATTAAAAGAATTTAATCAAAGTATGGAGAAAACTAGGCGATCTATGAATCACCTAGGGTCTTTAGACAGTTCCGGAATTTGTATTGAAACACGTTATGCACTAACTGATTATGCCGGGTAATAGCACTTACAATCTTCTGTCGATCTCATGTAATTTTACGTAACAGTTTACTTTGGGTCCTGTCGGTCCACCTCCATCTACCGTTACGTTCTAGCTCGCTAGTCAACTTCGTTCACTGGGTCCTGTCGGTCCACCGATTCACTCACCTCACTAGTTCAACCGAATCTACCCACACATGACTACTCCTATTCATCTCACCTATCGGTCTCAATGATTCGGGAATAAAAAACATGATCTTATTCGTAATCGGGTTAAGTCTCTGTCAAGCACCCACCTAGTTCAATAACAACTCCAGTTCCCGACTCCCTTGTTGCTAAGAATTAAGCCTAGATCATGATTTCTAACCAATTAGTTTGTAACATTAAGCTATGAATTCAACTAGTTCATCATCTTCATATAACATGGTAGTTCCATTCATCACTAACACGTGTCAATAGCCTTAGCTTACGGATTCACAATACAAGATGAAGAATAATAAACATTAATTGGATCAATCGCATGAATCAATCAACAAAATCCGGAAAATAAGTCTAAGTCATAACCCTAGGCTCTCCATAGAGCCTAACAAAGAAATTATCTACTCATTGTTATGCCAAAATCACAAGTATTCTCCATAGAATGATAAAGAGAGGGTAAGAGAAGAATCAAACGATGAAATCGCCAAAGCTTTGGCGAATCCGTGCAATCCCCAAGCTCCTAGGTGCTCTCCAATGGCTCCCGTACGTGAATATCTTCTTCTTAGGTCGTCTCTTGCGTTTTTTACCGGCTGGGCACGCTTCTTAATGAAAACTAGCCGAAATTGCACTTCAGCCCCTCTACTTTGTAATTCCAGGACAAAATTATTTGCTGATCTTGCGCGGGCTGTATCTCCATCATACGGACTCGTCTTCGGGCCTACCATATATCGTTGGAAATATACGGATGTCTACTTTCCAATGCCGCAAGCCATGATTCAAAATTCTTTGAAGATTTTCCTGGGCATCGAAAAGAGTGCAGGCTGGTCCTGTGTGACTTTTCCAACTTTTCTTCGTTTGTGCGTCTCCTTTTCTCCTCTTCATCTAGCTCCATTCCAAGCATATCCAAGCATCTCATAAGCTCCAATGCACCTCTTTTACCTGAGATACACAAAACTAAAAAACCCGTGCAATTATCATAGCAAATATGAGAGAAAACATGCACAAATAAGCTAGAAACACAACTTTTCACTCTCAGGCTTAGAAATAGTCACATATTTGTGAATATATAACATATAAATCATGTGAAATAAGACTAATACAAGTACTAAGAAAGTATAATAATAACTCATAAAAGAGAGTTATCAAATACCCCTACACTTACCTTTTGCTCGTCCCGAGTAAAACCACTATTTACTAGCCGACTCAAGACGCAAACGACACAAGACTCGACAATGCAACAATATGATGCAAATGCAAACTACGACTCGATCCTACACAAACAAATATATAAACAAAACACACTTTTTATCTTTTTGGTTGAAATCGGGCAATCTCCATTGGCTTAAATCGGGTATCATGAAGTGATGAGAATCCTAGGAACAAAGCATGAGTTGAAACTAAACTCGACAACGAGACTCTCCCCTAGTTAGTATAGAAAGCCTAAATTTACTAAGTACAAGAGTACGCTACCTCTTCGCGTGTGCCACGAAATAAGAGACTACGCTAGGAAAAGCCACATCCAAGGTCCGAGCTCCTAATCCGCTAATGGTTTTCACATGATGAGGCTTAGGGACATAAAGATAATCTCGTCGAAATAAAGTCCTAAGCGTCACATTCTCACATCAAATCCCACATCTCACACACCCTCACCACGATGATAGGAACCAAAACCCAAAGCTCACCACCTCCGGCCCTCAATTCCCTCAAACCCCGGTACAATAGTGATCTCCGTGGCCATCGTCGTTCGTCGTGCATGAAACGTGAACCGTCGTCGTCAAAGTAGCTCCACCACTCGTTTCAATTCAATTCCAACTCAACTTTATTTCATCTCTCCTTTTTCTTTTTCTCTCATTTTAACATTTTTTTTTTCTTTCTCTTTTTTTCATTTTCACAATTCTCTCAAAATCCCATCAAAATCCAACAATAATATCCGAGTGGTCTTCAAATAACAATCAAATGTGCTAGGAGAAGGAAACACGTAAATCGATGAATGAATATCACATAAAAATATCATCTCCTCCTAACTCAATCAAAGTCCATGTCAAGTCCAAGCCGCAAAATCAATGAAGTACATGTGTGGGAGTGGAGTCATCGCAATCTCACACTCAATATCCGGAGTCGAAAGTCGACACCCCCACACTCGAATGTCACTATATCCCCTCTCAAGTAGTCCCGAAGATGAATGTATCTCGTGCCTAATCCAACCGATCCTCCTACACCAAAGTAATCTAAACCGGTACCTAGCACGATCCACCAATTAAGTTCACCCAACCCAATTTTGTGCGTATTAGATCCACGCACTCACGGCTCTCCAAAACTGTGTCCACGATGTAATGGCATGGAACACCGCCACACCGAAGTGCGCAAGCCTACTCACTCACCCTCGCATCCCCTCGTAGATAGTCAATGTAGTGCAAGAAAGATGTAGAACTCAACGAAATGTATGATCACTCCCTCATCGAACCCCCTCAACTACACAACCCCCTCGTGATGCACTAAAGTGGTGATTCTAATCAATTTGTGATGAAGGCCAAGAATCGACACCCTAGGTCCGAAGGCTAGCAAGAATCCAAGGTTCAAATTGGGGGCGTCTAATGGTCCTACAAGGTGAGTTCTAAAAGCAGTGAGTGCTCTAATACACGTCCTCGCACAGCTGTTTCGTGTGCCACTACGAGGCGGGTTGGCGACTACCTAAGACGTACACATAGATGTTCGGCTTGTTTAGCTCACACCTAGCTCAGCTCTTGTAAGAAAATAGGCACACACTTTGGCTTTGAAAATCACGTAAGTGTTGAAAATAGGTAGGCACTCCCGTAAAGAAAGTCTCTCTATACCTACTAGGGGGGACTCATGTCGTCACTCTCGGTCGCAAATCATGCTCTATGCCTAAAATCCTCACACTTCGCGATTTATCAAATTTTAGCCTCTTTCGATTGCCCTTTTCTCAAAATTTTATCTTTTTAATTTTTTTTTTGATTTTTTTTTTTTTGATTTTTTCATATAATTCCTACACTACATGCAAGCCGACACGAACGAAACTACACAAAACAGTCGATTGGGTTGGTAGACTCAAATAAGAAAATGTGCAATTTAAACACAAACTTAAACAAGTATAAACACGACTAACACAACACAATACGACATACTATTACAATATCACGACACGGACCACATAAATAGACACAATACGACACGAACAACTATATGCAGACATGGCGATGCAAACACTGACTGGCTAGTCAATACTAAAAATCCCCCCACACTAGACTGCTTCGTTGTCCTCAACGAATTTAGAGATCAACAAGAGGACTCAGCATTCAAATGCGAGGAGCGGTGATTCTACTCGGAGTCAAAGCCACGACACAAGAAGGTAGCTACAATAAATTTAGAGATAATTCAAGCTACGTGCACGTGAACGAGTTGTGTGTACCGAAATTAAGCAAGTACTCAATTAATTCCCTAGAATTCTAAAAATAAAATCCTAGAGCAAGTACGATGTGCCCAAATGGTAAGTAAAGAGAGAGAAGAATACTCACAACCGACACAAGGTCGGGGACGAAATCCGATAGGTGCTGACTGAGATAGCGAGAACAATCCCCAAGCTAACATTGTGCGGAACAATGCAAGCTCCCTTACGGTCGAGTGTGTGGAACACACCGGGGTCGATTGATCCTGTTGCTGCTGACGAAAAGAGAACGAATAATCCACAAACTCGTTATGTGAGTTCCCTTGCGGTCGAGTGCGCAAGTAGCACATCGGGGTCGATGTTTTCGTCAATTTTCCTTATTTTTAGAACTTGGACGAATCCATATAAGTTGCTTTGTGCTCTTTGTCTTATTGTGTCAATTCATCCTTTTAACACCCTCACTAACTCCTTCCTTCATCTCACTCTCAACACCCATCACTTAATTCCATAAACAATACATCTAACAATTCTTATTAACATCACAGTATTGAGAATTGAGATGCATAAAGCATTGATTTTACTTTTTCCGTTTGAGTCGAAATTGGCCGAGAAGATATCCCGTTCTTGTGTGTCAGTTGTTGCTCTGTCAGTTTCTCCTTTTTCACCAGGTAATTCTTCTCAATTCCAACAGTAACTCAATTAGCAGCCCACCCAAACAGTTCCAATTCACATCACAATTTCCATGCCGCTGCCATCACCGCAAGGAGAATTGATTCCAGGAGCAGGGGGTAGCTAGGAGTTGATGTGAATTAACTATCTACTTCACTGCCACCTAAACCCAAACTAATCTGCGACCAAACAATCATCACCATCACCTACAAACCCAGCAACAATTCACCTCCATAAACTCCTCTAAAACCAGCCCCTGATTGACCTAAATACCCTCACAACCAACACCATAGACTTTGCCAATTCACAACCCAATATTCACCAACAACCTGTAACAAAATCAAACACCACCTGTAAACCCTCTGCAACAAACTATCACAGCACCACCTTCACCACTCTCAGACCATACAAACACCACCATTACACACCACTGCGTGGTTGAGATTGGAGGTGGGTTCTACCGGTTGTGGGTGGTTTTGAGTGAAGTTATTTGGACGGAGGACATGGCTGTGGTACAGGGGGGTTCTGGTGGTAACAATGGTGAGAGAGAGAGGAGGTGGATATTGGTTGGAGTGAGGAGAGGAGGCGGTGATGGTGATTTGTTCAATTGGGGGTTCTGGTTGTTTTGTGGCGGCCGGAAAAGATGGGGAAGAGGGGCTCTGAATTGGGAGAGAGGTGGCCTGGGTTTCTGGTCGGAGTGTGCGAGAGAGGAATCGACTGTCAGTTTTGAGTGATACAGTGGAAGAGGAGAGGGCGGAGCAGTGGTTCGTTGGTGGGTTTCGGGGGTTGGGTTGTTCGGGTTTTGGCTGACCTTGTGGCCGGAATCCATGGCGAAGAATCGCCTGGTTCAATGGTGGAGGCGGTGGAGGACAGGGTCGGGGAAGAGAAAGGAGGGTAGCGGTGGTGACTTACGGTGGTGGAGGCTGCCGCTGGTGCTGAGGTCGCCAGAGTGACTGAGGGGTTGCCGGCGTTATAGAAGGCTGGAGACGCGACGGAGATCGAGTGGATGCCATATAATTGGACGGGGAAGAGGGCGAGTTGCAGAGGGGGGCGAGAGATTGAAGGTTCGTGAATGAAAAGGGATGAAGATGAACCTCTGGTGTAGCCCGATGGCACAAAAATTTGACCCAAATTTCCCTTTTTACACCTGTTCGTGTGAGCAATTTTTCTTGTTCTTAAGATTCAGCAGAATGATTTTGGACTTCCTTTTGTTCGTGCGAACACAGGGGGTGTTCCTGCGAACACCCCTGACTCCAACTTCAAATATACTTTGTTTTTTTTTTTTTTTTTTTTTTTTTCGTTTGTCTTCTAGATTACGTCTCCGGACTCCGATGCACGCATATTACATACCGTCGGAAAGATCGTTTCGTGCACGTTCTGATTTCGCAATAGTGACTTCAAATTTTCCAGAGTAAACTTTAGAATTCCTGACCTCAAATTTCGTGATCATTATGTCGCTTTCTTGGTTTTTCTGCGTTTCCTCTTTTCACGCATCAAGAAGGGGAGTCCGGACCGCGTCTCCAACCTGTATGCCTGCACGACTCAATTCAAATATAAGATCCTCACTCTCTCACCCCTCATATAACAAAACGGTATTAAAAACGCACACGACAGTATTTAAAAACACACTCTCTACACTAAAGCATAAAAATACGTTGGGTTGCCTCCCAACAAGCGCTTGTAATTTACGGTCGACGGCCCGACCCAGTTACCTCTGCTACCTCACGAGGGTGGTCTGGCACTTTGTGCCGCTTCCAGCTTCGTTTTTCTGTGCTGAATTTGAAACACTGCTTCATGTGCGTGCACTGCTGATGGCTTATTTCTTTCCCAGTAGTCAGGTGGATCCCCTTGCGACAACTATGGGATTTGGCGCTTCACTTGTACAGCAAATGGCACACCTGGCTGACACTCCCATGAACACTGGGGTGACGGTCTAAAGACCCGAAAAGTCTCCATGTCATCGTGTACCCTCATAATCAGTTCTCCATTCTCTATGTCAATGAGAGTACGACCAGTCGCCAAGAATGGCCTACCCAGAATTAGCGGAACATCACCTACTGGCATATCCAATATAACAAAATCAGCCGGAATGATCAGACTTCCGACCCTCACTAGCACATCTTTAACCATCCCACATGCTTTCTTGGATGACTTGTCTGCAAATTAGAGTGTTATCCAGGTTTTAGGGGGCTCCCCCACACCTAACTTTTTAAATACCGACAACGACATCAAATTCACGCTCGCTCCCAAATCACAGAGAGCTCTTCCAGTGTAGGAATCACCCAATGTAGCCTCAATGACAAAGCTACCTGGATCCTTCTTTTTCTTAGGTAACCCATGCAAAACACATGAACTAACCTGTTCATTTAAGTTTACTCTCTGAAATTCATCCACCCCTTTCTTTCCAAGAACTGCATCTTTAATAAATCGAGCATACTTAGGCATCTTTTGAAGTGCCTCAATCAATGGGATATTGATATGCAGTTTAGAGAAGACATTCAAAAAGCGCTTGTATTCCTCAAAATCATCCTTCTTCTTCCTAGTACGTAATGGGTATGGAAGTTCTGAAGAAGAAGGAGAAGATGAAAGTGGTACCTGAGTATGCTCCTCCTCGTCTGGTGGAGTCATGCCCTTTGATTGGGGGATCATGACAGGTGTCTTCTCAGAATCGAAGACTTCATGTTCCTTCGCCTTTAAGGCTTCCGCTCTGGCATGACTCGGATATGGAGGATCTGTAAGTGCAATACCACTTCGAGTGGTGATGGCTTGAGCCTGTCCCTCTGATGTGTCAACAATGCTACCCAGTGCCCTTTGTTCAAGTTGTTCCTTTAGATCTTTTATTTCTGCTTGAGCAACTTGAAGTGCAATTGCTACAGAGCTGACCTGTGTGGACATGTCTGTCATGTGCTGAGCCATCGTCTTTATTATCCCTGTCATATCGGTCAACTCTAATGGTGGTACTGGCTGCTGCTGATGCATCTCTGAAACATTTTCTTCATGCACTACCTCTACCACATTCACCTGAACAGTGTTATAAGCCATCTTTTCATCTCTTACCAGTTCCATGTGCCTGTACTGGTAATCCATGCTCTCTTCTTGCTGAACCAAGCATCTCATCAATGCATATTCCCCTTCATGATCACAGTTAAATAAGAAGTTCCCCCAGCTTCTATATCCATCTTGTCTCTATTGGGCTGTCCAAGTGAATCATAGAAGACCTGGATTAACTTTCGCTTGTCAATACCATAGTTGGGACATCTACGTAGAAAATGATTGAAGCGATGCCATGCTTTGACAAGTGATTCATCATGCTTTTTCCTGAACATCCAGATCTCATTCTGAAGCTGAATCACACGTGAGATAGGATAGAACTTACTCATGAATTGTGCCACACACTCTTTCCACGTTTTGATTGAACAGGATGGCATAGAGTCCAGCCAATCCATAGCAGCTCCCTTGAGACAATGGGGAAAGAGCATCAGTTTTAGCGCTTCAGATGTGACCCCACTATATCGGATTAGCCCACAGTGGCTCTGAAATCTCCCAATGAATGCATGTGGGTCTTCCCCGTCTGTCCCAGCAAAAGTGCACTGGTCCTGAGAAACTTGAATTGTGCCCAGCTTGAGACAGAAGGATTCTGCCTGAATTGGTGGCACCACAATTGCTGGCTCCCTTCCTTTAAGGTCCGCCTCAAATGCCTGGATTATTGCTTTCCTTGATCGATTTTATGGCATTGAGGTCGGGCGCAGTATAGATGTTGCTTCCAATGCTTTCTCTACAGCTTGAGCTACCAAAGCTTGTAGCTGCTCTGTGGTGAGGCTAATCTGCCCTTGAAATTCCGCCATAGCTACCTGAAAAGCAACACTAGCACACCCGTGAGGTAAATAGTTAGTAACAAAAAGAAACTAAAAGGAGCATCCTAAATTAATTTTTAACTAAACTAATAAACCGTTTAATTCCCCGGAAACGGCGCCAAAAACTTGACACGATTTCTTACGTGTATACGCAAGTGCACGGTCAAGTAGTAAAAGTGGAGTATTTTACGACTCCGAGTATCGAACCCAAGGGAAATAGACGACTACTAGCTAATTAAGAATCAATTAGAAGATACCTAATTAACCGGTAAGAAGTGGTTTGAGTTTGAATGTTCGTCGCCCACAAACAAGCGACTGAATAAAATGAATGTAGAGACAATATTTCTGTATTTTCAATTAAAAGAATTTAATCAAAGTATGGAGAAAACTAGGCGATCTATGAATCACCTAGGGTCTTTAGACAGTTCCGGAATTTGTATTGAAACACGTTATCAACTAACTGATTATGCCGGGTAATAGCACTTACAATCTTCTGTCGATCTCATGTAATTTTACGTAACAGTTTACTTTGGGTCCTGTCGGTCCACCTCCATCTATCGTTACGTTCTAGCTGGCTAGTCAACTTCGTTCACCGGGTCCTGTCGGTCCACCGATTCACTCACCTAACTAGTTCAACCGAATCTACCCACACATGACTACTCCTATTCATCTCACCTATCGGTCTCAATGATTCGGGAATAAAAACATGATCTTATTCGTAACCGGGTTAAGTCTCTGTCGAGCACCCACCTAGTTCACTAACAACTCCGGTTCGCGACTCCCTTGTTGCTAAGAATTAAGCCTAGATCATGATTTCTAACCAATTAGTTTGTAACATTAAGCTATGAATTCAACTAGTTCATCATCTTCATCTAACATGGTAGTTCCATTCATCACTAACACGTGTCAATAGCCTTAGCTTACGGATTCACAATACAAGATGAAGAATAATAAACATCAATTGGATCAATCGCATGAATCAATCAACCAAATCCGGAAAATAAGTCTAAGTCATAACCCTAGGCTCTCCATAGAGCCTAAAAAAGAAATTAGCTACTCATTGTTATGCCAAAATCACAAGTATTCTCCATAGAATGATAAAGAGAGGGTAAGAGAAGAATCAAACGATGAAATCGCCGAAGCTTTGGCGAATCCGTGCAATCCCCAAGCTCCTAGGTGCTCTCTAATTGCTCCCGTACGTGAATATCTTCTTCTTAGGTCGTCTCTTGCGTTTTTTACCAGCTGAGCACGCTTCTTAATGAAAACTAGCCGAAATTGCACTTCAGCCCCTCTACTTTGTAATTCCCGGACAGAATTATTTGCTGATCTTGCGCGGGCTGTATCTCCCTCACACGGACTCGTCTTCGGGCTTACCATATATCGTTGGAAAGCTACGGATGTCTACTTTCCAATGCCGCAAGCTTTGATTCAAAATTCTTTGTAGATTTTCCTGGGCATCGAAAAGAGTGCAGGCTGGTCCTGGGTGACTTTTCCAACTTTTCTTCGTTTGTGCGTCTCCTTTTCTCCTCTTCATCTAGCTCCATTCCAAGCATATCCAAGCATCTCATAAGCTCCAATGCACCTCTTTTACCTGAGATACACAAAACTAAACAACCCGTGCAATTATCATAGCAAATATGAGATAAAACATGCACAAATAAGCTAGAAACACAACTTTTCACTCTCAGGCTTAGAAATAGTCTAATTCACATATTTGTGCAAATATAACATATAAATCATGTGAAATAAGACTAATACAAGTACTAAGAAAGTGTAATAATAACTCCTAAAAGAGAGTTATCAGCAGGTAATTTGAGATGAGCAAAATTGGAGAATTAAACTTCTTCCCAGGACTTCAAATACATCAATTGAAGAAGGGCATATTTCTGAATCAAAGCAAGTACACAAGAGACTTTCTAAGTAAGTATAGCGTGGCTCAATGGAAGGAAGCAAAGACTCCAATGAGCTCTACCTTGTCCTTAGACAAGGATGAATCTGGTAAGAGTGTCAATGTAAAAGAGTATAGAGGGATGATTGGATCATTACTCTATCTGACAGCAAGCAGACCAGATATTATGTTTAGTGTATGCATGTGTTCTTGATTTCAAGATGATCCAAAAGAATCACACTTAACTGATGTGAAGAGAATATTTAGATATCTCAATGGTACCAAAGACTTAGGGCTTTGGTATCCAAGACATTCTAATTTCTCTTTGAGTGGTTTTTCAGATGCTGACTTTGCAGGCTACAAGGTTGATAGAAAAAGCACTTCTGGAACCTGTCAATTCATTGGATCATCCTTGATTAGTTGGCATTCCAAGAAACAGAATTTAGTTGCTCTATAAACAGAAGAAGCTGAATATATAGCTGAAGGATCATGTTGCTCACAAGTGATATGGATTGCTCAATAGCTAAGAGACCTTGGATTCGACTTCAGAGGCATACCTATTAAGTGTGACAACACTAGTGCAATTTCAATTACAAAGAATCCAGTGCAACACTCAAGAACCAAACACATTGATGTCAGACACCACTTCATCAGAGATCATGCTGAGAAAGGTGATATTGTTCTTGAATTTGTTGCTACTAACATGAAAATTGCAAATACCTTCACCAAACCATTAGCAGATGAAATATTCTCAGCACTAAGATTGGAATTGGGAATGCTAAATAACACTGCATTGGTTTAGGGGGAGCATAAGGTGAGAAATGTAAGCTGTATGTGTTTACAAAGTTTTGAACTGAGTTTCAAAGCCTTGAAAATCAGTTCAAAGCCTTGACTTTTACTTGTTGCAGTGTTACAGTATTTCAAGACCTTGAAAACCTTTTCAAAGCCTTGGAAATGAATTTGTTACACCAATAGTCAATAAACTTGGATCATTCTATACTGGGTGATATTTTTGTAGATATTTGCCTAATATAGCCCCTACCCTTTTCAAAAATTTGATTTAGCCAAAAATAGTATTAGTATATTCTATTTTCCAACGACATAATAGTTCGAAATTTATCTGATCTTTGCAAATCTTTTTGAAATCAGAAGAGATACTAGTTTTCTTTTGAAACTCAAACTCTTTCAGTATTTATCCTCTTCTATTATCCTTCATTCCGTATTATTCCACCTCTCTCTTTTCTTCGCCCTAACCCTAATGAGCACAAGAAGGGCCTCAGACAGAATCATGATGGCTGGAGGTTCGAAAACCGTCTCAGAGAAGAAGAGAAAAAGCAGCAGTGGAAGAGGTTCAAGAAGTCAATGGAGACTCTAGTTCCAGAACTCCTAGTGCAGAGGCAGTTCCAGATCCTCCTCCACCAAAGAAGAAGATCAAGAAGGCTACAACCTCCTCTTAAGAAAATCAGAAGAAACAGAAGGCTATTACAGAAAAACAACCAGAAACAGAGCCTACCAGCTCAAAGAAGGTGAAGAAGAAAGCAACTCAGGTAGAAAAAGGGAAAGTGACAGAAGCACAACCAGAAGGACAATTGGAGAAGGCATTGCATATCTATTCTCAAGTCTCAACAAAGAACACAGCTCCAGATGAGACATGGTTTGTCTCAAACATCTCTAAAGGTCAATGGTTAGATGGTTTTGCTTCAAGGTCTATTGGTTTCTGCAGTTTGGTTAATAAGTATGTGTTGGAACACATGAAACTCAAGTGCATCTCTATGTTAAAGAAGAGTTATTTGTGGTGTATGCTGAATCCTAGGGAAATAGCCTACCCCAGGCTCACTAGACTCTTCTACCTGAACCTAACCCAAGTTAAGAGATCTGCACACTTGGTGATCAAATCTATAGTTGCAGGGATAGTAATTGAACTAGATCACTCTGAGTTTGCCAATGTGTTAGGTTGTACGAAGAGTTATGACACTAGAAACCATCAACCAAAGTCAGAAACTTTGAAGCTAGCCAAAGAAGAATTCTTTCTTCCAAATATCTCAACCTCAGCCAAACAGTTAACACATTCTGTGTTGAATGTTGAAGCCAAAGTCCTTCATACTATACTGGTGAGATGTGTCTTTCCTAGAGAGCACTCAAGAGAGTTGGTGACTGAGAGAATGATGCACATCATGTATCTTGTTATGCATGGCTATGAGATTGATCTTCCAAAACTAGTTCTTGAACACATGCTCTTTAGCCTAACCAGTAAGAGGATTCACCCTCTACCATATGCAAACCTCCTCACCATGTTCTTTGAACATTTTGAGATCCCTTTTACTGGAGAAGAATCAGTCACAATTGGTTTTGGGGAACTCAATGAGAAAGCCTTTGAGAAAATTGGAGTTGTGAAAAAAAAAGAGAAATTTGGAAACTTTACTCAGACCTGACTGAAGCAGAACTAGGTGCAAAGAAATTTTCTAAGCCCAAGACCTTGACTCCCACTTCAAGAGATACTTCTCAGCCTACAGACAGTCAAAGACTTGATGGTTTGGAAGTTGACATGGAGGATGTCAAAGCTATTGTTTTTGGACTAGAAAGTGATATGGGACAAGTCAAGTATATGGTGGAAAGTATCTTCAGAAGCATGACCTTGCTTGATGTTCCTGAGGATCCTGAAGGAACAAAGAAAGGAGATTCAGACAAGGATTTTCCTAGTGAGCATTCAGACCAGGAAGAAGCTACTCCAGTTTCAGACAAGGGAAAACAGGCAGCAGAACAGGCAGAAGAAGAAGCCAGTAGCCCTGATTTAGATGAGCTGCTGATCACTTTGAAGAAAAAGAAAAAATCTCCAAAGGCTGCTGAAAAGAACAAAACTGAAGAAGCAACTGTTGCAAGAGGGGTTGCAGAGGAACAGGAAGAGCAGGACAAGACTGATGAAGAAGACAATGAGAAAGATGAAGAAGATCAGGATGAAGATGAAGATCAAACACCTTAATCTTGCCTATTCTTTCTTCCATATTCTCTCTGCTTTAAATATTTCTTTAAGTTTTCTAAATTTTCCAGACACTTGATCCAACATCTTCTATCTTTTTGATGAAATTCAAAAAGAGGGAGAAAATTATAGGTTTTAGTTTCTAGTCTTAGGAATGTGTTGTTTTATCTGCTGAAATATTTATGTGTTTTTGTTGATATTTCAATAATTTGGATCATTTTGGAAATACTGTGTTTTTAAATTGTGGACTAATCAGTTTATTTTGCAGAGATTAAGGATCAAACATATTTAGTTTTGTCTTTCATCAAGGGGGAGATTGAAAGCTGAGGTTGTTCAAGACTTTAAATAGCTCAACTATTTCAAGGCCTTGAAACAGCTTTCAAAGCCTTGAATCAGCTTCTGAGGCTTGAAAATAGTTTGGACATTTTCAAGGCCTTGAAACTGGATTCAAAGCTTTGAAACTGTTTAACCTGAATGCATATTCTCAGGGGGAGTTTTTCTGCTAACTCTCTGATTTAATTTACTTTCTCTCCTTCATATGTTTGATTATCTGTTATTAGATGATGAAAGACAAATTGTTAAACATGTTTTGAATTTCAATATATAATCTGTTTGACCATGATAATGCAGGAAATTTTGTTCCTAAGTTTTGCAGGATTGTTTTCTAAACTGAATTGCTATAGATTTGGAAACACTTGAATACTTTGATCCTGTGATCAATAAGACGTGTATGACAGATTCTCATGGTGGTTAAATGAAAGATTACAACAATATCTCTGAAGATTGTGATCATTCAACCGCTGGAGAAGAATTCAAAGTAGTCAAACTCTTTTGCCTAAAAATAGGAAGGTTGTTGCTAAAAATTTGGGGAGATTTGCAGAGCTGTTTGAAGTATTTATAGAGCTCAAATTCGAAGCAACAAGACACAACACTCAACGGGAAAGTACAGAGAAAGTATTTTGGATTGACAAGCATCAAAGAAGTTCTTCATCTCTTCCAATCCATTCACAGAAGTTCACTGCATATCACTGCAATTTTTCTACTCTTAAGTGATCTTCTGTATAGAGCTATATTGGTAGATCATTTCTGTATTATTTCTACATTCATTTTCAAGGATTGTTCAAAGTTAACAATATAGAATTCTTAGTTAATTAGTTAGCTAGAGCAGGTGTAACACCCCTAATTCCCGAGAGAGTTCTTAGTGCAATATCAAGACTTTGGGGGCTAATTTGTAAATAGTTTTTCACGGCTTTAAAGTTGGAATTTTGGAGTTTTAGCGATATTTGGACGTTGTTAGAATGATTTTGAAGCACTAGAAATGTTTGTGGTTGTTGTGCAATTCTCTCAAATTAAGCAGAAGCTCTAATTCTAGTTGTACCCAAAATTTAGAAAAAATACACTTTCACCCCCTTGCTTGAGAGCCACTTGGGAATATCATTTTGACACCTCAATAGTGAGGTGGTAGCTAATGAACTACCTTCTCCTCCACCAGCAGATCATGGAGAGAAATCATCTCCCTCTTCCTCATCATCTCTCATCATCTTCTTCATTCATTTCCACCATGAAACCACCACCTCCACCAAGGAACTACCACCAAACAATCACCAACTCCCGACCTGCTACCACCCATAGTAGCCCTCACCACAAGGATCAAAACGCCCCAAACAGTTCGGGATTTCATCAAGAATCGAGTGAGATATTCGGTTTTGAAGGTAAGAACCCTAGTTCAATTTTTTCGTCAATTTCTCCCTCCTCGTTTCAACCCATAACAATTAACACACATATTCTTGTTCCCTGTGTTGAGGCGAACCTGGGAAGCACAAGCATGCCCTGCAAATCGCCGGATTTTGCTCCAGCCACCGTGCCGCCGCCGCCAATCCTCCATGGCCGACTGGAAATGGTAAATCCTTAATTTCTCTACCAAATTCGATGTTCCTTACATCAATGTGATCCCTATGACCTTAGGAATTCATTAGAAGCATCGAAATCTGCCCAGATTGTTGTTAGAGTCGAGTTTGATTTCCCTTTTCACTCTTGGTTCGTTTTTCCGTCATGCATAAACAGCCCCTGTTCAAATGATCATATCTCTCTCGTTTTTTATCGTTTTAAGCGATTCTGGACTTTCTCGAAACCTCAGACAATTGGCTACAAATTTCGTGTTTTAAATTTTGTCAAATTCGGTCTCTAAACCACCTAAAAATCGAGTTGAAGTCACTGCGTTTTGTGTTGTTGAATCTGTCCAAGTGCAGAATTTTTTCTAAGTGTTGAAATCCTAGTTTTTCACCCAACTTTGGATCTCTGTATCTCCCTCGTTTTTGGCTACAACTTTTTTTGATTTCTTGGTCCAATTTTAACTCTAAATCCTCTGTTTTTGGCTCCGAAGTGGCTGAAATGTTAAAGTTCTTCGCTATCAAAAACTCTGAATTTTTCTAAGTGTAGAACTATGTTGAAGTACCCATTTTCTGACATCTATAACTTCCTCAAATCTAAATGAAATATTGTTTTTCTTTCTGCTATGTATAGCTGGTACATAATATTTCATTTCATCGTCTCTGGGTCATCTTCAAATTTATAACGGATTTCTCACAAAACGAGCCTAAAGTTGCTAGTTTGAACTCGTGAAGCACTATCGAATTTTTCTAAGTATCGAATCGTAATTTTCATCCAACTTTGGCTAGCGGTATTTCTTTGAATACTTGGAGTTTTTAGGAGTTCAAATATGTTCTGGAAAGCTTGGAATACCCTCTTCAAGACCCCACCTTCATATTTCCTAAACTCTCCCTCATTTTACCATAAATCAGCTCCAAAGTTGACTAGCTGAGATGATTTCACTCTATCTTTGACTTTCAATTTTCTCACTCTAAATGACATTTCTGGCCTTAGCGTTCTTCACGAAACTTGTTTGTATTCATATTCTAAGTGTAAATATCAAGTTTGACAAAGTTTGACTTTTCGAAAACCCTAGTTTGCATGAACTGTATAGGAGGGGCAAAATAGTAATTTCACTTAGCTTTGAATTGAGATTCGTTTAGTAACTTGGAGTTTGTCAGCATGTATTGTATGCGTATTTGGAGTACTCGTATGTAATTCCCGGCTAGTGTTCACCAAGTCAAATGTTGGGGTCTTTTTGCAATTTTACCAAACTTTAGGGGCCTAAGTGAAAATTATTGAAAGTTGTAGATTTAGATGCTAAGTACATATGGGAGAGTTTAGATTCATTCTTACATGTTTTTGGGCCAATATGAGTATAATTTGGGGACCTGGCAACTAGACAGTTTTGGAGTATGAGGGGCGTTTTAGTCATTTATCTTGCACGACCCGCATTCCATGGCATTCTTGCATACAACCTCATATAGAGGGTAAATGCTAATATACTATATACTTGACTTGTGTATATCCAGCCGTTATTAAGGACCGTTCGAAGCAGACGTACGTATTCGTGTTGCTGCATTTACTGTGAGTTTCGGAGACGAGCGTTGTAGGAGAGCTAGCGTTACTTTGCGCCTTTAATGACTCAGAGGTAAGTACATATGTACGACCTTTTTATATCAAAATCTGCGTATGTGCTTGATGTTCAAATGAATGTTTTTTATATGAAATAGTATGAGAATGCATGTTTTCCACTCGAAAGCTGTTAAACTATTTTATTCATCTCCTTTGAAAACTCTCGGAAATTACTTGTGAAATTTTGATATTCCAATTCTGGTTATGTGAAAGAGAAGTAATAAAATACTTCTAATAGACTTAGGACGATGTACAGAGTACTGTTATTAATGGGAGGCGTCAAGCGATCCTCCATTTTCTTATGGCTAAGACCATTGAAGCAATGCTTCTTATTATTGGATAGAACGTTAATGTTCACAAATCCGCCCCCGATGAGCCAAAATGTATCAAGATATTGAGGCCAAGGGGTTTATAGAGCTATAGAGTGCTACTTATACTTGTAAGGATCACTACGGTATAGGGGTGTTGACACTTAAGGCCTTTTAGCTAATGTTATGAGCGGGGTTGACGAATGGGCTCCCTTAACGCTCGGGTGAAATAGGGTTTGATAGACCCTAGAAGGAACCCTTAGTGATTATTTCGTGATCCCTCTGTTTACATCGATCCTGCTGGTAGCTCTTGACACGCCTCAGCTAAATTAAACTATCGATTGAAGTCGAAATTAAAAATTGACTAATTTATTAAGGTTGTTTGTGGCTCTGAATTGCCCTAATCAATTGAAATGATTTGAAATGCTTTGTCTACTCATGAAATAAGTTATTCTCTTAAATGGACTTGTTTACTCTGGATATGTTATCAACTACTCGTGGTTTTTCAATGTTATTAAATTGAGAGGTTTTTGTTACTCAGTTCCTTCCAGTTCCAAATTCTCCAACATGATAGTTCTACTGTTTAAATCTTCTGATTTGTTTCAACTCATGCTTCCGTGCCACTCGTTGCTTACATGTCGTAGTATGTATTTACTCAGTTTTTACTGATCATTTCTTCAAAACTGCGCCGGCTTTTGCCATTTTAAAACCGCAGGTCGTCAATCAAGTTTGGGGAACGGGAACGCGGATCGAGACAAAGAAGTTTAGCTTAAGTCAGATCACTTAGTAGATCACAAATGTTATGTTTTAAATTGTACTTATTATCGAAATTTTGTTATGTACTTTAACTGAAATGTAAATTTAATAGTTCATAATCTACTTTTGGTTATCGATCGTCGCGTTAACCCTGAACCGAGATCCCGGGCTGTTTCAGATGGTATCAGAGCATCGGTTCTCCGGTTATAGTGACTTTTCGATTTCCATTAGTAGAGAATAAGAAAGATAAAACGTTTTCAAAATTTGAAATTGATTAGGATAACCCAATATGGCAATAAGAAGTAAACAAGCCGTCGGGGAGTTTGGGTACTTACGTATTATGAAACTCGACTTGTACCGTATATGTTGATTAAATATTAATGACTATTTGAGATGTTCATGCAAAGTTTACTTGTCTATTTACAGGCGCAATATTTATGTGACATGCCTATTTATATCGAATTGTTTGTCGTAGTTGTGTGATGCGTATCTTTGACTCTTTTTTTTGTAAGTAATTTCTCGACGAGAGAGTAACGACGGTGACTTAGAAGACCCCGAGACCATTCTTTCGCACCTACGAGTGACGGACCTTAAACATTAGTTTGAATTTGGTTTATTTTGAGTTAGTTTGATATGGTTCTTTCCAAAATTAGAAACTTTTGAAAGTAAAGTATTTATTACAACAACAATAAAATGGTTTCTGAAAATTATTGACGTTTCGAGCTACCAAATGCCAAGTGATATGGACCACTTTGTTTATCAGTCCGCTGGCGCGACTCTTAGTACGACAGTACTATAAGTTGTACCCGCTGTGTAGACTAAGTTGGAACATTTGAAGCACATGCGAGTTGTGTTAGAAAGGCACGTTGTGTGACGACACATAGTGTTCTTTCTCCCTCGTATGCGTGGACACTTTAGGTGATTGGTTTATCTAACCCTATAGAGGTAAGACAACATTTTTAACGCGGATGATTCAAGCAAAACGACATATTAGCCTTGATAAAAGTATTTGTCTAAAAGTTCCGAGATTTGTATAAAGTCTAGCAAATTTTTGAGTTGTTTCTAAAATTGAGAACTTGTATGTTGTTATCAAACTTTCAAAATCTTGTTTCGAACTCTTACTTGTACTAATCATATACGAAACCCTATTGTGATGCGAGTAGGCTGGATGGTAATATATAGAATCATAATAGACCTCGTCGTGCGGAGAGTAAGCATGAGAAATTTCTTTCGGTTAAGGTGTTTCTACTTGACCAACTAAGGAAGCCATCTTTTGGGAGCAGAACATTCGACGAGAGCAGTTTAGGTACTTGTCTGGCTAAGTCAAATAGACTGAGTCACTGTGCTGAATTTTATATATGTGGGTAAGTATAGTGTGAGATCTTCGGGGACGAAGATTCTTTTAAGGTGGGTAGATTGTAACACCCCTAATTCCCGAGAGAGTTCTTAGTGCAATATCAAGACTTTGGGGGCTAATTTGTAAATAGTTTTTCACGGCTTTAAAGTGGGCATTTTGGAGTTTAGCGATATTTGGACGTTGTTAGAATGATTTTGAAGCACTAGAAATGTTTGGGGTGGTTGTGCAATTCTCTGAAATTAAGCAGAAGCTCTAATTCTAGTTGTACCCAAAAGTTTAGAAAAAATACACTTTCACCCCCTTCCATGAGAGCGACTTGGCAATATCATTTGGACACCTCAATAGTGAGGTGGTAGCTGATGATCTACCTTCTCCTCCACCAGCAGATCATGGAGAGAAATCATCTCCCTCTTCCTCATCATCTCTCATCATCTTCTTCATTCATCTCCACCATGAAACCACCACCTCCACCAAGGAATTACCACCAAACAACCACCAACTCCCGACCTGCTACCACCCATAGTAGCCCTCACCACAAGGATCAAAACGCCCCAAACAGTTCGGGATTTCATCAAGAATCGAGTGAGATATTCGGGGTTTGAAGGTAAGAACCCTAGTTCAATTTTTCGTCGATTTCTCCCTCCTTGTTTCAACCCATCACAATTAACACACATATTCTTGTTCCCTGTGTTGAGGCGAACCTGGGAAGCACAAGCATGCCCTGCAAATTGCCGGAATTTGCTCCAGCCACCGTGCCACCGCCGCCAAACCTCCATGGCCGACCGGAAATGGTAAATCCTTAATTTCTCTACCAAATTCGATGTTCCTTACATCAATGTGATCCCTATGACCTTAGGAATTCATTAGAAGCATCGAAATCTGCCCAAATTGTTGTTAGAGTCGAGTTAGATTTCACTTATCACTCTTGGTTCGTTTTTCCGCCATGCATAAACAGCCCCTGTTCAAATGATCATATCTCTCTCGTTTTTGTCAGTTTTGAGCGATTCTGGACTTTCTGGAAACCTCAGACAATTGGCTACAACTTTCGTGTTTTAAATTTTGTCAAATTCGATCTCTAAACCACCTAAAAATCGAGTTGAAGTTGCTGCGTTTTGTGTTGTTGAATCTGTCCAAGTGCAGAATTTTTTCTAAGTGTTGAAATCCTAGTTTTTCACCCAACTTTGGATCTCTGTATCTCCCTCGTTTTTGGTCCGTTTAGAATGATCTTTAGCTTTCTGGAATCCTTGAAGAATTGGCTACAACTTTTGTTGATTTCTTGGTCCAATTTTAACTCTAAACCCTCTGTTTTTGGCTCCGAAGTGGCTGAAATGTTAAAGTTCTTCGCTATCAAAAACTCAGAATTGTTCTAAGTGTAGAACTATGTTGAAGTACCCATTTTCTGACATCTATAACTTCCTCAAATCTAAATGAAATATTGTTTTTCTTTCTGCTATGTATAGCTAGTACATAATATTTCATTTCATCGTCTCTGGGTCATCTTCAAATTTATAACGGATTTCTCACAGAACGAGCCTAAAGTTGCTAGTTTGAACTCGTGAAGCACTATCGAATTTTTCTAAGTATCGAATCGTAATTTTCATCCAACTTTGGCTAGCGGTATTTCTTTGAATACTTGGAGTTTTTAGGAGTTCAAATATGTTCTGGAAAGCTTGGAATACCCTCTTCAATACCCCACCTTCATATTTCCTAAACTCTCCCTCATTTTACCATAAATCAGTTCTAAAGTTGACTAGCTGAGATGATTTCACTCTATCTTTGACTTTCAATTTTCTCACTCTAAATGACATTTCTGGCCTTAGCGTTCTTCACGAAACTTGTTTGTATTCATATTCTAAGTGTAAATATCAAGTTTGACAAAGTTTGACTTTTCGAAAACCCTAGTTTGCATGAACTGTATAGGAGGGGCAAAATAGTAATTTCACTTAGCTTTGAATTGAGATTCGTTTAGTAACTTGGAGTTTGTCAGCATGTATTGTATGCGTATTTGGAGTACTCGTATGTAATTCCCGGCTAGTGTTCACCAAGTTAAATATTGGGGTCTTTTTGCAATTTTACCAAACTTTAGGGGCCTAAGTGCACATTATTGAAAGTTGTATATTTAGATGCTAAGTACATATGGGAGAGTTTAGATTCATTCTTACATGTTTTTGGGCCAATATGAGTATAATTTGGGGACCTGGCAACTAGACAGTTTTGGAGTATGAGGGGCGTTTTAGTCATTTATCTTGCACGACCCGCATTCCATGGCATTCTTGCATACAACCTCATATTGGGGGTAAATGCTAATAGACTATATACTTGAATTGTGTATATCCAGCCGTTATTAAGGACCGTTCGAAGTAGACGTACGTATTCGTGTTGCTGCATTTACTGTGAGTTTCGGAGACGAGCGTTGTAGGAGAGCTAGCGTTACTTTGCGCCTTTCATGACTCAGAGGTAAGTACATATGTACGACCTTTTTATATCAAAATCTGCGTATATGCTTGATGTTCAAATGAATGTTTGTTATATGAAATAGTATGAGAATGTATGTTTTCCACTCGAAAGCTGTTAAACTATTTTATTCATCTCCTTTGAAAACACTCGGAAATTACTTGTGAAATTTTGATATTCCAATTCTGGTTATGTGAAAGAGAGGAAATAAAATACATCTTATAGACTTAGGACGATGTACAGAGTACTGTTATTAATGGGAGGCGTCAAGCGATCCTCCATTTTCTTATGGCTAAGACCATTGAAGCAATGCTTCTTATTATTGGATAGAACGTTAATGTTCACAAATCCGCCCCCGATGAGCCAAAATGTATCAAGATATTGAGGCCAAGGGATTTATAGAGCTATAGAGTGCTACTTATACTTGTAAGGGTCACTACGGTATAGGGGTGTTGACACTTAAGGCCTTTTAGCTAATGTTATGAGCGGGGTTGACGAATGGGCTCCCTTCACGCTGGGTGAAATAGGGTTTGATAGACCCTAGAAGGAACCCTTAGTGATTATTTCGTGATCCCTCTGTTTACATCGATCCTGCTGGTGGCTCTTGACACGCCTCAGCTAAATTAAACTGTTGATTGAAGTCGAAATTAAAGTTTGACTAATTTATTAAGGTTGTTTGTGGCTCTCGATTGCCCTAATCAATTGAAATGATTTGAAATACTTTGTCTACTCATGAAATAAGTTATTCTCTTAAATGGACTTGTTTTCTCTGGATATGTTATCAACTACTCGTGGTTTTTCAATGTTATTAAATTGAGAGGTTTTTGTTACTCAGTTCCTTCCAGTTCCAAATTCTCCAACATGATAGTTCTACTGTTTAAATATTCTGATTTGTTTCAACTCATGCTTCCGTGCCACTCGTTGCTTACATGTCGTAGTATGTATTTACTCAGTTTTTACTGATCATTTCTTCAAAACTGCGCCGGCTTTTGCAATTTAAAAACCGCAGGTCGTCAATCAAGTTTGGGGAACGGGAACGCGGATCGAGACAAAGAAGTTTAGCTTAAGTCAAATCACTTAGTAGATCACAAATGTTATGTTTTAAATTGTACTTATTATCGAAATTTTGTTATGTACTTTAACCGAAATGTAAAATTAATAGTTCATAATCTACTTTTGGTTATCGATCGTCGCGTTAACCCTGAACCGAGATCCCGGGCTGTTTCAGCAGGTACTAGACAGGTTAGGGAAAGCCAAAAGCTGTAACAGAGTAAGGGAACTCTCTGTGCTTGAGTTTAGGGCTTAGCTTTTGATTAATAAGAATTGAGTTGAAAATCCTGCAGGGATCTAATCCCTGAGGTAGAGACGTAGGTCCAAGTGGACTAGACTCTGTAAATCACTTGTCTTGTGCATTTTCAGTTCATTTACTTTAAGAGCTTTTGCAGCATACAAAAAATGTTTATTTTCACGGGTTTGAACTTGTTTTCAAGGCCTTGAAAAAGGCATACTTGCTCTAAACTTTCTACATCTACTTCAAAGGCTTGAACTTGTGTTCAAGGCATTAAAATTCATTATTTGCATAAGTTTCTCATCTTTCTATCAAGGTTTGCAAAAAGTTGGCATACTCTATTCAACCCCCTTCTAGAGTATCTTAGCTGCTTATACAAATGCATACTCACACTTTCACATGCTTTGATTTCTGGTGTGTTCTTGGTTCCTTGGATTGTGCGATCGCCCTAGAGTTGTCACAGTACAACTGGGATCCACGATGCTAGGGACCACACCGAGCTCAGTGATAAACTTCTTTATCCAAACTGCCTCTTTTGCTGCTTCCGCAGCAGCAATGTACTCAGCTTTTGTTGTAGAATCAGCAACTGTCCCTTGCTTGGAACTCTTCCATCTTGCAGCTCCTCCATTCAGGAAAAACATGTATCGAGACTGCAATCTGTAGTCATCTTTGTCGATTTGGAAGCTTGCATCTGTGTAACCAATTACACTTAGCTCTTACTTACCTCTAAATATCAAGAACGCATCCTTCGTTCTTCTCAAGTACTTTAGGATGTTCTTGACAGCAATCCAGTGACTCTCACCCAGATTGGACTGGTATCTACTCACCATACTCAACGCGTATGATACGTATGGTCTAGTACACAACATGGCGTACATGATGGATCCTATGGCCGAAGCATAGGGTATCCTACTCATGCGGTCCTTCTCAATCTCATTGGAGGGACAATCATTCTTGGAAAGAGTGACTCCATGCGACATGGGCAAGAATCCATTCTTGGAATCTTGCATATTGAACCTCTTCAACACATTCTCTATATATGTACTTTGACTTAGACCGAGCAACTTTATAGATCTATCCCTATAGATCTTTATACCAAGTATATAGGCTGCATCTCCTAAGTCCTTCATTGCAAAACACTTTCCTAGCCAATCTTTAACAGTTTGCAAAGTATGAATGTTGTTTCCAACGATTAGTATGTCATCCACATACAAGACCAGAAATACTACAGAGCTCCCACTAACCTTCTTGTAAACACAAGGCTCATCTTCGTTCTTCATGAAGCCAAACTCTTTGACTGCATCATCAAAACATCGATTCCAGCTCCTAGAAGCTTGCTTTAATCCATAAATGGATCTTTGTAGCTTACAAACTTTATTGGCATTTTCTGGATCCTCAAAACCCTCCAATTGTGTCATGTACACATCCTCTAGGAGGTTCCCATAAAGGAACGTTGTTTTGACATCCATCTGCCAAATCTCATAGTCGTAGTATGCTGCAATAGCAAGTAGGATTCGAATGGATTTAGTCATGGCGACTGGTGAAAAGGTCTCATCATAGTCAATACCATGTATCTGTCTATACCCTTTGGCTACCAATCGCCCCTTATAGGCAAATACCTTGCCATCCATGTCGGTCTTTTTCTTTAAGACCCATTTGTACCCTATGGGCCGAGCCAGTTCAAGTGGTTCCACCAAAGTCCATACTTTGTTGGTGTACATGGAATCCATTTAGGATCTCATGGCATGTAGTCACTTCTTGGAGTCTGGGCCTTTCATGGCTTCCCTGTAGGTTGCAGGCTCATCATCCATGAGTGGCATGTCATCCGGCTCAGTCACGAGAAGTCCGTACCTCTCTGGCTCAGGATGCACTCTTCCTGACCTGCGGAGTTCCTATGTTACCTGAACAGGTTCTTCCACAACAGTTTGCGGTTTCTGCACATGTTCCATCATCGGTTCAGTGATTTGTGGTTCTTGAATCTCTTCAAGTTCAACAACCCTCCCACTTGCTTCTTTATATACAAACTCTCTTTCTAGAAACACGCCGGTCCGAGCAACAAACACTTTGTTCTCGGTGGGATTGTAGAAATAATATCCTTTCGTTTCCTTAGGATATCCCACAAATTTAAACTTATCCACTTGGGCCCGAGCTTGTCTGTTTCTAAACGCTTTACATAGACTTCGCATCCCCAAATCCTCATAAACGACACTATGGGACGCTTCCCAGTCCATATCTCATATGGTGTCTTCATGAATGATTTGGATGGAACACGGTTAATGGTAAAAGCTGCCGTCATTACAACATGTCCCCAAATTGATATCGGAAGATCTGTTTGAGACATCACAGATCACACCATATCTAATAGTGTACAATTCCTCCTTTTGGACACGCCATTCCATTGTGGCGTTCGGGGTGGAGTGAGGTGGGATACTATCCCACACTCTCTAAGATACTCATCAAACTCTTAGCTTAAGTATTCTCCTCCACGATCCGATCGTAGAGCCTTAATAATTTTACCATGTTGCTTCTCTAGTTCATTCTTGAATTCTTTGAACAATTTAAAGGATTCGGATTTGGCCTTCATAAGGTATAAAAATCCATATCTACTGAAAACATCAGTAAATGTGATGAAGTAGGTGTAACCACCTCTGGCAGGCGTGGGGAACGGACCGCATATATCAGTATGTATGAGTGCCAATAACTAGTCATGTCACCTTTCTTATTGAAAGGGGACTTTATCATTGTTCCTAATAAACAAGATTTACATGTCTCATATGATTCCAAATCAAATGAGTCTAGAAGTCCATCCTTATGGAGTCTAGATATGCGTTTATCATTTATATGGCCTAAACGACATTGCCATAGATATGTAGGATTTAAAGTTGGTTTTAATCCTTTTAGTATTTATGTTATAGATTGGAATATTTAGATCAAGGATATACAATCCATTAGACAAATGCGCACTAAAATAGTGCATACTATCAAAATAAATGGAGCAACACTTGTCCTTTATTAAAATAGAAAAACCCTTCTCGTCCAAACAAGAGATGAAAATAATGTTTCTGCTCATAGCAGGCACATAAAAGAAATCGTCTAACTCTAAAATAAGTCCAGAAGGAAAAGATAGCTCATAAACGCCTACAGTTAATGCAACAACTCTTGCTCCATTCCCGACACGCAGATCTATCTCCTCTTTAGCCAATCTTCTACTTCTTTTCAAATCCTGTACATTTCGAAAAATGTGAGAACCACATCCAGTATCCAATACCCAAGATGAAGAAATATAAAGATTTACGTGTATAACATAAATACCTGGTGGTGGTGGAATCACTATTCCAAGCTTCTTATCCTTCAAATATTTAGGGAAATTCCTCCTCCAGTGACCTGGCTGGCTGCAGTAGTGACCTTCACCTTTAGCCACGCCTCCACTAGGCTTTAGGGCTTCCTTGGATTTCACAACTTTCTTGCATTTTCCTTTGGAAGTAGAGGCAACTCCTTTTCCCTTCTTCTTCTTCTGCACCATCATTATGGCCTTGCCCTTGCTTTTATTGACGCTCTGTTCAGCTGTCTTTAGCATGTTCAACAAGTCTGGCAGAGTTTTACTGATATCGTTCATATTATAGTTCATGACGAACTGATTATAACTGTCAGGAAAAGATTGCAAGACAAGATCAGTTGCAAAATCTTGGCCGAGTAGGAATCCCAGTCTCTCAAGGTTCTCAGTGTACCCGATCATTCGGAGTACATGAGGCCCTACTGGATTCCCTTTTGCAAGACTACTCTTGAACAATGCTTTGGACACCTCATCGCGTTCATGCCTTGCCTGTTCCTGAAACAATTGTTTGAAGTGTATGATCATATCATAAGCCTCCATGTTCTCGTGCTGCTTCTGAAGCTCAGCAGTGATGGTGCAAAGCATGAGGCAAGTCACGTCATTAGAATCATCAATATGTTTCTGACGTGCCCTTACTTCCGCTAGAACAGACTCGTCCTGTGGTGGTTCTGAAATCGGAGTGTCCAAGACGTACAACTTCTTTTCTTGCTTAAGGACAATCCTTAAGTTTCTGTACCAGTCAAGAAAATTTGTTCCAGACAGTTTATCCTTCTCAAGGACAGATCGTAGGGATGAAGTCGATGCGTTGTTGTTTGCCATTTGGAATTCTACAAAACGAGAAATGTGCAATTTTCTTATTTTGAACAATTTAACTATATTCAACAATGGCTAGATCATCAAATATAGCTCCCACTATTTTTCTCGGATTAATAGCCCTCACCATTAATGCGGAAAATATCATTATATTTTCTAGCAGGTCCAAGATCCCTTTTTCACTTCTTCTTGAGCTTGCTTTGGCAAGTCACCCAAGAATAGGTTATTTAGGTAGGAACCATTCCAATTGCATCCCATGCAACTCTTGGTCCAATTAGGTGAATAACTCTTTATTCTTTATCCCATGGATAACGCCTAATTGTCACGCCTCTAGGTTCATCAATCCAATTGAGTCTTTCCCAGTTGCGTCCAACCTCTTGCTTCAACATACACGCATTACTAGATTGTGTCGTCCGCAACACACCATGCTAAATTACAATTGTCTTGCTTTGGCAAGCCCGAATTTTAATAAACCCTGATCATAGGGTGTTTTAGCAAGAGAAGGCAAAACGCAATATTTAATTGAGGAATTTAATCATTATTAATTTGTTTGGTTGACCCAATCAACATGATCTACTTATTTGGACTAGGAAATCCACAATAAAAGACCATTATTGTTTATTATTATCTTGTTAACGTTTTGCTAGTATCGCCATACACACAAAAATAAATAACAAGACATAAATAATAAATATCCACAAAAAATAAAACCGTGGCATGGATATGGCCCCTAGACTAAGATATTATTAAGCCAATGATAATATCCAATTGACCTAAAGTGACAAGCTCATATCCATGTGCTCCACCATAGCCGCGCGCCTAGGGGGTGTCTTTTTTGTCTTTTGGCTTCTTTGGTTCTCCACTCTTCTTCTCCATGCTCTTGGCTATCATCTAAATTTTTTAATTCTAGCCTAACATCTTGAATAAATAAATAATAAAAGCCTCACATGTCGAGGAGAAAAGACGACTCGCAGGCCGTAAAACCTAATTAACTATTACATTACTTTGATCAGCTCGCAGGCCGTAAACCAAACCACAAAGCAATAAACATCCACAACCTAGGCCTTATCCATCCACCATGCAACAAATCACATAATACAATCAAAACTAAATTTTTAATGTGCTTGTTTTGTTTTAATTGAATTGGGTAATTAGGGTTACAACGGTCCAAGGGGTGCAACCCATGCATGGGCCGATCCCCTAGGAGGACCACCGCCCGCCACGTGGCCCGGCCCAAGGCTGGTAGTCCTAGTGACACGCGACCTTGCTTGACGCGCAAGGAGAGAGGGGCGGACGGCTAGGGTTTCAGCCCTATTCTCCTTCCCTTCTTCCTTGTTGTCCAAGCTTGGTTGTTTCCTTATGGATGTTTCCATAAATTTGTTTCCATAATTGAAAAATTTCTTTTCTAACTATGTGTCCATGAACCCTAATTTTCAAGAACCCAATAATTCACATCCTATGTGATCAAACTCACCAATTCGAACATCCAATATTAAATTAGATCTTGTTTATGTTGAATCAAATTCTGTTTGCATATACTATGAATATAACGGCGTATGAACTGAAATCGTAACACATAAAATCATGTTATGCACTATGACCTGTGGCTCTGATACCACTTTTGAGTTTTGATGTAGGTAACATAGAGGAAGAACAAAAATTTAATTTCTACTCAAAGCCCACCAAGGAGCATAGGAAGAGACATCATAACATGATAAGGGTCATAGTAGTTGTGTAACTTTTGGTTTGGGAGATCACACGAAGAATATTGTCCTCGTCTCTACGGTTGATCCACGTCTAGAGGTGAGATCGAGATTCTTCCTTCTCAAGTGCTAGCTTGGACCGAAGGAAGAGGGAAGAAGGAATCAAGCATCCAAGGAAGGAAGAGAGGGGTTTCGGCCCTCTCTTTGTGCCGACGGGAAGGGGCGGACGCAAGGGGTGTTCGACCCCTTGTGATCTTGCCCCCTCTCTTTGCTTTCTCTCCCACACTTGTGTTATGTCTAATAAAATTAGCGGGAAGGAAGCTAGAGCCTCCTTTATATAGGCCAACAACTCTTGTTAGTTTACATAAATGTCCTTCCAAGTTCTACATGAACTTGGATTAGTCCCTTCCTTTCATATTAGTCCTACTAAGTTTGCAAGGTTTTGCACAATGATCCTTCTTATTAATTAATCATGTTAATTAATCCCAAATCTAGTTCTACTCTATTTTACGTGTGACCCCATAGGTTTCTACTTAGCCGGTAGTAACTTATTACTAACATGAAGCGGTGTCTAGCAACACATCCATGCCACCCAACTAATAGAAATAGTCAGTGATCTCGACAAACCTTTGTGCCTAATATCTCATATTGCACTATCCATTTGTATCCATATCCGGATCGGACACGCGACATAAATAGTCACACTCGTATATCCAATCCATAGTGACTGGATCCTGGGAATACGCTTATGCAAGCAGATAACAGCAATATCTCCATATTGATTTATCTGAGTCTGGCCTGACATTCAATAAGACTCATCTCTCGAGTGGCCGTGGATATTTACTCCCATTATGTGGGAGGGACAAATCCTCTCTACATCACTACGATCTCTAAGATTTCTTCCTACCATGCCCGATAACTACCTTTATGATTAACCAGTTACGGTGTAACGTTTGATAACATCAAAGCACGATATTTCACAACTAGAGTATCAAGTGACTTCAAGTCCAAGGATTGAAATTATATCAGCACTACGAGAAGCGATTGTGACTTTAACATAATCTAATGTATCCTTCTCGTTGTGGGTCAATCCCGTATGCCATTACCCTTAATGCATACCCATGTGTTAGACTTGATATCTCCATATCAATCTACACACATACTAGTCTATATTTGATCGTCCTATTAATCAATATAGTCGACTAGGGATATTTAAGATAAACAACACATTGTATCTAAGGAATTCATTATATTAAATATCACAATATATAATAAATGAATATTCTAACCAACAAAAATGTTCATACTAAATATTAGATTGCCTCTAGGGCACCTATTCCAACAACCTCTCCTATTAATCAATCCATTACTCACTTATTTTTTGCGGATGACATGCTTTTATTTGGCCAGACAGATTCCATCACTATCGAGTTTATGCATGATGTTATTACTGATTTTTGTCAAATGTCTGGCCATAAGATAAGTCATCATAAATAAAAAATGTTTATTTCTCCTAATGCTGGAACTAACCTTGCCAAAAACATAAGTAGAAAGTCGGATATTTCCTTTACCAAGGATCTTGGGAAATATCATGGTATTAAACTTGATCAAAAAAGAGTTGGCGAAGTTCAATTTGCTCAAACTATTGAAAAAGTCCATAACAAGCTTGTTGGGTGGAAGTCTGCAAAGCTTGGTATAGGGGGGAGAATGACCCTTATAAAGGCTGTCACCTCCTCTGTGCCCATTTACACTATGCAGACTTAAGCTCTCCCCATTAATGTCTGTGAAGAATTAGATAAGATTAATAAGATTTTTTTGTGGAGAGACAATAATAACAGGAAAAGCATGCATAGTGTGAATTGGAGAACTGTTTGCAAACCTAAGAAAGCTGGGGAATTGGAGATAAAGATCATGCATAACCAAAACAAAGCTATTTTCATGAAGCTTGGCTGGAAAATCCTTAATCAGGATAAATCCATGTGGGTGAAATGTTTGACTGACAAATATCTGAGGAAATTTAACTTTTCCAAATGGCCTATCAAGAAAAATTCTTCCAGAACTTGAAAGGGTATTATGAAAGTAAGAGATGAGATCAAGGAGAACTCCCAATCGACTTTTGGTAATGGTAAAATCATACACATTTGGAAGGATAGATGGATAGGGAATTTTTCCTTGATGGAAAAATACCCTCTTATCAATCAAATTGATGATAAGGTGGGTAATCTCATCAACCCAGATATGACATGGAACCTCCAAAGTCTCTATAATATTGTGGATACTGACATTCTGAATAATGTTTTGGCCAAGAAACTTCCTACTGATATCTCTGTCAATGACTCTCTTCACTGGACTGGGAACAGTTTGGAATCCTTCACTGTTTCCTCTGCCTATCGTGCTATTAATAGAAGTAATGATGATGAGCATAATAACTGGGCTTGGATCTGGAAACTTAAAGTCCCCATGAAACTTATTATGTTTTTTTTGGATAATCAAACATGATAGGATCTTTACTAACTATATTCGAAAGATAAGAGGCTTCACCAATGATGACTCTTGTTCTATATGCAATAATGGCGCTGAGGAAATTGAGCATTTGTTAAGAAGCTGCCCTTTAACTATCGTTGTTTGGGAAGTGATTTACAATGCTACCTGGATGAAAATCTGATAAGTAAAATTACCAACAATCAGGTGGACAGTCATGCTGCTAACTTTATCTGTGCTTGTTGGTTTATTTGGAAAAGTAGAAATAATTTATGTTTTAATAACTTGAAAACTCCTTTGCAGGTAACCACAAGAAATATTCAGCACTATGCTAGAGAAATCAATGAAGCCTTTGAGCAGAGTAAGCTTATTAAATCCATTCTGTGTAACACTACTTATATTTGGAAACCTCCTTTTGCAGGCACCCTCAAAGTGAACACTGATGGGAGCAAATAGGGAGAGCATGACAAAGCTGGTTATGGTGGAGTCATTAGAGATGAAGGTGGCCAATGGATTAAAGGGTATACGGAGCAGATTGGATTCAGCTGTCTTAGAAGCTGAACTCTGGGCTATTCACAGAGGAATTTTGATCATCCTTCAACTGCAATTCCAAAATGTTGAAGTGGAAACAAACTCCCTCGATGCCTTCAGCAACATTGTTAATGCTCTTCCCCCCTTCCCCTACATTAATATCACTCAAGATATTAGGACTCTTCTTGAAGGAAGCAACTGCTAGATCAAACACATCAAGAGGTAGCTCAACATTGTGGAAGATACTCTGGCCAAAAAGGGAAGAAATCAAGAGGAAACTCTGGTCATCCTTGACAACCCCCTACTGACATTGCTCAGCTTGTTATTTGTGACATCGTTGCTAGTGACACTAGTCACTAGTGGTTTGTAATATTTCTAACTTAGTAAAAAGGGGTGTCTAACCAAGCACTTAGTCATAGAATTAATTGCAAAGTAGTCATTTACGGGGGCTCTGCGCAGAATTATAATTTTCTCCGTGAACATTTGAAACTTTTTTTGTTCGCTGATTGAGTATTATGAAAAGTTTTTCTTTGTGATGGACGCTATTTTTTTTTTAGAATTACATCGTATAGCTCGATTCGAATCTGGAACTTCATGCAGAGACCTAAAATGCTTGAACACTGAAGGATGCTTAACATTTCACCACATTATGTGAAACAACATTATCTTTCATATGAACATGAGAACTGGAGAAATGTCCTACTACTGAAAATAGTATATTGCGATTTTGTGTGGTTTTCATATGGAGCCATCACCTTGACCCACGGTCTCCTCTAGTGCAATTCAACCCGAAATTCAGGGAGAAATATCTCATGCAATTTGTATAACATAAAAAACACTTTTAATATTTAAGTAAGTACTGCCAAGATCTGTAGACTAAAGTGGTCTGTCATGATTTCTTCCTGTAAAATATATATGTAATTAAGTTTATCCGTTCTTGTTTGTTATCATGCATTTTCGGTTTATATTTAGTGCCTTTTTGGCATCACTTGATTAAAAATATGGTGTTTTTTAAAACTTATCTGGTATGTCTGTTTTGTTTGCATGTTTAAAAAATCATACTGAAAAACAACTGTTTAAAAAAACAACAAATGTGGTGTTTTTTTTTTTTTTTTTTTTTTTTTGTATAGTATTGATGTTTACAAACACTAGTCGTGAGCCCGCGCATGTGCGAGTCGGTATAATTGAATTTAATTAATTTAATGCTTCGCTGAAATATGAGATACCTGAATGCATAATTTATTTTGACAAAAATATCTAAATGCGTAATGAATATTTGATTTTTGGGAAAATATGCATGTTGACATATTGTGTATCAGTGTAGTATAAATCATACTACCTATAATAAAAGGAGATATGGCCACTTTGCCAGCTAGGCGTTTTGGACACCGTGGACCATTGATTGGCTTGCATGTGGGTTTGCCGCCATTTACCTCCAACGGTATTTTGCCACGTCCTTCTTCGGCACTCCTTGCAATTTATTTCAGATTGAAATGTCTGTGTTGTCCTCCCGCGGACCGGTATTTTACTGAGGCTATAACTGCATCATTATGTAATTATGTTTTCTGGTCTGGACCCATGCGTAAATTCGATGAAAAAAATAACGTTTGATAACTTCCGGTTCTGCCCCTGCTATTTGTCATTTACTGGTTGCTTTCAATGGATTTAGTGGTTGTAATTTTGGTGCAGTCGTTGGATATAGATGTAAATTTGTTGAAAAAATAGATTCAGTTAACTTCCAGTTCTGTCCCTGCTGTTGTCACTTTATTACCTATCCTGAATAGAGTTGGTGGCTGTAATTTCGTGGTTTGCGTCGGATCGATACGTAAATTCGATGAAAAAAAAAACTTTTGATAACTTCCGGTTCTGCCCCTGCTATTTGTCATTTACTGGTTGTTTTCCATAGATTTAGTGGTTGTAATTTTGGTGTAGTGGTTGGATTTAGATGTAAATTTGTTGGAAAAAATAGATTCAGTTAACTTCCAGTTCTGTCCCTGCTGTGGTCTCTTCATTAGGTGTCCTGAATAGAGTCTGTGGCTGTAATTTTGTGGTGTCCTTTGGATACACACGTAAATTCGATGAAAAAAATAGAATCTATTAACTTCCGGTTCTGCCCTTGTGTTTCTGCTTTATGGGATGGCCTCAATACATTTCGTTGCTAGCTTCAGTTAACTTCCATTTCTGTCCCCGACGTTGTCTCTTAATTAGGTGTCCTGAATATAGTTGGTGGCTGTAATTTGGTAGTGTGCTTTGGATGCAGATGTATATTCGATCAAAAAAAATTAGCTTCTGTTGACTTCCGTGTTTACCCTTCATGTTTGTCTTTTAATGCAACTTCTGAATGGATTTTCTGGCTGTGGTTTGGATGTGTGAGTCGGATGTACATGTCAATTCCAGAGCGGGAAAATGGATTATGTGAATTTCCATTTGTGGTTTGGGGTTGTGTCGGATAGATGTTTAGGGTTGCGTCGTTTGCCGACGTACGTACTGTCGGTTCAGAGAATGACCAAAAGTTCAAAAGTGAACAGTCTAAATTTAGCAGTGGTACTTTTGTAATTAACAATTTTCGATGGGTACTTTCGTAGTAAGTGACTATATTGACCCTTTTGTGATTAACAATTTTAAGTAGGTTCTTTTGTAATAAGTTATTTCAGGCACACCTTTAAATTATTCATTACATGCGAATTTCTCTTAATTTCTATCTACGCCCTTTATACTCGCTGTATTTGAGATGATAAGGTATTCGGTTAGAGGGTTATTTCATCTTAAGCATGCTTCCCTCTACATGAGAGAGATGCTTATTCTTCGTTAGATGATCAGAAGACATATGCGACGTTTAGGGTTGTGTCGGTTAGATGTTTAGGGTTGCGTCGTTTGGCGACATATGCACTGTGGGGTCAGAGAATGATCAAAAGTTCAAGAGCGAGCTGTCTAAATTTAGCAGAGGTACTTTCGTGATTAACAATTTTAGGTAGGTACTTTTGTAGTAAGTGATTTTAGGCACATTTTTAAATTATTCAATATACTCTATTTTGGTTAAAGGGTTATTTGATCTTGATTATGCTTCCTTCTATATTGACCATTTCAACCATGGTATTTGCAAATGTTTCGGTGTGGGTTTCATATTTGGTGGCCGTAATATTGTCTACTTAGTTGGATGCAGATGTGAAATTGATAGGAAAAAATAGCTTTTGTTAGGTTCTTCTGTAATAAGTTATTTCAGGCACACCTTTAAATTGTTCATTACATGCCAATTTCTCTTAATTTCTATCTACGCCCTTGCTACTCGCTGTATTTCAGATGATAAAGTATTTCGTTAGATGGTTATTTCAACCATTGTTTTTGCAAATGTTTCGGAGTGGGTTTCATATTTGGTGGCCGTAATATTGTCTACTTAGTTGGATGCAGATGTGAAATTGATAGGAAAAAATAGCTTTTGTTAGGTTCTTTTGTAATAAGTTATTTCAGGCACACCTTTAAATTGTTCATTACATGCCAATTTCTCTTAATTTCTATCTACGCCCTTGCTACTCGCTGTATTTCAGATGATAAAGTATTTCGTTAGAGGGTTATTTCATCTTAGGCCTGTTTTCCTCTACATGAGAGAGATGCTTATTCTTCATTAGAGGATCAGAAGAAATATGCGACGTTTAGGGTTGTGTCGGTTAGATGTTTAGGGTTGCGTCGCTTGGCGACGTACGCACTGTGGAGTTAGAGAATGATCACAACTCCAAGATTGAGCTGTCTACATTTAGCAGAGGTACTTTTGCAATTAACAATTTTAGGTAGGTACTTTCGTAGTAAGTGATTTTAGGCGCAGTTTTAAATTATTCAATATACTCTATTTTGGTTAAAGGGTTATTTCATCTTGACCATGCTTCCTTCCATATTGACCATTTTAACCATGGTATTTCCATATGTTTTGGTGTGGGTTTCATATTTGGTGGCTGTAATATTGTCTGCTTAGTTGGATGCACATGTGAAATTGATAGGAAAAAAAAAATAGCTTTTGTTAGATTCATGGAGATGTCATCAAATTGATGCAGAAAGTTATTATTTGTTATCAGTCGATTTTGCCCTTGCTCATTCAACCTTTCTACCACGGCGATTATAGTCAGTGGTTGAGGTAATTTGATCGTCTTCTCCCTCAGAACTTTGCCCTGACTCTGTGTCGGTGCTCATTGGTGGGATTAGCACCGCCTTCTGTTGCTTGGAGCCCAAGTACATGTACTGTTCCAGCCACTATTCTGACGTGAGCTGCTGTTACACAGCTTACACGTGTCGCAACATTCTCGTGGGTTTAATGAGAGGATGTCTCTGTTCTCTCACTGTCTACTCTCTTCGATCTCTTTCCTGGTATGTGCAAAGCTCTCTCCCTGTTTTGGTATGAATTTATCCCCTGTTTTTTTTTTTTTCCTTTAAACTTCTATCCTTTCTCTTCTTCTTCATTTTTCTGCTTCAAAGGTTCACTGTTGGGGTTGCATGTATGAATTTTGATGTAAGAGGTGTGTGCAATGGTTTGTCTCTGTTTCTGGATAGTTCTTGCTTGTCTTATTAAATTGTTCACTTATATTTTCGCAGCATTTTAGTCACTGTTTAATTTATTTTCCGTTCGGAGGTTGAGTGGAAGAGTTGCATGTTCAGACTGGGTGCAGTTTCTGGTTGTGGAATAAAATGTGTGTAGTTTGTGGTCAGATTGGGTTTGGTATGGTGGTCTGGTGTTATTAAATGCTGATGATTTGGTTTATTCTATGTACATAGGTGTTCCACTACAGTTGCATGTACAGATCCATTGCAGTTTGTAGGTCTCCTATTAAATGTTTATGGTTTGGTGTAATATGGCGTTGGATGTGGGAGTTGGGTCTTATTAAATACCAATGATTTGGTAATTACCGGACTGTATTGTGTCCTGCTATTCAGCAGTTGTAGATCGTATATCATAACATAATTGCCCTGTTTGTGATCAACTTTTGTATCTATTCTTTGATGAATTTCGTGCCGGGAACAAAATTTGGTTAGACAGTTGTTTGTTTGATTCAGTGTCTTTGAATATCCCATGTTTAATTGCATTACGTTATCTGTTCCAGCTGGTTTGTGGGATTACAGATGTGTTGCTGGTTGTGACGAGTTCATTGGACCACATTGTCAACTGTTTTCCTGGTAAGATGTTCGAATGAATGGTTTGTTCCATGGCATGATTGAAATCCAGGGATGATCTAAATTTTCCTTTTTTTTTTTAAAAAAAAATTTCCCTTTTCAATTTGTTTTCTGGGTTTATCTGGTTTTTCAGCAACGTGGAAGGAGCTATTGGGCTGAGTGGTTGCTCTATTGGCATTGTTGTTTGCATATCACAGGTTCTTTTCTGCAATTTCTGAAATGATGCGGGTACTGTCGTTCAAAATGCTGGCCATAGCTTGTTTTATTAGTGATGTGTGAACTTTATATGTTGTTATGTGGTCGTAATTCTATTGGATGGTTAAAATTCTACGAGTGCATATTTGTTTGTGTGATTTGTACAATATGATGCTTAATATGATATAATACGGGATGTATGTTAAAAAGATAAATGTCATTACTGGTGATGAATATGTTATGTTAGAACATGTGCGTCACTTAAATTTTGTCAGTGAATTAGTAAATTTTGAAGTAGTTTGAATTGAGTTAAGTGTGTATTCACTAACGGCAGCAGACCGTTGCAGAATGAGGTAGATGGAAGTTTAGAACAGAAGTCCCAAAATATGGGAAAAAGTCCACCATTCGGTGCATCACAAAAATTCTTCGATTGTAGATTTGTTGTGGTCTGTCCTGAGTAATGATTTACAATATAGGTATGTCTGCTACTAATACACACAAGACTCCACCGGTCACTGAATCGGAAGCATTGCAAGCTTCTGGACTGCGCGGTAATTCCCTGGGTGATGGAGAGATTGAATGTCCCGGCGTTCTGACATCACAGCCGCCAGCTCTTATCAGTACTGCATGTGATACTACAAATGGTCAGTCTTGCAGATTGCCTCCAGTTGATCAAGTAAGCAGTGGTAGGATTGCAAGCTCTGGTGCTCGTGGCCGCGGCGGAAGAGGGCGGCCTCGAAAAAAGGCAGTTGTTGTAACCTCACACGGTGCATGCAATAGCCATCAGGCAACGCCAGAGTTAGTTAACACAGGGAAACTTGCAGTACCTGCTGAATCAGAATCATTGCAGGATACTGGAGTGAGTAGGAATTTAGTTCCTGGTGGAGATGATGTATCGCCATTGACTGTTATCCATCCTGTATATGCTGGCACTACTGATGCATCATTCGCAATGCCTGATGCTGATAATGTAGGCGGTGGACGAACTGTGGACTGTAGTGGTCGTGGCCGTGGTAGAAGAGGGCGTCCTCGCAAAAATGCTGGTGGTGCAACAATATCTGATCTTACTGCGACTGTGCGGAATCAATTTTTCCGTGAACACGTAGAGGGCACTGCTGTTGCTGCACCGGTTGCCATAGCCTCTGCTGGGGGTAGTTCCTCAGTCACTCCTACAGCAACTCCCCCTTCTGTAAAACAGCAGGTTAGTGATGTTATTAGCGGAAATTCATGTGCTGATGTTAATTGTTCCGCTGTTATGCAATCTATGTGTTCCGATGCAATGATTCAGGTTTTCGGAGAAGGAGGTGAAGTCCCAGCCAATGATGTTCGTCACTGTGCTGCTACTGAATCATGTAGAGGTGTAGTTACTGGAATTAATGCGGTAGATTGTTTTGAAATTGCAAATGCTGTCGATGCAACATCTGCTTCAGAGATTTCAGGGGGGGGGGGGGGGTCGTCGTGGACGTGGTAGAAGAGGAAGACCCCGGAAAGCCGAAGCTGATTTGACTTCGCAGAAGGTCAATGATGGAGTTGCAGGAAGGACGGAGCGAGACAACAATCCAAAAGTATTTGATAATTTCGCGAGTGCCTGCAACCATTTTTTCCGTGATCAAATAGAAATAGCTCGTGTGTCCAAGCTGGTGCACAATCCCTCCACTGGGGGTGGTTCATCCAATACTGTTATATCGTCTCTCTCAAATGTAACACAGCAGTCCATTCCCGTGTCTCCCGTGATTGAAATACGGGAGGTTTCTGATGTTAGTTCTCAAAGTTCATTGGCTGATGTTGTGGGTTGCCATACCAGGCAAGTTACACCGTCCGAATCATGTAGTGTTGCAATGACTGTCGTTGCTGGTAGGGATGGTTCCCAGGTTGAAAAAGTTGAATGTGGGATATCTGCTCAAGAACTATCATGCAGGACTGGGCGTGGACGCGGTAGAAGAGGAAGACCTCGGAAAAATGAAGCTGGTGCAATTTCAGAGAGGCTAACTGTCCGGCCTGGAAATAAGCTGGAGCGAGAGAACGGTGCCTCAATGTGTGATGTTAATGCGGTAGTGCGGAATCAATTTTTCCGTGAACACGTAGAATCCACTGCTGTAACTGTACCGTCTGACACGGCCTGTGCCGGAGATAGCACATCAGCTACTCCTAAAGCACCTCCCCCCTCTGAAAAACTGCAGGTCGCCAATGTTATTAGCGGAAATTCATGTGTTGATGCTGACTGTTGCGATGTCATGCAATCTCTGTGTTCTGATGCAATGAATCAGGTATTGCGAGGACGAATTGATACTTCTTCTGTAACTCCAACTGCTGACCGCAGGTGTTCTGGTGAAGTTGCAGGCAATGATGTTCGCCACTGTGCTGCAACTTAACCAGCGAGTAAGAGTGGCGTCGGTGATTGTCCGATCAGTGGAAATGATGTAACAGGGATAACTGCTGTACATATTTCACCTGGGGTTCGTCGTGAATGTGGCATAAGAGGAAGACCTCGGAAGAATGGATCGAGTGCAACTTCACACAATGACCCCAGTGGTGTTCAGAAAAAATTGCAGGGAAACAAAGACTCAACAGTTCCAAACAGCTCGAAGGTTGTCGCTAATCATTTTTTCCGTGATCAAGTAAATTCATTCACCATATCAACAAAAGGTTGCTATAGCTGTGAGAGGGAAGATTCGTCCGCTGCTCATGAGGCTGCTCCTGTGATTGTGACAGAAGAGGTTGCAGACATCGTTCGTGGAGAATCATCGGTTGACATTGTGCATTCCTGTGGTTCACAATTTACTTATTCGGAAGCAGTAACTCATCGGCCAACTTTGTTGCCTGGAAGCGGTGGTAAAGAAGTACATAATGAACAAGAACAGACGCCCAGAGCTGTTGTTCGTGATGGAGAAGACGTAGAATGTAATGTTGCTAATGCAGACAAGGCAGCGAGTAGCGTGGCAACTTCAGGAAACTGTCGGAAGAGAGGTAGACCGTCAAAAGTTGACTCAAGTGCTTCTCCAGTATGTGAAAACAGAAGCAGTGTGAGTGCAAACAATAGTCGAGAATGCAGAGGAGAGGAGCAAACTGTTGTGCCTCGGGCTAAATGTGATTCGCAACGAAAGCACAGTGGAACGGGGAAAGTTTCGTCTCAGAAATTACGTAAACGTGGTATTGCATGTCTCCCAGCAAAACATTGCCCTGCAGCCTCAACAAATGTAGTCGGTACCTCAGTGCCTCCGTCCACAGCAACTGCACAGCTAACGCCACATTCCAGATCTTCCCGGATTGTTGTCCGTCATGGTTTCTGTGTCACTGCTCTGGATGTGTACAACGGTCAGCAGAATCATGGACTGGCATTTGCTCCTTCTACCGTCACTACTGCTCCGTGTTCTCGCACATCGCATGATTCATTTGCACCTCCCTTATTTCGATATGCTGCAACTCAGTCATCATCTGACATTCCTGCATCATCGGAGACTATTGGTGAAGGTGGTGCATCATGCTCATTGTCAGGTGAGTCCAGCAAGCATCCTCCCGGTACTTCCACTGGCGCTAAACCATCGAGTGAGTATTATACTACTGCTGATGTCATGATATTCCCCCTCTTGTCTGTTCACGGTATTGATTATTATTTTCAATGTGTCTGTCTTGCAGAGAAGAAGCGCAGAAAGAAGTGGCAACGTGATCCCCCCTCTCCTCCCACTGAACCGAGCCGGCTACCCCAGCCAAGGATATGTCCTCATTGCCAGGCCAAACTTTTTGCGTATGAACCAGATGGATTTTGCTGCAGTTCGGGCCGAGTTGTTCTTGCTGCACATGAAATTCCTGATACACTGGCTGCATTGCTACTGTCGGATAATGCAACAAGTCAGGAATTCAGAACTTCGATTCGTGCATACAACAGTTTATTTTCTTTCACATCTATGGGCGTGAAGAATGATCGTGAAATCCTCAAGATTAGCAAAGGAATTTATACATTCAGGGTTCAGGGTCAAATATATCATTACATCAATAACCTCGACCCCGGTGAGGAGACACCTCGATATCTGCAATTATATTTTTACGATCCTGCTTATCAGTTACATTGCCGATCTCAGACGTTCAGCAATGTTGATCCGTCTATTATTGCTTACCTGACTGACATCCTGAAATCAAATCCCTATAATGAAAAATTCCAATCAATGTCTGAAACCCCTGATCTCATGGACTGTGATATACGTATTCGGTGTGATCCCGGATTGGATCAGAGAACCCATAACATGCCTACTTCAGATCAGGTTGCCAGCATTTGGATAGATGATGAATATCGTGCGGGCAAGTATTCGCGTGATATCTTGGTGCAGCGAAAGAAGGGTGGGCCAGAACCAATCAAGTACCACTTGGGGTGCTACGACCCACTACAGTATCCGATTATGTTCCCTTATGGTCAACCTGGTTGGCATACTGGTATTGAGAAGAAACCTGCAAAGAATAATGCCGCAAAAGGGCCAAAGAAGAAGAAGCGACGTTCAGGTTTGCACATGCCCAATGTTCTTGAATGACAGAATCTTCTCTTCTATGCAGACATATTTACACGATGTTGTAACTGTTATTTTGGTCGATGCAGGTAAAGAGGATGCAGAGTCAGAGATTCCAACTGTGACCTGTCGGCAGTACTACTGCTATCGTTTGCAAATTCGAAGCATGCGGCATTCCTCGATTTTATTTTTTGGTCGTTTGCTTCAACAATATATCGTTGACATGTACATCAAATTGGAAACAAGTCGACTTGACTATGTGCGGTTCAACCAGGATGATATTCGCGCAGAACTTTATCGAGGTATAATTGATAGTTTGGCAGCAGGAGAAACGAATCCTGAGAACATTGGTCGTCATGTTGTTCTATCGCCTTCATTTGTTGGGGGACCACGAGATATGAAGCGTCGTTATCAGGATGCAATGGCCCTTGTGCGTCAGTTCGGGAAGCCTGATTACTTTGTGACGATGACTTGCAATCCTAGATGGTCTGAAATCCAAGATGAGCTCCTGCCTCATGAGGAAGCATCGAATCGACCGGATTTAGTAGCTCGCATTTTCCGTGCGAAGGTAGTTGAGCTGAAACGTGATTTAGTTGAACGAGAAATTCTTGGCCCGATTGCAGCTTATACGTATGTCATCGAGTATCAGAAACGTGGTCTTCCACATGTGCATTTCCTGCTGATTCTGAAAAAGTTTGCGAAATTGATGCAACCTGATGAGTATGACAGGTATATCTCAGCTGAAATTCCTGATCCTGAGGTCAATCCTCATCTCTACAATGCCGTTGTCAGGCATATGATGCACGGTCCTTGTGGCGAACACAACAAGAACAATGTATGTATGCGGCCTCGGTCTGGATGCAAGAACAGATATCCCCGGGATTTTTGCAATGCCACAAGAACTGGTGATAATTCGTTTGCTATTTATCGCCGAGAGCGCAACGGTCGCACTGTTGAGGTTACAGGAGCTACTCTTGATAATAGATGGGTCGTGCCTTACAATCCATACTTGCTAGCGAAATATGACTGCCACATAAATGTCGAGATTTGCTCAACAATCAAGGCAGTTAAATATCTGTACAAGTATATTTACAAAGGGCACGATAAAATTGCATTCCAGCTTGTGTCAAATCAAACAAGTGGTATTGATGAAATTGCAGCCTTTCAGTCTGCCAGGTGGATTTCACCTCCGGAGGCTGCATGGCGTCTTTACAGTTTCCCGCTCAACGAGATGTATCCTTCTGTAACTGCACTTCCACTTCACCTTCCCGGCATGCAATCTATTTCCTTCGACAAATATACAAAGCTTCCATACATTGCCGCGGATAAGAAGTACGCGAAAACAATGTTGACGGAATATTTCGAAACAAATAAGCGTGACGAAAGTGCAAAGCGTTGGTTGTATAGTGAATTTCCACAACATTACGTGTGGAATAAGACAAATTTATGCTGGGAACCTCGGAAGAAGGGCTACAGTATTGGACGTATTGTTGCTGCTAATCCTTCGGAGGGAGACCGCTTTTTCCTCCGATTATTACTGACTCATGTCCGAGGTGCTGAATCATACGAGCAGCTGCGGACAGTGAGGAATCACATATGTGAATCATACCGTGAAGCATGTGAGAAACTCGTTCTGTTGGAAAAAGACACAGCTCTTGAAGATTGTTTAGAAGAAGCTGCGACTTTTCAAATGCCGCAGACATTGCGGCGTTTATTTGCCACTATCCTTGTGTACTGCCAACCAGGCAATCCACGGTCTTTGTGGGATCGGATGTATATCAATCTGTCTGAAGATTTTCGGAAAGAGGGGAGATTGAATGAAGCTCAAATTCTATTCAGAACTGTTAAAGGAGTGAATATATTTCTAGAGGCAATGGGGAGACAATTGATTGATTTCATTACTTCGTTACCAGTTAGTAAGAGTGAGGAAATGAGTTCCGTGAATCGTGAAATTGAAGAGGAATTGGCAGTGCCGATTCCAGCCGAAGACGTGGCTGCCATCGACCAGCTAAATAACGCGCAATCAGCAGCTTACAAAATAATCACAAATCATATCGACGAACTGAAAGGTGGATGTTTCTTCGTCGACGGACCAGGTGGCACAGGGAAAACTTTCCTGTACAGAGCTCTGCTGGCATATGTCCGCAGTGGTGGAGGGATTGCTCTGGCTACTGCTAGCACTGGTATTGCAGCCTCAAACTTGCCTGGTGGAAGAACTGCACACTCTCGCTTCAAGCTCCCCTTGGATACCACGGATAAGAATACCTGCAACATTGGAAAACAGACAGCTCTTGCTCACCTTATTCGTGAGGCCAAAGTTATCATATGGGATGAGGTGACGATGGCGAAGAAGCAGAATATAGAGGCTTTTGAATGTATGCTTCGCGATATATGTTCCAATGAATCGCTATTTGGAGGTAAGGTCGTGGTCTTTGGAGGTGATTTCAGGCAGGTGCTGCCTGTGACGGTGCGTGCTACTAAGGAGGAATGTATCTCCAACAGCATTGTTGACTCACCTCTATGGGCCAGTATGCATTTGCTTTATCTTACAGAAAATATGCGTGCTGTTGACGATCCTACCTTCTGCCAATTTCTCTTGTCGATTGGAAATGGTAGTGTGCAAGATGTTGATGAAGCGACAATAGATTTGCCAAAATCGATGATTGTGCCATTTATTGATGAAAGCATGTCAATAGATTTGTTTATTAAAGCTGTATACTGCAATTTCCAATCTGACTGTTTGGACCCGCGGTACCTTACTGAAAGAGCAATTCTGACTCCTCGGAATGACTGCGTAGACCGAATCAATGAAATTTTGCTGAGTAGATTTCCAGGGCAGTCTCATACATATAATAACTTCGATCGATCTCTGCCAGAGAATCAGTCGACTCATCCAGCATAATTCCTGCATAAACTAACTCCCAATGGGATCCCACCTCACCACTTAGAATTGAAGCCAGGTTGTCCACTAATGTTGCTACGCAACCTTGACCCGTCGTCTGGATTGTCAAATGGTGTCAAACTTATTTGCAAGGAGTTGTTGCCTAATGTAATATATGCTGAGATTGCAGTCGGTCCAAATAAGGGGAAATCCGTGTTCATTCCTCGGATCCCGCTCAGACCGTCCCAAACAGATCACTATCCCATAGAATTCGAGCGTAAACAATTTCCAGTTCGACTATCCTTCGCTATGACCATCAACAAGTCGCAGGGCCAAACTCTGAAACGTGTTGGTGTTTACATACCGCAACCTGTATTCTCGCATGGTCAACTGTATGTGGCATTATCCAGAGCCAAGTTAGGGTCTGCAGTTAAAGTGTTAATCGAACCAATTGACGGCATTCAATTTAATTGCACAACTCGAAATGTTGTGTACAAAGATCTGTTGCATAGAGCAACACGCGTACACAGGACATTTTAGATTCCATTCATGGTTAGTGCTTGCCGGTTTCATCATGCGGAGATGCCACTCATGTGGTGTGCAGTAATATAATATAATGTCACCTGAAACAGACTTGATCATTAGTTGAAAATCTTGATATCTTATATACTAACACTATTGAAATGCCTTTTGTAGGAATTCATTGAAATCATGGAAGGTAAAACTTTAAAGTTGTCTGGATTGACGGACGAATGCAAAGAATGGAAACTCCGACTGCGTGTGGCCGAGAAATCACGAATATTGACAGGAAAGGCTTCCAACACAAAGTACCAGCGTTTTGTGCTCTGTGACAGTGAGGTTGTAATTAAATTTATGCAAAGATATTGGTCAAATAATCTGACTGTTTGTTTCTTTTATTTTGCAAATGTAATGTGCTTTTGCTGCTGTGCTCACAATTGTTATTCTCAATCTTTCGGTCTCCATGTTCAATATATATTTTTTTTCAAGTTGCAGGGCAAAAAAATCCAAGCAACATCATTTGATGCAGATATACCCAACTTTGACAACAAGTTACAGGTCTATCATTCAAACTGGTTTAGCAATGGTGTTGTGCGACCTGTCAACCCCAAGTACCGTTACATAGATCATGATTTCTCCCTTGTCCTTAACAAAGAAATGGAGGTAACCGCAGTTGAAGATAAGGTGGACGAAGGCTGTGCCAGCAACTATAACTTGAAAAGTCTGGAAGAAGCTCGCACTCTTGTGAATTCCCGTGAGAAATTTGGTAGGTCATATGCACTGCTTTGCATAATTTCTGCATAGATATTTCATATTAATATAAAGTGTTAAATGTTTCCCCATAATAAATACACACCTCTATTTGTATTGTTTGTATTTCACTATGATCATAGATGTTGCTGTCATCATCATTGCTGTTATGTCCACGAAGACAGTACCCCGAAAAGATTCAGCAGGTCGTGCTCGAGTGAGGGATGTCATTGTTCTGGACGACTCGTACGTACCCTGCCTCTTAGCATTGTTTGGTATTACGTAGTGTTCAACTGTTGCTTCTTGGTGCGTGCAATTATTGAAGGCTATATTTACATATATCATTTCAGCGGTGTCCCAGTTTGTTTATCCTTATGGGACGATGCAACCACAGCAGAAGGAGATAAACTAAATATACTGGCCAGTGCTCATCCTGTTGTAATTGCGACGAATGTGTGTTCAACAACATATCTGGGTAACTTTCCCTTAACATCAGTATTAATGAGTATGGAATTACAAGATTATGGACGGAATGGAAATATGACTGCATTATATGAAAACATAGCTTGCACAACATTATATTCATGTAATTGCTGTACATGTGTTTGTAGATTTTTCTCTGAGGACAACAATGTCCACTATGTTCCTGCACAATATCGAGGATCCAAGAGTTGACGAGTTGATTGACTGGTATATGAATACAACTATTTATACAGTTTCCAATTGCGACAACATGATATATTTCCCACATTTAATCTCATATCTGTTTCTCTCGCGTAGGCGTGATGCAAATTATCAGAAGATTGATAAACTCAGGAATCCTGAATTATTGTTGGCACAGAAGAATCCTAAGACAAAGAAGACTGAATTCAAGTTGTCAAAGATTGCAGACCTCCCAGAAAAACCGGTATTTTCTACACCATAGTTATATCGTATTGTTGGGAATTTATTGTTATGTCCGGTTGACAGTTCTCTATATATCTCCTGCAGTCTGTAGACACTGATGTGTGGGTGAAAGTTTCAGTTCTTGCGTTACCTGAAACACAGAGACCGTGGTATCATTCTTGCAATATGTGTACTCGTGCAACAAGCTATGTAACTGGAGAAAAATTCAACTGTTCTGGTTGCCACAATTCTGATTGCACTTCTGTACCATGGTAATTTGATATAATTCTCTTCTATCCAACTTAAGCTGTATATTCAATCTGCAGTGACCAAATATAGAAAAGCAACTATGAAACAGAAGAATGGGAAAAAAACAAAAAGAGGAAATTTTTTTTTTTTTTTAAAAAAAAAAGAGATGGAAAAAAGGTTTTGAATACATTCATTTTTGCTTTGTAGGGGTCGTCTAGAAGTCCAAATTGGAGATGACACTGGAGAGCTGAATGTTGTCGTTTTCGGACATGGTGTCGAGGCTGTCCTGAAGAAAAGTGCTGTTATATTGTCAGCAATGACAGGAGATGTATGCACACTACACTTACGGCTTGATTCCATAGTTTATTAATGTTATGGTTCATATGTTAGTGTGCTTTGTGAACAGAGTGCTAACTACAAGACATTGATTCATTTCAGGAACACAAGGAGCTATTACTTAAAGCTAATGAGTCAAGTGTTAAGAACATGTTCTATTTTCGACTTGCTGGATCCACAAGCATGAACCGCAGAAGGGTCAACAAATGGAATGTTCGCCAAGTGGAGACGGCATAATTGCACACAATGCCAGCGTATGCGCCCAACTGCAGATCAAGTATGCAACCACATGTGTACATAGAAGCATTACTACAATAGAAGCTCTGCTGTGATCCACTAGCACTACAACTTTTGTTCACCTGGAAAAAATGCAAGGAGATAACATCATGGTAATGTTCCATTGTTATTTCCCTGCCTTTTGCCCCCCCCCCCCTCCTTCTTTCCCAAAAACTATTGCATCTTCGAACAGATTCGTCCTCTGCCTTCCGTTTAATATTAATCTATATTAAGTTCTCCATGTTAACAATTGCAGTCAATTAAACTGATATTCCATATTACAACAAGTTACAGTTGCAGGGATATAATACTAATACGTATGTATAATATAATGACTTGTACACAGAATAAAAACAATAAACGATCCTTGGAAATTTTGGTGAGGAAGAGAGAAAGAGGAAAAAAGAAAAGGGAAAAAACAAAAACAAAGAGTTCCATCAGTTATTAGATTTCATAACCAAAACAAAATATTCTTGTCTACATTTAATACACATGCTTCGAGATGACTTCAAATACCTGCACTTTCTAGGTCTCCTATATAATGTTACAAGATTGACTGTAAGCATTTCATGAACTGTTTCTCAATCTATTCACCATGTCAGGCTACAATTCTGATGAAGAGCATTCTTGCTGGAATTTAACCACCTTGCTAACAGACCTTCCCACCACTGAAATAAGCATCCCAACTGGGAGCTATGTTCACATCTTCTCACCCAACAACACAGTGCAGCCTAACATGGGCTCACCCTATCATCCAATGACTAGAAACACAATGTATGATGCCGGAAATCACCAATTTCACGTTATTCACAGCCCGACATCACCAATTTTCCGCGCATCGCCTCCCAGTGCCAACGAATTTATGCATGCAGCTTACGGTGTCGGTGTAGCACTATCTCACAGTCCGCAAAATTGACACTGGAACAGTCCCCCAATGCGAAGTCCAGGGTCACCAGTCTTCTATGCATCGCCGCCTACTTGTACAGATTTCCTGCATGGCTCATACAATACAGGTATTCCCCTACCAAATTCCCCTCCACAATATAATTATTACAACTCCATTGCATCTCCCCAGTATCACTACTCCCCTCTTTCGTCAAATATCCACCCACAATCACATTCATACTCAGCCTCACCACAGAATTATGGTTCACCAATTCCAATACCAGACCATCAGGTATTAATACCTTTACATTTCCCTACCCACACATCGGATTTCCTTCCGCAAATCACCGAGCAACCTTTGGTATACCAAAGTGATCTGCAATCACCCTATGCTTCAGACAATGCTGATGATGAATATATATTCTTCCCCGAAAACTTGCCTCCTCCGAGACAACCGAATCCATATTTGACATGTACGCCAGGTCATCATACCTTTACGAACCCAGGTAAAGGCAATGAAATTGGATCCTCTTCTTCAACTTGCAAGAAGATCCGCTCCCCATCTACATCATCTCTTAGAATCCACTGGTCACCTCCTGCAAAACATATCATCAAACTAAATTTCGATGGGGGATTCTACTGCGACTACAAACGTCCAACCTGGCCAACCATAGTTCGTGCTGGTCTATATCGGAATTGTACAGGAGATTGTGTGTATGCCTTCGCTGAAATTGAGCATGAGAAGAACTCTGACTTTGCAGAGGCATCTGCACTGTGCAAAGGTTTGAAGTATGCATTAGATCGGAACTGGCTTGATATATGGGCAGAGGGCGATGCTAAAAACATTATTGACCACATAACTGGTGTGTGTTCTCATGTTTTCCCAGAAGACGTTTGTGCCGAAATCGAAGAAATTAAAGAACTACAAAAAAAATTCAAATCATGTTTGATAACATTCATCCATCGTGAAGGTAACTCTGCGGCAGATGCACTCTGTGTAGCTTTCAAACATCACGATGGATGTTATGCATTCGAAACAATGGGTCTACCTGAACGTGTTCAGGATATTGTCGAGCAAGAAAAAAAAGGGAAGACATACCGTAGAGCGTAGTAACCGGTTCTAGAATTTGTACCTGTTTCATTTTGTAACACTATTGTGTAATGTAATGTTGCTAATTTCGGCGAATTCAGATACTCTTACCAATCCACGTTGACATTGGAATTTGGTTAAGTAGTGTTCACTCACCGAAAAAGAAATTAAAAAAAAAAGGAAAAAAAAAAATAAAAAATCCACAAAAAAAAGGTCTTTTATAATACTCCGTCCAATATTTACACGGATCTACTTATTTACACAATGAGTTCATCTGGGAATGCAGCTGTATATAAACTGAAGTACTATCCCAGACAAATCAGTTGTTGCTGTGTATAATATATTATACATTTAATTACATATATTAACACATATGCACAAAAATCAATTTATATTGTTATTTCTACTACACCTTCGAATGAATACGCCCACAAATCATCAGAAATGCAACGTATCAAATTTATAGCTACATTCCACGAAATTACAATAATACTATGACTAATATTTCCTATATTAGTTAGAATATGTGGTAATTTATGGCTTCTAGCCAGAAAGTAGGAAACAGTTGGAAAGAATAGACATCCCTACTGCTATTGAAATGAATGCAGTACATTGTGATAGAAAATTCAAGGCAATGTGAGTAAGTCATTACATGAGGCAACAGCACAGCTTGCATGCATGCCACACATGTGGCTGCTAAAATCTGCTTGACAATCATGACTTTGTAGGAGCCAATGCATCAGCTCACCCATTACACCAATACTGTAATTCGTATTCCTAAAAAGTAAAAGATTTGGTTAACGACACTTGTCAACAGAAATCTGAAATTTCTTGGAGACCAAGTTGAAAGAACAGATATAAATTAGTATTCCACAATTTCAACTAATTGCCGAGCAACACTTCAAGGTAACCATTATATACTAGCATAAATTGAAGATATTGTTTCCACATACAGAAATCTAACAAACTTACTTTACAATGTGCAGATAAATAAGAGAAGTATAATCTGGATGCAAGGGTAGTATCCACTTCTGTATTGCCAGATCAACGACGTGTGTTGTGCTCATAATCCACGTTAGTAAGTTATATACTGCAACAATTGACCATTACAAAATATATACCTTATTTCGGTTTGTAATTATCGAAATTACGACAGATATATTTCAATGGAAAGCTGCCGTAACACTGCAACTGAGCAAAACGTGACCGAGGAAACACGCAGTATTCCAAGAGGAAGGGCCGAGGGAGCAGCTATCTGTCGCAAAATATTCAACAGTGGTAAAAATTTTGATGAAATGATCACAGATACTGAAAAGGAAATTCAACGAGTGGAGCGACAAATACAAATACTGGGAAAAGTAACCTTTCTCAAGCAACAGCAGCTCGAGATCCAGACGCAATTTCTCCAAAAACTGCAGCGAATGAGCATTGCCAGTAGGCGGTCGGTAACATCCAGCACGTCATCATCGGGATCCAAGCGAAAACGGTCTCCAACAACCGCAGGAGAGGATCAGTAGAAAATGAATCTGTTAAGATATTCTGGATGTTTCAGTTTAAATGTTGTCTTTACGGTACTCTTGCAATTTGACGTTGCAGCCGTTTCGTAGTAACTTATGCCTCATAATTTTTGGATGTCAGCAACTTGTAACATCTCTTTCCTTTTTTCTTTCTTTTTTTCCCCTCTCTTTTTTCCACTCTTCTTTATTTTTTTATTTTTTTTTCCCCTTCTTTCTTCTTCTTCTTTTTCCGTTTTGATGTGCATCTTCTTTTCTTTCCAACAACTTCCATTTGAACTGGTTGAGGTGTGAACTTCTGCATCATATTATCGCATCACCATGCCATTCCCAATTGCACACATTTGATTAAAATAACAGTGATAAAAGCTCAAATAGAGATACAGTATTTCCCTTACATTGTTCGACATAAAGTTCTCCGTCTGTTATAATTGGCTAATATGTGTTTCATTCCTCATATAATGAACTTGGCGTCGCATATACATATATTACACCCAAATATGATCTTTTAATTTGTCTGCACTGTCAAAGTCATAACTTGGCACATATTATATATATATTACTATTACAATTTACTAGATAAAATTCATTACTTCAGAACATTAAAAAATAACGTCAGCAAGCAAAAACCTTGATCAAGATTATTACACATGACAATCAATATAGTGTTTGTGGACACCCAATTTGTGAAATACAATGAAAAATAACATTATAAAAATTTATCAGTGATACCTCAAAAGCAGAGATAACTTTATGATTTGAAAAAACAATATCCACATCCTAAATTTACAACTACCCAACTTCGTTGTGCTGGTAAGAAGACCTTTCAACTTCATCCTCCCAGCCAAATCTTCCCTGATTTCTAGCTTTTCTCTAACAGGTATTACAACTTATCTCGCAATGATAATTTCGAACAGGTACTAGATGTCATAACGTATTTGTCACAGCGATCTACTTATTCACAGTATTCCTATTCGTGATTGTTTAGGTCAGGAATTCTCCAACTCGATTCATCAGATCTCAGCGAGTCACAGGTTCTAATATCATCACTCTACAGGTACCTGATTCCAAATAGCATCTTCTTTATCTGTATAACCGCTCACAGGAAGAAATCTACATTACTCATATTCAGTCCCTTTTGTGAACATATGATTGGCATTTATCGGGTGCTACTGTTTTCATATGTTATATTAGTGATTTCTATTCCAGATCTGCTACCAATGTCTTGATCTATAAATAGTACACTCCACATAGCGACGAAATCTGTCTGATTGGTACACAATGGAAATAGATATATTTGTTGATAAGAAGTTCATCTTTAGTTTCAATTGAAGACACACATTGGTATATTTGGCTGGATAATGAGCAAAAAAAAAAAAAAGAAATTAAAAAAAAAATGATCAGGAAAAAAAATGTTGTGAAATTGTAAGTACAAGATTCATGAATTTAATGTTGTTAATCTGACTAATAGATTAAATTGTAGTCATGTGGAATGTGATTATACCAATAATTGTAAGTACAAGATTCATGGATCTACTGTTGTTAATCTCACTAATAGATTAAATTGTAGTCATATGGAACGTGCAGCTTCGAAAGACAGCCTTTGCAGATATATACAATTAAGCTTATGCGTAAAATAGCAACCATACTTTACCCAATTATGGATATTATACCAATATATATAGGCCACCGAGTCATATGGAACGTGATTATACCAATATATATAGGCCCCCCACTACTCAAATACTGATTATTTATTACAAAATTACAGTAGTCCAGATATCTCAGTTTTGGGAACATACCAGGTCACTAAACACAAAACTTATTGGTCTAACTCCTTAAACCAAAAACGGTGCATATTGAATCATGTTAGGTACAATTAATTTCTACCAGATAGTTTCGACTGAATATCGTTATTTTACGTACGAAGAGTTATAAAGAAATAGCATCAGTCTGTGAATTCATTACGATGTGGCTGAGAAAATATCTCGTGCAAATTAACTCACACGGACATTAATCATTCATAGTTTCAGTAAATAATCATACATGTATTTCAACCCCCATATCGCAACTTCTGCCCAACCGATTGCTGATGTAGCATAAATGAAGAGAACGCATTAACAAGAATATGTTTTAGATCGTCTCCTCTGTGCCACATTCAGTAATACAGATTACTATATTCCTCTTGCAGCTATCTGGAAATGAAATTCTTCCGAGTTATCACGGATCGAGATGAAGACAACAACAACTTGGTAGGCCTTATGTCGCATATATATGTGTGTATATATACACATGTATATGTGTGCTTTTTAGAAAGAAATTGGATTGAATAACACTAATATTAATTGTAATAAGAGGTGGATTTATTAAAGATTTCAAACATCTATTCACTGCAGCGACTGCCAGATGACTTTGTGCAACATCATCGATCCAATCTTGGAATTAATGCAGAGCTTGTAGTCCCAGATGGCCGAGTGTGGGAGATAAAAATGAAAAGTAGAGGTAACGACATATATTTGACAACAGGGTGGAAGGAATTTGCAGCTCATTATTCGCTCTCATATGGGCACATGCTGACTTTCAAGTACGAGGGACATTCGAAATTCAAAGTGACAATCTATGGTCTCACTACATCAGAGCTAGATTACAGTGCTGGAGCTTCTATCCTGAATGCAAGAAAGTGTGCAGCTACTCGTGCATTGAATAAGGCTGATTCCTACAAGGCTCACTGCAACAAGCCATGTTTCGCTGTTCAAATACAGAAGTCCCATTTGGAATCTTCCGGCGGACTGGTAAACTTTCAATGTTAAATTTCATTTACAACGGCATTGTATTCAATTGCATTGATAGCGACTGACAATCTCATGTTTGCATTACAGAATATACCAATTCAGTTCAGCAGGGCATACTTGAAAGAGCGGACAACAGTTGTGTACATTACAGGGACTTCTGGTAATACAACTTGGACTTGCCGTTGTAAATACCCAGGTGGAGAGAACAGCGACAAGAGACGAGTGTCTTGGTATCAATTTGCCAGAAGCGCTAATGTACGTACTGGAGATGCATGTGCCGTGGAATTAGTTGATTCGAGCATGCCAAAATTTCGGGTGAAAGTGTTTCCAGCATAGCCTCAACGTATGAAAGTACTCTGTACTAAGAATATCCAGACATTTCTTTAAATATTGTCATTCTGTCAACCTGTTCCAGTATTGTTCTATGTTATTATCTTTGCAAAAACATAACAACCTAATGTTGCAATGTAACTATTACTTTGATGACATGCATCATGTAGCGTGTAACTCAAAGCTCTGTCTATGGTTTGCTTAATATCTAATGCATTAAGTTACATTATGTTTCATATATATTGTGACATATCAAAGTAACAATCTCTGTTCCCTTTTATTTCAACTGAACTTGGCATGTTCAGTCACAACCTATTTTAACAATTCCAGCTGCAGTAATAATAAAGGCAAATCTTGCACACAAGTAACAACAGTATTTCAATTGTCGAATTGGATTGAATACTATCAGACTATAACACTCACATGCTGTTGTACAATTCAATGCCTCGAGATTCCACACATGCAAACTTCAAATAATGCATTTGTTGCAATATCTACCACATCATGAACAGGAACTACACCTGCCCACATACTGAATCTGCACACACAAAGTCACAGATATTGAACGGTTGGCAGAGGTCTCTACAGAGCATCTCTTTTCAATTTCAGATGCAAATAGGTAACAAGCTTCAAAATAGCTCATTGATATATGAACCCTCTTGGAATGCACTTGCTGATCAGATAGTGCCGAAGTAATTGCGATCATGTGACCATCTCTGCAAATTGCACAATAAATTAACTACGAATGTGAATTGTCAATTCAAGACATGATCAACACATATGAAATAACAGGATGAAAATTCAACTTGCAATGGTTACATCGAATTTAGAAATTACATTAATTATATATTGCAGAATATTTGACCACAGGTATGGAAGACCTCACTATATAAGAACTGCTTCCCATGTCTACAATCAGTATCAAATTGCAAGCAATACAATTGAGATTCAGAAGTTGTATCAATATACAACTAACAAATCCGTTGTATACTGAAGATGATGCCGTCCAAGATTGCAGATATTCGTGCGTCACTGGTAAAGTTAGAAAACCTCAAATTATTGTTATCACAGAATGGGTGAAATTCCAGGATATCCATCTATGTGATAATATTTTTGATCTGCATATACTTTCGTCTTCTGAATTTACAATAAGTATTTTGTACGTACAATCTTTAACGGAATTCTTCTTCTTGTATATACCTGCCCTTTGCTTTTCAATCTCTCCTCTTAATCATAATTTAACTTCATTCAAACTTCTTTATTTCATAATCCATCGTTCTGATTTCTGTTTCTCCGGCTTCATCAAACGCTGAGAAGCCTATGTATGAAGAAGCCTGGCTTACGGTATCAACACGTATCTTTCCGACCAGTCAAACCACTTGGTTCAATGCATGTAACCGTTGCAATCGTGAACGTCGACGTCCATACTGTCCTGTATGTAATGACATACAATGCGACACAAGCCCCAGGTTAATTATTTCACACCTGATGAATACATTAAAATTAACAAAATCCATTGGCTACAATTGAACACTACCAGTTCACACATCACAGGTACATTCGTGTATAATATGATTACATACCATTTTCACAGATGCCGCCTTATAGTGGAACTGCGAGATGACACTGGAATAATGGATGTGATGATTTTCGGCCAGGCTGCGGAGACCCTTCTCCGAAACACAGCTGAAAATCTGGCAGCAATGACACCACAGGTATTACCTAATTTGCTCCGAACAACTACAACCACAGTGCAGTACTTACTCATATGAAATATACAGCTGCTCATAGTTATGTAATACACAAATAACGGCATTATTTTCTCAGGAACAAGAAGCTCTACTGGTTGGCTTGAACATGGAAAATGCAAATGAAAATGTGTATGTTCGCGTGTTCAAATGCACGCCGCCAAACAACCACAAGGTAACTAAATGGGTTGTGAAAGAAGTTCAGTATGCATGGTAAACAAATTGATATTCCATGCACAGTCGAAGACAATGCTGCTCAGCATCTGAAGAGAAAGACCACCGAATGTTTGCCACATTGCTGCTACAGTGCATTGCACTGTTCAGAATGATGTTTCCTCTTTGTTCTGTTATGTTATAAATTGTACCGCTTTCTGCTTTTACCGCAAGTAATAATAAAACGATATGAAGAAATCATATCTGCCGTTATAGTGTTACAACGTCCTCAGTGAATTCAATATTTACACAATTTCTTTCGTCCATAACCGAATATAATCTGCACATGTAATATAGTACACCTGTTAATGAAAAACTTCAGTAACTTAAGTGTTTTGGATATGGCGTCAGTTCGCACATATTAGATAGCGTTTACACAGAGAGTCAGCATCCTATATACACATATTCATACCACTTATAATAAAAACCCTCTGTCATACATGTGAACAATGACAGCGTAGTTTACGGAACTCTTGTTGTTCATACGCACATTCATACCACATATGAATCCAATGACAGTGAGTGAGTGGTGAATGTATAAACAGTCAAATTAAAAGAAACAAATTGCTTGACAAAGTCACGGACCAATTGTCCAGTTTTATCTGGCATTATCTGCCATGCATTTCACCTCACCTCTTCTATAAGAAACCTATAGATCCATTATTCAACATAACAAGGAGCATAAACTATCTATTCGTAGAATAAACAGTTACAATGTCAAGACACAGAAGAGCAGTCTCTGAGGAAGAAGTAAGCAGTAATGAAACTATTGCAAGTTCCTCAGCTTCAAGTCCATCACTCTCGCAGTTTGTTACTGCAGCAACTCGATTTCAAGAAACACCTCCGCCTCCCATTTTGACTCCTCGCATTAAGTTTCCTACCATGTTTTGCTATCTACGGTACTTTCAAAATGTAATGCGGCCACAATATTGTATGATATTAGTTAGCCAACGACATATCATATTTCCTGCTACATTAATTGAAATATAAACCTGATATATATCTTAATACTCATTTCTCTACCTTGAAGGAGTGATAAGGATAAGTGTGCATGGTTTTATCTCACCGATAACCAATACCGGTGGAATCGGTGGTGTCTGCCGCGATGACAATGAAAACTGGCAGCTTGGTTTCATAGGAAGAATTGATGGGGTCTCTCAATTGGAAAGTGAGCTATGGGCAATTTATCAAGGTATTCATTCAGCTTATGAAAATGACTGGAAAGAAATCAAGATTGAGACCTCCAACTATGAGGCCAGCAAAATCTTTCATCTGCAGACTACTGCTCCACTATCGATGAGGCGCGAGATCCGTGATGGATATGCATTGCTCAGACGCATGAAAATAGCCTTGATCCCTATCGAAAAACTGGACAACAGCGTTGCACAGCAGCTTGCATCTATGGGATCTCAACAAAGTGATCGTTTCAAAATATTATATGATGCTCCAGATATTATTCAAGATCTAATTGTTGAGGACAAATTAGAAAGTTGTAAGCGTTACACCTCCTCAACTGACACAGACTAATGCAATCTCATCTGTACGACAATTACGTCGCTCTGTCCGTCGTATTCTGTAATTCTCATCTTCAACTAAATAACAGCTATGTCAAGAGTTTATATTTCACTTACCGTTGTTAGTTCACTTCATTTATTTATATTATAACATTGATATGAATCTAATGACCTGATTCCTGGTCAATTCAAGCCCAAAAACCCATATGTCAACTAATATACGTCGCGTGATCGAACGGCGCATTATTAGGTCACGATGAAATTGTTCTACTAATTCACAGTGCATTGCTTGCATTATCCGTCATATGTCTGATGTCAACATCAACTAATATACATTGTAGCACCAGTGGTATGAACTGATGACGTACAATGAATACCAGTGAACTCCATTTAACATAATAAAACATGTGACTTATCAATGAAGGGGATGTTAAAAACAAGGGAGAGGGAAAAGAACAAAACCAACCAACACAGATTAATGCAGTCTGATCTCCCGACAATCTTCAGTCATGACAAAGTGATCGTTACAAAATATTATTTGATGCTCCAAATATTATTCAAGATCTAATTGCCGAGGACAAGTTAGAAATTTGTAAGCATTACACCTCCTCTCACGACACAGACTAATGCAGCAATTACGTCCCTCCATGCATGTTATTTTGTGATTTTGATGTTCAAATAAATAATAGCTATGTGAAGAGTTTATAATTCACTCACTTAAGAGCTGTTATTTCATTTCATTTATCCATATGAGAAGATTGCTATCCAGTCGTATTTTCGAGTTCTCTTGCACTGAACTCACAGCGAACGACGAATACCGGTGAGCTTCGTTAAACATGGTTAAATGGATAACTTATTGACAAAGGGGATGTTTTAAAAAAAAAAAAAGAAACAAAAAGGGTCAGCAAAGCTGTAAATATAATCTTGCGAATACATCGTACTGTATATCTACGCTTGCCTCCGAACATATTAATAATTAACACATCAAATTTACGATCACTAAATCTATTGAAAATAGCCTATTTCTTGCATCAAATGTACGTATTGGTCCAGACCGGATAACACAATTACATAATCATGCCATTGTAGCCTCAGTAAAACTGCTTTCTAATTTATAACGTTCCGCTCAATCCATCATTAGAAATGCTTAAAACTGCTATGATTCCATATTCTGATTTGTGATTCATCTAATATGCTATAATTAATCCGATACAATAAATTGGTTGATGTCATATACAAACTTTTAAATGATGCGTTCTTCAGATTGGACAACAAACCAATGTGAACAAACATTAAATTAACTGAAATTAAAAACTGCATTCATAGACAAAATATACTCCACGATTACATAGTTTTGCATAACTAATCCAAACTAAAAATAACCCAACTTCATGACACTCATCATAAAACCTAACATCAAACTACACTTGACTGGAACAGAATACCAGAAGATGCAAGACCTTCTACACCTTCGGTTTCTTCTGGGACGAATCCACAACGCTATCATCTCTCTTCTTCCTCTTCCCGCCCTGATCTTGTGTACCATCCGGTGGACAATTCGCTTTCTTCCTCCGCGAACCTTCACTGCCTTTGCCTTTAACTTTCTTCTTCTTCTTTGTACCGGGATGGTAAGTACAGGTCCAATTATTTGGAAAAGAGGAAGCTGTGTCAACCCGCCAGAATTCATCTTTGTCCGATGCATCTGAATATATAGTTGACTCCGACCCCTTCCCAACCACATACGAATTATCATGCCAACTCTCCCACGAAGATATACCCTCTGACAACTCCAACTCACTATCATATTTCTGACTTTTCTTCGTCTTCTTCTTCATCCTCTTCTTGGCAACCTTCCTCACCTTACTATCACTACTTTCTTTACCAGAATCCATTGCTGTACTCTATGTTATTACCACAGCAAATTGGTTGTGCTTATATACAATTTATGAATATGAATGTGAAAAGACCGTTGCAACTGTTCACGTCCATTCAAAGAACTTATTACCATGCATCTTCTAAGAGACACGTCTGTATTAAATGCACACTTTGAATCAATGAGAAGATATTGCAAACCCCACTAAATCTACCGGCGAAATCTTCAACACACACGAAACGATAGATCTTAATGATGAAACGTATATCAAAAGGAATCAGAGGGTGACTTATTGGAGAGGAAACTAGGCGTTGACAATAGATTAGGGTTTTAGGTTATAATTGTGTTTTCCTGGTGGTTGCGGAGCAATTAAGACCTCTGTAAGAGCAGCAGAGTATAATTATGAGAATCAATTTTAAAGAAGTATTTTCTATGATATCTATTTTAAAACCAAGAAAATAAAGTGCGAAGTTATTGTATCACAAACACACGTTTGTAAATATAATTATTTTTTCTTTTAAGGAAAATATGTGCGATCAAATACACGTTCACTGACATTAGTAAATGTCAATATCAATTTCCTTGAGTGTGATTAATACACGTAATATCAATTTGTTGCATCAAACAATAGATTTTGATGTCCTCTTCTTAGAAAAAATTAAAAAACAATTTGTACTATGATGTCCTCTTCTTAGAAAAAATTAAAAACAATTTGTACTATACTCTTTATGCGACACATGAATTCCAATTACACGTACGGTGAGACAATTGTCAACTTCCAAACCGAACGACAACGCCCGGTGCAATGGCACGCCGCGCGCAACGCGCGCGGAGTGAACCTAGTATAGAAAAGAAAATGTCATTAAAGGAGCAGCTTGGGTGGTAGCTCAAGTGGTGGAGCGTTAGAAGCTCCAGCATCATTTGTATTGATATCTTAGCGCTCATCATTTATTGATTATTGTTTAGATATCTTACTATACAAATGAAGAAATTACTTTGTGTTGAGAATAAAATAGACAGTGGCTCAAGAGGACTTAACCTTTGTGTTTGTTTGTAGTTTGATTTTGTAAGCCATATCTGATTGATGTCTCCAAAGAAGACAATTAGATTAAACATAGGTAATTATCGATATCTACAGTAGTAGTATCTATTTGAAGTACATATTCCCATTTATTATATCAGTCAATACATTTTGATCACCATATGCGAATTAATTTAGAAAATTATAGACAAAGTACTTTAAAATATAAATATTTGAAGTCTCTTATTATATGTTGTTAATGTTTATGGGGATGCTTTGTGAAAGGTAAGTTTTTTCGCAAACTATATGGACACAATTTTAGACATAAACATAGACATAATATTCAAATGTAGTAAAATCAATCCGTATTATAGAAATACTGAACCCTTTGAAACATTGACACATAATCAAAATCACTAAAATTAGAAATTCTGTCTAAAATTCTGTCAAAAATTCTGTCTGTTTAGAATTATTCATTAAATTTTCTTACCTTTTGCTCCCTATCAAACTTCACCAAACAGATATAAAGTAACAACAATTCTTTTAGCCAAAAAGGACACAAATATGTATGAAATAAAATTACAGACTATTGTTTCATTTAAACTAAACGTAATATTATATATATTTTGAATAAATATCTGAAGGTCATGTTAAATAGATAAAGCCTCACTTGAAACTTTTAAACCCAAGACATTGAGTGTGATTGGATGAGCTTAAATGAAAGCAGAGTTTATGAGATTATTGGAATGAGTGGCTAAGGTGAGGACATAGGCTCTCAAATAAGAGGAGAGTTTATCAGATTATTGGAATAAGTGGCTAAGTCGGAGAGAGTCTGTCATTTAAGCTCATCCAAACACACTCTTCAATACAATATATAAACATCTAGTATTAGGAGGAGTTTTGTAAGAAATATGAACATACAATTTATGGAATATATTGATTAATACAACCCATATGAAATTCAGAATTATTCTATATTTCTCCAATATATCTCTTACTTTAAGTTTTTTAATACCTTGACATCTTAGAATTAAAAAGAATTAATCATTAAATATTTCGAAAAACTTACAAATTTGTTCTTATTCATACATTTAATGTTACAATGATTGTAATCACTCCTCACCATATACTTTCTTACTTTTTAAAAATCAATTTCTAAAACTAATCTTTGATATTTTGTGGTTAAGGTTCACTATTGCATTGGAAATAAGACTAGCTATACTCATGAAATAAAAAAGCCAATAAAAGATAAAGAATTGTTAGAAAACGATGCGGAAGCGATGATACCACTTGTTAGTGTAAGTTCACAGGTTTCACAAGGCTTGACCTTGAACCAGTTTTTAAAGCATTGAATCAGGTTTCACATACTTGAAATAGCAGACTATTTCGAGGCCTTCAAACTGGATTCAAAGCCTTGAAACTGTCTGACCTGTATGCACATACTTAGGGTGAGTTTTTCTGAACTCTGCTAATCTGATTCTATCTCTCTCACCCGTATGCTCTATCTGTTATTATTTGATGATGAAAGACAAACTATTTTGTTATATTTTTCACTAGTTAATCTATCTGTTTGACTCAATTTTGAAGGGAAATTTTATTTCCTAAGTTTGCAGGATTTGTTTACTAATCTGGCTTTTGCAGGAAATGAAACATTAAGAGAAGATGATTTCGTGATCAATCAGACACTCATGAAAACTTCTCAATTTATTTAAAGGCAAGATCACAACAATATCTCTGAAGATCATGATCAACTATCCGTTGGAGAAGGCTGTTAAGAGAGTCAATGTTGTTTCCTACAAAACATGAAGTTTATGCTGAAAATATGGAAAGATTTGCAGAGCTTCAAGTTGTATAAATAGAAATCTTTTTGAATAAAAAAGACACAACACTCAACGGGAAAAATAGAGACACATTCCGGGATCGACAAGCATCAAAGAAGCACATAATTCTCACAATCCATCTCATAGAAGATCACTGCATTCTTCACTGCAGTTTTACACTTCAGTGTTCTTCTGAATTGCACTTCATTCGTATATAATTATTATACTACTTCTTTCTCTCATTCTCAAAGATTGTTCAAAGTGAACAATAGAGAATTTTTAATTAATCAGTTAGCTAGAGCAGGTACTAGATAGGTTATAGAGAACCACAAGCTGTAACAGAGTAAGGCATATCTCTGTGCTTGAGATGTACGGCTTAGCTTTTGATTTATAAGAATTGTATTGAAAATCCTGCAGGGAGAAGATCCTTGAGGTAGAGACATAGGTCCAAGTGGACTGAACTCTATAAATCTTGTGTCTTCTGCATTTACAGTTCATTTACATACTTAGTTTTTACAGCATTCAAACTAGTCTGTTTTCAAGGGTTTAAAACTCTTTTCAAGGCCTTGAAAAATCCTTATATGCTTTCTTTCAAACTGTATTTCAGTACAAAGGCTTGAAATTGTTTTCATGGCCTTGAACTTCACTCCTCTTCATAGAAACTCTAATCCTCTACAAGTTTTGCAAAAAGTTGACATACTCTATTCAACCCCACCCCCTCTATAGTATCTGTGCTGTATATCTATCTGCATACTCCCATTTCAATTGGTATCAAAGCTTGTATCACTCTATAGATTTAACCTTCTGGTGATCATGAGTACTGCATGTGATGGTGGTTTCTCGCAGGGAAGAGCTGCTAACAGACCTCCTCTATTTTGTGACGATAATTTTGCTCAGTGGAAAGCTCTGATGAAAATGTTCATCATTGATCAAGACTTAGAGCTATGGACCGTTATTCAAAATGGACCTCATACTTTCTACACAGAGAAATATGGGATCAAAACTCTCAAATCTGAGGACTCTCTTTTTTCATCTGAAGTAGAACAATTTTATAAGAATTACAAATCTATTAACATCTTGTATTGTGCTTTGAGTACAGATGAATTGAACAGGATTTCAGGCTGCAAGACTGCCAAAGGGATCTGGGATAAGCTTGTGTTGACATTTGAAGGAACCAGTCAAGTCAAGCAAACAAAGATCAATATCTACCTCAGACAATATCAGCTATTCAAGATGAATGCAGATGAGTCAATCAGAGAGATGTTCAAAAGGTTCACATACATAGTCAATAGCCTTGATTCACTTGGAAAGCATATTTCCAATGAAGAAAATGTGAGAAAGATTCTAAGAAGTCTACCAAAGGAAAAATGGGAACCAAAGACTACTGCAATTGAGGAAGCTCAAGATCTATCATCACTACAACTTGCTGACCTACGAGTGAAGCTTCTGACTTATGAAATATCCGTGAATGTAGATGATGGAGAGATACCAGAAGGTGTCAAAAATTTAGCACTCAAGGCCAAAGATAATGAGAAAATTCAAAGACTTGAAACAGAAGATGATGATGAAGATCCATTTGCATTGATTTCCAAAGCCTTGACCAGAATCCTCAAGATGAAGAAAAACTTTGGAAAAAAAACTTCAACAGAGAAAGACACAGATCATCCAGTATCAAGGACTACAAAGGTATGTCCTCTTCACGAAGTTAATCAAATGTAATGAACTTCTTAGAGTGTGGTGATGCAGGACACTTGATAAGAGATTGTCCACACAAGAAAAGCAAGAACTTTTGGAAGAAAGACCATGAAAGCAGAAAGAAAGCTATTATAGATTCATGGAGTGATTCAATTACCTCAAGTGACTCTGAATCTGAGGAAGAACATGCCAAAATATGCTTCATGGCCAAGCATGATGAAAGCTCTGAGAAAAACATTGAGGTAATGGTAAACTGTTTGATTTCAAAACCAAAAGAAGCGCTCTCAGATTACCTCAGAACAATGCTTTTAAATGAAGAGAACTATCTGAAAGAGATTAGAGTTTTGAAAGAAAAAGTTCTTGAGCAAGCAAAACAGCATCTACAACTTGTTTGTCTAAATCAGAATCTTGAAATCTCTCAGAAGAAAACTGACAATGATTTCAAGGCCTTGAAAACCAGTTTCAAAGCCTTGAATACACAAGTCAAGGAAGTAGTCACTGAGAAATCTTTATGAGTAACAACCTTGTTAATCTGAGACATCAAGTTGATAAATTAGGTAAACATCTTAAAAAGAAACTTCAAGAATCTGAATTTGTCAAAGTCAAGCTTGCAGGCTCAGAACACAAGTTGAACTTGATTCTTGGAGAAAGTTCAAAGTCTGTTCACAAAATTGGTATTGGATACAATCTAAATTTTCCAAGAAAGAACAATACCAGATTTGTGAAAGCTGGAAACAAAAATTCTCCTAAATGCTATTTTGCAACAAAATTGGTCATGTTAAGATGACTTGTTATTTTAGAAGAAGAGACCCTCACATAATGAGGAACTCATTTCCATTTCAACTCAAATGACAAGTCAGACAGATTTGGGTTTCTAAAGGGGTCAGACCACCTAATATGGTTGATCCTGAGTATGAGTCCAAATTCCACACTTGGTCTAACAGCTGGGTAAGGCAGTGATTGATATTTGCAGGTTGTCACCAATGTTGAAGAACAGAAGTGGTTTATGGACAGTGGTTGCTCAAGACACATGAGTAGGAAGAGATCTCTATTCTCAGAATTGAAAGAGCAATTTGAAGGTTCAATTACTATTGGTGACAAAGGAAAATGAAACATTCTTGGTATTGGTAAAGTTGGTACAGATTCTGAAAATTCAATTTCTGATGTATATCTAGTTGATGGCTTGAAACTTAACTTGCTTAGTGTACTCAGCTTTGTGACAATGGAAATAAGGTTATCTTTGATAAGGAGAAGTGTGTGGTGAAAAATGAGAAATCTGGCAATTGCTTTCTCACAGCCTCTAGATCAAACAATGTTTATACTTTTCAGACTAACAAAGTTGCAGGTAAAAGCTTAAAGTGTCTCAAGGCCTTGAAAGAGGATTCAAAGCTTTGGAACAGAAAGCTTGGTCACATTAGCTTGAATACCTTAAACAAGTTGATATCCAAAGACCTGGTAAGACGATTACCATATATCAAGTTCAGATATGATGAAGTATGCAAAGCTTGTGCTCAAGGTAAGCAGATCAGAAGCTCATTCAAGCCAAAGAAATATGTAAGTACTTCTATACCTATTGAATTACATCACATGGATCTATGTGGTCCTATGAGGACTCCAACTCCAAACGGTAAGAGGTATATGCTAGTTATTGTAGATGATTATTCAAGATATGCATGGGTTATGTTTCTAAAAGAAAAATCTGAAGCCCTCTATGAATTTTCAAAGTTTTGCAGAGAACTTCTAACCTTGAAAAACCTACATATTGCTTCAATCAGAAGTGATCATGGTAGAGAGTTTTATCAATTAGAATTTAATTTGTTCTGTGTTAAGCATGGTATCTCTCACAATTTATCTGCTTCTAGAACTCCTCAACATAATGGTATTGTTGAAAGAAAGAATAGGACTCTTGTAGATATGTAAAGAACAATGCTTTTAGAAAACAATCTACCAAAACAATATTGGGCAGAAGCTGTGAATACAGCAAATTACCTTTTGAACAGGTGCTTGATCAGACCTATCTTGAATAAGACCCCCTATGAACTCTTCAAAGGGAGTAAGCCAACCAGTTCATACTTCGGACCCTTTGGTTGAACATGCTATGTCCACAACAATGGTAAGGACAACTTGGGTATGTTTGACACAAGAAGTGATGAAGGTATCCTTCTGGGTTATTCTCTTACTAGCAAAGCTTATAGAATTTATAATAAAAGAAACAAGCTGGTTGAAGAAAGTATGCATGTTATTTTTGATGAAAGCTATTATAGTTCTTTGAGTGAAAGTTTTGCAGACTTGAATTTGAAGAAGAAGGTGAGAACTCACTTGGGTTAAAGAAAGGTTCAGAAGGAAACATAAGCCATTTTCAAGACCTTAAAAATAGATCTCAAGGCCTTGAAAATAGAGATCAAAGCCTTGAAAATGATGATCAGAAAGATATAAGTGATCAGGCTACAACTTCAAGACCAGAGAAGCAATATGGAGAGCCTGAACCCTGGTCTCCAAGAAAGAGATTAAAATATATTTCATCTCATCCAGCTGAAAACTTCATATCTGATCCAACCATTGGTACACAAACAAGATCACAGTTAAAGAATCTTTGTGCTTTTAATGCTTCTATTTTTCTTGTAGAACCCAAAACTGTGAAGGAAGCATTACAAGAAGCAGACCGGTTTATAGCTATGCAAAGTGAACTCAATTAGTTTAAAAGAAACAATATGTGGAACCTATTTCCCCCACCAACAAACAAGTCTGTCATTGGTACCAGATGGGTGTTCAAAAACAAATTGGATGAGAATGGAAAAGTGATCACAAACAAAGCAAGGTTAGTTGCTCAAGGTTACAACCAAGAAGAAGGTATTGATTATGAGGAAGCTTTGCTCCAGTTGCCAGGTTAGAAGCAATAAGAATTTTACTTGCTTTTTCATCTTACAAGAACATGAAACTATTTCAAATGGATGTGAAATGTGCTTTCTTAAATGGTTACTTTCAAGAAGTTTAGGGTTCTCAACATCCTGGTTTTGAAAGTGACAGGTTTTCAGATCATGTTTACAAACTTGACAAAGCTCTGTATGGTTTGAAACAAGCTCCAAGAGCTTGGTATGAAAGATTGTCAAAGTTTCTGCTTGAAAATGATTTCAAAAGAGGATTGGTAGACAAGACCCTTTTCATAAAGAATCATGAGAAATATTTACGTATAGTTCAGATTTATGTTGATTATATTCTATTTGGAGCTACTAATGATCTTATATGCAATGAATTCTCAAGTCTTATGAGAAGGGAGTTTGAAATGAGCATTATGGGAGGGTTGAACTTCTTCCGTGGACTTCAAATACATCAATTTAAGAAAGGCATATTTATGCATCAAAGCAAGTACACTAGGGACTTGATGAACAAGTACAGTATCTCTCAATCCAAAGAGATCAAGACTCCTATGAGTTCCACACTGTCCTTAGATAAGGATGAATCTGGTAAGAGTGTTAATGTAAAAGAGTACAGAGGTATGATTCGATTATTACTTTACCTTACTGCTAGTAGACCAGATATCATGTTCAGTGTGTGTATGTGTGCAAGATTTCAATCTGTTCCAAAGGAATCACACTTAAGTGCTGTGAAGAGAATATTCAGATATCTTAGTGGTACCAAAGACTTAGGGATTTGGTAGCCAAGACATTTTAACTTCTCTTTGTATGGATTTTCAGATGCTGACATTGCAGGTTACAAAGTTGATAGGAAAAGCACTTATAAAACTTGCCAATTCATTGGATCCCCTTGATCAGTTCGCATTCCAAGAAACAAAACTCAGTTGCCTTATCAACAAATGAAGCTGAATATATATATGCTGGAGCATGTTGTTCACAAGTGTTCTGGATTTCTCAACAGTTGAGAGATCTTGGATTTGATTTCAGAAGTATACCCATCAAATGTGACAACACTAGTGCAATATCAATTACAAAGAATTCAGTTCAGCATTCAAGAACCAAGCATATTGATGTTAGACACCACTCATCAGAGATCATGATGAGAAAGGTGATATTGTTCTTGAGTTTGTTTCTACTAACATGCAACTTTCAGATATCTTCACTAAACCATTGCCAGATGAAAGATTTTCAGCTCTAAGACTGGAATTAGGCATGTTAAATAAAGATGCATTGGCTTAGGGGAGCATCAGGTAAGGAAGGTAAGTTATTATGTGTTACAAATATTTGAACTTATTTTCATAGCCTTGAAAATCCTTTCAAAGCTTTGATTTTACTTGTTTCGGTATAGCAGCGTTTCAAGACCTTAAAACTATTTTCAAGGCCATGAAAATAAGTATGATAACTTATTAGTGAATAATTCTTGGATCATTAAGTATTGGGTGCTATCTTTGTAGATATTTGCTCAATATTGCACCTACTTTTTTCAAAATTCTTTTTTAGCCAAACATAGTATTAAATTATTTATTTCCAGCGGCTTCAAATATTTTAATTTTTCTGATCATTACAGATATTTTGAGATCAAAAAAATATTTCAGTTTCCTTTTCAAACACAAACTCCTTAAGTATTTATCTTCTTCTCTTCTCCTTCACTCCGTATAAAATCTACCTCTCTCTATTCTTCTCCAAAACCCTAATGAGCACTAGAAGAGCCTCAAAATAAATCAAGATGGCCGGAGGTTCAAAACCTAGTTCTGAGAAGAAGAGAAAGACAGCTGAGGATGTGGTTCAGACAACCAGTGGAGACTCAAGTTCCAGGACTCCCAGTGCAGAAGCTGTTGCATAACTTCCTTCACCAACGAAGAAGACTAAGAAGGATGTGACACCATCTTCAGATAAGAAGAAAATGAAGAAAGAGAAGGCTGCTGCAGAAAAACAACAAAAAATAGAGATCCAAGTCCCAAGAAGTTGAAGAAAAAGAATAAAGCATCTCAAGTTCAAAAGGGAAAAGAGAAGGTGACAAAAATGTGGAGAGAGCCTTGCAGATCTACTCAAAGAACACAGCTCCTGGTGAATCTTGGCTCATCTCAAATAATTCAAAAGGGAACATTCCAAGGAGTTGGTCACTGAGAGAGTGCTATACATTATGTATTTGATTATGCATGGCTATGACATTGATCTTCATAAGCATATAATGGAAAACATGTTGTTTAGCCAAACAGATCAGAGAAAGCATTCTCTTCCTTATGCAAACTTGCTCACTCTGTTATTCCAACACCTTGAGATTCTTACTGCTGGTGAAGAGTGTATCACCTCTGGGATTGGTATGCTTAATGAGAAATATTTTGATAGGATTGGAGTGGTGAAGACCAAGGGAAAAATTTAGAAGTTGTATTCAGATTTGATAGAAGAAGATCTCAATGCAAAGAAGTTTGTTAAGCCCAAGACCTTGACCCCTACTACAAGCCAGACCTCTCAGCCTCCTGATTTGTCCTCAATTCTTCAGAGACTTGATGGTCTAGAGATGGACAATAGTGAAATCAAAGAGAATCAGCATGGGTTTGAGACTGATCTCAGGCAGGTGAAATACATAGTGGAGACCATCTTTAGAAGCATGACTATGTTTGATGTCCCTGAGGATGAAGAAGGCATCAAGAAGGGTGATTCTGACAAGTACTTGCATAGTGAACACTCCAACCAGGAAGAGGCTGCTCAAGTCAAGAATAAAGGAAAGAAGGTGGTAGTTGAACAAGCTACTCAAGAGGGAGATGAAGTAGACAATTTTGATTCAGATGCCTTGTTGATAAACTTGAAGGAGAAGAAGAAATCTCCAAAGGCTGCTACTACAGACAAGGATGAAGAAGAGACTACTGGTGTGAATGAAGAAGTTGCAGAAGACCAGGAAAATGATGAAGAAAGTGAAGAAGATAAAGAAGATCAAGATGGAGATGATGACCCAACCCCATAAATTCCTGCTTATTCTTACTTTCCCACTTCTATTTTTAAGTTTATTTTTCCAAAGACTCTGATCCAACATCTTCTCATTCTTTTTGATGAAATTTAAAAATGGGGAGAAATTTTAGGTTGCTTTTGTGTTTATGATTTGGTGACCTATCTTTTTGGTCAGTAGGATTTATGTGTTTTTCTGTTATAACTGAATAAGTTGGATCTTTTTGGAAATTAATGTGTTACTACTATTTGAACTGTGTGCTAATCAGTATTTGTTTGCAGAAACTAAGATACAAACAGATTGATGTTTTGTCTTTCATCAAGGGGGAGATTGTAAGTTCACAGGTTTCACAAGGCTTGAGCTATTTCAAGGCCTTGAACCAGTTTTCAAAGCTTGAATCAGGTTTCAAAGGCTTGAAATATCAGAGCTGTTTTAAGGCCTTGAAACTAGAGTTTTTCTGAACTCTTCTAATCTGATTCTACCTCTCTCACCCCTATGCTCTATCTATTATTATTTGATGATGAAAGACAAACTATTTTGTTATATTTTTCACCAGTTAATCCATCTGTTTGACTCAGTTTTACGGGAAAATTTTATTTCCCAAGTTTGCAGGATTGGTTTCCTAATCTGGCTTTTGTAGGAAAGGAAACATTAAGAGAAGATGATTTTGTGATCAATCAGACACTCATGACATCTTCTAAATTTTTTTAAAGGAAAGATTACAACAATATATCTGAAGATCATGATCAACTATCCGTTGGAGAAGGCTGCTAAGAGAGTCAAAGTTTTTGCCTACAAAACAGGAAGTTGTTGCTGAAATTATGGGAAGATTTGCAGAGCTTCAAGCTGTATAAATAGAACACTTTTTGAAGCCACAAGACAAAACACGCAAAGGGCAAAAAGAGAGACATATTCCAGGATTGACAAGCATCAAAGAAGCACATCATTCTCACAATCCATCTCACAGAAGATCACTGCATTCTTCACTTTAGTTTGACACTTCAGCATTCTTCTGAATTGCACTTCATTTGTATATCATTATTATATTACTTCTTTTTTTTATTCTCAAGGATTGTTCAAAGTGAACAATAGAGAATTCTTAGTTAATCAGTTAGCTAGAGCAGGTAATAGATAGGTTAGAGAGAACCACAAGCTGTAACAGAGTAAGGCATATCTCTGTGCTTGAGATCTAGGACATAGCTTTTGATTAATAAGAATTATGTTAAAAATCCTGCAGGGACAAAATCCCTGAGGTAGAGATGTAGGTCCAAGTGGATTGAATTCTATAAATTGTGTGTCTCCTGTATTTACAGTTCATTTACATACTTAGTTTTTACCACATTCAAACTAGTCAGTTTTCAAGGATTTGAAACTCTTTTCAAGGTCGTGAAAAAGACTTGTCTGCTTTCTTTCAAACTGAATTTCATTCGAAAGGCTTGAAACTGTTTTCAAGGCCATGAACTTCACTGCTCTTCATAGAAACTCTTATCCTCTACAAGTTTTGCGAAAAGTTGACATACTCTATTCAACCCCCCCCCCCCCCCCTTCTAGAGTATCTGTGCTGTATAACTATCTGCATCCTCCCCTCTCAGTTAGGAATCAAGAAGAAACGATGAACGAAGAAGAAGATGAAGAACAACAAGCAACCATATAACGTGGTTCACTAGTTTTTTAGGCTAGATACATCCACGAACCAAACAGAACCAATTTATTGATGAGAGAGCCAATTACAATCCAAGACACACCACACTCAACCACACTTGTCAATAGAAGAGTCCTACACCCATATATAGACCTATACTACTGAATTGTGCCCAAATCATCCTTCAAAACTTACCAAAACGAACAAGGAAACAATTCCAAAAAATTGCGAAACCCGGACTAGGTCTCACGACCTACTCAGTAGGTCGCACGACCTAGTTACAGAACCCAATTTCAGCAACTTCGATTCCCTTTCCTCCTTTGCTCGTTGCTTCGCCAATTCAAGCTTGGGTTTTGATCACCAATTCATAACAAATCTCCACCTTGATCAGAACTCCCTAGCGATCAATCCAATGCTCTTCATCAATCCAATTGTGAATGCATCTCTCGATCAAGAACGCCTCCACCCAATTCACGAAATCGTTTCTCCAATTGCCATCCGTTCATTCAACGAACACGCCAATTGTGGTTGCACCTCCAACAATCAAATTCGAAGTGCTCCACACAAACTGAAATAATCAACCATTCAACACACCCTAATGCACCATGACACAATGCATCTCCCCAACGTCGTTACAATGACACTTATCGAAAAAAGTGCCCATCAATCAAGTCATGCCAATTGCGCGCCAATTCTTACCGCACAAAGACGCCAAACGAGACACGCTCAATAACGTGCCAACAATCAATGCGTGCAAAATAATACGACGCCAATCAATACATGACCAATAACATGTAACCAAACAATCCGCGCCCAATAACGCGTCACCTATCAATTGTGTGCCAACAAGACACGTTAATTGCTCCATGCCACGAGCCAAATCCGCCAGTTGACCCGAGTCGTCTCCACCTTGACTTGCATCCTCTTACCGGCCCGAACAAAATTGCTCCATGCCGATGCTCCAACTCTTACGAGTTCTTGCAACGGATGAGCCCAAGTGAGATCCACACACCCAATGCTCCACACAGGAAGCCCGATTGAGCCAGAACGCCAATTGCACGTGAACCTCCAAATTCGCGCTAGAATGCGCGCCCGATGCTCCATGAAAAAGAACCCGGTGGCTCCCACAATAAGGAACCCGATAGCTCCCACAACAAAAAACCCAATAGCACCCACAATAATGAACTTGGTGGGTGTGTCAATAATATTCTCATCATCAAAACAATTGATCTTCATCCCAAACGATTTCGCCATCACTCCCCACCAACAAACCCTAACCCAACAACCTGGCTCTGATACGACTTGTTAGAAAACGATGCGGAAGCGATGATACCACTAGTTAGGAATCAAGAAGAGATGATGAACGAATAAGAAGATGAAGAACAACAAGCAACGATATAACGTGGTGAACTAGTTTTTTAGGCCAGCTATATCCACAGACCAAACGGAACCAATTTATTGATGATAGAGCCAATTACAATCCACGACACACCACACTCAACCACACTTGTAAATTTGAGGAGTCCTACACCCATGTATAGGCCTATACTACTGACTTGTGCCCAAAGCATCCTCCAAAAGTTACCAAAACGAACAACGAAACAATTCCAAAAACTTGCTCAACCCGGACTAGGTCGCACGACCTACTCAGACGACCTACTCAGTAGTTCGCACGGTCTAGTTACATAACCCAATTTCAGCAACTTCGATTCTCTTTCCTCCTTTGCTCGTTGCTTTGCCAATTCAAGCTAGGGTTTTGATCACCAATTCATAACAAGAATGTTGGCTAAAAAATTACTAAAAAAGAAGGTGTAACCTTAATACAGTGACAAAGCAATATACAACTATAAAGGGCAAGTATTCTCTTCCAAGCATTTATCACATACTTGATACATTTTAGTCTTACTTAATTGTCTGAAAATTCTCAATGTTTATGAACCGAAGAACACAAAATTGTCTAGAGATGACTAATGGGAAAGTTGACAATATATTCTCATATTTTATACTGTAGGGTTTTGATTCATGGAATCGCAACGGAAACAATAACTAACCATGCAAAACCCTCCAAGGATCACAAGTCAAGAGACATAACGATGGTAAATGAAGAAATCAATTAACACACCTTAAGGTTCTCCTTTGATGAATTCAAACGCGAATTGTGTCACGTTCTCTATAGTTGATCCACGCCTAGAGTTGATTTCTAGATCTTCCAATCCTTGGTCCTAGCCCGGAAAGAGGAAGGGGATGAAGAATTACTCAAAACGAGACCGAAACAAGGAGGTTTCGGCCTCCTTGTGGGCCGACGGGAAGGGGGCGGCGAGCAAGGGGGCGGCGGCTCCTTTGCTTGCTTGCTCTCTCTCCTTTTGTTCTCTCCCACTCAAGTTATGATCAATTGAATCATAAGTGTGGGAAGGAAGGAAGGAGTGTCCTTTATATAGTCCAACAAATCCTTGTCAACTACCTAAAGGACCTATTCTAGTCCTACTAGAAATAAATTTAGTCCCTTCCTTGCAAATTAGTCCCTACTAAGTTTGCAAGGTATTGCAAAGTGATCCTTCTAATTAATTAATCCAATTAATTAATTCCCAAATCTAGTTCAACACTATATAGCGTGTGACCCCATAGGTTCTTTCTAGTTGGTAGCAACTATTTGCTAATATGGAGCGGTTTCTAGGGTTCGATTCCTCCTCTCAAACACGCCATTCCATTGTGGCGTTCCAGGTGGAGTGAGTTGGGACACGATCCCACACTCTCTAAGATAGTCGTCAAACTCTTGGCTCAAGTATTCTCCTCCACGATCCGATTGTAGAGCCTTTATACTTTTGCCAAGTTGCTTCTCTACTTCATTCTTGAATTCTTTGAACACTTCAAAGGATTAAGATTTTGCCCTCATGAGGTACAAAAAATCCATATCTACTGTAGTCATCAGTAAATGTAATGAAGTAGACATAACCACCCCTGGAAGGCGTGGCAAATGGTCCACACACATCAGTATGTATGAGCGCCAATTGCTCACTAGTCCTCCCACCTTTCTTATTGAAAGGGGACTTTGTCATTTTTCCCAATAAAAAAGCCTCACATGTCTCATATGATTCAAAATCAAATGAGTCTAGTAGTCCATCCTTATGGAGTCTAGATACACGTTTCTTGTTTATGTGGCCTAAACGACAGTGCCATAAGTAAGCAGTATTTAAATCATTTATTTTAATCCGCTTGGTATTAATGTTGTAGACATGATTGCTTAGATCAAGGAGATATAGTCCATTAAATAATTGGGCACTAAAATAGTGAATATTATTCAAATAAAAGGAACAACAATTGTTCTTTATTGAAATAATGAAACCATCCTTGTCCAAAAAAGAAATAGAAATAATGTTTCTGCTCATAGCAGGCACAAAATAGCAATTATTTAACTCTAAAACTAATCCTGAAGGCAAAGATAGCTCGCACACGCCTACGGCCAACGTAAGAACTTTTGCTCCATTCCCAACGAGCAGATCTATCTCCCCTTTAGCCAATCTTCTACTTCTCTTTAGATCCTGCACATTTTGACAAATGTGAGATCCACATCCAGTATCTAATACCCATGATGTAGAGACAGTTAAATTGACATCTACAAAAAAAATAACTGGTGGTGGTGGAATAACTATTCCAAGCCTCTTATCCTCCAGATATTTTGGGCAGTTCCTTCTCCAGTGTCCAGGCTGACTGCAGTAGTGAGATTCACCTTTAGTCACACCTTTGGCAATGCCACCAACAGGCTTAAGGGCAGGTTCCTTGGACTTGAAAACTGACTTGCCTTTGCCCTTGGAGGATAAGGCAAACCTTTTGCCCTTTCCTTGGAGGATGGCCTTGCCCTTACCCTTGTTGATGCTCTGTTCAGCTGTCCTCAACATATTGAGTAAATCTGGCAGTAGTTTCACTATCTCGTTCATGTTATAGTTCATGATGAACTGTCCATAACTCTCGGGCAACGATTGCAACACAAGATCGATTGCCAAATATTGGCCGACCGGGAACCCCAGTCGGGCGATATTCTCCAACTACCCGATCATAAGGAGTACATGGGGTCCCACCGAGTTCTCTTTTGCCAGATGACACTTGAACAGTGCCTTAGAGACCTCATACCTCTCAACCCTTGCCTGCTCTTGGAAGAGATTCTTCAGATGCTCGATCATATCGACATCATTCACGTTTTCGTGTTGCTTCTGAAGCTCAGAATTCATGGTGCATAGCATAAGGCAGGCCGCATCATTAGCGTCATCAACACGCTTTTGATACGCCTTTAGGGAAGCAGGTGTTTGGTTCTCTGGACCTGCTGGAACATGCTCCTCTATTGCGTACAGCTTCTTCTCTTGCTTGAGAACAATTCCCAAGTTTCTGTACCAATCAAGGAAGTTGGTTCCAGAGAGCTGGTCCTTCTTAAGGAAAGATCGTAGGGAATGTTGTGAACTCGATGAGTTTTTTGCCATTTGGAATTCTACAAAAGGAAATACGCAAGTTTTAGTATTTGTGAATTTCGACTATATTCAATAATGGCTAGTTTATCAAATATAGCTCCCACTATTTTTCTACGGATTAATAACCCTTAAGATATTAATGCGGAAAATATCCTTATATTTTCTATTGGGCCAAGATCCTTGTTTCATCTCCTTATGAGCTTGCTTTGGCAAGTCACCCATAATTTGACTACTTTAGGTAGGAACAATTCCAATTGCATCCCTTATGCAACTCTTGGTTCAATTGGGAAAATAACTCTTTATTTATCCATCCATATGGATAATCCAAATTGATTGCCTCTAGGTTTCTTAATCATATTAATAACCTAGTTGTGTTCAACCTCTTATTTCAACAGTTGCACATTACTAGCTTGTGCCATCGCATTCAATCATTATGAACCAAGTCCCCATGCTTTGGCACACACGAACTTGATAAATCATGATGATAATGAGTGTTTAAATAACGAGAAGGAAAGAACACGATATTTGAATTTTGAGGGATTTTAAATTCATTTTTAATTGTTTTAATGAGCAATATCAACTGATCTATCTACTTGAGTTTGGGCACAACTCCAAATAATAGATCCGGGTTGTCTAGTTATCTTATTATCCTAATTGCATGCATCATCCATACACCAACCACAAAATGATAAGACAATAAAATAAACAACCACAAAACAAAAATAAAACGTGATGTGGATATGGCCTTTTCTAGACTAAGATAATTCCAAGCCAATGGAATTATCTATGAACCCTAAAAGCAAACACATCTCCATGCGTCTTGATCTTTTGGACCATCCTTCATAGACATGTGGAATGCTCCATGATCCATGCTCCATCTTTTGTGGCTCCTTTTGGCTTTGGGTTTCTTTTTCTTTTAATCTTAGCTAACAATCTACTTTATCTAGCACTAGCTAACATCTAAACTAAATAAAATAAATCTCACAAGCTGAGAAAAAAATGGCCCGCAATCCATAAAACCCTAATTAATTATTACAATTAATTGATCAGCTCGCAGGCCGTAAACCAAACCACAAAAATTAAACATCCACAACAAACCACATCCTGAGGCCATATCCAATCACCATTCGAATTGCACATAAACAATTAAAATCCAATTTTAACGCGCTTGGTCAATTTTAATTGATTTTAGGATATTCTAGGGTTAAAACAGTCCATTGTGCCCAACAATCCAATTGCCCGGGCCCATATAGTGAACCGCAAGGGCCTAGGGCTGCCCCGACCCCTAGGCCGGCCTTGCTTGGGCGACAAGCAAGGAGGGGCGGTCCCCTAGGGGGTGCCGAACCTCCTTTGAAAGTTGTTTCCAAAATAACTCCCTTGCTTGGTGCCGAAGTTTGGTTGTTTCCTAGTTTGGGAACAACTTCTTTTCCCCCAAGGATGCCCAAACCCTAGATCTAAGATCCTAAAATTTCTCAAACTCACTAATTCATGAATCCAATGCAAAAACTAGGTCTTGTTATGATAGATTATTGACAAATTGCATCACATGCTTGATTTGTCTTGTTTTACGCGATAAACAACAATTTAAATGTGTAAAACTATCAAATCGTAACACATAAACCACGTTTATGCTCTATGACCTGTGGCTCTGATATCACTGTAGGGTTTTCATTCATGGATGCGCAACGGAAACAATAATTAACCATGCAAAACCCTCCAAGGATCACAAGTCAAGAGACATAATGATGGTAAAGGAAGAAATCAATTAACACACCTTAAGGTTCTCCTTTGATGACTTCAATTGCGAATTGTGTCACGTTCTCTATAGTTGATCCACGCCTAGAGTTGATTTCTAGATCTTCCAATCCTTGGTGCTAGCCCGGAAAGAGGAAGGGGAAGAAGAATCACGGAAAACGAGACCGAAACAAGGAGGTTTTGGCCTCCTTGTGGGCCGACGGGAAGGGGGCGGCGAGCAAGGGGGCGGCGGCTCCTTTGCTTGCTTGCTCTCTCTCCTTTTTTTCTCTCCCTCTCAAGTTATGATCAATTGAATCATAAGTGTGGGAAGGAAGGAAGGAGTGTCCTTTATATAATCCAACAAATTCTTGCCAACTACCTAAAGGACCTATTCTAGTCCTACTAGAATTCATTTAGTCCCTTCCTTGCAAATTAGTCCCTACTAAGTTTGCAAGGTATTGCAAATTGATCCTTATAATTAATTAATCCAATTAATTAATTCCCAAATCTAGTTCAACTCTATATAGCGTGTGACGCCATAGGTTCTATCTAGTTGGTAGCAACTATTTGCTAATATGGAGCGGTTTCTAGCAAAACATCCATTCTAGCCAACTAATAGAATAGTCATCTTAACAACCTTTGTACAAGTAATTGTCTCATCCCTTTTTCTCTATATCCGGATTGGACACGAGACATACAAGTCACACTCGTATATCCAATCCACAGTTTCTCGATCCATGGGAATAGCCTTATTCGTGTAAATAACATCAATATCATATATTGATTTATTTGAGTCTGACCAGACATTCTATAAGCACTATCCCTCGAGTGGCCTAGGATATTTGCTCCAGTTATGTGGGAGGGACAAATTCTATCTACGTCCACTACGATCTCTAAGCTTGCTTCTTATTGTATCCGGTACACGCCTTTATAACTACCCAATTACGGTGTAGCGTTTAACGCTACCAAAATCACAATAATCCACAACTAGAATATCTAGCGACTTCAAGTCTAAGGATGAAAATACCATTGCACCGCAAGAAGCGCTTGTGACTTAACATAACGTGTATGTCGCCTTCTCGGAGATGGGTCAATCCAGTGCGTCATTACCCTTAATGCACACCTATGTCTTGGATCATGATATCTCCATACCAATCCAACCCCATACTAGTCTATAGATGATTTTCCCATTAATCATTATACTGGACTAGGGATATTTAAGATAAACAACACAATTGTAAATCTAAGGAATCCATTATATTAAATATCCAATAAATAATAAAATGAATTTTCTAGCCACAATTAAATTCATACTAAACTAGATTGCCTCTAGGGCATCTATTCCAACATATACGGTGTATAGGTGGATTGAATATCTCAAAGAACTGAGATGTTAATGAAGAAAGCTAGAGTGCTAGACCAAACTTATAAATCATACATCATTTTACTTACTAGTTATTTGTTTCTGGAATGTTCTAGTGGTTGTACTTCAGGTATATTGAAACCATAACACACACAAAAGAAAACTAAAAAAAAAAAATTGAATTTGGAGACAGTTAGATAAAATTACACCCCAATGTCCATGAAATTGTTTTTGTTTTCTAATATTTTCAGACACCTAAATGCTACAATAGCTATGTACATAACATAAGATCTTCTAATATGTGCATTATTGAATATTAGAATAATATTAGACAATCTCTATCAAAATGTGGTTGGAGAAGACGTATAACATTGCTAGTTCAAATAACGCAGCCTTATTTAAAATCATCAGATGCAATTCAATAAAAACACTTTTGAAGACGAAGACCAGAACCAACAGCGATGTGGGAACTACTGGAAATCCTCAACTTAGCGAGGAAACATTTTCTTGCTAAAACCGTGTATTTCTTTGCTAAAATTTTTAAGCGAGGTAATTTTTTTGTCGTCCGCCCCTCGCGATATGGTCGTCTCCAATACTTTTTAGCGAGGCAAGTTGTATTTTGCCTGGAAAGAGCGACAATTTGTGACGAAATACATTCCATCGCAATATGTTTATGCATTTGCTAGGAAGATTCTTTCTAGCAATAGGCCATAAATTTCCTTGCAAATAATTCAGCTTCCACGCTAAAAACATTTGATTTTTGGTCATATTCTCTAAAAAAAGATAAAATTGTGGCTGTTTCTCTCTAAAATTATCAGTAACGTACATCAAGGGTGCCTCGCCCTGACATCCCCTGTTATAGAAATAGGATGAACATCGTAACTGCAAGCCATAGCATTCTTGAAAAAAAAATCAAACTTATGAAGTCTGCAAATAACAAAATATTTCATAATATAAACAGAAGTCACATGTCAACTCTTTGGAGTAGAAACTTGCTGAAAGTATAATAAAATATATCTTTAATACATTCATAAACACATGAAAAGAAATGTTCCTAATAATCTAAATCTTAATGTTTTTCTTTCGCAATCACTTTGTGACACTTTGTGATTCCTTTAGAAATATTCCCTTTGAAAATATTCTTGTTCGTCACGCGATCAATAACTTAGTCGTGCACTTGCACATACACTTAGAATAAGATGAAATTAGAACCAAACCTCCAATACCATAGTGAGTTAGTGACATAAAAATAAATCGTTGGATGGTAATTTCACATAAAACTAAAATGAAAATAGGGTCCGCATATATTCAGGATGATCAGCTATCACAACTATAGACACATGGCAACGAATATGCATGTACCAAGCCATAAGCCTTAGAAGAAGTTATTGATTAAATTTCAACAATTTGAAGGTAAATTGAAAAGGGAAAGAGGTGATAGGAAGCTCCACATATCGTAATACAGTGGGGATGACACAAGACTCAATTTGATCACTAAAAATTGTTTAAACAATCAATTGAAAATTTTGTTTTGTGACGCTTCTATTTTAGAGCCTGATGCAAGATTTTTGTAGTGTGTCTCTGTGCATGTGTTTGGGGGTTGGGGGGGGGGGTCTAACTTTTTCTCAAGCTACTAGTTACCACGAAGGAACTAATATTGTTCAAGCCCTCCAATTTATGGATAAATTGATCTAAAATTGATCTTACACCTTTCAAGAGGAAAAGTCCAATACTGCCACATGTCTGTCTTATAGAAAGAAGTGCAGGAAGTTATGTTCATGAAACTATAATTCTAACTTAATTGGATTGGGTCTCGTAACTTCTGTAGTAAGCTCAAATTCCTCAAAGATAAGGGAGAATGTTCTCATCTAGTCGTCACAGATTTGATAGGTTTACCGTAGTGTGTATTCCAGTGTTACACAAAGATTAAGTTCAAACCTCCATAAGTATGATTAACAATCATACTATGATTTCCACAAGATTTCAAGGGCTGTCCTTTTGAACATGATAGTCTAATATGAATTATATGGGCTAGATCAAACAAATTCAATCTTTAATAATATCTATATTGTAGCCTCTCATATAAGTTCGTATAATTGTATATGCATCAATCATAGTATATTAACCCAATATATTATCAAATTAGGTGATCTCTAGCATTGAATTGTACTTACCGAATGTAAGAATTTTTCAGCTAGAGTGGGAGGTAGCAATCTCGTCTCAGATCCCAGGACTCCTCGTCTACGACGCCTCGACTATTATGTGGGAACCTAAAATGGAGTTATGGATAATAATTATTTAAAAACTCCATTGAAGAACTGGTAAGAAACAAGCGCGATTAGTGGGGGAATGTGGAAACAACCATCGAAGGTACGATTCGAGGTGTAATTGAGTTGGTCGGGTTCACATTTGTTTAATGATCTTGAGTTCCAACTTTTGGGAAATAAAAAGTGGCCTAGTGGTCTCTTTAACTGTGATCATGACATCATTGATTTTTTCAGACATATATACCTTGCTAGTGTGGTTCGTAGGATCATAAAAAGATCATGTAGCATAACTCTTAAAAGGAATGTTTCTACTAAATAAAAATAGGATTTTTTATAATAGAAGCAGAGAATGAAAACTATTTATTACTAAGTCATAACAATTGAAGTAACTATTGAAAAGGACAATCATACAAAATTAATTATCAGAAAGGCGAAGATTTATACTTCTGTAGTAGAAAAGACATTCGTACTATTTCTTTAACAAGCTCTTCATTTCAAAATTTGTATGATTTATATCCCCGCCATCTCGTGCTCATATAACCAATTTATCATAATTGGTAAAAATTAGAAAAGTTCTCTTCCTTCTCTCTAGTGAGAGAAAGCTAGAGAGAGATAGTACTCTCTTCGAGAGTTTTTGCGTCCTTTATCCGGCGAGGTTCCTTCTCTTCCATCTTCCTCCTTATCTTCGCCAATCTTCTCCTTTTCTCCCGCAGATCCAGTCTCTCAGGTCACCATTGGGGTCTGCGGCGGCGAGCCCCCATGGTTTTTTTCTCGTCTTTTTTGTTATATTTTTTTTTTGTTTTGAAAATGCAGATCTGGGTATCAAGAGTGTGATGATGATTGGAGGTGGTGGCGATGTGCCTCCGGCGTGGGAGGTGTAGGGGCACGTGGGTTTTATTCGGCTCTTCCTCTTGAGCCGCCGCAACCCTACACCTTCCCTCCCGTCTAGCTCGTTGACGCCCTCATATTTTTCAATTGATGCTCTTATCTGTTAGTGTTAGTGTGCTTAGGGTCTGTTCTTGCGGTAGTTAGGGTTAATTTTAGTTTTATTTTGATTTCTGGCAGTTGTGGCTCATCTTCCCGTTCTCCTCTACAAAGCTATGTTTTTCAAATCTTCAGATGGATGTGGTTGGCGGGTAGATTTTCAGTTCTATTGAAGGCTTTCACTGGAGAGTTTTGAAGCTTGAAAATATTTCTTTGGTGGCATGTTTGTGCTCCTCCATTGGTTTTCCGGTGGCTGATGTTGTTATCTTCCAGCAGTTTCAAGTTTGGTATTTTCGAGATGTCCTTGGGACTCTAAAACTTGCTAGTGGAAGGGATCTCTTTTCAAGACATGGAGAATGATCAGTTTTGTATTTTATTTTCTCTTTTATGCTCTTTTCTAGAGCTTTATCTTTGTTCCGATCAAATTTGATCTAAGTTCAGCTGTATTTGCCGTGATGGCCATTTCTTGGTAATGAAAACTTAAGTTTCTGGCAAAAATCTCGTGCTCATACAAAACCCTAGGAACCTTGACTTTCATTTCAATAGAAATATGGGCAACCCTGTCTAGACCGCACCTCTCTCCAACGTCTAAACCATGCCAACAAATCACCTACCAGTCTGTCCAAGCTCTTTCTTCCTAATTTGATTTTTGTCACTATTTACTGGGTCACTTTGACCCGGTGATTTGAATTGCAAACCGATGTAATTTTTTGATAATTTTTTCATTGTGTTGTAGAGTAAAAGTTGCTCTATGATATGGTGAAAAAATTATAAAAAAATCGTTTTATTTTGCTATCCAAATAATCCGGTCAAAGTGGCCCAAATACGAGTCAAAGAAGTCAGTTGCGAAGAAAGAGCTGGGACAGACTGGTAGTCCCCGGAGGGTTTCATTGTGTTCATTGACCATGTCTTCAACTATTATCAATACCCCACCATGTCTTCCAAAACCACCATACTCATAACAGAAACACCATCACTACCCTCACATATAATAATAATAATAATAATAATAATAATAATAATAATAATAATAATAATAATAATAATAATAATAAAAGACAATCCACCTTCAAAATTTTGAATATGATTATGGTTTCCACATAATGAATGAGATATTCACCTGAACCTTTAACCTAATGAAATAAGACTTTAAATCAACTTTAAGCTCTTAATTTGTGCCCACCATATTTAACCAGTCCGATTTCACGTTGTCGTAACTTAATATTAAGTTATGTTGGTAGTGTTGGGCTCGAGTGTGTCTCCTGTGCCGTGGGTGTGGGAATCGGAGTAGTGTGTCATCAAAGGGAGGGTGATGATGGAACAACGCCGATTTTCCAAACCGCGAGAAGGGTGGTTGTGTAGAACTCGGCTGGTGATAATGTCTAACCTTTTCATTGGCGGTGGGGAGTTAGATTCGTAGCTTTTCTTATGCATGTCTATGGCATTTTTATATGAGAAGAAAGTCTTGACAAGAGAAGAGATTATGGGTCAGGATGTTAGGTTAACTAAGGGGTGGAAAAGTAATATGTTATCCTTAATTTCATGATTTTTCCTTATCTGTCATTAGTTTTGAAATTTTCCTTTCAAAATAATTATTAAACATTTACTGATATGAATAGTTTGTAAATTTCTGCCTTAATTATGATAAACTTTTATCAACATTGAACAGAAATTACATTACACATGTAACACGACATGTAGGGTAAACCTTGAAACACGTATTGGTCTTCATGTCGGTAGGTATGCACTGGCTTGCCCAATACGATAAATTTAAAGTATCGATTCAGTTGATAGCTATAATAAATTTGCTGAGATAAGTTAATCATGGAATAGCTTGATTTACTCAATGCAAATCTATAACTTATTATATTTGGAGTGTATCAAGATATTTTTGTTCAATCTCTTTTTCTCCTTTTCAGAAGTTTGTCTTTGAGTACGATTCATCAGGTTTGACTGATAGAAAAGTAGTCAAGGTGATTGGTCCCCAAAACATTAGAACTACAAACATAGAAACAGACAGTGTGCAGTTCGCACAAACTTTTTGGTCATAATGCTCCAGTGAGCACTCCGCCAACAGCTCTAAGAGCATCTAGAATTCTCTTATAGATAATGGTTTACTGACTCAGAAAATATAGGTGCCACTTGAGAATTACTATAAATGTTTCTATTTTCAGGACACATGTGTTTTTCAAAAGCAAAAATAGGTTTTTATGTGGTTTAATAAAAACTAAAAAAATGTACATTTAGACAACACTTGTTCTCCCGAGGAGTTTCCAAAAAGGATTTTATTTTGTTGAGTTGGTACCTTGAATTGGTCAAAGGCTGTCAAACTCTTTGTTTTCAACTTCGATTAGGAAACATTGAAAGTCAAAGGCGGTGGAGGATTAGTTAGGAAACAAGTTTGTTTTCAAATCGGATTTGGAAACTTTAGGGATTTCCTAGCACTATATAAAGAACCTAGTAGTCACACCATTAGGTATGCAAAAACATTCTTGTAGTCTTGTTCCTCTTAAGTGAATAAATGGTGCTTTTCCGCCGTGGAGGTAGTTAGCAAATATTTTTCTAGCGAACCACGTAAAATACTCTTGTTCTTCTTTTATTCGTTCTTCATTCGTGAGGTGGTTTGTCATAACAAAGTGGTATCAGAGCTCTGAAACAGGAGTTCTGTTATAACAAACTGGTATCAGAGCCAAGGTTGACGGTATTTCAAGATCAAGATCAAGGCGGAGCAAAGCTAGGGTTTTGCGATCTAGGTGGAGCACGCGACTAGAGTTTAAGATCCACCAAGAACAATGTCCGGATCGATGTTGAAGATCGAGAGGTTCACAGGAGGGAACAGCTTCAGTCTGTGGAAGATAAAGATGGAGGCTTTGCTCAAATTGCAAGGCTTGTGGTCACCTTTGACCGCGGACAAGGGAGGCATGAATGTTGCATCAGCGGATTTCAAGGCGATGGAGGAGAAGGCACACACAACGATTATGTTGTTCTTATCGGATGACGTGATCATCGAGGTCGCATATCAGAAGGAAGCAGTGAAGCTCTGGCTCAAGTTGGAGAGTCTCTACATGACGAAGAGTCTCACTAGCAAGTTGATGCTAAAGCAAAGACTCTTCACCCTGCGGATGCTCGAAGTTACGGCTCTCAAGGACCATCTTGATCAATTGAACAAAATTCTGTTAGATTTGCGTAATATTGGCGAGAAGGTGGAGGATGAGGATGCTGCACTTTTGTTATTGATCTCGTTAGCTCCATCATATGAGAACTTTGTACAGTCGGTCATAATGAACAAGGACGACTTATCCCTAGAGGAGGTCAGATCGGTGCTCCATGCTAGGGAACTGCGCCATAAGGGTGAAGGCATAGGTACAGAGGACCATGCTTCCGGACTAATGGCAACGTGAGGAAGCAAGAAGGGTAAGAAGAACAAGAAGAAGCAGTTCTCAGGTTCTAAGTTACCCAAGGATGTCACTTCCTTTTGCAAGGAAAAGGGGCACTGGAAGAGAGATTGCCTGAAACGAGGTCAACAGGGGCAGAATGGATCCGCAGCCGTAACAGAACAAGGTAACTCGTCTGAGGATGATTACGTTCTAATGGCGGATGTTGTCACGCACTCTCAGGATGCGTGGGTACTTGATTCCGGAGCTTCTTATCATATTTGCTCTAACAAGGAGTTATTTTTGATGTACAACCAAACGGATGGAGGGTCTGTCTACATGGAAAATGGAGCCGTCTGTAAGGTGATTGGGAGCGGCTCATTAGATTGAAGACGAATGAAGGGAAGTTATGTACTTTAGAGCAAGTCAGGCATGCACCACATATTAAGAAGAATCTGGTCTCCTTGAGTCTACTCGACATCAAGGGATACAGTTTCAAAGGTGAAGGTGGAGATCTACAAGTCTGCAAGGGTTCTAAGGTGATTCTCAGGGGAGTCAAGAATGGTACTTTGTACATGTTGCAAGGTTCGACGATCACAGGTTCTGCTGGAGTTGTCTTAGCCAAGATTAAGGAAGCTGATCTAACCAAGCTGTGACATATGAGGCTCGGTCATATGAGTGAACGTGGAATGCAGGAACTTCACAAGAAAGGCTATCTCACCGGACATGTTCCCAAGAGCCTAGGGTTTTGTGAGCACTGCGTGTATGGGAAGCTACAACGTAGCAAGTTCCCTAAGGCGGTTCATAGAACGAAAGGTACTCTTGATCATGTCAATTCGGATTGCTGGGGTCCATCTCGAGTTGAGGCGATTGGCGGGTATAGGTATTTCCTAAGCATCATAGACGACTACTCCAGGATGACTTGGATATTCGTGATGAAGCACAAGAGTGAAGCCTTCGCAAGATTCAAGGAGTGGAAGACACTATTAGAGAATCAGGTGGGAAAGAAGGTGAAGAGGATGCGCACGGACAACGGCTTAGAGTTCTGTTAATCAGAGTTTGATGGATTCTGCAAGGATCAGGGAATAGCACGCCATCGCACCGTTCGTCACACACCGCAGCAGAACGGTGTAGCCGAGAGAATGAATCAGACACTTTTAGAAAAAGCAAGGTGCATGCTTTTGAATGCAGGTCTTTCTAGAGGTTTCTGGGGAGAGGCATTTTCCATGGCATGCTACCTCATAAATCGAAGCCCGCACGATGCACGATTCCTATGGAAGTATGGTCCAGTAATGAAGTGGATTACTCGGATTTGAGAGTTTTTGGTTGTGTTGCCTATTATCACGTTGATGATGGCAAACTAGAACCAAGAGCTAAGAAGGGAGTATTCATGGGTTTCGGAACAGGTGTGAAGGGATACAAGATATGGGCAGACAACAAAATTATACTTATTAGAAGTGTAGTCTTTGATGAGACTCATATGTTGAAGAACTCCGTGGTGGTGGAGCTTGGAGGTGCAAAGAAGAAGGTGGAGGGAGAGTCGGATCCTACTGATCCTAAGGATTCTAAAATCCCTACACCGCTGCCAGAAGCAGAAGAGGAAGAAGTAGAAGAATCTGATAGTGAGGATGCGTCTACACCAGAGGAACCGGTTCATCAAAGTATTGCTGAAGGAAGACCAAGGAGAGCCATAAAGTCTCCGACGAGATACAGAGATGATGGTATGGTGGGATATGCATTACAGGTAGCAGAAGAGGTAGAGGACGAGCCATCCTCCTACAAGGCCGCTATATCTAGTTCTGAGTCAGCACAATGAATTACCGCAATGGGAGTGGAGATGGAGTCTCTTAGCAAGAACTCGACTTGGGAGCTTGTTAAATTGCCAGCGGGAAGGAAGATATTCAGCTGCAAGTGGGTTTTCAGAAGAAAGGAAGGAACTACATCTGGAGAGGGCGTCAAGTATAAGGCAAGGCTAGTTGCAAGAGGGTTCAGTTAGAAAGAGGGATTTGACTACAACGAGTCTTCTCACCGGTGGTCAGACATACTTCTATCCGGGTGTTACTAGCTTTAGTTGCACACCATGACCTAGAACTTGAGCAATTGGATGTCAAGACAGCTTTCCTGCACGGAGAGTTGGAGGAGGAAATATACATGAGCCAACCGGAGGGGTTCCAAGTTCCCGGAAGAGAGAACTACGTGTGCAAGCTGAAGAGATCTCTCTACGGAATTAAGCAGTCACCGAGGCAATGGTACAAGAGGTTTGACAGCTTCATGTTGAAGATTGGTTACCACAAGTGCGAGTATGATTGTTGCGCGTACAACAAAGAGTTGCATGGTGGATTACGTATTTACCTAGTTCTGTATGTGGATGATATTCTGATTGCAACTCGGGATATTAAGGACATCAGAGAACTGAAGAGGTCCCTTAGCGCGGAATTTGAGATGAAGGATCTGGGAGCTGCTCGGAAGATATTGGGAGTTGAAATCTATAGATATAGGAAGAAGAAGAAGCTTTTCTTATCACAGCAGGGATACATCAAGAAGATCTTGGCAAGATTCGGGATGTTATCAGCTGAAGCTATAGATACTCCTATGGAAACTAACAACAAGCTGGGAATGTACACCGTTCAGACTAAGGAGGAGAAGGAGTACATGTCCAAGGTTCCATATGCTAGCGCAGTTGGAAGTCTCATGTATGCTATGTTCTGTACTCGACCGGACATAGCATTCGCTGTTAGTGTGGTTAGTCGTTTTACGGCTCATCCGGGTAGGGACCATTGGCAGGCGGTGAAGCGGATATTCAGGTACCGTAAGGGTACGTCAGACATTGGCCTATGTTATGGGGCTAGTGAAGACATCTTGGTAACTGGTTTCTCGGATGCGGGCTATGCAGGGTATATTGATTGTCGAAGATCAATGACAGGGTATGTATTTGCTCTGGGAGCATCTGTTGTGAGTTGGAAGGCGACGCTACAGCCGACGGTGACTTTGTCCACCACGGAGGCGGAGTACATGGCTCTAACGGAAGCAGCAAAGGAGGCAATTTGGCTAAAGGGAATGGTCAATGATCTAGGGCTACATCAAGATCAGGCGATAGTCTACTGTGATAGATTGAGTGCGATTTTCTTGACTAAGGACCAGGTTCATCATGAAAGGACCAAGCATATCGACTTCAAGTATAATTTTTTGAGAAACGAGAGCAGGATCAAAGTGATGAAGGTGGGGACTGCTGACAACCCCGCGGATATGTTCACCAAGCCGGTTACGGAGAGCAAGTTCCAGCATTGTCTGGAATTGCTCAACATCTAGAGCTAGTGAGGCCCTTAGGGGCCATGTTGGACCTGGTGGGGGTCCAGTGAGTCTCTATGACGAGAGACATAGGTTGCGGAGAAGACGTAGCTTTATTTACGAGAAGAGGAGCAACTTTTGTTGACGAGACAATTCAAGTCAAGGTGGAGATTTGTTGAGTTGGTACCTTGAATTGGTCAAAGGCTGCCAAACTCTTTCGTTTCCAACTTTGATTACGAAAAATTGGAAGTCAAAAGCGGTGGAGGATTAGTTAGGAAACAAGTTTGTTTCCAAATCGGATTTGAAAACTTTAGAGATTTCCTAGCACTATATAAAGAACCTAGTAGTCACTCTATTGGGTATGCAAAAACATTCTTGTAGTCTTGTTCCTCTTAAGTGAATAAAGGGTGCTTTTCCGCCGTGGAGAGGGTTTGCAAATATTTTGCTAGCGAACCACGTAAAATACTCGTGTTCTTCTTTTTTTCGTTCTTCGTTCGTGAGGTGGTTTGTCATAACATATTTCCCCCCCAAAAAATCAGTTTATCTTGTGGAACGAGATCTAAGATGAGAGATGAGAAATAAATAGAGACAAAACGTAGGGAGAATAATATTGAGAGATGTATTATTCTCCAACCCTAAGCCTTATTATATAGGCATTAGGGTGGGCTAACGGGATAATAAGAATATACAATGGGCTTACAACATGTGGTGGATATTCACCAATAAACTAGCCCAATATTTCATAACACTCCCCTTTGAATATTCACCATAAGGATGCTTCGTTAAAACCTTGTCAAAAATCCAGCAGGACAAAATCTCTGACGAAGGAAAAAGAGTACATCGGGGCTTGAAAACTTGTATCGTCTGCCTCGTTAAAACCCTACCAAGTAAAACCCAGTGGGACAAAAACTTGGCTAAGAAAAAAGAGTACAGACCTAAATAAAAACTTCTCCTTGTCATAACGAATCTTCTGGATTCTTTTTGACTTTTCTTGAAGATGACATTCCTCAAGAACTCACATTTGGCTGCGTGCCTCATTTAAAACCTTTCTAGGAAAAACCCTGTGGGATAAAAACCTCAGCGTAGGAAAAGAGTACATCGCCTCATAGTTTCAGAATTGAACCTTGAAGCTCCCCCTCTTCATAGCATCAAACATAAATTTCACTTCCTTCAATGCTTTCTTGGAAGTATACCATCATAAGTCATTTGGGCTTAGGACTTGTAATATAAACTCACGGAGAAAACAAAATATGGCCATTTGTGAATATACATACAAACACATCCAAATATATGACGCAATACGACATGATCATGTATAGATATAGTAAACAAAACTATTTATCAATAGTTAGCATGCCATGGAATTGTATGTCATGTGATATCAATAAATGAAAAAATGCATATGCCTTAGACTACTGGCGAGTGTACACTTTCAGTTACTTCAGGCAACTAGATATCTTTCATGGGAATCAACCTCCATGATTTTCACATAAGTTGATTCGTACGATCATTTGGTGTAACTAGTTGTTATATTCGTAGTCATCTAGACTAAACGAAATACCACAATTACTCTTAACAAAAAGAGAATTTGTGGGTTATAACTACAATTATAACCATGAGAAATATTGACGTTATTTAGGCATAACTTGCACTATAGAATATTTCTCTTTCATTGGTCTCACGCATTCAACCATTACGGTGCGGACATTTGAATAAATTGTTCTATACGAACATGGATGCTATGGGCATCTAAAGTACTTCAAAGTTCTTCCCAAATATGCTCCATGCATTAACTGCAGAGCTCGTGTATATTTACACACACTAATTCAATATGGACATTGATTCTTCAAGCATCACAAGTACTCTTGGTACTTATAATTATACTCATTGCATTGATAAATCTGCACAGTTTGTATCCCCTTGTCCATGTATTCGTTGACTTTTGTCATGGCCAAATATTTTAAGTCAACTTCATCCACTTAAGTGGTAAATGGAAATCACATATGATTTCAAGCGCTTTTTCAATGAAAGTATCAACAACCATAAGATCGCGAGATTAATCTCAAAATAGGTACCTTAGCTTCTTCAAGATCTTCGTGCCTCTTCAAGGGCTATTTGTTTTCCAATTCGATAAGTCCTCTTCCAGAGGTCTAATAATATGTAACTTCAGGTTACAAGGCATAGCTGCATCTTCTAGATGCGCTTGTTTAGTTATTTTGTAACTTCAGGTTACAAACCATGAAATAGCTGCATCTTCTTGATGCGCTTGTTTAGTTATGTTGTAACTTCAGGTTACAATACATACTACTTAATGAAAAAAAAAATGTGTAAAATTGAATAAAATAAAGTAACATAACATAACCTCTTCAGGAGGTTTAGAAAAAAAAATGTCATATATCTTTTTAGGAGACGTAACAATAAACTATTATGACTTCAGTTCATAAGAGAAAATTTTCGTAATTTCATGTTACAATCGAATAATGATACCTTGTGACTTCAAGTCACAAAAATAATTCCATGTTAAAAATTGCGGACTAAAAAATATATTGTAACCTCAAATTAAAACCTAAACTTCATGTAGGGTGTAGCTTCGAATACGTTTCATGATTGAAGAAGTAAAACTCAAATCAAATTTTGATCATGTGTTAGAAAAATATCTCTTTTGGAGGTTGAAACAACAGTAACACTCCAGAATTTGGTTGTGGCTAGGTCACATGTGCCAAACAAAAATAGAATTGTCATTAATCATAAAGACGAACTGACCAAGAAAAATGTACTGATTTCCTTCCATGTAATTACAATAAAGACTTCATGGAATCAAAGACACCGATAGTCAAATAGCCAGTGGGCATGATGGTTCATATGTAATGAAATCTCCGATAAAACATAAAACCCTTTATATGATCTCATGACCCATAAGAACAAGCAGATGGAGTAATAACCTTGCTTTCTTCCTTTTTGGTTTGAATAGGACGGAGAAAAAGAAACTGAAACAGTAGAAAACTCTAGTTTGACAATTTTGTACATATTAGCTGAACTCCAAATATTGATTTTGGAAATCCTAAAGTCTTTAATCTCATAACAAATATTAAAAGAGCATTGCCATACTGTGGCTGGGTTTATTTTTGAACCCTAGCACGTTATTAATTTTTTTTTTGTTTATGCTTATAGATCAATAAGTGTAAAAGAGACTGTGTGACTCCAAAATTGCCTATTGAAGGTTATTTATTCTATGGAGTTGAGTCGGAATCGTGTTAGAACAATCAAGATCGAAAATTTAATTTTCCGTTTGATTGTTCATTTTCGATAAAGAAATAAAAAATCTCGTATTAAACTTCATACCTGTCCTTTGTAAATCTCTCTTCTTTAGCGCAGTCGTCTAATAGAGCCTTCGTGCTGATAACGTATTGTGGAACGGGATCTAAGATGAGAGATGAGAAATAAAATGAGACAAGACGTAGGGAGAATAGTATTGAGAGGTGTATTATTATCCAACCCTAAGCCTTCTTATATAGGCATTAGGGTGGGTTAACGGGCTAATAATAATATACAATGGACTTACAACATGTGGTGGATATTCACCAATAAAATAGCCCAATATTTCATAACAGTTTAGCGGTTGATTTCTGAAGTCTTCTTTATTATTAAGGGAATTGATTCTTACACCGGTCACTATTGATGGTTACACCAGATTTTATTTGTGATGACTTGATTGCCCTTCTTTATGAATTGGTAACATATTTTCCATTTTGTTGTAATTATTTATTTTAGACAAGATTTCAATGTTAAATTCATTAACATTCCTATTCATCTTTAAGAATTCAGTATGTCTCTCTTCTTATTTCAAATTTTACATCAATTTCCATCTATTATCCCGCTCTCTTTTGCTTCCAAATTCTGGAAATCATCAAATTTTCAGAGATGTTGAAGCATATACATGCATCACAGCACTATTCAGTCTCCATTTTAGAAGGGTGATCGAATATCTATGAGTTAATTACATTCCACATTAAACTCGTGTCATTAAAAGTTCTAAGCTATCACTCGGCCAGAACTCTAAAGCTAATTAACCAGTGAAATGACCAATCAGTTTCAACTTGTAACTAAGCTTCAACTTCGAAGATTGATTTCCCTTCGAAAGGTGGAAGCATAGCGAGGACTTACCTGTAGTACTTTAGCAAACTCTCAAAATTTTACATCTAACGAAAGATCAAGCAAGTTAAATATTTGAGATTGCAAAACGAAAAAAAGTGAAGAAGAATGTGTTCTTTGAGAGAAAGAAGAATCTCAAATGATGAAAATGAATGTCAATGTTAATGACAAGGAAAATCAAATGGCAATTCAAATTTAATTGCACAAAAATGAGAAATATTGAAACCTTGCCTAAAATAAATCATTGCACATTAATTCGGAAAAATGTTAGTAAATGATGATTGAGGGCAATAAAGTCACGACAAGAAAATTCCGGTGTAACCATCAATTATAACAGGTGTAAGAATCAATTGCCATTATTAATTGTCATACAATCGATTTTAATAGAGATTTTGAAATCCCACACAAATCGTCGACATTCAAACCTCCGAGCATGTCCTATATCAGCGACAGGATTGGATCCCAGCCCAAAAACTGTCCAGCCCGTCCAGCCTTAAGATCTGCACCGTCCATATCTATAAGTTGTCCAGATAGTTAACGCGTCTTCAAGCTATACATAACATCCCGTCACATAAAAATCCTCTCTCTCGTCTCCTTCCCATTCCTATGCAAATTCGTACTCTCTCTCTAATGGTAAACCCATGTTCTTTCTTGGAACTCTTCTTCTAAAACTGTTTATTCTTCTACATGCTATATTAGTATATTCAAACATAATCGGATTAAATTGAGACGATTTGTAGCAAATCTATTGAATCGTAGCGATATACAACCAATTTTTTCTGAGAACTGATTTCGAGTGAAGATGGTTTCTCCTTCTCCGGTGATCCCCCGACGACCTTTACACTGTTCGTGGGTTGATAACAGGGTGCCCTCTTCGTTTTCTAACCAAACACATCATAGACAACCTAGGACTGCAATTAGAACCCCCAAAACCGAACCCATGAAAAAAAATCAAAATTAATTAGACACCGATTTGATATTGTGAGGTCTGATTGTGAGGATCGACGTGATGATTGAGGCTACGAGTTCTCGCCTTGGATTACAGTCAATACTCGCTCCAGAGAGACTTCGTTGAAGGGTACTGGAGGAGATTGTATGTGACATTATGCAATGTTGGGCTTGATGACGTGTGACTATCTTGGCCACTTATAGATATGGATGGTCGAGATCTTAAGGCTGGACGAGCTGGACATTTTTGGGCTGGAGAGGATCCAATCCCCTCAGCAACACTGAATTGATTAAATATTGCTCATGAGTTATAAAATTAAAGAGTAACATTAATAACTATAATGACAAGCATTACATGAATACATGTAAATTTCTTGTTGGTTGTTTTATTTTTTGACAAATAGACACTTTAGATTATAATATGTATCCATATAATGATTGTTTAAAGACAAATGGCTTCACGATATTTCACCTTAAGACGTTATGCTTTTCTATAATAAATATAATCAATGTTTGTCATACCATTACTCAACATGCAAGATGATTCAATCACATAATTGACCTAAATCCAAAATTTTAGGTGGTAACATAAAGCACTGAACCATTCTATGTGTAGTTGTGTTCGTCGGGTTCAAATTTGATTTAATGGTCTTGAGTTCAAACTTTTGGGCAACCAAAAGCTGCCTATTTGTCTCTTCAACTGTGAGCAAGTCAGCCTTAATTTTCTCAGACTTATTTAACTCGCTAGTATGGTTTGTAGGCTCCCAATAAAATGATGTATTATAATTGTGAAAGGAAAGCTTATACTAAATAAAAATGTTTCATTATCGAAATTCAACAGAAACTACATGACACATAGAACACGACATGTAGGGTGAACCTTGAAACATGTGTTGGTCTTCATGTCGGTGGGTATGATACAGTTCAACTGTATCATCAACCATATTATCTATTTATTTACTTATTTATTAGTATTTGTTAGTTAGTTTATTTATTTAGTTAATTTAACTAGCTGTTTTATTAATTAGTTAGTAGGACCGGGCACGTTAGGTCAATCTGTCTAGGTTAGTATTTCTATTTGAACATGTTTAGTTTCATTATTTTATTATCGATCAATCAAAGAAGAAAAATCAAAGTGTGTGTGGTGGGCTAAAAACCCAATGTTCGTGTGTGTGGAGACTTGATAGTGTCTAAAATTACTACCGTGTTTGGTAAATCCTAACTTTAAGTTCACATGTTTCCTAGGCTTGAAATACAGGTCTATTTCAAGGCCTTGAACCAGCTTTCAGAGCCTTGAATCAGGTTTCACAAGCTTGAAATAGAGGCCTTGAAACAGGATTCAAAGCCTTGAAACTGTCTGACCTGTATGCATGTTCTAAGAGGGAGTTTTTACATAATACTTTTGATATTATTCTAACTCTCTCACCCCTATATGTGATCTGTTATTACTTGATGATGAAAAACAAAAGCTTATGATACATATGGACCTCATATGTTTAACCTGTTTGACTTAGTTTTGCAGGAAAATTTTATTTCCTAGTTTGCAGGTTTGGTTTCATAATCTGAATTTTGCAGGTAAGGAAACATGGAGAGAATGTGATTCTGTGATCAATCAGACACTCTTGACAACTTCTCACTTTGTTTAAATACATTGAGGTAATGTAAAGTGTTAGATTTCAAAACCTAAAGAAGCTCTCTAAGATTATCTTAAAAAAATGCTTTTAAATGAAGAGGACTATCTGAAAGAGATTGCAGTTTTGAAAGAAAAAGTTCATGAACAAGCAAAATAGAATTTACAGCTTGTTTGTCTAAATCAGAATCTTGAAATCTTTGAGAAAAAAAAACTGACAATGATTTTAAGGCCTTGAAAACCACTTTAAAAGCCTTGAAAACACAAGTCAAGGAAGTAGTCACCAAGAAATCTTTACTGAGTGATACCCTTGTTAATCTGAGACATCAAGTTGATGAATTAGATAAACAAAAGACTACTCTTACTGAGAAACTTCAAGAATCTGAATTAGTTAAAGTCAAGCTGCAGGCCTTGAACACAAGTTGAACTTGATTCTTGTAGAAAGTTCAATGTCTGTTTACAAAACTGGTATTGGATACAATCTAGATTTTCCAAGAAAGAACAATACCAGATTTGTGAAAGTTGGAAACAAAACCTCTCCTAACTGTCATTTTTGCAACAAAATTGGTCATGTTAAGATGACTTGTACTTTCAGAAGAAGTGACCCTCACATAATGAGGAACACATTCCCATTTCAACTCAAAGGACAAGTTAGACAGATTTGGGTTCCTAAAGGTGTCAAACCACCTAACATGGTTGATCGTGAGTATGACTCCAAATTACACACTTGGTCTAACAGCTGGGTAAGGCAGTGATTGGTGTTTGCAGGTTGTCACCAATGTCAAATAACATAAATGGTTTATGGACAGTGGTTTGTCAAGACACATGAGTGGAAAGAGACCTCTATTCTCAGAATTGAAGGAGCAATAAAAAGGCTCAATTACACTTGGTGACAAAGGAAAATTCAATATTCTTGGTATTGGTAAAGTTGGTACAGACTCTGAAAATTCAGTTTCTGATGTATATCTAGTTGATGGCTTGAAATTTAACTTGCTTAGTGTATCTCAAATTTGTGACAATGGCAATAAGGTTATCTTTGATAAAGAGAAGTGTGTGGTGAAAAATGAGAAATCAGGAAATTGCATTCTCACAGCCTCTAGATCAAACAATGTTTATAGTTTTCAGACTAACAAAGTTGCAGGTAAAAGCTTGAAGTGTCTCAAGGCCTTGAAAGAGGATTTAAAGCTTTGGAACAGAAAGCTTGGTCACATTAGCTTGCATACTTGGAACAAGTTGATCTCCAAAGATCTGTTAAGAGGATTACCATCTATCAAGTTCAAAGATGATGAAGTATGTAAAGCTTGTGCTCAGGGTAAACAGACCAGAAGCTCATTCAAACCAATGAAGTTTGTAAGTACTACTAAACCTATTGAGTTACTTCATATGGATCTCTGTGGTCCTATGAGGACACCAACTCCAAAAGGTAAGAAGTATATGCTAGTCATTGTAGATGACTATTCTAGATTTATTTGGGTTATGTTTCTTAAAGAAAAATCTGAAGCCCTCTCTGAATTTTCAAAGCTTTTCAAAGAAATTCAAACCATGAAAAACCTACCTATTTCTTCAATCAGAAGTGATCTTGGTAGATAGTTTGATCAGTTAAAATTTTATTTGTTTTGTGCTAAGCATGGTATCTCTCACAATTGCTCTGCTCCTAGAACTCCTCAACAGAATGCACTACAAAAGATTATGCTTTCAGCGACCAGATTCCTTCCGACTACCAGGATTATGGTCTTTAAAAGCAGTACAAACAATGTTTTTTATCAGTTAGTCATCTGCCTGTTGTCTTTTAGATTTTTAAAGACCATCTGTGTTTCTGTCGTGGGGAAACGACTAGTCACCCGAAATAAAAAATTATCAACGACTTGCAGTTTTGTCGGGAATGGATCTAAACAGAAATTTGACCAAACTTTTGGGCGGGAAATGATATTTGACTAAATTTTGGGGAGGGAGATGAAATCTCCCCAAGTGTTGAAGGCCAAATCAAATCATACCAAAAAATTAATTCACCCTATCTGCTGGCCAACTAGCAACTCCCTTCCATTACTCCCCCTTTCGCCCTCCACATCGAATTCACCTATCAAGAACCCTATAACTCATCATCTCCCACTCGACACCACCGGTGACTCTCTCTCTCTAGCTCCGCACAACTGAGGTTATCTTACTACCTCCATCTTTATCCTTTCCCGAATAGATCGTTCTTCATTCCGATTGACTCAATCGGGCACCAGCTGGTTCAAATTTGAGAATGGAGTTTTGGAGTAGGAAGAGAAATTAGATGCCTCACCCTTCACAAATATTTGTGCTCAACATTGGTCCGTCGCTCTCTGTCTCTCTTTCTCAATTTGGTTTTCAGTTTCTATTGATTATCCATGCGCTTTTCAATTTGGGTCTGAATGGCGGCTTGAGCTCAGATCTAACAAGCTCTTTTCATTTCTATGACTTAAAATGGGCAATTTTACTATGATATATGTATTTTTAGGCCGGACTCCATCTTTCATGCTTATAAATTATATGTTCTTTAATTTTACTGTGATATCTACAAAAAACTATGGGTAAATCCTGTATTCGGATCTGCTAGCTGAGTGTAGAATGTGGTATATATATATACTGTTTGTCACATAACCAAGTGGTTGCTGCTAACTGATTGGAAAGTGTGTATTCATGGGCTGAATGTTATATCTATGCGGCAACATACAGTTAGGAATGTGTGTTTTAATGTATATATAATTTGGCTAGTACAATGTGATGTGGATGAAACTGAGGTAGCTGAAAATGTGCATGTCTTCCAATTTATGTGTACGGTATGAAGTTTTTAAGTACCCTATCTCATTGCTGCAAGTTCATAATCTGATGTGTCCAAACATTTAGTTATGTAAGAGGCCACAATGATATGGATCTACCGAATTCACTCATTGAAGCTTTTAGAGTGTAATATGCCAGGCAAGGCAAATTTATTTTTGCAGCCTGCTGTTGTCATCTCTTATTTGTTAATGAGTACTGATCCGATCCTCTTCATGCTCACTGAAGAGGTCGTTATGATACGGATCCTTTGAATTCACTCTGTAGCCGATATAGTGTCATGATATGCATGGCGAGGCAAAATCATTTTGCAGCCTGTGATCATGGATGTGTTATCGGGTTTTCACGAGTACATATCTGAGCCCATTTCCATATTTCCCTCCATTCATTCCATGTTTTTTAGTTGTTATTATCTATTTCATGCGTTCAACCTCTCTATTCTGCCGGGTCTTGCGAATGTCATTTTTACCCGCTCATAATGTTGGCAATTTAATGCAAACATCTGTGCATGAATGTCCTCCGTTCAGCCTATCTATTCTGCCGGGGCTTGCGAAGGTAATTTCGAACCGCTGATAATGTTGGCAATTTAATGCAAGCATTTGTGCATCAAGATCGGGTCGAAGTGGCCTTCGCAAGTGCCGGCTTTCCGTAGCGGATGAACGGATAAATTTCCAATTAATGAATGCTAGTTCATTAATAAGTCAATTTATTGAAAAAGGAAATTATCAATTAATAAAAATAAGAGAAATATATGAGATAAATTACAGTACATAAAAGTCTTGACCTTGTTGCTAGGTGTACTTGTGAAGGGCATTTTTACCAGCTAATAATTAATGTTCGCAAAATGATGCAATCATTAATTTGTGTGCCTCCAAATGGGGTTGAAATGTCCTTCACAAGTACTCGTACACTATAGAGGAAGAAAGGTTTGAATTAGCAACGAAAGGTATTTGGTTCACTTCAAGTCCATGTTATGGCTTAATGCTTCAACCGCTTGGGAAGTTATGAATGATATCATGAATTAATATTTGAAATATCATAGATATCTTAAACGGATCAATGTTGAGCTTTATTTGTGGGTGCTCCATCTTTCATGATTCTAATTTGAATGAGGTGCATTGTCTCATAAATAACTGTTGCTTTCAAGATATTAATGGATGTTAATTCAAGATATTGGTTGTCATGAGTACTGATTTGGGCCTCTTCATGATATTATGATGTTCTTCATGCTCACTGCTTGCTGATTGTAAGAGGCCGTGATGATATGGATCGTTCGAATTCACTTTTTGTAGCCGATAGAGTGTGATATGCATGGCAAGGCAAAATGCTTTTGCAGCCTGTGATCATCGATCTCTTATCTGGTTTTCATGAGTACAGATCTGAGCCTCTTCATTCTCACTGAAGAGTCGATGATGATATGGATCTATTGAATTCACTTGTTGTAGCCCATAGAGTGTGATATGTATGGCTTAGGGCAAAATCCTTTTACAGCCTGTGATCTTCGATCTCTTATCTGCTAGTTTTAATGAGTACTGATCTGAGCCCCTTTCTGTGATTTATCTGGAGTGGTCAAGTTTTTCTTGTGCAGTACTAATATGAGCCTATTATTGCTTTTTATGTTGTTCATTATGCGCGCTGCTTGGCTAGTGCTTGGTCACTATAAGAAACCCTGATGATATGGATATACATATATGTAATTCACTCTATTATTGCATGTGCGGCAGTAACGACATCAATATCCCCACCCTTTAAAGAGGAGGAGGTGACTAGTGCTCTCACACAATGACCTCCACTGTATTTGAATGCTCCAGTGTTCGTCTCTGATTCAGAGGATGAAATGGATGACCCACCGAAACTGACTGTATCCCACGAATTCATGAAGCCTGCAGCTGAACGCGAAAGGAAAGTCAATCTACTTGAAGGTAACAGAATTGTTGAAGTTCCTTTGTAAATCTTCGAAGGAATGGGTGAATCTGTCGATTAGAGAACAGCAGATGTGGGGGGAAAGGCAAGGGAACCAGAAGAAGCTAGATGCTGCAATCTTTGTTGTAGCTTTTGGTTATTTTCTGTTATATATGTAATATTGAATCTTTGCCTGTAAGTATTCTCGAAACATTTTCTGTGAAAGATATTTGAACAATGCTAGCTATGTGAAACTACTACTTGTGTGTTATATATTAACTTATATTCATGTTCAATGACCGTACAACTTTTTGATAATTAGGTAAAAACTTATATGTTCACATATATCATAAACAAGATCCGAACTTGGTCAACTTTGTGTAAATAAACTTCCGCACACCAATATACAATTATTGATGAAATTGCATCAAAATATGCAATTACTTGAGATAACTATATAGTTTTCTTAAAAAAAATAATTCCTACTAAAAATCGGGCCCTGGTCGTATTGGGGGCCAAAAGCGGCCGCCTCGGCTGCTTACTATACAGCCGGCCCTTTTTGTGAATTATCGCTTAAATAAATTATGGTCAAACATAAACCGAAAAGTCACCTCTAATGTGAAAGTTGGTCTAGAAGGTTTGGTCAACTACGAAGCAAGTGATTGGTCAACTTTAATTCCGGTTTCAACTTAGTCAACTATATATACATATACATATATATATATATATATATATATATATATATATATATATATATATATATATATAAACGATTATTGAAAATGTCAACTATAGTAAAATGTGATCTCGTAAGTCAACTCCATTGTCAATGAATGATCCCATACTTGACTATTTGAGGTTATACTACGCCAACTATGTAGTGAACAGATAAATTTTTGGTCTCCACTTTGTAAGATTAGTAAGTTCGCACGAAGAAAGTCTACGTAAAGGAAAAGGTCAACTGTACAGTCAGATTAGATGATCGAGCTCATAAGTCAACTCCACTGTTAGTAATGATGGTCTACCCTAAACCCTTAACCCTAAACCCTAAACCCTAAAATTGAATTTCGAGGTTATACTAAGTTAACTATGTAGTGAACAGACAACTTTTTGATCTCCACTTTGTCTGATGGATAAGTTTGCACGAAGAAAGTCACCGTAGAGGAAATGGTCTATTGTATAGTCAAAGGTGATTGAGCTCATAAGTCAACTCCACAGTCAATGCATGATGGTCTACCCTAAACCCTAAACCTTATGTAATTGGTTTTGAGGTTATACCAAGTCAACTATGTTGTGAACCCACTTTGTCAGATTAGTAGGTTCGCACAAAGAAAGTCAACGTAAAAGAAAAGGTCAAATTTACAGATAAAGGTGAGCTTTGTAATTCAACTGTATAGGTTATGCATGGTATACATACATATATACAAATATATATGTACTTTGTAGACCCGAAGCCCCTCGTATTGAGGAAAGAAGGCAACTCTGATGTGAGCGGTCAACTATTAATTCTCCACCTAGTCAAATATATAGGTTTGGACAAACGTGAGCTGTAGTCAACTCCACAGTCAATGCATGGTCTATTATGCGGTAGGCCATGAGAGCATATTATCAATTCTTACCTTAATTAGAACCGACATTTCGATTGTCTTATAACATGTCTATTCCACGAACAATGTACATGTCAGTTTTTCACCCAAAAAAATGTTTGTGTCACTTTCTAAAGCAAAGTGAAATTATTTTTAAACTCCGGGAAATAACTGCTATGAAGAAAATACATTTACATGGGAGGGAACATGCATTACAATGAAACTTTGGGAGGAAAGTATAATTATAGAAAATATTTGTAGGGGAGGGTAATACAACTACATCCAAATATAGGGTAGAAAAATACATTGAATCAAAATAATTTGTAAGGGATTCAGTTAAAAAGAATGCCATATGGACCCGTTACTCCCCACTCATTCCTCAACCCTTATCCATAAGCTAAGAGCTCTCTGAAGCTCTTCCCGCGACCACTCACTCAGCTCCCCGGCCGATGGAACCACTGAATGTATTCGGAACGGCGACAACAGTTGAGCCTGAAGGTCATCGGAGTGTTGATTCAAGAACCTATGGAGTCGATATTGGCTTAGCCTCAAGGACGGTTGGTTTGGACTAAATTCACTCAAACTCTCGTACATTGGTAGCTCTTGTTATGTTATTTTCTTAATTCGTGGTTTATCAGGTCGATTTTTGCTATAGATCTGCAATTCAATATGTGAATGCATCTGTTCGGACTAGTACTGTTGTATTTGGGTGTTTGGTATGCTCTTTGGATTAGGGATATCGTTATTTCTATAGTTGGTCCGAAAAAGCTGTCAATTTATCCTTCTGTGTTGGGCTGAGTGTTTGTTCTTCATGGTGATGTTGCTAATGCAGATTATTAGTTACACAATTAAAAACTAGAATAATTAGAATAATTACTAGAATAATAGGGGAAAAATACTTATTATTATATATAAGAACTTTAAATTTCTAGAATAATTAGAATAATTGCTAGAATAATTAGAATAATTACTAGAATAATGATTCAAGGATATGAAACTAGAATAACAAACTTATTTCTATATATAAGGACTTTAAATTGCTAACGCATATTATTAGTTATACAACTAGTTATGACTTATGAACATTGATAAAGTCCATTTCGGGGAAAAATAGTTAATACATGGGGAATAAATAACAACATATATGTAGATGACTAGGTATATTTTAGGAATAAATAACAGCTAGCATAAATAAAAAACTTCAAATAAAACCACAAATTATTACAGGGGAAAAAACCCACCCCTTACAACCTCAAAGCACAACCCCTCCTCAAACCATGGGAGCGAGGTTCAACAACCATTAACCAACATTAAATTAAAAAACATGATTATTAAAGGGATTTAACACAGAAAATGGAAGCAACGGCAGACGAATGATGGTAGAGGAGCTTTGTCGGCAGAGCTGTGCCCATTCTCCAGCTTCACATGTGGCTCCATTAGTTCCTGGAAGCCTGCACTCATGGAAGCACACATGCAATCATAACTAGTGATTAGGAGCTTCACATGTCGAAAACATAAAGATTAATGTACATATATATGTGCTAAGGCATGTGATTGAAAAAGTTATAGAACTACTAGCTTTGGTGTTCATATCAAACCTGGACTGAGGCATATCTCTTGTTGAGACACAACAATGACATCCACCTGCACCTCATTTGGCTCCCACATAATCCAAAAGCCGCCACCAAATCCATATGGATCAGCCACAAAGCATCTCTCAAAGCCAAGAGAGGCGCAAATGCATCTGGCCCTGTACCCAGACATTCAGGTTTCAGTTACACAGACAATGTTTGGCCTGTGCCTGCCAACCAGAGCCATGAAGTTGCTTCTAAAAGCACCAGTGCCCGCATCCTTAAAATTCCAGAGAAGAAACCTCATGGGAAAGTTGGACACCCTCACTCCATCCAGCAGCCCCCTGGTGCATTTCTTCTTTCGTCTTCCACCTTTTCTCTGATCTCCTCATCCTCTACCACATCCATCAAATTTTTGCCTTCCGCCTAGAAGCCCCCATTCTGTAGGATCGTATGAAGGTATTCCCCTGAGTTTCTCTGAATTTTTCCCGAATACTCTAGTATCTAGGTTGCCTTGTAGTCCTCCATCATTACATGCTTTGCTTCTCCAATGTCGGATGGAAACTAGACGCTGTACAAGAGGTTCGAGCTCAGGCTGTCATCTACGGTCACCACCTGGTTGGCTGGCACAACATCGCCTGGCACCCTTGCTTCCTCCTCAGCGATCATCTGATTGATTTGAACAGATGTCCAACTGAACTGTTCAAGGAGGCTGTTGAGGCTCCCTTGGTCCACGATCCATGCTGTTGGAGCCTTGAGGTGAGTCAAGATGGTGGCCATATTTGTTGTGGGAGATGGTATGAGTGGGAGAGGAATGCACTAGTTATTGGTGATAACAAATTGCTCTCTTCTCTCTTTAAAGGACCAACATGGTCCCCTTTTACCTGGAGCATCCTCCAGATTTACTAGAGGTAATGTGTTGTCCCCTGACATTGACAAGCTTGGCAGAATATAAACTTTATCTGGGATGAAAGGTTCTGTAAATGGATAAACTCTGTAGGCTTTGGTTTTTTACAGGTTCAGACTGCAGGAAGATAATGGAGAAGGTGGGGGGTTACAAGAAGATGGAGAGTTAGAATATGGAGAGGTGGGGTAGTTAGTGGAGGTTAATTACTGGATGTTTTCAAGGTTTAATCTTGAAATAACTGCTGCTCCTAAATTAACTGCCCTGGTTTTTTTTTTTGGACGCAATAATAACTGCATATTATTGCTTGTTTGTCAGTAATTACTGTCTCCTGATCTCATTTTTTATTTAATTATATTGAATTTTTGAATTAAGTAATATTTTAATTAAATTAATACCTAATTACATTTCGATGGCTAATTTGCATTTTTTTCCAACATAAAAAAACTGGAGGTGCTCTTATAACAACTTATGCATGTTTGTGTGTGTGTGTGTGTGTGTGTGTGTGTGTGTTTGTTTGTTTGTTTGCCAAAAAAAACACAACTTTTGCATATCATGTACATGAGCTGTGTAGTCATCTGCCAAAGACTGATGCTCTCAAGGTTTAACTTTTTGGTGCTTTTGTGAGAACCTGCATAAAGCATATTTTGATTCCCCCCTTTATTTCCTTTAAGTGCAGTCAGTCTCTTCTTGATGTTGAAATTCCCTTTTGGAGAGAAAGCTTGTCTTATGTGGCAACTAGTCTATAGCTTTTACTTTATTCTGTGGATGCATTACTTGTGACCTATGAGAATATTGACAAACATGGACAAGGCTGTAGGCTTTGGTTTTATACACAGTTGGGAAGCTGTGGGGTTAGGAGAAGATGGAGAGTAATAAGATGGAGAGGATGATGGTTAGTGATATTAAATACTGGTTTAAAGATGTGGTTTCAGAGAAATATGTGATGCATTGTTTCAAGATTACTGCAGCTTACTAGGCATAGGTTCATTAACGACCTCATTGATTAGGGGTGCCAATGATATCTGTGCAACATGTTTAATTTGAGGTGTGCCTTGTTCACTTTACGGGATTGAGTTCGATTAGTTATTTTCCCCATAATGCTGGCTAATACGGGCATGTGAAGGCTCTTCGACCCGCTCATAATGCTGGCTAATATGTTGCAAAGTTGTGTGTCTGCAAACCGGGTCGAAGTGGCCTTCAAGAGACCCTGTACATGATAGAGGATGAACGGAGGAGTTTCAAATGGATTTTATTTCAGTACAGTTGAAGTATGATATATATGGCTTAATGAATCAACAGCTTTGAAAGTTACAAATGATGCATATGGTAATTATTTTGACACCGGTTTTGTTACCTGCCAGATAAGGGTTGCATTATTTGCAGCGCGCCGTGATCATCATTTATTTGCTTTACTGAAACTGATTTGAGCATTTCTTGCTCACTGTTAGCGCTCACTATGAGGCCGTGATGATATGGATCTATCTAATTCATTCGTTGAAGCTGTTAGAGAGTATTATGCATGGCGAAGGAAATTTTTGTTTGCAGCCTGCTATGATCATCTCTTATTTGGTTTTAATAAGTACAGATCGGAGCCTCTTCACGGTGACTGAAGAGGTCGTGATGATTTTGATCTACCGAATTCACTCTCTTTAGCCGATAGAGTGTCATGGTATGCATGGCGAGCCAAATTCCTTTTTGCAGTCAGTGACCATCGATCTCTTATCTGGTTTTCATGAGAACAGATCTGAGCCTCTCTCCGTATATCCCTCTTTTCATTCAATGTTCGGGTCTGTATCTGTTCTACGTATGTCTTCTTTGATTGGCAAAACAAACCTTTGCAATGTCGTCTCTGCACCCAATTGCGTGTTGAAGGGCCGTTCATATCGCGTGCGAGATCCTTGTCCTAATAGATGCATAGCCCGTCGCATATATTAGTTTTCCTAGAACTTGAGTGTGATAGTTCTTATTTTATCCGTTCAACCTCTCTATTCTGGGTGGAGTTGCGAAGGTCATTTTGACCCGCCGATAATATTTGCAAAATATTAACAACACTTTGGTGCATTCAAACCGGCTCAAAATGTCCTTCGTAGCTACCCGCAGAAGGTAGAAAATGAACAAATGAATTACCAAAGGAATTTATTTCACTAATAAGTCAAGTAATTGCAAATTAAAGAAAACTATCCATTATAGACAACCAACCATACATATATACATAACAATATAATACCATTAAAAAGAGTAAGATAAGAAGGAAAATTACAGAAAATAAAAGTCTAGTCCGCATTGACCTATTTGAGTTGTTCATCTGTCGGGGCCTTGCCTAGTTCCTGCTTGTGTGAAAGATTTGTCCCGGTAGCCCCCCTGTATCTCTTTTTGATTGGGAAAACGGATTCACCGGTTTCTTCATAGAATTCGAGAGGCACAACCAACCTATACGTTTCAATCTTCATCTTCTCAATTAACTGGATTCTCCATTCAGTCTCTTGTATTTTCCGCCGACTTTCCTCCATTGCAGTTTGCCTCTTCTTATACAACCTCACTGAAGGGGAGTCCTCGCTCCTTGAATCTTCATCCAATGAATCAGAGATGAAAATTGGAGCATTCTTATTGGACCCTCGAAGCCCTGTGAAACGACTGGTGACCTCCTCCTCATCACGCAGGAATTTGCGAGTTGGTTTCATGGTAATGGGATTTTGGGGACTAAAATTTGATGGAGTCCTTGGAGAAGTGACTTAATTTGCTGTGAATATTTTGGAATGGATGTATGAGATTAAATAGAGTTAATCAGCTGGCCGTTTCTCTTTTTTCCTCCTCATTAAACAAGCAAGTAATTGACTAATTGATTGCCTCGTACATTAACGTTGTTCAATGAGGCTGTTTAGGGAATTCGAACAGTTACTGCACAATTTTTTGTGAATGGTCATAATGATTAGTGGCTTTTAAGTTTATTATGATGTTCGTCATGCTCGCTGTTTGTTTCCATGTAGTGCTGCACTGGGCCTCTTCATGATTATTATAATCTACTGAATGCTAACTGTTTGCGCTCTAATGATCTCCAATTTGTCATCACTAGTAACGATCCATGAATTTACCATTGAATTCTCGTGCCTTACCAATGCCCTGGTCCAAATTACTTCATTTTCACTCTCATGTTCTTTTTCGATAATGGTTGTGCACTGCGTGGAATTCCAGCAGAGGTAAACTTTGTTTCTTTTATCTTGTTGATCCATAATTTTCACATCAACGTAAGATGAATAAACAAAACTAAACTGTATTTCCTATCACCTGTTGCATGTAACATTTCTAAGTTACAGATTATTAATCGATAGTATGGATGAGTGGGCACTGTTTGGAATTTCGCTAGAGGTAAACATATTTTGTTGCCCCCTTTCATTTCCTTTAAGTCCACTCTCTTCTTGATGTTTATATTCCCGTTTTGAGGGAAACCTTATCTTATGATCGGCAACATAGCTTTTGGAGTAACATAGCTTTTAGAGTAACTACCTTGTCTTATGATCGCGCAACCTTGTCTTAAGTCCACTATCTTCTTGATGTTGATGATTCTCCAGTCTATTCTCGATGTTGAAATTCCCTTTTGTAGGGAAACCTTGTTTTATGATAGCCTACTGTCTGGATGCATTAGTTGTGACATGTGACAAAGTTAAGAGCGAGTACAAAGAAAAACATGTGAAGTAATAGCACTAAAATCCAGTAACTTCTTCGTGGTTATTCAATGCATCACAAGAAAGCTGGGTTGGAAGTCCAAAACCTATGGGGTTACTTCATAGTATGGTTCTTCAACCATCGAATACAACAATATATTGGTTTGGGGCATACTATGGTAGATGAACCATACACGCAGCAACCCAATAGATTTTAGACCGCCATGCCGGCTTTATCTGTGATGATTCTCCGTGCCCGGGTGGTGGTAGACGAGATTCTAAATATCTCATTGTGATGCTAGAAACAATCATAAAAAACCTAGCTGCAACCTCCGGCTGCTTCTTTATGATTGTTCCAGCATCACAATGCTGCCGAACAGAATTGCCGTCGATCAGGAGTTGGGCTATGATAAACAGGGGTTGGCATCGTTATGTTCTGGCTACCTGAAGCAACATCTTTGTGATCATTCCATGCATCACAATGCTGCATCAAGACTACCAGAACATAACGAAATCAACCTTGTGGAGATCGTTGACAGTGACATGCTTTCAGACAAGCGAAACTCTATATAGGAAGATGAAAGGTCTAGTGAAATGTACAAGGCTGTAGGCTCTGGTTTTATACACATTTGGGAAGCTGGGGGGTTAGGAGTTGACTGAGAGTTTAAAGATTGATAGGTGGGGGGTTGTGGGTATTAATTGAGTTTAATAAATGCTAGTTTGAAGATGTGGTTTCATATCAAAATTACTGGTGGTTTAAAGAGTAGTGCATGTCAGTAGGTATGGGTTAATGATGTACCTCATTGATTAGGGGTGGCAATGTTCTGAAAATAAATTTAACATTGTTTTCTTTTTCAGTATAAACGTTTGGCTTTGTGATGTCCGTGGAGTTTAAAATTGGGTCTTTAACCGGCTGGCGAATTGGTCTTTGCAATCTACTATCGGTTGACTTAGTCAAATTTTTTTTTCTTTAAGATGATACGAAACAGTCTCTTAGTACCACTATGTTTCTTCTCTTATAGAAAAATGAAGCAATTTTTTTTATAATAATGACTCAAGAATGAGGCTCAATCTGCAGAGAGATGGGGATGTTTTTTGGAGGGTGGTTGACCATCTCTGCAGTTGTTTGCTTCGGAGCCGGTGATTTCTGAACTCTTTCAATCAACTTCCCTCCCATATGTATATTTTTATGTCGCAAACAACATACATACATAGTGAGTGATATCGCTGAATCGGAACTTTCTGGCGAAACATACCAAAGTATAATAATACATTGGTTTTTAGAGTAATATGGCTTTAGAGTAAGAAATTAATTAATAAATGCTGGTTTAAAACTTTTGTTTCAGAGTAATCATTGATGGGTTTAAAGATTTGGTTGCAGAGACATCATTGCTGGTTTAGAGATTAGTGCAGTAGGTATAGGTTCATGAACCACCTCTATGTTTATCGCTAGGGGTGGCAACATTACAAAATTATACTAAGTTTTTTTCCACTCACCTGTTGCAGGTACAATTTGAATGATATAGAACATTGATACTAGTAGTATTTTAGTGCCTTATGTGATGTCCAAAAATACCAGGGCAGAAATCTCCAAAATATTTGCAGAGTATTTCGTTGAAAGACGAGTTGCGTCACCAATAGAGGTAAATTACTCTGCAATACTTTACATCAGCTGACTGTTCCTCGCATTTGAAAATCGTAAACGAGACCCCTGCGTGGTGTGGGTGGAGGCTCCTTCCAGGTGGAAGATATGCATGGAACACGCACTGAAACACTCACTATATATGTTTGACACTTCCACAGCTGTATGCTGCATATTGCTCGCTCCAGACCCCTGCGTGGTGTGGGTGGAGACTCCTGCCTGGTGGAGACCATGCATACAATTAACAAACTGCACGCACAATATTAAATGTACACTTTATGCGCTCAGAAATTATGGGACTTTATCGGTATAGTTGAATTGAGATGAGGGTTCCCTGAGAGCTGAAAATTGCATTTGACAATGTCACTGTTGCGCCTTCTTCGGACATTTGTCCATTGTTATAAGTGTGAATCAGATTCAAGAATGTGAATTTTGTATATCACATGAACAGCTACCTAGCTGAGTTTAGTTAAGCATACACCTTGTACTGCATAACATAATTTTTGTTCATACTTGTCAGAAAATTTATATGCTGTTTGTGAATGTCTTCAGGTTTTGTGAATCATACTCCAAACACGACGATTGCATGACCGTGTAGCTTGCAAGAACTCAAGGTCGCCTCCACCTCCTATGCACGATACACGTTCACATCGGAGTTTCCCTACTCACAACTACGTACCTAGCAAGTGTAGATTATGCTAAGTTTGTAGTTTTGGTTATGATGATATATAGTTTGTTAGGATTTTATGTTGTAGTTGATGTAAATGTAAAAATTTTCGCTACACTGGGTTCGGTTGATATTAGTAGAAATTTTATTTCTTTTCAAGAATTTAGTATTATTTATAAAAAATATTAATTTTATAGACGACCACTTCTCGACAAACAATTAGTGAGCAAAATAACTGTATACGACGAGTAAAATTGTCGTTTTAAGAAATAAAGACAAGTACTATGGTCGTCTTTTCACGGAAAAAATGGGCAAACAACACAAAATTTACGAAAATAGATAATAAATAACGACGAAAATAACAGTCGAGCAGATACCAAAGACGACAAGAATAATTGTCGGCATAAATTCAACGACCACCAAAGCTTGGTCGAAATATTCGTCGGCAAAAGTTTTGACCATATACTATTAAGGTCGGTAAGTCGTCGGCAAAATATCAACGACGAAAAGATTTAGTCGGCAGAAGTGGTCGGTAAAAAACTTTTTTCCATCCATTGGGATAAGTTGTTGCCCCATCGAACTAACGACAGAAAAAAGCTATCCTGACGCACTTTGGACGAACTTTTCTCGTCGTCTTTTCATTCTAACGACGTAATTCCGGGTTTTAACGACGAGTGTACTCTTCGTAGTAAACTGTTTTTTTTGTAGTGATGGAGTTTTTGAAAGAAAGAACATGACTCTTGAAGATATGTCAAGAACAATGCTTTTAGAATACAAGCTGCCAAAACACTATTGGGCAGAAGCTGTGAACACGGCAAAGTACATTTTGAACAGGTTCTTGATCTGACCTATCTTGAAGAATACCCCCTATGAACTCTTCAAAGGGAGAAAGCCAAACATTTCATACGTCAAACCCTTTGGTTGCACATGTTTTGTCCAAAACAATGGTAAGGACAACTTGGGTAAGTTTGATGCAAGAAGTGATGAAGGTATCTTACTTGGTTACTCTCTTACTAGGAAAGCTTATAGAGTTTATAATAAAAGAACCAAGCTGGTTGAAGAAAGTATACATGTTATCTTTGATGAAAGCTATGATAGTTCATTGATTAAAAGTTTTGTAGACTTGAATTTGAACAAGCATGAATCAGAAGAAGAAGCTGAAAATTCACTTGGTTTCAAGAAAGGTTCAGAAGGAAACAGAAGCCATTTACAAGACCTTGAAAACAGGTCTCAAGGCCTTGAAAATAGATATCAAAGCCTTGAAAAGGATGATCAGAAAGATATGAGTGATCAGGCAACTACTTCGAGACCATAGAAGCAATATGGAGAGCCTAAAACCTGGTCTACAAGAAAGAGATTCTAATATCTCTCATCTCATTCAGCTGACAACATCATATCTGATCCAACCACTGGTACACAAACAAGATCACAGTTGAAGAATCTTTGTTCTTTTAATGCTTTTATTTCTCTTGTAGAGCCCAAAACTTTTAAGGAAGCATTACAAGAGGCAGACAGGATTATAGCTATGCAAACTGAACTCAATGAGTTTGAAAGAAATAAGGTGTGGAACCTAGTCCCCCCACCAACAAACCGGTCTGTCATTGGTACCAGATGGGTGTTCAGAAACAAACTGGATGAAAATGGCAAAGTGATCATGAACAAAGAAAGGTTAGCTTCTCATGGTTACAACCAAGAAGAAGGTATTGATAATGAGGAAACTTTTGCTCCTGTTTTTAGGTTAGAAGTAATTAGAATTTTACTTGCTTTTGCATCTTACAAGAACATGAAACTATTTCAAATGGATGTGAAGTGTGCATATTTGAATGGTTACTTGCAAGAGGAAGTTTATGTTGCACAACCTCCTAGTTTTGAAAGTGATAAGTTTCTAGATCATGTTTACAAACTTGAGAAAACTCTTTATGGTTTGAAACAAGTATGACGATTGTCAATTTTTTTTCTTGAAAATGATTTCAAATGAGGATTGGTAGACAAGAACCTTTTCATAAAGACTCATGAGAAAGATTTACTTGTAGTTCAGATCTATGTTGATGATATTATTTTTGGAGCTGCCAATGATCTATTATGCAAAGAATTCTCAAGTCTTATGAGCAGGGAATTTGAAATGAGCATGATGGGAGAGTTGAAATTCTTCCTTGGACTCCAAATACATCAGTAGAAGAAGGGTATCTTTCTATATCAAAGCAAGTACACTAGGGACTTGTTAAACAAGTACAATATGTCTCAATCCAAAGAAATCAATACCCCCATGAGTTCTACACTGTCCTTAGATAAGTATGAATCTGTTAAGAGTGTCAATGTGAAAGATTATAGAGGTATAATTGGATCATTGCTATACCTTACTGCTAGTAGACCATATATCATGTCCAGTGTATGTATGTGTGTCAGATTTCAAGCTGATCGAAAGGATTCACACTTAAGTGTTGTGAAGAGAATATTCACATATCTTAATGGTACCAAAGACCTAGAGCATTGGTATCCAAGAAATTATAATTTTTCTTTGGATGAATTTTCAGATGCTGACTTTGCAGGTTACAAAGTTGATGGAAAAATCACTTCAGGAACTTGCCAATTCATTGGATCCTCCTTCATCATTTGGCACTCCAAGAAACAAAACTCAGTCGCTTTATCAACAGCTTAATGTTCACAAGTATTATGGATTGCTCAGGAGTAGAGAGATCTTGGATTTGATTTCATAAGTATACGCATCAAATGTGACAACACTAGTGCAATATCAATTACAAAGAATCCAGTTCAGCATTCAAGAACCAATCATATTGATGTAAGACACCATTTCATAATAGATCATGTTGAGAAAGGTGATATTGTTCTTGAATTTGTTTCTACTAAAATGCAACTTGCATATATCTTCACTAAACCATTGCCAGATGAAAGATTTTCAGCTCTAAGGCTGGAATTAGGCATGCTAAATAAAGATGCATTCGTTAAGGGGGAGAATCAGGTAAGGAAGGTAAGTTATAATGTGTTTCATAGGTTTGAACTGATTTTCAAACCCTTGAAAACCTTTTCAAAACATTTATTCTATTTTCTTCTGTATAGCAGCGTTTCAAGACCTTAAAATTATTTTCAAAGGCTTGAAAATAAGTCTGATAACTGATTAGTCAAAAATTCTTGGATAATTCAGGATTGGGTGCTATCTTTGTAGATATTTGCTAAATATTGCCCCTACCTTTTTCAAAATTATTTCTTAGCCAAATATAGTATTAAAATATTTACTTCCAACAGCTTCAAAGATTTGAATCTTCTCTGATCATTACAAATCTTTTGAGATCACCTTTTTAGACTAAAACTCTTTCAGTATTTATCTTCTTCTCTTCTCCTTCACTCTGTATCATTCCTTCCTCTCTCTATTCTTCTCCAAAACCCTAATGAGCACTAGAAGAGCCTTAGACAGAATCAAAATGGCCGGTGGTTCAAAGCCTAGCACAGAAAAGAAAAGAAATACTCCTGTAAAAGAGATTCAAGATATCAGTGAAGCCTCAGAGTCAAAGAGCTTTACTGATGAAGAACTGGAGTCTTCACCTCCCAAGAAGATGGTGAAAAAGGACCAGCTTCCAGTAACTGGCAAGAAGAAAAAGACTACGTAGTCTACACAAGAAAACCAGAAGGGAATCCATATTGGAAGCCTTAAGAAAGACAAGAAAAAGGCAGACATAGGGATCAAGGGAAAAGGAAAATAAATCCTCATTCCAGACTCGGATTTAGATACTACTTCAGGCTCCTATGGAGTGTATTCTGTGTCCAAAAAGGGAAGACATGAGAAAGATCATCCAGAAACTGTGACTGTATCAAAAACTGGAAGGAAAGATCATCACAAAATGTCCTCTGCACAACAGAAGAAGGTGTAAGTGAAGAAGAAACTAAAGCATGGAAGAAAAGCTTTAGAAGGACTCACCTTCTTGTTCAACAGTGTTATAGATAAAATTAGTTCTATCATTGAGGAAATTGATGTTGTTCAACAAGAATACCGGGCCAATGATGAAGACTTTGTGGAAGAAGAATGAGATTAGGATGGATATGAAGAACCTTGCCTACTCTTTCTTTCCCACTTCTCTTTTAAGTTTATTTTCAAAATTTTCCAAAGACTCTTATCCAACATTTTCTAATTATTTTTTATGAAAGTCAAAAAGGGGGAGAAATCTTAGGTTGTTTTTATGTTTTGCTTTAGTGACCTATCTTTTTGGTCAGTAGGATTATTTGGACTTATGTGTTTTTTATGATTAAGTTTTTTATTGAATAAGTTGGATCTTTTTGGAACTTATATGTTACTACTATTTTTGTTGTGTGCTAATCATTATTTTTTTTGCAGAAACTAAGATTCAAACAGATTGAGGTTTTGTCTTTCATCAAGGGGGAGACTGTAAGTTCACAGGTTTTACAAGCTTGACATACAGGGCTATTTCAAGGCCTTGAACCAGCTTTCAAAGCCTTGAATCAGGTTTCACAGGATTGAAATAACAGAGCTATTTCAAGGCCTTGAAACTTGATTCCAAGCCTTGAAAATGTCTTACCTGTTCTTAGGGGGAGTTTTTACTTAGTAATTCTGATATTATTCTAACTCTCTCACCCCTATATGAGATCTGTTATTACTTGATGATGAAAAACAAAAGCTTATGATTCATTTAGAACTCATCTCTTTAACCTGTTTGAATTAGTTTTGCAGGGAAATTTTATTTCCTAGTTTGCAAGATTGGTTTCCTAATCTGGATTATGCAGGAAAGGAAACATGGAGAGAATGTGATTCTGTGATCAATTGGACACTATTGACAGCTTCTCAATTTGTATAAAAACAAGATCAGAACATAATCTCTGAAGATCATGATCAACTATCCGTTGGAGAAGGCTGTTAAAGAGTCAAAGTTGTTGCCTACAAAACAGGAAGGTTGTTGCTGAAAATCAGGGAAGATTTGCAGAGCATCTGAGCTGTATAAATAGAGCTCATTTGGAAGAAACAAACAAAAAAATCAACGGGAAAAAAGAGAGACACATTTCAGGATTGAAAAGCATCAAAGAAGCAAATCATTCTCACAATCCTTCTCACAGAAGATCATTTCATTCTTCACTGCAGTTTTACACTTCCAGTGTTCTTATGATTTGTACTTAATTTGTATATCATTCTTATACTACTTCTATATCTCATTCTCAAGGATTCTTCAAAGTGAACAATAGAGAATTCTTAGTTAGTCAGTTAGCTAGAGAAGCTACAAGATAGGTAAGATAGAACCACAAGCTGTAACTGAGTAAGGCATATCTCTGTGCTTGAGATCTAGGGCTTAACTTTTGATTAAGAAGAATTGTGTTGATAATCCTGCAGGGAGAAGATTTATGAGGTAGAGACGTAGGTCCAAGTGGACTGAACTCTATAAATCCTATGTCTCTTGCATTTACATTTTCATTTGCATACTTAGTTTTTGCAGCATTTAAACAAGTCTGTTTTCAAGGGTTTGAAACTCCTTTCAAGGCCTTGAAAAAGACTTGTCTGTTTTCACTTAAATTGTTTTTCTCTTCAAAGGCTTGAAACTGTTTTCAAGGCCTTGAACTTCATTTCTCTTCACAACAACTCTTCTTTTCTAAAAGTTTTGCAACAAGTTGGCATACTCTATTCACCCCCCGCTTCAAGAGTATTTGTGCTGCATTTCTACCTGCTTACTCCCCTTTCACTAACAATTGGTGCTTTCATTGAAATAACGACGGACATGGGTAATTTCCCTTGAGCCGTTCTCGACGTCGATGACATTGCAACATTTCTACTTCTTTTTGGCAGCATGAATTTGAGCTTCAAGCTAATTTGGCCATGTAAGTGTGGTTCTCAATCTCGTTAGCCGTCAATTTTATCCGGGCACGAATATTACTGATATTTCGCGCATTCACCTTGAGGACAAGGTGATTTTCAACCGCTTGGGAGTTGATACGGGCATTCACCGTATTATCTATTTACTTACTTAATTATTAATATTTGTTAGTTAGTTTAATTATTTAATTAATTTAACAAGTTTTTTATTTAATTAGTTAGTAGGACCCGGCCTAGCCCGTTAGGTCAAACTGTCTAGGGTTAGTATTTCTATTTAAATAGATGTAGTTTCATTATTTTATTATCAATCAATTAAAGAAGAAAAAATCAAAGTTCGTGTGTTGGGCTAAAAACCCAGTGTTCGTGTGTGTGGGGACTTGATAGTGTCTAACATTACTACCGTGTTAGCTAAACCCTAAAAATTGGTGCTTTCATTGAATAATGGCAAACATGGGTGATTTTCCTTGCATCGTTCCCGACATCGATGACATCCCTGCATTTGCAGGCCTCAAAGCAAGAGGGATAAAAATATCTCTAAGTGGGAGACGATACCGATTGGTTTCCACTGAGGAATTTTGTCGCCTCCAGAACATTTCCAGAGCCCAAGAATAGCCGCAGCCAAATCAAGAACAAAAGTCGCCGCCAGCGCTTTTGCAAACGGCCGCCAAGAAAGCAGCTGGCACCGCAATTCTGACGATCTCACCCAAGGCTCAACAAACCCATCAGCAAGACATCCAACCGGTGTTCCCGATCACACAACCACCGCCGCTAGATGAAGAACAACCACAATAGCAACCACCCAGCCAGCCAGCCGCTGCAAGTTCAGCCGCCAACGCCGATTCTGGCAAAACACCAGCCGACGATTATGCCCTGTCCAACCGAAGCTCCCCAAAACAAGAAGGACGACCATAGCTTTGCCGACGACTCCAATAATCAGCCCCAAACACCATCCGCCGGCCTCCCGTTGTTCTAGAAACCGACCTATTAACAACAGATGTCCGACAATACCTTCGCCGACTTCAGTGGTGGTCTTCCTTCCCTCCGCCCTTGTTCCGGTACCACAGCCCCCTCCGGCTACCTCCCGTCGCGGCCTCCGGATCTGAACCCACCTGAACCCCTGACTCCGTCGGCAAGCTCTGAGCGACACCACTGTCCACAAATCACATACATCACCTACGACAATCGACAAAGATAGCTTCTGTATTTTTCCTTATCCAAACATTTACTAGGGTTCCAAACAACTTTGGGTAGTTTGTTCTCCACTGCGGGCTAGGTATCACTTTTAGGCACAATTTCACTCTTCAACCCAGGTCCCCATTTGGGCTTATTTGTTCTTTTGGGACTACTTCTTTTCGGCAGCACGAATTTGGGCTTTAAGGTAATTTGGCCATGCAGAGTTTGGTTCTCAATCTCTTTCGTCATCTATTTTATCCGGGCACGAATATTAATGATTTTTCGCGCATTCACCTTGAGGACAAGGTGATTTTAAACCGGGGGGGAGTTGATACGAGTCACCGTATCATCGACCGTATTATCTATTTATGTACTTAATTGTTAATATTTGTTAGTTAGTTTATTTATTAAATTAATTTAACTAGTTGTTTATTTAATGGGTAAAAGACAGTGACCACCCTTGTGTTTAGGGTAAATTCCTCTCAGCTACCCTGTGTTTTGGAAAAAGACAGTTTGCACCTAATTAACAGAATATTTCGTGGACACTTAGCACCCCTCTGTTAAGTTCCGTTAAAAAGTGGGTGATTGAATATTTTCGGACCATATTACCCCTGTGTCTTTTTTTTTTCATTTGCCTATTTTATCATCAAGAACACCAAGAACATCTACAAAAAATATCAAACACCACAAAAATCATCTTTCATTTTGAATTCAAAACATCAACACCTCCAATAACAAATGACGAACATCTAGGAAGATAAACAAAATAATTTAAAATTGAAAACCCAACAAAACAATTGATTTACCCGTGTAGTGTAGTGTCATGTACTTTTTAGTGTTCTTGGTGTTCATGGTCAAGAACATCAAACATCAATATAAGCATAAGGACAAGCACAACCACCAACATTACAAACTCCACAAATCCAAATCAAACGTAAACTCAAACCGAGAAGTTCTAACAGAGTCCAAACACAAAATCAAACCCAGAAAATCTCAACTCGAATCGTACTTTACACAGCTTTCTTCTGGCTCTTCTGTAATCATCAAACCAAACTCACATACAGCACATTAAACGCCTCCATCTGCTGCAAATCTGCCTGCAATCGCCTCCCTCTATGCGATAATCATGACGAAAATTGAAACTTTTGAGCAATCCCAACCTAGAAAGTAAACAAGGACACTGTTGGTTGAGAAAAAATATCGGAATCCTCTTCCACTCTCGTCACGACCCAACCTAGCAAAGTCCCCTTTGCACCGTTCTCTCGCTGTGACAAGCTCCGCCGAATCGCCGATTGATCCAGGAACAACTACAATCAGAACCGAAACCCTCACAACCTTGTTGATTCCGCCTTTGATTTCACCGACGATGAGTCCTTCGGCGTCGGCGCAGGCGACGAGGACGCCACCTTCCGTCTCATCGTCGTCCGAAGAACATATCTTCCACATTTTCCGCGTTTTCCCGAAGCCTCCCAATACGCCATCGCCACAATAAAGCCAAATCTCGAAAGTCGGGACTTTGAAGTCACAGGGTATGGTTGGATCGGAATTGAGAGATCTACAATCTCAGCCACTCTGGCGGCCGACGATTTTATTCCATCTGCCATGTGGGAGGTCGCTCACAGAGTGAAAGAAACGAAGAAGAATGTGGAAGGCATCCCGTAACCCTCGTCGTGACCGGATCTCGAATGATGGCGGCGACGGCTGGGTCTCGGTTGATGGGGGCGCTTTGGGAGGCTGCAGCAAGAGAGGGAGGAAGAGAAAGATTAGGCGTCAGCAAGAGAGGGACATATTAGGTTAGAAATGGAGGGGAGAGACATTATGGTAATATATATGAGGTCATTTTATAACATTTGAGGGGTAAAATTGTCTTTGTGCTCGTGCTGTTAGTCTACAGTTAGCTTCCATCCAAAAAAAGGTGCTGACTGTCTTTTTCCAAAACACAGGGTAGCTGAGAGGAATTTACCCTAAACTCAGGGGTGGTCAGTGTCTTTTACCCTATTTTAATTAGTTAGTAGGACCCAGCCTAGCCCGTTAGGTTAAACTGTCTAGGGTTAGTATTTCTATTTAAACGAATGTAGTTTCATTAATTTATCAATCAATCACAGAAGAAAAAAATCAAAGTGTGTTTGTTGGGCTAAAAATCCACTTTTCGTGTGTGTGGAGACTTGATAGTGTCTAAAAATCAAACTGTTTTTGTTGGCAACGCCGATTCCCATGAAACACCAGTTGGAGAAAACGCCCGGCCAATCCGAAGCTTTCGACAACCAGAAGGACGACAATAGCTTCGCCGACGACCCCAAAAATAAGTCCCAAACACCATCCGCCGGCCTCTCGTTGTTCCATAAACATGCCGGTCTCCCAGAGATGTCCAGCGGTCCCTGCGCCAAAATCAATGGCGTTCTTCCTTCCCTCCGCCCTTGTTCCATTACAAGAGCACCCTTCGTCTATCTCCTGTCGCAGCCGCCAGATTCGAACCAACCTGAACCCCCTGACCGCATCGGCGACCTCCAAGCGCCACCACCGTCCACAAATCACGGACATCACTTGCAAGAACCAAAATAGATAGCTCCTTCATTTTTCCTCAGCCGCCTAGTTACTAGGGTTCCAAAAAACACCGGGTTGTTTGTTCTCCACTGCGGGCTGTGTAACACTTTCGGGCCCACTTCCTCTCTTCAACTCAGGTCCCCATTTGGGCATATTTTTTCTTTTGGGTCTACTTCTATTTAGCAGCCTAGATTTGGGCTTCAGGCTCATTTGGCCATGCAGAATGATTCTCAATCAATTTCTTCGCCAAATTAATCCGGGCACGAATATTACTGATTTTTCGCGCATTCATTTTGAGGACAAGCTGATTTTCAAACACGGGGGAGTTGATACGGGTCAACTGTATCATAAACCGTATTACGAAGTTATTTACTTAAATACTAATATTTGTTAGTTAGTTTATTAATTAAATTAATTTAACTAGTTATTTATGTAATTAGTTAGTAGGACAGGGTCGAGCCCGTTAGGTCAAACTGTCTAGGTTAGTATTTCTATTTAATTAGATGTAGTTTCATTATTTTTTTATCATTCAATCAAAGAAGAAAAAATTAAAGTGTTTGTTGGGCTAAAAACCCAGTGTTCGTGTGTGTCGGGACTTGATAGTGTCTAAAATTACTACCGTGTTAGCTAAACCCTAAAAATTGGTGCTTTCATTGAATAATGGCAAACATGGGTGATTTTCCTTGCATCGTTTCCGACATCGATGACTTCCCTGCATTTGCGGGCCTCAAAGCAAGATGGATAAAAATATCTATAAGTGGGAAACAATACCGATTGGTTTCCACTGAGGAATTTTGTCGCCTCCAGAACATTGCCAGAACCCAAGAACAGCCGCAGCCAAATCAAGAACAAAAGCCGCCGCCAGCGCTTTTGCCAAAGGCCGCCAAGCAAGCAGCTTGCACCGCAATTCTGACGATCTCACCCAAGGCTCAACAAACCCATCAGCAAGACATCCAACCACCGGTGTTCCCGATCACACAACCACCGCCGCTAGATGAAGAACAACCACAGCAGCAACCACCCACCCAGCCAGCCGCTACAAGTTCAGCCGCCAACGCCGAACCTGGCAAAACACCAGCCGACGATTATGCCCAGTCCAACCGATGCTCCCGAAAACAAGAAGGACGGCCATAGCTTTGCCGACGACTCCAATAATCAGCCCCAAACACCATCCGCCGGCCTCCCGTTATTCTAGAAACCGACCTATTACCAACAGATGTCCGACAATACCTTCGCCGACTTCAGTGGTGGTCTTCCTTCCCTCCGCCCTTGTTCCGGTACCACAGCCCCCTCCGGCTACCTCCCGTTGCGGCCTCTAGATCTGAACCCACCTGAACGCCTGACCCCGTCGGCAAGCTCTGAGCGACACCACCGTCCACAAATCACAGACATCACCTACGACAATCGACAAAGATAGCTTTTGTATTTTTCCTTATCCAAACATTTACTAGGGTACCAAATAACTTTGGGTAGTTTGTTCTCCACTGCGGGCTGGGTATCAATTTTGGGCTCAATTTCTCTCTTCAACCCAGGTCCCCATTTGGGCTTATTTGTTCTTTTGGGACTACTTCTTTTTGGCAGCACGAATTTGGGCTTTAAGGTAATTTGGCCATGCAGAGTTTGGTTCTCAATATCTTTGGTCATCAATTTTATCCGGGCAAGAATATTAATTATTTTTCGCGCATTCACCTTGAGGACAAGGTGATTTTCAACCACGGGGGAGTTGATACGAGTCACCGTATCATCGACCGTATTATCTATTTATTTACTTAATTATTAATATTTGTTAGTTAGTTTATTTATTAAATTAATTTAACTAGTTGTTTATTTAATGGGTAAAAGACAGTGACCACCCTTGAGTTTAGGGTAAATTCCTCCCAGCTACCCTGTGTTTTGGAAAAAGACAGTTTGCACCTAATTAACAGAATATTCCGTGGACACTTAGCACCCCTCTGTTAAGTTCCGTTAAAAAGTGGGTGATTGAATTTTTTCGGACCATATTACCCCTGTGTCTTTTTTTGTTTTTCATTTGCCTATTTTATCATCAAGAACACCAAGAACATCTACAAAAAATACCAAATACCACCAAAATCATCTTTCATTTTGAATTCAAAACATCAACACCTCCAATAACAAATGAAGAACATCTCGAAAGATAAACAAAATTATTGAAAATTGAAAACCCAACAAAAAAATTGATTTACCCGTGTAGTGTAGTGTCATGTACTTTTTAGTGTTCTTGGTGTTCATGGTCAAGAACATCAAACATCAATATAAGCATAAGGACAAGCACAACCACCAACATTACAAACTCCACAAATCCAAATCAAACGTAAACTCAAACCGGGAAGTTGTAACAGAGTCCAAACACAAAATCAAACCCAGAAAATCTCACCTCGAATCGTACTTTACACAGCTTTCTTCTGGCTCTACTGTAATCATCAAACCAAACTCACATACAGCACAGTAAACGCCTCCATCTGCTGCAAATCTGCCTGCAATGGCCTCTCTCTATGCGATAATCATGACCAAAATTGAAACTTTTGAGCAATCCCAACCCAGAAAGTAAACAAGGACACTATTGGTTGAGAAAAAATATCAGAATCATGTTCCACTCTCGTCACGACCCAACCCAGTGTTCGTGTGTGTGGGGACTTGATAGTGTCTAAAATTACTATTGTGTTAGCTAAACCCTAAAAATTGGTGCTTTCATTGAATAATGGCAAACATGGGTGATTTTCCTTGCATCGTTCCCGACATCGATGACTTCCCTGCATTTGCAGGCCTCAAAGCAAGAGGGATAAAAATATCTCTAAGTGGGAGACGATACCGATTGGTTTCCACCGGGAAATTTTGTCGCCTCCAGAACATTGCCAGAGCCCAAGAACAGCCGCAGCCAAATCAAGAACAAAAGCCGCTGCCAGCCCTTTTGCCAACGGCCGCCAAGCAAGCAGCTGGCACCGCAATTCTGACGATCTCACCCAAGGCTCAACAAACCCATCAGCAAGACATCCAACCACCGGTGTTCCCGATCACACAACCACCGCCGCTAGATGAAGAACTACCACAGCAGCAACCACCCACCCCGCCAGCCGCTACAAGTTCAGCCGCCAACGCTGATTCTTGCAAAACACCAGCCGACGATTATGCCCAGTCCAACCGAAGCTCCCAAAACAAGAAGGACGACCATAGCTTTGCCGACGACTCCAATAATCAGCCCCAAACACCATCCGCCGGCCTCCCGTTGTTCTATAAACGACCTATTACCAACAGATGTCCGAAAATACCTTCGCCAACATCAGTGGTGGTCTTCCTTCCCTCCACCCTTGTTCCGGTAACACAGCCCCCTCCGGCTACCTCCCGTCGCGGCCTCCAGATCTGAACACACCTGAACCCCTGACCCCGTCGGCAAGCTCTGAGCGACACCACCGTCCACAAATCACAGACATCACCTACAACAATCGACAAAGATAGGTTCTGTATTTTTCCTTATCCAAACATTTAATAGGGTTCCAAATAACTTTGGGTAGTTTGTTCTCCACTGCGGGCTAGGTATCAATTTTCGGCTCAATTTCTCTCTTCAACCCAGGTCCCCATTTGGGCTTATTTTTTCTTTTGGGACTACTTCTTTTTGGCAGCACGAATTTGGGATTTAAGGTAATTTGGCCATGCAGAGTTTAGTTCTCAATCTCTTTCGTCATCAATTTTATCCGGGCACGAATATTAATTATTTTTCGCGCATTCACCTTGAGGACAAGGTGATTTTCAACCGCGGGGGAGTTGATACGAGTCACCGTATCATCGACCGTATTATCTATTTATTTACTTAATTATTAATATTTGTTAGTTAGTTTATTTATTAAATTAATTTAACTAGTTGTTTATTTAATGGGTAAAAGACAGTGACCACCCTTGAGTTTAGGGTAAATTCCTCCCAGCAACCCTGTGTTTTGGATAAAGACAGTTTGCACCTAATTAACAGAATATTCCGTGGACACTTAGCACCCCTCTGTTAAGTTCCTTTAAAAAGTTGGTGATTGAATTTTTTCGGACCATATTACCCCTGTGTCTTTTTTTGTTTTTCATTTGCCTATTTTATCATCAAGAACACCAAGAACATCTACAAAAAATATCAAACACCACCAAAATCATATTTCATTTTGAATTCAAAACATCAACACCTCCAATAACAAATATAGAACATCTAGGAAGATAAACAAAATTATTGAAAATTGAAAACCCAACAAAACAATTGATTTACCCGTGTAGTGTAGTATCATGTACTTTTTAGTGTTCTTGCTGTTCATGGTCAAGAACATCAAACATCAATATAAGCATAAGGACAAGCACAACCACCAATATTACAAACTCCAAAAATCCAAATCAAACGTAAACTCAAACCGGGAAGTTCTAACAGAGTCCAAACACAAAATCAAACCCAGAAAGTCTCACCTCGAATCGTACTTTACACAGCTTTCTTCTGGCTCTTCTGTAATCATCAAACCAAACTCACATACAGCACAGTAAACGCCTCCATCTGCTGCAAATCTGCCTGCAATCGCCTCCCTCTATGCGATAATCATGACGAAAATTGAATCTTTTGAGCAATCCCAACCCAGAAAGTAAACAAGGACACTGTTGGTTGAGAAAAAATATCGGAATCATCTTCCACTCTCGTTACGACCCAACCCATCAAAGTCCCCTTCGCACCTTTCTCTCGCTGTGACAAGCTCCGCCGAATCGCCGATTGATCCAGGAACAACTACAATCAGAACTGAAACCCTCACAACCTTGTTGATGCCGCCTTTGATTTCACCGGCGATGAGTCCTTCGGCATCGGCGCAGGCGACGAGGACGCCACCTACCGTCTCATCGTCGACCGAAGAACATATCTTCAACATTTTCCGCTTTTTCCCGAAGCCCCCCAATACGCCATCGCCACAATCAAGCCAAATCTCGAAAGTCGGGACTTTGAAGTGACAGGGTATGGTTGGATCGGAATTGAGAGATCTACAATCTCAACCACTCTGGCGGCCGAAGATTTTCTTCCATCTGCCATGCGGGAGGTCGCTCACAGAGTGAAAGAAATGAAGAAGAATGTGGAAAGTCATCCCGTCGTCCTCGTCGTGACCGGATCTCGAATGATGGCGGCGACGGCTGGGTCTCGGTTGATGGGGGCGCTTTGGGAGGCTGCAGCAAGAGAGGAGGGAAGAGAAAGATTAGGCGGTAGCAAGAGAGGAACATATTAGGTTAGAAATGAAGGGGAGAGACATTAGGGTAATATATATGAGGTCATTTTATAACATTTGAGGGGTAAAATTGTTTTTGTGCTCGTGCTGTTAGTCTACAGTTAGCTTCCATCCAAAAAAGGTGCTGATTGTCTTTTTCCAAAACACAGGGTAGCTGAGAGGAATTTAACCTAAACTCAGGTGTGGTCAGTGTCTTTTACCCTTATTTAATTAGTTAGTAGGACCCAGCCTACCCCGTTAGGTCAAACTGTCTAGGGTAGTATTTCTATTTAAACGAATGTAGTTTCATTAATTTATCAATCAATCACAGAAGAAAAAAATCAAAGTGTGTTTGTTGGGCTAAAAATCCACTTTTCGTGTGTGTGGAGACTTGATAGTGTCTAAAAATCAAAGTTTTTTTTGTTGGCAACGCCGATTCCCATGAAACACCAGTTGGAGAAAACGCCCGGCCCGTCCGATGCTTTCGACAACTAGAAGGACGACAATAGCTTCGCCGGCGACCCCAAAAATAAGTCCCAAACACCATCCGCCGGCCTCTCGTTGTTCCAGAAACATGCCGGTCTCCCAGAGATGTCCAGCGGTCCCTGCGCCAAAATCAATGGCGGTCTTCCTTCCCTCCGCCCTTGTTCCATTACCACAGCACCCTCTGTCTATCTCCTGTCGCAGTCGCCAGATTCGAACCAACCTGAACCCCCTGACCGCATCGGCGACCTCCGAGCGCCACCACCGTCCACAAATCACGGACATCACTTGCAAGAACCAACATAGATAGCTCCTTAATTTTTCCTCAGCCGCCTAGTTACTAGGGTTCCAAAAAACACTGGGTTGTTTGTTCTCCACTGCGGGCTGTGTAACACTTTTGGGCCTACTTCCTCTCTTCAACTCAGGTCCCCATTTGGGCATATTTTTTCTTTTGGGTCTACTTCTATTTAGCACCGTAGATTTGGGATTCAGGCTAATTTGGCCATGCAGAGTGATTCTCAATCAATTTCTTCGCCAATTTAATCCGGGCACGAATATTAGTGATTTTTCGCGCATTCACCTTGAGGACAAGCTGATTTTCAAACAAGGGGGAGTTGATACGGGTCAACCGTATCATAAACCGTATTACGAAGTTATTTACTTAAATACTGATATTTGTTAGTTAGTTTATTAATTTAACTAATTTAACTAGTTATTTATGTAATTAGTTAGTAGGACCGGGTCGAGCCCGTTCGGTCAAACTGTCTAGGTTAGTATTTCTAATTAATTAGATGTAGTTTCATTATTTTTTATCATTCAATCAAAGAAGAAAAAATTAAAGTGTGTGTTGGGCTAAATACCCAGTGTTCGTGTGTGTGGAGAGTTGATAATGTCTAAAATTACTATCGTATTAGGTAAACCCTGGCAAGATAAGCCCTAGCATGCCCGATACAATAGATTAAACTTTTACTCAGTTCATAGCTACAATAACTTTGCAAAGACTTGCAAATTATGCAATATCTTGATTTAATCGATGCAAATCCATAACTTATGAAATTTGGCGTGTATCAAGATAAGTTTTGTTTAATCTAATTTTGGTCCCTTTCATAAGTTTGTCCTTGAGAGCGATTCATCAAGTTTGGCTAATTGAAAATTAGTCATTCATGGATCCCCAAAACACTATAACAACAAACTTAGAAATAGACTGTGTGTAGTTCGCACAAATTTTAGTGTCGTAATGCTCTAGTGAGCACTCCGCTAACATCCCTAAGAGCATCAAGAATTATCTTATAGATAATGTTTTAGTGATTCAAAAAATCTAAGTGTCACTTAAGAATAATTAGGAAATGTTTATGTTTTCAGCACATCTGCTTCTCAACAACGAAGATATTCTTTATCTTGTTTAATAAAAATAACAATTACAGTGTAGATAACACTGTTCTCCCAAGGAGCTTCCACAATGACTTTTATTCCCCCCCCCCCCAAAAAAAAACGGGTTTAGCGATTGCTCTCTGAAGTGTTCTTTATTATTAATTCTCCTATTACAATTTTAGTTGAGATTTTGAAATATCCACCCAAATCTGCAACATTCAAACCTCTGAGTATATAATGTCTCAACAATATTGAAATGATTATGAAAGACAGTATGTGGGCAAGTAATTTAGGATCGATACTCTAGAAGGGGAGGTGTTGAATAGAGTATGGCAACTTTTGCCAAAATAGTGGTTTTCAAGCAAAGTGTAAAGATCATAGGATGTTTCAAGGTCTTGATCTTAAATTCAAGCATTTGAAACTAAAATAGTGATAAAAGTTACTGATCTTTTTCAAGGCCTTGAAATGCCTTTCAAGGTCTTGACTAAAAACTCGGTTTGAAGCATTTAAGAGAATGAGTAAAAAACTGAAAAGTAAATGCAAGGGACAAAGTGATGTTACAGAGTTCAGTCCTCAATGAACTATATCTATGCCTGAGGGATCTATTCCATGTAGGATTTTCGACAAACTTTTATTAATCAAAAGCTAAGACCTAGATCTCAAGAACATAAATTTTCCATACTCAATTGCAGTTTGTGGTTCTCAATAACCTATCTAGTACCCGCTCTAGCTACATGATTCAATAAGAATCTCTTGTTGTTCAATTAAACAAAACCACAAGATTAAGATGTGTGAAGTATTAACAGAATGATGTAAAAATGAAGTACAAAATGAAGAACATTGTAACACATTGATAGCGCTTTTTAGGAACTATATCTTATTTTTATTTTCCACATTAATATGAAATATTTGAGCATAATTGCAGAGAATATGAGTTATTTTGTCACTTTTTTCTTCTTGCGCTATATTATTAGTACGGGCGTTTCTATGCATATTTAGATGTTATTTGTCAAGTATGATCGCTTGGTATGTTTGTTCATGTTGCCTTGGCAGAAACGGATGCTAATCGTTTGGTAGGAGGCATGGAACGACCTTCGGAAATAAAATGATCAAAATCTTCTTAGTATGTTAGTATCTTGCGCACCTGTTTCACGAAAGGATGTCTCGAGTATTCAGGGAATGTGGAAAGTAGATAAGGGCATACCTTTAGTTACTATATTGGCCTCTTGAAACCTGGAGTGGACCTTCGTGTAAAGTTGGTTTAATATGGTACAGTGCTCTGGCCTAAGTGAAGTTAGGGAGTGTACACCACCATTTTTTAAGGCGGTTTCAAGAGTTAACAGAAAAATCCAACACTTAGTTGCTCTAATGCACGGTTGAAAAAATTAGAAGACCAAAATGATCAAAATCTTCTCTTGGACTAGATACGGTGAACAACCTAATGCGCCTCCGTTCACTCGGGGAATTTTGAATCGACCCAATTAGAGCTTCTAAGAAAAATTAAAGTCAATCCACAGTACACGGAGTTGTGTCTCCCATAATAGGTTCAACTTACATTCAAATGAGATAACGGCTAATAGGGTCTGAAAACCTTAAACGACTTGGTGACGAAAGACTATTTTTGTAATTACGATGCCTAGACCCTCTGAGCTAACAGAAGAAAAGATTACCATAATTGTGATTTGCTTCAGCTCTCCCATATCTTCTTGCTGATTGTTTGGCAATCTTGCAGCTTTTCATACCTCGTCCTCTGTTATTGGTTTGATATTTTGTGGATATTTGTGGACCCCTTAGTTAGCTCGTGCGTAGGATCATTCTATTTTAATTTCTTGCTATTGGTTAGGAAATTTCAAACGAGACTTTTGAGAATTTGATGATTTTGGTTAGTGATAGCGAGATTGCCTAATCTCTAAAGAAATTTAAAAAATTGTGTTTTGTTCAAATATTTGCAATGTTTGATAATTGAGTTGCATTGTATAGAGCATGTAGATTGCATAATTGTGTGTGTGAGTTTTTTGTGTCACATGGCCAGTGATGAGAAGGTACAGATCATTGGGGAGTGAAGCAAGTTATTGCTCGAGACGAGCAAGAGCAAGTGTGGGGGAATTTGATAGTGCCTTTTAGGAGGTATATCTTATTTAAATTTTCCACATTAATATGAGATATTTGAGAATAATTGCAAAGAATATAAGTCGTTTTGTTACTTGTTTCGCGCTATATTGTTAGTCCAGGCATTTCTATGCATATTCAGATGTTAGTTGTCAAATATGATCGCTTTGTATGTTTGCTCATGTTTTTTGGCAGGAACGGATGCTAATCAGTTGATAGGAGGAATGGAACGAACTTTGGAAACAACAAGAGCTTAAGTGGATTGAAGGGAAGCAAAGTTGGAGGATCTAGAATCACTCTGCACTCATTTGATGATAACTGGAGTTCTACAACGAATTTGGGAGTGAGACCGGTTACAAATAAATGCAGATTCAAATAGATTTCCAACGATACCTCACGGAGCTTAATAGGAGATCGGACGAAGATGTTATGGCCTGGAGATGTCGGAGTCCAGATTCCATTGCGCACGAAATGTCAGGCATTTCGTACGAAATGGTCTGACGTTGGAGAAACTTTTGGGGTTATTTTGCAAATATTAAAGAATTATTATGGGAATTGACTCAAGGATGACATAGGAGATTTAAATAGTCATTCACGCAACACAAGGCAGGGAAGAGGACAAAGGAGACGACGAGGAAGCTCTTATTCGAGTTTGATTTCTTATTGCTTATCTCTAATCTAGCTATGGAGAAACTTATGTATTTTGCTAGTCTTCATAATATTATATAGACAATTTGCCATGCTTCTCTAGAGAGCCTAGGGTTCTATGTAGACGATACGTGTCCGGGTTTAAGACTTGTTTCGTGCTTCATTGATTTGATTTATTGAATTGATGTTTAGTTGATTGATCTTATTATTGAATCTAGTCTATTCACATGCCTAGATTATGATTTGATAATCATGGGACTTAGGGTTTATTCGTTAATCAATTTCATGCTTGACGTTAATGTCATTTTAGCTAATTGTTTGTATACTATGCTTAATCCTTGGCAAGAATGGAGTGAATAACCGGACTTGTTAATTATCTAGCAAGTGCGTGAAATCGACTTGTACCTAGTTGTGATAAGATATGACCAACAATCTTGAACCACTAAAAATAACAAAAGAAGTGTGTAGGATTGGCATTAGTGGGTAGATTCCCTAGATGAGATTCGACTGTTTCTCGCAAACGGTGGACCGACATGCCACGGTTGTCGTGCAGGTCGTTAGCCTACTAGAACGGATAGGTAGATGTAGGTGGACCGACTGAACACCAAGTAAACCGTGATGTTGAACAACTTGAGACCGACATGAGATGGTCAGTGCTATGACCCGACTTAGTTATAAAAGAGTTAACATGTTACATAGCTAACCCAAAAATCGTCTACATCCCTAGCTGATCTAGAGATTGCCTAGTTTCTCCATATTTGTTTAGTAAAATAAAAATGCAGAAATATTAGTTAGCTGTTTATCTCCTTTTAGTCACTTGTTTTAGGGTGACAACTCTTTAAATAATAATTATTCCACCTCGTACCGTACTCTAATCTAATAAATAATTAAATAATCTCAAGCTTGTCCTCGTGGGATTGATAACTCGGGGTTGAAATATTATCCTATATTACTTGAACCGTGCACTTACGGTAACACGTAAGAAATCTTGTCAAGTTTTTGGCGCCGTTCCGGGGACATGGACATGTTATTTAGTTAATAGTTAGTTTAGAGTACTTTTATTGTAGTTTGTTTTATTTTGTTTCTCTCTCTATGCTTCACGGGTATCTTGTGAGTTTGTTTTTGCAGTGACGCAGGAAGCAGGAGACGTAATGAGCATGTGCAGCGAGGATGATTATGAGGGTCTCTTATTACCCCTACTACTGTTCTAAATGCAGAGTTCGGCACAAAGATGACTCATGCTCAATAATTTGGTGCTATAAATGCAAGAAGGATCAAAACTATGAAGACGCATGCATATTCGATCCACCACAGCTTCATTAGCATCAAGAGGACTCATCAGCCAGTATGGAAGACTTGCACAGTGTTATGGAGGAGATTCAAGCGTTCATCACAAGGATGAACCAAGATACACAAGAGCCACAAGAGTAACTTATGTCACACATTGAGCCTCTAATTGAGCCCCTTATGGTAACCATCATAACAAGATTCGGATGAAACTCATTGGATATCAGCTTTCTGCGAGATGCAACGGACACTGAAAGTTAGGATGGAGAAAGAACGAGAATCCGCATCGCAAGCTGAAATTGTGGAAGAAGAGGACCATGAGCCGAACGAAGAGTTCAGTTTCCATGAACCAATTGTGGACTTTTCAACTTATGAGGACTCAGACTCTGATTTAGACTGGGGTGAACCTGTTTGTCTGAGATGGGAGGATATTCAGTATTGCGAGCTAGAAACTCAGGATATCTCACATTTTTGGCATGAATGGATGGACATTAACACTGGGAGCTTGCGGTGTGCTGATGATGAAGCACTGGTGCCCATTCCTATTGAGGTAAAAGCCCCTACTCATATTTTTGAAGACTTTTCCATATCTCATATAAATGAAGTCTGCGATGAGTTGGAAAGACTTGTGTATGGAGAGTCTTTTTGGGAAGAACGTGACGGGCAACTTCCAATTCTTGTTCTATTGGCTATGCTATTGACTATCTATATGTCATAGTCAAGGAGTTGGAAATCGTCAAGTGTGGGGGTATAAATGAGATGCATGTGTTTAATGAGGAGCATACAGCACCAAAGTTGTACTACTAGGACGATTTCATTGCCAGAGATTCATTTTATCCCAGTGGTACTTTGTGGAAGTTGATCAAGAGGATAAACTGCAAAATGAAAGGGGTTGGCTTCCGAAATTTTCCACCATCGTTAGAGCACATGGATGCTCGTGAGAAAAGGCTTATTGAAAAAATATGGTGGAAGAAGAATAAGTGGAGAGTTAAAGCATTCTCCACTATATTTGTTGGTTGGTAACCAGGTCGGGCGGTCGACCTTAAATTACTAGTGCTTCTTGGGAGTTAACCCAATGTAGAGTAGGATATTGCTATTTTGTTTTGTCTTTGTACTTAGTTCACCATACTTGATTGTGAGAGATGTGATGGAGAGTTATGACCTCTGAATTGAGTATAGAGGAACACAGGATGAAGTAAAGAGGATGGATTCCCCTTATTGGTGTGTAGAAAGCACTTTAGAGTCCGGTAACTAGGTGAAAATGCAGAGAAAAAGAGGTAAAACGCCACCATTTCGTGCGAAATGCCATTCTTAAATTTTTTTTTTCTTCCCATTGACACGTATTACGCAAGTGCAAGGCAGAGTAATAAAGTGTGAGTATTTTTAATACTCGGGTTGTCGAATCCCGGGAGGACAAGCTCGTAACAAGCTTTAACTCACTAATTAGTTGGGTTTACTAAGTAACCGGTAAAAAAGTACTGAGAATTGTGAGGTTTCCACCCCCAAACAAGTGGCTGTATGTAACGACTGAAATAGTAGAAAAGTGAATTAAGAAGAAGTTCTTGATAAATTTTGGAGAAACTTGGCGATCTATGGATCACCTAGGGTTGCTAGACAATTCCGGATACTGTATTGAAACACGCTAATCCTAATTCAGTTATGCCAGGTAACTAGTCACTACGATCTTCTCTCGATCTCACGCAGTCCTATGTCACGGTCTACTACAGGTCCTGTCGGTCCACTGTCATCTACCAAATGGACAATCCTAATCAAATCACCTCTCAGTCTCATTGATTATGGATTGTGATCATGTTCTCTATCACACTAAGCTAGGTCTCTCTCGAGCACCCCACCTAATTACTAGCAATTCCAGGTAGCTACTCCATTGTTGCTAATGATTAAGCATAGAACATGAACAATAACTAAACTGAATTAAACATTAATTAAGATAAAATAATCATGAAGAAAAATCATTCTCTAATGGCCATTCATCTCATAAATGGAGTGTGTCAATACCCCTAGTTCAACAATACACCAAAAGATGTGAAGAATCGTCACAATCATGAATCCAAAACATGTATCAATCTCAATAATCCGGAAAAGATGAGTCTAACATAACCCTGGGCTCTCCATAGAGCCTAGAAAAGAATCTAGCTGCTCATTACCATGAAAAGATGAGGAAGTTTCTCCATAGATAATGAAAGAGAAGAGATGAAGTAATCAAACAGTGAAATCGCCGAAGAGTAGACAAATCCTGGCAATCCCCAAGCTCCAAGATGCTCTCCAATGATGTCCCGTTGCTCACCTCCTTCTTCTGGACTCCCACTATGCGTGATTCCTCTCTTTTCCCATCCCTAGGTCGTTTTTTAGTCATAACCTGTCACAAGTCTTCAATAATTGCACAATAGGCCCGTGAAAATCTGCTCCTGACTTCGCCGAGCCATATATTCTTCCTCCGAACTCGGATTTAGCTCCGTGACCTATCGTTGGAAAGCTCTCGGAGTCTACTTTCATTTGGCACTGTTCTCACTCCAAAATTATTTTTATAACCCCATCTAGGATCAAAATAATACAGAATGGTCATCCAAGCTCCTCCAATTCGGCTTCTCTTCGTTCCACTTGTGCTCCCGTTGTTACCGAAGTTCGTTCCATGCCTCCTATCAATCGATTAGCGTCCGTACCTGTCAAAACAACATGAAAAAAATATACCAAGAGATTATATTTGACAAATAACAATGAAATATGCATAGAAAACGCCTGGACTAACAATATAGCACATGGTAGCAACAAGTGATATAACGACCTTTATTCTCTAACATTAGACTCAAATCACTCGTGATAATGTGGTAAAATGGAGATAATAGATAGCTACTAAAAGGCGCTATCAAATGCCCCCACACTACCTTCTTGCTCGTACCGAGCAACACTTTCTTTTGAGATTCACATATATCTTTACCTTGCCTTAGAAAAAACGACTCAAACAATGTACTATGCAATCTACATGACTATGAACAATGCAACTCGATTATAAACAATGCAAGGAATTACATAACATATTTTTTTTCTTCCTTTTAGCAGATATTGGGCAATCTCAAAGAACAAACCGGCATGTCATAAGGCTCTCACACCCCCTAGAAGATTCTAAACTTCGGTGATCGGTAGAACTTGCGGCCAGTTTCGTCAGACAGAACGGGCACGAACACTCAATAAGTTGCTCTTGCACACTTATCAAACGTATCCCTAGCGCTTACCATCCGAGCTATTTATCCACGGGTTTCAATTGTTGACGGCTTTAGGATGGGTAGGATAGGATATTTAGAAGCGTAGTCCTAGACGTCATGATATATCACACAAAAACCAATTCTCACACTCCCTCACCAAAATCCAAGGAACCCCAACGAATCTACCACTCCGGCCCTCATTCCATCAATCTTGGTGCAACGCCGTTCTCGCGGCCACAAATGTGAAGAAGTGATCTCGAACAACAGCTAATCTCCTTGGTCTTCATGAAGTTTAATTTCCGGCTCCCTATTCCATTTCTATTTCAAGTTCTGTTTTTTTTTTCTTTTTTTTTTTAAATTTCATTCTCATACCAATAAGCACATGGAGCCACCAATGATGATACAATATCCAAGGAAATCAAATCAAATTAGGTAACGTGGGGGTGGAATGTGCCAAATCAAATGATGTAGTCAAATATGTGTCGACACCCCAACACTCGATGTAAAGCATATCTCGAACCCGGTAGTCAATGTAACACGTGCTTATTCCACCCAATCCTCCTCATCACCTAAGATGTAGAAAACATTAATGAAGTGCAAGCACGTCCTCCTATAAGATCAACCAACCCCCACCCCATGGCGTGCGGAAAAAGTATCACGCACTACGACACTCCACCTGTGATCGAGGTGTATGGACACGAATCACCGCCACACCGAAGTGTGCTGCCGTCTCTAACTCACCCTCACATCCCCTCTAAAGATGACATGTAAGCGAATACATCAAGATTTATCAAATCAGCTCACCCTCATCGAACCGCCCTAACTCAACTCCCTCTATTATGACGCATAGGAAGTGACCATTCTAACTAGTGATAGATTTCACAAGGAACGGTTTCCTAGGCTAGAGGCTGTGAATAAAAAGGGTAAATGGATCAAATTGGGATAACTAGTTGACCTAAGCTATGGAGACGGGACGTGAGGTCCCCATAAAAATCACTCGCACAGTTGTTCCGTTGCCACTACGAGGAGGGTTGACAACTACCGAAGTGACGGTGGTGTAGCGCTAGTAGGATAACTAGTCCGAGAGAAAGCTACTCACAATTCTCTCGTGCATTGGCCCTATAAGTCTTCCTACTCCAGATTCTCGCGTGTCTACCTCACCTCAGAATTTCATACTACCTAGGGAATACTATCATTGAGCCCTCTCCACGCTTACTCTCTTCAATTGCCCTTTCTCATAATTTTTTAATTTTTAGGGGTTTTCTTGATTTTTTTAGACACCATACGCTTGGGCCAACTCGATTAACGAACAAATATTGGGTAGGGGGACTCAATATTTAAAAGTGAAACAATTATATACAATGCAAATATTTAAACGTGCACATGCAATACTAACTCGGAGACCTACGTGCAAACTGACTCACAATTCTATATGTAACGAGGCAATGAAAGTTAAGGCAAGTAAAGATATGTGTAAACCCCCCCCCCCCCCCCACACTTGAGATAATCATTGTCCTCAATGAAATTAAAGTGTCCCCCCAATGACATGATCTCAACATGTAAGGATTCCAAAAGACAAGTGTTGCATGGCATTTTGCATGAATTGAATCATATCGTCTAGAGCGATTATTTAAAGAGAGAGAATATGTGGTACCTATGATCCCGGAGTACCATTCTTACGGGATTCGTTTCACGAAAATTAGTCAAGTACGACCGAGTCGGTCGACCAAATTTTCCGAAAGCTTGAACAAGTTAAAGCAAGCATACCGTTGATGTGCTCCTCGGTGTTCCCGACTTGAGTTCCTCTTTGATCTTTGGCCTAATTCCAATCCAAGGAAACGAATTGGATAATTTAAGTTCTTGGAGCTCTTCCTCTTTGAATTCCCCCACACTCATTCCGCTCACTATCTCAAAAACTTCGCGATTTGGATGCGTTTTGGGTTTGGGGTAAGTTGGTGTTCTTGAGGGTTTGGAGAGGAAGAAGATGAAGTTGGGAAGTGTTTGATCCAATTGGTGTGTTAGGGGACTTGTTGGTTGGATATAGGATTTAAACAATCAAGAAAATACCAAATAAAACCCCCAAAATCGGACAAACCCGCCCTATTTCGGCCCCCATTTCGGCCCGAAATGGGTGCCGAAATCAGTGGATTTCGGCCCGAAATGGGTTCGAAATCACTGTAGCAATCTCAAGCAGTGGGCATGTTTGATTACGGGGCCAAAATCAGTGTGTTTTGGCCCCCATTTCGGCCAGAAAAGGGTGCCAAAATGCACTGCTTTCGCCTGTTTTGTTTTTGCTCTATCTTCTTCATCCGGAACCCGATTCGCGTGATTCTTCAACCGTTGGAATCCACACTCGACGAGGAATCCATTTTTTACTTGAAAATTCCCAAATCCAAGAAATTTTTTATGTATTCTCAATTTATCTATCTTATGCAAAGAATCTCACCTCCAAAGCTCTTGAACTTTTATCTCCTCTCCGGATTCCGATGCGTGCAACCCCGATACTCCAACTTGCTACCATGTTCCTCATGAGTAATTAGATACTCCTAGACCTCAAATAGCTCCTTCATCAAGCTCAATTCTCCCGGTTAGCTCGTTGTTCCTCTTTTTTCATGCAAACTTGTGCACATGCATCAAAGCAAAGAATCCGGAGGTCCTCGGTACGTGCACACTCATCGAAGACATTAAAACACCTTATCTCTCTCTCATATCTCACTATCAAATATGGAGAACTCGAAAAAAAAACAAAACAAAATAACAAAAATCCTACTCTACATTGGGTTGCCTCCCAAGAAGCGCTTGTAATTTAAGGTAGACGGCCCGACCAAGTTACCTCTTCCACCTAGAAAGGTGCTTGGCACGACGTGCCCATTCCTCTTGTGGTCTCTGCAGGATATTCCAGACGACCTTGTGCTTCACTTTAGGATCAGGTGGATCTTCCTTTGTCACATCTCGAATTCGATGCACTACATGCATGGCATGTGGAACTGCTGACTGCTCCTGAGACTGTTGGGTAGTGGGATTGAAACCCCTGAAAGTCTCACGTACATCATTGATCCTCATGATAAACTCCCCGTTCTCAACATCTATTAATGTCCGACCGGTAGCCAAGAAGGCCTACCCAGAATAATCGGAACGTCTCCTGGCGGCATATCTAGAATGACAAAATCAGCTGGGATGATGTGACTCCCAACCTTCACCAAGACATCTTCAACTACCCCATAGGCTTTCTTCGATGACTTATCTGCAAATTGCAGATTGATCCTGGTGGATCGCGCCCCCACACCTAACTTCTGAAATACCGAGAGTGGCATCAGATTGACACAAGCCCCCAAGTCACATAGGGCCTGTCCAGTGTATGCTCCACCTCGAGTAGCTTCAACCACGAAGCTTCCTGGATCCTTCTGTTTATGAGTTAACCCTGTAAGGCACATGAGCTAACCCTGCTCAGTCAAGTCAACAGTTTGAAAGTCATCAACAACTTTCTTACCCAACACTGCATCTTTCATGAATTTAGCATACTTGGGCATCATTTTGACTGCCTCAATGAGTTGTATGTTAATGTGCAGTTTGGAGAAGATAGATACGAATTGCCGATAATCCTCAGATTCGTCTTTCTTCTTCCTGCTATGCAATGGAAAAGGGAGATTCTCCGAAGAAGAAAGGGGTGGAGTTACCTCATTAGTCACTTCCTCTGCTGGCGAAGTCGTGGCCTTTGATTGGGGGACTATGACAGGAGTCTCAGAATCGAAGACTTCATGCTCCTTTTCCTTTGATGCTTCTTTTCTGGCATGAATCGGGTAGGGAGGGTAAGTCAGTGCAATCCCTCTGTGAGTAGTGATGGCTCCAGCCTGTTCCTGAGATGTATCAATAATGCTTTCCAGTGCTTTTTGGTCGAGTTGTTTTTTCAAAGACACAATTTCAGCTTTAGCCACCTGATAACTCCGTTTTCGGAGTTATTTTATTGCTTATTTTGCTACGTTTTGTGTGCTCATAATGGAGAATGTTGCGTCTTTTCGAGTAGATCATGTGTTTATTTGAGAAAATGAGTTCGTATGCTAAAATGTGAAGTCCGGGCGTTTCTTGCATTGTTTTACATGCTATTTATCTTATTTTGTCACATTTGATCTTCGCGGGGTGTTCGTGTTGTGATTTTCAGGGCCGGAGCACGCGAGGAGCAAGTGGATAGAGGAAACGAACTTCGGAAGTGATGCGAGCTCAAGATTTGGGAAGGAAAGCTAGAGTTGATGGATCAAGTGCTAGAGAGGCTCAAGAGAAGATGATACGAGTGTTGAGGCATGCGGAGAGCTCAAAATGGAGGATTGAATGAAGAAACGATGCCCGGGAAGTGATTAGGAAGCAAGAGGAACAAGTGGGAAGAAGATGGAAAGATTTGATGAAGCAACTAGGTCGCATGACCTAGTTACTAGGTCACACGACCTAGTTAGCGATTCCAGCTTGTTTCAGTAGGTCATGCGACCTACTACACAGGTCACACGACCTGTTCTGGGCAGCACAGTAGGTCGCACGACCTACTTAACTAGGTCACACGACCTAGTTCGGGCAGAGTTTAGTTTGTAACTTTTTGGGGTTGCTTTGTAATTACTCCTAACTTATTCTAAACATTGGGAGAACGTATTAGACTTGGTTAGGGCATGTTTTTGGGCATTATCACGTACTCTATCACATTGGAGAGAGCTTGGAGCTTAGGAGACGATCAAGGAGGCTTGGAATCATTCGTGTGATCTCTAAAACCCCGTTTCTTCTCTATTCTTTTTATTTGATCACGAAACTTTGTACGTGAATCATGTTTTTGAGTAGCTAAACACTTTTCTCAGGGTATCTCGTAGGGAACTAGGGTTTAATCACGATATTTGTGATTTATGGATTTGATTTCATGCTATTATGCTTAATTGATGAACTTTTTATCTAGCTATGTGTATTTTATGTGTTTAATTCATCTTTGCTATCAATAGACGTATTGTTAGGATAGAGCTAGGTTATGAATGTTAGAGACATCAATATTCATTGCCCGGAAAATTGAAATACACACTAGCCGTATCTAGGGTTGAGAAATCTTGCTAGTTAGCTAAGAACGAAGAGTAGATTAATGATCTTAATGCATACTTAAACTTGTTTAGGCTAGAGACATCGGCTTTGCTAGTTTAAGTATTGGTGCTGGTTGAGACATCTTCAACACATTCATGCTCGTTTAGCTAGATAAATGTTAATCGTGTTAACAAAACATAAATCCAATATCGTGTGAAATACCTAGTGACCCGTAGAGATATCCTGACTTTTCCAAACTTTGAGAAATTTTATAATCGTTCATCTTTATTAATCGTGAAGCAATTCAATTGATTAATTGAGATACTTGTTTTTAATTTTAGTAGGATCATTAGAACAACACAACTGCGCTTTGCCCACATAAAGAACGAATTTAATAGCTAATTTACGACGAAGTCTCTTGGGTTCGACAACCCGGATTTCCGGAATTTATTACTACACACGACAGCTGTACACTTGCAGTTGGAGCGTGTCACCACCTGCAGTAAAGCGGCAAAAGTAGTGAACTGAGTTTGCATGGTCATCATGTGTTCACCCATCATCTTCATCATCTCTTTCATTTCTGCTAACTCTGAAGCTTTTTCCTGTTGCTGCGGATACAACTCCGCACCATCTTCTTCCGGCTTCACCTCCACTGCATTCACCTGTTGTGGTAAGACTTTCCCATGCTCTCCTCCTGTTTAACCACACATCTAACCAGCTTATATGCCCCCTCCAAATCACAGTTGAACAAGAAATTACCCTCAACTTCAATATCAAGCTTGTCTTTATCAGACTTTTCAAGTGCATCATAGAATACACGAATGATGTTCCCCTCGTCAATTCTGTGGTTTGGGCATTTGCGTAACAATAGGTTGATGGGCTCCCATGCGTGGACCAATGATTCACTCTCCTGTTGTCAGAAATTCCAAATCTCGTTCTGTAGCTGAATCATCCGGGAGAATGGAAAAAATCTAACCATAAACTGCGAGACACGCTCTTCCCAAGTTTTGATGGAGTTGGATGTCAAAGAGTCCAACCAATCCTCAACTGCTTCTGTAAGGCGATAAGAGAACATCATCAGTTTAAGTGCTTCGGCAGTGACCCCCTTGTAGCGGGTATAAGTACAATAATGTTGAAATTTCCCAATAAATTCTTGAGGATCTTCGTCTTCAGTCCCGCGAATGGGAATTCATCCCTCATAAATTGAATTTCCTTCAGCTTTAGGCAAAAATTCTCTGCCTGAATTTGTGGCACTACAATTGCCGGCTCAGTTCCTTTCAAGTTCACCTGAAATCCTTTGATGATTTCCTTCCCAGAGCGGTTGTAGGGCATTGAGGATGTTGCTACCCGTAATTGCTCTTCAATCTTAGCTAACCTAGCTTCCAGCTGTTCTTGGGTAGGGATTCTCGACTCTTGTCCCTCAGCCATCGATTCCTGAGAAAACAGCACTAGCGAACCCGTGAGGCAACAAAGACTAATTAAAACAAAAATAAAATGTAAACTAAACTAATTGCTAACTAAAACTTGTTAACCGTTGTCCCCAGCAACGGCGCCAAAAACTTGACATGTATTCTTACGTGTGTACGCAAGTGCACAGTCGAGTAATAAAGTGTGAGTATTTTTAATACTCGGGCTGTCGAATCCCGCGAGGACAAGCTCGTAACAAGCTTTAACTAACTAATTAGTTGGGTTTACTAAGTAACCGGAAAAAAAGTGTTGAGAATTGTGAGATTGCCACCCCCAAACAAGTGGCTTTATGTAACGACTGAAATAGTAGAAAAGTGAATTAAGAAGAAGTTCTTAATAAATTTTGGAGAAACTAGGCGATCTATGGATCACATAGGGTTGCTAGAGAATTCCAGATACTGTATTGAAACACGCTAATCCTAATTCATTTATGCCAGGTAACTAGTCACTACGATCTTCTCTCGCTCTCACGCATTCCTACGTCACGGTCTACTACAGGTCTTGTCGGTCCACTGTCGTATACCAAATGGCCAATCCTAATCAAATCACCTGTCAGTCTCATGGATTATGGATTGTGATCATGTTCTCTATCACACTAAGTTAGGTCTCTCTCGAGCACCCCACCTAATTACTAGAAATTCCGGGTAGGTACTCCATCGTTGCTAAGGATTAAGCATAGAACATGAACAATAACTAAACTAAATTAAACATTAATTAAGATAACATAATCATGAAGAAAAATCATTCTCTAATGGCCATTCATCTCATAAATAGAGTGTGTCACTAACCCTAGTTCAACAATACACCAAAAGATGTGAAGAATCGTCACAATCATGAATCCAAAACATGTATCAATCTCAATAATCCGGAAAAGATGAGTCTAACATAACCCTAGGCTCTCCATAGAGCCTGGAAAAGAATCTATCTGCTCATAACCATGAATAGATGAACAAGTTTCTCCATAGGTAATGAAAAAGAAGAGAAGAAGTGATCAAACGGTGAAATCGCCGAAGAGTAGACGAATCCGGGCAATCCCCAAGCTCCAAGATGCTCTCCAATGGTTTCCCGTTGCTCTCCTCCTTCTTCTGGACTCCCACTATGCGTGATTCCTATCTTTTCCCGTCCCCAGGTGTTTTTTTAGTCATACCCGTCACAAGTCTTCAGTAATCGCACAATAGGCCCCTGAAATCTGCTCCTGACGTCGCCGAGCCATATCTTCTTCGTCCGAACTCAGATTTAGCTCCGTGACCTATCGTTGGAAAGCTCTCCGAGTCTAATTTTATTTGGAACTAGTCTCACTCAAAAATGATTTGTAGAACTCGATCTAGGATTAAAATAGTGCAGACTGGTCATCCAAGCTCCTCCAATTCGGCTTATCTTCGTTCCACTTGTGCTCCCGTTGTTACCGAAGTTCGTTCCATGCCTCATATCAATTGATTAGCCTCTATTCCTGCAAAAACAACATGAAAAAGCATACCAAGCGATTATATTTGACAAATAACAATGAAACATGCATAGAAAACGCCCGGAGTAACAATATAGCACATGGTAGCAACAAGTGATAAATGGACCTTTATTCTCTAACATTAGTCTCAAATCACTTGTGATAATGTGGTAAAATGGAGATAATAGATAGCTCCTAAAAAGGAGCTATCACCCATTCGCACGAAATGAATTAGGGATTCTGCTCATTCGTACAAAATCATTCACACGCAATGAAAGCATATCGCACGAAATGCTTTGCAGAACTTGTGGAACACTTCATTAACTCCTACACTTTGAGATCTTGTTCCTCTACATACGCTCTAAACTCATTGAGGACAATGAATACCTCAAGTTTGTGTGTGTGTGTGGGGAGGGGAGGGGGTTATGTCTACCTTTGCTAGCCCTGTCTTGTTTGCGTGGCCTCGTTACATGTAGAATATGTCGTATTGTGAGTCTTGTGGTTACTGTAGTGTTCTATTATATTGTTGTATTGTGTTAGAATTGTTATTTTATGCATTTTTTTGCACTTTTACTTGTTGAGTCCCTCTACCCAAGTTGTGTGGTTAATCGAGTTGGCCATTTCATATAGAGTTAGGAAAAAAAAACTGCAAAATAGAAAAATAAAAACAATTGAAAATTGAGTAAGGGTAATCGATGAAGCTAGAAACCGAAGAGAGCTCAGTGAAAGAGTCTCTGAGAATAGGAAGCTCCATAGTAGGATAATTTTAATTCTTATTATCTTGCGCACCTGTTTCACGAAAGCACGTCCAGATATTCAGGGAATGTGGAAAGTTTATAAGGGCATACCTTTAGTTCCTATATTGTGCTAGGAGGATTTAGTCCTAAATAGTTGAACAGTCTGTTTTCAATTGGAAACTTATGGCCTCTTGAAATCTGGGTTGGACCTTTGTGTTGATAATTAATATGGCACACTTCTGCGGCCTAGGTGAAGTTAGAGAGTGTACATCACCATCTTTTAAGGCGGTTTCAAGAGTTAACCGAAAAATCCCACACTTAGTTGTTCTAATGCATGGTTGAAAAAATTAGAAAAATAAAAAAATAGAATCAAAATCTCCTCTTGGACTAGATCCGGTGAACAACCTAATGTGCCTCCGTTCACGCGGGGAATTTGGAATCGACCGCATCAGAGCTTATAAGGAAAATTAAATTCAAGCCTTAGTACACTGAGTTGTACCTCCCTTAATAGGGACAATTTGCATTCAAATGAAATAACGGCTAAGAGGGTCTGAAAACCTCAAATGACTTTGCGACGAAATACTATATTAGTACTTAGGATGCCTAGACCCTCAGAGTTAAAGGACATGCCTGATTCTTGGTTTGATTATGGGTGGATGTTTGGTGGCCCCTTAGTGAGCTCGTGCATATGATCATTCTACTTTAGTTTCTAGCTATTGGTTTTGAAATTTCGAAAGAGAGTTGTTAGAATATTTTCATTGTTTAATAATCGATTAGCATTGTATAGAGCATGTACATTCCATAGTCGTGTGTGTGAGTTGTTTGTGTCACAAGGCTAGTGATGAGTAGATGCAAACCATTTGGGAGTGAATCAAGTTATTGCTCAAGACGAGCAAGAGCAAGTGTGGGGGAATTTAATAGCATATTTGAGGAGTCATATCTTACTAGGGGATTGCCCGTGACCGGGGGCACTACTCCCAAAAAACACGTTTCATAATCGATTTTACTGGAGGATAAGATGAAAATGTTCATATGTTCTTATACACTTTTGATAAGTTACGAAAATTAATCCAAGAGAGAGTAAATTTCCAAATAGTGGGTAGTTAAGTAGTGGTTAAATGAGTGGGAAATCTAAGGCTGGGGTTGATTCAATCTAACGGATAAAATAAAGTCAATCCTTCTATTTTATAGAATAGACTAGGGGATTGCCCGTGTCCGAGGGCACTACCCCAAAAACTACTAAGAACGAATAACTGACAATAATAGTAGAATTTTGCGAAAGATTTTGGCAAAAAGTTTTTATTAACGCCTAATTCTTGAATTGAGAAGATACATAAATTGAATTTAGCAAAAAAAAAAAAAAAAATAAATAAAAATAAAAAACAAAACAAAACAACTAACTAATATTTTTGTATTTTTATATTATTAAACAAATATGGAGAAACTATGAAATCTCAAGATCACCTAGGGCTGTAGACAATTTCCGGATTAGCTATGTAACATGTTGACTCTGTTCTAACTAAGCCGGGTAATAGAATTGACTCCTATTGGTCTCAAGTTGTTCTGTGTCACAGTTTACTTGGTGTCCTGTCGGTCCACCTACATCTACCGGCCCGTTCTAGTAGGCTAACCACCTACACGGAAACCGTGGCTTGTCGATCCACATTTTGAACGAAACAGTAGAATCTCACCTACCGAATCTACCCATTAAGGCCAATCCTACACACTTCTCTTTATAGTTTTAGTGCTTCAAGATTGTTGTTCGTATCTCATCACAACTAGGTCTAAGTGGCTTTCACGCACTCGCTAGCTAATTAACAAGTCCGGTTGATCACTCCATTCTTTCCAACGATTAAGCATAGTATACGAACAATTAGCTAAAAAGACATTAACGTTTAGTACGAAATTGATTCACGAATAAACCCTAAGTCTCATGATTATCAAATCATAATCTAGCCGCCAATAGATAAGATTCAATAAGAAGATCAAGAAACTAAACATCAATTCAATAAATAAAATCCATGAAGCATGAAAGAAGTGTTAAACCCGGACACGTATCGTCTACATAGAACCCCAGGCTCTCTATAGAAGCCTATAAAATCTTTTGGCTAATCGTATGAAAACTAGCAAAACACATAAGTTTCTCCATAACTATATTAGAGAGAATAAATAAGAAATCAAAATCGAATAAGAGCTTCCTCATCATCTCCTCGTCCACTTCCTTGGCTTGCGTTGCGGGAATGACTGATTTTCAGTCTTCTAGGTCGTCCTTGAGTCAATTCCCATCATAAGTCTCTAATATTTGCAAAATTACCCCATAAATTTTCTCCAGCGTTAGACCATTTCGTACGAAATGCCCGACATTTCGCGCAAAATGGAATATGGACTCTGACTTCTACAGGTCATAACTTCGTCATCCGATCTCCGATTAAGCTCTGTGACCTATCGTTTGAAAGCTCTTTGAGTCTACTTTCATTTGGCACCGTTTTGTCTCCAAAAGTCATTGTAGAACTCATGATATCATCAAATGAGTGTAGACAGGTCATTCTAGCTCCTCCAACTTTGCTTTCCTTCACTCCACTTGAGCTCCCGTTGTTTCCGGAGTTCGTTCCATACCTCCTATCAACCGATTAGCATCCGTTCCTGCCAAGATAACTTGAAAAAACATACCAAGCAATCATATTGAAAAATAACATCTAAATATGCATATAAACGTCTGGACTAACAATATAGCCCATAAGAAGCAACAAGTGACAAAATGACTCATTTTCTTTGCAATTATGCTCAAATATCCCATGTTAATGTGGAAAATTGAAATCTATATTATAAAATAGAACGGTTGACTTTCAAATGTCTTTTAGGCCATTCGATTGAATTAACCCCAACCCTTAGATCTCACCCACTTATAGTTACAACTCCTAAAAGTTTGGAGATAATGGAGAGGATAATGGGTAGTGGTTTATTAAACAATTAACAAAAATCACATGTCATCTTCCTCATCTCTTTCTCCTACTTTCTCTCTCTTTCTCTAATGGGCAGTGGTGGCTGGTGGTAAATTTTTAACTTTCTCTCTCATCCACTACACTTCGTATCTTAACACTACAAAATTAAATGAATGAAAAATTCTCTCTATAATTTTGATTATTTGCTAAACTCAACTTATATATCTTGTGAGCTCGAGAATTAGGCGTTAATAGAAACTTTTCGCCAAAACATTTCTCAAATTATACTATCATTGTCAGTTATGCGTTCTTAGTATTTATTGGGGTAGTGCCCTCGAGCACGGGCAATCCTCTAGTCTATATTATATAATAGAACGGTTGACTTCAAAATGTCTTTTAAGCCATTATATTGAATTAACCCAGCCCTTAGATCCCTCCCACTTATAGTTACAACTCCCAAAATCTTGGAGATAGTGGAGAGGATAATGGGTAGTGGGGGCTGGTGATTTTTTTTTACTTTCTCTCTCTTCCACTACACTTTGTATCTTAACATTATAATTCTATGAATGAGAAGTAATCTCTGTAATTTTGTTTTTTTATATCTCCTTTTAGTCACTTTTTTGATGGTGACAACTCTTTAAATCACAATTTCTTCCTCCTTGTACCTTACTCTAATCTAATAACTAATTAAATAAACTCACGCTTGTCCTCGTGGGATCGATAATTGGGGGTTGAAATAATACCCCATATTGAACCATGCACTTGCAGTACCACCTAAACAATCATTATACACAGTGAAGCAGTTAAGTGTGCAGTGCTCTTCTGAAACTTGGAATGGATGGAATTGATCTTCCTCAGTGTTTCTTGACAATCCTAAATAGTTGTTTGAATCCATGTAATTTTCAATGCTTCAAATATTGTCTCAACAACCTCCTTATTCTGCTTGTTTGAAATGCAGAATATATAGGATCTTCTTCTACAAAATTTCCTAAAAATTAGCAACACATATTTTTCTCTTTAGCAGCTCAATTCCAACGGCTAGTTGCTTGATATATTCTAAGATAGTGATATGATCTTCCATCTGCAGGTGTTACGAAAGTCCAGACATAACTCCATAATTGTAGGATCAATCTGCAAGGTGGATTTTTGTCTCTCCATATCAGTAAATAAGGAAACTTTCCCTACAAAATAGATAGCTAATAATCCCTGCAAAAAGTTCAACAAATCAATGATATTAACATGTAATTAAACACCATATTAGTTTGTATTCCATCATCTAAGGTAGCATAATCAAGTATAAGATATTTAAGATTGAATTGAACGATGAAATCCCCCTAAGATCCGTCTTATGAACTGTTGTTCGGTTTCAAGGCCTTGAAAACAGTTTCAAAGCTTTGAAACCAAAACTCAGTTTCAAGGCTTTGAATTATGTTTCAAGTCCTTTAAACATGATGGGAACTTACAATCTCCCTCTTGATGAAAGACAAAACTAGTAATCTGATTATTCTGAATCTCTGCCAAAATAAACATCAGCAGTCCAACAGTAATAGATATAACAGATCAAACAGTTATAAATCCTAATTTATACCTGACTAAAAAACAACTAAGTTACCAAAAAGACAAAATCAAAGTACTTAAGCAGTTCACAAACCAACTGCTGTACATCCAAACCAAAGAAAACTAATGTATATCCCTATAAATTTCTCCCCCTTTTTGAATTTTGTCAATAAGGATGAGTAAATGTTGGATCAAATTTTTTTGAAAGAACTGAATTAAGATTTTGAAAGAGGAAGGAGGAGGCCTTAAAAAGAGAGGCTCAAATATTTGAAAGAAAGAAAGAAAGGATAGAGTCAAGGGTTTGGTTCTTCATCTCCCTTAGGCTCTACAGCTTCCTCCTTATCACTCTTATTCATCCTCTTTATCCTCTTGTTGTTCTTCTTCCTGTGCTACTTCTTCACCTGTCTTATCAGCATCTACATCACCTTCAAACAGTTCGGCTGAAGTCACATTTGTAGGAACCTTTTCTTTCTTTTTTCTTATGCTTCAATTCTTTGAGAGGCAAGGCAGAGTCCACAATGTCTTCTTCCGTTTTCCCCATCTCTAGTAGCCTTTGCACCTGCTTCTGTATCTCCAGCACCCTTATCCTCAGCTTCATCCTCGATACTTTGTTCACCAACAAATCAGCTGTAGAACTTACCTTCTTTGATCTCTACGGAACGTGCGAGACATCCTCTTCCACACAGATCAATTTGATACTTCTTATGACACTATCAAGAACTTGAAGAACTGTTGATTGGTCTTGAGATTGAGAAGGTACGGGTGATGGAGAGGGTAGAGATTTAGGTTTATGGAACTTCTTACCCTGCAGCTCTTTTGCAGAAAAATTACTGTAGAGCTTCCAAGCTCCTTCATTGGTTTTTACAATTCCAATCCTTTAAAAAGCCTTTTCACCAAGCATTCCAAAACTAGTAGTGATTCTCTCTTCCCTATCAACTGGGATTTCAAGGTGTTGAAAGAAGAGTGTAAGGAGGTTGGCATAGGGTAAAGGATGTTTCATTTGCTTGGTACAAGAGTAAATTATGTGCTCCATCACAATGCCTTGCAAATAAACCTCATAACCATGCATAACCGGATACATCAAATACAGTATCCTATCAGACAGCAACTCTTTTGAATTCTCCTTAGGTACTACACACCTCATCAGAATAGTAAATAAAATCTTAGCTTGAACAGTTAACACAGAGTGAGTTAACTGTTTTGAGGTTGTAGCTACATTCGGAAAAAAGAATTCTTCATTAGCCAACTTCAAAGCATCAATCTTACTAGGATGATAAGACATTGGCAAACTCAGAATGATCAAGATTCATTTTAACCCCAGCAACCTTAGAAGATATGGTCAAGACTAAGTATTTCTCTTGTTTCATGTTCAAATAGAACAGTCGGTTAAGGATTTTTCAAAGAGAGCTCTTTTTCAATATCCTTATGCATTCCAGATTCATACCATTTAACATACTAGTAATGATCATGCTACAATATGCTAAAGGAGTTGAATCAAAACCATCTAACCAATTTCCTCTTACCAGAATGACTTATCTAACACTTGCTAGAAAGAACTTCAGAATGACTGATCAGAAGGTGAAGAAGAAGCTTCATAAAGTAGACAAAGGAAAAGAGAAGGTTTTTTTATGGAGATTCAAAAACAAAGAAGGACACTGGGAAAGAGCTACAGATCTACTCAGAAAAGTTCTTTCTGACCCATGATTTTCCCAACTATCTTGATTCTTTCAGAGGCTCTCTTGTGGTCATTAGGTTTTGGGGGTTTTAAAAGAGAGAGGCTACAGTAAAGAATACGGGTGAGAAGAGAGAAGATAAATACGGAAGAGTTTGAGTTTGAAAAGGAAACAAAATATTTTCTAAATATTTGAGGAAAGAATGGTTGAGTCAAAATCAAATTTTGTGTGTGACTTGTGAATGGAAATAAACTAACATTGATTTGAAAAAATATTTGATTTAAAAGGTTAAAACAATGTTAGGAAGTTATCTAAAGAGATAACACCCACCATTGGAGATCCATTTATTGACTATGTAGTATACAGATTTATTTTCAAAGCTTTGAAAAGAATTTCAAGGCCTTGAAAAACTGTAGCTCTTAAAGCAGATAAAATCAAGGAACTGAAAAGCTTTTCAAGGCTATGAATTTTTTTCCAAAACATTGAAACATAATCCTTACCTGATACTCCCCCTAAACTAGTGCTTCCTTGTTTAACATGCCCAGTTCTAATCTCAGGGTTGTGAATCTATCTTGTGGAAATGGTTTAGTTAAGATATCTACAAACTACATGTTAGTAGGAACAAATGACAGAGATACATCACCTTTCTCCACATGATCTCTGATGAAATGATGTCTTACATCTATGTGTTTTGTTATTTAGTGCTGAACTTGATTCTTAGTGATTGAAATTGAACTATTTTTTTTTTCATTTCATTGCAATATCTCTGAAGTGATAACCCAAGTCTCTCAGTTGTTGAGCTATTCACAACACTTTTGAGCAACAAGCTCCAGCTGCTATGTATTCAGCTTATGCTGTTGATAGAGCTACTGATTTTGTTTCTTAGAATGCCAACTTATCAGGGATGATCCAAGGAACTGGCAACACCCTAAATTTCTTTTTCTATCAACTTTGTAACCTGCAAAATTAGCATATGAATAGCCACACGGAGATAAGTTACATTGTTTAGGATACCAAAGCCCTAAGCCCTAAGTCTTTGGAACCATTGAGATACCTAAAAATTCTTTTGACAGCCACTAAGTGTGATTCTTTAGGATTAGCTTGAAATCTAGCACACATAGAGACACTAAACATGATATCTGGCCTGCTTGCAATTAGATAAAGTAGTGACCAATCATACCTCTGTATTCTTTCTGGTTCACACTCTTACCATTATGATATTTGTCTAAAGACAATGTAAAACGCATGGGAGATATTTGTCTAAAGACAATGTAGAAATCATGGGAGTTTTTGAAGCCTTGGATTGATACAAGTTATAATTGTTCAGCAGATCCTCGGTGTACTTAATTTAATGTAGAAAAATTCTCTTCTTTATTTGTTGCATATGAAGTCTCAAAAAGAAATTTAACTCTCCCATCAAGCTCATTTCAAATTCCATTCTCACAAGACATGAGAAATCTTTGGAAAGAGAATCATTATAAAGCACCAAACTAAATATCATCAACATATATCTATACTACTAGAATGTCTTTCTCATGAATCTTTATGAAAAGGTTTTTTTATCAACCATGCCTCTTTCGAAACAGTTTTCGAGCATAAACTTTGAAAATCTTTCATAACAAGCTCTTAGAGCTTGTTTTAAATTATAAAGGGTAGTCAAGTTTATAAACATAGTTGGGAAACTCATCAATTTCAAATCCAGGTGGTTGAGCAATATAAACTTATTCTTGCAGATAATCATTTAAAATTGCACATTTAACATCCATTTGAAAAGGTTTGATGTTCTTATGAGATGCAAAAGCAAGTAAGATTCTAATTGCTTCCAACCTGGCTACAAGAGAAAAAATCTCCTCATAGTCTATACCTTCTTCTTGTTTGTAGCCTTGTGCTACTAATCTTGCTTTATTTCTATTAACCTTACCACTTTCATCCGGATTTTTTCTGAGAAATCCATCGTGTTCAATCCCATACTGATCTTTAGGAGAAAGAACTAAATTCCATACCTTGTCCCGCTCAAACTAATTCAGCTCACTTTGAATAGCAATAATCTAGTCTGCCTCATTAAGTGCTTCTTTCACATTCATGTGATATATAAAAGTAACAAAAGCATTAAAAGAACACGAGTTATCTATTTGAGACCTTACGTGTGTACCAGTGGATAGATTATAAATGATGTTTTCTGCTGGATTAGCAGACATATATCTGAAATTCTTTCTAGGTGTCCAGGGTTCTTGTTCTCCAGGATTCTTTTCAAGACCTTCAGATCTTGAGGTTGTGGCTTCACCACTCAGTGTTTCTTGACATTCAAGGCTTTGAAACCTATTTTTAAGGCCTTGAAAACTTCTTCTTTTTTCCTGCAAGTTATCCTTGGGGCCATTGTCTAAATCTGTTTCATCTTCTGAATCATGCTTTTTCAGATTCAGATCTGCAAAACAATCACTCAAATAGCCATCAAATCTTTCATAAAAAATAACATGTATACTTTCCTCAACAAGATTTGTTCTTTTATTGTAAACCCTATAAGATTTGCTAGTTAAGGAATCACCAAGAAATATACCGTCATCATTTCTGGAAGAGCTCAAAAGGAGTCTTCTTCAGAAAAGGCCTGATCAAGCACCTGTTCAAGATATCGTTTTCTTTGTTTACAGCTTCTGCCCAAAAGGATTATGGAAGCTTGTTTTCCAAGAGCATTGTCCTAGACATGTTCTCGAGTGTCATGTTCTTTCTCTCAACAACAGTGCGCGCCTAGATTACGCTTATTGCACAAGTATACAGACAAGTATTATAATGGAGTATTTTGGACTCCAAGTTATCGAACCCAAGGGAAGGTGTTTACTATTCTAATTGTTAACAACTAAATCTAATTCGCTAAGTAACCGTTAAGAAAGGATTGTTGAATTGAGTGGTGTCACCCTCAATCAAGTGACTAGCAATTGTTAGTAAATAACGCAAAAGAAATATTTTGATTAGATCAAGATAGAGAAAGCTAGGCAATCTATAGATCACCTAGGGTAGTTTGACGATTCCGGATTCGAAGTTCTAACACGATAAATCATAAGTTAGCTATGATGGTACTAGTATTGACAATCACCCCTCAGTATATTTTCGTTCTACACACTGGTACCATCTTGTCCCTCTCAAGCCACTTTGGCTACCAACACGTTCTAGTAGGCTAATGACAATGTAACGAAACGATGTCCTTTCAGACCACCACCACACAAGCACCTCACTGTCTCCTAACGACTCTACCCTGTTCTAGCCACTCCCACTCAACTCATCTCTCAGCATCCTTGTCCTTCCTTGCCTTCGAAGCTCACATTCTTGATCCAAATTGCTCCTTAAGCCTTGTTTCTTGTCAAATACAACAAACACTATACCCAAGCGATTAAATCCGTCATATAAAGCATAAATCAACATGTAAAACATACGCGGACTAGAATTAATCATATGAAGAAACAAGTGCTAAACATGCATTCATTCATCAATACTAGGCTCCGAACTCTCCCAAAAAACCTCTGAAACATGTGGTAAATGCTAAAGAAATATAGCTCCTAAAGGGCGCTATCAAATTCCCCTACACTTACTCTTTGCTCGTCCCAAGCAACGATGAGGCTCAACCCCGACACTTGAGACATTGCATACATACCACTACCAACAAACGTCTACCCCCACAAATTTGCATACTTACTTTCTGCTAGCCAACACAACTCACGACTCAATACACAAAGACACGACTATGCAAACTACATGATATATAAAATGCAACTCAAGAATGTACAATGCAACAAATTAGAGAACATATTATTTTTTTTTTCTTTTTACGAGATTGGGCAAACTCTCTATCCTAAACCGAAAGTCATCAAATCCTCTCTAGCTGTTTTTGAAAGTTCACACACGTATAAAGAAATGAAATATGATGATCCTACACACAAGCTCACTAAGGCGTCCCCCAAACATCCACCAAAATCGTGATTATGACTATGATCCAAATTCGTCTCCTTGCTTCTTGATGCTCCCAATGGATTCTCCTTAGCTCTCCTTGTTGTTCTTTCGTCTCCCCTCTCTTCCTTTGTTGCATAGGTCGAAGCATAGAAGTCGAAGTATCAATATTTTCAAAACAGCCCCAAAAATTCAGTGCCAAGTCCCGACCATTTCGTGCGAAATGGGGACCATTTCGAATGAAATCATTTCTTGCAAAATTCTCCTAATTTCGTACGAAATGCCCTGCAGAATCCATTCTTGAATCTTCAACTTCTTGGTTCCCGTGCCTATTTCCTTGTCCTTCCTTGCCTCCGAAGCTCACATTCTTGATCCAAATCGCTCCTTAAGCCCTGTTTCTTGTCAAATACAACAAACACTATACCCGAGCGATTAAATCCGTCAAATAAAGCATAAATCAACATGTAAAACATACCCGGACTAGAATTAATCATATGAAGAAACAGGTGCTAAACATGCATTCATTCATCAATACTAGGCTCCGAACTCTCCCAAAAACCTCTGAAACATGTGGTAAATGCTAAAAAAAGATAGCTCCTAAAGGGCGCTATCAAATTCCGCCACACTTAGTCTTTGCTCGTCCCAAGCAACGATGACGCTCAACCCCGACACTTGAGACATTGCATACATACCACTACCAACAAACGTTTACCCCCACAAATTTGCATACTTACTTTCTGCTAGCCAACACAACTCACGACTCAATACACAAAGACACGACTATGCAAACTACATGATATATAAAATGCAACTCAAGAATGTACAATGCAACAAATTAGAAGACATTTTTTTTTTCTTTTTACGAGATTGGGCAAACTCTCTATCCTAAACCGAAAGTCATCAAATCCTCACTAGCTGTTTTTGAAAGTTCACACACGTAGAAAGAAATGAAATATGATGATCCTACACACAAGCTCACTAAGGCGTCCCCCAAACATCCACCAAATCAATCCAAGACACGACACGTCTTTTGACTCAAAGCGTCTCGACATCCTAAGCTCCTAAGTGGTCTTTCTTCGCCAAGTCATTTGAGGTTTTAAGACCCTCTTAGCAGTTATATAATACGTCTTGACTTTAGTTTTCCTCTTAAAGCTCTATGTTAGGTGGATTCAAATTTCACGCGCAAACGAAATCACTGTAGGTTGTTTTACCTTTAAGCTCAATTTTCAGAGTTTTTCATTTTTTTCTTCATTTTTCCTCTGCTTTTACAACCGTGCAATACAGCTTAAGAGTGTAGGCTTTTTTGAATTTTCTCTTAGAACACCGTAACGGATGGTGGTGTACTCTCCTGGCTTCACTTAAGCTAAAGAATCGTACCACATAAAACCAAATCAACACGAAGGTCCACCCCATATTCTAAGAGTCCACAAGTTTCCACGGGAAATTGAGTACTCAATAACCTAGGGACCTACTCTTGCTCGCACAATAAAGGAGTAAAAAGTATCCCGAAATCTACCTTCACCTTTCCCTAGATACCCGAGACATCTCTTCATGAGAATTGTGCATAAGATACTAAAAATAAAGTATCCCTACCACGGTGCTTCCTACTCTCATGAGCTGTTTCGCTAGATTCTGTTTGGTTTCTATGTCCTAAGTTGCCCTTTCTCATTGGTTTTTTAATTTTAGGATTTTAGAATTTAGATTTTATTTATTTATTTGTATTTGTCCTAACTCTATATGTTTGAGCCAACTCGATTAACAACCAAACAAGGGTAGGATGTCTCAATAATATAAACCTGCAAACCATATAATCAATGCAATATATTAAAACGTGCAAATGCAAATGTAACGGACTGACACCTACATGCAAACTGACTCCGTAAACCAAATATGACAAGGCTATGCAATGGGTAACTAGCGGATAGGTAAAACTCCCCCACAGTTAAGCGATTCGTTGTCAGCAACGAAAGATAAAGATAAATAAAGAGGACTCGGCTTCCTAAGCGTAGGGCCGGTGTGTCTAGTCAGACTCAGTGTCCTCGTCAGGAGGCTTAGGACTAGAGTCTGGGTGCATTTCTGACTTGTAATAGAAACGTCCATCGAACGCGTGCGGGTGCTCCAAAGTGAACTTAGCCGCATTAACTAAGTCCTGGATCCACCCTCCATGCTCGGCGCTCTTAATGCCCAGTTACTCTAATCCGCAACCAATTTAGCGCACACCGCTCCGAAGATGCTCAAACTGTCTCCGAGACCTAGCTCTAACAACATCTGCCTGCATTCTCTGCTGCTCTAGCATGTGTGTGATCGTGGAAAGTTGGGACTCGACATTGGAGCCCGAGCTACTAGCCTCACCCTTCTTGGGATTTGGTGGTACCTCATGTTTTGGGTCTTTCAGGGGCTCAGGTACTCTCTCCCACTTGCGTTCTCCCTCCTCCTTCAAATCCATCTCTATACCATCACGCCTTCTTCTTTCGTTAACTTGAGGAGAAGGAAAGTCCGCCCAACAGCTCTCTGGTTATAGCGACCCGTCCTCTCCATGGTAAATCTGTAAATGAAGTAAGGGACGTCGATACGCTTATTGCTCCAAAAACAGTAAGCCATGGTGCACAGCTGGAAGGAGTACTTGGGCTAAGGTGTAACACCTAGAACCCAGTTCTCAAGAAGCTCGCAAATCCATCTCGCATGTGGAAGCACGACTTTCCTAAACCGTCCACTCAGGTCGAGTAGGTTTCTCAGACCAACTTGCACCATCTGCCCCCTGAAAACAAAAAGTACTAACGACGTCAACAATGTCCGGCCGTCGGATGGTATCATGGTAAACACAATCCTTTAGGAGGCTTGAATTTCATCGCGGCCCCAATAGTCTCTGGCTTGTGAACTAAGTAGGACCCACGGCAAATAATGTGATTGTGATCCTTACTCTCCCCCTCGTCATAATAACGAGCATTCAAAAAGATCTCTCTCGCAAGATAAGAGCTAGACTTATTCTTAGAAATTTTAAATCATTCATTTAGCTTCTCATTCTTGAAGATATCTTTTATCGCTTGGGGCATGTTTTTGATTCCCGGGAACGACATCTCTTGCCAATCACGGGCATGGGTGGTAGCTCCTCTCTGAAGTCGTAGTGAATTGAAGACGTGAGTACTTGATGATGGTTACCGGAACCATCACCCACAACCTCTTCACTCATAACCACATCCTCGTCGGGATCAAAAATTCAGTTATCATCAATAACCAAAGCCCTCATTCTATTCGCACCACCCAAAGTAGACATGATCAAAACTAAAATGGAGTTTACTAAGGAAGTAAAATGTTGACTCGATTGGGCAGCTAGCACGCAATCCTCAAAAGTTGCTTGAGGCCTTCGCGAGACACACTTCACAAGTTAAAAATTTGCAAGAATTTAAGCCTAGAAAGTTCCTAAATAAGAAGTTAAGCGAGAGAAAGAGAGGTACCTACGTCCCAGAGTATCGTTCTTACAGGACCATTTTTGCGAAGATCAGTCAAGAAGGAACGAATTGGTCGACCGATTTTTCGAAAAATTGTGCAAGTTGAAGCGAATACACTACCTTGTGCTCCTCGGTGTCCCCTTCGAACTTATCTTCTTGAGCTTTGGCCAATTCCAACTACAAGTGCACGAATATTAGAATTTGTTCTTGAAGGTTCTTCATCGTCAGTCCTCCCACACACTCAAACAAGACTTTGTCTCTAAAATCTCCACGCTTTAATGTTGTAGGCGATCTTTCAAGGAGAAAAATCCCCCAAAAATTTATTGATTTGGACGAGTTTTTTGAGGATCAAGGGTTTCGTGTTCGTGAGAATTTGAGAGGAAGAAGATGAAAAATGGTGTGTTTGATACGAATGAGAGGCTTGGGTAAGATCTCCACCGGTATTTGACTTATATAGAACCCATGAAATGTCCAAAATGCCCCCACTAAGTTACCCAATGAAGAGCATTTTGCGAACAATGGGGCATTTCGTACGAAATCATTTCGTGCGAAATGATCTTATTTCGGGCTAATGACAATGTAAGGAAACAATGTCATTTCAGACCACCATCACACAAACACCTCATTGTCTCCTACCGAATTGACCCTCTTCTAGCCACTCCCGCTCAACTCACCTCTCAGTCTTGTTGAATAAGGAATGCACTTTTATACTCATCCCAACTATAGTAGAGTTGCTTTCACACACTCACTAGAAAATTAACAAGTTTGGATCATGACTCCTACCTTGGTAAGGATTAAGCACAACATACAAATGATTAGCTTACGAAGATCATCATTAAGCTGTGTTTAGTTCTTGAATGGGAAATAGATATCATTCATAACAAATCTTTACTCAAGTATGTTAACAAAAGAGCTCAACATGATTAAACTAAAAAAATTTCATTCACTCACAAACCCAAAAGCATGCAATTCATGAATCCGAAAAATATCATCAAAACATAAACCCTAGACTCTCCATAGATGCCTCGGTATGAGTTTAGCTACTCATAACTAAATAAAACATGTTTGAATATTCCATGCATGAAAGAAAGGAAGAAAATAGCTCAAAGGCTAAAATCATGATTATGACTTTGATCCAAACTCGTCTCCTTGCTTCTTGATGCTCCCAATGGTTTCTCCTTAGCTCTCCTTGTTGTTCTTGCGTCTCCCCTCTCGTCCTTTGTTGCCTAGGTCGAAGTATAGAATTCCAAGTCTCAATACTTGCAAAACAACCCAACAAATTCTATGCCAAGTCAGGACCATTTCGTCTGGACCATTTCGTGCGAAATGGGGACCATTTCGTACGACATCATTTCTTGCGAAATTCACTTCTTTTTGTACAAAATGCCCTGCAGAATCGTTCTTGAATCTTAAACTTCTTGGTTCTCGAGCCTCTTTCCTTTTCCTTCCTTTATTCTGAAGCTCATATTCTTGATCCAAATCGCTCCTTATGTCATGTTTCATGTCAAAGAAAACAAACACTATACCGAAGCGATTAAATCCATCAAATAAAGCATAAATCAACATTTAAAACATGCCTGGACTAGAATTAAGCATATGAAGAAATAAGTACATGCATTCATTCATCAATATAAGGCTCCGAGCTCTCCTAAAATCTCTAAAGTATGTGGTAAATGCTAAAGAAATATAGATCCGAAAATGAGCTATTAAACACAACTCTTTTGAGGAGTTCGAAGAGCAGAGAAGTTGTGAGAGATACCAAATTTAGCAAAAAATAAATAACATTCTAGTTCATCAAATTCTCTGCCATGATCACTCCTGAAAAAAGCAATAGGCAGGTGTGCACAAGAGAATCCAGCGGGGAGCACTCTGTGTACACCGTAAGTAGGGGATCGGAAATGGCACAGGAAGAGTCGGTTGTGTGTAGGGAGAGAGTAAGGCAGTAGTAATGTCTGAGAGAGAGACAGGGGTTTGGCCGAGCTTCCGCGTATGTCTGGTGTGTTCTCCTTTGTATGGAAAGGTTAACGTCCTATATATAACAGAGAATGTGACCGTTGCAGTGTTGTTAATGTGCCCATCAATGGCGGCTTAATTAGCTTAACCACAACGGCACGTTCATCCGCATACATAGGGACCGTTACAGCACGTTATGCGCGAATACCAGAACCGTTATGGGGTTGACCGGGTTTGACCGGATTGACCGGGTTTATGGAGCTCGTGCCATAAATCTCTCAAAAGCAATTACTAAAGGTCGCATGCGGTCTTGGCTCGCACGCGACAGGACTTACTCTAGCCTCCAAACCACTAAGTCCCTACAAGTCCCGTGCAGTGGTATGCGAGGGCTCTGTCTCGCAGCCCCCACATGGATCAGCGCGGCTGGTGATCCAGTGTGTGTGGAGCACACTATGGTGTGCTAGATGATTGCCACGTGGCCAAGATCTGTCAGCTCAGAAAGGACTATCTACATTATCCCCCTTTCTGCGCGTGAAGAATCATAGCCGGATAGGCTTCCATGCGCAGGAACCAACGTACGCGTCGTCGCCACGCACCAATTCAAATGTATGTAGGTTCAGCCCCCATGCGTGCCATTATGACCTAAAACCCCTAGAGTCGTGCCGTCTGGCCTTTAGGGTTTTAGGCGTGACGTCAGCTTGTCCTGTGATTGCGCGATTCGACGGTGACGGTTGCGATTCGACTACTGAAAGGACGCAAGCCTTCATTGTTTTTGGATAAATACTTTGTACTCTCCATTGTTGCAAAGCATCACTTCTTTCTCTTAAAGTGAATGATACCCGGAAGCCTTTAAGAGCAGATTCAGATAATCAATCACCAGTTCTCTCTTGTCAATCGTCTTCTTCAATTGTGCACATCCAAGCAAGCTTTACCAAAACAAGGTTGGCCTTGTTCAATTGCGTTTGGTATACTGATATGTGCTTTGAACTGCGTTGAATCTTGCAAACCCATAACATATTATCCACTGCAACTTATGAAGAAGTTCTCAATCTTTGAATCTAATTTCAACCTAATCCCCAAATAATAAGGATCTTGAAGATAGGGTTTCTGAAATCCCCGATAATGTAAACGATTCCAATCTTCTAATTTTGAAAATCGCCACTGGACTGTTCATCTTTCTTCCAATAAACCCTCGTATGCTTAAAACTGAATCTTGAAATTGGAACTAAAGCATGTGTATTTCTTCACCCTTTTTTCTTGCTTTTCCGCAGGAATGGCAAAGATAAAAGGAACTAGACCCACTAAGGAGGACGAAGAAATACCTGATCTTTCACGGGCTTTATGGCGAAAAGCCCCCTATCTGGGCGGCAAGGACTTTTATCATGCCAGGGTTAAGGCGAAGAAATTGCCCATCGCTGTCTCCGATGAAGCATTACAAACATTAACCCCTCCAGTTAACTCGGCGTTGCTCGAATTGATCAATTCAGAAGATGTGGTTCGATTCGGAGTCGAAAATGGGTACTTCCCATATACTGCGATTTCTACTCAAGCATATGTTCAGAAATTGGATTTCATGGATGAATGGATTGACCATGTGTTGACCAATCATGCCGTGACTTTGAACGATTCCGGAATATACTTCGCAGTTCGTGCTATGAAGGGTGCTGCCGTGAAGCTAAATCAGTCCATGCTTCTAAACCTTCTTTCCGGTTACTCGCCTGCGACTCACACGTTCCATTTTGCCGAGTTCGAGGCTGCTCCCACGCTCGAAGATGTGCACATGCTGTATGATTTGTCTCCCGTGGGCGAGGTGGATCCTTTGAGTCCCTTGAGAACGGATGCGGAGATCGCTCTGTACAAGCAGATGGAGGAGTGCTTGTCACAGGTGAAGAAAATTTCCACCCGGTGGACTCCTACAGAAGTCCTTCCTGACTGGCAGTTGGTTGACACATCTGCGAAGAATACTTGGAACAAGTGGGTCCAGTACTTTTTTCGTGACTATGCGAACAGCAGTATCACCAAGAAGCTTCTGAGTCGAAACCCGAAGGCTAAGAACTATGTGAATGGCAAGGGTTATCACTTGACCCTGTGCGCCTTCCTTTGTGCCTGGTTGTCGAGGTACTTAATCGATGGTCACCCACATGATGGAGTCTTTACCACGTTCTGCCTCTTGCTGTGAAGTTGGCCCTTGGTCAGAAGGTCGCACTCGGGCCCTTACTCTTGGGCAAACTGTACTACAGGTTGGATCAGCTGGTTGTGGCGATGAAGGAGTCGCGTGGTCGCCTCGACGTACTGACTTACATTAACATTGCTTTCCTGACAATGTGGGTCTTCGAGCGATGGCCCTCTTATGCCCCAGTCGCTTCCAAGCCCAGCAAATGGTGTCCCCCAGGTACGGAAGAGGAACGTAACAGCGGCAGGGCTGCGAGGTGGTTTGGAACTAACTATCCCAAGTGCGTTTGGAGCCTGATATGCGACAATCGGGAAGAGTTCATACCTAGGCCCTATTCCATGCACATTGAGAACATGCGATGGTTTCCAAAACTGTATCCTTCTAAGGGTGTTGCCTTCTCAGAAGAGCTCCTTTTCGAAGGTGGAGAGCATTTCCACGAGCGCTATCGTGAATTCTTTTGCTGGTGCCTGCGAGGCTCTGTTCCTGCTCTCGCAGAGCATGTTCGTGAGCTCGCGCCGAGGTACAAGAGGATTACCGTGGATGTTGATCCCACTCGCGTTTCTCCCCAATTTGGCTTTCATGAAGTGGCACCTTCAATCTGGCCGCAGTCCATCATCAGAGGCTGCTACAAGCGGTTATTGACGAGGGAGTGTAAAACAATCTTGATGAGCAATTTCCCCTTCGAACAACCTGCAGGTAACCGTGAAGGCGGCTGTTCCAGAAACTGGCTCGCTTACTGGAACGCCCATCAGACGAGATTCGAGACGCAGTCGGTCCCCCAGCCAAGTAGAGCTCCTGTGATCAAGAGAAATTCTTTCCCTTTTCGTCCCAATTGTAGCCTTGACGAGTCTGAATATGGCTGCTATTCGTTGCTGGATCGCGAGAATCATCTATGTCCTTCCATCATTCCAGATGAAAAGATTGCTGCCGTTAGAAAAGGTGATTCACATGTCATCAGATATAGCGAAACTTTTGCTAAGGTAAGCAACTTCTCTTGCATGCGCTAAGCTTCTTTACTTCAATAAATTGAAAACCACATACTACGCTTCTTGCTGTAGTGCCTTGTGCGGAGGTTTGCATCTGGTGAGCGTTCCAAATCGCTGGTTACCACCATCGTTACTGCAAGAAGGTAAGGACAACCGTTTCGGCTGGCATCGAAAATAGATCCCGCGGTCGAGACCAAGATTCGCGAGATCATGAATGCTTTTGCTGATTCGCTGATAGACAACACTCCAGCCTTTTCTCCTCCTAGGGATGATCCGTCTCCTCCAGCAACTGATGCCCCGAGAGCGAAGAGGCCCAGGCAAAAGGGAATTACAATTTCTTCCCCTAGGAGAGCTCCAACTTCTCCTCCTGTGAGGTCCCTTTCTGCCAGGGATAAAGGTAAAGGTCGCATGACCAGTAAAGCGCGAAAGGAGCTCGCAGTGGAGACCTTTGTTCCGTTCGGCCTGGAGGAAGAAGAAAAGAGGCGGGAGCCAAGAGAAGGATACGAAGAAGAGGAAAGAACTGAAGATGTCAGAGAGAGAGAGAGATGCGATACATGAGGAAGAATCAGGAGGTATCTCAATCGTACTTCTCTTCTCATTATCTTAACTCTTTTGCAATCTGGTTTGAACAAATTGTTTCTTTAGCAGATGATGATGATGACGAGACCATCGGTGGCCTCTTGGCCAAGAAGCAGAAGAAAGGTTCTTATGCTGGCGTTTCTGATGAAACCATAAGCGAGGACATTCTTGCCGAGTCCAGGAGAACAGCTGCGGAGGCTGCTGAAAGAAGAAGGAAACGAGAGGAAGAGGAGCTCGAACGCGTAAAGCAGAGGAGCCTAGAAGAACAACACGTCGACGACTTAGTGCGTCCAACTGATGGGGAAGATGTGCTTCCTGAAGAGGTGGCTCCTCAAGGCGAAGAGGAGGATGCGGCTCCAGAAGAAGACACAGCAGCTCTAGAGCAAGCCCAAGCAGACTTCGAAGAAATCGCAGGCGGTAACGAAGGTGAGATTTTTAATCTCGCAGTAACTTACCGAGATGTAATTGTCGGTGCACTAAGGCACGGTGTGTCAAAAGCTGACATTCGCCGTTGGCTAGTAGGCAAGTGCGGTGAACCTTCAGGTAATCATTTGAGCAATATGTATGAACTTGGCTTAGCAACCAAAACATAATCATGACAGGTTTCTTTACGCCCCAGGTCATGCTCACCTTAAAGACATGCTTAATGAAGATACATTAATAGGGCAAGGCTCCACGTCCTTAGCATATGACAAGGATGCTGCGATCCCACCTTCGCGTGGAGGTGCTCGCTATTAACTTACTAAAGATAATAAAATAACATACGATACAAGTTACCTCACGCCATCGTATTTTGTGCCGCAGGTAATGTTGACGAGGCCGTGTTGGAGCAAAGGAATCAACCTTCTGCATCCTATGTCCGGGTGCCGAGTTCTCATACTGAGAAGCCCGTCGCAGCTGCCGAATATGCAGGAGAGCCCTTCGAAGACATCATTGAACTCTATGATGATGCCAAAGCTGACACCGTGTTAATGGAGGAAGACGCCCATGCCGGTGCTGAGGAAATAAGAACGAACGCTGATGATGCCGTCGCACCTGAAGGTATCCTTCCTCCAGCTGCAACTTCTGCTGCCGCCGTGTCTCTGGCAATGACTGAGCCTGCAGCGCCTCTTCCTGCGTGGGACTTTTGGGGTTCGCAGGTCGGGGCAACAATCGCACCTGGTGCAGCTTATACTCTTCCCCCCAACTATGAGGAGTTAGAGCTCGCAGCTGATAAAAGAGCAATGGAGCGAGGACAGCCTTCAACTGCCCCAGCGATGCGCATTCCTTCTCTACGCCAGATCCTTGAAGGAACCGGTATGTCGTGGTTTACTGTTCGCATCTTGCACTCTTTGTTTGCGAGTTTGTCGGTCTAATCTTGACTTTAACATTGCTTTAGGGTTGAAACAAGCCGACGTGGACTGGCTGGTTCGCATGCATCTCTCTTATCCTCGATCGTTTGTGAGGTCTTTGGAGATAGGTCCCTTTGATAGAAGGCTGTTTCTGACTGAATCAATCTTGATTCTAGAGCAGTTGTCCGCGACCACACCTACGACCATTTCTTCTCAAAGCGCGGAGTTGCTTTTTGGCATGTGCCAAAATCTTCTCGCCAAAGTTCAAGGCAAGCTGGGCTTCGGGTTTCTTATCAAAAGAGTTACCCTGATTCGCGCGGCCGTGACTTTGAAACGCGGCCACCAAAACCTCGCAGCTGAACAGCAGAAGATAGAGCAACAAAGACAAGAGGTTGAAGAGGCTGTGAAGCTCTTTCATGAGATGAACGCCAAATGCGAGCAATTGAAACAAAAAGTGGAGGAAGTAGAAAATCTGAGCCGTCAATTTACTCCTAACGACTCCTTGATCAAGGGCTTGTTTTGAAAGAGTAACAAATAAGTAGTTGAAACATTACTGTAATGTTGCTAGGGTTTCTCCTCCTTTTTTTCAAAAAGAATTCAAGTGCCCGTTTTGCCCTTTCCGGGATTTGCTCGAATATCTCTGTTTATATCAACTTATGACATCAGCAATTGATACTCTGCCTTGATTTTCGCGCTAATTACTCATTACATAAGCACGCCTTCCTTGGGAAGTCCATCCGTATCATGACTATCCGTCATTAATTAGGATACGAAACCGCATCGTCGTAGCCTTTTAGTAGGGTAAGTGATTGTTACCGCTTTTCAAGGCGTAAGTGATTGACCCTTACCCTCTTTTCAAATTCTGCTGACTCATCTTGGTAACTGAAGAGTCTTCACAAGGTCTATATAAACCCTGGCTTTTGCTATTTGGGTTGTTTATCCCACAATGCGGCTTGCCGTGAGTCCTTACGACTACTGGATTCAACGCTTGTTTTTCGTTGATTCATGGAAACTTCAAGTTGTGAAACCTGAGTTTGCGCTTTTTGCTATAGAAATTGTTTCCAAGATCTGCTTTATAAGGCTTATTGATCTTTATAACTATCATAGAGAAGATGCAGATAATACCTCATGTTTGTTCGAAGAATTTTCTTCGTCTATTATGCTTGCAGGTCATGTTTCCGGCCGCCTCCCGGCGAGGTGCAGCGCCGTACTGACCTTGCTACCGACTCGTAATGAACGGCAGGATTCTCCTCCAGCATGCCCGGAGAAGAATTTCTTGCCTCCTCGTTCTTGAACTCTGGATGGCGAGCCATAGTGCTCGTCCTTGTGGACAAGGAGCCTCTGGCCTTTGGAGCTATTGCTTGCCTGTTCTTCACAGCCGCATACGCTGGAGCAGGCGGTTCCTCTGGCATGTATCTTGATCAGACAGAGGTCTTGTCAGATCCTGAGATCCTGAACATAGCGTCTCATAGATCTTGTAAGCACGGGGGGCGGGCTGTGGGCTGTTCTTCTCTCGGGAGCACCCTACTTGCTACAGATCTTTGGTCGCAAGTCTTTGTATCGCATAGCTTTTGTTAGGACCTTTAGGTCGATCCTTTTCCATTTGGGATTTCCCCGATGAGTAACTTCTGTGTGCGAGTCACTATTTAGATGCCTTGTAAGCCATGTTGGCTGCGTAGTTAGCTTGAGCTGAGCTTTTTCGCTTGTAAGCTGTTATCTAGACAGATAAATTGTAAGTCATTTCGATGCATAATGATAAATCACTTTGTATGATTTGCTGTCCTGTTACAACAAATTGCGATTTCGCACATGCGTTGACAAATTTCGCCTTTTGTAGTGTTGTATAAACACTTTTGCATTGTCGCGTATGATTTGCTATCTGCTGGATAGATTCGCAGATTTGTTTTTAGATCATTCGAGATCGTATTTGCGCAGCAGTGCTACCTTGACTGGTAGGCTTGTGATTTGTTTTAGATTCAAGTTGAGTTGCTATCTCATCAGATAGACTTTTGTAGATCACTTAAGATCATTTTGAATAATGTTGCTATCATGACAGATAGGCTTAAGCATCATTTTAAGATCGCATTCGTGTAGTGCTGCTATCGTGACAGATAGGCTTTGAAAGATCATTTGAGATCATATTTTCATAGGCTGCTATCGTTGCGGATAGGCTTAAAAGATCAGTTAAGATCATTTTCGCATGGGCTGCTATCGTGACAGATAGGCTTAAAAGATCACTTAATATCATGTTTGTATAGGCTGCAATCGTTGCAGATTGGCTTAAAAGATCAGTTAAGATCATTTTCACGTGGGCTGCTATCGTGACAGATAGGCTTAAAAGATCACTTAAGATCATGTTTGTATAGGCTGCTATCGTTGCAGATAGGCTTAAAGTATCAGTTAAGATCATTTTCGCGTGGGCTGCTATCGTGACAGATAGGCTTAAAAGATCACTTAAGATCATGTTTGCATAGGCTGCTATCACGGCGGATAGGCTTTTGCTAACAGTGATAATGAACTAAATGAAGCAATAAAGACAGCTAGAAGTATAAAGTTCTTCTCATTTGGGAGAAGTCTGCTATTATAATACTCTCGTATGGGAGAGATGAGATTACAATTCTCTCATATGGGAGAGAAGATGTGCAAATCATGGCAATACGGAGCATAAAGCAAACTTTGTAATATAACGCATATAACAAGAGAAGTTAAGGATAGTACTTCTTGATCCAGCGCATATTGACTGAGCTTGGGGTTGAGGTCGTGCCATGTAACCTCCGTATGCTACAGTAGCCACTGTCAAAGACTTCCGTGACTTCAAAGGGTCCTTCCCAATTGGCTGCGAATTTTGGATGAACTGCCTCTCGCATGCAATGATCAGATGCGCGTAAGACCAAATCTTCAATTGCGAAATCTCGAAGTTGGACTGTTTTGTTGTACGCGCGAGCAATCCTTTCTTGGTAGCGCTTATTGGTCCTTTTGTCTTGCTCCTGCTTTTCTTCTAGTAGTACTAAGTCATGATCGCGTTGGTTGTCATATAACGCGTGAAAAGCCAACCTTGCAGAGTTAACCTTCACTTCCGCTGGTACCACAGCCTCAGCTCCGTAGCACAAAAGGAACGGTGAGACCCCTGTGGGTGTCCTCGGAGAACTCCGATAAGCCCATATGGCTATGCTCAAAGAGTCAGCCCACTTCTTGTGGTCATCTGCGACCATTTTTCTCAAAATCCTCAACAGCGTTTTGTTGGTTGCTTCTGCTTGCCCATTCCCTTTCGGATAGTATGGTGTAGAGCATATCTGCCTGATGTTGTATTCTGCTATCTTTGCGGCCACCTGGCGATTAACAAAAGGAGTGCCATTGTCCGAAAGGATGGTGTTGGGAATTCCGAACCTGCATATGATGTTCTCTTGTATAAAATATACCACAGCTAACGCATTTGCTGTCTTCAGTGGTGTAGCTTCTACCCACTTGGTGAACAATTCGGTCGCGGTGAGAATGAAGTGGTTCCCGTGCGAGGTCGGTCGAATGGGACCGATGAAATCCAGAGCCCATGTGTGAAATGGCCACGGTGTTCCCAACGCATGTAGATCTACAGCGGGGGCATGCACTAGATTACCCTTGAATTGAAACTCCTGGGAGCGTCTTACTTTGGTGCGGCAATCAGCCTCCATAGTGGGCCAAAAATATCCGATTGAAAGGATTTGTCTGCATAATTTCGCGCCCCCCTGATGTTCTGCCTGATGAGAAAGGTCCATCACTTCTTGTGCTTCTGTGCTGTCTAGGCATTGCAGCAGGTTGCCTTCATGGCCCCTTCGCCAAATTAGATTTTCTTGCACCACATATCGGGATGCTTTCCTCTTTAGTTTCTCGGCTTCTTTTCTCGACTCGGGTACAGTACCCTGGGTGAGAAAATCGAAGAGGAGTTTCCTCCAATCCGCATCATCGTCAGTTAGAGCGATGAGTAAAGAGTCTTTGATCAGTGCGCAACTCTCGCACTTTCCTTGAATCAATGCTGCGGCCGTTGACATGTCTGGCCAATGAATGCCATATCTCTGAGCTTTCCGATAGATTGACACCTCACTTTCCCCACAAGCATGCCGGTGAATCTTTTCTAATAGCAGTTGTCCCTCTTGCTCGGAGACGCATCACATTAGTATTCCACCAGGGCCCTTGTAATAAAGGGTGTTGTCATGTATGCAATACCCCTTTGTGGATGCCCAGTTCTCGCTGCTCGTGCCTTCCGCGATGGCCCGTAAGATTGACTTCCTCCAGTCCATATCGTCCATGCATTCATCGTCGCACGCGTCTTCTGTCAACGCCGAGGATGTTCGCACTTCAATGAAGATCCTTGCAGGACATTTTTCCGCACTGACCTTGGATCCCAAGGTAGCTAAAGCATCAGTATGCCTGTTGTCCGCTCGAGGTTTGTGCTCGTACCTAACGTCGCAGAATTGTTGCACCAATCTCTGCACCAGGGTCCTGTAGGGCAATAAGTTTATTTCCGTCAAACCATACTCGCCCGAGGCTTGTTTGACGATTAGCTTGGAGTCCCCCATAACTGTCAAGTTTCTTACTTCCAAGGCCTTTGCCGCGCGGAGCCCTGCGATGAGAGCTTCATACTCTGCTTCGTTATTGGTAACTGCGAAGTCAAGCTTTGCGGACATCTGTATGACTTCCCCATCTGGTTTGGTCAAGACTATCCCAATGCCTCAACCTTTCCTTGTGGACGAGCCGTCGAAATGAAGCGTCCAGTAAGGCAACTCAACTGCCTAGATTTCAGGACCATCCCATTCTTCTTCAATCACGGGCTCGTGGCTGTTATCAGGGAACTGCGCCAGTAAATCCGCTACCGCCTGCGATTTGATCGCCCGCGGCCGAACACACGTGATGTCAAATTGGGAAATGGTCATATACCATTTTGCCAATCTTCCTCCAGGAGTAGTGTGAGTCAGCAGATATCGTATGGGATCGTTCTTTGTGACCACCACTACTTTGTACGAACCAAAATAGTGTCTCAACTTCTCTATTACGAAGAATAAAGCAAGGCAATGACGTTCGATGTCCGTGTACCTTGATTCTGCCGGCTGCACGATGCGAGAGATATAGTAGATGGGTCTTTCTTGTCCCTCATACTCCTGGGCCAGAAGAGCTCCTATAGACCTCCTTCTTGACGTTATATACAGCAAAAGCGGTGATCCTAGCTGAGGTGCGATCATCACTTTTGAAGATGTCAGCAGCTCCTTTAGTTTCCCGAACGCAGCTTCGTACTCCGGAGTCCAGTTGTATACAGCATCTTTCTTGAGAAGATTACTGAAACAGAAAGTAATTTGGGCAATCGCTGGGATGAATCTTCGCATATATTATAGCTTTCCCAAGAATGTTTTCAAGGCACTCTGGTTATGTGGCGGAGTCATGCCAGTGATGGCTGATACTTTCGCAGGGTCAGGCTCGATTCCTTGGCGATGCACCACGCATCCCAAGAACTTTCCTGATGTTACCCCGAATGCGCACTTCATGGGGTTCATATTCAATTGAACGCGTCTACATCTGTTGAACACTTTCCGCAAATCTGCCAGATGGTTTTCCCCCTCCTTGGATTTAACAACCAGGTCATCCACGTAGAATTCCACTTCTTTGTGCATCATGTTGTGGAACAGAGCCATCATGTCTCGCTGATAAGTCGCACCTGCATTTTTTAGTCCAAAAGGCATCACCGTATAGTTGAATACTCCCACTGGGGTGATGAATGCGGTTTTCCGTGCATCCTCGGGGTCCATCTTGATCTGATTGTACCCACTAAAGCCGTCCATGAAGCTGAACATGCGATGTCCCGCGGTCGAATCGATAATGAAGTCGATGTTGGGAAGTGGAAAATCGTCCTTAGGGCAGAAACGATTAAGATCCCGAAAATCCACACAAATGCGAAGCTGGCCATTCTTCTTTACCACAGGCACAATGTTGGCTAGCCATGTGGGATGGTGATTTGGCTCTATGAATTTGGCATCTAAGAGTTTGACAATCTCCTGCTTTATCTTCATGTTGAGCTCGGGCCTAAAACTTCTTGTGCTCTGCTTTACCGGCTTGGATCCCGGTATCACATCCAACCGGTGCATGGTGATGCTCGTGTCGAGGCCCGGCATTTCGTCGTACTCCCATGCGAATACGTCCTTGTACTCGGTCAAGAGCTGTAGCAATCTTTCCTCCTCTTCGCTCGTGAGGTCCGCACTTAGAAAGACCGGCTTTTTATTTTCTTCGCTCGGGCTTAGGAATACCTCTTTCAGCTCCTGCTTTTGCGGTCTGGGTTTGTCTTCCATGCATTCGGGCGCTTCTTTGAGTTTCTCTTCTAGAGTGCTTGGCTTTGATTTTTCTGTCTCCGCAACCTGCTCGATTTGGTTGATTTGCTCAGGGATATCCCCATGCTCGCGTGAGGACACCCCCGCGTACCTTCATATGCGATAGCATTTCTTCCCGTTGGCGTAGAAACTTTCTATTTCCTTGCCCTCAGGGTCATACTTTGCTATTCTTTTCAGAGTGTACACGTTTTTTCGCTGGTAGGCAATCCGCGGCGCTTCTTCTCGCGTGAGCGGCTCTTCCTTGGCATCCTCTCTTGTCACCATCACTCCCGCAGGTGACTGATCTTTGATATCCTCCCATCGGGGAAACGGAGTGGGGTTAAATGGTCCTGGCGTTTTCTATCTGCCATCTCGATGAACCACACCGCCTCACTGAGATGGGCTTCATCCATGTTGAACGGATTCGTCGAAGCTAGTATTTCCACTATTCTGTCATTCCAAATGGCTTTCATTACTTGGTGAGCTGTTGAAGGGACCGCATCAAAGCGATGAATCCAGGCTCGACCTATGATCATGTGATACGTAGTGTTCGCATCTATGACATAGAATTTCGCTGAGCACTTGATCTTGCCGATCTGAATTCCCAGGAGAATCCATCCTAGCGTCATTCTGGAGTCGCTTCCAAATCCCATCAGCGGAGATGGACGTTTGACAATCTTGTATTCGGGAATTCCCGCTAGCTTCAATGTATGGAGCGAAACAACGTTGACTGCTGCTCCTCCGTCAACGAATGCCCTCTTAAACTCAACGGCATTGATGATAGCCGTCACATACAGAGGCCTCTGGTGGGTCGCATATATCCTCTTGTCGCTTGCGGAAGAGGTGATGACCTTTTCTGTAGGGCGAGACGCCCTAACAACTTTCCCATTGGAGAATACGAGATCCTCCTCGTAATCTTCTGCTATCCTTAAGATCGCTTTTGTCATTTCCGTCCGACATTTTTCCGAGAAGTTCATCTCGTCGAAGAACCTGCTGAACCCGTGCGACCCCTTCATCCGGTCGGCATGTTCGTCCTCCGTGTCAATGCTGTAATCCTCATCCTGGATCTCGGCAATGATGGGTAGACCATCTTCTGCGAACTCTTCAAGATCCACAATCGAGATCATAGCGACCTCTTTGACTTTCGATTCTTGCTCCGCATGGGCAGGGAGTGGATTGTTGCGTACATCCTGTCTTTGGTCGCTAACAATCAGTTCGCCATTCTTCATCTTTTGGCTGAACACAATTCTGAGCTTCTTTGAGTCCGCCGTAGGATGCATGACCTTGCCGTGGTATTCGCACCACTTCGGGTCCCTCACCATCTCCTTGGAGGGTGCCCTCTCGAGCGGCGGTAGGACACCATCCTTACGCCATTGCCTGCAAAGGTCGCTTGCCTCTTCCACCGAACATGGCAGAGGTGGTGCATCAAAGTTCACAATCTTCGTCTGCTTTTGGGGTGAGACCACATTCACTTCAACCTCGCGCCCCCTCTTGTAGCTGAATTTCCCGATCTTGAAAGTAGTACCACCCGAGGGTCGCTCAGGGGCGTTTCTCTTTTTCTGCCTCTCCACTATAGGCTCAATGTTCTTCATGCATTCGATTAGTTTTAAAAACGTAGGTGTTTGCAAGTTAATAAGCATACCTTTGTACTCGTCTCGCATGCACTGCAAGCATATCTCTACGAGTGTGCTTTCAAGTATCACATCTTTGCATTCCAAGGACTTGGCCCTGAACTTCTTGATGAAGGTTATTCTGTCCTCCTCGCGCTTCTGATACATCCGTGAGAGATGAATCATCGTTACCTTTTCCTCCATCTGGAAGAACTTGGTGTAGAACTTCTGGACCATGTCGTCCCAATTCTTCACGGATCCGGCCTCCAACGTCCTATACCACTTGTAAGACACGTTCCCCAGGGATTTCGGGAACTCGCGCATCAGCAGTTTGGGATCGGCTCCATATGGACCCATCACATCAATAAAACGCATAACATGCTCATGGGCGTTCCCATTGACGTCCTTGAACTTATCCCATTTAGGAGCCTTGTACCCAGCAGGGTTAGGCAGGTGATAGATCTCTCGCGGGATAGGTGGATCATTGTCGAGTTTCGGAATGATGGTATCTGCGAACGATTGGTGAGCCAGAATGGTATCTATGCGCCGTTGGAGTGACGTCATACACTCCGGAGTACTTCCTTCGGCAACAGGGGGAGGAGTTGTCGCAGGTGGTGGCGACACATACGCCGCAGGAGGGCTAGGGACGTATTGCGAATTCACGTTACCCCAGATTGCCGTTGGGGGAGGCAAGGGATACTGTGAGGCCGGATTAGGTACCAAAGCCGGAGGCTGAGGAATGTGAGCGGTGAGAGGCAACATTTGAGCTGTTGACCCCTAAATTTAGGGTAGCTGCGCAGTCGGTGGAGTTTGCAGATTAGGGTTGGGTGGTGTGGCTGACACTCCCAATACTTGAGTTGTAGAGGCTCCTCCTCCCTAAGGGACGGCGGTGGCTTGTGCAGGGTTTGGAGCGAGAGTCTCCAAGAAAGCCATGATCCGTTCTAGCTGCGCAGATTGAGCTTTGAGAGCCTTCGCCTGACTTTGGATGGTGGCATCCAAGGCTTCTAGTGTCGGAGCTACACCGAGGGCTGTAGGAGTACGGCGAATCTCCTCTCCTGAGGCGGCCTCCGTGGAAGGCGATCTGTTTCTGACATCATCCTCCTGAGACATGGTTGCTTAAGATGGTAGGTTTCACGTCGGGTTCATCAAAATGTGCACAAGAGAATCCGGCGGGGAGCACTCTGTGTAAACCGTAAGTAGGGGATCGGAAATGGCACAGGAAGATTCGGGTTGTGTGTAGGGAGAGAGTAAGGTAGTAGTAATGTCTAAGAGAGAGACAGGGGTTTGGCAGAGCTTCCGCGTATGTCTGGTGTGTTCGCCTTTGTATGGAAAGGTTAACGTCCTATATATAACAGAGAATGTGACCGTTGCAGTGTGGTTAATGCGCCCATCAATGGCGGCTTAATTAGCTTAACCACAACGGCACGTTCGTCCGCGTACATAGGGACCGTTACAGCACGTTATGCGCGAATACCGGAACCGTTATGGGGTTGACCGGGTTTGACCGGATTGACCGAGTTTATGGAGCTCGTGCCATAAATCTCTCAAAAGCAGTTACTAAAGGTCGCAGGCGGGCTTGGCTCGCACGCGACAGGACTTACTCTAGCCTCCAAACCACTAAGTCCCTACAAGTCCCGTGCAGTGGTATGCGAGGGCTCTGTCTCGCAGCCCCCACATGGATCAGCGCGGCTGGTGATCCAGTGTGTGTGGAGCACAATATGGTGTGCTAGATGATTGCCACGTGGCCAAGATCTGTCAGCTCAGAAAGCACTATCTACAGCAGGTTTTTCAATGTTTGAAGCTCTTTGCAAAGTCTTGGAAATTCAGATAGAGCCCCAGACTTGTCTTTGAGAAATATTACCCAAGTAAATCTAGAGTCATCATCTATAATAACCAGCATATATCTCTTACCCTTTTGAGTTAGAACTCTGATAGCATCACAAAGATCCATGTGCAATAGTTCAATGGCTCTAGTTGTACTTACAAAGTTCTTGGACTTGAAGGAGCTTCTTGTATATTTACCTTGAACACAAGCCTTACATACCTCTTTATCCTAGAACTTGATAGAATTCAGATCCTTGTTAAGATATTTGGAAACAAGTTAGTTTAATTTATGTATGCAAATGTGTCCAAGCTTTCTTTGCTAAAGCTTTGAATCCTCTTTCAAGGCCTTGAGACACTTCAGAATTCCTCCGCAAATTTTTTAGTACTAAAATGGTAGACATTGTTTGACCTAGAAGAAGTGAGGATGCAATTGCCATATTGTTCACCTTGCACCACACAATTTTATTTGTAAAATAAAACTTTATTACACTTGTCACAAAGTTGTGAGACACTTTAGCAGATGAAACTTTAAACCATCTACAAGATACACATCTGAGATAGAGTTTTCAATACCATTACCAACTATACCTATGCCTATGATGTTGCATTTGCCTTTGTCACCAAGTGTGATTGTCCCTCCTAATTGTTCTTTCAATTCAGAGAATAAATAACTTTTGCCCCTCATGTGTCTGGAGCAACCACTATCCATGATCCATTTATGTTCTTTGTTCTTAGTTATAACCTGCAAACACCACCTTGCCCAACTGTTAGACAAAGGGTGATATTTGAATTCATATTCAGGGTCTACCATGTTGGGTCGTCTAACCCCTTTAGGAACCTAAATTTGTATCACTTGTCCCATGAAATGGAAAAAGTATTCCTCATGATGTGAGGTTCTCTTCTTCTAAAGGGACAAGTCATCTTTACATGACCCGTTTTGCTCAAGTAGTGACATTTTGGAAAATGTTTGCTGCTTGCTGTCACAAATCTGGTATTATTCTTTCTTGGAAAATTTGGATTGTATCCAGTACTAGTTTTCTGAACAAATTGCAGAATTCCACCAAGAATAAGGTTGAGATTGTGTCCAGGAAGTTTTTCCAAAGTTTTCTTAGAGTCTTGAATTCTCTCAGCCAATACATTATTTTGTTCCACTACTTCATCATACAAATGTATTACAGAAATAATTATGTCAATCAAGATAGAGTTTTCTATGACAACTTCCTTGACCCGCGATTTAAAGGCTTTGAAATTGGTTTACAAGGATTTGAAATCTCTTTCTGGTTTTTCCTGAGAAATTTCAAGATTCTTATTTTGGCAAACTATTTGCAGATTTTCTTTTGCTTGCTCGTGAACCTTATCCTTCAAAGATTTGATTTCATTCAAACGATCTTCTTCATTCAGAAATATTGTTTTCAAGATATCAGAAAGCATATTAGAAGATTGAGACATAACAATTTTCACCATTACCTCAATTTTCTTCTTAGAACTCTAATCATGCTTGGCCATGAGACATGGATTTGCTTGTTCTTCTTGAGATTCTGTATCACTTGATGAATCTGAATCACTCCAAGAAGCTACCATAGCTTTCTTCTTTCTGTCACGATCTTTATTCTGAAAGTTTTCGCTTTTCTTATGTCGACAGTCTCTGATCAAGTGTCCTGCATCAACACATTCAATGTAATTAATAAATTTTGATTTTTGAGAAGAAGATTTACCAGTGTGGTCCTTGCTGCTGGAGGATATGAAATTGTATCTAATGTAATCCTTGCTCCGAAGCTCTTCCTCTTTTCCAAGGATTTGAGACTGTTCACTCTCTTTATCCTTTAGGGCCAGATTCTTTACACTTACTAGTAATTTTCCATCAGCTTCATCCATGGAGATTTCATGTGTGAGCTTCTTCAATAGTTGTGGTCTTTGGTTTACATTTGGCTTCGTAAAGACTTTTCAAGATTTTTCTGACTTTTTCTTTAATGGAGGACACCTTTCCCAAATACTCAAGATTGTTGATAATATATGTGAATATTTTGAACATGTCTTTGATGGATTCACCACTATTCATGTTGAATAGCTCATAATGTCTAAGGAAGATATTGATTTTTTTTTTTTTGCTTCACTTGGCTGGTTCCTTCAAAAGTAACAACTAGTTTATTCCATATATCCTTAGCAGTCTTGCATCTGGATATTCGGTTGAATTCATCTGCACTCAAAGCACAATATAAGAGATTCATAGCTCTATGATTCTTATAAATTTGTTCTTTTTCAGGAGCAGAGAGACAACTTTCAGGTTTGGGAGTTTTAGTTCCATCCTTTTCTGTGAGGACCATTCAGGATGATCGACTATAGTTCAATGTCATCATCAATGATGAACATATTCATCAATTCCTTCAAGTGTACAAAGTTATCTCCACAGAAAAAAGGAGGTCTATTACCAGCTCTTCCCTCTGAGAAACCAACATCACCTACAATATTCATGACCACCAGATTGTTAGATATGCGACGTGATACAAGATCTGATACCAATTGAAAGACAATATGTAGGCAAGTAATACTGGGTCGATACGTTAGAAGGAGGGTTTGAATAGAGTATGGCACCTTTTGCTAAAAGAGTGGTTTTCAAGAAAAGTGTAAGGTTCGGAGGATTTTTCAAGCCCTTGAACCTAAATTCAAACCTCTGAAACTAAAATAGATAGTGAGAAAAGTTAATTATTTTTTTCAAGGTCTCGAAATACCTTTCAAGGTCTTGACTAAAAAGTTTATTTGAAGCAGTTAACATAATGAGTAAAGAATTGAAAAGTAAATGGAAGGGACACAATAATTTTATAGAGTTCAGTCCTCAATGAACTACGTCTCTGCCTGAGGGATCTACTCCCTGCAGGATTTTCAACAGACTTTTTATTAATCAAAAGTTGAGCCCTAGATTTCAAGCACGGTGATTTTCCTTACTCTGTTGCAGCTTTTGGTTCACACTAACCTATCCAGTACATGCTCTAGCTAACTAATTTAATAAGAATCTCTTATTTTTCAATTGAACAACACCACGATATTAAGATATGAAGTACAGAATGAAGAACACTGTAACAAAGTTAAGCAGTTAAGTCTGTAGTGCTCTTATGAAACTTGGACTGGATGGCATTGATCTTCTTCTGTGGTGCTTGGAAATCCTTGATAGATGTTTGAATCCCTGTAATGTTCAGTGCTTCAAATTTTCTCTCAACCGCCTCCTTATTCTGCTTGTTTGAAATGCAGAAAATAAATGAACAACTTCAATAAAATTTCCTAAAAATAAGCAAAAAATATTTGACTCTTTAGCAGCTCAATTCCAACGGCTAGTTGCTTGATATCTTCCAAGATATTGATCTGATCTTCCAGTCTTAGTAATGTCCAGACATAATTCCATAATTGTTGGATCAATCTGCAAGCTGGATTTCCTTCTATGCATATCAGTAAATAAGGAAAATTTCCCTGCAAAACAGATAGCTAATAATCCCTCCAGAAACTCAGAAAAAACAGTGAGATTAACATGTAATAAAACACCAGATTAGTTTGTATTTCATCATCTAAAGTAGCATAATCAAGTATAAGAGATTTAAGATTGAATTGAAGTATGAACTCACCATGAGTTCCTTCTTATTAACTAATGTTTAGTCTTAAGGCATTGAAAACAGTTTCAAAGCTTCGAAACCAAAACTTAGTATAAGTTTCCTCATAATCCATACCTTCTTCTTGGTTGTATCATTGAGCAACTAACCTTGCTTTGTTTCTGATCACTTTTCCACTTTCATCCACCTTATTTTCTGAACACCCATCTGGTCTAATGACAGACTTTGTAGGTAGAGGAACCAGGTTCCAAACCTTATTCCTTTCAAACTCATTGAGTTCACTTTTCATAGCAATAATCCAGTCTGCTTCTTGTAATGCTTCCTTCAAATTCTTAGGTTCTACAAGAGAGATAAAAGCATTAAAAGCACATAAGTTCTTCAACTGTGATCTAGTTTGTGTACCAGTGGTTGGATCTGAAATGATATTATCAACTGGATGAGATGAGATACATTTCAATCTCTTTCTTGGAGACCAGGGTTCAGGTTCTCCTTAGATCTTCTCTGGTCTTGAAGTAGTGTCTTTGTCACTTGTATCCTTATGATCATCTTTTTCAAGGGTTTGGGGCTTATTTTCAAGGCCTTGAGAACCATTTTCAAGGTCTTGAAAATGTCTTCTGTTTTCTTCTGAGCCTTTCATGAATCCCAATGGATTCTCAGTCTCTTCCTCTTATTCATGCTTGTTCAAATTCAAGTCTGAAAAACTTTCACTCAAATAACATGAATGCTCTCTTCAACCAGTTTGGTTCTTTTATTGTAAACTGTATAAGCTTTGCTATTCAGAGAGTAACCAAGAAAGATACCTTCATCACTTCTTGCATTAAATTTACCAAGATTGTCTTTTCCATTGTTATGGACAATGTACATCCAAGGGTTTGAATTATGAAATGTTTGGCTTCCACCCTTTGAATAGTTCATAGGGGTCTTCTTCAGGATAGGTCTAATCAAACACCTGTTCAATATATATTTTTTTGTATTCACAGCTTCTTCCCAATATTGTTTTGGCAACATGTTTCAAGAAGGATTTTCCTTGACATATCTTCAAGAGTCCTGTTCTTTCTTTCAACAACACCATTCTTTTGAGGAGTTCTTGGAGCAGAAAAGTTGTGAGTAATACCATGATTATCACAGAACAAATCAAATTCTAATTGATCAAATTCTCTACCATGATTACTTCTAATTGAAGCTACAGGTAGGTTTTTCATAGTTTGAAGTTCTCTGCAACGCTTTGAACATTCCAAGAGGGCTTCATATTTTTCTTTGACAAACATAACCCAAGTATATCTAGAAAAATCATCTACAACAACTAGCATATACCTTTTACCTTTTGGAGTGGGAGTTCTCATACGACCACAGATATCCATATGAAGTAGTTCAATGGGTCTAGTTGTACTAACAAACGTTTTTGGCTTGAAAAAGCTTCTGGTCTGCTTGCCCTGAGCAAAATTTTGCACAATTCATCTTCCTTGAACTTGATGGATGGCAATCCTCTTACCAAGTTTTTGGAAATCAACTTGTTCAAAGTATACAAACTAATATGACCAAGCTTCTTGTGCCAAATCTTTTAATACTCTTTCAAGGCCTTGAGGTACTTCAAACTTTTACCTACAACTTTGTTAGTATGAAAAGTATAGATTGCACAACACATTTCTCTTTATCAAAACTAACCTTATTTCCATTATCACAAAGCTGAGATACACTAAGCAAGTTAAATTTCAAACCATCAACTAGATAAACATCAGAAATAGAGTTTTTAGAATTTGTACCAACCTTACCAATACCAAGAGTATTGCATTTGCCTTTGTCACCAAGTATAATTGAACCTTCTGATTGCTCCTTTAGTTCTAAGAATAGAGATCTCTTTCCACTCATGTGTCTTGAGCAACCACTGTACATAAACCACTTTTGTTCTTTGGTGACACCCTACAAACGCCAATCACTGCCTTACCCAGCTATTAGACCAAGCGTGGAATTTGGATTCATATTTAGGATCAACCATGTTAGGTGGTCTAACCCCTTTACGAACCCAAATCTGTTTAACTTTTCCTTTGAGTTGAAATGGAAAAGTGTTTCCTCATTATATGAGGGTCTCTTCTTCTGAAAGGACAAGTCATTTTAACATGACCAGTTTTGCAACAGTAATGACATTTAGGAGAAGTTTTGTTTCCAGCATTCAAAAATCTGGTATTGTTCTTTCATGGAAAGTTTGGATTCAATCCAATACAAGTTTTGTGAACAGACTGTGAACTTCCTCCAAGAATCAAGTTCAATATGTGTTCTGATCCACCAAGCTTAACTTTGACCAATTCAGATTCTTGAAGTTTCTCTGTAAGAGTAGTCTTTTGTTTATCCAATTCGTCAACTTGATGTTTTAGATTAACAAGGCTATTACCCATCAAGGAGTTCTCAGTGACTACTTCCTTTACTTGTGTTTTCAAGGCTTTGAAACTGGTTTTCAAGGCCTTGAAATCACCGTCAGTTTTCTTCTGAGAGATTTCAAGATTCTGATTTAGACAAGCAAGTTGTAAGTTCTCTTTTTCTTGCTCATGGACTTTTTCTTTCAGAATTCTGATCTCTTTCAGATAATATTTTTCATTTAAAAGCATTGTTCTGAGATAATCTGAAAGAGCATATTTTGGTTTTGAAATCAGACAGTTTACCATACGTCAATGTTCTTCTCAGAACTTTCATCATTCTTTGCCATGAAGCATATGTTGGCATGTTCTTCTTCAGATTTTGATACAATTGAGCTATCTGAATCACTCCATGAAGCCATCATAGCTTTCTTTCTTCTATCATGGTCTTTGTTTAGAAACCTCTTGCTTTTCTTGTGTGGACAATCTCTTATCAAATGTCCTGCATCACCACATTCAAAGCAGTTCATGACCTTGATTTATTTTGTGAAGAAGAATTACCTGTGTAGTCCTTGCTACTGGATGGTCTATGTCTTTCTCTGTTGAAGTCTTTGTTTCCAAAGTTTTTCTTCAGTTTGAGAATCCTTGTCAAGGCTTTGGAAATCAAAGCAAATGGATCTTCATCATCACCATCTTTAGTTTCAAGGCTTTGAGTTCTCTCATTCTCTTTGTCTTTGAGAGCTAAGTTCTTGACACTTTATGGGAGCTCTCCATCAGCTTCATTAATAGATATTTCATGTGTCTGAAGCTTTCCTTGTAGGTCATCTAGTTGTAGAGTTAAGAGATTTTGAGCTTCTTCAATAGGTGTGGTCTTTGGTTCCCATTTTGCCTTTGAAAGACTTCTTAGAATCTTCCTCACCTTTTATTCATTGGAAAAGTGTTTCCCAGTGAATCAAGGTTGTTAACAATGTCTGTGAACCTCTTGAACATGTCCCTGATAGATTCATCTGAATTCATCTTATAGAGCTCATATTTTCTGAGATAGATGTTGATCTTGGTTTGCTTGACTTGACTGGTTCCTTCAAACGGTACCACAAGCTTATCCCAAATTTCTTTGGCAGTAGTGCAGCCTGAAATCCTGTTGAATTCATCTGTACTCAAAGCACAATATAAGATGTTAATAACTTTGTAATTCTTAGATAATTGCTCTAATTCTGAAGAGGAGAGTGAGTCTTTAGATTTTGGAGTTCTAATCCCATCTTTCTATGTGTAGAAAGTGTGAGGTCCATTCTGAATAATGGTCCAAAGCTTTATGTCTTGATCAATGATGAACATTATCATCAAAGCTTTCCAGTGAGCAAAATTTTCTCCATAAAATAGAGGAGGCCTGTTAGCAGCTCTTCCCTGTGATAAACCACCTTCACCTGCAGTACTCATGATCACCAGATGGTTTAATCTATACAGTTATACAAGCTCTGATACCAATTGAAAGTGTGAGTGTGCAGGTGGTAATGCAGCTAATATACTCTAGAAGGGGGGGGGGTTGAATAGAGTATGCCAACTTTTTGCAAAACTTGCTAGAAAGATAAGATCTTGTGAAAGCTAGTGAAGTCCAAGGCCTTGAAAAAATGTTCAAGCCCTTGGAATGAATTACAGTTTGGAAAGAATCAATCAAGTCCTTTTCAAGGCCTTGAAAAGAGTTTCAAACCCTTGAAGACATACAAGTTTGAATGCTGAGAAAAACTTAATAAGTCAAGAAACTGTAAATGCAAGAGACACATGATTTATAGAGTTCAGTCCACTTGGACCTACGTCTCTACCTCAGGGATCTTTTCCTTGCAGTATTTTCAACACAATTCTTATTAATCAAAAGCTAAGCCCTAGATCTCCAGCACAAAGAGATGCCTTGCTCTGTTACAGCTTGTTGTTCTTCCTAACCTATCTAGTACCTGCTCTAGCTAACTGATTATATAAGAATTCTCTATTGTTCACTTTGAACGATTCTCGAGAATAAAGATAGAAATATTACATAAATGATCTACCAATAAAGCACAATACAGAAGAACACTTGAGTGTGGAAACTGCAGTGAAGTATGCAGTGAACTTCTATGAAATGGATTGTGAGATTGATGAACTTCTTTGATGCTTTATCAATCCATACTTGTTTCTCTCTTTTTTCCCGTTGAGTGTTTTGTGTGTTGCTTCAGATATGAGCTCTATTTAAACTTCAAACAGCTCTGCAAATCTTCCCAGATTTTCAGCAACAAATCTCCTATTTTGTAGGCAACAAACTTGGACTCTTTCACAATCTTCTCTAACGTTTAAGTGATCAAAACCTCCAGAGACAATGTCGTGATCTTGCATTTGAACAGATTGAGAAGCTGTCATACCAGTCAGATCAAATAAATAATCATCTTCTCAATTATTTCCTTCCCTGCACAAGTCAGATTAGGAAATAATCCCTGCAAACTAGGAAATAAAATTCCCTGCAAAATCATAGTCAAACAGATTATATTCTATGTTCGAACAAGTTAGAATAATTTTTCTTTCATCACCAAACAACAGTAAATCAATCACAAGAAGGAGAGATATGAAATCAACTTATAAGAGTTTACAGAAAAATCCCATTGAGAATGTTCATGTAGGTTAGACACTTTCAAGGCTTTGAATCCAGTTTCAAGGCGTTGAAAATAGCTATACTATTTTCAAGACTATGATAATTGATTCAAGGCTTTGAAAGCTGGTTCAAGGACTTGAAATAGTCAAACTATTTCAAGCCTTGCACAACCTGATCTTACAATCCATTTACCCCATTTATTCACAGCCTCTAGCCTAGAAAACCTTTCATCGTGACTTTCATCACTTGTTAGAAAGACCCTTTCCTATGCGTCATGATAGAGGGAGTCAAGTTAGGGAGGTTCGATGAGGGTGTGCTGAATTGATACATCTTACGTAGATTCTCTTACATGTCGTCTTTTGAGGGGATGTGAGGGTGAGACAAAGACGGCAACACACTTCGGTGTGGAAGTGAGTCATGTCCTTACACCACGATCACAGGTGGAGTGCCGTAGTGCGTGATATTTTATCCGCACGATATGGGGTGGGGTTGATTGAGCTTATAGGAGGCCGTTCTTTGATTTTCATTCATATTCTCTATATCTTAGGTGATGAGGAGGATCGGTTGGAAAAGAACGAATTACATTGACTACCGGGTTGCGAGAGTTTCTTTACATTGAGTGTGGGGGTGTCGACGCATATTTGATTATATCACCGATTTGACACATTCCACCCCCACATTATCTTCTTTGATATTGGATCTCCTCGGATATTACTATGGTATTATTGGCTCCATGTGTTAATGTTATTGTTGTGGAAATGAATAAAAAAAGAAAACGTTAAGAAATTGAAAGTGAATGGAATAAGGATCTTGTTTACGCTTCATGAAGAACCGAGGAGATTAGCTATGGATCTTGATCACTCTTTCAAATTCGTGGCCGCGAGAACGACTTTGCACCAATATGGACGAATGAGGGCCGAAGCAGTGAGTTTCGGTGGGGTTCCTTGGATTTTGGTGAGGGAGTGTGAGAATCGATTTTTTTTAGGTATATCATGACGTCTAGGATTACGCTTCTAAATATCCTATCCTACCAGTCCCAAGCCGTCAGTATTTTGAACCCGTGGATAAATAGTTCGGAATGTAAGAGATAGGGATATGTTTGATGAGTGTGCGGAAGCAATATCATAAGTGTTCGGGCCCGTTCTGTCTAACGAAACTGGCCGCAAGTTCTACCGATCACCAAAGTTATATAATTTCCGAAGGAATATGAGAGCCTTATTACTTGCCGATTTACTTTTCAAGATTGCCTAATCTCTAACTAAAAAGAAAAAATTGCGTTATTTAATTCTTGCATTGTTCTGTAATCGAGTTGCATTGTATCGTCATGTAGCTTGCATTGGGTGTGTGTGTTGTTTGTGTCACATGGCTAGTTAAGATTGTGCGCAATTCGGTGGATTAAAACGTAGTGTGAGATTTGATTTTGCTTGGGACGCGCAAAAATGTAGTGTGGTGGATTTGATAACTCTCTATTAGAGTTATATTTCTTGCACGTTTTAAATCATTTTGCGTGTTGTCCGAGTTGATAATCTTAGTTTCATGCTATGATGGGAGAAATATAGCATGCTTGAGCATTTGATCATAAATGTGTAATCTGGGCATTTTTTGTGTAAATTCAAGCTTTTATTGTCACATTTGATCTTCCGGTATTTTTTTTGTGTTGTGCGTTTCAGGAACCCGAGGCTCGAGAATGTGAATGGGAGGTGGAATGAACTTCGGAAGGTTGAGAAGGCTCAAGAGCATGATTGAGTTGAAGACGAGTGAAGAAAAGCCTAAAGAATCAAAGAAAAAGAGGATTTTGTCCCAGAGTGGTCTTAGGACCAGTTTAGTGGTCTTAAGACCAGTCTATACTTAGAATTCTGGGCGAAATCCAGTTAAAACCACCTGCTGCTGGTCTTAAGACTTGTCTTAAGACCAGTTTGATGCCCAATACACGGAAAAATGGGATTTCAATGCAATTTTTTAAGAACTTTTTGGCAAGAAGTGAGAGGAATCTTGTATTAAGTGACCTAGGAGCTGGGGAGAAGAGAGGATTCAGGTTTGGAGGATCATTCTATCAACGTGGGAAGAGAATAGAAGAGGGAGACGACGAGGAAGACGAAAGCTTCACCATTGAAGCTTCTTTGCGTTTGATTTCTTCTACTCTTCTTATTCAATTTAATGGAGAAACTCTTTGTTATTTCATATTTAGTGATGAGTAGCTAAGCGAATTTTTCTAGGCATATCGATTTGAGAGCCCAGGGTTCATGTAAACGGTAAGTATTTTCCGGGTTTGATCTTTTCTTCATGATTTATTGATTTCTTCTTTTGAGTCAATTCAAGTTTCTTGTTTATGCTATTAATCCTACTCGAGTGACACGATTAGAGATAAACTAGGGTTCAAGAACTAGGGTTCCATTCAATAGTTTATTCATGCTACATTTAGCTATATTATAAATTAATTGTTCTTCTACTCTGCTTAATTATCAGTGTTAATGGAGTAATTAACCGGAAACACTGCTTAATTCTTCTATAGTGATTCTAACTTACTAGGACGAGACTTGAACATCAATCCCGTATCACTAAGACTGAGAAGAGACGTGTTAGGATTGGCTTGTGTGGGTAGATTCGGTAGGTGAGATTTGACTATTTCGTGCAACGGTGGAACGACCTGACTCGTTGTCATGCATGTCGTTAGCCTACTAGAACGGACCGGTAGACACAAGAGACCGATAGGAGATTGTAGTCTACCGTGAACTAGAATGACTTGAGACCGATAGGAGATAGTCAGAGCTGTTACTCGGCTTAGTTAGAATATAGTTACCTTGTTGCTCAGATAATCCGGACATCGTTTACAAACCTAGGTGATCAACGAGATTGCCTAGTTCTGTCCATTTATTGATTAAGAATTCTTCTTAATTTCATGTTAATTTTGCTTGTCTTTACTACAACCACTTTTTTGGGGGTGGCAACACCACCAATCATAAACTTTTTACTTCGGTCACCTAGTGAACTGCATTAAATTGTTAATTATAAACTTGTTGCGAGCTTGTCCTAGAGGGATCGACAACCCGAGTACTAAAAATACTCACTCTTTACTACTTGACCGTACGCTTGCGTAATACGCGCTAGTAATTCGCGTCAGTACTCGTGCGATAAATCAAATTATAATCGCCTAAATAAATTGCCAAATCATTTTGTTGAACGAAAAACTTAGTGCAATAAACTAAAGACAACCATTACAAATAATTATGTGAAATTACTTGCAAAGAAATATACCTGATCGATGACATTTTTTTGTCAGTTCTATATTAGTGCTTGGTTTTGCAGATCTATCTAGCTGTTTGTTCTCTTTATGAGCCCTCTCTTGTGAGGTAATAACATTCTGAGAAATGAAGCAAACAAAATTATCGCTTTTAGAGAATACAAGAAAAACCCATTCTCTCTGGTCTGGTTCGTTTCCGTCGTCCGTCCCTCCACCAGCGTGACTCGTTCTTTGGTTGTCGTTCTTCAGTGGGTGCTTGCATGGCAACTTGGTTTGTATGGGGTTCCAAAGATTTGGTCTTGGTCTAAGCAAGGTTGAAGGTGGTGCGGTCTTAGGGCGGATTGCTGTGGGTTCAGGTGTATGATACTCTTGGGAATCTCGGTACCTATACAGTTGATCGGAAACAATGGTGTGTCAATATCTATGGAGTTATCCGGCGATTGGAGGTGCTGCTTCTGCTGGTGGTGGTGGCGTGAGGAGGTAGTTGGATCGAACAGTCGTCGCTTGCGCTGCGTGGCAAAATCAGCTACCAACGATTGTTGATTGAACGGTGTGAGTGCGAATGACAACTTGATTCAATCGTGTCTATGCCTGGTGCAGTGATCCCTTTGTCTGCTGCGGGCCACTTTCAACTTAGTCTCACTTTACTGCTCAGTAATGTAGTACTACTACAAGCAGTCCGTCTTTGCTCTTTGTTCCCATTTGACTCTTTTGACTCGTATCTGGGTCACTTTGACCGGGTGATTTGAATAGCAAAATAAGATGATTATTTAATATTTTTTTCACCGTATTAGAGAGCAACTTTTACTCTACGACACCAGGAAAAAATATCAAAAAGTTACATCGGTTTGTTAATCAAATCACCGGGTCAAATTGACCCAGCGAATAGTGACAAATGTCAAATGGGGAACAAAGAGGAGAGACAGACTGGTATCATTTAGATGAGGTGTAAGTCGTTTTGCATGTTGGTGTCACAATATTACAAGTATTGTAATATTTCTTGAAGTAGGTTTTGGTTACTACCTGTTCGCTAGTCTGTTTGGCTACTTAGCATTTAGCTTTACCTGTGGAATGCCCTTGTAAACGTGTACTTAACGTTTCCCGATTAATCCAAAATTCACATTTTACCCAAAAAAAAAGAAAAAAGAAAACCCCATTCTCGTGACAAATTCTATTAAGAAAAAGGGTAAAAAGACATTTTCCACCCTCATTTATCGATAAAATACATTTTCCCCCTGATTTATCGATAAATAATTTTTGCACCCCTGTCAGAGTTAAAAACCAATACCACACTAACGGAGAGGTGAAAATACAAAAATACCCCTGAAATGTTGGGATATTACCCCACTATAAATGTCTTTCTTTCTCATTTCCTAACCAAAACAACCTTATCTCTTTCTGTCTCGCTTCCTCCTCTCTTTTCTCCCGATTTGTTCTCTCTCTCCCCCTCTTTCTCACCGCATCCTCTGTTGGGATCCACAAGCCCAGGATCCAGTGCCAAACCCGGTTTGATCTTCTCCTCCCGATCTCTCCTCATTATCAGCAATTCCTCCTCGTAATTGTTCAGGTACCCGTTGTCGATGCCGCAACTCGATGCCCTAACCACCGTTTCGGACAATCCACGAACTCCATTAGGTGGAAACAGGCAATACGACACAACTTTCTTCTCCATCTTAGGGCTTTCGATCATCGGCAGCATGATACCCTGGGGACCCAGATTGAGTGCCTTCTTGGCACACGTCGGGCAACATTCCGGGATGCGGAGGATGGACGGAGTTCGGGTGGCAGCGAGGGCGTGGAGGCAAGGGAAGGCTTCAGAAGTTCCTCTAAGGTCGTTTTCCATGTCGACAACGACAAAATCGTATCCGGCGATCTCGGCGAGGGTGGGGGAGAGGCTGAGGAGAAAAAGACCGTAGAGGGTTTTGCCATTTCTGAGACGGGCTTTGAGGGATTTCGGAGAGGTGGCTGTCGGGGAGAGATCGGAAGTGATGGAATCGATTGAGTTTAGCAGGCTTGCTCTGTTTTGGATATGCAAATTCTTGTTGTATTTTCTGAATCAAGTACAAAAACAAAAATGTGTTCTTTCTGTGAAATTGAAGAGAACTTTTTTATTTTAATTGCATATACTACGCTCTCACATCTTCAATTAGTATTTTTGTTTGTTTATGGTTTGATGATTTTGTTGTTGTTGTTGTTGTTGTTGTTGTTGTTGTTGTTGTTGGTGGTGGTGGTGGTGGTGGTGGTGGTGGTGGTGGTGGTGGCGGTGTTGGTGTTGGTGTTGGTGGTGGTGGTGATTTGGTGGTAGTGTAGGTGGTGCTCAAGAACACAAAGAATGGTAAAATGGTCAAAAAAGTCAATTTTCACCTCTCTACTAACAGATTGTAACAGAAGGGTGGTATGATCTGTCCACCCTCCATCCACTGACTGGGGTACACAAAATATTTATCGATAAATCAAGGGGAAAATGTATTTAATCGATAAATTGAGGGTGGAACCGTGGAAAATGTCTGTTATCTTAATAAAAAATGTTTCTGTCACAATAGATGTATCTATTGGGACGAAAATTGGTTGTCTCAAGAACACAAATTTATTGTTTTTGTCACAATAGATGTATCTATTGGTACGACAATTGATTTTTTAACAATAACACAAATTTAATATGTTATCATGACAATATATGTTGTCACATTAGTTTATGACCATATCTATGGGGAGAAATTTTCGTGCAAGTGAGAATGTGTATTTTTACAAAATTGATCCGTCACGACAAAATTGTCTCAATGGAGACAAAAGGGTTGTCACAACACTATACTTTATCTGTTACGAACAACTTTTGTCCCAACAAATTTAGAAATATCTAATTTTCATGAAATGATTTGTCGCAATTTGTACTTACATTATAGTAATAAAACATTTATCACAATAAATATTTTATTGATAGTGAGTAGTGACGCTCTCGGTGGTTACCCCGCCAAGATGCTGGTCGGAATCATTGTCTGAATTACAAGATATATAAATTTATCATCACAGCCTCTCAACAATTTCCTAACCCCGACACAATTGAACCAAATTACGGTTTGAGAAACAGATACAGCTGCAAAACAGGCAAAATCAGAGCAGCCTAAATCTCTCAAGGTCTCTGATCATGCGAAGTCGTTCTCCAACAATCCAATGATACTTGAAGTCATCAGCGCGAGCAACCCAGGCATAAATACCATGGCTCCAATCTTTAGATGTGTTCCATTTCTTTTTGCCATGACCATCAGCCTCATATGCTTTTTGGAATGACATGGCATCGTTGAAACCAGACCAGTCCTTACTAAACTTTACTATTGCCTTCACCAAGTGACCTCGATGATTCTACAACGGTTGGACCCTTATAGGATTGAACCCTCTCGAAGCTAACTGGTCCCTTAGTTTGGAACCACTTTCCCGAGTAGAACGTCCATTTTTCCACCGAGTCTCTATGTTAACTACAACTCCGATCCAGGGATACACAAACATCTCGTCCTGGTCATAACTTGAAAGGGGTTCTGATTCATTTACAGCTTGTGGTGGATCAGAAACACCTGCTACATCCTTCTCCAAGAATGTTGCGAATGCAAGGTGATTCGCTTTAGATTTTACATTTCATTTCTAAGAGTTGCAGTTAACTACCCCAGCATACTGCAAGAGCTCCTTGTAGGGGTAATTTTGTTTCCTTTTTATCGAACAGTAAGGACAGCTGAAGTTGCCATCTAATAGTTTGACAGGATGGCTTCCTTTCCTTAGCTTTTCATAAGATCTATCTTATCAGTAATTCTACATTTCAGTATCACTTACATCAGTGTCCTCTCCTGAACTCGAATCCACAGTTATAGCCATAGTGCCTGCAAACATAATTGAAACAATGAGGCCATTAGAAACAGTAAAGCATCAAAAAATAGTATTTATTATCAGCCGTCACACCATAGAAAAGTTGACTATATTCTCATAACACTACAGAAATCTAGAAGGTACAATACAACAGAGAATGCCATTGCATTGCAGAGCAAAGCGAGAAGGCATGCTTGTATTAATTACAAAAGTAATATAGCAAGACAAGAATGGTAACTTGATAAGCTTGTCGAGCATATGACAAGAATTAAGAATGTAACCCATCACAGAAACATACAAGGCACAACACTAAATGAAAGCTAGGTAGCTTTGTACCTACAGCCTAGTAGTTCTGACGACGTAACTACATCATTCATTCATGCAACAGGTAAAAGATTAATTAACCCCATGTCTATATAAAACTAGTAGATGACCCGTCCCGTTGGGACTACTATCAATTATCATTCTTATAATTTTGAATTATTCAATCACGTTTTTTGTATTACCCATATTTTTATAAGTAGGACATAATTGCAATTCAATTAGGATTAATTATGGAAGTTAATAATTATTACATGCAGAGGAGGCCAATTAATATTTATTGGATATTTAGGGGTGAAATACGAAAAGAGAAAAAATGCCAAAGAAGTCAATGTGTGTCAGGGATGGGTGTGGGAGAAAGTGGAGTGGGGATATGATTTAATCTAAATCATCCATCATAAAATGATCTAAGGGTCACAAAGAGCACACCAATGCTAAAAGGAATAGTAAAAGACCATCCTCTTTTAGTATACTAGAGAAATGCCCGTCCCGTTAGGACTATTATGGTTTAGTAGAAAAAAATAACATTTGTAATATATTTAAATTCGTTTTTTTACGTTTTGACTTTTGCTATTATTTGTTGGGTTTCTTAGAGCCGGTGATTTAAATAATGAAACGACATAAATTTTTGATAATTTTTTCATAATACTATAGATTAACTTTTAGTCTAAAACACCACCAAAAGATTAGATCAGTGGTGTAAGAATTTTTATCAGCAGAGTAGAAGAGAGAGTAGTGAGGGACAAATTACATTAATGAGGAGATGAGGTGTCCCTATTAATGTTGTGTGTGTGAGATGGGACATGGACATGAAATGCAAACAGAGATGCAGCTCCTCATAGCACCTATCTCTTTTCATTCGTTTCGTTTACATCTCTCAACCATTGATCTAAGAATGATCTAAGGGTCATTATTGATCCACCCACCCACACGTGAACAGTAAAAGTCCATCCTGTTTTAGTATATAGAATTCATTCTTGAAAACTTATACAGTAAATACTAAGCATGAAACAATTATGAGACTTAATAATCAAACAAAAATATCTAGGTCAAGTATCAACAGCATAGGATGTATCTACCCGTTGCATTTTGCATATCCTGTGATTGTTGTTCACGGTGCTCTACAGTAAAATTCCATGGAGAAAAATTCTACAATAGTTGAAATCAGAGTGGAGAAGTATATCAGGAGTGTATTGTAACTGCAGGATCCCGACGACATTAAATGGTAAGTCTCATAGAACAAAAATCATCCATTTTGAACTAGGGGACAAAGTGTTGGGTAATTTTAAAAATAAAATAAAAAATTTAGTGTAGCATAAACGAAAATGCTAAGGTGATTGAGTAGTCCAAGTATGACAGAACTACAAAAATATTTACAATGAAAATTTAAAAGACAAAATGATAGAAAATCGTTTGAGGCGGTTCTGCCATATGTATCAGAGACCATTAGATGCACGGTTTAGGAGAAGTGGTACGATTCAAATCAATGGTGGTGACAGATATGCCAGGCAGAGACCAAAAGAAAATGGGTAGAGAAAATAACACTAGACATATCTGGCTAAAGTTTAATTGTGAAAATACTTATTGTTCTTGTTGTTTCTGCATGTAATCACTAGAAATATTGTGGATGAACCTTTAGTACCTTAAGCATAGGAAACAAGTTGCCTTTGAGAGCTATCGCATCTAAAATCTCATGCATACACATAAGTATAACATCAACACGGAAAAGGAGGGACAAGAAGTTGGAGGACGATAGTTCGTATGGAGAAATGCTCATACATTCGAAAGATAGGAAAACAAATCAATAATTAAACTAATAAAGAAAAGAACAAAAACCAAAAAGTTGAAACATAAATCCGATGTATTGAAAGAAATGTGAATCTTAATCGGTACTATGTCATACGATGACCAACAATAATCCTTCAAAAATACCTTGAAATGTTCAATTTTTTCCTTGTCCACTTGCACAGACATGGGGTGTAGGTAATTTTGAGGATCCAGCGTATACATGTCTCTCATTCTTTTGCCTATTCCCGTTTCCGCTTGCATTCATCTTGCACACAAAATATAGTAGTAGTAAGTTTCATGCATTATTACATTCTGTTTCCAACTCAAATGGAAAAACGACATGTATTTATACACAAACATGATCATGTTTCGCACAGAGAGAACATGTGTGAGGCAAATGAACTTTATAGATCCTAGTTAATAGGATCGTGTCCAAAAACTACAAATAGTAAAAGAAAAACATGTTATTAGTCCTTTGACCGTGTAAACAAAAAATAATGAATCACGTGTGGTACTTCAAATACTTGAAGTTTCATCAAAAGAAAAGGTACTTGAAGTTACAGTATGGTACCATATTCATTCATATTCGTACTAGCACATCAATTACAAGCATTATGTTCTCATATGTATTGTTACGTTATACAGTGTCTTAGGGTAAATATATATATTATCTTATCTACATACTAGGTATTTCCCCTTCTAAAGGCACGAAAAAGAAACAACCAAACTTCTCATACATGTCTGTCACAACTGAAAGTCAAAATTATAGGTTGGGATGATTTATGTTGTCACTATAGCATGTTAGCGAATGAATATTTTAAAGTGATTGGCGATTCCATCTTGACAACACAATATAGGTATTTTTAGGTTATTTTGTAGAACTTAGAGAAAAAGTATATGACGACTCCCACCAAGTGTTAACCAAAATACAGATGTTGGAGCGGATGATCCAGATGAAATAGAGTTGTTCGACTTGAAAAATTTGGCTCTTAGCTACCATGTGACGGAAGACACATGCGAAACCCTAACATCTTCCAATCACAGCTTCAAACCGAATTGACTTATGCAAATGCAAAATCCTATGCTTCCTCTAGAATAAAAAGTCCAAAACCCTATGAATAGGGAAGAAATCGTGCTCGATTAGGATTATCGAAGATTGTAGGCAGCGGAATCGAGGAAAGCTCACGGGAAAAAAATTCGGCTTCGCGCAGACTGACTTATGTTGAACAGAGTGCGCAAAATGACTCATTCAACATACGTCAAACCGAAATGACGTATGTTGAAAGAGTGCGCAAAACCCTAGCTTCTTCCAATCAGAGATTCAAACCGAATTGACTTATGCAAATGATGTTGGATTAGATGCCCTAGAGGCAATCTAGTTTAGTATGAATTTATTTTGTCTAGAGCATTCATTGTATTATTTATTGGATATTTAATATAATGAAGTCCTTATATTTACAATTGTTTTGTTTATCTTAAACATCCCTAGTCCAGTATAATGACTAATAGGACAATCATCTATAGACTAGTATGGGGTTGGATTGATATAGAGATATCATGATCCAACACATGGGTGTGCATTAAGGGTAATGGCGCACTGGATTGTCCCATCTCCGAGAAGGCTAAATGCACGTTATGTTAAGTCACAAGTTCTTCTCGTGGTACAATAGTATTGTCATTCTTAGACTTGAAGTCTCTAGATATTCTAGTTGTGGATTATTGTGATTTTGGTAGCGTCAACCGCTACACCGTAACTGGGTAGTTATAAAGGCGTGTACCGGATACAATAAGAAGCAAGCTTAGAGATCGTAGTGGACATAGATATAATTTGTCCCTCCCACATAACGGGGGAAAATATCCTAGGACACTCGAGGGATAGTGCTTATAGAATGTCTGGTCAGACTCAAATAAATCAATATAGGATATTGATGTTATTTGCACGAATAAGGCTATTCCCAGGATCGAGAAACTATGGATTGGATATACGAGTGTGACTTGTATGTCTCGTGTCCAATCCGGATATAGAGACAAATGCATGAGACAATTACTTGTAGAAGGTTTTTCGGATGACCATTCTATTAGTTGGCTAGAATGGATGTTTTGCTTGAAACCGCTCCATATTAGCAAATTGTTGCTACCAACTAGATAGAACCTATGGGGTCTTACGCTATATAGAGTTGAACTAGATTTGGGAATTAATTCATAGGATTAATTAATTAGAAGGATCACTTTGCAACACCTTGCAAACTTAGTAGGACTAATTTGCAAGGAAGGGACTAAACTGAATTCTAGTAGGACTAGAATAGGTCCTTTAGGTAGTTGGCAAGGATTTGTTGGACTATATAAAGGATGCTCATTCCTTCCTTCCCACACTGATGAGCCTTTAGTTCATAACTTGAGTGGGAGAGAACGAAAGGAGAGAGAGCAAGCAAGCAAGGAAGGCCGAACGCCCCCCTTACCGCCGCCCCCTTCCCGTTGGCACAACAAGGAGGACGCCACCTCTTTGTTTCCTCTTGTTGCGTGATTTCTTCTTCCTCTTCCTCCATTCCGCGCTAGAACAAAGGACAAATAAGATCTAGATCTCAACTCTAGGCGTAGATCAACTATAGAGACGTGACACAATTCACGTTAGAAGTCATCACAGGAGAAACCCTAAGGTGTGTAAATTGATTTCTTCCCTTACCATCGTTGTGTCTCTTGTCCTGTGATCCTCGGAGGGTATTGCATGGATAAAATGTGTTTCTTCGCTGCGTATCCATGATCAAAACCCTATAGTGATATGAGAGCCACGGGTCGTAGAGCATAAACGTGGTTTATGTGTTATGTTTTGATAGTTTTACACTTTAGATTTATAGTTTATCGCATAAAACAAGACAAATCAAGCATATGATGCAATTTATCAATAATCCATCATAACAAGACCTAGTTTTTGCATTGAATGCATAAATAAGTGAGTTTGAGAAATTTTAGGATATTAGATCTAGGGTTTGGGCATCCTATGGAAAGAAAGAGTTCTTTTCACACAAGGAAACAACCAAACTTGGGCACCAAGCAAGGGAGTTGTTTTGGAAACAACTTCCAAAGGAGGTTCGGCCCCCCTAGGGGACCGCCCCTCCTTGCTTGACGCACAAGCAAGGGACGGCCAAGTGGCCAGGGCAGCACTATCCCACGGCCTAGCCGTGTGGGCTATTGGCCGGCCGGCAAAAGGCCTTGACGGTCCTCTTTTGGGGTCCGGGCAATTTGATTGTTGGGCCCCACGGACCGTTTTAACCCTAGAAAATCCTAAAATCAATTAAAATTGACCAAGCGCGTTAAAATTGAATTTTAACTGTTTATGTGCAATCGCATGGTGATTGGACATGGCCTTAGGATGTGGTTTGGTGTGATCGTTTATTTTGTGGTTTGATTTACGGCCTGGGCTGATCAATTAATTATAATAATTAATAGGGTTTTATGGCCTGCGAGCCATTTTTTTCTCAACTTGTGAGATTTGTTTTATTTAGTATAGATGTTAGCTAGTGCTAGATAGAATATATTGTTAGCCATGATTGAAGAAAAGAAGCCCAAAGCTAAAGGAAGCCACAAAAGATGGAGCATGGAGCATTCCACATGACGATGGAGGATGGACCAAAAGATGAAGACGCATGGAGATGTGTTTGCTTTTAGGGTTCATAGATAATTCCATTGGCTTGGAATTATCTTAGTCTAGAAAAGGCCATATTCACATCACGTTTTATTTTGTTTTGTGGTTGTTTACTTTATTGTTTTATTATTTTGTGGTTTGGTGTATGGTTGATGCATGCAATTAGGATAATAAGATAATTAGACAACCCGGATCTATTATTTGGAGTTGTGCCCAAACTCAAATAGATAGATTAGTTGATATGGATCAACAAAACAATTAAAATTGAATTTAAAATCCCTCAAAATTCAAATATTGTGTATTGTCTTCTCGTTATTTAAACACTCATCATCATCATGATTTCCCAAGATCGTGCGTGCCAAAGCATGGCGACTTGGTTTATAGTGATGTGGTGCGATGGCACACCTCGTGTGCAAATTGTTTAAGTAAGAGGTTGGACGCAACTAGGTGTTTAATGGGATTAAAACCTAGAGACAATCAATTAGTATTATCAATGCGGATGGATAAATAAGGATTTATTTACCCAATTGAACCAAGAGTTGCATAAGGGATGCAATTTGAATTGTTCCTACCTAAAGTAGTCAAATTATGGGTGACTTGCCAAAGCAAGCTCATAAGGAGATGAAACATGGATCTTGGCCCACTAGAAAATATAAAGATATTTTCCGCATTAATATCTTGAGGGTTATTAATCCGTAGAAAAATAGTGGGAGATATATTTGATAAACTAGCCATTATTGAATATAGTTAAAAATTCACAAATACTAAAACTTGGGTATTTTCCTTTTTGTAGAATTTCAAATGGCAAACAACTCATCGAGTTCACAACATTACCTATGATCTGTCCTTGAGAAGGACAAGCTCTCTGGAACCAACTTCCTTGATAGGTATAGAAACATGAGAATTGTTCTCAAACAAGAGAAGAAACTGTACGCAATAGAGGAGCAAGTTCCAGCAGGTCTAGAGAACAATACCTCTGCAGCCCTAAAGGCGTATCAAAAGCGTGTTGATGACGCTAATGATGCGGCATGCCTTGTTCTATGCACCATGACTTCTGAGCTTCAGAAGCAACACGAAAACATGAATGTTGTCGATATGATCGAGCATTTGAAACAACTCTTCCATAAGCAGGAAAGGGTTGAGAGGTATGAGGTCTCTAAGGCATTGTTCAAGTGTAATCTAGCATAAGGGAACCCGGTGGGACCCCATGTACTTCGTATGATCGGGCACTTGGAGAATCTCGCCCGACTGGGGTTCCTGGTAGGCCATGAGTTGGCAACCGATCTTGTGTTGCAATCGTTGACCGAGATTTATGGACAGTTCGTCATGAACTATAACATGAACGAGGTCGTGAAACCACTGCCAGATTTACTCAATATGTTGAGGACAGCTGAACAAAGAATCAACAAGGGTAAGGGCAAAGCCATTATGATGGTGCAGAAAGGAAAGGGCAAAAGGTTTGCCTCATCCTCCAATGGCAAAGGCAAGTTAGCTGCCAAGTCCAAGGAACCTGCCCTTAAGCCTGTTGGTGGCATTTCCAAAGGTGTGAATAAATGTGAGTGTCACTACTGCAGTCAGCCTGGACACTGGAGGAGTAACTGCCCAAAATATCTGGAGGACAAGAGGCTTGGAATTGTGATTCCACAACCACCAGGTATTTTTGTTGTAGATGTCAATTTAACAGTCTCTACATCATGGGTATTAGATACTGGATGTGGATCTCACATTTTTCAAAATGTGCAGGATCTAAAAAGAAGTAGAAGATCGGCTAAAGGGGAGATAGATCTGCGCGTTGGGAATGGAGAAAAAGTTTTTGCGTTATCCGTGGGCGTGTGCGATCTATCTCTTCTGTCAGGATTTGTTTTAGAATTAAATAATTGCTATTTTGTGCCTGCTACGAGCAGAAACATTATTTGTATTTCTTGTTTGGACAAGCAATGTTTTATTATTTCAATAAAGAACAATTGTTGTTCCTTTTATTTTAATAATATTCACTACTTTAGTGCGAAATTATTTAATGGAATGTATGTCCTTGATCTAAGCAATCCTGTCTACAAGATTAAGACCAAGAGGATTAAAATACATGATTTAAATCCTGCTTATTTATGGCACTATCGTTTAGGCCACATAAACGAGAAGCGTGTATCTAGACTCCATAAAGATGGACTACTAGACTCATTTGATTTTGAATCATATGAGACATGTGAGGCTTGTTTATAGGGAAAAATGACAATTTCCCCTTTCAATAAAAAAGGTGAGAGGACTAGTGACCAATTGGCTCTCATACATACTGATGTGTGTGGCCCATTTGCCACGCCTGACAGGGGTGGTTATGTCTACTTCATTACATTTACTGATGATTACAGTAGATATGTTTTTATGTACCTTATGAGGGACAAATACGAATCTTTTGAAATGTTCAGAGAATTCAAAAGTGAAGTAGAGAAGCAACTTGGAAAAATTATCAAGGCTCTACGATCAGATCGTGGAGGAGAATACTTAAGCCAAAAGTTTGACGACTATCTTAGAGAGTGTGGGATCGTGTCGGAACTCACTCGACCCGGAACGCCAAAATGGAATGGTGTGTCCGAGAGAGGAGTCGAACCCTATTAGATATGGTTCGATCTATGTTGTGTCAAACCGATCTTACATTATCATTTTGGGGCTACGCTCTATTAAGTGCAACTTTCACCATTAAGCGTGTTCCATCTAAGTCAGTCATAAAGACACCACATGAGATGTGGAGTGGGAGGCGTCCCACACTGTCGTTCATGAAGATTAGGGGTTGCGATGTCTATGTAAAATGTTTACAATCAGACAAGCTAGGGCCAAAGTCGGATAAGTGTAAATTTGTGGGGAACCCTAAGGAAACTAAGGGTTACTACTTCTAGAATCCAACCGAGAACAAAGTGTTTGTTGCTTGGACCGGCGTGTTTCTAGAAAGAGAGTTAGTCTCTAAAGAAGAAAGTGGGAGGACTGTAGAACTTGAAGAGATTCAAGAACCTCAAATCACTAAATCGATTATGGAACATGATCAGGAACCACAAGCAGTTGTGGAACAGCCTGTTCAGGTAACACAAGAGCTTTGTAGATCTAGTAGAGTGCGCCAGGAACCCGAGAGGTATGGAATTCTCGTGACCGATTCCGGAGACACAATGCTCATAGATGATGAGCCTACTACCTATGAAGAGGCCATGAAAGAGCCAGACTCTCACAAGTTGTTAGAATCCATGAGATCCGAGATGGAATCAGTGTATACCAACAAAGTATGGACTTTGGTGGAACCACCCAAAGGGGCGCGGCCCACAGGGTGCAAGTGGGTCTTCAAGAATAAGATCGACATGGATGGTAATGTGATACCTATAAGGGCCGATTGGTGGCTAAAGGATTCATACAGATTCATGGTATTGACTATGATGAAACCTTTTCACAAGTTGCTATGACCAAATCCATCCGAATCCTACTTGCAATTGCAGCATACCACGACTATGAGATTTGGCAGATGGATGTCAAAACAACATTCCTTTATGGGAATCTCCTGGAGGACGTGTATATGATATAGCCGGAGGGTTCTGAAGATCCAAAGCAAGCCAACAAAGTCTTCAAACTGCAACAATCCATTTATGGATTGAAGCAAGCTTCTAGGAGTTGGAATTGACGTTTTGATGAAGTATTCAAAGTGTTTGGCTTCATCAGAAACGAAGATGAGTCTTGTGTCTACAAGAAGGTTAGTGGGAGCTCTGTAGCTTTTCTGGTCTTGTATGTGGATGACATACTACTCATTGGAAATGACGTTCCCATGCTGCAATATGTTAAAGATTGGCTAGGAAAGTGTTTCTCAATGAAGGACTTAGGCGAAGCAGCCTATATACTTGGTATAAAGATCTATAGAGATAGATCTAAGAGACTGCTAGGCCTAAGTTAAAGTACATATATTGACAAGGTGTTGAAACGGTTCATCATGCAAGATTCCAAGAAGGAATTCTTGCCCATGTTACATGGAATCACTCTTTTGAAGAGTGGTTGTCCTTCCAATGAGATTGAGAAGGAACGCATGAGTAGAATTCCCTATGCCTCGGCCATAGGATCTATCATGTACGCCATGTTATGTACTAGACCAAATGTGTCATATGCCTTGACTATGACAAGCAGATACAATTCGAATCCGTGTGAGAGTCACTGGATTGTAGTCAAGAACATCCTAAAGTACTTGAGAAGAACTACGGATGCTTTCTTGATATTTGGCGGCGAGGAAGAGTTACGTGTAAAGGGTTACACGGATGCAAGCTTCCAAACCGATAGAGATGACTTTAGATCACAATCGGGATATGTGTTTTGCCTGAATGGAGCAGCAGTGAGCTGGAAGAGTTCCAAGAAAGATACGGTAGCTGATTCTAGAACAGAGGCTCCGTACATTGCTGCGAATAGCACAGCAAAGGAAGTTGTTTGGATCAGAAAGTTTTTTTCTGAACTTGGTGTGGTTCCTAGCATTGCGGATCCAGTTGAGTTGTACTGTGACAACACTGGGGCGATCGCGCAATCAAAGGTGGCCAGGCACACCAGAAATCCAAAGACGTGCTCAAGAAGTTCCATCTGATTCGAGATATTATCGATAGAGGAGACGTTCGGATATGCAAGATTCCTACAGATGAGAATCTGTCAGGTCCACTTACAAAGCCGCTTGTGCAGTGGAAGCATGAAGGGCACACTAGGAGCATGGGCATACGAGATGCGTCAGATTGGCTCAAGTGCAAGTGGGAGAACGGTGGAATAGATGCCCTAGAGGAAATCTAGTTTAGTATGAATTTATTTTGGCTAGAACATTCATTGTATTATTTATTGGATATTTAATATAATGAAGTCCTTAGATTCACAATTGTGTTGTTTATCTTAAATATCTCTAGTCCAGTATAATGATTAATAGGACAATCATCTATATACTAGTATGGGGTTGGATTGATATAGAGATATCATGATCCAACACATGGGTGTGCATTAAGGGTAATGGCGCACTAGATTGACCCATCTCCGAGAAGGCTACATGCACGTTATGTTAAGTCACAAGTGCTTCTCGTGGTACAATGGTATTTTCATCCTTAGACTTGAAGTCGCTAGATATTCTAGTTGTGGATTATGGTGATTTTGGTAGCGTCAAACGCTACACCGTAACTGGGTAGTTATGAAGGCGTGTACCGGATACAATAAGAAGCAAGCTTAGAGATCGTAGCGGACGTAGATAGAATTTGTCCCTCCCACATAAGGGGTCAAATATCCTAGGCCACTCGAGGGATAGTGATTATAGAATGTCTGGCCATACTCAAATAAATCAATATAGGATATTGATGTTATTCGCACGAATAAGGATATTAGTTTGACTTATATGTCTCGTGTCCGATCCGGATATAGAGACAAAGGGATGAGACAATTACTTGTACAAGGTTTGTCGGCTGACTATTCTATTAGTAGGCTAGAATGGATGTTTTGCTAGAAATCGCTCCATATTAGCAAATTGTTGCTACCAACTAGATAGAACCTATGGTGTCACACGCTATTTAGAGATGAACCAGATTTGGGAATTAATTAATATGATTATTAATTAGAAGGATCATGTTTCAAAACCTTGCAAACTTAGTAGGACTAATTTGCAAGGAAGGGACTAAACTGAATTCTAGTAGGACTAGAATAGGTCCTTTTGGTAGTTGGCAAGGATTTGTTGGACTATATTAAAGATGCTCCTTCCTTCCTTCCCACACTGATGAGCCTTTCGTTCATAACTTGAGTGGGAGAGAACAAAAGGAGAGAGAGCAAGCAAGGAAGGAAGGCCGAACGCCCCCCTTTCCGCCGCCCCCTTCCCGTCGGCCCAACAAGGAGGACGCCACCTCCTTGTTGCCTCGTGTTGCGTGATTTCTTCTTCCTCTTCGTCCATTCCGGGATAGCACAAAGGAGAAGGAAGATCTAGATCTCAACTCTTGATGTGGATCAACTATAGAGACGTGACACAATTCACGTTAGACGTCATCACAGGAGAAACCCTAAGGTGTGTAAATTGATTTCTTCGCTTACCATCGTTATGTATCTTGTCTTGTGATCCTTGGAGGGTATTGCATGGATAAAATTTGTTTTTCCGCTGCGTATCCATGATCAAAACCCTACAAATTAAAAATCCTAGCCTCCTCTTGAATAAAAAGTCCAAAGCACTATGAATAGGGAAGAAACCGTGCCCGATTAGGATTATTGAAGATTGTAGGCAGTGAAATTGAGGAAATCTCACAGGAATTTTTTTTGACTTTGCTATTAGTGAAGAAGCGGAATTCCTTCAATCTCTGAATGCTATAATCCACCAAAAATCAAGTCAGAACTTAATCTCTAAAACCATCAATTACCCTCATTGATTCTAAAAAAATCCCGTGTTCAGACCGTCCCTTTGTAATCAAGTATCCATCCAACTGGCAACATTTTGTCTTCAAGTAGAGGATGACTGTGCCCACAAGAACGTGATTCTCGTCCATGGAGAAAAGCCTTAAGATGGCATTGTTGAAGGAAATAATTCAATGAGCTAGGCATTGAATGCTATCATCCCGCAAAGAAAGTGAACTTAGATTCAACTGATCCAGACTCCATAGCCACAACGTCTACGCTGCAGGTATGCGATGAGAGAGTATCATAAGGTGTCCTTGTAGTGGAGAAAGTAGAAATCCCTTAGTTTCCACCATGATGAGCTTTTCAGAAATGTTGGGTGGGAAGAAGCAAGAAGTGAAGTCTGTGTTAGCAATTGGTGCGCCCATGTGGGGTGCCCAATGCAATTATCATAATCTTGTGGGGTGAGGTGCACTTATGCACAAACCTAGAGGGGTTAGTAGCTAAGTCTCAAACCCTATGGGTTTATGTGCAAACCTAGGAGAAGTTTTCCCTATATAAGGAGGCATCCTCCTACATATTTTATGGCTATTCCACAGAGTAAAGTTACTCTGTCTAGATTCACTCTCAAGTTGTAGAGAAAGCTAGTCTCTCTCCAACTACATCCAAGGAGGTGGTACGTGGGGTGAAACATAGTGTACGTCCTCGTGATTCACACTAGATCGGTGGGAGCATGATCAAGGGGAACGCACATGAAAGCATGCAACAACAACAAGATCAATTCGCTGCGCTGGGAGCTTAAGAAAAAAAGGTACACATGAATATTACGCTTTAATTCATGTTGTAGATCTATGTATGATAAGATTCTTCCTTCCCTTCATCGGTATCAGAGCCCTAGGCTTGTTTTCGTGCCTCGTAGTTTGAACCCAAAACTTGAACAAAGTAGAAATTGAGTTTTTAAATTTTCAAAATCTATAGGCAAGACCTATATGGTTGGATAGGGTTTTTCACGAGGACTCCAGAAATATAAATTTTATTATTTCTGGATTAATGATGAAAAATATATGCCCCTTTAAAGTTTCGGTACTCTATTAATCTTGACTGTTAGATCCAATCTGTAGAACACATATTTCAAAACTTGTTAAAATTGGATTTTGAACACATAATCGGGATCAGGACGAAAAGACGATCCTAGAAATATGAATTTCATCGGTAACAGAGCACTGGAAGGCGGCGCGTGGGCTTCACGCACCACCGACGCCGCCTCCACGCAGCCACGCGCCGCACGCGCCAAGGGGCCGCCGACAGACTGCTAGCAAGGCTAGGGCTGACGTGGCGATGCTGTGGCGTACACGTATAGGTTGACGTGGCAGCTACGTGGAATGGCGCCGTGGCAGCTGACGTCAGCATAGGTGATGACGTGGCATGCCATGTGTCGTGCTGACGTGGCACGTGGCCGACTCGTGTAGGAGGTGGACGTGCCCACGCGCAGCGGCGCGTGTCGGCGCGTGCGGCCTCCTCCCGCCGTCAATTTTCGTCCTGTGTTTTCCTAGGTACTCCAAATTGAATTTCCTTTTTCTTTGATTTTTTTCCATAATTTTTTGAGAGACGGAAAAATTTAGTAATTTCCATATGAATTTATTAGTGTTTAGCACACTTCCGAGGCAGTTTGACGACCTTAAACAAACTGTTTTGAGCTTAATTTGTTTCTGGAGACTTAGGTCAATTTTTCCCTAATATCTACCATAGGTGGTGAGACCTTAGGAGGTTCAGAGAAATATTTGATTATTTATGGTGATTATATTATTGCTTATTAATTTCCACTAATTTGAGTTTAATTCTGGAAATTTCCACAAAATTTCAGTATGTTTATATTATTATTATACATGCTGTTGTGGGTTCAATGGATGTGTTTGATGCATGGATGTGGCATAGATGTTTTATATTTGGTTTTGGTTTTGGTTTTAAATATGTAATCAAAATACGGCCTGCGTGTCGTGCCTCTCTATATATTCTAGTGTCTTCTCTTCTCATCCAATCGCCTCTATGAGGTTTTCTTATTATAAATAAGATAGTTAGTAGATATTGAAGATAGAAGCTTCAAGAGAGGTGGCCAAACCAAAAGACATGGCGCAAGGTGCAAGGAGCAAATAGATGGTCTAAGGAGCCTCAAGCTTGGAGTCCTCAGGTTAGGCGAGATGGCATGAGACGAAGTTCAAGACTTGCTCAAGAAGTATTCCCAATAGTGGGAGTGCACCTTAGGGGCCATATCCATTGCATATTTATTTATGCTTATGCTTGTTTTATGTTATTAACTGTGTGTGATTGGATATATACGTATAACCTTGCATGCTAAAGAACTAAAACAAAAGAGCTCACATGAGGACATAATTAAAATTGATAGGAAATCACAAGTGATGAGATTTGATTCCTACACTAGGTTTTGGTGGAGTCCTTGTGTGGAACTATTAAGTTTTAATCGATGTCACATGTTATTTTGGAGCTAAGTAAATGCTTGTAATTAACTTCCACAATGTCTCTATCAATAGTGTCTAAATCAAAACTGTAAAGGCTAAATGGTGACAATAACGACATGATAAGTCGTCGCACCTTGTAACCATCATTTGGATATAGGTTGTCGAACCACCTACAAATATGGTCGAACCTTTGATGAATAAGTTGTCACAGCAGCACATAGACATTATCTTTAGGCTCACCAATAGTGGGAGGCAGCAGTCAAGATAATGTCATAGAGCATGCTATGAAAAGGTGGGGAAATGACCTCATCAGCATGTTTAAGACCACTTTTAAAATTTTAGGATTTGGCCAAAGAAGAATCTTAGATCCATCTTAGCCATTTGCGTACATAAATTATGAGTAGTGACTCGTAATAAACCTGACTTAACTATGAGTTATGGTTCATGTCATAATATTGAGCACTCGACTGTAACGTCTGAGATTGATGCCGTTTATTATCATAAACTTAAAGGCTATCAGGTACAAGCTATCCGATTTGCAATTTGCTGCAATCTCTGCCACGTTTCGTGAAACGTTATATGACATACTTATGAGAGTCAAGATGTTTGGATAAGACCAAAAATCACTCGGTCATAGGATCTAAGCAACCAAGTGTTTGCTGTAGAATACTAGTCTAGCATACTTCTGAAGTCTAAGCAATATATGATTGCTAAAGGCTTTGAATTAAGTATGATAGGAAGATATAGTCCCTAGCCCGGTATTAGGACCAAGGCAAAATGTGGGGCAAGGATAAGGGAATTTAGGGGCAATATTGGTATAAGACCAAACAACCAAAGACTGGCAAACGCAAAAGGAGCAAAGGAGTTTTCCAAAGACCAAGAGAAACGGCCAGACCTGGCACTGACTTCTCTTCTAGGGATCCATATGATTATCTTTGAGGGAGTAGCCACAAAAATTTGTTTTGGTCACAGTTTTAACTTCGGATATGGTTATATCATGGTGTTTGCGTTGTTAAGGTTCTAGCATGAGTGACGCCTCAGAATTATTGGATGTCAACTTAAGAGTATGAATTAAGATTCTAATATGTGGCGCGATAGATTAAGACACACGATGACATGAAAGGATGTTCATGCTAGCTAGGGCAGGCCTTCTTGGATTTTCCCATGGTACCCTTACCTGTGTGTGGTTCTTGCCGGACGTGAAAGGCAAAACGCAAATCATCCGGTAGAGCATTAAGGACTACTAAGTCTTTATATCTTATTCATTCTGTTATTATGATCCATTAAATGCTAGAGCTAAGACAGGTGCTTACTGTTCCATCACATTTGTTGATGATTGTCCGCGTCTCAAGTGTATGTGCTTGGGCCACATAAGTCTGAGGCACAAGGGTGCTTTAGAAAGGTTTCTACAAAAGGTAGAAAACCGTCTGGACAAAAGGACATGTCCTTAGGCCAGAATGAGACTGCGAGTATCTATCTTAGCAAGAGCTATGTGATGGCGAGAAATAGTAAGGCAGTTGGCTATTCCTACGCCCCAGTAAAATGCTGTAGAGGAAAGGATGAATTGGATATTGTAAGATATGGTCTGATGTATGATAGAGCGTGCAAAGTACATGTTCCCTATTCGGAGGAGACACTTTGCTAAACGGCTATCAACATACTCAACCATAAGTACACCAAGTATGTAGCCACTACACCGTACCAGATGTGGAGCAAAAGGCAACCTATACGAGGTAAACTTAGTCCATAGGGATCGACAGCTTATGAACTAACTAAAAATTCAAGTCAGGAAGAGGTTCGTTGAGAAGTAAGTCTTTACAAAACAGAGTTTTCACTGGATGACACCCCATCCCTGTGTGATCGACAGGAAAGAGTTCCTACAGATCTTTAGGAAAGTGGGAGTAACTTTCCTAGTGAACAGCCAATCATAGATTATGACTATGCGGAGGATGCTTGTTTGCGCAGGAATGCTCTTTGGAGCGTACCCTGTCGATGATTCGACATCGAAGGGGAGGCATGATGGTCACCACGAAAGACATTGAAGAACCTAAGATATTGTCCCATGATCTTTCACCACCTGACAAGAATGAATTGGAAGTTAGACCCTAGATAGAAGAAACGTACCTTCATGGAATAATGTATCTTCACATGCTATTAGGAGCATTCTAGGAGTTGCTTATTCGAAACGCAACAGCCGATTAGTAGTGTAACGTAAATGGATTCACGAGATACATGATTTCTCATAGGAGATTTCCATAATTAAGGGAAATGTTCGTAGAGATGATGATCCCCACGAGCATGGAGGAACCGCTGGAAGATACTCGTCACTTAGTAGATTCTGAGGAATTGGTTCCCTCAAGGATCCTTTGGACAGTGGGAGTGACTTTCCATGCAGGGTGCCCCATCTATAAGGGATGAGAGCGAACGATGATCCTCCTATGCTAAGGAATTGCCATAGGAGCATAAGCCATCGACTGTTTGAGATCGAAGGGATGATCTTTATGATCACCTTGCATAAACGATAGGATAGAATACTAGGCCTTATCGTCCCCTAATTATGAAGAATGGGCAGTAAGATTTACAGGATGAATGAGAGTCTATTAACGGGCTAACCAATATTGAGAACTAGGTTGACTTTCCGACTAGATGGAAGACTATTGGAGATTAATGGATTTCCAAGGTTAATCAGAGACCAAGGCGGAAGCGTGGTAAGGCATATGACTTGCGCAGAAGCGAAAGAGGCTACACTCATTTTGAGAGTAGACATCGACGATTTTGTGTCCATCCGACGTGTTATTTTCCAAATAAGGTGTTAAGGATCACGTTGATTCACTTGGTAGCATCAATAGTTGTGATGATGGAATAAAGGTTCCATTCTCGATAAGCGCGACGATCGAGTTTCTCAAATGGAGAAATTAAAGAGGTGACATAAGGTTAAATGCACAGAATGTGTGCAAACTAATTAATTCCATGTGTGGTCTTAGCTAGTCCTCTAAACAACAATATTTCATCAGGGATCGTTTACTATATTTTTACGATAACAAATGAAAACTGTTGTGTATCACTCTCACTAGTAGAGAGTTGATGATCACGTCACTTAATATCAATAACACACTATTGGCTAGTGGAGCTTAAGGACTATTCGAGTCCAATAGGAGTAATTGAACTCCCGTAGCTCAGCGCAAGACTTTACGAGCCTAGACATGTTCCCTAAGAGACACCATATAAGAATGACCAGATAACCAGAGTGGCTAATGTAGTAGGAGTCTTCTATACACTATGTTGTGTACTCAGACCCAGCGAACGCTATGCAATCGGAAGAATTGGATTTCAGAAAATTCCAAATTAGGACACAAGATTGCTGTAACCAGGATACTCTATATGATGGATCATGTGCTATGACTATCGGAGATGATGCTTCGACTAGTTAGCCATACATACTAACTAGTTTGGGGACCTAGATGCACTTGGATCACCTCAGGCTATTATCCATGCTCAATGATAGACTCGTATGGAAAAAAATACAATATAAGTGTTGCATGATCGTATTGGACCACTCCATCGAACATAGAAGCGAAGCACGATTGCCTGTTCTGCTATTGGGCATAAATTTGTTTAACTAAAAGGATTTCTGGTAAGCTTATGAGCTGTAGAAAAAAACGGTTTCCATGAGTAGTGCTAGCATACGGCTATAGCATTGCGGTGAAGTCAAACACATAGTCAAGGGTACCATTTCACAAAAGGTGAAACGACTTCCAAGAGAGTAATCTTGAAGTGGATCGACTATGGGCCAAAGCGTTGGCTCATCCCATTTCTAAAGCACATAAGAATCGTCTTCGTGGATCGCTTTAGAAAATTGGGACTCGGTAGTCGATAACTAGCAATATGATTGATCAGCATATGAGACATTGATAGGATGGATTTTAATTGGATTTGTTTTAAGCAGCATGTTGTTTTGATACATGTATGATATGTTGCATTTCCGGTACTAGCATAGAGCGTGTCACGCAGACACTAGGTCGGCTGACTCACACGATCGACCACCTTCGCAATATCTTAGATATGTCTGGGTATGGCGGAAGATGAGACAGACTCCCGAAAAGCGCTGAAAGCCTACGATATGATATGAGACGCCTATCATATGAGCATATGGCCTATGATAAGAGCTAGATGTCTATCAGTAGAGCTACAATCCTGTCAAACGGACTCAATTTTCGCATTGGAAATAAGTTCAAAGGTGAGACTGGTTATGGCCAATTGAACATGGCTATTACCCCGAATCATGTACAGTATGCATAGAGGAAGCCTGAGAACTGATTACTGTTCACAACAGTGTGGCATCACTGTACTCGAGCTGGTGGCCATAAGGGCTACCAGATTGACATCTGCATAATGGTCCTTTGCAGGATAAGACATGTGCGCTGATCAGAGTCTAAACACTATGGCGCATATTCCCCCTGAATAACGCGCGCTTATGAGTGACCATGAGGTGATGAGTAGAATTAGTCCCTGGGATTCCTCATCGTTTGAGCCTCGTCGATCATATAATGGTGATTGACATAGTATACCCTTTGTACTTATGTTTGTGTCATGAGGAGACGGGTCGGTGGTGCTACTTTGGCGTGACACCTTACGACTATGGATGATTCGGCCTTCCGGACACTGATGGGAAAGTAGCTGAGCCGAATCTGAGTGACACATGTGTGTAAGGAAAGATTCTCATTGCATCGCTCTTTATATCTTCATTGGGACCACCTGAAAGATCTTATGGGATCATGTAGGATATGAAAATATAAAGGAAATGTGGACTCATTGGAGCATGGCCTTCGGGACAAGGCAGGTGCTCATGATCAACGAGATGTCAATTGGAGGAATCAGGGAAATACAAGAGTTACGGAGTACATTATTACTGTTATCTTATTAAGGGTGCCTTTGAAACAGCCTGAAGGACCACGGTTCACAGCTAGTACAACTCAACCAAAATCCAAGTACATTATTTATAAATAAAAAGGAGAAAACGCTCCAACAACGTTTGGAAAAAAAGAAATAACATACTAAACGTCTGAAATGTCTAAGTGATGAAAAATAAAACTAAACTAAACTTTATTTGCAGCTAGCCTAAGCTTCAACATGTGTGCGCGTTTCCCCCACCTCAATGCCAACCTGCGGGTTTTACAATAGACAAAGCCGACCGCAGGAAAATTTTAAGTCAGTAAAAACTGAGTAAGAGCATACTACAGCACGTGAAAACAAATAATTGGGCTCTGACTAATATAAGTTTAAAAACAAGCTTTAGAAATAGAATTAGAACTGTCACAAATAACGAACCATTTAATTGGATATTAATTCAGCTGAAGCACATAAGACCCAGCAGGAACAATGTATTCAGAGAGGTCACGATGCAATATAAAACATCACCAATAGAGGTACGTCTTGGGATATCACAAATCCCATTTCACCCCGAGCGTTAAGGGCTACCCATCGCAACCCCGCTCAAACCATAGCTAAAATACCTTAAGTGTCGACACCCCTATACTGTTGTGACCCACACTAGCATAGGTAGTACTCTATAGCTTTCACAATAAATAACCCCCCGCTACCTCAGCACATCGGTGCATATTGACCACCACAGGGGCGGGTATGTAACCGCTATGGATTACCCCCGAGGAGGTTCGCGTCCTAGCGCCTCCGGCCTTAGCCTCCACACACATCCTCCGAACATCGCCCTATTTCTATTAGAGTGAATTAAACTTCCATTATTTTCTCACTGAACCATTGATTTCCAAACCAGTAGTTTTCACAAATACTTTCCAAATCAGGGGTTTGAACAAGTTCATCACAGAATATATATAAAACATGTATAAAGACATTTTCACAAGTAATCACATTTTGAGAGTAAAAACTGTACATATGAACTTACTTGGATCGAAGGAAGCTCGACACACAAGCAAGCAGAACTAATAGTCGTAGCACAGATCCTCAACAAACTGATCACCTACGAAGTCGGAATCTACAATAGCCACATAATCCTAACATTAATACATATTCATTTGCACGACAAATGTAAATACAACAATGTCCTATATGCCAATGCATTCCAATTCCCCAACCAGTTTCCAATTCCATTTACACGAATCTAATATTAGAAAAGCATACTAATTGATAAAGTTGTGATATTAAAGAAGAAATAATAATAATAAATTAAAGTCATAGATACAAACTTTAAAGTAATTAACTATATTCTTAAAATCTATTTACAACTAGTTATATTGAAAAGAGCATAATATTTGAAAGATGATAATAGTATTAAAGAAAAGTTAATTTTACTTATCAAGAGCATCAATATTTATTTACATAAGAAAATCTTGAAATAAATACATGATATAAAACTATATAATAACTTAGTATATACCACTTTTGTTTATTACTAAATATTTACTTTTATTACTAAAAACTCTTCTTATAAATTTATACTATAAAACTTTATATTTATTTTTATATTGAAGAAACTAATTAATTATAATTGGTATGTAATAAACAAAAAGCTAGTTATAGAATAAATAGCAAAATAATGAAAACAGTTTCTAGTAATAACCAAGACTACCCCCAAAGTTTCTGTAAGTACAACAACCACCCCAACAATTTCATATGATACAATACTACCCCCAGTTCAATAGCCATTTCAGTTTAACCTTCTTCTTCCTCCACTCATTATAGAGAAACAAATAACATATTCAACACCACACACCTACAGATTGATTCACGGGCATGGCTAACGGAAATCATGAAACATGAACGAAGTGGAAACAAAAAAAGGGGTTATTGTGTTTATCGATTGAAGGAAGAAGAATGATGACGAATTGGAGAAGACGATGGCGGCGACGGTGGTGATTGACCAAGATTGCGTCGCTACTGCTGCTGCTACAATATGGGTTGCCGGAAAATAGAGACAACGAAGAGAATCGACGAACAGAGAGGCGAAACAGAGGGGGAGTTCGCCGGAGACCTTGGACCGGCAATAATAGCGCCGACTGGGTTTCCCGTCGGCTTCTTGGTTGCAGGTTCGGTCGGCTAGAAACGCAGGCCTTGGGTCGGCAAGGTGAACAGAGGGAGGAGAGGGAGGAGGAGTAAGGGAGGTGCTTGCTGTAGGTGGGTTTCGCCGGAATGATGGAGGACGGAGTGGTGATGGTGATGTGTTCTTCGGCAAGAAAATAGAGCAGTGGGTTTGCTTCTAAAACAGAGTGTTTGTGATGGGAGTTGACGAAGAGAAGAGGAAGCGTTGATATATGATGACAGTGGGTTGAGATTGAGGGGAAACGTGGAACTGTCGTGGGAGAAATCGGGGGGAGACGTTGAGGAGAAATCGGAGGAGACGTTGAGGTGAACTGGGTTTGTTCCGATTAATTCGATCGGTAGAGAGAAAAGGAGTTGGGCTTACACCCAGGTTTGGAAAAAGACACTTTAACCCCCTCTAACTAAGTTTCTGAAATTACAAATACAAACACCCAAGATTAGGAAAGGATGATTATAGCCCCCAAACTCAAGATTAATACACCAAATACCCTATTTAAAATAGGGGTGTTACATCACCTTACCCTTAAAACATTGCTTCGTCCTCGAAGCGTAAAACAATATATTCCCAAACTCAAACATCACGACGATATGCAAGATGAAGATGTGATTCTAATGCACATGCCAACGAAACAACTACAAAGAAATTACTACACAAGACAAGTGGATTGCGGGGTCACCTTCCCCTTAAAAGGAGTGAGGTCCCCAGCACTTAAATTATACCTGGTCGAATAGGTGCGGATAACGCTTCTTCATGTCAGCCTCGGTTTCCCACGTTGCCTCCTCCGTGAGATGGTTCGACCAAAGAACCTTAACCAACGCAGTGGACTTGGTACGGGTATCCCTAGTCTTTCGATCTAAGATTTTGATTGGTTGTTCCTCATAGGTTAGGGATGGGTCTAGCTCAACAGGCGCGGGATAAGAACATGGCTTGGATCATGAATATAAGGTTTAAGCTGGGATACATGAAAAACATTATGGACTCGACTTAGGTTGTTAGGAAGATTAAGGCGATAGGCTACCTCTTCGATCCGATCCAATACTTCATAGGGTTTAATGAACTTGGGGCTCAGCTGACCCTTCTGGTTGAAACGCATAACGCCCTTCGTAGGAGAGACCCTTAGGAACACTTTGTCACCAACCTTGAACTCCAACGGTCTTCTCTTCAAATCTGCGTAAGATTTCTGTCGATCCTGAGTTGCCTTCATCCTTTGCTGAATCATTCGAATCTGGTTCGTCGACTCCTCAATCAATTGTGGTCCTAAAATCACCGTCTCGCTGATGTCGTTTCAACACAAAGGTGTCCTACACTTCTTCCCATACAACGCCTCATAGGGTGCCATCCCTATGCTGCAATGGTAGCTATTGTTGTAGGAGAATTCAATCAGTGGAAGCTAGTCCACCCGTGATCCTCCAAAGTCCAAGATGCAGGCTCTTAGCATGTCCTCCGGTGTCTGAATTGTTCTTTCGGTTTGCCCATCTGTAGCTGGGTAAAATTTTGTGCTAAACCTTAGTTCTGTTCCCATAGCTTTCTGTAGCTCCTTCCAAAAATGAGACAAGAAATTTGGGTCTCGATCGGAAATAATTGAACTAGGCACTCCGTGTAACCTCACTACATTCTTGATGTATGCATCGGCCCTCTTTTCCATATCCCACGTGTCTTTCATGGGAATGAATCTTGCTGTCTTTTTCAGTCGATCAACTACTATTCAAATCTGGTTAAGTCCATTAGTCGAAACTGACAAAGTCGTAACGAAGTCCATTGAGATGAAATCCCATTTCCATACTGGAACTTCTAACGGTTGCAACATTCCTCCTGGTCTTTTGTGCTCGAACATAACCTTCTGACACGTCAAACGTCGAGATACAAAATCTGCAACTTCCTTCTTCATACCCTTCCACCAAAAGTTCTTCTTCAGATCCTTATACAGCTTGTCTCCTCCTGGGTGTACAGAATACGGCGTATTATGAGCTTCCTCCATGATCTTCTCCTTCACTTCTGCACATTTAATCTGAATACACCATATTCCTTTGAACTTTACACTGTTTTCTTCCTCGACCTTCAAATCGAGTGCTTTGCCCTTCTTGATCTTTTCCTTGATCTGTTGCAGAAACGCGTCCCCCTTCTGTCCTTCTTTTATCTCAGCAAAGATACCCAGCACCAATGACAAATTGCATAGCATGCTACTTGTCATCCCTTTCACACAAACCTCAATCTCCAATTTTCGAAAATCTTCATAAAGTTTACGCGGCAAACCCCATAAGGAATTCACTGTGTGATTTGTATTTCGACTCAAAGCATCCGCCACTACATTGGCTTTCCCTTCGTGGTATTGGATTTGCAAATCATAATCCTTTACCAATTCTAACCACCTTCGTTGACGCATATTCAGCTCCTTCTGGGTGAATATGTGTAGGTTTTTGATTCATGGATCGCGCAAACGGAAGCATAATCAAACAAATAACCATGCAAAACACTCCAAGGATCACAAGTCTAGATGCATAACGATAGTGAAGGTAAGAAATCATAAACACACCTTTGGGTTCTCCTTGATGACTTCAAACGCGAATAGTGTCACGTTCTCTATAGTTGATCCACGCCTAGAGTAGCTCCTAGATCTCCCAAACTCCTTGGTGCTAGCCCAGAATAAGAGGAGGGTGAAGGAATCACGCAAAACGAGACAAAAAGAAGGGGCTCGGCCCTCTTTTGGCCGACGAGGTGAGGGGCGGCGGCAAGGGGCGGCGGCGGCTCCTTGTTGCTTGCTCTCTCTCTCCTTTGTTCTCTCCCACTCTTGTTATGATCTCTAAAGAGCATAAGTTTTATGGGGAAGGAAGGAGGGTCCTTTATATAGTCCAACAACTCCTTATTAACTACCTAAAGGACTTATTCTAGTCCTACTAGAATTCAATTTAGTCCCTTCCTTGCAAATTAGTCCCTACTAAGTTTGCAAGGGTTTGCAAAGTGATCCTTCTAATTAATTAATCCAATTAATTAATTCCAAATCTAGTACAACTCTATATAGCGTGTGACCCCATAGGTTCTATCTAGTTGGTAGCAACTATTTGCTAATATGGAGCGGTTTCTAGCAAAACATCCATTCTAGCCAACTAATAGAATAGTCATCTAGACAACCTTGTACAAGTAATTGTCTCATCCCTTTGCCTCCATATCCGGATTGGACACGAGACATACAAGTCACACTCGTATATCCAATCCATAGTTTCTCGATCCATGGAATAGCCTTATTCGTGCAAATAACATCAATATCCTATATTGATTTATTTGAGTCTGGCCAGACATTCTATAAGCACTATCCTTCGAGTGGCCTAGGATATTTGCTCCCGTTATGTGGGAGGGGCAAATCCTCTCTACGTCCACTACGATCTCTAAGCTTGCTTCTCATTGTATCCAGTACACGCCTTTATAACTACCCAGTCACGGTGTAGCGTTTAACGCTACCAAGATCACAATGATCCACAACTAGAATATCTAGTGACTTCAAGTCTAAGGATGACAATACCATTGTACCCGAGAAGCACTTGTGACTCAACATAACATGTATGTAGCCTTCTCGGTGATGGGTCAATCCAGTGCAGCATTCCGTAATGCACACCTATGTGTTGGATCGTGATATCTCCATATCAATCCAACCCCATACTAGTATATAGATAATTGTCCCATTTAATCATTATACTTGACTAGGGATATTTAAGATAAACAACACGATTGTAAATCTAAGGACTTCATTATATTAAATATCCAATAAATAATAAATGAATTTTCTAGCCATATACAAATTCATACTAAACTAGATTGCCTCTAGGGCATCTATTCCAACAATATGTACTTCACACTCTTGTGATCCGTGAAGATCTTACAAGTCGTTCCGTACAGGTAATGTCTCCATATCTTCAAGGCAAACACTATAGCAACTAACTCCAAATCATGGGTAGGATAGTTCTCTTCGTAGGACCTTAGCTACCTAGAAGCGTACGCTATCACTTTCCCACCTTGCATCAAAACACATCCCAAACCATGCTTCGACGCATCACTATAGACTTCAAACTCTCCTCCTTCAGTAGGCAATGTCAACACAGGTGCTGACGTGTACCTATCCTTTAACGTTTGGAAAAGCTTCTTCACACTTATCATCCCATACATACTTACTCGACTTCTTCATTAAGGCTGTCATAGGTCTCGCAATCTTCGAGAAATCCTTTACAAACCTCCGATAGTATCCTGCAAATCCCAAGAAACTTCTTATCTCAGTCACACTCTTTGGTGTTGGCCAGTCCTTCACTGCCGTTACCTTCCCCGGGTCCACTGACACTCCTTCTTTGGATATTATGTGCCCTAAGAAAGGCACTCTATCCAGCCAAAACTCGCACTTCGTAACTTCCCATACAACTTTTCTTCCCTTAAGGTTTCCAACACTTCTTTCAAGTGTTGTTCGTGCTCCTCCTTTCCTTTAGAGTAGATTAGAATATCATCAATGAACACGACTCTAATATTAGAAAAGCATACTAATTGATAAAGTTGTGATATTAAAGAAGAAATCATAATAATAAATTAAAATCATAGATACAAACTTTAGAGTAATTAACTATATTCTTAAAATCTATTTACAACTAGTTATATTGAAAAGAGCATAATATTTAAAAGATGATAATAGTATTAAAGAAAAGTTAATTTTACTTATGAAGAGCATAAATATTTATTTACATAAGAAAATCTTGAAATAAATACATGATATAAAACTATATAATAACTTAGTATATACCACTTTTGTTTATTACTAAATATTTACTTTTATTACTAAAAACTCTTCTTATAAAATTATACTATAAAACTTTATATTTGTTTTTATATTGAAGAAACTAATTAATTATAATTGGTATGTAATAAACAAAAAGCTAGTTATAGAATAAATAGAAAAATAATGAAAACAGTTTCTAGTAATAACCAAGACCACCCACAAAGTTTCTTTAAGTACAACAACCACCCCCACAATTTCAGATGATACAATACTACCCCCAGTTCAATAGCCATTTCAGTTTAACCTTCTTCTTCCTTCACTCATTATAGAGACACAAATCAGAGATTCAACACCACACACCTACAGATTGATTCACGGGCATGGCTAACGGAAATCATGAAACATGAACGAAGTGGAAACAACAAAAAGGGGGTTATTGTGTTTACCGATTGAAGGAAGGAGAATGATGACGAATTGGAGAAGACGATGGCGGCGACGATGGTGATTGACCAAGATTGCGTCGCTGCTGCTGCTGCTACAATATGGGTCGCCGGAAAATAGAGACAACGAAGAGAATCGACCAACAGAGAGGCAAAACAGAGGGGGAGTTTGCCGGAGACCTTCGACCGGCAATAATGGCGCCGACTGGGTTTCCCGTCGGCATCTTGGTTGCAGGTTCGGTCGGCTAGAAATGACGGCATTGGGTCGACAGGGTGAACAGACGGAGGAGAGGGAGGAGGAGTAAGGGAGGTACTTGCTGTAGTTGGGTTTCGCCGGAAAGATGGAGGACGGAGTGGTGATGGTGATGTGTTCTTCGACAAGAAAAACAGAGCAATGGGTTTGCTTCTAAAACAGAGTGTTTGTGATGGGAGTTGACGAAGAGAAGAGGAAGTGTTGATATATGATGACAGTGGGTTGAGATTGAGGGGAAACGTGGAGCTGTCGTGGGAGAAATCGGGGGATACGTTGAGGAGAAATCGGAGGAGACGTTGATGTGAACTGGGTTTGTTCCGATCAATTCGATCGGTAGAGAGAGAAAGAAGTTGGGTTTACACCCAGGTTCGGAAAAAGACACTTTAACCCCCTCTAACTAAGTTTCTGAAATTACACATACAAACCCCCAAGATTAGGAAAGGATGATTATAGCCCCAAACTCAAGATTAATACACCAAATACCCTATTTAAAATAGGGGTGTTACAGCCTTCCAACGCTGGCTATATGAGTTTGGTGTGTGGATCTTCCGAGAGGGTGCCTTCCCATGCTGGCTATACGAGTTTGGTGTACGGATCTCCTGAAATGCATGTACTCTCACATGTCACACGCCACGTGAAAGCAATGTGGAGATTGATAAAGACTAGATGGATTGTGCAATGTGCGCCCATGTGGGGTGCCCAATGCAATTATCATAACCTTATGGGGTTAGTTGCACTAATGAAAAAACTAAGAGGGGTTAGTAGTTAAGGCTCAAACCCTAGGGGTTTACATGAAAACCTAGGAGAAGTTTTGCCTATATAAGGAGGCATCCTCCTACATATTATATGGCTATTCCACACAGTAAAGTTACTCTGTCTCGATTCACTCTCAAGTTGTAGAGAACCCTAGTCTCTCTTCAACTACATCCAAGGAGGTGGTACGGGGGGTGGATCATAGTGTTCGTCCTCGAGATTCACACTAGATCGGTGGGAGCAAGATCAAGGTGAAGGCACGTGAAAGCAAGCAAAAACAACAACATCAATCCACTGCGTTGGGATCTTAGGAAGAAAAGGTACACATGAATATTCCACTTCAATTCGTGTTGTAGATCTATGTATCATTAGATCCTTCCTGCCCTTCAGTTTGCTTATGGTTTTCCGGTATATAAGAGGACTACATGATCTTTCATCACCATGTCACGGGTGGCTTCAGTACGTCTTTGCAAAGCTGTCAACTGATTGAACTGGCGAAACCATCTGAAACTCTGGGGAATACCTTCAAGTTGAGTCTCTCTCTATCACCGTTTGTATTGTAAAAAACTGTTTTTACAAATCAAATGACTGCTCTGGAACTGAATTTGCGTCGTTCTTTTGTTGCAGGTGGTCGGTAACAGATGAGAAGTTCAAGGGATTTACTCGTGAAGATAATCGTGCAATTTGACCGTAATTGGTTATAACTTTTTGCTTCCAGTTTAGTGGGTTTTGGTCACAGGGGCATGAAGAGAGAGCATCATGAGAGCGCCTCTATAAATCAAATATTTTAATATCAATTCTTATATAAACATATTATAGATTGAACTTTTCTATAATCCAGATTTTGTGGCATTAATTACGAAGCTTATATATGTACTGGAACATCCTATACAGAAAAATAAAATGAAAGTGCTGGATAAAGTGTTAGTCATGAAAACTTGACATACAGTGAGGCGTAGGTTACCTCGTTAAGGGGTTGACTATATCATTTTAGTTGAAAGTTGAGTTTGACTTATTTTTAAATATGTTTGATAACTTAGTACTGAGGTCCATTGTTGAAAAAGTACAGAGCTTTGGTAAATACGTGTTTAAAATTTCGAGAGTGAGAATTATAGGCGAATCCGAGCTCAAAACGTTGGAGCGAAGATTGGGAGCAGGAGCGTAGCCCCCTCCCAGAGGTTTTAGGTGATCTAGGTTGTGACAAAAAAATTGTTGGAATATTATTTTGCAAATCGTAATGAAGCAGGCACCTAAACAACCAAAACATCACCTCAAATAAAAAGGACCTCCAGTCAACCAATAATAAACAAGGACTTAAATGTCCAGTCGTAAAAGACACATTTACCCGCTCTTGTTTGACTGAAGGACACTTTCCTCCATCCATTTTGGAAAGGACACTCTCATCCCTTAGTATGCCGTACTTCAAGTAACATACACATTTACACTCTAATTGTGAAGCTGTTAGTCTGGATGCGGGGTACGTAATTAAAAGTAGGTTTGGAGAATTTCGTCTCCGTATCATAAAAAATGCCTATTATACCATTAGATAACTCAACATTTTGCATAATATGGGGGCAGAATTGTCCCAAATGGTGGTGCTTGTCGTCATTGCATACTAACGACAGACTTATTCTCAGTATCCAACGACGCATGGGTACAACGACTATTTTGCTCCTCACAACAACCTAAACATGTTGGAGTGAATTCTCCATCATGTCTGAACCTAAATTTGTTGTTAGGGTTTAAACGTGAAGTATAACTTCCCACATTATTGTTAATCGGTGACACAATTCCAATCAACACAAAACGAGGTCACTTTAGTCCTCCTCATCTATTGAACCACCTCTGTTCACTATCATCATTGGAACCCCTGGTCAAGATTGATTTCCTACTTTGTTTTTGCAATTTCTTTTTTTTTTCTTAATTTTAGATCTATGTGAAGTCACTTGTAAGATTTCCTCTCTTTTCCTTCATTCGCCAAGTATCAAAGCAACAGATGTCCTACAAAAATTGAGATTAAAGCACATCGTGGTTGTGATTCACAGGTTCTGTACAAAATATTTCCGCAACGAGCTCAGATTTGTAAGTCTTTTGTCAATTTCTAATTTCTCGTCAAATAGGTGTAGATAGTGCTTTCTGGACAGACAGATCACAGCCACGTGGCAGCAATCTAGCACACTTAGTTGTGCTCCACATACACTGGATAAATACCTATGCTTATCTACGCAGGGGCTGCGAGACATGCCCCTCGCGTACCAACAAGGGAGTCGTAGGGACTTAGTGTTTTAGAAGCTAGGGAAAGGCACGTCGCACGCGTGCGACAACAACACTCGTGCGGGACCCTTTGTAACTGCTTTGAGGGACTTAATGGCCACGTCCTATAAACCCGGCTTAACCTCATAACGGTCTCCGATATGTACGGTGAGGTGTCTAACAGTTCCTATATACACGGTCGAACGTGCCGTTACGGGGGCTACCATTAAGCCGCCATTTATGGTGCATTAAACCTCTCACAACGGTCATTTCCCCACAATATATAGGATGGTTAGCCCTCTGTTGCGACATAGATATAGATTCCATATCTGGTTCTACACTAGCTGTTAATCTGTCTATCTCTCTTAGTTGCAAGTGCTTACCCTCTCCCTAAACACACCCTACATCTCTTTGTGTCATTATTCTCTACTTAAGGTGCACACTTGGATCTCCCTGAGGGATTTCAGTGATCAAAATTTGGTGAACCCGACGTGAAACATCCACCTTCAACCCTTTTAACCCTTCCACAATGTCTTCCGACGCACACGTTCACGACGGTGATCGGTCCCCTTCCCACGAGGACACCTCAGGAGAAGAGGGACTTCTCAACACCACTGCCAATCCTAGCATCCCGCAAGTAGCTGTTGGAGGAGGGCCCTATTTAGTGGCACTCCAAGCTACGATTCAGAGTCAAGCCCAGATGATGCAAGCCCTGTCCGCCCAGATCGCTCAAATCATGACAATCTTGGGAAGGATTGCTCAGAATACCACCACAGGGGGCTTCAGTCCCACCACTGACAGCCCTGTTACCTTTACCAGCGGCGGCAACCACATCTATAGTGCATACGTCTGTTGCACAATCTTCTTTTTCCATTGGCCTTGGGCCTCAGGCACCGGGCATCCCGACGAGCTCCTCCCTGATGAAGATGGGAAACCCTACGTCATACTAGGCGGTGCCTTATCACGCAGGTGGGAATCTAGGCAGTGATGCATTTCCACCGCCACCTCCCTATGATGCAACAATGACCTACATTCCGTGCTTCGTGGCCTTGGAACAGCGTATAGACAGCAACATCGCGAACAGGAGCTTCGCAGAGGCCGTCATCCCAAAGGTTGACAGCGCGCCTCCCATTCCACGGGACATCTACTTGATGCCCATCCCTACTGGATACAAAGCACCCAAGTGCGAGAAGTTCGATGACGTCGGCGGGCACTCACACGAGCATGTGATGTGATTCGTTGACATGATGGGCCCACACGGGGTAGACACTAGGTTATTGATGCGCGAGTTTCCCAATTCTCTGAGGGCTGTCGCGTAAAAATGGTATAGGACCCTGAAGCATGATATGTCAAGACATGGGAAGACATGGTGAAGAAATTCTACACCAAATTCTTCCAAGTTGAAGAAAAGGTCGCCACTATCCATCTCTCACGCATGTACCAGAGGCATGACAAGGAGGGAGTTTCCTTCATTCAAAGGTTCAGGGACAAGTCCTTCGAGTGTGTCGATGACGTCCTCGAAAGTCAACTGGTGGAGATATGCCTTCAGGGCATGCGTGACGAATACAAAGGTATGCTCATTAACTTGGAACCCCTGGTGGAAATAGTGAAGAGGAGGTACGCTAACGAGCGTACACAAGAGAATCCCAGCTTCAAGGTGGGAAATTAAAACTACAAACGGGCACAAGATAACAATGTCCATGCAGTATCATCCTCCAATAAATAGCAGCGGCCCGTGCCCCTGGAGGCACCACCTTTGCCTTGTTCAGTCGAGGATGCAATAAACCTTTGCAAGAGGTGGCGCAAAGATGGGATCCTACCGCCCCTGGAGCACAAACCCACGAAAGACCAGCTGCAGGATCCAAGGTGGTGCGAGTGCCACGGGCAGGTACAAAAGGCATTGAAAACAGTTTCAAAGCTTCGAAACCAAAACTCGGTTTCAAGGCTTTGAATTATGTTTCAAGTCCTTGAAGCAGGATGGGAACTTACTGATTAAATATTGCTCATGAGTTACAAGAATAAAGAACAGTATTAATAACTATAGAGACAAACATAAAGTGAATACATGTCAATTTCCCGTTGATTTTTTTCGACAAATAGACATGTAAGATTTTAATTGTCATATTCTTATAATGTTTGTTTAAAGAAAAACAGCGACACGATGTTTTTCCATACAACGTTATGCTTTTAAATTATTATGCATATAATCAATGTTTGTCACACTGATACTCAACATGCACGATGATTCAATAATTCTTCTAAATCTAAAATTTTATGTGGTAAGATAAAGTATTGAACCATTCGAGGTGTAGTTAGTTGGTCGGGTTCACATTTGTTCAATGGTCCAGAGTTCGAACCTTTTGGAAACAAATGGCTTCCTATTGGTGTCTTCAGCTATGAGCATGTCAGCCTTGATTTTCTGAGACTTATTTACCTCGCTAATGTGGTTTGTGGGCACATGAAAAAAATGATGTAGCATAACTTTGAAAGGAATGTCTGTAATAAATATGTTTATCAAAATGAACAGAAATTACATGACACATGTAACACGACATGTAGGGTGAACCTTGATACATTTATTGGTCTTCATAGCTACACTAATTTAAAATTATTTTAGTTAGTTCATAGCTACAATAAATTTGCTGAGATAGACAAATTGCCATATCTTGATTTAATCCATGCAAATCCCTAACATATTATATTTGGCGTGTATCAAGATAAGTTTTCTTTAATTTCATTTTTTCTTCCCTTTCATAAGTATGTCCTTGAGAGTGATTCATCAGGTTTGACTGGAGGAAAATTAGTCATAGTGATTAGAACTACAAACTTAGAAACAGTTTGTGTGTAGTTCGCATAGACTCTATTGTCGTAATGCTCCAGAGACCTTACGATACCTTTATTTTAAAACTAAGGATAAGTCAAGAATAAGTTTGAAGTATTATCATTATTTTTGAAAATCAAGTATTAGTTTTACCGAAATTACAAAATAACCCTTAGCAAAAATACGGGGTAATACGTCCTCGAAGATATGACAGGTCACTAAAGTCAAAATTGGTTTCCTACATGCAATGCACAGAGATTATGGTCATAATGTGTACCTTATTTGTTGTTTATTTCTCGAGCCTCGGTTTAACTCATCACAAAGATCTGACCAAGCGGCCTCTGGTTGTGGTCCTGAGCTGCATTCTGTCCATTTCTGTTCTCGTTATTTCTAGCTTCGTTGTTAGCATTCACATTCCTATTCTTCCCTCCATTGCCACGATAGTTGCCTTGCTGACCCGCTGTGCCATTTCCATAATTGTTACGAGGCTGATTTCCTCCATTCCTGTTATTCTGCCGGAAACCATTCCTATTATGATTCTGGCAGTTCCCTTAGTATTTTCGCCCGTTTTCCTGGTCATTACTCTAATCGTAACCCTTAGTGTTGCCTTGTTTATCCTCATCCAACATCCTTCGCCTACATTCGTTATATATGTGGCCTTGAATGCCGCAGTACCAACAAATTATTGGTGTTCCGTCGCAAGTGTATCCACGATGATTGCGACCACACCTGTTGCAGCTGGACTGACACTTTTTGACTCCATTTTCGTGGTTCTTATGATGATTCCTCCATTGAAACGTTTATCTTCCCCTTGGTTGTTCCTGCCTTGCCCATGGTTGTCAGCCTCTTAACCTTCCACTTTTCTCTTCTTCAAGTGTTGTGCCTGCACCTGGTCGACTATCCAGATGTTAGCTGCGATTTCGTATGCCTCTGACAAGGTGTCATAGGTTATGGTGAGCATGGTTCTGGGAATTTCAAGTTTCAGACCTCCTATAAAGCGAGTGACCATGCGCCCTTCAGTAGGGTTTCCTCTGCAAAACGGCCTAATCCACAAACCTGTCATAGTAGTCTGTTACAGAGTCGTTGTCTTGCTTCAGTGTGATGAAATCCTGGTTCTTCCTCTCCTTGACATGCTCCGGGTGAAAGGCAAATCTCATCGCAGTCTTCAGGGTCTCTCAGTTGAAACCTTCTTGAGCCATTAATCTTGCTAGATTGGCTCTCCACCAGTTATCAGCTTTTCCCTTAAAGTATAATGCTTCCTCCTTAATCTTTCTAGCTTCTGGGCATTCCATGGTTTGAAAAATTCTTTTGAATTCCATGATCCAATTCTCAAGAAAAACGGGATCCTCTTGCCCATATAAGCAACTTGGGTTTTGCTGAGCTACATTCTTAGCCCAATCAGGTTCCCGTTCAACGACAACATTATTATTGTTTTTCTGATTGTTGTTCTTCATTTTCTGAACGAAGTGATCCATGTGACTAATCAATTGATCCACCTGCGGGTGTACTGCTTCTTCTCCTTCCATTTTCTCACCCTAAAATATCTCTTATCACAATACACGTTCTAACACATGTAACATGTCACAACCAGTAAGTATTCAATATCAATCAATCACACAATACATTTCATCGAGATATACAAAGAAGAATCCAAACATAAAGGTCATCGGAGTACAACTTCAGAAACTTATACCGTAATTGGCACTAGGGCCCAACATGAAACAGAGTAATGTCCGATAACAAGTAACTACTATCATGCAAGAGGAAATAAACAGTAATTCCCAAAATACCCGACTTTCCATACTTTATCTTTCCCTAAGTCCATTTAAGGTTACCCTTCAGGTTTTAACCACTTAGCGGAAAGAACTGCTTTGATACCACCTGCAACAACTCCATTATCTAGCTCGGGACAAGACCTTCTGGCGATCCTTTATAAAAGCGTCGAAACTCAAAAGCAAATCAAACCAAAATACTTAGTTAAAAATATGTATAAATGAAAAAAACACCCCCCGAGTATGGGTTATATACAAAAACAACCCTCGTGTTTGGGGATATATAAAAACCACCCCTGTCAGAGTTAAGAGATAACAGTGCATTAACGGAGGGATAAAAAAACAAAAATACACCTGAAATTTTACAAAGTTACCCCACTATAAAAGCCATATAATTCCCTTCTCCTCCACATCTCCTAACCCTATTCAACCTCATCCCTTCCTTTTTCTGTCTTCCTCCCATTTTATCTCCCAACGCAACCCACCTCCACCACTGCTATAACCACCTAAGCCACCCCTCTAGTTTGATTCCTCCCATCTATATCAAAACCTTCCACCACCTATCCTCCAACACCTTGTTATTCCCCCTCAGTCATGTCCTCTTCCTTCAACGTCCCTGCTCCGTCTCGCCGTCGTGCTCCGACCAAGCCATGGAGACCAATTAGAACCAGTGGGAGAAGAAATTGTATGGGTTGAGATTGACGAGGTAGGAGCAACAAGACAAGGTTGTCTGGTCAGATCTGTAGGTAAGTTCGAAAGTCTTCCGATTGAATCTAATCCGAGTAGAGGTTGAAGACACTGTCGACAAATTCTTGGTCGGCCATTCGAGATCCGTATGTAGATTTATCTACATCCGTTAAAAGCAACCGCCACCAATAGCCCTTCAAGCTCCTCCATGTCCACGTCCTTCCTCTCCCCCCCCCCTTCTCTCTCTCTCTCTCTCTCTCTCTCTCTCTGTCTTTGTCTCTCTCTCTCTCTATCTCGCTCTCTCTCAGTGGTGAGAGTTCGATGGATTCAACAACGGTGGTGTCATGTGAGCAAAAGAGCAACCGTGATAGTTGCTCTGTTGAAATCGACGAACCTGTGTTAACGTATTTCAGATATGTGTTTTCTTCTTCATCATCTTCTTTATCTCATATGTTCTTTCTTCATCTTGATCTAACGCTTCTTCTTATCTTTTATTTCAATTAAATATCTATTTTGTTTCAAAAAAAAAAAGTTACTGAATGGTGGTGGTGGTGTTGTGGTTCCGGTGGTGGTGTTGTGGCGGTTTAATAAAATTGGCCAGCTCTTAATCTTCTTTGATTTGTTAGATCTTTTTTCGAAAATCTTGTTTAATCTACCATTTGTTTATTTTGATCTACTTTTTGCCTCTTTGGATCTGTAATTAGACAGATTTACGGTAAATAAACATTGTTGTTGTTGTTTTTGCTCCTTAATCGGGTGGTGGTCAATGAATAACCAACAAACCACTGGTTATGTTCCTATATTTAGTTGCTCCTCTTCAAGTAAAATAGTTTCCAGAAAGTCTCTCAATTTTTAGCCTTCAGATAATTTTAAGGTAATGATAAATGAAGTCTGATTTGGTAATTTTCTATTTGTTGCTTGATGTGGCTGGGCAGTGTAGTTTGGATGTAGGATTTTTTGTATGCATATGTTCTTTTGTTCATTTGATGATCTAATGATCATGGTTTTCTTAATAGAGGTAACATTGAAATCTTAATCTTGAATGAAATTTATGGTGCTTGATAGGTTGTGTGCTCTTTGACGTGGGATCTCTATTATGTGCTCCTTGCTTTTGATTCGTAGTTACTGGGTTTTCTTGCGGATGTGGTGGTGGGTATGTGGTGGTGTTGGTGGCGGTGATGAAGAACACCAAGAACATCAAGAACATGGCTGAAATAACAAAAAATACAAATAGGGGAAAAATGATCATAAAAAGAACGGATTATACCCCCATACTAATTGATTGTAACAGAAGGGTGCTTTTCGTCTAACGTCCAGCCACTGATAGGGGTGTTTTTTGTCTCAAAAGGGGTGGTTTTTGTATATCCCCAAATACGAGGGTTGTCTTTGTATATAATCCATACTCGATGGTTGTTTTTTGCCTTTTAACCTAAAAATATTAAGCAGTTGCAGTAAACTTTAAGTCTTACAAACTAGCTAATTATAATATTACACATTAGCATTACTAGCATTACTACATACTATGTGACATAGACCGTCTAGGTGAGTCTGGCGCCCATCTAGTCCTCAATTCCAGCTCCTAGACCTCCGTTGGGAAGGCAAATAAGAATTGCAATTTTCGAAAGTCAGCAATAAATACTGAGTGAGATACACGTTAGCATGTAAAAACAGGAAAGATGATAGATGGTGTTGGATCACGAATTAAATAAGATAACACTAACAGAGTATGAGTATGAATAAAACATCATCAGATTTTGCAACGGTATAAAAAACAGTGCTAGCAGGAATGATCTCATTATAGATTTAAGATCCAATTGTTATGCATAGTAACCGAAAATATTAATCCCAACAGAGGGCCTCTCAAATAATGATATACCTAGCCAACAAGGCATAGAGAGGAAACTCCCGAATCGGTGTTTCTGGCCAGAGCAAACAAGTTAAAGACTTCAACAAGAAGTTAGGGGAAACTCCAGAGTCTGTGTTTCCAGCCGTATCCAACATAACGATAGTCCATGACCACAAAAATTAGTCAATGGAAACTCCCTGCTATCGGTGTTCCCTGCTGTAGCCGACATTGTAACAATAGTCCAACTGATTTCGGTACATGTGATGTTCCACTTTACGTTTTTAACGAATTATTATTTTCTATGATAGTTTCAAAGATTAATTTCGAAATATAATCAAACTCAAGTAACACATGCAATTCATAAAACCCATTTTGAAACGGGAAACATAAATCTCATTTTGACACGAATCATGCAAGGCACACGAGGCTAAGCATGTAAAGTCACTTGAAGTCGCCTTAGCAGTTAGTATGAAGGGGCGTCGACGAAGCCTATGTACACGAATCCGTCCCTACAATTACAAGTCTCTAGTTAAAATGATGCTACTTCCGAGTAAACGAATGCATGTATGTTTGTCTAGGTCGTGTACTAAGTCCATCCCAATAATCCCAATTAACGCGCTTTCAAGTGGTATACGGTGTCGATTACATGCTCTAAATAAGTATGATTATAAATGTCACTAATGCACATATACTTATGTTCAATGTCACAAATAAGTCATACATAATCCATAGAGAGGCAAGAACTCACGTTCTATCAAAAAGAAGAGAGTTCAATTCTGGACAAATTTTTAACTCTGAATGTAAAGCTTTATTTAGCTTATCAAAACATCTCCTGAAAATCATAAAATAAACTTAGGATGAACCTACATGTGTCTACTTTTAGGAACATCAAGAAAATCATTCATAGCTATCATAAAACTCAAGTTACAAAATAAACAAATACTGTTGTTAAGAGAAGAGTTTGGCAGAAACTTTTAACTTTACAAGGTGATTACTACCACTTGGAAAACAGATATAATGATCATATTCTCTAGAATTATTCCTTAATGTGTCTAGTTACAGAAAAAGAAAGAAAACGTGCCAAAACTTTCTGAAAATAGGATTTTTAGTGATAATGGCAAGACTGCTCCATTAACAGAGTTTCAGAAAACATGCGAGTTCAAAGGACCATTACTCATTCACTAAGAATGCTATGAAGATGATTATTTTCTCAAAATGACCCCCTTGGAGTCTATTTTCATAAAATGTAATATTTGAAAACTTGATATATACAAAAGTGGAATATAGACCATGTTTTTCACAAACTACACAGATTGTATCAACATGCATGTTCCCTAAAACCGTCAAATCTTGATCAACGCATTTCCATGATACATGCAACTCCAGAAACATGTTCTGATACTCAAGCAAAGCCATTGAAACACATATAAAATATCAAACAAGAAATTTTAGAAATCAAGTGGAGAATTTGAGAAAAACACAATTTCTAAGTCACAATTTCATGCTCTAGCCACACATGCATCATCAAATCAAGAAATCTCTAAAAAGACATGCTTCCAACGACTACTTTCCCAAGCTACGAAGGATTAGTGACTGAAAATTCTACTTACAACCTGACCTAAGAGGGACTAACAGTGTTAGGAAGGACGGTGAGAGTTTGGATCTTCAAAAATTGGAGGGTTCTTTCATGGATGACATGAAGATGTTGATTGGAGTGAATAGAGAAGATGAAGAAGATGTTGATGGTGATGAATTAATTGGATTGTCTCAGCCCCAAACAGAGAGATGTACTAGAGATTGATGGAGAGAATTTAGTGGAGGTAGTGTGTGAGGGTGTGTATCTTACATGTATAGGATGACTACACATGTGAGTATAGTTTCATAAGCAATGAGTCGAAGTATTATTATACTAGTGTTGACTTGGGTAGTGGTGGGGAGGGGCTCGTGAGATAATATAATTCTCCCAACAAGTTAGAATTAAAATTAGCCCCTAGAATTAACAAGCCGTCCATGGCTCCACGCCGATATTAAAATTAATTAGAATTAATCTCAAAAACCCTAGCCCCAAGAAGACGCCAACATTGCCTTGGGCTCTATAACGTCGTATAGCCTTTTAATAGGGCATATGGATTATGCAATTTGCAACAATATCCACATATTTCGTTGGTTACCGAGGTAGCAATGATTCGGAAAAAAAAACGTCGTGAGTCTCCAAAAAACTCCATATAAACCATTTGCCTCGACAATTTATACTTTTCACACCATTGTTACTGGCAAAGTTTATGAGCGGAGAGGACACTCTTCGAAAACAAGTCCAAAGCTTCAATGAACTGTTTATCATCGCGAATCAAGCACTTCAATCGCTTAGACAACAACAAGGTTAGTAGATCCCCTCTTTCAATAACGCAATTTTCATGTTTGAGAATATGAATCACGTAGACATGTAGTTGAATTTGGGTTTGCAATTTATGTTCTCCATGCATAAGCAGAGCATCAATCTTAAAAGCATTCCTTCACATGTGTTATTTTTATAATAGAGATGCCAAAAACAAAGATTTTGAAGGAAACAGTTAATTTATCATAAATTCCCAAGGATCTGTGGTCTAAAGCTCCTTATCGGGGCGCGGAAGATTTCTATCTGGCGACCATCAGAGGGACAACTCTTGAAAAATCCCTAGTAAAAGATGCTCTACAACTAACATCTGAACCCGAGAGAGACAACTGGGATCTCCTTAATATCAATGGCGTACCCCGGCTCGATCGTGAATGAGGGTTGTATCCTTTTACTGATATTCTTCTTCAAACTTTTGTGGAGAAAATGAATTGGATGGAAGAGTGGACAGAACACATACTTGAGCATTATGAGACTGAACTGACTCATGCCGGAATATACAATGTTGTGCGCGCGACAAAGGGGCTGAGCATCAGGCTCGATAATGACATGCTGGTGAATCTGTTCTCGAGGTACTCGAAGAAAACTCATAGCTTGCAATTCTCGACCTTCGAATCTGGTCCTACTCTCGAAGATTTTGAAATGCTATAGGAAATTCCTTGAATGGAACATGTGGACCCTTTGTCTCCTCTGGATACCGATGATGAAATATCCCACTTCGAGCAAATGAAGGAGTGCATAGGGGAAGTGAAGAAAATGGCCACTAGATGGACCTCGAGTACACCTTCGGAGACTCACTTGCTAGTTCAAACAGACGCGGTAAATATATGATCTAAATGGATAACATACTTCTTCCGCGATTTTCAAAGGCAAAAACTACTCAAGAGATATTATTGAAAGATCCGGACGCACCAACTTCGCTCGAAGGAAAAGTTTCTTCCTACACACTGTGTGGTTTTCTCTGTGTCTGGCTATCAAGACACCTTAGAGATGTACATCCACAAGACGGTGTATTTTTCCACGTCCTCGCAATTGCAGTTCGCCTTTCACTTGGCTAGAGAGTAGCAATAGGGCCTTCGGTCCTTGGGTCTTTATATCATCGCCTGGACTTGGCTATGACACATGTCGAACAATCTCAAGTTAGATTCGATATCGTGACTAACGTCAACGTCGCATTCTTATCGATGTGGGTATTCGAGAGATGGCCTCTGTATGCTCCAGTTTTGATGCATGTAAAAATGTGGAATGCACCCAATGCCAAGAAATATCTTCTCTGCCCTCGAGCATGGCGCTGGTACAAGACCAAGGGTATTCAAAGCTCATTTCCTTTAATGTGTGATGACATTAGCTACTTTGTAGCTAGTCCATATTCTCTACCTCTGGAGAACATTGTGTATCATGAAAATATGTACCCGGAGAAAAACACAAAAATTTCTCCCTCACATATAACCAAGGGCTCACGATGCTACTCCAGATTCGTAAATTTTTGTAGAAGGGGTTATTTTCCTGCCTTGACTAAGTATGGTAGTGAATGTTTGAGTTACCAACTCATAACAGTTCATTATGATCCTGTTCGAGTGAGCCCCCAGTTTGGCTTTTATTCAGTGAATCCTCCCTTGTGGTCTGATTCACTTATTCGCGGTTGCTACAAGAGGTTGCTATATGGTAAGTGTAATGGCTTACTGGTTAGCATGCTCCCTTTAATCCAACCTTCCAAAGAGAGACAAGGAGATTAGGCTCCTAACTGGGTTGCATTTTGGATACGCAAACTCGTCTTCACGCGAGGTCTCATATTCAATTTCATCCAATTAAGGCTCCTTCTATCATGATAGGTGACTACCCTTTCAAATCATCATGCTCTTAGAATGCGACTCAGTATGGTTTTTTATTCGCTTCTGGATAAGGAACATCACTTGTGCGCGAAATTAATTTTGGCAGAGAAAATAGGTGTGGTTAGAAAGGAGTCTTATAATGCAAGGAAAACTTATGCAAACGATTTCAACAAGTTATCTTCAGCAACTCTTTTAAATTCTCTGTATGCATGACGAGTGTATGTTATATTAAATTCGTATGGTATTTCAGTGCTGTTTCAGGAGATATGCATCCCGGGATCGAAGAACAGGATTTGCCGACATTCTGCGGTCGAAGGACAAATCTAACATCGCTATTGAACATGAGATGACATTTTCTCAAGAAGTACAGGATCATGTCTGGAATGCACTTGCAAACTTCATCTTATCAATAACTGAATCTGATAAGAAACCCAATAAGAAGAAAGCTTCCGGTGAGCCTTCAGTGGATGTAACAGACCCTAGGGTATCCAAACAAGCAAAGCATCCAAGGAAAAACCCTTATCCTTGGGAAAAAGTGGTGACCAGAGGAAGAGGCAAAGCTCATCTTCCACCTGCGACGAATTTGGTGAATACGCGACAAAGCAACATGGAGGACTTTGTAGAAACAATTCGGATACATCCTTTGCCACGAGAGAAGGTAGTAACATCGCACTTCTGCAGTTCTTAAAATAAAGTATCCATATTACTAAGATGCACATATGTATATATTACAGATATCAAGGGATATGTGGAGGAACTGGAAGGCCTCGCTGAAGAGGAGGTGTTTACAGATCTAGATCCATGGCTAAAAAAAAAGCCAGAGATGCGAGGCTGCGAGAGGAGCTCGACATCGAACAAGAAAAGAAGAAGAGTCTTGAAGAGCAAGGGTAAAACTCGCAGTCAGTTGTTGCGCAGATGCAGCGCGCCAGAGAAGATTTCCAAGAGATAGTTGGTGATGCAGATGAGGAAGGTACTATTCAAATTTTCTCTCTCTCATCAAGAACTTATCTTTCGAGCTTTAAACAATGGGGTGTCTAAAAGTGACATTCGTCTTTGGTTAGTTGATCAATGCAGAGACGCTTTGGTAACTCATACGCGCATCATATTTGTTATGTTCGAGATTATCGCATTCAGGTTTAATAATAATATTTGGCATATAATCACGTCGTGCTTTGTTAAAAGGAAATGATGATAACTGCAACATAACACTCATATAGATATTCCATATGAATATGGAGGTGCCTTTTCACAATAAACTCTTTTTCAGTTTGGCATTATGAATTATTTAAAATCATTACTAACCTCCTCACATTTGGCAGAGATGTTAGGCTCAAGAGTCCAGAGGTTCGCAGTGCTAAGTTTGCCTTCCTGACACACCTAATGACACCCTGGTGAGGATGTGGTAATGGAAGATCAAACTGCGCAGGCACCATACATGCGAGTAGAGGAGAACGAAGCCGACATCGAGGATAGAAGAATTGAACTAATTCGAGAGCAAGAGGAAGAGGAGAACATCCAGAAGGAGCGCAGGGATGCAAGAGCTGAAAATGTTGAGCATGTTTATACATTTCAGGGGACGACCACTTCGCCTATTGGAGTGCCATCAAACATCGCTCTCAAAATTTCCCCCCTGCAGAGGCCACTCTGGGAAGTCTTGAGCAAAATGAAACTCATGAGGAAGGATTTACTTCGTCAATGGAAGACCCTTCAAATGTAGTATCAGGAACGTTCAGCCAACAGAAAGCGCTCATCAAACAGATGAGGTTTCTCCTCTTGCGCCTGAATCTGCTGTCCCAAACTCGCACCAGGCCAGAAATGAGGCTGATTTGAATGCGTTCAGCGGCGTGCTAGATCACAATAGAGAAAATGCTCAATTAACAGGGGTTCCAACTTTTATCGAGGCGTGGGATGAAAGTGATATGAACGTGACTATCAACCAGCCAGCTTAGAATGCATCATCAAGGGCAAACACTCGTGTGGCTGCAAATGAGACTTTGGAAAGAGTGAATTCGACCGTGACTAATCCAGACAACTCATCTATGTTGAGAAATGTCGCATCCTCAGAGGTTCTTTGCACTAGGGCTCGGAGTGAAGATTTATCGCCGCCTGGTATGATGAGCAAGGAATCTCATGATGAAAATCGAGCACCTGTTCTGAACTTAGAAGCAATACTTTCTCAAAACCCTTGGGCGGTATGGGATACACAAGCTGTTGAAGCCATTGAAGCTGAGACGAATTGTCCTATCCCTGAAGAATATTTTGCGCGAGATGTCACTGCAGATAAACGACTGGCTGAAGCAGAGGCTTCTAGTAGTGGTTAAACAACGGCGACCTCAATTCCATTCCTTCGTGAGATAGTTGCATGTATTGGTAAGAAATCTATAGCATGCAATTGTGATAAAGCTTTTCATTTTATTTTATAGCTGAATAATCCGTACTTATTCTTGTTAAAATGTAGGAGTAAGCCAATCTTGTCTGGAGTGGCTTATGAAGATTCGCATTTCAAACCCGAAGAATTTTCCAAGAGTCTTGGAATTGGCGCTTAAAGATAGGAAATATCTCCTCTCCAAATTGACGGACCTTTTGGAGAATATTTGCAACACTACTCCAGCGACCATATCTATTTCAAATGCGCAATACTTATTGACCAATGTGCAGGGCATTCAGCACGTCGCACAAGGCAAGATAAACCTTGACTTCCTTATTCAAGGATTGGCAGAGATCAACAACTGTGTGAAGCTCAAATTTGGCTTTGTCAACTACTCTGTGGAGAGTTCTAGGCTTCGCACCCAAAAGGAAATAATTGAGAAGGCCGTGATGCAGTTTGAAGAGGTACAAAAGAATCATCAAGAGCATAAAAGATATCTGGATCAGCAGGCTAGCAATTCTATAAAGTAAGCAGCTCAAGACTCGCTTCTCAAGGATTTGTTTGAGGAAGACTAATAGTTTAGCCTTGCACCTCTCGCAGATTGTAGTTGGAATCTTTTGAATCAGTCTGATTTTGATGTATGCATTTCGAATCCCTTTATCATTATATGGCTTTTCGCGGTTTGAACCTTTCTAAGACAGCACACAAAATTATGTGCGTCTAAATTTTGCTTATGAAAAAAACACTTTTGCTTCACGGATATTGAGCATATTTTTTGCTATCTTGATTAGATAGACTTGTAGTAACAAAGTTACATCTTTAAATATTGCTATTGTAGAAATAGATAGGCTTTTCAATTGCGACATTGCTGCTATCTAAGAGTTGGGCTTGTAATCACGCATTGCTGCTACCTAAGCAAATAGGCCTTTATATTGCTTCGCTACTATCTGAAAAGATGGGCTTTAATTGTGTTTTGTTGCCATCTAAACGGACAAGCTTAGATCGAGTGTTGCTACTATCTAAACATATAGGCTTTAATTGAATATTGGTTCTATCTGAAAAGACAAGCTTAGATCGAGTGTTGCTGCTATCTAAACAGATAGGCTTTAATTGAATATTCTTGCTATCTGAACAGATAGGCTTTGATCGAGCATTGATGCTATCTGAACAGATAGGCTTAGATCGAGCATTGATGCTATCTGAACATATAGGCTTAGATCGAGCATTGCTGTTATCTGAACAGATACACTTTAAACGAATGTTTTCCCTATCTAAACAGATAGGATTGGATCACCTATCAAGTGATTGCTCGTAAATCATAAAAGGCAATGAGAATGAATAACACAGAACAAATTGATAAATGATCTCTCATATGGGATAGTCCTTATCATTAATGAAGTCCTCCAATGGGAGGAATGTAGCAGAGTATTAGAAAGTTACAGAAAAGTTCTAAGGATAGTATTTCTTTAGCCATCCCATATTGGTAGGATTGGGAGTCGTGGCAGTCCCATAGCATCGTAAGATCGTGCAATAGCCACTGTCAAATACTTCTTTGCCTTTAAGAGGACCCTCCTAGTTAGTAGCAAACTTCGGATGAGTTGTCTTGAGCATGCAATGATCATAAGCTCACAAAAATAGGTCTCCAATAGCAAAATCTTGATGCTGAATAATTTTGTTATATGCGCGAGAAATTCTTTCCTTATACTTCATGTTTTCTCTCGTAGCTTGCTCATGCTTTTCTTCAACTAAAATAATATCGTGATCGCGTTGATTTTCATACAAAGCACTGAAGGCTAACCTCTCAGAATTAATTTTGATCTCGGCAGGAACGACTGCTTCAACTCCATAACAAAGCAAAAAATGAGAAGCCCCCGTAGGAGTTCTTTGTGAAGTCCGGTAAGACCACAATGCCACATTTAAAGAGTCAGGCCACTTCTTGTGATCATCTGCGACCATCTTGCTTAGGATCCACAACAAAGTTTTGTTTTTTGCTTCAGCCTGCTCATTTCCTTTTGGATAATAGGGCCTCGAGCATACCTGCCTCACATTGTATTCAATCAGCTTCAAGCCTGCTCATTTCCATGAATTTGACGACTGCCAACGCATTTTCTATTTTGAGAGGCACTGCTTCCACCCATTTAGTGAAGTGTTCAGTTCCAGTTAGAATGTACTAGTTCTCGTGCGACGCTGGGCGGATGGGACCAATGAAGTCGAGAGACCATGTGTGAAATGGCCAAGGGTTTTCTAGTTCGTGTAGATCGACTGCGAGAGCATGCACCAGGTTGTCGTTGAACTAGCAGTGTATGGCATAGTCTGACCTTCGTGCAACAATCAACATCCATGGTCGGCGAAAAATAACCCACATTCAACAGGTGTATGCAAAGTTTCACACCGCCCTGATGCTCCACTTGATGGGATAAATCCATGAGTTCCTCTATTTCTTGGCCATTTAGGCATTTCAGTAGGTTCCCATCATGTCCTTTTTGCCATTTAAGGTTCTCTTTTAGCACATATCGAGTTGATTTCTTCTTGAGTTTATCAGCCTCCTTCTTGTCACTTGGCGGAATTCCATCTCGGACGTAATCAATCAAAGGCTTTCGCCATTCAACATCATCATCAATTGCAGAAATCTCTAGAGAATCCTTCACCAATGCGCACTTCTCACAGTTGCTTTGCAGAATTGTGGCATAACATGACATTTGAGGCCAATGAATCTCATACCTCTGGGCCTTTCTGTAAATGGAGACTTCATTTTGCCCTCAAGAATTTTTGTGGATTTTCTCTAATAGAGCTCGACCTTCAAATTTTGAAACACATCGCATTAGGATACCTCCAGGCCCTTTAAAGTACAGCAAGTTATCGTGTATGAAGAATCCCTTTGTGGAGACCCAACTTCCCTTGCTTGTTCCTTCAGCGATCGCTCCCCTGACAAGATTTCTTCAATCTTCAAATTAAATGAATTCTTCTTCGCACAATTATTTCATCAGGGAAGGAGTAGTCTTGACCTCGATTGAGATATTTGCTGGACACTTGGATGTGCTGATCTTCGACCCCAAAGTAGCTAGCTCTTCTGCGTGTCGATAATTAGATCTGGGAGTGTGCTGGTACTTGACTGAGTCGAACTTATGGACCAGCTTCTGCACAATCGACCTGTAACTCTACAATTTTATCTATTTGTACCCATACTCTCCTGCAGCTTACTTCACAATCAACTTGGAATCTCCCATCACAATCAAATTCTGCACTTCCAGAGCCTTGGCTGTGAGGAGGCATGTGATCAAAGTTTCATACTCGGCCTCGTTGTTGGTTACTGCGAAGTCCAACTTGTTCGACATCGGAATGACCTCCCCATAAGCCTTAGTGAGGAAAGTTTCAGTCCCCCTCCTGCTCTCGTCGACGAACCATTGAAGTGGAGCTTCCAGTAAAGCGGCTGCATAGAGCATACTTCTGTTCCTTCAAGCACTTCCTCTGTCATAGGCTCATAATTCTCGTCTGAAACTGCGCCAGTAAATCTGCCACTGCTTGAGACCTAATAGCCTTCGGGCGTGTGCATGTGATGTCATAATGTGATAACCCTTTTGCCAACCTCCCACAAGGAGCAGAATGCCCCCACAAGTATCGGATAGGTTCACTTTTTGTCATTACAACTACTTTATAGAAGGCAAAGTAATGCTTCAACTTTTCAATAACAAAGAATAAAGCAAGGCAACGTCGCTCAATGTCTGTGTACCAGGATTCGGCAGACTGCACGACGTGCGAGATATATTAGATGGGTCTTTTCTGGCCGTTGAATTCCTGAGCGAATAAGGCCCCGATCGAATTTCTCGTCGAGGTAAGATACAGAAGCAGAGGCGATCCCAGCTGAGGTGAGATGATAACTCGTGGAGATGTCAGCACTTTCTTCAACTTTTCGAACATCGCCTGGTGATCTTCCGTCCAAGCATATGTCGCATACTTCTTGAGCAAATTGATGAAGGAAAACGTCATTTCCGCAATTGTTGGTACGAACCTCCGTAAGTATGACAGTTTGCCCAAGAATGTCTTTAGGGCACTTTGAGTCTGTGGAGCTGGTAGGATAGTGACAGCTGAAACCTGTTCAAGGTTAGGCTTGATTCCCTGCCGGTGGATTACGCATCCCATGAATTTCCCTCAGGTTACTCCAAATGCGCACTTCCTGGGATTCATTTCAGCTGAAACCTCCTGCATCTCTTGAAAACTTTCCTCAAGTCTTTCAACTGGTATTCCTTTTTCCTTGACTTTATGACCAAATTACCCACAAAAAACTCGACTTCTTGATGCATCATATCATGGATGAGAACCATCATCGCACGCTGATATATTTCACCAGCATTCTTCAAGCCAAAGGGCATGACCGTATAATGAAACACTCCCATGGCCGTGATGAAGGCAGTCTTCCTTGCATCCTCAGGGTCCATCTTGGGTAGTGGAATCGATCCATAAAGTTGAACATCTGATGACCTGCAGTGAATTGATCAACAAATCTATGTTGGGCAGTGGAAAGTCATCCTTTGGGCAGAATCGATTCAGGTCCCTGAAATCAACAAAAACTCGAAGCTGCCCGTTCTTTTTGAAAACTAGTACGATGTTTGCAAGCCAAGTGGGATGATGATTAGGCTCGATTAACTTCGCGTTTAGTAACATTACTATCTCTTCCTTTATCTTCACATTGATTTCAGGATGGAAGTTCCTCGTGCTCTGCATTATTGATTTCTCACTTGGAATGATATCCAATATGTGCATTGTGACCTCCGTATCTAATCCATGTATTTCATCATATTCCCAAGCAAACACATCTTTGTATTATGTCAACAGATCAGCAGACCCTGTTCTTCCTCGGCATTGTGATATGCGCTAAAGAATACTGGTCTTTTCTTCTCTTATGTGGGGCTCAAGAACACCTCTTTCAATTCTTGCTTTTGCGGTTTTGGCTCGTCCTCAATGCATTCGGGCGCCTCTTTCAACTTCTCCATTGGTGTCTCGATCATGTCTTTGCCTGGCACTCCCTCTACTAACTTATTCATTAGCTCAGGGAAATCTTTGATAGGTGGGGTCGAAGATGACCCTGCGCACCTTCAGATGCGATAGCACTTCTTTCCATTTGCATAGAAGCTGTCAACCTCATTGCCATCATTGTCGTGCTTGACGATTATCTTGAGGGTGTAGACATTCTTCTTTTGGTAGGCCACTTTTGACACTTCTTTCTACGAAGGTTGTTTCTCCTTCTGGGCTTCTCTCATCAGCGTTAACCCCGCCGGCGACTGATCTTTAATGTCCTTCCACTTGGGCAAAGGAGTAGGCTTGAATGGTGCTGGCCTCTCTGTTGGAATAGGTGACCTAGAGGCAATCTATATTTATTATGAACAATGTTTTGGCTAGAATATTCAATTATTATTTATTGTGATATTTAATATAATGAATTCCTTAGATACAATGTGTTGTTTATCTTAAATATCCCTAGTACATTATATTGGTTCACAGGATGATCAAATATAGACTAGCATGTGTGTAGATTGATATGGAGATATCAAGTCTTACAAATGGTATGCATTAGGAGTAATGGCATACTGGATTGACCCACAACGGGAAGGATACATTAGATTATGTTAAAGTCACAATAGCTTCTCTTTGTGCTAATATAATTGCGATCCTTAGACTTGAAGTCACCAGATACTCTAGTTGTGAAATATCAATCTTTGATATTATCAAACGTTACACCATAACTGGATAACTATAAAGGTAGTTATCGGGCTTGATAGGAAGCAAGCTTAGAGATCGTAGTGATGTAGAGAGGATTTGTCCCTCCCACATAATGGGAGAAAATATGCACGACCACTCGAGGAATGGTTCTTATTGAATGTCTGGCAAGACTCAGATAAATCAATATGGAGATATTGATGTTATCTTCTTGCATAAGCATATTCCCAGGATCGAGGAACTATTGATTGGATATACGAGTGTGACTATTTATGTCTCGTGTCCAATCCGGATATGGAGACAAAGGGAGAGTGAAATATGTGATATTGGGCAAAAAAGGTTTGTTGAGATCACTGACTTATTTCTATTAGTTGGGTTGCGTGGATGTGTTGCTAGACACCGTTCAATGTTAGTAATTAGTTACTACCAACTAAGTAGAAACCTATTGGGTCACACGTTAAATAGAGTTGAACCAGATTTGGGATTAATTAATATGATTAATTAATGAGATGAATAACTTTGCAACACCTCGTAAACTTAGTAGGAATAATATGCAAGGAAGGGACTAATCCCAGTTCATGTAGAACTAGGAAGGGCCTTTATGTAGTTAACAAGAAGTTGTTGGAATATATAAAGGATCCTTTAGCTTCCTTCCCAAAACTAATGCTCATAACATAAGTGAGTGGGAGAGAAATCAAAAGAGAGAGCAATAGAAGACTAGAGGCCGAATCCCCTTGCCGGTCCACCCTACCCGTCGGCCACAAGGAAAGGGTCGAACCCTCTCTTTGTCCTCAGTTGCTTGATTCGTTCTTCCCTCTTCCTCTGGTCCAATCTAGCACTAGGAGATGAAAGAATCTAGATCTAACCTCTAGAGGTGGATCAACCGTAGAGACGAGGACAACATTCTTCGTGTGATCTCCCAAACCAAAAGGTACACATCTTCTATGTCCTTCATCTTGTTATGAATGTCTCTTCCTGTGATCCTTGGTGGTCTTTGAGTAGGAATTAATTTTTTGTTATTCTGTGCGTAACCTACGTTAAAACCCAACAGTGGTATCAGAGCCACCGGTCGTAGTGCATAACGTGATTTTATGTGTTACGATTTCAGTTTTACACCGTTTTATTCATATCACGCGAAACTGAATTTAATTGGCATACTTTATGCAACAAACAAGACCTAATTTAACATTGGATGTGTAAATTGATGAGTTTGATCACATAGGATGTGTGGAATTTTGTATCAAGAACTAGGGTTTGGGCACATGCTTGTAAAAAGGGGTTTTTCAAGTATGAAGACAATTAAACTTGGGCATCAAGGCAAAGGGATGTTTTGGAAACAACCCAATAAGGGAAGGAAAGTTATTTGGAAACAATTCCATAGGAAGGGGCGGCCCCATAAGGGAACCGCGCCTCCCTTTCTTGCCGCTCAAGACACATGGCCCCATAAGGGAACCGCCCCGGGCCTAGTGTGGCGGTTCCTTAGTTAGTTCGGTCATTATCTTGGTGAACCTCTTGGACAGTTTTGACCCTAGTATGTCCAAAACAAAAAAATTGAACAAGCGCGTTAAAAAAATGGTTTTAACTGTATTATGTGCTTTTTTCATGGTGGATGGATATGGCCTAGAATGTGGATGTTTTATTTTTTTTGGTTTGGTTTAGGACCTGCGAGATGATCAAATTAATTTAATAATTTATTAGGTTTTGTTGACTCAAAGACCCTTAAGTGTTTTTTGAGAAGTAACTACTTTGAGTGATGAAAGACAAAGCATTTCTGATACTCCAAGGCCTTGAGATACTAACAGAGCTTCAAAGCCTTGAGAGTAGTTTTTAGTGTGTTGAATGTTCTAACAATCATGTGTTGCAGATTGGCTATCAGATTATATAGATCAGAGATTTGCTGCAAATACTTAAGTTTTATATTCTCTATATATCTGACACAATTTCAGATGTCCTGATCATGGAGAATCAAAGATTTCTGGTCTTTACTTTGACAGACTGTGAAGCATGTTCATAGCTTCAAGGCCTTGAGATATGCCTTGAGCTGCTGACAGCTTTACAAATCTGATTCTTTCTTGCAGGGTTTGATCTTTATTATTGTGATTGTTTCATGACTTCTATGAGTCTTAAACTAGTTTATCATGATTTATATGTGTCAAAAGTTAATAAGATTATTGTTCTAATCACTCATCCAGTTTTTATTCAGAAACTGGAAATCCAAACAGACTTAGTGCTGTTATATTTCTGGATTTTGTTGTTGCTATGTTTGAATGTTATTGCAGGTTTGTTAAACGTGCAAATACAATCTCAACAAACTCCAACGAATATCTACTCAGAGCAGTTTGAATTGCAGTTGAAAACAGAAGCTGATTTGTAGGAAAGGAGATCCTAAAATATCTCATTAAGTTGCAGTGAGTAGATAAAAGACTGGTTTGAATTTTTAAAGAAGAAAGGCATGCGGAAAACTGAGAGAGGTGTGAAATATTCGTGGGAGATCATTCATTCAAAGACACGGACATTCAAGCTTCAATTCCTGATTTCTGAAGATCAATCATTCCAGTTTCCAGAAGAACACATCGAGGCCTTCACAAGCTTATTCTTCTACTATGTTCTTCATCTGTTTTGTAATCTGATAACCTTTTGTCTATCTAAAACCTCACTAAACCTAGTGGCTGGTTGTTCAAGTGAACAACAAGAGGTTCTTGTTAGCTCAACAGTTAGTAGCTGATACTAGATAGGTTTGGAACCACAAGCTGTATAGGTTTAAGGGAAATCACTTAGGCTTGAAGATCTAGGGCTGTTTCTGTATGAGTAATAAGAAGTGTTTACCCAATCCTTGTGGGATTAGATCCCTCAGGCAGATATTAGGTCCATTGGGACTAAACTCCGTAAATTTCATTGTGCTCTTTACTTTACAGTTTTGTTATTTTTTGTTGCACACAACTCAAATCAAACGAGGGTTTATAAGCTTTTCAGAACTGGTAATAGTTCAAGGCCTTGAAGCTTTCTATTTTGTCTTTGTAAGTTTCTTACTGTTTTCTAAAATCTCAAGGCCTTGAGATTTGAGTTTCTCACTTAAGCTAATCTGTTAAAAACTGTGTTTTGCGAAAAAGTTTCCATACTCTATTCAACCCCCCCCCCTTCTAGAGTATTTAGGTCCTGTATTAAGTCTACATGACACACTTTCAATTAGTATCAGAGCTTGGTCACTGATATAGATCTAACAATCTTGTGACAATGAGTAATGTAGGAGATGGTGGATTCTCACAAGGAAGGGCAGCAACCAGACCTCCATTGTTCTGTGGTGATAACTTCATGCACTGGAAGGCATTGATGAAGATGTTCATCATAGATCAAGACATGGATTTGTGGTCAATATTTCATAATGGTCCTCATGAGTACTACACTGCCATAGATGGAGTCAGATGTATCAAATCTGAGGAATATCTCTCTGTTACTTAACTGGAAAAGGTATCAAAAAATTACAATTCTATGAATCTTTTATACTGTGCTATTAATGCAGATGAGTTCAACAGAGTGTCCAATTGCAAAAGTGCCAAAGAAGTATGGGACAAACTGGTTGTGACATATGAAGGAACTAGCCAGGTTAAGCAGACCAAAATCAACATACTTCTGAGGCAATATGATTTGTTCAAGATGAACTTAGATGAGACCATTAAGGAGATGTTCAATATATTCACTGATGTGGTGAATAATCTGGAGTCATTGGGAAAGAAGTTTTCAAATGAGGAAAATGTCTGGAAAATTCTGAGAAGTTTGCCAAAAGCCAAATGGGAGCCAAATACAACAGCGATTGTGGAAGCTCAGGATTTAAGTCTTATTTAGCTAGATGATCTACAAGGAAAGCTGCTCACCCATGAAAATTATATGAAGGATGTAGAAGGTGATATGAGTGAAAATTTCAAGAACTTAGCACTCAAGGCTAAAGACAATGAAAAATCTCAAAGCCTTGAGTCTGAAGATGAGCATGATGATCAAGAGGCTTTAGCATTGATCTCCAAGGCCTTGGACAGGATTCTCAAGAAGAAAAGAAACTCGGGTAATAGGGACTAGAACATAGAGAGATCAAGACCTTCAAGCAGTAAGGACTACAAAGGTAAATCTTCATCACAGTTACATAAAACTAAAGTAATGAATTGTTTTGAGTGTGGTGATGCAGATCATTTAGTAAGAGACTGTCCACAAAATAAGAAGAACAGGAACATTCAGAAGAAAGACAGTGACAACAGAAGGAAGAAAGCCATGATGGCTTCCTGGAGTGATTCTGATTCATCAAGTGACTCATACACAGAAGAAGATCAAGCAAATTTGTGCTTCATGGCCAAACATGATGAAGAAAAGTCATCAGACAAACATATTAAAGAAATGGTAAAAAATCTTCTTGCTAGTCCTTCTAATGTACTTCCTGAAATTCTCAAGAGTAAGTTATTAAATGAGGAAGTTATAGAAATGAGATTTCTTCTTTAAATATTAAAATTCATGAGCAGGTAAAAGAAAACCCGGACCTGGTTTTTACCAACAAAAATGTTGTAGTTTCTAAGACAAAAATTGAAAAGGACTTCAAGGCCTTTGACAGCAGGTTCAAAGCCTTGAAGGCACAGATAAAAGAGATTTTTGACCAAAACACTCTTTTGACTGAAAGATATGCTGATCTAAAGACTCATTATAAGGATTTAGAACAACAAATCTATTCTTTGACTGAGAAACTTCAAGAGTCTAAAAAGGCCCTAGCCAATTTTACAGGCTCAGAACATAATCTAAATCTCATTCTTGGAGGAAGTCTGAAATCAATGCATAAAAGTGGGATAGGATATAATCCAAATTCTCCAAAGAAAAGCCAAACTACTTTTGTCAAATCTGGTATCAAACATTCTCCAAAATGTCATTACTGTGGAAAAATTGGTCATATCAGATTAACTTGTCCCTTCAGAAGATCAGAACCTCACATTATGAGGAATACTTATCCTTATCATCTTAAGGGACAGGTCAGACAGATTTGGTTTCCAAAAGGAATTAGACCACCAAACATGGCTGATTCTGAGTATGACTCAAAGTTCTGCACTTGGTCTAACAGCCTGTTGAGGCAATGATTTACTTTTGCAGGATTTCACCAAGGCCTTGAAAGATCAGAAATAGATATTAGACAGTGGATGTTCCAGACATATGAGTGGAAAGAAATCTCTCTTTACTGAGCTTACAGAAAAATCTGGAGGACAATCACACTTGGTGACAAAGCAAAATGCAATATTATTGGTATAAGTAGTATTGGTAATGGTTCCACCAACTCTATCTCTAATGTTTATCTTGTGGATGGACTTAAGTATAATCTGCTTAGTATCTCTCAGTTATGTGATAAAGGTTATAAAGCTATATTTGACAAGGATAAATGTGTGGTGCAAGATGAGAAATCTGGTGATTGCATACTCACTGCTCCTAGATCATATAATCTATATTCTATGAGTACTAACAGTGTTGCAGGTGACAATTTAAAATGCCTCAAGGCCTTGAAGGAAGATTCAAAGCTTTGGCACAGAAAGCTTGGGCATATTAGCATACACACCTTGAATAAACTCATCTCAAAGGATTTGGTAAGAGGTTTACCATCACAGAAACTTTCACATGATGAGGTTTGCAAGGCATGTGTACAAGGTAAACAAACCAGAAGCTCATTCAAGCCAAAGAACTTTGTAAGTACTTCTAGACACTTAGAACTGTTGCATATGGACTTGTGTGGTCCTATGAGAGTTTAGACCCCTAAAGGTAAGAGGTATATGCTTGTTATAGTAGATGATTATTCTAGATTTACTTGGGTGATGTTTATTAGAGACAAAAATGAAGCCTTATCTGAATTTTCTAGATTGTGCAAAGAGCTTCAAACTTTGAAAAATTTACCTGTTGCATCCATTAGAAGTGATCATGGTAGGGAATTTGATCAACTTGAATTTGATTTGTTTTTGTGAAAAGCATGGCATATCACACAACTTTTCTGCACCTAGAACTCCACAGCAAAATGGACTGGTTGAAAGGAAAAATAGGACACTTGAGGATATGTCTAGAACGATGCTTCTTGAAAGTAATTTGCCAAAGTTCTTGTGGGCAGAAGCTGTTAATACTTCCAATTATGTGCTAAATAGATGCTTGATTAGACCTATTTTGAAAAATACTCCTTATGAGCTGTTTAAAGGTAGGAAGCCTAGTGTTTCTTATTTCAAACCTTTTGGTTGTATCTGTTTTTTGCATAATAATGGTAAAGAAAATCTTGGTAAATTTGATGCTAGGAGGGATGAAGGTGTATTTCTTGGATATTCTCAAACTAGCAAAACTTATAGAGTTTACAATAGAAAAACCAAGATTGTGGAAGAGAGTATTCATTTGTTTTTTTATGAAAGTACTGAGGATTCTCTGAGTGAAAGTTTTTCAGATCTAAATTTGAACAAGCATGAGTCTGACGATGATGCTGTGAAAGAGGACAAAGGAAAAACTAATGTGCAGAATCAATCAGCAGAATCTCAAGGCCTTGAACCTCCTGCAGAACCAAAATCTCAAGGCCTTGAGACAGAAGCTGAAACTTTCTATAATGCTCCCTCTACTGTTTCCAGTACTCAAATCCTTGAAGGAGAATATTCCTGGATACCAAGTAAGAAGTTTAAGTACCTTGCAGATCATCCATCTGACAATATCATATCTGATCCATCAACTCGAACTCAGACAAGACGACAGTCGAAGAACTTGTGTGCTTTTAAAGCATTTGTATCTTTGACTGAGCCTAAAAATACCAAGGAAGAACAAGAAGATGCAGACTGGATCATTGCAACGCAGAGTGAGCTGAATGAATTTGAAAGAAACAAGGTATGGAATCTGGTTTCCAGACCTAAAGAGAAATCATTTATTGGAACCAGATGGGTGTTCAGAAATAAGCTTGATGATAATGGCAAAGTGGTAAGGAACAAAGTCAGACTGGTGGCACAGGGATATAATCAGGAAGAAGGTATAGATTATGAGGAGTCTTTTGCTCCTGTTGCCAGGTAAGAAGCTATTAAAATACTTCTTGCATTTGCATCTCACAATCACGTAAAGCTTTATCAAATGGGTGTCAAATGTGCTTTTCTGAATGGTTATTTACAAGAAGATATTTTTGTAGCACAACCTCCTGGTTTTGAAGATAAAAACCTTCCTGATCATGTTTACAAACTAGACAAAGCTTTTTTTGGGTTAAAACAAGCTCCAAGGGCTTGGTATGACAGACTTTCAAAAATTTTACTTGACAACAATTTCAAGAGAGGCCTAGTTGATAAAAATCTTTTCATTAAACATCATGAAAGTGATTTGTTAGTAGTTAGATATATGTGGATGATATTTTTTTTTGGTGCTACTAATGATGCTCTTTCAAAAGAGTTCTCTAGTCTAATGTGCAGGGATTTTGAGATGAGCTTAATGGGAGAACTGAATTTCTATCTTGGACTTCATATCTTACAAATGAAGAAAGGAATTTTTCTACATCAAGAAAAGTATACCAATGACTTTTTGAACAAGTACAATATGTCACAGTCCAAGGTGCTTAAAACTCCTATGAGTTCATCACTCTCATTAGACAAGGATTCAAATGGTAAGAGTGTGAATAAAAAGGAATACAGTGGTATGATTGGATTACTTTTGTATTTAATTTCTAGTAGACCTGATATTATGTTCAGTGTCTGTATGTGTGCTAGATTTCAAGCAGATCCTAAGGAGAGTCATTTAACTGCAGTCAAAAGAATTTTTAGATATTTGAATGGAACCATAGACTTGGGGCTTTGGTATCCAAGCAGATCTAATTTTATGCTGAGTGGCTATTCAGATGCAAATTTTGCAGGATATAAAGTAGATAGGAAGAGTACTTCTGGATGTTGCCAATTTCTTGGATCTTCACTAATCAATTGGCATTCTAAAAAGCAAAATTATGTAGCATCATCAACTGCTGAAGATGAATACATTGCAGCTGGAGCTTATTGTTCACAAGTGTTATGGATTGCTCTGCAACTTAGAGATCTTGGCTATAATTTCATTAATGTTCCTATTCATTGTGACAATACAAGTGCAATCTCAATCTCTAAGAATCCAGTCCAGCACTCAAGAACCAAGCACATAGATGTGAGACATCACTTCCTTAGAGATCATGCATAACAAGGTGATGTTGTTTTATCTTTTATTTCTACTTCAATGATGATTGCTGATATTTTCACTAAACCTTTGCCAGATGATAGGTTTTCATCCCTAAGGCTTGAATTGGGTATGTTAAACAAGGATACATTGGTTTAGCGGGAGTATTGGTACTTACTTGTGTTTATGTGTTGAAATCTCAAAGCCTTGAGATTATACTTTCCAAAGCCTTGAAAGTATAGATCAAAGCTTTGAAGTTTCTCAAACTGCAGAAAATCTCAAGGCCTTGAGATTGTTCTCCTGGTCTTGAAACATCTGTATTTATTTATTTTTTAAAAGGATCATCAAATATTATATCTTATCTTTTTAGATAACTGTATAATATTTGAATTACTCACAGAATTTTCTAAAATATCCAAAAATATTTTCCAATATTCTTTTTGCATTTGATTTAGTAGAGTCCTTTTATGACTCATCTTTTCAACCTACTAAAGCTGAAAGTCATGGCTTATTCTTCTTCATTCTCTCTCAATTCTCTACGTCTCTCTACTCTCTCTCTATTTCTCTCAATCTCATTCCATTCTCAAAACCCTAAACCCACAATGGATCGCAAATCAGCCAGGATTCAACAACAGGGGAAGCCTTCTGGCAGATTCAAGAAGAGGGCAAACAAGAAGGAGAAGATTGTGATCTATGATTCGGATTCAGAGAATACTCAGAAATTTGAATGAGGACACTCCTCGTGCAAAGAAGATCAGAGCAGAAAAGGGAGATGAAGGCTCAAGCATTGATCCACAGAATGAGACACAAACTCAGGGTGGTGATCAACCTAGGTCAGACAAGAAGAAAGGGGGAGAGAAGAAAAAGGCTGGAGAAGAAGAAAAGGGGAAATCTTCTCAAAAAAGCTAGAAGAAGCCAACTGAAGGAGAACAAGAGAAGAGCAAACCCACTGAGAAGAAAACAAGGATTAAGTAGGTTGTTGCTGCAACCAAAAAGGGTTATCAAGGTAAAAATGTACTTCCTTCAAATTGGTTTGTTAGTTCTGAAGTTAGGACTGTGTGGATGCAAGGATATGCTTCTTCTAACGTTGCTTTTTGTAGTATGGTTTCTGAAGAATTATTGGATAAACTGGATATTGATTGTATGAGGAAGTTAAGAGAAACTGTAGTTTGGAAGGTTTCAAATCCTAGTTCAGAGCTTATCCTAGGTTAACTAGATTATTTTATCTGAATCTGGTTCATGAAGGAGAGGATAAGATGGTGTTAACTTCTAAGGTGGCTGGGATAAATTTGAGGCTAGATCATAGGACTTTTACCAAAGTCTTGGGAATTCCTAGGAAGTATAATGTTGGAGATTACCCTGATAGGAAGGAGTGTCTGGAAAAGGCAAAAGAAATAGTTTTCATTGATGGTGTACCCTCTGGTCCAAAGCAGTTGACAACACTCTGTGCTCAACTGTGAAGCTAAGATTTTGCTTACAATTCTGATGAGGAGTGTTGTTCCTAGGGAGAAATCAAGGGAGTTGGTTACTGATAAATTTCTCATTCTGATATATCTGATATGTCAAGGGTTTGAGATAGACTTGCCAACAGTGGTTATGGAGCATATGATCTATTGTGCTACTAGAACTAGAAACCATCCTCTTCCCTATGCCAACCTGTTACCTCTTTTCTTTGAGCATTTTGATGTACCTGTGAAAGGGGAGGAAAAGATTGCTGGAGGTTTTGGGTTGATTGATGAAACTGCCTTACAGAGGATTGGAGTAGTTCAAACTGGGAAAGGTCACTGGAAGTTCTATTCAGAATTGTCAAAGGCTGAGATTGAGGATAAGGAGTTTGTTAAGCCAAAGGGGGCTACATCAAGAAAAGGACAAGCAAATGAGGATTACTCTTTGTTGGTTGAGAAATTTGAAGATCTGCAGGTTGAGATTGAAGATCTCAGACAAAGGTTATTTGATCTGTCTTCTGAATTTAGCCATTTCAAGGGTTTTATGAATGGTGATGAATGAAAACTTGATGTTTTCATCAAAGGTTTGAACTTGGAGAAGATAGCTTCTGCCACTAGTCATGACACTAGTGTTGACTCAGATGAAAGGCTAGCTTATTTCTTAAAAAAGAAAAAGAAGCCAATTCCAGTGGTGCTTACTTCAAAAGATTTGTATGAGCAAACTGATGAAGAAGATGCTGGTGACACAGGTGTTGATGCAGCTACAGAGGGTGATTCAGTGTAGGTTAAGAAAAAGAAGGTGGATGAGATCATTGAGGAAGTTGTTGCAGAGGTGGAAGCTGAACAAGGACATCAGTGTGCTGATGATGCTGAAAGTGATGAAGAAGTTGGAGAAGGGTCGGAGAAAGGCCAGACATCAAAGAAGAAATGAAGATCAAAGAAGACCAAAGCCTTGAACCTTTCCTTCTATGTATTTCTTCTTTTCTGTTCTCAAGGCCTTGACTTTCTGGGAATAAATTTTTGTTTAAGTTATTTTTTAGAATCTGAGTAATAATCCAACATTTCTTCACCTTTATTTGACGAAAGTCAAAAAAGGGGGAGAAATTATGTGTTTTGTGGTTACTTTGGTTACTTTCAGTTACTTGAATAATAATATTTAGATGTTTTTTGTCAATCAGTTGGGCTCAGGTATTACTGTGGTTATCTGAGAATTACTGATTATCTGTATTTAAATGGTTTGACTGGTATTATTGTCTATTATATCTGCAATATGTTGTTATCTAATTCTTACAAGAAGTTGCAGGGATATCTATACAAGATTATGGGTTTTGTCTTTCATCAAGGGGGAGATTGTTGACTCAAAGACCCTTAAGTGTGTTTTGAGAAATAACTGTTTTGAGTGATGAAAGACAAAGACAAAGCATTTCCGATACTCCAAGGCCTTGAGATACTGACAGAGCTTCAAAGCCTTGAGAGTAGTTTTTATTGTGCTTAATGTTCTAACAATCCTGTGTTGCAGGTTGGCTATCTGATTATATAGATCAGAGATTTGCTTCAAATACTTATGTTTTATACTCTCTATATATCTAACACAATTGGAGATGTCCTGATCAGGGAGAATCAAAGATTTCTGGTCTTAACTTTGACAGACTGTGAAGCATGTTCAGAGCTTCAAGGCCTTAAGATATGCCTTGAGCTGCTGACAGCTTTACAGAACTAATCAGATTCTTTCTTGCATGGTTTGATCTTTATTATTGTGATTGTTTAATGACTTCTATGAGTCTTAAACTAGTTTATCATGAGTTATATGTGTCAGAAGTTAACCAGCTTGTTGTTCAAATCACTCATCCAGTTTTTATTCAGAAGCTGGAAATCCAAACAGACTTAGTGGTGTTATATTTCTGAATTTTGTTGTTGCTATGTTTTAATGTTATTGCTGGTTTGTTAAACGTGCAAATACAATCTCAACAAACTCCAACAGATATCTACTCAGAGCAGTTTGAATTGCAGTTGAAAACAGGAAGAGGATTTGTAGGAACTGAGATCCTAAAATCTATCATTCAATTGCAGTGAGTAGATAAAAGACTGGTTTGAATTTTGAAAGAAGAGAGGCTTGCAGAAAACTGAAAGAGGTGTGAAATATTCGTGGGAGATCATTCATTCAAAGACACAGACATTCAAGCTTCAATTCCAGATTTCAGAAGGTCAATCATTCATGTTTCCAGAAGAACACATCCAGGCCTTCACAAGCTTATTCTTCTACTGTGTTCTTCATCTGTTTTGTAATATGCTTATCTTTTTTATATCTAAAACCTCACTAAACCTAGTGGTTGGTTGTTCAAGTGAACAACAAGAGGTTCTTCTTAGCTCAACAGTTAGTAGCTGATACTAGATAGGTTTGGAACCACAAGCTGTATAGGTGTAAGGGAAGTCACTTAGGCTTGAAGATCTAGGGCTGTTTCTGTGTGAGTAATAAGAAGTGTTTGCCCAATCCTGGTGGGATTAGATCCCTCAAGCAGAGATTAGGTCCATTGGGACTGAACTCTATGGATTGCATTGTGTTCTTTACTTTACAGTTTTGTTATTTTTTGTAGCACACAACTCAAATCAACATAGGGTTTATAAGCTGTTCAGAACTGGTAATAGTTCAAGGGCTTGAAGATTTCTATTTTGTCTTTGAAATTTTCTAACTGTTTTCTAAAATCTCAAGGCCTTGAGATTTGAGTTTCTCACTTAAGCTAATCTGTTAAAAACTGTTTTTTGCGAAAAAGTTTCCATACTATATTCAACCCCCCCCCCCCCTTCTAGAGTATTTAGGACCTGTATTTAGTCTACATTACACACTTTTAGGTTTTACGGCCTGCGAGTCGTTTTTCTCCTCAACATGTGAGGCTTTATTTATTTATTTATTCCAAATGTTAGGCTAGAATTGGAAATATTTAGATGATATCCAAGAGCATGGAGAAGAAGACCGGAGAACCAGGAAGCCAAAAGACGATGAAGACTCCCTACCCTAGGCGCTTGGCTTTGGTGGAGCACATGGAGATGAGCTTGACACTTTAGGGAAAATATATATTATCATTGGCTTGGTAATATCTTAGTCTAGGGGCCATATCCATGCCACATTTATTAGTTTGTGGAGGTTTATTATTTATGTCTTGTTATTTATTTTTGTGTGTATATCGATACTAACAAAACATTAAAAAGATAATTATAAACAAAGATTGTATTTTATTGTGGAATGCCCAATACAAATAAGTATATCATGTTGATAGGATCAACCAAACAAATAATGACTACTAAATCCCTCAAATAAAATATTGCGTTTTGCCTTCTCTTGCCTAAACACCCTCCATGATCGGGGTCTATTGAAGTCGGGCTTGCCAAAGCAAGGAGATTTTAATTCACCATAATTTGTTGCGGACGACACAAGCTAGTAATTTGTGTATGTTGAAGCAAGAGGTTGGACGCAACTGGGTAAGAATCAATTGGATTGATGAACCTAGAGGCATGACAATTAGGAGTTATCTAAACGATAATGAATAAAGAGTTATTCACCTAATTGGACCAAGAGTTACATGGGATGCAATTGAAATGGTTCCTACCTAAATAACCAATTCTTGGGTGACTTGCCAAAGCAAGCTCAAGAAGAAGTGAAAAATTAATCTTGGACCTACTAGAAAATATACATGATGTTTTCCGCATTAATGGTGAGGGCTGAAAGTTTGTAATGTAGACTAATTACAGGATCAAAATACTCTAGAAGGGGGGGTTGAATAGAGTATGGGAACTTTTTGCTAAAAGCAGAGAATTTAACTAAGTAATGCAAGTAAAAGACAGAAATCTCAAGGCCTTGAGATTTTGTAAGATTAGTCAGAAACTTTCTAAGAATAAAAGAAAGTTTCAAGGCCTTGAACTAGCACAAGTTCAACATAGTTTGTAAACCCTAATTTGATTTAGATCACTTGCAAGAATAAATAGCTAAACTGTAAAGTAAATATCACAAAGCAATTTACAAAGTTCAGTCCCAATGGACCTAATCTCTCCCTGAGGGATCTAATCCGACCAGGATTGGGAAAACACTTCTTATTACTCACACAGAAACAACCCTAGATCTTCAAGCCCAAGTGAACTCCCTTACACCTATATCAGCTACTAACTGCTGAGCTAACAAGAACCACTTGTTGTTCACTTGGACAACTAACCACTCGGTTATGTGAGGTATAATATATAGAGAAGATAAGCAGATTAAGGTTCAATATAGAAGAACACAATAGATGAATAAGCTGAGAAAGCCCGGATGTGTTCTTCAGGAAAACTTGAATGAATGATCTTCTGAAAGCACTGATTGAAGCTTGAAGTTGTGAGGATTTATTGTCTGATCTTCCACGAATGTAACTCTCCTTCTTTTCACTTGATTTCTGTTCTCTGTAAGCTTCTATCTTATTTCAAATTCAAACCAGTCTTTTATCTACTTCCAAAAACTGAATGAGAGATTTTAGGATCTCTGTTCCTTCAAATCCTCATCCTATTTAACTGCATTTCTCAACAGCTCTGAGTAGATATCTGTTGCAGTTTGTTGTGATAAGATTGCACGTTTGAAAACCCTGCAACAACATTAAGCATAGCAACAAACAAAATCCAAATATATATAAGAGCACCAAGTCTGTTTGGACATTCAGTTTATGAATAAAACCGAATCAAATAAATAAGCTATTAACCTGATTACTAATCAATCATATAAACCAACACAAACCAGTTTAAGACTTGTAAAAATCATTAAACAATCATAATAACAATGATAAAATCCTACAATAAAGAATCAAGTTAGGTATGTGAAAACTGTTGGCAGCTCAAGGCTTATCTCAAGGCCTTGGAGCTCTGAACATTCTTCACTTTTTTTCAACTGCATTACCAAAGTTATTTGATTCAATCTAATTCTGATATCTACAATATGTTAGACATATGAAGAATAGATAACTAGAATATTTTCAACAAGTATCTGATCTTAAGCATCAGATTGAACACCTGCAACACAAGATTGTCAGATCACAGTTCATAAGAAAGCGTAACCAAAGCTTTGAGGCTTTGAACAATATCTCAAGGCCTTGGAGCCTTGATTACTTAGAGATATTTTATATTTCATTACTCTAAATGATTACTTCCAAAATCACACTTAGAAGTCTTGAATCAACAATCTCCCCCTTGATGAATGACAAAACACATAATCTTGTGTAAATATCCCTGCAACTAGTTTTGTAAGAGTTAGATACCAGAATTAACATAACCAGAATTTGTAGAATTTGAACATGAACACATATAAACATATCACAAGTCAACTGATAATGAACACCAAATCACATTAAACCTTAAAACACAAAACACTTAAAACACAAAACACATTAAACCTTCTCCCCCTTTTTGACTTTCATCAAATAAAGGTGAAGGAATTTTGGATCATAACTCAGAGTCTTTTTATAAAAAAAAAAAAAAAAAAAAAAAAAAAAAAAAAAAAAAATCTTGTAATAAAAAGACACAGTTCCTACTGAATTTCTAAACCTTGAGATCAGAAAGAAAAGAAGAAAAGAAAGATAGAAAAGATCAAGGCTTTTTCTTTCACAAGTCTTCACTTCTTCTCTGATGCTTGGCCTTTCTCTGAGCCTTCTCCAACATCCTCATCAGTTTCAGCTTCATCCGCAGAATGATACTCTTCCTTTTCAGCATCCACTTCAGCAATAACGTCATCAATGATTTCATCAACATTTTTTTCCTTGACTTGAACAGAATCTCCTCCTGTAGCTGCATCAACTCATGTGTCTTCTTCAATTTCCTCATCATCAGTTTGCTCAAAAAGATCCTTTGATTTGAGCCCAAATGGAATAGGCTTCTTCTTCTTTTTCAAGAAATCTCCTAGCCTCTCATCTGAATCAACACTAGTTTCATGACTAGTAGGAGAAGGGATCTTCTCTAGATTCAAACCTTTGATGACTACATCCAGCTTGCCGTTCATCACACCCATCAAGGCTTTGAACTGACAAAACTCAAAAGACAAGTCAAAAAGCCTCTGTCTAAGATCCTCAATCTCAACTTTGTGTTATCCAAACATATCAAGCAATTGAGAATTATCCACATTAGCTTGTCCCCTTGATGTTGTAGCCCCCTTAGGTTTGATAAAAAAAATCTCCTCAAGCTCAGCTTTAGACAACCCTGAATGAAACTTCCAATGTCATTTCCTGTTTGAACCACACCAATTCTTTGCATAGCAGACTCATAAATCAACCCAAAACCACCTGTTATCTTCTCCTCTCCTTTCACAGGTACCTCAAAATGCTCAAAGAAAAGTGGTAGCAGATTGGCATATGGAAGAGGGTTGTTTCTGGTTCTGGTAGCACAGTAGATCATATGCTCCCTAATCGCAGTTGGTAGATCAATCTCAAACCCTTGACATATCAATTACATAAGGATGAGAACCTTATCTGTTATCAACTCTCTTTAGTTTTCTCTAGGGAAAACACTTCTCTTCAGAATTGTGAATAAGATTTTAGCTTCACAGTTGAGCACAGAGTGTATCAACTGTTTGGGACCAGTAGGAGTACCACCTATGAAGAACATGGCTTTGGCTTTGTCTACACATTCCTTCCTATCAGGGTGATCAGCAACATTATACTTCCTAGGAATGACCAAGACCTTGGCAAAAGCCCTATGGTCTAGCCTTAAATCTATCCCAACTACCTTAGAAGTTAACACAAACTTCTCTTCTCCTTCTTGAACCAAATTCATGTAAAACAACATAGTTAGCCTAGGATAAGCTTTAGAACTAGGGTTTAAAACCTTCCAAATAGCAGATTATCTTAACATCCTCATGCATTCAATATCCAACTTGTCTAGTAACTCCTAATAAATCAAACTACACAAAGCAACCTTAGGTGATGCATACCCTTGCATCCAGACTCTCCTAACATCTGAGCTAATGAACCAATTAGAAGGTAGTGCATTCTTACCTTGAAAACCCTTTTTGGTTGCAACAGCAGTATGCTTGATACTTGATTTCTTCTCAGCAGGCTTATCCTTCTTAGGTTCCTCTTCAGCAGATTTCTTCTTCTCAACATCAACAGACTTCTTTTTTTCTTCCTTAGCAGACTTCCCCTTTTATCCTTTATCTGGCTTTTTCTTGTCTCCCACTTTCTTCTTGTCTGACCTAGACTGATCATCACCCTGTACTCTTGTCTCCTTCTGTGGATCAACACTTGAACCTTCATCCCCTTTCTCTGTTCTGATCTTCTTTGCAAGAGGTGAAGCTTCATGCTGACTCCGTGTCCCTTCTGAATCTGAGTCAGAAATTGTGGTCTTCTCCTTCTTGTTGGCATTCTTAGATCTAACAGAAGGCTTACCCTGTTGTTGAATCCTGGCCGATTCGCGCTCCATTGTGAAATTAGGGTTTTGGGCAAAGATTGGGATTGGAAGAGAGAGAGCAAAGAGACGTAGAAGATTGACAGAGAATGAAGACAATATAGAGAAAAGCCCTGACTTTCAGCTTAAGTAGTTTGAGAAAGAGAGTTTAAAAAGGACTCTTCTAAAATCTACATGCAAAACATATCTAGAAGATATTTTAAGATATTTTAGAAAATTCTCTGAGTAATTCAAACATTATACAATTATCTAAAATGATAACATATAATATTTGGTGATCCATTTTTTTAAGAAGTAAACTACACAAATGTTTCAAGACCTTGGAGAACAATCTCAAGGCCTTGAGATTTTCGGCAGTTACAGAAATTTCAAAGCTTTGAACTATACTTTCAATGCTTTAGAAAGTATAATCTCAAGGCTTTGAGATTTCAATAAATAATCACAAGTACTAATACTCCCCCTAAACCAATGCATCCTTGTTTAACATACCCAATTCAAGCCTTAGTGATGCAGACCTATCATCTGGCAAAGTTTTAGTGAAAATATCAGCAATCTGCATGGTAGTAGAGATAAAAGATAGAACAACATTACCTTTTTCTGCACGATCTCTAAGGAAATGATACCTCACATCTATGTGCTTGGTTCTTGAGTGCTGTATTGGATTCTTATAGATTGAAATGGCACTTGTATTGTCACAATTGATAGGCACATTTATGAAATCATATCCAAGATCTCTAAGCTGTTGAGCAATCTACAACACTTGTGAGCAACAAGCTCCAGCTGCAATATACTCAGCTTCTGCAGTTGATAATGCTACAGAGTTTTGGTTCATGGAATGCCAACTAATTAGTGAAGAACCAAGAAACTGAAAACATCCAGAAGTACTCTTCCTATCCACTTTGTATCCTGCAAAATTTTCATCTGAATATCCGCTCAACATAAAGTTAGATCTCCTTGGATACCGAAGCCCCAAGTCTTTGGTTCCATTCAAATATCTGAAAATCCTCTTAACAACAGTTAAATGACTTTCCTTAGGATCTGCTTGAAATCTTGCACACATGCAAACACTAAACATAATATCAGATCTACTAGCAGTTAAGTACAGAAGTGATCCAATCATACCTCTATACTCTTTTTGATTTACACTCTTACCATTTGAATCCTTGTCTAAGGATAGTGATGAACTCATAAGATTTTTGAGTGCCTTGGACTGTGTCATATTATACTTGTTCAACAAGTCCTTGGTATATTTTCCTTGATTTACAAAGATTCCTTTCTTCATTTGTAAAACATGAAGTCTAAGAAAGAAATTATGTTCTCCCATTAAGCTCATCTCAAACTCCCTGCACATTAGACTAGAGAACTCTTTTGAAAGAGTATCATTAGTAGCACCAAAATGAATATCATCTACATAGATCTGAACTACTAACAAGTCAGTTTCATGATGTTTAATCAAAAGAATTTTATCTACTAGACCTCTCTTGAAATTATTGTCAAGCAAAAACTTTGAGAGTCTGTCATACCATCCCTTTGAGCTTGTTTTAAGCCATAAAGCGATTTGTCTAATTATTAGACATGATCAGGGAAATTTTCATCGTTAAAACCAGGTGGTTGAGCTACAAAAACATCTTCTTGTAAATAACCATTCAGAAAAGCACATTTGACATCCATTTGATAAAGCTTTATGTGTTTGTGAGATGCAAATGCAAGAAGTATTCTAATAGCTTCTAACCTGGTAACAAGAGAAAATGTCTCCTCATAGTCTATACCTTCTTTTAGATTGTATACTTTTGCCACAAGTCTGGCTTTGTTTCTTACCACTTTGCCATTCTCATCAAGCTTTTTTCTGAACACCCATCTAGTTCCAATAACTGATTGCTCTTTTGGTCTACGAACCAAATTCCATACCTTGTTTCTTTCAAATTCATTCAGCTCACTTTGCATTGTAATGATCCAATATGCATCTTCTAGTGCTTCTTTTGCATTCTTGGGCGGAATCAGTGATACAAAAGCACTAAAAGCACATAAGTTCTTCAACTGTCCTCTTGTCTGAGTTGCAGTAGTTGGATCAGATATGATATTTTCAGCTGGATGGTCTGCAAGATACTTAAACTTCTTCCTTGGTGTCCAGGAATATGTTCCTTCAAGGCTTTGAGTTCTTGAAGCAGTAGAAGGAGCATCATAGAAAGTTTCAGTTTGAGTCTCAAGGCTTTGAAATTTTGCCTCTGTAGGAGGTTAAGGGCCTTGAGATTCTACTGACTGATTATGCACTTTAGTGTTGCCTTTGTCTTCTTTCACAATGTCATCATCAGCCTCATGCTTGTTCAAATTAAGATCTGCAAAACTTTCACTCAAAGAATCCTTATTACTTTCATCAAAAAACACATGAATACTCTCTTCCACAATCTTGGTTTTTCTATTGAAAATTCTATAAGCTTTGCTAGTTTGCGAATATCCAAGAAATACACCTTCATCACTTCTAGCATCAAACTTACCAAGATTGTCTTTACCATTATTATGAACAAAACAAGTACAACCAAAATGTTTGAAGTAAGAAACACTAGGCTTCCTGCCTTTAAACAATTAATATGGAGTCTTCTTCAAAATTTTCCTGATCGAACATCTATTAAGAACATAATTGGCAGTATTAACAGCTTCTGCACACACATAATTTGGCAAATTACTTTCAAGTAGCATGGTTCTAGACATATCTTCAAGTGTCCTATTATTCCTCTCAACTACTCCATTTTAATGAGGTGTTCTAGGTGCAGAGAAGTTGTGTGATATTCCATGTTTTGCACAAAATAAATCAAAGTCAAGCTGATCAAATTACCTACAATGATAACTTTTAATACATGCAACAAGCAAGTTTTTCATAGTTTGAAGCTCTTTGCAAAGTTTAGAAAATTCAGATAAGGCTTCAGTTTTGTCTCTAATAAACATAACCCATGTAAATCTAGAATAATCATCTACTACAACAAGCATATACCTCTTACCTTTTGGAGTTTGAACTCTCATAGGACCACACAAGTCCATATGCATAAGTTCTAAGGGTCTAGAAGTACTTAAAAAATTCTTTGGCTTGAATGAGCTTCTTGTTTGTTTACCTTGTACACATGCCTTGCAAATCTCATCATCTGAGAATTTTAGAGATGGTAAACCTCTTACCAAGTCTTTTGAGATGAGTTTATTCAAGGTGTGTATGCTAATATGCCCAAGCTTTCTATGCCAAAGCTTTGAATCTTCCTTCAGGGCCTTGAGGCACTTCAACTTGTCACCTGCAATACTGTTAGTACTCATAGCATATAAATTATATGATCTAGGATCAGTGAGTATGCAATTTCCATATTTCTCATCTTGCACAACACATTTCTCCTTGTCAAATACAGCTTTATGACCTTTATCACATAACTAAGAAATACTAAGAAGATTATATTTAAGTCCATCCACAAGATAAACATCATAGATAGAGTTGGTAAAACCATTACCAATACTACATATGCCAATAATATTTCATTTTTCCTTGTCACCAAGTGTAATTGTCCCTCCAGATTTCTCTGTGAGCTCAGTAAAAATAAACTTCTTTCCACTCATTTGTCTGGAACAACCACTATCTAATATCCATTTCTGATCCTTCAAGGCCTTGGTGACATCCTGCAAAAATGAATCATGGCCTCAACAGCCTGTTAGACCAAGTGAAGAACTTTGAGTCATACTCAGAATCAGCCAAGTTTTGTGGTCTAATTCCTTTTGGGACCCAAATCTGCTGAACCTGTCCCTTAAGCTGATAAGGATAAGTGTTCCTCAAAATATGAGATTCGGATCTTCTGAAGGGACAAGTTAATTTGATATGACCAATTTTTCCACAGTAATGACATTTTGGAGAATGTCTGCTACCAGATCTGACCAAAGTAGTTTGGCTTTTCGTTGGAAAATTTTGGATTATAGCCAATTCCACTCTTATGCATTAATTTAAGATTCCTCGAAGAATGAGATTCAAATTATGTTCTGAGCCTGTAAAACTGGTTAGGACCCTTTCAGACTCTTGAAGTTTCATAGTCAAAGAACATATTTGTTGTTCTAAATCTTCTGAATGAGTCTTTAGATCAACAAATCTTTCAGTTAAGAGAGTGTTTTGATCAACAATCTCCTTTATATGTGCCTTCAAGGCTTTGAATCTGATGTCCAAGGCCTTGAAGTCCTTTTCAATGTTTGTCTTAGAAACTTCAATAGTCTTGTTGGTAAAAACCAAGTCCAAGTTTTCTTTTACCAGCTCATGAACTTTAACCTTTAAAGAAGCAATCTCATTTCTGTAACTTTCCTCATTTAAAAACAAGTTGTTGAGAATTTCAGGAAGTTCATCAGAAGGACTAGCAAGAAGGTTTTTTACCATTTCCTCAATGTGTTTGTCTGAAGGCTTTTCTTCATCATGTTTAGCCATGAAGCATAAATTTGCTTGTTCTTCTTCTGTGTCTGAATCACTTGATGAATCAGAATCACTCCATGAGGCCATCATTGCTTTCTTCCTTCTGTTGTCATTGTCTTTCTTTTGAAAGTTCATGCTCTTCTTCTTTTGTGAACAATCCCAAATGATCTGCATCACCACATTCAAAGAAATTCATTACTTTGAATGTGATGAGGACTTACATTTGTAATCCTTGTTGGTTGAATGCCTTGATCTCTCTTTGTTAAAGTCTTTGTTTCAAGAGTTTTTCTTCTTCTTGAGAATCCTAGCCAAGGCCTTGGAGATCAATTCTAAAGCCTCTTCATTATCATGCTCATCTTTAGTCTCAAGGCTTTGAGATTTTTCATTGTCTTTAGCCTTGAGTGCTAGATTCTTGATATTGTCACTCAGATCACCTTCTACATCTTTCATAGACATCTCATGAGTGAGCAGCTTTCCTTGTAGATCATCTAACTGAAGAAGACTTAAATCCTGAGCTTCCTCAATAGCTGTTGTCTTTGGCTCCCACTTAGCTTTGGGAAAACTTCTCGGAATCTTCCTGACATTTTCCTCATTTGAGAAACTTTTTCCCAATGACTCCAGATTGTTCACCACATCAGTGAATCTTTAAAACATCTCCTTGATAGTTTCATCTGAGTTCATCTTGAACAGCTCATATTACCTCAGAAGTATGTTGATCTTGGTTTGTTTGACTTGACTTGTTCCTTCATATGTCACAACAATTTTTGTCCCATACTTCTTTGGCACTTTTTCAATTTGTCACTCTGTTGAACTCATCTGCATTAAGAGCACAATATAACAAATTCATAGCCTTGTAATTTTTGGGTACTTTTTCCAGTTCGGTAACTGAGAGATTTTCCTCAGAATTGATTCATCTAACTCCATCAGTGGTAGTGAAATACTCATGAGGACCATTCTGGATTATTGAATACAATACCATGTCTTGATCTATATGAACATCTTCATCAATGCCTTCCAGTGCATGAAGTTGTCACCACAGAATAATGGAGGTCTGTTTGCTGCCCTTCCTTGAGAGAAGCCACCATCTCCTACATTACTCATAATCAGAAGATTGTTAGATCTCTAGTAGTGACCCAAGCTCTGATACCAATTTAAATTTTGTAATGTAGACTAATTACGGGATCAAAATGCTCTAGAAGGGGGGGGGGTTGAATAGAGTATGGGAACTTTTTGCTAAAAGCACAAAATTTAACTAAGTAATGCGAGTAAAAGACAGAAATCTCAAGGCCTTGAGATTCTGTAAGATTAGTCTGAAACTTCCTAAGAATAAAAGAAAGCTTCAAGGCCTTGAACTAGCACAAGTTAAAAATAGTTTGTAAACCCTAATTTGATTTAGATCACTTGCAAGAATAAATAGCTAAACTGTAAAGTAAATAACACAAGGCAATTTACAGAGTTCAGTCCCAATGGACCTGCTCTCTGCCTGAGGGATCTAATCACACCAGGATTGGGCAAACACTTCTAATTACTCACACAGAAACAACCCTAGATCTTCAAGCCTAAGTGAATTCCCTTACACCTATACAGCTTGTGGTTCCAAACCTATCTAGTATCAACTACTAACTGTTGAGCTGACAAGAACCTCTTGTTGTTCACGTGAACAAATAACCACTAGGTTTTGTGAGGTATAAGATATACATAATATAAACAGATTAAGGTATAATATAGAAGAACACACTAGATGAATAAGCTGAGAAAGCCCGGATGTGTTCTTCACGAAAACTGGAATGAATGATCTTTTGAAAGCACTGATTGAAGCTTGAAGTTGTGAGGATTGATTATCTGATCTTCCACGAATGTAACTCTCCTTCACTTAATTTATGTTTTCTGTAAGCTTCTATCTTCTTTCAAATTCAAACAAGTCTTTTATCTACTTCCAGCAACTGAATGAAAGATTTTAGGATCTCTGTTCCTTCAAATCCTCATCATATTTAACTACATTTCTAAACAGTTCTGAGTAGATATCCGTTGGAGTTTGTTGTGATAAGATTTCACGTTTGAAAACCCTGCAACAACATTAAGCATAGAAACAAACAAAATTCAAATATATATAACAGCACTAAGTCTATTTGGACATTCAGTTTATGAATAAAACAGAATCAAATAAATAAGCTATTAACCTGATTACCAATCAATCATATAAACTAACACAAACCAGTTTAAGACTTGCAAAAGACATTAAACAATCATAATCACAATGATAAAATCCTGCAAGAAAGAATCAAGTTAGGTTTGTGAAAATTGTTGGCAGCTCAAGGCATATCTCAAGGCCTTGGAGCTCTGAACATTCTTCACTGTTTTTCAACTGTATCACCAAAGTTCTTTGATTCAATCTAATTCTGATATCTGCAATATGGTAGGCATATGAAGAATAGATAACTAGAATATTTGCAACATGTATCTGATCTTAAGCATCAGATTGAACACCTGCAACACAAGATTGTCAGATCACAGTTCGTAAGAAATCAGTTTTCAAAGCTTTGAGGCTTTGAACAATATCTCAAGGCCTTGGAGCCTTGATTATTAAGAGATAATTTATCTTTCAACACTCGAAATGATTACTTCCCAAATCACACTTAGAAGTATTGAATCAACAAGGGATATTAATCTGAGAAAAATAGTTGGAGCTCTATTTAATGATCTAGTCATTGTTGAATATAGTTAAATTGTTCAAAATACCAAAATTGCACATTTCTCGTTTTGCAGAATTCCAATTGGCAAACAAAAACGCATCGACTTCATCCCTGCGACCTATCCTTGAGAAGAACAAATTGTCTGGAACAAATTTCCTTGACTGGTATAGAAAATTAAGGATTGTCCTTAAGCAAGAAAAGAAGCTTTACGTCTTTGACACTCCAATTCCAGCCCCACCACAGGATGAGTCTGTCCTAGCAGATGTAACGGCACGTCAGAAACATATTGATGATTATAATTACGTGAATTGCCTCATGCTCTACACCATGATTGTTGAGCTTCAGAAGCAGCATGAGAACCTAAAGGCCTATGATATGATCATACACTTGAAAAAATTGTTTCAGAAACAGGCAAGGCATGAGCGATATCAAGCAAGATTTGGCTACTGATCTTTTCTTGCAATTGTTTCCTGACAGTTATAATCAGTTCATCATGAACTACAACATGAACGAGATCAGTAAGACTCTGCCTGATTTGTTGAACATGCTAAAGACAGCTGAACACAACATCAACAAAGGCAAGGGCAAGGCCAAAATGATAGTGCATAAAAGGAAGGGAAAAGGAGTTGCCTCTACTTCCAAAGGAAAGCGCAAGAAAGTTGCAAAATACAAGGAAGCCCTAAAGCCTAGTGGGGGCGTGGCTAAAGGTGAGTGTCACTACTGTAGCCAGTCGCGTCACCCGAGGAGGAATTTCCCTAAATATCTAGAGGATAAGAAGCTTGGAATAGTGATTCCACCACCACCAGGTATTTATGTTATACACTCCAATCTTTCTATTTCTTCATCTTGGGTATTGGATACTGGATGTGGTTCTCACATTTGTCTAAATGTGCAGGATTTGATAAGAAGTAGGAGATTGGCTAAGGGGAAGATAGATCTGCGCGTCGGGAATGGAGTTAGAGTTGCTGCATTAGTTGTAGGTGTTTATGAGCTATCTTTTCCTTCTGGACTTATTTTAGAATTAGACAATTGCTTTTATGTGCCTGCTATGAGCAGAAACATTATTTCCATTTCTTGTTTGGACGAGAAGGGTTTTTCTATTTCAATAAAGGACAAGTGTTGTTCCATTTATTTTGATAGTATGCACTATTGTAGTGCACATTTGTCTAATCGATTGTATATCCTTGATCTAAATAGTCCAATCTATAACATAAATACTAAGAGGATTAAAACTAAAGATTTAAATCCTACATATCTATGGCACTGTCGTTTAGGCCATATAAATGAGAAACGCATATCTAGACTCCATAAGGATGGACTTCTAGATTCATTTGATTTGGAATCATATGAGACATACAAATCTTGTTTATTAGGAAAAATGACAAAGTACCCTTTCAATAATAAAGGTGAGAGGATTAATGAGTTATTGGCGCTCATACATACCGATGTATGTGGGCCATTACCCACGCCTGCCAGAGGTGGTTACACCTACTTCATTAAGTTTACTGACGATTTCAGTAGATATGGATTTTTATACCTTATGAAGGCCAAATCCAAATCCTTTGAATTGTTCAAAGAATTCAAGAGTGAAGTAGAGAAGCAACTTGGTAAGAGTATAAAGGCTCTACGATCGGATCGTGGATAAGAATACTTAAGCCAAGAGTCTGATGAATATCATAGAGAGTATGGGATAGTATCCCATCTCACTCCACCCGAGATGCCACAATGGAATGGCGTGTCCGAGAGGAGGAATCGCACCCTATTGGATATGGTGCGATCTATGCTGTCTCAAACAGATCTTCGGATATCATTTTGGGGATATGCTCTAATGACGGAAACATTTACCATTAACCGTTTTCCATTCAAATCGGTCATAAAGACACCATATGAGATATGGGCTAGAAAGCGTCCCATAGTGTCGTTTATGAAGATTTGGGGCTGCGATGTCTATGTAAAGCGTTTACAAACAGACAAGCTCGGGCCCAAGGCTGATAAGTGTAAATTTGTGGGATATCCTAATGAAATGAAAGGATATTATTTCTACAATCCCACTGAGAACAAAGTGTTTGTAGCTCGGACCGGATTGTTTCTAGAAAGAGGGTTTGTCTCTAAAGAAGCAAGTGGGAGGACTGTAGAACTTGAAGAAATTCAAGAACCCCAAATAACTGAACCCATGATGGAACATGAGCAGGAACCGCAAGTTTTTGAGGAAGAACCTGTTCGGGTAACACAGGAATTCCGTAGATCAGGAAGAGTGCGTCATGAGCCAAAGAGGTACGGACTTCTCGTGACTGAGCCTGATGATGTAACACTCATGGATGATGAGCCTGCAACCTACGGGGAGGCCATGAAAGGCCGAGAATCCAAGAAGTGGCTAGAAGCCATGAGATCTGAAATGGATTCCATGTACACCAACAAAGTATGGACTTTGGTGGAACCACCCGAAGGGGCTCGGCCATAGGGCGCAAAGGGGTCTTCAAGAAGAAGACCGACATGGACGGCAAGGTGATTGCCTATAAGGGGCGATTGGTAGCTAAAAGGTATAGATAGATTCATGGTATGGACAATGATGAGACCTTTTCACCAGTCGCCATGACTAAATCAATTCAAATCTTACTTGCTATTGCAGCATATTACGACTATGAGATTTGGCAGATGGATGTCAAAACAGCGTTCCTTTATGGGAACCTCCTCGAGGACGTGTACATGACACAACCGGAGGGTTTTGAGTATCTTGAGAATTCTAATAAAGTGTGTAAGCTTCAAAGATGCATTAATGGATTAAAGCAAGCTTCTAGGAGCTGGAATCGACGTTTTGATGATGCGGTCAAATAGTTTGGCTTCATCAAGAACGAAGATGAGCCTTGTGTTTACAAGAAGGTTAGTGGGAGCTCTGTAGTGACATACTAATCATTGGAAACGATATTCCTACTTTGCAATACGTTAAAGAATGGCTAGGAAAATGTTTCGCAATGAAGGACTTAGGAGATGCAGCTTTTATACTAGGTATAAAGATCTATAAGGATAGATCTAGAAAGCCACTCGGCCTAAGTCAAAGTACATATATAGACAAGGTGTTGAATAGGTTCAACATGCAAGATTCTAAGAAGGGATACTTGCCCATATCGCATGGAATCACTCTTTCTAAGAATGACTGTCCCTCCAATGAGATTCAGAAGGACCGCATGAGTAGGATACCCTATGCTTCGGCCATAGGATCCATCATGTACACCATGTTGTGTACTAGACCAGACTTATCATACGTGTTGAGTATGGTGAGGAGATATCAGTCCAATCTGTGTGAGAGTTACTAGATTGTTGTCAAGAACATCCTAAAGTACTTAAGAAGAACTAAGTATGTGTTCTTGATATTTGGAGGTAAGGGATAGCTAATTGTAATTGGTTACACTAATGCAAGCTTCCAAACCAACAAAGATGACTACAACTCACAGTCTGGATACGTGTTTTGCCTGAATGGAGGAGCTGTGAGCTAAAAAAGTTCCAAGCCAGGGACAGTTGTTGATTCTACAACTGAAGCTGAGTACATTGCTGTTGTGGAAGCAGAAAAAGAGGCAGTTTGGATAAAGAAGTTTATCACTGAGCTCGATGTGGTCACAAACATCGTGGATCCCATAGAGTTGTACTGTGACAACTCCAAGGCGATCGCACAGGCCAAGGAACCAAGATCACACAATAAATTAAAGCATGTACTTAGGAGATTCCATCTTATTCGTGATATGATCGATCGAGGAGATGTGAAGATGTGCAAGATTCCAACGGATGACAATCTTTCAGATCCGCTCAAAAAACCACTTGTGCAGCGAAAGCATGAAGGGCATGCGATATCTATAGGCATACGAGATGCACCAGATTGGCTCTAGTGCAAGTGGGAGACTGTAGGAATAGGTGCCCTGGAGGCAATCTATATTTAGTATGAACAATGTTTTGGATAGAGTATTCGTTTATTATTTACTGTGATATTTAATATAATGAAGTCCTTAGATACAATGTGTTTTTTATCTTAAGTATCCCTAGTCCATTCTATTTGTTAACAGGACGATCAAATATAGACTATCATGTGTGTAGATTGATATGGAGATGTCAAGTCTAACACATGGGCATGCATTAGGAGTAATGGCATACTAGATTGACCCACGACGAGAAGGATACATTATATTATGCTAAAGTCACAATCGCTTCTCGTAGTTCTACTATAATTGTGATGCTTTGAATTGAAGTCACTAGATACTCTAGTTGTGAAATATCATGCTTTGATATTATAAAACGTTACACCGTAACTGGATAACTATAAAGGTAGTTATCGGGCATGATAGGAAACAAGCTTAGAGATCGTACTGATGTAGAGAGGATTTGTCCCTCCCACATAATGGGAGCAAATATCCACGGCCACTCGAGGAATGGTGCTTATTGAATGTCTGGCCAGACTCAGATTATATTGATGTTATCTGCTCGCATAAGCATCCAAGATCGAGGAACTATGGATTGGATATACGAGTGAGACTATTTATGTCTCGTGTCCAATCCGGATATGGAGACAAAGTGATAGTGAAATATGTGATATTGGGCACAAAAGTTTTGTCGGGATCACTGACTTATTTCTAGTAGTTGCGTTGCATGGATGTGTTGCTAGACACCGCTCCATGTTAGTAATTAGTTACTACCAACTAAGTAGAAACCTATGGGGTCACACGTCAAATAGATTTGAACAAGATTTGGGATTAGTTAATATGATTAATTAATGAGAAGGATCACTTTGCAACACCTTACAAACTTAGTAGGACCAATATGCAAGGAAGGGAGTAATAGATAACTCCTTAGTTGGAGTTATATTCTCTATGTAAAATACTGCTATTTGTGTGCGTTCCGGTGCAATTTGACGAGATTTTGGCCGTGTTTGTGAAATATTAGTGAATATGAGCTTTATGTGCGTAATTGTCAAATCCGGGCGTTTTCGTACTTATTTTGAGCTATTTTTATGTCACATTTGATCCCGGTATGTTTTGTGTTGTTTGTTTCAGTTACCGGAGGCTCGTAGCATGGATTGGAGGTGAAAACGAGCTTCGGAAACAAAGAAAGCAAGGAAAACTCAAGAAAAGAAGCCAGAAAAAAAAGCTAAGGCAGGAACTCTTCGCACGAAGAGAAAAGCACTTCGCACGAAGAAAAGACTTAGCCAAAATTCCAGTTCTCTTCCTGTGACATGATGTTGTCTCAAAATAGGAGGACTTTTGCAGGAAGAGTTCAGACAGAGTGAACAATCTCTTCACACGAAGAGAAAAGGTCTTCGCACGAAGAGATTGCCCAGAAAGCCAGAAACGTCCGGGGTCTTTTTGCAATTATTAGAAACTTTGTTTTATCATTCTAGGAACGTATTTAAGTGTGTTAGGTTGACTTTTTGAGTAGTTTTTGACGTGAAACACATCTTTTGGAGATCAAGGAGCTATTGGGAGAGCTTAGGAGCTTTGGATCATCCGTTTGGATTCGCAACTCTTCTCTTTTCTTGATTTTTATGCTTAAACTCATGAGACTTATCGTTTTGAGTATGAATATGAGTAGCTAAACGTTATTTTCTGGGAATTCTTGTTTGGAGTAGCTAGGGTTTGATCTAAATATCATGTTTTAGCTTAATCTCACGTAATCTTTCATTATTATGGATTATTTACGATTGTAATCATATTATCTTTGCGAGTAGCTAATGCAGAGATAAACTTAATTAGTTTTCACGCGGTAACTCCGTGAGAATTAATCGGTAAATTGAATAATCCACCTAGTCGAATCAATGTTTGGTAACTCGACATCGTTAACTAGGATCGTTAAAGTAGAATTATGGTTTTAATGCATGCTTAAAGCTAGAATAGACTTGGTAACTCGGTTTGTTTTGGTTTAAAGTATAGTAAACGTACTTGGTAACTCGGTAAGTTTAATACTGCTTGATTGATAGTGAAAGATACGTGGTTGTTTTACAAGTCAAAACATAAATTTAGCTCAACCTAGTGAACCTAGAGAATTCCCGGTGTTTCTCCTTTATATTTCAAAAACCCAAAAATTCATTCTTTATTAATCGTGAACTATTTCACTTGGTTAATTAAGAATATTGCACTTTTATTTAAGTAGAATTAGATCAAAACAAATCGCGCTGTGCCCACAAAAGGTAAAGAAATTCTAATTAATTTACAAGAAGTCTCTTGGGTTCGACAACCCGGTTTTCCGGAATTTATTACTACACCGACAGCTGTACACTTGCAGTTGGAGCGTGTCAGTAATCCAAGTTCATGTAGAACTAGGAAGGGCCTTTATGTAGTTAACAATGAGTTGTTGGACTATATAAAGGATGCTCTAGCTTCCTTCCTAAAACTAATGCTCATAACATAAGTGAGTGGGAGATAATGAAAAAGAGAGAACAAGAAAAGACTAGAGGCCGAAGCCCCTAGCCCGTCTGCCCTACCCGTCCGCCACAAGGAGAGGGTCGAACCCACTCTTTGTCCTTCGTTGCTTGATTCGTTCTTCCCTCTTCTTCCGGTCCAAGCTAGCACTAGGAGAAGGAAGATTCTAGATCTCACCTCTAGACGTGGATCAACTATAGAGACGAGGACAATATTCTTCGTGTGATCTCCCGAACCAAAAGGTACACATCTTCTATGTCCTTCATCATCTTATGAATGTCTCTTCCTGTGATCCTTGGTGGGCTTTGAGTACGAATTAAATTTTTGTTATTCCGGTGCGTAACCTACGTCAAAACCCAACACTCTCTTCGTCCGCTATATCTCTAAACCAGACCGCCTCTGTCAAATGCGCTTCATTTAGGTTAAATGGATTTACCAAGGCTGGTATATCCACCACTCTGTCTTTCCATATCGCCCTCATTATGTGATGAGTTGTGGATGGCACGGTATCAAAACGATGAATCCATTCTAGACTAATAATCATTTGATAAGTAGTGTTTGCATTTATCACGTGAAACTTGGCAGAGCACTTGATCTTGCCAATCAAGATCCTCAGACGAATCCATCCGACTCTCATCTTTAAGTCACTTACGAGTCCCATCAAAGGTGATGGTGGCTTGACAATCTTCTTTTCTGAGATAACAGCCAACTGAAGGGTATTGACTTGTATCACGTTCACAGCCGCTCCTCCGTTGACGAAGGCTCTCTTGAATTCGACACCATTGACCACGACCGTGACATACAATGGCCTCTGGTGGTCCGCATATGTCTTATTGTCCGATTCTGCAAAAGACATTAGCAAACCACTCGACCGTGTGACTTTGATAACATCTCCATTCGAGACTACTAGGTCATCTCCAAAGTCCTCTGCTACCCTCAGAATCGCCTTTTTAATTTCTTGGCGGCACGCATCCGAGAACTTCATGTCATCAAAGAAATTCTCAAACTTGTACGAGCCCCTCATTCGTTCGGCTCGAGAATCTTACATGTCCACGATGTAGTCCTCATATTCGCGGATCTCATCCACAATTGAGACTTGTTCATCTGCAACTTCTTCGTGTTACATGAACGAAATCATTGCCACTTCTTTTCCCTTTGGCTCTTTCTCTGAATAGGATGGCAATGGATTGTTGCGCACATATTTAGTTGGGTCGTCGATGATCAACTCCCTTTCTCTCATCTTCCTGTCTACCAGCCACTTCGACTTTCTGCATTCTTTTGTCTGGTGCATGACTTAGCCGTGACACTCGCACCATTTTGGGTCTATCAGTTGTTCTCCGGTGGGTTTATTCTCGATTGAAGGTAGGACCCCGTCTTTCAGCCACTGCTTACACAAGCTTGTAATTTCCTCAATTGAACATGGCAATGGGGGAGCCTCCCTTCATGGAACCCGTTGTTTTTTCCAGTGCTGAGACCGCGTTCACCTCTTCCCCTCGCCCTCGCTTGTAGTTGTATCTCCCAATTTTGAAACCACAACCCCCTGATGCTCAATCGTTCAAGTATCTCTTCCTCTACTTTTCTACGATAGGCTCGATGATCCTGGTGTAGTCAATTAATTTGGAGAAAGTAGGAATCTGCAAATTAATCAACATACCTTTGTATTCGTCTCGCATTCCTTGGAGACTGATTTCAACTAGGTGGCTCTCGACCAACTCGTCCAGGGATTCCAGCGACTTCGTCCAGAAATTCTTTATGAACAGGACCCTTTCCTCGTTGTATTTCTGGTTCATACGCGACAGATGTATCGTCGTGACCTTCTCTTCGACCTGGAAGAACTTGGTGTAAAATTTCTTGAACATGTCCTCCCAGGTTTTGATGGAGCCAGCTTCCAAAGTTCTGTACCACTTGTCCGCGCTATGTCCCAAAGACTTCGGGAACTCGCGCATTAGCAATCGTGTGTCGATCCCGTGTGGGCCCATCATGTCGACGAAATGCATCACATGCTCCTCCACATTTCTGTTGATCTTGTCAAACTTTTCCCATTTCGGCGCCTTGTATCCAACGGGGTTGGGCATCAGGTAAATGTCGCGCGGGATTGGTGGAGCGCATTCGACCCTTCGGATAACAGTGTCTGCAAAACACTGGTTCATGAGGAGACTGTCCAAGCGCTGCTCCAAAGCTGATACGTTGGCAGGCGCGCTTCCTCCTGGGGTCGATGATGGGGTAGCAGCGAACCCAGGTATGTAAGGCATATTGGGGTCATAGGGGGAAGGGGGTGTGCAACTGGCTTGAACTCCAGTCGCATACGATGGTGGCACTGGGTATGATGATGATAAATGGGAGGATTTCCAGCAGCTGCGCTCTCTGGCTATAAGCCAGGTGCGAGTGGGGTGGTGGCGACAGTCCTGGTGCGGATCCCAAAGGAAAAGGTGGTTGGGATGAGGATGGTGGGTGTGATGGTGTAGATTAATGTGGCGTGGGTACCACTGTTTCTCTTGGAGGAACAGAAGCCCCTTGGGTAAGTTTCTGTTCAAAACATCCCAGAATTGCCATGATATGGGCTATCTGCGCAGATTGAGCCTGCATAGCCCTAGCCTGGATCTGAATTGTTGCATTCAACATCTCCAAAGATTGTTTCCAGTGGCTGCTTGTGTCTGGACGTTGGTGTTGGTCGTGATATTGAGTGGAGCTTCCCACCTTAGGAATCCTTCCCCTGAGGGAGACTGGTGCCCTTCGCTACACTCGCCGTCATGAGACAGGGTTGCAGAGCTGTTGGTTTGGGAGCTTTGAAGGTTGTTTTCACGTCGGGTTCACCAATGTGTACAAGGAGATCCTATAGGGAAGATCTAAATGTACACCTGCAGTAGCAAGAACACGGTACAAAGCACAGAGAAAGATTGAGAGCAAGGGTGTAGGGGAAAAAGTAAGCCTTAGCAAATTGTGTGAAAGAGACGGTGGGATGATTAGCCAAATAGCGGAACGCATAATGGAAGGAAAACAATCCTATATATAAGGTCTTAGAGTGGTAGTTACAAGGAGTTACGTGGCCGCATATGATGTCTATGTAACTGCCTCGCATGTTGCACGATCGACCGTATTTATAGGACACGTTCGCACGTTCGTCCGTATATATAGGGCACATTTTCACGTACAACCGTATATATAGGAGACGTGATCATCGAGTCTCTCAGGAAATTGACAAGGGTTTCGCGAGCGTAATCGCTGCTCGCGTGCGACGTACCTTACTATAGCCTGCAAGCCACTTGAAACCTACAACTCCCGTGCGGTTAGTATGCAAGGATGACCCTGTCTCACAGCCCCCCATATAGACAAGTGCCAACGTAAGGACAATGATAGAGTAGTAGTGGAGTACCGATGAAGCTCTTCGATCGCTGTCACGTGGATGATGATATCTACAGTAAGTGTATTATTTATTTGATTAGTTGTAAATCGGGCATTCTTGTCGACTGGTCCCCTAGAGTCTAGGGTTAGGATTTAGTCCTTTCTATTTAAGTAGTGTATTCGTTCAATTTAATCAATCAAAGAATAAATTAAAAGTGTTAAAGTGTTTTAGTGTGTGTTTGTGTTGTATGTGTGCCAGAGCGATAGCAATTGTGCTATCACAAATGTTGTAAGAGTTTAGTGCCAACATAGGATATGCTTGATACCAACTTTTCAACTAACTATAATTTATTAAAGAGCCATTAGGTAACTAACTTTATGTACTTATGCTACAAACATGGGGTTTAAGTCAAGCTAACACGACAATCCGCTTTAGGACCCAATTAGAATGAGGTCCTTATCTTACGGCTGATACTTCATGCAAGGGTAACATTTTCAAGCGGTCAAGGAAGAGGGAGGGATTGAACTTGTCTCACTAGTGATTTTTGGCTGGCTCTTCTTCGGAATTCACTCTAGCACAATGTCATCATATAGCTTCTTTGATCAGTTTGCACCTGCAACTTCAAGGGCTTAAGACACCATCTAGTGAAGCAGGTTCAGTGAGTCCATATGATGCTTCTAATCTCAATGCCCCATATGATAACCCCTTGATTATGAAACATGAATCTTCTAGCAACAATCATTTCATGGGCGATGTATTATGTATTTTCTCTATGCAGACTACACTATCTCATAGTCATTTGCGTTTTAGGTCATGGATAATTCATATAGAATCAACATATGATATATGTTCCCAATTAAATTTAATGTCGCATCACACTCCGGAAAAAAAAATATGCTCATTTGGCAAATAGGAAAGCCATAAAGGTATATCATGTTGGTAAAGTTGTTGTAAATGACTCTCTGACACGATTTATTACGTGTATACGCAAGTGCACGGTCGAAGTAATAAAGATAGAGTATTAAAACTCAGGTTGTCGAACCCACAAGGACAGTCCCGAGATTATTCAGTTAAACAACTAACTTAGAGTTATGTAACCGGAGGAATATTTGTTGATTTAGGAAGTTGTCACCCCCAAACAAGTGACTGAAATTCAAATAACAAAGTAAACTAATATTTTTTTATTTTTCTGAAGAATACAAATACAGAGAACAACTAGATAATTCAGGGTCCCTCAGGGCACTTAGACGAATCCGGACTACATTTTACAACACTCTATGCGTGATTAACTCACCCGGGCATTCGCTTTCACAATCTTTTGTCGATCTCATGTGATTCTACGTAACAGTTTACTGCGGGTTCTGTCGGTCTACCTTCGTCTACCGTTCCGTTCTAGTCAGCTAGCAAGATTCGTTCATGGGTTCTTGTCGGTCCACCGATTTCACTCAATCTTAACTAAGTCTAACCGAATCTACCCACAATTGGTCATTCAAGTCTCTATCTCCTGTCAGTCTAAAGAAACTACGAGAATGTCAACAAGTTCTTCATGAATCTAAACTTTGATCACTGTCGCGCATAAACTTAGATAACTAGCACAAGTAGGTGATCAACCTAATTGTACTAATAATTAATAACAAGAACGTATCAATAAATCAAATCTCACAAAGAATTAAGTTTCAAGACACGTGAAATAAACTCATAATCTGGAAAATATGTCTAAGAGAAAAACCCTAAGTTCTCCATGAATTATCTAGCAAGAGAGATTTAGCTAGACATAATCTTGTTTAGCTTTACACAATTGTCCATAAAAGTGATAACACGAGAAAGGGAAGAGATCAAACGCAAAATCGGAGCTTCCCCGTTCGTCGTCTTGGTCTTCTTTCTTGGTCTTTGTGTCCTCATTTTTTTCTTCTTCTGCGTGTCTGATGGATTTCTACGGTGTTGGTATCGAGTTGCAGGTGGTTGTGATGGTGTTGGAAGGTGGTAATGGAGGCCGATGGTCTGGGTGATTAAGGGCGTTTGGTGGTTTATTGGAGGTTGTGAGGGTTGGAAATGGTGATTGGGGGCTGGAGCCGTGAACGGTGGTGTTGTAAAGGCTGAATGTCAAGTGGTCTGATATTGGATACGGAGGTGGTTAATTGGTGAGTATATATCCATGGAGTTGGAGGTGGTACTGAATTGGTTTGGTGTTGAAGGAAGAGTGTATTTTGATGGTTTGTTGGGTATTTGTAGGTGAAGGCAATGGTGGGTTTCGGGTCGGTGGTAGTCTACTGGGGTATATGAACTTGTAGGTCATGTTGGTTATGGAGGAGGTGAAGAGTGCTGGTGATTTTGTGGTGTGGTTTAGTAGCAGGTGGTGTAATGTGTTGGCTTGTTTGGAGGTTTGGCAGATTGGTTTTGATGGTGTTTAGGGGGCTTTGATTAATTGATGTGGATTGGTGTAGTACTGTTGATGTAATGGAGAATTAGGTGTTTTTTTGCTTTAGGTTGGGATGTCCAGGTGGATTTCCTAGGTGGCAGGAAGTTGATGAAGGTAATGGTTAGAGATGGTGATACATTCATTTGGTAATTGTTGTACAGCAGGTTGTCAGGTTGAGTTTCTCTTCTCCTTTGCTCCCTGTTTCTCGAGCTTTAGCCGCTTCCCAAGTTCGCTTGATCTCGCAAGTATTGTTTCCTGTCAAAACAACACTAACACAACTCATGCGATCAAATGTGACAAATAATGTTCAAATTGACTAAAAAATGCCCAAATTAACAATTACGCGCATATATCTCAACTACACGGAATCATCGCATTCATAGTGCAAAATTCACAACATTTACCCGGAATGCACGCAAAACGATAGTAAATACGTAGAAGAAGTATAACTCTATAAAGAGTTATCAAATTCCCCCACACTACCTTTTTGCGCGTCCCGAGCAAAGTCTCGTTCAAATCCTTCACACTATGTTCTTTCGATCCACTGTTTTGCATACAACTTTACTAGCCATGTGACACAAACAGCTCACACACATGACTATGAAAACTGCATGCTCTATACAATGCAACTCGATTATTTCACAATGAAATATTAAAACAACACAAAGATTTTTTTTTTCTTTTTCTTTAGAGATTGGGCAATCTCGCTACCGTCAACCAAAATCGTCAAGTCTCACAAGTATCTTTCGAAATTTCACAACCAATAGCATGAAATTTAAGTATAAATGATCCTACACACAAGTTCTCTAAGGGGTCCCCAAACATCCACCATAAACAATCTAAGATCGGGCACGTCCTTTAGCTCAGAGGGTCTAGGCATCCTAAGTACTAAGGTAGTCTTTCGTCACCAAGTCATTTGAGGTTTTCAGACCCTCTTAGCCGTTATTGCATTGAATGCAAATTTTCCCAGTCATGGGAGACACAACTCCGTGTAATACGGCTTGACTTTAATATTCCTTAGACGCTCTAATTGTATTGAATCCAAATTCCTTGCGTGAAGGGAGGCACATTAGCTTGTTCACCGTATCTAATCCTAGAGAAGATTTAGATTTCTTTTGTTTTTCATTCTCTTCTAATTTTTTCAACCGTGCATTTAGAGCAAATAAGTGTGGGCTTTTTCGGTTAGCTCTTGAAACTGCCTTAATGGATGGTGGTGTACACTCCCTAACTTCTTTAAGGCTAGAGCAATGTACCACATGGAACCGACTCAACCCGAATGTCCACCCCAGATTTACAAGAGGCCACAAGTTCCACTCGAAAGCAGACTATTCAACTACTTAGGACTAAATCCTCCTAACACAATAAAGGAACGAAAAGTATGCCCTCGTCTTCTTTCCACATTTCCCTCAATACCCAGGACATCCTTTCGTGAAATAGGTGTGCAAGATACTAAAAAGTAAAGACTTTCCTACTACGACGCTTCCTATTCTAAGAGACTCTTTCATTGAACTTTCTTCGGTTTCTTTCTTCATCAATTGCCCATATTGTAAAAAATTATAACTTTTATGATTTTTTCACTTTTATATTCTTTTTTTCTTCAATTTTTTCATATTTTCTTAAACTCTACATGCATTGGCCAACTGTACTAATCACATAAGATTGGGTAGGGTGACTCAATAAAGTAAACGTGCAAAGAAATGGATACTAACAATTCTAACATATTACGACACTATATTAAACACACTACAGTAACTCAAAATACTACACAAACTGCATGTAATGTAACTGGCGATGTATAACTGAAATGGCTAGAAAATATACACAACCCCCCCCCTCCACACACACACTTAAGCGTTTCGTTGTCATCAACGAATTTAAAAAAATATAATAAGAGGACTCATTGCTTAAATGTGTAGGCGGTGGATCTCCACAATTACCACTTAAGTATACGCTGAGAGAGTAAGAGATACCTAAGGTGCCCGGAACTACATGGGCACCGTGTCCGCGAAACTAAAACAAAAATGGGTCTTGTGCACCGTTGATAGTTTCCGGAAAAGTCTCACTTCGCGTTCGGATTCCGATGCGCCTACTCAACTTTCTCTATCGCGCACATCAAGAAGGAAAACCCAAAGCGTCTTCTGTACCTGTGTCCGTGCACACTGATTGGAAGAATTAACACAACTCTCTCTCACCCCTCAAAATGATATATGGAGAACTAAAAGAAAAAAAAAAAAAAAAAATATGTAGCATCCTACTCTATATTGGGTTGCCTCCCAAGAAGGGCTTGTAATTTAAGGTCGAAGGCTCGACCATGTTACCTCTGCCACCTCAACAGGGTGGTCTGGAACCTTGTGCCGCTTCCAGCTTTGCTTTCCTGTGCTGAACTTGAAGCACTGCTGATGGCTTGCTCCTTTCCCAGTAATCAGGTGGATCACCTTGAGACAAATCCGGAAGTAGGCGCTTCACTCGCACAGAAAACGGAACCCCTGGCTGATACACCCATGAGAATTGGGGCTTCGGTTTGAAGACCCGAAATGTCTCCATGTCATCGTGTACCCTCATAATTAATTCCCCATTCTCTACATCAATGAGAGTGCGAACGGTAGCCAAGAACGGCCTACCCAGAATTATAGGCACATCACCTGCTGGCATATCCAATGTAACGAAGTCAGCTGGAATTATCAGGCTGCCAACCTTCACAAGAACATCTTCAATCATCCACATACTCTCTTGGATGATTTTTCTGCAAATTGGAGAGTGATACAGGTTCTTGGAGGCTCCCCACACGTAGCTTTTTGAATATCGACAACGACATCAAATTCACGCTCGCTCCCAGATCACAGAGAGCCCTTCCAGTGTAGGCGGCACCCAAGGTAGCTTCAATGACAAAACTACCCGGATCCTTCTTTTTTTTTAGGTAGCCAATGGAAAATACATGAACTAACCTGTTCATTTAAGTTCACTCTCTGAAATTCATCCACAACTTTCTTACCAAGGACTGCATTTCTAATAAATCTTGCATATTTTGGCATCTTTTGAAGAGCCTCAATCAACGGGATATTAATGTCAGTTTAGAAAATACGTTCAGAAATCGCCTGTATTCCTCTGAATCATCCATTTTCTTCCTAGTACGTAATGGAAATGGTATTTCAGAAGAAGACGGAGGAGGATATGGATGAGGTACCTCAGTAGATTTCTCTGCATCCTGTTGAATCATGCCCTTCGATTGGGGGATTATGACTGGAGTCTTCTCAGAATCGAAGACTTCATGTTCCTTTTCCTTTGAGGCTTCTTCTCTGGCATGACTCGGATATGGAGGGTCCTTAAGTGCAGTACCGCGACAAGTGGTGATGGCAAGAGCATATTCTTCCGATGTAGCAACAATGTTGCTCGGTGCTCTTTGTTCAAGTTTTTGCTACAGATCTTTTATTTCTGCTTGAGCCACCTAGAGAGCAACTGCAATAGAAGTGACCTGTGTGGTAATGGTGGTCACGTGGTGAACCATCACCTTCATTAACCCTGTCATCTCGGTCAACTGTGAGGCTAGTGCCTGTTGCTGATGATACAACTCTGAAAAAATTTCTTCATGCACTACCTCCACTGCATTCACCTGAACACTGTCATAAGTCATCTTTTCATCTCTTCATTGTTCTCTTGGCTCTTGTTGATAATCCATTCTCTCATCTTGCTTAACCAAGCATCTCATGAATGTATACGCCCCTTCTGAATCGCAATTATATAGGAATTTGCCCGCAGCTTCACTATCCATCTTGTCTCTATTGGGATGACCAAGTGAATCATTGATGACCATGATTATCTGTCCTTTTTCCATACCATGGTTGGGGCATTTTCGTAGCAAACGATTGAGGCGCTCCCATGCTTTAACGAGTGATTCGTCCTTCTATTGTCTGAACATCCAAATCTCATTTTGAAGTTAAATCACACTCGAGATACAATAGAACTTACTCATGAACTGGGAGACACACTCTTCCCATGTTTTGATCGAGTTGGATGACATATTTTCCAGCCAATCCAAAGAAACTCCCTTGAGGCAATGAGGGAAGAGCATCAGTTTAAGCGCTTCAGATGTGACCCCACTATATCGGATTAGCCCGCAATGGCTCTGAAATCTCCCAATGAATGCATGTTGGTCTTCTTCTTCTTTCCCAGTAAAGTTGCAATGATCTTGTATGAATTGAATTGTGGACAGATTGAGGCTAAAGCTTTCTTCTTGAATTGGTGGCACTACAATTGTTGGTGCAGTTCCCTTGAGATCCGCTTCAAATGCCTGGATTATAGTCTTCCCAGACCTGTTATATGGTTTTGATTGTTTCATAGCCATTGCTTCCCGTAGTAGATTTTTAGCCTCAGCTAGCTTCCATATGTTCTCGAGTAGGGCTGCTCGACTCTTCTCCCTCTGTCATCGTTACCTGAGATCACAGCACTACCACACCCATGAGGTAACTGATAGTAACAAAAATAAAATAAAAATCTAAACTAATTTCTAACTAAACAAACTACTGCTGTCCCCGGCAACGGCGCCAAAAACTTGACACGATTTCTTACGTGTATACGCAAGTGCACGGTCGAAGTAATAAAGATAGAGTATTAAAACTCAGGTTGTCGAACCCACAGGGACAGTCTCGAGATTATTCAGTTAAACAACTAACTTAGAGTTATGTAACCGGAGGAATATTTGTTGATTCAGGAGGTTGTCACCCCCAAACAAGTGACTGAAATTCAAATAACAAAGTAAACTAATACTTTTTTATTTTTCTGAAGAATACAAATATGGAGAACAACTAGATAATTCAGGGTCCCTCAGGGAACTTAGACGAATCCGGACTACATTTTACAACACTCTATGCATGATTAATTCAACCGGGCATTGGCTTTCACAATCTCATGTCGATCTCATGTGATTCTACGTAACAGTTTACTTCGGGTCCTGTCGGTCTACCTCCGTCTACTGTTCTGTTCTAGTCAGCTCGCCAGATTCTTTCACGGGTTCCTGTCGGTCCACCGATTTCATCTATCTTAACTAAGTCCAACCGAATCTACCCACAATTGATCATTCAAGTCTTTATCTCATGTCGGTCTCAAGAAACTACGAGAATGTTAACAAGTTCTTCACGAATCTAAACTTTGATCACTGTCGCGCATCAACTTAGATAACTAGCACAAGTAGGTGATCAATCTAAACGTACTAAGAATTAATAACAAGAACGTATCAATAAATCAAATCACACAAAGAATTAAGTTTCAAGAAACGTGAAATAAACTCATAATCCGGAAAATATGTCTAAGAGAAAAACCCTAAGTTCTCCAAAAATTATCTAGAAAAAGAGATTTAGCTTGACATAATCTTGTTTAGGTGTACACAATTCTCCATAAAAGTGATAACACGAGAGAGGGAAGAGATCAAACGCGAAACCGGAGCTTCCCCGTTCGTCGTCTTCGTCTTCTTTCTTGGTCTCTGCGTCCTCCTTTTTTACTTCTTCTGTGTGTATGATGGATTTCTCCGTGTTGGTGGCGATTTTCAGGTGGTTGTAAAGGAGGCCGATGGTCTGCGTGATTAAGGGTTTTTGGTAATTTATTGGAGGTTGTGAGGGTTGGAAATGGTGATTGGGGGATGGAGCCGTGAACGGTGGTGTTGTAATGGCTGAATTTCAAGTGGTCTGATGGTGGATATGTAGGTGGTGAATTGGTGAGTATATAGCCATGGATTTGGAGGTGGCACTGAATTGGTTTGGTGTTGAAGGCAGAGTGTATTTTGATGGTTTGTTGGGTATTTGTCGGTGAAGGCAATGGTGGGTTTCGGGTCAGTGGTAGTCTACTGGGTATATGAACTTGTAGGTCATGTTGGTTATGGAGGAGGTGAAGAGTGCTGGTGATTTTGTGGTGTGGTTTAGTAGCAGGTGGTGTAATGTGTTGGCTTGTTTGGAGGTTTGGCAGATCGGTTTTATGGTGTTTAGGGGGCTCTGATTAATTGATGTGGATTGGTGTAGTACTAGTGATGTAATGGAGAATTACGTGTTTGTTTTCTTTAGGCTGGGATGTCCAGGTGGATTTGCTAGGTGGCAGGATGTTGATGAAGGTAATGGTTAGAGATGGTGATACGTTCATTTGGTAATTGGTGTACAGCAGGTTGTCAGGTTGAGTTTCTCTTCTCCTTTGCTCCCAGTTTCTCGAGCTTTAGCCGCTTCCCAAGTTCTCTTATCTCGCAAGTATTGTATCCTGTCAAAACAACACGAACACAACTCATGCGATCAAATGTGACAAATAAAGTTCAAATTTACTAAAAAATGCCCGGATTAACAATTACGCGCATAAAACTCAACTACACAGAATTATCGCATTCATAGTGCAAAATTCACAATATTTACCCGGAATGCACGCAAAACGATAGTAAATACGTAGAAGAAATATAACTATATACAGAGTTATCACTCTCTTATTCTTGACAATTTTTTATGTGTTACTAACTTCAGATTCAATTTTATATGAATCTCCCAAATTACCAAAGATGGGAAATATAGTTTCATATGTGAAATGAATAGCTGCACAATTCAAGACACTCAAATTCAGGCACTTCTTGCTTCTGGATACAAGAGAGATGGTCTATATTTGCTGCAAATTTCTCAGCCCGTTTTTGTGGATTTGTTGATCACCCCTGATCTCAGATCATCAGTCAATCTATGGCACATGAGGCTAGTACATCCTTCTTATAAGAAAATGAATCATCTTTCACCAAATCTAAGATGTGAGATAATACCAGACAACACTTGTCGCACTGTGTGTCCACTAGCAAAACAGAAAAGGTTGAAGTTTCAAAAGAAAAACAATATCTCCAGGTTTTAGGGTTGATAAACTGTGACACATGGGAACCCTATAGCAATCCTACTCATGATGGATGCAACCAGAACAAAATTCCATTGTTGAGAGAAAGCATCAGCATCTTCTTGTTGTTGCTAGAGCTCTCAAGTTTCAATCAAACTTACCTATCACATTATGGGGTGAATGCATTCTTACTGCTGCTCACCTCATTAAAATAGTCCCTTCTCCAAGATTACAAGGTAAGTCACCATTTTAGATTCTATATGGCACAACTTTAGACTATTCACACTTTAACGTTTTTGGTTGTTTATATTACACATCTACTCTACAGTATGGAAGAGCAAAATTTGAGTGTACAGCACTGAAATGTGTTTTTTTGGGCTATGTATTTGGGGTTAAAGGCTACAACTTTTTTGATATGACAAATCATAAACTCGTAATCTCCAAAGATTTCATATTTCATGAAGGAATTTTTCCGTACATGGATTCTCAATCTTACCAAAACATTCACTCCCCATACCGCTTAACAAACCATGTTGATGAGTCTTCTTCCTCAACTTCAACTCCCACATCTCCATTTCAGTCATCATCACCTCTCCAAAACCAAAACATTGCTACTAAAATCACACCCATACACCCATCTTCTACTCCTACATCTTCTTTTGATAGCACTCTATAAGTTCAACTCAAATTCAACTCATTTTCAAATACTTGAAATAACTAGTCTTTTTCAAGGCCTTGAAACAGCTTTCAAAGCCTTGAAACTGACTGTGCTTTATATGCATGAACTTAGGGGGGTTTTTTTTTATCTTGATTCAAATCATAAATCCTTGTGCTTGATTACTTGATACTTGATGATGAAAGACAAATTATTTTTACACACTTTACAGTATCTCATATCATCTGTGTGACTCAGTTTTGCAGTGGAATTTTGTTTCCTATTCTTCAGGATTTGTTTCCTAACCTGAGTTTTGCAGGAAAGGAAATTATATGAAGATTTGATTCTGTGATCAATCCTGGTGTGTTTGGAAGTTTCCTAACAGTTTTTATACAATATCAAATCAGCATCCTTGAAGATATTGATCAAACTATCCGTTTGAGAAGCTGTTAGAGAATTCAAACCGGAAGCTACAAAATAGGGAAGTTTGTTATGAGAAGATGCTGAAGATCTGCATTTCAAACTGCTCTATAAAAGAGGGAAAGCTGAAGCTATGCAACGGGAAAATTCGCAAGGCACTCAAAAACATTCCAGGATTGACAAGCAACAAAAAGCAGATTCATTTCTCTCAATCGACTCATAAGAAGAACACTGCATACTCACTGCAGATTCAGTTCTAGTGTTCTTCTCTTTTGAACTTCATTTGTATATCATTTTGATAATACTTCTAGTTCTTATTCAGAAGGATTCTTCAAGGTGAACAATAGAGAATTCTTAGTTATTCAGATAGCTAGAGCACGTACTAGATAGGTTAGTGGAAACCACAAGCTGTAACAGAGTACATCTCTATTTGCTTGAGATCTGGGACTTAGTTGTGGATTAATAAGAATTGTGTTGAAAATCCTGCAGGGAGAAGATCCATGAGGTAGAGACGTAGGTCCAAGTGGACTGAACTATATATATCTTGTGTCTCTTGCATTTACTTTTCAGTTCCATACTTAGAACTTTTGCAGCATTCAAACCAGTTTCATTTCAAGGGTTTGAAACTAATTTCAATGCCTTGAAATAGACTTATCTTCTTATACTCTTACTGTTTTCATTCCAAGGGCTTGAAACTCATTTCAAGGCCTTGAATCACTTTACAAATCTTTTGAAACCACTATTCTTGCAAGTTTAGAAAAAGTTTTCATACTCTATTCAACCCCCCCCCCCTTCTAGAGTATTGATCATGTATTTCTACCTACTGTACACCCCTTCACACTCCAACAAATAACTCCATTTTACAACCTTCTAGAGCTTCTACAAGAGTATCCAAAATGCCCTCTCATTTAAAGGATTTTTTTCTCAGCAAACCAAAATCAAAAGCCACTTTCAACATCACCTCCAACCAAAACTCTTCTTGTCCTATTGAGCCCATAACCTATACAGAAGCATCTGCACACCAAGAATGGAAAAATGCCATGAAAGTGAGTTACAAGCTCTAGAAGACAATGGTAAATGGGTTATTACTTATCTACCATACAACAAGAAGGTCATTGGCTCATAATGGGTTTATAAGACCAAGTTTAGGGCAGATGGCTCCTTGGAGAGACACAAAGCCAAACTAGCGGCTAAGGAATATACCCGAACTGAGTTAATTAATTATTCGCAGACTTTCTCTCCACTTGAAAAGCTTCGCACTCTTAAATGCATTATAGCTCATGCAGTTATGCATCACTGACATCACCAAATAATGTTCCCAATCATGTTTGCTTGGTTAAAAAGGCTTTGTATGGATTGAAACAAGCCTCTAGGAAATAGTTCTAAATTTCTCCAACAGTCTCTTAGAGCTGGGATTCAAATAGTGCAAGAGTGACTACACACTTTTTCTCAAAAGAAACCATGCTTCTTTCTTCTTGGCTTCTTGTATATGTGGATGATATTCTACTAGTGGGCAACAATCTTTCTGATATTTCTTCATTGAAAGTCTTACTTGATCACAAGATCAAGCTTAAGGATATTGGCAATCTATACTACTTTCTGGGTTTTGAATTCTATAGAACTAATTCAGAATGCTCATGAGTCAGTACAAATTAGATCTTAATGTCTTGAAAGAATTTGGATACATGGATTGCAAGCCTGCACCTTCTTCAATGCTTCCTAGTTTTCATCTTAGTAGCTGTTTTGGAGATCCACTAACAGAGGAAGCTGCCACACAATATAGAAGACTCATTGGCAAACTCTTAACCAAACAAACAGGATTGGGGAGGCTGTCTAGACACATAAAGATCCACAAATGGGTATTTGGTGTTTCTCTATATGTCACTTGTTTCGTGGAAGTCCAAGAAACAGAAGGGAATTGCTATGAGCTCAGCTGGAGCTGAATACAGAAGCCTTGATTTAGTCTCTTGTGAGCTTCAATGGCTCCTCTCATTGTTTCAAGCGATTAAAATTCATTTAGCTACTCTTTCAAATATTATGTGTTATAATAATTCTACTATACACATAGCTAACAATCCCATCTGTCATGAAAGAACCAAGCATATTGAGCTTGATTGTCACTCTACCAGAGATCTTGTCCAAGCAGAGGTTTTGACTCTTCATCATGTTCCTGGGACTCTAGCTAGCAGATGTCCTCACAAAGGCATTTTCATCTCTAATCTTTCAAAGTCTTCTCAGCAAGTTGGAAGTTCTTCATGTGGTCATATTCATAACTTCTCATGTCTTTATATTATTTCTTTTATTTTCAAAAGAACCATAGTCTAAAGATGTCGTTTTACTCTTCGGAGATAACATTAGATCAATTATCTTCGCCCACTTGTCACTCTCTTATTGGTCACATTTGTGTTGTCGTTAGGGTAGTGGTTATAACCACCGATGTGGTTTCTTTACCAATAAGAAAGGATTTCTCCTTCTTCTTCATCTTCGTTTCTGCACTTTCCTTTTATATCTTCTTCCATTGTTGCAGGTCACCTGAGCTCACTTTGATAGGAACATTATTACTTTAATTTTGTTTGTTACACTGTTTTACAATTCCAATTAGAATTTGTGTTCAACCAATAATATTTATATTATTTAATCGCCTGAAGATTCTCTTACATTCTATAGATTTAAAGCTCAAACCGAACATCTTTAGAATCTTCAACATCATTAGATTTCAAGTCAGCTTATTTTCTTAAATTAATTTCTGCTGAATGGATTTCCAAACAGGTCCTTAATATTATTATTTTGCAACAATAATACGTTTACAATAAGATTAATGATAAGTAGCCCACTCCCGTAGCCAGAACGGTAGCCCGAATTTGACGTGGCTTGCCACATCAACACATTGATAAAGGAAAAGAAAAATACAATAACAAAAAAATGCAAGAAATCTAAACAAATTGGAAAGAAAAGGCATGTATTTAAAACAAACAAAAAAATGATAATTTTTTTTTTCTTCTTTTCCTCTATAAATGTGTTGATGTGGCATGCCATGTCACACTCGGGCTACCGTTGACAGTGGACTATTTATTTAAATAAGTATATTATTAGAGCATTGAGATTCTGCAATCACTTTGTTCTTGGAGCATCGAGAACCTCTCACATATAGAGCTAATAACATATGCTACATACAATTTTAGGATGGATAAATCAGCCAAATCAAGTATTACTCGATCATTTAGGATTTAAGGTGAGGTCTGAATTCGGGATTTGTCATTTGCACCTCATGACGTCATTTACGGAGTGACGTCTTCTAAAATATTTTTTTACTGCATCACGTTGACTCCAATTTTGCGTGGTAGTTAGCGCCCTTGGAATGCATAGAGATACCCTAGTCTCCATGTGTTTCTGTTTCCCATTAGTTCTAGGATATTATTAGGCTTCTCGCATTGAGGGCTTGGAAAAGGTTGAATGCAGTTTTCAAATTTTGGGGTGTACTACATCATGGGGTGGCCTTAAGTGAACAATGAGCGCCCTAAAAAATGTAGATGTACCATTACAAGATGAAGCAATGAAAAAAATGGACCCATTGTTGGATCTCTCAGCCAATGTTCCGTTTCCACAATGAAAATGTTTCTAAAAGATGAATTATTTCTTCCAACCATAGTGGAAGAAGTTAAAGGCAGAAGATGGAAACTAAGCTTCATGTAGGTCACAGGTTAGCGAACTGAAACTATACATAGTATTTAAAAAAGCTATAAGCAAAGAAATTTACAAAACAATGTGAAGCCAACTCAAGTACAGATCAACAACAAATAGTGACTCTAGGCATGAAATAAAGAACACTTGTGCAGAATAGAGGCCATGTTTCGTACAAAAATCTGCATATATCCTCAAAACACACACAGCCTATACAAAGAATAGATCTTACCAAATCGAAGTTACAAGCCCAAAGATAAGGGAGTCGTGACCTCGTGGGTTTTAGCGTTGGGTACCAGAGCATCTCCAGTACTATAATGCCAAATTGAGGGAAATTATAAATAACATGATGTTTTGCATTTTACTCTGCACAAAATTGAGAACCAATAGTTTACCCAAAAAAAAAAGAAAAATTGAGAACCAACCAGCTAGCTAAAAGCACTTGGATTGAAGGCAGCGTAGTTCTTCAATTCCTGGTTACTTTCGAAAAGAGTCATCTCTTCTTCCGTCAAAGACAGATTTACTTCTATTCCGTTTCCATCTCTTGTATCCATCAACACCATCATATGCGAGGTTAGATCAGTACCTCCATCAGTCACCCACAATGGCTTTCCCCATCCAAAATCAGCTTCATAAAATGGCATCTTACACCAACTAGTTACGCGATACAACCGTATATTTCCAGCAATCATTTCATCAAATAAGTTCCTTCTACGGATCTGTAGCTCCAAAATCCCCGGAACTGTACTATCACCCCCTTTAAGTGCCTGAGCAAAGTCGTTGCATATATCTATCGTCCCACGTCTGATGTAACTAGCTAAACTAGACATATCATTTCCATCCACACCGACTTCATGCATTGCAAATCCTAACAAATTCCCAAAACAATTCTCTGATAGATGTGGGTGTAGCTTGGACCGCATGTTTACTGCCCAAATCAGCTCTGATGGTCTTGACTCCTTTTCTGCAGATAGTAAAGCTGTTTTCCATATAAAAGATGTGACTGCTTCGAAACGAGTAGGTCGGGGATTGTTTGTGCTAGCGGCATTAGCCTGCAAGGCAACTAATTCAGATGGCCCAAATACAAACCTACTGGTTCTTACAACACTAGGCTTGTTGTTGTGGTTAGGTTGGATATGGGCTGACGGTGGTAATGAATCCATAGGGGGGAAAAGAGTGGATGCAGTAAAATCTGGTGTGGCAGGATTAAAATTTCCTCGGAGGGCAGAATCCGCCCAACTATTAATGAAGGAGCAGAATGTGGCTGCATCGGCAACCTTGTGACTGAATTTCATACCTAGAGAAATTCCACCACACTCGAAGAAGCTCACCTGGATAAGAAGCAGCTCAGATGTGGTTAAACATGGAGATTCGGTAGGAATAAGTAGTTGCAGTTGGTTTTGGTCGGGTTTCTCTAGGACATCAAAGAGGGAACAGTTTAGTACTCGAGCTTCCGAATAATCAACACCCTCGTCGGTACAACTGATAGTGAGAGGGTCTTTAAGTCTTCCGGCAAATGGATAGAAGCGAGTTAAAGTTTCAGAGAGCGATGATTTCAGTCGATGGGATATTTCATTGACACCAGCACGAGGACAAGTAGCATTTTTGTAGAAAAGTAGTGTTGGTACATAATGGTGACCAGCAAACTGATCCAGCAAAGAGAGCTTGAAGCTTTCTTGTTGATGGGAACTTTGAGAAGGAGACGATGATGGCTTGATTGTTTCTCTACTAACAACCTCAACTCTCAAGAATTTGGAGTGTTTCATCTGGATGATATTTGGAGAATATGTCTGCTACAATAATGTCCAGACATATAAAATAAGATGTGCTAACGTGCTACCGCCTTGAGGATAGAATGATATATATAAAATAAAGGATTTTTTTACCCTAAATCTATTTGCATTATTGAACTTGTGACACTTAACCTACTGAACTATCAATTTACCATGAAAATTACCTGCATTATTCAAATTTGTGACACTTAACCTATTGCATTATCAATTCAGCACGAAAATCACCTGTATTATTCAAATTTGTGACAAATACCCTATTTCAGTTAGTCTCATGTACGTGAAATAACAGAAATTTTGTAAATGTTACGCAATTACGCAGTTATCAAAGTTAAAAATTAATAAGTCCATCATGTATTGGTCACGTGACTTTGTTGCATCCAATTTATCAACTGTGTTATCGATTTTGAGTAAGGTGTCACACAATAGTAAACTGCGGGGGGTTAGTGTGGAAAATTGAAAGTGCAGAGAATTTTGTGTCACAAATATAATATTGCAGGTATGTTTTATGTCAATTACACATTATATCATGTCATACCGTGCATTGAAATAAAGTAAACATCTATATAACAAATAAAATAAAATATATACAAATTACTAAACCGCGTATTAATTTACTGATATGATCCCATATTACTTACCTTAACCATGGCTTAATTCTCCCTCCACTTTCAAAAGATAAGCATTTAGTTGTTCGCCAAGAGGTTATAGGTCTATCAACATTTTTATTAAAATTGGAACAGCTATCAGTGTTGAGGCAGGTGATTAAGTTGGCTGGAGAAGGCGGTGCAGCAGGTGGTGGTGGTTGAGCTTACTGGTGGCGGATTTGGTGAACTGGCTGGCGGAAGTAGGTGGAGGAGGAGGTAGTTGTCATGAAGGGTTGTAAAGGAAGCAGGAAATGTTTGTCCATAATTGAGAAAATGTCATGAATGTGAAACATGCAAAATCCTTGTATTTCGTACATAATCTTACGGTCGAAATGTGTACATAATCACAACGGATTCAGAGAGAAAGAGAAATCCGCACCACCAATTAAAATCCGCCAATCACCACACGAGCCGACCAGATCGAGAGAGGGGCAAATCCACACCACCAAATTAAGCCAATAATCACCAATTTAGCCCAACAACGAAAATGAAACCCCCACGAGATCCAGAGAGAGACAGCTGTAGAGAGACAAAATTCAGGCATGTAACTGGCCTGGACTCATCCGCTGAGACTTTGAGAATACATGCAATTTTCTGCAGATGGTGGTCATGTGAATGTCCAGAGTGGGCCCACAATTAACTAGCCCAGTCCAGGTCTATGAGAAAACCCATTGAAAATCTATACAACTCTGATTTTCCTCTTACCCATCATCTTGACTTTTACTAATATTCACGGGCTCATTTAAACCCAGTGATTTGGATAGTTAAAAGATTCAACTTTTAGATAATTTTTTCATAGTGTTGTAGAGTAAAAGTTGTTCTACGACACAGTGAAAAAACCATCAAAAAATTGTATCGTTTTGAAATTCAAATCACCCGGTCAAAGTGGACCAGATACGAGTCAAAAAAGTTAAATTATAGGGATGAGAAGAATCAGAGTGATAAATACTGCCCCCACATTCTCATACTGCAAACCCTAGAGAACCTTACATTGACGTAGCCGCTCTTATTCTGCCAAATCCTTTCAATGTAATTATCATATTAGTGGATTGAAACTCTATCAATCGTGTGTTTTCAAATTTATGTGGGTTGGAGATGGATGCAGCAGAGATGATTATTGCTATTTATTTCTGACACCTCTTGTATGTGTTGGGTTTGTCTCGAATTCCGCAAGACGGATCGGTGTACCCGATGTGTCTGATTACTTCCTCTAAGGAGGTGATCTCTGAGGAGGTGATCTCTAAGGAGGTGATAGTTTGGGCTTGGTGGGCATTTCCACCTCCTCTATATTAGTATAAATAGAGGTGCTAGCTATTGTTTCTAATTGAGTGGAGTTGAGAGAGATTGGTGAGAGATTTGTTTGAGCGGATGTGTGAGGTTAGGGTTACATAGATGTAGTCTATGAGGATGAGAGTACCGCGTCGACGTGGTCCGCGGATTGAGCCGTCTCTCCCCTACGATGTATTCCCTCATTGATATAGTGAAATTCTCCTCCTCCCGTGGATGTTGGCAGTTTGCCGAACCACGTTAAACTCTTGTGTTGTCGTTTTCTTCTCCTATATGGCGTGTGTTGAGTTTGTGATCGTGCGGCGTTATTTTTGCTTCCGTTGCGGCGGGAATTCGGGTCGACGAGCAATTCCCCAACAAGTGGTATCAGAGCCAGGTTCACGATCCGGGTGGAGCACGCATGTGAAAGGATGAAGAAGAAACAAGGGAAGAATTGAAAAAAAAAAAAAAAAAGAAAAAAAAACGAGCAAAAGAAAAAAAAGGGTAGGATGGTTTTTTTTTTTTCCTTTTGTTCGTGGCTGGAGGTGTTGTGGGTCACATGCATGTGAGTTGGGAGAAGTTGTTGGGTGCAGCGCATGCACGGTGCTACGAGTACTCCAGTGGCGATCGGATGGTTCAAATTGATTTGGATGTTCAGAGCTGCCTGTAAGTCCGATTGGACTCGAACAGGAGGTGAACCCTAGGTTTTTTGACATTCCCGACGCGATGGCGGGGTCAGATTCTGCAAATTGTCGCTGGATTTTGCAGAATGCTGACGTGGCAGTTTGCGGTGAGATCCAACGATCCAAAATTGTTCGGGTGGTTACGACGTGCCTGTAGATCGGATTGGGATGAGTCAGGAGTCTAACCTCATGTTTTTTGGACGTTGCGGATTCATCGGTACGGTCAGAATTTTGAGATTCTGGGTGGATTGAGAAGATCGGCATCAATCGATATCGATAGTAAGATCGAAGACGACGGGATGCGATCAGGGTCAATCAAGTTCAAGTCCAATCAGGTGGGGTCAATTAGAGGCGTTTTCCTAATTGAACGTTCGATCGGCAACCTATGCAGGCTTGGGAGTGTGTTGACAGGTGGAGCTGCTGTTCAACATAGGCAAGAAGCATAGGCTTTGTGTGTCGTTGTGAGCACGAGACGCAACAGTTGCAGAGGAGTCTGGTCAGAGACGTGGTCAACTAGTGCAAGGAAATTCACAAGAAGCTCCAGGCCAAAGATCGAGGCGGTGGACTCAGTTGATGAGGCCATGGCTCGAGGTGGCGTCCTGATATCTCTGTGTATGGTTCGTGACGATAACTCTTGAGCAACTCGAGGCAAGAAGGGAGGTAAGTCGCGACGGGTCCGCAAAGCAGTTTCTTTGCAAGACGTCTTGGTGAAGGCGTGTAGTCGAACAGGAGAAGCAACAGCGAAAGGAGAAGCACTCAGGGCTGGCGTGAAGAAACACGTGGTTGACGTGTGAGGACGCTGGAGCATGGAAATAGTGCAGGCTATGCAGCAGTTGCAGGTTGTTCGAGACGGATCTCAAGTGACGAGAATGGTGATGAAGAAAACTAGTGCAGTAGTGAAGAGGAACGGAGTCTCGTTTGCACTTGACGAGGTTGGTGGAGAACTCTCCAGTGATGAGCTAGCTGGTGGAGAGATGGAGCCACACTACTCCCCAAAGTGTCATGCTTTGGGACGCACCCGTGTCGGGGTTGCGAGGCGTGCCCTAGGAGGGGGTGCAGAGCATCTCGGTAGAGGTGCGATGGCGATCCATGCAGGTGGAGCATGGAGGATGCGGCGGAGTTGACATCAACAACGGAGTTGGCTGAGGGATTTGCTAGGCGCTTGCAGAATTCAAGCCAAGGTGGAGTTTGTTGGGTTTGTCTCGAATTCCGCAAGACGAATCGGTGTACCCGATGCGTCTGATTACTTCCTCTAAGGAGGTGATCTCTGAGGAGGTGATCTCTAAGGAGGTGATAGCTTGGGCTTGGTGGGCTTTTCCACTTCCTCTATATTAGTATAAATAGAGGTGCTAGCTATTGTTTCTAATTGAGTCGAGTTGAGAGAGATTGGTGAGAGATATCTTTGAGCGGATGTGTGAGGTTAGGGTTTCATAGATGTAGTCTATGAGGATGAGAGTACCGCGTCGACGTGGTCCGCGGATTGAGCCGTCTCTCCCCTACGATGTATTCCCTCATTGATATAGTGAAATTCTCCTGCTCCCGTGGATGTAGGCGGTTTGGCCGAACCACGTTAAATTCTTGTGTTGTCGTTTTCTTCTCCTATATGGCGTGTGTTGAGTGTGTGATCGTGTGGCGTATTTTTTGCTTCCGTTGCAGCAGGAATTAGACGAATAATTCCCCAACAGTATGAGAATCACCTCCTCAAAAGGGTGTTTTCAGTGAGCACATAAAGCAAAACTCTGAGCTCATCATCTCTCTGACTTCTTTCTTTAGATTGCTGTTTTGTTATTTGTTTCGCACTATTGTGATTCGAGTGGAAATTCAGGCAACCCCTTTTCCTTTGAAAATCAATGGAAAAGGAGGTGTTGTTCTGCTCGGAAATCAAACTATCTTATTGCTCTTCAGATTTGCTGAGATTTTTACCCAAATCTATGAAGCTGGTCAAGTAAGTGCAAGTACATCTCATTTTCACATGCTACCATTTCGTTTTAGTTCTACTGCTTGGACTCCATCTTCATTATTCGATTGGTTGGTACATTCACTTTCAAGCGTAAAGCCTTTGGAAAAGCATCCCAAGAAGCTGCGAGGCATGAAAGAGTGGCCAAGTCCAAAAACAATCAAAGAACCCAGAGGCTTTTTGGTTTTAACTGGTTATTACAAACAAGGCTGGCCCAAGACATTCCGGAACCTAAGACGAGTAATAAATTTGGGGGCCCTTTTTAAGAAAAAATTACATAAAAGATAGTTTATTTTAATATATTTATATATAGAGAGAGAAAAAGAGAGATAGAGATGAGAGAGATAGAGACTTCTGATACTTGTATGCAGGGCCGGGCCTCCTTCTAATCAGATGAAACAATTGCTTTAGGCCCCCAAGTCAGCCAGGGCCCCATGTGGTTATAGAAGTTGACGGTATTTTCGTAATTTTGCAATAATTATTAATAGTACTAATTACCCAAAGTCAACACACTTCTCCTCTTTACCAAAACCGCATGATTGATTATGCGAAAAAATCGAGTAACAGAGATAGAGGGGAAGGAAGAGAGAGAGATGGAGGGAAAGACGGCTCGTCAGGCGTCAGCGCACAAATGAAGAGCAACATTCAATCTCAATTCTCAATTCTCAATCTCTAGCTTCGAATCTTCCTCTATGACTTTTATAGTTCTTCTCTTTTAGTCTTTGGTCGTCCAGCAGTCGGCTACAAGGTTGGTTTAATTAGGAATGGTGGTGCAAGTACTGGGTAATAGATCATTTATCTATTCAAACGATTTTTCATTTTTTATTATATAGATTCTTATATTACATTCTTATTCTAACCCTAACATGATTGGGTATTTGGGTTTTATGATTTTCCACCCTTGCTGGAGACCCATTTAGTTGAATTTGAAGTGTGAAATCCATTATGTAACATCTTTGAGGACTTCGCTGGATGTGTTTGCTACCGCGCAAATCAGGTGTATCGTTTTCCTGTATTGTGCTTTTTTTATCATGTCGACTAGAAAATACCCATCTGGATCGGAGAAGCGAAAAAGGAAAAGAGAAACTGAGAGATTTATCAAGTCTTAGAAAGTGGGTTTGCATAAATTTGTTTCAAGAAAGAACACAAATAATGAAAATTCTGAAAATGCAAACCCAAGTTCAAAAAAATTAGAGAATTCTGGGATTGAAAAATAAATCATTCCTCTCGATCACATTACAAGTGAAGAAAATGTTTGTATTGTGATTTGGTTTAGTATTCTTTTTAGACTCCATAAGCCCCCCTCGTTCAAGTCCTGCTTTAGGCCCCCGTGAGCCTAGGGCCGGTCCTGCTTGTATGTAATATGTTAGATTGATTTTTAAAGGATGTATTATGTTAATTTTGATTAATGTACAATGACCGTACAATTTTGTTGAAAAATTAACAACTTGAATGTTCACGAAGGCATCAACAATATTAGAACTTCTGTCAAGTTTGTGGAAAAAATACAAGCTAATATACAATTTATGATAGTGTTTCATCAAAATAAGTAATTAATGTTACTAGAGCTGTCTTTCAAAGAAATTGAGCTAATTGTTGTGCCTCTGACAATGGGTCCTTGTTACTTTGATGATGTATGCCAAGAACATAAAGCAGACCTCGCTTCTTGTTAACGGTGGCTGAGTTCATCGACGGCTCGCGTCCCTTTTTGTTGCTTGATCTTTTACCTTGCTTCGTGTTTATTCACCATTTTCTCGACTACCGGCGTTAGACGGTGTTTCGAGTTGGCCAATGGTATGCTTTTGTTGCAACGGAAACAATAATTAACGGTTCTCCTTTGATGACTTCGGATATTATCTGTAGGGTTTTGATTCATGAATGCGCAACGGAAACAATAATTAACCATGCAAAACCCTCCAAGGATCACAAGTCAAGAGACATAACGATGGTAAAGGAAGAAATCAATAACACACCTTAGGGTTCTCCTTTGATGACTTCAAACGCGAATTGTGTCACGTTCTCTATAGTTGATCCACGCTTAGAGTTGATTTCTAGATCTCCCACTCCTTGGTGCTAGCCCGGAAAGAGGAAGAGGAAGAAGAATCACGCAAAACGAGACGAAAGGAGGTTCGGCCTCCTTCGGGCCGACGGGGACGGGCGGCGGCAAAGGGAGGGGCGGTCGGCTCCTTCCTTGCTTGTTGCTCTCTCCTTTTGTTCTCTCCCACTGTAGTTATGATCAATTATGAGCATAGGTTGTGGGAAGGAAGGAAGGAATATCCTTTATATAGTCCAACAACTCCTTGCCAACTACCTAAAGGACTTACTCTAGTCCTACTAGAATTTCAATTTAGTCCCTTCCTTGCAATTTAGTCCCTACTAAGTTTGAAAGGTTTTGCAAAGTGATCCTTATAATTAATTAATCCAATTAATTAATTCCCACATCTAGTTCAACTCTATATAGCGTGTGACTCCATTGGTTCTATCTAGTTGGTAGCAACTATTTGCTAATATGGAGCGGTTTCTAGCAAAACATCCATTCTAGCCAACTAATAGAATAGTCATCTTGACAACATTTGTACAAGTAATTGTCTCATCCTTTTGTCTCTATATCCGGATTGGACACGAGACATACAAGTCACACTCGTATATCCAATCCATAGTTTCTCGATCCATGGGAATAGCCTTATTCGTGCAAATAACATCAATATCCCATACTGATTTATTTGAGTCTGGCCAGACATTCTATAAGCACTATCCCTCGAGTGGCCTAGGATATTTGCTCCCGTTATGTGGGAGGGACAAATTCTATCTACGTCCACTACGATCTCTAAGCTTGCTTCTTATTGTATCCAGTACACGCCTTTATAACTACCTAGTTACGGTGTAGCGTTTAACGCTACCAAAATAACAATAATCCACAACTGGAATATCTAGTGACTTCAAGTCTAAGGTTGACAATATCATTGCACCACGAGAAGCACTTGTGACTCAACATAACGTGTATGTAGCCTTCTCGGAGATGGGTCAATACAGTGCGTCATTACCCTAATGCACACCTACGTTTTGGATCATGATATCTCCATATCAATCCAACCCCATACTAGTCTATAGATGATTGTCCCATTAATCATTATACTGGACTAGGGATATTTAAGATAAACAACACAATTGTAAATCTAAGGACTTCATTATATTAAATATCCAATAAATAATAAATGAATTTCTAGCCACAAATAAATTCATACTAAACTAGATTGCCTTTAGGGCATCTATTCCAACAGTCGCCCACTTGCACTAGAGCTAATCTGGCGCATCTCGTATGCCCATACTCCTAGTGTGCCCTTTATGCTTTCACTCCGTGAGCGACTTTGTGAGCAGGTCTGACAGATTCTCATCTGTAGGAATCTTGCATATCCGAACGTCTCCTCTACCGATAATATCTCGAATCAGATGAAACTTCCTGAGCACGTGCTTGGATTTCTGGTGTGATCTGGGCTCCTTTGATTGCGTGATCGCCCCAGTGTTGTCACAGTACAACTCAACAGGATCCGCAATGCTAGGAACCACACCAAGTTCAGAAACAAACTTTCTGATCCAAACAGCTTCCTTTGCTGCGTCATTTGCAGCAATGTACTCAGCCTCTGTTGTAGAATCAGCCACCGTCTCTTGCTTGGAACTCTTCTAGCTCACCGCTGCTCCATTCAGGCAAAACACATATCCCGACTGTGATCTAAAGTCATCTCTATCGGTTTGGAAGCTTGCATTAGTGTAACCCCTTACACGCAACTCTTCCTCGCCGCCAAATATCAAGAAGGCATCCTTAGTTCTTCTCAAGTACTTTAGGATGTTCTTGACTGCAATCCAGTGACTCTCACCTGGATTGGATTGGTATCTGCTTGTCATAATCAAGGCATATGAAACATCTGGTCTAGTACATAACATGGCGTACATGATAGATCCTATGGCCGAGGCATAGGGAATTCTACTCATGTGTTCCTTCTCAATCTCATTGGAAGGACAACCACTCTTCGAAAGAGTGATTCCATGTGACATGGGCAAGAATCCCTTCTTGGAATCTTGCATGTTGAACCGTTTCAACACCTTGTCAATATATGTACTTTGACTTAGGCCTAGCAGCCTCTTAGATCTATCTCTATAGATCTTTATACCGAGTATATAGGCTGCTTCCCCTAAGTCCTTCATTGAGAAACACTTCCCTAGCCAATCTTTAACAGATTGCAGCATGGGCACGTCGTTTCCAATGAGTAGTATGTCATCTACATACAAGACCAGAAAAGCTACAGAGCTCCCACTAACCTTCTTGTGAACACAAGACTCATCTTCGTTTCTGATGATGCCAAACTCTTTGACTACTTCATCAAAACGTCGATTCCAACTCCTAGAAGCTTGCTTCAATCCATAAATGGATCGTTGCAGTTTACAGACTTTGTTGGTTTTCTTTGGATCCTCAAAACCCTCCGGCTGTATCATATACACGTCCTCGAGGTGATTCCCATAAAGGAATGCTGTTTTGACATCCATCTGCCAAATCTCATAGTCATGGTATGCTGCAATCGCAAGTATGATTCGGATGGATTTGGTCATAGCGACTGGTGAAAAGGTTTCATCATAGTCAATACCATGAATCTGTCTGAATTCTTTAGCCACCAATCGGCCCTTATAGGTAATCACATTACCATCCATGTCGATCTTCTTCTTGAAAACCCACTTGCACCCTATGGGTCGCGCCCCTTCGGGTGGTTCCACCAAAGTCCATACTTTGTTGGTATACATGGATTCCATCTCGGATCTCATGGCTTCTAACCACTTCTGAGAGTCTGGGCCCTTCATGCCCTCTTCATAGGTAGTAGGCTCATCATCTATGAGAATCGTTTCACCGGAATCGGTCACGAGAAGTCCATACCTCTCGGGTTCCTGGTGTTGGAATTGTGCCCTAGAGGCAATCAATTAATTGTGACAAATATATGGATTTACGATTCATTATGTTATCGATATGGAGATATGCTAACATGAATGAAGTCCTTAGAATATAAGGTGTTATATTCTTAAATATCCCTAGTCAATTATAATGATTAATGGGACAATCATCTATAGACTAGTATGGGGTTGGATTGATATGGAGATATCACGATCCAACACATGGGTATGCATTAGGAGTAATGGCATACTGGATTGACCCACGACGAAAAGGATACATTAGATTATGTGAAGTCACAATCGCTTTTCGTAGTGCTAATATTATTGCAATCCTTAGACTTGAAGTCACTAGATACTCTAGTTGTGAAATATTGCGCTTTGATGTTATCAAACGTTACACCGTAACTGGGTAATCATAAAGGTGGCTATCGGGCGTGATAGGAAGCAAGCTTAGAGATCGTAGTGATGTAGATAGGATTTGTCCCTCCCACATAATGGGGGTAAATATCCACGGCCACTCGAAAGATGAGGCTTATTGAATGTCTGGCCAGACTCAAATAAATTAATATAGAGATATTAATGTTATCTGCAAGCATAAGCAAATTCCCAGGATCGAGGAACTATGGATTGGATATACGAGTGTGACTATTTATGTCTCGTGTCCAATCCGGATATGGAGACAAAGGGATAATGCAATATGATATATTGGGCACAAAGGTTTGTCGGGATCACTGACTATTTCTATTGGTTGGGTGGCATAGATGTGTTGCTAGACACCGCTCCATGTTAGTAATAGTTACTACCAACCATATAGAAACCTATGGGGTCACACGTCAAATAGAGTAGAGCTAGATTTGGGATTAATTAATATGGATTAATTAATGGAAGGATCATTGTGCAATACCTTGCAAACTTAGTAGGACTAATTTGCAAGGAAGGGAATAATTCTAGTTCATCTAGAATTAGGAAACTCTTTTATGGAAACAACAAGGAGTTGTTGGAGTATATAAAGGAGGCTCTAGCTTCCTTCCCACAACATGAGTTATTATTAGTCATAACACAAAAGTGGGAGAGAGCAAAAAGAGAGAGCAAGACAAGGAGCTAGGGCCGAAACCCTAGCCGCCCGTCCGCCCCTCTACCCGACGGCAAAGAGAGGCCGCCCCCTCTCTTATGCCTTTGGTGATTTGTTGCTTTGATCTTCATCCCTCTTCCTCCAAGGTTCAAGCTAGCACTTGATTGAAGAAAGAATCTAGATCTCACCTCTAGACGTGGATCAACCGTAGAGACGAGGACATCATTCTTCGTGTGATCTCACAAATCAAAAGGTACACATCTTCTATGTCCTTGATCATGTTATGATGTCTCTTCCTGTGATCCTTGGTGGGCTTTGAGTAGGATTAATTTTTGTTATTCTGCTGCGTTATCTACGTCAAAATCCCAACAGTGGTATCAGAGCCACAGGTCGTAGAGCATAACATGATATTATGTGTTTACGATTTCAGTTCATACACCGTATTATTGTTTATTACGCGAAAACTGAAAAATTGGCATAGTAGATGCAATATTGAATTTGATTCAATCAAACAAGACCCAATTTAACATTGGATGTTAGAATTGGTGAGTTTAATCACATAGGATGTGAATAATTGGGTTCTTGAAAAATTAGGGTTCATGGGCACATGCTTGGAAAAGGGGTTTTCCAAGTATGGAATTAATTAAACTTGGGCAACAAGGAATAAGTTGTTTTGGAAACAACTAAACTTGGGAAACAAGTAAGAAGTTGTTTATGGAAACAACTAAACTTGGGAACCAAGGAAAGAATTTTTTTTTTTGGAAACAATACCATAAGGGTGTTTTGGAAACAACCCAACAAGGAAGGAATTGTTTATGGAAACAATTCCATATATTGTTTTTGGAAATAATTCCATGAATTGTTTATGGAAACAATTCCATGAGGAGGTGTGGCCCATGTAGGGACCACCCCTCTCTCTCCTTGCCGCCCAAGTAACACACGGCACAAGAGGGGCCGGCACACCCTAGCACACGGCCTAGCCGTGTGGGCTAGTGTCCGGCCGGCCCGGGCCTAGTGTGGCGGTTCCTTGGTTGATTTCGGCCATTCTTTGGTAAATCATTTGGACCGTTGTGAAACCCTAGTTACCCAATTTCATTAAAAATTAAACAAGCGCGTTAAAAATTGGTTTTAACTGTATTATGTGCTTTATTGCATGGTGGATGGATATGGCCTAGGATTGTGGATGTTTATTGTTTTGTGGTTTGGTTTACGGCCTGCGAGCTGATCAAATTAATGTAATAATTAATTAAGTTTTACGGCCTGCGATTCGTCTTTTTCTCCTCGACATGTGAGGCTTTTGTTATTTATTTATTCTAGATGTTAGGCTAGAATTAGAAATATTTAGTTGATAGCCAAGAACATGGAGAAGAAGACCGGAGAACCAAAGGAGCCAAAAGACATCCCTAGGCGCGCAGCTATGGTGGAGCACATGGAGATGAGCTTGTCACTTTAGGGCATATAGATATTATCATTGGCTTGGTAATATCTTAGTCTAGGGGCCATATCCATGCCACGTTATTTTCTTTTGTGGATGTTTATTATTTATGTCTTGTTATTTATTTTGTGTGTATGGCGATACTAGCAAAACGTTAACAAGATAATAATAAACAAGGTTGGTCTTTTATTGTGGATGGCCCAATCCAAATAAGTAGACCATGTTGATAAGATCAACCAAACAACTTAAAAGAAATCCCTCAATTAAATATTGCGTTTTGCCTTCTCTTGCCAAAACACCCTTCATGATCATGGCCTATTAAAATTCGGGCTTGCCAAAGCAAGGCGATTTTAATTTTCATGATGTGTTGCGGACGACGCAAGCTAGTAATGCGTGTATGTTGAAAGCAAGAGGTTGGACGCAACTAGGCAAGAGTCAATTGGATTGATGAGCTTAGAGGCATGACAATTAGGTGTTATCTAAAGGATAAAGAATAAAGAGTTATTCACCTAATTGGACCAAGAGTTGCATGGGATGCAATTGGAATGGTTCCTACCTAATAACCAATTCTTGGGTGACTTGCCAAAGCAAGCTCAAGAAGAAGTGAAAAGGGATCTTGGACCCACTAGAAAATATATAAAATATTTTCCGCATTAATGGTGAGGGCTATTAATCCGAGAAAAATAGTGGGAGCTATATTTAATAATTTAAATCCTTGTTGAATATAGTTATACGTCACAATGCTTTGCATAATCCTATAAGTGTTGAATATCCATCGCATTAAACAAACAAACGCGACTTTATGTCCATTAGATGGACAAGATATCTGGAATCTATTTTCTAGATTGGTATAAAATCGAGAATTGTTCTCAAGTAAAGGAAATATGTTGTACATTGTAGAGCATAAATTTCTCTTCCCACCAACTACCAAAACGCACTAAATCCTTATGGAAGGAACATCAAAGAATGGTTCTTTGGATGTAACTTGTCTCATGTCAAGCTCCCATGGACTCTGAGCTTTGGAAGCAAGATGAGAAATTTGGAGGCATATGATATGATCATACGAGCTTGTCATGAATGGCTTAAGGAGTTGCTCCACTTTGCAATCTCTTGCTTAGCACTCGTCATGGTCAAGATGGAATAAGTTCGGGTTTGCCAAAGCAAGGCGACTTACTTCATCGAGATATGACGCGACGACACAAGTTAGTAATGTGTGGCTGCTGAAGCAAGAGGTGAAGCGCAAACTAAACTAACTCAATATGATTGAAAGCTTAGATATTGGGAGTTATCTATAAGATAGATAAAGAATATGTAGTTATTCTCCCAAGTGGACCAAGAATTGCATTGGATGCAATTACAGTTTTGTTTTAAAGTTGATTTACTCAATATGATTGAAAAATCACTAAACAAAACACTCATAATGGGCATGGGCAAAAACTGTTAATAGTTAACAGCATGGGTAAGGGCAAATGGTTGCGCCGAACCCATGAGTATAAAGCAAGCCTGTTGCTAAAACCAAGTTGCCTCGAAGTCCCATAGGTGGTGTAGAGGAAGAGAGACTACCCAAAGTACATGGAAGTAAATAATAAAGGAATTATGAATTCCGACTTGGGTATTTTATTATAAAATTCAATGTGTCTATCTCATCATCAAGAGTATATGATATTAGATGAGGATCTCACATTTATAGAAATGTGTAGGATCTCAAGAGACGAAGACAATTGGATAAGGAAGAAATAATCCTTCACGTGGGGCTATGAAGCAATGGGTTGCTGAAAAGCCGTAGGAAATTATTTCTACCTTTCAGAAATTGTTCATGAATTAGACAAAAGGGATAATGTCCCTGCTATGAGTAGGACCATTATCATAGTTTCTTGTTGGACAAGAAAGCTCCTTATCATAATGAAAGAACAAATGTTGTTCCATTTATTATGATATGCATTATTGTAACGCAATTTTGTCTAAGTGGATTCTATATCCATGATCATGATAATTTCATCTATAACATTAATACCTAGAGGTTTGCATATAATGATATGAACTTCACTTATCTTTAGCATTATCGTTTAGGCCCATAAAAAAAGGGATACATATCTAGAACTCCATTAGGATGGATTTCTGGGACTCATTTGATTATTGAATCATATGAGACATGTAAGACTTATTAGGCAAAGATATGATCTTTCGGGAATCATACATATTGATGTATGAAGGCCACTAAGCACAAATACTAAAGATGGTTTTAGTACTTCATCATATTTACTGATAGGATCAGAGAAATATGGATTTGTGTATCTTATGAAGAAACAAATCAGAATCCTTTTGAATTGTTCAAAGTATTCAGGAATGAAGTAGAGAACCAACTTGGCAAAAGTATTTAGACTCTACGATTGGATCATAGAAGAAAATACTTGAGCCAAGAGTTTGACAAGAATCTATGGGAGTATTGGATATGATCCAAAACTCGCTCCACCTAGCACGCCACATGGGTTTGGCATGTCTAAAAGGAGAGTTCGAACCTTGTAGGACACGGTTCGGACCATGATGAGTCAAACAGAACTTCCAGTTTACTTTTAGGGGCTATGTTCTAATTACAGCAAATTTCGCCCTTAACCTTGTTCCATCAAAAACGGATTATGAAAAACACCATATGAGATATGGACTAGGAAGTGTCCTAGTATGTCATTCATAAGTATTTGGGGTTATGAGGTTTATGTAAAAGAGTTTAAAAATAAACTTGGACCCAAGTCGGATAAATGTTTTGTGGGATATCCTGAAAGGGTATTATTTCTACAACCTAATCGTAAGCAAACTGTTTGTTTCTCGAACCACAGTGTTTCTAGGAAGAGATTGTCTCTAAAAGAAACAGTGGGAGGATAGTAGAACTTGAATAGTTCAAGAACTACAATAGAACTTTAATCCGTTTGATGGAACATGAGCAGGATCACAAGGTGTTGTGGAGCAACCTACTCAGATAACACAAGAACCTCGTAGGACAAGTAGGATGTGTCAAGGGACTAGAGAAATAAGGATTTCTCATAACCCGTGATATATTGCTCATCGAGATGAGCCTACAACCTATGAGAAGGCCACGTGTGGGCCATACTCTCAGAAATGGCTTGGAACCATAAGATACGATATGGAATCCATGTATACCAACAAAGTATGAACTTTGGTGGAACCACCTGAATGGGTAAGACCCATAGGGTGCAAGTAGGTTATGAGGAAACCAACATGGATGGTAATATGATTACCTTTAAGGGACAATTGGTTGGGTAAGGATTTCATGTGATTTCATAGTATAGACTATGACGAAATCTTTCCCAGTTGTGATGCTTAAATCCATTCGTATCCTGCTTGTAGCAATCTGTTTATAGATTGAATCAAGCTTCTAGGAGTTGGACTCTACAAATTAATGATGCAATCAAAGGAGTTTGGTTCCATCAAAATTGAAGATGATACTTGTGTTTACAAGAAGGTTAGTGGGAGCATAGTTAAATTTCTGGTCTTGTATGTAGAAACATACTAATCATTGGGAACAATGTCTCTACTCTGCAATCTGTTAAAGATTGGCTAGAGAAATTGATTTTCAATAATTTACTTAGGCGAGACAATCTATAAAATCTATGGAGATAGATTAAAGTAATTGTTCAGCCTGAGTCATGGTACATATATTGACAAGGTGTTGAAATGGTTCAACGTGAAAAGAATATTGATTCTTACCCATGTCACATGGAATTAGTCTTTGGAAGGCTAATTGTCTTACCAATTAGATTGGGAATGGACCGTATGAATTAGATTCACGAGATACGCCATGAGATGTACTAGGCCAGACGTGTCATAAAGCATGACATAAAGATACCAATCAAATCCAAGTGAGGTGTCACTTAATAATTATCAAGATTATCCTTAAGTACTTGAGAAGGAATAAAGGATGAACTCTTGATTAATGGAGGATAGGAAAGGTTTACTGTAAGGGGTTACAGTGATGAGAACTTCCATCTGACAAAGAATATTTCAGATTATAGTCGAGTTTTATGTTTTATGCTAGAGGGAGTGACTGTGAGCTGGAAAGGTTCCAGGCAAGATTCAGTCACTGATTCTAACATAGAGGACTGAGTAAATTAATGCATAAGATGCATTTATTCAGAATATTCAATCTCAATCAAATTGTTGATGGAGGAGATGTGAATATTTGCAAGGTGCCAGCATATGTCTCGCCCCTACGCAGTGTAAGCGTGGAGGACCGCGCTAGATCAATGGGCATATGATGCAGGAGATTGACTCTAGTGCAAGTGGGAGACTGTTGGAATTGTGCCCTAGAGGCAATCAATTAATTGTGACAAATATATGGATTTACGATTCATTATGTTATCGATATGGAGATATGCTAACATGAATGAAGTCCTTAGAATATAAGGTGTTATATTCTTAAATATCCCTAGTCAATTATAATGATTAATGGGACAATCATCTATAGACTAGTATGGGGTTGGATTGATATGGAGATATCACGATCCAACACATGGGTATGCATTAGGAGTAATGGCATACTGGATTGACCCACGACGAAAAGGATACATTAGATTATGTGAAGTCACAATCGCTTTTCGTAGTGCTAATATTATTGCAATCCTTAGACTTGAAGTCACTAGATACTCTAGTTGTGAAATATTGCGCTTTGATGTTATCAAACGTTACACCGTAACTGGGTAATCATAAAGGTGGCTATCGGGCGTGATAGGAAGCAAGCTTAGAGATCGTAGTGATGTAGATAGGATTTGTCCCTCCCACATAATGGGGGTAAATATCCACGGCCACTCGAGGGATGAGGCTTATTGAATGTCTGGCCAGACTCAGATAAATTAATATAGAGATATTAATGTTATCTGCAAGCATAAGCAAATTCCCAGGATCGAGAAACTATGGATTGGATATACGAGTGTGACTATTTATGTCTCGTGTCCAATCCGGATATGGAGACAAAGGGATAATGCAATATGATATATTGGGCACAAAGTTTTGTCGGGATCACTGACTATTTCTATTGGTTGGGTGGCATAGATGTGTTGCTAGACACCGCTCCATGTTAGTAATAGCTACTACCAACCATATAGAAACCTATGGGGTAACACGTCAAATAGAGTAGAGCTAGATTTGGGATTAATTAATATGGATTAATTAATGGAAGGATCATTGTGCAACACCTTGCAAACTTAGTAGGACTAATTTGCAAGGAAGGGAATAATTCTAGTTCATCTAGAATTAGGAAACTCTTTTATGGAAACAACAAGGAGTTGTTGGAGTATATAAAGGAGGCTCTAGCTTCCTTCCCACAACATGAGTTATTATTAGTCATAACACAAAAGTGGGAGAGAGCAAAAAGAGAGAGCAAGACAAGGAGCTAGGGCCGAAACCCTAGCCACCCGTCCGCCCCTCTACCCGACGGCAAAGAGAGGCCGCCCCCTCTCTTATGCCTTTGGTGATTTGTTGCTTTGATCTTCATCCCTCTTCCTCCAAGGTTCAAGCTAGCACTTCATTGAAGGAAGAATCTAGATCTCACCTCTAGACGTGGATCAACCGTAGAGACGAGGACATCATTCTTCGTGTGATCTTACAAATCAAAAGGTACACATCTTCTATGTCCTTGATCATGTTATGATGTCTCTTCCTGTGATCCTTGGTGGGCTTTGAGTAGGATTAATTTTTGTTATTCCGCTGCGTTATCTACGTCAAAACCCAACACCTGGCGCACTCTACTAGATCTACGAAGCTCTTGTGTTACAAGAACATGTTGCTCCACAACCGCTTGTGGTTTGTGTTCATGTTCCATAATCGGTTCAGTGATTTGTGGTTCTTGAACCTCTTCAAGTTCTACAGTCCTCCCACTTGCTTCTTTAGAGCAAACTCTCTTTCTAGAAACACGCCGGTCCGAGCAACAAACACTTTGTTCTCGGTTGGAGAAGTTGTAGCCCTTAGTTTCCTTAGGGTACCCCACAAATTTACACTTATCCGATTTCGGCCCAAGCTTGTCTGATTGTAAACGTTTTACATACACATCGCAGCCCCAAATCTTCATGAACGACAGTGTGGGATGCCTCCCACTCCACATCTCATATTGTGTCTTCATGACTGATTTAGATGGAACACGGTTAATGGTGAAAGCTGCACTTAATAGAGCGTAGCCTCAAAATGATAATGGAAGATCGGTTTGACACATCATAGATCGAACGATATCCAATAGGGTTCGATTCCTCCTCTCAGACACGCCATTCCATTGTGGTGTTCCGGGTGGAGTGAGTTGGGACACGATCCCACACTCTCTAAGATAGTCTTCAAACTCTTGGCTTAAGTATTCTCCTCCACGATCCGATCGTAGAGCCTTGAAACTTTTGTCAAGTTTCTTGTCTACTTCATTTTTGAATTCTTTGAACACTTCAAAGGATTCGGATTTTTCCCTCATAAGGTACACAAATCCATATCTACTGTAGTCATCAGTAAATGTAATGAAGTAGACATAACCACCCCTGGCAGGCGTGGCAAATGGCCCACACACATCAGTATGTATGAGCGCCAATTTCTCACTAGTCCTCTCACCTTTCTTATTGAATGGGGACTTTGGCATTTTTCCCAATAAGCAAGCCTCACATGTCTCATATGATTCAAAATCAAATGAGTCCAGTAATCCATCTTTATGGAGTCTAGATACAGGTTTCTCGTTTATGTGGCCTAAACGACAGTGCCATAAATAAGCAGGATTTAAATCATTTATTTTAATCCGCTTGGTATTAATGTTGTAGACATGATTGCTTAGATCAAGGACATACGGTCCATTAAATAATTGCGCACTAAAATAGTGAATATTATTTAAATAAAAGGAACAACAATTGTTCTTTATTGGAATAATAAAACCATCCTTGTCCAAACAAGAAATATAAATAATGTTTCTGCTCATAGCAGGCACAAAATAGCAATTATTTAATTCTAAAACTAATCCTGAAGGCAGAGATAGCTCGCACACGCCTATGGCCAACGCAACAACTTTTGCTCCATTCCCAACGCGCATATCTACCTCCCCTTTAGCCAATATTTTACTTCTCTTTAGATCCTGCACATTTCGACAAATGTGAGATCCACATCCAGTATCTAATACCCATGATGTAGAGACAGTTAAATTGACATCTGCAACAAAAATACCTGGTGGTGGTGGAATCATTATTCCAAGCCTCTTGTCCTCCAGATATTTTGGGCAGTTCCTCCTCCAGTGTCCAGGCTGACTGCAGTAGTGACACTCCCCTTTAGTCACACCTTTGGCTATGCCACCAACAGGCTTAAGGGCAGGTTCCTTGGACTTGGCAACTGATTTGCCTTTGTCCTTGGAGGATGAGGCAAACCTTTTGCCCTTTCCTTTCTGCACCATCAGAATGGCCTAGCCCTTACCCTTGTTGATGCTCTGTTCAGCTGTCCTCAACGTATTGAGTAAATTTGGCAGTGGTTTCACGATCTCGTTCATGTTATAGTTCATGATGAACTGTCCATAACTCTCGGGCAACGATTGCAACACGAGATCGGTTGCCAACTCTTGGCCGACCGGGAACCCCAGTCGGGCGAGATTCTCCAAGTACCCGATCATAAGGAGTACATGGGGTCCCACCGGGTTCCCTTCTGCCAGATCACACTTGAACAGTTCCTTAGAGACCTCATACCTCTCTACCCTTGCCTGCTCTTGGAAGAGCTGGTGCAGATGCTCGATCATATCGACAACATTCATGTTTTCATGTTGCTTCTGAAGCTCATAAGTCATGGTGCATAGCATAAGGCAGACCGCATCATTAGCTTCATCAACACGCTTTTGATACACCTTTAGGGCAGCAGGTGTTTGGTTCTCTGGACCTTCTGGAACATGCTCCTCTATTGCGTACATTTTCTTCTCTTGCTTGAGAACAATTCTCAAGTTTCTGTACCAATCAAGAAAGTTGGTTCCAGAGAGCTTGTCCTTCTCAAGGACAAATCGTAGGGAATGTTGTGAAATCGATGAGTTGTTTGCCATTTGGAATTCTACAAGGGAAAATACGCAAGTTTTAGTTTTTGTGGTTTTTTTTTTTACTATATTCAATAATGGCTAGTTTATCAAATATAGCTCCCACTATTTTTCTACGGATTAATTACCCTCAAGATATTAATGCGGAAAATATCCTTATATTTTATAGTGGGCCAAGATCCATGTTTCATCTCCTTGTGAGCTTGCTTTGGCAAGTCACCCATAATTTGACTACTTTAGGTAGGAACAATTCCAATTGCATCCCTTATGCAACTCTTGGTTCAATCGGGCAAATAACTCTTTATTTATCCATCCTTATGGATAATCCCAATTGGTTGCCTCTAGGTTTCTTAATCATATTAATTTTCTAGTTGCGTTCAACCTCTTATTTAAACAGTTGCACATTACTAGCTTGTGCCATCGCATTCCATCATTATGAACCAAGTCTCCATGCTTTGGCACGCACGAACTTGATAAATAATGATGATCATGAGTGTTTAAATAATGAGAAGGCAAGAACACAATATTTGAATTTTGAGGGACTTTTAAATTCAACTTTTAATTGTTTTGTTGATCAATATCAACTAATCTATCTATTTGAGTTTGGGCACAACTCCAAATAATAGATCCGGGTTGTCTAATTATCTTATTATCCTAATTGCATGCATCATCCATACACCAACCACAAAATAATAAGACAATAAAGTAAACAACCATAAAACAAATATTAAACGCGATGTGGATATGGCCTTTTCTAGACTAAGATAATTCCAAGCCAATGGAATTATCTATGAACCCTAAACGCAAACACATCTCCATGCGTCTTGATCTTTTGGTCCATCCCATAGTCATGTGGAATGCTTCATGCTCCATCTTTTGTAGCTCCTTTTGGCTTTGGGCTCCTTTTCTTCAATCTTGGCTAACAATCTACTTTATCTAGTACTAGCTAACTCCTATACTAAATAAAATAAATCTCACAAGTTGAGAAAAAATGGCACGCAGGCCATAAAACCCTAATTAATTTTTATAATTAATTTATCAGCTCGCAGGCTTTAAACCAAACCACAAAATTAAACATCCACATCAAACCACATCCTAAGGCCATATCCAATAACCATGCGATTTGCACATAAACAGTTAAAATCCAATTTTAACGTGCTTGGTCAATTTTAATTGATTTTAGGATTTCTAGGGTCAAAACGGTCCATGGGCCCAACAATCAAATTGCCCGGGCCCAAAAAGGTGAACCGCAAGGCCCTAGGGCCGCCCCGGCCCCTTGCTCATGCGGCTAGGCTGCGGGCTAGGGCTGCCCGGCCCCTAGGGCGACCAAGACTTGGGCGGCAAGCAAGAGGGGGCGGTCCCCTTAGGGGCCGAACCTCTACAGAGATTTGTTTCCAAAACAACTCCCTTGCTTGGTGCCCAAGTTTGGTTGTTTCCTTGTTTTGGAAGAACTCCTTCTTCCCCAAGAATGCCCAAACCCTAGATCTAAGATCCTAAAATTTCTCAAACTCACCAATTCATGCATCCAATGCAAAAATTAGATCTTGTTATGATAGATTATTGACAGATTGCATCCCATGCTTGATTTGTCTTGTTTTACGCGATAAACAATCAATTTAAGGTGTAAAACAGCTAAAACGTAACACATAAACCACGTTTATGCTCTACGACCTGTGGCTCTGATACCACTGTAGGGTTTTGATTCATGGATGCGCAATGGAAACAATAATTAACCATGCAAAACCCTCCAAGGATCACAAGTCAAGAGACATAACGATGGTAAAGGAAGAAATCAATAGCACACCTTAGGGTTCTCCTTTGATGACATCAAACGCGAATTGTGTCACGTTCTCTATAGTTGATCCACGCCTACAGTTGATTTCTAGATCTCCCACTCCTTGGTGCTAGCCCGGAAAGAGGAAGAGGAAGAATAATCACGCAAAACGAGACGAACCAAGGAGGTTCGGCCTCCTTGGGGCCGATGAGGACGGGCGGCGGCAAAGGGAGGGGCGGTCGGCTCCTTCCTTGCTTGTTGCTCTCTCCTTTTGTTCTCTCCCACTCTAGTTATGATCAATTATGAGCATAAGTTGTGGGAAGGAAGGAAGGAAGATCCTTTATATAGTCCAACAACTCCATGCCAACTACCTAAAGGACTTATTCTTGTCCTACTAGAATTTCAATTTAGTCCCTTCCTTGCAAATTAGTCCCTACTAAGTTTGCAAGGTTTTGCAAAGTGATCCTTATAATTAATTAGTACAATTAATTAATTTCAAAATCTAGTTCAACTCTATATAGCGTGTGACCCCATAGGTTCTATCTAGTTGGTAGCAACTATTTGCTAATATGGAGCGGTTTCTAGCAAAACATCCATTCTAGCCAGCTAATAGAATAGTCATCTAAACAACCTTTGTACAAGTAATTGTGTCATCCTTTTGTCTCTATATCCGGATTGGAAAGGAGAAATACAAGTCACACTCGTATATCCAATCCGTAGTTTGTTGATCCATGGGAATAGCCTTATTCGTGCAAATAACATCAATATCCCATATTGATTTATTTGAGTCTGGCCAGACATTCTATAAGAACTATCCCTCGAGTGGCCTAGGATATTTTCTCCCGTTATGTGGGAGGGACAAATTCTATCTGCGTCCACTACGATCTCTAAGCTTGCTTCTTATTGTATCCCATACACTCCTTTATAACTACCCAGTTACGGTGTAGCGTTTAACGCTACCAAAATAACAATAATCCACAACTAGAATATCAAGTGACTTCAAGTCTAAGGATGACAATACCATTGCACCGCGAGAAGCACTTGTGACTCAACATAACGTGTATGTAGCCTTCTCGGAGATGGGTCAATCCAGTGCGTCATTACCCTAATGCACACCTATGTGTTGGATCATGATATATCCATATCAATCCAACCCCATACTAGTCTATAGATGATTGTCCCATTAATCATTATACTGGACTAGGGATATTTAAGATAAACATTACAATTGTAAATCTAAAGACTTCATTATATTAAATATCCAATAAATAATAAATGAATTTCTAGCCACAAATAAATTCATACTAAACTAGATTGCCTCTAGTGAATCTATTCCAACATTATCTCTGCTGGGTTGCTTCAACTTTTAAGACCTTTTCTCTAGTGGCGGAGCCAGAAAATCAACTCAGCCGGGGCAAGATTCGCGAAGTCAAAAGTCAAAGTTAAAAGTCAAAGTCAACAGTCAAAATTCGTTATATTTCTTAAGCAATTATGCACACAAACATCAAATTAATAACGAACACAATACTCACAAGCCACAATTTGAGTTTTTTTCCGAGGAGACATTGAGGTTTTAATGGTAAATGGTAAATTAGCAAAAAAAAAAGAATGAAAAAAATTGTTGGCTGGGAAGAGAATCGAAACTGTGTAGTAGGATTTGCCTAATACAACAACTAACCACTCGGGCAACTAGTGAGTGTGGAATTTCGGGGGTGGGGGGGGGGGGGGAGGGGGCGAAATTACATATTCCTATTAGTTTAGTCAAAAAAATCTATAAAACTAGGGGTACTAGTATAAATTTTCAAATTTCAGGGGGGGCAACTGCCCCCCCCCCCTTACCCCTACATAGGTCCGCCCCTTCTTTTCACATGCTAACACATATATCAATACGCATGCATGAATGTGAATGTTGGACTTGTCTCTTGTTTTATTATAATTTCAAAGCTCATTGTGTGTGTGTGTGTGTATATATATATATATATATATAAAGAGAGAGAGAGAGAGAGAGAGAGAGAGACAGAGAGAGAGAGAGAGAGAGAGAGAGAGAGAGAGAGAGAGAGAGAGAGAGAGAGAGACAACAATGTTCATGTTTCATCCCTTTACACAGCGACATGTGTTGCACATCCGTATATATATCCCAGGTCCGAAGGTCTTTTATGTGAAGAAGCATCTCATATGCAAGCATTTCAGCGTTAATAAGGAAGAATTTCAGAGTAGTCAAGTTGGAGCAGCGACTTATCATGCACCTGGCGAATTATCTCGTATATTGAGCTTTGTTCTTCGAATTTTCTTTATTAGATTGAAGGCTCGAATCCAGATTAATTCGGTGAGACTTGAGGTTGTCCTCGTGTTGTTAGGGACCGAATAGGGCAGCTCCGGAAACCATGGAGGCTCTCAACACTTTGAAGTGTTATGATATATGTCCCATATTGCTTTAGCATACATGTTACCCATTGTATAGTTTATATATATAGGACCCTTTGTACACTGTTTAACTTGATGTTCAATATACAATCTTTCGCTTCCGCTTCTAATTCTAACATGGTATCAGAGCCAATACGGTTCTAGGGTTCGTTATTTTTCAAGGGTTTCTTGTTCATCGTGGGTTTCGTTCTTTTTATTTCGTCCAGGAGTAACAACTCACGGACTGTTCCTTCGTTCGACCGTCATCCGATCGTCGATCAGTAAATTTGACCACACCAATCGACTCGGAATCCATTTCCAAGCACGATCCCAAAATTTTTGCAGAAAACGGACCTCAGACGCGCCCTCACGCGCCGCCAAAGTCCACCGTAGCGTTGTCCGCCTTAAGCCACGCGCCTAACGTCCTGAGCCGCTCCAGCGCGCGTTCGGCTTACTCCCGGCTCGTTTTGGCGTCGTCGGCTTCCGTGTGCGCCGTCAGCTCGCTTTCGCCGTCGGCTTCCGCGCGAGCCGAGGCTTCCGCACGAGCTACCAGCTCGTTCCAGCCGCCGTTTCGTTTTCGTGAGTCGTTTCAGCCGCCGTTTCGTGTTCCTGAGCCGTTCCAGCCTCTGTTCGATCGTTTCGACTCATTTCGCTTCGGATTTGGACCGGTTCCCAAGGTTTTTCAACATTCTGGTGCTATTTACGGGCTCTGTTTTGCGATATTCAGACTGCTAGTTACCGTTCTCACCATTTTAAGGGTATTTTACCCGTGTTATTGATCTTCTTTCACGTTATTGGGCTGTTGATTTAGAAAAATGGATAGATCGGATGCTTCTCAGCCTGTATTGAATGTCTTGGAGGCGTATTGCTCTTATTCTCATGATAATGGGCATAGACTCCTCTATTGCCCGATTCGTCATTGTCGTTTTTGTGTACAGAAGCAGCCTGAGCACTACTTGTCTGAATGCCCTGAGAATCCTCAATTTCGGTCCAAACCAGGTCCACCCTTGAAATTGGATCCTCCTTCATCGTCTCTTGATGCTTCATCACTCTTCAGATTGGCCGTGTTTCAGAAGGGCATCCTTGATACTACTCGTGAGAAGACTCAACCTACTTCTCTGTCTGCCACCTCAGGTAATGACGCTTGGTATTTTGACTCAGGATGTTGCAATCATATGACATCTAATCATGAGATATTTTGTTCTCAACGTAATAGTTGTATTAATCCGAATATTCATACTGTTGATGGTTCTCGTATGCGCGTCACTCATACTGGAGATATCTCACAAGATAATCTATCACTTCCTGATACTTTTTTAGTTCCAGATCTTGCTCTCAAACTTGTATCTTGTTGGACAAATATGTGAACTTGGCTTGGATGTTATATTTTCCTCCAGTGGGTGTCGTGCGCAGGATCCTGAAAGCGGAAAGACAGTTGGCTTTGGTCGTAAAGTTGGGCGATTATTCCAACTCACAAGCCTCAGTCTCCCACCGACCTCTTCAGTTTCTGCAGCCACATCTCCGGTATCATCTTCTCTTAACTTGTGGCGTTCACGGTTGGGTCATGCTTCTATTTGTCTTGTTCGTTCCCTTGTCTCCACTGGTAAATTAGGCACTGTTGAGGATGAGCATCTTGACTGTGTGCCTTTTCAGTTAGCCAAGCAACCGGCTTTGCTAACTGACAAGGCACACAGTCAAGATGCTCATCCTCGACGAAGCTTTCATATCCCCACAGTTATTTGCATATTATTGGTTGCCGGCCTATGTACGACGAATTTCACCACGAGGTTGTCCCTTCATTGAAGGAACTGTCCGGTATGACCAACACACTTCCTCGAGTTGCAGACACCTATTTTTTGTGAAAACGACGACGAGGTTGTCCCTTCATCGAAGGAACTGTCCGATATCACCGACACACTTCCTCGAGTTGCAGACACCTGTTTGTGGCAAAAATGATGACGAGGCTGTCCCCTTTCATCGAAGGAACTATCTGGTAACACCGGCACACTTCCTCGAGTTGCATACACCTATTTGTGGCGAAAACGACGACGAGGTTGTCCGTTCATCGAAGGAACTGTCTGTTACCACCAGCACACTTCCTCGAGTTGCAGACACCTATTTGTGACGAAAACGACGATGAGGTTGTCCCTTCATCGAATGAACTGTCTGGCACCAGCAGCACACTTCATCGAGTTGAGACACTTGTTTGTGGCAAACGAAGACGAGGTTGTCCCTTCATCAATGGGATTGTCCGGTCTAGCAATGGATAAATTTACCCATGATTAGTATTTAGCCGTGAATATGGAGGCGACGAGACACCATGTCTTTCAATTCGCGGAGTCATGATGCTTGTTCAAGCGGCAAGGCCATACAAATGACGGAGGCATGCTGCGATTGATCCACATCATCCATTCATGAGAACTCAGAAGGATAAAAGAACATGGTGTAACTTCGCCTTGGTATGGTTGTCAAGTTTCGATCACTATAGCTGGGAAACCACGACAGCCTTGGTGCCTTTGGCTATTCTTTGTTACCAATATCTTCCAAATGCATGTGCTGCTTCTTGGTTTTTTATGTAGCCATCATGAGTGTCATTCTCTAAGCTAGACTCTATTTACCATTGAGAATGCAAGTGCATGAAAGAGTATTAAAACATACTATGTTACAGACACATGCATGATATAGTTATAGCATGATACTTGGACAAAGTTAAATTCCATATGGGACTTCTATTTCTCCACCGCAAAAGACTCCCAAACTTTGAAACAAGTCAATCAACAGAATAAGTCTAAGGGATGCTTATCCCCATACTGCACTACATGGTAGTGCACTAATTTATTTTTTTCTTGACGATGGATGACTGGCAGTCTTAAATACTTGGTTTGTAACGAGCCAAGTAAATTTCTTGTCAACTCAGTCGGACCTGATTCCACAAATTTGGCTCCAGCCTCTCGACTATCTTGGCATTGAAATTTGACAAGTGATCATCTTCGTGCTAACCATGTCGAGGAATCAGAACAATCACCAGCATAGGTGTAAGATTCTCATTAATGAGTGCAAGTTTATCACATCAAAAGCTCATACCTTAGAAGAGGAAGTGATTTATTTTATATTATGACTACGCTAAAGGTGATGCCCCCAGCTACCTACGTACCTTTTTGAGGATCAAGTCGAACGTAGTACAATTAAGGTGCGATTACACTTTATGCTCGTAATAAAGGAGAGGTGGTGCGGTTTATGCTCGTGCCAGAGCTGTAAAGAAGTTTATGCTCGTACTAGAGGAGCTGTAAAGCAATTTATGCTCGTACTAAAGGAGCAGTAAAGCAGTTTATGCTCGTACCAAAGGAGCGTCGAAGCGGTTTATGCTCATGCCTTAGGAGCGGTAGACAATCTTATCATGTGAAGATATAGAAAGTTTAGGCTCTTATCCAGGAGCTTTGACCAATCTTCATATGAGAAGACGGAGAAAGTTTAGGCTCTTTTCCAGGATCGTTCTGGTATCAATTTGTTGATTTTGGAGAAGTGAAAGCCATGCCCTTGACATCACCTCGTCCCATCTTTGATTTGCCATGAATCTTTCGTGGCCATTGAACTAAAGAAAGAATTAGTGTCTTCACACTTGAGTTCTTTCTTTCCTGTGATTGGGTCGCTTTAACTCCACTTGGAGAATCCATCTTTATCTTCATGCCTTGGTGACATCCTTCATCTTGAGTTTGTTCATGCTTTAAGGAGACAACAGACTTGCCTGGAGAGAGCTACGTTGGCTGGGGTTTCTTCCTTTTCCATACCTTCTCCACCTCACGCATCTTTGAGTCATTACATAAACATGTATGATGATCATTATAAAGTGTTGGCTTATTTTGACGTTGGACCCGCCTCTTATTTTGAGTAACTTGCATATTTCGTTCGTCCTTGGGTTTGTTTACCTTCGTCTTTATGCAACGATTACCCCCATTATGAGAAGAGGTTCTTTGTGCATGACTTTGCTGCTTTCCTTCCTTCTTGGCTCTGATAGGTGATTTCCCTAGCAGCATTTTACAAGACTTCTTTGCTACTCGCCATTCGAAGGGTTCAACCGAGATGGAGGTCACATTTGTTGTAGCAGATCCAATTTCTTCTTCCAACAAGACCTTCCATTCCTTGACAAGTTGCATGATTTTATCCATGAGTACGAAGCACTTCGTGATAGGATGACCAAGGAGGCGATGGTACTTGTAATACGTAGGATCGTTGAATTTTTTGGCTTCCTTAGGTCGCTTTGACTCCAAAAGTTGAAGGATATTTTTTTCCACCAGTTGCTCGAGCATCACAGGAAAGTCTTCGTCGGAAAATGGGTACACCTTTGATTGCAATTATTTGAGTGTAGGTCGTGATGGTGTCTTTTCTACATTAGAATTGACTTTCTCCATATTATTCTTATTTACCTTATCCGATAGCCTTATTGACGTGGTGGTGACAACCATGGACTCTTGATTGGTAGCCTTAAGTGTGAACTTCCGCCATTATGATAATCTTAATTTACTCCTCCTTTCTAAGCTTCAAAAGGCGATGGTCCCTGACTTCCTGACGAGAATTCTTAACGCGCTAACGCAAGTATAAGGTCAAGTAGTAAGTGGAGTATTTAACGACTCCGATTATCGAACCCAAGGGAAATAGTGATTATTAGCTAATTAAGAATAAATTAGAAGATACCTAAGTAACCGGTAATAAGTAGTTTGATTTTGATTGTTCGTCGCCCCCAAACAAGCGACTTAAAATTAAATAACAACTAAGCTCACTGTTTTTGTATGCTTTTCTGCTGAAAAGAATGACTGTAATTTGATACGATTATAGAGAAGAATTAGGAAATAAATGGTCCCCATGGTTCTTAGCAATTTCTGGATTACGCTTGAAACACTCTAGTTATGTCTAATTATACCGGGTTACACTCATCACACTCTTCTGTCGATCTCATGTGAATTTGCGTTTCGCCTGACTTTGGGTCCTTTCGGTCCACCTCCGTCTACCTTCACGTTCTAGTTGGCTCGTTAGGCTCACTCACCGGGTCCTGTCGGTCCACCATTTTCACTAAGTCCTAGCCAATTCCAACCGAAACAACCCCCACTTGGTTAAACAAGTTCTTATCTCCTCTCAGTCTCAAAGAACTACAAGACTACTCACTATGTTCTTTAACGCGTCTCAATTAGTTCACTTTCGTGCAAATATCTCAAAAAATAGTACCCTACGGGTGATCAAGCCAAGAATACTAAAAATAAAGCACAAGAACATAAGAGCTAAATAGAACAAAGTCAAAATATCCATAATCATATAAGAGAGATGAAGAAGATGATATCAAACGCTAAAATCTTCAAAGATTGATGATCTTCGCGCTCCAAGCTTCATCCCCAACCTTCTCTTGCTCCCCGGTGCTCCTCAATGTCCGTGCCCCTCCAGAAGACGTGAATTCCCCCTCTCTTAGGTCTGCTCTGGCGTTTTTTACCAGCTGGACACGATTTTTAATGTAATTTTGCCGAAATTGCTTTTCAGCCCCTCCAGTTTGCAATTCCCGGACATAATTTTTTGCTGAACTTGCGCGGGCTTTATCTCCCTCATACGGACTCGTCTTCTAGCCTACCATATATCGTTGGAAAGATACGGTGTATAATTTCCAATGCTGCAGGCCTTGCTCCAAAATTATTTGTAGATTTTCCTGAGCATCGAAAAGAGTGCAGGCTGGTCCTGTGTGACTTTTCCAACTTTGCTTCGTTTTTGCGTCTCTTTTTCTCATCTTCATCTAGCTCCAATCCAAGCATATCCAAGTATCTCATAAGCTCCAATGCACCTATTTTACGTGAGATACAAAACACTAAACAACCCGTTGAAATTATAATAGCAAATACGAGAGAAAACATGCACAAATAGGCTAGAAACACAACTTTTCACTCTTAGACTTATAAATCGTCAAATTCACATATTTGTGCAAATATAACATATAAATCTTGTGAAATAAGCTTATTACAAGTAATATGGAAGTATAAAAATAACTCCTAAAAGAGAGTTATCAAATACCCCCACACTTATCTTTTGCTCGTCCCGAGCAACCAATAAAAATCCGGTCACACTCTTACTCCAACTTCCATTCCACCAACATGATACGAGTCGCGACAATTGCATACATACTAGAAACACCGTTGCATAAAAATCTTAACTAGCCAACTCGAAACAAACAAAGACTCAATACATGACTCAAGCATGCAACAATATGATGCAATGCAATACTATAACTCGATTCTAAATAATCACAAATATACATAAACACTACATTTTATCTTTTGGGTGAGATCGGGCAATCTCAATAAGCAAACTGATAAGTCATCAGGCTCTCATATCCCCTTTGGAAACTCTACAACCTCCATGATCGGCAGAATCTGCGGCCAGTTTCGTTGGACAGAACAAGCACGAGCACTTAATAATTTGCACTCACACACTCATCAGACATATCCCTAGTACTTACCATCCAAGCTATTTATCCATGGGTTAAAACTGTTGACGGCTTAGGACGGGTGGGATAGGCTATTTAGAAGCGTAGTCCTAGACGTCATGATATTCTCACCTAACCCGTTTCTCACACTCCCTCACCGAAATCCAAGGAACCCAACCGAATCTCACCTACTTCGGCCCTCATTCCCTTAATCCCGGTGCAACGCCGTTCTCGCGACCACAAATGTGAAAGACTGTTAGACAGAATCATAGTTGATTTCCTCGGTTCCCTTGCGATTGCCAAAACATGCTCCTTTATTCCCTTCACTTTCTTTTCATTCTCTATATATATTTTTTCTCTATTTTTTTCACTTTCCACAATATTCAATACATGGAGCACAAATAATACTGAATGAACCCGAGGAGATAAAAATATCATGTAGATAACATGAGGGGTGGAATGTGTCAAATCAAAGAGATATAATAATAATAATAATAATAGTCGACACCCCCACACTCGATGTAAACCAACTCACAAATCCGGTAGTCAAAGTGATACGTGCTTTCCCAATCGATCATCCTCATCACCTAAGATATAGATAATAACATGAAAAACTAGCACGTCCTCCTTATAATATCAATCAACCCCACCCTATATTGTGCGGAAAGAATGTCACGCACCTACGACACTCCACCTGTGATCGTGGTGTAAGGACACGATTCACCGCATCACCGAAGTGTGTTGCCGTCTCTAACTCACCCTCACATCCCCTCGTAAGACGAAACCTGTAAAAGAGTATCCACAACGAATGTATCAAATCAGCACACCCTCATTGAACCTCCCTAACTCGACTCCCTCTATCATGACGCATAGGAAAGGGCCATTCTAACAAGTGATGAAAGTCACAATGAAACGCTTCCTAGGCTAGAGGCTGCGAATAAAAGGGGTAAATGGATCGAAGAGGGTAACTAGTGGACCTAGGCTGTGAGACAGGACGTGAGGTCCCCATAAAAGTCACTCGCACGACTGTTTCGTTGCCACTACGAGGAGGGTTGACGACTACCTAAATGACGGCAGTGTAGTACTGGTAGGATATCTAAGTCTGAGAGACAGTTACTTGCATTTCTAGTGTGCATTAGCTCTATAAGTCTCCCTACTCCAGATTCTCGCGTCTCTGCCTCACTTCAGATCTTCATACTCCTAGGGAATTCTATCATTAAGCCCTCGCCAAGTTCAACTCATTTTGATTGCCCTTTCTCGTAAAAGTTCAATATTTAATTTTTATGGATTTTTCATTTTTCCTCCACTAATTCCTACTCTATATGCAAGGCCTCACGCGAAAGAAGACTCGAAACTGACTCATTTTGGGTAGGTGGACTCAATTAAGTAAACGTGCAAAAATCAAACAACTAACACATATATAAACCGCTACTACAAACGGTACGACACTAAACTAAACCCGACACGGACCACGACTACGACACAATACGAACCAACAATCTACATGCTGACAGGTTAATGCAGACACGAACTAGCTAGTCAAGGCTAAAAAAAATCCCCCCGGACTAGACTGCGTCGTTTTCCTCAACGAATTTAGAGATCAATCAAGAGGATTCGGCAATTCTAGTGCGAGGGGCGGTGAATCTACTCAGGATCATCGTCATCCTCTTCCTCAACTATTTTCTGTTTCTTTCTACAGTCTGACTTTGACGCCTTTCTCCTCTTACTCCTAAACAGTTCATTGCACAAGAAAGTATCATTTCAAATTTAGAGATAATATTTGCTACGGGCACGTGACAAGGAGTGTAGACAAAACTGAGCAATTACGTTCAAATTTTAGGAAAATTCAGTAATCAATTCAGCAAATCCTATGCAAGTGTCTAAACTCAATTACAAGAGAGCGTTTAGCGATACCTGAGGCCTTGAATTTCCATTTCTGACGGGGCTTGTTCGACAAAATCAGTCAAAAACGGTACGGTTGACTGATTTTTCAGTAACTTTCACGATGTGAGATTTTTAGCTCAACGCCTTCTCCTCGGTGTCCCCGTCAAAACCCCGCAAACGGTTTGTTGAAATTCCAAAAGACGGAAAACGAATTGACGAATCTTTGTGCTAGGGCTTGGGCTTCCTTCTTCTCCCCCACACTTGTCTCTTGCAAACTAGCAAAATTGATTACACAATTGTTGAATTTGAACAACTTTTCCAGTTGGTGTTCTTGAGCAGTCAGAGAGATTCACGAGAGAGAGAGAGGGACGGCAATGGCTTCTGGCTTCCTTTGATCCGTAAGGATCTTATGTTCCTCCCAAGTTCCCAAAAAAGACACTTAGACCCCCCCTGCTTTCCCCGTCCCCCCCTTCTAAAGAGATGGACGCGTTGGAGTTTTAAGTTGATCGCACGATCAGCTTAAATCAGGTCGTGTGATCTGGAGAGCTAATCGCACGACCAGCAACTCAAGTAGCAGAAGCAGTGAGTTCACCAAATTGCCGCACGAAAATTTTTTAAGTTCCAAAGCAAGTCGCAAGATCTGCGAAATCAAGTCGTGCGACATGCATAGTTGATCGCACGATCTGCTACTCAAGTCGTAGTAACAGTTAGTTCTTCAAATTGTCGCACGAAAAAAATCTAAGTTCCAAGGCAAGTCGCAGGATCTGCCAACTCAGGTCGTGCGACCTCCTGAAGCTTTTTCTTCTTTTTTTTTCTACTACCCCTCTTTGAAACAATTCTCGGCTTCATCTTGCTATAACTTACGCACCCGGAATCCGATGCGTGCGTATAATATATCGTTGGAAAGCTCGTTTCGTGCTCGTTCTAGTTTTGCCAAAAGTGATTCCAAGATTTCTGGAGTATAGCTCACAAATTCCGGTATTGCTATCACTTTGGTAGTGTTGCTAATATTGTGCTTTCGCAGTTCGTCGCAGATCCTCTTTGCACGCATCAAGAAGGGGAGTCACGGGTGCGTCTCCAACCTGTATTCCTGTAGAGACTCATTTGAAATGTCAGCTTCTCGCTCTCTCACCCCTCATATAACAAAATATTACGAAAACACACACGACAGTATTTAAAACACACTCTATATACTAAAGCAGAAAATACGTTGGGTTACCTCCCAACAAGCGCTTCTAATTTATGGTCGACGGCCCGACCCAGTTACCTCTGCCACCTCACGAGGGTGGTCCGCCACTTTGTGCCGCTTCCAGCTTTGCTTTCCTTTGCTGAATTTGAAGTACTGCTTCATGTGCGTGCACTGCTGATGGCTTATTTCTTTCCCAGTAGTCGAGTGGATCCCCTTGCGACAACTCAGGGATTTGGCGTTTCACTTGTACAGCAAATGGCACACCTGGCTGATACTCCCATGAACACTAGGGTGACGGTTTGAAGACCCGAAAATTCTCCATGTCATCGTGTACCCTCATAATCAGTTCTCCATTCTCTACGTCAATGAGAGTACGACCAGTCGCCAAGAATGACCTGCCCAGAATGATAGGCACATCACCCGCTGGCATGTCTAGTATGACGAATTCAGCAGGAATTATCAGGCTTCCAACTCTCACAAGCACATCTTTTATCATCCCACATGCTCTCTTGGATTATTTATCTGCAAATTGGAGAGTGATCCAGGTTTTCGGAGGCTCCCCCACACTTAAATTTTGAAATACCGACAACGGCATCAAATTCACGCTCGCTCCCTGATCAAAATGAGCTCTTCCGGTGTAGGCGTCACCCAATGTAGCTTCAATGACGAAACTACCTGGATCTTTCTTCGTCTTAGGCAGGCCATGAAAAATACATGAAATAACCTGTTCATTTAGGTTCACTCTTTGGAACTCATCCACTGATTCTTTCCAAGGACCGCATCCTTAATAAATCGAGCATACTTAGGCATCTTTTGAAGTGCCTCAATCAATGGGATATTAATATGCAGTTTAGAGAAGACATTCAAAAAACGTATGTATTCTTCAGAATCATCCTTCTTCTTCCTAGTACGTAATGGGTATGGAAGTTCTGAAGAAGAAGGAGAAGATGAAATTGGTACCTTAGTATGCTCCTCCTCTTCAGGTGGAGTCATGCCCTTTGATTGGGGAACCATGACAGGAATCTTCACATAATCGAAGACCTCATGCTCCTTTGATTTTGATTCCTCTGCTCTGGCATGACTCGGGTATGGAGGGTCGTTAAGTGAAATACCGCTACGAGTAGTGATGGCTAGAGCATGTCCCTCAGATGTGTCAATAATGTTTCCCACTGCTCTTAGTTCAAGTTGTTCCTTAAGATCCTTGATTTCTGCTTGAGCCACCTGTAGTGCAACTGCAACATAGGTGACCTGCATAGACATGTCCATTATGTGCTGAGACATCGTATTTATTATCCCTGTCATCTCGGAAAACTCTGAAGGTGGTAATGGCTGCTGATGATGCATCTGTGGACCATTTATATCGTGCACTACCTCCATTGTGTTCACCTGAACAATGTCATAATCCATCTTTTCATCTCTTACCAATTCCCTTTGCCTATATTGGTAATCCATGCTCTCTTCTTGCTGAACCAAACATCTCATCAATGCATATGCCGCTTCCTGATCGCAGTTAAATAAGAAGTTTCCTCCAGCTTCTATATCCATCTTGTCTCTATTGGGCTGTCCAAGTGAATCATAGAAAACCTGGATTAACTGTCTCTTGTCAATACCATGGTTGGGACATCTACGTATCAAATGATTGAAGCGCTCCCATGCTTTAACAAGTGATTCATCCTGCTTTTGCCTGAACATCCAGATCTCATTCTGAAGCTGAATCACACATGAGATAGGATAGAACTTACTCATGAACTGTGCGACACACTCTTCCCACGTTTTGATTGAACAGGATGGCATAGAGTCCAACCAATCCATAGCAACTCCCTTGAGACAATGAGGAAAGAGCATCAGTTTGAGCGCATCAGATGTGACCCCACTATATCGAATTAGCCCACAGTGGCTCTGAAATCTCCCAATGAATGCATGTGGGTCTTCCTCGTCTGTCCCAGCAAAAGTGCACTGGTCCTGAACAAATTGAATTGTGCCCAGCTTGAGACAGAAGGTTTCTGCCTGAATAGGTGGCACGACAATTGCTGGCTCCCTTCCTTTAAGATCCACCTCAAATGCCTGGATTATTGCTTTCCCTGGTCGATTATATGGCATTGAGGTCGGGCGCGGTATAGATGTTGCTTCCAATGCTTTCCCTACAGCTTCAGCCACCAAATCTTGTAGCTGCTCTGTGGTGAGCCTAATCTGCCCTTGACCTTCCGCCATAGCTATCAGAGAAAACAACACTAGCACACCCGTGAGGTAACCAGATAGTAACAAAAAGAAATTAAAATAATTATCCTAAATTAATTTTTAACTAAACTAATAAAACGTTTAATTCCCCAGCAATGGCGCCAAAAACTTGACGCGAATTCTTAACGCGCTTAAACGCAAGTATACGATCAAGTAGTAAGTGGAGTATTTTACGATTCCGAGTATCAAACCCAAGGGATAGACGAATATTAGCTAATTAAGAATCAATTAGAAGATACCTAAGTAACCGGTAAGAAGTAGTTTGATTTTGATTGTTCGTCGCCCACAAACAAGCGACTTAAAATTAAATAAAAACTAAGCTAACTGTTTTTGTATGCTTTTCTGCTGAAAAGAATGACTCTAATTAGATACGATTATAGAGAAGAAATAGGAAATCAATGGTCCCTAGGGTTCTTAGAAATTTTTGGATTACGCTTGAAACTATCTAGTTATGTCTAATTATACTGGGTTACACTCATCACACTCTTCTGTTGATCTCTTGCGAATTTGCGTTTCGATCGAATTTGGGTCCTTTCGGTCCACCTCCGTCTACCTTCACGTTCTATTTGGCTCGTTAGGCTCGCTCACCGGGTTCTGACGGTCCACCGTTTTCACTAAGTCCTAGCCAATTCCAACCAAAACAACCCCCACTTGGTTAATCAAGTTCTTATCTCCTCTCAGTCTCAAAGAACTACAAGACTACTCACTATGTTCTTTAACGCGTCTCGATTAGTTCTCTTTCATGAAAATATCTCAACAAATAGTACCCTACGGGTGATCAAGCAAGAATACTAAAAATAAAGCACAAGAACATAAGAGCTAACTAGAACATATACTAGATTTAAGCATAAACGTGAATCAAGTCATCAATCCGGAAAAATACTAATCAAAACCCTAGTTCTCCATCAATTGCCTAGCTTAGAGAGTTTAGCTAGACATGAAATAGTTTAACAAAGTCAAAATATCTATAATCATAGAAGAGAGATGAAGAAGATGATATCAAACGTTAAAATTTTCAAAGATTGATGATCTTCGCGCTCCAAGCTTCGTCCCCAACCTTCTCTTGCTCCCCGGTGCTCCTCAATGTCCGTGCCCCTCCAGAAGACGTGAATTCCCCCTCTCTTAGGTCTGCTCTGGCGTTTTTTACCAGCTGGACACGATTTTTAATGTAATTTTGCCGAAATTGCACTTCAGCCCCTCCACTTTGTAATTCCCGGACATAATTATTTTATGATCTTTCGCGGACTGTATCTCCCTCATACGGAATCGTCTTCGGGCCTACCATGTATTGTTGGAAAGCTACAGATGTCTACTTTCCAATTCCGCAGGACTTGCTCCAAAATTATTTGTAGAGTTTCCTGAGCATCGAAAAGAGTGCAGGCTGGTCCTGTGTGACTTTTCCAACTTTGCTTCGTTTTTGCGTCTCCTTTTCTCATCTTCATATAGCTCCATTCCAAGCATATCCAAGTATATCATAAGCTCCAATGCACCTCTTTTACCTGAGATACACAACACTCAACAACCCGTGCAATTATCATAGCAAATATGAGAGAAAACATGCACAAATAGGCTAGAAACACAACTTTTCACTCTTAGACTTCTAAATCGTCAAATTCACATATTTGTACAAATATAACATATAAATCATGTGAAATAAGCGTATTACAAGTAATATGGAAGTATAAAAATAACTCCTAAAAGAGAGTTATCACTTCCCCTTGACGCAATACTAAGTTCCATGTCATGAGCGCGAGTGGAAAGTTCCTCGAAGGAAGTTGGCCTTATTCCTTGAAGTATGTATCGAAGACCCCAATTCATGCTTTGGATGCACATCAATAGCCGAACCTTCTGAGAGTCTATCCTTGCAGTTAAGGCTGGGGTTTCCCCAACGATTTATGAAGTCAATTGCTTTCTCGCTTTTTTTTGGCGAGTGTTAGTCAACTCGACCATGCTGACGGTTCGCCTTGTGCTGTAGAAACGGTTGAGAAACTCCTGCTCCATCTGCCCCCATCTTTAAATGGACCTGGGCTGAAGCTGACCATACCACTCAAAGCCGTCGTCTTTAAGGGTCCTTACAAACTACTTCAAGAGAAGGTCTCCATCGGTTCCAGCGTTGTTACTTGTCTCAACGAAGTGAGCAACATGCTGCCTAGGGTTTCCTTTGCCTGAGAATTGCTGGAACTTAGGAGGATTTTAACCATCTGGCATGCTTAACTTCTCAATTTTCTCTGTGTAAGGTTTGATTTACGACTTAGATGAAGTCAACGGTACTCCAAGCCTCCCATTCATGGTGTTCATGATGATCTCTTGTAGTTGATCGAGAGGAATGGTGCCATTGGCTGACAATTGCACACCTGGTCGCGCTTCTTGCCCACTACTTGTCATTTCTGGTGCGACCTTGGGAGTGTGTTCAAACACTTGACTTGCATCTTCGCGGGTGCCGAGTTTTTCTATCAGCTTTGCGAGTCGAACGTCACAAATCTCCACAATTTTCTTTAAGTCTTCAAGGCCTTTGGTGAAGTTTGCTACTTGCTCTTCGAGAGGAACCGCGCTAGTGGTCATGACATACTCATTGATGTCATCGTTGCTAATGCATGCTAGTAGTTTAAGATGGCTCCATTTAGTGCTGGACTTGGATTTACCTTCGCAACTTACCTCCTTAGACTCATTGGGAACATAAGGATCTTGAGGGGTTGGTGCATGTGACTGCAAATTTTCCGAGGCGACATCTAGTGAACCATCTTGCCTGCCCCCTGAAGTTGTGAGATTCTTTATGGCCTTAGCCATACTACGAGGTATTGGACCAGTGAATTGGGTTCCGGAATTTTTTTCTGAAGTTGAAGACTTGGCGTGTCCAGCCTTGAGTGATGGAAGTTCGTTGTTCTTTGTAGGAGACATCACGAACACTTATACTTGAGGAGAAGAGATGAGGGGCAGAGATGTCCCACTGGGCGTGCCAAAATTTGTACCCAAAAATTTATGCTAATGGAAACAAAAGCGAGAAATTCAGTGTCAAATATATTTTATTATGAAATAAATGTAGCGGATTACAATCTCTGTTATGTAATATTCTAAAAAAAAAATTACTATCCCCTGATTCTTCTCCTTCAACGTTGAATGAGGGCTTCGCAGCTTAATATCGGATCGAACGGGTAGGCGTTCTTCAATTTTTGCGAAGAACGCGTTGAATGTCTTGAAGAACGCAAAGTACTTGCTTGAAGATATCCGAATGTCTTGAAGAACGCGGGTAGGATCTTCGAAGGTCTAGAAGATCGTTGATGAAGATCTTCGAAGTTCGCGAAAAAAGGGGGTAGGATTTTTGAAGGTCTCGAAGATCGTTGATGAAGATATTGAAAGTTCACGAAGAACGTCGGTAGGATATTTGAAGGTCCCGAAGATCGTTGATGAATATCCTTGAAGCTCGCGAAGAACGTGTGTAGGATCTTCGAAGGTCTCGAAGATCGTCGATGATCTTGTGGATGGACGAACTCTTCAGGGTTAGCAGCTTGATCTTCAGAGCTCTCTCCTTGCAACATGTAGTTTTTGTGTCCCATATGCCCAGGGATAACCCCTTTATATAGGCATGAGCCGACTTGTTGGCCAAGGTAGAAAATAAATAAATATATTTATTTATATATTTATTTTCTGCATCAATTTGAGAAGTGGCGCAACACTATTAGCCAAGCTTGCTAGTCTTGATAGTTGCATCATTTTGACAAGTGGCACAACACTATTTACCGAGCTTGGTGACTTGTAGTCGTGTCATGTTGTGACGTGGCGTCGCCGTAAGCAGTCCTTACTTGTAAAAAAGGTTTTGTCTCATTTAAAATTTGGTCCTCTATTAATTATCGCTTAAGGGTAGCAATTTGGCAGCGAGTGCAATTCGATCCCTCAATTTAATTAGGCTCTAATATACACATGGCACTATTTAATTGGCCACAAATTTTGCGTGTCTACAATATGATATGAAAACTCATCACCCTCAAAACCAGTATGTTGAGTAACATAAATTTCTTCTTACAGATGACCATTAAGAAAAGCACATTTAAGATCAATTTGAAAAGTTTGATGTGTTTATGAGATGCAAATTTAAGCAGAATTCTAATTGATTCCAACCTAGCTATGGGAGAAAAGGTCTCCTCGTAGTCATATATTCTTCATGGTTGTAGCCTTGAGCTACCAGTCTTTCTTTGTTTTTGATCACCTTACAATTTTCATCCAACTTGTTTATGAGCACTGACCTTGTTCCAATCAATGTGATCTTTGGGAGGAGGAACTGGATTCCAAACTTTGTTCCTTTCGAATTCAGTTAGCTCACTTTGCATAGATATAATCCAGTCTGCTTCTTGTAATGCTTCCTTCACAGTTTTAGGGTCTACAAGAGACACATAATCATTCAAGGCACCCAATCTCTTTAATTGTGATCTTGTTTGTGTACCAGTGGATGGATCATAGATAATGTTTTTAGCTGGATGAGCTGATAGATATATGAAAGTTTTCCTTGGTGTCCAGGGTTCTGGTTCTCCATGAATCTTTTCAAGGCCATGAGATCACGAGGTTGTGGCTTTACCACATTGTATTTCTTGAGTTTCTGTTTCAAGGTGAAAGTGTGAGTATGCAGATATATAAGCAGCTAAGATACTCTATCGGGGGGGGGGATTGAATAGAAAATGCCATCTTTTTGCAAAACTTGCTACGAAGGTGAAAAACTTATGCAAATAATGAATTTCAAGGACTTGAACACAAGTTCAAGCCTTTGAAGTAGATGCAGAGAGTTTAGAGCAAGTTTGCCTTTTTCAAGGCCTTGAAAACAAGTTCAAACCCCTGAAAAATAAACAGTTTTGGTATGCTGCAAAAGCTTTGAAAGTAAATGAACTGAAAATGCACAAGACAAGTGATTTATAGAGTTCAGTCCACTTGGACCTACGTCTCTACCTCAGGGATTAGATCCATGCAGGATTTTCAACTCAATTCTTATTAATCAAAAGCTAAGCCCTAGAACTCAAGCACACAGAGTTCCCTTACTCTGTTACAGCTTGTGGTTTTCTCTAACCTGTCTAGTACATGCTCTAGCTAACTGATAAACTAAGAATTCTCTATTTTTCACCTTGAAAAATCCTTGAGAATGAATGTAAAATAATACAGAAATGAACTACCAGTATAGCTCTATACATAAGAACACTTCAGAGTAGAAAACTGCAGTGAAATGCAGTGAACTTGTGTGAATGGATTGGAGTAGATGAAGAACTTCTTTGATACTTGTCAATCCAGAATACTTTCTTTGTATTTGCCCGTTGAGCATTGTGACTTGTTGCTTCGAATTTGAGCTCTATATATACTTCAAACAGCTTTGCAATTCTCCCCAGATTTTCAGCAACAACCTTCCTATTTTGTAGGCAACATAGTTTGACTGCATTGAAATTTTCTCCAACGGCTGGATGATCACAATCTTCAGAGATATTGTTGTAATCTTTCATTTAACCATCATGAGAAGCTATTATACACGTCTGATTGATCACATGATCAAAGTGTTCAAGTGTTTCCAAATCTGCAGCAATTAAGTTTAGGAAACAATCCTGCAAAACTTAGATGATATATTGCGATTCAAAACATGTTCAACAATTTGTCTTTCATTATCTAATAACACATAATCAAACATATGAAGGAAAGAGAGTAAATAAAATCAGAGAGTTAGCATAAAAACTCCCCCTGAGAATATGCATTCTGGTTAAGCAGTTTCAAGGCTTTGAATCCAGTTTCAAAGCCTTGAAAATATCCAAACAATAGTCAAACTATTTTCAAGCCTCTGAAGTTGATTCAAGTCTTTGAAAGCTTATTCAAGGCCTTGAAATATTCAAGCTATTTCAAGTCTTGTACAACCTGAGCTTTCGATCTCCCCCTTGATGAAAGAAAAAACCAAATTCTATTTGATCCTTAGTCTCTGCAAAATAAATTTATTAGTCCACAATTTAAAAAAAGCAGTATTTCCAAAAAGATCCAACTTATTCAAATACCAACAAAAACACATAAATAGTTCAGCAGATAAAACCAAATAATCCTAAGACTAGAAACTAAAACCTAGAATTTTCTCCCCCGTTTTGACTTTCATCAAAAAGATAGAAGATGTTGGATCAAGTGTCTGGAAAATTTCGAAAACTTAAAGAAAAACTTTAAAGCAGAGAGAATGTGGAAGAAAGAATAGGCAAGAGTAAGGGGTTTGATCTTCATCTTCATCCTGATCTTCTTCAACTTTCTCATTGTCTTCTTCATCAGTCTTTTCCTGCTCTTCTTGTTCCTCTGCAGTCCCTCCTGCAATAGTTGCTTCTTCAGTCTTCTCCTTTTCAGCAGCCTTTGGAGATTTCTTCGTCTTCTTCAAAGTGATTAGCAGCTCATCTGAATCAGGAGTATTGGCTTCATCTTCTGCGTGTTCTGCTGCCTGCTTTTCCTTTTCTGAAACTGGAGTAGCTTCTTCCTGGTCTGAATGCTCACTAGGAAAATCCTTGTCTGAATCTCCTTTCTTTGTTCCTTCAGGATCCTCAAGAACATCAAGCAAGTTCATGCTTCTGAAGATACTTTCCACCATATACTTGACATGTCCCATATCATTTCTAGTCCAAAAACAGTAGATTTGACATCCTCCATGTCAATTTCCAAACCATCAAGTCTCTGATTGTTTGTAGGCTGAGAAGTCTGACTTGAAGTGGGGGTCAAGGTCATGGGCTTAGAAAACTTCTTTGCACCTAGTTCTGCTTCAGTCAAGTCTGAGTAAAGTTTCCAAACTTTCTCTTTTGTTTTCACAACTCCAATTTTCTCAAAGGCGTTCTCATTGAGTTCCCCAAAACCAGATGTGATTGATTCATCTCTAGTAAAAGGGACCTCAAAATGCTCAAATAAAAAGGTTAGCAGGTTTGCATATTGTAGAGGGTGGATCCTCTTACTGGTTAGACTAAAGAGCATGTTTTCAATTACTAGTTTTGGCAGATCAATCTCATAGCCATGCATAACCAGATACATTATGTGCAGCATTCTCTCAGTCACCAACTCTCTGGACTGCTCTCTGGGAAAGACACATCTCACTAGTATAGTGTGAAGGAATTTGGCTTCAACATGCAACACGGAATGTGTTAACTGTTTGGCTGAGTTTGAGATGTTTGGAAGAAAGAATTATTCTTTTGCTAGCTTCAAAGTTTCTGACTTTGGTGGATGGTTGCTAGTATCATACCTCTTTGGACAAACTAACACATTGGCAAACTCAGGGTGATCTAGTTCAATTACTATCCCAACAATTTTAGATTTGATCACCAAGTGTGCAGTTCTCTTAACTTGGGTTAGGTTCTGGTAGAAGAGTCTGGTGAGTCTGGGGTAGGCTATTTCTCTAGGATTCAGCATAGACCACAAAGAACTCTTCTTTAACATAGAGATGCACTTGAGTTTCGTGTGTTCCAACACATACTTATTAACCAAAATGCAGAAACCAATATATCTTGAAGAAAAACCATCTAACCACTGACCTTTAGTGATGTTTTAGACAAACCATGTCTCATCTGGTGAGGTGTTCTTTGTTGAGACTTGAGAATAGATCTGCAATGCCTTCTGTTGATTGAAAGACCCTTGAATGTGTTTAGGATGGTAATTGTTTTGAGTGATGAAATACAAAGACAAAGACATTGGCAGCAAAGCATTTCAAATACTCCAAGGCCTTGAAATACTGACAGAGCTTCAAATCCTTGAGAGTCATTCTTATTCTGCTAAATTTTCTAACAAGTTTGTGTTCAGATTGGATATCAGATCATGCAGATCATGGTTTTGCTGAATATAGATTTATGTCAAGAAGATTTACATTTTTAGTCCTTGATACCAGAGGATCTGAACATGGCTAGGTTGAAATCCTTATTTCCAAAGTTCTTTTTAATTTTGAGAATTTTGGTCAAGGATTTGGAAATGTGAGAAAGGGATATTCATCATCCTCTTCTTCCTTTTTTAAGGCTTTTAGACTGTTCTTTATCTTTAGCCTAGAGTACCAGATTCTTGACACTTTCTGGTAGTTCTCCATCAGATTCACTCATGGAGATTTCATGTGTGAGAAATTTTCCTTGCAGATCATCAAGTTGGAGGGTGGAAAGATCTTGAGATTCTTCAATAGCAGTGGTATTTGGTTCCCATTTAGTTTTGGGAAGACTTCTAAAGTTTTTCTGACTTTCTCTTCAATTGAGAATGATTTCCCTAAGGATTCAAAGTTATTCACAATGTCAGTGAATATTTTGAACATATCGTGATTGATTCACCTCCATTCATCTTGAATACCTCATACTGTCTAAGGAATATGTTGATCTTGGTCTCTGTACTTGAATGGTTCTTTCAAAGCTTATCACCAGTTTGTCCCATATTTCCTCAGTAGTTTTACAAGTTGAGGTTCGGTTGATCTCATCTTCATTCAAAGAACAATATAAGACATTCATTGCTCCGTAATTTTTAGACAATTGTTCTAATTCAGAAGTGGTAAGAGAGTTTTCAGGTTTGGGAGTTCTGATCCCATCCTTTTCTGTATAGAAAGTATGTGGTCCATTCTGAATGATTGTTCACGTCTCAATGTGCTGATCAATGATGTACATTTTCATCAAGGCTTTCCATTGCACAAAGTTGTCTCCACAGAACCATGGAGGTTTGTTAGCAGCTTTCCCTGTGAGAAACCACCATCACCTACAATACTCATGATAACCAGATTGTTAGATCTAAACAATGATATAAGCTGTTATAGTAATTGAAAGACGGTATGTAGGATACTAATACACGATCAATACTCTAGAAGGGGGGGGGGGTAGAATAGAATATTGAAACTTTTTCCAAAGATGAAATTTTAAAACAAAGAGTGAAGAGTTAAGTGTATTTTAAGGCTTTGAACTCAGATTCAAGCCCGTGAAATCAACAAAGATAGTGATATGATTTTCTGATAGTTTTCAAGGCCTTGAAATGCCTTTCAAGGCTTTGAACCAAAATATAATTTGAAGTAGTTTAAAGAATAAGTAAGGAACTGAAAAGTAAATTACTAGAAACACAGAGATTTTGCGAAGTTCGGTCCTCAATGACTATGTCTCTGCTTGAGGGATGTAATCCCTGCAGGATTTTCAACAGACTTCTTACTAATCCAAAGCTTAGCCCTAGATATCAAGCACAAATACTTCCCTCTCTGTTACAACTTTTGGTTCTCTCTTACCTATCTCGTATCTGATCTAGCTAACTTATTCAATAAGAATCTATTCTTGTTCCTCTTTAACTTATTCAACAAGAATCTATTCTTGTTCCTCTTCATTATGTACAAATGAAGTACATAATGAAGAACACTGTAACACAGCGAAACAGTTAAGTCTGCAGTGCTCTTCTGGAACTTGGATTGGAGGAAATTGATCTACCTCTGTGTTGTTCGTCTAACCTTGATATTTGTTTGAATCTGTGTATTGTTCACTGCTTCGAATTTTCTCTCAACAGCCCTCCTTATTCTGCTTGTTTGAAATGCGGAATATATAGGATCTTCTTCAACATAATTTCATAAAAATAAGAAACAAATATTTGACTCTTTAACAACTCAATTCCAAGGGCGAGCTGCTTTGATATGTTCCAAGATATTGATCTTATCTTCCATCTTCCGGTCTTAGGAAAGTCCAGACATAATTCCATAAATGTAGGATCAATCTGTAAGATGGATTTCCTTCTCTACATATCAGTTAATAAGGAAACTTTCCATTTAAAATAGATAGCTAATAATCCCTGCAAATACTGAGACAAAACAATGAGGTTATCATATAATAAAGCACCAGATTAGTTTATCTTTCATCATCTAAAGAAGTATAATCAAGTACAAGAGTTTGAAGATTGATTTGATAGATGAACTCCCCCTGAGTTCTTGCTCATGAACTGTTGTTCAGTTTCAGTTCCTTGAAATCAATTTCAAAGCTTTGAATCCAAAACTCAGTTTCAGGGCTTTGAATTCAGTTTCTAGTGCTTGAAATAGGCTATGAACATACAACCTGAACTACTACAGAGCTCCCATAACCTTCTTGTAGACACATCTTTGTTTTTGATGAAGCTCCTCTTTGACCGCATCATCAAATCTAAGATTCCAACTCCTAAAAGCTTGCTTGAACCCATAAATGGACCGTTGCGACTTACACACCTTATGGGCATCCTCTCGATCCTCAAAAAACTCTGGTTGTGTCATGTACACATTCTCAAGGAGGTTTCCATAGAGAAACGCTATTTTGACATCCATCTACCAAATCTAATAATCGTGATAAGCTGCAATAGCAAGTAAGATGCAAATGGATTCAAGCATTGGAAATGGGGAAAAGGTTTCGTTATATTCAATACCATGAATATTTTTGATTCCTTTTGCCACCAGTTTCCCCTTAAAGGCAATCACATTGCCATCCATTTCGGGTTTCTTCTTTAAAAACCCATTTGCACCATATGGGTAGAGCCCCATCGGGTGGTTCTGCTAAAGTCCATACTTAATTTGGATAAACAGAATCCATTCAGGATCTCATGGCTTCAAGCCATTTATGGGATTCCATCCCTGATAACTCCTTAATAAGAGTTATCCTACGTACGTTTCACATTGTTATTTGTGTGTGTTTAGGTGAAAAGTGACAAGATTTGAGACAAAATAAGAAGAAAATACACTTTTGGATGTTTTTGAGCTTTAAAGCACAATCTAGGCGTTTCTTAATGGTTTTGAGTATGATTTTGATAATTTATCACATTCGATATTCGCAGTAGTGTTCGTGTGTTCGTTTGACAGGAATTAAGCATGCGGCAATCAAGTGGAGAGAAGAAACGAGCTTCATAATAGAAGAAAAATGCTGATTTGGCGCATTTTTGATGTTTTCGCAAAATTTGGGCAATAATTGAGAAAAATGAGAAAACGGTCCGGAAACGGAGATTTCTCGACATGGGTGAATTATACGTCGCAAAAGGAATCCAAAGGTGCAAAAATCACATTCATCGAATTCGGGATCAAAATTCGGGTTCTTGTTTGCTTTTCAAAAAGCTTAGTTGCTTTTTCATGATGTTTTAGAGCAAATTAAGGATGTTTTGAGGATATCTTGCATTCTACAATGAAGATGGAGGTGAGACCGGTGGCAATTGAAAGTAGACTTGAAGAGTTTTCCAACGGCGGGTCACGGAGTTAAAACGGAAGTCGGATGAGAAAGTTATGGCACGGAGGATGTTAGAAAAGAAAAGCTGAATCTGGGCTAAGTGTTAAGAGGTCGCACGAACTCTGTAACAGGTCGCACGGACTGATAGCAAAAGGACTGAATGATGGAAGTGTAATAACAGGTCGCAAGACCTAGTTCGACAGGTTGCACGACCTGTACGGCAGCAACAGTTTTTTGGAAACAACTTGGGGTTATTTTGCAATTATTTGTAACTTGTTCTAAACTCTTTGGGAACGTATTATATGGAGTTAGGGCTAGTTTTATGGATATTCTAAGGTGGGAGAGCGTACTTGGATCTTGGAGAACTTTCGTGGAGCTTTTGGATCATTCGTTTGACTTCTCAAACTCTATTTCTACTCTAGTTTTGCTATCTTGATCATGAAACTTTGTATTGTGATCATGTTTTGGAGTAGCTAAAATCTTTTGTCAGGGTATCTCGTAGGGATTTAGGTTTGGATCACTTTGCTGACGATTTATGGATTTGCTTTCATGCTTTCGAGCTTAACTGATGATTTTTTGTTAGACGTATTGATAGGATCACTTTGTGTGTTTTATGCGTTTAATTCATCTTTTCTATTGGTAGACGTATTGATAGGATTGATTTAGGTCGTGAACGATAGAGACATCTACGTTTATTGCCCGGAATCTTAAGGCACACACTAGCCGTATCTGGGGTTGAGTAATCTTGCTAGTTAGCTAAGCACAAAGAGTAGAAAAATGATCATAACGCGTATTTAAACTTGATTAGACTAGAGAAATAAGCTTTGATAGTTTGAATATAGGTGTTGGTTGAGACATATTCAACATAAACGTGCTCGTTTAGCTAGATAAAGAATCATCATGTTAGTAGAACATAAATCCAACATCGTGTGACATACCTACAGACAATTAGAGATATCCTAACTTCATATTTTCTTTAATTTAGTAGAATTAATAAAAACAAAAACTGCGCTTGACCCACATAAGGATTTGAATTATTAACTAATATACAAAGAAGTCTCTAGGGTTCGACAACCCGGATTTCCGGAATTTTATCACTACACCGACAACTGTACACTTGCAGTTGGAACGTGTCAAGTTTTTGGCGCCGTTGCCGAGGAATTCGGCTAAATTAGTTATAATTCCTAGCCTTAGGGATTTTGCTTTCCTGTTATATCTGATACTCACATATGCTTTGTGTGTATTTTGTAATTTTATGTTAGATTGTACGGTGCATGTCCCGTTCTAGAGACGAGCCTTTGCATCCAACACTTGAAGACCCAGAATCCCTGTTAAGAGCACAACGTATAGACAAGAGGAAATCAAAATCAGTTACCATGGGGGATGATACTAGAGCTGAAGTTGAGAGGATCCGAAAAGGTATGGAGGATGCGGAGGCAGATAGAGCAGCAGCTGTAGAGGATGCTGCCAACCGAGCACGAGAAACTTAGCAGCTGAGGACTCAAATGGCTGAGATGCAGGCAAGGATGGATCGCTTGGTCCCCCCAAATCCACAACCACGTTCTGGCGTGGGGGCACAAGTGGCGAACATCGGCGGGAACAATGGTGGCAATAATGGGGGAAAGAACAGGCAGAACACCGCGGCACCAGATAACAATGCCAAGATTGAAGACCGCCCTATGGTGGACTATTTCAGAACTACTCCAGCGTGTTATCAACCTACCATTGTCAGGCCGCAGATCAATGCACAACACTTCGAGTTGCGCCAACATATGATCAATATGGTTCGTGATGAGTGTGCATTCAACGGAGCTCCAGGAGATGATCCCAACCACCATCTAGTGGTATTTGAGCAAATCACATCAACCTTGCATGACCAACGAGTTCCAGATGAAACAGTTAAACTATTACTGTTTCCCTTCTTTTTATCTGGAAAATCCAAGAAGTGGCTTATGGAACTGCCAGCTGGGAGCATAGTGAAATGGGCAGATTGTTGTCATGAGTTTCTGAGGAAATATTTGCCACCATCCAGAGTCGTTCAGCAGATGGTTGAGATTGCAAAATTCACTCAAGAAGAAGATAGCTCATTGGGGGACGCATGGAGGATGTTCAGCCAAATTCTTCGTAGATGTCCGAATCATGGGGAGCCATGGAACAAGCTCCTCCATTACTTCTACAATGCATTAGACAAGGAGACAGCTGACCAGTTGGATATGCTAGCTGGGGGTAACTTTATGGGACTTGGGGCACATCGATCTGAGGATCTACTGAACAACGTGGCCAAGAGAGATACTACGAGGTATGATACTCGTAGGTATTCGAGACCTGGGGATGATGCTTTGGTCAAAAAAATTGAGTCTATGGAGCAAAAGCTGGAATCCATGACCACAGCATTTCACGGCATGCAACCTCCATCACAGGTGAAGCCCATGGGTGAGTTACTCGCGGATGAGAATTAGGGATATGGCTCCATTGAAGATGTGAATTACATGGGTCCACCACGACAGCAGAAGTGGACTAACACTTATCATCCCAACAACCGCAATCACCCCAACTTTAGCTATGCCAACCCTAACAGTGGGTTATATGCACCAGGTCATCAACCAAATACGTCATACAAGGCACAACAGCAGGCTCCACGACAAGAAGAGCAACAGACAAACGCGTTATTGAGGAAGTTTCTTGCCAATCAAGACAGGATGGAGAGCACGATTGTCTCTATGCAAGCCACAATGAAGAGCCACTAGGCTCAGATTCGGCAGATTGCCAATCAGAATGCTAAATTTCCACCAGGTATGCTTCCTTCTAATACCAGTCCTCCTAATGAGCAGCTCAAAGCTATTACTACTTGAAGTGGCATTACTACTCAGGATCCTCCATATCCTAGTCATGCGAGGCTGAAGCTACAAAGGCCACAGAGAAGGAATTGGGTGAAGAGTTGCCCACATCCGTGAGTCCCCAATTAAAGGACACGGTTGAGAAGAAAGAAGAGCCCAAGAACACTCCGAATCTGGCCAATTATGAGCCACAAATACCATATCCGGCGACAATAAAGAAGGATCATGAGAAACACTTTGGAAAATTTCTGAACATATTCAAGCAGCTGCATATAAACATCCCATTAGTGGAAGCACTTGCTCAGATTCTCAAGTACAAGAAGTTCTTGAAGGAAATATTATGGGGCAAGAAGAGCATAGACCCTTATGCTACGGTAAAGTTGATAGAGACATGTAGTACTGTTATACAGAGGGACATTCCCAAGATGAGAGATCCAGGCAGTGTCATTCTAGGCTGCACTCTTGGGGTGGATATCACACACATGGACTCTGCGACCTGGGCGCGAGTATCAATCTCATGCCATTGTCCCTATTTCAGAGATTGGGCATTGGCGCGCCAACTCCGGTGAAGATGGATCTGCAATTGGCAGAAAATTCTGTTGTTACACCAAAAGGGGGTGATTGAGAATTGCTCGTGAAAGTGGGTGTGTTTGTCTTTCCAGCTGATTAAGTGATAGTGGACATCAAGGAGGATTGCGATGTTCCACTCATCTTTGGAAGACCGCTTTTGAAGACAATGCGCGCTAATGTGGATCTAGAGACTGAGGAGTTGACTATCAAAGCTCTAGATTCATCACTCGTGCTCAAAGCATTTGTTCCAGGCAAGGGGAATAACAAGATGGCTATGATCAAGCTCAGAGAAGATAGTGTGGAACCTTCTCTTGGGTTACCGACAGTGTTGCGGCCCGGTCCACCCGAATCAGAAAAGAAGCCAAATCTGGTGTGTGCGCATGATGTGGTGCAGAAAATTAAGGGAAAGAAATTGAAGGAGGAGGCACGTCATGCTAGACCTCCTTAACATTCTTTGAGGTAACTGGGTCGGGTCGTCGACCTTAAATTACAAGGCGCTTGTTGGGAGGCAACCCAACCTATTTATTTGCATTAGATTAGGGAGTTTGTTTTAATACATTTAAATTTTATGTTTTTAGTTATTAATGTGGATAGATGAGAGAGAAGGGGACTAATGATGTATCGTAGTGACATATTTGAGCAGATTATGGAAGAATCTATCCCGGTGTGCCATGGCACACATGACCTTCACAGGGGCTTGCATTGGCGAGTTGGGGATTCTTTAGACATGGATTTTAGCAGAGGAGGCAGTAGATTCCGGTGTGCGAGAGCACACTAACTTTAGAGGGGCATGGTGGCGCCACTACTGTGCTTGGGGACAGCTTGGCACGATTTCGTCCCCACCCTTGAGGTGGTTGTGAGTATCTTTTTCCTTTAGCTGATTTTTGTGTCTCTTTTATTATATATGTCATTCTCCATCTCATCTACTAGCCTACGCATTTGATTGCTGAGTCCTATGTTTAATCTCTAAATTCGTTGCGGGCAACGAAGCATTCAGTGTGGGGGTGGTTTAACTGTCTATTAGCCAATATGTTTGCATAGCCAGTTACATGTAGGGTGTTTAGACTGTATTATGAGTTAGTGTTGTGTTTTATGTTTAGTTTTTAAGTATATTGTCGTATTGTGTTGTATAGATTTTGATATTGTATGCACTTTTAAATAATTGAGTATACCCACCAACAAAGTTAATTGTGTAGTGTCAAATTTTTTCGAGTCTAAGCCTTGCATATAGAGTTAGGATATTATGAAAAATACAAAAAAAAAAAAATGAGAAACAAAAAGAGGAAATCCATAAAAATTAGAAAATTGAGAAACGGCAATTGAAAGAAGTAAAAACTTGGTTGATTTAGTGCGATGTGAAAACTTTAGGCATATGGTGTGAATTTTGACCGAGAATGATAATTTTAGTTCCTCCTAGTAAGTATAGAGAGAATCTCATTACGGGAATGCCTACCTATTTTTAAACAAAAACTTATTTTAAAAGAGAAAGTGTGTGTGCTGTTTTTCTCCTAAAAGAGTTGAGCTTGGTGTTTGCTAAACAAGCTGAACGTTCATGTTGTTCGTCTTAGGTAGTCGCCAGCCCGCCTCGTAGTGGCACACAGAACAGCTGTGCGAGGATGTTTATTAGAGCACTCACTGCTGTTAGATCTTACCTTGTAGGACCACTAGTAAACCATAATTGATCCTTGGATTTATTGTTAGCCTCTTGACCTAGGTAGACGATTCTTGGCCATCATCATATATCATTTAGAATTACCTTTCTAGAGCGTCACGAGGGAGCAATACTTGAGGGGGTTCGATGAGGGAGTGCTTGATTTCACATTTATGTGAGTCCTATTGTTCGCATGTGCTTCATTAGATATCCTTGAAGGAATGCGAGGGTGAGTGAGTTGGCTCTCTGGATGCGTGAATGATGAATATTTTCTTCCCTAGGTCGTCCTTGAATCATAACCCGCAGAAGTCTTCAGTAATTGCACAAAAGCCCCCTGAACTCTTATCATGACTTCAAAACGCGATATCTTCTTCGTCCGAACTCGGATTTAGCTCCGTGACCTATCGATGGAAATCTCTCTGAGTCTACTTTCATATGGAACTGGTCTCACCCCAAAATCATTTGTAGAACTCCGTATATGATCAAAATAGTGCAGACTGGTCATCCAAGCTCCTCCAATTCGACTTCTCTTCACTCCACTTGAGCTCCCGTTGTTTCCGAAGTTCGTTCCATGCCTCCTATCAACTGATTAGCATCCGTACCTGGAAAAAAAACATGAACAAACATATCAAGCGATTATATTTGACAAATTACAATAAAATATGCATGGAAAACGCTGGGACTAACAATATAGCACATGTAGCAACAAGTGATAAAACGACCTATAATCTCTAACATTGGCCTCTAAACACTCTCCAAATACATATTATCATGTGGTAAATGCTAAAGAATTATAGCCCCTAAAAGGTGCTATAAAACTCCCCCCACTTACTCTCTTGCTCGTCCCGAGCATCAATGAAGCACAAAACTCCCACACTTGAGACATTGCATACATACCCAAAAACCAAACCGATGCATCCCCCACCACTTTGCATACTTAACTTTCCGCTAGCCAACACGAATCACGACTCAATACACAAAGACACGACTGTGCAACTACATGATATTTACAATGCAACTCAAGTATGTACAATGCAAGGAATTAAAGAACATTTGTTTTTCTTCTTTTTAGTAGAGATTGGGCAATCTCAAAGAACAAACCGGCATGTCATAAGGCTTTCACATCCCCTAGAAGATTTTATAACTTTTGTGATTCGTAGAACTTGCGGCTAGTTTCGTCAGACAGAATGGCCACGGACACTCAATAAGTTACTTCCGCACACTCACCAAACGTATCCCTAGCATTTACCATCCGAGCTATTTATCCACGGGTTTCAATTGTTGACGACTTTAGGATGGGTAGGATAGGATATTTAGAAGCGCAGTCCTAGACGTCATGATATATCTCACAAAAGCTCATTCACACACCCCCTCACCAAAATTCAAGGAACCCCCACCGAACTAACTACTCCGGCCCTCATTCCCTCAATCGTGGTGTAACACCGTTCTCACGGCCACAAATGTAAAGAAGTGATCTCGAACAATAGCTAATCTCCCTTGTCTTCATGAAGTTTAATTTCCGGCTCCCTATTCCATTTCAATTTCATTTTCTTTTTTTTTTCCAATTTCATTCTCAATAAGCACATGGAGCCACCAATGATGATACAATATCCAAGGAGATCAAATCAATATAGGTAACGTGGGGGGTGCAATGTGTCAAATCAACTAATATAGTCAAATATGTGTCGACACCCCCACACTCGATGTAAAGCATATCTCGAACCCGGTAGTTAATGTGTAAACGTGCTAATTCCAACCGATCCTCCTCATCACCTAAGATGTAGAAAATATGAATGAATTGCAAGCACATCCTCCTATAAAATCAACCAACCCCCACCCCATGACGTGCGGAAAAAGTATCACGCACTACGGCACTCCACCTGTGATCATGGTGTAAGGACACAACTCACCGCCACACAGAAGTGTGCAACTCACCCTCACATCCCCTCGAAATATGACATGTAAGAATGTCCACTCAAGATTTATAATATCAGCTCACCCTTAACGAACCTCCCTAACTCAACTCCCTCTATCATGACGCATAGGAAGGGACTATTCTAAATAGTGATGAAAGTCACAAGGAATGGCTTCCTAGGCTAGAGGCTGTTAATAAAAGGGGCAAATGGATCAAATTGGGATAACTAGTGGACTTAGGCAATGGATACGTGACGTGAGGTCCCCATAAAAGTCACTGGCACAGCTGTTTTGTTGCCACTACGAGGAGGGTTGACGACTACCTATATGACGGTGGTGTAGCGCTAGTAGGATAACTAGTTTGAGAGACAGCTACTCACAACTCTCTAGTGCATTGGCCCTATAGCCTTCCTACTCCAGATTCTCGCGTGTCTACCTCACCTCAGATTTCATACTACCTAGGGAATACTATCATTGAGCCCTCTCCACGCTTACTCTCTTCAATTGCCCTTTCTAAAAAAAAGTTCAATTTTTAGGGTTTTTTTTTTTTTTAATTTCTTTTTTGTATTTTTTAGACACTATATGTAACTGGCCAACTCGATAACCCAACAACACAGGGTAGGTGGACTCAATATTTAAAAGTGCAACAATATAAACAATGCAAATATTTAAACGTGCACATGCAATCCTATGGACCAACTCTATATGCATAACTGACTCACTAAACTACATGTAACAAGGCTATGCAATGGCCAACTAGCGGATAGCTAAAAACTCCCCCACACTTAAGCGCTTCGTTGTCCTCAACGAAAAATAGTGTGAAATCAAGAGGACTCGGCTACTCAATTGTAGGGCCGGTGGATCTAGTCGGAGTTAGAACTCCCTTCGTCCTCATCTCGGACGTCGGACTCGACTCTGGGTATACATCAGACTGGTAATGGAACCTGCCATCGTAGATATGTGGGTGCTGCAACTAGACATTGGCCGCCACAGCGAAGTCCCGAATCCATCCACCCTGCTGGGCACAGTCATAGCTAAGTGACTCCATACCTCGGCCCAACTAGCGCTGGCTACTACGGATGTGCTCAAAATGTCTCCTCTCCCTAGCTCTATCCTCATCAGCTTGGAATCTTTGTGACTCCATCATATGCATGAGAGTGTCAAGCTGTCGCTCCATGTTGGAGCTCGAGCTACTCGCTTGGACTCCGCTAGGGTGTGTGGGGTCAACAGGTATTTGGTTCTTGAGGGGGTTGGGTATTCTCTACCAAGTACGTGATGCATCCTTCTTATTCTTATCTCTATAGCTATCGTCATACTCTAGACCACTCAAATTAGCCTTAGCATCTTGTGCTAGATTTAGGAGAAAACAAGTGTGCCCGGGAGATCTACGGTTATAGCGGTCAGTCCTCTCCATGAGAAATCGATAAATGAAGTACGAGACATTGATACGCTTCCCCATCCACAAACAGTAAGCCATGGTCCAAAGCTGAAAGGAGTACGTGGGATTAGGAGAAACTCAATAAAACCAGTTCTCAAGAAACTCACACAACCACCTCGCACGTGGAAGCACGAGTCTCCTAGAAACGTTCCACTCAGGTAAAGTGGGTTTCTCATTCCACCCCGCTCCAAGCACTCCCTCAAAACAAAAGGCACTCACTACTTCAACAGCATCCACCCTCCTAATGGTCTCATGGTAGGCGCAAATCTCATTCTTTAGAGGTTTGAATTTCAGGGCGGCCGCTATAGTCTCGGGCGTGATGAATATATAGGTGCCCCGGCAATACACATGCCTCCGATCCTCACTCTCTCCCTCGTCATAGAAACGAGCATTTACCAGAATCTCCCTCGCAAGAGCGGAGCTAGACTTCTTACAAATTTTAAACCACCTATCTAGCCTCTCATTCTTGAAGAGATCCTGAAGCTGTTTTGGCATTTTGTCGCTTTGCGGGAAGGGTTTTTCAGGATTCCCTACCCTCTTCAGGAATGGGTCAGTGCAATATGCCTTATTGGCATTCGCATTAACAAACCTGAAGCTGCAGAATTTGGTACAGCAGATAGCGTCGAGGTCAACATCCTTTGCAGCCCTACCTCTCGTCCAAATCTTTGGAAGTGCAGGCATAACTAAGTTCAACTCACAACAAATTGGAGACGGAGGCACCTGACGACGGTTGCCAGAGCCGTCTCCCTCGTCTACATTCTCCTCCTCACTAAAAACTACATCGTCCTCAGGATTGAAGATGGGGTGTTCATCAACAACTATACCTCGTCTCCTCTTAGCACTATTCGATGTAAACATAATTATAGAGAACATAAAAGACGAGTGCACGTGAGGTCTAGAGTAAACTAAGAAAGTATCACAAGCCAAATATGAGCAAGTAACAATTTCAAAGAAAATTAAGCTCTAAGAGTGCGTAAGCAAGGAATTAAAGCGAGAGAAAGATTTAGGTACCTACGGTCCCGGAGTACCGTTCTTACGACCGGTTTCGCAAAATTTGGTCAAGAAAGGACCGAGTGGTCGACCAATTTTTCGAAAACTTGAGCAAAGTGAAGTGACACTACGTCCTTGTGCTCCTTGGTGTCCCCGTCGAAAGTCTCTTCCTTGAGCTAAGGCCGAATCTCCCTCCAAGTTGATGAATCGGAAGATTTTGTGTTCTTGGAGCTCTTCCTCTTTGATTTCCCCCACACTCAAACTAATCCCTATCTCTAAAAAACCCAAGAATTAATTTTGTTGTTGGGTTTGCAAGGAGCAAAACCCCACAAAAATTTTCAATTTGGTTGAGTTTTGAAAATTGTTTATGAATGTATGGGTGTTCTTGAAGGTTTGTGAGGAAGAAGATGAAGAAAAGAGAGGCTTTGATTCAAAATTGGGGTGTTAGGACCCTTCATGGCCGGATATAGGCTTTAAATAACCCCCAAAATACCAAAAACAACCCCCAAAAAGAGGCCAAGCCGCCTGATTTGGCCTCCATTTCGGCCCGAAATGGAGGCCGAAATCACTGGCAATTTTCAAAACAGTTTGTGTGTTTTATTTTGGGCCGAAATGATTTGATTTAGGCTCCCATTTCGGGCCGAAATGGGTGCCAAAATCACTGCTTTCGCCCACTTTGTTTTTGCTCTAATTTCTTCGTCTGGTATCCGATTCGTGCGATTCTTGAACAGTTGGACTACACACTCGATGAGGAATCCATTTTTGAGCGAAAATTTTCCAAATCCGGGGATTTTTCCGTTTCTTACCAAAAAATTTCTCCTTGTTCAAGAATGTCACCTCCTCAAGCTCTTTAACTTTCTCCACTCCGGATTCCGATGCGTGCAACCCCGAAACTCCAACTTGCTACCGTGATCCACATGACTCATTTGCTACTCCTCGACCTCGAGTAGCTTCTTTCTCAAGTTCTTTTCTCCCGGTAACCTCATTTTTCCTCGTTTTGCGCGCAAAATGGTGCACATACATCAAGAATGGGAATCCGGAGGGTCTTCGGTACCTGTGTCTTGCACACTCATAGAAAATATTAAACCGCTCTCTCTAACCCCTCAAAAATCAAGTATGACTATCTAAAGAAATAAAATACAAAAAACAAATAACGACTAACTACATTGGGTTGCCTCCCAATCAGCGATTGTAATTTAAGGTCGACGGCCCGACCCAGTTACCTCATAGCCCCTACACAGGTGGCTTGGCACCCCGTGCCATCTCTTGTAGCTTCTTATGCTGGATCCTCAACACGACACGATGAAATTTGTCTCTTGGAATTGATGGCTCATCACGAACCACCTCAGAACTCTTGTGCACTGATTGCACGGCCACTGGCATCTGTGTCTTCTCTTGATGCTGCTGTGGAGTCGTCTTAGAAACCCGGAAGGTATCCCACGCATTATTGATCCTCATGATCAATTCTCCGTTTTCAAAATCAATGAGAGTCTGACCGGTAGCCAGAAAGGGCCTACCCAGGATGATCGAAACATCTCCCACATGCATCGCAAGAATCACAAAATCTGCAAGGATAATAGAATTCCCTACCTTTACCAATACGTCTTCCACCACACCAAAGGTTCTCTTGCAAGACTTGTCAGCAAACTGAAGGTTGATCCATGTGGAATGAGCTTCTACTCCCAGCTTCTGAAAGAATGAAAGTGTCATTAAGTTGACACTAGCCCCACAATCACATAGGGCCTTCCCTGTGTAAGCTCCTCCCAAGTTAGCTTCTATCACAAAGCTTCCCGGATCCTTCTGTTTTTGAGGCAAACCATGCATCACACATTAGCTCACCTGCTTAGTCAAGTCCACTGTCTCAAAGTCCGGCACCGCCCTCTTTCCTGAAATTGCATCCTTCATATATTTGGCATATTAAGGCATCATCTTGACTGCCTCAATCAATGGAACATTGATATGCAACTTCGAGAAAATGGATAAGAATCTCTTGTACTCCTCAGAGTCATCTTTCTTCTTTCTTGTCTGAAGCGGATATGGGAGATTCTTAGATAAAGAGGGTGGTGGTGGTTACCTCATCATCAACATGCTGAGTCACGCCCTTTGATTGGGTGATCATGACAGGGGTTTTTTCAAAGACCTCATGCTCCCTAGCTTTCGAATCTTCAGCTCTGGCGTGGCTCGGATATGGAGGATCATCATGAACAATCCCGCTACGAGTGGTGATGGCGTTCACCTGGCGCACATTCTCCGTGTCAGATGGCAAGGACCCTGGGGCTCTAGTGGAGATCTGAGTAGCAATCTGTCGTACCTGCACTTCCAGGTTACGAAGTGAGGTCTTGGTGATATGAAAATCTGCAGTCAGTGTCTCCACCTGAGACGTGAAAGTTTTCACATTATTGCCCGTCTAATACATCAGGTTCTTGAGATCTGTCATCTCAGTGTTCTGCCCTGCAGCTGGTGGTGGTGGTGGCGCCTGAACAGCTGGCCTATGCTGAAACCCGGGTGCATATGAATCTCTAGCCTGATATCCATACCTGAATACTAGATGATCTCTAGTCCCTGGCCTGTAGTTCCCCGTATTCCAGTTGCGCTGTCCTTGTGCCCCCCCCCCCCCCCCCCCGTAGCTAACATCCTCATTAGCAGATTGAGTCAAAGCTACATCAAAGTCTGGCTCCTCCATTGTAGACACAGTCTTCTTATCCTGATACACATGCTTTGCCATATCTGAAACCATCTTTGTAATCCCATCTTTCCACTCATCATTCGTGGGCTCGGGTAACTTTGACAACCTCCTAGAGTCATAGAATTGAGCATCCTGTTTCTCTATTTGCTTCATCAAAGCATATGCTCTATCCTTGTCAACCCTGTAAAGAAAGTTACCTCCTGCTTCCCTGTTCAATAGATCCAGGTTGGAACGCCAAGCCGTGATAGAAGACTTGGAGGATCTTGTAGTCGCCAAAGTTATGATTCGGACACTTGCATATCGTCCTCATGAAACGGTCCCATGCTTCTACAACTGTCTCATCAGCATGCTGCTCAAAACCAATAATCTCTGCCTGTAAGCCAATGACGCGCTGCGCGGCGTAAAATTTTCTCATGAACTCGTCAACACATTGTTCCCATGTGGTGATCGATTATGGCTCCCTGGACTCTAGCCATTTCTCTGCCGCTCCCTTCAGACAGTAAGGAAACAAAATCATCTTCAATTTCTCTGGGGTCACATTCTTGTACTTCATCGTCTTAATGTAGGCTTCAAACTTCCCAATGAAGTCATTTAGGTCTTCATACCTGTTCCGATAGTACTGAAACTGGTTCTGCACCGTCGTGATGGTGGCAGGCTTCGAATCGAAGTGATCGGCCTGAATGGTTGGCACTACAATCGCTGGCTTTTGTCCTCTTTGAGTTGACTGAAACTTTTCAACCAATGCTTGCCCGATTTGTTGTAGGCCATTTGGTTCTGTTGCTCATCAAGTTTCTCCTGAAGTTCAGTCAACTTCTGGTTCAGTTGAGCGTTAGTCAACTGCTCACCCATTGCGATCTGTCTTGGATCTCGTCTCGGAGTTCTGAATAGTTGTTCTGGGTCTTCAAATGGGGGCACAAGGTCTCTAGAGATCCGGTGCATATACTGAGAACCTGATAAACAATTCAGAAAACAAATCAGAAATCCCATAATTAATAAACAAAAGGAAAGAGGTAAATTAAACTAATCGCTAAACTAGAATAGTAACCAATGCCTTCCCCAGAAACGGCGCCAAAAACATGACGCGCGATTACTACGCGTTGCTACGCAAGTATACGGTCAAGTAATAAAGTGGAGTATTTTGGAATCCTAGTTATCGAACCCAAGGGAATGTGTTTACTATATGCTCTAGATTAGCAATTAAACTCAATTTACCTAAGTAACCGGTGAAAATGATTGTAGTTTGAAGTGTTGTCACCCTCAAACAAGTGACTAGCAATAGTAATGAAATAACGTGAATAAAATGATTTGATGTAAATCAGACAAGAGAAGGCTATGCAATCTATAGATCACCTAGGGTCTTTTGACAATTCCGGATTCCATGTTCTAACACAATGACTCTAAGTAACCTATGCTGGGTAATGACATTGACAATCACCTATCGGTCTCATGTCGTTCTACACAAATGTAACGACTTGTCCCTCTCAGGCCGAGTAGACTACCTATGTGTTCTAGCAGGCAAACAATATTGAAAGGGATAATGTCCTATCAGACCACCATTCACGAGCAGCTCATTACTTCCTACTGAGTTTACCGTCATATAGCCATTCCTATCCAACCAACCTCTCAGTCTAGTCAATTAAGAATGATCTTGTTTACACATCCCAACTAGGGTAGAGTTGTTTTCACACACTCACTAGTTACGTAGTAATTTCAGGTCATGACTCCTACGTTACTAAGAATTAAGCACAATAAACAAGATAATTAGGCTACCAATATCATCATTAAGCCTAGTTCATGATTTAATGAATAATAGACAATTCACATCACACATCTTAGCCCTAACTAGTCAATGAAAGAACTCAACATGATGAAAACCAAAACAATCTCCATTGAACCATAATCCTAACATGAAACATCATCCAAAATCAGGAAAATATCATAAAAAAATAAACCCTAGGCTCTCCATAGATGCCTAGGTATGAGTTTAGCTACTCATAACACAATTTAACATGGTTCATGAATAGTTTATAGAAGAAAGTAAAGAGAAAATAGATCAAACGCTAGAAATCGTGAAGATTGGCGCGATCCGGGGCTCTCTTCCTTGCTTGATGTCGTTCCCAATGAAGTCTCCTTGCTCCCTTCCTTCTTCTTGACTCTTTGGATGCGTGAATGATGAATATTTTCGTCCCTAGGTCGTCCTTGAATCATAACCCGCAGAAGTCTTCAGTAATTGCACAAAAGCCCCCTGAAATGTGCTCCCGACTTCAAAACGCGATATCTTTTTTGTCCGAACTTGGATTTAGCTCCGTGACCTTTCGATGGAAAGCACTCTGAGTCTAATTTCATATGGCACTGGTCTCACCCCAAAATTATTTGTATAACTCCGGCTATGATCAAAATAGTGCAGACTGGTCATCCAAGCTCCTCCAATTCGACTTCTCTTCACTCCACTTGAGCTCTCGTTGTTTCCGAAGTTCGTTCCATGAATCGTATCAAACGATTAGCATCCGTCCCTGCCAAACAACATAAAAAACATACCAAGCGATTATATTTGACAAATTACAATAAAATATGCATGGAAAATGCCCGGACTAACAATATAGCACATGGTAGCAACAAGTGATAAAACGACCTATAATCTCTAACATTGGCCTCAAAACACTCTCCAAATACATATTATCATGTGGTAAATGCTAAATAATTATAGCCCCTAAAAGGTGCTCTCAGTTGACAGTTGATTTATTTATTGTGCAAACATGTTTGGACCTTCCAAATATACTCAGCTAGAAGATCAAGTTAATATCCTTGAAGATATTGAGCAACGAGCCGTTGGGAAGATCCGATAGACAAGTCAAGATACGCTGGTGATTTTCAGGAATGTTTATTTTGAGAATATCCTGAATATCTGCAATTTAAATTAGCTTCATAAGAGGAAATGACTGAAGAAATCGGAGAAGAGAACGAACACAGAGATACTCAGACATTCTCTGGATTTACAAGCAACACAGAAGGAAATTTATTTCACTCAATCCACTCATCAGAAGATCACTGCACATTCAACTTCTTCATCAGTTTTCGGTGTTCTTCTTTTTTATCTATATTTTTATATCAATTAGATAAAACTTCTTACATCTTATTCTCGTGAGTTTTTAAAGTGAACAATAGAAAATTCTTGTTGAATCAGTAAGCTAGAGCTAGAACTGGATAGGTTAGTGAGAACCACAAGCTGTAACAGAGTAAGGGAACTCTCTGTGCTTGAGATCTGGGGCTTAGCTTTTGATAGATAATAATTGACTTGAAAATCATGCAGCGATCAAGTCCCTAAAGTAGAGACGTAGGTCCAAGTGAACTGAACTCTATAAATATCTGTGTCTCTTGCATTTATCTTACTATCTATACTTAGCTTATCTTCTCCACAAAATAAGTTTTCAGTTCAAGGACTTGAAAGCACTTTCAAGACCTTGAAAATTATCATCTTTCTTTCTACTGTGTTTTTTGATTCCAAGGGCTTGAATTTCATTTGAAGGCCTATAAATATTCACTGATTGCCACACACTTCTTTAAAACCACTCTTTTTATAAAATTTGACATACTCTATTCAACCCCCTTCTAGAGTATTGATCCTATATTTCTACCTACATTATTGTCTTTCAAAGATCTGTCAAACTGAGGAGTTAATTCTCATGAACAGGGAAACGTGGTGGCTGGCGCTTCGGCGGATTTCGGTCATTCTTGCTCCTCTTTTGTTGACTTCAGCTTCGTGAATGAGCTTCCTTTTCAGGTGAAGTATTTGTATAGGCAGGATATGATTGACCATTCTTTTTATCGCCATCCGTGAGGGTTTTCGTTGGTTGGCAGTGGATGTGGTTTTGTCCCCCACGGTTGTTACAGGTTGGAAACCTGAATATTTCGCTCTTATAACATGCAGGTTATGCCACCCTACTTTTGTGTAGGATAAAAAAATAAAAAAGGTGATATGGATAGAATTTTTTTTGTACTATGGGAGATGCAGTTCACCATTTTACAAAATTTAGACCGAATAAATAATTTGACAATTTGGTAATTTTCTGATCAGCAACTGTGGAAAGCCCACAACAAATTAAAGTTGTTTTGCATATATGAAGGTGGTCTCCATCACTAAGAATATAATTTATGCTTCATGTTGATAAGTCATGGTAGAGTTGTCAAGTGACCGAGGGACCGCCGAACCAGTCGAGACGAGCTCGTTTTACTGCAGGTTACAACCATAGCAATAATTTAGGAACATACCTTGACACTCCTATGATAAAAATTGAGTTAAAAAAATACTTCTGAGAAAATACAACAGAGACACGATGGCTGGAAAGCCAGGGTCATGTCTTTGGCAGGTAGAACAACTTCTATTTATTACTTCATCCGTCTACCAGATTCTACTTATTTGAGTTTTCCCTACTTCTTGGTGGTGGGTTAGAAATTACAATTTTGTTTTTAACTGAGGGTTGTGAATCACCGAAACAATACCATTATGGGGGGATGACAATTTCCATCAAATGCGACTAAAAGAGAAAAGTCGAAAGAATATGGCAAAATAGAAAAAAATAAAATAAGAAGGACCTATTGATACGGAGGAAGTAGCCATATAGCATCTGCCTTGGGACAACACATCATGAAAAATAACTTCCGAATTCCATCACACATCATGATATTTCCAATGGAACTCTACCACTTATCAAAGAAAATGTCACCCCACAGTTGTGGGATGGGACAATGATGGTATGTCCAAATATGAAAGATGGTTAGGACTACACGATCTAAATTATTCAAGCTTCCCTCTTAACTAAGCATGGTTGGATCATGATTACAATATGTAACTTTAACTGGATCCAAATTCTTAGAAAAATGTACAAAGATAGTACAAATCGGAAAAAACAATACTGCCCTCATATTTAAACTCTTTTTGAATGATTAAACGAAGGGTGAAAGAACAGGTCAAGCAACCATATATCAATATTGACGGCTCTTTTTAGGGAGACGTTGTGGTTTCTACATATCCGAATAACTAATCGTGATTGCACTCTAAACTAATATAATAGATAAAATCTAAATATAAATGAACGCCCGTACTGTGTTCATTATCTCAAAAGAATACTATTGCATTTTCGAAGACCATGAAATTCTCTTACGTTCTTCGTTCTCTCATGATCGTCGCCACTTTCATATCACGTTTGTTTTTCAATTTTCTCTCATTCAATCATATATATGTATCTTTTATAAAGAGAACCGAAACTAGGTTCCTCAAATTTAAAGCTTTCTTGGACTGACTTTTTTACATTGTGTTCTCTCATGCAGTCGCAACTAGAATGATGGCTGGTGTTGATGAAATGAACTGTGAAAAAACCCTTTACCCAACGAATGTTGAGTGTAAAGATGAAATATGTACATCATTTTGCGTTGCTTTTTTCAAAAACTACACAGTGAACAGAGGTTTTTGTGTTCAAACTGCAAATCCCACTGTAAAATTATGTCGGTGTTCTTACCGTGTCAAGGTTCCGGAGTGCCCTTAATATTTTGTGATGTCTACTCAATGATTTGAAGGTAGGATGCACGAAGCTCTTGCGATGTCTCGATAACTATTTTTGGAATGGATGTATAGAAAAACCTACCTATCAAACATAGTTTTTTTTTTTTCTTTTGAAACGTTGAGGGATCAAAGTTGTTATGTCCGAATCTTAGTGCGCTCATGAATGAAACAATAAGTGTTTGAATTAAGAATTCTCAATTAAATTGGGATCCGCATTGTGTGAACAAATCATCTTCATCATGAGCGCGCACATACACACACCACACTCCCTATACACACACGCACACACACACACAACTAAATTCCAGACTAGTACAAAAGACAGTGCAAGGGATTAAGAGCATATTCAACATTTGAGATCAAGATTTACACCAGATGCTATATTTGGTGGAATAAATGGGTCGGCCTCCCCGCAATTGAACCTCATATACACCATCTCACATTTTTGGTGGAAAATAGTGTTTTTCGTCTGCCACAATTTTCACTACTTTTTCAATCAGATAGTTAAATAATAATATTTTCTATTTCATTAAATTTGGTAGCCTCCCACAATGCAGATAGTCAAAATAGTAGTCCAAATCCGCAACCAAGTGAATCAATCAACATATCACATCTGGCTACCTTTCCATGCGCCAGTTGCACTTGATCATGCTATTACGACATATGGGAACCTCAAGACAGAGTTCCTCTCATATTGCACCTCGCATAGGAACCAGGGAATCAATGTGGTTTGGATGTTGGAATCAAGCTCCTCGCAAGTGGTTGTTGTCCCGCATGAGACCCTTTTGTGTCATAAGGGAGACTTGATCAAATCCTGTATATGCGAATCTAATATACGGTTGCTCCGCGATATCTGTCTTGATATCCATAATTACCAACTTAATGATCATAATGGGGCCTTGATTAACGCCGTAACCCCCCCCCCCCCATGACCATTGCCACATGACATGTATATATATGAGGTTTATCCTCTTTATATAAGTTCTTGAGATTCATTACAATTCATAGCCATCACAAGCTGTCTCTCTATTTTATCACACACTGCTTATTTCCATCCTCTATCTCCGCCAATCTTTCTGTTTTCTTACACTCTTGGATCATCAGAGCTTGTATCAGCTGTCAGCAAGAACATCCTTGTCATAATCTCTATCACTAAATGTCCCCTACATTTGTGAACCCGACATGAAGCTTCTACAATATTTTTGGTGATTTAGTTATGTTACGGAAGGAGATGGTTAGGATGTAATAATTTCTCCCAAAAATTGGAAGGCTTCACTCGCAGCTCAAGGTAACGCACAAGTGGCTAATCAACAAAACTCAATGACTATTGATCATGAATAAGCAGCCTTGGAAGCTCTGGCCGCTGCCACATCCACCATGCAAACCCAAATGGCCCAAATAATTGAATTGATCATCGACATTCACACCGACAACTAGAGGAACGAGACTTTTGCTAGAGAGATCGATGTTGGTGTATGCTCTGAAGACAATCTACTTTAGTGTGAACATTGTTTTGGTTAGACTATTCATTTATTAGATATGAAGATATTAATAAAATATAGTCTTTATATCGCAGTTGATGTTATCTTAAATTCTCCCTAGTCAAGTATAATGGTTATTAGGGTGATCACTATTCATAGAGACTGGTATGAAGGTAGATTGATATGGAGATATTAAGTCTAACACATGGATATTCATTAGGAGTAATAGCATATGGGATTCACCCTCCACGAGAAGGCTACATGGAAGTTATGTGTGTTGGAAATATGTCCTAGAGGCAATCTATTTCTTGTGATATTTGTAGATTTACGATTCATTATGTTATCAATATGAAGATATGTTAACATGAATGAAGTTTTAGAATATAAATGTTATATTCTTAAATATCCCTAGTCGATTATATTGATTGACAGGACAATCAACTATAGATATGGGGTTGGATTAATATGGAGATATCATGATCCAACACATAGGTATGCTTTAGGAGTAATAGCATACTGGATTGATCAAAAACGAGGAGACTACATACAAGTTATGTAATGTCACAAGTGCTTCTCGTAGTGACAACGGTATTGTCATCCTTAGATTTGAAGTCACTAGATCCTCTAGTTATGGAATATTGTGTTTTGGATTTGTCAAACGCCACACCATAACTGGGTAGTAATAAAGGCGCGTTTCAGACACATCAGGAAGTAAGCTTGGAGATGATAGTGATGTAGATAGAATTTGTTCCTCCCACATAACGGGAGCAAATATCCGCGGCCACTGGAGGCGTAGTGCTTATAGAATGTATGGCCAAACTCAGATATATTGATTTTATCTGCATGGATAAGACTATTTCCAGGATCGAGAAACTATAGATTGGATATACGAGTGTGACTTGTATGCCTCGTTTCAAATATGCATATAGAGACAAAGGGATGAAACAATACTTGCACAAGGTTTGTCGGATTATTGACTATTTCTATTAGTTGGGTGGCATGGATGTGTTGCTAGGCACCGCTCCATGTTAGTAATCATTACTACCAACTAAGTAGAAACCTATGGGGCACACGCCATATGGATTAAACTGGACTTGGGAATTAATTAATATGATTAATTAAATAGAAAGATCAATACGCAACCACATGCAAACTTAGTAGGACTAATTTGCAATGGTGGACTAATCCATGTATAGGCATGATTAGGATGTGTAAAGGTGGACTTATCCATGTATAGACATTATTAGGATATGCAAAGGTGGACTGATCCATGTATAGACAAGATTAGGATTTGTAAAGGTGGAAAACATGATTAGGACTTGCAAATTTGGACTAATCCATGTAAAGACATGTTTAGGATTCGCAAAGGTGGACTAATCCATGCATAGACATGATTAGGACTAGTTTGCAACATGGACTAATCCATGTATGAACATGATTAGGAGAGGGACTAATATGTAATTAACAAGGAGTTGTTGGACTCTATAAAGGACACTCCTAGCTTATTTTTCTCACTAATGCTCATAACACACATTGAGTGGGAGAGAAAAAAGCAAGGAGAGTGAAAACACTAGAGGAACGAACCCCCTAGTGTCGCCCATACCCGTCGTCCACCAAAGAGAGGCGCGACCTTCTCTTGGTTTGCTTCGCGTGATTCTTCCTTCTTCCGTCTTCCAACGGTTTCTAGCACAATACGTGTAGGAGTCTAGATCTTGATCCTAGGCATGAACTATCCGTAGAGACGCGAAAACAATTTGGCGTTAGAAGTCATCCAAGATGACAAACAAGGTAATTGTTACCAAATCCGTTACAAGACCCTACAATGCGAATCTTAATTATTGTTTTTCCTCTACGTAATCCGTTACAAGACTATACAATGTGAATGTCATAAGTACTTCTCGTAGTGAAAACGGTGTTGTGGTCTTTCGACTTGAAGTCACTAGATACTCTAGTTGTGAATTATCATGTTTTGATATAGTTAAAACTTTGCACCATAACGGGTAACTATAAAGCCGATAATCAGTTATTATATGAAGCAGGATGAGAAATGGTAGTGATGTAGAGAGGAATTTCCCAACCACATCGCGAGAGTAGGTATCCATGGCCGCTCGATGAGTAATACTTACAAATGCCTAGACAGGCTCAATATATGATATTGATGTTATATGTTGAGATAAGCCTATTCCCAGCATCGAGAAACTATGGATTGGATAAACGAGTGTGGCATCTACTCTTGTCGAATCCGGATATTGTGACAAAGGGACTATACAGCACGGTAACATTGGTCATAGATGTTTGTCAGATCCCTGACTATTCCTATTTCTTGGGAAGCATTGATGTGTTTCTAGACACCGCTCAATGTTTGTAATTGTTACTGCAACTATAATAAGAACTTGCAGGGTCACATATCAAAGGATTATTCTAGATATATATGTTAATTATTAGGAGTAATTAACAATTGAAATAATCAGGGATCAAAGTAAAACAACGTTAATATTTAGTTTGACTAAATAGCATATTGGAATTAAACGAAATTAAATCCAAGTACGGATAAGATTATTAGTGGGGCAAGGTTGTAATTAATAAAGTGTTATTAATTATATAAACAAATTCTAGTTCTAATATTTCAAATGATGAAATTTTAGAGCAAGAGATAAACAAAGAAAGAGAGAGAGAGAGAGAGAGAGAGAGAGAGAGAGAGAGAGAGAGAGAGAGAGAGAGAGAGAGAGAGAGAGAGAGAGTGAGGCGCGCCTCCCTACCCGATGGCAAGAAGGCTCAGTCTCCCCTTTCTCCTCCTCCATTTACTGCAACAAATCCTATTTTGTGCGACTAGTTTCATTCCGACAACTAGGCTTCTGGTGTTTAAAAGCAGTACAAACAGTCGTTTTTTTGTTTGTCTTCTGGCTTGTCGTCTTTTATATTTTAAAGAACATCTGTTATTGTCTTGGGAAAATGACAAGTCATCTGAAATCCAAAATTATAAACGAGGTGCAGCATTGTCGGCAATGGATCTAAGCACAATTTTGACCAATTTTTGGGCAGGAAATTAAAAATTCGCTAAATTTTTGGGAGAAAATTGAAATATCACCAAATGCTGGAGGAAATATAAAATCCTACCCAAAAATTAAATTCACCTATCTGCTACCAACTAAGAATTCCCCCAGCCATTACTCCCCCCTTTTGGCCACCTTATAGAATATATATCGAAGAAACAAATGAACCCTAACTCATCTTCCATTATCTCTCCACCACCGCCATCTCTCTCTCTTTCGGCACGACCGAGGTCCTCTCACCACCACCGTCTCTCTGTCGTTCCCTATTCCCGCATTGACCGTTCCTCATTCTTATTGACTCAATCGCCCACAAGCTGGTACAAATATGAGAATGGAGTCTATGAGATAGAGAGAGACCGACCGGTTTTGAGGACATATGTTTGTTCATGCGCTTTTCAAATTTGGGTTCTAAGTGGTGGCTTGAGCTCAGATCGAACAATGCCTTTTCATTTATACGACTCAAAAGGAGAAATTTTACTGTGATAACTGTATTTATAGTCTAGACTCCATCTTTCATGCTTCTAAATTGTATGTGGTTTAATTTTAATGTGATATCTGCAAAAAATTTAACAATGGGTAAATGTTTTGTTGATTTGCGTAGTGTAGAATGTGGTTTTATAGTACTGTATGTGAAGCTAATACAGTTTCTCACATAACCAAGTGGTTGTAGTTAACTGATTGGAAAGTGTGTATTCACGGCCTGAATGATATATATAAGTGGCCACGTATATACTGATAGGAATGTATGTTTTAATATATTCTATTTTGGCTAGCTAGTTGATGTGATGTGGATAAAACTGAGGTACCTAAAAATGTGCATGTCTCCCAAATTATATGTCAGATATAAGTTTTGAAGTACCCTGTGTCATATCTGCTATTTAATCATTTGATGTGTCCAAACTTTAAGTTGTGTAAGCGGGCGTGATGATATGGATCTATCGAATTCACTCATTAAATTTGTTAGAGTGTCATATGCATGGCGAGTCAATATTATTTTTTTAGCCTACTATTATGATCTCTTATTTGGTTTAAATGAGTACTGATCTGATCCTCCTCATGCTTACCGAAGGGGACGCTAAGATATGTGTAAGTTCAACACAGTTTCAAAGGCTTGAAATAGCTAGTCTATTTCAAGGCCTTGAAACAGCTTTCAAAGCCTTGAAACTGACTGTGCTTTATATGCATGAACTTAGGGGGAGTTTCTGATCTTGATTCAACTCCTAAACCCTGTGCTTGATTAGAAGTTACTTGATGATGAAAGAAAAATTATTTTGACACATTTAATAGTATCTAATCCATCTCTTTGACTTATTCTTGCAGGGAAATTTTGTTTCCTATTTTACAGGATCTATTTCCTAACCTTACGTTTGCAGGAAAGGAAATTGTGTGATGATTTGATTATGTGATCAATCGTGCTGTGCTTGGAAGTTTGCTAAGAGATGTTTATACAATATGAAATCAGTATCATTAAAGATAATGATCAAACTATCCGTTGGAGAAGCTGTTAGAGAAGTCAAAGATGAAGTTACAAAATAGGGAAGTTTGTTAAGAGGAGATCATGAAGATCTGCAATTCGAACTGCTCCATAAAAGTGGGAAAGTTGAAGCAATACAACGGGACAATTAACAGAGAGACACTCAAACACATTCAAGGACTGACAAGCAACAAAGAAGAAGATTCATTTCTCTCAATCCGAGCATCTGAAGAACATTGCATACTCACTGCAGATTCAGTTCTAGTGTTCTTCTCTTCTGAACTTCATTTCTATATCCTTTTGATAATACTTCTAGTTCTCATTATCAAGTATTTTTCAAGGTGAACAATAGATAATTCTTAGTTAATCATATAGTGAGAGCAGGTACTAGATAGTTTAGTGAGAAGCACAAGCTGTAACAGAGTAAGGCATCTCTTTGTTCTTGAGATCTAGGGCTTAGCTGTTGATTAATAGGAATTGAGTTGAAAATCCTACAGGGAGAAATCCCCGAGGTAGAGACGTAGGTCCAAGTTGACGGAACTCTATATATCTTGTGTCTCTTGCATTTACTTTTAAGTTCCATGCTTAGTTATTTTGCAGCATTCAAAACAGTTGCATTTCAAGGGTTTGAAACTCATTTCAAGGCCTTGAAATAGACTTATATTTTTGTAATTCAACTGTTTTCATTCCAACGGCTAGAAACTCATTTCAAGGCCTTGAATCACTCTTCACTCATTATAATTTATTTTGAAACCACTTCTCTTGCAAATTTAGCAAAATTTTTGCATACTCTATTCAACCCCCACCCCTTCTAGAGTATTGATCATGCATATCTACCTACGGTACACCCCTTCAATTGGTATCAGTGCGAGTATCACAGCATAGATTTAACCATCTTGTGATTATGATTATTGTAGGTGATGGTGGTTTCTATCAGGGTAGAGCTGCTAACAGACCTCCTCTCTTCTGTGGAGACAATTTTGTTCACTTGAATGCTTTGATGAAAATGTTCATTATTGATCAAGATATAGAGATTTGGACTATCATTCAGAATGGTCCTCACATTTTCAACAAAGAGAAAGATGGGATTAAAACTCCCAAATCTGAAGATTCACTCTCTTCTTCTGAGTTTGAACAATTTTTCAAAAATTATGAAGCTATAAATCTCTTATATTGTGCTTTGAGTGAAGATGAATTTAACAGGATCTCAAATTGCAAGACTGCCAAGGGGATCTGGGATAAGCTTGCGGTGACCTTTGAAGGAACCACCCAAGTCAAGCAAACCAAGATCAACATATATCTCTGGCAATATGAGTTATTCAAGATGAATGGAGATGAGTCAATCGGAGACATGTTCAAAAGATTCACTGACATTGTAAACAATCTTGATTCATAGGGAAAACACATTTCCAATGAAGAAAAAGTTAGAAAGATTCTGAGAAGTCTTCCAAAGGTAAAATGGGAACCAAATACTACTGCTATTGAGGAAGCTCAAGATCTCTCATTACTTCAACTTGATGACCTGACAGGAAAGCTCCTTACTCATGAAATATCTATGAATTAAGTTGATAGAGAATTGCAAGAAGTTTTCAAGAACCTAGCTCTCAAGGAAAAGGAGAATGAGCCATTTCAAAGCCTTGAAACGGAATATGTTGATGAAGATCCAATTGATTTGATTTCCAAAGCCTTGACAAGAATTCTCAAAATGAAGTAGAACTTTGGAAGTAAGGACTTTAGCAGAGATAGACACAGATCCTCCAGTAGAAAAGACTACAAAGGTAATTCTTCTTCAAATGGTAATAAACCTGAAGTCATGAATTTCTTTGAGTGTAGTGATGCAGGACACTTCATCAGAGACTGTCCAGACAAAAAGAGCAAGAATTTTCAGAAGAACGATCATGATAGAAGAAAGAAAGCTATGATAGCTTCCTGGAGTGATTCAGAAACCTGAAGTGACTCTGAATCTGAAGAAGAACATGTCAACCTATGCTTTATGGCCAAGCATGATGGAAGTTCTGAAAAGAACATTGAGGTAATGTTAAAATTATTGATTTCAAAACAAACAGAAGCCCTCTATGATTATCTTAGAACAATTTTTTTAAATGAAGAGGACTATCTGAAAGAGATTACAGTTTTAAAGAAGAATTTCATGAGCAAGCAAAAGAAAACTTGCATCTTGTTTGCCTGAATCAGAACCTTGAAATTTCTCAGAAGAAAATAGACAGTGATTTCAAGGCCTTGATAACTAGTTTCAAAGCCTTGAAAGCACAAGTCAAGGAAGTAGTCACTAAGAACTATCTCCTAAGTGACAGTATTGTTAATCTAAGACATCAAGTTGATTAATTGGATAAACAACAGACTAATCTAACTGAGAAACTTCAAGAATATATATCAGTAAAAACAAAACTTGCAGGCTCTGAACACAAGTTGAACTTGATTCTTGGAGGTAGCTTAAAGTCTATCACAAAACTGGTATTGGATAGAATCCAAATTTTCCCAGAACGAACAATACCAGATTTGTGAAAGCTGGAAGCAGAACATCTCCTAAGTTCCATTACTGCAACAAGATTGGTCATGTTAAGATGACTTTTCCTTTTAGAAGAAGAGACCCTCACATAATGAGGAATACTTTTCCCTTCCAACTCAAAGGACAAGTTAGACAGATTCGGGTTCCTAAAGGGGTTAGACCACCCAACATGATTGACCCTGAATATGAATCTAAATTCCACACTTGGTCTAACAGCTGGGTAAGGCAGTGAATGGTATTAGCAGGTTGTCACCAACACCAAAGAAGAAAATGGTTTATCGACAGTAGTTGCTCAAGACACATGAGTGGAAATAGATCTTTGTTCTCAGAATTGCAGGAGCAATCTGTAGGTTAAATAACACTTGGTGACAAAGGTAAACGCAACATTCTAGGTATTGGTAAAGTTGGTACAAATTTTGAAAATTCCATTTCTGATGTATATCTAGTTGATGGTCTGAAATTTAACATGCTTAGTGTATCTCAGCTTTGTGATAATGGTAACAAGGTTATCTTTGACAAAGAGAAATGTGTGGTGCAAGATGAGAAATCTGGAAATTGTATCCTCACTGCCTCTAGGTCAAACAATGTATATACTTTTCAAGCAAACAAAGTTGCAGGAGAAAACTTGAAGTGTCTCAAGGCCTTGAAATAAGATTCAAAGCTTTGGCACAAAAAGTTGGGACACATTATCTTGCATACCTTTAACAAGATAGTTTAAAAGAACTTAGTAAGAGGTCTACCCTCTATCAATTTCAAATATGATGATGTACGCAAGGCATGTGCACATGGCAAGCAAACTAGAAGCTTATTCAAACCAAAGAACTTTGTAAGTACTACTAGACCCATTGAATTGTTGCATATGGATCTCTGTGGTCCTATGAGAACTCCAACTCCAAATGGTAAGAAGTACATGCTTGTTATTGTAGATTATTTTTCAATATATACTTGGGTTATGTTTCTTAGAGAAAAATCTGAAGTTCTCACTGAATTTTCAAATCTTTGTAGAGAACTTAAAACCTTGAAAAACCATACCTATTGCTTCAACTAGAAGTGATCATGGTAGTGTGTTTGGTTAACTTGAGTTTGATGTATTCTGTTCTAAGCATGGTATCTCTCACAACTTTTCTTCTCCTAGAACTCCTCAACAAAATGAAGTTGTTGAAAGAAATAACAGTACTCTTGAAGACATGTCAAGAACAATGCTTCTAGAAAATAAATTGCCAAAGTAATATTGGGCAGAAGCTGTGAATAAAACAAACTATATTCTCAACAGGTGCTTGATCAGACCTATTCTGAAGAAAACCCCTTATCAGCTGTTCAAAGGAAGAAAGCCAGAAATTTCTTACTTCAAAACTTTTGTTTGTACTTGCTTTGTTCACAATAATGGTAAGGACAATCTCGGTAATTTTTTTGAAAGAAGTGATGAAGGTATTATTCTTGGTTATTCACAGACAAGCAAAGCCTATATAGTTTACAATAAGAGAAATAAACTTGTTCAAGAAAGCATTTATGTTATATTTGATGAAAGCTATGATGGTTCTTTGAGTGATGGTTTCGCAGATCTTAATCTGAACAAGCATGATTTAGATACTGAAGAAGAATCCTCAAAAGGTTCCAAGGAAATGGTACAGGAACAAAGAAGGCATTTTCAAGGCCATGAAACAGAATCTCCGGAGAAGAAAGTAGAACAAGCTACTACTTCATGTTCTCAAAGACATGAAAAACAAATTGGAGAGCCTGAACCTGGGAAACCAAGGAAGATATTTAAATATCTCTCATCTCATCATGCTCATAACATTATTTCTGATCCAACAACTTGTACACAAACCAGATCACAGTTGAAGAATCTTTGTGCTTTTAATGATTTTATTTCTCTTGTAGAACCTAAAACTGTGAAGGAAGCATTACAACAAGAAGAGTGGATTATAGCTATGCAAAGTGAACTCAATGAGTTTGAAAGAAACAAGGCTTGAAATCTAGTTCCTCCACCAAGAAATCAGTCTGTCATTGGTACCAGATGGGTATTCAGAAACAAGTTAGATGAGAATGGAAAGGTAATCAGGAAGAAAGCTAGATTAGTAGCTAAAGGCTACATTCAAGAAGAGGGTATTGACTATGAAGAAAATTTTGCTCCTGTTGCTAGGTTAGAACAATTATAATTCTACTTGCATTTTCATCTCACAAGAACATGTAACTCTTTCAAATGGATGTGAAGTATGCAATTTTAAATGGCTATTTGCAAGAAGAAGTTTATGTTTCTCAACCTCCAGGTTTTGAAAATGACAAGTTTCCAGATCATGTTTACAAACTTGACAAGGCTCTTTATGGTTTGAAACAAGCTCCAAGGGCTTGGTATGAAAGATTGTCAAAATTTCTACTGGAAATATATTTCAAAAGAGGATTAGTGGATAAAACCCTTTTCATAATGATTCATGAGAAATACATGCTTGTATTTCAAATTTATGTTGATGATATTCAATTTGGAGCTACTAATGATCTTCTTTGCAAGGAATTATCACGTCATATGAGCTGGGAATTTGAAATGAGCTTGATGGGAGAATTGAACTTCTTTCTTGCACTTCAAATTCATCAGATGAAGAAAGGCATATTCCTACATCAAAACAAGTACACAAGCGATTTGCTAAACAAGTATAATATTTCACAATCCAAAGAAATCAATACCCCCATGAGTTCCACGTTGTGTTTAGACAAAGATGAATCTGGTAAAAGTGTGAATGTGAAAGAGTATAGAGGTATGATTGGATCATTACACTACCTCACAGCTCGTTGACTAGATATCATGTTCAGTGTTCACATGTGTGCTAGATTTTAAGCTGATCCTAAAGAATCACACTTCGCTGAAGTTAAGAGAATATTTAGATATCTCAATGGTACCAAAGACTTAGGGCTTTGCTATCCTAAAAACTCTAACTTCTCTTTGTGTGGCTATTCAGATGTTGAATTTTAAGGATATAAAGTTGATAGAATGAGTACATCTGGATGCTGTCAATTTCATGGATCATCTTTAATCAGCTGGCATTCAAAGAAGCAAAACTCAGTTGCACTATCAACAGCAGAAGCTGAATACATAGCAGCTGCATCTTGCTGTTCACAAGTGGTATGGATAACACACCAAATGAGGGACCTTGGATTTTATTTCAAAGATATACCTATCAAGTGTGACATCACAAGTGGAATATCAATTACAAAGAATCCAGATCAATATTCAAGAACAAAACAAATTGATGTTACACATCACTTCATCAGAGATCATGCTAAAAAAGGTGATATTGTTCTAGAATTAGTTTCTACTAACTTGAAATTTGCAGATATCTTCACTAAGCCATTGTCGGATGAAAGATTTTTAGCCTTAAGATTGGAAATTGGGCATGCTAAACAAAGAAGCATTGGTTTAGAGGGAGAATCATGTCAGCATTATGTGTTTCAAAGGTTTGAACTAATTTTAAAATCCTTGAAAATCTTTTCAAAGATTTGAGCTTATGTTCTTTAAACCATAAAGCTTTTGAAGGCCTTGAAATCCTTTCGAAAGCCTTGAAAATAAGATTGTATACTTGTTAGTCAGTAATTTGGATCTTTCAATGTTGGGTGTTATCTTTGTAGATAATTTTTTAATGTTTCCCCTCAGTTTTCAAATACCCCTTTTCAGCCAAAATAATATGATATCATTTATTTCCAACGACACACACAATTTTGAATCTTTTTGATTCAGCAAATCTTCAAAGATTAGGAAGAATATTTAGTTTCAAACTGCAACCCTTTTCTATTTATCTTCTTCGTTATTTCTCTCATTTGTATCTATCATACCTCTCTCTTCTTCTGCCCAAACCCTAATGAGCACTAGAAGAGCCTCTGACAGAATAAAGATGGTTGGTGGATCAAACGCTGGCACAAAGAAGAAAAGAAAGGCCACTGTGGAAGAGGTTCAAATCATCAGTGGAGATTCAATTTCAAAGACTCCTACTGCATAAGTCATGGAACCTCATCTTCCCAAGAAGAAGGCAAAGAAAGATCAGACACCAGACCAGCAAGAAGAAGAAGACAGTGGAGTATGCTCAAGAAAAATAAAAAGGGATTCAGATTGGTAGCCCTAAGAAGGTGAAGAAAAAGAAGGCTGACAAAAAAGAAAAGGGAAAAGGAAAAGTAACAGAGGATGAAACAGAGGAGAACATTGAGAAGGCACTACATATCTATTCAGAGAAGAAGAAATCCACTGGTAAGAAATCAGCCATTGACAACACATGGTTCATTGCTCATGTTGCTAGAGGCCAATGCTAGATGGATTTTCTTCTAGACCGTTGCATTCTGTAGTATAATCAGTGTTTCTATGTTGCATGGTATCTGAAGTGTATCAAAATATTGAAGAAAAGATCTCTTTGGTTTGTTCTAAACCCTCCAGAGATATCCTACCCCCGACTCACCAGATTCTTTTACCTAAACATGAAACAACTCAAGAAGAATACAAACCTGGTGATTCAGACCAAAGTTGATGGCATTGATCTGGAACTAGATCACTCTAATTTTGCCAATGTTCTAGGTTGTCCTAAGAGGTATGAAACCAGTACCTACACTCCAAAGAGAGAAGCCCTGAAACTAGAAAAAGAAGAGTTCTTTCTACCTAATATCCCTACCACATCTAAGGGCATCTCCAACCCCATGGGGGGAGGGGGAGGGGGAGGGGGTGCTATGGGGATAAATTTTTCCTTGGGTGAGGGATGGTTAGGGGGGATTTCCCCATGGACATCCCGTCCCCCTCCCCCTACATGGAATGATTAATTAATCGAATATTTGATAATTTTAATTACACGTACTAATATTTTATGATTATATTATGTATTTTATTATTATGATTAATAAATTTTATTTTGTATTATTTAATAAAATTAATAATGTATTCACTATTGTTGGAAAGTATATTTACGAAAAACAGATTCGGAAAAGCTTATTTGGAAGTGCTTATGGAAGTTCGGCCAATGTATCTGAACAAGAATTTAATCCTTTCAACTAACGAAAGAACTATTTTATGTAATCGTTGTTAGGTTGGTTTATTTCAATTTGTGTGTTTTATCGCTCTACTCCTTGCATTTTTGTATTAGTGTTTAATTTTATTTCTTGTAATAACGACTTTTTCGTACTTGTAATCGTTATTTTTTTGAATAAAAGTTTTGTTTGTTAATATTATTTTAATTATTATTAGTATTATTATCATTGAAATTATTATTAACATCTTTTTTTGTGTGTATGTGTGTGTGTGTGTGTATATTGGTAAAAAATTGTGCATTTACTTGCTTTGGTATTAATAATTCATTTTTAAATCATTAAATATATATTACAAATTGATGTTTTGGGTGGGGGGAAAGAAATGGGTTGGAGACGATTAGTAGTTTGGCGGAAGGGGAGGGGGAGGGGGAGGGGGGAAATGGTGGGCCCGTAGGGGGAGGGGGAGGGGGAGGGGGAGGGGGAGGTGAGAGAGGGGGAAAAAGCAATGGGTTGGAGATGCTCTAAGCAGTTAACACACTCTGTGCTGACTGTTGAAGCCAAAGTCTTGTTTACAATCTTGATGAGATGTGTGGTACCAATTGAATACTCAAAGGAGCTGATCACTGAAAGGGCAATGTATTTAATTTACTTGGTTATTCATGGTTCTGAGATTGAACTTCCAAAGCTTGTGATGGAACACGTTTTGTATAGTCAAACCAATCAGAGAAAACACCCCTTGCCATATGCCAATTTGCTCACCTCATTTTTCCAACACTTTGAAATTCCAACTTATAGGGAAGAGACTATTACTGATGGGTTTGGTATGCAGAAAGCATTTGAGAATATTGGTCTGGTTAAAACCAGTGCTAAGACTTGGAAGCTGTACTCAGATTTGACAGAGGAAGAGTTATGCTCCAAGAAATTTCTCAAACCCAAGTCCTTGACCCCTACTTCAAGCCAAACCTCTCAGCCTCAAGATAACTTCTTGGTCCTTCAGAAGCTGGATGGACTTCAGATAGACATTGATGAAGTGAAGGATAATCAACATGAGTTTGGAACTGATCTTAGGAAGGTGAAGTACATGGTTGAAAACATCTTCAGAAGCATGGTAGTGTTTGATGTGCCTGAAGAGCTATCTCAAGCTGCTGAGGGTACCAACAAGGATGATTCATCCAAGGATCTTCTCAGTGAATACTCAACTTTTGATGAGGCTACTCAGGTAAAAGACAAAGGAAAGCAGGTGGTTGATGAACCATTTAATGAAGATCAAGAGGAAGAAGGTGAAAGTTTAGATTCAGGAGCACTGCTAATAGATCTGAAGAAGAAGAAATCAAAGAAGATAGTTATTCCAAAAATAGTGACTGCTGCTGATTTGTTTGAGGGAGAAGAAGAAGCTGGTGATAATGTGGCTCAACAGGAAGAAGAACAGATGAGGGAAATAGTCAGGAAGATGATGCAGAGCAGCAAGAAGATGAAGACCCAACCCCTTAATTCTTTCCTACACTTTCTTCTCTTTTTCAAGGTCTTGAAATTATTTTCAATGTCTTGAATTTTATCTTTTCAAATAGTTTTTATAAAATCTTTCAAAGAAATCTGATCCAACATCTTCTCATTCTTTTTTGATGAAAGTCAATAAGGGGGAGAAATTTTAGGTTTTTATTTGCTTACTAGGAGATCTGACCTGGTTTTTGGTCAGTAGAATTATCTGAACTTGATGTTATCTGCTATTTTCAATAAATTAATAAGTTGGAATTCTTTTGGATATCATGTGCTATAATTGACTGTACTATATGCTAATGAGTATTTTTTGCAGAAACATAGTACCAAACAGATTGTGGTTTTGTATTTCATCAAGGAGGAGATTGTAAGTTCAACTCAGTTTCAAAGGCTTGAAATAGCTAGTCTAGTTCAAGGCCTTGAAACAGTTTTCAGAGCCTTGAAACTGACTCTGCTTTATATGCATGAACTTAGGGGAGTTTCTGATCTTGATTCAACTCCTAAAACCCTGTGCCTGATTAGATGTTACTTGATGATGAATGAAAAAGTATTTTGACACATTTTAAAGTGTCTAGTCCAACTGTTTTACTTAGCTTTGTAGGGAAATTTTGTTTCCCATTTTACATGATCTATTTTCGAACCTAAGTTTTGCAAGGAAGAAAATTGTGTGATGATGTAATTCACTGATCAATCCTGCTGTGTTTGGAAGTTTCCTAAAAGATGTTTATACAATATCAAATCAGTATCACGGAAGATAATGATCAATCTATCCGTTGGAGAAGTTGTTAGAGAAGTCAAAGCTGAAGCTACTAACAGGGAAGTTTATTATGAGAAGATCCTGAAGATCTGCAATTCAAACTGCTCTATAAAAGAGGGAAAGATGAAGCTATGCAACAGGAAAATTATCAAAGACACTAAAAAGCATTCAGGGATTGACAAGGAACAAAGAGGAGTATTCATTTCTCTCAATCCAAGCATCTGAAGAACACTGCATACTCACTGCAGATTCAGTTCTAGTGTTCTTCTCTTCTGAAAGTCATTTGTATATCCTTTTGATAATACTTCTACTTATCATTCTCAATGATTTTTCAAGGTCAACAATTGATAATTCTTAGTTATTTAGATAGCTAGAGCAGGTATTAGATATGTTAGTGAGTACCACAAGCTGTAACAGAGTAAGGAATCTCTTTGTTCTTGAGATCTAGGGCTTAACTATTTATTAATAAGAATTGAGTTGAAAATACTGCATGGAGAGATCCCTAAGGTTGAGACATAGGTCCTAGTTGACTGAACTCTATATATCTTGTGTCTCTTGCATTTACTTTTCAGTTCCATACTTACTTCTTTTGCATCACTCAAAACAGTTTCATTTCAAGGGTTTGAAACTCATTTCAAGGCCTTGAAATAGACTTATATTTTTATACTTCAAATTTTCTCATTCCAAGGGCTTGAAACTCATTTCGAGGCTTTGAATCACTCTTCACTCATTACAATTCTTTTTGAAACCACTTCTCTTGCAAGTTTAGCAAAAAGTTTGCATACTCTATTCAACCCCCCCTCCAATTCTAGAGTATTGATCCTGTATATCTACCTATTGTAAACCCCTTCAAGATGGATAGTTCAAACTCACTCTTTGTAGCCGATAGAGTTTCATGATATGCATGGCAAGGCAAAATCCTTTTCAGCCTTTGATCATCGATCTCTAATCTGGTTCTCAAGAGTATATAACTGAGCCCACTCCCGTATATTCCTCTGTTCATTCGACGTTTGTAATTTGTTATTTTTTAGTTCCTCCGATTAACCTATCTATTATGCGGGGACATGTGAATGCCATTTTGACCCGCTAATAATGTAGGCAAGATGACCCAAATATTTGTGCATGAAAATCAGGTCTAAGTGATCGTCACATGACCCCGTAGACGGTAGGTGATCAATGGATGAATTTCCAATTAATGTAATTAGATTATTAATAAGTCAGTATATTGCAAAAGAAAATTACCCACAAAAAATAAGAGAAAGATAAGATATAAATTATAGAAAATAACAGTAAATAAAAGTCTAGACCGTTATCTTCTTTGAGTTGTTTATCTTTCAGGGCCTCTCCTGGTTCCTCCTTGTCTAAAGGTACCTTTCGTGGAAGTCCCCCCTCTTTGATTTGTTATTCCTCCTTTGAAACTATTTTACTAGGTGTACTTGTGAAGGGCATTTTGACTCGCTGATAATGTTGGCAAAATGATGCAAACATTTTTGCATCAAAACTGGGTCGAATTGAACTTCACAAGTACTCGTAGACTGTAGACAATGAAAGGTTTGAATTGACAATGAATGGTATTTCGTTACACTTCAAGTCTATTTTATGGCTTGATGGTTCGATCACTTGGGAAGTTAAATGATTCATATGAATGAACTACAATTGATATGTTAAATGGATCAATGTTGAGCTTTATTTGCAGGGTCTCCATCTTTCATGATTCTAATTTCAATGATGTTCATTTTCTCATAAATAACTATTGATTTCAAGATTAGTGGAGGTTAATTAGTCATTGATTCGACGAGTATGAGATACTTGCTAATTGCTTCATAGTTAGAAATTTATTGTGATATTTGTTAATTCCCCTGTTGAACCTCTTTTTCTACGTGTAGTTGTGAAGGTCACTTTGACCCTTTGGTTTGTTTTCAAAATGATGCAAACATTTGTGCATTTCAGCCCAGGTCAAAGTGCTCTTTGCAGCTACTCGCAGACTATATAGTATGAACAAAGGAATTAGCAATACATGTTATTTCGGTATATTTCAAGTATTTTATGGATTAATGCAATGACTGCTTGTTCATTCAATATAATTGCGTATAGCTATTTGCAGCCTGCTGTCTTCATCTCCTATATATTTGGTTGTCATAAGTACTGATTTTGTGCCTCTTCATGATATTATGATGTTCTTTATGCTCACTGCTTGCTCACTGTAAGATACTGTGATGATATGGATCGTTCAAATTCACTCTTTCTAGCTGATAGAGTGTGATATGCATGGTAAGCCAAACTCCATTTGTAGCATGTGATCATCGATTTCATATCTGGTTTTCATGAGTAGAGATCTAAGCTTGTTCATGCTCACTGAAGAGGCATGATGATATGGATCTATCAAATTCACTCCTTGTAGCCCATAGAGTATGATATGCATGACAATGCAAAATCCTTTTACATCTTGTGATCATTGATCTCTTATCTGCAGGTTTTAATGAGTACTGATCTGAGCTTCTTTTCAGCTTTATCCGGAATGCTCAAGTTTTTCTTGGGCAGTACTGATATGAGCCTATTGTTCCTCTTTATGATGTTCATTATTTGGTCAGTGCTTGCTCACTGTAAGAAAACTTGATGATATAGATATGGGTAAAAGACAAAAACCACCCTCCGTGTTTGGAATATATACAAAAACAACACTCATGTTCGAGGATATACAAAAAGAACCCCTGTTAGTGGATGGTGACTAACGGCAACGAACAGAACACACTAAATACCCATTTTACCTTCAAATGAAAAAAAATACCTCACTATATAAGTGTTTTCTTCTCCTTATCCTTCCATTTCCATATCTTCTCTTCTCTTCTCTCTCTCTCTCTGTCTCTTTCTATCTCTATGTGTCTCTCTCTTTCTCTTCTCTTCTTCCACTCTTCTGAACCCTATATTCTTCACCAGCTTCCCTGAGCAGAGAATAAGAAGACAACCCCATCTCCTTAGGTTTTATCATTAGATACATCACTCTTTCCACCTCCTAAAACCCAGAAATGCTCCAACCCAGAACCGCAACAACAAGAAAAAGAACAAGAATTGCACAAAATTAATTAGAATCACACAATAAAAAACAAAAAATCCCTGTAAATGAGGTGTAAGAAACACCCTACCTATCACTGTAGCAGCGTAGGCGTCTACTCCACTTGTCTTCGTGATCACCTCTCTGCTCTGATTGCTGCTCGGCAGCAGGTTCAAGCTCAGGCTTGAGCCCAATTGCTTCAATCAAACAACAACCAACTTAAAGATCACCGAAAATTTAATCTCCACCCCCCCCCCCCCCCCCCCCCGCCTCCTCTGCCGTTCCCATGCTCTGTTTTGCCTTACGTTTGCCACCGCAAATCCGCATATGGCCTCCGCACACTCTCCGATCAGCTCTTCTATGGTACTCCCCATATCGGCCCCACCGGCTCTAATTAGGAGAATTCGTTCAAGAAATAGAAGGGTAAATTCTCTGTGTTCTCTCAATTTTTTAGATCTAAACCGAGAAAGCGAGTACAAAGCCGGTAATTACGTCCTCTGATTTGAGGGATTCGTGCAATTCGACTATGTCATGGTTCTCCAATATGATCTCAGATCACGAGAGGAAGCTGACGCGATTCAATACCATGAAGAGTTGGATTAAAAAGGTTTCTCTGGGAACGTGCCGGAACAGAGATCGGGGAATGTCCCCGGAGAGAGTCTCTGATTCAGCTAACGAGGAAAGGTACTTAGACGTGGAAAGAGGCTGCTCGTCGGAGAAGTCTCGAGATAGAAGCAAACGCCGCAGAGGCCGGCAGCGGCGACGGCGAGCAAAGGTGGGTTCCGATCAAAGCACACCCACAATGTTTCTGGGTTGAAATTTTGTTTGATTCCGTTGGTGCGAGCGGCTGAAGAAGAGGGCTTGATTTACTCCCTTTACCATCTCTTTGTATCTCAACGGTCTCTGTTCATCTGGTCTGATCTCTCCCTTCACTTTGTTTCATCATCTCACACTTCTCTCAAATTCGGTCTCCATTTCTTTTCGTTCTTCTTCGAGAGAGGGGCATGGGAAGTGGTTAAGTACTATTCATGGTAGAAATGGGTTGGTACCATGATCAAATTAGTTTCCGGGTGTTTGAGACTATTGTGGTATTGGTGTGCGATTGATGCTGGAATCTTGATATATGAGGTGTGGGATGTTTATGTTTGTTCCTGCTTCATCTTCCTGCTCTTCCTCTCATTCAATTGAGCCTCTCTACTATATGAGGTGGGGCTGTCTCTCCTTTAATGGTGTTGGTGGTGGTGGTGTTGATGTTGGTCTTGGTGGTGGTGAACGCCAGAACACAAGAATTTGAACAAAGTAAACATGAAAACACAAATAGGGCCAAAATGGTCATAAACATTTAAATTGTACCATTTACTAGATGACAATAACATAAGGGTTCTATTTGTCCAACGTCCTTCTACTAACATGGGTGCTTTTTGTATATCCCCTAACACGAGGGTTGTTTTTGTATTAATTCCAAACAATGTGGGTGGTTTTTGTCTTTTACCCTTGGATATATATCTAACTCACTTTGTTGGATGCGTGTCAATAACAACACCAAACTCCCCACCCTTTAAAGGGGAGGAAGAGGTCACCAGTGCTCTCACAGGACGACCTCCACTATATTTGAATGCTCCAGTTTTAATCTATGATTCATAGGATGAAAAGGATCACCCACAGAAACTGACTGTATTCCAGGAAATCATGAAGCATGCAACTGAGATTGAAAGAAAATTCGACTTGATAATATCAAGTTTGAAGGATAGAATTGTTGAAGTCCCTATGGAATTATTTGAAGGAACGGGCGAATCTTTCACTCACGTAACAGTAGATGTTGGGGCAAAGGGAAAGGAACCACAAGAAGATTGGTGCTGCTATATTTGTTAATAAAGGGGGAAGACACCACCCCTTACAACCTTAACAACATCCCCCTCCTTAAACCATGGGAGGAAGGTTCAAACGCCATTATTCAAAATTTAATTAAAAAAAAAGGATTCTAAAAGGTATTCAAAACAAAAAATGGAAGCGACAATAGAGGAGCGATGGAAGAAGAGCTTTGTTGGCACACCTGTGCCCATTCTCCAGCTTCACCTGCGACTCGATTAGTTCTTAGTAGCCTGCATTCATGGAAACACTCATGAATTCATAACTAGTTATTTGGAGTTTCACACATCGAAAACATAAAGAATAATGTACATGTATATATTTGCTAAATCATCTGATTGAAAATATTATAAAACTATTTGCTTCGGAGGACGTCAAACCTAGTCCGAGGCATTGATCTCCTCCTGAGACACAACAAGGACATGCACCTGTACCTCACTTGGATCACAAAAAATCAAAAAGCCGCAACCAAATCCAAATGGATCAGCCAAAAAGCATCTTTCAAAGGCAAGAGAGGAACAAATGCATCTGGCCCTGTACACTGAAATTTAAGTTTCAGTTATGTAGTCAATGTTTGGCTCGTGCCTTCCAAGCAGATCCGTGAGGTTGTTTCTTAAATGCTGCACTGACATCATACATTGCATTCCACAGAATAAACCTCGACGAAAAGTTCAACACCCACACTTCCTCCAGCCTGCTCCATGTTGTCCTTCCTCAATATTCTGCCACCGGTATTCTGATATCCTCCTCTACCACATCCATCATATTTCCTCCTTCCGCCAAGAAGCCCGCCTTCTGTAGGACCATATGAAGATAGTCCCCTGAGTTTAGTTGCATGTTTACTGAGTACTATAGTATCTAGGTTGCCTTGTATTCCTCCATCATTACATTCCATGCTTCTCCAGCATTGGCTAGAAACTAGATTACGTACCAGAGGTTTGTGCTCGACTTCTCCTCTACAGTCACAATCACGTAGTCTGGAACAACACTGCTTGCCAGCCTTGCTTCCTCCTCGACGATCATCTGATTTATATCTGTAGCTGCTTAACTGAAATGTTCTACAAAGTTGTTGAGGCTCCGTTGCTCTACAATCCATGTTGTTGGGGCCTTCCGGTGAGTCATGATGGTGGCCATGTTTGTTCTTGGAGATGGTACGAGTGGGAGAGTACGCACCACTTATAGGAGATCAAAATGTGCTCCACTTTGTGTTTAAAGGACCAACTTGGTCTCCTTACACTTGGAGCATCCTCCAGGTTGACATGAGGATAGTCCCCTGAAATTGACAAGCTTGGTAGAATCTTAACTTTAACTGGGATGAAATGTTCTTTCTATGGTAAAAGAATTGTAACTGGCTAGTAGCTGCTCCAGAAATAACTCCTCGTTTATAGATAATTAGTGGAGAGTATTTACTGCAAATTATTAAAAGAAATTATTATATTCATAATTTTGAATATGTAGAGGAGGTGTAGTTACTGAAATGACTGCATGTTTTAAGAGGCTGTTTCAGAAATAACTGCTATTTGTTTTCTTGGAAGAAACAATAACTGCAGATCAGTGCTTGTTTTCAAAATAACTGGTCTCCTATTCTCCTACCTTTTTTTTTAATTTTATTGATTTTTTGAATTAATTATTATTATTTTTTAATTTAATACTTTTATTACATTATAGCATGACAGAGATAGAAATGCCTATCATGTTAGATTGCACTACTGGAATTGGTAATAAACTTGTGGATATGCGATGCAAAATGGTGATTATATATAGAATTTACGAATTTTTTACATAACATTACTGGAGATGCGCTAATACAACTTATGTGTATTGCAAAATATCAATTTCTTGTATTATTTTCATTTCAATTACAAATATAAATATTGGAGATGCCCTAATTAAGAACCTCATCACTTTCCATATTGTTTACATGAGTTGTGTAGTCGGTGATGTTATAAAGGTTTTTGTTTTGGTGCTTTTGTGATATCCTGCAGAAAGCATATTATGATTCCCCCCTTTATTTCCTTTAAGTTCAGTCAGTCGCTTCTTGATGTTGATATTCCCTTTTGGAGGGAAACATTGTCTTATGTCGTAACAATACTCTATATCTTTAAGTTTCTTATGTGGATACATTAGTTATGACATGTGAGAGTATTTAGAGTCATTAGAAAGAAAAACATGTGAAGTAATAGCACTAAACTCTAGCAGTTTCTTTGTGTGCATTTCAAGATAGCTGGGTTGGAAGTCCAAAACCTATGTTGGATGAACCATATAATGATGCAAATCATTTGGTTGCTGCATACTATGGTATGTGAACCATAGAGAGCAACAACCCAATAGATTTTAGACTGCCATGCCATCTTAATTTGTGATGATTCTCCTTGCGCGGGTGGTGGTAAACATTTTCTGAATGAAGTCAACCCTGGTTCCCGAAGCACAGGCGCTCATCTGAGATGAGCGCTTGTTCTATGAGAACCAGAGGTTAGCATAGATGTAGAATATCTATTATGTTTACACCACATCCATCAGCTTCATTGTGATCATTCCATGATATCACAAAGCTACTAGAAGTGGGCCTGAACATGACATAATCAACATCGCAGGATGAAAGATGGAGTGAAATGGACAAAACTCTAGGCTTTGGTTTTATACACAATTGGGAAGATGTTGGCATAGGAGAAGATGTAGAGTGATAAGATGGAGAAGTTAGGGGTTAGCGGAGGATAATAAATGTCGGTTTTCAAAGGGGAGTATGCAGATGAATATGCAACACAGATACTCTAGACGGGGCGGGGGGGGGGGGGGGGGTTGAATAGAGTATGCAAAATTTTTGCAAAACTAGTGGATGAAAAGAGTTTAAGTTTTAGTGCAAAGGAGTTCAAGACCTTGAACACAAATTCAAGCCTTTGGAATGAAACAAAGTTTTTAATAGAACAGACAAGTACTTTTTCAAGGCCTTGAAAAGAGTTTAAAACCCTTGAAAAACAGACAGATTTAAGTTCTTCAAAAACTATAAATGGGAATGAACTGTAAATGCAAGAGACAAAGGATTTATAGAGTTCAGACCACATGGACCTAGGCGTCTACCTCAGGGATCTTCTCCCTGCAGGATTTCCAACTCAATTCTCATTAGTCAAAAGGAAAGCCTTAGATCTCAAGCACAGAGAATTGCCTTACTCTGTTACTGCTTGTGGTTCTTCCTAACCTATCTAGTACTTTCTCTAGCTAAATGATTAACTAAGAATTCTCTATTGTTCATATTGAACAATCCTTGAGATGTATAGGATTATTACAGAAATGATCTACCAATAAAGTACAATAAAGATGAACACTGGAGCAGAAAACTGTAGTGAAGAATGCAGTGAACTTCTGTGTGTTGGATTGTGAGAGTGATGGACTTCTTTGATGCTTATCAACCCAAAATTGTGTCTCTCTTTTTGCCCATTGAGTTTTTTCTATTGTTTCTTCAAAAAGAGATCCATTTATACTGTTTGAAACTATGCAAATCTTCCCAAATTTTGAGCAACAACTTCCTATTTTGTAGGCAATAAACTTTGACTCTCTTAACAACTTTCTCCAACGGATAGTTGATCATAATCTTCAGAGATATTGCTGTGATCTTGTATTTAAACAATCTGAGAAGCTTTCATAAGTCACTAATTGATCACAGGATCATTTTCACTAAGTCATTTCCTTCCTGCAAATAGATAAGGAAACAAATTCTGCATATTTTGTAAATAAAATTTTCCTGCAAAGCTGAGTCAAAATAATGGATTAAAAGTGTTAGATAGATCAAATCAGTTTTTCTTTCATCATCAAATAATAACACATTAAGTAAAGGGGTGAGAGGGTTGTTATTAATTCAAAAAGAGTTTAAAAAACTCCCCCTCAGAACATGTATGTAGGTGAGACAGTTTCAAGGATTTGAATCCTGGTTCAAGGCCTTGAAGCCTGTGAAACCTGATTCAAGGTTTTGAAAACTGGTTCTAGGCCTTGAAATACCTAAGTATTTCAAATACATGAAACATGTGACCCTTACAATATTCCCCTTGATGAATGACAAAACCTCAACTGTTTTGATTGTAAGTATCTGCAAAAAATACTGATTAGCACAGAATAGTATTTACACAGTAGTTCCAAAAAAATCCAACTTATTAATAAGAGAGAGCAAAAACTACAAGTAAGTTGCAGAAAATCCTACTGACCAAAGGATAGGTCATCTAAACAGTAATCAAAAATCAAAACAACCCTAAGATTTTTCTCCTCCATTTTGACTTTCATCAAAAAGACTGAGTATATGTTGGATCACTGTCTGGAAATTTTTGGAAATAAAACTTAAAACGAGTTAAAAGAACAAATTGGGAAGAAAGAGTAGGCAAGATTAAGAGGTTGGGTCTTCATTTCCATCTTTATCTCCATCTTCTTCCTCACTGTCATCATCAGTCTTATCCCGTTCTTCTTGTTCCTCTTCATTCTCAGCAGCCGTCACTTCTTCAGACTTGTCCTTGGTAGGAGCCTTTGGATATTTCTTCTATTTCTTCAAAGTTACCAGCAGATCGACTGAGTTAGGACTGTTTACTTCATCTCCTTTTTGAGTAGCTTGTTCTACCACTTGTTTTCCATTATCTTTGACTTGAGCAGCCTCTTCCCTGTTTGAATGTTCACTTGGCAAATTTTTGTCTGAGCCACCTTTCTTTGTACCTTCTTCATCCTCAGGAACATCAAACACAGAAATGCTCCTGAAGATGTTTTCCACCATATACTTCACTTGCCCTATATCAGTTTCAAGTCCATAAACAGTTTCTTTGATATCTGCCAAATCCAACTCCACACCATCAAGTCTCTGATTGTCTATAGGCCGAGAAGTCTGACTTGAAGTGGGTGTCAAGGTATTGGGCTTAAGAAACTTCTTTGCACCCAGTTCTTCTTTAGTCAAATCTGAATACAACTTCCAAGTATTTTCTTTAGTCTTTACCACTCGAATTTTCTCAAAAGCTTTCTCATTAAGCAATCCATTGCCAGAAGTGACTGATTCCTCTCCACCAGTTTGAATCTCAAAGTGTTCAAAGAACAAGGTGAGCAGATTTGCAGAAGGCAGAGGATGTTCCCTTTGATTGGTACGGCTAACGAGCATATGTTAAATCACTAAATTTGGAAGATCAATATCATAACCATGCATGATCAGATACATGATGTGGAACATTCTCTCAGTCACCAACTCTCTAGAGTGCTCTCTGGGAAAGATGCACCTTACCAAAATAGTGTAAAGGACTTTGGATTCAACATTTAACACAGAGTGTTAATTGCTTAGATAAGGTGGGAGTCTTCTGTAGGTAGAACTCTTCTCTGGTAAGTTTCAGTACTTCAGTCTTAGGTGGGTGATTGTTTGTGTCATACCTCTTGGGACAGCCTAGCACATTAGCAAACTCAGAGTGATCCAATTCAATCTCAATTCCAGCAACTCCAGATTGACTTACCAAGTGTTTTGATCTCCTAGCTTGTTTCATGTTCAGATAGAAGAGTCTGGTGAGTCTTGGGTAGGCTAACTCTTTAGGGTTCAGCATAATCCACAGAGAGCTCTTCTTTAACATAAAGATGCACTTAAGTTTCATGTGTTCCACCATATGCATGATGATCATACTACAGAAACCAATAGATCAGGAAGCAAAGCCATCTAACCATTGACCTTTTGAAGTGTTTGAGATGAACTAAGATTCATCAGGAGCAGTGTTCTTTGAGTATATCTGTAATTCTTTCTCCACATTGTCCTCTGGCTGTTCTTCTGTTATCTTTCCATTACCCTTTTCAGCTTGAGTTTCCTTCTTCATTTTCTTCAACCTCGTTGGGGGTAGATATCTCTGTTTCTGGTTGCTTCTCTGCAGCAGCTTTCTCTTTCATCTTCGTCTTCTTATCTCATGAGGGAGTTCCATCCTTCTTGACTTTCTTCTTGGGTGCAGGAAGCTCTGCAACTGCCTCTGCACTAGGAGTGCTAGAGCTAGAGTATCCACTAATCTCTTGAACTTCATCCACTGCTGCCTTTCTTTTCTTCTCTGAACTAGGTTTTAACCCTCCAGCCATCTTGATTCTCTCGGAGGCTCTCCTTGTGCTCATTATGGTTTGGGAGAAGAATAGTGAGAGGTGGATTTGATACGGAGTGAAGGAGAGGAGAAGGAGATAAATACTTAGAATGTTTGTATTTGAAAACGAAACTGCAACATTTTTTTGATCTTAAAAGATCTGTAATGATCAACAAGGATTCAAATCTTTGAAGCCGTTGGAAATAAATAATATAATACTATATTTTTCTGAAAATAAATTTTGAAAAAGGTAGGGGCAATATTGAGCATATATCTAGAAAGGTAATACCCAATACAGAATGATCCAAGATTTTTGAGTAACTAGTTCAGCGGTCTTATTTTCAAGGATTTGAATAGGTTTTCAAGGTCTTGAAAAGCCGTAAAATAGAAACAAATAAGATCAAAGTTTTGACCGGAATTTCAAGGCTTTGAAAATCAGTTCAAACCTTTGAAAACCACATAATGACTTACCTTCTTACTTGATGCTCCCCCTAAACCAATTCATCTTTATTTAGCATGCCTAATTCCAGTCTTAGAGCTGAAAATCTTTCATCTGGCAATGGTTTAGTGAAGATATCTGCAAGTTTCATGTTAGTAGAGACAAATTCAAGAACAATATCACCTTTCTCAACATGATCTCTGATAAAATGGTGTCTGACATCAATATGCTTGGTTCTTGAATGCCGAACTTGATTCTTTGAAATAGATATTGCACTAGTATTGTCACATTTGATAGGTATGCTTCTGAAATCAAATCCAAGATCCCTCAACTGTTGATTAATCCACAACAATTGTGAACAACATGCTCCAGCAGATATATATTCACCTTCAGCTCTTGATAGAGCAACTGAGTTTTGTTTCTTGGAGTGCCAACTGATCAGAGATGATCCAATAAATTGACAATTTCCAGAAGTGCTTTTTTTGTCAACTTTGTAACCTGCAAATTCTGCATCTGAAAATCCATGTAAAGAGAAGTTAGAACGTCTTGGATACCAAAGCCCTAAGTCTTTGGTACCATTGACATATCTGAATATTCTCTTCACAGCAGTCAAGTGTGATTCTTTTAGATCAGCTCGAAATCTTGCACACATACATACATTGAACATGATATATGGTCTACTAGCAGTAAGGTATAGTAATGATCCAATCATACCTCTATACTCTTTTAAATTGACACTCTTACCTGATTCATCTTCATCTAAAGATAGTGGCCGTGTTTGGATCAGAGAAAGTAGAGAGGAATGAAATAGTCAACAATCTGAGAAAATGGTCAAAAAATCTCAAACAATATATGGAATTCCGAAAAAGGGGGACGAATCCGATTTTTTGACCCGGAATTCCGGGCTTACAGGTGGAAGTCCGGATGTTTTGCAGAATTCCAGAAATTTCAACTTTTCACCTGACCAATTTCTCCTTTCCCATACACGTGTCCTACATCAACTGGACCTCTAAGTCAACATTTTTTAAAAATGTCTCCCTGAGTATCAGAGCACACCCATTTTACAAACACATTGAACACAACACTACTCCCCTTCAATAAAAAGTTTCATCTTTCAACTAAAAAAGTAACTGCAAAAGCAAATATCACAATTTCAATAATTTTATCTTCTTAATTTTATTACAGAAATTACATTAATCTACATTTAGCTATCTTATCCAAACTAGATCTTTAGCCAAATCGTTCACTTACTTAAACTCATCCAAACAAACCCAGTGTAGAACTCATTGGAGTCTTGATCTCTTTGGGTTGAGGCATGTTGTACTTGTTCAACAAGTCCCTAGTATACTTTCTTTGATGCAAAAAAATTCCCTTATTAAATTGATGTATTTCTAATCCAAGGAAGAAGTTTAACTCTCCCATCATGCTCATTTCAAATTCCCTGCTCATAAGACTTGAGAATTCTTTGCATAGAAGATCATTAGTAGCTCCAAACAGAATATCATCAACATAATTCTGAACTACAAGTTAATATTTCTCATGAGTCTTTATGAAAAGGGTCTTGTCTACCAATCCTCTTTTGAAATCATTAACAAGCAGAAACTTTGACAATCTTCCATACCAAGCTCCTGGAGCTTGTTTCAAACCATAAAGCGCTTTGTCAAGTTTATAAACATGATCTGGAAACTTATCACTTTCAAAACCAGGAGGTTGTGCAACATAAACTTCTTCTTACAAGTAACCATTCAAAAATGCACTTTTCACATCCATTTGAAAGAGTTTCATGTTTTTGAAAGATGCAAATGCAAGAAGAATTCGAATTTCTAACCTGGCATCTGGAGCAAAATTTTCCTCATAATCTTCTTGATTGTAACCTTGTGCAACTAACCTTGCTTTGTTTCTGATTACCTTGCCATCCTCATCCAATTTGTTTCTGAACACCCATCAGGTACCAATGACAGATTGATTTGTAGGTGAAGGAACTAAATTCTATACCTTATTTCTTTCAAACTCATTGAGTTCACTTTGCATAGCTATAATCCAATTGTAAAGCTTTCTTCAGAGTTTCGGGTTCTACAAGAGAAATGAAAGAATTAAAAGCACAAAGATTCTTCAAATGTGACCTTGTTTGTGTACCAGTTGTTGGGTTAGAGATTGTCAGCTGGTTGAGATGAAAGATATTTGAATCTCTTTCTTGGAGACCATGGTTCAGGTTCTCAACATATCTTATCTCGTCTTGAAGTAGTGTCCTGATCATTCTTCTCTTTCAGATCATATTTTTCAAGGATTTGATCTCTATTTTCAAGGCCTTGAGACCTATTTTCAAGGTCTTGAAAATGGCTTTTGTTTCCTTCTGATCATTTATTGAATCCAAGGGAGTTTTCAGCTTCTTCTTCTGATTCATGCTTGTTCAGATTCAAGTATGGAAAACTTTCACTCAAAGAACCATCATAGCTTTCATCAAAAATAACATGAATACATTCTTCAACCAGGTTGGTTCTTTTATTATAAACTCTATAGGCTTTTCTAGTAAGAGAGTAACCAAGAAATATACCTTCATCACTTCTTGCATCAAACTTACCCAAGTTGTCCTTACAATTATTGTGGAAAAAACATGTGCAGCCAAAGGGTCTGAAGTGTGAGATGTTTGGCTTTCTCCCTTTGAAGTGTTCATAGGGGGTTTTATTCAAGATAGGTCTGATCAAGCACCTACTCTTTCTTTCAAAACCTCCATTCTGTTGGGGAGTTCTAGGAGCAGGGAAATTATGAGAGATACCAAGCTTAGCACAGAACAAATAAAATTCTAATTGATCAAATTCTCTACCATGATCACTTCTAATAGAAGCAATGGGTAGGTTTTTCAGGTTTTGAAGTTCTCTGCAAATCTATGAAAATTCATTGACTGCTTCAGATTTTTCTTTCAAAAACATGACCAAGTATATCTAGAATAATCATCTACAATAACTAGCATACACTTCTTACCTTTTGGAGTTGGTGTCCTCATAGGACCATACTTTTTACCTTTTAAATGAGCTCCTGGTCTGCTTACCCTGAGCACAAGCTTTGCATACATCATCTTTTTTGAACTTGATAGATGGCAATCCTCTTACCATATCATTGGAGATCAATTTGTTCAAGGTATGCAAGCTAATGTGACCAAGCTTTCTGTGCCAAACCCTTGAATCCTCTTTCAAGGCCTTGAGGCACTTTAAGCTTTTTTTCCGCAACTTTGTTAGTCTGAAAAGTATAAACATTGTTTGATCTAGAGGCTGTGAGAATTTAGTTTCTATATTTCTCATTTTGAATCACACACTTCTCTTTATCAAAGATAACCTTGTAGTAAATATCACAACGCTGAGATACACTAAGCAAGTTAAATTTTAAACCATCAACTAGATATACATCAGAAATAGAATTTTCATTATATGTACCAACTTTACCAATACCAAGAATGTTGCATTTGCCTTTGTAAAGAAGAGTAATTGAACCTTCAGATTGCTCTTTCAATTATGAGAATAGGGACCTCTTTCCACTCATGTGTCTTGAGCAACCACTATCCATAAACCACTTCTGTTCTTTGATGTTGATGACAACATGCAAACACCAATAACCGCCTTACCCAGCTGTTAGACCAAGATTTCAATTTGGACTCATACTCAGGATCAACCTTATTAGGTGGTCTAACCCCTTTAGGAACCCAAATCTTTCGGAGTTGTCCTTTAAGTTGAACTGGAAATGTGTTCATCGCAATATGAGGGTCTCTTCTTTTGAAAGGGCAAGTCATCTTCGTATGACCAATCTTGTTGCAAAAATGACACTAAGGAGAAGTTTTTCTTCCATCTTTCACAAATCTGGTAATGTTGTTTCCTGGAAAATTTGAATTGTATCCAATACCAGTTTTATGAACAGACTTTGTACTTCCTCCAAGAATCATGTTTAACTTATGTTCTGAGTCTGCAAGCTTGACTTTGACTAATTCAGATTCTTGAAGTTTCTCAGCAAGAGTAGTCTTTTGTTTATCTAATTCATCAACCTCGTGTTTCAGATTAACAATGATGTTACTCATGAAAGAGTTCTCAGTGACTACTTCCTTGAATTGTGTTTTCAAGGCTTTGAAATTGGTTTTCAAGGCCTTGAAATCACTGTCAGTTTTCTTCTGAGAGATTTCAAGATTCTTATTTTGACGAACAAGTTGTTAATTCTCTTTTGCTTGCTCATGACCTTTTTCTTTCAAAAGTCTGATCTCTTTCAGATAATCTTCATCATTTAAAAGAATTTTTCTAAGATAATCTGAAAGAGCATCATTTGGTTTTGAAATCAGACAGTTTACCATTACCTCAATGTTGTTCTCAGAACATTCATTGTGATTGACCATGAAGCATAGGTTGGCATGTCCTTGTCCTGATTGAGATTCACTTGAGCTATCTGAATCACTGCATGAAGCTATCATAGCTTTATTTCTTCTGTCATGGTCTTTATTTTGGAAATTCTTGTTTTTCTTGTGTGGACCGTCTCTTATCAAATTTTCTGCATCACCACACTCAAAGAAATTCATGACTTTGGATTTATTTTGTGAAGATGACTTGTAGTCCTTGCTACTGGATGATCTGTTTCTTTCTCTGTTGAAGTCCTTGTTTCCAAAAAGATTCTTCATTTTGAGAATTCTAGTTAAGGCCCTGTAAATCAATGAAAAAGGATTTTCATCATCATCCTCTTCAGTTTCAAGGCTTTGAGTTTTCTCATTCTATTTGGCCTTGAGTGCTAAGTTCTTGACACCTTCAGGTAGCTCTCCATTGGCTTCATTCATGGATATTTCATGTGTCATGAGCTTCCCTTGTAGGTGACACGATCCAACCGCAAGTGTACGGCTGTCGCGTGTAGTAATATCCGGTAATCCGGGTTTGTCGAACCCAAAGGACTTCTCGTGAACGAATTAGGATGATTAACTTTAATGTGGGCAAGTAACTGAGTTTGTTTGACTAATCTAAGAAAGTAAGTAACAAGCTAATTATTTAAATTGAGATTAATATGTGGGATAAGTATCAGGATATCTCTTCGGTTCACTAGGGATCTCACACCATTAATGATTTACGTTCTAGTAACACGAATGTACTCTACTTAGCCAAACGAGCACATTTACCTTGAAGATGCCTCAACCAAAGCCTATAGTTAAACTCACGTAACTGATTCCTCTAGCCTACTCAAGTTTAACTACGCATTATGTTCTCTTGATCTACTCTTAGTTCTTAGCCAACTAGCAAGATTCCTCAACCCTAGATACAGCTAGTGCATGATTCAAGTTCCAGCAACGAATATTGATTCCTCTAACATTCATCACCTAGATCAATCCTATTGCTATGTCTAACAATATGAAAGATATATTAAACTCATGAATCAAGCATAACTAAACAAAACACATTCAATTAAGCATAGAAGCATGAAACAAGATCCATAAATCACCAAACTTGGTGTTCAAACCCTAGCTACCTATGAGATATCCCGAATAGAATATTTAGCTACTAAAACACATGATCAAAGTACAAAGTTTATTGATCATCAAAAAAAAGTAGAGAAGAGAAGAGAATAGAAAATCAAACGATGGTCTCCAAGCTCCCAAGAAAGCTCCTCTTCTCTCCAATGGCGTCCCCTTGATGAATAATCTCAGCCCTAGGTCCTTCTCTCCTATTAAATCCGTTCCTTCTTTTTTTTAATTTTCATAAATAACACTTTTACCCCTTTCTACTCACGCCAGATCCAATAATGTGATCTTGTGATCACCTTTTGTGATCCTAGGACCACCTTTTTTAGTTGTAGAGTCACGGTGATCTTCTATGTGGTCTTGCACTTGATCTTGTGATCATAGGATCACATTTTTTAATTGTAGGATCACATTGATCTTCCATGTGGTCTTGCACTTGATCTTGTGATCACAATTTGTGATCCTCTACTTCCAGTGAGTTGCTTCTTTTCACTCCTCTTGAATTTTTGGCCAAGTCTTTTTCTCCTCTTAGCTTCTACTCTCCTTCGTCCATTCTCTCATGCATTCGTTGAGTTTCTTTCTTTCCGAAGTTCGCTTCCGCTCCAAAATCCGCAATCCAAGCTTCCGGTCCCTGAAATCCACAACAAGAACAAATACCGGAAGATCAAATGCGACAAATAAAGCCTAAAACATGCATAAAACGCCCGGATTACACAATGAAGTCTAAATACTCAAGTATGCTCAAAACATATAAGAATTGGTCAATTTCTCATACAAATCTCTCTAAACGCATGCAAATCGATGGTGAATCCTATAAGAATATAACTCCTAAAGTTCAGTTATCAAGTACCCCCACACTTACCATTTGCGCGTCCCGAGCAAAGTCTCATCTACTGCATTTAATTGTCTACTAGCCGATACGACTCAAACGACTCTAACACGACTCACGACACAAGTAATGCAGCAAGATGATGCTATGCAAATCTAGACTCGATCTTAAACACATAAAAGCTTTTAACTTCTTTGTTTTTGTGAGATCAGGCAATTTCAATAACATAGACTGATGCTCATGGATGATGAAAAATTAGATAAGAGGTGTGAACCGCAACTAAACTCGACAACAAGTAAATCCCCATAGTTAGTATAGAAAGCTTAACTTTACTATCAAGAATGAACTACCTCTTCATGTGTGCCGATAAAAATAAGAGGCTAATCAAGGCTAAGCCACGTTCATAGTCCGAGCTCCTATTCCGCTAACGGTCAAATATGATGAGGCTTAGGGACAAAAAGGATATAACTTCTATGAAGCAGAAAATCCTAAAGCGTCACATAAACTCACCAAACATCATATCTCACACACCCTCACCATGATGATAGGAATCCACAACCCGAATCTCACCGACTCCGGCCCTCAATCCCCTAAAACACGGTACCATGTCAATCCCTTAACCATCAAAGCGAATGATATGCAAAAATCATCTTTGTCTTTAATTTGGAACTAGGAACTTTCACCACTCGTTTTCCAATAAGCACAAATGTATTCTTTCTTTATTCCTCTCCTTTTTTTCTCTCTTTTCTTTTTTTTTTTTTTTTTTTCTATTTTTTCTCTTTTTTTTTCTTTCTTTCCCTCAATCAAATATCAATACAATCAAATAAATATGAGTGGTCCTCCTTCAAGAATCTAGCAGTATAATAGTGTCAGGAAAGGAAATAAACATATCCATGAATGTATATCACAATAAGAATACATCTCTCCTAACTCCATGAAGCGCGATGCCACAAACCGTCAAAGATAAAGCGTGTATGGGGGTGGAGTCGTCAATGCACAATGTCTATGTCCGTAGTCAAATGTCGACACCCCCACACTAGAGTGCAGTCATATCCCCCTCTCAAGTAGTCAAATAAGATATATATCACGTGCCTAATCCAACCGAACCTCCTACACCAAGATGATAGAAATCCAGTACCTAGCACGTTCCACCAATCAAGAACAACCAATCCCATTTTTGTGCGAATTAGACGTCACGCGCTTAGGCTCTCCACCACTGTGTCCATGGTGTAATGACATGGAACACCGCCACACTGTAGTGTGCAAGCCGACTCGCTCACCCTCACATCCCCTCGTAGATATCAAATGAAGCATATGCGATCTACAGATTCACAGAAATATGTAATTACGCACTCCCTCAACTAACCCTCTCAACTACTGCTCCCTCGTGACGCTTTAGAAAGGTAATTCTAAACGATATATGATGAAGGCCAAGAATCGTCTCCCTAGGTCATATAGGCTAACAATAACTCCAAGGATCAATTAGGGTTTACTAGTGGTCCTACAAGGTAAGATCTAAAAAGCAGTGAGTGCTCTAATACACATCCTCGCACAGCTGTTCTGTGTGCCACTACGAGGCGGGCTGGCGACTACCTAAGACGGACAAAATGAACATTCGGCTTGTTTAGAAAACACCAAGCTCAACTCTTGTAGAGAAAAACAACACACACTTTAGCTTTTAAAATTTCACGTAGTTTGAAAATAGGTAGGCATTCCCGTAATGAGATTCTCTCTATACTTACTAGGGGGAACTAAATGTGTCACTCTCGGTCAAAATTCACACCCTATGCCTAAAGTTTTCACATCACACTAAATCAACCAAGCCTAAGCTTCTTTCAATTGCCTTTTCTCAAAATTTTCATTTTTTTTTTACTTTTTTCATAAGTCTTAACTCTACATGCAAGGCTTTGACACGAAAAATAATTGACTCTACACAATTTAAATCTTTGGTGGGTAGACTCAATTATTTAAAAGTGCAAACTGTATATAAATCTACACTACACAATACGACAATATAATTAAAAATTTAACAAAAACCACTGACACTACACACAATACAACCTAGACATATCCTACATGTGACTGGCTATGCAATACACATGGCTAGTAAACAGTTAAACCACCCCCACACTGAATGCTTCGTTGTCCTCAACGAATTTAGAAAGTATGCAAGAAGACTCAGCAATCAATGTTTAGGATCAGTAGATGAGATGGAGTATGACATATACACTAAAAGTGACACAAAATCCAGCAAAAAGAAAAAGATACTCACAACCACCTCAAGGGTGGGGAAGATATCAAGTCAAGCAGTCCCCAAGCATAGTAGTGGCGCAACCATGCTCCCAGCGGTCAGTGTGTTCTCGCACACCGGGGTAGACAGCCTTCCTATGCTAAAATCTGTGTCTTGGAGAATCCCCAACTCGCATACACGAGTACCCATGAAGTTCGTGTGTGCCGTGGCACACCGTGGTAGACTCTCCCATATCCTGCTCAAATATGTCACTAGGAAATATCATTAGTCCCTCTCTCTCTCTTATCTCTCCAAATAACATCATAAAATAACTGAATTTAAAAACACAACTACATTAAAGCAAATTAATAGGTTGGGTTGCCTCCTAACAAGCGCCTTGTAATTTAAGGTCGACGACCCGACCCCGTTACCTCAAAAGATGTTAAGGAGGTTTTTCTCTCCATTTTTTCTTCTTCCACCATCGTTTCTCTCTCTGTCTCTTCTCAAGCGAGCATGCATAAGACAATGGCAAGAAGAAAGAAAAGTTGTTAGCCGCCACATGCCTCACTCTACCTTTCCTCGTCTTCTTCTTCTTCTTCTTCTTCTTCTTCTTCCAGTTCTTCAAAACTCCAGTCGTCGAGGATTGGCTATTCTCAAGTGGAACGGCTATAACCATGCATTCTTCCTTTCCTACTTCCTTTATTCGTTCTTGTCTTGGAATCACGGGTGGTAAATCATGGATTGCATAAAACTGGGGTATTTGGTCTTTCTCCAAGAGATATGAATTAGGCGGAGGAACTTTATGATACATGTCCTTGCAAACATCTCCATGCAGTAATTCATTAGCTTCATGAATTTCTTCCTCAAAGCAAATATCTTCAGTGGGCCATAAGGTTGCGATGTCCACACACTCCCATTCATGCCATGACTCTGGAATTATGCGAGGCAAAAGTTGTATAGGCTTCAAAATATCATCCCAATCTGAGTCCGAATCTGAGTCTGAAGCAGCTCGAGGATCTATTACTTCATGATGAACAACATTGTAGACATAGACCTCTGGGGGTTCTTCGTCTTCCTCTTCACACTCCTCAACTAAGTCTGGAATGATGCTACTTGGCCCATCGTCATTATCTGCATATGCCAATGCACTCGAAAGTTCTGCCAAGTGTTGTCCCTTCAGCTGGAGAGTTTCATCCATCCTATTAATTCCTTCCTCCATTCTGTCCATACTAGCTACCAGAAGCTTCAATAATTCTTTCATCTCCTCATCTTCTTGATTGCAAGGAGGAAGGGTGTACATATCTCCATAAGAGTAGTATGGTGAATAGCATGGAAATTGCATATAAGAATTATTCCCCCACACGATCACCAAGATACCTGCACAATTAATCTCGAGGAAGCAGGTGAGTTCAGAAATAAAATAAATAAACAAAACAAAATATAAAATTCCCGAAGTTAATAATTCTAATCAATTCAACCGAAGTCCCCGGCAACGGCGCCAAAAACTTGACACGATCCAACCGCAAGTGTACGGCTGTCGCGTGTAGTAATATCCGGTAATCCGGGTTTGTCGAACCCAAAGGACTTCTCGTGAACGAATTAGGATGATTAACTTTAATGTGGGCAAGTAACTGAGTTTGTTTGACTAATCTAAGAAAGTAAGTAACAAGCTAATTATTAAAATTGAGATTAATATGTGGGATAAGTATCAGGATATCTCTTCGGTTCACTAGGGATTTCACACCATTCATGATTTACGTTCTAGTAACACGAATGTACTCTACTTAGCCAAACGAGCACATTTACCTTGAAGATTCCTCAACCAAAGCCTATAGTTAAACTCACGTAACTGATTCCTCTAGCCTACTCAAGTTTAACTACGCATTATGTTCTCTTGATCTACTCTTAGTTCTTAGCCAACTAGCAAGATTCCTCAACCCTAGATACAGCTAGTGCATGATTCAAGTTCCAGCAACGAATATTGATTCCTCTAACATTCATCACCTAGATCAATCCTATTGCTATGTCTAACAATATGAAAGATATATTAAACTCATGAATCAAGCATAACTAAACAAAACACATTCAATTAAGCATAGAAGCATGAAACAAGATCCATAAATCACCAAACTTGGTGTTCAAACCCTAGCTACCTATGAGATATCCCGAATAGAATATTTAGCTACTAAAACACATGATCAAAGTACAAAGTTTATTGATCATCAAAAAAAAGTAGAGAAGAGAAGAGAATAGAAAATCAAACGATGGTCTCCAAGCTCCGAAGAAAGCTCCTCTTCTCTCCAATGGCGCCCCCTTGATGAATAATCTCAGCCCTAGGTCCGTCTCTCCTATTAAACCCGTTCCTTTTTTTTAGTTTTCATAAATAACACTTTTACCCCTTTCTACTCACCCCAGATCCAATAATGTGATCTTGTGATCACCTTTTGTGATCCTAGGATCACCTTTTTTAGTTGTAGAGTCACGGTGATCTTCTATGTGGTCTTGCACTTGATCTTGTGATCATAGGTTCACATTTTTTAATTGTAGGATCACATTGATCTTCCATGTGGTCTTGCACTTGATCTTGTGATCACAATTTGTGATCCTCTACTTCCAGTGAGTTGCTTCTTTTCACTCCTCTTGAATTTTTGGCCAAGTCTTTTTCTCCTCTTAGCTTCTACTCTCCTTCGTCCATTCTCTCATGCATTCGTTGAGTTTCTTTCTTTCCGAAGTTCGCTTCCGCTCCAAAATCCGCACTCCAAGCTTCCGGTCCCTGAAATCCACAACACGAACAAATACCGGAAGATCAAATGCGACAAATAAAGCCTAAAACATGCATAAAACGCCCGGATTACACAATGAAGTCTAAATACTCAAGTATGCTCAAAACATATAAGAATTGGTCAATTTCTCATACAAATCCCTCTAAACGCACGCAAATCGATGGTGAATCCTATAAGAATATAACTCCTAAAGTTCAGTTATCAGTAGGTCATCAAGTTGTAGTGATTAGAGATCTTGAGCTTCTTCAATGGCTGTCGTCTTTGGTTCCTATTTGGCCGTTGGAAGACTTCTCAGTATCTTCCTCACCTTTTCTTCAATGGAAATATGTTTGCCCAAGGAATCAAAGTTGTTAACAATGTATGTGAACCTCTTGAACATCTCTCTGATTGACTCATCTGTATTCATCTTGAACAACTCATATTAACTGAGATAGATGTCGATCTTGGTTTTCTTGACTTGACTAGTTCCTTCAAATGTTACCACAAGCTTGTCCCAGATTTCTTTGGCAGTCTTACAGCCTGAAATCCTGTTGAATTCATCTATACTAAAAGCAGAATATAATATGTTAATAGCTTTATAATTCATAGAATATTGTTGCAACTTAGAGGAGGAGAGTGAGTCTTCAGATTTGGGAGTTTTGATCCCATCTTTCTCTATAAGAAAGTTTGAGGTCCATTCTGAATAATGGTCCAAAGCTCTTTGTCCTGATCAATGATGAACATCTTCATCAGGGCTTTCCAGTGAGCAAAGTTGCTCCATAAAATAGAGGAGGTCTGTTGGAAGCTCTTCTCTATGAGAAACCACCATCACCTGCAGTACTCATGATCACCAGATGGTTAAATCTTATACAGTGATACAAGCTCTGATACCAATTGAAAGGGGAGTATGCAGATGAATATGCAGCACATATGCTCTAGAAGGGGGGGATTGAATAGAGTATGCCAACTTTTTGCAAAACTAGAGGATGAAAAGAGTTTCAGTTTAAGTGCAAAGGAGTTCAAGGCCTTGATGAAAAATTAAAGCCTTGGGAATGAATACAGTTGGTAATAGAACAGACAAGTCCTTTTTGAAGGCCTTGAAAAGAGTTTCAAACCTTTGAAAAACAGACATATTTAAGTGCTGCAAAAACTATAAATGTGTATGAACTGTAAATACAAGAGACAGAGGATTTATAAAGTTCAGTCCACATGGACCTACGTCTCTACCTCGGGGATCTTCTCCCTGCAGGATTTCCAACTCAATTCTTATTAATCAAAAGCTAAGCCCTATATCTCAAGCACAGAGAATTGTCTTACTCTGTTACAGCTTGTGGTTCTTCCTAACCTATCTAGTACCTGCTCTAGCTAACTTATTAACTAAGAATTCTCTATTTTTCACTTTGAAAAATCCTTGAGAATGATGTATAGGAGTATTACAGAAATAATCTACCAATAAAGTACAATACAGAAGAATACTGGAGTAGAAAATTGCAGTGAAGAATGCAATGAACTTTTGTGTATTGGATTGTGAGAGTGATGAACTTCTTTGATGCTTGTGAATCCTGAATTGTGTCTCTCTTTTTGCCCGTTGAGTGTTTTCTAATGTTGCTTCAAAAAGAGCTCCATTTATACAGTTTGAAACTCTGCAAATCTTCCTAGATTTTCAGCAACAACTTCGTATTTTATAGGCAACAAACATTGACTCTCTTAACAGCTTTCTCCAACGGATAGTTGATCATGATCTTCAGAGATATTGATGTGATCTTGTATTTAAACAATCAAAGAATTTGTCATGAGTCACTAATTTATCACAGGATCATTTTCACTAAGTGATTTCCTTCCTTCAAAATCTAGATAAGGAAACAAATCCTGCATATTTAGAAAACAAAATTTCCCTGCAAAACTGAGTCGAAATAATGGATTAAACATGTTAGATAGATCAAATCAGTTTTTCCTTCATCATCAAATAATTATAAAAAATTATGTACTGGGGTGAGAGGGATGGTATTAAATCAAAAAGATTTTAGAAAACTCCCCCTCAGAACATGTATGTAGGTCAGACAGTTTCAAGGCATTGAATCCTGGTTCAAGGCCTTGAAATAGTTCAATCTTGTGAAACCTGATTCAAGGCTTTGAAACCTGGTTCAAGGCCTTGAAATACCTAAGTATTCAAGTCCGTGGAACATGTGACCTTATAGGTTTAAAGATTTGGTTTCAGAGAAATTTTAGCTACATGGTTTCAAGATTTGTGCACCTTACTAGTTATAGGTTCATGTACCACCTAATTGATTAGGGGTGGCAGTTTTATCAATGCAACATGTTTTAGTTGAGGAGTGCCAAGTCAAACCTAAACGGGGTTGAGTTCGATATTAGTTTTTTTTTCTATTCAACCTCTGTATTCTGCGGGGACATGTAACATTCATTCGACCCGCTGATAATGTTGGAAATACGTTGGAAAAGTGTATGTATAAAAATCGGGTCGAACTTTCCTTCGAATAACCCCGTAGACGATACCAGATGAACGGAGGTATTTCCAATGAATTTTATTTTAGTACAGTTCAAGTATGATGTATATGGCTTAATGAATCAAATGCTTGGGATGCTATGAATGATGCATATGGTAATTATTTTGACAAATGTTTGGTAACCTGCTCGAGCGGGGTTGCATTATTTGCAGCCTTTTGTGACCATCACTCATTTGGTTTTACTGAGTAGTGATTTAAGCATTTTCATGCTCAGTGTTAGAGCGCACTGTGACGCCGTGATGATATGGATCTATCTAATTCAGTCCTTAAAGCTGTTAGAGTGTAATATGCATGGCAAGGCAACATTATTTTTTCACGTTGCTGTGATAATTTCTTATTTGGATGTAATGAGTACTGATGATTTGACAAATTCATGATCTCTGTTAGCGCTCACTGTGAGGCCCTGATGATATGGATAGTTCGAATTCACTCTTTGTAGTGATATGCATGGAAAGGCAAAATCCTTTTGCAGCATGTGATCATCGATCTCTTATCTGGTTGTCATGAGTACAAATCTGAGCATCTTCAAGCGCACTAAAGAGGCTTTGATGATATGTATCTATCGAGTTCACTCGTTGTAGCCGATAGAGTGTGATATGAAAGGCAAGGCAAAATCCTTTTGCAGCCTGTGATCATCGATTTCTAACATGCAGGTTTTGATGAGTATAGATCTGAGCCACTTTCCGTATTTCGCTTTGTTAATTCAAAGTTCGGGTCTATATCCCTTCCACGTACCTCTTCTTGATTGGCGAAACACGCCTTTTTTTTGTCACCTCTGTCCGCTATTGCGTGTTAAGGGGCGACGATATTGCGTGAGATACTTGTCCTAATTGATGCATTGGCGGTCAAAGATATTATTTTTCATAGAAATTGAATGTTATATTTGTTATTTCCTCCGTTCAACCTCTCTATTCAGGGTGGAGTTGCGAAGGTCATTTTCACCCGCTAATAATGTTGGTAAAATTATGCAAACATTTGTGCATGAAAACCGTGTCTAGATTGTAGGGTTTTGATGCAGGTTACACAGCGGAATAACAAAATTAATGTTGCTCAAATCCCTTAAGGATCATAGGCAAGCAATCATAACATGATAAGGGTAGAATAGGTGTGTACCTTAGTTTGAGAGATCACACGAAGAATAGTTTCTTCGACTCTACGAGTATCCACACCTTGGATCTTTGATTAAATTCCTTCTCACCGCGATGTACTAGCAATGGAAGAAGGAGGAACGAATCATGCAAAAAGAGGCAAAGGAGGGGCGATCCTCCTTTGGTGGCCAACGGGTGAGGGATGACAATAGGTGTAATACCCCGTTTAATCCGTAGGGGTAAAATAGTCATTAAAGAAGCATAATAATAATTTTATTGGCAAAATAATATGAGAATAAAATTTTTGAGGTTTGTTTGTAGAAAATTTTAGAAAAATAATAGATTAACAATCGCGAAATAATATGTTAACGTTTCGTAAATTATAGTTTTACCACGTACCCGACCACCGCGAGACTAGGTGTGCTTGTCACACCCAATCACTATAAGTAGTAGTACTCCACCTACACACTACAACTTTTCTCACTCTCTCATCTTCACCAAACATTTTCTTCACGGCAAAACAACAACAATAGCCGCCTCCAACCCGTAACTGCCCCAACACCCTTCGGGAAGCTTCACGCCACCCTCAACTCCTTGGCCACCAAGTAACCTACACTATTTAAAGCCCTCACCAGCCACCAGCAGCAGCAGCAGCCCTACGACTCCACCTCCAACACCACCACCTTCACCAGCGTAAACATCCTCATCACCACCATCGTTGCAGCTTTCGGCAAACCTGCCACCACCTTCATCTCTTAGCTCTTTCTCTCACCCTCTGTTTTGAAAACAACAACAGCAGCAGCGGAGCAGTGGTGGCAGCATCCAACCACCACCACAACCGCCATCTTCACCGGCGGCCAAAAACCCGAGAGTGCAAAACCACTGCCACCAACTTCCTCTCTCTCTCTTTCACTCTACCCTCTTCCCTGGGAAGATAGCAACAGCAGCAGAAGCTGCTAGGGGACAGCAACAACCATCACGGCCACCCCTGTGCCGGCGGCAACGAACGGGAAAGCAAACCCACCACCACTACCGTCTCTCTCTCTCTCATTCACCTCTCTGCCTCTGTTTCACTCTCTTTCCAATCGAAAGAGGTTCCAGAACCCAAGTAGTAGCAGCAGCAGGAGTAGCATAAGTCACCCGCCACCTCGGACCTCCATTAAAACCGGCGACCAACTCCGGCCAAGTGCAGCAGCAACACCCAACCTCTCCCTTGCTTCCAGCAGACTCCTTAGGGCCCGACCAAGCCAGCAGCAGGTCCAGAACTGGCCAAAGAAGCTATTAAAGCCGGCGGGTGAGCTTCAACTCCGGCGACTCCGACTCGAGACTTCGACCCGTCGCATATCTTCACGGTTTCCGGCCATTTTTGGCCTAGGTACGTGCTATACTCTCTATTTAATTGTTATACGCAATCAAAATCAAGAATTGATAGATAAAATCATGATTAGAGAAGCCGAAATGAGGTTGTTGTTGAAAAAGGGGTTAAAGTGTAATTTTTCAGAAATTATTATAACATGACATAGGGGCTGTTTTGTATTTTTTGAAACTAGGGGGTGACTAGTGACTTTTAACATAACAGTTTTAATATAAATTAGGTATTTGTTGATTTTTAATATAAATTAGAGTTTAAACCACACTTTTAGTTAAAATAACAATAACAATAATAATAATAATAATAATAATAATAATAATAATAATAATAATAATAATAATAATAATAATAATAATAATAATAATAATAATAATAATAATAATAATAATAATAATAATGATGATTTTTGGACTAACAATAATTTCTAAAAATAGTGGTTTTTGTTCTCGTCTTGAAAAAAATTGTTTCGAGTGAAGAAAATAGTAAACGTGTGGTTTGTTAAAAATTATAATAGAAGCGTTTTTGTTAAAAACTTGCAATAAATAATGTTTAATCACTTAGCTTATTAAATTAGTTGTTAACTTGTAAAATTAGACTTTTCACTATTTCTAAATAATATAGTATCGTGTGAAGTTTCTCTTAAAAACATAATAGTCGAAACATAACTTTGTCATTATAATTCAAATTAGTTCTTAAGTATAATTTCCTTAGTTCATAATTTTATTAATCTAAATAGTCACTTTTAAATAATAATAATAATAATAAGAATAGTTGTTTAAAAATAGATGAGTTGTAGCATTTCTAGGAAATTATAAATGGGTAATAAAACGATAGAAATATAAATAGTGGGGTTTAAGTTGATATAAACACTCTCTAAGGACTTATAGCATTTATTTGAATATTTGTTGACGTAGAAGACACGATTTGTAGGTGACGTCTTTGTAGGCCCGAGCCACTGCTAGGACGTGCTTTTGCTACGGAAAGTAAGGTAAGTGAACATGCCAAGCCTTGCGTGCCAAGCTCCTTTCGTGTCTCAAGTTGATTTTAATAGTTGTCTCAAAAAGTATTTGTTATTTATTACATGTTTATTTCAGATTTTCTTGCATTTTAAAGAAGTTATTTTGCTTGATATTGTCACACGAATAACATTAATGCATAAGTAATTAAAGTGGAAAGAGTTGTACGGGAGAAGCGTATTATTGCCGTGTTGACTTTGTTCACTCGGCCTGTGATTAGATTGGTCGTGTTGGCTTCGTCCTCTCGACCCGTTTTTAGTTTAACCCGGTCGCAACCTGCCGGGTCGCTCCATGTACTCACCTCTCTGGCCGCAAGAAGTCTTAGGGGGGTGCCGGCACTTAAGGTCTTGGATGCGTAGAGTTAGTAGAATCTTCCCCGTGTCAACAAAGTTAAAAATACAGTTTGGTGAGATTTGAGATATTTAAGAAAGAGAAGAAGAAAGAGATTTGGTCTAATCCTCCGCGATTGAAAGTTGAGAAAAGAAGATCAAACGAATGAGAATTTTATAATTGTTCTTACTGGATGCATCATGTACAGTTTTACAGTTCCTGATTTACTTTGCAAATTTACAGTTTTATTTCCTCTGTAAATTTTATGAAAAGAAAGTTATGCCTCATCTTCTGTTTTACGAGCTTGGGTGTCACTTACTCACTATTTCCATGCTGACTTTGAAAACTGCGGTTCCTGTTTCCTTCCCACCGCAGGTTTAGGAGCTGACGACTAAGGTGTAGCTGGGGGCGAGACTCACGTAGTTGGATTTCACCTTGAGTAGAATCTAGTTTTGGCTAGTTAAGAATAATGTAGTAGTTTCTGAAACGCTTGTGTAATATCTAGAAACTTTTGCGTTGTTTAATATTATGTAATAAATAAATATTTTGGGATGTTATGCTTTTGATTTCCGCCGTTACTTATAGCATCGCCCTCCCGGTCTTGTCCCAGCCGGATAAGGGGGTTGTTGCAGGTGGTATCAGAGCGTTCGTTCCAGTATAAAACCTGTAGGGTAACTTAAAATGAACATAGGGCAAGATAATTAAAATTGGAAAAGCCGTAGGGATTATGGGTAGCCTAAGTATAAGTTCTGATTATGCCAGCCACCCTCATCCTGCTTTGAGATTGTTGAGTGATACGGTTTGATTTGAGATTCATTTCAATGATTATAGATAGTTGTTACTTTCATGATGAGAATAAGGATGGAGATAGAGTTTGATTTCTGCTTGCTGTGCAAAGAAGAGTTATAGTTGTTGACATGAGTTATATGTGTTACTGTGAAGTTGCTAGGTGATGTGTGCTATGTGTTAGAAGCATTGCTAATTATGAAATTATGAGAAAGTTGTTGAGATTTCCAGACCATAACCCGGAATACCGTAGGATGAGACTGATAGACCGTTACGATATTACTTAAGGAAAGTCTGACAGGAACAGATGGCTGAGAACATCACCATGGAGCAATTCTTCGTGCAAATGACACAGATGATGAATAATGGAGGACAGACAGGAACTAATTGGGCCAAGCAAGTGGCAGATATGAAGCCAATGGATTTTACGGGAAAAGAGGATCCTGTGGAATTAGAGGATTGGATTATAGAAATGGATAAAATCCTTGAGACCGTAGAATGTCCTGATGACCGGAAAGTTAACTGTGCTGTCTTTTACTTAAAAAGTGAAGCGCATCTTTGGTGGAGGAATGCATGAGAAACTCTGCTAGCCGATCCGAAATTCAACTGGGAATCCCTTCAATCTGCGCTGAGAGCTCGTTTCTACCCTCACCATGTGAAAAGGAGCAAGGAACTAGAATTCCAGAACCTACAGCAACGAAACGATTCCGTGACTGAGTACTTCCGGAAATTTACAGAGTTGACGAGGTTTGTAGGCAACATGGTACCTGACGAGGATTACAAGGTTTCTAAATTCATCGCTGGGCTGCACGAAAGACTACAGGAGTCTCTGTTATGCAGAACCTATTCTACTCTCCATGAAGCCTACGAAAGAGCTGCTGAAATCTATCGGGTTCGTGTCACCCAAGAAGAGAAACGCAAGAAACGTAAGCTAGAAGAAACAGGAGGAAGTAACACCAACTCTGCAAAGGGCAAGCCTAGCAATGGAGGAAGTAACCATGAGAAAAACCGAGGCAGTGAGCAGGATGTTGAAACTCAGCCAATTCGCCGTCATTACTGCAAAAAGTGCCCGCGAAACCACCCTGGAGCGGATTGTGAAGGAAACGTAGTAACATGCATCAATTGTGGAAAGAGGGGACACCGATCTTACGAATGTCGACGACCACCAGTTGGGAACCAGTCGATAATCTACGGAGGCAACTTTGGAGGACCACAACAGAACAACTACCAGGGAAACCGTCAGCCGAATGGGAACCGTCTGAACAATGGAGGCAATGGATACGGAAGGCAGCAGAACTACAACCCAGGAAATACGGGACAGAATGGAGCTCAACCCAGGACTGGAAACAATAATGCTTGGTACAAGATGAACAACAACAATGGGGCAGGGGAACAGGAGCTCAAAATACCAATATAGGAAGAATTGCAGTGTTGACAAAGACTGAGGCAGAAGCTGAGTATGGAGTTGGCACAGGAGATTTCAATGACTACGAGCAGCCAACTTCGGGTTGACAACCTACTTGATCAGGTACTAAGGGCTTGTGTATTTTTCGAATATTGAGTTCAGTTCTAGGGACGGCAACCTTTCGATAAAGTAGTGTTACGTTCTTAGTACTATTGAGACGTGGTTAGCCTTGAGACTTAGTAACCTAATGAGACCAAGACCACTTAATTAGATAGATGTGACCACGACCTTATTTGGTGTTACGTGTTGCATTACATATATCTTAAAATGGCTATTTGCTATTATTTGTTACGTGGAATTACTTGCCAGCCATATGATATAAATTCTGTTAGATAGTTGTTTGTTAGATTATCTGAATATCATGAGTAGTTGCCTGATTTAGTTTCGAGGACGAAGATTTGTCTAAGGGGGGAGGGATGTAATACCCCGTTTAATCCGTAGGGGTAAAATAGTCATTAAAGAAGCATAATAACAATTTTTATTGGCAAAATAATATGACAATAAAATTTTTGAGGTTTGTTTGTAGAAAATTTTAGAAAAATAATAGATTAACAATCGCGAAATAATATGTTAACGTTTCGTAAATTATAGTTTTACCACGTACCCGACCACCGCGAGACTAGGTGTGCTTGTCACACCCAATCACTATAAGTAGTAGTACTCCACCTACACACTACAACTTTTCTCACTCTCTCATCTTCACCAAACATTTTCTTCACGGCAAAACAACAACAATAGCCGCCTCCAACCCGTAACCGCCCCAACACCCTTCGGGAAGCTTCACGCCGCCCTCAACTCCTTGGCCACCAAGTAACCTACACTATTTAAAGCCCTCACCAGCCACCAGCAGCAGCAGTAGCCCTACAACTCCACCTCCAACACCACCACCTTCACCACCGTAAACATCCTCATCACCACCATCGTTGCAGCTTTCGGCAAACCTGCCACCACCTTCATCTCTTAGCTCTTCTCTCACCCTCTGTTTTGAAGACAACAACAGCAGCAGCGGAGCAGTGGTGGCAGCATCCAACCACCACCACAACCGCCATCTTCACCGGCGGCCAAAAACCCGAGAGTGCAAAACCACTGCCACCAACTTCCTCTCTCTCTCTTTCACTCTACCCTCTTCCCTGGGAAGATAGCAACAGCAGCAGAAGCTGGTAGGGGACAGCAACAACCATCACGGCCACCCCTGTGCCGGCGGCAACGAACGGGAAAGCAAACCCACCACCACTACCGTCTCTCTCTCTCTCATTCACCTCTCTGCCTCTGTTTCACTCTCTTTCCAATCGAAAGAGGTTCCAGAACCCAAGTAGTAGCAGCAGCAGGAGTAGCAGAGGTCACCCGCCACCTCGGACCTCCATTAAAACCGGCGACCAACTCCGGCCAAGTGCAGCAGCAACACCCAACCTCTCCCTTGCTTCCAGCAGACTCCTTAGGGCCCGACCAAGCCAGCAGCAGGTCCAGAACTGGCCAAAGAAGCTATTAAAGCCGGCGGGTGAGCTTCAACTCCGGCGACTCCGACTCGAGACTTCGACCCGTCGCATATCTTCACGGTTTCAGGCCATTTTTGGCCTAGGTACGTGCTATACTCTCTATTTAATTGTTATACGCAATCAAAATCAAGAATTGATAGCTAAAATCATGATTAGAGAAGCCGAAATGAGGTTGTTGTTGAAAAAGGGGTTAAAGTGTAATTTTTCAGATATTATTATAACATGACATAGGGGCTGTTTTGTATTTTCTGAAACTAGGGGGTGACTAGTGACTTTTAACATAACGGTTTTAATATAAATTAGGTATTTGTTGATTTTTAATATAAATTAGAGTTTAAACCACACTTTTAGTTAAAATAACAATAACAATAATAATAATAATAATAATAATAATAATAATAATAATAATAATAATAATAATAATAATAATAATAATAATAATAATAATAATAATAATAATAATAATAATAATAATAATAATAATAATAATGATGATGATGATGATGATGATGATTTTTGGAGTAACAATAATTTCTAAAAATAGTGGTTTTTGTTCTCGTCTTGAAAAAAATTGTTTCGGGTGAAGAAAATAGTAAATGTGTGGTTTGTTAAAAATTATAATAGAAGCGTTTTTGTTAAACACTTGCAATAAATAATGTTTAATCACTTAGCTTATTAAATTAGTTGTTAACTTGTAAAATTAGACTTTTCACTATTTCTAAATAATATAGTATCGTGTGAAGTTTCTCTTAAAAACATAATAGTCGAAATATTACTTTGTCATTATAATTCAAATTAGTTCTTAAGTATAATTTCCTTAGTTCATAATTTTATTAATCTAAATAGTCACTTTTAAATAATAATAATAATAATAAGAATAGTTGTTTAAAAATAGATGAGTTGTAGCATTTCTAGGAAATTATAAATGGGTAATAAAACGATAGAAATATAAATAGTGGGGTTTAAGTTGATATAAACACTCTCTAAGGACTTATAGCATTTATTTGAATATTTGTTGACGTAGAAGACACGATTTGTAGGTGACGTCTTTGTAGGCCCGAGCCACTGCTAGGACGTGCTTTTGCGAAAGTAAGGTAAGTTAACATGCCAAGCCTTGCGTGCCAAACTCCTCTCGTGTCTCAAGTTGATTTTAATAGTTGTCTCAAAAAGTATTTGTTATGTATTACATGTTTATTTCAGATTTTCTTGCATTTTAAAGAAGTTATTTTGCTTGATATTGTCACACGAATAACATTAATGCATAATTAATTAAAGTGGAAAGAGTTGTACGGGAGAAGCGTATTATTGCCGTGTTGACGTTGTTCACTCGGCCTGTGATTAGATTGGTCGTGTTGGCTTCGTCCTCTCGACCCGTTTTTAATTTAACTCGGTCGCAACCTGTCGGGTCGCTCCATGTACTCACCTCTCTGGCCGCAAGAAGTCTTTGGGGGGTGCCGGCACTTAAGGTCTTGGATGCGTAGAGTTAGTAGAATCTTCCCCGTGTCAACAAAGTTAAAAATACAGTTTGGTGAGATTTGAGATATTTAAGAAAGAGAAGAAGAAAGAGATTTGGTCTAATCCTCCGCGATTGAAAGTTGAGAAAAGAAGATCAAACGAATGAGAATTTTATAATTGTTCTTACTGGATGCATCATGTACAGTTTTACAGTTCCTGATTTACTTTGCAAATTTACAGTTTTATTTCCTCTGTATATTTTATGAAAAGAAAGTTATGCCTCATCTTCTGTTTTACGAGCTTGGGTGTCACTTACTCAGTATTTCCATGCTGACTTTGAAAACTGCGGTTCCTGTTTCCTTCCCACCGCAGGTTTAGGAGCTGACGACTAAGGTGTAGCTGGAGGCGAGACTCACGTAGTTGGATTTCACCTTGAGTAGAATCTAGTTTTGGCTAGTTAAGCATAATGTAGTAGTTTAATAAACGCTTGTGTAATATCTAGAAACTTTTGCGTTGTTTAATATTATGTAATAAATAAATATTTTGGGATGCTATGCTTTTGATTTCCGCCGTTACTTATAGCATCGCCCTCCCAGTCTTGTCCGAGCCGGATAAGGGGGTTGTTGCAATAGGGGTGGTCGGCCCTCTATTGTTTCTCTCTGTCTCTTCATTTGTTATGTTCTCTCAATAATGACTTGTGATGAGAAAATAACAAGCTAGAGTTCCTTTAGATATTAATAAATCTTTATTAAATACACAAAATCCCCAATACTAATCATGTACTTACATGGATTAGTCAACTTGCAAATTAGACCCACTAACTTTGCTTGTGGTTGCGTTATGATCCTTTTATTAATTAGTCCAACTAATTCATACCAATATCCAATTTAATCCACCTGGTGGGTGACCCCTTAGGTTTGTACTTATTTGGTAGTAACTCTTTACTAACATGGAGCGGTATCTACCAACACATCCATGCCACCCAACTAATAGAAATAGTCAGTTATCGGACAAACCTTGTTCCCAATTATCATGTATTTTGTTAACCCTTTGTCTCCATATCCGTATTGGACATGAGACATATTAGTCACACTCGTATATCCAATCCATAGTTCCTCTATCCTGGGAATATGATTATCCGTGGAGATAACATCAATATCTCCATATTGATTTATCTGAGTCTAGCCAGACATTCCCATGGATATTTAATCCCATTATTTGGGAGGGACAAATCCTATCTACGTCACTACGATCTCTAAGCTTTCTTCCTATCATGCCCGATAACTACCTTTATAGTTACCTGATTATGGCGCAACGTTTGATAATATCAAAGCATGATATTACACAACTAGAGTATCTAGTGACTTCAAGTCTAAGGATTACAATACTATTAGCACTACGAGAAGCGCTTGTGACTTTAACATAATCTAATGTAGCCTTTTCGTCGTGGGTCAATCCAGTATAACAATACTCCTAATGCATACCCATGTGTAAGACTTGATATCTCCATATCAGTCTACCCACATACTAGTCTATATTTTATCGTCCTATTACCCAATATAATGGACTAGGGATATTTAATATAGACAACACATTGTATCTAAAGACTTCTTTATATTAAATATCACCATAAATAATAAATGAATATTCTAGCCAAAACAATCTTCGTACTAAATATAGATTGCCTCTAGGGCACATATTCCAACAGTCTCCCACTTTCGCTAGAGTCATCTGTTGCGTCTCTTATGCCTATAGATCTAGTGTGCCCTTCATGCTTTCGCTGAACCAGCGGCTTCGTCAGTGGACCTGAAAGATTGTCATCCGTTGGAATCTTGCATATATTCATATGTCCTCTATCGATCATTTCACAAATGAGATGGAATATCCTAAGTACATGCTTTGAATGCTGGTGTGATATAGGCTCCTTGGCTTGTGTGATTTCCCCAGAGTTCTCACAGTACAACGCCATGGGATCCACAATACTAGGAACCACACCAAGCTCAATGATAAACTTCTTTATCCTAACAACCTCCTTTAATGCGCGTGCAGCAGCAATGTACTGAGCTTCAGTTGTAGAATCAGCAATTGTCTCTTTCTTGGAACTCTTCCAGCTCACAGCTACTCCATTCAGGCATAACACATTCACCGATTGCGGTCTGTAGTCATCTTTTTCGGTTTGGAAGCTTGCATCAGTGTAACCAAATACACTTAGCTCTTCCTCTCCTCCACGTATCAAGAACGCATCCTTAGTTCTTCTCAAGTATTTGAGGATGTTCTTGACAACAATCTAGTGACTCTCATCTGGATTAGACTAATATCTACTTTCCATACTCAACGTGTATGACAGGTCTGGTCTAGTACACAACATGGCGTACATGATAGGTCTTATGGCCGCTGCACAAGGAATCCTACTCATGCGGTCCTTCTCAATATCATTGGAGGGACAGTCAGCCTTTGAGAGGGTCACTCCATGCGACATGGCAAAGTATCCCTTCTTATAATCTTGCATGTTGAACAATTTCAACACCTTGTCTATATATGTACTTTGGCTTTGGCCGAGCAGCCTCCTAGATCTATCCACATAGAAGACCATATGAGCAGTATGTCATCCACATAGAAGACCAGAAACAGAAACAGAGCTCCCACTAACCTTCTTGTGAAAACACGGTTCATCTCCGTTCTTGATGAAGCCAAACTCTGTGACCGCGTCATCAAAACGTCGATTTCAACTCCTAGAAGCTTCCTTTAATCCATAGATGGATCGTTGTAGCTTACAAACCTTATTGGTATTCTTTGGATCCTCAAAACTCTCTGGTTGTGTCATGTACACATCCTCGAGAAGGTTTTCATATAGGAACGCTGTTTTGACATCCATTCGCCAAATCTCATAGTCATAGTAAGCTGCAATAGCAAGTACGATTCCAATAGATTTAGTCATGGCGACTGGTGAAAAGGTCTCATCATAGTCAATACCATGAATCTGTATATAACCTTTAGCCACCGATCGCCCCTTGTAGGCAACTGCTTTGCCATCCATGTCGGTCTTCTTCTTGAAGACCCATTGGCACCCTATGGGCCGAACCCCATTGGGTTGTTCCACCAAAGTCCATACTTTGTTGGTATACATGGACTCCATTTCGGATCTCATGGCTTCAAGCCACTTCTTTGAGTCTGGCCCTTTCACTGCCTCCCCATAGGTAGTCAGCTCATCATCCATGAGTGGTACGTCATCGGGATCTGTCACGAGAAGTTCGTACCTCTCTGGCTCATGACACACCCTACCCGACCTATTGAGTTCCTGTGTTACCGGAAAAGGCTCTTCCACAACCGTTTGTGGTTCCTGCTCATGTTCCATCATCGGATTACTGTTTTGTGGTTCTTTAATTTCTTCAAGTTCTACAGTCCGCCCACTTGCTTCTTTAGAGACGAATTCTCTTTCTAGAAACACGGAGGCCCGAGATACAAACACTTTGTTCTCGGTTGGATTATAGAAATAATATCCTTTCGTTTCCTTGGGATATCCCACAAACTTACACTTATCCTCTTTGGGTCTAAGTTTGTCTATTTTTAAACATTTTAAAGAGACATTGCAACCCCAAATCTTCATAAACGACACTATAGGACGGGCCCCAGTCCATCTCATATGGTGTCTTTATGACCGACTTGGATGGAACATGGTTAATGGTGAAAACTGTAGTCAATAGAGAATGTCCCCAAAACGATATCGGGAGATCCGTCTGACACATCATAGATTGAACCATATCGAGTAGGGTTCGATTCCTTCTCTCGAACACGTCATTCCATTGTGGTGTTCCGGTGGAGTGAGTTTTGATACTATCCCACACTCTCTAAGATACTCGTCAAACTATTGGCTCAAGTATGCTCCTCCACGATCCGATCGTAGAGCCTTAATGCTTTTGCCAAGCTGCTTTTCAACTTCATTCTTGAATTCCTTGAACAATTCAAAGGACTCGGATTAGGCCTTCATAAGATAAAAAATCCATATCTAATTAATTCATCAGTAAACGTAATGAAGTGGGAGTAACATCCCCAAGCTGGCGTGGAAAATGGTCTACATACATCAGTATGTATGAGTTCCAATAACTCACTAGTCCTTTCACCTTTATTATTGAAAGGGGAATTTTTCATTTTTTCAAATAAACAAGACTCGCGTGTCTCATATGATTCCAAGTCAAATGAGTCTAGGAATCCATCCTTAGAGCATCTCCAACAGTTTAATTGTCCTTGGACTATATTTGTACTTGCCTTATATTACACCTGCACTGTTAGAGTTTCTACTACAGCATCTAGCCTAAATATAGGTCAGCAACATTATTTTTTTATATTTTAATTTTCATTAATAGAAAATTATGTTACTATATCTAATAACTACCTTACTTTATAAATTTAATATCGAATTAATTAAACTATTAAGTGAGTTGAACGTAATTTTTGTATTTTTTGGTTTTTTTTCATTTTAATTGTTGATAAGTATTTATAAATTTTCTCAATTTATGGTTGCTACGGTAAAATCATAGTTTTTTGTTTTTTACACCAGGTTCAAATTGTCATCAGTTTAGGCCAAAACTGGTCCAATTATAGGCATGCCTCAAATTTAGGCCAGATTTTGCACCATCTGTTGGAGCTGCTTTTTGGGCAACTGGCCTAAATTTGTGCCAAAGACAACTTATAGGCCATCTCTTGGAGATGCTCTTATGGAGTCTAGATATGCTTTTCTCATTTATATGGCCTAAAAGACAGTGCCATAGATAGGTGGGATTTACATCATTAGTTTTAATCCTCTTGGTACTTACGTTATAGACGACATTATTTAGATCAAGGATAGACAATCCATTAGACAAATGCGCACTACAATAGTTCATACTATCAAAATAAATTGAGCAATACTTGTCCTTTATTGAAATAGAAAAACCTTTCTAGTCCAAATAAGAAATAGAAATGATGTTTATGCTCATAGCAGTTATATAATAGCAATTTTCTAATTCTACAATAAGCCATGAAGGAAGACATAACTCATACTCGCATATAGCTAATGCAGCAACTCTTGCTCCATTCCCGACACCCAAGTCTATCTATCCTTTAACCAATCTTCTACTTCTTTTCAAATCCTGCACATTTCGACAAATGTGAGATCCACATCCAGTATCCAATACCCAAGATGAAGAAATATAAAGATTGATATCTACAACAAAAATACCTGGTGGCGGTGGAATCACTATTCCAAGTTTTTTATCCTCCAGATATTGAAGGCAATTCCTCCTCCGGTGACCCAGCTAGCTACAGTAGTGACACTCACCCTTAGCCACGCCCCAGTAGGCTTTATAGCTTCCTTGTATTTTGCAACTCTCTTGCGCTTTCCTTTGGAAATAGAGGCAACTCCCTTGCCCTTCCTTTTATTTACCATCAGTATGGCATTGCCTTTGTCTTTATTGATGCTTTGTTCAGCTGTCCTTAACATGTTCAGTAAGTCTGGCAGAGCTTTGTTGATCTAATTCATGACATAGTTCATGATTAAATGATTATAACTATCAAGCAACGAGTGCAAGATGAGATTTGTTGCCAACTCTTGTCCTAATGGGAAGCCTAACCTCTCAAGGTTTTCAATGTATCCGATCATACGAAGCACATGAGGCTCGACTGGGTTCTCTTCTTCAAGATTACTCTTGAACAGTGCTTTGGACACCTCATACCGCTCATGCCTTGCTGGTTCTTGAAACAATTGTTTAACGTGTTCGATCATATCGTAGGCTTCCATGTTCTCATGTTGCTTCTGAAGCTCAGAGTTCATGGTGAAAATCATGAGAAAAGTCACATCATTAGAATCATCCACATGTTTGTGATGTGCTCTCATGGCAGCTAGAACGGTGTCATCCTGAGGTGGTTGTGGTACATGATTGTCTAAGACGTACAGTCTCTTTTCTTGCTTAAGGACGATACTTAAGTTTCTACACCGGTCAAGGAAATTTGTTCCACACAACTTGTCCTTCTCAAGGACTGATCGCAGGGATGAAGTCGATGCATGATTGAATTCTAAAAAACGAGAAAGATGCAATTTTAATACTTTGAACAATTTAACTATATTCAACAATGGCTAGATCATTAAATATAGCTCCCGCTATTTCACTCGGATTAATAGCCCTCACCATTAATGCGAAAAATATCATGTATATTTTCTACTGAGTCCAAGATCCATTTTTCACTTCTTCCTGAGCTTGCTTTGGCAAGTCACCAAAGAATAAGCTATTTAGGTAGGAACCCTTCCAATTGCATCTAATGCAACTCTTGGTCCAATTAGGTGAATAACATTTTATTCATTATCTAATCCATAGATAACACCTAATTGTCATGCCTCTAGGCTCATCAATTAAATTGATTTTGCCTAGTTGCGTTCAACCTCTTGCTTCAACAATCACACATTACTTGCTTGTTCCGCCGCAACACACCAAGGTGAATTAAAATCGCCTCGCTTTGACAAACCCGTACTTTAATGGACCTTGATCATGAAGGGTGTTTAGGTAAGAGAAGGCAAAACGCAATATTTCCATTAAGGGATTTAATTGTCATTATCTTAGTGTTTGGTTGATCCAATCAACTTGATCTACTTATTTGGATTGGGCAATCCATAATAAAAGATCACACTTGTTTATTATTATCTTGTTAACGTTTTGCATGTATCATCCATACACACAAAATTAAATAACAAGACATAAATAAGAAAAATCCAGAAAAGAAAAATTAACGTGGCATGGATATGGCCCCTAGACTAAGATATTACCAAGCCAATGATAATATCTATGTGGCCTAAAGTGACAAGCTCATCTCCATGTGCTCCACCATAGTCGCGCGTCTAGGATGCAAATCCTCATCATCTTTGTGGCTTCTTTCTCCTCCAATCTTCTTCTCCATGCTCTTAGCTTTTTATCTAATTAATCTAATTCTAGCCTATCATCTAGAATAAGTAAATAAATAAAACCCCACATTTTGAGAAGATGATCAGCACGCAGGCCGTAAAATTAATTAATTATTACATTAATTTGATCAGCTCGAAGGCCGTAAACCAAACCACAAAATTAAAGATCCACAACCTAGGCCATGTCAATCACATATGCAACAAAGCACATAATACAGTTAAAATCAATTTTCAACGCGCTTGTTCAATTTTAGTTGAAAATAGGCAACTAGGGTCAAAAACTATCCAAGAGTCCACCATCCACCATGGCCGAACCTCCCAAGGACCAAGGCACGACCTTGGGGCGGTCGGCCTAGCCCCACGTCCGGCCAATCTGCACGCTAGGCCGACCCAGCCCCTTGGTCGTGCCCTAGCTTGGGAAGCAAGGCAAGGGGGCGGTCCCAAAGGGGGCCGAACCCTTCCATGGAATTGTTTTCAAAACAATTTCTTCCCTGTTGCCCATGTTTAGTTATTTCCAAGTATGAAAATACCCTTTTCCAAGCTTGTGCCCAAACCCTAGATCCTAGATCCAAAATTGTTCACATCATATGTGATCAAAGTCACTAATCTTCACATCGCGTGTTAAATTATGTCTTGTTTGTCTTGAATCAAATTCAATTTGCATCTAATATGCCAATTAATTTCATTTTGCGCGTAATATTTACAATCAGTGTATAAACTGAAAAACATTAACAGATAAGATCATGTTATGTGCTACGAACTGTGGCTCTGATACCATTGTAGGGTTTTGATGCAGGTAACGCAGTGGAATAAAAAATTAATCCTGCTCAAATCCCTCCAAGGATCACAGGCAAGCAATCAAAACATGATAAGGGTAGAATAGGTGTGTACCTTAGTTTGAGAGATAACACGAAGAATAGTGTCTTCTAATCTATGAGTATCCACACCTTGGATCTTTGATTTGATTTCTTCTAACCCCGATGTGCTAGAAACGGAAGGAGGATGAACGGATGAGGGACGACAATAGGGCAGTCCTCCTTTGGTGGCCGACGGGTGAGGGACGGCAATAGGGGTCGTCGACCCTCTATTGTTGCTCTCTCTCTATCTTTCTTTGTTTTTTTCTCTTGATAATGAATTGTGATGAGAAAATAACAAGCTAGAGTTCATTTATATAGTAATAACTCTTTATAAACTACACAACATCCCCAATACTAATCATGTTCTTACATGGATTAGTCCACTTGCAAATTGGTCCCACTAACTTTGCTTGTGGTTGCGTTATGATCCTTTTATTAATTAGTCCAACTAATTAATACCAATATCCAATTTAATCGATCCGATGTGTGACCCCATAGGTTTCTACTTAGTTGGTAGTAACTCTTTACTAACATGGAGCGGTGTCTAGCAACAGATCGATGCCACCCAGCTAAAAGAAATAGTCAGTGATTCGACAAACCTTGTGCCCAATGTACATGAATTGTGTTATCCCTTTGTCTCCATATTTCGGATTGGACACGAGATATATTAGTCACACTCGTATATCCAATCCATAGTTCCTCGATCCTGGGAATATGCTTATCCGTCCAGATAACATCAATATCTCCATTTTGATTTATCTGAGTCTGGCCAGAAATTCTATAAGAATCATCCCTCGAGTGGCCCAAGGATATTAACTCCTATTATGTGGGAGGGACAAATCCTGTCTCAGTCACTACAATCTCTAAGCTTGCTTCCTATCATGCCCGATAACTACATTTATAGTTACCCGGTTAAGGCGCAACGTTTGATAATATCAAAGCGTGATATTACCCAACTAGAGTATCTAGTGACTTCAAGTCTAAGGATTACAATAACATTAGCACTACGAGAAGCGCTTGTGACTTTAACATAATCTAATGTAGCCTTCTCGTCGTGGGTCAATCGAGTATGACATTACTCCAAAGGCATACCCATGTGTTAGACTTCGCATATCCATATCAATCTACCCACATACTAGTCTATATTTGATTGTCCTGTTAACCAATATAATGGACTAGAGACATTTAAGATAACCAGCACGTTGTATCTAAGGACTTCATTATATTAAATATCTCAGTTAATAATAAATGATTATTCTAGCCAAACAATGTTCGTACTAAATATAGATTGCCTCTAGGGAACCTATTCCAACATAACTATCCTTCACAACTACCCGTAGACGGTAGAGGGTGAACATAGAGGAATTACCAATGTAAGTTTTTTCATTAATAAGTAAGAATATTGCAAAATGAAATTTTCCATTAATAAAAACAACCAGGCATACTTATATAGAAAAAAAATATTAGGAAGAATAAGAGAAAGATAAGAAGAAAAATACAAAAAATAGTATTAAATAAAAGTCTACTCCGCGTTGTCCTCTTTGAGTTGTTCATCTGTCGGGGCCTTTGCGGGTTCCTGGGTGTGAAAGCTTTCTCCTGGTAGCCCCCATGTATATCTTTGTGATTGGGAAAATATATTAACTAGTTCCTTTGTAGAATTTGACAGGAACAACAAACTTAATCTTTTAAACCTTGATCTGCTCAATTACCTGGATTTTCCATTCATTCTCTTAAGTTTTACGCCGGCTCTCCTCCAATGCAGTTTGCCTCTTCTTGTACAACCTCACAAAAGGGGAGCCCCCTCTCATTGCATCATCATCCGATGCATCAGAGATGAAAATTGGAGCATCCTCACAGGACCCTGGCAGCCCTGTGAAAGGACTGGTGACCTCCTCCTCTTCAACCAGGCGTTTGCGAATGGGTTTCATGATTAGAGGATTTTGGGGAGTGGACATTGATAGAGTATTAGGGAAGTTATTAATTTTTTTGTGACTAGTTTTGGAATGGATGTATGAGATTAAATAGAGCTAAACAGCTGCCACTTTTTCTTTTATTTCCTCCTCATAAAGAAACGTGCAATGAATTGATAGGCTGCCTGTACATTAATGATGATAAATGAGGCAGTTTGGGGAATTCGAACAGTTGCCTCAGAAATTGTTTGTGCATGTTATTGATTGTTAGTTGTTTAGGTTTATTATGATATCGTTAATGCTAGCTGCGTGCTTCCGTGTAGTACCAAACTAGGCCTCTCCATGCTAATTATAAATTCCCTAATGCTAACTGTCTGCGCTCTAATGACCACCAATTTATCATTAATTTAAAACTCTGTGAATTTTACTATTGAATTATCATGTCATATCATTGTCGTAGTTCAATTTTACTTCATTTTCACTCTAACGTTCATATTTGATAATGGCTGTGCACCGTGTGGACTTTCGACGGAGGTAAACATTCTGTGTTTTAATCTTTGTGATTTGGAATTGTAATATCACAAGTTGTGCAAGGCTTGAAATAGCTTAACTATTTCAAGGCCTTGAATCAGCTTTCAAAGCCTCGAATCAGTTATAATAGGCTTGAAAATAGTATAATTCAAGGCCTTAAAACTGTTTAATCTATGTGAACTTTCTCATGGGGAGTTTTCTGTAAACTCTTCTAAGTTGATTTCATATCCCTCATTCATATGATTTTTTCTACTTTTATTTGATGATGAAAGAAAAATTATTCTAACATGTTTGAACATAAAATATCATCTGTTTGACTATGATTTAGCATGGAATTTTATTTCCTAGTTTGCAGGGATTATTTCCTAACCTAACTTGTGCAGGGAAGGATATAATTGAGAAGATGATTCTATGTTAAATCTTACTGGTATGACATCTTCTCAATCTATTCAAATGCAAGATCACAAAATTATCTCTGGAGATTGTGTTCACTTAACCGTTGGAGAATATTGTCAAAGAGTCAAATTTTGTTGCCTACAAAATCGAAGATTTGTTGCTGAAAATCTGGGAAGATTTGCAGAGCTGTTTGAAGTTTAAATAGAGCTCATTTCTGAAGCAACATACACAACACTCAACTGGAAAAAAAGATAGAGACAATTCTGGATTGATAAAGCATCAAAAAAGTTCATCAATCTCACAATCCATTTCACAGAAGTTCACTACATACTGCACTGTAGTTTCTACACTCTAGTGTTCTTCTGTATTGTGCTTTATTGGTAGATCATTTATGTAATACTTCTATATTTATTCTCGAGGATTGTTCAAAGTGCATAATAGAGAATTCTGAGTTAATTAGTTAGCTAGAGCAGGTACTAGATAGGTTACGGAGAACCACAAGCTGTAACAGAGTAAGGCATCTCTCTGTGCTTGAGATCTAGGGCTTAGCTTTTGATGAATAAGAATTGGGTTGAAAATCCTGCAGGGATCATATCCCTGAGGTAGATATTAGTTCCAAGTGGACTGAAATCTATGAATCATTTGTCTCTTGCATTTACAGTATCTTTACTTAGTTTTTACAGCATTCTAACTTGTCTGTTTTTTAAGGGTTTGAAACTCTTTTCAAGGCCTTGAAAAAGACTTGACTGATCCATTCCAAACTGTATTTCATTTCAAAGGCTTGATCTTGTTTTCAAGGCCTTGAACTTCACTAGCTTTCACAAGATCTTATTATCTTAGCAAGTTTTACAAAAAGTTGGCATACAATATTCAACCCCCCCCTTTCTAGATTAACTTAGCTGCATTAACACTTGCACACTCACACTTTCAATTTGTATCAGAGCTTGTATCACTTTATAGATTTAACCATCTGCTGATCATGAGTACTGCAGGTGATGGTGGTTTCTCACGCGGAAGAGCTGCTAACAGACCTCCTCTATTTTGTGGAGAAAATTTTGCTCACTGGAAAACTTTGATGAAAATTTTTATCATTGATCAAGACATAGAGCTTTGGACCATTATTCAGAATGGCCCTCACAGTTTGTACACAGAGAAATATGGGATTAGAACTCCCAAATCTGAAGACTCACTTTCCTCTTCTGAATTAGAGCAATTCTCTAAGAATTACAAAGCTATTAACATCTTATATTGTGCCTTCAGTACAGATGAATTCAACAGGATCTTATGATGCACAGCTTCCAAAGAAATATGGGATAAGCTTGTAGTAACTTTTGAAGGAACCAGTCAAGTCAAGCAAACCAAGACCAACATCTATCTCAGGCAATATGAGTTGTTTAAGATGAATGCGGATGAACCTATCAAAGACATGTTCAAGAGGTTTACAGACATTGTTAATAACCTTGATTCACTGGGAAAACATTTTTCCAATGAAGAAAAGGTGAGGAAGATTCTAAGAAGTCTTCCAAAGGGAAAGTTGGAACCAAAGACCACAACTATTGAAGAATCTCATAATCTCTCAACCCTACAACTCGATGACCTACAGGGGAAGCTTCTCACACATGAAATATCTATGAATGAAGCTGATGGACAACTCCCACAAAGTGTCAAGAACTTAGCTCTCAAAGCCAAAGAGAATGAGAAAACTCAAAGCCTTGAAACTGAGGATGGTGATGATAATATCCATTTGCTTTGATTTCCAAAGCCTTGATAAGGATTCTCAAAATGAAGAAAAACTTTGGAAACAGAGACTTCAACAGAGAAAGACGTTGACCATCTAGTAGCAAGGACTACAAAGGTAAGTCTTCTTCAAAATATAAATCAAAGGTCATGAATTGCTTTGAATGTGGTGATGTAGGACATTTGATAAGAGATTTTCCACACAAGAAAAGCAAGATCATGATAGAAGAAAGAAAGATATGATGGCTTCATGGAGTGATTCAGATAGCTCAAGTGAATCAGAATCTGAAGAAGAACATGCCAACCTATGCTTCATGGCCAAGCAAAATGAATGTTCTGAGAAGAACATTGAGGTAATGGTAAACTGTCTGATTTCAAAACCAAAAGATGCTTTTTCAGATTATCTCAGAACAATGCTTTTAAATGAAGAAGATTAGCTGAAAGAAATCAGACTTTTGAAAGAAAAAGTTCATGAGCAAGCAAAAGAGAACTTACAACTTGTTTGTCTAAATCAGAATCTTGAAATCTCTCAGAAGAAAACTGACAGTGATTTCAAGGCCTTGAAAACCATTTGCAAAGCCTTGAAAACACAAGTCAAGGAAGTAGTCACTAAGAACTCTTCGATGAGTAACAGCCTTGTTAATCTAAAACATCAAGTTGATGAATTAGATAAAAAAAGACTATTCTTACTGAGAAACTTCAAGAATATGAATTAGTCAAAGTAAAGCTTGCTGGATCAGAACACAATTTGAACTTGATTCTAGGAGGAAGTTCACAGTCTGTTCACAAAGCTGGTATTGGATTCAATCCAAATTTTCCAAGAAAGAACAATACCATATTTGTGAAAGCTGGAAAAAAAACTTCTCCTAAATGTCATTACTGGTGCAAAATGGTCATGTTAAAATGACTTGTCCTTTCAGAAGAAGAGACCCTCACATAATGAGGAACACTTTTCCATTTCTACTCAAAGGACAAGTTAAACAGATTTGGGTTCCTAAAGGGGTTAGACAACCTAACATGGTTGTGTTGGAATTGTACCCTAGAGGCAATCAACTTATTGTGACAAATATGTGGATTTACGATTCATTATGCTATCGATATGGAGATATGTTAACACGAAAGAAGTCCTTAGAATATGAATGTTATATTCTTAAAATATCCATAGTAAATTAAATTGATTAACAGGACAATCAACTATAGACTAGTATGGGGTTGGATTGATATGGAGATTTCATGATTTAACACATGGGTGTGCATTAGGGGTAATGGCATACTGGATTGATCCATCTCCGATAAGGCTACATTCTGTCTTATGATTTTGTGATTCGTGTATAAATGATGCATGCAATTAGGATATTAAGATAATTAGACAACCCGAATCTTTTATTTGGAGTTGTGCCCAAACTCAAATAAGTAGATCAGTTGATATGGATCAATAAAATAATGTATAATTGAAAATAAAATCCCTCAATTTAAATATTGTGTTTTTGCCTTTTCGTTATCTAGACACTCTTCATGATCATGATTATCAAGCTCGTGCGTTCCAAAGCAGGGCGACTTGATTTATCACGATTGTGTTGCGATGGCACAAGCAGGTAATGTGCAACTGTCTAGGTAAGAGGTTGGACGCAACTAGGTGATTTTAATAAGATTAAAAGCCTAGAGGAAAACAATTGGGATTATCCATGGGATGGTTAAATAAGGAGTTATTTGCCTAATTGAAGAGTTGCATAAAGATGCAATTGGAATTGTTCCTACCTAAATAACTATTTTTAGGTGACTTGCCAAAGCAAGATCAAAAGAAGTGAAATATGGATCTTGGCCCACTAGAAAATATAATGATATTTTTCGCATTAATATGGAGTGTCATTAATCCGTAGAAAAATAGTGGGAGCTATATTTAACAATTTAAATCATTGTTGAATATATTTATACGTCACAATAATTTGCATAATCCTATTGTGTTGGAGGCCCATGGCATTAAACAAACAAAACGCAACTTTATCTATTTTCTAGACTGGTATAAAAAAATCGAGAATTATTCTCAAATAAAAGAAAATTGTTGTAAATCATAGAACATAAAAATTCTCTTCCACCAACAACCAAAACACACTAAAACAAAATGGAGAGAACATCAAAGAACGGTCTTTGAATGTGACTTGCCTCATGCTAGCAGCCATGAACTCTGAGCATTGGAAGCAAGATAAGAACATGGAGGCGTATGATATGATCATACATTGAAAGAAGGTCTTTCAAAGAGCGAGCTAGGCATGAAAGATTTTTAAGTGTTGCTCCAAATTCCGTTCTATTGCTTAGCACTCGTCATCATCGAGATTAATCAAGCTCGTGCGTGCCAAAGAAGGGAGACTTGATTCATCAAGATATGACGGAATGACACTAGTTAGTAGTGTGTGACTGCCAAAACAAGAGGTAAAACACCACTAAGTTATTTCAATAGGATTGAAATCTTATATTTTGGATGTTATCTCTGAGATAGATAAAGAATAAAATTTAGTCACCCAAGTGGACCAAGAATTGCATTGAATGCAATTATATTTTTGTTCAAATAAGATTTACTCAATATGATTGAAAATCACTAAAAAAACACTAATAATGGGCATGGGCAAAGCTGTTAATGGTTAACAGCATGGGTAAGGGCAAATGGTTTGCGCCGACCCCATGGGTATACAACAAGCTTGTTGCTAAAACCAAGTTGCCTTAAAATTCCATAGGTAGTGTTGAGGAAGAGAGACTACCCAAAGTACCTGGAAGTAAGTGTTAAAAGAATTATGAATTCCGATTAAGGTATTTTTGTTATAGAAATCAATGTGTCTATTTCATCATCATGAGTATATGATACTAGATGAGGATCTCACATTTATAGAAATGTGGAGGATCTCAACAGATAAAGACAATTGGATAAGGAAGAAATAAACCTACACGTGGGGCAATGAAGCAAGGGGTTGCTAAATTAGCCATAGGGAATTTTTTCCACCTTTATGAAATTATTCATGAACTAGACAAAAGTAATAATGTCCCTGCTATGAGTAGGAACATTATCATAGTTTCTTGTTTGGACAAAAAAGCTCCTTATCATAATAAAGGACAAATGTTGTTCCATTTATTCTGATATGCATTATTGTAATGCAATTTTGTCTAAGTGGATTGTATATCCTTGATCATGATAATTTCATATATAACATTAATACCAAGAGGTATGCATATAATGATATGAACTTCACTTATCTTTAGCATTATCGTTTAGGCCTCATAAATTAGATATACATATCTAGAACTCCATGAGGATGGATTTCGGGAACTCATTTGATTATTGAATCATATGAGACATGTAAGACTTATTAGGCAAAGATATGATCTTTTAAGAATCATACATATTGAAGTATGAAGGCCACTAAGCACAAATGCTAAAGATGGTTTTCAGTACTTCATCATTTTTACTGATGGGATCAAAGAAATATGGATTTGTGTATCTTATGAAGAAACAAATCAGAATCCTTTGAATTTTTTAAAGAATTCAGGAATGAAGTAGAGAACCAGCTTGGCAAAAATATTAGGGCTCTACGATTGGATCGTAGAGGATAGTACTTGAGCCAAGAGTTTGACAAGAATCTATGGGAGTGTTAGATATGATCCAAAACTCACTACACCTAGCACGCCACATGGGTTTGGCTTGTCTAAGAGCAGAGTTCAGACCTTGTAGGACACGGTTCGGTCCATAATGAGTCAAACAGAACTTCCAGTTTAGTTTCGGGGATATGTTCTAATTATAGTAAATTTCGCCCTTAACCTTGTTCCATCAAAAACAGATTATGAAAAACGCCATATGAGATATGGACTAGGAAGTGTCCTATTATGTCATTCATAAAGATTTTATGTAAAATAGTTTACAGATAAACTTGGAAACAAGTCAGATAAATGTTTTGTGGGATATCCTAAAAGGGATATTATTTCTACAGTCCAATCGAGAACAAATTGCTTGCTGCTCGAACCACAATGTTTCTAGATAGAGATTGTCTCTATTAGAAACAGTGGGAGGACAGTAAAACTTGAAGGAGTTCAAGAACCACAATAAAACATTGATCCTTTTGATGGAAAATGAGCAGGATCACAAGATGTTGTGGAGCAACCTACTCATATAACACAAGCCTCATAGGTCAGGTAGGATATGTCGAGGGACTAGAGAAATAAGGATTTCTCATAACCCGTGATATATTGCTCATCAAGATGAGCCTACAACCTATGAGATGGCCACGTGTGGGCTATGCTCTCAGAAATGGCTAGGAGCCATGGGATACAAAATGGAATCCATGTATACCAACAAATTATAAAATTTGGTGGAACCACCTAAAAGGTGCAAGTGGGTTAGGAGGAAACCAACATGGATGGTAATATGATTACTTTTAAGGGAAAATAGGTTGAGTAAGGATTTCCTGTGAGTTCATAGTATAGACTATGACGAAATCTTTCCAGTTGTGATGCTTAAATCCATTCGCATCTTGCTTGTAGCAATTTTTCTATAGATTGAGTCAAGCTTCTTGTAGTTGGATTCTTCAAATTGATGATTCAATCATAGGAGTTTGGTTCCATCAAAATTGAAGATGAGACTTGTGTTTACAAGAAGGTTAGTGGGAGCATAAATATGTTTCTGGTCTTGTATGTGGAGACATACTCATCATTAGGAATGATGTCCCGACTTGGTAATCTTACGTAGATTGACTAGGGAATTGATTTTCAAATGATAGACTTAGGCAAACCAACCTATAAAGATCTACGGAGATAGATCAAGATGGTTGTGCGGCTTAGGTCATAGCACATAAATTGACAAAAGTGTTGAAATTGTTCAACATGTATAGAATAAGGATTCTACCTATGTCACATGAATAGGTCTTTGGAAGACTAGACGTCTTTCCAATTAGATTGGGAAGGGACCGTATGAATAAGATTCATGAGATACGCCATGTTACGTAATAGGCCAGAGGTGTCATATGGCAAGACACAAAGATACCCGTCGAATCCGGGTGAGAGTCACTGAATGAATATCATGATTATGTTCAAGTAATTGGGAAGAACTAAAGGATGAATTCTTGATAAATAGAGGATAGGAAGAGTTTTCTGTAAGGGGTTACATTGATGCGAACTTCAAATCTGAAAAAGAAGATTTCATATTATAAGACGAGTTTTACGTTTTGCCCTAGTGGGAGCGACTGTGAGCTGGAGAGGTTCCAGGCAAGATTCAGTCACTGATTCTAATTCTTGGTATTGGTTGTTCGGGTCTACTACCTCGTCGAATGTAAGCTCTACAACCATGCACATAAATTTGTAATCACAACCAAGTGGAAAGTAGATAATGCATATGTACTACGTGATATGCAAAAATGCCCTAAGTAATTAAAAGCACCCAATGTACTTTTAGATAGTTAAACTCTCGATTTCTAGTGAGTCGGAAATCTCCAAAATGATATTAAGAAGTTACAAAATGCTTTTAAGACTATAAAACTATTTAATACTATATATTCCGTTACAGTGAATTGTAAGAAAAGTTATGATTATAGTTAAACAATGAAAGATAACAATACTCATAATTTAAAAGAAAAAAGTTGTTTTTAGTTCAAGAAATGATTTCGTAATATGTCCCAAATACTATATGTTTGACAAACAATTTATTTTACTTAATAAAGACGGTATTATTTTAAACATATTCATTTATCATTTGAAACGGATAATATTGATATTTATAAACATAAAAAAATCATTGTTTAAATTAACTGAATTGATATTTGTTCTATAATTAAAACAAAATCGTTAAATGATTAAACATTATAGAAAAGAAACGAATTTTTGCCAACTTATTTTTCAAGAACACGGTGTAGATATTAACTCATAAATAATTTCTAATTTATAGTACTTTAAATTTTTATTTATATTACCAAAATATTTATCATCATTCATTTACTTTAAAAACATACACACATGTGTGTGTGTATATATATATATATATATATATATATATATATATATATATATATATATATATATATATATATATATATATATATTACAAACTCTAAATTATAGTTTAAACAATTTATTTAAAAACTAACTATGTAAATATGGTTATAACACTGAAACTACAACCAGTCCCCCAAGGTTAGGAAATGTACAAACAGTCCCCAAAAGTTTCTGAAAAAAGACAAACATGCCCCCTGTAGATAGTGCTTTCTGAGCTGACAGATCTTGGCCACGTGGCAACCATCCAGCACACCATATTGTGCTCCACACACACTGGATCACCAGCCGAGCTGATCCATGTGGGGGCTGCGAGACAGAGCCCTCGCATACCACTGTACGGGACTTGTAGGGACTTTGTGGTTTGGAGGCTAGAGTAAGCCCTGTCGCGTGCGAGCCAAGCCCGCACGCGACCTTTAGTAACTGTTTTGAGAGATTTATGGCACGAGCTCCATAAACCCGGTCAATCCGGTCAAACCCGGTCAACCTCGTAACGGTTCCGGTATTCGCGCACCACGTGCTCTAACGGTCCCTATATACTCGGACGGACGTACCGTTATGGTTAAGCTAATTAAGCCGCCATTAATGGGAGCATTAACCACACTATAACGGTCATGATCTCCAGTATATATAGATCGTCAACCTTTCCATACAAAGGAGGACACACTGCCATACGCGGAAGCTCTGCCAAACCTCTGTCTCTCTCTCAGACATTGCTACTGCCTTACTCTCTCCCTACACACAACCCCTCTCTTCCTGTGCGATCCTTGATCCACTACATACGGTGTACACGGAGGTCTCCCCGCCGGAATCTCTTGTGCACATTTTGGTGAACCCAACGTGAACTTACCAACAAAAGCAACCATGTCTCAGGAGGATGATGTCAGCAACAGATCGCCTTCCACCGAAGCACCATCGGGAGACGAGACCCGCCGTACTCCTACGACTCCCGGCGAGACACCCACGCTAGAGTCTTTGGATGCCACTGTTCAGAGTCAGGCGAAAGCTCTCAAGGCTCAGTCTGCGCAATTAGAACGGATCTTGGCCGTTCTGGGCACCCTTGCACCAAACCCTTCGCCAGCCACCGCTGCCCCTCAAGGAGGAGGAGCCCCTACCGTTCCAGGATTGGGAGTGTCAGCCACACCTCCCAACCCCAATCTGCAGACTCCACCGGCGACTACGCAGCTGCCTTCGGTTCAAGGGTCAACGGCCCAGATGCTGCCTCTTACTGCTCACACTCCTCATCCCTCGGCTTTGGCGTCTAACCCAACTCTGCAGTACCCATTGCCTCCCCCAACGGCGATCTGGGGGAATATGGGTAGTCAGTATGCTCCCAACCCTCCGGCGGCGTATGTGTCGCCACCGCCTACGGCAACCCCTCCATCAACTACCGAGGGGAGCATTCCAGAATGCATGACGTCTCTGCAGAAGCGCGTGGACACTATTCTGGCTCATCAATCATTCGCGGATACCATTATCCCGAAGTTAGACAACGATCCACCTATTCCACGAGAGATCTATCTCATGCCTAATCCGGCGGGATACAAGGCTCCTAAATGGGATAAGTTCGAAGACGTCAATGGAAACGCTCATGAGCATGTCATGCGTTTCATTGATGTCATGGGCCCGCACGGAGCTGATCCCAAGCTGCTGATGCGAGAGTTCCCAAAATCTTTAGGGAACGTAGCATACAAATGGTACCGAACATTGGAAGCCGGATCCGTGAAGACTTGGGACGACATGGTCCAGAAGTTCTATACCATGTTCTTCCAGATGGAAGAAAAGGTGACGATGATCCATCTCTCGCGGATGTATCAGAAGCGCGAGGAGGACGGAATCACTTTCATCAAGAAATTCAGGGCGAAATCCTTGGAGTGCAAAGATCCAATGCCCGAAAGCCGGCTCGTAGAGATATGCCTGCAATGCATGCGAGATGAATACAAAGGTATGCTCATTAATTTGCAAACACCTACATTTTCAAAGCTAATCGAATGCACGAAGAATATCGAACCTATAGTCGAGAGACAGAAAAAGAAGAGCGCTCCGGAGCAAACTTCGAGCGGCGCTACATACATGATCGGGAGATTTAGCTACAAGAGGGGACGCGAAGCTGAGGTCAATACAGTTTCGCCCCAGAAGCAAGCGAAGGTTGCGAACTTCGATGTACCGCCTCTGCCATGCTCGGTAGAGGAAGCAAGTGACCTCTGCAGACAGTGGCGCAAGGACGGCGTCCTGCCACCGCTCGAGAAAAAACCCTCCAAGGAGATGGTGAGGGACCCTAAGTGGTGCGAGTACCATGGCAAGGTCATGCACCCCACGGCGGAATGTAAAAAGCTCAGGTTTACATTCGACCAGAAGATGAAGAACGGCGAGCTAATCGTCAGCGATCACAGAAAGGACGTGCGCAACAACCCACTTCCTGCGCACGCGGAGCAGGGCCCGAAAGGCAAAGAGGTCGCCATGATCTCGATTGTTGACTTGGAAGAAGTCGCAGAAGATGGTCTACCCATCGTTGCCGAGGTCCATGAAGACGACGACTACAGCATGGACACGGCGGATGAACGTGCCGACCGCATGAAAGGGTCGCATGGCTTCAGCAGATTCTTCGATGAGATGAACTTCTCCGAGAAGTGCCGGACAGATATGACGAAAGCGATCTTGAGAATAGCAGAGGACTACGAGGAGGACCTCGTAGTCTCCAACGGGAAAGTCATCAGGGCATCCCGCTCTACAGAAAAGATTATGACCTTTTCCGCTAGCGACAAGAAGACGGAGGCGAGCCATCAAAGACCTCTGTACGTGACCGCCATCATCAATGGCGTCGAGTTCAAACGAGCGTTCGTCGACGGAGGAGCAGCGGTTAACGTCGTTTCGCTCCACACACTGAAGCTAGCAGGGATCCCCGAGCACAAGATCGTCAGACGTCCATCTCCGCTTATGGGATTCGGAAGCGACTCTAGAATGACGATCGGATGGATCCGCCAGGGCGTTCAGATTGGAAAAATCAAATGCTCAGCAAAGTTCTATGTCATAGACGCGAACACCACGTACCACATGATTATAGGTCGAGCCTGGATTCATCGCTTCGACGCAGTTCCTTCAACGGCTCACCAGGTTATGAAAGCTATCTGGAACGACAGAATAGTCGAGATACCGGATTCGACGAACCCATTCAACCTGGATGAAGCACATCTCATCGAAGCGGTGTGGTTCACTGAGATGGCGGACGAGCAAACACCGGGACCATTCAACCCTACTCCTTTGCCCCTCTGGGAGGACATCAAGGATCAGTCACCTGCGGGAGTAATGGTGACAAGGGAAGATGCCAAGGAAAAGCCGTCTACACTCGAAGAGGCGTCGCGTATCGCATATCATCGAAAGAACGTGTATACTCTTAAGAGGATCGCAAAGCATGACCCCAAGGGCAAGGAGATAGAGAGCTTCTACGCCAATGGGAAGAAATGCTATCGCATATGAAGGTGCGCGGGGATGTCCTCACGCGGGCATGGGGATATCCCTGGGCAAATCAATCAAATCGAGCAAATTGTGCTGACAGAAGAGCCAACACAGGGCGCGCTAGGCGAGAAACTCAAAGAAGCACCTGAATGCATGGAAGACAGGCCCAGACCACAAAAGCAAGAGCTAAAGGAAGTGTTCCTCAGTCCGAACGAGGAAAAGAAAAGGCCAGTCTTTCTAAGTGCGGACCTCACAAGCGAAGAGGAGCAAGGACTGCTACAACTCCTAACTGAATACAAGGATGTGTTCGCATGGGAGTACGACGAAATGCCAGGTCTGGATACAAGCATCACCATGCACCGTTTAGACATTATCCCAGGGTCTAAACAGGTAAAGCAGAGTACGAGGAGCTTCAGACCGGAGCTTAACGTGAAAATCAAGCAGGAGATTGTCAAGCTCCTGGATGCTAAATTCATAGAGCCGAATCATCATCCCACATGGCTGGCCAACATCGTGCCAGTAGTGAAAAAGAACGGACAGCTCCGCATCTGCGTGGACTTCCGAGATCTCAATCGCTTCTGCCCCAAGGGCGATTTCCCACTGCCCAACATCGATTTGCTTATCGATTCAACAGCGGGCCATCGCATGTTCAGTTTCATGGACAGTTTCAGCGGGTACAATCAAATCAAGATGGATCCCGAAGATGCGCAGAAAACTGCATTCATCACTCCGGTGGGGGTGTTCAATTACACCGTAATGCCATTCGGTCTCAAAAATGCGGGTGCAACCTATCAGCGGGCCATGATGGCTCTGTTTCATGACATGATGCATAAAGAAGTGGAATTCTATGTGGATGACTTGGTTGTTAAATCCAAGCACGAAGCAGATCACCTCGCAGATCTACGAAAGGTGTTCAATAGATGCAGATGTTTTCAACTGAAAATGAATCCCATGAAGTGCGCGTTCGGGGTAACATCAGGGAAATTCTTAGGATGCGTGGTTCATCGCCAAGGGATCGAGCCTGACCCTGCGAAAGTATCAGCTATCACCAGCATGACGCCACCCCATAACCAGAGCACTGACACGCTCCAACTGCAAGTGTACAGCTCTCGTGTGTAGTAATAAACCGGAAATCCGGGTTGTCGAACCCAAGGGACTTTGTTTAAATTAACTATTATTCTAAACCTTATGTGGGTACGTCGCAAGTTGTGTTTTTATCTAATTCTAATAAAATAAGCGCAATATTCTCAATTAACCAAGTGAAGTAATTCACGATTAATAAAGAATGAATTTTAGGGTTTTTGTAAAATAAGGGAAAAGTACCGGGAATTCTCTAGGTTCACTAGGTTGATCTAAATTTATATTTTGATTTGTAAAACAACCACGTGTTATTCACTATTAATCAAGCAATATTAAACTTACCGAGTTACCAAGCAAGTCACTATACTTTAACTAAACCAAACCGAGTTACCAAGTCTAATTTAGCTTCGAGTATGCATTAAAACCATATTTCTACTTTAACGATCCTAGTTAACAATGCCGAGTTACCAAACATTGATACGACTAGGTGGATTATTCAATTTACCGACTAATTCTCACGGAGTTACCACGTGAAAACTAATTTAGTTTATCTCTACGTTAGCTACTCGCAAAGATAATATAATTATGAACGTAAATAATCCATAATAGTGAATAAACACGTGAGATTAAGCTAGAACATGCATCACAATCATCAAAACATCAACTTTAGATCAAACCCTAGCTACACCAAACGAGAATTCCCAGCAAATAACGTTTAGCTACTCATATTCATGTTCAAAACGACAAGTCTAATGAGTTTAAACATAAAAATCAAGAAAAGAGGAGAGTTGAGAATCCAAATGGATGATCCAAAGCTCCTAAGCTCTTCCAATAGCTTCTTGATCTCCAAAAGATGTCTCTAATGTCAAAAACTACTGAAAAAGTCGACCTAAAAGGCTTAAATACGTTTCCATAATCTTATTACAAAGTATGGATAAACTACAAAAAAGCCCCAAAAATTCTGCACTTCCAGCGATCTCTTCGCACGAAGACATTTGTCTTCGCACGAAGAGTCTTCGTACGAAGACATCTGCTTCTTCGTGCGAAGATCATCTCATGTAGATACTGCGAGCATGTTTAGGAAGACAATTCTGCAGAGCCAAAATTTGGCTAAGTCTTTTGTCTTCGTACGAAGACATTTGTCTTCGCACGAAGACTCTCTGGTCCAGCCCTCTTTCTTTGACTTTTCTCTTCCTTCCTTTGACTTTCCTCTTCCTTCTATCTTCCATTGACCTTCCTTTGATTTCTGATGACTTTCTCCTTCCTTTTGACTTGCCTTTGAGTTCCTTGTTTCCGAAGTTCGCTTCCATATCCCGCACGATCCTCCAAGCCCTGTTTTCCTGCGAATCACAACACGAAAACACAACCCGCGATCATATCACAATAAAAGCTCAAAAATCTAAAGAAACGCCCGGATTTAACAAGTAATGCATATGAACTCACATTATCACATTTAAGCTCAATTTACTCAAAAGACGACGAATTCTCCATGATAAGCACGCAAAACGTAGAAATAAAAGGCATAAAATAACTCCGAAAACAGAGTTATCAACTACCCCCACACTACCTTTTGCTCGTCCCGAGCAAATCTCCCAAGTCAATTCCATTTCTCTCAAGCCAAAACTTCTTTCGCTTTCCCGCAATCCATCCAACTTTGCATACTAACCTAATTGCTCATTGCATAACTTCCCTACGCCAATTGCATACTTTCACCTCACATTGCATACAAAACCATTACCACTTGCATACTAATCCGAGTAGAACAATTAACAAACCATCCTCTTTACTAGTCGACACGACTCGATTATACACAATGCACCTATATGCAAATGCAATATTCACAATGCAAGTATTGAACTAACAAAATATTTTTTCTTTTCTTTTGCGAGATTGGGTAATCTCCATTAGCTTAAACCGATTCACACGAAGCGATGAGAAATCTAGACACAAGGAATGAGTTGAAATCAAATTCGACAACACGAATCCCCCCTAGCTAGTATAGAGAACCTAGCTTTACTAAGTAAAAGAACGCAATACCCTTTTCATGTGTGCCACAAAATAAGAGGCTACGCTAGGCTAAGCCACGTTCAAGATCCGAGCTCCTAATCCGCTAACGAGTTTAGAATGATGCGGCTTTAGGGACAAATAGGATAATAATCAAACACAAATCCTAAGGCGTCACATTCTCACAATTACCATATCTCACACACCCTCACAACAATGATAGAACCCAAGCCCGAAACTCACCATCTCCGGCCCTCGATCCCCTCACACCCCGGTACAATTACGATCCCCGCGGCTATTGTCATGAATAATGTATAAGCCAAAATTTCCCGTTCGTGAACTAGTCGCTTCTCCACTCGTTCTTCCACAAAGCTTTTCATTCTTCCTTCATTCATCTCTCCTTTTTTTCTCTCTCCTTTTTTTTTTATTTACTTATCTCTCAAAGTCCTGCACAATTTCTTCAATATCTGTCTCGAGTGGTCTTCCAAGTGTCAAGTTAACATATGATAGTAAGGGGAGACACTATCCAAATCAACATGTATAAATCACAAATAAATGTCTCTCCCTATCTCGATGAAATCCTCGGTGCAACAAACGAAGCCGCTAACATAATAGAGCACGTGTGGGGATGGAGTCGTCGCAAGCTCAGTCTCGATGTCCGAAGTCAAATGTCGACACCCCCACACTCGAATGTAATCCTGTCCCCTCTCAAGTAGTCAATCAAATATCTGTCTCTTGCCTAATCCAACCAAACCTCCTACACCATGATGAGTAAGATCCGGTACCTAGCACGATCCACCTATCAAATTTCCCCCAACCCAAGTTTTGTGTGTATTAGATGGTACACACTCACGGCTCTCCTCACTTGTGTCCATGTTGTAATGCCATGGAACACCGCCACACCGAAGTGCGCAAGCCTACTCTCACTCACCCTCGCATTCCCCTCAAAGATCACACATGAAGTGCATGCGATATGTATGACTCACACAAATATAGCATGAAGTACTCCCTCATCGAACCCCCTCAACTACAACACCCTCGTGACGCACTAAAGCGGTGATTCTACCCAATCAGTGATGAAGGTCAAGAATCGTCACCCTAAGTCCAAAGGCTGTCAAAGAATCCGTGGTTCAAATCAGGGTTTACTAGTGGTCCTACAAGGTAAGTTCTATAAGCAGTGAGTGCTCTAATACACACCTCGCACAGCTGTTCTGTGTGCCACTACGAGGTGGGTTGGCGACTACCTAAGACGTACACAAGAACGTTCGGCTTGTTTAGCTCACACCTAGCTCAACTCTTGTAAGAAAATTAGGCACACACTTTAGATTTGACAAAATTAAGTTCGTGTGTAAAATAGGCACGCATTCCCATAAAGAAAGTTTCTCTACACTTACTAAGGGAAACTCACATCGTCACTCTCGATCGCAAATCACGCCCTATGCCTAAAAGTCTCACACTTCTCGATTTTACCGAATTTTCAGCTTCTTTCGATTGCCCTTTCTCAAATTTTTAATTTTTTTGGTATTTCCACATTTTTAGTTTCTTTTTTTTTTATATATATATACCTACACTATATGCACGGCCAACTCGACTAATGACTCAATAATGGTGGGATGACTCAAAAATACCAAAACGTGCACGCAAAAAGATGAATAATAAAAAGAAAAATAAGGACATAACTAAAAATTTCTAACTACATGCTGACACGGGCGATGCAAAGACTCAACAATGACTAGTAAAAAGGACTCAACCACCCCCACACTAGAATGCATCGTTGTCCTCAACGATAACGCGAGGACTCAACAATTCTAGCACGAGGGCACACTCCACTACTCGTCGTCTTCTTCCTCCTCTTCATCTTCCTCCTCATCATCTTCTTCTTCCTCATCCTCACTCGGCGGAACCGGATACTCAAATTCATCCTCCTAGAACCACGGATCCGCTGTCGGGACCGGTGGAACAAACTCCCTCGCCGCCTGACCACTCGACTGTATAACCCACTGGCCCACCATCTGGATTAATCCCCCCAGCTTCGCCTGATTGTCCCGAGTGTGGGCAAACTGGCGTCTTCTCTCGAGTCTATCCCGGGCCATCTCCTCTCTCAGGTGATCATAAGCAACCTGGTTATCAAACCTAGAGGTGTTCATCCTCCTACCCTTGCCCTTCTTCCTTGCTGTCTCGTCAAACCTATGCCACTTCCTAGCAGTAAACGGTTTCAAATCCATGTCTCTCCCAATGACTACTTCGGAAGTTTTGGCTAGGTGAGTAAGCAAGCAAGTATGACCGGGACCCAACTTGTTAGTCCTTGACACCCTCTCAAGAAAATTCTCCCAAATCAGTTTAGGGATATTGATTCTAACCCCGGTGTAAAGACAGAGAGCCCAGACCGATAGGCGGAAAGTGTAACTAGGGTTTCGTGTGATTCCCAAAACCCAGTTCTCTAGCAATTCACAGAACCACCTTGCCTCCGGCCTATAATGTTTCTTTTCGGCCTTCCAATGAATCACCTCCCCTTTTCTGTCCCATGGATCTACCCCTTTTGCAAAACAAAAAGCATTCAAACGAGACCAAAGATTCTCACTACGAAGAACAGTCTCGTACCCACAACCCTCTTTCAATGCGGGGAAACCCATGGCTAAAGCGATAGTCTCTGGCGTGAAGACTATCCACTCGTTCCGACAGTACACAAGACGAGGGTCTTGGCTCTCACCATCTTTTGCATAACGCAAATTGAAAAAAAACTCTCGCGCAATATGCGAACTAGACGGCCCTACTAGCTTAAACCAATTGGTAAGCTTCTCGCGCTCAAAAATTTCCTTGATTGCTTGAGGCATGTCCTCGTGCAATGGAAATGCCTTTTCGGGCTGCCCGTTCTTAGTCAAGTAGGTATCTTTGCGAGAGTCAAGATGGGCCTCGTAAGTGACAAAACGGAAGCTATCATAGTACCCGGGCCCAATACTACTTTCTTTCAAATTAGCCTTAGCCTTTCGTCGGCCTACAATGCCCGGTTTAGCCGGGAAAGGGGCATTCAAGATAGCATATTGGGGAATGGGCGGTATTTCTAATTGAGGCTCGCCCGACCCCGATGCTTCTTGCGAAGTACCCTCTCCCGTCTTCCGTTTCTTTCCACCCGCCATTAAGAATACAATTTCAAATTAAACGAGAAATTCAACTATTGTGCACGTGACAAGAAGTGTGTACTGAATGAAACACGTAGGCACGTAAGCAAATAATTCCTAGGACTTTACGCAATCGCCCCCAAAGTACGCTACTAAGCGCAACAAAAAATAATTGGGCTTTTACTCAATTTGTGCCTAGGACTCGAATATTGAAATAACAAGTTCAGAGTGTACCTACGTGTCCGGAGTAAATCTTACGGACACAAAAATTTCAGAATTTGACAAACCGGCCTGATTTTGAGGTTGCCGGAAGAATTTGTCGAAACTTTGAATTGGTTGATGCTCCGTACTCCTCGTGTAGTCCCCGTTAGTGTTGCCTTCTTGACCGTAAGCTGAATCAAGCTCTAATTCGTCCAATTTCTCAATTTTGCTTCAAAACCCTAGTTTCTTCTTCCTCTGCTTTCTCTCTCATCTCTCAAGCTCACTCAAAACCACCCCTCAATCTTTGTTCTCCTCTGAATTGCGAGCAAAACCCTTGGTAGCTTGTTGAATTTGGTGAAGAAACAAGGGAGAGGGTGATTTCTTGTGATGTCGCGGCTTGGAGGAGAAGAACTGTTGAGTCGTGAATAATGAGGAAGAAGGACGAACTTATGTTGATGAATCTCCTCTTCTTCGTGCACAAAGTCTAAAAAGCCCCCAAGTACTTGCCTCCATCCTTTGTCCGTGCGTGGGCTGAGAAGACTTTTCGCCCGATGTCTTCGTGCGAAGACAAATGTCTTCGTGCGAAGAGTCTTCGTACGAAGACAATTTGTCTTCGCACGAAGGTCTTCCTATATAGATACTGCAAGGTGATATAGGAAGACACTTCAGAGCTCCAAAAATTTTTCTAAGTATAAAGTCTTCGTACGAAGACAATTTGTCTTCCTACGAAGACAATGCTGAGCTTGCCAAAAACATCCTTTTCGTCAAATTTTCGCGTATCCGATCGTGCCTTTGCTTTCCGAAGGATCTCCTCGACCTCGAGACTCCCTTTTTACCTTAAAACACTCCCAAAATCCGGGGAGTATTTCATTTGTCAATTTCACGCGTTCCAAGGCACGTTTTGCATTTCCGGATGCTTTTGGCCTCGTTTTACTCGCTAAAGCATCCTTTTTGGCGTAACTTCTTCATCCGGACTCCGATTTGCGCGATCCACCTGTCTACAGAAAGCTCTCGACCACCCCCACACGTTGGCACTATTCAATCCTTATTTCAGCCTGTCCTTCAAAATTTCACCTCGTAATCCGTGCCGGCGTGCTAGCTTTCTCCGTTCACTAATTAAATTCTTGCGCAAATCAAGACGGGGAGTCCGGGAACATGATCTTCCCCAGGTGCGTGTATTGAATAGGTGCAAGAAATGGCTTCTATCTTCAATTCCTTCACTTCGGATCCCGATACGCGTATTGGGCTGCAAATCTTGACTTTTTACTCTGTTTCACACGCGCGCATCAAGAAAGGGGATCCGAAATAGGCCTTTCACCTCGTATTCCTGCACATACTCATTGGAAATATTAAATTCACTCTCTCGCACCTCTCAATAAAATCAAATCGAATAAAAATTACAAAACAGTATTAAAACCTACTCTAAAGCAATAAATAGGTTGGGTTGCCTCCCAACAAGCGCTTTGTAATTTAAGGTCGACGGCCCGACCCAGTTACCTCAGAGATGTCTCAAATTGCGGGAGTTGCATGAAGCCATTCAATGACTCCAATGAAATTCCCGTCCACGTACGGTTTCACTCTCTGGCCATTTACCTTAAACCTGTTCCCATTTGCATCCTCTACCTCAAGAGATCCCCATGGATAAACTGCAGTAATCGTGTAGGGACCACTCCACCTAGATTTCAATTTCCCTGGAAACAGCTTTAGTCTGGCATTGAAGATCAATACTTTCTGTCCTACCTTGAAGTCTCTCGGGATGATGTGCCTGTCGTGCCACAGTTTTGTCCTCTCCTTATAGATTCTCGCACTTTCATACGCCATCAATCGAAATTCTTCAAGTTCAAGTAGCGCTTGCTTTCGTAGCTCAACTGAGAGCTTAGCGTCCAAATTGATCTTCTTCAAGGCCCAGAATGCCTTGTGCTCAAGTTCCACCGGAAGATGACATGACTTCCCAAACACTAACTGGTAGGGAGACATGCCTAAAGGAGTCTTGTAAGCAGTCCTATACGCCCATAAGCTATCATCTAAATGCAGAGACCAATCCTTGCGTCCCGGGTTGACTGTCTTCTCCAGAATCCCTTTTATCTCTCGGTTAGAAACTTCTGCTTGCACATTCGACTGCGGATGATACGCCAGTGATATCTTATGTGTCTTTACCCCATATTTGCTCAAGAAATTGGCAAAGACTTTATTCACGAAATGCGAGCCTTCATCACTGATTATGGCTCTGGGAGTTCCGAACCGTGTAAAAATGCTCTTACGCACGAATCTCTCTACAGTAGCTCCATCGTTTTTGGGGCAAGCCATTGCCTCCACCCACTTGGTCACATAATCCACAGCTAACAGTATATAAAGATTGCCAAGTGAAGACGGGAATGGTCCCATGAAATCAATGCCCCAGACATGAAAGGGCTCTACTTCCAACACGAAATTTTGAGGCATCTCGTTTCGGTTGGAGATATTGCCGGTTCTCTGACATCGATCACATTGCTGTACAAATAGATGAGCATCTTTATGTAAAGAAGGCCAGTAAAATCCACTTTGCAATACCTTTGCCACAGTACGCGTTTTGCCAAAATGTCCTCCGCAATTCAATTCGTGGCAGTGTCTAAGAATGTCCAAAGTGTCTGGCTCAGCTACGCATCTTCTCAACACATTGTCAGCTCCCAACCTAAACAAATAAGGGTCATCCCAGAAATAGTGTCGTGCATCTGCAAAAAATTTCTTTTTCTGATGAAAAGAGATGTCTTTCGGGACAATCTTGAGCGCCTTGAAATTTGCCAAATCCGCAAACCAAGGCACAGCTGCTACCACTACCATAAGTTGTTCATCTGGAAAATCTTCTCTAATCGGCACATCTTCTTGTTTTTCGTTATCCAGTCGTGACAAATGGTCTGCAACAACGTTCTCTACACCCTTTTTGTCCTTTATCACTATGTCAAACTCTTGCATTAACAACACCCATCGGATCAATCTAGGCTTCGCATCCTTCTTTGCAAGAAGATATTTGAGGGCTGCATGGTCCGTGAAAATAGTCACCTGAGAACCCACAAGGTATGGACGAAACTTGTCCAATGCGAAGATAATAGCCAACATCTCTTTCTCCGTGGTGGCATAATTAACCTGTGCAGTATTAAGAGTACGACTAGCATAGTAAATTACATGAGCTACCTTGTCTTTCCGCTGTCCCAGCACTGCTCCCACTGCGTAATCGCTGGCATCACACATAAGTTCGAACGGTAAGGTCCAGTCTGGGGTGGCTATAATGGGAGAACTAATCAGCTTTTTCTTGAGCAAATCAAAAGCTGTCTTGCAGTCTTCATTGAAATCAAACACGGCATCTTTCTCAAGCAAACCAGATAAAGTCTTTGTGATTTTCGAAAAGTCCTTAATGAAGCGCCGATAGAAACCTGCATGTCCCAAGAAACTCCGTACCCCTTTGACAGACGTAGGGTAAGGAAGCTTCTCAATCACCTCAATCTTCGCCCGGTCTACCTCTAAACCTTTACTGGAGATCTTGTGCCCCAATACTATTCCCTCGGTCACCATGAAATGGCACTTCTCCCAGTTGAGTACTAGGTTGGTGTCAATACATCTGTCCAGTACCCGGGCTAGCTGCTGGAGACAGTCTTCGAACCCATCACCATAAAGCGAAAAATCATCCATGAAGACTTCAAAATTTTGCTCCATCATGTCTGAGAAGATAGACATCATACACCTCTGAAACGTAGCTGGGGCATTGCATAGCCCAAAGGGCATGCGTCTGAATGCAAAAGTCCCATATGGACAAGTAAATGTCGTCTTCTCCTGATCAGCTGGCTCAATTGCTATCTGATTATACCCAGAATATCCATCCAAAAAGCAGTAGTGTGAATGGTGCGCCAGCCTATCAAGCATCTGGTCCACAAACGGGAGGGGAAAATGATCCTTCAAAGTGGCATCATTGAGTTTGCGGTAGTCCATGCAAACTCTCCACCCAGTAACGGTACGGGTGGCAATTTGATCACCTTTTTCCCCTTCCACCACAGTTATACCTCCCTTCTTGGGGACACATTGCACCGGGCTCGTCCACGTGCTGTCAGAAATCGGATAGATGATACCTCCTTCCAACCATTTAAGCACCTCTTTCTTCACCACCTCCTGCATGTGAGGGTTGAGGCGGCGCTGAAATTGAACTACCGGCTTCTTGTCTTCCATGAGCCTGATCTTATGCTGGCAAACTGTGGGGCTGATCCCCTTAATATCTGCTATGGTCCATCCCATAGCTGCTTTCCACTTCTGGAGTACCTTGAGAAGCTGCTCCTCCTGTTCCCTGTCCAAACATGCAGATACAATCACAGGTAAAGTATCATTAGATCCCAAGTATATATATTTCAAATGAACAGGCAAAGGCTTTAATTCTAAAACAGGAGCAGTAATAAGGGAAGGAGTAAGAATCTTCCTGCTTCCCTCATTAAAGAGGGGTAATGGTGGGCGCCAATGAACATCTAAAGCTTGCTCTTTCTCGCTGGAATCAAATAGAGCAAGTTCCTCATATAGTTGCTCCAACAAAGTATCGTCCTCCTCGTCCAGCGTGTATGCCTCCACCCCAAAGCACTGCTCGCTCACCGCGTATGCGGGAAACTTCATAGCCTCAAATACATTGAAGGCCACCTTCTCATCGTTGATCTGCATAGTCAGCTCCCCATTGGCCACATCAATGATAGTTCTCCCAGTGGCCAGGAATGGACGGCCCAAAATAAGAGGAACATCATCGTCGGCCTCCATGTCTAAGATCACAAAATCCGCTGGGAAGATGAGTCCTTCAACTCTCACTAATACATCCTCTAAAACACCCCTGGGGCGTTTTATTGTGCGATCAGCCATCTGCAAGCACATCCTGGTAGGCTTAGGATCTCCCACACCAAGTTGCTCAAAAACCGACGTGGGCATCAAATTAATACTTGCACCAAGGTCACATAATGCCCTCCCATGAAATGCGTCTCCCAATGTAACAGGAATGATGAAACCGCCCGGATCTTTCATCTTCTTTGGTAGCGCCTTTTGCACAACTGCGCTACACTCCTCATTCAGAGTTACGGTTTCAAAGTCATCCATGCGCCTCCGATTAGAAAGGAGGTCCTTGAGAAATTTGGCATATTTAGGCATTTGTGAAATGGCCTCCGCAAAAGGTATATTAATGTGCAGTTTCCTGAAGATATCCACAAACTTCTTGAAATGCTTGGCATCCTCTTGACTCTTCAATCTTTGCGGGTATGGCACTCGCACACTGTATTCCTCCCTTGGCTTCTGTTTCTCATCCGACTTCCTCACCGTGTCCTTTGATTGGGGATTCACGGTAGGCACGGGAATCTCTTCATCCAAAGCTTTCTCAGTGGCCTTAGTCGCCTCAGCTCGCGCGTGGCTAGGATATGGGGGGTCCTCAGTAGTGATGCCACTGCGAGTTGTGATGGCGTTTAGCTGCTCATTAGGTGTGATGGTATTTGCTGGAAGCATACCTGGTGGAAGCTTGATATTTTGATTGGCGATCTGCCCAATCTGAGTCTCGTGGCTTTTCATTGTGGCTTGTATTGAGACAATCGTGCTTTCCATCCTGTCTTGATTAGCTAGGAGCTTTCTCAATAGAGCATTCGTCTCTTGATCTTCTTTTTGTGGAGCCTGCTGTTGTGGAACTTGCCTTTGCGCTTGATATGGAACATTGGGTCTCTGACCGGGTGCATATAATCCACTGTTTGGATTGGCATAGCTGAAGTTGGGATGATTACGATTGTTGGGATGATAGGTGTTAGGCCATTGCTGCTGTCGCATAAAATTCACATCTTCCACACTATTATCATATCCCTGGCTTTCGTCTGCTAGTAATTCACCCATGGGCTTCTGTGTTGGAGGGTGCATACCGTGAAATGCTGAGGTCATGGATTCCAGCTTTTGTTCCATCGATTCAATCTTGTTGACTAAGGATGTATCCCCCGGTTTGGAGTACCTACGCGTTTCAGTTCGTGTAGACTCTCTCTTTGACGCGTTGTTCAGCAGATCTTGAGCTCGCTGTGCTCCAAGTCCCATAAAATTACCTCCAGCTAGCATATCTAACTGGTCAGCTGTCTCCTTGTCTAATGCAGTGTAGAAATAATGGAAGAGCTTGTGCCATGGCTCTCCATGATTCGGACATCTACGGAGAATTTGGCTGAACTTCCTCCACGCATCTCCCAACGAGCTGTCTTCATCCTGAGTGAATTTTGCAATCTCAGCCATCTGCTGAGCGACTCTGGATGGTGGCAAATACTTCCTCAGAAACTCATGACAACAATCCGCCCATGTCACTATGCTACCAGCTGGCAGCTCCATAAGCCACTTCTTGGCTTTTCCAGATAAGGAGAAGGGAAATAGTAATAGCTTAACTGTCTCATCTGGAACTCGTTGATCGTGCAGGGTTGATGTGATTTGCTCAAATACCAGCAGATGGTGATTGGGATCATCTCCTGGAGCTCCGTTGAATGCGCACTCATCACGAACCATATTGATCATATGTTGGCGCAACTCGAAGTGTTGGGCATTGATCTGAGGCCTGACAATGGTAGGCTGATAACACGCTGGAGTAGTCCTGAAATAATCCACCATAGGGCGTTCTTCAATCTCAGCATTGTTCTGCCTGTTGTTTTCCCCATTATTCCCATTATTGTTTCCACCGATGTTCGCCACTTGTGCCCCCACACCATGACAGGGTTGTGGATTTGGGGGAGCCAAACGATCTATCCTTGCCTGCATCTCAGCCATTTGAGCTCTCACCTCCTCAGCTTCCGCGGCTCTTTTTGCAGCCTCCTCTACAGCTGCAGCTCTAGCTGCTTCCGCATCTTGCATACCTTTGCGGATTCTCTCAAACTCAGCTCTCGTCTCTTCATCCATAACTACTGAGCTTGAATTCCTCTTGTCTCTACGCTGTGCTTTTAATAAGGATTCCGGGTCTTCAAACGTTTGATACAAAGGCTCGTCTCGAGAACGGGTCATGCACCGTGTAAATCAACCTGAAATCACGAAATACGCAAAACGTAGGTGAGTAACGGATATAAACAATAAATTAAAATCCCTAAGGCTAGGAATTATAACTAATTTAGCCGAAGTCCCCGGCAACGGCGCCAAAAACTTGACACGCTCCAACTGCAAGTGTACAGCTGTCGTGTGTAGTAATAAACCGGAAATCCGGGTTGTCGAACCCAAGGGACTTTGTTTAAATTAACTATTATTCTAAACCTTATGTGGGTACGTCGCAAGTTGTGTTTTTATCTAATTCTAATAAAATAAGCGCAATATTCTCAATTAACCAAGTGAAGTAATTCACGATTAATAAAGAATGAATTTTAGGGTTTTTGTAAAATAAAGGAAAAGTACCGGGAATTCTCTAGGTTCACTAGGTTGATCTAAATTTATATTTTGATTTGTAAAACAACCACGTGTTATTCACTATTAATCAAGCAATATTAAACTTACCGAGTTACCAAGCAAGTCACTATACTTTAACTAAACCAAACCGAGTTACCAAGTCTAATTTAGCTTCGAGTATGCATTAAAACCATATTTCTACTTTAACGATCCTAGTTAACAATGCCGAGTTACCAAACATTGATACGACTAGGTGGATTATTCAATTTACCGACTAATTCTCACGGAGTTACCACGTGAAAACTAATTTAGTTTATCTCTACGTTAGCTACTCGCAAAGATAATATAATTATGAACGTAAATAATCCATAATTGTGAATAAACACGTGAGATTAAGCTAGAACATGCATCACAATCATCAAAACATCAACTTTAGATCAAACCCTAGCTACACCAAACGAGAATTCCCAGCAAATAACGTTTAGCTACTCATATTCATGTTCAAAACGACAAGTCTAATGAGTTTAAACATAAAAATCAAGAAAAGAGGAGAGTTGATAATCCAAACGGATGATCCAAAGCTCCTAAGCTCTTCCAATAGCTTCTTGATCTCCAAAAGATGTCTCTAATGTCAAAAACTACTGAAAAAGTCGACCTAAAAGGCTTAAATACGTTTCCATAATCTTATTACAAAGTTTGGATAAACTACGAAAAAGCCCCAAAAATTCTGCACTTCCAGCGATCTCTTCGCACGAAGACATTTGTCTTCGCACGAAGAGTCTTCGTACGAAGACATCTGCTTCTTTGTGCGAAGATCTTCTCATGTAGATACTGCGAGCATGTTTAGGAAGACAATTCTGCAGAGCCAAAATTTGGCTAAGTCTTTTGTCTTCGTACGAAGACATTTGTCTTCGCACGAAGACTCTCTGGTCCAGCCCTCTTTCTTTGACTTTTCTCTTCCTTCCTTTGACTTTCCTCTTCCTTCCTTCATCCATTGACCTTCCTTTGATTTCCTTTGACTTTCTCCTTCCTTTTGACTTGCCTTTGAGTTCCTTGTTTCCGAAGTTCGCTTCCATATCCCGCACGATCCTCCAAGCCCTGTTTTCCTGCGAATCACAACACGAAAACACAACCCGCGATCATATCACAATAAAAGCTCAAAAATCTAAAGAAACGCCCGGATTTAACAAGTAATGCATATGAACTCACATTATCACATTTAAGCTCAATTTACTCAAAAGACGACGAATTCTCCATGATAAGCACGCAAAACGTAGAAATAAAAGGCATAATATAACTCCGAAAACGGAGTTATCAAGCACCTTGAAAACATTCTTGGGGAAGCTATCATATCTGCGAAGATTCATCCCAGCGATTGCAGAAATCACCTGCTGTTTTAGTGCTCTCCTCAAGAAAGACGCTGCGTACAACTGGGCTCTGGAACACGAAGCCGCATTCGAAAAGCTGAAGGATTTACTCACGTCTTCAAAGATAATGATCGCACCTCAACTGGGATCGCCGCTCCTGTTATATCTGACATCAACAAGGAGATCTATAGGGGCGCTCTTGGCTCAGGAGTATGAAGGCCAAGAGAGGCCTATCTACTACATCTCTCGCATCGTGCAGCCTGCTGAATCAAGGTACACAGACATCGAACGTCATTGCCTTGCCTTATTCTTTGTGATAGAGAAGTTGAAACACTATTTTGCATCGCACAAAGTGGTAGTGGTCACCAAGAGCGACCCTATACGATATTTGCTAACTCATACTACTCCGGGCGGGAGATTGGCGAAATGGTATATGACCATTTCTCAATACGATATCACATATGTACGACCGCGAGCGATCAAGTCGCAGGCGGTAGCAGATCTGTTGGCACAGTTCCCTGACAACAGCCACGAGCCCATAATCGAGGAAGAGCTCGAAGGCCCTGAAATCTACGCAATCGACGTGCCCTATTGGACGCTCCACTTTGACGGCTCGTCCACAAGAAAAGGTGGAGGCATCGGGATAGTCTTGACAAAGCCAGACGGGGAAGTCATACAGATGTCCGCAAAGCTCAACTTCGCAGTCACAAACAACGAAGCGGAATATGAAGCTCTCATCGCAGGGCTCCGTGCAGCGAAAGCTTTGGAAGTAAGCAACTTAACGGTCATGGGAGATTCCAAGCTGATCGTTAAGCAAGCCTCAGGCGAGTATGGTTTGAAGGAGATCAATCTCCTGTCTTACCGCACCCTAGTACAAAAGCTGATGCAGCAATTCTGCGATGTGAAGTACGAGCACAAGCCCCGAGCAGACAACAGGCACGCGGACGCGTTAGCAACCTTGGGATCTAAGGTCAGCGTTGACAAGTGTCCCGCAAAGATATCTATTGAAGTGCGAACATCGTCGGCATTGACAGAGGATACGTGCGACGACGAACACTTAGATGACGCAGACTGGCGGAAAGCAATCCTGCAAGCTATTGCGGAAGGCACAAGCAGCGAAAGCTGGGCACTCACAAGAGGGTACTACATACATGACAACACCCTCTACTACAAGGGTACTGGCGGAATACTCATGCGATGCGTCTCAGAGCGAGAGGGACAACTTTTGTTAGAAAAGATTCACCAACACGCTTGCGGAGAAAGCGAGGTGTCAATCTACAGGAAGGCTCAGAGATATGGCATTCATTGGCCAGACATGTCAACAGCCGCAGCCCTGATACAAGGAAAGTGCGAGAGTTGCGCACTAATCAAAGATTCTTTACTCATCGCCCTAACCGATGACGACACGGACTGGAGGAAGCCACTATTTGATTTCCTCACCCAAGGCACTGTGCCCGAGTCAAGAAAAGAAGCCGAGAAGTTGAAAAGGAAGGCGTCTCGATATGTGGTACAGGAAAACCTACTTTGGCGAAGAGGTCATGAAGGCAACTTGCTGCGATGTCTAGACGGCAGAGAAGCACAAGAAGTCATGGACCTTTCCCATCAGGTAGAGCATCAAGGAGGTGCGAAATTGTGCAGACAGCTCCTCTCAATCGGGTATTTCTGGCCCACGATGGAGGTCGATTGCCGTACCAAAGTGCGACGCTGCCAGGAGTGCCAATTCAAAGGGAACCTAGTGCACGCTCCCGCCGTGGATCTACATGCATTAGGGACGCCATGGCCATTTCACACATGGGCTCTGGACTTCATCGGTCCCATCCGACCGACGTCGCACGGGAACAATTTCATTCTCACCGCGACTGAGCTGTTCACCAAGTGGGTGGAAGCAATACCACTGAGGACGGCAAATGTGCTGGCTGTGGTCAATTTCGTCCAGGAAAGCATCATATGCAGGTTCGGAATCCCAAACACCATTCTTTCAGATAACGGTACTCCTTTTGTTAATCGCCAGGTAGCTGCGAAATTAGCGGAGTACAATATCAGGCAGATTTGTTCTACCCCTTATCACCCAAAGGGAAATGGACAAGCCGAAGCGACCAACAAAACGCTGTTGAGAATTTTGAGCAAGATGGTCGCGGATGACCACAAGAAGTGGGCCGACTCTCTAAACATAGCTCTGTGGGCCTACCGAACTTCTCCAAGGACACCCAAGGGGGCCTCGCCATTTCTACTATGTTATGGGGCCGAAGCTGTCGTACTTGCGGAGGTTAGAGTCAATTCGGCAAGGCTGGCCTTCCATGCACTCTATGAAAATCAACGCGATCACGATTTATTCTTGCTTGAGGACAAGCGAGAACAAGCCAAAAGAACCAACAAGCGGTACCTGGAAAGGATCGCTCGCGCCTACAATAAGACGGTCCAGCGAAGAGATTTCGCAGTCGGAGACTTAGTCTTGCGCGCACCTGACCACTGTATGCGAGAAGCAACTCACCCGAAGTTTGCAGCCAACTGGGAAGGACCCTTCGAAGTCACAGAAGTCTTTGACAGTGGCTACTGCAGCATCCGAAGGTTGCACGGCACAACCTCAACCCCGAGTTCAGTCAACATGCGCTGGATTAAGAAGTACTATCCTTGACTTCTCTTATTTCATGCGTTTTATTACAACGTCGCTTGATATCTTGTATGGCTACGATTTACACAATCTCCTCTCCCATATGAGAGGATTGTAATCCCATCTCTCCCATATGAGAGCATTATAATAAAAGAATTCTCCCAAATGAGAAGTTCACATTTCTAGCTGTTTATGATGCTTTATTCAGTTTGTTATTACTGTTAATCAGGGTTTATTCGCCGCAATAGCAATCTGTACAACTACGATCTTAATAGATCATCATCATAAGCCTATCTCCCACGATAGCAGCCCATGCGAAACGCGGTCTTAATTGATCATTTAAGCCTATCTGTTATGGTAGCAGCCCGCGCAAATATGATCTTAACTGATCATCTAAAGCCTATCTCTTACGATAGCAGCCTATGCGAAATGCGATCTTAATTGATCATCTAAGCCTATCTGTTACGATAGCAGCCCATGCGAAATGCGATCTTAATTGATCATCTAAGCCTATCTGTTACGATAGCAGCCCATGCGAAATGCGATCTTAATTGATCATCTAAGCCTATCTGTCACGATAGCAGCCTATGCAAATGCGATCTTAATTGATCATCTAAGCCTATCTGTCACGATAGCAGCCGATGCAAATGCGATCTTAATTGATCATCTAAGCCTATCTGTCACGATAGCAGCCTATGCAAATGCGATCTTAATTGATCATAAAAGCCTATCTGTTACGATAGCAGCCTATACAAATGCGATCTTAATTGATCTTCTAAAGCCTATCTGTCACGATAGCAACACATACAAATGCGATTTTAATTGATCTTTCAAGCCTATCTGTTGCGATAGCAGCCTACGCAAAAATGATCTTAGTTGATCTTCTAAAGCCTATCTGTTACGATAGCAACTCATGCGCAAAATTATCTTATTTGATCTTCTAAAAGCCTATCTGTTGCGATAGCAGCTCATGCGAAAAATGATCCCAATTGATCTTCTAGTAAAGCCTATCTGCCACGATAGCAACTCGCACAATTTAACGATCTTAATTGATCTACTAAAGACTATCTGCTACGATAGCAATATTGTGAAAATGATCTTAAGTGATCCACAAAGGCCAATCACAAGCCCATCTGTCAGGATGGCACAGCTGCGAAAATATGATCTCGAACGATCTAGTGAAACATCTGCGAATTCATATGGCAGATAGAAAATGCGAAACCATTACGTAGCATTATGCAAAGGCAAAATGTGCCGAAACGCATGCGAAGTTGTATTTTGTTGTAAATAAACAGCAGATAATACAAAAAGCTATTTATCATTATGAGTCAAATGACTTACAATTTATCTGTCCAGATAGCAGCTTACAAGCGAAAAAAACTCGAATCTAACTACGCAGCCAACATGGCTTACAATACATTCGAAAAGTAGCTGACAAGTCAGCAGAGACACACTACGGGAATCCTGGCTGAAAAGGATGAACCCACCGGTCCTAACACCGGCGATACAATACGCAGATCTGCGGCCAAAGATCTATAGCAAAAGGGATGCTGCCGCGAAGAGATCTGCTTGTCATTCGCTACGTCCCTAGCAGCTAGATCTGCGAAACAATACGTCCAAGACCCCAAGGGGTGACAAAAGCCTCTGTCTGATCAAGATAGGCACCAGAGGAACTTCCTGTTCCGACATATGCTACCCTGCGAAACAGGGGAAGCAGTCATTCCTCTGGTGATGGATTCCTTGTCATGATAGACAAGGGCATTGACAAGCCCCCAGAGTTCAAGAACGAAGAGGCAAGAAATCCTCCTCCAGGGATGCTGGAGGAGAATCCCGCCGTTCATTACGAGACGGTAGCACGGTCACTTCGGCGCTGCACCTCACCACGAGGCGGCCGGAAACATGACCTGCACACATAATACACGAAGAAATTTCATCGAACACACATGAGATATTACCTGCATCTTCTTTATGATGGTTATAAAGAGCAATAAGCCTCATAAAGTGGATCTTGGAAACTATTTCAACGAAAAATAAGCGTTGAAGCCAGCAGTCGTAAGGACTCACGGCAAAGCACATTTTTGGGATGAAGAACCCAAATAGCAAAGACAGGGTTTATATAGACCCTGTAGAGACTCTTCAGTTGCCAAAGATGAGTCAGCAGAATTCGAAAAGAGGGTAAGTTCAATCACTTACGCCTTGGAAAGCGGTAACAATCAATTACCCTACTAAAGGCTATGACGATTCAGTTGCGTATCCTAATAAATGACGGATGGTCATGATTCGGATGGACTTCCCAACAAAAGCGTGCTTATCTGCCGAGAAATTAGCGCGAAAATCAAGCAGTGTATCAATTGCTGATGTCATAATTGGATATGCACAGAAATATCCAATCAAATCCCGGAAAGGGCAAAACGGGCAAATTCATTCTTGTTGTTAAAAAAAAAAGGGGGAGAAACCCTAGCAACATTACATTAATGTTTCAAACATTACATTAATGTTTCAGCTATTTCCTTGCTATTTTTCAAAATTCGAAAAGTCAATGCAAATTTTTGATCAAGGAGTCTTGGGGCTCGAACTGATGGCTCAGCTTCTCTACTTGTTCCACTTCTTGCTTCAGCAGCTCGCACCTGGTATTCATCTCATGATAGAGCTTCAGAGCTTCATCAACTTTTAGCTTTTGCTGCTCCACCTTCTGCTTCTCAGCTGCGAGATTCTGGTGGCCGAGTTTCAAAGTTACGGCTGCGCGAATCAGCGTGACTCTGTTCATAAGAAATTTGAAACCCAGTCTGCCCTGGACTTTGGTCACGAGATTTTGGCACATGCCACATAGCAATTCAGCACTCTGGACCGAAATGGTCGGAGGCGTAGCCGCAGACAGCTGCTCCAAAATCCAAATGGCTTCAGTAAGAAATAGCCTCCTGTCGAAGGGCCCTATCTCCAGAGATCTCACAAACGATTGGGGGTAGGCGAGACACATTCGAACCACCCAGTCTACATCGGTTTGCTTCAAACCTGAAGAGACGTCAAAGCTTAGTTATGATTTCAAACTCGCAAGAAAATAATGCAAAATGCGAACAGTAAAGCTTTGCTTACCAGTTCCTTCCAGAATCTCATGAAGGGAAGGAATGCGCGCTGTCGGGGTAGTCGAAGACTGTCCTCGCTCCATAGCTCTCCTATCAGCTGCGAGCTCCAATCTCTCGTAGTCAGGAGGAAGAGTGTAGGCCGCACCAGCTGCGACTACATTCCCAACCTGCGAGCCCCAAAAGCTCCACGCAGGAATAGGTGCCTCTGACTCAGTCATCGCTGGAGGCGAAGGGACAGCCGAAGTTGCTTGGCGAAGAACGTTCTTAGATGCGAAAGCATTAGCAGTACTTGTCCTTACTTCCTCAGCACCAGCATGGATATTTTCATCCATCAGCACAGCATCCGCTTCAGCATCATCGGAAAGTTCGATGATGTCCTTGAGAGGCTCACTTGCATGTTCAGCAGCCGCGACAGGCTTCTCGGTATGGGAGCTTGGAATCGGGACATGGGAAGCAGAAGGCTGACTTCTCCGCTCCAGCACAGGTTCCTCAGCATGACCTACAATATTAAATGCGATGATATGAGGTAACTTGCGCTATAAGTTATTTTGATATCTTTACTAAAGCTAAGAGTAAGCACCTCCACGCGAAGGTGGGATTGAGGTATCTTCATCATACACTAAGGACATGGAACCATGTCCTATTAGCGTGTCCTCACTAAGCAGGTCTTTAAGAGAAGCGTGACCTGGGATGCGAATAAACCAGTCATGATTCTGTCTCAAGTTGCTAAAGCCTGGCACATGCGTATCACTCAAATAATTACCTGAGGGTTCTCCGCATTTGTCTACTAACCAACGGCGAATGTCAGCCTTTGACACACCATGCTTTAACGCACCCACAACAACATCTCTATAAGTTACTGCGAGATTGAAGATCTCACCTTTATCGCCGCCTGCGATTTCTTCAAAGTCAGCTTGAACTTGCTCCAGCGCTGCTGCATCCTCTTCCGGAACCGCATCTTCTTCCTCTGCCTGGGGAACCACTTCTTCGGGAAGCTCATCTTCCTCGCTAGCTGGACGCACTAAGTCGTCAACATGCTACTCTTCGAGGCTCCGCTGTCTCACACGCTCGAGCTCCTCCTCTTCTCGCTACCTTCTTCTTTCAGCAGCTTCCGCGGCTGTCTTTCTGGACTCAGCAAGAATGTCCTCACTTATGGGATCGTCTAGAATGCCAGAATGGGTATCTCTCTTTTGTCTCTTGGCCAAGAGGCCACCAATGGTCTCATCATCATCATCATCTGCAAAGATATGGTTGGTTTAAGAAAAGAAGTGCAAAGAAGTTACGATAATGGGAAAAGAAATGCGACGGAGGTACCTCCTGATTCTTCTTCATGCATCACAACTGTTGCTTCTTCTTCTTCATCGCTTTCTTGGGGCTCCTGCCTCTCTTCCTTTTCCTCTTGGTTGAATGGAACAAAAGACTCAACTGCGAGCTCTTTTCGCACCTTGCTGGGCATGCGACCTTTGCCTTTGTCCTTGATAGAAAGGGACCTCACTGGAGGAGAAGCTGGAGCACTTCTAGGGGAAGAAATCGTAATTCCCTTTTGCCTAGGTCTCCTCACTCTTGGCGCCGCAGTCGCTGGAGGAGACGGGTCATCTCCAGGAGGAGACGGAGCCGGAGGATTGTCTATCAGCGAGTCAGCAAAAGCATTCATGACTGCGCGAATCTTTGTTTCGAGCTCAGGATCCATCCTCCACGATAGCCGGAACGACTGCTTTTGTCTTCTGGTGGCAACAATGGCGTTAAACAATGACTTGGAGCGATCACCAGATGCGAATCGCCGCACATGACACTACAACAGTACAGAATAAAGATATCAGCATAAGGAAATCAGGAAGCTTAACCCACGCGAAGAAATTGCTTACCTCAGCAAATGCCTTGCTATATCTGACGACATGCGTATCGCCCTTCTTAATTGCGGCGACTTGCTCCATCAGAATGACATCAGGGCACAAATGGTTCTCACGATCCCACAGTGAGTAGCAACCATAATCAGACTCGCTCAGACTGCAAGTGGGGCGAAACGGAAAAGAGTTTCTTTTGATCAAGGGAGCTCTGCTTGACTGCGCGGCCGACTCCGTCTCAATCCTCGTTTGCTGGGCAACCCAGTATGCGAGCCAGTTTTGGGAACAACCACCCTCGCGGGTTCCCGCGGGCTGCTCAAAGGGAAGATTGTTCATGAAGACCGTCTTGCACTCCTTTGTTAGCAAGCGCTTGTAGCATCCTCTGATAATGGACTGGGGCCAGATTGATGGGGCCACCGCATCAAAACCAAACTGAGGAGAAACTCGAGTGGGGTCAACGTCCACGGTAAGCTTTTCATACCTCGGCGCGAGCTCACGAATATGCTCTGCAAGGGCAGGAAGGGAACCTCGCAGACACCAGCAAAAGAACTCGCGATAACGCTCATGGAAATGCGGTCCCTCTTCAAAGAGAAGCTCTTCTGAGAAGACCATACCTTTAGAGGGGTACAGCTTTGGAAATCATCGCACATTCTCAATGCGCGTGGCATAGGGCCTGGCAGTAAACTCCTTCTGTTTGTCGCATATCAAACTCCAAACGCACTTGGTGTTGCCTGCTCCGAACCATCTCGCAGCTCTTCCGCTGTTGCGCGCTTCCGTCTTGCCTGGGGGACACCACTTGTCAAGTTTGAGAGCAGTTGGAGCATAAGACGGCTATCGCTCGAAAACCCACATCGAGACGGCCACGCGATTCCTTCATGGCTAGAACCAACTGATCAAGCCTATAGTACAGCGTGCCCAAGACCAAGGGTCCGAGTGCGACTCTCTGGCCAAGGGCGAGCCTCACAGCAAGTGACAACACATGGTAGAAGACTCCGTCATGGGGGTGACCATCAATCAGATACCTCGACAGCCAAGCACAGAGAAAAGCACAAAGGGTCAAATGATAGCCTTTACCCTCTACGTAATTCTCGGCCTCTGGGTCCTCACTCAGAAGTTTCTTAGTAATGCTGCTGTTCGCATAGTCTCGGAAGAAGTACTGCAACCATTTGTTCCAGGTATTCTTCGCAGACGTATCAACCAACTGCCAGTTCGAAAGAGGCTTTGTAGTGGTCCACCGGGTGGAGATTTTCTTCACCTCTGCTAGGCATTCCTCCATCTGCGTGTATAAAGCAATCTCCGCAGATGTCCTCAAGGGACTCAAAGGGTCCACTTCGCCCATGGGGGAAAGCTCGTACAGCATTTGAATGTCCTCGAGTGTGGGGGCAGCCTCGAACTCAGCAAAATGGAACGTGTGGGTCGCAGGCGAGTAACGGGACAGAAGGTCTAGAAGCATGGACTGATCCAGCTTCACGGCAGCACCCTTCATAGCACGGATAGCAAAGTATACGCTGGCCTCATCAAGAGTTGCGGCGTGATGGTCCAACACGTGGTCAATCCACTCATCCATATAGTCCAATTTCTGGACGAACGCCTGGGTAGAAATCGCAGTATATGGGAAGTGCCCGTTCTCGATCCCCAATCGAACTACATCCTCGGAACCGATCAACTCGAGCAAGGCTGAGTTGACTGGGCGAGTCAGTGTCAGCAATCGCTCGACCGGGACAGGATCAGGCATTCTCTTCGCTTTAACTCTCGCATGGTAAAAATCTTTGCCGCCTAAATAGGGGGCTTTTCGCCAAAGAGTCGGCGTAAGGTCGGGTATCTCTTCATCTTCCTTGACGGGTCTGGTTACTCTTGTCTTGGCCATTCCTGCGGAAGAGCAAGAAAAAGGGGGGAGAAATACCACACTTCAGTTTGAATTTTGAAATTCAAGATCTATGCAAAGGAAGACGAACAGTTTCTGGTATCAATTTCAGAAATCAGGGAGTTGCAAGATCTCATATTGTTGAGGGATTAAAGCAAAGTGGGTTCAGAGATCAAAGCCTCTTCACAAATTTTATGGGTTTACAGATTCAACGCAGTTCAAGGCAAACACTGGTATCTTAAATCAAAATTAAACGAAGCCAACCTTGTCTTCTTGAAGCCTGCTTGGATATGCACAATTGAAGAATACGATTTGCAGTCCTGAACTGGTGATTGATTATCTGAATCTGCTCTCGAAGATCTCCGGGTACCATTCACTTTAAGAGAAAGAAGTGATGCTTTGCAATAATGGGGGATACAAGGTATTTATCCAAAACAATGAAGGGTTGCGTCCTTTCGGTAGTCGAGTCGCAACCGTCAGCGTCGAATCGCGCAATCACAGGACAAGCTGACGTCACGCCTAAAACCCTAAAGGTCAGACGGCACGACTCTAGGGGTTTTAGGTCATAATGACACGCACGGGGGCTGAACTTACCCATATTTGAATTGGTGCGTGGCAGCGACGCGTATGTTGGTTTCCGCGCATGGAAGTCTATACAGCTATGAGTCTTCACGCGCAGAAAGGGGGCTAATGTAGATAGTGCTATCTGAGCTGACAGATCTTGGCCACGTGGAAACCATCCAGCACACCATATTGTGCTCCACACAAACTGGATCACCAGCCGAGCTGATCCATGTGGGGGCTGCGAGACAGAGCCCTCGCATACCACTGTACGGGACTTGTAGGGACTTTGTGGTTTGGAGGTTAGAGTAAGCCCTGTTGCGTGTGAGCCAAGCCCGCACGCGACCTTTAGTAACTGTTTTGAGAGATTTATGGCACGAGCTCCATAAACCCGGTCAATCCGGTCAAACCCGGTCAACCTCGTAACGGTTCCGGTATTCGCGCACCACGTGCTCTAACGGTCCCTATATACTCGGACGGACGTACCGTTATGGTTAAGCTAATTAAGCCGCCATTAATGGGCGCATTAACCACACTATAACGGTCATGATCTCCAGTATATATAGATCGTCAACCTTTCCACACACTGCCATACGTGGAAGCTCTGCCAAACCTCTGTCTCTCTCTCAGACATTGCTACTGCCTTACTCTCTCCCTACACACAACCCCTCTCTTCCTGTGCAATCCTTGATCCACTACATACGGTCTACACGGAGGTCTCCTCGCCGGAATCTCTTGTGCACACCCCCCTATTTTAACTCACGGCAAAACATGTAATACTACTCCATTCAACTTTCTCTAAACATGAATTTAAGCTAGAAATATTTGATTCTAATTATTAAAAACAAGTAGGGAGGTGATTTAGAGGTTACCCACACCAAAAACAAGTCGAATCGGGGAAGAACAAAGGTGGGTTGATTTGCCGGCGAGTTCTTCGTCGGCTTCAATGGAGGTGGCGGTGGAGCTGCTGGTTCTTGGTCGAAATGAGCAGAAAGAGGGATGGCGACGACAACTGTAGGGTTTTGATTCATGGATCGCGCAACGGAAGCATAATCAAACAAATAACCATGCAAAACCCTCCAAGGATCACAAGTCTAGATGCATAACGATAGTGAAGGTAAGAAATCATAAACACACCTTTGGGTTCTCCTTGATGACTTCAAACGCGAATAGTGTCACGTCCTCTATAGTTGATCCACGCCTAGAGTTGTTCCTAGATCTCCAATCACCTTGGTGCTAGCCCGGATTGAAAGGAGGGTGAAGAAATCACGCAAAACGAGACACCAAAGGGGTTCGGCACCCTTTGTGGCGTCGGGGACAAGGGGCGGCGGCAAGGGGCGGCGTCCCTCTTGTGGCTTGCCCTCTCTCTCCTTTGTTCTCTCCTACTCTTGTTATGTTCTCTCTTAGAGCATAAGCGTGTAGGGAAGGAAGGAGGAGGGTCCTTTATATAGTCCAACAACTCCTTGTCAACTACCTAAAGGACTCATTCTAGTCCTACTAGAATTCAATTTAGTCCCTTCCTTGCAAATTAGTCCCTACTAAGTTTGCAAGGGTTTGCAAAGTGATCCTTCTAATTAATTAATCCAATTAATTAATTCCATAATCTAGTACAACTCTATATAGCGTGTGACCCCATAGGTTCTATCTAGTTGGTAGCAACTCTTTGCTAATATGGAGCGGTTTCTAGCAAAACATCCATTCTAGCCAACTAATAGAATAGTCATCTAGACAACCTTGTACAAGTAATTGTCTCATCCCTTTGCCTCCATATCCGGGTTGGACACGAGACATACAAGTCACACTCGTATATCCAATCCCTAGTTCCTCGATCCATGGAATAGCCTTATTCGTGCAAATAACATCAATATCCCATATATTGATTTATTTGAGTCTGGCCAGACATTCTATAAGCACTATCCTCGAGTGGCCATGGATATTTGCTCCCGTTATGTGGGAGGGGCAAATCCTCTCTACGTCCACTACGATCTCTAAGCTTGCTTCTTATTGTATCCAGTACACGCCTTTATAACTACCCAGTTACGGTGTAGCGTTTAACGCTACCAAGATCACAATGATCCACAACTAGAATATCTAGTGACTTCAAGTCTAAGGATGACAATACCATTGTACCCGAGAAGCACTTGTGACTCAACATAACGTGTATGTAGCCTTCTCGGTAATGGGTCAATCCAGTGCAACATTCCGTAATGCACACCTATGTGTTGGATCGTGATATCTCCATATCAATCCAACCCCATACTAGTCTATAGATGATTGTCCCATTTAATCATTATACTTGACTAGGGATATTTAAGATAAACAACACAATTGTAAATCTAAGGACTTCATTATATTAAATATCCAATAAATAATAAATGAATTTCTAGCCAATTACAAATTCATACTAAACTAGATTGCCTCTAGGGCATCTATTCCAACAGTCTCCCACTTGCACTAGAGCCAATCTGGCGCATCTCGTATGCCCATACTCCTAGTGTGCCCTTCATGCTTCCACTGCGTGAGAGGCTTTGTAAGCGGGTCTGACAGATTATCATCTGTAGGAATCTTGCATATCCGAACGTCTCCTCTATCGATAATATCTCGAATCAGATGGAACTTCCTGAGCACGTGTTTGGACTTCTGGTGCGATCTGGGTTCCTTTGATTGCGCGATCGCCCCAGTGTTGTCGCAGAACAACTCCACTGGATCCGCAATGCTAGGGACCACACCAAGTTCAGAAACAAACTTTCTGATCCAAACAGCCTCCTTTGCTGCACCATTTGCAGCAATGTACTCAGCCTCTGTTGTAGAATCAGCTACCGTCTCTTGCTTGGAACTCTTCCAGCTCACCGCTGCTCCATTCAGGCAAAACACATATCCCGACTGTGATCTAAAGTCATCTCTATCGGTTTGGAAGCTTGCATCAGTGTAACCCCTTACACGCAACTCTTCCTCACCGCCAAACATCAAGAAAGCATCCTTAGTTCTTCTCAAGTACTTTAGGATGTTCTTGACAGCAATCCAGTGACTCTCACCCGGATTGGATTGGTATCTGCTTGTCATACTCAAGGCATATGACACATCTGGTCTAGTACATAACATGGCGTACATGATGGATCCTATGGCCGAGGCATAGGGAATCCTACTCATGCGTTCCTTCTCAATCTCATTGGAAGGACAACCACTCTTTGAAAGAGTGATTCCATGTGACATGGGCAAGAATCCCTTCCTGGAATCTTGCATGTTGAACCGTTTCAACACCTTGTCAATATATGTACTTTGACTTAGGCCTAGCAACCTCTTAGATCTATCTCTATAGATCTTTATACCGAGTATATAGGCTGCTTCCCCTAAGTCTTTCATTGAGAAACACTTTCCTAGCCAATCTTTCACAGATTGCAGCATGGGAATGTCGTTTCCAATGAGTAGTATGTCATCCACATACAAGACCAGAAAAGCTACAGAGCTCCCACTAACCTTCTTGTAGACACAAGACTCATCTTCGTTTCTGATGAAGCCAAACTCTTTGACCACTTCATCAAAACGTCGATTCCAACTCCTAGAAGCTTGCTTCAACCCATAAATGGATCGTTGCAGTTTACAGACTTTGTTGGCTTGCTTTGGATCCTCAAAACCCTCCGGCTGTATCATATACACGTCCTCGAGGAGATTCCCATAAAGGAATGCTGTTTTGACATCCATCTGCCAAATCTCATAGTCGTAGTATGCTGCAATTGCAAGTAGGATTCGGATGGATTTGGTCATAGCGACTGGTGAAAAGGTTTCATCATAGTCAATACCATGAATCTGTCTGAATCCTTTAGCCACCAATCGGCCCTTATAGGTAATCACATTACCATCCATGTCGATCTTCTTCTTGAAGACCCACTTGCACCCTATGGGTCGCGCCCCATCAGGTGGTTCCACCAAAGTCCATACTTTGTTGGTATACATGGATTCCATCTCGGATCTCATGGCCTCAAGCCACTTCTGCGAGTCTGGGCCATTCATGGCCTCCTCATAGGTAGTAGGCTCATCATCTATGAGCATCGTGTCACCGGAATCAGTTACGAGAAGTCCATACCTCTCGGGTTCCTGGCGCACTCTACTAGATCTACGAAGCTCTTGTGTTACCTGAACAGGTGGATCCACAACTGCTTGTGATTCCTGTTCATGTTCCATAATCGGTTCTGTGATTTGTGGTTCTTGAACTTCTTCAAGTTCTACATTCCTCCCACTTGCTTCTTTAGAGACAAACTCTCTTTCTAGAAACACGCCGGTCCGAGCAACAAACACTTTGTTTTCGGTTGGATTGTAGAAATAGTATCCCTTAGTTTCCTTAGGGTACCCCACAAATTTACACTTATCCGATTTAGGCCCTAGCTTGTCTGATTGTAAACGTTTTACATAGACATCGCAGCCCCAAATCCTCATGAACGACAGTGTGGGACGCCTCCCACTCCACATCTCATATGGTGTCTTCATGACTGATTTAGATGGAACACGGTTAATGGTAAAAGCTGCACTTAATAGAGCGTAGCCCCAAAACGATAATGGAAGATCGGTTTGACACATCATAGACCGAACCATATCCAATAGGGTTCGATTCCTCCTCTCAGACACGCCATTCCATTGTGGCGTTCCGGGTGGAGTGAGTTGGGACACGATCCCACACTCTCTAAGATAGTCGTCAAACTCTTGGCTCAAGTATTCTCCTCCACGATCCGATCGTAGAGCCTTGATACTTTTGCCAAGTTGCTTCTCTACTTCATTCTTGAATTCCTTGAACACTTCAAAGGATTCGGATTTTGCCCTCATGAGGTACACAAATCCATATCTACTGTAATCATCAGTAAACGTAATGAAGTAGACATAACCACCTCTGGCAGGCGTGGCAAATGGCCCACACACATCAGTATGTATGAGCGCCAATTGCTCACTAGTCCTCTCACCTTTCTTATTGAAAGGGGGACTTTGTCATTTTTCCCAATAAACAAGCCTCACATGTCTCATATGATTCAAAATCAAATGAGTCTAGCAATCCATCCTTATGGAGTCTAGATACACGTTTCTCATTTATGTGGCCTAAACGACAATGCCATAAATAAGCAGGATTTAAATCATTTATTTTAATCCGCTTGGTATTAATGTTGTAGACAGGATTACTTAGATCAAGGACATAAAGTCCATTAAATAATTGCGCACTAAAATAGTGAATATTATTCAAATAAAAGGAACAACAATTGTTCTTTATTGAAATAATAAAACCTTCCTTGTCCAAACAAGAAATAGAAATAATGTTTCTGCTCATAGCAGGGACAAAATAGCAATTATTTAATTCTAAAACTAATCCTGAAGGCAGAGATAGCTCGCAAACGCCTATGGCCAACGCAGCAACCTTTGCTCCATTCCCAACGCGCAGATCTACCTCCCCTTTAGCCAATCTTTTACTTCTCTTTAGATCCTGCATATTTCGACAAATATGAGATCCACATCCAGTATCTAATACCCATGATGTAGAGACAGTTAAATTGACATCTACAACAAAAATACCTGGTGGTGGTGGAATCACTATTCCAAGCCGTTTGTCCTCCAAATATTTTGGGCAGTTCCTCTTCCAGTGTCCAGGTTGACTACAGTAGTGACATTCACCCTTAGTCACGACCTTGGCAATCCCACCAACAGGCTTAAGGGCTTGTTCCTTGGACTTAGCAACTGACTTGCCTTTGCCCTTGGAGGAAGAGGCAAACTTTTTACCCTTTCCTTTATGCACCATCATAATGGCCTTGCCCTTACCCTTGTTGATGCTCTGTTCAGCCGTCCTCAACATGTTGAGCAAATCTGGCAGTGGCTTAACGATCTCGTTCATGTTATAGTTCATAATGAACTGTCCATAACTCTCGGGCAACGATTGCAACACGAGATCCGTTGCCAACTCTTGGCCGACCGGGAACCCAAGCCGGGCGAGATTCTCCAAGTACCCGATCATTCGGAGTACATGGGGTCCCACCGGGTTCCCTTCTGCCAGATGACATTTGAACAGTGCCTTTGAGACCTCATACCTCTCTACCCTCGCCTGCTCTTGGAAGAGCTGCTTTAGATGTTCGATCATATCGACAGCATTCATGTTCTCATGTTGCTTCTGAAGCTCAGAGGTCATGGTGCAAAGCATTAGGCAGGCCGCATCATTAGCATCATCAACATGCTTTTGATACGCCTTTAAGGCAGCAGGCGTCTGATTGTCTGGACCTTCTGGAACTTGCTCCTCTATTGCGTACAGCTTCTTTTCTTGCTTGAGAACAATTCTCAAGTTTCTGTACCAATCGAGAAAGTTGGTTCCTGAGAGCTTATCCTTCTCAAGGACAGATCGTAGGGAATGTTGTGAACTCGATGAGTTGTTTGCCATTTGGAATTCTACAAAAGGAAAATACGCAAGTTTTAGTATTTGTGAATTTTTGACTATATTTAATAATGGCTAGTTTATTAAATATAGCTCCCACTATTTTTCTACGGATTAATAACCCTCAAGATATTAATGCGGAAAATATCCTTATATTTTCTAGTGGGCCAAGATCCATCTTTTTCATCTCCTTATGAGCTTGCTTTGGCAAGTCACCCATAATTCGATTACTTCTTAGGTAGGAACAATTCCAATTGCATCCCATATGCAACTCTTGGTTCAATCGGGCAAATAACTCCTTATTTATCCATCCATATGGATAATCCCAATTGATTGCCTCTAGGTTTCTTAATCAAATTAATAGCCTAGTTGTGTTCAACCTCTTATCTAAACAATTGCACATTGTTACGTGCCATCGCATTCCATCATTATGAACCAAGTCGCCATGCTTTGGCACGCACGAACTTGATAAATAATGATGATAATGAGTGTTTAAATAACGAGAAGGCAAGAACACAATATTTAAAATTTGAGGGATTTGCAATTCAATTTTTAATTGTTTTGTTGATCAATATCAACTAATCTATCTATTTGAGTTTGGGCACAACTCCAAATAATAGATCCGGGTTGTCTAATTATCTTATTATCCTAATTGCATGCATCATCCATACACCAACCACACAAATAATAAGACAATAAATAAACAACCACAAAACAGAAATTAAACGTGATGTGGATATGGCCTTTTCTAGACTAAGATAATTCCAAGCCAATGGAATTATCTATGAACCCTAAACAAACACACATCTCCATGCGTCTTGATCTTTTGGTCCATCCTTCATAGTCATGTGGAATGCTCCATGCTCCATGCTCCATCTTTTGTGGCTTCTTTGGCTTTGGGCTTCTTTTCTTCAATCTTGGCTAACAATCTACTTTATCTAGCACTAGCTAATATCTATACTAAATAAAATAAATCTCACAAGTTGAGAAAAAAAATGGCACGCAGGCCATAAAACCCTAATTAATTATTACAATTAATTGATCGGCTCGCAGGCCGTAAAACCAAACCACAAAATTAAACATCCACATCAAACCACATCCTAAGGCCATATCCAATCACCATGCGATTTGCACATAAACAGTTAAAATCCAATTTTAACGCGCTTGGTCAATTTTAATTGATTTTAGGATTTCTAGGGTTAAAACGGTCCATGGGCCCAACAATCCAATTGCCCGGGCCCAAATAAGTGAACCATAAAGCCCTAGGGCCGGCCCGGCCCAAAACCCGCAAGCTAGGCCCGCGGGTTAAGGCCGCCCGGCCCCTTAGGGCGCCAAGCTTGGGCGGCAAGCAAGGGGGGCGGCTCCCTAGGGGGCCGAACCTCCTTATGGAGGTTGTTTCCAAAACAACCTCCTTGCTTGGAGCCCAAGTTTGGTTGTTTCCTTGTTGTGGGAGAACTCCTTCTTCCCCAAGGATGCCCAAACCCTAGATCTATGATCCTAAAATTTCTCAAACTCACCAATTCATGCGTCCAATGCAATAATTGGGTCTTGTTATGATTAATTCTTTGACAAATTGCATCCAATGCTTGATTTGTCTTGTTTTACGCGATAAACAACAAATTAAGGTGTAAAACAACAAGAATGTAACACATAAACTACGTTTATGCTCTATGACCTGTGGCTCTGATACCACTGTAGGGTTTTGATTCATGGATCGCGCAACGGAAGCATAATCAAACAAATAACCATGCAAAACCCTCCAAGGATCACAAGTCTAGATGCATAACGATAGTGAAGGTAAGAAATCATAAACACACCTTTGGGTTCTCCTTGATGACTTCAAACGCGAATAGTGTCACGTCCTCTATAGTTGATCCACGCCTAGAGTTGTTCCTAGATCTCCAATCACCTTGGTGCTAGCCCGGATTGAAAGGAGGGTGAAGAAATCACGCAAAACGAGACACCAAAGGGGTTCGGCACCCTTTGTGGCGTCGGGGACAAGGGGCGGCGGCAAGGGGCGGCGTCCCTCTTGTGGCTTGCCCTCTCTCTCCTTTGTTCTCTCCTACTCTTGTTATGTTCTCTCTTAGAGCATAAGCGTGTAGGGAAGGAAGGAGGAGGGTCCTTTATATAGTCCAACAACTCCTTGTCAACTACCTAAAGGACTCATTCTAGTCCTACTAGAATTCAATTTAGTCCCTTCCTTGCAAATTAGTCCCTACTAAGTTTGCAAGGGTTTGCAAAGTGATCCTTCTAATTAATTAATCCAATTAATTAATTCCATAATCTAGTACAACTCTATATAGCGTGTGACCCCATAGGTTCTATCTAGTTGGTAGCAACTCTTTGCTAATATGGAGCGGTTTCTAGCAAAACATCCATTCTAGCCAACTAATAGAATAGTCATCTAGACAACCTTGTACAAGTAATTGTCTCATCCCTTTGCCTCCATATCCGGGTTGGACACGAGACATACAAGTCACACTCGTATATCCAATCCCTAGTTCCTCGATCCATGGAATAGCCTTATTCGTGCAAATAACATCAATATCCCATATATTGATTTATTTGAGTCTGGCCAGACATTCTATAAGCACTATCCTCGAGTGGCCATGGATATTTGCTCCCGTTATGTGGGAGGGGCAAATCCTCTCTACGTCCACTACGATCTCTAAGCTTGCTTCTTATTGTATCCAGTACACGCCTTTATAACTACCCAGTTACGGTGTAGCGTTTAACGCTACCAAGATCACAATGATCCACAACTAGAATATCTAGTGACTTCAAGTCTAAGGATGACAATACCATTGTACCCGAGAAGCACTTGTGACTCAACATAACGTGTATGTAGCCTTCTCGGTAATGGGTCAATCCAGTGCAACATTCCGTAATGCACACCTATGTGTTGGATCGTGATATCTCCATATCAATCCAACCCCATACTAGTCTATAGATGATTGTCCCATTTAATCATTATACTTGACTAGGGATATTTAAGATAAACAACACAATTGTAAATCTAAGGACTTCATTATATTAAATATCCAATAAATAATAAATGAATTTCTAGCCAATTACAAATTCATACTAAACTAGATTGCCTCTAGGGCATCTATTCCAACAACAACGGCGTCAACGGCGAACAGAGAGGGTGAGGGAGAAAGGGTGGCGTTAGCGGCGTCGGGGTTCTATTTCTGGTTGGTTCGGCTGCGGCATTCGACGGCAGTGCTCCTGCAGCTCGTGAGTCGCTGGGCTCGCTCCTAGGTGCTCCTCGGTCGCCAAATAACCCATAAAATCAAGCGAGGGATGATAGGCTCGCCGGGTTCGGTTCGGTGAAAAGCTCCGTCGAGCTCCCATGGAGGTCCAGCGACGGTTGTGGCATGGTGGCCAGCTGCCACTGTTACTGCCGGCTTCTTCCGCTTCTGGTGATTTCATCGAGATCAGAGAGAGGGAGAGAGATAGAAGAGAGATTGGAGGTGTTGGCGATGGTGTTGGGTTCAGTGGTGGTGTTCGTGGGTTTTGTTCCGCCGGAAAAATAGAGGGCAGAGAGAGAGATGGAAGAGGATATGAGGAGCAGGTGGTGGTGGAGATGCAGAGGATGTAGTGGTGGCTAGTGATGTTGTGTCCGAAGGAGAAGATGAAGAAGAAAAGGTACACTAGAGAGAGAGGGAGTGATGCAATGGGGTGAAAAGGTGATGTAAGCTTTGGAGTTATAAGGTGTAGCTGGAGCGCGGGGTGCGACGCTGGTTCGACACGCGAGGGATAATTGCGACGCGACAAGAAAAATAAAAACCCAACAAATTAAAATAACAAGCGGCGATAAATTAACATGCGACGAAAAATTACTACGATGTCTGATAAATATAATTTGACTGATTACACAAAATATCACTGATAAAACAAAATTCAAACGTTAAGAGATATTTTGACTGAGAAAACTAAATCAAACAAAGAAGACGAAGCATAACTTTTAAAAATGAATATGACTGGTATTACAAAAAAAATTGAATTTTGATTATGAAGAAACTTATAAATATTTATTTAACAAAAGTTTACTAACAGTTAATTTAAATTTATAATCAACTTATTAATTAAAATAAAAGCAACTTGTTTAAAACTAATTTATAACAATAAGCTTAGCTAGTCAAAATAATTATAAATGTAACGAATAGTTAATCAGTATAAAACTACGCACAATCTCATCAATGTCTTATTGCGACTAACACTAATATCAAATAACACGTTTTCACGTTCCGGAAAAATCTCTACGACGTCTCATATTACTAAAATACCCCTGGGCTAGAATCTGGGTTATTACAATCTTCTTCTCTTCTCTTCTCTCCGTATCATTCCTACCCCTCTTTATTCTTCTCTCAAACCCTAATGAGCACAAGGAGAACTTCACACGGAATCAAGATTGCAGGAGGATCAAAACCTAGTTCTGAGAAGAAGAGAAAGATAGCTGAAGAAAAGGTTTTAACTATCAGTGAAGACTCAGAATCAAAGAGCTTTACTGATGAAGAACAAGAATCTTCACCACCCAAGAAGATGGTGAAAAAGGACCAGATTCCAGCACAGAAGAAACATACTGTAGTATCTACACAAGAAAAGCAGAAGGGAATCCATATTGGAAGCCCTAGGAGAGACAAGAAAAAGACAGACACAGGGGTCAAAGGAAAAGGAAAATAAATCATCATTCAAGACTCCGACTAAGACACTACTTCAGGATCCTGTGGAGTGTGCTCTGTGTCCAACAAGGGGAGACATGATAAGGATCCGTCCCAGTCTGTAGCTGCATCAAAAACAGGAAAGAAGGATCACAAAATATTGTCTGCTCAACTGAAAAGGTTAGCTGTAAAGAAGAAGCTGAAGCATGGGAGGAAAGCCTTGGAAGGACTCACTTTCTTGTTCAACATTGTTATAGAGAAGATCAGCTCTTTCATTAAAGAACTCAATGTGGTGTCACAAGAAGTACAAACCAATATTGAAGACGGTGATGAAGAAGAAGGAGATCATGATGGAGATGAAGACCCAACCCCTTAATCTTGCCTACTCTTTCTCTCTTTTTCTTTAAGTCTTTTAAGCTTTCTTTTCAAAATTTTCCAGACACTTGATCCAAAATCCTCTATATCTTTTTGATGAAATTCAAAAAGGGGGAGAAATTCTAGGTTTTTCAGGCTTTTGTTGTTAGGAGTTATTTGCAGAATATTTGCTAAATTTTTTTATTTTATGTTGCTGAATTGAATAAGTTGGATCTTTTTTGAATTACTGTGTTATTATGAATTGTGAACTAATCCGTATTTGCCGCGGAGACTAAGGATCAAACAGAATTTGGTTTTGTCTTTCATCAAGTAGGAGATTGTAAGTTGACAGGTTGTGCAAGGCTTGAAATAGCTTAACTATTTCAAGGCCTTGAATCAGCTTTCAAAGCCTTGAATAAGTTATCATAGGCTCGAAAATAGTATAGCTATTTTCAAGGCCTTGAAACTGGATTCAAAGCCTTGAACTGTTTAACCTATATGAACTTTCTCAGGGGAGTTTCCTGTAAACTCTTCTAAGTTGATTTAATGTCCGTCAATCATATGATTGATTTAATTTTATTTGATTATAAAAGAAAATTTATTGTAACATGTTTGAACATAAAATATCATCTGTTTGACTATGATTTTGCATGGAATTTTATTTCCTAATTTGCATGTATTATTTCCTAATATGACTTGTGCGGGGAAGGAAATAATTGAGAAGATGATTCTATGTTTGATCTGACTGGTATAACAGCTTCTCAATCTATTCAAATGCAAGATCACAACATTATCTATGGATATTGTGATCACTTAACCGTTGGAGAAGATTGTCAAAGAGTCAAAGTCTGTTGCCTACAAAATAGGAGGTATGTTGCTGAAAATCTGGGAAGATTTGCAGAGCTGTTTGAAGTTTAAATAGAGCTCATTTCTGAAGCAACATACACAACATTCAAGGGGAAAAAAGAGAGAGACAAGTCTGGATTGACAAAGCATCAAAGAAGTTCATCAATCTCAAAATCCGTTTAACAGAAGTTCACTGCATACTCCACTGTAGTTTCAACACTCTAGTGTTCTTCTGTATTTTGCTTTATTGGTAGATCATTTCTGTAATATTTCTATCTTTATTCTCGAGGATTGTTCAAAGTGAACAATAGAGAATTCTTAGTTAATCAGTTAGCTAGATGAGGTACTAGATAGGTTAGAACCACAAGATGTAACAGGGTAAAGCATCTCTCTCTTCTTGAGATCTAGGGTTTAACTTTTGATTAATAAGAATTGGGTTGAAAATCCTGCAGGAATCAGATCCCTGAGGTAGAGCTTATGTCCAAGTGGACTGAACTCTATAAATCATTTGTCTCTTGCATTTGCAGTTTCTTTACTTACTCAGTTTTTACAGCATTCTAACTTGTATGTTTTTCAAGAGTTTGAACTCTTTTCAAGGCCTTGAAAAAGACTTGATTGATCCATTCCAAACTGTATTTCATTTCAAAGGCTTGAACTTGTTTTCAAGGCCTTGAACTTCACTAGCTTTCACAAGATCATATTATCTTAGCAAGTCTTACCAAAAGTTGGCATACTCTATTTAACCCCCACCCCCTTCTAGAGTATCTTAGCTGCGTTACCACCTGCACACTCACACTTTCAAGAATTTTCACATTAACATAAAATCTGTAAATTATACTAAATAATGTACTTCTTATCACCTGTAGCTGGTAACATTTTCAAGTTACAGAACATTAATTGATAATATCAGTACTACATACGTACTATAATGGACACTTGATAACTCGTTGAAAGAGATATTCAGGGACGCCTTTTACAGTACATTTTGACCATGTTTGAAGTGGTTTTTCCTGTTTTTAGCCAGTTTTAACTTTGGTACAGGATAGATAACGCCGAGACAAACAATGTGAAATTTGAGTAATTCCTGGTATTTTTTTTTGCTTATTTGGATATGATCGCGGGTACCTGCTGTTTTGTGCAGGAAACAGGTACTGGAAGTTCATGGAAGAGGCGCGAGATTGGAGACAGAGTACCAAGCCCGTGGAGCGGAAAAAAGCTGGTCTAAGTTCAGACGCACTAGCCCTGCGTTCAAACGCATAATTCTTGAAGCAAACGCAGAACAGGCAGAAATCTGGCTAAAGCATGGAAGCAGTATGCGTTCAAACGAGGACCCTGCGTTCAAACGCTGGAGGTAAAAATAGCAGAAAAGTCAGTAGGAAAAGTCAACTCATAAAGCATAGGAAACTATTTTCAAACACAGGATTGCCGCGTTCAGACGTAGGCTGCGATCAAACGCATCCCATCTACATTCAAACACATGAAAGAAGATTCAACGTAAGTCAAATATCATAATTTAATGTTAGCAGCTGCATTCAAATGCAAGCCAGTGTGCATTAAGACGCAGACTGCGTTCCCCTCTACGTTCAGACACAGGCGGTACAAATGGGGGCATAATGGTGATTTTTGGAATCAGTTTTGGAAATTGTGGTATTATAAAAGAGGTGTCCCAGGCATTGGAAAGTCATCCGATATCATAGACTGAATCAGGGCAGAGCACAGGAGTTGAAGCACGATGTAGTTCTAGTTTCCAATAGAAAACTCGTTTGATCTATCTTCTCGTTATTTTATGTAATTCTTTTTTTTTATAATGTACGCTAGCTATACACTTTATCTAGGTTCTCGGTGAACCTAGGGTTTATTATTTCAGTAACCTAGCTTTTTCGGCTTTCAGACTCATGAATGGTTTAGTTTGAATACAATAAAGGTTTGTTTATTCTTTTTTCTTCAGTTTTACTTTTACATGAACGGCGTGATCAACGTGGAGTGCTAGAGATAAGATCTGGTGTGCAGATTGGCCAGTGAGAGGAAGAGAAGACTGAATTTAGACCCTTGCCTTGACGTACTAAGAGGTGAAAAGAATAAGAGACTAGTCCGAAAGGCATAAGACCAACTGTCAGAGGTTTAGGTGACGTACCTATAGGTGAACCCTATAACCCTAGCAAACTTAGAAAATCTGCACATTTAGGAGTACCGAGAGTACCCCAAAAATTTGCAGGGTAGTGACAGGTGCATGAGACCGAGAGGAGATTGCAACAGCAGTATGCTCGGATAAACAAAACCTTTGTGTGTTACTGAAATCGAGAAAAACTGAAAAAAGCTAAATAGTAACCCTAGTGGATCATGGAGCCTAGATCTTTAATTCATCAATTTCAGACTTCAAAAATATTCTCAGAAAATTAAGAACAAAAAATATTCGTTTTTATTAGTACTTTTATTTACTGTTATTTAGGTCGGTAGTCAAATCTAAAAATACTCCTCCTTTTTACAACTTTGTTAGTAATTCTGATTCTCTATAGTAAAATCTAAAACTGTTCTCGTGAGTTCGATATCAGAGTCGTAAAATACTCTACTTTATTACTTGATCGTATACTTGAGAAAATAAGCAGCTAAGAATTGTCGTCAAGTTTTCGGAACCGTTTCCGGAGAACAATAACGATTTTACTTAGTAATCGGAATTAGTTTCGAAGTTTTTTATGTTATTTTTATTTTTCTTTTATCGCAATGCTCTATAAAAATCTTTGTTTTTCAGGAACTTCTAGTGCATGCAAAGATTGCCCCGCGACCAAGTGCAGCCACTCGATCATCCATAACTGATTTTCAGAGCGCAAAACCGTAGCCACTGAGAAAGAAGAATGGGCGAAAATAGAGGAGATGTGCCGGCAGAAGAGACAGAGGCATGTACCCCAGCCCAGATGGCTCGGTACATTGAGTTACTGATCACAGCAGGCATTGTTGCCCGGAACAATCAGAGAACAAAGAAAAGATCTGGGAAAGCTTTGGTAGAAAATTTTGAAGTCCCTACGGGAGGACATGAGCCAGCTATTGTGGTGCCCGATATCACCGTAGAGCACTTGAATCTAAAACCTTCCACCATCCAGACTATCCATACCCTATGTCCATTCAATGGAAAACCGATGAAGACCAGAATGACTTTATATGGAAATTTGAAGATTATTGCAACAAGGTCAGGTACAAAGGCGTCGAAGCAGAGGCACCCAAATTGATCATGTTTCCGTACTGCCTGTACTGGACACCCAAGGAATGGCTCGAAACCCAAGCCCCCAAATCCATCACTACATGGGAAGAATGTGTTGCAGATTTTCTGGCAAAATTCTACCCAGCCTCTCAAGATATCCCACTGCAGAGGGAGATCTTATCATTCAAATAGAAGATGGGAGAGATGTTGGTAGAACCATGGGACAGATTGATGCGATTGGTAAAGAGATGCCCTAATCATAGTTTTGGGGACGCGAAGATTCTACAGGTATTCTACCATGCCCTAGACAGGGGAATGAAGACATAATTGAAAGAGTAGCTAGATGAAATTTTATGTACCATGTCGACGAGGACGGAGCCTATGATCTGGTGAATTAGTTAGCTAAGCAGGACAATCGTATGTTTGACGATCGCATACTTACATTCGTAGCCGAGGCAGTTACTGATGATTGAAATGAAAACTTGACCATGGTGGTGACTGACCTGGTCAAGAAGGTTTACTCAGGAAAAAAGATTGTTGCAGTAGTAAAAGAACCTGATTTGGATGCAGCTATCGAGGAACTTAGAACTCAGGATGCCAATTATGTGCAGCAAGAGTGGGATCCCAGTCGTTGTAGACCTGGAATCCTGTACCATCCCGGTTTCCTGTACGGAAATCCAAACTCTGCAATTTTTGCACCTTGCTTCCAGCGCAAATTACCGACACAGCAGGCGGCACCAGTACCACCAGTCCTTGCAGGACCATCAGCACAACAATTCAATGACCATATGAATAAACTAGAGACCATGCGGAAAATTATGAATGCCAATTTTACTGCCAAGTTTTCTCAAACAGACATAAAAATCGACACCATGGTAGCCGATCAGCATCAAACGAAGATTGGGTTACGGACACTCGATGTAAAACTCGGTCAATTGGCACATCAGCAGACTGAGAGAGCACCATGAACCATACCCTCAACCATAGTGAACAACCCACGTGCTCAGGTCAATGCCATCATCACTCAAAGTGGAATAGAACTACAGGATCTACCGTATCCCATTCATGCACGTGCAGAAAAATTGAAGAACATAGAACACGAAGTTTTTGACAGGGAAGACAGTCTAGCCGTCAGCCCCCAGCTAAGGGGCCCGGTCGGACAGGATGCATTGCAGACAAAGAAGGATGAACCAGAAATAGTGCATGTCTCCAAAGAGGTACCTTATCTTTTGAAGACACGAAAGATGGATGATATCAAAGACTACGCAAGATTTCTCGAAGTATTCAAAAAGCTGCAAATCAACATACCGTTCGCTGAGGCATTGGCAAAAATGCCCACTTATGCCAAATTCCTCAAAGATATCCTATATGGAAGGAGCGGATGAGCGATTTCGAGACAGTGAATATGACGGAATAAGTGAGCAATTGTTTGAAACATGGGCTAGCACGGAAAAGGAAGGACCCTGGCAGTTTTGTGATCCCGGTAACCCTGGGTAGTGCCTACACAGGATAGTCCCTTTGTGACCTAGGGGCCAACATCAATCTGATGCCCATGACAATCTTCAAAATTTTGGGTGTCGGTGAGCCCATGCCAACCAGAATCATGCTTTCGATGGCTGATAGATCCGTAAAATCAGCTTACAGAGTCATTCAAGACATTCTGGTGAAAGTCGGCCAACTGATTTTTCCGGCATATTTTTTTATTCTAGACATGGAGGAAGGAGATGTACCGCTCATTTTGGGCAGACCATTCCTGGCCGCTGGAGACGTCATCATAAACTGCAAAAGTTGAGAGCTTTCTATGAAGATCAATGAAGACAAGGTGAAATTTAACGTCTTCAAGTCTCTCCAACTTCCAAATTACTACAATAATGAAGACTAATTCGTTGTGGAAGTAGACGATGAGGGCCAGAAAAACGAAGAGTTGGATGAAGTTTTGACATAAATCAACATCATGTACAAAGAGGACAAGGAGGAGCCGCAGGGTGAGCAGGTCATGAGAAGTGAAGACTGGACCACTTTGCATGTGGATAAAGAAAGTGCGCAGAGGATCTCCCTGGTCCCGTCACTCAAGGAGCCACCCGCACTTGAGCTGAAACCACTTCTGAGCCACCTCAGGTATGCTTATATTGGTGAACAAGATACTTTGCCTGTAATTTTTTCGTCTCTTCTATCTCAGGAACATCAGTAGAAATTGCAAGAAGTACTACGGGAGAACAAGAAGGCAATAGGCTGGAGCATCGCAGATATCAAAGGAACCACCCCGTCCTATTGCATGCACAAAATCAAGATCGAAGAAGGCAAGAAGCCAGTGATTCAGCCCGAGCGAAGGCTGAATCCGAACATGAAAGATGTTGTGCGCAAGGAGGTTATGAAGTGGCTGTAAGCAGGAATTATTTACCCCATCTTAGACAGCACGTGGACCAGTCCAGTTCAGTGTGTTCCCAAGAAAGGGGTTATGAAAGTGGTGCATAATTTCGAGTAGAAGCAGATTGCCTGGCGCACTGTCACATGTTGGCGAATATGTATTGATTACCGCAGGCTGAACAACGAAACACTAAAGGATCACTTTCCACTGCCATTCATGGACCAGATGTTAGACAGATTGGCCCATCATGCTTATTATTGAATCTTAATTGATATTCAGGGTACAACCAAATTTACATAGCACCGGAAGATCAAGATATGACAAATTTTACCTGTCCGTATGGTACGTTTGCCTTGCTGCGCATACCGTTCGGGTTATGTAACGCTGCAGAAGCATTCCAGAGATGCATGATAGCCATATTCTCGGACATGATTGAGAAAAATCTGGAGGTCTTCATGGGCGATTTTTCTCTGTTTGGGGACAACTTTGAGGACTGTCTGCACCACCTATCCAGAGTTCTGGTCCGATGCAAGAAAACAAATTTGGTGCCGAACTAGGAAAAGTTCCATTTCATGGTCACTAAAGGCATTGTGCTGGGTAGCAGGATTTAAAGCAAGGGTATGGAAGTTGACGGGGCCAAAATTGAAGTGATAAAGCAACTGCCATATCCAACCACAGTCAGGGCGATCAAACGTTTTTTGGGCCATGCAAGATTCTATAGGAGATTTATCGAAGACTTTTTTAAGATCACAAAGTCGTTATGTACTTTTCTCGGAAAAGACATTTATTTCATATTTGATGAACCCTGCAAAGAGGCCTTCGACTTACTAAAGGAACGCGTGACCACAACCCCGGTCATCACTTCTCTAGTCTGGCCACTCCCGTTCGAGCTCATATGCGTCGCAAGTGACTACGCATTTGAAGCAGTTATGGGACAGAGAAAGCATATGGTCTGTCATGTCATCTACTATGCCACCCGAGTTTTGAACGAAGCACAGATTAATTACAGAACAACAGAAAAAGAGCTGATAGAAGTTGTGTATACCCTGGACAAATTCAGACAATATCTGGTGGGGTTAATAGTCATTATCTTCATATATCATAGTGCCTTGAAGTATTTGCTGGATAAGAAAGATGTCAAGCCGAGGCTGTTGCGATGGGTTCTACTTATGCAGGAATTCGATGTCAAAATGAGGGACAAGAAAGGATTTGAGATGTCGTGGCAGATCATCTGACTCATCTGGAGAACCCAACAGTAGACACTGTCTTTATTCAGGAAAACTTCCCTTACAAGCATATAATGAAGGTCAAAGCTAATAGGCAGCCCTGGTATTACGCCATATCCAATTATCTGGTGAACGGAGCACTAGAAGAAAACATCACTCCACAGAAGAAGAAGAAGAAGAAGAAGAAGAAGAAGAAGTTCATCTCAGATTGCAGACATTATTTCTTGAACGACCCCTTTATGTTCAAATAGGGGGCCGACAACATCCTAAGGATGTAAATTCCATGTCACGAGATCCTGCAGGTAATCCAGCACTATCACTCAACTCAGTATAAGGGTCATTTTAGTGGATCCAGGACAGCGCACAAGGTACTATATTTAGTCGGGATTTTTCTGGACGACAGTTTTCAAACACTGCCATGATTATGCTCAGAGTTGAGACCGCTACCAGCGCATAGGAAATATTTCTCAGAGGAACGGAATGCCAATGACTCTGTGGTAGGAAGTTGAGCTCTTCGACCTATGCTGTATTGATTTTATGGGACCATTCCCGTCTTCAATGGGAATCATTATATCCTAATGAAAGTAGATTATGTCTCTAAATGGGTAGAGGTAGTGGCGTGCCAGAAAAACGATGCCGCAACAGTGGAGCGCTTTCTTCGAAGCAATATCTTCTCCAGATTCGGGACACCAAGAGCCATGGTCAATGATGAAGTTTCTCAGTTTATCAACAAAGTCTTCCCCAAAGTTTGAAAGTAATATGAGGTGTATATCCATAAGGTATCACTGCCTTATTACCCTCAGTGAAATGGGCATGCAGATGTGTCAAATAGAGAAATTAAGAGCATATTGGAAAAAAAATGTGAATCCATGACGCAAAGATTGTTCCCTGAAATTGGATGATGCGCTCTGGGCATATAAGAAAACTTACAAAACACTGTTAAGAATATCCCCATACGAGCTGGTTTTTGGTAAGGCCTTTCTCTTACCAGTAGAATTGGAGCACAAAGCCTACAGGGCAATCAAACAGTTGAGCATGGATCACAGTCTATCTCGAGATAAAAGAAAGATGGCACTACTTGAACTGGAGAAATTCAGACCAAGAGCTTACGAGAGTGCCAAGATCTATAAGGATATAACAAAGAAGTGGCATGATCAGCGTATTCTGCCTAAGAAAATTGAAATTGGGCAGAAGGTTGTCCTATACAATCACCGATGAAGTTTTATCCAAGAAATCTACGCTCATGGTCATCAGGACCATAAATTGTGAAAGATATCGCATCATGGTGGGCAGTTGAACAGGAGAACCCGCGCGATAACACGGATTTCAAGGACAACATAAATCATGGTAAGCCATATCTGGAGTCTCGGGAGGTATCCGAGGTAGACGCCCTCTGTCTCAAAGAGCAATAATCACCAAAGAGGTAAGTGGGTCGGGCCGTCGACCGTAAATTACAAGAGCTAGTTGGGAGACAACCTAACATAGTAGACGATTTTACTTTCTGAAATTTATTTATTAAATAAAAATTTCATAAATAGAGAGATGTGAGAAAAAGGGTTCTAATGTTGAAATTCATTGTTTCAAAGACATAGGAATTTTTTTTGCAGGAAATAAGGATGCGCTCAAATGCAGGAAAAGACAGTCACCAGAGAATAAACATAGAGAGGAACATTCAAACTGAGGGGCTGCGTTTAAACACAGAAATTGTGCGTTCAAATGCGGAAGTTGTGATTTCAAACGCAGAAGTTATAGGTTCAAACGCAGGAGCTCGAGTCCAGTTACAGAAATATTGAACACACATGAGCTGCATTCAGACACAAAGAAGCTGCGTTGAAACACATATTAGAAGAATCCAGAAAATAGAAGTCCAAGGTTATGTTCAAATTCAGAAGGTCAGCGTTCTGACACATAACACTGTTCATCGAAAATTCCAGAAGAATTAAGCTGCGTTCAAATGCAGGGGATGCGTTCAAACGCAGAAGGACTGTCCCGGAGACTTTTCTAGAGAGAAGGTATTCGTTCAAACGTGTGGTGTGCGTTCAAACGTAGTTCAAAACAACTGAAGAGTTTCAAATAAGTTGAAGCACTATGTTCAAAAGCAGAGCCTCAACAGGCCAGATGCGTTCAGAAACTCAGGCACTTCGTTCAAACGCATGGGCTGCTTTCTCACGCAGCTCATGAAGATCCAAAATTTCCAGAAATCTGAAGGCCTGCGTTCAAACATAGCCTGGGAAGGAAGTTGAAAATTTGAAAACTTTTATATTTTTGGGGCAGTTTTGCAATTTCTAAAACTTTGCCTATAAATAGGGTATGGCTGAAATTGAACCCATTCACACTTCAGTCAACCCATTTTCAAGTTTCTCTCTCTATACATTCTCTCTGCCCGCTCTTTGCCACTCGAAGATTTTCGGCGACCATCGCAGTCCACCAGATCCGTAAGAACAGTGTGGGGGTGCTAACAAGGTCAAAAAGAAGAAAGTTTAATATATTCTCTCGGAGAGATGCTGTTGGTTTTGGATTCCCTATAGGCAATCTGTTTAGTATTGACACGATTTCTTACATGCATACGCAAGTGCACAATCAAGTAATATAGGGGTGGTATTTGAACCCCGAGTTATCGATCCCACGATGGCAGACTTGAGATTATTCAATTAGTTATTTAGTTTAGAATACAGTAACAGGAGGAAAGATTTGATTGATTTAAAATATTGAAATAACAGACTAATCTAACATTTATGTATTTTTATGTTTAAGAAGCAACGATGGAGAAACTAGGCAATCTCTAGATCACCTAGGGATTTCATACGAATTCCGGATAGCTAAGTAACACTTTATTTCTATTCTAACTAAGACGGGTAATAGGCTATGACAATCTCCTTTCAGTATCATGTCATTTTACGTCTCGGTAGACTACAATCTCCTATCGATCTCATGAGTCTACCGGTCCGTTCTAGTAGGCTAACTACATGCACGTCAAGGGGTCATGTTCGTCCACCGTTGCACAAAACAGTCGAAATAACCCACCGAATCTACCCACTCAGGACAATCCTAACACTTCTCCTTTTCTGTCTCGTTGATTCGAGATTGTTGTTCACATATCAGCAAGGCTAGTTAGAGCCACTGTCGCGCACTGGCTAGCCAAATAGTAGTTCCAGCTCATGACTCCATTCCTACTAAGGGTTAAAACATCATATGAACAATTAGCTAGAATGAATTTAACATTAAGAATGATTCCAATCTACGAAGAACATGAACTTTCAGTGAATGTTAATTACTATCATAACCATGTCAATAGGCTAGAGTCATTAACAATTTCATGAAAGAAAAACATCCATTCTATAAACCAAAGCCATCAAGCATGAAACAAAGTCTACTAATCCGGAATTACAAACCGTCTACATAACCCTAGGCTCTCTATAGAAGCCTAGAAAAATTCTTGCTAATCGTAATACAAATATCAAAACAAGAGTGTTTCTCCTTAAAAAGATTGAGGGGGGAAGAAGAAGAAGAAAAAAAATCAAACCCAATATCATCATTGGAGATTTTGGTCTTTTTTCTTCGTCTCTCCTCTGTCCTCCTCTTCTCCTTGCGGCTTCTTTTCCCATAGATACGTGAATGATAGTTCTCCCCAGCCCCTTGGTTATTTAATATACGATTCCCCTAACTTCTTACCCAAAAATTATTAAAATTTGCATTGAAACCCCAAAATTTTGTATGCAGGTCTTCAGACCGGTCTTAAGACCAGTGGGACCAGCAGCGGGTGGTCTTCAAGCTGATTTCACCCAGATTCTAAGTACAGACTGGTCTTACGACCAGTTCACTGTTCCAAGGACCAGTCTGGGAAAAAATTATCTTTTTCTTTGATTCTTTGGCATTTTCTTCACCCGCCTTCAACTCCAACATGTTCTTGATCCTTCTCGTCCTTTTGAATTTCATTCCTCTTGCACATTCCCGAGCCTCCGGTTCCTGAAATGCACATCACGAAACAAATACCGGAAGATCAAATCTGACAATAAAATCTAGAAATTACACACGGAATGCCCTGTTTAAATATTTATGCTTAAACTCTCAAATGTGCTAGATTTCTCTCTATTTGGACATAAACACTCTCAAATGCATCGTAAATCACGCAAAACGATAGTGAATCTAATGCAATATAACTCCTAAAAATGAGTTATCAAGTATGAACTTTGATTGCTAGAATAAATCGTTGTATTATTTGTGGAGATATTTAATATAATGAAGTCCTTATATTACAAGTGTGTTGTTTATCTTAAATATCCCTAGTCCATTATATTGATTTAGGTGACGATCAACTATATATTCGTATGTGGGTAGATTGATATGGGGATATCAAGTCTAAGACATGGGTATGCATTAGAAGTAATGGCATGCTGGATAGACCTACCACGAGAAGGCTACATTAGATTATGTCAACGTCACAAGTGCTTCTCTTAGTGCTAATGATGTTGTAAGCCTTAGACTCGAAGTCACTGGATACTTAGTTGTGAAATATCATGCTTTGATATTATCAAAAGTTACACCATAACTGGGTACTATAAAGATAGATATCGGGCATGATAGGAAGCAAGCAGAGAGATGGCAGTGATGTAGATAAGATTTTTCCCTCCTACATAATGGGAGAAAATATCCACGAACACTCGAGGGGTAGAGCTTATGGAATGTCTGGCAAGACTCAGATAAATTAATTTGGAGATATCCATGTTATCTGCATGGATAAGTCTATTCCGTTGATCGAGAAACTATGGATTGGATGTACGAGTGTGACAATTATGTCTCGTGTCCAATTTGGATATAGAGACAAAGGGATAACACAACACTGTAACATTGGGCACAAGTTTTTTCGGGATCACTGAATATTTCTATTAGTTGGGTGGCATAGATGTGTTGCTAGACACCGCTCTATGTTTGTAAAAGTTACTACCAACTAAGTAGAAACCTATGGGGTCACTCACCTGTATGCATGTTCAAAGGGGGAGTTCTTCTAAACTCTTTTGATTTGATTCTATCTCTGTCACTCCTATGATTGATATGTTATTATTTGATGATGAAAGAAAAATTGTTTTGATATATCTAACATCATTTAACCCATCTGTTGGACTCAGTTTTGCAGGGAAATTTTATTTCCTAAATGTGCAGGATTTGTTTCCTTATATGGATTTTGCAGGAAGGGAACTACTTAGAGAAGATGATTTTGTGATCAATCAGACACTCATGATAGCTTCCCATTTTTTTTAAAGACAGATCACAACAATATCTCTGAAGATTGTGATCAACTATCCGTTGGAGAAGGCTATTAAGAGAGTCAAAGTTTGGTGCATACAAAATACGGAGTTGTTGCTGAAAATCTGGGAAGATTTGCAGAGCCTCTAACTGTATAAATGGAGCTCATTTCGAAGAAACAAGAGACAACACTCAACGGGCAAAAAGAGAGACACTTCATCAAAGAAGTTTATCATTCTCACAATCCAATTCACATAAGATCAATGCACTCGTCACTGTAGTTCTTCACTTCAGTGTTCTTCTGTCTTGTGCTTTATTTGTAGATCATTCTTATACTAATTATTTCTCTTATTCTCAAGGATTTTTCAAAGTGATAAATATAGAATTCTTATTTAATCAGTTAGCTAGAGCAGGTACTAGATAGGTTAGAGAGAACCACAAGCTGTAACAGAGTAAGGCATATCTCTATGCTTGAGATCTAGGGCTTAGCTTTTGATTAATAAAAATTGTGTTGAAAATCCTACAGGGAGAAGATCCATGAGGTAGAGACGTAGTTACAAGTGGACCATAGAGCTATAATAAAAATGTTCATCATTGATCAAGATATAGAGCTATGGACCATTATTCAGAATGGACCTCACACTTTCTATACAGAGAAAGATGTGATCAGTGTTGGAATAGATGCCCTAGAGGCAATCTAGTTTAGTATGAATTTGTATATGGCTAGAAAATTCATTTATTATTTATTGGATATTTAATATAATGAAGTCCTTAGATTTACAATTGTGTTGTTTATATTAAATATCCCTAGTCAAGTATAATGATTCAATGGGACAATCATCTATAGACTAGTATGGGGTTGGATTGATATGGAGATATCACGATCCAACACATAGGTGTGCATTAGGGAATGTTGCACTGGATTGACCCATCTCCGAGAAGGCTACATACACGTTATGTTGAGTCACAAGCGCTTCTCACGGTGCAATGGTATTGTCATCCTTAGACTTGAAGTCACTAGATATTCTAGTTGTGGATCATTGTGATCTTGGTAGCGTTAAACGCTACACCGTAACTGGGTAGTTATAAAGGCGTGTACTGGATACAATGAGAAGCAAGCTTAGAGATCGTAGTGGACGTAGAGAGGATTTGTCCCTCCCACATAACGGGAGCAAATATCCTAGTCCACTCGATGGATAGTGCTTATAGAATGTCTGGCCAGACTCAAATAAATCAATATGGGATATTGATGTTATTTGCACGAATAAGGCTATTCCCATGGATCGAGAAACTATGGATTGGATATACGAGTGTGACTTGTATGTCTCGTGTCCAATCCGGATATGGAGGCAAAGGGATGAGACAATTACTTGTACAAAGGTTGTCAAGATGACTATTCTATTAGTTGGCTAGAATGGATGTTTTGCTAGAGACCGCTCCATATTAGCAAATAGTTGCTACCAACTAGATAGAACCTATGGGGTCACACGCTATATAGAGTTGAACTAGATTTGGGAATTAATTAATTGGATTAATTAATTAGAAGGATCACTTTGCAAACCCTTGCAAACTTAGTAGGGACTAATTTGCAAGGAAGGGACTAAATTGAATTCTAGTTGGACTAGAATAAGTCCTTTAGGTAGTTAACAAGGAGTTGTTGGACTATATAAAGGACCCTCCTTCCTTCCTTCCCATAACTTATGCTCATTAAGTGAACATAACAAGAGTGGGAGAGAACAAAGGAGAGAGAGCAAGCAACAAAGGAGGCCCGACGCCACCCTTGCCGCCGCCCTCGTCCCCGTCGGCCAAAAGAGGCCGAGACCCTCTTTTGGGTCTCGTTTTGCGTGATTTATTCTTCCTCTTCCTATTCCGAGCTAGCACCAAGGAGTTTGGGAGATCTAGGATCAACTCTAGGCGTGGATCAACTATAGAGAACGTGACATTATTCGCGTTTGAAGTCATCAAGGAGAACCCAAAGGTGTGTTTATGATTTCTAACCCTTACCATCGTTATGTCTCTTGACTTGTGATCCTTAGAGGGTTTTGCATGGTTTTATGTTTGATTATGCTTCCGTTGTGCGATCCATGAATCAAAACCCTACAGTGGTATCAAAGCCACAGGTTGTAGATTATAAACGTGTTTTATGTGTTCCGTTTTAGTTGTTTTACACCTTAATTTGATTGTTTATCGCGTAAAACAAGACAAATCAAGCATGGGATGCAATTTGTCAATAATTAATCATAACAAGATCCAATTTTTGCATTGGATGCATGAATTGGTGAGTTTGAGAAATTTTAGGATCTTAGATCTAGGGTTTGGGCATCCTTGGGGAAGAAGGAGTTCTCCCAAAACAAGGAAACAACCAAACTTGGGCACCAAACAAGGGAGTTGTTTTGGAAACAACTCCCTCAAGGAGGTTCGGCCCCCCTAGGGACCGCCCCCCCTTGCTTGCCGCCCAAGCTTGGATGTCCTAGGGGCCGGGCGGCCCTAACCCGCAGGCCTAGCCTTGTGGGTTTTGGGCCGGGCCGGGCCTAGGGCCTTATGGTTCACTTTGATGGGCCCGGGAAATTTGATTGTTGGGCCCATGGACCGTTTTAACCCTAGAAATCCAAAATCAATTAAAAATTGACCAAGCGCGTTAAAATTGGATTTTAACTAGTTTATGTGCAAATCGCATGGTGATTGGATATGGCCTTAGGATTTGGTTTGATGTGGATGTTTAATTTTGTGGTTTGGTTTTACGGCCTGCGAGCTGATCAATTAATTGTAATAATTAATTAGGGTTTTATGGCCTGCGTGCCATTTTTTCTCAACTTGTGAGATTTATTTTATTTAGTATAGATATTAGCTAGTGCTAGATAAAGTAGATTGTTAGCCAAGATTGGAGAAAAGGAGCCCAAAGCCAAAGAAGCCACAAAAGATGGAGCATGGAGCATGGAGCATTCCACAAGACTATGGAGGATGGACCAAAAGATCAAGACGCATGGAGATGTGTTTGCTTTAGGGTTCATAGATAATTCCATTGGCTTGGAATTATCTTAGTCTAGAAAAGGCCATATCCACATCACATTTAATTTCTGCTTTGTGGTTCTTTATTTTATTGTCTTATTATTTGTGTGGTTGGTGTATGGATGATGCATGCAATTAGGATAATAAGATAATTAGACAACCCGGATCTATTATTTGGAGTTGTGCCAAAACTCAAATAGATAGATTAGTTGATGTTGATCAACAAAATAATTAAAGAATTGAATTTAAAATCCCTCAAAATTCAAATATTGTGTTTTTGCCTTCTCGTTATTTAAACACTCATTATCATCATTATTTATCAAGCTCGTGCGTGCCAAAGCATGGCGACTTGGTTCATAATGATGGAATGCGATGGCACGTAACAATGTGCAATTGTTTAAATAAGATGTTGAACACAACTAGGCTATTAATTTGATTAAGAAACCTAGAGGCAATCAATTGGGATTATCCATATGGATGGATAAATAAGGAGTTATTTGCCCGATTGAACCAAGAGTTGCATAAGGGATGCAATTGGAATTGTTCCTACCTAAAGCAGTCAAATTATGGGTGACTTGCCAAAGCAAGCTCATAAGGAGATGAAAGATGGATCTTGGCCCACTAGAAAATATAAGGATATTTTCCGCATTAATATCTTGAGAGTTATTAATCCGTAGAAAAATAGTGGGAGCTATATTTAATAAACTAGCCATTATAAAATATAGTCAAAAAATTTCACAAATACTAAAACTTGCGTATTTTCCTTTTTGTAGAATTCCAAATGGAAAACAACTCATCGAGTTCACAACATTCCCTACGATCTGTCCTTGAGAAGGACAAGCTCTCTGGAACCAACTTTCTTGATTGGTACAGAAACTTGAGAATTGTTCTCAAGCAAGAGAAGAAACTGTACGCAATAGAGGAGCATGTTCCAGAAGGTCCAGAGAACCAAACACCTGCTGCCTTAAAAGGCGTATCAAAAGCGTGTTGATGACGCTAATGATGCGGCCTGCCTAATGCTTTGCACCATGACTTCTGAGCTTCAGAAGCAACACGAAAACATGAATTCTGTCGATATGATCGAACATCTAAAGCAGCTCTTCCAAGAGCAGGCGAGGGTAGAGAGGTATGAGGTCTCAAAGGCACTGTTCAAATGTCATCTGGCAGAAGGGAACCCGGTGGGACCGCATGTACTCCGAATAATCGGGTACTTGGAGAATCTCGCCCGACTAGGGTTCCCGGTCGGCCAAGAGTTGGCAACCGATCACGTGTTGAAATCGTTGCCCGAGAGTTATGGACAGTTCATTATGAACGATAACATGAACGAGATCATTAAACCACTGCCAGATTTGCTCAACATGTTGAGGACGGCTGAACAGAGCATCAACAAGGGTAAGGGCAAGGCCATAATGATGGTACAGAAAGGAAAGGTTAAAAGGTTTGCCTCTTCCTCCAAGGGCAAAGGCAAGTCAGTTGCCAAGTCCAAGGAACCTGCCCTTAAGCCTGTTGGTGGCATTGCCAAGGCCGTGACTAAAGGTGAGTGTCACTAGTGCAGTCAGCCTGGACACTGGAGGAGGAACTGCCCAAAATATCTGGAGGACAAGAGGCTTGGAATAGTGATTCCACCACCACCAGGTATTTTTGTTGTAGATGTCAATTTAACTGTCTCTACATCATGGGTATTAGATACTGGATGTGGATCTCATATTTGTCGAAATATGCAGGATCTAAAGAGAAGTAAAAGATTGGCTAAAGGAGAGGTAGATCTACGCGTTGGGAATGGAGCAAAGGTTGCTGCGTTGGCCATAGGCGTGTGCGAGCTATCTCTGCCTTCAGGATTAGTTTTAGAGTTAAATAATTGCTATTTTGTGCGTGCTATGAGCAGAAACATTATTTCTATTTCTTGTTTGGACAAGGATGGTTTAATTATTTCAATAAAGAACAATTGTTGTTCCTTTTATTTGAATAATATTCACTATTTTAGTGCGCAATTATTTAATGGACTTTATGTCCTTGATCTAAGCAATCCTGTTTACGACATTAATACCAAGCGGATTAAAATAAATGATTTAAATCCTGCTTATTTATGGCACTGTCGTTTAGGCCACATAAATGAGAAACGTGTATCTAGACTCCATAATGATGGATTACTAGACTCATTTGATTTTGAATCATATGAGACATGTGAGGCTTGTTTATTGGGAAAAATGACAAAGTCCCCTTTCAATAAGAAAGGCGAGAGGACTAGTGAGCAATTGGCACTCATACATACCGATGTGTGTGGGCCATTTGCCACGCCTGCCAGGGGTAGTTATGTCTACTTCATTACATTTACTGATGATTACAGTAGATATGGATTTGTGTACCTTATGAGGGCAAAATCCGAATCCTTTGAAGTGTTCAAAGAATTCAAGAATGAAGTAGAGAAGCGACTTGGCAAAAGTATCAAGGCTATACAATCGGATCGTGGAGGAGAATACTTGAGCCAAGAGTTTGACGACTATCTTAGAGAGTGTGGGATCGTGTCCCAACTCACTCCACCCGGAACGCCACAATGGAATGGCGTGTCTGAGAGGAGGAATCGAACCCTATTGGATATGGTTCGATCTATGATGTGTCAAACCGATCTTCCATTATCATTTTGGGGCTACGCTCTATTAAGTGCAGCTTTCACCATTAACCGTGTTCCATCCAAATCCGTCATGAAAACACCATATGTGATGTGGAGTGGGAGGCGTTCCACGCTGTCGTTCATGAGGATTTGGGGCTGCGATGTCTATGTAAAACGTTTACAATCAGACAAGCTGGGGCCTAAATCGGATAAGTGTAAGTTTGTGGGGTAACCTAAGGAAACTAAGGAATACTACTTCTACAATCCAACCGAGAACAAAGTGTTTGTTGCTCGGACCGGCGTGTTTCTAGAAAGAGAGTTTGTCTCTAAAGAAGCAAGTGGGAGGAATGTAGAACTTGAAGAATTTCAAGAACCACAAATCACTGAACCGATTATGGAACATGAACAGGAACCACAAGCAGTTGTGGAACCACCTGTTCAGGTAACACAAGAGCTTCGTAGATCTAGTAGAGTGCGCCAGGAACCCGAGAGGTATGGACTTCTCGTAACTGATTCCGGTGACACGATGCTCGTAGATGATGAGCCTACTACCTATGAGGAGGCCATGAGTGGCCCAGACTCTCAGAAGTGGCTGGAAGCCATAAGATCCGAGATGGAATCCATGTATACCAACAAAGTATGGACTTTGGTGGAACCACCCGATGGGGCGCGGCCCATAGGGTGCAAGTGGGTCTTCAAGAAGAAGATCGAAATGGATGGTAATGTGATTACCTATAAGGGCCGATTGGTGGCTAAAGGATTCAGACAGATTCATGGTATTGACTATGATGAAACCTTTTCACCAGTCGCAATGACCAAATCCATCCGAATCCTACTTGCGATTGCAGCATACCACGACTATGAGATTTGGCAGATGGATGTCAGAACAGCATTCCTTTATGGGAATCTCCTCGAGGACGTGTATATGATACAGCCAGAGGGTTTTGAGGATCCAAAGCAATCCAACAAAGTCTATAAGCTGCAACGGTCCATTTATGGATTGAAGCAAGCTTCTAGGAGTTGGAATCGACGTTTTGATGAACTGGTCAAAGATTTTGGCTTCATCACGAACGAAGATGAGTCTTGTGTCTACAAGAAGGTTAGTGGGAGCTCTGTAGCTTTTCTGGTCTTGTATGTGGATGACATACTACTCATTGGAAACGACATTGCCATGCTGCAATCTGTGAAAGATTGGCTAGGAAAGTGTTTCTAAATGAAGGACTTAGGGGAAGCAGCCTATATACTCGGTATAAAGATCTATAGAGATAGATCTAAGAGGTTGCTAGGCCTAAGTCAAAGTACATATATTGACAAGGTGTTGAAGCGGTTCAACATGCAAGATTCCAAGAAGGGATTCTTGCCCATGTCACATGGAATCACTCTTTCGAAGAGTGGTTGTCCTTACAATGAGATTGAGAAGGAACACATGAGTAGGATTGCCTCGGCCATAGGATCTATCATGTACGCCATTTTATGTACTAGACCAGATGTGTCATATGGCTTGAGTATGACAAGCAGATACCAATCCAATCCGGGTGAGAGTCACTGGATTGCTGTCAAGAACATCCTAAAGTACTTGAGAAGAACTAAGGATGCTTTCTTAATATTTGGCGGTGAGGAAGAGTTGCGTGTAAGGGGTTACACTGATGCAAGCTTCCAAACCGACAGAGATGACTTTAGATCACAATCGGGATATGTGTTTTTCCTGAATGGAGCAGCGGTGAGTTGGAAGAGTTCCAAGCAAGAGACGGTAGCTGATTCTACAACAGAGGCTGAGTACATTGCTGCAAATGGCGCAGCAAAGGAGGCTGTTTGGATCAGAAAGTTTGTTTCTGAACTTGGTGTGGTCCCTAGCATTGCGGATCCAGTGGAGTTGTTCTGTGACAACACTGGGGCGATCGCGCAATCAAAGGAACCCAGATCGCACCAGAAGTCCAAGCACGTGCTCAGGAAGTTTCATCTGATTCGAGATATTATCGATAGAGGAGACGTTCGGATATGCAAGATTCCTACAGATGATAATCTATCAGACCCGCTTACGAAGCCTCTCACGCAGTGGAATCATGAAGGGCACACTAGGAGTATGGGCATACGAGATGCGCCAGATTGGCTCTAGTGCAAGTGGGAGACTGTTGGAATAGATGCCCTAGAGGCAATCTAGTTTAGTATGAATTTGTATATGGCTAGAAAATTCATTTATTATTTATTGGATATTTAATATAATGAAGTCCTTGGATTTACAATTGTGTTGTTTATCTTAAATATCCCTAGTCAAGTATAATGATTAAATGGGACAATCATCTATAGACTAGTATGGGGTTGGATTGATATGGAGATATCACGATCCAACACATAGGTGTGCATTAGGGAATGTTGCACTGGATTGACCCATCTCCGAGAAGGCTACATACACGTTATGTTGAGTCACAAGCGCTTCTCGCGGTGCAATGGTATTGTCATCCTTAGACTTGAAGTCACTAGATATTCTAGTTGTGGATCATTGTGATCTTGGTAGCGTTAAACGCTACACCGTAACTGGGTAGTTATAAAGGCGTGTACTGGATACAATGAGAAGCAAGCTGAGAGATCGTAGTGGATGTAGAGAGGATTTGTCCCTCCCACATAATGGGAGCAAATATCCTAGGCCACTCGAGGGATAGTGCTTATAGAATGTCTGGCCAGACTCAAATAAATCAATATGGGATATTGATGTTATTTGCACGAATAAGGCTATTCCCATGGATCGAGAAACTATGGATTGGATATACGAGTGTGGCTTGTATGTCTCGTGTCCAATCCGGATATGGAGGCAAAGGGATGAGACAATTACTTGTACAAAGGTTGTCAAGATGACTATTCTATTAGTTGGCTAGAATGGATGTTTTGCTAGAGACCGCTCCATATTAGCAAATAGTTGCTACCAACTAGATAGAACCTATGGGGTCACACGCTATATAGAGTTGAACTAGATTTGAGAATTAATTAATTGGATTAATTAATTAGAAGGATCACTTTGCAAACCCTTGCAAACTTAGTAGGGACTAATTTGCAAGGAAGGGACTAAATTGAATTCTAGTTGGACTAGAATAAGTCCTTTAGGTAGTTAACAAGGAGTTGTTGGACTATATAAAGGACCCTCCTTCCTTCCTTCCCATAACTTATGCTCATTAAGTGAACATAACAAGAGTGGGAGAGAACAAAGGAGAGAGAGCAAGCAATAAAGGAGGCCCGACGCCACCCTTGCCGCCGCCCTCGTCCCCGTCGGCCAAAAGAGGCCGAGACCCTCTTTTGGGTCTCGTTTTGCGTGATTTATTCTTCCTCTTCCTATTCCGGGCTAGCACCAAGGAGTTTGGGAGATCTAGGATCAACTCTAGGCGTGGATCAACTATAGAGAACGTGACATTATTAGCGTTTGAAGTCATCAAGGAGAACCCAAAGGTGTGTTTATGATTTCTAACCCTTACCATCGTTATGTCTCTTGACTTGTGATCCTTGGAGGGTTTTGCATGGTTTTATGTTTTATTATGCTTCCGTTGTGCGATCCATGAATCAAAATCCTACAATCAGAACTCCCAAATATGAAGACTCTCTTTCTTCATATGATTGAGAACAATTTTCTAAGAATTACAAAGATATTAACATCTTGTATGTTGCATTGAGTACAGATGAATTTAACAGGATTTCAGGTTGCAAGACTGTCAAAGAAATCTGGAATAAGCTTGTCGTGACATTTTAAGGAACCAGTCAAGTCAAGGAAACCAATATCAACATCTTCCTCAAACAATATGAGTTATTCAAGATGAATGCAGATTAGTCAATCAGAGAGATGTTCAAGAGGTTCAAAGACATAGTCAATAACCTTGATTCACTTGGAAAGCATATTTCTAATGAATAAAAGGTCAGGAAGATACTGAGAAGTCTACCTAAGGCAAAGTGGGAACCGAAGACTACTACAATTGAGGAAGCTCAAGATCTCTCATCACTACAACTTGATGACCTACAAGGGAAGCTCCTGACACATGAAATATCCATGAATAAAGCCGATGGAGAGCTACCCGAAGGTGTCAAAAACTAAGCACTCAAGGCCAAAGAGAATGAGAAAATTCAAAGCCTTGAAACAGAAGATGATGATGAAGATCAATTTGCATTGATTACCAAAGCCTTGACCAGAATCCTCAAAATGAAGAAAAACTTTGGAAACAAGAACTTCAACAGAGAAAGACACAGATCATCCAGTAGTAAGGACTACAAAGGTAAATCCTCTTCAAAAAGTAAATCAAATTTCATGAACTACTTTGAGTGTGGTGATGCAGGACACTTAATAAGAGATTGTCCACACAAGAAAAGCAAGAACTTTCAGAAGAAAGAACATGACAGGAGAAAGAAAGCTATGATAGCTTTAGATAACTCATGTAACTTTGAATCTGAAGAAAAACATGCCAACCTATGCTTCTAGCCAAGCATGATGAAAGTTCTGAGAAGAAAATTGAGGTATAGTATACTGTTTGATTTCAAAACCAATAGAAGCTCTTTCAGATTATCTTAGAACAATGCTTTTAAATGAAGAGGATTATCTGAGAGATATTAGAGTTTTCAAAGAAAAATTTCATGAGCAAGCAAAAGAGAATTTAAAGCTTATTTGTCTAAATCAGAATTTTGAAATCTCTCAGAAGAAAACTGGCAGTGATTTCAAGGCCTTGAAAACCAGTTTCAAAGCCTTGAAACACAAGTCAAGGAAGTAGTCACTGAGAACTCTTTACTGAGTAACAGCCTTGTTAATCTGAGATATCAAATTCATGAATTAGATAAACAAAAAGACTAATCTTACTAAGAAACTTCAAGAATCTGAATTACTCAAAGTCAAGCTTGCAGGCTCAGAACACAAGTTGAACTTAATTCGTGGAGAAAGTTTAAAGTCTGTTCACAAAACTAGTATTGGATATAATCCAATTTTTCCAAGAAAGAACAATAACAGATTTGTGAGGGTTGGAAACAAAACTTCTACTAAGTGTCACTTTTGTAATAAAATTGGTCATGTGAAGATGACTTGTCCTTTCAGAAGGAGAGAGCCTCACATAATGAGGAACACATTCCCATTTCAACTCAAGGGACAAGTCAGACAGATTTGGGTTCCTAAAGGGGTCAGACCACCTAATATGGTTGATCCTCAGTATTAGTCCAAATTCCAAACTTGTTCTAACAGCTGGGTAAGGCAGTGATTGGTGTTTGTAGGCTGTCACCAATGTCAGAGAACAGAAATGGTTTATGGACAGTGGTTGCTCAAGACACATGAGTGGAAAGAGATCTCTATTCTCCGAATTGAAAGAGCAATCTGAAGGTTCAATTACCCTTGGTGACAAAGGCAAATGCAACATTCCTTGTATTGGTAAAGTTGGTACAGATTCTGAAAATTCTATTTATAATGTATGTCTAGTTGATGGCTTGAAATTTAATTTGCTTAGTGTATCTCATCTTTGTGACAATGGCAATAAGGTTATCTTTGATAAAGAGAAGTGTGTGGTGCAAAATGAGAAATCAGGCAATTGTTTCTCACAACCTCTAGATCAAACAATATTTATAATTTTCAAACTAACAAAGTTGCAGGTAAAAGCTTGAAGTGTCTCAAGGCCTTGAAAGAAGATTCAAAGCTTTGGCACAGAAAGCTTGGTCACATTAGCTTGCATACCTTGAAAAAACTGATCTCCAAAGATCTGGTAAGAGGATTACCATCTATCAAGTTCAAAAGATGATGAAGTATGCAAAGCTTGTGCTCAGGGTAAGCAGAACAGAATTTCATTCAAGCCAAAGAAGTTTGTAAGTACTTCTAGACCCATTAAACTTTTTCACATGGATTTGTGTGGTCCTATGAGGACACCAACTCCAAAAGGTAAGAGGTATATGCTAGTTGTTGTAGATGATTATTCTAGATATACTTGGGTTATATTTCTGAAAGAAAAATCTGAAGCCCTCTCCGAATTTTGAAAGCTTTGCAGAGAACTTCAAACCTTGTAAAACCTACCCATTGCGTCAATCAGAAGTGATCATGGTAGAGAGTTTGACCAATTAGAATTTGATTTGTTCTGTGCTAAGAATGGTATCTCTCACAATTTATCTGCCCCTAGAACTCCTCAACAGAATGGAGTTGTTGAAATAAAGAACATGACTTTTGAAGACATGTCAAGAACAATGCTTCTAGAAAACAAGTTGCCAAAATATTATTGGGCAGAACCTGTGAATACAGCAAATTACATTTTGAACAAGTGCTTGATCAGACCTATCTTGAAGAAGACCCCCTATGAACTCTTCAAAGGGGAAATCCAAACATTTTATACTTCAGACCCTTTGATTGCACATGTTATGTCCACAACAATGGTAAGGACAACTTGGGTAAGTTTGATGCAAGAAGTGACCAAGGTATATTTCATGGTTACTCTCTTACCAGCAAAGCTTATAGAATTTATAATAAAAGAACCAAGATGGTTGAAGAAAGTATTCATGTTATTTTTTATGAAAGGTATTATGGCTCTTTGAGTGAAAGTTTTGCAGACTTGAATCTGAACAAGCATGAATCAGAAGAAGAAGTTGAGAACTCACTTGGGTTCAAGAAAGGTTCAGACGGAAACAGAAGTCATTTTCAAGACCTTGAAAACAGGTCTCAAAGCCTTGAAAATAGAGATAAAAGCCTTCACAAGGGTAATCAGAAATACATGAGTGATCAGGCTACAACTTCAAGACCAGAGAAGCAATATGGAGAGCCTAAACCATGGTCTCCAAGAAAGAGATTCAAATATCTTTCATGTCATCCAGCTGACAACATCATATCTGATCCAACCAATGGAACACAAACAAGATCAAAGTTAAAGAATCTTTGTGCTTTTAATGCTTTTATTTCTCTTGTAGAACCCAAAACTGTGAAGGAAGCATTAAAATAAGCAGAATGGTTTGTAGCTATGCAAAGTGAACTCAATGAGTTTGAAAGAAACAAGGTATGGAACCTAGTTCACCCTCTAACAAACCAGTCTGTCATTGGTACCAGATGGGTGTTCATAAACAAATTGGATGAGAATGTCAAAGTGATCAGAAGCAAAGCAAGGTTAGTTGCTCAAGGTTACAACCAAGAAGAAGGTATTGATTATGAGGAAAAAAAATCTCCATTTGCCAGGTTAGAAGCAATTAGAATTTTAATTGCTTTTGCATCCTACAAGAACATGAAACAATTTCAAATGGATGTGAAACGTGCTTTCTTGAATGATTACTTACAAGAAGAAGTTTATGTTGCACAACCTCCTTGTTTTGAAAGTGACCAGTTTCCAGATCATGTTTACAAACTTGAAAAAGCTCTTTATTGTTTGAAACAGGCTCCAAGAGCTTGGTATGAAAGATTGTCAAAGTTTCTTCTTGAAAATGATTTCAAAATAGGATTGGTAGACAAGACCCTTTTCATAAGGACTCATGAGAAATATTTGCTTGAAGTTCAAATATATGTTGATGATATTCTGTTTGGAGCTACTAATTATCTTCTTTGCAAATAATTTTCTAGTCTTATGAGCATGGGAATTTGAAATGAGCATGATGGGAGAGTTGAACTTCTTTCTTGGACTTCAAATACATCAGTTGAAGAAGGGCATCTTTCTGCATCAAAGCAAGTACACGATGGACTTGTAAAACAAGTACAGTATGTCTCAATCCAAAGAAATCAAGACTCCTATGAGTTCTACACTGTCCTTAGACAAGGATGAATCTGGTAAGAGTGTCAATGTAAAAGAGTATAGAGGCATGATTGGATCATTGCTATACCTTACTTCTAGTAGACCAGATATCATGTTCAGTGTTTGTATGTGTGCAAGATTTCAAGCTGATCCAAAGGAATCACACTTAAGTGCTGTGAAGAGAATATTCAGATATCTAAATGGTACCAAAGACTTAGGGCTTTGGTATCCAAGACATTCTAACTTCTCTTTGCATGGTTTCTCAGATGCTGACTTTGCAGGTTACAAAGTTGATAGGAAAAGCACTTCTGGAACTTCCCAATTTGTTGGATCATATCTGATCAGTTGGCATTCCTAGAAACAAAACTCAGTGGCTTTATCAACAGCTGAAGCTGAATATATATCTGCTGGAGCATTTTGTTCACAAGTATTATGGATTGCTCAACGGTTAAGGGATCTTGGATTTGATTTCAGAAGTATTCCCATCAAATGTAAAAATTCCAGTGCAATACTATTACAAAGAATCCAGTTCAACATCAAAAACCAAGCATATTGATGTCAGACACCATTTCATCAAAGATCATGCTGAGAAAGGTGATATTGTTCTTGAATTTGTTTCTACTAACATGCAACTTGCAGATATCTTTACTAAACCATTGCAAGATGAAAAACTTTCAGATCTAAGACTGGAATTAGGCATGCTAAATAAAGATGCATTGGTTTAGGGGGAGCATAAGGTAAGGAAGGTAAGCTATTATGTGCTTCAAAGATTTGAACTGATTTTGAAAGAGTTGAAAATCCTTTCAAAGCTTTGATTTTACTTGTTTTAGTATAGCAGCATTTCAAGACCTTGAAAATAAGTCTGATAACTGGTTAGTGAATAATTCTTGGATCATTCAGTATTGGGTGCTATCTTTGTAGATATTTGCTCAATATTGCCCCTGCCTTTTTCAAAATCTTTTTTCAGCCAAATATAGTATAAAATTATTTATTTCCAACGGCCTCAAAGATTTGAATCTTTGTTAATCATTACAGATCTTTAAAGATCAGAAAAATATTGTAGTTTCCTTTTCAAATAAAAACTCTTTCAGTATTTATCTTCTTCTCTTCTCCTTCACTCCATATCAAATCTACCTCTCTCTATTCTTCTCTGAAACCCCAATGAGCACTAGAAGAGCCTCAGACTGAATCAAGATGGCCGTAGGATCAAAACCTAGCTTAGAGAAGAAGAGAAATATAGTTGAAGATGTGGTTCAGACAATCAATTGAGACTCAAGTTCCAGAACTCCCTGTGCAGAAGTTGTTGCATAACTTCCTCGACCAACGAAGAATACTAAGAAGAATGTGACACCATCTTCAAACAAGAATAAGAATAAGAAGAAGAAAGAGAAGGCTGCTGCAAAAAAGCAACAAGAAACAGAGATATCAAGTCCCAAGAAGTTGAAGAAAAAGAAGAAAGCCTCTCAAGCTGAAAAGGGAAAACATAAGGGAACAGAGGAAGAACCAGAAGACAATGTGGTGAAAGCCTTCTAGATCTACTCAAAGAACACTGCTCCTGATGAATCATGGTTCATCTCAAACACTTCAAAAGTTCAGTGGTTGGATGGTTTTGCATCTAGGAAGATTGCTTTATGTAGCTTGATCAGTATGCATATGTTGCTTGGAATGAATCTGAATTGTATCAATATGTTGAAGAAAAGCTCTCTGTGGTTCATGCTAAACCCTCCTAGCTAGCCTACCCAATACTTACCAGATTTTTCTATCTCAACATGAAGCAACTTAAGAACTCTCCACACTTAGTTATCAAGACTTTAGTTTTTGGGGTTATTATGGAATTAGATCATGCTGAGTTTGCATCTTTCCTAGGCTGTCCTAAGAGATGTGATACACAGAACCATCCTCCCAAAATTGAAGCTTTGAAGTTAGCCAGAGAAGAATTCTTTCTACCCAATGTTCCTGCCTCATCCAAAGAGTTAGCACACTCTGTGTTAAATGTTGAAGCCAAATTTTTATTCACTATCTTGATAAGATGTATCTTTCCAAGGGAACATTCTAAGGAGTTTGTCACTGAGAGGGTACTCTACATAATGTACTTAATTATTCATGGCTATGACATTGATCTGCAGAAGCATGTAATGGAACACATGTTGTTCAGCCAAACAGATCAGAGAAAGCATCCCTTTCCTTATGCAAATTTGGTTACTCTGTTCTTCCAACAACTTGAGATTTCTACTGATGGTGAAGAGTCTATCACCTCTGGGATTGGTTTGCTTAATGAGAAAGCTTTTGAAAAGATTGGAGTGGTGAAGACCAAGGCAAAAATTGGAATTTGTATTTAGACTTGACAGAAGAAGAGTTGAATGCAAAGAAGTTTGTTAAGCCCAAGGCCTTGACCCCCACTTCAAGCTAGACCTCTCAGCCTCCTGACATGTCTTCGATCCTTCAGAGACTTGATGGTATAGAGATGGAAAATAGTGGAACCAAAGAGAATCAGCATGGGTTTGAGACTGATCTCAAGAAGGTGAAGTACATGGTGGAGACCATCTTTAGAAGCATGACTGTGTTTGATGTCCCTGAGGATGAAGAAGGTGAAAAGAAAGAAGGTTCTGACAAGAACTTAACCAGTGAACACTCCAACTAGGAAGAGGCTTCTCCAGTCAAAGATAAAGGAAAGCATGTGGTAGTTCAACAAGCTTGTCAGGAAGGAGATGAAGTAGACAGTCTAGATTCAGATGAATTGTTGATAACCCTAAAGAAGAAGAAGAAGAAATATTGAAAAACTGCTATTAAGGACAAGACAGAAGAAAAGACTGCTGGTGAGAATAAATAGGAACAAGAGGAACAGGACAATCATGAAGACGGTGAGGAAGAAGAAGGAGATCAGGATGGAGATGAAGACCAAACCCCATAATCATGCCTATTATTTCTTTAAGGTTTTATTTTCAAAATTTTCCAGACACAGATCCAACATCTTCTCATTCTTTTTGATGAAAGTCAAAAAGGGGGAGAAATCTTAAGGTTGTTTATTATTTTATGTTTAGGTGACCTATCTTTTGGTCAGTGGGATTATCTGCAAACTTATTTGTTTTACTGCATAATTTTATTAATAAGTTGGATCTTTTGGAATTAATGTGCTACTATTATTTGAACTGTGTGCTAATCAGTATTTTTTGCAGAAACTAAGGATCAAAAAGATTAAGGTTTTCTCTTTCATCAAGGGGGAGATTGTAAGGTCACTGGTTTCATGGACTTGAAATACTTAGTTATTTCAAGTCCTTGAACCAGTTTTCAAAGCCTTGAATCAGGTTTCATAGGTATTTCACGGCCTTGAACCAGGATTCAAAGCCTTGAAACTATCAGACCTGTATGCATGTTAAAAGGGGGAGTTTTTCTAAACTCTTCTGATTTGATTCTATCGCTCCCACTCCTATAATTGATATATTATTGTTTGATGATGAAATAAAAACTGTTTTGATATATCAAAAATCATTTAACCCGTCTGTTTGACTCGGTTTTGCAGGGAAATTTTAATTTCCTAAATGTGCAGGATTTGTTTCCTTATCTGGCTTTTGCAGGAAGGGAAATATTTAGAGAAGATTATCAATCAGCCACTCATGACAGCTTCTCAATTTGTTTAAATACAAATCACAACAATATCTCTGAAGATTGTGATCATCTATCCGTTGGAGAAGGCTGTTAAGAGAGTCAATGTTTGGTGCCTACAAAATAGGAAGTTGTTGCTGAAAATCTGGGAAGATTTGCAGAGCCTCTAACTGTATAAATGGAGCCCATTTTGAAGCAACAAGAGACAACACCCAACGGGCTAAAAGAGAGACATATTCCAGGATTAACAAGAATCAAAGAAGTTAATCATTCTCACAATCCAATTCATAGAAGATCACTGCATTCCTCACTGCAGTTCTACACTTCAGTGTTCTTTTGTCTTGTGCTTTATTTGTAGATCATTCTGATACTAATTCTTTCTCTTATTCTCACGGATTGTTCACAGAAAACAATAGAGAATTCTTAGTTAATCAGTTAGCTAAAGCAGGTACTAGATAGGTTAGAGAGAACCACAAGCTGTAACAGAGTAAGGCATATCTATGTGCTTGAGATGTGGGGCTTATCTTTCGATTAATAAGAATTGTGTTGAAAATACTACAGGAAGAAGATACATGAGGTAGAGACGTATGTCAAAGTGGACTGAACTCTATAAATCACTTGTCTCTTGCATTTACAGTTCATTTACATACTTTGTTCTTACTGCATTCAAACTATTCTATTTTCAAGGGTTTGAAACTCTTTTCAAGGCCTTGAAAAAGACTTCTTTGTTTCATTTCAAACTGTATTTCTTTCCAAAGTCTTGAAATTTTTTTCAAGGCCTTGAACTACATAGAAACTCTTATCTTTAACAAGTTTTGCAAAAAGTTGGCATACTCTATTCACCCCCCCCCCCCCACCCACCCTTCAAGAGTATCTGTGTTGCATATTCATCTGCATACTCCCCTTTCAGAGGGGTTTGAGCAGGATTACATTTTTTTTATTCCGCTGCGTAACCTACATCAAAACCCTACAGTTGTATCAGAGCCACAGGTCATAGTGCATAACATGATATTATGTGTTATAATTCTTCCTTTTCTACACCGTATCTGTCATTTTACGCAAAAACTGAAATTGGCATATGGATGCAATATGAATATGATTCAATAGTGATTGGGCAAATTATTATCATCGTATAGAATTAGTCAATTCCAGGCACATATGATGCGTAAATTGGGTTCTTGAAAACTAGGATCCATGGGCACAAAAATTGGCGAAAAGGGGTTTTTCCCAATTATGGAAACAAATAGCACTTGGGGAACAAGGAAGGAAGGAGAATGGAGGCTAGGGCCGAAACCCTAGCCCTCAGCCCCTTCCCTTCGTTGCCTCCCAAGCATGGCCACGGGCCACATGGCCGCACCGGCCTAGGCGCACTGTTTGACTGTGCGGCCTAGTGGCTTGTGGTTGTTTTTTGGGGCTCGGCCAAGTGTGTTAGTGGGTCTCTTGGACCGTTTTGACCATAGTTACCCAATTATCAACTAAAATTGAACAAGCGCGTTCAAAATTGGTTTTAAATCTATTATGTGCTTTGTTGCATGGTGGATGGATATGGCCTACTGCGAGCTGGTCAAATTAATGTAATAGTTAATTAGGTTTTACGGTCTGCGGGTCGATCATCTTCTTGACATGTGAGGTTTTATTTTTTATTTAATTTAAATTCTATCTAGAATTTTATAATTAGATAATAGCCAATAGCATGGAGAAGAAGAACAAAGAACAAAGAAGCCACAAAGACGATGGAGGACTTGCACACCTGGGACGCGCAGCGATGGTGGAAGCACATGGAGATGAGCTTGTCACTTTAGGGCATATAGATATTATCATTGGCTTGGTAATATCTTAGTCTTAGGGTCCATATCCATGCCACTTTAATTTTAATTTTGTGGATGATTATTATTTATGTCTTGTTATTTATTCTGTTAATGGTTGATACATGAAAAACGTAACAAGATTATAATAAACAAGAATGGTCTTTTACTTTGGATTTCCCAATCCAAATAAGTGGATCATTTTGATGAGATCAACCAAACAAATTAAGTAATGACACTAAAATCCCTCAAAGGAAATATTACGTTTTGCCTTCTCTTATTTTAACACCCTTCATGATCAGGGTTGATTAATTTTGGGCTTGCCAAAGCAAGGAGATTTTAATCTAAAATTGTTTTTATGCGGCGACACAATCAAGTAATATGTGGTAGTTGAAAGAAGAGGTTAAGCGTAACTAAGTAGTTTCAATTGCATTGATGACTTAGAGGCATGGCAATTGGGATTATCTATGAGAGAGATATATAAGGGAGTTATTTGCCCGGTTGCACCAAGAGTTGCATAAGGATGCAATTGTAAGGATATTCCTACCTTAATAACTTATTCTTGGGTGACTTACCAAAGCAAACTCAAGAAGAAGTGAAATATGGATCTTGGACCCACTAAATATATATGATATTTTATGTGTTAATGGTGAGGGTTATTAATCCGAGAAAAATAGTGGGAGCTATATTTGGTAATCTTGCAATTATTAAATGTAGTTAATTGTTAAAAATAATAAAATTACATATTTCTCATTTTTCATAATTCCAATGGAAAACAAGATACAAACATCGACACCATCCATGCGTTCTGTCCTTGAGAACGACAAGTTGTCAGGGAACAACTTCCTAGACTGGTACAGAAACTTAAGGATTTTCCTTAAGCAAGAAAATAAGTTGTACATCTTAGATGCACCTATTCCAGCGCCACTGAGGATACAGGCAACGCTGTCGTAAGGGTACATCAAAAGATTGTGGACCACAATAATGATTTAACATGTCTCATGTTGTGCACCATGAGCTTTGAGATTCAGAAGAAACATGGGAACATGGAGGCGTACGATATGATCGTACATTTGAGGCAGATCTTCCAAGAGCAGGCCCGGTATGAGAGGTACGAAGTATCCAAAAAACAGTTCAAGTGTAGTCTCGCAGAGGGGAACCCAGTCAGGCCTCTTGTACTATGTATGATCAAATACATAGAGAATCTGGAAAGGTTAGGCTTCCCATTTGCCCAAGAGTTGGCCACTGATCTTATCCTTTAACCGTTGCCAGATAGTTATAGTCAGTTCATCATGAACTATAACATGAATGAGATCAACTAGACTCTGCTAGACCTTCTCAATATGTTGAGGACCGCTGAATAGAGTATTAACAAGGGCAAAGGCTAGGCCATAATGATGGTCAACAAGAGGAAGAGAAATTTGTTGCTTCTACTTCCAAAGGAATGAGCAAGAAAGTTGCAAACTCCGAACAAACTGCCTTGAAGCTCGGGGTATGCGTGACTAAGGATGATTGTCACTACTGTAGTCAGCCTCGACACTGGAAGAGGAATTGCTCCAAGTATTTGGAGGAAAAAAAAGCTTGGAATAGTGATTCCACCACCACCAGGTATTTTTGTTATAGATGATAATCTTTCTATTTCTTCATCTTGGGTATTGGATACTAGATGTGGATCTCACATTTGTCGAAATGTGCAAGTTTTGAAAAGAAGTAGAAGATTGGCTGAAGGGGAGATAAACTTGTGTTAAGATAAGTGCCTTGAATATGGAAGTAAAACAATGGAGCAACAAGAGTCAAAGAAAGAAAAGGATTAGACGTTGTTCTCGTGTGAACAGATTTCTGTTCGTGCGAACATGTTCTCGTGAGAACAGTTTTCTGTTCGTGTGAACAGAATGTGTGTTCATGCAAACAACATCCTGAGGCGGCAAATAAGGATGGAAACCTTTTCTTATGGCCTAGGGTCGGTTTTGGGGAGTATAAAAGAGTCTTTTGGGATCCTTGGATTGTATGTAAACATTTTTGGACATTCTCTTCAGTTGAATAAAGGTCTTTCTTGCCCGTGGACGTAGTTAGCTCGATTTGAGCTAGCGAACCACTTTAAATTGTGTGTTTGCATCTTTTCTTGACAACTCGTGAGGTGAGAGCGATCGTGAATAGCATAACAAACTTGTATCAGAGCTTAGGTTAAGATCAATCCGCCAACAACGATGTCCGGATCGATATTGAAGATTGACAGGTTCACCGGAGGGAATAGCTTCAGTCTGTGGAAGATCAAGATGGAGGCCTTGCTTTAATCGCAGCAATTATGGGCACCTTTGACCACGGAAAAGGGATGCATGGATTTTAATACATCGGAGTATAAGGCGTTGGAGGAGAAGGCACACGCAACGATTATAATGTACTTATCGGATGACGTGATCATCGAGGTCACAGATCAGAAGCAAGCAGCAGGGCTTTGGCTCAAGTTATAGGGTATCTACATGACGAAGAGTCTCTCTAAAAAGTTGATGCTAAATCACAGGATCTTCACTTTGCGGATGCTCGAAGGTACAACTCTTAAAGACCATCTTGATCAATTGAACACAATTCTTCTTGATTTGCATAATATTTGCGAAAAGGTGGGTGATGAGGATACCACACTTTTGTTATTGATCTTGTTACCTCCATCGTATGAGAACTTCATTCAGTCATTCATTGTTAACAAGGATGACTTATCACTAAAGGAGGTCAGATCGGCGCTCCATGCTAGGGAATTGCACCATAAGGGTGCAGGCATAGGTACAGAGGACCATGCTTCTGGATTGATGGCAACGGGGGTAATAATGAAGCGTAAGAAGAACAAGAAAAAGAAATTATCAGGTTCTAAGTTACCCAAGGATGTTTGTGCCTACTGCAAGTAAAAAGGGCATTGGAAGAGGGATTGCCCGAAACGAGGTCAACATGGACATAATGGCTCTGCAGCCGTGGTAGAAAAGGGGAATTTGTCTGAGGATGATTTCGTTCTACTGGCGGATGATGTCACGCATTCACGCGATGAACGGTTTCTTGACTCAGAGGCTTCTTATCACATATGTTCTAACATGGAACTATTTTCAAGCTACAACCAAGTAGATGAAGGATCCGTTCACATGGCATACGGAGCTGTTTGCTAGGTCATAGGAAAAGGTTCAGTTAGATTCAAGACACAGGATGGGAAGACATGCACACTGAAGGAGGTTAGACACGTACCGCTTTTCACAAAGAATCTGATTTCTTTGAGTCTACTCGACAGCAGAGGGTTTAGCTTCAAGGGTGAAGGTGGATTATTATGCGTCTACAAGGGTTTGGATGTGCTACTCAAGGGGTCAGGGATGGGAATTTGTATGTGCTACAAGGCACGGATATCACAGGGTCTGTCGGAGTTGCCTCAGCCGAGATTAGAGAACCTGATCTAACTTAGCCATGGCATATGAGACTCGGTCATATGAGTGAACGTGGAATGCAAGAACTTCACAAGAAGGGGTATCTCACCGGGAATGCGCTTAAGAGCCTAGGTTTCTGTGAGCACTGCGTGTATGGGAAGCCACAGCGTAGCAAGTTCCCTAAGGCGGTTCATAGAACGAAAGGTACTCTTAATTATATCCATTCGGATTACTGGGGTCCATCTCGAGTCGAGGCGATTGGTGGGTATAGGTATTTTCTGAGCATCATAGACAATTACTCCAGGATGACTTTGATATTTGTGATGAAACACAAGAGTGAAGCCTTCGCAAGATTCAAGGAGTGGAAGACGATAGTAGAGAATCAGGTGGGAAAGAAGGTGAAGAGGTTGCGCACGGACAACGCCTTAGAGTTTTTTACATCAGAGTTTGATGGATTTTGCAAGGATCAGGTAATAGCCCACCATCGCACTGTTCGGCACACAACGCAGCAGAACGTTGTAGTCGAGAGAATGAATCAAACACTTTTAGCGGAAGCAAGGTGCATGCTTTCGAATGCAGGTCTTTCTAGAGGCTTTTGGGGAGAGGCAGTTTCCATGGCATGCTATCTCATAAGTCGGAGCCCTCACACAGGTATAGGATGCAAGATTCCTATGGAATTCTGGTCCAGTAGAGTAGTGGATTACTCGGATTTGAGAAGTTTTGGTTGTGTTGCCTATTATCACGTTGATGATGGAAAACTTGAACCAAGATCTAAGAAGGGAGAATTCATGGGTTTCGGAACATGTGTGATGGGATACAAGATATGAGCAGACAACAAGATTACACTTAGTAGAAGCGTGGTCTTTGATGAGAGACTCATATGTTGAATAACTCCATGGAGGTAGAGCTTGGAAGTGCAGAGAAGAAGGTCAAGGGAGAGTCGGATCCTCATGATCCTAAGGATTCCGAAATCCCTACGCCGCCACCGGAAGACAAAGAGGAAGAAGCAGAAGAGTCAGATAGTGAGGATGCGTCTACACTAGAGGAACCAGTTCATCATAGTATTGCTGAAAGGAAGAACAAGGAGAGTCATAAAGCCTCCGGCTAGATACAAGTATGATGGTAGGATATGCATTACAGGTAGCGGAAGAGGTAGAGGATGATCCATCCTTATACAAGGCTGCTATATCCAGTTCTGAGTCAGTATAATGGATTTCCGCAATGGGAGAAGAGATAGAGTCTCTTAGAGAGAACTCCACTTGGGAGCTTGCTAAATTTCCTGAGGGAAGGAAGATAGTCAGCTGCAAGTGGGTTTTCATAAGAAAGGAAGGAACTGCATCTGGAGAGGGTGTCAAGTATAAGGCAAGGCTAGTTGCAAGAGGGTTCAGTCAGAAAGAGGGATTTCACTACAACGAGATCTTCTCACAGGTGGTCAGACATACTTCTATCCGTGTGCTACTAGAAATGGTGGCACATCACGACCTAGAGCTTGAGAAATTGGATGTCAAAACAACTTTTCTACATGGAGAGTTGGAAGAGGAGATATACATGAGCCAACGTTCCCAGAAGAGAGAACCACGTGTGCAAGCTGAAGAGATCTCTCTATGGACTTAAGTAGTCGCCGAGGCAATGGTACAAGAGGTTTGACAGCTTCATGTTGAAGATTAGTTACCACAAGTGCGAGTATGATTGATGCGTGTATCAAAAAGAGTTGCATAGTGGCTCATGTATTTACTTAGTTCTGCATGTGGATGATATTCTGATTGCAACTTGGGATATCAAGGACATCAGAGAACTGAAGAGATCACTTAGAGAGGAATTCGAGATGAAGGATTTGGGAGCTACACGGAAGATATTGGGAGTTGAGATCCGTAGAGACCCGAAGAAGAAGCTTTTCTTTTCACAACAGGGATACATCAAGAAGATCTTAGCAAGATTCGGGATGTTATCAGCTAAAGCTATCGATACTTCTATGGCAACTAACAACAAGCTCGGAGTGTACACTGTTTAGACAGAGGAGGAGAAGGAGTACATGTCCAAGGTTCCATATGAAAGCGCAGTTGGAAGCCTTATGTATGCTATGGTTTGTACTCGACCGAACATAACATTCGCAGTTAGTGTGGTTAGTCGTTTTATGGCTCATACGGGTAGAGACCATTGGCAGGCAAGCGGATATTCACGTACCTTAAGGGTACGTCAGACATTGGCCTATGTTATGGGACTAGTCGAAACATCTTGGTAGCCGGGTTCTCGGATTCGGACTATGAAGGAGATGTTGATAGTAGAAGATCAATGACGGGCTATGTATTTGCTCTAGGAGCATCTTTTATGAGTTGGATGGCGACGCTAAGGCCGACGGTGACTTTGTCCACCACGGAGGCGGAGTATATGGCTATAACAGAAGCAACAAAGGAGGCAATTTAGCTTAAGCGAATGGTCAATGATCTAGGGCTACATCAAGATCAGGCGATAGTCTACTATGATATCTTGAGTGCAATTTGCTTGACTAAGGACCATGTTCATCATGAAAGTACCAAGCATATTGACGTCAGGTACCATTTTCTGAGAAGTGAGAGCAAGATCAAGGTAATGAAGGTGGGGACTGCTGAAAACCCCGCGGATATGTTCACCAATCCGGTTCCAAGGAGCAAGTTCCAGCATTTTCGGGAATTGCTCAACATTATGAGCCAGTGAGCCCTTCGGGGCATGTCGGACCCGGCGTGGTCCAATGAGTCTCCCTGACGGGGAAATATTGGGAGGCGAGAAGACAAGCTTTGTTCACAAGGAGGTGGAAGACTTTGTTGTAGACGAGATACTTCAATTCAAGGTGGAGATTTGTTAAGATAAGTGCCTTGAAGAGGGACGTCGAACAATGGAGCAACAAGAGTCAAAGAAAGCTAAGGAACAGACTTTGTTCTCGTGTGAACATATTTTTGTTCGTGAGAACAGTTTTCTGTTTTTGCGAACACAATGTGTGTTCATGCGAACAACATCCTGAGGCAGAAAATAAGGATAGAAATCTTTCCTTATGGCCTAGGTTCGGTTTTGGGGCGTATAAAAGAGTCCTTTGGGATCCTAGAATTTTATGTAAACATCTTTGGACGTTCTCCTCAGTTGAATAAAGGTCTTTCTATCCCATGGATGTAGTTAGCTCGATTTGAGCTAGCGAACCACAATAAATTGTGTGTTTGCATCTTTTCTCGACAATTCATGAGGTGAGAGCGATCGTGAATTGCATAACAACTTGCACGTCCGGAATGGATCAAGAATTGCTGCATTAGCTATAGGCGTGTATGAGTTATCTCTGCCTTCAAGGATTATTTTAGAATTAGACAATTGCTATTATGTGCCTGCTGAGAAGAAAGATTATTTCTATTTCATGTTTGGACGAGAAAGGTTTTATTATTTCAATAAAGAACAATAGTTGTTCCATTTATTTTAGTAGTATCCACTATTGTACTGGACATTTGTCTAATGGATTGTATATCCTTTATCTAAGTAATCCCATCTATAACATTAATACTAAGAGGATTAAAATTAATGAATTAAATCCTACTTATCGGTGGCACTGTCGTTTAGGCCACATAAATGAGAAACGCATATCTAGACTCCATAAGGATGGATTACTAGACTCATTTGATTATGAAGCATATGAGACATGTGAATTTTGTTTGATGGGAAAAATGACAAAGTCCCCTTTTAATAAGAACGGTGAGAGGACTAGTGAATTATTGGAACTCATACATACCGATGTATGTGGACCGTTTCCTACGCCTGCCAGAGGTGGTTACGTCTACTTCATTACATTTACTGATGATTTCAGTAGATATGGATTTGTGTACCTTATGAAGGCCAAATCTGAATCCTTTGAATTGTTCAAAGAATTCGAGAATGATGTAGAGAAGCAACTTGGCAAAAGTATCAAGGCTCTACGATCGGATCGTGGAGGAGAATACTTAAGCCAAAAAGTTTTGCGACTATCTGAGAGAGTGTGGGATCTTTTCCCAACTCACTCCACCCGGAACCCAACAATGGAATGGCGTGTCCGAGAGGAGGAATCGCACCTTGTTGGACAAGGTGTGGTCTATGATGTGTCAAACGGATCTTCCGATATGGTTTTGGGGACATGCTCTAATGACAGTTGCTTTTACCATTAACCGTGTTCCATCCAAATCGTTCTTGAAAACACCATATGAATTATGGACTGGGAGGCGTCCCATAGTGTTGTTTATGAAGATTTGGGGTTGCGACGTCTATGTAAAGCGTTTACAAAGTGACAAGATGGGACCCAAGTCAGATAAGTGTAAGTTTGTGGAATATCCTAAGGAATCTAAAGGATTTTACTTCTACAACCCAACCGAGAACAAAGTGTTTGTTGCTCGAAATGGCGTGTTCCTAGAAAGACAGTTCATCTCTAAAGGATCCAGTGGGAGGACTATAGAACTTGAAGAAATTCAAGAACCATAAAAGAATTTATTGGACAATGTAACGAGAACAGAAGCCAGAAACGATTGTGGATCAACCTAATCAAGTAACACAAGAACTCTGTAGGTCAATTAGGGTACGACATGAGCCAAAGAGGTATGGACTTCTCGTTACTAAGCCCGGTGACATATTACTCATAGGAGATGAGCCTACTACTTATGGAGCGGCCATGAAAGGGCCAGACTCAAAGAAGTGGCTTGAGGTTATGAGATCATAAATGGAATGAATCCATGTATTCCAACCAAGTATGGACTTTTGTGGAACCACCCGATGGGGTTCTGCCCATAGGGTGCAAGTGGGTCTTCAAGAAGAAGACTGACATGGACGACAATGTAGTTGCCTATAAGGTCTGACTAATGGCTAAAGAATTCAGACAGATTCACGGTATTGACTATGATGAAACCTTTTCCCCAGTCGCAATGAATAAGTCCATTCGAATCATACTTGTGATTTCAGCTTACTAAGACTATGATATTTGGCAGATGGATGTCAAAACAGCATTTTTGTATGGAAACCTCCTCGTCCAGAGGGTTTTGAGGATCAAGAGCATGTAAATAAAGTCTTTAAACTACAAGGATCCATTTTTGGACTGAAACAAGCTTCTAGGAGTTGGAATTGACATTTTGATGACGCGGTCAAAGAGTTTGGCTTCATCTAGAACGAAGATGAGCCTTGTGTTTACAAGAAGGTTAGTGGGAGTTCTGTTGTGTTTTGGGTCTTGTATGTGGATGACATACTACTCAGTGGAAACGACATTCCTATGTTGCAATCTTTCAAAGATTGTTTGGGGAAGTGCTTCACAATGAACGACTTAGGGGATGTGACACGATCCGACCGCAAGTGTACGGCTTTCGCGTGTAGTAATATTCGGTAATACGGGTTTGTCGAAGCTAAAAGACTTGTTATGAATCAATTAGGATGATTAACTTTTTGTGGGCTAACAATTGAGTTTGTTTACTAATCTAAGAAAGTAAATAACAAGCTCATTATTAAAACTGGGAGTGAATATGAGAGAAAAATATCAGGATTTTCTCTGGGTTTACTACATTTTCACCATTCGTGAACTACGGTCTGAAAAACAGATGATGAATTGATATGCCAAACGAGCAAGGTTACTTTGAATATTTCTCAACCAAATTCTATACTTAGAGCACGTACTTGATTTCTCTAGCCTACGTACGTCTAAACATGCATCGTGATCTTCTAACTTCTACTTAATGCTCACAGTCTGTGGTTGATTTCTCTAACCGGTGACTATGTGCTTAATTCAATTATCCGGGCAATTTGTTGCTTTCACTAAACAATTAACTATGATCTTCATATTAGTGATCAAACTACACAAAGATGTATTAAGAACAAGAATTAAACATAGCACAACTATTCATCATCAATTATGTTCATAAAACGTGAATCAAATCCATAATTCGCCAAAAACGGCTTCAAACCCTAGCTACCATTGAGAAATCTTGATAGTAAGAGTTTACCTACGATTACACATGATCAAGATACAAAGTTTCACGATCATGAACCAAAAACTAGCGAAAAGAGAAGAGAAGAAAGAAAACGATGAATCCAAAGCTCCACGATGATGCTCCAAGCTCTCGTGCCTCCCAAACATGGCTTATGTCCCGTCTAACTGGCCAAAATCACGTCCTAGGGCCTTTATATAGGTTTCCTAATAGTTTTGACATTTTTATGATTAATTACGGAAAGGCCCGGGAGATTCCAAAAAAAATTATGCGCAAGAAGTAGGTCGTGCGACCTATTTATTAAGCTTTGCGACCTACTGGAACTCCGGCACTAGGTCGTGCTACCTAGTTAGGGTTAGTTTGGGAATGATGTGGCGGTGCTAGAAAGCTGCTATGTGAAAACACTGTGGAAAAGCTGTTGTGAATTCTTTGTAAAATGTTTTTTCGTAAATATTACGCAAAAGCTGCTGTGAAATATTGATATGGTAATTTTGTGTTTGGTAAAATCAACTGTGAAGTTGCTGTGGGAGGGTAAAATGACAAAAATATATGACACGTGCCATTTCCGTAAAGATAAGTATTTTATATTTTAAAAAATAATAAGGTTCAATCGGTTGTAGATAAACTAATCAAAAGAACTTTCTGGAAAAGCATCTCCCCCTTGCTTCCTAAAACTGTTGTGGGACAGCAGAAACTGTCCGGAAAAGCAGAAATTTTATTTTTACCAAACACATTAAAACTGCTTCTGCTGTCAGAAAGCAGTTGTGCTGGCAGCAGAAGCATTCCCAAACTCACCCTTAGTAGGTCGTGCGACCTAGTTGAACTCCCTGCATTCTCCAGCTAGGTTGTGCGACTTAGTGACTAGGTCGTGCGACCTAGTTTACACTTGGCTTTTTTCCGAACTTTCTCCGTGCCATAACTTTCTCGTCCGAATTCCGTTTTAGCTCCGTGACCCGCCGTTGGAAAGCTCTTCGAGTCTATTTTCAATTTCCAGCTTTCTCACTCCAAAATTCATTGTAGAACTCAACATAATCCCTAGATAGTGAAGATTTGTCACTTTAGCTCCTCCCACTTTGCTTCTCTTGCTTCCTCTAAACTTCCAAAGCTCGTTTCTTCTCTCCACTTGCTCTCCTCATGCAATGTTCTTGTAAATGACAACACGAACACTACGACGAAGATAAAATGTGACAAAATCATGTGAATCATACGTAAAACTATTCAAGAAACACCTGAATTGTACGTTTAAGCTAAAAAACATCCAAAACCTCATTTTCTCTTCAAATAAGCCCGAAATTCATCACTTTGCACCGAAACGCACACAAATAAAAAGGTAAAGTGTACGTAAGATAAATCTTATTAAGGAGTTATCAAATACCCCCACACTTTCCATTTGCGCGTCCCGAGCAAAGTCTCATCTACCGCATTTGACTGTCTACTAGCCGACAAGACTCAAACGACTCTAACACGACTCACGACACAAGTAATGCAGCAAGACGATGCAATGAAAATCTAGACTCGAACTTAAATATATAAAAACACATATTACATTTTTTTTCGTAGATCAGGCAATTTCAATCCACATAAGATCGCTGTTTCTGAAGTAATGAAAAAGTTAGGCAAGAGGTGTGAATCACAACTAAAATCGACAACAAGTAATTCCCCATATCTATTAAAGAGAGCCTAACTTTACTATCAAGGATAACCTACCTCTTCATCTGTGCTGATAAAAAGAAGAGGCTAACCAAGGCTAAGCCACATTCATAGTCCGAGCTCCTATTCCGCTAATGGTCAAAAATGATGAGGCTTAAGGACAAAGAGGATATAACTGTATGAAGCAAAAAAAATCCTAAAGCGTCACATAAGCTCACCAACCCCCATATCTCACACCCTCACCATGATGATAGGAATCCACAACCTGAATCTCACCGGCTCCGGCCCTCAAACCCAAGTACCATGTCAATCCCGTGGCCATCAAAGCGAAGCGTACACGATCTCAATCAATCTTCAATAGGAACAAGAACTCTCACCACTCGATTTCCAATCAGCACAACTGTATTTCTTTTTTCCTCCTTTTTTCTCTCTCTTTTTTCTTTCTTCTTTTTTTCTTTTTTCTCTCTCAATGAAATAATTATAATACAAATAAAAATGTACGGGTGGTCCTCCTCCAAGAATCAAGCAGTAGCAATAATGTCAGGGGAAGGAAATAAACAAAGTAATGAATAAGTATCACAATAATAATTCATCTCCCCCGAATTCCATGAAGCGCATGATGCCACAAAACCGTCAAAGTCTAAGCGTGTATGGGGATGGAGTTTTCAATGCACAATCTCTATGTATGTAGTCAAATGTCGACACCCCCGCACTAGACAGTAGCCATGCCCGCCTCTCAAATAGCCATATAAGATATGTCATGTGCCTAATCCAACTGAACCTCCTACACCAAGATGAGAGAAATCTGATACCTAGCACGATCCAACAATTAAAGTACAACCAACCCCATTTTCGTGCGGATTAGATGTCACGCACTTAGGCTCTCAACTATTTTGTCCATGGTGTAATAACATGGAACACCGCCACACCGTAGTGTGCGAGCAAACTCAGTTACCCTCGCATCCCCTCGTAGATATCCAATGAAGCATATGCGATTTGCATAACTCACAAGAATATATAACGAAACACTCCCTCAACTAACCCCCTTAACTACTTCTCCCTCGTGACGCTCTAGAAAGGTAATTGCAACGATATATGATGAAGGCCAAGAATCTTCTCCCGAGGTCAAGAGGCTAACAATGAATCCAATGATCAATCAGAGTTTACTAGTGTTCCTACAAGGTGAGTTCTAAAAGAAGTGAGTGCTCTAATACACATCCTCGCACAGCTGTGCTGTGTGCCACTACGAGGCGGGATGGAGACTACCTAAGATGGACAACATGAACGTTCGGCTCGCTTAGCAAACACCAAGCTCAACTCTTTTAGGAGAAAATAACCCACACTTTAGCTTTTAAAATTTCATTTAGTTGAAAAATAGATAGGCATTCCCGTAATGAGATTCTCTCTATACTTACTAGGGGGAACTAAAAATGTCATTCTCGGTCAAAATTCACGCCCTATGCCTAAAGTTTTCACATCTCACTAAATCAACGAAGTCTAAGCTTTTCTCAATTGCCTTTTCTCAAATTTTCAATTTTCTCATTCATTTTTTAATTTTTTTAATATGATCCTAACTCTATATTCAAGGCATTGACTCGAATAAATTTGACTCTACACAATTTACTTCGTTGGTTGGTATACTCTTTTATGTAAAAATGCAAACAAAATATAAATGTCACTCTACACAATACGACAATATAAGTAAAAACATAACAAAAATCACAACACTGACTCACAATACAAACTAAACACATCCTACATGTAACTGGGTATGCAAACATTTTGGCTAATAGACAGTTAAACCACACCCACACTGAATGCTTCGTTGTCCTCAACGAATTTAGAGATCATGCAAGAGAACTCGACAATCAAATGTGATAGGCTAGTAGATGAGATGGAGCTATGACATACATAAAAAAATAAACACAAAATTTAGCAAGAGGAAGGAAATACTCACAACCACCTCAAGGGTGGGGAAAATAATCAATGCCAAGCAGTCCCCAAGCACAGTAGTGGCGCCACCATGCTCCCAATGGTCACTCTGTACTCGCACACCGGGGTCGACTGCCTCCTCTGCTAAAATTCATGTATGAAGAATCCTCAACTCGCTAATGCAAGCCCCTTTGAAGTTCATGTGTGCCATGACACACCGGGGTAGACTCTACAATAACCTGCTCATGTATGTCACTACGAAACCATCATTAGTCCATCTCTCTCATCTCTCCAGATAAATAAATAAAAACACAACACAACTGTATTAAAAACACACTCCCTAAATTAAGCAAATAAATAGGTTTGGTTGCCTCCCAACAAGAACCTTGTAATTTAAGGTCGACGACCCGACCCAGTTACCTCAAAAGATGCTTAAGGAGATTTTTCTCTCCACTTATTCTTCTTCCACCATCGTCTCTGTTTTTGTCTCTTATCAAGTGAGAATACATGAGACGCATATGGCGCAAAGAAATTGTAGAAGACGACCTTAAAAAATTTCTTCTTTTTGTGCTTCCACTCCTTGATCACCGGTCTTCTCGAGAATTCATTCCACATCATGACATCTTGTACCTATCCTCTTCTTCTTCTTCTTCTTCCAATTCTTCAAAATCAATATCATTGACGACTGGTCATGTGGAAATATAATCCCAAGCGGAACAGTAATGGCAAGGAGTGCCGTCTTGACTACTTCCTTCCCTACCTCTTGTCTTGGAATCACAGGTGGCAATTCATGAACTACATAAATTTGAGACCTTTCTTCATCTCCGTGCAACAATTCCCTAGACCCACGGCATGCTTCATCTAGGCATAAATTCTCAACGAGTGGAAATATCACATCATCGGCGCACTCATGAGCTTGTTCTTCAACAAAAACAACTTCAATATCAATAGTCCATAAGCTTGTGATGTCAACACTCTCTCACTCATTCCATGACTCCAGAATTATACGAGGCACAAGTTGTATAGACTTCACAATATCATCCCAAACTGAGTCCGAATCTGAGTCTGAAGCAGCCCGAGATCTATTACTTCATGATGAACAGTATTATATGCATAGACCTCTAGGGGTTCTTCATCTTCCTCTTCGCACTACCCAACTAAGTTAGGAGTGATGCTACTTGGCCATCGTCATTATCTGCATATGCCAAAGCACTCGAAAGTTCTTCCAAATGTTGTCCCTGAAGTAGGAAAGTTTAATCCATCCTATTATCCATTCTTCCATTCTGTCCATTTTAGCTATCATAAGCTTCAATATTTCTTACCTTTCTTGATTTCAAGGAGGAGGGTGTACATATCTCCATAGGAGTAGTACGGTGAATAGTGTGGAAATTGCCCATAGGAATTATGCCCCTACATGATCACCAAGATGTCTGCAAAATTATTCACTAGGAAGCAGGTGAGATCACCAAATAAATAAACAGAATAAAAAATAAAATTTCCCTAAAGTTAATAATTCTAACGAATTCAACCGAAGTCCCCGGCGACGGCGCCAAAAACTTGACACCATCCGATCGCAAGTGTACGGCCGTCGCGTGTAGTAATATCCGGTAATCCGGGTTTGTCGAACCCAATAGACTTGTTGTGAATCAATTAGGATGATTAACTTTTTTTTGGATAGCAACTGAGTTTGTTTACTAATTCAATAAAGTAAATAACAAGCTAATTACTAAAACTGTGAGTGAATATGAGAGACAAATATCTGGATTTTCTCTTGGTTTACTAGGTTTCCACCATTCATGAATTACGGTCTGAAACACAGATGATGAATTGATTTTCCAAACGAGCAAAGGTACTCTGAAGATTTCTCTACCAAATTCTATACTTAGAGCACGTACCTGATTTCTCTAGCCTACGCACGTCTATACATGCGTCGTGATCTTCTAACTTCTACTTAATGCTCACAGCCTGTGGTTGATTTCTCTAACCGACGACTATGTGCTCCATTCAATTACTCGGGAAATTCATTGCTTTCACTAACCAATTACCTATGATCTTCATATAGGTGATCAAACTACACCAAGATGTATTAAGAACAAGAATTAAACATAGCACACCCATTCATCATCAATTAATTTCATAAAACATTAACCAAATCCATAATTCGCCAAAAACGGCTTCAAACCCTATATACCATTGAGAAATCCCGATATTAAGAGTTTATCTACGATTACACATGATCAAGATACAAAGTTTCACGATCATGAACCAAAAACTAGAGAAAAGATAAGAGAAGAAAGCAAACGATGAATCCAAAGCTCCACGATGATGCTCCAAGCTCTAGTGCCTCCCAAACTTGGCTTGTGTCCCGTCTAACTGGGCAAAATCACGTCCTAGGTCCTTTATATAGGTTTCCTAATAGTTTGGAGGTGTTTAGGATTAATTACGCAAAGGCCCGAGAGATTCCAAAAAAATTATGCGCGCGAAATAGCTCGTGCGACCTACTTACTAGGTTGTGCGACCTACTAGAACTCGAGCACTAGGTTGTGCGACCTAGTTAGTAGGTCGTGCGACCTATTTGATCTCCCTGCATTCTCCAGCTAGGTCGTGCGACCTAGTGACTAGGTCGTGCGACCTAGTTTACACTTGGCTTTTTTTCTGACTTTCTCCGTGCCATAACTTTCTAGTCCGACTTCTGTTTTAGCTCTGTGACCCGCCGTTGGAAAGCTCTTTTAGTCTACTTTCAATTTCCAACGCACTCACTTCAAAATTTATTTTAGAGCTCAAGATAATCCTGAAATAGTGAAGATTGGTCACTTTTGCTCCTACCACTTTGCTTCTCTTGCTTCCTCTTGACTTCCGAAGCTCGTTTCTTCTCTCCAGTTGCTCTCCTCATGCAATGTTCCTGTAAATCACAACACAAACACTACGAAGATAAAATGTGACAAAATCATGCAAATCATACGTAAAACTATTCAAGAAACGGCCGAATTGTACGTTTAAGATAAAAAAACATCCAAAATCTCATTTTCTCTTCAAATAAGCCCGGAATTCATCACTTTGCACCGAAAGGCACACAAATAACAATGTAAAGTGTACGTAAGATAAATCTTATTAAGGAGTTATCAGGATGCAGCTTATATAATGGGTATCAAGATCTATAGAGATAGATCGAGGAAGCTGCTCGGCCTAAGCCAAAGTACATATATAGACAAGATGTTGAAACGGTTTAACATGCAAGAATCAAAGAAAGGATTCTTGCCCATGTCACATGGATTCCCTCACGAAGGATGATTTTCCCTCCAATGATATTGAGAAGGACCGCATGAGTAAGATCTCATATGCATCGTCCATAGGATCTATCATGTATACCATGCTAAGTACTAGACCAGATGTGTCGTACGCGTTGAGTATGACCAGCAGATATCGGTCAAATCCGGGTGAGGGTCACTGGATTGCTGTCAAGAACATCTTTAAGTACTTAAGAAGGACTAAGGATGTGTTCTTGATATTTGGAGGTAAGGATGAGCTGAGTGTAATTAGTTACATTGATGCAAGCTTCCAAACCGACAAAGACGAGTATAGATCGTAGTCGGGTTACGTGTTTTTCCTAAACAGAGGAACTGTGAGCTAGAAGAGTTCCGAGCAAAATACAATTGCTGATTCTATAATTGAAAATGAGTACATTGCTGCTTCAGGCGCATCGAAGGAGGCTGTTTGGATAAAGAAGTTTATCACTGAGCTTGGTGTGGTTCCTAGCATTGTGGATCCCATTACGTTGTATTGTGACACCACTAGGGCAATCGCACAAGCCAAGGAACCATGGTCACACCAGAGGACAAAGCATTTACTTAGGATATTCCATCTAGTTCGAGAGACAGTCCATCGAGGAGATGTGAAGATATGCAAGATTCCAACAGATGATAATTTGTCAGATCCTCTCACAAAGCCGTTGGTTTAGCGAAAGCATGAAGGGCACACTAGGGCTATAGGCATACGTGATGCAACAGATTGGCTCCAGTGCAAGTGGGAGACTGTTGGTTTTGGACGCCCTAGAGGCAATCTGTTTAGTATGAACGTTGATTGCTAGAATAAATAATTGTATTATTTATGGAGATATTTAATATATTGAAGTCTTTAGATTACAAGTGTGTTGTTTATCTTAAATATCCCTAGTTCGTTACTGATTAACGGGACAATCAAATATAGACTAGTATGTGGGTAGATTGATATGGGGATATCAAGTTTAACACATGGGTATGCATTAGGAGTAATGACATACTGGACAAACCCACCACGAGAAGGCTACATTAGATTATGTCAACACTCACAAGTGCTTCTCGTAGTGCTAATGGTGTTGTAATCCTTAGACTTGAATTCACTGGATACTCTATTTGTGAAATATCATGCTTTGATTTATCAAACGTTACACCGTAACTATAAAGATAGCTATCAGGCATGATAGGAAGCAAGCTGAGAGATGGAAGTGATGTAATAGGATTTGTCCCTGACCCGCTCTATGTTCGATGTCGATAATCCCAAGTATAGGATATCGCTACAAGTAGTACCCGAGTAAGAACGGGGTCGATTTCCACAAGGATTGGGAAAGAGATTAAACACTCTAAGCTAACTAGCAAACTACTAAGCAACTAACGAAATTGACAAAACGAGTTTCTCAAAGGCTTTAGAGCTAGCCAAGCTTTGAAATCCACCACTCAAGTGGTGGAGCAAGGATTTGTGCGAAACAATTCAAAGAAACTTAGTAAACAACTAGGCAATTAAAAAGACGTTGCTAAAGAGTTTGTAGAACTAGTAAGAGAAAAGTTGGATCAATTGGATCTCCTAGTGATTCATGTAACCCGATTTCAACAACCAACTCATTTGCTTGAGAATTAAATCCATGAGTTCAAATGGAGAAATCCAAATCAATGTTGCCTCAAGCATTGAGTATGCCTATTTCGATTGAAATCCACATACTCAATCAAGCCACAATAGTGATTCCTATTTCAACTCATAGAACTCAATAATTCAATATCTCAAACAACAAAACACAAACATATTCGAGTTTCAAGAATCAACTAGGATCACCAATCAATCCAACAACACATTTAGCTACTCATGTTTGAGAGTGCAACACAAGAGATATCAAGCATCTTCAAAATTATATTCATACTCAAGCTCTAGATACACAAGATACTCTTCAATTTTCACCCAAATAACACAAGTTCTTGCTACAAAATGAAGCTCAAACTAATAGTATTTGATTCAAACTATACTTTAACCAATCTAAAGCAGCTAACAACCCACAAATTGAAAGCTCACAGCAGCAAAAACACAAGTTAGAGCTGCTGCAGAAACACAGTGACGAACAGTGACCAAAAACAGAGCAAAATCGAAACCCATAATTAACCTCTCTCCCTTGGTTGTCCTTGGCTCCGCAGCAGCTCAGAACGAGCTCGGATTCACCAAGAACAACCCAGAAAGTTGCAGAATCGAGAGAGAAGAGAGAGAGGCAGAGCTTCCTCCGTCCAAAAACAGGGGTCCGAGAGAGAGTTTATCATTCTTCAACTCCAATTTATATAGGCAGTGGGTATAGGTTGCGTAGCCTCCAAGGGTCTATCTCAGCCCTTCAATCGACCTATAACCATCTGTATCGTTGATTCGTCGAAGCTTCAAGAACCCTAGCTGATTTGGGGCTTTTTGTTTGAGTTGTTCTTGGGCCGAATTGACTGAAGAGGGAGGTAGAGATTGGGCTGGGGAGTGTTTTGGTACCGGATTCAAGAGATTTGGTGGCGATTTGGGGGTCCAACGGGGCGGCTGAAGAAGCTTCGAAGAGCTTCCATGGAGGAAGCTCTGTTCTAACGTCCGTCTGTGTTCTTCAGGTCGGGGAGAGAGAGAGTCCGTGTGAGAGGGTGAGCTGGGGGTGAGCTGTTTTAGGGAAATTGCACCCGGCTCCCCCCTAGCTTGCTGGAATGTTTTAAAAGGCCCGGATCCATCTTTAAAAGGTTTGAAAAACTGCACAAACTCCCCCAATCCGTTAAGTATCCTTCAAAATAGCCATTAAAACGTTTCAAAACTTGCACTTAAGCCCCACTTCCGTTAGTTTCTTCTCTATTTTGCCCTCCTCTTCAACCCTTGACTCTCATTTTAACCTTTTTTTCTTCCAAATCTTCAATAACGACCCCATATTCTTCTCTTGTCTTCTCAAATAGGTCTTCAAATCTTCACTTTTACTTGCAAATTAGTTGCTTTGTCTTCAACTTTAGCCTCTTTATCACTTGACTTCTTCAAATTAAGCCTTCAAATTCCTCATTCAAGCTTTCACAACTAGCCCCTTGCGTTCTAAATCACTTCTTTGCCTACAAAATGAGAGAAAAACAACCAAAACTACGAAAACAAGCATAAGTCTAGAAAGAGAGATAAAATAGCTAAATTACACATATTAGCAAGTTATGAAGAGTTCCTTAACATACTAAAATATGTAATTTTAAGTCGTTAACACTCCAACTGCAAGTCCACAGCTGTTGGTGTAGTGATAATATTCCGGAAATCCGGGTTGTCGAACCCAAGAGACTTCGTGTAAATTAACTACTAAATTTGTTCTTTTTGTGGGCAAAGCGCGTTGAGTTGTGTGTTCTAATTCTACTAATAATTAAAATAACGAGTATCTCAAATAATTCGATGAATTTTTCAAGATTAACAAGCACGAGTTGATTTGGTTGTTTCTCAAAGTTGGTCAAGATCAGGATATCTCTACGGATTACTAGGTATTTCACACTACGTTGGATTTATGTTCTACTAACACGATGAGATTTTGTTCTAGTTAAACGAGCAATTTTATACTGAAGATGTCTCAACCAATAACTATGCTTAAACTCTCATAACTGATTCCTCTAGCCTACTCAAGTTTAAGCACGCATTACGATATTAATTCTACTATTTGTTCTTAGCTAACTAGCAAGATTCCTCAACCCTAGATACGGCTAGTGTGTATTTCAAGTTTCCGGGCAACGAACGTAGATTCCTCTATCATTCACAACCTAAAACAATCCTAGTAATACGTCTACTAATAGAAAAGATAGATGAAAGGTGTAAAATACACATAACTAGACAAAAATTCATCAATTAGGCATGAATGCATGAAAGAAGATCCATAAATTACAATACGTAGTGATCAAACCCTAGTTTCCTACGTGATATCCCGAAATAAGTGTTTAGCTACTCATAAACATGATCAATACACAATGTTTCATGATCAAATAGCAAAAGCTAGAGAAGAAACGAAGATTTAGAAGCCAAACGGATGATCCAAGCTCTCCAACCTAGCTCCAAGCACGTCTCCCAATGTGTTCTTTGCTGCCAATCACGTTCCCCAATGTTTCCTAAGTGTTCCGTAGCTCTACTACCTCAAAACTATGCCAAAATAGCAAAATAACCCCAAAATACGATCCTGTCAGCAGAGGTAATCGTACGATTACCTTGATGTAATCGTACGATTACTTCGCAAGATTACTTCACAAGTTCACTCGTGCGATTACTTGGCAGCTTCAAAATTTGGCTAAGGGGTAATCGTACGATTACCTCCATGTAATCGTACGATTACTTCTGGGCAGCCAACATCAAAATCTCATCTTCTTGCTCTTTTTCTCGTCGTCTTCACTTCCCGAGCATTCCTTTGAGCCTCCAACTTTTCCGAAGTTCACTTTTGCTCCAATGTCACGTCCCGAGCTCCCGGTTCCTGAAAATCACAATACGAGAAACATACCGGAAGATCAAACGTGATAAAATATAGTCAAAATTAACGCAAAAAGTGCCCGGACTCATCATTTCCATGCAAAGACTCAACATGCTCCAATTTAGCAAGAAATGGCCAAAATCCATCAAAACGCATCGGAATGCACGCAAAACGGTAAGGAAACATACAAATATAACTCCAAATATGGAGTTATCAACTATCCCCACACTTACCCGTTGCGCGTCCCGAGCACCAATCCAAATCACAAGCTATCAAAAATCATTCGAACCTTCCTCCTCTCATCTCACCTCTCGAGTCAACTATTCCAACCAAGACCATTGCATACTTTTCAACTTACCAATTGCATACTAACCTCAATTAGCCGACTCAATACACATAACGACTCAATACAAGACTCAACGATGCAACAATATGATGCAATGCAATTATGTGACTCGATCTTAACTAAACACGTATATATACACAAAATATCTTTTTAGGCTAGATCGGGCAATCTCAATTAGCTTAAACCGGTTCTCATGGAGTGATAAAGAATCTAGGAACAAGGTATGAATTGCAACTAAACTCGACAACAAGAATTTCCCTTAGTTAGTATAGAAATCCTAGCTTTACTAAGTGTAAGAATAACCTACCTCTTCGCGTGTGCCGATAAATAAGAGGCTACGCTAGGCTAAGCCACATTCAAGGTCCGAGCTCCTATTCCGCTAACGGGGTAGAATGTAGTGGCTTAGGGACAAAAGGATAATCATGTAGTAACAAGTCCTAAGCTTCACATTCTCACGTTAAAACCCACATCTCACACACCCTCACCACGATGATAGGAACCACAACCCGAAACTCACCATCTCCGGCCCTCGATCCCCTCAAACCCCGGTACAAGAACAATTTCCGTGGCCACCGTCGTGAAACATGCATAAAATGAACATCGCCGTCAATGAAATAGTTGCTTCCACCACTCGGTCTTCATTAAGCTCAAACTTTATTCCTTTATTTCATCTCTCCTTTTTTTCTCTCTTTTTTTTCATTTTTGTTTTTCAAATCTCTCAAATTTCTGCACAACTTCTACAATGTATATCTCGAGTGGTCTTCCAAGTGTCAAGCTAAACAAAAACTTTAAGGGGAGGAAGTAAACAATCCAATGAATATATATCACAAGTGAAATCCATCTCCCCCTAACTCAATGAAATACACGGTGCCACCAAACAAAGCCGCAAACAAATCCAAGTACATGTATGGGGATGGAGTCGTCAAAAGCTCAATCTCAATGTCCGTAGGCAAAAGTCGACATCCCCACACTAGAATATACCCATGTCCTCTCTCAAGTAACCAAAGCAATGTAAGTCTCGTGCCTAATCCAACCAAACCTCCGACACCACGATGAATGAGATCCGGTACCTAGCACGATCCACCAATTAAATCACCCAACCCAATTTGTGTGTATTAGATGTCACGCACTCACGGCTCTCCACAACTGTGTCCATGATGTAACGACATGGAACACAGCCACACCTAAGTGCGCAAGCCTACTCACTCACCCTCGCATCCCCTCGCAAATATCAAATGAAGTACAAGCGATCATGTAGGACTCACATAAGTATATCATGAAGTACTCCCTCATCGAACCCCCTCAACTACGACACCCTCGTGACGCACTAAAATGGTGATTCTAAACAATCTGTGATGAGAGCCAAGAATCGTCACCCTAGGTAAAAAGGTTATCAAAGAATCCAAGGTTCAAAGTCGGGTTTTCTAATGGTCCTACAAGGTGAGATCTAAAAGCAGTGAGTGCTCTAATACACAACCTCACACAGCTGTTTCGTGTGCCACTACGAGGCGGGTTGGCGACTACCTAAGACGTACACATGAATGTTCGGCTTGTTCAGCTCACACCTAGCTCAACTCTTGTAAGAAAACAAGGCACACACTTTAGATTTGAAAATCATTTAAGTGTATTAAATTAGGCAGGTATTCCCGTAAAGAAAGTCTCTCTATATATACTAAGGGGAACTCACATTGTCATTCTCGGTCACAAGTCATATCCTATGCCTAAAGTTCTCACACTCATCGATTTTCCAAATTCAAGCTTCTTTTGATTGCCCTTTCTCAATTTTCAAATTTTTTTAATTTTTATCTTTTTTTATATATATATAATTCCTACTCTATATGCATGGGCCGACTCGAAAGAAGACGCGAAACTGACTCAACTTGGGTAGGTGGACTCAATTAAATAAAACGTGCAAACAAGCTATACTAATATGCAAACATCAACTACTCACAATACGACACACACAATATATATAAACACGACATTGACTACAAATACTGACTCACAATACGACACAAACAACCTATATGTAACTGGTGAATGCAAACATTGACTTGGCTAATAAAGGCTGAGAAACCCCCCCCCCCCCACACACACACACACTTGAACGCGTCGTTGTGCTCAATGAATGCATAGGTCAAGCAAAAAGACTCAGCATTCAAATGCAGGGGGTGGTAAGTTTACTCGGACGAATCCTCGTCGTCCTGGTCCTGGTCTCCAGAATAGGCATCCGAATGGTACTCGTAAGCACCCGGGTAAGTCTCTTGGCCACTAGGCCACTGGTCTCTCGGAAATCCCACATGAGTGGCCAATGCCTCTAGCCACTGGTCCTGACGGTGCTGATGCAGACTCACCTGACGTATTCCCTGTCCTAAGTTACGCATGCTACTGCGATGATGCTCAAACTGCCTAGCACTCATGTCAGCAACATAGTCACGGGACCGACCCTGGGATGTGAGGGTCATGGTCCTGGTCAACCTCAAATCGGCCATTAAGTTTGCTAAGCTTACACTCGGCTAGCCAGGGTCAATGACAGGTGGAGTTGCCGGCTGAGGTAGAACTGGAGGAGTAGGAGCTTGAGGAGTAGGAGTTGCACGCGAGGAAGAGGCTTTTTTCTTAGCCTTTCCTTTAGGAGGTCTAGAACTGGTCCCCGCCCCCATCACAACTACATCTTTCAACGGGTCCAGGATTTTGTCAAACTGTCTCGGACCCTTGGGTATGAGGTCCCTCTCATCCTTAGTCACGCTGGCCCCGCAATCCTTAGCTAAGCGCGTGAGTAAGAAACTATGGCCCGCAGACTTCCTATTTTAAGTTTCAAACCTTTCATGCAAATACAGGAAGATCCGCCTAGGAATGTCTATCCGATGCCCCCTGGATAGACAAAGAGCCATGAGACACACCTCAAATTCAACATAATATGGAGCCGAAACTCCCAACACCCACGACTCCAAGATCTCAATGAGCCACCTTGGTTCAGGCAGCAAGTATCAGACTGGGATATTCCAATGTCTGATATTGGTTTTAGACCTATCCCAGTCGGCTCCTGGCACTCCCGCAAAACAAAAGGCCGACACCTCATTAATGAGCGTCTGCTGGTCTTTCTGCAGATAAATCTTAAATTGACAGGGCTCTGTCAACGGGGGCCACTGAAGTGCTGCAGCGATGCGCTCAGAAGACAGAACTAGCCAGTTCCGACGACAATAAATCACACGAGGGTCATTGAGCCTAGACGTCTCACCCTCATCGGTGTGTCTCACATTCGCATAAATCTCACGAGTCAGTGCAGAACTGGCTTTCTTTTTCACTAGCCTCATCCACCCCGCAAAGTTCTCGGTCTTCGCGACCTTTTGCAGGTCCTCAGGCACTCCCTCAAGTGGAAATACTCTCACGGCCTGGACACCTAATCCTAGGGTTCCCTTTGTAAAAACCCTGGGCATTCGCCGAAATAAACCTATAGTCGCAAAAGACCCCGCCCCTATCGATTTCCAGCTTTTTGTCATCCAGCTTATCACTACGACCCTTTCTACTTGGGGGCAATTGGGATGGAACGTGTGTATGGAAAACCCTAAGGTCAGGGGATAACGGGATGACCAATGTGGCACCCGGGTTAACCCCATCAGAATCAGACTCACTCTCAGGTTCTGCCACCCCACTCGCCCCGGGTAATGTATAGTCTGGGTCCTCATCACGACTTGTTCTAGCACGTTTGCTCATTTTTACCAAATGCAAGTATAACAAGTAAAGCAATTAACGTGAAAAAATTCAATGAAGTGCACAGTGACAAGAAGTGTAACAGATATTAAGCACGTAAGCAAGTAAGCACGTAATCCTAGGACTCTAAGCAATCGCCCCCAAGCACGCTACTAAGCGCAACAAAAATTAAAATGGGCTTTTACTCAATTTGTGCCTAAGACTCGAGTATTGAAATTTCTAGTTTTAGAGTGTACCTACGTGCCCGGAGCAAGTCTTACGGGCACAAAATTTCAGAATTTCGACAAACCGGGCTATTTCGGGTCGCCAAAGATTTTCCGCTGAAATTTGCAATTGAGTGGTGCACTTTGCTCCTCGCGATGTCCTAGTAAAACTTTCCTTCTTCGCCAACTCTTGAATCCCAGCCAAACAACCCCAATTTCGCCAAAATCCTCAAGAACCCTAGGTGGGTGTTCTTGTTCAAGCTTACCCACAAAACACTTCAAGTAGCCCTTCTTCTCCGGAGAATTGCAGCGGTGATGCGTGGTGGTGATGATGAAGAGAGGGAAGAGAGAAGGGTGATGGTGTCGGAGGGTGGAGAGAGGGCAGAGATTGGGTCGATTGGTTTATGCGGTGGAGAGAGAGAGGAATCGGGTCGGCGGCGGTGATGCGTGGTGGTGGCGGCGGCTGTAGTGATATTCGGACTTGGTGGTGGCTGGAGTGATGGTGGAGGTGGTGGAGATGGCAGAGAGAAGAAGAAGAAGTCGAAGAAGACGATGGGAGGGTTTGGAAAGAATAGAGAAAACTTTGTTTTTTTTACCCGTCCTTATGACTTTTCAGAAGTAATCGTGCGATTACTTTTAAGTAATCGTACGATTACTTGAAAGTAATCGTGCGATTACTTCGCACGACTGATCAGTGAGTTTTCTTCAAAGTTCATCCCTAAAAAAATTCTAAGTCTGAAGTAATCGTACGATTACTTTTAAGGGATCGTGCGATTACTTTAGGGTAATCGTGCGATTACTTAAAAGTAGTCGTACGATTACTTTTAAGTAATCGTGCGATCACTTCGTACGATTACCTCGTACGACTGATCAGAAACTTTTCTCAACAAGTCCACCCCAAAAAATTTCTAAGGCAAAAGTAAATGTACGGTAATCGTACGATTACTTTTGTGCAGGGAAAATTTTTTCTTAGCCAAAATATAACCTTTACCTCGTGTTTTGATCCCGAACTCCGATGAGTGTGATCTTTGCACCTTTGGATCCCTTTTTGGGCGTATTTCTTGCTCACATAAATAACGTCCCGTTTCCGGATCGTTTTCCCGACTTTTCTCAATTATCGCCCAATTACGCGAAAAATATCCAAAATGTGCCAATTTCATCGCTTTCTTCCAAATTTTCAATCACCTTCATCAAGATGGGGAGTGCGGGATCTCTTCTCATGTAGAAAAATTCCCAAAGTCCGGGGAACCGTTCATTCTTCAATTTCGCGCTTCTAAAGGCTCGTTTTGCATTTCTGGATGCTTTTGGACGCCTTTTAGCATCCTTTTTCGTCTTTGTTGCTCGTTTCTTTGCTTTGTCATGGATCTCCTCGACCTCGAGACTCCATTTACGTTATAAAAGATTCCCAATGTCCGGGGAACCCTTTATTCTTCAATTTTATCATTCCAAAGACCCGTTTGGCAATTCCGGATGCTTTTTGGCGCCTTTTTCACCTGCTGGACATCCTTTTTGGCATATCTTCTTCGTCCGGACTCCGATATACGCGATCCACCTATCCACAAAAAGCCCTCGACCACCCCTACACTATGGCACTGTTCAAATCAGCTCATAGTCCTGTCTTAAAAAATTTACCTCGTAATTCGTGCCATTGTGCCAGCTTTCCCAATTTCTTTACGTCTTCTTTGCGTATATCAAGACGGGGAGTCCGGGAACTTGATCTTCCCCAGGGGCGTGTGTTGAGTAAGTGTAGGAATGGCGTCAATCATCTATTTCTTCATTCCAGGTCCCGGTATGCGTTTTGGTCTGCTCTTTCTCATTTTTCGTGCAATTCTTCCTCGCGCATCAAGAAGGGGGATCCGGAATAGACCTTCCACCTAGAATTCCTGCACATACTCATTGGAAATATTAAATCCACTCTCTCGCACCTCTCAAATAGTTAGAAAAGAATAAAATAACAAGACAATATTGAATTCTACACTATGCAGTAAATAGGTTGGGTTGCCTCCCAACAAGCGCTTTGTAATTTAAGGTCGACGGCCCGACCCAGTTACCTCAAATGAGCTCACATATCGGGAATTGGTTTGAGGCTCTCAATCACCCCAATAAAATTCCCATCCACGTACGGCTTTGCTCGCTGTCCATTTACCTTGAATCTGTTCCCATTCTCATCTTCTACCTCGAGCGATCCCCATGGGTAAACCTCTGTAATTGTAAATGGACCACTCCACCTTGACTTCAGCTTGCCCGGAAACAATTTCAGTCGTGCGTTGAATATCAATACCTTCTGGCCCACTCTGAAATCTCGTGGAATGATATGCTTGTCATTCCATTGCTTGGTTCTCACTTTGTAGATCTTGGCACTTTGATATGCCATCAACATGTGTTCTTCTAACTCAAGCAATGCATGCTTCCTTTGCTCACCAGAGAGCTTAGCATTAAAATTTATTTTCTTTAGTGCCCAGAACGCTTTGTGCTCAAGTTCCACCGGAAGATGGCACGATATCCCGAAAACGAGCTGGTAGGGAGACATGCCCAAGGGAGTCTTGTATGCAGTCCGGTATTCCCATAAACTATCATCCAAGTGTAGAGCCCAGTCTTTGCGTCCTGGATTGACGGTTTTCTCTAGAATCCCCTTTATCTCTCAGTTAGACACCTCAGCTTGTCCATTGGATTGTGGATGATAGGCCAATGAGATCTTGTGTGTCTTTACCCCATACTTGCTCAAGGTATTGGAAAAGACCTTGTTCACAAAGTGTGATCCCTCCTCGCTAATAATGGCTCTAGGCGTTCCAAACCTTGTGAATATATTCTTGCGCAAGAATCTCTCAAATGTAGCACTATCATTATTTGGGCATGCCAGAGCATCGACCCACTTGGTTACATAATCAACAGCTAAAAGGATATAGAGATTACCAAGTGAAGATGGGAAGGGGCCCATAAAGTCTATGCCCCATACGTCAAATGGTTCTACCTCTAACACGAAATTTTGAGGCATCTCATTCCGGTTGGAAATATTGCCGGTTCTCTGACACCGGTCACATTGCTGTACAAATGGATGGGCATCTTTATGCAATGTAGGCCAAAAGAAACCGCTCTGAAGTACCTTAGAGACTGTGCGTGATTTGCTAAAATGACCTCCACAATTCAACTCGTGGAAGTGTCTGAGAATCTCTAACGTGTCCGGCTCTGCAACACACCTCCGCAATACATTATCCGCTCCCAGCTTTAACAGATAAGGATCATCCTAGAAGTATTTTCGCGTGTCTGCAAAGAATTTCTTCCTCTGGTGATAACTCATGTCCTTGGGTACAATGTTTAGTTCCTTGAAATTTGCCAAGTCAGCAAACCAAGGCACAGCTGCAACTACAACCATAAGCTGCTCATCTGGAAAATCATCTCGAATAGGCAAGTCTTCCTGCTTGTCGTTCTCCAGTCTTGACAGATGGTCCGCAACCACATTCTCTACCCCCATTTTATCTTTGATCACCACATCGAACTCTTGCATCAATAAAACCCACCGGATCAATCTTGGCTTGGCGTCCTTCTTGGTGAGAAGATACTTGAGGGCTGAATGGTCCGTGAAGATGGTCACCTGAGAACCCACAAGATATGGACGAAACTTGTCCAACGCAAATATGATGGCCAACATCTCTTTCTCCGTGGTAGCATAATTAATCTGTGCATCATTAAGAGTACGAATGGAATAATAAATGACGTGAGCTACCTTATCTTTCCGCTGACCTAGAACTGCTCCCACCGCATAGTCACTAGCATCACACATGAGCTGAAACAGTAGAGTCCAGTCTGGTGTGGCAATGATGGGTGCGCTAATAAACTTTTCCTTGAGAAAATCAAAAGCTGACTTGCACTCCGCATTAAAATCAAAGACTGCATCCTTCTCAAGCAATCCACACAAAGGCTTCGTGATCTTCGAGAAATCTTTAATGAAGCGCCGATAGGACCCTGCATGTCCCAAGAAACTCCTTACCCCTTTAACAGAGGTAGGGTAAGGGAGCTTCTCAATCACCTCGATCTTGGTTCTATCCACCTCTAAACCTTTGCGGGAGATCTTGTGGCCCAAAACAGTACCCCCAGTAACCATGAAGTGACACTTCTCCCAGTTGAGCACAAGGTTGGTGTCGATGCATCTATCCAGAACCCGGGCCAACTGTTGCAGGCAGTCTTCGAATCCATCACAATAAAACGAGAAGTCATCCATGAATACTTCGAAATTCTGCTCCATCATGTCAGAGAAGATCGACATCATACACCTCTGAAACGTATCAGGTGCGTTGCATAACCCAAAAGGCATGCGTCTAAAAGCAAAGGTCCCATAAGGACAGGTGAATGTCGTCTTCTCCTGGTCAGCTGGCTCAATTGCTATCTGGTTGTACCCGGAGTACCCATCCAAAAAGCAATAATGAGAATGATGTGCCGGCCTATCAAGCATCTGATCAACGAATGGAAGAGGAAAATGATCCTTCAAAGTGACATCATTGAGCTTGCGGTAATCCATGCAAACTCTCCACCCAGTAACAGTACGAGTGGCAATCTGATCACCTTTTTCCCCTTCCACCACAGTTATACCTCCCTTCTTAGGGACACACTGCACCGGGCTAGTCCATGTGCTGTCGGAAATCGGATAAATGATGCCCGCCTCCAACCATTTAAGCACCTCTTTCTTCACCACCTCCTGCATGTGAGGATTGAGGCGGCGCTGAAACTGAACTACCGGCTTCTTATCTTCCATGAGCCGAATCTTGTGCTGGCAAACTGTGGGGCTGATCCCCTTGATATCTGCTATGGTCCATCCCATAGCTGCCTTTCTCTCCTATAGTACCTTGAGAAGCTGCTCCTCATGTTCCCTGTCCAAACATGCAGACACAATCACAGGTAAAGTCTCATTAGATCCCGAGTACAAATATTTCAAATGAACAGGTAAAGGCTTTAATTCTAAAATAGGAGCAGTAATAAGAGAAGGAGTAAGAATCTTCCTGCTTCCCTCATTAAAGAGGGGTAGTGGCTGGCGCCAGTGAACATCTAAGGCTTGCTCTTTCTCGCTGGAATCAAGTAGAGCAAGCTCCTCATATAGTTGCACCAATAAAATATCGTCCTCTTCGTCCGGCATGTATGCCTCCACCCGAAAAAACTACTCGTTTACCGCATATGCGGGAAACTTCATAGCCTCAAATACGTTGAATGCCACCTTCTCATCGTTGATCTGCACAGTCAGCTCTCCATTGGCCACGTCAATGATAGTCCTCCCAGTGGCCAGGAATGGGCGGCCCAAAATAAGAGGAACATCATCGTCGGCCTCCATGTCTAAGATCACAAAATCCGCTAGGAAGATGAGTCCTTCAACTCTCACTAATACATCCTCTAAAACACCCCTGGGGCGTTTTATAGTACGATCAGCCATCTGCAAGCACATCCTGGTAGGCTTAGGATCTCCCACACCAAGTTGCTCAAAAACTGATGTGGGCATTAAATTGATACTTGCACCAAGATCACATAATTCCCTCCCATGAAACGCATCTCCCAATGTCACAGGAATAATGAAACCACCCGGATCTTTCATCTTCTTTGGTAATGCCTTTTGCACAACTGCGCTACACTCCTCATTCAGAGTCACGGTTTCAAAATCATCCATGCGCCTCCTATTAGAGAGGAGGTCCTTGAGAAATTTATCATATTTAGGCATTTGCGAAATGGCCTCCGCAAAAGGGATATTAATGTGCAGCTTCTTGAAGATATCCACAAACTTCTTGAAATGCTTGGCATCCTCTTGACTCTTCAATCTCTGCGGGTATGGCACTCGCACACTGTATTCCTCCTTTGGCTTCTGTTTCTCATCCGACTTCCTCACCGTGTCCTTTGATTGGGGAATCACGGTAGGCACGGGAATCTCTTCATCCAAGGCTTTTTCAGTGGCCTTAGTCGCCTCAGCTCGCGCATGGGTAGGATATGGGGGATTCTGGGTAGTGGTCCCACTGCGAGTAGTAATAGCCTTCAACTGCTCAGTTGGAGTAATAGTGTTGGACGGAAGCATACCAGGTGGAAGTCGAGTATTTTGATTGGCTATTTGCCCAATCTGTGTTTCGTGACTCTTTATCGAGGCTTCTATCACGACAATCTTTCTCTCAATCTTATCATTGCTAGCTAACCGTTTCCTCAACATCGCGTTTGTATCCTGTTCTTCTGAGGGTGGATGTGGAGCCTGTTGTTGTGGAACCTGTCTCTGAGCTTGGTAAGGAACATTTGGCCTTTGACATGACGCATATAATCCACTATTCGGATTGGCATAGCTGAAGTTGGGGTGATTGCGATTGTTGGGATGATAGGTGTTTGGCCATTGCTGCTGTCTTGGTTGACCCATGTAGTTTACGTCTTCAATACCATCCCCATATCCCTGATTTGCATCTGCTACCATCTCTCCCACTGACTTCACTTGTGCCGATGGATTCAAATTACTGAAAGCCGAAGTCATCACTGCCATCTGATGTTCAAATTTCTGTTCCACCATGGACTCAATCTTACTAACCAATGCCCCATCTGATTTCGTGTTTTTACGAGTCTCAGACCTCGTGGATTCACGTTTTGCTACATTATCTAGCAGATCAAGACATCTCTGTAATCCCATTCCCAAAAAATTTCCTTGAGCCATCATATCCAGTTCACTAGCAGTGTCTCTGTCCAAAGCATTATAAAAGTAATGTAGAAGTTTGTACCATGGCTCTCCGTGAGTAGGGCATCTGCGAAGGAGCTGGTTGAACTTTCTCCACGTGTCTCCCAGAGAATCATCTTCCTGCTGTGTAAATTTGGTTATATCAGCCATCCGTTGAGCAACCTTAGATGGTGGAAGATACTTCCTGAGAAACTCTCTGCTACAATCTGCCCATGTAACTATGATGCCTGCTGGAAGTTCCATAAGCCATGTCTTTGCCTTTCCCGGTAAAGAGAAGGCGAAAAGCATGAGCTTTATTGTCTCGATTGGAACTCTCTGGTCATACATGGTAGAAGTAATCTGCTCGAAATTGAGCAAGTGTTGATGTGGATCATCACTCGGGGCTCCAGTGAATAAGCATTCATCCCTAACCATATTGATCAACGGTTGGCGAATCTCGAAATGTGCAGCATTAATCTGAGGTCTGACAATGGTGGGTTGATATCCCTCCGGTGTAGTCCTGAAGTAGTCCACCAAATGACGCTCATCCTCCTCAGCATTGTTGACTTGCTCTACCGCATTCCGACAGTTATTGTTCCGATTATTGCCCCCATTATTCCCATTTCCACCGCTGTTTCAACCATTAACTCCTCCATTGTTTCTATCAACTATTTCCGCACCAGGGAGTTGTTGTGGATTTGGGGGGTTCATGCGATCAATCATTGCCTGCATCTCAGCCATTTGAGCCCTAAGCTGCTCAGTCTCCCTTGCTCGATTTGCTGCATCTTCCACAGCTGCAGCTCTAGCTGCTTCCGCATCTTCGAGGCCTTTGCGGAACCTCTCAAACTCAGCTCTAGTTTGCTCGTCCATCTGAACTGAATTTGCTTTCCTCTTGTCTCTACTCTGTGCTCGCAATAAGGATTCCGGGTCTTCAAGTGTTGGATGCAAAGGCTCGTTTCTAGAACGTGACATGCACCAAGTGAATCAGACCTGAAAACATGAATCACACACAAAACAAGTGAGTAACAGATATAAACTGAAATAGTAAATCCCTAAAGAGAAAAATAATAGCTAGGTTATCTGAAGTCCCCGGCAACGGCGCCAAAAACTTGACACGCTCCAACTGCAAGTGCACAGCTGTCGGTGTAGTGATAATATTCCGGAAATTCGGGTTGTCGAACCCAAGAGACTTTGTGTAAATTAACTACTAAATTTTTTCTTTGTGTGGGCAAAGCGCGTTGAGTTGTGTGTACTAATTCTACTAATAATTAAAATAACGAGTATCTCAAATAATTCGATGAATTATTTCAAGATTAACAAGCACGAGTTGATTTGGTTGTTTCTCAAAGTTGGTCAAGATCAGGATATCTCTACGGATCACTAGGTATTTCACACTACGCTGGATTTATGTTCTACTAACACGATGAGATTTTGTTCTAGTTAAACGAGAAATTTTATATTGAAGATGTCTCAACCAATAACTATGCTTAAACTCTCATAACTGATTCCTCTAGCCTACTCAAGTTTAAGCACGCATTACGATATTGATTCTACTCTTTGTTCTTAGCTAACTAGCAAGATTCCTCAACCCTAGATACGGCTAGTGTGTATTTCAAGTTTCCGGGCAACGAACGTAGATTCCTCTATCATTCACAACCTAAAACAATCCTATTAATACGTCTACTAATAGAAAAGATAGATGAAAGGTGTAAAATACACATGACTAGACAAAACTTCATCAATTAAGCATGAATGCATGAAAGAAGATCCATAAATCACAATACGTAGTGATCAAACCCTAGTTTCCTACGAGATATCACAAAATAAGTGTTTAGCTACTCATAAACATGATCAATACAAAATGTTTCATGATCAAATAGCAAAAACTAGAGAAGAAACGAAGATTTAGAACCCAAACGGATGATCCAAGCTCTCCAACCTAGCTCCAAGCTCTCCAAGCACGTCTCCCAATGTGTTCTCTGCTACCAGTCACGTTACCCAATGTTTCCTAAGTGTTCCGTAGCTCTACTACCTCAAAACTATGCCAAAATAGAAAAATAACCCCAAAAATGCGATCCTGGCAGCAGAGGTAATCGTACGATTACTTCGCAAGATTACTTCACAAGTTCACCCGTGCGATTACTTGGCAGCTTCAAAATTTGTCTAAGGGGTAATCGTACGATTACCTCCATGTAATCGTACGATTACTTCTGAACAGCCAACATCAAAATCTCATCTTCTTGCTCTTTTTCCCGTCGTCTTCACTTCCCGAGCATTCCTTTGAGCCTCCAACTTTTCCGAAGTTCACTTTTGCTCCAATGTCACGTCCCGAGCTCCCGGTTCCTGAAAATCATAAAACGAGAAACATACCATAAGATCAAACGTGATAAAATATAGTCAAAATTAACGCAAAAAGTGCCCGGACTCATCATTTACATGCAAAGACTCAACATGCTCCAATTTAGCAAGAAATGGTCCGAAATCCATCAAAACGCATCGGAATGCACGCAAAACGGCAAGGAAACATATACAAATATAACTCCAAATATGGAGTTATCAGTCCCTCATTCATTATGGGAGCAAATATCCACGACTACTCGAGGGGAAGAGCTTATAGAATGTCTGGCCAGACTCACATAAATTAATAGGGAGATATTGATGTTAACTGCATGGGCAAGTCTATTCTCAGGATCGAGAAACTATGGATTGGATATACGAGTGTGACAATTATGTCTAGTGTCCAATTCGGATTTAGATACAAAGTGATAACACAACACGGTAACATTGGGCACAAGGTTTGTCGGGATCACTGACTATTTCTATTAGTTGGGTGGCATATATGTGTGGCTAGACACCGCTCTATGTTTGTAAAAGTTACTACCAACTAATTAGAAACCTATGGGGTCACACACGATATGGATTAAACTGGATATGGGTACTAATTAGTTGGACTAAATAATGAAAAGGATCATAACGCAACCACAAGAAAAGTTAGTAAGACTAATTTGCAAGTGGACTAATCCATGTAAGGAAATGATTAGTATTGGGGCAATTATGTAGTTAATAAAGAGTATTAACTATATAAAGGAACTGTAGCTTGTTATTTTCTCACCAACTTGTGGGCTCAGGCAAGGTGATCCTCTGTCACCCTTTCTCTTTGTCCTAACAGCTGAGGCTCTATCTTGGGCATTGGTGAGAGCTGAGGAAAATCACCTTCTCCATGGTATTCAGCATTCTCCAAATTATCCCTCAATCACCCATCTCCAGTTTGCTAATGACTCAATATTTTTCTTCAAGATTGAGCACCAAAGTGGACATAACTTGAGCAACATCTTTAAGGAGTACTGTGCTCAATCTGGTCAACAGATTAACCTTGATAAATCAATCTTGACTGTGAGCCCTAACTGCACCTTCCACAATAAGTTGGATCATTTTGGAACCAATGTGTTACTACTATTTGAACTGTGTGCCAATCAGTATTTATTGCAGAAACTAAGATTCGAACAGATTGAGGTTTTGTCTTTCATCAAGGGGGAGATTGTAAGTTCATAGGCTTCACAGTTTCAAGGCCTTGAACTAGTTTTCAAAGCCTTGAATCAGGTTTCACAGGATTGAAATAGCTCTGCTATTTCAAAGCCTTGAAACAGGATTCAAAGGCTTAAAAATGTCTGACCAGTATGCACATTCTAAGGGGGACTCTTTCTTAACTCTTCTGATCTGATTCTACCTCTCTCACCCCTATGCTTGATTTGTTATTATTTGATGATGAAAGACAAACTATTTTGTTATAGTTAACACCATTTAATCCACCTGTTTGACTCAGTATTGCAGGGAAATTTTATTTCCTAGTTTGCAGGATTTGTTTCCTAATCCGAATTTTGCAGGAAAGAAAACTTGGAGAGAATGTGATTATGTGATCAATCATACACTCTTGAAAGCTTCCCAATCTGTTTAAAGACAAGATCAGAACAATATCACAGAAGATTATGATCAACTATCCGTTGGAGAAGGCTGTTAAAAGAGTCAAAGTTGTTGCCTATAAAACAGGAAGTTTGTTGCTGAAAATATGGGAAGATTTGCAGAGCATCTGAGCTGTATAAATAGAGCTTATTTTTAAGAAACAAGATACAACACTCAACGGGCAAAAAGAGAGAAACACATTCCAGGATTGACAAGCATCAAAGAAGCACATCATTCTCACAATCCATCTCACAGAAGATCATTGCATTCTTCACTGCAGTTTTACACTTAAGTGTTATTCTGACTTGTACTCAATTTTTATATCATTCTTATACTAATTATTTCTCTCAATCTCAAGTATTTTTCAAAGTTAACAATAGAGAATTCTTAGTTAATCAGTTAGCTAGAGCAGGTACTAGATAGGTTAGAGAGAACCATAAGCTGTAACGGAGTAAGACATATCTATGTGCTTGAGATATGGGGCTTAGATTTTGATTAATAAGAATTGTGTTCAAAGTCCTTCAGGGAAAGGATCCCTGAGGTAGAGACGTAGGTCCAAGTGGACTGAACTCTATAAATCCTGTGTCTCTTGCATTTACAGTTTCTTTTGCATACTTAGTTTTTGCAGCGTTCAAACTAGTATGTTTTCAAGGGTTTGAAACTCTTTTCAAGGCCTTGAAAAAGACTTGTCTCTTTTCTTTCAAACTATATTTCATTCCAGAGGCTTGAAACTGTTTTCAAAGCCTTGAACTTCATTGTTCTTCTCAGAAACTCTTCTCCTCTACAAGTTTTGCAAATAGTTGGCATACTATATTCAACACCCCCCCCCCCTTCTAGAGTATCTGTACTGCATTTATACCTGCATACTCCCCTTTCAGAAACCACTCAACCAAGCTGGTCTTTGGTGACCTCCAGATTCACCCCTCATATAACCTCCTTGAGGATTTGGGTTCATTGCAGCCAGGGTTGATGAATGTCATAGTTATTGGGTATTGTGGTTTTATAGAGGTTATGAGTTGTGGGTGGACATGGTGGTGTAGTGGTGGTGGTGCTGATTTGATAGATAGGTGAAGTATAAATGGGATTTGACTGTGGTGTGTATGGACGATTAGTGTTTGTAGTGTTTATCGAAGAGGTACTTGGGAGAAGCCAAAATTAGGGTTCAGAGAAGTTGGGTTTTGAGTTTTTTTTTGGGATTTGGCTATTAGGCGTGAATCTCAGGGGTGGTGGAGTTAAACTGGGTGGTGGTGGTAGCCCAAAGAGTGGTGATATGTGCTCACTAGTTCCGGATTGCAACAAAAAACCTTGTATCTCCTTCTCCACCCCCTTTTCAACAGTAGGTTTTGCGGTAACATACAAAAGTTTGTCGAGTTAACTTGAGAGATCCATCAATGTTTCCTTCATTTCTGTTTGCTTAAGCCCTAATTCCCTAACAACAGAGTATGTACGGTTCAACTTTGCGGCTACATCGTCCACCCACACCATGGTTATGGCGTTCCTTAGATCTTACGCTCTTATACCAATTGTAAGAGCCTCAAGCTCTTACAGTTCTCCGCCGACTCTGCACCAAAGGATAGCTTCAGGGGTACCGATCGGAAGCCTGTGAAACGCTGATTCCGGTGATCAAACTGACCAGAGAAACTAATCTAACAATCGAAGAACAAGTAATTCGAAGGAAAGTGCAGAAATGAAGAGAGAGAAAAACTAAATTAGATTCATCATTCATAATCTCTGAAAGGAGTGCCCTGGCTCTTATATCTCCAATGGTCAAATTATAATTAATCCGAAAAGAGGGAAAAACTAGTAATAAATGCAAATGAATAACGACCTTGACAACTCAGCAGCGGAGTTAGCCCGAAATAGTCGTTGCGTGCCCACGTGGACCAATCCGGAAGAGCTGATGACGGGCTATTGAAAAACGACATTGCTGTACTTATGACTTTTAAATCTCAACGTATAGAGAATGAACGGCTGAGATTAGAAGGCCAAAACCTCATCGAACGGGTACAAAGTAATATGAGAGATTACCAAATGAATAGTAATCGAAGCCACTTGAAACCTTCAAACTCGCCAAAAAATCAACAAAAACAAGGAGAAAACTAGATGATCATGACAGGTGTTGGCAAAGAAGATCGGAGTAGATGTTGGCGCAGCACTGGGGGTGGCTTCGTGAGGTGTCGGGGTTGGATTGGCGGGGATACAGGGACGTACTCAAGTTCTGGCTATAGTGGTGGTGATATTTTTCCAATTGGAGGTCAGACTGTTTCGGGCCTTTACTGTTCAGGCGGTCGGGGCTTCGGCAGACTCTACTCCTCGACTTCCTCTTAATTTGGAATTTAAAATTTAGGAGGCACCGGAGCTGATTGCAGTCCTTGTTCTTCTATGGAAGTTGCAGATTTTCAGATGTGTTTGTCGGTGATTCTGGCAGCTGCGGTTGTGGCTGTTCTGCCAGCGTTGCTGACAGACGTTCTTCCAAAACCGTGAAGCGATTCTCAAAGTTGACAAAGCAATTTTCCAACGTGGATAATAGGTTGTTGATACCCATTATTACCGCCATCAATTGAGTAAATTAATCATCTGTTAACGCGGATGTGTTCGTCATGATTTTACCAGTTGAATGGTAAGCATCAATGAAAGCACAATTTTTTTAAGAATAACCTAACGACCTAGCGATTCGAGATGCTACAATCCATAGTTTTAAAAACCGGACCGGACCGGCCGGTTCGACCGGTCGGACCGGTGAACCGGCACTTGACCGGTCCAGTTTGGCAATCGGACCGTGTATGCAAGAACCGGTCGAACTCGGTCAAAAAGACGGCCGATTTTATGGTTCAACCGCCAAACCGATCGGGAATAAACCGGCCGGTTTTCAAGGAATCAAACTCAGGCTCGCTTGTACTGTGTCTTCGTCTGAGAGTTATGTCGTCGCTTCAAGGTCGACGGAAAAAATAATGGGAGATGACAAAACCATGAAGAGAAGGAGAAGGACTCGCAGAGATAGACTAATTCGTGCAGATTTAGTGAGGGAGAGGACGATGATGGAGAGATTGCAGAGAGAGGGGGAGAGAGAGAGAGATAGACGATTGCAGAGAGAAAAAAGAAACGTAGGGAGAGAGGCAGAGATGATGGAAAAGACAATGGGGAGAAGTGATAGTTATCCGTTCCACTACCATATTAAATGTGGGAATTGTTTGTTTTGACTTTTCAAACCCCAATTACAAAAGGTAATACTGGTATAACAAAACATTATCTTTTGACTTTCTTTAAATGCTTTGATTTTGAAAAAAGGTTTGATTAGTTTATAATTTCCTAATGAGAAATGCTAAGGAAACTCTCCTTATACACTCTCTTTGGACACTCTCCTCTAAAATGTGTCACTTGTTCCTATTTTCTCTCTACATAACTACATCCCTAACAAATAGGAGAGAGATTTCCAACTAATAGGAGAGAGACTGCGATTGATTTCCATTTCCCACTACCGCAGATTTTTTTTCTATTTCACCAAATTTGAAAATGTCATTTTTAGATAACTCTAAAAAAAATTAATACTTCTTTGAAAAAAATAATGATCATCCCATACTCAGAGATTATTTTTTTCTACCACATTTCTAAATATAATTTTGCATAACTCTAAAAAAAATTAATTTTTAATTTTTTTTATCCGTCAAGTTGGGGTTATTTTTTTATAACTAATGTGTTACTTTCCAAAAAAATCTTCTAAAAAATTTACCACTTCTCTTACCCGTTTTTTTAGGTGTTGCCTTGTTATATCTTTTTCTTCTCTCGTATCAAGTAAAAACGATTTTTTTTTTTTTTGTGTGTGTGTAAATCTATTGTGTTTGCCTCCAAGCTGAAATTTAATTTCACATGGGAATTTTGCTCATTTTTTTCAGATTTTCGGCTAAGTGGTAGTTATAAAAATCTGTCTGCCCAACTTAATGGATATAACAATTCAAAAATTATATAATAAATTTTTTTTTAGAGTTATCCAAAAATTACATTTATCTTCTAAAAACATTACAGTTACAAATGCGATGAAAAAAAGAAAAAAAAAAAATCTCACTTTAGGGTGAACATTAATGGACATGGGAATCATTCCTATTAATTAGGAAAGTAGTTTTTGTTAGAAAAATATATCTCCTATTAATTATGGATGTAATTATGTAGAGAGAAAATAGGAACAAGTGTCACATTTTAGTGGAGAGTTTGTAAAGAGAGTGTAGAAAGAGAGTTTCCTTAGCATTTCTCTTTCCTAATATATCTGACCAGTTTTAAGATAATTGAGGGGAGGGGATAACTTTTTTGGATATTTTCATATAAAATTTTATTTTATGTAACAATAAATATAAACATGCGATTAAACCAGTTGGACCACCGGTTGGACCGGTTGAACCACTAATTGGGGTCTCGCCGGTTCGACCGGTCCGATTTTTAAAACTATGCTACAATCTCCACACGAACACTAAGCATACACGAAAACGAAAAGAAAATCATAACACACTTATTACAATTGTTTAAATAGAAAAACAATTTTTTTTTGCAAACAAATAGAAAAACAAATTTAACCTAATTGGACGGTGTGACCTGATGGGCCCGGGAAATGACCGACAAAGAAACCCGATTCGACTAACTAAATAAAATTAATAACAAAACATTTAATTAAGTTATAACATAATTAATAAAAATTAATCTAATTAACAATAATAATAATTATACAACTAAGTCGTATTATACGGTTGACGCGTATCACCCAATCACCACATGACGGCAGAGCGTTGGAAGCCCCTGCATGAGGTCCCGGGTTCGAACCCGATTGACGAAAAAACAATTTCTCAAAAAAAAAAAATCACCACATGACCACACCAACCGACAAGGTCGAGAAAGAGGCAAAGCCACACCACCAACTTAGACCCAACAATCACCAATATAGCCGAACAACGAAAATGAAACCCTAACAAGATCCAGAGAGAGACAACGATAGAGAGACAAAATTCAGGCATGTCAGTTTGCTTGCTTTGACTAATCAACGCGACTTTGAGAATACATGCAGTCTTCTGCAAATGATGGTCATGTGAAATTGTGAATGTCCACTGGCCCACAATTAACTAGCCCATTCCATGTCCATGAGAAAGCCCATTGAAAAAACTATAAATACTACCCTCATTCCTCCCCCTTCTCATACTGCAAACCCTAGAGAACCATACATCAACGTAGCCGCTCTCTATTCTGCCAAATCCTTTCGATGTAGTTTTAACATTAGTAGATTGAAATTTTCTCAATCGTTTGTTTCAAATTTATGTTGGTTGGAGATGGATGCAGCAGGGATGATTATCGCTATTTATTTCTGACACCTCTTGTATGAGAATCACCTCCTAAAAAAGGGTGTTTTCAGTGAGCACATAAAGCAAAACTCTGAGCTCATCATCTCTGACTTCTTTCTTTCCTTAGATTGCTATTTTGTTTGTTATTTCTTTCATACTATTGTGATTCGAGTGGAAATTCAGGCAGCCCCTTTTTCTTTGAAAATCAATGGAAAAGGAGGTGTTGTTCTGCTCGTAAATCAAATCTTATTGCTCTTCAGATTTGCTGAGATTTTTAACCAAATCTATGAAGCTGGTCTAGTAAGTGTAAGTACACATCAATTTCACAATGTGCGTGTGTTTTCTTGAAATCTGATTTCCAGTAATCTAAAATGTATAGGACTAACGTGTAGAGGAGGACTTCTTTGTAGTTTTTAATATCTACCCCGCTGTTATAATATTTTGGCCTCCTTTGGAATTTCTTAACTTTTTTGTGATATTACATTTCCTTAACTTTTTGCTATATTATTTACTTGAATCTCTATAATTTCATTATGATTTTTCTATTTGAAATTGAAAATAACTACTACAAAATACACTACATACTATAAAAATAAGGTAAAATACACTGTCATCCCCTCTAGTTTGACTGTTGTACACTAGTTTGGAAAATGATAATAACCCCACCTCCCCCGAATGTGCAGAACGTCGAAAAACTTAGACCCCTATGTTGTGACTGTTGGAAAACTTTGAATTTTGGATAATAAAATATGTAGACTTTAATTCTCACTCTGAGATGTTAAATCTGCAATTGAGAGTTGTCCAAAATAAGTTACTGGTTAATGGAAATTATTATAAATTATGGGTGTACAAATAGGCCATTTGATGGACGCAATTTAACTTTGGGTGCGTTATTAATTAAAGTCGAAAATTAATAATTGTTGGAATCGCTAATAAATTTTATTAGTTATTGACCAAAGTTAGTTATTGTTAGTTACTAACGTCCAGAGTTAGTTATTACCATGAATAGACACATCTATTCATTTGCACCCCTTTGAAGTGTCACCTACTCTTTTATAAATAGAGGGCTTCTCCACCCATTTGTGCATTCCAACATTTCCTTCTACTCTCCTAATTCTTACAAAGTCTTCCTACACTTTGTAGAACCTACAACTTTCATAATTTCGAATTCCTATATTCCAATTCAATTCCTTCAAGAGAGATGCCATGCCATTGCGGTTCGTAGGGTGTAAGCAGTGTACTGACTTCTTGCACGGTGAGAGACGATTATCCTGGGAGGCGGTTTGTTCCGGATCAAGCAGTACCAAAGGGAGCAAATAAAGCCTTAAGGACATCGAGCCAATGCTCGAGATCGTTTCTAATTACTATTCATATTCGACGACTTTTGTAAGTATTTTAATTCGTCTTTATTTAGTTACTTTCCATCATACAATTCTGTTTCAGCTTCTTCTCCATCTTCTTCTTTTCGGTCCAGTTTCGTTTGTTCTCCAACAATCTTAAGGCTTTAGCTGTCGAAACTCGTTTTTGCCGCCTCTTTGGTTTTCAAGTCGGGTTTAATTAATTTTCTTGTAAATCTGAAAGTTTCATAGTTTTCACAGATTGTTGTATCAAAGAGTTTTTATAACACTCATTAATACAACGGATTGCAAAGAGTTTTCATAGTACTCATTGCATGAAAATTATGGTTTACCGATTTGTATCATTGGAGAGTGAATTTTGCTACGCAAAAAAAAAAAAAAAAAAAAAAAAAAAAAAAAAAAAAAATCAGCATGCATAAGTTGGGGCAGAATTGTATTTTGTCGTTTAGACATTGATAACGATCTCGGATCAATTTTCGTAAAACATGAAAAATGTAGATAACGAAAAAATGAAGCAATGGGTTAAAATGGTGCATCAATCGGAGTTGTAAAACTCAAGATATCGTTTTTTAAAGCTGCTGGTTTGTAACAGAATTTTGTACAAATTCTGACTTCGGTTTTCGAAGGATATCTGGAGCTATAGACCTCGGATCAAGGCGAGTCATATATGAAAATTGTGTACCTCGACGAGACGAATCTAATGGATATGGTCTTGATGTCAGATTCACAAAATTAAGTTTCCAGAATCATGGTCAAAGTTTCTGAAAAAATGATATTGTACCAAGCCGAATAGTCTATGCAATTAGATTTCGGAAAGTTGTCACGTCTAAAAGTGTAAGCCATATTTAGAAAAGTAAGAATTTGGTTTCTTCATATGTGACATCTTAAAAAGGATCCAAACTTAATCTTGTATCCGGAAAAAAAAAATTAGTAGTTGTTACGCACGACATGTGTGTGGGCAATGGAACGTTCAAAATTAAGAAAATGAACGTGATACTCTATAATAGAGTAGGTCGCGTCATGTTGATTTTGATTCGCGAATTTATTGAATGTGATTATTCAATGTTTTGGGATATGTCGGAATAAAAGTTTCGTAGGAGATTATTTTAAACTAACATAAGTACGGTGTTGTCACCCGTTAGTTTAAAGCATGTTGATCTTGAATATTTACGTATTCAAATATTTTCGTTGTAAAACGGAATTAACTCGTATGCCTTGTGGGGGTCTCTTTATCAATAGATCAATTATTGAACGTACCAAGAGTTTCAAGCACTCATGGAAATCCAAGAGTTTCAAAGTACTCATGGGTTGTCGATTTAGTTTCTTGCAAATCAAGAGTTTTTATAGTACTTATGGTTTGTTATTAAACTTAATCACGACGTCATTTGGTAGAGTACATATATCAAGAGTTTCAAAGTACTCATGGACATTGGTAACTAAATCAAGTGCTTCACAGTATTTATGATTTATTTAATCAGTGTGTATATGTACTTGAATTAGGCATACAAATGGATCACTTATATTTCGACATCCTTTCGACCAATTGAGAACAAAAACTACTACGCCTCTTGAATTAATCCACACGGATATTTGTGATTTGAAGTTTCTTCAAAAAAGAGGTGGAAAGAAGTACTTCATTACGTTTATAGATGATTGTACACGATATTGCTATGTCTATCCTATACGAAGTTAAGGTGAAGCAATTGACATGTTCAAACATTATAAAAATAAAGTGGAAAATCAATTGGGAAAGAAAATCAAAATGATGTGTAGCGATCGTGGTGGAGAATACGAGGCACCACTTAAGGACATATGTCTAGAAAGTGGAATTATACACCAAACTACGGCACCCTATTCGCCTGAACAAAATGGCGTAGCCGAGAGGAAGAATATGACTTTAAAAGAGATGCTAAATGCATTACTCCTAAGTTCGGGATTACCACAGAACTTGTGGGGGGAAGCCCTATTAACGGCCAACCATATCCTTAATAGGATACCTCGGAAAAGTGTTGGCAAAACCCCATATGAATTATGGAAAGGAAAGCCGCCATCTTACAAATATCTCAAAGTGTGGGGGTGTCTCGCAAAGGTGGCAATACCATTACCTAAAAAGGTAAAACTTGGACCGTAGGCAGTAGATTGGTTCTTTATCGGGTATGCTCATAATAGTAGTGCATACCGATTTTCGGTTATCAAATCAGAAATCGAAGACATACACGAAAAAACTATTTTTGAGTCATGCAACGCATCATTCTTCGAAGATGTATTTCCATACAAAGAGATGAATGAAAAAAGTTCTAATAAAAGAACACGGGAATCAACATCCCAAGAGTGCGAAACGGAAAACGAACCTAGACGTAGCAAGCGGGCAAAAGTTGCTACAACATTTGGCCCGGATTTTCTAACCTATTTGGTAGAAAATGAGCCTCAAACCTACAAGGAAGCTATGTCTAGTACCGAGGCGTCGTATTTGAAAGAAGCATTGAATGTGGAAATTGAATCCATACTTCAAAACCATACTTGGGAATTGGTGAGTCTTCCACCAGGAAGTAAAGCGTTAGGCTGTAAGTGGGTTTTTAAGCGGAAGCTTAAACCTGACTGTTCAATTGACAAGTATAAGGCTAGACTTGTCGCAAAAGATTATAAACAAAAGGAAGGTATTGATTATTTCGATACCTACTCACCAGTTAAAAGGATAACGTCCATTCACATGCTTATAGATATTGCAACTATAAATAATCTTGAAATTCACCAAATGGACGTTATGACTGCATTCTTAAATGGTGAATTAGACGAAGAGATTTACATGGAATAACCTGAGGGTTTTATTGCTCCTGGGCAAGAAAATAAGGTATGTCGTTTGGTAAAATCTCTTTATGGTCTCAAACAAGCTCCGTACAATGGCATATCAAATTTGATAATACCATGTTATCAAATGGATTTCATATTAATGAATGTGACAAGTGTGTTTATAGTAAAACCACTCCTGATAGATATGTCATCGTGTGCTTGTACGTTGATGATATGTTAATTATGGGAAGTAATTCAACTATCATTAAAACAACTAAGAAAATGTTGACAACAAAGTTCGATATGAAGGATATGGGTATTGCTGACGTTATTTTAGGAATGAAAATCACTAGAACGACGAATGGATACTCATTATCTCAATCGCACTATGTTGGGAAGATTCTTGAGAAATTCGACAAGAACGATGGCAAGATAGTTAAGACTCCCGTGGATCTTAATTTACATCTCGCCAAGAACCATGGTGCAAGTGTAAGACAAGTCGAATAAGCTCGAGTAATTGGCTGTTTAATTTACCTCATGAATCGTACAAGGCCCAATATTCCTCAAGTTGTTGGAAAGTTAAGTCGAGTCACCAGTAATCCAAGTGATAAACATTGGAAAGGAGTGACTCGAGTGCTAACATATTTAAGATATACTTTAGCATATGGACTACACTATACTAGGTATCCTGCGGTACTGGAAGGGTATAGTGATGCCTACAGGATATCGGACACATTGGACTCTAAGTCCACAAGTGGGTATGTTTTTACCCTTGGAGGAGCAGCCGTGTCTTGGAAATCTTCTAAACAAACTTGCATTTCAAGGTCCAAAATGGAATCGGAATTCAATGCGTTGGATAAGACTGGAGAGGAAGCCGAGTGACTTCGTCAATTTTTAGAAGAACTTCCTATGTGGCCAAAACCGGTGCCAGCTATCTGCATTCATTGCGATAGTCAATCGGCAACTGGAAGGGCCCAAAGCACCATTTACAATGGTAAGTCTAGACATATACGTCGTAGACATAATACCATTAAACAATTGCTCTTGAACATAATTATATCGATCGATCGTGTGAAAAGTAAGTAAAAACTAGCGGATCCGTTGCCCATAGGGTTAACAAGAGAGCAATTGTTTACGTCGTCAAGGGGATTGGGATAAAGCCTATCTCTCTGAGTTGCACGTAACGGAAAACCCAACCTAGATGACTGGAGATCCCAAGAACTAGGTTCAAAAGGGACAACCTAATTACTGTGCAAATATAGTCACTGTAGGAAATTTTATTTCCAAACTCAATTCTTAGGACGACACCGAGTGACGCTTGCATTGGTAAGGATAAGCGATTAGCTTTTAATGAGCTCAAACATTGGGGGATAACCAACCAAGTGGGGTATGGCAAGATACTCTTTATGAGACTCACCTATATGAGTGGGAACTGGCGGCCGGTTCTAGGAGAATGACGAGGCTAAATTCTCTAAGACCACTCACGAAACCAGGATTAAGTGTTCCATGGCCAAAACGGACACGACAATGAGAACTTAATATGGAAGGATGATAACCGTGTGGGTACTATTGTCTAGGTATACACTACGGAAAGCAGTTCAAGGTGTTTCACCACTGACAATCCAGTATATCCGATAGTATTCCACTAGGGGAGGTTCAAGGTCCTTGGCCACCTTCTCGATGCGATTAGCGTTCGTTTGGAATCTCTCTAAATCTCCTCTTTGATTATTCCGGCTCTTATGCCAATTTGTCATTCATGTGGGGGATTGTTGGAAAACTTTGAATTTTGGATAGTAAAATATGTAGACTTTAATTCTCACTCTGAGATGTTAAATCTGCAATTGAGAGTTGTCCAAAATAAGTTACGGGTGAATGAAAATTATTATAAATTATGGGTGTACAAATAGGCCCTTTGATGGACGCAATTTAACTTTGGGTGCGTTATTAATTAAAGTCGAAAATTAATAATTTTTGGAATCGCTAATAAATTTTATTAGTTATCGACCAAAGTTAGTTATTGTTAGTTAATAACGTCCAGAGTTAGTTATTACCATGAATAGACACATCTATTCATTTGCACCCCTTTGAAGTAACACCTACTCTTTTATAAATAGAGGGCTTCTCCACCCATTTGTGCATTCCAACATTTCCTTCTACTCTCCTAATTCTTACAAAGTCTTCCTACACTTTGTAGAACCTACAACTTTCATAATTTCGAATTCCTATATTCCAATTCAATTCCTTCAAGAGAGATGCCATGCCATTGCGGTTCGTAGGGTGTAAGCGGTGTACTGACTTCTTGCACGGTGAGAGACGATTATCCTGGGAGGCGGTTTGTTCCGGATCAAGCAGTACCCAAGGGAGCAAATAAAGCCTTAAGGACATCGAGCCAATGCTCGAGATCGTTTCAAATTACTATTCATATTCGACGACTTTTGTAAGTATTTTAATTCGTCTTTATTTAGTTACTTTCCATCATACAATTCTGTTTCAGCTTCTTCTCCATCTTCTTCTTTTCGGTCCAGTTTCGATTGTTCTCCAACAGTGACTCCGTTAGTCCTTCATTTGTCTCCATATTTAAGCATGACATGGGTTACCGAATAGTATAATAGACTTTTTGCATGATAAAATTAGCAAATGTGTCTAAAACAAGGGGCAAACAATTGTATGTAAGGGGTAAATTTGTCTACAAAACTAATTTTTAGTGTCGGATCCCGCCCATAGAACGTCACAATCAGGGTCTGTAAAATATTTACCCAGACTGAGGGGTCAAAGAGTTCTATTTCAAATTAAAGGGGTGAAAGTGTTCTTCAATAAACTAGAGGGGTTGAAAGTGTACCCATAAATTTAAAGAAAAATGTAAGTGAAGAAAATATTTGTAATACGTACCAGTATCCCACGTAGCGATCTTACGGTGTAAACTAAAACTACTAAACGAAAATAAACTAAAGAAAACATTTCTTATTTCATGGGAAATAATACGAACTATTACAATGTTTAAACAAAAAAACACTAACCTTAGTTAGACAACTTGATATAAGGGGTTCGGCCCGATCGACTAACCAAATAAATAAACATCTAATTAAGCTAATTAATAAATACAATAACTAAATAATAATAATAATAATAATAATAATAATAATAATAATAATAATAATAATAATAATAATAATAATAATAATAATAATAAGAATAATAATAAAGTAAGTAAATAACAATATGTGATGATGAAGATACGATTAACCCGTATCAACACCCCCACACTCGAAAAACACCTTGTCCTGAAGGTGGATGTTGAAAAATTGCCAAGACGCTTGCCCGGATCAAATTGACGGCCAAAAAGCTTCCGCAACCCATTTTGGAGTCCAAATCCAAATAAAAAGACTGAATTTATATGAGTGGCTGGCCCACATATGTATGGTCCCAAGCAGCAATACTAATTGCATCAGTAGGCCCATATATTTTCGGCCCAACATAATGAGCCCCATAAAGTAAAAAGAAACCCGATTGCAGACATGAGCCCACTTAGAGATTGTAGTGCGTCCAACATTTGATTCAAGCCCAACTTTTCAGCCCAAAGGCTTTGAACCCTAAGAGTCGGGATCTGCAGGTGGTGGCTGGGGAGTGGTGAAACGGTGGTGTCGGGTGGTTTCTCAGGCGACGGGAAGTCGTCGGGAGCGTGGAGTGTGCGGCCAACGTTTGCAGCAGAGAAGAGGCGGCGAAATTGTGGACCGAGTGAAAATTCGGTCGACATGCTTGGCATCACCGATAATTGCGGTTGTCGGTGCGCCAAATCACAAAAAAGGACCCTAAATGGAGGTTCTCGCTGCCGTAGTTGGCGATTAGTGGGTCGCAGATGTCCCCCCTGTGAACGGCAAAACCCAATTAAAGGTTATGGGTTGTTGTCGGCAACGGGAGCAGTGGTGGTAGCGCCGGCTGGTTTGGCTGCGTTGCTAGCGGCGGTGGCGGCGCCCAGGTCGGCTGCCCTGGCTCGTCGTTGATGTTCTTCCTCTTGTGTTTCAGGTGCGGCTTCGGGTTCCGCTAGTTGTGGCGGCTGTGGATCGTTTGTCTTGGCTGAGCCGTGCTGCAGTGGCAGTGGTTCGTGCGCCTGTGGCGGCAGCTGAAGTTCCGGCCGGGTTTCTTGCTGGTTGCTCGCCGGATCTTAAGAGTGTGGCAAGCGGCCTTCGAATATCTGCTCCCGGATGCAATAGAACTCCTCATGGTGAGATACCCACTCGCTTTGATGTTTTCCAGACCTATCATGGTGAGATACCCACTCGCTTGGAGGTGTTCGAGCTCTGCCATGGTGAGATAAGTAATTGTTTCATTCACTTGTTGGCAGAGTTCTTCGATGGCTTCGGGATCTTCGAGAATGAGAACGGCGCAAGGGAAACCACCCATGTTCGACGTTCGAAAATGAAAGCACCAGTTAATATGTATCAGTATCCCACGTAGCGATGCTACGGCGTAAACTAAAACTGCTAAACGAAAATAAACTGAAATAATTAAAGAAAACAATTCTTATTCCATGGTGAATAATACGAACTATTACAGTGCTTAAATAGAAAAACACTAACCCTAGTTAGACAACTGGATCTAATGGGCTCGGCCGGATCTACAAACCAAATAAATAAACATCTAATTAAACTGATTAAATAAATAAACTAACTAACAAATAATAATAATAATAATAATAATAATAAAAGTAATTTAATAATAATTAATAATAATACGTGATGATGAAAATACGATGGTAGTGGACCAAAAAAAAAACTGGAGAAATACTGAAAAGCCATTTTTTTTAACTACTCCGGGAATTTAGCCCTTCTTTTTTCGAAGTCAACCAATTCACTAAACTAAAAGGCATTACAACTACGACTCTGTACATCTTTGGCTAGCTAACTTTTCAAATTCATTTGGAATCATATAGTACCACTGAGGGTAGATTTCTTTTAGCTGCATTTCTTGCAATCCAATCAGCCCTTACATGTCTTTTAATGTCCGGTGCCAATGCCAGCTCAATTCCATCACAATGTGCACCAATTTAGTGGCTTCTTCTTCCTTATCAGCAACACTGCATATTGACAATCGCTCTCATTGCATTTTACATGGTTCATTTCCTTGGCCATGTCAGTAGCAACACAGCAATAGCTTTGATAAGAATCTCTTTGCCACCTTGAGAGAGAAGTACATTCTTCTTGTCTTCTACACAGGCTTGGTCCATTGACAATGAAAAATAGCATGTTCACTTGTTTCTTCAGCTCTATTACACTTGGAGCACACATGATCATAGTTAGTAAAATACGGTACGGAAATAAAATTAGTACGGTAGGTACGTGTATAATGATTTTTTTGCTAAAAGTACGTTAATAAAAATTCGGGTTTAAAATATGTGATATGAATCATTCGGGTTTTTTAAACGTACATGTATAATTCGTAAACTAATTATTCATGCGGGATTAAAAATATGGGCATATTTCCTAGTATTCTAAAACATTTAGCGAGTTTCTAATAATGCTATGTTTTCATCGATTCTTTGAAATATTTTTTGATTTATGTATAAAAGTAGAAATGTGTACTTATTTAATTTAATTTAATTCTGGTAACTCTCTTTATTGACTCGTGAATATACCAATATTTACTTTAATTTTTTTTAAAAGTACAACACATTATCTGCAAATTATTCTAGAAAAGAATAATAGCCTCAATACTATGATGTAACTCTCAAGATACAAATATATATAACTATAATAATATGATGTTTGCAATTTTCTACAATAATATAAGCGGATTTATAAAATAATTATATTTTGGACAAGAAAATAATTTATAATATATTTATTTATAACCAATTACTGAGAGGTATAATATTTGAATAATATTGTCTAAAAAAATTTAAATAATATGTTAATCGTTGTAATTGTCATTGCGAGAAGTTTTATTCGAAAGTATTATACGTTAAAACGTTAAATACGAGTACTAAATATTTTTAACCAATAATTCGAGTATTTTTAATTAGATACGACAACTGTACGAAATACGAAAATATTTTTCATTTATACATACGTACATATATTAAACCGAAAAATTCGGAATATTTACTAAGTAGCCACATGATCTCTATTGCATCTCTTTTGCGGAGATTCGCTTTGGTTGCACAGAACCCTCTCAAAGCTTTCCCACCAAAGGAATTTGAGTTTTCATGGTCAACAGCTAGACCAAAGAGCTTTCCATTACTCTGCAACATTAGTATTAGATGTGCTTGTTGAACCAGCATTAGTTGTGGTTGTGAAGATGAGAGTGTGAAAGGCTCAGAATTTAGACAGATTGTATTTGGAAGTGACTTCAAAGCGGTGCATATATTTTATGTATTCCTTTTGTCCCTTTGTCCCAATTATATTGTCACTTTTTTTGTACCAATTAAATTGCCCATGCATGTAGGGCACTATACAAAAAATATATGGAATAGTTAACAAAATAAAAAAAATTGAGTGAAACAATTACCTATAAGAAGTCAATTAATATAAGTTTTAATTAGAAAATGAAATGCAAATAATCACACAATTACATATAGTGTTCGCGAAAATTGGAATATAGTTATTGTATATTCCTTCCATCAAAATTAATTGATGGAAAGGATGTTCTAAGAATATCATGTCATACTATTTACGATTTATTTAATCTGTGATTTGTTGTGACTTTATTTATTCAAAACAATTTAATAAATTTAGACAAAAAAAAAATAATAAACTTTGAATGAAGAAATTATACATTTCTACAACTTAATAATGCCCCTTCTTTCCTAATAATAATAATAATAATAATAACAGAGAAAATTCCACCCCGCTACCCTGGGTTTTGGATTAAGACACTCCGCACCCAAATAACGGAATATTCCGTAGACAGTTTGCACCCTTCTGTCATGCTCCGTTAGATATGTGGTATATTGAATTTTTTCGGACCATATTGCCCCTATGAATTTTATGGATTTTTTTGCCCATGTTTATCAACAAGAACACCAAGAACATCATGCCAAGAACATCAAGAATAATAATAAATACATACTTTTAAACATCAAGAACACCAAGAATACAATCTAATTCACCATTCATCTTTCATAGACAATATTTTTCTTTTCTCTAATCTACCTAACAACAAAAGAAGACATAAAGAGAAAACTAGTTTTTCAGTCCATCTCTTTGACAACCACATCTGGGACCAAATAATCTCTAGTCGCTTAAACAATAAGTAGTTAGAATAGTAAAGAACAAGAGATGATTGGGATTTTGGACTAATTTCTTTCTCCTTATCAAGTTGGGCCATGAAGTTTGCTTAACAAGCTTCTGCACTATTAATTTTGCTCACCAATAACCAGATCAATTTCAATTTTTGAGGTGATAAAATCCACATTGAAGGGAAAACACTCTACAGAACAACAACCACAACCACAACCACAACCGCAAACAAACTAAACTTAGAAATTCAACAAAAAGTAGGAGGATTTGATAAAACACGCGTTTGGGTTTGTTGTCTTCGTTGAGGCTATGGGGGAGGTGATTTTCTGGAGCAGAGGACAAAACCAGAACCCCCACTAAATACGACATCTCTTTCGAAAGAAGAAGGATTTGAAAACTCCAACTGAATCAGAAATCTCCTTCTATTAATCCCAGCGCTAGGCATAAATCGACCCCATGTTTGCTCCAATTACAAGTTTTAATCAAACACCCAACCAAATCAGTTCGATTTCCCTCCTCTACGCCGCCTCTGAGCCAAGTCTCTATCTTTGTAAGTGACACGATTTCTTACGTGTATACGCAAGTGCACGGTCAAGTAGTAAGTGGAGCATTTTACGACTCCGAGTATCGAACCCAAGGGAAATAGACGATTATTAGCTAATTAAGAATCAATTAGAAGATACCTAAGTGACCGGTAAGAAGTGGTTTGATTTTGAATGTTCGTCGCCCACAAACAAGCGACTAAATAAAATGAATGTAAATACAATATTTCTGTATTTTTCAATTAAAAGAATTTAATCTAAGTATGGAGAAAACTAGGCGATCTATGAATCACCTAGGGTCTTTAGACAGTTCCGGAATTTGTATTGAAACACATTACGCACTAACTGATTATGCCGGGTAATAGCACTTACAATCTTCTGTCGATCTCATGTAATTTTACGTAACAGTTTACTTTGGGTCCTGTCGGTCCACCTCCATCTACCGTTACGTTCTAGCTGGCTAGTCAACTTCGTTCACCGGGTCCTGTCGGTCCACCGATTCACTCACCTAACTAGTTCAACCGAATCTACCCACACATGACTACTCCTATTCATCTCACCTATCGGTCTCAATGATTCAGGAATAAAAACATGATCTTATTCGTAACCGGGTTAAGTCTCTATCGAGCACCCACCTAGTTCACTAACAACTCCGGTTCGCGACTCCCTTGTTGCTAAGAATTAAGCCTAGATCATGATTTCTAATCAATTAGTTTGTAACTTTAAGCTATGAATTCAACTAGTTCATCATCTTCATCTAACATGGTCATTCCATTCATCACTAACACGTGTCAATAGCCTTAGCTTACGGATTCACAATACAAGATGAAGAATAATAAACATTAATTGGATCAAACGCATGAATCAATTAACAAAATCCGGAAAATAAGTCTAAGTCATAACCCTAGGCTCTCCATAGAGCCTAACAAAGAAATTAGCTACTCATTGTAATGCCAAAATCACAAGTATTCTCCATAGAATGATAAAGAGAGGGTAACAGAAGAATCAAACGATGAAATCGCCAAAGCTTTGGCGAATCCGTGCAATCCCCAAGCTTTTAGGTTCTCTCCAATGGCTCCCGTACGTCAATATCTTCTATTAGGTCTTCTCTGCCCGTTTTTTACCAGCTGGGCACGATTTTTTATGTTATTTGGTCGAAATTGCACTTCAGCCCCTCTACTTTGTAATTCCCGGACAGAATTATTTGCTGATTTTGCGCGGGCTGTATCTCCCTCATACGGACTCGTCTTTGGGCCTACCATATACCGTTGGAAAGCTACGGATGTCTAATTTCCAATGCCGCAAGCCTTGCTTCAAAATTCTTTGTAGATTTTCCTGGGCATCGAAAAGAGTGCAGGCTGGTCCTGTGTGACTTTTCCAACTTTTCTTCGTTTGTGCATCTCCTTTTCTCCTCTTCATCTAACTCCATTCCAAGCATATCCAAGCATCTCATAAGCTCAATTGCACCTCTTTTACCTGAGATACACAACACTAATTACCCCGTGCAATTATCATAGCATATATGAGAGAAAACTTGCACAAATAAGCTAGAAACAAAACTTTTCACTCTTAGGCTTATAAATCATCAATTCCACATATTAACGCACATATAACATATAAATCATGTGAAATAAGCCTATTACAAGTATTATGGAAGTATAAAAAATAACTCCTAAGAGGGAGTTATCAAATACCCCCACACTTACCTTTTGCTCGTCCCGAGTGAAACCACTATTTACTAGCCGACTCAAGACGCAAACGACACAAGACTCGACAATGCAACAATATGATGCAAATGCAAACTACGACTAGATCCTACACAAACACATATATACAAAACACATTTTTTATCTTTTTGGTTGAGATCAGGCAATCTCCATTGGCTTAAATCGATTATCATGAAGTAATGAGAATCCTAAGAACAAAGCATGAGTTGAAACTAAATTCGACAACGAGACTCTCCCTTAGTTAGTATAGAAAGCCTAACTTTACTAAGTACAAGAGTACGCTACCTTTTCGCGTGTGCCACGAAATAAGAGACTACGCTAGGCAAAGCCACATCCATGGTCCGATCTCCTAATCCGCTAACGGTTTTCACATGATGAGGCTTAGGGACATATAGATAATCTAGTCGAAATCAAGTCCTAAGCGTCACATTCTCACATCAAATCCCACATCCTCACCACGATGATAGGAACCAAAACCCAAAGCTCACCACCTCCGGCCCTCAATTCCCTCAAACCCCGGTACACTAGTGATCTCCGTGGCCATCAACGTTCGTCGTGCATGAAACGTGAACCGTCGTCGTCAAAGTAGCTCCACCACTCGTTTCAATTCAATTTTAAATCAAATTTATTTCATCTCTCCTTTTTCTTCTTCTCTCATTTTTTTTTTTATTTTCTATTTTTTTTCTTTCTTTTTCTTTTCTTTTTTTTTCTTTCACAATTCTCTCAAAATACCATCAAAATGCAACAATAATATCCGAGTGGTCTTCAAATACGAATCAAATATGCTAGGAGAAGGAAACACGTAAATCGATGAATGAATATCACATAAAAATATCATCTCCTCCTAACTCAATCAAAGTTCATGTCAAGTCCAAGCCGCAAAATCAATGAAATACATGTGTGGGAGTGGAGTCGTCGCAAGCTCACTCTCAATGTCCGAAGTCAAAAGTCGACACCCCCACACTCGAATGTCACCATATCCCCTCTCAAGTAGTCCCGAAGATGAATGTATCTCGTGCCTAATCCAACCGATCCTCCTACACCAACGTAATCAAAACCGGTACCTAGCACGATCCACCAATTAAGTTCTCCCAACCCAATTCCGTGCGTATTAGATTCACGCACTCACGGCTCTCCACAACTGTGTCCATGATGTAATGGCACGGATCACCGCCACACCGAAGTGCGCAAGCCTACTCACTCACCCTCGCATCCCCTCGTAGATAATCAATGAAGTGCAAGCGAGATGTAGAACTCAACGAATTGTATAATCACTCCCTCATCGAACCCCCTCAACTACACAACCCCCTCGTGACGCACTAAAGTGGTGATTCTAATCAATTTGTGATGAAGGCCAAGAATCGTCACCCTAGGTCCGAAGGCTAGCAAAGAATCCAAGGTTCAAATTGGGGCGTCTAATGGTCCTACAAGGTGAGTTCTAAAGGCAGTGAGTGCTCTAATACACGACCTCGCACAGCTGTTTCGTGTGCCACTACGAGGCGGGTTGGCGACTACCTAAGACGTACACATGGATGTTCGGCTTGTTTAGCTCACACCTAGCTCAGCTCTTGTAAGAAAATAGGCACACACTTTGAGTTTGAAAATCATGTACGTGTTAGAAATAGGTAGGCACTCCCGTAAAGAAAGTCTCTCTATACCTACTAAGGGGGACTCACGTCGTCACTCTCGGTCGCAAATCATGTTCTACGCCTAAAATCCTCACACTTCGCGATTTATCAAATTTGAGCCTCTTTCGATTGCCCTTTTCTCAAAATTCTTGTTTTTAATTTTTTTTTTTGGATTTTTTTTCCATAGAGTTCCTACACTACATGCAATTTGACACGAACGAAACTACACAAGACTTTCGATAGGGTAGGTAGACTCAAATAACAAAACGTGCAATATTGAACACAAACACAAACAAGTATATACACTACACGACTAACATATCACAATACGATACACTATCACAATATCACGACACGGACCACATAAATAGACACAATACGACACGAACAAACTATATGCAGACATGGCGATGCAAACACTGACTGGCTAGTCAAGACTAAAACTCCCCCCACACTTGAGCGCTTCGTTGTCCTCAACGAATTTAGAGATTAACCAAGAAGAATCAGCATTCAAATGCGAGGAGCGGTGATTCTACTCGGAGTCAAAGCCACGGCACAAGAAGGTAGCTACAATAAATTTAGAGATAATTCAAGCTACGTGCACGTGAACGAGTTGTGTGTACCGAAATTAAGCAAGTACTCAAGTATTCCCTAGAATTCTAACAACTAATTCCAGCGGCGACTATGCACCGTGACCAAGTTATCGAAATAAAATCCTAGAGCAAGTACGATGTGCCTAAACGATAAATAAAGAGAGAGAAAAGAGTGCTCACAACCGACACAAGGTCGGGGACGAAATCCGATAGGTGGTGACTGAGGTAGCAAGAACAATCCCCAAGCAAACATTGTGCGCATCAATGCAAGCTCCCTTGCGGTCGAGTGTGCGGAACACACCGGGGTCGATTGATCAGTTGCTGCTGACGAAAAAGAAGGAACGAAGAATCCCCGAGCTCGTGATGTGAGCTCCCAGAACGGTCAAGTGCGCCGTAGCGCACCGGGGTTGATGTCTTCGTCAAAGTCTTTATAGTCCCCACAAGCCAAACTTTTATCTTGAAATGACAGCCCGCAATTGACATGTTTTGGCTCTAGGAAATCGCCACTGCCAATCAGTCCAAGTCACAAACTCCTCATGTTAAAGCAAAGAGCAAAGAAGAAATTGTCGTAACACAATTGGCACAGCATTTCCTTTAAGTGTCTTGACAATTGGCACAATAGCTCCATTAGTAGCCTTCCCCTTAAACCTCAAATCACCACTGCCAGCTATACCAACCTCTAAATCAATTCCCTTAATCCACCTCAACACCTTCACAAACCTAGCAGTCCTAACACCCAACACCATAACCAATTCCTAAAACAACCCACTGCCATGAAACACAACAAATTATTAACCACCATTTACACAAAATAACCAATGCCCATCACCATGGCCAAACCCAATTGCCAATACCTTCAACTACCAACTCTGCCAACAATCACCAGTAAACCCAATTCACTTCCCTACTTCACTGCCTTCTCCTCTCAAACCTCTATGTTATTTCACTTTACCCCAGCCACAAAATCAGCGAACTGAGGATTGTTTTTCATTCGCACGAAATCACTGGAGTTCGCCGCTGAATTTCTCTTCTTGTTCCTTCTCTATTCTGGTCTTCTCTGCGACCTGCTGTGAGTTTCTTTGTCTGTTTCTGATTGGTGCTGGGTTCTTGATCGGGTTTTGGTCTCGCCATGGACGAAGGAGAAGGGGGAATCACAGAGAGATAGAGGTCTGGGTTTGGGTTTTCAATTCGAAGCAGAGACTGAGAGAGAGAGAGATTGAGGGATGGTGATTTCGGTGTGGTGGCTGTGGGTATCTGGTAGGACGGTGCGAGAGAGAGAGAAACCGATTGGGGACGGAGCGGTGATGTCTAGGTTCAGTGACTGGTGAAAGGAGGTGGAGAAGCGGTGGTTCTCTCGATCGGACAGAGAGTGGGTTGTTGGTCGCGGTGGTGGCTATGTGGTGAGATAGCCGTCGGGTGGGAGAGAGGGTGGTGCTTCTGGGGGTCGCCGGAGTGAGAAGAGAGAGGGTGGGGCTGCGGTTTTGCCGGATTGAGAGAGAGATCCGCCGGAGTTACAGTCGGCTGGAGGCGCGACGGCAAAACCACCACAGCTCGTCGGGGAGGTGAAGACCACGCCGGAGACGCGACGGAAATCCAACAAAGACGCCGGAGACTTGGGACAGGGAAAGCTCCGATTGGATTTGCAGTGAGAGAGGTCTTGAGTGTTTGTGAGGGCAGGAGAGGAAGATGAACTCAGACCCGATTGTTGATAAACTTTCCCCATTTTTCCAAATTTGCCCACAAAAGCCTGTGGAACTGCCCTTTTTGCCCCTGTTCACAGGAACAACATTGGTTGTTCTTAATATTGGACAGTGGGTTTTTTTGGGGGCCTCCTCTTCGTGCGAACAAAGGGGGTGTTCGCACGAACACCCCTGACTCCAGCTTCAGATTTTTTTTTTTTTTTTTTTGCTCCGCTTGTCTTCTAGATTACGTCTCCGGACTCCGATGCACGCATATTACATACCGTCGGAAAGCTCGTTTCGCGCACGTTCTGATTTCGCAATAGTGACTTCAAATTTTCCGGAGTAAACTTCAGAATTCATGACCTCAAATTTCGTGATCATTATGTCGCTTTCTCGGTTTTTCTGCGTTTCCTCTTTTCATGCATCAAGAAGGGGAGTCCGGACCGCGTCTCCAACATGTATGCCTGCACGACTCAATTCAAATATAAGATCCTCACTCTCTCACACCTCATATAACAAAACGGTATTAAAAACGCACACGGCAGTATTTAAAAACACATTCTCTACACTAAAGCATAAAAATACGTTAGGTTGCCTCCCAACAAGCGCTTGTAATTTACGGTCGACGGCCCGACCCAGTTACCTCTGCCACCTCACGAGGGTGGTCTGGCACATTGTGCCGCTTCCAGCTTAGCTTTCCTGTGTTGGATTTGAAGCACTGCTTCATGTGCGTGCACCGCTGATGGCTTATTTCTTTCCCAGTAGTCAGGTGGATCCCCTTGAGACAACTCTGGGATTTGACGCTTCACTTGTACAGCAAATGGCACACCTGGTTGATACTCCCATGAACACTGGGGTGACGGTTTGAAGACCCGAAAAGTCTCCATGTCATCATGTACCCTCATAATCAGTTCTCCATTCTCTATGTCAATGAGAGTACGACCAGTTGCCAGGAATGGCCTACCCAGAATTAGCGGAACATCACCTACTGGCATATCCAATATAACAAAATCAGCCGGAATGATCAGACTTCCGACCCTCACTAGCACATCTTTAACCATCCCGCATGCTTTCTTGGATGACTTGTCTGCAAATTGGAGTGTTATCCAGGTTTTCGGGGGCTCCCCCACACCTAACTTTTTGAATACCGACAACGGCATCAAATTCACGCTCGCTCCCAGATCACAGAGAGCTCTTCCAGTGTAGGAATCACCCAATGTAGCCTCAATGACAAAGCTACCTGGATCCTTCTTTTTCTTAGGTAACCCATGCAAAACACATGAACTAACCTGTTCATTTAAGTTTACTCTCTGAAATTCATCCACCCCTTTCTTTCCAAGAGCTGCATCTTTAATAAATCGAGCATACTTAGGCATCTTTTGAAGTGCCTCAATCAATGGGATATTGATATGCAGTTTAGAAAATACGTTCAAAAACCGCTTGTATTCCTCAGAATCATCCTTCTTCTTCCTAGTACGTAATGGGTATGGAAGTTCTGAAGAAGAAGGAGAAGATGCAAGTGGTACCTGAGTATGCTCCTCGTCGTCTGGTGGAGTCATGCCCTTTGATTGGGGGACCACGACAGGTGTCTTCTCAGAATCAAAGACTTCATGTTCCTTTGCCTTTGAGGCTTCCGCTCTGGCATGACTCGGATATGGAGGATCTGTAAGTGCAATACCACTTCGAGTGGTGATGGCTTGAGCCTGTCCCTCTGATGTGTCAACAATGCTACCCAGTGCCCTTTGTTCAAGTTGTTCCTTTAGATCTTTTATTTCTGATTGAGCAACTTGAAGTGCAATTGCTACAGAGCTGACCTGTGTGGACATGTCTGTCATGTGCTGAGCCATCGTCTTTATTATCCCTGTCATATCGCTCAACTCTAATGGTGGTACTGGCTGCTGCTGATGCATCTCTGAAACATTTGCTTCATGCACTACCTCTACCGCATTCACCTGAACAGTGTTATAAGCCATCTTTTCATCTCTTACCAGTTCCATGTGCCTGTACTGGTAATCCATGCTCTCTTCTTGCTCAACCAAGCATCTCATCAATGCATATGCCCCTTCATGATCACAGTTAAATAAGAAGTTTCCCCCAGCTTCAATATCCATTTTGTCTCTAGTGGGCTGTCCAAGTGAATCATAGAAGACCTGGATTAACTGTCGCTTGTCAATACCATGGTTGGGACATCTACGTAGCAAATTATTGAAGCGGTGCCATGCTTTGACAAGTGATTCATCTTGCTTTTGCCTGAAAATCCAGATCTCATTCTGAAGCTGAATCACACGTGAGATAGGATAGAACTTACTCATGAACTGTGCGACACACTCTTCCCACGTTTTGATTGAACAGGATGGCATAGAGTCCAACCAATCCATAGCAGCTCCCTTAAGACAATGAGGAAAGAGCATTAGTTTGAGCGCTTCAGATGTGACCCCACTGTATCGGATTAGCCCACAGTGGCTCTGAAATCTCCCAATGAATGCATGTGGGTCTTCCTCGTCTGTCCCAGCAAAAGTGCACTGATCCTGAGCAAATTGAATTGTGCGCAGCTTGAGACAGAAGGTTTCTGCCTGAATTGGTGGCACCACAATTGCTGGCTCCCTTCCTTTAAGATCCGCCTCAAATGCCTGGATTATTGCTTTCCCTGATCGATTATATGGCATTGAGGTCGGGCGCGGTATAGATGTTGCTGCCAATGCTTTCTCTACAGCTTCAGCCACCAAAGCTTGTAGCTGCTCTGTGGTGAGGCTAATATGTCCTTGGCCTTCCGCCATCGCTACCTGAGAAAACAACACTAGCACACCCGTGAGGTAAACAGAAAGTAACAAAAAGAGAATAAAAGAAGTATCCTAAATTAATTTTTAACTAAATTAAGAAACCGTTTAATTCCCCGGCAACGGCGCCAAAAACTTGACACGATTTCTTACGTGTATACGCAAGTGCACGGTCAAGTAGTAAGTGGAGCATTTTACGACTCCGAGTATCGAACCCAAGGGAAATAGACGATTATTAGCTAATTAAGAATCAATTAGAAGATACCTAAGTGACCGGTAAGAAGTGGTTTGATTTTGAATGTTCGTCGCCCACAAACAAGCGACTAAATAAAATGAATGTAAAGACAATATTTCTGTATTTTTCAATTAAAAGAATTTAATCTAAGTATGGAGAAAACTAGGCGATCTATGAATCACCTAGGGTCTTTAGACAGTTCCGGAATTTGTATTGAAACACATTACGCACTAACTGATTATGCCGGGTAATAGCACTTACAATCTTCTGTCGATCTCATGTAATTTTACGTCACAGTTTACTTTGGGTCCTGTCGGTCCACCTCCATCTACCGTTACGTTCTAGCTGGCTAGTCAACTTCGTTCACCGGGTCCTGTCGGTCCACCGATTCACTCACCTAACTAGTTCAACCGAATCTACCCACACATGACTACTCCTATTCATCTCACCTATCGGTCTCAATGATTCAGGAATAAAAACATGATCTTATTCGTAACCGGGTTAAGTCTCTATCGAGCACCCACCTAGTTCACTAACAACTCCGGTTCGCGACTCCCTTGTTGCTAAGAATTAAGCCTAGATCATGATTTCTAATCAATTAGTTTGTAACTTTAAGCTATGAATTCAACTAGTTCATCATCTTCATCTAACATGGTCATTCCATTCATCACTAACACGTGTCAATAGCCTTAGCTTACGGATTCACAATACAAGATGAAGAATAATAAACATTAATTGGATCAAACGCATGAATCAATCAACAAAATCCGGAAAATAAGTCTAAGTCATAACCCTAGGCTCTCCATAGAGCCTAACAAAGAAATTAGCTACTCATTGTTATGCCAAAATCACAAGTATTCTCCATAGAATGATAAAGAGAGGGTAAGAGAAGAATCAAACGATGAAATCACCAAAGCTTTGGCGAATCCGTGCAATCCCCAAGCTCCTAGGTGCTCTCCAATGGCTCCCGTACGTCAATATCTTCTATTAGGTCTTCTCTGCCCGTTTTTTACCAGCTGGGCACGATTTTTTATGTTATTTGGTCGAAATTGCACTTCAGCCCCTCTACTTTGTAATTCCCGGACAGAATTATTTGCTGATTTTGCGCGGGCTGTATCTCCCTCATACGGACTCGTCTTCGGGCCTACTATATACCGTTGGAAAGCTACGGATGTCTACTTTCCAATGCCGCAAGACTTGCTTCAGAATTCTTTGTAGATTTTCCTGGGCATCGAAAAGAGTGCAGGCTGGTCCTGTGTGACTTTTCCAACTTTTCTTCGTTTGTGCATCTCCTTTTCTCCTCTTCATCTAGCTCCATTCCAAGCATATCCAAGCATCTCATAAGCTCAATTGCACCTCTTTTACCTGAGATACACAACACTAAACACCCCGTGCAATTATCATAGCAAATATGAGAGAAAACTTGCACAAATAAGCTAGAAACACAACTTTTCACTCTTAGGCTTATAAATCATCAATTCCACATATTAACGCACATATAACATATAAATCATGTGAAATAAGCCTATTAAAAGTATTATGGAAGTATAAAATATAACTCCTAAGAGGGAGTTATCAGTAAGGCGAGACCTTGGATTTGGGGGCTGCCTTCAGAGTCTCGGAAGAGAGATTGAGAGAGAGAGAGAGAAGGAGAGAGAGAGAGAGAGCCTAACCTGGATCTGTGGGTCGTTGGAGAGGGTTGTGAGCTCAAGAGAGATTGAGGGAGAGGCCTGTGAGCTTGAGAGAGATCCTGATGATTACGGATCTGGTTCATTGGATCGAGAGGACGAAATCGCAAGGGGTGTAGAGTCCGGTGAGGGGTAGTTCTCCTTGACGGTGGGCGCGATCTACGATTTCGTCGACGAAGATGGGGAAGCCTTCCTCGGCGACGAGGGTGGCTGCTTCATCTTCTTCCTCTGTGTGATTGAGCCGCCTCAACCCATCTTCGTTCTCGTTTAGGAGTTCAATTCCTTGTCGGTGTTTTGATTCCGTCTGGTAATGGAGAAATGAGTTGAAAGGGACATTATCTTCTATCTTCGTTTGCCATGTGAGTGTATAGCTACTCCTGGTTTGCTTGGCGGCGTGCTTCACATATGAGGGGAAGAGAGAAAGAGGGGGAAGAGAGAGAGACTAGGGTTACAAATGAAGGGGAGTGAGGGGTTAGGGTAATATATATGCGGTAATTCTATAAAAATTTAGGGGTAAAATGGTCTTTTCCCCCGTGCTAATAGTCAACCGTCAGCCTCCATCCAAAAAAAGTTGCAAGTGTCTTTATCCAAAACCAAGGGTAGCGGGGTGGAATTTTCCCTAAACTCAGGGGTGGTTAGTGTCTTTTACCCTAATAATAATAATGCACTTTTCTTCAAAAAAAAATCTTTCCAACTTGTAAAGACAGACTTAAGGATGTATTGATGGATAAAATAAAGATGAAAATATATTTATGGACATTCCATTTCATATCCATTAACACCTTTTTTTTTAGGATGAATAATTTTATAAAGCTAGGACCAAGAGAGGAAACAGGTTACATCTTTTTTCGTTAAATGGTTCAGCCAAACAGACTTAGTGGCTTCCCATGCGTTGTCATCGGGCATTGAATCCGCGTGCTCTGCTAATAAATGTGCCACGTTGTTCTTATCTCTGCCGCATATCCTTATCTCGAGGTTCTCCACTTTCCTTGCAACCTGAACCACTTCTCTCTTCATCTCCCTGAGACCGCTTAGATCGCTGCGCCCACCTTCCTTTCTTTCTCTGTTGAACTCTTCTAGCAAAAGCTTTGCATCGCCAACAATGGCGATCGTCTTATCTACAACTGTGGCCCCGTATCTCAGAGCTTCAATACAGGCCATAGCTTCGGCTTCTTTGGCAATTTCACATCTTCCAGTTCGTTTGGCCATTCCATACAAGCAGGTGCCTTCTCTATTTCGTGCTATCACACCAGCAGTACCCTCTCTGGTTTGGGGGTTCCATCCACCGTCAAAATTGATGATGACTTCGGCTGTACAAACGTTGTCCGCTAGACTTTCCATGGTAATCACGCCTTTCTTTCTAATTTCTTGATCTTCTATCTTTATTTGGATCAGATCCAGTGCATGCTCTATAGAATCGAGGGGGTTTGAGAACAACTTTTTATTTCTTAATTGCCAAATCCCCCATAAAATGATACAGATCCGAACAGCTTCATCTTCTTTGACCTGGTTTAGTCTTTTATGCACAAGATCTGAGATATTAACTTGCTCTTTTTCCAGGAATTCATTGCCCATCGTTCGCCTCCAAATCGTCTGTGCTACCTGGCATTTCAAGAATAGATGATCTCTGGTTTCTTCCCCGCTTTGACACAATTTGCATCTCGAATCGATTTTCATACCCCTTTTCCGGAGCTCTGATGCAGTTGGAAGTGCACCATTGGCCACTCTCCACACAAGATGAGTGATTTTCTTCTCCATTTTAAGCTTCCATAATCTTTTGTAGCTATTCTCATTGTTCTCTGAACTTTCTCCCCTGTTCTCATTTCTCCGTTTCTTTTCGTACGCAGCTTTATATCCAGATCTAACCGTATAATCGCCAGATTCCGTGAAGTGCCATCTCCATCGGTCCTCTGTCTCAGCCGGGGGGATTCTGATACCCATTATCTCTGATACATCCATCTCGTTCAGGTACTGTCGTAGCTTCTCCAGATTCCAGCTTCTGTTATTATCGACTATAAATTCAGCTACTTTGAGAGAATTGAGATTTGGCTTTTTTTGTTATCAGTTTGAATGTGGACTCTCTGGGTAGCCACGGATCAGTCAGCTTGATGTCTCTTCCATTCCCAACTTGCCACCTCATACCTTCCTGGAGCAGTTTCCGCCCATGAAGGATGCTTCTCCATACAAAGCTAGGTGCGTTACCTTCTTCTGCTCCCCATAGATCTTTATTTGCAAAGTATTTTGCCTTTACTACTCTGGCCATGAGAGAGGACGGGTCCTGATATATACGCCAGGCCTGTTTTGCCAACATAGCCTGATTAAAAACCTTAAAATCTCTCATTGCAAGTCCCCCCTTTTCAACTGGGTCTTTGATCTTTTCCCATTTAACCCAAGCAATACCCCTTTCCTTTTGGTTGTTACTTCACCAAAACTGTCGAATCTTTTCCTCTATTTTATCGCAAATATTATCCGGTAACTTAAAGCAGGACATAGCATAGCATGGCACCGCATTTGCCACCGCTTTGATAAGGATTTCACGACCACCAATTGAAAGCATTTTTTCTTTACACCCCTTTAGTTTGCTAATAATTTTATCAATTATCGCTGCAAAAGTAATTGATTTTTGCTTACCAATTGTGGTTGGCAAACCCATGTATTGATCATGCTTTTCACATTCGGGGACTCCACAGAGGCTCTTTATCTCCTCCTTCACTTCAGCAGGTACATTCGGGGAAAAGACGACTGCGGACTTAGCTGCATTGATGGCCTGCCCGGAAGCTCTACCATAATTTTCTATCACTTATTGTAAAGCTGTAATGTCTTGTGTTGTAGCCTGTAGAAAAAACATAGAATCGTCAGCGAAAAAAAGGTGGGAGACCACTGGTCCTCCCCTCGAGGCTGTCACGGCCTTGATATCTCCTTTATCCACCGCCGCCGTGACAGCATCCATTAACACCTTTGTAACTTAATTTAAATTGATAGCTGATTAGAAAATATGTCAAAAACAAAGAACAATTGACATGTGACGTTAAAGAAATAAATGCTAGTGATTAGGCGATTAAATTGGGAACACTGGAAACACCGAGCGATTTTATTATATAGATTGGGCTTATCACTAGCCCATAAGTTGCACCAATCTTGTGGAGATATTATAGCCCATACATGGGTAAGAACTTTTTTTATCTCTACGGCCAAAATTTAGCCTAACCCTAATCACTTTCTCGAAAGCGGCGGAACACTCTGCGAAGAGACATTCCAACTCCCAGTCGTTCCCCTCCCTAGTAGCTTTCCTACTCAACCTTTCTACCATTAGATTCTGAAATCTCTTCCATATTGTGCGCAAAACAAAGAGCATACGCTTTCGCAATGATGAGTTTTCTATTGAAGGGAATCGGAAACGCAAATCTGCAGATAAATTGACCGGTTGAATTATGAACAACGGCGCCACCACCATTGCTCTTCTCAACGATTGATGAAATGATGTGAGTGTTCAATTTTAACATACCCGATGGCGGTGGAGAAGAACAACCATCTTCCGAAGCTGCATGGGAACCTGCATTGAAGATCTAATTGGAAGATAAGTCGTTCTAAACTCTTCATCATTAGCTATAGCTTCAACAGTTATTCGTCATTTTTTTTTAAATTTGCTTCAAACATACAAAATTCTCGAAACCAAGATCTTCTGAATAACATGCAAGAAGATACCACATTTTTTCTTTCGGTAAATTTATGTAGATATGTTTGATTTGATTTTTGGACAGAATTTTGTATGTTAAATTGCAGATCAAGAAGTGGATAGTTAAAAATCTGGACAGACGTAGAGAATTTTTAGAAGGAGATGATTTTTCGTCTTCAATAAAATTATGGCAAAAGCAGCATAGTTCAGTGTCTGAACTCCTTTATGTAATAATTGTTATTGCTCAAAGTCACCTTAAAGCTTGAAAAGTTAGAGTCATACTCTATATTGAAACTTTTAAGGTCTCTAAAGCCGGTCCCCATTTGCTTAGCTTAAAGTCACCTGCTCCAGCTGACCCAATTAATCCTTTTACCACTTGGATTATTTTTCCACCATTAAGTTTAGGGTAAAAGACACTTATCACCATTGAGAATTGGATTAATTCTATCCCGCTATCCTGACGTTTGAAAAAAGACACTGGGCACTCATATGACGGAATAATCCTTGGACATAAACCACCCTTCTGTTATGTTCCGTTAAAAAAGTGGGTAATTAAACATTTTTGGACCATATTGCCCTTGTGTATTTTTTTAGACATTTTTCCCATGTTTATCATCAAGAACTCCGAAAACATCAACCCAAGAACATCTAGAACACCACCAAGCTAAGACAATCGAGAACACAAGAACATCATAAACACAATAAAATTATCAACAAATCAGAATACTAGAAAAATTGTACAAAAACTTGTTTATTTTTTAAACTGAGACTTTATAATTAATTAGAAATGAGCTATAGAAGTATCACACTACACAAACAAAGCTTCTCTAGCCAAAGAATGAGCCACTGAGTTGCTCTCCCTTGCCAAAAAAGAGAAAGAACAAAATGTAAAACTCTTAGAAATCATATTACAATCATCAATAACATACAATCATCAATAACAGTACCATTTTTTCCCAGGCTATCTTCAATATCCTTGTTGAGGCAGCTGATCACTTTTTCACAGTCAGAATGCACACACCTTGTCCAGCCATTCCTATTGCACCACAGTAAGGCATCTCTTATGGCTAGGGCCTCCAAGATGATAGATCCATCACCTCAACACATTTGCTCTGAATGTTAGATAAGATTTCACCATTTCAAACAACAGCTGCTATTCCACCTTTGTTGCCTCTTATTTTTTTGTTTATCTTTGATACTCTACTAGTATCTCTTTCGAAAACCCAAGAATCTCTTCTCCGTTCCTCGTTCCCGGAGGCGACGGAAGCGGTGGAGGGTTTCATTCCCAGACTCCTACATCAAATTTGTGTTTATTCCTTCAGTTCATCCATATTGGCTAAGTTCCCATTTCATTTGAACTTGTCAAAACGATTATTTCAAGCGGTATTTCTTCTCCACGAAAATGCTATACAAAAAAAAAAAAAAAAAAAAATTGAAAATATCCTGTTGAGGAAAGCTATTACAGTAGTTGAATGGACTCAGTTGTACACGCATCGTCAGTGGCGGAGTCAGGATTTTGGTGAAGTCACAATTTATTTTTTAAGGAGAGGGTATAGATTTTTAATGAATATAAAAGTTATGCTAGTGTAATAAATTCCATGGTCTTTTTTTGTATTTATGAAAAATTAAAGGGGTAATTGGTATATTAAATAAGAGGTGTTGTTTTTGTCCAAAACATTATGCTCCTGCTAGGTATCGAGCTCGAAACATATGTTTTGCTAGGACTGCAACTCGGGCGGGTTGGACGGGTTGGCACCCTTGTCCAAGCCCGAGCCCGAGTTCTGTCAAGGCTGCCCAAGCCCTGCCCAGCCTGAGTTAAGAGAATTTCCAGCCCGTCCGAGCCCATATTCGCTTAAATCAATTCGGGTTCGGGCTTATGTCGGGCTAGGACATTAAACTTAATGCATTTTTTAAACCACAAAAAAATTATATTTTTTTATGAAAAAACCAAATAAACTAGTTAAACAACAAAATAATGATTAAAAACATCCGTAATAATCAATGAAAAGTAGCATATTCATGTAAATATGCTGCATAATTTTATCAAAATATAATATTTATAAGTAGTGATCACGCAAATCGGGCAATTCAGATTAGCCTGTCGTTTAATATATGTGCCCAAGCCCAACCCTAATTGCAATTCGGGCTGATAATTTCTGTCCAAGCCCGTCCAAATTATTAAAGCTATGTGTTCGGGCCCTATTTTAATTCGGATGGGCTCGGGTTGGTCGGGTTCTACCCGCCCAAGTTGCACCCCTATGTTTTGCAAACCAAACTCCTAGGACCAAAGTTATTATTGTGTCATAAGGGGGTAATTGTGTATATTAAATAAGTGGTGCTTTTTTTTGTTCAAAAAGACATGCTCCTGTCAGGAATCGAACTCGAAACCCATGTTGTGCAAACCCAAATCCTAACCACTGAACCATAGTACCAACTATTTCATAGATAGGGGGCACACATATATATTTAATACTGGAAAACTAAAATAATAACTAAAAATATAGAAATATCCTAGTGTTTCTTGGAAAGTTAGGGGGGGGGGAACGTGTTTAATAAGAGATCCTACCGTTTTCTCATCGATCCGGAAACGTTACCCTCCGTACTCTGTAAATTTCACAAATCCATTAGGTACTCAACATAAATGAGTAAGAAATTGCTCTCATCTGAAACCCGAGAAGCAAACAGTTACCTGATTCTGGTAACGGTGAGGCCACCGTGAAAGGGCTTCAACCGGAGAAATAGGTTTGCTGATAAACCGAGTATCGTCGTAATCTTCTTCAGCGGTGAGTATCTGCGATCTCCGCGGAGGAGGCGACTGTGAGGAGCTAGCAGGGGATTCGACCGCAGAAAGCCTATGGACCTTCTCTTGGACGGAGATGCTTCGGTAGGAGAGCTCGTCGGCTGGCGTTTTCTCTTCGTTGCAATGGAGGAACGAGTGACTGGGAATGGAAAATCGGCGGAGATGGTGGTGGATAGAGTGGGGAGTTTTTGGCGTCACTGGTGGTTCGATTAGAGAGGAGAGGAGGGGGTGGTTCCCGTTGCCACCTGGAGATGGAGTTGTTGCTGCTTCAGATCGAGAGAGAGAGGAGAAGAAGAAGGAATAGGGGGCTGCTGGTTTCAGCGATTGAAGGGAAGAGAGAACGAGGGGTAGAGAGAGAGAGAGAGGTTAGGGTGATATATAGGGGGTAATTTTATAACATTTAAGGGGCAAAATAGTATTGTTTTCCCATGTTGTTAGTCAACAGTTAGTCTCCTACCAAAAAAGGTGCTCAGTGTCTTTTTCCAAACGTCAGGGTAGCGGGATGTAATTAATCCAATTGTCAAGGATGATAACTGTCTTTTACCATTAAGTTTATTATGGCAACTTTTGAGGTTTTATGAGGTCATTTGGAGCTATGACATAAGAGAAGAGTTACCTTGGGAGAGCTTGATCAATAACTTTGATAAGAATCTATTTGCAATCTTCAGAGAGAAGTATACTCTTCCGACCTTGTATTTTCCTGGTCATTCTTGCAACCAACAAGTTTGAAGTTGTACTTCTATTCTTTCCCCAAAAGAGGGGAATACCTAAATCGACAAAGCTTTCTTTTAGAATGGGATCTTGAAGCAAGTCCTACAAATCAGATTTTTGGACATTTAGTTGCAACTCTGAGGTTTCCTTAAAACTATGCAGAAAGGACTCGAAGTGTCTGACTTCTTGAATATCTGATTTTATGAAAATCATAACATCATCTGTAAAGCGGAGATTAGTGATGCTAGGACCATTTTGTGGACACTTAAGACCATGGAAATCATTAGACAAGGTGACAGTGGATATCCAAACCATTAAGCTGTAAAGAAGGTGGGCATTTTGGGTGACACATGCCATGTCAGCACCACTTCATTTTAATTAAAAATATCTATTTGTCAAACAAAAAAGGAGGAAAACAAAATTTATTTAAATTCACTACCCAACCCAATTTTAGGTAGTGTTTTTCAGCATGGATAATGGTATCTAGTTAACCATGAGTTCAGAACAACATCTAACTCAAACTTGGATCTACATGTAATATGTAATAGTACTTCTACAATTAGGTTGAGACCATGCTTTTCAGGTTACTGATCAGCAGAAGAACATCGAACTCGATACATCTTCATGCAGCTCCGACAGCTGTGGGACTGGAACCGCCCCATTAGAAGATGTCCCCCCAACCATGGCCGTCTCTTCCATTAGGCTGAATTTGTCTTTTCCTAGGGCCTCCAAATTAGGAAGGGCCTCATATTTTCTAAAACATGTAGGGGTACTTTAGGAATAAATATTTTTACACATATTATGAGTGCATAAATAGGTAAAATACTACATAAAAAATAAGCAAAATATTGAAGATATTTTCATACTTTCCTTCAAAAGAAAATAAATTATATTTCCAAACTTTAAAGAATCCTTAACAAGTTTCTTAAAAAAAAGAACCCTTAACAAGTTAAGAACCTCGTTATTTTTCAAAAACAGAAGTTCGCAGTTTTATAAAGAAATCAGGATTTCCCGAGTAGTTAGTTAAAATTTATATGAGCTGATAAAATAATTTTCGAGAAACAATTATGATCAAGTTGAAAATGAACATGTAGTGTAGCAATTATGTCGCATGTAAGAAGAACTGGTGTAATAAATAATATCGCACTGTTTCATATATATATATATATATATATATCATAATTTCTCGTCACCAACGTGGTTAATAGCATAACATATAGGATTATTGAATAATGGGGCCTCAAATGAGAAACTCGCCTAAGCCCTCAGAAAAAGTAGAGATGGCCCTGCCCCCAACACTACCACCATCAACGCCGTGGCTTGAAGAAGATTCTTCAAATTTCATAAATTGTGCCATCTGGGCAGCTGCCAAATGAGCATAGCATATCTGAGTCGCATCTCTCATTCAGAAATCGCAAGCAACAAGTAAGATTTAGTCATATAGTGAACTACTGATACTGCGGTTGAGCTTAGCTGGTACCTATTAGAAATCATAAAAGATAAAAACTCATTAAATTTCGAAAAATGGGCATTGGCGTATGAGTTCAACTTTAATTAGCTAAGATTCAGGAAGAGTTTTTGTGTTCCAAGTCTCTACTTACACGTAGGACAACGAATGCACCAACTCTTGAAGGTCATCAGTTGAAAAACCAACTTCATCTAGCAAGACATGGTAATGTGTGGGCCTCGAAGTACCCTGATACATAAGATAACACGGGCTATAACAAATCGAAACATATTTGAAATAAAATTGATTCAAAACATGAAAGGGTATACAAATCAAGCTCGTATGTCTAATTGCGTTATGTGCACAATGCAGTGTATGTAAGGGAGTGACGGTTGAATAACATTTATAAATAACATTTATAAATTAACCTAGATCCGTCCTTCGCATCCGGCCCCCGAAAGAAATCCATTTAATCTGTCTCAACCAAACAAGTTGGATTAATGTAGAGTCACACACGATATAACCTATACTTTTTGGCATGTGGTGTATTATCTATTTTTTCAGGAATGGTATGTTGTTAGATAAATAAATATCTTGCACAATTAAATGAAAGATTATCAAAATTAACATAGTTTTAGGATTCTTATCGTTAAGGGGTATAGGTACCTTTCTCTTATTTACATTCTCCTATTTTAGCCAATTCCCAACATTCCTTTCTCTAACCTATCAGGTTAAGAGTTGATCCATGTTCATCCACCACTTCTTAAAATTTGGCAAATTGATGCACCCACTAAGCTAGAGAAGATATTCCCCATGAAAAGAGAAAATGAAAGATAATACTCGCTATCGGCCCAGCATAAGCACACATTAGAAGTCGTTAATCTGTGGATGACAAACTGTGTTATCTATCACTGTCCCTGCAACATGTAGGAAAATTTCAGTTTCTAATTACAGTAAACGAAGTAAACAACTTCAAAATAGATATTAGAATATTCTCAAAAGAATATATATTAGAAAATGTATATATATATATATATATATATATATATATATATATATATATATATATAATTAACCTGGTGGAACATTTCGATCAGGCAAGCGCTGCTGGAAAAATTTCGTGTGGTGGATTATTTGCGCAACAATCATCACAAATTTGGGTAACCATTATTTATGGAATTCCTCTTTGAAGAGTTGGCATGCCTATTTACAATTAAACCAAAGGTAGGGAAAAGAGGAAGAAAAAGAATTGATTGGACAGCCGTGTGGTGTATTATAAACCTGAATAATCTGCTGTGCAACAACCTGAATAATCTGATCCAATTCTATGTTCAAGACTTTATTGAACTGTGATTCACTTACGCCATCCCTAAAGTATTAACCCAAACATAGAAATGATAGGGATTAGCATAAGAATAATCACAACTATACTCAAGTGAGCGAAGAGGAGAAAGTAAAATGTTGGAACATAAATTCAAAAGAAAAATAGTGAGAAAATGTTCATCCACGAGCATGGGAAAAGAGGTCGAGATAGTAATAAGAAAATTACCTGAATATAATCATTTGTTGCGGCAGCATATCCCGGGAATTAGAGAGGAAATCTTTTAAAATCTCCTTGAAGGAGAAAAATCCCAGTGTTACAAAATTGAAAATGCAAACAAGAAAGAATCACACACATTGTTGCTCGTTCAGAATGAAAAAAACATTACATCCATAGAGTTGCCGAAATTTTACTAATCAGACAACGTCTTAGAGAAATTTACAAGAGTTATCATAAATTCCAACTAAACCCTAACTGCTCAAATATATACATGACTCATTAAACCTGGTCAAAGTCCAACTTGGGTGCACCCACAAACAGTGTCTCATTTTTTCCTCCTTTCAGGTGGGGGTACATTAAAGGGGTGGCCAAAAGCAGGCCGCCCAACACTCATGAATTCTTATCTCGAAGATGTAAATTTACAAAAGACTATTATGTTGCTAGTTTTATGTATATAATTTCCGTAACTATAATGGCGTACAACACAAAAAGAAAATCCCACCTTATGATACCACGATCCTCAGACTCGGAAACAGACTTATATAGGGAATCAATCATCTCTAGCCTCGGGGACTGAATGCGGACAAACCTCTGTACTGTGAAATCAGTGGCCACTCCCTTGAGCTCACTGCCTGTTATTTTTCAATAAAAATTCTGAGTGCAAATATTTTTATGAGCGGTACAAAATTTTGCTTCTATGATGTGAAAATAGTTCAATCTAGCACATGCACGGTTGCAGACCATGGAGTCAAACAGAAAAGGGAGAAAAGAGTTTGTGTGGATTAAGAAGACTAAATTACCACAGCAATTGATGGGATATTGTGACCGGGAACCATGCGAAACATCCATCCAAATGATTAACGTTGCAATGTGTGATACAAGGGTAATCGAGAGAGAGTGTTCTAATGATAGCATCAAGTTCAGCCCAACCAGCTGCGATAAAAGGATGTGACACCTAGAGTGACACTGACAAGTGGCCACTAATTTCACGGTACAGAGCATTTGTCTGCACTCAGTCCCCCAGGCTAGAGACGAATGATTCTCTGATAAGTCTGTTTCCGAGACTGAGGATCGCGGTATCATGAGGTGGGAATTTCTGTTTGTGTTGAACGCTATTGTAACTATGGAAATGATATGCATAAAACTAGCAACCTAATAGTCTTAAGTAAATTTACATCTTCAACATAAGAAGAACTCTTGAATGTTGGGTGGCCTGGTTTTGGCCACCCCTTTAATATACCCCAACCATTTACATGTTTTTTGCGACGATCTGAAAGTAGGAAAAAATGTGACACTGTTCGTGGAGTGAAAGCCCAAGTTGACCTGGTTTAATGAGTCATGTATTTATTTGAGCAGTTAGGGTTTCTAGCAGTTGGTTGAGGACCTTTATTATTTCTCTTGTAAAATTCTCTGAGACTTCGTCTGATTAGTGAAATCTCGGTTACTCTATGGATGTAGGTTGTTCATTCGGAGCGACACAAATTTATGTGTGATTCTTTCTTGTTTGCGTTTTATTTTTCCTAACACTAAGATTGCTTTTCATCAGGGAGATTTTTTAAGATTTCCACTCAAGTTCCCGGGATATGCTGCCGCGACAAATTGTTATATTCAGGTACCTTTCTGTTTACCCGTCACAACCTTTCTTCCCATGCTCGTAGGATATTACCGACATGTATATGGAAAGAAAATATGGATGGACATTTCTTACTATTTTCTTTTGAATTTATGTTCCGACATTTTACTTTTTCCTCTTAGCTCAGTTCAGTGTAATTGTGATTATTCTATGGTAATCACTATAATTTTTATGTTTGGGACAATATTTTAGGGATAACGTAAGTGAATCACAGTTCAGTCCAGTCTTGAACATAGAATTGGATCAGATTATTCAGGTAGTTACACAAAAGATCATTCAGGTTTTTAATGCTCCACAAGGCTGTCCAATCAATTCTTTTTCTTCTTATTTTCCCTACCGTTGGTTTAATTGTAAACAGTCATGCAAACTCTTCAAAGAGGAATCCCGTAAAGATGGATGGTTACCCAAATTTCTGATGATTGTTGCGCAACAGATACACCACACGAAATTTTTGTAGCAGCGCTCTCCTGATGGCAATGTTTCACCAGATTAATTAATTCGTGTACTGTAATTAGAAACTGAAATTTTCCTACATGTTGCAGGGACAATGATAGATAACACAGTTTGTCATCCACATAATAACGACTTCTACTTTTGTGGTCTGGCTGGACCGATAACGAGTATTATCTTTGGTTTTCTCTTTTCATGCGAACTATCTTCTCTAGCTTAGTGGGTGCACCAATTTGCCAAATATCAAGGACTGGTGGATGAACGTGGATCAAGTCTTAAACGGATAGGTTCGAGAAAGGAAAAAAATAGGGAATTGGCTAAAGAAGAGAACATAAATAAAGAAAAATGCACCTTTACCCCTTAAAGAAAATTAGGGACCCGAAAGGATTCTTTTATACCCCCCCCCCCCCCCAAACTGTCACGAGCCAAATAAGGAATTGTTTCCAACGTGATTAGCCGCCTCCAGTATGTGTTCATGCGAAGAGCATGTTCCGTTGTGGGAAGACCTTCGTGCGAAGGGTGTTTTGCCTTCGTGCGAAGAGTTTTCGTGCTTTGCGACAACACACTTTTCTACGAACACTTTTGCTCCCTGGCTTCTCTGGGATATCTTCGTGCGAAGACATCCTGGGAATTCAGCTTTGTGCTCCTTAGAGTCTCCTCAAGACTTAAAGGCATTTCCTAACAAATCTCTACCTTGACTTGAAGTCTACCGTATAGAACAAAGTCTTCTCCTCCTTGCGAACAAAGCTTGTCTTGTCGCCTCCCGATGTCTCCCGTCACGGAGACTCACTCAACCACGACAGGTCCGACATGCCCTAAGGACTCACTGGCTCATAATGTTGAGCGATTCCAGACAACGCTGGAACTTGCTCCTTCGAACCAGATTGGTGACCATATCGGCGGGGTTGTCAACTGTCCCCACCTTCATCTCCTTAATCCTGCTTTCACTTCTCAGAAAATGATACATGACGTCATTATGGTTGGTAGTTTCATGATGAACTTAGTCCTTAGTCAACTATATTGCACTCAAGCTATCACAATAGACTATTGCCTGATCTTGAAGTAGCCCTAGGTCATTGATACCTTTAAACCAAATTGCCTCCTTTTCTGCTTCCTTTAGAACCATATACTCCGCATTCGTGGTGGACATAGTCACCGTCGGCTGTAGCGTAGCCTTCCAACTCACAACAGACGCCCCTATAGAAAACACATAGCCAGTCACTGATCTTCTACTCTCAATATCCCCTACATAATCTGAGTCCGAGAAACCAGCTACCAGTATGCTTTCACTAGCCCCATAGCATAGGCCAATGCCTGACATACCTTTAAGATACCTGAATATGCACTTCACCGCTTTCCAATGCTCCCTCCCTTGATGAGACATAAAACGACTAACCACATTAACATTTAATGCTATGTCCGGTCAAGTGCAGACCATAGCATACATGAGACTTCCAACTTCGCTAGCATATAGAACCTTGGACATGTACTCATTCTCCTCCTCAGTCTGAACAATGTACATTCCTACCTTGCTGTTAATTTCCATAGGAGTATCTATAGCTTTAGCTGATAACATCGCGAATCTTGCAAAGATCTACTTGATGTATCCCTGCTGTGATAAGAAATGCCTCTTCTTCTTCCTATCTCTATAGATCTCAACTCCCAATATCTTCCCAGTAGCCCCCAGATCCTTCATCTCGAATTCCGCACTGAGAGACCTCTTTAGTTCTCTAATGTCCTTGATATTCTGAGTTGCAATCAGAATGTCATACACATATAGAACTAAGTAAATACGTGTTCTACCATGCAACTTCTTGTGATATACACATCAATCATACTACTAATTTTGCTAACCAATCCTCAACATGAAGCTGTCAAACCTCTTGTACTGTTGCCTTGGTGACTGCTAAGTCCGTAGAGATATCTTTTAGGCTTGAACACGTGTTCTTATTTTTCGGGAACATGGAGCCCTTCCAGTTGGCTCATGTATATCTCCTCTTCCAACTTTCCATGTAGGAAAGTTTTCTTCACGTCTAATTGCTCAAGCTCTAGTCGTGGTGCGCAACTAATGTCCGACCATCGCTGAGAAAATCTCGTGTAATCAACCCCTTCTTTATGACTGACCCTCTTGCAACTAGCATTGCTTTATATTTGACGCGCTCTCCAGCTGTAGTCCCTTCCTTTCTTTTGAAGACGCACTTGCAACTGACTATCTTCCTTCCTGCTAACAATTTAACAAGCTCCCAAGTCGAATTTTTGCTAAGAGACTCCATCTGTTCTCCCATCGTGGCACAATGTGCTGACTCAGAACTAGATATAGCGGCCTTCTAGGTGGACGACTCATCCTCCACCTCCTCCGCTACCTGCAATGCATATCGCACCATACCATCATCTTTGTATCTCGCCGTATGCTTTATGATTATCCTTGGTGTTCCTACAACAATACTATGATGAACCGGTTCCTCTGGTAGACGCATCCTCATTAGACTCTTCTGCTTCTTTCTCTTCAGTTTCCGCCAGTGGTGTAGAGATTTCAGAATCCATCGGACCAGTAGGATGCAACTCTCCCTCCACCTTCTTCTCTGCATCTCCAACCTATTTCTCTACAGAATTCTTCACCATTGGACTCTCATCAAAGACTACACTTCAGATACGTATAATCTTTTTGTCTGTCCAAATCTTGTATCCCTTCACACATGCTCCGAATCCCATGAATATTCCCTTATTTTCTCTTCGTTCTAATTTTCCATCATCAACGTGAAAATAGGCACCGCAACCAAAAACTCTCAAATCCGAGTAATCTGCTGCTCTTCCAAACAATACTTCAATAGGATTCTTGCATCCAATACCTGTGTGCAGGCTCTGATTTATGAGATAACATGCCATGGAGACTGCCTATCCCATAAACCCCTAGAAAGACCTGCATTTGAAAGCATACACCTTGCCTTCGCTAAAAGTGTCTAATTCATTCTTTCGGCTATACCATTCTGCTATGGTGTGTGTCAAACGGTGTGATGGAGAGCAATACCCTGATCCTTTCAGAATCCATCAAAATATGACGAACAAAACTCCAAGACATTGTCCGTGCGAAACCTCTTCACTTTATTTCCCACATGATTCTTTCCGAGTGTCTTCCATTCTTGAATTTGCGAAGGCTTCACTCGTATTCTTCATTACGAATATCAAAGTCATCCTTGAGTAGTTATTTATGATGCTCAGAAAATACTTGTATCCGCAAATTGCCTCAACTCGGGATGGACCATATAGTCAAGAGTACATTTCGTTCTATTGAACCGCCTTGGGGAACTTGCTACGCTGTAGCTTCCCATACACGAAGTGCTCACAAAACTCTAGGCTCTTGTGCGCATGCGCAGTGAGATACCTTTTATTGTGAATTTCCTGCATTCCACGTTCACTCATTTGAACGCGCCTCATATGCCATAGCTTGGTTTTATCAGCTTCCTTAGTCTCGCGCTAGACAACTCCGACGGACCCTATGATGGCCGAACCCTGTAGTACATAAAAAAATCCGATCCTTGACCCCCTTGAGTAGCACATCCAAAACCTTGTAGACGCATAATCCTCCACCTTCACCTTTGAAGCTGAGACTCTTGCTGTCGAGTAGACTCAAAGAAATCAGATTTTTTTGTGACAAGTGGTACGTGTCTAACCTCCTTCAATGTGCATGTCTTCCCGTAATGATTCTTGAACCTAACTGAACCTTTTCCTATGACCTTGCAAGAAGCCACGCATTCGGTTGATGCATGACATCATCCACAAGGTTACGGAAATCATCCTCAGATGAATTTCCCTTATCTACCATGGCTGCAGAACCATTTTGTCCATGTTGACCTCGTTTCGAGCAATCTCTCTTCCAGTACCCTTTCTCCTTGCACAAAGCACAGAATTCCTCGGGTAACTTAGAACTGGAGAACTGCTTTTTCTCGTTCTTCTTATCCTTCTTGCTACCACCAGTTGCCATCAATCCTAATGCATGGTCCTCTGTACCTGTGCCTGCACCCCTATGGCGCAATTCCTTAGAATGGAGTGCCGATTTGACCTCCTCTAGGCTTAAGTCGTCCTTATTCAAAATAAACGATTGAACTGAGTTCTCTTATGATGGAGGTAACGACTAAAGATATCAATAACAAAAGTGAGACATCCTCATCGCCCACCTTTTCGCCAATGTTACGCAAATCTAAAAGAATTGTATTCAATTAATCAAGATGGTCCTTGAGATTCGTACCTTCGAGCAACCGCAGAGTGAAGAGCCTTCGTTTTAGCATCAACTTGCCAGTGAGACTCTTCGTCATGTAGACACTCTCCAACTTGAGCCAAAGGTTCGCTGCTTCCTTCTTATCTGCGATCTTGATGATCACGTCATCCGATAAGCGCAACATAATTGTTGGATATGCCTTCTCCTCCAATACCTTGAAATCCGATGTAGTAGCATTCATGCCTCCCTTTTCTGCGGTTAAAGGTGCCCACAGGCCTTGCGATTTGAGCAAAGCCTCCATCTTTATCTTCCAGAGACTGAAGTTGTTCCCTCCTGTGAACCTGTCAATCGTCAACATTGCTCCGACCATCATTCTTGGTAGAGTGATCACAACCAGGCTCTGATACTAGTTTTTTATAACACTCATGATTAATCTCACCTCACGAACGATAATGTAAAGATGCTATCACACAAGATTTACGTGGTTCGCTAGCACAAAATATGCTAACTACATCCACGGGAAAGAACGACATATATCCAAGTGAGGAAAACGTTTTACAATTCTTAATAGGACCCCAAAGGATCCTTTTGTACCCCCAAACCATCCCTAGTCAATAAGGAATTGTTTCCAACCTTATTAGCCGCTTCCAGGATGTGTTCGTGCGAAGAGCACGTTCCTTTGTGCGAAGACCTTCGTACGAAGGGTTTCTTGCCTTCGTGCGAAGAGTCTTCATGCTTTGCGACATCACACCTTTCTATAAACACTTTTGCTCCCTGGCTTCTCTGGGATTTCTCTGTGCGAAGACAGACTTGCTTTCGTGCGAAGACATCTTGGGACTTCACCTTTGTGCTCCTTTGAGTCTCCTCAAGCATTCAAGGCACTTCCTAACAGGTTTTGTTTTGTTATAGAAGGTCCGTCTACCTTCAGACCTTCAGAAATATTGAAAAAGACTTCGCCACATCCGTGGACGCACCCAGATGGTAGTGCATACCCTCCCAAAAGCGCTTCTAAGATTAGACATACGAGTTTGATTTATACACCTTGATGTTTTGATTTTGCGTTTTTTTTCAAATATGATTCGATTCGTAATGGGCCCCGTTTATCTTGTGTATCAGGGTACTTCGAGACCCACACATTACCATGTTTTGCTAGACGAAGTTGGTTTTCCAACAGATGACCTCTAGGAGTTTTTGCATTCAATGTACTACGTTTAAGTAGAAACTCGTGTTATAACCTGAGGTTATTCGAGCAAGAACGATGAAACGAAATCAAGAACGAGACAGATACTTAACATGGTTCACTAACGATTCGCAACAAACCCGCTGGCTACCTCCATGGCCAGAACTCGATTTTTTATTGAGTAGAGAACCCGATTACAAAGCACGTCATGGCCACAACGGCCACGGCTGCTACCCTGATTAACCCACCAGACACACGCACTACCAAAGCTTTCAAACTCACTGCCGTGTCTGCATATTTTTTGTACCATAAAGAATGTCGACATATACACCCATAATGGAAGTAACTTACTTTGGCACCAAGAAAAACATCATCGCTTTTCTTTGACCCTTGACCCAACTTACCGAAATTGATTCAAGTCAAACTTTCCTAACAAATCTCCACATTGACTTGAATCATCTCACCAACCTGAACCAGAACTGATGCCCCGCTCCTAAATCCAGAAATGGATGCGTCTCCCAGAACCAAAAACCAACCCACCTCCACCAAACAGACGAATCGCAGTTGTATGCGAAACCCGAATCGCCAAATTGTTACTTCAACTACCATGCGTTCATGCAACGAATGCACCCAATGTGGTTGCACTTCCGAAAACAGAAACAAGTGCTCCACCAAGAACCAGACTTGAATACATTCAATGAGAAAGCAGAACCAAATATATTCCCATGCGCACAATTGTGCCAGACATATGCAACACGACAAGTTCCCATATGTCATTAAGACCACATGCACCAATGAAGAGTGCCACAAATTATCATGCCAGGTGCACCTCGTATGCCTCAGATGCGTCAGATGCTCACCATAAACAAATCGCGCCAGATATGAGTTCAATGCGTGTCATGGTACACGCCCCATAAAAACCCAGAACAGATGCATGTCAGAACAAGTTGGATTAATGTAGATTCACACCCGATATAACCTATACTTTTTTGTATGTGGTGTATTATCTGTTTTTCAGGAATGGCATGTTGTTAGATAAATAAATATCTTGCACAATTAAATGAATGATTATCAAAATTAACATAGTTTTAGGATTTTTAGAGCTAAGGGGTATAGGTGTCTTTCTATTTATTTACATTCTCCTACTTTAGACAATTCCCTATTTTTTCCTTTCTCTAACCTGTCTGTTTAAGAGTTGATCCACGTTCATCCACCACTTCTTGAAATTTGGCAAATTGATGCACCCACTAAGCTAGAGAAGATATTTTCTCATGAAAAGAGAAATTGAAATACAATACTCACTATCGGTCCAACATGAGCACACAGTAGAAGTCGTTATTGTGTGGATGACGAACTGTGTTATTCTATCACTGTCCCTGCAACATGTAGGACAATTTCAGTTTCTAATTACAGTAAACGAAGTAAACAACTTCAAAATATATATTAGAATATTCTAAAAAATATATATTAGAAAATATATATTTTCTAATATATATATATATATATGTATTAAATTAAAATATATATATATATATATTCAATTAAACTGGTGGAACATTGCAATCAGGAGAGCGCTGCTGGAAAAATTTCATGTGTTTGATTTTTTGCGCAACAATCATCACAATTTTGGGTAACCATTCTTTACGGAATTCCTCTTTGAAGAGTCGGCATGCCTGTTTACAATTAAACCAAAGGTAGAGAAAATAAGAAGAAAAAGAATTGATTGGACAGCCTTGTGGTGTATAATAAACCTGAATAATCTGTTGTGTAACAACCTGAATAATATGATCCAATTCTATGTTCAAGACTTGACTGAACTGTGATTCACTTACGCCATCCTTAAAATATTAACCCAAACATAGAAATGATAGGGATCAGCATAAGAATAATCACAACTATGCTCAAGGGAGCGAAGATGAGAAAGTAAAATGTTGGAACATAAATTCATAAGAAAAATAGTGAGAAAATGTTCATCCACGAGCACGAGAAAAGAGGTCGTGACAAGTAAAAAGAAAAGTACCTAAATATAATAATTTTGTTGCAGCAGCGTATCCCAGGAACTAGAGAGGAAATCTTTTAAAATCTCTCAGAAGAAAAGAAATCTCGGTGTTAGGAAATTTTAAAACGCAAACACCAAAGAATCACATACATTGTTGCTTGTTCAGAATAAAAAAAAACCTATAGAGTTGCCGATATTTTACTAATAAGACAAACTCTCAGAGAAAATTACAAGAGTTATCATAAAGTCGAACTAAACTCTAACTGTTCAAATAAATACACGACTCATTAAACATGGTCAAAGTCCAACTTGGGTCCACCCACAAATAGTGTCTCATTTTTTCCTCCTTTCAAGTCGGGGTACATTAAAAGCAATTTTTAGTGTTCCTAAAGAGCACCACGTGGTGCTCTACAATCAATGAATGTATGCCATTTTGTGACAGTTTGTTTAAGTGTTGCACCACTCATTGGTTGGAGAGCACTACGTAGTGCTCGAGCACTAAAAAAATTCTCGTACATTAAGGGGTGACCAAATTTTGGCCACCCAACATTAATGAATTCTTCTTATCTCGAAGATGTGAATTTACACAAGACTATTAGGTTGCTAGTTTTATGTATATAATTTCCGTAATTATAATGGCGTTCAACACAAAAAGAAAATACCACCTTATGATACCACGATCCTCAGACTCGGAAAGATGCTTATATAGGGAATCAATCATCTCTAGCATGGGGGACTGAATGTGGACAAACGCTCTGTACTGTGAAATCAGCTGCCACTACCTTGAGCTCACTCATGTTATTTTTTCAATTAAAAAATTCTGAGTGCAAATATTTTTATGAACGCTACAAAATTATTCTTCTATGATGTGAAAATATTTCAATCTAGCAGATGCACGGTTGCAAACCATGTAGACAAACAAGAAAAGGGGGAAAAGAGTTTGTGTGAATGAAGAAGACTAAATTACCGCAGCAACTAATGGTATATCCTGACCGGAAGAACCATGCTAAACACAAATCCCAATGATCTACGTTACAGCGTGTGATACAAGGAGAATTGAGCGAGAGTCTTCTAATGATAGCATCGAGTTCAGCCCACCCAGCTGTGATAAAAGGATTTTTCATTTAGAGTGACACAGACAAGTGGCCACTGATTTCATGGTACAGAGAATTTGTCCGCACTCACTCCCCAGGCTAGAGATGAATGATTCTCTGTATAAGTCTGTTTTCGAGACTAAGAATCGCGGTATCATGAGGTGGGAATTTCTGTTTGTGTTGAACGCCATCATAACTATGGAAATGATATGCATAAAACTAGCAACCTAATAGTCTTACTTAAGTAAATTTACGTCCTGAACATAAGAACTCATGAATGTTGGGTGGCTTGGTTTTGGCCACCCCTCTAATGTACCCCAACCAGGTACATGTTTTTGCGACGACCTGAAAGTAGGAAAAAATGAGACACTGTTCCTGGAGTGGAAGCCCGGAGTTGGATTTTGACCTGGTTTAATGAGTCATGTATTAATTTGAGCAGTTAGAGTTTCTAGCCACAAATTCTCTGAGACTTCGTATGATTAGTGAAATCTCGGTTACTCTATGGATGTAGGTTGTTCACTCCGAACGACACAAATTTGTGTGTGATTCTTGCTTGTTTGCGTTTTACTTTTTCCTAACACTGAGATTGCTTTTTATCAGGGAGATTTTAAAAGATTTCCACTCAAGTTCCCAGAATATGCTGCCGCAACAAATTGTTATATTCAGGTACCTTTCTTTTTACTGCCGCAACCTTTCTTCCCATGCTCGTACGATATTGCTAGCATGTATATGGAAAGAAAATATGGATGAAATTTTTCTTACTATTTTCTTTTGAATTTATGTCCCGACATGTTACTTTCTCCTTTTAGCTCTGTTCAGTATAATTGTGATTATTCTTATGCTAATCACTATGATATTTATGTTTGGGACAATATTTTAGGGATGACGTAAGTGAATCACAGTTCAGTCCAGTCTTGATTATAGAATTGGATCAGATTATTCAGGTAGTTACACAAAAGATTATTCGGGTTTTTAATTCTCCACAAGGCTGTCCATTCAATTCTTTTTCTTCTCTTTTTCCCTACCGTTGGTTTAATTTTAAACAGTCATGCAAACTCTTCAAATAGGAATCCCGTAAAGATGAATGGGTTACCCAAATTTCTGATGATTGTTGCGCAAAAGATACGCCACACGAAATTTTTCCAGCAGCGGTCTCCTGATCGCAATGTTTCACCAGGTTAAATAATTCGTTGACTGTAAATAAAAACTGAAATTGTCCTACATGTTGCAGGGACAGTGATAGATAACACAGTTCGTCATCCACATAATAGCGACTTCTACTTTTGTGCTCAGGCTGGGCCGATAGTGAGTATTATCTTTGGTTTTCTCTTGTCATGCGGACTATCTTCTTTAGCTTAGTGGGTTCACCAATTTGCCAAATATCAAGAAATGGTGGATGAACGTGGATCAAGTCTTAAACGGATAGGTTAGAGAAAGGAAAAAAAATAGGGAATTGGCTAAAAAAGATAACATTAATATAGAAAAAGGCACCTATACCCCTTAACGATGTCTGACATTATTAAAGCTGTATCCGGTAGCTTAAAGGCCTCTCCCAGCTTATGAATACAGGATCCAGTTGTTTTTGTACAAAATTTAAAAGGCTTAAATACTTAATGCATACCCCCAGTATGCCTAAACTAACACTCTGCAACCCCCGGTTCTAGATTTGGCTTATTGCACCGCCATTTGCAATAAATCATACTTAATGAAACTGGTAAGAATTTACCGTTATTGCACCCCCCATTTGACTATTACTATTGCGTCATCCTCATCTTGAACCCAGAAATCGGACCGTATACTTACAATCGAGATCGCTTGATGCAGGAGCAGACGATCCGGATGAAGCTGAACTGTCAGATTCGACTAATTTGGCGCTTCTCTACCATGAGATGGAAGATAAGCGCAAGGGACGGAAGAAATTGCAGCTTTTGGTGTCGCCGCACTATTTGGGCCATAACTTTGGCTACGGGTATCAGAATGACGCGAGCCACCCCAATTCGGAAAGCTCTCGACGAGAGCACAGTGTCTCGATAGCTCCATCGGGGTCCATCTTCATCCCCAAATTCCACTGTTTGACCTATCAAACGGGCGTTTTTAGTTATTTTTTACTATTTTTGGTAACATTTCCATTGCTTATTAGGACCTCACTTTGACACCGTTTTGGGTCAAACTTTCACGTATGTGTTTCTTTCAATAAGGCCAAACTGTTGGGCCAATTTTGGGATTTTGCCATTTTTGACATATTTTATGATTTCAGCTATATATATGCCCGACTTGTGGGCAGAATTGAGCAGTTTTTGGTCAATAGATATTTTCTTCGAACCCTAGAGTCTCTCTACTGGTTTGTGCCTTTATTTTCTTTGTTCTGCTGCGTTTGATCCCTCGCCTTGATTCAATTCGGCGTCAGGTAAGTATCAGAGCAAGTTCAACTTGGGAGGAAGATCATCATCGACGATGCCTCGTGGACGTGCTCGTGGCCGTGGGCAGCAGGTTGCTGAAGATGCCCACAGAGAGAACGTAACCTCGAAGACGTGATGAGGATAGAAGATCTGCAGCGACAGAACCAGGTTCAGCAGCAGCGGATCGAAGAGCTGACACGGCGCCTGGCGGCGCAAGATCTGGATGATCAGGAAGACTCAGACGACGACTCAGAGACGTCACTCGAAAACCCGTACCATCGCGAACCACGAGTTCGGGGGTACCGTGGTCGTGACGATCATCGCAGCGGTCTAGGCTTCAAGGTCGAGATCCCTAGTTATTCCGGTACCCTTCAGGCCGATGGATTCATCGATTGGCTGAACGAGGTGGATCGGATCTTTGAGTACAAGGAAGTTTCTGGACGTGAGAAGGTGAAGTTGGTCGCAATCAAGCTCAAGGGCAGAGCTTCAGCATGGTGGGAGCAGTTGCGACGTTCTCGTGAGAAGCAGGGAAAACTGAAGATTGCTGAATGGGAAAAGATGAAGAAGAAGATGAAGGCTCACTTCCTTCCCTTCGGCTACACCCAAACCCTATATCAGCGTCTCCACACGCTGAGGCAGGGTGTTAAATCGGTGGAAGATTACACTGAGGAGTTCTACCAGTTGATCGCCCGACCTATCCGAAACAGAAGAGCAGCTAGTAGCACGGTACTTGTCAGGTTTGCGACAATCACTGCAGGATGTTCTATGCCTGCAGACTTTCTGGACGGTTTCAGAAGTTTACCAGAGGGCTCTTAATGTGGAGAAGCAACATAGCAGAAAACCTGCATCGAGGGCCGATCAGACCAATCGATCGACTCGATCTCAGGAGTCCCGACCAGCCACCCAGGCAGCACATGGTCCATCGAGTAGCGGCTTCAAGTGCTACAAGTGTGGCGAGCCAGGACACAGGGCGACAGAGTGCAAGAAACAGATTTTGCAAAAGCCGAAGAGTTTATTCATCGAAGAGGGTACTGCGGACGAGGTTGAAGAAGCGGAGTACCAGGGAGACCCCGTATATGATGACTACGGAGATGAAGATATGCTTTACGGGGATGGTCATGAGAATCTGGTCGTCCGTAAAAACTTGCTAACTCCCAAGGGTGACTCGGAGGATGATTGGTTGAGGACCAATATCTTTCACACTACCTGCACAATTGCGAAGAAGGTTTGCAAGATGATCGTAGACGGCGGCAGTTGCGACAACATAGTCTCTGAAGAAGCTGTCAAGAAATTGCAGCTGAAGACGGAGCAGCATCCTGCGCCTTACAAGCTGTCATGGTTGATCCGAGGTTCCGAGGTAACAGTTGATAAAAGATGTCTTGTTTCTTTTTCAATTGGTAATAAGTATCATGATAGTCATTGGTGTGACGTGGTGAAGATGGATGCATGTCATGTTTTGTTGGGTCGTCCGTGGCAGTATGATAGACGTGTGTTCCATGATGGGTACAAGAATACCCATTCGTTTGTGATGAAGGGGAAGAAAATCGTACTAGCTCCGCGACGGGAGGGTTCCACTCCGGCTCCAACCGCGCCGGCTAACCTTCTTTCTCGATCCAAGTTCTTGGGGGAGATTCAGCGGGAAAAGTTTGTTTATGCGTTGATCCCTTCTAATAATAGTGCCAGTAATGAGGAATCTGAATTACCCCCTGAGGTGCAGCAGGTTTTGGATGAGTTCTCCTACTTGATGCCAGAGGACCTCCCTCCTGGTTTGCCACCAATGAGAGGTATCCAGCATCAGATAAACCTAGTTCCAGGTTCTAGTCTGCCAAACAGACCTGCCTATCGTCTCAGTCCAAAGGAAGCAGAAGAGTTACAGAGGCAGGTAGTTGAATTACTTGAGAGGGGTTACATCAGAGAGAGTATGAGTCCTTGCGCAGTGCCCGCTCTGCTAGTTCCAAAGAAGGATGGTTCATGGCGCATGTGTGTAGACAGCAGAGCCATCAATCGGATCACTGTGAAGTACAGGTTTCCCATTCCGCGGCTTGATGATATGCTAGATCAACTGTCCGGCTCTCAGGTCTTCTCAAAGATTGAACTCAAGAGTGGATACCATCAGATTCGGATCAAGCAGGGGGACGAGTGGAAGACCGCGTTCAAGACACAGCATGGGTTGTACGAGTGGATGGTGATGCCTTTCGGTCTCTCCAACGCACCTAGCACCTTCATGCGGTTTATGCATCAGGTTTTGAGGCCTTTCATGGGGAAGTTTGTTGTCGTTTATTTCGATGACATTCTTATTTACAGTCCCACATGGGCTGTTCACTTTGATCATTTGCGAGCTGTCTTTGAAGCATTGAAGGCGGAGAGTTTGTTCATTAACAGGAAGAAGTGTTTCTTTTTCACTACGTCTGTGCAATTTTTGGGTTTCATTGTGTCTACTGATGGTGTGCATGCAGATCCTTCGAAGATTGAGGCAATTGTGGATTGGCCCAGGCCTAAGACACTGCACGATGTGCGCAGTTTCCATGGGTTGGCTTCTTTCTATCGCAGGTTCATCAGAAATTTCAGCACTTTGGTGGCCCCCATCACTGAGTGTCTGAAAGGGCGTGATTTCAAGTGGACGGATGAAGCAGAGGCCAGTTTCAAACAGGTCAAGAAGATGATGACAGAGGCACCAGTTCTGGCACTACCTGATTTTGACAAGATCTTCGAGGTTAACTGTGATGCCTCAGGTTTGGGCATTGGCGGTGTTCTGATTCAGTCAGGGCGTCCGATTGCGTTCTTCAGTGAGAAGCTATCCGGGGCCAGAAAGAATTACTCGACTTATGATTTGGAGTTCTTTGCCATTGTTCAGACGTTGAAGCACTGGCGTCATTACCTAGTGCAGAAGGAGTTCGTTTTGTATACAGATCATGAGGCTTTGAAGTACATCAATGGGCAGCACAAGTTGAGTCGGCGGCATGCCAAGTGGGTGGCCTATTTGCAGGAATTCACTTTTGCATTGAGGCACCAGGCAAGAAGTTTGAACCGGGTAGCCGATGCTTTGAGTAGACGTAATTTGCTTCTCACCTCCATGAGCAACCAGGTTCCTGGATTTGAAGCATTTGCAGATATGTATGAGGCAGACCCTTCCTTTGGGAAGATCGTTGCTGAGGTAATTTCTGGTCAACGCCATGATTTTGTTTTGCATAATGGTTATCTGTTTCGGGGACGGCGTTTGTGCATTCCAGATTGTTCTTTGCGGCAGCAGATTATAAGGGAGCTTCACCAGGAAGGGCACTTTGGCCGAGACAAGATGCTTGTTCTTGTAACTGCTGATTTTTATTGGCCAAAATTGAGTGCTGACGTGGTGCACTATGTGGACCGTTGCTATGTGTGTCAGCGATCGAAAGGAGTTCTCACGAATGCAGGTCTTTACACTCCTTTACGTGTCCCTGAGGCGCCATGGTTTGATGTCAGTATGGATTTTGTTCTCGGCTTACCCCGCACCCAGAGAGCAGCGGATTCTGTCCTTGTTGTTGTTGACTGGTTTTCCAAAATGGCACATTTTGTACCATGTAGGAAGACAATGGATGCAGTGCGGATAGCCCACCTCTACTTTAGAGAAGCTGCATGGAGTACCACGGTCCATCACCTCGGATCGTGACACGAAGTTCATGAGTCAATTCTGGAAGAGCCTCTGCGAGAAGTTGGGCACTCAGTTGAACTTGAGCAATGCGTATCACCCGCAGACCGACGGGAAGACGGAGGTGGTGAATCGCAGTTTAGGGAATCTTCTCAGGTGTTTGGCAGGTTCCAAGCCCAAGCAGTGGGATTTGGCGCTTGCTCAGGCGGAGTTTGCGTATAACAGGTCAGTGAACAGAACTACGGGAATGAGTCCTTTCCAGATTGTTTATGGTCAGAACCCGACAGGGGTGCTGGATTTGGCTCCAATTCCGCGCGTGGGACGCGTTCATCCTAAGGCTGAGGAGATGGCAGATCACTTGAGGGGTATTCATGACCAGGTGAAGAACAAGATTGAAGAGAACAACAGCAAATACAAGGCTCGAGTGGACAAGCATCGTCGTCAGGTACTATTTGATGTTGGTGATTTTGTATGGGCTGTATTGACTCGTGATCGCTTCCCTGTTGGCGAGTACAATAAGCTCAAGGATCGGAAGATTGGGCCTTGTGAGATCGTGCAGAAGATCAATGATAATGCTTACAGGTTGAGGCTTCCCAGTCACCTGAAGACCTCGGACGTGTTCAATGTGAAGCATCTCACTCCTTGCTTTGTGGATTCTGAAGACATTGCTGTGAACTCGAGGACGAGTTCTTTCCAACCCGGGGAGACTGATGCAGGAGCAGACGATCCGGATGAAGCTGAACTGTCAGATTCGACTAATTTGGCTCTTCTCTACCATGAGATGGAAGATAAGCGCAAGGGACGAAAGAAATTGCAGCTTTTGGTGTCGCCGCACTGTTTGGGCCATAAATTTGGCTACGGGTATCAGAATGACGCGAGCCACCCCAATTCGGAAAGCTCTCGACAAGACGCACAGTGTCCCGATAGCTCCATCGGGGTCCATCTTCATCCCCAAATTCCACTGTTTGACCTATCAAACGGGCGTTTTTAGTTATTTTTTACTATTTTTGGTAACATTTTTATTGCTTATTAGGACCTCACTTTGACACCGTTTTTGGTCAAACTTTCACGTACGTGTTTCTTTCAATAAGGCCAAACTGTTGGGCCAATTTTGGGATTTTTCCATTTTTGGCATGTTTTATGATTTCAGCTTTATATGCCTGGCTTGTGGGCAGAATTGAGCAGTTTTTGGTCAATAGATATTTTCTTCGAACCCTAGAGTCTCTCTACTGGTTTGTGCCTTTCTTTTCGTTGTTCTGCTGCGTTTGATCCCTCGCCTTGATTCAATTCGGCGTCAGGTTGGTATCAGAGCAAGTTCAACTTGGGAGGAAGATCATCATCGACGATGCCTCGTGGACGTGCTCGTGGCCGTGGGCAGCAGGTTGCTGAAGATGCCCACAGAGAGAACGTAACCTCGAAGACGTGATGAGGATAGAAGATCTGCAGCGACAGAACCAGGTTCAGCAGCAGCGGATCGAAGAGCTGACACGGCGCCTGGCGGCGCAAGATCTGGATGATCAGGAAGACTCAGACGACGACTCAGAGACGTCACTCGAAAACCCGTACCATCGCGAACCACGAGTTCGGGGGTACCGTGGTCGTGACGATCATCGCAGCGGTCTAGGCTTCAAGGTCGAGATCCCTAGTTATTCCGGTACCCTTCAGGCCGATGGATTCATCGATTGGCTGAACGAGGTGGATCGGATCTTTGAGTACAAGGAAGTTTCTGGACGTGAGAAGGTGAAGTTGGTCGCAATCAAGCTCAAGGGCAGAGCTTCAGCATGGTGGGAGCAGTTGCGACGTTCTCGTGAGAAGCAGGGAAAACCGAAGATTGCTGAATGGGAAAAGATGAAGAAGAAGATGAAGGCTCACTTCCTTCCCTTCGGCTACACCCAAACCCTATATCAGCGTCTCCACACGCTGAGGCAGGGTGTTAAATCGGTGGAAGATTACACTGAGGAGTTCTACCAGTTGATCGCCCGACCTATCCGAAACAGAAGAGCAGCTAGTAGCACGGTACTTGTCAGGTTTGCGACAATCACTGCAGGATGTTCTATGCCTGCAGACTTTCTGGACGGTTTCAGAAGTTTACCAGAGGGCTCTTAATGTGGAGAAGCAACATAGCTGAAAACCTGCATCGAGGGCCGATCAGACCAATCGATCGACTCGATCTCAGGAGTCCCGACCAGCCACCCAGGCAGCACATGGTCCATCGAGTAGCGGCTTCAAGTGCTACAAGTGTGGCGAGCCAGGACACAGGGCGACAGAGTGCAAGAAACAGATTTTGCAAAAGCCGAAGAGTTTATTCATCGAAGAGGGTACTGCGGACGAGGTTGAAGAAGCGGAGTACCAGGGAGACCCCGTATATGATGACTACGGAGATGAAGATATGCTTTACGGGGATGGTCATGAGAATCTGGTCGTCCGTAAAAACTTGCTAACTCCCAAGGGTGACTCGGAGGATGATTGGTTGAGGACCAATATCTTTCACACTACCTGCACAATTGCGAAGAAGGTTTGCAAGATGATCGTAGACGGCGGCAGTTGCGACAACATAGTCTCTGAAGAAGCTGTCAAGAAATTGCAGCTGAAGACGGAGCAGCATCCCACGCCTTACAAGCTGTCATGGTTGATCCGAGGTTCCGAGGTAACAGTTGATAAAAGATGTCTTGTTTCTTTTTCAATTGGTAATAAGTATCATGATAGTCAATGGTGTGACGTGGTGAAGATGGATGCATGTCATATTTTGTTGGGTCGTCCGTGGCAGTATGATAGACGTGTGTTCCATGATGGGTACAAGAATACCCATTCGTTTGTGATGAAGGGGAAGAAAATCGTACTAGCTCCGCGACGGGAGGGTTCCACTCTGGCTCCAACCGCGCCGGCTAACCTTCTTTCTCGATCCCAGTTCTTGGGGGAGATTCAGCGGGAAAAGTTTGTTTATGCGTTGATCCCTTCTAATAATAGTTCCAGTAATGAGGAATCTGAATTACCCCCTGAGGTGCAGCAGGTTTTGGATGAGTTCTCCTACTTGATGCCAGAGGACCTCCCTCCTGGTTTGCCACCAATGAGAGGTATCCAGCATCAGATAGACCTAGTTCCAGGTTCTAGTCTGCCAAACAGACCTGCCTATCGTCTCAGTCCAAAGGAAGCAGAAGAGTTACAGAGGCAGGTAGTTAAATTACTTGAGAGGGGTTACATCAGATAGAGTATGAGTCCTTGCGCAGTGCCCGCTCTGCTAGTTCCAAAGAAGGATGGTTCATGGCGCATGTGTGTAGACAGCAGAGCCATCAATCGGATCACTGTGAAGTACAGGTTTCCCATTCCGCGGCTTGATGATATGCTAGATCAACTGTCCGGCTCTCAGGTCTTCTCAAAGATTGACCTCAAGAGTGGATACCATCAGATTCGGATCAAGCAGGGGGACGAGTGGAAGACCGCGTTCAAGACACAGCATGGGTTGTACGAGTGGATGGTGATGCCTTTCGGTCTCTCCAACGCACCTAGCACCTTCATGCGGTTTATGCATCAGGTTTTGAGGCCTTTCATGGGGAAGTTTGTTGTCGTTTATTTCGATGACATTCTTATTTACAGTCCCACATGGGCTGTTCACTACGATCATTTGCGAGCTGTCTTTGAAGCATTGAAGGCGGAGAGTTTGTTCATTAACAGGAAGAAGTGTTTCTTTTTCACTACTTCTGTGCAATTTTTGGGTTTCATTGTGTCTACTGATGGTGTGCATGCAGATCCTTCGAAGATTGAGGCAATTGTGGATTGGCCCAAGCCTAAGACACTGCACGATGTGCGCAGTTTCCATGGGTTGGCTTCTTTCTATCGCAGGTTCATCAGAAATTTCAGCACTTTGGTGGCCCCCATCACTGAGTGTCTGAAAGGGCGTGATTTCAAGTGGACGGATGAAGCAGAGGCCAGTTTCAACCAGGTCAAGAAGATGATGACAGAGGCACCAGTTCTGGCACTACCTAATTTTGACAAGATGTTCGAGGTTAACTGTGATGCCTCAGGTTTGGGCATTGGCGGTGTTCTAAGTCAGTCAGGGCGTCCGATTGCGTTCTTCAGTGAGAAGCTATCCGGGGCCAGAAAAAATTACTCGACTTATGATTTGGAGTTCTTTGCCATTGTTTAGACGTTGAAGCACTGGCGTCATTACCTAGTGCAGAAGGAGTTCGTTTTGTATACAGATCATGAGGCTTTGAAGTACATCAATGGGCAGCACAAGTTGAGTCGGCGGCATGCCAAGTGGGTGGCCTATTTGCAGGAATTCACTTTTGCATTGAGGCACCAGGCAGGAAGTTTGAACCGGGTAGCCGATGCTTTGAGTAGACGTAATTTGCTTCTCACCTCCATGAGCAACCAGGTTCCTGGATTTGAAGCATTTGCAGATATGTATGAGGCAGACCCTTCCTTTGGGAAGATCGTTGCTGAGGTAATTTCTGGTCAACGTCATGATTTTGTTTTGCATAATGGTTATCTGTTTCGGGGACGGCGTTTGTGCGTTCCAGATTGTTCTTTGCAGCAACAGATTATCAGGGAGCTTCACCAGGAAGGGCACTTTGGCCGAGACAAGACGCTTGTTCTCGGCTTACCCCGCACCCAGAGAGCAGCGGATTCTGTCCTTGTTGTTGTTGACTGGTTTTCCAAAATGGCACATTTTGTACCATGTAGGAAGACAATGGATGCAGTGCGGATAGCCCACCTCTACTTTAGAGAAGCTGCATGGAGTACCACGGTCCATCACCTCGGATCGTGACACGAAGTTCATGAGTCAATTCTGGAAGAGCCTCTGGGAGAAGTTGGGCGCTCAGTTGAACTTCAGCAGTGCGTATCACCCGCAGACCGACGGGCAGACAGAGGTGGTGAATCGCAGTTTAGGGAATCTTCTCAGGTGTTTGGCAGGTTCTAAGCCCAAGCAGTGGGATTTGGCGCTTGCTCAGGCGGAGTTTGCGTATAACAGGTCAGTGAACAGAACTACGGGAATGAGTCCTTTCCAGATTGTTTATGGTCAGAACCCGACAGGGGTGCTGGATTTGGCTCCAATTCCGCGCGTGGGACGCGTTCATCCTAAGGCTGAGGAGATGGCAGATCACTTGAGGGGTATTCATGACCAGGTGAAGAACAAGATTGAAGAGAACAACAGCAAATACAAGGCTCGAGTGGACAAGCATCGATTGGGGGTGATGTGTGTATTTTAGCAAACTGCCTATTTATATAAAACTTTAAAGTGTTATTTTTGGATTAATGATATAAGCTAATGTTTATATATGTTATTTTGACTAAATAAAAGTAGATAAGTTGTTAAAATTATATAGGAGTATATTTATATGAAATATTGTTGTTTTTACAAGCAAGATAAAAGTGTGTGATTTGGTTTAATTAGATATTTCGGTTTATTTAACTAAATAGTTTAAATTGCTTGTAAATTGTTATTTTGAGTAAAAGAGATTATTTTGTTAAAAATAAATAAGTTGGAAGTTAGTTTGTGAAATAATTATAAAGTAGACTTTTTAAATAAAATCCCTATTACTATTGTTTGATATTACATGATTATTTTTCTAGATATTAGAAATTATTTATTTAACATAAGTTTATAATTATGTATGACTTGTTTTATTAAAATAAGCATTTTAGTGAATTTTATTCTCGTATTTAATTATTATATAGTGTATATATATTTTCTAATAAATAAATAGTTATAATTGAATTAGTTTGAGATAATTTTTATAGTCACTTATGAATAAATAGTTTGTTTATTAAATTATTATTTCCTATAAAATAAAGAAATTGTATAAGCTTAATATTGGATTTATTTCTCAATAATTTGACGAATTAGTATTTGTATAAGTTATAATATTTTTATGAGGAAAATATAAGTGTTAATTAAATAATTGTTTTATGCTATTAATTAACGGGGTTAAGGGGGGATAATTTCAAATGAGAAATTAGGAGTTAAAGCATTTGGCATAGCATACTTGCACAATTGAGCTTGTAAATAATTTAGGAATTATAAATTGTAGGTGACAAGATCGTAAGCAAGGGTTACGAATATCCGTAGAAGCTTATCGCGCTAATTGCTTTGCTACTTGAGGTGAGTAAATATGCCTAACCTAGTGTGCCCGTCCTCCTTCGTGTCCAAATATTTTTATGGCTTTTACGTCTCAAAATGTGATTTGTGACAAAAGTGTTTAACTTGATATATTTCAATTACGCGTCTAACTATTTTCGTGATTTATACGTCTCAAATGTGAATTTTGAAATACGTGCTTGACTTGGAATTTCAATTACTTGTTTATCGATTCATTTGGAAACTATCACATGAAAATTAATAATACGTAATAACGTAAAGTGAAAACAGTTGGGCGGCGGAACCATATGCGGATTATTACTTATTGTGGTTATTATATTTTGCTCGGTTGCAATTGCCCCGGGCTGCTCCATGTACTCACCTCTCTGGCCGCAAGAAGTCTTAGAGGGGTGCCGGCACTTAAGGTCTTGGATGCATGGGATATGGTTGGTTCTATATTATTGGTTCGTTCCCCGCTACAACTAAATAAAAATGTGAATTTTGAGATGTGGATCATGGATGAATATTGGATATTGGGAATTTCATAACTTGGACAAATATTACGGATTGGAATGTTTCCTTTGGATAAATGTCTATTTGGTACTGTGATGATTTGAGAATACATTTCTGGAAACAAAGAATTAAAAATTTGGAAAAATATATTTCTTTTCTCACATGAGAACATATTTGTTACTTCTTACATATCATCCTGATTTTCTTAAAATAAAAACTTGCCTCTTTCCGATTTACACGTTGGGGTGTTTACTTACTCAGCAATTTTTGTGCTGACTTTGGAAAAACTGCGGTCTTTGTTTCTTTCCCCCGCAGGTCTAGGCGAAGGGAGCTCGGCTTAAGGGGAAACGCGGACTCACCTAGTTGAGCTAGTGCTAAATAAATAGAACACCTAGATAATATCTCATCATGTTGATAGTATGTATTATTTCACTGTTGAAGACATTACGGTTTGTAATATAAATAGCTATGGCGATGTTTGTTTTGATTACCATTGTTCCTTGCACCGGGAGCGATCCCAGGTGCGGAGTGGCATTCCCGTATTTCTCCCACGACGAAGTATGGGGGTGTCACAGGTGGTATCAGAGCGGGCATTCCAATAAGGGATTAAAACCTGTAGGGCAACTTAAAATTGATATAGGGAAAAATAATAAAACTGGAAAAGCCGATTGGGATCACGGGTAGTCTAAGTGTTGGTATTGATCCCACTTATGTCCCTTCTTTCTTATGGTTACTTGATTACATGGTACATGGATTATTTCGTTCGAATTGATAACCTCATTCATGATGGATTTGGTAAAATGTTACTCTTGTTGTGGATAATGAGAAATATGGATTATTGGAACCAAATTTTGGGTTGAAAGTGATTTGAAAAGATGGGTTATATGTGAAAATAACTGTATCCTGCTTGATTTGACCTCTATAAGGTCGTTGATACTTGGATTATTTGGTGTCTTTATTTTGATTGGTTGCTAGATAAATAATACTCTTAAAATAAGAGGAAATTGATTATAGAAATTGGATTGTGAATTATGAATGATGCATTGCCATGTTTGAAAATTTATATGTTGTGTATAAGATTCAAATGATTCGCTAAATGTGACATGATAGTTATGCATTTATAAGGTGAATTAAAATCTCTAGGACCAGGATAGAATAAATCAATAAGTGAATACATGAGAATGTAACTGATAAACCATTGCAGCAATATACTTGGAGGACCCGGTAAGGATAGACAGTTCAGAGCAATAATCACATGGAGTACTTTTTTTATTCAATAATAATGTTTGTAGGAATACATGTTTCTTGTGACAAATATGGGGGAGAAGTATTAGATTTAGACCGTTGGAGACTTTGGGATTTAAGAGACATAGTAGAAATGCTAAGATTTTTGGAAGGGGTGAACCCTATATTTTATTAAGTAGGTATGTGAGGACTTTCACGATATATTTGAGGTACCCATTAAGATATTAATTTAGAGTCAGTGGTCGAGAATAAATTATTTTTTTGGAGTCTTTTCTTGTAAACAAAGAAAATTATTCGAGGAAAGGTCCCACCCACCCACACCTGAGAAACTAAGAAGTCGACCCGTTAAGTTTTGCCTAGTTTTAAATACAGTTTTACAGCCTTGGTGATTGGAGATGTTTTCTATGTAAATGGTTGATTGGAGTCTACTTCTTCATAATTTTATTCGGAGAGTTATGCTAGACTGCTTTATCATTTAAAGATATTGGTAATATATACACATTTGAAGTGCTATTTGTGTTGTGGTTACTCTAGTGTTGCTTCATGATTGAGGTGTTTATTGGGTTACATATTACTTTGAAATTTTAGGATTCGCTTGAAATGGTAAGTAAATTTGTGAAAGAAGTATTGCTAGTTCATTGATGGTCGCTTATAATATTTGGACACACCCTATGACAGATCTAAGCAGGCTTATTTGGAAGTTACACATTTAATGTTGCATTGGAGTTCTGACTTAGTATTTGAAATTTATGTTTAAAGCCTAATAAACTTATATTTGGAGCCTCATGCTTTAAGAAGGTTGCTCGGGAGATATTATTTTAAGAGAAATTAGGGAAGTTTCTTATATGAAACTATTGCATACTTGGAGTGTCGTCGGAATACTGTTGCTCATGATCGGGGAACGTGTTCAGTTATGAATTGTCTCTAAGGGATGTTTATTTTAGCATATGTCATTCTAAAGTTCTAGCGTTTTGTTGGGCTTAGGGGGAAAAGTGGTAAATTCTTCAACTTAGCGTTATTTGGTTTAGTGTGTGATACAAATTTAAAGGAGATGGAAGTACCAGTTACCTAGGAAAAAAATATTAAGAAAAGCTTGGAGTTTGTAGGAAATTGGAGACACATTACAGCTTTACGTTTGGGGATTTGTTTCAATATAGGCATGACGTCAGTGTTTCAAATTATTGGGTTGGGTTTGCATGAATTCACATTTTTCATTGGAGTAACAATCTGGACTAAGAAGAGTTATGGATTTAAGTGGTTGATTCGGGTCAATTAGAATACTTGGTAGAAGCACATGATTAATTAGCACCAAGTCGAATATGAAGACTTTAGTACCCTTTAGGTACGACGCGTGGTTATCAAGGTACTACCCTAAGTTCTCCTAAGGTACTAGACACATAGAAGAACTTAACGTAAGAAACTCAGCTCCGGATAAGACCAAAAGACATAGATAGAATCTTGGAGAGTAATCGCTTTGGGGATTGATTAGAATCAACATGATTTAAGGTATATTTGGGAATTAAGTGATTAAAGGGGACTATGTCTTGTGAAATTTTGGAGGAAATTGGAAGAAACGTGGGCAGCTAGATCGAAGATCAAAAGACTAATCCATTAAAGTTTTAGATTCCCTAGGCTAACTTGGTTTAGAGACACTAAGTTCGGTTTTAAGATGCCTATTTGGAGTTCGATTATTTAAATCAACTACCCTGAGGAATCTGGATATTAATGTGGTCGGGAACTCTCCATAATATGCGTGGATTAGCAAGTTTGTGAGCCTTTTGGAGTTATGTAATAGAATGATATTTTTCGGCAGCTTTACTTTTCTATATTTGGGGTACATACTCTTCACATAAACCTTAATTGAAGTCTTTTTGTTAATGTCTTGTTGTGGTATACACTCATCACTTAATCAAGGTTTGGTTATTGGGATTGAATATTGATAAGTTGCTTGGGAGTTTGCCTTCTCTAGTCAATTGACACGGTATTTTGGGGTCTTTGGAGGCGTCATGAGATTTGGGTCGATAGCTAGATTTTTAGGACTAAGAAGAACTGTTTATTTCAAAGTCTTGCTGTTAATTTCTTAAGTCATGCTTGGGATGAACGAAGCACATGCGGGTCTAAGGCGTTGATAGTATCCTTGCCGTTGTTGGATGGAGTTTTGTCGCTTGACCATCACCAAGGAGCATAGATATTGAGTCAGAATTACTGATGGAGTCACGGAAACAGCGGGATTATGTGTTATGTATCATGGGAATACATTTTGATTCCTTTCTTGGTTTATGTTCTGGACTACAGAAAATATCAAGTACGTATTAAAGGTAAATTTAGTAATTTATCAAGATTTTGGAGAGTTAAATGTCAAAATGTCTTGTTGTGGAATAAACTGTCTGCTTAATCGAGGTTGACTACGAGGATTGAAATGTAATAAGTTTATTGGGAGCCCGTATTTTGAAACAAGTCTTTTCTAATAATTTGAAACAGCACTATTGCATTCATGAGTGGTATCGCGGAATTTTGGGTTGGTAGCTAGATTTCTAAGATTAAGAAGAATTGTTTATCTAAAAATTTTCCTTGTTATTTCCTTAAGTCACGTTTGGAATAAATAAAGCGCTTGTGTGTTTAAGAAGTTGATAATTTCTTTGTCGTTGCTGTATGGAGTTTTGTCACTTGAACGTCATCAGAGGAGCATAAATTTTGAGTTATGAATTACTGTTGGATTACGTGTTATGTAATTAAGTCCTTTGTTGGTTTATGTTCAGGACTATTGGTAATATCAAGTACGTACTAAAGGTGAATTTAGTAGTTTATCAAGATTTTGGAGATTTATTGAAATATTTCGATCACTTGGCGTAATTAGGCTATGTCTATCGAATTATAGTGCAGATTCGGACTTCTGATAGTTAGTACGGTTTGCTCGTGCAAGTGAGAAATGGAAGTCTTTTCGCTAAATAAGTATTTGGGTCCATGGGATGTTTGTCCTCTTATTGACTATTTTTGGGTGTTACAAAAGTTTATGGGATTACGCTAAGACTTATTGGTGGAACTAAATGTTATAAATTTTCTTTAGCAGACCTTGTAAAACGAGTTATCTAGAGGAAAATGGGTTAGTGGAAACAATATCTTACGTGGAATTTGGGTGAAGCAACCTCCGACTAGATGATCATGTACGGTAGAGCGATATAGATTTCGATAAGAAATAGAAATAGGAAAGCGACTTCTAATTGCCATTTAAAGCCGTAGTATCTTGCAGGTTACCTTAATTTCCGTCTCAGCTCATTTTGGAGATAGACAAAATTTCAAATAAGAATTTACTCTGGGGCAACAGTGACACGGTCCATATACTGCAACTAAATAAGTATATCCACGACTTGTATTCACCAAGTATGACCCTCCATTGTGGGAAAATTATATTGAGTTCCGGGGACGTCACTCCTCTAAGGGGGAGAGGATGTAACCCTTCGTTTAGCACCCTTTGTTTAGAACCACTACGTGAGACTGTTACGCGATTAGAACCTCAATATCATTATATCGGGTCTAGGATTTTCATTTTTGTAACTGAAATGAGTATTAGCTTTACTTGGTATTTCTTATACTTTTCATATTACAATATACGTGTAAAATGGAGATTTATCGCTTATGAGAGATTTCATGTTCCTAACTTCGAGAATTAGTGGTTGGTTGCATGGTTTTGGAATCGCAAATATTTGTTTGGTTTTAGCTTCGAGGACGAAGCTTTCCTTTAAGGGGGGAAGGATGTAATACCCTGTTTTATTACAAAGGGTAAATTGGTAATTGAGACAAGAAAATGTAATTTTAATTTCGAACGATGAGTTGGTAATTTTTGGGTTGAAAATATACTCGAGAATTTCGTATAATAATTCTATAGAAAACGGTATCTTATTGTGTATTTTATTTAGCATTTTATGTGATTTATTTAACTATACCAAAGTATGTACCGTTAAATTCTGAAGGGTAAATTGGGTAATTGAGAAATAAGATTCAATTTTTATTGCGAGTGATGAGTTAGATTATTTTGGGTTGAAAATATTTTCGGGAAGTTCATATATTAATTCTAGAGAAAACGACATTTTAGTTGTGTATTTGATTTTAGCATTTTATGTAGTTTATCTAATTAAAGTCTAGTGTGTACCTAACCCACTAAATGACTCTACCTATTGGTGCATCCAAAACACTAGAATTATCTAGCCAAGTGTACTCCCACCACACTCTAGCCAAACTAACTAGAAGACAAAAAAAAAAAAAAATGGCAAGGTCGGTTGAGGAAACTTACCTCTCCAAGTAAGCCTCTCATTATTTAATGGTTGTTGTCCTTTCCAGCCCACTCTCACTCAAAACACATCAGACCAATAATTCTCTCTCTCTCACCTTGTTTCTCTCACACACAAAACAAACAAAAAACAAACTCTCTCTCTCTCTCTCTTAAAACCCACGGGAAAACAAAACACCACCACCACCACCACCGTGCAACCCACCACCACCCGAACCACCACCACAGCAGCCTCCTTATCTCTCCCTCTCCTCTCCCTCTCTGCCACTCACCACCACCAGCAACAGCAGCTGCTCTCGCTGACGAGGAGGCAGCCCACCACCACGCCGGAAAACCACCCCGACGGGAAGCAAAAGTCGCCGCCACCTCTGCCTCTCTCTCTCTCCCCTACGGTTTTGCCCTCCTAAACCTCCTCCTCCACTCTGTTTTGACCCAAGGAGGAGGAAAAGCAACAGCAGCCGCTGCAAGGCAACCCAGAACCGCCACCATCGCCGCCGCCACCATATTTTCCGGCGAGAAGCTCAACGGAGCTAACCGGAGCGACCCACCCTTTGAATTTGGTACCAAACAGCTCCTGGAGTCCAAGGAGTCTAGATTCACCATCAAACAGAGCCTAGAACGTCGGATTCATCGTCCGTGTTCATCACCGCCGACCACCACCTTCGGGGACGTGACTCGCTCCGTTTCTTGACCATTTCTCGCGATTTTTCGCATGGGTAAACTCTAAATCACCCTCTAGTTCATTTTTTAATCATCAAAATCGCATCTTGAAATCGATTTGGGTTTGTTGGGTTGAGGATTTATGCTTTTGTTCATGAAAGGGGTTGTTTATGTAGTTTCTGAAAAGTTGAGGGCAAGATGTTAACTGCATGTTTAGTTTCTCAAAGATTGGGGGTGATGTGTGTATTTTAGCAAACTGCCTATTTATATAAAACTTTAAAGTGTTATTTTTGGATTAATGATATAAGCTAATGTTTATATATGTTATTTTGACTAAGTAAAAGTAGATAAGTTGTTAAAATTATATAGGAGTATATTTATATGAAATATTGTTGTTTTTACAAGCAAGATAAAAGTGTGTGATTTGGTTTAATTAGATATTTCGGTTAATTTAACTAAATAGTTTAAATTGCTTGTAAATTGTTATTTTGAGTAAAAGAGATTATTTTGTTAAAAATAAATAAGTTGGAAGTTAATTTGTGAAATAATTATAAAGTAGACTTTTTAAATAAAATCCCTATTACTATTGTTTGATATTACATGATTATTTTTCTAGATATTAGAAACTATTTATTTAACATAAGTTTATAATTATGTATGACTTGTTTTTATTAAAATAAGTATTTTAGTGAATTTTATTCGAGTATTTAATTATTATATAGTGTATATATATTTTCTAATAAATAAATAGTTATAATTGAATTAGTTTGAGATAATTTTTATAGTAACTTATGAATAAATAGTTTATTTATTAAATTATTATTTCCTATAAAATAAAGAAATTGTATAAGCTTAATATTGGATTTATTTCTCAATAATTTGACGAATTAGTATTTGTATAAGTTATAATATTTTTATGAGGAAAACATAAGTGTGAATTAAATAATTGTTTTATGCTATTAATTAACGGGGTTAAGGGGTGATAATTTCAAATGAGAAATTAGGAGTTAAAGCATTTGGCATAGCATACTTGCACAATTGAGCTTGTAAATAATTTAGGAATTATAAATTGTAGGTGACAAGATCGTAAGCAAGGGTTACGAATATCCGTAGAAGCTTATCGCGCTAATTGCTTTGCTACTTGAGGTGAGTAAATATGCCTAACCTAGTGTGCCCGTCCTCCTTCGTGTCCAAATATTTTTATGGCTTTTACGTCTCAAAATGTGATTTGTGACATACGTGTTTAACTTGATATATTTCAATTACGCGTCTAACTATTTTCGTGATTTATACGTCTCAAATGTGAATTTTGAAATACGTGCATGACTTGGAATTTCAATTACTTGTTTATCGATTCATTTGGAAACTATCACATGGAAATTAATAATACGTAATAACGTAAAGTGAAAACAGTTGGGCGGCGGAACCATATGCGGATTATTACTTATTGTGGTTATTATATTTTGCTCGGTTGCAATTGCCCCGGGCTGCTCCATGTACTCACCTCTCTGGCCGCAAGAAGTCTTAGAGGGGTGCCGGCACTTAAGGTCTTGGATGCATGGGATATGGTTGGTTCTATATTATTGGTTCGTTCCCCGCTACAACTAAATAAAAATGTGAATTTTGAGATGTGGATCATGGATGAATATTGGATATTGGGAATTTCATAACTTGGACAAATATTACGGATTGGAATGTTTCCTTTGGATAAATGTCTATTTGGTACTGTGATGATTTGAGAATACATTTCTGGAAACAAAGAATTAAAAATTTGGAAAAATATATTTCTTTTCTCACATGAGAACATATTTGTTACTTCTTACATATCATCCTGATTTTCTTAAAATAAAAACTTGCCTCTTTCTGATTTACACGTTGGGGTGTTTACTTACTCAGCAATTTTTGTGCTGACTTTGGAAAAACTGCGGTCTTTGTTTCTTTCCCCCGTTGGTCTAGGCAAAGGGAGCTCGGCTTAAGGGGAAACGCGGAATCACCTAGTTGAGCTAGTGCTAAATAAATAGAACACCTAGATAATATCTCACCATGTTGATAGTATGTATTATTTCACTGTTGAAGACATTACAGTTTGTAATATAAATAGCTATGGCGCTGTTTGTTTTGATTACCATTGTTCCTTGCACCGGGAGCGATCCCAGGTGCGGAGTGGCATTCCCGTATTTCTCCCACGACGAAGTATGGGGGTCTCACACACAGCATGAGTTGTACGAGTGGATGGTGATGCCTTTCGGTCTCTCCAACGCACCTAGCACCTTCATGTGGTTTATGCATCAGGTTTTGAGGCCTTTCATGGGGAAGTTTGTTGTCGTTTATTTCGATGACATTCTTATTTACAGTCCCACATGGGCTGTTCACTTTCATCATTTGCGAGCTGTCTTTGAAGCATTGAAGGCGGAGAGTTTGTTCATTAACAGGAAGAAGTGTTTCTTTTTCACTACTTCTGTGCAATTTTTGGGTTTCATTGTGTCTACTGATGGTGTGCATGCAGATCCTTCGAAGATTGAGGCAATTGTGGATTGGCCCAGGCCTAAGACACTGCACGATGTGCGCAGTTTCCATGGGCTGGCTTCTTTCTATCGCAGGTTCATCAGAAATTTCAGCACTTTGGTGGCCCCCATCACTGAGTGTCTGAAAGGGCGTGATTTCAAGTGGACGGATGAAGCAGAGGCCAGTTTCAACCAGGTCAAGAAGATGATGACAGAGGCACCAGTTCTGGCACTACCTGATTTTGACAAGATGTTCGAGGTTAACTGTGATGCCTCAGGTTTGGGCATTGGCGGTGTTCTGAGTCAGTCAGGGCGTCCGATTGCGTTCTTCAGTGAGAAGCTATCCGGGGCCAGAAAGAATTACTCGAATTATGATTTGGAGTTATTTGCCATTGTTCAGACGTTGAAGCACTGGCGTCATTACCTAGTGCAGAAGGAGTTCGTTTTGTATACATATCATGAGGATTTGAAGTACATCAATGGGCAGCACAAGTTGAGTCGGCGGCATGCCAAGTGGGTGGCCTATTTGCAGGAATTCCCTTTTGCATTGAGGCACCAGGCAGGAAGTTTGAACCGGGTAGCCGATGCTTTGAGTAGACGTAATTTGCTTCTCACCTCCATGAGCAACCAGGTTCCTGGATTTGAAGCATTTGCATATATGTATGAGGCAGACCCTTCCTTTGGGAAGATCGTTGCTGAGGTAATTTCTGGTCAACGTCATGATTTTGTTTTGCATAATGGTTATCTGTTTCGGGGACGGCGTTTGTGCGTTCCAGATTGTTCTTTGCGGCAGCAGATTATCACGGAGCTTCACCAGGAAGGGCACTTTGGCCGAGACAAGACGCTTGTTCTTGTATCTGCTGATTTTTATTGGCCAAAATTGAGTGCTGACGTGGCGCACTATGTGGACCTTTGCTATGTGTGTCAGCGATCGAAAGGAGTTCTCACGAATGCAGGTCTTTACACTCCTTTACCTGTCCCTGAGGCGCCATGGTTTGATGTCAGTATGGATTTTGTTCTCGGCTTACCCCGCACCCAGAGAGCAGCGGATTCTGTCCTTGTTGTTGTTGACAGGTTTTCCAAAATGGCACATTTTGTACCATGTAGGAAGACAATGGATGCAGTGCGGATAGCCCACCTCTACTTTAGAGAAGCTGCATGGAGTACCACGGCCCATCACCTCGGATCGTGACACGAAGTTCATGAGTCAATTCTGGAAGAGCCTCTGGGAGAAGTTGGGCACTCAGTTGAACTTGAGCAGTGCGTATCACCCGCAGACCGACGGGCAGACGGAGGTGGTGAATCGCAGTTTAGGGAATCTTCTCAGGTGTTTGGCAGGTTCCAAGCCCAAGCAGTGGGATTTGACGCTTGCTCAGGCGGAGTTTGCGTATAACAGGTCAGTGAACAGAACTACGGGAATGAGTCCTTTCCAGATTGTTTATGGTCAGAACCCGACAGGGGTGCTGGATTTGGCTCCAATTCCGCGCGTGGGACGCGTTCATCCTAAGGCTGAGGAGATGGCAGATCACTTGAGGGGTATTCATGACCAGGTGAAGAACAAGATTGAAGAGAACAACAGCAAATACAAGGCTCGAGTGGACAAGCATCGTCGTCAGGTACTATTTGATGTTGGTAATTTTGTATGGGCTGTATTGACTCGTGATCGTTTCCCTGTTGGCGAGTACAATAAGCTCAAGGATCGGAAGATTGGGCCTTGTGAGATCGTGCAGAAGATCAATGATAATGCTTACAGGTTGAGGCTTCCCAGTCACCTGAAGACCTCGGACGTGTTCAATGTGAAGCATCTCACTCCTTGCTTTGTGGATTCTGAAGACATTGCTGTGAACTCGAGGACGAGTTCTTTCCAACCCGGGGAGACTGATGCAGGAGCAGACGATCCGGATGAAGCTGAACTGTCAGATTCGACTAATTTGGCGCTTCTCTACCATGAGATGGAAGATAAGCGCAAGGGACGGAAGAAATTACAGCTTTTGGTGTCGCCGCACTGTTTGGGCCATAACTTTGGCTACGGGTATCAGAATGACGCGAGCCACCCCAATTCGGAAAGCTCTCGACGAGACGCACAGTGTCCAGATAGCTCCATCGGGGTCCATCTTCATCCTAAAATTCCACTGTTTGACCTATCAAACGGGCGTTTTTAGTTATTTTTTACTATTTTTGGTAACATTTCCATTGCTTATTAGGACCTCACTTTGACACCGTTTTGGGTCAAACTTTCACGTACGTGTTTCTTTCAATAAGGCCAAATTGTTGGGCCAATTTTGGGATTTTGCCATTTTTGGCATATTTTATGATTTCAGCTATATATGCCCGGCTTGTGGGCAGAATTGAGCAGTTTTTGGTCAATAGATATTTTCTTCGAACCCTAGAGTCTCTCTACTGGTTAGTGCCTTTCTTTTCGTTGTTCTGCTGCGTTTGATCCCTCGCCTTGATTCAATTCGGCGTCAGGTTGGTATCAGAGCAAGTTCAACTTGGGAGGAAGATCATCATCGACGATGCCTCGTGGACGTGCTCGTGGCCGTGGGCAGCAGGTTGCTGAAGATGCCCCCCAGAGAGATCGTAACCTCGAAGACGTGATGAGGATAGAAGATCTGCAGCGACAGAACCAGGTTCAGCAGCAGCGGATCAAAGAGCTGACACGGCGCCTGGCGGCGCAAGATCTGGATGATCAGGAAGACTCAGACGACGACTCAGAGACGTCACTCAAAAACCCGTACCATTGCGAACCACGAGTTCGGGGGTACCGTGTTCGTGACGATCATCGCAGCGGTCTAGGCTTCAAGGTCGAGATCCCTAGTTATTCCGGTACCCTTCAGGCCGATGGATTCATCGATTGGCTGAACGAGGCAGATCGGATCTTTGAGTACAAGGAAGTTTCTGAACGTGAGAAGGTGAACTTGGTCGCAATCAAGCTCAAGGGCAGAGCTTCAGCATGGTGGGAGCAGTTGCGACGTTCTCGTGAGAAGCAGGGAAAACCGAAGATTGCTGAATGGGAAAAGATGAAGAAGAAGATGAAGGCTCACTTCCTTCCCTTCGGCTACACCCAAACCCTATATCAGCGTCTCCACACGCTGAGGCAGGGTGTTAAATCGGTGGAAGATTACACTGAGGAGTTCTACGAGTTGATCGCCCGCAACGACCTATCCGAAACAGAAGAGCAACTAGTAGCACGGTACTTGTCAGGTTTGCGACAATCACTGCAGGATGTTCTATGCCTGCAGACTTTCTAGACGGTTTCAGAAGTTTACCAGAGGGCTCTTACTGTGGAGAAGCAACATAGCAGAAAACCTGCATCGAGGGCCGATCAGACCAATCGATCGACTCGATCTCAGGAGTCCCGACCAGCCACCCAGGCAGCACATGGTCCATCGAGTAGCGGCTTCAAGTGCTAAAAGTATGGCGAGCCAGGACACAGGGCGACAGAGTGCAAGAAACAGATTTTGCAAAAGCCGAAGAGTTTATTCATCGAAGAGGGTACTACGGACGAGGTTGAAGAAGCGGAGTACCAGGGAGACCCCGTATATGATGACTACGGAGATGAAGATATGCTTTACGGGGATGGTCATGAGAATCTGGTCGTCCGTAAAAACTTGCTAACTCCCAAGGGTGACTCAGAGGATGATTGGTTGAGGACCAATATCTTTCACACTACCTGCACAATTGCGAAGAAGGTTTGCAAGATGATCGTAGACGGCGGCAGTTGCGACAACATAGTCTCTGAAGAAGCTGTCAAGAAATTGCAGCTGAAGACGGAGCAGCATCCTGCGCCTTACAAGCTGTCATGGTTGATCCGAGGTTCCGAGGTAACAATCGATAAAAGATGTCTTGTTTCTTTTTCAATTGGTAATAAGTATCATGATAGTCATTGGTGTGACGTGGTGAAGATGGATGCATGTCATGTTTTGTTGGGTCGTCCGTGGCAGTATGATAGACGTGTGTTCCATGATGGGTACAAGAATACCCATTCGTTTGTGATGAAGGGGAAGAAAATCGTAATAGCTCCGCGACGGGAGGGTTCCACTCCGGCTCCAACAGCGCCGGCTAACCTTCTTTCTCGATCCCAGTTCTTGGGGGAGATTCAGCGGGAAAAGTTTGTTTATGCGTTGATCCCTTCTAATAATAGTGCCAGTAATGAGGAATCTGAATTACCCCCTGAGGTGCAGCAGGTTTTGGATGAGTTCTCATACTTGATGCCAGAGGACCTCCCTCCTGGTTTGCCACCAATGAGAGGTATCCAGCATCAGATAGACCTAGTTCCAGGTTCTAGTCTGCCAAACAGACCTGCCTATCGTCTCAGTCCAAAGGAAGCAGAAGAGTTACAGAGGCAGGTAGTTGAATTACTTGAGAGGGGTTACATCAGAGAGAGTATGAGTCCTTGCGCAGTGCCCGCTCTGCTAGTTCCAAAGAAGGATGGTTCATGGCGCATGTGTGTAGACAGCAGAGCCATCAATCGGATCACTGTGAAGTACAGGTTTCCCATTCCGCAGCTTGATGATATGCTAGATCAACTGTCCGGCTCTCAGGTCTTCTCAAAGATTGACCTCAAGAGTGGATACCATCAGATTCGGATCAAGCAGGGGGACGAGTGGAAGACCGCGTTCAAGACACAGCATGGGTTGTACGAGTGGATGGTGATGCCTTTCGGTCTCTCCAACGCACCTAGCACCTTCATGCGGTTTATGCATCAGGTTTTGAGGCCTTTCATGGGGAAGTTTGTTGTCGTTTATTTCGATGACATTCTTATTTACAGTCCCACATGGGCTGTTCACTTTGATCATTTGCGAGCTGTCTTTGAAGCATTGAAGGCGGAGAGTTTGTTCATTAACAGGAAGAAGTGTTTCTTTTTCACTACTTCTGTGCAATTTTTGGGTTTCATTGTGTCTACTGATGGTGTGCATGCAGATCCTTCGAAAATTGAGGCAATTGTGGATTGGCCCAGGCCTAAGACACTGCACGATGTGCGCAGTTTCCATGGGTTGGCTTCTTTCTATCGCAGGTTCATCAGAAATTTCAGCACTTTGGTGGCCCCCATCACTGAGTGTCTGAAAGGGCGTGATTTCAAGTGGACGGATGAAGCAGAGGCCAGTTTCAACCAGGTCAAGAAGATGATGACAGAGGCACCAGTTCTGGCACTACCTGATTTTGACAAGATGTTCGAGGTTAACTGTGATGCCTCAGGTTTGGGCATTGGCGGTGTTCTGAGTCAGTCAGGGAGTCCGATTGCGTTCTTCAGTGAGAAGCTATCCGGGGCCAGAAAGAATTACTCGACTTATGATTTGGAGTTCTTTTCCATTGTTCAGACGTTGAAGCACTGGCGTCATTACCTAGTGCAGAAGGAGTTCGTTTTGTATACAGATCATGAGGCTTTGAAGTACGTCAATGGGCAGCACAAGTTGAGTCGGCGGCATGCCAAGTGGGTGGCCTATTTGCAGGAATTCACTTTTGCATTGAGGCACCAGGCAGGAAGTTTGAACCGGGTAGCCGATGCTTTGAGTAGACGTAATTTGCTTCTCACCTCCATGAGCAACCAGGTTCCTGGATTTGAAGCATTTGCAGATATGTATGAGGCAGACCCTTCCTTTGGGAAGATCGTTGCTGAGGTAATTTCTGGTCAACGTCATGATTTTGTTTTGCATAATGGTTATCTGTTTCGGGGACGGCGTTTGTGCGTTCCAGATTGTTCTTTGCGGCAGCAGATTATCAGGGAGCTTCACTAGGAAGGGCACTTTGGCCGAGACAAGACGCTTGTTCTTGTATCTGCTGATTTTTATTGGCCAAAATTGAGTGCTGACGTGGCGCACTATGTGGACCGTTGCTATGTGTGTCAGCGATCGAAAGGAGTTCTCACAAATGCAGGTCTTTACACTCCTTTACCTGTCCCTGAGGCGCCATGGTTTGATGTCAGTATGGATTTTGTTCTCGGCTTACCCCGCACCCAGAGAGCAGCGGATTCTGTCCTTGTTGTTGTTGACAGGTTTTCCAAAATGGCACATTTTGTACCATGTAGGAAGACAATGGATGCAGTGCGGATAGCCCACCTCTACTTTAGAGAAGCTGCATGGAGTACCACGGTCCATCACCTCGGATCGTGACACGAAGTTCATGAGTCAATTCTGGAAGAGCCTCTGGGAGAAGTTGGGCACTTAGTTGAACTTCAGCAGTGCGTATCACCCGCAGACCGACGGGCAGACGGAGGTGGTGAATCGCAGTTTAGGGAATCTTCTCAGGTGTTTGGCAGGTTCCAAGCCCAAGCAGTGGGATTTGGCGCTTGCTCAGGCGGAGTTTGCGTATAACAGGTCAGTGAACAGAACTACGGGAATGAGTCCTTTCCAGATTGTTTATGGTCAGAACCCGACAGGGGTGCTGGATTTGGCTCCAATTCCGCGCGTGGGACGCGTTCATCCTAAGGCTGAGGAGATGGCAGATCACTTGAGGGGTATTCATGACCAGGTGAAGAACAAGATTGAAGAGAACAACAGCAAATACAAGGCTCGAGTGGACAAGCATCGTCGTCAGGTACTATTTGATGTTGGTGATTTTGTATGGGCTGTATTGACTCGTGATCGTTTCCCTGTTGGCGAGTACAATAAGCTCAAGGATCGGAAGATTGGGCCTTGTGAGATCGTGCAGAAGATCAATGATAATGCTTACAGGTTGAGGCTTCCCAGTCACCTGAAGACCTCGGACGTGTTTAATGTGAAGCACCTCACTCCTTGCTTTGTGGATTCTGAAGACATTGCTGTGAACTCGAGGACGAGTTCTTTCCAACCCGGGGAGACTGATGCAGGAGCAGACGAACCGGATGAAGCTGAACTGTCAGATTCGACTAATTTGGCGCTTCTCTACCATGAGATGGAAGATAAGCGCAAGGGACGGAAGAAATTGCAGCTTTTGGTGTCGCCGCACTGTTTGGGCCATAACTTTGGCTACGGGTATCAGAATGACGCGAGCCACCCCAATTCGGAAAGCTCTCGACGAGACGCACAGTGTTCCGATAGCTCCATCGGGGTCCATCTTCATCCCCATATTCCACTGTTTGACCTATCAAACGGGCGTTTTTAGTTATTTTTTACTATTTTTGGTAACATTTCCATTGCTTATTAGGACCTCACTTTGACACCGTTTTGGGTCAAACTTTCACGTACATGTTTCTTTCAATAAGGCCAAACTGTTGGGCCAATTTTGGGATTTTCCCATTTTTGGCATATTTTATGATTTCAGCTATATATGCCCGGCTTGTTGGCAGAATTGAGCAGTTTTTGGTCAATAGATATTTTCTTCGAACCCTAGAGTCTCTCTACTGGTTTGTGCCTTTCTTTTCGTTGTTCTGCAGCGTTTGATCCCTCGCCTTGATTCAATTCGGCGTCAGGTTGGTATCAGAGCAAGTTCAACTTGGGAGGAAGATCATCATCGACGATGCCTCGTGGACGTGCTCGTGGCCGTGGGCAGCAGGTTGCTGAAGATGCCCATAGAGAGAACGTAACCTCGAAGACGTGATGAGGATAGAAGATCTGCAGCGACAGAACCAGGTTCAGCAGCAGCGGATCGAAGAGCTGACACGGCGCCTGGCGGCGCAAGATCTGGATGATCAGGAAGACTCAGACGACGACTCAGAGACGTCACTCGAAAACCCGTACCATCGCGAACCACGAGTTCGGGGGTACCGTGGTCGTGACGATCATCGCAGCGGTCTAGGCTTCAAGGTCGAGATCCCTAGTTATTCCGGTACCCTTCAGGCCGATGGATTCATCGATTGGCTGAACGAGGTGGATCGGATCTTTGAGTACAAGGAAGTTTCTGAACGTGAGAAGGTGAAGTTGGTCGCAATCAAGCTCAAGGGCAGAGCTTCAGCATGGTGGGAGCAGTTGCGACGTTCTCGTGAGAAGCAGGGAAAACCGAAGATTGCTGAATGGGAAAAGATGAAGAAGAAGATGAAGGCTCACTTCCTTCCCTTCGGCTACACCCAAACCCTATATCAGCTTCTCCACACGCTGAGGCAGGGTGTTAAATCGGTGGAATATGACACTGAGGATTTCTACCTGTTGATCGCCCGCAACGACCTATCCGAAACAGAAGAGCAGCTAGTAGCACGGTACTTGTCAGGTTTGCGACAATCACTGCAGGATGTTCTATGCCTGCAGACTTTCTGGACGGTTTAAGAAGTTTACCAGAGGGCTCTTACTGTGGAGAAGCAACATATCAGAAAACCTGCATCGAGGGCCGATCAGACCAATCGATCGACTCGATCTTAGGAGTCCGGACCAGCCACCCATGCAGCACATGGTCCATCGAGTATCGGCTTCAAGTGCTACAAGTGGGGCGAGCCAGGACACAGGGCGACAGAGTGCAAGAAACATATTTTGCAAAAGCCGAAGAGTTTATTCATCGAAGAGGGTTCTACGGACGAGGTTGAAGAAGCGGAGTACCAGGGAGACCCCGTATATGATGACTACGGAGATGAAGATATGCTTTACGGGGATGGTCATGAGAATCTGGTCGTCCGTAAAAACTTGCTAACTCCCAAGGGTGACTCGGAGGATGATTGGTTGAGGACCAATATCTTTCACACTACCTGCACAATTGCGAAGAAGGTTTGAAAGATGATCGTAGACGGCGGCAGTTGCGACAACATAGTCTCTGAAGAAGCTGTCAAGAAATTGCAGCTGAAGACGGAGCAGCATCCTGCGCCTTACAAGCTGTCATGGTTGATCCGAGGTTCCGAGGTAAAAGTTGATAAAAGATGTCTTGTTTCTTTTTCAATTGGTAATAAGTATCATGATAGTCATTGGTGTGACGTGGTGAAAATGGATGCATGTCATGTTTTGTTAAGTCGTCCGTGGCAGTATGATAGACGTGTGTTCCATGATGGGTACAAGAATACCCATTCGTTTGCGATGAAGGGGAAGAAAATCGTACTAGCTCCGCGACGGGAGGGTTCCACTCCGGCTCCAACCGCGCCGGCTAACCTTCTTTCTCGATCCCAGTTCTTGGGTGAGATTCAGCGGGAAAAGTTTGTTAATGCGTTGATCCCTTCTAATAATAGTGCCAGTAATGAGGAATCTGAATTACCCCCTGAGGTGCAGAAGGTTTTGGATGAGTTCTCCTACTTGATGCCAGAGGACCTCCCTCCTGGTTTGCCACCAATGAGAGGTATCCAGCATCAGATAGACCTAGTTCCAAGTTCTAGTATGCCAAACAGACCTGCCTATCGTCTCAGTCCAAAGGAAGCAGAAGAGTTACAGAGGCAGGTAGTTGAATTACTTGAGAGGGGTTACATCAGAGAGAGTATGAGTCCTTGCGCAGTGCCCGCTCTGCTAGTTCCAAAGAAGGATGGTTCATGGCGCATGTGTGTAGACAGCAGAGCCATCAATCGGATCACTGTGAAGTACAGGTTTCCCATTCCGCGGCTTGATGATATGCTAGATCAACTGTCCGGCTCTCAGGTCTTCTCAAAGATTGACCTCAAGAGTGGATACCATCAGATTCGGATCAAGCAGGGGGACGAGTGGAAGACCGCGTTCAAGACACAGCAAGGGTTGTACGAGTTGATGGTGATGCCTTTCGGTCTCTCCAACGCACCTAGCACCTTCATGCGGTTTATGCATCAGGTTTTGAGGCCTTTCATGGGGAAGTTTGTTGTCGTTTATTTCGATGACATTCTTATTTACAGTCCCACATGGGCTGTTCACTTTCATCATTTGCGAGCTGTCTTTGAAGCATTGAAGGCCGAGAGTTTGTTCATTAACAGGAAGAAGTGTTTCTTTTTCACTACTTCTATGCAATTTTTGGGTTTCATTGTGTCTACTGATGGTGTGCATGCAGATCCTTCGAAGATTGAGGCAATTGTGGATTGGCCCAGGCCTAAGACACTGCACGATGTGCGCAGTTTCCATGGGTTGGCTTCTTTCTATCGCAGGTTCATCAGAAATTTCAGCACTTTGGTGCCCCCCATCACTGAGTGTCTGAAAGGGCGTGATTTCAAGTGGACGGATGAAGCAAAGGCCAGTTTCAACCAGGTCAAGAAGATGATGACAGAGGCACCAGTTCGGGCACTACCTGATTTTGACAAGATGTTCGAGGTTAACTGTGATGCCTCAGGTTTGGGCATTGGCGGTGTTCTAAGTCAGTCAGGGCGTCCGATTGCGTTCTTCAGTGAGAAGCTATCCGGGGCCAGAAATAATTACTCGACTTATGATTTGGAGTTCTTTGCCATTGTTCAGACGTTGAAGCACTGGCGTCATTACCTAGTGCAGAAGGAGTTCGTTTTGTATACAGATCATGAGGCTTTGAAGTACATCAATGGGCAGCACAAGTTGAGTCGGCGGCATGCCAAGTGGGTGGCCTATTTGCAGGACTTCACTTTTGCATTGAGGCACCAGGTAGGAAGTTTGAACCGGGTAGCCGATGCTTTGAGTAGACGTAATTTGCTTCTCATTTCCATGAGCAACCAGGTTCCTGGATTTGAAGCATTTGCAGATATGTATGAGGCAAACCCTTCCTTCGGGAAGATCGTTGCTGAGGTAATTTCTGGTCAACGTCATGATTTTGTTTTGCATAATGGTTATCTGTTTCGGGGACGGCGTTTGTGCGTTCCAGATTGTTCTTTGCGGCAGCAGATTATCAGGGAGCTTCACCAGGAAGGGCACTTTGGCCGAGACAAGACGCTTGTTCTTGTATCTGCTGATTTTTATTGGCCAAAATTGAGTGCTGACGTGGCGCACTATGTGGACCGTTGCTATGTGTGTCAGCGATCGAAAGGAGTTCTCACGAATGCAGGTCTTTACACTCCTTTACCTGTCCCTGAGGCGCCATGGTTTGATGTCAGTATGGATTTTGTTCTCGGCTTACCCCGCACCCAGAGAGCAGCGGATTCTGTCCTTGTTGTTGTTGACAGGTTTTCCAAAATGGCACATTTTGTACCATGTAGGAAGACAATGGATGCAGTGCGGATAGCCCACCTCTACTTTAGAGAAGCTGCATGGAGTACCACGGTCCATCACCTCGGATCGTGACACGAAGTTCATGAGTCAATTCTGGAAGAGCCTCTGGGAGAAGTTGGGCACTCAGTTGAACTTCAGCAGTGCGTATCACCCGCAGACCGACGGGCAGACGGAGGTGGTGAATCGCAGGTTAGGGAATCTTCTCAGGTGTTTGGCAGGTTCCAAGCCCAAGCAGTGGGATTTGGAGCTTGCTCAGGCGGAGTTTGCGTATAACAGGTCAGTGAACAGAACTACAGGAATGAGTCCTTTCCAGATTGTTTATGGTCAGAACCCGACAGGGGTGCTGGATTTGGCTCCAATTCCGCGCATGGGACGCGTTCTTCCTAAGGCTAAGGAGAGGGCAGATCACTTGAGGGGTATTCATGACCAGGTGAAGAACAAGATTGAAGAGAACAACAGGAAATACAAGGCTCGAGTGGACAAGCATCGTCGTCAGGTACTATTTGATGTTGGTGATTTTGTATGGGCTGTATTGACTCGTGATCGTTTCCCTGTTGGCGAGTACAATAAGCTCAAGGATCGGAAGATTGGGCCTTGTGAGATCGTGCAGAAGATCAATGATAATGCTTACAGGTTGAGGCTTCCCAGTCACCTGAAGACCTCGGACGTGTTCAATGTGAAGCATCTCACTCCTTGCTTTGTGGATTCTGAAGACATTGCTGTGAACTCGAGGACGAGTTCTTTCCAACCCGGGGAGACTGATGCAGGAGCAGACGATCCGGATGAAGCTGAACTGTCAGATTCGACTAATTTGGCGCTTCTCTACCATGAGATGGAAGATAAGCGCAAGGGACGGAAGAAATTGCAGCTTTTGGTGTCGCCGCACTGTTTGGGCCATAACTTTGGCTACGGGTATCAGAATGACGCGAGCCACCCCAATTCGGAAAGCTCTCGACGAGACGCACAGTGTCCCGATAGCTCCATCGGGGTCCATCTTCATCCCCAAATTCCACAGTTTGACCTATCAAACGGGCGTTTTTAGTTATTTTTTACTATTTTTGGTAACATTTCCATTGCTTATTAGGACCTCACTTTGACACCGTTTTGGGTCAAACTCTCACGTACGTGTTTCTTTCAATAAGGCCAAACTGTTGGGCCAATTTTGGGATTTTGCCATTTTTGGCATATTTTATGATTTCAGGTATATATGCCCGGCTTGTGGGCAGAATTGGGCAGTTTTTGGTCAATAGATATTTTCTTCGAACCCTAGAGTCTCTCTACTGGTTTGTGCCTTTCTTTTCGTTGTTCTGCTGCGTTTGATCCCTCGCCTTGATTCAATTCAGCGTCAGGTTGGTATCAGAGCAAGTTCAACTTGGGAGGAAGATCATCATCGACGATGCCTCGTGGACGTGCTCGTGGCCGTGGGCAGCAGGTTGCTGAAGATGCCCCCCCAGAGAGAACGTAACCTCAAAGACGTGATGAGGATAGAAGATCTGCAGCGACAGAACCAGGTTCAGCAGCAGCGAATCGAAGAGCTGACACGGCGCCTGGCGGCGCAAGATCTGGATGATCAGGAAGACTCAGACGACGACTCAGAGACGTCACTCGAAAACCCGTACCATCGCGAACCACGAGTTCGGGGGTACCGTGGTCGTGACGATCATCGCAGCGGTCTAGGCTTCAAGGTCGAGATCCCTAGTTATTCCGGTACCCTTCAGGCCGATGGATTGATCGATTGGCTGAACGAGGTGGATCGGATCTTTGAGTACAAGAAAGTTTCTGAACGTGAGAAGGTGAAGTTGGTCGCAATCAAGCTCAAGGGCAGAGCTTCAGCATGGTGGGAGCAGTTGTGACGTTCTCGTGAGAAGAAGGGAAAACCGAAGATTGCTGAATGGGAAAAGATGAAGAAGAAGATGAAGGCTCACTTCCTTCCCTTCGGCTACACCCAAACCCTATATCAGCGTCTCCACACGCTGAGGCAGGGTGTTAAATCGGTGGAAGATGACACTGAGGAGTTCTACCAGTTGATCGCCCGCAACGACCTATCCGAAACAGAAGAGCACCTAGTAGCACGGTACTTGTCAGGTTTGCGACAATCACTGCAGGATGTTCTATGCCTGCAGACTTTCAGGACGGTTTCAGAAGTTTACCAGAGGGCTCTTACTGTGGAGAAGCAACATAGCAGAAAACCTGCATCGAGGGCCGATCAGACCAATCGATCGACTCGATCTCAGGAGTCCGGACCAGCCACCCAGGCAGCACATGGTCCATCGAGTATCGGCTTCAAGTGCTACAAGTGGGGCGAGCCAGGACACAGGGCGACAGAGTGCAAGAAACATATTTTGCAAAAGCCGAAGAGTTTATTCATCGAAGAGGGTTCTACGGACGAGGTTGAAGAAGCGGAGTACCAGGGAGACCCCGTATATGATGACTACGGAGATGAAGATATGCTTTACGAGGATGGTCATGAGAATCTGGTCGTCCGTAAAAACTTGCTAACTCCCAAGGGTGACTCGGAGGATGATTGGTTGAGGACCAATATCTTTCACACTACCTGCACAATTGCGAAGAAGGTTTGCAAGATGATCGTAGACGGCGGCAGTTGCGACAACATAGTCTCTGAAGAAGCTGTCAAGAAATTGCAGCTGAAGACGGAGCAGCATCCTGCGCCTTACAAGCCGTCATGGTTGATCCGTGGTTCCGAGGTAAAAGTTGATAAAAGATGTCTTGTTTCTTTTTCAATTGGTAATAAGTATCATGAAAGTCATTGGTGTGACGTGGTGAAGATGGATGCATGTCATGTTTTGTTAAGTCGTCCGTGGCAGTATGATAGACGTGTGTTCCATGATGGGTACAAGAATACCCATTCGTTTGTGATGAAGGGGAAGAAAATCGTACTAGCTCCGCGACGGGAGGGTTCCACTCCGGCTCCAACCGCGCCGGCTAACCTTCTTTCTCGATCCCAGTTCTTGGGGGAGATTCAGCGGGAAAAGTTTGTTTATGCGTTGATCCCTTCTAATAATAGTGCCAGTAATGAGGAATCTGAATTACCCCCTGAGGTGCAGCAAGTTTTGGATGAGTTCTCATACTTGATGCCAGAGGACCTCCCTCCTGGTTTGCCACCAATGAGAGGTATCCAGCATCAGATAGAACTAGTTCCAGGTTCTAGTTTGCCAAACAGACCTGCCTATCGTCTCAGTCCAAAGGAAGCAGAAGAGTTACAGAGGCAGGTAGTTGAATTACTTGAGAGGGGTTACATCAGAGAGAGTATGAGTCCTTGCGCAGTGCCCGCTCTGCTAGTTCCAAAGAAGGATGGTTCATGGCGCATGTGTGTAGACAGCAGAGCCATCAATCGGATCACTGTGAAGTACAAGTTTCCCATTCCGCGGCTTGATGATATGCTAGATCAACTGTCCGGCTCTCAGGTCTTCTCAAAGATTGACCTCAAGAGTGGATACCATCAGATTCGGATCAAGCAGGGGGACGAGTGGAAGACCGCGTTCAAGACACAGCACGGGTTGTACGAGTGGATGGTGATGCCTTTCGGTCTCTCCAACGCACCTAGCACCTTCATGCGGTTTATGCATCAGGTTTTGAGGCCTTTCATGGGGAAGTTTGTTGTCGTTTATTTCGATGACATTCTTATTTACAGTCACACATGGGCTGTTCACTTTGATCATTTGCGAGCTGTCTTTGAAGCATTGAAGGCGGAGAGTTTGTTCATTAACAGGAAGAAGTGTTTCTTTTTCACTACTTCTGTGCAATTTTTGGGTTTCATTGTGTCTACTGATGGTGTGCATGCAGATCCTTCGAAGATTGAGGCAATTGTGGATTGGCCCAGGCCTAAGACACTGCACGATGTGCGCAGTTTCCATGGGTTGGCTTCTTTCTATCGCAGGTTCATCAGAAATTTCAGCACTTTGGTGGCCCCCATCACTGAGTGTCTGAAAGGGCGTGATTTCAAGTGGACGGATGAAGCAGAGGCCAGTTTCAACCAGGTCAAGAAGATGATGACAGAGGCACCAGTTCTGGCACTACCTGATTTTGACAAGATGTTTGAGGTTAGCTGTGATGCCTCAGGTTTGGGAATTGGCGGTGTTCTGAGTCAGTCAGGGCGTCCGATTGCGTTCTTCAGTGAGAAGCTATCCGGGGCCAGAAAGAATTACTCGACTTATGATTTGGAGTTCTTTGCCATTGTTCAGACGTTGAAGCACTGGCGTCATTACCTAGTGCAGAAGGAGTTCGTTTTGTATACAGATCATGAGGCTTTGAAGTACATCAATGGGCAGCACATGTTGATTCGGCGGCATGCCAAGTGGGTGGCCTATTTGCAGGAATTCACTTTTGCATTGAGGCACCAGGCAGGAAGTTTGAACCGGGTAGCCGATGCTTTGAGTAGACGTAATTTGCTTCTCACCTCCATGAGCAACCAGGTTCCAAGATTTGAAGCATTTGCAGATATGTATGAGGCAGACCCTTCCTTTGGGAAGATCGTTGCTGAGGTAATTTCTGGTCAACGTCATGATTTTGTTTTGCATAATGGTTATCTGTTTCGGGGACGGCGTTTGTGCGTTCCAGATTGTTCTTTGCGGCAGCAGATTATCACGGAGCTTCACCAGGAAGGGCACTTTGGCCGAGACAAGACGCTTGTTCTTGTATCTGCTGATTTTTATTGGCCAAAATTGAGTGCTGACGTGGCGCACTATGTGGACCGTTGCTATGTGTGTCAGCGATCGAAAGGAGTTCTCACGAATGCAGGTCTTTACACTCCTTTACCTGTCCCTGAGGCGCCATGGTTTGATGTCGGTATGGATTTTGTTCTCGGCTTACCCCGCACCCAGAGAGCAGCGGATTCTGTCCTTGTTGTTGTTGTTGACAGGTTTTCCAAAATGGCACATTTTGTACCATGTAGGAAGACAATGGATGCAGTGCGGATAGCCCACCTCTACTTTAGAGAAGCTGCATGGAGTACCACAGTCCATCACCTCCGATCGTGACACGAAGTTCATGAGTCAATTCTGGAAGAGCCTCTGGGAGAAGTTGGGCACTCAGTTGAACTTCAGCAGTGCGTATCACCCGCAGACCGACGGGCAGACGAAGGTGGTGAATCGCAGTTTAGGGAATCTTCTCAGGTGTTTGGCAGGTTCCAAGCCCAAGCAGTGGGATTTGGCGCTTGCTCAGGCGGAGTTTGCGTATAACAGGTCAGTGAACAGAACTACGGGAATGAGTCCTTTCCAGATTGTTTATGGTCAGAACCCGACAGGGGTGCTGGATTTGGCTCCAATTCCGCGCGTGGGACGCGTTCATCCTAAGGCTGAGGAGATGGCAGATCACTTGAGGGGTATTCATGACCAGGTGAAGAACAAGATTGACGAGAACAAAAGCAAATACAAGGCTCGAGTGGACAAGCATCGTCGTCAGGTACTATTCGATGTTGGTGATTTTGTATGGGTTGTATTGACTCGTGATCGTTTCCCTGTTGGCAAGTACAATAAGCTCAAGGATCGGAAGATTGGGCCTTGTGAGATCGTGCAGAAGATCAATGATAATGGTTACAGGTTGAGGCATCCCAGTCACCTGAAGACCTCGGACGTGTTCAATGTGAAGCATCTCACTCCTTGCATTGTGGATTCTGAAGACATTGCTGTGAACTCGAGGACGAGTTCTTTCCAACCCGGGGAGACTGATGCAGGAGCAGACGATCCGGATGAAGCTGAACTGTCAGATTCGACTAATTTGGCGCTTCTCTACCATGAGATGGAAGATAAGCGCAAGGGACGGAAGAAATTGCAGCTTTTGGTGTCGCCGCACTGTTTGGGCCATAACTTTGGCTACGGGTATCAGAATGACGCGAGCCACCCCAATTCGGAAAGCTCTCGACGAGACGCACAGTGTCCTGATAGCTCCATCGGGGTCCATCTTCATCCCCAAATTCCACTGTTTGACCTATCAAACGGGCGTTTTTAGTTATTTTTTACTATTTTTGGTAACATTTCCATTGCTTATTAGGACCTCACTTTGACACCGTTTTGGGTCAAACTTTCACGTACGTGTTTCTTTCAATAAGGCCAAACTGTTGGGCCAATTTTGGGATTTTGCCATTTTTGGCATATTTTATGATTTCAGCTATATATGCCCGGCTTGTGGGCAGAATTTAGCAGTTTTTGGTCAATAGATATTTTCTTCGAACCCTAGAGTCTCTCTACTGGTTTGTGCCTTTCTTTTCGTTGTTCTGCTGCGTTTGATCCCTCGCCTTGATTCAATTCGGCGTCAGGTTGGTATCAGAGCAAGTTCAACTTGGGAGGAAGATCATCATCGACGATGCCTCGTGGACGTGCTCGTGGCCGTGGGCAGCAGGTGACAGCTTGAAAATGGACTAGTCTGGGACATCTTTTTACCATTGGTTTTAACCTTGTGAGAGTTGAGTTTGCCCATTTTCAGCTTATTTTCCACCTGATACGAGGCAGGACATGATTGCAAGATTTGAGTAATTTCATGCAGCACTTTTGTTTGTTGGATATGATCGCGGGTACATGTTATAATGTGCAGGTAACAGGTGCCGAGAAATGCATGGGATTGACTTGGATGGGAAGCAGCGTATCAGGAGAGCTGAGCAGAAAAAGAGCAGAAAAGTCTAAGTTGTGCGTTCAAACGCAGGGCACCTGCGTTCAAACGCACCAGATGGCAGCAGCGGGAAAATGGTGGAAAAGAGGCTAAGGCGTGCATTCAGACGCACGGCCTGCGTTCAAACGCAGGGTTCAAATTCAGAAATGCAGAAGAGCTAAGGGGTGCGTTCAGACGCACGGCCTGCGTTCAAACGCAGGACTCAACATCAGCAGAAGAAAAGACCAAGTCGTGCGTTCAAACGCAGGGGAGCTGCGTTCAACGCACGTGTCCGAAAAGCCAGAAGCCAGAGGAAGGAAAAGAGGTTAAGGCCTGCGTTCAAACGCAGGATGAGTGCGTTCAGACGCACTGCGTTTGAACGCAGGTGAGATGCGTTTGAACGCACGGAGGGTTTCCAGAAGCTTCAAGGACGGGTCTTTTTGAGGGTAAAACAGGAATTTCGTGCATCAGTTTTGGAGACTGTGGCAGTATAAAAGGAGGTGTTCCAGCACTGAATTAGGGTTACATATACACACTCATACATCTATCATCATCATCACAGCAGCCAGTTGCAGAGCTGTCAGGATTGGAGCAAGTCAGGATTGGAGCAGTTTTTGAGTGTTCAGCCAATAACTAGTTTGATCTTTTCTCTCTTTTATGAAACGTTGTTTTTCAATAATGCAAGCTAGCTAGACGTTTTTCCTAGGTTCTCGGTGAACCTAGGGTTTATGAATTCAGCAGACTTGGTTGTTTGATTTCCAGATGCATGGCTAGCTAAGCCTTAATACATGATGGATTGTTTATTATTCTGTCTTTGATTTTATTTACATACATGAATGGCTGATCACCCAGGAGTGTTTAAGACAGGATCTGGTGCGCGAGAGTGACCAGTGAGAGTTAGGAAGAAAAGACAGGATTTAGTACTCTGCCTAGATGGACCGAGAGGTGAAAAGAATCAGGGGACTAGCCCAGAAGCATTAGACCAACTGTTAGACGTTAGGGGGGAGACCGAGAGGATAACCTGTAACCCTAGAAGACTTAGAACGAACCCGCAGATTCAGGTGGACCGAGAGGACCCGGAAATCTGCAGGAGAGTGATAGGTGCATGAGACCGAGAGGAGATTGTACTGTTGGTATGTTGGCATAAACAAAACCACCGTGTGTTTCTGAAATCGAATATACCATGAAAGCTGGAGATTAACCCTAGGGGATCCTGGGACCTAGATTCTTAGAATTACTGATTTTTACAACTACAACAATTTCTGCAAAATATTTAAAAGAAAAATAAAATAAGCTTTTCTAAATATTGTTTTATTTACTGCAATTTAGTGAGTAGAATCAAATCCCAAACCTTCCTCCTTTTTACACTTTGTGTCTAATTCTAATTCTAATAAGCAAAACTTAAACTGTTCTCGAGGGTTCGACAATCAGAGTCACAATTACATACTCTATATTACTTGATCGTACACTTGCGAAAAAGCAGATAGATTTACGCTGTCAAGTTTTTGGCGCCGTTGCCGGGGAACGGTTACAGTTTTGTTAAAAAGACATTAGAATAAGTCTCAAAGTTTTTCTTTTTTACGTTTATTTTCTTTTGACTTACTGCTCTTGAATTCTGATTTTCAGGGTATTCTAGTTTATGTCCAGATTGCCTAGCAAACATGTATCACCACTTGAAGATCCCGAAAAGCATTTCAGAGAGCAAAGTCGCAGACACCGAGCCGCGATGTCTGAGCACGGAAAAGACACAACAACCGAAACAGGAACACCCACAGGGCAGCAGCAACGTACTCCAGCGCAGATGGCTCTTTACATTGAAGAGCTGATAGCAGCAGGCTTTGCTGCCAGGAACAATCAGAGGACTTACAACAGGTCTGGGAGGGCAATAGTCGAAAATTTTGAAGTCCCAACCGGAGGACATCAACCAGCTATCGTAGTGCCACCCATTACAGCAGAGCACTTCGATCTGAAATCATCCACCATTCAGACCGCCCAGACTCATTGTCCTTTCAATGGGAAAGCAGATGAAGATCCAAACGACTTCCTCGGAAAGTTTGAAGATTACTGCAACAAGATTAAATATAAAGGAGTTGAAGCGGATACGTTAAAGCTGATTTTATTCCCATACTGCTTGTTCGGAACAGCAAAAGACTGGCTGGAGGCAAGACCACCGAGGTCCATCACTACCTGGGATGGGTGTGTTACTGATTTTTTGGCAAAGTTCTACCCCGCATCCCGTGTTATCAAGCTGCAGAGTGAGATCTTATCGTTCAAACAGAAGATGGGGGAAACGGTGGTAGACGCATGGGACAGGCTGAAGAGACTTGTTAAAAAATGCCCCAATCATGGCTTCGGGGACGCAAAAATTCTGAAGGTATTCTACCATGCTCTCGACAGGGAGAATGCTGACAGGATTGATCGGGAAGCTGGGGTAACTTTTTATACCATGTGGATAAGGATGGAGCATATGAACTGATGAAACAATTAGCCAAACAGGATACTCGCCTGTTTGACGACCGCAGGCTCACAGCGGTAGTAGAACCAGTGGCCGACGACAGGATTGACAACCTCACGAAAGTGGTACAGGACTTAGTCAAAAAGGTGTATACAGAGAAGAAGCCAGTGGCATCAGTGGAAGAACCTGTCCTTGACGCAGCAATTCTGGAGCTTCAGACCGAAGATGCCAACTATGTTCAGCAGCAGTGGGATCCTAGTCGCTACAGACCAGGCACACGTGACCATCCAGGGTTTTGCTACGGAAATCCCAATGCAGCAGTCTATGCACCAGGATTCCAGCACAGGCCACAGGCACAACAGACGGCCCCAGCACAGCACACACCAGCACCACCACCACAGCTAAATTTGTCACAGCAACATTTTGAGTCCTATATGGAGAAATTCAATAAGCAGTGGGAAACAAGATTCGCGCAGATGGAGTCATTAACTGCCGATGTAAGCCAAATGAAGATTGCTATCCGCAACTTGGAGGTGCAGAATGGTCAGCTTGCACAGAACCAGGCAGAACGAGCCCCAGGGAATTTACCATCAAATACAGTGAACAATCCACGCGCTCAAATCAATGCTATCACAACTCGGAGTGGAATTGCACTGCAGGATCCACCGTATCCCAGTCATGCACGGGCTGAAAAGTCAAAAATTATTGAACAGGAAGTGATTGACAGGGAAGACAGTTCAACCATAAACTCTCAGAGAAGGGGTTCGGTCGAGCAGGAAGCAGAGCAGACTAATGAGGGTAGTCCAGAATTAGTGCATATCTCTAAGGAGGTACCCTACCCTCTGAAGACACGCAAGAGAGATGACAGCAAAGACTACGCCAGATTTCTGGAAGTATTCAAGCAATTACAGATAAACATACCTTTTGCTGAAGCACTTGCCAAAATGCCTACTTATGCGAAATTTCTCAAAGACATATTGTATGGGAGAAGGCGAATGAGTGACTTCGAAACAGTGAATCTGACGGCAGAAGCGAGCAGTTGTGTAAAAAATGGTCTACCACTGAAAAAGAAAGACCCTGGCAGCTTTGTTATTCCAATAACCCTGGGCAGTGCATACACAGGAAAAGCCTTATGCGACTTCGGTGCCAGCATCAACCTGATGCCACTGACCATCTTCAAAAGTCTGGGAGTCGGAGAGCCACGTCCAACAAGAATTATGCTTCAAATGGCTGACAGATCTGTGAAACCCGCCTATGGAGTAATTGAAGATATCCTGGTAAAAGTTGGAGAGCTTATTTTTCCAGCAGACTTTGTGATCCTGGACATGGAGGCTGGAGAGGTCCCGCTAATCCTGGGCAGGCCTTTCCTAGCAACCGGTGAAGCCATTATTAACTGCAAAAGTGGGGAGTTGTCCATGAAAATCAACGAGGAAAAAGTGAAATTTAATGTTTTCAAATCTCTCCAGCTTCCTGACCATTATGGGCATGAAAATTATTTCGCAGTAGAGGTAATTGATGATCTGGAGAATGAGGAAATGGAAAATTTATGGGAAGAATTTGAGGACATGTATCCAGAGGAAACAGAGGAGCAGCAGGATGAGCAGATCATGGGAACAGAAAGCTGGGTCACGCTATATAGGGATGAAGGAGGCGAGCAGAAAATGACACTGGTCCCATCACTCCAGGAACCACCAGTCCTGGAATTAAAACAATTGGCAGACCACCTCAGGTACGCTTTCATAGGTGAAAATAATACTCTGCCGGTAATTGTTTCGTCTCTTTTATCTCAGGAACAGGAACAAAAGCTGCTGGAGGTACTTCGAGAGCATAAAGAAGCAATCGGATGGACAATTGCAGACCTAAGGGGAATCAGTCCTGATTACTGCATGCACAAAATAAGAATCGAAGAAGGAAAGAAGCCAGTCATCCAGCCTCAACGGAGACTAAACCCAATTATGAAAGATGTGGTACGTAAGGAGGTCATGAAGTGGCTAGAAGCAGGAATTATATACCCCATATCAGACAGCACCTGGGTCAGTCCTGTCCAGTGTGTACCAAAGAAAGGGGGTATTACAGTAGTACAGAATGCTGATCAGGAGCAGATTGCCCAGCGCACTGTCACTGGCTGGCGAATCTGTATGGACTATCGGAAGCTGAACGAGGCAACACTGAAAGACCACTTTCCGCTGCCATTCATGGATCAGATGTTGGACAGACTAGCTCACCATGCTTATTACTGCTTTCTTGACGGGTATATTGGCTACAACCAGATCTATATAAATCCATAGGATCAAGAAAAGACGACGTTCACCTGCCCATATGGAACGTTCGCCTTTAGACGGATGCCATTTGGATTGTGCAATGCTCCAGCAACATTCCAAAGATGCATGATGGCTATCTTCTCTGATATGATAGAGAAAAATTTGGAAGTTTTCATGGACGACTTTTCGTTGTTTGGAGACAGCTTCGAAGACTGCTTATACCATCTGGCCAGAGTTCTGATCCGCTGCAGAAAAACAAACCTGGTACTCAACTGGGAAAAATGCCACTTCATTGTTACTGAAGGAATAGTGCTGGGAAACAGGATTTCCAGCAAAGGACTGGAAGTAGACAGGGCAAAAATAGAGGTGATCAAGCAGCTGCCATATCCAACCACAGTGAGGGCAATTAAGAGTTTTTTGGGCCACGCAGGATTTTACAGAAGGTTTATTAAAGATTTCTCAAAAATTACAAAGCCACTATGTAATTTGTTGGGAAAAGATGTGCCCTTTGTATTTGATAAAGCCTGCAAAGAAGCCTTTGACGTGCTTAAAGAGAGGCTGAAAACTGCACCCATTATCACAATGCCAGACTGGACCCTCCCGTTCGAGCTGATGTGCGACGCCAGTGATTACGCAGTGGGCGCGGTACTGGGACAGCGGAAGGATAAGGTGTGCAGTGTCATCTACTATGCCAGCAGGGTCCTGAATGAGGCACAGATTAATTATGGGACTACAGAGAAGGAGCTGCTGGCAGTCGTGTTTGCCCTGGATAAGTTCAGATCCTACCTGGTAGGTTCAAAAGTCATTATATTCACAGATCACAGTGCACTGAAATACTTACTGGAGAAGAAGGATGCAAAGCCAAGGCTGCTGCGTTGGATTCTGCTGATGCAGGAATTTGATGTCGAGATCAGGGATAAAAAGGGAATTGAAAATGTGGTAGCTGATCATCTATCTCGCCTGGAAAACCCTACAGAAGAACTGGTGCCCATTCAAGAAAATTTTCCGGATGAACACATTATGAAGATCAAGACCAACAGACAGCCCTGGTATTACGCCATAGCCAATTATTTGGTCAATGGAGCACTCCCTGAAGACATCACCCCTTGGCAGAAAAAGAAGTTTATTTCAGACTGCAAGCAATATTTCTGGGACGATCCTTATCTGTTCAAGCAAGGGGCAGACAATATTCTCCGTCGCTGCATTCCATGTCACGAGATTTTGGAGGTAATACAGCACTGCCACTCAGCACAATGTGGGGGACACTTCAGCGGACCGAGAACAGCCCACAAAGTACTGCAGTCAGGATTTTTCTGGCCAACAGTCTTCAAGGATTGCCATGACTATGCGCAGAGTTGCGATCGCTGCCAACGGACAGGGAATATTTCCCAGCGGAATGAAATGCCCATGACACTTTGGCAGGAAGTTGAACCTTTTGATGTTTGGGGTATCGATTTTATGGGTCCATTCCCTTCGTCTCTTGGAAATCTATACATCTTACTGGCAGTGGATTACGTGTCAAAATGGGTGGAAGCAATAGCCTGTCAGAAGAACGATGCGGCATTCGTGGAAAGATTCCTCAAACGTAATATCTTTACCAGATTTGGAACACCGAGGGCCATGGTCAGTGATGAAGGTTCTCATTTTATCAATAAGGTCTTTGCCAAAGTTTTAAAGCAATACGGGGTGTCTATCCATAAGGTGTCACTGCCTTATCACCCTCAGGCAAACGGGCAAGCAGAGGTGTCCAACAGAGAGATAAAGAGCATACTGGAAAAAACTGTGAATCCTGGACGTAAGGACTGGTCGCTAAAGCTGGATGATGCGCTCTGGGCATACAGAACTGCTTATAAAACCCCATTGGGAATGTCCCCATACCAGCTGCTGTTTGGTAAAGCATGTCACTTACCAGTAGAATTGGAACACAAAGCATACTGGGCAATCAAGCATCTAAATATGGATCACAGTTTATCAGGAAATAAACGGAAGATGGCACTCCTCGAACTAGAAGAATTTCGTAGGACTGCTTATGAGAGTGCCAAAATTTATAAAGAAAAAACAAAGAAGTGGCATGACAACCGCATTCTACCAAAGAAGATAGAAATCGGGCAGAAGGTTCTCCTCTACAACTCAAGGATGAAATTCTATCTAGGGAAGCTGCGCTCAAGATGGTCTGGACCATTTATTGTAAAGGACATTACATCATGGGGAGTGGTGGAGCTGGAGAACCCGAGGGATAATACAGTTTTCAAGGTGAATGGGAACAGAGTCAAGCCATACAGGGATCCTCAGGAGATCATGGAGGTAGAGGCACTCTACCTCGACCTTCCGTGATTACGACAAAGGTAACAAAGTCGGGCTGTCGACTGTAAATCACAAGCGCTGGTTGGGAGGCAACCCAACATAGATTAGTTGTTTTTATATATAATTTTTACGATGTTCATAATTTGAGAGAAAAGTGAGAAAGAGGGGTTTAATGTTGAACTCAGTGTTTCAGGAATCAGAGGCGTGCGTTCAAACGCAGGAGACATGCGTTCAAACGCAAACACCCTGCGTTCAAACGCAGACACCCTGCGTTCAAACGCAGACCCACCAACAGACAGAAGAAACACTGGAAACAGCTAACACTTATGCGTTCAAACGCAGACCTCCTGCGTTCAAACGCAGATCACACAATGAAGATTTCCAGCCAACAAGTGGTGCGTTCAAACGCACAAGGTGCGTTCAAACGCAAGGAGAAAAAGATGGGTTGGAAAAACCTAAGGACATGCGTCCAAACGCAGAGGGTGCGTTCGAATGCAAGAACTCATCAGCAGAGAATTTCTAGAGACAAGGCATGCGTTTAAACGCAGATCATTTGCGTTCAAACGCAGCTCATCAGAAGCATCGCAGAAGCTAAGCATTGCGTTCAAACGCAATCCATGTGCGTTCAAACGCAAACCAATAAGCCTAGAAAATTCATAGAACTTCAAGCACTGCGTTCAAACGCACACCATGCGTTCAAACGCAGATCAAGAGAATTTCAAAATTTTCAGAAAAGTGGAAGACGTGCTTTCAAACGCAGAAGCTGCGTTCAAACGCACATTCGAGCGGGATAAGAAATTTCGGAAAAATTTGAAAAAATTTGAAATTTAGGGGCCATTCTGCAATTTCTGAAAATTTGCCTATATATACTGTACGGATGACAGTGACTCATTATCACCCAAGTCATCCAGTTTTCAACTCTCTCTCTAGAAATTCTCTCTGCCCTAGCAGCTGCCAGAACCAGTCTGCCGCCAGCAATCTCCGACGACCACCGCAGGACCACCAGAAGGTCAGGAACAGTGTGGGGGTGGTCAAACTCATCCAATCTAAACACCAACAGATCCACTTCAGAGAGCAATTTCCAGATCTGTACCCGTAAGATTCACTCCGGGTAGCCAGGTTCTATCTTTTTCCTTCTCTTTGAATATTTTCAGTTTTTCTGTTTGAATCTTGAAATGGATGAGGATAGCCCTTACATGAGGCATGATAGGGCGATTGCACCTTTGAACATCATAGACTGCAGATTGCTTAGGGTTGACCATTTCTGCGACCATAGGTTTGTTAACATGGAGGCTCACCGTTTCTTTCTGCAAGACAAAAAGATTCGGTATGACATACCTGCTGAGAGGACCTTTCCCCGTGATAGAGTAGCAATGGGGGATGAACTGTTCAACTATACTGGGCAGGATCATTTTAGGGATTTGTTTACTGGTTTCACCAATCTGCAAGTCAGTTCTGTGCTGGCTAAGGAGATTTACAACAATCTCCAGCAGTGCATGAACAGTGAAGCCCAGTCAATTGACTGGATTTACTGCAGGAAGAGATGGATTCGAATCACCCCAGAGAGTATCCGAGAGAGTCTGGGTCTGGAATTAGTGTTGGATGACTGTCAGTTTCAGGAACTGAGGCGTCATCCATCTGAACAGCTTAGCGAGCAGATCTTGACCACCCTGTGTGCTGGTGTACCAGGCGCTGCTTGGTACTATCCTGAACGGAGTCCTTCCTACCGAAAACTCCCTGCGACCTACCTGATTCGAGAGGCGAGATGGTGGACTGAGTGGGTGACAACAGAATAGTGGGTATTAAACACTTTACCCGCATTGATTATAACATTGCCCTTTTGGTGTACTGTCTGATGGCCCGAGAGCCTGTGAGCCTCCCGGAGATTATTTGTGAGTTTTTCCGGGAACGAAGAGAGACCCACAGCAAGAAGGGTTTGGGTCTCCTGGGGATGTTAACAAAAATGGCGCAGGATTATCTGGTGGTTATCCCTGGTGAGCTGAGAGATATTCGACCAGTGCAGGTACGCAAGTACCGAAACATGAGATGTGCGTTGCATGAGGCCGTGCACGGGCCTCCAGAATTTGTCCAAGTGGACGATGATGATGATGATGCTCCACCTCAGGGTGGGGGTGTTGGCATGCCACCACCACCTCCTCCCGGTGATGGGGGTTTTCCAGCCTTACCAGGTCCCCTCCGACTTCCACGATCTGCCAGTTCCAGTGAACACAGGCAGGCCGAGCCCGACTTAGGGCAGTCCAGCTGAGGGGCCAGGCGCAGTTCTTTTGGGCGCCTGGAGAGGACTGAGCATGAGGAATGGGTCAGAAAGAAAATTAAGGCCCAAGAAAAAGTACAGAACTACCTGGTAAGGACGGTCAAGAAAATGGCCAGGGGTCTTTGGAAGTTGTTCAAGACCCAGAAGCATATTTACCACGCTAACACAGCCGCGTTGAGAGCTCATGAGGCGGCACTCGCTGAAATTCAGAGCAACATGCGTGGTAAGAGATTTAACTTTCCGGACCGCTATTCGAGTGATAATTGTCCCAGCTGGACAATGGAGGATAGCCGGCTATATGACAGCTTCTCTGGCCATGACCCCACACCGAGTCCGGAACACGCTGACAGCGTTGGTGACCCCGGCAGACCCGGTATCCACCTAGGCAGCATGCAGACCCAGGGGCAGTAGTGCCGATCCCGGTTCCAGCCATGCTGGTACCGCTGTCGCAGCACGCCATGCTGCGAGGAAACGCGCCAGGGGGCGAACCCCTTCACCATCTCCAGAGCCGACTGACCAGTCTACTCCGGAGAACACAGATTCTAGTTACAGGCCAGATCAGTAGAGTCGCGAGGACGCGCCACCTCTAGTGTGGGGGTGGGGAATCGTGTCCTCCTGCATAGCCGTGTCAGCATATTTTTGTCCGTTTTATTTTTAATTTTATTTTCATTTTTGAGTCAGCACGTTTTTTTATGTTGAGTCTATCCACCAACTTTTCTGACCTTGCATGATATATAAAAAAAAATAATAATAAAATAAATATAAAATATAAATAATACAAAAGTTTTTTTTGAGAAAGGGCAACTTAGGACCTAGAAACTGAAGAGAATCCAATGAAAGAGCTTATGAGAGTAGGAAGCACCGTAGCAGGGATACTTCAAATTTTAGTGTTTTGTGCGCAAGTCTCACGAAAGGATGTCCCGGGTATTCAGGAATGTGGAAAGTAGATAACAGGCATACTTTTGACTTCTCTAGTGTGCTAGGCGGATTTGGTCCTTAGATAATTGAATATTCTGTTTCCCGTGGAAACTGGTGGACTCTTGGAATCTGGGGTGGACCTTCGTGTAGAGTCGGTTTTATGCGGTACAAGTCTTTGGCCTAAGCGAAGTTGGGGAATGTACACCACCATCCCTTAAGGTAGTTCCAAGAGAAAATCCTAAAAAGCCCGCACTCTTAAAGCTCTACTGCACAGTTGTAAAAAACAGAGGAGATTTATTAGAAAAAACAAAAAAACAGAACAATCTGAAAAAAAAAAAATAAAAATAATAATTATTTCTGCTTAAAAGAGAAACAACATAATGTGCTTCCATTCACATGGAAAATTTGGATTCAATCCAATTTAGAGCTTAAGAGGGAAATTAAAGTCAAGCCGTATTACACAGGAGTTGTGTCTCCCAGCAATGGGACAATTTGAAAATCCAACGCAATAACGGCTAAGAGGGTCTGAAAACCTCAAATGACTTGGCGAAGAAAAATTATCTAGTGACTTAAGAAGCCTGGACCCTCTAAGTCAAAAGACGTGCTTTATCTTGGTTGGTTTGGTTGATGTTTGGGGACAACTTAGTGAGTTTGTGCACAGGATCAGTTTATACCATTTCTTGCTGCGCGTTGTGGAATTTCAAAATGAGCTTGTGAGGATTTGATGATTTCAGTTTATGATAGAGAGGTTTCCCAATCTCAGAGAAAATGAAAAAAAAAAAAATTGCTGTGTCTTGAATCAGTTTGTGTATATTCTGTATCTGAGTCAGTCATCTATTGAGTCTTTTGGTCTGTGTCATGAATCTGTGAAAAAGGGGAGTATAATATTAAAGTATGCAAAAGATGGGTCTGTAAGGCAGTATGCAAGGGTCTGCTCGGGACGAGCAGAGTTTAGTGTGGGGGTATTTTGACAGCTTGAAAATGGACTAGTCTGGGACATCTTTTTACCATTGGTTTTAACCTTGTGAGTGTTGAGTTTGCCCATTTTCAGCTTATTTTCCACCTGATACAAGGCAGAGATTTATAGGACATGATTGCAATATTTGAGTAATTTCATGCAGCACTTTTGTTTGTTGGATATGATCGCGGGTACATGTTATAATGTGCAGGTAACAGGTGCCGAGAAATGCATGGGATTGACTTGGATGGGAAGCAGCGTATCAGGAGAGCTGAGCAGAAAAAGAGCAGAAAAGTCTAAGTTGTGCGTTGAAACGCAGGGCACCTGCGTTCAAACGCACCAGATGGCAGCAGCGGGAAAATGGTGGAAAAGAGGCTAAGGCGTGCGTTCAGACGCACGGCCTGAAATGCAGAAGAGCTAAGGGGTGCGTTCAGACGCACGACCTGCGTTCAAACGCAGGACTCAACATCAGCAGAAGAAAAGACCAAGTCGTGCGTTCAAACGCAGGGGAGCTGCGTTCAAACGCACGTGTCCGAGAAGCCAGAAGCCAGAGGAAGGAAAAGAGGTTAAGGCCTGCGTTCAAACGCAGGATGAGTGCGTTCAGACGCACTGCGTTTGAACGCAGGTGAGATGCGTTTGAACGCACGGAGGGTTTCCAGAAGCTTCCAGGACGGGTCTTTTTTAGGGTAAAACAGGAATTTCGTGCATCAGTTTTGGAGACTGTGGCAGTATAAAAGGAGGTGTTCCAGCACTGAATTAGGGTTACATATACACACTCATACATCTATCATCATCATCACAGCAGCCAGTTGCAGAGCCGTCAGGATTGGAGCAAGTCAGGATTGGAGCAGTTTTTTAGTGTTCAGCCAATAACTAGTTTGATCTTTTCTCTCTTTTATGAAACGTTGTTTTTCAATAATGCAAGCTAGCTAGACGTTTTTCCTAGGTTCTCGGTGAACCTAGGGTTTATGAATTCAGCAGACTTGGTTGTTTGATTTCCAGATGCATGGCTAGCTAAGCCTTAATACAGGATGGATTGTTTATTATTCTGTCTTTGATTTTATTTACATACATGAATTGCTTGATCACCCAGGAGTGTTAAAGACAGGATCTGGTGCGCGAGAGTGACCAGTGAGAGTTAGGAAGAAAAGACAGGATTTAGTACTCTGCCTAGATGGACCGAGAGGTGAAAAGAATCAGGGGACTAGCCCATAAGCATTAGACCAACTGTTAGACGTTAGGGGGGAGACCTAGAGGAGAACCTGTAACCCTAGCAGACTTAGAACGAACCCGCAGATTCAGGTGGACCGAGAGGACCCGGAAATCTGCAGGAGAGTGATAGGTGCATGAGACCGAGAGGAGATTGTACTGTTGGTATGCTGGCATAATCAAAACCACCGTGTGTTTCTGAAATCGAATATACCATGAAAGCTGGAGATTAACCCTAGGGGATCCTGGGACCTAGATTCTTAGAATTACTGATTTTTACAACTACAACAATTTCTGTAAAATATTTAATAGAAAAATAAAATAAGCTTTTCTAAATATTTTTTTATTTACTGCAATTTAGTGAGTAGAATCAAATCCCAAACCTTCCTCCTTTTTACAGACTTTGTGTCTAATTATAATTCTAATAAGCAAAACTTAAACTGTTCTCGAGGGTTCGACAATCAGAGTCACAATTACATACTCTATATTACTTGATCGTACACTTGCGAAAAAGCAGATAGATTTACGCTGTCAGCAGGTTGCTGAAGATGCCCCCCAGAGAGAACGTAACCTCGAAGACGTGATGAGGATAGAAGATCTGCAGCGACAGAACCACGTTCAGCAGCAGCGGATCGAAGAGCTGACACGGTGCCTGGCGGCGCAAGATCTGGATGATCAGGAAGACTCAGACGACGACTCATAGACGTCACTCGAAAACCCGTACCATCGCGAACCACGAGTTCGGGGGTACCGTGGTCGTGACGATCATCGCAGCGGTCTAGGCTTCAAGGTCGAGATCCCTAGTTATTCTGGTACCCTTCAGGCCGATGGATTCATCGATTGGCTGAACGAGGTGGATCGGATCTTTGAGTACAAGGAAGTTTCTGAACGTGAGAAGGTGAAGTTGGTCGCAATCAAGCTCAAGGGCAGAGCTTCAGCATGGTGGGAGCAGTTGCGACGTTCTCGTGAGAAGCAGGGAAAACCGAAGATTGCTGAATGGGAAAAGATGAAGAAGAAGATGAAGGCTCACTTCCTTCCCTTCGGCTACACCCAAACCCTATATCAGCGTCTCCACACGCTGAGGCAGGGTGTTAAATCGGTGGAAGATTACACTGAGGAGTTCTACCAGTTGATCGCCCGCAACAACCTATCCGAAACATAAGAGCAGCTAGTAGCACGGTACTTGTCAGGTTTGCGACAATCACTGCAGGATGTTCTATGCCTGCAGACTTTCTGGACGGTTTCAGAAGTTTACCAGAGGGCTCTTACTGTGGAGAAGCAACATAGCAGAAAACCTGCATCGAGGGCCGATCAGACCAATCGATCGACTCGGTCTTAGGAGTCCCGACCAGCCACCCAGGCAGCACATGGTCCATCGAGTAGCGGCTTCAAGTGCTACAAGTGTGGCGAGCCAGGACACAGGGCGACAGAGTGCAAGAAACAGATTTTGCAAAAGCCGAAGAGTTTATTCATCGAAGAGGGTACTACGGACGAGGTTGAAGAAGCGGAGTACCAGGGAGACCCCGTATGTGATGACTACGGAGATGAAGATATGCTTTACGGGGATGGTCATGAGAATCTGGTCGTCCGTAAAACCTTGCTAACTCCCAAGGGTGACTCGGAGGATGATTGGTTGAGGACCAATATCTTTCACACTACCTGCACAATTGCGAAGAAGGTTTGCAAGATGATCGTAGACGGCGACAGTTGCGACAACATAGTCTCTGAAGAAGCTGTCAAGAAATTGCAGCTGAAGACGGAGCAGCATCCTGCGCCTTACAAGCAGTCATGGTTGATCCGAGGTTCCGAGGTAACAGTTGATAAAAGATGTCTTGTTTCTTTTTCAATTGGTAATAAGTATCATGATAGTCATTGGTGTGACGTGGTGAAGATGGATGCATGTCATGTTTTGTTGGGTCGTCCGTGGCAGTATGATAGACGTGTGTTCCATGATGGGTACAAGAATACCCATTCGTTTGTGATGAAGGGGAAGAAAATCGTACTAGCTCCGCGACGGGAGGGTTCCACTCCGGCTCCAACCGCGCCGGCTAATCTTCTTTCTCGATCCCAGTTCTTGGGGGAGATTCAGCGGGAAAAGTTTGTTTATGCGTTGATCCCTTCTAATAATAGTGCCAGTAATGAGGAATCTGAATTACCCCCTGAGGTGCAGCAGGTTTTGGATGAGTTCTCCTACTTGATGCCAGAGGACCTCCCTCCTGGTTTGCCACCAATAAGAGGTATCCAGCATCAGATAGACCTAGTTCCAGGTTCTAGTCTGCCAAACAGACCTGCCTATCGTCTCAGTCCAAAGGAAGCAGAAGAGTTACAGAGGCAGGTAGTTGAATTACTTGAGAGGGGTTACATCAGAGAGAGTATGAGTCCTTATGCAGTGCCCGCTCTGCTTGTTCCAAATAAGGATGGTTCATGGCGCATGTGTGTAGACAGCAGAGCCATCAATCGGATCACTGTGAAGTACAGGTTTCCCATTCCGCGGCTTTATGATATGCTAGATCAACTGTCCGGCTCTCAGGTGTTCTCAAAGATTGACCTCAAGAGTGGATACCATCAGATTCGGATCAAGCAGGGGGGCGAGTGGAATACCGCGTTCAAGACACAGCATGGGTTGTACGAGTGGATGGTGATGTCTTTCGGTCTCTCCAACGCACCTAGCACCTTCATGCGGTTTATGCATCAGGTTTTGAGGCCTTTCATGGGGAAGTTTGTTGTCGTTTATTTCGATGACATTCTTATTTACAGTCCCACATGGGCTGTTCACTTTGATCATTTGCGAGCTGTCTTTGAAGCATTGAAGGCGGAGAGTTTGTTCATTAACAGGAAGAAGTGTTTCTTTTTCACTACTTCTGTGCAATTTTTGGGTTTCATTGTGTCTACTGATGGTGTGCATGCAGATCCTTCGAAGATTGAGGCAATTGTGGATTGGCCCAGGCCTAAGACACTGCACGATGTGCGCAGTTTCCATGGGTTGGCTTCTTTCTATCGCAGGTTCATCAGAAATTTCAGCACTTTGGTGGCCCCCATCACTGAGTGTCTGAAAGGGCGTGATTTCAAGTGGACGGATGAAGCAGAGGCCAGTTTCAACCAGGTCAAGAAGATGATGACAGAGGCACCAGTTCTGGAACTGCCTGATTTTGACAAGATGTTCGAGGTTAACTGTGATGCCTCAGGTTTGGGCATTGGCAGTGTTCTGAGTCAGTCAGGGCGTCCGATTGCGTTCTTCAGTGAGAAGCTATCCGGGGCCAGAAAGAATTACTCGACTTATGATTTGGAGTTCTTTGTCATTGTTCAGACGTTGAAGCACTGGCGTCATTACCTAGTGCAGAAGGAGTTCGTTTTGTATACAGATCATGAGGCTTTGAAGTACATCAATGGGCAGCACAAGTTGAGTCGGCGGCATGCCAAGTGGGTGGCCTATTTGCAGGAATTCACTTTTTCATTGAGGCACCAGGCAAGAAGTTTGAACCGGGTAGCCGATGCTTTGAGTAGACGTAATTTGCTTCTCACCTCCATGAGCAACCAGGTTCCTGATTTGAAGCATTTGCAGATATGTATGAGGCAGACCCTTCCTTTGGGAAGATCGTTGCTGAGGTAATTTCTGATCAACGTCATGATTTTGTTTTGCATAATGGTTATCTGTTTCGGGGACGGCGTTTGTGCGTTCCAGATTGTTCTTTGCGGCAGCAGATTATCAGGGAGCTTCACCAGGAAGGGCACTTTGGCCGAGACAAGACGCTTGTTCTTGTATCTGCTGATTTTTATTGGCCAAAATTGAGTGTTGACGTGGCGCACTATGTGGACCGTTGCTATGTGTGTCAGCGATCGAAAGGAGTTCTCACGAATGCAGGTCTTTACACTCCTTTACCTGTCCCTGAGGCGCCATGGTTTGATGTCAGTATGGATTTTGTTCTCGGCTTACCCCGCACCCAGAGAGCAGCGGATTCTGTCCTTGTTGTTGTTAACAGGTTTTCCAAAATGGCACATTTTGTACCATGTAGGAAGACAATGGATGCAGTGCGGATAGCCCACCTCTACTTTAGAGAAATTGTGAAGCTGCATGGAGTACCACGGTCCATCACCTCGGATCGTGACACGAAGTTCATGAGTCAATTCTGGAAGAGCCTCTGGGAGAAGTTGGGCACTCAGTTGAACTTCAGCAGTGCGTATCAACCGCAGACCGACGGGCAGACGGAGGTGGTGAATCACAGTTTAGGGAATCTTCTCAGGTGTTTGGCAGGTTCCAAGCCCAAGCAGTGGGATTTGGCGCTTGCTCAGGCGGAGTTTGCGTATAACAGGTCAGTGAACATAACTACGGGAATGAGTCCTTTCCAGATTGTTTATGGTCAGAACCCGACAGGGGTGCTGGATTTGGCTCCCATTCCGCGCGTGGGACGCGTTCATCCTAAGGCTGAGGAGATGGCAGATCACTTGAGGGGTATTCATGACCAGGTGAAGAACAAGATTGAAGAGAACAACAGCAAATACAAGGCTCGAGTGGACAAGCATCGTCGTCAGGTACTATTTGATGTTGGTGATTTTGTATGGGCTGTATTGACTCGTGATCGTTTCCCTGTTGGCGAGTACAATAAGCTCAAGGATCGGAAGATTGGGCCTTGTGAGATCGTGCAGAAGATCAATGATAATGCTTACAGGTTGAGGCTTCCCAGTCACCTGAAGACCTCGGACGTGTTCAATGTGAAGCATCTCACTCCTTGCTTTGTGGATTCTGAAGACATTGCTGTGAACTCGAGGACGAGTTCTTTCCAACCCGGGGAGACTGATGCAGGAGCAGACGATCCGGATGAAGCTGAACTGTCAGATTCGACTAATTTGGCGCTTCTCTACCATGAGATGGAAGATAAGCGCAAGGGACGGAAGAAATTGCAGCTTTTGGTGTCGCCGCACTGTTTGGGCCATAACTTTGGCTACGGGTATCAGAATGACGCGAGCCACCCCAATTCGAAAAGCTCTCGACGAGACGCACAGTGTCCCGATAGCTCCATCGGGGTCCATCATCATCCCCAAATTCCACTGTTTGACCTATCAAACGGGCATTTTTAGTTATTTTTTACTATTTTTGGTAACATTTCCATTGCTTATTAGGACCTCACTTTGACACCGTTTTGGGTCAAACTTTCACGTACGTGTTTCTTTCAATAAGGCCAAACTGTTGGGCAAATTTTGGGATTTTGCCATTTTGGCATATTTTATGATTTCAGCTATATATGCCCGGCTTGTGGGCAGAATTGAGCAATTTTTGGTCAATAGATATTTTCTTCGAACCCTAGAGTCTCTCTACTGGTTTGTGCCTTTCTTTTCGTTGTTCTGCTGCGTTTGATCCCTCGCCTTGATTCAATTCGGCGTTAGGTTGGTATCAGAGCAAGTTCAACTTGGGAGGAAGATCATCATCGACGATGCCTCGTGGACGTGCTCGTGGCCGTGGGCAGCAGGTTGCTGAAGATGCCCCCCAGAGAGAACGTAACCTCGAAGACGTGATGAGGATAGAAGATCTGCAGCGACAGAACCAGGTTCAGCAGCAGCGGATCGAAGAGCTGACACGGCGCCTGGCGGCGCAAGATCTGGATGATCAGGAAGACTTAGACGACGACTCAGAGACGTCACTCGAAAACCCGTACCATCGCGAACCACGAGTTCAGGGGTACCGTGGTCATGACGATCATCGCAGCGGTCTAGGCTTCAAGGTCGAGATCCCTAGTTATTCCGGTACCCTTCAGGCCGATGGATTCATCGATTGGCTGAACGAGGTGGATCGGATCTTTGAGTACAAGGAAGTTTCTGAACGTGAGAAGGTGAAGTTGGTCGCAATCAAGCTCAAGGGCAGAGCTTCAGCATGGTGGGAGCAGTTGCGACGTTCTCGTGAGAAGCAGGGAAAACCGAAGATTGCTGAATGGGAAAAGATGAAGAAGAAGATGAAGGCTCACTTCCTTCCCTTCGGCTACACCCAAACCCTATATCAGCGTATCCACACGCTGAGGCAGGGTGTTAAATCGGTGGAAGATTACACTGAGGAGTTCTACCAGTTGATCGCCCGCAACGACCTATCCGAAAGAGAAGAGCAGCTAGTAGCACGGTACTTGTCAGGTTTGCGACAATCACTGCAGGATGTTCTATGCCTGCAGACTTTCTGGACGGTTTCAGAAGTTTACCAGAGGGCTCTTACTGTGGAGAAGCAACATAGCGGAAAACCTGCATCGAGGGCCGATCAGACCAATCGATCGACTCGATCTCAGGAGTCCCGACCAGCCACCCAGGCAGCACATGGTCCATCGAGTAGCGGCTTCAAGTGCTACAAGTGTGGCGAGCCAGGACACAGGGCGACAGAGTGCAAGAAACAGATTTTGCAAAAGCCGAAGAGTTTATTCATCGAAGAGGGTACTACGGACGAGGTTGAAGAAGCGGAGTACCAGGGAGACCCCGTATATAATGACTACGGAGATGAAGATATGCTTTACGGGGATGGTCATGAGAATCTGGTCGTCCGTAAAAACTTGCTAACTCCCAAGGGTGACTCGGAGGATGATTGGTTGAGGACCAATATCTTTCACACTACCTGCACAATTGCGAAGAAGGTTTGCAAGATGATCGTAGACGGCGGCAGTTGCGACAACATAGTCTCTGAAGAAGCTGTCAAGAAATTGCAGCTGAAGACGGAGCAGCATCCTGCGCCTTACAAGCTGTCATGGTTGATCCGAGGTTCCGAGGTAACAGTTGATAAAAGATGTCTTGTTTCTTTTTCAATTGGTAATAAGTATCATGATAGTCATTGGTGTGACGTGGTGAAGATGGATGCATGTCATGTTTTGTTGGGTCGTCTGTGGCAGTATCATAGACGTGTGTTCCATGATGGGTACAAGAATACCCATTCGTTTGTGATGAAGGGGAAGAAAATCGTACTAGCTCCGCGACGGGAGGGTTCCACTCCGGCTCCAACCGCGCCGACTAACCTTCTTTCTCGATCCCAGTTCTTGGGGGAGATTCAGCGGGAAAAGTTTGTTTATGCGTTGATCCCTTCTAATAATAGTGCCAGTAATGAGGAATCTGAATTACCCCCTGAGGTGCAGCAGGTTTTGGATGAGTTCTCCTACTTGATGCCAGAGGACCTCCCTCCTGGTTTGCCACCAATGAGAGGTATCCAGCATCAGATAGACCTAGTTCCAGGTTCTAGTCTGCCAAACAGACCTGCCTATCGTCTCAGTCAAAAGGAAGCAGAAGAGTTACAGAGGCAGGTAGTTGAATTACTTGAGAGGGGTTACATCAGAGAGAGTATGAGTCCTTGCGCAGTGCCCGCTCTGCTAGTTCCAAAGAAGGATGGTTCATGGCGCATGTGTGTAGACAGCAGAGCCATCAATCGGGTCACTGTGAAGTACAGGTTTCCCATTCCGCGGCTTGATGATATGCTAGATCAACTGTCCGGCTCTCAGGTGTTCTCAAAGATTGACCTCAAGAGTGGATACCATCAGATTCGGATCAAGCAGGGGGACGAGTGGAAGACCGCGTTCAAGACACAACATGGGTTTTATGAGTGGATGGTGATGCCTTTCGGTCTCTCCAACGCACCTAGCACCTTCATGCGGTTTATGCATCAGGTTTTGAGGCCTTTCATGGGGAAGTTTGTTGTCGTTTATTTCGATGACATTCTTATTTACAGTCCACATGGGCTGTTCACTTTGATCATTTGCGAGCTGTCTTTGAAGCATTGAAGGCGGAGAGTTTGTTCATTAACAGGAAGAAGTGTTTCTTTTTCACTACTTCTGTGCAATTTTTGGGTTTCATTGTGTCTACTGATGGTGTGCATGCAGATCCTTCGAAGATTGAGGCAATTGTGGATTGGCCCAGGCCTAAGACACTGCACGATGTGCGCAGTTTCCATGGGTTGGCTTCTTTCTATCACAGGTTCATCAGAAATTTCAGCACTTTGGTTGCCCCCATCACTGAGTGTCTAAAAGGGCGTGATTTCAAGTGGACGGATGAAGCAGAGGCCAGTTTCAAACAGGTCAAGAAGATGATGACAGAGGCACCAGTTCTGGCACTACCTGATTTTGACAAGATGTTCGAGGTTAACTGTGATGCCTCAGGTTTGGGCATTGGCGGTGTTCTGAGTCAGTCAGGGCGTCCGATTGCGTTCTTCAGTGAGAAGCTATCCGGGGCCAGAAAGAATTACTCGACTTATGATTTGGAGTTCCTTGCCATTGTTCAGACGTTGAAGCACTGGCGTCATTACCTAGTGCAGAAGGAGTTCGTTTTGTATACAGATAATGAGGCTTTGAAGAACATCAATCGGCAGCACAAGTTGAGTCGGCGGCATGCCAAGTGGGTGGCCTATTTGCAGGAATTCACTTTTTTCATTGAGGCACCAGGAAGGAAGTTTGAACCGGGTAGCCGATGCTTTGAGTAGACGTAATTTGCTTCTCACCTCCATGAGCAACCAGGTTCCTGGATTTGAAGCATTTGCAGATATGTATGAGGCAGACCCTTCCTTTGGGAAGATCGTTGCTGAGGTAATTTCTGGTCAACGTCATGATTTTGTTTTGCATAATGGTTATCTGTTTCGGGGACGGCGTTTGTGCGTTCCAGATTGTTCTTTGCGGCAGCAGATTATCAGGGAGCTTCACCAGGAAGGGCACTTTGGCCGAGACAAGACGCTTGTTCTTGTATCTGCTGATTTTTATTGGCCAAAATTGAGTGCTGACGTGGCGCACTATGTGGACCGTTGCTATGTGTGTCAGCGATCGAAAGGAGTTCTCACGAATGCAGGTCTTTACACTCCTTTACCTGTCCCTGAGGCGCCATGGTTTGATGTCAGTATGGATTTTGTTCTCGGCTTACCCCGCACCCAGAGAGCAGCGGATTCTGTCCTTGTTGTTGTTGACAGGTTTTCCAAAATGGCACATTTTGTACCATGTAGGAAGACAATGGATGCAGTGCGGATAGCCCACCTCTACTTTAGAGAAATTGTGAAGCTGCATGGAGTACCACGGTCCATCACCTCGGATCGTGACACGAAGTTCATGAGTCAATTCTGGAAGAGCCTCTGGGAGAAGTTGGGCACTCAGTTGAACTTCAGCAGTGCGTATCACCCGCAGACCGACGGGCAGACGGAGGTGGTGAATCGCAGTTTAGGGAATCTTCTCAGGTGTTTGGCAGGTTCCAAGCCCAAGCAGTGGGATTTGGCGCTTGCTCAGGCGGAGTTTGCGTATAACAGGTCAGTGAACAGAACTACGGGAATGAGTCCTTTCCAGATTGTTTATGGTCAGAACCCGACACGGGTGCTGGATTTGGCTCCAATTCCGCGCGTGGGACGCGTTCATCCTAAGGCTGAGGAGATGGCAGATCACTTGAGGGGTATTCATGACCAGGTGAAGAACAAGATTGAAGAGAACAACAGCAAATACAAGGCTCGAGTGGACAAGCATCGTCGTGAGGTACTATTTGATGTTGTGATTTTGTATGGGCTGTATTGACTCGTGACCGTTTCCCTGTTGGCGAGTACAATAAGCTCAAGGATCGGATGATTGGGCCTTGTGAGATCGTGCAGAAGATCAATGATAATGCTTACAGGTTGAGGCTTCCCAGTCACCTGAAGACCTCGGACGTGTTCAATGTGAAGCATCTCACTCCTTGCTTTGTGGATTCTGAAGACATTGCTATGAACTCGAGGACGAGTTCTTTCCAACCCGGGGAGACTGATGGAGGAGCAGACGATCCGGATGAAGCTGAACTGTCAGATTCGACTAATTTGGCGCTTCTCTACCATGAGATGGAAGATAAGCGCAAGGGACGGAAGAAATTGCAGCTTTTGGTGTCGCCGCACTGTTTGGGCCATAACTTTGGCTACGGGTATCAGAATGACGCGAGCCACCCCAATTCGGAAAGCTCTCGACGAGACGCACAGTGTCCCGATAGCTTCATCGGGGTCCATCTTCATCCCCAAATTCCACTGTTTGACCTATCAAACAGGCGTTTTTAGTTATTTTTTACTATTTTTGGTAACATTTCCATTGCTTATTAGGACCTCACTTTGACAACGTTTTGGGTCAAACTTTCACGTACGTGTTTCTTTCAATAAGGCCAAATTGTTGGGCCAATTTTGGGATTTTGCCATTTTTGGCATATTTTATGATTTCAGCTATATATGCCCGGCTTGTGGGCAGAATTGAGCAGTTTTTGGTCAATAGATATTTTCTTCGAACCCTAGAGTCTCTCTACTGGTTTATGCCTTTCTTTTCGTTGTTCTGCTGCTTTTGATCCCTCGCCTTGATTCAATTCGGCGTCATCGCCCCTTCTACAATCCAGCGCAGAGAGCGCTTGAGATTGAAAGCCCTAAGTCATTTGGGAACTCTGGGAAAGAGATTGGTTCGTATTCCTTTTCAAGTGTTGAAAGTCGGACCCAGTGTAAACCCGTCTCCAGTGTGTGTTCGTGCTACGAGCACGTTCCGTCGTGTGAAGACCTTCGTGCGAGGGTTTCCTGCCTTCGTACGAAGAGTTTTCGTGCTTTGCGACAACACACTTTTCTACGAACACTTTTGCTCCCTGGCTTCTCTGGGATGTCTTCGTGCGAAGACATCCCAGGAATTCACCTTTGTGCTCCTTTAAGTCTCCTAAAGCCTTCAAGGCACTTCCTAACAAATCTCCATGTTGACTTGAAGTCTCTCGTCGAGAACAAAGTCTTCTCTTCCTTACGAACAAAGATTGTATTCTTGCCTCCCGATGTCTCTCGTCACAGAGACCTACTCAACCACGCCGGGTTCGACATGCCGATAAGGGCTCAATACCTCATAATATTGAGCAATTCCAGACAACGATGGAACTTGGTCCTCAGAACCGGCTTGGTGAACGTATCCGCGGTGTTGTCACCTGTCCCCACCTTCATCACCTTCATACAGCTTTCACTTCTCATAAAATGATACATGATGTCATTATGCTCGGTCTTTTCATGATGAACTTGGCCCTTATTCAAGCAAATTCCACTCAAGCTATCACAGTAGACTATTTCCTGATATTGAAGTAGTCCTTGGTCATTGGCCATTCCCTTAAGCCAAATTGCCTCATTTTCTGCTTCCTTTAGATCCATATACTTTGCCTCTGTGGTGGAAAGAGTCACCGTCGGCTGTAGCGTAGCCTTCCAACTCACAATAGACGCACCCAGAGCAAACACATAGCCATTCATTGATCTTGTACTCTGAATATCCCCTACATAATCTGAATCCGAGAAACCAGCTACCAAGATGCTTTCACTAGCACCATATCATAGGCCAATGTCTCACATACCTTTAAGGTACCTGAATATGCGCTTCACTGCTTTCCAATGGTCCGTCTCTGGATGAGCAATAAAACAACTAACCACACTAACATTGAATGATATGTCCGGTCTAGTGCAGACCATAGCATTCATGGGACTTCCAATGGCGCTAGAATATGGTACCTTGGACATGTACTCCTACTCCTCCTTTGTTTGAACAGTGAACATTCCTAGCTTGCTGTTAGTTGCCATAGGAGTATCTATAGCTTTAGCAGATAACATCGCCAATCTTGCAAAGATCTTCTTGATGTATCCCTGATGTGATAAGACAAGATTCTTCTTCTTCCTATCTCTATAGATATCAACTCCCAATATCTTCCAAGCAGTCCCCAGATCCTTCATCTCGAATTCCACACTTAGAGACCTCTTTAGTTCTCTAATGTCCCTGATATTCTAAGTTTCAATCAGAATGTCATCAACATATAGAACTATGTAAATACGTGATCCACCATCCAACTTCTTGTGATACACGCAACAATGCCAAGTGTTCATATGACTTCTATGCCATTCCAATCGCTGAAGGAAAGAGAGACATGGAATGAACTAGCTTTCCACATGCATGTCCTTGATTTTGATGTTGACGGTGTGTAAGTGAGTGGTGACCATCATATGGTGGAATATGAGTGGACTGAGGGGGGAAAGAAGGGCTCTAGGATGATTTAGTCAAGATACAACTTATATGAAGCAAGTCCAAAGTTTTAAGGTTGCTGGGAGAGAAAACGCTTATTTTACTTGCCTTCCATTTGGGTATCTATCCTTGTCGGATTCTCCTAGGAAGAGGAAGATGGAAAATGGATCTGGTGAGGCATCTTCCTCTGTGGGTAAGAAACAAAGAACTGTATATATCCCTCATTTGGTAAATCCTCCAGGGTCTAGATTTTTAATTTATGAGTCTACTCTTCCTTCTGGTCCTCCTCCCTTAGAGTCCGTAATCGGTTATTTTAGCATGTTCACAAAGGATAGTAGTCTTGCATGTCACAGTACTGAAGCTTGTTTCTCTTTGCATGTCTCATCTACTCATATGCATGACTCTCAAACTAAAACTTCCCCTTCTGCATGTCTTAATTTCCCTATTCTTGGCAAGATTGTTGATGCATCAGATGTGCCAATTTTTTGGGAAAATTCAAATGTTGCTATGACTTCTCAGTTTGTTTGTTTTTTCTCAGGGTTTAGGCTGGTTGACCTTTGTCAACCTCCAAAGGAGTCATGAGTTTGTTAGTTTGGAACTGTAGATGTCTTGGTCAAACCTCTACAATTCGCGAGTGTTTGAGGTTGACCAATGTTTTTAATCCTTTAATTCTACTCTTATCTGAGACTAAAATAAGTGTTGGTAAGGTTAATAGGAAATTTTGAAAGCTTGGATTTCACCCCCATGCGGTTGATCCAATTGGGCAGTCTAGGTTTGGTGGGGTGGAAAATCCCCTTGGTGGTGTCTATTATTTTCTCCTCTAGGAATTTCATTTTCCTGAATATATCTGCCTGGTTAAGTAAAGAGTGGAGAGTGGGTCTTGTCTATGGTCACCCTCAGCTTCAACGGAGAAATCAGGTTTGGGAGGAGATTGATATCTTACTTCAAACCTCCCAACTCCCAACTTTAATTTTAGGTGATTTTAATCAACCTCTTTTTCCCAATGACAAATCCAGTCACTCTTCTACCTCCATCCCTATAAAAAGCTGCCTCCTTGAGTTTCTTAACAACAAGGGAATGGTGTAATTTCTAAATCAGGGGCCCTGGTTCACATGGTCAAATAACATATTTTCTTCATCTCCAACCCTGGATAGACTAGACAGAGCCTGGGCTACCCCGTCCTGGATTAGCATGTTCAATAATGCAGTCCAGAGTAATAAGGGCATTACAATATCTGATCATGCTCTAGTTAATGTGCATCTTCTTCCTCATGTAGCTAAATTTCCTAAGCCTCCAATATTTGAGTCTTGGTGGACTCATAATGAAAGATGTCACAACTTGATTTCCTTTTTGTGGTCTCTTAACATTGTAGGCTTTCTTCTTTTCAGGTTCAGAAGCTACTGCAAATCTATAGGGTTTTGATACGAAATTACGTAGCGGAATAACAAAAATCAAATTTTTTTCAATACCCTCCAAGGATCACAGGACTATAATTTATAACGATGGAAACATCAAGTACCTTAGTTTGTCTCCTTGATGACTTCACGTGAAATAGTATCCACGTCTCTATGCAAAGTCCACTCCTAGGATTGATCCTGGATCCTCCAATACCTTTTGTGCTAGCTAGGTAAGGAGGAGGCAGAAGAAGATCACGCAAAACGAGATCAAAAGAGGCCACGCCTCTTTGGCCGCGACGAGGAGGGACGGACAGGGGGGGGGGGGTCGGGTTCAGCCCTCCTTCTTGGCTCTCATTGATTTGTTCTCTCTTTCTTGTGTAATACCAATTATGACACAAATCATGAGAAAATAAGCTAAGAGTGTTCTTTATATAGTCTAACAACTCCTTGTTAACTACATATTAGCCCCTCTACTAACAATGTCCTTACATGGATTAGTTCACCTTGCAAATTAGTCCTACTAAGTTTGCAAGCGGTTGCGTATTGATCCTTCTATTTAATTAATCATATTAATTAATTCCTAAGTCCGGTTTAATCCATACGGAGTGTGACCCATATCTTTCTACTATAGTTCGTAGTACAATTACTAACATAGAGAGGCCCCTAGCAAGACATCTATGCCACCCAACTAATAGAAATAGTCAGTAATTCGACAAACCTTGTGACCAATGTTACCGTATTGTATTACCAGTTTGTAAACATATCCGGGTTGGACAAGAGACATACAAGTCATACTCGTATACCCAATCCATAGTTTCTCGATCATGGGGATAGTCTTATCCATGCATATAACATTAATATCCTATACTGATTTATCTGAGTCTGGCCAGACATTCTATAAGCACTAACCCTCGAGTGGCCGCGTATATTTCTCCCGTTATGTGAGAGGGACAAATCCTCTCTATATCACTACCATCTCTAAGCTTGCTTCCTATCATGCCCGATAAATACCTTTATAGTTACCCAGTTAAGGCGCAACGTTTGATAATATCAAAGCATGATATTTCACAACTAGAGAACTTAGTGACTTCAAGTCTAAGGACCACAATACCATTGTCACTACGAGAAGCATTTGTGACGTTACATAACTTGTATGTATACTTCTCGTTGTGGGTCAATCCAGTATGCCATCACCCCTAATGCATACCCATGTGCTAGACTTGATATCTCCATATCAATCTACCCACATACTAGTCTATAGTTGATCGTCCTGTTAATCAATATAATGGACTAGGGATATTTAAGATAAAAAACACAATTTGTAATCTAATGACTTCTTTATATTAAATATCTCCACATATAAAACAATGAGTATCCTTTCCAAAAGCAATGTTCATACTAGATAAGATTGCCTCTAAGAAATCTATTCCAACAGTCTCACACTTGCACTAGAGCCAATATGGTACATCTCGTGTTCCTATAAATCTAGTGTTCCCTTCATGCTTGCGCTGAATAAGCGGTTTTGTAAGTGGATCTGACAGATTCTCATATGTAGGAATCTTGCATATCTTCACATCTCCTCGATCGACGATGTCTTGAATAAGATGGAACTTTATGAGTATGTTCTTGGATTTCTGGTGTGATCTGGGTTCCTTGGATTGTACGATCCCAGCAGTGTTGTCACAATACAAATCTATTGTGAAGGGGTGTACAGTAGGTAGAAATACAGGATCAATACTCTAGAGGGGAGGGGGGGTTTGAATAGAGTATGCCAACTTTTGCTAAAATTGCAAGAAGAGTGGTTTCAAAATGAATTTTAATGAGTGAAGAGTGATTCAAGGCCTTGAAGTGAGTTTCAATCCCTTGAAATGAAAATAGTTTGAGTATAATAAGTCTATTTCAAGGCCTTGAAATGAGTTTCAAACCCTTGAAATGAAGCTGTTTTGAAAGATTCAAAAGAACTAAGTATGGAACAGAAAAGTAAATGAAAGAGACAAAAGATATATAGAGTTCAGTCCACTTGGACCTACGTGTCTACCTCAGGGATCTTCTCCCTGCAGGATTTTCAATGCAATTCTTATTAATCAACAACTAAGCCCTAGATATCAAGCACAGAGAGATGCCTTACTCTGTTACAGCTTGTCGTTCTCACTAACCTATCTAGTACCCGCTCTAGCTATCTGATTAACTAAGAATTATCTATTTTTCACCTTGAACAATCCTTGAGAATAAGAACTAGAAGTATTATCAAAATGATATACAAATGAAGTTTAGAAGAGAAGAACAGTAGAACTGAATTTGCAGTGAGTATGCATTGTTCTTCCGGTGCTTGGATTGTGAGAAATGAATCTGCTTCTTTGTTGCTTGTCAATCCCTGAATGTTTTTGAGTGTCGCTGCTAATTGTCCCATTGTATTGATTCAGCTTTCCCTCTTTTATAGAGCAGTTTGAATTGCAGATCTTCAAGATCTTGTCTTAACAAACTTCCCTATTTTGTAGCTTAAGCTTTGACTTCTCTAACAGCTTCTCCAACAGATAGTTTCTCATTATCTTCAACGATAATGATTTGATATTGTATAAACACATGTTAGGAATCTTCCAAACAGAAGAAATCGATCACATAATAAAATCATCACAGAATTTCCTTTCCTGCAAAACTTAGGTTAGGAAATAGATCCTGTAAGTAGGAAATAAAATTTCGGTGCAAAACTAAGTCAAACAGATGGATTAGATACTGTTAAATGTGTCAAAATAATTTGTCTTTCATCATCAAGTAACAACTAATCAAGCACATGGGTTTAGGATTTGAATCAAGATCAGAAACTCCCCATAAGTTCATGCATATAAAGCATATTCAGTTTCAAGAATTTCAAGGCCTTTAAATAGACTAGCTATTTCAAGCCTTTGAAACTGAGTTGAAATTACAGTGTTCCCCTTGATGAAAGACAAAACCACAATCTGTTTGATACTATATTTTTGCACAAAAAATACTCATTAGCTTTTAGTACAGTCAATTATAGCACATGATATCCAAAAGAAATCCAACTTATTAACTTACTGAAAGTAGCACATAACATCAAAGTTCAGATAATTCTACTGACCAAAAACCAGGTCAGGTTTCCTAGTAAGCAAATAAAAACATAAATGTATCCCCCTTTTTTACTTTCATCGAAAAAGAATGAGAAGATGTTGGATCAAAGTTTTGGGAAAGGGTTGGAAAAACTGTTTGAAAATACAAAATTTTCAAGACTTTGAAAAGGATTTCAAGGACTTGATAAAGAAAAGAAAGAGTATGCAAGAGTTAAGGGGTTGGTTCTTCATCTCCTCGCTGCTCTATATCTTCTTCCTTACTATTTCCCTCATCATCATCAACCTGTTCTTCTTCCCGTTGAGCCACATTATCACCAGCTTCACCTTCTCCTTCAAAAAAATAAGCAGCAATCACAATTTTTGGAATAGTTGTCGTCTTTGATTTCATTTTCTTGAGATCTATAAGCAATGCTCCTAAATCTGGGCTGTCAACTTCTTCCTCTTGATCTCCATCAACTCGTTCATCAACTACCTGCTTTCCTTTATCCTTTACCTGAGCAGCCTCATCCTAATTTGAGTTTTCACTGAGAAGATCCTTGGCTGAATCATCCTTTTTGGTACTCTCTGCATCTTCAGAGACTTCTTCAGGCACATCAAACACTGTCATGCTTCTGAAGATGTCTTCAACCATGTACTTCACCTGCCTCAGATCAGTTCCAAACTCATGTTGATTCTCCTTCACTTCATCAATGTCCATCTCAAGTCCATCTAGTTTCTGAAGGACCAAGTAGATATCTTGAGGCTAAAAGGTTTGGATTGAAGTAGGGGTTAAGGATTTGGGTTTGAGAAATTTCTTGGAACTCAACTCTTCCTCTGTCAAATCTGAGTACAGCTTCCAAGTCTTAGCACTAGTCTTCACCACAAAAATCTTCTCAAATGCTTTCTTATTAAGCATACCAAACCCAGTAGTAATAGTCTCTTCCCTATCAGTTGGAATTTCAAGGTGTTGGAAGAATGAGTTGAGCAAATTGGCATATGGCAATGAGTGTTTTCTCTGATTAGAATGTGTTCGATCACAAGCTTTGGAAGATCAATCTCATAACCATGCATAAAAAAATTATATTAAGTACAACACATCTCATCAAGATAGTAAACAAGACTTTGGCTTCAACAGTTAGCACATAGTGTGTTAACTTCTTGGTTGTGGTATGGGTATTGGGTAGAAAAATCTCTTCTTTTGCTAGTTTCAGGGCTTCAATCTTTGGAGGGTAGTTACTGGTTTCATACCTCTTTGGACAACCTATAAAATTGTTAAACTCAGAATGATCTAGTTCCATGTCAATGCTAGCAACTTTGGTCTGAATCACCAGGTTTCCAGTTTTCTTGAGTTGTTTCATGTTTAGGTAAAAGAATCAGGTGAGTCTGGGGTAGGCTATCTCTTGAGGTTTAGAACAAACCAAAGAGAGCTTTTCTTCAAAATTTCAATACACTTCAGATTCATACCATGCAACATAGAAACACTGATCATACTACATAATGCAACTAATGTAGAAGCAAATCCATCTAGCCATTGACCTCTAGGAACATGAGTAATGAACCATGTGTTATCATGGGCTGATTTTACCATTGAATTTCTTCTTCTCCGAATAGATATGTAGTGCTTTCTCAATGTTATTATCTGGTTCATCCTCTGTTACTTTTCCTTTTCCCTTGTCTGCTTTGTCAGCCTTCTTCTTCACCTTCTTAGGGCTACCAATCTGAATCCCTTTATGTTTTTATTGAGCAGACTCCACTGTCTTCTTCTTTTTGCTGGAAACTGGTGTCTGATCTTTCTTTGCCTTATTCTTGGGAGGAGGAGGTGCCATGCCTTCTGCACTAGGAGTCTTTGAACTTGAATCTCCACTGATGGTCTGAACCTCTTCCACAGTGGCTTTTCTTTTCTTCTTTGTTCCAGCCTTTGAACCACCATCTTTATTATATTTGAGGCTCTTCTAGTGATCATTAGGGTTTGGGGAGAAGAAGAGAGAGGTATGGTAGATACGAAGGAGAGAAAGAAAAAATAAGATGAATAGAAAAGAGTTTTAGTTTGAAAAGGAAGCTAGATATTCTTCTTAATCTTTGAAGATATGCTGAATCAAAAAGATTCAAAATTGTGTGTTCCATTGGAAGTAAATAATATAATACTATTCTGGCTGAAAAGGGGTATTTGAAAATTGAGGGGCAATATCGAGCAATTATCTGCAAAGATAACACCCAACATTGAAAGATCTAAATTATTGACTAACTAGCATACAGTCTTATTTTCAAGGCTTTGGAATGGATTTCAAGGCCTTGAAAACCTATATGGTTAAAGCACACACACTCAAAGCTTTGAAAAGATTTTCAAGGCTTTGAAAATCAGTTCAAACCTTTGAAACACATAATACTTACCTGATTCTCCCCCTAAAACAATGTTTCTTTATTTAGCATGCCCAATTCCAATCTTAAGGCTAAGAATCATTCATTTGACAATGGTTTAGTGATGTCTGCAAATTGCATGTTAGTAGAAACAAATTCAAGAACAGTATCACCTTTTTCAGCATGATCCCTGATGAAGTCATATCTAACATCAATATGCTTTGTTCTTAAATCCTGAACTTGATTCTTTGTAATTGATATTGCACTTGTGTTGTCACACTTGATAGGTATATCTCTGAAATCAAATTCAATGTCTCTCATTTGTTGTGCTATCCATAACACTTGTGAGCAGCAAGCTCCAGCTACTATGTATTCAGATTCTGCTGTTGATAGTGAAACTGAGTTTTGCTTCTTTGAATGCCAGCTAATTAAGGATGTTCCAAGAAATTGACAGTATCCTGATGTACTCTTTCTATCAACCTTATATCCTACAAAGTCAGCATCTGAATAGCCACACAAAGAGAAGTTAGATTGTTTAGGATACCAAAACTCTAAGTCTTTGGTACCATTGAGATATCTAAATATTCTCTTAACTGCAGTCAAGTGTGATTCTTTAGAATCAGCTTGAAATCTAGCACACATGCAAACACTGAACATGATATCTGGTCTACTAGCTGTGAGACAGAGTAATGATCCAATCATACCTCTATACACTTTCACATTCACACTCTTACCAGATTCATCTTTGTCTAAAGAAAATGTAGAACTCATGGGAGCCTTGATCTCTTTCGATTGAGACATATTATACTTGTTTAGCAAATCTCTAGTGTACTTGCTTTGATGTAGGAATATACCTTTCTTCAACTGATGAATTTGAAGTCCAAGAAAGAAGTTCATGAAAGTGTTTAATGTAGGTGTAAACATGTATAATAATACTCTAGAAGGGGGGGTTGAATAGAGTGTGCTAGCTTTTGCCAAAACTCAAGTTTTTGAAACTTCAGTAGAACAAACTGTTGATATCTCAAAGCTTTGAAAGAAATTTGAGAAGCTTAAAGATATAGCAGCAGAGTATAGAGGCTTCAAAGTTTTGAGACTTGGAAAGCTCCAAAGCTTTGAAACTTTCAATTTAAACTGTACGTAAATGCAGGAAAAAGTAAATGGCAAGAACACAGAGATTTTACAGCGTTCAGTCACAACTGGACCTAGTCTCTTCCTAAGGGATCTAATCCCTCCAAGATTCAAACACAACTTCTTATTATTCACCCAGAATTAGCCCTAGATCTCAAGTGTAAGTGAGCTACCTTACACTTATACAACTTGTGGTTCCCAATCTATCTAGTTACAGGCTACAACCTGTTGAAAAACTAAGAACCTCTTGTTGTTCACTTGAAAAACCAAACAACTAAGTTTAGTGAGGTTTTAGAGATGAAGAATAAATGATACAATTAAGTACACAGAGAAGAACTCAGAAAGAATAAGCTGTTTAAAGCCTGGAGGAGTTCTTCTGGATTTGAATGATCTTCAGCCTGCTTGAATTGAATTCCTGAATGATTTGAAGAGCTGTATGCAATTGATCTTCCCAGATGATTGCCCTCTTCAAAAACATGACCTCTGTGTCTCCCATAAATCTCTGCAATTCAAACTTAAGTAGCTGTTCTCAATCTGCAACTAACTTGAGAGATTTCAGAAAAAGAATTCCTAAAATATCTCCTATATTATAACCTCCTGTTAACAGCTTAATTTGAATACATTGATGATCTGTTTATGGACATTGGAGAGTCCAACAAACCTGCAATAATTAGAAAACAAGATCAAACAAATAACAATACAATCTAGCAAAAATATCAGCTTGAAACAGCAGCTAACCATTAAAGAGAAAATTATACTAGACTTGTCTGCTGACAGTTCTGAGTTAACAAGTATATTCAATCTCATGAATATATCAAGTAATCAACATAGAATACACAATAATATACAATATACAGCATGTAACAAGATCTAAGTATCACTGCATCCATCTGCATACAAAATATGGTTAGTAGAACTTAGCAATAAAGAGTAACTAGAATATCTCAAAGCTTTGAAGCTTTACCTGCTAACTTCACCAGAATGTACATTGGATTTTCAATCCAACTTAATCCTGCTGTGATCGACTTAGAGCTGAATGTAATTTTATAACTAAACCAACATTATGAAAAACATAACCAAAACCAGCACAAAATAGTTAGATAATACAGCATACAGGAACTGCTACAGTAGCTCAAAGCTTTGAAGCTTTGGTACTTAGCAATTTCTTATGCTTATGTTTCTGGATTTCATCATCAAGGAGCTAAACTCTTTGCCTGTATTTTCATATCAAAACATCGATGAGCTTTAGACTTATCAATCCCCCCTTTGATGATAGACAAAAAACATTATCTGAATATTGATATCCTGCTACTTACAAACATCAGTAAATAAATCACAGAACATAAATTCAAAAACCACATAATTGCATTGATAAACATCTACCAAATCCAAAAAATATTAAACACCACAAAACTAGATACTAAACATCCTCATAACATAAAGCTACTTAAAACATAAAACATAAAAAAAAAAAAAAAAAAAAAAAAAAACACATAACACATAATCTTCTCCCCCTTTTTGACTTTCATCAAAAGAGTAGAAGAAAATGTTGGATCTTGTTCTGAGTTCTTAAAAGAAAATAAGAATAATAACCTAAGCTTCAGGACTGAGAAGAGTAGAAAGAATAGAGAGAATAGGTTAAAGGCTTTGAAGATCCTGCAAACTTTGTTGTTCCCTTGCCTTTGCCCTGAGTCTCCTCTTGTTCTTCTTCTGAGACTTCTGCCTCTTCAGCCTGTTCCTCAGCTTGTTCTCCTTTCTTTTCATATTTATTTCCATGAGCTTCCTCATCATACATCTTTTCAACAACCTCATCAATCAACTTGTCTAGATCAACATCCTCCTTTTCATATTTCTCTGCATCAGTTTCCTCATAATCTGCTTCCTCTTCAGACTGATCAAAGAGATCCTTTGATGTCAGAACAACATGAATACCTTTGTTCTTCTTCTTCTTTTTCTTGAGAGCTACTCCCAGAACTTCTTCTGAATCAATTCTGGTATCTCTGCTTTCTGAAGAAGGCACTTTCTCTAGATCCAAACCTTTGATGATCAGGTCAAGCTTGTTAAGCCCCAAACCTTTGAACTTAGTCAGATCGTTGGACAATTCAAAAGATCCCTGTCTCAAATCCTCCACACCATCTTCCAGAACCTCAACCCTATCTATAATATATGAGAAATCCAGATTACCAGGCACCTTAGGGGTTGAAGCAACTCTAGGTTTGATGAACTCCTTTTCCTTCAGCTCCTTAGCACTCAACTCTGAATAGAACTTCCACTTTCCCTTAGCGTTATACACAATCCCAATCCTTTGAAGGGATGCTTCATCAACTACCCCAAAACCAGTAGTAATCTTCTCTTCATCCTTCAAAGACACTCCAAAATGGTTGAAAAATAGTAGTAAAACATTGGCATAGGGTAGAGAGTGGTTTCTAGTCCTATTCCCACAGTAGAACACGTGTTCCATCACCACAGTAGGAAGGTCTACCTCAAACCCATGACAAATCAAGTACATCAAGATTAAAACCTTGTCTGTTATCAACTCTTTGGAGTATTCCATGGGTACCACACACCTCATAAGAATAGAAAATAGGATTTTGGCTTCACAAGTGAACACAAAATGTGTTAACTGCTTAGGTTCAGAAGTGGTTCCCTCCAAGAAAAACATAGCTTTGTCTTTCTCTAGGATCTCTTTTCTATCAGGATAGTCACCAAACTTATACTTCCTAGGCACTCCCAAAACTTTGGAGAATACACTGTGATCTAACCTAATGTACACCAGCCACCTTTGAGGTTAGGATATATCTATCACTATCATCAAGCTCTTGAAGCAGATTCAAATAGAAGAGTCAGGTTAACCTAGGGTAGGCTTCAGAGGGTGGGTTCAACATACTTCCAACAGGTAAGCTTTTCAAGTTCTTAATGTAGTCTAAGTCTAAAATATCCAATAAATCAGAAATGGTCATACTACAAAAAGACACTTTTGGTGATGCATTCCCATCCATCCATACCTTCTTGAGATCATAATTAACAAAAAAAAAGATTCGGGCAAGAGATTCTTACCAAAGTTTGTGGCTTTCTTGGTTTTTACTGCAATGTGTTTAACCCTCTTCTTCTCAGTGGTTTCTTCACCCTTCTTCTCTGGGTTGCTTATGCTTTCTTGTCACCAACCTTATTCTCTTTTGTAGAAGGTACATTTTTCTTTTCTTTCTCATAAATCACTTCTTTCTTCTTCTTTCTTGACTCTTCATCCTGATCCTTGTTCCCATTTTCTTTCACCACCTCCTTTGTTGTAGATTCTGAATCTGACCAAGCCCTAGCTTCTTCTTGAACTTCCTTCCCTTTCTTAGTCTTCTTTGTAGGGGGGGTGAAGTCTCATGAACACTAGCCGTGTCTTCTGAGTCTGATCCATGAATGGTGATCTTTCTGTTAGCTTTTCTCTTCACCCTCTTGTTGGAGGTCTGACCTAGCTGCTTGATCCTTTCAGATTTTCTCTCCATTTGGGTTAGGGTTTGAAAGATTGAGAGAATGGGGAGAGAGAGAGAGAGAGAGAGAGAGAGAGATAGAGACGAAGAGATTGAAGTAGAGAATGAGAAAAAAATAAGTCCTGAAGCTGGCTTAAGTAGGTAGATGAGTTTGACTAAAAGTAGAAGATTTGCATGTAAAAAGATTTCACAAGATTTTCAAGATATTTGTAGACATTTTGATCAAATCCCTAAACATTTGAAAAGATTCTGTAATTATCTAAAAAGATAACACAAAATTTTTCATGACCCTATTTTTTAAAGATAACGCAAATCCGCTCATCACAGCAGTGAAACAGTAGTTCAAAGCTTTCAGAAGTTTCAGAGTGATACAAAAACTTCAAATCTTTGAGCTATATTTTCAAGGATCCAGAAAATATAATCTCAAGGCTTTCAAATCACACAGATACTACACATAGTAACTGATTACTCCCCGTAAACCAATGCATCCTTGTTTAACATACCCAATTCAAGCCTTAGGGATGCAAACCTCTCATCTGGCAGTGGTTTAGGGAAAATATCAGCTATTTGCTTAGAAGTGGAAATAAAAGATCGAACAATGTCACCTTTTTCTGTGTGATCTCTAAGAAAATGATGTCTCACATCTATGTGCTTTGTCCTTGAATGCTGTACTGGAATCTTTGATATTGAAATGGCACTTGTATTGTCACAGTTGATAGGCACATTTCTGAATTCATATCCAAGATCTCTTAGCTGCCGTGCAATCCATAAAACATGTGAACAACAAGCTCCAGCTGCAATATATTCAGCTTCTGCACTTGACAGAGCCACTGAATTCTGCTTCTTTGAATGCCAGCTTATCAATCAAGATCCAAGAAACGGGCAGTATCCAGAAGTACTCTTGCTGTCTACTTTGTATCCTACAAAGTCTGCATCTGAATATCCACTCAACGAAAAAGTTAGTCCTTCTTGGATACCAAAGCCCCAAGTCTTTGGTTCCATTCAAATATCTAAAAATCCTTTTCACAGCAATTAAATGACTTTCTTTAGGATCAGCCTAAAACCTTGCACACATACACACACTAAACATAATATCTGGTCTACTAGAAGTTAGATACAAAAGTGAACCAATCATACCTCTATATTCTTTCTGATTTACACACTTACCAGTTGTGTCCTTGTCTAAAGACAGTGATGAACTCATATGGGTCTTTATAACCTTGGACTGTGACATGTTATACTTGTTTAACAAGTCCAGAGTGTACTTTCCTTGATGCACAAAAATTCCTTTCTTCATTTGATGTACATGAATTCCAAGAAAGAAATTCAGTTCTCCCATCAAGCTCATTTCAAATTCCCTGCACATTAGACTTGAAAACTCTTTTGAAAGAGCATCATTAGTAGCACCAAAAAGAATATCATCTACATATATCTGAACAACTAACATATCTTTTTTCTGATTTTTTATAAAAAGATTTTTATCAACCATACCTCTCTTAAAACCATTTTCTAACAAAAACTTTGGGATTCTGTCATACCAAGCCCTTGGGGCTTGCTTAAGTCGATATAAGGCTTTGTTTAGTTTGTAAACATGATCAGGAAAGATATCATTTTCAAAACATGGTGATAGAGCAACATATACTTCTTCTTGTAAATAACCATTCAGAAAAGCACATTTGACATCCATTTGAAAAAAATTTATGTGATTATGTGATGCAAATACAAGAAGTATTCTGATAGCTTCTAACCTTGCAACAAGGGCAAATTTTTACTCATAATCAATACCTTCCTCTTGATTGTATCCCTGTTCAACCAGTCTTGCTTTGTTTCTCACAACCTTACCTTTTTCATCAAGCTTATTTCTGAACACCCATCTTGTTCCAATCACTGATTGATCCTTTGGTCTAGGAACTAGATTCCAGACCTTGTTCCTTTCAAACTCATTCAGCTCATTTTGCATTGCAATGATCCCGTCTGCATCCTCTAGTGCTTCCTTTGTATTTTTGGGTTCAATGAGTGATACAAAAACACTGAATGCACATAGATTTCTCAATTGACCTCTTGTCTGAGTTCCAGTTGTTGGATCTGATATAATATTCTCAGCAGGATGATCTTAGAGATATTTGAAATTCTTTCGGGGTGTCCAAGTGTATGGACCTTCAAGGTTTTGAGTTCTTGATACAGTAGAAGGAGCATCATATTTCCTATCAATCTCTGTCTCAAGGCTTTGAGATTTTGGCTCAGCAGGGGGTTCAAGGCTTTAAGATTATTCTGAAAGTTTTTGATGCCTAGTTTTGCTCTTGCTGACTTTCTCAAGATCTTCATCAGCCTCATATTTATTCAAACTAAGATCTGCAAAACTTCCACTCAGAGAATCATAAATACTTTCATAAAAAACAACATGAATACTCTCCTCTACAATCTTAGATCTCTTATTATAAACCCTGTAAGATTTGCTGGTTTGAGAATAACCAAGAAACACACCTTCATCACTTCTAGCATCAAACTTACCAAGATTATCTTTTCCATTGTTATGCACAAAACAAGTACAGCCAAAAGGCTTAAAGTAAGCAACACCAGGCTTCCTAAATTTAAACAATTCATAAGGGGTTTTCTTCAAAATTGGCCTGATCAAACATCTATTGAGCACATAGTTGGCAGTATTAACAGCTTCTGCCCACAAAGATTTTGGCAAATTACTTTCAAGTAACATGGTTCTAAACATGTCTTCAAGAGTCCTATTTTTCCTCTCAACTACACCATTTTGCTGAGGAGTTCTAGGTGCAGAAAAGTTGTGTGAGATTCCATGTTTTGCACAAAATAAATAAAAATCAAGTTGATCAAATTCCCTACAATGATCACTTCTAATAGATGCAACAGGTAAGTTTTTCAAAGTTTGAAGCTCCTTGCAAAGTTTAGAAAATTCAGATAATGCTTCAGACTTTTCTCTAATAAACATAAACCAAGTTTATCTAGAGTAATCATCAACTACAACAAGCATATATCTCTTACCTTTGGTTGTTTGAACCCTCATAGGACCACACAAGTCCATATGCAGCATTTCTAAGGGTCTGGAGGTACTTACAAAATTCTTTGTCTTGAATGAGCTTCTGGTTTGTTTACCTTGAGTACATGCCTTAAAAAACTCATCATATTTGAATTTAAGGATTGGTAATCCCCTTACCAGATCTTTTGATATGAGTTTATTCAAGGAATGCATGCTTATATGACCAAGCTTTATGCGCCATAGTTTTGAGTCATCCTTCAAAGCTTTGAGACACTTCAGACTATCACTAGCAACTTTGTTAGTACATAGTGCATAAACATTATGTGACCTAGGAGCAGTGAGAATGCAATTTCCTGATTTTTCATCTTGCACCACACATTTCTCCTTGTCAAAAACAACCTTATTACCCTTGTCACAAAGCTGAGAAGTACTCAACAAATTATACTTAAGAATATACAGAATATTTACCAATACTTCCAATACCAAGTAGTTGCACTTTGCTTTGTCACCAAGTGTGATTGTTCCCTCTGATTGTTCTTTCAGTTCAGAGAATAAAGATTTCTTCCCACTCATATGTTTGGAACATCCACTATCCAATATCCATTTCTGATCTTTCAAAGCTTTGGTGACATCTTGCAAAAATAATCAATGCCTTAACAGGCTATTAGATTTGGATTCATACTCAGAGTCAACCATGTTAGGTGGTCTAACTCCTTTTGGAACTCAAATCTGTTTCACTTGTCCCTTAAGCTGATAAGGATAGGTGTTCCTCATTATGTAAAGCTATGTCCTTCTAAAGGGGCAAGTTACTTTTACATGTCCAATTTTACAACAATAATGACACTTTGGTGAATGTCTGCTTCATGCTTTCACAAATGTGGTTTGGCTTTTTCTTGGAAAATTTGGATTATATCCAATTCCACTTTTGTGAACAGACTGCAGACTTCCTCCAAGCATGAGAATTAATTTCTCTTCTGAGCCAGCAAAATTTGAAAGAATTTTCTTGGATTCTTGAAGCTTACTAGTCAATGTAGTGTTTTGTTGTTCTAAATCATCAGAATGATTTTTTAGATCAACAAACTTGTTAGTTAAAATAGTGTTTTGATCAAATACTACTTTGATTTGTAATTTCAAAACTTTGAACCTACTGTACAAGGCTTTGAAGTCACTGTCAATTTTTAACTTAGTAACTTCAAGAAATTTATTCTTAAAAACCAAATCTAAATTTTCTTTTGCCTGCTCATGAACCTTCATTTTCAAAGAATCAATCTCATTCCTGTAACTCCCCTCATTTAAAAACATGCTTTTGAGGATTTCAGGTAACACATCAAAAGGACTAGATAAGATATTTTTTTCCCATGTCTTCAATTGGCTTCTCAGTGGAATGGTCCTCTTGATGTCCAGCCATTAAACAGAGATTGGCTTGCTCATCATTAGAGTCTGATTCTGAAGAGTCTGAGTCACTCCATGAGGCCACCTTTTCTTTCTTCCTTCTGTTGTCATTTTCCTTCTTTGAAATAGTATGTTCTTTTTCTTTTGAGGGTAGTCTCTCACCAAGTGATCTGCATCTCCACATTCATAGAAATTCATAACTTTAGGTTTATATTATTGTGAATAAGACTTACCTTTCTAATCCTTTCTAGTTGAGGATATGAACTTTTCTTTGTTGTAATCCTTGTTTCCAGAGTTTCTCTTTTTTTGAGAATTCTGGCCAAGGCTTTGAAAATCAAGGCTAAGGCTTCCTCATCATCATCATCCTCCTCTGGTTCAAGGCTTTAGGATTTTTCATTGTATTTTTCCTTGAGTGCCAGATTCTTTATGTTGCCACTCACTTCACCATCAACCTCCTTCATAGAGATCTCATGAGTAAGTAACTTTCCTTGCAGATCATCTAATTCCAGAATGCTTAAATCCTAAGCTTATTCAATGGCAATAGTTTTAGGCTTCCATTTGGCTTTAGGCAAGCTTCTGAGAATCTTACTGACTTTTTCTTCATTTCGGAATACTTTCCCCAAAGATTCCAAGTTGTTCACAATAGCTGTAAACCTTTTGAACATATCTTTGATGGACTCATCAGAGTTCATCTTAAACAGTTCATAGTGCCTCAAAAGGATATTAATCTTTTTCTGCTTTACTTGGCTAGTTCCTTCATAGGTAACAAACAAGTTATCCCTGATCTCCTTTTCATTCTTGCAGTTGGATATTCTGTTGAACTCATCTGCACTAAGAGCACAATATCATAAGTTCAAATCTTTGTAATTTTTTGATACCTTTTCCAGTTCAGTAACTGAGAGATCTTCATCAGGTATGACGGTTCTAACACCATCCATAGTAGTATAGAATAGGTTTGGTCCATTCACAATAATTGACCATAGTTCTATGTCCTAATCTATGATGAACATTTTCATCAATGCTTTCCAATGCACAAAGTTATAACCACAGAATAATGGAGGTCCATTAGATGCCCTTCCCTGTGAGAATCCTCCTTCACCTACAATTGTCACAAGATTGTTAGATCTTTAAACTGTGACCCAAAGCTCTGATACCAATTGAAATTGTGGAATGTAGGTGTAAAGATGTAGAATAATACTGTAGAAGGGGGGGGGGTTGAATAGAGTGTGCTAGCTTTTTCCAAAACTCAAGTTTTTGAAACTTCAGTAGAACAAACTGTTGATATCTCAAAGCTTTGAAAGAAATTTGAGTAGCTTAAAGATATAGCAGCGTATAGAGGCTTCAAAGTTTTGAGACTTGGAAAGCTCCAAAGCTTTGAAACTTTCAATTTAAACTGTACGTAAATGCAGGAAAAAGTAAATGGCAAGAACACAGAGATTTTACAGAGTTCATTCACAATTGGACCTAGTCTCTTCCTAATGGATCTAATCCCTCAAAGATTCAAACACAACTTCTTATTATTCTCCCAGAATTAGCCCTATATCTCAAGTGTAAGTGAGCTACCTTACACTTATACAGCTTGTGGTTCCCAACCTATCTAGTTACAGGCTACAACCTGTTGAAACAATAAGAACCTCTTGTTGTTCACTTGAACAACCAAACTACTAAGTTTTATTGAGGTTTTAGATATGAATAATAAATGATAAAATTAAGTACATAGAGAAGAACTCAGAAAGAATAAGCAGTTTAAAGCCTGGAAGAGTTCTTCTGGATTTGAATGATCTTCCGCCTGCTTGAATTGAATTCCTGAATGATATGAAGAGATGTATGTAATTGATCTTCCCAGATGATTTCCCTCTTCAAAACACGACCTCTGTGTCTCTCATAAGTCTATGCAATTCAAACTTAAGTAGCTCTTCTCAGTCTGCAACTAACTTGAGAGATTTCAGAAAAAGAATTCCTAAAATATCTCCTATCTTATAACCTCCTATTAACAGCTTAATTTGAATACATTGATGATCTGTTTATGGACATTGGAGAGTCCAACAAACCTGCAAATACTTAGAAAACAAGACTAAACAAATAACAATACAATCTAGCAAAAAGATCAGCTTGAAACAGCAACTAACCATTAAAGAGAAAATTATACTAGACTTGTCTGCTGACAGTTCTGAGTTAACAAGTATATTCAATCTCATGAATATATCGAGTAATCAATATAGAATCCACAATAATAGACAATAAACAACATGTAACAGGATCTAAGTATCACTGAATCTATCTGCATACATAGAACTTAGCAGTAAAGAGTAACTAGAATATCTCAAATATTTGAAGCTTTGCCTGCTAATTTCACCATAATGTACATTGGATTTTCAATCCAACTTAATCCTGCAGTGATCAACTTAGAACAGAGATTGCTGAATATAATTGTATAACTAAACCAATATTATCAAAACATAACCAAAACCTGCACAAAATAGTTAGATAATACAACATATATGAACTGCTACAGTAGCTCAAAGCTTTGAAGCTTTGGTACTTCGCAATTTCTTATGACTATGTTTCTGGCTTTCATCATCAAGGAGCTAAACTCTTTGCCTGTATTTTCATATCATAATATCGATGAGCTACATACTTATGAGTTCAATTCTCCCATCAAGCTCATTTCAAATTCCCTGCTCATAAGACTTGAGAATTCCTTGCACAAAATATCATTAGTAGCTCCAAATAGAATATCATCAACATAAATCTAAACTACAGGCATGTATTTCTCATGAGTCTTTATGAAAAGGGTCTTATCTACTAATCCTCTTTTGAAATCATTTTCTAGTAGAAATTTTGACATTCTTTCATACCAAGCCCTTGGAGCTTGTTCCAAACCATAAAGAGCCTTGTAAAGTTTGTAAACATGATTTGGAAACTTGTCATTTTCAAAACCTGGAGGTTGAGAAACATAAAATTCTTCTTGCAGATAGCCATTTAAGAAAGCACACTTCACTTCCATTTGAAATAGTTTCATGTTCTTGTGAGATGCAAATGCAAGTAGAATTCTAATTGCTTCTAACCTGGAAACAGGAGCAAAAGTTTCTTCATAGTCAATACCTTATTCTTGATTGTAGCCTTGAGCTACCAATCTAGCTTTGTTCTTGATTACCTTTCCATTCTCATCTAACTTTTTTCTGAATACCCATCCAGTACCAATGACAGACTGATTTCTTGATGGAGGAACTAGATTCCAAACCTTGTTCCTTTCAAACTCATCGAGTTCACTTTGTATAGCTATAATCCAGTATACTTCTTGTAATGCTTCCTTCATAGTTTTAGGTTCTTCTAAAGAGATAAAAGCATTAAAAGCACAAAGATTCTTCAACTGTGATCTGGTTTGTGTACCAGTGGTTGGATCAGAAATAATGTTATCAGCAGGATGAGATGAGAGATATTTGAATCTATTCCTTGGTGTCCAAGTTTCAGGCTCTCCAATTTGTTTTTTTAGTCTTTGAGAACTTAAAATAGTAGCTTGATCTGCTGGCTTCTCTGGAGATTCTGTTTCAAGGCTTTGAACCTTAGTTTCAAGTTGAAAATGTCTTCTTTTCCTGTGACATTTCCTTGGAACGTTTTGAGGATTCTTCTTCAGTATCTGAATCATGCTTTTTCAGATTCAGATCTGCAAAACCATCACTCAAAGAACCATCACAGATTTCATAAAATAAAATATGAATGCTTTCTTCAACAAGCTTGAAGTAAGAAATGTTTGGCTTTCTTCCTTTGAACAGCTCGTAAGGGGTCTTCTGCAGAACATGTCTGATCAAGCACCTATTAAAAATGCAGTTTGCTGTATTCACATCTTCTGCCCAATAATACTTTGGCAATTTGTTTTCTAGAAGCATTGTTCTTGACATGTCTTCAAGAGTCCAGTTCTTTCTTTCAACAACTCCATTCTGTTGAGGAGTTCTAGGAGCAGAAAGTTGTGAGAGATACCATGATGAGAACAGAATACATCAAACTCAAGTTGATCAAACATTCTACCATGATCACTTATGATTGAAGCAATATGTAGGTTTTTCAAGGTTTGAAGTTCTCTACAAATCTTTGAAAATTCAGTGAGAGCTTCAGATTCTTCTCTAAGAAACATAACCCAAGTATGTCTAGAAAAGTCATCTATAATAACAAGCATGTACTTCTTACCCATTGGAGTTGGATATCTCATAGGACCACGGTGATCCATATGCAGTAATTCAATGGGTCTAGTAGTACTTACAAAGTTCTTTGGTTTGAATGAGCTTCTACTTTGCTTGCCTTGTGCACATGCCTTGCATACTTATTCATATTTGAACTTGATAGAGGGTAGACCTCTTACTAAGTTCTTTGAGACTAGCTTGTTCAAGGTATGCAAGCTAATGTGTCCCAACTTTATGTGCCAAAGCTTTGAATCTTCGTTCAAGGCCTTGAGACACTTCAAGTTTTCTCCTGCGACTTTGTTAGTTTGAAAAGTATAAACGTTGTTTGACCTAGAGGCAGTGATGATGCAATTTCCAGATTCTCGTCTTGCACCACACATTTCTCTTTATCAAAGATAACCTTGTTACCATTATCACAAATTTGAGATACACTAAGCAAGTTAAATTTCAAACTATCAACTAGATATACATCAGAAACGGAATTTTCAGAATCTGTACCAACTTAATCAATATTACATTTGCCTTCGTCACCAAGCGTAAATGAACCTTCACATTGCTCCTTCAATTCTGAGAACAAAGACCTCTCTCCACTCATATGTCTTGAGCAACCACTGTCCATAAACCATTTCTGTTCTTTGGCCTTGGTGACCACCTGCAAACACCATTCACTCCGTTACCCAGATGTTAGACCAAGTGTGGAATTTAGGTTCATATTCAGGGTCAACCATGTTGGGTGGTCTAACCCCTTTAGGAACCCAAATCAGTCTAACTTGTCCTTTGAGTTGGAATGGAAAAGTATTCCTCATTATGTGAGGGTCTCTTCTTCTAAAAGGACAAGTCATCTTAACATGACAAATCTTATTGCAGTAATGGCATTTAGGAGAATTTCTGCTTCCATCTTTCACAAATCTGGTATTGTTCTTATTGGTAAAATTTGGATTGTATCCAATACCAGTTTTATGAACAGATTTTAAGCTACCTCCAAGAATCAAGTTCAGGTTGTGTTCTGAGCCTGCAAGTTTTGTTTTGACTGATTTAGTTTCTTGAAGTATCTCAGTTAGAGTAATCTTTGGTTTATCCAATTCGTCAATTTGATGTCTTAGATTAACAATATTGTCACTCAGATGAGAGTTCTCAGTGACTATTTCATTGACTTGTGTTTTCAAGGCTTTGAAACTGGTTTTCAAGGCCTTGAAATCACTGTTAGTTTCTTCTGAGAAATTTCAAGGTTCTGATTCAGAAAAATTCTTGCTCATGAACTTTTTCTTTTAAAATTCTAATCTCTTTCATATAGTCATCTTCATTTAAAAGCATTGCTCTAAGATAATCAGATAGGGCTTCTGTTGGTTTTGAAATCAAGCAGTTTACCATTATCTCAATGTTCTTTTTATAACTTTCATCATGCTTGGCCATATAGCATAGGTTGGCATGTTCATCTTCAGATTTCAGAGTCACTTGAGGTTTCTGAATCACTCCAGGAAGCTATCATAGCATTCTTTCTTCCATCATGATCTTTCTTCTGAAAGTTTCTTGCTCTTTTTGTGTGGAAAGTCTCTGATCAAGTGTCCTTTGTAGTCTTTGCTACTGGAGGATGTGTGTCTATCTCTTCTGAAGTCCTTGTTTCCAAAGTTCTTCTTCATTTTGAGAATTTTGGTCAAGGCTTTGGAAATCAAAGCAATTTGATCTTCATCATCATCTTCAGTTTCAAGGCTTTGAGATGGCTCATTCTCTTTTGCCTTAAGATCTGGGTTCTTGACACCTTCTGGTAATTCTCCATCAAATTCGTTCATGGATATTTCATGTGTAAGGAGCTTTCCTTGCAGGTCATCAAGTTTCAGTGATGAAAGATCTTGATCTTCCTCTATAGCAGTAGTCTTTGGTTCCCATTTTTCCTTTCGAAGACTTCTCAGAAATCTTTCTAACCTTTTCTTCATTGGAAATGTGTTTACCCAATGAATCAATATTGTTGAAAATGTCAGTGAATGTTTTGAACATGTCTCTGATTGACTCATCTCGATTCATCTTGAATAGCTCATATTGCCTGAGATATATGTTGATCTTGGTTTGTTTGACCTGGCTGGTTCCTTCAAAGGTCACCAAAAGCTTATCCCATATCTCCTTGGCAGTCTTGCAACCTGAGATCATGTTGAATTCATCTGCACTCAAAGCACAAAATAAGAGATTCATAGCTTTATAATTTTTGGAAAGTTGTTCTAACTCAGAAGCAGAGAGTGAGTCTTCATATTTGGGGGTTTTAATCCCATTTTTCTCTGTGTAGAAAGTGTGAGGACCATTCTGAATGATAGTCCAAAGCTCTATATCTTGATCAATGATGAATATTTTCATCAAGACATTCCAGTGAAGAAAGTTTTCTCCACAGAAGTGAGGAGGTCTGTTAGCAGATCTTCCTTGAGAGAAAACACCATCACCTACAGTACTCATAATCACAAGATGGTTAAATCTATGCAGTGATACAAGCTATGATACCAATTTAAGGGGTATAGAGTAGGTAGAAATACATGATCAATACTCTAGAAGGGGGTTGAATAGAGTATGCCAAATATTGCTAAACTTGCAAGAAGAGTGGTTTCAAAATGAATTGTAATGAGTGAAGAGTGATTCAAGGCCTTGGGATGAGTTTCAAGACCTTGGAATGAAAACAGTTTGATTATAAAAAGATAAGTCTATTTCAAGGCCTTGAAATGAGTTTCTAACCTTTGAAATGAAACTGTTTTGAAAGCTCCAAAAACACTAAGTATGGAACATAAAAGTAAATGCAAGAGACACAAGATATATAGAGTTCCGTCCACTTGGACCTACGTCTCTACCTCGGGGATCTTCTCCCTGTAGGATTTTCAACTCAATTCTTATTAATCAACAGCTAAGCCCTAGATCTCAAGCACAGAGAGATGCCTTACTCTGTTACAGCTTGTGGTTCTCACTAACCTATCTAGTACATTCTGTAGCTATCTGATTAACTAAGAATTCTATATTGGTCAGCCTGAACAATCCTTAAGAATCAGAGCTATAAGTATTATCAAAATGATATACAAATGAAGTGCAGAAGAGAAGAACACTAGAGCTGAATCTGCAGTGAGTATGCAGTGTTCTTCAGATGCTTGGATTGAGAGAAATGAATCTACTTGTTTTTTGCTTGTCAATCCCTCAATGTGTTTGAGTGTCTGTTCTAATTTTCCCGTTGTATTTCTCCAGCTTTTCCTCTTTTATAGAGCAGCTTGAAATGCATATCTTCAAGATCTTCTCTTAATAAACTTTCCTATTTTGTAGCTTCAGCTTTGGCTTCTCTAACAGCTTCTCCAACGGATAGTTGCTCAGTATCTTCAACGATACTGATTTGATAATGTATAAACACATGTTGGGAAGCTTCCAAACACAGAAAATTGATCACAGAATTAAATCGTCACAGAATTTCCTTTCATGCAAAACTTAGGTTAGGAAATAGATCATGTAAAATAAGAAACAAAATTTCCCTGCAACACTAAGTCAAACAGATGGATTAGATACTGTAAAATGTGTCAAAATACTTTGTCTTTCATCATCAAGTAAAAACTAATCAAGCACAGGGGTTTAGGAGTTGAATCAAGATCAGAGACGCCCCCTAAGTTCATGCATATAAAGCATAGTCAGTTTCAAGGCTTTGAAAGCTGTTTCAAGGCCTTGAAATAGACTAGCTATTTCAAGTATTTGAAACTGAGTTGAACTTGCATATTTGATCCACAAAAGCTCAGTAATTAACTTCCTAATCCAAATAGCCTCCTTTGCTGCACCCGATGCAGCAATGTACTCAACCTCGGTTGTAGAATCAACAACCGTCTCTTGCTTTGAACTTTTCCAGCTCACAGCTCCTCCTTTCAGGCAATACACGAATCCCGACTTCGATCTGAAATCATCTCTGTCGGTTTGGAAGCTTGCATCTGTGTAACCCCTTACACGCAACTCTTCCTCCCCTCCATAGATTAAGAACGCATCCTTAGTTGTTCTCAAGTACTTGAGGATGTTCTTGACCGCTATCCAGTGACTCTCATACATGATGGATCCTATGGGCGAAGCATAGGGAACCCTACTCATGCGTTCCTTATCTATCTCATTGGAAGGACAATCAGCCTTCGAAAGGGTGATTCCATGCGACATGGGCAAGGATCCCTTCTTGGAATCTTGCATGTTGAACAGTTTCAAAACCTTGTCTGTATATGTACTTTGACTTATGCCTAGCAGCTGTTGGAATTGTGCCCTAGAGGCAATCAATTAATTGTGACATTTATGGATTTACGATTCATTATGTTATCGATATGGAGATGTGTTAACATGAATGAAGTCCTTAGAATATAAGTGTTATATTCTTAAATATCCCTAGTCAATTATAATGATTAATAGGACAATCAACTATAGTCTAGTATGGGGTTGGATTGATATGGAGATATCATGATCCAACACATGGGTATGCATTAGGAGTAATGGCATACTGGATTGACCCATCTCCGAGAAGGCTACATACACGTTATGTTAAGTCACAAGCGCTTCTCGCGGTGCAATGGTATTGTCATCCTTAGACTTGAAGTCACTAGATTATCTAGTTGTGGATTATTGTGATCTTGGTAGCGTTAAACGCTACACCGTAACTGGGTAGTTATAAAGGCGTGTACTGGATACAATAAGAAGCAAGCTTAGAGATCGTAGTGGACGTAGATAGGATTTGTCCCTCCCACATAACGGGAGCAAATATCCTAGGCCACTCGAGGGATAGTGCTTATAAAATGTCTGGCCAGACTCAAATAAATCAATATGGGATATTGATGTTATTTGCACGAATAAGGCTATTCCCAGGATCGAGAAACTATGGATTGGATATACGAGTGTGACTTGTATGTCTCGTGTCCAATCCGGATATTGGGACAAAGGGATGAGACAATTACTTGCACAAGGTTTGTCATGATGACTATTCTATTTGTTGGCTAGAATGGATGTCTTGCTAGAGGCCGCTCCATATTAGTAAATTGTTACTACCAACTAAATAGAACCTATGGGGTCACACGCCATATAGGGGTGAACTAGACTTGGGAATTAATTAATTAATATGATTAATTAATTAGAAGGATCAAATCGCAAGAACTTGCTAACTTAGTAGGACTAATATGCAAGTTGGACTAATCCATGTATAGACATGATTAGGATTTGCCAAGGTGGCCTAATTCATGTAGAGACATGATTATGATTAATTTGCAAATAGAACTAATCCATGTATTGACATGATAAGGACTATTTTGCAAAAGGGACTAATCCGAACTTGAGTAGGATTATGAGGGGTTCTTTATGTAGTAGGACAAGGAGTTGTTGGACTATATAAAGAACACTCCTAGCTTATTTTTCTCTCTACACACCCCACACATCTATTTGATAGAAGTAAGGAGAGAACAAAGAAAGGAGAGAGCAAGTCCCAAGCAAGGGCCGAACCCCCCTTGGGACCGCCGCCCCCTACCCGTCGGCCCAAAGGGTGCCGCCCCACCTCTTGGCACTCCATTGTTGGCGATTCCTTCTTCCTCCTCCATTCTTCCTAGCTAGCACATGGATTTGGAGGATCTAGATCTCACCTCTAGGCGTGGATCAACCGTAGAGACGTGACACTATTCGCGTTTGAAGTCATCAAGGAGAACCCAAAGGTGTGTTTATGATTACTAACCCTTACCATCGTTATGTCTCTTGACTTGTGATCCTTGGAGGGTTTTGCATGGTTTTATGTTTGTTTATGCTTCCGTTGTGCAATCCATGAATCAAAACCCTACAGTTGTATCAGAGCCACAGGTCGTAGAGCATAAACGTGGTTTATGTGTTATGTTTCAGTTGTTTTACACCTTAAATTGATTGTTTATCGCGTAAAACAAGACAAATCAAGCATATGATGCAATTTGTCAACAATTAATCATAACAAGATCCAATTTTTGCATTGGATGCATGAATTGGTGAGTTTGAGAAATTTTAGGATCTAAGATCTAGGGTTTGGGCATCCTTGGGGAAGAAGGAGTTCTTCCAAAACAAGGAAACAACCAAACTTGGGCACCAAGCAAGGGAGTTGTTTTGGAAACAACTCCCTATGGAGGTTCGGCCCCCCTAGGGGACCGCCCCTCTTGCTTGCCGCCCAAGTTTGGCCGCCCTAGGGGCCGGGCGGCCCTAGCCCGCAGCCTAGCCGCGTGGGTTATGGGCCGGGCCGGCCCTAGGGCCTTGTGGTTCATCTTTTTGGGCCCGGGCAATTTGATTGTTGGGCCCATGGACCGTTTTAACCCTAGAAATCCTAAAATCAATTAAAATTGACCAAGCGCATTAAAATTGGATTTTAACTGTTTATGTGCAATTCGCATGGTGATTGGATTTGGCCTTAGGATGTGGTTTGATGTGGATGTTTAATTTTGTGGTTTGGTTTTACGGCCTGCGAGCTGATCAATTAATTGTAATAATTAATTAGGGTTTTATGGCCTGCGCGCCATTTTTTTTTTCTCAACTTGTGAGATTTATTTTATTTAGTATAGAAGTTAGCTAGTGCTAGATAAAAGTAGATTGTTAGCCAAGATTGAAGAAAAGAAGCCCAAAGCCAAAGGAGCCACAAAAGATGGAACATGGAGCATGGAGCATTCCACATGACTATGAAGGATGGACCAAAAGGATCAAGACGCATGGAGATGTGTTTGCTTTTAGGGTTCATAGATAATTCCATTGGCTTGAAATTATCTTAGTCTAGAAAAGGTCATATCCACATCACGTTTAATTTTTGTTTTGTGGTTGTTTACTTTATTGTCTTATTATTTTGTGGTTGGTGTATGGTTGATGCATGCAATTAGGATAATAAGATAATTAGACAACCCGGATCTATTATTTGGAGTTATGCCCAAACTCAAATAGATAGGTTAGTTGATATTGATCAACAAAACAATTGTAAAATTAAATTTAAAATCCCTCAAAATTCAAATATTGTGTTCTTGCCTTCTCGTTGTTTAAACACTCATTATCATCATTATTTATCAAGATCGTGCGTGCCAAAGCATGGCGACTTGGTTCATAATGATGGAATGCGATGGCACGTAACAATGTGCAATTGTTTAAATAAGAGGTTGAACACAACTAGGCCATTAATATGATTAAGAAACCTAGAGGCAATCAATTGGGATTATCCATATGGATGGATAAATAAGGAGTTATTTGCCCAATTGAACCAAGAGTTGCATAAGGGATGCAATTGGAATTGTTCCTACCTAAAGTAGTCAAATTATGGGTGACTTGCCAAAGCAAGCTCATAAGGAGATGAAACATGGATCTTGGCCCACTAGAAAATATAAGGATATTTTCCGCATTAATATCTTGAGGGTTATTAATCCGTAGTAAAATAGTGGGAGCTATATTTGACAATTTAAATCCTTGTTGAATATAGTTATATGTCACAAACTTTGCATAATCCTATTGTGTTGAATACCCATGGCATTAAACAAACAAAACACGACTCTATCTATTTCCTAGACTGGTATAAAATTGAGAATTGTTCTCAAATAAAAGGAAATTGTTGTAAATAGTAGAACATAAAGCTCTTTTCCTACCAACTACCAAAACACACTAAAACCTATGAAAGGGACATCAAAGAATGGTTCTTTGGATGTGACTTGCCTCATGTTAGCTGCCATGAACTCTGAGCTTTGGAAGCAAGAAGAGAAACATGGAGAAGTATGATACGATCATATATTGAAAGAAGCTCTTTCAAAAGAGCGAGCTAGACATGAAAGGTTTGAAGTGTTGCTCCACTTTGCGTTATGCAAATAAGCTAATTCAATATGATTGAATCGTTAGTGAATGGGCATTATCTATGAGATAGATAAAGAATAAATGGTTATTCACCCAAGTGGACCAAGAATTGCATTAGATGCAATTATAGTTTTGTTTTAAAGTTGATTTACTCAATATGATTGAAAAATCACTAAACAAAACACTCATAATGGGCATGGGCAAAGCTGTTAATGGTTAACAGCATGGGTAAGGACAAATGGTTTGCGCCGACCCCATGGGTATAAAGCAAGCCTGTTGCTAAAACCAAGGTGCCTTGAAGTCCCATAAATGGTGTAGAGGAAGAGAAACTACCCAAAGTACCTGGAAGTAAATAATAAAGGAATTATAAGGAATTATAAATTCCGATTTTGGTATTTTTGTTATATAAATCAATGTGTCTATCTCATCATCATAAGTATATAATACTAGATGAGGATCTCACATTTATAGAAATGTGGAGGATCTCAAGAGACGAAGACAATTGGATAAGGAAGAAATAATCCTACACGTGGGGCTATGAAGCAAATGGTTGCTGAATAAGCCGTAGGGAATTATTTCTACCTTTAAAAAATTGTTCATGAATTAGACAAAAGCTATCATGTCCCTGCTATGAGTAAGAACATTATCATAGTTTCTTGTTCGGACAAGAAAGCTCCTTATCATAATAAAAGGACAAATGTTGTTCCATTTATTATGGTATGCATTAATGTAATGCAATTTTGTCTAAGTGGATTCTATATCCATGATCATGATAATTTCGTCTATAACATTAATACCTAGAAGTTTGCATATAATGATATGAACTTCACTTATCTTTAGCATTATCGCTTAGGCCCCATAAATAAGAGATACAAATTTAGAACCCCATGAGGATGGATTTCTGGAACTCACTTGATTATTGAATCATATGAGACATGTAAGACTTATTAGGCAAAGATATGATCTTTTGGGAATCATACATATCGATGTATGAAGGCCACTAAGCACAAATACTAAAGATGGTTTTCAGTACTTCATTATATTTACTGATGGGATCAGAGAAATATGGATTTGTGTATCTTATGAAGAAACAAATCAGAATCCTTTGAATTGTTCAAGGTATTCAGGAATGAAGTAGAGAACCAACTTGGCAAAAGTATTTAGACTCTACGATTGGATCATAGAAGAAAATACTTGAGCCAAGAGTTTGACAAGAATCTATGGGAGTATTGGATATGATCCAAAACTCGCTCCACTTAGCACGCCACATGTGTATGACGTGTCTAAGAGGAGAGTTCAAACCGTGTAGGACACAGTTCGGTCCAAGATGAGTCAAACAGAACTTCCAGTTTACTTTTTGGGCCTATGTTCTAATTACAACAAATTTCGCCCTTAACCTTGTTCCATCAAAAACGGATTATGAATAATGTCATATGAGATATGGACTATGAAAGTGTCCTAGTATGTCATTCATAAAGATTTGGGGTTATGAAGTTTATGTAAAAGAGTTTACAAATAAACTTGGACCCAAGTCGGATAAATGTTTTGTGGGATATCCTGAAAAGGATATTATTTCTACAACCCAATCGAGAACAAACTGTTTGTTGCTCGAACTACAGTGTTTCTAGGTAGAGATTGTCTCAAAGAGAAACAATGGGAGAACAGTAGAACTTGAAAAGTTCAAGAACCACAATAGAACATTGATCCGTTTGATGGAACATGAGCAGGATCACAAAGTGTTGTGGAGCAACCTACTCAGAAAACACAAGAACCTCGTAGGTCAGGTAGGATATATCGAGGGACTGGAGAAATAAGGATTTCTCATAATCCGTGATATATTTCTCATAAAGATGAGCCTACAACCTATGAGATGGCCACGTGTGGCCATACTCTCAGAATTGGCTTGGAGCCATGAGATACGATATGGAATCCATGTATACCAACAAATTATAGACTTTGATGGAACCACCTAAAGGGTAGGACCCATAGGGTGCAGGTGGGTTATGAGAAAACCAACATGGATGGTAATATGATTACCTTTAAGGGAAAATTGGCAGGAAAGGGATTTCATGTGAGTTAGTAGTATAGACTATGACGAAATCTTTCCCAATTGTGATGCTTAAATCCATTCGTATCTTGCTTGTAGCAATCTGTTTATAGATTGGATCAAGCTTCTAGGAGTTGGACTCTTCAAATGGATGATGTAATCAAAGGAGTTTGGTTCCATCAAAATTGAAGATGAGACTTGTGTTTACAAGAAGGTTAGTGGGAGCACAGTTATGTTTCTGGTCGTGTATGTGGAGACATACTTAATCATTGGGAATGTTGCCCCTACTTGGCAGTCTTACGTAGATTGACTAGGGAGTTGACTTTCTAATGGTAGACTTAAGCGAAGCAACTTGTGAAGATCTATTGAGGTAGATCAAGATGGTTGTAGCTTAGGTCATAGTACACAAATTGACAAAGGTGTTGAAATGGTTCAACGTGAAAAGAATATTGATTCTTACCCATGTCACATGGAATTAGTCTTTGGAAGGCTAATTGTCTTACCAATTAGATTGGGAATGGACCATATGAATTAGATTCACGAGATACGCCATGAGATGTACTAGGCCAGACGTGTCATAAAGCATGACACAAAGATACCAGTCATATCCGGGTGAGAGTCACTGGATAAAATATCAAGATAATCCTTTAGTACTTGAGAAGCACTAAGGATGAATTTTTGATAAATATATAATATGAAGAGTTTGCTGTAAGGGGTTACAGTGATGCGAACTTCAAATCTGAAAAGATTCAGATTATAAGTCGAGTTTTGAGTTTTGCCCTAGTGGGAGCGACTGTGAGCTGGAAAGGTTCCAGGCAAGATTCAGTCACTGATTCTAACATAGAGGAATGAGTAAATTAATGCATAAGATGCATTTATTCAGAATATTCAATCTCAATCAAATTGTTGATGGAGGAGATGTGAATATTTGCAAGGTGCCAGCATATGTCTCGCCCCTACGTAGCGAAAGCATGGAGGGCCGCGCTAGATCAATAGGCATGTGATGCAGGAGATTGACTCTAGTGCAAGTGGGAGACTGTTGGAATTGTGCCCTAGAGGCAATCAATTAATTGTGACATTTATGGATTTACGATTCATTATGTTATCGATATGGAGATGTGTTAACATGAATGAAGTCCTTAGAATATAAGTGTTATATTCTTAAATATCCCTAGTCAATTATAATGATTAATAGGACAATCAAATATAGTCTAGTATGGGGTTGGATTGATATGGAGATATCATGATCCAACACATGGGTATGCATTAGGAGTAATGGCATACTGGATTGACCCATCTCCGAGAAGGCTACATACACGTTATGTTAAGTCACAAGCGCTTCTCGCGGTGCAATGGTATTGTCATCCTTAGACTTGAAGTCACTAGATTATCTAGTTGTGGATTATTGTGATCTTGGTAGCGTTAAACGCTACACCGTAACTGGGTAGTTATAAAGGCGTGTACTGGATACAATAAGAAGCAAGCTTAGAGATCGTAGTGGACGTAGATAGGATTTGTCCCTCCCACATAACGGGAGCAAATATCCTAGGCCACTCGAGGGATAGTGCTTATAAAATGTCTGGCCAGACTCAAATAAATCAATATGGGATATTGATGTTATTTGCACGAATAAGGCTATTCCCAGGATCGAGAAACTATGGATTGGATATATGAGTGTGACTTGTATGTCTCGTGTCCAATCCGGATATTGGGACAAAGGGATGAGACAATTACTTGCACAAGGTTTGTCATGATGACTATTCTATTTGTTGGCTAGAATGGATGTCTTGCTAGAGGCCGCTCCATATTAGTAAATTGTTACTACCAACTAAATAGAACCTATGGGGTCACACGCCATATAGGGGTGAACTAGACTTGGGAATTAATTAATTAATATGATTAATTAATTAGAAGGATCAAATCGCAAGAACTTGCTAACTTAGTAGGACTAATATGCAAGTTGGACTAATCCATGTATAGACATGATTAGGATTTGCCAAGGTGGCCTAATTCATGTAGAGACATGATTATGATTAATTTGCAAATAGAACTAATCCATGTATTGACATGATAAGGACTATTTTGCAAAAGGGACTAATCCGAACTTGAGTAGGATTATGAGGGGTTCTTTATGTAGTAGGACAAGGAGTTGTTGGACTATATAAAGAACACTCCTAGCTTATTTTTCTCTCTACACACCCCACACATCTATTTGATAGAAGTAAGGAGAGAACAAAGAAAGGAGAGAGCAAGTCCCAAGCAAGGGCCGAACCCCCCTTGGGACCGCCGCCCCCTACCCGTCGGCCCAAAGGGTGCCGCCCCACCTCTTGGCACTCCATTGTTGGCGATTCCTTCTTCCTCCTCCATTCTTCCTAGCTAGCACATGGATTTGGAGGATCTAGATCTCACCTCTAGGCGTGGATCAACCGTAGAGACGTGACACTATTCGCGTTTGAAGTCATCAAGGAGAACCCAAAGGTGTGTTTATGATTTCTAACCCTTACCATCGTTATGTCTCTTGACTTGTGATCCTTGGAGGGTTTTGCATGGTTTTATGTTTGTTTATGCTTCCGTTGTGCAATCCATGAATCAAAACCCTACAGCAGCTTCCTCGATCTATCCCTATAGATTTTGATACCAAGTATATAAGGTGAATCCCCTAAGTCCTTCATTGAGAAACACTTTCCTAGCCAATCTTTAACAGATTGCAAGGTAGGAATGTCGTTTCCAATGAGTATTATGTCATCCACATACAAGACCAGAAAAAAATAGAGCTCCCACTAGCCTTCTTGTAGACACAAAGTTCATCTTCGTTCTTGATGAAGCTAAACTCTTTGACTGCGTCATCAAAACGTAGATTCCTACTCCTAGAAGCTTTTCACAACCATAAATGGATCACTGCAACTTACACACTTTATGGACATGTTGTGGATCCTCAAAACTCTCTAGTTGTGTCATATACACATCCTCAAGGAGGTTTCCATACAGAAATGTTGTTTTGACATCCATTTGCCAAATCTCATAATCTTGATAAGCTGCAATAGCAAAAAAGATTCGAATGGATTTGGTCATTACGACCGTGGAAAAGCTTTCATCATAGTCAATACCATGAATCTGTCAGAATCCTTTGGCCACCAATCAGCCCTTATAGGCAATCACACCCACTTGCACTCTATGGGCCGAGCCCCTTGGGGTGGTTCCACAAAAGTCCATACTTTGTTGGTATACATGGATTCCATCTCGGATCTCATGGCTTCATGCCACTTTTGAGAGACCGAACCTTTCATGACCTCTCAATAGGTCGTAGGCTCATCATCTATGAGAAACGCGTCACCAGGCTCAGTCACGAGAATTCCATACCTCTCTGGCTCCTGGCGCACTCTACTCGACCTACGAAGTTCTTGTGTTACATGAACAGGTTCCTCCATAACATCTTGTGGTTCATGTTCATGTTCCATAGTAGGATAAGTGGTTTGTGGTTCTTGAATCTCTATAAGTTCTACTTTCCTCCCACTTGATCCTTTAGAGACACAATCTCTTTCTAGGAACACGCCGGTCCGGGCAAAAAACTTTTTGTTCTCGGCACGATTGTAGAAATAATACCCTTTCGTTTCCTTAGGGTAGCCCCCAAACTTACACTTATCCGACTTGGGCCCGAGCTTTTCTGTTTGTAAACGTTTTACATACACATCGCAGCCCCAAATCCCTAGGAACGACAATGTGCGACACCTCCCACTCCACATCTCATATGGAGTCTTCATGACTGATTTAGATGGAACACGGTTAAGGGTGAAAGTTGCACATAATATAGCGTGCCCCAAAAAGGATAACGGAAGATCAGTTTGACACATCATAGATCGAACCATGTGCAACAGAGTTCGATTCCTCCTCTAGGACACGTTATTCCATTGTGGCGTTCCGGGTGGAGTATGTTGGGACAGGATCCCACACTCTCTAAGATAGTCGTCAAACTCTTGGCTTAAGCATTCTCCTCCATGATCCGGTGGTAGAGCCATAATACTCTTGCCAAGTTGCTTCTCTACTTCATTATTGAATTCCTTGAACTTTTCAAAGGATTCGGATTTGGCCTTCATAAGGTATACAAATCCGTATCTACTGAAATCATCAGTAAATGTAATGAAATAAAGATAACCACCCCTGGCGGGCGTGGCAAATGGTCCACATACATCGGTATGCACGAGAGCCAATTTATCACTAGTCCTCTCTCCTTTCTTATAAATGGGACTTTGACATTTTTCCTAATAAACAAGATTCACATGTCTCATATGATTCATAAACAAATGGGTGGAATCCATCCTTATGGAGTCTAGAGATGTGTTTCTCGTTTATATGGCGTAAACGACAATGCCATAAGTAAGTAGGATTTAAATCATTAGTTTTAATCATCTTAGTATTTATGTTATCAACAAAATTGCTTAGATCAATGATATACAATCCATTAGATAATTGCGCACTACAATAGTGCATACTATCAAAATAAATGGATCAACATTTGTCCTTTATTGAAATAGTAAAACCTTTCTCGTCTAAACAAGGAATATAAATAATGTTTCTGCTCATAGGAGGCACAAAATAGAAATTATTTAATTCTAAAACTAATCCTGAAGGCAAAGATAGCTCTTACATGCCCACGTCCAATGCAGCAACCTTTGCTCCCTTCCTCACGCGCAGGTATATCTCCCCTTTAGCCAATCTTCTACTTCTCTTTAGATCATGCACATTTCGAAAAATGTGATATCCACATCCAGTATCCATACCCAAGATGAACAGATAGTTAAATTGACATCTATAACAAAAATACATGGTGGTTGTGGAATTACTATTCCAAGCTTTATATCCTCCAGATACTTTGGGCAGTTCCTCTTCCAGTGTTCAGGATGACTGTAGTAGTGACACTCACCCTTAGTCACGCCATTGGCAACGCCACCAGCAGGTTTAAGGGAAACTTCCTTGGGATTTTCAACCTACTTGTCTTTCCATTTGGAGGTAGAGGCAACTCGCTTGCATTTTACTTTGTTCACCATCACTGTGGCTTTGCCCTTTCCCCTGTTGATGCTTTGTTCAGCAAACCTCAACATATTGAGTAAATCTGGCAGAGGTCTGTTGATCTCATTCATGTTATAGTTCATAATGAACTGTCCATAACTAACAGGAAATGGTTGCAATATGAGATCAATTGCCAACTCTTGACCTATTGGAAATCCTAGGCGTGTGAGATTCTCCAAGTACCCGATCATGCGCAGTACGTGAGGTCCCACAGGGTTTCCCTCTGACATATGATATTTGAACAATGCCTTGGAAACTTCATACCGCTCAACCATTGCATGCTCTTGAAAGAGCTGCTTCAAGTGTATGATCATATCAAACACAGCTATGTTCTTCTGTTGCTTTTGGACTTCAGGGATCATGGTGTAAAGCATGAGGCAGGCCACATCATTAGCATCGTCAATGATCTTCTGATATGCCTTAAAGGCTGCAGAAGAATTATTTTCTGGACCCTCAGGAACTTGCTCTTCTAGAGTGTACAGTTTCTTCTCTTGCTTGAGAACGATTCACAAGTTCCTATACCAGTCTAGAAAGTTTGTTCCAGAAAGCTTGTCCTTATCAAAATGAGAAATATACAAGTTTTAGTATTTTGTGATGAATTCGATGAATTATTTTCCATTGGAATTCTACAAAATGAAAAATATACAAGTTTTAATATTTTGTGAACAAAGAACCACATTTAATAATGGATAGATTATTAAACATAGCTCCCACTATTTTTTTCAGATTAATAACCCTCCCTATTAATGCGGAAAATGTCATTACATTTTCTAGTGGGCCAAGATCCATATTTCACTTCCTTTTGAGCTTGATTCGGCAAGTCACCCAAAATCAGTTATTTAGGTAGGAATAATTTTCAATTGCATCCTATGCCATTCTTTGTTCAATTGGGAAAATAACTCCTTATTTATCTATCCCACAGATAATCCCAATTGTTTACCTCTAGACTTTCAATCCAATTGAGGTAGCCCAGTTGCGTCCTACCTCTTACTTAAACAATAGCACATTACTAGCTTGTGCCGTCGCGCCACATCATGATGAATCAAGTCGCCTTGCTTTGGCAAGCCCGAACTTGATAATCATTATCATGACGAGTGTTTAAGTAACGAGAAGGCAAGAACGCAACATTTAAATTTTAGGGATTTTTCCTTTTAGTTTTAATTGTTTCGTTGATCCATATCAACTGATCCACTTATTTGGGTTGGCAATTCCAAAATAAAAGATCCGGGTTATTTTTATCTTGTTACCAATTTGCATGCATCATCCATACACCAACAATAACCAACAAGACAATAATTAAACAACCACAAACAATAAGTAAACGTGATGTGGATATGGCCTGCTAAACTAAGATATTCCCAAGCCAATGAGAATATCTATAAGCCCTAAAAACAGCAAGCTCATCCCCATGTGCCTCCATCTTTTAGTCAATGCTCCTTTATCTTGTGGAATGCCGCAATCTTGTGGTTCCTTAAATTCTTTAGGATTCTTATCCAAGTCTTGACTAACATATACTCTATCTAATACTAGCTAGCATCTATACAAAATTGATAGAGCTCTGAAGTTGAGGAGAAGACTGGCTCGCAGGCCATAAAACCTAATTAATTAATCATTACAATAAAACAAAACCACAAATATAAACATTCACAACATCCACATCTAAGGCCATATCCAATAACCATTCAAAAGCACATAATACAGTTAAAATCCAATTTTAACGTGCTTGGTCAATTTTAATTGATTTTGGATGTACTGGGGTCAAAACGGTCCAAGAGGGCCCACCAACACCTTGGCCGAACCCCGAAGGGACCGCCACAAGGGCCTTAGGCCGTCTGGCCCCTAGCCCACGCGGCCATGCCGCATGCTAGGGCGGCCCGACCCTTCTTCGTGGCTTCTTTGGCGCCCAAGGAGGGGGCGGACAACCCTAGGGTTTCGTACCTAGGGTTGTTTCCTTCCTCTCCTTCCTTGTTTCCCAAGTTTGCTTGTTTTCATATTGCGAAAAACACATTTTTCCTAATTTGTGCCCAAACCCTAGTTTTCTAGATCTAAAATTTCACGTCATATGTAATTCAAATTCACTAATCTTTACATCATATGTAAAATTAGCCCATTCTTGTTTGAATCGTATTCAAATTGCATCTTTATGCCAATTTTAGTTTGACGCGATGATTAAAAATTAAGATGTAAAATTGACATAAACGTAACACATAAACCACGTTGTGCTCTACGACATATGGCTCTGATACCACTGTAGGGTTTTGATACGGATTACGCAACAGAATAAAAAAATCAAATTCCGTTCAATACCCTCCAAGGATCACAGGACTAGAATTCATAACGATGGTAAAGGATGAGAACATCAAGGACCTTAGTTTGATGGTATGAGTGTTCTTTATATAGTCTAACAACTCCTTGTTAACTACATATTAGCCCCTCTACTAAATATGTCCTTACATGGATTAGTTCACCTTGCAAATTAGTCCTACTAAGTTTGCAAGCGGCTGCATATTGATCCTTATATTTAATTAATAATATTTATTAATTCCCAAGTCTGGTTTAATCCATAGGGAGTGTGACCCCATATGTTTATACTTAGTTGGTAGTAACAATTACTAACATAGAGTGGCCCCTAGCAAGACATCTATGCCACCCAACTAATAGAAATAGTCAGTAATCCGACAAACCTTGTGACCAATGTTACCGTATTGTATTATCCCTTTGTCAACATATCCGGATTGGAAACGAGACATACAATTCACATTTGTATATACAATCCATAGTTTCTCGATCCTGGGAATAGCCTTATTCATGCAGATAACATCAATATCCTACATTGATTTATCTGAGTCTGGCAAGACATTTTATAAGCACTATCGCTCGAGTGGCCGCGGATATTTGCTCCCTTTGTGGGAGGGACAAATCCTCTCTACATCACTACCATATCTAAGCTTGCTTCCTATCATGCCCAATAACTACCTTTATAGTGACCCAGTTAAGGCACAAAGTTTGATAATATCAAAGCATGATATTTCACAACTAGAGTATCTAGTGACTTCAAGTCTAAGGTACACAATACCATTGTCACTACGAGAAGCACTTGTGACTTTACATAACTTGTATGTAGCATTCTCGTTGTGGGTCAATTCAGTATGCCATTACCCCTAATAGATACCCGTGTGCTAGACTTGATATCTCCTTATCAATCTACCCACATACTAGTCTATAGTTGATCGTCCTATTAATCAATATAATAGAATATGGATATTCAAGATAAACAACACATTTCTAATATAAGGAAATCATTATATTAAATATCTCCATAAATAATACAATGATTATTCGAGAAAAAAACAATGTTCATACTAAAGATTGCCTCTAGGGCATCTATTCCAAAAAAATCTCCGTAAAGACCTTGGGTTACTTGACTAAGTATAATGGCTCTTTAACAAATCAAATTTCCCAGGCTAGAGATGACAATATAGATGTCGGTCTCTCTTCATAGCTCAGGAAGCTATTAGTGAAATTCGTAGAAAATGAAAGGTTTGAAAATCTCTTTGATTCTCAAGAGCTCCTTTGGGCTCAAAGAGCACACTCCAAGTGGTTAGAAGTAGGAGAAATGAACACCGAGTACTTTTGATAACTCTGTATTTGGAGTTATATTCGTATATGTTTCCTTACCGTTTTGCGTGCATTCCGATGCGTTTTGATGGATTTTGGACCATTTCTTGCTAAATTGGAGCATGTTGAGTCTTTGCATGTAAATGATGAGTCCGAGCACTTTTTGCGTTAATTTTGACTATATTTTATCACGTTTGATCTTCCGGTATGTTTCTCGTGTTTTGGTTTTCATGAACCGGGAGCTCGGGACGTGACATTGGAGCAAAAGTGAACTTCTAAAAAGTTGGAGGCTCAAAGGAATGCTCGGGAAGTGAAGACGACGGGAAAAAGAGCAAGAAGATGGAGTTTTGATGGTGGCTGCCCAGAAGTAATCGTACGATTACATGAAGGTAATCGTACGATTACCCCTTAGCCAAAATCTCATTCAGCAAGTAATCTTGTGAAGTAAACGCAGCAAGTAAACGCAGAAGTAAACGCAGCAAGTAATCGTACGATTACATCAGGTAATCGTACGATTACCTCTGCTGCCAGGATCGAATTTTTGGGGCTATTTTGCTATTTTGGCATAGTTTCGAGGTTGGAGTGCCACGGAAGACTTAGGAAACATTGGGGAACGTGATTGGCATCATAGAACACATCGAGAGACGTGCTTGGAGAGCTTGGAGCTAGGTTGGAGAGCTTGGATCATCCGTTTGGCTTCTAATCCTCGTTTCTTCTCTAGTTTTTGATATTGGATCATGAAACTATGTATATTGAACATGTTTATGCGTAGCTAGACGCTTATTTCGGGATATCTCGTAGGAAACTAGGGTTTGATCACTACATATTGCGATTTATGGATTTGCTTGCATGCTTTCAAGCTTAATTGATGAAGTTTTGTCTAGTTATGTGTATTTTACATCTTTCATCTATCTTTTCTATTAGTAGACGTATTAATAGGATTGTTTTAGGTTGTGAATGATAGAGGAATCTACATTCGTTGCCCGGAATCTTGAAATACACACTAGCCGTATCTAGGGTTGAGGAATCTTGCTAGTTAGCTAAGAACAAAGAGTAGAATCAATATCGTAATGCGTGTTTAAACTTGAGTAGGCTAGAGGAATCAGTTATGAGAGTTTAAGCATAGTTATTGGTTGAGACATCTTCAATATAAAATTGCTCGTTTAACTAGAACAAAATTTCATCGTGTTAGTAGAACATAAATCCAACGTAGTGTGAAATACCTAGTGATCCGTAGAGATATCCTGATCTTGATCAACTTTGAGAAACAACCAAATCAACGCGTGCCTGTTAATCTTGAAATAATTTATCGAATTATTTGAGATACTCGTTATTTTAATTATTAGTAGAATTAGAACACACAACTCAACGCGCTTTGCCCGCACGAAGAACAAATTTAGTAGTTAATTCACACGAAGTCTCTTGGGTTCGACAACCCGGATTTCCTGAATATTATCACTACACCGACAACTGTGCACTTGCAGTTGGAGCGTGTCAACTTTCAAGCTAGTACCAAGATTAAAAGGAATCGGAATCATATTTTGTTATGTCTCTAAACCTAAAGGAATTACTTTTACAGCTGAGGAGGATATTAAGGGGGTCTTCCTTTATCATTTCAAAAGTGTTTATGCAGAGCCTCAACCCTCTCTCCAAGTTCTACAAAGCTTGCGTAGTGATTCTGGCTACCCTTTCCCAATTCTTAAAAACATTACTAAGCAGCTAGACCACAAACATGTCCTTTTCTTAAACAAGAGCTTCACTGCTAATAAAGTTTAGAAAGCATTTTTCGGTATGCTTCCTCTAAAAGCTTCTGGCCCTAATGGAATTCCACCTATTTTTTTCCAAAAGTTTTGGCCGGTTGTAGCTACAAGAGTGACCACTGTTGTGCTCTTTTTATTGAATTCAAGCCATATGTTGAGAGAAAAAATATGACCTCCATTTATCTATTACCAAAGACCTCCAATCCCACCATTGTAGATGACTATATGCCAATCAGCCTGACTATTGCCATCTACAGAATTATAGTAAAGGTTATAGCAAATAGGATCAAGATAGTAATACCATCATTGATAAATTGGAAACAATCGGGTTTCATTCCAAATAGAACCCTCTCTGATAATATTTGCATTGCCTCATATATCTATCATTTGTTTCTAATCAAGACAGAAGCTAATTCTTATGGGATTCTTAAAATTGACATGACTAAGGCTTTTGAAAAAATTAGATGGGACTCTCTGGAACATAAACTTATTCATTTTGGTTTTCCAAACCACTTTGTTAGAATCATTATGGAATGTGTATCTAAATTTTCATATTCTACATATAAATGGATTCCTCACTGATTTCTTCTGTCCTAAATGTGGCTTCAGGCAAGGTGACCTCATGTCTCATTTCCTTTGTTCTTTAAAAAGAAGCCCTCTCAGCAGCTCTACACAATGCTGAAGAAAATAACCTTATCAAAGGTATTCAGCACTCTCCTAGAGGGTTGAGTGTTTCTCATTTTCAATTTTCAGATGACACCATGGTCTTCTTTAAGTTTAGTCCCTCGGTTGGGCAGGTTTTAACCTCCATTTTTAATGCAAACTGTCTCCAATCTGGCCAAATCATTAATGGTTCTAAATCGAATTTAGTTGTCAATCCCAATTGCTCCTTCCATTCCAAAAGCCTACTTAGTACAGCCCTTGGCATTCCCCTTTCAGAGTCTATATGGAACTACCTTGGTTTACCTCTACTAAGGGATAAAATATGTGAAAGTTTGTTTAAGGTTGTTATACATAGGATTAAGGAGAAGTGCAATGGGTGGAAGGGTCTGTTGCTGATTAGAGCTTCCAGAGTTACTCTTACTCAGGATACTCTATCAAGTCTGTTAAGTTACCCTTTTCTCAATTTTTTAACAATTCACTGGGTGTCTTGGCAGCAAATGTGCTTACCCCAAAGTGTGGGGGGTCTTGGGCTCAAGGATCCTGGATGTTTAGATCAGTCTCTACTTGATAAACAATCCTATAACCTTTTTACACAACCAAATTCCCCTCTTTCTAGATACTTCCTTTCCAGGTATTGTCGAAGAAATACTTTCTTAGCTTTAAAGTCTTTTGCTAAGCCCTAAAGTGTGGTGTGGCTTCTGGCACGCTCGTCCTCTTTTGTATCAAGGAATATCTTGGCAAGTGGGCAATGGCAAATCCATTAGGACTATTCATGATCAATGGATTCCTGACGTGCTTATAAGCTATATGTCTCAGTTATATGTTCCTCTCTCATCTCTGCCTAGTACAGTTGGCGGTTTTTTAAATTCCCACAACCACTCATGGGACAATGACAAGTTGCAGCTGCTACCAAAGTGGTTTAGAGCCCGTATTTTAAAAATTCCAGTTCCAAAAACAGATCATTGCGCACAATCATTTGGAACCCTTCACATGATGGATGTTTCTCATTTGCTTCAGCTTACCCCTACATGATGAAAGGGCAACTACATAAGGTCTTGACCTCAAATGAGTCATCTCAGTATAAGAGGCTTATTTGGGACTTCCCATGGAAGGATTTTGGGAAGCTCAAATTCTCACAGACGGAACTTATTCTAATGTGGAAAATGATCCTTGACAAGGCCCCAACAAGAGACACCCTCTTCAAGTTTCACATTGTTCAGCGTAGAATCTATCCTATTTGCTCTGAGCACACTGAAGATAGTAGTCAACTTTTATTACATTGTAAGTTACCTAGAGCTCTTTGGTCTCTATCCCCCATTTCCATTTCTCAAACTCACTCATTTAAATCTTTAGTTTCTGAGTGTCTCCTTCAACAAACCACTTCTCTTCAGTTAGATTGGAGGAATCACCCGGTGCATTTGGTTATGAAGAAGTGAATTGGTTTTCAACATTGAAAATCATATTGATGAAATTTTGCTTATCTTTCATGCAAAGTCTTTATCTTCTAGTTTTGTACTATCTTGGAAGGAGCGTGCTAAGGCTGTTAACAAAAGTGATGAGTCCTCTGGTGTTTACTCTTATTCTCCCATTTGCATGGGAGCTCCAACCTGCATGATCCCTAAATTATCCATTTTTCCTTTTGTTAAAAAGGATAAATCTTCTAAAAAGATGCTTCTGTGTTGGTTCTACTCTATGCATGATCACATTGTTTTCTCAGCTTCTTTTCCTACATTTCTTTCAAAGGATGCAGCTATTCTATTATGAAGGCCTTTGTTAGGGATCTTCTCCAAGTGATCCCATATGGTTGGAGGATGATGATGACGGATCTGATGAATCTTAGTGCTTCTCTATGTTGTTTAGGTTTCACTTTTGACAAGACTTGATCTGTTTTGGGCTGTGTAAGGTTGTAGGCTACGTAGTTCTTCTTTGTACTTCGGTTTGGATGGTTTCTAGTAGCTGTGTGAGGCTTCCTGTTATGACCAATGGTCTAATCTAAACTTTGTCCTGATCATTTGATTTTTAATTGATGTTCTAATATTTTTCAAAAAAGAAATAGTAGTTGACGAAAACTAATAACTAGATAATTGTAGATGGTGCTTTCCAGACAGACATATCACATTCACGTGGCAGCCATCCAGCACACCTAGCTGTGCTCCATACACACTAGACAACTACCTATGCTTGTCCACACGCGGGCTGCGAAACAGGGCCCTCGCGTAACCAACACGGGACTTGTAGGGATTTAGTGGTTCGAAGGCTAAGGTAAGGCCCGTCGTGCGCGTGCGACAACCAAGCTCGCGCACGACCCTTTGTAACTGCTTTGAGAGACTTAACGGCCACGTCCTATAAACCCGACTCGGCCTCATAATGGTCTCCGGTATGTACGGTCAGGTTCCTAACGGTTCCTATATACACGGTCGAACGTGCCGTTACAGGGGCTACCATTAAGCCGCCATTTATGGTGCATTAAACCCCTCACAACGGTAACTTCCACACTATATATAGAATCGTTAGCCCTCCGTTGCGACATCTCTAGTGCAACCCAGCTACACGAGATCTTCCGTACTTACCAAAGCTCTGCCATTAAGCTGTCTCTCTCTCTCTCTCACACAGTTACCATTGCTTACTCTCTCCCTACATACAACCCTACATCTGTCTGTGTTCTTATTCCCAACTCGAGGTGCACACATGGATATCTCTGAAGGATATCCTTGCGCACAATTTGGTGAACCCGACGTGAACACCCATAATCAGAGCTTCAATCCTTCAAAACCTGCAGAAATGTCTTCCGATGGAAACATTCGTGATGGTTACCGGTCTCCTTCCAACGAGGAAACCTCAAGGGTTGAAGGAACACTTAACACCATTGTCAACACCAATGCTCGTGTTCAAACAGCTACTGGCAGTGGACCCTCTCTAGAGGCACTCCAAGCCACAATCCAGAGTCAAGCCCAGATCATGCAGGCTCAGTCCACTCAGATTGCTCAAATCATGAGGATCTTGGGAAAGTTGGCCCAGAACGTCGTTCTAGGAGCTTCAGCCCCACCATCGACGGCCCAGTTTCCTCTACCAGGCGAGGCAACCACATCTATAGTGCACACATCTATTTCCCAATCCCCTCTTTCCAGTGGCCCTGGGCTTCAGGCGCAGGCTCCCGTTGAGTTCGTCCCTGATGACGGCGGGAAACCCTACGCCATACTCGGTGGTGTCTTTCCATGCAAGTGGAGATTTAGGGAGCCATGTGCCCCCACCACCGCCTCCCTATGATCCAAGCATGCCTTACATCGCGGGCTTCGCAGCTCTGGAGCAACGAATAGACAGCATCATCGCGAATAAGAGCCTCGCAGATACCGTCATCCCAAGGGTCGACAGCGTGCCTCCCACTCCGCGAGACATTTACCTGATGCCCAAACCTGTTCGGTACAAGGCACCCAAGTGGGATAAATTAGATGAATTCAGTCGGAATGCGCACGAACATGTGATGCGATTCGTCGATATGATGGGCCCACATGGAGTTGAGACCTGGCTGTTGATGTGTGAGTTTCCTAAGTCTCTGGGGGTCGTCGCATACAAGTGGTACAGGACCTTGGAGGCAGGATCCGTCAAGACATGGGATGACATGGTGAAGAAGTTTTACACTAAATTCTTCCAAGCAGAAGAAAATGTCACCACCATCCATCTCTCCTGCACGTACCAGAGGCATGACGAAGAGGGAGTCGTTTTTATCAATAGATTCAGGGCCAAGTCCTTGGAATGCGTCGACGACGTCCTGGAAAGCCGACTGGTGGAAATATGCCTTCAGGGTATGCACGATGAGTATAAAGGTATGCTAATTTACCAGAACATGCCTAATTTTTCAAGGTTGATTGAAAGCACTAGGAATGTTGAGCTGCTGGTGGAAAAGATGAAGTGGAAGAACGTACATGACTGTGCACCCACCGAGTCTAGCTTCAGATTGGAAAGTTCAGCTACAAGCCAGGGCGATATATTGACGTGCATACAGTGTCATCCTCCCACAAGGAGCAGCGATCCATACCAAAGGAGGCGCCACCTTACCTTGCTCGATTGAAAATTCCATAACCCTCTGCAAAAAATGGCGGAAGGATAGAATTTTACCTGCGCTAGAGCATAGGCCAACAGGGGAGTAGCTGCGAGACCCCTGGTGGTGAGAATGCCACGGACAGGTCATGCACCCCACAAGAGAGTGCAAAAAGCTCAGATGGACGATGGATAGGCAAATCAAGGAGGGGCAGCTAGTCGCTGATGAGTCGTCCAAAGACGTACGTGACAACCCCTTGCCGTCTCATGCACAGGAGCCCAAGGGGAAGGAAATAGCCATGATTACGATCGCAGACATTGAGGAGGACGCAGACGCAGAAGTCCCGGTGATCGTAGAAATCCATGAAGATGAGGGCTACGGAATAGACACCGAAGATTCGCGCATCGAACGGATGAAGAATTGTGCCAAAATCATTAAGTTCTTCGACGAGGTGAATTTCTCAAACGGCTGCAGGCATGAGATGATAAAGGCGATCTTAAGAGTGGCCGAGGATCATGAGGAAGAATTGGTCGTTTCTAATTGGTAAAGTTACTAAGGCCGCGCAATCAGGCGGTCTGGTCATGACATTCGATGAGTTCGACAAGAGGACTTACGCCAACCATCAGAGGCCACTGTACGTAACGACTGCTATCAATCATGTCGAGTTTAAAAGGGCCTTTATCGATGGCGGAGCCGCGGTGAATGTAATTTCTCTTAAGAACTTGCAGCTAGCAGGGATCTCTCAGAGCAAAGTTGTTAAGAAGCCGTCACCATTGACGGGCTTCGAAGGCCATTTCAGAATGACGGTTGGCTGGATTCGATTAGGAATCCAGATTGGTCACATCAGGAGTACTGCCGAATTTCATGTCATCAACTCCAATACTGTTGGAATAGATGCCCTAGAGGCAATCTAGTTTAGTATGAATTTATTTTGGCTAGAACATTCATTGTATTATTTATTGGATATTTAATATAATTAAGTCCTTAGATTTACAATTGTGTTGTTTATCTTAAATATCCCTAGTTCAGTATAATGATTAATGGGACAATCATCTATAGACTAGTATGGGATTGGATTGATATGGAGATATCATGATCCAACACATAAATGTGCATTAAGGGTAATGGCGCACCGGATTGACCCATCTTCGAGAAAGCTGCATACACGTTATGTTAAATCACAAGTGCTTCTCGTGGTGCAATGGTATTGTCATCCTTAGACTTGAAGTCGCTAGATATTCTAGTTGTGGATTATTGTGATTTTGGTAGCGTTAAACGCTACACCGTAACTGGGTAGTTATAAAGGCGTGTACCGGATAAAATGAGAAGCAAGCTTAGAGATCGTAGTGGACGTAGATAGAATTTTTCCCTCCCACATAACGGGAGCAAATATCCTAGGCCACTCGAGGGATAGTGCTTATAGAATGTCTGGCCAGACTCAAATAAATCAATATGGGATATTGATGTTATTTGCACGAATAAGGCTATTCCCATGGATCGAGAAACTATGGATTGGATATACGAGTGTGACTTGTATGTCTCGTCCAATCCGGATATAGATAAAAAGGGATGAGACAATTACTTGTACAAGGTTTGTCGGATGACTATTCTATTAGTTGGCTAGAATGGATGTTTTGCTAGAAACCGCTCCATATTAGCAAATTGTTGCTACCAACTAGATAGAACCTATGGGGTCACGCGCTATATAGAGTTGAACTAGATTTGGGAATTAATTAATAAGATTAATTAATTAGAAGGATCACTTTGCAACACCTTGCAAACTTAGTAGGACTAATTTTCAAGGAAGGGACTAAACCGAATTCTAGTAGGACTAGAATGGGTCCTTTAGGTAGTTGGCAAGGATTTGTTGGAATATATAAAGGATGCTCCTTCCTTCCTTCCCGCACTTATGAGCCTTTAGTTCATAACTTGAGTGGGAGAGAACAAAAAGGAGAGAGAGCAAGCAAGCAAGAGAGGCGCACGCCCCCTTGCCGCCGCCCCATCCCGTCGGCCCAAACAAGGAGGCCGATCCTCCTTGTTTCCTCGCGTTGTGTGATTTCTTCTTCCTCTTCCTCCATTCCGGGCTAGCACAAAGGATAAGGAATATCTAGAATTCAACTCTAGGAGTGGATCAACTATAGAGAACGTGACACAATTCACGTTACAAGTCATCACAGGAGAAACCCTAAGGTGTGTAACTTGATTTCTTCCCTTACCATCGTTATGTCTCTTGTCCTGTGATCCTTGGAGGGTATTGCATGGATTATATTTGTTTTTCCGCTGCGCATCCATGATCAAAACCCTAAAAATACCACCTATCACATGATCATCGGTCGCGCGTGGATGCATCGTTTCGATGCTGTACATTCTACTGCACATCAGACGATGAAGGCCATTTGGAAGGACAAAGTGGTCATAATACCTGCTTCTACGAACCCTTTCAACTTGGAAGAAGCAACCTGCCTTAAGCCGTGTGGTTCGCAGAAATGCAGATGAGGCTACCACAGCTCCGTCCCAACTAACCTTATCACCCAAACGGGGAGACATCCGGAATCAATCACTGGCTGGGATGATGGTAATAGAGGAACCAAAGGAGAAGCGGCCTATACGGGAAGATGGTCCCAAAGTAACTTACAGCAAGAATAGCGTTCATACCTTGAGAAGGGTTGTAGAGCACAATGGCGAGTATAAACATGGAGGCAGCTTTTACTCTAACGAGAAGAAGTGTTATCGTGTTCGAAGGTACACGGCGTCGCCTTCGACCCGCCTCATCAAGAGTGCCCTTGAGCAAACTTGGGATTCGGCAGAAGCTCCAAGAAAGTATAAAGATTTTGGGTTAGAAGAAATCAAGGAGGCTCCTGAATGCATGGAAGACCGTCCAAGGCCACAAAATCAAGAGCTAAAAGAAGTATTCTTGTGCCCAACGGAGGAGAAGAAAAGGCTGATCTTCTTAAGTGCGGACCTCGGCGAAAATGAGGAACAAGATTTTGCTCAATCTATTGAGGGAATACAAAGATGTATTCGCATGGGACTATGACGAAATGCCCGGTTTAGACAAGGACATTACAATGCATAGACTGGATGTTGTTCCAAGCTCAAAGCTTGTGAAACAGAGTGCAAGGAATTTCCGTCCGGAAACCAATGTCAAGATAAAAGAAGAGATAGTGAAACTGCTTAATGCCAAGTTCATTGAGACTAATCATCACCCAACTTGGCTTGCTAATATAATACCCGTTTTGAAGAAAAATGGCAGTCTCCGTGTTTGTGCTGATTTTAGGGACCTAAACAAATATTGCCGAAAAGATTATTTCCCGCTGCCTAACATAGATCTCTTAATCGACTCTACCGCAGGCCATGAAATGTTCAGTTTTATGGACGGACTTAGTGTCTATAATCATATCAAGATGGACCCACAAGAAGCGAAGAAAACGGCATTCATTACGCCCGTTGGAGTCTTCAACTACACGGTCATGCCATTCGGTCTAAAAAACGCGGGCGCTACCGCGCAATGATGGCATTGTTCCATGATATGATGCATCAGGAGGTCGAATTTTATGTGGATGATCTGGTGGTCAAATCCAAGCAGAAGAATGGTCATCGGAAAGGTCTAAGGAAAGTCTTTGAGAGATGTCAAGCCTACTAGTTAAAGATGAATCCCCTGAAATGCGCGTTCGGGGTAACCTCGGGGAAATTCCTGGGCTGTGTGATTAATCGGCACGGAATCGAGCCTGATCCAGCAAAAATATCGGCAATCACTAGCCTATCCACGCCAGAATCTCAGAGCACTTTGAAAACGTTTCTGGGAAAATTGTCCTACCTGCGAAGATTCATACCATCGCAGAGCTGACCTTTTACTTTGGCAGCCTGCTCAAGAAAAATGCAAAGTTTGTATGGACAGAGGAGCATCAGGCAGCGTTTGAAAAATTAAAAAGTTTTTTTACATCCCCAAGGGTCATGATCGCACCTCAACTAGGTTCGCCTCTTTTATTGTATTTAACCTCGACAAAGAAATCCATTGGGGTGTTATTGGCTCAAGAATTTGAGGGACAAGAAAGGCCAGTGTACTACATCTCGCGCATGATTCAGGCCACGGAATCCAGTTTGCGCGCGACCAAAGGCTATTAAATCACAAGCACTGGCGGACTTGTTGGCTCAATTCCAAGATGAAAGCTGCGAAACTTTAGCGGAATAAGAATTCAAAGAACCAGAGATATACGGGAACAACGATCTCTATTGGAGGCTACATTTTGATGGGTCATCAACAAGGTATGGAGGTGGAATCGGAGTGGTATTGATCAAGCATGATCAAGAGGTTATCCAGATGTCGACTAAACTTGACTTCGCGGTTACCAATAATGAAGCTGAGTATGAGGCCCTGATGGCAGGACTACTTGCAGCCAAAGCCTTGGAGGTTCAAAACCTCATCATAATGGGGGATTCCAAGCTCGTAGTCAAACAACCTCGGGGGAATACGCGTTAAAAGAGATAAACTTGCTAAAGTACATCTCAATAGTGCAGAAGCTGGTCCAGAAATTTGAGTTTGTTCAATACGAACACACTCCACGGTCTGATAATCGATACGCGGACGCACTAGCTACTTTGGAATAAAAAATCAGCTCCAACAAATGCCCAACGATTGAGGTAAAAACCACTCCGTCCTTGGTAAAAGATTTATGCGAAGAGGAGCCTACAGAGGAGGCGGATTGGAGAAAGACCATAATAAACGCGATGGCCGAGGGCACGCGCAAAGAAAGATGGGTCTCTACAAAGGGGTATTGTATACATGACGGTCTGTTATACTACAAAGGCCCCGGGGGAATACTGATGCGATGTGTGACTGAAGAGGAAGGACGAGTAATCCTGGAGAAGATCCATCAACATTCATGCGAGGAAAATGAAATCTCCATCTATAGAAAGGCTCAGATATGGGATCCACTGGCCGCAGATGGCATATTATGCAGCTATCATACAAAGCAATTGTGAAAAATGTGCACTGCTAAAAGACTCCCTAGAGATCGCTACAATTGAAGAAGAGGATTGGCAGAAACCCATAATTGATTACTTACAGGAAGGAATATTACAAAGTGACAGAAAAGAAGCTGACAAGCTCAGGAGAAAAGCTACTCGGTACATATTGCGAGAAAACTTGCTTTGGCGGAAGGGGCACAATGAGAACTTACTCAGATGCTTGAATGGACAGGAAATCCAGGAGGTCATGGAGATGTCCCATCAAGTAGATCACCAAGGAGGCGGGAAGTTGTGTAGACAACTCCTGGCCGTCGGCTACTTCTGGCCGACCATGGAAGCAGATTGTCGCGCAAAGGCTAGAAGATGCCAACAATGCCAATTCCATGGTAGCCTGGTCCATGCTCCAGGAGTAGACTTGCACTCGTTGGGATCTCCATGGCCATTCCACACTTGGTGTTTAGATTTCATTGGGCCAATTCGTCCTTCCTCACATGGGAATCAATTCATCCTAACAGGAACGGAGCAGTTTACCAAATGGGTTGAAGCAGTCCCACTCAAAACAGCAAATGCGGCAGCCGTGGTTAAATTCATACAGGAAAGTACCATTTATCATTTTGGGATACCCAACACTATTCTATCTGACAATGGAAATCCATTTGTGAATCGGCAAGTGGCTGCAGAGTTAATGGAGTACAATGTGAGGCAGGTATGCTCGACGCCCTATTATCCAAAAGGGAATGGACAAGCCGAAGCCACAAACAAGACACTACTCCGCATACTGAGTAAGATGGTCGCGGATGATCATAAAAAGTGGACAGACTCCTTGGGAAGAGCGCTTTGGGCGTATCGAACATCACCAAGAACTCCTACTGGGACCTCCCCGTTTTTACTCTGCTATGGAGCGGAAGCAGTGATCCCCGCAGAAGTAAAGATAAACTCCGCAAGGCTAGCTTTCAGTGCCTTGTATGAAAACGAGCGCGATCATGACCTAATATTGCTCGAAGAACGGCGTGAACAAGCCAGGAGAACAAACACCATGTACAAAGAAAGGGTCTCCCGGGCTTACAATAAAATTGTTCAGCACAGAGACTTTGCGGCAGGAGACCTGGTCTTACGAGATTTTGACCGCTGCATGCGGGAAGCAGCTCATCCCAAGTTCGCCGCCAACTGGTAAGGCCCTTTCGAAATCAGTGAGGTATTCAACAGCGGCTACTGCAACATTCTACGCTGACACGGGACTGCCACTACTCCAACCCCAATCAATATCCGATGGCTAAAAGAGTACTATCCCTAGCTTTCTCTCTTTTCTTTGTTTAAATAACTACACTATATATACAGTGGATGTCTTTTGAAAATCCATATGGGGATCCATATAATGATGATAACTCTCCCGTATGAGAGCTCTTTTATCAGCTACGAATCTTATTTTATCATTCAAACGTAAGCCTATCTCATATGATAGCAGTATTGCAAAATCAAAAGCTTATCTATCCAGAGGGAAGCCTACACGTAAAATGTAAGCCTACCTCAAATGGGAGCAGGATTACAAACTCAAAGCCTAGATAGCAGCCAAACGCGAACGTAAGCCTATCTCATATGGTAGCAGTACTACAAAGCCTATCTACTTAGATAGCAGCCAAGTACAACCAATGCCCATCTATGCTACGATAGCAGCAAAAATCATTAAGTTGAGTATAAGCCTACCTGTCTAGGTAGCAACGAGAGGTGCGTATAGGCCTATCTCATATGACGAAAACCATGCGCAGAGACACGCAAATCTACCTGTCTGGATGGTCATAACTCACAAGGGCCTAAGCCTGACAGCGATACTATTCGAGGAGCAAGCACATAAAACCCCATGTTCATGTAATAAGAGCATGAACCAATCGCAAGCATGAAAAGATCATTTCAATAATGTGCAGAACCAGTGCGCGCAGAATATAAGTAGACGATCCAGGGATCGCGGCCACAAGAGGCACAAAATTCTACAATAAAGAGTTCGAAGGAGTAATTCTAGAAAATCTCAATTATAAAAAAGATCCTTCAAGAGGGAGTCCCTGTAGACAACCTAATGCTATTGGCAGTCAGTTCCTCCAAGCGAGCCATGTAATCTACATGGCGTTTAGTGGCTGCTTCGAATTCTCTGGTCATCCGCTCCAACTGCGCCTTGCGCGCGTCAAGAGCGGCTGTCTCCTTCCTATAGGCGGCATACTCGGATCTGAGTTGCGCAGAATTACGGATGCTTATGAACCTTTGCACAAGGAAGCCCGAATCCAAACACCCAGCCACGATCTGCTGAAGCTCCTCTCTACTAGCAAGGAGGGTCTTGGCGCTGTCAACCGTGGTACTCACGGGCGTAGTTGCGTGAGTTCTCTCCAAGAGAGAAACCATATTTCTTAAGAGTTCCCCCTTGTCTTTCGGGGTCATCTCCAGCACAGCGAATGCGGTTGGGAAAGACAAGCGCACCTTCATCAGCCATTTAGGGCAAGCCTGGTCGATACCTGCACGCACATAAGTAAAAACAGAATACTCATCAGAAACATGAGTTCAGCAACCGAAGATCGCAAAAAAAAAGTAAAATGGTCTTGTTCCTTCGAAGATTTTCTGGAGAGGGGCGGTAGGTACCACTGTCTGCGAACTAGAACTAACCGCCTCGGCCAGCCTTTGATCTGCTTGAGACTCTCGCGCGAAGTACGATTTAGGAATTACAAAACTGCTCTCAATTGCTGCAGGATTCACAGCCTGCGAACCCCATACTTCAAACTGGTTATCGGAGAAGAGAGCATCCAAATCCAAGTCTAGACCTACCACGGAGGCAGCACTTCTCGAAGTGATCAGCGCAGAAGGGGCGTCGCGTCCGGTTGACTCAGTTCTGTGCCTGGCTAACTCAGTTGTCACGACATTTTGACTAAAAGAAAGGTTGCGCCCGGCCAAAACAGCAAGAATGACACGCTCACCCAACCCAATATTATGATTACGGGGCTTAGGCTCTCCATCATTTTCTTCGTCCGAAGAAATATGTATTGGCGGGGTACCAGGAGTAGCATCGTGTTCTTTCCCTTGGGACTTGACATGCTCCCCATCAGGAAAACCTTCAACCGTGGGAGTTCTTTCCGTTACAGTCTGCCCTGTAGAACCTGCATCAGAAGCAAGGGGAACTCCTTCTATACTCTCCTCATCAGAGTTATTCCCTGCGGCAGAAGAAACCGGATTAACGGCAGGCTGCATAGTGATTTCCATTCGAGAACGCTTCGGTTGCTGAGAAACTATGTCGCTAGCTTCGGGTTCGCCACTAGTTCTCTTTCTTGTTGAGCTTTCACCAATTGAAGCCAGAAAGGCTTCTAAAGCATCAGAGACCAGCTGCTGGACTTCAAGAGTCATGGGTCTGGCTGGGTCGATACGACTGTCAGGTACGGAGGACTTCTTTAAGATTGCCTCTCCTCGCGCAAGCGGTTGATGAAACTCGAGCTACGATCTCTAGAGGCGAAACGCCTCAAACAAAACTGATACAAAGGAAAAGGCAAAATCAGATGTGGCACATGAAAACATAAAGACAAAAGGAAGGAGGCGCGAGCAAACCTGGATGAACGAGTCAGCATATCTAACTTTGGCTGTAAAAGATTTTTGTTTGAGAACGTCAATCTTTTGTTCGAGAATGAATTGAGCACACAAATGCCGATCTTTAGCCAACAAAGAGTAAAAGTCGTAACGCGAATCATCACGGTTACGAGTTGTTTTAAAGGGGTACTCCTTTGTTGAGAGTGCGGACGCCTTGCTAGGTTGGAGAAGAGCATGACCGGGACTGTTCTGAAAATTGATAAGACGATGGGTTTGAAAGTTCCAGAAATCAACCCAGCCAGGACTATATTTACCTCTCCTGCTACGCAACGGCTGAATCAGAGGGAGTTCAGCAAGGAGCAGGGAAGTACCCCGGTCATGTATGACCTTGTCATAACAATTTTTGACAATGGAATCGGGCCACAACGAAGGGGCGACAGCATCATACCCAAACTGGGGGCTCACACAAACGGGATCGTGGAACACAGCTAGCTGCTCATAATTGGAGGTCTCAGGGCCAGCGCATATTCAGGTAAAGCGAGTAGATATCCCTTTCGCACCCAGTTAACGAACCTGCTGTAGACCCAATCTCTTTTGGTAATATGATCATCGGTGATTCACGCTCTTCTTCGGGATAGAAATCTTCCCTGAAATCTATGTTTCCGTCCTTCATTCGAGTAACGTAAGGACGAGGATGGAAATAACGAACGTCATCGCATATGAGGGAAAAGGCGCGTTGGGGAGCTTTTTTTTGTACAAACGCCATGATCGAGGAGAAATGAAAATTCGTGTGGCATTGGGCGCATTCCATAAGGCTACGTCGACAGGGTTTGGAGCATATGTGGGCCATCTTCCGAAAACCCTCATGGATGAAAATGCGGTGTTAACAAAGGTGGTGACATCAACTCTTCCCTGCCACTGCTCGGCGTGCTCCATAGCTAAATCTAAGCGATAGTACAGGGAACCCAACACAAGAGGCCCTAAAGCTACTTTCTGTTCAAGTGACAGTCTCACGGCAAGTGCGAGCACATGGGTAAAAACTCCGTCACGAGGAGACCCATCTATCAGGTAGCGCGATAACCACACACAAAGAAACCCACATAGGGTGAAATTAAGACGTTTTCCGTCAACACTGATAACAGCTTCGGAATCCTTGTCACGCCACTCGCGAGCCACGTGAGGTTTGACATAATCTTTGAAGAAATACATCACCCACTTTGACCAGATGTTCTTCGGACAAGAGGACGCATATTCAAAATCCTTACTAGGTTCGGTCGCACCTGTTTTCCATCGCGAAATAGCTTTCTTCAAGTCTGCTATACAGAATTTCATGTCCTCGAATAGTCGAAGCTCTTGCGGATCAGTTAAAGGGGCCAGGAGATCAACGACCCCCATACTCGGAATATGCAGCAAAACTTCCGTATCTTCCAAGGTGGGAGTGGATTCAAAATAAGGAAAATGAAAGGTGTGCGTCTTTTTGGAATACATGGAAAATAGTGTCTGTAGCATGACATTATCAAATCTGATATGAAGCCCCTTTGTGGCGCGGACAGCGTGAAAGATGTTGGCATGCTTCAGCTCCCTTGCGTAATTAGTAATAATGTATTCTGTCCATTCTTCCATCCAATCAAGGCCCTCCATAAAGGCTTGGGAGAGAATATCAGTAAAGCCGTACAAACGAGCTTCGATGCCGAGCCTCTGTACATCTTGAGTATTGGCCACGTCCCACTCAGAACTTGCGTGCTCGGAGAGTGGTTGCCTTAATAGTGGCTACGTAAAAATCATCACCACCCAGATAGGGAGCCTTGTACCAAAGTTCCTCGGGAAGCTCCGGCACTTCAACGGTTTCCTTGTTTTGACTTCTTTGGGGCCATTACTGTGGGCATAAAGCAACAGATTACAAATCAACAGGCATGCAATAGGAAAGAAAAAAGGGGGGAGAAGAGTATCTGTAGAACTCGAACTCGAATTTACGCAAGGGATAGTCACTCACCTTGTTGATGATTGAGTGCTTGAACTGCTTGGGAGAATGTATGAAGAATCTGGTCAAGAACTTGGTCGAAAGTTTCTGCTTCAATTGGAGGATCCTCTCTCCGATGCATACGAACTTAGAAGCAACAACAATGGAAAAGTTCTAATTGGAGGAAACAAAGGGCTTAAATAGCCTTCAAATCGAAGAGTCCTGACTGCTGATGTCTGCTGAGTCAGCAACGCTTCGATATCCGGCGAGATTGACGACCCATCAAATCCTTCCGAATTGTTCTTGCCTCGAAAATAGGCGAAAAATCATGGATGGCGTCTGATTAGCTTCACAATGACCACGCTTCGTCAGAAATCAAATGGCGCTTCTAAACCCTAGGCAATCATGGTATGATCGGGGGCTAGGGATTTGAATCAGAATTCAAAATTCAAAGAATATGCGTGGAGCCCACGCACGACTAATTTTACGCGACTGCACAACAGACGCACGCGTGACACTCGCGTAAAAGGGGGCTAATGTAGATGGTGCTTTCCAGACAGACAGATCACAGCCATGTGGAAGCCATCCATCACACCTAGCTGTGCTCCATACACACAGGAAAACTATCGATACTTGTCCACACGGGGACTGCGAGACAGGGCCCTCGCGTAACCAACACGGGACTTGTAGGGACTTAGTGGTTCGGAGGCTAGGGTACGGCCCGTCGCGCGCGTGCGACAACCAAGCTCGCGCGACCCTTTGTAACTGCTTTGAGAGACTTAATGGCCACGTCCTATAAACCCGGCTCGACCTCATTGTTGGAATAGATGCCCTAGAGACAATCTAGTTTAGTATGAATTTGTAATTGGCTAGAAATTCATTTATTATTTATTGGATATTTAATATAATGAAGTCCTTAGATTTACAATCGTGTTGTTTATCTTAAATATCCCTAGTCAAGTATAATGATTAAATGGGACAATCATCTATAGACTAGTATGGGGTTGGATTGATATGGAGATATCACGATCCAACACATAGGTGTGCATTACGGAATGTTGCACTGGATTGACCCATTACCGAGAAGGCTACATACACGTTATGTTGAGTCACAAGTGCTTCTCGGGTACAATGGTATTGTCATCCTTAGACTTGAAGTCACTAGATATTCTAGTTGTGGATCATTGTGATCTTGGTAGCGTTAAACGCTACACCGTAACTGGGTAGTTATAAAGGCGTGTACTGGATACAATGAGAAGCAAGCTTAGAGATCGTAGTGGACGTAGAGAGGATTTGCCCCTCCCACATAACGGGAGCAAATATCCAAGGCCACTCGAGGATAGTGCTTATAGAATGTCTGGCCAGACTCAAATAAATCAATATATGGGATATTGATGTTATTTGCACGAATAAGGCTATTCCATGGATCGAGAAACTAGGGATTGGATATACGAGTGTGACTTGTATGTCTCGTGTCCAATCCGGATATGGAGGCAAAGGGATGAGACAATTACTTGTACAAGGTTGTCTAGATGACTATTCTATTAGTTGGCTAGAATGGATGTTTTGCTAGAAACCGCTCCATATTAGCAAAAGAGTTGCTACCAACTAGATAGAACCTATGGGGTCACACGCTATATAGAGTTGTACTAGATTGTGGAATTAATTAATTGGATTAATTAATTAGAAGGATCACTTTGCAAACCCTTGCAAACTTAGTAGGGACTAATTTGCAAGGAAGGGACTAAATTGAATTCTAGTAGGACTAGAATAAGTCCTTTAGGTAGTTAACAAGGAGTTGTTGGACTATATAAAGGACCCTCCTCCTTCCTTCCCTACACTTTTTTATGCTCTAGAGAGATCATAACAAGAGTAGGAGAGAACAAAGGAGAGAGAAAGCAAGCCACAAAGAGGGACGCCGCCCCCTTTGCCGCCGCCCCCTTGTCCCCGACGCCACAAAGGGCCGAGCCCCTTTTGGTGCCTCGTTTTGCGTGATTTCTTCACCCTCCTTTCAATCCGGGCTAGCACCAAGGTGATTGGAGATCTAGGAACAACTCTAGGCGTGGATCAACTATAGAGAACGTGACACTATTCGCGTTTGAAGTCATCAAGGAGAACCCAAAGGTGTGTTTATGATTTCTTGCCTTTACTATCGTTATGCATCTAGACTTGTGATCCTTGGAGGGTTTTGCATGGTTGTTTGTTTGATTATGCTTCCGTTTGCGCGATCCATGAATCAAAACCCTACAGTGGTATCAGAGCCACATGTCATAGAGCATAAACGTAGTTTATGTGTTACATTCTTGTTGTTTTACACCTTAATTTGTTGTTTATCGCGTAAAACAAGACAAATCAAGCATTGGATGCAATTTGTCAAAGAATTAATCATAACAAGACCCAATTATTGCATTGGATGCATGAATTGGTGAGTTTGAGAAATTTTAGGATCTTAGATCTAGGGTTTGGGCATCCTTGGGGAAGAAGGAGTTCTCCCACAACAAGGAAACAACCAAACTTGGGCTCCAAGCAAGGAGGTTGTTTTGGAAACAACCTCCACAACGAAGGTTCGGCCCCTAGGGAGCCGCCCCCCTTGCTTGCCGCCCAAGCTTGGCGCCCTAAAGGGGCGGGCGGCCCTAACCCGCGGGCCTAGCTTGCGGGTTTTGGGCCGGGCCGGCCCCTAGGGCTTTATGGTTCACTTATTTGGGCCCGGGCAATTGGATTGTTGGGCCCATGGACTGTTTTAACCCTAGAAATCCTAAAATCAATTAAAATTGACCAAGCGCGTTAAAATTGGATTTTAACTGTTTATGTGCAAATCGCATGGTGATTGGATATGGCCTTAGGATGTGGTTTGATGTGGATGTTTAATTTTGTGGTTTGGTTTTACGGCCTGCGAGCCGATCAATTAATTGTAATAATTAATTAGGGTTTTATGGCCTGCGTGCCATTTTTTTCTCAACTTGTGAGATTTATTTTATTTAGTATAGATATTAGATAGTGCTAGACAAAGTAGATTGTTAGCCAAGATTGAAGAAAAAGAAGCCCAAAGCCAAAGAAGCCACAAAAGATGGAGCATGGAGCATGGAGCACACCACATGACTATGAAGGATGGACCAAAAGATCAAGACGCATGGAGATGTGTTTGTTTAGGGTTCATAGATAATTCCATTGGCTTGGAATTATCTTAGTCTAGAAAAGGCCATATCCACATCACGTTTAATTTCTGTTTTGTGGTTGTTTATTTATTGTCTTATTATTTGTGTGGTTGGTGTATGGATGATGCATGCAATTAGGATAATAAGATAATTAGACAACCCGGATCTATTATTTGGAGTTGTGCCCAAACTCAAATAGATAGATTAGTTGATATTGATCAACAAAATAATTAAAATTGAATTGAAAAATCCCTCAAATTTTAAAATATTGTGTTCTTGCCTTCTCGTTATTTAAACACTCATTATCATCATTATTTATCAAGTTCGTGCGTGCCAAAGCATGGCGACTTGGTTCATAATGATGGAATGCGATGGCACGTAACAATGTGCAATTGTTTAGATAAGAGGTTGAACACAACTAGGCTATTAATTTGATTAAGAAACCTAGAGGCAATCAATTGGGATTATCCATATGGATGGATAAATAAGGAGTTATTTGCCCGATTGAACCAAGAGTTGCATAAGGGATGCAATTGGAATTGTTCCTACCTAAGAAGTAATCGAATTATGGGTGACTTGCCAAAGCAAGCTCATAAGGAGATGAAAAAGATGGATCTTGGCCCACTAGAAAATATAAGGATATTTTCCGCATTAATATCTTGAGGGTTATTAATCCGTAGTAAAATAGTGGGAGCTATATTTAATAAACTAGCCATTATTAAATATAGTCAAAAATTCACAAATACTAAAACTTGCGTATTTTCCTTTTGTAGAATTCCAAATGGCAAACAACTCATCGAGTTCACAACATTCCCTACGATCTGTCCTTGAGAAGGACAAGCTCTCAGGAACCAACTTTCTCGATTGGTACAGAAACTTGAGAATTGTTCTCAAGCAAGAGAAGAAGCTGTACGCAATAGAGGAGCAAGTTCCAGAAGGTCCAGAGAATCAGACACCTGCTGCCTTAAAGGCGTATCAAAAGCGTGTTGATGACGCTAATGATGCGGCCTGCCTAATGCTTTGCACCATGACCCCTGAGCTTCAGAAGCAACATGAGAACATGAATGCTGTCGATATGATCGAACATCTAAAGCAGCTCTTCCAAGAGCAGGCGAGGGTAGAGAGGTATGAGGTCTCAAAGGCACTGTTCAAATGTCATCTGGCAGAAGGGAACCCGGTGGGACCCCATGTACTCCGAATGATCGGGTACTTGGAGAATCTCGCCCGGCTTGGGTTCCCGGTCGGCCAAGAGTTGGCAACCGATCTCGTGTTGCAATCGTTTCCCGAGAGTTATGGACAGTTCATTATGAACTATAACATGAACGAGATCGTTAAACCACTGCCAGATTTGCTCAACATGTTGAGGACGGCTGAACAGAGCATCAACAAGGGTAAGGGCAAGGCCATTATGATGGTGCATAAAGGAAAGGGTAAAAAGTTTGCCTCTTCCTCCAAGGGCAAAGGCAAGTCAGTTGCTAAGTCCAAGGAACAAGCCCTTAAGCCTGTTGGTGGGATTGCCAAGGTCGTGACTAAGGGTGAATGTCACTACTGTAGTCAACCTGGACACTGGAAGAGAAACTGCCCAAAATATCTGGAGGACAAGCGGCTTGGAATAGTGATTCCACCACCACCAGGTATTTTTGTTGTAGATGTCAATTTAACTGTCTCTACATCATGGGTATTAGATACTGGATGTGGATCTCATATTTGTCGAAATATGCAGGATCTAAAGAGAAGTAAAAGATTGGCTAAAGGGGAGGTAGATCTGCGCGTTGGGAATGGAGCAAAGGTTGCTGCGTTGGCCATAGGCGTTTGCGAGCTATCTCTGCCTTCAGGATTAGTTTTAGAATTAAATAATTGCTATTTTGTGCCTGCTATGAGCAGAAACATTATTTCTATTTCTTGTTTGGACAAGGAAGGATTTATTATTTCAATAAAGAACAATTGTTGTTCCTTTTATTTGAATAATATTCACTATTTTAGTGCGCAATTATTTAATGGACTTTATGTCCTTGATCTAAGTAATCCTGTCTACAACATTAATACCAAGCGGATTAAAATAAATGATTTAAATCCTGCTTATTTATGGCATTGTCGTTTAGGCCACATAAATGAGAAACGTGTATCAAGACTCCATAAGGATGGATTGCTAGACTCGTTTGATTTTGAATCATATGAGACATGTGAGGCTTGTTTATTGGGAAAAATGACAAAGTCCCCTTTCAATAAGAAAGGTGAAAGGACTAGTGAGCAATTGGCGCTCATACATACCGATGTGTGTGGGCCATTTGCCACGCCTGCCAGGGGTGGTTATGTCTACTTCATTACGTTTACTGATGATTACAGTAGATATGGATTTGTGTACCTTATGAGGGCAAAATCCGAATCCTTTGAAGTGTTCAAGGAATTCAAGAATGAAGTAGAGAAGCAACTTGGCAAAAGTATCAAGGCTCTACGATCGGATCGTGGAGGAGAATACTTGAGCCAAGAGTTTGACGAATATCTTAGAGAGTGTGGGATCGTGTCCCAACTCACTCCACCCGGAACACCACAATGGAATGGTGTGTCCGAGAGGAGGAATCGAACCCTATTGGATATGGTTCGGTCTATGATGTGTCAAACCGATCTTCCATTATCATTTTGGGGCTACGCTCTATTAAGTGCAGCTTTTACCATTAACCGTGTTCCATCTAAATCAGTCATGAAGACACCATATGAGATGTGGAGTGGGAGGCGTCCCACACTGTCGTTCATGAAGATTTGGGGCTGCAATGTCTATGTAAAACGTTTACAATCAGACAAGCTAGGGCCTAAATCGGATAAGTGTAAATTTGTGGGGTACCCTAAGGAAACTAAGGGATACTATTTTTACAATCCAACCGAGAACAAAGTGTTTGTTGCTCGGACCGGTGTGTTTCTAGAAAGAGAGTTTGTCTCTAAAGAAGCAAGTGGGAGGAATGTAGAACTTGAAGAAGTTCAAGAACCACAAATCACAGAACCGATTATGGAACATGAACAGGAATCACAAGCAGTTGTGGATCCACCTGTTCAGGTAACACAAGAGCTTCGTAGATCTAGTAGAGTGCGCCAGGAACCCGAGAGGTACGGACTTCTCGTAACTGATTCCGGTGACACGATGCTCATAGATGATGAGCCTACTACCTATGAGGAGGCCATGAATGGCCCAGACTCGCAGAAGTGGCTTGAAGCCATGAGATCCGAGATGGAATCCATGTATGCCAACAAAGTATGGACTTTGGTGGAACCACCTGATGGGGCGCGGCCCATAGGGTGCAAGTGGGTCTTCAAGAAGAAGATCGACATGGATGGTAATGTGATTACCTATAAGGGCCGATTGGTGGCTAAAGGATTCAGACAGATTCATGGTATTGACTATGATGAAACCTTTTCACCAGTCGCTATGACCAAATCCATCCGAATCCTACTTGCGATTGCAGCATACTACGACTATGAGATTTGGCAGATGGATGTCAAAACAGCATTCCTTTATGGGAATCTCCTCGAGGACGTGTATATGATACAGCCGGAGGGTTTTGAAGATCCAAAGCAAGCCAACAAAGTCTGTAAGCTGCAACGATCCATTTATGGATTGAAGCAAGCTTCTAGGAGTTGGAATCGACGTTTTGATGAAGTGGTCAAAGAGTTTGGCTTCATCAGAAACGAAGATGAGTCTTGTGTTTACAAGAAGGTTAGTGGGAGCTCTGTAGCTTTTCTGGTCTTGTATGTGGATGACATACTACTCATTGGAAACGACATTCCCATGCTGCAATCTGTGAAAGATTGGCTAGGGAAGTGTTTCTCAATGAAAGACTTAGGGGAAGCAGCCTATATACTCGGTATAAAGATCTATAGAGATAGATCTAAGAGGTTGCTAGGCCTAAGTCAAAGTACATATATTGACAAGGTGTTGAAACGGTTCAACATGCAAGATTCCAAGAAGGGATTCTTGCCCATGTCACATGGAATCACTCTTTCGAAGAGTGGTTGTCCTTCCAATGAGATTGAGAAGGAACGCATGAGTAGGATTCCCTATGCCTCGGCCATAGGATCCATCATGTACGCCATGTTATGTACTAGACCAGATGTGTCATATGCCTTGAGTATGACAAGCAGATACCAATCCAATCCGGGGGAGAGTCACTGGATTGCTGTCAAGAACATCCTAAAGTACTTGAGAAGAACTAAGGATGCTTTCTTGATGTTTGGCGGTGAGGAAGAGTTGCGTGTAAGGGGTTACACTGATGCAAGCTTCCAAACCGATAGAGATGACTTTAGATCACAGTCGGGATATGTGTTTTGCCTGAATGGAGCAGCGGTGAGCTGGAAGAGTTCCAAGCAAGAGACGGTAGCTGATTCTACAACAGAGGCTGAGTACATTGCTGCAAATGGCGCAGCAAAGGAGGCTGTTTGGATCAGAAAGTTTGTTTCTGAACTTGGTGTGGTCCCTAGCATTGCGGATCCAGTGGAGTTGTTCTGTGACAACACTGGGGCGATCGCGCAATCAAAGGAACCCAGGTCGCACCAGAAGTCCAAGCATGTGCTCAGGAAGTTTCATCTGATTCGAGATATTATCGATAGAGGAGACGTTCGGATATGCAAGATTCCTACAGATGATAATCTGTCAGACCCGCTTACGAAGCCTCTCACGCAGTGGAAGCATGAAGGGCACACTAGGAGTATGGGCATACGAGATGCGCCAGATTGGCTCTAGTGCAAGTGGGAGACTGTTGGAATAGATGCCCTAGAGGCAATCTAGTTTAGTATGAATTTGTAATTGGCTAGAAATTCATTTATTATTTATTGGATATTTAATATAATGAAGTCCTTAGATTTACAATCGTGTTGTTTATCTTAAATATCCCTAGTCAAGTATAATGATTAAATGGGACAATCATCTATAGACTAGTATGGGGTTGGATTGATATGGAGATATCACGATCCAACACATAGGTGTGCATTACGGAATGTTGCACTGGATTGACCCATTACCGAGAAGGCTACATACACGTTATGTTGAGTCACAAGTGCTTCTCGGGTACAATGGTATTGTCATCCTTAGACTTGAAGTCACTAGATATTCTAGTTGTGGATCATTGTGATCTTGGTAGCGTTAAACGCTACACCGTAACTGGGTAGTTATAAAGGCGTGTACTGGATACAATGAGAAGCAAGCTTAGAGATCGTAGTGGACGTAGAGAGGATTTGCCCCTCCCACATAACGGGAGCAAATATCCAAGGCCACTCGAGGATAGTGCTTATAGAATGTCTGGCCAGACTCAAATAAATCAATATATGGGATATTGATGTTATTTGCACGAATAAGGCTATTCCATGGATCGAGAAACTAGGGATTGGATATACGAGTGTGACTTGTATGTCTCGTGTCCAATCCGGATATGGAGGCAAAGGGATGAGACAATTACTTGTACAAGGTTGTCTAGATGACTATTCTATTAGTTGGCTAGAATGGATGTTTTGCTAGAAACCGCTCCATATTAGCAAAAGAGTTGCTACCAACTAGATAGAACCTATGGGGTCACACGCTATATAGAGTTGTACTAGATTGTGGAATTAATTAATTGGATTAATTAATTAGAAGGATCACTTTGCAAACCCTTGCAAACTTAGTAGGGACTAATTTGCAAGGAAGGGACTAAATTGAATTCTAGTAGGACTAGAATAAGTCCTTTAGGTAGTTAACAAGGAGTTGTTGGACTATATAAAGGACCCTCCTCCTTCCTTCCCTACACTTTTTTATGCTCTAGAGAGATCATAACAAGAGTAGGAGAGAACAAAGGAGAGAGAAAGCAAGCCACAAAGAGGGACGCCGCCCCCTTTGCCGCCGCCCCCTTGTCCCCGACGCCACAAAGGGCCGAGCCCCTTTTGGTGCCTCGTTTTGCGTGATTTCTTCACCCTCCTTTCAATCCGGGCTAGCACCAAGGTGATTGGAGATCTAGGAACAACTCTAGGCGTGGATCAACTATAGAGAACGTGACACTATTCGCGTTTGAAGTCATCAAGGAGAACCCAAAGGTGTGTTTATGATTTCTTGCCTTTACTATCGTTATGCATCTAGACTTGTGATCCTTGGAGGGTTTTGCATGGTTGTTTGTTTGATTATGCTTCCGTTTGCGCGATCCATGAATCAAAACCCTACACTCATAACGGTCTCCGGTATGTACAGTCAGGTGCCTAACGGTTCCTATATACACGGTCGAACGTGCCGTTACAGGGGCTACCATTAAGCCGCCATTTATGGTGCATTAACCCCCTCACAACGGTCACTTCCCCACTATATATAGGATCGTTAGCCCTCCGTTGTGACATCTCTAGTGGAACCTAGCTACACGAGATCTTCCGGACTTACCGAAGCTCTGCCATTAAGTTCTCTCTCTCTCTCTCTCTCTCTCTCTCTCTCTCTCTCTCTCTCTCTCTCTCTCTCTCTCTCTCTCTCTCTCTCTCTCTCTCTCTCACAATTACCGTTGCTTACTCTCTCCCTACATACAACCCTACATCTCTCTGTGTTCTTATTCCCTACTCGAGGTGCGCACTTGGATATCTCTGAAGGATATCCTTGCGCACAATAACCCAAATTGAAAACAAATTAGAGAAATACTAAAATTCTTTTTTTAAGTAAAAAGTCAAGCAACCCATTAAAAACTTGAAGCATTACAATTATTGTAAGTACACTTACTTCTCTTAACAAACTACCACTACTACTACATCTTTAGCTAGTGAAATTTACATTTGGAATCATATAGCACCATTGGGGACTGATTTAAGGTTTGGTTTTCTATGATTAGCGGTATTAGTTAGGATGGAATAAATATAGTTCAGATATTAGTTAATATTGTATTTGGTTGTTCTGAACTAATTTTAACACCGGTACTAAATAGTGAAAAGATGGTGTTTAGTACCACCGACTAACCGATTGAATATCATCCAGCTCAATTGGATTCAAAAGCGCAGTTGCAAGCCACACAGGCTTGGTCCATTGACAAAATAGCATGGTCAATTGTTTCTTCAGATTTATTGCAGATCTTTATTGCATCTTCTTTTGCAGAGATTCACTTTGGTTTCACAGGCCCCTCTCAAAACTTTCCACCGGAAGAATTTGAGTTTTGATGGTAAACAGCTAGACCAAAGAGCTTTCCATTACTCTGCATCATCAGTATTAGAAGTGTTTCTTAAACCAGCATTAGATGTGGCATTTTTCTTGTTCTTCTGCAGTCTTAAAGCTGTGTGATCCCCTGATTTCACAGCATACATCCCTAACTGAGTCCAAGACCAGATTCTTTTATCTCGCTGACCCAATTTACGAATGTGGGTTGAAAGGATCTCTTTAGCTGCTTCCTCAATGAACACATTGCATATCACTTGAACTTTTCAAGCTTTAAGGTGGCAGTTGATCAGCTCTTCGACTTCGAGATCTTCATTAATTAGCTCTTGCTATATCATATCTCTAAGGGTTATCTTCTTCAACAGCCAATAATGTTTGAATACTTATATTATGTTGCCATCACCGAGAAGCCATCTAGAATCTCCAATAAGAACTTCTCTTGCTTTTAAATAAGCTTGACCATATATTGCTGCCTCCAATAGAGCTTGGAGCTTCCAGAATTGAGGTGTTAGGATGGTGAAGGCTTTCAATCTCCGTTGCAGCAAGAATATCAGGATTGCAGTCTCCAAACTTGTTTAGCAACCAATTTCTAAAGCCCGGTCCCCAATTTCTTTGCTCAAAGTCACCTGCTCCTGCTGATCCAATTATTCCTTCTACCACTTGGACCATTTCCCCACCATTAAGTTTATTATGGGAGCTTTTAGGGTTTTATGAGGTAGTTTTGGCCTATCACATAAGAGAAGAGTTAACCTGGGAGAGCTTGAGCAATGAATTTGATAAAAAACTATTTGCCACCTTGAGAGAAGTAGATTCTTCCGGCTTTGTATTTTCCTGCTCATTCCTGAAACCATCAAGTTTGAAGTTGTTCTTCTATTCTTTCCCCCAACACGGGAGAATACCCAAATATACACAGTGCCTTCTTTTAGAATGGGATCTTGAAGCAAGTCCTACAAACCGGATTTTTGGACATTTAGCTGCCCCTGAGGCTTCCCCAAAACTATGCAGAAAGGACTCAATGTGTCTAACTTCTTGGAAATCTGCTTTCATGAAGACCATAACATCATCCGCAAAACCGAGATTAGTGATGCTAGGACGAGGACCATTGTGTGGACACTTGAGACCATGGAAATCATTAGACAACACATCATGCTCCAACTTCCTTGAAAAAACTTCCATTGCAATGACAAACAAGTAGGGTGACATAGGATCTCCCTGTCTGAGGCCCCTTGAATGATAGATTCTAGCCACATCCAAACCATTAAGCTGTAAAGAATAGGTGACAGTGGATATCCAAACCCTTAAGCAGTAAAGAACGTGGCCATTTCCGATTCTGGGTGACACGTGCCATGTCAGCACCACTTCAATTTTAAATAAAAATATTTATTTGTCAAACAAAAAAAGAAAAAGGAAAACAAAATCTGTTTACATTCACTACCCAACCCAATTTTAGGTAGTGTGTTTCAGCATGGATAGTAACCATGAGTTCAGAATAACATATAACTCAAACTTGGATCTATATGTAATAGTACTTCTACAGTTAGGTTGAGAAGATGCTTTTAAGGTTACTGATCAGCAGAAGAACATAGAACTCGATACATCTTCATGCAGCTCCGGCAGCTGTGGGACTGGAACTGCCCCATCAGATGATGTCCCTCCAACACTGCCACCATCACCACCGTGGCTTGAAGAAGAAGAGTCTTCAAACTTCATAAACTGTGCCATCTGGGCAGCTGCCAAGTGAGCATAGCATACTGGAGCAACTGCAAATATTTAAACAGAACCCATCACAAGATGAACAACTAAATTGCATCTCTAATTGAGAACTTGGAAGCAACAAGCAAGTTTTAATCATATCATTACCTACTGATACTGCAGTTGTGCTGCGCTGGTACCTAATACAAATATTAAAAGATAAACTCATTAATTTTGAAAAAAAACGGGCATTGTCCTATGACTTTAACTTTAATTAGCTAAGATCCAGAAAGTATATTTTTGTTCCAAGTCTCTACTTACACGTAGGACAGAGAATGCACCAACTCCTGGAGGTCGTCGGTTGAAAAACCAACTTCGTCTAGCAAAACATGGTAGTGTGTGGGTCTCGAAGTACCCTGATACATAAGATAATACGGGCCCCATTACAAATAGAATGATATTTGAAAGAAAAAACACAAAATCAAAAATCAAGGTGTATTAAATCAAACTCGTATGTCTAATCTTGGAAGCGCGTATGCTTCTGGGAGGGTATGCACTGCGAGCCGGGTGCGTCAACGGCTGTGGCGAAGTCATTTTTTATATTTCTGAAAGTCATTTTTAACCTTAGCAAAAAGAAATGGTGACTGTTGGATTCTATTGGACACAAGCTGAAAACTAGAGAAACAAGAGGAAGACCGGGAAAGAGGAAGATAGGACTAAAGCAGTAGATGAACTCTCGATTTTAAGCCGTTCCAGACCCGGGTATGCCCGTTTGGACCCAGATCAGTGGGTTTGGCTATTTTTAAAACAAAAAAAGGTAAATAGTTGTTAGATTATAAATTAACCAAGATCCACCCTTGGCATCCAGCCTCCCTAAAAATTTCCATATAATCAATCAAATCCAAACAAGCTGGATTAATGTAGATTCACACCCAATATAACCTGTACTCTTTTAGCATGTGGTGTATTATCTATTTATTCGGGAATGGTAAATAGTTGTTAGATAAATAAATATCTTACACAATTAAATGAAAGATTATCAAATTAACATAGTTTTAGGATTTTTATCGTTAAGGGGTATAGATGCCTTTTTCTTTATTTATGTTCTCCTTTTTAGCCAATTCCCTATTTTTTCCTTTCTCTAACCTATCCGTTAAGAGTTGATCCACGTTCATCCACCACTTCTTGAAATTTGGCAAGTTGGTGCACCCACTAAGCTAGAGAAGATATTCCGGATGAAAAGAGAAAATCAAAGATAATACTCACTATCGGTCCAGCATGAGCACACAAGTAGAAGTCGTTATTCTGTGGATGACAAACTGTGTTATCGATCACTGTCCCTGCAACATGTAGGACAATTTCATTTTCTAATTACAGTAAACGAAGTAAATAATTTCAAAATAATTTCATATATATATATATATATATTCTAATATATATTTTTAATTAACCTGGAGGAACATTGCGATCAGGAGAGCGCTGCTGGAAAAATTTCGTGTGGTGGATCTTTTGCGCAACAATCATCACAAATTTGGGTGCCCATTCATCTTTACGGAATTCCTCTTTGAAGAGTTTGCATGCCTGTTTACAATTAAACCAAAGATAGGGAAAATAAGAAGGAAAATAAATGATTGGACAACCTTGTGGAGAATTAAAAACCTGAATAAACTGTTGTGTACCAACCTGAATAATCTGATCCAATTCTACGTTCAAGACTTGACCGAACTGTGATTCACTTACGCCATCCCTAAAATATTGTCCCAAACATAGAATTATAGCGATTAGCATAAGAATAATCACAGTTATACTCAACTGAGCTAAGTGGAGAAAGTAAAATGTCGGAACATAAATTCAAAAGAAAATAGTAAGAGAATGTTCATCCATATTTTCTTTCCATATACATGCCCTACGAGCATAAATTCAAAAGAAAGGCCGCAACGGTAAAAAGAAAGGTACCTGAATATAACAATTTGCTGCGGCAGCATATCCCGGGAACTTGAGAGGAAATCTTTTAAAATCTCCCTGATGAAAAACAATCTCAGTGTTAGCGAAAACCAAAACGCAAACAAGAAAGAATCACACACAAATTTGTGTCGTTCGGAATGAACCACCTACATCCATAGAGTAACCGAGATATCATTAATTAGACGAGGTCTCCGAGAATTTTACAAAAGAAATAATAAAGGTGCTCAACCAACTGCTAGAAACCCTAACTGCTCAATAAATACATGACTCATTAAACCAGGTCAAAGTCCAACTTGGGCTTCCACTCCACGAACAGTGTCTCATTGTTTCCTACTTTCAGGTCGTCGCAAACAACATGTACCTGGTCGGGGTACATTAAAGGAGTGGCCAAAACCAGGCCACCCAACATTCATGAATTCTTATGGTGAACACATTCATGAATTTACACAAGTATGACTACTAGGTTGCTAGTATGTGCATTACATTTGCCTAATTACAACAGCATTTAACAGAAACAGAAATTCCCACCTCATGATACCGCGATCCTCAGTCTCTGAAACAGACTTATACAGGGAATCAATCATCTCTAGCCTGGGGGACTGAGTGCGGACAAATGCTCTGTACCGTGAAATCAGTGGCCACTCCCTAGAGCTCACTACCTGTTATTTGTTCAGTAAAAAAAAAAAAAAAAAAAAAAAAAAAAACTGAGTGCAAATATTTTTATGAGTGGTACAAAATTTTGCTTCTACGATGGGAAAATAATCCAATCTAGCAGATGCATGGTTACATATTATGGAGTCAAAAAATAAAGAGAGAAAAGAGTTTGTGTGGATTAAGAAGAAGACATTACCGCAGCAACTGATGGTATATCCTGGCCTGGAGAACCATGCGAAACATCCATCCCAATAATTAATGTTGGAACGTGTGATACATGGGGAATCGAGCGTGAGTGTTCTAAGGATAGCATCGAGTTCAGCCCACCCAGCTGCGAGAAAAGGATGTCACATTTAGAACCATGTACATAAATGTTCATACTAATAAACATAGTTAGAGTGACGCAGACGAAATAGAATCCAATAAGAGAACGAAAATGTCACTCCATGAGGATAAAAGTTCTCGGTAATGTGAGAAACTCGAAATAGTACAATTAAAACAAAAAAAGGCAATGACCATGTTTAGGAACATGGTATCATGGTATGTCTCAAAAACATGGCCAATTGTAATATCCCGTCCCACAACGATATTTTGTGGATGAGATGTATATAAGGTGGGGGGATCGCAAAAATATCCCATCCCACATCAGAGATTTGTCAGTTTGACATTTGGTATATAATAGATCTAGTGGATTACTACTAGCACCTTCAAGGCTCGAGCATTTTATCCGGTGGTATGGATAAAGAAGTTCCTGGGATAATAATCCATAGTAATCCACTCGGGCTGTTAAAAATCGTAACCCTCGTCCGTAAGGGCTCTGTGGCGGTCGCCAGCCAAAGGGATACGTGACTGGGCACACTCGGCGAGGACATAGAGTATATAAGCTGGGGGATTATTATATCCCGTCCCACATCGAGATATCGTGGATGAGATGTATATAAGGTGGAGGGATAGCAAAATATCCCATCCCACATCGGAGATTTGTGAGTTCGACATCTTGTATATAGTACATCTTGCGGATTACTACTAGCACCTTCAAAGCTTAAGCATATTTATCCGGTGGTACGAATAGAGAAGTTGTTGGGATAGTATACCCTGGTTGTTACACCAATAATTACAAGCTAAATCCCTTTAGCAGCCAAAATCCCAAGAACCGTCAAGAACACCGAAGCTGTTTGTTTGCTTGTTCCCTATCAAATAGGCCCAAACACAAATCCAAGAATGTGCCAGTTTTGAAGGAGGGCCTAAGCTTATTCAAGGATCTTTCTGGCCTGTAACCAAACAGCATCAAAAGTAATGTCTATCTCTCTGGGGTGGCCGACACGGTGGGGGCTGTATTGGATGAGCTTATATGAGAGGAGAAGAGTGAGATTATTGGAATGAGTGGTTGAGGTAAGGAGAGGGGCCCTCATCCAAACAGCCCCAGTTAAGGAGCAGATCAAACAAATCTCGAATTTTCCAGTCTATCAGGTATCTTGGTGTCCCCCTCATCACCACCAAATTGAAATATCCTGATTGCCAACAGCTGATTGAGAGGACTATGGGGTAGAGTGAAAAGCAGACCTGCAAATATCCTATGCTGGTAGAATTCAGCTGATCAAAACCATGCTTTTCTCCTTACAAGTTTACTGGTCCTCAATCTTTATATTGCCAGCTAGAGTGCAGAAGGAGATGGAGAATATTATGAGATGCTTCTTATGGACAGGTACCGAGCTAAGACACACTAGAGCCAAGATAGCATGGGACCAGGTTTGCCAAGCTTATGAGGAAGGAGGTTTGGGCCTGAAACAAACCAAAATTTTGAATAAAGCAGCAACTGGTAAACATTTGCGGTCTATTGTTGCCCACACCACAGAGCCATATTGGGTCAGATGGGTGCACACTCACTTAGTCAAAGGTAGAGCTTTCTGGAGAAAAGAATACCCAAACTATGCATCAAGCACAGGTTGGCAATGGAAATAACACTTATATGTGGTATGATAACTGGCTTACGGGTGGCCCTATCCTTTCTCACACAAATGACAGAATCATTCATGAATCTGTGTGATCCATGAAGGAGATTGGCGATGGCCAGGAACTCATGGTCATTACAACCTCAGACAGGGTCATTACATGTATGATGCGGCACTCACTTTACATTTCCCTAAACCTAGAGCTCTGAGGAGGATACTGAGATATGGGAACCTGATGCAGGGGGTGTATACACCGTGGCATCTTCCCTAAACCTAGCTCTGTTGGTTCAAAGATGCACCCAGATTTTCATTCATTCTTTAGCTGGGGTCTCAGCATTTCTAAATATGATGTTAGAGAAAGAAATTGCAGAACTTTCCCAGACAAGAATCTGGAAACTATTGTCATCATCAGGAAAATATGCATTGGGGATAAATTAACTGAAAGGAACTTGCATTCTCACCCAGGCTTGCAGTTTACCCTGGGGATGTACTTGGTGCTTTGGCATATTGTTTAACTGGCTTGTGCACAGTGTTCTCTAGCTTTACCTGGGGAATGCCCCTTGTAAACCTGTACTTTCTGTTTTTCTTTATATATTGAATTTTACCCAATAAAAAGTCCAAGAAACTGGAAAGAGGACTAAAAAGCAATATTGGAAGGAATAATTTATTGACGATTTCAATCAAGTCCCTACGTTAAACAGAAGTAATTGTAAAGCAACCAAAGAGTTTCACAGAATGCAGTAGCTAGCTTGTTTACCTTTGCATTGATCTTGAGAAGAACATTTGTGAGATACTGATCGTTTACTTTAGTTGGCGCAATGCATTGATTGACAATTCCCTCACCCGCAAGAGTCCTTCTCTTCCAAGGACCTTTAAATCAAGAATCTCATCATTAGGCATTAGCGATAAAACAACGTATAGTAATAGTTCCAAGTTCAATTAAACACAAACCATAAAGATCCGAATTCTTCCGCTCTGGAAGCAGACAGAGAAGAAACTTTGGTCTTTTAGGAAGTTTCCTTTGCATATCCTCGAACATCTTTTTGACTCTTTCTACAGCAGGAGCGCGACGCATTTGTGGATCCTCTTCGAATACTTGAGGAAATGGTTGGTCAATAAACTGAAAGGACCACAAAAGAGGCTCAAGTAGCTTGCTTCATTTAGCAAAAACACCATGCAAATACTAAAACAGAGACAGAACTTACAATTCCTTTCATTTGTCCACATCTGATCAGATCTCCAACAAGGGCCCGTACGTCACAACGAGCCGAAAAGTTGACAACAGCCCAAAGCTCGACTTTTATGGGATTTACAAGTTTCTAAGAAACAAGTATACGCAAAAGAGAAATGTGAGACATTTTTGGAAACTACAAGGGACTGACTAAGAGGAAGGCGGGATAGACTAAACGCACCTCATTATTGAAGTTCCATCGACCATTAAGGGGATTGAGATCTCCATTTCCTACTCGCAGCTAATACAGAACAAACCCTTTAGTCAAAGCTATCACAGTCTGTAATAGCAGAAACAACACGACCAAGAAGATGTTCACATGTTATCAGCAGATGTAATTAGAAAAATACCTTAGGAGCCGAGATCACGCGGCCCTCAACTTGAGTAAAGTTGGAACTGATAGAGACACCACATGACTTGAGCATCGGATCAGCATTGTAATTATTGACTTTCAGTGCCTGCCAATGCGAAATAAGACCTCAGGGGTATTTTTATTGCAAAAAAGGAACCACGTGTTAGGGAAGTTAGGAACTCACTTCATTTAATACTTTCATCCTTTCATGAGGCTTTTGTCTTGATTGCTCAACTAATGATGATCTCTGGAATGTGGAGAGAGATTTGGTATATCGTTGCAATGAAACCAATGAGCAAAGCTGTGAAAGCAACACCAGAAGTAAACTAGTCAAGAAGATGGAAAGGAATAACTTACTGGTCAAAAGGAAGCAGTAAAGAAATTTCACCTCAAGAGGAAAGTAAACCGGACGCTTAGGTTTACCAACATTGATGCATGGTAAGTTAGCTGAATCTCGCAATTCTATTTTGCGATGATTTAAGAAGTAGTCATACACAGTCACTTCAGTTATTTCGAATTCACCACCATCACTCTTTCCTTTTTGCTTAAAGAGAAACCTATATCAAGCATGAAAATCAATGAATTGATGAAACTTATATATCATAAGAAGAAAATGTCACTATCGTATTATTATCCATATGACAGGCCAAAGAAAAGGGGTAATAACAATAAACGTACATCTGACGTTTGCAAGGAAGCTCACTCAATCCTGTAATCTTATACTCTTTTCTGGCGACTTCTATCCTCAAATTCTTCAACATGCGTTTGGCCTACCAAAAGTTGGAAAACTTCAAGGTCCTTGAACAGAGTAAATATTGAAGAATAAGAAAAATAGTGTTAGCAAAAGAATACTACCTTTGCCCAATCAATGTAAGAAGGATCTTTGACATTCTGGTTAGCAAGTAGAAAATCGACAACTCGTCCAGGCTTAATAATCATTGTGGTAGATACATCTAAAATTGAGATTCGCTTTATTATTTGCGCAACAAAAAAAATCAAATTAAGCTGTATAAAAAGCCTCAAAAACCACATATCATTGTATTATTACCTGTGTTGAGAGACAAACCACCCTGTGTCGTTCGAAAACTTGAGTGGAATCCCCTGCAGCCAAGCACATCGCCACCAACGGGGAAAAAGTTCCTTGGCTCATTACGGAAAAAAGACTGCCGCACTAGTAAGCATCCCCTGCAGTTCACAACATTTCAGCGTTTTATGTCAACCCTCATGTGGGGTTCTCCAATTAGTGAAGAAATGATTATACTACAAGTGAACCATTTATAATTTGACTTGAACAATTAGCAGCCTTCTTGGATTAACACTCACTCTTTTGCAGCATGCTGCCTCAAAATGACATCAAGAACCCTGATGGCATCTTGGGACTTCTCTGATGCCTGACCACGCAAGGCATTTGCAATGGCCTGCATGGGGATTTTTGCAGCAAAGCATATCTCCACCTTGAAGCTGTTCGACCGGTTTGGACGTCGTATTCTCTTCCTGTCACCTTCACTCAGGGTACCCGGATACTGATTCTCATTGCTACTGGATAGGAAACACGTAAGTTTCATATATGAGAAAATTATGTTCTTTTAATTAAAAAATTAAACCAGCAAAAGTGACTTGTTATTACTTACCAAATGGAGTTTGAAGAAATAGCCTCGAGAACAACGGTAAATGCAAGCTTGTTCTGAGGAAGTGGACCCACAGTGAATAGACTTTTCTCGCCATCGTATGCAAGATATTTTCTACCCAACTCAGTGTCATATGTTTGGTGAACTCTGTCGATCACCTTTCGTCCAATCCGTTTTCCTTCAACTGGGCTGCCATCTTCATATGACAGTGAAACCTGTTTGGGTTTGCAAGTTCTTGTATCAGTTTGCTAATCATATCACTTAGTCAAAGTTTCCTGATAAGTGAAAAAAGAGGGAGTAGCACTAAGGAGCATACACTGTACTGGTAGAAATCCACATCAGACTTAGAGATGTTCACTTTGAAGTGATTCGTTAAGATGGCAATCTTTTGCCCCTTGGTTCCGAGTCCGCGTCTAGCAATGGGAACACGCGAGACCTTTTGCATTTCCTTTTCCATGTCCTGATAGTAGATATATGCTGCAAACAGCTGGAATAATGTACATACAACTGAATTAGCTGTCTGTATGTGTGTGTGTGGAGGATGTGAAGATTATAAAATGCATCTATTTTGTTTCATATAGTTCATGTAATAAGCCTTTAGATGAGCGAGTTGATGATGTCCTCTTACAGATGGCTAAGTTCTGTAGCTCTTCAAAAACAACTAAATTACACCAAACATTTCTAGGCTCTCCAATATGTGCAGGAAGAACATTCACATAATTTTTTAGCACACAAAAAGTTCAACAAAAGAAAGTAAGACTCCGTTTAGATTACAATGAATTTGAGCCTGGATTTGGATCTGATCATTTTCCACTACGACAGCACGCTTGAGATTGGTTTCGGTGGAACCTTGTATTTCATTCCTCTACAAATCCTTTAGAGCCTAATGGGTTTCAAATAACTACACATGTTCTTACCTATTAGAGCTTGTTACATGCATAGTGACTCTATTTCGACTCATTGTATTACAGTCTTTGCTTTGAACCAAATTCAAATTCAAGCCAGATACTCTATCCAAACCCAACCTATAAGTAGGAGAGTGTTTTTCAACTAGACAAAACTATCGTATTAAAGACGGCAAAGTGGAGATGATCAGCATCAAAACAGGCTGAGACACAACCCCTAAACCCTAACCCTTAGAAATATAGATAGTATACAACCATTGTAGTTTAGGGGAAGAATTACCTATATCAGCACAAAAGAACATCACACTAAGCAGCAGAGAGAGATCAAAGACATGGTGCTGTTGAACCTCTGAATTGACAATTTGCTCAGCCATGGTTGAAACTAGAAGAAATATTTGGGAATTCAATTTGCTCAACGAAGATGAAGTATTGATTGTGGAGGAATGCGAGGTCAATTCCGATGTCTCTGTTCAAGATGAGGTAATTTCGGATTCCTCTCCATTATGTTTTCCAGCGAGTATTATTATTGAAGATGATGTTGAAGACGTGGGGATGTAATTAGAGGAGTTCATGATTGTTCCATTCAAGTTACCGTCTCTTTATTGTGATCCGTTTATGATGAAGTCAATCACTCAAATTGAACTCGAGGACGAGTTCTTTTGAAGAGGGGGTGACTGATGCAGGAAGAATTTCGAAGGAATATCTGACAGCTTCAGAAAAGCAGTTTCGGTCAAAACGCAGAATCAAAGGCAGAATTGAAGGATGTCGGATTTTGGCAAAGTCATACATAATTTTGAGTAAAAACGACGTTCTAAAAATAACCCGTGACTTGTCACGTGCACTGCCTTAATTTGGCCAAAATCGTCTATTTAAGGGTCCAAATCAGCGTTTTTCTATTTTAGTAATATTTATTTCGCTAATTAGGAGGTTAAAATATTCCCGATTTGGGTGAATCTTTTTTATGAGTCTTTATTTTGTTTAGGACTTCAAGTTAGGATTGTTTTTGAGATTTTGCTATTTTTGACAAAATTATATTTTTGAGCTATTTATACCCGGCTTGTGAGTAAATTGCAGTTAGACTTTGATATTATTTTAATTCTGAATTATAGAGAGTTTCGTGCCCTAGTTTCTTTGCCTTTTCTTTGTTGATTCCACTGTGAACTCTCGCTTGGGTAATAACCAGGCGTCAACGAGTTACCAAGTCCATACTAATCCTAGACGATCATTAAGTTCAACGTCCTACTCTACGATCCTAATTCACGCTACCGAGTTGCCAAATAACTATAGAACTAAGTGAACGAGTCGATTTACCGACTAACGTTCATGGAGTTACCACATAAACGTCAATTAAGATCAACTCTATTTTGATGTCAAAACGCTAAAGAGATAGAATTACGAACATAAATCATTGATAACTAGAGAAAACCGCATCAATTAAGCGTAAACACGAATCATAAGCTCAAAACGTGCAATTCATAACAAACCCTAGCTACCGAAAGAGGATCCCGATTAAAAAAAAACTTAGCTACTATGATTCATGATTATCAAGTCAACGGTTTTTACGATCATAAAGAAAAAGAAAAGGAAGAAGAGAGGAAGAGAGATCAAACGGTATAGTCCCAAGCTTCCCGATGCTCCAAGCTCCCAGAACGTGTCACTTTGTGTCTATCTGCGTCCCTAACCTGTGTGTCGTCAAAAATCTTAGTCTCTCATGTCCTTATATAGGTTTCCTATACTGTGTTAGAACAAGTCTAGGGATATTACACAAAGCCCCGGATAATTTCTGAAATTTTCTCTGTCCGTACAGGTCGTACGGCCTCTAATTGTGGTATTGCTGCGTTCTTGGATTTTCTTCCCTTTTTTGCGATCTGCAGGGCTGTGGTCTGTTCTTGGGTCATTTAACTGCGGCTTTGATGGATTTGGGTCTGTGAGGTGGTAATTGATGTTGAAGGTTGGTTATGGAGGGGATAGGTGTAATGGATTAAGGTCATGGGGCAGAGGGTTGCAGCAGGTGGGTTTTATTGGGTAATCTGCTGGTGGTATGGTGATTGAATGGTGGAAAATCTTGTGGGGTGGGAGATGTTCGATGTAAAGGAGGTCAGTGGTTCTGCTTGTGAAGGCAATGGAACAGTGCTGAAGGAAGTTGTTTCCAGGTTGTTTGGTCTGTGATGGTTATTATTGAGGTCTGGGTGATGTTTTGCCGGTTGGATCAGGTCTGGGTTTTATGGTGCTAGTAGTGGTTTCAATTGTGGCTGAGTTGGTGGTTAAGGTGATGGTGATGGTAGCTGCTGAGTTTAAGGTAAAGGGTGAAGATGACGGTGATGGTGGACAGGCTGCTGCTATTTACAATGCACAGCTGCTGCTGCAGGTGATGGTGGACAGGTTGCAGGTAGGTTTTCATGGAGTAATGGTGGCTGTGGTTGATTGTGGTGGATCAGATTGGTAATTGTGGTAGTTGATGTAATAGTTGCAGGGGCTGTGAGTACTTGGCAGGTTGTAGTCGTGGTGAATTGGAGGTTGAAGGAGGTAGGTTGGTTAATGGTGGTGAATTGGTTATTTTCGTGGATATGGTGATTATTGGTCTGGTAATGGCTGGGTTGCGCAGAGAGGTTGTAGGGAGCTGCTGGTTGTAGCTGAAGTGTGGAGATGGTATGAGAAGTTAATGGCTGTGGAGGTTGGGTGCATTGGACTGGGTATTAGTCTCATGGTGGCTGTAGGAGGTGAAGGTGGAGGTCTGAGTATGAGGGAAATGGTGAAGAGGCATGGAGAGGTTGAATATTGGAAGCAGGTTATGAAATTGGGTATGGTTTCAGGTGTTAGCAGGTGTTTAGAGGTTAGGAATAGTGTAATGGTGGTCAGGAGGTTGAAGGCAGCAGTGATGGTGATGGTCAAGGCATTGTGTAGATTAGTTGTATTTTGATGGCTGTTTTGGTACATATTAGGCTGGTGACTGTGGAATGGTTCAGGTGATTTGCAGCAGCATATATATTCAAGCTTCAGCAGCTGCAATTGATTTCTTCTCTAATTTTGGCAAAGTTCTTGAGCTTCGTCTCATTTTCTAAGTCCGTTTTCATCCCCGTTCCACGCTCCGAGTCTCCGGTACCTAAAAATCACACAACTACAAGTACCGGGCATAAAATACAATATAAATTAGCTCAAATAAATAAAAAACGTCCGGACTAAAAATTATGCGCTTCAAAGCTCAACTTTCTGTCTTTTCATCATTTTGGCCATAAAATCATCTTATTGAACCGGAACGCCCAAAAAATAGCAGTGTATCATATAAAAAAAATAACTCCAACTAAGAAACTAAGGAAGTATCAATATAGCTCAGTGGTAAAAAAATTGAAGCCCCTGCATGATATCTCAAGTTCGAGCTCGACTAGATGTAGGATGACCTGTTTTTCACAAATCTAGCCTTGTTCGAGCCGAGTACAACGGAAGAAACCCCCACTGGGGAACAAATACGAATCTAGTCTCGTTTTGAAACCGGCAGTGCCAAAGTCGGTTCTTGAGGATGAAACCGACACTAATACTGTTTTCCCTAGCACAGAAACCGAATTTTACACAGAACCGATGATTGCGCAGTCGGTTTATGTCCAACAAAACCAACAATGATGTCCTCGTTTCTGGACTTGGCGAATTCAAAACAAAAAATCTCAGTGGCCAGAGAGGATAGACGTGTGAGAGAGAGGGGTGAGGAAGAGGACTTACCGCTGAGAGAGAGGGGGAGTTGGGATGGCAACGGGTCGGATCCGGATCGGATCAGGCCAGATCCGATCCAGATCCAACCAGGAGAAATGAGATCCGGATCCGATCCTGATCCGTTCGGATCATCACCGAATTCGGTTCGGATCGGATCGGGTCTCATTCAGCTGATCCAAATGCGATCCGTGGATCCATATAGTACATAGTCGGATCGGATTTGGATCGGATCCGGTCGAGTTTGCAATAAAATAGAAAAAACAATATAAAAAAAGTAAACACTATTGCATACGCTAAGTCATGTTCGTAAGTTATGAAGCCTTAAAAATAAAAGAATTAACTTTGTAGGTTGGAGTTACTATAGTATTCTTTTCGTAAATGTATGTGGTGAGGTAATATGGGTATATTTGTAAAGCACACATATACGTCGGATTGGATCGGGTCGGAACCCGGTGGATCTACCAACATATCCAAATCCAGATCCAAATCCATTCGGGTCTGGCTTTCCGGATTCAAATCCGATCCATTTTCAGTTGGATCGGATCTGGATTCGGCTCGGATCGCTCGGATCTCAGATCAAATCGGACCATATTGCCATCCCTGGGGGAGGGAGCACGAGTGAGGTCGTCGGAGTTGGTGGGGGCATTGGTCGGCATCGTTCGTCGTTCCTTCGCCGTGGGCCTGCTTCTTTCGTCGTCGGACACTGAGAGGGGAAGAAGGGAGAACGGGAGTTGGAGAATGAAGAATATAAGAAGGTAGGATTTTTAGAATAGAAGATATAAAACCGATAGTTGAATAATCTGTTTCTCAGGGTAAAAATGACATTTGTAAACTCGGTTTCAAAACGAGCTTACTCTCGTATTTGATTCTCACCGGGGGTTTCATCCGTTTTTTGCACCTCCAACAGGGTCATGTTTGTGAAAAACTTGACGTACGATATTATGTAATTCCTAAAAAAATATCTAGTCATAGGTCATCAGAATTGGCTACGAAGATGGGAGCGTCAAGGTGTCAAAATTTAGACGGAACGCATTTTGCGAGTGACTTGAGAGCAGTGCATTTATTTTATGTATAGTTCACACTCCTTTCGTCCCAATTATATTGTCACACTTTTTTTCTACCAATTATTTTGCATGTGCTCGTAGTGCACTATACAAAAAATATGTTGAACAATTAACAAAATAAAAATATAAGTGAAACAGTTACCTCTAAGAACCCAATTTATATAAGTTTTAATTGAAAAACGAAATATAAATCATCACACAATTACATATAGTGTTCGCTAAAACTAGAATATAGTTATTCTATAATTCTTCCATCAAAATTAATTGATGAAAAGGATATGCCCCAAGGAATATAATGTCATTACTATTTAGGATTTATTTAATATGTGATTTGTTTTCACTTGATTTATTAAAAAAAAAATCTAATAAATTTTGATTGAAGAAATTATACATATATACAACATAATAATGCCCAATTCTTTCCTATATAATAATAATGCATTTTTCTTCTAAGAAAATTCATTCCAAATTGTAAAGAGAGAATTAAGGAGAATTGATGGATGAAATAAAGATGAAAATATATTTATGGACACTCCGTTTTATATCTAGTGGCACTATTGTGATTTAATTTAAATTGATGATTGATTATAAATACGTAGACAAAGAGTGGTCGAGATTTTTTTTTTTGAGAAATCGATTTGTCGTCAACCGAGTTTGAACCTGGGACCACATGCAGGGACTTCCAACGCTCTACCACTTGAACTACCATCCTAGTTGCAGAGTGGTCGAGATTTGAAGTTACAAAATATACGCTCGTGATTAGCTGATTAAATTTGAAACACCGAGCGATTTAATTATATAAATTGGGCTTATCCCTAGCCCACAAGTTTATCGATCTTGTGGAGATATTACAGCCAATACAAGGGTAAGAATACTTTTTTATCTCTACGGCCCAATTTTAGCCTAACCCTAATCACTTACTCTAAAGCGGCGGAACGCCCTGAGAAGAGACATTCCAACTCAGAGTCGTTCCCCTCCCTAGTAGCTTTCCTCATCGACAACTTCTTGACCAGGTTCCGACAATTGGTTTCTACCATTAGATTCTGAAAATCTCTTCAATATAGAGCAGTGAAACAAAGAGCATATGCTTTCGCAACGATGAAGTTTCTATTTAATGGGACTGGAAATGCAAATCCGCACATAAATTGTTCAGTTGAATTTTGTACAACGGCACCACCACCATTGGTCTTCTCAGCGATTGATGAACCAGTGTCAATGTTCAATTTTAACATTCCCCATGGCGGTGCAGAACATCGACCACCTTCCGAAGCTGCTTGGGAACTTGCATTGAAGATTTAATTGACGGATAAGTAAATCTAAACTCTTCATCATTAGAAATAACTTCAATAATTATTTTTCGGCAGTTTTAAATTATGATTAAAACATGCAACTATTTCTTGAAATTAAGATCTTCTGAATAACATGCAAGAAAAAAAACCGTGTTTCTTTCGACAAATTGATGAAAATATGTTTGATTTTATATTTAAAAGGGATTTTTTATGTTAATACATAAATCAAGAAGTTTCCAGAACTATTCCTTCTAGGGCTGAACAAAACCCGGTCCGACCCGATTTACCCGCTCGGTCCGTGCTTGATCAACCCCCAAAATAGTAAAATCAATACAAAGAGGGTTTGTTGCGGGTCAAAAACTCCCATACCCGCCAAATATGGGGTGGGTGATGGGTACCAGTTTTCATTATCCACATCTACCCAGTCCACTACCTAGATTCTCTAATATCATTTCTCCGCCTCTCTAACCCTCAAACTCTCACGGCCAGTCGACCCACCGGCCATCACACTGATTCAGCGCACTGTTGACCCTTTACCCACTGCCCACCAAACAAAATCACACACCACCGTCGATCCTTCGCCATATTCGGACTTCTAGCATTCAGATCAGTGTTCCCGTGGGCGTCGAGTGTAGGTATAAGGTGGACATGGAGATACACAGAGGTTAAGAGCTTTCTTCTGAGTGGTGGTTCGAGTAAGATTTCCTTAGGGTTGAGTCTCGAAACAAGTACATGTACGCCAAATATACTTGATTGAGATGGTAAGTTTGCACTTTGCTGTTCTTACTTCTTATGATGTATGCTTTGTTTTTCTTCAATGTGTGTATACTCTCTCTGATATGCTTTTGTCTTGCAACCTTGCGGTTTGAGATACCTTGTTTGATACTTTGTCTTTGGTAGATGTAAAGCTGCATATTTGACATATCAAATTAGCGACCAATTTTGATAAAAAATTCAGCATTTCGATGTCACCACTTGATCCTGTAATTGTTAACTAGTTATGATGCTCCTCTTATCAGTTAGTATTTGTAAACTAGACTTTATATTATGTAATGCTTCCATGAACTATGAACCAACCTGGCAACTTGTATGTCTATTATATTTTATATTGTGTTTGCATTTATAGATTTTGACACCCGGCTTCGCCCGGCCAAACCGGTCAGAGCAGAAAGTACTCGATCAGGTTTGGGTTTTCTGTTAAATTAACCAGGTTTGGGTTGTAATTTGTAAAACCCGGGGGCATGTCCCATCAACTTCTTTATCGGGCCACCAGATAAAATGCTTAGTCCTTGAAGGTGCTAGTAGTAACATGCAAGGTTTTACTATATACCAAACATCTAATCCACAAAATCTAGATGTGGGACAGGACATTGCAATTAGGTTGCTAGTATATGCATCCCATTGGTATAATTACAAACACAAATAGAGATTCCCAGCTCATAACACAACGATAGACTGAACTATTATGTACCCTGAAATCACTGAAATATTATGTACCCTGAAATCAGCGACCACTCCCTTGAGCTCATTACATATCATTTGCTCAATAATAAAATATTTATGAGTGCATGCATGTATTTTCACAGCTAAAAAGTAAAGATTTTTATGTAAACGACATAAAACTTCACTTCTACAGTATGAAGAGAATTGTTTAATCTATCTTAATTGAGCGGATGTTCAGTTGCACACCATGAAGTCGAAAGGAAAAGGAAGCTAAATCGTTCATCTGGAAATTGAGAAGACTAAACTACGCGACAACTGATGGTATATCCTGACTGGGAGAACCATGCGAAACATCCATCCCAATAATTCCCAACCTCTGATACAATGGGAGTCGAGCAAGAATGTTCTCATGATAGCATCAAGCTCAGCCCACCAATGTGCAAGAAAAGGACGTCATGTAAATGGTTCTAAACTCGATGCTATCATTTGAACAATTTGGCTCAATCCCCCTTGTATTACAGGTAGCGACATAAATTGTTGGGATGATGTCTCCCATGGTTTTCCTGGTCAGGATATATGATCAGTTGGTGCGATAATTTATTCTTCTTAATCCAGACAATTTTCGCTTGTCTTTTTAACTTCATGCTGTTAAACTCTTCATCTGCTCTATTAAAGATAGACTGAAATTTTTGTCATATTGTAGAAGCAAAAACTTGTACTGCTCATATAAATTTTTTACTTTGTAGCTGTGCAAATACAGGCATGCACCACGAATTTTTATAATTGAGCAAATAACTTGTAGTGAGCTTAAGGGAGTGCCCTTTGATTTTGCGGTACAGAGTGTTTGTCCGCAATCAGTCCCCAAACCTGCAGATGACTGACTCACACTAGACTGAGGATTGCGATATTATGAGGTGGTAGTTTTTTCAATTAAATGTCATTGTAGTTATGTAATGCACACACTTGCAATCTAGTAGTCATGCTTGAGTAAACTTACTCGTCAACATAAGAATTCATGAATGTTGGGTGGCCTGGTTTCGAAAATCCCTTTTCCGTGCCGCCAAACTCTACATATTTTTGCTACGACCTAAAAGGAGGAAAAAATGAGACAGTGTTCGTGGAGTGGAATCCCAAGTCGGAGTTCGACCCGGTGTAATGAGTCATGTATTTATTTGAGCAGATAGGATTTGTAGCACTAGGTGAGCACCTCTATGATTTCTCTTTTAAGTCTCATTGAGATGTTTTCGTCTGATAAGTGAGACCTCTGAAACTCTGTGGATGTAGGTTGATTATTCCAAATCACGCAATTTTTTTGTGTGATTCTTTATTGTTTGAGTTATAGTTTTTCCTGACACTGAGATTTATTTTCTTCATGTAGATTTAAAAATATTTCCTCTCAAGTTCTCTGGATAGGCTGTCGCATCAAATTATTAAACTTATGTACTTTTTTCTTACCATTATTTACAGTTGCGACATTTATTCCCATCGTAGTAGGATATTGTCAGCCCATAAGGATATAAATTTAACATTTTCTTATTGTTTTTCTTTTGAATTTATGTTCCACAATTTTACTTTCTCCTCTCGGCACACTTGAGATATAAGTGATTATTCTTATGTTACGTACTCCTAAGGATATCACCGTTTTATGTCACCCATATGTGGGGTTTTTTAATTAGTGAATAAATAATTATACAATCATTTTTTTTTTCATTTGAACAAAGAACCATTAGCAGCCTTGTTGAATCAACACTCACTCTTTTGCTGTATGTTGCCTCAAAATGTCATCTAGAGCCCTGATGGCATCTTAGGACTTATCCGATTCCTGACCACAAAAGACATTTGCAATGGCCTACATGGGGATTTTCACGGAAAAGCATATCTCCACCTTCAAGCGCTTCGACTGCTTTGGTTGCCGCATTCTCTTGGTTTCACTTTTACTCAAGGTACCCACATACCGATCCTCATTACTCCTCGATAGAAAACACGCAAAGTTCATACATTGTGAGTTGTTAATTCAAAATCTAAACCAGGAGAAGTGACTTGTTATTAATTACCAACTACTATTTGAATAAATAGTTCTGTGCTACTTGTGATAACGGAAGTATGGAGCAATAACGTTGAACAAATAATCAAGAACGAGACCATAACTAACGTGGTTCGCTAACGATGATGTTAACTACTTCCACAGTCAGAAAACCAAAATCATCACTGGGAGAGAACTTGATTACAACCCACACAAGTCTAAGACACGGCCTATAGCTCTTTATAGGCCTAAGGAACCATTTCTTGCTGCCAATAACCGACCTAGAACAAAAACTAGCCTCCGAACCCTAGCCAGTCCTCGATCATCTTCGTGTGAACTGATGCTTGTTCGTGTGAGCTATCCTTTTGTTCGTACAAATTGTGCCTTGCTTGGACGAGCACAGTCCTATTCGTGCGAACAGATTGTTGCTCGTGCGAGCTCTTTCTTCTTCGTACGAATTCCTCAACTTCTTCTGCTGCAACTTGTTATCCTCTTGCTCCTTGACTCATTACCTCGCCCGAACTTGTTAGATGATTCGAGTTATCCCAAAAAATCTTTACTTTCACTCGAATGAACCTAACAACCATAATCAATGCTTCTCCTAGAACCTGATACGGATGTGTCTCCCAGAACCAGAAATGAGTACACGTCCCAGATGCACTGGATGTTGCTCCAATTCCAATGATTTCCTCAAATGGATGCGCCAGATACGCGGATGCACCTAGAGAAACATAAATAGGTGCTCCACCTTGAACCACAATTGAATGCATAGAACCTGATTCACCATGACAAGTGTCGGGAGTCATGCCAGACCAGATGCACCATAACTAGTCCTAGAACAAGTTTCGTGCCAGATGTGTCACGAATTGCCTCACATGAATTAGAAACTTAATGCGCACCAGATCCAGGTCGCGAGCTGTAGATACCCTAAATCGTGATACCATCCATAAGCCACGTGACACCCCGGATAAGGGAAACATGTGTAGCCGTTGTGCGCCGCATATCACAAAATGTGTCCTCTGCCTACGCATATGCAAAGAACTGTGGGGCATGGTCCTTCTCATATGTGCCTTATGCTAACGGGACTTGTGGGTGCGACTAGCTTGGAGGCTAGAGTAAAGTTTGTCGCGTGCGAGCATGTTATCTAGAGACCTTTGAATGGACTGTAACATCCCTGAAGTCATGGACAACGATCCCTACATATACAGGCTGCAAGTCGCTCAATCAAGCGAACGTTAAGTCAACGAGATATTCCAGTACCATTGTGCGTACTGACCCACGTCCGTCTGATGGCCTCTTTATAAAGAATATGTCCCCTACACAACAAACAAGGAAGAATGCATAACAGATCTATAGGAGTTTCCACACTCAGCTTAGCCATCGCTATCTTACCTCTGGATAACATATGTTACCTTGCTCTTGCCCCAAACCGGCTCTCATCTCCTGTCCCCAAAAAGGTTAACCATGTGTCGTTTGTTTTGTCATTCTTCTTGCAGGAACACGGATGAACTGCCTCGACAGACCCCTCGCTTGCATTGGTGAACCCAGCGTGAATAACTCAGACGATTCATCCGTTTACCTGTTGCCAGAAGTTTCAAGATGGTTCCTCCTCCCCCCCCCACCCCCCGGAGTTAACGATGAGAGGAATCGATCACCACAACCACCAAGGTCTCCTGAGAACCAAATCAACCAGAACGGCCTCTCTCGATCTGAGAGCACCGACCCGACGGCTCTAACCAACCTGATCGAGAGAATCAGTGCAACTATCCAGAACTAGGCGGCTATGATCCTGAATTAGACGACCCAAATTCGCAAATGCAAGCACGAACACAGACTCAGTGGTCGCAGACAACACACACGGCGACGAGCGCGTCGGGAGCCCTTAATGGTCATGTGCCACGACCCCCACACGGTAGCCTATTCCCACCTTTGCATGCGTATGTACGACAAATGACCACCGAAGTACCAGAAGCCTCATTTTTTGCATGATTCCTCTCGCACTCTTTCTATCCTGTTAGCTATCCACCACCTCCACCATTGACGTACCACGTACAGCCAATCCATGTGTCACTGCCCGCGAGAGGCCAGCATTTTCAAGCTCACTCTTATGGGCACCAATTGTGTATGCATGTACGCATGCAGCTTACAGCCAGAATGTGACTTTCTCGCAGTTGCTGACTGCAAGACCTTCTCCTAATGCGATGCCCTTATCTTCCCTGGAGCATAGATTAGAAGACTTCATGGCGAACCATGGAGGAACCCGCAATGCTCTACCTAGCATAGAGAGTTCCCCTCTGATCCCAATGGAAGTCTACCTGATGTCGAACCCAGCGGAGGTCTACCTGATGTCGATCCTAGCGAAGGTCTGCCTGATGCCGAACCTGCAATGCTCTACCTAGCATAGAGAGTTCCCCTCTGATCCCGGCGGAGGTCTACCTCATAATGAAGTCGAAGGGCATGCACAGGGGCACATTATTCGCTTTGTCGACCTTTTAGGGCCATACGGAGGCGAAAAAAACATGCGATTGTGTGAGTTCTCCAAGTCTCTAGGACCCATGGGGTACAAGTGGTACTGCAAGCTCGAGCCTTGATCAGTGTGAAACTTGGAAGACATGGTGAGATCGTTCTACGCCAAGTTCTTCCAGTTGAAGAACAGGTCACCATCATCCATCTCTCCCAGATGAATCAGAGGCGTGACAAGACAGTGTTTCCTTTACCCAGTGCTTCCGAGCAAACTCACTCCAATGCTCGGAAGAAGTCGCTAAACCACGCCTTATGGAGATTTGTTTGTAGGAGATGCTGCTCAAGTAGAAGGAAATGTTGATGACCCACTAGATGCCTACCTTCTCGAAGCTACTCGACTATACGCGGAACATCGAACCAATCATGGAGGAGAAAGGAAAGCAATACTCGTCACCCGCATCGCAACTCAAGGGAGAAAAGTTCACCTTCAAAAGAGGACGTTTTGCGTGTCGGGTTTTGATCATGGATACGAAGCGGAAAAACAATTATAATCCATGCAATACCCTCCAAGGATCACAGGACAAGAGACATAACGATGGTAAGGGAAGAAATCAAGTTGCACACCTTAGGGTTTCTCCTGTGATGACTTGTAACGTGAATTGTGTCATGTTCTCTATAGTTGATCCACGCCTAGAGTTGAAATCTAGATCTTCCTTCTCCTTTTTGCTAGCCCGGAATGGAGGAAGAGGAAGAAGAAATCACACAACACGAGGAAACAAGGAAGGGCGGCCTCCTTGTTTGGGCCGACGGGATGGGGCGGCGGCAAGGGGGCGGACGGGTCCCCCTTGCTTGCTTGCTCTCTCTCCTTTTGTTCTCTCCCACTCAAGTTATGAACGAAAGGCTCATAAGTGTGGGAAGGAAGGAAGGAGCATCCTTTATATAGTCCAACAAATCCTTGCCAACTACCTAAAGGACCCATTCCAGTCCTACTAGAATTCGGTTTAGTCCCTTCCTTGTAAATTAGTCCTACTAAGTTTGCAAGGTGTTGCAAAGTGATCATTCTAATTAATTAATCATATTAATTAATTCTCGAATCTAGTTCAACTCTATATAGCGTGTGACCCCATAGGTTCTATCTAGTTGGTAGCAACAATTTGCTAATATGGAGCGGTTTCTAGCAAAACATCCATTCTAGCCAACTAATTGAATAGTCATTAGACAAACCTTGTACAAGTAATTGTCTCATCCCTTTGTCTCTATATCCGGATTAGACACGAGACATACAAGTCACACTCGTATATCCAATCCATAGTTTCTCGATCCATGGGAATAGCCTTATTCGTGCAAATAACATCAATATCCTATATTGATTTATTTGAGTCTGGCCAGACATTCTATAAGCACTATCCCTCGAGTGGCCTAGGATATTTGCTCCCGTTATGTAGGAGGGACGAATTCTATTTACGTCCACTACGATCTCTAAGCTTGCTTCTTATTGTATCCGGTACACGCCTTTATAACTACCCAGTTACGGTTTAGCGTTTGACGCTACCAAAATCACAATAATCCACAACTAGAATATCTAGAGACTTCAAGTCTAAGGATGAAAATACCATTGCACCACGAGAAGCACTTGTGACTTAACATAACGTGTCTGTAGCCTTCTCGGAGATGGTTCAATCCAGTGCGCCATTACCCTTAATGCACACCCATGTGTTGAATCATGATATCTCCATATCAATCCAACCCCATACTAGTCTATAGATGATTGTCCTATTAATCATTATACTGGACTAGGGATATTTAAGATAAACAAGACATTTGTAAATCTAAGGACTTCATTATATTAAATATCCAATAAATAATACAATGAATGTTCTAGCCAAAATAAATTCATACTAAAATAGATTGCCTCTAGGGCATCTATTCCAACATTGCGGAGGTTCATGCGGTATAAGGCGCGCCAAAGTTCCAGAAGGGATTCATAAACCACTCCCTCCCCTTCCTTGTCCTTTGTAAGAAGTTATAAACTTTGCAAAGCATGGAGGAAGGACGACATTCTCCCCAAACTGCAAGGACCACCTACTGGGGAACAAATGCGTGAACCCAAGTAATGAGAGTGTCACATCGAGGTCTCGCATCCGACCGCGGAATGCAAGAAGCTGACATACCTCATCAATGACAAGATGAAGGATCGGGAGCTATTCATTGAAGAAACCGAGTAGGATATCCGGAAGAATCCTCTAACTTTGCACAAAAATGGGAACACTCGGGCAAAGAGGTTGTCATGATAATGATCGCAGAGGAAATCGACGATGAACCTTTCAAAATTAATCACGCGCAGGAAGGCGAAGACTCCGCATTGAACACCGAAGACGTGTGAGCATCACGCTTAGGTTGCATGAGCAAATTCAAGGCATTCTTCGACGTGATGCACTTCTCCAAGGATAGTGGGGTGGAAATGACAAAGGCAATACTCCGAGTCGCTAAAGACTTCAGGGAAGACTTGGTCAAATCCAATGGTGAAGTTATAAAAGCAGCAAGGCTACCATCCACGCTGATCTCTTTCTCTGAAAGGGACAAGCCGTTGAAATCGAGCTGGCTGGATCCGTGATGCGAAGATATTAAGAAAACCCTCTCCGTTGATGGGATTTGAAAACGACTCCAAGATGAACCTTGGATTCATCCGATTAGGGTGGCTGATTGGAAAGATATTCCGTTCTGCCCAATTCCACGTGATTGAGGCGAGCACGACTGACCACATGATCATCAGCCGGTCATGGATTCACTGATTTGGCGCGTTATCTTCCACTGTCCACCAAATTATGAGAGCAATCTGGAAAGGGAATGTGGTAGCTGTGCCACCCTCGGTTAACCCGTTCAACCTAGACGAAGCGCATCTCACCGAAGCAATATGGTGGAACGAGCTATAGGTGAAGGATTAAGTAGGGACTCTTAATTCCACTCCCTTGCCCAGGTGGGACGAAGTTAAATGCTAATCCGCAACAGGTTTGATGCGTTTACAAGAAAAGGCTGAAGATAGTCCACGCTCGACTTGACCTACCCACAACAAGCGCATCTACTCCATGAAGAGGTCTATTGAGCACACCGGAGAGGGCAAGGTGGTCATTTGCTAAAAGAACGGGAAGAAGTGTTATTGTATCTGAAGGGGTGCGGGGCCGTCCGCGATCCGGGAGGATGACCTCGGGAACAAGAACTCCCAAGTGGTCGAAAATGAAGCTAAAACCAAGTGCGACATGACCATGAAAGATGACTTACCTACTGCACTGGAATGTTTTGAAGATAGGACCAAGCCATAGAAACATGACCTGCAAGAAGTGTCCATGTGCCCTAACGAAGATATCAAGACACCAGTTCTGATTGCACTTGATCTACGAGAATGAGACAAAAAAGCCCTACTAGAACTCCTAAAAGAATACGGAGACGTGTTCGCATGAGATTATGAATAATTTCAGGGCTCGACACCAGAGTCACTAGGCATCGACTCAATGTTGATGAGCAGGTCAAGCCAATCAAGCCGAATACATGGACCTTATGACCAGAGTTAGAATTTAAGATCAAATAAGAGGTGGAGAAACTGCTAGATGTGAAATTCATCAAGTCGGCGAATCATCCCACGTGGCTCGCAAACATTGTCACAGTAATAAATAAGAATGGGCATCTACGAATCTGCGTGGACTTCAGGGATCCAAATCGGTCCTGATCTAAAGAAGACTCCCCCTTGCTGAACATGTACGTATTTATCGACTCAACATCATGACACCAGATGTTCGGTTTTATGGATGGATTCAGGGGCTACAAGTAGAGAAAAATGGACCATGAGGACGCAGAAAAGACTGCATTCATCACCCCGGTATGCGTATTCTATTACACAGTTATGCCATTTGGACTAAAAAATGCGGGTCCGACCTACAAAAGGGTGATGATGGCCCTTTTCCACGACATGATGCACAAAGAGGTGGAGTTTTACGTCGATAACCTAGTGGTCACATCTCGGAAGAAAATGGATCACTTAACGGACCTAAGGAACATTTTCGAAAAGTGCTAGCTTGTTCAACTGAAAAATGAACCCTTTGAACTGCACGTTTGGGGTCACTTCCGGCATGTTCCTAGGATGCGTGATACATAGGCAAGGAATAGAGCCAGACCCCACCATAATTTCTGCAATCATGAGCTTTCCAGCACCTTGCAGCCAGATCGAGCTAAAGACATTCTTAGGAAAGCTATCGTACTTGCGAAGGTTCATACCAGCAATTGCTAAGAAGAGTCACGGCTTCAGCCGGATCTTGAAGAAGAATGTCGACTTCAATTGGCAGCCCGAGCATCAACATGCATTTGAACATTTAAAGAGCGTACTTACCTCTCCCAGGTCATGATCGCACCACAACTGGGATGTCCTTTAATAGTCTATCTGACGCCAACAAGGTCCATTCGGAGCTCTATTGGCGCAGGAGTATGAAGGACAATACCTGCCATGCAGCAACATTGTTTGGCTTTTTTTTTTGGTAGTGCAGAAATTAAAACACTACTTTGCTATCCATAAGGTCGTCGTGGTAACCAGGAGCCACCCCATACAGTACTTCTTGACTCACCGTGCACCTTTCCATTGTTTAGCAAAGTGGTTTTCGACTCTCTCGCTCTATGACATAACTTGCTCAAGGCCCAAGGTGATCAAATCCCAGGCGGTCGTAGATCTGTTGGCGCAATTCCCGGACGGGAACTATGAGCCGATAACGGAGGAGAAAGTTAGAAACTTGGCGTTCAATAAGCTAGAGGAAGAACGAACGAGACTCCACTTAGATGGGTAGTCCACGAGATCTGGAGGAGGAATTGGATTTGTACTTACCAGTCCGCAAGGAGAATTAACTCATGTGTCGTACAAGCTAAGCTTCCGGGTCACAAACAAAGAAGCATAATATGAGGCCTTAGTAACAGGGTTAATCGCGGAAAAAACACTTGGGATCAGAAAAGCTTGTCATGTCAAGAGATTCCAAGCTCATCATCAAACAATCGTCAGGAGGATTCGCACTCAAGGAGACCAATCACTGAAGCTATCAAACCATGGTGCAAAATTTGTCAAGCTCTTCCAACGTGCTTAGCTTTGAATACACTCCCACAAGCTCCAACCGCCATGTAGACGCACTTGCCACATCGGGTTCCAAAGTATCGGAAGACAAATTCCATGCCCGAATCCAAGTTCAGGTAAAAACTAACCCTTTTGTATGGGAGACATTTGCGCAGAAGAACTCGCGGAAGAAGATTGGATCCAATCGTAGAAGGACTGCTACAAGAAGAGAAATGTGCAAGATGGCCTAGTGTCAAGGGATTCAACATCCACGAAAGGCTGTTATACTCCAAGGGTCATGGAGGAATCTTGTTGCGATGCATCATAGAAGGAAAAGGAAAGGACTTCCTAGACAAGTTGCACGAGGAAAGATGTGGACAAAATGGGGTGCCTCTCTACCGAAAGGCACAACGTTAAGGCATCTTCTAGCCCAAAATGAGCACTTATGCAGTCGCCCTCCAAGGATAGTGCAAAAAATGTTCCCTAGTCAAAGACATGCTGGAAGTTTGTTCCCTGGACAAAGAGCAAGATTGGAGGGATCCATTCGTTCTCTATCTGTGAGGCAATGTCCTCCCCCACGAAAGGAAAAATACATAAGCCATTAAGAAAAAAAAGCTCCAGATACGAGATGAGAAACAATGTACTCTGGAGGAAGAGCTTCGGTGGGGGCTTGCTGAGATCCTCGTCGGGCACAAAATTCACAAAGTGAGGAGGCAACGCACTCCAGGGAACATCAAGGAGGTGCGAAGCTCCTGGACCTTGGCTACTTTTCACCAACCATGGAGGCAGACTTCAGGACGAACGTCAAGAGGTGACATAAATGTAATTATATAGAAACTTAGTGCATGAGCCGTCTTTCGACCTGCACGCATTGGGCACTCCATGGCCATTTCACACCTAGGCCCTGGACTTCATCGGTCCCATAAGGCCTGATTCATAAGGCAAGAGGTTTATTCTTGCAACGATGGATCTTTATAAAAAACTGGGTAGAATAAATTAATGTGAAGAACCCTAACTAAGGTACGGTCATTAACTTCGTCCTTAGAAACATTATCTTTAGGACTGGTATCCCAAACACCATCCTTTCGGACAACGGGACACCATGCGTGAATAACCAAGTTGCGGGGAAGATTGAACAATTCAATGTCAAGCATATCACCTCCACTCCTTACTATCCAAAAGGGAATGGATAGGCGGAAGTATCCAACAAAACCCTCATCAAAATTCCTCATCAAGTTGGTCGCGGATGACCACTCAAAGTGGGTCAATTACATCGATGTTTCTCTCAAGGCCTATCGCACGTCATTGTGAACCCCTACAGGTTCGTCACCATTTTCGCTGTGCTACGGAGCTGAGGCTGTTATTCCCACATCCCTTCCACACGAATTTTCCTCAGCGCAAATCAATAGTCAGAGAAGCCACGACTTAGACCTGATCGAAGAAAGGCGGAAGAAAGCAAAGAAAAAGAACGTCATGTACCAATAGAGGATCGCATGATCCTGTAACAAAATGGTTCAGCTAAGAAGATTTGTTGTTGCAGATCTTTGTTGGAATAGGTGCCGTACAGGCAATCTATAGTATGGATGATGTTTTTTGCTAGAATATTCATTTATTAATTATTGTGATATTTAATATAATGAAGTCCTTAGATAGAATGTGTTGTTTATTTTAAATGTCCCTAGTCCATTATATTGGTTAATAGGACGATCAAATATAGACTAATATGTGTGGAGATTGATATGGAGATATCAAGTCTAACCCATGGGTATGCATTATGAGTAATGGCATACCGGATTGACCCACGACGAGAAGGATACATTAGATTATGTCAAAGTCACAATCACTTCTCGTAGTCCCAGTAATATTGTAATCCTTAGACTTGAAGTCACTAGATACTCTAGTTGTGGAATATCATACTTTGATGTTATCCAACGTTGCGCCTTAACCGGACAACTATAAAGATAGCTATCGGTTATGATAGGAAGCAAGCTTAGAGATCGTAGTGATGTAGAGAGGATTTATCCCTCCCACATAATGGGAGAAAATATTCATGGCCGCTTGAGGGATGGTGCTTATTGAATGTCTGGCCAGACTCCGATAAATTAATACGGAGATATTGATGTTATCTGCTTGCATAAGCATAATCCCAGGATTGAGAAACTATGGATTGGATATACGAGTGTGGCTATTATGTCTCGTGTCCAATCCGGATATAGAGACAAAGGGATAACGTAATATGTGATATTGGGAACAAGGTTTGTCCGGATCACTGACTTATTTCTATTAGTTGGGTGGCATGGATGTGTTGCTAGACACTGCTCCATGTTAGTAATAAGTCACTACCAACTAAGTAGAAACCTATGGGGTCACACACCGAATGGATTAAATTGGATATAGGTATTATTTAGTTGGACTAATTAATAGAAGGACCATAACGCAACCACAAGAAAACTTAATGGGACTAATTTGCATGTGGGCTAATCCATGTAAGGACATGATTAATTTTGGGGCCTTTATGTAGTTAATAAAGAGTTATGACTATATAAAGGATCTCTAGCGTGTTAATTCTCTACACAAGTAATTATTTGAGAGAACTTAACAAATCAAGAGAGAGATACAAGGAGAAGGCTGAAGCCCTCATCCCGTCTGTCCCCCTTGTCGTCGACCACCACAAGGCACGATCGAGTGCCTTGTTTTGCGTGATCTTCCTCCTCCATCTTCCGTTTCTAGCACATCGCGGAGAGAAGGATTCCAATCAAGATCCATGGTGTGGATATTCATAGAAACGAAGACACTATTCTTCATGTGATCTCCCAAACCAAGGTACACATCTTCTATGATCTCATCATGTTATGATTCTCCCTTTCTGTGATCTTTGGTGGGATTTGAGTAGGAATTTTTGTTATTCCGATGCGTTACCTACGTCAAAACCCAACAGTGGTATCAGTGCCACATGTCGTAGTGCATAACATGATTTTATGTGTTACGATTTCAGTTCATACACCATTATATTCTTATTACGCGAAACTGAAATTAATTAGCATAGTAGATGCAAATTGAATTTGATTCAAGACAAACAAGACCTCATTTAACATTGGATGTGTAAATTTGTGAGTTTAATCACATAGGATGTGAATAATTAGGTTCTTGAAAAATTAGGGTTCTTGGGCACATAATTGGGAAAAGGGGTTTTTTCAAATATGGAAACAACTTTCTGGAAACAACTAAGTTTGGGAAACAAGACAAGGAATTGTTTTAAAAACAATTCCATAAGGAGGTTCGGCCCCCTAAGGGGACCGTCCATCTTGCCTTGTCGCCCAAGCAAGGCTCGGCCCAGGGTTTGGGCCCGCCTAGCCGCGCGTGAGGCTCGACCGACCGCCCCAAGGCCTAGCCTTGGTCCTTGGATGGTTCGGCCTTGGTGGATGGTGAATTTCTTGGACCGTTGTGACCCTAATTACCCAATTTCAAACTAAAATTGAACAAGCGCGTTAAAATTGGTTTTAAATGTATTATGTGCTTTGTTTCATGGTGGATGGATATGGCCTAGGTTGTGGATGTTTGTGTTTGTTGTGGTTTGGTTTACTACCTGCGAGCTGATCAAATTAATGTAATAGTTAGTTAATTTTATGGCATGCGAGCTGATCATCTTCTCAACATATGAGATTTTATTTATTTATTTATTCTAGATTTTAGGCTAGAATTAGAAATATTTAGATGATAGCCAAGAGCATGGAGAAGAAGACCGGAGAACCAAGAGGCCACAAAGACAATGAAGGCTCCCATTCCTAGGCTCGTGGCTATTGTGGAGCACATGGAGATGAGCTTGTCACTTTAGGGCATGTAGATATTATCATTGGCTTGGTAATATCTTATTCTAGGGGCCATATCCATGCCACATTAATTTTTCTTTTTTGGATGTTTATTATTTTACGTCTTGTTATTTATTTTTGTGTGTATGGCGATACTAGCAAAACGTTAACAAGAGAATAATAATAATAAACAAGTTTGATCTTTTATTGTGGATTTCCCAATCCAAATAAGTAGATCATGTTGATGGGATCAACCAAACGAATAATGACTATTAAATCCCTCAAATAGTATATTGCGTTTTGCCTTCTCTTGCCTAAACACCCTTCATGATCAAGGTCTATTAAATTCGGGCTTGCAAAAACAAGGCGTTTTAATTCACCATGATGTGTTGGGGACGACACAAGTAAGTAATGTGTGATTGTTGAAGCAAGAGGTTGGACGCAACTAGGTAAGATCAATTGGATTGATGAACCTAGAGGCATGACAATTAGGTGTTATCTAAAGGATAAAGAATAATGAGTTATTCGCCTAATTGGACCAAGAGTTGCATGGGATGCAATTGGAAAGGTTCCTACCTAAATAATCAATTCTTGGGTGACTTGCCAAAACAAGCTCAAGAAGAAGTGAAATATGGATCTTGGAACTACTAGAAATATACATGATATTTTCCGCATTAATGGTGAGGGCTATTAATCTGAGAAAAATAGTGGGAGCTATATTTAATGATCTAGCCATTATTGAATATAGTTAAATTGTTCAAAAAATCCAAAAATTGCATATTTCTTGTTTTGTAGAATTCCAAATGCGAGCAATCACGCATCGACTTCATCCCTACGATCTGTCCTTGAGAAGGACAAACAGTCTGGAACGAATTTCCTTGACTGGTACAGAAATTTAAGAATTGTCTTTAAGAAAGAAAAGAAGTTGTAAGTCTTGGACACTCCTATTCCAGACCCACCCCAGGATGAGTCTATTCTAGATGATGTAAGAGCACGTCAGAAACATATAGATGATTCTGATTATGTGAATTGCCTCATGCTCTGCACCATGACTTCTGAGCTTCAGAAGTAACACGAGAACATGGAGGCCTATGATATGATCATACACTTGAAACAGTTGTTTCAGGAACAGGCAAGGCATGAGCGGTATGAAGTGTCCAAAGCATTGTTCAAGAGTAGTCTCGCAGAAGGGCACCAAGTTGGGCCTCATGTACTTCGAATGATCGGGTACATTGAGAACCTCACGAGGCTGGGGTTCCCACTCGGCCAAGAGTTGGCTACTGATCTTGTCTTGCAATCGTTGCCTGACAGTTATAACTAGTTCATCATGAACTACAACATGAACGAGATCAGTAAAACTCTGCCAGACTTGCTAAACATGCTAAAGACAGCTGAACAGAGCATCAACAAAGGCAAGGGAAAGGCCATAATGCAGGTGAATAAGAAGAAGGGCAATGGAGTTGCCTCTACCTCTAAAGGAAAGCACAAGAAAGTTGCAAAGTCCAAGGAAGCCCTAAAGCCTAGTGGGGGCGTGGCTAAAGGTAATTGTCACTACTGTAGCCAGACGGGTCACTGGAGGAGGAATTGCCCCAAGTATCTGGAGGATAAGAAACTTGGAATAGTGATTCCACCACCAGGTATTTCTGTTATAGACGTCAATCTATCTATTTCTTCATCTTGGGTATTGGATACTGGATGTGGATCTCACATTTGTCGAAATGTGCGGGATTTGAAAGAAATAGAAGATTGGCTAGAGGGGAGATAGATCTGCGCGTTGGGAATGGAGCAAGAGTTGTTGCATTAGCTATAAGCGTTTATGAACTATCTTAGCCTTCTGGAATTATTTTAGAATTAGACAATTGCTATTTTGTGCCTTCTATGATCAGAAACATTATTTACGTTTCTTCTTTGGACAAGAAGGGTTTTTCTATTTCACTAAAGGAAAAGTGTTACTCCATTTATTTTGATAGTATGCACTATTGTAGTGTGCATTTGTCTAATGGGTTGTATATCCTTGATCTAAATAATCCCATCTATAACATAAATACTAAAAGGATTAAAACTAATGATTTAAATCCTACATATCTATGGCACTGTCGTTTAGGCCATATAAACGAGAAACGCATATCTAGACTCCATAAGGATGGACTTCTAGACTCATTTGATTTGGAATCATATGAGACATGCGAATCTTGTTTATTAGAAAATGACAAAGTCCCATTTCGATAAGAAAGGAGAGAGGACTAGTTAGTTATTGGCACTCATACATACCAATGTACGTGGGCCGTTCCCCACTCCTGCCAAAGGTGGTTACACCTACTTCATTACGTGTACCGATGATTTCAGTAGACAAGCCCGGGCCCATAGCGGATAAGTGTAAATTTGTGGGATATCCTAAGGAAACGAAAGGATATTATTTCTACAATCCAACCGAGAACAAAGTGTGTGTAGCTCGGACTGGCGTGTTTTTAGAAAGAGAGTTTGTTTCTAAAGAAGAAAGTGGGAGGAATGTAGAACTTGAAGAAATTCAAGAACCACAAACCACTGAACCGATGATGTAACATGAACAGGTACTGCAAGATGTTGTGGAAGAACCTGTTCAGGTGACACAGGAACTCCGTAGGTCAGGAAGGGTACGTCATGAGCCAGAGAGGTACGGCCTTCTCGTGACTGAGCCCGATGACATACCACTCATGGATGATGAGCCTGCAACCTACAGGGAGGCCATGAAAGGCCCAGAATCCAAGAAGTGGCTAGAAGCCATGAGATCCAAAATGGAATCCATGTACACCAACAAATTATGGACTTTGGTGGAACCACTTGAAGGGTCTCGGCCCATAGGGTGCAAGCGGTTCTTCAAGAAGAAGACCGAAATGGATGGCAAGGTATTTGCCTACAAGGGGCGATTGGTGGCTAAAGGGTATAGACAGATTCATGCTATTGATTATGATGAGACCTTTTCGCCAGTCGCCATGACTAAATCCATTCGAATCCTACTTTCCATTGCAGCCTACTATGACTACGAGATATGGCAAATGGATGTCAAAACAACGTTCCTTTCTGGGAACCTCCTCGAGGATGTGTATATGACACAACCAGAGGGTTTTGAGTATCCAGAGAATGCCAATAAAGTCTGTAAGCTGCAAAGATCCATTTATGGATTAAAGCAAGCTTCTGGGAGTTGGAATCGACGTTTTGATGACGCGGTCAAAGAGTTTGGCTTCATCAAAAATGAAGATGAGCCCTGTTCTTACAAGAAGGTTAGTGGGAGCTTTGTAGTGTTTCTGATCTTGTATGTGGATGACATACTACTCATTGGAAACGATATTCCGACTTTGCAATCTGTTAAAGATTGGCTAGGAAGGTGTTTCGCAATGAAGGACTTAGGAGATGCAACTTGTATACTAGGTATCAAGATCTATAGGGATATATCTAGAAAGCTGCTCGGCCTAAGCCAAAGTACATATATAAACACAGTGTTGAAAAGGTTCAACATGCAAGATTCCAAGAATGGATTCGTGCCCATGTCGCATGGAGTCACTCTATCTAAGACTGATTGTCCTTCCAATGAGATTGAGAAGGACCGCATGAGTAGGATACCCTATGCTTCGGCCATAGGATCCGTCATGTACGCCATGTTGTGTACTAGACCAGACATATCGTGCGCGTTGAGTATGATGAGCAGATATCAGTCCAATCCGGGTGAGAGTCACTGGATTGCTGTCAAGAACATCCTAAAGTACTTGAGAAGAACTAAGGATGCATTCTTGATATTTGGAGGTAAGGAAGAGCTAAGTGTAATTGATTACACTGATTCAAGCTTCCAAACCGACAAACATGATTATAGATTGCAGTCGGGATACGTATTTTGCCTGAATGGAGGAACTGTGAGCTGAAAGAGTTCCAAGCAAGGGACAGTTGCTGATTCTACAACTGAAGATGAGTACATTGCTGCTGCGGAAGCAGCAAAAGAGGAAATTTGGATAAAGAAGTTTATCACTGAGCTCGGTGAGGTCCCTAGCATCGTGGATCCCATAGAATTGTATTGTGACAACTCCGGAGCGATCGCACAAGCCAAGGAACCACGATCACACCAGAAATCAAAACATGTACTTAGGAGATTCCATATTATTCGTGATATGATCGATCGAGGAGATGTGAAGATGTGCAAGATTCCAACGGATGACAATCTTTCAGATCCGCTCACAAAGCCACTTGTGCAGCGAAAGCATCAAGGGCATGCTAGATCTATAGGCATACGAGATGCACCAGATTGGCTCTAGTGCAAGTGGGAGACTGTTGGAATAGGTTCCCTAGAGGCAATCTATAGTATGGACGATGTTTTCGGATGGAATATTCATTTATTGTGATATTTAATGTAATGAAGTCCCTAGATACAATGTGTTGTTTATCTTAAATGTCCCTAGTCCATTACATTGGTTAATAGGACGATCAAATACAGACTAGTATGTGTATAGATTGATATGGTGATATTGGTAGTGAGATTGATATTTTTGATGATGACTCTTCAACCCATGACATGAGTGAGCCATTTTGGATGACTCACATAGTGACGCATGTGACGAGGATTCACAAAATGAAAATCACTCATGTGATGTGTTAGAAGTCGAATTGGATGCTACCATTCAAGAAGGAAATGTTGTATTGTCTAGTGCTCATAAAGAGCCTATTACTCACCGGAGTTCCAATGATCATGAGCATCACTTGTTTTGTGATGACCTAGAGGATACTCTAGGAGAACCCCCTCCAATATAAATTGTGGAAGAACCTTCAAGTAAGTTGGGGGTTCATGTGTTGATCCGATTCGTGTAGACTCTTTTACTACATCTTCTAAAGAATTAGATGAGCTTACTTGGGAGGAAATAGAATTTTTGTATGGTATTGAAGCTTCCTACTCATCTCTTCTTATGGAAGATGCAATTAACTTTGGTGAGGAGGAGAGACTATTGGCTCAATTAGACCAAGTCAATGACCCAAATTATGAGCCTAAGGGTTTGGATGGGGTTTTAAGTACTCAAATGATTTTACCTCTCTCTTGTGATGCCATATCCCTAAATCCATATGACTTATTTAAAATTTATGAGATTGAAGATTCACAAGTTGCCCATATCTCTCAAGTTGTGATTTCAGCTAAAAATTTGGCAACTTATGAATACCCATTCTATGATTCAATTCATTTGAGGATTTCAAACCCTTTCTTAAGATGATGCATGACAAAACACTTGCTCTAGATTAATTGTTAGATTTTGCTTGCATCTCTTATTCATCTTTTGTGTCTTGCCCCTACTTCTCCTATCTATTCTAATTGATGAATCACACTTTTTGAGGGAGAAGTACTTTTCTAAGAATGAAGTAAGGGCATCGCATGGAAAGAAATTTCCAAGATTGGGGGTGGGATAGCATAATTTCATTGTTCCACCTCCCTAGTTGTAAATAAATAAATTAGTTTATCTCTATTTCTCGCATTTTTTCTTTTCTATGAACATTTTGTAGGTGCTCTTGGAGGAGGACTTGTGCTTGGTGGCCAAGAAAGCTAAAATGAGGTATATCTATCCCTTATCTCTTACATGAATTTGTATATTCTACCATTGTTCTCACACATTGAGGACAATGTGATATTTTAGTTGGGGGGTGGGGAGTAGATTTTATTTTTTGATTAAATGATTATTAGCATGATTTTTCTTCATTAGTGATTTACATAAAAAATACAAAAAATAAAAAATTTAAAAAAAATCATAAAAAACTAAAAAATTGAAAATTTTGAAAAAAAAAATGTGTGTGAACCTTTCATGAGAAGCATCACTCTTTTTCCGCGTCAAACCTTAGATTTTTTTCTCTTTCTTTGGTAGTTTTATTTATTTTAACCTTTCATATTGAGTCTAGATTTTATTTTCTCATTTGATTGCTTTATTTAGTCTTAAAAAGTTATAGTAAAGTCACTTATTTGGAAAAAAAAATGATAACATGAAAAAAAAATGAGAAAAAGTGAAAAGGGGGAATTTTAGGAAACTAGATGTTTTCAAAGAATGAAATTTCTTTGTCCATGTTCTTTTTATTTTTATTTTAATAAGGAATTCTTTGCATATACTCAATACACCTACACCAATATCCCACATTCCGCGATTTCATGCGTTCTCACAAAGCGACACACTAAATTTATGTTTCATGTTTAAGTCATTTAAGCTAAGTTGATCACATAAATTTTGACGTCTTACTACTTTTGATAAAGGGTGCATTTCTAAAGCTATTTGAGCTCTACAAAAATATTTAATTCTAATCGTTTTTGCGGTGGAAACTTGTAGCTCATTGGAGTGGTGGTTACCAATGACACCCCATGCGATGTCTAAGAAATAGAGGGGTGTCCGAGGATAATGTTACGTCACCACCTAGATAGCTCCCTTTGTTTAGCTTAAAAAGCCCACTCGCTTGTATATTCCTCTCTTTTGTTGTGAGTCTCGGAGAGCCTTGGATTGGAGGTGAAAAAAAATGCGTTAATGCTATAAATCTCGAAAAAAATGAAATTCTGATAAATCGCACCACCTCCCAAAAATCCACAAAAGGATCATACAAGCCCACAACCACATCCTCCATTCTAAAACTTGTTTTTGTTCAAAGCTTTGGAAGTCCATCCTACATGGATGTTTTTGAATAAGTATGAGAATGTCTAGTTTCATGTGATCCTTATTTTTGAAGGCATACTTTCTCGCAAACTGGACTTAATTAACAAGTTTTGTGGTTCGCATGGGTCAACTTCTACCAAACACCGTCCACATTTGTATGAGTAAATGCTTAGACGTCCATAGGCTTCTTTCTCAATCTTTGTGGACTTTGAGAATTTATTTGAGGATAAATTTGTGCATTCTTCTTTTTCCCCCACCAAAAATAAATAAATTAAAATTAGCTAGTAACTCTTAGTGTTTTATTTGTTTGAGTTCTCACTTAGGATAGATAATGTGTGAGTGTTTTTGTAAATATTTGAGTCTAGCTTAGAATTGAGTCAAGCCTTGTCTAGTTGAGTGTGTCTCTCTCATGATTGGTTCTTCACTAGTTTCCTTATCTTATCGCTCTCTTTACTCGACGACGAGCAAAAGTCTAGTTGGGGGGTGTGTTAACGACATAAAATTTCATGTTTTAGTATGTTAATGAACTCTTCATAACTTGCTAATATGTTTAATTCATCTATTTTATCTCTCTTTCTAGACTTATGCTTGTTTTCGTAGTTTTGGTTGCTTTTAGCTTGTTTTGTAGGCAAAGACATGCTTTGGAATACTAGAGGCTAGCTTGGGAGAGCTTAAATGATGGAAAAAGAAGATTTAGAGGGTCCAAAAGACGCGAAGAGGGAATTTGAAGACTTAATTTAAAGAAATCAAGTGATAAAGAGGCTAAAGTTGAAGACAAAGTAACAAAATTGCAAGTAAAAGTGAAGATTCGAGGGCCTTTGTGAGAAGATAAGAGAAGAATTTGGGACAACTATTGAAGATTGAGAAGCAAAGAGGTCCAAATTCTAGTCAAAATTTGAAGTTGAGGGTCAAATAGAGAACTTAACGGAATGGGGGGATAATTGGAGTTTTACAAAGTTATTAAGGGTTCTAGTGAAAGGGAACTAACAGCCGGGGGTGTTTTTAAGGCCCCAAGCAAATGAGATGGGGCCAAAGTGCAAATAACAAGAAAAAAAAATCAACAACGCGGTCATCTTCTTCCCCTGTTCGACGTGAACAGTTGTGGCGGCCATGGAAGCTTCAATGAAGCTTCGTTCGAGCTCCAAACCGGACCCAACCGGCCTCAAATTGATCCCAATCCAAATCTATACAACACTCACCTCACCTAGACCTCTCTAAACACCTGAAACATCCCCCGAACTCATTCAATACCGAACACCCATAAACCCAATTCCTAGCCATGGCTAAACCCTTCAAAATCCCCTCAATTCTCCACCAAATTGGCTCAAATTGGTACCAAACAGATCCCCAGCCCAATCTCTACCTCCCTCTTCTCTCAATTCGCCCCAATAAGCTACCAACAAGAAACCCCCAAATTCCTAGGGTTCATATGAACAGGTTGAAATCAAAGATAGAGAGCGTTTGAGATCAATTCAACGGTGGATATTGGTACTTGGAGGCTACGAAATCCATTCCTACACTCTATATAAACTCAAGTCAAAGAATTTAAGGGCTCTCTCACACATATTCGGTTCACAGTGCTCTATTTTGGTCTATGCATTCTCCTCTCTCTCTCTCTCTCTCTCCGATTTCACCCACTTCTGGTTCGTTCTTGAGTCCCTGAGCTCTCTTTTCAGCTAATTAAGGTCCAAGAACACAAGAAAAGAGGAAGAGAGGGAGAGAGGAGATCAATTTCTTGGGTACTGCTGGGTTGTTCTTGCTCTGTTCTTGAACTGTTGGGTTGCTGCTGTTGAGTTCTAGCTGTTACAGCAGCAACAACAGCAGTAGATAGAGATAGCAATTTCACAGTCTAGTTTAGCATTTCTTCATTAATTTGAAGCTTAGCTTGGTAGTTGCTTCATATTCATAGCTTAGTTGTAGTTTGAATGAGGGTTGTTCTTGTTCTTCTTTGTTGATGATTAAATCAAGTAGTAGATGAAGAACTAGTATATGTATGAACGTATTGGAATATCAAGCAATGATTATTGAATGTTTATTTCTCTTAATCACTCTTGAATTTCTTATAATGTGTAGCTAGTTCATTTGCTAGGGTGATTCGGGACTATCTAGTGTCTAAATCTTCCTATTGTTTCAAGTTGAACTTCAAGGATGAATGGGTTGAATTGGGTTCACTTGAACGCTTAATGCAATGTTTGGATTTCTCTTGTTGAAGTATTTGATGCATTGAATAGGTAGATGTGCGAATACTCTCGACTTGTTTGATTCAAAGTTGCACTTGAGTGAGAGGAACTCGTCAATCTTAACTTTGAGAAATCGAGTTCTAGGTAGGTGATTTGAGTGAGAATTTACAAATCTCATTTGTTGCTTGATCTTTCATGTGGAAACACCTACGTGTGTTTACATATGGTTGATGCTTGAAACACTTGAATTTGGGGAATCTCATTTGAATATCCTCTTTAGTGCTTGATTAGCGTGTTGGATTTACACACTTCTCTTTTCGCGAGTTGGATTGCATGAGCAATCACTTCTTGAGATACTTGTCTTGTGGATTGACACATGCAATGTGAGAACCAAGCTTGAATGTAATAGGAGGATTGGTCACTAGAGAAACCGATGATCCCTAGCACCTCTCTACTTGTCATTTCACTTAGTTTCTTGAATCGTAGCTCTAGTAGTCGTTTACTTGTTCTTAAACTTAAACCTCAACTTGCTCCATCAATTGATTTTGGTGGATTTCATAGCTTGGCAAGCTTTAAAGCCATTGAGAAATTTCCTTTAATTGCTCTAGTTAGTAGCTTAGTCACTTTCTATCGCTAGTATAGTAAGTCATTATCTAAATCTCCTCTCCTTGTGGATTCGAATCCGGACTTACCGGATATTATTACTTGAGACGATATCCTATACTTGGGATTTTTTTCGAACAGCCAGTAATAATGTAATCCTTAGACTTGATGTCACTAGATACTCTATTTTTGGAATATCATACTTTGATGTTATCCAACGTTGCGCCTTAACCGGGAAACTATAAAGATAGCTATCGGGTATGATAGGAAGCAAGCTTAGAGATCGTAGTGACATAGAGAGGATTTGTCCATCCCACATAATGGGAGAAAATATCCATGGCCACTCGAGGGATGGTGCTTATTGAATGTGTGGCGAGAGTCAGATAAATCAATATGGAGTTATTGATGTTATTTGCTTGCATAAGCATAATCTTAGGATCGAGAAACTATGGATTGGATAAACGAGTGTGGCTATTATGTCTCGTGTCAAATCCGGATATAGAGACAAAGGGATAACGCAATATGTGATATTGGGAACAATGTTTTTCGGGATCACTGACTTATTCTATTAGTTGGGTGGCATCGATGTGTTGCTACACACCGCTCCATGTTAGTTATAAGTTACTACCAACTAAGTAGAAACCGATGGGGTCACACACCGGATGGATTAAATTGAATATAGGTATTAATTAGTTGGACTAATTAATAGAAGGATCATAACGCAACCACAAGCAAACTTAGTGAGACTAATTTGCATGTGGGCTAATCCATGTAAGGACATGATTAGTTTTGAGGCCTTTATGTAGTTAATAAAGAGTTATGACTATATAAAGGATCTCTAGCTTGTTAAATCTCTACACAAGTCATTATTTGAGAGATCTTAACAAAGCAAGAGAGAGAGACTAGGAGAAGGCCGAAGCCCTCATCCTGTCCGTCCCCCTTTCCGTCGGCCACCACAAGGCACGACCGAGTGCCTTGTTTTGCGTGATCTTCCTCCTACTTCTTCCGTTGCTAGCACATCGCGGAGAGAAGGATTCCAATCAAGATCCAAGGTGTGGATATTCATAGAGACGAAGACACTATTCTTCGTGTGATTTCCCAAACCAAGGTACACATCTTCTATGCTCTCATCATGTTATGGTTCTCTCTTCTTGTGATCCTTGGTGGGCTTTAAGTAGGAATGTTTGTTATTCCGCTGCGTTACCTACGAAAAACCCAACAATCTTGTCCTAAGATCAGCCGACCATTGACTTTCTGATGATGTGCATCCCATCTTCGCACCCAATTGGCAAGGGCCTTTTGAGGAAAAAGATGATTTCAAAAGTGGGTACTGCAAAATACAGAGATGCGGGGGACATGGCATTGAGCCCAATCCCGTGAATATGTGATGGCTCAAGAAATACTAACCATGACCCTCGCTCTTGGCAGGTATCGGTCAGTTCAATTCCTCCCATACGGGGAATTTTTCGTGCATCTCGGTACTTGGTGTACCTTTTGAGTCCTCCCATATGGGAAATTTTGTCGATTTTTATTCGTCCCATATGGGGAATTTTATCAATGGAACACCCTGCCATATTAGGGACTGAAAATTCACACTCAAATTTTGTTATCAATTACATTGATAGAGAAAGCATAAGTCTGTTGCGATAGCAGCCATATTGCCAAGTATGTTGATGGCAGAAGTGTGTAAGCCTATCCACCGTGATATCAGCCCCTTTTTCCAACCTGCTGAAAGTAGAAATACTTAAGTCTATTCGCCACAATAGCAGCAGCCTTGTCATACTACGCTGATAGCGAAATTCATAAGCCTATCCGCCGCGATAGCATCTGCTTTGTTAATGATTGCGGATTGCAAAAGCATAAGCCTATCCACCGTGATAGCAGTCGTTTCATAAGCTTATCACCCGCTGATAGCAGACTGTGTAAGCTTATCCGCCGCGATAGCAGCCCCCGTTTAAGCCTATAACCTACTAATAGCAGCTACGAACAAAGCCTATCACTTGCTGATAGCAGCTCCGATAACCTAGCATGTGTTGATAGCCTTTGCGAGGGTTATGGTCTGCCGAAGGCAACTACAAAAAGCATTTATGTCATGATAGAAATTGAGATTCTTCTCTAGCATATTGTAAAGCCTGTCTATCACGATAAAAACGACAATCCTTTTGTTAGAAAGTTATGAAGCATATTTGCCATGATAGCAACTGTGATTCTTTTCTAGAAAATTATCAAGCCTATCTGTCATGATAGCAACTGCGTTCTACAAAATTATAAATCCTATCTGTCATTATAGCAACTGGTATTAGTTTCTAGCAAATTATAACGACTATGCGCAGATATATTGATTGCAAGTCTTTCATAACTAACCAACCATAAAGCCTATCTGTCGTGATAGCAATTGCAGTTTCTTCACAAAAACTACAAAGCATATCCGTCGTGATAGCACATGCAGTTGTTCTTAATGCATTGGAAGATAAATGCTACAATAGCACTTGCGGTTTATTCCCCATATAAAGGCTCATCTCCGAATATAGCTAATGCGCAGAGCATGACAACATCGACAACATGCGATAATGGAAGGGTTATCTGAAAAATAATAGGTGCGTAAAAGACTATCTTGTGTGATGTTAACCGTGAAAAGTTTTGCCTCTCTCTTTTACAATCCCGAATGTTCGTGAGGAACCAAAAGGGAGCTTGAAGCAAGTAAGTATATTGGTGCTGCCCACCGGGTTTGCGTCACAAAGTACTTAAAGAAGATGTGCGCATGAGGTTGTTCGAAGAAAAAGTGAAAGCACAAGGGGATTTGGAGAAGGTGTATTCGCAGCTAGTCCTTTTATTACTTCGCAGATAAAGTATTACAAAGAGGCCCTGACAAGGGATGCAAAGAAGCTGCTACATATAAGTCCAAAATAAAGCATGAATGATGAGCAAGTGGAATGCTACGTCCCAAAGTTGCTGCTAATATGAAGGATTTCTAGAGACACAGAAATCGCGATAGTACTTCACTTGCGAAAGAATGGTGGATGCGCGACTTGGAGCAGCAGTGGAACGGTCTTCACTAACGAGCAATGGACCCAGCATTGAAGGTTTTCTTCAAGTTGGCTTGGGAACCGGAGGTGGAAGTGGTTGGTTCAGGGCATACTCCACCGTATTTCCATGAAAAAACATGCTTACCAATCGGCGCTAAAATTCCACAAGGGATTTGAGGGCCTTACCAATTGACCTCTACGCCTGAGAGAGAGAGAGAGTCAAAGTTCGAACGAAGACGTACCCTTGTTTCCTATTTTCATTCAAATCCCCTGGTCCAATGGCTCAGGAAGAATGACGGATGAAGGAAAGGGGCTGTACCAAAACTCAATCCCTTCAGCTCATGAAGAGCATCATAAGGGATTGAGCTGAGCAGGAACTCCATACAGATCGCCTGCATTTGGTGGATTCAAGAATTCAAACGAATAAACTTCGAACAACAACAACGGATCTGCCATTACTGTTCTGCTGAAAGAGGACATTCGAGGCCCTAACTAGCCCGGCGCCGACTACGTCGTTGGGAGGTTCAAGAAGCAAGACACCACAGATTTCACTTCTTGAATCCACCAAAGAACTAAGAAACAGAGGGAGATCTCCCTTACGCCAGAGCATCATTCTTTCTGAGAATAAGGTAGAGGGAGAAGAGATAAGCACTCTCAGAATGAATAACTCGAAGCATTGGCATCCCTTTTATAGCCAAGGAAGCGTGAGTATGGAGTTCCTAGACGACCGAAACTCGGTTTCAAAACGAGCTTACTGTCGTATTTAATTCTCACCGGTGGTTTCATCCGTTTTTTGCACCTCCAACAGGCCCATATTTGTGAAAAACTTGACGTACGATATTATGTGATTCCTCAAGAAAAATCTAGTCATAGGTCTCTAGGATTGGTTGCGAAGATGAGAGCGTCAAGGCGTCAAAATTTAGACGGAACACATTTTCCGAGTGACTTGAGAGCAGTGCATATATTTAATGTATAATTCACACTCTCTCCGTCCCAATTATATTGTCACGCTTTTTTTAACCAATTATATTGCATGTGCCTTAGTGCACTATACAAAAAATATATGGAACAATTAACAAAACAAAAATAATAAGTGAAACTGTTACCTCTAAGAACCCAATTAATATAAGTTTTAATTGAAAAACGAAATGTAAATCATCACACAATTACATATAGTGTTCGCTAAAACTATAATATAGTTCTTGTATATTTCTTCCTTCAAATTAATTGATGAAAAGCACATGCCCTAAGGAATACAATGTCATACTATTTAGGATTTATTTAATGTGTGGTTTGTTTTCACTTGATTTATTAAAAAAAATTAATAAGTTTCGATTGAAGAAATTATACATATATACAACATAATAATGTCACATCCTTTCAGGCGTCCCATACCATAAGTATAGTATAGGTCGGATGGTTCCGTGAGCAGTTTGTTGTCCCTGCGTCTAAAGTAGCGAAAGGCGACTAAATAATAATAATGCACTTTTCTTCTAAGAAAATTCATTCCAACTTGTAAAGAGAGAATTAAGGAGTATTGATGGATGAAATAAAGATGAAAATATATTTATGAACACTCCGTTTTATATCCAGTGGCACTATTGTGATTTAATTTAAATTTCTGGTTGATTATAAATACGTCAAAGACAAAGAGTGGTCGAGATGTTTTTTTGAGAAATCGATTTGTCGTCAACCGAGTTTGAACCTGGGACCTCATGCAGGGACTTCCAACGCTCTACCACTTGAACTACCATCCTAGTTGCAGAGTGGTCGAGATTTGAAGTTACAAAATATACGCTCGTGATTAGCTGATTAAATTTGAAACACCGAGCGATTTAATTATATAAATTGGGCTTATCCCTAGCCCACAAGTTTTATCGATCTTGTGGAGATATTACAGCCGATACAAGGGTAAGAATACTTTTTTATCTCTACGGCCCAATTTTAGCCTAACCCTAATCACTTACTCTAAAGCGGCGGAACGCCCTAGAAGAGACATTCCAACTCAGAGTCGTTCCCCTCCCTAGTAGCTTTCCTCATCGACAACTTCTTGACCAGGTTCCGACAATTGGTTTCTACCATTTGATTCTGAAAATCTCTTCATTATAGAGCAGTGAAACAAAGAGCATACGCTTTCGCAACGATCAGTTTTCTATTTAAGGGGATTGGAAATGCAAATCCGCACATAAAATGTTCAGTTGAATTCTGAACAACGGCACCACCACCATTGGCTTTCTCAGCGATTGATGCACCAGTGTCAGTGTTCAATTTTAACATTCCCCATGGCGGTGGAGAATATCGACCACCTCACTACAAGAGATTATGTCTAGAGTGACAACTTCCTCAGTGACAATAAGGACATTGCCACTGAGTTTGATTGTTCAGTGACAATTTCAAATATTGTCAAATTTGGGGGCCTTTGAGTGACAATAGCTGGGAAATCGTCACATAATATAGTGCACGGGGTCTTTTTTATAAATTTTGAAAATTAAGTGGTCAAAATATAATAACAAGACTTCCCTAAGTATAAAATCCCAGCGTATCTAATTTCTTGGTATCATCGATTTCTCTCTCCGCTTCGACTGTCGAACCCTAGCCCCCAAAGAGTGTCTGTGAATAGAAGGATCGAACTCAATAATCACAGAGATCGAACTTGTGAATCGCCGGTGAATGGAGAATTCTGAATCTCTACACCACGGATGAAAGGGAACGGAAGATTGGGACTCCGATCTCTAACTATTCCTTCGTGAATCTCCCTCTTCCACCAGATCCAGGTAACTCCACAACTCTCACTGTAGTGTATTTCAAAATCAGTCACTTTGGTTATGCGATTAGATCTTAATACTGAAATTATTGGACTATCAAGACCCAAAAAACGATCGATTTTGGGGAGAGATTGAACTAATACTGTTTCAGTTATTGATAGTGTTTATTGTTCTCTGTTCCTTTGAAGGGGAAGCTCAACCTTGCTTTATCGGAGATTATGTTCTTGTCATATGGGCCATTTTAGGACATGTGGGGATTTCTTGAGGAATTTTGCATTCAGATTCTGCTTATTCATGACCTTCATCTAATCTTGATTATAAACAAAATTTTACCTAGTAATTGTGGAACTATTGTCAAACTCTTGTCTCTGTGTTTCAGGTAAGTCTGGGAATGCCTCCTCTCTTTTGGTGGATCGGCGAATTCTTGAAGCTAAGGCTCTGTTAAGTATGTCTTATTCCCTGTATGATAGTATATCATGCACATTACTTATCTAAATATGTATGCACAAATTAATAGGTCTCTGTGCACTGGACTATGAAACTATGAGAGAATATTGGATATGTGGTTACTTGACACATTTGTTACTTAAGGTAAAACTGCTAAGGAACATTGGCTTGCACTTTCTTGTTGACATGTAAATTGTACCCGTCGCTGATATTCGACTTACCTTCTATGTTCATAGCTGTTGTATCCAGAGTTTTTATGCAAGATAAAAGTTGTGAATAGTGCTTAACCTTGTGTAGGTAAACCAAGAAATGTTATGCACTTCCTGTTTGCAAACTTGTATGATATCTCATGTCCTTTAGTTTTCCATTCGCTTTTGTACATAAATAGTTGCTCCCAAACTTTCTTTTATCATTGCTGATCCTCCACCTGATATAGTCAGACCCCAAATCCTAGATAAGTACATGTAATATATGTTTCACTTTGAGCGTCAAGGGTGCCATGCCTCGTCTGATCCAGTCAACCTAGCTATGTAAGAGCATTTTATTTTCTCCTACTTGTAAATAGACTAATGTAGTTGTGTTATAGTGTTTCAATCTGGACTTTTAACTTGGTTGTTCGATTGATTTTCTTTGTCCTTCTCTTGCTCCTCTTTGTTGAAATGTATGTATTCATTATATCTATCATCTTCTGTGTCCATAGTTGTATTAGCCACCAAGATCTTTGCATTCTCTGTGCTTTGGCTGCCCGATGCTTATCTTTTTGTCCAGAATAAATCCTTCATCCAGAAATGAATCAGTAAGGGAACCTTCAGACTTCATAATGATTTGAATGGACTCTAAGTTAGTGCTCCCCTTCAATCTTATGACAACATCAATAACTAATTTGACGAAATTATCCTTGTCCTGGGAAATAATTTGACGAAATAGTTGTGGGGTTATTTTGTAAAGTAAAGAAACGTAGTTTCTAGGTTAGTAATTATGTGAAACATAGTCTCTTAGTGTTTGAGGCAGAGACAGTACCGGCAGAGAAATGTAGCAGCAGCAGTGCACGTATCAAACGAAGCAAGCCTTAGGAGGCAACAAAGCTTCAGGTTGAAGGAAGCTAATTTCAGAAGGTATGTTTTATGTGTTTAAAATTCTGAAATAGAGAGATATATACAGAGAGAGAACCGAAATTCTGAGATTGAAAATCTGTATGTTGTATTAATCAGATATGAGGAGAAGAGCTGAAGCTCGCGATATTGTGATTGTTGATGAAATTGAATCTGAGTTTCTTCATTCAATCGAAGATAAGTTTTTCCCCCAATTTGTTTACTGTTCTATCCAGTTCTTATGAGTTTTGAATTTTCTTCAATTGGGTTCTTGTCTTGTGGATTTGTTCATCTGTATTTGTGTTTGTTGCTGCTGCTACTATTTTCTGAATGAAATTAACTCCAGCATCAAAGTTGTTATCTTGAGTAAATTCGTCATTGAGTTGCTGTTGTTTTGTTCCTGGTGAATCAAAATTCTGAATTGGGGGACTTGTTGGGGGACTAGTTGTTGTTTGCTTTAGTGAGCTGACTTCTCATCTTCAAACGGCAAGGACTGATGTAAGTTTTGGTGCTCTGGATATCTGGTTTCCTCATTACGATAAATCAAAAACAAAAGTAGTGAACTCGTGTAAAGATCATGCAACTTCTTTGGTCTATGGATACTCTGAAATTATTGACTATAAACATGATAGTAATAGTCGCCCAATTCAGTTACCGTACTATTCAATCTTATTCTAGGACTTTATTGTATAATGAAGCTGATGTTCAATTTTGTCAACTTCATAATGCAGGGATGAAGCTTTCACTGCTGACATGTTTACATAAGCGGTGGACTCGATCTTGTTATTGTTGGAGGATTCATTCAAGACTACTCATAAATGACCTGGTTCAATTTCAAGTTCAAAAGAATGGTGATTCTTCTTTTTTTCTTATCATAGTAGTTTGTGTAATAGGATAGATACGAAGAAACCAGTATTGTATAAATTTAATATGTAAGTGAACTCATTAGACTTGACAATGATACTTCAATGTAAAAATTTTCTGGTAACCATTTGCGTGATGGATTCGGGAGAAAGAGGGCTCCAGTTTTATGTTTGGTGGAGAAAATATTGACATTAAAGGAAGTTATATCTACTGTTATAAAGGCACTCTCAGGTATTGAAAAATGTTGTCACTGAGGGGCAAAATATTGTCAGTGATTACTAGAGCAGAGTGGCAAGCAAAATATTGTCACTGAATTCTCTACAACAGTGACAAAAAATGTTGTCACTGATGATTAGTGCATAGTGACAAGTTCTAATATTGTCACAGATGGCTCTATTTTAGTGACAAAAACTAATTGTCATTAAAGGTTGTGACAAGACAAAGTTGTCACTAAATTCTAAAGTTTTGAGTGACAATATATTTTTTGTCACTTTGCTCTTTAGTGGCGGATTTTTAGTGACAACTTTGTGACAAATATATTTTTGTCACTAAAATGTTTAGTGACAATAAAAGGACATTTAGTGACAAAAAAAATTGTCACTGAACAGCAAATCTGTTGTAGTGCCTTCCGAAGCTTTTGGGAACTTGGATTGAGGATCTACCGACAGATAAGTGGATCTAAACTCTTCATCATTAGAAATCACTTTAATAATTATTTTTCGATAGTTTTAATTTATGATTCAAACTTGCAACTATTTCTCGAAATTAAGATCTTCTGAATGACATGCAAGAAAAAAAAAACGTGTTTTCTTTCGATAAATTGATGAAAATATGTTTGATGTTATACTTAAAAAGGTATTTTTTATGTTAATACGTTGATCAAGAAGTTTCCAGAACTATTCCTTGTAATATGGCTGAGCAAAACCCGTCCGACCCGATTTTCCCGCTCGGTTCGTGCTTGATCAACCCGCAAAATAGTAAAATCAATACAAAGAGGGTTTGTTGCGGGTCAAAAACTCCCATACCCGCCAAATATGAGGTGGGTGATGGGTACCAGTTTTAATTATCCACATTTACCCAACCCGACCCGAGGTAGATTGATATAAATTCATCTCTACCCAGTTCACTACCTAGATTCCCTAATATCATTTCTCCTCCTCTCTCACTCTCAGACTCTCACGGCCGTTCGAACGAGCCAGTCGACCCACCGGCCACCACACTGATTCAGCGCACTGTTGACCCTTTACCCACTGGCCACCACACATAGTCACACACCACCGTCGATCCTTCGCCATATTCGGACTTCTAGCATTTAGTTGAGTGTTCGCGTGGGCGTCAAGTGTAGGTATAAGGCGGACATGGAGATACATGGAGGTTAAGAGCTTTCTTCTGAGTGGTGGTTCGAGTAAGATTTCCTTAGGGTTGAGTCCCGAAACAAGTACATGTACGCCAAATATGCTTGATTGCGATGGTAAGTTTGCACTTCGCAGTTCTTACTTCTTCTGATGTATGCTTTGTTTTTCTTCAATGTGTGTATACTCTCTCTGATATGCTTTTGTCTTGCAACCTTGCGGTTTGAGATATTTTGTTTGATACTTTATCTTTGGTAGATGTAAAGCTGCATATTTGAGATATCAAACTAGCGACCAATTTTCAATAAAAAAATCAGCATTTCGATGTCACCACTTGATCCTGTAATTGTTAACTAGTTATGATGCTCCTCTTATCAGTTAGTATTTGTAAACTAGACTTTAGATTATGTAATGCTTCCATGAACTATTAACCAACCTGGCAACTTCTATGTCTATTATACTTTTAATACTGTGTTTATTCAATACACAATTTATGTTGCATTTATAGATTTTGAAACCCGGCTTGGGTTCTCTGTTAAATTAACCAGGTTTGGGTTGTAATTTGTCAAACCCGGGGGCATGTCCCATCAACTTCTTTATCCGGGCCACCGGATAAAAATGCTTACTCCTTGAAGGTGCTAGTAGTAACATGCAAGGTTTTACTATATACCAAACTTCTAATCCACAAAATCTCGATGTGGGACAGGACATTGCAATTAGGTTGCTAGTATATGCATCCCATTGGTATAATTACAAACACAAATAGAGATTCCCAGCTCATAACACAACGATAAACTGAACTATTATGTACCCTGAAATCACTGAAATATTATGTACCCTGAAATCAGCGACCACTCCCTTGAGCTCATTACATATCATTTGCTCAATAATAAAATATTTATGAGTGCATGCATGTATTTTCACAGCTAAGAAGTAAAGATTTTTATGGAACGACATAAAACTTCACTTCTACAGTATGAAGAGAATAGTTTAATCTATCTTAATTGAGCGGATGTTCAGTTGCACACCATGAAGTCGAAAGGAAAAGGGAGCTAAATCGTTCATCTGGAAATTGAGAAGATTAAACTACGCGATAACTGATGGTATATCCTGACCGGGAGAACCATGCGAAACATCCATCCCAATAATTCCCAACCTCTGATACAAGGGGAGTCGAGTCTCATGATAGCATCGAGCTCAGCCCACCAATGTGCAAGAAAAGGACGTCATGTAAATGGTTCTAAACTCGATGCTATCTTTTGAACAATTTGGCTCAATCCCCCTTGTATTACAGGTAGCGACATAAATTCTTGGGATGGATGTCTCCCATGGTTTTCCTGGTCAGGATATATGATCAGTTGGTGCGATAATTTATTCTTCTTAATCCAGACAATTTTCGCTTGTCTTTTTAACTTCATGCTGTTCAACTCTTCATCTGCTCTATTAAAGACAGACTGAAATATTTGTCATATTGTAGAAGCAAAAACTTGTACTGCTCATATAATCATGCATCACGAATTTTTATAATTGAGCAAATAACTGGTAGTGAGCTCAAGGGAGTGCCCGTTGATTTTGCGGTACAGAGTGTCTGTCCGCACTCAGTCCCCGAAGCTGCAGATGGCTGACTCACACTAGACTGAGGATTGCGATATTATGAGGTGGTAGTTTTTTCAATTAAATGTCATTGTAGTTATGTAATGCACACACTTGCAATCTAGTAGTCATGCTTGAGTAAACTTACTCGTCAACATAAGAATTCATGAATGTTGGGTGGCCTGGTTTCGAAAATCCCTTTTCCGTGCCCCCAACCTCTACATATTTTTGCTACGACCTAAAAGGAGGAAAAAAGAAGACAGTGTTCGTGGAGTGGAATCCCAAGTCGGAGTTTGACCCGGTGTAATGAGTCATGTATTTATTTGAGCAGATAAGGTCTGTAGCACTAGGTTAGCACCTCTATGATTTCTCTTGGAAGTCTCATTGAGATGTTTTCGTCTGATAAGTGAGACCTCTGAAACTCTGTGGATGTAGGTTGATTATTTCAAATCACGCAATTTTTTTGTGTGATTCTTTATTGTTTGAGTTATAGTTTTTCCTGACACTGAGATTTATTTTCTTCATGGAGATTTAAAAATATTTCCTCTCAAGTTCTCAGGATAGGCTGTCGCATCAAATCATTAAACTTTGTACTTTTTTCTTACCATTATTTACAGTTGCGACATTTCTTCCCATCCTCATAGGATTTTGTCAGCCCATAAGGATATAAATTTAACATTTTCTTATTGTTTTCTTTTGAATTTATGTTCCACAATTTTACTTTCTCCTCTTGGCACACTTAAGGATATAAGTGATTATTCTTATGTTAATCTCCGTACTCCTAAAAAGATAGTTTTTTAGCTCCAATCTTTTCGGAAGCCTTCCGAAAACCCTAGTCATTCGCAATCGGCGGCAGCAATTGAGGGGATCGCGAGAGGCTCAACGTCGGCATGGAGAACGCAAATCTCTTGTCAGAGTTCACGGAGAAAGAGAAGCAGGTCTTAGTTTTGGAGGAAGAGTATTGAAAAGAAGGATAAGAGGACTTCAAGGCATGTCTAATCGGATACTTTGCAACTGCACAACCGATCAACACAAAAGCTATGAGAGCTATGTTCAGTCGAATCTGGAACAGGGGTAACGAGGTAAAAGTTATTGAAGTTGGTTCCAATACGTTCCTTTTTGTGTTTCCAGATCATGCCTGTTTAGAACGAGTATTCTCTGGGGGACCTTGGGTCTTTAACGGAAGTATTTTACTCCTCAAACCGTGGAGTTAAGCTGATCCTCTGCAGGGGGTTGAATTCAAAACCATGGATCTATGGGTACAGATTAGCAATCTAACAATCCATATTATGAAACCGGAGACAGGAAGAAGGGTTATCAACTTGGTAGGGGAAGCTATTACAGCGGATCCAAGAATTGAAAGCGAAGACGGAGTTAACTATATCAGGGTGAGAGGGCGTTTCCAAATCAACGAACCACTGCCAAGAGGGGTGCACATCCAAGGGAAGGATGAGGTAATATGGCTGGACTTTAAGTTTGGAAGATTACCGTCTCTTTGTGATTGTTGCGGTAATGTTACACACTCCCAAAGCCAATGTCATGTAATACCAGCAGAGAGAAGAGGAGGTTTGCAACCTGGCTACGGGGACTGGCTTTTATGTCACCCCAAGCAACTGAAAGCCAAACCAGAGAAAACACAGGAGAAGGGAGAAGAAGATGTTATGCAGACGAGGTCTAAGGAAGGGGAGGAAAATAATGAAAGGATTCAAGCCCCAGTGAATATGGTGGATAATCTAATTTTTGAAGACTCGGAAACCCCAGCAGATGTAGAGAATTTCCAACCGGGACCGACTAGTAGCTCCCCTCCAGAAGCTCAAGCTATGGACGTGGAAAGCAATCAAGACCCTTTCGGTTTAGACCCGGCGATCATGAAGTATGGGGCAATTCATGTGTTACAGAGAAACAAAGACAAAGGTCCAAGCCAGCCTTGTTCCAAGCCAAACACAGTGGAGCAAGGAGATAAAGGAAACAGGCCCGAGGGACAGAAGTCAATCAAAGACAGGATCAATGAACAAAATGGGACAGCAAGCAAATCAAGTTCGGGAAGGCGGAAAAATCAGAAAAGAAATAAGAGTGCAAGCTCCAAGGGAGATCAAAGTAATGCAAAGAGGAAGGAATCAAACACAGTTTTCAGCCCTGTGGCATCACATGTGTTTGAAAAAGATGGACATAAAAAAGGGAGGCAGCTAGACATGAATCAACTATCGGGAGCAAACCAGGGAGGTACGGAAGAGACAGATGGGCGATATGAAGGCGAGGGTTTGAATAAAACTAAATAGGTTGTGTCTGCAGTGCAGCACTGCCAATCCCCATGAATCTCCGTAGTTGGAACGTGCGAGGGATTGGGAACCCTAGCACGTTCCTAACTCTTCGATGAAGTGAAGAGTCAAAATCCCGATATTATCTTTCTTATTGATACTCGTCTTGATGTTACGAAGATGAAGAGACTACAAGACAGACTTAACTTTCAAAATGGTCACCACGTTAGTGTGGGACTTAGTGGAGGGTTATCTCTAATGTGGTCACATCAAGTTACTATAGAGATTGAAAGAAGCTCCAGATTTCATATCTCAGCTTGGGTTTATGATGAGAAAGGTAATAAAGATTGGTTACTCACGGGTTTTTACGGAGACCCGTCAACGTCCCAAAGAGTCAATTCTTGGGATCTTTTGGAAAGAATTCAACTTTTTCCAAGACGGTCGTGGTGCGTTATTGGAGATTTTAATGCTATATCGTCAGCAGCAGAAAAGGAAGGGGGAAGGCAGGTTCGTTATTCACAAATTGAGCCTTTTCTCAAGGCTATGGACCGTAGTGGCCTTCGAGATTTTGGCTATAGTGGTGTCCCATTTACATGGTCGAATAAACAATGAGATAGAGATACAATTCGAGAGAGACTGGATAAAGCACTGGTTAACTTCGGCTGGAAAGATAAGTTCAGTAGCTCTCATCTTGTTCATCGAGTTCTTTTAAATTCAGACCATGTGGCGTTACTTTTGAGTATCCAAAAGGGATCACAAATCCCTTATAAACCCAAAAGGTTTATGTTTGAAGCGTTCTGGACGTCGCATCCAGAGTGCAGAAATCAAATCTCGAATTTGTGGCCACCTAACGATAAACTATATCGTCAGCTTCAAGTAGTTTTGGTGAAATTGAAAGCTTAGGAACGGACCCAATTCCGAAATATCCGAAAAAGGATTACAGAGCTCAAATCCAAGTTACAGTGGTTGTGGAACCAACAGCAGAGTACCGAGGTTATACAGAAGCAGAGAAGGGTTCAAGACGAGTTAAATTACTTATTAAGACATGAAGAATCACTCTGGAGGCAGCGAAGTCGTGCTACCTGGCTCAAACTAGGAGACCGCAATACAAATTTTTTTCACAAAAAAGCCTCAAGTAGAAGATCAAGTAACAAAATAGCAGGTTTTAAAACTGAAGACGGGGTTTGGGTTAATAATTTTGATGATATGGTGGAACTGCTTCAAGGCCATTTTGGCAGTGTTTTTAAAACCCAAAACTCGACTCAGCAGGCTATTGAAAAAGTCACGCAGTGGACTCCTGAACTGATCAATGACGAAAAAGGGGGGTTTTGGAGGGAGCATTTACGGAGGAAGAGATCGTAACAGCTCTTAAAAGCATGCATCCCCAAAAATCCCCAGGTATTGACGGTTTCCCAGTTCTATTTTTTAAAAATATTGGCACATAGTTGGTCAAGATGTGATTCGGACATGTCTGCACTTTCTTAATTCTCATGGGGATATAGAAGAGTTAAATGAAACAATTATTACCCTCATTCCCAAGGTCAAACAACCCCAATCTTCGGCAGATTTCCGTCCTATCAATCTATGTACCACGATTTACAAAATCATAGCCAAAGTAATAGCAAAAAGGATAACACCATTGCTAGATTATATTATTGGGGACACCCAAAGATCCTTTGTACCCGAAAGGCAAATCTCAGATAATATACTTGTTGCTTTTGAAATTATTCATACAATGAAAACAAGAGTTTCTGGGAAGAAGGGTTATGTTTCACTCAAGGTCGATATGTCAAAAGCATATGACACGGTCGAATGGTGTTATTTAGAAGCGATGTTGAAAAAAATGGGGTTCGAAAGGAAAATTATGTCGCTAATTATTCGTTGTATTAGTTCCGTTAAGTATTCTTTTAATCTTAATGGAGCTTCGGTTGGAAGAATCTTACCTGAACGGGTCTGCGGCAGGGTTGTCTGCTTTCTCCTTACTTGTTTCTTATATGCAGTGCAGGTCTCTCCTGCACAATTTCAGCAGCTGTCTCTAATGGTTGGCTTCAAGGGGTCAAGGCGTCCCGAAGTGGCCCTACTATTTCACACCTATTCTTCGCCGATGATAGTATATTTTTTTTCAAGAGCCAAGCACGTAGATATTTCTACGCTATTACAGATTATTACAGATTATGAGTTGGCGTCAGGCCAAAAAATAAATCTAGCTAAATATGCGGCGTTCTTTTCAGCAAATGTTCATGTAGATCTGAAAAACGCCAATAGCGAAGCTTGTGGCGTGGCAACAGTGGAGCAGCACGAGAAGTATCTGGGACTCCCTACAACTCTGGGAAGAAATAAAAAAGTCACTTTCAACCACTTATTGGATAGAGCTCAAAGCAAGACTAAAGGGTGGAAGGAGAAATACTTATCTGTCGCTGGAAAAGAAATAGTGCTGAAATCCGTTGTACAGGCAATTCCAAATTATGAAATGTCTTGCTTCAAATTACCTACATGCACAAATCAAAGATTGGAACAGATCATGAGGGAATTCTGGTGGGGAAATGGTGATAAAAGGGGTATTTGTTGGATGAACTGGGATGCTATGAAACTTCCAAAAGAAAAGGGAGGTATCGGCTTCAAAGACATGGAGGATTTCAACAGGGCGTTACTAGCAAAACAAAGTTGGCGTGTTTTAGTCTACCTAGATAGTTTGGTTTCAAAAGTGCTGAAAAGCAAATACTTCAAGAACAAAAAATTTTTTGACGCTGAACTGGGCTCAGGGCCTTCATTCGCTTGGAGATCAATAGTGGAGGGCTCAAAACCGTTAAATAAAAGGTTGAGGAAAAACCTGGGCTCTGGCAATACTATCAATATCTTTAAAGATCAGTGGATCCACAGGCCTCCAAACTTTAAAGTCATCACCCCCACCCCTGCAGAAGATCAACAGATGGTCAGCGCTTTCATCACACAAGAAAAACAGTGGAATGTACAGAAACTCCAACAGAATTTGCTACCTTTAGATGTGGAGGACATTTTGAGAATCCCAATCCCGACAGAAGAGCATAGTGACGACTGGTTCTGGTTCTACGAAGATGATGGATGCTATACAGTGAAGTCAGGTTACGAGCTCCAACGATCTTTGTCGAATTCTACAGAGCAACCTGGTATTTCAAACAACACACAGGGGTGGTTAAAGCAGCTATGGAAGCTGAAGATACAAAGGAAAATCATATTCTTTTGTTGTAGAATTCATAAAGGCATTTTGCCGACAAAGGATCGGTTACGCAATCGTGGTATTCCAATTGATGGACAATGCCACTTTTGTGATGATTCAGAAACCATCATTCATTCACTAATTATGTGTCAAATAATTCAAGAGTTCTGGTCAAGGTTCTTATCCCATGACAAGTTCTCCAAAATTGTAGATCTGGAAACACACGCAGACTGGTTCGCTGATATTTTCAAACAACTTTCAGATCCAGACAGAGCAAGGCTATGCATTGGCCTCTGGACAGTTTGGAATAGCAGAAATGAATCTATTTTCAGGGGAACCCAAAGATCAGTGGAGAAATTATTACTCATAGCAGAAGGCCATCTGAGAGAGGAGTTTCATACGGAGTTATTAGGCGACAACCACTCAGACCCTTCCCATAACGCTGTCGACCGAGATTTAAACACATGCAACAATAGCAAGTGCAAAATCCAGGTGGATGGTGCCTGGTCTTACATCAAGAAGATAGCCGGCTCCAGCGTCATCATCTAGGATCATCACGGTGTCTTTAAAGCGGCAAGTTTGACAAAGCTTCAGTGGGGAAACAGAGCCAAATAGATAGAAGCCATGGCCATTGAAAGAGGTATCGATCTAGAAACAAGTCTCAACATCACCGAAGTGGAGATTGAGAGTGATTCAGAATCACTTATCCGGCTCCTCTCTGAAGATCAAAGAGTCAATCAAGAGAGAAGCAGCATTGGAGAGATCTGGAGAAGAATTAGAGAGAAGTTGAAGACTTTTCAAGACGCTTCGTGGAAATGGATTCCTCGGGACCAGAACAACTTAGCTCATAGTTTGGCGAGAAGAGCATTGAATATAGATAAGGAAGAGGTGTGGCTCTCCACTTGCCCACAGTGGCTTTTGAATACCGGTGTAACATGACAGCTGGCTTAGTTTTGGTTTAATGAATAACATTTCTCAAAAAAAAAAAAAAAAAAAAAAAAAAAAATCTCCGTACTCCTAAGGATATCACCGTTTTATGTCACCCATATGTGGGGTTTTATAATTAGTGAATAAATAATTATACAACCATTTTTTTTCATTTGAACAAAGAACCATTAGCAGCCTTGTTGAATCAACACTCACTCTTTTGCTGTATGTTGCCTCAAAATATCATCGAGAGCCCTGATGGCATCTTAGGACTTATCCGATTCCTGACCACAAAATACATTTGCAATGGCATGCATGGGGATTTTCACGGCAAAGCATATCTCCACCTTCAAGCTCTTCGACTGCTTTGGTTGCCGCATTCTCTTGGTTTCAGTTTTACTCAAGGTACCCACATACCGATCCTCATAACTCCTAGATAGAAAACAAGCAAAGTTCATACATTGAGAGTTGTTAATTCAAAATCTAAACCAGGAGAAGTGACTTGTTATTAATTACCAACTACTATTTAAATAAATAGTTATGTCCTACTTGTTATAACGGAAGTATCGAGCAAGAACGTTGAACAAATAATGAATAACGAGACACATAATTAGCGTGGTTCGCTAACAATTATGTTAACTACTTCCACGGTCGGAAAACCAAATTTATCACTGGGAGAGAACTTGATTAAAACCCGCACAAGTCAAAAACACGGCCCATATCTCTTTATAGGCCTAAGGAAACATTTCTTGCTGCCAAAGCCCGCCAATAACCGACCTAGAACAAAGTAGCCTCCGAACTCTAGCCAGACCCCGATCATCGTCGTGTTAACAGATACTTGTTCGTGTGAGCTGTCCTTTTGTTCGTACAAATTGTGCCTTGCTCGGACGAGCACAGTCCTATTTGTGCGAACAGATTGCTGCTTGTGCGAGCTCCTTCTTCTTCGTACGAATTCCTCAACTTCTTCAGCTGCTTTAACTTGTTATCCTCTTGCTCCTTGACTTATTAGCTCGCCCGAACTTTCCTAGATGATTCGAGTTATCCCAAGAAATCTTTACCTTCACTCGAATCAACCTAACAACCATAACCAATGCTTCTCCTAGAACCTGATACGGATGTGTCTCCCAGAACCAGAAATGAGTATGCCTCCCAGATGCACTGGATGTTGCTCAAATTCCAATGATTTCCTCCAATGGATGCGCCAGATACGCGGATGCACCTAGAGAAGCATAAATAGGTGCTCCACCTTGAACCACAATTGAATGCATTCACTTAGACATGACCAAATGCGTTTCTAATGCGCTCAAGATAGCGCTAGAACCAGATTCACCATGATAAGTTCCAGGAGTCATGCCAGACTAGATGGACCATAACTAGTGCTAGAACAGGTTTCGTGCCAGATGTGTCACGAATTGCCTCACATGAATTAGAAACTTAATGCGCACCAGATCCAGGTCGCGAGCTGTACATACCCTAAATTGTGATACCATCCATAAGCCACGTGACACCCCGGATAAGGGACACGTGTGTAGCCATTGTGCTCCGCATATCACGAAATGTGTCATCTGCCTACGCATTTACGAAGAACTGCGGGGCAAGGTCCTTCTCATATGTGCCTTATGCTAACGGGACTTGGGGGTGTGACTGGCTTGGAGGCTAGAGTAAAGTTTGTCTCCTGCGAGATGTCTATCTCGCATGCGACCCTCGCATGTTATCTTGAGACCTCTGAAGGGACTGTGACATCCCTGAAGTCATGGACCACGATCCCTACATATACGGGCTGCAAGCCGCTCAATCAAGCGGACGTTAAGGCAACGAGAGATTCCAGTACCATTGTGCGTACTGACCCACGTCCATCTGATGGCCTCTAAATAAAGGATATGTCCCCTCCACAACGAACAAGGAATAACGCATAACATAGCTATAGGAGTTGCCACACTCAGCTTAGCCATCACTATCTTACCTCTGGATAACATATGTTACCTTGCTCTTTCCCCAAACCGGCTCTCTCCGGTCCCCAAACAGGTTAACCAGGTGTCGTTTGTTTTGTCCTTCTTCTTGCAGGAACACGGAGGAACTGCCTCAACATACCCCTCCCTTGCATTGGTGAACCCGGCGTGAAAAAATCAGACGGTTCACCCTTTTACCTGTTGCCAGAAGTTTCAAGATGGTTCCTCCTCCCCCCCCCCCCCCGGAGTTAAAGACGAGTGGAATCTATCACCACAACCACCAGGGTCTCCTGAGAACCAGATCTACCAGAACAGCCTCTCTCGATCCGAGAGCACCGACCCGACGGCTCTAACCAACTGGATCTAGAGAACCAGCACCACTATCCAGAACCAGGCGGCTATGATCCTGAATTAGACGACCCAAATTGCGCAAATGCAAGCACGAAAACAGACTCAGTGGTCGCAGACAACACACACGGCGACGAGCGCGTCGGGAGCCCTTAATGGTTATGTGCCTTGACCCCCACACGGTAGCTTATTCCCACATGTGCATGTGTACGTACCAAAAATGACCACCGGAGCACCATAAGCCTCCTTTTTTGCATGATTCCTCTCGCACTCTTCCCATCCTGTTAGCTTGCCACCACCGCCACCATTGACGCACGGAGTACAGCCAATCCGTTTGTCACCGCCTGTGAGAGGCCAGCATTTTCAAGCTCCCACTTATGGGCGCAAACTGTGTATGCATGTACGCATGCAGCTTCCAGCAAGAATGTGCCTTTCTCGCAGTTGCCGATTGCAAGACCTTCTCCTACCGTGATGCCCTTATCTTCCCAGGAGCATAGATTAGAATACTTCATGGCGAACCATGGAGGAAACCGCAATGCTCTACCTAGCATAGAGAGTTCCCTTCTGATCTTAACGGAGGTCTACCTGATGTCGCACCCAGCAGAGGTCTAACTGATGCCGATCCCAGCGGAGGTCTGCCTGATGCCGAACCTGCAATTCCCTACCTAGCATAGAGAGTTCCCCTATGATACCAATGGAGGTCTACCTGATAACGAAGTCAAAGGGAATGCACAGGGGCACATTATGCGTTTTGTTGACCTTTTAGGGCCATACGGAGGCGGCAGAAACATGCGATTGTGCGAGTTCTCCAAGTCTCTAGGACCCATGGGGTACAAGTGGTACTGCAAGCTCGAGCCTTTATTAGTGTGAAACTTGGAAGACATGGTGAGATTGTTCTACGCCAAGTTCTTCCAGGTTGAAGAACAGGTCACCATCATCCATCTCTCCCAGATGAATCAGAGGCATGACAAAGACGGTGTTTCCTTTACCCAGTGCTTCCGAGCAAACTCACTCCAGTGCTCGGAAGAAGTCGCAGAACCACGCCTTATGGAGATTTTTTTGTAGGAGATGTTGCTCAAGTAGAAGGAAATGTTGATGACCCACTAGATGCCTACCTTCTCAAAGCTACTCGACTATACGTGGAACATCGAACCAATCATGGAGGAGAAAGGCAAGCAATACTCGTCAGCCGCATCGGAATTCAAGGGAGGAAAGTTAACCTTCAAAAGAGGACGTCTTGCGGAGGTTCGTGCGGTATCAGACGCGCCAAATTTCCAGAAGGGGATTTATAAACCACTCCCCCCCCCCTTCTGTGTCATTTGTCAAAAGTTATAAACTTTGCAAAGCATGGAGGAAGGACGACATTCTCCCAAAAATGCAAGGACCACCTACTGGAGAACAGATGCGTGAACCCAAGTAATGCGAGTGTCACAGCGAGGTATCGCATCCGACCGCGGAATGCAAGAAGCTGACATACCTCATAAATGACAAGATGAAGGATCGGGAGCTGTTCATTGAAGAAACCGAGTAGGATATCCGGAATAATCCTTTAACTTTGCACAAAAATGAGAACACTCGGGGAAAGAGGTTGTCATGATAACGATCGCAGAGGAAGACGACGGTGAACCCTTCAAAATTAATCACGTGCAGGAAGGCGAAGACTCCTTGAACACCGAAGACGTGTGAGCATCACGCTTAGCCGGCATAAGAAAATTTAAGGCATTCTTCGACGCGATGCACTTCTCCCAGGATAGTAGGATGGAAATGACAAAGGCCCTACACTGATTTGCTAAAGACTTAAGGGAAGACTTGGTCAAATCCAATGGTGAAGTCATAAAAGCAACAAGGCTGCCATCCACGCTGATCTCTTTCTCTGAACGGGACAAGACGTCCAAATCGAGCTGGCTGGATCCCGGATGCGAAGATATTAGGAAAACCCTCTCCATTGATTGGATTTGTAAACGAATTCAAGATGAACCTTGGATTCATCCTATTAGGGTGGTTGATTGGAAAGATATTTCGTTATGCGCAGTTCCACGAGATAGAGGCGAGAACGACCGACCACATGGTCATCTACCGGTCATGGATTCACTGATTCGACGCGGTATCTTCCTTTGCCCACCAAATTATGAGAGCAATTTGGAAAGGGAAGGCGGTAGATGTGCCACCCTCGGTTAACCCGTTCAACCTAGACGAAGCGCATCTCACCGAAGCAGTATGGTGGAACGAGCTATCGGGGAAGGATTCAGTAGGGCCTCTTAATTCCACTCCCTTGCCCGGGTGGGATGACGTTTAAGGCTAATCCGCGGAAAGTTTGATGCTTTTACAATAAAGGGCTTAAGATAGTCCGCACTTGACACGACCAACCCACAACAAGCGCATCTACTCCATGAAGAGGTCTGTTGAGCACACCGAAGAGGGCAAGGTGGTCAGTTTCTAAAAGGAGGGGAAGAAGTGTTATTGTATCTGAAGGGGTGTGGGGCCGTCCTCGATTCCCAAGGATGACCCCGAGAACAAGAACTCCCATGTGGTCGAAAATGAAGCTAAACCCAAGTGCGACATGACCATGGAAGAAGACTTACCTACTGCGCCAGAATGTTTTGAAGATAGGCCCAAGCCATAGAAACATGACCTGCAAGAAGTGTCCATGTGCCCTAACGAAGATATAAAGAGACCAGTTCTGATTTCACCTGATCTAAGAGAATGAGACAAAAAATCCCTACTAGAACTCCTAAAAGAATATGAAGACATGTTCGCATGAGATTATGAATAAATTTCAGGGCTCGACACCAGATTCACCATGCATCGACTCAATGTTGATGAGCAGGTCAAGTCAATCAAGCCGAATACAAGGACCTTCTGACCAGAGCTAGAAGTCAAGATCAAATAAGAGGTGGATAAACAGCTAAAGGTGAAATTCATCAAGTCGGTGCATCATCCCACGTGGCTTGCAAATATCATCACAGTAATCAAGAAGAATGGGCATCTACGAAACTGCATGGACTTCAGGGATTCAAATTGGTCCTTGCCGAACATATACGTATTGATCGACTCAACAGTATGACACCAGATGTTCGGTGTTATGGATGGCTTCAGGGGCTACAACTAGAGAAAAATGGACCCTGAGGATGCAGAAAAGACTGCATTCATCACCCCGGTAGGCGTATTCCATTACACAGTTATGCCATTTGGACTAAAAAATGCGAGTCCAACCTACAAAAGGGTGATGATGGCCCTTTTCCATGACATGATGCACAAAGAGATGGAGTTTTACGTCGATGACATAGTGGTCAAATCTCGGAAAAAAGTGGATCACTTAGCGGACCTAAGGAACATTTTCGAAGAGTGCTAGCATGTTCAACTGAAATGAACCCTTTGAAGTGCGCGTTTGGGGTCATTTCTGGCATGTTTCTCGGATGCGTGATACATAGGCAAGGAATAGAACCAGACCCCACCATAATTTATGCAATCATGAGCTTCCCAGAACCTTGCAGTCAGATCGAGCTAAAGACATTCTCAGGGAAGATCCCGTACTTGCGAAGGTTCATACCAGCAATTGCTGAGAAGAGTCACGGCTTCAGCCGGATCTTGAAGAAGAATGTCGACTTTGATTGGTAGCCCGCGCATCAAAATGCATTTGAACATTTAAAGAGCGTACTTACTTCTCCCAGGGTCATGATCGCACCACAGCTGAGAAGTCCTTTATTACTCTATTTGACGCCAACCACAAGGTCAATCGGGGATCTATTGAAACAGGAGCATGAAGGACAAGAACGCCCGATCTATTTTATCTCCAGGGTAGTCCAAGATGTGTAATCCAGATACCCTCCATGCAGCAACATTGTTTGGCAATTTTCTTTGGTAGTGCAGAAATTAAAACACTACTTTGCTACCCATAAGGTCGTCGTGATAACAAAGAGCCACCCCATACGACACCTCTTGTCTCACCCTGCACCTTTCAGTAGTTTAGAAAAGTGGTTTTTGAGTCTCTCGCACTGCGACATAACTTGCGCAAGGCCCAAGGTGATCAAATCTCAGGCGGTCGCAGATTTGTTGGCGCAATTCCCATGAGGGAACTATGAGCCGATAACGGAGTAGACAACTAGAAACCTGGTGTTCAACAAGCTAGAGGAAGAACAAAGGAGACTCCACTTCGATGGGTGGTCCACGAGATCTGGAGGAGGAATTGGATTTATACTTACAAGTCCTCAAGGAGGAGTAACCCAGATGTTGTACAAGCTAAGCTTCCGGGTCACATTAAAGAAGCAGAATATGAGGCCTTAGTAGCATGTTTAATCGCGGAAAAACCACTTGGGATCAGAAAGCTTGTCATGTCGAGAGATTCCAAGCTCATCATCAAACAATCGTCAGGAGGATTCGCACTCAAGGAGACCAATCACTGAATCTATCGAACCATGGTGCAAAATTTTTCAAGCTCTTCCAACGTGCTTAGCTTTCAGTACACTCCCAGAAGCTCCAACCACCATGTAGACGCACTTGCCACATAGGGTTCCAAAGTATCAGAGGACAAATTCCATGCCCGAATCCAAGTTCAGGTAAACACTAACCCTTTTGTATGGGAGACATTTGCGCAGAAGAACTCGCGGAAGAAGATTGGATCCAATCGTAGAAGGACTGCTAAAAGAAGAGAAATGTGCGAGATGACCTAGTGTCAAGGGATCAACATCCAAGAAAGTATGTTATACTCCAAAGGTCATGGAGGAATCTTGTTGTGATGCGTCATGGAACGAAAATGAAAGGACTTCGTAAACAAGTTGCACGAGGAAAGCTGTGGACAAAACAAGGTGCCTCTCTACCGAAAGGCACAGAGTTAAGGCATCTTCTAGCCCAAAATGAGCACTTATGCAGTCGCCCTCCAAGGACAGTGCGTCAAGTTTTCATAGTCAAAGACATGCTGGAAGTTTGTGCTCAGGACAAAGAGCAAGATTGAAGGGAGCCATTTGTTCCCTATATGTGAGACAATGTCCTCCCCCACGAAAGGAAAAATACATAAGCCACTAAAGAGAAAAAGCTCCAGATACGAGATGAGAAACAATGTACTCTGGAGGAAAAGCTTCGATGGGGGCTTGCTGAGATGCCTCGTCGGGCGCAAAATTCACGAAGTGAGGAGGGAACCCACTCCACGGAACATCAAGGAGGTGCGAAGCTCCTGGACCTTGGCTACTTTTCGCCAACCATGGAGGCATACTTCAGTATGAACGTCAAGAGGTGACTGGTATGCCAATTATATAGAAATTTAGTGCATGCGCCGTCTTTTGACCTGCATGCATTGCGCACTCTGTGAACATTTCACACCTGGGCCATGAACTTCATCGGTCCCATAAGGCCTGAATCATAAGGCAAGAGGTTTATCCTTGCAGCGATGGATCTTTATATAAAATGGGTAGAAGAAATAAATGTGAAGAACCCTAACGAAGGTACGGTCATTAACTTCGTCCTTAGCAACATTATTTGTAGGTTTGGTGTCCCAAACACCATTATTACGGACAACGGGACGCTATGCGTGAATAACCAAGTTGCGGGGAAGCTTGAACAATTCAATGTCAAGCATATCACCTCCACTCCTTACTATCCAAAAGGGAATGGATAGGCGGAAGTATCCAACAAAACCCTCATCAAAATTCCTCATCAAGTTGGTCGTGGATGACCAGTCAAAGTGGTTCAATTACATCGATGTTTCTCTCAAGGCCTATCGCACGTCATTGTGTACCCCTACAGGTTCGTCACCATTTTTACTATGCTACGAAGCCGAGGAAAATATTCCCACAGAAATCAATATCCCTTCCACACAAATTTTGCTCAGCGCGCAAATCGATAGTCAGAGAAGCCACGACTGAGACCTGATCGAAGAAAGGCGGGAGAAAGCAAAGAAAAAGAACGTCATGTACCAATAGAGGATCGCAAGAGCCTACAACAAAATGGTTCACCTAAGAAGATTTGTTGTAGCAGATCTTGTCCTAAGATCAGCCGACCATTGACTTCGTGACGATGTGCATCCCATGTTTGCACCCAACTGTCAAGGGCCTTCTGAGGAAAAAGATGATTTCAAAAGGGGGTATTGCAAAATACAGAGATGTGGGGGACAAGGCGCCGCGCCCAATCCCGTGAATATGTGATGGCTCAAGAAATACTACCCATGACCCTCGCTCTTGGCAGGTGTAGATGGTGCTTTCCAGACAGACAGAGCATTGCCACGTGGTGGCCATCCAGCACATCTGAATGTGCTCTGCATACACCGGATCATTGATCATACTTATCCACCTCGGGTCTGTAAGACAAAGCCACCCGCGACACCAACCACACGGGACTTGTAGGGACTTAGTGGTTTGGAGGCTAGAGTAAGGTCCGTCGCGCACGAGCAACAACCAAGCTCGCGCGCGACCCTTTATAACTTACTTTGAGAGACTTAATGACCACGTCCTATAAACCCGGTTGATCTCATAACGGTCTCCGGTATCTGCGGACAGGTGCGTAACGTTCCCTATATATACAGTCGAACGTGTCGTCACGTGGGCTATCATTAAGCCGCCATTTATGGTGCATTACCCCCCCCCCCCCCACACACACACACAACGGTCACTTCCCCACTATATGTAAGAATGTTAGCCTTTCATGGTAAGGGTTCTACTTCTAAGCTCTCTTGTCGTCATTAAGTTGTCTCTCTCTCTCACAGTTACCATTGCTTACTCTCTCCCTACTCACACCCTCCATCTCTCTGTGTACATATTCTCATCCTCTACTTGAGGTGTACACTTGGATCTCTCCAGAGGACTTCCTTGTACACAGCAGGCATCGGTCAATTTCAATTCCTCCCACAGAGGGAATTTGTCGTGCATCTCGGTACTTGGTGTACCTTTTGATTCCTTCCATATGGGAAATTTTATCGATTTTTGTTCGTCCCATATGGGGAATTTTATCAAAGGAACACCCTGCCATTTTAGGGATTGATTATTCGCACTCGATTTTTGTTATCAATTACATTGATAGAGAAAGCGTAAGTCTGTTGCGATAGCAGCCATATTGCCAAATATGTCGATGGCAGAAGTGCGTAAGCCTATCCACCGTGATGTCAGCCCCTTTTTCCAGCCTTCTAAAAGTAGAAATACGTAAGTCAATTCACCACAATAGCAGCAGCCTTGTCAAACTATGTTGACAGCGAAATTCATAAGCCTATCCGCCGCGATAGCAGCTGCTTTGTTAATGATTGCCGCTTGCAAAAGCATAAGCCTATCCACCGTGATAGCACTCGTTTCATAAGCTTATCACCCGCTGATGGCAGACTGTGTAAGCCTATCCGTCGCGATAGCAGCCCGAGTTTAAGCCTATCACCTGCTGATAGCAACTACGAAAAAAGCATATCACTTGCTGATAGCAGCTCCGATAACCTAGCATGTGTTGATAGCATTTGCGAGGGTTATGGTCTGCCGAAGGCAACTACAAAAAGCATTTATATCATGATAGCAATTGAGATTCTTCTCTATCATATTGTAAAGTCTGTCTATCACGATGGCAACGACAATCCTTTTGTTAGCAAGTTATGAAGCTTATTTTCCACGATAGCAACTGTGATTCTTTTCTAGAAAATTATCAAGCCTATCTATGCGATTATTTTCTAGAAATCATAAAGCCTACTGTCATGATAGCAACTGGTATGAGTTTCTAGCAAATTATAATGACTATGCACAGAGATATTGATTGCAAGTCTTTCATAACTAACCATAAAGCCTATCCGTCGTGATAGCAATTGCAGTTTATTCACAAAAACTACAAAGCATATCCGTCGTGATAGCACATGCATTGGAAGATAACTGCTACAATAGCACTTGCAGTTTATTCCCCATATAAAGGCTCACCCGAACATAGCTAATGAGCATAGCACGACAACATCGACAACATGCGATAATGGAAGGGTTACCTGCGAAATAATAGGTGCGTAAAATACTATCTTGTGTGATGTTAACCGTGAAAAAATTTGCCTCTCTCTTTTACAATCCCGAAGGTTCGTGAGGAACCAAAAGGGAGCTTGCAGAAAGTAAGTATATTGGTGCGGCCCACTGGGTTTGCGTACAAAGTACTTGAAAGAAGATATGCGCATGAATATGTTCGAAGAAAAAGTGAAAGCACAAGAGGAACTGGAGAAGGTGTCTTCGCAGCTAGTCCTTATATTACTTAGCATATAAAGTATTACAAAGAGGCCCTGACAAGGGATGCAAATAAGCTGTTACATATAAGTCCAAAATAAAGCATGAATGATGCGCAAGTGGAATGCTACGTCCCAAAGTTGCTGATAATATAAAGAAGTGCTAGAGACACCAAAATCTCACGATAGTACTGCACTCGCAAAAGAATGGTGGATGCGCGACTTTGTGAAGCAGTGGAACGGTCTTCACTAACGAGCAATCAGCATTGAAGGTTTTCTTCAAGTTGGCGTGGGAACCGGAGGTGGAAGTGGTTGGTTCAGGGCATACTCCATCGTATTTCCATGACGAAACATGCTTACCAATCGGCGCTAAAATTCCACAAGGGATTCGAGGGCCTTACCGATTGACCTCTACGCCTGAGAGAGAGTTGAAGTTCGGACGAAGACGTACCCTTGTTTCCTATTTCCATACAAAGGCCCTGGTCCAATGGCTCTGGAAGAATGACGGATGAAGGACAGGGGTTGTACCAAAACTCAATCACTTTAGCTCATCGAGAGCATCATAAGGGATTGAGCTTAGCAGCAGGAACTCCATACTGATCGCCTGCATTTGGTTGATTCAATAATTCAAACGAATAAACTTCGAACAGCAACAACGGATCTGCCATTACTGTCCTGCTGGGAGAGGACATTGGAGGCCATGAATAGCCTGGCGCCAAGTACGTCATTGGGAGGTTCAAGAAGCAAGACACTAGAGATTTCACTTCTTGAACCCACCAAAGAACTAAGCAACATAGGGAAATCTCCCTTACACCGGAGCATCATTCTTTCCGAGAATAAAGTAGAGGGAGAAGAGATAAGCACTCTCGGAATGAATAACTCGAAGCATTGGCATCCCTTTTATAGCCAAGGAAGCGTAAGTATGGAGATCCTAGACGACCGAAATGAACGATCGTGATAATTTAAAGAAGAAGCGTGAACGACCACTCTCTTAGGAAGTAACATCGGCACTGAAGGCGGAAATCAGTTGCACCCATAAAAGAATTCCCGATTATCGATAAGAGTCCAATTACTTGAAGTTATCCTTCCCAAAAAAGACTCATGTCAGAGGTTTTAAGGCGCGACGCTTCGGAAAACGCTCTCGTTAGTCTTATGATATTTTACTTGAAGGCTTATCTACAGTAGTGTATGAGAGATAAAGTATATATGTTCGCTATAGGCGTAAATGTTGTTTGAGTAACTCTTGGGGGCTATGGTTTTTGCTCTCGAAGATCACGCGGCGGTCTCCAAACGCAAAAAAGGGGGCTAATGTAGATACCCTAAATCGTGAAATCATCAATAATCCACGTGACACCCTGGATAAGGGACATGTGTGCAGCCGTTGTGCTCCGCATAGCACCGGAATGCGTCATCTGCCTACACTTATACGAAGGACAACGAGGCAAGATCCTTCACATAAGCGCCTTATGCTACGGTACTTGGAGTGCGAGTGTCTTGGAGGCTAGAGCAAGGTTTGTCGTGTGCGAGATGCCTATCTCGCATGCGACCCTGATATGTTATACAGATACCTGCGAATGGATTGTCACGTTCCCGAAGTCATTGACCACGATCCATACATATACGGGCCGCGATCCACTTATCATGCGAACGTTAAGGCCACAGAGGTTCCATTACCATCGTGCGTACCCACCCACGTCTGTCTGATGGCTTGTATATAAAGGATATGTCGCCTCCACAACAACGATGAATAACACATAACAGAGCTATTGCAGGTGCCACAATCAGCTTACCCATTACTTTCTCACCTCTGAATAACATTGGTTGCCTTGCTCTTACCCCAAAATGGCTCTCATCTACAGTCCCCAAACAGATTAACCATGTGCCTTTTTTTTTGTTCTTCTTCTTCCACGAACACGGAGGAACTGCCACGATAGGCCCCTAGTTTACACATGCCAAAACCAGACTCGCACTGTAACACCCCAAAACCCAGGGGGTTATTTTAGGATAAAATAGTGAAAAATATAAATCGGCACGACGATCCAACCAGCACCACATGCGGCTCACCGCGGGTACCAAAACAAAGACTTGTCTACCATACTGGTAACGTCTGAGCCACCAGCTCAGGTACCAGATAGAACATCGTATTTCAAGAAAAACTTACTCATTTACTTCAGAAAGCTGATAGATCAGTACGTGACTGTAAATTTGAATAGTGGTCTTTATATACAAATGACAACAAATAATCTAATACACTCGATAACTATCAAAGCTAACTACTACTACTCCTCGAATCTACCACTCGATTGACCCGTCACAACCTGAAAAGCATTACGGTGAGCCAAATAGCTCAGTTGGTACCGCCTAACCACTGGCGTAGAAATATAGTAACCAATTAAATTGTAGCAGGTTATCAAACAATAACATGGGTCATGCAGCGCTCCAATATCATGCCTCACAAGCAATATATAGAAAACAGATATAGAAACGATATCTAAACAGTGAATGTCTCAGTAGGTGTATAATCACATATACACCATAATTACAGTAGACTTGGAGACTAGATTTCCCCTACCTCAACTCCGACGAAACTAAGAGTCCCTCTCGAACATGTGGATAGTATCTCGCAGAGTCTCCTCGACTCAACCCTCTCACTCACTCATCAATATTCCATTCGAATCTGGAATGAGAAATAACTATATCACTGGACCCTATTTATAGGAGTAGGCGACCAATCATGTCGCAATGTGTCATAAGGACATGTGGGATGCATGCAGGGGTTAGAGGCCTGAGTCGCGACACATATCGCTTGGGTATCACGCATGCAAATGCAGGAGGCTATGGCGGTGACACACACTGGGTTATGTTTCAGAAGCAACTGACTTGCAGTAGGACCCGTGTCGCGCATGTGAAGAAAGCTGCCACGCGACAACATGCAGCAGGAGTGTGTGTCAAACATCTTGGACATGGCTAAGTAAGTGACACGTGTCTCCATACATGTCACTCATGCAGCTAACACATATACAAGCTAACATACTACATGTCAGTAAGCTAATTAACACTTAAACAATTCATTAGTACTAATTATCCACTAAATATTTGTATCCTTAATTTAGTGATTAAAGAATATATTAGGACCTTTGGTGTATTTCTGGACGAGCTTAACTATTATAGTTTCACAATTATGAGTTCATCTATCAGGATACAGAATAAAACTCAATAAAGTAACATAAGCTCAAGAAACACAACCATTACATTTTCTACACAATGTAACGACTAGACTCCATACAAAAGCAATTTAGTATGCTAACAGAATATGTCAAAAATACATATTCACTGTAAATAAAATTATTTAACACTTTCTAGAAATAAGTGATATTACAATCTACCCTACTTCAAGAAATTTCGTCCCGAAATTTAAAAACTGAATTAGATAATTTATTTTGAAATCTACCATGTACCTGAGTCCTCACCTCTGAAAACGAGTACGAACTTGGGAAATGAGCCACATACAGCCTCAGTTTCGCAAACTCTAATCACTAATCAGTTGATATCACAATCAGCAATAAACTGAGTTTGCAACTCAACAGCCATAACTAAGCAGTGGGTCCACACCATTTCTGACTTTGGTAGGGCTATATCATTGATTATGCAATTCAAAAATTTGTTAGAAACATAGCATAGTAAAACCCAATTTAGCCAATCGTCCCAAAATAGAGTGTTACTGTGCTCTGATACGCGCACCATGCGTCAACCAGGAGCCCAGAAAGCCCCTATGGGGCTCAGAGAACTAGGCCATCCTTGGAAGTCCCTCCACCTTTAGTCCAAGTTGCATATCCGGCGTTCTTCTTGTTGGTGTAGATTCCTTAGAGGCAATCTATTTAAGTATGAACATAGTTTTGGATAGAATATTCATTTTATTATATATGGATATATTAATATAATGAAGTCCTTAGATTGCAATTGTTGTTTATATTAAATTATCCCTAGTCAAATATATTTTTTAGTAGGACGATCATTATGCAAGAAGACTGGTGTGTGGGTAGATTAATATGGAGATATCAAGTCTAACACATGGGTATGCATTAGCAGTGATGGCATAATGGATTGATCCATCACGAGAAGGCTGCATGGCAGTTATGTGAATGTCACAAGTGCTTCTCGTAGTGAAAATGGTGTTTTAGTCCTTTGACTTGAAGTTACTAGATACTCTAGTTGTGGATTATCATATTTTGATATCATCAAACGTTAAACCGTAACTGGGTAATTATAAAGATGATAATCGGACATGATAGGAAGCAAGCTAAGAGATGGCAGTGATGCAGAGAGGATGTGTCCCTCCCAAATAAAGGGAGTATGTATCCATGTCCACTCGATGAGTAGTACTTATTAAATGTCTTGCCAGATTCAGGTAAATCAACAGATGATATTGGTGTTATCTGTTCAGATAAGTCTATTCCCAAGATCGAGAAACTATGGATTGGATATACGAGTGACCCATGTGTCTCGTGTTCAATCCGAATATTGTGACAAAGGGACAATGCAGCACGGTAACATTGGTCACAAAGGTTTGTCAGATCACTGACTGTTTCTATTAGTTAGGTAGCATTGATGTGTTGCTAGACACCTCTCTATGTTTGTAAATTGTTACTGCCAACTTAATAGGAACCTGCAGGTCACACACCAAAAGGATTAAACTTGATGTATATGTTAATTAGTTGGACAAATTAACAGTTAAAAGTAATCAGGGATCAAAATGCAACAATGTGCATATTTAGTTGGATTAAGTAGCAATTAGACTAATTGTGTATGGACATGATTAGTATTGGGGCAACTTTGTAATAAATAAGGATTTACTGATTATAAAAGGCTAGTCCAAGCCTATTATTTCATTAGATGAAATAATTATTAGAGCAATGAGAAGAGACCAAGAGAGGCTCGGCCAACCCCATACCCGACGCCATAGAGAGTGTAACGCCCCTCGTTTCCAAAGCTTTCTGTTCCGGACCGGAGAGCCTGGGAGGGTGCTACTCGAAATGAAGCGGCAGAAATCAAGAACAACACATTTGATATTTATATATTACAACTCTTAAATTGTCTGCAATATACTGTTACACATGATAATATTATACTAAGAGTGCGCCTTATTAAAAGTGATATCAAGTAATAGATGAGTCTCGAATCCCGCTACTCCATAATCCCAACTCTTAGACTTGGGGGGGGGGGGGGGGGAAGAAACAAGACCGCAGTTTTTCCAAAGTCAGCAAGAAATGCTGAGTAAGTAAACACTCCAACATGTAAACAGGAAAGATGCATGCTTTTCTTTAAAGAATATGAATAACAAAAAGAAATCAGATATAGTAGTGAAAATGATCAAGTATGATATGATATAAATCTTCTAATATTCTCAAAATATTACCGTTTATAATTCCAATGAAATATTTTCAAACCAACATACTGTCCCAATTAGGGATAATCTCGTAATACTGTCCCAATTAGGGGAAAAATCTCAAGTATAGAATTTCCTTCCATTTTCACATGAAAATCCACGTTTGTTAATTAGTTGTAGCGGGGAACGAACCAATCCATCACAATATTCCATCACAGTATCTCATAAGTAACCAACCATATCACATGCATCCAAGATCTTAAGTGTCGGCACCCCCCTAAGACTTCTTGCGGCCAGAGAGGTGAGTACATGAAGCAGCCCGGGGCTAATTGAAACCGAGCAAAATATCACAATAGGTCGGGTGGCCGTGCCATCCCAAATATCATAACCACAGTGTATATAAGACTCCGCATATGGTTCCACCGCACAACTGTATCCACTTTACGTTATTACATATTATTAATTTCAAGTGATAGTTTCCATAAGAATCATTTAGACAAGTATTTGAAATCTCATGCCAAGCATGTATGTCACAAATCACATTTGAGACGTAAAATCTGTAAAATATTGGGACACGAAAGAAGGACGGGAACATTAGGTCAGGCATGTTTACTCACCTCGAGTAGCCAAGCAACCAGCACGATAACGCTTCTACGACTACACGTAGCCCCTTTCTACGAACTCGTCACCTACAATTTATATCTCCTAAATTAATTACAAGTCCAATTGTGCAAGTATGGTATGCAAAGTGCTACTAGTCTCATTTAAAATTACCCCCCCCCCCCTTACCCCATTAATTACTAGTGTGCATCAATATTATATAAATTTTTCTCATAATATATTCCAAATGATATAAATATGTTGGAATAGATGCCCTAGAGGCAATCTAGTTTAGTATGAATTTGTATATGGCTAGAAAATTCATTTATTATTTATTGGATATTTAATATAATGAAGTCCTTAGATTTACAATCGTGTTGTTTATCTTAAATATCCCTAGTCAAGTATAATGATTAATGGGAAAATCATCTATAGACTAGTATGGGGTTGGATTGATATGGAGATATCACGATCCAACACATAGGTGTGCATTACGGAATGTTGCACTGGATTGACCCATCTCCGAGAAGGCTACATACATGTTATGTTAAGTCACAAGTGCTTCTCGCGGTGCAATGGTATTGTCATCCTTAGACTTGAAGTCACTAGATATTCTAGTTGTGGATCATTGTGATCTTGGTAGCGTTAAACGCTACACCGTAACTGGGTAGTTATAAAGGCGTGTACTGGATACAATGAGAAGCAAGCTTAGAGATCGTAGTGGACGTAGAGAGGATTTGCCCCTCCCACATAACGGGAGCAAATATCCTAGGCCACTCGAGGGATAGTGCTTATAGAATGTCTGGCCAGACTCAAATAAATCAATATATGGGATATTGATGTTATTTGCACGAATAAGGCTATTCCCATGGATCGAGAAACTATGGATTGGATATACGAGTGTGACTTGTATGTCTCGTGTCCAATCCGGATATGGAGGCAAAGGGATGAGACAATTACTTGTACAAGGTTGTCTAGATGACTATTCTATTAGTTGGCTAGAATGGATGTTTTGCTAGAAACCGCTCCATATTAGCAAATAGTTGCTACCAACTAGATAGAACCTATGGGGTCACACGCTATATAGAGTTGTACTAGATTTGGGAATTAATTAATTGGATTAATTAATTAGAAGGATCACTTTGCAAACCCTTGCAAACTTAGTAGGGACTAATTTGCAAGGAAGGGACTAAATTGAATTCTAGTTGGACTAGAATAAGTCCTTTAGGTAGTTAACAAGGAGTTGTTGGACTATATAAAGGACCCTCCTTCCTTCCTTCCTCATAACTTATGCTCATTAGTGAACATAACAAGAGTGGGAGAGAACAAAGGAGAGAGAGCAAGCAACAAGGAGGCCGAACCCGACCCCTTGCCGCCGCCCTCACCCCGTCGGCCAAAAAGAGGGCCGAAGCCCCTCTTTTGTCTCGTTTTGCGTGATTCCTTCACCCTCCTCTTATTCCGGGCTAGCACCAAGGAGTTTGGGAGATCTAGGATCAACTCTAGGCGTGGATCAACTATAGAGAACGTGACACTATTCGCGTTTGAAGTCATCAAGGAGAACCCAAAGGTGTGTTTATGATTTCTTACCTTTACTATCGTTATGCATCTAGACTTGTGATCCTTGGAGGGTTTTGCATGGTTATTTGTTTGATTATGCTTCCGTTTGTGCGATCCATTAATCAAAACCCTACAGTGGTATCAGAGCCACAGGTCATAGAGCATAAACGTAGTTTATGTGTTACATTCTTGTTGTTTTACACCTTAATTTGATTGTTTATCGCGTAAAACAAGACAAATCAAGCATGGGATGCAATTTGTCAAGAATTACTCATAACAAGATCCAATTTTTGCATTGGATGCATGAATTGGTGAGTTTGAGAAATTTTAGGATCTTAGATCTAGGGTTTGGGCATCCTTGGGGAAGAAGGAGTTCTCCCAAAACAAGGAAACAACCAAACTTGGGCTCCAAGCAAGGGAGTTGTTTTGGAAACAACTCCCAAGAGGAGGTTCGGCCCCCCCTAGGGACCGCCCCCTTGCTTGCCGCCCAAGCTTGGCCGCCCTAAGGGGCCGGGCGGCCCTAACCCGCGGGCCTAGCTTGCGGGTTTTGGGCCAGGCCGGCCCTAGGGCCTTGTGGTTCACCTTAATAGGCCCGGGCAATTGGATTGTTGGGCCCATGGACCGTTTTAACCCTAGAAATCCTAAAATCAATTAAAATTGACCGAGCGCGTTAAAATTGGATTTTAACTGTTTATGTGCAAATCGCATGGTGATTGGATATGGCCTTAGGATGTGGTTTGATGTGGATGTTTAATTTTGTGGTTTGGTTTTACGGCCTGCGAGCTGATCAATTAATTGTAATAATTAATTAGGGTTTTATGGCCTGCGTGCTATTTTTTTTCTCAACTTGTGAGATTTATTTTATTTAGTATAGATATTAGCTAGTGCTAGATAAAGTAGATTGTTAGCCAAGAATGGAGAAAAGAAGCCCAAAGCCAAAGAAGCCACAAAAGATGGAGCATGGAGCATGGAGCATTCCACATGACTATGAAGGATGGACCAAAAGATCAAGACGCATGGAGATGTGTTTGCTTAGGGTTCATAGATAATTCCATTGGCTTGGAATTATCTTAGTCTAGAAAAGGCCATATCCACATCACGTTTATTTTCTGTTATGTGGCTGTTTATTTATTGTCTTATTATTTGTGTGGTTGGTGTATGGATGATGCATGCAATTAGGATAATAAGATAATTAGACAACCCGGATCTATTATTTGGAGTTGTGCCCAAACTCAAATAGATAGATTAGTTGATATTGATCAACAAAACAATTAAAAATTGAATTTAAAATCCCTCAAATTTTAAATATTGTGTTCTTGCCTTCTCGTTATTTAAACACTCATTATCATCATTATTTATCAAGTTCGTGCGTGCCAAAGCATGGCGACTTGGTTCATAATGATGGAATGCGATGGCACGTAACAATGTGCAATTGTTTAGATAAGAGGTTGAACACAACTAGGCTATTAATTTGATTAAGAAACCTAGAGGCAATCAATTGGGATTATCCATATGGATGGATAAATAAGGAGTTATTTGCCCGATTGAACCAAGAGTTGCATATGGGATGAAATTGGAATTGTTCCTACCTAAAAGTAGTCAAATTATGGGTGACTTGCCAAAGCAAGCTCATAAGGAGATGAAAAGACGGATCTTGGCCCACTAGAAAATATAAGGATATTTTCCGCATTAATATCTTGAGGGTTATTAATCCGTAGAAAAATAGTGGGAGCTATATTTAATAAACTAGCCATTATTAAATATAGTCAAAAATTCACAAATACTAAAACTTGCGTATTTTCCTTTTTGTAGAATACCAAATGGCAAACAACTCATCGAGTTCACAACATTCCCTACGATCTGTCCTTGAGAAGGACAAGCTCTCTGGAACCAACTTCCTTGATTGGTACAGAAACTTGAGAATTGTTCTCAAGCAAGAGAAGAAACTGTACGCAATAGAGGAGCATGTTCCAGAAGGTCCAGAGAACCAGACACCTGCTGCCTTAAAGGCGTATCAAAAGCGTGTTGATGACGCTAATGATGCGGCCTGCCTAATGCTTTGCACCATGACCTCTGAGCTTCAGAAGCAACACGAGAACATGAATGTTGTCGATATGATCGAACATCTAAAGCAGCTCTTCCAAGAGCAGGCGAGGGTAGAGAGGTATGAGGTCTCAAAGGCACTGTTCAAATGTCATCTGGAAGAAGGGAACCCGGTGGGACCCCATGTACTCCGAATGATCGGGTACTTGGAGAATCTCGCCAGGCTTGGGTTCCCGGTCGGCCAAGAGTTGGCAACCGATCTCGTGTTGCAATCGTTGCCCGAGAGTTATGGACAGTTCATTATGAACTATAACATGAACGAGATCGTTAAACCACTGCCAGATTTTCTCAACATGTTGAGGACGGCTGAACAGAGCATCAACAAGGGTAAGGGCAAGGCCATTATGATGGTGCAGGAAGGAAAGGGCAAAAGGTTTGCCTCTTCCTCCAAGGGCAAAGGCAAGTCAGTTGCCAAGTCCAAGGAACAAGCCCTTAAGCATGTTGGTGGCATTGCCAAGGTTGTGACTAAGGGTGAGTGTCACTACTGCAGTCAGCCTGGACACTGGAGGAGGAACTGCCCAAAATATCTGGAGGACAAGAGGCTTGGAATAGTGATTCCACCACCACCAGGTATTTTTGTTGTAGATGTCAATTTAACTGTCTCTACATCATGGGTATTAGATACTGGATGTGGATCTCATATTTGTCGAAATATGCAGGATCTAAAGAGAAGTAAAAGATTGGCTAAAGGAGAGGTAGATCTGCGCGTTGGGAATGGAGCAAAGGTTGCTACGTTGGCCATAGGCGTGTGCGAGCTATCTCTGCCTTCAGGATTAGTTTTAGAATTAAATAATTGCTATTTTGTGCCTGCTATGAGCAGAAACATTATTTCTATTTCTTGTTTGGACAAGGAAGGTTTTATTATTTCAATAAAGAACAATTGTTGTTCCTTTTATTTGAATAATAATCACTATTTTAGTGCGCAATTATTTAATGGACTTTATGTCCTTGATCTAAGCAATCCTGTCTACAACATTAATACCAAGCGGATTAAAATAAATGATTTAAATCCTGCTTATTTATGGCATTGTCGTTTAGGCCATATAAACGAGAAACGTGTATCTAGACTCCATAAGGATGGATTACTAGACTCATTTGATTTTGAATCATATGAGACATGTGAGGCTTGTTTATTGGGAAAAATGACAAAGGCCCCTTTCAATAAGAAAGGTGAAAGGACTAGTGAGCAATTGGCGCTCATACATACTGATGTGTGTGGGCCATTTGCCACGCCTGCCAGGGGTGGTTATGTCTACTTCATTACATTTACTGATGATTACAGTAGATATGGATTTGTGTACCTTATGAGGGAAAAATCCGAATCCTTTGAAGTGTTCAAAGAATTCAAGAATGAAGTAGAGAAGCAACTTGGCAAAAGTATCAAGGCTCTACGATCGGATCGTGGCGGAGAATACTTGAGCCAAGAGTTTGACGACTATCTTAGAGAGTGTGGGATCGTGTCCAAACTCACTCCACCCGGAACGCCACAATGGAATGGCGTGTCCGAAAGGAGGAATCGAACCCTATTGGATATGGTTCGGTCTATGATGTGTCAAACCGATCTTCCATTATCATTTTGGGGCTACGCTCTATTAAGTGCAGCTTTCACCATTAACCGTGTTCCATCTAAATCAGTCATGAAGACACCATATGAGATGTGGAGTGGGAGGCGTCCCACATTGTCGTTCATGAGGATTTGGGGCTGCGATGTCTATGTAAAACGTTTACAATCAGACAAGCTAGGGCCTAAATCGGATAAGTGTAAATTTGTGGGGTACCCTAAGGAAACTAAGGGATACTACTTCTACAATCCAACCGAGAACAAAGTGTTTGTTGCTCGGACCGGCGTGTTTCTAGAAAGAGAGTTTGTCTCTAAAGAAGCAAGTGGGAGTAATGTAGAACTTGAAGAAGTTCAAGAACCACAAATCACTGAACCGATTATGGAACATGAACAGGAATCACAAGCAGTTGTGGAGCCACCTGTTCAGGTAACACAAGAACTTCGTAGATCTAGTAGAGTGCGCCAGGAACCTGAGAGGTACGGACTTCTCATAACTGATTCCGGTGACACGTTGCTCATAGATGATGAGCCTACTACCTATGAGGAGGCCATGAGTGGCCCAGACTCAGAGAAGTGGCTTGAAGCCATGAGATCCGAGATGGAATCCATGTATACCAACAAAGTATGGACTTTGGTGGAGCCACCTGATGGGGCGCGGCCCATAGGGTGCAAGTGGGTCTTCAAGAAGAAGATCGACATGGATGGTAATGTGATTACCTATAAGGGTCGATTGGTGGCTAAAGGATTCAGACAGATTCATGGTATTGAGTATGATGAAACCTTTTCACCAGTCGCTATGACCAAATCCATCTGAATCCTACTTGCAATTACAGCATACTACGACTATGAGATTTGGCAGATGGATGTCAAAACAGCATTCCTCTATGGGAATCTCCTCGAGGACGTGTATATGATACAGCCGGAGGGTTTTGAGGATCCAAAGCAAGCCAACAAAGTCTGTAAGCTGCAACGATCCATCTATGGATTAAAGCAAGCTTCTAGGAGTTGGAATCGACGTTTTGATGAAGTGGTCAAAGAGTTTGGCTTCATCAGATTCGAAGATGAGTCTTGTGTATACAAGAAGGTTAGTGGGAGCTCTGTAGCTTTTCTGGTCTTGTATGTGGATGACATACTACTCATTGGAAACGACATTCCCATGCTGCAATCTGTGAAAGATTGGCTAGGAAAGTGTTTCTCAATGAAGGACTTAGGGGAAGCAGCCTATATACTCAGTATAAAGATCTATAGAGATAGATCTAAGAGGTTGCTAGGCCTAAGTCAAAGTACATATATTGACAAGGTGTTGAAACGGTTCAACATGCAAGATTCCAAGAAGGGATTCTTGCCCATGTCACATGGAATCACTCTTTCGAAGAGTGGTTGTCCTTCCAATGGGATTGAGAAGGAACGCATGAGTAGGATTCCCTATGCCTCGGCCATAGGGTCTATCATGTACGCCATGTTATGTACTAGACCAGATGTGTCATATGCCTTGAGTATGACAAGCAGATACCAATCCAATCCGGGTGAGAGTCACTGGATTGTTGTCAAGAACATCCTAAAGTACTTGAGAAGAACTAAGGATGCCTTCTTGATGTTTGGCGGTGAGGAAGAGTTACGTGTAAGGGGTTACACTGATGCAAGCTTCCAAACCGACAGAGATGACTTTAGATCACAGTCGGGATATGTGTTTTGCCTGAATGGAGCAGCGGTGAGCTGGAAGAGTTCCAAGCAAGAGACGGTAGCTGATTCTACAACAGAGGCTGAGTACATTGTTGCGAATGGCGCAGCAAAGGAGGCTGTTTGGATCAGAAAGTTTGTTTCTGAACTTGGTGTGGTCCCTAGCATTGCGGATCCAGTGGAGTTGTTCTGTGACAACACTGGGGCGATCGCGCAATCAAAGGAACCAAGATCGCACCAGAAGTCCAAGCACGTGCTCAGGAAGTTTCATCTGATTCGAGATATTATCGATAGAGGAGACGTTCGGATATGCAAGATTCCTACAGAGGATAATCTGTCAGACCCGCTTACGAAGCCTCTCACGCAGTGGAAGCATGAAGGGCACACTAGGAGTATGGGCATACGAGATGCGCCAGATTGGCTCTAGTGCAAGTGGGAGACTGTTGGAATAGATGCCCTAGAGGCAATCTTGTTTAGTATGAATTTGTATATGGCTAGAAAATTCATTTATTATTTATTGGATATTTAATATAATGAAGTCCTTAGATTTACAATCGTGTTGTTTATCTTAAATATCTCTAGTCAAGTATAATGATTAATGGGACAATCATCTATAGGCTAGTATGGGGTTGGATTGATATGGAGATATCACGATCCAACACATAGGTGTGCATTACGGAATGTTGCACTGGATTGACCCATCTCCGAGAAGGCTACATACATGTTATGTTAAGTCACAAGTGCTTCTCGCGGTGCAATGGTATTGTCATCCTTAGACTTGAAGTCACTAGATATTCTAGTTGTGGATCATTGTGATCTTGGTAGCGTTAAACGCTACACCGTAACTGGGTAGTTATAAAGGCGTGTACTGGATACAATGAGAAGCAAGCTTAGAGATCGTAGTGGACGTAGAGAGGATTTGCCCCTCCCACATAACGGGAGCAAATATCCTAGGCCACTCGAGGGATAGTGCTTATAGAATGTCTGGCCAGACTCAAATAAATCAATATATGGGATATTGATGTTATTTGCACGAATAAGGCTATTCCCATGGATCGAGAAACTATGGATTGGATACGAGTGTGACTTGTATGTCTCGTGTCCAATCCGGATATGGAGGCAAAGGGATGAGACAATTACTTGTACAAGGTTGTCTAGATGACTATTCTATTAGTTGGCTAGAATGGATGTTTTGCTAGAAACCGCTCCATATTAGCAAATAGTTGCTACCAACTAGATAGAACCTATGGGGTCACACGCTATATAGAGTTGTACTAGATTTGGGAATTAATTAATTGGATTAATTAATTAGAAGGATCACTTTGCAAACCCTTGCAAACTTAGTAGGGACTAATTTGCAAGGAAGGGACTAAATTGAATTCTAGTTGGACTAGAATAAGTCCTTTAGGTAGTTAACAAAGAGTTGTTGGACTATATAAAGGACCCTCCTTCCTTCCTTCCTCATAACTTATGCTCATTAGTGAACATAACAAGAGTGGGAGAGAACAAAGGAGAGAGAGCAAGCAACAAGGAGGCCGAACCCGACCCCTTGCCGCCGCCCTCACCCCGTCGGCCAAAAAGAGGGTCGAAGCCCCTCTTTTGTCTCGTTTTGCGTGATTCCTTCACCCTCCTCTTATTCCGGGCTAGCACCAAGGAGTTTGGGAGATCTAGGATCAACTCTAGGCGTGGATCAACTATAGAGAACGTGACACTATTCGCGTTTGAAGTCATCAAGGAGAACCCAAAGGTGTGTTTATGATTTCTTACCTTTACTATCGTTATGCATCTAGACTTGTGATCCTTGGAGGGTTTTGCATGGTTATTTGTTTGATTATGCTTCCCTTTGCGCGATCCATGAATCAAAACCCTACAAAATACAAATTTCATAAAAATTATTAAGTAAGAAAATACATATTAAATTTATACGCTCTCATATTTAGAAAATAATGATTTATTTAACAACCTATTTATTTGTAATTGACTACAAAATTTAGTTCAAACTACTTTAATTATATCTAATCATTTATTAGAAAATATACATATAAATAACTAAATTTATAAACAAAATTCACAAAACGTTTATTTGAAGAAAACAAGTAATGAGTCATGCATAATTATCTATTTATATTGAAGAAGTGATTTCTAATATCTACAAATAATTATCAAATTTTATCTAAATATAAATTAAGGAGTCTAGTATTAAATATTTTCAAAAATAGCTTCTTGTCATATTTTATTTTACCAATATTATCTAAATTACCTATTTGACTCAAAGTACTAGTTTACAAGTACTTGCAAATATTTGATTAATCACATTAATGATAAAATCTAACATTATATTTTATCTTGCTTATCTTTCAAGAAAACAACAATTCTTCATACTAATTAATTCCTACAAAATTTTAATAGCTAAATTTTCTTTTAAAATATTTAAACAATAACTAGATATGTTAAAAATTAATTGTAATACAAAAATTGCTCTTTTAATTTCATATTTTATATTCAATTTATATAAACAACAAGTGGATGCCCCCAATTCTCATAAATGACATATAATCACCCTCCACTAAAATAGTAGTTTCACATGTGACAGTTCATACTCTCAACTTTTCAGAAAGTACAAAAACTACCTCCCAACATGAACAAGCATATAGATTTCTCAACCCAATAACCCGATTCGATCTAGAGGTAAAAAATCGTATTTTGATGATCAAAACCGAATCTGAGGGTGATTTAGGAGTTACCCAATCGAAGAATCGCGAGAAACGGTCAAGATTTGGGTCCGGTTGAGTTCGCCGTCGAGGTGGCCGGCGGTGATGGTCGAATTCGGCGACTCCGGTGTTGTTGGCTCCGATTGTTGGCGTATATGAAGTCCTCGGACCTCTGGGAGTCGACTGGGATTGTTTTGAGGGAGTGGGTAGCGTCGGAAGGCTCAGTCCGAGCTTCTCGCCGGCGTTAATGGCGGCCGGCGGCGAGGGGTGGTTTTGGGTCTTCATTGCAGCGTGTTGTTGATGTTGTTACTTCGTCTTGGCTCGAAACATAAAGGGGAGGAGACATACGGGGTCGAAAGGGAGGGAGAAAGAGAGAGACCAGTGGGTGGTGGCGGCGGCGTTGCTCGCCGGAGACGGCAGCGGCCTTGTGCAGCTGCTGTTTCTGCTGGGTTTTCGTCGGCTGACCAGAGGAAAGGGAGGGAGACAGAGAGATGGGGAGATGGTGGAGGAGGTGGTGGATGTGCTAGTGGTGGCGTTGATGGTGGTGGTGGTGGCGGTGGGAGGTGGTGGCTGTGAGGTGTGTCGGGGAAGAAGGAGAAAAGAAGATGAAATATAAAGGGAGAGAGAGAGAGAGAGAGAGAGAGAGAGAGAGAGAGAGAGAGAGAGATGTTGGGGAAAGGGAAACTACTGAAAAATGGGAAGGGAATAATTGTTTATTCCTCCTTTTGTTGTTATAATTATGCTATAATGTGTTAGGAGCACCAAAAGATAGAGAGATCTAGTGTGTCGGGCACACCACTACGCAAGGCATTTGATCACTTAGTATAAAATAATGAAATGCTAAAAAAACAAAAGTTCAATAACGATATCGTTTTCTAGGAGTATAAAAATTAAGCGTCCCGACTATATTTGAACCCGAAAATTACCCGATTCGTAACTCGAAATAAAAACGCATTTCTTGCCTCAATTATCAATTTACCCTTCGTATTAAAGCGGGGTATTACAGAGAGGCTCGGCGTCCCTCCTCCTTCGTTGCGTGATCCGCTTGATTTGATCAAACTTCTTGGCGGACTGCCAGCACAATCCGTAGAGAGGGTTATAGTTCTCAATCCTAAGGTGTGGATACCGGCAGACGTGGACGCTACTTCTACGTTGTGATCAACAAGGTAACCTTACTTCCTTTATCACGTTATGAAAGCTTCATCTGCGATTCGTGAGCAGAAAATTAGAAAATTTTTGTATTTCCGCTGCGTAACCTGCAGGAAAACCCTATACTTCTTGGACACTCCATCTTACAATGGCCTGTCTTCTTACATTAGCCACATATATCCCTTGGTAACTTTGAGCCTGTAAATCACCTGTACACCTTACCCTTTCCCCTGTAACCATCAAAATGGAAGCATGATCGTCTGAACATGTGCATTTTGCCTTCTGCCGCAGCTATCTGGTGTGAAGAGATGACTTAACCTCTTCTAGGGTACCTTATTTTTTTAATTAAGGAAAGACCGTATGAAACCCTCATTTGATAGAGGCAGAGACACAACATAATTAAGGAAGCATCTTCATCACTCACAATTTCAACAATATTACGCAATTCACAGAAAATAGTTTTCAGACTGTCTAGGTGATCCTTGATATGCATACCTTCAGCATCAACTTGTTGGTCAGCAACTTCGCCATATGGAGGCTTTCCAATTTTCCCCACAAAGCATTTGTCGTCTCTTGATCTGCGAATTCGTGTACACATCGTCCGTGAGGCACAACATGATTGTTGTGTGTGCCTTCTCATCTATTTTCAAATATGTAGCACTGGTTGTATATAAGCCCTTCTTGTCTACTGCCAACGGTAACCAGAAACCTTGCAGCTTCAGCAAAGCACACATCTTAATCTACCAAACTAACTCTCTTTCTCCCGATGAACTGCTCGATCTTGGGTATTGAACACGGCATCGTATTTCTTGAAATCCTAGCTCTGATACTAGTTTTTGAAATGGAAGTATTAAGTTTTTTTTTAAAGCTTCAGTTTCTTGAATTCCGTCTTGTAGCAGAACCGTTATGATTAGACTCCTTACTATGCATTTCCGTGCTTAGCGGTGGACATTTTCGGAGAATCGGAGGGATCAAGTGTAATTCTCCAGCACTCGAGGATGGGGTGTTACACCTGGGTATAATATTTTACCAAAAGGTAGTGTCTTTTGGGAAATTAACAAACCATATTTTTGGACACTTAGCTGCAACCCTCATACTTCCCCAGAACTATCCAGAAAGGGAAGTATCTGACTTCTTGAAGTGCTTTCATGAAGACCATAACATCATATGCAAAGCAGAGTTGTGATGCTAGGATCACTGTGTGGAAACTTAAGACCATGAAATCATCAGACAACACAACACGCTCCTACTTCCTTGAAATGACAAACAAGTAGGGTGGCAAGGGATCCGAGGCCCCTTGAAGGATTGATTCTAGCTACATCCCAACCATCAAGCTGTAAAGAATAGGTGACAGTGGATATCCAAACCATTAATGAAAAAAGAACAGGGCCGTTTCGGATTCTGGGTGACACGTGCCATGTCAGCACCACTTCAATTTTAAATAAAAATATTTATTTGTCAAAAAAAAAGAAAAAGGAAAACAAAATCTGTTTACATTCACTACCCAACCCAATTTTAGGTAGTGTGTTTCAGAAGTTCAGAATAACATCTGACTCAAACTTGGATCTATATGTAATAGTACTTCTACAATTAGGTTGAGACGATGCTTTTTAAGGTTACTGATCAGCAGAAGAACATAGAACTCGATACATCTTCATGCAGCTCCGGCAGCTGTGGGACTGGAACCGCCCCATCAGATGATGTCCCTTCAACACTACCACCATCACCACCGTGGCTTGAGGAAGAAGAAGAGTCTTCAAACTTCATAAACTGTGCCATCTGGGCAGCTGCCAAGTGAGCATAGCATACTGGAGCAACTGCAAATATTTAAACAGAACCCATCACAAAATGAACAACTAAATTGCATCTCTAATTGAGAACTTGGAAGCAACAAGCAAGTTTTAATCATATCATTACCTACTGATACTGCAGTTGTGCTGCGCTGGTACCTAATACAAATATTAAAAGATAACTCATTAATTTTTAAAAAAAGACATTGTCGTGTGACTTTAACTCTAATTAGATAAGATTCAGGAGTTTTCTTGTTCCGAGTTTCTACTTACACGTAGGACAGCGAATGCACCAACTCCTGGAGGTCATCGGTTGAAAAACCAACTTCGTCTAGCAGAACATGGTAATGTGTGGGCCTCGAAGTACCCTGATACACAAGATAGCACAGGGCCCATTACAAACCAAATCATATTTGAAACGAAAAAACACAAAATCAAAACATCAATGTGTATTAAATCAAACTCGTATGTCTAATCTTGGAAGCGTGTATGCTTCTGGGAGGGTATGCACTGCGAGCCGGGTGCGTCAACGGCTGTGGCGAATTCATTTCTTAATATTTCTGAAAGTGTGAAGGTAGACGGACCTTCTATAACACAACTAAACCTTAACAAAAATAAATGGTGATTGGTGACTGTTGGATTATATTGGACACAACCAGAAAACTAGAGAAACAAGAGGAAGACCGGGAAAGAGGAAGATAGCACTAAAGCAGAAGATGAACTCTGGATTTTAAGCCGTTCCAGACCCGGGTACGCCCGTTCGGACCCAGATCAGTGGGTTTGGCTATTTTTAAAACAAAAAAGGTAAATAACATTTATAAATTAACCAAGATCCACCCTTGGCATCCGGCCTCCCTAAAAAATTTCCATTTAATCCATCTTATCCAAACAAGCTGGATTAATGTAAATTCACAACCAATATAACCTGTACTTTTTTAGCATGTGGTGTATTATCTATTTATTCGGGAATGGTAAATATGTTGTGAGATAAGTAATATCTTACACAATTCAATGAAAGATTATCAAATTAACATAGTTTTAGGATTTTTATCGTTAATGGGTATAGGTGCTTTTTTCTTTATTTATGTTCTCCTTTTTAGCCAGTTCCCTATTCTTTCCTTTCTCTAACCTATCCGTTTAAGAGTTGATCCACGTTCATCCACCAATTCTTGAAATATGGCAAATTGGTGCACCCACTAAGCTAGAGAAGATATTCGGGATGAAAAGAGAAATGAAATATAATACTCACTATCGGTCCAGCATGAGCACACAAGTAGAAGTCGCTATTATGTGGATGACAAACTGTGTTATCTATCACTGTCCCTGCAACATGTAGGACAATTTCAGTTTCAAATTACAGTAAACGAAGTAAATAACTTCAAAATAATTTAATATATATATATATATGTATATTCTAATATATTTTTTTAATTAACCTGGTGGAACATTGCGATCAGGAGAGCGCTGCTGGAAAAATTTCGTGTGGTGGATCTTTTGCGCAACAATCATCACAAATTTGGGTGCCCATTCATCTTTACGGAATTCCTCTTTGAAGAGTTTGCATGCCTGTTTACAATTAAACCAAAGGTAGGGAAAATAAGAAGAAAAATAAATGATTGGACAGCCTTGTGGAGAATTAAAAACCTGAATAAACTGTTGTGTAACAACCTGAATAATCTGATCCAATTCTACGTTCAAGACTTGACCGAACTGTGATTCACTTACGCCATCCCTAAAATATTGTCCCATACATAGAAATTATAGCGATTAGCATAAGAATAATCACAGCTATACTCAACTGAACTAAGAGGAGAAAGTAAAATGTCGGAACATAAATTCAAAAGAAAATAGTAAGAAAATGTTCATCCATATTTTCTTTCCATATACATGCCGGCAATATCCTACGAGCATGGGAAGAAAGGTCGCGACAGTAAAAAGAAAGGTACCTGAATATAACAATTTGTTGCGGCAGCATATCCCGGGAACTTGAGAGGAAATCTTTTAAAATCTCCCTGATGAAAATCAATCTCAGTGTTAGGGAAAACCAAAACGCAAACAAGAAAGAATCACACACAAATTTGTGTCGTTCGGAATGAACAACCTACATCCGTAGAGTAATCGAGATTTCATTAATCAGACGAAGTCTCCTAGAATTTTACAAGAGAAATAATAAAGGTGCTCAACCAACTGCTAGAAACCCTAACTGCTCAATAAATACATGACTCATTAAACCAGGTCAAAGTCCAACTTGGGCTTCCACTCCACGAACAGTGTCTCATTTTTTCCTACTTTCAGGTTGTCGCAAAAAACATGTACCTGGTCGGGGTACATTAAAGGGGTGGCCAAAACCAGGCCACCCAACGGTCATGAATTCTTATGGTGAAGACATTCATGAATTTAACTATTAGGTTGCTAGTGTGTGCTTTACATTTGCCTAATTACAATGGCATTTAACAGAAACAGAAATTCCCACCTCATGATACCGCGATCCTCAGTCTCAGAAACAGACTTATACAGGGAATCAATCATCTCTAGCCTGGGGGACTGAGTGCGGACAAATGCTCTGTACCGTGAAATCAGTGGCCACTCCCTCGAGCTCACTACCTGTTATTTGTTCAGTAAAAAAAAAAAAAAAAAAAATCTGAGTGCAAATATTTTTATGAGCGGTACAAAATTTTGCTTCTACGGTGTGAAAATAATCCAATCTAGCAGATGCACGGTTACATATTATGGAGTCAAAAAATAAAGAGAGAAAAGAGTTTGTGTGGATTAAGAAGAAGACATTACCGCAGCAACTGATGGTATATCCTGGCCGGGAGAACCATGCGAAACATCCATCCCAATAATTAATGTTGGAACGTGTGATACATGGGGAATCGAGCGTGAGTGTTCTAAGGATAGCATCGAGTTCAGCCCACCCAGCTGCGAGAAAAGGATGTCACATTTAGAACCATGTACATAAATGTTCATACTAATAAACATAGTTAGAGTGACGCAGACAAAATAGAATCCAATAAGAGAACGAAAATGTCACTCCATGAGGATAAAAGTTCTCGGTAATGTGAGAAACTCGAAATAGTGCAATGAGAACAAAAAAAAGGCAATGGCCATGTTTAGGGACATGGTATGCTAGATAATATCCTATACCACATCATAGATTTGTGAGCTTGACATTTGGTATATAATACATCTAGTGGATAGGGTTATGGGGTAGAGTGAAAAGCGGACCTGCAAATATCCTATGCTGGTAGAGTTCAGCTGATCAAAACCATGCTTTTCTCCTTACAAGTTTACTGGTGCTCAATCTTTATATTGCCAGCTAGAGTGCACAAGGAGATAGAGAATATTATGAGATGCTTCTTATGGACAGGTACTGAGCTAAGACACACTAGAGCCAAGATAGCATGGGACCAGGTTTGCCAAGCTTATGAGGTTTGGGCCTGAAACAAACCTCATAAGCTTACGGTCTATTGTTGCCCACTCACTTAGTCAGGGCTAGAGCTTTTTGGAGACTTGAATGCCCAAACAATGCATCCTGGATTTGGAGAAAGCTGCTGAGCCTCAAGGAAACTTTTAGACTTCACATCAAACACAGGTTGGCAATGGAAATAACACTCATATGTGGTATGATAACTGGCTTACGGGTGGCCCTATCCTTTCTCACACAAATGACAGAATCATTTATGAATCTGTGGGATCCATGAAGGAGATTGGCGATGGCCAGGAACTCATGGTCATTACAACTCATTACATGTCTGATGTTGCGGCACTCACTTTACATTTCCCTAAACCTAGCTCTGAGGAGGTAACCTGATGCAGGGGGTGTATACACTCTGGCATCTGCCTAAACCACTCAGGAGGTGTATACACCGTGGCATCTTCCCTAAACCTAGCTCTGTTGGTTCAAAGATGCACCCAGATTTTATTATTCATTCTTTAGCTGGGGTCTCAACATTTCTAAATATGTTGTTAGATAAAGAAATTGCAGATGCAGAACTTTCCCAGACAAGAATCTGGAAACTATTGTCATCATCAGGAAAATATGTTTACCCTGGGGATGTACTTGGTGCTTTGGCATATTGTTTAGCTGGCTTGTGCACAGTGTTATCTAGCTTTACCTGGGGAATGCCCCTTGTAAACGTGTACTTTCTGTTTTCCTTTATATATTGATTTTGACCCGATAAAAAAAGTCCAGGAAACTGGGAAGAGTACTAAAAAGCAATATTGGAAGGAATAATTTATTGACGATTTCAATCAAGTCCCTACGTTAAACAGAAATAATTGTAAAGCAACCAAAGAGTTTCACAGAATGCAGTAGCTAGCTTGTTTACCTTTGCATTGATCTTGAGAAGAACATTTGTGAGATACTGATCGTTTACTTTAGTTGGCGCAATGCATTGATTGACAATTCCCTCACCCGCAAGAGTCCTTCTCTTCCAAGGACCTTTAAATGAAGATCTCATCATTAGGCATTAGCGATAAAACAACGTATAGTAATAGTTACAAGTTCAATTAAACACAAACCATAAAGATCTGAATTCTTCCGCTCCGGAAGTAGACAAAGAAGAAACTTTGGTCTCTTAGGAAGTTTCCTTTGCATATCCTCAAACATCTTTTTGACTCTTTCTACAGCAGGAGCACGTCGCATTTGTGGATCCTCTTCGAATACTTCAGGAAATGGTTGGTCAATAAACTGAAAGGACCACAAAAGAGGCTCAAGTAGCTTGCTTCATTTAGCAAAAACACCATGCAAATACTAAAACAGAGACAGAACTTACAATTCCTTTCATTTGTCCACATCTGATCAGATCTCCAACAAGGGCCCGTACGTCACAACGAGCCGAAAAGTTGACAACAGCCCAAAGCTCGACTTTTATGGGATTTACAAGTTTCTAAGAAACAAGTAGACGCAAAAGAGAAATGTGAGACATTTTTGGAAACTACAAGGGACTGACTAAGAGGAAGGCGGGATATACTAAACGCACCTTATTATTGAAGTTCCATCGACCATTAAGGGGATTGAGATCTCCATTTCCTACTCGCAGCTAATACAGAACAAACCCTCGAGTCAAAGATATCACAGTCTGTAATAGCAGAAACAACACGACCAAGAAGATGTTCACATGTTATCAGCAGATGTAATTAGAAAAATACCTTAGGAGCTGAGATCACGCGGCCCTCAACTTGAGTAAAGTTGGAACTGATAGAGACACCACAAGACTTGAGCATCGGATCAGCATTGTAATTATTGACTTTTAGTGCCTGCCAATGCGAAATAAGACCTCAGGGGTATTTTTATTGCAAAAAAGGAACCAAGTGTTAGGGAAGTTAGGAACTCACTTCACTTAATACTCTCATCCTTTCGTGAGGCTTTTGTCTTGATTGCTCAACTAATGATGATCTCTGGAATGTGGAGAGAGATTTGGTATATCGTTGCAATGAAACCAATGAGCAAAGCTGTGAAAGCAACACCAGAAGTAAACTAGTCAAGAAGATGGAAAGGAATAACTTACTGGTCAAAAGGAAGCAGAAAAGAAATTTCACCTCAAGAGGAAAGTAAACCGGACGCTTAGGTGTACCAACATTGATGCATGGTAAGTTAGCTGAATCTCGCAATTCTATTTTGCGATGATTTAAGAAGTAGTCATACACGGTCACTTCAGATGTTTCGAATTCACCACCATCACTCTTTCCTTTTTGCTTAAAGAGAAACCTATATCAAGCATGAAAATAAATGAATTGATGAAACTTATATATCATAAGAAGAAAATGTCACAGTCGTACTATTATCCATATGACAGGCCAAAGAAAAGGGATAATAATGATAAACGTACGTCTGACGTTTGCAAGGAAGCTCACTCAATCCTGTAATCTTGTACTCAGTTCTGGCGACTTCTACCCTCAAATTCTTCAACATGCGTTTGGCCTACCAAAAATTGAAAAACTTCAAGGTCCTCGAACAGAGTAGATAGTGAAGCAAAAAGAATAAATAGTGTTAGCAAAAGAATACTACCTTTGCCCAGTCAATGTAAGAAGGATCTTTGACATTCTGGTTAGCAAGTAGAAAATCGACAACTCGTCCAGGCTTAATAATCATTGTGGTAGATACATCTGAAATTGAGATTAGCTTAATCATTTGCGGAACACAAAAAAATGAAATTAAGCTGTATAAAAAGCCTCAAAACCACTTATCATTTTAATATTACCGGTGTTGAGAGACAAACCACCCTGTGTAGTGCGAAAACTTGAGTGGAATCCCCTGCACCCAAGCACGTCGCCGCCAACGGGGAAAAAGTTCCTTGGCTCATTGCGGAAGAAAGACTGCCGCACTAGTAGGCATCCCCTGCAGTTCACAACATTTCAGCGTTTTATGTTAACCCTCATGTGGGGTTCTCCAATTAGTGAATAAATAATTATACAAGTGAACCATTTATAATTTGTCTTGAAAAAAGATCATTAGCAGCCTTCTTGGATTAACACTCACTCTTTTGCAGCATGCTGCCTCAAAATGACATCAAGAACCCTGATGGCATCTTGGGACTTATCTGATTCCTGACCACGAAGGACATTCGCAATGGCCTGCATGGGGATTTTTGCAGCAAAGCTTATCTCCACCTTGAAGCTGTTCGACCGGTTTGGACGTCGTATTCTCTTCCTGTCACCTTCACTCAGGGTACCCGGATACAGATTTTCATTGCTCCTGGATAGAAACACGTGAGTTTCATATATGAGGAAATTATGAACTTTTTAATTTATAAATTAAACCAGCAAAAGTGACTGCAAAAATGACTTGTTATTACTTACCTACTAGAGTTTGAAGAAATAGCCTCGAGAACAACGGTAAATGCAAGTTTGTTCTGAGGAAGTGGACCCACAGTGAATAGACTTTTCTCGCCATCGTATGCAAGATATTTTCTACCCAACTCATTGTCATATGTTTGGTGAACTCTGTCGATCACCTTTCGTCCAATCCGTTTCCCTTCAACTGGGCTGCCATCTTCATATGACAGTGAAACCTGTTTGGGTTTGCATAGAAATTTAAAAATTAAAAGGTTAACAAGTTCTTGTTTCAATTTGCTAATATATCACTTAGTCAAACAAGAGGGAGTAGCACTAAGGAGCATACACTGTATTGGTAGAAATCTACATCAGACTTGGAGATGTTCACTTTGAAGTGATTCGTTAAGATGGCAATCTTTTGCCCCTTGGTTCCGAGTCCGCTTCGAGCAATGGGAACGCGCGAGACCTTTTGCATTTGCTTTTCCATGTCCTGATATGCTGCAAACAACTGGAATAATATACATACAACTGAAATTAGCTGTCTATATGTGTTTGTGTGTGGAGGATGTGAAGATTATAAAATGCATATATTTATTTGATATCATGTAAAATATAGTTCATGTAATAAGCCTTGTATTTCAGTCCTCAACAAATCCTTTACAACCTAATGGGTTTCAAATATGTAACTACTATACACCTGTAATTACGAATCCTACATATTCGAGCTTGTTACATGCATAGTGACTCTATTTTCACTCATTGTATTACTCTTCCACGCCCATCCTCCCTCAAATTAAGTTACAATACGATTACACAATCTTTGCTTTGAACTCAAAATCCAACCGCAACCTATAAGTAGGAGAGTGTTTTGAAAACTATAGTATTAAAGATGGCAATGTGCAGATGATCAGCATCAAATGAGAAAAAAACCCTAAACCCTTTGAAATCAGTATATAGAATAAAACCATTGTGGTTTAGAGAAAGAATTACCTATATCCGCACACAATTAGCAGCAGAGAGAGATCAAAGACAATTTGCTCAGGCATGGTTGAAAATAGAAGAAATAGTTGGGAATTCAACATAATGGGGGGTTTCAAAAGTTGTGGTATAGCAGGATCATTTATCAACTGATTCTCGCACTCGATTGCCGCCGATGAATCGATTGATCTAGAAGAAGACGTTATGGGGTTTCCGAGTGAAATGGACAAATACCAAGAGACGGGCGGTAAAAGAAACTGGGCCTAATTTTTTTTTTTTTTTTTTTTTTTTGAACACAGAAACTGGGCCTAATTAAACCAAACTAACCCTCACCAGAAAACGAGACTGTTGTGGTGTTTTTTTAGCCCGTGGTGGTTGTTTTGTTTAGTTCGGCCCAAATTGAGCTCATTCAAGAGAAAATTTCGCCGGTAAAAGCTTGGGGGTTTTGTCAACTCTCGATTTAATAAATCGGTTGTTTACATTAGGGTTGAGCGAAAACCCGCCGACCCGGCCACCCCAACCCGAACCAACCCGAAAGTACACAAAACCGAAGGTACTTTGATTGAGTACGGGTTTAAAATCTCCAACCCCGTTAACCACCGGGTGATTTGCGGGTTGAAATTTTTTTTACCCGTTAAAACCCGACTCGACCGTTATCCACCACTACTTATAAAGATACCATCAGTACCTATCCATGAACCCACCACCTATTTTATTGGTGTTAGTTGTGATAAAGAGATGAAGGAGAGAGAGAAAGAGCTTGTTTCAACTCTAAACAGAGAGATAAGAGAGAGAGAGAGAGAGAGAGAGAAAGTGTTTCACTTTCAATTTCAACGGAGAGGGTGGAGAAAGACACGCGAAGTTGCGAACGGTTGAAGGACTTCTCCGATTCTCCGAGAGGATAAGTTTGTGAAGAAGACGGATGAGGAGGGAGTTCCTTCGATTCTCTAACAGATCTGAGAAGATTCTTCGTTGTTTCTCCTCTTTCTTCTTCGTCTCCGACCGGCGACTGCCATATTTTCCGGCAAGTGATGTACGAGAGCTTTTATAGCTTAACTCGGCGGCGGCTGCGACGGCCCATTTGATTTAATTCATGAATTAGCCCAGGTGACCCGCCTGTGTATTCGATTGCCTCCCTCTGTATATTCGATTGGGGCTTGATTTGTTTTTCTTTTTGCCGAACCCGGCTCGACCCGATCGAACCCGACCGAACCCGATGAACCCGAAAACACTAGGTTTCACTACTGCTCCGATTGGGGACAGGTCGAGGTACCCCATACCCGATATGGTCGGGTCGGGTGTCTTAGTGCCAAAAAAACCGGCCGACCCGAGGGGTCGAGGTACCCCATTACCTCCATATCTCGATTTTACTTCACTAGCTCATAACCCGTGTGTTCGGAAATATCAGCTCACATCGACGAATGAAATATTATGACTTATAAGACAATTTTGAAATTTATGAAAATACCTCAAATGTAACTTCCTGGTTACTAAGTGTATCTAATTGATATTAGTATTTTTTAATACAATTATTTTTTAGATTTACCAGTTTGCCATATATCGAGTTTGAACTCATGACCTTATGCAGGGGCTTTTAAACGCTCTATCACTTGAGCTAGCACCCATTTGCAATCACATATCTATATACTAAGCAAGGAGGGGGTTTTACTGTTCACACATCGATTGTGTGGCTTACTATTAACCATCAGATTATCTTTTTATCTACGGTTAGGAATCATCAGCAAGTTGACACCTCACCTCCAAAGGCTATAGCTCCACCTAGCCTATTGTCTTCTCTGCCTTTCATCGTTTTTTCCTCTTTGTCCTTTTTGTTTTATAATCTAGTCTATATACTAAGCAAGGTGGGACATTTAGTATTCATCTCGATCATGTTGGCTTCTTAATAGCCGTTAGATCAACTATAGACCCAAGAGTTGAAGACAAAAAGTAGATGAAGGCAAACAAAAAATTTAGTGCCAAAGGCATGGGGTCCACCCTAGTTTAACTAAAGAAAAAAATAAGTCACACCACTATAAGCAAATATGATGTGTTGGTAGATCATGAGGTCCACCACCAATTATAAGATTTTGCTGACTAAGTTGACAATATGGCAAATTAGTTTAGTAAATGAAATGAATTGGCAGACAATTATTGGTTGAGAGCCAAATAGGCATGACATGTGTAATTAGGATGAGAGATTTTAAATGACAAATGGCATTTCTTGATTGCTCATCGGTCATTATAGATAGATTATAGGTGAGAGAATTGATAAAACTAATGAGGGAGAAATAAATTTTTAATGGTGGATTAAAAGAAATCTAACGGTAGAAATTAGAAAACTAAACATTTCTGCACAGGAAAATGCTGAGCTTTTTTAGTACTACATATAGATTACCTTCATCTCTACATCTAACTCAGTTATCACTATGGAAAATCCAAGATTTAATATATATATATATATATACAATTAAAGATGGTGATATATTTGGTTGAGTTTACTTTCTATATTTTTGACATTTTGTTTTCCTATCCAATTTTATGTCTTTATAGATTGAGTCTCAATTACTCTTTGTATCTTACCCTTTTTTATATAATTTTACTTCTTATGAGTTATATTTCTTGTATAAGTAATAAATTGTCAATAGAAAACTAACGGTTTGAAACGAACTGAAAATAATCGCATAAACTAAGATTAGGTAAGAAAACTAATATAGAGATAGAGAGCAAACTCAGCTAAACATACCTCCACTTTCGATTTCTGAGAGTATATAACGCTTTTACGCAAAGTTCAAGCAAAAATTACATCTTTTAAGTTGGACATCTTATTTTAAGTAATGTAATGTACTAATAGGAAAATGTTACTTTTAAACGAACGGAATCGAGCCGCGTAAAATATAAGACTAAGAGATAGAACTGAAAATAAACAAATCATTGACTCAAACCAGGCCGTTTTCATTTCTAGGCATTCATCTATTCCTAATCTCCAGGTTAGATAATACTTCTTTATTCACCGTGTCGAGCAATAAATGGTTGCTTGTGATAGAAAACACAAAAAAGTACTTGAAAACATAAGAACAAAATCATTAATCTATGTACACATCTTTGCAGAGATTTCATCTAATTTCCACGGAAAAAAACTACTACGAGTTACAATAGAAAATTATAATGGTCGAAACATAAACTAGACGAGATATGACAAAAGTCACTGACCTTGAGATGAAGGGAGGAGAAACCCTGGAGATTTGCGTATGTAATTTCTACCAGCTTGATAAGTTCTTATATAGGCGTGTTATTGAAATTTTGGCGCCTACACCATTATACAGATGGCATGAACAATTTGAATTATGTGAGATTTCATTTTTAGTATTTTCCCTTAAATTCTCATAAATTATTACCTAAACAAAAAAAAACAACCTCACCAACTCTTTTCCTTGCATGTAATTCAAGATTGTATGGATATTATTCATTGAAATTAAATAAATTAGTAATTACACACGATCACATGGCACAATTAACTTATTTGGTTCCATCAGTGACCCGCCGCAAACACCCAACATAAATCATATTTAAATGTATACATTGCGAACACCCAACATTATCATTTTGTAAGGTATTATAACATTTCCAAAACTATCGACTAAAAGTTATTTATTATTAAACAAATTTATTAATCTTTATCTAACAATCATCAATTTTTTAAATGATTAGTTAAATAACATGGGCAACTTTTTAATGCTTCTGGCAAATGAACCATAAAAAACTTAAAGCATAATTCTTATGTATTTTATTTAAAAAGAATACAATTATTATATGTTTACCTCTTTAACGTAGAGAGCGTGATATAAATATCGTTACAATAAAGCTAAGTGTAAAGTTTATTTGAAACATTTTTCATCAATTCATTAAATTTTAATTAATTCATCGTAAGGTATTTAAGACATAACTTTAAATACAGTAAAACGTCGTGAATACACTTGGACTAGGAAAAAAAATATTCATTTAGTGAGATTATTTACTCATCAATAAATAAAAATACTATTGGTTTATTGATAAGTTAACTTTTATTTCTTTAGATAGGATTTTTCATATTCAATTTTTACTGTAGGATTAATTTATTATATTTAATATATAAATGTTCCTAGAAGGTAATGGTCAAATTTTCCAACAGGTTATCTTAAGCAATTTGTCAAAAATAACCAAAAGATGCCTTATGAATGCATGCACCATACACTTATGTGGACTAAGTACATTATTGTACTTAGTATTCATTGATTGTCTGTAAAAATTCCCTTTCGTTACACGATTTCTTCTTCATATAGATAGATTGAGAGTCATGTTGAAAGGAGGATTCCAATATAAAGAAGTTCTTGCTTTTGACCGATAGGGAGATAGGGTCTGTTTTGCTAGATCGATTAATTGCTCAGTTAGTAAATTACTTAGATGGTTAATAATAGTGATTACAATGTACGTACGTACGTATGTATGCATGTATGTATGTATGTATGTATGTATGCATGCATGCATGCATGCATGTATGTATGTATGTATGTATGTATGTATGTATGTATGTATGTATGTATGTATGTATGTATGTATGTATGTATGTATGTACACTCACACACACATTTTAGACTAATAATAAGTTGATCAATGAAAAGAATATATCCCAGAATTAACGAATATCATTTCTAATTGACATTATTAAAATTTGATGGATGTCGAATATCTTTTAAACCATCCCAACGAGAATGAGACAGTTATGCAATTTCCTACAAACGAAGACATTATCGATTTTATGCTAAATGATGAGTGATCCAGTATAAGATGATATTAGCGTCTCTGAATGTGTCATCGGAATAAGCCTTTCAAGCAAGGACTCAATTGATTTATTGTGTAATGCATAAACTGAAATAGAATTAAACAAAATAAAATCAGTAATAATAATATTGAGCAATGAAATCATACAAAGGGTTTCAATATATGAAAGAAAAAATAGGCACATTATTAAGGGCTAGTTTGGGAATGTTGTGCCAGTGCTAGAAACCTGCTGTGTGAAAACACTGTGGAAAAGCTACTGTGAATTCTTGATAAAATGTTGTTTGTAAATATTACGTAAAAGCTTATGTGAAATATTGATATAGTAATTTTGTGTTTGGTAAAATCAACTGTGAAATGGCTGTGGGAGGGTAAAATGACAAAAATATATGACACGTGTCATTTCCGTAAAAATAACTATTGATATTTTAAAAAATTGTAAGGTTAAAATCGGTTGTAAATAAATTAATCAAAAGCACTTTATGGAAAAGCATCTTTCCCTTGCTTAACTACTGTGGGACAGCAGGAACTGTCCGGAAAAGCAGAAATTTTATTTTTACAAAACACACTGAAACTGAAACAGCCCAAAGGACCACGGTTCACAGTTAGTACAATTCAACCGAAATTCCAAGTACATTATTTATATATAAAAAGGAGAAACCCTGCAACAAAGTTTGGAAACAAAGAAATAAACAAAACTAAACGTCTGAAATGTCTAAGTGATGAAATGAAACGTAAACTTTATTGCTGCTAAACTCCTAAGCTTCAACATGTGCGCGTTTTCCCCCACCTCAATGCCAACCTGCGGGTTTTACAATAGACAAAACCGACCGCAGAAAAGTTTTAATTAGTAAAAACTAAGTAAGATATACCACAACACGTAAAGACGGAGTTTTTGGCTAACACGAAAGTATAAGCAGGAAGATAAGTAGCAACCACAACTTTATTCTTTTATTTGGTCGAGGCATAACACGAGCCCCAACAGGTTCGATGTGGACAGAGAGGTCACGATGGAATAATAATTGTGTATGAGAGAATCCTGCAGAGAGAACTCTGTGTACACCAAGGACAGAGAATAGAAATGGCACGGGAAGTGTTGGGTTGTGTGTAGGGAGAGAGTAAGGCAATAGTACTGTGTGAGAGAGAGACAGGATTTTGGCAGAGCTTTCGCGTATCTCGGGTCGTTCTTCTCTGTATGGAAGGGTTAACAATCCTATATATAACGGAGAATCTGACCGTTGTAGTGTGGTTAATGCGCCCATCAATGGCGGCTTAATTGGCTTAACCACAACGGCACGTTCGTCCGCGTATATAGGGACCGTTACAGCACGTTGTCCGTGTATACCGGAACCGTTATGGGGTTGACCGGGTTTTGACCGGTTTGACCGGGTTTATGAAGCTCGTGCCATAAATCTCTCAAAAGCAGTTACTAGGGGTCGCGTGCGGGCTTGGTTTTTGCTCGCACGCAAAAGAACTTACTCTAGCCTCCAAACCACTAAGTCCCTACAAGTCCCGTGCGGTGGTATGCGAGGGCCCTGTCTCGCAGCCCCCACGTGGATCAGCGCGGCTGGTGATCCAGTGTGTGTGGAGCACATTATGGTGTGCTGGATGATCGCCATGTGGCTAAGATCTTCTTGTCCAGAAAGCACTATCTACATTAGCCCCCTTTCTGCGCGTGAAGACTCACGGCCGGATAGGCTTCCATGCGCAGGAACCAACGTGCGCGTCGCCGCCACGCACCAATTCAAACACACGCAAATTCAGCCCCCGTGCGTGCCATTATGACCTAAAAGCCTAGAGTCGTGTCGTCTGGTCTTTTAGGGTTTTAGGCGTGATGTCAGCTTGTCCTGTGATTGCGCGATTCGACGGTGACGGTTGCGATTCGACTACTGAAAGGACGCAACCTTTCATTGTTTTTGGATAAATACACTGTGCTCTCCATTGTTGCAAAGTATCACTTCTTTCTCTTAAAGTGAATGATACCCGGAAGCCTTCAAGAGCAGATTCAGATAATCAATCATCAATTCTCTCTTGTCAATCGTCTTCTTCAACTGTGCGCATCCAAGCAAGCTTTACCAAAACAAGGTTGGCCTTGTTCAATTTTGTTTAATGTACCGATATATGCTTTAAACTGTGTTGGATCTGCAAGCCCATGACTCTCTGAAACATATTATCCACCGAAAACTATGAAGGAGACCTTGCTCTTTGAATCCAACCCTGATTTAGTCCCCAGATTATAAGGGTTTTGAATGTAGGGTTTCTGAAATCCCCAATAATGCAAACGATTCTGAACTTCAAACCCCAAAATTGGCACTGGACTGTTCATCTTTCTTCCGATAAATCCTCGTATGCTTTGAACTGAATCTTGAAATTCAAACTAAAGTGTGTGTATTTCTCCCCCCTTTTTCTTGCTTTTCCGCATGAATGGCAAAGAAAAAAGGAACCAAACCCGTTAAAGAGGTCGAAGAAATATCTGATCTCCCCCAGACCTTATGGAGAAAAGCCCCCTATCTGGGTGGCAAAGACTTTTACCATGCTAGGGTTAAGGTGAAGAACCTGCCAATCCCTATCCCTGCTGAAGAATTGCAAACGTTGACCCCTCCAGTTAACGGGGCCATGCTCGAATTGATCGATTCCAATAACGTAGTTCGATTGGGGGTCGAAAATCAGTTTTTCCCGTATACTGCGATTTCCACTCAAGCATTTGTTCAGAAATTGGACTTTATGGATGAGTGGATTGACCATGAACTGACCAATCATGCCATTGCTTTAAACGATGCTGGCATATATTTCGCAGTCCGTGCTATGAAGGGTGCTGCCGTGAAGCTGGACCAGTCCATGCTTCTAAACCTTCTCTCGCGTTACTCGCCTGAGACTCACACATTCCACTTTGCTGAGTTCGAGGCTGCCCCCACTCTTAAAGATGTACAGATGATGTATGATCTGTCTCCTGTGGGTGAGGTGGATCCTTTGAGTCCCTTGAGGACTGATGCAGAGGTTGCTTTGTACAAGCAGATGGAGGATTGCTCGTCAGAGGTGAAGAAAATTTCCACCCGGTGGATACCTACAGAACTTCTTCCCGATTGGCAGTTGGTTGACACATCTTCGAAGAACACTTGGAACAAGTGGGTGCAATACTTCTTTCGCGATTATGCGAACAGTAGTATCACCAAGAAACTTCTGAGCCGGAACCCAAAAGCTAAGAATTATGTGAATGGCAAGGGTTATCACTTGACCCTATGCGCTTTTCTCTGCACCTGGTTGTCGAGGTATTTGATCGATGGCCATCCGCATGATGGGGTCTTCTACCATGTCCTTCCTCTTGCTGTGAAACTGACCCTTGGTCAGAAGGTCGCACTTGGGCCTTTAGTCTTGGGCACCCTGTACCACAGATTAGACCAACTGGTCGTAGCAATCAAGGACTCGCGCGGTCGCCTCGATGTGCTGACCTATGTCAACATTGCTTTCTTGACCATGTGGGTCTTCGAGCGATGGCCCTCTTATGCTCCTATTCCCTCTAAGCCCAGTAAATGGTGTGTCCCGGGTGCGGAGGAAGAGCGTAATAGCGGCAGGGCTGCGAGATGGTTTGGAACTCACTTTCCTAAGTGCATCTGGAGCCTGATATGTGACAATCGGGAAGAGTTTATAGCCAGGCCTTATGCCACGCGCATTGAGAATGTGCGATGGTTCCCAAAACTGTATCCTTACAAGGCTGTTTCTTTCTCGGAAGAGCTCCTTTTCGAGGGCGGGGAGCATTTCCATGAGCGCTATCGCGAATTCATTTGCTGGTGTCTGAGAGGTTCTCTTCCTGCTCTTGCAGAGCATGTTCGCGAGCTCACCCCTAGGTACGAGAGAATCACCGTGGATGTTGATCCTACTCGCGTTTCTCCCCAGTTTGGCTTCGATGCGGTGGCACCATCAATCTGGCCGCAGTCTATCATAAGAGGCTGCTACGAGCGATTACTGTCTGGGGAGTGTAAAACAATCTTAAGGAGCAACCTCCCCTTCGAGCAACCCCCAGGTAACCGCGAAGGTGGCTACTCCAGGAACTGGGTCGCCTATTGGAATACCCAGCAGACAAGGTTTGAGACGCAGTCAACCCCTCGGCCAAGCAGAGCTCCTGTGATCAAGAGAAATTCTTTCCCTTTCCGTCCGAACTGTAGCCTGGACGACACCGAATATGGCTGCTATTCGTTGCTGGATCACGAGAATCACTTGTGTCCCTCCACCATCCTTGACGAGAAGATGGTCGCAGTTAAGAAAGGTGATTTGCATGTCATCAGATACAGCGAAACTTTTGCCAAGGTAAACAATCTCTCTTGCACGTGTTAAGTTTCCTTATTCCGATACGTTGAAACTTATGCTTCGTTTTCCGTCGTAGTGCTATGTGAGGAGATTCGCATCTGGTGAGCGTTCCAAATCGCTGATCACCACCATTGTTACTGCGAGAAGACAAGGTGAACCAGTTCGGCTAGCAATGAAAATGGCTCCCGCAGTTGAAACCCGAATTCGCCAAGTCATGGATGTTTTTGCTGATTCGCTGATAGGCAATGCTCCAGCTTTGCCTCCACCCAGGGATGATCCGTCTCCCCCAGCAACTGTTGCACCACGGGCAAAGAGACCAAGGCAGAGGGGAATCACCATCTCTTCCCCTAGGAGTGCTCCAACTTCTCCTCCTGCAAGGTCCCATACTTCTAGGGACAAAGGTAAAGGTCGCATGCCAAGCAAGGCACGGAAAGAGCTCGCAGTGGAGACCTTTGTTCCATTTGATCAGGAGAAAGAGGAGGAGGAGAGAAGGGAGGCGAGAGAAAAGGATGATGATGAAGAAGAAGAACGAATCGAAGATGTCAGAGAAGGAGAGAGAGACGAGATACAAGATGAAGAATCGGGAGGTATCCCCATCGTACTTCTCTTCTCGTTATCTTAACTTTCGCAGTCTTGATTGACCAATTCGTTCCTTTGCAGATGATGATGATGAGACCATCAGCGACCTTTTGGCCAAGAGGCAGAAGAGGGGTGCTCACTCTGGTGTTTCCAACGAAACCATAGATGAGGACATCCTTGCCGAGTTCAGGAGAACAGCTGCGGAGGCTGCTGAAAGAAGAAGGAAGCGAGAAGAAGAGGAGCTTGAACGCGTAAAGCAAAGGAGCCTAGAAGAGCAACACGTCGACGACTTAGTGCGTCCAACCGATGAAGGAAATGCGGTTCCAGAAGAGGCGGCTCCTCAAGTTGACGAGGAGGATGCGGCTCCAGAAGAAGATGCGGCTGCTCTAGAGCAAGTCCAAGCGGACTTCGAAGAGATCGCAGGCGGTAACGAAGGTGAGATTTTTAATCTTGCAGCAACTTACCGAGATGTGATTGTTGGTGCATTAAAGCATGGCTTATCAAAAGCTGATATTCGCCGCTGGCTAGTAAGCAAGTGCGGTGAACCTTCAGGTAATCATTTGAACAACATCTGTGAACTAGGCTTAATAACCCAAACATTACCATGACTGGTTCCTTCGCGCCCCAGGTCACGCTCAGCTTAAAGATATACTTAATGAAGATACGTTAATAGGCCATGGTTCCGCGTCTTTAGCCTACGACGCAGATGGTGCAATCCCACCCTCGCGTGGAGGTGCTAACTCTTGGCTTATCAAATAATAATAAAATATTATTTAACACAAATTACCTCACATCATCCTGTCTTGTGTCGCAGGTAATGCTGATGAAGCCATGCTGGGACAGAGGAATCATCCTTCTGCATCCTATGACCAGGTGCCAAGTTCTCATACCGAGAAGCCCATTGCAGCTGCCGAATATGCGGGAGAGCCCTTCGAGGACATCATTGAAGTTTCTGAGGATGCCGAAGCTGACACCGTATTGATGGAGGAAGATACCAATGCTGCTGCTGAGAAAACAGAAGCAGATGCTGCTGATGCTCTCGCATCTGAAGGCATCCCTAATCGAGTTGCAACTTCTACCGCTGCCATGCCTCCGGCGAGGACTGAGCCTGCAGTGACTCTTCCTGCGTGGAACTTTTGGAGTTCGCAGGTCGGAGCTGCAATCGCACCTGGTGCGGCTTATACCCTTCCTGCCAACTATGAGGAGTTAGAGCTTGCAGCTGACAGGAGGGTAATGGAGCGAGGACAGTCTTCAGCTGCCCCGACAATGCGCATTCCTTCTTTGCGCGAGATCCTTGAAGGAACTGGTATGTTGTGATTGTTGTTCGTATCTTGCATTCTTCAATGAGGAGTTAGAGCTTGCAGCTGACAGGAGGGTAATGGAGCGAGGACAGTCTTCAGCTGCCCCGGCAATGCGCATTCCTTCTTTGCGCGAGATCCTTGAAGGAACTGGTATGTTGTGATTGTTATTCGTATCTTGCATTCTTCATTTACAAGTTCCATATTCTAACTTGGTTTAACATTGCTTAGGGTTGAAGCAAGCTGATGTGGACTGGCTGGTTCGGATGCGTCTCTCCTATCCTCGATCATTTGTGAAACTCTGGAGATAGGGCCTTTCGACAGAAGGCTGTTTTTGACCGAAGCCATCTGGATTTTGGAGCAGCTATCTGCGGCCACACCTGCGACCATCTCTCCTTAGAGCGCGGAGTTGCTTTTCGATATTCTAACTTGGTTTAACATTGCTTAGGGTTGAAGCAAGCTGATGTGGACTGGCTGGTTCGGATGCGTCTCTCCTATCCTCGATCATTTGGGAGGTCTCTGGAGATAAGGCCTTTCGACAGAAGGCTGTTTTTGACCGAAGCCATCTGGATTTTGGAGCAGCTATCTGCGGCCACACCTGCGACCATCTCTCCTCA